>OY728119.1:645866252-655866252 GCA_963277665.1 Viscum album
TACAACTAATAAATGAACTTGGAATGCCAATTTTTGGTACATGATTTTACTTTTCTTCTCTCATTCTTCCAAGAAATAACTATTAATGTTGTTTTAATTTACATTATAAGAATTATTAAGTATTATTAATTATTAAATTAAATATTTATTATATCGTAGTCTTATTTGATGAAAATAAAACATTAAATCCTACACTTCTTGATTATATATTTAGTAAAGATTATATCATGTTTTTTAATTATCAATATATATGAAGCCATAAAATGGTACGACACCCTGTAGTCTAACTAGTATAATTATAAGGATTATATGGATTCATAATATGTTTATTCTAATGTAAATATTACCATATTATAGTATTGGACATCAATTCAAAATAATTTAGTGTTCTGCGTAAGGGGAGAAGGGTTTATGGCATGTAAAATATAATATATTTTCTCATGAGGGATTGGGTGGTTGTTTTATAATGATTCGGAGTTCTCATATC
Source organism: Viscum album (assembly GCA_963277665.1). Lineage (NCBI taxonomy): Eukaryota > Viridiplantae > Streptophyta > Magnoliopsida > Santalales > Viscaceae > Viscum > Viscum album. The sequence continues at coordinate 645,866,740 of OY728119.1, forward strand.
TATAAAATCTGATCATAATCATACATGTAGGTTATAATTCATATAATAAATTATAATATAAAATTTATAACCCAAAAAAATAAGGTTATAGAATCTTTCTAATTTTTCTATGATATTAAACATCAAGATATTTAAGGGAAATCATATAGAGAGTTATTCAAAAAAATATGAGAATTTATTGAGGATTATGAATAATAATTTCCCAAGTCTATTTTCTTTTACATTCAATATAAATGATGATATATTTTAGGTAAAATATTCTATGAAGGAAAAATTGGATATAACATATATAGTGGAAGAAAATCATAGAACATAGGGATTTTAGAACACTTTTTTTGATAATTTGTAAAGATATGGAACTAAAGATGAATAAGGAATAAAAAAAGTAAACAATCTCAGTGTATCAAGGTTTATATTAAATAATTGATCATATTTTAAGAAACTTGTGCGTTTTACCATATTTTTAATACCTTGGATTAATTCAGTGCATGATAAATCACGAAGAGGAAGTTACGATGGATTGTATATGTGCCTCTCTAAACATTATTAGTATCTATATTGAATGGAATTACCTCCAAGTTAATTGAAACACTATTGAAATATTATCCTTGGAATAGTATTTTAGGGGTTAAACTAGTAAAAATCTTACATCCTTAAATTTATTTTCATTATCCATAATGTATTTGTGTTTGTAAATAAGGATTGATTAATCTTATACTTGATCAAATAAGGAAACGGTCCTATGGGAAATAAAGAAAGCATAAACACCATAATCTACCCTCCCCCCAACATTCACACCTCTAAGTTTATATTAGTATTAAAGTTACAATAATTGTTATCATATCTGGGGTTCTATGTGATCAATGTATTATAAAAATAGTTGTTATGGAGAACACTATGAATTCTATGCGAGTCCCTTTATTTGATCTTAGAAACTTTTAAATCTATATGAATAGGATGTGATACAATATATGGCATCTATTAATTTAGTTATTATCTACTATTAATCATCTAATACCCATAATTTATGAAAATGATTAATCCATGACTGAAGTAGAATGAAAATTACATAACACTGATGTCAAAGCATGAAATTCCATGTCTCATGAACTATTAAATACATCTATATGAATTTAATTATTTTCACTACATATAAGACTATGTGGGATATGTGGGTAAAATTTATGAATCTAAAATCCTGGTAATGGATAAAAATATTCAAGTTCAACACAATAATTTTGATGATATAAACATGTATCCTAAGGATAATATATGAATTTTTTATTATCATGAGTGACGTTTTTATAACCGTTTGGGGAAATGGTTAAGAATTAATTGTTGTGAAATTTGTGAAAAACATATTTAGGGGGATTCCACCCCTATAAAACCCAGATGTATCTACACATGAAAAAAATAACTTTGTTGAGCCATAACTAGATGACTCACACAGTAGTTTGGTGACCTGTGAAATGAGATTAAATTTAAAAGGAACATCAGATCAAAAAAATGTGGAAATAGTATTCAAATACATGGATAATATTAAAATTACTATGTATATATATAAATAATAATAGGTAGATATTTATTTTCTATCACATGTGGTAAAAAATCAAAAGGGTCAAGGGATTACTCGAAGGCAGGATACCCATATCTTGTTTCATATGTGGAAAGGTTAGAAACATAGTAAAAATATATATAAAGATATTTAATGGGGTTGAAGATGAGATGGATAATATATAACATCTAGGAATGATGTTTCCCCTTAAAATATATTTAAAACCAAGAGGAACTTCCCGGAAGGAATTTTAGAGAAATAGTCTTGTGAGAAAGGAATATAATCTTGATGAAGACTATTTCGAGGAAGAATAAATTGGAATGAAATATGATACATAGGATTCCAGGATGAAAATGGTTAAAAAATAAAATTTGATAGGATTGGAGGGAAAAAAACATGAGCATATTGTTGAAATTGAGGTGTAATTGGAGGGATCCCTTTAATAATATTGTATTCAATGAAAAAATATAAATATTTCGGCATTCTTAAAAGAATCCTCAAAATATATTGATTAACTTGAAGTTGAGATAGATTGAATATAAAAGGTTATGTATGACCAATTATCTAATCATGAAATCAATAAATTAACATGTGATTACAAAATAAATATTACATAATAACTTTAAGAGATTGGTGATCTCAATACTTATTTAAAGGAGAAATAAAATATTGATAAATCCCTTAAGGAGGAAGTTTATTACTTTACATGAAAACATTATGTATAAATAAATAAATATAATCAATCAAAGAATTTATAGTTTGGAAATATATAATATAAATAACTATTATATTGATTTATGTGAGGCTCAGCTAGAGTTAAGAAAGAACTAATAGAACAAAGACAGAAGAATATTGGCTAAAGTGCATATGTATTTGATATTGGGACTTCTCATGAATAATTAGTTATATATTATAATAATTGTTATAAACAAGTTTATGAAAACCCTTAATCTTCAAATACCATTAATCAACTAAATAATTTTTCAAATTCTTAACACATATGGATGATTATAATTAGGAATATAATTCCCTTAATAAAATGAAAATTTTATGGCTATTTATGCTATACAATGACATAGTATCCAGAGGCAGAAAGACAATTTAGGGGATAAATACCTCGGAGTTGATAATAAAGGATAAAACCATATCATTTATCATAAATAAGAAACTATTTTTATGGATACTATTTTAGATATTCTATATTTAGTTATAATTTCATTAGTTATAGAAAAGAATAAGTACAATTAGAATCCTTAAAATTTTAAGGAAAATGGATTCAAGGAAATCCATTTAGATTCATCAAAAAAATAGATACAGTCCATTGAAATAAGAAGGTAGATATTAAAATGAAAAAAAAATTTAATAATGGAAGGATGATCTATATAAAACCTCAACTCAATTGGGTCTAACATAGAAGGAAAGAAAGATGAGAGAAAAGGTAAACCAACTAATGTTTCTCTCAAATCTAAATAAATTAATAGTAATTGAATTGTTGATATTGGTTGTTCCATAAATGTGAATAGAAATGTAATCACCCTATTAACATGAAAAATGGAGATAATTTTCTGGTTTGGTTTATAATTTATAGAGATTTAAAAATAAATGTATGGGATAAGATTTGACTAGAAAGAGATAAATGATAGAGTACATAAGTACTCTTTTTGAATAGAATGAGGCACAACCTATTAATCGTGAGTTATCTTTGTGACACTATGATTGAAGTTTCCTTAAATTAAAATGGATGTGTGCTCAAAATCAACATTGAAATCCCTCATGAAATGATAGAGAACAAGTACTGACGTTCACCAAGTGAACACCAAAGAAACTATGTGTTTTCTTATGGTGGAGAAAGATATTAGTTTATAGAATTAGAATCTTGAACATAATTATTAAAAAATCATATAAAACCTATCTGATATTTTGACATCTATGGAAATCCAAAATCTAAACTATGACTAATATAGTATACATGATGCATGCATGTGGAGCCAATGATATGTAACCCTTGTTGAAAAAATCAAGAAAATAGCATTAAATTTCTTGGCCTAGTTCAAACTCTTGTTTATGGGACAATGAATATATCAAACCTATATAGATAAAGGTAATATATTATATTTTATATTACTAAATTAGAATGTCTTGTATAATATTCATATAGAGAAAGAAAAAGGTTTTGATGTTCATTAAGTAGTACTAGAAGATAGTATAAAATAAAACTAGTCATATTACTAAAACTCCGATGAAATAACGGAATGAATAGTTGAATTTAATTAGATAAATACTTGGAAAATATGTAATTAAACCTGATATATCACTAGTAAAAACTCAAAAGTATAATAGGGCATCTGAATATCAAATTAAAATGGTTATTAACATAGATAAACCACTTCCTATACAAAGTGGTCTATCTAACCACTACAAGAAGTAGGTTGTTATTGTTATAATATACACTCAAAACTGATCTTTATGGAGCCCTTAAGATAATAAGAACCCCTAAAATTGTACCATGGAATAAATACCTCAGTAAATTACTTTCACGTTTTTCTAATAATGTGTTATATTCAAAATAAGGATGGTAATCAAGGAAGGTATGGTAATTCTAAAAAATAAGTAATTATTATATGCTACTTAAAGCAAATTAATGCATATAAATACTAAAAACATCTATGAAAATTATTGAGATAAATTGTGTTCATTTATTGAATAATTGGATTGAAATAATTCAAAAAATTTAATATATTATAGATTTTATAAAGAATAAGAAGAAGAAGAAACTTTTGTAAATACATATATCATTATAATTACCTTAAAATTTAAAGATTATGAGGATATGCTAGTGGAGGAAATAGATATTGATTAGATTTAGAATATAATTCTAAAAATAATTAGGATAATAAAATTTTATCTATATCAAATATTTAATGTTAGGGTTCCAACAACTTTGAAGTGATGGATGAGGAGAGTGGCACATGATTCCCTAAATTCAACTATAGATACAACATCATTTGAAGTGGTTATTAGGGATAAATCATGTGTACGATATATAAATGGGTATATTCTCCATATTAAATAAAAACAAACCTCATAACATGCCAAGTGCCTAGAATACCACCACATTATTAGAAATAAGTAGGCCTTCAAAATCACTTTTGATGAACACATTAATGTGATTCGGAAAAAGAATTAGTCATTCTGTAAAGGCTATGAAAAAAATTTTGGCACAAAATATTAGGATGCCTTTTCACTAGTGTATTTTCTTGAGTCAATCATACTTTTATTGGTAGTATTAATACAAAGAGGCTATATGATTTTCCACATTTACATTAAATTAACATCTTTGTAAGGGGTGCTTATGAAGTGGTTAAATATTTAACAACCATTGGTTTTCATGATCAAGAATAATGGATAAATGATGTGTATGACAAATTAATATTTGTGTATCCTAAAATAGGAACATCATGAATGGTATTATCAAATTGGAACATATTTGAAGAACCTATAATTTAAAAATATGTTTTTTTGATCAAAACCTCAATGTGAAGGCATCCAATGAGAAAAAAATTATGGCACTTCGGTATGTGGATAAAAAAATAGTTAGTGGGTGAAAATAGAAGTATTTATACGAGTTTAATAATCTAATTATATAATAAATTTATATATCAATGATTTGTTTTGACACTAATATTTTTTGGTTTTAAGTGTGTCAAAAAGAGAGATATAATTTGGTTTCACATGTTAAGTATACAAATTTTCTGGTTAAGAAGATAAAAATACATGATTCAGAACCTATGTCAACTCCCATTACAGAAGGAACTAAAATTAGGAAGTATGAATATGGGAAGTCAATAGATATTACCCTATATTGGAGGATTATTGGGAGGCTTTTTTAATTTTTTTGTAACTCATCCATACATCACTTATGATAATATATGGAAATATTGATCTCAAAACAATCCCATTAATGGAAACCTTGTAGTAGTGAATTGAATAATGAGGTAAATTAAACTAACCCTCCATTATGTATTACTTTTTAATGTAAATAATTAATATGAATTATCATCATTTTTTAAGTCTATGATTGGTGATGTGGTAGATCAAAATTACCCATGTGATGGTGAATTTTACATTTTCACTAAGTATGTGGGGGTATATGAGGAAGAGAATAGAGATTAATTGTCTTATTATAGTTGAGGAATAATACATTTCATTCCCTAAAGTGTATACCCAACTTCTATGGATAAAGTGGAAATTTTAAGATCTTATTGAAGAGGGGTAATAACCCGTGGTGATCTTTTGTGCCAATGAGAGTTATATTGAGATAATAAATAATCTAGTTAGAAACTCATAAACCAAAAAAATGAGATCAAATATCAATTTATAGAAGAAAATGTGGGGAAATGTAAAATAAATATGGAGTATATTGAGACTAGTTAACAAGTATAAGATATCATTTCAAAGCCCTTGGCTATTCCCACATTAATGAGAATTTAGTTAAAAATTAGTTTTCAACTGCCTCCATTATCTTTTTAGGTTTTTTAATGTATTTAAACTCATTTAATACAATGTTTTACTTATTTTTTGTGTATTTATTATAGGTTCTTATATTTTTCTTAGGGTGATAAGAAATTGGGAGATACAATCCATGGGGAATTCTAGATATAAAGAGAAGGATTTCTATGAATTCTATATAAATAATTATAGTCACTAAATCATTCTTCTTGTTTCGTATAATGACCATTTACCTCAATATACTTAGAAACTTGGTTGATGAATATTTTTTTAGTTTCTTATGATACAACCGTTTTTAAAAATTTGGTTATGATAAAACCATTCATAATAAAAACAGATTTTAATTTTTTTATTCAAGGGGGAGAATGAAATCAAGATAGATGAGGGAGAGCTCACATATAAGGGGAGAATAAATCATGATGGATGGGGAATAGATCATATATAAGAAGATATGCATGACCTAAACAAAGAAGGAATAAAAACATTTGATTAATAAATGAATGGAAAGTAATATCTTGGAAAATGATAGTAGGGTGGGTATATATGGTGGGGAAGTATGCATATGAAAATATTGAAAAATCAAGAATTGGTAATTGAAAATTGTTAATGAAATTAAATGGGGTAATGTTAGAATCAAAACTTATATTATGTTCTTTATTTTTTTTAGTTGATATAAATGGGCTTTGATAATTTATGCTCTTGGAGTGTTACTATTTGTGTGAGATACTATACTGTCTCATATTTCACAAAGTCCTAGAATTCAATTGGTATTTTAGAATTTTCAAATTTATAGATTTTTAAAATGAATGAGGCTCTAGGATATATAATATGATTTAGGTGACATATGACATAATTTAAGAAGATATAATGTGGAAAATTAAAAAAAACATTTGTGTATAATTAAGAACTTCATTCTGATACATTAGAGGTTACTCTTATATTAAATATTCAGAGGAATATGAAAAAGGAAAGGAAATAAAATTATCTATTGAAGATAATCCAAGGTGATAGAGTTTGAAAAAGGAAATAATTCTAGGTTTATGTAATATGTTACTCCTCACATGTACTATATTTCATAATATTTCAAATGAATGGTTTACATAGTTTGTAATAAGTTAGATTTTGCGTAATATTTTTATCTCTATATATAGTGGAGTTCAAAATTTAGTAAGGGGAAGTTTTAGTAAATATATAATAATTTGAATGATATGAAAGAAGTTTAATGTACCAGAGTTCAGAATGATATAAAGTAAATTCTTACTAAATAGGTAATAAGTTGGATGATATTAATGAATTTTATTACTATATATAAGAAGCTCATATTTAAATATAAGATGTTTGGTTGATGAAATTGAGTAAATGGAAAGTGTCCCGGGTATATATAAAAATATTTCTGGGATATGTAAGATGTTTATTCTGAAGTAAATATCACCAATAAGGTAGGGTATCAACCATTACTTCATATATAGGAAGTATCATACATAATAATTGAAGGGTTTATGATACGTAAGGTATGATACTATGTCTCTAGATGAAGTTGGAGATTTATGTGTCTTCATTTAGATTTTTTCACTACAATGTTATCCAATCAAAATCAGACACATGGATTAAAATTTATATTATCAATTTTAATATATGATTGATAATTCTTTATGATATGGTAATAAAATATTGTGTACTTTTTGGGATATTAAAGCCAAAAATATTCAGGGGAAAAAAAGTTGAATATTATATAATAAATAGTAAGTTGTTGATGATTCAAAAGAATAAATTCCTGGTTCTATTTTCAAGTACTTTATATACTTAACTGATGTAAATATTCTTGGTAAAAAACTATATGAATATTTAAGAAAGAAAAAATAGTAGGGAAATATTTGAATAAAATTGGTAAACTAGGAAATATGAGAATACTATTACACAAGAGTTTCATGAAAATATAGAACTATAGAAGAAGAAAAATAAGAAAGAAAAATGATAATTTCCTCCCTAGACCAGTGTTCATATTTTATTCCTATTTTTTTTGTAAAGAGTGTTTGGATTTTTATTTTTAATACCTTAGATATAATTTGTATGTGATAAGTTAATAATATTAAATACATATGTATTGGTAATATTCCTTATGGAAATTTTATACACATTATAGGGAATTGTATTACCTACAGTATGTTGATACACTATGGGTGTATTCTATTTAGACTAGACCTTATTGGTGAACAAATAAAAAAATTATTTTCTTTTATTTAATTTAATTATATATAATGTGTTCGTGTTTAAAAATAATTAATGATTTTTCTTGCTCTTCCTAACAAGAGGACAATAATCTATAGAGATAAATAAACATGAACACCATAATTCACCCCTAAGGGTATATCATGATATAGGTTTCAACAAACCAAAATTTTTCCTAGAAAAATTCATGTTATGCTCACTAGGTGTGTGGATCCATGAAAAAAATAAATCATCCTTTTCTCCTCACAAAACATTATGAATTATTCTATAATTTCACCATTCATGAATTATTTTTGGAGTATTTATTCATCTACTCAAAATTGCTTCATCATTCCTATTTTCAAGTGTAATTTACTATGTTATATAGGAATGGTATAGTCATGGTATATAGTGATGAAATAAGTTCTATGTATCAAGCTCATTTATATCCATACGTGTAACTCTCATGTTTCAATTATAGTAAGTTTGCCTTTTATTTTGGATAAACTATAACATAATGCACATAGCTTTCTTAATTAATAAAAAAATAAAATTTATTAATTTATTATTTATAATTTGACGAAATGGATTCAATTTTTTTATTTAGAATGTAAAAATTATCTTAGGTGAATTTTTGGGATTTTATAGTAATAGTTGTCATTTGGGTGAATGGTGTAAAAAACTAATTTTACAAATATAATCACTTTTATGACATTATCTGTATATAAGAATGACTTGAAAGTTTTTGAAATATTTTTTCTAGAAACATTTTTTTAAAAATAATTAAAATAAATAATTTAAAAATATATATTTAACATATAAATCTATTTTTAACATTTTTTAATCCTAAGTTATATTTTTTTTCAAATAAAACCTATTATGATTCATCTCACTTAATAAAGTATTTATAGGGTTCTTTTTATTTTTTTTTTGGGTTTTAAATGTATAAAAATATATTTTTATTTAACTAAAAACAATAAATTACATGATAAACAATATTATAAATTATTTATGTGTATGATCATTTTAAGGCTTAAAAGGGACATTTTTCTAAAAACCTCTTTCATTACGTTTTGAGAACATATATTAAAAATAAATTTTACCAATTATGAAAATTTAATCTTGTAAAATGGATTCCATATTTTTAGTCATAAAATTAATATTATGTAACAAGTTCAACTAAATTTTTGTTCTTATATAATTTTAGAATTGGTGAATATGTATCACATCGGTTAAGGGTAAAATGTGTTAGAAGGTTTTAAAAAAATGGATAAGGCCTTAAGATAAAAGAAAACTTCCCAAAATATTATTTGTTTATTTTATTTCAACATTAACCTTATTTTATTTTAAACATTTATAATTTTGATCCACTTTACTTGAGTAAGAGGTATATTATATAGTAATATTTCATGTATTTATAAGTTTTCCACCAACATCACTTATAAAAGGGAACTTTATCTCCTCTCTTATACACACATCTTGAGACACTTATGTTTTCCAATACCTGTCCAATAACCATACCGATTTTCTTTCTCTAAACATAGAGGTTATGTTCTTCTCAAAATAATACTACAATGTGGATTAATTTCAATGCTAAAGGAGGTTACAAAAATTAGCGGTATATATTCTTAACAATAATTTACATGTTCTATTAGTCTTAAAATTAAATCAAATATTCAATTAACGTATCAACATAATTAAATATGTATATTTAATACACTTATACTTTTTTATTATATTATTACATCCATTTTATATCTCCTCTCTATCCTGTGAAAATTGAAAATATTGTTCACATATGCATACCGACTACCATCTCCACATAGCAATGTAATTATTTTTCATCATCGCATCATTTAGATGGTTATAAATATTGAATTATTGAATATATATTATATTTATATCATAATTATAATTATTAAAATGTAATATTTCATCTAAATTCTTATCCTCCCATTTTTTGGAAAATAATAAAGTCACTTGTGCTAACGTATGAACTACAACCTCCACAAAGTGATATGATTCATTATTATATTACCAACATTTATGTATAATTATAAAATTATATATAATGAATAAAATTTATATTATTGAAATTTTTAACATTTTATATATAATATAACCTTTTATTAACACCATTATACACAGAAAATATTCAAAATTAATTTTAGATAAACTGACCGAACAACTGTATGTGGTCAATGTATTCAATAAATATTTTCTAAATAGATGTAAAATGATTATAAAATGGAATTAAAAATTAATATCGATTATAAATTTTAATAAATATTTTTTTAATAAAATTTAATTTAATATTCAAGATGATATAATGTGTCTGATCAAGCTACTATCTAAGGTAAGGGTTTTTCATTTCAATTCGAGTCTATTATGACATATTTTATATTACTCACCTAAATACTTTTATATGTTGTATATACTACCGCTTTGACATATTATATCACAAATAACTCTTTATTCATTGTATTTGGAGCTTCAATTATGGTTTTCCATTTTAATGGTTTTATAATCAAATGATATTAATGTCATAATGTTTTTGTTTACAAACTCACTCTTATTCAGAATTATTCCTGTTTAAATTTTCATTTTAATAATTATATATTATTTATATTCTTAAAATCCATATATTTTATTTTACTCTATTATTTTCCAGGGTTTAACTTTTTTTATCCATATTTTCCCATATTTCTTACTCAAATATCGAAATAAGTTGTTTCAGAAAACCAACCTTATTTTCTCTTCAAGATGAGTAATATTTGTCTCCCAAATCCATATTTTTAAAAAAAATTCATGTAAATTTTTATCTCACTTTTAATTATTATTAAATTTACATATCTAATACCATTTACTTAATTTAAAATGGTTTAATATAAATACTATTTATTGTTTATGAATAAGTCATTATTGAATTTCTTTATAGAAGTGTGAATGGAATGTCCTTTTTAATATATATGGTGTGAATATTTTTTCATTACTATAAGATTGATATATTTTATTTAGTTTCTTATAAAATTTTATATATTTTTTCAAATAAAATTCTTTTTATATTATTCTAAAAATATTTAGTTTTTATAATAAAATAGAAATTTATTATTTTATAAAAAGTTTAAAAGAATATTGGAAATGATTTATTACATAATTTTTACAAAAAAATTAACAAGATATTTTTGTTTTTTTTATTTTTAATGTTTTTGTTTATGTTTTCCTCAATAATTATGAAATAAATTTCCTTTAGTTAAATACTATAATTATAATGATTTGACAGACCTTTTTAATTCTTTATATATTATACCTTATTTTGGGATTATTCACATTCTTTTGATCATGTTCTCCACCACTCTCCATTATTAGTTGGACATTAAATTTATCATTCATTTCGATGTTTTCAATTATATGGATATTTTTATGGTTCCAATGTTTTTGTAACTATATACCATTGATACATATGGTTTTATTATATGGAATCTTTTTAAGAATGTTTTTTCATTTACTTGGTAAATATCAGCATTTATTATTCTTAATTAAAGAGTATACTTAATTATTGATAAGGAATATTAATTTTGTATTATATTTTTTATTTTGAATATAAAGAATTTAAAGGACATATGTAATTGTTATATGGGTTGTAGTCAAATATATCCCCTTAATGAATCGATGGGTCTCATGATATAGACACTTGGACAAATTAGATAGGTATTTGTTGTACACCCACCATATCAATGAAATGACTTATCACATGTCCTTGATAGTAAGGATCATGGTGTATTTGCATTTGGCATTTAATATAAGATAATAGAATCTAGAATTATGAATTTACTTCTGAAATAATTAAGTTATCAGTATCCTTGTGATTTTTATGTTGATATTTTTCATGGATACATTTTTTAGATTTAGTTATTGATTAAATTTCATATGTATCGATTGTCCAAACTACCATATTTTTAATGTATTATTAAATCATAAAAGTTTATTTTGTATAATTTTCATTTCCAAGAATATGACCTCACATGTTATTATGTTTTCATATCTTTTGGAAATGAATAAGGAATATTTGGATGATCATAATGGATTTAATAAAGTGTACAATGCTATATTTTATTTTGAAAATATAATATAAAAATCATGAAACTATCTAAATTCCAAATACTTATAAACTAATAAATCATGCATAGTGCAATCACTTATATATTTTAAAAATATAATAAATTATACAGAGCCTCGAGGATACTAGATTTGGGTTCATTATAATTTGTATCAAAGGAAGTTTAATAGGAACTATGGGAACAATATTTTAAAAGAACATAACTAGAATCAAAATTAAGATATAAACTCGTAGAAGGATTAATACCTTTATGTTATTTATGTGGTTCAATATTTAGGATTTTATAATCTAATTATGTGTGTAAAATATTTTGGATATGTTTTCTAGAAAAATAAATGGAATTCATATAAAATCATGTAGTCAATATAAATAGTTCCCTTATGATCATGTCAATACTGTAGGTTTTGGATCTAAGAATATCATTTCCATATCGAAGAGAATGACATAGGTTATGAAAAATAGCCTTTCTTTTAAGGTGAAACATATTATTCTATAATGTAATTCACCTCTTTTGGACCACTTTATGTAATATAATCCTTTATCCATTAATTGAAATATTAATACATTAGTAGTTGGGCAATGGATCAAGCCACTTGGAATGAAATTCTTGTCTTTATGATGTAATGAAAGAAAAAGGTTATTTTAAAAGTGTATTTTTAGAGGAAGAAATTTATCGATGGCATCCATGGATCCAAAGTACTAAAAAATATTATTAAATATAAATATTGGAATGGAGAACTTTTAATGTGATATTATTCAAGAAATATTTTCCAACGATAAATGAGCTAAAATTGAGAGAATGCTTGTCTACCTAAATTAGACTGTTTAGTAATTTATTGTTGACTCTGATTCTAGTTTTAGAAGATTAACTAGGAATGTAATGGATTGCATATGTAATCTAGAAATAAATATTGACCCATTTTTTGTTGGTCTTAAGAATAATCATTGAAGGGAACTTGTATCCAAAATATTTTCATCATATTATGATATTGTTTCATGTTATATCAAGAAGAAGATGTAATTTTTTAGTCTTATATATTCATGGTATGTCAGGAAAATATGAGTTTTGTTGATCACTAAGGAAAAAACAAATGTGTTAAATAAGAATAAAGTAATGATGTAATTTCCACAATGTGTTATTTATGGAAAAGAAGAATCATGTTAAATTATTGAAGGGAATGAGGGTGTGATACAAGTGCAGAGATAAGGTCTATCTAGCTCATAAATGTAATGTAAATAAACAAAACCACTACTATTTTGTTCTTAAATAGTAGGTAGATGGGTAATTATTCAATCCAATTCACCAAGAATCAAGGTAACCCTCCAAAGAAGAGGCTCAGGTGGTATAAACAAGATTATATTATTATTACTGTGAAAATTGAAGTTTCTAAATATACAGTGGAATGTAATTTGACTATAAAATAAAATTTAGATAATGAATTATATTATTTTTCATCTTCTCAACCTTTTATATCATCCATGTTTTTCAAGAAAAATAAATCATTCCCAATAACCATAAAAATGTATTTTTCAATCAATACTCATTGTGTAACATCCCGACCCAGAAGCCACTAAACCGGTGCTCCGAGCTGGTTCTCCACAAGGCCTCAAGTGTGCCTCCTCGTATGCTAGAGGCTACCGACTAGCAGCGAGGTCCTAGGGTGTGATAGTCAGGAGACTATTCCCTCATACTAGAGTAAGAAAACGACAGAAATAACTAAGTATCATACACATCAGAAAGTAAACAGAGTGAGGAAGTAGTAAAAAACTGAAATAGAACAAGCTGTAATAGTAAAATGATATAAAAGACCGAATAGGTATGCTATACAATAAAACACTGGTCACCCACCGGGCCGACCATACAAATACAAGTACAAAATAAACTAAAAGTAAAAGTAAAAGGCTCTCCTACGGACTCCGAGCCAATCTACATACCTGATCTCCAGATAATATCGAACTGTAGCATCCTTATTAGTAGAACCACTCGAGCATATCCTCTTGATCATGCAATACTAGGCCTCATCCCTATCCACCATGAAACATGTGCTCAACCTGAAAATTAGACATAAGGTCTAAACGTCCACTGAGGTTCATGTGTAGGGGTGAGAAATAATCTCATTAGGGCACCCCGACAAGAAACCTACAACTGTGCTGCTAAAAGTGTATGCAACAACAATGTTCTCAGCATAGCTGGAACACAACAAAAGGAAGTAAACCAAACGTGCAACCACAGTTGAACTCGGGGTCTGTAATCCCTATCAACTGGGCAAGTGCCAACATGGATGTTCATATCTATATACATACACATGTATAGTCCCATACCTATACTCATATACATAAATATGAATATTCATGATTATGTGATTCAAATAACATGAAACAACATCAGTAGTCAATCCTTGGGACCGTAAGCATGATCTACTAGACATCTTGTGAAAGGTAATTGAGCTGGACGTTTTTCCACTCAAGCCGTGTATCATTAAGTTGATCTATGGGTTTTTAATCCCATTGACATATACCTGCTTCAGCCAACGCCGAAAAATATGTCTCTGAACAAGATAAACAAAAACAAGTAACCCTATAGGAAGTACTCATAGCATGTCCCCTCTGTGTCAACCAAACAAACACAAGAATGTAGATAACACAACAGGTAACCCTCTAGGAAGTACTCCCATCCATCCCCTCTGAGTCAACCTAACAAGTATCAACACCCCTCTGGGCAGTGCACTCAGCCTAACCCCTCTGGTCCTATCCAAGAAGTACCAACAACCCTCTGGGCAGTGCACTCAGCCTAACCCCTCTGGTGTGGTCAAACGAAAATTATAAGACTCTCTAGGGAATCTCTCTCGGTCAACTCCCATTATATTCTAGGGTGGTCTGGGACTCTATAAGAAAGATTACGTGGCCTAACCCTCTTATAGCCCTAAGGTATAGAGACACTCTGAGAAAGCTCACTCAGTCAATTCCTCCTATAGTCTCATGTCTATCACATACTCTTTATGGAACCTCAGTGAGTCAATTCCTTGTCTAGTCTGGAAAGGTTTTAAAGGAAATTAAACAAGTAGTGACTCTCTGAGGAAGCTCAATCGGTCTACCCTCCTGTAGTCTATAATATCAAAGACTCTATGGGAAGCTCACTCGGTCTATCCCCTCTAGTTTATAATATCCAAGACTCTCTGAGGAAGCACACTCAGTCTACCCTCCTATAGTCTATAATATCTGAGACTCTCTGGGAAGCTCACTCGGTCTATCCCTTATAATCTATAGCACCAGGTTCTCACGGTCTTGTGCCAATCAGTGCATAATAATTATATAAGGCCAAAGTACACCTATAGATCTACTTGGCTAACCAGTCTACAGAAACATGCAAGTCAAGAACAACGCTCCATCCTACAGTTGAAAGGCATGGAAAACAAGGCAGTCTAATAGGAAAGCTTGAGCCAACGGTCAAAATCATGAATAATGGGAAAAAATATCCAGAACAAGGTAAAAATACACTATTTACAAACAAGACACCTCTACTCAGGAACACAAGGAATATTAGGCATCCAAACAAACAAGAAAGACGCATCGGGTCAGGCTTAGAAGCCACCAACTAGGAAGCACCTCTGGTAAACACTATAACATCAGCAAACCAAGTCAAGTATAAACAAACAGTGAGGGTTGCCCGAACACCCAACCCAACAATACATCCAAAGCCGAAGGGGATTACCAGATTGGAACGGGTTCTAGGTGACACCCGATCACCATCTTTACCCAAACCCAACATAAAAACTCAGGGTCGGTCAACAACGGGCACCCACTGGGTCCCTCGGGTGAAACAATGAGGAGGCATCATACTCAGGATCCTCCAGGTAAACACGAGGGAAGGAATCCTACGTGGGATCCTTAGCAAAGATTAAGGGAGGGATCCTACACGGGATCCAAAAAGGAAGGACAACATAGGAATTCCATAACATGGTTTCTGTCAAAGGATGAACAAGAGAGAGATCCTACAAGAGACTCCCTAGGTCAGCACAAAACCAAGGGTATCCCTCAGGGGATCCTTAGAAGTACCTTGTCTCAAAGCCTCAAAGGCCAGAAGGGAACGTCTCACAAGGGAAATTTCCTATAAAAAATGGGTTATGGGAGATAACTCATAGCTCATGTCCTATTAAAAGTCTTAACTAAGTTGGTACGAACACCCAACCTATCATCCAACCCAAGTCTCACTCTCCAGTCACAACTGAACTCAAAGAGTGGAGGAAGAACCCCTCTATTTATATGGAAACCCAAAAAAACTCCATTTAGATTACCTCTAAATGTAAAAATTATTCCACCATTGTGATATATGTGGAAAAAATCTCATAATGGACTACACACATGCCCAATTATGACTTCCAAAGTCTAATATATCTGAAAATTACTAAACTGAAGCAGTACATGGCCAAAGTACATCGCCAGAGCAAAAAGGGCATGCCTGTGTAATAGTACAAAGCATGTAAATTACTGTACACGGATTGTACTATTCCCAAAAAGTTACGTCGTGTCTATTTTCACCCGAACACATGCCCATGTACCACTACACGGCGTGTACTTAAAGTACACGACATGTAGTCCTTAAAAACCACTATTCCGTGTTCTATTTCACACGGCCAGCCACACAGCCACTGACTACACATCGTGTACTCAAAGTATAGGACATGTACTTAATAAAACGTCTTCTTCCTCAAACGGTAATGACAAACGGCATGTACCCTGGGAATACACGCCGTGTATTCTGGTTTTTCAGACAGGAAAACCCTGAAAACACCTGAAACACTTGTTTTTTCCCCGAAACAATAGATCCGGACTTACGAGGCCACAAGAAAGAAATATAAGGCTTATGATACTTAAAAAACATTCTTAAAGAGGATATATGGAGAAAAAATAAACAGACCAACCTTCGGGTGGAAACGTCAAAGCTTTGGTTGATTTCACAGGTCACGATTTCCGCACGCCGACTCAGCGCATCGAGATCTTCGAATCGGTACCACTCTCACCCTCCTCCTTTCCAATTTTCTCGATCTCCAAATTATCCCATAGGTCTCGGCCAAGGAGGAGCAGTATAAGAGACATGCACAAGGTGGAGGAGGATAGAAGAAAGAGGAAGAGAAAAGGAAGGAAGAATAGAAAAGGAATAAAAAGGGGCCCAGGCCGGCCCCGGTGCCCGACATGAGTTTATTCCTTCCCTAGGCTAATCTCCCCATTCCGGACTCAACGGCGCAGATGGAATCTCAATCCAACACTCCGTTTAAAATTTATTTCCAAACGATCCTACGCAAATAATTTAATATTTAATTTAATGAAATTATAAATTAAATATTCCGCCAAAATTAGAACAGCTCATATTTCCTCCAAACTCCTGTCCTAGGGTAAAACCCCTATTTCGGGACCAACACAGTTGTCATAAAAATTATATGAGATCAGTTGGTAGAGTAAAAATGACAATTTTACCCCTCATGAGAATCCAACATCAAAAATTCAAATTTCTGGTCAAAACGACTATCCGGAAAAACACGGGTTCTTACAAACTCCCCACCATAAACCTTCTTGTACCGGAGAAGCCCAGAAAAAGGACCAGCAGCCATGCCCCCAACTCGAGCATCTGCACAACCAAGCTACCTAGACCGTCCAATGACTAACCTTAGCATTAAAAACCACCTTCTACACAGAAAAGATTCAAATACATCCAATTGGTACTCCCCACCATAGGAATACCCTTGTCATTGTCTTAAAAGAAAACTCCGAGCTCAAAAGGACACTGGAAAACATATAAGTTTAACCTAAACAAGGAAAACAACCCTCAAGAGGACAATGGTGCACTCCCCACCATATTTCTTTCCTTACACCGCTTCAAGGTCGCAACCAAAATGTTTCCATCCACAACAGGGATGAACATTAGGAAAGAAAAAGGAGATCGATTTAGGGTCGAATCTCCCTCAGCATACTCAAGACGAATCAATATAGCGCATGATCATCTCTGACAAGAGTACAATGAGATTCAAAAAAGGAATTTCCGGCTCTCTTCGAGCCATGCTAACATCCTTCCAAAGCCCGACCAGGATTCAAGCACGGGTCAACCATTTTCACATAGGTTCCCCTAGAATGGAACAGACATCGACCTACAAACGTTCGAGTCAAAACCAAGGGTATCTTGGTCTTCCACCTAGCCCTACAGAAAAAAAGGCTCACAACTGGGTCACAAGGTCTAACCAACTAGCCCAAAATATCTAAAACCACTCAGATGATGGTAAAGATCATAACAAACATAAAAATTCAATACCAAAACACAGCCAACAAGGGCCCTGATCCTCTCCGATCATCCTCGGAATGAACTACTCCCTGGAGTTCACAACCCAAGCTGAAGAGGAACTGAACTGACACCCATTGGGCATTCGTATACGAGAAAACCCCAAGGAGGTCAAGTTAACAAGAAAGTCCATGGTATCTATCGACATTGTTCTCAATGATCCGACTAGATAACTACAGACCCAAGAAACAACACCTAATAAAGGGGTTAAACATAAAGGCATCACGTGCCACATCGACCAACTAGGGTCACTACACCACCTGTGCAAGAGGATGGAGTCATCATCCTCACACCAACGCCTCAACGTAGATCCACATAACCTTCTATCAGAGTAAAAAGTATGTGTAAGAAGACCCAAAAGTCTCAGTCCTCAGTAAAAGAACACACTAGCAGGCCTATATGCTGTGAATCCTATGTGCCAAGTATGATGCATGAGACACATCTTGCCTTTGCTGGCCAAGAGTCAAAAACTATCCATGGAATCATACCAAGGGCCTATATCCAGAGATCCATAGTAAATCAAAACACCACACAACATGTGAGTCTCTCAAGGAGAAAATCATATACAACCTTAACATCGCAAAATCAGAACAGCAATCCCAAACCCTCGCAACCACAACTTCTTACCGGAACAAGTGTTCATGA
This sequence comes from Viscum album, assembly GCA_963277665.1. Classification (NCBI taxonomy): domain Eukaryota; kingdom Viridiplantae; phylum Streptophyta; class Magnoliopsida; order Santalales; family Viscaceae; genus Viscum; species Viscum album. The sequence continues at coordinate 645,886,108 of OY728119.1, forward strand.
CGCACTAGCCCGATATCCAACACAGGTCCCGACACATTCTTAATACTCATGTCTATCATATCCCAAATAGTAATGACCAATAAGGAAAAAATCCTTGGATACCACTTTGTAACGTCCCAACCCGGAAGCCACTAAACCGGTGCTCCGAGCCAGTTCGCCACAAGGCCTCAAGCACGCCTCCTCGTATGCCAGAGGCTGTCGACTAGCAGCAAGGGACTTGGGTGTGATTGTGGCGAGACTATTCCCTCATACGAGAGTAATAACACATCGGAAATAACTAATTATCATACACAGCGGAAATTAAACAGAGTGTGGAAGTAGTAAACAACTGAAATAGAACAAGTTGTAATAGTAAAAGGATATAAAATCCCAAACAGATATACAATAAAATACTACACTGGTCACCCACCAGGCCGACCATACAAATAAAAGTATAATGGAAACTAAAAGTAAAAGTACAGGGCTCTACTACTGACTCCGATCCAATCCACGTACACAATCTCCAGACAATATTGAACTACAGCAGCCCGATCAGTAGAACCGCTCGAGAAGCTCCGCTCGATCATGCAACACTGGGTCTCAGCCCTATACACCATGAAACCTGTGCTCAACCTGAAAATCGACATATGTTCTACACATACACTGAGGTTCACGTGCAGGGGTGAGAAATAATCTCAGTAGGGAACCCCGAAAAGAAACCTAAAACTATGATACTAAAAGTGTATGCAACAAAAATGTGCTTAGCCTAGCTGGAACACAACAAAAGGAAGTAACCCAAAAGTGAAACAACAATTGAACTCAAGGTGTGTAATCCCTATCAACTGGGAAAGTTCCTCCATGGATGTTCAAATCTATATATGTTCACATGTATAGTCCCATACCTATACACATATACATAAATATGAATATTCATGATTAAGTGATTCAAATAATAAAAAACAACATCAGCAGTTGATCCTTGGGACCATAATCCTGATCTCCTGGACATCCTGCGAAAGGGAATTGAACTGGACGTTGTTCCACTCAAGTCGTGTATCATTAAGCCGATCTATGGGTCCGTAATCCCTTCGACATATACCAGCTTCGGCCAACGTCAAAAAATATGTCTCTGGACAAGATAAACAAAAACATGTAACCCTATGGGATTTACTCATAGCCAGTCCACTCTGGTTCAACAAAACAAACACAAGAATGTAGATAACACCACATGTAACCCTTTGGGAAGTACTCACATCCATCCCCTCTAATCCTACCTAACAAGTACCAACAACCCTCTAGGCAGTGCACTCGGCCTAACCCCTCTGGTCCTATCCAATAATTACCAAAAACCATCTAGGCAGTGCACTCAGCCTAACCCCTCTAGGGTGGTCATAAAAAAATTATAAGATTCTTTGGGGAAGCTCGCTCGGTCAATTCCACTTATAGTATTGGGTGCTCTGGGACTCTCTGAGGAAGATCACACGGTCTAACCCTCTAATAGCCCCAAGGTCTAGAGACTCTTTGAAGAATCTCACTCCGTCAATTACTCCTATAGTATCAGGTCTATCACAGACTCTCGAAGGAAGCTCACTCAGTCAATTACTTCTCTAGTCTGGAAAGGTTTTAAATAAAATCAAACAAGTAAAGACACACTGAGGAAGCTCACTCGGTCTACCCTCATGTAGTTTATAATATCCAAGACTCTCTGGGAAGCTCACTCGGTCTATCCCCTCTATTCTAAAATATCCAAGACTCTCTGAGGAAGCACACTCGGTATACCCTCCTGTAGTATATAATATCTGAGACTCTCTGGGAAGCTCACTCGGTCTATTCCTTATAGTCTATGGCACCAGGTTCTCGCATTCCCCTGCTTGTTAGTGAATAATAATGCTATAAGGCCAAAGTACACCTATATAGCTACTTGGCTAACCAGTCTACAAAAACAAGCATGTCAATAACAACGCTCCATCCTACAGTTTCAAGGCATAGAAAACAAGGCAGCCAAACAGGAAAGCTAGACCCAATGGTCAAAATCAAGAAACATGGGAAAACATATCCACAACAAGGTAAAAACAATATTTACAAACAATCTACATCTACTCAGGCACACAAGGAATAGTAGGAATTCAAACAAACAAGAAAGACGCATCACGTCAGGCTAAGCTGCCACCAACCAGGAAGCACCTCTGGTAAACACTACAGCATCAGCAAACCAAGTCAGATATAAACGAATAGTGAGGGTGGCCTGAATGCCCAACCCAAAAATACATTCAAAGCTGAAATGGATTACCATTTTGGTACTGGTTCTAGGTGAAACCCGATCACCATCTCTACCCAGAACCGACATAACAACTCAGGTTTGGTCAACAATGGGCACCCACTGGGTCCCTCGGGTCAAGCACTGAGGAGGAATCATACTCGGGATCCTCCAGGTAAACACGAGCAAAGGAATCGTACGTGGGATACTTAGCAATGAGTAAGGGAGGAATCCTACACGGGATCCAAAAAGGAAGGACAACATAGGCATTCCATAACATGGTTCCTGTCAAAGGAAGAACAAGAGAGAGATCCTAAAAGAGACTCCCTAGGTCCGCACACAAGCAAGGGCATCCCTTAGGGGATCATTAGAAGAACCTGGTCTCAAAGCCTCAAAGGCCAGAACGGAACGTCTCACAAGGGAAACGTCTTCGAAATCATGGGTTACGGGAGATAACTCATAGCTCATATCCTATTAAAAGTCTCAACTATGTTGGTACGAACACCCAACCTATCATCCACCCAATGTCTCACTCTCTGGTGACAACTGAACTCAAAGAGTGGAGGAAGAACCCATCAATTTAGATAGAAACCCCCAAAACTACCTTTATATTACCTATAAATGTTAAAAGGATTCCACAATTGTCATCTACGTGGAAAAACGTTCAGAATCAACTACTCACAGACCCAATTCTGACTTCCAGAGCCCAAGATATCCCAAAATTATTAAACTGAAGCAGTACATGGCCAGAGTACATGGCCAAAGCACAAAGGGCCTGCCTGTGTAATAGTAAATGGTGTGTACATTACTTTACATTGTGTGTACTGTTCAGACAAAGTTACGCCGTTCCCGTTTTCACCCGAACACATGCCCATGTACCACTACACGGTGCGTACTTTAAGTACACGACGTGTAGTCCTCAAAAACCAATATTCTGTGTTCTATTTCACACGGCCAACAACTACACGGCGTGTACACAAAGTAAATGGCATGTACATAATAAAACTTCTTCTTCACCGAACGGGATGAACACACGGCGTGTACCCTTGGAATACATGCCGTGTCTTTTGGGTTTTCCGACGGGAAAACCCTGTAAACACCCGAAACGCCCGTTTTCGCCCCCAAAACATTAGATCCAGTCTTACGAGGACAAAGGAAAGAAATATAAGTCTTAAAAGACGTAAATTAACATGTTTAAAGAGGATCTATGGTAAAAACATAAATGGCCCTACCATCGGGTGGAAACTGCCGAAGCTTCGATTGATTTCACAGGTCACGGTTGTCGCACGCCGACTCAGCGCGTCGAGAGCTTCGAATCGGTACCACTCTCACCTTCCTTATTTCCCATTTTCTCGATCTCCATATTCAACCATAGTTCATGGACAAGGAGGAGTGTTGTAGGAGACATGGGAAAGGAGTACAAGGAAAGAATAGAGAAGAATAGAAAAGGAAGGAAGAAAAGAAAAGGAAGAAAAAGGGGCTCGGGCCAGCCCCGACGCCTGACATGAGTTAATGCCTTCCCTATGATAAAATACCAATTCCTGACTCAACATAGAAGATGGAATCTCAATATGAAGCTCTGGTTAAAATTTAATTCCAAATGAACCTACGTGAATAATTTAATATTTAATTTAATAAAATAAAATATTAAATATTCCGCCAAAATTCGAACAGCTCAGATTTCCTCCAAACTCCTGTCCTAGGTAAAATCCCTATTTCGGGACCAATGAAGTTGTCAAAAAAATTATCTGAGATCAGGTGGTATGGTAAAAATGACAATTTTACCCCTCATGAGCATCCAACAGCAAAAATTCAAATTTCTGCTCAAAATGACTGTCCGAAAAAACATGGGTTCTTACACATTGAATAAATATTTAAAAAAAAATGATTTTTTTAGTCACCCTATTATGATTCATATAAATCCCCTATTTGAAAAAATTATGATTATATCCATGGTTTATATTGATATTATCCCTATTCTGAATTGGATTTCAATGTATAATATGAAAATTTATTTCTATGGGAATGAGATTATGATTCATGAATGATGTGTGGAATCCATTATATTTATATTGTAATTTATCAAATGAATCCTTAATGGATCCATATATAATGTTTATATATAATTAAATTCTATGAGAACAATATTATATACAACCTAGTGATGGAAAAGGTAACCTTAGCATAGAAAATACGCCTATTATTTAGGAATGCATTAACATGATTTCTGAAGAATTTCCAAAAAAATCACATGACTGTAAAGGTATGTTTTCCATAAAACTAATCCCTAATGAAAAAATATATCTATGAATTCCTATATAAGAAAAACATTATATTTATTGGAATTGAAGAAACCACAGACATTGTTCTATAATAAGGGATTCATTCACCCTTGTGTTTTTCCTAGATGAGCCCCTATTCGTTTTGTAAAGAAGAATGATGAGACTATACGAGTGTGCAAATATTACATGTAAATAAATTACATTAATATAAATAAAAAATAACATCTTCCTTGTATTAAAAACTTTTTTGATAAACTTCAAATATCTCAATATTTCTCAAAAATTGATCTCCATTCTACGTTTCACCAATAACAATAAGTAAGGAAGATATTCTGAGATGGAATTTCAAACATTGTATGAAATTATTAAATTAGAGTAATTCCCTTTAGATTGATAATGACCAATATTATTTGATAGATCTTATGAAAAGGGTGTTCAAATATTTTCATGATAATATCCATGTGGTATTTATCGATGATAAAAAAATTACATTATAAGATATGGAGATCCAAAAATCCATTTGGGAAACATTCTCCAAACTATTATAGGGAAAGTGTTAAATTGAATATTTAGTAAGTGTGAATTTTTTAATCATGATTTTTATTTTCTTGGTGATATTTTCTGCATGGATGTAATATTAGTTGATCCTTCAATGATAAAAGCATTCAATGAATTCCCCACACCAAAAAACATAACCAATATATATAGTTTTTATATATTATCATGTTATTTTCAAGGATTTATTCAAAAAATTTACATTTTAGCTAACCCATTAACTATGTTAACACTTAAACGGTTAAATTTCATATCATTAAAAGAAATCACATAATGTTTTTAATAACTGAACATGAGATCATTCAATGCACCAGTATTGACATTACCATCATGAAGGGATTTTTTTGTTAGATATAGTAATAAATCAATGAAAGGACTCATATGCTTTCTTATGTAGAATGATAAAATTATTATTATGAATCAAGATAGATAAATATTCATGAAACAATTATACAACCCAGGATCTTTTGTGGGATGTCAAAAATTTTTCCTCAAAAATATAGACATATTATCTATGTGGTAAAATATGTGAGAAATATATAGATGAAAAAAATTTGAAAACATATTTTTTAAAAAAATCGCAACACGAGACAAAGGAATCACAATAGAATATCAAGGATTATGAGGGATCAATACACTATAACCTTGGGAGGAAAATAATTCATTATATGAATTGAGTGGAATAAATCATGGAGGTCATACTAAAATAAGGGTTGATAAAATACCATACTCATGGATTTATTAAATTTCGGTATGGGAATCATAATAAAAACAAGAAATATTACCCCTTTCCTAACCTATATCCAAAACATATTTACTAAAGAATATTAAAATATCCTTGTATGAGGAAAATATTTTACAAAATAAATTGATTATATTCAATATGGGAATATGGAAAACATGGTTTATGAAAATGGTGTACTAAAATTTGAAAAGTGTTTTTTTATTTTATCAATCCATGAGTTTAAGATGGAATTACTTGATAAAATTTATAGCTCAAATTTTTCTATAAAACCATGTAACACAAAGACATATAGGGATTTAAGAGAACATTTTTTTGGGATAATATAAAGAAATACATTTTTTACTGTGAATCAAGATGATTGATTTGTAAATAGGTAAAGGTTGAGAGGAAACATCCTAAAAGAGTCACAAAACCACTCTTAATCCCATTATTTACATGGGATATTACTAATAAAAACATTATCACTAGATTACCAAAGCCTTCTAAAATTAATGATATTTTATGTTATTTTTTGGTCATCTTACCAAGTTTACATATTTACTCACTAAATTGGAAGATTTTCATATTGAGCACCCTGAAAGAATTTATATCAATTTCATTGAGTGACTTCATGGTCCACATATTTTTATTGTATCTGGTCAGGACCCATGGTTTACATTTAAATTCTAGAATGTATACTAAAGGAACATAAAATAGAGATACATATGATTATTTATTATCATCCTTGGGAAAATAATCAATCCAAATAGACTATTAAACCATTAGAATACATTTTGAGGTCATCCTCACTAGACTTTGAATATATATGGGATCATTATTTACGTTAATTAGAATTTTTATATAATAATAGATTCCATTTGAGAATTAAAATTTCATCATAAGAATCATTATACCTAAAAAGATTTTATAAAACATCTTATTGGGATGATGTTGGTGAAAGGAAGCTTTTAGACCTAGAGCATTATAAGGAGACAATGATTAAAGTGATACCTATTAAGAGTCCTAAGATGGAAGTTCAAATCAGGAAAAAGAGTTATGTTGATAACCAAATTAAGGATCTAGGATTTCAATTTAGGGATCAAGATTTCTTAAAAGTATCTCCATGTAAGGGAGTTATATTGTATGGAAAGAACAGGAACCTAAGTCTTAGGTATGTTGGGCTATTTGAGATTTTTGAATAAATTAGAATTGTGGATTATCATTTGGAAATACCGTACAACCTATATAAATTTAATGTTGTGTTCTATATCTCATTATCGAGGATGTATGTGTCATACCCAACACAAATTCTAACCTATAAATAAATATAATTGGAGCATTATCTATCTTGTTGTGAATACCTTATCCAAATTCTTGAAACTAGATACTTAAGGTTGCAAAATTAGACGCCTTGTCTAATAATAATAATTTGAAAAAAAATTAAGATATTAGAGGCACTGTTAGAGTGTGAATTAGAAATGATAAAGAGTTACTCACATATTTTCATGATGTGAAATTCTATAAATTTAAAGAATGAAATTTTATAATGGGGAAGAATGTAATGTTTGATCTTCAATTATAGCAAGTAAGTTTTTCATTCTAAATAAACTATAGCATTATGAACACATCTTTATTCATGGACATGATTGAAAAATGAAAAATTTTATAACATTAGTTTTCTGAAATTAATTTAATTTTTCAATTAATCATGTCAAAATTAGCTTAAAGTGAAATTTGTATATTTTATGAAAATAGTTGATTTTTTGGGTGAATAGTAAATATACCAATCTTACATACTATAACTTTTATGAAATTGGGTATACATAATAATGAATTGAAATTTTTTGAATCCTTTTTTCTTGACCAAATATTTTTCAAAATAGTAATATAATTAATCTAAATATATATTTTTGAAATTATAAATCTTTGTTCAACATTTTGGAAGTCTAAGTAATGTTTTATTCAAATAAAAATAATTTAATTTCTTCTCCCTTAACAAAGTATTCACAATGTTCATTTCTATTTTGGTTTCTATTTGGAATAAAAATTAATTGACTTTTTATTTAAAATAATAAAATTAATTCCCTAGAAACCAAAATTATACTTGGTTTTTCTATAGATATTTTTATGCATAAAAAAGAAATTTTCCTAAAATTTTTTTTGTTCTATTTTGAAAACATATATTTAATTTATTTTTAACCACTTATTTAAATATAATATTGTAAAATGGATTCTATATTTCCAATTATAATAATAAATATTTGGTAATAATTTCCATTTAATTATTGTCCATTATGAATAGTAAACATGATAAAATTTTTATAACCTCTATTAAGAGTAAAATGAGTAAAATGTGTTAAAATAAAGGGATAAGCCACAAGGATAACATTAAAACATTCTTAAATCTCATTAGTTTGTTTTAATTAAACGTTAAACTTATCATATTATAATCTATTTCAATTTGGATCTACCTGACTTGAGAAATACATATATTATATAATAAACGTTCAAGTATTAATTAGTTTCCCACCCAGTTCACTTACAAAAGGGAACCTCCAATCCTGATTTATACAAATTTTTTGATCCCAATAGCATGAAAAATAACAAACCAAATACCTTACTTGTATTATTTTTCTTTACCTATAGGTTGTTTTCTTCATAAAATACCACTTTGAGAAGGCTTAAGGTGTAAGCCAAAAAAGGTTACCAAAGAATAGGTATACTTTTTTACCAATATTTCCATGTTCTTATTAAGCCTCCACCAAATCTTTAATAACCATATAAACATATTTGAAATATAAAATTAACTATACATATATATTTTTATATTAATGTTGTATCTATTTTATAGCACCTATCCAACCTATGAAAAATGAAAATATCACTCATGCTATCACCGTCACATAGCGATGTAATTAATTTTTCATCATCAATTCACTTAGATGGTTATAAAGATGTAAATAATGAATATGTATTATATTTATATACCTTCTTTCCATATCTTCTATGGGAAAACAATAACTTTTTTCACATATATGTGTGGTCCACCACCTCTATAAAGTGATGTGATTAATGTTTCTATTAACACCTTTCATAGATTATTATAAAAATTAAATAGTGAATAAATATTATTTTCATGAATTTATTAAGATCCTGAATATAATAGAACTTTTCAAGAACACATTTAACCATAGTCAATATATTGAAGTAATTATAGAGAAATTTTTTGAACAAATTTAAGTCGTAAACATAAGAAATAACTATTAAAAAAATATATGGTAAATGATTATAAACGGGACTTAAAAATGTAAAATAGGTTTTTTTAGTGAATCTAAACTTTCTATTAAAAAAATTAAGTAAACGATAAGAAACCAATAATATTAAATCACAAACATTATATGCTATAAGATACAAAAAACTCATTAAAAACATTCTTAATATTATTGTAAACCTTATCACACAATAATTTACAATGTAGAATAGTTGAATTGGTATCCAGGTCCTTCTTTGATGGTGTCTTCAAAATGAAAAGTCATATTTTCTCAAGTATTAAGGTTATAATCCATGTTTATCTTCCATTTATTGAAACCTCTTGTCACAATATGATACTACTTGTTATTTCATGAACATTTCTCGTTTTTATAGTCCACCAAAATAACTCATTCATACGTCTTGAAAATGTCTTCCTGTGAGGCATTAATCAAGAGAATCTCATCCAGAATTTCTTCCTTAGAATATGTAATCATCTCCAAAAATGATTTTTCTATGTACTCCACCCCTTCCTCCCATTACATTTTAGGAAAATCAACATTATAAATGTCATGCATAAATAATGACCTCACCATTAACATTTTCCACTACCCCAAATCCTCTCTGCATCTGATTTTCAACTTCAACTGAACCACCAACCTTCTGTTGATCTCTAGAATCATATCAAATAGACCTTTGATTCCCATACTGAATGTTAGCACTTTCGTCCTTTTGATCCATTACATAGATCTCATAATATGACTCTATTGGTCGACAATTTTTGTAAAACCATGTTTTCATTAGCTTCAATAAATTGAAATTTTCCTTATGCCATTTTTTCTTCTTCCCATTGAGAATAATGTAGCTTCCCTAATCAAAACTACCTTTTTGGGCCTTCTTTATTCTTATGAAGTGAAGACCTCTTCTAATTTTTTCCACTGCACTTTCATTTGAGATTTTTCTAGAAATATACACACCTAAATCTACCATAGAAGATATCTGCCCCTCAATAGAGTTTACCCCTTGTTTTGGGACACTCTGTTCTTAAATTGGCCCCTTAATTACCTGACCGTAAAAATGGTTACCAAGACTAACAGTTCCCATATCCCATCTAGGAATTTCCATGTTAAATACATTCACCCAACCCCCTGTTCCACTAGAGATACTTCATTAAAATTATCCTAAGAAATGAAGCATGTTAAACCTTCCATCCCTACCTCCTGAACAACCACCTCATGAGTCGGTTCTCCACTAGGTAACACTTGTTCAAAATATAAGTGGGGTTTTAGTAAATTATTGATCGTATCTAAATAATCAGCTATTGGCATCCCATTATCCCCATGAATCAGCTTGAGAATGAATTATCGACAAGGAATGGTCCAGATCATTCCCCAAATGGTTGAAGATGGCTTCTATCATTGGGTCAAAATTAGAGTATCCTTCCTCTTTCTGAAAGATATTATCGTAGTTACTAACTAGCTTAATAGAATTAAGGTCGATACTAGAATATGTCCCCAACACCTGTTGTTCTATCCGTATACTCACTCCATTCCTACCTCCATGATGGAATATAGATAAAATAGGTTGCATTCCTCTACATAATGAGAAAAAGTTAGTTTAGTAATCAAATACAACTTATTTTTGAAGTCAAAATTCTTCTCCTGTAGAGATCTACAAACACTCCATCGGAGGCTTTGAAACATCCACATTCATATAGATTTGATGTATAATTAAATGAAAAATAGGATCTATTCTACAATCAAAATACCAGTAATAACCAACCAAATTTCCAACCATACATATAATAGATGGATTTAGAAAATTTAATGGTAGTTTTGGGAATCTTCCCCAAATCACTATAGAAGGTGAATCAAAATTCATATAAAAATCCCATGACCATCGAAAGAGTAGAATCTACCTCTATGGAATTTTTTATGGGCTCTAAACCATACGTGATTCCAATCATCCATCAATGAAAATTGAATCATCGTATAGCTTTTATGTAGAATACCAATAGTCACCATTTGATGTATTCCCCATTTTCTAATGATGATCCTATAAAAACATCTACTGAAGGATGATGATGCCAGAAACAGGAAACCAGTGTGAGATTCAAGAGATCTTAGGATTCAGTTAACTGTTGTTTTGGGAGTGATAGTTGAGATGATACTTCAAATAGATATGGACGTTCAAACTTATTGGTATAAATGGAACTTTTTGAAGGATATCAGGTCTTTAAAATGGTAGGGATGAACTCAGATTCACTTTTATAAAATATGAGGGAAAATATAAAATGGAAAGAGGTGGTGAATTTTCTTTTAAAATAATTTGAAAGAATATTATAAAAAATAAAATATTTCGAAATATAATCATCTGATTTAAAAATAAATAATCAATGTAATAGTGAGTGAGTATAAATTAAAACTTTAATAATTTTAGAAAAAAAATTATTAAAATTTAAATATGTAAATATTGATAAAGTATTTCTACAATTACTCATTAATGATCCCATACATCACCTCCCCTAATGAAGGCTTGAGATGTGTATATTTCTCCCTTGGTTTTAATGGAATACCAAGAACCAAATAAAAATAAAGTATCCCTTGGTTTTAATGGAAATCAATAACAAAAATAAGGCCCTTGGTTTTAATAAGGACCAAGAACCAACATCCCTCACTTTAATGGTGGTGATAACCTAAAGAAGAGTAAAATGATGATATAGGTTTTTATATAAACCCATTACAAGGAACTCAAGTCTCCCTATATAAGATTTATAAGAACATGAAAGTTAGAAAGATAACGAGAGAAGGCATAATATGAAAAACCTCTAAAAAACAATGAATTAATTATATTGAAGAGAAAGCGGGAAAGAAAAAATGGAATGGATTTTTTGAATACTAGTGTTTCATTAAGATTTATAAGAATCTTATGGATTTCTTAAGAAAACATAGAGAGTTAATTTGGTAGAAATTAATCATTTTATAGGTTTTTTAAGATTCATTTTTGTTTATCTAATTTACTAAAGCCCCCCTAATACACTATTTATAGACTTTATAGGAGATGAGAGTCTCTTGGGTTTAGCCTATGATTTAATTGAGAAAGTTAATGCATTAAAGATAAGAAATCTATGCTTATTGAATGAGTTGGACCAAAGATGATTATAGAATATTAAATTTCATTATTCCATATAGAGGTTTTTATGGAATATGAACTTATTCTATAGTGTATATTCTAATAGGAAATTTTAGACTATTGTTGATTTTTTGGGTAACTACACTGTGTCCATTAAGTTATTCCATAGATAACTCTCACTAAAAAAATTATGTTATAGTCATTCAACTATGATGTAGGATAACCCAAGTTTATAGGATCTTATATTTGACAATATTGTGGATTCTCTAATTATAACATTCATATTCAAAGAGTATGTTATATTAAGATTTACTATGGTGTATTCCTTTTCATTCCACCATAATTTATGCTATGTTACTTTTTCGATATGGTGTATAGTGAAGCAATACAGTGAATTTTTTATGGTAATTTACTAAAAATAAAATGTATAGTAGTAAATTTAGTGATTGTGATCTAAAAAAGATAGATGTACAATAATATCTCACTTTTTGGTTATCACAAACACTTCTTTAAGATAGAAAATTATTAATAGATGAGAAGGAGGTGATAAGAAAAGAGGAAGAGAAAAGACAAAGGAGAGAGATATAATAATACTCATTTTTATGAAAGTATTAGTATATCCCCTGTAAAAGAACATTATATTTATATATCTTCTTTATTTTTTTTAGACATTAAAACTTTCTCTACCAAAATGAAACTTTTCTATCCTCACATTATATTTATCTCCACTAAAACAATGAACTCATCTCACCCTTTTTTATTTGAAAAATTATTAAAAAGTAAAATTGATAGATAGATATGAGGTAAAACATGTAAAATATAATCACAGTGATAAAAAAATATATAATTTTTGAAATTTTAATAGGATTTTTTGAAAACCAAAAATATTTTCAAAAAACAATCATGTTTTGGAAAAAATAAAACTTATAAAACAAGTGATAAAGGGAAAAAATTTGAATAATTCCATTCCTAGTTCCCCTTTTGATAAAAATAAATCATAATAAAGTTAGGTGTTTTATAAAGATGTTAGATAAATTAATATTTTTTCCAATGTATTCCAACATGATACCTCCAATTTGAAATTAGTCACTCAAAATGTGATATCAAATATCAATGTTCTTAGTGTTTTCATTTAGAAAAGGTCTTATAGACATGTTTATAGCCCTTTAACTATCTCACTTAATATAAAAAAAATAAATGTTAACTCAAAATCTATAATAGTTTGTTTCATCCATATAATTTGGTCAAAAAACTCCATATGGCTATATATTCTGATTAAGATATTGAAAGAGAAACTTGATTTTGTTTCTTAATATTCGAAGAGATTAATGAATTTCTAAAACTGTGAAAATTTCCACTTTTACCTTTTCTCTATATTCAACATCTTCCAATATCAGCATAAAAATAAGAAATAATAAAAGAGGTTCCTTAAGGATAAAATAAACCAAGATTTTTATAACCTTTAAAAAAACTTTTTACTGATTTTAAATATTATTATTTTGGATTGTTATAAATATAATCATCGGTAAAAACAAGGAATATATTTTTTGTTTCTGTCGTGGTATGGTTAAGTAAAATACTATTAATAATTTTATAAATAATTTCAGTAACTATTTTCCAAACTTCATTAAATTTTATCTTGTATGACATAGTAATAGGTTTTATAATTTCCTTAGCATGATCCATGTAAAAATGATTAAGAAGTTCATAAATGTGTTTTCATTGGATATGATAAGCGACACCCTCATTTTGAGATATTTGAAAACCAATAAATAATTTTAACTTGCTTAAAAATTCATTTCAATTTATTTTCACATGATATTTGAAAATTTATTACAAATATATTTATTTATTAATCTTAAAATTACATCATCGACATAGATTTGAATGATTAAAACATCATTTAAAACATTTTTGAAGAAAAATGTTAAAATTATATTTTCCAATTTTGAAATCATTTAATAAAATAAAATTGTTTAAACATTCATTCAAATATTAACTACTTTTTTAAACCATATAAATCTTTTCTTAACTTGAAAACAGATTTTTTAAATTTTGGATTTTCAAAACCAAGTGGTTGTTAAAAAAACATTTATAAGATAAAAAAAATTAGAAAAGTTCTTTTAATTTCCATTTGAATAACATTATATTTTTTATGTTAAGTGATATCTAATATGTTCCTTATGGATTCTAGTTAAGTAATATGGTAAAAAAATTTATAATAATCAGTTACTTATTCATAGTCATATCCTTTAGCTATGAGTCAAGATTTTTTACGTGTGATGTTACTTTAATCATCTAATTTTTTTTCTAAAATCATATTTTGTACCAATAACAGTGTGATTGTTAGGTCTTTAAACAATATTCCAAAGGTCACTATATTATAATTGACAATTCTCTTCTAGAAAATAAAAATCTAAATTATCACTATTGATATAATCGTCATGGTTTTCAGGTTCTAGAAAAGAAATAAAATAATGATACTCAACTTTATTTAGGATATATATTCAAGTATAAGTACAATCTTGTAAATATATGATAATATTTTTCAATGGATGGTCTTAATATTTTTATAAATCTATAATTAGTATACTATAAGGAGTTTCTTCTATATAATCTTTAGGAGAAGGTGGATTATTAAAAGTAAACATTTTAAGGTTATCAACAACTTCAATTTGAAAGTTGGGATTATAAATATATTAATTGCATTTTATTTGAATGGACTCTTCAATGGTTTTGGTTATTTTATTGAAGACTTGGTAGTAGTTACATGACTTTGATTACCCCTAAAATATTCAATAATCAAATTTTGGATCAAATTTCCCAATTTGATCTTCACTGTAAATAATATTACAATTCAATCTAAACACATTAAAAAATCCATCTTTCATAATTTTATATTTACAAAGTTATTAAGGGGTAATTTTTAAAAATGGTCTTTAAAGGAAATGGTTTATGATAAAAAAAGGTTTATTAACCACCTCATTACAAAATTAATTATGTTGTTTGAAATTATTCAATTATGATATTGATATTTCTTTGAGAGTTATATTTTATCTTTCAACGGCCTCACTTGTTTAGAGTTGTTCTAGGAGAAGAATACTAGTATTGTAAATTTGTGAATAAAAATGTTCCTAATTTTATTATCGAACTCTCCCCAATGATAAATTCAAATAGAAATGGTTTTTTTACATTTTTTTTGAAATTATTCTTAAATATTATGGAGACTTTACAATCCTCATATTTTTTAAACAAGAAAAATACCCAATTGAATCATGTATAATCAATGATAATCACAAAATGTATCATTTTACTCTGATACATTAATCATGAGTTCGTCTAAAAAGATTAAGTTGAATAATCTTAGTGTATTTAGAGGTTTATACATCTTGTATTGGTTTTAAAGTGTTTTTTAACTTACTAAGTTTGAAAGGTTCAAAAACAATATTATATTTAAAATTTAATTTGTTTAAATCTCATACTGGATGATGTCAGTTGATATTAATAAGTGTTGGTGTGGTAAAATAACAAAGGTGTCTATTTTAAATCCATGAATCACTATTTGTACTGCACAAATAATTAAAATATTTATATGAAATATAATTTATACTGATAATATAAAGATTATGAGAATGAAAAGTGGTAAATAATTTATTTGCATTGATATTAGTAACTTTTAGTATATCATTATTGAATGAGACTTTAAAAACATTGTCACACAATTGAAAAATCCTGAGAATATTTTTTAAACAGTAAATAAGTAAAATATATTTTTATAATTTTTTAAGTGAGAAAATTGATTTTACATGTACCGATGATTTTTCATCTTGAATTTTCATTGAAACATTTGTATCCCCCATCATGTTTTTTAATTTGATTAAATTAATATGGGTCTCAAATCATGTTTCAATATCAACCACTATTCATTTATCATATTTATTATAGGTATTTACTCATTATACATGATTCACATAAAATTAATACAAATATAACTTTTCTCTATTAAGATTCTAGGTCCTTGTATGTTATCTAATAGGGATTTTAGAAACTAGAATTATTTTGAAAATAGTTATTTAGATGATATTTGGGATGAAAGAAGAATAATTTTTTTCAACCACATAAATCTTTTTTTCAATAACATTCATGTATTAAATTATCAATTTAAGGAAAATAATTAAAAGGTATGTTTTTCAAAATCTCTTTTATAGAAGAAGTATTTTTGGAATAACTATTATTATTTGAAAACCCAAATCTAAAATTATTTTTTAAGATTAGTTAAGAAAAAAAATTATGTTTTCTTGACCTTGGGGTTATTTGTTTTGAGATATTTAGATATAAAAAATAGTCAATTTAAATTTATTAAATTTGATTGATCATTCAATTTTGATGATAATTAATCTTTTTTAATAGTTATTTTATCCTTTTCTATAACCAATTTATTGTAACTAATTTTAATCTATTGATCATTTAACTTATATAGAGTAATATAAAAAATTACTTTGGGTGAATTTTTTGTATTTTTCAGAGAAGTTTCATTTTTTGATAAATAGTGGAAAACAGTGAATTGTAATTGAAAAATTCTTTTCCATTTAATTTATTTTTATAGTTAAATTATATTTTAAATTTTTTTTCAAAGTATATTTAAATAAATTATACATATTTCAATACAATTTAGTTCATTTTAATCATTTTTACATAGAAATTTGTTATTAAAACATTTTATTCTTTTAAATATTTTCACTTTAAAAACTCATTGTCTCATCCTATCTATGAGGTTAATTTTAAATTTATTTTAGATTATTCTATTTTTATAATTTCTAAAAATGGATTCCGTAATTTTAATAAAAAATATTTATAACTTTTATTATGTCCATTTTAGTTTTTGACCAAAACAGTTAGTGAATGTAATTAAAATTATTTAAAACAATTAAGGTAAAAATGAGTTTACATTGTGGTTAAACAATAACTTAACGATCCAAATAACATAGAAACATGTAAAAAATTTATTTTATGGAAATATGTAGACCATATTATATCCTTAATCTAAAATGGATCATTATTGGAGGCACATGATGTAAGGGATACTTCTCAACAGTGTTTACCTTTTTATTTATAAGAATGTCACTTATCCTCCACTTTAAAAGGGCACTCACCCCACTCAATTATTCAGACTTATTAATACATTTGTCTTGTCAAAAACAATATCAAATACACTCCAAAATTCCTTATTTTCAAAATATAATCCGAAATTTTGGTATAAAGAAAACCAAATTAGTCTTTTGGTTCAAACCAAAAGGAATTACCCAAAGAAGAGGCAACACCCTTCAGTATGTAATTTTTTTATTTATTTATCCATCCATTAAACTATTATTATTACATGATTATATAATAAACTAAGTATTCTGAATATATTTAGATATTTTCATGTTAATTATTACACCTATACACACACACACTTCCATAAAATGGGATACACAATCATTGTTTGTGTGTAGGGTGGACTATTGCATAGCGAGTAGATGTCATTCATTCTTCCACTACAACCAATAAAGGTTGAAAAAAGGATGTCATTACTATTTTAATTTGAAATATATAATTTTTATGATGCATTTATTATTCTATAGTAATTATTTATCTCATAAATTCATGCTTTCTATCTTATAGGAACATAAAGACTTTGTTTGACGATGTGTGGACTACCGCCTCCTCAAACTGATGTGATTCATTCTAAATTTACATGGAATGTATTAAATATTAGTTTATTAAAAATATATAATATATATATATAATTATTTTTATTATTTAATAAAAAAATATGTGTCATTTACTTTTTTATTTAAATATAAGAAGGAAACGGAAACAATGTCCATGTGTACGTACGACCTACCATCTCCATTACCGGTGTATAATATTTCATATTTATATGTTTTATAGATTAAAAAAATACATATATACTGAAAATATATTATAATTTTAAAAAAAAATTATCATTTTTGAGAGGATGAAATCATTATATAAGTAATATGACAAAAAAATATACCAGAACAAAACACATGCAAAAAACGAAGCGGTTATTACCCGAAATGTAATTTTTACATATAATTATTAATAAATGGGTAATATAAATTCATAATAGATTAAAATATGGTATTATTTATATTATTAGGTCTATTTCATATAATTATAATAAAATTATATTTTATATACATGATGATTTAACATGTATGAGGAAAATCAAAACTTAAGGTAAGTGTTTTCTCGTCGAAATTTTATATTTGGGATATGTATGCTATATTCACCACTTATTCTTGTTATGTGGTGTATATTCTACCCTATGATATTTTATAACATTAATATTATTTAAATATTTATATTTAATTTTTCAATTAATTTTATTCTTTCATGGATCTCACAATTCAAAATATACTCAAGTTGTTAGTGGATTTCTAGTCTCATGTTTTTTTCTGTGAGACTTATGTTATATTCACCACTAATTTATTTTCTGTGGTATATATTATTCCCATGAATGTATTATGTGATTATTATCCTTAAATTTATGGATATTTACATATCCATTTTATGATCTCTCTTTCAAGGGTTTTATATATCAAAAGTTATCAAATCGACAATGTAATTTTGTCTAATTTTTTCTTCTTTGAGACACAAGCCATGTTATGCACCTATATTCTTCTACCAAATGTATATACATAACTTTGACATGTTTTATAATTAATATAATAATTTTAAAGATATTTTAAGCATAATTTAATTTTAGTCGTTCATGAGGATTATGATTCAATGTTACCAAAGTGGTAAAAGTTTATTACAACAATCACATCATTTATCAGGATTGATTATGATTATTCTTCCATTAATGCAGTATTATGAACCATATCTCAATAAATCCCATTAAATTTTATATCATATGGTTATTAATGATATCTTCAAGAAATATGACCATTTTCCACTCTTTGGTACATAATATAATTAATAAAATGTTTTTTTATATAATCAAAATTAATACCTCTTCTCTATCAAAAAATTGTGTTCTTTCAAAACCAGTTTTTATAAAAAAAATTATAAAAAATTATAATATTATCGTATGATATTTAAAATAAATTTTCACCAAAGTTTTACCCTTTTAAAAAAATTAATTTTAAAAAGAAATCTTCTTTTCATTTTCTAATTGAGGCACTTTTCAAAAACATTATGGCATAATAAGAATGTATGGAATGTACGGATATATCCTCCATGGAGACCATAAATTTTTTTAATATTACTTTTCTATTTTTCAATATTTATTTCTTTAATAAAAAAATTTCCCTAATATTCCATATATTCATTTTCAAAAAAAATCAAAGATTTTTTTTTCAAAAATATTTTATTCTCAAGAAGTGTTTTAAATGATTTTTAATTAATCCTTTAAATTTTTTCAAAGATATTTTTATAGAAAAAGGACTTAAAATGTTTTATGTTCTAAAAAATATTTTTCAAATATATAACTATATTTTCATAAATATGTGTTTTAAATGGTTTTTAAAGATTAATTAATATCTTGTCAAATTTTTTGTCAAATAATTGTATTTTTGAAATGTTTTATGATTTAAATAATTATATTTTTGAAGAAATATTATTTCCCTTAAGAAATGATCCATGTGATCTCTAAAAAACCTTGTGCATCTAAGATTATATTCTTTGATATATATTATTCCTTAATAGTGATATGATATAAGGAAACCATTTTTATTCTTGCTTTAAATGGTTTATCATTAATATGACAATTTGTTTATAAAACCTATTTCTCTTCCACGGGTTATAGAATGATAAAACACTTACAAAACCTGCTTCCATTCATGGGTAATTAAATGATTATGAAACCTATATATTTTTCATAGGTTGTGACATGATTAAATCATTATTACACCCATTCAATTTAATGGGTTATCATATAATGTTTTTGAAACCCATCTCTTTTTTGGGTCATGATATAATGATTTTTTATTATTATGTGGAATATGTATGTATGATTTAATTATAAGATGGGTGTGTCCTATATCTCCATCTAATGAATTGGGTGAAGATTTATACCTCATAATATATTGATGGCGAAAAAGTCTATGGACATGATCCACAATGGGAAACAAGTGGGTCCTGATCCAAAATGGGAAATATGTGTGTCCAGAGCCACTATGTTTAAAGTTATTAGTGTGAAACATTACTAATATAATGTTTTGTGGGAACCTGATTTAATGTTCACAATGTTTTGGGTGGACCTAGTTTCATGTCCATAAGTTTATGTGAGGGTCTTATTTTATGTAATTAACTTAATGAGTGAACATCGTTCTACTTATATAAGTTCACAATGTTATAAGTTAATGTTTGTGCAAAATATTTATGTCTTATTCCTTTGATATTCTCAAATGGTTCATGTTATTGATTATATTATGATTCATGTCTTATAAACTACCGATATTTATACCATGACTCTTGATTATGATCATTTATATGAAGGGAATGATTTTATAATGTTATGACTATGTTCTCATACACTTATTCTCATGATTAATCTAACATGTCTCATTTGTATAACCTTATTAAGCATATGATATCAACCTTCTTTATGTTTCATTTCCCTAAGTTATGAATAAAATATTTATATAGGAGTACTAATGTAGATCTTGATGGGAAATTTTAGACATCTTTCACCGCATTAGAATATATTGTGTTATAATTTTATAAATACACTAAACTAATATGGTCCTTGAGTATACGTTTTTTGTAATTTTCATAATATTTATCTAAAATGATGTAATATCCATGTATGTTAAGTCTGGGTCACTATAGGTTGTATCAAAGGAATGTTATAGTCAACATTTAGAAACTTTGATGATAAAACATTAGTGATATCCCTAGGGTTATTTATAAGTATATTTTTAGGTATATATATAATAATAATCCTAAGGTTTTATATATTTAAAATAAGGTGTCATGATTTAAACATCCTATAAGTAATTGTTCATGGTTATGTAGTTTTCTTCTATAATAATTGTTTCCAACACTATGATTTCTAGTCTCGGTCAAAAGAAAGAACTAGAAGGAACTAGTTTAACATTTAATGTTTCATATGAGTAATTTAAGTTTATTATACAAGTCGATGTCCTTATTTGAAATTTGGTGATGAAAATTAAGAAAGTGGATGATTATTGGTAATATTGCAGTAGATAAAGAGGTGGAAAAAAATGTGAAAGGTATGGTATGTTCTAATAGTATTTATTTTATTAAAGGTAAGAATAGTGATTACATTTGAGTTTAGGAACCTTAAGACATTATTAATATTTCTAAATTCTATAAAAGGTTCATTAAATAATATTATTATTAAGCCTAAGTAATAGTTAAAGAATAATGTTCGATAATTGAACTGTATATGTATTTTAAATCAAGAAGTATGATATATGAATAATGATGTATATATTTTCCATTAATTATTTGAAGAAATATATTGAATTGTAATTAATACAAAGAAAATTGATTTAATGTAAATGTGATATTTTTATTAAGGGAAGTTAAATCTTATTGTGTTCTGGATATTGAGAAAATTATTTTTAGCTTGGATAAAGAGATGAATGATTCAGATAAATTAAATTGGATAGTAACGACGACCTTTTATGTTATGAATGATTTGTTGAAAAATATTTTATGCTATCATGGGTGGATTTTACACCATTCTAGTAATATCTAGAAAACAATTATGATAAGAAAACATGAAAGTTGTCAATAATTATTTTAGGTAATTCAAGTTATTATCGTGTTTTAAGAGGATACATGATTAAGATATTCTCATTTTTGGTATTTGACAACCAATATTTAATTTATGATATATGGGGGTTCAATTTTAATATGGTTTTAAGAAATTGAGTAATCGTATTTCTAATGTTTTTAATTTTCATTTTTAAAAGGGTTACATGGTTAACCATTTATGGAATGGTTTGAGTTAAACATTGGGTGAAATTTTAGATAATAAAGTATTTTCTTACCATATGAGGATTTATGCATATCAGATAACCTATAAAGGCCATTTTTTATGATGATAACTAAATAAGTATTGAATGAATTTTCATTTTATTTATGGATCTCGTGATTTGTTAGTTCTTTATGAATGACATATTGACCTTCATTTCTTGGAATAAGAGACGAAGTGGAAATTGATCAGGTAATAACCAAATGGTATGATTTTTCATAAGAAATAGAATGAAATAAAGTAATTATATATCCTTATGAAAATTATTATACATTTGGAAAAGGGTTTTGAAATAAAAACATTCCCATTATCACAATTTTTTAAGATATCAATGACCTTTTTCAAGCCTCTATTGTTTATGGATTTTTTATTGTTTACTTTATCCTAACCATGTTCTCTATCACTCTATATCAATTATTGATAGTTATATTTGTCTTAAATGTCTATGTTTTCACTTTCCACCAATGTTCTTCCATTTGGAAACATAAATATGAGTTACTTTGGGTAATAGCTGTGTTTTCAATTTTATTTTTTTAAAAGAATTTTTGGTAATCATTTTTACAATGTGGGCTTATATGAAAATAAATTTAAAATATTAAAACATTCAGAACCTAGATGAATTTAAAGGGATAAATTCATTTTAAGGGTTGGTATAATTTAACACCCTGAGATTTTTTTAAATAATTGTTTTCAAATTAATTTAAACTATTCAATATTTTTAATCGCACACAACACTAACTATAGATTAGGTTATATGAAAGACCCAATTTATTATTACTTTGTATAAAATACCATAATGATATTTTCATTGTACACAACACTTAGATTAGATTTAGGTACAACCAACGCTATGTTTGGTTTGTGTTGAACACAATTCCAAGTTCCATTGATACCTTGTGTTACATGCAAGACCTAATTTTACCAAACAATAATGCACTATTAATTTAAAATATTTTTACAGTTTTCACCTAGATTTTGGAATGAATATTAGGAATAAATTTTTTTAAATTATAAAAATATGATATACACATTTATGTAAGAATAATTATTTGGTGACCAATGAAAATAATACACTTTTTTGAAATATAGGAAATATTTTGATGGAAAACTGTATTTATGTAATTAAACATGTTTTACCTTATTATATTAGTTAAACCTATATTGATAAATGAGTTCAATGAAATATATATATATATATATATATTATTCATTAAACTACTTAATTTTCATATTTTGTGTTCTCTAAGAAATAGATAATAATAAATAAAATTTTGAGCACAAAGATATTTTTTTTCTAAAAGTTATTTTACTGCATTTTAATAGTATTTCTATTTTAAATATAAATTTTGAAAAATTTATAAAACCTTTTTTAAATAATAAATTTTATATTTTAAATAATAATATAAAAATTTACTTTGGTTAATTTTTTGGTATTTTTCAAAGAAGTTTTATTTTTTGATGAATATTGAGAAACACTGAATTTTAATTGAAAACTACATTTTCATCTAATTAATTTATATATTTAGATTGGTTTTCGGGTATTTTTATATCAATTATAAAACTATTAATACAATTTAGGGCATTTTAATCATTTTTACATTAAAATTAGATAAAAACATTTCAATCTTTCAATCATATTCACTTTAAAAACTCATTGTCTCATCCTATCTGTGGGATTAGTTTTAAATTAATTTATATCACTTATATTTTTAGAATTTGGAAAAATGGATTCCATATTTTGAATCATAATAATTTATAATTTCTATTAAGGTGAACTTAGTTATTTATCAACGAAATAGTGAAAGTAATTATAATTAATCACATTGATTAAGGTTAAATAGAGTTTACTTAGTGTTTAAACCTTAACATAAGTGGAAAAATAACCTATACACATGTCAAAATAATCTATCAAATTACCCTTTATCATCCTAGAAACATGAAATTGGAATAAATTAAACCAAGTTTTTATTTCAGTGAAAACTAAACGGAATTACCCAAAGAAGAGGTAACATCCTTCAACAAGAACTTTTGTTTTATTTCATTCCCCATACCTTAAATTATTGTTATTAATTGATTATATAATAAACTTATTATAAGAAATATATGAATATGAAATCATGTTATGTTTTACCCCTACACACCCTTCCATCAAATGGGGTATGCAATCAATATTTGTGTGTATGGCGGACTACTGCCCCATGAACCTACATCATTTGTTCTTCCATTACCATCTATAAAGGTTGGGAATAATTTTGTAATTATTATTTTTATATTATATATATGATTTTAAGGATGTATTTATTCTTATATAATTATTATATAGTACATACCATTATTCTTTCCATTTTGTGGGAATACAATAACTTCGTTTGTAGACGTGTGGACTATTGCTTTCTCAAAACGAGGTGGTTTATTCAGAATTTACATTCATTGTATTAAGGATACGTTTAGTATAAATATATAATATATATTACATAGTAATTATATTTAAATTATAATATATATATATATATGTATGTCATTTACTTTATTTCAATGTAATAAGAAAATGGAAACAACGTTCATGCGTACGTATGACATACCGTCTCCACGAACGGTGTATTAAATTTAATATTTATATGTTTAATAGATTATAATAAATACATATATAATGAATATATAGTATATTTATATCATTTTTATAATTATGGATGTGATGAAATCAAGATATAATTAAGAGGACCACAAATATAACAAATCAAAACACATGTGAAAAACAAAGCAGCTATTACCCAAAATATTGCTTAAACATTGAATTGTTAATAAATGAGTAATATAGAGTAATTATAATATAATATATTGTATTATATATAATATTACTGTTCATTATTAGATGTAAAATAATATTATATTCATAATACAATAGGTTTTAATATGTACGAGGAAAGTAAAGACTTAAGGTAACCATTTTCTCATCTCAATTTTATTTCTGTGGGATATATTTTGTATTAAAAACATATTATTGTTATTTGGTGTATATATTACCCTATTAAATATTATATCATGAATATATTTTATATTATTATATTAAAAGTTTTAATTGATTTTATTCTTCCACTTATTTCGCGATTCAAACTCAAGTAATAAGGGGATTTCTAGTATGACTTTTATTTCTGCCGAACTTATGTCATATTCACCACTTGTTTTTTATGTTCTTTATATACTTACCATGAATGTGTTGTATTATTATTATCCATAAATTTATTTTAACTTTAACATAACTTTATCCTAGAATTGTTAATAAATTGTTAATAAATTTGTAATATATAGTAATAATAAAATAATATTTGTTATTATATATAAGAATTTTGTTATTTTTAATATGTATAATAAAATTATCTTTATTATGCCTGAGTTTTGAATGTGTACAAGAAAATTCAAGACTTAATCTATGGGATTTCTCTTCTCAATTTTATTTCTGTGAGATAAATTCTATATTCCCCACTTATTCTTGTTGTTTTATATATTTAATTCCCCATTACATGTTATTTAAAGAATATAATTTCTCTAATGATATTAAAATTTTAAATTGATGTTATTATTTCACAGATCTCTTGATTCAAAATATGTTCAAGTAGTAAGGGTATTTCTATTCTCACTTTTATTTATATGAGACTTATGTCGTATTCACCACTCATTTATTTTGTGTGATGTATATAATTCCCATAAATGATATATATGACTCATATGTATAAATTTATGGGTATTTACATATCCATTTTATGATATCTATTTCATGGGTTTTATGGTTAAAATTTTACCAAATTTGTAATGTTAATTTGTCTAAATTTTCCTTCTTTGAGAAACATGTCATGTTATGCACCTCTATTATTCAAAAGGTGTATATACTACCCATTTAAATGTTATATCATCAATATTATTATTTTAATGATATTTTATGATTCATGTAATTTTATTCATTTATGGTTATTATGATTCAGTATTACCAAAGTTGTAACATTTTTTTACTACAAAGTCATCGTTTATCAGGATTATTTATGATTATGCTTCCATTAATGAAATATTATGATCCATATCTCAAAAACTCCAAGAAATTTAATTATACTATAGTTATTTCTGAAATATTCGAGTAATGGTACCATTTGTCTAGTCATTTTTAGTTATATAATTAAGAAACAATATTATGAAAATCAAACATTATTGACCTTTTCAATCAGAAATGTATGTTCTTCCGAACCTATGTTTTCTAAAAAAATATTTTCAATAATATTATTATATTCTCCTATAATCCTTAAAATAAATTTTTACCAATGTTTTAATTTTTTTTTAAAAAAAATGGTTTTTAAAAAATTAATCTTCTTCTCATTTTATGATTGATTCCCTTTTCTAAGAATTTTATAGCACAAAAAGAATGTTCAATATGTACATATTTGTCTGTCATCACGACCATAATTTTTTTAGATTTATTTGAAATTTTAGAAGATTGATTTTTTTAACAAAATTATTTTTCCTGGTATTCTTGAAATTCATTTTTTAAGTGGTTTTCAAGGAAAAATGTTTTCAAAAATGTTTTATGATCAAGAAGTTTTTTAAATGATTTTCAAAGCTTTTGTTATATATTTTCAATGATATTTTCAACGAATAAAGTATTCAAAATGTTTTTTGTTTTAAAATGTGTTTTTAAATCCAAAATGATATTTTCATTAAGATATTTTTAGATGGTTTTTAAATCTTAATTAATATGTTTTCAATGTTTGTTTCAAAGAAACTAATTTTGAAAATGTTTTATTTCTTAAAAAATATTTTTAAAAGAAAGGTTATTTCCCTTAATAAATATAGCAAGTGTTATTTAAAAATCCTTCTCCATCCAATATGATACTATTTGATATATTTTATGAATTACGAGGGATATGATGCAAGGAAATCACTCGTATTCTTTCTTTGAATGGTTTATAATTGATAAGACATTTTTTTCTGAAACATGCTTCTCTTACAAGGGTTATGAAATGATAAAACACTTATAAAAAACACATCCTTTCATATGGTATTATAAGATTATAAATCATGTATCTTTTAAAAACATTATGATTTGATAAAATTTTTGTAAAACCCATTTGATTTTGTGGGTTATAAAATAATTTTTATGAAACCCGTTACTTTTTATGGTTCATGATAGGTTGAATGTTTTATTATATTGCAGAACACATGTGTATTATTTTATTATGATATTGGTGGGACCTATATATTCCTCTAATGCACTAGTTAAATATTTATATCTTATGAGATAATGATTGGAAATAGGTCTATGTGCTTGATCCAACATTGGAAATAGGTATGTCATGATCCAAAATGGGAAACATTTTTCTCTTGATCCACTATGTTTATAGTATTGGGAGTGAGACTTGACTATTATGATGTTATGCTTCAACATGATTAAACATTCAAAATTCCATGCATAGACCTTGTTTCATATCTATAAGATAATAAGAGGGATTGATTTCATGTCCTTCACTTAATGAGTGATCTTATTTCTACCTATACATTATCAAAATGTTATAATATGATGTGTATGCCAAAAATAAATGTATTGTGCCTATGATATACTCACATGGTACATGTTTCTAATTATATTATTATTAATGTCTTATGAACTGCCATATTTATTCCATGAATCTTGATTATGGTCTTTGATATGAATGGTAGATCTTATAATGTTGTTATTATGTTATCATGCTATTATTCTCATTATTATTCTTACATATCTCCTTTTTTACCCTTCCTTAGAATCTGATATCACCCTTTATTATGTTTCCCTTCCATGTGTTATGAATAAAATGTTTATGAATGATTACTGGAGAGTTATATCTTTATGGGAGACATTGGATATCTTTCACCAAGTAATAATTTATTGTTTTTTATTTTTCCAAATACACTAAACTATTACATTCCTCATGCATGAATTTTTATAATGTGATTAATATTTAGCTAAAATGAGGTAATATATATTTAAGTATATACCATGTTACTATAAAAACAGTCCACATATTTAGCTTTTTTAATTCAAATAATTTCACATATTGTTCACTTTGATCATCATAATTTTGGGAGCATTGGTAAGATTTAATTATTTAAAAAACCTATTCATCTTATTGGATAGATAATAAATTTATCCTTATTGAAAGGGTCGTCATTAATTTCTTTAAAATAAATTTCTTGTTTCTCCATGACTTATATGGATTTTTTGTTATATTGTTTTTCAATCAAAACTAATAGGTCATGAGAGATCTAATTAGCTCATCAACCACCATTTTCAAAATTTCATTCTGTTCTTGTATCACCATAACTTTACATACCTAATTTTGTAGTAAAACCTAAATGAAATTATTCATTATAGTTTCTATAGGAAAATAATCTTCACAAAATTTCCTTCTATTACATATATTATTAAAATGCATAATTGTCTCAATGATAGACTAATTTGGATGAATAATAATTATTTCCAAAAAATACATATATATCAATCCTTATATCATTTACATAATTAAATTTTTCATGGGTTACATCTTAAAATTTCAAGATTTCATGAGTGATTTTATAAGCATACAATCTATTAAACATATTATTATATGAAAAATAATGTAAATAATTCATAGATTTTTTATTATGTTGAAAATAAATTATTCCATTGGGAATATATTTTTCCTTCAATTATTTATGATGTTTAAAATTATGCACATAAAAATTCAATACAGGGTATCCAATACTACCATGAAAATTGGAAATGTGTGTCTTCTAATAGTTATAGAACAAAACACTAAAAACGTTCATGAACTATAGAGTATCCTTAGAGACAACAAATGCTATTTGAAAAAGATTCCATTATATACTATAAAACTTTTATATCAGTTAATATTTGGAAAATTAAAACAAATTTTTTTAAAAAATATATTTTAAGAAAAAAATTTACCTTTGATACCAAATTTCGATCATAAAAATTGTAAGAGGGGTGTGAATTTAATTTTAATCCAATTTTAAAAGTATGAAATAAATTAAAATAGTTTAACAAGAATCCATTGTATTTAAGAAAAATATATCAAAGTAAAAGAGAGTGGTCAAAATTTAAAATTTTAAGCACAGTGGAAAATAAATTAGAGAAAATAGAAAATACATAATTTGAAAAAAGGTTTGTAAATAAATCAAGAAAGATCAAATATATCTCATCCTTTAAACAAGGATTTGGATGTATATATATCTCTCTTGGGTTTTAGAAAATAAAAATAACCAAAGACTTATAAATAATCTATTGGGTTTGACAGAATCCAAGAACCAAATAAGAACCTTTTTTTAAAGTAAAACCATGTACTAAGACACCTCACTTAAATTTTGGAGAGAACCCAAATAATAAGAAGATGATGGTAGTGTTTTGTTTCTAAAAACCTTTTAAAAGTAATCTATTATATTGCTATAATATTTATAAGAACATGAGAGAGATATAGAAAAAGATAAGGAAGATGAGTAATATCCTTCAAGAAAATTAGACAAGGGATAAATTAGATTAACTAGAAATAGGTAAATTGAAAATGGACTGATATTTTTTAAGTTTAATTACTTTAATATTTTAAATAATCATGGATATTACTTGAAAAACACTTTGAGAATTGATTCATAAGAATGTAGTAATTGTATAGGTTCATTGAGATTTATATTTGTTTTCTTTTTGATCCAAGCATTCCTAAGTCTCCATTTATAATCATCATAATATCTAGGAGTCCCACGGTTCAATCCAACACTTTAAATATAAAATTCAAAGCTTTAACGATAATTATTTGATAATTGTTGAATGTGTTGGATTAAACTCATTGAGGCATGTTAGACATATCTATGAAGTGGTGAATATTTTGTGGTGTATGGGTTTAGGCTATAGTGTGGAGTCTAATAAGATCTTTTAGAAGTTCTTTTGATTTATAGGTAACTGTGACATAGCCCTTAATTTATTCAATAGATGATTTTGTTGTAGAAGTTTTGTAGTATGGTTATTCACCTATAGTTTGGCCTTACTTGAGTTTATAATATATGATGTTTGAATATGGAATAGATTCTAATCTTTTTGACATGATCTTTATATATGAGATTGATGGAGTTATACTTCATCTTGGTCACTCTCATTGTGTCAAAATTTTAGTTCTACATCTTTTTAAGGAATGATTTAGAGTGTTGTGTCATAGTAAAGATATGATTCTAATTTAATTACATTCAAAAGCTTGTAAGTAAATTTAGTGATTAGGATCATAAAAAAATTTAGAGTTTCAATAGTATATTCCATCCCTTTGGAATATTATATCCCAAATTCCTCATTATTTAAGGAATTTAATATTTCAATTCAGGTTTTCTCATTTATGGTGTTTTGATTAAAAAGTTACTAAATTTGTAAAGGTTTATCTTAAAATATTACTCTTACTCTATATTGTTAAAGTTTAAATTTAAATTTGAAGAATTATATGATATTTTTCTTCATAAAACCCATATATTATTTTCTCCTTTGTTTACTTCAAGAGTTTCCATATTTTTTCCAACATTTTCACTCTTTGGTACTCAAATATTGAAAGGAGTTTCTCAAAAAAACTAACCTCATTTCTTCTCTTATGTTGGGAATATTTATGTTCCATATCCATATTTTTTAAATTGATTTATATATGTTTTTGATAATATTTTCAATGATTATTAAAAAAATTCAAATACCATTGACTTAATTTGAAATGGTTTAAATTAATATTTTAATTATTTATAAACAAGTCAATTTTTAATTTCTTTAAAAAAGTGTGAATGAAATATTATTTTTAATGTATATATCAAGAATTAATTTTCCTATATCCATGACAGTTATTCACTATTTATATTCCTCTACAAGTTTCCATGGCTATCCAAAGAAAATATTTATCTATTATTGTGAGATTTTTTATTTTGTATAAAATAATAAAATTTAATTATTTTCTAGTTGGTTTCAAAAACCTTTATGAATTATAACTTCATTTTTACCAAAAAAAAGATATCAAATATTTAAGGAAACTAATTTTAAATATTTAGTTTCCATTTTACTCTATAATTTTCAAAAATAAATTCTTTTACTTTGAAAAAAATAATTCATTGAATTTATAGTCTTATATCATCCTTCAAAAAAATAACTTATGTTTTTATCATTCACTTTCTTATGATCATTTTCTCCATCACTATCCATTATTCGTTTGACCTTTTTACCCATTCATGTTTATGTTTTCAGTAGCCTGTATATATTTATCATTTTATTTTTATCTTAACCATATTATATTACGACAAACTATGTAATTTTAAAGAATATTATTCAAAACGTTATTTTATTTACTAGGGAAATGTTAAAATTCCACACTCTTGATTCAATATAGATATTTATTTATTTGTAAAGAATATTTGTTATCTATTGTGTTTTTTATTCAATAAAGGAGGAATTAAATTTCTATATAAAATTTATGGGTAGTTTTGGGTTATAGATATACCATTGATGCATTGATAGGTCTCGTGAGATAAGTAGTTTTACAAATTAGTTAGTTAGTTGGTGTATACTTACTCATTCATTAAAATTTATTTTCCAATGTTCTTGATGTTAAGGTTTATAATATTTTGGTATGAGGTCTTGATGATAATGTCATGATGTCTCATATAATAAATTTACTTCATTAATAAATCACTTATTATTATATAATTGATTGTTATGTTAATATTTTTCAAGGATACATTTTTGAAGTAAATGTTATTGGTTAAATTTCATATTAATTGTTTATTTACTCTTATATATTGTTAATTTATTATCTATTAATGGTAGCTTTTATTTTATGTATTCTCTTACTGAGTATCTAATCTCACATGTTATTGTGTTTTCATAACCATGGGATATGAAGAACGAATCTTTGAATGATCTTTATGGATATGATGATGTTTATCATGATATGTTCTATTTTTTATGACATGTTAAAATCATGTATGCATATAGACACCCAATACTACTAAATTGACCAATCCTTGTTGTTTTGAAACGTTGTATCTTGTAATAATGTAACGAAGTGTACATGTAATAACTATTACTAGAGTATGGGTCATTATAATCTGAGATCGCAATCTAAGGAGGAAATCAAACTGATTTTTATTATTTTATCCAACATGTTAACATATGATAATGGTGATGGTCTTCCTACTATATATCCAACCAAACTACACCCATCCAAGTGCATAACCCTGGGATTATAACATATTGATTCAATATTTAATCATTGACTTGAATATATCAAAATGTCTTAGGAATATATTCACATTCAATGTCCTAATGTATTTAACCAATCTGATGATTATTCTTCATGGATTTTAACAAATTATTAAGAGCCAGAATTTGATGCAAAGAGTGGTTTGGATATAGGAATTTAATTAATGAAAAATAATTTTATCACTAATTGGTTTAAAGATAAGGGAACTTATATAACCTTGATTCTGTCCATAAATATCAATAAAAATAGGAAAAAAATATAATTATAATGCCACTATATAGAATTTTATATTGATTCATATGGTTGGATTGATAATATCATTAAGTTATCAATGTTCTGACAAGGTCTATCCAACTTCATAGTTTCTATATTATTTTTAATGAAAATAATTTCAACTATGATAGTGGAATTCTTCTCATCCTCAATAGTCAATTTAGTAGGTATTTGGTGTCTTCTTAGCTTCTCTTAAAATTTTTCTAGATCCCTATGATTGTTCTTTTTCAGGGTCATCCCCTCATTATAAAATTGTTGATATTATATAATCACCACAAGTTGTTGATATTGTTTTTAGAATACTGAAACCATGATATCTACAAGGAAAGGTATAGTTTCTATCCTTGAAATACTCATTCAAATACTCTTTGTTTTCTCCCACTCATTTACTATTCTATTTACAATAAAATTAATTTTATGAAAATTAAACCACCCATTCCTAACCTGATGAACATATAAGGGGATTCAGTAACTTTTATTGTATCTCTTATATAAGGCATTCATAGACTAGCTTAGATTTATTCCTTCATAATATTTTTTTATCTTAGTTTATTGAAGTTTAAGGGATTAAAGATTATAATTTATGTTTTCTGGGGATACTGAGGATTATTTGAGAATTGAGTCTCTCATGGTAACGACAAACTCAATATTTTTGAATCCTGCTGACATATATAGAAATTAGAAGACCGGGGTAATGGATTCATTTGTCTATCACTCTACCACCTATAGTGTTATCACTAAAACTATTACTAAGATTTTCGTATAAATATCAATACATTTTAAATAAATTATTGACTAATTTTGTTCTTATATCCACCATCATAGTTGAAAACCTCTCCTAGTACCACCATTTCACTTCACCAGCTACCTCATTGGTTCGTGCAAGGTATATAATTTCTATTAATTTCACCACTTCATCATCTCAAGTGATCAAGTAATCCTCCCAAGATAAGTCCATTTCTAAACATTTGACCAATTCTCTGGGAAAAGCTAAGAATCCTACTACTGAACCTAATTCATAAGTAGTCAAAATGTCATCTTCTAAGTGAATGAGGGATATAGATTCTCAATCAAGTATCCATATGTGAATATTTTTTATACATATATCTATATAGACTCAAAATATAATTCAACGTTTTATGTGAAAATGTGATAAAATAATAATTGGTGGTTAGACTTACTCTTAAATAGGTCTTCATTAAAATCACTACTCTTTTTGAGAGATGATGAGTGATCTCAGGTGGTCCTATACAAGGTGTCTCTTACCCAATTATCCATCTCAAATATACTTTCATGTTATTTAGTACATATTAAAAAATTAATTAGATCCATCATAATTCTATATTATTTTTCTTGAAAATATATTTAGAAGGATTTCATCTTGATCTATTCAATCATAAAGTGAATCCATTGTAAGAATCATATATACTAAATCAGGATACCTTGAGTGAGTCCTAATAACTTCCTCCCTTATAGTAGGAAACTCCATGATCACAGCCAGGTCTCCATCTTAAAATACTAATGCCTCTTTATTTTTAACTCAATTTTAAATCCAATATGTTGAAACTTTATTATCAATAGTGTATCATTCATCTTGAGGCACTATGATTTCCAATCTACAAGCCAAGGGCATCACATTGAAAGTAGATGGAATTGAAACACTATGATTCCCATCCACCTCATCCTTCCCACACAATGTGTAACACATTATGGTTAAAAGAGGCTATGTTGTAAATTACATAAAAAACAATAGAGTGGGGGTCTTCTAAATGAATTGGATCTAGTTTACCAGATAAAGTTTTATCAGCCAATGAAACCAAATCTACGACCTCTTCATTTTCTTGGATGGATTTATAATGCACATTGTTTTAGAATAGGGATGCTGAAATAAAAAATAGGTGTTATTTTAGTATATAAATGAGCATACAAAGATCGAATTCAAGAACCAACCTTTTTTCCTATGTGAATGTTTGTATCTACAATATCAATATTTCACCAACATCTAATTATAAGATTCAAAATGTTTGGGATCAATTTTGGATCAGTCTTTCCAAAACATGGGAGGGTATGAAAATAATCTCACCTATATTCATTCCATAATTATCCATGACCATTAAATGTATCCTCTTTTACAATATTTAATAGCTCTATTATACATCTTAGAGGAGTTCCATTCATGGTGTATTTGGGAGTAACAATTGAAATCAATGCCACCTCTATCTATTAAATTAATAGAAACCTCATTTTTATTAGAAATAATCTAATTATTGGAGGAAATATAAACAAAATAATATTTATCTCTATATATTTGGGATTGATAGAGTCATTGAATTTTTTATCATCTGATTAGTTAATCGCCACTTCAATATTACCATTATCCAGTATCTCTTGTACATTATTTGTAATGGAGACTCCTTCGTCAGTAGTATGAATTGTCATATCAAATTTATAATGTATATTTCATCCTCTGATAGATTATTCTAAAGGTTTATATCACTTGGTGTATTCAAGTGGTTGATCAATGGGATTCTCACACCACCTTGGTGAGAAACCAATAAATCTTAAAAAATTATGATTTTACGTCTATATGAAAAGTGAAAATACTTTATCAATAAATATCACTAAGGAATAGATAAATATTCCTCTAGTGACCTGTTGGTTTAAATCCACTTATTCTTAAACTATTTTCTTATAATAATGTCTTCAAATGAATCATTACTATACAACAACTAGCTTGATCACCTCACCTAAGGATCAATCTATGTTGGCGCTTAGATTGTGAGATTTTGAGAATTGAAAGTATATTATTGGCATAATATATTTAGTACCACAATTAAGGTATTTTACTTTTGATGTTTTATAATTTATCATTTCCAGTTATTAGTGGACTAAGAATTATTAACATAAAGGAATTCAATAATAATATACCATGCGGATAATATGAGATTAAATCATGATCATATTCAAATGTTAAAAAAACATTGAAATCTCATATTGGTGGTGTAATTTTGTCCTGAGTTTCATCCTAGATCATCATTGACTATTATATTTTGGCAACCATTGTAAAGTCCATGAATTTCCATGTAATTTTCTTAAAATAAATGGGAATTTTATGAGTCCAAAAAAATTATCGGCATGTGATTCTGAGGCCCAGAGTGCCTGGAATGAATTTCTGAACATTTTTTCGGGTACATTCAGTAAACGTGTGAGTAGGTTTTTATAGCTTTTGAATTTGTGATCAGAATTGAAATCTGAGGGCATCGTTGAACTCACAGAACTGATATTCTCTTAAAGATACATTCACCTCAATGGAAGTTGATCGAGGGTGGAAGTTAGTTTTGGGGTTTTTTGTGAATGAATAAAATAAAAAAAAAGTTTTGTATCTTTTATTTTATTTTATTTGTTAAAACATCCATGTGGAAGTTGATAAGTGGGTACCACAAGACCAAAAACTCTCATGAGAGGTTATGGTGGTGGGGACCACACGAGGCCAAAACCTCTCAAATCCCTCATAAAATGTGGGAGAGCCTCTTCAACTCCTCCAATATTAATTGTGAAAAAACCTTCTCCAGAATAATTAATCCAATACACCACTTTAATTTTGCCAAACTATGACATTAATTATCCCAATTTTAATTACATGCCAACAAACATAATAGATCGCATAATATATTATTTTGGGGCTACCATTTCATTTTGGAAGATTTGGGAGAGGAGGAGCTTTGGTAGAAAAGATCTCCAACGAAGAATGAAAATGAAGAACGCATCTCCTTCGACGTTTTATTCTCCAAACTCCATCAAAGGATCTCGAACAACACATGAACCGAAAATTTAGGAAAAAGATGATGACACTCATGTACATCTTTTCTCAAAAATTCTTTTTATTCCTTACAACCTCGTCAACATCATCAAGAGAACGATGTAGGGGTTTATTTAAATTTTTTTATCACATCCAATGTAGACCCCTTCGATTTCTTGTTTGGGTTCGGAACAACCATTGCGGGAGGATAGGATTTGATGTTCATGTTCATGTTCTTGATGAACTATATTCCACCACCCTAACGCGGAAGGTACAGACCAAACCAACATGGTCTGGCCCTTATGAAAATCCCGTGGTGTTATTCGCGAAGGAGGAGGATAGAAACCGTCCATGGTTGGGGCATGAGAACGGCGGTCGGCACCACTGACGACCGATACGAAGGTGGTGGCACCGCTCAGTGGCTCTCGTGCCAACCGCGGCCGTCTACGGCTCCGAACCGCCCTGCGGTCGGACCCCCCCCCCCCCCCCCCCCCGCACAGCCGGACCACCACCCAGTAGCCAGATCGCCAAATCGCGGGGGGACTGCCACCTCGCGCGGCTAGACCGTCGCCCCGCAGCCAAACCGACGTCCCTAGATGAGCCGCCTCGCGCCCTCGCGGCACCCTCTATGGCCTCGCGGTAACCCGCAGCCCTCTATGGCCCCTCACGACCTTCCGGGCCGGACCCAGGAAGTCGGGCCACCCAGTGGGCTGGGCTGAACCCAATGGGCTAGGCCGCCCAGCGAGCCACGCCGTGTTGGTCCGACCGAGTCAGACCGGACACAGGCCCACTATGACCCAATTAAATTATTTTAGCCATTACTTCGGCAACGGACGTCCGTTAGACAAACCGTCAACGACATTGGGAACCTTGTAGAGAGTCGGTCCCTTTGAGTGATACCCCACAATGTTTTCGATTAAGATGGGGATCAACCAGGTTGGATCGAGCATGAATCCAACCGGGCCCCCAGGACTAAAAGGATAATAACTCATAAATCGGGCATCTGATTGACTCACCTTATATTATGTTGATACACCTATGGCGTGGCAGACCTTGGAGTTACTTATTCATGGGACTTCGTGGAAGTTGGTGTATCGAACCGTACCTTGTGAAGCAGATCCTCCCATAGACGAGCGAGCATTGTGCGGGAACCCAATGGATAGCTGAGACTTGATGACTGCTGACTGTTTCGACACGATGTGAGTTGACAGGCCCAGTGGTGAGTGACTTGGTGACGTGGAATACCAATAGTGGGAAGAGCCTTGGTGACATGGCAGACCCACAGTCCTCGACAGGAGGAGTACCTCAGCAGGCCACGAGGGGGAGCTCCTTTGTGACACAGCAGACCCGCGGTGGGGAGTGCCTTGTTGACGCAGCAGACCCACGGTACTCGACAGTAGTAGTACCTCAGTAGTACATGGTTAGTGGGAAGTGCATCTATGTGACACGGAAGGCCCACTGTACTCGATAGCGGAGGATTTCTCTAGCAGCCAAGGTGTTCGATGTTGTGACTGGGAATGTTAATTAATGCTACCCTAGAATAAATACTTGTGTGAGCTGAGTCAGTACCTATTTATTTTCCTCATTATTGAGATATATTACATGATAACTTAGGTATATGTATGGCCATATAACTATGTAAGGTTATCTGTTGATTTCATACTTTTTGATTTATCCTTGATAAATTTTGTGAGACCTGGAGGGTCTCGGGGTCCCTACTGATTATCATTATACTCACACCTGCATGGGAAATGCCTGTACCATTTTGTGTTGGATGGAGATGAAAGACAGCGCTGATTGAGGCTGAGATTACAAGGAATGGAAGGTGCCTGGAGGTGGACCATACGGCGTGTCGGTATGCAGAGGAGACAGGTGTATGTGGAGTGTTGAGGAGGCGATTTGTACCTACCCTTCTGGTAGGAACCTCAGAGGATGACCCAGTAACTGAATTTCCCTTTTCTTCAATTGTATTGTATCATAGTTGTACTTGTACTTTCCAGTTGTGCTTGTATTCTGGCCCCTTTTACTTACTACACTCACTCTTTTTACTGTTCAGTTTACTTGTGTTCTTATTTTGCAGTGTGCTTGGTTATGTGTGCTTACAGGTTATAAAGGCAATACCTTCCCAGTTTTAAGGAATATTCTTTTGGTTCTAGTCGCCGGCCATTGGCCTATGGAAAGTGGGCTTGGGGTAGTCACAACAGAGGCCATGGGGACGGGACGTAACAAATTGGTATCAAAGGAGTCGGTTCTACCGTAGAACTTAGGACTCTGGTCTTTTTTTTAAATGGCAATAGTGTTAAGTGTAATGACTGTGGTTAACAGTTTAGGGAAACTTGTGTTGGTGTGGTGGCCGACATATCCATACACCAGGACCATGACTTCTGATTTCCAACTAAGTGCACGAAAACACGGATTGAGTGTGTGTTTTAAAGAGTTTTATTTTTTATCTCTTGAGTCATCTCACCAGGTATAAATTATTAACCGTGGATCACATGTTTCTTTTCAGTATTCCTCCACATAGACAGTTGGCTAGGGTTATTAGAGTTATAGGCACTGATAGCTGACTGAGCGACGAGGCCTCAATGCAGGGCCCTTTTCTAGTAGAGGCACAAGTGGAGGCACCAGTGGTACCTCTCCCCGTTGGGCCACCGATGCCACCAGCCCCAGCAGCAGATGGTGCATGCCGCTTGAGCGCGTTTTGTAGAGACCCAAATCTTAACATACATGCACATTACAATAATTTTTTGGAATACTTTGTACATAAAAAAAACACCAATGTATCGTTATAGTTTACTGTCTTTGGAAATTCAGAACATAATCTTCTAATCTTGGTGAAAGATCTTCATCATCTCCCAAAAAGATCTTCCCCTTTTTTTCTTACCTAAAACCTTTATTTAAATCATTGGGAAAAGAAAACATATAAAGGGTGATCTCAAATTCTTAGTAAGGGTAATCATGGAGAAAATAAAACAAATCATATGCATTTAAACTTAGAAAAACATGAACATAATGCTTAAACATTAAAATCTTCAGCAGTGACATAAAACATGGCAGTTCATAAGGAATATATTATAAAGAAACATTACTAATGATGAAATAGCATGGGAATAAAACATGTAATTTTGGTAAACCATTAAGCACATGATGTGATTTCAATAGTAGCCAAGGATTTATTGCCAAGACCATCTTATTGGACAAAGTCTATTTCTGAATCGATTTCACTCCTCGTTCCAGTCCTGTATCACTGAACTTGATTAACTTGTCATTCCAGACATGTCTATCTCATGAGATATAAATATTTACTCAATTAATTTGAGAGAGATATAGGTCCCACCCATTCATAATGAAATCATTATTACATGTTCCATAACATAAACATACATCATTCATAATAACCCAAAGAATAAAATGGGTTTCATTAACATCATCCCATCATAACATTATACATATACAAGTGAAAACATGAAAATCATAGAGACATTATACATGAAATATACACATAAGAAATAATGTCATCTTAGATAGAAAATAGTTTTGACAAAACACTTTAAATGAATTCTTGGGGAAAATATCCTTTCTTCTTCAAAATCATTTTCCATTCACAAAATACTATGAAATATTAAAAGAAAGATATTTTGTTGAAAACAGTCATGAAATCGTGTAGAGTAAGCTTTATTAATAAAACGTGTTATGAAACCATAAAAATCCATTCATTTCGTATAAGTTAAAAAAACATTCCTCAAAATTTTTCCAAAAAAGTCAAAAACATTCCTCGTATGGTAAACAAAAGAAAGATTCTTTCCACAACACAATGTAAAAGTCAAAGAGGGGTAAAAATGAATTTAAAAATACATGTAATAATATTAAAAACTTTATGAAAAACATTTTTATGGACATGGATGAAAAATATAACCCCGGTAAATACTTACGTATAAGCAATCTTGGATAAAAATGAGATTTCAAAATTATCCCATACCTTATGTACGATATGCTTCGTACGTATCCTAACCTCATGTATAATGATTTAAATAATGTCTTTGAATTATTAAAGAATCATATTAATTGTTATGATATCATATATGGTTCACTTATGACTTTATATTACCCATTCTTTTGTAAATTCCATGTTAAAGCATCATTTTGGGTAAAATAATTTTATTTATCGTACATGTTTGGACTTGTTGTTCTTGATATTATTATTAGTTATATCATGATTTAATTACTTAAAGAATGTAAATCATGATTTATATATCATATATATTCAATATATATATATATAATTGATAGATAAATGAAATGAAATACACCGCTCATGGAGACGGTAGGTAGTACGTACGCATGAATGTTGTTTTCCTTTCCTTATTAACTTGAATGGAAGTAAGTAGATGACATATATATATATACATAAATACAGTAGCTTTATAATTTCATATTTTTCATTATTTTTCATTATATATAATTTATAATCATTCTTCGGTGGATAACAAGGAGAATGAATCTCATCGTGTTCCTGGAGACGGTAGTCCATACGTGCGCACGAGCTATGATATCGTTCCCATAATTATTGAATAGAATTGGTGTAAATGATATAATATATCAGAATCATTATGATGTTATAATAACCATATATAGTAATTATTTACACCATTATACCCATCCAAGTAAGATGGTGGTGGAAAAACTAATTACACCACGGCGTGGAGACGGTATTCCGTACGTACGCACGCAGAGTGATTTCATTTTCCGTAGGATGGATAGAAGGTGAAATGTGGTTGTTTCATATTTATAATAACATATCAGTATATTATTGACACTTATGTTATTACTTTATAATGAAACAACAAAATAAGAAGAAGTTGAAGAAGAAATAAAACTTGAAAGAATCGGTAGAAGAGAATACCTCTTCTTCGACGCACCTCTTTTAAGCTTCATCTTAAGGCAGTAGATCTTGTCCTTGGAGGATACCAGAACCTATATAATGTTTCTATGAAAGTTGATAATGGAAATTGGCAGGATTTGGCCGAGTTTGAAGGCTCAAAATTGTGTAAAGAGAAGAGGGAGGAGGTGCCCTTTTATAGGGGAGGAGAGGGGCGCCTTAGGAAAAACATAAAATATTATTTTATAATAAAGTCATATTCGGTTTATAATAGCTCAAAATTGATTTATTTCAAATATAAACTGGGGATGGGTCGAAATAATCTCAACCAATAGGTTTTAGACAAGTTTAGGATACTATTTTAATCTTATCATTTAGATTTAACTCTAATTTAAATATTTTAACTTTTACTGTGTCTTCTTGTTTTCTTACACTATATGGTTAATAAACATACTATAACAAGCCAAAAGAACACCAAGTGGTTCATTATTAATATATATAACCTTATCTAAGTCATTGGTCTGATCATTAGATTTTTAGGAATAAAATAACAATTAATAAAATAATATTTGTTTTAGAAACTATTTTATGTCAATTTTGACACTATTAGGTAATTGATTTTTGTGAAAATCATAACAGCATTATTAGTTAGAAAAAAATTTATTAAATCAGTACTAAAATGTCATATTAAACTATAAAATTATTTTTATTCATCAAAAGTCTCAAATAAAATTTATTTCGGTATTTATAACATCAATTATTTTAATATTTCATTATTTAGGTAATTACTGCATCACCATTATGTCATAAATAAGTTACATTTTTTAATGTATAAAAATAAAAATTAAACTACTATTATGTAAGAAATATTTTTATCTTTCTAATTAATATTTATAGTCGAATTTATCTTATTTATAACCCTATATTAAAAATGTTTTCGTTATTAAACATTGATTTTAACTATTTTAACTCTTTTTTATAAAAAATAATAATAAATGTCCTAATCTAATCCAAGTGGACCTAATGGGAAATATTTTATTTCTATGATTTTTTTTGGTCTAATTTCACTTATCCAATAGAATTAGGACATGTTTTAGGGTAATAATAATATCATTTTTACCCTAATTATCCTATTTACTTTTAACCGTGGTAAATAAAAGTAAAAAGTTATTATTCACCAAAAATTATTTTTATCTTATTAAAACACTTTTTACACCTAGATATTAACTGTGTCTCTAATATTTTTAAAATTCCACTCATATAAGTGGTAAAATTGAATTTTATGTAAATTTTCAAATTCTCCTTGGAGGTGGGTAAAAGACGGTGAAAAGTTCAATAAAATTTTTATATATCTAAAATTATTATAAAATGACTCCAATGAATTACATTGAACTTATATAGGTATTATGTATCAATTTTGACCTAAAATAAATTTAAATAAAATAAATAATTATTTAAATAAAAAGTCGATTTTTAAATAGTAACCCAGTGTTTTCACTATTCATCTAAAATTGAAAGTTTTTAGAAAAATTCCAAAAATTCACCCTAGGATAATTTTGATATTCCGAATCCAAAATTGAAGTCCAATTTGAAAGATGAAATTTATAAAATTTTAAAAAGTGGGTATTACTATTCATAACGGCTAGTTCATAATAATATTATAATAATATATCGTTTAGTGAAACATGGTATTGCGTACTACACATGCTATCCAAGAAAGTTTTGATTGCATGTAATGCATGCCAAGTCAGGGATTCATGTAGTGAAAGCTCCATTTGTTGTTGCGTATAACATAATCATAACTTATTTCATTTATACATTAAACAAAATCTATACTTAATGTTGCGTAGAATAATTTCCACAAAATGAACTTGAAATTGTGTGTAACACGAGCCATGAATAGTGTTGTGTATACTACAAGCTAATACGGTGTTGTGTATTATACAAGCTAATCTTGGTGTAGTGTACAATATAAGACATCAATTAAATTAAAAATAATATTTCTTATAAAATCTCAGGGTGTTACATTCTACCCCCCTTAAAATGAATTAATCCCTCGAAATTCGTCGGGGTTATAAATGGTTTACTACTTGAAAGTGTCTTTAATAGAAACCCACATCGTAAAAAGGAATACCACAACTTATCTTTAAAAACTAATTTATGAAACATAACATTTACCCAAATTAACTAATCAATGGGTTTCCATATAGGAGAGCATAGGTGAAAATATCGATATAGAAGAGAAGTATAACCATCAAGATCTGATGGGGAGTGGTAGAGAACATGGCTATGATAAATCCAAAAATCACAAAGCCATATATTTGTGATGATCTAAGGTATCATCTGATTCATCAGATATGAAGACACTAGGACAATATTTTTGGTTTTGAAATGTCACGACCCGCCCTCGGGGTCCGTGCCGTGACTACCCCAAGCCCGCCTTCCATAGGCCAGGGGCTGGCGACTAGCACCAAGGCGTAAATCCCAGTAAAAAGGGAAGGCATTGCCTTTGAAAAGTAACCAACACCACAGAGTAAGCAAGCGGAAAGTAAACACTAAACAAGTAGAGTACAACTGAAAGTGCGGAAAAGTAAATGGGCCAGAATACAAACCCAAACTGAAAGTAAAGTACAACTCGAAAAGGGAAAAATAGCAACTGTAAAGTAAAAGCCGCTACTCCGAGCTGTCCACCGGAAATCCCACCTGAAGGGTGGGTACAGATAGCTCCTCTGCTCCACGGGTCCCTCCGTCCGCTCCGTGCACGTCCCGCCCAGTGGTCCACCTCCGGGTACCATCCCGCTCTACAAGCCTCAGCTAAGTCAACACTGTCCGTCGTCTGCAACCAACACAACGTAGTGCGGGCGAAGCCCGTGCAGGGGTGAGTATAAGCTACTCAGTAGGGACCCCGAGACCCCTGAAGGTCTCTCAAATCCACAAAGGATAAACCACGAAGAAAAGTACAATCACGAAGTAACAACCGACACTGCTTAGGTATATGCCCATACATATACCTAAGTCATCAATTAAAAATACGCTCCAACCTCCGAGCCCAAGTACAACTCAGTCCACGTAGGAAAGTATACGTATTCCACATAGGAAAGCAAAACATAATCCACACAGGATTGCACAACACAATCCACACAGGAAAGCAACAGGATTCAGCTCACACAGGTATACTTCTTCAAGGACGATAAAGATGATCACTGATCCATCTAAGTCATCGGACCCACGAAGGATCGATAGGTAAATAACCCCCGCAGAAGA
Source organism: Viscum album (assembly GCA_963277665.1). Lineage (NCBI taxonomy): Eukaryota > Viridiplantae > Streptophyta > Magnoliopsida > Santalales > Viscaceae > Viscum > Viscum album. Next base: position 645,930,811 of record OY728119.1, read on the forward strand.
CCCACATAGGATCGGGCTCACACAGAACCTGTAGGCACTGGCTCACACAGAACCGCTGAGCGCAAGGACCCACACAGGATCGGGCCCACACAGGACCTGTAGCACTGATCCACGTAGGATCGCTGAGTGCTGTAGTCGTCGTCGTCGAATCCACACAGGATCTCTGTACTGTCGTCGTCGAATCCACACAGGATCTCTGTACTGTCGTCGTCGCAGTCACAGCAGCAGTCGTAGCAGTAGAACAGTCGCAGCCATCACTAGGGTTCCCGCACACAGCAAACTCGTACGGAGGGTCCGCTCCACGAGCCGAGAGGCTGATACATCAACTGTCACGAAGACCGAAGTTGATGTATCCAAAAGTTCCGTATCGCCAACAGGAACTCAACGCAACAGACGGCGCGTCGATCGGACGCCCGGTTTGAGAGTTATTGGCATTTTCGTCTCCGGGGCCCGGTTGGTTTTTAAGGAAAAACCAACCCGACCGTACTCCACCTGCGTCCAAACCTCGGGCGGAGTATGCCAAAAGATCCGTCTCACTAAGAGGAACACAACGCGACTGACGGCGCGTCAATCGGACGTTCGTAGCTCAAGATATGAGCGTTTCCGCTCCGAAGGCCCGGTTGGTTTCGTGAACGAACCAACCCGGCCGAACTCAAAGTAAACCGAAACCTTGAGTGCGATATACCGAAACGACCGTCTCGATCCAAGGATCGCGTTTCCGCAGACGGTTCGTAATTCGGAGGTCCGAGGCTCAAGTTACGGGCCAAAAACCGAATCTGGTTCGAAACGGGGGGTCCGGGTCCGGGCCGACCCGGCCCGACCCCCCCCCCCCCCCCCCGGGGGCGGCGCGGCGGCGGGCGGCGGCGCGGCGGCGCGGCGGGCGGCGGCGCGGCGGGCAGCGGCGCGGCGGGCCGCGGCGGCCTGGCGCCGCGAGGGAGCTGCGCACGCGGGGGGCTAAGCCCCCGCTCCTTCCAAGAGGCGGCGCGGCTATGCCGCGCCGTTTTGCTTTAGGAAGCGCCCCCCCCCCCCCCCCCCCACGTGGGGGGCCTGCTGGAAACGAAACCGAGGGGGCCGGTTGCCCCCTCCCTTCAAAGAACCGCCCCCCTCTTTAAGAGGGGGGTTTTTACATGCTGACCGGGGAATTTATTTCCCCGGTTTAACAGCATCCGACCGGCCAGCTGGCCGGCCGGTTTTCTCCAACGGGACCGGAATTTCCGGTCCCCTCTTCGGCTTCTGACGCCGGCGGCCCGGCCGCCGGTCTTCTCTTCCGCCGCGGCCCGGAACCGGCCGCGGTCTCCTCGTCCCGCCGCGGCCCGGAACCGGCCGCAGCGTTCGTAATCTGGCGCGGTGCGACGGCACCGCGCCCCTTCGCCGTGCCATGATTCTTTTCAACGCGGCGCGACGGCGTCGCGTTCTTGAAGATTTTTCCTTGACGTAGCGCGACGGCACCGCGTAAATTATTTGTACGATCATCCGCGTGGTGCGACGGCACCACGCCACTTGCTTCCACCCGCATGAATAAACATGAACGATGGAGGGGGGTTCGGCCGTGTTCATGCGGTCCCCCCCCCTCACGTTAAAATAAACAATTCAACTTAAACAATCAAGCATCAAGTTAGACATGCAAGATCCACGTTCAAGAAAAGGAATAAATAAATAATGAATCAACAACCCCTACCTCGGGTTTAAGTTTCGAAGATTCGTCTACGTTCCGCGGAAGACGGCGTCGCGGAGGTCGGGCGTCGCGGTCGTCGTTCGTCAAATCCTTTGACGAAGAGATATGCCCGAAGAGACACGTCGTTGGCGGATCTTCGTTTGCCGACGAAGAAGGTCCGAGGAGGAAGCGGCGTTCCCTCTTGTTGACTCCGAGGACGAAGAAGAGAGGCGTCGTTCTTCGTCGGAGTTTGAGCGTTCTTCGTTCTTCGTCAGAGCTTGAAGATGAAGAGGAGCTCTCAAAATGACAAACAAAGAACTCAAAATAAAATAAGACTACCTCTTATTTTATTAACACATAACACAAAAGAATTTCAAAGTTTGAAATTCAAAAAGACTTAACTCCCATAATTAAATAAGAGTAACTTAAGCCAATAAAGAGGGGGTTAAGGGAACTTGAAAAGTCTAGGGGTTCGTGTGGGCCCCACCACACTTAATCCTCCCAAGGGAGGTTAAGTGGGTGTGGGTCCCACTTCCAACCCCCTTAGGTAGGTTTTTAACAAACTAAAAATAAAATTTGTCTTACACAAATTTTATTTAACTCAACTGAAAACCCCAAAACTTAACTTTCAACCCGCAACAAACGCAACTCCCGAAAAGGTCTCTTTAAGCGAATATCGGCGCTGCGAGTTCATCGGTGCCCTCGGATTTCAATTCCGAGCACCGGATCAAAAGTTAGGAATTCCCGCTCGTTCGTTCACTGAACGTACCCGAGCCAAACTTTGGAAATTAATTCCGGGCACTCCGGGCCTCGGAATCAGGTGCCGTCTGAAACCGCGCTCTTGTAAAATTCTAAAGAAAATTAAGAAAAAATTTCCCTTGAATTTTACGGTTCTTTACATTACTCCCACCTCAGGGCTTTACGTCCCCGTAAAGATACAACAAAAACTAGGGAAACAAATGAGGGTACTGAGCACGCATCTGAGCCTCCCGCTCCCATGTGCTCTCCTGGAGATTCCCGTGCTTCCATCTGATGCGCACAAGAGGAATCGATCGCCCACGCAGGACCCGCTCCTGTCGATCCTCTATCTCCACCGGGACCTCCGTAAAAGTCACCCCATCGTCAACGTCAAGCTCCCCATGGTCAATGATGTGCGTCGGGTCGTGCACGTATCTCCTCAGCTGGGATACGTGGAAGACGTCGTGCACCCGGTGCAACTGAGGTGGTAGAGCCAGGCGATAAGCCACCTCGCCAATCCTGCTAAGAATCTGGAAAGGTCCGATGAAGCGCAGAGATAACTTGCCGCCTCGGCCAAATCTCCGAATACCACGTCGAGGTGAGACCCGCAAGAAGACGTGGTCGCCATCCTCGAACTCCAGTGGCCTCCGCCTCCTGTCAGCGTATGACTTCTGCCGGCTCTGAGCTGTCCTCATCCGCTCCTGGATGACCTGGACCTTCTCTGTCGTGGCCTGGACCATCTCTGGTCCCACCAGTGCTGACTCCCCAGGGTCTGTCCAGCACAAAGGAGATCTACATGGTCGGCCGTACAACGCCTCGTACGGTGCCATCCCGATGGTGGAGTGGTAGCTGTTGTTGTATGCGAACTCCACCAAGGGTAGGTGGTCCTCCCAGCTACGACCAAAGTCGAGGACACATGCGCGGAGCATGTCCTCGAGAGTCTGAATGGTCCTCTCCGTCTGACCATCTATCTGAGGGTGAAAAGCTGTGCTAAGACGTAGCTGCGTCCCGAACGCCTCCTGTAACCCCTTCCAAAGCCGGGAAGTAAAGCGGGCATCTCGATCAGAATCGATAGATGATGGCACGCCGTGGAGCCGCACAATCTCCTGAACGTAGAGACGTCCCAAGCTCTCCACCGAGCCCTGCTCTCTGATGGGTAAGAAGTGTGCCGACTTGGTGAGTCGGTCAACAATCACCCAGATGGAGTCGTGACCTCTGGAAGTGCGTGGAAGTCCAGTCACGAAGTCCATAGAAATGACGTCCCACTTCCACTCCGGAACTTCCAAGGGTTGTACCAAGCCTGCTGGTACCTGATGCTCTGCCTTCACCTGCTGACAGGTGAGGCATCGAGATACGAACTCTGCTACTGCCTTCTTCATGCCCGGCCACCAATGCTGTCGTCTGAGGTCCTGGTACATCTTCGCCACTCCTGGATGTACCGCCAAAGGAGAAGTGTGAAACTCTCTCAGCACTTCCTCTCGCAAAGCGACTGGTACCATGGTAAGTCCTCTGAAAAGGATGTCGTGCTCTGCTCCAAGGGAGAAACCATCAGGTGCATGTCCCGAGGATATCTGTGCACGCCGTGTCTCACAGTCAGCGTCCCCGTGCTGTGCCTCCCTGACTCGCTGCAGTAGTGGAGGAGTGACTGTGAGAGACTGAAGAAAGGCTGCTCCATCTCTATCCACGAAGGATATCTGCAAAGAGGCTAGCTGCTCCGTCGCCTCCTCGAGTAGCTGAATGCCCGTCCTCCTGCTGAGGGCATCGGCTACTACGTTCCCCTTCCCAGGAGTATAGACTATCTCAAAGTCATAGTCCTGGAGGAACTCGAACCATCGTCGCTGTCTCAGGTTCAGGTCCTTCTGCGAGAAGATATACCTGAGACTCTGATGATCGGAAAAGACTGTAAAGCGCTCGCCCATCAGATAGTGTCGCCATGTCTTCAGAGCGAAGACCACTGCTGCTAACTCCAGGTCATGGGTAGCGTAGTTCTGCTCATGCGGCCTCAACTGTCGTGATCCATAGGCGATCACTGCCCGCTCCTGCATCAGAACACATCTGAGTCCGGTCCCTGATGCATCGCAGTAGACTACATACCCTACTCCCTCCTCAGGCAACCTCAAGATAGGTGCGCTAGTCAATCTCTGTCTCAGCTCCTGGAAGCTCTGCTGACATCTGTCAGTCCATACGAAGGGTTTCCCTTTCTTCGTCAAAGCTGTGAGTGATGCTGCAACTCTGGAGAAGTTCGGCACAAATCTCCGATAGTATCCAGCTAGTCCCAAGAAACTCCGAACCTCAGTCACGTTCCTGGGTGGCTCCCATGCTAACACAGCCTCAATCTTTGCGGGATCCACTGCAACTCCCGCCTCAGAGATAACGTGTCCCAAAAAGTGGACCTCACGTATCCATAACTGGCACTTCGAGAGCTTACCATAAAGCTGGTGCTCTCGGAGTGTGTCAAGGACAACTCGCAAGTGATAGGCGTGCTCCTCCTCTGTCGTAGAGTAAATCAGAATGTCGTCGATGAAGACCACGACAAACCGATCGAGGTATGGCTGAAAGATCCTGTTCATGAGAGCCATGAACACTGCTGGAGCATTGGTTACACCGAAAGGAATAACCAAGAACTCATAGTGGCCATACCGACATCTGAAGGCCGTCTTCTGCACATCCTCGTCTCTGACTCTGAGCTGATGATAGCCTGACCTGAGGTCTATCTTCGAGAACCACCGTGCTCCCTTGAGCTGATCAAAGAGGTCATCAATCCTCAGTAGCGGATACTTGTTCCTCACTGTCACCTGGTTCAGGCGACGATAGTCAACACAAAGTCGCAATCTTCCGTCCGCCTTCTTGGCGAACAATATCGGGGAAGCCCAGGGTGAAACACTGGGTCGGATGAACCCCTTGCCATGCAAGTCCTCCAACTGTACCCGTAGCTCTCGAATCTCGGCGGGGGCCATCCGATATGCTGGAGTGGATATCGGGGCTGTCCCGGGGTACAAGTCAATATAAAAGTCTACCTATCTGCGAGGAGGTAGCCCTGGAACATCGTCGGGAAAAACGTCCGCAAACTGATCCACCACTGCAGGAAAACCAGGACTCTGCACGTCAACTGCTCCAAGGATAAGGCTAGCCAACTGATGAGTGATGGGCTGTCCTCTCCTTCGCGGAAGTCCATCCTGTGCTGCTAAGGCTCCCTTCTCGCCGGTGAAGGTGAACCTGCTCCCGTCGGTGCGTACACATCGCACCTTGCGCCTAAAACAGTCAATCTGTGCATGGACCGTAGACAGCCAATCCATGCCCAAGATGACGTCGTAAGGCCTCGACGCTGCTACAAGAAGATCCCAGCCGAAGCTCTCGCCTCCTAGAGTAAGCTCACACTGCCGGCACCAGTGCGTAATCGTCGACGATGGGGCGACTTTTACGGAGGTCCTGGTGGAGATAGAGGATCGACAGGAGCGGGTCCTACATGGGCGATCGATTCCTCATGTGCGCATCAGATGGCGGCACGGGAATCTCCAGGAGAGCACATGGGAGCGGGAGGCTCAGATGCGTGCTCAGTACCCTCTTTTGTTTCCCTAGTTTTTGTTGTATCTTTACGGGGACGTAAAGCCCTGAGGTGGGAGTAATGTAAAGACCCGTAAAATTCAAGGAAAATTTTTTCTTAATTTTCTTTAGAATTTTACAAGAGCGCGGTTTCAGACGGCACCTGATTCCGAGGCCCGGAGTGCCCGGAATTAATTTCCGAAGTTTGGCTCGGGTACGTTCAGTGAACGAACGAGCGGGAATTCCTAACTTTTGATCCAGTGCTCGGAATTGAAATCCGAGGGCACCGATGAACTCGCAGCGCCGATATTCGCTTAAAGAGACCTTTTCGGGAGTTGCGTTTGTTGCAAGTTGAAAGTTAGTTTTGGGGTTTTTCAGTTAAGTTAAATAAAATTGAGTAAGACAAATTTTAGGTTAACTTATTAAAAACCTACCAAAGGAGGTTGGAAGTGGGACCCACACCCACTTAACCTCCCTTGGGAGGATTAAGTGTGGTGGGGCCCACACGAACCCCTTTTTCTTTTCAAATTCTCTCAACATCCTTAACCCCCCTCTTTAATGGCTTAAGTTACTTATTTAATTTTGGGGAGTTAAACTCTTTTGAATTTCAAACATTTGAAATTCTTTTGAGTTATGTGTTAATAAAATAAGATGTAATCTTATTTGTTTTTGGGTTGTTTTGTTTAATCCCTTGAGAGCTTTTTGAGAGCTCCTCTTCATCTTCAAGCTCTGACGAAGAACGAAGAACGCTCAAACTCCGACGAAGAACGACGCCTCTCTTCTTCGTCCTCGGTGTCAACAAAAGGGAACGCCGCTTCCTCCTCGGACCTTCTTCGTCGGCAAACGAAGATCCGCCAACGTCGTGTCTCTTCGGGCATAACACTTCGTCAACGGATTTGACGAACGACGACCGCGACGCCCGACCTCCGCGACGCCGTCTTCCGCGGAACGTAGACGATTCTTCGAATCTTGAACCCGAGGTAGGGGATTGTTGTTTCATTCTTAAATTATTCCATTTCTTGAACATGGATCTGGCATGTCTAACATGAGGCTTGAAATGTTCATGTTGAGTTTTTATTTAACGTGATGGGGGCCGGACCGCATGAACACGGCCGAACCCCCCTCCAACGTTTATGTTGATTTTATCTTGCGGGAGGAAGCAAGTGGCGTGGTGCCGTCGCACCACGCGGTTGAACGTGCAAATATCTTCGTGATGCCGTCACACGCACCATGGTAGAAACAACAGAAACGCGACGCCGTCGCGCCGCGTTGGATGATTATCAAAGCACGACAAAGGGGCGCGGTGCCGTCGCACCGCGCCGGACGACGAACGCCGCGGCCGGTTCCGGGCCGCGGCGGGACGAAGAGACCGCGGCCGGTTCCGGGCCGCGGCGGAAGATAAGACCGGCGGCCGGGCCGCCGGCGTCGGAAGCCGAGGAGGGGACCGGAATATCCGGTCCCGTTGGAGAAAACCGGCCGGCCAGCTGGCCGGCCGGACGTCTTAAAACCGGGGGAAATAATTCCCCCGGCCAGCTCATAAAACCCCCCTCTTTAAGAGGGGGGCGGTTCCATGAAAGGGGGGCAGCAGCCCCCCGGTTTGTCCCTCCAAAACCGGCCCCCACGTGGGACGGTTTTTGTTACCCAGGCGCGGCACAAAGGCCGCACCACTTGAAGCAAAGTGGGGGCCTTGCCCCCCCGCGTGATCACCCACGTGCGACGCCAAGCGCCACCGCCGCGGCCCGCCGCCGCCGCCACCGCGGCCCGCCGCCGCCGCCACCGCGGCCCGCCGCCGCCGCCACCGCGGCCCGCCGCCACCGCCACCGCGGCCCGCCGCCGCCATCTGCCGCCGCCGGCCACCGCGCCGCCCAGGGGGGGGGGGGGGTCGGGCCTGGTCGGCCCGGACCCGGACCCCCCCGTTTCGGACCAGTTTTGGTTTTTGGCTCATAACTTGAGCCTCGGACCTCCGAATGACGAACCGTCTGCGGCAACGCGATCCTTGGATCGAGACGGTCGTTTCGGTATATCACACTCAAGGTTTCGGGTTACTTTGAGTTCGGCCGGGTTGGTTCGTTCACGAAACCAACCGGACCTTCGGAGCGGAAACGCTCATATCTTGAGCTACGGACGTCCGATTGACGTGCCGTCAGTCGCGTTGTGTTCCTTTTAGTGAGACGGATCTTTTGGCATACTCCGCCCGAGGTTTGGACGCAGGTGGAGTACGGTCGGGATGGTTTTTCCATAAAAACCAACCGGGCCCCGGAGACGAAAATGCCAATAACTCACAGACCGGGCGTCCGATTGACGCGCCGTCTGTTTCGTTGACTTCCTCTTGATGAGACGGAACTTTTGACAGACTCCGCCCGAGTTTTGGATACAGTCGGAGTATGGCCGGGTTGGATTGTACCCGAAATCCAACCGGGCCCCTGGAACGGAAAAGCTGATATCTTACAGACAGGACGACCGCTTGACGAGCCGTCAGCGGCGTTGGTGGTTACGTTGAGTAACGGTCCCTTTGAGTTTACCCTATGGGAGTTCGGGGTACAGTTGAGATACGGCCGGGATTGGTTCGCACTCGAAACCAACCGGGCCCCTGGGACGAAAAGGCTAATAACTCACAGACCGGGCGTCCGATCGACGCGCCGTCTGTTGCGTTGAGACCCCTGTGACGAGACGGACTTTTGAGACACTTCTTCGTGAGACTTTGTGATACTTGGAGTATCGACCTGTAGCTCGTGGAGCGGACCCTCCCAGTGACGAGCGTGCGATGTACGGAGACCGTGTAGCTGGCTGAGACCTGACGACTGCTTGACCGACTCGACTTGGAGTGAGTCGACTAGCCCAGTGGACGGAGCACTACTTTCTGAGGTGCAGACCCATGGCGGACGGAGCACTACCTGTGTGACAGTGCAGACCCGCGGTGCTCGTCCGGAGAGTACCTCAGCAGGCTACTAGGGGGTGTGTACTACGGAGTTTGGGTGACATACCTCGGCGGGAAGCACTACTGTGTTTGGGTGGCTGGCCCGCAGTACTCGACAGGAGGAGTACTTCAGCAGTCTTAGGTTAGTGAGCAGTACCTCGGAGTCGTGACAGGACCACTGCACACTCCAGAGACGGAGCTCTTCAGCAGTTACGGTTTCGATAATGAAAATCCTGGTTTGAGCTGAGACTTTTGACCTTGTGTTTACCTCATGATTGAGATGGGTCACTTGCTAACTTTGGTATATGTATGGGCATATACCCGAGTAGTGGTTATCCGTCGTTTTCACAATCCTTGTGTTTCCTCATGATTGAGATGGGTTACTTGATAACTTAGGTATATGTATGGGCATATACCTAAGTAGAGTTTATCTGTTGAGATCTTCTTGTGTTTATCCTTGTTGGTTTTAGTGAGACCTTGAGGGTCTCGGGGTCCCTACTGAGTATCGTTATACTCACCCCTGCACGGGCTATGCCCGCACCTCGTTGTGTTGGTTGCAGACGATGGACAGTGCTGACAGAGGCCGAGTGTTCGAGGACTGGACGGTACCTGGAGGTGGACTATACGACGAGGCGGATCCCAGAGGCAGACCACTGGGCGGGACATACTCGGAGCGGATGGCGGGACCCGAGGAGCAGAGGAGCTATCTGTACCCACCCTTCAGGTGGGATTTCCAGTGGACATATCAGCGTAGCAGCTTTACTTTTCAGTTGCTGTTTTCCCTTTCGAGTTGTACTTTACAGTTGGGCTTGTATTTCCGGCCCCTTTTTACTTTTCAGCTCTTCTTTTGTACTTAGTGTTTTACTTCCGCTTGTACTCTGTGGTGCTTGTTTTCTTTTATAAAGGCAATGCCTTCCCAGTTATCGGGATTTTTACGCCTTTAGTGCTAGTCGCTAGCCCCTGGCCTATGGAAGGCGGGCTTGGGGTAGTCACGGCACGGGCCCCGAGGACGGGTCGTGACAAATTGGTATCAATTTGAGGGGGGTCCGTGCCAAAAACCCCCCTCTTAATGAGGGGGGGGGAGTGGTTTCCACGGGGGGGGCAGGCGGCTCCCCCGGATCTCCTTCAAGGCGGGCCCCCAGGAGGGGGGCCGTTTTTTTTTGCAAAGGCACGGCACAAGGCCATGCCGCCTTGTCAAAGCCGCGGGGCTGAGCCCCCGCGTGCGCCGCCACCACGGCCCGCCGCCCACGCGGCCCGCCGCCGCCGCCGCCGCCACCGCGGCCCGCCGCCGCCGCCACCGCGGCCCGCCGCGCCGCCGCCCGCCGCCGCCGCGCGCCGCCGCCGGCCACCGCGCCGCCGCCGTCCGCCGCCGCCGGCCACCGCCGCCGCCCATGGGGGTGGTCGGGCCGGGTCGGCCCGGACCCGGACCCCCCCGTTTCGAACCAGTTTTGGTTTTTGGCTCATAACTTGAGCCTCGGACCTCCGAATGACGAACCGTCTGCGGCAACGCGATCCTTGGATCGATACGGTCGTTTCGGTATATCGCACTCAAGGTTTCGGTTTACTTTGAGTTCGGTCGGGTTGGTTCGTTCACGAAACCAACCGGGCCTTCGGAGCGGAAACACTCATATCTTGAGCTACGGACGTCCGATTGACGCGCCGTCTGTCGCGTTGTGTTCCTCTTAGTGAGACGGATCTTTTGGCATACTCCGCCCGAGGTTTGGACGCAGGTGGAGTACGGTCGGGTTGGTTTTGCCTTAAAAACCAACCGGGCCCCGGAGACGAAAATGCCTATAACTCTCAGACCGGGCGTTCGATCGACGCGCCGTCTGTTGCGTTGAGTTCCTGTTGACGATACGGAACTTTTGGATACATCAACTTCGGTCTTCGTGATAGTTGATGTATCAGTCTCTCGGCTCGTGGAGCGGATCCTCCGTACGAGCTTGCTGTGTGCGGGAACCCTAGTGCTGGCTGCGACTGTTCTACTGCTACGACTGCTACTGTGACTGCGACGACGACAGTACAGAGATCCTGTGTGGATTTGACGACGACAGTACGGAGATCCTGTGTGGATTTGACGACGACAGTATAGAGATCCTATGTGGATTCGACGACGACGACTTCAGCACCCAGCGATCCTACGTGGATCAGTGCTACAGGTCCTGTGTGGGCCCGATCCTGTGTGGGTCCTTGCGCTCAGCGGTTCTGTGTGAGCCAGCGCCTACAGGTTCTGTGTGAGCCCGATCCTGTGTGGGTCTTTGCGGGGGTTAGTTACCTATCGATCCTTCGTGGGTCCGACGACTTAGATGGATCAGTGATCATCTTTTTCGTCCTTGAAGAAGTATACATGTGCGAGCTGAATCCTGTTGCTTTCCTGTGTGGATTGTGTTGTGCAATCCTGAGTGGATTATGTTTTACTTTCCTTTGTGGAATATGTATACTTTCCTGCGTGGACTGAGTTGTACTTGGGCTCGGAGGTTGGAGCGTATTTGAATTGATGACTTAGGTATATGTATGGGCATATACCTAAGCAGTGTCGGTTGTTACTTCGTGATTGTACTTTTCTTCGTGGTTTATCCTTTGTGGATTTGAGAGACCTTCAGGGGTCTCGGGGTCCCTACTGAGTAGCTTATACTCACCCCTGCACGGGCTTCGCCCGCACTACGTTGTGTTGGTTGCAGACGACGGACAGCGTTGACCTTAGCTGAGGCTTGCAGAGCGGGACGGTACCCGGAGGTGGACCACTGGGTGAGACGTGCACGGAGCGGACGGTGGGACCCGTGGAGCAGAGGAGCTATCTGTACCCACCCTTCAGGTGGGATTTCCAGTGGACAGCTCGGAGTAGCGACCTTTACTTTTCAGTTGTTGTTTTTCCCTTTTCGAGTTGTACTTTACTTTCAGTTTGGGTTTGTATACTGGCCCATTTACTTTTCCGCACTTTCAGTTGTACTCTGCTTGCTTAGTGTTTACTTTCCGCTTGTTTACTCTGTGGTGTGTGTTTACTTTTCAAAGGCAATGCCTTCCCTTTTTACCGGGATTTACGCCTTGGTGCTAGTCGCCAGCCCCTGGCCTATGGAAGGCGGGCTTGGGGTAGTCACGGCACGGGCCCCCAGGAGGGGGGCCGTTTTTTTTTTGCAAAGGCACGGCACAAGGCCGTGCCGCCTTGTCAAAGCCGCGGGGCTGAGCCCCCGCGTGCGCCGCCACCACGGCCCGCCGCCAACGCGGCCCGCCGCCGCCGCCAACGCGGCCCGCCGCCGCCGCCACCGCGGCCCGCCGCCGTTGCCCCCGCGGCCCGCCGCGCCGCCGCCCGCCGCCGCCGCGCGCCGCCGCCGGCCACCGCGCCGCCGCCGTCCGCCGCCGCCGGCCACCGCGCCGCCCAGGGGGGGGGGGGGGGGTCGGGCCGGGTCGGCCCGGACCCGGACCCCCCCGTTTCGAACCAGTTTTGGTTTTTGGCTCATAACTTGAGCCTCGGACCTCTGAATGACGAACCATCTGCGGCAACGCGATCCTTGGATCGAGACGGTCGTTTCGGTATATCGCATTCAAGGTTTCGGTTTACTTTGAGTTCGGCCGGGTTGGTTCGTTCACGAAACCAACCGGGCCTTCGGAGCGGAAACACTCATATCTTGAGCTACGGACGTCCGATTGACGCGCCGTCAGTCGCGTTGTGTTCCTCTTAGTGAGACGGATCTTTTGGCATACTCCGCCCGAGGTTTGGACGCAGGTGGAGTACGGTCGGGTTGGTTTTGCCTTAAAAACCAACCGGGCCCCGGAGACGAAAATGCCTATAACTCTCAGACCGGGCGTCCGATCGACGCGCCGTCTGTTGCGTTGAGTTCCTGTTGACGATACGGAACTTTTGGATACATCAACTTCGGTCTTCGTGACAGTTGATGTATCAGTCTCTCGGCTCGTGGAGCGGATCCTCCGTACGAGCTTGCTGTGTGCGGGAACCCTAGTGCTGGCTGCGACTGTTCTACTGCTACGACTGCTACTGTGACTGCGACGACGACAGTACAGAGATCCTGTGTGGATTTGACGACGACAGTACGGAGATCCTGTGTAGATTTGACGACGACAGTACAAAGATCCTGTGTGGATTTGACGACGACAGTACAGAGATCCTGTGTGGATTTGACGACGACAGTATAGAGATCCTATGTGGATTCGACGACGACGACTTCAGCACTCAGCGATCCTACGTGGATCAGTGCTACAGGTCCTGTGTGGGCCCGATCCTGTGTGGGTCCTTGCGCTCAGCGGTTCTGTGTGAGCCAGCGCCTACAGGTTCTGTGTGAGCCCGATCCTGTGTGGGTCTTCTGCGGGGGTTAGTTACCTATCGATCCTTCGTGGGTCCGACGACTTAGATGGATCAGTGATCATCTTTATCGTCCTTGAAGAAGTATACCTGTGTGAGCTGAATCCTGTTGCTTTCCTGTGTGGATTGTGTTGTGCAATCCTGTGTGGATTAAGTTTTGCTTTCCTATGTGGAATACGTATACTTTCCTGCGTGGACTGAGTTGTACTTGGGCTCGGAGGTTGGAGCGTATTTTAATTGATGACTTAGATATATGTATGGGCATATACCTAAGCAGTGTCGGTTGTTACTTCGTGATTGTACTTTTCTTCATGGTTTATCCTTTGTGGATTTGAGAGACCTTCAGGGGTCTCGGGGTCCCTACTGAGTAGTTTATACTCACCCCTGCACGGGCTTCGCCCGCACTACGTTGTGTTGGTTGCAGACGACGGACAGCGTTGACCTTAGTTGAGGCTTGCGGAGCGGGACGGTACCCGGAGGTGGACCACTGGGCGAGACGTGCACGGAGCGGACGACGGGACCCGTGGAGCATAGGAGCTATCTGTACCCACCCTTCAGGTGGGATTTCCAGTGGACGGCTCGGAGTAGCGGCTTTTACTTTTCAGTTGCTGTTTTTCCCTTTTCGAGTTGTACTTTACTTTCAATTTGGGTTTGTATTCTGGCCCACTTACATTTCCGCACTTTCAGTCGTACTCTGCTTGTTTAGTGTTTACTTTCCGCTTGTTTACTCTGTGGTGTGTGTTTACTTTTCAAAGGCAATGCCTTCCCTTTTTACCGGGATTTACGCCTTGGTGCTAGTCGCCAGCCCCTGGCCTATGGAAGGCGGGCTTGGGGTAGTCACGGCACGGACCCCGAGGGCGGGTCGTGACATGAAAATCATTTCCCTAAATTTTATGAATTTTAATTAGAAGAAATACTTACTTCATTTCGGTACAATCTTAATTTTGTTCGTGCCTTGAACAATTTCCACTTCATATCTTACAGAAATGAAGTTGAATTTGTCATTATTGAAGTATTAGCAGATCATGTGATAGAATTATGGGTCATTCAATCTATCTCAAACAAAAGGTTAGCAAAAGTTATCAAATATACATAAGTCTATCTATGGTGAGGTTAATCGTATATGATTCCAAAAATAGATATATACTTCATCTATAATACCTCTTAATAAAATAAAACTAGTTTCTACTAACTAGGGACTTCTTATAGGCCAGTGGTAGGTGATGAAGGCATGTCGCACTTCGGTTGTGGGTTCGATTCCCACTACCTTTTCCGACGTGACGGGTTGTCGCCCGTCCTGTAGGTTGTCCTTTTTCTAAAACTATACTATCATAACATTTCAGAAATAAAAACAAAAAGTTATAGCCTTAAGCAATGTTATATGATGTCTATTCCAACCTTTAGGCTTATCAAAAATACTTATGTCTTATTACTAGAAATGTCATCTACCAAGCATGTGAATTCCTTCATTTGTCCCCCATATATCATAAGTTATATCTTTTTGTTGGTCACATTCAAAACATGTAAATAATTTAATCACGTATTCTCTTAAAAAACGAATACCCATTGAACCGTAGTGAAAACGTGAATGCTGTCAAAAGATAACTCTTTCCACATACCAAAATCCAAAAATTTATATATACTCAAACCATGATATCACTTTGTGCTTATATCAGTCATGAGCTCATGAATACTATCATACATGTTATTTTCTCTATATCCCTTCATTGGGAGCATTTCATTTTATTTCCAAAAATATTTCAATCACATTTCATTTTTACTGGTACCGTATTTTTATGGAAAACCACAATGGACCAATACATATATATTCCAATATACCATAAAAGTACCTCTACAACATTATTCTTTAATACCAATACACAAACACTTCAATACATCCTCTTCAATGATTGTCATGGAATAAGTCCTTCCTTGATTTAGAAGAAACCTCTTAGGTCAGCGCATTGAGTTGGGTAATGCGCATGTTCTCCACAGATAAGACATTGAACTCCATAACAATCAGTCACTCTATGAACCTTTTCTTTACATAGACAACATATTCACCTCTGTTTGAGGTATTCCTCAAGGTTCTTCTTCCCTTCTTTATAAATTTCAATATTCCTTCTCCGTGCTCCTCACCATGAAAACATGCATAAAATTCCCTCTTCCTATTATTTTATGACTTAGGAGTACAACTAAGGTTCACCTTGTTAATCATATATCGAGATGACGGATTCAGAATAATCACAATATCTCTCTCTCCAGGAGTTACATGATTTCATTGATCATAGTCACCAATTTTTCCATTGGAATCAATGTTAACTGAATTCCTTCTCGTTCCCTCCATTGACAAAGACCAGAAACCATAGTGTAAGAAACCATTAAAATAACGACGAACCACATTATCAAAAAAATTCACCTATAGGATGTATAACTTATGACACCTCCTTTAACCCATGACATCTTAGGTTTACCCTAGGTTATTCATGATCATAAACATAATTCTAGGACTGTACCAATAGTTATACTAAACCTTAGGGACATCCCTAGGCATACCTTAGAAATATCTCTAGGGATATCACTAAAGTTTTCGAATCCTAGTTTCCAAAGGTTGACTAAACCTTCCCTTTGATACCAACTGTAGAGAACCATAGCTTGACGTACATGGACATTACATTACTTTTGTAGAATACTTAATATATTACAAAAACAAACACCAAAGTATTGTAATAGTTTAGTGTCTATGGAAACTCAGAACATAATCTTCTAATCTTGGTGAAAGATCTTTAACATCTCCCATAAAGATCATCCCCTTTTTTTCTTACCTAAAACCTTTCTTTAAATCCTGGGGAAAAGAAAACATGTAAAGGGTGAGCTCAAATTCTCATTAAGGGTAATCATGGAGAAAATAAAACAAATCATATACATTTGAACTTAAAAAAACATGAACATGATGTTTAAACATTAAAATCTTGAGCAGTGACATAAAACATGGCAGTTCGTAAGGCATAGATCATAAAGAAACATTAATCATGATGAAATATCATTGGAATAAAACATGTAATTGTGGAAGAACATTAAACACATGATATGATTTCCATAGTATCCAAGGCATTATTTCCAAGACCATCTTAGTGGACAAAGTCCCTTTATGAATCGAGTTCACTCCTTATTCCATTCATGTATCACTGAACTGGATTAACTTGTTGTTCCATCCATGTCTATATCATGAGATATAAATCATTACCCAATGCATTGGAGAGAGATATAGGTCCCACCCATCTCATAATGAAATCATTCTTACGTGTTCCACAACATAAACATACATCATTCATAATAACCCAGATAATAAAATGGGTTTCATAAACATCATTCCATCATAACATAATCCATATAAAACAAATGGATATAATTTCACCATAATAAAAGTAAAAACCATGACAATTATAGAGACATTATACTTGAAACATACACATATGAAATAATTTCATCTTAGATGGAAAATAGTTTTGATAAAACACTTTAAATGAATTCTTGAAGAAAATATCCTTTCTTCTTCAAAATCATTTTCCTTCCACAAAATGTCGTGCAATTTTAAAACAAAAGGATTTTGTTGACAATAGTCATGAAATATTTTAGAGTAATAATTATTAATAAAAGGAGTTATGAAACCTTAAAACTCCATTAATTCTCTATAAGTTAAAAAAACATTATCCTCGTACTTTTGCCGGAAATGTCAAAAAGTTCCTCGTATGGTAAACAAAAGAAACATTCCTTCCATAACAAAATGTAAAAGTCAAAGAGGGGTAAAAATTAATTTAAACATACATGGAATAATATTATACACTTTATGAAAAACATTTTTATGGAAATGGATGAAAAATAAAACCCCAGTAAATACTTACATATAAGAAATATCGGATGAAAATGAGATTGCAAAATTATCCCTTTCCTTATGTATGATATGATTCATATGTTTCTGAACCTCCTGTATAATGATTTAAATAATTTAATTTACTTATTACAGAATCATATTTATTGTTATGATATCATATATGTTTCACTTATGACTTTATATTACCCGTTCTTTTATAAATTCCATGTTAAAGCATCATTTTGGGTAAAATCGTTTTATTTATCGTACGTGTTTGGACTTGTTGTTCCTGATATTATTATTACTTCTATAATGATTTAGTTACTTCTAGAATGTAAATCATGATTTAAATATCATATATATTCATTATATATATATATAATAGATAGATAAATGAAATGAAATACACCGTTCATGGAGACGGTAGGCCGTACGTACGCATGAACGCTGTTTTCCTTTCCTTATTGACATGAATGGAAGTAAGTAGATGAAATATGTATATATATATATATATATGCATAAATAAAGTAGCTTTATAATGTCATATATTTTATTATTTTTCATTATATATACTTTATAATCATTCTGGAGTGGTTAACATATAGATTGAATCTCATCGCGTTCTTGGAGACGGTAGTCCGTACGTACGCACGAGCGATGATATCATTCCCATAATTATTGTATAGAATTGGAGTGAATGATATAATATTTCATAATCATTATGATGTTTTAATAACTATATATAGTTATTCTTTACACCATTATTCCCATCCAAGTAAGGTGGTGGTGGAAAAACTAATTACACCACGGCGTGGAAACGGTATTTCGTACGTGCGCACTGTGGTGATTTCGTTTTCCGTAGGATGGATAGAAGGAGAAATGGGGTTGTTTCATATTTATAATAAAATATCAGTATATTATTCATACTGATGTTATTACTTTATAATGAAACAACAAAATAAGAATAACTTCAAGAAGAAAGAAAACTTGAAAGAATCGGTAGAAGAGATTACCTATTCTTCGACGCACCTCTTTTAAGCTTCCTCTTAAGGTAGTAGAGATGGTCTTTTGAGGAGACAAGAACCTCTATAATGTTTATAGGGAAGTTGATAAGGTATAGGGTAAGGTTTTGGCCGATATTGAAGGCCCAAAATTGTGTAATGAGAAGAGGGAGTAGGTGCCCTTTTATAAGGGAGGTGAGGGACACCTTCGGAAAAACTGAAAATATTATTTTATAATAAAGTCATATTCGGTTTATAATAGCTCAAAATTTATTTATTTAGAATATAATGTGGGTATGGGTCTAAATCCTCTCAACCAATAGGTTTTAGACAAGTTTAGGTTACTATTTTAACCTTATCATCTAGATTTAACTCTAAGTTAAATATTTTAACTTTTACTGTGTCTTCTTGTTTTCTTACGCTATATGGTTAATATACTAACTATAACAAGACAAACGAACCCCAAGTGGTTAATTATTAATAAATATAGCCTTATCTAAGTCATTTTTCCAAAAAATATATTTTTATGAATAAACTAACACTTAATAATATAATATTTTAAAAAAAAACTATTTTATTTCAATTTTGACACTACTTTGTAATTGATTTTTTTGAAACTCATAACAGATTTATTAGTTCTAAAAACGTTAATTAAATCAATACTAACGTGTCATATTAACCAATAAAATTAGTGTGATTCATAAATAGTCTCAAATTAAATTTATTTGGGTATTTATAACATCAATTATTTTAATATTTCAATATTTAGGTAATTACTGCATCACCATTGTGTCATAAATAAATTAAAATATTTAATGTCTAAAAATTATAAATAAACTACCATTAGGTAGGAAATCTTTTTGGATTTCAAATGAATATTTATAGTCGAATTTATCTTATGTATAACCCTATATTAAAAATGTTTTAGTTATGACATATTGATTTTAACTATTTTAACTCTTTCTTTAATAAAATAATAATAAATGTCCTAATCTAATCCAAGTAGACCTAAAGGGTAATATTTTATTCCTAAGATTGTTTTTGGTCGAATTAAACTTATCCATTAGAATTAGGACATGTGTTAGGGTAATAATAATAATATTGTTACCCATAATTACCCTATTTACTTTTAACCATGGTAAATAAAAGTAAAAAGTTACTATTCACTAAAAAAATATATTTATCTTATTGAACCAAATTTTACTCATTGATATTAACCATGTCACTCAGATTTTTGAAATTCCACTCACAGAAGCGGTAAAATTACGTTTTATGTAAATTTTCAAATTCTCCTAGGAGGTGGGTAAAAGACTGTGAAAAGTTCAATAAAATTTTTATATATCTAAAATTATAATAAAATGACTCCAATGAATTAAATTGAATTTATATAGGTATTATGTATCAATTTTGACCTAAAATAAATTTAAATAAAATAAAAAATTATTTAAATAAAAAATCGGTTTTTAAATAGTAACCAAGTGTTTTCACTATTCATCAAAAATATAAATTTTTCCGAAAAATACCAAAAAACCACCCTAGGTTCGTTTCGATATAACGAATCCAAAAATGAAGTCCATTTTGAAAAATAAAATTTATAAAATTTCAAAAAGTGGGTATTACAATTTATAACGGCTAGTTCATAATAATATTATAATAATATCTTTTTTAGTGAAACTCGGTATTGCGTACTACACACACAATCGAAGAAAGTATTGATTAAGTGTAATGCAAGGCAAGTCAGGGCTGCGTATAGTGAAAGCTCCATTTGGTGTTGCATATAACAAAATCAAAACTTATTTCATTTAAACATAAAAAAAATCTATACTTAATGTTGCGTAAAATAATTTCCACAAAACAAACTTGAAATTGTGTGTAACATGAGCCAAGAATAGTGTAGAGTATACTGAAAGCTAATACGGTGTTGCGTATAGTACATGCTAATCTTGGTTTAGTGTACAATAGAAGAAATAAAATAAATTAAAAATAAAATTTCTTATAAAATCTCGGGGTGTTACACGTTTGCACGAGGTCCAGCACCGGAGGCCACCCATGTTCTGGGGAGAGACGGACCCACAGGCGGGTGAGGATTGGCTGGAGCCTTTGGCGAGAGTCTTCCGACTCGTAGAGACACCAACTGATCTCATGGTTATCCTTGCCTCCATCCTTCTACATTAAGCAGCAGTCAGATGGTAGAGCTTGATGCTCCAGGTTCATGACGAGGTGACGCTTCTCTGGGAAGACTTCGAGAGCGTGTTTCAGGTAGAGTTTGTCCCAGCGACTCTTCACGTAGTGCGTATACAAGAGCTTCTTCATCTACAGGAGGGTAGAATGATTGTGGATCTGTACTCATCAAGGTTCATTGACCTCTCACGCTACTCCACATATATGGTGTGGGACCCTTTTTGCAGGTCCCGGACCTTCGAGAAGGGGTTCATGCGAGAGATCCAGACTTCGATGGTGTCACTCAGCTTTCCGACGCAGGAGGGGGTATTATAGAGTGCCCACTTAGTGTAGAGTTTCTTTTCTAAGCAGTCACTAGTAGCGAGACCCACTACTAATCATCACGTAGTGGATTCTTTTTCAGCTAGAAGTGGACAGACGTCACATAGGTCCAAGAGGACCAGACCTATAGGTGGACGACCGCATGACTCAGGATCGGTTGGGCAGGGCACCCGATGCGGAGCAGGTTATACCAGGAGCGGGAAATGTTTCAAATGCATCGGGCATGGTCACATGGCTCGTGACTATCCGACCCGTCGTACGGATGATTAGCAGACGGTCGAAGGACTGCCCAGGAAAAGACAGAGGTTTGACTGAGGAGGTCCGTAGGGATCAGGCGGACGTGGATGGAAAGATAGTTGTTCATATGGCGGTCGGTAAAAATTTGATATTTTTCTGCCACCACCACCAGGAGGTCCACCCCGACCACAGTGAGCAGGTGTACTGGGGAGAGCTCAACTCCAAGCAGATGACGCCTATGATCACAGTGCTCCGAAGATTATATGAGTTATTATCTGTGTCTACTACACCATAGTTGCAGTACTTATTTCCACAAGTTACAGTCATTCTTTTATTTCCACTTCCCTTGTTCGGATCTTGAAAATTCCAACAGAGCCATTGGATCGATTCTTATAGATCGAGACTCTTATGGGAGCGGATTTGATGATTACACACTAGTGTCGGCAATGTGAGATTACTCTAGGAGGAAAGAGCTTCAGTTGGGATCTCCTAGTAGTGGAGATGAGGCCTTTCAACGTCATCTTGGGTATGGACTAGTTATCTACAGTCCATTATCAGATTGACCATATTATGTGCACGCTACGGTGTGTCCGCACAAATGGGACCAGGTTTACCTTCATCGGTGAGAAGGGAACCTTTGCAGTGCAGGATGGACTTACCCGGAGGAGAGTGTAGTTGATCACTCATCAGTTGGATAGTGTTGACGCCAAAAATGTGGCCCGAATGGAAGGAACGAAAAAGATAGCCGGCGCGCTGCCTCGCGAAGCACAGCCGCGAAGCACAGCCGCGAAGCCCCGCCGTGAAGCGTCCCCACCTTGAGGGCCCCGCGAAGCTCCATAGGCGGTAATCCTCCGCGAACAGGTTTGACGTTCGCGAGCCGCCGCGAAGCACCGGAGGCGGTAATCCTCCGCGAACCGGTTTGACGTTCGCGAGCCGCCGCGAAGCACCGGAGGCGGTAATCCTCCGCGAACCGGTTTGACGTTCGCGAGCCGCCGGGAAGCACCCGAGGCGGTAATCCTCCGCGAACCGGTTTGACGTTCGCGAGCCACCGCGAAGCACTGGAGGCGGTAATCCTCCGCGAACCGGTTTGACGTTCGCGAGCCACCACGAAGCACCGGAGGCGGTAATCCTCCGCGAACCCGTTTGACGTTCGCGAGCCGCCGCGAAGCCCCGAAGGCGGCCCGCGAGCCCTGCTTCGCGGCGCCCCTTCCCTACAAATACTCGACTCCCCCTGAGTCCCGGGACGGACAATCCGACCTTTCGGCTTCTCCTCTCCCGAGTTGCGAAGCACGCTTTGCCCCGGGAATCATGAGCTCCGTGAGGTATTTCTACTTCGCGAGACGACTCTGATTTGTTTCGTTTTGAGCCCCTCTTCCGAGAGGGATGCCCTTCGCGAAGCTCAAGGGCGTTCGCAAAGGAAGGGGATTCCCAAGGGAACCCGGGCAGCCGCGGAGCACTGGTGCTTCACGAAACACCCAACCCATACGAGTAATCCCTATGCTATGGCAGGATCGCTCCACTTCGCGAAGCACATTGCTTGGTAGGACCCTGCTTCGCGAACCACTCCTTCTTCGCGAGGCAGTGCTCCGCGAACACTGTTCCACTTCACGAAGCACCTACTACTCCCACCTATTCCCCACGCTAAGGCCAAGGCACCCCACTTCGCAAAGCACACTCCTCCGCTTAGTGATTCCTCTTTCCGTGTGACCCTCCAGGTTTGCACGATGTGATTTCAAAGTCCCATGGAAAACACCTCCCGTAGCGTTGCTTCGCCTAATGCTTCTTCGCATAGGCACGCTAAAGGCTATTGCTTCTTCGCATAGCCACGCTAACGTGGACCCCGCGATGGTTCCTCCCACGACCCCCCTTTACCATGGCCTTACCGGTACCTTCCCTTCCCCAAGGACCAGAGGGTACCGGTTATGTAAGTCCTAGGGGTGTGGAGTGAACCCACCTCGTCCAAGCTGCATGACGTTAAACTGCCAAGCACCACGTCCTCAGCACATGACGTTAAACTGTGACCCAACCTCGTCCCCCTCACGAAGGGTCCCCCCAGCTCGAACATTCATTACACCACTCGTCTCCACGTGAATGGAACTCTTCCGCACATGGAATGAGATCCTCCTTGTCGGAGTGGTGTATGTTCGCAGGGGAAGGGCTGCCTCAGAGCGTAAG
Organism: Viscum album; assembly: GCA_963277665.1. NCBI lineage: Eukaryota > Viridiplantae > Streptophyta > Magnoliopsida > Santalales > Viscaceae > Viscum > Viscum album. The sequence goes on from OY728119.1 coordinate 645,953,770, forward strand.
CCCCTAACCTTTGGTACGGATGATTGCACCCGTGCATCTCTGTACTTCCCCACTACCAAGGTCAGTGGAGGACGTGATAGGGAACGAGGCACCCCCCTCTGGGCCTCCATCCTGGAGTAAGTCCCCACACCATTGGGCCGCTCAATGTGTAAGCCCCTCTTCGCCTCTCACGGACGCACCCTTCACGACGTGATCGTCAGATCCTTGCAACCTCTTGTTTCTCACACCGAGCATGACTCACGTGGGCTTAGAGTGAGCACCGACCCTGACAAAACCCACCTGAACTACGAGGTCTTTGATCCATGTCAAGGCATGGTATGTAGGAAGCCTCCACGAGGTTCAAGCCCACCAACAGTGGACCAAGGTCTGCTTTCACGTCGGTTCACCGGAGAAACCCCACCTGAACTACGATGTCTTTGATCCATGTCAAGGCATGGTACGTAGGAAGCCTCCACGAGGTTCAAGCCCACCAACAGTGGACCAAGGTCTACTTTCACGTCGGTTTACCGGCGAAACCCAAGTGAACTACGAGGAATTTGATCCATGTCAAGGCATGGTACGTAGGAAGCCTCCACGAGGTTCAAGACCACCCGTCATTTCACGTCAGGTCTCACCCCCGTCCAGCACGACGTTAAACTGCACTCCGGTCCAGTGGTAAGCCATTGCGACCCATCCATCCCAACGAACTATGGGGACTTTGATCCGTGTCAAGGCATGGTACGCAGGAAGCCTCCACGAGGTTCAAGCCCACCAATAGTGGACCAAGGTCTACTTTCACGTCGGTTCACCGACACACCCACCCGTCATTTCATGTCGGGTCCCATTCTGGTCCAGTGGTAAGCCATTGCGATCATCCCCTTTTGAACTACGGGGACTTTGATCCGTGTTAAGGCATGGTACGTAGGAAGCCTCCACGAGGTTCAAGCCCACCCATCACCCAATTCAGGTCGTGTTCTACCACGTCCATCCTGACGTTAAACTACACATTGGTCCGGTGGTAAGCCATTGCGACCCCACCATTTGAACTACAAGGAATTTGATCCATGTCAAGGCATGGTACGTAGGAATCCTTCCAAAGGTTCAAGCCCAACTCCCCTCGGACCAAGGTCCATCTTCATGTCAGTACGCTGACGATGCCCGTCAGACCAAGGTCCAGCTTCACGTCGGTTTACCGGCACCCTCTCGAACTACGCGGACTTTGATTCCCTGCCACGGGGATACGTAGGAAGCCTCGTCAAGGCTCAAGCCCAACTTCACTATCGCCACCCCCCCTGCGATGGTCCCATTTCGCTCTCATCCGTCTCCGCTGGACGTTAAACTCGCGGCATACCCTGTGTTGAACACGGGAAGCTGAGGAAAACCTCAGATACGTGTCTATGACATGTAATTCCCCGCGCTCGATGTGGGATGCCTCGGGCTTCCACGCCCTCGAGAAGCCTTGTGGTCAAGGATAACAGACAGACATGCAAGGTACCCCAGCATCCAGACACGCTACTGATGCCTCAACGTGACTACTCCCCTGACCGAAGGTTGCTGCCCTGACTGGACCCTTTGGAATGTCCCGACAGAAGCAGTGTAATTAACTGGCGTCCATGGAAACATGGCACTGGGAAGAGTTTCATGAACTACATATTAAATCTATAAGGGAGACCCGGACTAGGTGACGAGCTCTGAGGAGGAATCCACGGAAGGAAGAACCGACATCCCATCATCCCGTTTCGATCAAGGAGCAGACGTGCCTGAAAAAGGAACGAATGCCGCCCGCCTTTGGAAAGCGGGAATGCGGGGCAACAAAGCCGCACGTCCCCCCCCCCTGATGGACGGATGCGCGCGCGCCCCGGCGAAAGCGTCGGAAACAGAAATGGTGAAGCCGACGTGAAATTCTTCTCCTCAGCATGGGGATTAGTAGCATTCGAGACACCAGTAGATTGACGTGTCACCGGATCCAGATATCTGTTGCCTGGTCCCGCCAAGAAAATAGCGTGCCTGTCGTGAAACACACCGGAAGTCGGGGTAGTAGAACGTGGGGCATTCCGCTCTGCAGCATGTTGGTGTGGATCCTTCTCACAGACATGGAGAATGGAAGAACGCTGGGGCACTGGCTGTCGATCCTTTTCCACTCAGTAATGATGAGCTGATCCCTTCGTTTCGCAGGAACCAGGTTGCTATTTCAGAGATGTGGTCACCATCCGCTCCTCGCCCGCGCAGGGGCAGGGGCAACATCACGACGACCACTCCACATGGTGCCACCACTGCCACGATGGATGCCACATCACGGAATACGGGACGTCCACGTCCCCTTTCCCCATCAGAGGTCATCCAACGAAGGGTGATCAATAGCCTCGTGCGCAGGTACGAGGAGGAAGGGGTCATCCCGACCAGGGATATGGCCCGCCTGGACCTGGAGGCCTCCAGGACCCGCCATCAACGCCGCCCTAACCGGCCGTGCAGGGAGCCCCTGCTCCCCACCCAGACGTTCAACCGTTTCGGGAGCCTATCTCCGGAACGCCTTGACGACTCTTCGCCTTACGCTGAAGAGGAAGGCGTTGTCCGGCTCAGTCTGCTCAGGGCCCCGACCCAGGGCCCCCAGGCGAGATCTCCCGTCCGGCCACGTGAGCGCCGTCGTCCGGTCCCGCAGGAAGAGCAGGCAGACTACGTCCCTACACCACCTGCACCGGCCCTCCTGACCCGACGTCAGCGTCGGGCCCGGGCTGAGGACGCTCGCCTAGGCGCGTCCACGTCGACAGCTACAGTGGCCCGGGCCACCTCCGACGTACATTATGAAGCCCCCGTGTACATTGAGCAGGGGCACCCCTTCGCCCAACCAGGATCGAGACCCCAACCGCCCCACGGGCAGGCTGGGTTGACTCTCCGGGTTGCAGGCCCAAGTAGTGATCGCCGCGAGCTAACCCGCGGTGATGCCACCCCGTACGGAGGTCCTCCCCATACCACTACTCCACAGAGCGTGGGCTTTCCCCACTCCGAGGTTCGTCATGGAGGCATGCCTCGTGCTGCCCCCATCCTGCAGGAAGACCTGCCCCGTGGCAGTGATGCTCAGCACGTAAACATTTCCCGCGCCCGCTGTACAGGGTATGGAGTCCATCCTTCTGAAGGCACCGTCCATCCGGTTCTTCTTCAACGTGGGGGTCCCCCCTATGTCCTCTCTACGACTGGCGAAGGTCCTCCTCGCCCCAGCATCTCAAGGAGTGAAGGTCAGCCTCGCTCCACTCGCATCGACCATGGAGGCCTTCCCCATGCTCATGCCAGTTCCAACAGAGGCCCCGCCCACATGGGTACTGTTCATGGATGTCCTCCCCATGTACCCTTTGACATTTGGCCTTGTGCCCCTCGCACCCCGGCTGTCTCGAGTGGGGGCCCTCTCCGCCACGGCGCCAGCGCCGCCCCAAGGCTGCCTGATAGGGGTCAACCCTGTCCCGAAGAGCCACCCAGGGGCAGAAGAGCGGGTCGTCGCCGCCACAAGAAGAATCCTGGGAAGTCCCAGGGGGATATCAAACCCGCTCGCTTCTCCGATTCGGAAGCGGAATGCGATTCAGCGATGGAACCTTCTCCCAGCTCCTCCGTATCAAGGACTGGGGCAGGAACCAGGCGCGTCAGCCTCGTTCTCCCAGAATTTGAGGTTCACCGGATTCCCGTCTCTCTCCGCAGGTACATCCAGGAGGAAGAAATCCTAGGAACTCCGCAGGTTTCGACCGCGCAGTCACCGCCATCGTCACCCGAAGCGCCCTCTACCTCTACTCGGGATCACGAGGAGCTGTTTTGGGGGTCAACGGTGGTAGAGCCACGACATGACCAGACACCGGTAACGGCGATTCCGGTACCCGAAGCAGTGGCTGTTAGCCCGTCTTATCGTGACATTGTGGTCAGGTCACCTCGCTCTTCAGAGGAAGGCCCAGAATTCGGTGGCCAGTCTGCTCGCTCGCCTTATTCTCCACCGCCGAGTTTGCTATCCCAGAGGTCCGCCTCGGTTCCACTACCGGTCCCTCAGCCGCCCCCGGTTGATGAGTGGGGTAATGTAGGGCCGAACCCCGAGGACGAACCCAGGAGCTTCTGGAGTATTCTTGCAGCAGACTACTTCCCAGAGAAGTTCTGGCCCACGGCGGCGCTGAATTTCCGCGTACCCGAGTTGCTTACCCCTGAAGAAGTGGGATGCTTTTGTCGAACCCTGTGGGCGACGCACTTCTGCCTCCGTTTTGAACGGGTGGTGTACCCCAGAAGTCGAGAGCACTTCAAAGAAATCGGCGAGCAGTGCCGCCTGATCGATGCGGCCGCACTTCTTGCAGCCCGGCACCCCGAGCCGCCCGGTCACCAGAGTGCCCTCCAACGAAAATGCGTTCAGAGTTTCAAGGCACTCAGCAAGATTGTCAGGGAAGCCACCCCCCATGTGCAAGTCCGTGGCTGGGGACACTATGCTGCCCTTCTGTTCGATCCTATTCGACAACAACCCGATTTGCTATGCGACATCGAGGACATGCCCTCGAGAGGAATCGTGGTCCACATGGACGACGTTGTGGATAAGGAAGATGAGCTTGAGTTCCTCGATGGAGAATTACCATCCGAGGGCGTACCGCCGCTTCTCGACCCATCAGGGAGAGTTACCCGTCATCAGAGGAACCTATTAGGCCTCCCCGTGCCCACTGAGTCACTGTCACTCAGTCGAAGCACTGGCAAGGGTAAGGAGAACGTCAGAATAGTCAAGCACTCCGACTCGTCCGCCTCTGTGCAGAAAACAGACGAGGATCCTGAGAAGGCCACGTTGCGCCAGCAGCTCGCTGAGCAGAAGAGGCTGGTTGACGAACTATTGGCTGAACGCGCCGCAGAGCGGCGACCCGACTATGGTAATCCCAGGCCGAGGCAGCAGGGGCATGAACAATTTCCCCCTGGTGAGATGCCTCCGGGCAACCCTGATCATGCTACTACCGCGGACAGGGCGGAAGCCGGAACATACGGCAAGAGGGCGCGATACGTCTCGCCAAACCCCCCTGAGCGACGGGGCAATCTGAAGAATCCAACCCGGGTTCCCCCAGTCGCCCAGCAGGTCGTCCAGCCAGTTAACCCGCGAGCGGCCGAAGCTGTCTACCGTGTTGAAGAACCTGGAAATGCGCTTGTGATTAGGGATCCCCGTCAAGATAGGGACCCCCACCCGGAGGACCTTATTGCGGCACTCACAGCCCGCCTCGAGGCGTTGGAAACACGGCAGGTGGCGGTCCCACCGGATGGAAAGCCTTATCCCGCATGGGTGGATGATATGCCCGTGCCTCCGGGTTTTGGGAACCCCACCTTCTCGCCGTTTAACGGGACATGGGACCCACCCCAGCACTTGGCTCATTTCTCTTCCAGGTGTGGCCCCATGCTGGGGACCCCGGCTCAGCAAGAAGCCGCTAAGCTCCGATGTTTTGTACAGACATTGGAAGGTCCGGCATTCGTCTGGTACAACAAGCTCCCTATCGGATCAGTGACCGGTTGGGAGGATCTTCGCCGGCAGTTCTTATACCAGTTCAGCTCCACCACGCGAAAGACCAGCATTGCGGACCTCTTCAAGTGAAAACAGAGGCCTGATGAGCGGGTTGCAGACTTCATCGGCCGGTGGAAAGGACTTACGTATTCCCTCGATATGCCACTCACTCAGGAGCAATTACTGACGATGTGTGTGGGGAACGTCAAGACAGAGATGGTACCCTCCTTGATTACCCAGAACTACCCTGGAGGGTTCAGAGATTTCTCGGATAAGGCCCAGCGCCTTGAGGAGGCCCTGCAACAGGATATTCAGGCACGTTTGCTGCCCCCTATGATCCCAGCCAGGAGGGCCGCCAGGGCTGAACCCGCCGCAGTGGCTCAAATAGAAGCCCCGAGGCAGCTGGAATTGCTACCGGCGGCACCACCCCCGCAACCCCGCACTGGTCCTCCACCTCAAGCGCAGGCTCCTGCCCAGCAGCGACCGCCTCAGAACCGACAGGTTCCCCTGCGCAATGCGCCACCGCCACCTAGGCGAGACAACCAGGCGCCGCCTCCTCGGCAGGCCCCTCCGGTCCCTCGACAGGACCAGGCCCCCAGGGCTCCTTACCCGGAAAGAAAGTACCATACCTATTCGTTCAACGAAAATCAGGTCCCTGGTTACTTCCGAAGTGCTCTAGAGCAAGGGATCGTGCGTCTGCCTGAGTGAAGAAGGCCGGCAGAGGCGCATCTCACCGATCACCCCAACTACTGCCCTTGTCATCGGATCCTGGGGCACACCCTCAAGAGATGATATGTGTTTAAAGACTGGCTTCAGGACCAGGTCAACAACAACATATTCAAGTTGGGCCCAGTGCCAGCGCAAGTGGCAAGCGTCTTTGCGGGATCAGAAATCGGCAGTGACAGTGAGGGTGAGTTGCAGCAGGTCCCTAGCCGCGGGTCCTAGAAATACGAAAACTGGATGGCTCGAAAAACCGTCGTCCGTGCCCAGGGTATCATCCGGGCACGCCTGAAGCAGTCGGAACATTCAGAAGAAGTATCCGGTGCCTCTGCATCGTCTTCACAGTCGACCTCTGCCCAAAAGGGCAAGCAGCGGCGACGCAAGAAGAAGCAACGTGCACCGCCAGTGCCGTCGTCATCCCGCACTCTTGACAACTTTATGCCTCCCGAAATGGGCATTCCTCACAGAATCCACCCAGCGGTGGATGAATATTCGAGCGACAGTCAAGGGTACGCTTCAGTTAACACCGTGGAGATGGTAAAGCCCTATATGACCCCCGACGAGGGGGAACCCCAGGCAGACCGCCCTAATGTTTCCAGCTGATGTCAACGTCAGCGGAATCGGAATCGCGCCGGTCATCGAGGTACGCCAGCGGGCGCTTGTGACCAAGCCATGCACGCTACCGAGACTAGGCAGCAGGCTCAGCGCAGATCTCAGCACGTGCAGACCCATCCAGCACCCTCGGCTCTACCTCCACCGCCGTTCGTGCTACTGGATCGGGGGGAGCCACCTCGTTCGTATCACAGCCAGTCTTGCCCGGCGACAGGCCAGCCTCTGTTGTCCGATCCTAGCCCGGCGACTACTCTTCAGGCTTCTACTAGTAGGCAGCAAGATGTACCCAGTACTAGTTACTCGCCAGTTCAGCCAGCCGTACCCGCTATGCCTCCAAATGCCAAAAAACCCCTATAAGCAGAGGTTCGCGTTTGGCACGCAGGTATGATGTCCTAAAGCACCTGACCGGCATTCTGGCAAGGCTTTCCATCCTCGAGGCCCTTCGCCTGTCATCTGAAATGCGCGAGGCACTCGCCGAGGCCCTAAGGAGCCCCCTACAGTTCGAGACGGAAGTGGCAGCCGCGGAAGCCTTCCATACCGAGACGATTGAAAATGCCGAATGTCAGGCGGTTATCTCGTTCTCCGGCGAAGATGAGGACCCCCCCTATACAGGGACACATTCACCCACTGTATATCACTGGCCACTTCATCGGTGTGGAAGTTCGTCGCTGCCTCGTTGACATGGGTTCTGGAATCAACCTAATTCCGACCCGGACGCTGCGAAAGCTGGGTCTGTCCGAAGGTGATTTAACTCCCTCTGACCTCAGGATCCAGGGGTACGACAGGAAAGAGCAAACCCCAGTCGGCAAGATCCGCCTGAAGACCCAGTTCGGTGGCTTAATTGCCAGCACCGAGTTCATGGTTGTTTCTCAGGACACCGCCTACAATGCATTGATGGGTAGGCCATGGCTCCATCTGCATGCAGCGGTCCCCTCGTCGTATCACCAGTTCCTTAAGTACTCGCTCAACGGTTGAGTAGGCGTGCTCCAAGGAGACACGTCCCCTTTCGCTTCTTGTGAGGCCCGCTATCTGGATGCGGGTTATTACAAAAGCAAGGACAAGCAAATCCTAGTAAGTGAGGATGAGCCCGCCCCGATCGCATGTGATCCCTGGGCAAGCATGGACGACGCCTACATCCTCCTGATCCACCGGTTGGAGGCCACGAACCCCGACATGGGACAATGTTTTGTTGTTTCGGGTACGCAGGGAAGGCATGTTCCCGTGTCCAAGCGGCGATGGAAAATCACCTCGTACTCCTACATCAACCAGGCTCGGGTCATCCCGGAACCTCCTACCCCTGTACGGTACCGGGACGTCAAGCGGATGACAACGGCGGTGCGCCATACGTGTCTATTCCGCCGGGCTGGAATTAACCAACTCAGGCCGACACGTCACCACTACTTTGATATCATCAAGCGTGGCCCCTTAGGCCGTAGGCCAGATGGGATCGGATCAAACGCATTCATTGCTATGGTCTCAACGACAAGTGAGTCTCCTGATTTGATGACCGCTGCTGCCCAAGCCGGCACCAGTTTCCCCTCGGGTTTTGAGAGCCAAGAAGCATCTTCCGTCGCGAGAAGTCCCCCCATGGCTGGGGAGGAAGACTTGGAGGATTCTCCCACAGCCTTTGAAGAAGGCGTCTCTACCACGGTTGATGAACTGGTACAGGTGAACCTTGGTAGCGAGGCGGATCCAAGACCCACATTGATCAGTGCGGCCATGTCCCTCGAGGAGCGACAGCAGTATGTAGACTTCCTCAAATAGCATCGTGATGTGTTTGCCTGGAGTTACGATGAGATGCCAGGGATGGATCCCCAAGTGGTCGTCCACCGTCTGGGTCTCCCGGCAAAACACCGGGGGTTCAAGCAGCCTCCCAGGAAAATGCACCCTTCTCATGGTGCTATGGTTGAGGCCGAAGTTGAAAAGCTTATCAAAGCCAACTTCATTAAGGAGGTCCAGTACCCCAAGTGGCTCGCCAACATTGTGCCGGTCAGGAAGAAGAATGGGCAGATCAGAGTCTGCATCGACTTCCGCGATCTCAATCACCACTGCCCAAAGGATGACTTCCCACTCCCAGTGACGGAGCTGTTGATTGACGCCACGACTGGGTTCCAAGCCCTCTCTTTCATGGATGGGTATTCCGGGTATAACCAGATCCGGATGGCCCCCGAAGCCGAGGAGTCCACTGCCTTCAGGGCACCCCAGGGTACCTTTTGCTACCGGGTAATGCCATTCGGTTTGAAAAATGCAGGTGCCACTTATCATAGGGCCATGCATCGCATATTCAAACTGATCCTCCGGACATTGGTGGAATGCTACGTGGATGACCTTGTAGTCAAATCACGCCGGCGCCAGGACCATCTCAAAGACCTTGAGAAAGTGTTCGGTTTCCTCCATTCCCGTCACCTGAAGATGAACCCGCTGAAGTGTGCCTTCAGAGTCAATTCCGGGAAGTTTCTGGGCTTCGTTGTCAGATACCGAGGTATCGCGATCGACCCGGAGAAGATCAAGGCCATCAGCCAAATGCCTCCCCCGAACAACATTCGGGGGCTTCGAGGCCTGCAAGGCCACTTAGCCTATATACGCCGATTCATTGCGAATTTGGCCGGAAAGTGTAAGCCCTTTTCTCGGCTCATGAAGAAAGACGATGCCTACGAATGGGATGAGGAGTGTCGGGCCGCCTTCGAGGAAATCAAGCAGTATCTGCTCCAACCTCCGGTCTTGATGCCACCCGTCTCCGGAAAGCCGGTGGTCATTTATGTGACCGCCCTGGAGAGATCCCTCGGTGCGCTGCTCGCCCAGAAGAATAATGAGGGTACTGAGAACAGTCTCTACTATCTCAGCCGCATGCTTCTCGATACGGAGGTTAGATAATCCCCTATCGAAAAGAACTGCCTTGCGCTCGTCTTCGCTGTGCAGAAGTTGTGGCACTACCTGCAACACCACGAGGTACAATTGATCTCTCGGGTAGATCCGCTGAAGTACATCCTGAACCGCCCCATGCTGACTGGCCGACTAGCACGGTGGGCGGTGATTCTCCAGCAATTTGATATCAGGTTCGTGCCTCAAAAGGTCGTTAAGGGACAAGCGTTGGCAGACTTTTTAGCTGCCCATCCAACCTCCGCGGATCAATCCCTGGACCTGGATTTTCCCGACGAGAGGATCCTCTCAGTCGATCATGCTGCCCCATGTTGGCAAATGCATTTCGACGGTGCCTCCCGGAGCCCCACCGGTAGAAGGCTCAACGACCCCAAGCTCAACAGAGTGGGTCTGGGCATTGTTTTCATTACCCCGGCGCAAGCCGTCCTGCCGTACTCGTTCCTGCTGTCAGAAGGATGTACAAACAACGAGGCAGAGTACCAGGCTCTCATTATCGGCCTCGAGTTGGCCCTTGAGATCCATGTTCCCCATCTACATGTGAAGGGAGATTCCGAGTTGGTGATCAAACAGGTTAATGGCGACTACGTCGTTAGGAAGCCAGAGCTTGCACCATTACTGGAGTACACCCTCCTCCTAATGGCCGAGTTCTCTCCTCGGCCAGAGGTTACCCATGTCCCAAGATCGCAGAACGGACAAGCGGACGCCCTGGCTGGCTTAGCCGCGTCGCTCGCAGAACCCGAGCAAGATGATCTGGTCATACACGTGGCCCATCGGAGAGTCATTGCTCCCGTCACCCAAGAGGACCATGATAGCCTGCGGGTAAGTCATCTCACCGCCGGAACCTCCATATCGGGAGTCCCGGGTTCGTCAGACGCAGTGGTTGAAACCACCCCCGACTGGAGAGCACCTTTTGTCGAGTACCTCCAAAATGGTCAGCTCCCGGACGACCGGGCCGAACGCGAGCGAATCTGACGCCGCGTGATGCAATTTACCCTCCAGAGCAGCCCCAGTCTTGAGCAGATCCTCTATAAGTGGAGTTTCGATGGTGTCCTCCTCCGTTGCATCCAAGGAGTAGAGATACCTCAAGTTATGCAAGAGGTTCACGCCGGTTCCTGTGGAGCCCGTCAAGCTGGGTCGAAGCTGTCCCAGCAAATCCGGAGGTTAGGGTACTTCTGGCCCTCCATGATCCACGATTGTATTGGATACGCCAAGAGATGCCACGCGTGCCAAGTACACGCCAACTTCTTGCACCGACCGCCAGAACCCCTCCACCCCACCAAGTACTCTTGGCCATTTGTGGTATGGGGACTTGATGTAGTGGGACCGTATCCGCCGGCAACAGCCCGCCAGTGTAGGTTCATCCTGACTGCTACAGATTTTTTCTCCAAGTGGGCAGAAGTAGTTCCACTCAAAGAGGTCAAGGCCCGTTCCATCGTTGACTTTGTGAGCTCCAACATTATCCACCGGTTTGGAGTCCCTCACGCTGTCCTCACCGATAACGGCACCAACTTCCGGGCAGCTTAATTTAAGAAATTGTACGCTAAGTACGACATCCGGTCGAACCATACCTCCCGCTACCACGCGCAGGCGAATGGGCAGATCAAGGCGTTCAACAAGACCCTCTCTAATATTCTGCAGAAGATGTTTGGTCAGAACAAGAAGAGTTGGCCGGACAAGCTCCCCAACGCCCTCTGGGCTTATCGGACGACGACTCGCAACTCTACCCAGGTGACCCCATATTCCCTGGTGTATGGAGCTGAGGCCGTCCTACCCATTGAGATCCAGCTGCTGTCACTACGCACTACAGTTTATGATCACCAGACCTCAGGTGAGGTAGCCGAGATCCGTCTAGCTGAATTAGAGGCACTGGACGAGAACTGGCTTCGTGCCCGGCACAATCTGGAAAGTCATCAGGACAAGATAGCGAGAGCCTTTGACAAGAAGGTTCGTCTCCGCTCTTTTTTGCAGGGTGACCTGGTTTTGGCCCTTCGAGCGCCAATGATTCCCGGTAGGAAACCACCCAAGTTAGAACCCAAATCGGAAGGGCCTTATATCATCAATAAGGTTTACCCCAACGGAGCATACTCCTTGGTGACCACAGATGGAGAGTGTGTAACTCCTCCCACCAATGCCAAATTCCTCAAGCGATACTTTGCCTAGGGCAAAAAAGTGGTCCTACACGACCCTAAACTGCGAGAGGGTCCTGCACGACCCTAAACTGCGACTTGGTCCCGCATGACCATAAACTGCCTCTCCGTCCTCACTGCAAGACGTTAAACTGCAAGCCAGTCAGGTCTTCTTGATCGGGGCTCAGCCTCAGGCCCCTCGGCCTCTTTGGGCCCCTGGCCCCGTCTCCACCACAGTCTGGCCCCAGGCCCCCTCGTTTCTCTCCGACATACCTTCTCACGGGATCGTGCGGTACGGTGTAGGACTACGTCTCACGTTGGGATCATGTACCATATTGTACACATCCCCGAATGAGATGCCCCTCGTCCCGCATGACGTCAAACTGCATGTCAAGAACTACGTACGGCTTGATTCCCATCTTTATGGGATACGTAGGAACGCTCGGAAGCCTCGTCTTGAGCCCAGCCTCAAGCTTTTCTCTTCCGCTATTCCCCCTGGGGATAGTCTCGTTGGAGGATCCTTATGTAGCAGGGAGTAGGCTTTCTTGGCCCCGCTCACGCAACCCCACTCGCGCAAAGATTGTAAAGGCCGCACCATGCGCCCACTCCCGTTCTTCTACCCTCCCACGTCCTCACCGCATGACGCTAAACTGCATGGCCTTGAAGAACTACGTATGGCTTGATTCTCATCCTTATGAGATACATAGGAACGCCCGGACATTTCGTCCGTTGGCCCAGCCCAAAAGCCAAAATCTTCCCCTCGGGTCAAGACATGGCAGGGCGCACACTTTTGCCCCAAACCACGTCGAGCAAGCCTCGACCCGGCTGCATATTCCCCCTGGAGGTGTTTTCCCCTTTCGTGGATGAACGCAACTGAGCTTCACCCGCTCCTTGACTGGGATTCTGTCCCAAGGTGACAAACTTCCCCCAGGTGGTGCTAGCGATTCGGGCCACGGCCCAGGATTCTTCATAAGGGTGTACGGTGTGATGTAGGACTGCGTCCTCATTCACGTCGGGATCATGTACCATGCCGTACGCCCTCCCTTTACGAGGCCCAGTCTTAGGCCCTTTGGCTTCCATGGGCCCCCAGCCCCACGTCCTCATGTAAGACGTTAAACTACAAACCAGTCAGGCCTTCTTGACTAATGCTTGACCTTAGGCCCCTTGGCCTTTCCAGGTCACAGCTTAGGTCCCTTCTTACCCGGAGTGTACGGTGTGATGTAGGACTGCGTCCTCATTCACGTCAGGATCATGTACCATGTCGTGCAACTCCCTTTACGAGGCCCAGCCTCAGGCCCCTTGGCCTCCTCGGGTCCCCGACCCACGTCCTCATGTAAGACGTTAAACTACAAACCAGTCAGGCCGTCCTGACTGATGCTTGACCTTAGGCCCCTTGGCCTTTCCAGGTCACAGCTTAGGTCCCTTCTTACCCGGAGTGTACGGTGTGATGTAGGACTGCGTCCTCATTCACGTCAGGATCATGTACCGTGTCGTGCAACTCCCTTTACGAGGCCCAGCCTCAGGCCCCTTGGCCTCCTCGGGTCCCCGACCCCCGTCCTCATGTAAGACGTTAAACTACAAACCAGTCAGGCCTTCCTGACCGAGGCTCAGCCCCAGGCCCCTTGGCCTTTCCGGGCCGCGGCCCAGGACCTATCTTATAGGATTGTATGGTGTGACGTAGGACTACGTCCTCATTCACGACAGCTTCTTTACCATGCCATACACCTCCCTTGTTTAGGGGTATATTACTCCCCTCCTCGTCCAGCATGACGTGAAACTGCATTTCAAGAACTACGTGTGGCTTGATTCCCATCTTAATGGGATACGTAGGACCACCTGAACATCTAGGCTTCGGGTCCAGCCCCATCTCTCGGGAATCCACATCCCATCTTGGCCCCTTAGCCCATCCTTCCTCCATGAGGGGATCATATGGTGCGGTGTGGGATTATGTCCTCATTCACGACGGTCTCGTGATGACCACGCCATGCTCCCACCCCCTACTGAGTTGTTTCATCGATCCCTCTTTTTCGGCGGTTTACCAATGTGCTTAAGAGTACCCTGGTTTATTACCTGGAATTCCAAGCTTTACTCGGACACGTCCGCACCCGCTTTCCAGGCTTTGCGTATCCCTGCATCAGGGCTTTCATCATCTTTCACCCCCGGAGGGACCCCCAAGAACGGCCTGGATACAATGCCCAAGGGCTCTCCTACCGATACGGGCCAACGCCCCCCAGGGTTTCGGACAACAAATCGATAAAATCCCGCGTTGCGAATATGGTCAGCGGTCGATGCTCATTTGTTGTTCCCACCTCAGGCTAACGCGATACAGACGCTGTGTTTCCGTCATGGATAAAAGTTTTCCTCTGTCGTCACGCCAACCCATTAAGCCCAAATGCCGGGTACACAATTCACACCCTTCATCACGTCATCATGTCCAAGTAGAGTCTCGGGACTCTTGGTACTTTTCCCCCGTGCACGTCTGCGCGTTCGAGGAACAAGCTACATCAAAGGTGTCCTTTGAAACTCTCTGCTGACTCCCCTTTGATGGATGCCCCAAGTACTGCAATGAGGATACCCCCCTTGTTTCCCACACCGAGTTTATCTCACGTGGTCTTAGGGATTGGGTTAACATCTGTGCTTACTCGGGAGTTGTCACCATCCACGGTCCGAGCTCTAAGACCATAAACTAAGACTCTCATCTGGAACTACGTTCAAGACCCCTTGTCTTCGGACCCAGCCTGAGATCAGCAAATTTACCTCTCTAATCCTGCCTTCAGGACCCTAATCACAGGGCTGCGTGGCGCAGTGTAGGACTACATCCTCATTCACGTCGGGTTTGCAACAACTGCACCACGCATGCCCCCATTCTGAGGTTCAGTCCTCCTGTTCCCTGTCCTGCATGACGTTAAAAGGCACCCTTCAGAACTACGTATGGCTTGATTCCCATCCTAATGGGATACGTAGGACCACCTGGATGTCCAAATTTCGGGTCCAGCCCCATTTCCCGATCACCCTCAAAGTTGAGTCCCTTGACTCCTTGCAGTGGTTCACCCATGTATTAAGAGCACTCTAGTATTGGACCAAGAGTGTCTGATTCAACTTGATCAAGTCCCTTCCACTTGTCAAGTTTCGTGTTCCCCTCTATTCGGACTTCCATCATTTTTCACACCCGGAGGGACCCCAAAGAACGGCCTGGATACAATGCCCAAGGGCTCTCCTACCGATACGGGAAACGCCCCCGAGGGTTTTTGGACAACAAATCGATAAAATCCCGCGTTGCGAATATGGTCAGCGGTCGATGCTCATTTTGTTAGTCCTCATTTCAGGCTAACGCGACAGGATGCTGTGTTGCGAACATGGTCAGCAGTAATCCTCTGTCGTCACGCCAGCCCCTTCAGTCCTTGAATGTTGGTTGCATGATTCACATCATTTTCCACCCCATCATGTCCAGGTGGAATCTCGACACTTTTGGCGCTATCCCTCAGTGCACCTTTTCATGCTAGGGGGACAAAGATGCAATCTGGCGTCCTTTGGGACTCTCATGGTCCGAGTTCTAAGACCATAAACTAAGAACCATTCGGGACTACGTTCAAATTCCCGTCCTCATGGGATACGTAGGACCGCCCAGATGCCCTGTCTCCGGGTACAACCCATTTAGGAAGCCAGTCTCTCTCCCTGTTTCACCTCTGTGTAGGCCCCTCGGCCTAAGGTTTCCCTCTCCGGATGGCGTACAATCTGATGTGGGATCATGTCTCCATCAATTGTGTTTTATAACACTGCGCACATTTCCCACCTAGCATCGTCTCTGCTACGTCTGCGCTGTATGACGATAAAATGCATGCTTGGTCCTATCATACGACCCTAAACTGTGACATTATCGTCCTGGCCGCACAACGAAAAACGGCACCGCATTGTGGTGACCTCGCTGTAGAGGACATCACGTTGGGTATTGGTCACGTGCCATGCCATTTGTCAACGCCCATCACAGCTTTATTCTTGTGGAGACATCACGACCTACTGTTCTAGGCCTGTCGCTTCACAAAAAAAACCATTCACCTTAAAGAACAAACAAGATACATCAAATTCCGCTTCTTTAGTGCAAGGGCCACGTCCGCACTCCCCTTTTCCCCTGGCACTGGTATCTTACCGTGCCACCTTCCAGAACTATGTATGGCTTTATTCTCATCCTTATGAGATACGTAGGAGCGCCCGGGTACTTCCCCGCGGGCCCAGCCTAACCCTTGTGTTCGGTCCCTCGACTCGAGCATTTCCTCGGAGAACACATGGTAAGCAGGACTATGTCCTCATTCACGCCAGGTTTTGATGTCATGCGTCCCCTGATCCCTTTTTTTCATCCATGGTCCGACTTCTATGACCCTAAACTAAGATCACCCCAAGGGAAAGGAATCTGCTACCTCTCTCTAATACGTTTCGTTGCCGTATTCATATGTGTTTTGACAAAAATCCCGGAGCATGGGATTTTCACAGGGACATTCCCCTCATCTCATGATCAAGCTTCGTGAGCTCTCTATTTGGATCCTCATCCTCTTCCACATCCAAAAGGACCCTCGGACGACGTGGATACTAAGCTTAAGGGCTCTCCATGAATGCGGGACCTAAGGGCCCTTCAATCGTTTCGGGCCAATGTCCCTACGGATATTTGACAAAATTTGTGACATGGTCCCGTGTTTCGAACGCGGTCAACGGTCGACCCTCATTTGTTTGTCCCCACTTTAGGCTAACGCGATAGGATGCTGTGTTGCGAACATGGTCAGCAGTAATCCTCCATCGCCACGCCACCATCATTGTGATCCGAATCTCGAGCGTCATGATTCACACATTTCCACTACCTCATGTTCAAGTGGAATTCCGTCATACTCGGCTCTTTCTCTTCGCGCATCTAGGTACGCTAAATGATCGTGTTAGTGTCATTGGGCCGGTAGTCACCGAGTGTCCCTTTGCCCTAACCTTCCCCCTTTGTGTCGGGAAATTCCCACTACTACTGCTTGTTTCCCACACCGAGCACGACTCACGTGGGCTTAGTAGTTTTGGATGGATGTGTACCAACACGGTCAGGCATCTCCTCGTCCAGTATGACGATAAACTGCGCTTTCAGAACTACGTATGGCTTGATTCCCATCATCATGGGATACGTAGAGACCCCCAGGCATTTCACCTAGGGTCCAGCCCCAGGAATCGCAAAATCTTGCTCCTCCCCATTTCCATCCCTCGCCAGAGGCCTTGTCTGGAAGAAAGAATGATCCGTAATCAGGCTGATGCGCCCATCTGGCGTACTCCCGCCACGGTGGTGCAACTACCAAGGTGTTGGATTCTGTTTGAACAAACCACCACTCCATGTTCCACGCTTTGTGTGTCCCTTATTCGGACCCTCTTCCTTTTTCATGTCTGAAGGAACCCCCTAACGGCCTGGTCTTATGCCGCATCGTCTCACCTACCGTCCTGGGCCAACATTCCGGAAGACTGGTCATGTCTGGAAGGACCCCCTAACAGTATGGATGTCTGACCTATGGTCCACCAACTGTCCTGGGCCAACGTCCTGAATGATTGATCGACAACAAATCGATAAAATCCCGCGTTGCGAATATGGTCAGCGGTCGATGCTCATTTGTTGTCCCCATTTCAGGCTAACGCAGTAAGGATACCGTTTGTCCGCCACGGTTAGCGGTTGTCCTTTATTGTCACGCCATCCCCACAGTGTTCCGAATTTGGGCACCGTGATTCACACTTCCCATTTTCATCTGTTTGAACCGATTTCAGCGCCCCTGGTGTTTCCCCGTTCGTGCATAAGAGCACGTTGGAGAAACGGTAATTCAGCTATCCTGGAAGTTCCTCCTCCGAGCAAGCCTTCCCCATCTTTCGGGAATCTGGACTGGTTTGAGGGAGTTGTCGCCAAACGTCCCGCATACATTGTAGGGATGTAACAAGGCAATTCAACAGTGGAAATCGTGCGTGCCACGAAACTCAAAACAAAGGAGAAAGAAAGAGTTGAAGCACAAAAGGGTTAATAAAAGCTTCTTTCGGGTTTGTTACAATACTCAGGGGTCGGCTTCCCCCATGGACGGGTTGACCTCGTCAAAGGAGCGTTGCAGCTCCGCCACCCGTTGACTTGCGGCGTCCAAAGCCTGTTGCCGCTGATTCAACTCCTGCTCCTATTCAGCAGCGGCGGGGCATAATTCGTCAACCCTGGCCCTGGCCCTTTCTACCTCGGCCGGAATGGCAGCCATCCTTCCAGAGGTCTTCCCCATGTGCTCCTCAGCCTCTGCCAGCTGGGTCTTCAATCGTGAGACCAGCTCAGACTGCGCATCGAGAGTGGCTGAAAGCTCGTTGGCCCGGATCTGCACCTGTCGGACCTCGCCTTCAGCCTCTTGGAGCTTCCTAATGCTGGTCACCTTCCTCCGCTGCCATCCCACGCTCAGCCCACGATCATGCTCCCAGATCTTCTCAGCCATGAGGTCTCGGATGAGCGCATGAGGGCGTTGGGCATCCACTCCCCCGGCACACAATTCGCGCAACTGCGAGCGGAGCCTATCCATTTCGGCCTGCCATTGCGCTTGGGGAGTGTCCCTGATAAAGCGTGTGATCAGCTTCCATGACCGGCGGTGGACTATGCTGCTGTCTTCCTCATCAGAGGCCGTTTCGTCCCAATCCGCGCGGTCGGCAAGCTCGTACGCAGGATATGCCTGCAGGAATTCCTCGGCTGGATCTGCATCTGGTGTTGAGTCTGGTACGACACCTGACACCGGCGCAGGCACGACAGGACTGGGACTGACCAGTTGATCCTCTTCCTCAGAGTCCACCTCGATGACTTCAGGTATGGCCCTGCTGGTGGTCCCGCCAGTGATGGTGTGCGCCGCAGCTTGAGGAGGTGAAGGGACTATCGTCACCATCACCGTCATGCCCCTGGGAGGGACGCCGCCAGACATCCCAACCAGCCTAGCTGCAGCAGCCCACGCCAGTCGGAGAACTGTACGACAGAAAGAGGCATAAACGTTAGTTGGCATGGCCCACGTGTGGCAACGAGGAGACCGGTGGAGGAGACTTACGAAGATCAACTTCCGAGCGCTGCTCCTGGGCCGGTACTGATGGGACTCCGAGACGAGGCCCCCCGTATACTGTTGGAAGGTCTGGAGATTTCAGAGGAGCCACCTCAGACCCCCTGGTCCCACCAGACGCAGAACTGGACGCAACCATAGGCGCGGGTTCTGAAGGTCCCGCATCGTCACCCGCCAAGGAGCGAGAACGAGGCCTACGAACAAGTTCCTCCTGCATGGCTCAAACATTTGTGATAAGTCCATAGGGATTCAAGAACAGATCGTAAGAAGAGAAGTTCGGAATGCTACCTCGAGAGCCTCCGCGAAGTCGTCGGACTCTGAGCTTCGGTCCCCGACCTCGCCCTCCTCCAGCGGGCTCCCTCCTCCAGCCTCATCCTCCCGAGAAGAGTCCCCTGATTCCTCCGGCAAGGGGAAGCGCTCCCTCAGATCGGCAGCCGATAACTGTGGGGGCACCGTCTGATTCAATAGTACCCTCACCCGATCTATCATTGGGCGAGGAACACCGCTGGAGTGGACGTAATCCTCCAGCTCGTTCAAGTATTGCTCCGCCTCCGCCGGAGACACCATGAATCCAGCCCGAACTGGGCCTATGCCCGGCAGTTTCATCCCGCGGCGATTCAGGTGGGCCCACATCTCGGGTGGGTTGAGGAATTGCCGGTGACATCCCAAATGTCCCAAGCTTCCGGAAAGACGGCATCTTCTGCCATGTCGATGTGACGCAGCCGCTTCCCCGGAGCCTGAGCGGATATCCGACGGAATCCCCTCGGTGGCCGCCCCTCCGGATGACCCTGCTCTCCCGGAACCACCGGATCCGCCGCTGCTGCCATACCCTCGGCCGGTTCGGGTCTCACCGCCATGGCAACCCCGCTGCTGCGAGCGGCCCTAGCTTCCCTCCGACCCCGACCTCGAGATAAAGGAGGCCCACCGTCACCAACCCGGATCGTTGGCTGCTTCAGCATCTCCCCGGGATAAGCGGCCTCCTAGCTGATGGCGTACTCCTTCACTAAGCCGAAGGCGGCGGTGGACGGAGGCAATGTGATATGCATCTTTCCATCCTCACGTGTGAACATGAGCCACAACTGCCTCATCACATACGGGTGCTCCTCGTGACGCACCTCCCAGTATACCTGCGGGGTCAGCCGCTGGAGGAACCGGAACTGCCTCGCAAAACGATGCGGGGTGTACGGTTCACGGATTGGCTCACGGTCTATCCGAGCCACCAAAACTCCACCTCGGAAGGCCAGGAGGTAAGCCCGATGTTCTTCCGTTCCCCGTCCATCATCAGTAAGCCTCCCTGTCGGCAGTGGGAAGGGATGAAAGTTGAACTCGTCCGCCCTCCACACCCTATTCAGCACCATCGGAACGGCCAGTTTGAATGGGAAGCTCCCAACTACGTTCAGAATGGAGGGACGAAAGTCTGATCCCGGCGGCGAAATGGGGTTTGGATACTCGTAAATCCCCCTGATATGCGCCGCGATCCACCCATACAGGAGGTGGAAGGGCCCACATATTCTTGGAGGCTTCTTTCCCTCGCTAATATGCCGCAGCATTCTGTATAGTTTGGTGAGCATCGGGATCCCTAGGTTGATCCACTGCCCCATGTCCAACATCGATGCCATGATGAACGAGCTGGGCCGTACCCCCATGCTTGTATCTCTCACCGGTAGAATCCACCCGCAGATGAGAGCCGCGATGAACGCCGCCAGCCTGACTATTGGCTGTTGTTCAGTGCTAACACTGAAACCCCAAGTCTTTCATTGGCTGTCCTCCAAAACCCTCCAATACGAGTGTCCCTTGCCCCGCTGGGCTGCCCTCGGACAAGTTCGAGGCCTTGGAGGGAACTATCGATCTTCTGGGAAGTTCAGGAAGCGTTTGAACCATCTTCTGAAGTGGACATCCCTCACTGCTTCCTTTTCCTCTCCAGGGACAAGCGCCATCAGCGCTGACGCCAGCCGTGGCATTTGCTCAGCATCTCCCCACACGCTGGCAACGGGGAGGAACTCGTCATACATGGCCCCCAAGATCGGGACCCCGGAAATCTGGTGGACATCCCACAGGCTGATGCCCACCTCCCCGTGATGCAGGTGAAAAGTGTTGGTCCTGGATGACCATCTACTCAGCAGTTCCGGCATCAGTTGCTTTGGTTGGTAAATGTGGAACTAGGAGGCCCATGCCGCCTCATACAATCCCACACTCCTCAGCTCGGCCTCGAACTCCTCGCAGGAGGCACCTACCCAGTAGGCCCAGGCCCAGTCATCGGTAAAATTGCCGCCCTGGCGCAGGTCCCACTCATCGGACCATCCCTTCTTCGGATCCTGCAGAGCCACCTTCAGCATGGTGCGGTAGAGAGGAGGGGACGTCTCCGGTTGCAGTGGTCTCCCGTCAATGTCGTTCACATGATTGTAGAGGAAATCAGCGGTGACGGGTGTGAAATCCTCCTCTGCATGACCATCGGCCGCCCTGAACCATTGGTGCTGGCATGGTGTGCTCCTGAACCAGCAAGCTGGTTCATCCCTTCTTGCCTCAGGAATGAAGACGTCATCTCTCAGCCCGAAGCCGTACAACGAAAGATTCTTGCACTGCGGGTAATCCCTCTGACCTTCCGACAGCAGGTCTGTCAAGGAAGTGTGGTCCGAGTGGCTCCGAACCATTTCCCCCAAGCCTGGACGGTTGGCCATCTCATCTCGACGAGCAGCATCTGCGAGGACCCCCAAGACAGCTTCTTGATGGGCCATTTTAACTCTGGCCCTCAGAAAAGGATTCTTCCGGATGGATCGCGAAGCTCGATCGCGAAGCCGGATCGCGAAGGTCGGTCGCAAGTTCAAACCGCGAAGTCCGGCCAAGGCAAACAAGAAAAGGTTCGCTTGGTGCGGACGCGGAGTCGGAGACTCGCGGTTCGCCGCGAAGCTCGATTCGCGGAGTGCTGTCGCGGAGTACGCGGAGCGTCGCGAAATCGAGAGCACAAAAGGACAAGGAAGGCACGTAAAGACAAAAGAGGGCGGACCCCCTATTTATAGGCAACGACCCCGGAGCATCGCGGCGCGCCTCACCCGCGTGAAGCATCGCGGCGCGTCCGGATCCGCGGCCCCGGTGAGCATCGCGGCCCCCTTCGCGATGACACATCGCGAACCACCGACAGTTTTGGCGATTATCCCTCAGACTTCGACCCTTCGCCCTCCGCGGCTCCAAGTCTGAGGGGGGGCATTTGTTGATGCCAAAAATGTGGCCTGAAAGGAAGGAACGAAAAAGACAGCCGGCGCGCTGCCTCGCGAAGCACAGCCGCGAAGCACAGCCGCGAAGCACAGCCACGAAGCCCCGCCGCGAAGCGTCCCCACCTTGAGGGCCCCGCGAAGCTCCAGAGGCGGTAATCCTCCGCGAACCGGTTTGACGTTCGCGAGCCACCGTGAAGCACCGGAGGCGGTAATCCTCCGCGAACCGGTTTGACGTTCGCGAGCCGCCGCGAAGCACCGGAGGCGGTAATCCTCCGCGAACCGGTTTGACGTTCGCGAGCCGCCGTGAAGCACCGGAGGCGGTAATCCTCCGCGAACAGGTTTGACGTTCGCGAGCCGCCGCGAAGCACCGGAGGCGGTAATCCTCCGCGAACCCGTTTGACGTTCACGAGCCGCCGCGAAGCCCCGAAGGCGGTGCACGAGCCCTGCTTTGCGGCGCCCCTTCCCTATAAATACTCGACTCCCCCTGAGTCCCGGGATGGACAATCCGACCTTTCGGCTTCTCCTCTCCCGAGTCGCGAAGCACGCTTTGCCCCGGGAATCATGAGCTCTGCGAGGTATTTCTACTTCGCGAGATGACTCTGATTTGTTTCGTTTTGAGCCCCTCTTCCGAGAGGGATTCCCTTCGCGAAGCTCAAGGGCGTTCGCAAAGGAAGGGGATTCCCAAGGGAACCCGGGCAGCCGCAGAGCACTTGTTCTTTGCGAAACACCCAACCCATACGAGTAATCCCTATGCTAAGGCAGGATCGCTCCACTTCGCGAAGCACATTGCTTGGCAGGACCCTGCTTCGCGAACCACTCCTTCTTCGCGAGGCAGTGCTCCGCGAACACTATTCCACTTCACGAAGCACCTCCTACTCCCACCTATGCCCCACTCTAAGGCCAAGGCACCCCACTTCGCAAAGCACACTCCTCCGCTTAGCGATTCCTCTTTCCGTGCGACCCACCAGGTTTGCACGATGTGATTTCAATGTCCCATGGACAACACCTCCCGTAGTGTTGCTTCGCCTAATGCTTCTTCGCAAAGGCACGCTAAAGGCTATTGCTTCTTCGCATAGCCACGCTAACGTGGACCCCGCGATGGTTCCTCCCACGACCCCACTTTACCATGGCCTTACCGGTACCTTCCCTTCCCCAAGGACCAGAGGGTACCGGTTATGTAAGTCCTAGGGGTGTGGAGTGAACCCACCTCGTCCGAGCTGCAAGACGTTAAACTGCCAAGCACCACGTCCTCAACACATGACGTTAAACTGTGACCCAACCTCGTCTCCCTCACGAAGGGTCCCCCCAGCTCGAACATTCATTACACCACTCGTCTCCACGAGAATGGAACTCTTCCGCACATGGAATGAGATCCTCCTTGTCGGAGTGGTGTATGTTCGCAGGGGAAGGGCTGCCTCAGAGCGTAAGCCCCTAACCTTTGGTACGGATGATTGCACCCGTGCATCTCTGTACTTCCCCACTACCAAGGTCAGTGGAGGACGTGATAGGGAACGAGGAACCCCCCTCTGGGCCTCCATCCTGGAGTAAGTCCCAACACCATTGGGCCGCTCAACGTGTAAGCCCCTCTTCGCCTCTCACGGACGCACCCTTCGCGATGTGATCGTCAGGTCCTTGCAACCTCTTGTTTCTCACACCGAGCATTACTCATGTGGGCTTAGAGTGAGCACCGACCCTGACAAAACCCACCTGAACTACGAGGTCTTTGATCCATGTCAAGGCATGGTACGTAGGAAGCCTCCACGAGGTTCAAGCCCACCAACAGTGGACCAAGGTCTGCTTTCACGTCGGTTCACCGGCGAAACCCCACCTGAACTACGAGGTCTTTGATCCATGTCAAGGCATGGTACGTAGGAAGCCTCCACGAGGTTCAAGCCCACCAACAGTGGACCAAGTTCTACTTTCACGTCGGTTTACCGGCGAAACCCAAGTGAACTACGAGGACTTTGTTCCATGTCAAGGCATGGTACGTAGGAAGCCTCCACGAGGTTCAAGACCACCCTTCATTTCACGTCAGGTCTCACCCCCGTCCAGAACGACGTTAAACTGCACTCTGGTCCAGTGGTAAGCCATTGCGACCCATCCATCCCAACGAACAACGGGGACTTTGATCCGTGTCAAGGCATGGTACGTAGGAAGCCTCCACGAGGTTCAATCCCACCAATAGTGGACCAAGGTCTACTTTCACGTCAGTTCACCGACACACCCACCCGTCATTTCACGTCGGGTCCCATTCTGGTCCAGTGGTAAGCCATTGCGATCATCCCCTTTTGAACTACGGGGACTTTGATCTGTGTTAAGGCATGGTACGTAGGAAGCCTCCACGAGGTTCAAGCCCACCCATCACCCAATCCACGTCGTGTTCTACCACGTCCAGCATGACATTAAACTACACTTTGGTCCGGTGGTAAGCCATTGCGACCCAACCATTTGAACTACGAGGACTTTGATCCATGTCAAGGCATGGTACGTAGGAATCCTCCCAAAGGTTCAAGCCCAACTCCCCTCGGACCAAGGTCCATCTTCATGTCAGTACGTTGACGATGCCCGTCGGACCAAGGTCCAGCTTCACGTCGGTTTACTGGCACCCTCCTGAACTATGCGGACTTTGATTCCCTGCCACGGGGATACGTAGGAAGCCTCGTCAAGGCTCAAGCCCAACTTCACTGTCGCCCCCCCTGCGATGGTCCCATTTCGCTCTCATCCGTCTCCGCTGGACGTTAAACTCGCGGCATACCCTGTGTTGAACACGGGAAGCTGAGGAAAACCTCAGATACGTGTCTATGACATGTAATTCCCCGCGCTCGATGTGGGATGCCTCGGGCTTCCACGCCCTCGAGAAGCCTTGTGGTCAAGGATAACAGACGGACATGCCAGGTACCCCAGCATCCAGACACGCTACTGATGCCTCAACGTGACTACTCCCCTGACCGAAGGTTGCTGCCCTGACTGGACCCTTTGAAATGTCCCGACAGAAGTAGTGTAATTAACCGGCGTCCATGGAAACATGGCACTGGGAAGAGTTTCACGAACTACGTATTAAATCTATAAGGGAGACCCGGACTAGGTGACGAGCTCTGAGGAGGAATCCACGGAAGGAAGAACCGACATCCCATCATCCCGTTTCGATCAAGGAGCAGACGTGCCTGAAAAAGGAACGAATGTCGCCCGCCTTTGGAAAGTGGGAATGCAGGGCAACAAAGCCGCGCGTCCCCCCCCCCCCCCTGACGGACGGATGCGCGCGCGCCCCGGCGAAAGCGTCGGAAACAGATAGCCTTACCCTCGGAGTTGTGGATGTGGAGAGTCCGAGCTATCATGTAGTGGTGGACCAGTACGCGGATGTTTTTCCTGATGATGTTCCAGGTCTACCTCCTCATAGAGAGGTGGAATTTTACATTGACTTGTACCCCGGGACGACACTGATATCTACACCATCATATTGGATGGCTCCTGTGGAGCTTCGTGAGCTGTAGGTACAGTTAGAGGACTTACAGGGGAAGGGATTCATTTGGCCCAGTGTTTCTCCTTGGGCAGCATTGATTCTGTTCGCCACAAAGAAGGATGAGATCTTGAGGCTTTTTGTTGACTATCATCACCTGAACCAGGTAACCATGAAAAAAAAGTACCCACTCCCGAGGATTGATGGTCTAATTGATCTGTTGAAGGGAGTAAGGTGGTTCTCAAAGATATACCTCATATCAGGTTATCACCAACTTAGAGTATTAGATGAGGATGTGAAGAAGATGACCTTCAAGTGTCGGTACGACCATTATGAGTTCTTGATTATGCCTTTCGGCATGACCAATGCTCCAGTAGTGTTCATCGGACTCATGAACAAGATCTTTCATCCTTACCATGATTTCTTTTTAGTGGCCTTCATCGATGACATTTGGATCTACTCGACTATGGAGGAGGAACATCCCTATCATTTGTAAGTAGTACTAGACACAATCTGAGAGCAACAGCTTTATGGTAAGCTCTCAAAGTTCAAGTTATAGATCTAAGAGGTTCACTTTCGGGGACATGTCATATCGGAGGCTGGAGTTGCAGTATATCCCACAATGATTGAGGTGTTACATGCTTGGGATCCAACTAGGAGTGTGATGGAGGTATGATGTTTCATGGGAGAGGTTGGATATTACCAGAGGTTTGTGACATATTTTTCCAAAATTGTATCACCACTATCATCCATGAAAAAAAGGGGAAACCCTTCATTTGGTCATAGAGATGCTAGCAGAGTTTTCAAAAGTTGTGGCAGAGGTTGACTAGAACCCCCATCATGAGGATACGGGATGAGTTTGTAGGGTGAGTAGTCTACTACGAAGCATCAGGGACCAGACTCAGATGTGTTCTGATCCAGGAGAGAGTAGTGATCGCATATGGTTCTCAACAGTTGAGACAACCCGAGTAGAACTATGCTACCCATGACCTGGAGTTAGCAGAAGTGGTCTTCGCCTTGAAGGTGTGGCAACACTATATGATGGTTGAGCGTTTTACAGTGGACTCTGATCACAAGAGTCTCAGTTATATCTTCTCTCAGAAGGACCGGAACCTGAGACAAAAACGTTGGCTTGAGTTCCTCCGGGACAATGAATTCGAGATAGACTATACTCTTGGGAAGGGGAAAGTTGTAGTAGATGCACTCAACAGGAGGTCTGGTATACAGCTTCTAGGTGATGCGTCGGAGCAGCTAGCCACTTTACAGTTTTCCTTTGCAGATAGTGTAAGGACCCGGTATTAAAACATTACATAATCTTGAATTAAATTAATAATTATCATTGAGGATCTTTTTAGGTTTAGAGTTTTAGATAATTTGGACATAACTATTACATCTCAAAATATTACAAAGTAGACACTTCAACTCAGTTTCCATTTTATCCAAAATAAAAACTATTAAAAAGAAACATGTCTAGGTCCATGTTTTAGACAGAATAACTTTCCTTGATCCCATCCTTGACCTTATTCATCATTATATCTTGTGGGAAATATTTTACAAACATGGAATGAGCCTAAAAAGATCAGTAAGGGATATAAAAATTTGGAAAGAAAACATTAGTCCATGTATACATAAGAATAAATGAAAACATACATTACTCATAATATAGCATCCCGCCTTTTTATCACATAAACTTTCATTACATTTTACAAAACCAAGGATATTTATGGTTTAGTGTCTTGGAAACCATGAAATTTATGAATGAAAACATAAAAGATTCTTCTTAAACACTTGAAAGGATTCTCCTCATGTTCATCCTAGGTTCATTACTGCATCTCATAACCTGGGGACATACATGAAAAGAAAGGGTGAGCAGAAGTCCCAGTAAGGGAATCAAGAGAAACATTTTACATGTGAACTTGAGATACTTCAATAAGGTCATGAAAAGAACATTAAGGCATGAGAAAGAAATCATGAGGCATATCATAATAAAAATAACATTTTTCATAACTTGAATATGTGGCTGAAACATTTAATATTGACAATAATTTTGTTTCACCAAGGTCCATCCCCAAGGTGTCATTAAAAATTACCAAGGTTATTCACCAAGGTATCAGTCTAAAAAGTCATCTCTAGAGATTAATTATTAACCCAATGCATTGGAGCGCTATCAGGGCGCACCCTTGACATGTATTTATTATCATGTGAGCCACATATATAATCATAAATAATTTCATAATCAACCCATATATCATAAAATTAATGGGTTTCATTTCATAATCATAACGTTTTAAAAACTGCTTTAAAGACATGATCTTTGTGTCACTTTAAAACCCACAGAAAAGGAAGTTGGGTCTCATGTATGTAAATATCAGAATTTAAAATAGAAAGTTTTGGTATATATGTGAATTCCCATATAGAAGAGAGTGCTTTGAGTATTCACATTGTAAAATAAAAGAACTTTATAAAAAGAGATAGACATTTTGAGACGGAAATTCTGCAGCATAACGGCTATGTTTCATGGTTTTTGAAAACATTGAAAAGAGAGGGGGCATGGGTCACCCACTCAAAAATGATACATAAAACAGTATGGGAACATAATATATAGTATTTAATAACATGGAAATGAAATTTTAATTATATACCATATCAAACGAATAACATGAAACGAAGATAAAAATAATATTTCACCTATGATAATTCGGCAGCCTAACGACGTCACTTAAAACTTCCAAAAATGGATTGACGAGATAAAATAGGGTCTCTCATCATATGAAAATAATTGATCAGTATGATAGATATAGAGATAATACCCCAAAATAATAAAAAGGAACTTGAAAGACTTGACATGAAAGTAGATCTTGAAAACGAGAAGGGTGAAAGAACCCCTTAGAAATTTGTCATCCTAATGGCGCCACTTAAACTTCAACAAAAATGAATTGATGAGATCAAATAGGGTCTCTCATCATATGAACATAAAATATCAGTATGATAGATTTATAGATCATACCCCAACATAATAAAAATTAACTTGAAAGACTTGACATGAAAGTAGATCTTGAAAACGAGAAGGGTGAAAGAACCCCTTAGAAATTCGGCAGCCTAATGACGCCACTTAAACTTCAACAAAAATGAATTGATGAGATCAAATAGGGTCTCTCATCATATTAAAATAAAAGATCAGTATGATAGATTTATATATCATACCCCAACATAATAAAAAGGAACTTTAAAGACTTGACATGAAAGTAGATCTTGAAAATGAGAAGGGTGAAGGAACCCCTTAGAAATTCGGCAGCCTAACGACGCCACTTAAACTTCATCAAAAATCAATTGATGAGTTCAAATAGGGACTCTCATCATATGAAAATAAAAGATAAGTATGATAGATTTAGAGATCATAACCCAACATAATAAAAAGGAACTTGCAAGACTTGACATGGAATTAGAACTTTGAAAAGGGAGAAAGGTGCAAGGACCACTTAAAAATTCAGCAGCCTAACGACGCCACTTAAACATCAAAATACTGAATTGAAGAGATAAAATGGGGTCTCTCATAATATGGACATAAAATATCAGTATGATAAAATTTGAGATCATACCCCAACATAATAGAAAGGAACTTTAAATACTTTACATGAAAATAGATCTTGAAAAATGAAAAGGGAGAAAGAATCTGTTACAAAACTTTCGGCAACGTAACATCGACACTTAAAACTTAATAAAACGAAATAATGAGAGTAATAGGGGATCTCTCATTATATGAACATGAAAAGGGAAGTAATAGAATTATAAAAGAACATACTTTAACATAAGAACATGGAGCATAAAAGAAATTACATAAAAGAGATTTCTTGAAAAGAAAGAGAGAGGTTGGATCCCTTACCTTAAAACGTAACTCTTAAAACTCAAAGGTTTGGACCTCGAGGGATTGGGGGAACCTTGGGAGGACTCCTTGGGAGGTAAGGAGACCCGAACTTCATTGGGGAGAGTGGGGAGTCGAATGGATGAGAGGAGGGCTTGGTATTTATGGGGAAAGTGAGGGGACAAGGCATTAATGGCCAAGGGACACCTCATAAGTGGGTTTCTCAAAACCATGTGCTCTGCCAAGATATTTCCCATGAATTTAGGCCACATGGGGCCCCCAATACAATAATGAATCACCTTTGGTCGGCCAACCCATAAAATATCTCATGACATCATCATGACACAATTATAATGTCATTAAACATACCGAAACCCTAAAACTGTATTTTTACTATTCACTAAAAATTCAACTTTCTCAGAAAAATCCCAAAATTTCACCGTAACAAAATATAGATGCTCTGATTTCAAAAATGAACTCCATTTTATAGAAAAAATTTCTATATATTTTTAATTTAATTTTTCAATAAATACACTATTCACTGAAAATTCATTTTCTCAGAAAAAACACCAAAAATTAACTTAACATAATATCGATGCTCTGAGTTCAAAAATGAATTCCATTTTATAAAAAAATTCTAAAAATTTAAAAATTAAATTTTTATTAAAAAACACTATTCACCCGAAAAAACCAATACTTGAATAATAATTTATGAAACTGTTATTTAACCATTTTATTGAATCACATTACTTAATCAAGGTGTCTAAATTATATTAAAACTTTCTTTAAGTGAGATTACTAATCCATTTGGTCACATTACTAATCCTAATCATAAAATCACTATTCATAATTTACTATTCATCAAAAATCAAGTTGATCTTATTAGACTCTAAATTTCATACTGAACATAATTGTAGAAGACCATTTTTTTGAAAATCATTACACATTTTTAATTATTTAAGGTTTACATTCACATTTTTAAAAAATCCTTTTTCTAAAATTCATAAAAAATATGCATACTATATTTATCCGGTCATTAGAAAATTCATAAACTTCATCATAAGAAGAAATCCCGATTTTTATTTAAAACAAAGGATTACACAAGGACGTTACGGTCTCCTTACATATCCCCTTATCACACCAGCATAGGACCTAAGTGTAAGGTGTTCTAAGGTGAGAGAATCGGAGTGAGGCTCGGCTAACATCGCACCAGTAGTAATTTCTATCAGTTTGAACTTCTCGCGAAGGCAATTCCGTTTTAGCTTCACATGATAATGTTCGGCTTGGGTTTGGTCCAGAGCAAAGCCCAGTGGTTCTACCTCCTTCCCAAGTTCTGTTAGATGGGCTTCGATCGGTCCAAGACTACTGTGTGAGGCCATTGAATCTTCTTTCTATAATAATTAACCAAGATTACTTGTATTTAGAGACTATAATCAAAACGTTTAGTTTCTAAGGTTCATATTGACCAATGGTCATATAAAAGTCAAAACCCAACGGTATCATTTTAATTATACTCATGTTATCAAATGAAACATTTTTGTTGAGTATAAAAATAAAATAAAATAACACATAAACTTAGGAAACAAGATTTATTCAAAATTTCGGTTCGTTACAATCTTCACCCCTTATGAAATTGTGTCCCTGCAATTTTTAAAATTGGGTTTTGAAATTTTATTGAATGTCCCACATCGTAAAAGGAGTCAGTAAAACTATTACTTTAATAGAATGAAAGGGAAGTAAAAAGGTCACCCGAGTTAACCCATAATAGGATTCCATGTAGGAAAACATGGATATGGAAGAAAAAAACAAAGGGTCAAGTTCTGGGGGAGAGTGATAGAAAATATGATTAGGAGAAGGTTGACCACGAGAAAATCCCAAACTTATGATGTGTGTAAACGACCTTTGATTACCTAGTAGGAAACATAAACCAACAATATTTTTGTTTTACATTTCTTTTCATAATTTTGAGGAATTCATTTACTACCTAGAACAAAAACATAAGGAAATATACCTACCTTCATGTAGAGTTTCATCATTTAATAAGTTTCTACCAAAACTAATCTTTTCTCCAAATGAATAGCATTCAAAACTACTTGGTCTCATCAAAACACAAGAATCATCTTCTAGAGAATCACATAATCCACAAAAGATTAACTATCTATTTCTTCTATATTTAAACATTATCCCAAAAACAAAAAGGTTAAGGTAAAACAACTCTTCAAAAAGAAAGAATCCCATAGGAATGGAAAATAAATTTAAATATTAAAAGATCCATGGTACTACCCAAAGTTCATCATAGACCATTCCATAAATAACGGTTCTTTAAAATTCTTCAAAATAAACCAATCTAAGATTGAAACCCAAATACAAGAAGGATTTGATAACATAGTCTTCCAAAATAAACTTCATTGTTCATCTCCAAACAACATCAACCACTCCTAACATCTTATAACAAAAGTATATAACCTAAACATATTTTACCCAAGACAGGTTAATCATTCCCATAAGTAACCTAAATTACTATAAGTCCACCTTAAATTCATAGATTCTTCAATATATAAGTCAACCTTACTCCTCAATGCAAATACCATAGTAATTTATTTACTTCGATCATACAGGGTCCCCAAAATAGTGAACATATTCCAAAATAATAGTCATATTTTAATCCCCTAATCATCCCTGTCATATTAATACGACAATCATCGCATTTTCTATCACATTGGTTTTTGGGATATGTTCTTCCATTTCCCACCATTAACTAAGAAGAGAAAGCATAATTAGGGGATTAAGTACTTAGCCAATAATCACGAAATGGAACTGAAAGCATATAATGATAACTTGTAAAAGAAAAGTATACCCTAACTTGTGATCCCCTAGGTTCCCATCTAGGTTATCCATGATCCTATATTCTTATGTGAATCTTTATTTTATTTTATCTTTGTTCCTTTAACAATGGTTCATTCTAAGCTTATGAATTTACAAAAGCATATCCCCCAGGAGTGACGTAACCAAGAGTGCAGTAAGGCCCGTTGTCGTGTACCTGTTCCCGTTCGAGTCTATCTCAAAACAGTGTTTTCAGGTTTTACCCCTATTTACATATGTTCCAGATCCACCTCTACCTGCTCGTATCCAGACAGGGATGTATTTTCTTGGCAACCCCTTAATAAATACTCACCAAAACACCAGGAAGATTTCCTATATTTAAACTTTTCTATAGGGTTCATCATAGAGTTTTCATATCCTAATTTCCACAAATAACTAAACCATCCTTTGATACCAACTATAGCATCCCACCTTTTTAGCACATAAACTTTTATTACATTTTACAAAACCGAGGATCTTTAAGGTTTAGTGTCTTGGAAACGAGGAACTGTAAACATGAAAACATAAAAGATTCTTCTTAAACTCTTGAAAGTATTCTCCTCATGTTCATCTTATGTTCATTACTGCATCTCATAACCTGGGGACATACATCAAACAAAAGGGTGAGCAGAAGGCCCAGTAAGGGAAACAAGAGAAACATTTTACATGTGAACTTGAGATACTTCAATAAGGTCATGAAAAGAACATTATGGCATGAGAAAGAAATCATGAGGCATATCATAATAAAAAAACATTTTTCATAACTTGAAGATGTGGCTGCAACATTTAATATTTACAATCATTTCGTTTCACCAAGGTCCATCCCCAAGATGTCATTAAAAATTACCAAGGTTATTCACCAAGGTATCAGTCTAAAAAGTCATCTCTAGAGATTAAGTCTTTACCCAATGCATTGGAGCGCTATCAGGGCGCACCCTGGAAATTTCATCAATATCATGTGAGACACATATATCATCATCAATAATTTCATAAACAACCCATATAGCATAAAAGTAATGGGTTTCATTTCATAATCATAACTTTTTAAAAATTGCTTTAAAGACATGATCTTTGTGTCACTTGAAAACCCACAGAAAAGGAAGGTGGGTGTCATGTATGTAAATGCCAGAATATAAAATAGAAAGTTTTGGTATATATGTGAATACCCATATATAATATAGAGCTATGAGTATTCACTTAATAAAATAAAATAATTTTAGAAAAATAGATAGACATTTTGAGACGGAAATTCTGCAGCATAACAGATATGTTTCATGGTTTTAGAAAACATTGAAAAGATAGGGGACATGGGTCACCCACTCAAAAATGCTACATAAAATAGTAGGGGAACATAATATATAGTATTTAAGAACATGGTAATGAAATTTGAATGATATACCATATGAAACGAATAACTTGAAAGGAAGACAAAAATAAGATTTCTCTTATGATAATTCGGCAGCCTAACAGCATCACGTAAAACATCCAAAAATGGATTGACGAGATCAAATAGGGTATCTCATAATATGAAAATAAATGATCAATATGATATATATAGAGATAATACCCCAAAGTAATAAAATGTAACATGAAAGACTTGACATGAAAGTAGATCTTGAAAACGAGATGGGTGAAAGAACCCCTTAGAAATTCGGCAGCCTTACAGTGCCACGTAAACTTCAACAAAAATGAATTGATGAGATCAAATAGGGTCTCTAATCATATGAACATAAAATATAATTATGATAGATTTAGAGATCATACCACAACATAATAAAAAGGAACTTGAAAGACTTGACATGAAAGTAGATCTTGAAAATGAGAAGGGTGAAAGAACCCCTTAGAAATTCGGCAGCCTAACAGCACCACTTAAACTTCAACAAAAATGAATTGAAGAGATCAAATAGGGACTCTCATCGTATGAACATAAAAGATAAGTATGATAGATTTAGAGATAATATCCCAACATAATAAAAAGGGACTTTAAAGACTTGACATGAAAGTATATCTTGAAAACGAGAAGGGTGAAAGAACCCCAAAGAAATTCGGCAGGCTAACAGTGCCACATAAAGTTCAACAAAAATGAATTAATGAGATCAAATAGGGTCTCTCATCATATGAACATAAACGATAAGTATGATAGATTTAGAGATCATACCCCAACATAATAAAATGTAACTTTCAAGACTTGACATGGAATTAGAACTTTGAAAGGGGAGAAAGGTGCAAAGACCACTTAAAAATTTAGCAGCCTAACGACGCCACTTAAACATCAAAATACTAAATTGAAGAGATCAAATGGGGTCTCTCATCATATTAATATAAGAGATCAGTATGATAAATTTATATATAATACCCCAACATAATAAAAAGGAACTTTAAATACTTTACATGAAAATAGATCTTGAAAAATGAGACGGGAGAAAGAATCTGTTACGAAACTTTCGGCAGCCTAACGGCGCCACTTAAAACTTCATAAAATGAAATAATGAGAGTAATAGGGGATTAATTATTATATGAACATGAAAAGGGAAGTAATAGGAGTATAAAAGAACATATTTTAACATAAGAACATGGGGCATAAAAGAAATTACATAAAAGATATTTCTTGAAAATAAAGAGAGAGGTCGGATCCCTTACCATAAAACGTAACTCTTAAAACTCATAGGTTTGGACCTTGAGGGCTTGGGGGAACCTTGGGAGGACCCCTTGGGAGGTAAGGAGACCATAACATCATTGGGGGAGAGTGGGGAGTCGAATGGATGAGAGTAGGGCTTGGTATTTATAGGGAATGTGAGGGGACAAGGCATTAATGGCCAAGGGACACCTCATAAGTGGGTTTCTCAAAACAATGTGCTCTCCCAAGATATTTCCCATGAAGTTAGGCCACATGGGGACCCCAATACAATAAATCATCACCTTTTGTCGGCCAACCCATAAAATATCTCATGACATCATCATGACACAGTTATGATGTCATTAAACATACCGAAACCCTAAAACTGTATTTTTACTATTCACTGAAAATTAAACTTTCTCAGAAAAATCCCAAAATTTCACCTTAACCAAATATATATGCTCTGATTTCAAAAATGAACTCCATTTTATAAAAATAATTTTCTAAATTTTTTTAATTTAATTTTTAAAGAAATAAACTATTCACCGAAAATTCATTTATTCAGAAAAAACCCCAAAAAATACCTTAAAATAATATCGATGCTCTGAGTTCAAAAATGAAATCCATTTTATAAAAATAATTTTCTAAATATTTTTAATTTAATTTTTAATTAAAAAACACTATTCACCCGAAGAAACCAATACTTGAATAATAATTTATGAAACTGTTATTTAACCATTTTATTGAATCACATTACTTAATCAAGGTGTCTAAATTATATCAAAACATTCTTTAAGTGAGATTAATAATCCATTTGGTCACATTACTAATACTAATCATAAAATCACTATTCATAATTTACTATTCATTAAAAATCAAGTTGATCTTGTTAGACTCTAAATTTCGTACTGAACATAATTATAGAAGACCATTTTTTGAATATCGTTACACATTTTTAATTATTTAAGGTTTACATAAACATTTTTAAAATATCCTTTTTCTAAAATTCATAAAAATATGCATACTATATTTATCCGGTCATTTGAAAATTCATAAACTTCATCAAAAGAAGAAATCCCAATTTTTATTTAAAACAAAGGATTACACAAGGCAGTTACGGTCTCCTTACATAGCCCCTTATTACACCAGCATAGGACCTAAGTGTAAGGTGTGCTAAGGTGAGAGAATCGGAGGGAGGCGCGGCTAACATTGCACGAGTAGTAATTTCTATCTGTTTGAACTTCTCTCGAAGTAGATTCCGTTCTAGCTTCACACGATGAAGTTCAGCTTGGGTTTGGTCCAGAGCAAAGCCCAGTGGTGCTACCTCCTTCCCAAGTCCTCTTAGATGGACTTCAATCGGTCCAAGACTACTGGGTGAGGCCATCTAATATTCTTTCTATAATAATTAACCAAGATTACTTGTATTTAGAGACAATAATTAAAACGTTTAGTTTCTAGGGGTCATATTGACCAATGGTCATATAACAGTCAAAACCCAACGGTCTCATTTTAATTATACTCATGTTATCAAATGAAACATTTTTGTTGAGTATAAAAATAAAATAAAATAACACATAAAATTAGGAAACAAGATTTATTCAAAATTTCGGGTCTTTACACATAAAACATAAGCACTTAATATATCTCATGAAATAATAAGATTTATGAATAACTCATAGAAATCATAAGACATAAAGGTAACAATAGGAATTCATAACATTATTACGTAGGGAGTAACCCTCATGGTAACATTTGGAATACCCATCACAATATATTCCCTAAATATCTTCGGAGAAACCTTAGTATTTAACTCCTTCACGTTACCTAATTCATTGGAGAGCTATCTCGGGATCACCTACCCTTAGTTTATCATGGAACCACCAGACTTCATAAACAATTCCCAAGAACCATAACATAATCGTATCACATAAAACATGTACTAAAAAAAGATAACATTTCCACATTTCAATCACAAGATATCAATAAAACACATTGATATAATCAAAACATTATCAGAACCATTTTCAATACCAAAATAAAATAAAAGCAAAACATGGTATTTATTTATCATTTAAAAACATTATTGCTTTTAGAGGAAGCCGAAACTAAAATAATGGTCATGGCGGTGGAGAGGTCGTTGTTGTTGCATACGTAAGACAAAAACATTCCTTTTCTCATTTCCTAAAATGCTCGGTGTAAAAATATTCTTTTGAATGAAATTAAAATTCAAAAGGTTTTTTTACACCGTATAACATTAAAGTCATGTAGAAATCAAAATATTACTCAATGAAAGGAGATTGAGACGATGTCCCATACAAAGACGGTATCTTTAGATTAAGGATAAATCAATTACATAATTAAGTGTCAAAAATATAAATACACTCAATATAAGTGGATATTATGTGTAAAACAATCATAGGTCATCCACACATATTCATAGCATGATATAATCAAGAAGTATAGGTTTAACAAAAAGAATTGAAATTGGGTAAACAAGTTCCCTTATGAAAATTTGATAGCCTAACGGCGTCACTTTAAAATTTATAAAAAGAGTTGATGAGAGATCAAAAGGGTATGCCATAACTTGGACATACAATTTACAGAAATAAGTCTATATAATAACATATCTCAACATAAGAAGATGTAAATTAAAAGACCTTACAAAAAGAGGTCTTTTAAAAAGAGGAGGGTGAAAGGTTCCCTTGCCGATTTGGGTAACTTTTGAAATGTACACCCTATGAAAGAAGGATCACAAAATTAAGAAGTAAATACCCATAAATTAAATTATATTACACAAATAATACAATAATGGGCAGTACATACACCACACAAAAGTAAATAGTGGCAAATGTTGCATGAATCTCACGGAAATAAAAAGCGAGATAAAAACCCCCTTACCTCATTGTAATCAATCGATTCGTATGACCAAAAGATAATAAACACTAAATGAATCACATAATACCATGAATATGAATAGAATAATGATAATATATATCAAATTTCAGTACACAATACACCACATGCAACAAATAAGTGGCGAACAATGGAAATCTCATGGAATTAAAAGTGAGATAAGAAATCTCTTACCTCATGTCCGACTTGTCTTAGTCGTTTCTTTATATTCCTGAATAATAAACCTTGGTAAATTTATAATTGCTTAAGGACATAATTTAAAGTTTATTATTCAATTCATATCACATATTATCAGGTTATAATAATTAGTTTATTATGTGAGTTTATATCATACGTTTTGTCGATGTTTGGTACATGAGTCAAAAATGAACTTGTTTGAAGAGAATTGTCCATGGAGTTATAAGTAAATAATCTCCAGAATGGTTTTAATTATTTAAATATAATATATATCCATAATATATTGATTTAATAATATTCCATAATGTTTGGAGATAAGAAATGAAATGTACCATTCATGGAGACGGTAGGTCGTACGTACGCATGAATGCTACTTTCATTTTTTGTCATATAAATGGAATTTAAAACTAAATGAGACATAGATATATTATAATTACAGTATAATATATATGTTATATAGGTAACATAAGTCATTAATTACATTATTTATAAATTCCATGTTCGGCATGAACGGATCACATCACTTGAGGGGGCGGTTGTCCACACTTCCTCATATGAAATTATCGCATTGGCACAACATGCAAAGCATAAAGGTATGTTTTAAATATAATATACAGAAGAATAGAGAGGAAATAAATATAATATATATCAAATATAAATATAGTTTCATCATAATGGCCACCATGAGAGGTGTTAAAATAAGATTGAACAATCATCATTTCATGAGGCAATAATTCGCCACCCACAGAAACAATATGTTCTTTAACCATTAGATGGAGGTTTGTGTTAGTTTATGTAGAATACTTACCATAAAAACATATTAGTATATTGAGTATACAGGTGTTATTGTCGGATCAAAGATGAATAAGATATTGGTGAGTGAAGAAGGAAAATTAAAGAAAGAAACTCGAGAGAGGACATTACCTCTAAATCGGGTAACCCTTTTTGATTTGAGCCAAAGGCTTCATTGGAAATACTTCTTCCCAATGTGAGGCTTCTAGGATTGAGAGAGGGATATGGAGAGATAATATGAGAAGATGTTGGATGAGCCAAGGGCTTGAAAGGTGTGGGTAAGGGGGTAGAGGTGGGGGCCTTTTATAAGAGGGGGGAGGATCACTTTTGGAAAGTCTAGAAATGTGACTATATTATAAAGTGATTTTCAGATTTTAAAGGTCCCACAATTATATATTTTGAGGATAAGGTGATACGGGTTCGACATCCACCCATAAAATATGTTTTTGACAAGTGTAAGTCTTAGATTTGTCTTTATCTTTTCATTTTATTTAAATCATTCATTAATGTGATAATCAGTGCATCATCACGGTGTCATAAATAAATTAATTTATTTAATGTCTAAAAATTATTAAAAAATGTAACATGATGTAGAAAATAATTTTATATTTCCAATGACTATTTATAGTTTAATAGACAATTTATGTAAACTGAATTAAAATTGTTTTACTTAGGATATACAAACCTTTGTTATATTTCTCTTCTTTTTTAAAAAATAATGTCATAAATGTCACTATCACACCCATGTGACTCCATGGGCCCTCAATTTTGGTATAAAGATTCCCATGGTCGGACATGACTCAAATAATAGGATTTAAACACATATTTGGGTCATTTTATATTATTATGATATTATTTTATTACCCTTAACTACCCGATTACTAATTAATCACGATAATTAAAGATAATTATCGTCGTTACTATTCATAATGTACAAATACAAAAGAGTATTAATTAAATAATTTGGACCTTCCTATTCCAAATTTGGAATCCATTTTACCAAATTTCAAATATAGAAAATCATTAATTAATTTAAAAATAATTCCCTTTGTTAAAACCAAAGACGGGTTTTTAAGAAGTAAAATTTATCAAAAGATTGACCTTTTTACATCCAATTGAAAAGATATATTACTTCCAATGACAAAATTTTTATTAAGTGATAAAAAATAATTCAATTATACTTTAAATCCAATTAAAATTAAAATCTAACTATATAAATAAATTAGATGAAAAAGCAGTTTTGAAGTAAAATGCAGTATTTTCACTATTCATTAAAAATGAACATTTTTCAGAAAAATACCAAAAATTTATCCAAAGTAAATTTGATATTAGAAATTAAAAATTATGTTCATTTTACCAAATTAAAAACATAGAAGTTGAATTAATTAATTTTATAATTAATTCCCACTGTCAAAAAAATATCCTGTTTTTAAGAAACAATATATATCAAAAGATTGACACTTGTATATATCCAATTTCAAAGTGAAATTAATTCCAATGACAACCATTGGATTAAACTGTAAAAATATATTGTAACTAAACTTTAATCCCAATTAAAAAGATAATCTAAACTTATAAATAAATTATATTAAAATGAGGTTTTGAATAAAAATACATCATTTTTCAGTATTCATTAAAAATGAACATTATCGGAAAAATAAAAAAACAATTTACAAAAAGTAAATTTTGATTCCATAATTATAAAGAAGTATTTTATTTTTTCAAGTATAACGTATAAAAGTTACAAAAATAGATTTAAAAAGAGTTTTACATCAAAAGGCGGTTAATTGACCTTTTAAAGAATATTAGAATATTTATGCTTAAAATTGGATTCATTCGCTTTTTAAGCCTCCATCATTTTTTGGGTAATTGTTAAAATATTTAACAAACATATATAAAATTTTTTAGTTAGTTCTATTCATTCCCACTATTACAATGGCTAGGCATTTACTACCATTAAAAATAATATTGTTATATTATTAGTGTGCAACGTAAGATTTCAAAGAAACTCGTTCTTGCGTATTGGGTACGCCATCGAACATAGCATCCCCTTTATAGTAACACTAATATTTTATTCTCAAATATTAATAAATATAAAAATTTCATATTATTTATTTACCTGGGATGTCATATCCTTCCCCCCATTTGAGAATTTCTCCCTCGCAATTGTAAAATTGGGCTCAGAAACTTCATTAAAAGTCCCACATCGGAAAAAGAGTCAGTAAAACTATCACTTTAAAAAGAAATAAAGAGAAGTACAAAGGTCACCCGAGTTAACCCATACTAGGATTCCATGTAGGAAAACAAGGATATGGAAGATAAAACAAAGGGTCAAGTTCAGATGGAGAGTGATAGAAAATATGTCTATGAGAAAGTTAATCACCAGAAAATCACAAACTTGTGATGGGTGAAACGGTATTTGATTCCCCAGTAGGAAAAGTTAACAAAAAACTTTTTTGATTAATTTTCATTGAGGAATTTATTTATGAGCTTGACTAAAACATAAGGAAACATACTTACTTGTCTTCTAGACTTTCATCTCTTACTATATTTCTTACACAAACTCATATTTTCACCAAAAGATGAGTATTTAGGATGAATTTTTCACATTAAGAGAGATATAATCAACCTCTAGATAATCACCTAATCCAAAAAATGAGCGATATATTTCCCACGTCTTTAGAATTTACCAAAACCAAAATTTTAAGTACAATATTAGATAATCCCCAAAAAGATAATCCTTTATAAAAAGGAAATACTGCTCTTAATCTCCAAAATTCAACAAATAGAAACCACGGTTCAAGAAAGACCATTAAATAAACTGTTATCCATAAAATTCATCATATTAATCCAAACTAAGATTGAAACCCAAATCTTTGAATCATTTAATCACATAGTCGTCCAAGATAAATCTTAACATTTATCCCCAAATAACATCAGTTACTCTTAATGTCTCATATTGAAAAGTAATTAACATAATCACATATCCTCCATGATAGGTCAATAATTTCAATAGATAACCTAAAATCAACTTATTATTGATTCATAAAATCATCTAACGAAAAATAATTTGTCATACTAACCAAGGACTTCACGTAGTCCAGTGGCGGGCGATAAATACCAGTTACACATTGGTTGTGGGTTAGATTCACATAGCTTCGTCCGATGCGACGGGTTGTCACACGGTCTACATGTTGTCCTTTTTCAAAAACTATATAATTTAATAACATTCCCAAATATAAATAAATTCATCAAAAATAACCATAACATATTTTAACCAAAAAGGATATCTAATAACTTTCGTTTTTTATCCCAAAATGTATTAACCAGTAATTGCCTCAAATTCAATGATCATATAAAACCAAATGGTTCTTTATAACTATATCTACAAAAGAAGATATAATTATTCCTTGAATAAATTTTTCATATATCAAACATCAGGGTTACACATACTATAAAAAGTCTTCTACTATAATCCCATCATCAAAAGAGCCTTAATACTTTTAAGAATTTCATCATACTAAAATCTACCATAACTCTTGAATACCTTATATGTTGAATTCTTACTCATTAAACATTATTCATGATCCATTAACCATTCCTTTCCAAATTATTATGAAATACTTCTTTCCTACAAAAGAAATCATGAATCAAATCCTAAGATTCAATAATAGGAAAACATATGTAAAGAAATAGTACATACCTTTCATTGGTCATTGTCAGTTTCTTCATCCTCAATCAGAATGGAATTAGGTATTTGTAAACAAATATTTGTACGATCCTGGTGATCCCATTCCCGAAACTTCTTCGTAGGACATGTCTTTGCATAATGACCATGCACAAAAAATTTATAACATTCAATTGATCCTTTATAAATAAATTCTTTCCCTTTCCTAGAGTCAACTAGATTCCTCCTTTTTCCATGGTAGGTTCTTACTTTATGACATTTATTTCCACTTCTATAGCACCTTTCTGTACCTTTGAAATATTTTCATATTTGTTTCTTTCCTTATCTTTTACACATAGGTTTTTTAACATACTTACATTTATGATTATTACCTTAACTTCCATAGGGATTTGTTTCACTTATATATGATGCCTTATAAAATTCACTAAGGTTTAGGTGGTCAATCATGACTCCAGATAGTTGGTTGATAAGAACCACAAGAGTTCTCATTAAAGATCTCATATCATTCAGTTTCTCATTCAAAAAACCATCACAGTTTTCTTCACATCCATTGTTACATTGGTGCCTACTAGATCCTGCCATTTACTAAAACCAAAAAGGTTAATGTGATTAAATTAGTAAAAAAATCATAAAATATCTTATGAGGAGGGTAAATATTGAGATAATATTATCCATGTTATCTTAAACTCATTCACTTTATCTAAAAAATATGACTCTTTCTAAAATCCTAACCATTATGGTTATGTCACTTAATCTTAAAGAATACCGTAACCTCTAAAGTTATCTAAACTGACCTTTGGTACCAACTATAAGGACTCGGCCTTAAAACATTACATAAAATTTAATTAAATTAATAATTATCATTGAGGGTGTTTTCAAGTTTAGAGTTTTAGAGAATTAGGACAAAACTATTACTTCTCAAAAGATTACAAAGTAGACACTTCTACTCTGTTTCCATGTTTTTCATAAAAATAAAAAATCTTAAAAAGAAACATGTCTAGGTCCATGTTTTAGATATCATGTCATTCCTTGATCCCATACTTGACACTATTCATCTTTATGTCTTGTGGGAAATATTTCAAAAACCTGGGATGAGCATAAAAAGCTCAGTAATGGATATAAAAATACGGAAAGAAAACATTAGTCCATGTATACATTAGAATCAATTAAACCATACTTAACTCATAAAACATAAGCACTTAACATAACTCATGAAATAATAAGATTTATGAATAACTCATATAAATCATAAGACATAAAGGTAACTTGAGGCATTCATAACATTCTTACGTAGGGAGTAACCCTCACGGTTACATTTGTAATACCCATCACAGTATATTCCCTAAATCTATTTGGATAAACCATAGCATTTAACTCCTTCACAGTACCCAATGTATTGGAGAGCTATCTCGGTCTCACCCGTCCTTTGTTTATCACGAAACCAGCCATCTTCATAAAAAATTCCCAAGAACCATGACATAATCATATCACATAAAACATGCATAAAGGAAACATAACATTTCTACATTTCAATCACAAGATATAATTACAACACATTGATATAATCAAAACATTATCAGAACCATTTTCAATACCAAAATAAAATAAAATTAAAACATGGTATTTATTTTTCATTTAAAAACATTTTGGCTTGTATAGGAAACCGAAACTCAAATAATGGTCACGGCAGTGGAGAGGT
Organism: Viscum album; assembly: GCA_963277665.1. Classification (NCBI taxonomy): domain Eukaryota; kingdom Viridiplantae; phylum Streptophyta; class Magnoliopsida; order Santalales; family Viscaceae; genus Viscum; species Viscum album. Next base: position 645,997,933 of record OY728119.1, read on the forward strand.
CATTCTCACCGCATACGTAAGACAAGAACATTCCTTTTTTCATTTAGTAAAACAATTCATGTAAAAAGATTCCTTTTTAATTAAATTAAATTTCAAAAGTATTTTATACACCGTATAAAATAAATTAGTGTATAAATCAAAAGATTCCTCAATGAAAGGAGATTGAGACGAAGTCTCATACAAAGATGGTATCCTTAGATTAAGGATAAATCAATTACATAATTATGTGTGACAAATATAAACACACTCAACATAAGTGGATATTAATTGTAAAACAATCAGATTTCATCCATACATATTCATAGCATGACATAATCAAGAAGTAGAGTTTTAACCCAAAGAATTGAAATTGGGTAAAGAAGTTCCCTTACAGAAATTTGACAGCCTAATGGCGTCACTTTAAAATTCATAAAATGAGTTGATGAGAGATAAAAATGGTATCAAATAACATGGACATAAAATTTAAAGTAATAAGTATATATAATAAAATATCACAACATAAAAAGATGTAAATTAAAAGACCTAACAGAAAGAGGTCTTTTAAAAAGACGAGGGTAAAAGGTTCCCTTACTGATTTGGGTAACTTTCGAAACATAAACCCCATGAAAGAAATATCACACAATGAAGATGTAAATAACCATAAATTAAATTATATTACACAAAGAATACAATCTTGGGTAGTTCATACACCACACAAAAGGAAATAGTGTCAAATGTAGCATGAATCTCACGGGAATAAAAAGTGAGACAAAAACCCTCTTACCTCGTTGATATCAATTGATTTGTATGACCAAAAGATAATAAATAAAATGAATCACATAATACCGTGTATATAAATAGAATTGTGATAATATATATGAAATTTTAGTGCACAATACAACACATGCTACAAATAAGTGGTGAACAATAGAAATCTCACAGAATTGAAAGTGAGATAAGAAATCCCTTACCTCAAGTCCGACTTGTCTTGTTTGTTTATTTATATTCCTGAATAATAAACCATGGTAAATTTTTAATTTATAAAGTAAATCTTTTAAAGTTTATTAATAAATTAATATCACATATTATCATGTTATAATAATTAGTTAATTATTGGGGTTCATATCATATGTTTTGTCGATGTTCGGTACATGGGTCAGAAATGAACTTGTTTGATGAGAATTGTCCATGTAGTTATAAGTACATAATCTCCAGAATTGTGTTAATGATTTAAATATCATATATATACAGTATATATGTATTTAATAATATTCCATAATTTTTGATGATAGGAAATGAAATGTACCGTTCATGGAGACGGTAGGTCGTATGTATGCATGACCGCTGCTTTCATTTTTTGTCATATTAATGGACATTAAAACTAAATGAGACATATATATATATTATAATTCCAGTATAATATATATGTTATATAGGTAACATAAATTCATTAATTATATTATTTATAAATTCCATGTTTGGCATGAATGAGTCACATCACTTGAGGGTGCAATTGTCCACACTTCCTCATATGAAATTATCACATTGGCACAACATGCAAAGCATAAAGGTACGTTTTAAATATAAAATACAGAAGCATAGAGAGGACATAAATATAATATATATAATATGAAAATATATTTCCATCATAACGGCCACCATGAGAGGTGTTAAAATAAGACTGAACAATCATCATTTTGTGAGGCAGTAATTCGCCACCCACAAAAATAGTATGTTCTTTAACCATTAGACGGAGGTGTGTGTAAGTGCAGGTAGAATACTTATCATAAAAACATCATAGTATATTTAGGATACTATTTTTATTATGGGATAAAATAATAATAATATAGTGGTGAGTGAAGAAGGAAAATAAAAGAAAGAAACTTGAGAGAAGCCATTACCTCTAAATCGGGTAACTCTTTTTGATTTGAGCCAAATGCTTGCTTGGAAATACTTCTTCCCAAATTGAGGCTTCTAGGAGAGATAGAGGTATGTAAAAAGATAATATGATCATGGTTTGGATGAGACAAGGGTTTGAGAGGAGTGGTTAAGGGGTAGAGGTGGGTCTTTTTATAAGAGGGAGGAGGGTCACTTTTGGAATGTCTTAAAATGTTACATTATTATAAAGTGATTTTCAGATTTTAAAGGTCCCAAAATGATATATTTTGAGGATGAGGTCATAATGGTTCTAAATCCACCAATAAAATAGTTTTTAGGCAAGTTTATGTCTTATATTTTACCTTATATCTTCATTTTATTTAAATTGTTCATTAATGAGATAATCCCTGCATCATCATAGCGTCAGAAATAAATTTATTTATTTAATGTCTAAAAATTAAACAAAATACCATGACGTAGAAATATTTTTACCTTTAAAATTAATATTTATAGTCTAAGAGATAATTTATGTAAACAAAATTTAAATTGATTTACTTAGGATATACAAACCTTTGTTATATTTCTCTTCTTTTTTAAAAAATAATGTAATAAATGTCACTATCACACCCATCTGACTCCATGGGCCCTCAACTTTGGTATAAAGATTCCCATGGTCGGACGTGACTCAAATAATAGGATTTAAACACATATTGGGGTAATTTTATATTATTATGATATTATTTTATTACCCTTAACTACCCGATTACTAATTAATGACAATAATTAATGATATTTACCGTCGTTACTATTCCTAATGTCCAAAAACAAAAGAGTATTAATTACATAATTTGGACCTTATTATTATAAATATGGAATCCATTTTACCAAATTCAAAACACATAAATTTCAGTAATTAATTGAAAAATAATTCTCGTTGTCAAAACCATAGACGGGTTCTTAAGAAGTAAACTTTATCAATAGATTGACTTGTTTTCACATCCAATTGAAAAGTGAAATTACTTCCAATGACCAAAATTGTATTAAGTGATAAAAACATAATTTAATTACATTTTAAACCCAATTAAAAGTACAATCTAACAGTATAATTATATTAAATGAAAAAGCAGTTGTGAAGTAAAATGCAGTATTTTTCACTATTCATTAAAAATAAACATTTGTCAGAAAAAATACCAAAAACTTATCTAAAGTAAATTTTATATTCCAAATTCAAAAATTATTTCCATTTTACCAAATTCAAAACATATAAGTTTTATTAATTAATTTTATAATTATTTCCCGCTGTCAAAACAGATAGCGTGTTTTTAAGAAACAATATCTATCAAAAGATTGACAATAATTTATGTCCAATTTCAAAGTGAAATTAATTCCAATGACCACCATTGGATTCAATGGTAAAAATATATTTTAAATAAACTTTAAATCCAATTGAAAAGATAATATAACCATATAAATAAATTATATTAAAAGGATGTTTTTAATTAAAATACAGCATTTTTCACTATTAATTAAAAAATGAACTTTATTGAAAAAATACCAAAAATTTACACAAAGTAAATTTTGATGTCTTGATTCTAAAGAAGGATTTTATTCTGTCAAATATAACATATAAAAGTGAAAAAAGTTAGATTTAAAAAGTTTTTTCCATCAAAATGCGGTTAATCGACCTTTTAAAGAATATTATAATATTTATGATTAAAATTGGATTCAATCACATTTTAAACCTCTATAATTTATTGGGTAATTATTAAAATATTTAAAAAACATATATAATAATTTTGTAGTTAGTTCTATTCATTCCCGCCATTAAAACGGCTAGGTGTTTACTACAATTTAAAATAATATTATTATATTATTAGTGTGCAATGTAAGATTTCAAAGAAATTCATTGTTGCGTATTGGGTATGCTATCGAACATAGAATCCCCTTTAAAATAGTATTAATATTTTATTCACAAATATTAATAAATACAAAAATGTCATATTCTTTATTTACCAGGGATGTTATAGACAGAGACGGAGCAGCTTTTCTACAGTCTGATACAGTCACTCCCTCACTTCTTCTACGAGTCAGGGAGATGCAACATGGGGACACTGACTGCGAGGCATGACATGCTTAGATATCCACAGGACAAGAACCTAATGGATTTTATGAAGGTTGGGAGCATGTCATCCTCTTCAGAGGATGTACCATGGTACCAGTGTCAGTTCTGGAGGAAGTGTTCAGGGAGTTCCACACATCCCCTCTAGCTGTACATCTAAGAGTAGTGAAGATGTACCAGGATCTCCGACAACAGCACGGGTGGCCGGGAATAAAGAAAGTAGTAGCAGAGTTTGTCTCTCAGTGCCTCACATGTCATCAAGTGAAGGTAGAGCATCAGGTACCAGCAGGCTTGGTTCATCCTTTAGTGGTCCTAGAGTGGATGTGGGATCTTATATCCATGGACTTCGTGACAGGACTTCCACATATATCCAGGGGACATGACTCGATTTGGGTGATCGTCGACCGACTCACCAAGTCAGCCCACTTTCTACTGATCAGAGATCAGGGTTCAGTAGAGTGCTTGGGATGCCTCTATTTGTAGGAGATTGTGCGGTTACATGGATTACCCTCGACGATTGTCTCTGATCGTGATGCATGTTTTACTTCTTAGCTATGGACGGGGCTAAAGGAGGCTTTTGGGACACAGCTTCGTTTGATCACTACCTTCAATCCTCTGATGGATGGTTAGACTAAGTGGACCATTCATACCCTCGAGGAAATGTTGCATGCTTGCTTCCTTGACTTCAGTCGCAGTTGAAAGGATCACTTTCCTTTTGTAGATTTTTCATACAACAACAACTATCACTCCACCATTGGAATGGCACCTTTTGAGGTGTTGTAAGGGAGACCATGCAGATCACCTTTGTGCTGGAATAACCTAGGGGAGTCAGCACTAGTGGGACCAGAGATGGTATGGGCTACTACAGAGAAGGTGCAGATCATCTAGGAGTGGATGAAGACTGCACAAAGAAAGAAGAAGTCATATGCCGATAGGAGACAAAGACCTTTAGAGTTAGAGGATGGTGACTACATCTTTATACGGGTCTAACCCTGACGAGGTCTATAGAAATTTGGCCAAGGCAGCAAGTTATCTTCGAGATTCATCAGAACTTTTCAAGTCCTCAGCAGATTTGGCGAGGTGGCATACTGCTTAGTTCTTCTACCTCAGTTGAATCGTGTGCATGAAATCTTCCACGTGTCCCAATTGAGTAGATACGTGCACGACACATCTCACATCATCGACCATGGAGTGATGGACGTCGACGATTGGGCTACTTTTATAGAGGTTCCAGAAAATATTGAGCATCGATAGGAGCGGGTCCTTCGTGGACAGTCGATACCTTTGTCGCTAGTTCACAGGCAACACAAAAACCTCCAGAAGAGCACATGGGAACAGGAGGCTCAGATGCATGATTAGTACCCCCCCCTTGTTTACCTATTATTAGTTTTGGCCTACGGGGATGTAGACCCCTGAGGTGGGGAGAATGTAAAGACCCAGAATTTCCATGTAATTTTTTTTAAAGTAAATGGAAATCTAACGAGTCCTCGAAAATTGATGGAACGTTATTCCGAGGCCAGGAATGCCTGGAATGAATTTCTGAAATTTTTTCAGGTACATTCAGTAAATGTACAAGAAGGTTTTTCTAACTTTTGAACTGGTGCTCAGAATTGAAATCTGAAGGCACCGTTGAACTCACAGCGCTGGTATTTTCTTAAAGAGATATTCACCTCAATGGCAGTTGGTCAAGGATGGAAGATAGTTTTTCGGTTTTTTGTGAATGAATAAAATAAAAATAATGTTGTGTAGATTTTATTTTTATTTTATTTGTTAAAACCTCCATGTCGAAGTTGAGAAGTGGGGACCACCAGACCTTAACCTTCCATGAGAGGTTATGGTGGTGGGGACCACCCGAGCCTAACCTCCCATGAGAAGTTATGGTTGTGGGGACCACCCAAGGCCTAAACCTCTAAACTCCCTCATTAAAGGTGGGATATCCTCTTCACCTCCTCTAATATTAATTGTGCCAACCCTTCTCCCCAATAATTAAGCCAACACACTACTTTATTTGTGCCAAAATATGAGATTAATTACCCCAATTTGAATTATATGACAAAAAACATAATAGATCACATAATCTATTATTTTGGGGCTACCATTTCATTTTGGTGGATTTTGGTGATGAGGAGCTTTGGGTGAAAATCTCTCCAACGAATAACGCCAACGAAGAACGCCTCTCCTTCGACGTTTTCTTCTCTAAACTCCATCAAAAGGTCTCCAACGACACATGAACCGACGAATACGCCTTTGAGGATAGTAGTCATTCCCTAACCTATGGAAGGTGGGCTTGGATTTGTCATGAAATGGGCCATGGGGGACAGAACGTGACAACCATGGGATGCTTATATGGATCAACATCTATAAATGGAACTAGGACCAGTCTCTAAAATTACCAAAACTACTAAGATAATTTTTATAGTGTTTAAATCACACAAAAATTATCACAATTGATCCACATAAATAGAATTAGATCCCTTATATCCATCATATTTGTGAGTTTTTATCCATCATAATTTTCATCTATGAGTGATTCAATTAGTGCCTCACTATGTGAGAAAAGGTTAACCACTGAATGTATTCCAAGATAATTGATGTTAACTTGGATACCCATTTTACGTTTTTGAATTTTGTTGATGGATTGAATGAATAGTTTCAATCAATATCATATAATATTGATTCTTTTTTGGAATTAATATGTTTTTAAGTGAACTATTATCCAACCCTATAACACTAGGAATGGCCTAAAAATTTTGAATGGGGACTTTCCCCAATATACGTATAAATAGAATCAATATATATTTTTCAGAATTAGAAACATAAAACTAATGGTCCTCTCTATTAGACATGTGCATTGAAAGAACCACCATGATGTGGATTTTTATTCCAATATATATTTTATCCTCATGTGCACCATGAACTAGTATATAAAATTACAATATGGTAGAACTTTGATTGTATCATCTTATAACATGATAAATTGAAATAATATATCCAATACATCTCCAAATGTTGTAATAATTGGTTATTTTTTGTTTTATAACAATATTAAGGTATTTTAATGTCTTACAGTATTTCTTAAATGTTAAAAAACTATTATCAAAAAAGATCAAAGAGTTATAATATTTATAACACATTAAAATTTTACATATCAATTATCATTAAAAAGTTCAAATATTTGTTTCCAAGGAACTTCCTTTGATAGATAATATAATGTGTCTCTGAAGTTTTTGACGCGGTGATATTCCAGAACAATTAACCTCTTTAATAATGAATCCCTATGGTTCTTAATTTTATCATACCTTTTGGTGGGAATATAGAAGTTTGTTCTAGGCAAGTAGGTCCTTCCCATACATCATAATATTCCTATAATCTATGGATGTACTAAGAGAGAAGAACCATATAGTTTCTTCTCATTGATCTCAATTAAAATACTTCTTGAATATTAGATAATACAAATCTATAAGGTAATAATAATATGTTTCTCTTTGTTTTATAATTAAAATCATACACATAGATATATATTTTTTATATCAGTTTTTTGAGTTTTGTTCGACTATTTTTGTAATGTTAGAAAAGCCTCTAAAACCATTTAGTGGTATTAGAGAAAATAATAATTTTTTGGATTTATTTTTGAATTGATAATTTTTTTTGAAAAGGATACTTCTAGAAACCATTAAATATCCCATTTGAAATGAAGGTTTTAGTTATTTCTTTACCTAACCATGGAATAGTGTAGTGAAACAAAGACATAGTTCTTTTAAAAGTTATAAAACTATATTGTAGGACATTCAGAATATCTATTTTAGGCGATGCATAAAATATTGTAAAATAGAGTTATGTATAATGATGATAAATGTCATGGTTAGGGATAAACTATTGTTTTATTAGTTTCACCAAGAGGTCCACCATGGAATAGTGATAAATGAATGAGTCATTATGAATATGTCCATGATTTGTACGGAATTCTATTCCATAACATCTCCATTTCATATTCAGGGCCACTACATTGTAAACCTCACTAAAATGACCATTATGTAAAACACTTTATCATATTGAAATACATTTTTGAAATAACGTAGACCCAAAATTGATAACACCTATAATATTTGAAAAAAATATCACATTCTTCTTATATAATAGGTTGTAACTATAAAAATGTTCATGCTATAGTGAATTTCATGCATGTAATAATTTAAAATAAATTTATATGGTTTTTAAAATTAATAGAAACCATCATTGATGTGATTTTAATGACTTAGTCCCATAATCCCGGGCCTATTTCTAAAAACACACAATTTAAACATTATATTTGATACAATGTGAGATAACCTAAGATATATTTTATATCATTTCCATAAGATAATCATTACTTCTCATAAGAATCTCAAAATTAAAAGAAGGTAATATTTTGTGTATTTGAGAACTAGCTATATAAGAAACAAATTTTACAACACTTATGAATATTTCCCAATAAATTAACCACACGAGGCTCCCTTTTATGCTTCTCACAAGCTATACTAATCTTTATAACCTAGAGAAATAGAAACATCAGAAATAGAGTGAGTTCAAACACTCGATAAGAGTAAATAATAAAAAATTAAAATTGAATACCTAAATGAGAATAAGATTATAATTTGGGTATAATCAAGGTAGATCAACATAACATATTACAATCATACCCAACAAATCATAGATAAAAAATCATGAGTCGTGAAATAAATTTTGATATATCATAGGACATGAATCAAAAGTGTTTGGAAACATTGTTAAATAAAAAGGATACATGGTATTATAATATCAATATACCTTAGAAATGTGGATCAAACATTTAAGTAGGGAAACATCACCTTCATGAGTCACAGACTTTAACCCATGATTGTGAGTAGTTAAATTTTCCTCATATGTACATGTCTTATGAGATATAAAAAAATAATTAATTATTCCATTAATAATCCAAACATGATAAACCCATTAAAAATAAGTAGTTATCGAAAGATATTTAGTAACTTCCTAGATAAATACCATTCAATTTATAATATTAGGTACAATGTGGTTAACCTATATAGATAAAAGTTATATAGTTTTTCCAATAGTTCCCCTAATCAATTAACGTATTCAATCTATGGGAACACCCTTCAAATATAATATGGAAATATTTATTCTTCATAGAAGAAAATAATTGTAATAAAACTTATATTTAAACTCAAGGGATGATTACGAGAAACATAGGCAGTGACAAATCATTCCTCATATATAAAATAGTATTTCAAAATTCATACATATAAATAAGTTGTATATAATAATTTTAATATTATCCTCAATCAATCATAAATATATCAAATTATTTTGACTGAGATGAAAACACTTTTTAAGAGAATTAGGAAAATCAATTTGAAAATAAGAAGCATTCATTACCATTACAAAAACATTTATACAAATAGGAATATTATATAAAACTATGTTATTAATAGTTTTTGAAAATATGAATGTTTTTATTTTTAGTTTTATTAAAAAAACAAAAAGATGTTATAAATATGTATTTATATAGAAAATGATTAAAAAGAGTTTTTTCACACTTTTATGAAAGCTAATTGTACAAAAAATGTAAAAAATTTACCAATAACTTTTAAAAATGGTCCTAGTACAATAAAATTTCTTTAGTAAATTATTGAGTTGTAAATAAATAAGTTCATAAAAGAAACCAATATGGTTATGGAAGAGGGGTATTCTGGATCATAAAGAAGTGGTCAGTTCAGTTTCCTAACAGTGACTAAATAATGATCCATGTGGAGAAATGAAATAGTGATATGAAATATAAAACCCTAAAAATAAATATAGGAGAATAAAATTAAAAGTTTATTTATAAATAAAGTGGATGAAAATTCACCATATGTATTTTCTTTCAAAAACAATCTTGATTGGAAATTATCATTGAAGAATAAACTCTAACGATAATGGTACCACAAGAATCACAAAAATATAAGAGTATCACAATGAAATAGACATTAAATTTTCACAACACGGAAGATATTAATTAAACATGAAGTAAATAGTACAGTGCACACACCATAAAAAAATAGAGTTTCACAATATCAAACATGTCTCATGGAATTGTAAATTAAGGAAAATAAGTCATACAATATACTTATCTTTCGAATTAAAAACCATTGGATTGTTGAACATGAGATAAATTTTAAAATTATTTCTATTTTATGAAAAAATATATAAAATAAATTTATGTATTGTATATATACAATAGAAAGGAAACAAGTGTCTAATTTGCATCATATCTCAATAAAACAAAATTACGATGAAAAAAACCGTACCTTAGGTATTGATTTTCTATAAACAAGCGCCTAACTTTCTAAAATTTAAAATTATGTTTCATAAATAATTTATTAAGAAATTTTTTAATCTATATTTCATCATCTAAGGTCTCTTTGTTGTTTTATATTATTTATTAATTAAATAGTTTTTTCTTATGGTGGTTAATTGAAGTGGTTTGGTAAATTTCTATGAAACTTCATTGGTATATTTACTTTGGTAAAATTTGTTCCAAAATAGCTTCAAAATATCTAGATTTATATTTTTTATTTATTTTATTATTACATTAGAACAAAATTTATACATTTCTTGCGTTTTTTTAAATTGATTCAAATTAATAAAGGTTAATGTATACGATCATTTTATTATTGATATCACTTATATAATTTAAAATATAATATTTATATAATATTTAGAGTTTCATTAATATAATTTTTATACATTAAACATATTTTTAATCTATCCATGTTAAGCCGTATTGGAAAACAAATGCATCATTCTACTAAAGAGGTATTACACATGTATACAAGGACAATGCTCTCATTTTCCATATAATGGGAAGATATAGAAAAATAAAGTAATTACTATTTAATAAAATTAATAATGTTATAAAAATATATATATTTATTAAATAAATCTTTTTGACCAACTATGTAAGGTGGTTAGTAAAAAATAATTCATGTCGTTAATAGAGAGGGTAATCCAAATGTACACAAGATAACGTCTTCATTTTTGAATGGTTTTAGAGAAAGTTAGAAAATGGATGTTAAATTATTATAATAAAATTTAATAATAATATTAAAACTGATTTTATCATTCTTTAATGGATAATAATGGGTTTTTTATGGAATAAGTTGATAATGATTAATAGAGCTATGTTGACAACATTACCTGTTCATTTGGGTATTCTCCCTTTGGCAACATTTAAGGGTCATTAGCTTGTTATTTTAGAATGAACAAGGATTAAAGGAAGTGGGTAGAGGTTTTATAGATACTATGGAAGATTTTTGTTGGATTAAATATTTTTAATGGATGGATAAATGTTGTGTAAGTGAACTCATTTAATAAGTGAATAAAATTGGATTCTTGTAAATACCCATTACTGTTTCTATGAAGGCACAACACAATTAAATATTTAATAAATCAAAAGTGGTAAATAATAAATTATGGGGTGAAATTGGGTAATTAAATATCTACCTTGAATTTTTTTCACATGTTTTATATATGTTTCACATTTTTTACCAAAATATTTTCATCCTTTACCATTCTGGTTTTTTTTAGATAACTACAAAACTAATTTATATTTTATTAAAAATATAATGTAAAAATTATTAGAAAATTTGAATGTGATAAACCTATTTTTAATTTCAATATAATCTAATTCGATTTCTATGTAATATAAATTTTAATTTTGTTTTAATATACTTAATATATAGAAATTGTGTCCTATTAAAAATGTTGTTTTTTCATTAAGTTTTTTTAATATTATGTTACAATAATTAAATGGATGATAAATTTTTCATATAAAAATTTAAAAATATTATCAATGTAAATATATAAAATATATAAATTTAATTTATTATGTAAAAATTACACAACGTTAATAAAAAAGTTCTTTGAAAATAACTATTTCCCAATTATCATTATTATTAATTTTAATATTAGTAATCATACTTTTATATTGAAAAAGGAAAATTAACTTATTAATTAATATGGAAATTATGATATAAAATATGTAATACATTTTTTTAAATATAATTTATACACGTGATAAAAACAAATTTTTTAATCTTAGAAAATAAAAAAGAGTTTTTAGATTAAAAAATGACCCAAGTCTCCAAATTGTTAAACCATGGATTTTATAAATTCAACATAGTTTTTTTCTATAAATAATTTTATTCATTAAATATATATTTTTTATAAAAAAATTATATGTATTTCATCTAATAATTACTTCATGATAAATATTTACAGTATTATAAAAAAGTGATATTTTTTTATTAATCACCTTAAAATAAATTATTTTTAAAAAGTCCCAAAAACTTACCCAATGAAAATTTTAACATTTCCAAAAAATAATTTCTTTTTATCAAATTAAAATTATGAAATTAATAAATTTATCCATGAAACGAAGATATAATATATAAATAATTTTTTTTAAAAAAACTCTCTTTTATAACCTTATGTCTTCTTAATCTGAATTTTTATATACTTATATTTTATTACAATTTTTTATTTACTAGCGTTTTTATTATTCATAATTTTTTTTAATAATATTAATACAATATCTCATGGATAAGTTTAGTTCATTTTTTTAGGAAAATATGTTATTTAATATAGTATTAATTTAGAGAAAAAATATATTAAAAAATCATAGGCTGTTATATCCCTTCTAAATAAATTGCTTCCTAAAAATTTTAATTATTTTCTACTATTTTGAATATACAAGGGTATATAAAATATAGTCATTCCCAGTTATTTTTTCCAACCTAAAGATATTCAATTCCTTCATAATGGTTCATAAATAGAATTTTAATATACAAAAGCATTTCCCTTATGAGTGTCAAATTAGATTCCAATTTAAGACTTATTATCATGAAATGGGTTAAAACTAAGTTAATACAGAATACACCCCTTTTGGATTACATACCCATGGTAAATATGTTCTAGAACATATATCCACTCTTAGTATTAAAAAACTGATGTTATTTCTAAAAAACCACATAATATCTACTTTACCAAAATTTTAGGATGTTATATGATATTTAGACTTATCCATTAGAATTATAAATAAGTGTTTCAATAAATGTATCTTATCTTAATACATAATAAAACTATACTAATAATAAAAAAAATAACTAAACCATTCTCTGATACACTTTTAGAGCCCTAGACCAAAACTATCAGTTCAAGTGCTAAAAAATCATTAAAAATAATATTTGGTACAAAGTGAAATGAACCATGATTTATTTTACATAAATATCATAAGTTAATCATTACAACTCTTAATAATCTTAAAATATATAAAATATAAGGCTGAGTTTCATTGAGGTCTAGCTACATAAGAATCATATTTTACAAAACCAGTAAATATTTATCCATAATTGAGCCACACTAGACTCTCTTTTAGGATTCTCATAAATTATACTCAACTTAATAAATTATGGAAATGATATAACACCATAAACCTAATCAGGTTTTTTTTGAGATTCACATGACCTCAAGCATGTCTCCCCATACAAAAGAGGTTGTTGACTAGTAGTGAGGGCCTAAAGTCCATTAGTGGGGAGACTATACTCTTAGTATCATATCCATGCCCCAATAATATAAATAATATATATATATATACATTAAAAATAGTGGAAAAATAAAATCAAGTGGAATACATATCATGAAATAAATAAATAGGAATCAAATGTGGAAATCCAAAACATAGTAATAAAAATAGGTGGGTAAATAAATAAAATTAACATAAATATTTCAGAGTATATCCCAACATCACCTCTAACCACATGCCCCTCTCTTCTCAACATTATGACATATAGCCCTTTCCCTTCACTTGATCCCTGGTCATGAAATCTACACGCGCACTTAGATGCATGTGTAGGTTATGAGTAATAAACCCAGTAAGACACCACCAATTAATCCTTAACATAAGTGTATAAAATATATAGTAGTGTATGTGAGTACATAGGTGAATTCTTAAATAAATAGTCACATGTGTTCCCATTTATCTGGTGTTGACCTACCCATAATGAACCTTGACCTCACATGCTTTAGATTGATACTGGGAAGTATTTCAAATTCAATTATCCAAAGTATCTCCTCAAAGAAAACATCATTAACCCGAACCGTTATGTGGTTGTCATTTGTAACACTTGATTCCTCAACATAATTTTTTTCATTATTAAGAAATTTTCATGACCCACCACAATGGTGGTTGTTATCCTCATATGATGATAAGTCCCACCTAACATGTTTGACATAATTGGATAACACAACACACCTTTGTGGAATTATCCCAATTTACCAGTTACTAAAGTATTCTCATCCTATGCATGGTATACTCATTCATCGTTAAGAATGTCTATGATCCAATGAATACCATCAAACAATCCATAGTTTGTATCCCTCATCGTGTAATCATGTTTCCCCCCAAGGGGTTGTCTAACTGATATTGTGAAACCTATTCAACCGGATACCTGAATCAAGGTTCCAACATCAAATAAACACTATAAAAAATATATATTATAAAAAGGAACAACAAGTCGTATCATGAAAAATTCTAAAGAGCCTACACACAACTATATGATCACAAACAAGCAGGGTCTCAAGGTCACTCACACATCCATAAGTAAACTTATAATAGGAATGGGTTATTAATCATAAACAAAATGTCATGAAAACATAATAAACATGGTCTAAAATGGTATGTAACTCTCTACCTTCAGCATGACATGAATCTCAAGGTATATCAATCGTTTCATCCCTTTAAATAAATTCACACACCAAATTGAACAATTTCCTCCATCAAGAACTCAAATAAAATTTACACATAAATAAAAGGTTTTTATAACATGAAAAATAGAATAAAGATCAAAGGGTTAGAAAAAAACCCCAAAAAACAATCCATAATAGTTTAATTCGATGTCAATTTAAAGAATATGAAATTGTCATTCATCGATAGAGAAAACTAGATAAGTCACCATGGGAAATTCATCAAGATATTATAAAATACCACAAATCCTCAAGAAGGTTATTGATACACCAACTCTAGAATTAAATCACTACTTGAAACAATTCATAATCATCTAATCCATAATAACCTTATTATAGGATCTAATAATAATTTATATGGGAAATTAATCCAAAAAGAATAATCAATAAAGACATTCACTGAATCACCAAAATCCATAAAACCCGATGAAGTTGATCAATTGAGACCTTAGTTTGACCAAGGATAAACAAGACGGTTGAAACACTAATGTTCATAACTTCATTGAGAGATTTTTTAGAATGATTTTCCTAGAATTTTCAGAAGATATTCAGATTCAAGGAATTAACAAGGAGAGAGTATCAAGTCAATTAATATGTGTAATGAATCAACTAATAACCTAACTAAGACCCCAAAATTAAACCACACACATTTACCCTTTATTTTAGGTCAAGATGTGATAAGGGGAGACATTTAAATTGGTTGTTTAGTGTTACTTGAAGCTGAAATTTCTTTGACTGTATCCTAGCCATAGCCATGGTAATTTCGAAACACCCAATAAAAAATTGTCTTATGATGTGTTAGATAACTCTATGAAATTTTATCCTCATCATAGCTTACACTTCAATTTAGTGAGGAATACAAATCCATTTATCACTAAGAAAATCTAGTAATTTCTCCATTCTCATGTCCACATGATTAGAAATTCATTTCATTTCCTATTTTGTACTTGTGGAACTCCATGTCCAGAACTATGGGTGTAATGTTGTCTATTTTCGACCAAAGACAACTAAAACCCACACTTAGGCAATAAAAATACACTCAAAGCATCCAATTCTCCACCAAATAATGGATTAAGTCAAAATCAATTTGAATAAGGGAAATAATACTTCACATACAAGAAATAAAAGTTTTAGGACTTTATAATATCCCTTATAAAGACATTCCATCCCTGAGAAGCATCTCTATAGTGATATCTCAAATAACTAAAGACACTAATCATAAATTCTTGAATCCCACTCCCATGTATCCTCCTGGATTTATGAATTCTTCTATAAGACTCAATAAAGAGGCACTATCTTCCCCCACAACACCTTATCACTCCAATCAATAACCCGAACTGGGTTCTTCTCATAAGATGCATCTATATCTAACTCAACATCCTTGGTCTTTATAATAAACTCATGATCAAAAAATTTCCTTCATAGCTGAGGCACATCACACACATCATTCATACCTCTGTAATGGGAAGGAATATCCATATGATATTCCAATATTAAAAATCACTCGGTGATTAAGAATGGTCTAATATAACATTTCACTTCCTCTCCTTCTTCCTCAAATTATGATAGCCTAACTGATGAGTCACTCTCTAAAAATCATGGTCAACTACAGGTAACTCTAAAGGATAAGTCCTATGGTTTTTATAAGATTTTTGCAGGATCTAATATTTGATCAAACTCTTATGAATTAGCTACACCCTCTTAGAGTTTTTCTATATCAAATTATACCCCAAAACAACTGCCTCACTATCCTCATGATAATATTGTGGGTAATAATATAGTCTTATATAAAGAGCCTCACTAGATTCTATATGAATCTAATCTTGGTAATTATTATTTTTTTAGAACTCTACCATGGCTCAGTGATCAACCTAAGATCCATCAATGTCTAGAACACAAGGAGAGTTTATATCCTCTAATATGTGAATTTTCGACTCCCATTTTCCATATGTAAAAGTATAGTACGATGTACTCAGTATCAATTGAGTCCTAAAGACCCTATATAATATCTACTAAAACCATGATTTTAAATTTGTTTCTATGTAAATTCTATTTCACAAGGTAACTCCATGCAAGAATAATATCTTATGAACATACATCTATCTAATCTTGTCTACTAAATGAGTCTCATGGATTATTAATAAATATATAAAATTTTATATCCAATCAATATTTACCTACAGAGCATCAAGAATCATTAAGATCCTAGGAAATGCTATCAAATATTATATCGTTACATCCTCCCCCTTTAACATGGGAATATAAAGTGGCTTTAAAATAACACTATGATTTTAGTGCTCGGCCTTCATCCTATGATAGGTAAGCCATCGGGAAATAAAAATGGAAAGGTCCCTCCTTATCCTTATCCATTATAATTACTTTCAGATGTCATTGTACATATTTATTACTGCAGGATGTACAACACACATAGAATTATGGTATTCCCTCATCAGTTCTTCCCCGATGGAAGCATATACCACAACTCCTCCATGTTTAAGGATCACATAATTGTCTCCTAAAAACACTGAAGGATCATGACATCAGCAACTAGCTGTTCTCGCATCATAGCACACTCTACGTAAGTTTCCTATCCATGAATTTACCTTGTCTACTAAATAATAAGTGACCAGGAAAGAAACATACATCATCAATCCCAAGCCCTTAGAAGTATCCACCCTCTAATTAGCCAACATGCTCATTAGGAACAACTATTCATCTGAAGGTATTTCACTAAGACCATGAGATTCCTATGTCTTATGGAAAAGATCTTCTGAAACAACATTTCCATTACTTGGTTTATAGGTCATATCAATGTTGAACATCTGTTGAAAATCTACCCAGTGCCTATTCTTCTTGTTGAGATCTCACCTTGTGAAGATATAGTTGAGGAAATTGTGGCACATATAGGAAAAAAACCTCTTATCAAATAGATAATTTCACCAATAAATCAATCCATTGACCATGGATACTAACTCTAAGACATGGAAAGGATAGTCCAACTCATTTGGATATATCTAACGTTACCCATACACTACAAACTACTCCATCTTCAACAAAATTTCTCACAAACCAAAAATTCATGCATCATAGTATATAAAATATCTAATCGTATGGTTAGGAATGATAAACAATAAAGATGTAGTAGAATTTCTCATTACCTCAAAAAAATCCTCTTCACACTGGTCTGCCCATATGAAAGTCACTGCCTTCTTTGTCATCATATTCATGGGTACTAATAGTAAAGATATGTCAAAAATAAAATATTTATCATATCCCACAAAAACCATAAATATCTTTATCTCAACCATATTAAGGGGACACGTACTTCACTTCACTTCCTCTAATTTCTTTGGGTCTACAGATATACCTATCGTAGACACCACATTCCGTAAAAATTTTATGTCCTAAATCCAAAAATTATGATTTTATACCTTGAAATAAATCCAATGTTATTAAATCATACTCTGGACTATCTCAAGATGTATGGCATGATACTTTGGATTTTGTGAGTAGATGAGAATTTCATAAAAAAACACCATTAAGAACAAGTCAAGATATGGGTGTAAGATCTCTTACATTTGATCCATAAACACTACATTTACATTTTTCAGTACAAAAGATTTACTGAGTTCTCATATATCCCATTCCTACTCTAAAACACCATCTTTGAGATTTCCCCATCACTAAACCACAACCAGTGATAGCATGATCAATGGCCAAAATTGTAGAACCAATGGGCTCCCTATAAGTGATCAAATATGTCATTAGTCCTAGTAAATATTTATTTGTTCTTTATATCCACTTGATTTAGCTTTCAATCATCTATGAAGATTCAAAGACTATCATATGCCTTCATGGTGACCTATAAAAGTGCACCCTATGTTGATGTACTCAAAATAATAAATCCATTCTACTCCAAGTCTTCAATTTGTACCTTATTCTCCTTCAAATATGTTGGTTTTATATGATAAGGAGGTATTGAAATGGGTTTTACACCTAGAAATAGTTCTATTTAGAACTCAATACCTCTATCAAAAGGATGTCCATTAATGTCATCTAGAAAGGAATATTGATAAAGATCCACAACTATAGATAAATATAAGTGTGTAAAACTGATCCTAATAATGGATTGAAGACCAAAATCTGTATCATGATCATCCTAATATGGCTCATGTATAGATCGAATCCACCTGATCTCTTGTAAGGACACATGTTTATCCAGACTTCAATGTTGAGTGAAAATTATAAATTTTTCTTTTGGAGGCTTGTATGGCGTAAAATTGTATCCCCCTAGAATATGGTCTCAGATAATTTTTATGACCACTCCATCAGTCCCATAATAGAGTTTCTGTCCAAGTATAAGAGTTTGGTGGATATATGAGTCATTCAAATTTTAGCAGAAAAATTAATATTTAATATTTAATAAATAAAATATTAAATTGATTGTCTAGGTTCATTATGAAATAAATATTTAAGATAGAATCATAATGAGATTCAATCTCACCCCTTGAGTTAAAAATGAGAATTTTTTCCTAGGTGTGGAATAATCTAAATTTAGGCGTCGGGGTCAACTGGGCCCCCCTTTGATTTTCTTTTCTTTTTATTTTATTTTTCTTTTATTTGATTTATTTTTTGTCCTCTGTATTCCCACACATTCTTTATGCCCTCCCACTACATTAAAACTAAGACAAAAAGGGATATTGATAGATAAAGAATGATAAGGAGTAAAGGAGGTATCTTCGTTGAGCTCTCGAGGCACTAGATCGACGTGTAGTAACTGTGGACTGTGGATTTGAGAAAATCGTCAATGATTTAAACCAAATGGTAATCCTTTTATTTTTTCATCATATAACTCTTTAGATTTTATATTTTATAATTATAATCACCAATTATTCTTTTCTATGGCCCCTTGTGTCTTTATCTATTGATTTGGGGGGTGAAAATGGGTGTTTTAGTCATTTTGGAGGTTTTCCATTCAGGAAAACCATGCTACACACTATGTGGTTTAGGGATATATGTTGTGTGTTCTTCCCGTTTAGGGAAGATGATGTTTTCAATGTACACTCCATGTACTATGGTTTACATTCAATGTAAAAGTTCTCGGACGTGTAGGTGAGTACCGATCCAGGCTACCCATGTAGGGGTAGATGGTCGTGTAGAGTACATGACCAAATATTGTGTGGGTTGCACTCCATGTTAATGTACATGGCTTGTCCATGTACATAGACAGGGTTAACGGACTTTTATGGGTGCCCTATATTGGGAACACAATGTGTACCCACCTTACATGTCCTTTACATGGTGCGTTTACATTTCTATTCCGCTGAGAGTACATTCCCTTATTGGCCTTCTGGAGTACACATAGTGCACATAAGGTGACATGTCCTATATTTCACCCTTGTAACACTTTTTAGGTTTTTCATGTCTTATCACCCATGAGTCATAATTGAACCCATGATTTTACCATTTTGAGTATCCTTCCAAATAGATTTTTATGGTAAGACCCATGTGGTGTTTTGAGGACTCCTAGGTGGTGTTTCTTTTTTCCCTAATGGATAGGTTCTTCCTCCATTTATTTTTTTGTAGTACTGTAGCAGTACTGTAGCTGGTACTGTAGCAGGTACTATAGTAGGAACTATAGCAGGCATTGTTTGTTACTATAGTAGCTAGGAATATTCCTCTGTTTGGGCCTTCAGGCCACCGATTTGGTCCTCAAGTCCTTTAAAGCCTTCGGGCCACCTCAAGGCCTTCGGGCCACCTCAAGGCCTTCGGGCCACCTCAAGGCCTTCGGGCCACCTTAAGTGCATATTCAAACTAGACAACCTACAAAGAACTAACTTCAGAGGGAGGATACGCAAGGATCTTTCACCATAGTAGAAGCTAAATGTATTGCAAGAATGAGAGGGTATGGAACCTACCATCGGGACAAGCCTGTGCATGCACAGAAAAGCCTAGAAGAATATCCATGTGAAGGTGGAGAGTTGATTTCATGATGAAGATACTGGGGATGAGAAGTTCTAAGTAGATAGTTTGGGTTGTATGTAATGTTTGAAGCCTACGGCAAATGAATTCCACTATGTCCTATGGTCCATGTAATACTTACACCTATGGGCCATCTAAGGGTTCCACCTCACCCCTTGAAAGGTGGATTATCAAAATCAATAAAAAAATAATGGCCTATGAGGTCGTGAGACTGATTTTTTCTAAGGATTCTTCTATTTATATTTCAAACTTGTGGATCCCATGTAGGATTCTTATATATTCAATATGTACCAAGGATCCCCTAAGGGATGAATTTAATTATATACTAACTTAGGGAGTCCCTTATTGGATCCCTTTACCTGTTGATTGTTTCAAGGATCCCATGTAGGATGTATCTACTTCGTACATTGTCTTGAGGATCTTTTGTAGAATGCCTTTTCTTATATGTTGTTCTCAGGATCCCATGGATGATTCCTTATTCTTTCTTAACATTCTAGGATCCAATGTAGGATTCCATATTTCCCTTCAAAGCTAAGATCCCGAGTAGGATGCCTTCTCTTATGTGTATGCCTCTATGATCCCAAGTAGAACACCTCTCAATGTCTGACTTGAGGGACCCATGGGGTGTCCTGTGGCCCTGGGCTAGTACATCGGGTTCGGGTAGAGATGGCACCGGGTCTCACCTTAGAACCCATTCCATACATGTATTCCCATGGGGATATATATATAGTGTTGGGTTGGAAATTTTTACACCCTCGCTCTTTGTTTATACTTTTCATACATATTTGTTAATGTAGTGATGTTTAACAGAGGTGCTTCCTGGTTAGTGGATATTGAGTCTGATGCGAGATGTATTTATTTCACTTTGGGATACCCAGAATTTCTTTTTTGGATCCATCTTTATTATTGGGATCCCCATAGATAATTTAATAGGATCCAACTTCAAATCCATGTTATTTATGTTATTTACTAGTATACTAAGATTTACTATGTGGGGTTTATTTACAGACCTATATATTTTATTATTATATTATAGGGATGTCTAGAGGTGTTTCCAGGAATCCGAATATTGACCCAATTACTATGATATACGAGCATGGTGTCCCTTTTAATGATACTCTGGGATGATTACTCTCTAAAAAGTGATGAGGATGATTATGGGCTCCTATATTTTATATTTCATGATAATTATTACGCTCTCCTTGATATATTTATACTCATGGA
Organism: Viscum album; assembly: GCA_963277665.1. Lineage (NCBI taxonomy): Eukaryota > Viridiplantae > Streptophyta > Magnoliopsida > Santalales > Viscaceae > Viscum > Viscum album. Next base: position 646,019,936 of record OY728119.1, read on the forward strand.
TAATTATTCTCTCTCGATGGAATGGGATTATTATTCTATCCCAGACTGGTTACTTGACCACAGTGTGGTTCATGGAATCTCTCACCATTGGATACTCGAAATGATTATGCTCCTCCAGATGATAAGGATGATTACACTCTCCCTTATTAGAGACTTCAAGGGTGGTAATTTAATATCACCAATGAGTTCTCCTTACAGATCACCTAAGGGTGAGAACCTTAGGTATTTTCTGAGTTCCAAATGTCTTGACCCCCTACTGACCAATACCTAGGGCACGAACATTAAAATGGATTTATAAGGCCTGGATATCATGACGTTAATCATAGTGACTATTTATAGTATGTTCGAATATAATTCCCCATAATACATTTTTATAGTGATTGGAGGTGATTATGAGTCAACACTAGGGTAGGATGAGTATCCCCCTATGGTGATGTAGCTTGGACAGATACATTTTTAGCATTGGATGAAGCATGCCCATCAAAATTGGTATTACGGTCCAAGATATTAACTTAATGATACATGGATCAAGTAACATGATTTACAGCTCAATTCCCATGCACAATAAGTCCAGGAAATTGGGATTAGGGACCCAAGGATTGACTAATGTAGGTTTTATATTATTTCATTAATATACTCATGAATATTAATATTTATGTGTATATGTATAGGTAGGGGACTGTACATTAATATGTATATAGATATATAAATACATGTTGTAACTTTCCCAATTGACTTGGATTACAGACCCATGGTCGAACTGTGCATTCACATTTATTGGTTTTACTTATCTTTTCAGTTGTTTCTTAGTTAGGATGAGCAGTTGGATTTTCCATACACTTATAGTAGAATGTTTTATATATTTCACTTTGGGGTGGCCTACTGAGATTATTTATCACCCCAAAACATGATCCTCTATGTTCGTGTATACCTTATGTATTATTTTCAGGTTGAGCACAGTTTCATGGTGGATTAGGATGAGGACCATATTTGAAGGTTCGAGAAGAGCTTCTCATGTGGTTATTCTTTTTGGGCTAGTGCAATTTGACAGTTTCTGGAGACTGGGTATGTGGAATGGATTAGAGTTAGTAGTAGATCGATGTACTTTTATTTCAGTTTATTTTTTACTGTTGTGTATGGTACAGAGCTATTTATGATATTTTCTTACACTGACATGATGGGATAGTCTCCCTAATATCACACCCTAGGCCCTCACTGCTAGTCGGCTGCCTCTATCATATAGGGAGGCGTACTTAAGGTCTTGTAACCAACTAGCTTGGGGAACCGTTTTAGTGGAATCCCATCTGGGACATTATGATGTGGTATTATAGGTGTTCATTTCTATGTATTTACTATTTATGATATTGTAGATCGGTGTATGATAATATTTCAAAACATATGATGGATATCCGACTGATGCATTGATAACACTTGTTTAGATGATAAGTTCTTGTTTCCAAAGGTATGGGATTGATTTTATGATCTACGTTGTTATAGTTATATATGATTTCTTCCTTGAATGAAACACATTTTTTATGTATTTTATTATTTAATATAGATATATAGATCTTGGAAATTGAAAATATTCCAGAGATACATTTTGAATCTTAGCCAACAAATGCAAGTGGTAACTCATGCATCATATTCATCATGTAGGGTTTATATAATATAGGTCGACCAATGTGTGGTTCTGATTGACGACTGAGGATAATTTCAATGGGACTACTTATATATATATGATTATGATGGAATGTTATGTGGATCTATGTCAAGTCATTTGGTGGTGAGGATGATGACTCGGTCCTCTTACACGAGAAGTGTAGTGACCCTAGTATATTGATATTGTACGTTATTCCATTCTATTGTACACAATGTATGTTGTTTGCCCTCATGTTCTAGTCACCTAGTTAGATCACTGATTATGATTTCTATAGGTAACAAGACTTATCACATGAACTATACCTCCACGGGGGTATTGCTGTATGCAGATGCCCAATGGGTGTCAGTTCAGATTCTCTTATGTGTTGGTATCATGACCTCTAGGGAATAGTTTCTTATGAATATTCTTAGTGAGGATCAGTCCTTTTTAGGTCCTTTTTAGTTTTTACACTTTTTGTTCATTGTGATCATTACCCTCTTTAGAGAGGTTTGGTCTATACGTCTAGGTGGGGGACCTGGAGAACCTTAGTTTGACTCAGGACCTCATAGGTAGACATCTATTTGTTCTAAGGTAATATGTTTGAGAGGTTGTATCATGTTGTCAAATGACATTTTAGAAAGTGATCTTGGTTTGATACTTGTTTTTTAGATCAATCTACAGTATGTGACTTAGTATTTCAATATAGGCATGCACATTACTTCATCTTTTTGTAAGCACTTCAGGTGATTTTTTTTCAAGACAGGATTTGATAGGAAATACTATTTGGGTTCCTATCCTAGTAAATGAATGTTTATATTGTTCCCTATATAGTCATATCATGGGTAGAAACTCGTGACTGGAACGATGTCGTATAATGGGCAGTCATAGAGTAAATCGGGGCTCAAGTGATGTTCCCAATTTTGAAAAGGAGTTCCAAGGGAGATAATGGTTTAATGAGAATGTTTTATCATGTAAAACAATCTTCTTAGCCTTGTAGTGGATGAATCTCTAGAGTATTAGTTGAGTGATAAAGGTACAAGATGGTTGCACGTGGTATCGTTTGATTCCTAATCGTTGAGTGGTCAGGTGAGAGCTAAAGAATGATGTTTTCAAGACTTTTCAGGGTCTTGGTTTCCTAGGATTTGTAGTGTAAATAAATAATGTTCCTCCATTGCATAGGAGACATTGATAATTAATGGGGTTCCAAAATATGGTTGACCTGTGGCTAAATCCTGGTCTGGTATTAACAGGATGTGAGCATGGATCTGAGGGAGCTGTACACACCATATTTATAATCTTATTATACTCTTAGTTAGATATGATCATGCTCTATAATTAATTCATCATGAGAATACTAACTCTGTTAGAATATTATTTTCTATTTAAATATCCTTTTTTGTATGAGGAATCCTATTGAGGTTTCTCTCAAGGAGTGGTGTAAGGTAATTCATAATGCGGGGAGTGCACCATTGGATGTTTGAGGGTGGTGACTCATTTTCCATTTAAATTTGGAGTGTTCATAGGTTGTTGATATTAAAATTGGTTTTAGATGATGACCAGGGTATTCCTATGGTGGGGAGTACTAGATCGACCACAGTTAAACGTCTTCCATGTAGGAGACTGTTGTTGACTATATGAGACTAGTCATTGGATAGTCAATATAACATGTTGTGTAGATGTTCAAGATGAGATAATGGAGGATAATCTTACCACCACGTCTTATCAGGTATGAGTATGTTTATGATTTGATATTGTAAGGACCCTTGTTTTTTTAGATTACAATTTTAAGTATCAATTTGATTTTTTTTCTTTTGGAAGCTTATAAGGGTTAAAATGGTCTTTTCTCCTTGAATATTATCTCAGATAATTATTCCAACCACTTTTTTGGTCTCATAATTGGGTGTTTAACCTATGAAAATATTTTGGTGGATATCTAATCTATTTTAATTATAGTGGATTAATAAACATTTAATATTTAATAAATTGAATATTAAATTATTCGAGGAGTTTCGTTCAAACATAAATTTTGGTTGGATCATCATATTGATATTCCTTCTTCTCCAAAGATTTTTTAATGGTTATTTTTTCCTAGGAGGGAATAAACTCGATTTGGGCACTGGGTTCGGCTGGGGCTCCCTTTTCTTTTCTTCTCGGATACTTTTTTTCTTCTTCTTTTTTTAATTTTATTTATTTTCTTTTTTTCCCTATGGATTCTAGAACAAACCCTATAGAATCACCCTTCACATGAACTCAGAGAGAAAAGGGATACAAAGTTATAAATAGATATAGGGAGTAAGGGAGGTACTATCACATAGCTCTCGAATTGATGGATCGACGTGCAGAAACTGTAGACTACGGATTTGATAGAAACATCGATGGTTTCCACCCATAGGTAGTTATTTTGATTTTTGGACATATAACACCATGGATTTTATGTTTTCTAGTTTTAATCCCCTATTATTCTTCATTATGTCCCCTTTTGGTATGATCTATTGATTTGGGGGTGAAAATGTGGGTTTCGGGTGTTTCGGAGGTTTTCCCTTTGGGAAAACTAGGCTACATGACATGTGGTTCATGGAGACACACCATGTATTCACCCTATTTGTGGAAGATAATGTTTTTTAATTACATGAAATGTACTAGGGTGTACATGTTGTGTACTAGGCCAAGGTTGTATATCCATGAAACCATCCAAGCTACCTGTGTAAGGGTATAAGCCATATATAGTACACAACCTAACCCCATGTCTGTCACACGCCATGTAAAAGTATGGAGAATATCCAAGTATATGGTCAGGATGGTTTAGAGGCTCTATAAGGTACCCCGTGTCGAGTACATGTCATGTACCAACCTTACATGCCATGTACCTAGGGCTTTTACATGCCCAGGATAGTGGAATTAAATTCCAATGTGGGGCTTTATGAGTACACACCGTGACACATTATGACATACCATGTACTTCCACCTTGTAACCCTTTATTATTTTTCATTGGTTTTTCCCATAAATCAGAATTAAAACCATGATTAGTCCATTCTAAGTATATTTTCATATAAATTTCAATGGTAAGAACTGTGTGTTGTTTTGAGTACTCTTAGGAGGCATTTCTTGATTTTCTTAATAGATAGGTTCTTTCTCTAGTTGATGTAGTTAGTGTCTTCTGAGAGTGAGATCTTTTCTGAGATAATCCGTGAGTTATCTCTATTAAACTATTCATGTGTAGATTTTTTATCTATCCCTTGAGAGATGTTCCCTATGTCCTAATAGTCTGTGAGACCAATTGTTTTCAAGGATCCCCTATGGGGTTCCTCTATTTATTTTTCATCATAGAGGGTCCCATGTATGATGCCTCTATCTTCTATCTATACCAAGGATCCCTTGAGAGATGACTTTACTCATATGTTGACTTCTAGAGTCCCTTGTAGTATCCCTTTACCTGCGAACCATTCTGAGGAACCCATGTTGGATGCCTCTTCTTCTTACACTACCATGAGGGTCCTGTGTAGAACACATTTTCTGATATGTTTTTTAGAGGATCCCCTAGAGGATTCATCAATATTGTTTACCATTTACGAATCCCAAGTAGGATTTCTTTTTTACATTCCAAACTAAGGATCCTGAGTAGGATGCATTATTTTATGTGTATACCTCAAGGATACCAAGTAGGATTCCACTCAATTTTTGACATGAGGGACCTAGTGGGTGTCTCTTTGTTTGATTGAAATTGATCTAGTGCATCGAGTTTGGGTAGAGATTGTAGCGGGTATCACCTAAGAAATCATGCTAAATTTTTTAGCCCATTGTGTTGTGGAAATTGTGTTGGGTTGGTCGTTCATCCATCTACACTATTCATTTACACTTTTGGTATGTTTTTTCTGATGCAGTGATGTTTACTAGAGGTGCTTTCTGGTTAGTGGTTTTTGAGCCTAACATGAGGCTTCTTTTGTTCTCTTTATGAAGCATGTACATTCTTCCTAGGATATACCTGGCTTGTTGGGATTCCCAGATGATCTTTACTTGGATATAGCTTTAGAGCCATGTTTTTTCTTATATTTACTAGTATACCAGAGGTAATACCAGAATTTTGTTGTTGATCCATATATTTGGTTATTATATTATTGTTATGTCAAAAGGTGTTTTCTAGAATCTCATTATTGAGTTGTATATTATATTTTTCTAGTGAGAAATATACTTTATTATTATTCAGAGACATCTTTCACTAAAAATTTCTCTAGCCTCACATTCTTAAGCAGCTCTTCAAGTCAGATCTAGATAAGTGGAATCTGTGAGGCTATGGGATGTATGGTTTGGTGGCTGTTGGTGCTCCAGACGTGTCATGAGGTAGTATTTTCTTATGAAATTGGTTTCTTTTTTGTCAGATTTTATTTTTGTTTCTTCCTTAATTTAATCGTGAATATTTTTTATTATTCTCTATATGATCTCTTTCGGTTTGATGATCATTCAGTGTTGATATTAATTTGGGTTTTTTGTTTCAATGATGTTTGTTTCTAGGTTATGCCAGATGTCTTTGTCAACGGTGATGATGAAGATGAAGTGATGGTGAGGTGGGGTTTCTATGATGGTAGATATGATGTGAATATGTCTAGTTGGTTTCTTGCTGGTGAAGTGGTAATATTCGGGGGTGTGGCTCATGGTATCATTCTACTAATGATTTAGTGTACTGAGGTGATGGGAAATGTGGACCTGATATTTTTTGATTTTCAAATTTGGGATGGTGGTTTTTGTTGTATCATGATTTTGTACTCTATTATCAAGGTGGTGGATTGGGGGTATCCTGTTTAATTTGAGGTTCCCACTACATTCAACTAGATTTTTTAAAATACTAAAAATGGATTTGGAGTCAGAATCTAGTTCTTGAGACTATGACTATGATATAGAGGCATGGTGACCCATGTAATGATACTCATGGATGATTATGCTCTCCCCAGTGATGAGGACAATTTCTATCTCCTCAGTTTGATATGTGATGAGGATGTTTTTGGTCTCCTTGATCTGTATATACTAATGGATGATTACAATCTTCCAAGGATATTGGATTGTTATTCTCTCTCTAACTGGTTACTTGGCCATGGTCTGGTGCATGATGTATCACATAATTGGATTCCCAAAATGATTATTCTATTTTAGATGGTAGGGATGATTACACTTTCCCTTATTAAAGACTTGTGGGGTGGTCATGGAATCTCACCTGTGAGTTCTCCCTACTGGTCGCCTAAGGGATGGACCCTTAGAAATTATCCGAGTTCCAAATTTCATAACCACCTACGGACTAAGATGTAGGTATCAAAAATTGTAGTTGAAATAAATGTAATGGGTAGTATAGAATCTATATCAGTGAACATTTATAGGATTTTGGGATGTAATTCCCCAAAATCCATTGTTATAGTGATTGCAGGTGAGTATAGGCGAACCCAAGCATAGGATGAGTATCCCGCTGTGGTGAAATTTCTTGCTCAGAGATATTTCTGGTGTTGGATGAATAAGGTACATGTCGATTGGGATTACAAACCCAAATATTGAATTAATGATAAATATCTTGAGTTTTACAAATTCCATCTCAATGCCCTTTCATATGATGTCCATGCAGTCGGGATTATAGACACAAGGATTGAGTGCTATTGCTTTTATGTTATTTCATTCCCATACTCTTGAATATTCATATTTATCATTATATGTATAGGTATGGTATTATACATGTATACGTATATAGATATGGAATCCAAGTTTTCTCTTTCCTAGTTGATTGGGATTACAGTTTCAGGGTTCAAAAATGGTTTTATATTTATCAGTTCTACTTATCCTTTTATATGTGTCCCAGCTAACCAGAGTTGTTGGATTTTTTATACACATATATAAAAATATTTTATTGGTTCTTTATCAGCGTGGCCTACTAATATTACTTATCACACATGAATGTACACCTCATTGTGGGTTTCAGCCTTATGTCTTCTTTTTTAGGTTGAGCACTGTTTAATGGTAGAAAAGGATGAGGCCCAAAGTTTCATGTTCAAGCAGAGCTACTCATGTGGTTCTTCTAAATGGACTAGTGCAGTTTGAATGTTCCTAGAAATCAGGTATGTTGTCTAGCGTAGAGTTAGTATTAGATCCCTATACTTTTATTTCAGTTACTTTTGTACTCCTATATCTGAATGGTCAACCTAGTGGGTGACCAGTGATGTATGTATGACATAGTTGTTCGAGATGTTATAGAATTTTCATATATTATTACACAATGTTCTATTTTAGGTTATTTAATTCTGGATCATTCTGTTTATTTTATAATATGAATGATATTTACATATTTATATTATTTTTCTTAATTTGATATGTGGTAATAGTCACCCTACTATCACACCCTATTACCTTGTTACTAGTGTGCAGCCTCTTGCATACGGGGAGACCCTTTTGAGGCCTTATAACCAATCAGATTGGGGAACCATTTAGTGGAATCTAGGCTGTGATGTTATATCTCAACTAACACTCCCAATTCATCACACACTTCTCTAAATTTAGTGAATTAAATGGTGTTGAGAAAAGTATTGTTTTCAAAAATACATAATAATGTTATTTAAAGGGGGAGATTATTGAAAATAATACTCTGTCTCTTTATGATAATTTTGATGCTCACAAATACCATTAATTATTTTCTAATGATTTTATTTAGTATTTTTCAATAGTTTATTAATTTATTTTACGCTTGAAATAACGAGAATTTATTACTTATTCGGAATCTTCTTTAGTGCATCATGGAATCACTGTTCATACCTTACGTGGATAAATGTAGTGTGGAATCTGCTTTAATAAGTTCTAGAATCACTGTTCATACCCTACGTGGATAAACGTAGCATAAGCATGAAAAGTGTGTATGCTTTTTGAGATTAGAGAAAAGTATGGTTAAACAACCATACGCTTTTAGAAAAGTATGGAAAAAGAACATTACGTTAGGAAGGAAAATTACATTTTCGTTATCAGCAATGTATGAAAGGAGAACCGTACGTAAGTACTAAACATTACGTTTGTTTCTCAAAAGTATGGTTCATCAACCTTACTTTTGTAAACAACCATACATTCTTGGAAAAGTATGGATCAATTAAAAGTATGGATATTTTACCATATGTTTGATCGTTGAAGAAAAAGTATGGATGTTCAACCCTACATTTATGATTCAACCTTACGTTGTCAACCTTATTTTTTAAGACCATGTCATCAACCCTACGTTTTGAGGCCACGTCATCAGCCTTACGTTTGGCATCAGAAATTTTAAAAGACGATATTTTTATGCATCGGTCAACAAGCTGATTATTTGGCGGAATTCAAGCCCGATTTAAGGTCGTTTTTAAACTACGACTTTGACTGATTCAAAGTTGTTTTATCAATGGATTTAAGATCGAATTAAAAGGATCTTTTTATGCTGAGTCTTAAGGGAAGTTATGACTTCTCTGTAAATTCATATTTTTGAATATCATGAATAAAAAGGTGACTTTTATGGATCTAAATGTGCAGGAGATGTGCTCAGCTTTATCATATATGTTCTCTATGAAACACCAGGTACATGAGTTTATGCTGATCAATCTTTTATAAAAGAGGTGGAAAACAGAGAATGAAAAAAATATCTAGTTCGACTAATTCAAAAAGAGTGTCAAAGCTCTATCTGTTTAAGAAGAAGGTACTCGATAGAAGATTCACTTGTTGTGCATCGAATATCTACTGTGGATCTACTACTGCTAAAGTTGATAACTATATCTCTATATCTACTACAACTGGATCGACTCAGAATTGCTTTTTTGAAAATAAATATTTCTAGAGATGACTATCCATCTGCTGTCAATTGCTTTCTGTTGCAATTGTGAAGATCGACTGGAAAAATTCGTTCTGAAATTCATTTTACTCTTGAGTATCTAGCTTCTTGTTCTAAGATATGTAGGTTCGTGTTTGAACTAGAAGGCTTTGTTAGCCTGAAGATTGTAAAGGTTTCAACTGCCTGTACTCATTTGTGAACCAGTCTGCAGAAAAGAGGACCATATAGTGAAAATCACTGAGCTCGTGGAGTTGAGCGTTGGTGGAGTGGACTAGGGGCCTTCTGTTCCCCGAACCACTATACATCTTTGTGTTCTTGTTTTTACTTATTTCGCTGCATGATAAGGTCTAATAAATTATAGAGGACAGAACTCATTCAATAAAAGGGTTACAAAAAAAATTAAAAATACACAATTCACCCACCCCCCATCTTGTGTACAATCTGTACATTAAGTTCCAACAATTGGTATCAGAGGAGGAGCTTTTGATAGAGCCTTAGCAAGAAAGAAGCATTTAATGATTATATACAACAGAGCATCATGACTGATACAACAGAAGGGATTTAAATGGTCAGAGCACCATATTTTAATGGAGACAACTATGGCTGCTGGAAATTGCGCATGATAATATATCTAAAAAACCTCGGATATAAAGTCTATTCAATGATTTTAACTCCTTATGAAATTCCTGAAAATCCTGAGACATGGAGTGCTGCTACAGAGGGAGAGTATGATATGAATTTGAAGGGTATGAATGAAATCATATACGGTCTAGGACCAGAAGAATTGAACAGAGTATCTCAGTGCCCAACATCATATGAGATGTGGAAAACAATATTTGTGGCATATGAAGGAATAGACAATGTGAGACAAATGAGATATGTAACTGCAAAACTGATATTTGATACTTTCAGAATGTTTGAAGGTGAAATAATTACCCAAATGAATGGGAGATTGATAGAAATTGTCAATAATATAACAGCTCTAGGAGAACCTATCAATAAGGTAGATCAAGCATTAAAAGTTATAAGGGTACTTCCTACTCGATGGAATGGTATCTCTGCTTCAATAAGACAATCAACTCTTGTCAAAGATCTAACCATGAGAGAGCTTATTGGCACACTGATGATGTATGAAGCTGAAATGCAAGATGAGGCTAATGAACATAGAGTGCTTATCAAAAGAGAAGATACTGCCTTGAAAGTAAATTCACAACAAAAGAATAGAAAGCTGAAGAATAGAGAAGTCAAAGCTAAATCAGAGAGTTCTGACTCATCAAACTCAGATGAAGAGATGGCTCAACTAGCCAAGAAATTTAGAAAGTTCTACAGCAAGAAAAGAGGCTTCAAAAAATACTTTCAGGGAGAAAATAAGGAATTATGATGTTAAAAATGCAAGAAGATGGGGCATATCAGACCAGATTTCCAACAATTGAAAGATAAAAAGAAGAAGAAGAAATTCTTCAAAAGAAATTAATTTGAGAAGAAAGACAAGAAAGCTATAAAAGCTACCTTGAGTGTATCTGAAGACTCCAATAGCTCTCCTGAATCAAGATCAGAGAAAGAAGAAGTCAATCTAAAAGAAAACATGTGTTTTATAGAAGAAACTGATGAGGTACACTCATATTACACTTCTCACTCAAACAATGAATCAAATTCTGAATCAAGATACACAAATGAAAAACTTGAAGCCTACTGTAATATCCGTGAAGAAAGATATGACTCACTATTTAAGAAACATAAATCACTAAAAAATAAACATAAATCCATTTCAGATGAAAGAGATACATTTCTAAAACAACATAAGGAATTAACTGATATATAAAATTAGATTAACTCTAACAATATTAATTTTGAATCAAGAATAAAAACACTGAAGGATGAAGTAGAATCTTACAAATAGGCTGCATTGGTTTTTACAAAAGAAGAGAATTCATTAAATGAAATTATTGGAAAAACTGTCATTAAAAAGGAGAGATTTGGAATTGGCAGTAAAGGAGAGAAACCTAATCTATATAAAAATTATTTTGTTCCTATCTTTAAAAAGGTTAATTGTAATTTTTGTGGGACAAAGGGACATATAGCTCAAAACTGTTTCTTAAGACAACCTCAAATTTGTGGTATTAAGAAACCAATGTTTCAAAAGATTTACATGATTCAACCGATTTTAAAAGAACAAAGCAAATCTGGATACCCACATCATTCCTGGCTAACACACTTGGACCCAACAGAATATGGGTACCAAAGCAATTTGTTTGAATGTCTTTGCAGGTAGCAGGACACCAGAGAAGAAAATATATACGGTACATGGAAAGTGGCTACTCAAGACGTATGAGTTGAAACTCATTGAATTTTTCTTCACTCACTCAAAAGGAAGGAGGACTTGTCACATTTGGTGACAATGACAAAGGAAAAATCATTATCATTGGAACTATTGGAGATCCAAAAACAGTATCAATAAAAAAAGTACTTTATGTACAAGGATTAAAACACAACCTGATAAGTATCTCTCAACTCTGTGATGATGGATATATTGTTTATTTTACTGAAAATTTTTGTACTATTTCTAAAGATAAACTGTTTAAATTTAAAGCACCAAGAACTGATAATGTCTATACTTTGGATTTAAATTCCTTGTGTAAACAACAAGTAAACTTCTTGAATGCTAATGTAAGTGAATCCTAGATCTGGCATAAGGGAATTGGACATTGAAATGTATATGTTTTTCATAACATATCTAAGAAACATTTAGTTTCTGATTTACCTAGTCTCAAATTTGAAAGTAACAGATTTTGTGATGCATGTCAACTTGGCAAGAAACATAAATCATCCTTCAAATCTGTTAATAAAGTTGTTACATCTAATCCTCTATAACTTATTCATATTGATTTGTGTGGACCCTCAAGAGTAGAAAGCTTAGCTGGTAAATTTTATGTATATGTTTTAGTTGATGACTATTATAGATTTACATGGATTTTCTTTTTGAAATTAAAAAATAAAGCTTTTACCTTATTTGAAAGTTTCTGCAAATCAGTTGAAAATGAAAATGGTTTTAATATAATCTCACTGATAAGTGATCATGGTGGAGAATTTCAGAATTAGGAGTTTAATTCCTTTTGCTCAAATACGGGTATTAAACACACCTTCTCTACACCAAGAACACCTCAACAGAATGGGATTGTAGTAAGAATAAATAGAACAATTCAAGAAATGTCTAGAACGATGTTAAATAAATATATCCTACCTATATATTTTTGGGCAGAAGCTATGAATACAGCTTGATATATAATTAATTGAGTTTTAATTCGACCTATTTTGAAAAAGACACCCTATGAACTATGGAATAATAGAAAACCTAAAGTAAATTACTTTAATGTTTTTGGATGAAAGGTTTACATCTTAAACACCAAGGATAATCTTGGTATGTTCGATACAAAATCTTATGAAGGTATTTTCTTAGGATATTCTGCTACCTCCAAATCTTATAGGGTTTATAACAAGAAGTGAAATATTGTTGCAGAATCAGTTCATGTAACATTTGATAAATATGATCCCTTTGAGAAAAGGACAGATCAAATGGATGAACTTGACTCTAATGATAACATGAGACTTGAGAACTTAAAGAATGATTTTAAAAATAATATAAAAGAAATTCAGTCTAGTTTAGAGGAACATGATACTGAAGAACCTTTAAATATATTAGCTAGATAGTTTAGAACACTAAAGAATCACCCTTTAGAAACTGTAATTGGTGACCTAGAAACTGGTGTTCAAACTAGAAGAAACATAGGAAACCTAGTGGAATTCTCTTCCGTCTTATCTCAACAAGAACCCAAGTCTATAGAATAAGCTTTAAAAGATTAAATTTGGGAAATAGCAATGCAAGATGAATTAAACCAGTTTAAAAGAAATGAAGTTTGGGAGTTAGTGAAAAGTCCTAAGAATTTTCCTATAATAGGAACCAAATGGGTTATTAGAAATAAACAAGATGACTAAGGCACAATAACTAGAAATAAAGCAAGATTAGTAGCTAAAGGATATAATCAAGAAGAAGGAATAGGCTATGATGAGACTTTTGCACCTGTAGCTAGGTTAGAATCCATTAGAATCCATTTAGCCTATGCATCTTATATGAATTTTAAATTATTTCAGATGGATGTCAAATTTGCCTTTTTAAATGGTTATTTAATGGAGGAAGTTTATGTTGAAAAACCTCCTGGTTTTGAAAACACTCAAAAACCTGATTCTGTTTTTAAACATACAAAAGCTCTTTATGGCCTTAAACAAGTATCAAGAGCTAGGAATGAAATATTAAGTTCTTATCTTTTGAAAAATGACTTTACTGTTGGATTGGCAGATCCAACACTCTTTAAGAAAACTGTGAAAAATAATGTTTTATTGGTCCAAATTTATGTTGATGAAGTAATCATTGGATCAACTAATAAAACCCTTTGTCATGAGTTTTCAAAGTTAATGTAAGAATAATGTGAAATGAGTATGATGGGAGAATTAAATTTCTTCTTAGGACTTCAAATATTTCAAAAAGATTTTGGAAATGTTTTAAATCAAAGAAAATACATTACTGATTTACTTAAGAAATTTGGACTTGAAAACAACAATCTTTTTACAACTCCTATGTGTACTAATATAAAACTTTATTTGGATGAAACTGGGAAATCTGTTGACCACAAGTTATATAGAAGTATGATTGGTAGTTTTTTATATCTTACTACTAGCAGGCCAGATATAATGTATTCAGTATGTCTTTGTGCAATATTTCAATCAAATCCTAACGAATCTCATCTAACTACTTTTAAAAGAATTTTTAGGTGTTTAAAAGGAACAAATTTTCAATCTCTTCTTTATCCTAAAACTTCTGATTTCAATTTGATTTCAAATTCAGATGCTGACTTTGAAAGTTGGAGATTAGATAGAAAAATCACATCAGGAACATGTTACTTTTTATGAAAGTATTTAGAATCATGGTCTAGTAAGAAACAACATTCAGTTTCCCTATCAACAGCTGAAGCAGAATATGTTTCTACTGGAAGTTGTTGTGCACAAGTGTTGTGGATGAAAAACAGTCTTATGGACTTTGGATTGAATTTTAATAATACACCTATTTTATGTGATAATACAAGTGCAATTAATATTTCAAAAAATCTTATTAGTCATTCTAGAACTAAGCACAATGTTATAAGGCATCACTTTTTAAGAGATCATTTTATCAAAAAGATATATTTTTAGAATTTATAAATACTAAAATTCAATTAGCAGATATTTTTACTAAACCACTTCCCACTGCAAGGTTTGATTTTATTAAGGGAGAGCTAGGTTTATTTCATTTTAAATAATTCTTATTTTTATTTACTTTTATTTATTTTTGTAAATTTTATTTTGTTTATTGAATACTGTTTATGATTTTTTTTCTTTCGCTATATAAAAATTTTATTTGTTTTAAATATATGTAATGATTAGTGATTACATGGGAATCAAGGCTTTCATAGCCTTTTCGACTTCTAAACCGCTTCACTTCTATCGAAACCCTATCGAAATCCAAAAACCGAGCTTCTTCTTCTAAACCCTAATCTTAGAACCTCTGAAACCCTAACCTTCAAACCTTTAGAGACTCTCGCAGAAATGGTACGGACTAAAAGAGTCAGTGAAGTCAAGCCAAGAAATTCCAAGAGACAACGCTCTGAGGGAAGAAAAATTTTACAGGGAAAGGTAATCGATCTCGAATGGTTATTTCAGACAAATCTGTTGTTGAAACAAGTGTTGTCGTTTCAGAATCTTGAACATATGTTCAACAGTGAAAATACATAATTTCTCTATGAAGTAGAACATAGATACTTCTTCAAATCTGTACAGTTTAGTCCAGGAGATACCGAGGACAGTATGATGGCTGAGATAGAGGATAAGGATTTCTCAATCTCATCAGTAGATATTGGTTATATTCTTAACTACCCTCATGAGAGAGTTTTTCATTTTGATTTGAAAAATATCGGAGAATCTGTGCATAAATCTGGGGACATTATATCTTTTCTTTTGGGTACTTAGACTATAAAGAAAATATTTATCAAGGATTTGGAGCGTGATCAGAAAATTTTGGTCAAATTTATTCGGACTGGAATAGCTCCAAGAATGGCAGAAATGGAAATGATTTTGTACTCTGATATGTATATAATTTTTCTTCTGTTAAACGATTTTAAGTTAGAATTTCCAAGATACATGATAAGGTATCTCAATTATTGCTGTTAAAGCGATGCCCGGATGAATTTCGACCCTTTCAGTCAATTTATTTCGAAACAGCTATTTAAAAGAAAGGCATGGTGAGATTATTGGATGCTCGAGTAAACTGTCATCACAGAAATACGTTTAGTGCTGGAACTTTAAGGAAGGTTGGATATTTCTGGAGAACCATTAAAGGAAAACTTTTTCCAGTAGGAGATGAGGAAGACTCAGAGAGTGCTCAGGCTCAACCTACTAAGTCCAAGGAAGGACAAGCTGAATCAAGAGTTAGCAATGTAGAAAGAAGAATTCGCTTTGAAGTGGAAGATGTTGAAGAAGACAGAAGTCAGGAGGGACTTCAATAAAAAAGAAAGAGACCTGTCGATGAGGAAATTACCTCCCCTGCATTTGAAACAACAACATAATCTTTATTTTCTTATTATTTTGTAAGAGAAGTTGTTTTTGATAAGACCATGGAATATATTATAGAAGGAACAACACCAGTAGAGAGATCAGGAGTTCAATAATAAGCTCAAAGGGAGACTCAAAAACAAATTCTAGCTGATGTTGAAGTTGCACTTCAACATGAACAAGAGACGGAGGCAGTGCCTGGTGAAGAAGTGGCCAGACCTTAGGAAACTACTGAAAATATTGTTCTTGAAATTCCAATGGAAGACAAAGATGCAGATGAATGTGATGAGCATGCTTTTGAAGCTCCAACAGAGGTACTTTAAGAGGATTTTTCTATGGAGGAGTTTGTAAACTCTAAGGAAAAATATGTGGACCAACCTTCTCGGGATAGAGAAAAAGAAAAATTTGATGCTAAATCATTACCTTTAGTATTGTTGCATCATTCAGAGCATGAGAATATGAATCAAGCATAGGGTGCCTCTGATTTAAGGAAAGGTGAAATTGAAGAATTGTACAGAAAAGTATCTCAGTTGGAATCTGAGAATGTCATTTTGAGAAATGCCTTAGACTTAGGACATCTGAAATTTCAAAAGCTGAAGGAGGGTAAAGTCTCAAGATAAGAAGTTGAAATGTTTAAAGAGGATATGATGACTATTGTTACACAATTGAAATCTGAAATGGTTCTGAAGTTAGATTTATCAAATCTGAAGTTGTTTATGGAGAACCAATTTTCATCAGTTGCAAATAATGCTGTTAGTGGATCAAGTACTTCACCTGATTTAATCAGAAGGTTTCAAGCTATTAAAAATGTTGTGAGAAACATGAATGAAAGGTTACAAGATCTTCAATGTAACAGTGCTCCTTTGTCAGTGTTGCTGGACAATAAGAAGTTTCTAGTGGATCAACTAACATCTAGTGATCTGTCGATCAGAATCCTTTTAAATCAGTTGTCAGAGAAGCTGTCAGTGTTTGTTGAAAAATAGGAACAGATGCATGAGTTTTTCAGAGTCAATTAAATTGAGGATATTCATATGACTCAAGATAATAGAGATCTCATTATCAAGCATGGAGATGGGATAATGAAGAGACTCAAGGAACAGTTTACAGAAATCAAGTCTGCAATCCAGAGGAGAAAGAACCTGTTTCCTATCTTAGCCAAACCTTGATTCATGTGTATATCATTTTCATGTATATACTTCTATTTTTGAAAGAAAATTTTCTTCATTGTTTATTTGTTTATTTTTCTATTTGTTTATTACTGTTTTAAGTTAATATATGCCAGTATACCAGATTTAATTATTGATAAACAGATAATAATAAGCATTTACCTCTAGTTCAGTGCAACATTAAATTTGTTCAAATCCATGATTTATCATTCATTTTGATATCACAAAAGGGGAGAATTTGGATACATACAACATCGTATTTTTATTTAAGGGGATAATTACATGGAAAATTTGGATAACCACAACATTTTATTTTACAAAACTATTTCAATGGTTTTTGTATATTTAATGATTACATGAGAAATTTGGATATTTTTTTTTCTGGGGGAGTTATTTTAAAATAATTTTGCTAAAATTAAATATTTGTTCATTCTCTCAAAATTCTAAAACTTTGTGTAACTAATTTTGAAATTTAATTTAATTTAAATAATTTTATTATCTTATGGGTTTTGTGATCATCAAAAAGGGGGAGATTGTTGTGCAAAGTATTTTTTTCAACAATACATAATAATGTTATTTAAAGGCGAAGATTATTGAAAATAATACTCTGTCTCTTTATGATAATTTCGATGCTCACAAATAACCTTAATTATTTTCGAATGATTTTATTTAGTATTTTGTATGAGTTTATTAATTTATTTTACACTTGAAATAACGAGAATTTATTACTTGTTCGGAATCTGCTTTTGTGCGTTTTGGAATAATTTTTCATACCTTATTTGGATAAATGTAGCGCGGAATCTTCTTTAGCACGTTCTGGAATCACTGTTCATACCCTACGTGGATAAACGTAGCGAAGGATGAAAAGCGTGTATACGTTTTGAGATAAGAGAAAAGTATTGTTAAACAACCATACACTTTAGGCATAGTATGGAAGACGAACCTTACGTTAGGAAGGAACCTTATATTTTGGTTATCATCAAAGTATGAATGGTGAACCGAATGTAAGTACTAAATGTTACGTTTGTTTCTCAAAAGTATGGTTCATCAACCTTACTTTTGTAAACAACCATACATTCTTGGAAAAGTATGGATCATGTAAAATTATGGATCTTTTACCGTACGTTTGAGAGTTGAAGAAAAAGTATGGATGTTAAACCCTACATTTATTATTCAACCTTACATTGTCAACCTTATGTTTGAAGATGATGTCATCAACCCTACATTAGGAGGCCACATCATCAACCTTACATTTGGCGTCGGAAATTTTAAAAGACGATATTTTTATGCAACAGTCAACAAGCTGATTATTGGGTGGATTTCAAGACAGATTTAAAGTCGTTTTTAAACTACGACTTTGACTAATTCAAATCTGTTTTATCAATGGATTTAGGATCCAATTAAAATGAGATTTTTATGCCGAGTCTTAAGGGAAGTTACGAAATCTCAGTAAACTCAAATTTTTGAATATCGCGAATAAAAAGGCGACTTTTATGGATCTAAATGTGTAGGATATGTGCTCAGCTTTATTATATATGTTCTCTCTGAAACACCAAGTACAAGCTTGTATGGTGATCAATATTTTATAAAAGAGGTGGAAAACAGAGACTGAAAAAAACATCCAGTTCTGCTGATTCAAAAAGAATGTCAAATCACTATTTTTTAAGAAGAAGGAACTTGATAGAAGATTTACTTATTCTGCATCGAATATCTACTGTGGATCTACTACTGCTGAAGTTGAGAACTATATCTCTATATTTACTACAACCGGATAGACTCATAATTGCTTTGTTTTGAAAATAACTATTTCTAGAGATGACAGTCCATCTGCTGTCAATTGTTTTCTATTGCAATTGTGAAGATCAACTGGAAAACATCTTTCTGAAATTCTTTTTATTCTTTAGTAAACAGCTTATCGTTATAAGCTGTGTAGGTTCATGTTTGAACTAGAAGACTTTGTTATCCTGAAGATTGTAAAGGTATCAACTGCCTGTACTCAGTTGTGAACCGGTCTGTGGAAAAGAGGATCAGATAGTGAAAATAACCAAGCTCGTGGAGTTGAGCATTGGTGGAGTAGACTAGGGGACTTCTGTTCCACGAACCACTATACATATCTGTGTTCTTGTTTTTACTTATTCCACTGCACGATCAGATCTAATAAAGTATAGAGGATAGAACTCGTTCAATCAAAGGGTTACCGAAAAATTGCAAACGGCACAATTCACCCCCCCTCTTGTGTATAACCTATAGATTCAGATCCAACAATTGGTACCTTTCACTGATATCAATCAGCATGGGCTAGGATGTTGGTAAACTATTCCATGTAAATAATCACATATAATATCATAGTATCTTTAATAATAAAGTCCCACAGATTTCCATAATCAAAAATAACTATAGGAAACTCTTAGTGTTGGTGAATACTATCTACTTTCCTACCTGATGGTGTATTTATAGACTGTAACTCATAAGACAACATTCCTGGTAAGTCAAATCCAGTAATAAATTGAGAATATATAAATGAATTGAAAGAATCAGATACAAAAAAGTAATAGATATTAATGAAGTTGTTAGGAACATTCCAATAATAGTATGTGGTCCCTCACTACCAACCTGTGGAGTTTGAACCACTATATATACTCATCCTACCTCAACTCCATACCCCTTCCCCTACGTTACTATATTTTGGGAAGTATGCACCCTCTGTTGAGGTCATCCACTCTCATTTTTCCTTAATCTCCTTAAAATACACAGAGAGGCCCTTGAGAAAAAAATATAAAATATGACGAGCATTTCCACAATTGTGTCACTCAATAAAAGGGTTTCTTCATGCATTTCTATAATTCCCCACTTTTTCCACAATTGAAACACATATTAGAATCATCTTCTATATTGGTTAATGAGGAAGTCCTACTCTAACCCAATAACTTACTACCATACTACTCTTAGTCCTTATTCTTCTTTATAATACAAAAATAATCTATTATTTGAATGAGTGGAAGCTCAATCATTGGTCTATTATGGATTGAAAGTAAGCCAACTGCCTTATCCTCCTCTATCCTCTTCTACATAGTCATAACCTTGTTAAGCACTAACATGTACATCATTAGATCAAATCCCCTCACTTGACATGAAATATCTAGTTAAAGTTATATCTAATATTTTCAAGCCTTCTTCACTATCTTTATATCTAATATAGGAGTAAAGTGACGAAAATCTATAAACTGAGCAGAATATGAACAAATATTCATAGACCCCTACTGTATCTCTGTAAACACTTGGATGTAGTTCAACTTCATAATGTTAGGCAATAATTTCATGAATAAATATCTCCATGAAGGTTACTTAAGTAATACCGTATTTTCTACCATCTTTATTAATTGTAGTTTATAATCTCATGGATAATCCTTGAAACATAAAGGTCAACATAATTACATAACCCTCCTCAGGAGTCTCGACCAACTCAAAATTATTTAAATAATATCCAACCAATCCTCTAAATCCTATGGTCCACCAATACCCTGATAATTTACAAGATTCTAGAGTTCTAAGTCCCAAGCAAGAATAGTCATGGTCTTCTGGATGTTTCCAACCTGAATGGGCATAATCTGAATGATTCCTGACTGAACTATCATTGTATCTTGAATCACTAGTGTTTATTCTGAAGCAATATGAGGTATATTATTTTACACCACTAGTGGTGGAATGGGATAATCCTAATCTTTTAGAGTTGGAATTCCCACCAAACATCTCCATATCAAAATTTCTAAAATTCTAAAATAAATTTAAAATATCAAAATTCAATAAATAAATAACGATCTTAATTAATCTATAAGATCAAACAAACAAAGAATAAAAGTCTATACAAAAAGAATAGAAAAAATAAAAACATTAAATTAAAGATCTAATATTCACCATACAACATGTTTATGAATTTCATGTGGTCCTATATGCAAAGTCATGATGTATGAATGCACTCAAATCCCAGAAAAGAGTAACTACAATTATGTTAAGGGTAAACCAGAGGTCCATCACACATGAGCTAGTTAGGAACATAAAAAATATCCTACATGAGTTCCACATAGCCTGTCTTCTTTCAACCATGTCTCAGTTTGTTCAAAAATATATGAAGAATTTTTTTCTCTAAACCCATTTTCTAATAACCTGACCTAAACTATCGAGTCCTTACTAAAGAGTCGCATGATCCCATGGGTGCCTCACTGTACATGGGAGGTTTCTAAAAAACAATGAGGGAATAAATTCTATCTATTGGGAGATTATAACCTTAGTATTATATCCTTGTTCCAAAAATATAAATAATATATATAGAAAAAATGATTAAACACCACATTAATAAAATAATATGATACGACATACATGTCATATAATAAAAAACTCGGATCCCAATGTGGAAATCCAAACCAATGTAATAAAATAAGGTAGGTAAAAAAATAAAAGTAATACCCATAGTTTGGAGTACTTTCCATTATTTCCTATGAATCTAATCCCTTTTCTCCTAAAATTCTCATTATAGGTACCTTTCCCTTTACTAGATCCCAAGTTGTGAATTTTATAGACACACTAATATACACATGTAGAGTGTGGGTAATAAACCCAGTAGAACACTAAAAATGTTTCGTTAACATAATTTCACATAATATATAGCTATGTATGTCATGAAATAAGAACATTCTCAAATAAATATATAGGAACACATTTATAAATACATCATATATGAACTAAGCCACTATGAACCCCACCACCACCAACTTCGTCTTAATGCCAGTAAGGAGTTCAAAGTCTATTAAATTAGTGTTCAGAGACCTCTATAGTTAAACCCTACTCAGACATGGCATTCCACAACACATATTTGAGTCAGATCTAGATCAATGGAATTTGTAAGGTTCTGGGATGAGTGGTTCAACAGATTTTGGTGCTCCAGATGCATCTAGAGGCGATATTTTCTTAAGTAGTTGGTTTCATACTTTTCAGATTTTATTTGAGTTTCTTACTTAATGCAATCGATAATTATTTATTGTTATTATCTATGTCATATATTTATATTTGATGATTTTTTGGTGTTAAAGTTTACTGGGTTTTTTTATGATGTTTATTTTTCGATATTGTCAGACATCGATGTTGATGGTGATGATGAAAATGAACTGACAGTGAGGAAGATTTTTTGTGATGGTATCTATGATGGGAAAATCTCTGGTTGTGTTTTCGTTGGAAAAGTGGAAATATCACGGGTCATGACTCATGGAAGAGTTCCACTCAATACATAGTGTATTGAGGTGATGGGTTACATAGACCTGATGTTTTTTGAATTTCAAATTTAGGATTTTGGTTTTTAATGTATCGTATATTTGTACTCTATAATATGGGTGGTGGATTGGTGGCATCCCATATAATGTGAGGTTCCCACTATACATTAAACTAGATTTAAAAAATAACAAAAAAAGGATTTGGAGGAGGAATCTAGTTATTGAGCCGATGACTATGATATATGGGAAACGTGTCCCTAGTAATGATACTTGTGGATGATTACTATTTCCAAGTGATGAGGATTATTTTTCACTCCTTAGTTTGATATGTGATAAGGAGGATTATTCTCTCCTCGATCTATATATACTAATGGATGATTACAATCTCCCATTTATAATGGATGATTATGATCTCCCTAACTTGTTACTTGACCACTATGTGGTGCATGATGTATCCCATCATTGGATACTTGAAATGATTATTCTATTTTATATGATAAGGATGATTGTGCTCTCCCTTATTAGAGACTCGAGGTGTGGGAATGGAATATCATTGGTTTATCATTACAAGTCGCCTAATGTTTAGACCCTTAGGGATTGTCCGAGATCCAAATGTCATGACTACCTATGGGCAGAGACCTATGTCTCAAAAATTATATTATATTTACATGTCTTGGGAAGAATAACATCCATATCAGTGACCATTTATAGGATTTCCAAATTTACTTCCCTGAAATTTGTTGTTCTATTGATTGGAGGTGAGTACAGGTGAACCTAGTTGTAGGATGAGTATCCCCCTATGGTGAAATAACTTATTCAGATATATTTCTAATTTTGGATGAAAAGGTACATGTCGATTGGAATTATGGATATAGAGATCAAATTAAGGATAAACAACTGGAGTGGCATAATTTTCAACTTAATTACCTTGTACATGATGTCTAGGACACCGGGAATACAGAACCAAGGAAATACTGTAGTTGGTTTTATTTCATTTCATTCACATACTCTTGAATATTCATATTTATCTATATATGTATAAGTATGGTACTATACAATTATATGTATATAGATATGGAAATCCATTTTGTAACTTTCCTTGTAGGTTGGGATTACAGACCCAGGGTTCAAATATTGTTTCACATTTATTGGTTTTATTTATTTTTTCAGTTGAGTCTTGGCAGGGTAGAGTATTTGGATTTTTCCAACACTTGTAGAAACATATTTTAGAGGTTCCTCAGTGGGGTGGAATACTAAGATTATTTCTTACCCATGAATGTGTGCCTCATTGTGCATGTAGACCATATGTCTAATTTGTTCGTAGAGAAAATTAGAATGGTGTATAAGTTTGAGGTCCAGAGTTGTATGTTCATGTAGAGATACTTGTGTGGTTTTTCTATTTGGGCTGGTGAAGTTCGATAGTGTTTGGAAAATGAGTATGGGGTCTAGCTCGGACTGAGTAGTAGAGCCATGTGATTTTTTTCAGTATCTTTAGTACTACTATATCTAAATGTTCATCCTAGAGGGTGACCAGTGTTTTACATATGACATAGTTATTCAGGATTTTGTATAATTTTCATTTATTATTAAATCATGTTATATTTTAGTTCATTTATTACTTGTTCACTTTGTTTATTTTATACTTTGTATGATACTTAGCTAATTTTTTTGTTTTCTTAATCAGATATGAGGGAATAGTTAACCTATTTTCACACCCTAGGCCCTCGCTACTAGTATGCAGCCTCTAGCGTATGGGGAGACCTTCTTGAGTCCTTCTAACCAACTAGATTGGGGATCCCATTTAGTGTAATCTAGGATGGGATGTTACATCTCATCTCCCACTCTCTAGTTATCACATAATTCTCTCACTTTGCTAAAGTAAATGGTATCTGTCTCTGATAGAAATCGGTATTGGCTCTGATTTCGGTCAACTAGTCCATGGAAAGAACCACATAGAATATCATAATCTCAAGAATCATAAATTCCCATAGATTTCCAAAACTAAAAATAATTATAGGAAACTCTTTGTGTTTTTGAAGACTTTCCACTTTTCTACCTAATTGGGTATTGATAGAATGTAACTCATAAGACAACTCTCCTTGTAAGTCAAGCCCTACAAGAAATTGACAGAATATAAAGGATTGGGAAGAATCAGTATCAAAAAATTAGTAGATAACAATGAAGTTGTTTTGAATGTACCTATAAATGTAGATGGTCCCTCACTACCAACATCTGGATTTTTAACCACTATAGTCTTGGAATTATACACCCTCTTCCGAGGTCATCCACTCTTAGCATGCCTTGATCTCCTTGAACTACCATAGGAATCCCTTGATAAAAAACCTAGAATATGACTGGCCTTTCAAAAATTGTGGCAATCTATGGAAGGATTTATGAAATCATTAATATAATCCCCCCTTCCCACAATTGAAGAACCTATTAGAATAATCCGTCATTTGGTTAATGGGGAAATTCTACTCTAACCCAACTGCCTATCACCCTACTACTCCTAGTCTTCATTCCTCTTTGTAACAGCAAAATAATATATTACAGTAATTAGAGGAAGCTTAATCACTGGTCTATTATGGATTAAAAGTAATCATGTTTCCCTATCCCCTTTTATTCTCTTCACAATATTCAAGGCCTTATTAAGAACATACATGTAAATCATCTGATCAAAGCCCCTGACCTGACATGTAAGATCTATTTAAAGGCCTATCTCATACTTTCAATCCTTATTATCTTTGTTTAAATCCAATATAGGAGTAAAGTGAACAAACTATATAAACCGGGCATAATATGCAGAGACATTCGTAGACCCCAATTGTAACTCTATAAACTCGTGTATATAGTTAATCTTCATTATGTTAAGAAAATATTTCTAGAAGAAATATCTCCATGAAGGTTACATAAGGAATAACTTAATGTCTACCATCTTGACCAATTGTAGTCCACAATCTCATTGATAATCCTTCAAACATAAAGGTCACCAAAATCACACACCCCTCCTCAGGAGTCTAGACCAGATCAAAATTATATAGATAATATCCAATCAGTCCTCTACATCCTATAGTCCACTAATACCCTAATAATATACAAGATTATAGAGTGGGAAGTCCCAAGCATGAATAGTCATGGTCTTCTAGATGTTTCCAACCATACTGGGCCCAATAAGAATGATTCCTGACTAAATTGGCGCTATATCATGAATCACTAGTGTCAGTTTAGAATCATGTCGAGTTATATTCGACTTCACCACTAGTGGTTGTATGTGATTATTCTAGTCTTCCATAGTTGGAATTCCCACAAAAATTATCCATGGATGATTTTTTAAAATTTAAAAATAATGTTTCAAACATCTGAATTCATTAAATCAAGAAAGATCATAAAGAAGTCTATAGGATCAAATAACCAAAGGATACAAGTCTATCCCAAACATATATAACAAATAAATTCCTTAAATAAAAGAACTAATATTCACTATAAAACATATGTATACACTCCATGTGTCCCTATATGACAATTCATGATATATTAATGCACTCAAATCCTAAAAAATAGTAACTATAATTCAATTATGGGTAACTTAGAGGTCCATCACACATGATCTAGTCAGGCGCATACAAAATCCCCAACATGAGTCTAATATGACCTATCTTCTTCCTACCAAGTCCTAGTTTTGTAAAAAAAACAAAAGAAGAAAAGTGCTCTCTAAAACCATTTTTTAATATCCTGACCTGTACCATTGAGTCCTTGTTGAAGAGTCACATGATTCCATGTGTGCATCACCATGCATGGGAGGTTTCCGAAAATCAACGAGGTTTTAAATTATATCTATAGGGAGACTATACCCTCGATGTCATATCCCTCTTCAAATAATATAAATATTATATAGAGAAAAATAATAAACACTACATAAAGAAAATACTATGATGTGGCATACATGTCATACAATAAATAAATGGGCTCCCAATGTGGAAAGCCAAACCAATGTAATAAAAGAAGGAAGGTAAATAAAAATAATAATACACATATTCTGGAGTACTTCCCTACATTTTCTCTAAATCTAATCTCTTTTCTCCACAAATTCTATTCATAAGGACCTTTCCCTTTACTAGATCCCCGGTTATGAAATTTGTACACACACTAAGAAACCCATGTAGAGTGTGAGTAATAAACCCATTAGGACACCAAAAGCATTTACTTATCATAATTTCACATAATATACAACTATATATGTTATGAAGTAATTACATTCTCAAATAAACAAATAACCACACATGTGTCAGGTCATCACACATGAACCAACCCACTACTAACCCCAACCCAACCTACTTCTTTTTAATGACTGTAAATATGTCAAAGTGTATCATCCAAATTATTGTCTTAAAAGAAACACAGCACGGATCACCTTATCCATGGTTTCTATCAAGAACATGACACACCCCATCCTAATTGGGGTCATTATTAGTAACTCTTCATTACCCACTATAATGACCTACTGTTTTATAAATGTAATTTTATTCTTATATTTATGACTTAAAGAATAATCAAATTGGAAATCTCAATGACACAACATGATACTAAATACTATGTGATCATTAAAAATATTTAAATACCCAAAATAGTGAAAGATCACTAAGAGAGGAGGGGTGAATCAGTGATCCCATTTTTAATTTTTCCCTTTTTATGAATTGTCTTACTTTTTAATTCAACCTCTATGACCAGTTAAGGCCTTTATCCACTCCCCAAATGATGATGTAGAAAAATAATAGAACAAAGGGGTTTAAAAGGTTTGATAAAAACACCTACTCCTTGCCGTGTTGGTTATTCTCCCCAACAAGGATTCTTTATTTTATCTGATGATTATTACAAACAATAATTAGTTATACCCCCCATTTACAATTTGGTTAAACCCACAAACTTCCCTACACCTTTTTCTTCTTCTTCAAGAAACTGGTTATGCCCCCAACTTTAACCTCTCTCTTTCGATGATTTTATCCACTCTAGAAATATTAGATAATCTTCCTCCATAAGCTTGTAGGACCAGACTTACTTGCATACCTAGTAAAGTAGCTTCAAAAAACTCTGGTTGAATCTACTGGCCTTTCTTAATGATTCTGATCACATGTAATGATCAGTTTTCTCAGTTCAATAAATGCGCAGGCTGATAATTATTTCTTCTGACTAAATTCCTAACCTCACTTAGACGTCTTCAAGTGATTCACGCATCTTCTTTAAGATTTTGAAAATGTGAGATTGACTTTTTTCAAATTATCCACCTTGTTACTTCTTCACATGGACATGCATAAATTCATATATTTTAGTTTATGTTTCATGAAACCTGAATTGACTTATAATTTTCTCCCTTTATTCACTATTTGTAAATATTTATTTAAAATCACAACAAGAAAAGGGTTTCTCATTTTCGTGGTTCTCTACTACCTCTTAATCTCACAAACACCCAAAAGGGTGTATCCTTGATGTTCACATGACTTCTTCTTCAAGAGACATTTTAGGTGTACACTTGTCTTTCAGGATTCTCAGAATACACAAACCAAGTAGGATTAGTGGTTTTGGGTGTGTCGTATAAATGAGGGAGTTTCAATGCACTGACTATGTAGGGATTCACAAACAGAATCTTCACGAGATGACTCAAGAGTGAAAATTACTTGTTGAGTGCCAATAGAATCCTTCTCCATCACATAGTATTATCAAGATGGGGCCTTCTTTCTTTCCACAAGAAAGATCTACATAGAACACTCCTTCAAAAATAGGTTTTGAACATAACTTCTCTCTTCACATCACTCTGTTCTTTCAAGAATGATATCTCTCTTATTTTTTCCACAACAAAACCCTTGGTTGAGGGATCTATTTTTATAGTTGAGCATCACTCTGTTGTTGTGTGTTCAAATATTTCAAAATATGTTGTGGGGTTCATATCTTTGAATTTCTATGATCTATAGCATTGAAATATTAAAAAATGAGATAAAAGATATGTCGATTCTCTTGGTTTATTTTTTGTTCAATATAGCTCCTTCTTTTTCAGTAATATCCTAACGTTCACGGGTTTTCAAACGCAATAAAATCTTCTCTCGAAAACGTCAAACATCCAGATGTTTCCTCGAAATTTTTTCTGCTTCGGCCATGTTTTAGTTCCTCTATTTCGATGCATGCATACAAATTTTAATGCATGCATGATATAGTTATGTCCAGATGATGATCATTCATGAGGTTTAAGCATCAACAGTGGTCCGAGTTGTTATCTTGGAGGTTTCATGACTTTCACAGCGAGCTGCAGCATCGGGATGGCTGGTGGTTGAAGATGATATCGTGGCCTCTCCTTAGTTATTGGATTGACTCAGATCAATCCCAGATGGTAGATATTATATCGCAGAGTGTGGGATGGAGTGTGTGGTTGAGATGTTTCTCAGGATTAGAAGGATGGTTGTGATGGCTTTCATGTTTTTAAAATTTGTCCCACATTGAAACACATTACATATCTCTCATAGTTTATCAAGCAAACTGTGGTAGAATCGGCATGGAATTATCTTCCCCACTCTCTCGGTGATGCCCCACATTGTGTTTTAAGGGAGCTCTTATACACACACCTTTTCTCCTTTGGGCATGCTCCTAGATCCCACTATGCACTCGCCGCACGGGTTCACCACCATATGCGCACCAGTGGTCTTATACATGGCCCGTATGATCCTCTTCCGAGATGGCTTCGAGGACTTCCCTTTTGGTGTGGTAGACCCTAAACTCTTGCATATTTTTGGGTGAGGGCTTTAGCTAGCCTGTATAGTTGGCCCTATTTTTTGACAAAGGACCATAAAAATGTTAACTTAAATGCTAACACGAAATATGATTCATGGCCACCATCAAATGTGTCAAGGCCTCTCCCGCTTCTCTTTTTCTTCATCCACCATCATTAATTTATTTTTTTTAGATCATTAATCCCAAAAATCTTTAATAAATTCCTTTAATCAAATCATGGATGATGCATGGATCATTTCTTCAATCGTCATTCATTAAGGCATAATACATGTCCTTTTTATTGTGAGGGATGGGATCTCCATTAACACATATCTTAGACTTTGAGGATCATCTCAAATAATCATTTGATTTAATTATACATCAATCATCATTACTTCATTGACATGTTATTGATAACAAATGCAATCACTAAGCTCAACGCATATTTTTTGCACTTCTATGTTTTGAATTTTTTAAAATTTGACACACACAGTTGCAATAAATAAGTTGTTTGGAGTCAGATAGGAAAAACATAATTTTTGGTGAATAGTTACCTACATTTATGAATATTAACCTAACCATAGGAATAGTATTTTGAACCTTATATTCAGTAATCCCATATAATAGTAACCTTATCCCTGAATGATTAAATAATATTTAGGCATCTTATAAGTGACAATTTGACCTTAGTAAAAGTATCGGTATTTTTGTATGTCATAATTAATTAATTAATTAATTTAAAAGAAAATTTATTTTAAAAAAATTTATTCATAAATTAAAAATTATATTTCTTCTCGTTTTAAGAAAATTTTATAAGTACTTTTTTAGTTTTTAAAAGAATTATAAAATCGGTTTTAGTTTTAAAAACTGTATTTTTCAAGTATATTATGTTTTTTATTAAAGAATAAATTAATAATATTTAGAAAATTATTTTTAAAAAATGGACTTTATTTTTGGATTCTACATATCAAGAAATGGTTCGGGTGAATTTTTGGGATTTTCTAAAATACTTGAATTTTTTTGAATAGAAAAATACATTAATTTATCGTATAATACATTATAATATAAATCATCTACTCCTGAGATCACATATGTTGTAAGAACACATATCTAGAACTCACATACCCTATTAACTATTCTAGGTCATGGAATCATCACTATTTCTTATCTTGGTGGAAATTAACAAACTAATTATTAAAATATTAAGAGAACCCCTCTCCCCTCCACTATAAATACCACCCTTCATACCCTCATTTCCTCACACCTCTCAAGATTCAATACTTGCCTAAACTCTTACAAACAATTTCCCCTAGCCCCTCTCTCATGTCTAATAGATTCTTGTATCAACAAAAGACCAATCCTAGGTTCTTTAAGAATGATATCATTATGAGGATTCAAGAGGTAATCCCCCCCCCCTCGCTCTCTCTTCCTTTAATTTCCTTTCAGTTTTAAGTTATTTTCTTCATCTCTCCCCACCTATCATCATCCAAATGGTATGGTAAATCCATTATCTCAAAAATAATATAATTTAATGGCAATAATGGGACAATATATCATCCAACTGCCCTTCTCATCTTCTTTTTATTTTAGAAATGAAAACGTTGGTCGTGAGGTGTTAATTTATCACCTTCAAGGGCGACATGTTTTATTTTTTCCTTTACCGCATTCAGATCTATCAATGAAACTATTTGTATGATTTAAACATATTATATTGTATATATTATATCCTTTTTAATGTTCTGGAACTAACTTATGTACATATTACTAAATGATTAAACAACACAAGTTTGTTGTGGTCAAAAAACCGCCTGAATTAACCCAAATGATCATCATTAAATTCATATCTAATTATTCATCAACATGGTATATAACATAATTCGTTATTATATCATTTAAAATCCTTTAATATCATTAATAATTTGAAATATCAATTCTGGATTTTTATCCATGTTCTACACAAACTTCCATGTATGAATACATGTTAACCGTTCAAGAAAACCATTAAAATGGACATTCCTGAACAATGGATTTAAACTCTATAACTCATCCAAAGGCCCATAAAATAACTTAATGAAACTATAATGATACATATTTATGTAAAAAGGTTCTGTAATTGTTAATTAATGAATCTAATGTGGTTATATATGACTTTAATGCGAAGAAAGCGTTTAGATGCAAGGTAAGGGGAAATTGTTGAACCCAACCTCCTTTCTTCAGGTTCTCCTTCTTTCACTCCATGATTGGTATGGGTTCTACTTAAAAATAATTTATTAATAATTATATTAACTTTTCTGAGATATTAATTATCTATAATTTATTTTATAATAAATCCATTGTTTTTCAAAATAACTCTTCTTTCAAATAAACGCACCCTTTTTACTTCTCAAATATTGTTACACTCTTCACTCATGGTTAATGGTTCTATGTCAAGAATGGTATTCCATTTATATTATGGGGAAAAAATATTTATGAATTAATTATTTATTATATGAAACTAATTTCTTTACATTGTTTATTTTAAGTTCATGTTTTTTTTATTTTTAACGTGGCATGCATGATAATGTAAATATTATGATGTGACGGGTGCGCCTGGATTATACAGCACTCCAATGCATTGGGTAATGTTAAGAATCTCATTATATAAAGAAAAATGATGTGTGGACAAGATTATATAGTTTTTCGCAACTATGTTTTGTATATTACCACTAAGAAATTATGTTTCATTTTATGCTTTTCCACATTTCAAGTCTTTTATTAATGCTTCCTCTCATGTTCATGATCCTTTTCCAATGTTTTATTTATGCTCACCCGTTGTTATATTGTTCTTAACTACCCTATTAATGGTACTTTATCTCACCCCTTTTTTATGTATATCCTCAGGTGAATATGTGTACTGGGGATATTTCAATGGACAATAAGAAGCTGAATAAGAATAAATTAAATAATTGTTTATGTTACATGTTTTAATTGATATGTATGGTCCTAGTTTTCCCAAGACACTAAACCTATGGATACTTATGGTGTAATACTATTAATTTTTTTATCTTCATAATTATGTAATAGTATTGTATGAAATGGTTGCGTCATTATACCAACCCTAATGATGGTCGTTAGTCTTGTATGACGATAAGTATCACCTGACATGTTTGATATAATTTGATAACAAAATACCCCTAAATAGAAATATAAAATTTAAACAAATAACCAATATATATCTATCCCATTCATGTTCTACTCCACAATTAACAATAATTTTCAGGATTTGGACCATACCATAAAATTATCTGTAGTTTTTATCCCTTATCACGACACTATGCTTCTCTTTAAAGGGTTCATCTAACTGATACTACGAAACCTTTTCATCCTTATACTTAAAGAAAGGTTCTACTAGATATGAAATACCACAAGAAATTAGTATTATATAAATTAATAAAAATTAATATCATCAATAGTTATAAAGATTATACACACAACCTTATGATCACAAACAAACAAGGTCTCAAGGCCACTCACACACCCACATGAAAACGTGTAACAAAAAAGGGTTATTAAGAATAAACAATCTTATCATGAAAACATTATACACAAGGTCCTAAATAGTAAGGAACTTCCTACCTAAAGCTCAAAATCAATGTCAATGTCTGTCAAGGGTGTCGTCTCCTGAAATAAATTTTCACACCAACGAGAACATGCATGCTTGCTAAGAACTTCTACAACTAGTTACAAAAAAATAAATTGTTTCTAGATAATGATACATGAATGAAAAACCTAAGGGGTATAAAAACACTTATTTGAGGATGGCTACTGAGAAAATTAGAATATAATATTGGTTTAAATAAGAACAACATATCAATCTCATATAAAGATAAGAGGATTAGTCAAAAATAAAAATCATATAAGATGTCATAGAATTCCACCGATTCGCATAAAGTTTATTGATACACCAATGTTGGAAAAACCTCTCTTAAAAACACAAATAATAATCATATGATATTTAAAATCATAATTCCATGTATGAATAATAAAATAGGGATAAAATTCACCCAAAAAAGAAGACTCACCAAATACCTTCACCAAATCACCAAAATTTGGAAGTACTAGAAAATAAAGATGAAAGGTTACCTTGTATCGACTAAGGAGAAGCAAGTAGGATAAAGCCCCCATGACCTTATCATTTCTAAGAGGTTTTCCTAAATATTTTCCCTAAAATTACTAGAGGGTTGTAAAATTAAAATAATCAACCAGGAGGGGGTTTTGAAAAAATTAATGGTGTTAAAGATTCAATTAATAAAAAAGAAGATAGGACACTGAATCGGGATATTTCAAAATTT
This sequence comes from Viscum album, assembly GCA_963277665.1. Lineage (NCBI taxonomy): Eukaryota > Viridiplantae > Streptophyta > Magnoliopsida > Santalales > Viscaceae > Viscum > Viscum album. Next base: position 646,053,548 of record OY728119.1, read on the forward strand.
CCCAAATATGATATGGCTTACACCATGTACTTTCCATGGTCATGGTGGTTCTTGAACATCCCATGTCTAAAAAACATATCACATGGAGTGAGGGATAAATCTATGTTTCAACCCTCACCAAGGATTTAATTTCACTATAGAGAGGCTACCCAAGTGATTTCTTCCTGAGCAAATTTGGTCCTTACTCCATGCCCATACAAATATTCTTATAAATCCATTTAGTTTACCCTTTTTTACTCAGGGAACACCATTCCCAGTTCTATAGACATTTTTTTGGATGTTTTGGACAAAAAAACCAATAAACCACAGTTAATATTTCCCAATCCACTAAAATATTCCATGACTCTACCCAATAATGGATAAATAGAAAAAAATATATAATAATAGAATAAAAAATCCATATAAAAGACACAATAGTTCTAGGACATTGCAATTGGAAACATTTTAAATGGGTTGATATAAAATGATCTATAAGTGTAAAAAATGTGATAACAATTAAAGACCATAAATTATAACAATATGATAATATTCTTAAAATCAATGTACATGTACATAACATTATGAAATAGTGCCAAACAAAAAAAAATATCACAAATTATGAGTCATGGAATAATTATATTGAAACTATAAGATATATAATCTATGTGTGCGTAACATCAGGAAACCTTACAAATGTGGAACAAACATTATCATAGGAAAACATCACCTACATGAGTGGAAAATTTTTAGTAAATCTTTAAAGTAATTAACACATTCATGTGTATATATTTATCATGGGATATAAATATTTAACTAATGAATTATAGGTGATATATGACCACAACTATCAGTCATCCATACATATGTATTCTACTATAAATAAATCAGTAATCATATTATAATAAATCATGGAAAGAAATTAGGTTTCATATCCATTTAGAATTTATTCAAATCAATCAATCAATCATAATTCCATAAAAAGTAATATCATAACAATACCTTGTAAAATAAAATGGTAACTAACAAAATTTTCTAACTTTCTAAGTAAATACCATTCAATTAAGATGCTGAGGTATAGGGTATTTAAATCATATAGATAAAATGTATATGTTTTTGTCTATAAATTACCCAATCAACCGATGTGGAGAATATTGGTGAGAACCCTTAAATCAAAGGAAGTAAATATATATTATTTACAAAGGAAAAAAACATTGGAATAAAACTCATATTTATACCTAGTTGATTATTATTTAAGACAAAGGCAGCGACATATCATTCCTCGAATAGAAATTAACATTTCATGATACATCTTGGGAAATAATTTTAATTTTATAATTTTAAAAATATCTCTAATATGGTAAAAAAAATATGTCAAAGGATGTTGTATTAGATGAATAATATTTTTTAGGACACATTATAAAGTTTATTTAGGGATAAGTAACATTCTTGACCATTTCGAAATCATTTACATAAATAAAAAAATTTATAAAATCATGAGAATAATAATTTTTTGAAAAAATTAAATCATTAATAGAGTGTATCTATTAAAAAAACAAATATGATGGAAAGATGTGTTCACTTAAAAAATATTAAAATAATACTGTTTTTACACATTGATGTAAACAACCCACATAAACAATTTTTCAAAATTCATTAAAACTTTCCATGAAGGTAAATTTAGTATAAAATTACCTTAAACAATAGTTTATTCTTAAATAAGGATGTATGTAAAATCATGAAAGAATACATTCATGATAGAGTAGGATTCCTGACCTAAAAGAAGAGGTAGGGACAGTTTCCTTATAAAGGGTGAATAATGAACCAAGGGGGTAATGAAATAGTGAGAAGAAACATAAAACCCCCAAAATAATAATTATAGAATTAAATTATTATAGGTTTTAGAAATAATGGGCATAAAAATTTCCCAAATGGTTTATCTCTCAAAAACAATTCTAATTTGAAATTGATATTGAATAAAAAACCCTTTATTATAATGGTAATGTATGAATCAAAAGAAAATAAGAGGGTTACCAGGAAATGGATATTAAAATATCAAGAAATAATTGATATTAATTATTATTGAAGGTAATAAGGTAGTGAATACACCATATAAAATAAATGAGGTTCACAATACGAGACATATCTCATGGAATTGAAAATAGAGACAAATAACCCTTACATTGTCATTATATTCTGAATTGAAAACACATGAAAGGTGTAACATGGAATAGATTTTTAAATTAATTGTAATTCATGAAAATTTATGATAGGAAAAATTCATTTCCAATATATACACAACGAAAAGGATATAAGGGGTGAATAGGCACCATATCTCCTTAAAACAAAACTGAGGGGGAAAACCCTTATCTTAAGTCCCAATTCAATCTGAACATCTGCCTAACCTCATGAAAAATAAAATTATGTTTTTTAAAAAAAATTCTTAACAACCTTTTACACATATATTAGGTTTTTTATGTTCTTTTTATTTTCATATGTTATTTATTTATTTAATAGTTTTAACTTATAGATATTACATAAGGTGGTTCAGTTAATTGACATGAAGCTTCCTTGGAATATTGACCACGGTAAAAAGTGTTGGAAAATATCTCTATAATATCAATAATTTTATAGGTTTTTTTATAATTAATAAAATATTAAAAAATTAATATAGTCCGTTATTTTTTAAAATGGATTTATATTTATAAGGGTTCGTTGATAAGTTCATTTTTGGTGATTGAATTAATTATAACAGTTTAATATTGATATCACTTTTATAATGCCCAATATTATCTTTCAAAAATATAAATATTGTCAGAAATAACATTTTTATACATTAAAAATATTTTTAAAGTCATAATATTTTTTGAAAATGGAAAAAATATATGTAGTTCTGTGGAGGAGGTAATCTCCATGTATACACAGACAAAACTCGTATTATTAATAGAATCAGATGGATATAGAAAAATAAAATAATTATAACTTAATAATATTTTATATTTTATAATAACTATATTTTTTTCATTTAATAAATATTTTATACTATCTATGTAATGTAGTTATGAAAAATAGAACACTTCATTCATGGAGGTAGTAATCTGCATGTAGGCATGATGGCATCTTCATTTTCCAAATGGTTTTGGAGGAAGGTAGAAAAAGGATATTCCATTAGTATAAAAAAATTAGAATATAATTAATACTTAGTTTATCATACTTTCATATATTATAGTGGTTTTGATATGGTAGAATAATAAAATAAATAAGATATCTGGGTTGAGAGCATTACCTCTCATTTTCAATGTTTTCACTTAGGTAACAACTTAAGTCTCATAATTTTGATCATTTGGGAATAAAAAGGATTCAATGATGTGGGGATATGGTTAAGGACATATAGAGGAATATTTATAGTTCATATAAATATTTTAATTGGTGGATAAATGTGATGAAAGTTATAACCATTTATAAGTAAATAAAATGGAATTTTTGTAAATATATATTACTTTTTCAATGATGGAATGAAACTATTCAAGAATAAATGAACTCAAAGTGGAAAATAATGAGTTTTTGGGTGATATTGGGTTGATCAATCTTACAATATTAATTTTCACACATATTTAAAAGTTTTTCAAGTCTTTTACCACAAGATTTTTACATTTTATAATATTGATTTTTTTACCTTGGTACCTAGTTTTTCCCAAAGTAATTTATATTTTATTAAAAATATAAGATAAGAATTATTGAGAAATTTGGATGCTATTAAACTAAATTAAATCTTAAATTAATCTAATTCAATAAATAAATATTAGAAATCTTACTTTTAAATTAAAACATTTAATATATATATAATATTTTTTATAGAAAAATGTTTCTCATTCCATTAAGTGTTCTTAATCTTATATAACATTAATTAACATTGAGATAAGTGATAATATATCTTTATATAACTGTAAAAATCATATAAAACTCATTATAAATAATATATCAATTTAATTTAGTAGATAAAAATTACAAAATATTGATAAAAAATTCATTGAAAATAACTCTTTCATTATTATCATGGTCACTAACTTCAATCATGGTAGTCATGATAGTTTTCCAAAAAATGAAATATAAATTATTACATAATATTAAAATAGTGATCTAAAATATTAAATCCATTTTTTAAAATTTAATTAATATATCTGATTCAAACTAATTTTTAATGTAAGTGAAAAATAATAGTTTTTAGAGTAAAATATTATCTAAGTTTTTAAAACATTAAACATTGTTTTTATAAATTAAACAAAGTATTTTTAAATTATTATTTTTACTATTTAAATAAATATTTGACTTGAGAAACTTTTATAAGTCTTTTAAGTAATACTTACTTCCTGATAAAGTTATAAATTTTACAATATTATTAAAAACGGTATTTTTTACTATTCACCTAAAAACCATTTATCATAAAATGTACCAAAAATTCTACCTAAATTTTTTTAAACATTTTTATTCTAAGATATTATTTCAATTTATCAAATTTAAATTTTAAAATTAATAAATTTTCTTTAAATTTAAAATATAATATATAAAGAAAAACAACGTTTATGTAAAAATTATATTTTAAAACATTAAGTGTTATTTATACTATTTTGTGTTAATTTATAATTGACTACAATATTTTAATATAAGAGAGATTTTATTCTTCTTAAATTTTATTAATAATATTCATCTAATAGGATTTAAGTCATTTTAGTTTTATGTTGTGTGGTAAAAAAAATTCTAAAACGTAGTAATAAATTTGAGAAAAAAGATATTCCAAAATGTTAGTGTGTTATAGTGGGCCGTTCGAGGGGGGATTTAGACAATATGATTTTTTTAAAAGATGTGATATTAATTTAAATTGAACTTCCATGATTAAAATAAGTTCAAAAAAATTATTTATATTTATTTATGATTAGATCATAAATGTATGTATAAAATGTTTATATTAGAATCTTTTTTGGAAAAAACATGCAATTTATGTAAATTGTTAAATAATTTATTATTTGTATATTATTTGATAAAAAAATTCATAAATGTCACAAATTTCAAAAATATAAAGAAGTTAATAATAAAACCACATAAATTAAAAAATGTAAATTTTCATGTTGGATAAAAGTGAATTGTTTGTGTTTATCCAAGATTAAATTATAAATTATTTATAACTTATTTATTAATAATCCATAAATTTTTATCTTATGTTTGAATATATTAATTACTAATTTACTTATTTTTTTTTCATTTGTCGTTATTCTTAGTTATAAATTGTTTATATTATGAATAAATCTATGTGTTAGTTTAATGTGTTAAAATACATATTCAATTTATCATACATGTATTTAAAGATTTATAGTATGGGTATGATAATGAGAATAGTTTACTTATATAATGATTTTACCATTTTCATAACTCATGTATTTATTTACATATCAATATGGTTTGAACATATTGATTTTGTGAAATAAAAGGAATATTTTTCCAAACTAAATATTTTCAGTCACATAATCATTTAGAGGGAATACATGAGATAAGATAGTGATATTAAATCCCTTTTAAAAACATTGAGTGTTAGATTCCGCCCAAAAAACATTTTTCAATACATAGATCATACAACAAGGTAGTATCATGTTATAGTAGGGTGCCCCTTGATTATATTATGTGAGGAAATAATGTAATAAGGTGAACCTGAGAGTTAGTTTCCTCCTTTTTCGTTTTCTTTAGCTTATAATTATCATGAAAATTCATAGAAAGGATATTGGAGGACTAGAGTTGATTTTATCCATATGATGGATTGGGTAAGGAATTTTATTATCAACTATCCATGGTTTATCATATCTGACATTGTTGACATTATGGTAAACCTAAAAATATAATTGGGGATATTAATACTAAATTAGACTCATTATTTAGTGAAATATGAATCTTTTCCCACAATAAGTTCCATTTTATCATAAAGGGTCATTGTTTTATTGGGAGAACATATAATATAAGACTTTATTAAATAAATTTAAAACATAATACTCATCTGAAAATAATAATTTTTTAGACAAATATTATTATTATCATTAATTATGAACATAAAATCAATCTCTATATAGGAAATTATTAATTAAAGGGACTTTCTAAACTAGTATAAACACTAAAGATGTATTTTTATCAAGAATAGAAATTAAATTTCTTATATTATTTCATTCCTATGAAACCAAATGTTTATGTTGTTCATCAAGTGTAACTTGATTCTTATGAGAATCATACAATAATTCACATGATTTTTCAAAGGATTTATATGTGAAATTACTGAAGGAACATTAGCCTCTACACATATTTTCTTTATGATTGATTATATAAATGAATCACAGGGACTAGAGGTTTCCTTTAAGTATCCTTATAGATTTGGAATTAATTCTAGATTTAATGATTGAAATGGTTTTAAAAATATGAATACGTTAAATATATGATTTTCCTATCTAATAAAATATTTAAAGTAAAATTAAGACGACATAAGATGTGTAATACCCTAACCTATATCACCTATCCAAACCAGAGTACCACATGATATCATGTGTATCTCCTCATAATCATGATGTTTATGTCTAGCGATGAGGGTCTAGAGAAGTATTGGGGAGAATATACCATAGTTAATCATATCCATACATTATAACTTAACAATATATACATAAATCAGCTAAAAAATATAGGGAAAAATAACATAAAAAAATATGTTATATCATATGTCATGTTATGCTACACAATATCAAACCAATGGACCCTCAATATTCCATGTCAAAAAGTAGAAGTAGTGCAACTAAAAATAAATAAATAAAAGAATTTGTGGTGTTTGTTTAGATTTTGTCCCAGAATTGTCTTCATCTCCAAACTCAAAGTTCCTCAGCAACCTATCATATGGACCTTTCACTTCTATGGATCCTTGGTTATTATGTCTTCTTATGCACTGAGATACCCATATATAATGTGATTATAAACCCAATATAAAACCACAAATGTGTCATTAACACATGTGCACATGTATATAAATGTTTATTTCATTATATAAAGGTAAATGTTCCAATAATCATATAAATCATCATATATCAAGAGATTATTCGCTAACCAGGATACCATGAACCGAGATCATACCTATATTGAATCCATATTAAAAGAATGTCATAAGTGGTCAACACATGATATAATTCATGTTATGTGACTTCATCATCATTTAAGTAAAATACATTTTCTTCCCAAAAGGAAAAACACCATTAATTACTTTCAGTGAATTTAATTCCACGACTCATGGATACCATCTTTCCTCCAATGGTATGCATGACTAGAATTCATTAATCAATGAAACACTACACATAGAAAAAGAAGTTACCCATAAGCACATCATGTCTGTATATGGATCAACTTCCAATGGAATATCGAATTCTCCTCCCATTATATAATCACATAAAAAGCTTGAGAACTATCCATAATGAATCCAAAGCAACAATATTTGAGCCATGATGTCCAAGTACCCCATATAAGGGTGTATCTAAATCTGTTAGGTCTACCTATCAACTTAATCACTAAAGCAAAGGTTCCACTAGAAATACATTAATACAAAAGTGAGTCATGAAATAGTAGAGAGGAATATAGTACAATAAGTATTCCTAAAACAATGAAACAATACACAAGCCAGGCACAATATAGCAACGAACAATCTTGGAATATCAAATATTTCACAGCATTGAAATGACCACATATATTGTACGAAATATAAAGGGACACACAATATGTGCTCAGAAAGTTCTCAAGACCTACCCATACACACCAAACATAGAATATCATGAAAGAGTCTCTATACTAGGAACATTAAAACAATACAATCATTTCAAACAAATTTGTATGAGGGCCCAAAAATGTATGGACTTCCTATCTTTAGTGCTTTGATGCTAATTTCTAAGATCTGTTAAGGGATGACACCTGGATCATGATATAACATTAAATTTTACTATATAAAGTCCCAATACATTGAATAGAGTATCTATAATTAGAATTAAAGAAATCTATCAATGAAATTGGTGGAATCCATCATAACATACCTAAAGAGATTTTTCACCAGTAGAATATCTAGGACTAATCAAGCATAGGAAACCATTTGTCATAATCCAACATTGATCCATAAATCAATCTTGAATTATCCATTATGTCCTAGTAGAGATTCATAGATCTAGAAAACATGTCTTGTAACCATGATAAATTCCTAATGAAAAAAGAAATTTTGGATTATAAATGATAGGTCTTGCCTTTATAGACACTAATGTATCCATATCCACTCCATGTTCTAAAGAGGAGAGGAATAGTAATCCTATAGATCTAATAGAGATATCACTTAGAGGTTCTTGTCACATTACGGTTAGATTTGGGTGAGAGTTTCTCTAATAATCTGATTAGGGTAAAATGATGAAGATTCCATTAATAATAGAATTATCTAGAAACCAATAGTAGGTCGATGGGCCTCACTGATGGGTCAGCGGAACCACCATCTATTTAGTGACTAGACTTCAATAGGATAACATGACTTGGTAGAATTAAATCATTTTTTGTACTATCAATGATGTGATGATTCCTCATGTGTCGGAACTAGGTTGTATATTTGACCTCAGGCATGCCTCCCCACATTCCAGAAGCTACCAAATAGGATTGTGTATGTAAAGAATATTGTGGGGAGACTATACCCTCTAGTAAAGAGAAGTAATAATAGAATAATTAATATAAATATTCAATAGTAAACAATATAAAAATAAATAAATAATAAAAATATACAACTATAATAGATAGCAAGTAATGTCATGATGAAATAACTAAATGAAATACTGAATTCATACAAGTAAAACACTAAACTAAAATGATAAAAGATTTAAAAATACCTAGTATCAAACCCCATGTCAGCCCCAACTCAAAACTCTAATCCATTTAGGAATCAATAAAATAACGAAGGCCCTCAATCCCTTTTCTAGACTAGTATCCAAAAAATATGCCCTGGTACCAAACAACAGTCTGAAATTGTGTGAGTAAAAATAAATAGGTCAGCATCCATGATATCTAAACAATCCTGTCAAAATACGTATATAGGGACTGAAATAATATGATAGACATGGGTATTATTTAATAAATTAGTACAACACATCAAATAACCCAACTGAACCTTGAGCTTTGGGTTGACACTCAAAGGTTATCCAAACCTTCTTCGACTCCATGTCGGATATCTCTGTTATGTGGTGGATCCTCCAAAATTAGGATGGGTCACCCAATCTGATCGAAGATTCTCCTATATGAAGATAAATCACCAGATTAATGTCTCAAGTTATCAAACTAGGCTCCATGCGAAATACCCTTGCTAGAGTCTCTTATGTCTTCCTAGGGAAAATGACACCATTGGAAAATTATTTATCGTATATCGGGCTCTAGGTGAATTACCCATGATATAGTTAAACAATTCTTCCCAAGGAACACATCACCAAGGGTAAAGTAACCATCTTATATCAGAATAGATGTGAATTACCCATGTTTGTGTCACTTACGTCTTCTAAGGACACAATAACATACCAAGGGGGAAAGTAACTATCAAATGTGGTTGATTCTAATGTATTAGGATGAATCACCCATATCACATCTCACTGTATATTGAATCAAGACATAAAAATATCTTGTCATTAATATCATATAAAAGAAATCCAAGTATACCATGCATCAGTCATGTCAAAAAAACTATTATAATCCAAGATGGTCAATTTATCAACTTAAAAATTAAAGAGTAATTTATTCTCAATTGGTGGATTCTCCTATATTGGGATGAATCACCAATATCAAATCATACTAGTTGAAATTTCTTATAGTTCACATGTTATATAAAACATGCATTATTAATCCATGTTTCTCATAATTTTAATTTAATAAATATTCACTAGGATCAACCAAACCAAGTTTCAACCAAGGGTTAATGGTTGGCATAGCTCAAAATTGGCTAAATGCCTAGTATTTGTTCTAATAGGCCTGAAAAAAATCAGGATCCATAGGGGGTATGAGGATATGAATTTTCAGCTTATGGACTCAATTCCAATGGCATATAGAATTCTCCTCCCATTAGATAATCACAGGAAAAGCTCTAAAACTATCCACCTTGAATCCAAAGCAACAATATATGAGTCATGATATCAAAGTACCCCATATAAGGGTGTGGCTAAATCTGCCAGGTCCACCTATAAACCTGAACACTGAAGAAGAGGTTCCACTAGAAATACATTAATACAAAAGTGAGTCATGAAATAGTAAAGAGGAATATATTATAATAAGTATTCCAAATACTATGAAATAATACACAAGTCAGGCACAATATAACAAGGATCAATCATGGAATATCAAATAATTCATAGCTTTGAAATGACCACATATATGGTAAAAAATATAAAGGGACACACAATCCGTGCCCATAAATTTCTCACGATCTACCCATAGACACCAAAAATACAATATCTTGAAAGAGTCTTTATACTTGGAACATTAAAAAAATACAATAATTTAAAAAAAATTACTAGGGCCCAAAAAGGTATGGACTTCCTATATTTAGTGCTTTGATGCTAATTTATAAGATCTATTAATGGATGACACCTGGATCATGATAGAACGTCAAATTTTACTATAGAAAGACATGATCCATTGAATAGAGTATCTATAATTAAAATTAAATAAATATATCAAACAAATTGGTGGAATCCATCATAACATACCTAAAGAGATTTTTTACCAATGGAATTTCTAGGACTAATCAAGCAGAGGACATGTTTTTAATAATCCAACACTGATCCAGAAATCATGCATGAATTATTCATTATGTCCTAGTGGAGATTCATAGATCTAGACAACATGCCTTGTAACCATGATCAATTATTGATAAAAAAAGAAAATTCGGATTATAAATGATAGATCTTATTTTTATAAACACTAATGTATCCATATCCACTTCATGTTCTAAAGAGGAGAGGAAGAAGAATATTAGAGTGCTAATGGAGATATCACTGAGATGTTCTTGTCACATTAGGGTTAGATTTTGGTGAGAGTTTATCTAATAATCAGAATACGATAAAATGATAAAGATTCCATTAATAATAGAATTATCTTGAAACTAATAGTAGGTCGATGGGTCTCACTGATGAGTCAGCAGCACCACCAGCTATTCAATTACTTGAATTCAATAGGATAGCGTGTCTTGGTATAATTAAATCATTTTGTGTACTATCACTGATGTGATTCCTCCTCATGTGACTGAACTAGGTTGGATATTTGACCTCAGGAATCCCTCCCCACATTCCATAAGCTACCAAATTGGAGTGAGTATGTAAAGAATATATTGGGGAGACTATACCCTCTAGTAAAAAGAAGTAATAATATAATAATTAATATAAATAGTTAATAGGAAACAATATAAAAATAAAAAAAATAAAAAATACAACTATAATAGAAAACAAGTAATGTCATGATGAATTAACTGAATGAAATACGAAATTCATACAATTAAAACACTAAACTGAAATTAGAAAAGACTAAAAAATACCTAGTATCAAACCCCATGTCAGTCCAAACTCTAAACTCTAATCCATTTAGGAATCAATAAAATAACGAAGGTCCTCATTCGCTTTTCCAGACTAGTATCCAAAAAATATGCCATGGCACCAAACAACAGTTTGAAATTGTGTGAGTAAAAACCAATAGGTCGATATCCATGATATCTAAAAAATCCTATCAGAATATATATAGTGCATGAAATAATATGATAGATATGGGTATTATTTAATAAATTAGTATAACACATCAAATAAACCAACTAACCCATGAGATTTGGGCTGAAACTCAATGGTTAGCCAAACCTTCTTAGACTCCATGTCGGATGTCTCCGTTAAGTGGTGGATCCTCAAAAATTAGGATGGGTCACCCAATCTGATGGAAGATTCTCCTATATCAAGACAAATCACTAGTTTCATGTCTCAAGTTATCGAACTGGGCTCCATGCGAATTTTCCATGCTAGAGTCTATTATTTCAACCCATGGAAAATGACACCATTGGAAAAGTAATTATCTTATATTGGGATCTATGTGAATTACCCATGCTATAGTTACTTTATTCTTCCCAAGGAACACATCACTAAGGGGGATGTAACCATCTCATTTCAGGATCCATGTGAATTACCCATGTTGGTGTCACTTTCATCTTCCAAGGGAACAATAACAAACCAAGGGGGGAAGTAACCATAAAATGTGGTTGATTCTAATGTATTAGGATGAATCACCCATATCACATCTCACTGTATATTGAATCAAGACCTAAAAAATATTATTTGAAATATCATATAAAATAAATACAAGTATACCATGCATCAATCATGTCAAAAAACTATTATAATCTAAGATGGTCAATTTATCCATTTAACAATTAAACAGTCATTTATTCTCAATAGGTGTCTTATTCTATATTAGGATGAATCACCAGTATCAAATCATACTAGTTATCATTTCATATAGTTCACATTTTATAAAAAACATGCATTATTAATCCATGTTTCTAATAATTTTTATTTAATAAATGGTCTCTAGGTTCAACCAAACCAAGTTTCAACCAAGGGTCAATGGTTGGCATAGCTCATAATTGGAAAAATGTCTAGTATTTGTGCCAATAGGTCTGACAATAAAAATCAGCATCCATAGAGGGTATGAGGATATGAATTCTCATCAAATAAATATAATAAAAATTAATTTATATCGTCGGCATGGCATGTCGGTGTGATAGCACTTATTCTGCATTTGAGAAAAGAGAAACATAAAAAATGGAGTTGTTATAGACTACCTACCACAAAAGTTTAAAAAATTCAAGAAATTAATCAACACCCAAGTATGATTTTTGGTCCCTCTTTACCTATCTTCAAAGGAAAACCGAGAAACTTGATCAGTGCATACATCTAACTTGATCTAGGTTAGGCAGTAATAATCTATGGTTATTCGCAAGCTAAAACAGATGAGATAAGAATAAGGAAAAGAACTGTAATATTACCTCCACATGTTTGTTCTATAACTATATGATTAAAAATGAAACACACTTATGATTTGAAGAAGACTCAAAATATCACATAAATAGGGGAAACAGTTGAGAGAAAGGTACATGATGTTAGGTTTCCAGGCGAATGTATATTTATTAGAAATCTAGGAATGCCATGATCAAGAAATGAATAGGGTATTCACATTGTGAAGGACCCACTCTCCACATACACAAAAAAAACATATCACCTAGGACTAGAAACCATAATAAACCAATTTCACATTGTGAAACCCTTACATGATACGACTTCACATTTATTGGATGTCTCATGAATCCATTCATAGTGTGAATGAAGTTCATAGGATCATCATGAACAATTCATGCCTTGTATGGGTTTCATGTGGTATTCTTGAACAATTCAAATAATGAATTGGGAATTCATGGAGTGAATTTAGAATTCATCAATTGATTTCATTCAATAGTCAAAACTAATCTTATCTCTATCTATAAGTCTATAAAAATTAACCCAACCAGACTAAGGCTCAATAACTAAGATTCAAACCAAAAACAACTGATCTCAAAGAGGTTTAATAAATATTAAAAATGTATTTACCTAGAAAAGATGGAATATTAGAACCTCCCAACCATATTACAACTTTTCCCTAAGATATGCTTCAAATCACCTTGGGGAATATTGGAGAACAAGTCTAGAAATTGTGTTTGTATATCATATTTCCTCTCCCATGTCTCCTCTTGAACACATCCATGCTTCCCACTACATTCATACAAGATCTATTGTATTCCATTGTATATTATCTTCCCTAAGGTTCATAATATAAATCAAGTTCACCTCAAAGGAAGAATTAATAACTAGCTTGACGTAGTCAAGTTCGGTCACTTGAGAAGGGTGAAGATGATATCTATGATGTTGTGCTATGTGAGACATGTTATTCATGGTGTTTTATCTTTGTGGAATTGAAAAATTGATACACCACTATACCAACACATTCCACTATTTTAAACAATTCGATGAACCTAGGCACTGACTTCCTATATTTCCAAATATAGAATTTCTCAAGCCGAAGTGACACCCAAAGTAAATCATGATAACCAATATCAAAATACATAGGTCGTATCTGATGGTCAACATATGATTTATGTTATCTTTATATAGTCACTAAACACATACAGATTAACTAAACCAACTCTGATGTATCTTATATGAGATTATGTCCAACGATTACTAAATCACCTTCCTATAACTAATAAGGAGGTTAATGACACATCATTACATATAAATCAACTAAAGGATCCATTTGGATAGATTATTGATAGTTATTATTATAATAAAACTCTATGAGTTCTATATTTTTCTTCCACGAACCATAGGAATCAAAAATATAGGCTCGCAATATATCCTCCTAAATTTGAATATTAAACTCAGATTGGTTTTCGATATAAGATGATATATTGTATTTAAAATAAACTAAAATACCAGAGCCTTATAAAGACCCTAATAGAAACAAGATGTAAAAATGGGATCCCGATTAGAAATGATACTCCACATAACACTATGAAATCAAACTATTTCCTACACAAAGATACTTCCTAGATCATCAATGTTGAAGATCTCCCTAATAGGCAAGAAGTGCGTAACCTCATAGGTCAATCTTTGACTACCCACACTGTATCAATATTTAGAGATGTCCTAATAAATCAAAACATAAAATATAGAGTTACTTAATCCCACTTCCATTCCATAATGGGTATAGGTATCAACAACCCAATAGGCATCTAATGCTCATCATTCACCTACTGACTGGTGTAAAAACTCACCATGAAGACCTCTATATCTTTCCTCATTCTAGGACACCATTATTATTTATAGATAACATGAGAAATATTTTCTAATATTAGATTTATCACCCATTTATAATCATGACACTTTTTATCAGTTCCTTGAATAAGACCATAAGAACCTGTACACACCTATGGATAAGAAGAAGAACACTATTTCCAAGACACCATCCTGATGGTGGGTCCCCACCATATAAACTATCCATCATAAATAAGAACTCCTGATCGAATAACTTATCTCTCTTTATCCAATATAAAATAATGGATATAACATATGTTGAAGTCAGAGAAACCTATCCCTGAGAAACATGAACATATATATGAATGAATGTAAAGATTATTATCATCCACAACTCACCATAGGAATATCACACAACCTATTTCGGCGTATTTTGTCCTAAGAAATCAGTAAAACGTTCTCGTTTTCTGGTATCAAATCCTAATATATGTAAAAGGAATAAAGATACTCGACCCACCTCTACTTCCAAATGTTTTGGTCTCAATTTTAAAAGATTCACTTGAGTCAATTTTGGACCATGTACACCATAAACCTCATTCACAACGGATATTGTCTCTAGTATCTTAGGATGTGTTGCACAATATCCAACTCTAGATTGTGATTATGGTAACTCTTCTCATCTAGTATTAGCTACCATGATCCATATGAAACCACTTGAGTCACCTCCATAATATCTTCTCTAAGTCTGACTCTAAATGCATCAAAGTAAATGGAATATGCCTCACCTGACACATGAAAGGTGAGGATCAGTGCTGAGTCCAGCCTTGTTTTCAGTTCATGAAAAGATTTATCATAGGATTTAGTCCAAATAAACATCACCCATTTCATTAATATCCTAGGAGTTAGTGCTTCCAGACTGGATATGTCTAACATGAATCATAGATAATAACCTATTAAACACAGAAAGCTTCAAATCTTGGATACATTATTATGCCTCTCCTAATATATGACGATAACAACATTCACTGGGTCCAATGCCAATCCATCCTATGAGATAACATGTCCCATGAAATTAATTATATCAATCTAGAAACTAAATTTAGATAACTTAGTGTAAAACTAATGGTCTATAAATGTACTCAAAATGATTTCAGGATATTGATCATGATAATCTATAGACCAGGATTACGCTGAGATGCTTCCAATGAAAAATACCACAAACTAATCAAGGAAAGGATAAAAAATGTGATTCATGAATAACCAAAATACTGTCAGTGAATATATTATACCGAATGACATCACCATGAACTTATACAAGTTATACCTTCTTCTAAAAGTAGTCCAGCTTATGTAAAAAATTATTACTCTTAATTGATGTTTCCCTAACCTCAAGTCAATCTTATAGAATACCCTCTCACCTCTTAGTTATTGAAGAGATCCTCGATGCATGAAATTGGATACTGGTTCTTGAATATCATTGATTTCAGTCTCCAATAATCCACACATAAGAACAAGTTACTATTGGGATTCTGGGTGAAAATCAAAAGAGAACCCCATGGAAAAGTACTAATCAATATGAATCCATTTGCTTATAGATCTTACAACTAGAATTTAAACTCAAAAAAAATTATTGTTTTCTTTATGTATGGCATGAACGACACTAGCTTAGCTCTTGACTATAACTCGATTGTGAACTTCATCTCCTGCTCAAGTATTAGTCCATAGAACTCTTTAGAAATACATCCTAAAAATGGTTTCCCATTAGAGTATAAGTATCATTTTTATTTCTCCATAATCCATAATAATACATACTATTTGGGCTATGAGTAAATACAATCAGCATTTAATTTATCCTATAAAACTTACTAGAAGATCCCACTCAACCCGATGAAAATAACTTCCCCGTTATAGAGATAGAATGGTAACTCTATTCAAATAAAAATTGATATGATCTTATTAGAAAACTATCCAATTTATTCCATGAATCAAATGTAATTATATAATTTCTAGTAAAAACTTCTCCCAAAATATTGTAGCCCCTGATTTCTAGAGAAGACTCTTTGAAATGTCTGATATCCTCTAATTGCACTCCCAAAGGCATGTGGGTGGTCATAATTCCATCCAAGAACTCTATAAAAAATCACAAACCATTTCAAAATTGACTAGATAATATTTAATTTGATGCTCATATATCAAAAAAATGTAGGTAAGGGTATATGATATAATAATTGTTTGTTTAAAGGTATAAGGTTCTAAATCCATACTAGTTCGAGTAGGTTGTAAAACATGCATCCGAGTCACCCCTTTATATTAAGCTCTAGTCTGACTCCCATGTACTACTCCTACTAGCTGGTACTTTTAATATATCTTTATGGTACACATCCCCTACATAAACTTGAATGTCCATTAGAACTCTAGATACCTAATTTCTAAGAGCATTTTGAGTCTCTTCGAGAATCGGGTTCCTTTAGTGATCCACTATCATAGTTCTATTGGTAGGAGTTCCAATAGACCATTTGAATATATATTAACCTACAACATTCATGGGACTACATAGCAAGGTAAAGACCCTAGAAGCATCTGTGAACAATCCTGTTCTATTGAAATCACTCAAATGAGTCATGATTTGGAGGTGGATATCTTCTCCCACGGCTACTCTGCCCGCTACTACCCTAGGGGTAACCATCGTAGAATCACTTCCTACTTCCAGAATAATAACTCCCAAATTTCCCTTCTGAAATAAACTAACCACCACTCTAGGAATATCTTAGATTCCCTTATATTATAAGAGCCTAATTTATTACATCCATAATTATTCATAGCCGAAGGACATTCTCCTATGACCATATCTCATCATGAATCCAATCATTGAATGCCTCACACTAGCTACCGTTTTATTTACCAAGGATAGAGAAAAATGTAATAGGTCAATTAAGTATCCATTATAGTCTATCACTAAAATACTCACCTTTTTTATGTGTAATAATCATGATCTATTTCATCCCTCAACTTCTATGGATATAAGTGGATCAAAAACATTACCTCTAATTACTTATAGGATAGCTCCTCATTTTACTCTTCTTGCTCCACAATTTTCCATAAAGGCTTGGATAGTCCACATAATAATTATGTAGTAAGCTTCACCACATTTGTTTTGAGTGTATCAAGTTGGTTAGATATTATTTTGACTGACTTGATATAGAAATCAATTTCAAGGGGTCCTACCTCCCCCAATGAATGTAGGTGAATGTTATATCTCGAACTCTCTCAGCATCTCCAAAATCGAAGGTGAACTGTGAATGGTCTCCCTATATATTGATCGCATGACCCTAAGGAATCTATCATGAAGTTGATCATACATTATATTCAGTGAATATTCAGAATAATATAGCACAAATGTGTTAGGATTGAGCTCATTACCACTCCCTTAATGCTAAACTCGAAGAAAATGAGGATGAATTTTATTTATAGTGGTTAACAGATACCTTAAAAAAATAACATAATATGGTCAACCACAACATTTGAGGAAAATAGAGAAATAATGGCTCTATATTCCTTTACATGTGGAATATAAAGTGAATCTTAATAACATAATAGTTTCTTTCATTTATTATTAACAATTATATTAAGGAGTTTATTTTTACAGTTTATATAGGTATATATTTATAGTGACCCTTTCTAAACATACATGGATATTACATAATATTTGTTGAATATTTAATACATTACACAAATAGGCGCCCAAATACCCTATTAGTTTAGGGCGTTTAAAAGAAGGGAAACATAAACATTGGCATATAAGTAAGCTACATTATATCTCACATGGTTCTTAATGAATATAATATTTATTAGAAACATCATATATAAAACATGAATTCATAACATGGTGAAAGGATACATAAAAAGGGGTGATATCAGATTCTTAGTAAAGGTAAATAATAGAGATATGTAAGAATAAACACTTGCATAAGGGTATGAGAAATTGATCACAACATTAGAAGATCATACCCAGCATATCAAATATCATAAACATGAATCATTTCCTAGATATTGTAAGTTCATAATAAATGAATCATAATGGATTCTAGAGCATAATCCATGAAATCATAACATAGGAATAATATGTGGAGTTGTGGAAGACACATAAGCATATAAAATAATTTCCTTAGTAGTCAAGGAATCACTTCCAAGAACATATTAGTAGTATGGGTTCACTACCCATAACATCTTGTTAGTCATATTTCACTCCCATTACCATCTTAATAGACATATTTTACTCCCAATACAATATTATAAAAAAAATCCATTACTAAACTAAGTTCACTCACAATTCCATCCATGTCTATCTCATGAGATATAAATCATTACCCAATGCATTGGAGAGAGATATAGGTACCACCCATATCTTAATCAAATTATATATACATGTTCTATAGGATTAAAAACTACCATATCATAACCCATGAAATCAAAGGGGTATCATTAACATGTCATTATATCATAACTTATAAAAAATTGATAGGTTTTATAATCATTTTATCAATGAAAATCCAATGAAAGAAGCTAGTTTCATAAGAATATAACCAATCAAAAGATAAATTTATTTCATAAACATATTACCCATAAAAGATAACGGTTTTTATAAAAAATATAACAGATGAACGGGAAATGGGATTCATAAACATCATGCCATAAAAACATAAACCATTCAAAGAAATAATATGAATGGAACCCTTGTATAATATCTCATTAAGGTATGGGTAAAGAAATTAATATTTGTTGGAAAATAAATTTATTAACATCTTTTAAAATCACTTCTTAAGGAAAATTGTATTTCTTCTTTTTTTAAAAATAATTTTTAAAAGATAAAGCATTTTAAAAACCATTATCATTGAAAATAACCTTGAAAACATATAATATTAGCTTGAAAATTTTTTGATTTTTTTTGAAAATGTATAAGATAATATTGAAATTCGTTTTGAAAAAACATTTTCTATAAAAACTTAAAAATATTCTTGAAAAATATTTGAAACACTTTTTTCTTTGAAAACTTATATAAAGTAATTTTGAAACTCTTTTTAGTTGAAAATTTATTTTGGAATATTGAAAACAATTTGTTTAACTTTTTTCCTTGATATCATATAAAAGAATATTGAAAACATTTAAATAAATTTTTAAACATAAAATATTTTTGAAACCCTTTTTCTTTGGAAATAACTTTGAAAACATTTAAAAGAATCTTTGAAAAATCATTTTAAACACTTCAAAAAAATGAAACATTTTTGAAAACCAATTTTGTTTTGAAACCCACTTTAAAAACAACGAATGCCCAGAATATTATGAAAAACAATTATTAAAATATTAATGTTGAAAACTTGCAAATGAAGCTTCAAATTAATGGCATACATTACAGTAGATAAATATGTACATTCCAAACATTAATTTTTCACTATAATAACATTTAGAAAAGTGTCTTGACTGGAAAATAAAAAGAAGATTATTTTTTAAAAACAATTTTTTAAAGGTAAAACATGGGTAAAAATTTATTTTAATTATCATTGGATAATTGTATAACATTTTTTATAAAACATTTTTTTAAAACATGTTTTTTAAAGAACAGATATTTCTGACTGAAGAGAGAGAAAAAGTCATATTTTATAAAAAACACTTTATTAATTATCTTAAGTACAAAAGAGAGAAAAAATTGTACCAATACATTAATATGTTATGAATAACCAGATTATAAGAAAAATAATGAGTTTTATTAAAATATGGATTATAATATTTCATCAATAGAGACATAATCATGAAAAATCATGATAAATGATTATATTGTATCGATAAACTATAAAAACTTTGGTGACTTTGAGTAATAATACACATGAGAGAATAGAGTTACATGAAGATTAAAATATCATGAAATAAGTAGATTAAAAATATATCATGTCAAAGGAAAGTATATACACCCCATATAAAAAATATAGGCATATAATAGGGCATGTATCACAAAGAAGGGAAATTGAGACAAAAATTACTTTACCGATTTGGTAACTTTTGAACCTTAAACCCAAGAAATAAATATTATTAAATGGATATGTAAATACCAATAAATTTAATTATAATAATACGTTAATATATTCGTGGGAATTATATATACCACACAAAATATATGACTAGTTTATAATACATAAGTCTCACAAAATTAGAAGTGAGATGAGAAAACCCTTACTAATTGAGTAAAATTATAATCGTGATCCCCGTGAAAGAATAAAATTAATTAACCATTTTAATATAAATAAATAAAATAAATTAATTATACCACATTTCATAGGGAATTATATGCACTACAAAATATAATTTATTTGTTAATATGGCTTGTATCTCATGGAAATAAAGAGTGAGATGAAATTCCATTACATTATGTCTTAACTCTCATCGTACTCATATAAACCTCCTGTATAATAAATATTAGTTTATTATAAATATATAAATTAACAATATTATTATATCTAATACCATGTGTTGTTTTATTATGAAATTATATTACTCTTTTGTTCAAAATTTCATGTTATTGTAACAGTTTGGGTAATATCTGCTTTGTTTTTCATACAAATTTTGACTTATTATTCTTGATCCTCTTAATTAGATCATGAATTATTTATTTAAAGAATGTAAAACATCATATAAATATCATATATATTAATTATATATATATATATAATAATATATAAAAAATGTAAATATGAAATTAAATACATCATTCTAGTAGATGGTAGGCTGTACGTATGCATGAACGTTGTCTCCATTTAATTGTCATTTTGAAAGAAATATTGTAAATGAAATATATATATATATACTATAATTAAAATACCATTATTATGTCATATTTACCATATAAGTTTACCAAACTTATCCTTAATACATTCCATGTAAATTTTGAACGAATCACATCGCTTTGAAGAGGTGGTAGTCCACACGTCCAGAAACAAAGTCATCATATTCATACAAAATGGAAATCATGAAGGAATGTTTATATATTAATTAAAAAAGTATAAAAACATCATAAATATAATATATATCATATAAAAATATACTGATCATCATTATTCCCACCCATAGGAGGTGGTAAAGGAAAAAAACGTGCAATATCATTTTGCAAGGCGATAGTCCGCCGTACACATGAACTGTAAGTTTGTTACCCGTTAGATAGAAGTGTGTGTAAGTGTAAGTAGAAAAATTAAAATAAAAACACACCATTATATTTAGGATACTTATTTTATTATATAACATTTAATAATAATATTTTAGGTGGTGTATAGTGAAAATAAAACAAAGTATCTTGAGGAAGGATGATACATGTTATTTAGGTAACAATGCTTAGTTTGAAACTAAGGGCTTACTTGGTTGGATTTCTGAAAAAAAGGGAGGAATATAGGATGAATTTATAGGATTTGGGATTATTTTGTTTCATATTTTTACTGATCCAATGGGATTTATAGTTGTGAATAAGTGAGAGGTGTCAGTCTTATTTAATAGTGGAGGAGGAGTGGCATTATTGTATATTTATGAAAAGAGAACTCCACCCACGTTTTTTCAAATTCAATTGGATCCAAATATGGTTCCAAACCTATTAAAGGGATTATATGGTCCAAATATGAACATATAATAGCTTTTGTATAAGTTTCTAGGTCATTTTGGGACTCAGCTTTTAAAGTTTAGTACTTTGTTAAGATAATTATTCTCTTAATTATTGTCATTAATTTTAATCAAATTCACTAATAGTTTTGGTCAAAAAATATGTTGTCATTATTATAAATTATGAATTAAAACTTATTTTTATTATAAATATATAATATATTTTCCAAATCATAATTACATAAGTGGAATAAATTAATTTAAAATTAATCTCGCAGATGGGACAACAAAGTGGGTTTTTAAAGAAAAAAAGTTCTAAAGATTGAAATGATTTTATATTCAATTTCAATGTGAAATTTATTTTAATGACCTAAATTGGATTAATAGATGAAACTTTTATCTAATTAATATTTACAACCAAATTAAAATATAATTTAACTGTATAAATTAATTAGAATAAAAGTCATTTTTGAATTAAAATTCATAATTTTCCACTATTCATCAAAATATGAAACTTCTTTGAAAAATACCAAAAATCCACCCAACGAAAATTTTTAAATCCCTCATTAAAAAATGAAGTTCATTTTTTCAAATAATATTTATATGAGTGTCAAAAATTATATTTTAAATGATGTCTCCATTAAAAGGCGGTGAAGTTGCCTTTTTAAAAAATACATCATTTTATTCATAAAATTTGATTCTTCTAATCTTATGCTGATCAGATATATTTTTTGAGTGTCAAAAATTATTAAATATAAAATATATAAAATTTATTATAGTAATTCATAAAACTTGGTTTGTATAATTTACTCAGATGAAATGGTATTTATATATAGAGAAATATTTTTCTTAAAAATGAATTTATTAATTTTAAAATAGTTATTTCATTCACTTATAATAATTTATAAGAAAAGTATTAAATTTATATAATGTGTAAATAATATTTTCACAATTTAGTTAATATTTTTCATAACTTTAATTCCAACATCTGGGCGGTATCTATAATAGTATTTTGTTAATAATATGGATAGTATGTTTTAGTTCGGTAAAAACACTTCCTTGTAAGTAATGGAAGAACTTGAAGGGACTCGGTATTATTTGTAATACAATCCAAACATAGTGTTGGGTTCACTGCAAGTTAATATAAGTTTTGCGTGTAGCTAAAGATTAGCTTTGGGTTGCGTACAATGCAAGACTAACTTATTTCTTTTTTATAAAAAACTATATTCAGTGTCGTGTGAAAAAAACATCAAAATGATGAAATTAATTTGAAAAATATATATTTCAAAAAATATCTAGGTGTTACAATATGTAACATATAGTAAATATTTCCCAAGAATAAACAATTAAAGTCAATATATATCTATGTTCCTACAATTATTAATGTATACTCATCTTGTGTCATATCATCCCATGATTGAAATCTCAAGAAAAAATAACATCACCCAAAAGGTGATTAACCCAAGGTGAAATAACATGAAAGTTTAATATGTGACAACATGAAAAATAATATCATTCCAAGACACTTGTTTTTTCACCCACACAAGTCTTAGATACTACCATTCCCAAAATCATTACCAAGACCTAGCACATCAAATTCTATTATATACCTTTCCCAAATAGTAAAGAAGTAAAAATGAAAATTGATCCTATAATTCAACATTGTAACATCCCTATCATGGTTCTTCCTCATGTGACCGAGTTGGGTTGGAAACTGAACCTTTTCCCTGGATCCCCATAATCTATAGGCTACATTGATCCATTTCTTACTAGATGGGTAGGAGTTTAGAGATTGGACTAGCATGGGTTAATGTTTAATACATCACTCAAGTGGTGTCAAGTCTAGTCTCAACACCAATGGACCTAATGTGATCCATCATGATCTATGATGGGATTAAAGATATAAATTCTAATCAAATATTTATATTACTAATTTATTCAGGTTGCACAAATGATGTTCCAGTGTGATCACACTTATGACACATACTAAAACGGTGAAATGAACATAGGGGAGTTATTCTTTACCACTTACCTAAAAATATGAGAAGATGTAAACAATCCCCCAATGTCTTAGGTGTCTCTAGGTTCCATTCTTCCTTACTTTCAAATGAAAACCAAGAAACTATGTCTCTGTAGATATCCAACTGGATAGAAGTTAGGCATCCACTATATATTCTATTCACATGAGAAAATATATGAGACAATATAGAGGAGGGGTCCATAGAGCATACCTTCACTTTCTTGGTTCTGAAGACTGAGATTTAAAATGGAATACACTTATGATTCGAATAAGAATCCAAATATTGGTGAAGGAGGGTCTACTATCAAGAGAAAGTTATGTGATATTAGTTTTTCATTATATTATTGGTTTAATATAATGTTGTGTGAACATCATTCATGATGTGGATAGGTGATTCACATTTTGAATGAACCACTTTCAAATTATGCCAAAACAATATCCACCTAATCTTAAAAACCATAATAAATTTATTTAACATCATTAATACATTATACAATGTGAGTTATATTTTCATGGACTACCGGTGAATCCAGTCATGGCCAGAATTATGTTCAATGTGTATATTGAACTATTAGTGACTTGTAAAGGTTTCATGGGGTCTACCAGAAAAATTCACATCATGATTTGGGAATTTGTGGTTTGAAATTTTTCAACATCCAAAACTCACTTTCTCTCTTGTTTCACCTCTTCAATGCTTAACCCAACCAGATCATGTCTCGATACCTAAGGTTCAAACCCAAAAAATGGGATCAAAGAGGTTTATGCAAACATAAAGAGGAACATACCTAGAAAATATGGGATATTAAATTCTTCCTTGACCGCTGGTTTTTTGGAGGATTCCCACCAACTAGACAGTGGGGATAACATAATTTCAGGTCCAACATCCAGCACCACCGGCTAGCTAGTTTACCCCACTGGTTAATTAAAGTCCCTGCTTCTGCCACCATGCATCCTATTATACCTCCATTCTCTAAAAAACTAACTATGAGTTCATTTTACAAAAAAGATGCTCCTCTAAGGGAATCAAAGGAGAAAAATATAAATCATAAATTGAAAATATAATGGACCTTGAATGTTGATGAAATTTCAATTCTATCAAATAAGGACTTATGATCCCCGAGAAGTGTCTCTAGAAGTACTGGTAAAAAATCATGGGACACTATGCCTGAACATTATAATAAAATTCAAAGTCTCCTCATGAATATTAATATCCTCTCATAGAAATATGAAATGTTTTTTCCTTTTCACTTTTAAAAATTTCTCACTCAAGTTAATGATCTATATCAAGAACTCCAAAACAGATGCATTTGAGTCTAGCCCAATATACTCACAGTTGACCACATGCACAGGATCCAGCATGTACCTCCAAATCTAAGAAACATGGAAAACATCATGCATACCTTTATTCCACAGAGGAAGATCCAAATGGTAATCCTTTTTCTTGATATGATTAGTAGTCTTTAATGGTCCAACAAATACAAATTCTAGATTTACCTACTTCCATAACCATCAATTCCCTAATTGACTAATTCCCCAAAACAAAAAATAATATTCCATAGTGAACTCCAAAGTTCATCACATATAGTATTCATGTTATAGTTTCTTTCTCTGAGTGGAGATTAACTACTTATAGATCAACTATAGACTCTTATCAGTTTCATGCAGCAAGATCAACCCCACAATTTCATCATTACCTGCATTGTTCCAACATAGAAGAGAGAAACATGTCCACCAAAAAAGAGCCTCAAAATTTGATATATGAATTGAACCATGGAAGTTATTAGTGTATGCGAACTCATCCAAGGATAAGTGATCTACCCAACCTCCACCAAAACAAATAACACATGATAATAGTATATCATCAAACATTTGAATCATCCTTTATGATTTTACATCAATTTGAAAATAATATATTGTACATAGTTTCAGTTGGGTACCCCAAACCGTATTTAATCTCTATCAAAAATACGACATGAATCATGGGTCCCTACTAGAAATGGTGATCAAAGTAACTCCGTGTAGCCATGAAATCTCTTGTATATACATCATTCTAAACTTTTCTACTATAACGGACTCTTGAACTAGTAATAAATTAGAAACTTTTTTCGATTAATCAACTATCACCCAAAAAGCATTAGGAATCTTTGTGGTCATGGGTAACCCCATTATGAAGTCCACCATCACATCGTCCCACTTTCAGAAAGGAACTATATGTGACTGAAGAAAACCAATTAGATTTTAATTCTTATATTTTTCTCGCTGGTAATTAAGTAACCATGAAACAAAATTTGTGATGTCCCTCTTCATACCTGGACACCAAAAACTAACATCAGATATCATGGTACATTTTTTCAATCATAGGTGTGTATCGCATTTTGAAACATTAGGGTACCTCATAAACTCCTCTCTAAAGTAATATAGAAACAAAATTATTCAATAAATTTGTATCACATCATCATCATATAAGGACCGCCATGGGACTGGATCATCCCCCACCAAGTTCTCCCACATCACTATGTACTCAAGATCCGACTCATGGGTGGCATTTACTTGGTCCTCTAAATAATTCATCATAAAAAAAGGTAAAAATATCATAAATCCATGATCCTTATATTCATACACTATGAATTCAACCATAAAACTCATTATATTCCATTCCTCCTTCGAAGGATTCTCTCTATGCTAATTTATCTTCAATATTGTTTTCTAATTGAATCTATAATGACATTAACTTTTCCTGGGGAATATTCCATAATAACAATGAAAATATGTAAACAATAAAACCAATTACTTTTATTCATACTTAAGTCCCATTGGGATAATATGTATAATAGGATCTTATGTCCAATGTAGACAATAATCTTCTCACAGAAGAGATAATGTCTCCAACACTTCAAAAAACAGACTATATCTTCTAGATTTAAGTCGTGCATCAGGTATTTATTCTCAAGGGGAATAGCATATGTTACCCATTAGTGACTACATGATCCCTCTAAATCAACAAAACTCCCAACCCAATATCTAATGCATCATAGTACTCTACATATCCAATCCAAGACACTAGAAGAAGCAAAACTAGAGCTGACATCAATCTCTTCTTCATCTCTAGGAAGGCCTATTCATATTGATCAAACCAGTATAACTTCTTCCCCTTTTTGGTTATATTTATCAACAGTAAATCTATATAGGATAATTCATGGATGAAATATTGATAGTACCCCACAATTCAAAGGAAATACGTGATCTCAAACACATTCTTGGGATGTTCCCAAGACATCAAAACCTCTACCTTCATTGAGTTCACTGAAATTTAAACCATATAAATTATATATGTGAGGATAAATACCTATTTAATATAGAATTTAAACTTCCATATTTTTTAGTAAAGATAATTTTCTTAAATAATAAATAATATAATCTCAAGGTTCCTCAAATGCATATATGAATCCCCTGAATAAAGCAAGATATCATCCAAAAATAAAATGATGAAGGAGTCATGGAATTCATTGAAAATAATTTTCATGAGATCTATGAAATCCAATAGAAAATATTTCAACCCAAAAATCATGAAAATATACTCATATATTCCATATCCACTCATAGACATTGTATTAGGAATATAGTATTCTCTAACCCACAGATTGTGGTAGCCTAAATGAATATCAAATGTGGAAAACCACTAGGATCCCCATAATAGATTAAAAATATTATTGATCCTGGGTAAAGGGTACACATTCTTAGCCATTAAATAATTCATATTCTTTTAGTCCAAAACGATCTATATTATACCATCCACCTTCTTAGAAAACAACATTGATGATCTTAAAGGATGTTTACTCGGTCTGATAAATCACTTTTCCTCCAAACCCACTAAGTATACCCTCAACTACATCGACTCAACTAGTTTTATATAATAACAATGAATTAATATCATTTTCACCCTTATTATAAGATAAATCTAAAGAATTTTTATTCATGATATTGTGTTCGTATATGTCATTCCATGAAGTAGTTATTTAGGATATAAGCTAGATGATGATGAGTTTATGATTTCATAGTGAGATAGAGGAGATGTGAATTCTGATAATTCCCAGAAAAACATTATTTTTATAATTATTTTATAAAGTATCAAAATAATAAAGTATTTATGATGCATTATATTAATATTTAATTCATAAATATGTAAATAATGGTGTTTGTTGAATTATGTTGGAGATAGGTTATTAATTAAAGATAAAAGGATTATAGGATCTTGGGATTATTTTTACAATACTAACCAAATATAGAAATGAGTATATCATGGTGTATGTTTCTTTTACTACAAAAGAAAGAAAGAATGGGCTATAAATAATTTTCTAGAATTATTATTTTTTGGGGACTCATGGATCCTGAATACATTGAAATATCAAAGAGAGATAAGATATGAATCTTGTACAATACTGAATATCAAAGAATATATTAGAGAAGGAGAGGGTCTATTTCCCAAAGTTTAGAATTTATCATATTCATAGTTTTATCTATATTATTGAATAAATATGTCTATGTGTGAGAATTTTGGGGAAGATCTATATCATATTTTTCATACACTGATCAAGTTATTCCAAAATATTCTAAAGCCTTATAAAGGATGATCTTGAACTTTTATCGTTGAAGTAACTAACTCTGTAAATAGATATTTCTCATTATACTTTCAATATATATCTGTTATCAGTGAGAATCTATTTAGTCTGGTGTGAATCTATACAATCAAAGTATGACTCTATGATTATGTTGAATGTTTGTAAATAGATATTATTATAGTGAAGAACCCATGGTTTGAGAGACTAATGACCTACAGTATGTATTAGGTATCTTGTGAAAGGGTTGAACCTTGTATAAAATATTGTATTATTTTCTCTTTAATTTTATTTATGCGTGAGTAAGGAAAATAATTCATACTTAATTCAATCATGCTAGGTCATAGAGTTTGATTTAAGTTGAAATAAATTATAAAAACAAATTTCAATATATTAATCCCACCGCTCAACTCCCAAGTAGATATTCATAATCCTAGGCACCTCATCTAGCACAAATAAAGTTTTATCTATTATATTCAATCATTTTATAATAAAGAATAATCTCAATCATGAGAATAATATTGGTGTTAATATATTTGATGATAATAACTACCATAGTTTGAATAATATGAGGTTTTGATATCTTTTATTCCATTAATTAGAGGTTATATAGGCTACAGTTATTAGTTTTACAACTATTGAGTAGGACTCACCAATTTCATTCATAAATAAAAGGAATATGGCAGTTGATGGTAAGGAACAAAATGTTATTTTAAGTCCTTTTTTAGAAAAAATTCTACAAAAAAGTGATAAGAATTTAATCTGTTAAAAATATATAGGACAAGATATAGAGTATAAATGAAGGATATTTAAATGTCAAGGAGTTAAAATTAAAAATATGGATGAGCTAATTTTAATACATCAAGATTCCATGAGAATAGAACATTGATGATTATTTTAAAAGGTTCAATAAAATTTTATGCAATATCCAATGATTTGGTGAAAATATTAAAGATCATGAAATATTCAAAAAAACATATGTGAACCATTCTAAAAAAAATTGAACCTAAGATATAAACTATTGATGATAGATAAGACATAACACTTGATGAGTTGCATATCGTTCTCATAGATTATAATATGAGAAAACATAGTACCTTCAACAATAATGTTAAATATGAAATTTATTTTATGGATATGATAATGTTGAAATTCAATGAAAATGTTGATGACAAAGACTCAATTGAAACATAAAATAAAGGGGATTATGGATAATATCAAATAATCATTTCTCATACTTCAAAGAGCTGTGATAAGGGATAGATAATTCAAAAAGTAAAATTTTAAATTATATCCTATAAATGAAATGTAATTGGATAATTTTCTATAAACTATCCAAAGAAGAAAGGATTAGGTTTTGAATATAGAAATTATGATGAAACATGAAGATATAACTAGGATCACATCTCAAATTATCCTCAAAAGTTATAATAATAAATAATTATTTTCAAGAAGTAAGAGAAGAGATATAATGAGAAAAGATGAAGAAGTTGATCATTCCTATAATAATGAATTAGAGTGTGAATCTAATGAAAAATTAACTATTTTTATGGTTCATGTTAAAATTTTCTTATACATTTCAATTAGTAAAAAAGATGATTCAAAACCAATTTAGATGGAACACATATTGAAAAATGAATTAAAATCTTGTCTTGAGAAAAATATTATGCTCAAGAAAGATAATAATTTATTAGTGAAAGAAAAAAATTGACTATATAAAATAATGAGTTTTCATGAAATAATAATCTCATTTTGATAAAATCAATAAGTTAATGTTCAAAGTGAGAAAAACTGGAAAAAGATGGTGACAATTCTAGAATATATATTATATTTGAAAGAATAAAAATTTTCATTGTTTCTATATAAGTGTATTAGAGATGATATTGCATTGAAAAAGATAAAAAATCGAAACAAAAACTCTATTTAACTTAGGACATAACCCTCTGAAGTGGTATAGGAGACATTCATAAGAAGTCTTGTTAAACTTATTTCTAATGAATCTTATTATAATTTTATTTTTATTAATATTATAGGTTAAAATAAAAATTTAGTTAATTATAGACCAATAAAAATTATGATAAACATAAATACATGTCAATAGAGGTCATATGGATATAAGGAAAATCATTAACTCCCAAGTAGATGTAAATTTTGACCCAAAAAATACATCATAAATAGAAATACATATAGTATTTTAGGTTGAATTATTTTGATCGAACAAGGTTTGGGTTCTACGGTGGTTACAAGTGTTAGAGATTGTTTTTTCAAAACTCTTACGCATAATGTAAAAATATGTCACTTCCTAGAAAGGATTATGAAGTTAGATAGAGGTATGTAGAAGAGATGAAATTATATTCTCATAGAAGGTAAGAAGTGAAGAGAAATATTTATAATTTTACAATTCAGAATAGATTTTAGTGCCCTAAATAAATTTATGGAAGATGTGAATAGAAAATACATTTTTTAGATAACTTCATGGAAAGATTTCATAGAAAGATTCTCTATTTTGATAAAGGTAATTAAATTCAAAAGTACAATGAAGAAATAATATTTTTATCAAAGGAACCATTGAAGGTCGGTAGAAGAACAAGGTCATGAATTATTGATAGTGGGTGATCTTCCCACATGATATGTGATACCAAGATTTTGAGGAATATTTAGAAACATTAAAGGTAGTTAACACCTTTGTAAATTATTATTATTTAAATATTAAGGGTGTTTTATCAGCTATTTTAAACCTCAAAATCTAAACTCAAATGATGTTTTATTTTAGGGAGATATAAAGCATATTATCTTTATTTTGAGACATATTTTTGATAATGATCATATGGTTATTTTCAATTAGTACTAATATTTCATTAAAATATTAATGGATTTAAGAATCATTATACAAGGAAAAAAGAAAAAAATGGAATTTTATTTTTAATTTGTGATCTAACCGACTCATATTATTTGGATGGAAATGATTATAGTGTGTTATGTCACATAAGGATTAGGCATATGTTCTAAATAAGTATCCTATAAATTTATAATCTTACATTTTTCAGAGATCTACCCACCCTAAAAATATAAATTTATGTTGTTTATGTAATATGTCAAAAGGGAAATATGGATCAAATATCTCACAATAAGGTTGAATTTTTTTCTACCAAACCATTAAAACTAGTTCATTTTGATTTATGTTGTCCCGTGAGGAAAATGTATACATGAGATGAATTATATTGCATCACATTCATTTATGATTTCACATAAATGACTAGTGTGATGTTCATCTAGAACAAGTTAGAAGTAGATGATATGTTCTAAATTTTTATAATCCATACTGAAAAAGCATTGGGATTTCACATCAATAAATTAATATGTGATCATGATAAAGAATATATAGGTGATAAATTTGAAATTTATATTTCTAAACATTGAATAAATAATAAATTAATCACACCATACTACCACCCATAAGAATAGTGTTGTCAAGAAGAGGAACATAATTATTATTGAGATGAGTAAGAAAATTATATGTGAAAACAAAATACCAAAATATTTTTAGAGAGAATATGTGTGTAATATTGTATAAATTTATAAAATATGTCTTTTGAAACATTATATATATTAAAATCCTTATTAAATTTTTTATAATAAGAATATAACTATAATATACTTCAAAGAATTTAGTAGTCCATTCATTATAAATATGAAATACTGCATGTTGTTAAAGTTTGAAGAGAAAGAAGAAAAACAGAACTTTATATGATATTTATCTAGTGGAAATAGTAAAATTTTCTGGAATCAATGGTTTCACATAGTTTTAGACTATTTTTTTGTGAAAAGTACTGCAAATTAATGTACATCAAAATAGTTAATAGTAGAAAATTTAGAGTTTTCAGGAAAAAATAGCATGTGGATTTTCGAATAGAAAGTTGAACAGGAATCTCAAATGAAACCAAATCTTATTTATATTGATTCATAATAGACCAATTTTAAATTTGATACTACTCAAAGTGAGAGAATATAGTTTCAAAGGTTAAAAAATTAATTTTTAAACAAAAAATATCATTAGATTATAGGTTCCACAAGTTCAGATAATAAAACTTATTAGAATTGAAAACCATACAACTCTTATATCTCAGATGGATAACTATGGATGAATCTTTTGATAAATAATAATGGTTATAATCTATAAATTATGAGATGAATCAATTTTAGAAAAACTCCACCTATGAGTTTTTTCAGAGGAAAAAATATAAAAATCTTATCTTCACTAATTGAGTGTTTAGAAACAAAAAAATGAGAATGGTGAAGTGACAAGAAACAAGTCTAGGTTGGTTTGTTAGGGATAATCAAAAGGAAAAGGTATATATTTTGAAGAAACATTTTCCTTAGTAGATTTATTGGAAACTATGTGATTATTCTTAGTGGTGGATTCAAAAAAACATTATAAATTTTATCAAATGGATGATAAATAAACCCTTTTTAATAGTGATTTTGAGGATGAATTATTTATTGATAAACATGAGGGTTTCCTTAAATATATTGATGGAAACATGATGTACAGATTTAAAATAATATTGTATGGATTAAAATAAGATTCATGAAAT
The DNA here is from genome assembly GCA_963277665.1 of Viscum album. Classification (NCBI taxonomy): domain Eukaryota; kingdom Viridiplantae; phylum Streptophyta; class Magnoliopsida; order Santalales; family Viscaceae; genus Viscum; species Viscum album. The sequence continues at coordinate 646,087,293 of OY728119.1, forward strand.
TAGTACACAAAACACAATGGATTCCTAAGGTAAATGGATTTTCTAAAAGGAAATTTTGATGACCATTTATATGTTAAGGATTTGTCCTCAGGTACATAGATTATCATTGTTTATGTTGATAATAAAAAAATTTCTAATGATAAATATTAACTTTGTAAGGAATTTTCAGGAAGATGAAAAAGAAGCTAGAGATGTCTATGATAGGATAACTAAATTAATTTCTGGTATTGTAGATTAAATATCAATTAGAGTACATGTTTTCTACTCAACAACAATATGATATAGAGTTTTTAAAAACATATATAGATGAGTAAAGAGGAGTTTCAACTCTAATATTAGTTGGAACGAAACATTTTAATAACTATAATGGAATCACATTTGATAAAAAAATGTTCTCTAAGAGTCATTTAACTTTTTTTAGTGATAATTTGTGCTACATTTTGGATTCACCGAATGATTCATTCTTTCTCACACTAAGAATTGTTCTAAGATATGGGAATGGAATAGTGAAAACTGTGTTTTTATATAGGTTAGGTATATATTTAAACATAATTGGTTTCACTTTTTTAGATTTAGTAAGTGATTTCACTGATATATGATTCATATCAGGTGAGAATTTCTTTATTAATGCGGGTAATGTTCTATAGTGTAATAATAAATAAAATTCATTATCACTTAATACAGTTGTGGTAGAGTATCTAGAAGATACACATGCATGTACATAGGTTTCATGGATGTTGGTGCAGCTATTATACTTAAATTCTAGGACACATAATCTATTTATGATGCTGTTTTATGATAATATTACTATAGATCTATCTACGACCTGGTTCATTATTCTAGATCTAAACATATAGTAATTTAGTGTCATTTAATTAATTATTGAGTTACCAAGGTAGATATTAAGTTGCAATATATTTCTAATAATAATTATCCTACACATATCATTAAAAACTTTATGCCAAGATATTGTTTTTCTAAAATTAGGATGAACCCCCATTTTCATCCCCCTCTTCTCCCTTGAATGTTTTTTGAAAAACCACACCAAAATGGATTTAGATTTGGTTGTCATAGAGGGAGAAAATAGTGACACACCACTTTCATTATGGGGGAAGAGAATCTTTATCAAGAGGGAGAGTTTTCACAACTTATTTAAATCTAAATTGGTTTTTAATATATCATGGAAGATATTTTTGAAACTGATAGTGGATGTAAGAATTAAGGCGGGATTTCATTTAATTCACTTGTCCATAATTTCTTATCACATAGGGATGTAATTATCTCAAAAACATTACTTTTTCTATTAGTGTTGTGAAATATTCATTTTTTAAGAGATATGATGTGATTTCATAATTCTCATGATATTTTATTATTTCTGAAATAGATTTGGGGTAATGGTGAGGAGTTGAATGATGTTTCCCAAAAATTTAGAAGATGGGTATTGATGTTCCCTTGGATTTGTTGTTGGTTTTCAATTTTTTTCAATCTATATTGAGAATAATTAGATTTTTTTGGGGTGTTTATTGTAACTATTCATAATGTTTTTGACATACTATGATAATTTGTAATTTGAATTCAAGACATTTTTTAATTATTTTAAGGGAATATAAAATTATGTTTTGATGTATATTTTTGTAAACTCATTCTTTGTAAGCATCATTCTCCATATTGTAATGATGATTTTTGTGGAAATATAAGGATTAAATAATTCTTCCTAATTATCATATATGTATATCATGATGATGATTTTGGATTGTACATAATCATAATCTATCAACATAAGAATCATTGGTATCTATATATGTATTAATTATAAGAGTGTAAGAGTTATCCAGAATCTATGTAATCATAATATCTTTGCATAAATGATGTTTGAGCCTGTATGAAGATTATCCCCTAACATCAAAGGTGTGAGTTTTATAAACATCATTTTTTGTGAAAGAATCGCTATTTCAATGTATGTAACATTCCATTTGTATAGGAATAAACACTTAAATAATTTTTAACCTATCTAAATAATAAAAACACAAATGTTCAAGACTTTGAATATTACTAAGAAATTGAATTTGGCAATGCTTATTCTATTCACTAGATGTTAAAACATCACATTTAAAAATTTATTGAATCGTATCCAAGGGATAATTTAAAATTGTTGATCAATGGTTCCATTTATTATAAGTGTCAAGATGATTTCATCTATAAAATGGACATACAGTTAAAATTTAAATCTATTGAAGGATTAAAACTAGTAAATCATTCTATTATTTTTAGGGTGGTGATGATTTTCTATTTTGTAGTTCAAATAACCACTTATAATTGGTATTTTAATAAATCATGTTATTTTTTAATGTGGGGTTATTCAATTTGTTTTTTAAAAAAATCCATAATGTAGATCCTTAGGCTGTAAGATGGATAATGATGAGTTTGAGTTGTCTCAGTGATATAAAAAAGATGGGTATTCTTGGAATTTTCAAATATAAATATTTGTGATTTATTTTCTGAAGGAACAAGTTATTAAAGTATTCATGATTAATTTTATTTCAAGTTAAATGAAAATGAAGTAAATATGGTAATTTGAGGTATTCTATTAGAGAAAATTATTTATGAAAGAGATGAATATTCTAAGATCATGGTACATGGTTTAATTGACCTAACAAAATATGGAAATTTGGATATCTTTTTTTATGATGTCATTGAGGAAAAATCAAGAATGGGTGGGATATGAAAATTTTTCTATATTTTTTTTAATTCTAGTAAATCATGGTGCTCAAATATATTGATCTATTAATGATATAGAAAATAAAAAATGAAATAATTTTTAAATATCAAATATGTTGTGAGAGCGGGAGAGGGTATGGTTTCAAAAGTTTAAAATATATTATCTACATCTATTTAAGATCAACCATACAATAAATTATAAATTAGTTTTCTAGTCAGTATGTATATATACATCTGACACTACATAAAATGAGAAAAAAATTACTAAATATTCTAAAGTATAATGGAGAATTCTCATGATATTCTATTTTTAAAGAAACTGAAGAATTAAAGATATATTTCTCATTAAAAATACAATATCTATCATTAATAGTGTCAATCTGTTCAGTCTGGTGAGAATCTTGATAAGAATATTGGGATTCTATGCTCGTATTTTAAGCTTGTAATGATTGTACTTATATTAAACAATCCATGGGTGGAGAGACTACCCAGCAACAAAATAGAGTAGGTTTTTCATGAAGGCAGAGCCTTGTATAGATTCTTGTTTTATTTTCTATTTCATTTTATGTATGTTTTAGTGAGTCTAATAATTAATAATTTAGTTAATAAAACATTAACAGGTCATGGATGTATATTTAGGTTGAAATAAATTGTAAAAACCTATCTCCACTTATTCATCCCGCCTTCTCGGTAGAGATACCTAATCCTATGCACATCAAGAATATTTATATATTTTTTGAAAAAATAATATAGTGGTATTTATTTATTTAAATAAATAAAATTTATTAAAATTTAGATAAATATCATGGAGGACTAATATTACTAGTTATAGGTCCGGAAGAAAAAATAATTAAATATCCATAAGTTTTTTCAAAAATCGAGGAATTATTATTATTATTATTAAACATGGTGTTTTATTATTATTATTAACCTAATTATATCATTTTTAGTGGAATGGTAATCATTATACACAATATATTTTTATATCTAAATACTTCTCTTAAACCATACAGACCTATTCTCAAGAATGGTCTCAAGAATAGAGATTAGTAATCCACCTCCCCTATTAATAGATTTATAGAATAAGAGAGAGTCTTTTACGTGTTAAGAATTCTTGTTTTGATCAATTTTGAATGAGGTAAGTGGTTTGGTTCCTCCTCTCTAGCACCCAGAGTGCCCGTGGAAACCATTCATGATTCATGGATCATGTGTGTATACGTTTAGATCAATTATAACCTTGGATCCCTCGTTATAATGACATTATGATAAGATTGTTCATCTAATTCAAAAGCAAAGAGATAATTTAAATAAAACGTAATTCTTATCTATATAGATTAATCATAAATTATATGTGAAAATATAATTTTATTTTTAGGGTTTTTCTATTCATCTATTTATAAGGATAGATATGAAGAAACTGATGAACATCCATTGTTGGGCATCATCCTAACCACTTCTTCTATTCTATGGAACCGTGACTTCCAATGTATGACTTGCCTGTTATTTCATGTGTTCATTTTAGTATTAAATGTTGATATGTCTTATTTGTATTGTTATCCTTTCACTATAAATTCCATATGTATATATATATACACCCTAACTTTTAGTTTATAGATGTTTATGTTCATTTGATTATGTTCTTAATTTTATATTGGGGGTATAGTCTTCCTACTGTTGTTAATAAACCATCACCTCTAGTTTTCAGACTCTTTCATACAAGGAGTCACACCTGAGTTGATGTAGCACCTATTGGATAAGAACTATTTAAAGTGAATCTGTTAGGGAAATTAATCATGGTATCAAATCATTTTTTTGGTAATTTTACTATTTTTAGGACATTCTAGATGGAGGTAGTACTAGTTAGAACTTACGAAATACAAAAAAATTAATAATATTTGAAAACTATATGGTGGAATTCTAAGATACCAAAGATATGGAATTGATGTTATTTTTTTCTCAAATATGGCTGAGTAGATTTTATTAGTTATGAGGTGATTTGTTATGATTTATTATATTAATCTTGGACAAGGGTGTTAAAATGTGTACATATATGCATCATACTTGGTAAATAAGTATACCTAAAATGTGTATAACTTTGTATAAATTAAAATTGATTTTATAAAACGTTTTGGGAAAAAATTAGAAAATAATGGTCTGGTTGATGTTTTTGAAAAAGTGGTTTTTAAAATTAATTTTGTAATATTAGGTTTCATTTAATTAAAATTTAATAATAAATTATTCAATGTTTCCCTGAATAATTTATTGGGGCATGATAATTAACATCAACCCAAAATTTGTGGTTTTTTATGCATTTGAAAGATTTATTTTGATTTATTTTTATATGTATATTATGGATACCATATAAAGGGTTATCATGGAAATTATATTCTACGCATATGGATTATTACTAATGTTATTTGTTTGGGGTATAGAATAATATAGTATTGGTGTGTTTGGGGTGTGAAATGATATAGAAATGGGATGTATTGATTATTTTTCTATATAGTTATGGGGTACCTAGATAGTTCAAAAACCCTAGAGAAGATTGATTGGGTTTAGTAGGTCATTATATTTCATTAATTATATGTGAGTGTGGGATCAAAATCATAGTTTGTTCCTTTTGTGGAATCCACTTATAAGTAAAGGATAAGATTAGTTAGATATTTAGACTTACTAATAGAAAGGTGTTCCTTATTTAAGTTGGTAGTAACATTTAATATTTTAAGTCTCACTTATTGAAGGGTGTTACACTCTACACTTTTAAAGTACAACATCCTCTTTGTGGATTCCATAACTCAAATCTAGGAAGCATTATTTCACTTCCACCTAGATTTTGGATCAGATGTAATTTATTACAACCTAAACTCTCTGGTCTCTGAACCTAGTCATCTGACCCCATGGGTCTCTAGTAATGGCTTGGATTCCTTCATATAACACCATAGTATATTACACACTAAGGATATTAATCAGACTAATGAGTTACCATATTATACAAAACATTTTTTTTCGGTGTGTTTTATCCTCACTGACACATACTCTGGGAAACTTACAAATAGGTCGTATATCCTAACACTAGTTCATGATAAGAACACTTAAATTTTGAGTTATAATCATATGATCTCTCAAAAATAAATATTCACCTTGTTTACAAGGGTATAAACATTTATCCTTTTTTCATTTCATTTTTTTTGGGGTATTACAGATCATGGGTTGATACGTCAAGCATTATAGTGATGCATATGATATGTGTGATCATGAAATTTTTCTTGTATATAGTACTTCCTAGGGTTCTTTGGGAGTTAAATCTAATATATTTCTTCTTAAAAGATGTGATTGACATGAAAGGAAGTCATGGTGAATATTTTAGGCAGAAAATACTACGGTAGATAGTTTACAACTCATTTAGGAGAGAGTTGAGTTGGATGTTGGATAATATAAGGGTGTATACCCACTTATAGGCTTAATATTAATAGATATTGATAATTAAAAATAACTAGTGATATATTGGTACATTTGACACTCTCTTGTTTTTGGAGTAAGAGAGTGAGGATCATTGTGACCCTAAATGAGGTTATAAGGGTGAGTCGCAATTCATTTCTGTTTCATGTGTGGATTCTCTAGTATATGGGTTTCATTCTGAAATAATGTGAGATAGATCATTTAATAATTATATTGTATTAATTATCCATAATTATTATAGTGTATATGTCATGGAGTCTATGGATCATTAATTCCCCAATAGCTAGGAGCTATGTAATGGGACTTTGGTGGGATTCAGTAAAACATCACACTTGGGTGTAATTGGGGATATGATAATTATGGAATGCTTTAAGGCACCATTTCATCAAGGAATGGGGAGATGGTTTTATTTTTTTATCACATTAGGTATGGAAGAGAGAAATAATACTCAAGGTCAGTTACTTATAGCACGTCAATGAGTGGTATCACATAGCATATTGGGTAATTAATTAGAAGGTTTTCCCAACATTAGAGATGGGACCTTAATGACATTTACAAGATTTTTTAAGGTATGGTTTTAATTTTGATATAGGTGGGAGAATGGTATATATGAAATAAATATTGAATTCACTAGTATAGACTTGTCCATAAGGACTTTGGTGTTGTTATATTTTGTCATTGTTGTTATCAAATAATGGAAATGTGGATCACTGTAATGTATTTTAACCATATTATAAGGTGTTAAATGGCTCTTTTAGGATGAAATTATCATAGTTTACAAGTAACACTACTCATATAGAGATGTAATTTGGTTGTTCAGTGTTGGAAGAGAAGCGATAAGGAAAACCATATTATAAAGACTATACCATTGATTTCTAGAGGTAAGGACCTTTATTTTGAAGGAATTTTAATAAACACTAGGGATGGAATGTGAGGTAAACCTATATTAATGGAGTTTGGGATTTTAGAGAATTGTGGGATTAAATCATGTATGTTTTACTCGGTTAGTGTATAAATACTTAATTTGGGTATTATGTGCTAGTGTTTAGATTGATTTGGATTTCTTGATAGAAATTGGGGGTAGAATTTGACGAATGATTTAGGACACTACTGGGTAATTATAAATGTCAATATATTTGTAATTGGTCGATATGAGAATTTTGGAATCAAGGTAATGTGGGTCTTGGAAGGTAAAATTTTAATGAATTTCTAAATATTGCAACGAAGGTCTCATTAAATTCATAAAATTATCTATTAAATAGGATATGAAGCCAAAGGTTTATAATAAAATGTAGGTGGTTGGATGATTCTTGGGTGTAGTTCAAAGATGAAAATAATCCTTCATAGATGATCATCATAAAATTTTAGGGTTATCCATTAGTTTTTGACACTTATATTTCATAAATACATATTATGGTGTTAAATACGTTGATTTTTTGTAAATTAATTGATCATTCATTCCTGAATGTTTAATGATATGGTCACTTATTTTAGGATATAATTATTCATGTAAAATGAACAAAAAGTTCCAAATGGATCAATATTGGCATTGTGAAAATACTTTCTATGACATGGTTTGTCCATGGGATGTTATCAAGGATTAAAACTGAAGAAGTATGCTAAAATAGAAATTACAGTATTGGAAGTTGTTCATTCACATCAGGAATAGAATTAATAATGTAAAAATAACTCATAATCTAAAGCTGAAAATGAAAGAAAAACCTAAGGAAATTCACTAAAATACACAGTAAGACAGTATATGTCACACTATGAAATATTTTATAATGACCTCATTAATGTCAGAGTTGTGTGAAATTTAATGGAGACCACACTTTTGGTCTTGAAACCATTGTGCACTATTAGTATTGACAATGGAGGATGTTAATGACCACATTAATTCAATAATTAATGCATACTCAAGCACTCTTAAATCTTTTAAATAAAGAGAAATGACTCTTCTATAGAGAAATCATCTGGAGATCAAATCCTAGAGTGAGGTGATGCATTATAGAGTCCTTCACCATTTTTCTCAACCTTTTCTTTTATAAATTATTTTTCTTTTCTCAATTCCCATAACTCCATAATGTCAAGAATGATATGGTAACTACCAATATATTATGGGAAATATAGATAAATGGGGAAGGTTATGTGGATTTATATTCTTATTTTGTTCATGTTTGGGGTTTCTATAATAAATTTTTTATTTCTATTTATTTCATTTTTCTATGGAATGACCATTGACCTTAAAATATATAATATTAATTTTTAATTTTATAAACTATTACCCTAAATTAGGAATAAAAATTTAATATTTTAAGGTAGTTATGATTAAAATGGTATCAGGAAAAAATTAAATTATTAATTCCATAAATTACATAACCATTGTAAAATGTGATTTTTTGTGTTAGAGATGGGATACCAAGACCAAGGATCTCCAATTTATTTACTCCAAGAATAATTATGAAAATAGATTTAGTTTCAAAATTTATCATCACTCAAACAATAAATTTATGAAACCCCGGTGCACTTTCTCTAAATTGATTTTAAAAACCCAATATTCTTCCATATCTCTCTTGTTTCAAATAATCTAATCAAATCACTATTTAATTCCTAAAATCTACTTGCACCATATCTTAGGTTTGAAAACAAACTCATCACTTTCTATTTTTAATTAGCTAATTTTCACTTTTTAAATTTATATAAATTAATGAATTTTATTATCCTCATAGAAAATTAAGGATGCCCTATGGTATATCAAATTTCTAATTTCAATTTTAGAGATGGTGACCAAGTATAATAATATTTTTTATCTTATTGATTTTTATTATAATTTTTGTGTTTATATTTTTTCCATTATTCATAAATTTCAGGTTTTTACATTCTTAATGCATGACTACCTCACTTGGAACAAAAACAAATAGATCCTAGAATTTAATAGTATGCCTGAAAAATCATAAAGTCGTAAAACAAAATTGTCACCATGTCTAGTGTGGAGAAAAATAAAAATGTTTTTAGGGTACTACAAATTGATTTGAGGTTATGTATCCTCACAGATTATTGGTTTTCATCAAAAATAGGAACACAACTAGGTGTATCGTTTCCACCTATTGTACCCAACCATTTTCAGATTAAACCAGTAATTATCCAGATGATCTCGGACATCATTAAATTTTCAATACTACCACAAGAAGATCTAAATGCTCACTTGGTATGATTTTTTAAACTCATTGACACGTTTCAATTTTATAATATTTTCAATGACATGGTAAGACTTGAACTCTTTATATTCTCATTAATATAAATTGAATGAGAATATATTCATATCTTTTTAAACCATTTCATAATTATGTGGGATATGTTATTAAGAAACTTATTGACATGTTTCTTTCCTCCTTTAAAATCTATAATGAAAATGGTAAATGTCATAAATTTTAATCAATTTTAAGAAAAATAAATTTAAAACAATTTGGACCATATCAAAGTCATGATCCAAAAATGTCATCATCCTTGTATTGAAATGTGGTTATTAATACAAAAAATTTAAAAGGTTCTGTTTCAAAGTTATAGGTCCCACATTTATGTTGCTGGTGGTGGATAATTGAAGAAGATGTTTTCTAAGGTGAGCTACAATCTATTTTATGAAATGGAAATCAATAACTCAAAGTGCCATAGAGAAGGTACCCAATCAAGTAGTGTTAACATGGTCCAAGAAAGAAACATAATGTCATCCCAAATTGATTACATGATAAAAAAAATATGGATGCATTTATGGCTCTCCAAAACCCTAAATTTATATAAACTAAAGATGAAAATTATGTTGATTAATAATATAAAAAATAAATTTTATTGGTGGAGTAAATAACTACAAACTCATGTATACCAACTAAGGACACTAAGATAAAAATATAAATCTCTTCAAGGTCCCTCACTCTCAAGATAGATCCATACCTTTAAAGAGACCTTATCCGCGTTCATGGCCACAATTAGGGTTGTAATCAAAGAGATAAAGGAATAATCAATCAACCATAATGTTTCATTGTGAAACCTAATGTCTCATGTTGGCCAAATTTCTAAGAAAATTATAGAGATGTCGAGAGTAGCACTAACAAGGAAACCCAAAGTGAAACTATGATGATATTTGAAATATATAATCATAAGAAGTGGAAAAGTCACCAAAAAAACCCCTAAATCAATAAAGAGACACCAATATCAAAAAGAATTGATAGGAATTTTAAGATATGGATAAAACATTAAGAGAAATATAAAGAAGAAAAAATAAGTGAGGAACCTCCACCATCATACAATCCATGTCTACAATTCCAATAGAGGGTGAATCTAAATGATATATGAGCACAAAGGGGTAAATTTATTATATAGTTAAAAATGTTGAATATTAATATTGATTATACAGAATCCTTTGAAAACATGTCAATATAATCAAAGTATATGAATGAAATAGTAATGAACGAAATCAAGCTAGAATAGATTTGAAAAAAAGTGATGACAAGAGAATGCCCTATTGTGGTATTAGAATAAATACCTAAAAATAGCAAAACCATGGTAGTTTTTTAATTCCTATTTTTATTGGGTCTAGAAAATTGTAAGTTCATTATTTATTTTAGGTGATATTTTCAATATCATTTAGTACACAAAAATCAAATGTTTGGGACTTGAGGGACTGAATCCCATAAGAGTTTCACTTCAATTAGGTTATTCAACAACAAAATACCCATAAGGTCATATTGAAGATATTTTGATTAAAGTATATAAGTTTATTTTAACTATGGAATTTTTGGTTCTTGATATGTAAGAGGAGAAGAAACATATTATTCTTGGAAGAGTATCTTTAGTGACTGGAAGAGTGTTGATCGATGGAAAAAGTGTTGAGCTATCCCTGGGAGTGGGAAGTGGACCAGTCAGTTTCAATATATGTTGTCCAATGAAGAACTATGATGTGAATAATGATGAATTTAAAGAATATTAAAGGTATCAAATTTAATAGTTTTACATTTTATAAGAACATCAAGTGGTATATACTATTCAGGCTAACAATGAAAAATCAAAATCCAAGAAAAAATTGAAATCTCATAGATAAGATCATTGATGATAGGGAGACAACTACTATTCAAAACATTGAATTTTTCTAGTGGGTTTGGATGGTGAACAGTATGAAGATTTTATTTTCTGGTCTAAAAAAGTATTTTTGGATAAGCTCGATGGATTTTGAGAATATTTTACCTCAAGTAAGGATGAAGTTGTTTTCAAAATAATGAAAGAGGTCCATATATGTGGACAGAGCACAAATTATTCTATTTATAAATTCTGACTAGGTATAATCATTTAATCATCTATCACCAAAGGTGAAATAGTAAAGTTCAAGACATTAACATTAAACAAAAGATCTTATATTAGGATTCCTAATTTTTTTAGTTTTTTTATAAAAAAATTAGGTGTACGTACCCTCACTAAGTAATTTAAAATTTCATTAAAAAAGTCATATGATTTCACTTGATAATTTTTATTTTTAGGGTCAAAATAACAGAACTATCCAGAAAACAGTAAGAAGAAAATAAAGAAGAAACATATAGGTAATTGATCTCATTATATGTTAATTCATGTCAATAAATAACATATATATTACCTAAGAGATCAATTTTAAAGAAACATTTAAAGCTGCCTATGGGTTTCAATTTATTATTTTATTTTTTCCCCACAACTATAGAAAAAAATTAAATATTCTAACTGTAAACTTCATGACCACCTTGGATCTTATTTTAATCAACAATAGAATAGAAAAAAATTTCTTGTCATAATTTCCATTCCATCCTATTAAATTTCTTTATTAATAAATATTAATAAGAAAAAATGGTATAATAAGAAAGAATATATAAAAATAGGGATTTGGATTTAACAGAACATGATTTAAGGGAACTGGTTAATTTTTTTAAAATAAATATATATAAGATTTGTACTGTATAAAATTTATAATATTTGTGTTAATTGATATTATAATTCACAAGAATTTTCATGAGTGATTGTACTGACCATTTGTTATCATTCTTGAGATATCCTCTTAGACTATTTTTTTCCATTCTTTTCTTGAGTATATTTCTTGACTAAAACTCATACATATAATTATTTTAAAACTTTATTTGTATCTTGTAGAATCTATTATTTTAAAAAGGATAATTTAATATGATTGAGACATATTTATTATTTCTCCTTATCCCAATACATACCCATACATTAATCATTTTCAATCCTGTAGAATCCATGAATATCATTGTGAAGGAAGATCCATATTACAAGATTGTTTTATTCATTAATACCCAACTCAAAATATTTTGTATGATCATAAAAAATAAATGATGGAGAGATAGTGCTATGGTGGAAGGGAGATGTATTCTGAAATGAATAAGTGTGGGGTACTTTTAGGGTATTTTGGGGAAAATAATGTTTTTTATTCATTTTACTCATTACTCACACTCTTGAAAAGAAATTGAAAAATTGAAAAATTGGTTGAGTCATGGACATTTAAAAAATCGGCATTCCTTTATTGGTGATCATTTTATAACTATGTTAAATAGTTTCATAAGGAGATCGTTTGGGGTTGGGTTGAAAATGTGAGATCTTTCCCAAGCATGCATTTTGAAAAGGAAAATAATAATAACAACAACAACAATAATAATAATAATATACAAGAGGGTATTGATTCATTTTAATTGACTTTTTCATGAGCCTGCTTTGATATTTGGGGGGGGTAGGGTAATAAATTTTGTAGCCAATATTTCAATTTTTTATTATCATTAAAAGCAACTTAATGATAACCGCCTTTTTATCTTTATTGTTCTCACATAATTTACCCACCTACCCTAAAGATTCATAGTCAATTGAACCCAATTATGGATCCCTCGTGATTATTTGTGATTTTTCTCTATAGGGTGGAGAATGTAGATGAATTACAATACTATGGTAAGGATAATGATTCAAGGTATGAGTATAAAATCTATTTTTATTTTTTTCATGATGATGAGTGGAAAAATTAAAAGTGAGGTAAATTTCAAGTGGCATGCTTATTGAAAATGAATTGAAAAAATTAAATGGAATAATGAAGTGGCATGGTCCATTTTAATGAGAAAAGTTAAAATACATGGTTATCTTATTTCTAAGAAAGGTGATGATTTGATGAAATTTTCTAGTGTGATTATCAAATATATAATTCACCATTTAATAAATTGATTTTATTTAAATAATATTTAAATTAATGTTAAAGTAAAATTTCCTATTTAAGAATGCTTGTATTTATTCATAGGTGAAATTCTAAATTAAAGTATGGTGAGATTTGATAATTTCATTTAATGTATACAAATTTTGATATTTAATTAATTTATTTTTCTAAATTAACTGATAATTATTGACCATATATTTAATGGATTGTTCATCTATGGAACGATACAGTTATTGATGGAAAATGAGAAAAAAAGGGACAGACAAATCAGGATTGGCATCGTGAAAAGACTTTCCATGACATGGGTTTTCAATGGGATGTTCTCAAGGATTAAAATGAAAACCTAGGTAGAAAAAGAGTATACAACCCTTTAAATTGTCCCTTCATAATGTAAATTGTTTTCATGATATAAAAATAACTCATGGCCTATGTTTGGATGTAAAAAATTCACACCTAAAGGAAGGTCATGAAAATTCATTATGTAACACTATATTTGACATTGTGACATATGCCAAATTGGCCTAGTAAATTCCATAAGTATTTGAAATTCAATGGAGACCACACTTTTTGACCAGGAACCTCTATGCATCGTCAGGATTGACTCAGGATGATATTAATGATGGAATTAATGGATGAATTAAATACAACTACAGAACTCTTTAAGCCTATAAATAAATTGTTATGGTTCTTCTACCGAGCATTCATCTAGAGATTAAATTATGGGGTGAGATGCTGCACTACATTGTCCTTCACTAGTTCTACTATGCCTTTTCTTTTATTCATTCCTTTTATTTTCTCTTTCCTTGTCACTCTGTCATGTCTAGAATGAGTGGGTAACTCCATATCTATATTGGGTGATGTAAATAAAGTGGGAAGGTGTTGTGTATTTTTATTATTTTTTCTGATGTTTTTGGTTTCTATAAATAAATTTCTATTTATATTTTTTTTCCTTTTTCTCTAGAATGAAAATTGAACTAATAATATAGAATCTAACTTTCTAATTTGTGAAAATAATTACAATAAATTAGGAATAAATGCTGAATAGTTTAGGGTAGTTATGTTTAAAAATTGTATCAGGAAAAACTTAGTTCATTAATTCTATAATGTACCAAACCATGGGAAAAGGTGGACTTCTACATTAAGGAGGGGATATCATGACCAAGGATATACCTCATCTCACGATAGCAACAATCATGAAAACCTAATTTAATTTCAAAATTTATCATCCCATGAACCCTAAATCTAGAAAAACATGGCATGCTTTCTCTAACCTGAACTCACTATCAATAAATATAAACTATCAGCACTAATAAACTCTTGGAAAATAAAGAATGGGTCCACTCATGATCTCACAAATCTTAGAATCTAATAAAATAGTCACCAAAGGCTCTCCATGACTCACCTAAAGTCCAATAAAATCTTGGGGCTCTCAATGTTCCTGAGGCTATAGAATAAATTGAATTCCAACTAGGGACTCACCTACTATATCCAAGCTCTTAGGACATTCCCATACATATATCTTTTAATAGACCAAAGGCCACAATAAGAGCATGATAGACTATGAGGTTTTCCTCTATCTGATCTAAATCAAGGGACATTCCTAGTGAGAAAACATCCCAAAAAATCCTCACTGACCCCCAAATGATCCTCAATCTACAACACACCCATAGGGTATCCAAAAGAAAAGAACACTTACAATGGAATTTATAATGGTTATCATGACCACCCAAAAGTATAACCCTATAAGGATTCCTCATCTAATAAAAACCTCGAGCCAAATCCCCTCAAAAAACATTATCCAGAATTCCTAAAAAACAAACCCATCCACAAGTACCAACTCACCCTCAGGAGCATCCAAATAACACTATTCCACATGGTCATTCCAAATAGCCAACTATAGATTATAATAATCACTTGATAATAAACCTTCCGAAAAGGGAATCCTCAAGAGTCCCTCAGTCTTATCTAAATGCCACAATGGCACATTTTTATAACCTCCATCCTAAGGAATCTACCTAGAACAAAGGATCTGATATCTCTAATCCTCAAACCTAAGAGCTAACCTCAATCGCTCAAACCTCAAGAAACCGGCTCCTAAAACCAACGACAAACCAAGATCTCCTCAAAGATACTACTAATCATGCCTTTCAGGATCCATATGAATGAATCGGGAATAACACATACCTAGAATCCACAAGGCATTCCAAATAATAAGATCAAAAACCTCACTCGGTCCTCAAAGCTCACAAACTGTCCCATTGTAGGATTTTGATTCCAAAACACAAATAAATCCTCCAAATAAAATATCTTAGTCCAAAACACCATCCATATAGACTATAAATACCAAAAGTATTACACTATTTTGATCTATGTGTAAAAACTCTCATAATGAACTAATCAAAAATCAAATTCTGGATTTGGGGCATAAAACATCTAAAAAACTCATTGTTGGAAAAACTACATGATGTGTACTTCTATGTACACTACACATAATATCAAATGTTCACCTGGTCATATAATTATACATGGATAAAAAATACATGGGGTATTCCCAAGTAATACTACATGTTCACGGTGTGTATAGGATCCACCTGTTTACTGCTACACAACCATATACCCCTCAGATGTAGTATCCACCCAAGTGCATAGCCACATGGTCATGTACTACAACAGAGAGTGTACTTAAAGTGCACGGAATGTACTTCCAAAAAAATGTTCATCTCGTTTACTCTACTACATGTCCATGTACATAGAAAAGTACTAATACACATAATATATTAAAGTACATAGAATGTACTTCTAATAACTCATATTCCCTAAACAGTAATAATACATGGTGTTTTTTCTCTGAACTACATGTTGTGTACAAAGGTTTCCCTGAATGGAAATCCCTAAAATCACCATGAAACCCCCAATTTGTCCCCAATTTACATAGATCATCCCCCATGGGGTCCCCAAAAACTCAAAAAAAGGATTTGAAAATGAAATAAAAAACTAATATATGGGTATTTTATTATAAAATATAAAACATGACTACATTTAGGAAGAAACTATTAATGATTCATGTCGAATCTTACACATGTAGTTGTTGAACTCCTATATAAGTCTTGAATGAATTCTTGAAAACTCATCCATTCATTCCCTCTTCTCTTCATATCCCTCTTCCTGTACTGGATGCCTGAAACTAAATCCCAAAGGGGCATTCATCAGAATCCAAATTGAAATATAGAAAATAAAATGGGGTAAGTAATAGGGAAGAAAAAAAGAAACATAAAAAAGAAAAGATAAGGGGCTTGGGCCTGGCCTTGGAACCAAATGTAAGGTTATTCCTCACTTTGAAAAAAACCCATTCTAGACTCAACCACAGTGAATTAAGCTTAATTAGATGCTCAATATAAAATATATCACTAAACAAACATGTACAAATAAATTATTATTTAATTAATTAATTATTAAATATTTTTTAAAAACTAAAACAACATAGATTTCTTCTAAACTCTTATCCTAAGGTAAACACTTTATCTTGGGACCAATATAGTGGTATTAAAAATTATTCATGATCATATTATAGAAGAATTTAAAATTTTTTCACTAAAACACTTCCAAGAACAAAAAATAAAATTTCTCCTAATTTTCACAACCAATGATGATGTAGGTTAACAAAAAATCACTAAAAAAAATACTTATCACCCTTGAGAATCCTATATGGTTAATTAACATCCATGATCACACTCTAAGCACTGGAATAGATGATGCTATCTTGATCATCCCATGATTGATCTTAAAATATCCACAACTCTCTCCCAACATTAGATATAATTAACCGAAATTAATTTGGGGATCCCAACCATGAGAGCATCATTATCATCATTATGCTACCCAAATGTCATACCACACGACCCATGCTACATCAATAATTGAAAGAATTGGATAGAAATGTCCAAACTACTCGCACAAGACTACCATCACAAGAACCGTAACAACCGACACACAAAAAACCACTTAAAATGGGATAACGACCTCTAATATCCTATGGTGTACTCCCTACCAAAATTATTTCCATAAACTACACATTAATGGGAAATAGGACTCATGCTCACATGGGCCATGTCCTAATGAAACTAGGCTAACATTCCTAAAACTGCTGCCAACCACCTCACGCAGGTCAGTTATAATAAACCAGAGCACCCTCTGAATGCCTTTAAAAAAGAATTCTACTACATTTTATGATCAACCGCACAACCATACTCCACTTTTTAATTGATCCAAATACACAATCATCCCTCCACACTTTCACCATGCTACCCAAGGTACAACCATAAATGAGAAAGTGTGGGGATCCAAACAAACCTTCCCTCTCAACCAACTACAAGATAGGGAGCACACTCAGTGCTCCACCTCTCAAACAACAGAAATCCACATGCCAAACCAAATATGGGAGAAATCATACCACAGTATCCCCACCAATAAATAAAATCCACATCCACCCAATCAATTTATGATATTAGTCACACATGCCCCACTGCAAGACCGGAAAGGCAGCATGTGGCAAGAACACCTCCCTCCCAAGGAACAAAAACCTAGGACATCATGGGAAACACCCCCATAGGGAAACTAAATCGCAATATAATGATCTCTCAGACATACTTACTCTTATAAAGTAATGAATAGGTAACTTAGATCTCACTCTGACCCATAAGGTTTTTTATGCATCGCTCGATGAAGGGACTACATCTCCATCACCAGTGAACCTCTCACCACAATATCCACATGGACACTCATTAAATGAATATATATATATATATATATAATTAAATTTAGTAAAGTGATAACAATGATCAATATGTTAAACAACATGTAACATTTTAACCCAAACCACCATGTCATATTCATAGTGCCACAAGACCTCATGCATGCATCCTCATGTGTAAGAGGCTACAAAATAGTTATCAAGGGTCTAAGACCATCTATAGGAAGACTATAACCTATGTATCATGTCATATGATTAATAATGAAAATAAATGAAATAGTGAAACATCAAAGTAATCATAGGGAACTAAATAAATGGTATACATGTCATAAATGAATGTATCTTCCAAAATGGTAAGCCTATCCAAAGTATAAGAAACAAAAAATGAAAAGGTAGTAAATAAAATAAAAAATCAATAAATCATCTAGATTATATCATGGACCACTCTTAATCCATGCTATACTTCTCAAATGTCCACCATAGGTCCATTTCCTTTCGCCAGTTCCCATTTCATGAAATATACAAGTGCACTGAAAGGCTTGATTTGGGTGTGAGTACAAAAATCGGTAAGAAACCACTAATGCATCCTTATCATAAGTTCCCAATATATAATTATATATATCATGACATAAGTAAATTCTAAATAATCATACAACTATACATGTGTCGAGTCATCATGTGCTGACGAAGCCACCATGAACCCTAGCCCCACCTACTTTTTTTAATTTCCAATAAGGATATTAAGAATTCATGTACCTCTATCAAGAGTAAAAATATCACCCCACCCATCTGGTAGTTATTACAGGAATTCTACACATTCCTTAAAGTTAATAAGCTAACCCCACCTAGTTGGTGGTTGTCCCTCGAATGCTACACATTCTATCAGGTTGATCCATGGCTCTATTATTATTTTAATCATCCATGGACCAGCTAGATAGGAATCCATGCCCAATATCTTTTTTCTATACACTATGTTTCTCCACTATAGGGATAGCCAGACCGACCTTTAAGAACGTTAGGACTGCATCAGTTTAGGTAAATAAAAATTTATGATTTCTCCTCTATAGGGGTATCCAAACCCACCATTAAGTGTGTTAAAAAAACATAACTCCCAACCTCAAGGATATAACTGAATATTTTAGTCTATGTATCATAATTCAACCCGATATGAAACACAAAAATATTACATGTTTTAACATGTAATGATAAGACACTCCAAGATCAATTTCAGGAGCCACACAAAATCAAATGTTCATAAACAAGTAATCCCATGGATACTCACACACCCACATGTAACACATATCAATCATGGTTCAACCAATCAAAAACATCATATCATGGAAACACCATATACAATGCAAAAAATGGAATGGAACGACCTACCTCATTGTTTTCCAAGTTGACATTATGGTTTTTAAAGTATTCACCACTGGAACTATATCCCCACTAAAAATAATATGATCATATGATAGTAAATCTTAATAACTCCCAATAAAAAAATCAATGCTTCTATAGAATGGTTTAAGGAAAAGAGACAATGGAGAACCAAAACCTTACTTGGGGATAGGCTGTTAAGAGGTCTCTATAGTGCAAGGCTAAAGTATATGATGTGGAAGTATATTTGATTATAACCATTGAATACGCAACCCACTATTGAAAATTGGTTCTATGAAAGAGAAGTCCAAGGTATTAGGATATCCCATTATGACATACTGATGTTTAGAAAAATTCCACCATAGTGCAAAGGGTATGGATGCATTGTGTAACCCCTATGAAAGGAACCACCATGGGGCAAGGAAAGACTCCATAACATAGTAGTTCATTGAAAAATGACTACCATGGAACAAGGTAGGTAATATTCTACATAAACCCATGCCACTATGGTGCATAATGGGAAGACATGGTACAGAGGGAGGTCCTCTGGTGTAGGAGGGGTGCACTGTGGTGTAGATAACATATTTTGGCTCCCAAAATCTCAAGAATGGATGATTAATGAGGATAATTGAGATATTATTTATAGGGTACCATCTAAGATCCCATACACATGAAACACCACTTTAATTCTCCTATTAATTTACCCAATGACAATTCTATAATGATACCTATAATACCTAAGGTAGAATAACTATTTGTAATTGACATGGAGTGTTTCCTATGGAATGGTCCAAGCTACCAAAACATGGCCTTCATGAACCCATGATCCATGATGAAGACAATATTCAAAATCTCCCTCAAAATATATGATACATCATGTCCTTAGGTACTGTAGTGCTTCCCTTATCCCAAAATTTCACTATAGCGTAGAAATTTTCTATTATATTTAAAAAATACCCCTCTGTGGAATGGTCTTATGATCTACAGTGAAACCACTCTATTGTTTTCAATAAACTTATCAAAACTGCATATAAGCCTTTCCAAGAATTTTCAAAGTTTCCAAACCATTCTCGTCCTTGGATAAACATCAAAAAAGAGGAAACCGAGTCTTTATTTTAAGAACATAAATTATAGAGCTTTATAATTATCCCCCTCTAAAATAATTATCATCCTTGAAAAGTATCTCTAGGGTACCTACACAAAAAATGGTTTACAATAAGCTTGAACACCGGCCTATCACACCCAAGTCTCCTCCAAAATCGTCTCATAATTCCATGGAATCTGGATAGGTGGTACTGTATTCCATCAGAGGAATTTATCACTTCATTCTATAAACTACATAAGAAACTCCTCTTATAATGCATCTAGTTCCAAATCAATGTTCCCACACTCTATAGCATGCATGTAATCAGGCATCTACTTTTGAAGATGAGAAATTTATAACACATCATGCATTCCTTGAAAAAATCGATGAAGGTCCAAGTTGTATTCCCTTATCCCTACTTGATCGATGATCTCAAATGGTCCTACAAAACATGGTTATAAATTTCTCTACATCCTTATAAAATGATTCCCTAACTGAGGATTCACTCTCAAAAAAACATGATCACCCATAGTGAACTCAAATGGACTCATCCTATGGTTTTCATAATATCTATGTCTACATTAAGTGGTGATCATCCTATTCTGAATAATTTTAACTCTCTCAGAGGACTCTTGAACCATGTTGGGGCCCATAACTGCTACCTCATCCACCTATTTCCAATAGAGAGACGATTAGAATGACCTCCCATACAAAGCCTCATAATATTCTATCTAAATCTAATCCTGGTAACTATTGTTCTATAAATACTCATCCAATTATAGGAGATCATCCCATGATCTACTAAAGTCAAGGATGTAATCTAGAATAATATCCATTAATATGATTATAGACCACTCATACTATCTATATGTCTATATATGATATGTTGTACTCAATCTTCACAGAGTCACTATGGCCTTCAGTAATACCTTCCAAAACCATGGTGTAAAACATGTGTATCTATCTAATAAAGTGATCAAAGTAACTCCATATAGGTATATAATCTCATAAACATATAGCTTCCTCATATCCTCTGCTGGGTGAGTCTCTCTAGTCAGAAAAAAGTGAGTAGACTTTATTATCTGATCAATAATCACCCACACTGTGTCACTGCTCCTTGTGGTCCTGGGTATTCCCATTACAAAGTCCATCATAAAGTCTTCCCATTTCACATGGGTATAGGAAGGGGTTGAATCAAACTACCATGTCACTAAGGATCAATCATCCCCTTATAAAATGTAAGGCATTGAGTGATGAAACCAGAAATATCCCTCTTCAACCCTTGATACTAGAATTAGCATCTAAAATAATGATACATCTTGGTCACACCGGTATGTGCTGCCTATTTATAGGTATGGTAATCTCTTATCAGATACTCTATAATATAAATAGTTTCTACTACTCTCTCATATACCAAGATAACATCATTGATTTCCATCGACCATATGGGTATTATGTCACCCACATCTAGTTGATCCCTCATGATAACACACTCTAATCCTAACTCTTGTCATGTAATTATCCAATCAACCAGAAATGAAATGATCACCAAAGGAGTAAATGTAACAAATCCCTTTTCATCATAAGGGATTATCCTTCAGTCATCCAACAAGTTCATCAAGTGCCACTGCTCCCAAGAGGGATGATCACCAATCTCCATCTCATTCTTTGTATTAGGACAAAGATCACATGTAATGAAATTTCCATTCATAGGTATATAAGCCATATAAAAATAAAATATTTGAAGATAAACAACCCAATTAATATTTCTTAGGTTTATATCCTTCTTTGTGAAGATATAATGAAGCAACATGTGGTCCTTATACAAAACAAATTTCTCTATGAAGAGATAGTGTCTCTAACACTTCAGACTCTCGACCATGGCTAGAAGATCAAAGTCATTTCTAGGGTATTTCTTCTCATGGGGTGGTATTTTTTGTGACCCATAGGACACTATGAGATGTTTCGGTATTATCACCACCCTTAGGACATAACCTAATGAATCATAGTACATAGCATAACCAATCTTAGACTTAGGAAGTGTCAGTACTGGAGCTGTCATCAACCTCCTATTCAGCTCAAGGAAAAACTCTTCACACTAATCCAACAATTGTAACTTTACTCATTCTTTATTAATGTTTTTATATGTTAAAATATTCATGATATTTCTTCGATAAACAATTGGTAATATCCTAAAAATCTCAAAAACCTCCTGATCTTAAACATGTTTTGAGGACATTCCCAGTGCAAGACTACCTCAACATTATCTAAATCTACAGATATACCCATATCAAACACATAATATCATATAAACTTCACCTCTCAAATAATGAATCCACACTTTGAAAAATTTTCAGAAATAATATGTTCTTGAAGCATACTCATAACTATCTTTAGTTTCCGAGCATGTTTCTCCGATGTTGGCAAGTAGGTGAGGATTTGTCGATGAACACTATGATAAATGAGTCCAAGTATGGGTGTAAGATCTTGTTTGTGATGGACATGGACACTATAGATGCATTATTTACACTAAAGATAATTAAAAAGTACTAATATAGTCTATAACTACTCTAAAACATTGCCTTTAAAATACACTCATCTCTAAATTTAAAATGGTCATAGCTTGATCGAAGGTCAATTTTGGAGAACTGTTGGGGTTATTATAACTTATTAAAAATATCATCGATCATGGTAAAAGGTTATCGATTAATCACTATTACATGGTTTATCTTTTGTTAATCAATGAATTATCAAATTCTACCATCCACATTTTTGGTGAACAACATAGATACACCCCATGGTGAAGTACTTGTCCAAATAGAACCATTTCTCTCAAAGTCTTCCAATTATGAATTGAGCACCTTCATCTCAGTCAGTTCTCTATGATATGGGATTATCAATATTATTTGTTCACCCGACACAACATATAACTTAAAATCAACTACTCTATTAAAAAATATTCCTAATAATTCATCTAGAAACATGTCTTGATAAAGATCCATGAGTGGTGTAAAAGATGTAGGGGAATCTGCTGATCCTACTGAAAGATAAAATCTATCCATCTATGTCTTAATCATCCTAATCTGAATCAAGTTGGTTCCAAATCTTCTTACACCCAATTCACACTCTTCAGTAATTATAAACCTCTCTCCCTTTAGTGAATTTAATGTCACACATCTACTATAGCAGTTAATGTCGGCTCGAAAGCTATTCATCCAATCCATGTTGAATATCACAAAAAAGGTCTCTATCTACAATACCATGAACTCCCATATATTTCTATAAATATGGAAAACAAATGGTAAATCCAAAAAAAAAAGTTAGTCCACTTTTTCCCAAATGTGTGTCAATAGAAATCAACTCAAAAGAAAACTTAACTGCTAGGTCTAGTCCAGCCACTACTTGTAATGAAGGAATAGAATGCACCAATATTGAACAGATAATTAGATAAGGTTTAAGTGACAAAAATGTGCCTTCAATCATAGATGGTACCTCGTTATAGTCAATTGGGACTTGATCCATATCATAGAATCACCCTGTCTTAGCTCTATAACCCTATCCATAAGTCATCAGCATTTTGGATATCTACATCTTCTACTGAGATCCTCCACTTTCAGCTTATCTTGACCTCCTATAACACCTCTCAGTTACATTTGTGAAAAAAAATTAGGATAGCCTATTAGGATTAAACCTTGAACATTATATAATATTTATTTTTATGTCAATAATTAATTATATTAAATTTAATCATCTTTTCAGGTTTAGAGTTTTATACAATTATTTCATAACTCATACATAAAAAATCATATTTCACAAATTGGAAAATTCTAATTATTATCTATTTTCCCATAATATAAAACATATAAAATAAAACATGATTAATTATTATGAAAAATCTTTATGACTTTCAAATTTAACTCTACCATTCCATTATTCATCCTTAAAACCTATAAAAACATTTTAAAATATGGGATGAGCACAAAAATTTTATTAAGGAACATAAAAAATAAATAAATATGAAAAGATCATAATAACATTTTCACATATTTATACATTTCAACATTATAAAGTAGCATATAATTTCTTCTACCTTCTGAAAACATAAGACTTCCATAAATAAATAAAAATCATAAATAAATTATTTAGGTGTCTTGAGGAATAATTTTCATATCATTATTACCTACACATGGAATTACCTTCACATTTATACTTGGATTAACCATCAAATTTACACTTGAAATAACTATCACGGTTTTACTTTGAATAAACGTTAGAGTATATTTCTTTAATATCTTTATAGAAACATAATCAGTTAACATTTTCCCTTTACCAGATGAATTGGAGAGATATAATGGGCTCACCCAACATTGTTATATAAATGAAATTACCATCCTCATAAACAATTCCCAAGAACCATAATAGATTACACAAAATCATTCATCATAAAAACATTCTTAGCAACCAAAAAAGAGCATTTTCTGATATTGATCTATCCCTTTTCATTAAAATAAAATTTTTAAAACATAAAATTCAAAAAATAAAGTAAAATATGGTTTTTAATTGAATAAAAAATGGAATACTATAAAAAATAAAAATAATAATAATGATTACGATGGTGGGAAAGGTTGTTTTCACTATATGCGTTAAAATGGAACATTCTTTTTTCTTTTTGTAAAGGAAATTAAAACATTCTGTTCAAGAATCAACTTCAAAAAAATTGAATGAAATTAAAAAATAAACATAAATTTTCCTTTATAAATCACTTACATCCATATAAGTACATCAATAAAATAATTTTAAAAATATGGATATGGAAGAAAAAAGAGTTTCAAAGGAAACTTTAAAAGATGATTTTTAAAATAAAGTCACTTGCCTTGAGTATGGCTTATCGCGTACATTATTTATCTTCTTGAATAATAAGATTAAGTAACACTACTATAAAATAAGCCTTTAACAGCACTAGGAATAGCCATTATTGTCACTAGAAAAGTGATGACTACATAAGCGAGATTAAAGCCCTCTTTTATCAGTGCTTATAAAATCGATGATAAAGGGTTTTATCAGCACATATAGAAGCGCTGATAAAATATACCTTAATAAGATCTTTTAAAAGCATTGAAAAATATTTCCTTTATCAGTGCTTTTAATAGAGCTGAAAAATGTTTCCTTTATTAGTTATTTTAAAATCACTAATAAAATTCTCCTTTATCAGTGCTTTTAAAAGTCTTGATGAAGGGACATAGTGCAGTGTGCTGCAACAGCACACTACAACACTACTGCAATGTGCTGTTACAATACACCACAACACTAGAAATGCACCAGATATCAAAAAAAGTCCCAATATAGAATTAAAATGAAATTAAATTTACAACACAAATACAAGAAAAAACATTATATTATAGACTTTTCAAACATTGGTTTATATGATTACATATATACAAAATATTAGATACATTCAAAAATATCAATGTTCTTTTGTCTTTTGATCCTAACCCTAACTCGTGCTATTTCTAAACAAACCACACCTATTAAATCAAAATAATGAACCTATATAAGAAAACAATTCTTATGTTAATAATAATATAAAGAAATAAATTAACAAAAAATGTTAATTTTACTAAAATTGATGTCCATTTTAAATAAAAAAGACTCACTTAGAGTCATACCAATCAAAATGTGGATTATTTTGAGGTGAATATGATTCCAACACATCTCAAATGACTTTTGGGTCATTTTCCTGAATTATCAAAACAACGTGAATGTGTTTTCTCAGTTTTGATTACGTTTGTTGTCTCTTTTACAAAAAATTCATTTCAATCTGGAAACACATAATTTGGAGTCATTCCAATCACATCGTGTATCAGTTTTACATTTTACCATTTTTTACTTGTCAAAAATTACATATGAATTGTTTTTTTAAATTATCAAGAAAATAAAAGCATGTTTAATAAATTTTTAGTGAGTGACACTTTTGGAACTACAATGTAGATTTTAAAATGATAACGGACACTATAAGCCATATCAGGCACATCATGTATTGGATTGAGGATAATTTAATTCCTACATGTCACAAATGACTTATGGAACATTTTCATAAAGTATTAAAACAATATAAATGCATTTTCTAGGTTTGGAGTAGGTTAGTTTTCAATTTTACTAAAATAAATGTCAATTTTAAAAAAAATGTGCAATTTGAGTCATATCGATCACACCAAGGGTTGGATTTAGGTGAGGTTGATTCCTACATGTCTGAAACAACTTATGTATTATTTTACTAAAGTATCAAAACAATCCAAATGTATTTACTCAATTTTGAGTATGTTAGTTGTCTCTTTTACTAAAATGACATTTTAAACTCGAAACACAAAATTTTGACTCATTATGATCATAGAGAGTATCATTTTAACATGAAAACAATTATTACATGTCAAATTGACTTATGAATATTTTCCATAAATGTTCAGAAAAATATGAATGTGTTTGACTAGTTTTCAGTGAGTGGCATATTTTGAACTAAAATATCGATTTTAAACTGATAAGGGACACTTTAAGTCATATAAGAAACATCAAGTATAGGATTAAGGTTTGGATGATCCCTACACCTCAACAAATTAATTATAAATAATTTTTTCAAAGTAATAAAATAATCTAAATATGTTTTCTTAGTTTTGAGGTGGTTAGTTATCCATATTACTAAACATTATGTCAATTTTAAATAAAAATATGCACTTTGAATTATGGATCATTTTCCTAAAGTATCAAAACAATCCGAATGTGTTTTCTTAGTTTTGTGTGTGTTAGTTGTCTTTTTTACTAAAATGTCATTTTAAACTGGAAACACGCACTTTTGACTCATTCTGATTACATACTGTATTGGTTTGACATGACACTTATTCTTACACTTCATAAATGACTCTTGAATCATTTTCCAAAATTATTAATTAAATCTGAGCATGTTTTGCCAGTTTTTAGTGAGTGACACTTTTTGAATTAAAATGTCAATTTTAAACCTATAATGGACATTTTCAATCATATCTGGAACATCATGTATTGGATTGAGGTGAGACCTATCCCTACATGTCAAAAATTACTTGTGGATAATTTTTCTAATGTATCAAAAAATCCAGATGTGTTTTCTCAGTTTGGAGTAGGTCAGTTTTCCATTTTACAAAAATTGATGCTAATTTTAAATAAAAATACGTACTTTGAGTCATACCAGTAACATTATGAATCGGATTGATATGATGCTGACTACTACACATCTCAAATTAATTATATATTTCTTTTTAAAAGTATCAAATCAATCCAAATTTTTTTATCATTTTTTATTACATCAGTCTTATTTTTTATTAAAATGTTATTTTAAACTAGAAACACACACTTTGACTTATTTTGATCACATTGTGTGTTAGTTTAATGTGAAACCAGTTCCTACATATCATGAATTACTTATGAATATTTTTTATAAATTTTCAATAAAATCCAATCATGTTTGATCGATTTTCAGTGAGTGGTACTTTTTGAACCAAAATGTCGATTTTAAACTGATAAAGAATACGTTGAGTCATAATGGGTACATAGTGTATCAAATTGAGAAGTGGTGAATTCATACATGTAAAAATGACATATAGATAATTTTCATAAAGTATCAAAACAATATAATTATCTTTTATCATTTAAGTATGTTTGTTTTCTATTTTATTAAATTAATGCCAATTTTAAATAGACAGCATACTTATAGTCATACCAGTCACATCATGGGTCAAATTGAGGTGGAGATCATTCGTACACATTCTAAAATCCAAAAAAAATTCAAACTTTTAATGTTACCATGATATCCATTGAATTTATTTGTAAAACAACCAACAATGTATGAGTCGCTTCGAACAAACCACCCCTACATAAAAAACAAATATTGTATGAATAATACTAAAAATAAATAAATTAAATATAATTATTAAATAATAAATTAATTATTTGTATAATTATTTTATTGTGGAAACATCAAGATTACCTATGTGATTGAGCAGTGTAGGGAACTTAAATATAATTGATAGATGTCAACATTGTAGGAATGAATGGATTTGAGGGAGAAAAAGTCTATGGAAGTTTTGGTGCATAAATGAATGATAGATTGAAAGATGACCCCATATCAAATAAAAGAATCCACCTGTATAAGAAAAGAATTATTATTTGATTAATACTAAAAAGAAAAAAAATAAACATAAATAGGAAATAATATATTAAATCAATGGACAATGATTTTACTGTACAAACATCAAGATTTAATTTGTGATTGAGCAGAGACAATGTCATTAATCTTCCTATAAAGGCATGAAAAGTGGACCAGAATATTCTAAAATAAATGAACTCTGTAAGGAATAATGAAAATTAAATCAACATTTCATTATATAATTTTCTGGTAAAATATAAAATGTATATCGTAACATTACATTTACATATTTCCAAAGGGTTTACTTCATTATATTTTTTTATTTTGAGGGATTGGTAACATCATAATGTGAAGAATACATTGTCTACATTAGTAGTCAAAGTATTAACTTATATTATATTAAAATAGTGGAGAATATATATAATTATGAGGAAAAAAAGTATATTAAAAACACTTTTACCTTCTCATTGAACTATCTTTCTTCTTTTTAAAGGTTTCAGGGATTTGGTTCCTCTATCAAGAATTCAAATTCCATCTTTTTGGTCCCCTATAATGTATAAGACAATGTCTTCATTGGGATTAGCATGAAGTGATTGTGATCTCCCAATAAAATGGTCTTCTTCGATTGAATTATCATCTGACCTGACATTTTTTTAGTCTCCAGCAGGACAATCAACCAATTCTTATTTGTTGGATCAGAGACATAAAATATTTTCACTACTTGTGTTGCCATTATGAATGGCTCAGATTTTCCCCTTCCATGCTAAAATTCACCTTCCTGAAGCCCATTTCATCAACATTCACTACAATTACATTTTCAACACATTTCCAATGGAAAATTTGATCTTGAAATGTTGTATAATACAACTCATATATCTATTTTATAATGTAAACATATGAATTATCTATATAAATTGGATTAACATACTTAGAACCAGACATGTCAATCGCTTCAACCAAAAGCATAGTACTATTTTTTCATATCACTATAGTCATCATAATATTTTCTAAAAAATATATAACCATTTATTATAAAACTACTGGAAGATATAACATTTTCATTTGGTCCTCTAGCTAACCATTGAAGTTATTCGGCAATTGAATTCACATTTTCAGATAAATACTTATATATTTGATCTTGAAACCATCCTATAAAGTGTTTATTACGTTTATTTGATATCCATACTTCAGCCTTTGATGGATTAAAATATCTAATAATTTATTTGTGGGATTCAATGCATGGATAAAAATATTCACTATTATGTAAAATTTAAAAGTGTGCTTGATCCCACTCTGTCAAAGTTATTGTAACAAAATAACATCTGGAAATCCCTTAGTCCATAAGGTGTTAACTATTATGAGACATTGGGAGACTGATGTTGGAAATATCTGATAGGAAATTGGTATATAATTCAACTATTTCTTCAACAATATATCATTTTGAAATAAAACATTATTTCCGACTTCAAAATAAAAAGAAATCATTTGGAAAAGTTTGATTTTTTATAGATCTTTCACATTGAACGTAACTGATGTGGCTATATTTTTACATAGTTTTGCCACATCTTTTATCAAAATTTTTATCAATTTTATTAATTATTTTGACACCTTTTAATTAATATTTTCATTTTGTAATTTTATCACTAAATTTGTTAATTAACCATTTTTTATAATTAAATATGAATTTTTAGTCCTTTTTTATAGTCTTTCTAATTATCCTAAATATATTAAATAACTTTTTTGTTTAATCATATTTATTTGGTTAATAATTTTAAATTTATATTAATTAATTATTTATTCTTCTTTATTTTCATTTATTTAATCCAGTTTTTAATCTAAGACTTTACCATTTAGTTCTGATTTATTTAATAAACTAACCTTACTTTTTAACCGGTTCAATTATTCTGGTAATTAAATAAGTTTAAGTTAATGTTTAATAAAATAATATTTTTTTAATGATAAATTTTATTTTAGTATCTAATTAATTAATTTTGTTGTTTAATAATTCTAGTTAAATATAATTAATGTAATAATATGTTTGTAGTTAATTAATTATTGGTGTTCTGCATTTGTTTAGACATAAATTTAATTAATTTTAACTTTTATTTTCTTAGTTAATAATTAAGTTGTTTTTATTTTTAGTTTGTTGAATAATTTTTTGTTTTTAATTACAATTAATTATTTAATCTTAAAC
Organism: Viscum album; assembly: GCA_963277665.1. Classification (NCBI taxonomy): domain Eukaryota; kingdom Viridiplantae; phylum Streptophyta; class Magnoliopsida; order Santalales; family Viscaceae; genus Viscum; species Viscum album. The sequence goes on from OY728119.1 coordinate 646,118,273, forward strand.
ATCATAGTTTAATTCTATTTTGTTATAATTAATTACTGTTCTTTCATTTTATTATTTGTTATAAATTAATTTATATGGTTATCATTTTTATTTGTTCTGTCGGTGAGTCACGACTCACCGTTACTTCCATCGGTTTCACATCATAACGATTACTCTATATTTTATCTATTGGTTTCTCATTTATTTTAACTATTGGTGAGTCGTCACTCACCGTTATATTTATTTTATTTTTTTCGGCTGGTACCGATGTTTATTCCTTTAATCGGTGAGTCCGATTGAAAATTTCCTATGTCGGTGTCACTCCACTTTCCACTCATTGATAGCTTTAATTTTAACTCACTGATCCTTTCACTCCATTTTCCACGCACTCACCGTTAGTTTATCATTTTATCACATTTGGTCTTTCATCTATTTCAACTATCGGTGAGTCATAACTCATCGATCCTCTCATACTTCCCACTTTTCTTCTCACCGATTTATCTCCTCTATTGGTCCCGCACGCGCACCAGGCCCTCAATGTCTCACCGATGTTTTTCCTCTTTCGGTTTCACAATCCTTTCATTACCGTCGGTCTCTCATTTCTTCACGCACTCATTGATGCCTCCCCATTTCACACTATCAGTGTGTCAATCCTTTCTCCTTCCTCAAACTGTCGGTCTCACAGCATAGGTAGTAGAATCTTTGGAGAGTCACTGCTCGCCACAGGAGACACTGACGGCCGCTCTCATCAGTATCACGAGAGCTCGTACCCCTTCATCCTCCTAACAACGTCGGTCCCTCTACCTCATCTCCCCCAAATCATCCACTGATTGTCCCAAATCTTCACATACTGATACCAACGCAAGAATTGCATTTTACCTCACTCTGATGTAATGCTGCTGTGGATACTGTCGATTCTGTCATAAACCAAGTTCACAAATCATTAATATAAACCATTCAAATCCCAAAATTCTCTCAGATCTGAAAATTCTCCACTGCAGCGAATCTGGACCACCGCTGAGGTTGAGTTCACCAGAAGAGGAAGACGGGTTGAGAAGATCCGTTGTCCGCTAGAGTCGGCGCTACGGATTAGGGAGGCGGTGCTTCAGGGGTTGGTGAAGAAAAAGTCGAGTCCACGGGAGCTGATTCGCCGCACCCCATGCCATGCTGCGGTATTTCTGAGGAGGAGGTCCGCCAGACCAGCTACTTCGAGGGAGTCCACCATGTCGCGATGGAAGCCGAAGCAGATGTCCTAGTCCACTGTTGCTGGAGTGAAGTAGATCCTCCTCGCTGCACTGGACCCTTGGGAAGTCGTCGCATACCCGCTGGGATGAATCAGGAAGAAGTTAAAACTACCATGGCTAATGCTCGGTGGCTCCATTGCTGGAAGGAGAAGGAGGCCAAACTTGGAGGGATACGGACCAGCTTGTGGTGCTGGAGAAGAATCCAACGATCTCTTCTGTTGTGCACCAAGGGTTTGGGGAAAAAGAAACCGGGAAATATATATATATATATATATAATAAAATTAAACTTAACATAAAGTTAAAATAAAATATAATAACATAACTGAATTTATTAAACTTTAATATTTATTAAGTAATAAAAATATACATGAGATAAATAGTTTAATAGGATTGCTAATTTAATCTTAATTATATTTAGCTAAACTAGATTGATTCCTATATTAATTTCATATTGACTTAATAAAAATTATCAATAAAATATATTTTAATAAGAATTAAATCATTAAAAACTATTCTAATTAAATGGAAATAACATTAATTTTCAAAATAATAATAATAAACTTAATATGTTTAATTAACATTAGTAATAGTAATATATCATAAATACCAACTCTGTTATTTATGATATTTTTTTAAAATAGATTTTTAACAACTTACAAATTTAAAGAAGTAACCTAATTTAATTAATGGACCTTGGATATTTCTTTTTCATAATTAAATTAACATTAATAAATATATTAAATTAAATTAGTCAATTACTCAATTACTTAATCATAATATTTAATAATTAATAATTTAGGTTTTAGATTAACTAAATTAAATACCCAGCTAATATCAATTAAGTGGTTTATTTTTATCAACTGTTTTATTTTCTCATTTTAACAACTTTAACATTTTTTTGAAGTTCTCTACTTTGCAGGTTCATTCAACAGTCGAGTATTCATCCAGAATCACTTAATTAACTTGTTCGAAGTTAGTTACGTGAGAAAAGATAGCGCGACGTGCCTGTCGCGAAAAAACACGTAAATTTTGCAGTGCGTGGGTGAAGAACTTTTGAAGTCGGTGGCGATCGAGTAGTGACATGCGGATTATGACAGTAGGGTATATAAAGCAGAGCAGTAGCAGAATTTAGGGGGGACTCTCATTCAACATTCCACACCAGACAATTTGAGAGCAGAACTCCCGGGAGACACCAAGTGTGATACTGGAGAATTGGAGTTGCAGGAGCAAACCAGCAGTACACGATATTCATTCTCAACAGGGAGGATATTTCTTCCTCTATTTTTATATGTTATACATTGTACTTGCTACTGATATGTTGTCAATGATCTTATCTTAATTTCTTTTTCTCGAGAGTTTGGAGACTTATCGATTGAAAATTTCATCTTCAATTAATCTCTTAAATGAGAATCTGATTCTTTCGGTGAGATTGAATCAGGTTCTTGAACATAAAAATTGAATGTACACCTTTAAGAACTTAATTATAAATCGATGATCTTTTGGAGAGATCCATTATCGAGACATTTCATCAAACTTTCGAATTCAAACAACAGAAACTTTCGGCGAGATAGCTTTCTGTTGTTATCTTAAAATCAATTCGGTGTTTGTGGTTGTTGAAGTGGCGAACTTCGGGAACTATAATAAAGTTTTTTAAATCTTCCAGTGAGGAAGGATTAACAAATCATTTTTAAGGTGTGGATTTAATCAAATGAAGATCATTCATTTAATCCAGTAAGGTTCAATTATCTCGAGCAAACTTTTGATCTACCCTCAGCACTCCGGTTTACTTCTTTAGTTATTTTTAGTTTTCACTATTTCATTTTTTGTGTATCGTTTCCAGTATAGGTAATAGTGAAATTCCAAAACTAGTTTCATACTTCTTAATCAAAAAATAAATAAAAACATATTGAAAATTAGAAAAAAAAAATGTGTGCCTCACTACTGACAATAGTGAGGTTTTTAGTTTAGAAACCTTAGAATTTTTGTCTGCCTTCTCAGTGGTTTGACCCTACACCTCTGTGCTAGTGTAGGTTAAAAAATGTAATTTTGAGGGTCGTGACAACCTCCGGCCTATTCAGTAATTTTTTTTAGCATTATATGTTTATCATGGTAGTTCATTTTCTTTTAGTATCATATTATTCAAGAGACCAATTAGTTCAATAAATATGGTTTCACTCTATTCACTGCCAACTTTCAAATTATATAATTAGAATACTGCTGAAATTTTTTTGTATTTAGTACAAATAGAATATAATGGTTTATTGGGACACCTATTTAACTCATCAAACAACTTTTGACAATCGTGAAGATCATCTTCAAATGATATTTTTATTTCATCCATGCGATATTTATCATCATTTACACTTGTATTCATATCAAATGTAATGCCCCGACCCTAGATACCCAGAGTCGGTTCATTATTATATAACATTGGCATGATCACAAAGGGTCATGTCTCGAAAGAATGATTAGTTTAGTAGTCTTGGAAACACTAGATATATTCATAAGTCTTACATTACATTATAAGGTAAAAAAACTACAACAACATCTTGTCTTCATATCCCCTCATACTATCCCTGCAGGACATTCGTAAATTACTTCTTCACATACTAGGACAAAATAAAACATTGAAAGGGGTGAGCTCAGATTCTCAATAAGGATAACAATATTGCATAAGCTTTCATAGATAAGCATAAACACTTAAAGCAATGTATAACTAAAACAAAATCCTTTTAAACTTGAACTTCAGCATAATATGGAAAAGATAAAATGAAATGATGCCATTTACATATTCACATGGATATTCTACTAGTCGAACAATCACATGCAATATCAATAACCACTTTCATAATTATGGAATGCATAATGCCAGACTATCATAACCACATAGCCAAGGTATCGTGCCAAGACTACAAATAAGATTTTTCCAAGGCCTTGTGCCAAGACACTAGTTTGTCTCATGAGACCTACCGATGCATCGAGGATCTATAACGGGCTCCACCCGTCACTTACTAAGTCCAATGAATTCCTCATATGAAAATTTGTAAACATAACATAAACATTTGTATTAAAACTAGCATACGAAATGTCAATTCTTTATCCACAAACCATGAATGGTATAAAAATAGCACATCCACAGTCAAACATAATTCATTCGATACAATATGAAAGATTGTATTGTATCATATTAACCTCAATCGTGAATAATGAAGTATATTTACATAGATGAAAATAATCATCAAAACTATTTGAGAGAAATATCCCCCTTTTTCTTGAAATCATTTAAAAGTCACACTATTTGTCAAGAAGCCATTTAAAAATAGATTTTTGAATCAATGTGTCCCATACCACTTTGAAACGTTTAAAAGGAGTTTTAATTTTAAAACTTTAATTTCCATATAAATAAATCCTTCAAACCATTTTTAAAACATGGACATTAACGAGCATGATTTAGAAGAATAAGTCTTTAAAACATTTAAAAATGGTATTTTAGTTCGAGTTTCTAACCAAAAGAGAGACACTTGAATACAAATAATTGAGGTAATCAGAACTTTATAATATCATGAGAATAAATGGATTCATGATATACTATGTCAAAGTACATTATATACACCACATAAAAGTGATTTTGTGTATAAAAACAAAGTCTCAATGGAATGTAAATTGAGATGAAATCTCTCATAAAGGTTGTATCCTTAGGTTAAGGATAAATCAAAGACATAATTATGTGTGAAAAATATAATTACACTAAATATGATTGGATAATCAGTGTAAAACAATCAAAGGACATTCACACATATTCTCGTAAAAACTACACCAATGAATTGGATGTTTATCTCAACAAATCGAGATTGAGTAAAAATTACTCTTATCAAGTTCATACCGATGACATGAGAATTTATCAATGGAGTGATTATGTGTATAAAACGTATTTTCATAGAAAGGGGAGTGGAAATTATGACATAATCAAATGAATTGCGATTCCACACATAATCATGGAGTAAAATACTCAATGAAGTATGTGTAAAGCCGAATGAGTGGAAATTGAAATTTCAAATTCCCTTATCGATTAGGTATCTTATGAAACATACACCCATGAAGGAAGGATCATACAATGATGATTTAAATACCCATAAATTTAAGTGTATAGCACAATGAATACAATTATGGGCAGTACACATACACCACATGCAATAAATAAGTGGTGAACAATTGAATTCTCACGAAATTAAGAGTGAGATAAGAAACCCCTTACTTTGTACTTTTTCATTGGTCGAAGGTAGGTTAACGTCCTTTATAATGGTGAAATAATTGATATTGAATTATAAAATAATCATTTACAATAATATGATATCACATATGATCTTTTAACATTGATTTGTTAATAATATCTTAGTATTATCGTCATTTCTGGTGTTAACTTACTCGTTTTGCTTTATATTCTTTGTTACGTAATCCGTGTTTGTTACAGATAGGTTGTATATTATTCATATCCAGAATTATATCAAGTCCTTAAACATTAATTTTAAATAATCAAATGATAATTATACTTGAATGGATAAGATGGAGAATGAATCTCATCGCTTTCGTGGAGACGGTAGTCCGTACGTACGCACAAGCGACAATATCATTCTTTTGATGTTAAAATAATATATAATTGGATGGTATATTATATAGATATAATAATTATCATTTTATATTTATTATTTTCATGAATTAATCATCATTATTATACCCATACAAAAAATAATTTATTGAATGACAATTACACCACGACATGGAGACGGTAAGCCGTACGTACGCATGTATGGTGACATGTCATTCAAAGGATGGATATAATACTGAATATGGTTGTACCATATTTATAATAATATTATGGTATATATGAGATTAGGGATTCATTATTTGGTAATGGTAATAACAAGTAATGGACAATTTGAAGAAGAAAAGACTTTGAAAAACGGTGGTAAAAACATTACCTCTTCTTCGGGTTCTTCCTTTTGATTTGATCAAAAGAGCTCCTTAGGTTGGCTTTTTGATCAAAATAAGGCCTCTATGTTGTATTGAGGGAAGTTGAGAGAGTATTTGGGCAGGGGTTGGCTGAACTAAAAGGCTTTGAAGGTGTGAAGTAATGAGAAGGTGGAGTGCCCTTTTATAAGAGGGGTGAGGGGCACCTTTGGAAAAGCTAGAAATATTATAAATTCATATTCGGTTTATAATGGATCCCAAGTGGATTATTTAAAGGTTAATGTGGGGATAGGTCGAAAACCACTCGACCAATAGAATTTAGACAGGTTTGGGCTATTATATTAACCTTATCTTTAAGTATTAACTCTTAGTTAATTAGTTTCACTTTTACTATGTCTCTTTGTATTTTTATATTATACAGTTAATAAACTTACTATATACTTCCAAGATACCCCCAAGTGGTCCATTAATGATACAACTATCATGATATTAGTCTCTTGGACGAACCTTATATTCTTAGCAATTTAATATCAATTAATAAAATAATATTTGTTTTAAAAACTCTTTTATGTCAATTTTAACACTATTCAATAATTGATTTTTGTGATTCTCATAAAAGAATTATTACTTCGAAAAAAGACAATTAAATCAATCATAATATGTCATATTAACATAGAAAATTAGTGTAATTCAATAAAAGTCTCCAATTATATTTATTTGGGTATTTATAATATCAATTATTTTAATTTCTAACTATTATGGTAATTACTAAATCATCATTGTGTCATAAATAAATTATATTATTTAATGTCTAAAAATTATAAATAAAATATAATTATTTAGTAAATCGTTTTATATTTCTAATGAATATTTATAATCGATTTTATCTTATGTGTAACCCTATATTAAAAATGTTTTAGTATATAAACTTTGATTTTAATTCTTTTAACTCTTCTTTGAATTAAATAATAATAAATGTCCTAATCTAATCCAAGTGGACCTAAATAATAATATTTTATTCGTAAGGTTGTTTTTGGTCGAGATACACTTGCCCAATAGAATTAGGACATGTTTTAGGCTAATATTAATATCATTTTTACCCTTAATTACCCTATTTACTTTTAACCGTGGTAAATAAAAGTAAAAAGTTACTATTCACCAAAAATTATTTTCATCTCAATGAACCACATTTTACTCCTTGATATTAATTGTGTGTCTCATATTTTTGAAATTCCACTCATAGAAGCCGTAAAATTAAGTTTTTTGAAAAATTCTGTTTTTTAACTACCACTTGGTGGTTTCACTATACATCAAAAAATGAAAGTTTCCAAAAAAATACCAAAATTTAGGCTAAGATATATTTGATATTATGAATTCAAAAATGATTTCTATTTTACCAAATTCAAAACATAGCAGTTTCATTAATTAATTTAAATTTTTTTTTTTGTCGTCAAAACAAATAGCGTGTTTTTAAGAGATAAGAACTATCAAAAGATTGACACTTGTTTATGTCTGGTATAAATGTGAAATCTCATCCAATGACCAACATTGTATTAAATGGTAAAAATATATTCTAAATATACTTTAAAACCACTCAAATTAATAATTTATCACTACTAATTATTTCGATTAAAAAAGTTGTTTTTAATTAAAATTTAGTAATTTTCACTATTCATCAAAATATGAAAGTTATCCGAAAAGTACCAAAATTTCTCCCTAAGCTAATTTTGATATTACGAATCCAAAACTGAAGTCCATTTCGAAAGATAAAATTTATAAAATTTCAAAAATTAGGTATTACTATTCATAACGGCTAGTTTGATTGGTTATGGTGTGTTAGAATCTCGAAGTTGCATACAATGCACGTCATTGAATTATTCAAAGGGAAACATACCATGGAAGCTTGAGGTGTTACATTATCCCCTCATTCAATAAATTGTGTCCTCGCAATTTTTTTAAAATTGGGCTTGAGAATATAATTGAATGTCCCACATTGGAAAAAGTTTCAATAAAACTATCACTTTAAAATAAAGGAAGAGAGGTATAAAGGTCACCCAAGATAACCCATACTAGGATTCTATGTCGGAAAACATGGATATTGACGATAAACTAAGTGTTCAGTTCTGGTGGAGAGGGATAGAAAACATGATCAGGAGAAAGTTAACAATAAGAAAATCACAAACTTGTGTTGGGACAAATGGTCCTTAATCTCCCAGTAAGAAAAGTAAACCGACAATTTTTTTTTTAAGTTACATTACATAAGGACGAGGAATTCATTTATGATATTGACTAAGAACATAAAGAGATATACTTACTTTTTAAGTAGGGTTTCATTCTTTAATAACTTTTTACTACTAACTCATTTTTTTGAACAATGAGTATTCAAGAAGACTTGGTCACAGTGGAAGAGCTAGAATAAACTTCTATAGAAATACATGATCCACATAAGAAAAACTATATATTTACCTTGTATTTAGAGATTAATCAAAACCAAAATGGTTAGTATAATATTTGATGACCCCCCAAATGGATATTCCATTAGAGAAAAAAAATCACTAATCTTAATTTCTAAAATTAAACCATGAATACCCCAAAGATAAATAAATACCATTCAATAATCAATTTTCCTTAAAATCATTCAATATAATCCAAACTAATATTGAAACTCAAAACTTATAATAATGTATTCTTCAACGTTAAATTGTATCTCCAGATGACATTAATAACTCTTAAAGTCACATACTTAGAAGTAATTAACCTAATCATTTCCATAAACTACCCAAATCACTATAAATCCACAACAAAAACAAAGATAAAAATCCACCATTACTCCTCAAATTAAATCACATACTATTCTATTTTCCATTCAACAAAGCGAAAAACTTCCAAAATAACATTTATCACTTAATTACCAAATCATTTTCCATTACTAAGGGTATTCATTTGATAAGACATAAGATACCAAATCAAATTACTAATGATCAATAAAATCATTTAACTAAAAATAATAGTCACACTAACCAAGGACTTCACGTAGTCCAGTGGTAGGCGATAAATCCAAATTCCACTTTGGTTGTGGGTTCGATTCCCGCAGCTTTGTCCGACGCGACAGTTTGTCACACAGTCTGCATGTTGTACTTTTTCAAAAAATATATTTTATAACATTACCAAAATGAGATAAATTCCTCAAAATAACCAAAACATAATTTAACCACAAATTTTATCTCATACCTTGCATTTTCATCCCAAATTATAATAACTTATAATTGCCTCAAACCCAATTATCATATAAATGCAAATGGTTATTTAAAACTATATTCACAAGATAAGATACAATTCTTCCTCAAATATCATTCTCACATGGAAAACTTCAGGTTTAAAAATACAAGAGAAAATTATTCTAAAAGTAAACCCATCAACAAGGACCACAAATACTTTTTAAACATTTCTCCAACCATTTATTTCCACATAGCTTCTTCTTTGACAAATAAAATATCCTATAGATTAGGGCATTCACTCGGGTATTGGTCAGGTCCCCTACATTTATGACAAATTACTGTAAATCGACTCTTGGGACCATTTTTATCTTCCTCCGTAGTACTCTACATTTTTCTTCGAAATTCTTCATTTTATGTCCTTCCTTCCCGCACGTAAAGCTTTTATTTGTCCCATTGAGACACTTTCCTGGGTGTCTCCTTCCACATTTCCGGCATGATGGAAATTGAGGATTCTTTTCTCCATGGTCTCCACTGCTGGAGCTCTTATCATTCATCACCTTTCTCTTCTTTGTTGAGTCCGAGAATTGGTTTATATATATATTATTGATCATATTTTTTGAATATTGATTTGTCATAAAGACGATATCTTTTACTCTTATCAACATTCCATTTTGTTTCTCATTTCCACCACCGTTCCCACCTTGTACATCACTCTCAAAGTCACTATGACTTCCTTGGAATCCAAGAATTGACTAAAACCAGAAAGCATTGTGTGAGTAATAGTAGTCATAAAATCATTTAGAGATTAACATGTCACCATATTCCCAATTTGAAACACATTAGGATTAACCAAGGTCATTTACTCTCATCTTATATATTTAATACTTCAAATCGGTTAGTGAAGAAAATGTAAATTATCCTAAGCATATCCCACGGGAGTGTCGTAAACAAGAGTGTATCAAGGCTTATTGTCGTGCACCAGTTCTCATTACAGTCTAGATTAAAGCGGTGTTTTCAGGTTTTACCCCTAGGTACATATGTTCCAGAGCCGCCTCTACCTGCTCGTATCCAGACAGGGATGTATTCATCAGAAAACACACAAAATCTCTACAATACCAAAATTCTAGGAAGTTCTTCTATACTAATCCTCAAAGTTTATATTAGGTCTATGTGCTCTAATCAGAGTTTATCTAAATCTAGCTTCCAATGATTGTATTAAACTTACTATGATTCCAACTGTAATGCCCCGACCCTAGATACCCAGAGTTGGTGCATTATTACATAACATTGGCATGATCATAAAGGATCAAGTCTCGAAAGTCCGATTAGATTAGTAGTCTTGGAAACACTAGATATATTCACAAGTCTTACATTACATCATAAGGTAAAAAAACTACAACAACATCTTGTCTTCATATCCCCTCATACTATCCCTGTAGGTCATTCATAAATTACTTCTTCACATCCTAGGAAATAATAAAACATTGAAAGGGGTGAGCTTAGATGCTTTGTAAGGATAACAATATAGCAGAAGCTTTCATAGATAAGCATAAACACTTAAAGAAATTTATAACTAAAACAAAATCCTTTTAAACTTGAACTTCAACATAATATGGAAAATATAAAATGAAATGATTCCATTTACTTATTCACATGGATATTATACTAGACGAACAATCACATGCAATATCAATAACCACTTTCATAATGATGGAATGCATAATGTCAGACTATCATAACCACATAGCCACGGCATTGTGCCAAGAATAAAAATAAGATTTTGCCAAGGCCTTGTGCCAAGACACTAGTTTGTCTCATGAGACCTACCGATGCATCGAGGAGCTATAGCGGGCTCCACCCGTCACTTAATAAGTCCAATGCATTCTTCATAGGAAAAGTTTTAATCATAACATAATCATTTGTATTAAAACTAGCATATGAAATGTCAATAATTTATCCACAAACCATGAATGGTATAAAAATAGCACATCCACAGTCAAACATAACTCATTCGATACAATATGGAAGATTTTATTGTATCATATTAACCTCAATCTAGAATAATGAAGGATATTGACATAGATGAAAATAATCATCAACACTATTTGAGAGAAATATCACCCTTTTTTCTTGAAATCATTTAAAAGTCACACTATTTGTCAAGAAGCCATTTAAAAATAGATTTTTGAATCAAAGTGTCCCGTACCACTTTGAAACTTTTAAAAGGAGTTTTAATTTTAAAACTTTAATTTCCATATAAATAAATCCTTAAAAACATTTTTAAAACATGTACATTAATGAGAAAGATTTAGAGGAATAAGTCTTTAAAACATTTAAAAATGGTATTTTAGTTAGAGTTTCTAACCAAAATAGAGACACTTGAATACAATTAATTGAGGTAATCAAAACTTTATAATATCATGAGAGTAAATGGATTCATGATATACTATGTCAAAGTACATTATATACACCACATAAAAGTGATTTTGTTTATAACAACAAAGAAGTCTCAATGGAATGTAAATTGAGATGAAATCTATCATAAAGGTCGTATCCTTAGGTTAAGGATAAATCAACGACATAATTATGTGTGAAAAATATAAATACACATAATATTATTGGATAATCAGTGTAAAACAATCAAAGTACATTCACACATATTCTAGTAAAAACAACACCAATGAATTGGATGTTTATCTCAACAAATCGAGATTGAGTAAAAATTACTCTTATCAAGTTCATACCAATGACATGAGAATTTATCAATGGAGTGATTATGTCTATAAAAAGTATATCCACATAATTGGGAGTGGAAATTATGACATAATCAAATAAATAGTGATTCCACACATAATCATGGAGTAAAATAATCAATGAAGTATGCGTAAATCCGAATGAGTGGAAATTGAAATTTAAAATTCCCTTATTGATTAGGTAACTTAAAAAACATACACCCTTGAAAAAAGGATCATAAAATGATGATGTAAATACCCATAAATTAAATTATATTACACAATGAATACAATTATGGTCAGTACACATACACCGCATGCAATAAATAAGTGGCGAACAATGCAATTCTCACGAAATTAAGAGTGAGATAAGAAACCCCTTTGTACTTTTTCCTAGGTCGACGGTAGGTTAAACTCCTATATAATGTTGAAAATTTTTTTATTGAATTTTACAAGAATCATTTATATTAATATGATATCATATATGATCTTTTAACATTGATTTGTTAATAATAACTTAGTATTATCGTCATTTTGGGTGTTAACTTACTCGTTTTCCTTTATATTTTTTGTTACGTAAGCCGTGTTTGTTATGGATAGGTTGTATATTATTAATATACAGAATTATATCAAGTCCTTAAACATTATTTTAAAATAATCAAATGATAATTATAATTGAATGGATACGATGGAGAATGAATCGCATCGCTTTCGTGGAGACGGTAGTCCGTACGTACGCATGAGCGACAATATCATTTTTTTGATGTTAAAATAATATATAATTGGATGGTATATTATATATATAGAATAATTATCATTTTATATTTATTATTTACATGAATTACACATCATTATTATACCCATCCAAATAATAATTTATTGAATGACAATTACACCATGATGTGGAGACGATAAGCCGTACGTACGCACGTATGGTGACATGTCATTAAAAGGATGGATAGAATACTGAATATGGTTGTACCATATTTATAATAATATCATGGTATATATAAGATACAGGATTCATTATTTTAGAATGGGAATAACAATGAAAGTAGAAGTTGAAGAAGAAAAGAATTCGAAAAAGGGTGGTAAAAACATTACCACTTCTTCGGTTTATTCCTTTTGATTTGATCAAAAGGGATCCTTATGTTGGCTTTATGATCAAACTAAGGCCTCTAGGTTGTAGTGAGGTAAGTTGAGAGAGTATTTGGGCAGGGTTTGGCCGAACCAAAAGGCTGTGAAGGTGTGAAGTAATAAGAAGGGGGAGTTCCCTTTTATAAGAGGGGTGAGGGGCACCTTTGGAAAAGCTGGAAATATTATAAATTCATATTCAGTTTATAATGGCTCCCAAGTGGATTATTTAAAGGTTAAGGTATTTATATTTTGAAAACCACTTGAACAATAGAATTTATATAGGTTTGGGTCATTATATTAACATTATCTTTAAGTATTAACTCTTAGTTAATTAGTTTCACTTTTACAATGTCTCTTTGTATTTTTATATTATATGGTTAATAAACTTACTATATACTTCCAAACGACCCCCAAGTGGTCCATTAATGATACAACTATCATGATATAAGTCTCTTGTCCGAACCTTAGATTTTTAAGAATTTAATATCAATTAATAATATAATATTTGTTTTAAAAACTATTTTATGTCAATTTTGACACTATTCAATAATTGATTTTTGTGAAACTCATAACAGAATGATTACTTTGAAAAAAGTCAATTAAATCAATCCTAATATGTCATATTAACATATAAAATTAGTTTATTTCAATAAAAGTCTCCAATTATATTGATTTGGGTATTTATAATATTAATTATTTTAATTTTTCACTATTATGGTAATTACTGCATCATCATTGTGTCATAAATAAATTAAATTATATAATGTCTAAAAATTAAAAATAAAATATCATTATGTATGAAACCTTCTTAAATTTCTAATTAATACTTATAATTGAATTTATATTATGTGTAACCCTATATTAAATTTTTTTTAGTAAATAAACTTTGATTTTAACTCTTTTAACTCTTCTTTGAATTAAATAATAATAAATGTCCTAATCTAATACAAGTGGACCTAAATGAAAATATTTTATTCCTAAGGTTGTTTTTGGTCGAGATACATTTTTCCAATAGAATTACGACATGTGTTAGGATAATATTAATATCATTTTTACCCTTAATTACCCTATTTACTTTTAACCGTGGTAAATAAAAGCAAAAAGTTATTATTCACCAAAAATTATTTTCATCTCAATGAACCACATTTTACTCCTTGATATTAACCGTGTCTCTTTGATTTTTGAAATTCTACTCACAGAAGCGGTAAAATTATGTTTTATGAAAAATTCAGTTTTTTAACTACCACTTAGTAGTTTCACTATTCATCAAAAATTGAAAGTTTCCAAAAAAATACCCAAAATTAGGCCTAAGCTATATTTGATATTATGAATTAAAAAATTATGTATATTTTACCAAATTCAAAACATATCAGTTGCATTAATTAATTTAAAAACTAATTCCCGTCGTCAAAACAAATAGCGTGTTTTTAAGATATAATAACTATCAAAAGATCGACACTTGTTTATGTCTGGTTTAAATGTGAACTCTCATCCAATGAAAACAATTGTATTAAATGGTAAAAATATATTCTAAATATAATTTAAAACCACTCAAATTAATAATTTATCACTATTAATTATTTCGATTAAAAAATTTGTTTTTAATTAAAATTTAGTAATTTTCACTATTAATCAAAATATGAAAGTTATCCGAAAAGTACCAAAATTTCACCCTAAGCTAATTTTGATATTAAGAATCCAAAACTGAAGTCCATTTAGAAAGATAAAATTTATAAAATTTCAAAAAGTAGGTATTACTATTCATAACGACTAGTTTGATTGGTTGTGGTGTGTTAGAATCTCGAAGTTGTGTATAATGCACGTTATTGCATTATTAAAAGGGAAACGTACCGTGGAAGCTTGGGGTGTTACATAAAATGATCCATAAACCGCATTATCATCCAAATCTATGTCCACATTCTTTTTTTTCCCATGTTTAGTCCAACACTTATAGTACAGATCTATTCCATGACAAATCAAATTTTCTTACAACTCTTTCAGATTAATTTCTCTTGAATAAAAAATGTAAACATGGATAAAGAATTTGATAAGAGTCATATGCATAATCTCTTGCAAACCTGATGAAATCATTAACTCCATATTCGTACACTTTTATCAAATGATTAGTGTGCATCCAATTTTGATTCATATCCATCTTATTAGATTCATAAAATATTAATTTTTTACAATAAATAAATAAATATACATAAGATATTCATTATAAAAGATGAAAGTTATAGATTGGTCTAATAAGAGAAAATCAACATTTTATTGCTTCAAATATTTTCATTATGTTGAAAAAAATGGGTAGTGAATTTAAGTAAATAATTAATCCACTATGGAAGGAGTTATCCTATGAATTCATTCAAAGGTGAAATTTATAGACAACTCATCCTCATCAACTAATCTCTTGAAGATTTATTATTGTATTTATTTGTTTGACACATCCTCCATATCTTGTGAACATGAACCTATGTTGCTTGAAATAATCTAAGAAGTAGTCATCCATGGGATGACTAATTCTCAGAGTAGTACAAGAAATATAAAAGAGATGGGGGATGAGTTTCAAGAGACAAATTTTAATAATGGATGCTCCGAAGATGAAGTTTATAAGGATGATAGTTGTCTATAAAAGATATGGGGGATGAGTTTCAAGAAACAAATTCCAATAAGAACTATTTTTTAACACGCATCATTTCTTTCTTAAATCCACTAAAAAGTGAATATATAATATTGTAAATTAAGGAGAAATAAGAAACCCAAATATGATAAACTAGAATAATAAACACTCATTCAATAAACTTGAAGACATTAAAATGTATTGATAAAAGATTTTAATAAATGAATATTTATTTCATATACATGGATAGTAATCATAGATTTCAAGGGGTGGAACCAATACATGTAGACCTAAAATGATGAGTAACTAAAAATAATTTCTAATATATATAATTTTATAAATTTCATTCTTTTTTTGGAACAAGTTATGTAGAAACCTAAGGAATTATTGCATTTAAAATTAATGGTATGTAAACTATTTGAAAACATTTCAAGACTATTGGGATGTCATATAACCACACCAACCTATCCCAAGGATTCAAGGGAGGTCATAACATCAGATCTACCAATATGAAATATTCTAGGGACGCCATCTAATACACATTGACCCATCCTTGAGATTCCAGGGAGGCCCATAAAAAAACTAGCATAAAGAAATAAAACACACAAACAAGATATATCACAAACAAGGGAGAAAAACACACCAACCCTTGCAATGTCTATCCCGTACACATTTAAACATATATATATATAACATGGAATTTATAATAAACATAATTTCAAAACAAATGATCTTTTAAAATTAATTTTTAATGAAAATAAATATAATCCCTTCCAAATTTGGAAATCTAGAACTATAATTTGTGAATAAATAATTATAAAATCACCCTAACATTATAAGTTATGAAAACTCATATAAATAGATAATAAGATATATATTAACATATATATATATTTATAAAATAAACTTAAATTGATAAAAATATATGTAACCCCTACCACATAATATCATAATATAGTAAAATAAATACAACGCCATACTAATTTTTAAAATTGAGAGCCATTGAAAATAAATAAATATGGTATGAGCCTTACTAAGATTTATCTTAAAATAAAAATATACAATTATAAGAAAATAATTTTTTAAGGAAAACCCCTTACACCAAAATATTAAAAAATAATTTAAATTAAAAAATTCTCTTACATGAATTGCATAAAATCAACTCTAGTTGTGGCTTCGCACCATCACCAGACAGAAAATTGTATTGATAAATAAATTTTCTTGTTCGTTTGAGGTTTTGATATCCAAAACCTCTACAATTTATACAGTGGCATAAAAATTTATTTAATTGGTTTATCTCTGGACTAGAGGTGATTCTCTAATATTAGAAAACTATGAAAAAATCGATCTTACAGGGATAACTGGGGTATAGATGTAGACAATAAGGAAAATTGATTCAAAACAACAATTTAAAAAGACCAAAAGAGAACATACAAATCAATAGTTAATCAAAAAATAGATTATAAACAAAATAAAAAAGTATACAAGGAATTGAGTAGAATTAATTGACGACATCATCGAAGAAGAAATCAAAAACAAAACAACAAATATAGAAGGAAAATCAGAACCTAAAAAAGAAAACACAGGCATACCTTTCTAGGTTGAAGAAAATCTGAGAACGTCATATCCAGATCTCAATGATTTCTTTGGGAACCCTAACTGTAACTGAACACCATATGTTGGATGATGTTTGAGAAACTAGAGATAGTTGTTTTTTGCGATTTGAGCTTCGATTTACCAAGGAGGAGCGTCGAGAGTGGGTGGATTCTATGAAAATCACGACGAGTTCACAACTGGTTAGGTTTTTTTAAATAGATCAGGAAACTATTATTAGTACTTTAAAAACGGGCTGATAAATAGTTTGTTTATCATCACTTAAGTAATAAGTGATAATAAAAGACATATTTATCATCACTAAAAAAGCACATATAGAGATTTATTTTATCAGCGCTTATTACTTAAGCACTGATAAAGGATTTATAATTATAATTATAAATAAAAAAGTTGTAAATATATATATACATAATTAACAAATATATATAAATACAAATATAATAAATATATTCATTATTTAAATATATTTAGTATAATTTTATAATTAGTTAAATATATAATTATTTATTTATAATTATATAAATATTTTAAAAAATAATATTTATACCATTATATATATTTAAATAATTATATTTATATATATATATATATTTAATAAATATACATAAATATCAATATAATAAATATATTAATTATTTAAGGAATTTTACTATAAATTTAAAAATAATTTATGTATATATAATTATTTAAATATATATAATTATTTATATATATATATAAATACTTTTTAAACAAATATTTAGTTATTTATAATTATAAATATATAATTTTATAATTATAGTACATACATTTATAAATATTTTTACTTTTAAATATTTTTATTTATAAATATTTTTATTTATAAATATTTTTATTTATAAATATTTTCATTTATAAATATTTTTATTTATGAATATTTTTTTTAAAAAATATTTTTATTTATAAATATTTTTATTTATAAATATTTTTTACAAGTATTTGTTAAAAATATTTCTTTAACACTATTAAAGAATATCTAATTTTAAGTTCATGCATCTTTAAAATGAGTGAAATTGAATTAATTAAAAATAAGTACACATTAACAGTATTGAAAAAATGTATAAGTTTTTTGAGGGTGCATTGTATATAAAAATGCAATAATTATGTATATGTGAAATCTATATAAAACACAATTGATCTATGTTAAATTGAAAAATAAAACATTCAATTATATGTCCATTACTCTATGTAATTAGTCAATATTTTTAATGCATATTAATTTTTAATTAAAAACCTTTTTTCACTAAATATATGACTATTTAATGTAAAATGTATATATATGTTATGATATATAAATAATATTTATATACATTAATATATATCTATATATTTAATATATAATATTTATTAACATTATCAATAATCATCTAATTAATAAAATGTTCAATATTTTTTCCAATTTATGTATTTTTAATCTTAATTTGTTTATTTTTCATTTTTCATATATTCATATATTTAATACATACTATTTATTTGTATTTATAATTTATATATAGTATAATAAATTTATTCATTTTTATCAGTAATTATTTAATTAAAAAAATTTGTAATATTTATTTTAAGAAACACATTTTTTATTTTTTTATTTATTTAATTATTTCTGTTTAAATTTTCAGACCTTTCTTAGCGTTAAAAAAGAACTGAAAAAGGATTCCTTTATGAGCGCTAAAAATATAGAGCTAATAAAGGACACCTTTTATCAGTGCTAAAAATAAAGGACTAATAAAGGATACGCTTTATCAGTGCTAAAAATATATCACTCATAAAGGGTTAAATTTATCAACTCTTTATTTAGCATTGATAAAGATGTCATTTATCAGCGCTTTTTTCTAATGCTGATAAATACCAACGCTGTTAAACATTTGTTTTGTAGAAGTGTTAATTATTTACTTTTTTGATAAAAAATCAATTTTATTATTCCTTTTATTTTATCTATTACCATGAAATATTTAATTGTTTAATTAATTAAATTAACATTGTATGTTTTGACAATATTTGTTTCAAAAGTCCGAAATGGATTTGGTAAATCAAATATTGTCAAATTGGTCATTATTTCATCATCTATAAAATAATAATCATGACATAATTAAAATTTTAATACATCTATTATACTTTTAAAACCAATCATTGAATATAGTTTTTAAAAATTTACTATGTTACAATCATAATGATGTTAGCTCATACGTACTCATGAGTAGCATTTCCAATCTTCAATGATCATTGTGGAAAGAAGGTTAGTAAAATTTTATATCTAAAAATTGTCATAATATCATAAATACAATATTATTTCATTAATTTTACTTATATATATCATCCATGTAAAGTGGATATGAAAAATGAATCATAATGATTAGTGGAGGTGGTAGTCCACATGTAAGCACGAATGATATTATCATTTTTCAGTGAATAGAAAAGTAAGAAATTAAATGATATATTATACTTTTATAATGATAAATATTTCTTTAATATCATATATATACATTAATTAAATAATTATATCTATTAATGAGAGATAGTCATGGAAAATAAATTACCTCAGTTCGCAAGGCGGTAGTGCACCGTACACACAAATGATGGTTTTATTTCCCATTTGATAGAAGGGGAGATAAACATAGTTAATTAAATTGACATAATAATATCTCATTATATATATGATACTAGTTTTATTATTTTATCATGGTTTAAAAATATTTTAAGGAGGTTGAATACGGAATTAAACCAAGACATGCAGTAAAAAACTATACCTCTTCTTTAGAAAGTCTCCTTTGATTAACACCTTAAGCCCTCTAAGGTTGGTATTATACCTAAAAATACCTCTATAAATATGGTATGTATTATTATAATTTATTTGGGTATATCATGGTAGAACCAATTTTTTTTTTAAGTTTTAATTAAAGGGAAGAAGAGGTTCCCTTTTATAAGAGAGGGGAGGGGCACTCTTGGAGTTTCTCAAAATAATAAATTAATAGAAATTAGTTTTCAATTCCAAATGAATAAAAACTATTTCATTTATAAAAAAGTATTATTATTAATCAAAATAATATCATAAAATAAAAATTAGATTGGTTTTTACATTAATTTTATCCTTATCTTTTGGTTTTAACCCTTTTTTAACTCTTTTGACAATTGTCCCAATATTAAATTTTTATACATTTTTAGGGTTAATAATGTTATTATAAAAAAAATGACACATAAATGGACTATGGTTTATTTATTTAGCTATATCCCATTATTATTTCCAAAAATAATATTGTTATGAACTTTATATCATTTAATAAAATATTATGTTCATAAAATATCAATAATGTTAATTTTATAACTATTCGTGTATTTTGACTATTATAACATCGATAAAAAATTAATTAGAATATAATAAATTTTCAGATCCTTAAAATGTTATATTTATCTAAAAAATAATTTATAACATTAATTATTTCAAATTATATTACTTTTAATATTTTTTGTATCATTCATTTTATTTTTCCATTAATTGAATAATTATTTCATCTCTATTGTGTGTGTATTTAAGATAATTATTAGTTTAATAAAAATTAAAACTAAATTAAAATTATAAATATAAATCATTTATATTTAAAAAAAATTATAACCAAACATAGCCTCTATTTATCTTAATTTTAAAAATATTATAGTTATTAAAAATAAGAGTGTGACATTTTTTCCTTTTCTTTTCATACAATATTATAAAGGTCATAATCTCATCCAGAAGAAACAAAATTCCATATTAAAGAAAAATTTATGATTATTTATGAAATTAAGTAATCCAATAAAATTAATGCAGGTTCTAGGGTCACATCATAGTCCTTATCGTTTTATTTTTAATTTAATTGCATGTTTTACCTTTTATTATGGTAACAAAAATTACTGAGGTCACTATTCATATTGAACAAAAATGAAATGGGAATAATTAAAAAATATGGACCCAATAATTCTAAAAATGGAATCCATTTTTCAAAATTCAAAAATAAATGAATTTTAAATTTTAATTTAAAATTAAATAAGAAAAACTCAATGAAAAATGGTTTTTTAGAAAAAGTATTCTTTTTTAAATATAAAATGTTTTATACTAATTTGAAGTATCAAAATAATTTAAAAAATTGCAATTTATACCTTTTAAATAAAAATGAATAAATTAAATTTTAAAACTAATCCAAAATTAAATTTTACTTTATAAATGCTTTAAAATAAAATATAGTTTTCAACAAAAATCAGTATTTTTTACTATTCATGGAAAAATCAATCCTTTTAAAAAATTCAACAAAAATCATCCGAATATAATTTTCAAATGATGAATTAAAAAATGAAGTTAATTTTTTAAATGAAAATTATATAATTTTGATAATAATATTTTAAATTAAACCATATAATTAATGAAAACCCATTTTGGTTTGAAATAATTCTTATTTCCTTTTGATTAAAAATGAATTAATATTTTAAAATGAATATAACTCAATGGTATATAACTAATGAATAATTATAAGATTTAAACTCATCCTTAATAGGGTTCCACTAAATTGATCCACTGAGTGGGTTCTCCACGAGGGCTCAAGCGCACCTCCTCGTATGCCAGAGGCTGCTGACTACCAGTGAGGGCATGTGGTGTGATAGTGGAGAGACTATTCCCTATCCTCATAGTAAGAAAAAGAATAAATTATTAGATAACATCCATAATAGTAATAATAAAAGTGAAGAAGCAATAAATAACTTAAATAGGAGCATGCTGTAATAATAAATGGAATGTGTTAAAGGCATGATTTGACATGTCATACAAACAACTCTGATATCCCCCTAGGTTGACCACACATATATAGAATCAAATTAAATAGACATAAATAAAAGTAAAAGGAACTACTACATACACTGACCCATATCACATAATTGATCTCCAAATACATATATAATCCATCCTGGTCGATCAGTCTCGAGCCTCAGCCCATCCTGTGCTAGCAACCAAGTGAATGTCTACTTGGGTACCCTAGTGTAATGGCGGCCCAATAAGGGTGTGATTAAAAACCTAGTATAACACCACCAATATGGTATCACACATAGCCTGTAAAATGACATGTATTTTAATGTGAACTAATCAACAGTATATAAATAATAAATAAAACTAAAACTATAAATACAAATAATGAAGTATAAAAAATAAACCACAACCATTCCTTAGGTCCATGATCCCAATCGACCATACCTGTGTGAGCCTAATATGATATTTTTTATAACAAGGTTTCATCTCATATATATGTGTGTGTGTGTGTGTCCATATAAATATATATGTGGGTGTGGGTGTGTGTGTGTGATTAAGGTGACAAATAACATAAATAAAATCAACCCACAATCAATCCTTGGGTTTGTAATTTCATTCGATGAATACATTCTTTGCATAGTGCCAAAAAGTATCTGATAAGGAAACTTCATTGATGGATATAAATTCCCTAGCCCTAGGATCACCCGTACTCACCTCCAATCACTATAATGAAAGATGTTTTGTATTGACAGACAATCCTATAAATATGGAACTCTAATAATTGTGGCCTACACTAGAAGTATCAAGTTTCAAAACTATAAGGACTGAGACCCAAGACCATTGACCAAGCCATCCTCTTCAAAACCATGGATCAAATCCATAGACAAATCAATATAATATAGACCTTCGTGGCCTAGTACCCACAACCATTAACAAATGTTTCCTCTTCAATCCCATATAGGACATCAATCGAATGCTCGGTATAATATAGACCTATATAGGATAGGACCCATGGTGATTGAAAAAGGAATCCTCTGTGAGACTATGGATCACATCCATAGAAAACTTGGTATAATATAGGCATACCTGGGCTAGAACCCGATGTAATAATTGGGCCCCCAGGCAGCACAAGTTTACCCACAGACATGTGGTCCCCTCCCTGGGGCCCATAGATGTGACCAAACAGGTCATCATACTAATTAATTTCCCATTATTCTAACACATTTTCTTTCTATTGTGACTTTTCATCACTTGTACACAACCTTGTAAACTTCCTCAGTGGTCACTCATCCTGATCACTACTCTAGGCTAAGGACACTTAACTATAGATTTCTAATCAAGTAGGCTCTCGAAAAGAAATTTTCACCTTGTTTACATGAGTCATATCATTTATTCATTTAATAATTTATCATTTTGGGGTGTTACATTCACCCCCCCCATTTATAGCATAAAGTCCTTGTTTTTTACCTTATATCTCAACCCAGTTAGTGCCACTGCACATAAGGTTGGGTTCTTACTCTGATACCAATGTAACAACAAGGCTACCAGGTACCACCAGCTTCCCATATGAATGTATTCCCTTCCCTATGGTCCATACACATGCTAAAACAAGGCATCATACTAATGAATTTCACTATAGGATAACACATGTTCTTTCCATTATTCTTGGTCCTCACTCATACACACATAGAAAAAAATCCCTAGAGGTAACTTATCTTGATCACTAATCTAGGATAAGCACACATAACTATAGATTTCTAATCAGGTGGGCTTCTAAAAAAAGTTTCACCTCATTAGCATGAGTCATATCATTTATTCATTTAACCCTTTATCATTCTGGGGTGTTACAACCAAGTGCATTGGCCAAGTCATCCTCCTCGACTCCAAGGAGCACATCCATAGAATACTCAGTTAATGTTATCATGTTTTCAATCATTTTCAATGCCATACAAAAATTTCATTCATCAATTCCATGTCATGATATCCAAACACATCAATAAGGGTCAGTGACTGAATATTAGGAAGTACCTCTAGGAATCCCTATCATGTACCATGTTGTGCCAAGCTCATCGACCAAAATCTAAGAAGTAACTCTAGTAATCATAGTTTCATCCATAATAACTGGGTAAAATAATAAGAAAATAATGAGGGTATATAAACACCTAACCCACCACTAATTCTATAGCCTCATGGGTTTACATGTTTGACATGAGTTCTAGGTGCTACCCTCTACCATCTCTACCTGAAACCATGATGTACTAGCTCAGGTTCAGTAAGAAGTAAGGGCACCCACTAGGTCTCCTAGGTCACTACTCAGGAGAGGAATTCTACCCAGGATCCTTAGGATTCGTGTGTAAGTAGAGACATATCCCGCTTGGTATTCTCTAATGAGTAAGAAAAGGTAGGTGACCTACATAGAATCCTCTAGGTCAGATCATGAATAGAGGTATCAAAAAATGGATCCTTAGCCTCAGTGATAAGTTGAAGCATGATGCTAAAGCATAGGGGTTATTATGACCCCTGATGTTTATCCATTTAATTACCAAATCAAATAATGAAATTAAAAGTTCATTTAGGTTAATCTCAAGAGGATCCATAATCCTTAAGGGAATACCCAATCATACACATACTGTATAAACATGGATAAATACTCTAGGGAATGTATGATGACCACCTACCTTTTAGAATCTTTCCATTTATTTTACCAGAACCTAAAATTAGATACCAAGGCATGTCCAAGCTTAATCGATCCATGTTGGGTACTGTATCATTGAAAAACCACCATAAAAAATAATTATAAAAATCTTATAATCAATTTATTAAACCCCAACAATTTTATTTAATGAAAAATTTTATTTAAAATATACATAATACCTAAAACATTATTGGTTGATCAAATCACACGAGACTGGAAAACTAGTTCTCGTTAACATCTCACAACATAATCCCAACCAAAATCCTAGAATTATACATAATCAACAGCATTGAAATAACCATTCATCAATTTTAATTAAGGTCTTAAAGATTTAGAAATTTACTAGGGGAATGTACCTCGATGAAATGACACTCGGTGAAGTCCATACAGCATCACAGATCACTGTATCCCTAGGAAGAGTGAAATCCCCATCACCAGTATCTAATTCCACCATGCTCTGGTGGAATCAAAACTAAAATCCCTAACAATAAAAGCTAATAGTTTGAGGAAGATAAAGAAAAAAACCATAATCTCTAACAGAGTCAAGGACTTACCTCGAGGTTTCCAATGCACCTGAAGGTGTCCATTTCTGGACAAGAATGAGGGATAACTTCCACAGAGGAAGGGGAAGAGGGTTACTTTAAATGGGAGAAATGGGGGAGAAAAGAGGGTAAAACCCTTTAAGGGTTAGAAGGGTAAAAGTGTAATCTTACCCTATTTAATGATTCACAAGGTTAGAGGGAATGGTTTTCCCAATTGTGGAAGAACTGTGCAGTTGGAACTATCTTGGATCATCATCTTGCATGGTTGAAGTACACGGTTTAGAAGACTATGTGACTATCATGCACCTCTACTGTCTAAGGTGAACACCACCAAACATGGTTTCAGTGTATGGTTAACCAAACTGTGCGCTAGATATGAATCAAGTCTGCAAAACATTATAGACCCCCCACATGGTTTCCTCTAGCCTGACGCACGGTTTCTCAACCCACACTCCTTTACAAAATGGACATCACGGTTAGCACTAATCATGCACCAACTGTGTTCCATGATCTGAAATTTTTTGAAAACATTATTTTCAGGCCTTGAACCCCTAGGAAACTCCTGAACCTATGAGCTACAAACCAAGCCTCATTTAAAATATAAAAGTATTATTTAGAGGAATTTCAACATTTGAATTCCCAATCCAAATATTAGATCAATATTCGACCCATCTAGTAATTGAAAATTCAAAATAATTCATAAATTTCAAACTATGAAAACCACATAAAATTACAAAATCTCAAAAATAAAACGTTTTATCCCCAATAAGCCTTATTGGGAAACAAAAAAAAACAACCCAACCAACATAGGCATGAATTGTGTTTGAAAGACCATGATTGGTTTCTGAATTCCCAACGCACCTCAAAGCACCAATTTAAGTATATGAAACTTAACCAACAAATATGATTCAACACTCAAAACCATTTCTACAACATCATGTTAATTCTTACCTAATACCATCTAACCCAAGACCTAACCACATCATCATATCTTCCACTAAGAAACCTATGGTGCTCCCATCTCTAGGTTCATTCTTACAATGGTCAATTTTGAACCACGGTACCTCCACCATTGGAATTTTTTAACAAAACAAACCCCTAGTGTTCCAAAGATGCTCCAAGAACATTTCTAAGCACTTTATACATGATTACACATGGGAAACCACTATTGGTCCTCAATCTAATTTAAAATTTCAAACTCCAATTGACCTAGTTCAACCTAGCCATGTTGGATTTTCCTCAAGAATCCCTAAACGACCTCCATTCTTCACCTGTCACATCCAAATGACATGGTACATGTGGTTTGATACTAAAAACGTAAAACTATATGAAAGAACACAAGTTTAACAACCTTTATATGACTATTCCTGAAAAATATCATCTTTAACTACTGACGCGTCACAAAAAATGAATCTAATACCATTACACCATGGCATACTGATATCGTTATGAACATGCCCATCAAATCCCATAACCAACTTCTAGTGATGCCTCTGGGGGAAACCATACATTGTCCAAAACTATTTTCATTTTACAACATGGAAACTTATCTATCATTCATCAAGGAATCTAGTAATATACATGTCTACTTATTTTATGGAATACAAGAGCCAAATGATAGTCCAATGACTAGTCTCAATATCACACAGACCTTCTCACATGGGGTCTCCCTCTAGTGACTAACTTCTCACTCCCCACCTTAGAATCATCCTTGTTGTCACTCTAAGGAAAAGAGAACCCAATATCTATATCCTAAGCCTTATCCCACTCAAATATAACAACTGGCATGACATAGAACCTTGTTATCCCAAGAGTTCATGTAAACATCATCTATGTCTCAATACTTCTTCCCAAGAACAATTTCCATGACACTTGTCAAAATTAAAAAAAAACAAGGTTTTCCACCCTAAAATGGCCAATGGTGTACTATTAAACATTTGGATTACTTTTAAATTACTCATTGATGATGCTTCCAATGATTATTTCATCCAATCACAAAAGATACACAAGTGGCCCAATGTGTAGTTGGCGCTCTCTCAGTATACTCCGGATGATGTTAGTATATTGGGAATGATTGCCTCTATGTATGAGTACACTATGGATTCATCAGTGGGAATATATTACTCCTCTAATCCATGATTACATCCAAATAGGTTTCACTTTACTTATCAAACTCCAGACACCTCATCTCCCAATAATGCATGTCCAAGTCCAAACACGGATTATCTAACTTTCAGAACATAGTTTATTATTTATGTCTCTTCAACTATATAGATACATTCCTCTTTTAAGTCATAATTTCTAGGTAACTAGGCCTACAACATTTTTTTAAACAATTGGTTCTTGGCTCACACATGGCTGATCACTACATTATGATTTAAACGGTACCACATCTATCTGACGTGTACCAAAATTTCCTACATAGTGGGTGAAAAATCTCATACCACCCGATCATCATCACTTGAATCACACACCTATGAACCAATCATCAACAAGGACAAATTAATCGTTCTATGATGCATGTGATCCTTATGAATCCAGAATATCCCTTGGGAATCCACTTCATAATTAAGAACTTTTCTTGTGCCACAATTTATTCCATGACCTCCCATCACACAGAATCGTTCAAGTCTTGATCATCTACCCACACTTTAATTATTTTTCTAATAGAAAACCACTGGTCAATTGCGATAGGAACCTTAGAAGTCCTACCTCTTGAAGCCAATATGAAAACTCATGCACCCTTGGTGATTCCCCAAACAATGAAGGCATCACTAGGACTTTATCAGAAAACTCAATCACCTACCATGAATCAGTCTCAACAAGAGTGTATAACTAAGATCAATACCTAAAAATTCATCCACAAACCCAGTCTAACACTACCTCGATCAAAAATAAATGTCAACCTATAAGGTTATATGTCACAATTATGGGTATCTAGGTCTCCCACATAGCCCAAAAGGTCAAACAACTCCAAGGAAAGTAAAGATAAAACAGACGTATGATGGTTACAACTATCAATCATTAGCCTACTAGGGACATGATCCTCACTAATAATCCATATAATGGACTTCCCCCTAGAGTATCATGACATAATCATAGAAAATAACAATTAAATGAAACTCACCCAATATCTATATTTGGTAATTACCACTTGAGATAAGTTCACGACAATCATTTAGTCTTCTTATTGGCATTGTAGGAAGCAAACTTACTAAATCAACTAAAATGAAAGCATCAGCTGCTGACATTAACCTATAAGGGTCAAGAGTATGCATATAGAATCATCACAATGGTGAGAATTAAACCAAACATATGGTTCGGTTAAGTAGAATTTTATTCCAAGCTATGTGGGAAAACACCATATATGTTTTTGCAGAAATTTTAAATAATATAACATAAGAACCAACAACCTACAAGGGGTCCACCTCATGTGCATCATGTACCCTATCGACCTATAAGGGACACTAAACAACCCATGCATTATTGATTATTCATCAGCCTCACCATTAAAAAGGTCACCATAGATCCACATAGCCTACTATTAGAAGGAAATATATGCATGTTGGGACAATTGAGTAGAATGACCCCATGAAAATATATGGGAAAACACTATTTAGGTTGTTGCTGACACTTTAAATAGTTGACCTCTATTTTTAGTAATAATCACACACCATAAGTCCTATGAATTTTTAATCCAATGTTCCAAATATGATGCATGAGATGCCTCTTTCATCCTTCGGCCAAGAGTCAAAATTCAAAAATGGACTCTCACTAATAGGTTGAGATCCATAAATCCATAATAAATCATATACTCCATAAAACATGTGTGTCACTCAAAGAAAAAGTCATATAAAAATATGAAATAATAAATAATAACAGCAATCCCATATCCTTGGAAACATGGACTTCTTATCGAAACAAGTTTTTTCGACACACCAGTACGATATCAATCATAGGTTCCGACACATTCCTAATACTCATGTATACCATATCCAAAATAGTAATAAAATAGGAAATGAACCGCTCTAATACCAATTTGTAACATCCCAACCTGATTTCCACTAAACAAGTTCCATGAGGCAATTCACTATGAGTCTTCAAGTGTGCCTCCTTGTAAAACAGAGTCTTATGACATGTAGTAAGGTCCTAAAGTGTGATAGTGGGGAGACTATAACCTATCATCATAGTAAGAAATAATGGAATTTACTAGATGAAATCTATAACAGTAATAATCAATGTGAAAAATTAATAAATAACTAAAATAGGTGTATGATGTAATAATAAATGGAATTTGGTAAAGGCTTGAATAACCATGTCATACAAACAACACGGATTTCCCACTGAGACGACCATACATATACAAGAGTAAATAAAAGAAAATAAAATAAAATTACAAGGCACTATTACAAACACTAATTCATAACAAATACCCAATATCCACATGAATATCATATCCATCCTAATCAATCATTCATGGGACTTAGCCCAACATATCCCTACATCCACGTGAATGTTTTCTTGAGTACCCTAGTGAAATGGTGTCCTGAGCAGGGTGTAAGTACAAAACTCAGTAGGGACCCACCAATGTGGTCTTGTGCATTGATAGTAAAATGCATTATATATAAATGTGAGATACACATCTAGATAAAAATAAAAAAAACTAAAACAATAAATACATAAATAAAATAAACCACAACCAATACTTAGGTCCATTATCCCGATCGACCATAGCTACGTCAGCCTACACCAGAATATATCAGAGTAATGTGTCATCTCATATATATATATATATATATATATTGTGTGTGTCCCCATAAATATATATACAATTATATATATATATATATATGATTAAGGTGAAAAATGACATAAATAAAAACAACCCACAGTCGATCATTGGGTCTCTAATCCCGATCGAAAAATAATTGCTTTGGTCAACACTGAAAAAGTATCTGATCAAGATATATCCATGAGGGGGATACATGTACTGGCCCTAGTATTACCCATACTCACCTATAATAACTATAATGAAGGATATTATGTACTAATGGACAATCCTATCAAGATGGAACTAAATGTACTACGACCTACACTGGATGTATCAAGTATCAGACCTATGATAGTTAGGACCATGTACCATTGACAAAGGAATACTCTTTGATTTTATGGATAATATCTATAGAAAACATAGCATAATATAGAACTATATGTTCCATGACTCAAGTATATTTTCCAACGCATCCTCCTTGAGTACACAAAGTGCATCCATAGAAAACTCAGTATATTGTAGACCTATATGTTCCAGGACCCAAGGCCATTGACCAAGGAATCCTCCATGAGTCCACAGAGTGCTTCCATATAAAACATTGTATAATATAGATCTAAATGGGATCATACCCAATGACATTGACCAAGTCATCCTTCTCAAGTAAAAAAAGTTCATCCATAGAAAGTTTAGTAAATTTTGGCATGTCATTAAGAATTTTTTGTTCCATACTGAAATTCCTATCATCATTGTCATACGGTGATATCTATATATATCAATAAGGCTCATAATTTGAATATCAGAAAGTACCTCTAGGAATACCTTTCATGTACTATGTCACATTAGGCTCATTGGCCAAAATATAGGAAGCACCATTGGAAATCATAGTTGCATCAATAACAATTGAGTGAAAGAATAAGAAAAGAGTGAGGGTGTCCAAACACCTAATCCATCACTATTGTCATATCCTCATGATAATACAAGATTGGTATGGGTTTTAGATGGTACATGATAACATCTCTACCCAAACCCATTACTTACCAGCTCAGGGTTGGTCAATCATTGGGACACCCAATGGGTCCCCTATGTCACTACTCAGGATAGGCATCCTACTTGGGATCATCGAGGTTCGTATGTAAATAGAGGAATCCATCTAGGGATCCTCTATGTCAAAACATAAGTATTGGAATCCCTCTTATGATATTATAAAGAGTAAGAAAAAGGATTCATCCTAAATGGTATCCTCTAGGATAGCTAAAATGTTGAGGCATCCCACAAGGGATCCTCAAACTATCAGATAAGTTGAAGTATGACGGTAAATCGCAGGGATTGTTAGTGGCCCCCAGCATTCATCCATTTAATTTAAAAATCAAATAATTTAATTAATATTTTAATTAGGTAAATAAAAATAGGGGATTCACCCTCAAGGGAATGCCCAACTATACACATACTACATAAATGTGCATAAATACTCAAGGGGGGGAATGATGGACCACCTTCCATTTAGAATATTTCCATTTATTTTCCCAAAGGCAGACAACAGCTTCCAAGGCCTATACAATATCAACTAAACCATGTTGGATCCTGTCTCATAGAAAACCCACCATAAATAATTAATTATAAAAAAATAATTAATAAATTAAAAACAAACTATTTAATTTAGAGAACCATTTTATTTAAAATAGGAATAATTCCCAAAACCTTACCAGCCGATCCCATCACACTGAAATAGTGAACTTACACTCACTAACATCCCACAACATAATCCCAACCTCAAGCTGGGTATAAATACTAATTAATGGAATCAAAATATCCATTCAATAATTTTAATTAAGGCCTTAAATATTTATAAATTCACTAAAATGGTCTATCTTGATGGAATGACATGTGGTGAAGTACATAAATCATCATACATCACTATCTCCCTAAGAAGAGTGAAATCCCCATCACCAATATCTGATTCCACCATTGTCTATTGGAATCAGAACTAAAAACCCTAATCATAGAAACCAAGATTTATAAGAAACTAAATAAAAACACTAAGATGGATAACAGAGTGAAAGGCTTAATCCAAGGTCTATAATTCAAATAATGGGATCCAATTTTAGCCATGAATATAAGGGAGAACTTTCTTGGAGGATGGGAAAAGGAGGGTTGAATGCATGGGGGAGAAATGGGAAAAAAGGGGTAAAACCCTTTAAGGTTTGAAGAGGGGAAATGGTAATATTATCCTTTTAATGAGCCACATTATTTGGGAAAACTTGTTCCAACCATGCATTTATCACTATCATTGACCCTCATATCGCATGGTAGTAGCACATGGTTTAACAAACTATGCACCAACTGTGAACCTATACTGTCTGAGGCACACTCCATAATTTACTCTAACCTTAAAAATGGTTTCTCAAACCATTCTTCTATACAATATTTCCCACACAGTTAGTCCACATAGTTAGCCCTAACCACGCATCATGTGTTGCACCTTTCCAAAACTTTTGTTTCAGTCCCCAAACACCTAAGATTCTCCAAATACTAAGAGCTACAAAACAAGCCTAATTACACTTATAAAAGAAATATTAAGATGAATTGAAACCTTCATTTCCCATTTTTAATCTCCAATCAAGAATTTACCCACCTTGTAATTGAAAAATCAGAATCTTTTAGAAATTTACAACTCAGAAAAACATGAGACCATAAATAAGAAATGAAAATGATTTATTCTAAATTTACCTTGGCTATTTTGTGGAAATTATTTCCACACTGGCATAGGTCCACCACAGGCTTCCTGTAATAATTTTTATTGTGTCCCCTTAACCTGTAGTTGTATAATTTGTCTCCATTGAAGGATACTAAAGAACTTATACTTTAGATCAAGTGTTTTCTTCCATTCTTCTCTTAGTCTTCTTGAATATTAGAACTATTATAGGGAACTCTTGTGGTACTAAGATAAATCTCATTCACTATCCTTCTAGTAGTTGGAAATAAGATTTATTTTTTGCCTTACTCTAATATATTCTGAAAGGTAAGGGCCTTTTGAAAGCACCTATGAGTATTGATCAGTTCAAATCCACAAACCTAACTTCTGAGATCTAGTCTAAGGCATATATCAAACTCCTAATCCTCTTGTTCTTCATTCCAATCCAATAAATGGTAAAATTGTGGTACACTGAAAATGAGAAGCGTGCATAGAGATGGACATAATACCCTATCATAACTTCATAAACTCATGGGAATGATCCATCTTTATCATGACAAGAAATTATTGCTCGAGAAAAAACTCCTTAAAGGTATCCCTAGTAAGACCCTCCTTTACCCTAGACTTTCTCATGGATTCCAATCATATTTTGGAGGGTCATTGGGATATTAAGGTCTCCAAAATAAATCTCCCCTCCTTGGGAGTCTGTACATACTCAAAAATAATCTCTATGAAGTTCTACAAATCCTATGCATCCAATGGGTCACCAGTGCCCTGGAAATTTGAGGGATGTTGAATCTAAAAATCATTGATATGGTAATTCATAGTCCTTGGTGCGATTCTTAATTGAATAGGAACAATCTGAAAGATTCCTAGATGAATGCGATATATAGCCTAGATCATTTTTGTTAGTATAAGAGTGTGTTGGGGGGCATCCTTCTATACCACGGGTGTTGGAACTGGGATATCATGGTTTATATTAGTTGTTGATCCAATCAAGAATTTAAGCGGTAATAACTCCGGATCCTAAATAACATTAGAAACCAAATAATTTCAAACCAGTATATTGTATCACATGAGGTTTTACTTGGAGTTTAACTTCATCCCAAGGAAAATCCCTCCTAACAGTAACCCTTGTCACCATCACTGCACATTACTCACATTCATCATATATATATATATATAAACTAAGAAAATATCATGCTCAGTTCAAATTATAAATACCAATAATAAAATATATCACAACATAACCCAGATATATCACATAGTGAAGAAAAACTATCTCAAGAAGATTGAAAAAATCAAGGCATTATTTTTAAAGAACTACTATTTAACATAACAAAAGTTTATATATATGTGGCTTGTGAGCCTATGTGACTATTAATGATGCATAAACTTTCATGAAATTTTATAAATCACATATAAACATAGAGTGAATCACCCAGTATGATTCTAATCAATTGTAATAGAAAAATGTAAATTCCCATTTTATAGAAACTCTAAGGTATACTATATAGTGTTGTCCAGAAACTGACAAATCTCCCCTACCCGAATCTCAACCATCCTAACACCTATAAATCATATCCCAAATCATAGAAAATGGAAAAATATATTATCAAATATCATGGTTCTCTGATATCATTTTTTATTATCCAAGACTGAACCACTGGGTCCAAGCTAGAATCACAGATAACCTCATGAGTGCATTTCCATATGCAAGAGGAGTCCAAATATAAATGAGGTTCTGATTCCATCAATGGGGATATTATACTCTCTATATCATGTTATATGATTGATAATAACAATAATGAAAATAGTAAAACGTCAAAGTAATAATAAAGAACTAAATAAATGGAATAAAAGTCATAAATAAAAGTATCCCCCAAACTGGTAAGCCTATCCATAGTATAAGAAGAAAATAATAAAAAGGAAATAAACAAGATAAAAACATTATCATATCTATTGGATTATATCCAGGTCTTCTCTAGATTCATGCTCCACTTATCATCCATCCAACATAGATCCATTTAATATCACAGGATCTCGAGTCATGAAATATACAAGTGCTCTAAAATTACAAAGTAGGGTTTGTTTAAAGGACTTATTAGGGCACCACCAATAAATACTTACCATAAGTACACAATATATTATAGTATATATAATTATATAATTAAATTATCTATAAACATACAACCATACATGTGTCGAGTCAACATACGATATCCAAGAATCCATGAAACCTAGTCCCACCTACTTTGGCTCATTTTTGATAAGGATTACAAGAAGTTACAGACCTATATAAAAAGGAAAAATATCACCCCACCCATTTGGTGACTGTCATAGGAACTCCACACATTCCAACAAGTCAATCAAATCACTCCACCCATTTTGTTGTTGTCACCAGAACATCGCATGTTCTATCAGGTCAAACCCAAACCCACTAATCCATTTAATCACACATGAACCAAGTCTTTAGGAATACATGACCGACATCTACTATATATTCACTATTCTTTTATATCTATAGGGATATCCATTCCCACCTTTAAGGACATTAGTACTATGTTAGGTTGGGTAACCCTCCATTATTGTTTTCCCTTTAACAGGCATATCCAGTCCCACATTTAAGGATGTCAGAACATCATAACTCTAAACCTCATGGATCTACCCGAATATCTTGGTCCATATAGAAAAATTACATTGGTTGTGAAACACAGAAATAGTATGTGTCGTAGAAAATAATGATAAAGAACACCAAGATAAATATCAGGAGGCACATAAAATCACATGGTCATGATCAATCAAGAAAATGTCTACTCACACACCCACAAGAAACACATTTCAAGAATGGTTTAAACAAGAATAAACATCATATCATGTAAATCCCATATATAAGGCCCAAAATGTAAAGTAACCTCCTACCCCATAGTTGTCCAAGTCGACATTGAGGTTTTCCATGTTCTTTATCACCCATCCTATATCCCCACCAATTAAAATATGATAACATTCCAATGAATCCAAGTACATCTCAATCATAAAATCATGGATTATAGAGTATATCAAGGAGAAATGAGGCAAATTATAACAAAAACCTTACTTTGTGACAGGCTATCAAGAGGTCCCCATGACATAGAGGATGAAGGTTACAATGTAGAGGTCTTCTGATAAAAAACATGGTGTTAAAAACCTACTATATCATATTGGTTCTCTGGAATATAACTTCATGGTGAAAGGATGACCCACTACGAAATAGTTTTTTCAGGAATAAGGCCACCACAGTATGATGGGTATAGTTGCAGTGTGGAACCATCATGCAAGGCACCACCATTATGTATGTAAGAACTCTATGCCACATATGTTCACCGGAAGAGGACCATTGTGGCATAATGAAGGGGAGATTTAGTGTAAAATTATTCCACCATGGTGGAGAAGTGGAATCCATAGTGAAAAGGGATGGTCTATGGCATAGGGGGTGCACTTCAGTATGAAACTAATTTATGAGGTCATAGACTCAATAGAATGAATATTGAATGAGGAAAATTTGAGTTTGTATTTATAAGGGATGATATGAGGTCCCATACATGTGAAACACCTCTTTAATTCCACAATTAATTTCCACCTATATCTATTTTATAATAGTGACATTAATACCCAAGACTAAATACTTTATACCCATCTATAACTGATATGGAGTGCTCCTTATGGTGTGGTCTAAACTTCCACAACACATCCTCCTTGAAATTGGCTCCATGGAGAATACCATATCACAAATTCATGATATGGGGAGGCCTTAGGTGATTTATTATAGCCCTTGTCCCAACCTTCCTCTATGGAGTAGTTGTTTCTCATTATGAAACAAAATACCCCTCTAAAACATTATCCTTTGATCTAGGATAAAACCACTCTATTTTTGGAAATAATCTTTTCAAAAACTCATATAATCTTTTTTAATCCATTTCTAAGTTCCCAAAATGTTTCATAATTGGGTAAGAATCAAAAAATATGGAACCAAGTCTTTATTTTAATTACATGAATTTTAGAGATTTACACACTATATAGGTCATTGAATACACTTTAAACAACTAAACCTACATCATTAGTAAAAACACAACATATATACATATTTTACGGGAATCCAGCATGATTAGAATGATTCATGAACACTGGTATCATTGCCATAGGTCAAGAGAAAAAAACTACAATAAACCAAAAATCCACAAACTCAAGTGCATCACACTATGTGGAATCACACAACCATAAAAAATAATCCATGAACAGAAATACCATGTCCTAAAAACTTGTAATTTCTATCTAAAAACATGTTCATGACACACCAGTCTGATATCCATCATAATTTTTGATACATTCTAAGACCATCTATCTACTAACCCCCCAAACCATAAATCCAAACACCTATGATTCCATTTTATAATGAACTATCCTCTATCGACCTAACACATCACTTTATATGTCTCGCCATAAGGCCTTATGTGAGCCTCCCTATGTTATAGAGGATAATGACCAATGAAGAGGGTCTAAAGGATACACTAGAGAGATTATACCCTATAGTTAGAGTACAATAACAGAAAACAAAACTAAAACATACACATGAATGAACATTAGAGTAAATATAATAAATTACTGAAACATAAGCAAGATATAATAAATTAAATTGGGCATACAGTTATAAACACTCTCAAAAATGAAAAAAACCAATAGATGGTCACCCACTAGTCTAACCACATATAAAAATAAAACACACTAGAAATCAATACATGATGCGCTAATAAAAATATTAATCTAAACCACAAACCTACTCTCTATGATTCTTGAGTAGCATTAGCCAAATCCTGACACTCCAACAAGGGGATCCACTAGATCAAGAAACACTATACCTCATCCCCATCAATTGTGCAACTTATTATATAATGTAAAATCAAACATCAAGTTTACATGCACTCTGAGGTGTATGTACAAGGGGTGAAAAATAAATCTCAGTAGGCCACTTCCAAAAATAAACCTATAATATATGGTTATAACAACTACATGAACACATTATATTCCTAGACTATCCAAAGACTAGTAACACCTGGAATAAAAAAATGCACAACATAAAATAAAGGGGAATTTAAAAACCACAGAAAAAACCAAATGCGGGTGCTTGCCTGACACCCAAGGTTATTCTACATCCTCTCAGGCCCATGCTAGAGGATTTAAAATAATAGTCTCACCCCAAAACATGACATCAGGTGTATATAATGAATATATACAAGAGATATAGGAGCTCCAATATGTATAAATTAAATAGGAATGAATGTTAAAAACCAAGTCATAACAATAGGAATCCACACGACAAAGTGCATTTACTAGGCTCTAAGACTGAAATAGCATGATATGGACTGGAAATAAGAATACCTAGATCACCATAACTAGAAAACTCATCAGTCCCAAATATCATATAGAACAAATTTACAACCATCTATGGACCCAAAAATAGGCGGTCTCCATATATAAACACAACAGAATGCAGAATCTACAACCCTAGGATCACGA
Organism: Viscum album; assembly: GCA_963277665.1. Classification (NCBI taxonomy): domain Eukaryota; kingdom Viridiplantae; phylum Streptophyta; class Magnoliopsida; order Santalales; family Viscaceae; genus Viscum; species Viscum album. The sequence goes on from OY728119.1 coordinate 646,156,822, forward strand.
AAACTTCTATAGAACAAAAGACCCACTATGTGAGCACCTTAGAACCTCACAATACCAAAGACACTCTATCGAAGATGAATATGAAACTATATGGTGTATTTAGTCATCTAGATTACCCATTAACTCCCTAAACCCATCTAAACACAACCTTTTAATGAGAAAGAGAACCAAATCAAAATTACGGACAACAATTAATCCACGATATCCCAAGTATCTCCTCCTCAAACAAAAGTACGAAGTATAAAATTACTCAACCATATAAAAAACAACTAGATGTGGGATAATCTTCCTCCCAAACCAACTATCCAAAAATCTGATCTACCAACACTGACCAATCTCAAGCAAAAAAACTTGGGGCCACTCACAATCCCCTGGATCTCAACACCCAACAAAATAGACACCATTGGCTCTCCACATCCCACCTTAGGTGCAAAAAAAATGTGGTTCTCTTATGATCCTAGGGGATACATAATAAATAAATTTTCAACTAGGGACTCCCCTACTACACCCAAACTCTCATTCCATGCATGTACATAGATCTGCAAAACATCTTAAAGGTCACAACAATAAATTGACACCTTATGAGGGGTTCCTCTAGCTCATACAATGAATGGGACATGAGAATTATGGAAACATCCCAAATGACCTTCAGTATCCTCCAACTAATCCTTGATCAACAACATGCCCACATGGCATCCAAAAGAAAATAACGTCTACAAGGGAATATACAATTTTTCATTATGACCACCTCAAAAGAATAACCCCAGACGGGATCCTCATACAACCCAAAGCTTAGGACAAACCCCCTCATAAGAAATGATCTGGAATCATTACTAGAAAAAAAACCTTTCATGGGTACCAAATCACTCACAAGGTCATCCAAATAACACAATGCCACATGACAATTCTCAGCAGCTGACTACGGATCCACTAATCACATGATCAGAAACCTTAACAGAAGGTAATAATAAAGAACCCCTCAGACTCATCTCAATAGAAAAATGGAACCTGACTATAACCACAATCCTACAGCATCAACCCATGATAAAGGATCCAACAACCCTATCTCCCAAACCCATGATCTAACCTCAATCACTATAACCTTGAGCAACTAGTCCTGAAAAATAGGGACAAACTACGATCTTCTCAATGATACTACTCAATACTTCATTTAGAGATCATTTTAAAATATCCTAGAACAAAACCTGCCTGGAATCCACAATCCATGTCAACTAATGATCTCACAACCCTCACTCATGACTCACAGTCCATAACCCAAAAAATTGGAGAATTCTAAATCCAAACCTCACAGAAATCCTTTTACTGAAATCTCTTAGTCCAAAACACCACTCAAACGAACACTAAATACATAAATGATTCTACCATCATGATATATGTGTAAAAATTCTCATAATTTAATAAAAAAAATTCTAATTCTGGCTTCATGGCAAAAAACACCCAAAACCCCCTTATTAGAAAAAGTAAATAGTGTGTACTTCTGAATACACAACATGTACTCTCAAATTTGTACATGTTCATGTACTTATTCATGTCAAAATAAGATATGGGGTATGTTTTCATATTACTAGATTTCCAGTGTGTACATTGGGTCTACCCATGTACTATTACAAGTCTATGTACCCCTCACTTGGGGTGTCTTCCCAAGTACCTAGCCATATGGCCATGTACTAGTACACGATGTGTAATTCAAAAAAAAATTATCTCCCCATGTACTCATACCCATGTCTAGGTATAGGAAAAAGTAATACTACATGGATTGTAATTAAATTAAACATCACATACATCTAAAACCTCATCTTACTCTTATAGAAATAACACACAATATGTGTTCTCTAAACTGCATGTCTTGTATATGTGATTCCTCAAATGGAAGGGCCTTGAATCACCCAAACCCCCCCTATTTCTCCCTAAAATCCATAGATAAACCCCCATAGGGTCTATAAAATTGAAAATAAAAATTAATCTTTGGGGATTTAAGCTTAAAACATAATACGAGTCTATGTCCAAGTGGAAACCACTAATGCCTTATACCAAATCTTCCTCCCATTGTCACTTCACTATGATCCAAGTCTCAAACAAAACCTTGTTGGTGCCTCCTCCCTATACCTCTTATCTACTACCCATATACCTCTCCCTCTCTCTGATGTGTGATTCCAAATCCCCAAGGGGTATACATGGGAATATAAATGGAAATTATTGAAAATAAAAATAAAAATAAAAAGAAAAGGAAGAAAAAATAAAAAGAAAAATAAAGGGGGATTGAACCTAGCCATTGTACCCAGTGCAAGGTTGTACCTATCATAATAAAAATTATTATTTAGAAATCAACCATGGATATATAATATCAGTCCTACACTCTATTTTAAAGATATCACCAAATAAACATGTGTGAATAAAATAATATTTGATTAATTAAATATTAAATATTTATTAAAAACTAAAAAAGATTATATTTCCACAAAACTTATATCAAATTGTGAAAATCCTATCATGGAACCATCAAATTTGTTGAAAATTTTATCTGATTTCATTTTATAGGATAATTTTCCTTTTTTCCCTAGAAACACTTATCAGAAAAACAATTCAAATTTCCCTTTATTTTCAGAACCAATGATGATGAGGGTAATCACACATGGGTGTTTTAGGGTGTATCAATGATGAGGTACACTTATATTAGTTCAAAAATTCAAATTTTATGACCATTTTTTCTTGTAGGATTCATCAAAAAATGGAAAAAATTAATATAAGGACTGTGGGTTCTCTTTATAGAGATTGGTTTGAGTGTCAAGAAAAAACCCTTTCATAGAGTTGTAATATTGGGAAGGTGTTTCCCTAGAGGAAGGTTGATCATTTAGTTTTGTGATTAATTAAAATACATTATTATTTTATAGTTTTATATTATTGAAATAATTCATGTATTTAAATTAAAACAATGGTGATTGGTTTTGGATGGTTATGAGAGGTGATGATCTAGGTTAGGTCCTAGGATAATGAATGAGTAGGCTAGCCTAGGATATATTGGGCTCCATGGTAATTAAGAAATAATAATAGGTATAGTAGGTTTGGTTTGGTAAAACTCAACCTTATATTTTGTATGTCAAAAATTTTAAATCATTGGATAGCATGTCTCTATTTAAGGCCTAGTAGAAAAGACATCATCAATCGATAGCTAGGAATTAGTTCTATGTTCCATGATTGTTTCATTGTCATTATTTTGATATGATGTAGCATACTTGTGTGGAAATATTTCTATTTGTATAGTGGTTTGGATCCTATGGTATGTGTAGGGGTTTCATCGTTTACTCAATGTGTGTTCTCCTTAAAGAACAATTAGGATTTTACAACTTTATCAGATGTATATTCTCATTAAGGGATGGTTGTGATATGTCCCTTTCGTCCAATGTATATTCTCATTGGGTTATTGTTATATGTTTGGTCCTCCTTCCAATGAATTTTATTTATAGATGATATCATTTATTTGGTTCCACTTCTGTATTTTATTATTATTACTAGACTTGATGGAGACTAGAACACCTTAAAAAAATTTCACCCGGGTTAATTTCTTACATGTTTTATGTTATCATTTATTCATTTTATCCTGAATTCATATAATATATTTTGGTGTATATTTAGGTACCCATTTATAGTTTCCTAATAAGATTTATTTCCAAACATTTCATGTGTGCCTCAGTGGATGTGAAAACTGTATGTTTGGTATATGGGTTAGAGCATAGTTTGGATATAGGTGGTTTTATTCGAGTAGTTGGATGTGATAGAGAAGATGTGATATAAGTTTGGCTAATAGAATTTGTATCATATCTCTAAATTATTTTACTTTTGGGGTTTTATTTTTACCAATATATGAAAATTTAATTTGGTGACCTAATCTTGGTATATGGTTCACTTGTTATATCATGTGCTCATTTTTCAATTCCAATGGGAGGTATCTTATTTTTATTGTCACGACTCGTCCTCCAGGACATGTGTCATGACATACCCCATGATTGCCTCCCGAAGGCTAGGGGTTGGCGACTAGCATTGAAGGTGTAAACCTGTAAGTGGGAGGCATTTGCCTAAGTACCTATATGCATGCACACACAACCTTTTCCCAAAGCTGGAAAAGTAAACATGCATGCCACTAAACAACCGCAGAGTAAATGTACAAACTGTAGGTCAAATGGTCAAGAATACAAACCCAAAAAAAGATAAACTCAAAATATGAAAAAAACAATGAAAATGTTGAAATCCATCCACTGGAAACCCCACTTGATGGGTAAGTATAGAGTAGCTTCTATAAGTCATATAAGTATTCCCTACCTACCAGGTCTCACTGGGTGCCCCCAGGTCCTAAGACATCATGTCCTCTGTTAAGGTGGTAGTCATCTGCATCAGACACAACACGTGCGAGCAGAGCCTGTGCAGAGGTGAGTAACAATATACTCAGTAGGTACCCCAAAACACAAATTAAATACCAAAAATAAATCCACAAAAACCCACAAAGAATGATCATGAAGAAAGACAGTACACACCAGGTATATTCTAGAGTAATAAAGTAAGACCATTAGTTAGAACATTGAACACCATGGGCTGCTGGAGAACTCCTCCTCAATGAGTACAGTGGGCCTGTTGGGTCACAAAAAATCCACTTGCCACTAAACTAGGACTGCAGTGGTACTCTTCCTTGATGAGTACCATGGATATGATGGGTCATATAGAAGCTTCTCCCTACTGTGGGTAATCCTAGTCACACAGAAGTTGCTTCCCGCCCTGGTCATACTGAGGTAATCCTCTTGTCACGTATAGTAGGTCTGTCGGGTCACACAAAAGCTTCTCCCCACTATGGGCATGTCATGTCATGGAGAATCCTCTTCCCATTATTCCATAGTATCTGATCCAGGTATGGTCACCTACAGCAGTCTTTAAGTCTCACCCAACCACATGGTTTCCGCACATAGCACGCTTAATTTTGGAAGAGCCTCTCCCCATACCATTCATCAAATTTCAACTTGAATTAAATCCTCTATAGATTATTCCAAAATATCTTCTTCATTGTAAGGGTTCCAACTCCAAAAATGACTCATCAATCGGACATCTGGTTTGCAGGTTATTGGAATTTTAGTAAATAGGGGCCAGTTGCGTCTGGGCCCGGTCCCACCCGGTCAGACAGACCCGAGCAAACCGACCTGAGGGCCCCACATTCCCCGGTTTGATTTGACTCACATGACCAGACTTGGTTCAGGTCTGGGTTGGTATGGTCTTTCCTGGCCAGTTGGCTAGGCCCATTGGACCTCACTAGACCCGGCTCAGCTTGGCCGAGGGTCCAGCCCACCGGGTCGCCCGGTGACCCAGTCTCATCCTGCCTAGCTCGAAGGGGGTGTGCCCAGCCCATAGGAACGGGTCTGGCCCATGGGTATGGGTATGGCTCGTAGGGATGGGTCCGGGACACTAGGACGGGTCTGTCCTACTAAGAGTGGTATGGGCCACTGGGACGGGTCTGGCCCGCCTCCTGCCTAGTCTACCTTTGGCATATCAGTCCCCCTTATCCCGGATGCATAGCGCATCTGGGGTTGTCATGCAGCCGATCAAACCTGGTCACCCATTGGGTCCACATTCATTCAGGGGACTGCGTGCTTCGAGAAATTGTGACCCATGACTATGGGTCGTGTCCTTACCGCCAGCCAGTGGATCCTCCCACTATGTCGCAGCCCGAGCTGGCCACAACAACCAACTATGGAACACCATCATGGCATGTCTCCCACTACCTGCGACTGACTCCGCGGGCCACCAGGTCCACACTTGTGGTTCGTTCTTCACACCAACTATGCCTTTGGCCTCTGTCAGGTTTCACCTTCCATTGGAAGGTCTTGAATTCATCTTATGGCCCCTTTCAAATTCTCAGCAACAATGAATGCACAAGTAAAGGGGCTTGGGCATTGGTCATGTTGGCTCGCACCCTCCGTGTTAATGTTTTAAAACATGGGTAAGTTCAAGAATGATGTTCTATCGACAATAATTTAATCCCGCTAAAGAATACCCAAGAAGCACACCCTCCTGCACAAATAAACAATTTTCAGATCAACCTATTTGGGGGTTGATCCGCATTGTCATTTTTAGAATAAGAATGGGGAAAATGTAAAAAAATAAACCCCTACCTCAATCTATGTTTTTCATTGAAGCACTCTACCCTAGAGGACTCATGTTTTCTTGGCGTTCGTCGCTTCTCGGTCTCGTTCTTCGTAAAGCTTCGACGTTGCAAGCAATCTTGTCAGCATTCATCATTTTTCGCTAGAGGGAATCATTGTCAACAGTTTTTTAATGAATTTCTATGTTTTAATTATGGTTTCTCCAATGCATTATCTTATTAAAATAAACCACGTCATAGAATTTTTGTTTTGCTGTGATGTCATGTCGTTACACTATTTCATTTATGAAACAACATAACTATTATGCCTCAATTAATGTGTCGTTATGCTGCACCAAAATGAGCCATCAATAAGCTTCATTTAATGCACCTCATTTATTCAACGTAGAACCACTATCCATCTCTCAACAGTGAGGGAAGAAAAAAATGAAATAACTTTTTGAGTTATTCCATTATTTACCGAAATTTTTGAAAACTCTCTTTTTTGGTCGAACCACACTGGTCGAAGTTTGGTCCTTTCTAGGTGAATCCCAATGTTTTGATTTCAATGTTTCCCTTGGATTTTTGATCTGAGCATCATTTTAAAATTTAGAAAAACTCACTTGCATGTTTACTTAAACGAACTAAAAAATTTCAAAATTCTGTTATGGGATCATTGGACCTCGGAATCATGTACCGTCAAAGCATGAGGTATCAAAATATTTCCATATAATTTTTAAAAAAAATACATAGAAATTTTGGGATATTAAATTCTTCCCACCTTAGTAATTTACATCCCCAAAATCCAAAACAAAAGGTAATCAAACAAATGGGGGTATTGAGCGTGAATATGAGCCTCCCCCTCCCATGTTATCTCCTAGAGGTTCTCATAATGCCACCTAACGTGCACCAGAAAAATAATCCATCCACGAAGGACCCACTCCAGTTGATCCCCTATCTCCATTAGAAACTCCGAAAATATTTCCCCATCATCAATGTCGAGGTCACCCCAGTCGATGACATGCAATGGATCATGCATGTACCTCCTCAATTGTGACACATGAAGAATGTCGTGCACCTGGTGTATCTGTGGGGGAAGAGCTAGGTGGTACACCACCTCACCAACTCTACTGAAAATATGAAAAGGTCTGATGAACCTTAAAGATAACTTTCTGCCAGGGCCAAATATCCACAATCCCCATCGCTGTGATACCTGAAGGAAAACATGGCCTCCCTCTTCAAAATCCAAGGGCCTCCACCTCCTGTCAGCATATGATTTATATCATATATATGTAGTCCTCATCCACTCCTATATGATCTTCACCTTCTCAGTGGTAGCCTGTACAAAATTACAACCCATGAGTGCTGACTCCCCTAGGTCTGTCCATCATAGAGGTGATCTGCATGGATTCCCATACAAGGCCTCAAACAGTGCCATACTGATGGTGGAGTGATAGTTTTTATTGTATAAAAACACCACCAGTGGTAGGTGGTCCTCCAAACTATGACCAAAATCAAGGAATCAAGCACAAATCATGTCTTCTCGGTTTTGTGAGGTCCGCTTCGTCAGACCATTTGCGTGAGGGTGAGAAGCTATGCTGAAATGCAGCTGAGTCCCGAACACCTCCTGCAAACCCTTCCACAACTAAGATATAAAGCATGCATCATAGTCTAAGACAATCATCGAAGGAACCCTGTGTAGCCACACTATCTCCTAGACGTAGAGGTGTCTCAATCCCTCTATCAATCCCTACTCCCAGATGGGTAGGAAGTGAGCTGATTTGGTTAGTTGGTCAATGATCACCCAGATAGAATCGTGGCCCCTGGACATGCGTGGTAACCCCGTCACGAAGTCCATCGAGATGCCATCCCATTTCCACTCTGATACCTCAAGTGTATGGTCCAAGCCTACTAGAGCCAGATTCATATCCATCACTTGTTGATAGGTGAGGCATCGTGAAATGAACACTATCACTGCTTTCTTCTTCCCTAGAATCCAGTACCGACGTTGGAGGTCTTGGTACATCATTTCCACACAAGGATTTACCTCCAAAGGGTATTTATAGAACAACCTTAACACATCCTTCCATAACGTCACTGTTAATATGTTTTATCCTTTTAAAATGATGACATGTTCCCCACCTATAAAAAATTCACCAGGAGCTAGTCCTGAGGATAATTGAGCACATCGGGCTTCACAGTCAACATCCACAAGTTGTGCCTCCAAAACTCTTCATAATAGTGGGGGAGTGACAATCATTGATTGAATGTAATTTTATCCATCACCATCTATGAAGGATATCTGCATCTTGGCTCACTTCTCTATCACCCCACTCAGTAGTTGTAAACCAGACCTTCTGCTGAGCACATCTGCCACCACGTTCCCCTTCCCAGGAGTGTATACTATCTCAAATTCATAGTCCTAGAGGAACTCCAACCATATCCACCGTATCAAGTTCAAGTCCTTCTATGATAATAAATTCATGAGACTCTTTTTATCAGAGTATACAATAAACCGTTGACCCATCAAGTAGTTCCACCACATCTTCTATGAAAATACCACTACTGTTAACTCCAAGTCAAGGGTCTCATAGTTCTGCTCATGCTGCCTCAACTACCGTGAGCCATAGGTGATCACCGCTTTCTCCTACATCAAGGAACAACCCAATCTAGTCCCTGATGCTTTGCAGAAAACTATATACCCAATTCCCTCCTCTGGTAGTCTCAAGATGGGGGAACTCATCAGTCGTTGCATCAGCTCTAGTAAACTTTGCTGGAACATCCCCATCCACACAAAGGGATATCCTTTCTAGGTCAAGGCTGATAAATGTACCACTACTCTAGAAAATTTGGGCATGAACCTTCGATAGTATCTAACCAACCCCAAGAAACTCTGCACCTCAGTCATGCTCCCGAGTGGCTTCTAAGCAAGCATTGCCTCTACCTTCATCAGATACACTACAAATCCATCCTCCGAGAAAACATTTCCCAGAAAGTGGATGTCCCAAATGCAGAATTGGAACTTTGAGAGCTTACAATAATGTTGGTGCTCTCAGAGTGTATCCAGAACTATCCACAGGTGTGTAGCGTGATCCTCCTCAAACACTGAGTAAACTAAGATGTCATTAATGAATACCACCACAAAATGATCAAGGTAAGGCCGGAAGATCATGTTCATGAGTCCCATGATCATTGTTGGGGCATTGATCATGCCGAAGGGAATCACCATAAACTCATAGTGGTTGTAATGGTATCTAAATGTTGCCATTAGTACGTCATCATCTCATACCTAAAGCTGATGATACCATGATCTGAGGTCTATCTTCGAGAACCACCTCGCTCCCTTCAGTTAGTCAAAGAGGTCATTAATCCTCATCAATGGATACTTATTCTTCACGGCCACCTGGTTCAGGCACCAAAAGTACATGTACGTCTTTGAGCTCCCATCTTCCTTCTTGGAAAACAATATTGGGGCTTCCCATAGTGAAATTTTGGGCCTCCTGAAGCCTTTCTCCTACAACTTCTCCAATTGTACCCTCAATTCAAGAAGCTATGTGGGATCCTTTCAATATTCTAGTGTGGATATCAGTGTCTTCCCTAGGTACATATCGATGCAAAATTATACCTCCCTATTAGGAGGTAGTCCCAAAACATCCTCAAGAAATACGTCTTCATACTCATACACCACTACAGGAATTCTCCGACTCCTCTCCTCGACAGCACTGAGAGTGAGGCTTTCCAGCTTGTGAGTAATGAAATGCACCCTCCTCCGAGAAATTGTGTCATGTGCTAAAAAAGTTCCCTTCTCACTGGTGAAATAAAAAAATGGTCTCATCCTCATGGAAACACTAAAATTTTCACCTAAAACAGTCGATCTGATCAAGGACTATAGATAACCAGTCCATACCCAAGATGAAATCATAAGGCCTCGATGCCACTACAAGGAGATACCAATTGAATATATCGCATCCTAGAGTAATCTCACACTGTCGGAACTACATTGTAATCATCAAATCCCCTCTAGTATGAGTATCTAATCGTAAGGATTTAACAAACAGATCTACCGAAATCACTGAGCCTCGAAAGAGGTCTGTGGAAAGGAAAAAGTGATTGCCACCTGTGTCTGTAAGAACTACAACTAAGGTGGAGAATACCCATATCCTACCTCTAATCATATATGGATTGTCGTTTTCATAGGCCTACATCGCCTGAAGCTGGAATCGCTTCTATCTTTCAGCTCCTTGAGCCCGAGGTGGACCACCTGGGGGTGGTGGTGGTAGCACCTCAAACCATCATCCACAGCCTGCCACTCAGCTGGCTCCCCTGTCACGTTTTCCACACTATGAAAATCCTTTCTAAAACATCTTTCTCTTCCTTAGTGGTCCCTCGAACACCTGCTGATCATTTTGGTGGCGGGGCATGTTGTCACGAGCCATGTGGTCCTACCCGCTGTACTTAAAGAACAACCTGGTTTCTTGCTAACTCTCTATGCTTTGGGAGCCCCGTACTACCTACCCCGAGTCCAGGGGTCATCCCATGAAAGACCTAACCTGCTAGGGTCCCCTCGTCTTCTGCCTACCACTCACCACTAAAAACTCTACCACCTGGTGTCTTTTGCTGGCTCCGGATGTCGGTGCATACTCTGCCAATAATCTCTCAACAATAAGGTCTCGCGGCATCACTCTATACTGAGTGGGTATATTGAGAGACACCATGGATTCCCGAATCTCATGTATGAGCCCCTTCTCAATGGTCAAGGCCCTGAATAAAGGGTCACACACCATGTCTATAGAGTAGATAGAGAGGTCTATAAACTTTTTGGAGTACTCATCTACTAACATGTTGCCCTGCGGTAGGTGAACCAACTCTTAAATGCACACAAAGAGAAAAATTGCTTGGAAAACTCCTCCGAGAAAATCCAATCGAAATCTATCCAAGTAAGGGTCACCTCATCATATGCATGGATGGTCAAGATCCAAAATCTCTCAAAGGAGCCCTATAGAAGGCTCTCATCCAAGAATAGCATCTGGTCAAGCGGTGTCCTCACTAAGTGGAAGACCTCGGTCACTACCTCCATCCAGTCTTCAATGACCTGAGGATATGTCTCTCCCTTGAACCTCATAGGTCATTGTCTCTGAAACTCATTCAAGTCACTGCTTTTTCATCATCCTCTACCAGTAACGTTGGAAGTAATTGTTGATCAATGGGTGGCAGAAACACTGGTGCACCACCCGGCAGGGCCATCTCTTGTCCTAGTCCCGGAATCGACAACTCATTACTAAGAGGGTTGTCCACAAAATCATGTATCAGATGCCTAGCTATATATCTTCATGAAGGAATCCTGAAATAGATCGAGATGTACTACAGTTAGAATATTATATGTGGTGAGATGACTCTTATTAAATATTATCATAAGGATACACTTATGAAATCAGTGTTTTTTTCATGTATAGATCCAAAAAGTAGAACTCCAGGTCCTTATGTATGGATACGTCGGCCGCCATACCAACACTGGACTCCCCAAATATGAAAGTCAAACTTGAAACATTTAACATTGTTTGTAAAACACAAAACAACATATTTTCGATCTTTGAGGTAGAACTAACCACCTTTGATACCACTTTTTTCATGACCCGTCCCCCGGGGCTTGTGTCGTGACATACCCCAAGCTCGCCTCCTGAAGGCCAGGAGTTTGAGACTAGCGTCGAAGGTGTTAAGATGAAATTGTGAGGCATTTTATTGAGTAACTGTACGTACACACACACAACCACATCCCAAAGCTAGAAAAGTAAAAATGCATGCCACTAAACAACCACTGAGTAAAAGTACAAATTGTGGGTCAAATGGGCCAGAATACAAACCCAATAAAAGATTAACTGAAAATAGGAAAAAAATGAAGAAAATTTTGAATGTTTTCTACTGGAAACCCCACCATATGGGTAAGTACATAGTATCTTCTAAAATCTGTAGAAGTGCACCCCAGCTTCCAGGTCTCACTAGACACCATCGTGTCCTGGGACACCGAGTCCTTTGTCAAGGTGGTGGTTATCTACATCAAACACAACACATGTGGGTAGAGCCCGTGTAGGGGTGTGTAACACTATACTCAATAGATAACCGAGAACACAAAGGAATGACCACAAATAAATCCACAAAAAACCACAAGGCATGATCACAAATCAATATAGATCACACCATCTATTTTCTACATTAGGAAAGTAAGACCATTAGTCACAATGTCGAACACCATGGGCTACTGGAGAAATCATCCTCAATGAGTACAGAATGCTTGTCATGTTACACAGAAGTTGCTTCCCACTAACCTAGTACTGCAGTGGTACTCATCCTTGATGAGTACAGTGGGTATGTTGGGTCACACAGAAGTCACTCCCCATTGTAGGCATTCCTACTAACATAGATGTTTCTTCCCACCTTATCTATACATAGGTAATCCTCATATCGAGTATCGTGGGTCTATTAGGTCACACAGAAGATGATTCCAATCGTGGGACTTATGGTTAACACAGAATCCACTTTCCACTAGGCCATAGTATTTGATCCACACAGGGTCTCTTGTCATCAGTCTTTAGGTCTCAGCCAACTGCAGGGTTTCTGCACGTAGCACAATTGATCTCAAGAGAATTGCACCTAAACCCATTCATCATATTTAAAAATTAATTAAATCTTCCATAGATTATTCCAAAATATCCACCTATTTTTTATGATTCCAACTTCACAAACGGCCCATCAATCAGACACCCGATTTTCAGCTTATTGGTGTTTTAGTAAAGACGGGCCGGTTGTGTCTGGGCCCAGTCCAACCCTGTTAGACCGACCTGAAAAACCCGGCCCAGGGGACCCACCTTCTCCAATTTAATTTTAATGACTTGAAATGACCCGATACGGGTATGGGTCGGTCCTGTCCATCCTGGCCAGTTAGAAAGGCCCATTAGGCCTCGCTGGACGTGGCTCGGCTTGGCTGAGGTCTTGCCCGCCGGGTCGCCTGGTGACTCAGTCTCATCCTGACCGATATAATGGGGGTTAGTATGGCCCGCCTCTTTCCTTGTCCTTATTTTACAGACCAATTACCCTCATCCCAGATGCATGGTGTGTCCGGGGCTATAATGGGGCCGCTCAAACCCAGCCACCCATGGTGTCCGCACACTGTCAGGGGATCACATGCTTGGAAAAACTATGGCCCACGACTGTGGGACGCATCCCTACCACTAGCCTCCAACCTAGATGGTGGATCCCTCCACTTTTTTGAGTCCCAAGATGTATTTGGAATCCAACTCTGGCATGTTTTCGTGGCACGCCACTGCTCGCTCACAGTCTCCACCTGCTCTGAGCTACCACCGTTGGACACCAACTTCGCGTTGGTGGTCCATTCTTCGCACTGATTGTGCCTCCGGCCACTGTGTGGTGTTGCCTTCCCTGAGAGGACCTAGAATTTTCCTTTTTCCCATTTCAAATCCTCGGCCATGAAGAATGCACAAGAGAAGGGGCTAAGGCCTTGTTCGTTTCGGCTCGCACCCTCTACTTTAGAGTTTTAAAATAGGGGTTTGGGGATGATGTTCTATCAACAATAATTTAATCCCACTATAAAAAAACCAAGAAGAACACCCTCCCATGCGAACGAATAATCTGAGTATCAACCTATTAATGGGTTGATCCATGTTCTTCATTTGTAGAATAAGAATGGGGAAAATTTAAAACAAATACACCTCTACCTCGATTTATGTTCATCTTTTAAGCACTCTGCCCTTGAGGACTCAAGCTCCATTAGCGTTTGTCGCTTCCTGGTCCTGTTCTTTGTAAAGTGTCTACGTTTCTAGTGGTCCTTCAAACATTATCCATTCTTCATTAGATGGAATCCTTGTCGTAGGTTTGTCAGAGAGTTTCCGCAGTTTAATTCTAGTTTCTCCAATGCGTTAGCTTATTAAAATAAAAGATTTCATGGCTTTTCTGTTATACTGCGACGCCGGGTCATTATGTTGTTTTGTTTATTAAAAATCATATTTGTTACACCGTAATTAATTCATAATTATGCTTCAAAAAATGATCCATTAATGAGATTCATTTTATGTGCCTCGTTGCAACACTACAACACCATCATCCGTCGCTCAACGGTTATGGAAGAAAAAAATAAAATAACTTTTTAAGTTATTTTATTATTTTCTTAAATTTCAGAAATCTATCTTTTCCTGTCAACCCTCTCCGGTCGAAGTTAGGTCCTTTATAAGTGAATCTCAGCATTTCGAGTTCAATTTTTTCCTTGTATTTATTATCTGAGCAATGGTTTAATATTTAGAAAAACTCACTTTCACATTTACTTAAACGAACTGAAAAATAGTTCAAAATTATTTTTTGGTCTCACCGTGCCTCGGAATCATGTGTTTTCAGAGCCTGAGGTCTCAAAATAATTCCATATAGCTTTTAAAAACAATACATGGAAATTACAAGATATTAAATCCTCCCCACATTAGGGATTTACATCCTTAAAAGAAGAAACAAAGGCTAATCAAACAAATGGGGGTATTGAGCACGAATTTGAACCTCCTGATCCCATGTGCTCACCTAGATATTCTCATGCTTCCACCAAATGCGCACTAAAGGAATCAACCTGACATTAAGGATATGATCTTGTAGATCCTCCATCTCCACTGTGAACTCTACAAACGTCGCCCCATCTACAATGTCCATCTCACCCTTGTCGATGACATGCGATGGATCATGCACACACCTCCTCAACTGGGACATGAGAAACAAATCATGTAGTTGGTGCATTCTTTAAAGAAGATCTAGGTGGTATTCCACCTTTCCAACTCTAATGATAATATTAAATGTTTCGATAAGCCTTGGAGATAACTTTTCTCCCCATCCAAATCTCTGCAATCCCTGTCGGGGTGAGACCTAAAGGAAAACATGGTCTCCTTCCTCGAACTCCAAGGGACTCTACCTCATATCAGCATTTGATTTCTGTTTTCTCTGTGCAGTAATCATCTTCTCCTGTTTGATCTACACCTTCTCAATGGTAGCTCGTACAAACTCCAGACCCATGAGTGCTGACTCCCCTAGGTTTTTCCATCATAGAGGTGATCTGCATGGCTACTCGTATAAGGCCTCAAATGGTGCCATGTAGATGGTGAAGTGATAGATGTTATTGTGTGAAAACTCCACCAGTGCTAGGTGGTCCTCCCAACTATGACCAAAATAAAGGATACAAGCACAAAGTATGTCCTCCGGGATTTGTATGGTCTGTTCCTTTTGACTATTTGTTTAAGTGTGAAAAGTTGTTCTCACACACAGCTATGTCCCAAACACCTCATGCAATCCCTTCCACAATCACAATGTAAAGCGTGCATCATGGTCTGAGAAGATCGTTAAAGGAACCCTGTGTAGCTGCACTATCTTCTGGATGTAGAGGCATCCCAATCCATCTACTGATCCCTGCTCTTAGATGGGTAGGAAATGATTCGACTTAGCGGGTCGGTCAACGACCACCTAGATAGAATGCAGGCCCTTGGACATGCGTTGTAACACCTTCATGAGTTCCATCAAGATACCATCCCATTTCCACTCTGGTACCTCAGGTGACTAGGCCAAGCCTGCTGGAACCTAATGCTCAACCTCCAATTACTGAAAAGTGAGGCATCATGAAACGAACTATGCCTCTTCTTTCTTCATACCTAGCCATCAGAATTGGCATCAGAGGTCCTCGTACATATTTTCCACATCAAGGTGTACCACCAAATGGAATGAATGTAACTCCACCAACTCCTCCTCATGTAACGTCCCTGGTACTATGGATCATCCTCTGAAATGGATCATGTGCTCCCCACCTATCGAAAATCCATCAATATCTTGTCCTGTGGATAACTGATCATGTCAGGCCTCACAGTAAACATACCAAAGTTTTTCCTCCCTAACTCACTGTAAGTTTTGGGGAGTGATAGTTGTTGACTAAAGGAAAGATGCTCTATATCCATCCACAAAGGATATCTGCATCATGGCTAGCTGCTTCTTTGGCTCAATTATCAGCTGTAAACCAGACCTCTTGTTGAGCACCTATGCCACCACATTCTCCTTCTCAGGAGTATATAATATCTAAATGTCATAGTCCTTGAGGAACTCTATCCATCATCACTATCTAAAGTTCAGTTCCTTATGTGATAACAGATACATTATAATATTTTGATTGGAGTAGATGGTAAATTGTTCACCCATCAAGTAGTGTGCCACATCTTCATGGAAAATACCACTACTGGTAACTCCAAGTTAGGGGTCTCATAGTTCTTCTCATGATTCCTCAACTGTCTTGAGTCATAGGCAATCACCACTTTCTCATGCATTAGTAAACAACCAAGTTCAGTCCCTGATGTGTCGTAGAAAACTACATACTCAACTACCTCTTTTGTAAGTCTCAATATGGGTTCACTCATCAGTCTCTACTACTCTTGAAAAGCTGGGCACAAACCTCCAGTAGTATCCATCCAACCCCAAGAAACACCACACCACGGTCCAGCTCCTGGGTGGATCCCATGAAATAACTTCCTCTACATTCATCAAATCCACTACAACTATAGCCTCTAAGATGATGTGTCCTAGACGGTGGACCTCCCAAATCCAGAACCTTCACCTAGATAGTTTACCATAAATTTGGTGATCTCAGAGTTTATCCCGAACTATCTGCATGTGTGTAGCATGATCCACCTCTAATTTAAAGTACACCAAGATTTCATCAATTAATACCACTATGAAAAAATGGAGGTAAGGATGGAAGAATCTTTTCATGAGTCCCATGAACTCTTCTAGGGCATTGTTCATGCCAAAGGGAGTCACCAAAAAGTCATAGTGTCTATACTGGTATCTAAAGGTTGTCTTCAGTATGTCCTCATCCCATACCTGAAGCTGATCATAGCCTGAGCTAAGGTATATCTTCGAGAAACACCTTGCACCCTCCATCTAGTCAAAGAGGTCATAAATCCTCGGTAGTGGATACTTGTTCTTTATAGTCACTCGGTTCAGGCACCAGAAGTCGATGCACAGCCTTAGGCACCTGTATTCCTTCTTCGAAAAAAATACTGGGGATACCCATGGGGAAACACTGGGCCTCACAAGGACCTTATCCTATAATTCCTCCATTTGTACCCTCAATTTAAGAAGATCCACGAGAGCCATACGATATGCCAATATGGATATCAGTGCCCTCCCCAAGGACAGATTGATACTGAAGTCTACCTCCATAAGAGAAGGTAGTCCTGGAACATCCTTGGGAAAGAAGTTGTCATACTTTCCCACCACTATATGAAATCTTGGACTCCTCTCGTACACCGCACCTAGAGTGAGGGTATCCAACTAGTGAGTGATTGGATGCACCTTCCCCTTTGAAAGTTATTCATATGCTGTAAAAATTCCCTTATTTCTAGTGAAGAAAAAATTGATTCCATCCTCTTGGACACACTGCACTTTCCACCTAAAATAGTCGATATGAGAATGGACTGTAGATAACCATTCCATACCTAAGATGACATCGTAATGACTCGACACCACTATTAGGAGATCTTAGTCGAATCTCTCTCCTCTTAGAGTAAGTTCACACTACCAACACCAGTGTGTAATCATCGAATCCCCTACCATAGGAGTCTCTAATCATAAGGATCGATCCAATAGCTCCACCGGAATCTCTAAGCCTCGAACAAAGTCTGTGGTGAGGAAATAGTGACTAGAACCTATGTTTTTGAGAACCTCAACTAAGGTGGAGAAGACATAGATCATAAATATAATCATATATAGAGTTTCATGGTTATAGGCCTCCATCGCCTAAAGCTGGACTCGCCCCTGTCTGTCGGCTCCCTCAGCCCATGGTGGACCACCTGTGGGTGGTGGTGGTAGTGGTAGTACCTCGAACCATCATCCACTGCCTACTAATCAGCCTGATCCCCTACCGTATATGCTGCCCTTCATACCTTCTTGCTTAAACCTTTGAATTTTTCTTGGAGGTCCCTTGATCATCTGCGGATCATCTGTGCAGCGGGTCAGGCAGTCACGATCCATGTGTCCATGCCCGTTGCATGTGAAGCACATACTAGTTCCCTACTTACTACATCTACTCTGGGATCCCCAATCTACCGACCTTGAGTCCTGGGGTCTCCCCCTAAAAGAACTGAACCCCTTGGGTCCCCTCATCCACTACTTGTGGCTCACCACTAAAGACTCTACCGCTTGGTGTCTTCTAGTGGATCCGGCTTTTGGTGCCTGCTCCGATAATAAGCTCTCCACAAGAAGGTCTCTCTCTAGCACTCCGTCCTAAGTGGGGATGCTGAGAGACACCATGGATGACATAATATCAAATATGACTCCCTACTCAAAGGCATGGGCCTTGAAAAAAGGGTCTCGAACCTTGTCTGTGGAGTAGAGAGAGAGTTATGTAAACCTCATAGAGTACTCAGCCACTGACATGATTCCCTATTATAAGTGAACCAGCTTCTGAATGCGCACAAAGCGCAAAGTAGTGGGGGAAAACTCTTCCTGAAAAAGATGATCGAGGTCTTTCCATGTGAGGTTCACCTCATCATGTGTCTAGATAGTCAAGCTCCATCATCTCCCTATCGAGCCCTACAAAAGTCTCATGGACAAGATGAACATCTAGTCAAGCAGTGTTCTCACTAAGTGAAACACCTATGTCACTACCTCCAGCCAGTCCTCAGTGACCTGAGGATCTGTCTCTCCCCTGAACCAATTTGGTCTCTATCTATGAAATTTTTCCAAGGCAATGTGTCTACATACATCTAATACCAGTAATGCCAATAGTAACTATTGATCAATGGGTAGTGGAAACACTGGTGCAGTACCTGGTGGGGACATCTCTCACACTGGTCCCTTAACTGAGGCCTCATCGCTAAACGGGCTCTCCACATGATCACATATCGGAAGCCTAGATAGTTGTATGCATGGAGGAATCCTAAAATAGATAATGATGTACCACAATCATAAGATTATACCTAGTGAGCAGAATCTTATTCAAGAATTTCATAAGTAGACACTTATGAAACCAGTGTTTTTTCATGTATAGATCCAAAAACCAATACTCAAGGTCCTGGTGTATGGATACATTGGCCGCCGCACCAACCCTAAACTCCCCAAAACTAAAAGCCAAACTTGAAACATTTAACACTGCTTCTCAAACACTAAAAAACATACTCTTGGTATTTGAGGTAGAACCAACCACCTTTAATACCACTTCATCACAACCCATCCCTCGGGGTCTACATCATGACATACCCCAAGCCCGCCTCCCGAAGGCCTGGGGTTGGAGACTTGCAACGAAGGCATCAACCTGCATGTGGGAGGCATTTTCCTAACTATCTATATTCATGCACCCACAACCATGTCCCAAATATGGAAAAATAAACAAGAATTCCACTAAAAACCCACTGAGTAAAAGTAAAAATTGTAGGTCAAATGATCCAGAATACATACCCAACAAAAGATAAACTAAAAATAGGAAAAAACATGGAAAATGTTGAATTCCATCCGCTAGAAATACCACCTGATGGGTAAGTACAGAGTAGCTGCTGAAAGTGGTAGAAGTACACCCCACCTGCCTAGTCTCACTGGGTACCACCGGGTCCTAGGCCACCGAGTCCTCCTCTAGGGCGGCATTCATCTGAACCAGACACAACACGTGCGAGTGGAGCTCGTGCAGGGGTGAGTAACAATATACTCAGTAGGGACCCCAAAATATAATAGAAAGACCATAATGTGATCCATAAATAAACCACAAAGCATTATCACTAGTTATGATCAAGAAGCAAGAAAGCTCACACCAGGTATATTCTAGAGTAGGAAAGTAGAACCATTAGTCACAACATTGAACACCATGGGATGCTGGAGAACTCATCCTCAATGAGTACAGTGGGCCTTCCGGGTCACACAGAAGCGGCTTCCCACTAACCTAGGACTGCATTGGTACTCATCCCTAATGAGTACCATGGGTATGGTGTGTAACACATAAGTCTCTCCCCACCGTGGGAATACCTAGTCACACTGAAGCCGCTTCCCACCATGGCCATACTAAGGTACTCCACCTATCGAGTATCATGGGTATGTCAGGTCACACATAATTAACTCCCCATCATGGTCTTACGGGGTCAAAAATAATCCTCCTCTAGCTAGTCCATATTATCCAATCTATAGAGGGTCACTTTTCAGTAGTCTTTAGGTCTCATCCAACCGTAGGGTTTCCACACGTAGCCCACTTGATCTTAGGAGAACTGCTCCCCAAGCCATTATTCGTATTTAAACTTCCATGGAATACTACATAGATTATTCCAAAATATCTTCCTTATCAAAAGGCTTCCAATAATGAAAACAACTCGTTAATCGGACGCTCGGTTTAAATGTTATTTGCATTTTAGTAAATAGGGGCTTGTTGCATTTGGGCACGGTCCGACCCGGTCAGACTGACCCAGACAACCTGGTCTGGGGGCCCACTTTCCCTAGTTTGATTTGACAAACCCAAACAGACCCGATTTAGGTCTGGGTCCGTCCTCTCTGGCTCGGCCAGTTGGCCAGGTGCATTGGGCCTCGCTTGACCCGACCTAGCATGGCTGAGGGTCCAGCCCGCCGGGTCACCCGGTGACCCGGTCTCCTCCTGCCTGGATTGAAGGGGGTGGGTCCGACCCAACGGGGGGTTCCATCTTGAAGGGGGAAGTTCTGGCCTGATGGGATGGGTCTGGACCACTGGGACGAGTCTGGCCCACCTTCTTCCTGGTCCTCCTTTGGCGGACCGATTCCCCTCAGCCCAGACGCATGGTGCGACCCGGGGTATCACAATTTCAGTCAAACCCAGACAATCAGGGGGTCCTCACTCGGTTAGGGGACTGTGTAATTGGTGAAACCACATCACGCGGTTGTGGGCCGCATCCCTACTGGTGGTTCCTCCCACTGCACCGCGGCCTGATCCAGCCGCATCATCCAACTCAGGAGCGTTGTCGGGGCACACCGGTGAGCAGTTCCATCCGGGCACATCATCATGGTGCAAAACCACCCGCCCTCGGCCACCACCATGGTCCATCGAGTCTGTAATGGTGGTCTTTTCTTCACATTAATTGCGCCTTCAGCCTCTATGGGGTGTCTCCTTCCCTACGAAGGCCTCGAATTATCCTTGCCACCCCTTTCAAATTATCATCCATGAATAACGCACAAGAGGAGGGACTTGGTCCTTGTTCATGTTGTCCCACATCCTCCGCATTAGAGTTTTAAAATTACAGGAGGTTCGTAGATGATGTTCTTTCAATACTAATTTAATACTACTATAGAAAACCCACGAATAACATCCTCTTATACAAACGAACAATCCACAGATCAACCTATTCATGGGTTAATCCATGTTCATCATTGTAGTGTCCCAAAAATCATGACAAGCGGAGAAAATACCCCCACAATCTCTTTGTAGAAGGAATAAAGTGCTTTTACAAGTCTATCAATGTGAAGGGACTCAAACTGAGTTGTAATATTCAGAAGAAACTTGAAAGAATGCATGTTTTCAAGGCATTTTAACTTGTCCATGTACCATCATCGAGAAAGGTACATGAAATAGATAGACCGTTAACCACCAAGTACGAGGAATAATCCACGAACAACTGGCGCACGGGGTGATCCCTAGTTAAAAATGTTGATCGCGAACCATGTTTCTAAAGGAGTTGTGCACATGAAGATAGTATGTGTACCATTCCGCAAACCCATCAGTTCAGAAATGAAGTGAATGGGTAGGGATCTAGGAACCATTTTCATGCACCAAAGCCTCTGCAAACCCCAATTGACCTAGTCTTCGGTGGGTCGGGATATTGCTTCAATGGGCCTCCGAAAATGGGGCTGTGTGCCCAATAGATACGATTTCTCTATTTCTCTATAAATAGAGAACAATAAAAGTATGGAGGATACACACAAAAAGGGAGATGGATAGGGAGATGGATGGAAAAACTAAGCTTGAGGGAGACTTAGAGGTTTCACTCTAGCTTCCATCTTGTTTCATTGGCGAATCACGAACCGCATACCACTCCCTCCGCAAGTACAGCCTTCCGCAAACCATAAAACGAGGGAATTGAATAAAAATAATAGAACCATAAACCTAATTGGTGAAAAGTGAACCAAAATATTCTCGAGGATGAAATCCTCACAAAAGATGATCCCCTTGAACCCCCCCCCCCTTCAATATGGTGGTCCACATAGCATACCTCTACACAGACTAAACCCAATGCCACGTACTATATCAGTACGTGGATGGAAACCAAAGTGGTGGGATGGGCCGCCTACCAATATGGTATGTGGTTACCTATACCCATGCCCACGTACCACATTGGTATGTGGATGGCTTCTATTCTCGAATACAACTACGTTATGCGAAACATCCCCTATCCGGCATAAAAATTTAGTATGCGGGATGGGGTGGTTTTGGGTATGGTTCTCACCGATTCCAACCTCACCCCTCCACTATCGTACAGTCCCCCATGGTCCCATTACTAACCAGTCCTCCTGAATAAGGCCACAGAATCCTCCAAAGCCACCAAACCTATATGATCAGACCATCAGGTGCATCAGCACGCCCCATTGAGTCCACATACTCATGGTAATAAGAGTCACGAAGGACCTCCCCAAAAGGTGAAGGTTTCAGGAATGCCTATGATGCTACATTACAACGGTAACTTGGATCCCATCCTTGGGATGCTGACATGAACCTCCCTGTTCTCAAGAATAAGGGTGATCACTTTATTTTCCATTCAATGAGGAATAGTGATCAGTCGAAGGGGTTATGTTCGCTCCCACCATTGATGAGGACGAAACTCCTCACCTTACCATTACATGTTCTAGGGCCCTCACACTGATGTAAGTCCCCAATCTTCTGAGGTTGGGCTGCACGACCTTTAATTTCACCTCTCATGGAAAGGTTCATTGCACTACGCCCTCGCCCACCATCATCCCGCCCTCTTCCAATGCGGGATCTCCCTCCCCCACCAATAGGGGAAAAGGCATGTACATTGTTGAATATTTCACATCATCTTATTTCTCACACCGATCATGAATCACATGGGCTTAGAGGCTTGGGAGGATTACAACATCCACATGATTCTAAACTATGAGAACTCCGATTCTTGATCAAAACAGGATATGTAGGATGCCTACTAGAGGGCCCGATCTCAAAAGGGTTCCCATACAAAAGGGTCCACCCAATCATGTCTCATCAAATGGGAAGATTCTATACGTAATCCCCACACAATCCAAACTATGTTGGTTCTGATTCCTCTTTTGAGTATACATAGAAATCCCTCCTTGTGGGCCCGATCCCAACATCAAGTCACCTTCCATCCCCCCTAGATGATGATAACTCCAGAGTGCCTTATAATATGTCTCAAGTCAGCATCAGCTTTATAGAGTCAAATATATGAATGCATATGATGATTTTAAAAACCAAGGGTAGCATGTGGACACACTCTTCGGGAATGAACCATGGATTCATGAACATATGAACATGACTTAAATCTATAAGAGATTCCTGCAACATGCAACAATCCTCTCACAGAAGGGTGCACTAAGCCTAACCTCTCATCCTCTCGACCAATGGAGTCCTTAAGTGTTGTTGGCCAAATAGTCAGCCAACGAGCACCTGCCTTTGAAAAGTAGGTCCATGAATCATGGATACCAGGGCCGTTGGGAATTCTTAGATCCACTAATGAACCTGTTGGAGACCATATGAGGAATTTATATCTGAGAAGGGCTGATTTCACAAGTGTCTGACCCCACGCAATCGCCCACTAGGAACAATAGTTCCTACATGGTCAATTCATCCTTCATTAAAGGATAATGATGTTGAACGGATTAAAACAAAAATAATGGTGAATTTGACGAGAACCTGTCTCTATATAAAAAGGGATAGGTGATGATCCTCATCAAACAATTTCCAAACCACCTGAAAAATACGCCACCATAGAGGAGGAACAAAAATAGTGAACCCGACGTGAATCCTTAATAAAGGTGGCAGTTCTACACAAATGATAAAAGACAAAAGGACAATGATTGTCGGACCATTTTGTTTGCCTCGGTACGTGAAAATTCCCACCTTGGAGGCAGAACAAAAATGGTGAACCCAACTTGAAACCTTAACAAAGGTGGCAGTCTCACCCCACTTAGGCCACTTTTCCCCGCAGCAAAAGAAAAGGGGAAGGGGTCCAAGATGAATCACCAAATATTAATATGTTTAAAAGAATAATAATTTGATGAGGTTTTGTGGTCTGTATTTCATATATGTATAAGTTCCCAAATATCAACCTTCAATCCAAATGACATCCCAACGACCCATGCAGACATGCACATCAGTTATCATACAGGCGGTCAGGGCCCCAACGAAGAGCAGGACCCCCTAGCCTACCCACTGTCTTCAATGATGGGTATCCAATATGCTAATCAAAGAGTAACACTGAAACGGTACAATCCCCGCACTAGAGGACGCAATATAATCCCTCCTATCTGCAAAGGTTTGTCATCTGCCTCTTCGACCACTGTCGGTACCCCAGTGCAAGGCTGCCCTGGTGGTCATCTCAAACCATTTCGGGAGCCAGTCCCCAAACATGACAATCAGTACGTCCCTTATCTTAGGGAGCTAGATGAAGTCGATGTTGATAACTTCATCTCAAATTCAAAGGGGTCCTAATCATGGGCCCCCTCTAGATAGTGTCATTGCCGACACTGTATGACTAGGCCTCCTCCTGTGAAAGAGGACCTTATGCCGAGGGAACCTACCAAATTCCAAGAGACCCAGACCCTCGGGCTACCCATCAAGGGTGGAAAATATATAACCAGGAACACACTACCACCCTGGTTCCTAAGAAGTAGCTCCACCATACTAACGTGATTGAATCCAACAGGAAGACATATGACTATGCCCTCTCCACTAAAACCCACCATAGAAATAGGGTGGCACAATACAACACATTAACATTTCTGCTAATCCTCGTTGGTCCCGCCGTGCAGAAAGAGTGGAAAACTATAGGTAGATGTGGGTATCTTACGATGCACAACAATCCCCCCATCCAAATAGGGAGGCACTAAGCTACATGAAGGCACAAACACCTGCTAATTCATTTCAATCCTATCATCTAAATAAAGTAGCAACTAGCTATATGTCATAAAAAATACCAACTAATTCATATCAAGACTACAATCTAAATAGAGTGGCAACTAAATACAAGCAGAGTCAAATTCATGCGGATTCAAACAAATCCCATGAGACAAATATAGTGGAAAGTGAGGAGATGAAAATCCTCTTTCATGAATATAAGGACCACCAATCAAATATGATGGCAACCAGAGAAGACAACTGCTGACAGACTCATACCTTTGTCCCGGTACAGGAGAACTACTTGTATCTACAGATAACTCATTGAGGAACGGAGCAGGCACCAACTCCTTCTATGACATCGGAATGGGAATTCATACCAATTCCAACCAAATATGTATCCCATCACATCCTAGAAATTATGGAATATCATACATTGATTCTAGATCATATCCTCTAAACATGCCAAGATATCATTGCATCAGCGGCTAGGGTGAGAAATCGGGACCACGACCAAGTTTCTGTGAACAGAATGACTCACTCACAAAATGAGTCAGTCACTCTAGAACAGTTATGTATCCCTACTCCAGTACATAATGTTTGATGGTAATATCTTGTGAAAAACATACAACTTGATCGAGAACAAATACTCATTCCAACAGGAGGACGCAGGTCCAACGTGGTGGTCGCTCTAGGGTAGGCATATATCCCTGCCAAAACTCAAGATGCCTATCGGTGTATCCTAATGACATCACATGACCCAACAAGATAGGGACCTATATATAAAGTCCATTATAAATAGAATATGTCCCTGGTTACCCGATAGATAGCACCCAAAAATGAAAGGTTCCAAAGGAAATTGGAAAATGAAGTGCACATGCATGATCTTGCTCTACTGGAAGATGGGGATACTGACGCCCTCAAAAATATATCAATAAAATAACAAGACCCTATCATTCCATTACCAAATTAATGAAGTGGAATTAGAAGCTGCAACGTTCCCCCCCACAATGTCACTACCAGCATCTCTGAAGTTCCTCCAAAGAGCACCCACGGGGGCTTACTCCATGGTTCAATAATGATAGATCACAAGAGCCTATCTCCTGATGCGTGTTGGGGGATCCCTTCCTTATACCTGAAGATCATACAGAAAGAATGTCATCCCATCGCTATCGTCCACCTTGATGGTCCTCCCCAAGGTATACTCGGCATATATGCTTCTCCCTGTAGTCAGACATCAAGTTATGATGGTAGTCCTTGGCATGATGATGGTCATTGAGAAGGCCCTCCCCGAAATGGTAGTTACTCTGAAGGTCCTACCCATATTAATGAAAAGCAATGATAAGGTCCTCCCCTCATTGCATTACATCCTAAAGGCCCTCCTCATGATATACACTGCAAAAATTCTCCCTCCAACTAGTTATCAAGTCATGATGGTAGTCCTCGCCATGATGATAGTCATTGCGAAGGCCCTCCCCGTAATGATAGTTGTTGTGAAGGTCCTGCCCTTAGTGTCATCAGGCAGTAAGAAGGTCCTCCCCTTAATACAACCCACCTTAAAGGTCCTCCCTAGGGTATATGTCGTAATAAAAATTCCTGCAGTCGGGTATCAAGTTGAAAGAGTAGCCCTTGCCATTACAGCACTAATTGAAAAGGTCCTCCTCAGAACTAAAATTAATACTAGTATGAAGGTCCTCCCCTCTCCAGAACAAATCTGAGAAATACCTCCTATACTGAGGTACTCAGAAAGGAGTCAGACTCAACGAGAACTCTAACTATAATGAGTGATATTCTTTCTCAACTAGAGGATGGTTTGGGGCCACACTCATCTTTTGAGCCACCCCAACATCATCAACAAACCAACAAGGCTCCCACTAGCCTGGTTTCTTGGAATGAAATTATTAAGAAGAAGTCGAGTTGGGCATATCATGTAGAGGAGCCTCCGGAAGAACAATAGCATGATATGTTGCTTATGAGAAGACAACTATCTAGGGATATATACCAATGATGTATTTGCCTATGTCCACTTCTCACTTTGACATACCAGGAGAGTTGTCTAAGGAATTCATGCATGAGATTCTCCTCAACATATGGATGACTCTTCTTCAGTTGAAAGAAAACTTTCTACCCTATATAGGGTACACGAACCATGTCACCACGATAAGGGAGATTCTCCATCTAATCGACCAGGACTCCATCTCGTCTACAAGGCTGCAACAGAAATAAAGGCAAAAGGAAAACCTTGAACTAGATTGCCTCTATAAACTATATAAATTGTGTCACCTCATTAGAAATTCCCCAGATGGAGTTTACATTCGGGGATGGGGAGAACATGGATCTCTACACACCACCCCATGTCCTGTCCAATAGGCCTCATTTGAAATGAAATCATCCAATGTCATCATCCATAGGAAACAATCAAGTGAAACCCCTACTCATAAATTATGGTATACTCAACAAAAAGTTTCCTGGAGTAAGTCTTAAAAGTTTCAGGGCCAAAGGGATAAAGCCATCAAAAAGTTTCTCAGTCAGGATACCAGGAACATCCAGAATGCTTCCTGCCTAAGGGAAACCAACCAACAAGTAGTGCTCATGTCTTCAAAAGAACATAGACTCTATGCAAGTCCAATTCTATAATCATATTACACCCACATGAGAGTGCGTGAAATAGAAAGGGTGTAAATAGCAGTGGCTACCGCCGTGATATGGGAATAACCCCATACCCTATGGATGGGGGCATTTTTAATTCCTAATGCCCCTGTAAGACCAACAAATCTAGGACGTAGCGCATCAACGGGCGAACATGAACAACCCCAGCCCCCAAGGATGGGGGAATATTTACCTCAAATCCCTGCACATCGAAAATCTATCTTCCACCGTCTAGGAAGAACAATGGACATAAGAGTTACTTATTCCACCCCTTTTCATGGTTAGCACACTCTGATACAAAGGTGTGTTACGAGGTCAGACCAGGTCTCCCTTCAGGTCAATATTCACAAAGAAACCCAAATAATATCGCATAATGGTGGAGAAAGTCCAGCAAAGGGCACAGAAATCCTTCCTACCATTCGTCACTAATTACACCACCCAAAACGCCGTATGCCTCAGTGAACGTGGTAAATTTCAACCCTTGCAGATCTGACAAGAAATGACAGAGAGGGAGTTGAAAAAAATTAATATGGTTCCCTCAGAGAGGCATACCACACCGAGCCTGATAGAGTGAATACCCGGAACTAGAGAGCGATCCTAAATTTCAGTGTCCCTTCAACTAACTTGTCGTTACCACCCCGTGACACTCCAACAAGGAGAAAAATAAATCCAAGGTCATCTATGACCCACCTACTCCTCCCCATGAGAATATGTCCCTCACCCTCCAGGAAAGTTTCGCCAATCAGGAGGAAGAAATGAAAGAGCTCATGAGAATTAATGTTGAGCTACGCCGAGGGAGCTAGCTCGCCAGATGTGTTACCCCAATGGAACGTTAGTAGGTGCTCCAAGAAGAGGTTATCACTCTAGAGGGACTCATTCCGGTGAATGAAGAAAAGATTAGAGGACCGTTCAACCTATCCCTTGAAGGATGTCATGACTTACCCTTGCTATGAAGACATCCAACATATATCTAGGTAAACCCTGATATGATACCTTCGGCTAGGTATCAACCCCAAATTCCAGTAGCTTTGGAACACCCGACCTTGGCCACTGTCTCACCATCTAAAGGTCATGTCTGACAGGACATTCATCAAGGTCTCTTAAACATAGTCGAGCAAATAACAACTCAACAAGAATCTATGTAGGGGTGGCACGCTCTGATACAACCCGAGAAGAAACCGTACCCTGAGTGGGTGAGTAATTTTCTACCACCACCAAACATTGGGAACCTCATATTCCCAGTATTAAATGGCTTGGGGGACCTAGAACAACATTTGATGCATTATGACTCTTACTGTGACCCCATGATGGGAACTCCATAGAAATAAGAAGCTGCAAAACTCAGGTGCTTCATACGAACCCTGAAGGGCTCAGCTTTAATATGGTATACTAGACTGCCAGCCAATTCAATTAAAGGGTGTGAGGACCTCTGATGATATTTTCTCTTCCAGTTCAGTTGGATTCTACCCAAGAAGATGACAAGTGATCTCATGCACTGCAAATAGCGAGAGAAAAAAAGAGTCTCAGACGTCATTGCAAGGTGGAAGGGCCTACATATTCCCTGAATCGGCCACTCCCCTAAAATGAGATGCTCACCATGTGCATCAATAACATTTGGGATGAAATATGAACACTGATCATCCTATGGAAGTACACCAGTGGGTTTAGAGACTTCTCTTCCATTTCCAAAAGGATAGAATACTCCTTGAAAAGGAATAACCTTAAGTCCCAAGTGCCCCCTTTAGCCCTAGGGAAAAGAACAGGAAAAGCTAAAGTAGCTTCTGTCACGCTTAATCCACCCCCAAAACCGGCTCCAGTTGCGAGGCCCCCACCGAACCGTGAGGGACCCCCTGGATGCCAACAACCACCCCCACCTTGGAAATATGAGTGATAAGGTGCTAAAATAAATCATTTCGAAGAATGAATAAATAAAGTTTATTCATTCTGAGATGAACAGGTCTACAGCTATTTCATAGCTGCCATGAATTACAATTTGCTCCAACTGACATAACCAAAGAGAGCCGATGAAGTAGGTCTCAATGACTATCTATATTATTATCTGTATCACCAAATACTAGGAATCACCATCTAGGAATGCTTTGTTTTAAAGGATCTCCAACAATAGATGGTGGACTCCAGGCAATTCATGTTGGGCCCGCCACCATCACAAGTGGCATGTGTTTCCACCTCAGACTCAAGAGAGGAAGAGGAACGGAAGACAATTACCGAAATAAAGAGCAAAAGTTCAACAATTAGATGACCTGGAAGAACATCAACCACGTTCGTGGCATCCTCCAGGCACAGTTGAAACAACCAATTTTTCCCCCAAAATCTCTTAGTATAGTACAACCATCCTATTCAGCCTTGCGGTCCTCTAAAGGCCAGAAGGGAAGAAATAATGTGAAAGAAGATGATTTGACACCAAATATGAAGTCATTGTTGAAACTTTCAAACATCATGACAACAAACTTGGTACAATGGGAACTGCCCTACCAAACAGTACAATGGGCACTACCCTGCTAAACGGTACAACGAGCACCATCCTGCCAAACAAAACTATCTGAAGGAGACATTCATAAAAAAATATTGGCAGATCAAGAACTAATTTCTCGCTATGTTAATTTCATTCACTTTATTGACCCCTTCTCTGATGAAGACTATGGCCATAAATCTGAACTCCCCTCTCCCAACTGGAGAGCTGGAGGAAGAGGTCGCAAAGGTTGAGGTTTCCTAGAAGGCACAATCATGGAAGGAGTAAAATTCCAAGCCACACCACAAGTCAAACTATTAACATCTCAGATACTCTTGTAAGGACCCTCTGATAGACACAAAAAGAACAGGAATGCCAGCTCGCCCCCGTAGGAAAAAATCCAATCCCAGTTATCATAGAATATCCATCAGGGGAAGAACAAACACCGAACCACCCAAGGTATAATGGTGGACCAGTTTGACCAAATGTGGAAAGGAATGCAGCACTGCTGGCCCCAGTTATAGAGGCCAAACCATCCACATCCAAAGTTCAAACCCCTAATGTTTTTGTAAAAGAGAAACCCCGAGATGGAAAGATCAAACCTTTAGAGTAGAAGTATGATATTTTAAAGAATCTAGCTTCAGTACCAGTGAAGTTGTCAATCCTGGATGCGTTAAGTCTATCCATAGATCTTAGGGATGCACTCATCGAAGCCTTACTAAGTCCCCAGAAGTTTGAGGCCGAAGTAGCAGTGGCTGAAGTCTACCAGATAGAAAAAATTCTCGAAGAATGTCACACTGCCATCTCCTTCACACAAAAGGATGAAGACATCATCATTCAAGGGAACATAAAACCCTTATATGTGTCTGTAAAGATAAATATAATTGATATTTGGAGGATCTTAATCAACAATGGCTCTAGATTTAACCTCCTCCCACTGATAATGCTTTGTCGGCTGGGGTATATTGAAGATAGCTTGACACCCTACACTACAACTCTGCTAGGATACGAAAAAAGTGAGCAGAAACTGTTGGGATGAATCAACCATAAAACACGGCCTGTAGATCTCATATAGGATTTTGAGTTACTAGGGGGGAGGAAAATTATGGCCTTCAATGTCCTGTTTGGGAGGCCTTGGCTACATCAACATGTTATAATTCCTTCCTCATACCATTAGTGCATAAAATATTTCACTAATGGAAAAAATGGGATGTCGCACAATGATAAATCCCAGTTTGAATCTTTTGTATCACACTATATCGATGCAGGGTTCTATGAGTTAGAAGAAAAACATCTTTTGGCCAAAAAAATTGGTAAAATCAATGCCCTGAATGGATTGGAGATGGCTCTCGCCGACCCCCTCCAGAAACGTGGGTGAGATTATGTATTACCCATCAACCATGTTGAATGCATAAGCACAAGTATGGGTGCAGGCTCAGTTGTATGGATGGTCTCTATTAATACCACCAATTCCAAACACACATAAAAGTGAGATGACTCCAATGTTGTTAGGAATAGCCCTGTCAAATATGCTCTCGGACCATCCTTGGGACATCAAGATGCCCTTGCCTGACACACTAAGGCAAAAGATGATTTCTCACCCAACATTGGAGATTTTGTTTCAAAAATCCTTTCTCCATCAGTGGAGGAAGATGATGAAGATAATGAAGAAGAAGAAGAAGAAGAAGAAGAAGAATACCTCAAATATTTCCCTCTTTCATTTCAAGAAGGTGACTCCACCACAATCTATGAACTTAAGGAGAAAAATCTGGGCATTTAAAATGACTCGCAACCCACTCTAATCAGTGTGGCCATGCATGTTGAGGAGAAGGAGTCATATACCTCCTTCCTAAAGAAGAATCGAGATTTGTTTTCCTAGAATTACACAAAGATGGCAGGACTCAATCTTGATGTTTCTACCCATCATCTGGGCTTACCATAAGATTATCGGGGCTATAAGTAGGCAGCCATAAGGACCCACCCGATGCATGCTGCCAAAATAGAGGTGGAAGTTGGAAAGCTAATCAAATCCAACTTCATATGAGAGGTCTAATATATGGTTTTTTTGGAAAACATATTTAAAATCAAAAATAAGAATGGAAATATTAGAATATACATTGACTTTAGGTGCCTTAATCGTCACTGCCCAAAATATGATTTCCTGTCCCAATCACAGAATTTTTGATCGATGCACCAGCTGGATACGAAGCCCTCTCTTTCATCGATGGCTATTCTAGATACAATCAAATCTGGATAGACCAAGTAGATGAATAATATAATGCTTTTAGGTCCCCTCAAAGAGTGTTATATTATAAATTTATGCCCTTTGGTCTAAAGAATGTTGGTGCCGCGTATTAGTGCGCCACACATTCCCTCTTCAATCCCTTCTTAGGAAAATCTGTCGAGTGTTATGTTGAAGACCTGGTGGTTAAATCAAGATAGTGTTCAAACCACCTAGCTGATCTTGAAACTATCTTCAAAAAATTGTGACATCACACTTTAAAGATGAATCCCCTTAAATGTGCCTTTGGCATTACCTCGGGAAAACTCTTTGGCTTCATCGTACGCCATTGTGGCATCGAAGTCGAACTCGAGAAGACAAAATCCATACATGACATGTACTCACCTCACAAACTTACTAAGATGATAGTTCTCTAGGGAAACCTTGACTACATTAGGCACTTCATAGCCAACCTATCAGGTAAATGTTTACCTTTCAACAAGATCATGAGGAATGGAGTTACGTATGAGTGGGATGATGATTTTCAAGAAGAATTCGACAATCTTAAAAGATATATCCTAAGCCCACCAGTTCTCATGCCACCAGTTGAGGGGAGACTACTCATTTTGTATATAACCTCCATATAATGTTCATTAGTCACCTTTCTAACACAAAATAATGATGTCAATATAATGAACAACCTCTACTACCTCAGCCAAACAATGATCGATGTCGAACATTGTATTAGAGGATTGAAAGGAACTGTCTATCCCTAATCTTTGTAGTTCAGAAGCTCAGGAATTACCTGCAGCACACTGAGGTCCACCTGGTCTCCTACTACAACCTTCTCAAATATATCCTCAATCATCCCATGATAAATGGGAACCTATCACGATGGGTGGTCATCCTATAACATTTCGACATACGGTATGTGCCTTAGAATTCCATAAATAGTTAAGCATTAATAGACTTTGTGGTCGATCATCCCTTGGAGGAAACAACACCAATGGATGTCAAACTTCCAAAGGAAGAAGTGTTTTTCACCCAAGAGGACACCTAGGAATGAGAGATGTACTTTGATGGTGCTTCCTGAAGCCAGATAGGGAAAATAATGGAGGATCAAAAGATCAAAAAATTGGGTTTAGGAGTCGCACTTGTATCTCACAAAAAGTTTGTCTTGCCTTAATCTTTCCTGCTTTTGGAAGGGTGTACGAATTATTAAACCGAGTATCAGGCCCTCATTACAGGACTGGAATTGGCCCTCGAGGTGAAAGCCAAACACCTAAAAAAGGTTTATTCAAATCTAGTCATTAAATAGGTCGATGGTGACTATGCTATCAAGAAAGAAGTGTTGGTTCCCCTGATGAACCATGTTTGAGCACTGATGGTAGAATTATCATAAGAACCAATGTGGACTTATATCCCCCGGTCACAAAATTCCCAAGCCGACCCTTTGGAAAATGCATCCACTGCCTTGGACGATCCTGAATAGGATGAAACATTCATTAGCATTGCTCACCGCCAGATGGTCTTGCTCTTCATCTGGAGAAATACAAAGGAAATCGATGAAATTAGCCATGCCCCTGAACCTCATGGTCATACCACCAGTTGGATGACACCCATTAAGAATTACCTTCAGCATGGGGAGCTCCCACCAGATAAGGATAGAAGGGAGCAGGTCCGAAGACTAGCCATAAAAGTTTCCTTGTACAATGGGGTAAACCAATAAAAGTTTCTCGAAAAATGAGGCCTTAACAAAGTCCTTCTCAGGTGCATTGATGGAGAATAGATTACTATCATTATGAAACAAGTGCATTTTGGATCTTATGGAGTGCACTAGTTAGTATTCGAGCTCTCTCACTAAATTCGAAGGCTTGGGTATTACTGGCCCACTATGATACAAGATTTTTCCATATTCACTATGAATTGGAATTCATGACAAGTTCATGCTAACTTCATACACTGAACCCCAGAGTTACTTCACGGAACCAAGTATTCCTAGCTATTCGTTTCTTGGGAAATGGATGTTGTGGGACCATATCCTCCTACTACAGCCAGAAAATTCAAGTTCATAATCATAGCGACTGACTTCTTTTCTAAATGGGATGAAGCCATACCCCTTTAGGAATTTGGGGTGAAAAAAATATTCAGCTTTTTGAAGGCCAACATCATCACCAAATTCGGTGTCCCTCATATAGTACTAATAGAAAACGGAACCAACTTCTGCTCTACTGATCTAGACAAGTTATACAAGGAGTATGGCATTAAATCCAAATGTTCATCCCACTACCACTCGACAGCCAATGGGAAGATAGAGGCCTTCAACAAGACTTTGTCTAACAAACATCAAAATATGGTCGACAAGGACAAGGAATTATTGCCAAACAAGATCCTCTATGCTTTGTGGGATAACCAGACCATGACCAGCACTTCCACCAAGGCAACCCCATACTCATTAGTATATGGGGTAAAGGATGTTTTCCCTATAAAAATCTAGGTACCATCACATTGTGTGGCCATTTTCAATCAACATTCCATAGACGAGCAATCCCAAATATGGTTTGATGAGTTGGAATAGCTAGGTGAGAAAAGGTTGCGCACTCTTCACCATTTGAAAATCTACCAAAATCGGATTGCATGAGCCTTCAACAAAAAGGTTCTCCTTCGATCTTACCTCAAAGTAGAAATGGTGTTAGCCCTCAAAACCATGATGATACTCAGGAATAAGCCCCCAATTCTTGAACTAAATTGGGAAGGACCATACATAATACATAGGGTCTATTCCAATAAAGCATATTCCCTGATATCAATGGACAGACAGCTCATCACAACTCCTATAAATACGAATTTCTTGAATAAATACTTCACATAATAGAAATGCTAAGGTCCAAGAACTAAAACCTTAAACTATGAGTCAAAAAAAATGCCCCCATGTAATGGTACAAACTCTATGACCTTAAACTATGAGTAACGTAAAAACACCATGAAGCCAAGGACCAAGATCTATGACCCAAACTATGAGTAAAAATACACCATGAATCTAATGTCCAAGATCTAAAACCCTAAAATATGAGTAAAAATGCCCCAAATGCTAAGTTCTAATATCTACGACCCTAAAATATGAGTAAAAATGCCCCAAATTCCTGAGTCCAAAATCTATGACCCTAAACTATGAGTAAATAATTCCTCCAATGCCTCAGACCAAACTATATGACCCTAAACTATGAGTAAATAATGCATCGAATCCCTTAGTCCAAACTCTATAACCCAAAACTATGAGTAAATAATTATTCCAATTCCTTATTCCAAACTCTATGACCCTAAAATATGAGTAAATAATGTCTCAAATACCTCGTTCTGAACTCTATGTCCCTAAACTATGAGTAAATAACTCCTCCAATGCCTTAGTCCAAACTCTATGACCCTAAAATATGAGTAAAAATTATCCATGAAGCCAAGTTCCAAGCTCTATAACCCTAAACTATGAGTAAATAATTCCTCAAATGCCTCGGTAAAAACTCTATGACCCTAAAATAGGAGAAAAGAATGCCTCCAATGCCTCGGTCCAAACACTATGACCCTAAACTATGAGTAAATAATTCCTCCAATTCCATGGTCCAAACTCGAAGACCTTAAAATATAAGTCATTGTCCTAGCCACATGATGTTATATAGTATGGTATTAGTCCATTCAACATGAAATTAAAAAATATATAGGCCCCAATGTTGAGCTCCAAGCTCTAGGAGTTATATCACTTCCAAGCCAAGGTCCAAACTCTAGGACCTTAAACTTTGAGTCATCATCCTCTCCACATGGAATTAAACTATAAGGAAATTGTCCCTGAAGCACAACAATAAACTATGACTCATTACCTCTCCATAGGACGTTAAACTACATGACACAAAACGTCCTAATTGCATGAAAAAACTGCATTATCTCTTATATAACTATGTGCTTCATGATTCTTTCCCTTGCGAGATACGTAGAGATGCCTCAATCCTAGATTCTAGCCCAGCCCCCATAAAAATATACCTCCATCACACCCCCTATCTACAAATATTCATTAGGGAAACCTTTATTACTCCTTGTTTCTCACATCGAGTATAACTCACGTGAGCTTAGGATCAGTGGTAGGGATTCTCTTATGCAAATAAATTGTAGGGGGGTATGGTAGGCCTGGAACCCATATCAAGTGAAACCAAAATTTTCTCACATGTCCTCACATATGGACTGATCCAAATTGGTACAGGGTACAAACAGAACTACGTGTGGATTTATTCCTAACCTTGCAGGATACGTAGTGACGCCTTGATCTTCAATCCCGTCCCATCCATCATCATAAAAAAATTCCCTCAAGTGTCCCTAACACATAGAGACAATGCTTGTAGGGACATTCAGAACTATGTGTGTCTTAATTTCTACGGTAGTGACACTCGAATTTGGTATCCTAGACCAACCACTAGTTAAAATTCCACTTTTCCCCATACGTAGGTTAGACTTGTATGGGGAGCCCATGAAAGGTCGTATCACATGATAATAAACTGCTAAATTCTTCAAGAGTTATGTGTATCACAGTCCTCGGTATTATGATATTCCACACAAGTCTCTCAGTCCTGAGAAGTCAAAGGATCCATCTTTCCCCTGTATATATGGGTCAGACCTATATTGAAGCTCCAAGTAGTTCACGGTTAATCATGGTCCTAGTATTCTCACATTTCTAGGCACATCTTTCCCATTTTTCACACTCCATACCTCAGGAAAACATGGATCCTCATAATCATTCAAGGCCATCTGAGATTGAAGGCCAGTGACATGTGGACAACAATGACTGACTATACACATCATGCCCCAAAGGATCTACATATGTTTCCCATAAAAAGGTCCTCAATCAAAGGTAAATTCGTCCCCAGGAGAGTCCTCTCCTATCTTAGTACGCCCAAAGTCTTCAAAACCTCATGTCATAACTCCTGATTCAAGTTTCCCCTAGGACTATGGTTTACACATTTTGTCATCACTCACGTCTAAGGAACGCCATAACATCCTGATTGTGATTAACCTAAATCTATTAAAGATATTTATGATATTATAAATGTCCTCACCGTACGACGTTAAACTGTAAGGTCAAAATCGTCCTTGTTGTATGACATTAAATTGCATAACAATGGTTGAATCCCAAAAGTGACCCATAATGTTGATTTTCCTATCCCTAAGAAAAGACACAGAATCCTAGTGATCACTTGGTTCTCACACCAAGAATAGATAATGTGAGATTATGTATTTCAGGGAGAGCTCCACCATGAATTTATGGAAAATAACCAAAGAATTTGGTCCTAGCAGCACGATCCTAAAAGGCATGTCATGATTCCCTCCCCTAGGAGGAACCGTATGTCCTAGCCATGTGATGTTAAATAACCAGGTATCCCAAATATGAAACGAATGCCTCACCCTACATATGAGTCATATCTATGTAAGGGAGACCAATTTCAAGGAGGAAATTGTGGCCCAAATTCCCCCCAATATGTCTGGATACACTCCTTCCATACTTCAAACTTCGTGATCTGAGTGATCTTGAAACTACATATCCCTTAGAGGCCATCTGGGGTGGAAGACCAGTGTCTTACAGACACTTTTTCTTAACTATTTATATCATTCCCTGGTTTATCTGCAAATCTGGCCCACAAAAATAATCGTCAATCAAAGGAATGTTTATCCCCATGAGAGTCCTCTCCAATCTCAGTATTACCAATGGATTCCAAGTCTTATTCCATCCCTCCTGATTAAAAGTCACTCAATATAATGGTTTAAATTTTCCTCCTTACACACATCCTAGATATATCAGAACACACAGTCCTAATTCATCTCTGGTCCCTTTTCAAGATTATAAAGATATCCCATCCATATGTCTGAAGTTGATCTGCATGAAAAATAAGAGTTCCCCCACTTGTTTTTGGGTTTCCCCAAAGAAGTTAAGTTTAAAAATCCTCCTTTTTCGTTTAGAAGCACCTCTTGTCAAAGGTCGCATACTGTATTCAGAAAGTTCCCAATCTCCATAATCCTCAATGGACATCGAATACAGAAGGCAAGTGTCCTACGGAAACCTTTGATTTACTACGTATATCAAGCCCCGGTTTCTCTGAATATGTTTCCCACAAAAATGGAAGTTAATAAAAGGAAAATTCATCCTCAGAAGAGTATTTTCCAGCTTCCATAGGCTCAAATGTCATTCATGTCTTGTCACACCCCCAGATTTAGAAAACTCATAGATGAAGGCTTATGTACCTTCTTCTTATTAAGAACCCCTGACATAAAAAGGACTCTTAATTGAACTAACTATTCACTAGCTCTCCCTCACGCAAGCAATAAATTTGCAGGAATAGTTTCCCACACAAATATGATATGAATTTTCCTCATGTTCACATAAAAAACCACTCAAGCCAGCCACCCATTATGGCTACCAACATAAAAATAAATCCAAAATGATGAAAATCCCACCAGGTCATAAGAAATGAATGTCTAGTGTCTTGCGTACACCTTTTATGGAAAGAAAATTGAATATTTTTATTAAAGGGAAAAAGGGGGGACCCAGCCCCAGTGGAATCTAGTGGGGTCTAAAGTGGTGAAAACCAAGTGAATCACCTAGAATAATGTTATTACAATGAGATGGAAGATAACCCAAACTATATTAAATGATAAAAGGCTCACCTTCACAACCTTCTCTCACCAAACCATCACATGAAAAGTTCTTCTCCTTCCAAATATGTCTCACAACCACTCTAGGGGATAGGTCCATTTTGCACCTCCAAATCAGAAACTGTAGTGCCCAAGGAGCGACTGTCTTCCCATGCAGTATGTTCACTAACACCTCTGAGTCTGATTCCACCTCTTTGATTTGAATCTAGAGTCTTTTGTACAAATCTAAGCCTGTGTGCATAGCTCTCACTTCCACCCCTGATGTCTCTGCATATGTCTCCCACAAAAAAATTCATCAATAAATGAAAAATTCATCCCTATGAGAGTCCTTTCTTACCTATGTATGCCTAAAGTGGATCCTGAGCCTCATGCATGTCCAAAATCCACATATAATGGGTCAAAAAAATCCTTAATCCATATCTGAATAATACTAGAACATTTCCAGTTAACAGCCCCGAGTTAGGGACCTACCCCATTAAGTCTGGTAAAATCTATTCAACTGAAAACATCAATAAAAAGTTTTATTGGTGGGATAGTGAACTTCCAGCAAACAAGATGCCATACTTTCCATAGGAAATGCCTCCAAAAGGGCACCTTTGAGAAAAAGTCATGTACTGGTGCATTAAAAAAAGGTAAACATTGAGGCATAAAAAATGAGTAAAGATTGTTAGGTCGAAAACCCACAAAAGGCAGCCTAAGAAAAGTTCAAGTTATACCCGCTAAGCCCATGTCCAGTATGATTAGGAAAAATTTAGGTTTATAATGAAAAAGGAATAATAGTTTATGGGGTGTTACATAAAACCTCAGTAATAGTGAAACTATGCTCACTGGATCCCTTTTCTCAGGAAACAATTAGAGCTCGATTCGATTATTTCAGTTTTCTGATTTCAAGTCATGGTTTACAATTAATACCTAATTTAAATGATGTTAAAAGGAAGAGAGAGAGAGAGGTGATTTTTAAAGTAAAAATATGTTCCATTGGGTTCAGAAAAAATGGAGGAACATCCTCAATTCAGAGTCTCTCCAGAGTATTGAAAAAAAGAGTACATATCATAATTTGTGACAAAAAGACAACAGGGCCCAGTTCTCCCTTTACAAAAGGATAGAGAGAGATTGTCATGGGCCATTGATGGTCTATTCCAAAGAATTTCTTTTCTCCATTTTGTCTTTGACATTCAGACGCACTCGCTCCAGAACAACTTTAAGGTCCTGCCCCTTCTTCTAGATGTCTTCATAGTTAGCACGCGTGGAGGCCAAGCATGGTCTTTTCTCTTGCACATCTCTTCCTCTTAGGTCACCACTAAATCACGGGCCTTCACCTACTCAACTTTCAGATGATAAAATGCTTCCGAAACATTTTGGAAGATCACCCCTGGTGATGGGAAGAATTAAACTTGGCTAGCTCGTCCTCATAAGAGGCAAGGTATTCTCGAGCAATGACGATTTGGTATATAAATAGGTGTAAATGCTGATAATCAAAGCCATTGGAACCTGGTTCTATGAATAAATGGTGAAAATTTCCACCCTCTTCATCAAAATGGTCCAGGGGTGTCTCTACGGAAATAGCACATAACTGGAACCATGCATCTTTTCACACTGCCGGGTGTCTTGCCACATCTCCATCACTTCAATCCTTACCTATTTCCATGCATTTATAAGAAGTAAGTGTTTTCATAGGAGTGGGGAGGGACCTAAGGCAAGTCACCCAAGATGAGAGACTCTATTTTTTCTTAGATGGACTAGCCACTAGATCCAGATGTAGAAATCTAGCTGCGGCCTCTGGGATGATCAGTGATACTCAGACAGTG
Source organism: Viscum album (assembly GCA_963277665.1). Lineage (NCBI taxonomy): Eukaryota > Viridiplantae > Streptophyta > Magnoliopsida > Santalales > Viscaceae > Viscum > Viscum album. The sequence goes on from OY728119.1 coordinate 646,197,919, forward strand.
CCAGTCTCATTAAGATCTTGGGCAATATTCGTAGGAGGGGAGTGTTCTAAATCACTTCCCACCGAAATGGGTTGTACTGATGAAACCCCTCCCAGATGCTTTTGGTGATGGACTGAATGCCTTCTTACCACAAGAGCAGAAGTAGGAGGTGTATCTATCTTGGTTGTTGTATATACGGAAGTATAAGGTGTTGTTGTTTCATTTTTTGCAGTAGAAGAAATGTGTGGCATTGTCGTTGTGGAAACAACGGGGTAGGAAATGGTCAAGGTTTTCTGCACCCACTAGACTTTTTCTTTCAGAATCCCATCATGGTAACAATCTACCCATAGTCGGGCATACTCTAGTGATATAAAGGTGGGACCCATTATGTTAGGAATGATAATCTCTCTTGAAGCACCTTCATGCATCATCATAAGACACAATTGGAAGAGAAACATGGGATGATATTCTCCCCTTAGTTGAGTAACTAGAAGTAGCGCAGTCTGTTGAAGGCATACGAATTTCCTGGAAAACCGGTAGGGAAGGTATGGCTCACAAATAACTACTCCGTATAAATGAGAAGTGAGTATCTGGCCCCGAAGGTTGATGAGGTATGATCATTCATCCATGGAACCAACCCTATCACCACTCAATGATCTATGAGAGGTTGGATGTAGTGCGAACAAGAAATGAGAGGCATTGTTCAACAACCCAACCGCATCGGTAACACTTAGAATCCTGGGATGAAAAACAAAATGTTGAGAAGAGCAGGATGAAAGTCTAAATGGGGAACTCTGGTGGTATGTTGGTATTCATAACATGGGAAATGTTCTACCTTCCATCCATACTGTAATTGGAATGGTCCGTTGAGATGATGAAGAGTCTTGTCTTCCTATATCTATCCCAACAATTCATAAAACTAGGAAAGGGTAGAAAAGGTCAAATTAATGGGTTGGATCTCTACCAGCGTGGCTTCCATCATCAAGGTACAGGGCCAAACCCCAGTGTATACATCCTGATATGGTAAGATCCATCCACTTAAAAACATGGCAAAGAAACCTTCCAGCCGAAGTGCAGTTGAAATGTCTTGCCGAAGCTCATATCCCCATATAGTATATCACCCTCTTTCAAGGGTAGCACAATATGACCCTGGGGTTTGGCGGGACTAGTGAATGTGATTGGTGTGGCTGTAGCGAGCCCTCAGCTTGGTTCCATTCGTCTTCAAGAATAATCTTATCCATAATTCGAGTGGGATGGGGAAACAAGCCTTGAGGGGATGATCCAGTGATCCCTCCACCATGACCAGTAAGCTCCTTGTCAAAGGAGACATGTGATCGGTGTCATTTCATGTAAAGGCTTCTGGGAGAAACTCATCATAAATTTCTCCAAGGATGGGGATACCTCCAAGCTATTAGATATCCGATAGACTGATTCCCCTCACTCCAAGTAGTAGGTGGAAGGTGTTGGTGCTTGAACACCAGTGGATCAACAAATCTAAAAGGATTTTTCTTAAAGAGAAGATTGCAAACTAAGAAACCCCGACTGTCAGGTTTAAGTCCACCACCTCCAGCTGGTTGGGGAATTCTAGATAGGTCTGATGCACCCAGAACGCCCAAACCCACTCATCAAAGAAAAATCCTCCATCCCAAAAATTCCACTTAGTGCTCCACCCACCACTGGAATTATCTCGGGAGATGCTGATAATAGACGGTATTCTTTGTAGTCCAGTCTCCAGACACCATCGCAACACCTTCGGTCGCCCTGAGTCCATTCTGAACCACACAATATAATGTTTGTCTCTTGAATAAGAGTGGTGATGACTTCTCCAAATGGGTAAATTTTGGCAAGATCATGATCCTGTGGTGCCTTTAAGAGGACAGAAGGGATCTCAGGGTCAGGCAATAGCAGAGGCATGTCAGTGGGAAGACCAAAGTCGTAAAGTGGTAATTTTATGGATAATCGGTAAGCTAAGAGATCTGGAATTAAGAAGACTGCTAAGAAGCTATCATGGTGAATAATGCGGGCTCGAAGATGATCATCGTTATTCCTTTCCATGATTTCCCTTGTCTTCGTTGATTTTGCAGTAACCTATGAATTAGCCATTGTAGCCTCCATAGGAAGATCCAGAAGCCGATAAAAAGTCAATCTGATAAAAAAATGCTGGATAAAGGCTATGGAAGAGTGGTTAAATGTCCATAAATGTATTCATGTGAGGCTCCGCATATGTATTTTGGAAACGATACACAGTATCCAGATCCCACGTACTGAATTACAAGCCGAAGTATCTCCACCTACAGCATTGGTACACGGTTGCGTTCTACAGCGTATATCCATGGCACATGAACCATCTGTGAGGCATTGGATCGTGGATCATTGGCCTAAGAATAGAAAGTTTCACTAAGGATGGACCATGAATATAAGATTTGATTAAGTTCATGTTTATAAGCTCCATATGAAATTTTAAGTTCATATTTTTAAATATTATTAAAAGTCTGATTGGATGATCCATGTGTGGTATACGGAAAAGCCAGCTGTGTCGCATTCTCCTACACAAAATATGGATTTTAGGTATTCAAATTCCACAGTCCCATTCCCAGAATCCAAAATGTGGTAGTGAATGAAGAAATGACGAGGAAATCAGTTTGCAGAACGTACAGGGAAATTCGTGAACAAGATTTTTGTAAGGATCACAGTATATGAGAGTAGAGGAATCTAGGGATATTGAGAGCCCTTTTCTCCATGAGAAACATAAAAGAAAAATTACATGGGCCCCTATATATTAGTGTGTTCTCCTCCTACCAGGTCCATCTGTTCAACCATAAACCATTTCAGTTTAGGACCACTTCTAAATTAGAATAGTCCCCTTTTCATTCTGAATAGACACCATTCCAATGGGGGTCATTTTTAGGGTCTTATAAATTCTGTCAAGAGGATAAAATACTCCCACAATCGCTTTTCATAATGAAACAAGTGCTTCTAAAATTCTGTCAATGTGAAGTGACTCAAACTAAGTTGCAATCTTCAGAATAAACTTGAAGGAATTCAAGTTTTCAAGTCATTTTAAGTGGCCTATGTACCATCACCATGAAAGGTATGTGGACCAGCAGGATCGCAAACCACAAGGTATGTGGAACAATCTGCAAATAGATGGACTATTGGGAGATGGTCGACGAACAAGGCCGGCCATGAACCATGTCACTGAAGGAGTTGTTTTCATCTGAAGATAGTCTATGTACCATTCCGTAAATCGATCAGTTCACAGACGAAGTGAACGGTTAGGGATTTGTGAACCATTATTGAGCACCAAAGACTCCGCAAACACTGTTTGACCGAGTCTTCTATGGGTCAGTATATTGCTTCAATGGGAATCCACAAATGGTTATGTGTGCCCAATAGATATGATTGCTCCATTGCTATATAAAAATAGTATAGTAGAAGTACGAAGGATTCACACACTAAATGATACAGAAAGGTAGAATGATGGAACATGAAATCTTGAGGGAGACTTAGAGGTTTCACTTCGACTTTTCTCTTGTTTCATCAGTGAGGCACGAACTTCGAACAACTCCCTCCGTAGGTGAAGTCATCCACGAACCACAAAACGAGGCAATTGAATATAAATAATAGAACTGAAAACCTAACTGGTGGACTAAAAACCAAGGGATTCTCGCGGATGAACTCCCCACAAATGATGATCCCCAGGACCCCCCCTTTAATATGGTGCTCCGCATAGCATACCACTATGCGGACTAAACCCAGCATCGTGTATTGCATCAGTATGTAGATGGATCCCAAAGTGGAATGATAGGCTGTATACCACTATGGTACATGGTTGAATATACCCATGCCCACATAACGTGTTGGTATGCAGATGGACCCTCTACCACCATACCACTATGGTATTTATAACCTCCCCCATCCTGAATAAAAATTCAGTACAAGGAATGGGGTGTTTTTGGGTATTGTTCCCACCGGTTCCATCCTCACCCCTCCACTATCATTCAGTCCTACATGGTCCCTCCTCTAACCAGGCCTCAGGAATTAGGCCAAAGCTTCCTTCAAAGCCACTAGACCCATATGATCAAACCATATGGTGCATCAGCGCACCCTATTGAGTCTACAAACCCATGGTAAGCGGAGTCACAAAGGCCCCCCTCACAAAGGTGAGGGCTTCGGGAATGCCTGTGAGGTAACATTTCCATGGTAACCTAGATACCAACCTTGGGACACTGACATGAACCAACCTGTTCTTGGAAATAAGGGTGATGAATTTCTTTTCCATTCAATGAGGAATAATGATTAGTCAAAGGGGTTATGTTTTCTCCCACTTTAACGAGGACGAAAATCCTCACGTTCCTAGAATGTGTTCCAGGGACCTACCACTGAGGTAAGTCCCCAATATAATGAGTTCGGGCCACATGACCTTTAATTCCATCTCACATGAAAAGCTTTATTACTCTGTGACCTCACCCACCATCACCCCAGACTCTTCCGTTGTGGCATCTCCCTCCCCCACCAAAATGGGAGGAAGAATTTGCATTTTTGAATCTTTCACATCCTCTTTTTTCTCACACTAATCATGACTCATGTGGGATTAGAGTCTTGGGAGGATTACAACTTCCACATGATTCTGAACTACAAGAACTCTGATTCCAAGAAAAAAATAGGATATGTAGGATGCCTACCAGAAGGCCCAATCTCAAAAGGGTTCTCATCCAAAAGGGTCCACCCAATCATATACCATCAAATGGGAAGCTTATATTCATAATCCCCAAAAAATTTGTACTATGTGGGTTCTGATTACTATCCAGAGGATAAAAAGGAATTCCTACTTGTGGGCCTGATCCCAACATCAATTCACCTTCCATCCCCCTAGATGATGATAAACTCTATAGTTCCTTATAATCTGGCTCAAGTCAGCATCACCTCTATAGTGTCAAATATATGCATGCTTATGATGATTTTTCAAACCAAGGGTAGCCCGCAGAAACACTCTTTAGGAATGAACAAAGTGTTCATGAACATATTAACATGGCTTAAATCTATGAGAGAGTCCCGGAACAGGAAACAATCCTTTCCTGAAATGGTGCGGTGAGCCTGACCTCCCATCCTCTCAACCAATGGATTCCTTAAGTGTCATTGGCCAAATCGTCAGCCGGCGAGTGCCTGCCTTTGGAAATAAATTCCATGAATCATGGATACTAGGGTTGTTGGGTATTCTTGGCTCTATGAATGAACCAATTGGATAACATATAAGGATGTTATGTCCGATAAGAACCGATTTCACAAGTGCTTGACCCCCACGCAGTCGCTCGCTAGGACCAATAGTTCCCGTAGGGTCAATTCAACTTCTTTAAAGGATAATGACACTGAACGGGTTGAATCCAAAATAATGGTGAATTCAACGAGAACCTTTCTCTATAGAAAAAGTGATGGGTGATGATCCTCGTCAAACCATTTCCTCACCACCCACAAAATGTGCCACTTCAGAGGTGGAATATTCATTTTTAGAATAATAATGGGGAAAACATAAAACAAATAAACCCTTACCTCAATCGACGTTTGTTGTTGAAGGGATCTGCACTTAAGGACTCAAGAACCATTGGAGTTCTTTGCTTCTCAGTCCCATTCTTCATAAAGTGTCGACTCTTCTAGTGATCATGCTAGCATTTTTTGTTCATCATTGGAGGGAATCCTTATGGACGTTTCATCATAGAATTTCCACATTTTAATTCTCATTTATCCAACATGTTAGCTATTAAAATAAAACATGTTGCATCATTTTTGTTACGCTAGGACGTCGCATCGTTACACCTCTATTAATGCGTCATTATGCTACAAAAAAGTGATCCATTTATGAGCTTAATTTAATGCACCTTGTCGTTGAACCACAGTGCTGTCGTATGCCTCTCAACGGTGATGGAAGAAAAAAAATAAAAAACATTTTAAGTTATTTTATTATTTTATGAAATTTCCGAAAACTATCTTTTCCAGTCAACCTTCGCTAGTCGAAGTTATGTCCTTTCTAGGTGAATCCCACCATTTTGATTTCAACGGTGCTCTCAGATTTTTTATCCAAGCACTGGTTTATATGTTAGAAAAACCTTCTTGCAATTTTACATAAATGAACTACAAAAAGTTCAAAATTCCGTTCCGGGCTCGCCGGGCCTTAGAATCATGTGCCCTCAAAGCATGAGGTCTCGAAATAATTCCATATATTTTTTAAAAAAAATTACTAGGAAATTCTAGGATATTATATGTATGGTTAACCTTTAACTATAAATTCCATATTAATACATTTTTGTTTTTATGAATGTTTTCATTATTTTTTATTACTTTTATTTTGAGATATTAAGGGTATATTATCCTTAATATTTTTCATAGAAACTCACCACTAAAAGGAAGCCTCTTCCATACGGGGAGGCATGCTTAGGGTGATATGCTTCACCTAATATTGTAATTGTTAGAGTGTATCGGGTAGGAAATGTCACAAATTTTAATATCATGTAAACATTAGAAAAAAATTATTTTCTCTCTTGAATAAAATATGGAAAACTAGAGGAAATTATGTTCATTTTTCTTTAATATTGGAAGCTATCTTCATATGTATCCCCATTAATAGTAAGTCCAATTGTATATTCAAAATATTCTATGTCTTTCATTTTAAATGAAACAATGCTCAATAAAACTATCACATATATTACTTTCATCATGCATCATATAAATAATATGGTTTAACTCTAGATATCACTAAAAAAAATATTATTTAAGATAGATCATTTTTTCCATATATTTCAATCATTGGCCGACCTTTTTGTCTTCAAAAATATATCTTTGATATTTTTCACCCTTTTAAAATATTGATTGTCACGAAAAATATATAGTATAACATCATATTCTGATAAGCTATTTTTTTTAAAACCCTCTATGATAATGGTGATTTATGAAGAGAAATATTTGATGATATATGTATAATATTTTTCTATCATGTTATTGTTGATGAGATGAAGTCTTTTCTTCTCAAATTGGATATGATTTATACACTGTAACATTATATACAAAGAAAATACATATTCTAGGAAATAAATTATAGTGAACATTATCATAGCATTAAATTGAAAATATTTTTTTTGTATGCATTAGACAATTTAACCCCTACCTCTAATAATAATTTCATATCTTCATTCAATAATGATAGGTAAACATCAATATCATTTCTAGGCTATTATGGTCGAGATATTATCAAGAGTAGTGTATCATTTTTATATTTCATACTAATATGTGGGAATAAGTTTTGAATTACCAATATAATAGGCTATAAACTATTTTTTCTACTAAAACTCCAATAAGGATTCATTCTATATATGTATAGTCTCAATATAAGTTTTCTAACTTCATTTCCAAAATCATGAATTTTTTTTCAACTCTCTTTAATTGTGAGAAACATACTATATGAAATAGTTTTCCCGTATTTATTCATGAACTTACATATCATATTAACATTTTTTTCATCATTATAATACACAAATAAATTATTTTATACTTATAAAAAGGTACCATATTTATTTAAAAAGAGGTATGGTGCTTGATATAAGAGATGGATCAACATGAGATATTTTTTTATCTTATATAATGATTCCCCAAATTTTATACACTTAGATAGGCCTTCAAATTTATTTCTATAACACATATTCATTTAGACATACATGTTTCTTCTTGTACCTCAATCCAATCAATCGTGATGTTTTTTTTGAATCAAATTTTGAATCGAGTAGAGTGTTATCATTTGGAAGTGTTTATTTTAAAAACTCAAGAAATTTTTTGAAATCCTTATCACCCCATAAGTTTCTTTATTTTATGTTAAACAATATCAATATATAAAAAATTAAATTTAATACTGCCTAGATAAAATGGGTTTTCAGCATCTTCAAATAGTCACTACATCTTTAATGTTTTATCAATGGTTTCCACTTTGTCATAAAGAATCATCTCCTCTATTCAATATTATTTTTCATGCAAAAAATATCCATCATCACGAAACCTTGAAATATGTAGTATCTCACTATATCAAATCCAACAACTATAACATATATTAAAACCATTTCAAATTAAATGATCTTTGATTTTTTTGGACCCCAATTTTAAAATATTTAAACAATTCACACTTGGATAATTAAACATTTATTTATTGTTTCTTTTAAAATGGCCTTAAAATCTAGTGTAATAAAAATAAATAATTGGAGATGGGTTATCCCTTTAGAGGTGTTGATAGCTTTGTCTAATGACCACATGTGGGGTGTGTGTGTTATTTCATATGTTTTTCCCCCAAATAATAGTGTAAATTATTATTATTATTATTTATAAGAATACTCACATGAAATGTTTTATATTATATACATTATATATATATATTTTTTTAAAAAAAATTAGTAGGGTAATATTTATTCTTCTTTTTTATATATGTCTATATTATGGTATTATCAAACATATAATATATATATATATATTATATTCTAATAAATGTTATAACATAATATATAAATTTATATATATATAATATCTATAAAAAACATATGTGTTCCTATATAAATATATATATATATATAGATTGTATAAAATATGAAAAAAATATAAATAATAATAATTATGATGATGATATTAAAAAAATTTATTATTTTTTATTCATATAATCAATATTTCTATAATTATATAATTTATAAAAAATCAATAATCTAATAAATTCAATATAAATTATCAGCACTAACATAATCCAAAATAAAACCTAATAAGGCTGTGAAATATTGATGATTTGTTTACAAATTTATACAAATTGATAAGAAAATTACGATAATATCTAACAAAAAATTAAACAAAAAATTTGATAAATTAATATTCAATAAATATATATAATAATATATGTATCTCAATATTCTAAAACGTGAATAATGGTTCATTGACCCTATATTTGGATGGGTATCCTATAATAAATGGTTTAATATGTAACCTTTCAACACTAATTTGATTCCTATAAAAAATAAACAAAAAATAATGCCCTAAATGTTGGAAAATTGAACTCTAATTTTAACACCCTGAATGTAACCATCCCATGATGAAATTATTTATGGAAAATGTTGCATAGAATACGTACCCAAGACCTTATAAGTTTATCATTTTAAAAAATTAGGAAAAAACTCTTACAAAATAAATCCCATACTTTCTATCAGATGGATATTTTTTTCACTAATACAAACTCTCTAAATGATATAGAAAATTCAGTTAATGATAAAATATTATTACACCAATTATCTCCTATAATCATTCATAGTACTCTTCTTAGTGAGCTTATATGATCAATAAGGGGAGCATACATTGAATGATATTATAGAATAGAAAAATACGAATAATATGGAAATAATAAATAATAAAAAAGAATCTATATAAATAATAATATTAGTTTGAACTAAATCCATGGATAACATAAAAACATAAATAATCACATGGGTGATAATAAATGATATCATAGTGATGGATTTTATAATGTTAGATGTCAAAATAAAACTGTCAAGGCCTCAACCAAGACATCATACATAAATGGGTAAGGCATACACCAATTTATACAACCCATGTGTTACTATAGTTGGTTATTTTATAATATTTTTGGTTACCTTGAGTTTCTATGATTTTAATGCTTGAAATTTGATATTTTTTAACTTTTTTAGGTGTTTCATGGTTAAACCTCATGGTTATGAGTAACTGTGGGAAAAATATGTGAGGGTTTATATTATAGTGATAGTAATTTTTCATGGTTTTCACATGGTTTTCCATCTATGGGAGGATTCCCAAGAGATCTTTCATCCTTCTCTGATGAGTAAGGGCGGGTATGTGTGGTTGGCACACAATTTCCTTTAACCGTACACTTCATCTAGTTTTTAATGAATTTTAAATCTCTAATCTACCCCTACCAAATTTGTTTCCTACAAATACATCCCATCCTCCCACATGAATCACCCCACCCCCCCCCAACACACACACATATGTATCTCCCCATTATTCTTATTTATCCCTAGGGATTCATTTCATGTTCGAGTTCTATTTCCAATGTAATCCTCCTCTACACCACATTTTATCACCTTTTCCCTCTCTTACCTTAATTTCAACTACTATCAGGAAAATTAGGTGTATTTATAGATGATTAAGGGTTAATGGTGAACCTAATATTAGGAATTTGTATTTATATGGATTTTGGATTCCATATTTTTCCTTTTTGGGTGTTCACCATTGAAAATGATTTATTTCTTATTGTAGTGGACTGATTTCCACCTCTTTGAGGTAGGTGTTTATATGAAATTGAGATATTTTTCATTTAATATTGTGATTGAGTTTTATGAAATCGATTTTAAATAAATTATAATTATATGTTATATGTATAGGGTGTTTCTAAATTGTTTCTGTGAATTTTTCACTTAGCATGAAAGGGTTATTCTTCTAAAACTCAAATGTTTATTTTAAATGTTTGTTTTGTTATGAAAAAACTTTTATGAAAATGACTATATGGATATTTTAAGTAATTTTTAAAGGAATGAAAATATTTTTTCCATGTTTTTATTTTTAAATAAGGCAATTTATTTTTTGGAAGAGGTGTCTTGAAAGAGAAATGGTGTGTGTGATTATAAAGTCATGCTTGGCACATTGTGAGTTAAAAGGATTATTTAATGAGGGGTCCTTTTTAATTTCTATTTATTTTTTATCTTGGTGATGGGTTGTTTATTTTTAATTGATAGGTGTGAGTTTTTTTAAAAAATTATTGTCCTATGCGATATCATTAGAGGTGAGGTAGATTTATTGCTTATGACATGTTGTTTATTTTGGATCGTTAGTTCATTCACCCCCACTTGGTTTTGGTCATGGGAACTCGAGTAGATAAGTGTCAGATCCTAATTCAAGTTATATTATTTATAACACACACTATATAGTGTCCCTTAGTTTTATAATGTGACCCAAGATAGATGATTTCACTTAGTAAGAAGGAAATTTGAGTGTCTTGTGTATTTAGTGGGACTCGATGTAGTCTAATTATTATTCTATGTTAAGTTCAAATTAATTGGATCATACCACTTTAGGAAATAGGGTAGATCCCATTACATATATTACATGATCTGTGGTATATGTAGTGGATCCATATCTTTTGATCGATTCGATTCCCCATCATTTGTATTTTTTTGGAACTTATCACACGATTTACTTTCATTATTCATCTCTTAAATTATAGTGCCTTCTTTTTTGAATATCTAGCCTCTCATTTTGTATTATTTTATTTAAAATTACTTTTAAATGTTTTTGGGAAACAATTTTTAATTAATGGATCTCATTTTGGGTTTTCAATGTGGTTTTAAAATGAGTTTATTGGATGAAAAAATGTCTGGTATAAGAAAATTCTTGAAAACTAACTTTTTGCATTTAAATAAAACGAAAAAACGAAAGTTTATAAAATTGTAATATACTTTTATTGGTTTTAAGTTCTTATATTTAAAAACTATATTTTATAATTATATTTAAAAATATAATTTATGAATTTTTTTATGAAATAAATTTCATAGATTACTTAGTTAGATCCTAGTAATCTTCTTTACTCACACCCTATACACATGTGTTGTGTATGTGTCTATGTGTTAAACTCCTAATTTATATACAGGTTCTTGGTTTTTACTTTTGATTGCTTATATATTTATTTTACGTATATGGGATATTGATTATGTGGCATTAAACACAAGGTTTCATAGAGGATATCTGGTGTTGTAGGTTCTTTTCATGTTGTATCAGCCAAATCAGCCAATTATATATTTGACAATTCCTCTATTGTATATTATTTATGTGATTTAGTTGTATTTATTTTCTTATTATTTTTCATTTTTATGATAATATGTTAAATCATTATAATTTTCTATGAATTTTTTGTATTGGTTATTGATTTTTTTACGTTTATTAATGTTGAACAGACATCCAACATATGGATGGCCTATTCCTAACTTTGGATAAAAGATTTTTTGTCTCTGATAACTATAATATGAGGGTGAAACCACTATAAAATGTGTTTCCCTTGATGGCCAGACACTAGTTTTCAGCCTATGAGGATGAATAATTTCATTTAGACCTATTGGAGAGATGGTTCAACTGATATGTTGGATCTACTCAAGTTGATTTTTTTCACCAGATACCCAAATTATCGTGTCTCATGGAACCTACTAATGCATCAAGGTGATATATTATTCTAAGTCACATCCACCACTAAATAATTCCAATTCATTCATCTTATGAAATTAATGATTAAACAATTCATTACATAATCAACATAACTTAGTAATTAATAGTCATCCATATTGAAATAATAGATATATAGAATGTTGATATTTCCCTAGTCAATAAAATGAATAACTTTCTTGGAAAGAACACTTCAAACTGATTCATGTAGTACAGGGTATTTACACCATATATAGAAAACGTTATATGGTTAAATAAATATAAAATAAAACAAAATAGAAATGTAGGAAATGATATTGAATATATCCATGAGATTAAATAACATGGACATGATGGGTAAATTTCCGGAAAAAAATAAGGTTAGATCCACTTGCAAGCATCATTTCGTTTGAACTATAAACCAAAGGGAGGGGAAATGGAAAAAAGACATGTGAACACCATAAATAAAAATATTATGAGAAAATATATGGGGTTTTGGTGATAATTAAAATAAATTTTCCCCAAATAGAAATTAATTCATAAATAATCACTATTTCAAAGTGAGATTGGAAATAAAAAACCTGTGGATTTGGTAACATTTGAACTAAAAGAACATGAAAGAGAGAACTTAATATGGATTTAAAAATAAATTTAATTTCATAAAATTTATCATAAAATAAATCTATATGGTAGAATACTACACAAAAGAAAACATGTTGTTAATATAAACCATATCTTAATGAAATGAGATTAGGATGAGAAACTCTTATAATGTTATATTTTATTATGTAAGAATAAAAAAATGTAATTATTTGATAGCTATTAAAATCCATATAAAATAAATAGTAAATAAAATAAAATCATAGGGTATAATCAAACAAAATTAGAGGCTTACAGTAAAACAAGATAGTGTATGGCTCAATAAAAATAGATTGAGTCAATAAAAACCCTTACAAATGTCATAACATGTGCAAAAAGGATATATCATGAAAGATATTTTTTGTACAAAATGTAATCCATGTAAATAAAGTGTAAATAAAATATAAAATAATTAGTTGTTATAAAGAACACAATCTTATAATAACATTTTCAATTAATAAAGTATATAACTCAGTAAAATGAAATTGAGCTATGAATCCACTTACCATGCTTTTTGATCGCCTCCTTTGGATTGAATCATAAGTGCTTGGAGAATGGAATTTTGGATATACTAAAGCCTTATGAATGTGGAAAATTAAGTATATGGAGATATTTGGGTAGAATATGGTGAGAAAATATAACTTTAGATTCATTTTGGAATGATTATAATGGGTGTCCTTTTATAAGAAAAAATCAATCGCATTTGAACAATTATTTAGTCTCTAAGGGTCTGGAATGTAATTTTAAAAAGAAACATAACTCATAAATAGATAATAAATGATATTATAAAAAATTAACCATCCTCACTAGAACATGATAAGTTTTTATTATTTTTTATTTGTTTTAACAATATTTTTAGCATTAAATGTCCTTTAAAGATATTTTAAGGGTTATTCTTGTAATTTTAAATTAAAAATATCTAGATAACTATGGAATTCATATTTAAATATTCAAATAATTTATTTTCATATAATTTCTATCCCTAAAATTTATGAAATGACATAGTCTATCCTAACCATATCCTTTTAATTATTTTAAAGTTTTCACCTTTGGTTTTTCACTAGCTTGCACAAGCCCTGTGTGGACATTGTGAAAGTGTTTGGGATAACTATCCTATTATTTAAAGTTAAATATAATTCGTTATTAATAATTATTATCATCTAAGAACATTTATAATATATTTTTATTCACATAATTATCATGAAAACAGATTTAAGATATTATTTTTAATTTTCTCACCTTGTAAAAGCGATGTGTAATCATTTAGAGAATTAACTTGTTTATAATTATAAAAATCATAAATATATATATCAACATAATTTAATTGCCATCATATATATATTAAATTGTATAAAATACTTAAACTTTCTAGATCATATCATTAATCAATCAATCTGGATTTTTCATATGTTTCTCAAGCACTATATCAGCACCAATAAATGTTTTCATATTTATCTTGAAATAATAATTAATTTCAATTAATTTAATAATATTAATATTAAATTTAGATTATAATATTATTAAACATTTTTTACATATGTTTTATATATTTTTATTTCATATTTATATAATAATGATGTCATGAAATATATTATATTCATAAAAACTTTATTTTTTAACTATTTACAAAAAAATCAACATGTATAGAAAAAAACCAAAAAAATTATACCTAAGTTAATTTTGACATGATTATATCAAAAATAAGTTCCATTTTAAATAATTAAAATTATATTATTTATAAATTTAACTTTTTAATAAAATAATATGGTATATAGAACAATAATATATTTTGAATGAAAAATATTATTATTTTCAAATTAAAAGTCATACTCTTGTTTCATACAATGATAAATTATTCATAATACTATCAACATAATAAAATTTAATATAAATAAATTTTAATTTCAAAAAATATAAAATTTTAAAATATCCAATAATTAAATAGAGCAAATATAAATTTTGTTAGTGAACATTATTTAACCTTTAAATAAAACATATTTTATGAGATGAAGTAAACATAATAATTTTATTTAAATATTCTGTAACTAATTGATTATACAACATACATTGGGAAATGATATAAAATTATAGACATGATTAAATTAAATATATAAATTAATATTCATAAAAATTAAGAAATCATAAAAGTGATATATTATTAAAAAATACCTAGGTTGTTACATTCTCCCCCCACTTATCGAAATTTCATCCTTGAATTCGCCAAAATTATCATATCATATTATAGGGATAATTTCATATATATATTTTATTAATAACTATTAATTTATAAGTTAATTCTAGGAATCTAATCATTTCTAAAATAAATATTTCTTAAACCTTGTATATACCTTAATAAGGTGCATATTGTGAATGAGTTTCCAAAGGAATGACTTTATTTTCAGGTGGTGTCTTCCACATAAACCTAAATAAATTTATTTTTTATTTTATTGAGTTTAATGAATTATTTTATAATATATATATAGATTATAAAAAATATACTTAATTTATTTATATTTGTTCTATAAGCGAAGATTCATCCTTTGATTTTGTGTATCTATCAGATTCCACTACAGACTAACTTAATATTCTAAATGGTGAATACTAAAAATGATTTTTTTCATGATTGAATAAGAATAAAATGTTATTGGTTCATGATATCCACTAATGGATAGTTTTATTCATTATATGATGGATTTCATGGCAAGTTACTTCTCTGGTTTGAAGTGATTTACTAAAAATCAAAACGGTTAGTGTGAGTAAAAACAATACCAAAAGTAATTATATAATCTTTTAACCATTAAACATCATAATAAAAATACCACTATTTTAACCAAATTTTTTTTTATATTTTATCTACTAATTTCTCATTTCCTAATCCCCAAAAATAATTGAACCCAAAAAAATTAAAACCTAGATCATATGTTCCCTAATAATTATATTTAACATTATCCCAAAAATAATTAAACCTCAAGCATCACCAAAAATATTCCTTAATATTTTATAAAAAATATTAATCATTTTTCATGACAAGTTTAATCTCTATGATATAAAAATATAATAAAAATATATATTCTTAAAAAAAATATCTATATATTTATCAGTAAAATAATATCAAACACTTTTTCATAAAATCACATACTAACAAGATATTTTCTATATATTCTTTAATCATGTATTTTTTCTAAAAAATATCCAAATTATTGAAAAATAACTTTAGTTACTTAATCACCAAATCAGTATTCAATATATAAGGTTATTAAAAATTACCAACTGATATTATCATAATCAATTAACCATTTTTTTCTAAATAACCATAATTACAACAACATAAAATCACATACCACCCCTAAAGTTCATTTATACATCAATAATGAACTATTCCTTAAAACCTAATAACCATAACAAAAAATATCATTACTCACTTCAAAATAAAATCACATATGACTTAAAAAGGGTATCTATAATTTTGAATTTATGACCAATACTAAACTTATTAACCCATGATGGTATCTGAAGCTCTTAAATTATCCTCAACTTATAACATCATAACCTCTAAATTTACCTAGACCCTACTTTTATACCAACTGTAGTGCCCTAAACTTAATCATCTATTGATTAATTAATTTTTAAAAAATACCACATGACATGAAAACCTAAGATCGTTTAATTTTAGAGTTTTATATAATTTGGAATATTTATTTACAAAATAAATCTCATGATTTCTATGAAATGTACATTTTCCCTCCTTAACATAATATAAAAATGAAACACTTAATTTATTCAAGGATAAAATATTATTCCTCTAAATATATTCTTGCATCAACCATAAAACTCTTCTTGGTTCCTCAGGAAAAGGAGAATAAGATAAAAGAGTGATCTTAGATTCTCAGTAAGAGGAAGCGTATATTAAAAGGTGACATAGGATAAAAAAGTAATGAAAAATATTGAAATAATAAATAGTAATCAAATGATTTTATATAACTAATAACATGAGTGTAAACTATATCCATGGATAGTATAAAAAAATAAATAATCACATGGATAATAATAAATGGTATCATAGTGATAGAATGTATAATTTTATACATCTAAATAAAATCGTCATAGACTTGGTGAAGACATCATATATAAATGGGTAAGCCATACACCAAATACCCAAACAGTTTTTTTCTTATGAGACCCACTGATGCATTAAAGATATAGATAATTCTAGAACCAACCCAACACTAAATAACTCCAATTAATTCATCTTATAAAAAAATTGGATAAAAAATCTGATGTAAAATCATCATTCCTCAGTAATCAATAATCATATATATTGAAATAAAAAATACATAGAATCAAAAATTTTCCCCAACTGATTAAATGAATAAGTTTCATGATAAAAACCCTTCCAACTAATTTATATAGTATAGGGTATCCACACATTATATAGGAATGTATATATAGTTAAATAAATATTATAGAACAAAATATATATTATAACACTCAATTTTTATACATTAACATTACATAACATTTATGGAATAATTACGACATTAACCAAACAGACACCCAAAGACCGTATCAACCTAATGCCTTTGGAAACATGGAAACATGAACATCAGTACATAAGTGAGCTATATTATCTCCCAATAGGTTCATCTTTACTATCACCCTTCTTAGAGAAATAAAACATAATACATATCTTCATAACCTGGGGATGGAAACGTAAAAAGGGGTCAGCTTAGAGGCTCAGTAATGGTAAACAAGGGAGATATGTAAGCATAATTATGAGAATAAGGGTATGAGAATAGGATCATGAAAATATAATACGATACCTTGCACATCAAAGATAATATACATGAATAATTTCATAAATCTTGGAAGTTCACGAAACATGAATCATAAGGAAATAAAGAACATAAGCCATGAAAGTGTGAGATAGGAATAAAACATAAAATTATGGAAAACAAATAAGCATATAATATAATTTCCATTGTATCCAAGGAATCATTTTCGAGACAATCTTAGTAGTATTGGTTCACTCCCCATACTATCTTGGTAGTCATGGTTTACTTTCATGGAAATATTAGTAGTATGATTTCACTCCTTATACCATATTGGTAGTCATGGTTCACTCACATTTCTAAATTAGTTGTCAATTATTACTCCCAATTCCATAGTATTCTATCTCATAAGATAAAAATATTAACCCAATGCATTAAAGGGAGATATAGGTCCCACTCAACTCATAATGAAATCATACATACATGTTCCCCAAGATCATTATAAATCATATCATTACCCATTAAGTGAAATCAGTATCATAAACATGTAATTTTATTATAACCTATAGAAAAATATAAATGTTTCATATTCATTTCAACAAAATCAAAACTCGTTAAAATAAGTGGGTTTTTAAAGCATATAACTCATGAAAGAGAAATAAGATTCATAAACATCATGATATCAAAAAATAACCCATTAAGAGAAAAATTATGAATGGAAACATTAAATAATTTCCCTAAAAGTAATTAGTAACACCAACGAATGTCATATTATATGGTAAACAATTTTAAATGATTTTTTAAAAACATTGCTTGAGGAAAATATCCTTTATTATTTGAAAAATGATTTTTAAAACATAAAACCTTTTGAAAATTTTTTTCTTTGAAACTAGATTTGAAAACTAATAAATAAATCCTTAAAATAAAGAAAACATTTTAAAAAAAAATTCACTCAAAATTATCTTCAAGGATCATTTGAAAATATTTTTGAAAACATGGTTTTTAAATAAAACAGATTCATGACCGAAGAGAGAAATATAATTAGATTTTTTCTTAATAATTTTTTCTTAATTATATTAATTACCAAAGAGTTTTCAAATAGTACTAATACATGGATTTATCTTGAATCAATATATTATAAGTAAAATCATTAGTGTTCTCAAGATACAGATCCTGATATTTCATCAAAATAATCAAAATCATTAACAATCTCGAAAACTGATGAGATTGTTTCAATAAAATCTTACCACTTGGTTAATTTGGATCATACTCTCCACATTAAAAAGGTAATTAAATTAAATTTAAAAATATAATTATAATAATTATATTCATGATATAACATTTCAAATGGAATTATATACACCTAGAAAAATAATTTAGGTGCATAACAAAACATGTGTCTCAAAGAAGGCAAATTGAGACAAAATTGCCTTACCAATTTGGTAGCTTTTGAAACATTGATCCCATGAAATAAATATCATAGTATGGATATGTAAATACCCATAAATTTAATTATAAGAATCATAAAATACATTAATGGGTAGTATACACACCACACAAAAGTTATGGGTGGTGAATAAAGCATGTATCTCACAGATATAAAAGTAAGACAAAATTACCTAACTGTGTGTCTTGAATCTCTTAAAAATCGTAGAATATTCCTGTATAATAAATTTTATTTTATTATGTATATTTTAAATAATAGTATTATTATATCTAATACCATATATTATTTTATTATGACTTTATATTACCCATTTGTTAACAATCCTATGTCAAGGTTTTACTTTAGGTAATATTAGATTTGTCCTTCGCATGTGTCTTAGTTTGTTATATAATTGGAAATTATACTTATATAATTATTTCTATATAAAATATGATATAAATATCCTTTATTTTAATTATATTTTTCTTATAATAATCTATATAGTATATAAGTATGAAATGGAATACAACGTTCATGGAGACGGTAAGTCAAACGCACGCATGACCGTTGTTTCTATTTTTGTTGTCGTATTGAAAGAAATAAAGAAAATGATATATATATATATATATATATTAAAATAATTATTTTATATATATATCATATAATTTTACTAAATCCATCCTTGATACATTCTTTGTAAGGTGTGAACAAATCACATCACTTTGAGGGGGCGGTAGTCCACACTTCCTCAAACAAAATTATTATATTTACACCAAATGGATAGTATAAATATATGTGTTTTAAAAGGATTAAATAATATTAAATAAATAATAAATATAATATATAAAATATATAAAAATATTATACATCATAATTTCCTCCATGAGAGGAGGTAAAGGAAAAATGAACAACCATCATTTCGTGAGGCGGTTCATCGTACACGTAAACAAAATGTTCATTACCCATTAGACTGAAGTGTGTGTAATTTTAGGTAGAAAACATAGCATAAAAACCTATAATATTGAGGATACTGGTTTTTTTTTACAATAAAGGAATAAGAAGTGTTTAGTTTGTGTATAATTGAAATAAAATAAAATAACATGAGGAAGAATGTTGCCACTTATTCGGGTAACTCCAATTGTTTAGCATCAAAGGGATTCCTAGGATAACTTTATTCCCAAGTAGAGGATTATAGTATTAGTGGAGGGATTTTTAGGATATATTTTGGGTTATCTTTTTTGAGAAAATGTGGCTTGAGATGTGTGAGGAAGTGGGAGGAGAGAAGGCCTTTTTATAGTGGAGGAGGAGTGGCACTCTTGCAATATTTTGAAAAATGAATTCCATACACATTTTTCACATTCCATGTGGATCCAATAATGGATAAAAATTGATCCAAGGGATTATATTCTTTAAATATTTCTAGAAACTGGCTCTTGAAAAATATTCTAGGTTGTTTTTGGTCTTAAATTTAAGGTTTAGTACTTTGTAAACCAAATATTTCTCTTAATCATTATAATTAATTGTAATCATGTTCATTAATATTTTTAGTAAAAAACTAAGTTGAACTTTTTAGAAATTATAAATTATTATCATTAGAGTCCATTTTTTCATATTCTAATCACATAATTGGCTGAAATTAAATTAAATTTAATATCGTTGGCAGGACAACACTACGTATTTTTCAGGTAAAAACATCCAAAAGTTTTCTATGTTTGTATACCGAATTTAAAATTGAAATAGATCCTAATGACATAAATTAGATTAATTGAAAAAAATATGATCTAATTAAAATTTTAAATCAATTTAAAATATAATTTAACTTTATAAATAAATTACATGAAAAAGAATTTTTGAATTAAAATTCTGTGTTTTCCCTATTCATCCAAAAATGATGTTTCTTATAAAAATATCAAAAATTCACCCTAAGATAATTTATACATTCTAAATTAAACGTTTTAAGCTTATTTTATAAAATTAAATTTCTAAAAATGTCTAAAATTATTTTTATTATTTTTCATTGAAGGACATGAAAAGTAGTTCATTTGGGAAAACAATATTTTTAAACATATAAGGACTTTACCAAAAATTATATCTTTCATTATCAATATGTTTTATTTATATAAAACCATTATGAAAAATATTTTAAAATTATTTCTTACTAATCATATTACGTATTTTAATGGATAACTTATAACTATCTCATTTAAATTATTATAAAAAAAAATTCCTCGAAACTCAATATGGTGAGTAATGTACACCAAGTCGGTGTTGCGTGTAACATATGCCAAGTAGGCATTGCGTGTAGCAAACAATGATTAAATGTTTAAATTTCTGATTTGGTGTCGTGTTAAAGGAATTTTTGACTTAGTTCAAAGTAATACATCAGTAAAAATTAATTCATTCAAAAAATGATGGTCCATAAAAACTCAGGGTGTTACATTATACCCCCTTAAAATTAATTTATCCCTAAACATTCTCCATTATGGTACAAAAAATGAGGATACTACTACTTCATCATATCCCCAAGTTCCCATGTATCTTCCTCTAACTCGTGATTTCTCTACAAAACTTTTACTATGTGAGTGTTATTGTTTTGTTGAACTTCCTCTAATTAATACAGAATTTCAATAGGTTGTTCCTTGTAAGAAATATCCTACTCCAATTGTGTGAATCTGAGTTCAGTACATGTCTATGGTCAGGTATGTACTTCCTCAGGAGAGATACATAGAACACATCATGAACTTGAGAGATAGTTGGAGGAAGTTCTGAGCGAAAGGCTACCATCCTAATGTGATCAATAATTTCAAAGGGACCAATATACATATGGATTAGTTTCCCTTTCTTCGTGATGCTCATAACATTCTTCCTCAGAAAGATTTATAGAAAAACCTTCTCACCAACTTCAAATTCTAGGATACCCAGATGGTTATCTGAATAACTTTTCTACCTACTTTGAGTTATATTGATATGTTGTTGAATAACTCTAACATTATCTACAATTTCTTTAGTGATATCAGGTCCCAATATCTTCCTTTATCCAACTTCATCCTAGCACGTTTGAGATATATATTTCTTCCCAAGAGGGATTCACACAGTTCTATCTGAATGCTTGAGTGAAATCAATTGTTATATCAAAAAATAACTAGATTAAGGTGTTTATCCCAACCAACTATGAAACCTAGGGAACATGATCCCAACATATCCTCAAGGGTTTGAATTTTTCTTTTAGACTGAACATATATCTGATGATTATAATTAGTAATGAAACTCAATTCTTTTCTGAATAATTATCTAGAACTTTGAGTTGAAACTAGGATCACGATCTGATAAAACGGAATGTGGTAATCCATGCAACCTTACCACTTCCATAATGTATATCCTAGAAAGCTGGTCTAGAGAGAAGTATTCTCTGATAGTGATGAAGTGTGATGACTTTGTAAGGATATCGACTACTACCCAAATATAATTAAACCCTTAAGAGGTTGTGGTTAGTCCAATGAAAAAATCTATAATGATATTCTCCCATATCCATTAGGGTATAGGTAACGGATGCAATATACTCATAGACTATTGCCTTTCAAACATAACTCGTTGGAATACCAAGCACCATGATACACACTATGTTATATCTATCTTCATTCCATCCCACCATAAGTATTCTTTAAATAAATCTTCATACTTCTAGGATGAATAGAGAATAAAGAACTATAATATTCCTCTAATATATCCTTTAAATCTGGTATGGAAGGAACTCATACACAGTTCTTGAACCTTATCATTCAATCTTGATCAATGTTAAACTGAAGAACATATATAACTTACTTTTTCAGATCTACATATTCCTTATGGGCCTCTTTAATCTTTACTTGAATAGAGGGTCGAACATTCATTTGAAAAAAATAATACTTTCCCCTTCCTTTAGGATCTCCAGCTTCATCATTTGAAAATCCTGAAATATTGGATCTTTTATGATCCTCATCATAGATAAGATAGCGTGGTCCTTTCTACTCAAAGCATTGTCCACCTTGTTCTCTTTCCTAAGGGGATAATGAATTGAGCAGTCAGAATCCTTTATCAACTCTAACCATCTTCTCTGAAACATGTTTAACTCCTTCTATGTGAATATATATTTCATAATTTTATGGTCAGTTCATATATCACACTTTTCTCCATAAAGATAATGCCTCCATATATTTAATGAAAAAATTACTGCTACTAACCCTAAATCATGAGTTGGGTAATTTTACTAATGAATATTTAATTGCTGCAAGGCCTAAGTTATAACCACGTTATTCTGAGTAAGAACACATCTCAATCAATTCATATATGCGTCGTTATAGATTACAAACCCTTCTCCACTATAGCGTAATGTAATCCAAGGTGTTATTACTAACCTTTTCTTCAGTTCTATGAAATTTTCCTCACATTCATTTATCTAGAGTAACTTGACACCCTTCCGAGTTAACTTGATTATAGGATTAGATAGTCCTAAAAAATTACCCAAAAACTATTTATAATATCCAACTAGACCAACAATGTTAATGATCTCAGAACCTTGGTTGGTCTAGGCTAGCACTTAATAGCCTCCGTATTTTATGGATCTATTTTTATACCATCTCTTGATATTATGTGACCGAAAAATAAAACCTTGTGTAGCCAAAATTCACACTGTAAATTTTTTGTATAGTTTCTTTTTCCTTAGGGTCTTTAGTAAAATTTTGAAGTGATCTTCTTGTTCTCCATTTATCTTTGAATAGTTAAGAATATCATCTATAAAAACTACCACAAACTGGTCGAGGTAATATCTAAAAATTATATTCATCAAATCCATGAAGATTGCAAGGGAATTATTAAGACCAAAAGGCATCACGATATATTAATATTGTCCATACCTTTTACGGAATGTCATTTTTGGTATATCCTCTTTCATGACCCTCAATTGATGATATCTAGAATGATGGTCAGTCCTTTAAAAGTATTGAGCTATGTACAATTGATCAATAAAGACATCAATACGGGGAAGAGGATAATTGTTTTGGATTGTGATCATGTTCAACTCTTGATAATTAATGAAGAGTCACATTGCTCCATATTCCTTTTTCACAAAAACAACCAGTGCACCCCAAGGTGACACACCTAGCCGAATGAATCCCTTATCATGTTTTTCTTTTATTTTCTTCAAATCATTTAACTCAATCGGATCCATTCTATAATAGGCCTTTGAGATAGGTGTGGAACCAGGTATGAGTTCTATTGAGAACTCAACTTCACGTTTGATTTGGAAGGCTAGAAATTTTTTCTAGAAATACATCCAAAAAATCGTGAACAATTGGCATATCATTGATGTTGATTTTCTCCCGAAACATTTTAGATAAACAACACTTATTAAAGGTAATTAATACCCATACACTAGATAAAATCTCTATAAGAAGTTCAAACATATCATCACATGGATGGATGATCATAGAAGAGTTTTAAATATCAAACGTAACTTTACTTCCATGATAATTGATGTTGGACTTATACAAATAAATCCAATCCATTGATAAGATAACATCAAATTCAACTAAAGGAAGAATGACAATATTTACAAGAAGCACATTACCACAAAATTCAACTGGAGAAGAATCATAGACCTGGGATGAAATCATCGTACTATTAGGGGTTTTCATTTCTAATTCCACATATAATCATTTTTATGGAATCTAAACACCCTTTACAAATTCTTTAAATATGAAATAGTGGTTATATCCTAAATCAAATAAGATATTAGCATTTCTAGAGTTTATATTAAGTGTACCTTTCACCATGTCATTATCACAACTCTCATTAGAAATAGTGATTTTCTGATATTTTCTTTTGTCCCACAACCTAAGAGGTTGCTGATGTTGATCATCATCACCATACCTTATGTTTGGGCACTAGTTAGCATAATTTCAATTCTCCTTACACTTTTAGCACTAAATCGTGATAGGTTCATTATGTGCTGATTTTTCTCCATTCACAATGTTATCTAACTTATCCCCATCACTTCAAAAAACAAATTTCTGATGGTATTCCCTTACACACTAAAAAGATTTATTAGACCCCTAAGGAAAATTCATCCATGCTTCTTCCCACATTTAGAAAATAAAAGAAAGATCATCTTCTTCTCATCATGGTTCTTCAGATTTCCTTTAAAATATATCTTTATTTTCTTATCAAAACCATGGGATTGATATGTGACTCCAACATCTATTTCAACCTTGATTGAGTACCACAAATTTTCTTCGTTGCTACTAAAGTCTATTATCGCCATTAAAATTATGAGAATTGTATTTAAGATACTGAAGGGCCTATAAACATTAATTTCAGGTAGGGAGATAATTCCAAATGTGTACCTTGCAAGTCTTGTGAAATTAGGCTCATAGGTACTGAAAGATTCATCATCCATTTCTTCAACTCAAGGAACTATTTCTCCATCACGGTATGGATAATTTGGAAAAGTACTTATTGAAAAATAAGTTCTTGAACTCATCCCAATCCATGGAATCAATATCATTTTGTTGCCTCATATTCTTCATTAGAGTCCATTACTGGTTAAATTCACCTTCTAAACAATAAATATACATAATAACTCTTCATGCTCCAGACACTGGATAATATAGAATATATTTTTAGTAATATTGATCCATTGTTCAGCAACAAGTGGATTAAAAGACCCTCTGAAAGACGGTGGACATTGCCTCATGAAAGACTCAACAGAACGTTGTTCCATTATTTTCTCATTAGGAAGTCCAACATGATTCATAGCTTGATAAATTTTTGTGAGCTTAGAAATAATATTTTTAATTCCATCTCTCATATCATTCGATTATTAAATATGATAATCATTGCAATGTATATCTCAATCACCATTATTGTGGTTCCTTTAGGTTCCATCCATTGACTAAAACCAAAATCATAGAGTAAGAAACGTTTATCATATTCAGTAAACAAATAATCAGGAAGAGTCGCTTATAGTATGTATAAATTATGTCACCATTCTTAATCTCGAAAACATTATGTTTATTATAAGTTATTCGTAACAAATTTCTATTTAAACCCTTCAGGATGGTTCATAAATATTTTTTGAATTCCCAAAGCATATCCCCTAGAAGATTCAACCTAGGTGTGCATCAAGGCCCATTGTTGGTGGTTCCAAAGGTTGTCACGGCCCTCAAAATTACATTTATTTCTCCTACACTAGCACAGTGGTGTAGGGTCGATCCACATAGAACACAGATGAGTGAATCTTAAGGTTTTAATTTTATTAATCTCCACTGTTGTCAGCAGTGAAGCGAGTGTGCATCTTTTTAGTTGTTTTTACTTTACAATTTTTTTGTACTTTTATTTAAGCAATAAGTAAGATAAAAGATGATGACAACTGACTAAATAATTTACTAGTATACTAATAAACTAAAATCTACCATAAATCTAACACAAGAGAACAAAATAAAAACATAAAGTAGCAACGTCAAAGGATCAGATCAAATGTAATACTCGAGAATTA
This sequence comes from Viscum album, assembly GCA_963277665.1. Taxonomy (NCBI): domain Eukaryota; kingdom Viridiplantae; phylum Streptophyta; class Magnoliopsida; order Santalales; family Viscaceae; genus Viscum; species Viscum album. The sequence continues at coordinate 646,224,500 of OY728119.1, forward strand.
AAAATCTACTGGTTAAAAGGATATATTCTTCACTACACTTCAGTGAATCATACCTCAAGAGAAAAGGTGAAAATTCTCCCTCCCTAGAAAACTCAACACATAGTAAACAGATTTTTGGAGTTCGCCACTCCAAATTCAGTTAAACTGGTTGAAAATTATAAAATGATAACATTTGGAAATAAACTTGACGTAAATTACCAGTGTTAAATACATTAACACTTCGAAAAATGATGCATTTAAGAACAACATTGCCAGTCGATCTTGAATTTATGAATTTAGAAAACAATTGAGGTGTAAAGAATCTGAACAGAGAGTCATTAATCAACATCTCCGATTGATCATGATTCAGAAAAATGTAAACTAAATGAAGAAGTTTAAAAGATTTACCAGCAAAATTGAATTCTCGAGCAAAGAAAATTTTTCCTTTGATCATCTTGATTTAATCAACAAAGTACAATTGATTACATATTATTATAAAAATTAGGTACAAGAAGGGAAAAGAAATACCTCTGTGATGCTCTGCTCTCGGGCTCCTCCGCACCCATATCTGCTCTCATGCTGCTCCCAGGGAGTCTTTGATCTCAATATGATATGTTTGTGGAATGAATATCAGAGTGCCCCCCCCCATTCTGCTGCTTGTCTTCTTTAGGTACCCTGCTGTCATAAGCTTCATGTCACTGCTCATTTTCCACCGACTTGGGATGTCCTTCATGAGTGCCCCGCACACGTGCGCTTTTTCCACGACTGGAATGTTGCGCTAATTTTTCTCACATAACTAACTTTCGCTGGGTTACTTAAATGAATCTGGACATGTTTTAGACCCTTGAATGAACCTGCAATGTTAGAGCAGAAAAAAAATGTGAATACAAATAATGAAAATTGGTTATTTTTAAAGTTAAGTGTTATATTTCTCATTACAAGTTAACAGAAGTTAATTGATAATTATTATTTACTTTTAAATTATTTATAAAATTATTCACTTAAAAATAATGTGATAAAACATAAGTTTATTAAAAAGTTATTAATTTAAATTAAGTTTATAGATATAATTACTCAGTTTATAATTTTATCATTTTTAACTAAGTTATTAAAAATTAACATCATAAGTAAATAAGTAATTAAAAAATTTAACAAATTAGATTGTATTAATACTTTTATTATTACTATTTAAGAAATTAAATTGCAAGATTAATTAATTAATTAGTTTATTTTAATTTAATAATTTAAATTAATACTTAAGTTTTAAATATTTTTTAATTAATAAGTATATTTTATAGTTTATTTATAATTATTATATATTTATAATATTAATAGAATATTAATTTAACTTTACTTTTTTTCTTTTTTTGACTTTACTTTTATTATTATTTTATATTTTTTTTAACTTCTTCCTCCCCAAATTTCCACGCTGCACGGCAGGGGGAGGGTTTCTTCTTCCTCCCAAAAAGTTATGGAGACCTTATTCTCTACTCCACTCCAGATCGGTTCAACAAGGTGCGGTGCAAATGGTACCCATCTCTTAGCTCGGCCTCGTCTCTTCAAACCATCCCAGTTGTGGGATTTGCGGGGCGAATCCAGAAGAACTGCCCTCATTTACAGCTCAATCCCTCTGCTCGGTCTTAACTCCAACAAGTGGCAGCTTCAACATCCAACTTCATACACCAATAGTGTTGGAATCTTAGATCGCTACTCCTCTCGTGGCGGCACAGCTCGGACTCCATAGCAGCAGACCTCCCTGTTACTCCAATACAGCGTGGCATCCCGGCATCAACAAGGCATTGCGGAAGCTTCAGCAGGCGGTAAATAGTGACCCTCCTACTTGCAGTGTGTAAGCCCCTTATACACCAGTTCTGCACAGCGGCTAGCCTGGCAAGCTCATCCGACTCATCTCCTCCTTGGTGCGGCATCGACCCGGTTCACAGCGGCATGTAGTAGCAGAGCAAAAGAGGAACTTCGGGAAGCTACTTCCTCCTGTCATCCATCGGAGGACCCTTCAGTGGGAAGTGCGACGTGGGCCGCCTCCCTCCTTTGTCGCAGGGCAACGAACTACCCTTATGAGGTTTCGGATTCCATCGGCGTCCAGCAGATTCCCTCTCCATCCATGGCACAAGGAATTCTACCGGTGAGGTAGTCACAGGTAGGTTGGGAGAATACCAGTGAGGTAAGGGTAAGAGGCAGTAATAGTGAGAAAAGAGTATCAGTGAGGTTGAGAGTAATTGAGTAACGGTGAGGAAAGGCAGTGGTGCAGGGTCACCGTTAGAAAAATAAATTAAGTATATAGGTAGTATAAAATAAAAGGTCATTGTTACAAAATAAAAAACGAGGTCACCGCTAAAAATAAAATAAAAATAAAAGGGGGTCACTGCTATAATTAATAGAAGAAGTTACCGGCACCAATAAGGTCACCGGTATACAATAAAGGGTCACTAGTAGTTAAAATTAACGGCTACCGATATGACATAAATATAAAGTTACCATTACAAAATAAAAATTAAAAATCTACTGATACACTACATTAAGGGTCACCGGTAAAATTTACTAACGGTGACCCTTTAAAAATTAAAACTTAAGTTATTTTTTTAAAAAAGTATTGAAAATAAATAATTACAAGAAAGATAAACACCATTAATTTAAAACAAAATTTTAATTGACTTTTAACACATTAAAATTTTTAATTGACAACACTAGAATTATAAACTAAATAGTTATAAAAATAAATTAATAGAAGGAATAAAATTAGAATAACTATATAATTAATTAAAAGGTAAGTAGTGAATAAAAAATAAGAGCATCGGTGAACCAAATGAGTCACCGCAAGCTCCTGTCTACCTCACCAGTAGACTAAAATCAATATTAAATGAATTAATAATCAAACTGCATACAAAAAATAATATAATTAACGTTTAAAAACTTTTAATTAATTAAATTAACAATTATTTTAACACATAAAATTAAGATCTAACTATTTAACTTAATTTAAAAACACACAATATTTACTTAAATGATGAGAAGGATGTCTAAACAAATTAATTAACAATGTTAATCTATTCTAATGAATCCAAATTAAATAATAAAATATTAAAATAAATTCTAAATTGATTAAAACAAAAAAAAAGATTTGAAAAGATTAATAATTATTAAATTCAAATTATAAAATGGTGATCAGATTTGCATTAACATGCTATTAATCAAAAAAATAAGTTTAGATAAAATAAGTAAGATAGAAATTATTAATTTAAGGACTAAAAATACATAATTAATTATAAAAGTTGATTATTTCACAAAGTTAACTATAAAAATACAAAAGTACAAATATTTAGTAAAAATTGATTAAATAATTAATTAAATCATTAAAAATTAAGTAAAAATATGTGGAAAAACTATGTAAAAATAAAGTCACATCATATTCCCCCACACTTAAGCATTGTTTTTCCTCAAACAATACCATGCTTTATTATATTTTAAAATCAGTAAAATGAATTTATGATTAAGATCACATTGTAACATGTCCATCACTCAAAACAGAGGACAAAACATAACAGTAGGCTTTTAAAAAAATGAATTAGTCATATGAATCTGGACTGTAACAAATACTCAAGGGTAATTAAAAACACAAAGACCCTCCATCAAATAAGATTTCATGCCTCGTATGTGATACAAATTAATGACTCACTTCAATCCAATCTCATGTTCTAAGTCCAATAATGAAAGGAGATAAAATATCAATGGAATTATGACCTTAACCAAGGAACATTCTACTTTGACTTTTTCAACTAGGTTCCAAAAATAATTAATTTTTTTTTGAGAATCACCTCAATAACACAACCTAAATGACTCCCATATAAACCAATTGATCCCTTCTTTATCTGGCGTTCATCATTTCCCTCACCTTAATGAGCTCATTTTTAACCCTAGACACTTTATTTATTTTTCCGAAGCCATGTATCATTGTGCTAAGCACTGTACAATGCACTTATTCAAGGTGTACAAAGGTCTTATAGTAAACAGAATCACACCCAACATCTAGGGCCTCAGAGACTCACCGTGGGATCCTAGGTGCCCAAATTACTCTAGTTTTAAAAGATTTATATAAAAACCATATACATTGTCTCATTAAATCAATTACTTTTAATAAATTAAAGAAAAATGAATGAGTCCCCTAGAATCAGAATCAAACTTCCAGTTCCAAGGGTTATGACCATAACTCCATTCAAAAGGGTACCCATATCACTTTCAGAAAAAGTTCCAAAATCAAATTTTCATTCAATCTCTAAGCAAGACCACTCAGAAATCATTCAACCTCATCAATTTCAGACTCAATGTACTACTTAACTACCAGCAAGGAACTTTTCCAAAACCAATACCCAATTAAAAAAATGTAAAGCCTAAAATTATGCAATAATTTTGAAAACAAATTAACCATTTTTACAAAAATTTTAAATTGCAGTGGGAATTGATGGGATTTCAATAAAGCACGGTTTAGCACAGTCAAGAATTGACCCCCTCCCCCACACTTAAAACCCATCTTTGTCCCCAAAGTTGGCTTCTAAATATCGAGTAGAACAATTAATAAATTAAAGTTCAAAACAGATTATCAATTTGGCAGATTTGTGACATGTATAAAGGGTCCCAATGAAGTTCAAAAATTAACTTTTCCAAAATAAATAAAAATCATGTTCATTATCAGGTATATGCATTAACATTTATGTCCAGTGACAAAGATTTTCCATTAAAGTTCAAACAATCATGCAACTTGTGGGTGCACAATTAATTGGGTGTAAGCAAGTTTAACAGAATTTATTCAGTTAGATATTCAATAAAGCAGACAAAGTTCAAGCTAAAAACCCACAACATTAATCAGATTTAAAAGACCAGCAAAATGTACTCCCCCACACTTAGTTTCAAGTAGTGAATGATTTTAATAAAAATTCAATCTAGTTTCCATTAGTGAGGTACATTCATATTTTTTAATTAAACTTAGTGACATGAAGAAAAAGTTTTTTTATATGCAATTTATGCCTCAGATTTTCAACATATATGTAGCAGAATTTTAAAACAAGCAGAATTTTCCAAGCAAGCAAAACATGCAGCGGAATGTTTTTCTAAAGCAATAAGGAGAAGAAAAATGATGCAAATGATAATAGTACGATACTTCCTTGATTTAAAGTTTTACATTACTCCTTCAGCATGGGAATTCCACTCCTTAAATGACACAGCAGCATCATCCTAGAAACATAGAGTATTTAAACCACAGAAAATAACCAACAAAGACAGTACATACAGAAGGAAACATGGAATCACTTTATTCAACACAAAACAGTACAAAAGTGAAAACAAATAAAGAACATGGGTTGACTCCCATGAAGCACTAAATTTAAAGTCTTCAGTTAGACTTTATTTAATTTCAATTTTTTATTTATTAACACAACAATGACCATGGGTTGCCTCCCATGTAGTGCTAGATTTATAGTCCCCAGACAAACTCACCTAGAACTAACCATAGTCACTAGGAGGATGTGGTTTATTTAATAGGAACTACCACATGTGTTTGGCCCAATTATTTTTAACATAAATATGAATTTTGTTGGAAACAAGACTAAATTAATCTAAAACCAAACTCTCATAACCTGAAATAACCCCTATGTAGCACCCTTTAGCAGTAGTGGGTATAGTGATGTCCAATTCCATAATAAGTTCAGATATTTCAAGATTTGAATACTCATGAAGGTACAAAATAGATCAAGGTGCTTCAAAGGGTGTATCATTAACCTCAGAGCTATCTCTATTAACCTAAACATTAACCAATTCAAAATCAAGGGAGAATTTGGGTGAATTTTAAGTAGTAAGTTCAAGAGGAGATTCACTACAGTGCTGAACAAAATTATAAACAACGAAACTAAAGACTGATTCACACTCTGGACTACTATCAGTATCATGAAAAGGCTCATCACCCTTCACATGTGAGGATGGAAGTGATAGGAAAGGAATAGAATTTTACAATATTGTAAATCTCTTCCAAAAGATCCTCATCTGTTAACTCACATTGAACATCTACTACTTCTATCAATTCAATTATGCAACCATCATCTAGTGTGTGTTCAACCACTCTTTCAAGTTCAAGTTTAAAAGGTTCACTTTTTAAAACCATGTCATTTGAGTGTTGCAATTCAAATTCAGGAGAAGAATTGTAAAATTTAGTTTCAATAAATTCAGTTTCCAAAATGTTCAAATTAAGACAACTCTCTTCATGTTGGCCAACACAAATTTCCATTTCATTGGCCAAAGATTCAGAAAATTCATTAATATGAGAATAGATAAATGAGAACTCATTAGTTATTCTTTCTTCAAATTTCTTTCCCTCATCCTCATCATCCAACAACATTTCAGAGATTATTGGGTTTGGAGTTTTAAAGCATGGAAGAGTAGTCTTTAGTTCAAGTTCAAAAATTTCAGATTCTTTAACTTCCAGTTTAATGTTTTCTTACAAAGTGTTCTCCATTTCCAATTCAGGTTCTGTATTCACAATGTCAGAAAAATTGGGTGAAGAGTTTTTAACATTCGAGTATTCAGTTTCAAGTATCAATTCTACCTGAGTAACTTCCTTCTCAAAACTTCTAAAACAGTGATTTTTCTCAATAGAAGGGATGATGAAAAGAACTGGGCTATATTTTTTAATCTTTTTTAATTCATCTTCAGAATTTTCCAACTCAACACCATTAAAGTTCTTTTTGGGATCATCATTAATGTGTTCTACATTAAGTGAGTTGGTTATCTCCATGTTTTGTTCAACAATTTCAAATTCTTCAAAATAAAATTTTTGTTTCCCAGTTTCACAATCCCTATCCTCTTCAAATTGATGTTCAAATATTTTATAAACAATTTCTTTTTCTTCAAACTCATGTTGTTCATTAACTTTTAGTTGTAATTCCAAGAGCATGTTTTCCAATCTTTTCATTCTTTGATCTCGCTCTTGAAAATATCTAAGTTGAATTTCATGGGTTTGGGTAAACCAATTGTTAATTAGTTCCACCCTAGAATCCAATTTAGAATCAATTAATTCAATTTTACCTAGGGTGTCAGGACTGGGCTCAAGATATTCATCCTCTTCAATGAAAGAAGTCGGTTGTGGCTGGTTATATACACACTGCCAGACAGTATGCCCATAATCATCACAACAAACACAGTAAGGTCCAGTGCGGTAGTTTGAGCCTCCATAATGTTCCATTTTTTTCAATGTTTTTGATCAAACTCACACAAAAATTCCAAATAGAACTCAAACACACAACACAAACAACAACTGTTCACATAATTTTTTTTTTATTTTTTGATTTTTTTTAATTTTTATTTTATTTTTCAAACCCTAGACTCTCAGTGTGTGCCTTCCTGGGCAAGGGTGCCAAATTTTTATGGTTCTGGAGGTCGTCACAGCCCTCAAAATTATATATATTACTCCTACACTAGCACAATGGTATAGGGTCGATCCAAAAAGATGACAGATGAGTGAATCTTAAGGTTTTAATTTTTTTAAACTCCACTGTTGTCAGTAGTGAAGTGAGTGTGCATCTTTTTAGTTGTTTTTACTTAAATTTTTTTGAACGTTTTCTTTAAGCAAGAAGTAAGATAAAAGATGATGACAAGAGACTAAATCATTTACTAGTATACTAATAAACTAAGAACTGCCATAAATCTAACATAAGATAACAAAATATAAGCATAAAGTAGCAAGGTTGAAGGAGCAGATAAAATGTAATACTCAAGAATTCCAAATCAATGGTTAAAAGGATGACTTCTTCAATACACTTCATTAAATCATACCTCAAGAGAAAAGGTGAAAAGTCTCCCTCACCAGGAAACTCAACACACAGTGAACTGATTTTAGGAGTTCGCCACTCCAAATTTAGTTAAACTGCTTTACAATTATAAAATGATAACATTTGGAAATAAACTCACCATAAATTACCAATGTTAAAGACATTAAGGCTTAAAAAATGATGCATTCAAGAACAACCTTTATAGTCGATCTTGAATTTATAAATTTAGAAAACAATTGAGGTGTGAAGAAACTGAACATAGATTCATAAATCAACCTCACCAATTGATCATGATTCTGAAAATTGTAAAGTAAATGAAGAAGTCTAAAAGATTTACCAGAAAAATTGAATTCACAAGAAAAGAAAATTTATCCTTTGATAATATTAATTTAAGAAACAAAATACAATTTATTATATAGTATTGTAAAAATTAAGTACAAGAAGGGAAAAGAACTCCCTCAGTGATGCTCTACTCTCGGACTCCTCTGCATCCATATCTGCTCTCATGCTGCTCCCTGGGAGTCTTTGCTCTCAATATGATGTGTTCGTGGAATGAATATCAGAGTGTCCCCCCCATTCTATTGTTTGTATACTTTAAGTACGCTGTTGTCATAAGCGACATGTCACTGCTCGTTTTCCACCGACTTGGGATGTCCTTCATGAGTGCCCCGCACACGTGCGCTTTTTCCGTGACTGGAAGGTCGTGCTAATTTTTCTCACATAACTAACTTTTTCTGAATTATTTAAGTGAATATGGACATATTTTAGACCCTTGAATGAACATGAAATGTTAGAGTAGAAAAAAATGCGAACGCAAAAAATAAAAATGGTTATTTTTAAAGTTATGTGTTATATTTCTCTTTACAAGTTAACATAAGTTAATTTATAATTATTATTTACTTTTAAATTATTTATAAAATTATTCACTTAATAATACTATGATAAAACATAAGTTTATTAAAAAGTTATTAATTTAAAATAAGTTTATAGATATAATAACTAAGTTATTAATTTTATCATTTTTAACTATGTTATTAAAAATTAACATCATAAGTAAATAAGTAATTAATAATTTTAAAAAATAGATTGTATTAATACGTTTATTATTACTATTTAAGAAATTAAATTGCGAGATTAATTAATTAATTAGTTTATTTTAATTTAATATTTAAAAATAATACTTATGTTTTAAATATTTTAAAATTAATAAGTATATTTTATAGTTTATTTATAATTATTATATATTTATACTATTTTCAGAATATTAATTTCACTTTTCCATTTTTTCTTTTTTTTTACTTTACTTTTATTATTATTTTATATTTATTATATTTTTTTAAACTTCTTCCTCCCCCAATTTCCACGCTGCACGGCAGGGGGAGGGTTTCTTCTTCCTTTCGAAAGTTGTGGAGACCTCCTTCTCTTCTCCACCACAACTCGATTCAATAAGGTGCGGAGAAAAAGGTACCCATCTCCTAGCTCGGCTTCGGCTCTTCAAACCATCCCAGTGGTGGGATTTGTGGCGTGACTCTAGCATAACTACCCTCACTTACAGCTCAATCCCTCTGCTCGGTCTTGACTCCAACAAGTTGTGGCTTCGACATCCAGATTCATACGCCAACAGTGTTAGAATCTCAGATGGCTACTCCTCTCGTGGCGGCACAGCTCAGACTCTATATCAGTAGACCTCCCTTTTACTCCAAGACAGTGCCACATCCCGGCTTCAGCAAGGCGTCGTGGCAGCTCCAGTTGGAGGTAAATAGTAACCCTCCTAATTGCAGCGTGTAAGCCCCTTCTACACCAGTTTTGCACAGTGGCTAGCCTGGCGAGCTCGTCTGACTCATCTCCTCCTTGGTGCGGCATCGACCCGGTTGACAGCGGCATGTAGTAGCAACGCCAAAGAGGAACTTCGGGAAGCTACTTCCTCCTATCATCCATTGGAGGACCCTTCAGTGGGAAGCGCGACGTGGGCCTCCTCCCTCCATCATTGCATGGTAACGAACTACCATTGCAGTGTTTCGGCTTCCAGTGGCGTCCAACATCTTCCCTCTCCATCCACAACACAAGGAATGCTACCGGTGAGGTAGTCACCAGTAGGTTGGGAGAATACTGGTGAGGTGAGGGTAAGAGGCAGTAACAGTGAGAAAAAGAGTATCAGTGAGGTTGATAGTAATTAAGTAACGGTGAGGAAAGGCAGCGGTGTGGGATCACTGTCAGAAAAATAACTTAAGAATACCGGTGGTATAAAGTAAAAGGGTCACTGTTACAAAATAAAAAACAAGGTCACTGCTAAAAATAAAATTAAAATAACACGGGTTCACCGCAATAATTAATAGGAGAAGTTACTAGTACCAATAAGGTCACCGGTATACAATAAAGGGTCATCGGTAGGTAAAATTAAAGGCTATCGATAGGACATAAAAATAAAGTTACCATTACGGAATAAAAATTAAAAAGCTACTGATAAACTTCTTTAAGGTTCGGCGGTAAAATTTACTAATGGTGACCCTTTAAAAATTAAAACTTAAGTTATTTTTTTAAACAAGGACTGAAAATAAATAATTACAAGAAAGATAAACACCATTAATTTAAAACTAGATTTTAATTAACCTTTAAAACATTAAAACTTTTAATTGAAAACACTAGAATTACAAACTGAATAATTGTTAAACTAAATTAATAAAATGCTTAAAATTAGAATAATTATATAATTAATTAAAAGGTAAGAAGCAAATAAAAAAGAAGAGCATCGGTGAACCAAATGAGTCGTCAAAAGCTCCTGTATACCTCACTGGTAGACTAAAATCAATATTAAATGAATTAATAATCAAAATTCATACATAAAATAATATAATTAACATTTAAAAACTCTTAATTAATTAATTTAAAAACTATTTGAACACATAAAATTAAGATAAAACTATTTAACTTAATTTAAAAACACACATTATTTACATAAATGATGAGAAGGATGTCTAAATAAATTAATTAACAATGTTAATCTATTCTAATGAATACAAATTAAATAATAAAATATTAAAATAATGTTTAAATTGATTAAAAACCAAAAAAGGATGTTAAAATATTAATAATTATTAAAGTCCATTTATAAAATGGTGAGCAGATTGGCATTAACACCCTATTAATCAAAAAAATAAGTTTAGATAAAATAAGTAAGATAAAAATAATTAATTTAAGGACTAAAAATAAATAATTAATTATAAAAATTCATTAATTAAAAAAGTAAACTATAAAAATACAAAAGTTCAAATATTTATTAAAAAGTGATTAAATAATTAGTTAAATCATTAAAAATTATGTAAAAAGATGTGAAAAATCTATGTAAAAATAGAGCCACATCAGTTTTCATGTACCAAATTACCTCGAGTCAATCCCAGGACATCTTGTCAGAGTTGTTACCCTGAGGAACATATGTTCAAGATCCACATACACTTGTTGTATCTAGACAAAGATTTATTTCTAGTAAATACCTCACTATATTCTTTACTAAAATTCTAGGAAATTTTTTTATACTTGTCATTATCTGTAGACATGTACTTAGAGTTCTCACTATGGTTTTATCATCCTATATTCCAAAGGATAACAAAACCTTTTCTTTGACACCAACTATAGTGACCATCAATTTTCATAAATTAACATTACATAACTTTTTTAGAATACTTAAAACATTAAACAAACAGATGCCCAAAGATCATATTAGCCAATTGACTTTGGAAACATGGAAACTTGAACACTGTTACATAAGTAAGATACATTATCTTTCACAAGGTTCATTTTCACTAGAACCCTTCCTAGACACATCAAACATAATACATATCCTTATAAACTAGGGAAGGAAACATAAAAAGAGGTGAGATCAGATGCTCAGTAAAGGTAAACAAGGGAGATGTGTAAGCATAATCAAGAGCATAAGGGCATGAGAACATGATCATGAAAATATAAGATCACACCCGACATATCAAAGATCATATATAATAATCATGGAATAAAACATGGAAGTTTAAAAGACATAAATCATAAGGAAATAAAGAACATATTCCATTAAATCATGACATAGGAAAAAAACAAGAGTTATGGAAAGCACATAAGAATATAATATTATTTCTATATTATTCAAGTAATCATTATTGAGACCATTATAGTAGTATGGGTCCACTCCCCATACCATATTGGTAGTCATGGTTCACTCACATGGCCATCTTAGTAGAATGATTTCACTCCTCATACCATCTTCGTAGTCATGGTTCACTCCTATGGACATATTAGTTTTAAATTATTAATCCCAAGACCATATTTTTCTATATCATGAGATATAAATCATTACCCAATGCATTGGAGGGAGATATAGGTCCCACCCATCTCATAATGAAATCATACATACATGTACCGCAAAATAATTATAAATAGAATCATAACACATGAAATGAAATGGGTATCATAAAAATGGGATCTTATCATAACCTATAGAAAATTTTATATGTTTTATAATCATTTCATCGATATTATAACCCGTGAAAAGAAGTGAATTTCTATAGGATATAACCCATGAAAGAGAAATGGGTTTCAGAAACATCATTCCATCAAAACATAATCCATTCAGAGAAATAATATTAATTGAAACATTGAATTATTTCCCCATAAATTCATGAGTAACACCAATGGATGTCATCTTATATGGTAAATAATTTTAAAATATCTTTTTAAAAAAATTCTTTAGAAAAATATCCTTTATTCATTGAAAAATTATTTTTAAAACATAAAACCTTTTAAAAGCCTTTATCTTTGAAAATCGATTTGAAATTTTATAAAGGAAGCTTTGAAATCAATAAAAAAAATAAAATCATTTTTCATTGAAAATTATCTTCAAGGATAATTTTGAATACATTTTTGGAAACATGGTTTTTGAAATAAAATTGATTTATTACCCAAGAGAATAATACAGTCATCTTTTTCTTAAAAACATTTTCTTAATTATATTATGTGTCAAAGAGTGGGAAAATGGAACTAATAAATGGATATATATTTAATAAACAGAGTATTTGGAAAAACATGAGTGTTCTTAAATATGGATCATAATATTTCATCAAAATAATCATAATCACTAATACTATTGAAAAGCATTGAGATTGTTTCAATAAACTCTTACCACTTGGTTACTTTGGAACATACCCTCCATGTAAAAAAAGTGAATTTAATGAATCACAAAAAATATCATAAAAATAATTAGATTCATGATATATAAATTTAAATGGAATAATATACACCATAAAAAATAATGTAGGATCATAAAAAAACATGTGTCTCAAAGAAGTAAAATTGAGACAAAACTGCCTTACCAATTTTGTAGCTTTTGAAACATTAACCCATGAAATAAATATCATAGTATGGATATTTAAATTCCCATAAAAATAAGTATAATAATCATATAATAAATCCATGGGTAGTATACACACCACATAAATGGGATGGGTGGTGAATAAAGCATTTATCTCACCAAAATAAAAGTGAGATGAAATTCCCTTACCTTGTGTCTTGACTCTCTTCGTACTCATAAAATATTACTATATAATAAATATAATTTTATTATACATATTATACATAATAATATTGTTATATCTAAATACAATATATGGTTTTATTATAACTTTATATTACCCGCTTTTTAACGATCCTATTTTAAGGTTTCACTTCCGGTAATACTCTCTTTGTTCTTCGCATGTGTCTTAATTTGTTATATATTTGGTCCTTATACTTATATCATGATTTCAAGATTTGAATCCATGACATAAATATCATTTATATTCATTATATGTGTTTTATAATAATCTATAGAATATATCAGTATGAAATGTAATACATCATTCATGGAGATGGTAAGCCGTACGTACGCATGAACGTTGTTTCTGTTTTTATTGTCATATTGAAAGAATGAAAATGAAAAATATGTGAATATATATTATAATTACAATAGAATTATTATTTATTTTATATATTAGATACTTTCACTAAATTAATCCTTAATATATTTTGTTTAAGGTGTGATAAAATCACATCGCTTTGAAGGTGCGGTAGTCCACACTTTTTCAAAGGAAATTCTCATATTTACACCAAATGTGAAGCATAAGGATATGTGTTTTAACAAGATTAAAGAAGATTAAATACATAATAAATATAATATATAATTTAAAAAAAAATAATTTTCATAATAATTTCCAACATTATAGGCAGTAATGTAAAAATGAACAATCATCCTTTTGTGAGGCGGTGGTTTCTCATACACGTAAACAATAAGTTCACTACCAATTACAAGGATGTGTGTGTAAGTGTAGGTCAAACCCTTATAATAAAAAAATCCAAGAATATTTATTATAATTTAATTATCTTATAGGAATGGAATAAGAATAGTTGAGAGAGTGGAGAATTGAAATAAAATAAAAGAACTTGAGGAAGAATGTTACCTATTATTTAGGTAACTCCTTTTGGTTTGCACCAAAGGGATTCCTTGGATTAATTTATTCCTAAGGGGAGGCTTATAAGATTAGGGTAGGGGATTATAAGAGCTATTTTGGAAAATATTTTTTGATCCAAAGTATCATTATAGGTGTAAGTAAGTGAGAGGATAAGAGGCCTTTTTATAGTGGAGGAGTCACACTCCAGTAATAATTTAAAAAAGGAATTTCATACAGGTTTTTCACATGAAAAGTGGATACAATAATGGAAAAAATTAGATCCAAGGAAGAATAGGGTCTAAATATGACAATAAAATTGATCTTGGTCAAGTTTCTAGGTCATTTTGGGTCATAAATTTAAGGTGTAGTACATTGTTAACCAAATTTTGCTCTTAATCCTTGGAATTAATTTTAATCACTTTTACTAATATTTTTAGTCAAAAAACAATTTAACCTCATTGAACATTATAAAGTATGATGATTCCAAATATGGAATCCATTTTTTCAAATATGAATCACAAAAGTGGCAAAAATTTATTTAAATTTAATCTCACTAACATGACAATGTTGCTGGTTATTAAAGTAAAAAACATCCAAAATTTTGTGAAGTGTTTAAACACAATTTCAAAGTGAAATTGATTATAATGACCTACATTGGATTAATTGATAAAAGTATGATCTAATTAACATGTAAACCCAATTTAAAATATAATTTAACCTTATAAATAAATTAGATGAAAAAGTGGTTCTGGATAAAAATTCAATTTTTTACTATTCATCCAAAAATGAAGTTTCTTAGAAAAATCCCAAAAATTCACCCTAAGATAATTTAGAAATTTTAAATTAAAAAAATGAATTTTATTTTATCAAATTAAATTTTTAAAAGTGTCTAAAATTAATTTCATTATTTTTCATAGATTGACATGAAAAGTAGTTCATTTGGGGAAATAGTATTTTTAAATATATAAGGACTTTACAAAAAAAAAATATCTTTCATTATAAATATGTTTTATTTATATAAAACCAATATGAAAAATATTTTAAAATTAGTTGTCTCTATTCATATTAATAAGTTTAACGTCTAGGTTATACCTATATCGTTTTAATAATTATAAAAAGAATATCACTACCACAAAATAGGGCAAGGAAAGTGTCTTGTTTTATTAGCACTAAGAAACAAAGCACTGAAAAAGGGAGGTCCTTCGTCAGACCTAGATAAATATGATGATAAATGATTCATTTATCAGCTCTATATTTAGCGCTAATAAATTTTTTTAATAATTTGTATTAAAAAATGATGTTTATTTGGATACATTAACTAAAAAATCATGTTTATAATTAATATATATTTTCTAATAATTCAAATATATATATATATAATGTTTAAAAAAAATTATTTCTAAGATTATAATTATATATATATATAATTATAATATTATAATAAATTTCATTAAATAAAAAATATATTTATTAGATTTATTTTATTTATTTTATATTTTAGATTTATTAGATTTATTAGATTTATTACATTAATTAATCAGATTTTTTAGATTCATTAGACTTATAAGATTATTAGATTATTATATTTATTATATTATTTTATTTATTATATTTATTATATTTAATATATTTATTTTATTTATAATTAATATATATAAATACCTATTTAAGTATATATATATATATATTAATTATTAAATATATATGTTCGAATGAATTTGGTCAATAAATATATTCATCATGCATGCATATGTTATGTATCATAATGTTGACTTATACATTATACCCTTTCTTATTATTCATGTTGCCCATTGATGGATAGTTTTTTATTATGTATATTTACTATGTATATGATTAATTCATGTTACCCATATATACTATTATATTCTCAAAAATAATTATAAAATTACATTAAATATATTGAAATAATAATCATACTTATTATATTTATAATAATTAAATTTTAATCGTATACAAATACTTTATAAATATATTTATTTGTAATTATAATTAAAACAATATATATTTAAATAATTATAAAATTATAATAAATACATATATTATAATTATATGTATATTTATATATATTTATAATTATATAAAAATATTTATAAAATTTTTTATTTATAGTTATAATTATTACTATAAAAAACTATATATATGTAAATAATTATAAAATTATAATAAATATATTTATTATACTACTTATAAAGTTATAATATACTTAAATAAATATATTTATAAATATAGAAAAATATTCATAAATAAATAAAAATATTTTTAATTATAATTCTTAAATGAATATACATATATTTAAATAATTAAAAAACATATAAAAAATATATTAATTATATATATTTATAAAAAAAATTATAAATAAATATAAATAGTTATAAATATAATTCTAAATAAATGTAGATAAATTTAAATAAATAAAAAAATATGATAAATATATTTATATTTATTTATAAAATTATAAATTATGTATTTTATTATTTTATAATTATTTAAATAAAAATTTATTTATAATTACAACTATAAATAAATATTTATTTATTATAATTTTAAATTACAAATAAATATTTATTTATTTATTAGTTATAAATATAAATAAATATTTATTTATTTAAATAATAATTAATTTATAAAAACAATATATCTATTATTTTCATATATAATGTTATATATAATTAAATAAATATATAAAAATATTGATAAATAAATACAAATATTTATAGTTATAGTTATAAATAAATACAAATATATTTAAATAATTATAAAATAACAATAAATATATTAAATATATATATATTAACAAAATTATAAATATTATAAATATTAATTTTTTATAATTTTATAATTATTTAAATATATATATATATTCATTTATAATTATAATTAAAAATGAATATATATTCATATAATAAATAACAATATATTCATATAATAATTAGACTGAGAGAAATATTTTTTTTATAATCAAAACACTTCTAAGGAAGAGTGAGAAACCTCGAATCTGAATTACAAACTCTTGAAACCATAAAACCATAACCAATATAAAAAGACCACCCCTCCCCATCCAATACACAAATATGAAAACACTCACCATTACCTGACCACTCAGCAAGTTGTCCCATGCACGAATGCACGAGCCCGTAACTGATGGCATAGTCATACCCTCTCAATCAAACAATTCCATATGGCATGAACTGGTGAAGGTTTAAGCTCTTGTCCCCATCTAGATTAGGCCCCACTATAATGTTGGTTGAACGCCACCAAGCTACCTTCAAAAACAAACAAAATCTTCTCCAAAAGCCCACACATCCTGAACCAGCATGATTCCCAATCACTCAACCAATTCCTCCCATTTAATTAGAATCATTGAAAGATAATTTGATATTACCGAAAACCAATTCCATAAAAAATTTCCATTAGATATAAGAAACATGGATGCTTGAAACTATTGACATCAGATTATCTAGTTTAGAATCCAGCTGATCCCAGGTCTGCATATACTCCTCATGATTAATCATCCCTTTATTGAATCCCCCCACAATAATTAGGTCATGTTTATCAACCCAGAAGAATTGTCCCTCATTTGGTGACACCATTAAAGACCCCCCTCTCATATTAGATTCCACCTTTTCAAATACATTCAACATCAACACCTGGTTGGCCACCTCTTCTTCAGATCTTAGCAATATTTCCAAAATCTGATTATGCTCAACCTCTAATTCTGTTTTTGTGAAATTTAGTTTTTTTTAGGACCGTGTCTCCAAAGGTGGAGGTAACGAGGAGTAATCTTTCTAAATTTTTATCCTCATATTATTTATGTTACTCCTCAGACTTGAATCTTCACCAACCAAGAGAGTAGGATCAGTTCCATTGTTTTCTAATGCCTGTTCCCCGTCTACATCGATCGGAAAACTGATCTCAGAACATGAACCAGCCTCTACAAGACCTTCAAAATAATATATTGTCTTAATTGGATTGAGGTTCCTTGAAGTAGCACCCCCGTCCCACCCAACTATAATGTGACTGTCAGGATCTTGCCTTCCCTTAAATGAGACACCCTTACCCGACCTCAACACCTCTGCATAAGAATCAACCACCACCTCCACCTCCACCTCTCTACATTCCTTCTATTCTATAGTTGGTGTGACCCCCTCCGAAGGCCTTGCCTCATGAACAACCTCATACTAAACCAAACCATCACCCACTCTTACACCCTCAAAATGAATTAGCTCCTTACCACCAGAAGGACTTATAAGATCCTGCTTGAGCCTGTTAAATACCTCTAAGACCTTCAAATTAACCACTGTTTCCAATGCCTTCTTCCCCAAATTCTCACCATGACTAGCATCCTAAGACACATTGGGTATCTCCAGGTGGTAGTCGGACCACTTCCCCTCCACAGGCAGTGATGACTGAGGCACATCCACCCCGTTCACTTTTTTGGTGTTGACACCCTGCCCACTACCTTCCAAACCCATAACCATTTGTTTCAGCGAGCCAACCACATCATAGGCCTCTGAAGAAATACCACTACCTCTACCCACCTTCTTAACAAGAACAAGATCTCCCTGTCGACAGTTATTCATAGAATGGCCAAACCGATTACAGGTAGAACAGAAGTCCACCCAAGACTCATAGACAACCCACTATTTTCACCTGTATTCCTCACCAACTGTAACCTAAATATACTCGAAAGGAATCCTTGAAACTTCCATTTCCACAAAAACCAGCGGGTTGATGGGATGAAATATCAATTCAGTTCGACTATTAGAATAGAGAAATCTACCCACAAGATTTCCAATAATCCTAATGAAAGAATTATTTTGAAACAGAAAAGGTATATTTGGAAAACTCACCAAGACCACAGTAGTAGGAGAATCTTGCTTCATATGGAAGTCTAAGGATCAACAAAAAAGAAGAACTGATATCCATTAAAGTTGCAGGAGCACTCAACCCGGAGAGGATGTGATCCTTCTCTCATGTAAACCAAATCATAATGTGGTGTCTATATAGAAAGCCCACTGTCACCCTCTCCTTGAAGTTCTATGAGTCGAAGACGAATCGGTTGAATGGATCTATTAAAGGTCACCTCTGATTAAACTGAGCCACTGAGGTGAGGATAAGAAGAGATGAATTTCTTGTGAACTCTGAATTCGAAAACTAAAGATAAATATATATTAATATAGATAAATTATTAACATAATATCTTTATCAACACATTTTTAGTACTGATAATGATGGGCCTTTATTAGTGTTAAACAAGTGCTGATAAAAGGTTTCTATATTAGCACTAAAAGGTGAATTTTACCAGCACTTTTTATTTTAGAACTGATAAAACATACCTTTATCAGCACTTTTTAGCTAATGCTGATAAAAGGATCATAGGGTTTTATAATTAAACTTCATCCTCCTTCATTCTTGCACCCCTCAAACTCTCGCGAGAGCTGAACCATACACTGCGACTCCTCCTCCTCCTCCTCCTCTTCATCTCACGCCACATATCCTTGACTGTGAACCACACCTCCACATTTCATCATCACCTCTACCACTCACCACACCATCATGCATCTCTTATACCCTAACATTCTCCTTCTTCATGTGTGAACCAGTCTTCAAATGCCACACCTCTGTCGCACGCCACACCTCCGCCACACGCCACACCTCCGTCGTGCGCCACACCTAGGTCGTGCGCCTCTCCTCTGCCAGTGAGTTTCCTCCTACTTTTCAACCATTCCATTTTGTTCACATGTAATTATAGTTTGATATTTATGGTATACTGTTAATTTTTCGGGCTAAATTCCCCACTTAAAATTGTGGTCGTTGGTGGTCCTTGTTTGTGCACTAAATGAATTGCATATTTGTTGGTGTTCCTCTCCAAATTGTTTCTTGATTATGTGTAACTTGGTTAAGCATTTTATGTGTGATACTGCTAGAGCATAGTGTAATTGCTTTTTAATTATGAGTATTTATGTCTTTAGGGGTTGATTAGTGTGTCACATGATATATTTATGTAGTATCCATTAATGTTGACAAGTTTTAGCTTTGATTTTGTTTGAGTGGGGTAGGTGTTTCTTTAGAACTCCATTGTAATACATGTTATAAATTTCTTAGATGTTTTTAAATGATTTATTATGAAATTATAATACTCTTTTATGACTTTTCTTGGTTTCAATTGGCTTGAAAAAAGTTTAAAGAGTCGGCATAGACTTCTGTTGCATGTCAAGTGTTTTGTAAAAGGCCCGAGTGGATTTTTTAAAGGAATTAGAATATTTTGAAAGTTTGGTCATAAATTTTTTTTCTTTAAAGTGAATATGTGATATTTTAAAGTCATGTTTTGCAAAACTAATGGAATTGACCTTCAACCTATTTAAATAGATTTGAGACCCTTAACTTTCACGGTGCATTAAGATGTTTTCAAAAGGATGTTGAAGTTTAATAAAAGAGTTTTAAGTACATATTTCCTTAAAAAATAAAAGGGTTTATTATTTTGAAAATTTATTTAAAGAAAATGGTTGGGTTTCCAAATAGGATTTTTAGTGCATTTTGATAAATGGTTTTTGGATGAAATTTGAAATGTTGTTCTGAAATGGGGTGAAAATGGATTGGCTTCTCGAGCACATTTTTAAAATCCTATTTGGTAATTTAATGGAAGTTATTTTACAAATATGTGACACCCTCAATTGAGATCAATGCATTTATTGTTTTTATTGTGGCTCGTGACCCCATGGGGAATTATTTATATTTTTATGCTCATTCAGAAGCTTATAAAAGGATGTGAAAGTTATTGTTTCTTATGAGGGTGTAGGAGGTGGGGTGAGGTTAAATTTAAAATTATTGAAATTATATTTATGTTATGATCTATTATTTTTCATTGTTTTCTCACTTCCACTATTGAAGTGTGAGGGGTGTCCTAAGAGACTAGTAGGGGTCAAGATTAGTGAAATCCCTAGTGTAGAGTGAACTACCTAGTGTAATGAACTAGTTAGATTGAGTGAGTTTTTGAGATGTTTCAGTGTCCCAATAATGTACTAGAAGGGACCAGGTTTTCTTTTGACCCCTTGATCATGATAGAGCCTAGTGAGTTCTATAAGACTACTTGGATATAAAAAGTTAAATAGTATCAATAAAGGTTCCTCATATCCTATTCAGGATCCAAATACACGAGTCTTGGGAAGTTTCAAATGATGGTCACATTATTATTAGGACTCTTTAGAGGATTTATTTTCTTGGATAGATTGTATTCCATTAGTTTTTTTTCATTATATGAAACCATCATTTAGTTGTTTTTTGGATTATTTTTCCTTGTTTCCTTAGTGCCTATGTATGATCATTGTTTCACCTCGAGTGTGTATTATCTTACTTTCAAATAGGTTGATTTAAATAGTTAAAAAGTTTTATTTAAAAAGGAAAAAAAATTGGTTAATTTTTAAATGAGTTTTAGGAAAATAGATTTTCATTGTGGTTATTTATGAAAGAGTTTTTCAGAAAATTTTCTAATAGAGGGATAAATTGTGATTTGACTTGTCTTATATAGTTTTAATGTCCCTCTTTCCATTTTTTTATATTTTTATTTCAAATTTTTTGTCATCCCTATTTTTATAATATAAAAATGGCGGTTGCTTGAAAATATGTAATTTTATAGTTTTTAAACTTGTTTTATAACTTATGTGAAAATATATTTTATACCTTATGTTCAAAATAGAACTTTATGAACTATATTATGAAGGGATTCAAAGATAGTTTTTTGAGAAATCATACAAATAATTTTTAGCTCACACCCTACATATGAACTGGTGGATGGGAGTGTATGACGCTCTTATATCATCTTTTTTAGTGCCCTGTTTTGTTTTGTTCTTTATGCTCAGATTGATCCATGGTTGGATGATGGGATGTGGTGAGTTATCGGGGGTCAGTAGTGTTTATGTGGGAGTTTTTTGGGTTTTTATTCCCTTTTAAATTTCCTTGTAGGATATTTTTTGTAAGAATAAGTTATGATTTTTTAAGAATCAGTGATTGGTCTGAAGTGGGTTATTAATCACTACCATTTGTAACAACACTTAAGTTTAAATAGGATAGTTATACTCCCTAAATTAATATTTTGGATAAGGCATGGTAGTAGATAAGACTCTATGTGAGATAGTGGAGGATTATAAGATGATATTTGAATTATATGAGATAGGGATAAACTACTAACTTCATATTTTAATCTATGGTAATACCATTGAAATAGACATGGCATTATATGAGAACTGACCTATGTTTTGTAGATTAATATGATTATTTAAATGTTTCTGAGTGATCCTTCGAAGATCATAATAGGAGATTGATGAAAACACCAATCTTAACCATAAATGAGATGGGTAATGAGTATGGATTATATTGTGATGTATCAGAAGTTAGGATTTGAACATTTTCATTCCATGGTGATCATGTGTTTTTTTATGGGTCCATAATTTTGATAAAACATAAGAGAAACTTCCCAAATCCTTTCCTATATTTGGAAACAGTGGTTATTTCCATGTTGTGTTATTGGAATACACTAAAACAATTGTTTGAAATATGTGTTCAGCATACCTTTTTTGGTTTTAAAAAACATTATAATGATTTAAACACTTTGCGTGGACTTAGGTTGTATGAGAAGTGTTTCTCAACTCACCTGATTGTATTTCATAAAGGGATATGAATGTTTTGAAATCATATGTAATGTTGGTTTAATTTTAACAAGGGGTGTGTGAATTGTTAAATGAAATTTTTTAAAATATATAGGGTTGTCACTCATTTTAAATGATTGAAATTATTGGGTCATGAAGTTTCCTTGAATGATTTATAAAAAAAGAATTGGAGTTTTTTAGAATGATTGTTTTAAACTGATTGGTTTATTTTAAAAACTTCATGTTATTTTAAAGAGGAATTTGTGTAAATGGTTGTTTTTTTAATGGGATTTAAAATATGATTTTATAAATAGTTTTCAAAGGATACTTAAAGTCTATAACTATTTTTTTCCTTGGTTAATTTTTATATCAATGTTTTTTCTATTTATTTTGTTAAAAATTAATATCAATGATTCAAATAGGATGACTATGAATAAATATTGGATGGATGCCAATTTGTTTACAATAGATTATGAATATAGAGTGAAAGAGTTAATCAAGTTTGAAAAAGATCAGGTATATAACCCTTCTCAAATCCTTTTTCAATGTTTACATTGTTGTTATTCAAGAAATGTTAGTCCAAAGAAGTTGGAAGAACACTTGTTCTTTCATGGAATAGATCGAAGTTATAAATGTTGGAATAAAAATGAGGAAAAGGATAATATAGCTAGTGGCTTGGATAACTATGTGTTTTATGGATCATATCATATGATTACAATTGGGGAAAATTAAGAAGATCATATTGAGGATGTGATTATAGATGTGAATGATGATAAAGATCATATTGAAAAAATGAAAACGACATTTGAAGATGAACTTTGTGATTGTCCAAAACTTTTTGAGCAGTTAAAGTGTTGTGAAAAGATGAATTTGTATGGTGGTTGAACTAAATATATATCATTTTCAGCCATACTAAAGCTGTATAATTTGAAATTAGGAAACAGATAGAGTGATTCCAGTTTTACATAATTACATTCTCTCTTTAATGACATGATTCTAGAAGATAATGAGCTATTGATCCGAACATACGATTCCAAACGAATGCTACTTTCGATGGATGTGATATTTGAATGAATACACGCCTGCCCGAATGAATTTATACTGTTTCTCACGGCACACAAATCACTTAGAAAATTCCTAAAGTTTGGTTCTTCTTAATACACGAAAGATAAATCTGATCCTATGAAAGTTTTATAATACTTTCCAATAATTTCAAGGTTTAGGTGCCTATATAGAAGTGAGGAGACCGCATGTCAATTGACATGGCACGCAAACAGAAGAAATAAATTTGGGAAACTATGTCACTCAGAAGGTTCTCCTCATTTGAAGATAATCAATCATGAGCAACCTGATTTTGGAAACAATCCAAGAAACCTTCATCTTTCATTATCTACATATAGATTAAATCCTTTCAGTTTTCAAAGCAGTATGCATAGTACATGGGCGGTTATGTTGGTAAATTATAACTTTCCACCGTGGTAATGCATGAAACAAAAAAACATCATTTATATATTCTTATATCAAGACCCAAACTACTATGTAATGATATTGATGTTTATTTGGCTCCATTGATCAAGGATTTGAAATTATTGTCAGATTTAGGTGTTACATTGTATGATACTTATAGAAATGAAGATTTAACACTAAGAGCCATGTTGTACAGGATGATAGATGACATTAATGCTTATGGTAATTTTTAAGGATATAGAATTAAAGGAAGTTATGGTTGCCCCATTTTTGAACAAGTTTCCCAATCAATTAGGATGAACCATACATTGAAAACCGTGTTTCAGGGACATCGCATATTTCTACCCTGATGACATAAGTACCGATCTTGGATGAAATCATTCGATAGAAGTTCAGAAGAATGTACAGCATCGTCTCTACTGACTGGTGATCAACTGTTTTATAAAGTAAAATATGTGGACACTTCTTTTGGTAAACATTTTTCAAAAAAAAACTTACGAAAAAATGTTGGAAGAAGAGATCCATTTTTTTAATTAGCATACTAGAATTGTTTGTACATCAGACACTTTTTTGATGTTATGCATGTTGAAAAAATTGTATGCGACTATATCATCAGCACATTTCTAAATTCACCCAACAAAAAAAAGGATGGAATTAAGGCTTGGTTGGACATGGTTGACATGGGAATATGTGAAGAGTTGGCGCCAGTGAAGGGTGAAAAATGAACTTTTCTTCCTCTAGATTCTTACACTCTTTCCAGGAAAAAGAGATATCATTTTTTCAACATCTTGAATAATTTAAAGGTTTCATATGGGTATTCATCAATATCAAGAACATTGGGTCAATGACCGATTTAAAGTTAAAGGGTCTGAAATCACATATTTCCATGTTTTGATGCAAGATCTAATTCATATATTGTTTTTTGTTTAATTTTTTCCAAGAATTTTTGTTATACATTAACAAATCTCGGTTTCTTATTCAATTCTATATGTAGTAAAGTTATAGACACAGTGAAATTTCTGAGTGGAAAAGAAATTTTCGTCATATTATGTGAATTGTAATTTTTCTTCCCTCTGTTATTCTGTGATATGATGGTTCATTTAATTGTTCATGTGGTGAGACAGATTCAACTATGTGGTCCTATACACTGTAGATGGATGTACCCCATCGAAATGTATATGAATATTTTTAAAGGGTATTTCAAAAATCGAAGTCGGCTATATGGTTGAATTGAGGAGCGATATATTATTGAAGAAGCTATTGAATTCTGTACCAAATAGCTATCTGGTGTAGAAAGCCTTTTCCTACCAATATATCGTCACACTAAGTAGCTTGTGGGTAATGGTATTTTTGGAAGATATGTTGTTACAATCAATATTTCATATCAGGATTAGGACCACCTTTATATTTTTCATAACATTTTGGAGGATTATCCACATGTCGAAACCCACAAAGAAATTCTTAGTAATTTGAATCCATCAAGGGCTGGAAACGGATATCAAATACACATAATCAGAAGTTTGTAGAATGGTTTCGGGAACATATATTTAAGGAGTCAATTGAAAACCCAGATTCAATTTCAGAATGACTTTGATGGCTAGCCGGAGGACCAAGTGGGTATGTATTATCTTATAATGCTTATGTAATTAACTGTTATGCATTCAATACTAATGAACATGATGAAGACAGTACCATACAGAATAGTGGAGTTACACTTGTGGATGAAGAGATGAATGTTTCCAATACTAAGGATAGAAATCCAATTTATGCAAATATGTCATACTTTTACATCATCAAACAAATATGGGAGTTGGATTATATGAACTTCAAAGTGCCAATTTTTTTATGCAAGTGGGTTGACAATATGATTTCACTTAAAATAGATGATTTAGGATTCATGAAAGTTGATTTCAGTAAGTAAGGCTACAAAAATGAACCACTTATAATGGAATTATAGTCCATACATGTTTTTTATGTTCTAGATACTGCAACCCAAAATTGGTTAATTGTTATGTTATCCACCAAAACCATTGAAGGGTTACATGAAAATTTAACAGAGGATTACCCTTTCATTGTGGCGTCACAATCATTTCTCCATGGTAAAAATGTAGAAAACATTTTGTATGTTAGAGGATATCATAATGAAGGGATTTGAATAGTTGATAGAGGTTTCAAATCCCTTCAGCCTTTAAAAAAAGTGTTCAATAATCAGGTTACATTTTTTGCAATATAAATCATCTTACCTTATGTTATTGTCTATTTGAAGCTGGTTTTATGTAATCTAAATTTAATGTTGAACCACTTTTTTAGAAAATGACTTCTTCACATGATTATGCTTCTAATCCCGAGGCACAACAGGTCTCTTATCTTACTACTACTCGTAGTGAAGGGGACCAATAGGTTTTTCAACCTGTTGTTGATTCTTCTCCCAATGTAGAGGTACAACCACCATCTTCACATGTCAATGTTAGTGCTCTAAATGAAAAAATTGATGATGTTGAAATAGAGGAAATGGTAGGCATCTAAACACAG
Source organism: Viscum album (assembly GCA_963277665.1). NCBI lineage: Eukaryota > Viridiplantae > Streptophyta > Magnoliopsida > Santalales > Viscaceae > Viscum > Viscum album. The sequence continues at coordinate 646,251,446 of OY728119.1, forward strand.
GTAGTACAAAAAAAAATAGAGTGTCATGGTTTGATGGTGTTATAAAAAATCCTTAAGGCAAAAGCAAAAGGCATCAAATACAAGGTTAGATGAAATAATTAGGCCCAAAATGTTAACCCAACAAGTCTATGTTCAGTAGTTACATCGAAATAGTCACTCATCAACATTTTTTGATTGATGTACAGTCTTGGAACCATGTTTTCATAGGGATTAAGACACCGATGTGGGGAGATATTATGGTAACATTATGATATATCATTTCTTTAATTTAAAAAAAAATAAAATAATGATACATTGAATTACTCTTCATTATCCCATGTAGAGTTCATTTATAGTGGATTTCATGCACAAGGAAAATGTATTAAGGGTTGTTGTGAGGATTTACATAGGGTTTCACACAATTTTAACAAAATTTTATCTTAAATATGCTAAAGGGAAATTAAACCCACACCCACCTCTTATTTATGCACACCTGATATCACAAGGAGTGTGGGATGTGTGTACTTGTAATCATGAGGATCATTCTTTTCAATTACATTGTGTTTTGTAAAAAAATTGAGAATTCGTGTATTCATCACTTTTATTGACAGTTTTTCATTTATAAAACAGCAAATGAGTGATAAAAATAAGGAATGAGTAGAAAAACAAGTGTACCCCTACTATAAATCAAGGATGGGGTACGCTTCACTTGAAAAATAATTGGTACATATTTTAAACCTACCGTAATACTTTTATATGACATGAAACAACACCATAACTATATTCCTCTGTTTATATGTAGATTGATGAATCAAAATCCAATTTCACCTTCATCCCACTCCACATGCAAGGGAAGGAGGTGCGTGTAAATAAATAGGGGATACTGATAGATTAAAACACACAAAAAGTGTGGGAAACATTTTTAAGTGTGACATAATAAATATTGTTTTGGATTTAAATCGATATTATATTACAATAATTGATTATTTTCCTATATTTTCTATCTTACATAGTCATAGGAATCAGAAACACCCAAACCAGATATAGACATACTTCTGGTGGCCTTGAAGCAGCCATAAAAGTATGGTCATGTTAGAGGTACGGTTTTTGGGGTGACACCCTGAACATTTTTTGAGAAAAAAAGGAGGAGGTTTAAAGTGTAGACATCAAAATGATGAGATAAAGAATAGATATCCTTGATGAACATATACAATTTAATAGAGAGTTCATGGAAAATATTATAGCGGGGGGAAGAGAAGAAATAACTCAAGAACAACCAGTGCATGATGATCCCCCCCCACTAGCTTTGAGGTCATCTATTCCCCTCAAAAACCTATCTTAACTAGGGTAAAAAATGTTCTAATAGTTTTTTTGTGAATTGTGAATCAGATAAACATTGATACCATTCCTGTACTGATATTTTACAGGGTGAAGATGACTGTGATTTATATTTATCAATACCCACCCATTGCCTTGTAGCAAGGGATACAATGTTCAATATCCAGAATGTCATTCTATAAAAAAGACAACATCCAACAGGTCATGTAAAAGTGATGATTAATGTAGACCATGATCTAAGTGTTGATCTACCTATTCCAATTGATGATGAAGATATTCATAAGGTCAAACAAGCTCTTGGAACATTCATTGCATGACTGTCACAGCTTGTAAAAAAACATGTCAATAAGGAGGTATTCATTTCCATTTTTTTCAAGATAAAGCTTTAACATTTAGTGAAAAAGGTCATAACTGATGAATGCTATTACAGATGGGCATAGGGAAAGGGGTGAAAAGAAAGAGTAACTAAAAAATCAACTCAAGGATCATCCAAATGATCAAAATGATCTACTAAAATCACCTTAAACCTACCCATTCTATACCTTTATTTATTATCATTCTAGACTCATGTGAAAATGAATTTGAAAGACGGTGGGGTTCACATGATTATTTTTGATGAAAATATGTACTGTGGGGAAGATTCATATTTAATTAGTGTTGAAAATGTAAGTGAAATCCTAGAGTATGATTGTTTAGGAGGATCAGTTGTAAATGTATACAAAAGGTATGTTTTCATGGTTTTATTTTCCAAAAGCTGATATACTATGATAATTATAAATAAATACATTTCATAGTTTTAGAAGGCGTATATATGAAAAACAATTTAAGGGATTTCCCCATGAATAAAAATTTGGACTCATTATTCCTCATGTCACCTCTACAGAAAAAACAGATATCGAATCTAGGAAAGAGGTTGAAATATTGGTAGGCCTGCTCAAATCGTTTAACAAAAAAATTACGAATAACAAACTCTTCTTAATACTAATGATACAAGGTTAAAACTATAAAATTTAATTATATAAAATATATTTTAATTTCCTTCATTACTTATTTCTTTTTATGTTTTAGGTAGCATTGGATGCTTATTGAAGTTAATTTGGATACTCTAATGATTTATTTATTGGATTCAATGCATGCATGTCTAGAAAACTAACCACAAATGATGGTGTTTGTCAATTTTCAATACACTATATTCAACATTTTAGGACTAAACATAATGTTATATAATTTATATTATCTTTTAATGAGGATTTTGTTCTGATAGGGTGGTGCGTGAAAATCTTCTACATCATGGAATGAGGCCAGGGGAAAAGGACAAGGAACATCACAAGTGCTGCGACTGGATACAAATCAGGGAATATATAATAAGATTTCACTATCCAAAGACATATAAAAAATAATTTATTTTTTCTCAATGTTTATTCAGTTCCTAAAAAACAAATGATAAAGACTAGGGTTATTATGTTTTTAAATTTATAAAATAGATCATATACCATAAACAAACCAACATCCCTGAAGAGGTATTTTCGAATATAAGTAACATTTTATTTAAAATAATTATTAATCCTCTGTGTATTTATATTTTTTCAGTACTACCATGATTATCGAAAGGACTCCTATTCACAGGATGAGATAGATTTGTTTAGAAAAAAATGGGAAGCATACTTTATGGAAGAATTTATACAAATAGAACGAATATGTGATTGGTATGACTCAATGTGTCTATTTTTATTTAAAATTGTCAGTATTTTTAGTAAAAATAACATGTTCCATACTGAAAACTAAGTAAACACATTAGGATTGTTTTGATACTTTTGAAAAATGATCCATAATTCATTTTTGACTTGTAAGAATCAACCACACCTAAATCTAACACATGGTGTGATTATTATGACTTTAAGTGTGTATTTTTATAATAAATTAAATATAAATTTATCAAAAAGAACAAGTGACATACTAAAAATTGAGAAAACGAATTCATATTATTTTTATACTTTAGAAAAATGATCCATCAGTCATATGTGACATGTTGTAATTAACCACACATCAATTTGACAAATGGTGTGACCAATATAACTAAAAGTGTCCGATATCAGTTTAAAATTGGCATTTTAGCACAAAATGCATCACTCTCTGACAACCAAGAAAACTTGCTTTGATTATCATCCTAATTTATGAAAATTATTAATAAGTTCTTTATGACGTGAACTAAGTAGTTTCATGTCAACTCAATGCATGATGTGATTGGTATGACTCAAAATGTGTGTTTCCAGTTTGAAATGATATTTTAATAAAAAAAACTGACATACTAAAAACTGAGAAAACACATTCGGATTATTTTGATACTTTGGTAATATGATCTATAATTCATTTTTGATGTGTATAAATCAACTAAACCTCAATCAGACGCACGGTGTGACCGATATGACTCAAAGTGTCTCTTTTTATTTAAAATTGACATTAATTTTAGTAAAAAACACAACTTGCATACTGAAAACCAATAAAACGCATTCATATTGTTTTAATAATTTATTAAAATGATACATGATTCATTTTTGAAGTGTAGTAATCAATCCCACCTCAATACAATTCACGATGTGACTGGTATAAATCCAAATGTGACTTTTTATTTAAAATTGACATTAATTTAAGCAAAAAGGAAAATCGACATACTAAAAACCGATAAAACACATTCAGATTATTTTGATACATTAGGAAAATTATAGATGATCTATTTGTGATGTGTATGAATCAACCCCACCTTAATCAAGAGCATGGTGTGACCGGTATGACTAAAAGTGTCTATTATCAGTTTAAAATTTACTTTTCTCTCAAAACATGCCACTCACTAAAAACCAATAAAACGATTTCTGATTGTCTTAATAATTAATAAAAGTGATTATTAAGTCCATTAAAATGTCTATAAAGTAGTATCACATAAAAGAGATGGATTATTTTACAATTATTTCTCAAAAAGCGTGTTTTCGTTTTAAAATTATATTTTAGTAAAAAAAACACAACTGACATACTGAAAACCATGAAAATGCATTTGGATTATTTTTATACCTTAGAACAATGATACATGAGTCATTTTTGATGTGTAATAATAAACCACACCTCAATCCGATGAACAGTGTGACTGGTATAAATCTAAATATGTTTTCATTTAAAATTGACATTATATTAAGTAAAAAAACGTGACATACTGAAAACTAATAAAACGCATTTAGATTGTTTTGATAGTTTAAGAAAATGATCCATGAGTCATTTGTGATGTGTAAGAATAAAAAACATCACAATCCAATACATAGTGTGTCCATTATGACTAAAAGTGTCTGTTATTAGTTTAAAATTGACATTTTAGCTGAAAATGTTTTACTCACTAAAAACCAAGAAAATTTCCTATAATTGTCTCTATAATTTAGGATAACAATTGATAAGTACTTTATGAAATATATAAATTAATATCACCTCAAACGGATGAATGATGTGACTGGTATGACTCAAAATGGTTGTTTCTAGTTTTAAATTATATTTTAGTAAAAAAATACAAATGTCATACTGAAAACTGAGAAAACCCATTCAAATTGTTTTGATACTTTAGAATAACAATCCATGAGTCATTTGTAACATGCAAGAATCAAAAAAATCTCAATCCAAAAAATGATTTGACCGGTATAAATCCAAGTATGTCATTTAAATTTGATATTAATTTTAGTAAAAATAGAACGGACATACTCAAAACCAAGAAAACCCATTTATATTGTTTTTATATTTTAGGAAAACGATCCATAACTCAATTGTGATGCATAAGAATCGACCTCACCTCAATACAACGCACGGTGTGACTTTTATAACTTCAAATGTGTCTTTTTTATTAAAAATTTTCATTTTTTTAATGTATTCTTTTATATTAATGTTTAATTTATTTCTTTATAGTATTACTATCCTAATATTTGTTTTCTTATATAGGTGGAACCATTTACTTGAGTTTGGATGATTTATTTGGAAACTAATACCATAAGAAGACATTTTTGAGAGGGGATCACAGATTTCAAATGATGAAACATTAATGTTCTGAACTATTTTTTGGATAATTGTAAATGCAATTATATAAAACACTATTTGAAATGTATATAGAAATGTTCACAAAACCCTTGTATGTTTTTATTTATTATTTTGTGCACTGTGTAGGTATTGTTTTTTGTAGGTTGTGTGTGTGTGTTGTGCAGGTGCAGGTGTTTCTGGTGGGTGTGTTGTTATATAAATAGCACACCACATGCAACTAGACCTTTATCTGCCATATTTTGAGTTCTGATAAAGGCCCCCATTATCAGTGCTACTTCGAGTGCTGATAAAAGCACCGTTTATCATCACTTCAAATAGCACTTACAAAGGGCTCCTTTATCATTTCTAAAATAGCACATATAAAGAGGGGACTTTATTAGAACATTTTTTTTCATGGATAAAGGATACAATTTATCATTACTTTTTTAGCACTGTTAAAGGGGACCCCCTATCTTCGTTGAGATTAACAGTGATTTTATATTTCTGATAAAAGCATTATTTGTAGTATTGTATTTTTCATAGAAACTCCGTGTCTAATGTAACATATTCCAAGTATATGTTTCATGTAATATACACCATGTTAGTGTTTCATGTAATGTATTCTGAGTCAGTGTTTCGTATTCTGAGTCAGCACCATGTGAAAGGAATGTTTAACTTAGTTTAATGCAATACATTAATGAAAATTAATTCAATCGAAAAAATAGGATCCATAAAAAATCGAGGCATTTCCATATATAAATAGTTTAAATTATATATAATATATCCATAATATCAATGAACAAGGACATAATGGAGAAAAATTCTTGATTGAAATAAGAGGTATAATTGGATCCACTTAAAAGCATCCTTTCAGATCAATTCTGAACCAAAAAGATGGGAAATGGTAAAAATACATGTAAAACCCAAAAATAAATATTCGAGAAGAAAATATATGGGTTTTTAGAGAGAAATAACATTAAAAATTCGATAATATAAATTTAGTCATAAAAATTTTCGATTTCAAAGTGAGATTGGAATGAAAACCCACATGGATTTGATAACCTTTGAAATAAAATACCTTAGAAGAGATCCTGATAAAGAGTTTTAAATCCCATAAATTTCATGAAAATTATTATAAAAAATACATCCATCTATAAATATGTCACAAAATAAAACATTTTTTGAATATATATCATATCTTAATAAAGAAAATTGAGATACAAAAACCCTTACAATGTCATATTTTATGATGTAATAATCAATCGAAAAGGAAACTATGAGATAAATATGAAAATTCATAGAAAATAAAGTAGAAATAAAATAAATATAATAATAGGTTATAATAAACCAAACAATGAATAACATAGGGAAGGAATATTGTATATGGATCACTAAAAATAGATCAATTCTATAAAACCCTTACATAGATCATAACAAGTGTAGTAACAGTATTTCAAGGAATAGATTATGTGAAATAAATATAACCCACTTAAAATAAGTGGAAATAAAACATTAAAAAATAATTTATTATAATTAATATAATATTATAATGACAAATTTAATGAATAAAGGATATAACTCAATGAAATGAAATTGAGTTAAGAATCATCTTAACTCACTCTTTGAATCAGCTCCTTTGGATTGAATATTAAGCCTTTAAAGAAGGGAATTTTAGATAGATCGTAGCCTTATGAATGTGAAAAAATAAGTAGGGAGGGATTTGGATTGAATATGGAGATAAAAATTAACTTTATATGTGTTTTAGAAATGTTAAAATGAGTCTCCTTTTATAGGAAACTTTTGATAGTGTTTTCAAAAATATTCAATATTTAAGGTCCAAGAATGTAATTTTAAAATGAAAGGTGGATCATTGATAGATAATAGATGATATTATATACCATTAACCATCCTTGAGGGTTTATTATTATTTATTAATTTACAAATCATTTTTTCCCTAAGTTTTTGTCCTCTATCCTATATCATGGCATCCACCATGTATCATGGACTCGACCCATGTGTCATGTAAAGGAATTTTTATGGTGTTGCATATAAAACCATGATGTAAGTGCGTGTTTCAAAAGTGATTTTCAAGGTGTTTCGTCATATCCTAGGATTATCTTGTCTTGGTTTTATGAGTCACGACATGGTGACAAGGTTAATACCAATGTATTCAGCCTTCGGGCCACTAGGCCAACGAGTCGTGTAATGGGTTCTCCTAAAACCTGTGAAAAAAAATCTTTATTTAATAATATGGGATTGGACTTTTACTTTTCTTTTTATTTTCAACATTAAATTTCTTTCAACATAATTTTCAGTGTTATTATTATAATTTAATATTAAAATATTTAGATAAATATGTAATTCAAATTTAAACATTTATATAACTTCTTAAAAAAACATTTTAACCCCCAAAAATTGTGAAACATAATAATTTATCCCAACCTTATCGTTTTAAATATTCTAAAACCACTATCTTTGGCTTTTATTCTGCTTGCACATGCACCACGTCGACCCAACGTAAGCGGTTTTGATAATTATACTATTATTTAAATTTAAAAATAAAGTATTAACATAAATATAATTCATTATTCATAATTATTATCATATATTTCCATTTATAATATATTTTTATTCATATCCTTATGGTGAAAATATATTTAAGATTTGTTTTTATTTTTATTTTTCAAATTGTGTAGAATCTGAGTAAACATTTGGATTAATAATTTTTTTTAAAATTTTAAAATTCATAAATAAAAATAAAAATAATTTATTAGGGATCATATATACCTCTTAATTCAATAAAATACCAATAATTTTCAAATATCATCACTAATCCATCAATCCTCAGTTTTCCTACGTTGTAAAAACGTTGTATTGGAACTAATAATTGATTTCATATTTATCTTTTATTAATAATTAATTTATATTAATTGAATAATATTTATAAGATATTTAGTTTATTCTATCATGAAATAGACATTACTTAACTTATGTAAATATTTATTTCATATTTATATCATGATGATGTCATAAAAGTTATAGTATTCTTAAATGTTGTATTTTTTATCTATTCACCAAAAAGTCACCTTATATAGAAAATTCATAAAAATCTACCCTAATCTAATTTTGATATAATGATACCAAAAATAACTTCCATTTTAGAATATTAAAATTCTAAAATTTAGAAAATTAAATTTTAAAGTAAATTATTTTCTGTATTAGAAAATAGTATATTTATAATAAAAAATTGTTATTATTATTCAAATGAAAAGCCATAATCTTATTTCATGCCATGATAAAATTGTTTATAATATTTTCATAATAATATATATCAATATAAATCCATATTATTTACATAAATAACCATCTGAAAATATCCAATAACTAACTAATAAAAATTCAAATTATATTAAGGAAATTTATTTAATCTTTAAATAATACATTTATTAAAAGATGAAGTAAAAAATAATAATTTCAAATATATAATGTGTTTATAATTGATTATATAAAATCCTTTTAATCATTATATGAACACATATATGTTATTAAAGTAAATATATAAATTCATATTGATGAATATAAATAAACCATTTAAGTGATATATTACTAAAATATATGGGTTGTTACATGAAGAGGTAGTGTGAATTAAGTAATGAAGGGGGGTCTATGACATGGGGGTTGTGACAACACAAGGATTTCAGTAGTGATGGAAGCTTGATCATAGATATCTACTAAAAATAATATAAGCCAAAGTGAAAGAGGAATATTAGGAAGCTCGACATGTTTTGGTATTTGTAACAAATTAAAAATGAGTTAGGTATTGAGGATAATGGTGATATCTAATTGAGGGCATGTTTTAAATTTTTTAATAGACCTTTAACAGTGATTATTCATATAAATGACCAATAAAATTTATTTTCATTATCAATTATATGAATAACCTATATGAGAGATCCTCCTATAAATAATTTAACATTGGTTATTCTATAACGAGTGTTAAAAATATATTCAAAGTTAGTTATTAAAGGAATGGTGTTAAATAATTAACATAAAAAATAATTTTTAATAGTGTTTGATTCCTTGGACCCTTGGATATTTTACTAAATCAATCTAACATCACCAATGATTCACCTAGATTTGAAATAATTTTTATGGGTGTTTTGTAAGGTTAAATCAAGGTTATCAAATATTTTAAAATCAACACATGTAAATTTATTTCACATGTATGGTTATCATACATGTTTATTTAACAATAAAACTAATTATACATTTTCCATTATATTTACTTTTGATGTTGGTGTGCCCTATCCCTAGCTTGTTTAATTTTTTAAAGCCCTAACCCATTAATAACCTATTTATTTTTAAATTTTTATTACCCAAAACATATCCTATTATATTTTGAAATGAATATTTAACTGTCATAACCCATTAAAATATTTTATTATAATTTATAATTCTTAAATTTCATTTATAATTTTAGAATAAATTGATATGAAATTTAATAAATATACTTTTACAATTTTTAATCCTTTAAAAAACATAGGTAGTAAGCTAATAATAAGTTATTTAATTAAATTTTCGATTTAAAATCCACTTATAAATCTAATATGATAAAAATAAAAAACAATAGATAAATTTTATCATATTACTATTGTTTAAAAATATATAATTAACAAATAAATATTAATTAATTTAATCATGTTTGGGTTTTAGAATAACCTAACACTACTATACACACTCTTTTAGTTTGTTAACCAGGTTTTGAATTAAACACCCGAACCCTATAAAAACATGATAAACCATTACCACAACCCTACATAATCTAGTTGGGTAGTTTTAGGTACCTAATTAATGGGTACAAGTAACACCCCAAGAACACCGAGTTTAAACAAACTACGATATACTAATGAAATATTATTATTTAATGTGACAGTTATCACTTATCCATTGGATTGGAATGTGTGAATATGAATAACTAAATTATGAAAACATTATGGTTTACACATTTATGAAATGAATTCATTGGTTATCAACTGATTCTAAATTAAAATAAAAATCATTTTAAAGTAAAAGAGATGTTTTTATGAAAAATTATTTGTAAGCATGTAATGTTTTTTATCTTAATAAATTAAATTTATCACTATTGTTGAATGATTTTAATCAAATATAAATATTAAATATTAAAACATTTTTTTAAAATTTATCTATTATTTAAGAATAAATCCAACTTTTTTGCTTAAAAATATATTTTTCTAAAAAATTATTTTCCTAAAAAATTTCCACTTATTTTAATATCAATTTCTAACACCTATAGAAATTAAATCTTAAAATTTTAATATAATATTTATAATCAAGATATCTATATTTGGTAAATAGGTCCCTTTTATTTTTTTCATTATGAATAGTAATATTGGTATGTTTTTTTCACTTTATTAAGGGTATAATGAGTAAAACATGGTCAAAACTTTGGGATAAGCCATTAAAATTTCTAAAATACTTTCTTTTATTCTATTGGAGAAGTGGAGTTTGGAAAATACCACATAATTCTTAAATATATGGAAACTTAGTTACATTTTTCTCTGATTATGATCATTGTATTAATTTAAGAAAAATGATAATTAGAAAATGTCATTCTCTTTACTTTAATATCTCTAAAAAATTCACATAAAGATAAAAAGAGGATAAGTTTATTTATGAATATATATTTGCAAGAGAAATTAATTTTTTCATATTAATTTATTTATAATTTTTTGTGATTGGATGATTACCTTAAATTCTTACACATCACTGATAAAGTATTTATTAAATTAATATAAAAATAAATTAAATGATCTTAAAAATGATAAAAGTAATAAAATTTTGATGAATTATTATATTCCATGAATTTTATATACAAATTTAAAATATTAATAATGTGTTAAAGTTTTAGATTTTCATTCATTTTTTATCGTGTTTTCATTAAAGTGAAATTAAATGGACAGTGAAAAAATGACATTAATGATATTTTATGTTAAATAATATTTTATTTAATTATTTAAAAATAATAAAAATCTTAAAACAAGACAAGTGGGATGATAAATGGTCTAAAATGTCATCCCTTGTTGATTTATGAGATAATCTTTACCTTATGAGTAAAATTATAACCCTTTAAATTTAAAAAAGTCACTACTATGGTTAAGATTAAAATTCGTTAATGAAAGGGATAAAGCAAAATATAAGGTTTAAAATGGCACAAAATATTGTCAAATTTTATTTTCTTGGTGATATTTAGACCTTAGAATCTTTTTATTTGAATCTATATCCATTTAGAACCATTTTTTTAAGAAATACTTAATTATATTTTAATATTTTTAGTCATTTCATTTGTTTCATTTCCCTCCCTTATAAAAGGACGTCCCTTATAACTTTTATTAACACAAAATTGATCCATATAGCTTAAAAACACTACACAATTCTATTCTCAACTTCCCTAATAATAAATTAGAGGTGTTGTTTGTCATGACCTGACCCACTGGGGCCCGCCTAGCCATTGGTAAGCTAGGTGTGACAATCCCAAGCCTGTATCTAATAGGCTAGGGGTGGAGACAAGTTTAAATAAGTCATAAACATAAATGGGAGGCCTAAGACAAAGTACCTATACACACATACATAACCATCTCCATGAAAAAGTGTATAGAAATAATTAAATGTTGCAGAATCTAGAGTATAATTGTAACATCTCGTTATTTTAAAAGGAAAAAAATTAAACAGAATGCTCAAATGAACTACTAATTACTATGTGACATTTATTACCTAGCTGTTAAACTTAATTTTATCACTTCTATGATTTGAATTTCAAAGATCTCACATACAAGGTTACGATTAGTAAGTTATTTGGGGTGTGATGGAACAAACATAATTTTTTATGAATAGTAACCTACCTTTATGAATATTAACCTACCCTTATGAATAGTATTATGACCCCTATTAATATTAGATCCTTCAAAAGAATAGTTATCTCACTCATAAATGTATAAATAAAATTCAAGCATCTTATAAGTGACAATGTGATCATAATAAAAGTATTGGTATTTTTGAAAGTCAAAAATAATTAATTAAAATTAAATAATTAATTTGAAAAAAAATTGGTTTCCTAAAATGTGTTAATAAAATAAAAATTTATATGTCTTCTAATTTTAAGATAATTTTTTAATACCTCCTGTGATTTTTAAAGCATTATAAAATATGTTTTAATTTTAAAATTTGTATTTATAAAGAGTATTATGATTTTAATTAAAAATTAAGTTGATCATATTTAGAAAATTATTTTTGAAAAATGGATTTCATTTTTGGAATATACGCAATTAAAAATGGTTACGGTAAACTTTTGGGATTTTTCTGAAATAATTGAATTTTTTATAAATATTGAAAAATGATATTTTAAGAAATAGGTTAAATTCATGATTTATAGAGCCATGTATGATGTTATATTGATTTAAGAAAAATTAGTTAAAAATAAAATTCACTTATTACTATTATTGGACATGTAATCAACACTATTACTTGTCTTGTGGAGAAATAATACATTAATGAATATAATATTGAGAAAACCTCTCTCCCCTCCAATATAAAAACCACCCTTCACACCCTCATTTCCTCACACATCTCAAACTTCATGCCTTATCTAAACTCTACTAAACTATCTTCCCTAGACCCTTCCCCACTTCCAAGAGCTTTCTTTCTCAACAAAATACCAATCCAATGTGTCTTAAGGAGGATTCAAGATGTATTTCCCCTCTCTCTTTTTGTTTAATTTCCTCTCAATTTCTAGTTATTTTCTTAATCTCTCCCCACCTATACTCATCCACATGGTATGGTAACTCAAATATCTTACATATATGTTAATTTTATGATAATAATGGGATAATATATCATCCAAACTCCTTCTCCTCTTCTTTTTATTTTAGAACGGAAAACGTTGTTCAGGAGGTGTTAATTTATAACCTTCAAGAACGATATGTTTTCATTTTCCTTCACCACCTTCAGATCTAGTCATGAAAACACTTTTTATGGTTGAAAAAGATTATTTTATATGTATTACATTATATTTATTGTTTTGTAGATAACTTATGTACATATTGATAAATAATTAAACAAAACAAGTTCGTTGTGGTAGAAAACAGCCCGAATTAAATCAAATGATCATCATTAAATTCTTATCTAATAATTCCTTCTCATGGTATATAAAAATTATTTATAATATCATTTAAAGTTCTGAAACATCATATATAACATATAATTGCAATTTTGGATGTTTATCCATGTTTTAAATGAACTTCCATTCATGAATACACGTGAACCGTTCAAGAAAACAATAAAAACAAATGTTCCCGAACAATGAATTTAAACTCTATAACTCATCTAAAATCCCATCAATGAACATAATAAAACCTTAATGAATATTATTAATTTATAAAATGTTCTTTAATTGTATGTTAATGAATCTAATTTGGTTATACATGAAATTAAAGTGAACGAAGTGTTCGGATACAAAGTAAGGGAAAATTTTCGAACCCAACTCTCATACTTTCGTTTTTCCCTCTTTCAACCCATTTTTAGTATGAATATGACTTCAAAATCATTTTTTCATCCTCATATTACCTATTCTATAATATACATGTTTTATAATTAAGTTTATAAAAACCCCAATGTTCTTCAAACTGAAATCTACTTTCAAATAAACACCCTCTTTTGAAATCTCAAAGATTGTTTCTACTTCACTCATCGTTGATTGTTTTAAGTCAAGAATGTTATCCCTTATTTATTTTTAGATAAAATGTTTATGAATTTACTCTTTATGATGTGAAACCCATTCCTTTGCATGGTTTATTTTATGTTTAAGTATGACATATGTTTTATGTGGCATGCATGATAATGTAAATATTATGATGTGATAGGTGCACTTGGAATTATAAAGCGCAATATGAATGTTATGATGTGATGGGAGCACCTGGAATTATACAGTTCTCCAATGCATTGTGTAAAGTGATGAATCTCATGAGTTAAAGGTAAATGATGTGTGAACATGATGTCATAATTGTTCAAAACTATGTGTGGTATATGACCACTAAGACACGTCGTTTCATTTTTATGAATTACCATATTACAATTATTTTCTTAATGTTTCCACTCAGTATTATGATCATATGTCTATGTTATAATGATAATGATTATTCTCATCCCATTTTATATTGTTTCATTTTCTTATCTATCCTCTTACTAGGCTTCAGCTCACCACTTTTTTATGTATATCCTCAGGTGGGTACTTGACCTAAGGAGTATTCAAGGGACAATAAGAAGCTAGAGAAGAAGTAATTAAATAAATGTTTATGTTTTATTATGTAAAAGTTATGTATGGTTTGTCTAACCCTCCAAAAACTAGATTGGTAAAAGTTTCTATAATGTATTAAATGTTGTGAATTTTTTCAATTTTCTTTTATAAAAAAATACACAACATTTATATGTGTTGAACCTAGAAGAGAGGGTTCGGGGATTTACAGTTGGTATCAGAGAAACAGTCTAGACAACATTGGAGATTAGATGTTGTCGTCTAAATGGTAGAGTCTACAAGTCTAGTAGTCCTAGTTTTCTTAATTCTAAAGATGGATATTCAGAATTGTTCTGTGTCTGATGAACGAATTTTGAGGGCGTAATTGTTTTTAAGGGGGGAATAATGTAATATTCTAGTATTTTAAAAGGAAAAAAATTACATGTCATGCTCAAATTAACCACTAAATACTATGTGACATTTATAACCTAGTTTTTAAACATAATTTTGTCACTTCAATGATTTGAATTTCAAAAATATGACATACACAGTTGCGATCAGTAAGTTATTTGGGGTCCGATGGAACAAACTTAATTTTTTTGTGAATAGTAACATACCCTTGTAAATAGTAACCTACCCTTAAAAATAGTAATATGGCCCTGTTGAATATTAAATTATCCAAAATAATAGTAACTTCACCCATGAATGTATAAATAAAATTTAGGCATCTTATAAGTGATAATATGACCATAGTAAAAGTATTGATATTTTTGTAAGTCATAAATAATTAATTACAATTAATTAATTAATTTAAAATAAAATTTATTTTCTTAAAATGTGTTCATAAAATAAAAATTTTATGTATTCTAATTTTCAGATAATTTTTGAAGGCATTATGTGATTTTTTAAAGAATTATAAATAAGTTATAATTTTAAAAAATGAATTTTTCAATCAAATTCTATTTTTAATTAAAAATTAAATTAATAATATTTAGAAAAATATTTCTGAAAATTAGATTTCATTTTTGGATTCTACAAATTGAAAAATGGTTATGGTTAATTTTTGGGATTTTTCTGAAATATTTGAATTTTTGATGAATAGTGAACTATGATAACTTACAAAATAAGTTAAATTCATGATTTATAGAGTCATGTATGATGTTATTCTGATGTAATAACAATTGGGTATAACTCACATGTACTTATTACTATTCTTGGTCATGGAATCAACACTATTACTTGCCTTTTGGAAAAATAATAAATTAATGAATATAATATCGAGAAAACCTCTCTCCCCTCCACTATAAATACCACCCTTCACACACCCATTTCCTCACACCTCTCAAGATTCATTCCTTGTATAAACTATTCCCA
This sequence comes from Viscum album, assembly GCA_963277665.1. Classification (NCBI taxonomy): domain Eukaryota; kingdom Viridiplantae; phylum Streptophyta; class Magnoliopsida; order Santalales; family Viscaceae; genus Viscum; species Viscum album. The sequence continues at coordinate 646,267,491 of OY728119.1, forward strand.
AACATCATCCCTAGCCCCTATATCACGTCCATGATCTTATGTTTTCATCAAAATACCAATCCAAGGTGCCTTAAAGCGGATTCAAGAGGTATTTCCCCTCTCTCTTTTCCTTTAATTTCCTTTCAATTTCAAGTTCTTTTCTTAATATCTCCCCATCTATCCTCATCCACATGGTATGTTAACTCCAAAATATTACATATATTTTAATTTTATGATAATAATAGTATAATATATCATACAACCTCCTTCTCCTCTCCTTTTTATTTTTGAACGGAAAACGTTTTTCGTGAGGTGTTAATTTATCACTTTCAAGAATGAAATGTTTTAATTTTACTTTACCACATTCATATCTGGTCACAAAACCATTTTTATGGTTTAAAAAGATTATTTTATTTTTATTATATCTTATTTAATGTTCTGTAACTAACTTATGTACATATTACTAAATGATTAAACAAAACAAGTTCATTGTGGTCGAAAACCCACCCAAATTAACCCAAACAATCTTCATTAAATTCTTATATAATGATTCCCTCTCATGGTATATAAATAAATTATTTGTAATATATTTTCGTGTTCTGTAACATCATAAATAACATATAATTACAATTCTTTATGTTTATCCACATTTTAAATTATCTTCCATTCATGAATACAAGTGGACCGTTCAAGAAAACTATAAAAATGAATGTTCCCAAAAAATAAATTTAAACACTATAACTAATCCCAAATCCCATAAATGAACATAATAAAACCTTAATAAATCATATTAATGTATAAAAGGTTCTTTAATTGTTAATTAATGGATCAAATGTGGTTTTAAAAGACATTAAAGTGAAGGAAGTGTTCGGATATAAGGTAAGGGGAGATTCTTAAACCCAACTCTCAAACTTCATTTTTACCTCTTTCAACCCATTATCAGTATGTATATGCCTTTAGAATCATTTATTAAACCTCATATTATCTAGTCTAGATTATACATTTTTTTATTTAATTTTATGAAAAACCCAATGTTCTTCCAAATGAACTCTTCTTACAAATAAAAACCCTCTTTTTACTTCTCAAAGATAGTCTCTACATCACTCATCGTTGATTGTTCTAAGTCAAGAATGTTATACCCTATTTATTTTGGGAGCCATATGTTTATGAATGTATTCTTTTTTATGTGAAACCCATTCCTTTATATGTGTTATTTTATGTTTAAGTTTGACATATGTTCTATTTTTCATTCATGATAATGTAAATGTTCTGATGTGACGGGTGTGCCCAGAATTATACAGCGCTCTAATGCATTGGGTAAAGTGATGAATATCATGAGTTAAAGTGAAATGATGTTTGAAAATGAGTTAGTATTGTTCAAAACTATGTGTGTTATATGACCACTAAGTCATGATGTTTCATTTTTATGCATTGTCGCATTCCAAGATTCTTCTTAATGTTTCCTCTTAGGATTATGACCCTACGCCTTTGTTATGATGATAATGATTATGCTCATCCCATGTTATGTTGTTTAATACTATTATCTATCATCTTACAAGGATAAATCTCACACCTTTTTGATGTATCTCCTCAGTTGGGTACTTGTACTAAGGATTATTCAAGGGCCAATAAAAAGCTAGAGAAGAAGGAATTAAATAAGTGTTTATGTTTTATATGTAAAAGTTATGTATGGTTTGTCTAATACTTCAAAAACTAGACCGGTAAAAGTTCCTGGAATGTATTAAATGTTTTTTATTTGTTCAATTATCTTTTATATAAAAATACAAAACATTTATATTTTTTGAACCTGGAAGGGAAGGTTCGGGGATTTACAATAATCATTCATTCAATAACCTCTAAGGAATAAATCAGAGTACGACAATATAATACCAAAGCGTAAAGGGGTAAAATATGAACCCAACTATAAATGAGGTCCCAAGCTAAAAAAATTGATAAAAAAAGTCAAACTAATGAAATCTAGGCTTCTAATCTCTAAACTCAGACATCGAACATGGTCAATACACACAAGGCACTACTATACTCCATCGATGCCACCGTTAATCTATATTTCTTCTAGGAAAGACAGGAAACATTTGAGAAAATACCATTTAGGGGTGAGTTTATACATACCCATTAGGATGCCCCAAAAACCACAAAGTGATAAATAAAAATATACAATAGAATTAAACTCAACCTATATAAAGAGGGAAACAAAAATCAACATATATTATCATAATGAAACCCAGATTATAGATAATGGGGATCTCTAACTCCATAGCCCAATCAAGGATGATGAGTCAACATATAGCATAAAAGTTCCAAATTGGATTCCCAGAATCTTGTGAATCTATACAAGGAAATCATGTGGAGGACCCACACCTCACCACTAAGCTGCATAGTTAAGGAGGCACAATCTCCAATATAGGACTTGTGACCCTAGTGTGATACGGTGTTCTACTCATTAGATAGAGGACTTGTGCCATAGTGAGATAAGAAGATGTCACTTGGTATATAGAGAACACACGCCCTAGTATGACAGGGGGTGACCTTAATATATGGAGGACCCATGCCCCAATGTGAAAGGAGGTTCGACTCGATTGATGGAGGACCTGCACACTGATGTGATAGGGGGTACCTCTTGACCTATGTAAGAAGTTTGGGGGAATCACACCTCAATGTGATAGGGTGGTTACCAACCCCGACTTCTCTCTAATGATCCTTCTCATTCACTGTTATCAGTCAATCGTCTCCTGAAGAAGCGTCACACTTACAACACCTCAAATCATATATAAAAATCCACTATGAAGTTTTCTATTGCATTATATATAGAAAATTACTTAAGATAGGATATTCATGGGCTAAGATCTGAGTTTTGAAGAATGATATATGAGAGGTTGAAGTTCTTGGGAGAATTACATGGCATGTATGTTGGGTCACATGGCATGTTTGTAGGGTCACATGGCATGTGACCTCAACTCATTGACTAGTCGTGTTCTCCCCTATATATGGATTTGAAATCCATATCATACTAAATGCTATATGCAGGAAGTACACAGCATGTCTCATCCACCCAGGGCCTCCACATGTCCTCTTATCCCATTCTTGTGTACACTGGTTATTCCCATGTACTCTGGATATATATGAGTACATGGTCATGTCCATGTACACTGGTCTTTCATATGTTCTTGGTCATGAACATTCCCATTTACTCCTAGATTATATGTCGAGACACCAGCACTAGGTCACATAATTTGTGTAGGTCATACAGTAAGTGTGATCTTTAACTCCACATGAAACCCTAGACATCATATCTTGGTGTCTAAATGGCATGTTTCCTCTGAGGTACATGGATTTTAGTTGAGAAATTTTCAAAAAAAAGTTTCCTAATGTGGATCTAAAATACACCATTTCTAGCACCGTCCACGCCTATTTGAACAATAAAATATACCAAAATTTAAGGAAACATCACCGACCATCAATTCCCAACCTATGATGGTTGTAAATCAGAATTCTTTTCCTGAATAGAAATATGTTTCACATCTTCCACAACACTAAATTTCAAATCCAAAAATCCATCACCATCATCTCACAACAAACCTTTATTCATCCCTAAAATGTTGATCCATACGTTGTTTAGAAAGATTCTACGAATATAGGGGTTCGTTCATGCTCAAACCCACCCTAGTATTGTTGAAACAAGATCCCATGGTTCAATGGTGATGAACATGAAGAATGGTGGGGTAAATTAAAATAACGAGTTGAATCCATTGTTTTCCAATGTGGTCTTAGAAAACGATCACATAAATGGGAACAGGGATGAAGAAAAAGTAATTGTGATAATAAAATGGGTTTGATGAAACAATTTATTATTTGTATCATTTGAATAATGAAAATTACTATAAAAATAAAACAGATAACAAATCCATGCTTAATCTTTAATAAAAAGGATGGAAACTGTAAATAATGATCCATGCCTCAATTATGGATCAATCATTGATGAGGAATGGGTTTGTACCATTGTTTTTGAAATGATCATTGAATTTCATTGGGGAAGATAAATCCTATTAAGGATGATCACATCACCACAATCAGTTGTTGTTGATAAACATTCTTGGATTTCTAATTCCAACAAAGAATTCTCCATCCTCCTCTCAATCACTATTAGGATTATGCAACTAACCCTACTGATTTTCCTTAAATGGATTATTATAATGGAGGATTAAGTTTTTAGTTTATTTAATGAATTAATTAAATTAAATAATTAATCCACTTAACACACCAACTAACAACTACCACAGCTAAATGTTTTGTGTTGACCAACCTTAGGTTGCGCCTGGGGTAAACCCAAAATCCTGGAATAAACCATAGTCACATATTTACCATCTGAGTTTCAAAACAACATGAAAACCATTTACACTAAAATGATTCATGAGTGTGCATTAAAATATATTAATATTTTAAATATATTAATTTAGGGGTCCCATTGTAACACCCTGAGATTTTTTATATTTTTTTGAATCAATTTATCTTTTCGATTTTTCTGTCATTTCACGTGATACTAAAAATAGTTCTTAATATATATATATATATATATATATTAAAAACCCAAGTCAAATATTTCATTCACATGAAATACTGATTTTTCTTGTGCTACACATAATACAGACTTGGATTGCGCTACATGCAATACTGACTTGGCTTGCACTACCCGCAACACCAACTTGGCATACAATGCACACAACACTGAGTTTCTATAAAATATATATATATATATATATATAATTTAAATGAGATAATTATATTCTAAAAATTAAAATTAGTTATAGTGATAGTAATAACTACTTTTCAAATATTTTTTATAATCGATTTATATAAATAAAACATATTGAAAATGAAAGATAATATTTTCGGTAAAGTCCTTTTATATTAAAAATATTGTTTTCTGGAATGAACCACTTTTAATAATAAAATTAATTTTAGTAACATTCATAAATGTAATTTGATAAAATAAAATTCATTTTATAATTTAGAATTCCAAAATTATACTCGTGTGAATTTTTGGTATTTTTCTGAGAAACTTCATTTTTGATGAATAGTGAAAATCACTACTTTTTAGTTAAAAACTGCCTTTTTTTCTAATTAAGTATTAATTATAAATGATATTATAAATAATTTATAAGGTCAAAATAGATAAATATTACACATACTATTACAATTTAATCCATTATAATCAATTTCTCTTTGAAAATGAAATTAAATCTTAACAAACTTTTGAACTTTTTTCTACTTTAAAACCCCATTATTTCATCCCGTCTACGAAATTAACACTAATCTTAATTTTGCCTATTTTGTGAATAGAATTTCAGAAATAAAACATACACCATTATTTTTAGTCAAATATTTATATTCTAATAATACCAAGTTAATTTTTGAAAAAAATGATTTGTAAACGTGATTAAAATTAATCACAACGATTAAGGCCACATTAAGCTTAATTAGGAACTAAACCATAAAATTAAGGGCCCAAATGACCAAAACACTTTTCAAAAACCCATTTAATGTTCATATTAAAGACATAAACCTTGAATTATTTATTTTTTTTTTGGTTTTTTATTACTGTTTTTATTTAATAAAATGTGCACACCTAACGTATTTCTAAACATTCCATGTGAGTCTTTTTCATTTCCTATAAAAGGCGACAACATCTACCCATTCCTCACACCAATAAAACCTTTTAAATTCCGACAAGATATTCTGAAATAGACACCCAAAAATCCTACCTTCTACCTTGAATCATCCCTTGGGGAATAAATCCTCTCAAGGAAGCCTTTTGGTACAAACGAAAAAGAGTTACCCGATTTAGATGTAATATCTTCTCTCAAACTCCTTCCATTTATTTTCCTTCTCCACCACCTCCACTATATTTATTCCATTATTGTGTGAAAAAATAGTATAATACATATACTAGTATTTATTTAATCAAATTTAATGACCTAAACTTACACAAACCTTCATCTAATGGATGTCGAACATGCTATTTCTATGAACGGTGAACTACTGCCTCACAAAATGATGATTGTTCATTTCTCCTTTACCACCAATCATGGTGACAATTATGATGGATAATCTATTTATATATGTCATATATTATATTTAATATTTATTTAATCTTAATTATTCTTTTTAAAACACACATCTATTTACTTTCCATTTGGTGTTAATACGATAATCTCGTTTGAGGAACTGTGGACTACCACCCCCTCAAAGTGATGTGATTCGTTCCCACACCACATGGAATGTATTAAGGATGGTTTTAATGAACTTATATGATATATATGATATATTAATGCTACTATAATATATATACGTGTGTTTGTGTTTCTTTCATTTACATACTTTTTTCAATAAGATAATAAAGACTGAAACAACGTTCATGCGTACGTACGACTTACCATCCCCATGAACAGTGTATTCAATTTCATACTCCTATATTATATATATTATTATAATAAAAATATAATGTATATACCAGATATTTATATCATTGTTTTCATTCTGGAATCATGATATAATTATAACTACCATATATTTAACAAATTAAGACACATGCAAAGAACAAAGTAAATTTTACCCAAAGTGAAACCTTAACATAGGATCATTAATAAGCAGGTAATATAAGGATATCATAAAAAATTATATGGTAATATATAATAATAATATTATTCTGTAAAATAATTATAATTAACTTATATTTATTATATATGAATCTTGTACGAGTATGGAGAGAGTTAAGACACAAGGTAAGGGGATTTCATCTCACTTTTAAGTTTTGTGAGATACATGTTATGTTCACCACTCTTTCATTTTGTGTGGTGTATGTACTAGACATGATTGTATTCTATGTATATTAAAAATAAATTTATGGGTATTCACATGACCATTTTATGATCCTTTTTTATGGGGTTTAAGTTTCAAAAGTTACCAAATCGGTAAAATAGTTTTGTATCAATTTTCCTTCTTTAAGACTCATGTTTTGTTATGCACCTAAACACTTTCTTCAATGTGTATATACATCCATTTTACATTTTATAAAATTAATCTCAAAATTTCACTGATATTTTAATCTTCAATCATTTTCCTTTCTAACATGGGGAGTATGATCTCAAGTTACTAAGTTATAAGATTTTATTGGGACAATCTCGCCGCTTTTCGAGATTTTTTAAGTTTATATTTTATTTGATGAAATATTATGATACATATCTTAATCAAATTCATTAATTTTATTATCCTATGGTTATCCATGATATACTCATGTATTTGTACCATTGTTATACTCTTTCTTCCAAAATATAGATAATAAATCATTTTTATGAAATCCTAGATTTACCCTCCCTTCGGTCGGAAATGTATGTTTTTTAAAAAGTGTTTCAATGAATTTATACCATTACCATTTAAGATTTTAAATAATTTTTTACCCTTTTTTTATTTTACCAATCTCTTCAAGGGAATATTTGTATTTCTTTCCAAAAAATTCATTACTCCTAACCTTTTTATTGTGAAAAAAGGAATGTTCTTTTCAACTTCGTATGACATGTACATATTTACCCACTATCATTAATTTGAAGATTCCTTCTCAATTTTTAAAAGGTTATTCTTTAATAAATTGTTTTAAAAGTAATTTTCAAGTAAAAAGGTTTTAAAAATGTTTTTATGTCTTATTTATATGTTTTCAAGTTATTTTCTGAGATAATGATTTTTAAATGGTTTTATGTATTAACAAGCCTTTTTTCAAAGAAGAAATGATATTTTACTCATGAAACATTTTTGAAATATATTTCAAAACTCTTTTCAATCTATGATAACATATGTGGATGTTACTCATGCCCTTTTTGGAAATGATCAAAATGTTACATTCATATCCTTTCTATGAATGGGTAAGACTTAATGTCATGGACTTTATGAAACATGTTTCTCTTTCAGGGGTTTTATGTTCATGAAATTTATTTCTCTTTCACAGGTTATGATTTGATGAAATGGTTATAAAACCTATCTATTTTACATAGGTTATGATGTGATGAAATTTAAATGATACCCATTTTATTTTATGTGTTATTATTTGATGTTTATATGACCTATATCTTTTTATGGGTCATGATTGGATGAATTTTGTATTATCTTATGGCACATGTGTGAATGATTTTACTTTGAGATGGGTGAGACCCATGTATCCCTCCAATGCATTGGGTAATGGTAAGTTTTATATGAGTTCAAAGGGTGCACATTTTGTAGTCCAATATTGAAAAGAAAGAGGGTGTATGGTTTTATAACAAGACCTAAAACAAAGAGGGTGTATGGGTTGTACCCCAAGCCTAAATGAAAGACGGTACCTAGGTGGTAGCACAAGCCTAAAAATAATAAGGTACATGGGTTTTTGACCAAGATTAAAAGAGAGAGGGTATGAGGGTTATATCCCAAGTCCTAAAATAGGAAGGTGTATGGATTTTATCCCTTAACCTAAAATAATGTGGGTACATAGGTAGTTATACCAAGCCTGAAGTAGGTACAGAGGTCGTAGCCCAAACCTAACATGTTATAAATGTATTGGTAGGTAGCCTTGACATAAAAGTTTCTTTTTTTATATGTATTCTACAAATCCTATGTCTTATTCCTTAGTTAGGATTTCATGGCTCATGATGATTATTTCCTTATTATTAATGTCTTATTAACTGCCAATATTTATCCCATAAATCATGTTTATTATCTTTGATATGCAGGGTATGATCTCCTAATGTTATGATCAGGTTATCATAACCCGCTTTCGTGTAAATGATTACATGTCTATCTTGTTTACCATTATTGATAATCTGATCTCACCCCTTTCTTATTTTTACTTTATTCATGTTATGAATAAAGGTTTTAGGTAGAATTAATAAAGGTGGAGTGATTCTCGCTCAAATTTACCCAAAAGAAGGTGGTAGGACGGTCCTTGTAGTCTAGCTTGGGTTGTCGAATCCTCAGAGACCTAAGAAGTAACCTGTAGACATGTACATTCTATGGATTGTTTTTTGATATGAAGTGGCCAAATTGGGTTGATTTTATATGGGTTTAAAGGATAACTAACAGATTTAAGTGAAATCAATTTAAAAGAATGAGTTGATCCTAGGTTATCGCTCGGGGTGGATTGAACGTATTTCCATTTCAATGATTTCAATTTCTTATATTTGAGATGGGTTCATTTAAGGAGATAAAACAACATCATCACTTACTGTTTTAATACCTACACCCTTTATTACTAATCACCTATACACTTTAAGGATCAATTTTTTGAGCACTTCAAGGTAAAGGTTCGTATTAGCACTTGAAGTGTGTGGCCTTAAATTCAACAAGGATGATGGAGTTTAAAAATCATCAAATAAAAATCTCAATTAAAGAAGTGATTAAACATTAATGGGGTGATAAATAACATCCAATACATCCCCTTGATACTCCCTTGGATCAACCCATAAGTGGGTTATCCCTCCATTGATCTCAAGGTTTCAATGGAAGTGGAAAGTAGACTCATGAGGGAGGAAATGGAGAAGTAAACAAAACAACAAAAATAAAATGATCACTCCACCGTTGTGTGATAATATCACATGGTTTGGTATGAAAAATTTCACACCTTGATCCAACGGTATAAAAGTGATAAGGAGAAGAACATAATAATAAGATAAGAAGAACTTTTATTAAGAAACAATGATGAATTAAAACAACTTACATGTGGAAGGCAAATTTGAGACAACAAAACCGCAACATAACATTACAATGAAAGAAAGATCAAAGATCACTAAATACTCCAACACCACTGCCTTAAATAGGCATTTTTGAGCCCTTGGGTCGAGCCTCCAGAAGTCCAAGTCTCCTCAATTAATTGTGGTAGGCCATAGGTGGGTGGAAAGTAAGGGAGAGTTGATTTTTCCACCCTTGACCCAAGGTGGCAGCCAGCTTTCCTTCACCGAAAAAAAGCACGTGGAATACCTTCTATATGGACTAATAAGAGTGGTCCATATAAGAATAACATGTATCCATGGATATCTTCTAACCACATGTAAAATATGGGCCCATTTGAAGATGTGGATTCTGAGATATGATCATATTAGTGGGCTGTTTTTCTGGGCCGCAGAATCTGGCCCAGAATTTTATCTCTAACTTAGGCCGCTTAAATAACCATAATGGAGGCAGAATTAGCACTGGCTTATGAAGAATTATTTGTTCCTATATACGTCTTCTAGTAGCCTAAGATATTTGGGCTTTATTGGGACTGTATTGTGGGTCCCACATTCTCATCAGTGGGCTGGTGTCCAATCTTCCTTCTCCATAATTGTTTCTTTTCTTCGCCAAATATCTCCTTCATCCTTTATGAATCATCCATTGATCCCTGAATGAAAAATGTTTAAATTGAAGTGAATATCCATTTCAAAAAATATCAAATTACAATATGGATAATTACATTCCTTAGAAATAGATGACTAATTGGGATTAAATTGGTGTACATTAGGCATGAAGTGCACAAATGATGAGAATGGATGTTCAAAATCAAAATCCACTAACTCAGGCCCATAAGATCAAAAATAAACATTTAATGCCATTAAAATTTAATTAACATATGGGTTTTTATTGGATAATCACACCCACCAACTTGATATTTTCTATTCCCGAGCAAAAAAATCAATGATTTTATTTGAATTCCATTCTTCAAACACATTATAACAAATAGTGATCACAATGTAAACTGCACACAAATATATCTTTATAACCTATAAAAATAATTTAAAACAAGATATATTTAAAAGAAGATCCCAATCCCAAGAACATTCCTTTGATCAAATCCATCATCATACTTCATCCAACTTTATTAGGTGTAAGGATGTGTTTTGAATCACAATAGATATAGGGGTTCATTTTCATTCAAGGGGGAAATCATGGAATCACTAGGTGGAATCACATTTTTTCCTAATATGATAATTCATCATTCCTTTTTTTGGATTTTTTTTTGCAATATATCCATAGTAATTGAGATTGCAGTTAATCAAATTAACCCATGTAGAAATACTTTGTCGATGACTCCCAGACTCAAAGGCCTTAGGTACCAAGTGAAGCCCACATACTCAGGCATCGTCTCGAGTTAACTCAATCAAAAACAAATTCATATTAACATAAATAGAGATAGAGTGAAAAACTCAGGGCCAGACAACTATGGAGTCATGATCCCCAAGTGTCTAAAGCCCCACATTTTATCAATCCATTGCTCTACACGCAATTTTTTTTTTTGAATACTCATATTATTCATAAAAATCAAACCAGCCTATGTTATTTATTATGGGCCCCCAAAAATTCAAATTAGTACCCCACAGTCTAGAGGACGTGCATTGTTCCATTTTGATTAAATGGATGAAAATAAAAATGATGAAAATTTTCATTGGACAACCAAACTTCCAAAATCAATGCTTTTAAACTTAATCATGTATTAAATTAAGAGTCAAGGAGATAAAAATTATTTGCTATGTAGTTTTAATGTGAGCAAATATGTTATTATATGAATGATAATAAAATTGACTTTACTTTTTTTTATCATTGTTTTTTTAACAAACATTTTGTTTCCACACCCCCCAACTTAGAATGAAACTGTCCCTAGTTTCGTAAAAAGAAAATAAAGGAGAAGTGGGTGGGGGGGAAATGGTTTGGAAAGGGCATGGAACATGTTCACCTGCTTGCTTCATAATGATGATTGTGGTGCTCCCAAATCAATCTTTAGTCTCATGGGAGATGTAGGCACCTCCTTGATTGAATATGTGTCACAAAAAAAAAGTCCCTAAACCATACAAACAAGAACAAACCAAAAAAAAAACAACACAACAATTTATTTAATACCACATCTCATCATTTTTATGGTTTTCCTTTTTTTTTGAAATCAACTAATGATACATTGTCTTCTTTTTAATTTCTGGGTAAGGTAGTACTCAGGGACCACACCACGTGACACAGATGAATATGGTGCTCCCCTTTGATACTCATCCATACTCATAATATAAGAACATATCAAAAATCTATATTTTTTTAAATATCAAAGTGATTAATAAAAAATATATTCCAAAAATATTGAAAACATTAAAACCATGTTTTTCCTCCCATGCAACACTTTGTTTAACGTCGTTAGCCAGACATGGATCCTAAATCTATCTTTTTTTTCTGTTTCATAGGTTGCCTCAGTTAACTCCACCTCTATTTCATGTTTATTGAATGATTTAATGAATGGTTTTAACCATTGAACATTGACCTTGAAAATGTAACCACTTGTGGGATCTTGAATCTCTACTTCCCCATGGGGGTACGCCTTATGCATTATATATGGACCTGACCATCTATACCTTAACTTTCTCAGGTGTAAATTATGTTTTGAACTATACAAGAGCACAAATTTTCCCGGTTCAAAATGATTGACTTTGATATTCCTAGATTGGTAGGCTTTAAATCTAGATTTATTTATCCTTGAATCTTCATAAGCCTCCATCCTTAGTTCCTCCAGTTCATTGAGATCTAATTTCCTTTTTGTTCTAGCCAATGAGAGGTCATAATCCATTTTCTTAATTGCCCAAAAGGCTTTATGCTCAATTTCAACAGGTAAATGGAATGTTTTTCCATAAACCAACCTATATAGTGACATTCCTAGGATGGTTTTGAATGTTGTCCAATATGCCCAAAGAGCATCAAAGAGTTTCTCAGACCAATATTTCCTAGAAGTATTGATAGTTTTCTCAAGAATTTGTTTGATATCCCGATTGGATAACTCAACTTGATCATTGGTCTGTGGGTGGTAAGCAGTGGACACTTTGTGAGAAATTCCATATTTTTCCATGAGTGATGAGAATGGATGATTGCAAAAATGAGTTCCACGATCACTAATGATAGCCCTAGGAATTCCAAATCTAGAGATTATGTTTTCCGTGAGAAATCTAATCACAGTTTGATGATCATTGGATTTTGTAGGAATGGCCTCAAACCATTTAGAGACATAATCGATAGCTAAGATAATATAAAGATATCCCCTATAGTTTGGGAAGGGACCCATGAAGTTGATTCCCCAGCAGTCAATGATTTCAACCACTAAGATGGGAGTGAGTGGCATTTGATTCCTTTTTGTGATGGACCCTACTTGTTTACACCTAGGATAGCTTTCCAAAAATGCATAAGAGTACCTTGAGGGGGTGGTCCAGAAGAGACCACATTGAAGAATCTTAGCAGATGTTTTCTTAGAGGAAAAGTGACATCCACATGCCTCACTATGACAGAATTTAAGGATGGACTCATGTTCAGATTCTGGGACACACCTCTTAATGACTTGGTCAGGGTAGAACTTATAGAGGTATGGATCATCAAACACATAGTGTCTAACATCAGAAAGGAATTTACTTTGAGCATGAGTCCCTAAGATTTTTTGCAATTACTCATGTAACTAAGAAGTTGGCTATGTCAGCATACTAAGGGTAGTCACTCACAGAGTATAGGAGTTCAGTAGGAAATGAATCAGACACAGAAAGTTGATTTGAGTTGTCTTTGAATTCCATCATAGAGAGGTGATCAGCTACAACATTTTCAACTCCCTTTTTATCCTTGATTTTGAGGTCAAATTATTGTAAGAAAAGGACCCAACTAATTAGTCTAGCCTTCGCATCCTGTTTTTGGAAGAGGCATTTTAGTGCAGAATGGTCAGTAAACACAGTGATAGGGGATCCTAAGAGGTAGGACCTAAACTTCTCTAAGGAAAACACAATAGCAAGTAACTCCTTTTCAGTGGTGGTGTAGTTGATTTGGGAATCATTTAAGGATTTTCTTGCATAAGAAATGACATAAGGAGTTTCATCACAACGTTTTCCTAAAATAGCTCCTACAGCAAAGTCACTGGCATCACACATAACTTCGAAAGTAAGGTTCCAATTTGGATATTTCATAATGGGAGGAGAGGTGAGAGAGGATTTGAGGTTTAGAATGAACCCTCATTGCTTTCTGTCCAATCAAATGGAGCATCCTTTACTAGAAGAGCACAAAGGGGACCAGAGATTGAACTAAAGTCCTTGATGAATCTTCTATAGAAACCATCATGTCCTAAGAAAGACCTCACTTCATTGACAGTTTTAGGTGATGGAAGGTGATGAATGATGTCAACCTTGGCTTTATCAACTTCAATCTCCCTACCTGAGACCAGATGGCCTAGAAATAGTCCCTCTTTAACCATGAAATTTCATTTTTCCCAATTTAGGACTAGATTCTTTTCTTCACATATTGACAAGACTCTCTCCACATTCTGCAGACATCCCTCAAATGTATCCCCAAACACAGAGAAGTCATCTATGAAGACCTCTAGAAAATCCCCTACCATGTCTGAGAAGATTCCCATCATGCACCGCTAGAAGGTTCCAGGAGCATTTCATAAACCAAAGGGCATGCGTTTGAAGGCAAAGGTACCGAATAGACATGTGAATGTAGTCTTCCCTTGATCTTCTAGGGAGACCTCAATTTGATTATACCCTGAGTACACATCTAAGAAACAGTAGAAGACATGACCTGCCACTCTCTCAAGGACTTGGTCAATGAATGGTAAGGGGAAATGGTCCTTTTTGGTGAATGAGTTTAGCTTCCTATAGTCGATGCAGACTCTCCAGCCACTACTCACCTTTTTTGGAAGAATCTCTCCATCCTCACTGGTTATCACTATGATTCCAGCCTTTTTTGGAACCACATGAATTGGTCTCACCCACTCACTCTCAGCTATGGGATAGATGATACCAGCTTTTAACAATTTCAGAAGTTCTTTCCTTACTACCTCCATGATATTAGGATTGAGTCATCGTTGAGGTTGACGATAGGGCTTTGAATCAGATTCCAGAACAATCCTATGAGTCCCAACAAGTAGGCTAATCCCAAGAATATCAGACAGGGTCCAACCAATGGCTTTCTTATGTTTCTTAAGGACATCTAGAAGCACCCTTTCATGATTGGCTTCAAGAGAAGAAGAAATTAAAATATGATGTGTTTTATTGTCCCATAGGAAGGCATACTTTAGGGCAGCAAGAAGTTCCTTCAATTCAAGATCAGGTTGGTTCATAATTTCAGCAGAAGATTGGGATATTGGATCAAGATCAAATTCATTTCCTAATGTTTTAGATATGATTGATTCCCCACATGTAGAAGTTTCAGATACTAGATTTTCATGATCAGATTTAGGGAAGGAAGATGGAGTAGTCTCCATGAAAGTGGTTTCTTGAAATTTTTCATTGATTGTTGTACCTAAGACTTCATCATAAGAGCAATTTGAAAATGATTCAAGCCAAGGAGATAAACATTCTTCATATGAACAAAGGAAATCAATCTCATCCTGAATTCAACATTCGTCAAATATTCCATGATGTTCTATGGATTCATTTTCAATGATTCCTATCATGTTTACTTCATGAATTTCCTCATCATCCCCTATTTGTGAGATTTCATTATAGATGTTGAAGTCTACACTCGTGTTCCCAAAGGTGATGGTCATGTTCCCATTCAGACTCAGATAATATAGTTGATTGTTGCAAGGAAGGGACGACCAAGGATAATTGGGGTTTGTTCCTTATTTCCTTTGTTTGGATGGTTTTCAAGCACAATGAAGTCAGCAAGGTAGATGAAGTTTTCAACCTTTACCAGAACGTCCTTTAAAATCCCATTTGGAACCCTAATGCTACGATCAGCAAGCTGAAGTGTGACTGATGTGGGTTGGATCTCTTCTAGGCCTAACTGGCAGTACACAACATATGGGATGAGATTGAAACTAGCACCTAGGTCACACAAGGCCTTGACAACTTTTCTCTATCCTAGTTCAACATTGATGTAAGGGCAACTCGGGTCTTTCAAATTAGGAGGAATGGTCCCTTGAATGGTGGTACTCACATTATCTGCCAAAAGGACTTAGTTTTTATGTGAAAAAATTATTTTAAAAGTGAACAAGTACTTAAGGTACATTGAGTAGGAATGTATGTTTTGGATTGCATTGAGAAGGGGAATGTTCAACTTGACTTGTGAGAAGATTTCCCTAAATGCTTCACTCAGTTCAGGCTTGGGTTTCCCCCTCATGCATTGAGTAAATGGTGTAGGTTGTGGGGTTGTTTGTTGAAGAGTTGTTTCATTCAAATTTTTATCAGTTTACTCAGTTTGATCTTGTGGTTCATTTGAATTTTCATCCAAGTTTGAATCTTCAGGTGGGTTCTGAATTAGTTGTTCAGGTTTCTCAACTGATTTCCCACTTATTAAAATAGTCACAGCTTTTAGTTGTTCATGAGGTGTTTGAGCACAAATTGACTCTCCCCTTGAAGTTGAGGTTGGAACCTCTTGTGTAGGCATGGGTTCCTTTCCATTTTGGATGGTTTGAGGTTCTTGTTTTAGGGAAGAGACTTCCGAGTTCATCCTCTCCATTTGTTTTCACAGTTGTTCTAGTAGGCTTTGTGGAACAGTTTGGGTTGGTTCTTGAGTAGATTGGTTTATCTCAGAGGGGATATTTTGGAGGTGGGATGGTTTGTTGAAAATGGATATGTGGCTGTTGGTATTGGATAGGTTGTGTTTGGAAATGGTTATGGGTTTGGTAGTTCTGATGGGGGTAAGGATTTTGTCTTTATGGTTGGCTAGGTTGTTGGTTATCTTTCCAGCGGAAGCCTGGTTGGTCATTATACCTTGGGTTGAAGTGGTTTTGGTATTGAGTCTTTTGAAATTTCAAATCATTTACTTCCGCTGGGGGTCCTCCAAAAAGAACATCCTTAATGGATGGAACGGTTGGACAGTTGTCTGTCTTATGGTCATGTTTGTCACAAATTGTGCAAACAGGGTCAATAGTTTGGATTTCATGGACTTTCCTAAGGTTTATCTCTTCAACCTTCCTAGAGAGTGCTGCAAGGTTATCCCTAAGGCCTTCCTCTTCTCTAAGTGTATGAATTCCAGTATTACTTTGTGGCATTTCAGAATAAGGTGAATTTTCCCATTTTTGGTTTTGTTCAGAAAGGCTTTCTAGATACTCGTAAGCATCATTTGGGGCTTTGTTTTTAAAGGTTCCATTACACATCATGTTAATGAATTTTTTGTTCCCCGGACCCAACCCTTCATAGAAAATTCTCACTTGTTCAGGAATAGAAAATCCATGGTGTGGAACCATGTTTAGAGTGTCTTTGATCCTTTACCATGTTTCATAGAATGACTCTCCTTCTTTTTCAAAAACGTTTTGGATACTCTTTTTAAGTGCAATTGTTTTGTGGTGGGGAAATTATTTTTTGTAGAATTCTTTTTGTAGTTGGTCCCCAGAGTTGATGGATGATGGTATCAAATTTTTTAGACAATTTTCAGATTGATCCTTTAAATAAAAAGGAAATATACACATCTTAGCTGATTCTAGTTGATGTGGGGGACAGATGGTTTCTACAATTTCATTGAACTCCTTAATGTGAAGGTAGGGCATCTCGGACTCCATTCCATGGAATGTGGGAAGATGGTTTATGACATGGGGTTTAAATATGAAGTTGGCATCTCCTAGGGAATTGTGTCTAATGAATGAGGGGGAATTGGTCTAGGAAGGTGTGAGGTAGTCATTCATGGTTTGATCAATTGCATTCCCCAAGTTTGGGGATACCTCATTTGTGATTCCATTTTGGTTTCCACCCAGGTTTATGAGTTGGTTTCTTTGAAGACCTTCCATTGAAATTGGATAAATTTTGGACTCT
This sequence comes from Viscum album, assembly GCA_963277665.1. Classification (NCBI taxonomy): domain Eukaryota; kingdom Viridiplantae; phylum Streptophyta; class Magnoliopsida; order Santalales; family Viscaceae; genus Viscum; species Viscum album. The sequence goes on from OY728119.1 coordinate 646,285,247, forward strand.
AGAGTATTAGGAATTTTAGGATCTAATGGAAATAGTTCCCTTGGTGTACTTTACTCCCCAACCCCAGGACTATCCACCCTAACTAGACGGTTTGATTAATCGCGGGTGTAGGCAGACATGTGCAAAAAGAAAAAAAATGAGAAAGGGAAAAGATAAGAGAATTTGGATGAGAAAAGAAGAAATGGGGGAGAATGGAATAGTTATTTATATGACATACTTGGGTCCCCGGAAATGGGGCCTAAATTTGATTCTCGCTCAAATTTACCCGAAAGAATAAGGTAGGACGGTCCTTGTAGTCTAGCTTGGGTTGTCGAATCCTTAGAGACCTAAGAAGTAACCTATAGACACATACATTCTACGGATTGATTTTGGCTATGATGTGGAAAAATTGGGTTGATTTTATATGGGTTTAAGGATTACTAAAAGATTTATGTGAATTCAATTTAAAAGAATGAGTTGATCCTAGGTTATTGCTCGGGGTGTATTGGACATATTTCCATTTCAATGATCTCAATTTCCTATATTTGAGATGGGTTCATTTAAGGAGATAAAACAACATCATCACTTACTGTTTTAATGCCTACACCATTTATTACTAATCACCTATAAACTTTAAGGATCAATGTTTTGAGCACTTCAAGGTAAAGTTTCGTATTAGCACTTGAAGTGTGTGGCCTTAAATTCAACAGAGATGATGGAGTTTAAAAATCATCAAATAAAAATTTCAATTAAAGAATTTATTATACATTAATGGGGTGATAAATAAAATCCAATACATCCCCTTTATACTCCCTTGGATCAACCCATAAGTGGTTTATCCCTCCATTTATCCCATGGTTTCAATGGAAGTGGAAAGTAGACTCATGAGGAAGGAAATGGAGAAGTAAATAAAACAACAAAAAAATGACCACTCCACAGTTGTGTGATAATATCACAAGGTTTGGTATGAAAAAATTCACACCTTGAACCAACAGTATCAAAGTGTTAAGGATAAGAACATAATAATAATAGAATAAGAACTTTTATTAAGAAACAAGGATGAATTAAAACAACTTACATGTGGAAGACAAATTTGAGACAACAAAACTGCAGCATAACATTACAATGAAAGAAAGCTCAAAGATCACTCAATAATCCAACACCACTACCTTAAATAATAATTTTTAAGCCCTTGGGTCTAGCCTCCAATATTCCAACTCTCCTCAATTAATTTTGGTAGGCCATAGGTGGGTGGAAAGTAAGGGAGAGTTGATTTTTCCACCCTTGACCCGAGGTGGCAGCCAGCTTTCCTTTACCGAACAGAATCGCATGGAAGACCTTCTAGATGGCCGAATCAGAGTGGTCCATATACGACAAAAATGTATCCTCGGATATATTCTAACCTCCTGTAAAATTTGGGCCCATTTGGAGTTGTGGATTCCGAGATAGGATCATATTAGTGGGATGTTTTTCTGGGCCGCAGAATCTGGCCCAGAATTTTATCTCTGACTTAGGCCGATTAACTAACCATAATTGAGGCAGAATTATCACTGTCTTATGAATAATGATTTGTTCCTATATATGTATTCTAGTAGCCTACGAAATTTGGGCTTCATTGGGCCTGTATTGTGGGCCCTACATTATCATCACTGAGATGGTGTCCAATCTTCCTTCTGCAGAATTGTTTCTTTTCATCACCAAATATCTCCTTCATCCTTTATGAATCATCCATTTATCCCTGAATGAAAACTGTTTAAATTGAAGTGAAGATTCATTTCACAAAATATAAAATTAAAATATGTATAACTACATTCCTTATAATTAGATGACTCATTGGGCCTAAATTGGTGTACATTGGGCATGAAGTGCACAGATGATGAGAGTGGATGTTTAAAATCAAAATCCACTAACTCAAGCCCATAAGATCAAAAATGAACATTTAATAACATTAAAATGTAATTAACATATGTGTTTTTATTGGATAATCATGGAGATATTTATGAGATATGTTGAAGATATTTCACAAGGATATAAGATTTTGTTTCCATTTTTCTAGAGACACTAAACTATTATGGTCCTTGGGCATTTATTTTTGTAATGTACTGAATATTTTTCTAAAGTAATGTCATATCAATGTATATCAAACTTGGGTATCTATAGTTTGTTTCAGAGTAAAGGTTTAGTCAACCTTCAGAAACTAGGATGGAAAAAATTTAGTGAAATACCTTGGTATATTTCTAAGGATATATCTAGGGATGTCTATAAGGATAAGTATAAGCATGAGTTAACATTTAGGAAAATGTCCTGGAATTTTTGGTAAAGGATAGAGTGACTGGTTTCCTAGAAATAAATCCCTTTCTGGATACTACTTGTGGATATGGATCTATAATATATATACCTAAGGGTAACAACTCTGACAATATGTTTTAGGCTTGACTCAGGATAATCTGATATAAGACAATGGGCCTTGCTACACACCTGGTTTGACACTCCCAGGGGATATTCTTTGGGAATTCACAAAATCTCTTTAAACAATTATGAATTATTTAAATATAAATTTCCTATGAATAACCTAGGATGAACCTTGGATGTCATAGATTATAGATGGTGGTATGATTTAGATATCCTATAAGTAATTATTTTCATGACTAGGTGATTATCTGCTATGATAATTAATGCTCACACTATGCTTCTGTTTTTAGTCAATAGAGGGAACTGGAAGGAACTAGATTAATTTTGTATTTAATGGGTGATTTTCTAATGATAAGTCAAGTGGAATGATCACTGGAGTGAAATATGTTGTGATCTTGCCTAATTAGTTTTCACATAATGTGATAAAAATTTTTTACCTTAACAAACTCGTGGACTCACCAAGGAAGAGAAAGAAGGATTTTTCTAAGAGTTCACATAATGGAGACAATGTAGGAAACATGGTTCGTTTTCTTTTATGTAAGGAATGTGGAAAGAATCTTCTAATTGAATGTCTTATAGGAACAAGAAGATGTTTTGACTATGGAAAAGAAGGACACAAAGCAAGTGACTATAAGGGAAAAATGAAGATTCTAGTTAACCTAATGAAAGGTAATAATGGTATTCTTAATGTATTATTAGTTAATGAATAATATATATGTGAAAATTGTGGTCATTATGAAAATAGATGTCCTATGTGGAAGGCTCATGAAGAGAATCAGAAAGATGGTACAAGTGATTGTGTAAGAATTAGGCTAGATTAATGAAGTATTTATGTTTTGGAATTAAAATACTATGTTATCTGAATCATGAAATATTTAATTATTTTCAATGTATATTTTCATTGAAGATTTAAAAGGTCATTTTGAATATTTATGAAGACATAGAAAAGTTATTTCATGAAAAGGTGATATTTTGGTTAAGGGAAGTTAACCCTTAATATGTTCTCTATATTAAGATAATGTTTTTCCAACAAGCTTGTACCGTGGTAAGGGCTCCTTCTTGGCATCCAAGAGACTAGGGTTCACAATCAGGTGGAGGAGAATTTCCAGGTACTGTAACATTACTGTAGCAGGCATTGTTTAGTACTATAGCAGCCGTAACTATTCACGCGATTTGGGATTCCGGGCCACCAGTTTGGGCCTACAGGTCTAAAGGGCCTTCGGGTCATCATGGCCTTTGAGACACATGGCCTTTGGGCCACATCGATCATAGATTCTCCCATTTCACATAGATAATGCCCTAGATAAAGATCAGAGCAACAGGATTAGAAGTCACAAGATAAAGAGCTAACCGGATTGAAAGAATTAAATGGTATGGAAACCGCCATCGGGACCAGGCACCTTGCAGCTTTGTAGAGGGAAATGCAAGTCTATCAGCAATGCAAGGTGGGGATCTAGGAAATCAATGATGCAGAATCTAGGGGGGTCAGTTCTAGTGGGTTGGGGCTACGGGTCATGTAATGGGCATATATGCCTCTCGTACTTCGGGTGATGTATTGCGGGTCATTTCGGGCTTTGTGCCTTCATCCTACGGGTCATGTACAGTTTCTCCTTCACCCCTTAAAAGGGGGATTATCCATAATAAAATAAAAAATAAGGCCTTAGGGACATTCGGGCTATGCTAAGATAATTTTTTATGGATAAATTTGGTTTCAATATAGATAGGTAAATTAGAAAGTACTATTTATCTTGGAACTAAGTAAGGAATTTTTGATAGGTGGTTTATGCTATCACTTATGAAGTTTACAACATTTTTTATTTAAGGAATAAATCCAATATACTTTGGAATTAGGAAGCATGCATGTCTTCCAAATGTATTTATGGTAATTCATGTTATTTCCATTTTTCAAGGTAATATACTTTACGAGTATTTACATGTTTGGAATGTGAAAAACAAGTGCTACATTGTGATATTAACAGGAATAAATGTTAGTATGATTTCATGAGCTTATTTCAAATGCCATTAATTTCCATATTTTGGAAGGGTTATAAGGTTAACCATTTATGGAACGATTAAGTTAAACTTCATATTAATTTAGTAATATTAACGTGTTATATTACATATAAGGATTTGTTCATATTGGATAGACTATTCAAACTACCCTGTGTTTATGGTAAATAATTACAAATGGGATGGAATATCATGAAAATCGTGATCTATTAGTACTTAAATAAGGAAAAAGTAACCTTCTTTTTTTATAGAAAAAGGTGCAGTGGATCAATAAACAATAAAGGTTGACGTTTTCTAGAAATAATGAAAGTATATATTTTAATGAATATTATTTATCTTTAGGTAAAAGGATCTTGAAACCAAAAATGTTTTCCTATACCTTTGTTTTTTATGAAACATAAGGTCCCTTAGGTCATTGAAAATTTATGGCTTTCTAGTTATTAAATATCACCTAACCTTGTTCTATATCTATCTCCATCAAAACTTAATGGTAATATTTATCTTACATATCATTGTTTTCACTTCCCACCTATGTTCTCCTATGTGGGATTCCCACTATGAGTTAATTTAGGCAACTGTTATGGTTCTTATGCTACCCGCAACACTAACTTGTCATACAATGCACACAACATTGAGTTTCTATGAAATATCTTTATATATATATATATATATATAATTTAAATGAGATAATGATAACCTAAACATTAAAATTAGTTATAATAATATTAAAAAATACTTATACAATATTATTTATAATCTATTTATATAAATAAAACATATTGATGACGAAAGATAATATTTTTGGTAAAGTCCTTTGATGTTAAAAATATTGTCTTCTTGAATGAACCATTATTAATAATAAAATTATTTTTAAACACAAATTGAAATTTAATTTGATAAAATAAAATTAATTTTTTATTTCATAAAATTGAAATTATCCTAGTGTGAATTTTTGGGACATTTCTGAGAAACTCCATTTTTTGACGAATAATGAAAACTACTGTTTTTTAGTTAAACACTGCCTTTTTTGTCTATAGAATTATTATTTATAAATGATATTATCAATAATTTTTATTTTTAAATTATATAAATATAACATATAATAATGAAAATTAATTAATTATAATAAATTTCACTTTGAAATTGAATATAAAATCATAACACACTTTTGAACTATTTTCTACTTTAAAACCCCATTATTTTGCCCCGTCTGCAGGATTAACACAAACCTTAATTTTTTCGCTTTTGTGAATTGAATTTAAAAAATCTAACATAAACCATTTTTTTCATTCTAATATTTATATTCTAAAAATTCCAAATTAATTTTTGACCATAAAGATTAGTAAAAGTGATTAAAATTAATCACAGCAATTAAGGCCAAATTAACCTTTATTAGGGACTAAACCTTAAAATTAAGGTCCCAAATGACCAAACCATTTTTTAAAAACCAATTTTATTTCTATATTTCTCCCATAAACCTTAAATTAATTTTTTTTAAGAAATGTTTTAGGTAAGAACATGTGCACACCTAACTTGTTTCTAAAAATTCCAAGTGACTTCTTTTACTTCCCTATAAAGATCACCCCTTATACCCATTCCTTACACCTCAAGAAACTTTTAAGTTCAGAAAAACTCGGCCCAAATATCCTCCCAACAGTACTAACTTATACCTTGAATCCTCCCCTAGGGCATAAATCCTCACAAGGAAGCCTTTTAGCACAAATCAAAAAAAAAGTTACATGATTTAGAGGTAACGTCTTCTCTCAAGATCCTTCCATTTATTTTCCTTATACACCCCATTAACTCTATTTATTAAATTATTTTGGGAAAAAACAATTATATTACATATAATAGTATGTTTTTGTGAAAATTATATGACCTACACTTACACAAACCTCTATCTAATGGATGTTAAGCATACTGTTTCTGTGAACGGTGAACTACTGCCACACGAAATAATGATTGTTCATTTCTCCTTTACCACCAATAATGGTGGTCGTTATGATGGAAAATCTGTTTATAAATGTAATATATTATATTTAATATTTATTTAATATTTATTCCTTTTAAAAAACACATCTCTTTACTTTCTATTTGGTGTTAATATGATAATCTCGTTTGGGGAAGTGTGGACTATCACCCCAACAAAGTGATGTGATTCATTCACACACCACATAAAATGTATTAAGGAGGGTTTTAATGAAATTATGTGATATATATGATATATAAATGATAATTTAATAATATATATACATATATATATTATTTATATATTTTATTTCAATAACACAATAAAGACAAATACACTGTTCATGCGTACGTACGGCTTAACTTCTCCATGAATGGTGTATTCAAAATTGTACACCTAAAATATATAGATTATTATATTAAAAATCTAATTTATATACTTTATATTTATATCATGGTTTAATTCTGTAATCATGATATAAGTATAAGGACCAAAGATGTAACAAATTAAGACACATGCGAAAAATAAAGTAAATTTTACCCAAAGTGAAACCTTAACATAAGATCGTTAAAAAATAGGTAATATAAGGATATAATAAACATTATATAGTAATATATTTAATAATATTATTCAGTAAAATATTTATAATATATTTATATTTATTATATAGTAAGCTTGTATGAGTACGGAGAGAGTCAAGACACTTGGTAAGTGAATTTCATCTCACTTTTAATTTCCATGAGATGCATGTTATGTTTTCCATTATTTCATTTTGTGTGGTGTATGTACTGCCCAAGATTTTATTCTATGTATATTAATATTAAATTTATGTATATTCACATTTCCATTTTATGATCCTTATTTCATGGGGTTTTTGTTTCAAAAGTTAGAAAATCGGAAAAATTAGTTTTGTCTCAATTTACCTTCTTTGAGACTCATGTTTTGTTATGAACCTAAAATCTTTATTCAATGTGTATATACATCCATTTTAAATATTATATAATTAATCATAAACTTTTCCTGATATTTTAAGCTTAATTTAATTTCATTTCTTAAATGGAGAGTATGATCTCAAGTTACCATGTTATAAGAGTTTATTGGGAAAATTACATTGGTTCTCGAGATTGTTTATGTTTATGTTTCATTTGATGAAATCTTATGATCCATATATCAATTAAATTCATGAATTTTTTTCTACTATGATTATACATGATATAATAATGTATTGCAACCATTTTTATAAACTTTGGTTCAAAATAATGACAATAAATTGTTTTTAATAAATCCTGACTTTACCCTCCCTGCGGTCGGATATCTGTGTTTTCTAAAAAGTGTTTCCAATAATATTATAACATTATACTATAAGATTTTAAATAAATTTTTACCCCATTTTTATTTTACCAATCTCTTCATAGGAATATTCTTTTAAATTTTTTGAACAAGTTATTCCTTGTAACCTTTTTACTGTGAAAAAGGAATGTTCTTTTATACTTCGTACGACATGTACGGATTTTCCCACCATCATTACTTTAATGATTAATTTTCACTTTTTAAAAGGTTAATCTTTAAGAAATTTTTTTCAAATTAATTTTCAAGGAAAAAGGTTTTCAAAATGGTTTCAATTATTATTTATATATTTTCAAGTAATTTTCTATGAAAATGATTTTTAAATGGTTTTATGTATTAATAATCCTTTTTCAAAGAAGAAAGGATATTTTCTTCAAGAAAAGTTTTTGAAATATATTTCAAATGTATTTTTCATATAAGATGATATATTTGGATGTTAATCATGCACTTTTTTTAAATGATCAAAAGTTTCCATTCATATCCTTTCTATGAATGGGTTATGTTTAATGTCATGGTCTTTATGAACCCAATTTCTCTTTCAGAGGTTATATGTTTATGAAATCCATTTCTCTTTCATGGGTTATGATTCAATGAAATGGTTATAAAACCTATATCTTTTCCATATGTTATTATTTGATGAAATTTTAATGATGCCCATTTCATTTTACGGGTTATGATTCGATGTTTATAATACCTTCATCTTTTTATGGGTTATGATATGATGAATTTTTTATTATATTGTGATACATGTGTGAGTAATTTTACTATGATATGGGTGGGACCTATATATACCTCCAACGCATTGGGTAATGATAAGTTTTATATTATCTCAAAGCTTACATGGGTTATATCCCAAACCCAAAAAGAAAGAGGGTGTATGGGTTATAGCCCAAGTCTGAAAAGCAAGAGTGTGTATGGGTTGTAGCCCAAGACTAAATGAAAGCGGGTACATGGGTTGTATCCCAAGCCCAAAAACAAGAATGTACATGGGTGGTAACCCGATACTAAAAGAAATAAGGTACACAGGTTGTATTCTATGCCTGAAAACAAGTAGGTACATGGGTTGTGGCCCAAGCCTAAAACAAATTGGGTACAAAGGTTTCTAGCCAAAGCTTGAAGTAGGTACACAGGTCATATCCCAATACTAACATGTTCTAAAGGTCTTGGTAGGTATCCTTGAAATAAACGTTTATATTTTTATATGTATACCAAAAATCCTATGTCTTATTCCCTTGTTATGATTTCATTGCTCATGATGTTTATTTCCTTATGATTCATGTCTTATGAACGGCCAATATTTATCCCATAACTCATGTTTATGATCTTTGATATGCAGGGTATGATATCCCAATGTTCCGATCATGTTATCATACCCCTATGTTCATGTTAATTCTTACATGTCTATCTTGTTTACCCTTACTGAGCATCTGAGATCACCCCTTTCTTATGTTTCATTTCTTCAAGTAATGAATAAAGGTTTTAGGTATAACTACTAAAGGTGGATATCTTTATAGGAGATGTTTAAGATATTTCACTAGGATATATGATTTTGTTTCTAAGCTTCCAGAGACACTAAACTATTATGTTCCTCATGCATGTATTCTTGTAATGTACTGAATATTCAACTAAAATGATGTAATATCCATGTATGTCAAGCATGGGTCTCTATACCTGGGATACCCAAACACCACACCAACTTTGAGGATATATATATATATATATATATATATATAAACATTGAAAAACTAATACAACAAAACTAGACTCATTACATTCTACCTTCCTTCAAGTATTTTATCCCCAAAAATCACAAGATTCCAAAAAATGTGGGGGTAATGAGTCCATATCTAACTCTTTCTCTCTGTAGTGCTATCCTTTACAATCTCATACTACCAAATCATAGGAGCTAAAGGGATGGACCATCCATATATAATACTGATAATAGATCTCTATGGGATACACTATGAAGGTGGATCTATTTTCAATGTCTAGCTCACCCCAATTAATAATGTGCATATGTTCATACACATATCTTCTTTCATGCAACACATGGAATGAATCGTGTACTTGATCCAAATTTGGGGAGGGTCTAAAAAATCATCAGCCTCACCAACCCTTTATAGGATCTCAAAAGGCCTGATAAACCTTGGGGATTGCTTACTTCCTTAGCTCAATCTCCATAATCAACATCATGGGGAGACACTTAGGAAAACATGGTCTCCCTACTCTAACTCTAAGTGAATATTATATAGTGACCCAAGATTCTCATTCATATATATTATATATTTTTTTTATTAAAATTCATTACATTTAAAAAACACACACCCAAGGACCATAATAGTTTAGTGCCTTTAGAAACTTGGAGCACAATATTACAATATAGTTAAAGATATTCAATTTTTCCCAAAATTATCTTCCCATTTATAAATCTTCATAGACCAACCCTATATAAAACCTTTAATCATAACATGGGGAAATAAAAAATAAGAAAATGTGAGATCAAATTATTAGTAAAGGTAAAAAAATGAGATACATAAGCATAGCATGAACATAAGGGTATGATAATATGAGCATAAAATTTGAAAACCATAACCTACATATAAAAGATCATAGCCCTAATACATGACATAAATATTGGGAGGTCGTAATATATAAATCATATGATAATCAATGAACATGACCCATGAGAGCATAACATGGGAATAATACATATAAGTGTGACATACAATTAAGTATAGAAAACTGTTTCCTTAGTAGTCAAGGCTCATTTCCAAAACTTATAAGGGAACTCTATGGGTGGATCCCCCTTCCGAGAGGGACACACCATCAACCCCAATGGAATCGTTGTCTTCATAGTGGAATGGTTTCACTCCCCAAACTATCATAGTAGTCATGTTTCAATCTCAAGACCATCATAGCAGACAAATTCCCTTACTCAACCTAGTTCAATCCCTATTATATTTCTATTTATATAATAATATATAAATATACACCTAATCCATTGTAAGGAGATATAGGTCCCACCATTATTAGATTAAAATGTAACTATCATCCTTAGTTATAACAAAACCAACATCCTTGGTTATAAATTAACCACTATAACATATTAAAAATCATAAATATGTTTTCCAAAATATCATAAAACATTAAACATGTTTTAAATCATGAAATTAAATGGGTTTCATAAACATTTAATCATAAAATAACTAGTGAAAACAAGTGAGTTTCATAAGATTTATATCATGGTATAACCCATGAAAGGGAAATGGGTTTCATAAAAATATTATCAGAATAACCATAAACCATTAATAGAAAGAATAATAATGTTATACTTGGTTCATATCCTCATTAAATCATAAATTATACCAAAGGACTCCATCTTATACGGATAAGGAATATGAAATAACACTTGGAACCTTTCTTAAGGAAAATGACCTTTCTTTAAAGATCACTTTTTTAAAACATAAAACATTTTAAAAATAATTTTATTTGATAATAACCACGAAATATTAAAATTGAAGATTAAATAAAAATATTTTTCATTATGATGGAAAGTTTCATTCATGTCTTACACGTTAAAAAAATATTCCTTTCACATTTTTTGTAACATTTAAACAATAATTTTGTGGAAAATGACATGAATATTCTTTTCAAAATATTTTTTATTAATTAAAATACGGGAAAAATCTTTTATAAACCATAGTATAGTAATAAAATAATTTTTAAAACATTTTTATAGGAAATTAGATTCATAAGAAAACGTATTTCCGACTAACGAGAGAAATAAAGTCAAATTATTTTAAAAACATTTTCTCAATTATTTTACGTAAACAATAGTGTTATAATGGTAATATTACTTGAAAATGTCATTAATAATCATAATATAATAAAATTAATTATAATTACTGTGTGATTTATCATGATATATCAATATTGTATACTTAATCATAAACAATTTTGATAAACAATGAGATTGAAACATAAAATCCTTACCACTTTGGTAAACATGAATCATAAAACCCATTAAAGAATAACATAAAATTTAATTGAGAATATCATTGTGATAAATAAATTCAATATATGACATTTATACACCTCATTAAATAATATAGGTTCATAACATAACATATTTCACAAAGAAGGCAAATTGAGACAAAAATCCCTTATCGAATTGTTAACATTTGAATCGTAAAATCTGGAAATATATATCCTAAAATGGATATGTAAAACCCAATATTTTTCATGATAATAATAATAAAATAAATTCATTGGTATTATATATACTTCACATAAAATAAATAGGTGTTGAATATGGCATGTGTCTCACGGAAGTAAAAAGTGACACAGAAATCCCTTACCTGAAGTCTTGACTTATGTCATACTCGTTCAAACCCATTGTATAACAAATATAAGTTTATCATAAATATATTATATAAAATATTCATATATATAAACCATATATTATTTTTTATGGCCTTTTATTTATCATTTATTAATGATTTAATGTTAAAGTTTCATTTTGGGTAATAACCGCTTTGTTTTTCATATATTTTTTGATTTGTTGTATTTTTGGTCCTATTAATTTGATCATGGTTAAATAATATAAAGAATTTTAAAAATGGTATAAATATAATATATATTCATTATATTTGTATTTATATAAATACATAAAATTTATATGTAGAAAATGATATACATTGTTCATGGAGATGGTAGGCCATACGCACGCATTAACATTATTTCCATTTTCTTATTGGATTGAAAGAAATAAAATTAAGTGATATATATTATCATTTAAGAATAAATTTTATGTCATATATATGAAATATTTTCATTAAAACCATCATTAATACCTTCCATGTAAATCATGTATGAATCACATCGCTTCATGAGGCAGAAGTCTGCCGTACACACGGACAACATTATTGGATTCCCAAAAATGAAAAATATATAGGTATGTGTGATATAATAATTAAATAATAATAATAAAATCCTAAATATAATATTTATATATATAGTATAAAAACAATATATCTATCATAAGATCAGCCTCTAGAGGTGGGAATGGAAAAATGAAGAACATTAGTTCTCGAGGCGATAGTCCCCATACATACGAACGATTATTTCGTAACACATTTGATGGAAGTGGATATGTTTGTAGGTTAATACCTTAACATAAATACATATAATTATATTTAAGATATTGAGTTTATTATATATTAATTATATAATAATAATTTAATGGGGTAGAGTAATAAATAAAACAAAAATGCTCGTTAATGAACGTTACCACTTTATTGGGTATCCTCCATAGATTTTCACTAAAATAATTACTAGGATGGATTTGTTCCAAAAATAAGGATTAAATTATTGTTAAATGTAATTTGGGTTGTTATTTGGGTAGGTTTTTTCCGAACCAAAAGGGCTTGATGGTGTGAAGAAAAGAGGAGAGTGGTGGCCTTTTATAGGCGAGAAAGAGGACACACTCGGTATTTTTGAAAATTTTTTAGTGCTCCCATGTTTTTCATACGTAAAAAAGGTCCATAATGTTTAATTATATAAATTTATATGTTTAATGTTCTATATATGTCTATATATTAGTTTTTATAAAAGTGTATAGGTCATTTTTACCCTTATCTTTTTAGTTTAGACCCTGATAAACCCATTTTTACCTTAACCACGATAATTAATTTTTACTGCATTCAATCTTCATTTTTTTCACAAGTTAAGTTGAAATTTTAAAAAATATAAATTATTATGATTCAAAATAAGGAATAAATTTTTTCAAATTCCATTCACAAAAGTGAGAAATTTTAATTTAAAATTAATTTTGCATACCCGATGAGAAAGTGAGTTCTTAAAGAGAGAATGTTAAAAGGTTTACAAGGTTTTTATATCCAAATTCAACATTATATTGATTAAAAAAAACCAAAATTGTACTAATTTATGAATAATTGGCCTAATTTTAATTCAAAGAATTAAAATATTATTTAAATTTATAAATAAATTAAATGAAAATGCAGTTTTTAATTAAAAATTAGCATTTTTCACTATTCATCAAAAACATATTTCCAAAAAATTCAACAAAATAACACTAATATAATTTTTAAATTATTATTTAAAAAACTAAGTATATTTTTTTAAATAAATTTTATAAAAGTGGAACAAAACCTGTAGGCACAATGAAAAATCAGGTTTTCAAGAAGTGTATTTTTCAAGCACAATATGATTCTATATGAACTCTATGTATAATAATAATATTTGTAAGAATATAAATTAAAATTTATTGATATATAATCTATAAATTTCATTTAAAAAATCTTCATTATGTATTTTTTTAATTAATTAAAATGGAGAAACATTATGCACTTTAAAAATGTTTTCAGAAAAAAAAAATTTAACCCTGAAATAAACTTATACTAAAATAGAATATAATGTTTATTAAAAATTAATTAAGTGGATTAAATGTTAATAAATAATTATTATTTTACTTTAAAACATAATTTTTAATTTAAATTACTTAATTTATTGAAAATAAAGATAGTTTTACAAAAATCAGCATTTTCACTATTGACAGAGAAATCAATATTTTCCAAAAAAATCGCAAAATTTCACCATAAATTATTTTTCATATGATGAATTCAAAACTCAAGGTCATTTTATAAAATAAAGTTTCTGAATTATCTATAAATAAATTATAATAGTTTTTTGATAAAAATCATTTTTCAAGAAAAAAATATTTTGGATGAGTATGATTACTTTACTAAAAATTGATTAATTATTTACTAATAATTTATATTGAGAAGGAAATTTATAGGTATATTTCATAAATTAGTTATTACTATTCATACCCACCTATTTAATTACAAGGTTATAATGGTTTTATTTAAAATAATATTATTTCATGGTTCACTGAAATTCGGTGTTGTGTGTAACACAAGATAAACTCGATATTGTGTGAAACATAAGGAAAAATTAGTGTTTCTTGAAATGAATGATAAAAAATTTGTTGTGTAAAATATCTAAAATATTAAATATATTTGAAAAAATTATATTTCATGAAATATATCAGTGTTACCTACGACATCAATTTGTATAAGATTTATGTTCGCTCTAGTTGTCCTCAAATGCCCATAGATCACCTGAACCCTCTCTGTCATCGCCTACACCGAATATGGACCAATAAGTGATATCTACAAAATCTCAGTCCAACATAAGGTTGACTTACAAAGTCTCCTTTATAGATCCTTAAAAGGTTTGATACCTATATTGGTGTGATTGTTATTATTATAAGAAAAATCTACCAATGTAAAGTGATCCTACAAGCTCTAACCAAAGTTCATCTCACAAGATCTCAGCATATTTTCCAACACTTGGATAATTTGCTCGGTCTTCCCATCTTTACAGGAGTTAATCTCCATGATCATATACAATTGGTTCCCAAAATCCACCTAAAATCCTCTCCATAACCTTGAATTTAACCGAGCATCACAATCAGATAAAGTCATCATGGGTACCCCATGAAGATGGATGATCTCTCGCATGTACAATTGTCCCAAAATCTTGACCAAACTCTACTCCTTAATGGAAAAGAAGTGTGTCTACTTAGTTAGTTTTTAAAAAATCACCTATATAACATTGTGTCCTCTCATTGTTTTTGGAAAACTCATTACAAATTCCATGGATATGTCACCCCATTTCCACTTTGAGATATCAAAAGGTTGTGTCAAACTTTCTAGAACCTGATGATCAACTTTATTTTCTAAGATGTGACGATCCAAGATATGAAATCAGAAATTACTTGTATAACATACCTAATCTTTATTTCATTTTAATAAATGATTAATTAAATAATATTACACTTAATAAAACCTGGAATATTGAGAAGAATAGTGTCTTTTTGAATTAGGTACATAGCATAACATCTTTAACAAGATATAAAACAACATTATTGAAAACTTCTTTAACATGCTTATAAAATTTCCATGGATTTTAAAATTTCACATGATGACCTGGGGTTATACATAATAAAGGGTGATCTATAAATCCTAGAAAGGGAATAAACATGGAATAACATAAAGGGGTTAATACATTTTTGTTTCCCTCAGATTTTGTGTGTGTTAGGAACCATCATTTCTGAACCATTTCCACCGAGTTTGTTCATGGAAGTAGAAACACCCAATGGTTCTATATCCAAGGGGACTTACTTTTCAAAGGCAGGTGCTTGCTGGGAGGTTTTTCCAATGATTCTTAGGAACTCACATTGATCAAGGGGATGGGAGGTCAGGCTCATCACACCCTATTGAGGGAGTTATTGCATACTCCAGGACTCTCTTATATATTTAAAAAATATTCATGATTCCATTATTAATTCAAATGTATAATGTATATTTCCCAAGAATTAAAAACAAATCATTATCATGGATAGAATATAGAATAATTTGTATGTATCTAAACTTCTTCATCAATGGAGATATTTGTATGTATCTGAGGTTCTCCATCAATGGTTCCCCCTAATATATAGATTATAGATTCTTTAGCCATGATTACAATGATGCTGGTTTTCTAGCCACATAGTGGGGCATTCTAGAGTGTATCATCATCTAGGTTGACTAAGGTTACTCTTGATTTTATCTTCATCCAAGGAGACATGAGTTGTTTCGATGTTGGGATTGAACCCATAGATGGGCTTCATACATATCCTTGTGAAAGGAATCAGAACCCACATAGTTCAGTGCTACTTAATAGGGCACATCTTACCTTTTAAGGTCATTTGATAAGGATGTAACTATAAAATTTAACATTATATTATGAGGACGTCTAGGCGAAAGGTTCCTAGTCAAATTTTGGTGCGGGATATATGTCAAAGCTGCCTAAGGAACCTAGAAGGCATATGAACTTCCATGTTGAATTAGAGAATTCCGGGAATATGTCCTAGAGAGAACAAGGTTGATTTGTGAGTTAGTTTTGAACCTCAAGTAGGCTTCTTAAATATTCCACGTGGGTTTGAATCAAGGCCTCTATAGTTCATTGAGTCCTATAGTGGAGTATGGTCCTTTGAGAGAAATAATTTTGGGCTTACTCCTAAAGAGGATGCCTTGTAAAAGGGACCACGAGGGATGTCTTGACTCATGGTGGTTTGGAGGTTATGATTTGGTATTATACATAAGGAGGATTCCAATAGGATGTATTGTGGGGATTACTCATAAAGAGGATGTCCTAGTTAATTTGGGATTATGATTGGGGCTAACTTATGAGGAGGATTTCCCTTGATCTTGGCCTTAGACAGACATCCTACATATCATGTTAAGAGATGTAATCATTTTTTTCAAAGTTCAATGTCTTTCTCAAACCACTTAGGGATTAGTGTAACGCTCCGACCCCAGCTACCCAGAGTCGGTGCATTAATTACATAACATTGGCATGATCACAAGAAAGATCAAATCCCGAAAGACCGATTGGTTTAGTAGCCTTGAAAACACTAGATATATTCATAAGTTTTACATTACATTTCAAAGTGAAAAACTAATACAACAACATAATGTTTCCACAATCCACACTATTAACCCCTCATAATATCCCTGCAAGTCATTCATAAATTACTTCTTCACTACCTGGGAAAAATAAAACATAGAAAAGGGGTGAGCTCAAATGCCCAGTAAGGATAACAATATAGCGGAACATTCAAAATAAGAATAAACATTTAAGGCAATGAATTACTAAAACAAAAGCCTTTTAAAATTGAACTTCAACATAGTATGGCAAAAGTAAAATGAAATAATGCCATTTACTTGTTCACATGGATATTCTACTAATCGAATAATCACATGCAATATCAAAAACCACTTTCATAATGTTGGAATGCATAATGCCAGACTACCATAACCACATAGCCAAGGCCTCGTGCCAAGACTAAAAATAAGATTTTGTCAAGGCCTTGTGCCAAGACACTAGTTTGTCTCATGAGACCTACCGATGCATCGAGGAGCTATAGCGGGCTCCACCCGTCACTTATTAAGTCCAATGCATTCCCATATGAAAAGGTTTAAACATAACATAAACATTCGTATTAAAACTAGCATACGAAATGTCAATACTTTCACAATAAACTATGAATGGTATAAAAATAGCACATCCACAGTCAAACATATCACAAAACCTTCAATACAATATAGAAGTTTTGTATCATAATAAATCAACTTCAAATAATCTTAAAATCCATCAAAGGATGTTGACATAGATGAAATCAAAATTCTTTTTAAAGAAATATCTCCTTTTATTTTTAAATCATTTAAGATCCATATAAAATAAAACATTTTCTTTGAAAATATTCTTATAAGCTTGTAAGGAAAGCTTTAAAGATTTTATAACGGCGTAAAATAACCGCACCCGCCGTATAAGTTAAAAAAAAACATTCTTACCTCAATTCTGTCGAAAAGGTTAAAAAGGACCTTGTTTTGAAAACGACGGAAAGATTCCTTTATAAACCTCTTATACAAAGTCAAACAAGGGTATAAATGACTTTAACCCATATTCTTGTAAATAGTAAAAATGTTTTGAAATACATTTCGAAGAAACATGGATGTGGATGATAACGAGATCCCAGTAGATTATTACGTATAAACAACCTCGGATAAAGAAGAGATTGTGAAATAACCCTTACCTTGTACTTTTCCTTGGTTGGGGTAGGTTAACCTCCTGTATAATGGTGAAATAATTGTTATTAAATTATACAAGAATCATATATATTAATATGATATCATATATGATCTTTTAACATTGATTTATTAATAATATCTTAGAATTATCATCGTTTCGGGTGTTAACTTACTCATTTTCTTTTATGTGTTTTGTTACATAAGCCATGTTTGTTGTATCTTATTCATATCCAGAATGATATCAAGTCCTTAAACATCATTTTTAAATCATAAAATGATAATTATACTTGAATGGATACGATGGAGAATGAATCTCATCGCGTTCGTGGAGACGGTAGTCCGTACGTACGCACGAGCGACGATATCATTCTTTTGATATTAAAATAATATATAAATGAATGGTATATCATATATACAGAATCATTAACATGTTATATTTATTATTTACATGAGTTACACATCATTATTATACCCATCCTAATAATATTATATTGAATAACAATTACACCACGACGTGGAGACGGTAAGCCGTACGTACGCACGTATGGTGACATGTTATTCAAAGGGTTGATAGAATACTGAATATGGTTGTACCATACTTATAATAACATCACAGTATATGTGAGATACTGGAGTTATTATTTTAGAATGGTAAGAACAAAGTAAGAAGAAGTGGAAGAAGAAATGAACTTAGAAAAGGGTGGTGAAATCATTACCTCTTCTTCGGGTTCTTCCTTTTGATTTGATCAAAAGGGCTCCTTAGGTTGGCTTTCTGATCAAACTAAGGCCTCTAGGTTGTAGTGAGGGATGTTGGGAGAGTATTTGGGCAGAGTTTGGCCGAACCAAAAGGCTTTGAAGGTGTGAAGAAAAGAGAAGGAGGAGTGCCCTTTTATAAGAGGGGTGAGGGGCACCTTTGGAAAAGCTAGAAATATTAATTTATAATAAATTCATATTCGGTTTCTAATGGCTCCAAAGTTGATTATTCAAAGGTTAAGGTGGGTATAGGTCGAAAACCACTCAACCAACAGAATTTAGACAGGTTTGGGTACTTATATTAACCTTATCTTTAAGTATTAACTCTAAGTTAATTAGTTTCACTTTTACAATGTCTCTTTGTATTTTTATATAATATGGTTAATAAACATACTATATACATCCAAGCGACCCCCAAGTGGTCCATTAATGATTAACCTATCATAATATAAGTCTCTTGGCCGAACCTTAGATTTTTAGGAATTTAATATCAATTAATAATATAATATTTGTTTTAAGAACTCTTTTATGTCAATTTTGACACTATTCAATAGTTGATTTTTGTGAAACTCATAACAGATTGATTACTTAGAACAAAGTCAATTAAATCAATCCTAATATCTCATATTATCCTAGAAAATTAGTTTAATTCATTAAAAGTTTCATATTATATTTATTTGGGTATTTATAATATCAATTATTTTAATTTTTCACTATAATAGTAAT
Source organism: Viscum album (assembly GCA_963277665.1). Taxonomy (NCBI): domain Eukaryota; kingdom Viridiplantae; phylum Streptophyta; class Magnoliopsida; order Santalales; family Viscaceae; genus Viscum; species Viscum album. The sequence goes on from OY728119.1 coordinate 646,305,101, forward strand.
TACTGCATCATCATTGTGTCATAAATAAAATAAATTATTTAATGTCTAAAAATTATAAATAAAACATAATTATGTAGGAAATCGTTTTATCTTTCTAATTAATATTTATAATCGAAAATCCAACATGTATAACCCTATGTAAAAATTGTTCTTCTAAAAGATGTATGCTTGTGTCATTTTTGTATTCATTTTGACTTAATTAAAATAAAGTGTCATTATCACTTACAAGTAGATCCATGGGGTCCCAAAATAGACCCAAAGATTCCCATGGTCGAATATGTATCAACCAATAGGGTTAGGACACGTTTTAGGGTAATTTAGTATTATTATAATATTATTTTTTTTAACCCTTATTTACCGGATTTACCCTTAACCATGGTAAATAAAATATTTACCGCAGTAATTATTCAAAATGTCTAAAAATAAAAGTTACCTATTTACACAATTTGAACATCCTGATTCCAAATATGGAATCCATTTTTCTAAATTCAAAACACAGAAGTGGCAGAAATTAATTTAAAATTAATTCCCGCTGTCAAAACAAAAAGCGTGTTTTTAAGAGATAATAACTACCAAAAGATTGACACTTGTTTATGTTCGGTTTAATTGTAAAATTATGTCCAATGACCAACATTATATTAAATGGTAAAAATATATTCTAAATATACTTTAAAACCACTCAAATTCATAATTTATCACTATTACTTATTTTGATTAAAAAAGTTGTTTTTAATTAAAATCTAGTAATTTTCACTATTCATCAAAATATGAAAGTTATCCGAAAAGTACCAAAATTTCACCTTAGGCTAAATTCGATATTCCGAGTCCAAAAATGAAGTCCATTTTCAAATATAAAATATATATAATTTCAAAAATTAGGTATTACTATTCACAACGGCTAGTTTAATTAGTTGTGGTGTGTGTTAGAACTCGAGGTTGCGTACAACACACGCTATCGCATTATTCAAAGGGAAACGTACCGTAGAAGCTTGGGGTGTTACATTCTCCCCTCCTTCAAATAATTGCGTCCTCGCAATTTCTAGGGTATTACTGCATAAAAAGACTCGGGTGGTTCTTCATCATAAGTTCCTCGGGTTCCCACGTTGCCTCTTCCATCTTATGATTCCTCCACAAAACTTTTACCAGACGCGTCGTCCAGTTTCTCAGCACTTGTTCTCTCGTATCAAGAATCTTGATGGGATCTTCGCAATAAGACAGATCGGGTTCCAGTTCTAAATCTTCATAGGTGAGTACATGCGTTGGGCCAGGCATGTATTTTCTCAACAGAGATACGTGGAACACATCGTGAACTTTGGAGAGACTTGGCGGCATTGCCAATCGGTAAGCTACAGCCCCAATTCGTTCTAGAATTTCGAAAGGTCCGATGTACCTGGGACTCAATTTACCTTTCTTACCAAAACGTATGACTCCCTTCCACGGAGATACCTTCAGGAAAACATGATCACCGACTTGAAATTTCAAATCCTTCCTTCGATTATCGGCATAGCTCTTCTGCCTACTTTGAGATGCTTTGATGTGATTTTGGATTACTTTCACCTTTTCCACCGTTTCCTCCACCAGTTCTGGGCCTACAAGTTTTCTTTCACCAACGTCATCCCAACAGGTTGGTGTACGACATCTCTTTCCGTATAACGCTTCATATGGTGCCATCTGAATACTCGAATGGAAGCTATTGTTATAGGAAAATTCTACCAGAGGTAAATATTGATCCCACATACCCTGAAAATCAAGTGAGCAAGATCTCAACATGTCTTCTAAGGTTTGAATAGTCCGTTCTGATTGTCCGTCTGTCTGAGGGTGGTAAGCAGTGCTCAAATGAAGTTCAGTATCCAGGGATTTCTGAAGACTTTTCCAGAATCTTGAAGTAAAACGGGGATCACGATCAGAAACAATCGATAGGGGTACACCATGAAGTCTCACAACTTCATTAATGTATAGTCTTGCTAGACGTTCCAGGGGTAGATCTTCTCTTATAGCAAGAAAATGTGCTGACTTGGTAAGACGATCAACAATAACCCATACTGCATCGTTCCTTCTAGGAGTCTTTGGTAGCCCCATGACAAAGTCCATCGTAATATTGTCCCATTTCCACTCCAGTATGGGAAGAGGTTGCATGACTCCTCCAGGCTGTTGCCTTCCAGCTTTCACTTGTTGACAAACCATACATCTTGACACAAAATCAGAAATCTCCCTCTTCATGTTGTCCCACCAAAAATGTTCCTTCAAATCTCTATACATTTTGGTGCTCCCAGGGTGTATAGAGAAATTGGAACTATGAGCATCATCCAACAATTCCCTTTTCAGATCAGGTAAATCGGGAACACAAAGTCTCTTCCTGAATTTCAAAATTCCATCTTCATACACAAAGTCTCTCAATCTCCCATCATTCACAGCTTTAATCTTCTTTTGGAATTCTTCATCATTGGTCTGAGAACTCTTAATCCTTTCTAGTAAAGATGGTTTGGCAACCATTTGAAAAAGCATTGATGTTTCACCTTCCCTGGTTATTCCCATGTCCATCTTCTCTGGATCCATGAAAATTGGATCCCTTTCAATTCTCATATTGTTCAAAACTCCATGGTCTTTTCTACTCAAAGCATCTGCCACCTTGTTTGCCTTCCCCGGGTGGTAGTGTATCGTACAATCATAATCCTTGAGTAATTCAAGCCATATCCTTTGCCTCATGTTGAGTTCTTTTTGTGAGAAAATATACTTCAAACTCTTGTGATCAGTATAAATCTCACATTTTTCACCATAGAGGTAGTGCCTCCATATCTTCAAAGCAAAGATCACTGCTGCTAACTCGAGATCATGAGTAGGATAGTTTTGTTCATGAATTTTCAACTGTCGTGATGCATAGGCAATAACTCTATCATTCTGTATAAGGACACAGCCAAGTCCTTTCTTTGATGCATCACTATAAATAACGAACCCATCATTCCCCGATGGTAGAGTCAATATAGGAGCATTGACTAATCTTCTCTTCAGTTCTTCGAAACATTCTTCACACTCTTTTGTCCAAACAAATTTAACCCCTTTACGTGTGAGCTTCGTTAATGGGTTTGCCAATCGGGCAAAATTCTGGACGAAACGTCGATAATAACCTGCCAAACCAATAAAACTACGTACCTCAGTTATACTCGTAGGTGCTGGCCATTCTTGGATTGCCTTGGTCTTAGAAGGATCAACAGAGATTCTATCTTTAGAGACAATATGGCCAAGAAAAGAAATCTCCTGAAGCCAGAATTCACACTTGCTAAACTTTCCATATAATTCATGCCTCCTCAGAGTCTTCAAGATAATGCGCAAGTGATTTTCATGATCTTCATAGGTTTTGGAGTATACCAATATATCATCAATAAATACTACCACAAACTCATCGAGATACTCCTTGAAAACTCTATTCATCAGATCCATGAATACAGAGGGTGCATTGGTCAATCCAAACGGCATTACAGTAAACTCGTAATGCCCGTACCTGGTTCGAAATGCTGTTTTCGGAATGTCTTCCTTCTTCACACACAACTGATGGTATCCAGATCGAAGGTCAATCTTTGAAAAGTATTGAGCTCCATGCAGTTGGTCAAATAAATCATCAATACGAGGTAGGGGATACTTGTTCTTTATCGTTATAGCATTGATCTCCCTGTAGTCAATACATAACCTCATAGATCCATCTTTTTTTTAACAAAAAGAACAGGGGCTCCCCATGGAGAAACACTAGGGCGAATAAATCCCTTATTACTCAATTCCTCTAGTTGTTTCTTTAGTTCGACTAACTCTACAGTGGCCATTCTATAAGGGGTCTTCGATATAGGCCTTGATCCAGGAATCAAATCAATAGAAAACTCAACTTCTCGTTCTGGAGGATGTCCAGGTAAATCTTCCGGAAATACATCTACAAATTCTTTCACAACAGGTACATCCTCTATTTGAACAGTCCTTTCCTCACCGATAGTTACTTCATTCTCTTCCTCCCCAATAATTGAATTAAGTTGAGCTACTGGGGGTGGGTCTAAATAAGAATTAGGTGGTGACGATTCTGCTCTAAAAATAAGGTGCTCCTTATCATTATCATCATGAATCGTAACCTCTTTCTTCTTACAATAAATCTTCGCATCATAGTCCGAAAGCCAGTCCATACCGAGGATTATATCAAACTCAATCATAGGTATGACGATGAAATCAGCAGATAAAGAAAATTTATGTGCTCTAATGGGGACTGATTCACAAAACTTTGTTGCAACGATACTTCCCTTAGGAGTTTTAACTGACAACTCCCTTATTAAATCAAATTGGAAATATCTAATTTTCTTAGCAAACTGGGAAGATATGAAACAATGCGATGATCCAGAATCAAATAATGCATTTGCTAAACTTGAGGAAACCATTAAATTACCTGCCACCACGTCTTTCGGAGTTTCTACCTCAGCAGTAGTGATAGCATAAGCCTGGCCTTGATCCCTTGGCCTTTTCTGAGGTAAGTTCTCCTGACGCTTAGGACATGCATTTGCATAATGCCCCATCTCCCTGCAATTGTAGCACTGAACATTGGTAGCTTCCTTCTTCCCCTTGCAATCATGAGCTTGGTGGTCTTTTTCACCACACTTGTAACAGACTCCCATTCCCTTCAGGCAAGCACCGGGGTGTTTCTTCCCGCACTTACCACAGGATGGATATTCAACTTTTCCCTTCTTCCCCTTATTTCCATTCCCAGATTGATCAGCAGGTCTCTTCTTCTCTTGCTTTGCTTTAAAGTCATAAGACTTAGAGAATTCTTTTTCGGTCTTGATAGCACATGAGACAATGTCTTCGTACGATGAAAAGGATTGTGAGACTAATGCTCGACGGAGAACTGGTTTTAACCCATCAAAGAAACGATCAATCTTACTTCTTGGGTTGCGAATATAATCTCCAGCATACCTCCCTAACCTTGTAAAGTTAGCCTCATACTTTGTGACATTCTCATCCTCCTTTTGTCTCAGACTCAGAAATTGTCTTTCCATATCTGCTCGATGGTCGCGAGGAAAGTATTTTTCTAAAAACAGATCTTTGAACTCCCTCCACTCCATATTTGACACTTCATCATCTTCTTTCGTATTTTGAATCAATGACCACCATTGATCAGCATCTCCAGTGAGGCGGTAAACTGCCATGATAACTTTTTCCCTTTCACTGCTCCCCAAAGCCTGAAATATTTTCTCTAGGGAAAATATCCATTGCTCAGCTACTAAGGGATTTGTATTCCCATTGAACGTTGGTGGTTGTTGTCTCATGAATCGATCTAACATTGATCCTCCACGCTGCGGATCAGGGTGCTCCATACGGGTAAGGTTATTATTCATAACCTGAGTAAGTTGTCCCAGTATGGTGATTAGCTGATTAGCACCAGTTGCATCACCAGCCCCACTATAATTATCTTGAGCAGGAGGGAAATCCCTACATGGAGTGCGTGCATTGATACGGTTTCCATTTCTTCCACTAGGCGCCATTTCTAAACAATGGCATAAACTAGATCAGTTTATGAATCAAAATACATAATCCCATACTTATAAAACACTTAGCATAAATTGAACTATTTATGGATATAATCCATAATCATAAAAATGTTTTCTTTGAGGAAGTATATACTCATAAACCCTTCATAATTATTTGTAAAGATAGTGAGAGTTATCCTAAGCATATCCCCCGGGAGTGTCGTAACCAAGAGTGCAGCAAGGCCCGTTGTCGTGCACCAGTTCCCGTTCGAGTCTAGCTCAAAGCTGTGTTTTCGGGTTTTACCCCTAGGTACATCTGTGCCAGAGCCGCCTCTACCTGCTCGTATCCAGACAGGGATGTATTGCTCGGAAAACTCACAAAATCTCTACAATACCAAAATTCTAGGAAGTTCTTCTATACTAATCCTCAAAGTTCATCTTAGGTCTACGTGCTCTAATCAGAGTTTATCTAAATCTAGTTTCCAAGGTTTGTACTAAACTTCCTCTGATACCAACTGTAACGCCCCGACCCCAGCTACCCAGAGTCGGTGCATTAATTACATAACATTGGCATGATCACAAGAAAGATCAAATCCCGAAAGACCGATTGGTTTAGTAGCCTTGGAAACACTAGATATATTCATAAGTTTTACATTACATTTCAAAGTGAAAAACTAATACAACAACATAATGTTTCCACAATCCACACTATTAACCCCTCATAATATCCCTGCAATTCATTCATAAATTACTTCTTCACTACCTGGGAAAAATAAAACATAGAAAAGGGGTGAGCTCAAATGCCCAGTAAGGATAACAATATAGCGGAACATTCAAAATAAGCATAAACATTTAAGGCAATGAATTACTAAAACAAAAGCCTTTTAAAATTGAACTTCAACATAGTATGGAAAAAGTAAAATGAAATAATGCCATTTACTTGTTCACATGGATATTCTACTAATCGAATAATCACATGCAATATCAAAAACCACTTTCATAATGTTGGAATGCATAATGCCAGACTATCATAACCACATAGCCAAGGCCTCGTGCCAAGACTAAAAATAAGATTTTGTCAAGGCCTTGTGCCAAGACACTAGTTTGTCTCATGAGACCTACCGATGCATCGAGGAGCTATAGCGGGCTCCACCCGTCACTTATTAAGTCCAATGCATTCCCATATGAAAAGGTTTAAACATAACATAAACATTCGTATTAAAACTAGCATACGAAATGTCAATACTTTCACAATAAACTATGAATGGTATAAAAATAGCACATCCACAGTCAAACATATCACAAAACCTTCAATACAATATAGAAGTTTTGTATCATAATAAATCAACTTCAAATAATCTTAAAATCCATCAAAGGATGTTGACATAGATGAAATCAAAATTCTTTTTAAATAAATATCTCCTTTTATTTTGAAATCATTTAAGATCCATATAAAATAAAACATTTTCTTTGAAAATATTCTTATAAGCTTGTAAGGAAAGCTTTAAAGATTTTATAACGGCGTAAAATAACCGCACCCACCGTATAAGTTAAAAGAAAACATTCTTACCTCAATTCTGTCGAAAAGGTTAAAAAGGACCTTGTTTTGAAAACGACGGAAAGATTCCTTTATAAACCTCTTATACAAAGTCAAACAAGGGTATAAATGACTTTAACCCATATTCTTGTAAATAGTAAAAATGTTTTGAAATACATTTCGAAGAAACATGGATGTGGATGATAACGAGACCCCAGTAGATTATTACGTATAAACAACCTCGGATAAAGAAGAGATTGTGAAATAACACTTACCTTGTACTTTTCCTTGGTTGGGGTAGGTTAACCTCCTGTATAATGGTGAAATAATTGTTATTAAATTATACAAGAATCATATATATTAATATGATATCATATATGATCTTTTAACATTGATTTATTAATAATATCTTAGAATTATCATCGTTTCAGGTGTTAACTTACTCATTTTCTTTTATGTGTTTTGTTACATAAGCCATGTTTGTTGTATCTTATTCATATCCATAATGATATCAAGTCCTTAAACATCATTTTTAAATCATAAAATGATAATTATACTTGAATGGATACGATGGAGAATGAATCTCATCGCGTTCGTGGAGACGGTAGTCCGTACGTACGCACGAGCGACAATATCATTCTTTTGATATTAAAATAATATATAAATGAATGGTATATCATATATACAGAATCATTAACATGTTATATTTATTATTTACATGAGTTACACATCATTATTATACCCATCCAAATAATATTATATTGAATAACAATTACACCACGACGTGGAGACGGTAAGCCGTACGTACGCACGTATGGTGACATGTTATTCAAAGGGTGGATAGAATACTGAATATGGTTGTACCATACTTATAATAACATCACAGTATATGTGAGATACTGGAGTTATTATTTTAGAATGGTAAGAACAAAGGAAGAAGAAGTGGAAGAAGAAATGAACTTAGAAAAGGGTGGTGAAATCATTACCTCTTCTTCGGGTTCTTCCTTTTGATTTGATCAAAAGGGCTCCTTAGGTTGGCTTTCTAATCAAACTAAGGCCTCTAGGTTGTAGTGAGGGATGTTGGGAGAGTATTTGGGCAGAGTTTGGCCGAACCAAAAGGCTTTGAAGGTGTGAAGAAAAGAGAAGTAGGAGTGCCCTTTTATAAGAGGGGTGAGGGGAACCTTTGGAAAAGCTAGAAATATTAATTTATAATAATTTCATATTCGGTTTCTAATGGCTCCAAAGTTGATTATTCAAAGTTTAAGGTGGGGATAGGTCGAAAAACACTCAACAAATAGAATTTAGACAGGTTTGGGTACTTATATTAACCTTATCTTTAAGTATTAACTCTAAGTTAATTAGTTTCACTTTTACAATGTCTCTTTGTATTTTTATATAATATGGTTAATAAACTTACTATATACATCCAAGCGACCCCCAAGTGGTCCATTAATGATTAACCTATCATAATATAAGTCTATTGGCCGAACCTTAGATTTTTAGGAATTTAATATCAATTAATAATATAATATTTGTTTTAAGAACTCTTTTATGTCAATTTTGACACTATTCAATTGTTGATTTTTGTGAAACTCATAACAGATTGATTACTTAGAACAAATTCAATTAAATCAATCCTAATATCTCATATTATCCTAGATAATTAGTTTAATTCATTAAAAGTTTCATATTATATTTATTTGGGTATTTATAATATCAATTATTTTAATTTTTCACTATACTAGTAATTACTGCATCATCATTGTGTCATAAATAAAATAAATTATTTAATATCTAAAAATTATAAATAAAACATCATTATGTAGTAAATCTTTTTATCTTTCTAATTAATATTTATAATCGAAAATCCAACATGTATAACCCTATGTAAAAATTGTTCTTCTAAAAGATGTATGCTTGTGTCATTTTTGTATTTATTTTGACTTAATTAAAATAAAGTGTCATTATCACTTACAAGTGGATCCATGGGGTCCCAAAATAGACCCAAAGATGCCCATGGTCGACTATGTATCAACCAATAGGGTTAGGACACGTTTTAGGGTAATTTAGTATTATTATAATATTATTTTTTTAACCCTTATTTACCGGATTTACCCTTAACCATGGTAAATAAAATATTTACCGCAGTAATTATTCAAAATGTCTAAAAATAAAAGTTACCTATTTACACAATTTGAACATCCTGATTCCAAATATGGAATCCATTTTTCTAAATTCAAAACACAGAAGTGGCAGAAATTAATTTAAAATTAATTCCCGCTGTCAAAACAAAAAGCGTGTTTTTAAGAGATAATAACTACCAAAAGATTGACACTTGTTTATGTTCGGTTTAATTGTAAAATTATGTCCAATGAACAACATTATATTAAATGGTAAAAATATATTCTAAATATACTTTAAAACCACTCAAATTCATAATTTATCACTATTACTTATTTTGATTAAAAAGTTGTTTTTAATTAAAATCTAGTAATTTTCACTATTCATCAAAATATGAAAGTTATCCGAAAAGTACCAAAATTTCACCTTAGGCTAAATTCGATATTCCGAGTCCAAAAATGAAGTCCATTTTCAAATATAAAATATATATAATTTCAAAAATTAGGTATTACTATTCACAACGGCTAGTTTAATTAGTTGTGGTGTGTGTTAGAACTCGAGGTTGCGTACAACACACGCTATCGCATTATTCAAAGGGAAACGTACCGTAGAAGCTTGGGGTGTTACAATTAGGTAGAGATATCAACCCATGGTAATGATTAGATCCCAGTGGTCAAAATGTCAAAGACATGGGGATTATATTTTACTGGGTGATTATTTCAGTTCAGGCCTTATGAAGGCGTCCTACATATCCTGGTTATTGTAGGAATCAGAGTTATCATAGATTGTTGTAGATTACGGATCTTGAAGATGTAAAGTTTACCATTAACTTCTAATCCCATTCGAGTCATGTTCAATTTGAGAAATGAGATGAAATGGAAGACATGGAAAAACACATACTTTTCTTTCTCCATTGGTAGAAGTTGTCAGGGATATGGAACTTCCCTATCTTCACTTTTCATTGGAAGTGAGTCCAAGGTGAGGAAGGAAAGCAGGTAAAGGATGTAGAGGTATATAAGAGAAAGACATCAACCTCCTATAATAATTAATAGGGTCTTACCCTATGAAGGGTTCCCTACAATCGATTCTGCAATGGGACGAGGATCTAATTCCACGTTTAATGGAAAATTAAGTTTAATCCTCACCCTCCTTGATGAGAACTAGAGGCTTTAGATATTAAAGACAAGAAGGGAAGGACATGGTACAAGACCTAATCCTCCAAACCAAGAGATCCCTAACACTATCTCTGGGGTAAGGGTCCAAATGACCATATATATACAAATCCACAGACACCCTGAGGATCCTGACCCTCTTGTAGGACAAGTACGAGAAACCTCTGACTATTGAAATACAAATCCAACTAGGAGACACTCTAATGTGAATTTTCCCATGATTTTTAAGATCAAGAGGTATTATTGGAGGTTTCAACTTGGTCCCTTTTAGACAAGGGATCCAAGAAATTAGGGGCCCTAAAATGGGTGGCTTGGAAAAGGGCTCAAAGGGTGACTCACACGGGTCCTTGGTGTAGGTGTTCCATGAAGTTATTCTGCAAAGGTCCCGAGAGGAACTGAAAATGGTTCATTCAAGGGGTAATAGGCCTACACGATCTAGATATTCCTCAGCCAATGGTTTACTAGGGAAATAACATTAGGGTGAGGCTTCATCCTAGGTACCATGGGTCTCCATTGGTATCCCAGAAAGAGTATTTTGTAGATCCCTAATGAGGGAGAGTGACCTCACATAGGTAGTTTCTCCTTATGTGATAATGGTTCTCATGTAAGTGTATAAGGTTTTTAGACCCTAAAGGGACTTTGATCTTGTTTATCCCCTTTAATTCTATCTTTTCTCATGTTTTGGAGAGCTACAAGATAAATTTTAGGGGACCTGGGTGAATGTGTTGCATAATGATAGTTCTGAGGGTTATTTTGATTTTTCAATTGTCTAAATGAAGAGCCCAAGTGTCCTATTTATAAGAAAATATGGGAACCTGGTCGAATGAGGTTGTTGGTGCAGATCCATAGCATAGGTGATGGGCGTAGGTATCATGTTCATGGGTAGAAAAACATATAGGATGTGTAGGTACATGGCGTAGGTGGTGTGTGTAGGGATGGATTCACCTTCTAGGATACATAGGTAGGGCTTATGCTAGCCTCTTAGTGTAAGGGGGTGGTTCGCGTACATCCATTTTAAAAATTCCCTTGGTTCTCTTTAAGGATTTTTACCACTTTAACATGATTAAGGTGATATTCAAAATATTTTCATCCTCCTAGATAAAAAGGGAGTGTAAAAAATCCACCCATCAGTATTTGATCTGAATAGAAGAGGAGGGTCTAGTCCTAAGGTAAAAAATAATGGGAAAAGGGATATGAAGGGGAGAAATGCTGGATTGAGTAGGTGACCTGCACAGGATGTCCATGCAGGTTGTCTACATGGGTTTCAGTTAGAGGTCTAATGCACAGGTTTTGGGAGCAGGGCATCAGCTTATGTACATAACATAGACTTTAATTGTCTATAAATACCATCCATTTCTTTAAAAAAAATTCTCATTCTAAGTTTATTATTTTATTTCTCACCGCATAGTTTTTCCACCAAATGACATCATGTTGTACTTCTGCAAAGGTCTCCCGAAGATTCTATCAAGGTACAACCACCTAAGTGATGGGGCTATGAGGAGTCACGTTGGTGAGAATTCTAGTCAAGTCATCTCATTGATAGAACTGCATGAATTACATCGCTGAAAGAGCTACATATAACTACCTCATTGAGGGACCTTCGTTGTGAATCTTGTCGAGGGACCTGTGTGGGGAACTTTGTCGAGGGACCTACATAGGGTCTTTAATTCATGGATTCTTCTAAGTTATAATTTAAACTTTCTTAAGTAAATATTTCAAATTAATGAGAGAATTTGGTGCCATTTTACAGGTTTTCAATGGCTGCTTCAATGACTAAAATTGAGAAATCTGTTGCACATCAAATTGAGATGATCAAAGTCATGAGGACTAATTATTATGATATTGCTGAAAATATCCTTCCTTGTTTTTAAAAGAGTTTTTTGCCATATCAATGTGGGTTCCCATGAAGTGAGTACCTACTTATGTATGAGAACAGGTTTCTACGGGATGATCATATTCTAGCGTTTAGGAAATAATTCCCACTGTCTTGGTTCATAAAACACATCAAATGTCCTTGTGCCAATATCTTTATTTAGGGTGTTCCCATCAAGGAAGGAATAGTCCCTATCGAATGCATTTTACTTCACAGCAACTGCAGTCTAGATATAATGTCACATTTCGAAAAGTCGAGACCTCATTGTTGCGACTCGACCTTCCATGCTTCAAAGATGGGTAAATATCAAGGATATAAGGAATATTGGGACTTATTCTACATAGGGGGAGTCAATCCTATGTGAATGTGGGAATTCTAGGTGAAAAAAACATGAATGTAATTAAAAAATGAGTTCCATTAAGTTCATATTTTTTAAGATTTTTGTGTAGGAAAAGATTATGTTTATAAGAACCCAGACATCATTCCTGAATTATTGAGACAATGGAGTCTGTAAAAAAATTAATTCCACCTAAATCATGGTGATTTCCACATTAGATTGTGGGATGTTTTCCAAATTTGTAGGGTCCCCATTCTTTGGTAAATGTATTATTAGTTTATCCCAGCAAAGATAATGTGGGATGATGCTGAGAGGATTCCACCATTAGACTATAAGCTCTTCAAGATAGTGAGGAAGCTTCAAAAAGACCGAGATCCTCTTCTCGAGGTTGATGTATGTGTGGAAACATGGGTAATGGATTTCTTAGAATTATCAGGAGAGGGTATTACTTGCAGGCGCCCTACTATTTTCCCTACTATAGAGAATCGGGGTTCTTTAGGCACGTTCTATCCCACATTGGAGAATTTTGACTACAAACATTGGGGTTACAAGTTTAAGCCCAAGATTAATGAGAAGGTATGCTTGGATGGATTCTTTTCTATGTGGATATACATTTATCTACTCCTATTCCACCATTCCAGTGGCGACCTGAGGCCAGAGACTTTTTCATTGTGACCAAATTAGTATAGGGGAAGTTCATAGGGTTGGATTCCCCTGTTTAACAAGGATTTATTATTTTCTTCTGCATACATACAACAAGAAGGTCCCATTTATAATTTCAAGGTCATTTTAGGTGTTGTGGGGGTATTGTAGAACATTTTAGCTCATATTTAGTGTTGATCTCATTAAAAATCCCCAAAAGATGATTCCACCCATTTTTCAAAAAGTCTCTAGGATTCAGCCTCTAAACATAAAGCATGATGATATACTGATGGCGAAAAATGTATCTGGATACTTTAATTTATTTTTATACGCTAACCCACCAACCGGAACATTTATCAATGATGGTAAGGAACAAAATTCTGAGAAGAGGTCGTACATGATAGCATTCAAGGAAATCATTTTGGTAGTCTATGTTGATGGTGAGATTATTTGTGGGGCTTACGCTTTTTATCAGTTTTTTTGTCAGTTTAAATGTATTCAAAAATCAAGAACCTTTCCCCATATGCATGTTAGACCTGAGAATCATCTAATGGTAGCTCAAAATTTATGGATCTTTATGGCTCCAGAGTCCTCCAAAATGTCAGTCACACTTACTCTGTCAGAGGCCTCAATCTGGATGGAGGCCAGATATGCCAAGTCATGTCTTTCTTTATACACTCATGGGGTATTAAAAAAGTGAAATTATTAGGTAAAGTCCGCAAAAAATTATGTTCATGTCATGTGTGGCAAGAAATCCCAATCCAAATATGGTGTAAAGGCTATAGATCCTTTGAAAAGTTCTCATACAAATACTTTTAAGTAGGCTACAGTTAAGGAGATAACACCTTGAGCACTAATATGGACTAGTTTCTACCATCAGTAGGAGGCCTTTATTTATTCCCCTCATTCTTCTAAAAGATAAAGGAGGATTGAAGAGGATTCCCAATTGGAGGGAATCAAGTTTTCTCTACAGCCAGCCACATCGAAGACAAACTCTGTGTGACTCTTAGCAATCCAATTTTGGGAGAGCATAACTCATGATATTAGGGATTCATGGGTGTTTCTCTAGTCCATCCTATGAATCTTAGATTTGGTAGATATTAAGGAACCCTTTGACCATCACCCTAACAATAATTTGGTTGAGGTGAAGAATTATTTTGAGGAGTTTGAGTCATTTATATATGCAATTGATGATCATGTTCCGGCTTCAAAGTGAGTGTCGAATATGATGTACCAAGGAGTGCTTGAAGGGGTAACTATTCAACCTAGAGAGGAATATAAAATTTACATTAACCATGGTAACATAATTATCTTTTATTATTTCCGTTTATTCTCTTTCATCCACCGTCATTAATCTTGAGGGGATTTTATTTTATTATTTGGAACATGAGAAGAAGGAGGAGCCGTAGCAATGGCATCTGGGTCACTGAAGTACAAACCCATGGGAACCCCTATTGAGATGGTGGAAGAGGCCCTTAGGTACCTATAACTCTCTCCTAGTGGGAGGACAATGATAAAGGTGATATGGATGTGGATTACTCAGTTGTTACCTCATGTCTTCATTTCCAAGAAGAGTGGTACAGGCTCTTCATTATCTCGTGAGAGGAAAAAGAAGAGAAAATTAAAATTGTTCTGATGAATGTGTCATAGTAAGTATTTTTTTCATCCAATATTACAACCTTTTTGACATACTTTTATGAATTTTATTGCCTTTTGTATAACCCTCACTGCTTTACTCGCTTAAAGTATTTGGTACTAGTCCTTTGAGGATTGAGGAGAATATTCTAGGGGAGGAACAACTACATGATGATGAATTTGTTAACCTAAAGGATGAGGAATCTAAATATATGACTATATCTGCCCCCACTACCGAAGAGATGTGATAAGATCATGGTAATTTTAGACACACTCCTTTAAGTGTAGCATATTGTTTTTTACTTTCCTCTTATCAGGATATTTTAGATATGTTTCCTATACCAGAGGACCCTACAGTAGTCAATATTGATACTATTATTTCTCTAGAAGGGGGAAACAAGGATCATGGGTAGTATGAGGAGGGTATTGGTGCTAACCCCAAATCCGCAAGGCATATAAATTTCATACTAGTGGAAGATTTGTTGTAGAGTAACATCAGTGAATCCAATACAAGTCCTGAGCAACATGTATTGGATATCCTAAATGGAGAGGATGTTGTGATGTAAAAATCCATATATCATGAAATTATGGATGCTTTTAATCTATAAATTTTTATTCCAAGTTCCATCAAGGAGTTTGGGTACATTTGTAAGGGAATGGATGGATGTAAGTTTTCTCGTTATGGTGTTTTCCTTACATAGTTGTTCTTATTCTATCTAATATTTCACATTAAAATTCAACCCATGAATATTTGTCTACATAGAACATTAAAAAGTACCTTCAATATTAGGGAATCCAAATCCATACTACCTCTATAGTTGATGGGGTACTGGCTGAGAATCCCTCCAAAACCACTTCTCATGGTGGTTGATCAAACATAGAAGAATTTTCGTCACCTGGAAGTACTCACTTAAACTACTGAAGTGGTGAATATTAGAGAGGAATTTACTTAAGATATTGATCTTTTATTGGTTGAATGTCATTGAATACTATGATCATGATATATTATTGATACTCTTTTGAATCTAATAATGATTGTAATTCATCATTTAGGATTGTCAGCTTCTATGGCTAGGTCTGAGGGTGAAGATTCTACATTTTCTTGACCAACACTAGAAGGTGAGGCAGCCACTATCTCAGAGGGAGTAGATAAAAGAAAATATTTGAGTGTTTTGGTTCCAGAGTACATCTCGCCCCATGAAAGTTTATCTGATTCAGACCTAGAGCTGAAGGTTTCTCTCAGGGTAATGCATGGTAGGACTTGGTGGATCACATGGAGGATAACTTCTGAGACATATCGGGAAGACATGCCTTCATATTTTGGTGGACTTCCAGTTCTGTTTGGCATGTTGGGATTTGGTGGATTTTATTACAGTACAATCTACCCTCCTATGAAGGAGAATATTTTTTAGCGGGAGAAAGAGAATAAGCTTCAACAAGACCTCATAAAGGCCAAACCACTTGCCAATATTGATAGATTTTGAGTTGCATTATCCTAGGTGGAGGCCAACTATAACAAAAAATTGGTGGAATTTGAAAATAAAATCAAGGATAATACCATTCAAGTGTCACAACATCATTAATAAATGGATGATGCTTAAGTGGAAATCGAACAACCCCATTGTTCATTAGGAAAATCTCAATCATAAGGGTTAATTATCATTGCAGCTGCAATAGAAGTGTTTCACTAAGCTGAGGAGACTAAAGCTAATAAATTTAATGAGATTCAATTATTGGTTGATGTGGATTAAGAGGTTTTTTAATATATTAAGAGTTATGTTGAATGCCTATTGTAATATATGAAAGAGAGACTCCATTATGTTGATGTTCCTCTAATTTTTTTCAATAGAGGAAACTAATTTTGTTTTCAATCATATATTTATTCATTCATACCATCTTCCTTTAATCATAATGTTGAACAAGATTTTCATATCATGATATCTTCATACGATCTAATCATAATCACAATGATAGGGATGGAGGGATCTTTAATTTTTACCTAATCCAAGGGGCCTGGTGAGTGTAGTTAGATTGTTTCTTGGGTTGTATGAACAAACTGACAATATTTATGTATTTTTATGTCATCGCCCTAATTTTTTTAAGCTTAATATGAAAGATTCTTATCGAGAATGATTTTTATTTTTCTTAGACTTACCTTCATTGGTTTTTAGGCCTAATTAATTTTGTGACTATTTAGTTTCATTGATATATTTTTCTTAAACCATACGATGTGAAAGTCTAGCAACCTGAGACTTGACTTTTTCAAGAGTTAAATTTGTGGATTTTCAAACTTGTGAGTGATGTGTCTCTTTTTGTGGGTAGTTTATAGTCATACATTATGGACTAATGAGGCTGGTGTTTTAGATCAAATAGCTTTGACCATGAATTTTGATTTGATAATCCAAACAAGATTTGATGGTAGGGAATGTTTCGATATTATCTAGATACTTTAAAGGCAAATCATGATCCATGATTTTTATGGTTTCTGAATATAAAACATGAAATATGGGAATGTATGAGGTCTCCCCTAAGGATAAAGTTACCTCTAGCTGAAAAACCCATTATGGGGGTTGTTTTGTGCATGGCTAGCTGGGGCGTGTACTACATAGTCAAGTAGTGGTATACATAGGATGAAAGACCCATTATGTGGTTGACTTATGCAAGGAAAAATGAGGCACATACTGCATATTCAATTAAAGGAGTTCTAAAGAATTCTGAAATTCTATTATTGATGGAAAAATGAAGTTTAAGATTTGGATGTCTCAAGACCACAATGGGTGGTTTTTCTATGGAAAGATGTCCGAGAATAAAGGGATCATTTGTATTGGAACAAGCCATGAATGGGAAACCACTCTTACATGAATTTTGTGTGTGAAGGAGGGTACACTTCATTTAAAAGACTGATATCAGAGGGGAGGGACCTATTTCTGACAAGGGTTGAATCATTTTGTAGTTTAATGTAATGCGATTTGAATATTCAACATGTTGTTTAATGTCATATGGAGAGGACATTACCCTATGCATTTTGAAGTAGTACAGCAAGGACATCGTGTTGAGTAATTTAAAGTCATATAGCAAGGACATCATGTTTTGTAGTTCAAATTCATACAACAAGGACATCATTCAATGTAGTTTAACGTCAAGAAGTCAGGAAATCATGGTGGCTTTAATTTTAAGGTCATTAGTTTCAACCGAAGGTTTGATGGTTCTCCCATTTTATGGTAATTTGGATGGAAATGTGATTCTATATTAGGGTGTAAGAAGTGAATGTTCTAAGATATTATTTTGGTATTGAAAGATCCAAATAATGATATGGAGAAATGTATTATGACGTTTAGAGGAGGTCTCACCCGATGATGAAGTTGCCTCTGGCTGAAAAAACTGTTATGTGGGCTATTTTATGCAAGGCCAACTAGGGTGCATACTGCATAGTCAGGTAGTGGAATCCTTTTGCTAATAGACCCGTTATGTGGGAGACTTATTCAAGTTCAACAATGGCATGTACTTTATATTCATAAAAAATGTTCCTCGATAATTATGAAATTCTATTGCTAAAATCTGATGAATGTTTATGGTGATTTGGATTTCCCTAGGCACATAGTTTTGTTTGCTGAAGGAAAGTACCTAAACACAGAAGAGGTATTTCAAGTCAAAATTTTCAAAGAATCAAGAAAATAGGCTCTTTATGCAGGTCTAATCCAAGCATAGAAAGTATGGTGTCCGTATTTTTAGGTCATATGACTAGGACTGTAAGTACATGGAAACAACATGTGATATATGGCTTTATCAGACCAAGGACATTCTTGTATACTTTGTAAATGAGGGTGAAAATTGTAAACCATAGACTTGGAGGGTTTTATATTGGGAGATAGTACATGGTAAAATACTCAATGTATGATTGTTGACTTTGAAATGTGGGTTTTATCATATTATCCTCAATGATCATGGGAACAGAAGAGGATTCTCCTAAGGGTGAAGTTACTACTGATTGAAAAACCTATTTTGTGAGCTGTTTTAAGCAAGAAAATATGGGGCACAGACTGCATAGTCAAGTAGAAACATCCTTTGGTTGAAAGAACTATTATTTGGAAAACTTATTCAAGGCCAACTGGGGCATGCACTATATATTGAGGAAAAGTATATCTCATGTATCATACATTCTACCACCAGAATATAAGGAAAGATTATTGATATCTAAAAGTATTCAAGATTAGTAGTATGATATGAGAAATAATAATTGTCCAATTAACAAAGGAATTTTTTGGACTGATATTGACCTTTATTTTGGAGTCCCTTTCATAGATCTGACTCATATTTACAAGGGGGAATCTCTTGTTTCCTTGGTGGGCTCCCAAATGAGAGGACCCAAAATAAAATCTCCTATATAGAATTTTGATGGTATGAAAGAGAGGGGGGATTTTTATTTTCCTCATGTCTAGGACTAGGATTAAGTCCTATAAATCATTATATATCTCGATATAATGATAATCAAGCCATATATTATTCTAACAATAAAGGTCCCCCATACTTATTGAATTCATGTGGAGGACATGGAGGGTTTGGATACGAGCTTGTGCATAAGGTGAGAAATATTATTCGATATCCTCATATAGATATGACTTGTACATGGGAGAGTATATTATTTTCCATTTTTTTGGTTGGGCCCAATATTGAAGATATAAACATCACTATTTATCTCATAGGGATGAGAATCAAGCCACACGTAGTTCTTGAAGGACCGTTCAGTTTACCATCATATGGAAAGGATGTGGGTGACTTAGATGTGAAAAAAATTGCAGCTGGACCAAGGTGGAGTAACCAAGAATCACGTTGTATCTTTATAGGGAAATAATAAAGGCAAATTTAGTTATTAGATAGATCATGCAGTTTATTGTCATACTATGGGGATATATGGTGTGTCTTTTAAGGTCTTGCAACTTGTACCATGATAACCATCTTACTCTTGCAGGGAAATATTTTACCAAAATCCTATGACCTTGTGAGCTATGATCAGTGTGAAAAATAAGGTATGGTGAATGTTTCTTTTATGGTTTAAGGGAAACAAAAGTGATGGATAGGGGCATGTTGATTATGTGGTTGTTGAGCCAGGAGATAGGATCCAGGCATCACTACGTATCTAATTGAGATGAGAGTCAAGTCATACATAGTTATTGATTGTCCCATATAGTTTAACTTCATGTGGTAAGGACAAAGATAAAATGACATGGAAGGATGGAAATTTTATAGTTGAACTATGGTGTAGTACCCTAGCATCACTATGTATCTTTTTGGGGTAAGAATCAAGACACACATAGTTCTTAGAAGTTTTTCCTATGCAGGTTTGATTCATACACATAGGGAGTGAAGGGGATTTTTTGTGGTCATGGATAGTCCCAATATTGGAGATCTGGGTGTCATTATGTATTTCATTATAATGAGAATCAAGCCAACCATAGTTATCGAAAATGGTTCCCCACACCAACTAGGTTTTGATGTGAGGAAAGGGGCTTTAATATATTTGTGGATAGACCCAATATTGGAGATCTGGGTGTCACTACGTATCTCATTGGAGTGAGAATCAAGCCCCACATAGTTATTTAAATCTTTTGTAGTTTAACATTGTGTGGTTAGGATGCTATAATGTTGGGATTTATACCTAAAAAAGGGGCTCAGGTGCCGTTATAGTGTGGCAATGATGTGAATGGGAATTATGCATGGAAGATTCTCATCATTTGAGGGACCAAAATGAGTGTCTACTCATGGTATTTTGGGGTATTTCTTAACATAAAATGAGGGATACATTAAATTTACAATTTAATGATAAATGGTGAGAAAAATGGTGTTTTTTAGTTTCAGGTTACGAAATAAGGACCTCATGTCATGCAGTTTATTAAGGTGCGATAATGAAAATGGTTCTACACGGTTTAATGGTGTCCAGCATGGACTTATATGGTTCTATGAAGTTTAATTTCTTGTATCTAAGACAAACCCTGTGTGACTACACAAAGTAATTATTTAGAAACCTTTCATTGGTTGTAGTTGTAATGATCTCTTCATCCATTGAGATCAAGGAATAAGCTCTGTTAGATTGGACCATGTGTATGGAGTAGGGTCCCTCACATTATGTCTCAAGCTTTAGAGTCATCTTTCATAGTATCTTTGGAGTCCTAAGGACCAATACCAATTATCCATGGATGAATGAATTAAGGTGGTCATTCTTTTTGGAAGCTCGCACTATCCAATTCTGAAAGCCTTCCAAGTGATATAAGGTATTCGGTCTATTTTATTCTAATCGCTTGAAATCATCTAGTCATTTTAGTTATTTCTAATCTATGGATAGTTTACCATATATGGCCACTCAAAGCAATGGGAACTAAACCTCAATGGGAATGACTACTTCTGTTCTGTATACCAGTGAATACGGGGTTGCCCATGTGGTGGTACAGGTCATATTCTGGTAATCCCATAAGGCATGAAAGAGATTCTCAGGCCAAGACTTCTTATATTTATCCACTATCTTCTGGAGACTATTTTATAAGGACTTTTTGAAAGAATATATCTATCCATTGGCCACTGCATGATAGTAGGATGAATGGTTGGATTTGACATTGTATTCTAGATGTAGATTCTCTACTTCAGCATAATAGAAATTGGTATCATTTTCCATTAATATGGTATGAGGGACACCAAATTTGGTAATGATGTTGGTTTTTATGAAGCTAACAATGCTTTTGGATCTGAATTCTCCGATAGGTATTGCCTCAACCCATTTTGGATAAGAAATCGGTAGTAGTAAGGATGTACTTGAACTGCATAGTCGTAGCTGGAGGATAAGGCCCTACAATATCCATTCCCCATGTAGAAAATGGACATGATTATTTATCTATATGTTGAAATTTTGGGGGTTTATGGATGAATTTGGCATGTAATTAGAAGGGATGAAACTTCTTAGTGAACTCTATGAAATATTGTGTCATTGAAGAAAAAAAGTATATGAGCCTTCATATTTTACCAGAACACCTATACCTTGGCTGGTGAGAACCATAAGCTCCTGCATGTACTTCTTCCATGATATCCATAGTCTATTTTCCATTAATGTATCTGAGCATGATTATATCAAATCCTCATTTTTATAGTACCTTCTGGTTATTTGATCTGTCATAAGAAGTGAAATTGACCACTCATCGCTGAATTTTCTCCATCCTAGTTCTATTCAATGGAAGTACTTTTTCTTGGAGGTATTCCATGATGGGTTTCATAAATCTCATAGTAGAAACATATGGATCACAAATGGGGCTAATTTCATTAATTTCCTCTGTTCTAATTTGAACAAAAGGTGAGACCATATAATGATGGAAAATGTTGATGATTTTTTCTTTCTAATTTGGATCTTCCATAGCTATGGATGAATTTTCCAATGCATTTTCCTAGACAATTTGTGATTGTGGGACATAATTAAATATTGGATCTGAGGGAAATTATGCAATAAACCCTTATACATAATCACACATGGGGCTTAGTTCCTAATTTTTGATTGTGTAATCTCTGTTGATCTACTTGATTACCAACTCTAAGTCACCCTTCACCTCAATATAGTACATCGGTACTTGGAGTGCCAATTCTAGACCTATAATAAAAGCCTGATATTCTGCCTCATTTTTTTGTGCCACCTTATGACAACAGAATGAAGTATGGAAACACTTCCTTATCTAGGGATATAAGAAAAATTCACAATGTAACGTTTTTGAGCTTAGGGTGTTCCATTATCTTCCCAGTGGGACTCCTGGATGCACCATCAAAATATATTTCTAATTTTTGGGGGCTATCCTAAATATAGAAGATATATTCTTTAGGAAATTTAGTATTTAATGATGTCTCTTCAGCATATGGGTGCTCAGTGAGGTAACCATCCAAGTCTTGGACTTTCACTACTTTCTAAGCCATAAACTATATATCGAAATACTATAGAATAACTTCCCATCATGCAATACATAATGTCATCACATGATCATAAAGGAAAAATTTGAATGGGTTATTGCGAGAAACCAAGTGGACCTCATGATTCTCTAAATAGTTCATCAGCTTCTCAAATGCAAAGATTAATTCCAAACAACTTTTATTGATATATGAATAATTATTCTTAGTGTCGAGCATGGTTTTACTAGGATAATAAATGTTGTTTTCTTTCCCAGCATCATTATTTTGTGCAAGGAAGGCACCCAGTGATCACTCAAAAGTTGTCACACAAAGAATGAGTGTCTTTCCCTCTATGGGTGGCATTAACACTAGTGGACTCAAGATGTATTTCTTGAGGGCGTCAAATTATTCTTGATAATCATTGGTCCATTGATATTTGACACATTTATTTGTCAATTTGGTGAAGGAAAAACACTTTCCTTATAGATTAGCTATGAAGCTTCAGATAATGGCCAAGTGTCCTTGAAGTACTCTAAATTCTTTAAGGTTTCAATTAGGTGACATTCCAAGGATAACTTTTTTTTCTCAGGATTATCTTTAATGTCTCGATGGCATACAAAAAAGCCAAAACAATTCCATGAATTTAACCTAAAATCACATTTCAAGGGGTTCATCTTTAGGTTATGCTATCGTAGATTGCTGAAGATGGTATTTAGGTCATCCAAGTGGTCATAAAATTGTCATGACTTGAATACTAGATCATCAACATAGAATTTGACAAAATTCACCAAAAAGGGTTTGAAGATGTGGGGTATTTCATGTTGGTACCTAGCACTGGAATTCTGTAAGCCAAAGAGCATTACCCAATAGTAAAATACCCCTTGGGGGCTCTGAATGATTTGGATTCTTAATATTCTAGGGCCATATTGATTTGGTTATACCTAGATTATCCATCCCTGAAGAAGAGGGCTTAGTAACCCGTCGTTTCATTAATCAAGAGTTATGTGATTGGAATCAGGAATTCATCTTTGGGAAAATGCCGGTTAAGATATTTGAAATAAATTTAAAATCTGATTTGACCATTATTATTCTTCTCAAGACAATATTTTTTATCCATTTCAGATACAATACTTCTTGGAAAAATCCATCCTTAATTATTTTTTCCACTTTACCTTAATTTTGGAAGTGTGAGTTGGATGTTTCCATCTGGATGACTATTTGTATCCTCGATGGTATTCTGAAAAACCCCAATGATGGGTGTCCACCTCAATATCAAGACCTAGAATCTCTGTATAGTTATAAGAATTCACATCTCGATATTGTTTCAAGAAGGAATAATATACCTCATATTCTTTAGGAGACATGGATGCACTAACCATAGTGGGTCATGGATCATCCCATGTACCTGTATTTATCTCTCTGAGTTCATCCACCATGGTGAAGATGCCTTCTTTAAATGATGGAGGGGCATCCTTGATGTCTTCCTCTACTACCTATTTCTAGTGCTTTACTTATTTTTCCTCTTCCTATTAAGTAGGTGATGAAGCAATAATTTCTATGTTAGTGTAGGAATCTTCATTTGTAAATCCAGAAGATAAAGAAATAATTTATATCCCATTCAATGGGGAGGGAAATTTTTTTAGTAACAAAGGAAATACAAGAGATTGATAATGAGAATCACTATCCTTTTATGCTAGTGTGAAAACTTCATCTTGTCTAGCTGATGAAGCATGGTCTTGTTGAAGCTCATGGGATGGAATGAAGGAATTTTCATCTAGAATTTCATTATATCTTGGAGAGTTGATGGCCTCTATTTAGCTATTAGATTCAGTTGTCACAATTAACATTATAGAATCCATTGAGTGATTCCTTGAATGTGGTCCCACCCTTTCAATTTGGTTTATGTGTAGTACATATTCTACACTAAGCTGATTTAAAGGATTAGTTGGGATAATCTCATGATTGTTCGAGGAATTGATTTGAGTAACAACATCTTCCATGGAATATTTCCCTCCCTTATGATAGAATTTTTCATCAATATATTATGATTCACAAGATTTCAATGGGGCCCTGTCACCATGCAATGTACCAATGTTTTCCATTGACATAATATTAGATACATTGTCGGTATGATGAAAGAATGTCCACTTGTTGATGTATCCAAGGTCATCCTATAAGATCATTAAAATCCATATCCTATCAGATGACTATAAATTCAGTGTTTGAAACTATATCCCTGAAATGGGTTTTGAGTATGATCTCTCTAAGGGTTTCTTGCTTATTCTTGTAATATCCATGTAACATCTTAGTGGAGGGAGACAAGTGATATTCATTTAGACCTATTTGATGATGTTTTCAGACTAGAATGAGGTTGAACTCTGATACATTGTCAAAAAAACTCACCGTACATCAATTTCATCGATTCTACCAGATATATAAAAGGGGCTTTTGTGTCATTTCATGAAATCAACTTCATCTTAGTCTTTGAAAGAGATAACTGCATGGAATTATATGGGATCATTCTCTGCATGATATACCTCAACAATAGAAACCTTACCATCAAACTCCTAAGGTCTTGACAAGGCCTCAATGATTTCTTCTTAGAGGTCTTCTAATGGAATTAACGAATCCATAAATGATAACTTAGATGGAACTTGGGATAGTTACTTCAAAAAATCATATTTCGGATCCAAAGTCCCATGTTTCTACACATGAGAGGGTTATTTCACATGAGATTTGTGAGCTGATGTTCTTGATGTATATGGACCGTCCCTTGGAGTAGGAGTTACATGTTCTTCCACTCTTGGAGGGTTAGGTTGGTTGGATATGCCCACATGCATGAGTGGATCGGGTGATGACATATCCTTTAATAGATCTTCCATGATGATCATGTTATGGTGGATCCTGTCTTTCATGTGAATATTGATTTATTCCTATTGAGCTCGTTGAAGAGATCTTCCATGAGTTTCAGCTACGTAAACAGCTTGATCATGGGTGTGGTTGAAGTAATGAACCCTAGAATGACCACATCTTCCCCTGTATCCTCAGCCTCAATGACTCCATCATTCTGTTCCACAATCAAGTATAGGTAAATCAAGTTCATAATTATACTCATCATTTGATAAGGGGTTTATTAAGTGAATAACATTAACATAACTGAAGGTAAACTCCTCATATGATGAATATTCTTCCTGATGGGGAGACTCATGTTGCACTGTAGCAGGTACTATAGCAGGTATTGTAGTAGGACTTTAACAGTATTGTAGTAGGTAGTGTAGCGAGTACTATAGAAGGGACTATAGCATGTACTATTTGTCACTGTAGAAGCCGGTACTATTATCATGTTTGGGATATCGGGCCAATGATTCAGTCCCTGAGTCCTTTAAGTCCTTTGGGTCACCTAGTCCTTCTGGTCAGTAAGGCCTTTAGACCACCTCAAGGCCTTCGAGCCACCTTAAGTGTAAATGAAAACCAGGCAACCTACAAGTAACAAGCTCTAGAAGGTAGATGATCAAGGAGATTTATCCATAGTAGAAGCTAACCAACCTGAAAGAATGAGAGGGTATGGCACCTGCCATAGGGAAAATCTTGTGCATGCATGGGAAATCCTAGCTAAACAGCCATGCGAAGGTGGAGAGATGATTTCACGATGAAGATGCTGGGGAGGAGTAGTTCTGAGTAGTTAGTATTGGTTTTATATAATGATTGAATCCTACATGCAATGAATTCCTCTAAGGCCTATGGGTCATGTAATACATATGACTACAGGCCTTGTAATGGTTCCACCTCACCCCTTGAAAAATGGATTATCAAAATCAATAAAAAATGAAGGCCTTCGGGCCATTGGAGAATGAAGTTTTATAAGGTCAAGACAACCTCGACCATAAAAAGTGCTAAAATTATTAAATTTCTAATTATATTTTTGTTCATGTTTCTTTTATAAGGATTTTCCTTTGGAGTATTGAGTTATCGAAGATGTGGGTTGTGTTGTAGCGTAAGAGGAAGGAGGTACAGTCAGTCGTTTCAACTGTGTTTATAGAATGGAATGAGTCTGGTTGATTGTTTTCCCCACAATCCAATCACCAAACTTTTGTAAACTCTTTCTCTTAATTTCTTTCCACTCACCTTCATCTTCTTTATTGGTATCATAAACACATGATAAATGGGATGGAGAATTTTTTAGTTTCACTTTCCTAGATTCCGCCATCTTTTATAGAAGGTATTTGAAAACAAAACAATCTTTGATGGGGTTCACCAACATTTTATGGAAGGGGAAATAGTTGGGTAGATCATCTTCACCTTATTTGTTGGGATTCCTAGGATTTGGAAACTAAACAATTTTTTTTCCAATTTCGAGATGAAGTAGTTTGGGACTTATTAATTTAGAAAAGAATAGACCTTGTTTTTCATCTCCTAAAACTATTTATTTCTCTTATATCATTGATCATCCTGATGAGGCAGTTGTTTCTACTGACACTCGGGAGGTAGATCCCTAGGATCTGATGTGGGATTTTTAGTTGGAGTGGGTATAGGGGTTTGTTTAAGTGTAACATTAGTATCCTCTCCCTTTCCTATTATCTTTCCCTAAGTTGATGGAATCACTCAAGACTTGACTTTGGTTTCTGTAGTGGAATTATCCTTTTAGTTATAAAATGAGGAAAGATCGTGAAATCTTAATGTGTATTTAATAGGGATCAATGGTGTTCAAAACTCATCAAAAAGATATTCCACATGGATGGGAAACAACTTTTCTTAAGGGAGAGGTAGGCTCAAGGATTGTGTCAATCCTTTCCACCAAGTAATGAAATCTGATACCCTTTTATTATAACTTTGTTTATAGTTCATGAGAAAACATATTTTCATCTTCTGTAGCATTGACATGAATATGAAGAGGAAGTTATGATGGATATCTTCCCATCTAGTGATTCATAGAGCTGCAAACTTGTGTACCATACAAAGGCTGGCCCCTGCAGTGATTGCACAAAGCATCTTAGTTTCACTACCTCCTTTTGTTTAGGGGTACCCATAATGGGATCCCAATGAGAGACCAAATGCATCAAGTGTTTCAATGGGACTCGGGATCCATTAAATATTATAATTGAAGGATTCCCAAAGTCTTTTTGGGGAAGGGTCAGGTCTACCCATTTAGGGTAATGCTTCTTTTTTGGTTTCATCAGTACGCATAGTTCTTACATAACTTTCAATAAACCTAGTAATGACTCCATAGTGTTCATAATAATTCAAGGAACATCTAGATGATCTAGGACCTGAGCAAGTGTGGTAGATGGATCATGAACAGGTGTGGCGGCTGGTATGGCTACTAGTCACGACACTACTGGTATCTATCGTGGATAACCAATAAGGGAAGGCCTATGTGTATGTGCATAATCTTGTTCTATTTTTACACCCAATGGAGGAAATTATTGATCTGCTACTACAGGATCTAAATATATTCCTTTATATCCCTCATTGAGCATACTTTATGAATATACTCCAGTTGTTGTGGAAAATCCTCTTTGTTGAGGTGCACCAGTTAGAAGTGCCAGTTGAGGATCATATTACAGAACATATCTAGAAGTATGGTTACCCTAGAGTAATTATACAATGATTATCCTCAATTATTTCATCTCCTTCTCTTGTTTATCAAACCTTTCCTCCATATAAAATGAATTTACTTCTCTGGAAGAGATATGAGGTTCAATTTGACCCTTTCCTTTTTTTTCTATTGGGTGAATTTTGAGGATGTAGAAGTGGATTGTTCTAGGGAGTTCCCAAATTCTGGAAAAGCCTCTCTTTCTCTGTAGTAAACCTCCTTCATTATTTTCGGTGTGGACTGTATCATGAACTGAAACCTCCTCTTATTAATCTTATGAACTAGACTCATGTTTTGAAGGATTTTCAATGATGGTATTGATGACATTTACATACACGTAATTCATTGTGGTCATTCTGTCAGTATCTCTACGAGAACTCCTTGTTCTTCTCCCTTCATGAGGTCATATCCTCACCTTTTTTTTATTCCATGGGAGCTTCTTGGAAAACATTAAACTAGAAGTAATCTAAAATAGTTTAATCATTAATGTTCCAAGTGAAGGTACTGGATCACAGGATGTGATGAACTGGGAAGATTCATTCTACGGCATGTTCCCTAATCGGGATAAAACTGATTCCTACTGAGGAGGTGATTTTTGAGGTGAAAAGTCCCCCCAACCTTGAGGGATAGGGATGTTCCTGATTTGTATTCACAACCCTTCAGGTTGAGTTTTTTGAACTTGAGGTTTGTGTTAAAAAATCCCCCATCCATGTGGGTTGGGGTTACTTCCTAACTGATATGGATGATATTTCCTCAACTACTATTATTATTTTATGGATTTTTTTTCAGACATGGGAAGGGTGAATCATTCAACACACACTTAAATTTCTCATTTTGGAAGACTGTTGTTCTATTTCTGATATTTGTGCTATCTTACAACCGGAATCCTCTAAGTGAGATTCCTGCTCGATTTTATTAGATTCTTGACACAAAATTATCTTAATAGTGTGCTCTCTTATTACCCAACATCGGTGAGAGTCATTCGGGGTTTGTTCTGGTTGAGCATATCTGCTATATTGGATAGGGTCCTCTTATTTGGGATGACCTAAGACTATGATGTTTCATGTTACAAAATTTTGCAGGCTTTGCTAATTAGGGAGCGCAAGAAAAATATAGTACTCCATGTGCACCCCATCCACTAATACGAACACCAGATGAAGTATCTACAATAAATTTTAGAAACCTCATTAATTCATTGAGGCATGCGCATTGAAGGGATCCTTACTGTTTCTCAATCTTTGGATGTCATGAATCTAGGAGAGATGACAATTCAATTTGGCACTATAGTACTTTTATTACCTTGAAATGAGTTTGATACTTTTCATAGGGTAATACCTTTTCTTTTAGGTGATGAATATTTTTCCTTATATTTAGGTGGATGTCAGGCATACAATATTTCGCTAAGACCTATGTAATGTTTTATTGAGGGGTGGATAAAGGCTATAACATTAATGGTATATCATCAATAGCTAGTTGTTTTCTCATTTTAAGCAGGTATTCTTCATCTTTCACCAGATGTCCCTCAAACTCATCTGACCAGAGTGGATACTTCACAATTTCTTTACTAAAAGCAATGGTATTGGTTGGGATTTTTTATTCTAAATTAAAATTCAAGTGACCCAAGGTTGGTTTGAAGGATGACTGTTACCTTGAAATATCTTATAGTTGAAAAATGATTTAAACTACTATTGTTAAGGAGTCATATATGACCAGCCTCATGTTTGCAAGTTCCTCGCGATAAGAGGGGTTTATCATCACTACATTGACAATTGGATAATTCTTTTGACAATGCATATCACTACCATGGAGATAAATTTTTCAGAAAACACCATCATGGGGAGGACCACCAAGGTATATTACAGTAATGGGAAGAACCTCTTTCTCCTTATTCGTCTAGCCACATGGAGGGTTCTTGTGGATATCATCAATAGATAGGCTCTTGAGATTGACCAGATCATTTTCATGAATCAATCCTTTGTGAGGAAGTTCCCATAAGGGACCTTCATATTACTATTAATTCTCTTGTAATTTGGCAACTAGAAGGTAGAATCTTGAGATGTCATAGATAAATGTATAAGGAATTAAAGAACTCTAGGATTAAGCAGAGTCTGATCATAGATCAGCTCTTGATCTTCCAATCTTGTTTGTTTAGGATTTTTCTTGGGTTCCTTCTTGCGAGCTATTGGGGCCACTTGCTGGGTGGAGTGGTTTTCATGGACATGAGTTTTTTCCTTCCCTAGATGGGTTGTTGGAATAGGCTGATTACCTCTTATTGGAGTAGGTTTATGTTCCCAATTTGGATGTCAGTGTAATGTGGGCGAGTTTCCCTATAACCCTCCTAGATGAGAGTAGATATGTGTGTCTTCTTTGGGGTGTTATACTGATGATCCACCCCATTTGTGGGGATAGAGTTGTGTTTCTATCCCTTAGGCTCTAATATCATCACTGTTATGATATCCTGGAATGTTTGTAGGATATGAGTAGGAATTTTTGTCTTCCCTTTTACCATTTCTAGGATATTCATAGTGACTTAAGTGACACAAACAGGGATATATTCCCATTATGTATCTATAGGAGGTGTATGTTCCTAATCCTATCTTTTCATTCCTATCAATGTATAATGAAAGTATTCATGTGTGGGGGTGGTGAGTTGAGTCTGTACCCTGCTTGTCATTAGTAATTTTTGAATGGATTATATTAATGACGCTAGATGATTCCATTGAAAGGATTTTTGGGTACAAGAAGGTGTATGTTTCTTGTCATGGTAATCCACTGGATTTTATACGAAGGTTTCCTTTAATGCTTCTAGGCAATTATGCTATCTAACTTAATTAAGGTGAATGGATGTATATTCTCGCTCATTATTTTCCACCAAAATATGTTGGTTTGATTCTTGAGATGGGTCAGAGGTGTGACCCTACTCCCTCTTGGAAGGCTTCCATCCTCGGTGGTCCATCTTGCAGGCTCGGGTCTTAAGGACCTGCTCCGGTCTACTAAGGATGACACCCTCATTATGTTAAGGGGTAACTTTCATAGGACATTGGTGATGGAGATTTCTGGTAGGATCCATTGATAATAACCCCTATGTCTCCTAGATAGGGTCTTATGTTGACTCTTGATCAACCTCACTAATATACTAGAGGGACTATTTGTTGAGTTATAGGGATAAGCTCCCAAAATGGTTTAAGATGGTGGTTCTCTCCATCTTCTTTCGGAACACTGGTCATCGTTAACCAGATGATTGGTGGTGCTGGTTGAGCTCGAGGGCTTGTCAAGAATCCTCTAGGGTAGGGATCATACGGTTGTGATGGTACTCCCTGAACAATGAGTTTGAGACCTGGTGTTGATGATGATGGGTTGGAAATGGATTCCTTTGTGGAAATTAAGATTCGGCTCAAATAGCAGCAAGTGTGTTCATTAGTGAAAACTTTAAAGAGGCCATTAGATTGAAGGGAGTTCTATAAAGGAGTGCATGTATATATAAAAAACACAAACAAGAATTTCTATCAAATCAGCATCTCAAATACATGTGTGATTTATTTTCATGTTTATCCCTCATTCCCTTTGAGAGTTAGAGGGGCCTAATAGATAGGTGATATTATCATCTTGGTTAAGGATTCATATTGGGTTAACCATTTTTTTTGTCCCTTGGAATTTTTTCATGTTAGGAATTATCATCTACAAATGGTTTCCATCAGGTTTGTTCATGGAATTGGAAACACCCAATAGCTCTATATCCAAGGGGACCTACTTTCCAAAGGTATGTGCTCATTGGGTGGCTTAGACAACGATGCTTAAGAACTCTCATTGGTCAAGAGGATCATAGTTCATGATCATCACACCCTTTTTGGGGGAATTATTCCCTACTCTAGGACTCTCTTATAGATTTAACACATATTATTAAATCCTTTATTAATTACCAATTAGTATGTATATTACCCAAGAATTAGCATCCAATCATTATCATGTAGGAAATATAGAATCATCTGTATGTATCTGAGGTTATTCATCAATGGAGATATCCATATGTATCTGAGGTTCTTTATCAATGGTACTCCATTATATACATATTATAGATTCTTTATCCATCATTATGATTATTTTGGCTTTCTATACACGTAGTGGGGAACTCTAGAGTGTATCTGCATCCATTAAGACTAAGGTTACTCTATATTTTATCATTATCTAGGGAGATGAGAGTTGTTTTGATGCCACGATCAAACCCATGTATGGGCTTCCTAAGTATCCTTGTGAAAGGAATCAGAACCCATGTATTGTGGTGCCAAAAATGGTGCACATCATACCTTTTAAGGTTATGTGATAAGGACCCAATTGTATAGTTTAATGTCATATGGAAAGGATGTCTAGGTAGAATGTTCCTAGTCAATGTTTGGTGTGAGACCTATATCGAATCTGCCCAAGGAACCTGGAAGGGATATGAATTTCCAAGTTGAATTAGACCCTGTCAAGAATATGGACTATAGAGAACAGGTTTGAATTAGGAGTTGGGTTTGAACCTTGTGGAGGCTTCCAATGTAACCCATTTGGATTTGAATAAAATCCTACATAGTTCGATGAGTCCCCTGGGGGAGTATAACCCTTTGAGAGAAATAATTTTGGAATTACTTCTGAAGAGGATGGCTTATACATGTAACGATAAAATATATATTGACTCATGGTGGTTTGGATGTTATGGTTTGGGATTATACCTAATGAGGAGGCCCATAGGATGGATTTTAGGTCTTACAAATAATGAGGAGGCCCTTGTGAATTTAAAATTATGATTGGGGTTAACTTCTAAGGAGGATTACACTTGATATCGGGCCTTAGATAGGAATATTACATATCTTAGTTAGAGAAAGAATGAGTGTTCTCATAGTTCAATGTGTTTCTTAGTCTGTTGAGGTATGAAGTAGAGATATCCTCCCATGGGAATGATTGGTCCCCAATGGTTAAAATGTTGGAGACATGGGGATTATATTGTAATGGATGTCTATTTGAGATCGGACCTTAGGAAGGATTCCAACATATCTAGATTATTATAAGAATAAAAGTTCTCATAGTTCATTGTGGATTGAGGATCTTGTGGATTTCATGATTACCATTAACCTCTAAGCCTGTGTGATTCATGATCAGTGTGAGAAATAAGAGGAAATAGAAGATATAGAAAACCACACACTTTTCCTTTTTTGTAGAAGAAGTTGGGGATATGGAACTTCCCTCTCTTCACTTTACATTGTATGTGAGTCCAATTTGAGGAAGGAATGAAGGTTAAGGATGTGAAGGTAGAGAGGATCAAGACTATAACCTCTTATAAGAAAGGCTAGGGTATTACATTAGGAGGGATTCCCTACAATTGATTAAATGGTGCGAGGAGTATCTAATTCCATGTTGAATGGAAAAGTAAGTGTAATTCTCACCCTCCCCATTGGGAACTAGAGGATTTGAATCTTAGATATGAGAAGGGAAGGAAATGGTGTCCTCCAGAATGAGAAATCCCTAACACTATCCCTAGGGAAAGGGTCCTTATGATCGTAGATATAAAAATCCACAGACACCTCAAGGATCCTGACCCTCTAGTAGGGAAAGTGTGGGAAACCTATGACTATTGAAACACAAATCAAAATAGGTGACATGATTATGATCCTTTTCCCAAGTTTCTATGGATTATAAGGTCTTGTTAGAGGTTTTGACTTGGTCCCTTTCAGACAAGGGATCCAAGGAAGAAGGGGCCCTTCCATTGGTAGCTTGGAAAGGGGCCTAGAGGGTGACTCGCGTAAGTCCTAGGCGTAGGTGTTCCACATAGGTCTTCCACATAGGTCTTCTACACTAGTCCTAGGAGAAACTTAAAATGGTTTTCGTAGGGGGGAGTAGGCCTACGCAATCTAGATATACCTCAGGAAATGGGTTATTGGAGAAACAAAACTTGGGTGAGACTTTAGCCTAGGAACCCTGGGTATCCTCTGGTATCCCAGAAAGGGTATTGTGTAGGTCCATAATGAGGGAGAAGGGCTACATAATGGTGGTTTTTTCTTTGGGTATAATGGTTCTCATGCAAGTCTCTTATGTTTTTATACTTTAAAGGGACTTTTATCTTCCTTATCCCATTTAATTATCTCTTCTATCGTGTTTTGGAGAGCTACTTGAGAAATTATGTGGGAACTGGTAAAAGGTGCTTCCCAATGAGAAATATAAGGGTTATTTTTAATTTTAAGTTGTCTAAATGAGGATCCCAAGTCTCCTATTTATAGGAAAATATGGAACCCTGGTCGAATGAGGTTGTTGGATCAGGTCCATGGAACATGTGTTAGGCATAGGTATCTCACTCAGGGGTCGAAAAACATCTAGTTCATGTAGGTACATGACTTAAGTGGTGTGTGAGGAATTATTTATGCCTTATGTGATATATAGGTAGTGCCTACGCAATCCTCTTATCACACAGGGGTGGTGCGCGTAGGTCCATTTGGACAAGTCCCTTGGTTCTTATTAAGGATCATTAGCACTTTAACATACTTAAGGTTCTCTTAATAATATTTTAATACTCCTTGATAAAATAGGAGTGTCAACAATTTTTGATAATTGGCATATAAATGGTTCATAAAAATAGTATGAATCTTAAAAATGAACAATTAGACATGATATAGCATGATAATCACAACATGGTACATGTGGAAATAACATAAAACACTGCATTATAAACATAGATCAAGGTTAAACCGCCAATAAATAATAGTGGAAAAAGTTCCATAAAGGAATAAAGTTCACTCTCTATCCCAAAATGATGTATCATGATACTAAAATTTACCCAATGCATTACAGCGATATATAATTCTAGCCACGCCCATCATGTTCATTTGATTTTCATGCTTAAGTGTATCACATAGATCATGCAATATGGATTCATTCATCATCATAATTTATTCCATGATAATGGGGTGTGTAATATGTATATGTAAGTCCCAAATAAAATAGTATATGTGAATAAATTTTAACACCCTTGATAGAAAATTGGTATGGTATTCACTACACAATTGTTTTGGCAACGAAAATTGTGGTGAAATTTTGGCAACATAATGGCGTCACTTAAAGATTCATAAAAATGTGTTGATGAGAGATAATGGGTTCTATAATCACATATACATCAAATGGGAAATAATATTTACATGGAAAAACATATACCAATATTATAAATTTGAAATTTAAGGCATAAGTTAATAAAGAAACTTGAATAAAGAAAATAATTCTAACTATATTTCAGCATGGTATCGATTGTACATGAAGGATCATGGGGATATTAATGGGAGTTAAATGGGGATCTTATAATTTATACATTAAATTCATAGTAATGGGAAAATGGAAGAACATATCCCAAGAAAATAAAATGGAATTTAAGATACATAATAAAAAAAGAAGTTCTTGATAAAAAGAAGAGAGTAAAAGATATCTTACTTGAGTGTGTGACTCCAAATAATTGGGAGGAGATTCTTGAGAGCATAAAGGCACCATGATATGACTATTTTGAGGGAGGGTAAGAGTAAGAAAGTTCTACAAGAAGTTTTAGTGAATAGAAATGGGAGATTTAGTGGGTTTATATAGGAATATAGGGGGATTTCTTTATTATTTAGGTTTTGGACCCTATATAATTAAATAACCAAAACCATAAATCATACCATGGTTTTATTCAACATTTTATTAAAAAATTGGATTTTTTCCCATTATTTTATAATTAAAATGGATCAAATTAAGAAAATAATCTGACTTGTTATGTGGAGGTGAGTCATACATTAAAGAAATGGTTTTAAAACAATAAAATATAATAATGGTTTTGGAGGATTCACAAAGGCTTTATAAAATTAATCAAAAAAACATAAAAATGAATTAAATTTAAATTTAAACATATATTTAGTCATGGATACCCTTTATATTATTTATTACATCACTTTTGGTTCATTATGATGTCATAAAACACAACGTATATTTTTATGGTATTTAATTTTTACCAGAAAATTAAAATTTCTCAGAAAAATTGGAAAATTAATCATTAGATAATTTTTATGTTATTATTAAAAAAATAATATTCATTTTATCTAAATAATTTTACAAATATTTTAATTTTCACTTTTAAAATAAATTTGAAATTTATTATGAAATGCTGATTTTTTTTGACAAAAATAGTTTTCGAACCCTTATAAAAATTAAATTTGGATTCATAAATATTATATGATCATTTATATTTAATAATAATATTTTATTAAAATATTATTTATTTCAAAAATACATTAATTGATAAAAATAAATTCTTTAATTGAATTTGAATATTACCAAAAAATACTATTTTTATTTTATTATATTGAAATAAAAATAATTTATAAAGTAACCATAATAAGATGAAAATGTATTAATAATTATATAAAAAAATGTACATACTCATATTTCTATGTTATTGATACATATCGCTTTAATACACTAGAAAATTCCTTATGGGTAAGGTGCGCGGTGGTGGGAACTTCATGGGGCAGTTTGACATACATGGTTTGAGTCGTGATCTCGATGAGCTTGAAATTATCCCTTAAAAAAATTATCATGCTTAATTTGTTGGATATCAGCTTGGTATTGGTCAATAGAAAATCCCAAAGATTCTATCTCCCTCAGAAGCTCTGATAAATGGGCTTTGTAGGGTAAGATTTTACCGGTTGAGTCCATTACTTCCTTTATCTATGTCAATTGGATTTTTTAAAACCCTATATTTATATTAATCATGTGATCACTATTCAAAGACTATATTATCAATGGTAATGATGCTTAAAAATATTTTAAATCAAATTGGATATAATAAAACAAAACAATTTCATGTGTTTTCTATAACCATATTATACATTTAATTTAATCAAAAGGGGAAATTTATTTATAACAGTTCGGGTTGTTACAATCTTTCCCACTTGAGAAATATCACCCTCAAAATTTTCATTTCCCACACTAAAACAGATGAGGGTAACTTTGATTCATCGCTTATTATGGTTCCCAAATCGCTTCTTAAAACTGGTGGTTTCTCCATAGTACTTTGACTAGGTACATTGTCTTATTTCATAGAACTTTTCATCTATGATTTAAGATCTTCACCAACTACTCCTCATAGGAAATGTCATTCCATAATGGTAACACTTATAGATTTAGTACATGTGAGGGGTCTGGTATGTGATTTCTCAAGAGGGATACCTGGAATACATCCTCTACATGAGATAGGTTATGTGAGAGTGAAAGTTGGTAGGTCACTGTTATGATGCGATCAAGGATATCAAAGCTGTCAATGTATCTTATACTACGCTTTCCATTCTTCCCAAATATAATCACTTTATTCCATGGATATTTGAAGAGGAATAACATGTCTCTAACATCAAACTCTAGGTCTTTTTAGTGATTACCATCACATCATTTTTTTCGACTTTGAGTAGTCTTGATGTATTGCTGAATATTATTAACCTTTTCCACCATTTCCTCAACAATTTTAGGAACTAGTAGTTTTAGTTCCCCAAATTCATCCCATCAGGCATGTTTTCTACACCTCTTATCATGAAGATCTTTAGAAGTATCCATTTGGATGCTTGAGTGGAATCTATTTTTGTAAGAGAACCTGACTAGTGGAAGATGTTGGTCCTATCCTCCTTTGAAATCAATTTAGAATTCTCTAAAGATGTCCTCAAGTGTATGGATAGTCCACTCATATTGGCCATCAGTTTAAGGGTGATAAGCCATGAGGAAGTTCAACATAGTATTCAAAGCATATTGTAGACTCTTACAGAACATAGAGGTGATTCTTGGATCTCGATCAGATACAATTGATGGTGGTACTCTATGCAGCCTTATCACTTATATGATTTATATCCATGCAATTTGATCTAGTGAGAAGTCCTCTTGAATTATGATAAAGTGATATTTCTTTGTAACATTATCCACAATAACCCATATAGCATTGTTTCCCATGAATGTATTTGGAATTTTGGTGACAAAGTACATGGTGATGTTCTCCCATTTCAATGTTGATATGGGTCATGTTTGCATCATCACATTAGACGTCTACCTTTCATGCTTCACTTGATGGCATACCTGGAAATTTGATGTATATTCAGTGATCACTGATGAGGTCAGAGGTGGTTTGTATCCTAGATGGCAGACCCTCATGTAACAGCAGCGCCCTTCTGCAGATCCTCTTGGATCAGCCTTGGTAAAGGGATGCAAGAGCAGCAAATCTTGACTGGACAGAAGGATAAGGAAGGTGGTTCGTGTTCTAGACAGAAAATTTTTTCGTGAAGCTGGGATGAATGGATGCTTGACTTCATATTTCTGTTTGATCTAAAATTGCAGAGGGTTTGGATTCTTCATTTGGTGATTTGTAGTTTTACGAGTTAAAGGTGAAATGAGAACAATGGTGGATGTGCAGTAGTGAGAACGAAATGGAAATGACAAAGTAGGTGAATGGTGTCATTGTAGAAGTTTTTGAAACGGTACCTAGAAATTTTGTGCCACCGGTTTGGATGGGGAATCATTAGTAGGAGTAACGGTGGCTGGAGCATGCAATGACACCATAAAGGGGATACAGTGCCACATTAATGGGTTGATATGGTGCCACCATATTAAAAACCTATGGAATAGCTGAGGAGTAAACCGGTGGCATTGCACATAGCCTCCAAATAAAATAAATTTATACAAGATTAAAAAAATAAACTAAAATACATACTAAATAATTGATTTAAAACTAAAATTAATTAAAACAAGTATATATAACATAAAAATTTAAATAATAAGATTGAAACAAATAAATTTTTTATTAGATTATTATTAACTTCAAAATATTAAATGAAAATTAGAACTATACTAAAACTTAAATTGAGAAACAATTACATCATTCAAAGTTAATATTAAAAGAAACCAGATTTAAATTAAATATTCTTGAAACCAAATTAAATTATTGAAAATAATTAATTTAGAAAATTAAATAAAAGAAGTCATTTAATTATTCTATTGCTCAATATTTATGTTAAAATTTTAAAAAGATAAATTTATAATTAATAAATTTCTAAAAGGTATCTAACAATTTGATTAAGTTTTTTCAATTAATTAAAATTTAATACAAGAAATGATAAATTAGAAAAACTATGTAATTTAAATGTAGTAAAGTGTTTAATTAATTAATTAATAAAAAAGTAAAATTATTAAATATGAAGGCTAAGACATTAAACTAATTAATAAATTCTAAGACTATAAATTTAAAGTAAGATATTAATTAATTATTTATAGGATAAAAATAAAATTTTAATTAAAAAAATTGATTAATTAATAAATTTAACTATAAAAATAAAAAAGATCACTTATTTAGTAAAAAGTGTAATAATAATTTAATAGATCAATAAAAATTAAAAAATTAGATGGTGAAAAACATGTGTTTTAAAGGCCACATCAAATTCCACAACACTTAAATATCGCTATTCCTCAAAAAATCTCATGTTTTATTATCCTTGAAAAAAAGTATGTTTTATGAATCAGTTCAAACTATAACATGACCAGCAATCTTAAAAAAGAGGATAGAAAGTTGATTTAGGCTTTTTGAAAATGAATTGTTCAAAACAAATATTACCTTAAAAAACTCTCAAGGGTAATCAAGATAGCAATGATCAATCTATCAAATAAGATGTCATGCCTCATAAATGGTACTACTTAACGACTAATTTCAATCCAGGCTTAAGTCCAGAGTCTGAGGGTGATGAAAGGTAAATTATCAGTGGAATTAAAAACTTATCCAAAAGAGATTTACACGTTGACTTTTCACATGGGTTCCAAAAACTAAATATTTTTTTGGATCACCTTAATGATACA
The DNA here is from genome assembly GCA_963277665.1 of Viscum album. NCBI lineage: Eukaryota > Viridiplantae > Streptophyta > Magnoliopsida > Santalales > Viscaceae > Viscum > Viscum album. Next base: position 646,345,297 of record OY728119.1, read on the forward strand.
ACCTAAATTATTCCCATATAAACAATTGTCCCCTTCTTCATTTGGCGCTCATCATTCCCCTCACCATAATGAACTCGTTTTTGACCCTAGACACATTATTTAATTTTTCCCAATCCATGTATTAGGTGATAAGCAATGTGCAATGCACTTATTCAAGGTGCACAAAGGGATTATAGTAAACAAAAACGCACCCAACATATAGGGTATCCGAGATTCACTGTGGGATCCTATATGCCCAAACTACTCCAGTTTCAAAAGATTTATATAAAAATCATTTACATGGTCTCGTTAAGGTGATTAATTTAATAATTAAAAGGAAATGAGTTACCTAGGATCAAGATCACACTTCCAGTTCCAAGGGTTATGATCTCAACTCCACAAACAGGTTACCTATATCACTCTAAAAAATAATCCCTAAATGAAATTTCTATTAAGTCACTAAGTTTACTCACTCAGTAATCATCCATTATCATTAATTTTAGAATCAAAGTAGTTCTTAACTACCAATCAGACATCATCCAATGGCAAGACCCAATTGGTTACAATGTAAAGCCTAAAATTATGAAAGAATTTTGAAAACAAGAACCATTTTTTTTGATAAAAAATTTAAAGTGGAAGTGGGAATTGATGGGATCACATTAAAGCACAGTTCAACATAGTCAATAATTGACCCTCTCCCCCACACTTAAAATCCAACTTTGTCCCCAAATTTGACTTCTAAAGTGGAGAAGAGTAATTAAACAATTAAGGTTCAAAAATAGATTTTCAATTTAGTATATTTATGACATGTATAAAGGGTCTCATTGAAGTTCAAAAATATTTTTTCCACAAAAATTAATTTAAAGTAGGTTCTAAAATAAGTACATGTATTGACATTTAATCTAGTGAAATATATTTTAAATTAAAGTTCAAACATGGCATGTAACTTGTAAGTGCACAGTGTACTGGGTGTAGCAATTTGAGAAAGTATGATTCAAATGAATGTTCAATATAGCAGAAAAATGCATGCTAAACACCCTACAGACTAATCAATTTCAATGAAAAACACAACAAACAACAAGCATGTACACCTCCACATTTAGTTTAATATAGTGGAAATATTTTTACAATAGTGAAATTTAATTTTTCAGTAAGGAGGAACATGAAAAATTATTTTATTCAACTTAGTGACATACAAAGAGAACTTTTTAGTATGAAAGACATGAAGAAAATTTTCCAGCAAACATGAAGCAGATTTTCTAATATAAGTAGACTTTTAAACAATAGTACACCTAGACGGTATAAATTTTTTTCTAAGAATTTTTTTTAAAGTGAGAAACATTTTATTAGAAATAAACATGAGCAGAAATAAATGCAGAAATTGAAGTACTTACCTTATTAGGTTTGTCATTAATCGTCATCTTTGTAATTCCACTCCTTAGATAACACAAGCAGAAACATCTGAAAAATTACATTGAAAGTAGAAAGAGACCTAAGTTTCTAGAAGAGACATAAAATACATATGGCAGCACAACAACAATTTATTAAGTGTATAACAAAAACAAAACAAAAGTAAACACAAAAGAAATAACATGGGTTGACTCCCATTAAGAACTGAATTTAAAGTCTTCAGTTTGACTTTATTTAGGTACAACGTTTTTATTTATCAACACAACAAAAATCATGGGTTGCCTCCCATGCAGCACTAGTTTTAAAGTCCCCAACCGAACTCACCAAGCAACTAACAGTAGTCACTAGGTGGATGTGGTTTCCTTAATAGGAACCATCACATTTTTTGGCCCATTTTTTTAACATAATGATGAATTATGTGGGCTCCAAATCTAAAGAAAAAAAAACCCAAACTCTCATAGCCTGAAATAACCCCTAAGTATCACCCTTTAACAGTTATGGACATGATGCTATCAACTTCTAGATTTGATTCAGATTTGACAAAATTAACATTTTTTGGTAGAGACAACAATGGGTTGGGTGCTTCAAAGGACATGACATTGTCCTCACAGCTATCTCTCTCAACCTCAACATCATTAAATTCAAATTCAAGGGTTATTATAACTGAGTTCTGGTACATAGATTCAAGAGGGGAAATAGTAATGTGCTAATTAGAATCATGATCAATGGAAATCAAGTGTGATTCCCCTCTAGACTACTATCAGTATCATGGGAAGACTCAGTACCCTTTATAGTCGAGGATGGAAGTGAAAAATAGGGAAGAGAATTTATTTTATCAAAAATAGGTTTAGGTATAACAATTTTATAAATATCTTCTAAAATATCCTCATCTGTTAACTCATACTGAACAACCACAACTTCTAACAAATCAATTCCGCAACCATCATCTAGTGTGTGGTCCACATCTACTTCAAGTTCATGTTCAAAAGGATCATTTCCCAAAACAAGGTATAAATTGTGTTCTAAAAAGTTAAAATCATGGGGAGCATTGTTCAATTCAGCAACAATAAATTGAAATTCTAGATTTCTCAAATTCAAGAAGTTTTCCCCAGAAATGAAAACACTACTTTCCATTTCTGTACACAAAGATTCAGAAAAGTGATTACTATAATAATAAAGAAATGAAAACTCATTAGTTAGTCTTTATTAAAATATTATTATCTCATCCTCATCATCCAAAAACATTTTAGAAATTATTGGGTTTGCAGGTTGAAAACATAGAATAGTGGTTATAATTTTAGGTTCAAAGATTTGAGATTCTTTGATTTACAACTTAAAATTCTCTTCCAAAGTGTTCCCAATATTATGTTCAAACATAGTGTTCGCAATATCAGCAAAGTTGGGTGAAAAGTTTTTAATATTCAAATTTTCATTCTCAAATATCTTTTCTACCCAAGTTACTTCCTTTTCAAAACTCCTCAAATAGTTATTTTTCTCTAAATAAGGAATGATTAATAGAACTGGGAAATATTTTTTAATCTATTTTAAGTCAGTTTCAAAATTGTCTAAATCAGCTCTATTAAAGTTCTTTATTGGATTTCCAATGCTTTTTTCTTTTTTTAAAGAGTTGGTTACTTCAATATTTGGCTCAACAGTTTCAGATTCTATAAGGTAAATTGTTTTTTCCCAGTTTCTAATTCACTTCCTTCTTCAATTTTATTTCCAAATCTTTTATAAACATTTTCTTTTTCTTTTTCTTCAAATTATTCTTATTCCTTTAAACTTTGTTGTAACTCTAAGAGCATGTTTTCTAATCATTTAATTTTTTTATCTTTCTCTTGAGAATCACTAAGTTGAATTTCATGGGTTTTAGTTAACCAGGTGTTCCATAGTTCCACCTTAACATCCAATTTAGAATAAATTAGGTCTATTTTAGATAGAGGGTAAACAACGGGCACAAAATATTTATTTTCTTCAATGTAATCAATCTTTTGTGGTTGGTTATAGACACACTACTAGGCAGTGTGCCCATAACATCCACAACAAACACAGTGAGGCCCTAGTTGATTCCAATTCTTATGATCTTCCATTTATTTTAGAGAAATAGATTAAACACACAAAAGTCAATAGAGAAACAGATTTTTCAAAAATAGCATAAGTAGCAGATACAGTTCAAATTAGTTTTTTTTTTGAATTTTTTTACATTAAGAACACTGAGTGCGTGCCTTACCCAGTAATGGAACCATATTATGATGAGTTCGGAGGTTGTTTGCATCCCAAATGGTGGACCCTCCTGCAACAACAGTTCTCTTCTATAGATCGTCTTAGCTTGGCCTCAGTAAAGGGATGCAGGAGTGGAAAATCTCGGCTGGACAGGAGGACAATATTGGTGGTTTGTGTCCAAGGTGGAAAATCAGGTCATGAAGCAGGGATGAATGGAGGATCAACTTTGGATTTTTTTTATCTGAAATTACAGTGGGTTTGGATTCTTCATTTGATGATTTTTAGGGTTGCTGGTTGAAGGTTAAAGGGGAACGATAGTGGATGTGCAGCAGTCAGAAAAAATTGCAAAGATGAAGTAGGGGAATGGTGTCACGGTTGCGGTTTTAGAAACGGTGCTTGGAATTGTTATTCCATCGGTTTGGAAGGGGAAGAAGTAGTAGTAGAAATGGTGGATGGAGCTTTTGGTGACACCGTAAAGGGGATATGATTCCATAGTAATGGGTTGATATGGTTCCACCGTATTAAAAAATGGTGGCACAACTGAGGAGTAAACCGGTGGCATCAGACTTAGCCTACAAATAAAATAAATTTAAATCATATTAAAAACTTAAACTAAAATACATACTAAATAATTGATTTAAAACTAAAATTAATTAAAACAAGTATATATAACTTAAAAACATAAATAATAAGAATGAAATGAATAAGATTTTTATTATATTATTATTAACTTTAAAATATTAAACTAAAATTGGAACTATACTAAAACTTAAATTGGGAAACAATTACATCATTTATAGTTAATATTAAAAGAAATATAATTTAAACTAAATATTCATAAAACCATATTAAATAATTGAAAATAATTACATTAGAAAATTAAATAAAAGTATGTATTTAATTATTCTGTTGTTAAATATTTATGTAAAAAGTTTAAAAACTTAAATTTATAATTAATGAATTGATAAAAGGTATCTAACAATTAGATTAAGTTATTTCAATTAATTAAAATTTAATTCAAGAAATGCTAAATTAGAAAAACTATGTTATTTAAATATAGTAATGTGTTTAATTATTTAACTATTAAAAAAAGTCAACTTATTAAATATGAAGGCTAAGACACAAAACTGATTAATAAATTGTAATAATATAAAATTAAATTAAGATGTTAATTACTTATTTATAGGATAAAAATAAAAATTTATTTACTAAATTTTATTAATTAACAAATTTAACTATAAAAATATAAAAGATCACTTATTTAGTAAAATATATAATAATAATTAAATAAATCAATAAAATTAAATAATTAGATATGGAAAAACATGTGTTTTAAATGCCACATCAATCACCTTCTTGATATTTTCCCACAAATAGTTCTTATAAAGATCTAGATACATATTTTTGCTTCTTAGGTGAGTGGAGAAAGTATAACTATGTGCATCATTCCACATTTCTTTCTTTAACTCAAGATTTTATAGAACACGTAGTCTTGAACCAAATCTAACAATTCATTATTCATTAACATTGAACATCAAGTATTTACCATTTCTTATAGTTTCCACTTTCTTCTAAATTCTCACATCATTTCTTTGAATATCCTTTAGCCTTTCTAAATGTTATGGTTGGGAAATCATTTTTGAGAGGATTGATAATGTTACTTCCTTTATGATTCTCATGTCCATCCTTCTTAAATCTAAAAAGATCGGGTCCCTCACAATTCTCATTAATTTTATAATATCTAGATCCTTTCTACTTAGAGTATCTAACACTTTATTTGCTTTACCAGGATGATAATGTATTGAGAAGTCATAGTTCTTAATTATCTCTAACCAACTTATTTGGTACATATTAATCTCTTTCTATTTGAATATATACTTGAGGCTTTTGTGATCTGTGTATATTTCAAACTTCTCCCCAAAGAGATAATGTCTCAATATTTTCAAAAAAAATATCACTACAACCAACTCTAGATCATTAATTGGGTAGTTATGTTCTTGAAATTTCAACTACCTTGAATCATAGGATATGAATATTTCATTCTTCATTAACACACAACCCAATCACTTCTTCGAAGCATCATTGAATACCTTGAAAATTCCTCTACTTGTGGGTAGTGTGATAATAGGGGTGGTGATAAGCCTACTTTTTAAATCCATGAATATTTATTCACATTCATCATTCTAGGAAAACTTTACTCCCTTTAGAGTAAGCTTGGTTAGACGGTTTTAAAATCATGAGATGTTTCTGAAAAATCGACAATAATACTCGGCTAATCTAAGGAAACTATAGATATATATCACAGATGTCTGTCTCGGACATCCTTCAATTGCTTCAATCTTTGAAGGATCCAAAAATATCGCCATTTCTTATAATGATATTCCCCATGAATGATACTCCATTCAACCAGAACTCACACTTTTTGTACTTGTCATAAAGCTTCTCCTTTCGCATGGTCTTTAACAGAGTGCTCAGATGTTCATCGTTCTCCTCCTTGATTTTCAAGTATATTAGCATACAATCTATAAATACTACCATAATTTCTTTGAGGTTATCTCTAAAGACTCTATTTATTAAGTTCATGAAGATTTATATATCATTAGTGAGTCTGAATGGCATCATTATGAACTCATAGTTCATGTACATTGTACGAAAAAAAATCTTGCGGATTTTCTCCTTCTTCACCCAAACATAGTAATATCTTGACTTCAGATCCACCATGGAGAAGTATAATGATCCATGTAGTTGATTTAACATATTATAAATTCATGTAAGAGGATACTTGTTCTTTATCGTGATCTTGTTGAGCTCATGATAATCAATGTAAAGGCGCATTGACCCATCCTTCTTCTTGACAAAGAGGACTGATGCACCCCATGGTGAAGCACATTGGCGTATGAACCCTTTATATATATTATCCTATAGTTGTTTCTTTAAATCCTCATGTTCCACAATAGTAATTCTATACAAATTCTTGGATAATGGAAATTCCCTAGGTATAAGATCGACTGAAAATTCAACCACTTGGATAGGAGAAAGACCAGGAAATTCCTTGGGAAACACATCATCATATTATCTCATGGTAGGCATGTATTTAAGGATTTTCCTTTCCTTAGACTCAATAATTTGGGCTAGATCCTCTTACTCATTGTGAAATAATATTCATTCTTTGGATTTTGGTGAAAAAAAAGATTCATCCTCCTCTTTTCACTTATATAGATTCAGAGGTCGATTCAAAATACGGAGAGTGATTTATTTCTCATGGAAATTTATATTGGATCTACATAAGTAAAGTAAATCCATACCCAAAATTACATTAAATTCATCCCAATGGAGTATGAAAAGGTTTAACAGAAATTTTATTCCACAAATTTTGATATGGAATGAGTTATATACATGGGATGCAATAATTCCCCCATTTTACATTTTCACTAAAAACTCTATGTCCATGATTTGTAGTGGTGTTTGAATAGTTCTACTAAACTTTCATGATATGAAGGAATTTATAGAACCAGAATCAAAATGTGTGTTCTCTATCATTGAATGAATAACTATCATACCTTTCACCACTTCATTTTTAGGATCCACCTTAATGGTTGTGATAAAAAAATCTCACACTTACTACCTTGGAGGTTTTTGTTTGTCTCTTAAAACCCTTGGCTTAGTGCATTAATTTCCACAGTTCCCTGGTTCCTTGAAGTTGAAGAAATGAACAATATGTTGAGGGTTGAGTGGAGAATTTTTTTCCTCCACTGCATTAGTGGGTTTCTCCTGTTGGCAGTCACTGTCTAGGTTCCCTTCCTTCCCTCACCTAAATCATCTCTTCGTCCTCAATTGTAAATTTTAAGGGTGCTTCTTTCCGCACCTTTGACAAGTGGGATGTTAAAATTTCTTGGCACTATTATATTTCTCCATCAAGCTGCTAGAATTATACTCTGCTTGAAAATTCTTATCCCCATGATACACTTATGATTCTCCAACATATATTTTGGCTTTGAGGGCACGTCATATAATTTCATCATAGCTATCAAATTCACAGATCACCAGGTATTTTCATAAACTATGTTTTAGACCACCAAAGAAGTTTTCAACCTTGAATTTAGGGGTAACGATAAAGATGTAGGTGTATCTTGCAATTATTTTGAAGTTTTTTTTTCATATTCCTATATAGATTCATCATTTTTTCTTGATGGAAAGTAAATATATCTCAATTTTAAGATGTAGGGTTTGAGGAAAATATTTTCCAAAAACCATTTTCTGGAATTACTTACACTCAATAGCTTCGATCCCTTCCTCATGATTCTTATTCTTGATCAATGTCCACCACTGGTCAGTTTCTCCCTATATACAAAAAAAATTCAGTATAACCTTCTCTTGTTTAAAACATTGAAGGATGGATATGATTTCTCAATAGATTTGATCCATTTTTCTTGGTTTAATGGATCATATGATCTATTAATAATATGAGTCCTTTGTCACATGATGCTCTCGATTAAAGATTGTTCTCTCTTGGGGGGGGGGGGGTTGTAAGATCTTCCTAATATATGTTTATTTTCTGAACCTGATTCAACTAAGGGATTATTTTCATAAATTTCATGTTTCTTACTCCCATAGGGTTGGGAATCTCATTGGGGAAGTCATCACATTTCCCATAACATTGATTATTTACCTGATTCTTCCTATTTCCAACCATTGGTTATAATAAAAGTAAAATTATGGATGATTATTTTTAAACTATTAAAAACATAAAGAGGAATCTAATGAAATTAAAGGGACTAATTATATTTTAAATTTATTTCTTAACTTATTGATTTCTAGGATTCAATCTATGTTATCCATGAACTATTTTCTAACATATATTCTTATGGTAATTTTTTTGTTCCATTATTAATGGATCGTAATGATCTTATGGATTTTCCAAATATTATCCCATGGGAGTGTAAAACATGGTGTGTATTAAGGCTCTTTTAAGTATACCAGGTTACCATGAGTCAGGCTCGAGACACCTTGTTGGAGTTATTACCCCTAGTTATATTTGTTCCATAACCACATCCACTTATATTATCTTGATAGGGATGTATTCTCTTGATAAACCAATTAATCTATACTTACTAAACTTTTGGGATGGTTTCTTATACTTATTCTTATCCCTAAGTATTTCGCTAGATTTTTCTAATCCTAATCCTAAAAATAATTAAACTTTTCCTCTGATACACACTATAACAACCCTATTCTTTATTTCGTATTAATACATGATTTATTATATAATAATACACTTAAAACTGAATGGGATAACCTAGGGACATACATAAGAAAGGGGTGAGATATAAAGATTAGTAAGGAAATAAAAATGGCATAACATGAAGATATTAATACATTATAGACAATAGTGGTATTAATGGGGCACAAAAATAGTAATAATCATAAACATGAACAATGATACATGATATAGAATGATAATCATAACATGGGAAATGTAGAAAAAACATAAAACACAGAATCATAAACATAGATCAAGGCTATACTTCCAAAAAACATGGTGGAAAAAACCCCATAAAGGAATAATGTTCACTCACTATCCCAACATGACATATCTTTATACTAAAAATTACTCAATGCATTAGAGCGCTATATAATTCTAGGTGCACCCATAACATTCATTTCATTCTCATGCTTAAGTGTTCTACATAGATAATAAAACATGGATTAATTCATCATAATAATTTATTCCATGATAAAGGAGTGTGGAATAAATATATTTAAGTCCCAAATAAAAAATTACATGTGCATAAATGTGAACACCCTTGATAGAAAATTGATATGGTATTCACTACACAATTGTTTTGGCATGGAAAATCATGGTGAAAATTTAGCAGCATAATGGAATCACTTAAAGATTTATAAAAATGGGTTGATGAGATATAAGGGGGTATCTCATAAAATATACATAAAATGGGAAATAATAGGGACATGGAAAAACATATCCCAATATTAGAAATTAGAAATTGAAGACATAATTGAATGAAGAAATTTGAATAAAGAAAAGAATCCTAACTATTTTTAAACATGGTAACAAGTGTAAATAATGGATCATGGAGGGATTAATGAGAGTGAAATATGGATATATTCATTTATAAATTAAATGGATAGTAAGGGTAATATGTAATAATATATCCCAACATAATAAACTGGAATTTTTGAGATATAATAAAACGAAGTGCTTGATAAAAATTGGAGTGGAATATCCCTTGAGTGTGTGACTCCAAATGCTTGGTAGGGGATTATTGAGAGCGTAGGGGGACCTTGGGAGGACTCTTAGTAGGTTAGGGTAGAGTAAGTATGTTATAAAAGCAGTTTGAGTGAAGATAAATGGGAACTTGGGTGGGTTTATATAGGAAATGAGGGGTATTTCTTTGTTATTTATGTTTTAGAATCTGCAAAATTAAATAACCAAAACCACAAACCATATCATTCTTTTTACCCATGGTTTCTTACAAATGGTATTGGTTATAATAATTTTATAATTATAGGGTCGTAAATTAATAAAATAATTCCTTTTCTTATGTGGAGGTGAGGCATACTCTTAAATAAATGATTTTAAAACCTTAAATATAATAATGGTTTTGGAGGTTACAAAATGGCTTCATAAAATTAATAAAATAAACATAAAATCACATTATTTTAAATGGAAAACTTATATTTGGATGTGGGAACCATTTATAGTATTTATTACATCACTTATGGGTCATTATGAAGTCATAAAACATAAATTATATTTATGTGGTATTTAATTTTTACCCGAAAATTCAACTGTCTCGTGAAATTATGAAAAACTAACCATTGGATAATTTTGACATTCTAATTAAAAAAATAATATTAATTTTATCTAAATAATTTTCTAAATATTTTAATTTTACTTTTAAAAAAATCAACATTTATTAAGAAATAATGGGTTTTTAGACAATAACATTTTTTGAACCGTAATAAAAATTACATTTTACTTTATAAAAATTATATAATCATTTTTTTTAATAAAAATTATTTAATAATAATATTTTATTTAAATTATATTTATTTTAAAAATACATTAATTCACCAAAATAAATTACTTAATTGAATTTATATATTACCCAAAAATACTATTTGTGTTTTATTATATCGAAATAAAAAAAATTTATAAAGTAACCATAATAGGATGAAAATATATTAGTAATTATATAAAAAATAATGTACATAATCATATTTCTATGATATTAATACATATACATTTAATACACTAGCAAAACCCCAAAGGGTAAGGTGCGTGATGGTGGGACTTTCATGGGGCAGTTTGAAATACATGGTTTGGGTTGTGATCTTGATGAGATTTAACTTCTCACATAAACGGTTTCACTCATGATTATGTTGTTGGATCTATTCTTAGGATTGGTCAAGGGAAAATCCCAGAGATTCTATATCCCTTGTTAGCTCCAATAAATGGGCTTTATAGGGTACGATCCTACTAGTTGAGTTCATCACTTCCTTTGTTTGTGTTAATTGGATTTGTTAAAAACCTATATTTATACTAATCATGTGATCACTATTAAATGGATATATTATCAAAGGTAATGATACTTAATGGTATTTTAAATACAATTTAATATAATAAAACAAAATAAGTGCGTTTTTTTTTATAACCATATAATATGTTTAATTAAATCAAAAGGGGGATTTTATTTATAATAGTTTGGGGCATTAAACTCCACCTCATGGAAGCCCATAAAAACTAATATTGAAGATCCTTGTATATATTTTCTAGACCAGGATTTAAATACAAGGGGGGAGTGTGAAAATTACTCATTACCTGTTATTACAGCATGAGAATAACCGCCATCCATCCCTAGAAAAGGCTGATGTTGTTCCCCTGCTTTAGAAAATCCATGTGGTGCATCTCTTAAGGAAACTCAGTCACATAGAACCTCATAGTTGATGTCTCTCAAATGTGTCTCTCTCACATGCTGAACAAACAAAAGAGTCACGACCATTTACTGGAGAAAAACTACACCCATATCCTCCATTATGATCAGCTGTAATGAAGCTAACAACTCAGAAATTTCCTCTACCAAGTGATAATGGGATATCCTACTAAGGGAATATACCACCAAATTTCCCTTCCCAAGAGTATATACTATCTCAAAGTTGTAGTTCTTTAGGAACTACAACCAAATATTATATCTTACATTAAGATATCTCTGGGTTAACATTTACATGAGACTCTGGTGGTTGGAGTAAACAGTAAAATGCTCTTCTAGAAGATATTGCCTCCACATATTTAGAGTGAAGAATACTATTGCCAACTATGGGTCATTAGTTACATGGTTATTCTCATGTGGTCTCAACTACCCCAACCCATTATCAATCAATTCCTACCTTTATATAAATAAACAACTAATACCATCTATATAGGCTTCACAAAACATTATGCACTCCATGAAATCCTCTGATAGTCTCAACACAGGATAACTATTCAACTTTAGCCATAAATCCTCCAAGGATCCCAGACACTACTCTTTCTAGGTAAAAGGTTTCCCTTTTATATCCAAGGGTCAAAGGGTTTAAAATCCAAGATAATCCCACCATTAACCTCCTATAGTTCACCACAAAGACAAGAAAACTCAACACCTCTAACACGCGCTTGGGTGCATCCCAAGAAATAACTTCATTGATCATAACCTTCTCCAAAGCTAAACCTTGATCAAATATGGAATGACATATAAAATGAACCTTGAGGATCCAAAATTGTAACTTCAAGATCTTTCCATAAATTAGGTTCTCTAAAAGTAATTCTAGGACCATCCTCAAGTGCTCTGAAAACTCCTCTAACTACATAGAGTAAATGTGTATTCCATCAAGGAAGATAAATAGAAATAGATATAAGTATGGTTGGAAGATCCAATTTATAAGTTATATAAACATTGTATGGTCATTCGTGACACCTAAAGGAATCACCAAAAACTCATAGTGTATAAAGAAAAATCAAAATGTTTTCTTTAGAATATGATCCTCGCAAACCCTCAATTGGTAGTAGAGGGACCTGAGATTGATCTTTGAGAACCAAATCACACCCCTCAAATAATCAAATAGGTCATCAATCCTTAGCAAGGGGTACTTGTAATTTTTTGTTACTAGATTCATGTGACAATAATAATAAAATCCTCAAGCTCTCATCCACTTTTTTCATAAACAAAACTGGATCTTCCTATGGGGACACACTACATCTAATAAATCCCTTGTCTCAACAATCCTACAGCTTTACCCTCAACTCTTGGAGCTCTTTAGAGGCCATATAATATACTATAGAAGATATTGGTGTGGTTCTGGGGTGAAATTCAATGTAGAAGTCCATCCCCTGCCACAGAGGTAGTCTAAGAACATCCTTGGAGATGATGTACAAAAACTCCTCTAAAACTAAGGAATATATATACCTAAATATACCACTACACTGAGGGATAAACTCACCAACTTATGGAATATGGACTACATCTTCCTACTCATAAATCCCAATCAATCAGCCATAAGATCTATCTCACTCACAAAGGAGAATCTCTTCCCATCTATCCAAAGGAATATAACTTATCTGTGAATACAGTCAATATGGTTCCGAACCATAGACAATAAATCCATACCCAATATTATCTTATGAGGTTTCATCATGATGTCCAAGAGGCCCCACAAGAAACTATCTCCACCAAGCACCAGCTTGCACTACTGGAATATATACAATATCAAAGAATTACAACCAATCAAAACCTCTAGAAAAAATTGTCATGATAAGGTCTTTAGTTTTGTTAGATTATTCCTTTAAATGTTTCTATGTATATATCTATATTTATACTTAGATTTAGTGCAATTGTTTTGTGTCTCAGAACCCCAGAATTAATATACTAAAAATATTAATATATTTTAATGCACTCACAAGAATCATTTTAGTGTAAATGGTTTTCCCATTTTTTAGGACGTTGAATGGAAAATCTAAGACCATGGATGATTCTGATATGTGGTTTTAAACACTGGTAAAACCTAAGGTTGGTCGGCACCATGCGTTTAATTGAGGCAGTCATTGGAAGGTGTGTTAAGTAGATTAATTAAATAATTTAATTAATTCATTTAATAACATGAAGACCTAATACTCCCTTATAAATACTCATTTATGGAAGAATACAGGGTTAGCCACATAACCCTTTGAGTGTTTGAGAGTAATAGGGATGTTTCTCTATTAGCATTGGCAATCCAGTTATGTGGATTGATGAAAACAAATTGTGGTGCAGTGATCATTCTTTGTGGGATCCGTCATTTCCAAATAAATTATTATATCTTTCCAATGACAATGCTACAAACCCATTACTTATCATTGATCAATCCATAATCATGGTAGGGCTAATGTTTTTGGTTATCTCCCTTTTGATTAAATATTACCCAGGGATTTATTATCTACATTCTTTTTTTGGTGATTTCCATTCTTTACATGAACCTGATCATAAATTATGTTATCAAACATGGTTTATTATTGTAATTCCTTATTATCCATCCATGTTCCCATTTTATATGATCATTGGATTAAAATGCATTTGAAAATTATGGATTCACCTCATTCTTGTACTTTTCCTCTATTATTCTTCACTTTATTCTCTATTAACCCTTAGGGTCTTGGTTTGACATTCCCAGTGTGGGTTTGAGTGTGATGGAACCCCCATATTAATGGTATTTTCATGAATGATGTATGGATCAATGATTTAGGGATGGATAAAGGTTTGTTATGGGATTTAGTTGATCATTTCATGGATTTAAGATTAGTAACAGTGGAGGATGTATGAAAAATTCCCATGCAGAAAATCAGACTTCCAATTTTCAGTCATTAGAAGCCGAGAATTGATTCTAGAAATGTTTCCTTAAATTTTGGTAGATTTTAGTGGTCAATTAGTCACAAATATTGGGAAAAAGTAGATATGAGATATGCATGAATAAATTGGGTTTTTAAAAAATTTATAACTACACATCATGTCTCCTAGAGGAAAACATGTTGTGTAGTACTCTAGCTATGGAAGCTAGGGTTTTGGGAAAAGATAAAGATCACATGTCTTCTATGACCCATACATGTCGTGTGGCCCAATTATTATGGCTCAACATGTACTCTAGGAGTACATGGGTACATGAATGACTAGGAACATGGGAATTTCCAAAGTACTTGGGAATAGTTGTGTATATGAACATGGCCAGAGTACATAGGCATGGCTACAGTGCATGGGGATGGGCTGGGAGGACACGGACAGACCTTGGTTGGATGAGACATTTCATTTGCCACATGTACATTTAATTTATCATGACATGGATTTACAATCCATATATAGGGGAGAAAAAGACCAGGATTTGAGGTAAGGTCACATGTTGTGTGACACCACATACAAGTCATGTACTCATCTTAGAAACATCAACCTTCCTTATCCCCTTCTTCAGAACTGAAATGTTGGCCCATGAGTTGAATATCATTATTATTTTATGACAGAGAATACGATGGAATCCTTTATAGTAGATTTTTAGATATGATGTGAGGTGTTTCAAGTATGATGATTCTTAATGTGATGCTTGATTGATGGAAATTATTGGGTAGGATAATTAGAGAGACAGTGGGATTGGAAACCCCACTATTTCACCAGGGTTTGAGTCCCCCATACTCCTTACATTGGTTAAGTGGTACCCCCAAAACACACAAGGTAATGGTTCCTCCATCTATTGAGTGGAACCCCCCCCCCCCATATCACGATTTCACTAATGTATGGGTCCTCTATCTACCCAGTGGCATCCCCCAGTCGCACCAGCGTACGGGTTCTCCATCTAACGAGTGCCACCCCCTATCATACTAGGGAATGGGTTGTATATCTATTAATTGAAACACCCTATCATACTAGGTTGCAGTTCCTATATTGTATATTGTTCCCTCATGAATGTGAAGCATAGTAGAGAGGTGAGGTTCCTCCACACAGTTTCCTTGTATGGATATGTGAGATGTTGGGAATCGTAGATGGACCATTGGAGCTGTAGGTAGACTCATTGTCCTTGGATAGGATATGGATATGTATATCCCTTTCATATATCATATAGGATTATTTATGAAGATATATGTTGGTTTTTTTCACTCATGATATGGGTTGAGCTGAATTTTGTTGTATATTTTTGTTGCTCCCTTAATGGTTTTCGAGGTGTCCTACTGGGTATGTATATACTCACCCCTATATGGTATTTTCTCACATGTTTCATGTCTTTGGTAGATGATAAGAAGATAAATGATGACATTAGTCGATCATAGTTGTACATTTGGTGCATTCACCTCAGTTTGGGACCAAATTACATGTAGGGAATATATTTTTCTCATTTATGATTTTGTTTATATTATCTTATTCTGATGTGTTCACTAGAGGTTTTTGTATGAAAGATTATACACTAGATGTTACAGTCTTATTATTCAGCTATAATTTTTCATAGATATGGTTGTGTGAAAGTTTATAAGTACTTTGGATAAGGCCCCCCATTTTAGTTTATTCCTTCTCAGTGTTTTTCTCTATCCCCTGGCCTATTGGAGGCGGGCTTGGGGTTGTCACAGCTAGCCTACCATTAGCCAAGTGGCTATTAGTGGGTTGGGTCATGATAATTTGGTATCATAGAAGTTCATCCCCAGGCTAGTGTTGGATCTATACCTATGGTGAGTACTGGTTTGGGAACTTAGGTAAATGATGTCAAAGTGTATCAAGTGTAGATTTCAGTCCAAGGAATCTAGTGTTGGTGCGGTGGTTGATGTATCCAATCACTAGGACTCTGATTACCATCTTTTAAATTCGGTATACCGAGAAATTAGTTATAGGAAAAAATAGTACATAGCACATATAGGATTGAGTCCTTTGACTATACTTATTGATTCATATCCCCATATATATTCTGATATAACTAAGGTACATCATGATCACTTTCCGGATTCCTCCATGAAGACATCCTGCAAAGTTATTAATATAGGATAATGATGAAAATCAGTTGAGTTATGTGGATTTATTTAGACAGTCTTCACATGAGGTGTTTCCTCCATGTGGGTAGGGAGAAGTAACATTGCTTGTAGAGTAGAGGATAGTACTAGAAAGATAGGATGAGGATGTAAATAGGATTTGCATGCTACACAATTTCAAGCATTATAGACCAATGAGGTTCTATAATGTTTGAGATCCTTAAGTAGTGGGGGATTGGCTTGAGTTTGTTATCTGAGTCTTCAGACTTGTTTAGAACCCAACCATACATGGTTTTTCTGGAAGACAGTTTTTCCATGGAGTGTCAAGTCACTGGTGAATTCTGATGATGCAGACTCATGAAGAGATGATTCTCTCATGGTCAGACTTCCCATCACTATTTCAAAATGAGTATTATCCTTCATGTTTTTTCTTTATGAATAATAATATGATTCTTGAGTTTTAATAGGGTGATATGGAGTTTCTGGGTACACCATGAGGTTCACCAAACTCATTCATTACTCCCTTGATATGGTGTGAGATGGATTCTTCTAGACACAAAAGTATGAAAAGGGTCTCCATTGAGACATTAATGTCATAATAGACTCCTTGTTAATACCTATTTATGATTGAGTGATAGAGTGGGATATGTTTATAGAGATCTTTATAATATAGGGATATCAGGAAGCTAGATTTTATGGTGTTCATAATGGGGTTGAGTTATCTGCAGCAGTTAGCAGGCGTTAGTCATCAAGGTCTTGACACAAGAGACCTTCCCATGGTCAAACTTAGGAACATAGATTTATGGTGAATAGTATACGCAGAAGACCCAGTTATCTTAGAGAGGGGTGATTCTATTAATGTGATAGTTGTGGTTACATTGATTTTTATTTCTTAACGTGACATTTCAAGGAGAGTAAGTAGGTAGTGGATGGACCACCAAAGTAGATGCAACACTGTGATCATGGATCTCTCAGGCGTGTTTAGGGAATACCTTATCGAGGAAGTGATAATATAATAGTTTATGGATATCCAAATGGGTGAGGATATATTATAGGAAAACACAATGATCTACTTCCACCACCACCACTAGGTGGTCCATGCCAGGCTTGGAGATATTGCATTCTAGGCTGCAAGCAGCTGCAGGTTATGGAGGGATATGACCAGGATGCTCACAGGATGATTTGAGGTATGATCTATGTATTTTATACTCTTTACCTAGATATATACATAAAAATATTCAAAGTAATAATCCAAAAAAAAAACTAGATTTGTTATATTATTCTTCTTAAAATACCATTCTAAGGGTCTTTAAGAAAACATCTAAAGGAGGTTTCCCAAAGAAGTGGTAATCATATTACCCTACCTATTTCAATTTATTTCTTCTTATACCGCCTATAAATCAGTGGTATTAATCATAAAATAATAAATTTAGTATCCTTAGTATTATGATCATGAAACCACCATTATCCACCCTATTTTCCATCAAATAAGAAGTAAAAGTATCACTTGTGCGTACGTGTGGACTACCACATCCATGTAGCGATACAAAAAATTTTTACTCACCATATTTTATGGATGTTTATTATTATGGATTTAATATTTAAATATATATTTATTACATTATTATGGTTTTGTAACAATAATATCATATCTACCTTCTTACCTTCTAATTTGTTGTAAAACGATAGCATTGCTCGTGCGTACGTGTGAACTACCACATCTACGATGTGATGTAATTCATTTTTCATTTAATCTTTACATGGATATGATATATATGATATAAAAATTATTTTTTACGGTGTTTTATTATTTACCTTTCTTTAGTTCCATCCGTTAAAAAGTAAAAAATAGTGTTCATACGTACAAATAGCTTACCGTCTCTGTTAATGGTGTAATACATTTTTCTATATCTACCTTTTATGGATGATTATACATAAATACATAAATATATATATAATGAATATATATTATATCTATATCATGATTAATATTCTTTAGATAATGGAATCATTTTTAATGTACAAGGACCAAAACTACCGAACCAAATCATACATGAAAAATAAAGCAGTTATCACCCGAAACAGTGATTTTAATAAAGAATTGTTAATATACATGTGATACAAGGTTATAATTAAATAATATATGGTATTATATATATGATTATGGTTTTATAATATATGTATAAGAAATCAATATTTATTATACATGAGGTTCAAACACATATGAAGGAATTCGGACCTGAGGTAAGGATTTATTTCATAATCTCATTATTATTTGATATTTTTTATATTTAAGAATTATTTGGGGTAATTATTTTATTTTTATATATTAAAACCAATATATTTTATTTTCCTATGGTTATTTCAAGAAATAATAATTTCTCCTTTCATTTTCCACTTTTTAAGTACTCATGGTACTGAAATAATTGTTTTAATTAAAATTGGCTTTTATTTTTCTACTCAGTCGGGAATCTCATTCTTACATGTTCATATTTTATTTAAAATGTTTTAAATGTTGTCGTTAATATTATAAAATTATTTATTAAATACATTTTTACCCCTTTTTAAATTTTTAAAAAATACTTTAAAATAAATATATTTTTTCAAATGAGGTGATTTTGACTTTTTACCAAATATATAAAAGGAATATCTGTTTTTACATACATGGTATGAATGAAATTTAACACTATATTTAATTCCCATTGATTTTAATATTAATTTAAAATTTTTAAATGTTTCTTTAAAAGAAAATATTTTCATTAATATTTGGGAAATTTTTATATTTTAAATAAGTGATTCTGAATTGAAAAGGGTAATTTCCTCAAGACATTTGCTAGTGATATTTTTAAAGTATTTTCGTGTATGTCAATATAATTTATTGAATCTTATGATTTAATAAGGATATAATCTAATTATACTAATAAACATATTTCATTGTATGTTTTATAATTAATTTTACCATGGAAAGTAATGACATTTTGTACGCTATATCTTCATATACAGATAGTTATTGATTTTTAAGGAACATTGATTAAGTTGTATTGTTTATTAATTTTATGAATAAATTAGAATTATTAAGTGGTAAGTGGGTCAATTATTTCAAATATCCTTGATGCATCGGTAGGTATCATGATATAAAATAGTTTGGGTATTTGGACAAGGCGTTGCACATTTTTGTAGATATATTGGCACAACGCCTTCATAGTAAGTTAAAGATGTAAGGAATTATGAATTCCATCATTATGAAATAATTTATTAATGTAAATTTTATTATTTTAATAGTTATTATATCAATGTATAAGTTTTGTGCTCTTTTTATTATTTATATGGAATTATTTTATCATCATTTATTCCTGCTATATTATTCATTTCTTATTTATTCCATGTTTGCTTATGATGTGCGCATACCCTTATTAAGAATCTAATATCACCCATTTATTATTTTTCCTTTACCCAGGTTTCTATTAATTTCATTATGATCGATATTTAATAATATTCTAGATGGAATAATGATATTCTCAAATAAAATATTGTGTGGTATTTTAAGTTTTCAAATGTAATGTCAGATTTAACAATGTACCTAGTTTTCCAATACTACTAAACTATTAGGTAATTTTGGGATGTGATTACTTGTATCCAGTACAAATTTAATAAAGTATCCACCTACTCTAGGATACTAGGTTCAAGTTCTTTACAATTGGTACTAGAGAAATTTTATTTGAAACCTTGGGAACTAGAATTATGAAACCTATATAATGGAACATAACCCTATGATTGAATTTCAGGATAATCCAAAGTAAAGGATAACATCCCAAAAGTTTTTGTAAGGTAGTGATTATGTGGATTTCATAACAATACATCCCTATGTGGATACTACAAGTGGGTGTGTTTTTGGAATAGTTGAATCTATGGGTAATAACCCTGAAAATATTTAGTTGAGTATATCTCGACCATCATTATGGTGCCTAGTTAGTATACCCTATCTATACACTCTATTTGACACTATTGAGGGATATTCTAGGGTTAATTCACATTTTATTTAAAAAACATTATAAATTATTTGCAAATATCTTTATGATTTGAGAATATTTCCAAAGAAACCATGTTTATGATTCTAAGATTAGTTATATATAAATTTTCAATTTATGTTAAGTGTTTCACTAGATTCAAAATTATAAATTATGATTCATAATGTAATGATCTAATCTAGTGTATAATATTATTTAGAAATGTAACATAGTGGAATGAATAGAAACATTATCAATAGATGTAATATATGTAGGGATTATCCTCCTAGAGAAGATAATGAAGCCAGTGTTGGAGATAGATTTGGATCTGAACATGTTATAACTATTTTGGGGTAGATAACTCGAATTATGACCAATAACATTTCTCATATAGAGCATCCTATTGATCCAAAACATGTTGTAACATTGTTAGACATTTTCATGAGACAACAACCAATATCATTCAATGGAACCCCAAATCCATTTGTAGTTGAGAAATGGATATGTTCCTTAGAAATGATATTTATCACTTTGGGAAGTAGTGAAATGGAGAATGTTTTCATGGTAGTTTATCATCTCACAAGGATGTATATCAATAATGGTTATTGATTCAAGACACTATGGATAAATATGAAATAACAATCATGGATTAGAAGGATAAAACACTATATATGAATAGGAAATAACAATCACGGATTAGAAGAATTTTTACGTAATTTTCAGGGAAAAATATTTTCCTTGTGAACAATGAGAGGATATGAAGAGAAAATTTATGTTCCCAATAAAAAATTAAGATAAAAATATTACAAAGTATAAATTTAAATTCACAAGGTTAGTAAGGAAAGCTTTGGACTATGTACATAATCCAAAAATAAAAACTGATCATTTCTTTAATGGTATTAAGATAACCCTTTGGATGGATTTAGTCTCCCAAACATTCTCATCATATGAGGATATAGTATCATGTGTTATCAAGATAGAGAAATAATGATCCAAGTATTATAGATTCAAAGGAAATTATGTGAATAATAGGACTACATGGTTAAAAATAAATAAACAGAATAACATAAAGTTAAATTTTCCAACTTATAATACTTGTGGAAGAAAACATATTGGTACATGTTTAAAAGGAAATTGAGCTTTCTTCAAGAATAGAGAAAAATTCCATCAAGCTCTTGAATTAAAGGGTGAGGGTTAAGGCATCAAAGTACAGTGTTTTAACAATAAGGATATGGGACACCATTCTAACTAATTCCCCAAATATTAATGGAAATTACCACAAAATAATCCAAGGGGTAATGGCCAAGATTGTTAAATTACTATAGCCGAATTGGAAGTTCCTAGCGACATGCTGAAGGTAAACTTATCATCCACTCTAGGATTGAAATTTTATTTATTTGATTATGGTTCTACCCACTCTTTTGTATTTGAATAATTTTATAAGGGTATTAAATCACCACCTCAATGATTAGATGTTGAGTTGGTAATGAAAACTCCTAATGGTATGATGATGATATCTCAAGTCTATAGATTATCTACGATAATTTTTTTTGGGAATATGCTTCCTGTGAATATGGTTATTCTTCCTCTAA
The DNA here is from genome assembly GCA_963277665.1 of Viscum album. Lineage (NCBI taxonomy): Eukaryota > Viridiplantae > Streptophyta > Magnoliopsida > Santalales > Viscaceae > Viscum > Viscum album. Next base: position 646,367,538 of record OY728119.1, read on the forward strand.
TCGAATTTTGTGTGATTTTGGGTATGGATTGGATCTCTTAGTATAGAAACCATTTCAATTTTCAAGAAAGGGAAGTTACATTCAATATTCTAAATCAAACTTCAATCATCTATTAGTGTGAGGATGAACCGGAACACCCAATGGAAAGTACTTCCATCATATGTGTTTTTCAACCTGTTAATGAGGGATATTTATCTCAAATGGTTTTGGAGAAACTCAACATTGACAATATTCCTATTGTTTGGAAATATACTGAATTTGTTCTTGATAACATTCCTACTATTCTCATAAATCATGAAGTTTTGTTTTTAATATAACACATACTCGGGGCTATAAATATTTCTAATAATATGTATAGAATTGATATAATTGTGTTGTAGGAATTAAAGTAGAAAATCCCATATAATCTAGATAAGGGATTCATTTATCCTAGTGATTCTCCATGGGGTGCACCTATTCTTTTTGTTGATAATAAATATGGGTTAATGTGTCTTTTCATTGATTATCACAAACTAAACAAGATAACTATTAAGAACAAGTATCCTCTACTCCATATCAAGGATCTGTTTGATCGATTATGTGGAACTTTATATTTTTCTAAGATTAATCTGGATATCATATTCTAAGGATCTAGAAGGATGATATACCCAAGACAGACTTTCGTATGAGTTATGGTCATTATGGATTTATAGCAATGTCATTTGGACTTACCAATTATCATACTATCTTCATGGATTTAATGAATATAGTCTTTAGAGATTACCTTGATCAAACTAGTACCAAATTAATTTTTCCCAAAAAAATTAAAGATGATTATCTATAACCAATGTGGAAACTAAAAATAAAATTCATTTCATGTCGATTTATGAATAAGTGACATGAAAGGAATATTTTTCATGTCGGTTCTTTAATAACCAATTTTAAAAGGCTTATATTTCATGTGTGTTATTTAATAACTGGCATGGACTATTAAACAGCCTAATTTTTAAAGTTTTTTATAGAAGAACCAACGTGAAAAGTCCATGTTTTCACTTCGATTCAACAGTAACAGACATAAAAAAATGGGTTTTCACATAATTTTTCCAATAACTAATTTGAAAAATCTTCATTCTGTGTCAGTTATATAATAATCAACATGGGAAATCTTTATAATTTTTATCGAGTATCGGGATTTTTCATTTTTGTTCTATTCTATCGCATGACTGACATTAGTTATCTCTCAGGCGATGAACCCTACCCCTTCTAATTTTTAATATGTGACCGAAAGTATCTTCATTATTCGATCCTTGTCCTAAAATAACTTCTTTCTTCAATATTTTACCGTAAATATCTTTCATTTGGAATCCACCACCCCACGCCATCTACCATCACCCATCATCGGTCGTCGCTTGCACATTATTTTCATTCATGTTTCCTTCTCAATTGTTTTGATTTATATTTCCATTTTCGATTTGTGTTTATTATTTCCATTTACTATTCATTCAAGGTATTATCATTTCTGTTTATGGTTCCAATTTTCTATTGATATTACATTGTCTTTCAGTTGGTATCCACCATCATGTATCATCCAATGTTACCCATCATCGGCCATAGATTGTGCATTCTTCTCATTGGTTTCACAATATAAATCATCCTAATTAAAATTTCAATTTGTGGCTTGTGTTTATTGTTTTAATTTTCCATGTATACAAGGTATTTTAATTTATATTTTTAGTTCTAATATTCAATTGATTTCACTTTTTTATTCAATTAGAATCTACTATTTTCATCCATTGTCACCCATCATTAGCTACCACATACACATTATTATTATTGGTGTAACCTTATCAATATCCTTGTATATTATATCAATTTATATTTTGTGTTTATTTTTTTGATTTTTTGTGCTTCCAAGGTATTTGCATTTGGGTTTTATATTCCAATTTTATATTGACTTAACTTTATCATCAGTATTTGTATTTTAAGTTCGGATTATTCTCACATATTATGTATTTTTTCATTAGTAAATGATTGTTTTTAGTTTAATATTTATGGGTTTTTATTAAATAATGATAATTTAATATGCTAAAAGTTATATTTTTGTTTAAAAAATATATTTTATTTCTTTTTTTTGTGAAATGTTTTATGAAATGTTTTTATTACTTTTTATAAAAGAATATTTAAAATTCAATTTATAAATAAAATAACTTATTTTAAACTTTAAATATTTGTAATAGATAATAATGAGTCAAATTTGGATTACTATGCTACGAACAAGTGATAAATATGGGGAGGGTATCAATTTTTTTTTGAATTTTCTAAATGAAATGTCCCAAACAGTGACATGTTTTTTTATTCAAGCCTAAAATGTTTAAATATGAAGAAGTTTAAAATCAAAGAGAACGAAGATAATTTAATTTTTCATGGTTTTAAGCTAAGTTATATCCCTTGTATTTGGAATGGTGAAACTATAAGGAATTATAGATATATTGATGATGATGATTTGAAATATGATAAGTCTGATCAAATTGAATAAATGATTCATGATATTGAAGTAGAAGCAATTGAGAATGAACAAAAAAATTAGTGTTTATATGGGGATGCTGAAAAACCATTGTATTCAGGTTGTACTGAATTTATAATTTTATCAATGGTGTTAATATTGATTAACTTAAAGGTGAAATCGATGGAGTGATTAGAATTTTATAGAGTTTCTATAACTATTTAAAGTCATACTTTCTAAAGACAATGAATTTCCAGACTCACATTATAAAGTGAAGAAAATATTATGCCTAATGGGTTTAGGGTATAAGAAAATACATGTATTACCAAATGATCACGTGCTATATGGTAAGGAATGTGAATCCTTATCAAGGTTTCCTAAATATGGGACATCATGGTATAAGTTGAAAGAAAACTCACAGACTGATTTAGCAGTTATAGAGACTCTTTACAAGGCAATTTGGTATCTTCCTATAATTCCTCATTTGAAACATTTGTTTTAAAATTAAAATAATTTAAAAATGTTAATATGGAATGTGGATGAGTTGATATGTGATGTAAAATTACATCATCTTGATGATTTTTAATAGTGGGAGAATATTTAACAAAAATTTCCTACATTCATAAATGAAGTTATAAATCTCAAACTTGGACTATTCATAGATGGTATGAATGCATATCTAATACTTAGTATTATCAATAGTTCATAGCCTATTTTATTGGTAATTTACAACTTATCTCCAAAAATTTTTATGATGAAAAAATATTTCATTTTGAGTTTAATCATCTCTGGAACAAAAAATCCTAAAAATGATATTGATGTTTTATTATCACCATTAATTGTTTATTTGAAACTTTTATGGAATGAAGGTATTAGTGTGTATCATTATTATAAATGGAACATTTTCAATTGCATGAAATGATTATGTTCACAATAAATGACTTCCTAGAATATGGAAATTTGTCTAGGTATAGTGTTAAGAGGCATAAAGCTTGTCCAATTTTTGAACCAAAAAAAATCATATTATCAACTGTAATATGGGAGAAAAATAGTATACATGGTTCATTAGAGGTTTTTGTGTGGGGGTCACTCATATAAAGGATTAATAAATTCATTCAAAGGATCATAGGAATTTTATATTTCTCCATGACCTTTGTCGACTGATCAATATTTTGAGAGGGTGAAAAACATTGATGTCACATTCAGGAAGAGACAAAAATATAGTAATTATAGAAATATTAGAAAGAAACAATCAATATTTTTTGAGATTTCATATTTTATATATAATGAGTTCAAACATAAAATTTATGTCATAAATATGGAGAATAATATATGTCATATTTTTATTAGAACATTATTAGTTATCAAAGAAAATAATAAATATCGGTTGAATGAAAGATTGGGCCTACTCTCAATGGGAATACATTTAGGGTTAGATCCCACTCTTTATGGAAGGATAACATACCTAACTATGGATTTTCATACATTATCCAATATGGATAAAGTTATTTATTATTGGTGTATTCATGGTATCAAAGTATAGAAAGTATATTCGTCAAATGTAAAACAAATGTGTCACTAAAAGATTTAATGTTGAAAGACATGAAATCTCATGATTATCGCATTATGATGCAATATATCCTACCAATTATATTTCATAGTATATTTACCATCCGTGTCAGAATGATTATTATAAAGGTGTGTTATTTTTTCAAATTAATTTTTAACATAGTGATTTATTTGAATTCATTTAACAATTTGGAGAGCGATGTAGTTTCTATAATTTTTCAACTAGATATTTATTTTCCTCCATCTTTTTTTTGATAGCAGGGTCTATCTAATGGTTCAGTTAGTGCAAGAAATAAATATTTTCATACCTATATATCTATGTTGAATATATCCTTTTGAAAGATATATGAATATATTTAAGGGATATATTAATAATTCATATCGACCTAAATCCTATATTGATGATAAATATATTTCTGAGGAGGTTTCAATGTTTTTTACTAGTTATTTGTCTACACTGGAGCACATTAGTTTGCCTACATATCACCATGAATGAGTCTGTTATGGGGGAAAGGGGATCCATGGATTGAAATTAAAATCATTTATAGCTAAATGGATAAAGAATGTATATTTAAACATCTTTAATGATACAAATAATTCCCAATAATATATAAAATTTCATATTAATGTGTTATAATAATGTTATACAAATAAAAAAGATTTTTGGATTTTAAATGAGCATAACAAAACTTTTTTTCATGGTTTGAAGAGATCTTTCATGGTAGATCACATGCATCAGAAAAATTGAGATGGATAGCAAGTGGTCCAAATTTAAATTTGATAACATGTTCTGGTTATGACATTAATAGATATACATTTCATATGAAAGATCATGATGATAGAAGTGCCGCTCAAAATAGTAGTGTATTGGTGTTCATGGAAGAAATTCATTTTTCTAGTGACAAATACAAAAATCCAATCTTCATATCAAGTGAATATTATGGATTCATTAAATAAATATGGTAGGTTTATTACATTAAATTTCAATTTCCAGTGTTTAATTGAAAATGTGTTATCAGTGAAAACAGTGTTAGACACGATGAATTTGGTATGAAACTTTTTAATCTGAATAAATTATAATTCAAAAATATTATTTTTATCATGGTAACACATGAAAAATAAATTTTCTATGTTTGTGATCCATCCAAAATGAAGTGGTTTATCAATTTACAAGTAAAAATTGAATGTTAGTGGTAAAGAACTTCATGAAGATGCTCATTTGTGTGATATCTCTACTTCTATGGAAATATTGATAGATAATATGATGAGCATGTCATATACAAGGTTTATACCATACGAAACGATCATGAAGAAGGAATTTGGGAAAAATACTTTGGTAATTTCTTAATAGTATGGGTAAAATATATTTATTTCTTGTTACTTTTTTAAATTTCCTAAAATATTAGATATATTTGTTTTATTTTCTTTATAAAAATACATAGTATGACTAATAAGATAAATTGTTTGTTTATATTAGTTTAGTTTTGTTTGGATTAACTTATTTAACCAAAACTTATGTATTTATTTTTTTTATGAAAAAAAATTAAGCTAATATGATAAATAAAAAATAAAAAAATAAAATATTATATTTAAAGAATATTATTTTTGGTGTAAACAATGGTGTAATACATTGAAGCATTTTTACTATACACATATCATTTTTTTTATTTGATTTCATTTATTTATTTCATTGTATATCTTGTTATTTTTGTTAGAGTTTCAGTTAACTATTTTTACAAATATGAATAACAATGTGTTTAGTTTAGTTTATTTTTCATTTAATCAGTTTCATTTTTTATTTAATTTTATTTGTTATAGTTGGATTTTTATATTTTTTGTAATAATTGTTTGTTGCTTTGATTTATAGGATAATTTTAGAGTAAACATCTAAGCCACCACCTACTTTCAGGGAGGACCATACACATACTACTTGTTGAGCCACATCATCATACTTCTTGACATGATACATCTACTTGTAAAGGGGAAAATATATAAATGGATGGTAAATTTGGATGCACATGTTTACCAAACTTTTTAGTTTCCTATAGCCAGGACCATATGATACAAGTTGATTTTGATGATAATGATATTCTTAGGGATCCAAATGCAAAACAATTTAGTAAATTTATTATAATGAAGGCTTGAGGAAAAGATAGTATTCTAGTTTTTGATTGGAGAAGTGTTGAAAAAGTGACTATATCTCAATTATGGGATAAAATTTTGGTAAGATAATTTGTTATTAATTTTCTTATCATGATTTTTTTAATAATGTATGTTTTTTACCTTATAATTAGATAAAATATGATATAATTGATACTGGAGGAGTCATGAATAAATGTTTAGGTTTGGCTGCTAGGAAATGGAGGGATTTTAACTCAACCCTCACATCAAAATTAATTTTTAGGGATAGAAAACATCAAAATCCATGTGATATATATCCATTTATTAATGAAGATATATGGAAGTTGTTTGTTTAAAGTAGATGATAAGAAGTGTTTTTAGTGAGTTTTTTTAGATTTTAGTGGTTTTTTTATATTAATGATCACATTAATGATTTACTTATTTTTAATTTTTATCAGATGTGAAGATCACATTAGGAGATCCAATCCAAAAATGTATACCCTCATACTTTATCTCGTTGAGGATATATATTATTAGAATAAAAAATTATTGCTAAAATTTTTCAAAAACTGAGAGATAAGACTTCAAGATTGGAAAATTTTGAGCCTCCTTCCCCCCAGTAAGACATGAAAAATGGAAGAGGACCCATATGGGAAAAAATGGACAATATATTATATAAGATTTATGGATTATAGCTAAGAGGATTGTAAGAAGTTATTTAATTTATTCATGTTATTTAAGTTAAATAAAATCTTTATATATTATGATTCACTATTCAATTTTTCAAATTTTCTATATTGGATTACCTTGAGGATAAGATCACACAGGGGATCTTCATGGTTGAGGGTCAAAAGGATATTTTAGCCCAAACACCTAGGTCATGTACGTGGATACCCGAAAGGTGTATTGGTAAGAAAAATATTTGGTTGTTTTGAAACTTCTTCAATGGAGGATGTTTATAAAAGAAAAGTATAATCTTTGGAAGCTAAAGTTATCAATATGGGTTATATGATGGAGGATTGGATCATATCTTTGATACATTCGATGTTTTTAGACATGCAAACATAGTTTTAGTCTGTTGATCCCAGTCCTCCACCTCCACCTATAGTTCTCACTCCACCACCTCCAAATGTAGATCTCGCTCCTCCACCTCCTACTTATCCTAATCTTACAACTCCTCCTCTACTGCTTCCCATTTATTATGAGATATATATTAAGGATACCTATTATCATATTTTTGATTATATGATTATATGTTATATTAGCCATACCATTCATCGTCAATAGATAGTGATAGAGAATCTTAGGGTCACTATATGGGTTATTAAAGATAGATCAGCAAAAATATTGATTCTTACAAATGAGGTTGATATAGTTAGACAAAGTATAGACCATATTTTAGTTTGGACATCTAGACTTGTAAGAAAAAATATCATTGAGGTATGTATATATTATATTATTTATTTTATATTTGTGTTAAATCTATTTTAACATTTTAAATTTTATATATTTATATATTTTTTATAGGAATAATTTAAAGGTAGATATGTACTGTATAGAAATTAATAAATACAAGATGATATGACTTTATATATAACTTCTTCTTATCTTGATAGATTATCAACATATACAAATTTTTTGTTGGATTTTTATGATATTCCAATGAAATCTGACATTTGTGGCCATTCAATGAATGTCGAACTTTTTAAAAAAGATATCATTAATCTAGTAATCAAGACGAGTTGGGAATCAACATGATTAAACTCCTTTCCATGTAATTATATTATTATACATATTTTAGTTATTTTAATTTATTGATACTTTATACTTTCTTTGTATTAGGAATATTTATACAATTTGTATGCAGTATGATACAAAATTAGTATATGGACTTATAGAACCACAATTTATTTCACCTATAGTGAGGATAATGGGTGATGTGGGACGAAATGTTTATATTGTTAAAGGAATTCAAAAGAATGAAATTGTTAAGTGTTGGATGATTACTTATATTCAACAATATAAAAAATATATATCATAAAGTTTTATTTATCTTAAAATAATAACCAATAAAATTTTATTTTTTGTATATTAGTGGCGATTGGATATTGGTATTTTTTTCCAAGAGAGGAGACGCTTTAGTAACTATGCTCTATACACGGTGAAGTGTTAGATAATTTTTAGAATGTACTGAATACATTAGTTTTAATATTTGAATACTTTTATATATTATAATGGAATTTAAATTTATTTCATACATATTATTTTCAAATAGGGCATAGAATTTCTTTACAGATACATTAATAATGGAATTGAAAAGATCAAATATTTTAATGCAAATGTCACTTTTCATTTACAATTACTAAATTTTGGTTGTAAGTACTTAAAATGTTATTTTTAATTGAAAATATATTTTTAAAAATATGTTTCATAAACAAGAAGTAAAATAATGTGGATGATATTTTCTAAGATTTATGTTTGAAATAATTTCAACTATGACACTTAAAATGTTCCAGAAGATTATATTTTGTTATAAACATTTCCTTTAATTTTTCATTAATTTTATTCAAAATACATGTTAAATAATTTATTTTCAATTAATATCTTTTTTATGACCCTCATCCTTAAAATGTACAAGATCTAAGACACTTACAAATTTAATGGTAATGTTTCTTCATAGTTCTTATTATGTTTTAGATTGTTTTTTTACACATTTTCAAGTTTAATGTTCATAATTTAAAAGGTTATGATATTTTTCTATTGTTTTTTCTATTTTTGGTATGTTGTTGGACTGTTGTGCTGTTAGGGGATTTTATTTATTAAATTTTACTAAAAATTGTTTTTCATATCAGTTATTTCATAACCAATGTTAAAATCCTAAAAATAAGGTTTATCACATCAGTTTTTTTAAACTAACTTGATAAATTATTTTCCATATTGGTTTGTATATCACTGATGTGGAAAAAAATTAGTTTAATTTTTTACATTGGTATTTTCATAAACGATGTGAAAAAATAATAATAAGATTTATCACATTTGTTTTTTATAAAAACCAAGGTGATAAATGGTTTAACATGTTAGTTATATAATAACTGGTGTGGTAAACCATCTCTAAAAAATTATTCTTAATTTGGTGTTTTATGTTAGTTTTTTGAAAAACCGATGTTAAAATAAAATATAATGTACTTTATCTTGTTGGTTATAAAAAAATGGTACAACAAAGTATTTATAATTTTGGTTTTTAAAAAATAATTGATGTTATAGATTATTTATCATGGTGGTTTTTTATAATCGGAATGATAAACATCCTTGATATTTTGTATTTATAACATCATTTATTTTTAACCGATGTTAAAAAATATATTTACATTGTTTACTATAATAACGTCATAGGGTAACCAATTTTAAAAAAATGATATGAAAACCCCTTTTCTATACTATTTTCAGTTTTTTATAGTCTTTGTAGATGATATTATTATATATTCAATGTGAAAGGGAGGACATGAATAACATTTTAGAAGTGTACTAAAGTCCCTATGGAAGAAGAGTTTTTATGATAAATTTACCAAGTGTGAATTTTTCATTCATAATTTTAATCCTTTGGTCATATAATCTTAATTGAGGGTATATCGGTGGATCCTTCAAAGGTATAAGCTATTATGAAATGACCTAGAACAACCATGGTAACCAAGATCTGCAATTTTCTTGGGTTGGTTGGATACTAATAACACTTTGTGATATATTTATCTTGAATATCTAATCCACTCATCAAGTTGACTGAGAAGGCTGTTATGTTCTTGTGGAGAGGTGAATGTGAAGATAATTTCAAAAAACTGAAGGGATGTTTGGTCAGTATTCATGTGTTTACACTACTATGTATTGGATAAGGGTTTATGATCTATAGTGATGCATTAAAGAAGGTATCAGGATATATCCTCATGAAGAATCACATGGTAGTAGCATATTCCTCTCACCAATTAAAAATTCCTGAGAAAAATTACCCAATTTATGATTTGGATTTGGTAGTGATAATTTTTACATTGAAGATATGGTGGAATTATTTGTATAGTGAAAAGTGTGATATATAATCTGATCATAAAATCATGAAGTATATATATTTACATGGTAATATTTGAATATGTTCCAAAGAATATGGTTGGAGTTGATTAAATATTATGATTTCTCAATACAATACCAGCCTAGGAAGGCAAACAAGGTGGTCGATGATCTATGTTGGAAAGACCATGATAGTATTTCCATGATGAGGATTGAAAGAGATCTAATATTCATAGATTTATAGAATATGGATCTTAAAATCATGAGGAAAGGGTAAAGATTTAAATTTTCTCAGAATAATTTTTAACCATCCTTCCATGAGAGGATTAATATGGTACAAAAATAATATGTATAATTACAAAAGAAGAGGAAGAATATTCATGAGTCCAACCATGATTATACTAAAATAATATGATTTAATAACTGATTATGTTTATCATAAAAACCATTCTTAAATATTGAGATATTGTATGAATCTCATAGTTCATCTTTCTATATTCATCTTATAAGTATGAAGATGTATAGAGATCTAAAAGAGTATTTCTAGTGTGATAATATGAAAAGAGATGATTGTAGAGTATGCATTCTGGTGTTGGGTATTTCAGTGATTTAATACTAAGATACTGAAGTATAAGTGGTTGTTACAATAATTACCCATACTAGAATGGAAATGGGAAAACATATCTATGTATTTTTTTCATCAGACCCCCCAAAACGTCAAAATTACAAAATGTTATTTGGGTTGTAGTTGATTTATATAGAAATTAATCACTCTTAATTACTATCATATAAGATTTATCTCTTTTTCATCTTGGAAGAATATATATTAAGGAAGTGGTATGGTTTAATGTAGTACCACATTCTATTGTATCTGATGAGGATCTGAGGATTACTCCAAAGTTCTTAAAAATTATTCCGTAAGATCTAGATATAGAGTTTAGTTTTAACACTACTTATCATCCACAGATATATAGTTAGTATGAGAGTACCATTCACACTCTAGAAAATAATTTTTATATTTTTCTCTATGGATTTCAAATTTGGTTGGAATCAACACCTTCCGTTGGGGTAATTTTATTACAATAATATCTTTCACTTGAGTTTTCAGATGGCTCATTATAAATCCATCTATGTAAAGAAGTGTAAAGATAAATCTTTCTAGAATAAATTTGGATAAAGAAATATATTGGGGCCTCATCTAACTGAGGAAGTGGTAGAGTAAGTCAGATCCAACCAGCAACATATCAAGGAAGCTCAAATTTGAAAAAATAGTTATGCTAAAAAACATCAATGAAATCTGGAATTAAAAATTGATGAGAAGGTATTCCTATTAATTTATCCATGGAATAAGTTTATGAGATTAGAAAATAATGTAAAACTAAGACCTAGGTATATTTTCCTTATCGAGATTCCCCCCGTAGGCGGCAGGGGTGGCAAGGGGGTTGGGGTTTGGGGTAGTGGTCATGGGGTCAATTCCTCAGTCTAGTTTCTTTATAGTGTGTGTGTGCTACCCTTTGAGGTTATACCATATTAATATATTTTCCATGTCGAGATTATCGATTGAGTAGGGATTATATCTTATCGCTTGGCACTTCCGTCAAACATATCTCAAGTTCATGATGTGTTCCATGTATCACTCTTGAGGAAGTATATACTTGATTCATTAATGTACTAAACTTAGATATCATACCACTGGAGGATGATTTTTTCAATGAAGAAAACCAAGTAGAAATCTTGGATCATATATACAATGTTCTATGGAACAAGGTTACTCACCTTGTAAAAGTTTTCCAAAGGAATCATAAATTTAACGAAGCTACTTGGGAACTCGGGGATGTGATGCAACAAAGATGTCCTCATTTTTGTAATAGAGTGACAGAATTTTGAGGAAGGAATTCATTTTAACGGAGGTAGAATATAACTACTTGATATTTTATGATATGGTTTTCTATAAATAAATTTTATTTCTTTTCTATTTTGATTTTCGCATAATATCGTGTTTAATCGAACCACAATATATTATTGAAGTGTTATTATTTAATGTGATAGTTATCACATAGTCTTCAGATTGACTTTTATAAATAGGAAAAACTATATTATAAAATATTTATGGTTTATAAATGTATAATATAAATTTATTGGTTATTATTTGATTATAAATGATAATAAAAATCATTTTAAAGTAAAATATATATTTTTTTGAAAAACTATTTTTATGTGCGCAATGTGTTATTATCTTAGTAAATTAAGTTAATCACTATTAGTGAATGATTTTAATGAAATTTATATATTATATACTCACTAAAAAAAATGTAACATTCATCTAATTTTTTAACTAGGCATGGGCTAAAAATAAATGAAGTTTTATGCTTAAAAATGTGTTTTTCTAAAAAACAATTTACATCGTATTTTTCACACTTATTTTAAAATGAAATTTTCTATTCATATAAATTGATTCTTGAAAAATGTATCCCATATTTGGAATCATGATATTCAAATTTTTTAAATCAGTCCCTTTTATTTTTTGTCATTATTAATAGTATCCTTGGTAATTTTTTGTCACCTCGATAAGGGTAAAACGGTTAAACTAATGTTAAAATTCTAAGATAAGCCTTTAAAATTTGTCTAAAAACTTTCTTTATCATATTTTATGAGTGGGGTTCATCCATTAGCATCCATGTCTTGAATATATTTCCACTTGTCACCATTTTTCATTGATTATTACCTTTATATTAATTTAAGAAAAAAATAAATTCAAAATTCCATTTTATTGGCTCTATTATCGCTAACACTTTTAAATAAGGATAAAAGTGAATAAGTTTGTTTATAAATGTTTATTTGAAAGATAAATCAATTATTTTTTTCATAATAATTTATTTCTAATTTTTAGTGGTTGAATAATTACCTTAAATCCTTATGCAATGCTGACATAAGATTTATGAAATTAATATAAAAATAAAATAAATGATTTTAAAAATATTAAAATTAAAGAAAGTGGGTGAATTATTTTGGTATATAAATTTTATAAATAAATATAACATATCTTCAATGTGTGAAAGTTTTATATTTTAATTCTTTTATTTTCATGATTTCTTTAAATCCAAATTAAATGAATAGATTCACAAATTACATTAATGGTATTTTATGTTAAATAATATTTTATTAAATTTTTTAAAAATCATAAAAATATTAAAAGAGGGAACGTACGATGAGGAATTGTTAAAACTGTCATAAGTTTCCATTTATGAGCTAATTTTTACCTTATGATTAAAATTATAACCATTTAATATTAAAAAATTCATTACCATGGTTAAGATTGAAATTGGATAACCAATGTGGTTCAACCAAAAGATGAGGTTTAAAATGACACAAAAAACAGTCTAACTTTATTTGACTTGTGATATTTTGATTTTATTCTTTTTTTATTAGAATCTCTATAAATTTAAATATATGTTTCTTGAGAATGGATTAATTATATTTTAATCTTTTTAGTAATTCCAAGTGTGTCTTTTCCATCTCTTATAAAAGGACACATGTTCTCTCTTTTCTTAATACCACTTTGAGCCATCTATAATGACTAACTCCAATATGATTATCTTATCAACATCTATATCCATAAAGTAAAGGTTTTTTCTTCTTAAAATACCATTCCTAGGGTCCTTAATATGGGTTATGAAGTAGGTACCATTATCCACCCTATGTTCTTATCAAATGGGAAGTGAATGTATCACTTGTGTATAAGTGTGGACTACCACCTCCAAGTAGTGATACAAGTCATTGTTCATCACCATATTCCATGGATTGGTATTCTTGTGGATTTATTATTTAATGATTATTTTTGTGATATCATTATTATCCTAGAATTATAATGTCACCGCTACCTTCTTACCTTCCAATTTATTGGAAAATGATAATATAGCTTGTGCGTATGTGTGGACTACCACCTCCATGAAGTGATGTAATTTGTTTTTCATTTAATCTTTAAATGGATGGTAATAAAGATATATTTAATAAATATGTACAATATATATGATATAATAATTATTCTATAAATGTGGATTATTATTACCTTTATTTTTTTTCATCCGTCAAAAAGTGAAAACAATGTCCATGCGTACGTACGGCCTACCATCTCCATGAGCAGTGTAATTTATTTTTCTATCTCTAAATTTAAGGGATTATTATATATATATAGTGAATATATATTATATTTATATCATTATTATTATTTTTTAGATGATGGAACCATGATCAATGTACAAGGACCAAAACTACCAAACCAAAAAATATATGAAAAATGAATCACTTATCACCTGGAGTAGTGATTTTAATAAAGAATTGTTAATAAAATGATGATAAAAGGTTATAAGTAAATAATATATGTTATTATATATATATATATTATGTTTTTAGAATATATTTATAATAAATCTATATTTATTATAAAGGAGTCTTGAACACATGTGATGGAAGTCGGACCTAAGGTAAGTGTTTATTTCACAATCTCATCATTATTTGTGATTATTTATGTTTATGTATCCATAAGGGGAATTATTTTATATTTTATCATAATATAAATATATTTTCTTTTAATCTAGTTTTTTCTATAAATTATAATATTTATTTTCATCTTCTACTCTTTAAGTACTCAAGATACTGAAATAATGTTTTTAAGGAAAAAAACATTTGTTTTTCTACTCAATCAGAAATCATTTTCTTCCATCTTCATATTTTCCATAAAATGTTATAAATATTTTTTTCAATCTTCTCTAATTATTTATTAAATTCATTTTTACCCATGTTTTACTTTTTACAAAATGTTTTAAAATAAATCTTCTTGTTATTTTCTGAATGAGGTACTTTTGAATTTTTACTGAAAATGTAAAATTAATTTCTTTTTAACATAAAAGGAATAAATGGAATTTACCACCATCATAGATTAATAATTATTTGAATCTTACTTTACAAGTTTCATAGTTTCCTTTTAAATAATATTTTTTCCTAAATATTTATAAAAAAATTGATTTTTAATAAGTGATTCTGAAGTGAAAGGGGTAGTTTTCTCAAGAAATTTTCCAATGATCTTTCTAAAGTATTTTCATCTATTTAAATATCATATATTGAATATTACGATTTAATTAAGATATACTATAATGATACCATACATTATATTTCTCAACATGATTTATGATAAGTTTTATTGAGAAAAGTATTGACATTTCATATTATAGTTTTTCTAATACGAAGAGTTATTGATTTTTAAGGTATGTTGATTAAGTTGTATTAATTATTAATAGTATGAATGAATTGGACTTATAAGCACTGTCTGGAGCCCATAATTATATATATTCTCTATGTATTGGTAGGTCTCATGAGATAAAGCATGTTGGGTATTTATTGAAGGCTTTACCATTTTTGTAGATGTCTTGGACCGAAGCCTCGATGGTATGTTTAAGATGCCTAGAATTATGCATTCCATTATTATGATATCAGTTATTGATGACCATGTGATTATTTTAATAGTTTTTAAATCCATTTATAATTTTAAAACTCATGTTATTTTTTATATAGCATTATTCGATCATCATTTTTTCATGTCATATTATTCATGCCTTATTTATTCCATGTTAGCTTCTATTGTACACATACCCTTACTGAGCATCTGATCTCACCCATTTATTATATTTCCTTTCCCTTAGATTCTATGAAGTGTATTGTTATTGATAAGAAAGGATATTCTAGATGGAATAATTATTTTCTCAAATAAAATATTGCGTTGTATTTTATGTTTTCAAATATAATGTCATATTTAAGTATATATCTAGTTTTTCAAGACCAATAAACTATTTGTTCATTTAGTATTTGATCACTTATATCTTGTACCAATGTAATAAATTAATCTCCTACTCTGGTATACTATGGTTTTGGTCTTTACAATAACCATTTTTTGGGAAAAATCCCTCAAGCTATCATTGAAGCATTTTTTAGGTGATTGTGTTTGTTGAAAAAGTGTGCCTCCGCATTGAGTTTGTTGACAAAGCAAACCATGACGTACAAAGTTTTTGAAAAAGGGGATTTCATGGTGTCATGTTGAGTTCAAGGGATGTTGTAAATAATCCATGATTTATTCAATAACTTTTACAAAGTAATGGTCAATCTGGAGGTAGTTCAAAAGGAGCAGATACAAGGTGGCGTTGTTTTCTAGTGTTTTCCAAATTTTTGGACCTCAAAATCGACAAATGGAGAAAAGTGTTTTTGGAAAAGGGACTTACACGCTGGTGTCTTGGAGGCTTGTAAAATTGTGTGCCATATGTTATTCAAGATCATAACATCAAAATATGGCAAAGGAAAAAGGGGCGCCTAAGTTTTGGGTTTGGTCGCGCAAGTGACTAGAGCGATAGAGACTCGGGCGGCTGGACTTGTGCACTGAGAAGAGACTTGTGCGACGTCGCTCAGGGTATCCAAATTCCTATAAATATAGGTCTACCCCTCCTCATTCAGTATAGAGGTCAACACTTAGAGAAAATCAGATCTCCCGTCGCGCAGGTGTTGTGGTCGCGAAAGTGGTGGTGTGGTTGTGCAAGTATAAAGATATTTTGAAGTTACGCTCCAGTTGATAGTTGCACGCCCAAAGTTGTAAAGACCTGGAAATTTCAAGGAAATTTTTTTTTCATAAATACTTTGGAATTTCTTTATGAGTCTGTGGAATCTGACGGCACTTGATTCTGAGGCACGGTGTGCCCGGAATCAATTTCTGAAGTTTAGCTTCGGTACGTTTAATAAACGAGTGAGCGGGGTTTTCTATCATTTGAACCGATGCTCGGAATTTAAATATGGGGGCACCGATGAACTCGCAGCGCCGGTAATTGCTTAATATGACTTTTACCATAGATGTGTTTGCACGAGAGGAGAAGTTAAAATTTGTGGATTAATTAAGAAGTGAATAAAAATTGTGGAACAATTTTTATTTTATATCAAGGGTGGTTATATCATACATGGGGGAGTTGGGGTGGTACCCTCAAGCACCTAACTACCCATGTGATGATATTAGTGAGGTGGGGCCCAAATGTGCCCCAACCTTTCTTTTTCCCTAAACTTCTAAAACCCCCTCTTAAATTTGTAAACTACTCATAACTTGTGAAACCTTTCCACTTCCTCTCTCTCTCCCTCTTAACTCTTTCCAACACACTTTAGTCAATTAATTGAACCACTTCAATTAATTAATCTAGTGTTTGAAATTTAAATTTTGAAGGCTTGGTAGGATCAAATAAAATATTGATGAGCCTTATTTTATTGAGGGGTTGGCATTTGTTGTGTGAGGAAGAAATTGGAGAAATCTCTTGGGTTTCGAAGAATGGTTCATCTCCCTTGTTAAAGAATTCCAACTCTTTGACGAAGAACTTCTACTCGGCGACCCCGAATACACCTTCCTATTCTTCCTCCACGACAATAGGGGAGACGTCACTTCCTCAGGTGCACACCAACAACGACGGAGATGACACCGTCATCCACGACGTTTTTCAACGGCGGACCCTATCGGGGTAGGGGTGTGTTTTGATTGGATTAACGTTGAATCCTATTTCCCTCTTTTTTGGTTATCTTTAACCTCCTGCTACCGAACTAATGCGGAGAGACCGGGACAAACTAACAGGGTTCGAATCCTCTACCAATATTATGATTGTTGGTGGTTCTTTGTGTTCTTCGTGGGTGACAAACAACAGATCGTTACGAGTTTGTTATGTGACGAAACGATCCCAAAATTGAAGACTTAACATCATGGAAACCTAGCGGAGGTGCGACGACGATAGCGGGTGACGGTTCGGACCGGAACGGGATGGACCGTTCCTCGACCATTCTTCGAGAGGGAATTCAAAACGTGTTTTCAGAGCCGATCGAAAGCCCGAAAACACCGGAATCGACTTCGGGATAGTGGGGTGACCTAGAAACTGATGTTTCGTGATGAACGAACCATCAGAATGAAGAACCTGCATCAAGGGAGACATGCTGGCTAGAGGCGTTGTTTCTGGAAAATTCCAGACTACACGGCATGTACTCCTGGAGAACATGTCGTGTAGTACGGGCATACTATGGCTAGGGGTTCAGATGTCAGTCGGATAACACACGGCGTGTGACCTCTGCCACACGGCGTGTAATTTCCACACAGCAAGGAGGTGGCATCTTCGTGAGACTCGGGGTGTATTTTTGGAAAAAACACAGACACGGACAGAAGTACACGACCAAGAGGCACGACGTGTACTCTCTACGCAGAATGGATGAAACAGCTTCGCGAGACTTGGCGTGTAACCCGGGGATAAACAGACATGGTGTGGAGTACACGTGCATGTACTCTAACACACATCCATACATTGCCAGTGGTACGGGCTAACCCGTGTACAAAATAAATGGGTTGGAGAACACGGGTTGAGTCCGTGTACGGGCACATGGCCAGCGTATACGTAGCCAACCCCAGATGTTTGGACACGGCGTGTAACCATACCACACGTTGTGTACATACTCTTTACACGAATAGCCCTTCGACATGGTTCGGGGTACACAGGCAGTACCCAAGGTCTGAGGACACGGCGTGTCACCATACCACACGCCGTGTACATACTTTTTACATGAAAAGCCCTTCGACACCAGCTGGGGTACACGGGCAGTACCCATGGTATTAGGAAACGGCGTGTAACCATATCATAGGCCGTGTAGATACTTTTTACACGAACAGCCCTTCGACACGGGCCGGGGTACACGGGCAATACCCAAGGTCTAATGACATGACGTGTAACCATACCAACACGCCGTGTACTTTTTGGGAAGTGGCTTGGTCATCTTGAACTCAGTTTCTTGGACACGTTTTGTTTGGTTTATCCCCCTATGATGTGGCGTACCTTCGGGATACATCAACTCTGGACTTTGTGATAGTTGATGTATTGACCCCTTGGCTCGAGGAGCGGACCCTCCCGGAATCGAGCGTGTTGTGTGTGGGAATCCTAGAGCTGGCTGCAACTGAGATGACGATGACGACTGTACTTGGATCCTACGTGGGTTCGGTAGTGAGAACGACTGTACTTGGATCTTTCGTGGATTCAGCAGCGATGACGACTGTACTTGGATCCTACGTGGGTTCAGGAGCGATGGTTACTATACTTGGATCCTGCGTGGGTTCGGCAGCGAAGACTTTAGTACTTGGATCTTACGTGGTTTCGGCAGAGGAGATGATTTAGAGGCTACATTTAATCATCTCCACGCCTCTTCGTGAGTCGTATACATGTGTGAGTTGAGTCTTGACATTCAGTCTTTATCATCAATGTGATTGACTTGATTTCCTGTGTGTACTAGGTTGTGCTTTCCTGTATGGGATGGGTTGTACTTGGTCTCGTGAGTTGGAGATGAACTAGAATTGATGACCTAGGTATATGTATGGGCATATACCTAAGTAGAGTTGGTTGATTCTTTGTGTTGTATCTTTCCTTTGTGGTTTATCCTTTGTGGATTCCTGGAGACCTTCGGGGGTCCCAGGGACCCTACTGAGTATCATATACTGCACGGGCTATGCCTGCACTACGTTGTGTTGGATATAGACGACAGATAGCACTGATCGAGGTGGAGTCTTGTGGAGCAGGACGTTACTTGGAGGTGGACCACTTGGAGGGACGTACACGGAGCAAACGGCCGGACCCGAGGAGATGAGGAGACCATTTGTACCCACCCTTCAGGTGGGATATCCGGAGGACAACTCAGTGGTTGCTGGTTTACTTTAATGCAGTTGTTATTTCTTTTCTGTTGTACTGTACTTTCAGTTGGGTTTGTATTCTGGCCTATTTACTTTCCAAAACTTACTTTTGTACTCATTTTACTTAGTGTTTACTTCAACTTGCGTACATTTTTGTGTTTGATTACTTTTATAAAGGCAATTCCTTCCCTTTTATCGGGATTTACGCCTTTGGTGCTAGTCGCCAGCTCCTGACCTATGGAAGGTGGGCTTGGGGTAGTCACGGCAGGAGCCCCGAGAATGGGTCGTGAAAAAAGTGGTTTGGGTGAGAAAGGGTGTCAGTCGCCCAAGTTTAGAGTTGATGAAGGGGGTGTCGCATAGGTGGTTTGGTGACACTTGCACACCAGGCTTTGAAGAAGCGCGACAGTTGATAGTTGCACGCCAAAATTGGTTTGGGAGTAAAAGGGTGTGAGTCGTGCAAGTTTTGAGATGAAGAAGCGAGTGTTGCGCAAGTGGTTGAGGTGAACTTGTGCGCCGGTTTGAACTTGCGCACCGGAACTTGCGCGCCGACTTGGAGAAGCACGCTAGGTATGGTTGAAGCACACCAGTCTTTTTAGGGCTGCGCGAAAGCTGGAAGATTGACCGATACCTTCGGTGAAAAGTGAGATTCATGTACGGGTGAAAGTTGGACTTCAATAGAGCATCTACATACAACAGAGAATGCATTCATTAGTGATAATGAAGAGACCTACAGGTCTATAAACTGTGAGTGGATCCTTTCCAGAGCAGTGAGCAAAAGAAGAGGAAGAAGGTGATCCTCTCCACCGGCAGTGACCCAGAGAGAGAGAAATAGGGAGTGAACCTTGGGAAAGTAGTGAGCTGACCCTAAACATTGTAAAGGTAGTGAGCCTGTGATTAGAAGTGATATATCCCAAACTTTGTAAACAATAGTGTGTTTTTAGTGGATTTGGTACATCGGAACATTGCCGGTGTATGCTCCTTGGACGTAGCCCAATGAGGGTGAACCAAGTAAAAATTTTTGTGCCATGTTCATGCTTTAGTTTTTGTTTGTACTTTGCTGCAAGAAAGAGAGAGAAGAAAGTCTTGCTTAGCAGCAAGACAAGATCAATAGGTGAAGTTGTTTTAATCTTCCATACCTTGATTCACCCCCCCCCTCTTAGGGTATCTAACCTAGTGGAACTAACAATTAGTATCAGAGGGAAAGGTTTTTATCAGTGGTTCTCTCTCAAATGGAAGTCACCAATCTTAAAGGGATTTCAATCTTCGACGAGAACAATTTTCAGGTATGGAAGAATCAGATGAAACACTACTTTCGATCTTTGGGAATGGACGTATTCACAGCAACAATGCATGGTATAAAAGCTGATATCAACAGTGGGGCATTATCGGAAGCCGATCGAAGAGAATTTGAATTTGACGCCAAGGGAATAAATGATTTAGGTGGAGCCTTCTCAAATGCCATCTATACGAAGGTGGTATCATGTAAAACATCATAGCCTTGTGGAAAAATCTTTTGAATATATATGAAGGAGAGACAAAGGTCAGAGAGGCAATGTTACCTGTACTATGGAATAAGTATGAAGATCTGAAAATAAACTAGAATGAGTCTGTTGATGCATTCTTTGACTGGGTAAATATTTTTTTTGAAGATATGCGAGGTCTTGGATAAGTCATTGAATACATAAAGATCGTAAAGCGCATCTTGAGGAATCTTCCACCTCATTTCAATCCGAAAGTTTCATTACTAGAAGATAAAGATCCAAAAGAGCTGACACTAGACAATTTTCGCAGTACCTTGGTTGCATATGAAAGGATGAACGATGATAACGAGGCTGTGGAAAATGGTAAATCCAAAGAGGTGGAATTTAAATCCATGAAGAATCTCACCATTGAAGAGTCCCAGGAATAAGAAGAGATAGATTAGGTAATGTCATTCCTTTCCTCAAATCTTCAAAGAGGAAAAGGAAAGTTCAAAGGAAAACTTGAACTTGCATGATTTAGATGCAGGAAATTTGTTCATCTTGCCACAAGGTGCCCCAAAAAGTTTCTAGAATAAAGTGATGAAGACGAAGTTGAAATTCCCAAGAAGAAATATTCAGCCTATATGAAAGGGAAGAAGCAGTTCAAGAGAAATTTCTTTAATAAGAAGAATCTTCTTTCACAAGAAATAGATAGTTCAGATGAGTCTGTGGTTGAAGAGGTTGAGGATATTGAAAATTGTAGAGATCATGGAGAAAATGAAATGGTGGTTGTTGTCGATAGTTCTCAAGAAAAGGAAGAATCTGACATTGATGAAGAATAATAAGAAATCAAAGGGAGAGTTGACATGGAAGCTGAATTAAAAGTGTCTTTTGAAGAGATAGATGTTTAGAGAGTAAAAATAAAGAAATCCAACAAGGTGGTACATGATGCCAAACTCTACATGAAACAGTAGGAAGAAGAGAAGTCTGAGATAGTGAAATAAATCAAAAACCTTAAGTCTTTCAGGCTAGAGAGCTCAGATAAGTTTTATGATCATAACCTCAAGATTTAAGAACAGAAAAGGGAGATTGATGGATTGAATAGAAAAGTTAAAGATCAAGTCAAGTGTATCGAAGAACATGAAGAAGTAGTGGTCAGTCTGTGATGAAAAATGAAGGATCAAGAAAAACTCTTGACCCCCAATGTGATATCAGGAAATCAGGTCACTCAGAGGACAGAAAAGATGAAAGAGGAGGCTAGTAGTTCAGCAGGAAAGAAGCAGCAATCGAGCTCAAATGCTCAGGCTGAATTGGGGCTTGATCAAAGAAAAAAAGCTACAAATATTGATGTCAGACCGCAAGCACCCATTCTGAGATTGAAGGTTGATGTGGGCAGAAAATAGAATCAGAATATTCAAAGATCACAAGGGGAAACTAGAAGTGTAAAAGTGACATGAATAAATGCACCTTATGTCAGGTTTTATTGTTGTGGAAAGATGAGACATTCATAGTTTGTGTGTTCCATAGCCAAGAGATATCGAAGGGCACAAGAGCAAAGGTGACAGCCAAACAGAGAATGGTTCTCTAGAACATGTTTCGAAGGACACTGTTTTTGGTACATGGGATTTGGGAACATGGCCAGATATTGTACGTCGACCATACAGAAGAATGTCCCCAAGCAGAACCAAAATGATCACAAGCAGCAGATCAATGAACCAACAGGTGAGTTGAAAATGAAAAATCGATTTGCAGCTTTGCAAGATGATTCCAGTCCATCATATTTAGAGAAAGATCAGAAGTCTCAATCTTTGTCAATTGTGATCACAAAAACATGGACCAATAATAAGAGAGTAGATAAGGTAGTGGTTGCTGAAATTGCCCTTAAAGCATCAGACTGTACTGGTGTTTGGATCCTTGACAGCAGTTGCACGTCTCAAATGACAGGTAATAAGGATCTTGTTATAGGCCTAAAATATGACAAGGAAGGAGTTTTAATGTTTGGAAACGATGAAGGCCTAAAGATTATTAGCTCAGGAAAATCCAGGTTTGGGGGAAAAGAAATAAGACGTGCTAATGTTTTGGTAGTAGAAGGCCTCAGTCACAATCTGCTCAGCACAAGTCAACTATGTGACTCAAGACATTCTATAAGGTTTACTAAGAAGTGCTATATCATCAAAGGAAGATATGGGGCACTGGTTCTACAGGGAAAAAGAACAAAGGGAAATATCTACCTTATAAGTAGAGAAGATGATATGTGTTGTTTATCCAGAGATGAAGAAACAAATTGTGGCATAAACGACTTGGTAATCTATTTCAACCATCTCTAGAAGATCTAGTAAATTGTGAAGTAGCAAGAGACCTCCCTAAGCTATCACGTGATCGTACACATACATGTGACTCCTGTCAATAAGGGATGATCATCAGAAATATGTACAATGCAAAGGAAAATAAGTCAACAAGAGTGCTTGAATTGGTGCATGCTGATGTCTGTGGACCTATTTCACCAAGATCCATTGACGATAAGAGGTATTACATTCTTTTCATTGATTACTATAGAAGAATAGTATGGGTATTTTTTATTTCCCATAAGTCCGATTTGTTCAGCTGGAAAAAATAGTACCAAAGGGAATCTGAAAGAATGTTTGGATAGAAAATTCTGAAGTTTCATACAGAAAATGGTGTGGAATTCACAAACTGTTAGTTGGAACAATATCTCGAGAAACATGGGATAAGGAATCAAGTTTCATTATTAAGAACACCCCAACAGAATGGTGTGGTTGAAAAGAGAAATCTGATCATCAACAACATGGCCAGAACAATGCTTATAGAAAAAGACCTACCAGAGAAGTCTTGGAAGGAAGCAGTATTGACATCAGTCTATATTTCTAATGGGGATCTCTTGTGTCCAAAGTAAGGAAAGACTACGTATGAAATGTGATACGAAAAGAAGCCAACAGTGAAATAATTTCGAATATTTGGAAGTAAGCGCTTCATTATCAACAAATAAAAGCATAGGAAATTTGAATCATGTGGAGATGAGGGAATATTTCTGGGCTACTCAGGCAAAATCAAAGCACACTAATGATTAAACAAGAGGTTGGGAAAAGTAGTTGAGAGCAATGACCTCACTATTGTGGAAAATAAAGAGAATATTCAACAACACAATGAACAGTTTCTTGATGAAAGTGATGAAGAGGAAAGTAACACTGGAGGTGAAGAAGTGGAAAATACTGACTCAGAAGAAGACACTGATAATGAACAAGAAATTGTCAAGTCTATGTCTACAAGGAAGCCAAAGTGTTGAGCTGAAATTGATAGGCATAATATCATTGGTGATCAGACAGCTCCAGTTCATACAAGAAGAATGAATTCACTACAATAGACATCTTTTATATCTCAAGTAGAGCCTAAATGATTTACTGATGCAGTTGAAGATGAAAACTGGGTTCAGGCTATGAATGAAGAGTTTGATCAGAATGAGAAGAACCAGACATGGGATATTGTTTCAAGACCAGCTAATAAGAATTTCATCAGAACTAAATGGGTCTATCGCAACAAGATGAATGAATATGGCACAGTTATCCAAAACAAAGCACTACTACTGTGCAAAGGATACTCCCAGATAGAGTAAATAGACGTTGATGAGACATTTTCACCAGTTTCAAGGCTGTAGGCAATCAGATTATTCCTAGCCATTGCAGTGCAACAGAAGTTGAAAGTGTTCCATATGGATGTCAAATCTGCATTCTTGAATGGGGTTTTGGAGGAGGAAGTGTAGATTGAGCAGCCAGATGGTTTTCTCATTCATGAAGATGAGAACAATGTTTGCAGACTAAAGAAGGCATTGTATGGGTTAAAACAAGCACCAAGATCATGGTACTCAAGGCTTGATTAGTACTTAAAGAAGCTTGGTTTCCAGCGTGGGGGAGTTGATTAAAATATCTATTTTAGCAATGATAGTAATCAAAGGATGATGGTGTTGGTTTATGTTGATGACATAATATTTGGCAGATTAGATGAAGCTCAGTGAAAACAGTTTTCCGAATTAAGGAAAAGTGAGTTTTAAATGTCAATGATTGGAGAGACAACGTTTTTCCTTGCTCTACAGGTGACACAATGGAGGAATGGAACATTCATTTCTCAATACAAATATTCCAAAGAGGTTTTGAAAAGGTTTTGAATAGAAAATTCCAAGGAGATGAAGACTCCAGTTTCTACCCGGATAAAACTATCCAAAAGATGAGGATGTAAAGGTAGTTAATATTATATAATACAGGAAAATTATTGGAAGTTTGAAGTACTTGACCACAAAAAGGCCTGACATTGTATTCGCCACCTGCCAAGCAGTGAGATATCAGAGTAATCCCAAGGAAAGCCACATGCTTTCAGTGAAAAGAATACTTCGGTATATCAAGGGCACGGTGGACTTCGGCTTGACAAATAATGACAAATCTCAGACAGAGTTATTGGGATATACTGATAGAGAGTAGGCCGGTTCAGCGGACGATAGGAAATCAACGTCAGGTGGTGATTTCTATCTTGGTGGATTGTGTATTTCTTGGATAAGAAAGAAGCAAGATTTCATTTCCATGAGCACCACAAAGGCTGAGTATATTGTGGCCACTCAAGCATGCACACAACTATTATGGATGAAGCAGCAGCTTGAAGATATGGGAGTTGAAGTGAAGTCTCCAATCGGAATCCAGTGTGATAACTCGAGTGCTATCAATCTTACAAAAAATCCAGTTCATCACTCAAGGACAAATCACATTGAGATAAAATATTTTTTCATCTAGGAGAAGGTAGAGAAAGGGATTGTGAAGTTGGATTATATGCCTATAGAGCTACAAGTTATCGATATTCTGACAAAGGCCTTACCCAAAGAAGCTTTTGAGAGGCATCGACTAGCTCTGGGAGTCCAGTCAACTCCCCACACTTGAAAAGTGTGGATGTGCCCCCCCCCCCCCTCCCCGAGGTATGATGTGTTTTTCTCTAATGTATTGAAATGTGTTCTATACTTTGTTACAGACAGCAAAGGAGTGACCTTTGGGTTTGTTGAAAAAGGGGGATAAAATAGTGATTGTTCAAGGGGGAGATAGTGTGGCTATTTGAGAAATCATGAAAGATACGGGGAGAAGCTGATAGGTGGAACAGCCAGATAGGGGGAGTTGAAGCTGGTTCAAAGTGCTTAGTCAGTGATTATCTTGGACAACACATGCAATAGTTATAAAGAGGATTTTTAGCTGAAAAGAGTTAAAGTTGTGAGCAGACATGGAGAGTATCAAATATGATGATGTTAGAAGTGATCTATTAAAGAATATATATCACGACAGCTTAGGATCGTGATAAAAGCATAATAGTGGTGTTGGAATGCGGTAAGAATATTTCCAACAATTGGTATCAGTTTGGTATCAATAGTGGGTGTCAGATTTGAAGCGATTCATTGATTAACTTTTCATTTACTCTTTTTTCTCACGCTGAGCATTGCTCATGTGGGCTTAGAGTTTGTGTTGAGTAAATCCTTGATCACTATCGGAGTCACAATAGGTGAATAGTGGATGATGAATTAACGATGTATATTTTTATGGAAGAGTTGTAAACAAACCAAAAGGGGGAGATAGTTGGGCAAAAATACCTCAAGGTATCATTGAAGCATTTTTGACGTGATTGTGTTTGTTGACAAAGTGAGCCTCTGTGTTGTGTTCATTGACAATGAAAACCATGACGTACAAATTTGTTGACAAAGGAGATTTCATGGTGTCATTTCAAGTTCAAGGGATGTTGTTAACAACCCATGATTGATTCAAGAACATTGACAAAGTAATGGTCAATCTGGAGGCGGTTCAACAGGATCATATACAAGGTGGCGTCGTTTTCCAGTGTTTGCCAAATTTTTGGACCACAAAATCGACAAATGGAGAAAAGTGTTTTTGTAAAAGGGACTTACGTGCCGGTGTCTTGGAGGCATGGAAACTTGTGCATCATATGTTATTCAAGATCATAACATCAAAATATGGAAAAGGAAAAAGGGGCGCCCAAGTTTTGGGTTTGGTCGTATAAGTGACTAGAGCGACAGAGACTAGGGCGGCTGGACTTGTGCGCCGAAAGGAGACTTTCACGGCGTCGCTCAGGGTATCCAAATGCCTATAAATAGAAGTCAACCCCTCCTCATTCAGTAGAGAGTTCAAAACCTAGAGAAAATCAAATCTCCTATCGCACAAGTGTTGTGGTCGCACAAGTGGTGGTGTGGTTGCACAAGTATAAAGATATTCAGAAGTTGTGCGCTAGTTGATAGTTGCGCGCCCAAAGTGGTTTTGGTGAAAAAGGTTTTGAGTCACCCAAGTTTAGAGTTGAATAAGGGTGTGTCTCTTTGGTGGTTTGGTGACACTTGCACGCCAGGCTTTGATGAATCACGACAGTTGATAGTCGCGCGCCAAAATTGGTTTGGGCATAAAAGGGTGTGAGTCGCGAATGTTTGGAGTTGAATAAGTGAGTGTCGCGCAAGTGGTTGAGGTGAACTTGCGATTCGGTTTGAACTTGCATGATGGAACTTGTGCGCCGACTTATAGATGTGAGCCAGGTATGGTTGAAGCACGCCAGACTTTTTTGGGCTGCGCGAAAGTTGGAAGATTTCCTGATACCCTCGGTGAAAAGTGAGCTTCATCTACAGGTGAAAGTTGGACTTCAACAGATCATATACATATAATAGAGGATTCATTCATTAGTGATAATGAAGGGACCTATAGATCTATAAACTATGAGTGGATCCTTTCCAGAGCAGTGAACAAAGGAAGAGGAAGAAGGTGATCCTCTCCACTGGCAGTGATCCAGAGAGAGAGAAACAGGGAGTGACCCTTGGGAAAGCAGTGAGCTGACCCTAAACAATGTAAAGGCAGTGATCCTGGGAATAGAAGTGAAATATCCCGAACATTGTAAACAATAGTCCGATTTTAGTTCATTTGGTACATCAGCACATTATCGGTGTTTTCTCCTTGGACGTAGCCCAGTGAGGGTGCACCAAGTAAAAATCGATGTGTCCTGTGCATGCTTTAGTTTTTGTTTGTAATTTTCTACAAGAAAGAGAGAGAAGAAATTATTTCTTAACAGCAAGACAAGATCAATAAGGGCAGTTGTTTTAATCTGTCATACCCTGATCCACCCCCCTCTCAGGGTATCTAACCTAGTGGACCTAACAATTGGTATCAGAGGAAATGTTTTTTATCAGTGGTTCACTCTCAAATGGAGGTCACCAAGCATAAAGGTATTCTAATCTTCGATGGGAACAATTTTCAGCTATGGAAGAATCAGATGCAACACTACTTCCAATATTGGGTAATGGACCTATTCACAGTAGCAATGCCTGGTATAACAACGGATATCAACAGTGGCGAATTATCAGAAGTCGAGCAAAGAGAATTGAATTTTGACACCAAGGGCATAAATGATTTAGGGGGAGCTATATCCAATATTATCGATACGATGGTGACTTCATGTAAAACATCACATTCCATGTGGGAAAATATTTTGAATATATATAAAGGAGATACAATGGTTAGAGAGGCAAAGCTACAAGTACTGTAGAATAAGTATGAAGATCTGAAAATGAACCCGAATGAGTCTGTTGATGAATTCTTTGACAGGGTAAATATTGTTGTGGAAGATATGCGAGGTCTTGGAAAAGTCATTGAAGACATAAGGATCGTAAATCGCATCTTGAGGAAACTTCCACCTCGGTTCAATCCGAAAGATTCAGTACTAGAAGATAAAGATCCAAAATAGCTGACACTGGACAATTTGCATAGTACCTTGGTTTTATATGACATGAGGAATGATGATAACAAGGCTGTGGAAAAGGGGAAATCCAAAGAATTGGAATTTAAAGCCACGAAGAAGCTCACCATTGAAGAGTCTATGGAAGAAGAAGAGACAGATGAGGTAATGTCATTCCATTCCTCAAATCATCAAAGAGGAAAAGGAAATCTCAAAGGAAAACTTCCACTTGCATGCTTTAGATGTGGAAAACTTGGTCATATTACCGCAAGGTGTCCCAAAAAGTTTCAAGAAGAAAATGATGAAGATGAAGTTAAAATTACCTAGAAGAAATCTTCAACCTATGTGAAAGGGAAGAAGTAGTTCAAGAGAAATTTCTTCGAGAATAATAATCTCCTTTCACAATAAATAGATAGTTCAGATGATTCTGAGGTTGAATAGGTTTAGGAGATTGAAAATTTTAAAGATCAGGGAGAAAATGTAATGGAGGCTATTGTCGATAGTGCTCAAGAAAAGGAAGAAACCGACGCTGATGAAGAAGAAGAAGAAATCGAAGGGAGAGTTGACATGGAATCTGAATTAGAAGCATCTCTTGAAGAGATTGATGTTTGGAGAGAAAAAACAAAGAAATCCAATAAGGTGGTACATGATGCCAAACTCTACATGCAACAGCAAGAAGAATAGAAGTCTGAGCTAGTGAAAGAAATCGAAAACCTTAAGTCTTCCAGGCCAGAGAGCTCAGAAAAGGTTGATGAGCATAAGCTCAAGATTGAAGAACATAAAAGGGAGATTGATGGATTGAATAGAAAATTGAAAGATCAAGCAAAGTGTATCAAAGAACTTACAGAAGAAGGGGTCAGTCTGCGATGAAAAATGAAGGATCAAGAAAAAATTTTGACCCCCAATGTGATATCAGGAAAGCAGGTCACTTAGAGGATAGAAATGTTGAATGAGGAGGCTAGTAGTTCAGCAAGAAAGAAGAAGCAATCATGCTCAAAGGCTAAGGCTGAATTGGGTCTTGATCAAAAACAAAAATCTATAAATATTGATGTCAGACCGAAAAAACCCATTCCAATATTGAAGCTTGATTTGGGAAGAAAACATAATCAGAATATTCAATGATCACAAGGGGAAACTATAGGTGTAAAAGTGACACGAATAAATGCACCTTATATCAGGTGTTGTTTTTGTGAAAATATGGGACATTCACAGTTTTTTTTTTCCATATCCAAGAGATATCGGAAGGCACAAGAGTAGAGGTTGCATCCAAATAGGGAAAAATTCTCTAGAACATGTTTCTAAGGACACTGTTTTTGGTGCGGAGGATTTGGGCACATGTCCAGATACTGTACGTCAACCATATAGAAGAATGTGCCCAAGCAGAACCAAAATGTTCACAGGCAGCAGATCAATGAACCAACAGGTGAGTTGAAAATGAAAAATCGATTTGCATATTTGCAATATGATTCTAGACCATCATATTTAACGAAATATCAGAAGTCTCAATCTTTTCTAAGTCTGATCATAAAAACATAGACCAAGAAGAAGAGAGCAGAGAAGGCAGCGGTTGTTTAAATTACCCTTAAATCATCAGATTGAACTGGTGTTTGGATCCTTGATAGCAGTTGTACATCTCACATGACAGGTAATAAGGATCTTGTTATAGGCATAAAATATGACAAAGAAGGATATTTCGAGTTTGGAAACGATGAAGGCCTGAAGATTATTGGCTCAAAAAAAGCCAGGTTTGGGGGAAAATAAATAAGACGTGATGATGTTTTGGTAGTAGAAGGCCTCAATCACAATCTGCTCAGTGTAAGTCAACTTTGTGACTCAAGACATTCTATAAGGTTTACTAAGAAGATGTGTATCATAAAAGGAATAGATGGGGAAGTGGTTCTATAGTGAAAAAGAACAAAGGGAAATCTCTACTTTGTAAGTGGAGAAGATGATATGTTCTTTTTATCTAGAGATGAAGAAAACAAATTGTGGCATAAACGACTTGGTCATATATGTCAACCATCTCTAGATTATCTGGTAAGGTGTGAATCAGAAAGAGTCCTCCCTAAGCTATCACATGATTGTACACATATGTATGATGCCTGTCAACAAGGGAAGATCATCATAAAGACATATAAATCGAAGGAAAAGAAGTTGACAAGAGTGCTTGAATTGGTTCATACTGATGTCTGTGGACCTATTTCACCAAGACCCATTGATGGGAAGAGGTATTACATTCTTTTCATTGATGACTATAGCAGAGTGGAATGGGTATTTGTTATTGCCCATAAGTTCGATGTGTTCAGCTGCCTAAAACAGTACCGAAGGGAATCTGAAAGAATGATTGGACAGAAAATTCTGAAGTTTCGTACAGATAATGGTACGGAATTCACAAATAGTTAGGAGGAAGTGTATCTCGAGAAATAAGGGATAAGGCATCAAGTTTCATTAGTAAGAACTCCCCAATAAAATAGAGTGGTTGAATGGAGAAATCAGATCATCAACAACATGGCCAGAATAATGCTTATAGAAAAAGACCTACCAGAGAAGTTTTGGAAGGAAGAAGTATTGAAATCAATCTACATTTCTAATAGGGCTATATTGTGTCCGTAGGACGGAAAGACTCAGTATGAAATGTTTAATGGAAAGAATCCAACAGTGAAATACTTTCGAATATTTAGAAGTAAGTGCTTCATTCTCAACAAAGAAAAGCATATGAAATTTCAATCACGTGGAGATGAGGGAATATTTATGGGCTACTCAAGAAAAATCAAAGCATACAAATGCTTTAACAAGAGGCTTCGAAAAGTTGTTGAGAGCAATGAAGTCACTATTGTGGAAAATGAAGAGAATATTCAACAGCACAGTGAATAGTTTCTTGATGAAAGTGATGAAGAGGAAAGTAACATAGGAGGAGTAGAAGCGGCAGATGCTGACTCAGGAGAAGAAACTAATGATGAACAAGAAAGTGTCAAGTCTGTGTCTACAAGGAATCCAAAGAGTCGAGCTGGAATTGATAGGCAGAATATCATTGGTGATCAGACGGCTTCAGTTCAGAAAAGAAGAATTAAGTCACTGCAATAGACATCTTTTCTATCTCAGGTAGAGATGAAATTCTTTTAGGATGCAGCTGAAGATGAAAACTGGGTTTAGGCTATGAATGAAGAGATTGATCAGATTGAGAAGAACCAGACATGGGAGATTGTTTTTAAACCAGCAGATAAGAATGTCATTGGGACTAAATGGTTCTATTGCAATAAGATGAATGAAGATGGCATAGTTATCTGAAAAAAAGCACGACTAGTGTGCAAAAGATACTCCCATATAGAGGAAATAGATTTTAATGAGTCCTTTGCACCGGTTGCAAGGTTGGAGACAATCGGATTATTTCTAGCCACTGTAGTGCAACGAAAGTTCAAAGTGATCCAGATGGATGTCAAATATGCATTCTTGAATGGGGTTCTGGATGAGGAAGTGTATATTGAGCAGCCAGATGGTTTTCTCATTCATGAGGATGAGAACAAGGTTTGCAGACTAAAGAAGGCATTGTATGGGCTGAAACAAGCACCAAGAGCATGGTACTCAAGGCTTGATCAGTACTTGATGAAGCTTGGTTTCCAGCATGGGGGAGTTGATTAGAATCTCTATTTTAGTAACAATACTAATCAAAGGATGATGGTGTTGGTTTATGCCGATGACAAAATATTTGGTGGATCAGATGAAGCTCAGTGCAAAAAGTTTTCCGAATTAAGGAAAAGTGAGTTTGAAATATCAATGATTGGAGTTCCAATGTTTTTCCTTGGTATACAGGTGACACAAGGAAGGAATGGAACATTAATTTCTCAATCCAAATATGACAAGGAGGTTTTGAAAAGGTTTGGAGTGGAAAATTCCAAGGATATGAAGACTCCAGTTTCTACCCAGATGAAACTATCCAAATATGAGGATGGAAAGGCAGTTAATATCATATAATACAGGAAAATTATTGGAAGTTTGTTGTACGTGACCACAACAAGGCCTGACATTGTATTCGCCACATGCCAAGCAGTGAGATATTAGAGTAATCCCAAGGAAAGCCACATGCTTGCAGTGAAAAGAATACTTTCATATATCAAGGGCATGGTGGACTTCGACTTGACATATAATGACAAATCTTAGATAGAGTTATTGGGATATACTGTTGCAAACTGGGCCAGTTCAGCGGAAGATTGGAAATCAACGTCAGGTGGTGCTTTCTATCTTGGTGTATTCTTTATTTCTTTTCTATTAAAGAAGAAAGATTTCATTTCTCTAATCACCAGAGAGGCTGAGTATATTGCGGCCACTCAAGCATGCACATAGCTATTATAGATGAAGCAGCAGCTTGATGATATGGGAGTTGATGTGAAGTCTCTGATCATAATCAAGTGTGATAACTCAAGTGATATCAATCTTAGCAAAAATCTAGTTCATCAATCAAGTACAAAGAAAATTGAGATAAAATATCATTTCATCAAGGAGAAGGTGTAGAAAGGGCTTTTGAAGTTAGAGTATGTGCCTACGGAGCTACAAGTTGCAGAAATTATGACAAAGGCCTTACCCAAAGAAGCTTTTGAGAAGAATCGGCTGGATCTGGGAGTCTAGTCGACTCCCCACACTTGAAAAGTGTGGACATGCCTCCCCCCCCCTCTTTGAGGTATGATGTGTTTTTCCCTAATGTACTGATATGTGTTCTCTACTTTGTTACAGACTTCAAAAGAGTGACCTTTGAGTTTGTTGACAAAGAGGTAGAAAATAATGATTGTTTAAGGGGTATATTGTGGATATTTGAGAAATCATGAAAGATATGGGGAGAAGATGACAGGTGGAGCATCCAGATAGGGGGAGTTGAAGCTGGTTCAAAGTGCTTAGCCAGAGCTTAGCTTGGACAACACAGGAAATAGTGCTAAAGATGATTTATAGCTGGTAAGAGTTAAAGCTATGAGCAGACAGGGAGAGTATCAAATCTGATGATGCTAGAAGAGATCGATCAAAGAATTGATATAACGACAGTTGGGGATCGTGATAAAAGTAGAAGAGTGGTGTTGGAATGCGGTAAGAATATTTCCAACAATTGGTATCATTTTGGTATCAATAGTGGGTGTTAGAGTTGAAGTGATTCATTGATGAACTTTTCATTTACTCTTGTTTCTCATGCTGATCATTGCTCATGTGGGCTTAGAGTATGTGTTGATTAAATCTTTGATCGCTATCGGAATCGCAATAGGAAAATAGTGGATGGAGAATTAATGAAGTATTTTTTTATAGAAGAGTTGTCAACAAACCCAAAGGGGGTATTGTTGGGCAAAAATACCTCAAGGTATCATTGAATCATTTTTGAGGTGATTGTTTTTGTTGACAAAGTGATCCTCCGTGTTGTGTTTGTTGACAAAGAAAACCATGACATACAAATTTGTTGAAAAAGGAGATTTCATGGTGGCATATTGAGTTTAAGGGATGTTGTTAACAATCCATGATTGATTCTAGAACGTCGAAAAAGGAATGGTCAATCTGGAGGCAGTTCAAAAAGAGTAGATACAAGGTGGCACCGTTTTCCAGTGTTAGCCAAATTTTTGGATCTTAAAATCGACAAATGGAGAAAAGTGTTTTTGGAAAAGGGACTTGTGTGACAGTGTCTTGGAGTCTTGGAAACTTGCGCGCCATATTTTATTCATGATCAGAACATCAAAATATTGAAAAAGAAAAAGGGGCACCCAAGTTTTGGGTTTGGTCGCACAAGTGACTAGAGCGACAGAGACTAGGGTGGCTGGACTTGCGCGCTGAGAGGAGTCTTTTGCATCGTCGCTCAGGGTATCCAAATGCCTATAAATAGAGGTATACCCCTCCTCATTCAGTAGAGATTTCAAAACTTAGAGAAAATCAGAGCTCTCGTCATGCAGGTTTTGTGGTCGCGCAAGTGGTGGTGTGGTCGCGCAAGTATAAAGATATTCAGAAGTTGCACATCAGTTGATAGTTGTGTGCACAAAGTGGTTTGGTTGAGAAAGGGTGTGTGGAGCCCAAGTTTAGTGTTGAATAAGGGGGTGTCACATAGGTGGTTTGGTGACACTTTCATGACAGGTTTTGAAGAAGCGCGATAGTTGATAGTTGCGCGCCAAAATTGGTTTTGGCATAAAAGGGTGTGAGTCACGCAAGTTTGGAGTTGAAGAAGCGAGTATCGCACAAGTGGTTGAGGTGAAATTGTGCGCCGGTTTGAACTTGTGAACCGGAACTTGCCTGCCGACTTGGAGAAGCGCGCTTGGTATGGTTGAAACACGCTAGTCTTTTTACTGCTGCGTGAAAGCTAGAAGATTGCCCGATACCTTCGGTGCAAAGTGTGATTCGTCTACGGGTGAAATTTTGACTTCAATAGAGCATCTGCAAACAATATAGGATGCATTCATTAGTGATAATGAAGAGACCTACAAGTCTATAAACTGTGAGTGGATCCTTTCTAGAGCAGTGAGCAAAGGAAGAGGAAGAAGGTGATCCTCTCCACCAGCAATGAGCCAGAGAGAGAGAAATAGGGAGTGACCCTTGGGAAAGCAGTGAGCTGACCCTAAACATTGTAAAGGCAGTGAGTCTGGGAATAGAAGTGATATATCCTGAACTTTTTAAATAGAAGTGTTCTTTTAGTGGATTTGGTACATCGGCACATTGCTGGTGTATGCTCCTTGGATGTAGCCCGGTGAGGGTGAACCAAGTAAAAATCGTTGTGTCTTGTGCATGCTTTAGTTTTTTGTTTGTAATTTGCTATAGGAAAGAGAGAGATGAAAGTATTTCTTAACAGTGAGAAAAGATCAATAGGGGCAGTTGTTTTAATCTGTCATACCCTGATTCTCCCCCCCTATGGGTATCTATCCTAGTGGACCTAACACCATTTCCATATCTAATATAACATAATGATTAAAATTTGTAAATAAATATTGTCGGAACCCTTGTTTTAATGATCACAAAATCATTTTTATTATTATATTAATGAGTATTTGTATTATGGTATAATTTTACATTAAAAGTTAGATTGGAAAATTTTGGCTAAGTATGACTCACCATTGAGATTAAGTCACCGCTGGTAATGACTCATCGTTGGGGATGACTCACAGTGAGGGTGAAAATATAG
Organism: Viscum album; assembly: GCA_963277665.1. Classification (NCBI taxonomy): domain Eukaryota; kingdom Viridiplantae; phylum Streptophyta; class Magnoliopsida; order Santalales; family Viscaceae; genus Viscum; species Viscum album. The sequence goes on from OY728119.1 coordinate 646,403,867, forward strand.
TTAACTATGGGAAAGAGTCACCGCCAAAAATGGCTCACCGTTAGCTATGTCTTACTTCCAGAACAAAATTTTTGACAAAGTAATAGAAACACCTACTGTCGGTTATGTGTCACCACTAGAAAAGATTTATGGGAAAGTACAAGAAAGAATCACCATTAGAGTATAAATCAAAATTGGACAAAAAATTTGAAAAATTATGGAAAACACTTACTACTAGAGAAGATTCACTTATGATGGATAACTTATTCCATGATAAAAATTTGGATATGTGTCAGAAAGACTCATCATCAGACCAAGTCACCATTGGCATGACTCACCACCAAATTAAGTCACTATTAAGATGAATCTCCATAATAGATTGTCTCATCATTCAAAGGAATCAACACCACTATTTTTAATTAGTTTGAATTAATTATTTATAATAGATCTTTTATAAAATTTAATGCCATTTATTATTTTAATAATTGTTTCTTAACCACTTGTAGAGAACATTAAATAGAATGTTAGAGCTCTGTATAAGGTGAAGATCCTGATCATTGTTATTAAAATGAATATGCCTACACGATTTTGTTAAAGGAAGTAACAAACTCCCTCATGTGATGATGTGTGTGTGTGAATGATAACTTAACCAAGAAATAGACAGACACATAGAGATCTAGAGCTGAACATTGCAAGATCAAAAGAATATTTTGTGTCTTAAAAGAACAATCTTAAAAAGTGACCAATTGTATAATAATTGGAACACAATGATCATTTAGATCCTCTCATACAGTCAGAACAAGAAAGAGTTTATGTCACTCTGTTCTACTATGAATTTTAGAAACTCGACTCGAGCTTTATTTCATGTTACTTTCAAGGAGTTACAAGTTATAGATATTAATAGACAATGTAACTCATTATTTATATATATTTATATTTTCTATTTTTATATATTATCTTTAATTTATGAGTAGTGTTTTCTTACTCTATTTTTAACACACACAATTCTTCTACATTTTAACTAGAAGATACTAGATATATTTTCAAACACTCTTTACACCTATTTTCCCATGTGTTGTGGAAGAGGTCCTTACGCGGCATATATTTGTTTTACTTCCATGGTTTTTGTGGAAGAGTTCACGTATGGCTTGGATATCTTTTATATTGTACACCTAATCCGGGTTGTGGATCACATATTATTTTTATATAATCTTCTTGGAATTAGGTGATATTTAAGTAGAGATGATTAAGTCTCTACTTGATATTGAACCTCTTATATTCATTTATTTTGTTTATTTTGTTTTGTTTTGTTTGTTTTATTTATAATATTTAAACCTAAATATTTTTTAAAATATAAAAATATAATACTCTGGTATTTATTCTTAATGAGTTTTTATATAAGTTTTTGATTAAGAAAGTAGATTTCAAAATTTAAAGTGGATATAAAAATTATTTAAAATGATACTTAATCAATCTTTGAGAAATATATTAAAAGATCAAAACTTCTATTGATCTATTATTTTGATTAAATGGTGAGTTTTAAATTAATTGGGGGATTATATTTAAACTTGTTTTCGATAGCAATTTTATTTGGTACTCATTTCACCCCCCCCCCTCTTGAGTTACTCACATGGACCATTATTTGGTATCAGAGCTGTTTCAAAAACCATTTCAACTGTGATTTTAGTTGTGTTTTAAAAATAATAAATTTCTATCATTTATAAATTTATTTCTTTAAATTAATAATAGAAAATGAGGTTTGTTTTACTAACATACCATTTTTATTGAATGGAAAAAACTATTCTCAATGGAAAAATAAGATGAAAATTCATATAGAGAGCATGGGTTTTGAAATTTGGTCTTTTGTAATGGATAATTATGAGTTACCTAATAATTCTAGAAGTACATGGGATGATTCTACTAATATTGCTTATAATAATAATTTCAAAGCAATGAATTCCTTTTATTGGGCTTTATGAGTTTAAGAATTCAATAGAATATCTGCTAGTAAAATTAATTTTTAAATTTGGGATACTTTATCTATTTAACATTAAAGAACAAAAAATGTTAAAAAATGAGATTTAACACTTATACAATTAAATATGATGCTTTTAACATGAAACCTAATAACCTAATTTCTAATATGTATCTTAGGTTCAATTAGATAGTCAATATTATGAGATCCTTGGGAAATATGGTATTAGATGAAGACCAAATCATGAGACTGATGATATATCTTCCTGAAATATGGAGAGGGATATTTGTGTCAATAAGGGAATCCTGCAACATTAGTAAATTTCCTACTAAGGAATTTATTGGGAAGGTGATTTTGTATGAGGAAAAACTAAATTTAAACAATTAATAGGATGATGAACCAAAAATAAAGTCAATATATTTTAAGTCTAAAACATCCAAATAGATAGAAAATGAACAGGTACAAGTTGAAATCTACAGTAATGAAGAATTATCGGCTAATAGTGATAAAGAAATGGCCCACCTATCCAGAAGGTTTAAAATATTCTATATAAATAAGAACTTAGTTAGGAAATCAAACATCAAAGGAATATATGATGACATAGGAACTTATAAAAGGTATTGGAAAATAGATGACAACTCAATTGATATTACTTGTTATGAATGATCATGAAAATTAAATGTTAAGACTGATTGTACTAAGTTTAAATACAATAAGAAGTAAGAGAAAAAAGATAACAAATACAAGAAATACATGAAATTCACATGGAGTGCCTCTAATGACTGATTAAGTGACTCATATTCTACACGTAAAGAAAATCCAGATAGAGCTAACATGTGCTTCATGAAAATTTTTTCTAAGGTATCTATTGAACCTACTACACTTAATTCTGATCATTATGAAAATGATGATTACATGTCTAAAGAATAAATTCTTGAATACTAAAACATGATTGAGGATAATCTTAATGAACTCAAATACAAATATAAAATTATCAATAAATAGCATGCTTTTTCTATAAATGTTAAATCTGATCTTACTGTGGAAAATGAGAAAAATGATCAATTGATAAAGGAAAATACTGAATTAAAAAAGTCAAATGAGAAACATAAAAAAGGACTTGGAAAGGTTTGCAAATTTTATAGAAACTATAACTTAGATTTTAGGAAAACAGATTGCTCCTAAGTATGTTACAGGTATGGTTTATCAACCTAAACAGAGCAGAGTAGTTAATAGTACATTTGTTCCTAATTATAAATATGAAAATTTTGCTGCTATTTATTATTGAAAAGGACTGAATAAAGTTTTTATCTCAAAAAATCAATCTTATTATAGTAAACCCATTAAGAAAATGTGGGTTCCTAAGGCCCTAATCACTAACATATTTGGGCCAAATAAAATCTGGATACCAAAGTCGTTTTTGGTATAAAAAAAATTTCTATGTAAGATTCATAAAGAGATCCTGTAGGAATATATGGTACTTGGATAGTGGCGACTTCATACATATGAAAGGATACTACTAGAGCTTTAAGAACCTCATAAAGGTTGATGGTGATCATTTCACCTTTGGTGAAAATGCTAAAGGAAAAAAACATTAACCCTCACCAAATCAGTAACACCAACTCTGTTTTAATTTCTAAAGTAATTTTTTTTATGCTTTAAAATATAATTTACATAGAATTTCATAATTATGTGGTGATGGTTTTCATGTGAAGTTTGAAAACAATAAATAAAATATTTTTAATCACAAAAATTCTTTAGTATTTACTACCATAAGGAATGGTCATATTTATGATATTAATCATGATTCTTTTATTTCTAAAAATGTTTCTTTCTTTAAGTGCCTTTCCTAGAGAATTTTACCTCTATAATGAGAGACTAGGCCACTGCAATATTTTCTTACTTAAAAAGATTATTAAGAAGGGGTTGGTAAAGGATATACCCAAACTTGAATTCCTAAATGACAAAGTCTGTATACCCAATAAAAAAGGGAAAGAGAAAAGGATTTATTTTAATTTAAATAAATATGTTTCAACTTATCAACCACTTGAGTTGGCTTACATAGATTTTTTGGACCATCTAGAGTTTCTATTTTAAATGGGAAGCACTATGTTTTTGTACTTGTAGTTTATTTTTATAGGTATACTTTGGTATTATTTTTAGATAACAAAAGTGAATATTGTTCTTATTTTACCAAGTATGATAATTCTGTAGAAAACCTAAGTAGACGTAGAATTAGGACCTTAATAATTAACCATGTATGTGAGTTTGAAAATCAATATTTTGAAACCTTTTTCTCACAAAATGGCTATAGTCATAACTTCTATGCTCCTAAAATCCCTCACAAGAATGGAGTTATAAAAAGAATGAATAAAACATTTCAAGAGATATCTCGGACTATAATTAATGAATATAACTTACCTCTCTACTTTTGGGCAGAGGATGTGACCACAGACTGTTATATAATCAATAGATTTCTAATTAAACCTATCTTAAAGAAAACCCATTATAAACATTGGAAAAATTGAAAGCCTAAGATTAATTACATTAGAATTTTTGGTTACAAAGTATTTATTATTAATAATAAGGATAACCTTGAAATGTTTTCCCCCAAAAGAGATTATGGAATTTTCATTAGTTATTCAATATCTAGTAAATTCTATAGAGTTTTTATGAAAAGAAATAAGACTATGGAAGATTCTTTTCATGTCAAGTTTTATGATATAGATCCACATGAGCCTAATACCCATTTAAAAAATCTTGGGGGTGACTTATCAACCTTGAACTAAAATTCCAAACCTTATGATTCTATTATAAAGAATAAAAAATATTATCCAATTCTGAAGAACATTAAGATCTTGAACTTCGTCCTATAGAAGACCGTAAGGTGAATAGAACTTTTTCTAGAGCTATTATAACTCTTAAATACCACCCTTTGGATGATTTTGTTGGAGACTTAGATAGAGGTACACAAACATTAGATTATCTAAGAAACCAGGTTGAACATCAAGTATTCTTATCATATAGAGAACCTAAGAACATCAATGATACAATTAATGATGAATTTTGGGTAATGGATATGCATGAATAACTAAATTAATTTGATAGAAATAAAGTTTGTGACCTTGTTGATAGACCCAAATACACCTTAAATATAGGCACTAAATGGGTGTTTAGAAACAATGTTGATGAATATAGCACTATAGTAAGGAATAAGGTAGACTAGTTGCATAATAATATATTCAAGAAGTGTTTATAGAATATAAAGATACCTTTTCACTTGTAGCCATACTTGAATACATTATAATACTACTAGCCTATAAAGCACATCTATATTTCGAACTATATCAAATGGATGTCAAGATTTCATTCTTAAATGGTTATATATTTGAGGATTTTTTTGTTGAAAACCCCATGGATTTAAAAATCCTCATTTTCGAAATCGTGTTTTAAATTAACAAATGATTTATATGGTTTAAAACAATATCTTAGAGCTTAGTATGATAGGCTCATCTCTTTTCTTAATTCAAAAGGATTTTCAAAAGGTATAACTAATCCTACCCTGTTTATAAAAATAATTTCAAAATATGTTTTAGTTGTTTAAATATATGAAGATGATATTATTTTTTGATCTTATAAAAAATCTTTATGTACTAACTTTTCAAAAATGATGCAAAATGTGTTTGAAATGAGTTTTATGGGTGAACTGAAATTATTTCTTGGTTTTCATATTTTACAAAATAAAGAGGGTGTTATTTTAAATTAAAGTAAATATACTAAATACCTTGAAATATTCTTTAGTTTGGATATCACTAAGAGTAGTGATAATCCTATGAGTACCACCTGTAAGTTGGATCTTAATGAAGCTAGGAAATCAGTGGATTAAACTAGTTACAAAGGTATGATTAGAATTATTCTCTATTTAACTATTATTAAACCTGATATTATATTTAGTGTGTGTATGTGTGCTCATTTTCATGAAAACCCAAAAGTTTCACACTTGGTTGATGTAAAAATAATCTTTAAATACCTCAAATATACTACCATTTTAGGATTTGTTTACCCAAGAGGACAAGCATTTGACCTAGTTAGTTATTCATATGCTGATTTTGGTGATTGTAAGTTGGACATAAAAAGCACCGCATGAAAAGGTCATCTTTTAAGAAATTATCTAGTTTCTTGGTGAAGTAAGAAATAAAATTTTGTTGAAATATCTACTATTGAAGATAAATATATAGCTACTGGAAGTTTTTGTGCACAAATTTTTTTGATGAAACACACATTACTAAACTATGGATATCAATTCAGACATATCCCTATAAATTGTAACAATAAAAGTGATATAAACATTTTTAATAATCCTACATCTTAGTCTAGAACAAATCGCATTGATTTAAGATATTACTTTTTGAGAGATCATTTTCATAAGGGTGATATAACTCTTGAATACATTAGTAATGAACATTTTCCTATTGATATTTTCACTAAGACATTGAATTTTTATTAAATTAATTACATAAAACATGAATTGGTCATGATAAATTTTTGTTGATATTAAATTTCTAGGACTCACAGTTGATTAACCCACCATTGAGTTTACCCACCATTGAGTTTACCCACCATTGAGTTTACCCATCATTGAGTTTTCCCAACATTGAGTTTTCTCACCATTGGAAGTTTTATCCCCATTTCATGTTTTCTCACCATTGCATTTTATCACCATTTTTTTGTACTCACTGTTGAAATTTACCTACTATTTGAAAACCTTTTCTCCTTTTCAATTTCTTGGTGTTAATTTTTATGTCACCATTTCTATTTTAGTTTTACGGATTAATTAATTATTTCTTTCTTTCTTTCTTTATTCGATTCAAATTTTATCATGTGTTTTTATACTGATTTGATGAATCCCGAAAATCCCAAATGATATAAATGATATGTTTTTCTAATTCCAACACTCACTTACCTCACACATTTTTCTATAAAACTATGTTACGACCCTTTCTATCCTGGCCATCAACCTTCCCTCACCTTCACCTTAGCCTACCGAATCGATCTCTATGGTTTGAGTGAAGTGGGATTCAGAGTCTTCTACAGACGAATCATGTCCTTCTAATAATTATAAAGGTAAATTGAGCCGCTCATTTTTTTGAGCCTATGAATCCTGAGCTTGAGAAGAGGGTTTTAATACCCAGAAAATAAGTACAAGATGAGTGGTTGCTGTCAACGAAATCATTAGTGCTCAAAGTGTTTTCGAATAAAGGATGAAAGGAATTGTTCTCTTTTAATGAGAGAACTTTTTATTCTAGGTTGGTGCACAAGTTTTATTAGTTCGTGGAGTATATTTTTGAGGAAAATGAATATTGTGTAAGAAGCAGAATCAATGGTTGTAAAGATTTTTTTTGCATTAATATAGTGGGCTGGCTATTTGAAAGTTCCCCATGAAGGATTTGGAAAAGGTTATCAAGGAACCACTCCTAATGATGGTGATAAATTTGTTTACAAATATTCTTTGGACAAGTTAACAGGATATGGGATATTAATAAGGATGGTTTCCTATGATCTTGATGGTGAGTACAGGTTTTGTTTTCAAGTTTATTCAGCATATGTTGTGTATGAGAAAAGGTTAATTTGCTACAATGAGGTGTCATGATGTTTATCTTATATGTATTGTGAAAATAGGAGATAAGATTAATCTTTCCAGAAACTTAATTCTTTACATGATAGAGATTTAAAAGCCTTCATCTAGATCTAATTAATTAATATACCCAAAGTTTATTTCAGATATGCTAAAATCTAAGGGTTTATTCAATGAAGTTAAATAATTTTTTGTGACTTGTGGTAGATTTTTCATTAATAGTGTTATTTTTAAAAGGATTGAAATCAGTTGGAATCATTGAAAAATGAAATGTGTGGATGATAGTGAGATGTTATATGATGATTTTAATCCAGTTGACCATCTATATAGACCAAATTACCTTGTGAATCATGTCTTAGATCCAGATGAAGTTGTTGAGTATTCTGATGAAGAGTAAGAGGAGGTTATTTTTAGTACCCCCGGTTTCTGGTAAGTAAACCTTTTTTATGATTTTTAAGTACATGAAGCATATGAGAAATGGTTAGGTAAAGTGTGAAGCCTTTTAAGGTGTTGAAGGGAAAAATGTGGGAACGCACGGGTTGCGTACGGTTTTCCCAAACTTTGCTGAAGCCGTTCAGGTGGTGGTCATTTGGACAGAGGAGACCGCACAGTGTGCACACGGTTTGGGAAAATCGTGTGAGGAGGCCGTGCGGAGCGCCTCTTCCAAGAAGTGACTACAGCACGGTTAGCACACGATTTGACTAACTGTGTGGACTAACCATGCGTGAAGTCAACTTAGATCCTATTTTTAAGGATCTGATCCGTTTTATCCTTTAGACCACTCTCTTTTTCTCCTAGACAGCCCTAATTCGGGATTTCTCTATGGTGAAGGTGGGAGAACACTTACCAGTAATTTTTTAAGTGATTTGGAGGCTTTCCATGGTGTTTAGAGGCCGGTTGATTGAGGTAAGTCTCGTTTCCTTTAGTTTTATTAGATCTCCTTCTTCCCTCTTGATGGATCCTTAGATCTACGCCTAAGGTGGTTAGATCTAAGGTAGTGGATTACTTTTAAGTCGGGTTTTGGTCTTGTTGGTGATAGGGGAAGAAATCTAAGTAGGGTTCGTGGTGTTTCGACCCAGTTCTTGGTTGGTTTCGCCTATTTTGTTGAGGTAGGTGGCTTCACTCTCGATTCCTCTCTCTTAGAACTTGAAGGCTTAGTTTCAATTTTTTTCCTTGATTGAAATGGTTTGTTTATCTATTGTGAAAGAATGGTTGAAACCCCTTTTTAGTAATGGGTGATGAAAATTGTGTGGTTTTGGAGAGTGGTTGTTGAAGTAAATTTAAAATGTGGATTTTAAATTGGATATGGTTTTAATGCTTGAAAGAAATGGTTTTCAATAAAAGGGTGATGCTTTATTCAATGGTTTTAAACACACTTGGTTTTGGGCATGGAATTACATGGGTTGTGTTGTGTGTTCATATTCATTGGGATGGATAAGGGCGATAAGTACCCCCATCAAAAATGTTGGGATGGATAAGGGTGAGAAGTACCCCCATAAAAAGGGATGGATAAGGTTGTGAAGTACCCCCGTCAAGGTAGTTCACTAAGTGATGACTTAGTGGAAGGATAACTCACCACTCGCAAGTATAGGGAGGTCCAGGTTTCATGCATGGTTGGTTGTGTGGATTTTTGAAATGGATTGAATTTTCCAAACTGGAAATGGGAATTTGATTGAAAACTTTGCTTGGTTGCTTTTCTTGAGAAAGATGGTTTTTGTTGGAAAATAGTTTTGACATGGAACTTGTTATATTGTGAACTGTTTTGGAATTGTTTTATATAAATTGTTTTATATAAATGTTCTAACATATTTTATCCTAGAGTCATGGGTTGGGAATTCATTGGGTAAAACATACTGAGTTTCATTACTCACCCCCTTCTTTGGCACGTTGGTGCTTTTGCAGATGTCATTTACCAGGATGTTGGCAAAGGTAAAGTGTTGCATACTGCTTCATGGTGCTTGGGTTGGTTCGTGATGTTGGAGCTTGGAGCTTGTTGAGCATGGAGTTGGGTTGTTGTCTTGTAGTCTTTGAGTTGTCTTTATGTTGTTTACTCTGATTTAGTGTTGGTTTCCATTATGGTACTCTTGGTTGGTTTATGATAAAATAAACGGTTGAGTTTCCTTAGCTGTTATCATGCATCATTTAGTTTTTTAGTTTGGTTATGTTTGTTGGTTCTATGGTATGTTCAAAAAGGGTAAATCGTCCCCCACTAGTTTTGAAACCCTTCGGCATTTATTTCCAGCCTTTGGCACCTCGGGGATGTCTCTTAAGGCCTAGTAATGACTTGTTGAGCTCTCAAGCCAATGAGAATTGGTGGGTCATTACAAATGGTATCAGCTTGTTTGGTCCTTGCCTAACAAGTGGTCATCAATTTTCTTGGTTTTGGAGTTGAAATTCCTTTTCGTCTATTCCTTGGGTTGGAATCTTATACAATGTTAGGATTGTCGGAACTTGAAATGTATAGCATGAAAAAACATAGTTAACCTATTTATGTTGAACTTCAAGTTACCAGGGTGTTGGGTACAGAAGTGTTTTGGATACACTTCTAGAATCTAGGAAATATCATTGTCACGGGTTTATCCAATGAGATGAGCATGACATTAATTATATAGAAATGAATTCCCACTAGGATTGCATATCTCATTGTGAGGAATGAGTAAGGATTTCGGGCAAGGTGCAATTTTTTTTGAAAAATGCAGAAATCGTTTTCAACTAAAAAGATTTTAAAAACAGGATATTTGGTGTATTTTTAAAATGGTTTGATTTTCAAAAAGTATCTTGAATATTTTCAAAAATGGTTGAACATAGGAAACGTTTGTTTTAGGAAAAATGTTCTGATAGATTATGTGATAGAATTTGAAATGCTAGCCCTTCAGTTGCTAGGAAGTGAGACTAACGGCGTGCGTTGTTTGTATAGAAAATGGCACCCATTAGGCATCGTAGAAACCAACCCGAAGAAGCTATGGATAATGTGGTTGCACCTGAACCATGTGTGAACCAAGAGATGGTTCAGAGTACCATTCAAGCGTTCCATGATGTGTCCATGGGGAATTGAAGGGATGAGTCAAGGCATGTACACCATTCTGTCCAGTTCCAGAAGCAGAATCCACCAATATTTCAGGGTGATTCTGAACCAGAACGGGCGGAGGTGTGGCTGGGTAGGATGAATCGTATCTTCGATTTCATCCGCACACCAGTAGAATTGAAAGTAAAGTTGGGGACGTATATGCTAGAGGATCTTGCACAACAGTGGTGAGAGCTAGTGGTGTAGGTCAAGGTGGATTAAGGCCTGGGCTGGGAGGAATTTGAGGAGTTGTTCAATAAACAATTCTATCCTCACACATTCACGATCCAGAGGATGATGGACTTTTTCAGCCTGAAGCAGGAGAATCTCTCTGTCAAAGAATATGCCGATAAATTCATGAATTTAGTGCGCTCTACACTAGAAGTTGTTGCAAGTTCGTCGCTGAAGGCACGCATCTTTGAATTAGGGTTGCGATATGATATTTTCTTGAAGATAGTTGTGCTCTGTATTACAGATTATATGGAAATGGTAAATAGAGAAACAGTAGCTGAAAGGGACATCTTCGGAGTTATGGGAGGAGTAAGTATGATGATACCCATAGGAACAGGTGGTAAATCTAATGCTGGGAACAAGCAGAAGAGGGAAACCTACTTCCAGGGTGGGAGTGTGAATCAGAACTAGATGGTTGGATCAGTGAATCTTCCTCCATGACCCAAAGCAGAGTAGGGTGTTTTCAATGTGGCTCGACTGATCACATAAAGAGAGAGTGTACGGCCCAACCTAGACAATGTCACAATTTCAGGCATATGGGGAATCTACAGCACTATTGTAGAAATACTCTGAGGTCGGGTGCATGTGACACTTCCCAGGCGTCGCAGGCATCATATGTTTCGATAGGGAGAGGACAGAAAAATCAGTCTCGTCAGCATAACAGAGCTATCCATGGTGATTCTCAAAATACCATGACTCCTCAACCAGGGAAATCTCAACAAGGCAACAAGGAGAACAGTGCAGCGACGAAGCAATTGTATGGAGCTGAGCAGATGATTGTTGATGATCAGGCTGGACCAACAATAGTACGAGGTATGAATCTTTTGAATTCTACCTTTGTGCAAGTGTTGTTTGATACTGATGCATCACATTCCTTCATTGTTTCTCTTGTTGTTGACTTGCTATGTTTAAAACTGGAAATGATGCATTCTGTCTTGAAACTACAAACTTCTCTGGGTGAAAGGGAATGTAAAGCCTTCTTCTGTAGAGAATGTGCTATAACTGTTGATGAAGTTGAGCTAAAATGGGACTTCTCCATGTTGGATATGGATGTCTATGATGTAATCCTGGGTATGGATTGGTTGGCAAGGTTTAAGGCTCACACTGACTGTTATAGGAGAACAGTTAGTTTCACGACTGAGGACGACATCGACCATCTCTTTAGAGGATAAAGGATAATAAAGAAGGGTGAAAAGAGCTTGATGGAACCAATGGCGGGAACTATCTCTCATCAGTTAGAAGCGTTGACTTTGGAGTCAATGGAAGAGATTGAGGAAAATATTTTTCCAGCTATGGTGGATCAATTTCCAGATGTCTTTCCCAGGAACATCTCAGGGTTAAAACCTCTAAGGTGAGTGGAGTTTACGATTGATCTCCCTCTAGGGACCAGTCCTATTTCCCTTCTGTCTTATAGGATGGCACCAACATAGTTACGGGAATTGAAAGTGCAGTTAGAGGAGCTGGAAAGCAAGGGTTTCATTCGGCCAAGTGTGTCTCGGTGGGAAGCACTAGTTTTGTTTGTAAAGAAAGCAGATGTAACTTGGAGGCTATATGTAGATTATCGTAAACTTAACTATGTTACGATAATGAATAGATACCCACTTCCATGCACTGATGACCTGTTTGATCAATTGATGGGAGATCAGTGGTTCTCTAAGATTGACTTGTGGTCAGGATATCACTAGTTGCGAGTTCGGGAGGAGGATATTCTGAAGACAGCCTTCAGAAGAAGATATGGCCACTAAGAATATGTAGTCATGCCTTTTGGTCTTACGAATGCACTAGAAGTCTTTATAGAATTGGTGAATCAGATATTTCAGCAATATATGGATTCTTTTTTTGTGATGTTTTTGGATGACATATTGGTGTATTAAATACCAAGGGCTGAGCATGGGAAACACTTGGTGATAGTGTTGGAAATATTGAGAGACCATCAGTTGTATGACAAGTTATCAAAGTGTGATTTTTGGATACAAGAGGTACGCTTTCTGGGCCATGTTGTTTCCTAGAAAGGAATTTCAGTGGATCCAGAAAAGATAGAAGTTGTTCTTTCTTGGAAACCGTCGAGGAATGTCTTTGAAATACAAAGTTTTCTTGGTCTATCTGGTTATTACCGATTCTTTTTCAGTGACTTGTCATGACTAGATTCACCCCTAACAATATTGACAAAGAAGAGCGATGTATTTCAATGTGCTGAGGAATGTCAGAGATCTTTTCAAGAGTTGAAAGTTCACCTTACATCAGCACCTATCTTGATCTTTCCTTAATCAGGACATGGGTATGTGGTGTATTGTGATGCTTTGGGAATAGGGTTGGGTTATGTTCTCATGCAAGGAGACCATGTGGTTGCTTATGGCTCAAGACAGTTGAGGGTGCATGAGAAAAATTACCCAACACATGATTTGGAGTTGGCTGCAGTCGTCCATGCTTTGAAAACATGGAGAAATTATCTCTTTGGTGAGAAATTTACTATGTTTACGAATCAAAAAATCCTGAAACACATTTTCTCACAGAGATATTTGAATCTGAGGCGTAGGATATGGATGGAGTATCTTCAAATGTTCGACTTTGACTTGATGTATACACCGGGTAAGGGAAATTCGGTGGCCGATACATTAAGCAGAAATTCATATGCTCAGTTGGCGAAAGAAGCTTCAGATGAGTGGCAGTTGATGTTGGTCCTAGACGACATGCATATAGAATGTGAAGACCGAGCTGATGTTGTGGTTTTCTTTCCAATTGCGCTTGATCCTGATTTGGTGGAGATAGTAAAGGAGGAAGAGGCATCCGATGTTGACTGTGTTGCGATGAATTGAAAACTCAATGGTGGGGAGACCATTGAGGGATGTAAGTTGGATGGTAGTTCAGTTTTGAGGTTTCAAGAACGGATGGTTGTACCTTTAACTGCTCAGGAACAACTCCTTCATGCTTACCACCATTCTAGATGGGTTGTTCGTCCAGGAATACAGAAGATGTATAAGGCATTGAAGGCGCAGTTTTGGTGGAGCAGCATGAAAAGGAAGGTGGCCGAGTTCTTCTCACAGTGCTTAACTTGTTAGCAGGTTAAAGAAGATCATCAGCGGCCAACGGGTATGTTTCATTATTTACCTATCCTAGTGTGGAAATGGGATCAGATATAAATGGATTTTATTACAGGTCTTCCAAGAACGGTCCAGAAACACGATGCCATTTGGGTGATGGTGGATCGTCTAACCAAGTCGTCCCATTTCATCCCTATTCTTGAAACTCATACGGTGGAAGATCATTCAAAAATATATATTTGAGAAGTGGTAAAGAGGCATGGTGTAACAGTGTATATCATGTCAGACAGAGATCTGAGGTTCACATCTCGTTTCTAGTTATCCTTATAGAAAGCCCTAGGAACTCAGTTGAATATGAGTACGACATATCATCCTCAGACAGATGGACAATCCGAAAGGATGATACAGATGTTGGAAGACATGTTGCGGGCTTGTGTAATAGATTTTGGGGGCTCATGGGAGGAGAATATACCCTTAGTGGAGTTCTCATACAATAACAGTTATCAAGCCTCGATACTCATGGCTTTGTTTGAAGCATTCTATGGGATTCCTTGTCTTTCTCCACTATGCTGGGTGGAAATAGGTAAGACTTCACTAGTTGGGCCGAGCCTTGTCCAAGAAACAACGGAGAAGATTCAGTTGATAACAAATAGGATGGAGATGGCACAGAGTCGTCATAAATCTTATGCGGATCATCGCCAAAGACCGTTGTCATCTGCGGTGAGTGATCATGTGTTTTTTAGAATCTCTCCAAGGCTTGTACATTGTCATTTTGGGAAGAAGGGAAAATTGTCTCCTCAATATATAGGCCCTTTTGGGATACTGCAATGGGTTGGCGAGGTGGCTTATCAGTTGGCATTACCACCAAGGTTCAGTGCAGTGCATAATGTGTTCCATGTATCTCAGTTGAAGAAGTATCAGCCTGATCCTGACCATGTGATCAGATAGGATCACGTTGACCTTGAACTGGATGCATCATTGGTACATATTCTGATGCGGATTGTGGATAGGAAAGAGAAAGTATTGCGTGGAAAAATCATCGGTCTAGTGTGGGTTTCATGGCAGCGTGGTCAGATTCAGGAAGAGACTTGGGAACACGAGAAAGAAATGAAAGAACAGTGGCCATAACTCTTTCATGCAATCAGTGGTTTTCTACTTTCCGAGGACAGAAAGACCAATGGTGGGGAGAATTTAGTACCCCCAGATTCTGGTATGTAACCCTTGTTTTATACTTTTTAAGTACATGAAGCATTTGAGAAATGGTTGGGAAAAGTGTGGAGAATTTTAAGGTGTTAAAGGGAAAAATGTGGGAACACACGGGCTATGCACGGTTTTCCCAAACTGTGTGGAAGCCATGCAGGTGGTGGTCATTTGGACAGAGGGGACCGCACGGTGTGCGCACGGTTTGGGAAAACCATGCGAGGAGGTCGTGCGGAGCGCCTCTTCCAAGCAGTGACTATCGCACGGTTAGCGCACGATTTGACTAACTGTGTGGACTAACCATGCGCGAAGTCAACTTAGATCCTATTTTTAAGGATCTAATCAGTTTTATCCTTTAAACCACTCGTTTTTACTCTTATATGGCCCTAACTCGGGATTTCTCTCTGGTGAAGGTGGTAGAACACTTATCAGGCGTTTTGGAAGCGATCTGAAGGCTTGCGTTGGCATTTAGAGGCTGGTTGATCAAGGTAAGTCTCGTTTCCTTTAGTTTTCTTAGATCTCCTTCTTCCTTCTTGATGGATCATTAGATCTACACCTAAGGTGGGTATATCCATGGTAGTGGATGACTTTTAAGTTGGGTTTTGTTCTTTTTGGTGATAGGGGAAGGAATCTAAGGAGGGTTTGTGGTGTTTCGACCCGGTTCTTGGTTTGTTTCGCCTATTTTGTTGAGGTAGGTGGCTTCACTCTCGATTCTTCTCTCTTAGAACTTGAAGGCTTGGTTTCAAATTTTTTTCCTTGATTGAAATGGTTTGTTTATATATTGTGAAAGAATGGCTGAAACCCCTTTTTAGTAATGGGTGATAGAAATTGTGTTGTTTTGGAGAGTGGTTGTTGAAGTAAATTTAAAATGGTGATTTTAAATTAGCTATGGTTTTTCTGCTTGAAAGAAATAGTTTTCAATAAAAGGGTGATACATTATTGAAAGGTTTTAAACACACTTGGTTCTGGGCATGTACTTTCATGGGTTGTGGTGTGTGTTCATATGCGTTGGGATGGATAAGGGCGAGAAGTACCCCCATCAAAAGGGATGAATAAGGTCGTGAAGTACCCCCTTCAAGGTAGTTCACTAAGTGAAGACTTTTTGGAAGGATAACTCACCACTCGCGAGTATAGGGAGGTCCAGGGTGCATGCATGGTTGGTTGTGTGGATTTGTGAAATGGAATGAATGTGTCAAACTGGAAATGGGAATTTCATTGGAAACTTTGCTTGGTTGCTTTTCTTGATAAAGATAGTTTTGGTTGGAAAATGGTTTTGACATGGAACTTGTTATATTGTGAACTATTTTGGAATTATTTTATATAAATGTGCTAACATGTTTTATCCTAGAGGCACGGGTTTGGAAGTCATCGGGGAAAACCTACTGAGTTTCATTACTCACCCCCTACTTTGGCACATTCGTTCTTTTTCAGATGTCATGTATCGGGATGTTGGAAAAGGTAAAGTGTTGCATACTACTTTGTGATGCTTGGGATGGTTCGTGATGTTGGATCTTGGAGCTTGTGGAGCATGGAGGTAGGTTGTTGTCTTGTAGTCTTTGAGTTGTCTTTCCGCATTTTACTCTGATTTAGTGTTGGTTTCCATTGTGGTACTCTTGGTTGGTTTATGATAAAATAAACGGTTGAGTTACCTTAGTTGTTATCATTAATCATTTAGTTGTTTATTTTGGTTATGGTTGTTGGTTCTGTGGTATGTTCAAAAAAGGTAAATCGTCCCCCACTAGTTTTGAAACCCTTCGGCATTTATTGTCAGCCTTTGGCGCCACGAGGATGTCACTTAAGCCCTAGTAATGACTCGTTGAGCTCTCAAGACAATGAGAATTGGCGAGTCATTACATTATTGGATCTAGTGATAAGGAAAATTAATTTTTTATGGATGAAGGTAGTGACCCAAATTTATCTCAGAGCTCGCCTACTATATATTTTGGCACTCCTAGTCCCCCAAATTATCTTTCTGTAATAGAGAAAATCTTAAAAGAAGTTAGTGAAGAAGAGGAAATTTAAATGTCTGGTGAAGAATAGTTTAAAATCTCTTCCAACTATTCTAAGGAAATGATGAAAATGGTGATGAGGATGAGGAATATGAAGAATAATATGAGGAAGATGATGGAAATAGATATGGAGATCGAAGTGACATTGATGGTGGTTCTGATGGTCATAGTGGACACATTAGAGATAAGGATGTGGAAATACCTTAGGCACTTGTCCTTACTCTAGGAGTATCCATTTCTAGATCATAAAGGATACCTAGTCTTGTTAAAGATGATGAAAGAAAACCTAGATAAGATAAGTAAGCATCAGTTGAGGGAGAGAAATTCCTAAGTCTAGAAATTCATTCAGTTGACCCTACTGTTGGTGGAGACCCCAGTGTGCCTACTGATGTTGTTCAAAAAGATGTTGTACAGTCTGTTATAGATCATCTAGTTATTGAACAGATGAAAGTTGATCCTGTTTTTGTTGAAAATACAGTATTTATATAGATTTCAGTTGATTAGTTGAGTGTTGTGTCTATAATAGTTGTTTCCAAAGTTTCTACTTCTCAAGTTGAAAAATCACATGAAATGTATTCTGTTGGTTGGATGGATCCCATGTTTAAGTAATGTGGTAAGTTTTATGTCTGTACAATAAAGAATGGTGGACCTTCTATTGGAGAAACAATGGATCCTAAGGGATATTTAGTTGATTAGATTGATGATGTATGTCAATTATAGAGGTTTTCATCTAATGAGCCGACTATGTCTAAGCCCTTTGCACCCTTACCTATATTTATTGGTCCTTCAATTCTGGTTGATGTTTTCACTAAAGGTGATTTGGATTCCTTCAATGAAAATCTTCTATCAGATTTTGGTTTTTGGTTAAAGAACCATCCTACCTTGTTTACCAATACCAGTGATAAATATACTCAACATTTGATTGGACTTATGATTCATCACATTCATACCAAGATGATTCTCTATATTAGAAAAATAGAGGTGGAATGTAGAAGGTTGAAAAAAATGAAATTGATGTTTTAAGAGCCTTAGGGGAGGAGATGATGTCCTCTTTCATGGATTCCATGGATGCTTTGTTGGAAAAGGTAAATAATTTTACTTCTGTCGATTCTTCTAGTGCACCTACTACTCCTCGAGTTTTTTATGTTGAGATGATCGTATTTTTTGTGAGAGAAGATCTTCAAGCTACTTCAAGTGGTGTGTCTAGTGTTGTTCCTATCATCCCTCATGAAATTTGAAGGAAGTTTGAGCATAATATTGATCATGTCCATATGATGGTCAAGGAATATATGAAATACATGAAGGATAACAGAGATACTATAACCAAGGATATACAGTATTATCTACCAATAATATAAACTACGAATGAGAAAAATGCTCATTTCAAGTTTCTGGATAAGAATCTAAGGATGCTTCCTGTTACCCAAGGGTTTAAAGAGCAGGTGAATTAGTTGAAGTTCATGACTCCAGTGCTTAATATTTTTATATAAGATAAGGAATATTTCTTTAGTTCTATGGAGAGATGGAAACATCATTATGGATTTTATAATTCTAATGAAGTTGTTTCTACATGTGTCTAGAAATTTTGTAGTGGATTTGGATGATATTCTTGTTACAGCTCATCTAACACCTATAGCCATTGATCAATAGTTATTCAATCCCCGTATCACCAAAGACCCGAATTTTCCTATCCTAGCTCTTTTATAGCCTTTTGATCTCTCTCAAAGGGAAGCAGTTCAGTTCCTCAGGCCCATCACTATATGATAGACTCCCTCTCCTACTGATGTTCCTACTTTTATTCCTTGAGTTCCTTCAGCCTCGCCTACTGATCCTTCTTCTTCGAACAAAGTTAATGGGAAATCACCCTTTATTCCTTCAACCCAACCTAAGCATCGTTGAAGTTTTACCATTTTTCTTTGATGTACCTCGTTTTTTATCTTTTTGTTGAACTTCTTTTGTTGTCCTTTCATTGATTTTTTAATGGGAATTCTCTTAAGCATATTCTATTTCCTTTGAATTTCCTATTTTATTTATACTTTTTTATAATCCCAAAAGGGGGAGATGGTTATATGAAATTTGTTTTCATTTTCATGTGATAATTCATTGAATCCTTTCTTATTAAATATCTTCATATCCATTTCCTATCTAATTTCTTTTGATATCATGACTTTAATACCCTATGTATCTTATTTAACATTGATATTATGGTTCATAAAATTTCATGATTTTTTATCACCAAAATGAGGGATATTTTTGGTACCCTTGTTTTAATGATCACAAAATCATGTTTATTATGATATTAACAAGTTTTATGTTTTATGGTATCATTTTAAATTATAAGGTAGATTTGAAAAATTTAGCTAGGTATGACTCCCTCTTGAGGTTGATTCACAACCAAAAATGACTCACCTTGGGGATGAATCGTTGTTGGGGTGAAAATATGGTTTATGTATGTGAAAGATTCACCACTAAGGATGACTCACCATCAACTATGTCTCACCACCAGAATGAAAATTTGACAAAATACTAGGAACACCTACCATCATCTATGTGTCACTACTAGAATAGATTTTTAGAAAAGTATGGGAAGGAATCACCATTAGAGGATGACTCACCATTGGAAGATAAATTTGGAAAAATATGGAAACACCTACAGCTATAAAGAGTCATCATTGAAGATGACCTTACACCAGGATATAAATTCGGCTAAGTGTTAGAAAGACTCACTGTCAGACCAAGTCACTGTTAGCATGACTCGCTACCAACTTTAAGTCACCGTTAGGATGACTCTCCACCAGAGATTGTCTCACCATTCAAAGGAGTCACCACCACTATTTTTCATTTTATTTAATTAACTATTCATAACATCTCTTTTATCGAATTTAATATGATTGGTTATTTTAATTATTTTTTCTTAACTACTTACAGAGGACATTAAAGATCGTGTTACAGTTTAGTATGAGGTGTATATCCTGATGATTGGCCTTCAAATGGATAAACATTAATGCTTCTATTAAAAGAAGTAGCTGACTCCCTCATGTGATGATGTGCTTTTGTGAATGAGAACTAAACCAAGATACTGATAGATGCACAAATAGCTAGAGCTAAACATTAAAAGATTAAAAGAATATTTTTGTGTCTGACACAAAGTATCTTAACCAGTGATCAATTTAGAATAAGTGTAACACAACTATCATTAAAATCCTCTCATACAGTAATAATAAGAAAGATTTTATGACACTTTATTCCCCTATGAATTTCAGAAACTCGAATCGAGCATCATTTAAAGCTACTTTCAAGGATTCGTGATCTATAGAGCTTATCAGACATAGAAAATAATTCTTTCTACATATTTCTATTTGATTTTATATTTATTATCTTTAATTTATGATAAGTGTGTGTTTTATTTATTTTTAACATACACACTGTCTCTTGTACTTTAACTGGAAGATACTAGATATATTCTCAAATACTCTTTACACATGTTTTCCCATGTGTTGTGGAAGAGGTCCCTGCATGGCCTGTCTTTGTTTTACTCCCATGATTTTTGTGGATGAGTTCTTGTGTGGCCTAGGAAAAAATTATTGTACACCTGATCTAGGTTATGGATTATAGATTATTTTTATATAATCTTTTTGGAAGATGGTGATTTCTAAGTGAAGTGTATTAAGTCTTAGCTTGAGACTGAACCTCTAGTATTTATTTCTGCTTTGCATTTTATTTTATTTTGTTTGTTTTATTTATAATATTTAAACTTGAATATATTTTTTACTATAAATAAAACTAATACTTTGATAGTTTTTCTTAATTATTGTTTATATAAGGTTTTGATTAATTAAATAGATTTCAAAATTTAAAGTAGTTTTCAAAAAAAATAACTGAAATATAATCAATATTTGAGAAATTTGTTAAAAGATAAAAACTTATATCAATATACTATTTTAATTCACTGAGTCATTTTAAATTAATTAGGGGTTTTACATAAACTTTATTTCCCCATAAATTGTATTGGGTGCTCAATTCACCCCCCCCCCTTGAGTTACTCACTTGGACCAGAAAATATTATCCATTACCTATAAATATATTTTGTAAGGGATGATACCTTCCCAAGCCCTTACTTTGTGTTTTCTAAGTGTTAGGAGTGTTGAGTGGAAGTTTTTTGGCAGGTGGTAGAATAAGATTAGATGGTTAGTTGAGATTTAAACATGAATCTGAAATCACTTCCTAATAAATAGTGTTGTTTCATGATTAGTTGGCTGGAGAAGATGATTCATTATGTTCTGGTGTGTTGTGTTTTAGTTAGAGTGATTGTGAAGTGAAGTGGGGTGTTACAGCATGAATCTTAAGCTATAGTATTTTAGTGTTTCTCTTTATATATAAGTGGTGTTGGTTTCAAGTTTATTAGATGTATATGGTGGTGGGAGATATATTAAAATTTATTTTAATTATCATTTCCCAAAACCATGAGTTAGGATCTTGCACATCAACTTTATAATTAATTTATTAAATATATGAATAAATAAATAATTGGGTTTACAATGTTACTTTTTTGATGAATATTGATCATCTACTAGACACTTTTACATTACCTTCATTACACTGTGAGGATCCAATGATAGAATCCCTCTAGGGTGATCCACATATGCTCTTATGATCTTCGAGCAACGTCACTCGATCATTGGGTGCTAGCGCTGTGAATTGAATGTCTTTCTATGTTTTTTTTGATCATTTGTTCTTCAATCTTGAAGAAATATCTCTTTCATTTATTGTTCTTGATAGGTAGAGGGAGGGAGTAGTCAAGAGAGAATTTATTGTGCACAACAATTCTCTATTTCGATTGCACCGATCAATGCTTTGCACAATAGACATAACCATCTATTTATAGAGCTAGGGTTTAGGTTAAAATAATCATTTAATGTATGCTAACCATTAAATAATATAGTAACATTTAATAAAACCATGACACGTAATAAAATAATAATTTTTTTTATTTTTTTGTGTGTTCCAACTTGCGCAATAACAAGTATTATTTAACTGATTTGTTAATTAATATTTGTCACTGAACATGGTCTTGGTCCATTCAAACTCCTATAGAATTTATTGAATACCCGAATAAAATATTTTATTCTCTTAAATAAATATTTTTTTTTCACAAACCAATAAATAAATATTTATTAAATATTCAATAAAATAAATAAATATATTTTATTCACAATCTTGTGAAATAAATATTTATTTAATTTATTATATCAATAGAACTTGATTAAAATATTTCCTCATTCTAGATAATAATATTTATTCAATTAATTAAATTAAAATATAATTTAATCGAGATCAATGAAAAAACTTACTCTGTGAACCTCTGTGATTTTTTCTCATTGGTATTGGGTGGTCTAGCCTAAAGTCAATGATTACTATCTAGAAACAGGTCAAGGAACCCAAGATAAATAACTTAATGTCACAATGATGACAACCACATATGAACAATCACTATGTAATATTATCCCTATGTCAAAATATACCATCAAGAAGGTTTCACATTTGTGTCTCCAACCTATTTGCTTAATATGTATTTCTTTGAATATCTGGAATAAATACATCATTACACTATGGCCATGGAATTTAGGGTGATGGTTCTATTATAATAAATGGGTGTAGATATCAACTTCCATAAAGATGGAAGGGATAAATACTTCCTTGACTTATCCATTAATAATAAAGGGATTATAGTTGTAGTTTATATCATCGTGTTTTTATCCTTAATAATCTTGACATAAGATAGAAGTTTTTTATATAAAGGAATTATGGGGGAGAATTTTTTCTTATCAAAAAAAATATGATTAATATTCTATTTCAACATGTTTTTTAAAATGGGTTTGGTGACCATAAAAAGGGGGAGATTGTTGAGCATGTGTTGATTCACCAATTTGATTAATTTATTTTTGTTTTTGATACACACAAACACCCACATATGTGTTAATAATGAAATTGGCTTTAGGCGTAGAGTGTGGTACGTCCGCGGTGATGGGACCAGGTTTTCCTTTGTTGGTGAAAAGGAAACACATGTAGCATATGATGGACTTACTCATAGGAGGGTGCAATCGATTACCCATCAGTTGGCTAGCCTCACTCTCGGTGTAGTAGATGAAAGGAGTCCTCATTTTCCTATAGTGGCGGTAGAGTATTGGGAAGTCTTTCCTGAGGATGTCCCCGAATTACCTCCCCATAGGGAGGTATAATTCTGTATTGATCTGTACCTTAGGAAGAAACCGATATCTACACTTGAATATCATATGGCTCCAACAGAGCTTTGTAAGTTGAGGGTAAAACCGGAGGGCTTGTAGAAGAAGGGCTTCATGAGACCTAGTGTTTCACCCCAAGAAGCCCCACATTTGTTTGCCAAGAAGGAAGACAAGAGCTTGAGGTTATGTGTGGACTTCCAACACTTGGATCAGGTGATCGTGAAGAACAAGTATCCACTACTTAAGATCAATGACCTCTTCCATCTGTTAAAGGGAGCGAGGTGGTTCTTGAAGATTGACCATAGATCTGGATATCATCGGTTTCAGGTATAAAATGAATATGTACTAAATAAAACCTTCATATGTTGGTACACCTACTACAAGTACTTGGTGATTCCATTTGACATGATGAATGCCACAACAGTGTTCATGGGACTCATGAATATGATCTTCCAGCCTTATACTAGTTCATGGGGGTTTTCATTGATGACATCCTAGTGTACTCAGAGACCAAGGAGGAGAACACGATACAATTGAGGATAGTCCTAGAAACACACTGAGAGAACCATCTTTATATGAATCTCTTGAAGTGTCATTTTTGGATTTGGGATGTCCACTTTTTGGGAAACATCATTTCAGAGGCTGGAGTCATAGTGGATCCGAAAAATATTGAGGTAGTGCTTGCTTGGAATCCACCCAAGAGTGTTATTAAGGAGTAGAGTTTCTTGGGTTTAGATGGGTACTATCAAATTTGTGCCCGACTTTTACAGAGTAGCAATACCTTTAATGGCTTTGACATGGAAGGGGCAGCCCTTTACATGGACAGAAAAGTGCCAGTAGTGCTTTCAGGAGATGAGGCAAAGGTTGATGAGCGCACCCATCTTGAGACTACCAGAAAAGGGCATTGGGTATGTAGTGTTCTATGATTCATTAGGGACTGGTCTGGGTTGTGTCTTGATGCAGGGTAAAATGGTCAGTTTCTATGGTTAGTGCTAGTTGAGACAACATGAGAAGAACTATGTGACCCATGATCTTGAGCTAGTAGCGGTAGTCTTTGCATTGAAGATGTGGTTACACCACCTGATGGGTGAGCGGTTTACCATCTACTCTGACGATAAGAGTCTGAAGTA
The DNA here is from genome assembly GCA_963277665.1 of Viscum album. Lineage (NCBI taxonomy): Eukaryota > Viridiplantae > Streptophyta > Magnoliopsida > Santalales > Viscaceae > Viscum > Viscum album. Next base: position 646,428,373 of record OY728119.1, read on the forward strand.
TATCTTCTCTCATAAGGATCTGAACTTGAGACAAATGTGATGACTAGAGTTCCTCTAGGACTATGATTTTTAAATTATCTATACTCCTGGGAAGGGGAACGTATTGGTAGACACTCTCAGCAGGAGATCCAGCTTGTAGTTGCTGAGTAAGGTGTCAGATTAGTTGGCCTCATTATAGATATCCTTTGTGGATGGAGATAGAGTAGCTTACCTCTAGTTGATGGTTGTCACCCCTCCACTCTTATAAATAGTTAGGGAGGCACAACTAGGGGATATCGACTACGAGACCTGATGTGCTTAGTTATCCATAGGGCATTCACTTAATAGATATTAGATAGGTAGGGAGCATGTTGTTCTTTTCAGAAGGAACATAGTGTTACTAATGGTGTTGTGGGAGGAGGTCCTGAGGGAGTTCCACACACCCCCTTTGGCGGTACATCTTGGTGTGACGAAGTTATACCAGGACCTCTAACATCAGTTTTGATGATCAGGGATAAAGAAGGCGGTGGTAGAGTTCCTTTCTCAATGCCTCACTTTTCAGAAAGTGAAGGTTGAGCACTAGGTTCTAAAAGGATTGACCCAACCACTTGAGGTGCCATAGTGGAATTGGGATGGTATATCGATTGAATTCGTAATAGCTTTACCATGAACATCTAGGGGACATGATACCATCTGGGTGATTGTTGACCGACTCACCAAGTCAGCCCACTTCCTACTGATCTGGGAGAAGGGTTCAGTAGAGAGCTTGGGATGCCTCTACATGCAAGAGATAGTTTAGATTTAGGGATTTCCATTAACAACCATTTTAGATCATGAGGCTCATTCCACATCTCGATTGTGGAAGGGATTTTAAGAGGCATTTGGGACTGAGTTATGCTTGAGCACGACATTTCATCCATAGATGGACGACCAAACTAAGCAAGCCATATAGTTTCTGGAGGATATGCTATGGGCCTGCATCTTAGTCTTTAGTCATAGCTAGGAGGATCACCTTCCACTGGTGGAGTTTGCATACAACAACCACTACCACCCCACCATTGGTATGACACCATTCGAGGCCTTGTATGGATGACTATGTAGGTCACCACTATGATGGATTTACCCTAGAGAGTCAACACTCATGGGTCCAGAGTTGGTACATGCTACCAATGAGAAGGTATAAAGCATCCAAGATAGGATGAGGACTACAATGACACCGTAGAATTCATATGCTGATAGGATACAAAGGACTCTGGAGTTCGAGGAGGGAGACCATGTGTTCCTTCTAGTCTCGCCTCGATGGGGATTGTGAAGATTTGGCTGGGTTGACAAGTTATCTCCAAGATATATAATCCCTTTTCGTATTTTATGAAGAGTTGGTGATGTGGCGCACCTCATAACTCTACCCCCGTAGTTGCATCATGTACATGATGTCTTCCACGTGTCGTAGTTGAGGAGGTACGTGCATGATCCATCACATGTTATCGACTGGGGCGAGCTGGGCATTGACAATGGGGTAACTTTTGCAGAGTACGCAGTGGAGATTGATCATCAATAGGAGAGGATCCTTCATAGGCGGTCGATTCCTATGGTGCGCATTTGGTGGTAGCACAAGAATCTCCAGGAGAGCAATTGAGAGCGAGAGGCTCATATTCATGCTCAGTACCCTCATATTTTTGTTGAGTAGCCCTTATTTTGTATTTAGGGATGTAAATCCCTAAGGTAGGGAGAATGTAATGAATCATATTTTCTTCAGTTTTATTTTTATAAATTAATTGGAAAAACTCCAAGACCAGGCACTAAGATGGCATGTGATTCCAAGGCCCGGTGTTCCCAGGACAAATCGATAAAAAATGTTCAGTTTTTAATAAAACATGCAAGATGTTTTTATTTAAAACTTAATATCTTATTAATGGGTTTTTGAATTAGAAATACAAGGGCACCATTGTGTTCAGAAGAATTATTTTACCCTATAAGAAGCCTAACATTGGCCGACGTGGGTCAACTACGGAGAGTAGTTTTTGGACGTATTGGTAATAAAATATTTTATAAAAATATTTTATTTCGATGCAGTGACTCTTTTATTTATATCTGATTTTTTTAGAAATTTAGGGTTATCACAATAACCCTGTAATTCCCCTGAGATGAGGGGAAGGAATTTCTCTTGATGACGATGATGGATTAGAGACCAGGACTTGGATCGAAGATAAATGGATCGACAGACAATGATGATGTAACTTCACCCTTCACCAACAACCGATCCAAACCCCAAATAAGGTGTTGTTTCTTTGTGATTTGTTCCTCATTGTTAAATTCTATGATGAATGCAAACCAACCCACGAAGAGGTTGATCCATTGTTTGATCTCTTTTAGGATGAGAGTTATCTTGTGGGAATTAAATGGGGGTTAGATCTGTGTGATTTCTTTGTTCTTCATGATCCCTCTAACAAGGATGAATGGAGGCTGAAACAAACAAAGTCCAAGATCCTTCCTTCAGGTTCTTTTGTGCTTCTCTTTCCCCCCCCCCTTATTCTTATCATTCTTCTCATTCTTTGTGATTGTATGATCTGATGATTGTTGCGCATTCATTTCGTGGTGCAACAATCCAAGACTGAAGATCTGACACCCCCACGACACTGAAGAGGCACGACGTTGAGGGCTCGATGATTTTCGGTACAGGTGGATCACAAGGGAAGGATGAAGGGCTACTGGTGGGGTGGACGGTGGCAGCATCAGGATGCGGCCTGGCGGGGTCATTCTATATGGAGCGTGAGGACGAGGCCACTGGTGGGGCGGCCAGCGGAGGCAGAGCATGGTAGGCGGGATGTCGCATCGGAGACGACATGGACGAAGGGCATGAGTCGTAGCATTGATCAGGGGACACAAATTGGTTCTGTATTAGAGGAACATGTGGCGGTGAGGTCGCGGGGTAGGCAGAATGGCGGGCCGACCATGTTGAATGTGACACGACACCGCATCAGTAAGGGGGGCATGTGGTCGGGGCATACCATATGTGGCATAGAGAACTGAACCACATCGCGGGATAGATAGGGGAGTCAGGCTACTCCAATGGCCCAGCGGGCTGGACCCAACTGGTCGAGCCAGGTTTGGCAGGTTGGGTCGGACCTGGACCAGACCTGGGTCTGACCTTTTTATAAAAACAATCGTAACTTTCAAATCGTGTATCAGTTTGACAATCCATTTGCGGTGTTGGGACCCTTTCAATGAGATGTTACTTTTGAGATAATCTAAGTAAGACTTTGTGGAAGTTATAATACTACCTATTGGCTTGAGGAGTAGGTTCTCTTGGAATAATCTCTCTACGAGCGGAAGCCTGTGGTTGGCTATGATCATGAAACTATGACTTGAAGACTACATAACTTCGGGGGTGCATGACTTACTGAGACTCATTGTCTTACTGAGACTCCATGTATTACTAAGAATCTGTGTCTTTCCAAGACTCTGTGTCTTACCGATACTTCGTGTCTTATCGATACTAGGTGTTCTGTGGATTAAGTCCGATAATACTACTTTCTGTTCTATAGACTAATACATGTGTGATATGACCATGTATTTATTTGTGGTATAATTAATGTATTTATTTGTGGTGTACTTTACGTATTTCTTAGTGGTATTTCTTTATGGTTTCGGGGTGTCCTACTGAGTATTATTTTACTCACCCCTACATGAGCATTGCCTGTACGTGTTGTGTCTTGTGCAGATGATCAACACATTGCAGAGTTATAGGTGGACCAGGACTAGGTGGTACATAGAGTGATTGGATAGACAAGGTGTTCTCCTACGACTTCAGACAGTTGTCGTACACCTACCCTTCATGTAGGGTTTTATGTGAATGGGTTTCAGGAACTTGTGCATTCATTTTGATAGATTCTTTCTTTTGGTGGGATTGTATTCTGTCCCTATTTACTTTCCAATTTGCTACTATCATACTATGTGGTTGGAATCTTAGTGTATGCATGCATTTCTTACTTAGTTTTTTTACTTTCCATCATTTTAGGTCTTGGAGATGTGTGAGTGTATACATGAACTTAGATAAATGCCTCCCATTATGAGATATGCCTACTCAGTGCTAGTTATTAGCCCCTGGCCCATTAGAGGCATGTTTGGGGTATTCACAACACGGGTGCCTCTAGGACGGGTCATGATCATGCTCCCCTGCATGCACCTGCCTCCCCTTGGACTTGAACCTGATACCTCTCCCTTGCGTGTATCGACCCTTACCACTCTTCCATGTTGTTTTGTTATGATATATCTATTTATATATATATATATATAGTTATATTTTTTATTCATATATTTATTCGTATATTATTATATATTTATAATATTAATTTTAACTACATTTATAAAATATGTTTCATATGTGTGTTTATAAATAAATAAATAAATACATACATATATACAACACACACACACAAACACACATATATTATATATTTTTTTATCTATAAATATAATTATACATTTTATTTATTTATTTATTTACACATATTACATATTGATATTCATATACATATATTAGAATATATAAATAATATATATATGTTTGTTTCCCCTCGCAGTCGGAAGGGGTGGTGAGGGTGGGATGGGGTTTGAGGCGTGGTCGTAGGGTTGAGTCCTCAGACAAGTGAGTTTATTTGCAGTTTCTTATAGCGTGCATGAGCAGCCATTGGCAGTTGTTTCTAATACAATATATAATATCCTTATGAGTATAATACTTAAAAATAAATACAGTTTTCACCCATAAAAGGCAATAAGACCCTCTTAGACGAGGCTTAAAATCCATCGAATTTTAAAAAAATTGGGGTACTCTGACTAAAAATTCAATTTTGGTGGCCTTTTGGGCCTCTTTTGACCTTATAAAATGTGACTGGGATCCCCCAATAACTAGGGAATAGAGCTCATTGCATGCTTCAATTCAATATGTGGTATAACTCAAACAGACACCCAGATCAAAATTTATGATCCTTTGAAGTTTGAGTTACATTTTCAACTTATTTTAGACTATTTATTAATTTTTTGATTTTTTATCATCAAATTTTTGTTAAATTACTATTACTTGATAATAATTAGAAAATTATTAATTTAAAATAATTTTTAAATTGTTTTATAATCCATTTTTACTAAATATCTTATATATAAGTATAAATGTCTTTTTAGCCTTATCTGTAAATTTTTTATAAAATATATATTATATTTATATCTATATAAATATATTAATATATTAATATATTATTTTAATCATATATATATATATATATAGAAATATACCCTTTATCAGTGCTAGTAAAAAAACACTGATAAAGGGATGGTCTTTATTAGAGCCTCTAAAAAGTGCTAATATAGGAGTTACTTTTAACAACGCTAAAAAAGCACTAATAAAGGAGTACTTTTAACAATACTTTTTTTTAGCATTGATAAAGGTATAAATTTTATCAATGTTTTTTAATGCTGTTAAAGGGTGGCACCACCTAAACCTGTTTCTGTGGTAGTACATCTATAACCATAGAAAAATAACAACCAAATACCAACATTGTAACAAACCCCCCAACTTGGAAATTGTGATCATTAATGGTGGTTTCCAAAAAATAAAATAAAATTTAATGCTGAAATTTTCTACCTCACTTCCCTCTTCTCATTTTCATCTTCTTGAGCATAGTTTTCATTTTCCCACTCATTCTTCCTGTCCTGGTCTTGATAATCTATAACACCATCTACCTCATCCACCCTACCACAACAAGAAAACTCTTGTCACTCCGTTACCTTACTACCTGAGTTACTTCTCTTTATCACTATTTTCTCCATCGTCTCAAGGTAGCAGTTGTCAGTGTTTTCAGACCCGCATAATCCTTGCCCCAATGTCTTGTTGACTCACCCGACACCACTTCTCACTGCATGCTAGTAGTCGTTGTTCCACGAGTGCCATTGACCCCACCATCCCTGCTTCACACATATCCCTCCCACACTATTCGGTGCCCCATCAACCACCCTCATCCTTTGTTTTTTTGTTAACCATCACCGGTTGTTACGACTATATCACCTGCAGTAACTCTGTGTTTTAATTTTATTAAATAAGTAAATAAATAAAAGTGTTTTTGGTGTTAGTGGAGTCTGAGTGGTAAACCCCACAAGCCTTCACCAAAAGACCTAGGTTCAAGATTTTTCAAGGGATATTCCTCGAGTTATTATAGTTGTACTATAGCAGTGGTGGAACTATAGCAGTGAAAAAACTGTAGCAGCGGTAGGTACTCTAAAAGTATTGTAGCAGTGGTGGTATAGTTGCACACCAGGTACTATAGCAATAAAATTAATTGGAGGGGCCTTTGGGTAAAAAATGGGCTTTCAGGACTAGAATTAGGGCTTTCAAACTCCAAGGGCTTTGGGCCATGTTCATGGGCCACTTGGACCCAAGCCTATGAGCTATGTAATGGGTCTCCTTATAGCCATATAAAAATAAGTATTTTTTCATAATAAAAAGGTACTTCGACCTCATGTTTTAAAAAAAATAAAAAACAAAAAAGTTTTTGGTCAGATCACATTTTTTGAGGTTTGGATTGATGAAGTGAATAAAACATGTGAAATCCAATGTTGTAAATGAGGGAAAAATTCTCAAAGCTCCTATTTTATAAAAAGGGGACTTGAGAACCAGTTTTACATTAGTATATATATATATATATGCCAAAAAATATTTTAAAGTACATTACCAATATATATTTTTAGTGAAATGTTTTTTTATATATGTATATATATTATATATAAATATAATAAAACAAAAATAAAAAAATAATTTCTTTTTAAATCAACCAATTATGAGATTAGTTGAAACAATTAAATTTTGAAATTTTGAAATCTAATCAGTTGAATCCTTCAAATGGTTTTCTTGGTTGGATCTGTAAAGACCCATAAATTTCAAGGAATTTTTTTTTCTAATTTTCTTTGAAATTTTACAAGAACGTAGTTTCTGACGGCGCCTGATTCCGAGGCCCGGTGTGCCCGGAATCAATTTCTGAAGTTTGGCTCGGGTACGTTCAGTGAACGAATGAGCGTTTTTTTCTAACTTTTGAACTGGTGCTCGGAATTGAATTCTAAGGGCACCAATGGAATCGCAGCGCCGATATTTGCTTAGAAACGCCTCTTCTGGAGTTGCATTTTCTCGGTTGTGGTTTTTAATTTTTGGGGTTTAAGTTAAGAAATAAAATAATGTTGTACGACAATTTTATTTCATTTTTTACTTAAAGCCTCTTAAAGACCACTTTAAGCTACATAAGTTGGGTTGAAGTGGATAGGGTGCAATTCAAAATATCCTACCCACTTGGTAGGATATTTGTGAGGTGGTACCCACACGAGCCCCACCGTTTCTTTTCCTCCAAGTAATGCACCCGCGAAACCTCCTCATTAAACGAATTCAACCGACGTGTTTCCTTAATTTCTTAACGCCTCTATTTAATTGGGCAGTTAAGTTTTACAATTAATTCTTCAAATTAATTGTTCGTTACTTAACTTTGTTTTTCAAATTCGTTAGTTGATAATAAAATAATATGATGACTTATTTTATTATCTGGTTGTGGTGTTAACCTTTGGAGAATCTCTAAGGATCTTCATCTTCCTTCGCGAAGAACGCGAAGAACGCCGACCTCCGACGAAGGGCGACGAAGAACGCCAAACCCCCCGGAGATCGACGACGTGGCGCTGACAACTCTCCTCCCGCGACGTTCTTCTGTGACGTTCCTTCTTCCGCTGAAAATCTTTGAACAGCCGTTCGAGATCGTCGACGCGACGCCTTTCCGTGACGATGCGACGCCCTTCCGCAACGCAACGATCCTCTTGTTCCGCGACGGCCGATTCCGCGAACAACTCTCGTTCGACGACGTTGAGGTAGGGTTTTTAATTGAGGATAATAATACCCTTTTTCCTCGGATGTTTCCTTTGGAAAATAAAGAACGCAGATCAACTAAATATTAAGTTGATCCGCGAGAAGTTTGGTTGTGGGATGAGTATTCTTGATTGCGGAAAATCGGTAGGGGTTTTGTTTGTGAAAAAATAATTTTATTTCGTGGTTGTTTCCTTTCAAAACAATGAACCCGGATCAAAAATACAATTTTAATTTATTAAAATTGTATATTGTTACATTTTCATATGATAATTTATTCTTCCCGATTGTTATCAACTAATGCTGAGGGTGCGGGCCAAACAAACACGGCCTGACAACCCTCCGCAGTTCTTTGTTGATGCGCGGATTGGAGGGCGATGAAAAAACATGCCGCAAAGGTGATTCGTTGATTCCGCAGTGAAGAACGGGACCCGGGAAGAGCTACGGCGCAGACGGAAGTGGACTCGGACCACCGGAGCAACTCTGGTGGCCCGCGGAAACCACCGGCGGCGCGGGTCGCCGGTGCGGCGGCGGTGGCGTCAACGGACCCGCGGCCGCGCAGGTCCGGCGCCCACGGGACGCGGCAAAGCCGCTTCCGCTGACCGAGGGCGGCCCCCGCGGGGGCCGTGGTGTTGACAAACCGGGGAAGCGCGCCCCCGTCCCGGACTTCCCTCGCTCGGCCGCTCGGCGGAGCCAAGCCGGGCCGAGCCGACCCGATGGCCAGGTCGCTCCCATACCAGGCTGGGCCGCCCTGGCCGGGCCGGGTCAGACCCGGACCCGGGTTGGGTCGACCCGATTCGGGCCGACCCAGGGGGGGTCGGGCTGGGTCTGTCCGGGTCCAGACCCCCCTTCTTCAGACCGTTTTCGGTCTTTTGCCCGTATCTTGAGCTACGGGCCTCCGAACGACGCACCGTCAGCGGCGATGAGATCCCTGGATCGAGACGGTCATTTCGGTATATCACACCCAATGTTTCGAAACACTTTGGGTTCGACCGGCTTGGTTCGGATACGAAACCAACCCGGCCCTCGGAGCAGAAACACTCATATCTTGAGCTCTGGACGTCCGATTGACGTTCCGTTGACTTTGATGGATTCCTCTAAGTGAGGCGGATCTTTTGGCTTACTCTGCATGAGGTTTGGATGCCGTCGGAGTGTAGTCGGGTTGGTCTGCTCATGAAATCCAACCGGGCCCCTAGGACGAAAAAGCTAATAACTCACAGACTGGGCGTCTGATTGACGTGTCGTCTGTCTCGTTCATTTCCTCTTAATGAGACAGAACTTTTGGCATACTTCGCCCGAGTATTGGTTGCTGTTGGATAGTGGCCGGTTTGGATTGTACCCGAAATCCAACCGGGCCCCTGGAACGGAAAAGCTGATATCTTTCAGACCAGACGTCCGTTTGACGAACCGTCGGCGGCGTTGGTGATCACGTTGAGAAACGGTCCCTTTAAGTTTACCCTATGAGAGTTCAGGGTATAGTTGAGATACGGTCGGGTTGGTTTGCTCACGAAACCAACCGGGCCCCTGGGACGAAAAGGCTAGTAACTCACAGACCGGGCGTCTGATTGACGCGCCGTCTGTTTCGTTGAGACCCCTATGACGAGGCGGTCCTTTGAGATACTTCTTCATGGGACTTTGAGATACTTGGAGTATCGACCTGTAGCTCGTGGAGCGGACCCTCCCAGAGACAAGCGTACGGAGTACGGAGACCGTGTAGCCCACTGAGACCTGACGACTGCTTGACCGACTCGACTTGGAGTGACTCGACTAGCGCAGTGGACAGAGCACTACTTTGTGAGATGAAGACCCATGGCGGACGAAGCACTACATGTGTGATAGTGTAGACCTGCGGTACTCATCTGGAGAGTACCTCTGCAGGCTACTAGGGGGTGTGAACTACTGTATTTGGTTGACATACCCCGGCGGAATGCACTACTGTGTTTGGGTGGCTGGCCCGCGATACTCGATAGGAGGAGTACCTCAGCAGTCTTAGGTTAGTGAGCAGTACCTCAGAGTCGTGACAGGACCACTGTACACTCCAGAGACGGAGCTCTTCAGTAGTTACGGTTTCGATAATGAAAATCCAGGTTTGAGCTGAAACTTTTGACCCTTGTGTTTACCTCGTGATTGAGATGGGTCACTTGATAACTTTGGTATATGTATGGGCATATACCTGGGTAGTGGTTATCCGTTGATTTCATAATCCTTATGTTCCCTCATGATTGAGATGGGTTACTTGATAAATTAGGTATATGTATGGGAATATACCTAAGTAGAGGTTATCTGTTGAGATCTTCTTTGTGGTTATCCTTGTTGGTTTTAGTGAGAGCTTGAGGGTCTCAGGGTCCCTACTGAGTATCTTTATACTCACCCCTGCATGGGCTATTCCCGCACCTCGTTATGTTGGTTGCAGACGACGGTCAGTGCTGACGGAGGCCGAGTGTTCGAGACTGGATGGTACCCGGAGGTGGACTACACGACGAGTCAGAACCCGGAGGTGGACTTCACGGCGAGACGACACTCAGAGGAGGTTGACGGGCTAGAGCGCTGTGGAGGCTATCTGTACCAACCCTTCAGGTAGGATCCGTGGTGGACGATCCAGGAGCTGCGCCATCTGTACCAACGCTTCTGGTAGGATCCCTGGTGGATGATCCTGGAGCTGCGCCATCTGTACCTACCTTTCAGGTAGTATCCGAGGAGGACGACCAAGGAGATGCTTCCTTCCTTCCAGCTGTTGTCTTTTCTGTTGTACTTTGTTCATTTGTAGTTGTAATTTCTTTTTGGGTTTGTATTCTGGCCCATTTACCTTTCATCACTTCTCTTTGTACTTAGTGTTTTATTTCCACTTGTACACTGTTGTGTTTTGTTTAATTTTATAAAGGTAATGCCTTCCCAGTTATCGGGATTTACGCCTTTGGTGCTAGTCGCCAGCCCCTATCCTATGGAAGGCGGGCTTGGGGTAGTGACGGCACGGGCCCCGAGGACAGGTCGTGAAAAATTGGTATCAGAGGAGTCGGATCTACCGTAGAACTTATAACTCTGATATTTTCTTTCTGTGAAGCAATAGTGTTAAGAGTACCGAGTGTGGTCTTCAGTTCAGGGAGTCTAGTGTTGGTGCGGGCGGCCGACGTATCCATACACCAGGACCCTGACAACTGTTTTCCGACTTTGTGCACAAAAACACTGATTGCGTGTGTGTTTCCAGAAGTTTTTAAATGTCAGCTCAAACCAGGTCAGCTCACCAGGTATAAACGTTTGACCGTGTCACGTTGTTTCTTTCAGGATGCCTTTTCACGGACGACCAGCTAGAGCCCAGAGGGATGTGCGTACTGAGAGCTTGCCAAGCGACGAGGCTCCGGTACAGGGCCCTCTTGCAGTTGAGGCACCAGCGGTACTACCATACGTTGGGCCACTGATGCCACTAGCCCCAGCAGTGGGCGATGCACGCCACTTGAGCGCGCTGCACGAGTTCCAGCGCCAGAGGCCACCCAGGTTTTAGGGAGAGACAGACCCGCAGGCGGCTGAGGATTGGCTGGGGGCAGTGGTAAGAGTCTTCAGGCTAGTGGGGATGCCTGCAGACTTCATGGTGATCTTTGCTACCAGCCTTCTTCAAGCAGTAGCAGGCAGGTGGTGGAACAACTTGTTCCAGTTTTGCGACGGGATGACCTTCACATGGGAAGACATCGAGACCTTCTTCAGGGTGGAGTTTGTGCCAGTAGCTCTACACCCCGAGCGTGTACAGGAGCTTCTTCCTTTGCCGCAGGGTTTTCGATCAGTAGCCGAGTCATCTGTGGGTAGTAGACAGATGATTTAGTGGTCCAGGAGGACCAGACCAGCAGATGGGCGATCTCGGGTTTTAGGATCGGTGGTGCGGGGCACCCGGGGTGGGGTCAGAGCCAGGCGTGCTAGAAACGGACATTGTTTCTCCTGTGACAGGAAGGGTCACCTGGAACGTGACTGTACGACCCCCCTCACAGTTGATCAGTAGGTGTTGGAGGTGCCACCGAGACAGAAGCAGCGGTTGGTGCTTGAGCAACAGCCGAGCAGTGGACAAGGCAGTAGAGCTCCGGGAGCAGGTGGACCAGAGCGGAACTAGTGGATACGTCCCTTGTACTTAAAGTTCCATGTTGCTGTTGTATTCGTGTCTTTGTACTATGAGCTGCAATAATAAAAAGACACTTATCTTTGTGATGTTTGCTTTCCTGTCCTTTTTGTTTGGTTGATACTGAGTGGTCCTGGTTAAGACTGTTGACTTAACCCTCACTTTCGAGATTTCTACTAGAGGAGACCCAGTGACCTCGCACTGATGCCGACAGTGTGACTTTACCCTTAGAGGCGAGAGTGATAGTTGGATCTCTTGGTAGTTATGTCGAGGCCTTACGACATCATCCATGGCATGAATGCATCCTTCATGTCAGGATTGACTGTATTAGGCAATGGGCGTGGTTCATCCAAGGGATGAGACCGAGTTTCTCTTTTCGGCAAATGGGAAATTTTATCAGATCATACAGATCATAGGAAAAGAAGGTTCAGATCATCCAGGAGCGGATGAAGACTGCACAGTGCAGTAAGAAACAGGAAACTGGTGCCAGTCTTAGAGACTCGGGCGTGTTAAATGTTTCCGGAAGTGGAAACATTAAAGAGAGATGAGTCTGCGAAGCGATAGATGTGGAGGCAGAGCTAGGAGAGCAGCATGAGGTGGTGTACATATTAACATGATACAACCACCCGCCTTAGTTATCCCCGCCAGGCTCAGGGAGCTGGAGGTTGGAGGAAGAGTGTGGATACATGCGGTCAAGGAGTGTGACCCAATGGCTCTAAAAATGATTCAAGGGACAGTCTGTGTCCACTACTAGTTGCTGTAGTAACAGACGTCGATATGAATCATTCCTCTCTTTCACAAATCTTGTCCCAGACCTAGAGTTTCGGGTAATCCATGGACTTGACCCTCACGTCTGGAGATACCTTGGGAGGAGACTCAATAATCACACTTACACCGACGGTGTGGTCAGAACCTCGAGGCGAGAGTTTCGGTTGGAATATCTTAGTGGCAGCGTCGAGGCCTTACAACGTTGGTTTGAGTATGGACTGGGCAATCATAGTTCATACACAAATTTACGGCATTAGGAAAAAATCTTGTGGTTTAACTATGACGTCGGAATGGGTTTTCCTTGGTCGGTGAAAAGGAAACCCTCGGAAGCACAGGATAACTCATTCATAGGAGGGTGCAGCCGATCACTCTTGAGTCGATCAACCTTACCCTCGTAGCAACAGTCATTTTGAGTTTTAACAGGAATTGGAGACCTCTAGAGTTCGAGGATGACAATCACATCTTTATACGGGTCTCACCTCGACGAGGTTTATGAAGATGTGGCCAAGGCGACAAGTTATCTCCGAGGTTCAGCGGACCTTCTTAGGTCCTCATCTGGGCAGGCGGGGTGGTTTACCGCTTGACCCATCCACCTCAGTTGCACCGAGTGCACGACGATTTCCACGTATCTCAACTGAGGAGATACGTGCTCAACCCTTCGCATATCATCGACCATGAGGAGCTGGACGATGGCTATGGAGTGTCTTTCACGGAGGTTCCAGTGGGGATCGAGGATCGACCAGAGCGGATCCTATGAGGATGATCGATTCCTCTGGTGCACTTTCTCTAGTAGTATGGGAACCTCCAGGTGAGCACATGGGAGCGGAAGGATCAGATGTGTGCTCTGTACCGCTTTTCTGACCCTAGATTGTGTTAAATCTTTACGAGTACGTAAAGCCCTGAGGTGGGAGTGATTTAAACACCCGTAAATTTCAAGGAATTTTTTTTTTATAATTTTCTTTGGAATTTTACAAGAATGCAGTTTCTGACGGCGCCTGATTCTGAGGCCCGGTGTGCCCGGAATCAATTTCTGAAGTTTGGCTCGGGTACGTTCAATGAAGGAATGAGCGGGTTTTTCTAACTTTTGAACTGGTGCTCAGAATCGAATTCCGAAGGCACCGATGGAATCGTAGCGCCGATATTTTCTTAGAAACACCTCTTCCGGAGTTGCGTTTTCTCAGTTGTGGTTTTTAATTTTTGGGGTTTAAGTTAAGAAATAAAATAAAGTTGTACGACAATTTTATTTCATTTCACTTAAAGCCGCTTAAAGACCACTTTAAGCTACTTAAGCTGGGTTGAAGCGGACAGGGTGCAATTCAAAATATCCTACCCACTTGGTGGGATATTTGTATGGTGGGACCCACACAAGCCCCACCGTTTCTTTTCCTCTAAGTAACACACCCGTGAAACCTCCTCATTAAACGTAGTCAACCGACGCGTTTCCTTAATTTCTTAACGCCTCTATTTAATTGGGCAGTTAAGTTTCACAATTAATTCTTTGAAATAATTGTTCGTTACTTACCTTTGTTTTTCAAATTCATTAGTTGATAAAAAAATAAGATGAGGACTAATTTTATTATCTGGTTGTCGTGTTAACCTTTGGAGAATCTCTAAAGATATTCATCCTCCTTCGCGAAGAACGCGAAGAACACAATGAATGCCGGCCTCCGACGAAGGGCGACGAAGAATGCCAAACCCCATGAAGATCATCAACGTGACGCCTTTCCACGATGACGCGATGCCCTTTCGCAACGCAACGATCCTCTTGTTTCGCGACGGCTGATTCCGTGAAGAACTCTCGTTCGATGACGTTGAGGTAGGGTTTTTAATTGAGGATAATAATACCCTTTTTCCTCGGATGTTTCCTTTTGAAAATAAAGAACGTGGATCAACTCAATATTAAGTTGATCCACGGGAAGTTTGGTTGTGGGATGAGTATTCTTTATTGCGGGAAATCGGTAGGGGTTTTGTTTGTGAAATAATAATTTTATTCCGTGGTTGTTTCCTTTCCAAACAATGAACCCAGATCAAAAGTACAATTTTAATTTATTAAAATTGTATCTTGTTACGTTTTTATATGATAATTTATTCTTCCCGATTGTTATCACCTAACACGGAGGGTGTGGGCCAAACAAATACGGCCCGACAACCCTCTGCAGTTCTTCGTTGATGCGCAGATGGTCGGGCGATGAGAAAACAAGCCGCAGAGGTGATTCGTTGATTCCGTAGTGAAGAACGGGACCCGGGAGGAGCTACGGTGCAGATGGAAGTGGAATCGGACCACCGGAGCAACTCCGATGGCCCGTGGAAACCACCGGCGGCGCGGGTCACCGGCGCCGGCGGCCGGATGCGGCGGCGCCCCGGCGCGCCGCCGGACAGAGCCACCGCGACTGAAGCCGCAGCGGCGGCGGCGCCAGCGGACACGCGGCCGCGCAGGTCCGGCGCACACGGGACATGGCAAAGCCGCGTCCGCTGACCGAGGGCGGCCCCCGCGGGGGCTGCAATGTTGACACGCTGGGGTAGCGCGCCCCCCGCCCCGGACATCCCTCGCTCGGCCGCTCGGCAGAGCCGAGTCGGGCCGAGCCGACCCGCCGGCCGGGTCGCGCCCAGACCGGGCCGGGCCACCCTGGTCGGGCCGGGTCGGACCCGAACCTGGGTTGGGTCGACCCGGTTCGGGCCGACCCAGGGGGGTTCGGGCCGGGTCGGTCCGGGTCCAGACCTCCCCTCTTCGGACTGTTTTTAGTCTTTTGCCCGTTTCTTGAGCTACGGGCCTCCGAACGACGCACCGTCAGTGGCGATGCGATCCTTGGATTGAGACGGTCGTTTCGGTATATCGCACTCAAAGTTTCAGAACACTTTGGGTTCGGCCGGGTTGGTTCAGATATGAAACCAACCGGGCCCTCGGAGCGGAAATGCTCATATCTTTAGCTCCGAACGTCCGATTGACGTGCCATCGACTTTGATGGATTTCTCTAAGTGAGACGGATCTTTTGGCTTACTCCGCTTGAGGTTTGGATGTCGTCGTAGTGTGGTCAAGTTGGTTTGCTCACGAAATCCAACCGGGCCCCTGGGACGAAAAATCCAATAACTTATAGACCGGGCGTCCGATTGACGCGCCGTCTGTCTCATTGATTTCCTTTTGATGAGACGGAACTTTTGGCATACTTCGCCTGAGTTTTGGTTGCTGTTGGATAGTGGCCGGGTTGGATTGTACCCGAAATCCAACCGGGCCCCTAGAACGGAAGAGATGATATCATTCAGACCAGACGACCGTTTGACGAACCGTCGACGGTGTTGGTGATCACGTTGAGATACTGTCCCTTTAAGTTTACCCTATGAGAGTTCGGGGTACAGTTGAGATATGGCCGGGTTGGTTCGCTCACGAAACCAACCGGGCCCCTGGGACGAAAAGGCGGGTAACTCACAGACCGGGCGTCCGATTGACGCGCCGTTTGTTGCGTTGAGACCCCTATGACGAGGTATTCCATTGAGATACTTCTTCGTGGGATTTTGAGATACTTGGAGTATCGACCTGTAGCTCGTGGAGCGGACCCTCCCAGAGATGAGCGTGCGGAGTATGGAGACTGTGTAGCCGACTGAGACCTGACGACTGCTTGGCCGACTCTACTTGGAGTGAGTCGACTAGCCCAGTGGACGGAGCACTACTTTGCGAGGTGCAGACCCATGGCGGACGGAGCACTACCTGTGTGACAGTGCAGACCCACGATACTCATTCGGATAGTACCTCTGCAGGCTACTAGGGGGTGTGCACTACTGTGTTTGGGTGACATACCCCGGCGGGAAGCACTACTGTGTTTGGGTGGCTGGCCCGTGGTACTCGACAGGAGGAGTACCTCAGTAGTCTTAGGTTAGTGAGAAGTACCTCGGAGTTGTGACCGGACCACTGTACACTCCAGAGACAGAGCTCTTCAGCAGTTACAGTTTCGATAATGAAACTCCTGGTTTGAGCTGAGACTTTTGACCCTTGTGTTTACCTCATGATTGAGATGGGTCACTTGATAACTTAGGTATATGTATGGGCATATACCTGGGTAGTGGTTATCCATTGAATTCATAATCCTTTTGTTTCCCCATGATTGAGATATGTTACTTGATAACTTAGGTATATGTATGGGCATATACCTCTACCTAAGTAGAGGTTATCTGTTTAGATATTCTTTGTGGTTATCCTTGTTGGTTTTAGTGAGACCTTGAGGGTCTCGGGGTCCCTACTGAGTATCGTTATACTCACCCCTACACGGGCTATGCCCGCACCTCGTTGTGTTGGTTGCAGACGACGGGCAGTGCTGACGGAGGCCGAGTGTTCGAGACTGGACGGTACCCGGAGGTGGACTACACGACGAGTCAGTACCCGGATGTGGACTTCACAGCGAAACGACACTCAGAGGAGGTTGAAGGGCGAGAGCGCTGTGGAGGCTATCTATACCTACACTTTAGGTAGGATCCGTGGTGGAAAATCTAGGAGTTGTGCCATCTGTACCTACCCTTCAGGTAGGATCTGTGGTGGACGATCTAGGAGTTGCGCCATCTGTACCTACCCTTCTGGTAGGATCCGAGGAGGATGACCCAGGAGCCGCTTCTTTCCTTCTAGCTATTGTCTTTTCTGTTGTACTTTGTTCATTTTTAGTTGTACTTTCTTTTTGGGTTTGTATTCTTTCCCATTTACCTTTCAGCACTTCTCTTTGTACTTAGTGTGTTATTTCCGCTTGTACTCTGTGGTGTTTTGTTTATTTTTATAAAGGAAATTCCTTCCCAGTTATTGGGATTTACGCCTTTGGTGCTAGTCGCCAGCCCCTGGCCTAGGGAAGGTGGGCTTGGGGTAGTCACGGCACGGGCCCCGAGGACGGGTCGTGACACGATCAAATCAAAGTGTTCTATGATTGAAATGGTGATATCAAATCAGTGTGAATCACATCGATTTTGTTCTATAAATAATGAGATTATGAGATAAGCCATGATCAATCTTTTAAATTTAAATTTATCCAGATACATTCTCTCAACATTGACGCTATGGGGATTTCAGAATTTGGTGTTCACCATTCCTTAAATATTGATGAAATTATTAAGTGAAGTTTCCACTGATAAACCTACACCAACATGTGAGGGTGGATCTGTAACATGCTAACCCAACTCACAACTTAAACAGCGGCCAAACCGATGGGTCACATGGCCTCAAGTGCGCATCCTCATATGCCAAAGGCTACTGACTAACAACAAGGGTGTTAGGGGGTGATAATGGGAAGACTATACCCTCATATAAGAGTAGCACAACAATATAGTAAATCAAAATAAACAAAAAATAGCAGAAGCAGTAATAAATGGAAGAAAAAGTGAAAAAAGAATAATATAAACTGTATACAAAATTTTTCCAATGCCAATATACAATAATGCATGCATGTCCAGGTGATGATGCATAATCTAAAACAATAGACATATAATAGGAAACAAGATACAATACAGTGAAAAATAAAGGAAAGAAAACCCCCAAGGGTAATATCTATGAGAATCCCTAGATCCAGATTGGTCATGTGCTCCTAACTCCCAGGTATAAGCACGACAACTCAAGCAATAGTCTATTGTCCTATGAACATAAGGTCTACTCGGGTACCCTAGTGTAATGGCAGTCCGAGCAGGGTGTGAGATATAAATTCAACTATGTTACCACCCATGATGTCTACAACTGAATCTAGTCTATGAATATAAAGTAAATAAGTGTGTAGGTAATATGAATAAATGAATAGTGCTGAATAAAAAAATAAACACTGGTTGGCTCAGGTTTCAATAGGATACCTGGTAGACTCTACCTACTTCGAATCATGGACAAAATGAATGTATAATCAGTAATTATATATATAGTAATAATAATATATATAATTTGGCTATATATTTCATCCACCTATATAAACCAAATACATGCAGACAGAAGTGGACATATACCTAGAATACTAGGTGTTGGAAGGACCAGAGTGTAACTCAGACATCCCTAACTAGTCTAAATGAGTCTACAAGCTCAAGCAATAGGGTACATTCCCTATATCCCAATAGAGTGTGAGACGTCATGTAAAACACTTAGGATAGTGAGTGAGCCATCATGTCAACACTTTAAATAAATAGCATGGCACCTCAAGCCCAATGTCCTTCATAGTGTCAATGGTGTGATATGTCATGACTCAATACTTGATGTAATGGAGTGTGATTTTACACCATGTTCAATACATCCCTTTCCATCTCTCCACAACCCATTTAAGGCATATTCATATATCAATAATAATAACTAGATCCATGAAGAATTATCTCTCATTCTCTATATTTATCAATCCATTATAAATAGGGATTCACCTTGAGAACAATTCACATAAGTCGTGCTTATTTAATTATAACAAGAGGTGTGGTCATACCACCCAATTTAATTTAATTTCACTTAATTCATTTAAAACATTCAAGGAAAGAAAGCCTTCGTGAACAAGCTAATTAAATTAATAAATTCCATTGACTATATTAAAACATTACAATTCATTTGACAAGGCTCAAGGAGACACTTAGAAAGTGCCATTGACAATTGGAAATTTACCTTCTTAAGAAAATACCACTTATAAATTAATCCATTTAATTTATAAAACAAGATAAGCACTTAGAGGGTGATTTGGTTCATTCAACACTTATAAAAGGAAGAAACTACAATTAGGAATAACCAAATAGTCCATGTACAAAACATACAACATATCCAACCTTAACAAAATCATAAGAAAACCATCAATGCCATAAATACAAGAAAGATGAAATTCACTAATTACCACATTGTAATTTCTAAGACAACACAACTCATCCGATGGGTTTTATTATAAATGCATGACATTGTTTATCAAACAATTTATTTAATATAATTAAGCATTAAATATAAGATTCATAACTCAATTCACTTTAAAGAAGAATTTCATAGAAACTACCCAATATGGAAATTCAATTCATAAAGGTTTAACATGGAATTTAATAAATGATATCATTAATTGGGAAATTTTTTATAATGGAAATTCTATTTATAGACTAAGTAGAATTATTAGAAGTCATTCTAGGATTTCAAACAATTAATTATAATAGGTCAATATAAGATGGAACACCCATGGGGTGTCCGTGATCGAGGTTAACAACCTCTATATACTAAACAATGATCATAAGGGGTGTATCTAGGTGTATTGATCAATTTTATATGAACAAATCAACTAAAAGGTGATGCTTGGAAAAGGACAAAAAATGACACAATGAAAAAATTCACATTTCAATGGAAATTTAGGGAAAAACCCATTGACCACCTACCTCGTTCTTAGGACATTCCATTCATCCAATACCGAGATCTGATTCAGTCCGGTTTGGAAGAATCCTATGAAATGTACATCCACCCTAAAAATAAGGAAAATGAGATTGCACCATGATAACTCAATCGTGAGGATATTAAATGAAGAAAGCTTTAAAAGGAATCGAGAGATCACTAAGAGGAATCCATAGGGACTAATGGTGTTCGAATTGGATGACGGATGGAGGAGATATTGAGATCCCTAGAATTGGGAGGAGGAGGAAGCCACAAACCAAGAGGATAGGGCTCACTCAATAGAGGATGAAGGAAGAAAAATAAAATGAGGTTTTAAAACTCATTAAGGGGAAAAGGTAATTTTACTCTAAAAATTGGGTTGCACAGTTTGGCCAAACCGTGCGCCAGCCGTGTGACACCCACTGCCTTGAAAATCCACCTCACATGGTTTGTCCCACATGGTTACCATAACCATGTGCCTACCATGTGATTAATAGTGAGAGGGTACTACCTAAGTGGTACTACCCGTGCAAGCTAGGTGCATGGTTTGAGTAAACTGTGTGCAGCCCATGCATCACCTGCTGCACCTCTGATTCAGGCCACACGATTTGCTGTTAGGGGTCGCACAGTTTTAGAAAAACTATGTGCCCTATGAAGACCTTCCAAACTTGTTATTTTCTAGGTTTGACACTCCCAAAACTCAACAAGACACCCAAGGGACCCCCTAGGTCTTTACCCATGTATAAAAGCAACACTTTGAAGTGTTACAACTCTTAGAATTAAATTTCGAAGCTCGGTTCAAAGAACGACCCATCCACTAAATGCCAAAATTCAAATTCCCTTGGAATTTCATCATGGATAAAAAAGACGGGCCGTTACAACCTCCCCACCTTAGAACTTATCATCCTAGAGAATCCTTTAGGAACAACAAAAACATTACCCGACCTACAAGGGTTATGAAGTCCTATTCAAATGGTCACATTGAATTTCCAAATTTCCAATGCACCTATAAGAATTAATTTAATTATATGACACTGATTCTGTGAAAACATGAACCAACACTTGTTTCCACATTGAAATAAAAAAATGCAGCTTACACGAGCTTGTTTAGCTAGAGACACAATCACTTCATCATCTTGCTAAACATCTGACCAGTGGTGCTCCCCACCCGAGGTTTTAACATCAGAAGGGTCCAATTCCAGGCCACAAAACATCCACCATCAAAATTTCATATGAATCATTCCCTAAGAATTATAATGATTATCTCGACGTGTTTATTTAATAGGGTGAACATGATTACATCTGAGGCCATAACAGAAACCTCATCGTAATGATATGGTCAAATTCCGATCGACCAACTGAAACTGGTCATGTATCTTATTGGAAAGACACTAATGACCCTAAAAACAAACCCACCTTAACCTAGATACATGATTAAAATGGTTTCCTTTGACTGTAAACATATAAAAATAAGGATAAAAAGTCGATCCATCTCTGACTAACCTTTCTCAAATGCTCATCTTAGATAGCCGGTGTATTAAAACTAAACCACAATGCCTTCTTCCAAGGAATTTTGCATTTATGAAAAGAATATTCACTGAATCACATTCCTAAATTTTAGTGACGTTTCTTGGATAAACCACCACTTTACCATTAAAAACATCAAGTATTTACATGAACAAGGGTGTAACCCATATGCAACCCACTGGAATCATTACCCTTAAAACAAGACCTCTGAGCCTGAAAAAAAGTATGAGGTATCCTAGGATTTATCGAACTAGAGTCCAAGGAACTAACCCAATATAGTCCATACTCCATGTTTACACAAGAGAATTTGGTACATAGACAAGACATACTAATCTGATAATTGACTGAGCCCAGAGCAACATCTGTCTAGCAGTCAAGTGAAATGAAATAGATGGTGTCCATGAGTCTGTCCAAGTCATTCCTACATGGGAGCCCATACATCACTCATGACTAACCATTCCTCGAATAAAACCACACATATAGCATGGAACATTGATAGAGATTACTTATCAATCCCAATGGATTTTAAAACTTTTGCGCAACATAAGACCGATGATCTCTTAGTCCACCAAGGATGACATCAAGATAGGGGAAATGATCACCTCTTTAAGAAGATTACAATAAGAGGAAACCAAAATAAGAATATTTGAACCACTACTAGTCATCCTCTTGAAAGAATCTCGGCTTCACCCTACCGACACATCGCTATTAACTGATCACAAGCCTTCACCATCCAAGGAATCCTATGATCACTCGACATAACCACATAAGTCTATCCAAGACCAATGGTGTTTTTAAAAGAGTTGTGTACATAGCCAAGCACAAACACATCGTGATGCAGAGAAAGCATCGATATGATTCCAAACTTTCAATCCACAAGGGAATTCAAGAAAGACCGACCATTTTTGAATGGTTCTATTTGGTTGTGTTCCTTCCACTTGGAAGGGCGCATATCCACTAGAGTTGACATGACACTCCCCAACTTAGGAGTTTCCTAGTCATTGAATGGAGAGAGACAGACTATCCACTCACAAGTGTGCTAGATCAGAAACGCCATAAATGCACATGTATAGATCATTTGAGTCATGACCCCCATGTCACAACATCATAGCATTTGGCATGAAATCCAAAACCAACCTAACTAGCATGTCAAAACACTCGATCCTCTGGAATTCATCTAAAGCATTGGGATGAATTTGAATCCTTTAATTCCCAGGACACTCTACTTCATAGATGACCCGAGAACGTACTCAAAAACTCAAGGCTCAATAATTTCACTATACTCAATCAGTTCATTACATCATTTATAAACTCGACGGGTACCCTGTATATAATTTCATACTAACCCATGATTTAGAAGAAAACAAAACATTCTAGATACTACCCAAAGGCTTATCAACACTACGCATTCAATTATATGATGGACCATGCAAAAAACTGGCTAAAATTCTTATTATCCCATATGATGGTAAAACAAACTAATGACCTCTCGAGCCACCCAAGAAAAATAAATAGGGTCATAAGAACTACTAATCAGTCGACCATGCCCGATTCATGTCTAACATAATGAAATAAAGCATTAATTATTACTCACACCCATATAAAGGGTCAAGGATACCATAACCACCCATCTAAACAAGGGTTTCATTTAGAAAATAAGAGTCCTACTAGGGAAGAAGACACTTGAAATACACAATATGACATAAATATCACAAAATTTAACAAGGTATTTTAGGCTATAATAGTGATACCTACCTCAGGCTAGCCTCTTACAAAATAATACGAGTCAACCCCATCACTAGGTCACTCCAATGAAAAGTCACCAGGCTTAAGAGCCCATCATTTAATTCATTTCTAAAGAGATAAAGGCCTATGAAAAATTCTCATGTTTCTATTAAAAGGCAACTCAAATAGAAGTTTAAACTAAGGAAACCACTTCAGGTTCCATTTTTAAGTATTTTCATTTATTCACATTTAATGTTTAAACATTTAAAATATTTTAAACAGAACACAAACTAACAATTAATAAACAAAAGTACTTGGTACCTTTTTTAATTAACACTATGAGGAAAAACATGCAAGTTATATCATCTTCCTCCTTTAATAATTAACCATTTATTAATATCCCATCACAATTAGAAAATTCATGAATTATATTAATTTTTAATTTATAATAGATAAGGTGACCTATGAGGGTCCTATTAAGATAACCTAGGTTCACCAGAATGCAACTGAATATTAGTTTCTTAATTTTCAATGATTTTAAACACCTGCAACCAGTTATCATATAAGAAACATACCCCAACTGACCTACTTGGGTCTAATTGTTCATTTTATAAGTTTAACCAATAATTTTGAGTTAAAAAATTAAACATCTTTCACATTCATAACCATTTAAAAACATATCATGGTCATACATAATGGTTTGGTTATATAGGTTGCCATATCTGATTTATAAAGTGCCCATACACTTTATAAATCATAAACTAGCTCCAATTTAATCAAAACAAATTCAATTTAAACATGAAATTTAGCAGATTTTTCATTTTAACCAAACTCTCTAGATATACATAAGTCTCAAGAGATTGTTTGAGTACATGGGTTAACCTTCGCCAATTATAAGGCACTCATACACCTTATAATGGTTATTGTTTAATCTAAACCAATTCACATTTAAAATTCCAACTAATACCTCATTATCATTTTAACAATGGTATTTAAATATGCGTAAATATCAAGGATCTTTTGAGTACATGGGTTACCTTTTCCCAATCATAAGGTGCCCATATACCTTACAACTAAAAATTGTCTCGCATTTACTCACAACCAATATATTTAGCCCAGGCCACCATTTATATATATCAAAATAGAACTAGAATTATGTCACAAGAAATAAAAAAAATCACACTAGATAAACAAGAAACATGGAATATAATCAACTAGTAATGTTATATAAGTATGAATGCTAATGAAAAAAACATGGAATAAAACTCAAGGTACATAATCAAATAAGCATGCATGCTATAAATGCAACTACATGGCACGAGATATGCATGAAATATGAATTTCTATGTGCCTATAATGATTCATGTAATGATTCATCCTTTCCATACCAGGCCAAAGAAAAAAACCAAAAAAACCATAAATCAATAACCATATAAAGAACACCATCCAATCAAGGTGAAACAAAAATAAACTATAATAGAAAATAACATGATCAATAATACCATCCCTGACCACTTGGACTTTTCCCCATTGTTAGAGTGATCAGTCCCAAACATGCCTATTTACCAAGAACTGACACATTCCTAACCTCATATCTACCAATTCCCAAAATAGTAATACAAATGAAACAAAAACCCTCTAATACCACTTTAGAACATCCGGAAATAGCTCACCACTAAAACGGTGGCTGGGCCAGTGGGTCAAATGGAATCAAGCTTGCCTCCCCATACACCAAATGATGCCAACTAGTAGAAAGGGTCTTAGGAGGTGATAGTGGGGAGACTATACCCTTATATCAGAGAAAAACAATGACATAATAAATCAGAATCAACAGAAAATAGTGGAAGTAGTAATAAATTGAATATATAGTAGTAGAAGAATAATATAAACTGTATGAAAAAGTTTTCCAATGACAATATATAAAAATGCATGCATGCCAAGTGATGATACATAATATAAAATAACAGAGATACAACAGGCGAGAAGATACAATACAATGAAAAATAAATAAAGAAAAGAAAATCCCTAAGGTTGATCTCCACGAGCATATCAAGCTCCAACTCGGTCCTATGCTCCTAACTCTGAGGTACAAGCAAGAAAACTCAAGAAATAGTCCATGGTACTATGAAC
This sequence comes from Viscum album, assembly GCA_963277665.1. Taxonomy (NCBI): domain Eukaryota; kingdom Viridiplantae; phylum Streptophyta; class Magnoliopsida; order Santalales; family Viscaceae; genus Viscum; species Viscum album. Next base: position 646,453,822 of record OY728119.1, read on the forward strand.
ATAAGGTCTACTTGTGTACCCCAATGCACTGGCAGCCCAAGCACGGTGTGAGATATAAATCCCAGTAGGTTACCACCCACAATGTCTACAACTGAATCCATTTTGTGAATATAAAGTAAATTTGTGTAAAGGTAATATGATTAAATGAACAATTCTAAATAAATAAATAAACATCAGTTAGCTCATGTTCTAATAGGACACCTTGCTGCTCTACCGACTTTGGATCATGACAAGAATGAATGTATGATCAATAAAAAAATATATAGTAATAATATATATAGTTTATTTATATATTTCATCCAACTATGTTAACTAAGTACATGTTGAGATATGTGGCTATATACCTAGAATACTAGGCACTCGCTGGACCGGGGCATAACTCATACATCCATAACCAGTCTAAACGAGCCTATAAGCACAAGCTATAGGGTAAATTCCCTACATCCCAATAGAGTATGATACATCATTCATGACACTCGGGATAGTGATTAATCCATTATGCCGACACTCTAAATGGGGATCTTGACACCTCAAACCGAACATTCTATATAGTGTCAATGGTGCGAGACGTCATGACTCAACACCCAATGTAAGGGAGCATGATTTTCCACCATGCTCAATAGACCCCTTACCATCACTCTATACCATATTTAAGAAGTAATAATATAAAAATAATAATAACTAGATCCATGATGCATTAACTCTAATGATCTACATTTATCAATCAATTATAAATAGGGATTCACCTTGATAACAACTCACATAAGCCATGATTATTTAATTATAACAAGAGGCGTAGTTTTACCATACAATTTAATTTCATTTCACTTAAATTCATTTAATACATTCAAGGAAATGAATCCGTTGTAAAAAAACTAATAAAACTAATAAATTTTATTGAATCTATCAAAACATTACAATTCATTGAACAAGTCTCAATGAGACACTTAGAAAGGGTCATTTACAATTGGGAATTAACCTTCTTGGGCAAATCTCACTTATAATGCAATCCATTTAATTTATAAAATAGGCCAAGCACTTAGAGGGTGCTTTGGTTCATTCAACACTTATCAAAGGGGGACACTCTAATTAGGAATAACCAAAGTGAACATGCACAAAACATTCCATATGTATAAAATTAACAAAAGAATAATAAAACCAACAATTCCATAAATCTAATCATGAATAAATTCACTAATTAGCGCATTGTAATTTCAAATATAGTGCACCTCATCTGAGGGGTTTTATTATAAAAGCATGACATTTTTTATCAAACAATTTATTTAACATAATAAAGCATAAAATATAAGATTCATAACCCAATTTACTTTAAATAAGCATTTCATAGAAACTAACCAACCAATAAATTCAATTAATAAAATTTTAACATGGAATTTAGGAGATTGTATCATTAGTTGGGAAATTTTCTACAATTAAAATTAAATTTATATCATAATACAAACACATAGAAGGTGTTTTGAGATTTTAAACAATTAATTATAATAGGAAAATATAATCCAGCACATTCATGGGGTGTCTATGATCAAGGTTAACAACCTCTATATACTAAACAAGGATCATAAAGAGTGTATCTAGATGTAGCGATCAATTTGATATGAATAACTCAACTAAAAGGAAATGATCAGAAAAGTCCAGAGCACAACATAATAGAAAAATTCATATTTCAATGGAAATTTAGGGGAAAATCTGCAGACCACTTGCCTCATGCTTAGTAAGTTTCACTCATCCTATACTGAGGTCTGATTCGGTCCAGTTTGGAAGAAATTTAAGAAATAGACATCTGCCCTAAAAATTGGGGAAATGAGATTTCACCATGATAACTAAATTGAGAGGAGATTAAACTAATAAAGGTTTAAAAGGAATCGATATCTTACCGATAGGAATCAATAGGGATTGACGATGTTTTAATCAGATGATGAATGAAAGAGATATTTAGATCCCTAGAATAGGGAGGAGGAGGAAGCCATGATGCAAGAGGAGATGGATCTCTAGTTAGAGGAAGAAGGAAGAAAAATAAAATGAGGTTTTAAAACACATTAAGGGTAAAGGTAATTTTACCCTAAAAACTGGGTCACACAGTTTGGCCACATAGTTTGGACAAACGGTGTTCGAACCGTGCGACTCCTACTACCTTGGAAACCCACCTTGCATGTTTTGTGTTAGGTCCACTAGGTTAGATTCCCTGAGAGGGGGGGGGGGTGAATCAGGGTATGACAGATTAAAATAACTGCCCCTATTGATCTTTTCCTACTGCTAAGCAAGACTCTCTTCTCTCTCTTTCATGTAGAAATGTATAAATAGAAACTAAATCATGAACATGACACATCGATTTTTACTTAGTTTACCCTCATTGGGCTACATCCAAGGAGCACACACCAACGATTTGCTGATGTACCAAATACACTAAAAGTGCACTACTGTTTACAAAGTTTGGGATAGATCACTTATATTTCCATGCTCACTTCCTTTACAAAGTTTAGGGTCAGCTCACTGCTTTCCCAAGGGTCACTCCCTGTTTCTCTCTCTCTGGCTCACTGCCGGTGGAGAGGATCACCTTTTTCCTCTTCCTTTTCTCACTGCAATAGAAAGGATCCACTCATAGTTTATAGACCTATAGGTCTCTTCATTATCACTAATGAATACATCCTCTGTTGTATATATATGCTTTGTTGAAGTCCAACTTTCACCCGTAGATGAATCTCACATTGTACCGAAGGTATCGAGAAAACTTCCAGCTTTCATGCAGCCCTGAATCACTACTGTGCTTCAACCATACATGGCGCCCTTCTCTAAGCCAGTGTGCAAGTCTCGGAGTACAAGTTATAACTGGAACACGATTCCACCTCAACCACTTGCATGGAACAAGCTTCTTCAACTCCAAACTTGCATGACTCACACCCTTTTACACCCAAACCAATTTTGGTGCACAACCATAAACTGTCACGCTTCTTTAAAATATGGTGCGCAAGTGTCACCAAACCACTTCCACGATACCTTCTTCAACTCAAAACTTGGGCGACTCACAACCCTTCTTGCCCAAAACACCTTGGTCGCACAACAAACAACTAGCGCACAACTTCTACTTGTGCGACCCACCACCACTTGTGTAACCACCATAACTGCGCGACAGGAGCTCTGATTTTCTCTAAGTGTTGAACACATACCAAATGCGGAGTAGTCGACCTATATTTATAGGCATTTGGACACCCTATGAGATGGTGCGCAATTCTCCTCTCGGCATGCATGTTTCGGCACACATGTATCTGCCGCGCAAGTCACTTGCGCGACCAACCATAAAACTTGGGCGCCCCTTTTCCCTTTTCCATATTTTGATGTTCTGATCTTGAAAAACACATGGCACAAAAGTTTCCTATCCTTAAAGATAACGATGTGAAAGTCCCTTTTCCAAAACCACTTTTCTCTATTTGTTGATTTTTAGGCCCAAATATTTGGCTAACCCTGGAAAACGGCGCCACCTTGTATATGCTCTTATTGTACCGCCTTCAGATCATCCATTCCTTTTTCGGCGTTCTTGAATCAAACATGGATCGTTAACCATAGCCCTTGAGCTCGACATGTCACCATGAAATCCCCTTTGCCAACAAATTTGTACGTTATGGTTTTCTTTTTCAACAATCACAACATAGATGTCCACTTTTTCAACAAACACAATCACCTCAAAAATGCTTAAATGATACCTTGAGGGATTTTTGCCCAACATTTTGTCCCACACAGTTACCCTAACCGTGCACCAACCGTGTGATGAATAGTGTGAGGGTACTGCCTAAGTGGCACTGCCCGTGTAGGATAGGTTCATGGTTTGGGTAAACCATGTGCAACTCATACGATACCTACTACACCTATGATCCAGGATGCATCGTTTTCTATTGGGGGCCTCATGGTTTTAGACAAACTGTGTGCCTTGTGTAGACCTTCCAAACATTCGATTTTTGGGGCTCGGTGCTCTGAAACCCCAATGAGACACTTGAGGGACCCCTTAGGAATTTACCTAAGTCTAAAAAACAACACTTTGAAGTGTTTCAACTCTCATAATTATGTTCTAGAGCTCGGTTCAAAAAACAACCCGCCCACTAAATTCCAAAATTAAAATTCCCTTGGAATTTTACCTTGGATAAAAAACATAGGTCGTTACAGGATCAAACCCCCTTGGAAATTGAATTTCATTCACAAAAAAAAGATTCAAATTTTTTTCTTCTCCTTCCTATTTTTCAAAAATAAAAATAGTTTGATCAAATAAGATCTTATAGATGGATTCCAAATCCCTTAAAGTGATGAACCAAGACAAAATCAAGCTTGACCATTTCGATGACAATAACTTCTCTTGGTAGTAGGATAAAATGAAGTTCCATATTATAGTGTGGTTGATTTGTTACATTCTGGAAACAAACCTTCCCCCCATTCCCAATGATTCTACTCTAAATCCCAATGACTCATTCACTGATGTGACTCAACCCGAACACATTCGGGCGAGTAGGAAAAAACGTGAAGACAATGAGGTTTTTTATCGATGTAATATTCTCAACACATTATCAAATAATATTTATGAATATTTTTTCCAAATGAATTTCACTCAAGAAAGTTCCAATAAATTTATTATTTCAAATTATCTTAACTTCAAGATGGTTGATAATGAGCCGGGGTTGGAGCAAGTTCATGATCTCCAAGTTATATAAAACAAACGTCTTTCACTTAAAATTAATATATGAAAATCTTTACAACTTGATGAAATTATTTCTAAATTTCCACCTATGTGTAAATACTTTGGTAAATCACACATTACAAATAGTGAGAATATTTCCTTGTAAAAATTGAAAAATATTCTTCACATTGAAGAAGAATCCATGTTGAGTGATGTGGGCATGGATTTGAAACATGATATCAAGGTTAATATCTTTTAGAGAAAGGCACCACCGAACACTTCCTTATATATCAATAAGAAATGTAAAAATTTAAAGAAGAAATGAAATCATTTAAAGAAGAAAGGATAATTCTTTATTTGTGGAAAACCATGTCATTTTTAAGGGAATATCACTATCAAAATAAACGATGCATGTGTGTAAGGCTCATTAGATGTTCAAAACATTGGATGGTAAAACTATCATGATGAATTACAACTTGAAAAGAATGAGTAAATCAATGTATATGGTCATGGAAGCATGGAAATAGGATTTACTTATGGAAAAATTTGACTCTTCTAAATGTGTTGTATGTACCCACAATTTTAAATAATTTATTCTCTATTGATCTTCTATATAAGAAGGGATTTCAGGTTTCATTCAAATCCGAAAGGGTTATATTGTTAAAGGGATTAATGTTTGTGGGGAGGGGGTACTAAAATGATGAAATGTATCAACTATATATTAATAATATGATTGAACATTATTATTACTTGATTGAGTCCCCAAATTTATGACATGATAATTTGGAACATGTTAATTATAATTCATTCAAAGTAATGAAAGTGTTAAACTTAATTAACTTTGACAATGAATTTAATAACTGTGAAACTGGTGTAGAATAAAAAATAATTAAAAACCCATTTCAAAGTATTGAGAGAAATTATGATATATTAGAATTAATAAATTTTTTTATTTTTGAATTAAATGACTTGTTAAATCATGGAGGAAAAAGGTATTTTATTACTTTTTTGATGATTGTAGTAAATATTTATATATAGATCTTCTTGGAAAAAAAGATAAGGCCTTTAATATGTTGAATAAGTATACATCTGAAGTTGAAAACAAATAAAATAAAAGGATTAATGTATTATTCTAAAATATAGGTGGTGAATACTTTATGAATGAATTTAATGAGTTTTTTGAAGAAAATGGTATAATTCATCAATGTACTGCTCCTTGCACACATCGGTAAAATGGATTATATAAAAGAAAAAAAATCATAATTTGGTAGAAATAGTAAATTTCATGATTAATAAATCTAAGTTAATACTAAATCTATGTGGTGTCGATTTATTGGATTCATTTCATATTCATAATAATATTGATTCTAGGGAAACTTATCTATTACTATAAGGACCTGACCTTATTACATTACATAATATTGATTTTAGTGAAGAAATAACTTCCTTTTACATTGAGGATATTTTCAAGTTTAGATATTTATAGTATTGGGACATAATACATTCCTAATATTACACATTTTTACAGAGTGGATACCATAAAAATAGTTTCCATTTTTTTCAAAATATAAAACATTAAAGCTCAAAACATGATTTCTTTTAAAATTATTCAAACATTTAAATTAGCTTCCTTCTTTGTCTTAAACATCCTTATGAGCTGTGAAAATCATTTAAAAAAACTTGGGATGATCAAAAAAATCTCAGTAAGGGATGTAAAAGAAGGAAAGAGCACATTAGTCCATGAATACTTGTAACATATGAAAATATTTTCAAAATACATACTCACTCAAATATATTTACTTTGTGAAACATGAGATTTAAAAAAGATTTAATAAATAAATAAGAACTTAAAAATAAAAATAAAGGTATCTTGGGGAATTACTTACATAATCATGTAACCCTCTCAGCTACCTTATAATTTGTAACCCTCACGACTACCTTACAATTTGTGTAACCATCACAGTTACACTTGGAGTAACCATATGGTCAATGTCCAACTTACACATAACCGATGCATTTTAGGGAGATATAGGTCCCAATAATAATCATAAACAATTCCCAAGAACCAGAACACAATCATACAACATGAATAATGTCATAAAAACATTTCTTTTGAATTTTGTAAAACAGAATTTTAAGAGGATTTTAAAGGAAAAAACACTTAAATAAATCATATAATTGAAGAGATAATTATTAGAGAAGATGAAATATGTATATACACTGTAAATATGCATAATAAAACATAATATAAAAATAAACCATCACACAACAAAATTCTAATACCACATAAATAACGAAGTAGAAGGTTAACCCAAAGATTGGAAATCAGGTTAAGAATTCCCTTACCTCGGGCTTGTCTTAATTAAAACTTGTTTAAAACTCCTGTATAATGGTTAAAAGAGTGTTATTAATATCTTATAGAAATATATACATCTTTATAATACCTTATATGACCATTTAATTATATCATTTCACCCTTTAATTGTTAGTATTTTGTTCCTTGCACTGTTTTTGGGTGAGTTCTTACATGATTTCCATGATTGGTTCATGATGGTTGTTCTTGTCAATTGGAAGTGAAAATCCATAATTGTAATGGATTAGTATTTACATATTTATAGAACCATAAATTATACCATTTATCATTTTTAATTATTACATTATTATGATTCATAAGTTAAAACATTAATGATGTTCGTTTAGATCATTTTAGTGGTTCTTTGATAATAACGAACTCATTTTGTTTTATAAATTAAAACCATGTGTAAAAAATAATTACAAAACCATGAATGAGACATAATAAATATATTATAACCTATTTTATCCATACCAGACTTGAAGGAATTAAAGAAGACTGAAATCACATCGTCCACGATGTCGGTAATTCGACACATCACAGACAAAGTTTTTAATTCCTTGAATAAGCGGGGAAGGAGAAGAAGATTGATGATGAATTTTACATGATCATGAGAAAATATATAATATTCATGATTCTAGAGATTTAATTCCTCTTGGATAATAGTATGTGAGGAAAAATAACAAAGGAACTCAAAATAAAAGAAAAATTGAGAAATCTCTCATTAAAATTCGGCAGCCTAACGACGTCACTTAAAATTTCATAAAATAGTTTGATGAGAGAAAGGGGTATCTAATACCTCTTAAATAATATGGAAATTAAGGAAGATATGGAATTACATATCCCAACATAATACAAATCAAATTAAAAGTAATAACATAAAATGAAAGAAAGGAAAGAAAACAAAAGAGGATATTTACCTCCCGATCTCTTCCAATTGAGATCCTTCTTAAGGCCTTTGGTTTTGGCCTTTTGGTGAGACCAGTAGCTCTAGGTCACAGGGGAGAGTCTTGGGAGGAGTATTGGGAAGAAATTAGGTAGGGCTCAAGGCTTGAGAGGTGTGGGAGGAAGAGGGAAATGAGGGTGGTATTTATAGTGGAGGAGAGGATCTATTTAACATTATTTTAATCATTATTACAATATTTTTTCTCATGACTATAAATAGTCTTAATTAATGTGACCCAAATAGTAATAATTTCTTGTGAGTTCTAACCAAGTGTCCTTACATCACTTATGATGTCATAAATAGTGTAATTTACCGATAATTTGAATATAAGATATTTTACCGTATTTCACTATTCATAAAAAACTCAAGAATTTCAGAAAAATACAAAAAATTCACCCTTACCATTTATCGATGTGTATAATTCAAAAAGGAACTCCATTTTTTGAAAATAATTTTCTAAATATTATTAATTTAATTTTTAAATAAAATCATACTTAAATAAAAAATTAATAATTTAAAAACTATAACTACTTTTATATCACATTGAAAAATTAACCAAGATGTAATTATCTTAAATCCTTAAGAAAATAAATTAATAAAACAATTTACTATTCATCATGGTCATATTACTATTAATATTAATATTCATAAGGGTATGTTACTATTCACAAAAATACAAGTTGGTTCCATTAGACTCTAATTGACATACTAAACACAATTGTAGATGATCGTTTTTCAAAATTCAAAACATTGAAGTGGAAAAATCATTTTTAAAGGCTAGTTATAAATATCCACTTAAAACAAAGTTTCATGAATTTCCATTTTTTTTATAACCTTGTGGTGTTATATTATCCCCACCTTCTAAAAATTGTATCATCGCAATTTTATTTACTTATTAAACAAGTGAGGGTACCTTTCCCTCATAGCATTTTCAGAATCCCATGTTGCTTCTTCTACCATGTGGTTTCACTAAAAAACCTTTACCTGGTGGATTACCTTATTCGACAATACCTATTCCCTTCGATCAAGGATCTGAACCAGTTTCTATTCATAAGAAAGGTTCTCTTCCAGCTGAACTGCTTCTAGGCTCAAGATATGTGATGAATCTAGCACATACATCCTCAACATTGAAACAAGAAAAACATTATGTACCTGAGACAAACTTGGAGTCAAAGATACTCAGTATTCAACTGTTCCAACATTCTCCAGGATTTGAAAAGGACCAATGAACCGCGTACTTAGCTTCCCTTTCTTACCGAAACACATCACACTTTTCCAAGGAGAGATTTTAAGTAAAACATGGTCACCTACCTCGAAAGCGAAGTCTTTCCTTCTGTTATCTGTAAAACTTTTATGCCTGCTCTGAGCTGTCCTCATGTGCTGCTAGATCATCTTCACTTTCTCAGCCACTTCTTCAACTAATTTTGGCCCCATCAACATTCTTTCACTGACATCATCCCAAAACGCTAGAGTCCAACACCGCTTCCCATACAAATCCTTGAAAGGTGCCATCTGTATACTGTAATGGAAACTATTATTATAAGAAAAATCAACTAATGAAAGATGGTGATCCCAACTTCCCTGGTAGTCCATTGAACAATCATTAAGCATATCCTCCAAATTCTAAATCATTCATTCTGACATTCCATCTGATTGAGGATGAAAAGCTATAATGAAATTTAATTTTGTGCCCAACAACTTCTGAAGGCCCTTCAAAAATTTATAAGTGAACTTGAGATCCCGGTAAGATACAATGGAAAGAGTAACTCCATGTATCCTGATAATCTCTTTGAGGTATAACCGATAAAGATGATCCAAATACATTGTATCTCGAATAGAAATAAAATGTATAGATTTTGTTATCCAATTAACAATAACCCAAATCACATTGTTACCTCGAGAAGTCTTTGGTATTCCCACCACAAAGTCCATTGATACATTCTCCCATTTCCACTATGGCACTAGAAAAGGATAAAGCATCCCCTTGAGTAACTACCGCTCCCCTTTAACCTGTTTACATTTCAAGCATTTCATAGTAAAATCAGAAATATCACTTTTCATTCCATCCCACCAATAATACCCCTGAAGGTCTCTGTACATCTTAGTACTTCCAGGATGAACCGAAAATAGAGAACTATTAGCTTCACCTAACAAATATTTATTCAACTGATAATCACAAGGCACACACAACCTTTTTCCAAATATTAAAACACAATCTTTATCAAGGTTAAATTCTTTCAACTTAACCATTTTAACCAATTCTACCTTTTTTTTGTAGCTCATGGTCTTCGTTCTGCGCTTCTTAATTCTGTCTAATAATGAGGACTGCACTAAAACCTAAGAAAAATAAATGGTATTTCCTACACCAACAACTTCTAAGATAAAATTCATCAAATCATTAATCAAGGGATCATTTTCCAAACGTAACATTGTTAATTATGCATGATGTTTTTGACTCAAGGAATCCTCCACTTTGTTTTATTTTCGAGTATGGTAATTGATTGTGCAATAATAATCCTTTATCAGTTTAATCCATATTCTATACCTCATGTTTAATTACTTCTGAGTGAATATATACTTCAGACTTTTATGGTTAGTATATATTTGACATTTGTCTCCATATAAATGATGCCTCCAAATTTTCAAAGAAAAAATCACAGCTACCAATTCCAAATCATGTGTGGGATAATTTAACTCATGAGGGTTAAGTTGTCTTGAAGCATAAGAAATTACTTGATCATTCCGCATCAAAACAAAACCAAGTCCCTTTAATGAATAATCACTATAGTTGAAAAACTCACCATTTTGGGAAGGCAAGTCCAAAACTGGATCATTCACCAATCTCTTCTACAGTTCCCAAAAAACAAACATCACATTTTTCTGTCCAAATAAATTTAACTCCTTTTCATGTTAACTAAGTTATTAGGATAGATAACAATGAAAATTTCTTAAAAAAAAGTCGGTAATAACCTATTAATCCAAGAAAACTACGAATATCTATAACATTTGTGGATTTTGTCCATTCATCAACCACTTTGTTTTGGAAAGATCACATGTTATTCCATCCTTATATACAATGTTCTTAAGAAAAGAAATATGTTGCAACCAAAAATCACACTTGATGAATTTTCCATACGGTTTCTTTTCCTTTAAGGTTTGTAAAACAACCCTTATATGTTTTCATGCTCCTCTTTATTTTTAGAAAATATTAGAATGTCATCAATAAAAACAACCAAAAAATTATCCAAGAACTCATAAAATATTCTATTTATGAGATTCATGAATACAGTAGGTTCATTATTTAACCCAAATCAAATAAAAACAAATTAATAATGCCCATATCTAATACAAAAGGATATTTTTGGGATGTCATCCTCCTTCACCTTCACCTGATGGTATCCTGTTCTCAAGTCAATATTGGAAAAGAACTGTGCTCCCTCAAGTTGATCAAACAAGTCATCAATATGAGGCAAATGATACTTGTTTTTAACAGTGATGTTATTCAAAGATCTATAATCAATACAAAGTCTCATGGAACCATCTTTCTTTTTAACGAAAAAATAGGAGCTCCCCATGGTGAAGTGCTTGGACAAATGAATCCTTTATCAATCAAATCCTGCAACTGATTTTTCAATTCAAGAAGTTCTATTTGAGATATACAATATGGGGTTTTAAAATTGTATTAGCATCATGAACTAAGTCAATTGTGAACTCAACTTCTCGATAAGGTATAAAACCGGGTAACTCATCAGAAAATACATTAAGTATTCATTTACCAAAGGCACATCATCAATCTGAACAGTCCCCTTGTTTTCAACAATATGAGTAAGATAACTTTAATTTCCATATTTCAATAGTTTCTCAGCTTCTTAATATTTTTCCAATTGTATTGGTTCATTCTTGTATATAAACTAAAACACTTTCTGAAAAACAACTTCTTTAACTCTACAGTCAATCTTAGCATGATAAATTGAAAGCCAATCTATTCCCAGAATAACATTAAAATCAACTAAGGGTAAAATAACAAGGTTTGTAGGTAAATTATTTCTGAAAACCACAATAGAAAGATTTTTATAATTCATCTTTTCTATAATATTTCCCCTGTTGTTTTAACAAAAAGTTATGGTCTCATTTGTCGAGGTGATATTTCCAATTTACCAAAAAATATCTCAGAGATGAAGGAATGTGTAGACCCTATATCAAACAAAACTTTAGAAAAATATGGGTAAACAAATAAATTACCTAATACAACTTCATTGGATGGCTCGACATCTGCTGACGTAGTCACAAAAGATATCACTAGACCTTTCTACTTATAGTCTAGCTTCTTTGCATCATTTGGATCTCTCTTTGGGCAGACATTTTTATAGTGACCCATATCGCCACATTTAAAACACTTAACAGTTTTCTTATCAGGATTATTATTAGGATCATTTTCATTACAATATCGGGCCATATGTCCAGACTTACCACATTTAAAACACTTACCAATTTTGCTAAGACATTCCCCAAGGTTCTTGTTGCCACACTTTTCACAAACTAGAAACTGGATTTTCTTACCATCATATTTCTTTTGTTGATTATTACCCATTTCTTTCCATCTAGACCTCTTATTATCCTTTTTTCCAAAATGCACGTGATCATCAGAAAACTCCATCTCTACACTCTCAGCACATCAGACAAGTTTCTCATAACTTTTGAATTCACGGAAGGCCAATTCCCTTCGATACCTTACCTTGGCTTCGGTTCTGAGTAAAAGTGACTGATTTTTCTATCAAGATCCAGAATAATATTTGGAGTATACCTTTCCAGTTGGGTGAAGTTAGTTTCATACACAACCACTGAATCTTCCTCCTTTTTCTCCAATTCAAGTAATTTCTTCACCATCCTAAGTCGCACCACCTTAGGAAAATATTTTTCAAGGAAAAGAATTTTAAATTCATCCCACTCTAATGCATAAATATCTTCTCTATCCTTTATATTATTTACCATTAACCACCAATAATCAGATTAACGTTTAAAATGATAAATTTAAATACTTACCTTTTGATTGTCTGAACATCCCATAACATCGAATATCTTTTCTAGGGCTTTAATCTAGCCTTTAGCCGCTACTGGGTCAGAAGATCCATTGAAAGTAGGAGGGTGTTGTCTCATAAAATATTCAACTATTGTCATGTTCTATTGTGGTACCTCTATTTTTTCTCTTTCATGGATGACACTACCATTTATTTCTTGCATTAGCTGAGCCATTACTGTCACAAACTACTCGGTTCCAATCGCTACTATTCCGAGCTGCAGATTCGGAAGGATATTGTTCTGTCGGTGCCTCTCCTCTTCATCTTTCCTTTTTATTCTACGGACAACCATTCCAAACAAAAATATCTTAGACAAAGAGAAATTGTAATATTTAAATTCTATAACATTTCAAATTAATCAGAGTAAAAATAATTTATGGTATTCTTTTAACAGCATCCTAACCCCTAAATTTATTTAAACCATCCTCTGATACCAACTATATGGACCCGACCTTATTACATTACATAATCTTGATTTTAGTCAATAAATCACTTCCTTTTACATTGAGGATATTTTCAAGTTTATATCTTTAGATAATTGGGATATAATATATTCATAACATTACACGTTGTTACAGAGTGGATACCATAAAAACAGTTTCCATTTTTTTTTTCAAAATATAGAACATTAAAGCTTAAAACATGATTTATTTGAAAATTCTTCAAACATTTAACTTGGATTCCTTATTTGTCTTACACATCATTATTACCTGTGAAAATAATTTAAAAAAACTTGGTATGTGCACAAAAATCTTATTAATGGATGTAAAAAAAGGAGAAATCATATTAGTCCATGAATACTTGTAACGCATGAATACATTTTCAAAAGACATACTCATCACTCATATATACTTAATTTGTGAAACATGATATTTACAAAAGATTTAAACAAAACATAAGAAAATAAATATAAAAATAAAGGTATCTTGGAGAATTACTTACATAATCTTGTAACCATCTCAGCTACCTTATAATTTGTAACACTCACGACCACCTTACAATTTGTGTAACCATCGTAGTTACACTCAGAGTAACCATACGATCAACATCAAACTTACAAATAACCAATGAATTGGAGGGAGATATATGTCCCAATATTAATAATAAACAATATCCAATAACCAGAACACAATCATATAACATGAATAATTTTATAAAACTATTTCTTTTGAATTTTGTAAAAGATAATTTTAAAAGAGGATTTTTAAGGAAAAACCCCTTACATAAATCATATAATTAAAGAGAGAACTATTAGAGTGGATGGAATATGTATATACACTATAAATATGCATAATAAAACATAATATAAACATAACCAATCACAAAAAACAATTCTAATACCACATAAATAATGAAGTAGAAGGTTAACCCAAAGAATGGAAATTAGGTTAAGAATTCCTTAACCTCAGGCTTGTCTTACTTCAAACTTGATTAAAACTCCAATATAATGGTTAAAAGAGTGTAATTATTATATTATAGAAAAATATACATATTTATAACACCTTATATGACCATTTAATTATATCATTTCACCCATTAATTGTTAGTATTTTGTTCCTTGCGCTCTTTTTGGGGGAGTTCTTTACATGATTTCCATGATTGGTTCATGATGGTTGTTCTTGTCGAGTGGAAGTGGAAATTAATAATTGTGATGGAATAGTATTTAAATATATAGAGAACCATAAATTATACCATTTATCATTTTTAATTATTACATGAGGATGATTCATAAGTTAAAACAATAATTATGTTCGTTTAGAACATTTTAGTTGTTCTTTGGTAATAACGACCTCATTTTGTTTTATAAATTAAAACCATGTGTACAGAAGAATTCCAAAACCATGAATGAGACATAATACATATATTATAAAATTTTTCAACCATAATAATGGTTTCATGACCAGACTTGAAGCAATTAGAGTAGATTTAAATCACATCGTCCACGATGTCGGTAATTCGACACATCACGGACAATGTTTTTAATTCCTTGAATAAGTGGGGCAGGAGAAGAAGAATGATGATGAATTTTACATGAAAATGAGAAAATCCAGAATATAAATGATTATTAAGATTTCATTCCTCTTGGATAAGAGGAGGTGAGGAAAATTAATAAAGAAACTAAAAATAAAATAAAAATTGAGAAATCTCTCACGAAAATTCGGTAGCCTAACGACGTCAATTAAAATTTCATAAAATAGTTTGATGAGAGAAAGGGGGTATCTAATCACTCTTAAATAATATTTAATGTATGTGGGGTATGTAATTAAATATCCCAACATAATCCAAATAAAATTAAAAATAATAACATAAAATGAAAGAAGGGAAATAAAACAAAAGAAGATATTTACCTCTTGATCTCTTGTCACTGAGATCCTTCTTGATGTATTTGGTTTTGCCCTTTTGGTGAGACCAGTAGCTATAGGACGTGGGAAAGAGACTTGGGAGGATTATTGGGAAAAACTTAGGTAAGGATCAATGCTTGAGAGGTGTGGGAGGAAGAGGGAAATGAGGGTGGTATTTATAGTGGAGGAGAGGAGGTATTGAACATTATTTTAATCATTATTATAATATTTTTGCCCAAGACTATGAATAGTCTTAATTAATGTGACCCCAAATAGTAATAATGGCTTGTGAGTTCTAAAAACGTGGCCTTAAATCACTTATGATGTCATAAATAGTGTATTTTACTGATAATATGAATATACGGTATTTTACCGTTTTTCACTATTCATCAAAAATTCAATAATTTTGGAAAAATAAAAAACATTCACCCTTACCATTTATAGATGTGTAGAATTCAAAAAGGAACTCCATTTTTTGAAAATAATTTTCTAAATATTATTAATTTAATTTGTAAATAAAATCATATTTAAATCAAAAATTAATAATTTTAAAACTATAACTGCTTTTATATCACATTGAAAAATTAACCAAGATGTCATTATCTTAAATGATTAAGAAAATAAAATAATAACCCAATTTACTATTCATCAGGGTCATATTAATATTCATATTACTATTTATAAGGGTATATTACTATTCACCAAAAAAACAAGTTGGTTCCATTAGACTCCAAATGACATACTGAACAAAATTGTAGAAGATCATTTTTCAAAATTCAAAACATAGAAGTGGAAAAATCAATTTTAAAGGCTAATTATAAATATCTACTTAAAACAAAGTTTCATGCATTTCCATGTTTTTAAAAAAACCTTTGGGTGTTACATTATCCCCACCTTCTAAAAATTGCATCCTCGCAAATTTATTTACTTATTAAACAAGTGAGGGTACCTTTATCTCATATCATTTTCAAAATCCCATGTTGATTATTCTACCATGTGGCTTCTCTACAAAAACTTTTCCTGGTGGATTATATTATTCCACAATACCTGTTCCCTTCAATCAAGGATTTGAACCGGTTTCTCTTCATAAGAAAGGTTTTCTTCCAGCTAAACTGATTCTGGGCTCAAGACATACGATGAATCTGGCACATAATTCATCAACATCGAAACATGAAAAACATTATATACCTAAGACAAACTCGGAGGAAAAGATACTCAGTATACAATTGTTCCAACATTGTCCAGGATTTCAAAAGGAATGATAAACCACAGAATTAGCTTCCCTTTCTTACCGAAACACATCTCACTTTTCCAAGGAGAGATTTTAAGTAATAAATGGTCACCTAACTTGAAAGAGAAGTCTTTACTTCTGTTATCTGCATAACTTTTTTGCTTGCTCTGAGCTGTCCTCATGTGCTATTGGATCATCTTCACTTTCTCGGCCACTTATTCTACTAATTCTGGCCCCATCAACTTTCATTCATTGATTTCATCCCAAAACGCTAGAGTCCGACACTGCTTCCCATACAAAGCCTTGAAAGGTTCCATCTGTATACCGGAATGAAAACTATTATTATAAGAAAACTCTACTAAAGAAATATGGTGATCCCAACTTCCCTAGTAGTCCATTGAACAATCTCAAAGCATATCCTCCAAAGTCTGAATCATTCATTCTGACTCGCCATCTGATTGAGGATGAAATGATGTACTAAAATTTAATTCTATGCCCAACGACTTCTAAAGTCTCTTCCAAAATTTATAAGTGAAATTGAGATCCCCATTAGATATAATGGAAAGAGGAACTCCATGTCGCCTAAAAATCTATTTGAGGTATAATCGAGAAAGATGATCCAAATACATTGTATCTCGAATAGAAAGAAAATGTGCAGATTTTGTTTGCTGATCAACAATAACCCAAATCTCATTGTTACCTCAAGAAGTCTATGGTAGTCCCACCACAATTTCCAGGGATACATTCTCCCATTTCCACTATGGAACTGGAAAAGGTTGGAGCATCTCCTTCGGTAACTACCACTCTTCTTTAACCTATTGACATGTTAAGCATTTCACAGTAAAATTAACAATATCTCTTTTCATTCCATCCCACCAATAATACTAGAAAAGGTATCTATACATCTTAGTACTGCCATGATGAACCAAAAATGGAGAACTATGAGCTTCATATAACAAATCTTTCTTCAACTAAGAATCACACGACACACACAACCTTTTTCTAAATCTTAAAACACAATCTTTATCAAGGTTAAATTCTTGCTACTTACACATTTTAACCAATTCTACCTTTTTCTATAGCTCATGGTCTTCGTTCTGCGCTTCTTAATTCTATCTAATAACGATTACTTCACTAAAACCTGATAAAAAACAATGGTATTTCTTGCACCAACAACTTCTAAGACAAAATTCATCAAATTTTTAATCAAGGGATCATTTTACAAATGTAAAATTGTTAATGAAGCATGATGTTTTCGACTCAAGGCATCCGCCACTTTGTCTGCTTTTCCAGGATGGTAATTGATTATGCAATCATAATCCATTATCAGTTCAAACCATCTTCTCAGCCTCATATCTAATTCCTTCTGAGTGAATATATAATTCCGACTTTTATGGTCAGTATATATTTGAAATTTGGCTCTGTATAAATGATGCCTCCAAATTTTCCAAGCAAAACCCACAGCTACCAAATCCAACTCACGTCTGGGATAATTTAACTCATGAGGTTTAAGTTGTCTTGAAGCGTAAGAAATTACCTGATCATTCTGCATCAAAACACAACCAAGTACCTTCAATGAAGCGTCACTATAGATGAAAAACTCACCATTTTGGGAAGGTAAGGCCAAAACTAGAGCATTCACCAATATCTTCTACAGTTCCTGAAAACAAACATCAAATTTTTTGTCCAAATAAATTTAACCCCTTTTCATGTTAACATAGTTATCAGGCTAGATAACCAAGAAAAGTTCTTAACAAAAATTGGGTAATAACCTACTAATCCAAGAAAACTACAAATATCTGTAACATTTGTAGGTCTTTTCCATTCATCAACCACTTTTTTTGGAAAGATCAACTGTTATTCCATCCTTATTTATATTGTGACCAAGAAAATAAATCTGTTGCAACCTAAAATCACATTTGATAAATATTCCATTCAATTTCTTTTCCTTTACGGTTTGTAAAACAACCCTTAGATGTTTTCATGATCATATTTATTTTCAGAAAATACTAGAATTTCATCAATAAAAACAACCAAAAACTTATCAAAGAACTCATAAAATATTATATTTATAAGATTTATGAATACATTAGGTTCATTATTTAACCCAAATGGAATAACAAAAAATTCAAAATTCCCATATCTAGTACGAAAGGCTATTTTCAGGATGTCATCCTTCTTCACCTTCACCTGATGGTATCCAGATCTCAAGTCAATCTTGCAAAAGAACTGAGCTTCCTGGAGATGATCAAATAAGTCATCTATGTGAGGCAAAGGATACTTGTTTTTAACAGTGATGCTATTCAAAGCTCTATAATAAATGAAAAGTCCCATGGAACCTTATTTATTTTTAACAAACAAAATAGAATCCCCTAGTGAAGCACTATGACGAATGAAGCCTTTATCAAGAAAATATTGCAACGAATTTTTCAATTCAATAAGTTCTATTTGAGCCATATGATATGGGGGTTTCGAAATTGGACTAGCATTAGTAACTAAGTCAATTGTGAACTCAACTTCTCGATCAGGTATGACTCCGGGTAACTCATCAGAAAAAACATCAAGGTATTCATTTACCATAGGCACATCATCAATCTAAACATTTCCCTTGTTTTCAACAATAAGAGCAAGATAACTTTCATTTCCATATTTCAACAGTTTTTGAGCTTCTTAATATTTAATCAATTGTATGGGTTCATTCTTGCATAGAAACTGAAACTTTTTCTGAAAAAAACATCTTTATCTCTATAGTTAATCATAGCAAGATAAACAGAAATCCAATCCATTCCCAAAATAACATGAAAATCGACTAAGGGTAAAACAAGAAGGTTTGCAGGTAAAGTCTTTCCAAAAATCACAATTGAAAGATTTTTATAATTCCGCTTTTCTATAATATTTCCCTCTAGTGTTTTTACAATAAGTTATGGTCTCATTTGTCGAGGTGATATTTCCAATGTACCAAAAAATATCTCAGATATGAAGGAATGTGTAGACCCCATATCAATTTTTTTTAGAAAAATACGAGTAAACAAATAAAGTACCCGATACAACTTTATTGGATGGGTAAACATCTGCTGACGTAGTCACAAAAGATCTTACTATACCTTTCTGCGTAGAGACTGGCTTCTTTGCATCATTTGGATCTCTCTTTGGCATAGTGACCCATCTCACCACATTTAAAACACTTAACAGTTTTCTTATCAGGATTAGTCTTAGGATAATTTTTATTACAATCTCGGGCCATATGTCCAAACTTACCAAATTTAAAACACTCACCAATTTTGCTAAGACATTCCCCAGGGTTCTTCTTGCCACACTTTTCACAAAATAGAAACTGAATTTTCTTACCATCATATTTATTTTGTTGATTCTTACCCATCTCTTTCCATCTGGACATCTTGTTCTCCTTGTTTCCAAAATGAACGTGATCATCATCAAACTCCATCTCTACCCTCTCAGCACATCTGACAAGTTTCTCATAACTTTTGAATTCACAGGAGGCTAATTCCCTTCGATACCTTGGCTTCAGTCCTGAGTAAAAGCAGATGATTTTGTTATCAAGATCTTGAATAAGATTTGGAGTATTCCTTTCTAGTTTTGTGAAGTTAGTTTCATACACAACCACTGAATCTTCCTCCTTTTTCTTCAATTCAAGGAATTGCTTCTCTATCCTAAGTCATACCACCTTAGGGAAATATTTTTCAAGGAAAAGACTTTTAAATTCATCCCACTATAAGGCATAAACATCCTCTCTACCCTTTATATTATTTACGATTTACCACCGCTAATCAGATTCACCTTCAAAAAGATAAATGGAAATACTTACCTTTTGATTGTCTAAACATAACATAACATCGAATATCTTTTCAAGGTCATTAATCAATCCTTTAGCTTCTACTAGGTCAGAAGATCCATTGAATATATGAGGGTGTTGTCTCGTAAAATGTTCCACTATTTTCATGTTCCATTGTGGTACCTCTAGTTGTTCTCTTGCATGGATTCCACCACAATTTATTTCAAACATTAGATGATCTATTACTGTCAGAAACTACTTGGTTCCAATCCCTACCATTCTGAGCTATAGATTTGAAAGGATATCATTCTGTCAGTGCTTCTCCTCTTCAGCTTCCATGTTTCTTCGATGGAAAACCATTCCAAACAAAAATATCATTGAAAAATAAACATGGTAATATTTAAATTATATAACATTTCTAATTAATCATAGAGTAAAAATAATTTATGGTATTATTTTAACATCACCCTAACCCCTAAAGTTATCTAAACTATCCTCTGATACCAACTATAAGGAACTGGCCTTATTACATTACATAATCTTGATTTTAGTCAAGAAATCACTTCATTTTACATTGAGGATCTTTTCAAGTTTATATCTTTAGATGATTGGGACATAATACATTCATAACATTAAACATTATTACAGAGTGGATACCATAAAAATAGTTTTCATTTTTTTCAAAATATAAAACATTAAAGCTTAAAACATGATTTATTTGAAAATTATTCCAACATTTAACATGGATTCCATATTTGTCTTACAAATCCTTATGACTTGTTAAAATAATTTAAAAAACATGGGATGAGCACAAAAATCTCAGTAAGGGATGTAAAATAAGGAAAGATCACAGTAGTCCATGAATAATTGTATTGTATGATTTTTTTTTTCAAAAGACATACTCCTCACTCATATATACTTACTTTGTGAAACAAGAGATTTACACAAGATTTAAACAATACATAAGAACATAAATATAAAAATAAAGGTATCTTGGGGCCTTACCTACATAATCTTGTAACCCTCTTGGATACATTATAATTTCTAACCCTCAAGACTACCTTACAATTTGTGTAACCATCGCAGTTACACTTGGAGTAACCATACGACCGACCTCCAACTTACAGATACCCAATGCATTGGAGGGAAATATAGGTCTAAAAATTAATCATAAAAAATTACCAAGAACCATAACAAAATCATACAACATTAATAATTTCATAAAAAAATTGCTTTTGAATTTTGTAAAACACAATTTTAAAAGAGGATTTTAAAGGAAAAACCACTTACATAAATCATATAATTGAAGAAAGAATTATTAGAGTGGATGGAATATGTATATACACTATAAATATGCATAATAAAACATAATATAAACATAAAAAATCACACACAACAATTCTAATACCACATAAATAACGAAGTAGAAGTTTATCACAAAGAATGAAAATTGGGTTAAGAATTCCCTTACCTCAGGCTTGTCTTACTTCAAAGTTGTTTAAAACTTATGTATAATGGTTAAAAGAGTATTATTAATATCTTAAAGAAACATAACCTTAGTTATAATAAATTATATTATAATTTCATTATATCCTTTCACCCTTTAATTATCAGTATTTTTTTCCTTGCACTGTTTTTGGGTGAGTTCTTTACATGATTTCCATGATTGGTTCATGATGGTTGTTCTTGTTGATTGGAAGTGAAACTCCAGAATTGGAATAGGGTAGTATTTAAATATTTACAGAACCATAAATTATACCATTTATCATTTTTAATTCTTACATGAAGATGATTCATAAATTAAAACATTAATTATGTTCATTTAGATCATTTTAGTGGTTCTTTGATAATAACGACCTCATTTTGTTTTATAAATTAAAACCATGTGTACAAGAGAATTCCAGAACCATGAATGAGACATAATACGTATATTATAACCTTTTTCAACCATAAATATGGTTTAATGACCAGACTTGAAGGAATTAATGTAGATTGAAATCACATCGTCCACGATGTCGGTAATTCGACACATCACAGTCAATGTTTTTAATTGCTTGAATAAGTGGGGTAGGTGAAGAAGATTGATGAGGAATTTTCCATGAACATGAGAAAATACATAATATACATTATTCTGGAGCTTTCATTCCTCTTGGATAATATTAGGTGAGGGAAAATAATAAAGGAACTCAAAATAAAAGAAAAATTGAGAAATCTCTCATGAAAATTCGGCAGCCTAATGGCGTCACTTAAAATTTCATAAAATAGTTTGATGAGAGAAAGGGGGTATCTCATCACTATAACATAATATGTGAAGGGATATATGGAATTACATATCCCAACATAATCCAAATCAAATTAAAAATAACAACATAAAATGAAATAAAGGAAAGAAAACAAAAGAGGATGTTTACCTCTTGATCTCTTCTCCTTGAGATCCTTCTTAAGACCTTTGGTTTTGGGCTTTTGGTGAGACCAGTAGCTATAGGACGTGGATAAGAGCCTTGAGAGGAGTATTTGGCAGAACTTAGGTAAGGCTCAAGGCTTGAGAGGTTTGTTAGGAAGAGGGAAACGAGGGTGGTATTTATAGTGGAGGAGAGGAGGTATTTAACATTATTTTAATCATTATTATAATATTTTTTCTCAAGACTATGAATAGTCTTATTTAATGTGATCCCAAACAGTAATAATGGCAAGTGAGTTTGAAACAAGTGTCCTTACATCACCTATGATGTCATAAATAGTGTATTTTACTGATAATTTGAATATACGGTACTTTACTGTATTTCACTATTCATAAAAAATTTAAGAATTTCATAACAATACAAAAAATTCACCCTTACCATATATCAATGCATATAATTCAAAAATGAACTCCATTTTTTGAAAATAATTTTCTAAATATTATTAATTTAATTTTTAAATAAAACCACACTTAATTCAAAAATTAATAATTTAAAAACTATAACTGCTTTTATATCACATTGAAAAATTAACTAAGTTGTCATTATCTTAAAGCCTTAAGAAAATAAAATAATAACACAATTTACTATTCATGAGGGTCATAATAATATTCATATCACTATTCCTAAGGGTATGCTACTATTCACAAAAAAAAACATGTTGGTTCCATTAGACTCCATATGAAATAATGAACACAATTGTAGATGATCATTTTTTGAAATTCAAAACATAGAAGTGGAAAAATTATTTTTAAAGGCTAGTTATAAATATCTTCTTAAAACAAAGTTTCATGCATTTCCATTTATTTTTTTAAAGAAAACCTTGGGGTGTTACAATTACCCTTATGAAATTTAGAATGGTATAAGACCTACTCCTTCATATTTTAAATTTTGGGGGAATTTAGATTAGTATAGAGTTCTTGATCCCAAAGGAACTAAAATCATTACTAGAGTGATTAAAGGTGTTTTTATTGGATATGAAAAAATATAAAAGAATATAGAGTTATGGATTTGGAAGCTAATTTCTTTGTTAAATCAATGCATGTATAGTTTTTTGAAAATAAATTTTATAAAGTTGACGTGGAGGATGTAATTCCCCATACCCATGTCTCTTATACTCCATCTAGTTCAAATAAAATAATTGTAATGGCCCAGACAATGACTCATTAATGAGTTTTCCAAAAACTCAGTTCCATTAAACGGTTCTTCCAAAATGGTGGCATCGGTCACGGTCGAACACCGAAACGGTGGCAATGTGATGGTGGAACTGTCACGGTCGCACACCAAAATGGTGGCACCGCTGATGGTGGCACGGTGAGGGTGGAACCGTGACGGTGGGACCGTAACGGTATCACCATCACGATCTCACACCGAAACGGTGGCACCGCTTATGGTGGTACCATCAGGGTGGCACCATGACGGTGGAACCGTGACCGTGGCACCGCTTATAGTGTCTCACTAAATGGTGTCACACCTTTTTTATTCTTCCAGTCCCACTCTCTCAACGTAACTTTTGATGTAAAAGTGTTTTATTATACCTTTCAAATCCATTTAAAGACCATAAATGATATCTAGAATCCCCCAAGAGTCGGGCAACCCATGAATTACCAAAACGTGTGGCTTTTCCTCGGTGTCACACCTTTTTCTCATACTTTCTAGTTCCGCCCATGTTAAGTGTTTTCCTCTGTTTAAAGGAAACCCATTATCTCAAAGCCATTATGGCCACCAATCTGATGATAATTATTAAATAAAAATTAATTTCATCATGTTTACCTATCCAACTGCATGGTGAAACCATGATCCTCCCTCAAAGATGTTCAAAATTCATATCCCATAACCCTATGATCTTTCCTTTTTATTGCACAAGAATTCATTCTTCTTATTCTTCTTATTCTTATTCTTATTCTACTTCTTAGCTGGTCTCTTTTCGTTTCCTTGGTGTGTTTGGAGTTCCCCTTCCCGACGCTAGTGGTGCGCCTATACTGCAGCCTTTACTGCTCACACATGGAGACCCCGGAGTTCCTCCCCTACAAGTCGCACATCCTCAGTTCTTAGTGCGTGGAGAAAAACTTCGATCCTTGATCATCCAGGTAGGGTTCTTCCTTCTTCTCTCTTTACTGTGTATCATGTGGGATGAATATTCTAATGTTTCTATGGGGATGGATGAAACCAAACCTTAACGAAGATAATAACTAGACTTTAAAAGAATTAAGGGGTGTGTTTGATGATGTTGTTGTACTCTTTTACCCCTTCCTATATGTTGTGGATTGTATGGGATTATGTCCACTGAAAATTATGGAAGTTGGTGGTCTTTACTTGAACACTAATGGACCCCTGTCTTCTGTGGTGATTGAATGGCTGCAACATGAAAATTAGTTAATAACGTACACTAGGTTGATTAAATGAATGTCCAGTGAACAAGAATCCTTGTGTGATCACATGGTTAACCAAACGAAAAGGAGGATCTCAATGAATGGTGCAATAGAATCTGGAAACTCCCTTTCCCTGTCTTGGTAATATGCGTGGTTGTTCTGCTTGATTCTTGTGGGGTGACATGGATAGGGATATGATCCCCTATTGCAATGCAGTTGTTGGTTTGTGGACCTGAGGTCATGAGGGGCTATATGTTTGGTCTTGGTTTGGTTCCAATACTTTGAGGGATCTCACAGATCCCTTTTGTTGTTGTGACTTTACAAGAGAACTGGGTGTGAATGCTTAAATTGCTGCTTGTCTATTTTTCCTTGTCTTGTGGCTATGGCTGTTATTTGCCCAATAGTGAAGAATTATTTAAATGGAACCATAGAAATGTGATAACAAGAATGGTCTAAAAGGGAATTTGTTTTCCGATAATGAGTTGTGACTTGGTTGTGGTCGTTCTGCTTTTATGAATGAATAGTAATAAGGGTGTTTGTGTGTGGGCTGGTTTTGGAACACCTAGGTTGGGATGAGTTCTTGTTTACCTATATGTATAATTTAATTCTTATGTTTCTTATTTGTGCCCCACCCAAGTTGAGCACTTCGTGCCAAAAACCCATATTTAATGGGGGAGGGTGTTTTTCCTAATACTCATATGTTTGGATGGTTATTATCTCCTTTTCTACTCCCTTCCCCGAGTATCCCAAGACTCTTCGGGCAGGCTGTGATGGCCTGAGGTCCATTATAGCCCAAGATTATTTAGGCAGTGTACGTTGTGGAGGTTGGACCTATGTGTGTGTGGGGAGGTTGTTTCCCAAGTTTCTTTGGGATGAGGCCTAGGTGTCTTCAGGGGTGGTAGTTGTTGTTCGGGCCTAGGTGTCTCCAGGTGTGGCGGTAGTTGTTCTGGCCCAGGTGTCTATGGGCATGGTTACATGTGGTTATGGCCCAGGTGTTTGTTGGTGGGATGTGTGGTTGTGGTAGCCCAGGTGTGCGTGGGTGGGGTATGGAAGTGGGACTGTGGTGAGAATGGTGGGGGAGGTCTAATGCATAGGAAGGATTCAATAACCAGTGGGAAAATGGCACAAGGTACCCAAATATCGATGTGCTATTACTATTACTTTACTTGACTTGATTTATTTGGGGAGTGTGCCTTGGTGAGGTTAGGTGGATAGTTTTCTTGCTAGGTGTTTTGGTTATCTTCTTTTTCTCACAGGGCATTAGAATGCCTCCCCACTTGTTCATGAGATCTTTTGGTTTTCCATATTGAGTATACCTGTATGCTCACCCTATATATATAAAACTCCTTTCAGGTTTCTAGGAGGACTTCGAGGACCATGCCAGACTTTATTTTCTCGGATGTGGGTACCGTTGACGTCGTTGGTTTTCTTTTATTTTAGTACTTCCCTTTGGAGTGTTTTATATTTTTGTCGCACTTATTATTGGAACATGTATATGTAAATGGATTGTTTTGGATTTACTTTTACTTCCACTTTTTGCGTTGTCGGGATTTACTATCTTATCTCCCGATCCTACTAAATAAAAAGGGTAATGACTTCAATTTTATGTGTGATTTTATACCCTTGGTGCTAGTTAGCACTCCGAGGCCTATTGAAGGCGGGTCTCGGGGGTCATTATCTCTCCTTCAACTCGAGGAATGAAGAGTTTGGAAATCTGTTGTCCCTTCCCTCATATTTTTGAAGGCGGGTCGTGACATAATGGTATCAGAGGGGATTGAGAGATAGAATGGAGTTCAGATTTAGGCACTGAAAATTACACAGGATGGTAGGGAAACTACGTTAGGAAATCTTGGAACATGAAATAGTCTAGGGAAAAGTGGCAAGGATGTGGGATTTTAGGGCCCCCCATGATCCGATGTAAGGACTTTAGACCTACCAAATAACCAAGTGAGGCTACAATTATTGTAGGGTAGAGACCCTAGAAAAGGTAAAAACATAATAATGACTTGTGTTCTTGTGTGTCTTGAGTACTTTGGGGATCCAAAATAAATAAAACGTTTATGAAAAATTTAAAAACAATCTTCTACACTACTTGAGCTTAGGGATTTCTTATTTACCTTACAGCTATGGTACCCGGACGACAACCACGGGTGGTGCGGGTGATCGAGGCCTAGGAGGTTGATTTGGCTGATCGGTAGAGGGTTGACCGAGAGGAGGAGGACAATCATTGGCAGAGGACGCTTCATACCTTTCAGCAGAAGACCCTTGGGAAGTACGAGGGTAGCATCTCGGACATAGAGACAGAG
The DNA here is from genome assembly GCA_963277665.1 of Viscum album. NCBI lineage: Eukaryota > Viridiplantae > Streptophyta > Magnoliopsida > Santalales > Viscaceae > Viscum > Viscum album. The sequence goes on from OY728119.1 coordinate 646,481,383, forward strand.
ATCTGGCTTGAGGAGCTAGTGAGAGCTTTAAGCTTGATCCAGGCTCCAATGGAGTATTGGGTTCCTCTGGTTGTAAGAAAGATGTGGGGAGCAGCGCGTTAGTGGTGGAAGCTCTATCTTGGGGAGAAGAGGGAGGCTGAGGTTTTGTGGACTGACTTTGGGAGGGATTTTTGGGAAGAATTCCTCTCTTCCATGATAAAGGCTGAAAAGAGGTAGGAGATACTATCCCTACAGTAGGGTAGCATGTTGTTAAGGGAGTTTGGGATCATGTTCAAGGATCTCCTTCATTTTTTTCCAGACCTTTTTCTGGATGTGGAGTCTCGGGTGAGACATTTAGAGGAGGCACTCCGACCTTCTCTTTAGTATTTTGTTACTCCCTTCACCCTACCAACGTACTTGGAGGACCAAAAGAAGGATGAAGTGGTGGAAAGGATTCACATTCTGGGAGGTGAGTCATGATAAGGGAGACATTTGGGCTCGTCAAAGGGAATGGCCGTTAGCAGTAGGCCTCTAGCATCAGGTCCTTCTAGGTTTTGGCCAGTGAGGAGCAAGCCCCAAAAATTTTAGTTTTGATCTCTTGGTCCTCACCCTTTCTTTGAGGGCCCAGGATTGAGGTACTTCATCTGCGGTAGCTGTGAACATCTTTGGAATCAGTACCCATACCGAGTGAAGTACAATGTGGGTGGGAGGGTTCAACACCCACCTCAGCAGCAACAGTTTCTAGCCAGGCCCTTTTAGCAGCAGCAACAGGGACAGCAAGCTCCCGCTCCTCTGAGAGCAGATATTGCAGGGGGGAGGCTGACCTTAGGATGAACCTTAGGGACCTTGACCAGGTTGTGGTTGGGGAGGCAGCAGATAGCCTAGGGGAATAAGAGCTAGAAGTGGGAAATTACACGCCATAGAGGCAATAGTTCCAGTAGGTCCAAAAGTCGTTCAAGGTACGATCAGCTTGTTTAGTACTCTTGCCTATGCCTTATTTGATTCAGAATATTCACACTCCTTTTTTGAACCTAGTCTAGCCCATGATTTGGGTTTATATGCAGAGAGAATTCTAGTAACCTTGGTTTTAAGTACGCCAGTCAGAGGTCAAACTAGCTTGTCTCGTGTTTGCTAAGGATGCAGACTGATGTTAGGACTTCATCAGTCCAGTGGGGACCTTATTTTGCTTCAGATGCATCTGTATGATGTCATTTTAGGCATTGAATATTTGTTCTCTATATGTTTGTTATCGACTACCTCTGAATAAGATTCCTATTTTCAGATGTGGACGGCCGACGTGTGACTTTCATCGGCGAGCGGGGTTGCCAGGGAGGTAGCTGGTGAGTGGAACCCCTTCTTTCCTTGTTAGGTGATATGTCAGTGGAGTCAATAGATACAGAAATAGTTGAATCCTTGGGGATTGTCAGTGAGTTCATAGACATCTTCCCTGAAGAGGTGGAGACTCTATCCACTCGACGTGATGTTGAGTTCGGGATAGACTTGCAACCCGGTGCCCATCCGATTTCAATGGATCTCTACCAGATGACAGCTTCTGAGTTGCAGGAGTTACAAGTTTAGATTGATGTTATGATGAAGACGGATTTTGTTCGACCAAGCACATCACCATGGGGTGCTCCAGTCTTGTTCTTAAATAAGGCATATGGTTGTCTCAAGCTGTGTATAGACTACCGGAGATTGAATTAGGTAATGGTCAAGAATCGTTACCCTCTCTCGAGGATAGATGACCTCATTGACCAGTTGAAGGGGGGAGGACAGTTCTCTAAGATAGACCTTTATTCAGGATATCACCAGTTGAGGGTACAAGAGAGTGACATCTCGAAGACTTCCTTCTGGTGCAAATATGGGCACTTTGAGTTCGTAGTCACGACGTTCGACATTACGAATGCACCAACTATGTTCATGGGACTCATGAACTCTGTCTTCTGGGAATATCTAGACCAGTTCATAGTTGTTTTTATTGATTACATCCTGATCTACTCAAGACCAGAGGAGGATCACGCTGAGCATATGAGTATGGGTTTAGAGGTCCTCCGACAACACCAGCTCTATGGGAAGTTGTCCAAGTGTAAGTTCTAGACACGAGAAGTGAAATTCCTTGGACATGTGGTGTCCGAGCAGGGGATAGAGGTGGACCCGTCAAAGGTTGAGGCGATTTTTTCTTGTGTGGAACACAAGAATGTGACGGAGGTTCGTAGTTTCCTAGGCCTAGCAGGTTACTACCAGAGATTCATGCCCAACTTCTCCTCAGTTGCAGCACCTTTGACAGCCTTGACCAATAGATACCAGGCTTTCGTGTGGAGTGGGCAGTTTTAGTCAACCTTCAGTTAGCTGAAGGGGAAGTTGGTTAGGGACCCATTCCTGAGGTTTCTAGGAGAATGGGTGACATTTGAGGTGTTCTGTGTTGATTCAGGCCAAGGATTGGGGTGTGTGCTGATGCAACAGTAGGGGGTGATCTCTTATAGGTCTAGGAAGATACGTCCCCATGAGAATAACTATGCCACCCATGATCTGGAGCTCTTAGTGGCCATGTTCATACTAAAATTGTGGCAACATTACCTCATCGGGGAGCACTTCATGGTATTCACAGATCACAAGAGACTGAGGTATATCTTCTCTCAGTGTGACTTGAACTTATGGCAGCATAGGTGGATGGAGTTTCTTTAGGACTACGACTTTGAAATTTCCTACATCTCAGGAAAGGGGACTATGGTGGCTGCTTCCTTGATTAGTATGCCATAGAAGGATGCGGTTCGAGAGTCGGCAGATGCTTGTAAGGCGATGGAGGATTTGTCTACCCTACACTTGAATGCAAGGGTGGAGGATGGTAGTGGCTATCTATTTTAGATGATAGTGCAGTTATCTTTATTGCAGCAGGTGGAGGAGTCTCAGTGGGGGGACTTAGAGACCGAAGTGATGTACGATCATGTTATCCAGGGTGATGCTCCAAGAGGATGGTTGGAAGATGGAAAAAATCGAATGATGATTCATGGGAAGTTGTTTGTCCCAATGAGAATGTGCAAGAGAGTTCTTGGTGAGTTCCACAACTCACCCTGGAGGTGCACCCAGGAGTTTCCAAGATGTATCAGGGCTTGAGGGGCCAGTTTCTGTGGACCAGGTTGAAGCGGGAAGTGGAAAAGTTTATGGAAAAGTGCCTCATATGTTAGTAGGTGAAGGCTGAACATAGCATCCTAGGAGGTATGTTACCCCCTTTAGATGTCCCTGAGTGGAAGTGGGACGACATCTTGATGGATTTCGTCACAGAACCCCCTAGAGTTCAAGGGGGTTGTGATGCTATCTGGGTAGTGGTGGACCGGCTGATGAAATCATCTCACTTCCTAGAAAACAGGGAGTCGAGTGTGATGGATTCCATAGTACAATGGTACGTGTATGAGGTGGTGTGGTTTCATAGAGTTTCGAGGTCAATATTCTTCGACCGGGATATCCGGTTTACCTCACGGGTCTGGAAAGGATTGCAACATTATTTTGGCACCCAGTAATGCCTCAGCACTGCTTTCCACCCCCAGAAAGATGGAGAGATATATCTCACCATCCAGACATTGGAGGATATGCTACAAGCATGTGTTTTGAACTTTGGGGGATTGTGGGTTTGATACTTTCCCCTGGTAGAGTTGGACTACAACAATATCTATCACTATACCATTAGCATGGCTTCATTCGAAGCCTTGTACGGAAGGATGTGTCGCTCACCTGTGTGCTAGACAAAGGCAGGGAAGCAGGTTCTTTTGGCCTAGAGGTAGTGCAGAGAACGATGGAGAAGGTTCATCTTATACGAGAGAGGATAAAGGTTGCCGAGGATCGGTAGAAGTAATATGATGATAATAGGAGGAGACCCTTGGAGTTTGAGGTCGGGGACAACGTGTTCTTGAAGGTATCCCCTCGACGTGGAAAACAGAGGTTTGGCAGGGGGAGTAAGCTTTCTCCCAGATTCGTTGGACCCTTTGAGGTGTTGCAGTGGGCTAGCAAAGTGGCTTATAATCTAGTGCTACCACCGCCGCTACTGAGAGTGCATGACGTATTCCATGTGTCTCAGCTCTATTGGTATCTACACGATGATTCACACGTCCTCGATTAGGGAAATATGGATATCGAGGATGATGCGACGTTTGTAGAGTGACTAGTGAGGATTGATGATCATGAGGAGAAGGTGCTTCGTGGATGAACCATTCACTTGGTTCGTATTTTGTGGGGGCATGGTGGCCTCGAGGAGAGTACCTGGGAATGGGAGGCATATATGCACACCCAGTACCCAAATCGGTTTTGAGTTTTGTTCTCTTCTGTTTTGTACTTATTTATGATGTAGATATTAACCTTGTTAACTATAAAATATGTTGTTTCCCTTGTTCTTTGAATGTGTGTGAAGCATCCTAACTGTGGGGGAGGGAGGAACCAATCCCTAATAAAGACACATTAGAGTGGATCCGATTAAACCTGTGCGGGTGAGTCAGTGCCGCCCAAATAAAATAGTATCTTGACATGGGGAAAGGACTCCCTAATACATATGTCTGGACAGTGACACCTGTATATTTTGTGTGGTTATTTGATGGAGATGTGTTCCTAGATTTCGAGGATGTTTTCTCCTGAGAGGTATCTTTCGAAGTGTTTGTTTGAACCCCTATCTTTTCTTTGGGTATAGTTTTGATTCTAGAGGGTGAATATAGTTTGATAGGTATCTGATATAATGGCCCAGAAAATGAATCATTAAGGAGTTCGCCAAAAACTCAGTTCCATCAAATGGTTCCACTGTAACGGTGGCACCGTCACGGTCGCACACCGACACAGTGGCACTACTGACGGTGGTAACGTGAGGGCGGCACCCTGACGGTGGCATCGTGAGGGTGGCATCGTGACGATGGCACCGTAATGGTCGCACTGTCACGGTCACACACCGAAATAGTGGAACTGTGATGGTGGCACCATGATCGTGGCACCGCTTATGGTGTCTCACCAAATGGTGTCACACCTTTGTTTCTTCTTCCAGTTCTTCTCCCGCAACATATCTTTTGACGTAAAAGTGATTTAATGCCCCTTTCAAATCAATTTAAATCCCATAAATGATATCTAAAATCCCCCAAGAGGCGATCTACCCTTGACTTGCCAAAATGTGTGGCTTTTCCTCAGTTTCACACCTCTTTCCCATACTTTCTAGTTTCTCCCCTGTTATGAATTTTCCTCTATTTAAAGGAAACGCTTTAACTCGTAGCTGTTATGGACACCTCTCTAATTATAATTATTAAATAAAAATTAATTCCATCATGTGTAACCGTCCAGCCACATGGTGAAACTATGATACGACCTTAAATCCATTCAAAATTCATATCCTGTAACTCCATGATCTCACCTTTTTATCATATGGGAATTCCTTCCTCCTCCTCCTCTTCTTCTTCTTCTTCTTCTTGGATAGTATTTTTTCTGTTCCTTGGTGTGTTTAGAGTTCCCCTCCCTAATGCTAGTGGTTCACCTATACTGGATCCTTTCCTGCTCGCACTTCGAGCCCTCAGAGTTCCTCCCCTGCAAGTCGTGCATCACCTGTTCTTAGTGCGTGGAGAAAAACTTCGATCGTTGATCATCCATGTAGGGTTCTTCCTTCATCTCTTTTTACTATGTATCATGTGAGGCGGTTATTCTAATGTTTCTATGGGGATGGATGAAACCAAACCTTAACAAAGATAAAAACTAGAACTTTAATGAATGAAGGGGTGTGTTTGATGATGTTGTAGTACTCTTTGACCCCTCCCTATATGTTGTGAATTGTATGGGCTTATTTCCACTAAAAATCATGGCCGTTGGTGGTATTTCTTTGCCAGCTAATTGACCCTTGTCTTCTGTGATGATTGAATGGATGTATCATGGAAATTGGTTAATCACGTACATTTGGTTGATTAAATGAATGTCCAGTGAACAAGAATCCATGTGTGATCACCCCGATTAGCCAAACGAAAAGTTGTAACTCAATTAATGATGCGATAGAATCTGGAAACTCCCTCGACCTGTCTTGGTAATATGTGTGGTTGGTCTTCTTGATTCTTGTGGGGTGACATTGATCGTGATGAGATTCCCTATTGTGGTGCAGTTGTTGGTTTTTGGACCTGAGGCTATGAGGGGATGTATGTTTGGGCTTGGTTTGGTTCCAGTACTTTGAGGGATCTCACTGATCCCTTTTGTTGTTGCGACATTACAAGATTACCAGGTGTGAATAATTAAATTTCTACTTGGCTATTTTTCCTTGGCATATGGCTATGCCTGTTAGTTTCTCAGTAGTGAATAGTTATTTAAATGGAACCACTGGAATGTGATAACAAGAATGGGCTCAAAGGGGATTTGTTTTACGGGAATGAGTTGTGACTTGATTGTGGTCGTTGTGCTTTTATGAATGAATAGTAACAAGGGTGTTTGTGTGTGGGCTGGTTTTGGAACCCCTAGGTTAGGATGAGTACTTGTTTACTTATATGTATAATTTAGTTCTTATGTTTCTTATTTGTGCCCCACCCAAGTTGAGAACTTCGTGCTGAACACCCCCATTTAATGGGGGTGGGTGTTTTCCCAAGACTCCTATGAGCGGCTGGTTATTAGCTCCTTTTTTGCTCCCTTCCCTGAGTTCCCCAAGACTCTTCGGGCAGGCTGTGATGGACAGAGGTCCATTTTAGCCCAAGTTTTTTTAGGCATGGTACGTTGTGGTGGTTGGCCCAAGTGCGTGCGGGTAGGTTGTTTCCCAAGTGTCATCAGGATGAGGCCCATGTGTCTTCAGGCGTGGCAGTAGTATTTTGGGGCCCAGGTGACTTCGGCCATGGAAGTAGTTGTTCTGACCTAGGTTTCTACGGGCATGGATATGTTTGGTTGTGGCCTAGGTGTTTGCGGGTAGGATGTGTGGTTGTGGTATCCCAGGTGTGTGTAGGAAGGGCATGAAAATGGGACTGTGATGAGAATGGCGGGGGAGGTCTGATGTGTAGGATGTATTCAATAACCAGTGGGAAAGTAGCGTGGGGTACCCAAATACCGATGTTCTATTAGTATTACTTTACTTGACTTGTGTTATTTGGGGAGCGTTCCTTGGTGAGGTTGGGTGGATAGTTTCATTGCTATGAGTTTTGGTTATCTCCTTTTTGTCACAGGGCATTAGAATGCCTCCCCACTTGTGCATGAGAGCTTTTGGTTTTCCCTACCGAGTATACCAGTATGCTCACCCTATGTATATAAACTACTTTCAGGTTTCTAGGAGGACTTGAAGGATTGTTCTAGACTCTATTAGCTCAGAAACTGGGACCGTTGATGTTGTTGGTTTTCTTTTCTTTTGGTACTTCCCTTTGGAGTTTTTTATATATTTGTAGCACTTATTATTGGAACATGCATATGGAAATTGATTGTTTTGGATTTATTTTTACTTCCACTTTTAGTGTTGTTGGGATTTACTATCTTATCTCATGATCCTACTAAATAAAAAGGGTAATGCCTTCCATTTTACGTGTGATTCTATACCCTTGGTGCTAGTTGTCACTCCAAGGCCTATTGAAGGCGGGTCTCAGGGGTCATTATCTCTCTATCAACTTGAGGAAGAAAGGGTTTGGAAATCTGATGTACCTTCCCTCATCTTAGTGAAGGTGGGTCATGACAATAATAGAGAATAATGATTATTATTCAGTTGAAACTAAATGGAGTGCAAGACTTAGGAAGGAGAAACATCAACATCTATATTTTATTTCTCCTGATTCCATAATTTTCCTTGTTGAAGGAGATCAAAAAAATCATCTTCTGAATAAGTATTCAATGGTATTAACTACAAAAGATAATCCAAAGACATATAAATAAGCTATGAATTATAGATATGTTTCTTTATATAAATATGTAATTAATGGTAAAGTAAATTCTATTATTGGGAATAATACTTGGGTCATTATGAATTTACCAATTAGTTCAAAACATATTTTTTTAAATGTATTTTTAGAAATAAGAATGATTCCAATGACATCATTCAATATTTTAACGTAATATTAGTTACCAAAGGTTTCAAACAAAAAAAAGGGATTAATTATTTTGATACTTATGATCCAATAGCTTGGATTACTTTAATTAGGATTTTTTTATAATAGATAAAATTAATAATTTGTATGTCTATCAAATGGATGTTAAAACTTATTTTTTGAATGGATACTTAAATGAAGAGATTTACATGGAACAACCAGAATGTTTTTTCTATAAGGTAATGAAAATAAAGTATGTAAATTAGTTAAATCTCTTTATAGACTGAAACAAGTCTAAATAAATGATATGAAAAATTTGAATCTATTATATCATCTAATGTATTTATTCTTAATAATGAAGATAAATGTTTGTATTTATAATTTATAAAATAATATGGAGTAATAGTATATATATATATATATATGATATATTAATTTTGAGAACCAATATTATTGGTGTAAATGAGATAAATAATTATTTATCCCCTATATATAAAATGAAGGATCTTACAATAGTTGATACTATTCTAGGTATTAAATTTAGAAAACATAGTAGGGGTTATTCTTTAAGTTAGTCTCATTACATAGACAAAACGTTAAATAAATTTTATTATCTTGGTTTCAAGGATACTAATACTCCATTTGATTCTAGTGTTAAACTATTTTCAAATATGGGTAGAGTCGTGCCACAACTTGATTATGCTAGTGAAATTGGTTCTTTAATGTATGAAATTCGTTGTACTATACCTGATTCCTTTTTTGATATGTAAAATCAGTATATATACTAGTAATACTAGGGTGGATAGTTGGAAATGTATAATGATAATATTTTGATACTTGATAGAGAAAAAAATTTAATCTTATACTACAATTATTATCTAGATTTATTAGAAGGATACCCTAATATGATTTGGATTATCATATTAGTGATAATAAATCCACATCTATATGGTTGTTTACTCTTGTATATTTTGATTTTTCTTGGAAAAGTAATAAATAAACATGTATTTCACATTATCCCATAGATTCATAGTTTATTATTTCCTTAGTGTATTAAGGAAAGAAAAAATAAAGGATTAAGAATCTATTATTGGATATTATATTGCGTCATAGTCTAATGCCTCCTATCTTTATCAATTGTGATAGTGAAGCTAATTTATCAAAATATTATAGTTTCATGTACAATTGAAAGTCTATATATATAAGTTTGGGATAATTTTTATATGGTTGTAACGTAACAATTATCTATGTTAGATCATGTAAAAACTTTGTGGATCCATTTACAAAATCTCTATCGAGAGAGATCATTAATAGAACTAATAAAGATATGAAGTTAAAACCCATAGATTAAATAATTTTTTAATGGAAACTCAACACTTTCATTAGGTAGATAAATACAAGTTATGAAGAATACTGTTGATATTGACCATTATAACCCCAACTACTTAGTATCAATATTGTCCATTATGACTAGAGGTCGAGCTATTTACTCTTAAATTGTTTTAAGACTCGATGAGTTATGCATTTCAATAATAGAAACATGTTGTCATATTTTTACTACGTTAGATTAGAAGTAGTTTCGCTTCTTATAGGAGTTAATGAGTTTACTCCTTAGAGAGTTCATGAAAAGGATATTAGGTCATGGACATAAAAGTGATATGAAATGATATATTGGATGGAAATATCATTGTATGTAAGATATATTCAGTTTATCTTAATGATTAATAGGTTTAGTGTTTTGATAACTTGCAAATATTGTAATACTTTGAGATATTGACACTAATTAAAGGTTTAAATTAAATATACCTTTATTATGTATTCTGATTCACTTGTGATCTGGTGAGATAATATTTATGAATAAAAGTGGGGGATTCTTATAATTTTATTCATAAATAAATAAATAAAAGCGTTTTTTGCAGGACCCACATTTTTTGAGGTTTGGATTGACGAGGTGGATAAAACATGTGGAATCCAAAATTGTAAATGGGGGTAAAATTATCAAATCTCTTTCCTTATAAAGACAGGCATTGGGGAGTGGTTTTCAAAAATAATATATACACACTGAAAATGATTTTAAAGTTTTTAAAAATATATATATTATTAAAATGTTTTTATATATATTCTATAAAAAAACAAAACATTAAAAATAAAATAAATTAAAATATTTTATAAAACTGACTAATGATGAGATTATTCGAAATGATTGGATTTTAAAATTTCTAAATCCAATCAACTGCCTCCCTCTAAAAGGTTCCTTATTTCCATAAAATCAAAGTGTACTTTGATTGAAATTTCAAGATTGAATCAGTATGAATCAAACCTATTTTGATATATAAATAATGGGAGGATTAGATCATCCATGATTAATCTCTTTAATCTGAAACTTTTCAGATACATTCTCCGAACATTGATAATGCGGGGATATCAGAATTTGGTTTTGGCATTCCCTAAATCTTGGTGAAATATTTAAGGGAAAATCACACCAAGAACCCTACACCAAAAAGTGTGTGTGGGGGGGGGGATCAAACCATCTTTTACATTGAATTTCATTCATGTATCAAGATTCAAAATTTTTATTTCTTCTCTATATATATTATAGTTTTACAATAGTTTCCTCAACCACCTCCCATGTTGACTCACTTGACCAAAATAGGTTAGTGGTACATGGAACAATCCCCAAACACCAAGTTTCTTCTATCCACCACATTTTTTGAGTTAACATTTCTTGGTAAGTTCATAAAAGAACCTTGAAAACCTATATGTAAAAGTAAGGGTGGGAAAAACACTATGATCCTTGGTCCATTACCTAAAGAAAACCAAGACAATATTATGCATGCATAATAATCAAATAAGTAAAATTATAATACATTGTAGCACCATTATTAACTAGAATAACCTATAGATAGGAAAGTTCAAAGACTAATTGGTGAATTATCCTATCATTAAGAGTCTGATCCATTCCAAAAGTATTTGTATCATCTTCTATCATTAGTTTAAAAAATATATATATCCTCGTTCATATATTTACTCATTTAAGTATTTCCTCTATAATATTATAACAAATTACACTCACAAAATTTTATAGTATATATAGTATAACACACACCATCAGAATATATAAGGTCCCCACAAACCGACACTCACCTACCTCATCATCAATAGTTCCAATTCCTCAAGTCATGAATGAAATTAAACTTGTGCACTCCTACATATTACCATATCAACCACATAAATGAATTATAAATTATGCTAACCTCATTCCATCCTCCTCATGATCATCTCAACCATATATCACTAAAAAATAGTATATTGGTGACATTTTTTAAAGGGGGTTATGAATAATTGCCTCTATATTATTTTTACAGGTTATAAGCTACCAGTAATATAATATATTAGAAATTATTTATAACTATTGTGCCTTGGTCCCATAATATACCCTGGGGGTGAATTAGGGTGTAAAAAAACTTACTCCTTTCTTTAGATCAAATTGGATCTTTTTTTCGTGTTGGCAAAGAAAACTTGAATCTGATTATTAATTTTGATCAAATATAGATAATTAAAGAATATAAGAACATTGATTTTACATAATTCACCTATAAAAGGATAATCTAAGGAGCACATATCAACAATGTGTTAATATTACAATTAATCACTACCTCTATTGTATGTGATTTAGGAAAATCTCACTGCTCACCCAAGGGTCACAACCTCTTCCTCTTTTCTACAAATTGTTTTTCAAGAGGGATAAAATAGAGTTAACATACAGGTAAATCTTACAAAGATTTAAAATAAAGAAAAGAAAAACCAATAAATAAGGGTGTTCTTCCATAATTATCTAATTCTTCAATTCTTGATCTTTAAAAATATGTATAACATGTTCTTATATTAAATTTTCACTTTAATACACTTCTAACTTGATCAAAATCCACTAATTCATAATCCCAAATAATTATGTATAGTTTTTTATGTGTGATTCATTCTATCTTTCATAATAGAATTCATCTTATCTAAAATAGTTTGAATTTCAAATTTGAAATTCAAACCACGATAACTACCTAATTTTTTCCACTTTAATATCAACATTTTGATCATATTCCAAATAAATTTCCTCCACCAAATTGAAATTTTGATTTTTAGTAATTTTTAGTAATTTTAAAATGTTAAAAAAATTCCACACCAGAAAAGTAATTTGAATTATTTAGAAACTAACTTTTACGATGAAACATACCCTTTACGGTGCGATGAGGAAAATTTGTCTTAACTATTTTTCAACTATAATGTAGGATGTAATGTAAACTAAACCTTCATGGTGAAACTTCATCATCTCACTAAAATAATTATCTTTTGGATAAGTATACTATGGTATTGACTATAAAAGTTTTATTAAATACATATAAAGAATCTATAACTTATAGAGATGTTACTTTCTAAAAATAAGTAATTATTGATGAAATGGATTCCATTATAGGGAATAATACTTGGGTTATTATAGATTTACCAAGAGGTTTAAAAACTATTGGTTACAAATGGCTTTTAAAAAAGAAGTATGATTACAATGGTATCATTAAAGTTTTTAATGAAAGATTTATTGCCAAAGGTTTCAGTCAAAAATAAAGGATTTCTTATTTTTATACTTATACTCTTGTAGCATGGATTACATCAATAATAATTTTATTTCATTAACCTCAATTAATAATTTTTATGTCTATAAAATGGATGTTAATAATTATTTTTTTAATAGAGACTTAAATAATGATATTTATATGAAAAAACCAGAAGGGTTTGTTCTACGAGGTAATGAAAATAAAGTAGGTAAAATAGTTAAATCACTTTATGTACTTAATAAGATTCGAAGAAATGGCATGAAAAATTTCATTTTATTAGATTATCTAATGGATTTATTAATAAAAATTTAGATAAATGTGTTTATAAAAATTTTAAAAAATAACATGGAGTTATTGTGTATCTATATGTAGATGGAATGTTAATTTTTGGAAGCAATATGATTGGTGTAAATGAGACAAAGAATTATTTATCCACTATGTTTAAAATATAGGATCTTGGGATAGTTGATACTATTCTCGGTATTAAATTTTGAAAACGTAGTAGGGGTTATTATTTAAGCTAGTGTCATTACATAAATATTTTTTTAAATAAATTTGTTCATCTTGGTTTCAAGGATAATAATACTCTATTTGATTCTAGTGTTAAACTATTTATGAATATAGATAGATCAATAGTATAATATGAGTATGCTAGTGAAATTGGTTCATCAATGTATATAATATATTATAAAAGACTTGATATTTCTTTTTAGTGGTATAAAAAATGAGTTGATATACTATTAATATTAATGTTGATCATTGGAATTTTATAATGAGAATATTTGGATACTTGAGAAAGACTAAAGATTTAAGATTATAATATAATGACTGTCTGGCTGTATTAGAATCATACACTGATGTAAGTTAGATTACCTTTATTGGTGATAATCAATCCACATATGGATGATTGTTTAATCTTGGAGGTTTTGATGTTTTTCGGGTGACCAAGAAACAAACATGTATTACACATTCTACCATGGACTCAGATTTTATCACCTTAGCGGCATATGGAAAGGAAGTATAATGGATTCAAAATCTATTATTGGATATTAGATTATGGCCTAGATTGATTCCTCCTATCTCTATCAATTTTTATAGTTAAATGACTTTATCAAAAGCATATAGTTTCATATATAAGGAAAATTATAGACATATAACTTTGAGACATGATTATGTGAGACAATTGTTACAAGACAGTACCATAAAAAATGACTATGTGAGATCATGTAAAAACCTTGCAGATCCATTTACAAAATCTACACCATGAGAGATCATTCATATGACTAATAAAGATATGGGGTTAAAAACCATAGAATAAATAATTTTTGTAATTGAGACCCAACAATTTATTTAGGTATATCATAATCAAAGTGTTTAATGGGTAAAAATAAGTTACAAAGATAATTGTTGATATTGATAATTATAACCCAGAACAACTTGGTGTCAATATCATTTGTTATAACTCGAGTTTGAGTTATAAACTTTTTAAAAAAATTTAAGAATCAATGAGTTACTTGTTTAAATGATGGAAACACATTTTAATATTTTTACTATATGAACTTAGAAGTGGTGTTTCTTCTTATATGAGTTAATGGGTTTAATCCTTATAGAGTTCATTAAAAGGATATGAGCACATGGCCCTGAAAGTGATATGAAATGAGATGTTGGATGGAAATATAATTTTATTTATGATATCTATGATTTATCTTAAATATTAACAAGTTAAATGTTTCAATAACTTGTAAATATGATAATACTTTGAGATATTGATACTTAGTAAAGGTGTAAATTGAAAGATACATTTATTATTTATAATGATTCACTTATTATTTAGAGAGTTAATATTTATGAATAAATGTTTGGTATTATTATAATTTTATTCATAAAATAAATAAATAAAAGTGTTTTGGGTGGGAACCATATTTTTGGAGGTATTGATTAATGAGGTGGACAAAACATGTAAAATCTTACATTACAAATGAGGGTAAAATTCTCAAAGCTCCTCCCTTATAAAAACTAGCCTTGGGAAGTGGATTTCCATATATATATATATATATACGAAAAATATTTTTAAAGTATTTTAAAAATATTTATTTTTAATAAAATATATATATATATATATTATATATAACAGAAAAAACAAGAAAATAAAAATAAAAACAATATTTTATAAAACCTACTAATGATGAGATTAGTAGAAATGATTGGATTTCAAAATTTCAATATCCAATTAGTTGCCTCCCTCCAAAGGTTTCCTTGTTTTGATCAAATCAAAGTGTCCTTCAATCAAAATAGTGAGATAAGATCAGTGTGAATCACTTAGATTTTGATCTATAGATAATGGGATAATGGGATTGACCAAGATTAATCTGTTTAATATGAAATTATCTAGATAAATTCTACCAACATCAATACCACAATGATTTAAGAATTTAATGTTCGAAATTCCCTAAATCTTGGTGAAATCCTTGAGGTAAATTTCCCTTGAGAACCCTAAACCAATAAGTGTGGGTGGATCAAAATCTTTTGTACAGTGAATTTCATTCACACATCAAAATTCAAATTTTTACTGCCTTCTTTTTCTACCTTCGTATTTTCCAATAGCCACCTCAACCACCTCTCATGCTGACTCACTCAACCATAGTTGTTTCTGTAACTGCACTGCTCCCATATCCTCGGATTACCACATACTCATCACCACTATGGTATTGTATCACATGATCAATTCCATTTTTCTTACCATTCAGTCTTATAAAGGGTTTTTTTAAATATAATATACAAGGTAACTACATTGGTGGTCATGGAAGGGATATTTGAGACCTCATCTACCACGTATTCCAAAAGAGGTTCCTCATGACATGGATTCCCTTCCCTACAACCACAAATGACTATTTTTCTACTACTGATACCTCATTGGTACATGAAACAATCCATAAACACCAAGTTTCTTCTATCCACCATAGTTTTGGAGTTAACATTGTTCGGTAACTTTAATAACACTACCTTCAAAACCTACATGTAAAAGTATGGGTGGGAAAAACACTATGCTCTTTAGTCTATTCCCTAAGGAAAAATAAATAAAATATAATTAATTCATAATAATAATAATATAATTAATTTATAATAATAATAATATAAGTAAAATTATAATACATAGTTTTATCCTCATAAATAATAATAACTAGATGTAGGAAAGTTTGAAGATCAATTTGGTGAATTATCCTATCATTAAGATCCTATTACATTTCAAAAGTCTATGTGTCATATTCAATCACTCTATTTCATTGATTAAATATATATATATTTCCTCATAAATATATGTAATCATTTAAGTATTTAGTCCCCAATATCATCATAAACATCACTCAACAAATTTTAGAGTACATATAGTATAACACACCATCAAAATATATAAGGCCCCCCAAACCCGATCTCACCAACCTCATCACTAATAGTTCCAATGCCTTCGGTCATGAATGAAATCAACCTCATTCAATCCTCCACAACACCACCTCAACAAACAATATGCATCATAAAAGATTCTAACCTTCTTCCCTCCTCCTCATGTCTGTCTCAATCACATATCACTACAAAAAATAGTATAAGAGTGACAATTTTTTAAAGGGGGATACACATAATCCTCTATATATTATTTTTATAGGTTATAAACTACTACTGATATAAGTTATTATAATGATTTATAATTGTTGTAACTTGGTCCCATAAAACAACCTAAGAGTGGGGGGTGAAATAAGGCATTAAAAAGTCTTCCTTTCATTAGATCAAATTGGACATGAAATTGAAAATACTACCATTATGAATACCTCCAAACATCTCCTCAAAATATATTTTGTGGCATCCAACCCTAGTTCCAACTTCTATAGGGACTGTCTAACAAACCTAGAAGGATACATTGGGGTATCATCTATAGCAGTCGAAGAAGCATCAACCAAAGAAAATCCACTACAATCCACTGTCAAATCAGAAGGGGGAGGAGGTACCGCAACCATAACCAAATCCCTCCCCTCCAGCCATGAAGTCGAAGGATCCCCTGAGTGAAAAGGAACTGCATCATCCAGTAGTAGTTAGTGATTTTCTTCTTCTATAAAAATTCATCAAGCGGCCTTTCTGAAAACACATAACACAATAATGCAGAACCAACTAAAAAACACTTTTTCTACTAGGATAAATCTCCCCCATATTAGAACCATCGATGGTAGAGGCTCCTTAAAATCATGTTCTACAAAAAATGTGTGGAGTAGACGATGATTTCAAGAAACTAGTATCTTCATTAATGTATAAAAATTTACCCATTTCATTGCACACTGATTGAAGCATGGATGGATTTTGTAGTGGAAGAGGAATCCCTGGTAGCATAACCCACATAGCCACCAGAATTGATTACAAGCCAAAATATAAGTCCCAAGACCATCTAGATAAAAAAATCACTATGAACTACAAAGCCTATCCTCCTTGGTCCAAAATTTGACAAAATATTCCCAAGAAAATAAATGAATGCAGAAAGCTGACCTGGAGAACACTAACACTGCTTCCTGTTACTAGAGATCCCACGAATCAACAAAATTTATAAAAAACATAAGTGGAGTTATATCCCTCCCAAATTATGCCCCCAATGACCATATGTAAAAGTATACATATTCCCATAACTCATCCTCTGATAAATCGAATGTAGGAAACCCATTCACCATATCTATGCACCAAGGATCTATATAGACTAAATGGATTTTCGACAATCCTGACAAGGATATTCATGGAACACCCACTAAAGAATCATTAAAATACCAAAAGAACAAAAATCTCATCTTTCCATTGAGATCCAATCCCTTCTATGAAGAACCCATATGAAAAGGATTTGTAACATAGAAATGAATCTATCACATTCCCACCACTGGAAAAGATAACGACGAAGAGGCTGAAGAAGAGGGTATTGGGCCAAGAGCATAAGACAGGTTCTCATGAGATGAATCCATTTCCTTCTCCCAATCAAATTGGATCTTGTTTTCACATTGGTGAAGAAAACAAAAACCTTATTATTAATTTCTATCAAATGTAGATATGTAAAGAACATGAGTATGATTATTTTACATAATTAACCAATACAAGGATAATATAAGGATTATTTTCTAAAAAAAAGATAATCTATGGATCACATATCAACAATACGTTAATACTCGGATTAATCAATACCTCCCTTGTATGTGATTTAGGAAGATCACACTACACATTGAAGGTTCACAAACTCTTACTATCTTCCACACATTTATTTTCAAGAGGGATAAAATAGAGACTATATGTAGGTCGATCTTACAAAGTTTTTAGATAAAGAAAAGTGATACCAATCAATAAGGTTGTTCTTCCATGATGCTTCAATTATTCAATTCTAAATTTTTAATGATATGCATAAGAGGTTCTTATTTTAAATTTTTAATTTAATTCACTTCAATCTTGATCACACTCCACTAATTACTAATCCCAAAGAATTATATACATTTTGTTATGTGTGATTACTTCTATCTTCCATAATAGAATTCATCTTATCCCAAATAGTTTGTATTTAAAAATTGAAATTTAGACCATAATAACTACCCAATTTCTTCTAATTAAATCTCAACCTTTTGATAATATCCCAAATATATCTTCTCCACCTAATTTAAATTTGAATGTTTAGTAAGTTTAAGAAATTTTTAATCATTTTAGAAAATACTACATCAGTAAAGAAATTTTAATTCTTTAGAAACTGAATTTTATGATGGAACATACCCTTTATAGTGTGATGAGGTAGTCTTGAATTAAGTATTTTTAAAATGAAATGTGGGATTTTGTATAAACTAAACCTTAAAAGTTTAAATTATTTGTCACACCAAACTCTTCATGGAATAATCGAAATATCCATCAAGGACAAAAAAAATCAATAGTCTCCATAATTTCCTTCGATCTATTAATCGAAGGCCCTCTATGATGTAACGAGATTCTACAATGAATTGACCTATAGAAATTCAAAATCAATTATCTTTAGAAGTTTCCTTAGAAAAAAATAAAACCCTCTATGGTGTAACCTAATTCTATGATATAAATCGTAGAAAAATATTCATATTGAAACATAAACTAAGACCACAACGTGGGCATCACAAAATATCTAATGTAACTATGATTCTTCTATCCAGAACATATGGTGTAGCCTAATACTCCATAATCAAGATAAAACTCTATATAAAAACACTCTTCATGTTTAAAGGATTGAACTGAAGTGTGTTAATCATTTATGTGGTGTGAGACATGGCCTTGTTCTATAGAAACACCCCTTTTCTCTAGAATTTTAGATCCAAACCACATTTTTTAGATTCTAAAAAGTCCTTTACAATACTTTAAATATTTAGAAATATTGAAAACAAATTAAATCAACAAAAACATACCATTAGGTTGTGTTCCAACATCCCCCTTTTGGATGTTGTTATTAATTCATATCAGAAGACTTATTTAAATAATGCTCTAATTACTTCACCCCCCTTTAACAATAAAATTCAAAAGGTTCTTTAAATTTTACAATCCATCAAAAACCAATCAATGAGTCTTTAATAATTTATTTGAGATTATGTGTGTTAAATATATGTGTAGGAAAAAAGATAAAATATCAAGTGTTATAATGTGGTTAATGAAATTTTAAGACAATCCCTTATTTTATAAACATCCCCTATATAGTGTAACTTCCCTCCACCCCAGGACACGAACCTACATTGGAACGACATAATGCTACATGACCTTAGGCATGCCTCTTCATATACCATAGGATTCCCAATAAAATTTATGGTCTAAAAGGTTTGGGGGAGACTATAACCTCTGGTTAGAGTAGTAATAACAACATAAATAATAAAACCACACAAACCATACTGGTTAAAAATCATAGAGAAGTAAGAAAGTTCCAGAAATATAGTATACAATGTTATAATAGATGAAATGCTATACATGTTAGACGATTCCTCTATGGGTGGATCATGTACATAAAGAAAGAACAAAAATGGAATGAACCAAACACTCACCCCAAACTAGTCCCAAGTCCTGGCTAGTCCCATTTTCCATAATCCACTCTAGAATACCACACAAAAAACATGTAACAAAACTTTCCTAAACCCATAACCTAAAATAAAATATTCTTTTTCTTGGGTACCCATGTTTAATGGTGGTCCGATTAGGGTGTGCCTATAACTCAACATGCCACAACCAATAGTGTCCCTAAAATAACCAGTACATAACTATTCATACAATATTGTTTAAGTTAACTAATTGAAATTATAAACATTTAAACATTTAAAACTAAAACCATACACAAATTCCAATCCTGGGATCTAGTTTCACCATGGTAATGGTACATACATACTTTGGCCAGTGATGGTGTGTCTCTATGGACATTGTGATGATTTTGCCAACCATACCACTCCCAACTAGGGGTAATATACCCATCCATTATCCAAAATGAAATTTGGGGGAAATATATACATTCCTGGAGCCTTGAATCCCCTGGCGACCATGTTCAACCTAGGATCGAAATCACATATATCCCCCATAGGAAACATTAACCTCAGGTTAACTATAAAAACCTAGCATCCCTTGGGAGAAATGTTCAACCCAAGTTAACCATAAAAATATCAGCATCCCCTAGGGGAAATGTTCACCCCATGTTAACCATAACATCCAATGTCCACTAGGGATAGTGTTCACCATGAGTTGAAACATAATTTCCTAGTGTCCCCCAAGGGAAGAATTCACCTTAGGTTAACTATAACATCAATACATTTAAAAAAAGTAAACACATATCAATAATAAACAACCACAAATCACAAAGGGTACCCTATTTAAATTTTCCTTTTAAAAATACAAACCAAAACCCAAGGGGTATTTTAATTTATTTAAAAAATTAAAATAGGAAACTTAAATATTTATCAAACAAGCCACGCTGCTTTAATTTTCATTCATAGTAGTTAAACTTCCAAAATACCACATCTCATAATTTGATTTCTAATAAAATATTTCAAAAGGTTCATCCCTTTTTATAAAACCTTCTTTTCAAAACAAAACTTCCAAATCCATAAGGACCAAACAATTTACCATTTCAAAAACCAATTTATCATTTCACTTTTTTATTATTTCCAAACTAAAACCCAAAGTCATCATTCAAAAACTACATTTATAATTTTAAGATACAATTTATAAAATTAGTTCCATTTCCATTAACTGATGAATGTGAAATTTTATTTCACATATATTAGTTCCAAAATAGAACCCCATTTTGGAACAATTTTAACATGTCTTAACTGTTTAACAACCTCAAGTAAGAAATGGAAAAATATCTCTAGTAAATATCTATTAATCAAATTAGACCAAAATCTGAACTCCCTAATTAATTAAAATGTCATCACTTGAAAAACTAATAAGTACATACTACACATGCATTGAAAACCAAAAAAATAATTTGTGTTAAATTATGAGACAACCTATTTCATTCCTAGAGAATCTCACTTGTTGAGTATCGCTGGCTGGTTCATCTTAAAATGGAAGAAAATGGAAAACTAAAAAAATCACGTAAATATAGGGAATATAAGTTAAGCACAATAGAAAATTTATTAATAGAAAAAAATAAATAAAGTAAGAGGATTCGTAGACCCACCAAAATCTATTGATCATAAGTTATGATACTCCAAATAGACACTAAACCAGAGAGATCTCCCATGTAGTAAAAGAGAAAGGAGAGGGTGCATGTTGATAGAGAAACTAGCTGAAATAAGGGAGAAAAGAGGTAAAAATTTAAAAAGGTCTGATGGAAAAAATAGTCATTTTTTCTATTTTAATGAGATATATAGTTAAGCTATATTACTTTCCAAATAGTGCCCCAAGAAAGCGAAATTCACAATTCTAGGCACACCACTATGCACAATTAATGTTCATAGTTTTCCAAAACATCTGAAAATTATGTTCATGCCTCTATAATTTTCTATAGAGGGCGAAAAACCTCCCATGATTCCAAGAATAATTAAAAAAAAATTGCACTACTATTAAAAATAGGATCCATGTTTGGGGTAAACAGTTAGCACTAACCATGTAGTAATCATGCACCCTAGGATATTTCTCCTAAAACTAAAATTCCAAACCCTTGAGATCCCGAGACTTGTCCAAGAACTCAAGGAACCTTTTGGGCCTCAAACCACATCAAAAAACACCCCTTTAAGATGTTCCAACTCCTAGAATTTTATTTTTATACTTAGTTTTAAAAATGGACAATCCAGCAAATGAAAATTAAAAATTAACCCAAACCTCAAGACTCATCATTATGCCCTAGCATTAAAATATCCCTAATATAACACTTATTTCCCATGAGAAGTCATAGTGGAAAATCAATATCATTACCGCACCTATGTAAATTTCCAAATCCAATTTAAATGACACCCCTAAATTTCTAATCGACCAACATGCTTACAAAGCATAGTTCCAAATGGAAAGCATGAGGCTAATCAATCCCAAGACGATGCTCATATTACCATTGAACACTAAGATGATGCTCCAAAACATTCATCTAATCTGATAGACCTTTGTGTCGTCATCTAGTTAGATTGACCATCCCATGTTGCATGCCATCGTAGGACTTAGCTCATGAGGCCAATTTTCTAACCCATCACCTCTTTCCATCATAATTAACACCCAAAGAACATTATTTGTGGTCCACCAACCGGCTCAACATGTTTTCTAACCGACCATAATTAAAAAAACATGAGAGAACCATTCAACACTGGTGACACTCTCATTTCCACCTTTAAGGTCTAAGTGGGTGCCCCTCCACCATCTAAGCATAACTCGAACATACCACTTTTCATTAAAATCCCTTGTCTAAATCTTCAAAAAGGTTCATTACATCACCAAGTATGTTCCTGATGCAGGTCTGGATCCTCTACATCAAATTCTGCACAAAACATCTAGTTAAACCTCCTTCGGCCAGCCCTCCCTAAAAATGATCAATTTTCACCACCGACATGCCATTAACACTTCTAACCAATATACCCCAATCTCACAAGGTATCCCCATTGATTATCCCAAACAAACACTAAGGTTTAAACCTAACCTCCCGATGCAATTACATGGTCAAACACTGACCAATAGAACTATTCACCACACAATAATCTAAGAACTAGTGTGCACCATACTAAACCACACTTGGATTAAGTGTAACAATTGGGCCCCACTAATATAACAGACACCCCGCCTTAACATGGTCATCGGGTCCTGGCTTGCCAGGTACCACGAGTTTCCCTGCAGACACACGGTCCCCACCCATGTGCCTGAATGTGTCATTAGACTAATGACTGTCCCCATAGGCCCCCACATGTTCTTTCCAGTGTGCTTTTTCCTCACTCACACACACCCTATGAAACTTCCCAGAAAGTCACCCATCCTGATCACTACTCCAGGCCAATCATGCTTACCTATGGATTTCTAATCAGGTAGGCTCCCAAAAATATAGTATCACCTTGTTAACATGAGTCATATAATTTTTTCATTTAATCCTTTATCATTATAGGGCATTACATTTACCCACCTTTATAGCACAACATCCTCATTATGGGACCTACATCTCAATTGAGGTATTACACCTTACTTAAGGCCGGGTACCACCTCCGATACTAAATGTAACAACTAGGCCCCATTGACCGCACATACACCCTGCCTTAATATGACCATCAGGTCCTAGCCCACTAGGTACCATGAGTTGCCCTATAGACATGTGGTCCACACCCTGGGGACCACCCACATGGCTAAATGGGTCATCTAACTAATGACTATCTCCATAGGCCAACACATGTTATTTCCAATGTTCTTTTTCCTCACTCGCACACACTCTGGGACATATGACTAATGACTGTCCCCACAGGCCCACACATGTGCCCGAATGGGTCATCTGACTAATGAATGTCCCCATAGGCCCACACATATTCTTTCCAGTGTTATTTTTCTTCACTCATACACACCCAATGAAACATCCCACAAAGTCACCCATCATGATCACTACTCCAGGCCAAGCATAATCACTTATGGAGTTCTAATCAGGTAGGCTCCTGAAAAGAAAGTTGCACCTTGTTAACACGAGTCATATAATTTAGTCATTTAATCCTTTATCATTATGGGGTGTTATATTTACCCCCCTTTAGAGCACAAATTCCTCGTTATGGGACCTACATCTCAACCCAGACAGTACTCAACACTTAAGGATGAGTACCCCCTCTGATACCAAATGTAACAACTAGGCCCCGTTGACCGCACAGACACCTCGCCTTAATATGGTCATTAGGTCCTAGCCCACCAGGAACAATGAGT
This sequence comes from Viscum album, assembly GCA_963277665.1. Taxonomy (NCBI): domain Eukaryota; kingdom Viridiplantae; phylum Streptophyta; class Magnoliopsida; order Santalales; family Viscaceae; genus Viscum; species Viscum album. Next base: position 646,505,342 of record OY728119.1, read on the forward strand.
TTTTCTGTAGACACGTAGTCCCCCCCCTGGGGCCCACCCACATGCCTGAATGGGTCATCTGACTAACGACTGTATCCATAGGTCAACACATGTTCTTCCCAATGTTATTTTTCCTCACTCACACACACTCTGGGAAACTTTCCAAAATATCACCCATCCTGATCACTACTCCAGGGTAAACGCCCTTAACTGTGGAGTTCTAATCAGGTAGGCCCCCAAAAAGAAAGGTTCACCTAGTTAACATGAGTCATATTATTTATTCCTTTAACTCTTTATAATTCAAGGGTGTTACATTAAGTCATCCCATACCATGCATGAAAAAACCTCTCAGAAACCAGCTAGAACTACACATAGATTTACCTCTAGAATTACCAAAGTAATCTTGATTACATCAAAGACACAAACCCACCCACACACACTCACACACGCCGGCATATAGTTCTCTAACGATTTTCCAAGGATTAGTCCCACACACAAACAACATTCTCCAACATATTGGTTACATGACAATGAAATGAAATATGATCCCCAACACATGAGTGTCCATGTTGTTGTTTAACTGGGTCAAAACCATGACCTTAATAACCTACATATCATCCATAACCTAACACAATAGTCAGGTGTATCCCAAATCACTCACTCCCGAGCACTACATCAATAATCGAACAATAACCTATTTCAACCCATGGAATTCCATTTTTGGTACATGCCTTGTTGATGCCGAAATTCAGAGAAGGTATGGATCAGGAGGATAAAAGAGAAACGAATGAATTTGGGAGGGAAATAGAAGATTCTGGGACCTAAGAGGTAGGCGCACTCAAGATTTTGGGCATGTGCGCAAGTGGCCCACCTGCGTGCAAAACCTTGCATGCCCAAGGCGCCGTCAAGGGAAGGCTTCCGTGGAGACCCCTCCAAAGCTGCCAAAGGCACCACCATGCAAGGGCACTCGTGTTGAGCACAAGTGGTCCTCGACATGCAAAGTTTTTGCAACCAATGCGACATCAACCGGTCCTTTGTGTGCAACAACCCATTTTGTGCACCCAATGCGACGTCAAGCGAGCGTTTGCATGCAGCGGCCCTTTCTGCACCCAATACGACATCAATCGGGTCTTTGTGTGTAACATCCTGGATCCGGAAGCCACACCACGGGTGCCCTGAACCTGGTTGGTCACATGACCTCAAGCGCATTTCCCTAAATGCTAGAGGCTTTTGACTAGTAGTGAGGGCCCAGGTTTGATAGTTGAGAAACTATGCCCTCGTTTGTCAAAGTGTAGCACATCGGAAAAGATAAATAACATACAACAACAGAATCAATAAACAATATACAAATAAAATGGAAAACTGAAGTAAAAGAGAATTAACAGTCATATATATAAAGATGCAGCATGTCACTAATTCTATGAAAGCAGCCAGAATAGGATACACTGCAATACAATATAACACAACTCAAAGTACAAGGTATAACGAAACAAACAAAGCAGAGTAAACAGAACACAACAGCATCGCAAGCCTAAGCTCGGTCCCATGCTCTCATACTAATATGCTAAAATCATGTACCTATATAGGGACCCTTTCCCCTATCGACACCTATAGAACTGTAATCTGTTTGGGCAGAAGACATGACCCAAATATGGTGTGAGAAATAAATCCCAGTAGGCACCCACCAAAGGCCTGTTCCCAACTGTTAGTGAAAAATATGCAACAGCAGTGTGCAAAAGTAAATGCAGTAAAATAGTAAGTACTCAAAAGTAACTATCACTACTAGTTTCATTGCCATTTTAATTATTAATTTTCACCTCCAAGATTGTGCTTTAGCATGGTAGGTACAACCTAGAAAATTACCAGAGGGAATATTCTAAATAGTCGTGTCCTCATACATACTATCCTTACCCTCAGGTAACATAATCAAATACCCGTAGGTGATTACCCTCAGGCATAATGAACATTTCCCTCAGGCATACGAGATATGGCCCTCAGGCATAGAAACTACTGCACATAGGCATAAACAAAGGTCACCCTCAGGCTAACCAACCATTTCCCATAGGCTAAGAAAACACTACCCTCAGGCTAAATAGAACACTGCCCTCAGGCTAAAAGAACATTGCCCTCAGGATAATAGAACATTTCCCTCTGGCTAAAGGAACTAGGCCGAGCCCAAAGCGTAAACAAACAATTTATATAACTTTCTCTCAAGAAAATGCAATGCACAATATAATCATGGAATACCCTCGGGTATCCTGGCCAATCGGATAAACAGAGGAACGCACCCCCGGGGTGGTCATGGATCCAAGCAGTGATCCCAACCAACAGTTTAAACTTATCATTAGATTATCTATACAATTCTATATATCTTTTCAGCAAAGGCCTCAGCCATACGACACCCCAAACATGGGTTCGTAGCATAATGGTACACAAATTCAACTCAAAAGTTGGAAATAAACACCATACCACCTACCTTGATCATCTCTGATCGGTATACGTGAACGATGCCTCTTGAATCGTCTAAGAACGATGTAGATCTGGGATAAATTCTCACACATTCAACCTCAAATAACTTTCCTCAGAAAAGAATTGGTAATAACAGTGCAAGGAGAGGGGAGGTCTTACCCGTACGGTCCCAACATGATCGACGGAGGAGGAATCGGATTCTCGGTGCGCGATTGGGTGATCCTCCAAGGTTCGGCCATCCACCTAAGCTCCAAATGGCGGTTCTTCCTCCTATGCCAAATGAGGAGGATACTGCCCGTTTTAAGTGAAAAAAACTACACGGCGTGTACTCTCAAGTACACACGGTGTAATTTTCATTTCATAAACAGTTCCTCTGGTGGCTTCTTTCCACCACGGAATTATTCATCCGTTGACATGAGTACACAGCGTGTATTTCTGATTACATGATGTGTACGGTCGCTCCAATGGTGGCTACCTCCATCGCCTTACTATTCACCTACCGACTGATTACACAGTTTGTAAATACCTAGTACATGACATGTAGTCATTTTTTACACCCTTCATTGCAGACAGGCCTATACACCCTGTGTACTCATCCCACATGGCCAGAGTACACAACGTGTGGAAAATTAAATGACGTGTACCCACATAATTTGGGATTTTCCCCCATTTTCCTTATTTTCTCAAAAACACTTAAGGAAAAAGGAAAATAAGAAACTCGTACCTCTTGAAGAAGAACCGAGTTCTTATAAACTTCCCTCCTTAATGCAATTCATCCCCGAATTTCCCTTCCAAGTGTGGTGAAGATACAGTTGTGAACAACTCCAGCCACTGAGCATGTACATCGGTCTCCCGCTCCCAGGTTTTATCCTGCACTCGGCCATGCTTCCATAACACCCATATGAGAGGAACTGACCGGCCTTGAAGAAACTTCATGCTCCTATCAATAATACGAATCGGTTTCTCCTCAAAGGATGCATCAACATGAAGCACAACCTCCTCAGGCTGAAAGACATGAGATGGGTCTGAGTGATAACAGCACATCTGAGATACATGGAAGACGTCGTGCATGGCCTGATACCTCTATGGTAACTGAAACCGATAGGAAACCAGCCCGAATCTCTCCAGAATCTCAAACGGCCCTACATACCTCGGTGAAAGTTTACCCTATATCCTAATCCACCTATGTCCCAACCTCAGAGAAACACACAAGAAAACCTGATCCCTGACCACGAACTCTAAGGTTCGTCTACAGTGATCAACATAATATTTATGATGAGACTATACAGTATCCATTCTATTTTGAATCAACTGGACCCAGTCTGATGTCTCCTCCACAAGACTTGGTCCCAGTAAAGCTGCCTCACCTACCTTTAACCAACACAGTGGTGATCAGCACGACCTACAATATAAATCCTCGTAAGGTTCCATCTCAATAGTTTCCTAAAAACTAATATTATAGTAAAACTCTATTAGGGGTATATTCTTCTCCTATGAGCCCCCAAAGTCCAGGACGTATGCACATAACATGTCCTCAAGTACTTTTATCATATGCTCTGACTGGCCATCGGTCTAAGGGTGGTAAGTCATGCTCAGAAACACCTGTGTACCCAGTGCCCTTTGAAAAATCTGCCAGAAACGAGACATAAAGAGAACGTCCCTATCTCAAACGATAGAATGAGGGACCCCCTGAAGATGTATGACCTCTCGTATATACAAATTCGTGAGCTTGTCAACACCAAAGGTCTCCTTGATCAGAAAAAATTGATCTACCTTCGAAAGTCTATCCACAACAACCCACATTACATCATTGCCTCGAGGTGACCTTGGAAACTCGGTCACGAAGTCCATCGCGACATCATCCCATTTCCACTCAAGGATGGGTAACTGATGTAACAGTCCAGCTGGCCTCTGATGCTCCACCTTCACCTGCTGATAGGTGGAACATCTCGCAACAAAACCAGCTACTTCGCTCTTCATACCCGGCCACCAATACTGACATCTCAAGTCACAGTACATTTTGGTAACCCCGGGATGTATAACCCAAGCTGAAGCATGAAAATACCACATCAACTCCTCACGTATATCCCATGGAACCCACACTCGTCCATGGATACGTAGTACCTCATCATGGCCTATTGTCTAACCAGGAGGAGGGTCCTCACTTGCCACCAACTCCTGTAGAACTAGGCCTTCTGAATCTGATAGCTGTCTCATCCTAACTAAATCCAGGAGGGTAAAAGTCACAACTAAGGAAGAAAGATAGGTTTTCCCCTGACAATAGTAAACCTAAAAATGCATCTCAGAGAACAAAGCCATAAGGTGCCACTCACCGCTGGCCTCATAAACTGCCTGTATCTGAGTCTTCCTGCTCAGTGCATCGGTAACTTCATTACCCTTACCAGGTGTATAGGCAAGCTCAAATTCGAAGGAATAAAGGTATTAAAACCACCTTTGCTGTCTTAGATTCAGGTCATGCTGGATAAAGATATATTTGAGGCTTTTGTGGTCCATAAACACCACAAAATTCTCTCCCAAGAGATAATGTCTCCAACAGTGTAACGCATGAACTACTGCAGCCAACTCTAGATCATGCGTCGGGTAATTCCTCTCATGTGGCCTCAACTGCTGAGACCTGTACGCAACAAATAGATCACCCTGTATCAACACTACTCCCATCCCAATACCTGATGCATCTCAGTAAACTGTATAGCTCTTCCCTTGCTCTGGAAGTATCAGGATTGGTGCTGATGTCAACCTTCCCTTCAGCTCCTGAATGGCTGTCTCACAATATTCTGACCAAATAAACTTCACACCCTTATTAGTCAAAGCCACCAATGGCGCTGATAAGAGGGATATGTATTGTATAAAATGTCTGTAGTAACCAGCCAACCCCAAGAAACTCTATATATCAAACACGTTCTTAGGATGCTCCCAGGAAACTGCTGCTCTCACCTTCTCTGGTCCACTCCAACTCCTACCTCTGAGATAATATGACCCATGAAGGGAATCTAGTCCATCCAAAAGTGGTAATTTGAGAGCTTAGCATATAGATGATTCTCTCTCAGTGTACTCAATATTATCTCATGATGGGTGGCATGGTCGTGTCGAGTGTGAGATTACACCAAGATGTCATCCACGAAGACTACCACAAAATAATCCAGATAAGGATGGAAAACATGACTCATCAGGACCATGAAAACTGTTGGCACGTTTGTGAGTCCGAAAGGCATAACCAAGTACTCGTATAGGCCATATCTTCTCCGAAAAGTGGTATGTGGTATATCTGATGGTCTAATGCATAACTGATGATATCCGGATCTCAATTCAATCTTCGAGAACACTCATGCTCCCCAAAGTTGATCAAAAAGATCATCAATCCTTGGAAAGGGATATTGGTTCTTAACCGTCAACTGGTTCAGCTTCCGATAATCCACAAAAAGTCTGAGGGTACCGTCTGCCTTCTTTGCAAACAGGACAGGTGAACCCCAAGAAGAAGTACTAGGTCAGAAAAAACCCTTTGCCTTCAACTCCTCCAACTGCCTCTTGAGCTCCCGTAACTCATGTGTATCCATCCTATAAGGAGGAATGGACACCGATGCCACTCCTGGCTCAAGATCAATAGAGAAATCCACCTCTCACTCTGGAAGAAGACTTGAAAAGTCATCCGGGAAGACATCCATGAAACGATCAACTACTAGAGGGAAATCCTTCTGATAAGTCCCCTGATCATCCAAATATAAACTCGCAATCTAGGCTATCACTCCACCTCTCCCACGATGTTCGGGTCTAGCTCGGCTTGCCTGGACATCCCATTCGCCCGTGTGTAGAAACTCTCCCCCCTCTAGTGACGTGAAACTCACCCTTCGATGATAGCAATCCACAAAGTCTTGGAAGGGTATCAACCACTACATACTAAGAATGACGTCATAGCTCATCATCTCTAATACATAGATGTCCCATAGAAAGTGACACCCACCAACATCAAGGGGGAACTCCTTGCACTGACGCACACCAGTCATTATAGTCCCCAACGGAGTGTCTAGCATCCTAACATCATAAGAAGAAGAAAAATAGAGCCAAGGCTCTCCACAACGGGCACAGATATAATGCTATGTGTAGCACCCATATCATAAAGTATTGAAGATAAAACCGAAGATACTAGAATAGTACCTCTGATAGTAGAAGGTCTGGGATCCTGCTCCTATTGGGTCTGTTGCACTGTATATGCCTGCCCAGTGCCGTAGCCTTAAGACATAGCCTGGCTGCCCTGAGCTGCCCCGCCCTGCTGCCTCTGAGATCCTAGTGTATGGATACCACGTCCACGACCACCATCTTGGATGGCACACCCCGACATATTCCAATTTCCCGACTAGAAAGAAGCTGCTGGTCCTGCTCCCGTACACAGAGTCTTCACAGAACCCCTCTCACTAGCCACTGGTAGAAACACCCTACAGAAACACTGTAGATGACCAGTATTGCCGCAAGCTCATCACTCCACTAGGTCACGTGGACACTGAGGTCGCTTGTGCCCCTATCTACCACACTGGTAGAAAATGACATAGACACCTGAAGTATTATTCTGACTAGTACTACCACCGTGAGAGAATTCGATCTGCCTCTTCCTCTTACCAGTATAAATAGTACCAGAAATTGGTGTCGAACTGCCCTGGACCACACCACTAGCTTCCCGCAGGTTCCGCTCAGTAATCAGTGCTAGGTTCACAATAGCATGCACTGTAGGAAACCTAAAAACATTCACCAGTGATCAGATGTCATATTGAAGACCATCCTTAAAGCGTCTAGTCCTCAATGTCTCATCACCCACCAGAACAGGTGAAAAATGCTGAAGATCGGTGAAGTGAGCAGAATAATCCATCACTAACATGGCGCCTTGATATAGATTCATCAACTATTGAGCTTGATCTTCCCTCAGTGTCTCTGGAAAGAAGAATTAATAGAAGGCTGCATGAAAATATTCCCATGCCATGTCACAGTGATGCTCAGACTGGGTGGTAACATCCCACCATCTCTTGGAGGAATCACGCAGCTTGTATGTAGCGAGCTTCACCCTCCGCCCTAGAGGCATCTCCAAATGCTCAAAAATAGTCTACATAGACCCCAACCAAGACTACGAAGCCTGTGGTCCGACATCCCCTAAAAACGTAGGTGGATGCTGATGCTGGAAGATATGTGTCAGCTCTGTCATAGATGTGACAGCCGGTGGTGCTCCCTGAAAGGTCTGCATAAACTGCATGAAGCCTTCACGGAACTGCGCATCAACACCTGTGTCCGGTGTAATGACTGGAGCTGCATCTGGATCTGCTGGAGGTTCCATTAGTAGCCCATGGACTACCATATCTGGATTATACTCATTGCTACTCTCCTGGAGAACAACTAGTGGTCATATCGGTGGCATGGCTCTACAAAGTCCAATACACACCTTAGATCAAGAGTATCAAGGACCAAAAACTAGGATACCAAGAAGGGAACATGAGAATGAAAGCATTGAAGATTTAAAAAACTTGACTACACGGCGTGTATAAATACTACACGGCGTGTTCTCACAAACCATTCACATGGGCATGTACTCCAACTAAAACTGGTCGTGTAACACCCCAAACACATGGCGTGTCGTCTGAATACATGATGTGTACTTGAATCCCCCTTCCCTGCCCGAGTCCTTCTACATGGCTAAGCCACACGGTTCTCCTAAAACAAAACTACACGGTGTGTCCCACAGGCACACAACGTGCACTTTATAGGTTTTCACCAGCCCGTGTTGTTCGTGACACGACCTGTATACCCAGGTCACACTACACGACGTGTTCCAAAAAGACACGGAGTGTTCAAAGAATCCCCAGACTGACCCGTGTTTCTCGCTACACGGTCGGCTACATGGCTGACACTACACGGCGTGTTCCAGAAGGACACGACATGTACAAAGAAAGATAACATCTAACCGTGTTGTTAGTGACACGGCCGGTTAACTGGGTCAGACTACACGGCGTGTTCAAAGGAGAGACGACATGTATGTCTTAAGGTTTCGCCGTCCGAGATGTTAGTTACATAGGAGGACACTATGTCTACACTACACGGCATGTACGACTGATACACGGTGTGTTTCCTCAAGCCATTCCTTACCCCATGTCCTCTCCCACACAGTCTATGACACAGGAAGAGACTACACGACGTGTACTGAGGGTATACTATAACAACCCAAAATTTTGAATAAATCTTGTTTCTTAATTTTGTGTGTTATTTTATTTCATACTCAACAAAACTTTTTCATTTAATAAAATGAGTATAATTAAAATGATACTGTTGGGTTTTGACTATTATATGACTATTAGTCAGTATTCCCTTTGGAAATTAAATGATTTGGTTATTGTCTCTAAATACAAGTGATCTTGGTTAATTAATATAGAAAGAAGATTTGATGGCCTCATCCAATAGTCTCGGGCCAATCTAAGACCATCTAACAGAACTTGGGAAGTAGTTTGCACCGCTGGGATTTTCTCTGGACCAAACCCAAGCTGAACATCATTGTGTGAAGCTAGAACAGAATCGCCTTCGCGAGAAGTTCAAACTGATATAAATTACTACTCGTGCGATGTTGGCCGAGCAACCCTCAGATTCTCTCACCTTAGAACACCTTAAACTTAGGTCCTATGTTGGAGTTATAAGGGGCTATGTAAGGAGACCGTAACTGCCTTGTGTAATCTTTTGATTTAAATAAAAATTGTGATTTCTTCTTATGATGAAGTTTGTGAAGTTTTAAATATCTGGATAAATATAGTATGTATATTTTTTATGAATTCTAGAAAAAGGATATTTGAAAATATTTAAGTAAATCTTAAATAATTAATTATGTGTAATGATTTTCAAAAAATGGTCTTCTACAATTATGTTCAGTAAGAAATTTAGATTCAAATAAGATCAACTTTATTTTTTATGAATAATAAATAATGAATAGTGATTTTACACTTAGGATTAGTGATGTGACCAAATGGATTAGTAATCTCACTTAAAGAAAGTATTAATATAATCTAGGCACCTTGAATAAGTAATGTGATTCAACAAAATAAGTAAATAACTATTTCAGAAATTATTAGTCAAGTATCAGTTTTTTTTTTCGGGTGAATAGTGTTTTTTAATTAAAAATTAAATTAAAAATATTTAGAAAATTATTTTTATAAAATGGAGTTCATTTTTGAACCCAGATCATCGATATTATGTTAAGGTAATTTTTTGGGATTTTTCTGAAAAAAAATGAATTTTCGCGAATAGTGGATTTAATTAAAAATTCATTTAAAAATATTTAGAAAATTATTTTTATAAAATGGAGTTCATTTTTGAAATCAGAGCATCGATATTTTGTTAAGGTGAAATTTTTGGATTTTTCTGAGAAAGTTGAATTTTCGGTGAATAGTGAAAATACAGTTTTTAAGTTACGGTTGTTTAATGACATCATTAAATGATGTGTTAAGTATGTAATCAATATGGTTGACTTATGAATAGTAATATAAGGTATGAGGTGTCCCAAGTGTCCAATACCATTGGCAAATACCATGGGCAAGCCCATGGCTTTTCCAATACCACCGATGAGGTGTCCCTTGGCCATTAATGCCTTGTCCCCTCACTTTCCATATAAATACCAAGACATTATCTCATCCTTTCGACTCCAAAATCATCCTCAAATAAGTTATGGTCTCCTTACCTCCATAAGAGGGCTCCCAAGTTGCCCCCAAGCCCTCAAGGTCCAAACCTTTGAGTTTTAAGAGTTACATTTTAAGGTAAGGGATCCTACCTCTCTCTTTCTTTCCAAGTACTCTCTTTTATGTCATTTCTTTTATGCTCCATGTTCTTATGTTGAATATCTTCTTTTATATTCATCCTACTGTCCTTTTCATGTTCTTATGATGATATACCCCCTCTTTCTCTCATCAAGTCATTTTAAGAATGTTTAAGTGGCGTTGTTAGGCTACCAAATGTTTAAGGGATTCTTTTACCTTTCTCATTTTCAAGTTCTATTTTCATGTCATGTCTTTAAAGTTCCTTTTATGATTCTGGGATATGATCTCTATATCTATCATACTAATATTTTATGTTCATATGATGAGTGACCCTATTTGATCTTTTCAATTCATGTTTTTGATGTTTTATGTGACGTCGTTAGGCTGTCGAATTTTCATAAGAGAAATCTTATTTTTGTCTTCCTTCCATGTTTTTCATTTCATATGGTATTTCTTTAATATTTCATTAAAATGTTCTTATATACTTTATATATTGTCCCTATACTGTTTTATGGATAATTTATGAGTGAGTGACCCATGTCCCCTCTCTTTTCATTATTTTTTAAAACCCTATAACATAGCCGTTTTGCTGCAGAATTTTCGTCACAAAATGTCTCTCTCTTTATCTCAAATTCTTTTATTTTATTATGTGAATACTCAAAGATATTTATTCTATAGGGGTATTAAAATATATATAAAAATGTTCTATTTTAATTCTGGGACTTACATACATGAAACCTGCTTTCCTTTTTCTGTGTGTTTAAAGTGACATAAAGATCACGTCTTTAAAACGGTTTTTAAAATGTGATGACTATGAAATTAAACCCATTTCTTTTATGCTATATGGTTTGTTTATGAAATTATTGATGATGATATATTTGGATCACATGATAATAAAATAAAATATAAGGTTTCATTCTGATAGCGCTCAAATGCATTGGGTAATGATGTAACCACTAGAGATTACAATTTTAACGATATCTTGGTGAATAACCATAGTAATTTCAAATGACATCTTGGGGATGGACCTTGGTGGTATTTTCATGACTGTATATGTTAAATTTTTTAGCCACATCTTCAAGTTATGAAACATGTTATTTTTATTATGATATGCCTCATGATCTCCTTCTCATGCCTTAAATTTATTTTTCATGACTTTTGATGTATCTCAAGTTCACATGTAAAATATTACCCTTATTTCACTTACCGGGCCTTCTGCTCACCCTTTCCTTTGATGTATGCTCCCAGGTTATGAGATGCTATAATGAACTAGGATGAACAAATGAAGAAGCTTTTAAAGTATTTTTTAATAATGTTTTATGTTGTTATGTATTACATTCATGGTTTCCAAGACAATAAACCTTAAAGATCCTCGGTTTTGTATAATGTAATGAAAGTTTATGTGATAAAAAGGAAGGACGTTATAGTTGGTATCAAAGGATGTTTTAGTTATTTTAGGAAATTAGGATATGAACAATTTAGGAATAACCCTATAGAAAAGTTTAAATATAGGAAATATTCCTGTAATTTTGGTGAGTATTGAGTAAGTGGTTTATCAGGAAAATACATCCCTGTCTGGATACGAGTACGTAGAGGTGGATCTGTCATAGATATACATAAGGGTAAAAACCGAAAACACCACTTGAGCTAGAATCGAATGGGAATTGGTACACGACAACAGGCCTTGCTGCACTCTTTGTTACAACACTCCCGGTGGATATGCTTTGGTAAATTTATAAGCTTAGTATGAACCATTATTAAAGGAACAAAGATAAAATAAAATAAAGATTCAAATAAGAATACATGATCATGGATAACCTAGATTGGAACCTAGGGGATCACATGTTAGGATATACTTTTCTTCTACAAGTTTATCCTTCTATGATTAAAGTTTCCTTTTCATGATTATTGGCTAAGTATTTAAGCCCCCTAATTATACTTTCTTTTCTTAGTTAATGGCGGAAAATGGAAGAACATGTCCCAACAACCAATGTGATAGGAAATGTGACAATTTCCCTATAAATATGATAGAGATGATGAGAGATCAAGTTGAACATATTGTGCTTATTCCAAACCAACTATCAAAAATCACAATTAATAATTGGTACCTAGTTGAATGCCCAAATTCATCAAGGAAGAAGAACAAGAAGTCTCAAGGATGTTCATAAGATAAAGTTGATAAGGGAAAGAAGACCCAATTTCCTTTGTGCAAAAAGAGTGGAAAGGGGCACCGAGGAGAATCTCACAAAGGAACCGGGAGATGTTTTAAGTGTGGGGTGATAGGGCATAAAGTAGCAAATTGCTTTAAAAAATGGATAATGTGATGAATATAGATAACGTTCGATCTAATGTACCTTATACTTTTCAAGGTCGTAAATGTGGAGAAGTTGGACATTATCCAAGGCAATGCTCTCTTGGAAGGGATGAGAAGCATGATGAGCATCAACGATCTTCAAAGACAAGGGAAAAATGCATGTCCTATGATGAGATGGATCATGATGACTAAAGTTCATGCAACTTCTTTGCAATAATTTTCTATGTCATGTTGTATTTTAGTTCACGCTCTATGAGCATATATTTAATGTTTTATAAAAACATAGAGTCACTACCTAAGATGGTTTTATATCATTAAAGAAAACATATATTGTTATGTACCACTTGTTGATGTCGTGAAGTCATTCTTTAAAAAAAGATGATTAGGGGATTAAAAGATGATTATTATTTTGGAATACATTCACTATTTTTGGAACCCTATATGATCGAGGTAAATAGAATACTACGGTATTTTCCTTGAGGAGTAGAGGTTGAATTATATTTTGAAGAATCAATGAATTTAAGGTGAACTTATAGTAATTTATGTTACTTATGGAAATGATTAACCTATCTTGGGTAAAATATGTTTAGGTTAGTTAATTTTGTTATAAGATGTTAGGAGTGATTGATGTTGTTTGGAGAAGAATGATAAAGTTTATCTTGGAAGACTATGTTATCAAATCCTTCTTATATTTGGGTTTCAATCTTAGTTTGGTTTATTTTGAGGAATTTTAAGGACTATTATTTACGGAATGTTCTATGATGAACTTTGGGTAGTACCGTGGAACTTTGAAGATTTAAAGTAGTTTCCATTCTTATGGGGTTCTTTCTTTTTGAAGAGTTGTTTTATCTTACCATTTCTGTTTTTGGGATAAATGTTTAAAGATAGATAGTTATTCTTTTGTGGATTACGTGATTCTCTAGAAGATGATTCTTGTGCTTTGATGAGACCAAGTAGTTTTTAATTATCATTATTTGGAGAAAAGATTAGTCTTGGTGAAACTTATTAAGGGATGAAAATCTACTTGAAGGTAAATATATTTACTTGTTTTCTTATTCTATGTAGTAAATTAATTCCTCAAAATTATTAAAAGGAATGTAAAATAAAAATGTTGTTGGTTTAAGTTTCCTACTAGGTAATCAAAGAGTGTTTAACCCATCACAAGTTTGTGATTTTCTGGTGGTTAACTTCCTCTTACACATGTTTTCTATCACTCTCCCACAGAACTTGACCCTTTATTTTCTCCTCCATATCCATGTTTTCCTACATGGAATCCTAGTATGGGTTAACTCAAGTGACCTTTGAACCTCATTTTCTTTCTGTTAAAGTAATAGTGTTACTGACTCTTTTTCAAATGTGAGACTTTTAATGAAATTTCCAAGCCCAATTTTAAAAATTGAGAGGGCGCAATTTCTTAAGGGGGGAAGATTGTAACGACCCAAAATTTTGAATAAATCTTGTTTCCTAATTTTGTGTGTTATTTTATTTCATACTCAATAAAACTTTTTCATTTAATAAAATGAGTATAATTAAAATGAGACCGTTGGGTTTTGACTATTATATGACTGTTAGTCAGTATGACCTTTGGAAACTAAATGTTGCGATAATTGTCTCTAAATACAAGTGATCTTGGTTAATTAATATAGAAAGAAGATTTGATGGCCTCATACAGCAGTCTCGGGCCAATCGAAGCCCATCTAACAGAACTTGGGAAGGAGGTAGTACTACTGGGCTTTTCTCTAGACCAAACCCATGTTGAACTTCATCGTGTGAAGCTAGAATGGAATTGCCTTCACGAGAAGTTCAAACTTATAGAAATTACTACTCGTGTGATGTTGGCTGAGCCGCCCTCAGATTCTCTCAACATAGAATACCTTACACTTAGGTCATATGCTAGGGTTATAAGGGGCTATGTATGCAAACCGTAACTACCTTGTGTTATCCTTTGATTTAAATAAAAATTGTGATTTCTTCTTATGATGATGTTTTTGAAGTTTCAAATGTCTGAATAAATATAGTATGCATATTTTTGATGAATTCTAGAAAAAGGATATTTGAAAATATTTATGTAAACCTTAAATAATTAATTATGTGTAATGATTTTCAAAAAATGGTCTTCTACAATTATGTTCAGTATGAAATTTTGAGTCAAATAAGATCAACTTGATTTTTTATGATTAGTAAATTATGAATAGTGATTTTACACTTAGGATTAGTAATGTGACCAAATGGATTAGTAATATCACTTAAAGAAAGTATTAATATAATATAGGCACCTTGATTAAGTAATGTGATTCAACAAAATAGGTAAATAACTGTTACAGGAATTATTAGTCAAGTATCAGTTTTTGTAGGTGAATAGTGTTTTTAATTAAAAATTAAATTAAAAATATTTAGAAAAATATTTTGATAAAATGGAGTTCATTTTTTGAACTCAGGGCATCAATATTATGTTAAGGTAATTTTTGGGGATTTTTCTGAAAAAAATGAATTTTCAGATAATAGTGTATTTATTTAGAAATTAATTTAAAAATATTTAGAAAATTATTTTTATAAAATGGAGTTCATTTTTGAAATCAGAGCATCGATATTTGGTTAAGGTGAAATTTTGGGATTTTTTTGAGAAAGTTGATTTTTCTGTGAATAGTAAAAATACAGTTTTTAAGTTACGGGTGTTTAATGACATCATTAAATGATGTATTAAGTATGTAATCAATATGGTAGATTTATGAATAGTAAGATAAGGTATGAGGTGTACCAAGTGGTCAATACCATGGGCAAGCCCATGGTTTTTCCAATACCACAGATGAGGTTTCCCTTGGCCATTAATGCCTTGTCCCCTCACTTTCCTTATAAATACCAAGACATTATCTCATCATTTTGACTCAAAAATCATCCTCAACAAAGTTATGGTCTCCTTACCTCCCTAGGAGGCCTCCCAAGGTGCCCCCAATCCCTCAAGGTCCCAACCTTTGTGTTTTAAGAGTTACGTTTTAAGATAAGTGATCCTACCTCTCTCTTTCTTTCCATGTACTCTCTTTTATGTCATTTCTTTTATTCTCCATGTTCTTATGATGAAGATGTTATTTTATATTAATCCTACTTTCCTTTTAATTTTCTTATTAAGAGATACCCCCTCTTTCTCTCATCAATTCATTTTAATAATGTTTAAGTGGCGCTGTTAGGCTGCCGAATTTTTAAGGGATTCTTTTACCCTTCTCATTTTCAAGTTCTATTTTCATGTCAAGTCTTTCAAGTTCCTTTAATTATTCTGGGGTATGATCTCTATATCTATAATACTGATATTTTATTTTCATATTATGAGAGACCCTATTTGATCTTGTCATTTAATTTTTTTAATGTTTTAAGTGACGTTGTTAGGCTGCCGAATTTTCATAAGAGAAATCTTATTTTTGTCTTCCTTCCATGTTTTTCATTTCATTTGGTATGTCTTTAAAATTTCATTACCATGTTCTTATATCCTTTATATCCTATATCTATACTGTTTTATGGATTATATATGAGTGAGTGACCCATTTCCCCTCTCTTTTCAGTATTTTCTAAAACCCTATAACATAGCCGTTATGCTGCAGAATTTTCGTCTCAAAATGTCTCTCTCTTTATCACAAATTCTTTTATTTTATTAAGTGATTACTCAAAGCTATTTATTCTATAGGGGTATTAACATATATATATATAAATGTTCTATTTTAATTATGGGACTTACATACATTAAACCCTCTTACCTTTTTCCGTGGGTTTAAAGTGACATAAAGATCACGTCTTTAAAGCAGTTTTTAAAATGCGATGAATATGAAATGAAACCCATTTATTTTATGCTATATGGGGTGTTTATTAAATTATTGATGATGATATATGTGGATCACATGATAATAAATGAAAATTTAAGGGTGCGCCCTGATAGTTCTCCAATGCATTGGGTAATGATGTAACCACTAGAGATTGCAATTTAAACGATATCTTGGTGAATAACCTTGGTAATTTCAAATGACACCTTGGGGATGGACCTTGGTGATATGTTAATGATTGTCTATGTTAAATTTTGTAGCCACATCTTCAAGTTATGAAACATGTTATTTTTATTATGATATTCCTCATGATCTCCTTCTCATGCCTTAAGGTTATTTTTCACGACTTTTGATGTATCTCAAGTTCACATGTAAAATGTTTCCCTTATTTCCCTTACTTGGCCTTTTGCTCACCCTTTCCTTTGATGTATGCTCCCAGGTTATGAGATGATGTAATGAACTACGATGAACAAATGAAGAAGCCTTTCAAGTATTGAGGAATAATGTTTTATGTTGTCATGTATTAAGTTCCTTGTTTCCAAGACACTAAACCTTAAAGATCCTCGATTTTGTCTAATGTAATGAAAGTTTATGTGATAAAAAGGATGGATGTTATATACACGACATGTACTTAAAAAGTTTTCATTTCTTATCAAACAGAAGAACACACAGCGTGTGTCCATATAACTACACAGCGTGTATCCTGGGTTTTCTAGAGAGTAAGCCTCAAATACAACTCCGGAACCCTGAAAAATAGGGAAAAAACACCTAAGTGACAAATTACGATCCGTGAGGGCCCATACTCCACGCGAATCAAAGCTTGGAATCTTAAACATGTTATAAAAAAGTAAACTCATCAATGATCCACCAAATTCGGGTTATTGAGGGCCCATGCTCCCCCAAAAACCAATGTTCGGCATTCATTCTATTAACAATCTCACACAACAATACCCTATAAAATAACAGGTATTTATCAAAACAGTTATCACAACATCATGCTTTTCTAGCACAACAACTATCACAACAACATGAAATTTCTAATGTACCTACATGGCATGGAAGGAAAGCATGAAATGTGATTTCTATCATTTGACTAAATGATACATGAGATGGAATACCCTCATCCCATCGGGTTGAAACTAAATTGAACCCATGTATAAAAATATAAACAACACACCAAAACTGAGTCACCTAATGGTGAAAATCAGATCAACTGTAAAATGTAAAAAATCAGAATAATTGCAACACGAGGTAAATTAGATTTTCCCTGTACACGGGTCAGCTACTCAAGGGAACAACTTATTACTAATTACCATTTCCATCCTATCCCTGACTAAGGATCCAAATAGTAAGTCAAAGAAATGAACTCCTCTGATACCACTTTGTAACGTCCCAGATCCGGAAGCCACACCACTGGTGCCCCGAACCCGGTTGGTCACATGACCTCAAGAGCATTTTCCCAAATTCCAGAGGCTACCGACTAGTAGCGAGGGCCCATGTTTGATAGTGGGAGAACTATTCCCTCATTTGTCAAAGTGTAGCATAGTGGAAAAGATAAATAACATACAACAGCGGAAGCAGTAAACAATATACAACTGAAATGGACAACTGAAGTAAAAGAGAACCAGCAGTCATATATATAAAGATGCAACATGTCTCTAATTCTATGAAAGTAGCTAGAACATGATACACTGAAATACAATACAACAAAACTCAATGTACAAGGTACAGTGAAACAAATATATCAGAATAAACAGAATGCAACAGCATCTCAAGCCTAAGCTTGGTCCCATGCTCTCATAATCCTCTGCTACAATCAGGTACCTGTATAGGGACCCATGACCCTATCAAAACCGGAAGAAATGTAATCTGTTTGGGCTGAATACATTACCAAAACAGGGTGTGACAAATAAATCTTAGTAGGAACCCACCAAAGGCCTGTGCCCAACTGTCAGTGAAAAATATACAACAATAGTGTGAAAAAGTAAATGCAGTAAACTAGTAAGTACTCAAAATTAACTATCACTACCAGTTTAATTACCATTTTAATTATTACTTGTCACCTCCAAGCTTGTGATTTAGATTGTATGGTACAACCTAGAAAATGACCACAGTGAATATTCTAAATAGCCGTGTCCTCAGACATACTATCCTTACCCTCAGGTAACAGAATCAAATACCTGCAGGTGATTTCCCTCAGGCTAATGAACATTGCCCTCAGGTATACAAGATATAGCCCTCGGGCACAGAAACTACATCCCATAGGCATAAACCAAGGTTACCCTTAGGCTATCCAACCACTTCCCACAGGCTAAGAAAACACTGCCCTCAGGCTAAATAGAACACTGCCCTCAGGCTAATAGAACACTGCCCTCAGGCTAATAGAACACTTCCCTCAGGCTAAAGGAATTGGGCCGAGCCCAAAGCGTAAAAAAAAAATTTAAATAAGTTTCTCCCAAGAAAATTTAATTCACAATATAATCCTGCCATACCCTTGGGTATCCTGGCCAAACGGGTAAACAGAGGAACGCACCCCCGGGGTGGTCCTAGATCCAAGAAGTGATCCCGACCAATAGTTTAAACTTATCAATAGATTATATATACAATTATAGATATATTTTCAGTAATGGCCTCATCCATATGACACCCCAAATATGGGTTCGTATCACAATGGTACACAAATTCAACTCAAAAGTTGGAAATAAACACCAGACCACCTACCTTGATCATCTCTGATCGGTATACGTGAACGGCGCCTCCCAAATCATCCAATAACGACATAGATCTGGGATAAATGCTCACACATTCAACCTAAAATAACATTCCTTTGGGAAATAATTGGTAATAACAATGCCAGGAGAGGGGAGGGATTACCCGTATGGTCCCAACGTGATCGACGGAGGAAGAATCAGATTATCGGTGTGCGATCAGGTGATCCTCCAAGGTTCGTCCATCCTCCCGAGCTCCAAACGGTGGTTTTGCGTCCTCTGCCAAATAAGGAGGCTATTGCCCATTTTTAGTGAAAAAAACAAACTAAAGGGTGTGTACTCTCAAGTACACAGCGTGTAATTTTCATTTTTTAAACTGTTCCTCTGGCGTCTTCTTTCCACCGTGGCACTGTTCATCTATCGACATGAGTACACGATGTGTATTTCTGATTACATGGCATGTATGGTCGCTCCACTGACGGCTGCCTCCACTGCCTTACTATTCACCTTCTGACTGATTACACGGCGTGTAAATACCTAGTACATGGCATGTAGTTGGTTTTTCACCCTTTATTGCCAATAGGCCTACACGCCCTATGTACTCATCCCACACAGCCAAAGTACACGGCGTGTGAAAAAGTACACAATGTGTACCCAAAAAATTTGGGATTTTCCCCCATTTTCCTTATTTTTTCAAAAACACTTAAGGAAAAAGGAAAATAAGAAACATGTACCTCTAGAAGAAGAACCAGGTTCTTATATTGTGCACCCAATGCGACGTCAACTGGTCCTTTGCATGCAACACCCCTTTTTCTCACCCAATGCGATGTCAAGCACGCGTTTTCATGCAGTGGCCCTTTGCACACCCAATGCAACCTCAACTGCGCCTTTGCGCACAACTCCCCTTCACGTGCCACCCCCAAGGACATAAGCTATAAAATGAAGTGTACCCCCTGTGGGGGGAAGGTAATAGAAGACTAACCGATGCTCTGTTGTGAAAAATACACCTCTTATGTAACTGCATGAAAAACACCATGGCCTTCAGGTATTGGATCTTGCGTGACTGGTCCCCTAGGGGTCATCCTTCAGGCGGGGCCTCTTGGGTGTGATTCTAGTCCATTTACTTTTACCCCAAGTCCTTTTACATGAAAAATATCCCTCTTGCATGCAATATGCTCCCTACATCAGACCCCTCTTGTGCGCGGACATTCTGACTTGCACGAATCTTCTCATTTCGTGCGCGCATCCTTTTGGTTTGCGCACAGTATTTCCTTTTTATACACAAACCTCTCATCTTGTTCATGACCCTCCTTGTGTGCTCCATGTGCCATTCTTACCTTAAGGCATCTTTTCTGATCCCCTCTTATGCACAACACACCTATGTTGCACACCCTTTTCCAGTGTGACCGTCTAGGTTTTCAATGAGTAATTTCAATGTCCCTTGGGCAATGCTTTCCGCTGCATTACATCACCTCATGATTCTTCCCATAGGCACGCTAATGACTATTTCTTCTTCGTATAGCCATGATAACATGGAACCCTCAATGGATGACATAATAACACCCCTTAAAAATGACATTGCTGATGCCTACCCTCCCCCAAGGGCGGGTGGGTATAAGTTATGTAAGTCCTGAGGGGTACGGAGTGAACCCGCCTCGTCTGAGCTGCAAGATGTTAAACTTCCAAGTGCCATCGTTCTTAGCACATGAAATTAAACTATGACCTCACCCCATGCATCGTACATAGGGTTCCCCACCTTGTACACTTTTCTTACCCACTGGTCTCCACGAGAGTGAAATCATTCCTCACATGGAATGAGATCCTCTTTATTAGAGTGATGTCTGTCTGTGGGGAAAGAGAAACCACCTTGGTGTAAGCCCCAAATTTTCTTTCAAGAGGTAGCACCCATACTCCTCCTCTCTTCCTCTGTACCAAAGACCATAGGGGGGGGGCACGAGTTCCGGATCCCTCCTTTATTCGGTGCCAAATCCATCTCCCTTTGAGATTTGTCGCCACCCGGGCCTCCACCCTGGAGTAAGTCCCAATCTCTATCACCCTGGGCTGCTAACCACGTGTAATTTCATATTTCCTCTTTAGGATTCAAACCACATGTAATCCCCTATTTCTTTTTTGGGCCACTAACTATGTGTAATCCCCACTCCACTTCCCAAAGATGTACCTTTCGCGACGTGGTCGTCAGGTCTTTGATTCCTCTTCTTTCTCACACCGAGCATGACTCATGTGGGTTTAGAGCAAGCACCAACCATGACATACTCTCTAGGCCACCTTAAAGTGTAATCCCCACACACTCCTTCCGAACTATGTGGAATTTGATCCTTACCAAGGAAAGGTACGTAGGACGCCTCCCTGAGGTTCAATCCTAACACCTCCATTTGTTATGGCCACTTCACGTCGGTTCACCACATCCCTTATGAACTACGTGGACTTTGATCCTTACCAAGGCAAGGATCACCATACCCCTTTCAAACTACGTGGACTTTGATCCTTGCCAAGGCAAGGTACGTAGGACACCTCTCTGAGGTTCAAGCCCAACACCTCCATTTCTTCCGACCACTTTACATCGGTTCACAACACCCCTTACAAACTACGTGGACTTTGATCCTTGCCAAGGTAAGGTATGTAGGATTAATCCTTGAGGTTCAAGCCCAACACCTCTTTTTGTTTCAGCCACTTCACTTCGGTTCACCACACCCCTTCCGAACTACGTGGAATTTGATCCTTGCTAAGGCAAGGTACGTAGAACGCCTCCCTGAGGTTCAAGACCAAAACCTCCATTTATTCCGACAACTTCATATCAGTTCACCACACCCCTTCCGAACTAGGTGAAAATTGATCCTTTACAAGGCAAGGTACATAGGACGCCTCCCTGAGGTTCAAGCTCAACACCTCCATTAGTTCCGACCACTTCATGTCAGTTCACCACACCCCTCCCGAACTATGTGGACTTTGATCCTTGCCAAGAAAAGGTACGTAGGATGCCTCTCTGAGGTTTAATCCCAACACCCATTTATTCCGACCCCCTTTATGTCAGTTCTCCTTCATCCCATAAGACGTTAAACTGAATCCCCCTTTTCATCCCCACACAACGTTAAACAATACCCTCTTGAACTACATGGGCTTTGATCCATGTCTCCTAAACAGGGTACGTAGGAAGCCTCCATGAGGTTCAACCACATCCAGCGGTAATCCACTTTGCCCCCATTCAGCGGTAAGCTGTTGTAAACCCCATACAATAGTAAGCAGTTGTGATCCCCCATCCAATAGTAAGTCGTTGTAAACCTCACACAGTGGTAAGACATTGTGATCCCCATTTAGCGGTAAGCCGTTGTCAACCCAAACCCAGCGGTAAGCCATTGTTGTCCATTCCGTTGGGACCACATATCTCTGGTTTTTCCTAGTGGCATCAGACCAACCTCGGGCTATTAACCATGCATAAGCCCTATTATATCATCAGGTCATTGTCCTCTACACACACCCCTATTCTATACCCCCATCCCGAACTACGTGGAATTTGATTCCCTGCTACGGGGATACATAGGAGGTCTCTTCGAGGCTCAATCCCAATATCAATGTCAACCATGAGTCGACTCCATATCATTTTCCATCCAATTCACTTGACCACCAATTACCCATCTTCATTCTTACCGGGGCTTCCACATGCCGGTGAGATTATGAAAATTCACCTCTTCACTACCCCTAATAGTAACAGGGTAACTAACCATGAGTTATCCCCGACATCAGTGTTCCCTCCAGGGGTTTCACCCATCTGATCCACTATGGTCAGTGTTCTGATCAGTCTGATCCATCTTTGCTAGACATTACCCCTGCGACATACCCTGTGTTAAACATGGGAAGCTGAGGAAAAACTCAGATACATGCCTATGGGATATAATTCCCTGCATTCAACATGGGATTCCTCAGGATTCCATTCCCTCGAGAATCCCTGCAATAAGGGGAAGAAACCCAGATGCGCTAGTGTTCCAGTGTCCAGACATGCCAGTGATGTCCAACGTGACTACTCCCCTGACCGAAGGTTCTTACCCTGACTGGACCCCTTGGAATGTCTCGAAAGAAGCGGTGTAATTAACCACCATCCATAAAGATATGGCACTGGGAAGAGTTTCAAGAAAAACGTCTTAGTCTATAAGGGATACACAGACTAGGTAACAATTTTCAAGGAGGAATCCACAGAAGTAAAAACCGACATCCCATCATCCTGTTTTGATCAAGGAGAAAACGTCCCTGAATAAGGAATGAATGCAACCCACCTTTGGAAAGTAAGAATGTTGGGAAGCAACCAGCACATCCTCGTCCTCCTCAAGCAGACGAATGCGCGCGCCCTGATGAAAGTGTAGGAAAAAGAAATGGAGAACCTGATGTGAAATTATTCTCCTCAATGTAGAGATTAGTAGCGTTCGAGACATCAGTGGATTAGCGTGTCACCAGATCCAGTTATCTGGTGCCGGGTCCCACTAAGAAAATAGCGGGCCTGGCGTGAAACACACAAGAAGTTGGGGAAGTAAAAACATTGGACATCCCAGTCTACGATGTTGTCAGCATGGATCCTTCTTACTAGCCATGAGAGACGGAATGGTGCTAGGGCACTGGACATCAATATCTTTGTTTCAGCACTAATGGATTAATCTACCTACTTTCTAGGAACCAAGTTCCTGCACCAGGAACTTAATCGCCACCCGCCCTCCGACACAGGGGTAGGGGTAACACCAACACATCAATCCCGTGTGGCTCAATTGCTTCTGCGACGACTTCCACACCTACAGCTACTAGGTGCCCATGCCCTATCTCCCCTTCTAAATTTGTACAATGAAGGGTGATAAGCGAGCTTGTACGCCAATATGAGGAGGAGGGGATTATCCTAACTCAGGATATGGCTTTCCAGGATTTAGAGGCGTCTGCGCCTCGTCGCCACCGCTGCCCCCAAGGGACACACAGGGATCCACTACTCCCCACCCCAACATAGAATCGTTTCAGGAGTCTCTCCCTGGAACGTCTCGACGACTCCCTCCCCTATGTTGATGAGGTAGGGGATGTTTGGGCTAGCCTAGCTGGGATCCTGTTCCAAGGGCCCCCAAGGAGGGCCCCCAATAGGCCGCTCTAGCACCATTGCCCAGTCCCACATGATGAAGAGTAGGTAAGCTATGTACCTACATCACCGACTCCGGTCCAGCTGACCTGACGCCAGCGTCGGGCGTAGGCCGAGGAGGACGCCCACAAAGGGGCGTCGATGTCAGCAACTACTATGGCTCAGGCCATTGCCGACATGTATCGTTATCCTCCTGTGCACACTGAGCAGGGTATGTTATATACCCTGCCTGGATCGAGGCCCCAACTACCCCATGAGTAGGTTGGGTCAACTCTCTCAGCCGTCGGCATAGGAAACACCCACCACGGACTGACCCGCGGCAACGACACCCAGTACGGAGGTCCTCCCCATACTGTCACCATAGAGAACGCGAGTCTTCCCCACTTCCAAGATCAGCATGGAGGTCTTCCCCATGCTACCTTCAATCTGAATGAGGGTTATCTCTAATATAGTGACACTCAGTATAGAAGCCTCTCCCGCCCTCATTATATTGGGTATGGGGTCATTCCTCCTACCATGAAACACTGATATGGAGATGTTACGCATCCGGTCAATCTCCAGTATGAAGGGATTCCCCATGTCCTTGTAGAAGTTGGATAAGGTCCTCCTTGCCTTAGTAATCAGAGTAGTGAAGGTAAACTTCGATTCACCAGCACCGAGCACGGAGGTCCTACCCATGTTCAGCTTGACCAGTATGAGGACCCTCCACACGTTGATGCCGCTAGGGGAAGGAATCATGGAGGTCCTAACCGTGATCCTATAAGCACCAGCAGAGGTCCTACCCACTCCATCATTTCCCACAGAGGTCCCCTCCACACATCAGCCGGTGGACACGAAGGTCATCCCCATGTTCCCTTTGATATCTTTCCAGGTTCTCCTCCCACACCAACTCACATAGGTGGAAGTACACCCCTCCCCAGCACCATTATGGACAAAGGACCTCCTCGTGCCAAAAATCTAACATGTTCTGAAGAATCATCCTGGGGTAGGAGGGAGGGTCGTCGCCACCATAAAAATAATGTCAAGAAGATTCAGAACAAGATCAAACCAGTCCACTTCTTAGATTTCAAGGCGGAATACGACTTAGTGATGGAACTCTCACCTAGATCCTTTGTGTCAAGGGCCGGGGCAGAAACAAGGCACATCGGCCTCATAATTCCAGAATGTGAGGTCCATAGGATCCCCACCCCCTCCAATGGTATATCCAGGAGGACGAAGATTTGGAAACTCTACAGGTTACGGCCATGAAATGTCACCATCATCACCAGAATCACCCTCTACCTCGACTAAAGATCACAGAGATCTATTCTGGGGATCAATGGTGGACGAACAACAACGTAATCCATCGCCAGAAGCCGTAGTCTCTATTCCAGAAACTGCGGTCGTCATCCTATCTTACCACGATGGGGTGGCCAAGTCCCTACACTCTTCGGAGGATAGCCCAAGATAAGGTGGATTGTCAGCTCACTTTCCATATTCTCCATAGGTTGGCCTGCCATCTCAGTGGTCCACATCAATACCACTACTGGTTCCCCAGCCACCTCTAGTAGATGAGTGGGGCAATGACGGGCCAGACTCTAAATCTGGACCAAGGAGCTTGTGGGATATCCTCACAGCCGACCATTTCCCCAAGATGTTTTGTCCAGTTGTAGCGCCAAATTTTAGGGCACCATAAGCATTCACCTAGGAGGAGGTTGGATGTTTTTTCCAGACCCTCTGGGCAACTCATTTCCACCATCTACATCGATGAGTGACCTACCCCAAGAGTCAGTCACACTTCAAAGATATCGACCAACGGTGTCGTTTGGTCGATTCGGTCGCACTCCCCATGGCCCAACACCCTAAGTCACCTGGCCACCATAAGACCCTCAAACAATGATGCATCCAGAGCATTAAAGTTATCTGAAGGATAATCAAGGAGGCTTCTCCCCATGTTCAAATTCATGGCTGGGGGCAGTATGCAACCCTCCATTTCAGTTCCATCTAGTGCCAACCCGATTTGCCAGGTGACATACAGGATATGCCTCCAGGCAAGGTCGCGGTTAACATGGATGACCTATCAAAGGGAGAGAATGAGCTGGAGCTCCTTGATGGGTACTTAGCCCCTGAGGGAGTGCTATAGCTACTGGATCCATTAGGAAGGGTCACTTGCCAGCAGAGAAATCTACTAGGTCTTCCAATGCCTAGTGAGGCCCTAGTCCTCAGTCGGATTCCCAAGAAGGGAAAGAAAATCCTCGGAGCCATCAAACCCTATGACCTGTCTGGTTTAGTGTAGAAGGAGGAAGAAAACCCCAAAAAAACTGCGATGCATCAACAACTTTCTGAACACAAGAAGGTGGTCGACGAACTCCTTGCTGAACATGGTGCAGAGTGGTGGCCAGAATACGGTGATCCTTAGCCAGGAAAAAAGGGAAGGCACTACATCCCCTTGGCGAACTGCCCCCAGGTGACCCTGACCATCCTGCCCATACAGACAGGGTTGAGGCTGGAACTTACGGCAAGAGGTCTCTATATGTGTCACCAAACCCTCTTGAACGACATGATAATCCTTGGGACGCAACTCAGATTCCTCCAGATACTCCACAGGTCGTTCCACCAGCCGTTCCATGAGCTATTGGGCCTATTTATCATCTTAAACAACCCACCAACGTACTGGTGGTCAGAGATCCCCGTCAAGAAAGAAATCTCCACCCAGATGATCTAATGGAGACACTCATCCCCCGCCTCAATGATTTAGAGACTCGACAGGTGGAAATCCCACCTGATGGTAATCCATACCCGGCATGGGTGGATGATATTCCAACACCCCTGAGTTTCAGGAATCTCAACTTTCCCCCCTTCAATGGGATAGGGGACCCACCACAGCACTTGAACCACTTTATCTCAAGGTGTAGCCTCATGTTGGGAACTCCAGAGCTGTAGGAAGCCGCCAAACTCCAGTGTTTTGTACAATCATTGGAGGGGCCGACATTCGTCTGGTATAACCATCTCCCCATCGAGTCAGTGGATGGTTGGGAGGACCTCCGTAGGTAATTAATCTACCGGTTCGGTTCCACCACTCAGAAGACTAGTATCACAAACCTCTTCAAGTGCAAGTAGAGGCCTGATGAGAATGTTTCCGACTTTGTCACCCTGTGGAAAGGACTCACATACTCTCTTGACATGCCACTGACTTAGGATCAATTGCTGACGATGTGTGTAGGAAATGTAAAGATGGAACTAGTCCCCTCTATGATCACCCAGAACTACCTTGGGGGATTCCTAGACTTCTCTGATAAGGCCCAGTGTCTAGAGGAAGCCTTACAGCAGGTTAAGAAGGCACGTTTTCTGCCTCCTAAAATCCCCATGAGAAGGGACACCAGGGCATAACCTACCGCAGTGGCTCAAATAGAGGCTGCTGAAAAAGTAGAGTTGTTACTAGTGGAGCTGCGTCTATAGCCTCGTAGAGGCCCTCCAACTCATGTTTAGCCTCCGTCCTAGCAGCTCCCTCCTTAGAATCGGCAGGTGCCCCTGCGCAATGCGCCGCCACCGCCTAGGCAAGATAACCAAGATCCACCTCCTCGGCAGGCCCCTCCAGCCCCGCATCAGGGTCAGGCTCCAAGGTCCCCCATCCCAGATTGGAGGAACTAGACCCACTCTTTCAATGAGTCACAAGTCCCTGTTTATTTCTGATGTTTCCTAGAGTATAGGATTATACGTTTTTCTGAGTACAGAAGGCCAAAAGAGGTGAACCTCACTGCTCACCCTAATTACTTCCCCTACCACTAGATCCTAGGGAATACCCTCAAACAGTGTTATGTGTTTAAATACTGGCTTCAAGAACAAGTGGATAACAATATAGTCCGGTTAGGCCCAAGTCCGACACATGTGGCATGAATCTTCTTGAGGCCAAATAGCATCAACGAGAGTGAATGTGAGTGGCATCAAGTTTCTAGACACGGGTCCAAGAAGTATGATGACTGGATGGCTCGTAAAACAGTTACCCGTGCCCATGCTATTATCCATGCACACTAGAATTTTCCAGAGCCTTTAGAAGCCGCAACTACTACTTCTACATCGTCGTCTCAGTAGTACCCTTCTTAGAAATGCAATCACCAACAGCATAAGGGAAATCAAATTCCCCCGCTAATGCCATCTTCATCCCATACTATCAGCAAATTCATTCCCCTGGAGATGGAGATCCATCCTAGAATCTGTTTAGTAGTGGATGACTATTCGAGTGATGGTCAAGGGTACGCCTCGGTTAATACCGTAGAGATGGTAAATCTCTACATGATTCATGACGATGAGGAGCGCCAGGAAGATCCTCCCAACATCCCCATCCATCGTCGGCATTGATGGAGGCACGAAAAAATGAGTCGTCGGAGTGCCTCAGTCAGTACTTCTAGCATGGGTATGCATGTGACCGAAACTAGGTAGCAGGCCCAGCGCAGAGCTCAGTCTATGCGGCCTTCTCATCTGGTGACATCAGGTCCACCTTCACCACCGTTTGTGTTGTTAGATCGGGTAGAGCCACATTGACCATGCCGTGACCAGACACACTTTGCTATAGGCTGGTCTCAATCATCTGGCCCTCATCCGGTAGTCACTACACATGCTTCGAGTAGTGATAGCGGGATATTCCTAACACCAATCAGTTGCCGGCCTAGCCGGCATGGCCCACCATACCTCCTGTCATAGAGAGACCTCCTATAAGCAGAAGTTCATGCCTAGAATGGAAGTATGATGTTCTCAAACATATTTTTATCATTACAAAAAATCTCTCCATCATGGAGGCCCTTCTCCTATCATAAGATATGCATCAGTCCCTCACTGATGCTTTAAGAAGCCCCCTCCAGTTTGAGACGGAGGTAGTAGCCGCATAATCCTTTCATGTTGAGGCAGCCAAGAATAATGAATGCTAGGCCATCATCTCGTTCTCCGGAGAATATGAAGGATCTCCTATACAAGGTCACATTCTCCCACTATACATCACTAGACAGTTCATTGGCATTGAGGTTCATCACCGTCTTGTTGACACGGGCTCTCGAATCAACCTAATCCTGACTTAGACACTGCGAAAACTGGTATTTTCTGAGCATGATCTGATTCCCTCTGACATCAAAATCCAAGGTTATTACAGGATGAAGCAGACACCGGTCAGCAAGATCTGTTTGAAGACCCAGTTCGGTGGTCTAATTGTCAGCACTGAGTTTATGGTTGTCTCCCAGGACACCGCCTACAATGCGTTAATGGGTAGGTCGTGGCTCCACCAACATGCTTCAGTTCCTTCAACATATCATCAGTGCCTTAAGTACTCCCTTAATGGTCGAGTGGGTGTGCTTCAAGGTGATGCATCCCTATTTTTCTCTTGTAAATTCCACTTTCTGGATGCTGACTACTATAAGATTAAGTACAAGCAAATTCAGACTAATGAGGTCGAGCATGCTGTGGCTATGACCGACCCATGGGTAGATCTGGATGATGCATATGTCTTTCCAGTCCATCGATTGGAGGCTAAAACTCCGGACATGGGACAATGTGTCATTGTTTCTAGAATGATGAGGGATGAAATTACCAAGTCTAAGTGATGTCATAAGATCACCTCATACTCCTACACAAACTAGGATCAGGTGATCCTGGAGCCTCCTACATCCATAAGGTATCGGGATGTCTTCCCCATGGTAATGAAAATACGTCATACTTGCTTGTTTAACTATGCCATAATTAATTGGCTCAAGATGACACTCCACTATCACTTAGATATCATCAAGCATGGACCCTTGGGCCAAATACCATATGGTATTGGATCAATAGTCTTCATCGCTATGGTTGCGGCAACACAATAGTTCCCCGATGCAGTGTCCACTACCACTCAGGCTGGAACCAGCCTCCAATCGGGAGCCGCCGACTTATAGGAAGCTCCTCCCATCAAGTACCCCCCTCCATAAGTGAAGAAGATAATTTATAGGATGCTACCCCTTCCTTTGAAGAGGTCATCTTCACCACAGTTGATGAGTTGGTACAGCTGAACCTCGGTAGCGAGGCAGACCCGAAACCCACATTGATCAGTGCTGCCATGCCCCTCGAGGAGAAAAAATAGTACATAGGCTTCCTTAAAAAACACAGTGATGTATTCTCCTAGACTTATAATGAGATTCCATGACTTGATCCTCAGGTATCCGTCCACCGCCTCAGTTTCCCAAAAAATCATCATGGGTTCAAGCAGCCTCCCAGAAAGATGTACCCTTCTCACCGTGCCATGGTTGAGGCATAAGTTGATAAAATCATCAGAGACAATTTCATTAAGGAGGTCCAATACCCCAAGTGGATGGCCAACATTTTTCTGGTAAGAAATAATAATGGACAGATCAGAGTTTTCATCAACTTTTGGTATCTAAACCTTCACTATCCGAAGAATGATTTTTTCCAACCTGTGACAGAATTGTTGATCGATGCTACAGTTGGGTTCCGAGACCTCTCCTTCATGGATGGGTACTCTGGGTATAACTAGATCAGAATGGATCATAAGGATGAGGAGTATATAGCCTTTAGGTAACCACAAGGTACTTTCAATTACCAAGTCATGCCCTTCGGTTTAATGCATCACATATTTAATCTGATTCTCGAAACGTTGGTGGAATGTTACGTAGATGACCTGGTGGTAAAATATTTCCATATTCAAGAACATCTCAAAGACCTTGAGAATGTGTTTGACTTCTTCCATTCCTGTTACCTGAAGATGAACCCATTAAAGTGTGCCTTCGGGGTCACCTCTGGAATGTTTCTTGGCATTGTTGTCAGATACAAGGGCATTAATTTAACACCCGAGATTTTTATGAGAAATATTTGGTTTTTATGTTATATATATCATCAAAGGAATCTTTCATTACACAAAACACTAGCTTGACTTTCTTTACACGCAATCACAACCTTCCTCAATAGCTTTCGTTGTACGCAATACCAAGTTTCACTAAACAACGATATGCTATTAAAATAATATTAAAACTTTCCGTTATGAATATTAATACTCACTTTTTGAAAATTTATAAATATTATCTTTCAAAATGGACTTCATTTTTGGATTCAGAGTATCGAAATTAGCCTAGGGTGAATTTTTTGGTATTTTTCTGAAAACTTTCAATTTTTGATGAATAATGAAAACACTGGGTTACTATTTAAAAACCGACATGTTATTTAAATTAATTTTAGGTCAAAATTGATAAATGATACCGATATATGTTCAAAGTAATTCCTTGGAGTCATTTTATAATAGTTTTAGATATATAAAATTTTTATTGAACTTTTCCCCATCTTTTACCCACCTCCAAGGAGAGTTTGAAAATTTACATAAAACATAATTTTACCACTTTTGTGAGTGGAATTTCAAAAATCTGAGAGACACGGTTAATATCCAGGAGTAAAATGTGGTTCAATAAGATAAAAATAATTTTTGTTGAATAGTAACTTTTTACTTTTTTTACCACGGTTAAAAGTAAATAGGTTAATTAAGGGTAAAAATAATAATATTATTACCCTAACACATGTCCTAATTCTATTGGATAAGTTTAATTAGACCAAAAACAACCTTAGGAATAGAATATTACCATTTAGGTCCACTTGGATTAGATTAGGACATTTAATATTATTTTATTTAAAGAAGAGTTAAAGTAGTTAAAATCAAAGTTTAATAACTAAAACATTTTTAATATAGGGTTATAAATAAAATAAATTCAACTATAAATATTCATTACAAAGATAAAAATATTTCCTACATAATGGTATTTTATTTATAATTTTTAGACTTTAAATAATTTAATTTATTTATGACACAATGATGATGTAGTAATTACCTTTTTAAGGAAATATTAACATAATGGATATTATAAATACCAAAATAAATGTAATTTGAGACTTTTCATGAATTACACTAATTTTATATGTTAATATGACATATTAGTATTGATTTAATTAACTTTTTTCTAACTAATCATGACGTTATGATTTTCAAAAAAATCAATTACCAAATAGTATCGAAATTGACATAAAATAGTTTTTAAAACAAATATTATATTATTAATTGTTATTTTATTCATAAAAATATAAGGTTCGACCGAATGACTTATATAAGGTTATAAATATTAATAATTAACAACTTGGGGTTCGTTTGGCTTGTTATAGTAAGTTTATTAACCTCATAGTGTAAGAAAACAAGAAGACACGGTAAAAGTTAAATTATTTAACTTACAGTTAAATCTAAATGATAAGGTTAAAATAGTAACCTAAACTTGTCTAAAACCCATTGGTTGAGATTCTTTAGACGCACAACCACCTTATCTTAGAAATAAATCAATTTGGAGCTATTAAAAACTGAATATGACTTTATAATAAAATAATATTTTAAGTTTTTTCTAAGGTGCCCCTCTCCTCCATTATAAAAGGGAACCTCCTCTCTCTCTTCCTCACACCACATTGAACCTTCAAGCTTGGCCAAACCCTTCCAATTTATCTTCTTCACTTCCCTAGAAACATCCTAGAGGTCATGGTATTCTACAAAGACCATCTTTAGTGCTCTAAGAGGAGGTTAAGAAGAGGCGCTTCAAAGAAGAGGTAATGTCCGTTACCGATTCTTTCAACTTTATTTATTCTTATACTTATTCTTCTTTAGTTGTTTCATTATGAAGTAATTATATCAGTATCACTCATATACTGATATGTTATTATAAATATGAAACAACCATATTTCACCTTCTATCTATCCTACGGAAAATGAAATCACCGCGCATATGTACGTACGGAATACTGTCTCCACGCGGTGGTGCAATCTATTTTCCACCACCACCTTACTTGGATGGGTATAATGGTATATAGAATAACTATATATGATTATTTTAAAGTGATATTGATTACTAAATCTTATACAAACACTTCAATACAATTTGACGATCATGGGAATGATATCATCGCTCATGCGTACGTACGGCCTACCGTCTCCACGATGTGATGCGACTCGTTCTACATGATCTTCATTAAATAATGATTATATAAAGGAATTGAATGAATAAATATGATATATATTACTCTAATACCATTCTGTAAATTAGGTATCTATAACCTAAAAATAATAATAAGAATTTATTTGACAAAACACGCATAAGAACAAAAATAAATAAACACCCGAATAACAAGTAGCAATGAAATATTAATAATATGAAGTTAATAATATGAACATATATGATATCATAACAATGAGTAAGATTCTGTAATAAGTCAATAACTTTATTTAAATCATTATACAGGAGGTTTGGACACGTAGGAAGCAAATTAGACCTAAGGTAAGGGAAAATCTAGCAATCTCATTCTTATCCGAGATTGTTTATTGTTCAGAATTTACTAGGGAATATTTATCATCCACATCCATGTTTCCTCAATATGTAATATTATTTCTATCCTCCTACAATTTTTTTAATCCAATTTTACCCTTCGGTGAGTTTTTAGTAAAAGATATGAAAGGAATCTTTTGTCATTTTTCGTACGAGGCACTTTTTGACTTTTCCGGCCAAAGTACGAGAAGAATGTTTTTTTAACTTATACATCATAAATGGATTTTTAGAAAATTCTTTCCATGAAGCTTCCTTGAAATGTTTTCAAGTATATTTTTAATCAACTTATTTTAGTTTAATATTATATGACATTTTAGTAAAGGGAACTGTTTTTGAAGTAGAAAGGATATTTTCCTCAGGAATGGAGTTCAAGCGTCTTATCAAAATTATTTTCCATCTAAGATAATATAGGGTTCTGTTTCTATCCCTATTTTTAAATTGATTTGATTATGTTATGATGGAATTTTTTTTATGATGTCCTTTTATCTTATATGGATTATTTTATAATGACATGATGTTTAAGAATCCCATTTTTATTACATGGGTTATGCTATGATGTATGATTTATGATCTTGTGGAACACATAAGAATGGTATCATTATGAGATGCGTGGAACCTATATATTCCTCCAATGCATTGGGTAATGGTTTATATCTCATGATATAGACATGGCTCGAACGACAGGTTAATCGGGTTCAGTGAAACAGGACTGAAACGAGGAGTGAACTCGGTTTAGAAATGGACTTTGTCCGCTAAGATTGTCCTGGAAATGAGTCTTGACTACTAAGAAATGATTCTCTATGATTATGTGTTTATGACACAAAGTTTGATGAT
The DNA here is from genome assembly GCA_963277665.1 of Viscum album. Lineage (NCBI taxonomy): Eukaryota > Viridiplantae > Streptophyta > Magnoliopsida > Santalales > Viscaceae > Viscum > Viscum album. The sequence goes on from OY728119.1 coordinate 646,539,738, forward strand.
TTGTGTTATTATTATTGTGATTACATTTCACTACTATGATTTATCCCATGTTATGATATTATGATCTCTTTTGCAGGTTAAGATTTTTGAAATGCTATGTTCTTATGAATATGATATTTCCTTAATTTACCCTTACTGAGAATTTGAGCTCACCCTTTTGTTTGTTTCGTTTCCCCAGGTCAGGAAGAACGTTATTAAGTTTGATATTTCAAAAGGGACTCTTGAAATGATGAAATAAATGGGAGACAATGTAGATGCTTTATGAACCAGTTGTTTATGTTTCCCAGTTTTTAAAGACACTATACCTATACGGTCCTTTCATGGTTTTGTTATATGTTGTAATAAGTGTGCTTTAATTTTGAAGTAATAACAATGTATGTAAAGTATGGGTCGTTATAGTTGGTATCAGAGGAAAGGTATAGTCAACCTTTGGAAACTAGGATGTGAAAGCCTTAGTAAGAACCCTAAGGATAAGTCTAAGCAAAGAACAAAATCTTAGTGTTTTAGAAATGGCCATGGATAACCTATGATAAGACCTTAAGTGTGAAATTTTATTCTTGATTATGTGGTTTTACTATTATAATTAATGGTCCTCACACTATTCTTCTTGGTTTTAGTCAAAGGTTGGAACCCGAAGGAACCGTGTTAATGCTTAATGCAACGGGCAATGCAATGATTGTCCCCCTGAGCAACCAAACGTTATGGGAGCTAGAATGAAAAATATTGTAGCCATGCTCACACAACTTTCTCAAGCTATGAATCATGCAGGACTTCCAAACAAGCAAATGAAGGAGCAAAATTATGTTGAATCCTTCATGAGGCAGCATCCACCTTCATTCAATGGGTATACTGATTCTTTAGTGGATGAACAATGGATCAGTACCACTGAAAAGATATTTTCAGTTCTTCAATGTTCTGAACATGATAAAGTCATCTTAGTAGTTTATCGTTTGGAAGGTGAAGCTGATCAATGGTGGAATCTTATCAAGAATACGAGGCCAAGAGATGAAATTGATTCCATGGAATGAGATGAGTTCAATAACTTATTTTTCAATAAGTACTTCCCTCATATTCTTCGAACAAAGATGGAGAAGGAGTTTGTTGAACTGAAGAAAAAGGATGATGAATCAGTTGGTACCTATGAAGCAAATTTTACAAGACTTCCAAGGTACGCGTCTGGGATTATTATCCAACATGAGAGTAATATTTATCAATTCTTTAGTGGCTTAAAACCAAGTCTTCGAAGGGTGTTATCCATAAGGGGCTTCAATAGATACGAGGAAATAGTTCGATGTGATCTCAAGGTTAAGATGGAGATTGTAGTAACCCATCAGTCATATGGGTTTGAAAAGAAGAGGAAAATGGATTTCAAAGGAAAATCTAAAGAGCACACTGAAAAGAAGATGAGTTTTCCCTTATGCTCAAAGTGTGGAAAGAAACATGGAGGGAGTTGTTTTAAAGGGACAAGTAAATGTTTCAAATGTGGAAAGGAAGGTCATCGGGCATTTGAATGCTGCAATGATGGGAAGAAGATGTCTAGTGATACGAACAAAGAAAAGGCTACACAGAGTGCACCTCCTACACTTCAATGTTACAAGTGCAAGGAAATGGGGAATTATGATAATCAATGCCCTAATCCATGGGTTTTTGATGACGATCGACGTCAACAAACTCTTAAGGCTAAAGACAAAGGAAAGTCACATGAAATTTCTATCAGCGATGTGGAGTACGATAACGAAGTGGTGAAAGGTACACTTACCATCCACTCTAAAGTAGTAAATGTATTATTTGATTATGGATCCACCCAATCTTTTATTTCTGAAGAATTTTCTAAGGGTGTCACCATATTACCTCAATAATTAGATGTTGTGTTAGTTGTGACAACTCCTAATGGTACAACAGTCGCATCAAAAGTTTATAATTCTTCTCCGATTGAAGTTTGTGGGAAAGTGCTTCCTGCAAATCTCGTGATCCTTACTATAGTGGAATTTTATGTGATTCTTGGCATGGATTGGATTTCTTTTTATGGATATCATATCAATTGCCAAAGAAGGTAAGTCACATTTCATATTCCAGATCAATCTATGATCGTCTATCGATGCAAGGATGAACATAACCTTCCAGTGGAAATTTCATCCATCTTATGGGTCTTGATTCCACTAAATGAAGGTTATTTATATCAAATGGTTGGAGAGAAACCCACAATTAATAATATTCCCATTGTACAGAAGTTTGATGATGTCTTTCCAGAGTAATTGCCTGGTCTTCCACCAAATCGTGAAGTTTAGTTTTCAATAGAACTCGTACTGGGTGCTTTACCTATTTCAAAGACACCTTATACAATGGCCCCAATGAGTTGCAGGAATTGAAGAAGCAACTCTAAGAGAATATTTATAGAGGATTCATACTCCCTAGTGTGTCACCTTGGGGAGCACCTGTTTTGTTTGTTAATAAGAAAGATGGATCAATGAGACTCTGCATTGATTATTGACAACTTAACAAGATCACGATCAAGAACAAACATCCTCTCCCACGCCTTGATGACTTATTTGACCAACTACGCGGAGCTCAATACTTTTCCAAGATTGATCTTCGTTCAGGGTATCATTAATTAAGGGTCAAAAGGGAGGATATACCAAAGGCGGCTTTCCGTACAAGGTAAGGAAACTATGAATTTATAGTGATTCCATTTGGTCTTACTAATGCCCCTGCTATCTTCATGGATCTGATGAATAGAGTCTTTAGAGACCATCTTGATCAGTTTGTGGAAGTCTTTATAGATGATATTCATGTCTATTCAAAGAGAAAGGAAGACCATGAAGATCATTTGAGAATTATATTGAAGACCCTGAGAAAGGAGAATCTTTATACCAAATTTACCAAGTGTGAATTTTGGCTTAAAAAAGTTGCATTTTTGTGTCACATAATCTCAAAAGAGGGGATATCTATGGATCTAGCAAAGACAGAGGTTATCGAAAGATGGTAGAGACCAACAAAAGTAACTGAGATCCAAAGTTTTTGTGGTTTGGGTGGATATTATTGACGTTTTGTGAAAGGTTTTTCACGATTATCTAATCCACTCACCAGGTTGACTCGAAAAAGAGTTAAGTTCGTTTGGATGGAGGTTTGTGAAGAGAATTTCAAGGAGTTAAAAAGAAGTTTATCCAGTGCACCTGTGCTCACACTGCCATGTAGTGGAGAAAGGTTTGTGATCTACAGTGATGGATCCAAGAAGGGGATAGGGTGTGTTCTTATGCAAAATGATATAGTGAAAGCTTATGCCTCATGACAGTAGAAAATTCATGAGCAAAATTATCCAACTCATGATTTGGAGTTAGATGTGGTAATATTTTCATTAAAGATTTGGAGACATTATCTTTATAGTGAAAGGTGTGATATTTATACTGATCATAAAAGTTTAAAGTATATTTTCACACAAAAGGAGCTGAATATGATTCAAAGAAGATGGTTGGAGCTGATTAAGGATTACGACTGCTCAATTCATTACCACCCTGTGAAAGAAAACAAGGTGTAAGACGCATTAAGTCGACAAGAACATGATAGCTTATCCATCATGAGGATCACAAAAGATCCAATATTTAGGGATTTACAAAGGATGGATCTTTGAATTATAATGGAAGGGGAAAAATCTTATCTTTCTCAAATTAATGTTCAACCATCTATACATGTGAAGATTAAAGAGGCACAAAAAGAAGATGTAGAGTTACAAAAGAAGGTGAGAAATGTTCCAGAATTCAACCTTGATTGTGATGAGATAATAAGGTTCAGGAATCGGGTTTGTGTTCCTCCCATCCCAGAATTAAAGAAGGAGCTGATGGATGAGGCCCATAGTTCTTCATTCTCTATTCATCCTGGATGCACGAAGATGTATAAGGACCTGAAAGAGTATTTCTGGTGGGATGGAATGAAAAGATATTTTGCTGAATATGTCTCTCGATGCTTGGTTTGTCATCAAGTTAAAGCTAAGAGACATAAGTCTAAGGGGATGTTACAACCATTTCCCATACCTGAATGGAAATGTGAAAACATCACTATGGACTTTGTCACCAGACATCCCAAAAAATCCAAAGGAAATAATTCTATTTGAGTCATAGTTGATCGTCTTACGATGTTATCACACTTCATTGCTATTAGAGAAGATTTATCTATAGATCAGCATGCCAGGATATATGTAAAAGAAGTGGTAAGATTTCATGGAGTACCACTTTCCAATATATCTGATTGGGATCCGAGGTTTACCTCAATGTTTTGGAGAATTCTTCGGCATAATCTGGATACAGAGTTGAGTTTCAGCACTGCTTATCATCCTCAGATAGACGGTCAGTCTGAGAGAACAAATCAAACGATAGAAGATATTTTAAGAGCTTGCTCTATGGATTTCAAAGGTGGTTGGGATCAACACCTACCTTTGGTGGAATTTTCTTATAATAATAGCTTTCACTCTAGTATTCAGATATTTCCTTATGAATCTCTCTATGGAAAGAAATGCAGGACTCCAACTTGTTGGGATGAAGTTGGGGAAAGAAATCTATTAGGACCTGATCTTGTTGATGAGATGGTAGAAAAGGCCCGATCTATTTAACAACACATAAGATCTTCTTAGATTCGACAAAAATGTTATGCTGATAACCGAAGAAAAGACCTAGAGTTTGAAGTGGGTGATAAAGTGTTCTTACGAATATCTCTTTGGAAGAGAGTAATGAGATTTGGAAAGAAGGGAAAGCTGAGCCCTAGGTATACCGGTCCTTTCAAAATACTGGATCGTGTTGGTAATTTAGCTTACCGATTGGCGCTTCCACTGAATCTCTCTCAAGTTCATGATGTGTTATATGTATCTCTCCTAAGAAAGTACATACCCAATTCTTCACATGTACCAAGCTCATAAGTTGTACCGCTGGAGCAAGATCTTTCTTATAAAGAACAGCCGATAGAGATTATGGATCGTAGCGAAAAAGTCCTATGGAACAAGACCACTCTCTTGGTGAAATTTTTATGGAGGAACCACCAATTAGAATAATCTACATGGGATCTTGAGGATATGACGAGGGAGAGGTATCCTCATCTGTTTGTTACAAAGTGACGAATTTCGAGTCCGAAATTCATTTTAAGGGGGGTAGAATGTAACACCTGAGATTTTTATGAGAAATATTTTGTTTTTATGTTATATAAATCATCAAAAGAATATTTCACTACACACAACACTAGCTTGGCTTTCTTTACACGCAATCGCGACTTTCCTCAATAGCTTGCGTTGTACGCATTACCGAGTTTCACTAAACAACGATATGCTATTAAAATATTATTGAAAATTGCCGTTATGAATAGTAATACCCACTTTTTGAAATTTTATAAATTTTATCTTTCAAAATGGACTTCATTTTTGGATTTGTAATATCGAAATTATCATATAGTGAATTTTTGGTATTTTTCTGAAAACTTTCAAATTTTGATGAATATTGAAAACACTGGGTTACTATTTAAAAACCAAATTTTTATTTAAATAATTATTTATTTTATGTAAATTTATTTTAGGTAAAAATTGATACATAATACCTATATAAGTTCAAAGTTATTCATTGGTGTCATTTTATAATAATTTTAGATATATAAAAATTTTATTGAACTTTTCAGCGTCTTTTACCCACCTCTTAGGAGAGTTTGAAAATTTACATAAAACATAATTTTACCGCTTCTGTGAGTGGAATTTTGAAAAAACGAGAGACATGGTTAATATCAAGGAGTAAAATGTGGTTCAATACGATAAAAATAATTTTTGGTGAATAGTAACTTTTTAGTTTTTTTACCATGGCTAAAAGTAAATAGGGTAATTAAGGGTAAAAATGATATTATTATTACCCTAACACATGTCCTAATTCTATTGTATAAGATTAATTCGACCAAAAACATCCTTAGGAATAAAATATTACCATTTATGTCCACTTAGATTAGATTAGGACATTTAATATTATTTTATTTAAAGAAGAGTTAAAATAGTTAAAATCAATGTTTAATAACTAAAACATTTTTAATATAGGGTTATAAATAAAATAAATTCGACTATAAATATTCATTAGAAAGATAAAAATATTTTATACATAATGGTATTTTATTTGTAATTTTTAGACTTTAAATAATTTAATTTATTTATGACACAATGATGATGCAATAATTACCTTATTAAGGAAATATTAACATAATTGATATTATAAATACAAAAATAAATGTAATTTGAAAATTTCATGAATTAAAATAATTTTATAGGTTAATATGACATGTTATTATTGATTTAATTAACTTTTTTTGAACTAATCATGCTGTTATGATTTTCCCAAAAATCAATTACCAAATAGTGTCAAAATTGACATAAAATAGTTTTTAAAACAAATATTATATTATTAATTGTTATTTTATTCCTAAAAATCTATGGTTCGGAAAAATGACATAAATAAGGTTATATATATTAATAATTAACAACTTGGATTTCGTTTGGCTTGTTATAGTAAGTTTATTAACCTTATAGTGTAAGAAAACAAGAAGACACAGTAAAAGTTAAATTATTTAACTTAGAGTTAAATATAAATGACAAGGTTAAAATAGTAACCTAAACTTTTCTAAAACCCATTGGTTGAAAGTATTTGGACCCATACCCACCTTATCTTAGAAATAAATCAATTTTGAGCTATTAAAAACCGAATATGACTTTATAATAAAATAATATTTTAAGTTTTTCCTAAGGTGCCCCCCTCCTCCCTTATAAAAGGGAACCTCCTCCCTCTCTTCCTCACACCACATTGAGCCTTCATGCTCGGAAAAACCCTAAACATTTCTCTTCTTCACTTCCCTAGAAACATCCTAAAGGTCCTGGTCTTCTTCAAAGACCATCTTTAGTGCCCTAAGAGGAGATTAAGAAGAGGCGCTTCAAAGAAGAGGTAATGTCCGTTACCGATTCTTCAACTTTATTTCTTCTTCTACTTATTCTTATTTATTTGTTTCATTAAGAAGTAATAAAATTAGTATCACTCATATACTTATATATTATTATAAATATTAAACAATCCTATTTCACCTTCTATCCATTCTACGGAAAACGAAATCACCGTGCGTGCGTACGTACGGAATACCGTCTCCACGCCGTGGTGGAATCTGTTTTCCACCACCACCTTACATGGATTGGTATAATGGTGTATAGTATAACTATATATTATTATTTTAAATTGATATTGATTCTTAAATAGTATACATACACTTCAATACAATTCCACGACCCTGGGAACGATATCATCACTCGTGCGTACGTACGGCCTACCGTCTCCATGATGTGATACGACTCGTTCTACATGATATTCATTAAATAACGATTATATAAATTAATTGAATGAATAAATATGATATATATTACACTAATAAAATTCTTTAAATGCGGTATCTATAACCTAAAAATAAGAATAAGAATTTAGTCGACAAAACACGCATAAGAACAAAAAGGAATAAACACCCGAATAACAAGTAGCAATGAAATATTACTAATACGAAGCTAAGAATATGACCATATATGATATCATAACAATGAGTAAGATTATGGAATAAGTCAATAACATTATTTAAATTATTATACAGGAGGTTTGGACACGCACAAAGTAAATCAGACCTAAGGTAAGTGAAAATTTCGCAATCTCATTCTTATCCGAGATTGTTTGTACTTCAGAATTTACTGGGGAATATTTATCATCCACATCCATGTTTCCTAAATCTGTAATACTATTTATATCCACCTACAATTTTTTTAATCCAATTTTATCCTTCGATGAGTTTTTAGTAAAAGATATGAAAGGAATCTTTTGTCGTTTTTCGTAAGAGGTACTTTTTGACATTTCTGGCCAAAGAACGAGAAGAATGTTTTTTAACTTATACCGCATAAATGGATTTTTAGAACATTATTTCCATGAAGCTTCCTTTGCATGTTTTCAAGTTTATTTTTAATAAACTTCTTTTAGTTTAATATTATATGACATTTTAAGAAAGTAAAATGTTTTTGAAGTAGAAAGGATATTTTCCTCAAGAATGGAGTTCAAGCATTTTATCAAAATTATTTTCCATCTAAGATGATATAGGGTTCTATTTCTATCCCTATTTTTACATTGATTTTATTATGTTATGATGGAATTATTTTTATGATGTCCTTTTATCTTATATGGATTATGTTATGATGGCATGATGTTTAAAAATCCCATTTTTATTACATGGGTTATGCTATGATGTATGATTTATGATCTTGTGGCACACATAAGAATGGTTTCATTATGAGTGTGGTGTGACCTATATCTCCCTCCAATGCCTTGGGTAATGGTTTATATCTCATGAGATAGACATGGCTAGAACGACAGGTTAATCTGGTTCAGTGAAACAGGACTAAAACGTGGAGTGAACTCAGTTCAGAAATGGACTTTGTCCACTAAGATAGTCTTGGCAATGAGTCTTGACAACTAAGAAATGATTCTCTATGGTTATGTGTGTATGCCACAAAGTTTCATGATTTGTGTTATGATTATTGGGATTATATTTTACTACTATGATTTATCCCATGTTATGATATTATGATCTCTTTTGCAGGTTAATATTTTCAAAATGCTATGTTCTTATGAATATGATATTTCCTTTGTTTACCCTTTCTGAGAATTTGAGCTCACCCTTTTGTATGTTTTGTTTACCCAGGTCAGGAAGAAGGTTAGTAAGTAGGACATACCAAAAAGGGACTCTAGATATGATGAAATAAATGGGAGACAATGTAGATGCTTTATGAACCAGTTGTTTATGTTTCCCAGTTTCTAAAGAAACTATACCTATACAGTCCTTTCATGGTTTTGTTATATGTTGTAATAATTGTGATTTAATTTTCATGTAATAACAATGTATGTAAAGTATGGGTCGTTATAATTGAGATCGATCAGAGAAGATCAAGTCCATTAGCCAGATGTCTCCTCTATGCAACATTCGGGAGCTTCGATGCTTCCAAGGCCACTTAGCCTATATACGTTGATTCATCGCAAATTTGTCCCTCAAGTGTAATCCCTTTTTCAGCTCATGAAGAAAGGAACCATCTATGAGTGGGATGAAGAGTGTGGATCTGATTTCGGAGAAATCAAGTAGTATCTACTCTATCCTTCGGTCATAATTCCACCCGTCTTTGGAAAGCAGCTGGTCCTTTATGTGACTGCCCTGGAACGATCTCTCAATGCCTGTCTTTCCCAGAAGAACAACGAGGGAATAGAGAATAGCCTCTACTACCTTATCTGCATGCTCCTCGATATGGATACCAGATACTCCCCTATAGAGAATAGATTCCTTGCACTCGTATTCACAGTACATAAGTTGTGATATTACTTGCAGCACGACGAGGTAAAACTGGTGTCTCGAGTAGATCCTCTAAAGTATATCCTGAACCACACCATGTTGACAGACCGTCTAGCTTAGTGGGTAGTGATTCTATAGAAGTTTGACAGAGTATGAGAGAAGATATGTATCCAAAAAAGCGCAATGTCCTCCCCTGATAACACGCCCCACACACCTCCAGGATTTTCAATCTTTCAGACTATTGGAGCCTCCTCTTCCTGCTCGCCGGTTGATTCCACCATCGGTTCGGTCTTGGATTTGGGCTCAGATATGATCAACCCTCTAGATCAGAGGATCCCCTTGCCCTTGGTGATTCTCCTACAATTTCTCCTCAGTCTCTGATTACTGATAAGATCTCAGGTGTGGTGTAGAAGCCCTGGCTGCCTCCTCATGTTGTCGGATGCTCCTCTACTGCGCCCCTTGGGACCAGTTCGTTCAAAGATGCTATGTGTGGATCCATATGTGGTTCTCACCATTCTTTCTTCCCGGAGGTGTGTTTATCAACCTCGAATGTCTCCCGTGACGGTGGTTTCCTTTCCATGGACTTCCCTATGGCCTCCATTGTGGAGGCAGAGGCGTGCCTCAAGTGGACCTTGGTTGCTTGGTTTGGGTCCGCGAAACCTACTCTAGCGGTGTTCCAGCGTTTCTCCCTCTCATGGGGTTTAAAAGGTCCTATTCAAATCACATCTGTTCATCGGACCTCTTTATTCCTGGTTATAGCCTCAGAAGATGATTTTCTGCAGGTGTGGTGTAGGGTTCCTCGGGCGTTTGTACATTGGGGTTTCAGTCTTTTCTGATGGTCCCTGGATGTTCATAGGGGAAAAGAAAACCCCCTTGCAGTGGTTTGGATCCATCTCCCAGGGTTGCCGCTCCCGTTCAAGAACAAAGGTTTTCTCAAGGAGATCGATGATTACATTGGAATAATTTTGTGCTCTGACAGAAGGACCTCTGGCTTTGGGGATGTTTTAGTTTCCCAGATCTGTGTGGAATTGGACACTTCTTTAACCCCACCAGACAAGTTGATGCTTCAGGTCCAGGATGGATTATGTTGGAATCAAGAGCTGTCTTTTCTAGTTTTTCCTCAGTTTTTCTCTATCTTCCTTCTCCAAGGACATTCTATCCATGTTTTTAGGAGAAACCGACAGGGGGTTGGGTGTCTCTCCTTCCAACATATGGATCACAGGGATCAGGCGTCGAGTTCATTGTGCCCTTCTTCCCTCTGAATCATTCAGTTGGAAACACCAGATCGCGGTCTCTCTCTAGATATGGTCCCTGATACCTCTCTAGCCTTGGTTCCTGAGTTATTCTCTCCTGTGGAAGGGAAAGTTACAAGGGTCAGACCCGTCAACGTTCTCTCCTTAATAGTAGGAGTGCAGTTCCCTCGGGCCAGCGTTGTGGTCCCTCCCCTCCTGTTATCCTTGTTCTCCAAGGGGTTGAGTTCCGATAAGGGCTTGCAAGGCCTACTTTCTAGGCTATTAGGCCCCTTGAACCTAGATACCCCATTTTAAATCTAGGTTGGATTAATCCTTATGGTCTCAGGATACACCTCTGTAGAGGATTTCCTACTCGAGTAGGAAGTTCCTTCTTAAGCTAAACAAGGGTTCCGGTAGAAACAGAAGGCGCTTTCCACAAGCCCGAGGAGTCCAGAGTGTACACCTCCACAAGAACCCCCGGTTTGGGGCTTACCCTCTTTCTTTTCTCACATATCCACATCTCCATCTGGAAATAAGGTGTCCACCCAAGAGGGTGTATGTACACATTCAAAATTGATAATTCTAAATGATCTATCATCCTACCATTTCATGAAGGCCAATAAATCTGGAGCCAATTCCAGAGCCTTGTAATGTTAATGATTCCTATCCTCATTTGGAATGACCGTGGACTTGGGGCCTGGGTTAAGACATATTTTATTGCATCTGAAGTCAGAAGGCACAAGGTTGTAGTAGTTTACATTCTCAAACTCAAGAAAAATATTTCCAAAATCAGGGAGTTCGCTTGGCGGTTCAAACTGCATGTTTTTTTCATGATGATCCCTCTAACAGGCACATTTGGATTTTCTGGCATCAAAACTACTCTGTGGAGCTGGTCCAATCTAGTAACGAATTCATCACCACTAAAGTTACCGAAGGAAACATTTATTTCTTCATATATTCTATCTATGGGAGCAGTTATCCATATAAAATAGAATCGTTATAGAGTTGTCTTAATGCTTTCGACCCTAGCTCCCACCCTTGGTTTATTGGAGGGGATTTCAAAGTTTTGGTCAACCTAGAGGAAAGGAAAGGAAGATGCCCTTTTCATTGGAAGTATAGTATTGAATTTTCTCAGTTCAGGGATGGGAAAGGATTGTGTGACCTTGGATTCTCAAGGGACTGCTTCACCTAGTGCAACAAATGAAGGCGCCCGCATCACTAGTAGAGTTGGTTGGATTGATTCCTGGCTGGTATCTATGCCACCACTACATTCTCTAACACCAAGGTACATCATCTGGCTCATGACATTTCTGACCACTCCCCCCTTCTGGTTTTAATTTCAGCAGGAAAGGATTACCAGGAGCGGTTTCACTTCTACCATCAGTGGGTACACTCCCGAAGGTACCAGGAGTTGGTTCAGCATATTTGGGGATCACCTGTACAAGGCCATACATGAGTTGCCTTGCATGAAAAATTAAGTCCCCTCAAGTCTATCCTCTAGGTGTGTGCATAAGGAATTCCCTCCCAGGATAGTACCATCATTGACGCTATACAAGAGGTGGATTCCCTTGAGCTTAAGCTGGAACATGCAAGGGATGCGATAATTTTCGAGGAGCTCTGTATTAAGAAGGGTGCAATGGCGGAGCTTCTTCTGTCTCAAGAACGCATGGCAAGGGAAGCTTCAAGAATTAAATATCTTAGAGAAGGTAACAGGAATACAGAATTTTTTCACGCTTGTATCAAGGAGAGAAGGAGGCCTATCAATCCAAACATGTTGATGGATGATGGATCATATTTTGATGATAGAGATGTTGTGGGGACCCAGGCTTTCGACCTTTTCAAGAACCTTCTGTCCGAGCCTTATTCCCAGATGCCAAATGGGTATACAGGAAGGGAGAATGATATTTTTGAGGTGATTACTAGATCTGTTTCAGACCAGAATAATGAGAATATGAGGTCCATACCAGATGAAAAGGAGGCCTTTAATGCCGCTATTAAACTTCATTCGGATAGTTCCCTAGGGCCAGATGGGTTCCCAGGCTCTTTCTATCGGGCCTCATGGGAGGTGGTGAAAGAAGACATTGTATCGGCCATTCAAGATTTTTTTAGGGGAGGTAATTTGTCGTGGGTGTCTTGCACTACAAAAATGGTGCTCCTTCATAAAATCAAGAATCCCTCCTCGATGTTGCATTACAGACCGGCGAGCCAATGCAATTTTCCATATAAAATTCTCGCAAGCATCATCGACACAATACATTCCACGCATCTTTCAAAGTGGATTTCCATAAAGCAGCACGGGTTCGTGAAGGGTTGGTCCATTCAGGGTTCCATCACTATTTCCCAGGAAATGGTAAAAGATATCCATCACAAATATCATGGATCCAATATCATTATCAAGCTAGACATGAGTAAAGCATATGATCATATGGAGTGTGGTTTCATTAATAAGGTGATGAAATGCATGTGTTTCTCCCCCTGTAATGTCGAAATGGTCTTCTGATGTTTCAGCTCAGCATGGATGTCGATCTCTTTACTGGGAAAATATTACGGTTTTTTCAAGACCACTCGTGGCCTGAGACAAGGTGACCCGATCTCTCTGAGCATTTTTTCCTTATCCCAGGACTTCCTCAACCATCTCATCAACAGGGGCATGAGAATAGGAGAGACTCTGGAATTTAGGAGGAGTATGAGAGATAAACCCGTTTCACACCTTATATTTGCTGATGACACCATAATTTTCACGAAAGCTAGCAGGTCCTCGATTAGAGGCTTGAATTCGATGCTGGAGGATTACTGCTACTGGAGTGGCCAAGTGGTCAATAGGGAAAAGAGTCTATGATACATCTCAAAAAATTTCATGTCCAGGCGGAGTCAGGATAATGAACACACCCTTTCCATGAGACTTGGAGGCTTCCCTCTGGAATATCTAGGGGATCCCATATATCCCAGCAGACTCCTTATTTGGGATTTTGATTATCTTAGTAGTAAAATAGTAGATAAAATCTTTAACTAGAAAAACAAGTATCTTTCATTTGGTGGCCATATTGCGCTCATTAATAGCGTTCTTTTGGCCTCTTTGGTCCACGCTCTCTCAGATGTTAACCCTCCGAAGGGGGTCATCACTAACATTGAAAAGCTCTTGGCTAGCTTCCATTAGGACCCCCTCGTGGAGGGAAAAAGACATTGGGCCTCGTGGTAGAAGATGGATAAGCCCACAAAGGAAGGAGGTATTAACATGCGCTATCTTGATGACACCCTCAAATGGATGAATGATAAACTTTCCTGGGAGGTTGTGGAGCATGGTACATTGTGGGGAGGAACCATGCATGCACATTATGGGTTTTAACGCACGATGGAAAGTCGTGGCTCATCGTTCTAGGACTACTGAAGATCATGGGAGGCTCTAGCTTCTGGTGATTACTGGAATGAGATTTTATGGTGAAATCCAATCCCTTCGAAATATAACTTTCTACTTTGGAGAATTAGAAACAAATCCATTCTTACTGATGAAAATATCAGACGATGTGGGATCCCTACTATGTCGCATTGCACATGTTTTGTTTCCAGTGAAGAGGAGAGTGCGGACTATCTGTTCATCAGAGGAGAATGGGCAGGTGCTGTTTGGATCTACTTTAGAGAGTTTACCAACCTTCTGGTTCAAAGCATGGCAGACGCTCCTTTCCTTGAAAGGTGGTTTCACGGTTCAGGGGACAAAGGGATGGAGAAGTCGGCGCAGATCTTGATCCTAGATGTAGGGTGTTTGTCTATTTGGAAGGTGAGAAATAAGCTTTGTCATAAAGGTGTTGGATCTTCTTACCAATCCATTATTCTCAAAACAAAAAGTTTTCTCATCGACCTAGCCCGTCTCTTTAGTAAATGGGGTGACGTTCCCTCCCTTCAATGGATGAACAAGAAGACTCAATTCTCCCAACCAATCAGCATCAGTTCTTGTGGAATTTGGATCCATTGGAACCCTCCCTCCAAGGTATTGATGCTTAATATAGATAGGTCATGTTGTGTAGGGGTCATGTGCAGTGGTGGTATGGTCCGAGATTTTCAAGGCTCGGTGGTTCTCGCCTTCTCGGATCGTCTCGGATATGGCTCTTCTCTTCAAGACAAAGCCAAGGCTATGATGCAAGGATTAATCATTTGCAAGAAACAGGGTATTGTGATTTCAAAAGTGGAAACAGACTAAAAAATCCTCCTTGATTCTCTGCATGAACTCTGTCCAACTCCACGGGCTATATCCTACATCATCTGGAAAGGAAGGAACATGATCAACAATGATACCTTTGTAAAACACTCCTAGAGAGAGGGAAATCATGTTGCGAATTACCTTGCTTCACTTGAGGTCATGGGTCCTGATCTGGTTTTCTTTCACAATGTTCAAACTTAGAAACCCGAAGGAGTCAACCTCTTCAGAGGGGATGCCCTCGACCTGCACTATTTTAGACCTCCTTATGTTCCTTCCCTTTCTTGTGGGAATGTGGGAAGGTGGGAAGTGGTCATGTGGTCATGTGGTCAAGTGGACATGGCTGTTTTTTTTGCTTTTCCTATAATTGAATAAAAATTTAAATGATGATTATTCTCCAGAAGTTTGACATTAGGTTTGTCCATCGGAAGGCTATTAAGGGGAATGCATTGACCGACTTCCTTGCTTTCCATCCAGCTCTTGTGGACCAGTCCCTGGACCTTTATTTTCCTAATGAGGAAATCCTCTTGGTAGACCAAGCTATCCCGTGTTGGAAAATTCACTTCGATGGTGCTTCGAGGAGCCCCACCAGTAGAAGGCTCAATGACCCCAGGCTCAACAGAGTAGGCTTGGGTATCATCTTCATTACCCCAACACAAGCTGTTCTATCGTACTCATTCCTATTGTTAGAAGGCTACACCAACAATGAGGAAGATTATTAGGATCTCATTATTGGCCTCAACCTGACCCTCGAGATAGAATTTCCCCATTTTCATGTGAAAGGGGTCTCCGAACTAGTCATCAAGCAGATCAACGATGAATATGTCGTTAGAAATCCAGAGCTCATGCCATTGTTGGAATGCACTCTCCATCTAATGGCCCAATTCCCATCTCATCCAGAAGTTACTCATGTCCCTCAATCATAGAATGGTCAAGAGAATGCCCTAGCTAGCCTAGCTGCATCACTTGTAGATCCTGAATAGGATGATCTGATTATCCACATGGTACACCAAAGAGTCATTGATCCTTTCACTCCAGGTGATGATGAAATCCTGTAGGTAAGCCACCTTACTACTGATACCTCCACATCAGGACCCCCAGGTTCCCTGGATGCAGTGATTGAGGTGACTCCTGACTTAAGGACCTCCTTTGTCAAGTAACTCCAAAATGTTAATCTCACGACAGATCGGGCTAAGCACAAGTGAATTTGACGCCGCACATTATAGTTTACCCTCCAGGATGATCCTGGTCGGGAGAATATCCTCAACAAGTGAGGGTTTAATGGGGTCCTCCTCCATTGAATTCAAGGAGTTGCGATTTCCCAGGTCATGCAGGATGTTCATTCCAGTTCCTATGGGGCTCGTCAGACTGTGCCGAAGCTATCTCACCAGATCCAGAGATTGAGGTATTTTTTTTCATCCATGATCAATCACTGAATCGAGTTCTCCACAAGGTTCCCTGCATTCCAAATTCATGCCAACTACATGCATCGGCCGATGGAGCCTCTCCACTCCACCAAGCACTCTTGTCCATTTGCGGTATGGGGACTCAATGTTGTGGGACCATATCCACCAGCGACAGCTCGCCAGTGCAGATTCATCCTAACTGCTATAGATTTCTTCTCCAAGTGGGTAGAGGCATTTCCACTCAATGAGGTCAAGGCTCGTTCCATCGTTGACTTTGTGATCTCCAACATCATCTTTTAATTTGGAGTTCCTCACACCATTATCAAGAATAACAACATGAACTTCTGAGCAGCTAAGCGGAAGAAATTGTACACTAACTACAACATCTGTTCTAACCATACCTCCCACTATAATGCACAAGAAAATGGACAGATCAAGATATTCCACAAAACCCTCTCTAATATTTTGCAGAAAATGGTTGGTCAGAATAAGAAGAGTTGGCCGAACAAGTTCCCCAATGCCCTTTGGGCTTATCGGATGACGACTCGTAATTCCACCTAGGTGACCCCATATTCCCTGGTGCACAGAACGGTGGCCTTCCCCCCCATAGAGATTTAATTTCCCTCCCTGTGTATAGATGTCTATGATAAATAAGCACCAGATAATGTTTCTGAAATCTGTCTGGTTGAGTTGGAAGCACTTGACGAGAACATGCTTCATACCCTGTACAATCTGGAAAGGCATCAGAACAAGATAGCTACAGCTTTCAACAAGAAATTTAACCTCTGCTCCTTCTTGAAAGGAGACTTGGTATTGGACCTGAGGGCACTAATGATACCTGATAGTAAACCACTAATGTTGGAGCCCAAATGGGAAGGACCTTACATCATTCACAAGGTTTAATCCAATGGCGCATACTCACTGGTTACCATGGATGGCGAGCATATTACTCCTCCCACCAATGCCAAGTTCCTCAAGAAATACTTTTCTTGATTACCCTAGTCCTATATGACCTTAAAATGTAAGGTCCTGCATGATCCAAAACTACATAATGGTCCTACACGACCCTAAACTGCATTAGGTTCCTACATGACCTTAAACTGTCTGGTCCTACATGACCTTAAACTATACTATTCTCCACGACCCCAAACTACGTAATGGTCCCGCACAACCCTAAACTGCAGCAGGGTCCTACATGACCTTAAATTGTCTGGTCCTACACGACCTTAAATGGTGAAATGTCCCTCATGAAAATAAACTATGGGCCATCCTGCAAGACATTAAACTGCACCTTTAAAACTACGTATGGCTTGATTCCCATCCTCATGGGATATGAAGGAATGCTCAGATGCCTCGTTCTGAGTCTATCCCTACTCTCTTTTTGTTTGGATACCCTCCTGAGTGTAGTTCCCTCATAGGATCTTATATGACACAACCTAAGCTTCGTTGGCCCCAATCATGGTAAGATTATGAAGGTTGCTCCGTGTGCCCCTCCTCATTCTTCTAATCCTCCCATGTCCTTACAACATGATGTTAAACTACATGGCCCTTTCAGAACAACGTATGGATTGATTCCCATCCTCATGGGATACGTAGGACCGCCCAGACATTTTTTCCGTAGGCCCAGCCCCAAATTCGTGGATCTCCCCTTGAGTCTCGTCTCACATTGGTTACATGACGTGGATGATGTGTTTTGAATCTAGTAAAAAAAAATTCTTTTTTGTTGTCACCACCCCCATATGTCCCAATCATGAAGTGTAGTGGTTCATTCTGCCATGCCGTCTCTCCAAACCTCGGTCTGCCTCGACCAGGAGTGTAATTCCAGATGTCGGACCCTTATGCGATGGGGAGAGCCTAGTCCTACTCCTTGTTTCCCACACCGATCAGTGCTCACGTGGTCTTAGGAGCTATAATGAGACAATTCCCACATGAGAGGTCATATGGCTACAGTTGGTCGGGACACCCAATATTAGGTCCTTCGACCCCTTTCGGCCCCCTAGCTCGAGTTCTCATTTGGGATTGTGCAGTGTGGTATGGAATCATGTCCTTATTCATGTTTGGATATTTTTCCATGCCACAAAAATCCCCTTAAGACCCCCCCCCTTCATTTATCATTTGTCCCATGAGCACCAACCCTGCCATGCTTCACGAGCCCCATTATTTGGGTTTCCATTATCTTCTATATCCAAAGGACCCTCGAATGGCATGGATACTCAGCCCAAGGGATATCCTACCATTATGGGGTAACACCCTCGAGGATTACAAATGAAAAATTAATACAAGTCCCATATGGTGAACATGGTCAATGGTTGACACTCAATCGATTTCCCCTGACCTCTGGTCACACTGATACAGATACTATGTTGTGAACATTGTCAACAGTTATCCTCTATCATTGTTTCCATCTCGTGGTCTTCCACAAGCCCGATAGTTCACCCTCTCCACTCAGTTGTCCCATGAATATGACACTAAACTAGGCATTTTTTGTCCGAGCTCTATGACAGTAAACTAAGATCACCATTGTCCTCACTACAAGACGTTAAACTGCAAGCTGGATGTGAAATTCTATGCATGGCCCAGCCTCAGGCCCCTCGACCTTCTTAGTCCCCTAGCCAAAGTTATCACTTAGGATTGAACGGTGTGGTATGGGATTATGTCCTCATTCACTTCGGGTTACTTGTCGTGCTGTACACGTCCCCCATTGGGGTATCTTGCCCTTATGTGTGTCCTTGCTGCATGATGATAAACTGCACATCATCCTTCTCTAGAACTATGTGTGGCTTGATTTCCATCCTTATGGGATACGTAGGACCGCCCGAATGTCTAGTCTTTGGGTCCAGCCCCATATCTTAGAAACCTCCCTACCATCTTAGCCCCTTGGCCTGCATTCTTAGTGGAGAGGGGTATACGATGTGGTATTAACTCACGTGCTTATTCACCTTGGGTTAATAACAACCACGCCACATAACTATCTCTCCTAAGAACCCTTCTCTCCCTTTACCTACACTCATCTCTTTGAGTCATCTACCCTTATGTCAGGTCCCTTGACCCTCTTCGGCGATTTTCCAATGTGCCTAGGAGTACTTTGGTTTAGAGCATAGAGTGTCGGATTCTACCTGCACATGCTTTCACCCATTTTTAGGCTTCGTGTTCCCCTTCATTTGGGATTCCATTATCTCTCACATCCAAAGGGACACCCAAATGGCATGGATGCTAGGCCTAATGGCTCTCATACCATTATGGGACAATGTCCTCGAGGGTTTCAGACAACAAATCGATACAAGTATCATGTTACGAATATGGTCAGCAGTCGATGCTCATTTATTGTTCCCATTTTAGGTCACACAATATGGAAGCTGTGTTTCAAACATGGTCAATGGTTATCCTCCATCGTCACGCCAACCCCTTTAATCCTTGAATGTTGGTTACACGATTCACATAATTTTCCACCCCATAATGTCCAAGTGGAATTTTGAAACTCTTGGAACTATCCCTCAGTGTGCATTTGCACATTAGGAGGACAAAGCCATGGTAAGGCATCATTTATGGATTCGCACCGACTTCCCTTTGGCGTGTATTCATGGTATTGCAAAATGATCTTCCTCCCTTATTTCCCACACTAAGTTTGACTCACATGGGCTTAGGTACCGGATCGAGGTCTATGCTCGCTGGGAAGAGTTTCGCTTCACTAGTGGTCCGAGCTCTAAGACCATAAACTAAGATCCCCTTACACCTCATCTTCTAGAACTACGTCTAGCTTGATTCCCATTATCATGGGATACGTAGGAGTGCCCAGACATCTTGTCTTTGGGTCCATATTGAGTTCCAGTAATTTATCCCTTATGTTATACCTTTTAGGACCCAAATCTTATGGGACTGCGTGATGTGGCGTGTGTGGTATTATGCCTTCATCCACATCGGGTTTACAATTTCCACATCATGTACTCCCCTTTAAGGAGTTAGTTCCTCCTACCTCCTGTCCCATATGACATTACACTATATGTTGTCCTGAATGACGTTAAACTGCACTTTCTAGAACTACATATGACTTGATTCCCATCTTCATGGGATACATAGGAATGCCCAAACATCTCGTATTTGGGTCCAACTCAACTGGGAGCTAGTCTCCCCTGCCCCATATTCTATAACCTTTTCCATCCCCCTCGTCTCGAGGTTTCTTTCTTGGAATCGAGCATGGTGTGATATGGTATTATGTCCTCATTCACGTCGGGTATGCTTTATCACGCCATGCAAATTCCCTTTTGAACCTCATATTTTGTGTATGTGTCTAAGCCCTATGACTTTAAACTATTCTGCCTAGTCCTACATGACATTAAACTGTTGCGTCTATACTGAACGATGTTAAAATGGTCCCATCACATGACCCTAAATTGTGACATTATTTTCCTGGCCGTATGATGAAAAACGACACTACATCATGGTGTCCTCACTTGAGGGGACATCATTCTTGGTATCGGTCACACACCATACCATTTTTCAACCCCTACACACAACTTGATTCTTGTGGCGATGCCTAGACTTTCTATCCTAGGTCCATCGCTTCAAAAAAAAGAACATACATTCATCCTAAAGGAAAAACATGATCTATTAAATGCTGCTTATTTTGGTTCAAAGTCCAAACTCACAAGACCTTATTATCTCTGGAACGGGTACCATACCATTCCACCTTCAAAACTATGTACAAATTGATTACAATCCTCATGGGGTATGTATGAATGCCCGTTCACTTTGCCTCAGGCCCAACCTAACTTTCGTTTTCGGTCCCTCAACCTAAAACCTCCCCAAGGAACACATGGTGATTTGGACTCTAGGTCCTCATTCACGTCAGGTTTTATAATTACCTCACCATGTGTCTCCCACATTCCTTACCATCTATAGTCTGAGCTCTATGACCATTAACTAAGATCACTTTGTATCCTTTCCACAAGACGTTAAACAACATGAAATCTTCCAGAACTAGGTACGTCTTGATTCCCATCCTCATGGGATACGTAGGAATTACCAAACATATTGTCTCCAGGTCCAACCCTAGGAATCTAAAATCTTATCCCCTCTATTTCGTCACCTAGGCCGGAAACCTTATGGGAACATGTGGTGTGGCGAGTACCTCCTAGATCCTCATTCACGTTGGGTTTTGAAATAGCCACACCATGAGCCTCCCTTGTCATTTCCCAACCTAGTCTGAGTTATGTGACCCTAAAATAAGATCTATCTATGGGAACTGTGTGTCACGTTGGGCTACTTCACCACCCTGCGCACAATCTATTAAATCAATTCCCCCTTCCATCCTATGACTATTAAGTTGGAAGCGTGCAACCTTAGGATCCTCTTCCTTATAGGGGGACTCTATTCTGTCTATCTGATATGTCTTGTTGTCGTACTCAGATACATTGTGGTAGTGCTCGAATTGTGTAATTTTCAGAGGGAAATTCCCTCGTTCCATGTCCATGATTTTTGAGCTCGTTATTTGGATCCTCTTCTCTTCCATGTCTGAAGGGACCCCTTATTTGGCCTGGTCTCATGCCACCCTATCTTACCTACCGTCTTAGGATAACGTCCCTAAGGGCCTCAGATGACATTTGTGATAGGTCCCGTGTTTCGAACATGGTCAACGGTCGACCCACTGTCCCCATTCCAGGATAACAGGAAATAGATAATGTGTTTCGAACATGGTCAACAATTATCCCCTATCATCACACCACCATCATTGTGGTCCAGATCTCAAGCATCATGATGTTCAAGTGGAATTACAACATACTCGTCTTTACAACTTTGCACATCTAAGTGTGTTATATAGGCGGGTCAGCATCATTGGGATGTCATTCACCTCGCGTCCCATCACCCCTAACATGTGACTTCCTGTGCTAGGAAAGTCCCATCACTACTCCTTGTTTCCCACATCGAGCACAACTCAACTGGGCATAGTAGTTCTGGTAGGACGTGTACTGGTGCAGCCATGCCACACATGCCTTTCATTTTCCCACATGACATTAAACTGCGCTATCAAAACTACGTATGTTTTGATTCCCATCCTCAAAGGGGTACGTAGGAACACCCGAGTACTTTGCCTCAGGCACATCCTAACTTTCACTTTTGGTCCCTTGACCTAAATAACTTCTTCTGGGGATACATAGTGTGGTGCGAACT
This sequence comes from Viscum album, assembly GCA_963277665.1. NCBI lineage: Eukaryota > Viridiplantae > Streptophyta > Magnoliopsida > Santalales > Viscaceae > Viscum > Viscum album. Next base: position 646,562,108 of record OY728119.1, read on the forward strand.
CCTTATGATTCACATCGGTTTTATAGCTACCGCACCACATACTCCCTTCCTAGGACCTTCCCTTTCACTTTTCATCCTATCGTATGATGTTAAACTGCACGAGCCCACATGTCCTCGATGCATGACACTAAAATCTGGTTCTACACTGAATAAGTTAAGGATGCCTCATGTTAGTCCTGGGATGAACCAAATACATTGCCATAGAAGATTTACCCTATCAGTGTTGGCCTCCGGCCACACCGTGTTAAATAACTACGTTTAGCTTGATTCTCCTAACAAGATACATAGCGATGCACAACTATTTTGCCTTGGGCCCAGCCCCAGGGTCATTAACCCTCCTAGCCCCTCAACCCCGATCACAGTCTAATATCTATGTCCTTAAACTGTGAGCCTACAGTCTGTGTAACATGAATTTAAACTGTTAACATTGGTCCAGGCAGTATGACCTTTAAACTAAGTGCACTTTCCTCATCGTACGACATTTAAACTATGTGTCTATCATCCTTATTAGTGTGATGTAAAACTATATATCATTCCAGATCCTTACGAAAGAGGCCCTGCTCAGAAGTAGGTATAATCCTCGATCAAACTGATGCACCCACCTAACGTGTTTTCATCACAGTGACGTGATTCCAAGATTGTTGGACTCTGTTCGAACAACCCATCACCCCATAATCCATGATTTGTGTCCCTTTTACTCAGAACCTCATCCTCTTTCACATCTAAAAGAATTCCCTAATAGTATGGATGCTCATCCTATGGCTCACCTACTGTCCTGGGCCAAAATTCTAGAATACCAATGGGTATCATTTTGAGTCAGGCCCCATGTTTCGAACATGGTCAATGATCATCCCTCATTTGCTATCTCCATTTCAGGCTAACACAATAAGGATACTATGTTTCGAACATGGTAAACATTTATCCTTTATTGCCATTCCATTCCTACAGTGTTTACAATTTTGGGTATCGTGATTCACATTTCCACTCCCCTATGTTCAGATTAATTTCAACGCCCCTGGAGTTACCCCACTCATGCACTAGAGTATATTAGAGAAGTGATAGTTTGACTGTCTTGGGGACTTCATTCTCCAGTTTGGTATTCCCCTCACTATTCGAAAGTCTAAATGGGTCATTTCTTCCCCGGATTTCCGAAGTATGGTTGGCACTCCAACATTCAAACAATGTAATAGTGTGAGTATCCCTTGTTTCTCACATCGAACACGACCCACGCAGACTTCGGAATTTTTTAATATTTATTTTGGGATAGTGGTCAGAGTGCATGAAAATAAAAAAAAATTGTCTGACGATGCATACAATTTAGAGTTGGAAATAGTAAAGAAGGATAAGTTTATGGGTTTTCCCATAATAGGGACCTTTAAGGATTGAAATTTTGAATGGATTGTTCCAATGCCACTACCTTCTGACTTGTGGCCTCCATCATCGCTTCCCGTCCCTTGAGATCCTTCTCTTCGGTAGTAGCTGCAGGGCGTAACTAACTAGCCTTGGCATGTACCCATGATTGTTCATCTTGGAGCTCAATCATCTAGCAGTTTGCATGTGCTGTCTGCTTCGGAGCATCCGCAAGATGGGTCTTCAATCGCTCAATGATCTCAGATTTGTTTGCAATGAATGCCTCCCTTTCTTTCACTTTTTATTTAAGGCGTTGAACCTCCAGATTTGCCTCCAGGAAGGCCTGAGTATTCTATGAATCTTCCTAGCACCGGGAACCATCTGAACGATGACTGTCCTCCCGTATCTTCTCCACCATGTAATTGAATATAATTACATGGGAATGGCAAGCATCTAACCCTCAATCATAGAGAAAGTGTAGCCAGGTGTTGAGTGACCCCATCCAGCTTATCCATTCTACCCATGTATGGTTGAGAAAGCATCTGATGCACTTCCATGCCTTACGCCGTGTCATATGTCTCTCCCCAGCAGCATTCTAGTTATAATCGTCGATTTCATCTGGGTATGTGGGCCTATATTTGGGGAAAGAAACCAGGATTTTGGTGGAAGGGTATTCTTCAGGAACTCCTTCTTCTTTAGTGACTTCATTCTCATTGGGTTGGAACTCCACCCCGACAACATTTCCACCCATCATTGCAATCTCTAGCTCGTCAAGTGGCGGGGTAGGGCCACCTAGAATAGTAACTTCTTTAAAGGACAATGTAGCCGATGGTAGGTCCACCTAGAACAGTTACTTCTGTAAAGGCCAATTCAGCCACTGGCAGGGCTCCTGCAGATGTCCTAGACTTGATGGTATGTCAGGCCTCCAACCTTGTGATCACTGCATCGGGAATCAACATCTTGATTAGCTGAATTTTCTAGCAAAGATGAGAGACGATGAAGATGGACTTACGAGAGCCTAGTGAGGCAGTGTCCAATTCCTGTATCATGGATAGGGCCACCATCATTGGAGACCATTCGACACTTTTCAACTCAATCACAAGCATCAACACCTCATAAATGGTGGGAATGGAGGGGGACTCAGAGCCCACCGTCTTGTCTCTTCCTTTTGGCTCATCATCATCCACTACATCCATAGTCAGCACCCTACCACACTCATTCCCAAGGACAGGCTCCTGAGAATGCCCCTAGGCCTCCATAGGCACATCTTCATCCCCTGCAGAGAAGGATTCTTGGGCACCCTTTTCCGTGTGTTCCTAAATAGGACATAGTTCGGTTGACGGATTGGGATTGTAAAAAATAAGGTCTGATGGAGATAAGAGATAAACTTACCTCAAGTTTCTCAGCCAGCTGTGCATCCAAGACTACAATCACACCACTCTCTCGAGAGTTTTTTCGGTAAGTAGGAGCTTCTAAGGGTCCCTTGCCACCAAGACCTTGCACCCAACGCTCCTCCTCCTCTTCATCTCTACCTTCTTCTTCTTCCTCTTTTTCTTCCTCTTCTTCTTCCTCTTCTTCCTCTTATTTCTCTTCCTATTCTTCCTTTTCTATACTTTCATCCTCGGATGGATGCTTCTCTAGGTCATGCTTTTGGCCAAACATCACTTTCACCAGGAGATGTGGTTCTTCATACCTCACCCGCTGGCATGGGTACATATCCATGGCTGTCAGGTATGCATGCTGGTGATGAAAGTTTATCCTATCCATCATTTGAATGTGCCCTACATTTGGAAGATATAGCCTGATGCATACTGACCTCCTCCACAACTCTTCGGTGGACATGGAATGTCGTAGCATTCTCTAATCAGTCCACCAAGAAGGGAAGATGTCATCGACAGATGACTTTAGGAGGTACCTAATTTGTTTTCCTATATGGTCCTCAGCTAGACCACGAGGCCGCATACGAGACCACCTGTCCCTGGAAGGGTGAGCCACGTTCTCATCTTGTGATGCTCCTACCGATGATGTACCGCCCTATTCCATAATAGCCGCCTGACACGTTCTTTTCCTGTCTTCCCCCATGGAACGTCATCTACCTCCTTGCTCTTTGGGCTCTGCATTGGACGCCTTGATTTTCCGGATGCGTTTCCAAAGAATCGCCTTGGGGTATGTTTTCGTCCAATGTTCGACATATTCTGTTGACAGGCCCACACTGACGTTAGTGGGAGGAAGAGTGATGATTTCTCCCAAGCCTGCCGTCATGAACATAAGCCATAGTTGGCAGAGGATGCAAGGATGTCGTTCTTCATGAACCTTTTTATACACTTTTTTTGGCATCCGTTGCATGCACCCAAATTTCCAGGAAAACTTGGTCAGTATGTATGCTTCACCAAATATTTTTCTGTCAATCCGGGATACTAGAACACCACCTTGGATGCTTTGCAGGTACTCTCTCTATTGTAATAGACTCCACCCATCATCTACCATTTGACTACCCAGGGTTCGGAATGGGTGGAAGTCGATGTGGGAGTGGCTACCCACCTTAAGCATGATCCCCTCTTCTCGGAGCGTCCGTGGACGGATTCTGACGATGTTCAAAAGGGATGACCCCATACCGTTACCAGGGGGCGAATGGAATTCGAGAAGTCATACCCACCACAGTGAATTGTGACCCTGACCTGTAGAATCTGGAAGGGTCCACATATCCTCCTAGGTGTACTTCCCCTTGAGATACACCCCAGAATACTATACGACCCGACCAACACTGACACCCCCAGGTTGACCTTGTTCTTCACCGCCATAATCCCGACCATCACTAGCATCCCTGGGTGGACCCCCATCATCGTGTCCATCATTGGAAACATCCACCCACTCAAGAATGAAGAAAGAAACTCGACATACCGCACATTTGGGTCTCGACTATCATTAATGAGAAATCCCCACGACCAATACTCTTCTATCTCCAGAACCCTCCAGTATGATCCTGTTTTTTCCCTCTAAGATGTGTTCAAGCATTGCTTCCCTTAGCCTGGAATCTTCACAGCCGTGCCCTGCATCAGGAAAAGACTAAACCACCCCGAATAGGGTATGTACTTCAGGATATATTTTATTTTTAGCTCCTCCTTAGCAAGCTCCAGCAGGTTCCATGACAGGATTGGGGTTCATGTCTTATTCCCCCCAGACATTCCCCATAGGGAGGAACTAGTTATACTGGTACCCCTCCAAGGGGATTCTCCCAATACAGTGGGCATCCCAAAGACTAATTCCCACCTCCTAATGGTGGAGGTGGAAGGTGTTGGTGTCAGGGGACCAACGACTGAATAACTCTTCTACCAAATCCTGCTGTCGGTAGAAGTTAAATTGGGACATCCAGATGGCCTAAAAAAGACCGATAGACCATAGATCTAGCCCAAATTCCTTGCATGTATGACATACCCAGTACGCCCATGCCCATTCATTGGTGAAGTTCCCCCGGGATCTAAAATACCATTCTTCCCAACCCTTCATCTCGTCAGTAATGATGCTTCTGAAAGTACTTGCATAAATAGAGGGAGATTCCTAGGGAACTAGATCACTTCCCATAGCCGTCTTGGTCTTTTGATTTAGGACATTAATGGATTTGTTCTGTGTTTCCCTAGCAGGATGGCCGTTGTTTGTAATATGGAAATGTGGAATACCATCCTCGCGCATCATCCATGACCGAAGTGTGTCCGTCTCAAAACTGGGCATCATCACCTCCTTCAGAAGGCCAATGTTCCACAACGACACACTATTTCTCAAGTCATATTCTTTTTGAGCTTGCATAAGCACGCCAAAAAGCATTTGGTTATTAGACCCAACTCTCCTCGCATGAAGAATCTGAGTGTTTGTGATCATTTGAGTTATTCTTGCAGTAGTGGCAGCCTCCCTCTTGGCATCTGTCTGTTGAGCGGCCATTTTGGAAATCTGAAGGAATTGGTGCGAAAGAAGGAATCTAGGTGCCCAAAATATATAGAGGCATGAAAGAATATCAGATTTCACGAAAAAATTGGGATAGCGCGCAAAACCTAGAGTCAGCCGCAGAACCTTACTCTTGGATCGGGACCATTTTCACGCACGATAGCCAAGCGCCAATCGTGTAGGAAAAGTCAAAGAAGGGCCTCAGTGGGGCCATCATCTTATTTATAGGTGTCGACGTGCCTTTCGTGCGCATAAAATAGGTTTGCGTGCGCAACATGCGTTTTTTCACACACCAAAGGAAGGTTCCCTACTTTTCGACACACCCTCAGAATCTTACCTTTGGGTTCCCTTTTAGTTTTGATTCTGAGGGGGGGGGATTTCTTGACGCCAAAATTCGGATAAGGTCCAAATCGAGAGGATAAAATAGCAACAAATGAATTCGGGAGAGAAAGAGAAGATTCTGGGACCTGGGTGTGAGGCGTGTGCAAGATTCCAGGCATGCGTGCAAGCGGCCCTCCGGTGCGGGAAACCTTGTACTCCCAAGGTGCCATCAAGGGAAAGATTCTGAAGTAACCCCTATGAAGCCTCAAAAGGAACTACCACGTAAGTTCACTTGGTTTGAGAACAAGCGGTCCTCGGTGCACAAAGTTTGTGTGCCCAATGTGACGTCAACCGGTCCTTTGCACACAACGCCCCATTTGCGTGCGCAATGCGATGTCAAGAACCTGTTTTTGTGCATCGGCCATTTGTGCGCCCAATGCAACGTAAAATAGTAATTTTTGTGCCCAATGTGATGTCAGCTGTCCCTTTGCATGCAGAACGCCTTTTGGGCACCCAATGCGTTGTCAAGTGCGCATTTGCACGCAACGACCCTTTTCGCACCCAATGCAATGTCAACTGCACATTTGCACGCAGGGTCCCTTCGAACGCCACCCCAGGGACGTCGACCATAAAACAAAGAATACCCCTCATGGGGGATGGTAACAAAAGATGAACCGATGGTCGACTACGTGAAAGACACCTCTTCCACGACCGCGCGAAAAACACCATGGCCTTCCGGTATTGGATCTTGCACGATCGATCCCCAAAGGGTCCTCCTTCAGGAGGGACCACTTGGGCATGATCCTAATCTATTTACTTTTACCCAAAGTCCTTTTTGTGAAAAAGATCCCTCTTGTGTGCAAGATTCTCCCTACATAGGACCCCTCTTAAGCGCAACCATTCTGACTTGCACGCAACCTCTCATTTCATGTGTGCATCCTTTCAGTTTGCGTGCAGTCATTCCTTTTTTGCGCAAACTGTTCATCCTGCACACATCCCTCTTTGTGTGCTCCATGTTCCATTATTATGATAAGGAACCATGTCCTAGCATCTCTTATGCACAACACACCTGTGTCGTACACCCTTTTCCTGTGCGACCCTCCAGGTTTTCACAGAGTAATTTCAAAGTCCCTTGGGCAGTGCTTCCTGCTACATTGCTTCACCTCATGCTTCTTCTCATAGGCATGTTAATAGATATTTCTTCTTCGCATTGACATGATAATGTGGACCCCTAAATGGATCACTTTATAACACCACTTCACCATGGCATTGCTGAAGCCTTCCCTACCCCAAGGACGAGTGGGTATCAGTTATGTAAGTCCTAAGGGGTGCAGAGTGAACTCACCTCGTCCGAGATACATGATGTTAAACTACTAAGAGTCGTCATCCTCAGCACATGACATTAAACTGTGACCTAACCCCATGCATCGTATGTGGGATTCCCCACCTTGGACATTCTACATGACCACTAGTCTCCACAAGAGTGAAATCATTCCTCACATGGAATGAGATCCTTTTTTTTGGAGCGACATCTGTCTGTGGGGAAAGGGAAACCACCTTGGTGTAAGCCCCTAGATTTTTTTTGTAGGAGGTAGAACCCATGTTCCTACCCTCTTCCTTGGTGTCAAGGACCAGAGATGGGGGGATTGGCATCAAATCCCTCTTTTCTTTTGTGTCGAATCCCTCTCCCTTTGGGTTTTGTCACCACTCAGGCCTCCACCCTAGAGTAAGTCCCAATCCCCATCACCCTGGGTGGCTAACCATGAATAAGACCATGTTTCCCCTTTGGGCTGTGAACCACACTTAGGCCCCTATTTCCATTCTGGGCCACTAACTACGTGTAATCCCCACTCCACTTCCCACGGAAATCCCTTTCACGGTGTGATCGTCAGGTCTTTGCTGCCTCTTGTTTCTCACACAGAGCAAGACTGACATGGGCTTAGAGTAAGAACCAACAATAACATCCTCCCTAGGCCGCTTTAGAGTGTAAGCCCCACACACTCCTTCCGAACTATGTGGAATTTGATCCTTTACAATGCAATGTACGTAGGATGCCTCCCTGAGGTTCAAGCCCAACACCTCCATTTGTTCCGACCACTTCACGTCGGTTCACCACACCCCTTCCAAACTATGTGAACTTTGATCCTTGCCAAGGTAAAGTACATAGGAAACCTCCCTGAGGTTCAAGCCCAACACCTCCATTTGTTCTGACCACTTCACGTCGGTTCACCACACCCCTTCTGAACTATCTAGACTTTGATCCTTGCCAAGGAAAGGTACGTAGGACGCCTCCTTGAGGTTCAAGCCCAACACCTCCATTTGTTCCGACCACTTCAGGATGGTTCACCACACCCCTTCGGAACTACTTGGACTTTTATCCTTTCCAAGTCAAGGTACGTAGGACGCCTCCCTGAGGTTCAATACCAACACCTCCATTTGTTCAGACCACTTCACGTCGGTTCACCACACCCCTCCCGAACTACGTGGACATTGATCCTTGCCAAGGTAAGGTGTGTAAGGCGCCTCCCTGAGGTTCAAGACCAACACCCAGTTATTCTGACCCCCTTTATGTTAGCTCACCTTCGTCCCATATGACATTAAATTTCATCACCCTTTTCATCCCCACACGATGTTAAATGATACCAACTCGAACTACGTGGGCTTTGATCCCTTTCTCCTAGACAGGGTATGTAGGAAGCCTCCATGAGGTTCAACCCCATCTAGTGGTAAGCTATTGTGCCCCCATTCAATAGTAATTCATTGTAAACCTCATCCAATAGTAATCCATTGTGATCCCCCATCCAACGGTAAGTCTTTGGGAACCTCACACAGTGGTAAGCCATTGTGATCCCTATTCTATAGTAAGCCGTTGTCAACCCAAACCCAGCGGTAAGCTGTTGTCGTCCCTTATGATGGGACCCCATATCTCTAGTTCATCCTAATTTCATTAGACCAACCTCGAGCAGCTAACCAGGCATAATCCCTAGTATATCATCGAGTCGTTGTCCTTTACGCACACCCTGATTCTATACCCCCATCCTGAACTACATGGACTTTGATTCCCTACCATAGATATACACAGGAGGCCTCTTCTAGGATCACGCCCAACATCACCGTCGCCCATGAGTCGACTACACATCATTCTACATCTACTTCACTTGACCACCCATTACCCATCATGATTCATACTCGGGCCGCCACATCTCAGTGAGATCATGCAAATTAACCTCTTCACTTCCCCTAGCAGTAACAGGGTAACTAACCATGCATTAGCCCCAACATCAGTGTTCCCTCTAGGGGTTTTACCCATCTAATCCTCTCTAGTCAATGTTCTGATCAGTCCGATCTGTCTCCGCTAGACGTTAACCCTGCGGCGTAACCTGTGTTAAACGTCGGAAGTTAAGGAAAACCTCAAATACATGCCTATGGAATATAATTACCCCCATTCGATGTGGGATTACTCAGGCTTATGCACCCTCGAGAAGCCCTATAATAAGGGAAAGAAACCCAGACATTCTAGTCTTCCAACATTCAGACATTCCAGTGATGTCCAACGTGACTACTCCCCCGATCGAAGGTTGCTTCCCTTTCTGGACCCTTTGGAATGTCCTAACAGGAGCAGTGTAATTAACCGGCATCCTTGAAGATATGGAACCGGGAAGAGTTTCACGAACAATGTCTTAGTCTATAAGGGAGACCCTAACTGGGTAACGATTTACGAGGATGAATCCATGGAAGGAAGAACTCACATCCCATCATCCTGTTTTGATCAAGGAGAAAACATCCCTGAATAAGGAACAAATGTCTCTCACCTTTTGAAAGCAGGAATGCGGGGCAAAAGCCAGCGTGTCCTCATCCTACTCAAGCAGACAGATGTGTGTGCCCTGACAAAAGCATCAGAAACAATGACAAGACTCATTCAAATTAGGATCACACTCTCCGCAACATATAGTGTGCTCCCCACCATATTTTTTCCTTACTCTACTACTTGATCACCAACCCTGATGGGTCCTACATTCACTACATTCATGTCGCTCCTCCAAAGCCATGTCAATATCTTGTAAAAACCTGACCAAAAATAAAATCTTGGATCAACCAAATCACCACATTTCAACCCAAATCGATACCAAAATATGCGTGGAAACCTTTTGATACATAAATAAATAGTCACTGCGCTCACCTGCATGCACTTAATCCACTAAAGTAAAACGACACACAATACTACACCTCCTAATTACACAGTCCAACTCACACTCCCATGATTCATGTAACATCCATTTAGGCTTGCATTCCTCACTCATTAACCATTATCAAACACAACTCAAACTTAACTAACTAAAAGTACCCTCGTTATTCTTTTAAAAAAAATGATACTTCACTTGTGATAAGTTCCAACGCATGACCACTCGTCAACCAAAATCATCCCGAAACAAAAGACTCCACCCCCTCTTTCACTAACCTATTGCAATAACTTTACCATCTTGATAGGGATAGGAACTTTACTGCTCCTACCCTACACCCCCAACATTAATATCGAGCACTGGTACCCCAAGAGCCTCCACATTTAACTACCCAAGGCACCACTTCACTAATTCTACACACTTATTCACACCTCATATGCACTAATCTGAGCCCTAAAATTACCTTAATGTGCACCAATAAATGGTTTCTCACTCTCACACCATCTAATCTCAACAAAACCCAAGGGTTGCATGATCCACTACAACCACTTTTCTAAAACCCGACTCATCATCCTGTGAGTAGAGAATCAATGAATCTAGTCTGACAAGCCTCTTCCCGAAACAACCCATTCTCCTAGATTGTTACATTCCAATAACTAAGGGAATTCCATATTCCATCTCCAAACAGGCCTCACACCTTGCACATGTCATGCATAAGCGCACAACCACCCACTACCTGAGCATCATTTCCAAAATCCAACCCACTCACCTTTGTGGACATATCTTACCCAAAACACAACCAAAACTATCCAAGATAGGAATATAAATGATCATTCCCCTCAAAACTGGCCTAAACATGAGGACCCAACATTATGAGTGCCCTACTAGAACTATATCAAAACTAGGAATCACCGCACAGAAACCGAAGAATCTACCCCTAACTATCACCACTAAAGAACATAAACATATCGATTCAACCCTACTAATGGGTTACCCTCAAAGGTCACAAGGCATTACCTCACTAATGAGAGTCTCTCTCAAGGTTCACTAGGTCCTAGCACCTAGTCCCTATACCCAACCTTCTAGAAATTATAGGTCATGGGACGACACTTGATACCATTTCCAAGTAAAAACTCATCTAATTTTGAAGATACCACTCTAGGGTCCCCACTCATAATCTTGATTCCAAATGATCCTACCCAGTCTCGAGTAAAATATAAACCATAAGGGCCATAACACAATTGAGGCTGTAATAGATGTAACATTTACTATGTAGTGCACCTATCATCAAGATGAGTTTAAAAAACCAGACTCTCTATCTATCCCAACCACATTTTATAGGGTTAATACCACACATACCCAAGTTCCACCACCCCTAAGGGTCTATCCCAACTCATGAAACCAGAAACCCACACCAAAACCAACACAGTTAAGCCATGTTATCAAGATTTACAATACTATAATCACATTCTTCATATACTTTCACAAGAGTGTACCATTACTACAATCCATAAAATCCATTTTTAACCAAATTCACATTTCTTTTCTCTCCAAAAATTACATTTTAAAACCTACCAATTTCATTTTTTAAACCACCACTTATAAAACATACATTTTAAAATTTAAAATTATATTAATCCCACATTTCAAGTTTATATAGTTTAAAAAAAATTTCAAAACCACACTTATAAAAATTCATGTTTAATGATTTCAAGTCTCATAAGGTTTATATTTATAAAATTTCATGAGTTACCAAATTATAAAATTCCCCGAGGATTGGTTAAATAAAATACTATTCGAAAGATATAGAGGAAAACACTTCATAGGTTCTTTACCGGTACTTTATTTAATTAATACTATCATCAATCAATTTATATCCCCCCATGTGTCAAGAGAACGTCTTGAGAATTGGTCATGTAAGACAACATCATATCCATAATTGAAAAAACATCATATACTTCATTATAGATATTTTATATAGAAATCCCCCTTAAAACGAGGAAATTATAGACCATAGGTTTTTATAAATCAGACTGTTATAACCAAAAAAGTATAAAAATAGGATAACATGAGTCACATGCCAATACAAATTACAAGAATCTTGTATTATAAATCTAAAACCCATGTATCTAGAATGATTCATGTCATGTGAATCCCTATATGACTGGAATGAGACATGAAAACACCCATGCCACTATAACCTATTTATATACTGATCCAAGATTTAAACCATATATATCATCATATCAAAAAACACATGTGCCACCAAAGTGAAAATAAAATAAAACTATAACAAGAAAAATCCAAGAACAATAAGCCCCATACCTGATGACTTGGGTTTCCACCCATGTGAGGGTTGATCACTCCTAGGAATAATCTCATTACCAAGACTCAAATATTTATTAGTCTCATGTCTACCAATGATAAATAATAAAATAATGAAAAATAGGGTTTGATACCACTTTGTAATGTCTCATCACCATGAGAAAAAATCTACTTTCCAAAGACATAACAACCAAATCCATAAGGAACAAATAATTTACCCTTTCAAAAACCATTTTACTAATTCCCTTTTCATGAGTTCCAAACCAAAACCCCAGATTATCATTTATAAACCCCATTTTCCTTTTTAAGATTAAATTTAGAAAATCAATTCATTTTCCATTAATCGATGAATGCAAAATTCCATTCTACATACATCTATTATAAAACACAACCCAATGTTAGAATAATTTAAAAATTCCTTAATCATATAACAACCTTGAGTAAGACATGGAAAAAAGTCTCTATTAAAGAACTATTAATTAAAGAAGACCCAAATTTTGAACTCCCTAATTGATTCTATGGTAATCACATGAAAACTGAAGAGACTTCACTAAACATGTGTTTAAAACTAAAAAATACTATGGTTAAATTATGGGACCACCCACCTTATGTTTAGCGATGCCCAATCATCAAGTATTAGATTCTAGTTCATCCTTAAATGGGATAAAATAGAAAACCATAAAAATTCCTTGAAAATAGGGAATATAAGTTAAGAATGATGGAAAACCACTTAAAAGTGAAAAAAATGAAGAAAAGAAGGAAGAGGATTCAAAGATCCATCACAAGCTCTTGATCACAAGTGACAACACTCCAAACATATACAAAACAGAGAGATCTACCATGGAGGAAGTGATAAATTAGTAGGTGTGTTTGGATGGGGATACTGTCCAAAATTTGTGAGAAAAGGAGGTAAAAACTTAAATTGTATATAGGGGTAAAATGGTCTTTTGTAATATTTTAATGAGACACATGGATAGACCACACAAATTCCTAAACCATGCACTAATAGTTCAGACATCACTGTACAAGGCACACCATTGTGCATGGTTAAGGCTTATAGTTTTCCAAAACATGTGCATACCTTTATAATTTTATGTAGTTGGCACATGGTATCTCAAAATACCAATAATGGTTTAAAAAAACCACTCTCTAGATCAAAACATGTCACATGGTTGGGGTGTATTCATAGCACTAACCATGAACTCACTTTACACACTAAGATGTTTCTCCTGAAACTAAAATCTCAAACCCTGGAGTTCATGAGATGTATACGAGCACATGAGGTGCCTTTCATACCTCAATCGATATAAAAGATGTCCCTTTAAGATGTTATAAATCTAAGAATTTTATTTTGATGCTCATTTTAAAAAATTGACCATCCCCCAAACTGAAATTTAAAATTTCCCCAAACCTCAAGGCCAGTCCTTACACTCAGGCCTTACAAATAGCACCCCTTATCTTCTTAGTTTGAGGAAATTGGTTAAACTCCAAGATTAAATCTATTACTTTCAAATACATGAGATTGCATTGGATTTGGGAAGAAATCAACCACTTGATCTTAAGTTCCAATGAATTACAACATCCCTATATTTTTCTACGCTCTATCCTTTATAAAATTTTACCATATTTCAATTTGGTTCATGGGAGAGTGCTGAACCAGATTTTTTAACAACTAAATAGAACCTTTATTATTTCATTGAATCATAATTTTCCATTTAACACATCCACTAATTAATTATAACTATTTATTTATCTATATAAGTTTTGTACAATATTTTTTTACTGAAACATATTCCTGCTCTGCAATGCTTAATGAAACACAATAATGATTCTTTATTATCAAATCAATATAATTATTCCCAATTTAGAAAGCACCACCACTTGTAGATTTTTAATCCATAATGACACCAGTAGAATCAACAAATGAGAATTCTAATAAATTCATATTCTTTCTATATTTAATCAATAAACTATAATGTAAAGTTCCTTGAACATAACTCATTATTCATTTCACTTCCATGAGGTGTTCCTTATGAAAACTCAGAAACCTTAATGAAAAACATGTAGCATATAAAATATTTATCCTGGTTTCAATAAGGCAGATTAAACTACAGATGATTATTATATATAGGGTTGATTATACCACCTTATTTTCATCATTTGTTCCCACTTTTTTTCCAATCAATATTAGAGTTGAAACAGGTTTGTACTCATCCATTATAAATTTATTCAAGACTACATTTGTATACTTCATATATGAAATGAAATATTTTCCTTTACCTTGATGAACTTATAACCCCAAAAAATATTTCATCGCATTAATATTGAAATTTCAAACACTAAACTCAATAATTTTACAAATTTATCAATAGGATTTTACACGATTCCATCAAATATAATATCATCTATATATAAAAAAAACATAAACCGATCTTCTTTAGAAACATTCACATAGATTTTGTGATCAAACCCTCCTCTATTGAACACCATATGCATTAAAAAAGTATCCATCCTTTAATACCAAGAACTTTGTGATTTATTTAGGATATAAAAATATTTTCACAATCTAAACAATTTAGATTCATCATTTATAAGAATAAATCCAATTGGTTGTTCAATATATACCTCTTCATTCAAAAATACATTCAGAAATGCAGTTTAAAAATCCATCTGAAATACTTTGAACTTTCTTTTGACAATCACTAATAATAATATCAAAATATAATCCATACATTCTACCAAATAAAATGTTTCTTCAATATCAATTATTTTAACTTGAGAATAACCATTGTAAAACAATTTTTCTTTATTTTAGATGACCTTTCAAATTGCATCCAAGTATTTATTGAAGATCCATTTTGTACCAATTACATTATGATTATTAGGAATTCCAAAATCCTCCAAGTTTGTTTTTTTATCAATTTAATCTAATTATTCATTCATGGATTTCATATATGATTCCTCTTTTTTTGCTTCATTAAACAAAGTGGATTAAATATCAGATAATATTGTCGCATCTTACACTATTTTCATCCTTTTTTTTAGTTTTTTCAAATTTGTCTCTAATAGTATTTCTTTGATTAACTTAAACCCTTTTATTTATTGAATGAGTCAAAGGATGACTCACTATTTCATTTTTCACTTCTATAGAATAAATATTAGAATATTCATCGGCCTATTCATATAATTTTTTCCCAAATATATATTTGTTTCTTTACATTCTTCAAATAATTATTTAGAAACATACTTTACATAATTTTCTTTTGTTTTCTTATCAAAAACCATTACATCATTACTCTAAACAATTTTTCTGAGCCTTTTATTAAAAACAATTAGGCCTTAATATTTACTGATTAGTGCAATGAAATTCCTCTATCGGCTACATCACCATACTTTCCTTGATTGCCTTATTTATTTTGTGAGAGTCCTAATGGTTTTTTTCAGTCACCCCAAGAGGGTGGGGGGAATCATGGGTGGATAAATTTTATCAATTAATTTGAACTTAAGTTCTTACTTCCTTTAAGTTGATCAAACCTCTATCATCAGTTAGGATGTATGGATATTTATAAATCACCCTCACCACTTTTCCCAAATGTTATGAAGATAATGTAAGGTAAATAAAATAATGATTTTTTACAAGGTCCAATGTCAATGTTAGAACCTACTCCTTTTTTTTTCACACCCATTAAGTCATAGGTTCTTGCACTAATGATAATTTTCAACAAATAAAAAGTGGTGTGGGAAGTTACTTACTTAATCCATGGTGTGTATCCCACACACCAAGTCCCCTTAATTTATAATGTCTCAAGAATTAATATTTCACTTCCTCCTATCATTCCTCATGATTCTCCAAACATAAATAGGTCTTCAATTGTATATTATTCTTCCACTAGAGTACTTTAACATTGAACTTGTTCTAATCCTAGTAAAATTAATTCTGAACCTATCACTTTCCTTATAACCTGATGTTACATTCTTCTTAAATTTCTTCATAACCTGATGTTCTAGTATTATCAACATTCCTTAGAATCTAAAATTTTAGTCTTCATAACTTTCCTTATAACATGATGTTACGATCAGCTCAACTTTCCTCAGAACTTGATGTTCCAATATTCTCAACTATCCTTAGAACCTAAAGTTCCAATCTTCTCAACATTCATTGGAACTTGACGTTCTAGAGCTCTCAATCTCCATGAAACTTTATGTTTTGGTCTTCTACACTTTCCTTATAACCTGATGTTCTGGCCTTCTCAATTTTCCTCAGAACCTGAAATTTTGGACTTCTTTATTTTTCTTAGAACTTGATTTTCTAGTATTCTCAACATTCCTTGCAACCAAAAGTTTGGGTATTATCAACTTTCTACGACCCAACTAAATATTTCTTGAAGGAAATTGGTCAATTTATTCCCCTAATTAATAATTTCTTCTCTATAGAAACTTTATCTCAATGATCTTGGCCCTTTTAATATTCAAAAATTCCTTCAAAAATTATGTAATAAACATGGTATCCAAATTTTAATTTACCACTCAAATCAAGCTTCATTTAACTTACTTCAAATCCTCTAAATAAATCATATTAAATATTCTTTGTACAATTTTCCTTAAATATTAGTGTAAAAAAGTCTTCAAATATTCCTCAAATATTAGCTATATTTACAAAAAATGAAATTATAACTCACCATCATAATAATTATTAACTTTAAAATGTTTTTTTAATATCCTCAATCCTCTTTAATATGTAAATATTTCTATATAACTTTATAACTTGGAATTTTTATAACTTATCTTTATAACTCTAACTTTTTTACTGCTCAACTTTATAACTCATACTTTATACAACTCAACTTTATAATTCTAATTTTATAAAATGCAACTTTATAAGTCAAACTTTTTATAACAAAAATTTATAACTTGAACTTCATACTCATCAAATTTATAACTTGAACATTGTATAAGTAAACAATATAACTCAAACTTTTCACATCTCAACATTATAACTAAAACTTTGCCCAAATCAACTTTATAACTTGAAATGTTTACAATGAATTTTTATTACTCTAAATTTGTATAGATGAAACTTTGTAAATTGAAATGTATATAGATAAAACTTCCTAACTTAAAATTTTTACAGCTGTGACTTCATAACATAAAATTTTTATAAATTTAACTTAAAAACCAGATCTTTGTAAAATTGCAACTTCATAACTTGATCTTTGTAGAGTTTAAACTTTGTAACTTTAACTTTTTATGGTTTCAACATCATAACTTGAAATTTTTACAACTAAAACATCATAACATGAACTTTTTAAAGTTTTATGTTATTAACTTGAACTTTGTAAACCATTGATACAAGATTCCTCAACTTCATATGGTGAACTTTTTAAATCATTGATAAAATATTCCTTCATTCGGTGAACTTTGTAATGCTCTGGTGAATATTCATCGCCCGATATTCTCACATTTCACCATTTGATAAACTTTAGTTATTTATCTATCTAATATAACTTCAGAGATTTCTCTATCTTTTATAACTTTAGAGATTTTTATGGTCGGTATAATTTCAGATATTTTTCCTTCAAATATAACTTATTATATTTCTCTACCTAGTACAACAATAGATTTTTGTATCTAGTAAAACTTTAGAGATTTATATACCTTCTATACTTCATATTTATCATTTTGGTTGACTGATTAATTCTTCTTCCATTGGAGGTACACATTCTCTATCTGATTATTCAATATTCGATCACAATATTAGAGATCAATCTTCATACAACATAAACTCCATGACTTCATAATTACAACTTTTTAAAAGATTCCTTTATTTACAAACATCATAAGTAAATTCAACTTGAAGCATGAGTATGTTTGTAATCATGATGTTATAAACATTGAGGATCACAAATCCATAAGAAAATCTATAGGAAACTGCATAGGAAACTCCATAGGAAAATATATAGGGAACTCCATAGGGAACTCAATAGGAAACTCTATAGGTGAATCTATAGGGAACTCTATAGGAAAGTCCATTTTAAACATCATAGGAAGATTATTAAACTTACTCATTCACTTTTCCATAATATATTGAAAATGAAGATAATAATTTCATTATTATCATCCAATAGACACATAATTTTGTATGAAAACACTTTATTCTAAATACTCTAAGATGCTTCAAATAAGGTGTCCTTACATGCCAAATTTCTTATGGTGACCTCTATTTTCTCATACTGAGTAATAATATATTTTGAGTATAGATAGTGATGTGAGATAAAATTATCCCAATTTTTAACTATATTTTAATATAACTAAACAATGCAATTTTTATAAAACTCGAGTAATTGATGTATTTTTTTTAATTTAGTGAAATATAGAACATTATTGATAATTGGATTAAAAAGCAATACTTTTTTTTAATTTATTCATATTTTTTATTTAATGATCAATTCCATATATTAATTCAAATTTTAAAATTATATATTTTTCCAGCTATCTATTCTTAAATTATTTTATTTTATTCAATCATGGAATTAATTTGAAATTAATTTGGTATATGGATTTAATCATGAATTATAATTATTTTATTAATTTTTGAATTAAGTGAAATCTATACAATGATTCAAAGATGAAGTTTTTAATAGGATAATATTTATGATTTGTAATTTCTTTTATTATTTTTGAAATTAATCTAAACAATGCCTATACTAATAATTGTGATTTCATAATATGTAGATTGAAGTTGAAATCTGGATAAGGACTTAACTGACCATGCCCCTCATGGTCAGTCAAGAAACTGTGTGTTCAACTTAAACCTATTATTCCCCTATAACAGTCATTTAACTGACCTTATTAAAAGACCCCAACAACCATCCATAGTTTATTCACTAACCATGGATCAACCACTACATCCCCAAGGTTATTAAACAGACCGAGTGAAGCCTTGCCAAAAATACCAAACGAATATTCTCAAACTAGATGCACCATTTTTCAACTGACCATGATTGAAAAAGGAGCCTCACCTAATCATCTCAGTAACTGATCACAATAAGGCAGCCACAATCACTCAACTAACCATTCCTACTTGACCTACCATAGGAGGAGTTTGAAAGTGACCATAATACAACTACATCTCTAACCTACTACAAGTTGATTTCAACCAATCATGGAATGAAAACCAAGATCTTAATTGACTACATCAACAGTCCCCACCATTCCATTTCATGTTTCATCTAATCCAGCAATTAATCACCAAACCCAAGCTCTACCTCATGTGGATTCAGCCATCTCATCTTCTCAACCATGACCAAGCTAAATCAAAATTGATAACAAAATTTGAGTTACTTGAAGGATGATTAAATCCTGGATAATATGTGATACAAGTTAATGAATCCATGTGAGTATGAAAACCATGGTTTCTGATAGTTATGATATTTTGAAGTAGGATGATACCAAACATAGATAATGTACCTGATTTTAACCATACTCAACATACATAGATGATGAATAACTAATATTTTAAGTGTAGTTTGAGCTAAATCAGTGGATATTGAATCTTAGGAGAGTAAATGTGATCATAAGAAGCTAAAATTTAGAGATATTTAAAGTTTTAGCCTTGATGATGATACCAATGAGCTAAACTAAATTAAGGAGAATATGAGTTTTTTTCCTAAATGACGACGAAGATATTGTTAATGAATATTTATCCTTATCACTATTTGTTATGTAATTGGTCCCTATGTAGATAAAAGATGGAAAGAATTAAGATCCTCCCCATTCACTAGTTATGTATTTATAAATGGATAATCATAATATATTTGATGCAATTATTTCATGAACTAGTACATTCTAAACCAAGGAATATCCATTATATGAACTAAGAACACTCACTGAGCCCCTATTCTATATTGAATAAACAAAACATCTAAACTTTTTATGCGAGATCTAATACCGTTTAAGGGGAATTAGTATAAAATCAATAAATATAGAAATATGAATTCTCAAATATTGTCATAATTTTTTATAGGTGCACCAAAGATACTCGACTGATTTCCTAGTTGATTTGAATTAAGAAAAATAATCAAAATCTACCTATAATTGAATTTGACTTGTTACAGGCCTTTTCTAGTGTTCTGAATGATAATTATAGTCTAGAGACATCCCCATAATTATAATAACCTTCCATATAAACCATTATATCCATGATCCTATATCAGCCTACATTACTAATGCATGCCTACACTGACCTTGATCGAAGACACCATTCTATGTCTAAACGATCCAAGCAAGAAGATAAAACTTTATTCCATACCCACTTAAAAGATTTTGAGGAATAAAAAACTTATTCCCAAGCCTATTTCTATTAATCATAAGGTTACTTATTATATCATTCATATCATCTTCCTCCTTAGATCATAATTTTATGTCCACTATAACTATGATGTACTAAAACATTTATTATTTTATTCTTTCAAAATGAGTAAAAGTATTGAGCATGATATTATAATGTTTAAACAAGATGGTTTTGGAAATTTGATCACCTAGGGAAATCCAAACCCACGAGCTTCACATGTGAAATAAACAAAGAAAAATAACCTTTACACTAAAATTGAGAAAAATACTCAAAGGTGTTAAAATCATTAGTGAATGGAAGAGAAATTAGTATTGCTCGAGTGGATGAGACTTTGAAGTGTGTAAAGAAACTCCCATCACTCTTCTATAAATATGGAACTATTAACTAAGAAGGAAATGGGGATTCTGTGATTTATTTCAATGATTTTTTTTGTGATATTAATTTTCCTTTCTTTATTTTAATTATGATATAATAATTCCAGTGATGGAACACTTAACCATTAGTGGTCAAGTCCAGAAGAACTCTCCCCACCCCTATGATTGTGATGAATTCTGTACATCAATAACAATTATCTTATATTTATTTTGATGGATGTGTTGGAATGTTTATATAATTGTAATTTTCTATTTATATTTTTATTTAAACTCTTTTTACCCTTTACCCTAGTTTTTACACACATAACACTTGGGAATTATTTCATTGCCTATGATGGTTAGTAGTGGGATGGATCAAGAGTAATTGGTGATATCTAATCACTAGTACAAGTAATGGTCATGAATATAATGGTTATTATATTTTTCTATTCAATCCAAAATTTCTTGGAAAGTCTAATCAAAGATATTTATTTTGAATATATAATGAACAAGAGATTAAAATTGAATAACGATTCATGGGTTATGTGAGGAGGGTCATCCGAGGTTAGATCAATAGTTTTTTTAAAATGAATTTTAATCCAATTCAATTCAAACATTGATTTCACACACTGATTCCAATAAAAAAAAGAATAAAAAAATAGTCTCATATCTGAAGAAAACATGAGTCTAATACTACTGCATTTAAATTGGGTTCAAAAATTATTTTACTGGTGGCCCCATGACAGGACATTCATCAAACTAACAATATTTTTTGGGAGTCTAAATTATTTCAATGTATGACTTAGTCTAGTTCATCCCACCCTGTTGGTCTTGATTCATATGTTTAATAAACTATCCTAGAACTAATTTAGAACTTAATAATCACCGAGGTATTTTAAATATAATTTTTCATTGTTCCATTGAGAGACACCCCATACCCTTAATCTTCTTCCACTAGAGTTTATATATGTAGTGAAAATATAGTAGAAAATTTATCTCAACTAAATAAGACTATAATAGAATTATATCCCCTGAATTTCAAAAAAAAAACCATCAGTTACAAATGAATAACCAATAGTACCATAAAATTATAAAAGGAATGATCTAACTCCTACAACATTTTCATGGTTTGGTAGAAGAGGATCCTAAATTAAATTAAAGATAATTTTATAATGTATGCAGTAATTTCAAACTGAGAAGAGTCTAAAAAAAGGTCCCATGGAAGGTTTTTCCTTTCTCTATTGAAGTATTTACCAGGAGTGTATTTATAACCTCCAACAAAGAGGGATAAAAACCATAGATGAACTACACAAATATTCATATAAAAATGTTTCCCTCCATCTAGGAGTACCTAATTGAGGAAATAACTTTATGAGATCAAAGAAAATGTAGATAAACTCTCTACATGTTATGAGATATATTTAAGCAACCGATTATATCCTGCACATACCATCCTTATGAAAAGAGCCATTTCTTAGTATTTTTATCCCAAGGGTTGATGAAAAAAATAGGACTTAATGGATGCCTCCTATGGAGGAGAATTAATTAAAAAGTTTCTTTCTACATTTATAGATCTAATTTATAGGATCTCCCAAAATTATCAACAAATTGGTACACAAACTACTATAATAGGAGTTCATGAAGTAAAAATATCCAACTCACATTTACATGAAAATAAAATTGAATAATTAACCTATTTGGTGAGATAGCTAGCTATGAACAAGGCACATGAAACATCACCTACTACATCCCCTTGAGTCTACCAACTTTTTTACTCTAAAGACCACGACACTGATGGATTACCTCAAGTTCAAGGAATTGAAACCTATGACTCCATGTACCAGAGACTATACCAGTGGTAATCATAAAAAAAACTAGTATTTAGAGGATTTTTAACACTCCATTTAAGGTTGAGAACTAATAGTTGAAAAGACCAACCTCCTAGAATAATTTCTAACCACAGCCATTCCAAAGAGGAAACTCTCACCCTTCTATGAGTTATCAACAAGGTAAAAATCAAGAATATTCCATGAAAGACATGTTGGGACATCTTGTGGAGTAAAACACTAGTAAAAAAATACTCTTACCACTCAAAGACCAGAAATAAAGAAGTTAAAATGATAGTTCTTCCATTATACATATGATCTAAATAACCTAATAAATCAATACCCAGGTAATATTCTTTCCCAATCAATTCATAATCCTAACGGTAATTTAATCTCTCTCCAGACAACCACTTGAACTAATTCTTTCCAATAATTATGTTAGATGACACTATCTATCAACAATATTTTTTTCAATATTATAGACCTTGTGATTTCTTCTTTCCACAAACCCATTCAATTGAGGGGTTCTCACTAAAGATTATTCATTATTAATACCATATTGTCTAAATAATTTTCAATCTTATAATATGTGTATTTCATTCTATTATCTGATCTCAAAATTTTTATAGTTATCCCCGTTTTATTTTTTTACTCTTCTTCAAAACCACTTTATGTAATCATGCACTTTTTTTTGAATGTATGAACATATCCCACCCATTCCCACTACAATAATCTATAAATATGATAAAATGGAACCCACCATAGGTTCCTTCCCAACTAATTTTCCTTCACACATTAGTGTGAATCAAATTTAGCAACCCAAATGCTATCTTCTTCTTTGGTGGATATGGATTTCAAACCATATTTCCTTAAATGCATGAATAAAAAGTATTTTTATGATATCTCTTTAAAGTAGGGTTATCTGTTAATACTTTGAATCTTTAAAATTTCTCCATACTTTTTTTATTGACATATATTACCCTCCAATTACAAAATCATTTTTCTTCCTAAAAAAATAATAGGAATGAATTTTCATTTCTATTGACTTGATATAAATTTATATTTTTTATCCACTCTTTCATCGAAGACCTTTTCAATTTTCATTTTATGTAGTAACCCTTCTTACCAAATGTGACCTCAAAGTTTGATTTAGGTAGTTTACTAGCACTTAATAAACTATGTCGTAAACTTTCAAAAAAATCACATCCATGTTTTTCAATTCATCTCTAGCCAAATGAGTCTTTCTATTTCCTTTTATCTTCAATGACCTATAATTTCCAAAACATATAGTTCCATCAACTAAGCTTTTAACATTCTTCATCAAGTTTATATTTCCTATCATATGAGATGAAGATCCAATATCTAAAATCTAGGTGCGACTATTAATTATTCATTTCAAAATAATATCTTCCATGTTTTCATTTTCAATATTTATCTTTTACTTTCATTAAATTATTGAATGATTTGAGGCCTTCATTGGTCTCTTTTCATCATTTTCAATATAGTAAAATAAATAAAATTATCATTATTTAATAGAATAAAATTTATTCTTTTATATAACTGGATTATATTTCCCTATATACATTTTTCATTGTCTACTATATGATGATATTCTCTTTTGTACCTACAATCAAATGATTTATTTGAATAGTTTGAATAATTATAATAGTAACTATAGAAATTTTTTTTTTCACTAATATAAAGAGTATGTACGAAATATTTTTTGTTGGATTTCAATGTATCCTCCTTATAGATAGATTTTATCTTCACCATAATAGGATATAGTGTGGCCAAAAAAACTATATAACTTACATTTCCCAATGGAAAAAATTTATTTTTCATATCCTCTCCACATATATCTATATTTTTAATAATCCCTTGATTATTGATAAGTTTTTACTGGATGTGAATGTTTTCCTTTCAATTATTTCCATATGCTCTTGATGCATGTAGAATTTGTATTTAATTCTTTACCATAAAAAAATACAATATTTTCCTATACTATTTGTCCTTTGAGAACTCAACATTTCTTCAAAAGTTATTATACCTTGATCAACTATTTATTTTATAACATTATTTGATATATTTACAGAAAAAATATTCTTATTTTAACCATCTATTTTTATTTCTATTTTAATTTTATTTATTAAAGATATAATTTCTTGTTCAATTCTTTCAATCTTCTGAACATTCTCCTAGATAAAAAAGTTTAAGATGATTAATTATATTAGGTTGTTCTTTAGACTTCAATATGTAATTTATAACTTCTTTATATTTCACATGATTCTTTTAAAAATATCACATAATTTTCTCAAGAAGATAAACTTTAGTTTCATGTTCATAAATATAAATTGGATATTACTTCAGAAAATATAAAATTTTCCTATTCTTCTTTCTTTGTAAATCAATATCATTAAGAGATCCTTCCAAATCCACTTAATGATCAAAAAATATTTCCTTTTGACCATCTTATTTAACATAAAAAATTATTTTTTCAACACATTTCATCATTTCATATTCAATTTCTAAAATAAATTTAGTTTTTATTTCTTCTAATAGATATTTATCAGTATCCTCTTCTTCCTTTCTTATAGGAACTTTCATATAAGACTGATCACCACTATAATTTATAAAATTGAAGTTCCTTCTAGATGAAAAATTCTCCTTATATTTTGGTGAGAACTCGTGCTCATCAACCTATTCATCAAAATTATTTAGAAATAGAGTAGGAATATGTACAAACTTTCTATAATAGAAACAAGAATGAGACATATTTACTTCAAATATTTCCTTTCCACTTTTAAACTTCCATGCAAAGAGTGATAATAAATCATCAATTATATCATATTCAATTTTAGTATCATGAAGTTTCTTCTTCTTTTATTTGAATCCAATCTTTTTAGATGGATATTCCAAATAGATTTCTGGTTTTACTCACATATCATAAGCAACCAACTTACTATATAATTCATCAAGAGATAATTCTCTAATATTAATTTCTTTGAGTGTTGATACCTTTGAATTATATATTGGAGATAACATTATAATAATATTTATTATAATACCTGTAAGAACCCGGATCTTCGTTTCAGGTATGTTATTCTTTTTTTTTTGGAGTTTTTGAAAAAAGTGGAGTTTCTGGAAAATTTTGAAGTGCACGCCGTGTACTTTATGAGTACACACCGTGTACTCCCTTGTTGCGTCAGGCCGTGCGTTGGCCCTGTCCAGGCCATACACACGGTGTGTAGGGGTGAAGTGGAGACCACTTAAAGTGGAGTACAAAAAAATGGAGTACACGCCGTGTACTCAAGAAGTACACACCGTGTATTTTTTTTCATTTAAAGAACTGGGGTAGCGCATGACGGAAAAAACACTCTTCTTCTTCAGGTTCTTCGTCCACGAGTGACCCGTATGACTGTGATTCTTCTCTCGATTCCCGAGCCTCCGTCTGATCTCCGTTTCAGCCGCCGTCGATTGCATTGGAATCGCAACAATGATTTCTTCCTTCTCCTAGAGCTTTGTTTTTACAATTCCTCCTCTTTATCAAGATATCTTGGGTTGAGATTTTTGGATGTTTTCAAAGATCCTTGATTTTCTATGGAGAATCAATCATCGTGGTTCACGTATATCATTCTCATAGCATCGAGGTAAGTGGTTTGTGCCTTTCTGTAGGAATTCTGTGAATATTTTTGTGCAAATTCCACCAATACCCTTGAACTGGGTATTGCGTGTTTCCTATTTTTACCTTATTGTTGCCTGATTTTCTTAATTTCCTGAGTAGAGGTAATTGCTTATGAATAGGGTAGTTTTTATTGTACTCTAGATGTTCTCCATGCTTCATTTCTTGTTTGGCGTTTTTCCAGTTGACATGCCTAGTTGTAGGATAGTGGAACTGTTGTACTATTATGCTGTTGTACCTTAGAATGATTGCCAAGTAGTTCATGAGGTTTACCTGGGCCGATACACGTGCTATGCATGTTGTTTTACATAGGGCTGTGAGAACCTAGGGTAGTGGACCATAGATAGAATGGACGTAAGGGATTCTCCAGAGTGTATTTAATTTACGATGTGAGACCATTGGGGGAATTGATGTTGAGTGCTTCCTTAGAGAGTCTGTAGATCCTCGACGCGGGCCACAGTGGGAATTGATGTTGAGTGCTTCCCTAGAGATCCTTTAGTATGATATGAGACTATAGGGGGAATTGACGGTGAGTGCTTCCTTAGAGAGTCTATTCTATAGCTAAACTAGAGGGGTGAGACTGTGTGTGCTTCCCATAGGGTTGCTAGTACTTGTAGGCTGAAACATAGGGGTTAGGCTGTGAGAACTACCCAGCGGTTACTTTTT
The DNA here is from genome assembly GCA_963277665.1 of Viscum album. Taxonomy (NCBI): domain Eukaryota; kingdom Viridiplantae; phylum Streptophyta; class Magnoliopsida; order Santalales; family Viscaceae; genus Viscum; species Viscum album. The sequence goes on from OY728119.1 coordinate 646,589,098, forward strand.
TGTTCTACTTTCTTGAGTGGTTATTTCTTGTTGTATACTATATGCTAGAAACTATGGATTGTTACTGCTATGTATTCTCTTGTTTACCGATTACTGTTTACTGCTTACTGTACCTTACCTACCATATATTCACTGACTGTTAGGCACAGATCTTTGGGTGGTTTCCTATTGGGACTTTGTCTCACACCCTGTTTGGGTCATGCTTTTGGGCCCAAACAGATTATATTGTTGCAGGTATAGATAAGGGAAAGCACGCTTCTACTACAGGTTCATGATTTCACTGGAGCTAGAGAGCATGGGACCAAGCCGAGGGTTGTGATGCTGAGGAGCTGCTCATCTATTTTTATTTTGTACTTTGGTTTAGTACTGTATTCAGCATTGTGACCTGTTTGGCTATTTTCCTAGACATATATATATCATGCATCAATTACATATATTTTGGCTCCATTTTATTATTTATTAGTCTTACGCTGTTTACTCTTGTATGAATGGTTATGGTTTCTACTTTTATCTCTTTGTTTTTCTTCCGTTTTGTACTCTGCCAATGAGGTCATAGTTTCCCCACTATCACACCCAAGGCCCTCGCTGTTAGTTGGAAGCCTCTAGCATTTGGGGAAATGCGCTTGAGGCCATGTGACCAACCGGTTACGTGGAGCCTCTCGGTGGCTTCCAGAACTGGGACGTTACAAAGTGGTATCAAAGGAGTTTCTTTGATCTTGATTTTTTGTTTGGAGCCTTTAGCCAGGGATAGGAAGGATTCAGTACTTGGTATTAAGTTGTGCTCGAGAGTAGCTAAACCGTGTACAGGGAAAAGCCAGTCTACCTTGATTATTATAGTTTTCTGGTTTTGCTATGTTATAGTTTATCTGATTTCACCTAGAGTGATTAACATGCCTTGTGTTGTTATTGTTGTTGATATTGTGGTTCTATTTCTGTCGCAGCCCGATGAGATGAGGGTATGAAATCTCATGCATCATATAGGCACTTGTTAGAAATCAGATTCCATGCATTCTTGCCATGCCACCTAGGGTGCATTAGCGATTGCATGATGTTGTGATATACGCTTTGATAGAATCTCTGCTGTTTGATAGAAGGGTTGTTTGTTTTGTACCTCGCTTAAATAAATGCCAAATTTTGGTTCTTGAGGTGTTATGGGACCTCTTGAATCGGAAATTGGTGAATCATTGACCTGTTTTCCATATATATGACTATATTGGATGCCAAGCTTTGATTTGTGGGGAGTATGGGCCCTCATTGATCAGAATTTGGAACCTTCATGATCGTTTTTCAGTGTTTTCTGGGCTTCAGTGCAGTTTCAGAGCTACTGCCCAGAAAAACCCAGAATACATGGTGTGTACTTTATATATACACAGGTCGTGTAGTTTTAAACCATGTCACTGACTATGTGAGCAGAAAAACGGGTTGTAAAAATCTCCAGGAACACTCCGTGTACGGTAGGTGCACACCGTGTAGTATAGAGCCATGTACCCGGCCGTGTCACTAACAACACGGGCCAGGGAAGCTCGAGTAGAACACGCTGTGTTGGTAAAAGAACATGCCATGTAGTCCTGTTCCAGGTACCCGGTCGTGTCATGAACAACAGGGGTCGATTTTACCTCCTCCTATGCACGCCTTGTTTGTTCGGAACACTCCGTTTAAGGGTCTGCTGTGCACATGGCCATGTCGCCAACAACACGGGTCGAGAAAAATCTTCAAGTACACGTCGTGTTTGTTCGGAACAGGCCGTGTAGTCTTAGCCATATAACCGGCCGTGTTACTAACAACATGGGTCATTGAAACCTTGTCTACTACACACCGTTTCCACAGTGAACATGCTGTGTAGTCTCAGTTTAAGAAGGCTGTGTGGGTTAGCCATTCCAGAAGACACGAGCAGGGGAAAAGAGTTAAGTACATGTCGTGTAAAGTTTATACCCACCGTGTAGTCATGTTTTGTAAATCTTGAGTGTTTCCTTCTCATGTTTCCATTTTATACTCTTTGTTCTCTATCCTTTTTTTCCTGTTCTAATGTATGCTTTTGATCTTTCAGAGCTATGCCTCCGAGACGTCCCCCAGTTGTACGTCAGTTGTCAAGCAGTGATCAGATGCCAGATATGGCTGATCAGGGACTTCTTGCCGATCCTCCAGTCGAGCCAGCCTTAGAACCAGCTATCATACCAGTTGTAGGCGTTGATGCGCAGTTCAGGGAAGGAATTATGAGGATGATGCAGACCTTTCAGGGAGCACTGCCTCCTGCCACGACTATGGAAGACTTGATGTGGGTTTTCCAGTAGCAGCATCCTCCTACTTTCTCAGTGGAAGGAGGAACACAGGCTGCAGAGTCATGGCTGGATGCCATGCTGGCTAAATTTGATCATCTGGAAACTCCTACAGAGAGGCGGGTCAAGCTTGCTACCTATATGATCCGAGACTCCGCCAAGAGGTGGTGGGACGCGATCTCACATGTGGGTCATCAACAGGTTATGGATTGGGAGGAGTTCCAGCACTTGTTTTACGACTAATTCTACCCAGAGACCCTGAGGGCCGATTGAGCCCAAAAGTTCATGAGTATAGAGAAGGTTACTCTTTCTATTATGGAATATTCCTATTGTTTCACCGAGCTGCCGCGTTTCACACCCCTTCGGGATGGAAGTGGGGTGTTCTTGGAAAGGAAGTTTGAGGATGGTCTCAGGCGGGAGATCCAATCGCAAGTGAATCTCTTCCAGTTAACTTCCATCACTTCCATCTTCAACCAGGCGCTGATTGAGGAACGCAATCTGAGAGACTCTGGAGCTGTTAGCCAGGGCGGTTCTGCTTTCAGAGCTGGTGTTCCTCCAGTTGAGAGCAGGAAGTGCCATAGGGAGTCTACGCGCAGTGATCCGAGGTGGCAAGATACATCTTCAGGTATCCAGGTAGTATGCTACCAGTGTGGAAGGGTAGGGCACACGAGGACACAGTGCCAGAGAGACCTATTGGAGTGCCGATCTTGTGGCAATATGGGTCACCTTCAGCGTTTCTTCTAGTTTTTCTCAACGTTACTTGGTGACAGGGGTTCTTCCATGACTCCTCATTCAGGATTAGCACCACCAGTTTCTCATCAGTCAGGGAACTGGAGTTCTTCTAGCCATTCAGGCTGAGGTGGAGGTCGTGGACGGGGTGGTCAGTCACCGGTCTATCAGATACAGCAGGGAAAATCAGCTCAGAGTAGTCAGACAGGGCCATAGGGCCATGGTGTAGGTCAGGAATTTTTGTTGGAGGAGACCCAGCAGGAGAAGGATCCCTGACCTTCTACCGTTCGAGGTATGATTTTAATAGCCTCAGTTTTATCTTCAGCTCTTTTCGATACTGGTGCTACGCATAGATTTATCTCTGTTGCTGTTGTGGAGAGCCTTGGGCTCTTTATCTTTTCTTCTGCCGACTTGTTGACATTGGACACACCTTTGGGGACGAGGACATCTAGTGTACGTCAGTGTATGGAGTTCCCTCTCAAGGTTGCAGGGTATCGTTTCTTATGGGATCTCTATATCCTAGAGATGACAGGCTATGATTTCATTCTCAGGATGGACTGGTTGGTTCCCTTTTAGGCAGTCGTCGACTGTTATCGTTGCAGATTGAGTTTCATTTCACCATAGGGTGAATATTTTCTTTATAGAGGTGAATGGGATGTTCAGGCGAGTCAAGCAGGACTCGAGCATCATGAGCTAAGAAGGGTGACAACCCAGATTTCTAGTAATTATCTGAATGACCAGAGACTTCACAGTTGTACTTTCCTCCAGTGGTGGATCATTTCAATGATGTCTTTCCTGAGGAATTTTCATGTTTGCCTATGGAGCGTGAGGTATACTTGTCTATTGAGCTCAGGCCAGGAGCGGCACCGGTGTCCATTCCTCCCTATAGGATGGATACACCTGAGTTACAGGAGATCAAGAAGCAGTTGGAGGAGTTGTAGGAAAAGGGTTTCATCCGACATAGTAATTATCCTTGGGGTTTGCTTGTCCCGTTTGCGAAGAAAGCATATGGTACCCTTAGGATCTTTGTGGATTATCAGAAGCTGAACTGGTTGACAGTCAAGAACCGATATCCCATTCTGAGGATTGATGACCTCTTTGTTTAGCTTCAAGGATCTCGGGTGTTCTTGATGATCGATTCGAGGTCCGGTTATCATCAGTTGCGCGTTAGACCATCAGATATACCACTAACAGCCTTCAGGAGCAGGTTTGGTCTCTACGAGTATATGGTTATACAGTTCGGTATCACGAATGTGCCAGTAGTTTTATGGCACTGATGAACTGAGTGTTCCATCCTTACTTTGATTCATTCATCGTGGTCTTTGTGGATAATATCTTGGTGTACTCTCACACTCGACACGACCATGCTACCCACCTTGAGATCGTTCAGAGTACCTTGAGAGAGCATCAACTTTATGCTAAACTCTCGAAGTGCCACTTTTGGATGGATCAGATTCACTTCTTGGGTAACGTCATCTCAGAGGCAGGAGTATCCGTGGACCTAGAGAAAGTGAGAGCTGTAGTTTCCTAGGAGCAGCCGAAGAATGTTTTTGAGGTGAAGAGTTTCCTAAGGCTGGATGGATACTACAAACACTTCATTCAGGACTTTTCACGCCTAGCAGCACCTTTGACAGGTCTGACCAAGAAGGGGGTGATGTTTTTATGGTCAGATTCTTGTGAGTCAGCCTTTTAGGAGCTGAAGGGAAAGTTGACGTCAGCACCAATACTAGTCTTTCCAGAGCTAGGAAAGAGCTATACTGTTTATTGTGATGCTTCTGGTATCAGGGTGGGTGTTGTGCTTATGTAGGGAGTTGGAGTCGTTGTGTACGGGTCTTGGCAGTTGAGGCCACATGAGAGGAACTACCCGACGCACGATCTAGAGTTGGAAGCTGTTGTTCATGCCTTATGTTGTTGGTGACATTACCTTTTGGGAGAGAACTTTGTGGTTTTCACTGACCAAAATAGTCTCAAGTACATCTTCACTCAGCGTGATCTGAATCTGAGACAGCGCAGGTGGGTCGAATATCTTTAGTATTTTGATTTCGAGCTGGCCTATACGCCGGGAAAGGGTAATGCAGTGGAAGATGCGTTGAGGAGAAGAACTCAGATTCAAGCAGTTCAGGAGGATAAAAGTGAGTGGAAACTTATGGCTCTGTTCTCTGAGATGCATCTGGAGGTTCACGACAGACAAGGACAGACTTATCTATCTTCATTAGATGTTACCTCTACACTTCTTGATCGGGTATGGATGAGGAAGCTATCAGATTCAGAAGGCTTAATCTTGCGGGAGAGTGTGTCAGGAGAAGACCCTCTTCCTAGATGGACAGTGGGAGAGGGTGAGATCTTGCATTTCCAGGGATGCGTGTGGGTGCCAACAGACATACGCGAGGAGCTGATGTGGGATTTTCATTCCTCAATTTGGGCAGTTCATCCTGGCGTCACCAAGATGTATCAGGATCTTCATCACCAGTACTGGTGGCCAGGTATGAAGAGGGATGTTGCTGGTTTCATCTTGAGGTGTTCTACTTGTCAGTAGGTGAAGTCGGAGCATCAGCGACCAGCGAACCTTTTACAACAGTTACCCATTCCAGAGTAGAAGTGGAATGATGTCGCAATGGACTTCGTGACCAGATTACCGAGGTCACTATGAGGGAACAATGTTGTTTGGGTTGTCTTCGACAGACTTACGACGGTTTCACACTTCTTACCGATCAAGGAGACCTTTAGTGTTGATGATCTAGGACAACTTTACATCCGAGATATTTTACATCTTCATGGATTTTCACAATCTATTTTTTCAGACAGGGATGCGCGCTTTACTTCTCTATTCTGGCAGGGGCTTCAGAAAGCTTTGGGTACACAGGTACTTTTGAGTACAACATACCACCCATAGAAAGATGTCCAGTCCGAGCGTATGATCCAGGTGCTTGAGGATATGCTCATATCATGCATTATAGACTTTGGCAGTTCTTGGGAAAAGCATATCCCTCTGGTGGAGTTTGCCTACAACAACAGTTTTTAGGTGACTATTCAGATGACACCTTACGAGGCTTTGTATGGTAGGCCATGCAGATCACCTTTATGCTGGCTAGAGGCAGGAGATGCATATTTATTGGGACCTCGTCTTGTTCAGGAAACCTCAGAGCAGATAGAGTTTATTCGGAAGAGGATGGATACGGCACAGTCTCGACAGAAGTCTTATGTTGATCAGCGGAGATGACCTCTGGAGTTCAAGGTCAGGGATCTGGTTTTCCTGCCTGTCGCACTGAGGTTGGGACACAAGAGGATTCAGAGACAGGGTATGCTTTCACCACGGTCTGTCGGGCCGTTTGAGATATTGGATAGAGTTGGGATGGTTGCCTATCGGTTGTAGTTACCTCAGAGGTACCAACCCATGCACGACGTCTTCCATGTCTCTAAGCACCGATGATACTTTTCAGACCCGTCTCATGTCTTTCATCCTGAGTAAGTTGAGCTCGAAGTGGATGCATCGTTTGAGGTGTATCCTATCCAGATTTTCGATTGCAGTATGAAGGTTATCTGTGGGCGGTCTATTCTTCTAGTACAGGTGCTATGGCAGCACGGGCGAGTATAGGATAAGACCTGGGAAAGGGAGGCCGATGTGCGATCGCAGTAGCCAGAGCTGTTCGGGGTTTCTTCTTCCCCACCTCGTTAGGGAAATTCTGTGACTAATTTCTTTAAGGGGGGAAGTTTTTAAGAACCCAGATCTTTTTTTCAGGTATGTTTTTCATTTTTCTGGAGTTTTTGAGGAAAGAGGGGTTTCTGGAAAATTTTGAAGTACGCGCCGTGTACTTTATGAGTAAACATCGTGTACTCCCTTGTCGCGCCAGGCCGTGTGCTAGCCGTGTCCGGGCCACACACACGGTGTGTAGTGGTGAAGTGGAGGTCGCTTAAAGCAGAGTACCGAAAAATGGAGTACACACCGTGTACTCAAGAAGTACACACCGTGTATTTTCTTTTTTTTCATTAAACGCACCGGGGTCGCGCCTGATGGACAAAATGCTCTTCTTCTTCAGGTTATTCGTCTGCGAGCGACCTGTACGACCATGATTCTTATCCGAATTCCTGAGCCTCCGTCAATTGCGTTGGAACCGTAGTGGTGATTTCTTCCTTCTCCCAGAGCTTCATTTTCCAATTCCTCTTCTTTCTCAAGATATCGTGGGTTTAGAATTTTGGACGTTTTCTCAGATCCTCGACGTTCTAAGGAGAATCAATCATCGTGGTTCACGTATATCGTTCTCCTAGCATCAAGGTAGGTGGTTTGTGCCTTTTTGTAGGAATTCTTTGAATATTTTTGTGCAAATTCCACCAATACCCTTGAACGGGGTATTGCGTGTTTCCTATTATTCCCTTGTTGTTTCCTACTTTGCTTGATTGCTTGAGTAGAGGTAATTTCTGGTGAATAGGGTAGTTTTTACTATACTCTAGATGTTCTCCAGGATTGATTGCTTGTTTGGAGTTTTTCCAGTTTCCATGCCTAGTTGTAGGATAGTGGAACTGTTGTACTATTATGCTGTTGTGCCTTAGAATGACAGCCAAGTAGTTCTTGAGGTTTACCTGGGCCGATACACGCGCTATGCATGTTGTTTTACACAGGGCTATGAGAACCTATTATAGTGGACCATAGGAAGAATGGACGTAAGGGATTCTCCAGAGTGTCTTTAATTTACGATGCGAGACCACATGGGAATTGATGTAGAGAGCTTCCTTAGAGAGTCTGTAGATCCTTGATGCGGTCCACAGGGGGAATTGACATTGAGTGCTTCCCCAGAGAGCCTTTAGTATGATACGAGACTATATGGGGAATTGACGGTGAGTGCTTACTTAGAGATTCTATTCTTTAGCTGAACCAGAGAGGTGAGACTATGTGTTCTTCCTAGAGGGTTGCTAGTATTTGTAGGTTGAACCTTAGGGGTTAGGCTGTGAGAATTACCAAGAGGTTACCTTTTTGTTCTACTTACTTGAGTGAATGTTTCTTGTTGTAGATTATATTCTAGAAACTATGGATTGTTAATGCTATGTATTATCCTATTTACTGCTTACTGTTTACTGCTTACTGTACCTTACCTGCCATATATTCACTGACTGTTAGTCACAGATCGTTGGGTGGTTGCCTATTGGGTCTTTGACTCACACCCTATTTGGGTCATGGTTTTGGGCCCAAACAGATTATATTGTTATAGGTATAGATAAGGGTAATCTCCCTTATACTACAGGTTCTTGATTGCACTGGAGCTAGAGAGCATGGGACCAAGCCGAGGCTTGCGATGCTGAGGAGCTGCTCATCTATTTTTCTTTTGTACTTCGATTTAGTACTATATTCAGAATTGTGACATGTTTTTCTATTTTCCTAGACATATATATATATATATCATGCATCATTTACATATATTTATTCTCCATTTTATTATTTATTATTCATCCACGGTTTACTCTTGTATGAATGTTTATGGTTTCTGCTATTATCTATTTGTTTTTCTTCCACTTTATACTCTGCCAATGAGGACATTGTTTCCCTACTATCACAACCAAGTCCCTCACTGCTAGTCGGCAGCCTCTAGAATTTGGGGAAATGTGCTTGAGGCCATGTGAGCAACCGGTTACGGGGTGCCTCTGGGTGGCTTCCGGAACCGGGACGTTACAAATATGTTACACCCCTCGAAAAAGTGAGACTTAAAAAGGCTAAATGTTACTACCCATATCAACAAGTTGTACCTTTTTTCCGGAGCTTTTTTATTAGAACTCCACATTTAAGCATGCTTGGGATGGAGTAGTAATCAGGATGGGTGACCTTCTGGGAAGTTTCCCAAGGTGTGTGTGAGTGAAGACAAAACACACTAGAAAGGACATGTGTTGGCCTGTGGGGACAGTCATTAGTTTGATAAGTGACCCTAGTGAGTAATAGACTATGGTGTGCTGAGAAGGCAACCAAGGTATTACAGAAGACCCATGGGGTCAGATGACAAGGTTCATGGCCCAGGGAGCAGGTTGTGAAAAATGGTATCAGAGCCAATACCCAGTCGAAAGTGGTTAGGCACTACCTGGGTTTGAGGCTTGGGGTCCAAAACGAGGGTGTTGTACTTTATAGGGGTGGATAATGTAACACCCCTGGAAAAAGTGAGACGTAAAAAAGGATAAATGTTACTACCCATGTCAACAAGGTGCACCTTCCTTTTTGAGAGCCTGTCTGATTAGAACTCCACAGTTAAGCATGTTTGGGATGAAGTTGTAATCAGGATAAGTGACCTTCTGGGAAGTTTCCCAGGGTGTGTGTGAGTAAAGAAAAAACACACTGGAAAGGACATTTGTTGGCCTGTGGGGACAGTCATTAGTCTGATAAGTGACCCTAGTGAATAATAGCCTATGGTGTGCTGGGAAGGCAACCAAGGTATTACAGAAGACCCATGAGGTCAGATGACATGGTTTATGGCCCTGGGAGGTGGGTTGTGACAATACCAAAAAATTTTATTTCTTGATCAGTCCCTCCAATATCCCCAAAAACTTTAGTAATATGGTTAAAGAAACCATATAATTTTTCATTAGAATTTATTTTTAGTTCATCAAAACTTTTGGTAAGAACCGCAACTTTTCCATCTTCACTTCGGTGTCATCTTCAAATATATTGGAAAGTTTATCCTAAATAAAATTTGTAATTGAACTATCCATTATCTTCATATAAATTTGATTCAAAAGTTATTCTGATAAATAATTAAGTGCCTTTGCATCATCATTCAATAATCATTAATTAACTTCCATATTCAACCTTTCTGTTAGGCATATGAATGTTGATCTAAGAATTTATCATTAATTTCCAATTTATTTTGATGCTCAAAAACACCCTCATTTGTTTTACTAATGAAGTTTCTTTAATTGGATTTTAGGATTACATTATTTTAATATTTATTTCATTTCCCTAGAATTTTGGAAGTTCTTTACATATAATCCAGCTAATGTTTTACTCTATAAAGTTTTATAGATGTTTTTAATAAGTCTAGAATAATTTTTCACAATTTTATGTTTCAAATTAATATTGGTATCCAACCCCACATTTAATTTAAATGTTATGTTGGAGAACCAAATGTTTGATAAATATTTTCACATTTGAGTACCTAATATCACTTTTGGAACCTCATGTTTGAATTGAACGTTAGGTTTGGGAACCTAACTTTCATGAAGAAACCACACATTTGAGTATCTAATGTTTTGTATATTATCTAGAAATTAATATTAAACCACACACTTTGGTATTCTACATTTGGAATAAACTACACACTGTGATCCATACTTTTAGAGTTATCCTAAAATAGAGAAATCCCATGTTGAATCAGTCATATATGGGATTTGAATTTTGGATATTTCCAAGATTTATTCTATGGGTTTTCTAGAGTAAATATCTCATTAAAGAGTTTCAAATAAATTTTCAAAGTATCTTCAATAATAGATTAGTTCATTCATATTTATAAGGAAAGTTATGTTTTTATGATTATTTAATTTTAAATTTCAATTGTGATGAGAGTTTTGAAGATCACGATTTATATGGAGATTTTTATGGATCAGTTTGACCAGGATTAAATCAAGCTTCCTGTTTATCTTAAATGGATTTATCTAGTTGATATATATAAGTCATATCTTTTAAAAAACTCTTTAATTCTATGAAGTTCTATAATCCACATATTTTTTGAAACTGCATCAATAAGTTATAATAATATTCCTATTATTACTACTGTTGTATCTACTTGTTAATAATATACTGCAATTCATTGAATATTTTTCAAGACTACACTTTGTAAACATATATATTTTAATATTATATTATGTGTGTTCATTCGAATACCACTAAGAAGATGATTTCTACTATTTTATTATCTAAATATATTTTCTACAACAAATTAGAAGATTATTTATAAAGTCATTGCTCTTTAGATAATTGTATATTCCATTAAATATCTATTCATTTGTTAGTTATGAAATATTCATCTAAATATTTCTAATAAATTATTCTCTAACCAGATAATTTTCTTGTTGTTTCTAAAAAATTAGTTGTGGAGTGTTTATATGAATATTGTTTGTCCTATTTGAATCCTTACAAAATCTTTTGTAACAAGTTTAAGTTTCTTAAAGTTAGCTATCAAGATCCCTCGGAAATGAGTATGCAAGTGAAAATCACCAATCTCATGGAGAGAGTGTTGGTGGATTGTAATAGGGGATATTTGTGTCTCAAAACACTATAAAAATTTCTATTTTATGTTATTTATATTTCTCTACATAATCTATTTAAATAAAATGGATCTGTATCATTTTACAAGTTGTTAAGGGAGATTAGTTTTAAATTATTCAAGTATTTTTACAAGGACACAATTCACCCAACTCTTATGTCCTTGTCATTATTTTGACCTAACAATTGGTATCAAATGAGTGATATTTTGAATAATCCTGTTAATCTATAACAAGCTTGATTTGATGATGTAGAAAAAGAAAAATTCCAATACATGAACTTAAAGAAGGTATGTCAATGATCTGGGCTCCATATTTCAATGGTGAAAACTATGGACGATGAAAAGAATGAATGTATATCTATTTAAATAATCTCAGTTTAAAATTTTATATTAAGGTTTTTAGGTTGTATGAAATTCACAAGGAACATCCAGAAAAATGGGATGCTTCCAAAGAATTTTAATATGATATAAAATTAATATCTATGAATGCAATAATTTTTTTTCTTAGATGAAATGAATTCAACCATGCATCTCAATGTGACAATACCTATGAAGGAATTGATAAAGCCATAAATTTGAGGTAAAATTATTAAAAATTAAAGTTTGATACCTTTATAATTTATAAAGGTGAATGTTTTACTAAAATGAATGGAAGATTTACTGAAAATTGCAATGGTTCTACTACCTTGGGACATCCAATTTCAGAACTATATCTAAAATTACTTTTACTTAGAGTTTTACCCGCTAATTGGAATGTAATATCTGCTACAATTAAAAAGTAAAAACCTATTACATATTTCAATATGAAGTAATTGATTATAAATATTATGATTTATGAAGTTAAAATGAAATCTAAGGCTAAAGATCATAGAATGATTGAAAAATAAAATACATCTCTTAAAGAATCTATTCTAGAAGGTGAAAATATGTTAAAGGATTATGTTATATCATTAAATGGTTCATGTTTTTAAATTTCTAGAGAGGAACTTTCTCACCTATCTAGAAGATTCTATACGTTTTATAAAATGAATAAAGGAATCAAGAAATTATTCAATTATTATAAGAATAATGGTCATAGTCTGAAAGAATTCAAAGGTTATAAATATAATAATTTGGGGGAATATCAAACCTGATTTACTATAGTTGAAGGATAAAATAAAAATAGAGAATAAGTTAAGTAAGATATTGATGAAAGTGAATTATGAATGAAAAGGAAATAAATCCGTAAAGGCCACATGGATTTTATAGAATGAATCAAGTATTTATTCAAATTCTAAATAAAAAAGATAAATCAAATCAGAAAGAAAATATGCAATTTATGACTAGAGAATATGAGGTATAATCTTACTATTATTATACTTCTGATTTTGATTATGAAAACTGATCTAATGTAAATTAATTGAATACTGTTATATATTAGAACAAAAATATTAACCCCTAAATAAAAATAATAAGCCTATAAAGAATATTCATAATACTATTTTAAGTGAAAAATATATCATGTTAAAATAATATATATAAATAAAATAAAAATTAACTAAATCTGATTTAAGTTACATTGAGCATGAAAGTTAAATTAAAGAGTTGCATGATGAAGTAGAATATCTTAAAAGTGTTTCTAGTGCGATTAATAAAAGATAAGATAATTTAAGTAATATTCTATAAATAATGTGCATATAAAAGAAGTATATTGTATTGGTAGTAACAGTGAAAAACCCAAGCAATATAGAAATTATTTTATTCCTCGTTCAAAGAGTCACAACATTTCAAGAGTTACATTTTTTTATTATGGAATTAGAGGAAATTATAATAATAATTTTTTCTTAAAGAATAATCATATTATTAGTGTTAATAAAGTTTATGTTTCTAGAGATCTATCTAAAGCTGGTACTCACAAGGTTAAAAAGATATGGTTGCTCATATCATTGATCACTGGCACTATAGGACAGAAGAGAATTTGGGAATAATTTTTTTTGTTTTATATTTTTATAGGTAAAAATCAATAGGGAAAGAAATGAAATATGGTATATTGATAGTGACTCTTTTATATACATGAGTGGAGACTTCTCAAATTTCCAAGCACTATTAAATGTATATGGATGTTTGGTTACCTTTTATGATAATTCTAAAGACAAGATCATTGGAGTTGGATCAGTTAGAGGGCCAAAATATATCTTGATCAATAAAGTTATCTATATTCAAGGTTTAAATCATAATCTGAAAAGTATACCTCAACTTTATAATGATGTATTTACTGTTTATTTTTTTTAATAATGCTTGTGATGTCATTAAAGACAAACAACTTATGTTTAGAGCACCTATAAATGAAAATTATTACACTTTGGAACTTAGTTACTTATGTAAACAAAATTTAAACTATTTATGTGATGAAATAAGTGAATCATAGATATGGAATATGAGACTTGTTCATTGTGACATATTTTAATTATATAAATAATCTATGAATAAGTTAGTTTTCAATCTACCCAGACTATTGTTTTTTGATAAAAATATTTGTGATGCATGTTAAATTTTCAAGTAGTATAAGTCATATATAAAATCAATTAAAAAGGTTTCTACATTTAATACTTTTGAACTTATCCACATTAATTTTTTTGGACCCTCTAGATTTGAAATCATGGCTGGTTGATTCTTTGTCTTTGAGTTAGTTGATGATTTTTTTAGATTTACTTGAGTTTATTTTTTGATGTTTAAAAGTGAATATTTTTCAATATTTATGAGTTTTTACAATATTATTCAAAAATTAAACGTACTTAAAAAATTTCATTGAAAATTTATCATATAGGAGAGTTTAAGAATTAAGAATTTAATTATTTTTGTTCAAACCTAGTTTTTAAATTTACTTTCTTTGCTCCTAGAACAGCTTAAAAAATGTAATTGTTTAAATAAGAAATAGAAATATAAAAGAAACGGATAGAACTATATTTAATGAATATAGATTACCTACCTATTATTGGGAATAATTTAATAATACAACTTTTTATATTATGAAAATATTTTTAATTAGACCATTTCTTAACAAGACACTTTATGAGTTATGGAATAATAGAAAACCAAAAGTTGGATACTTTAATGTTTTTGTATACATTGTGAATATATTTATGGAGTTAATACTAAGAGAAATTTTGTAAAACAAGTTTAATTCTCTACCTTTATATCATCATTTGAACCTAATTCTGTAGAAGAATCCTTAGATGATGAGAGTTGGATGTTGTCTTTGTAGGAAGAGATAAATTATTTTAAGAGGAATGATGATTGGGAATTAGTTAAAAGGACCTCAAACCATCCAATGATAGGAACTAAATGGGTCTTTAGGAATAATCAAGATGATAAACATGTAATTACTAAAAATAATTATATGCTATTTTCTAAGGTTTACAATCAAGAGAAAGGAATTGAATATGGGGAAACCTTTTCCCCTATTTCTAGACTTAAATCTATTAGGGTCCTTTTAAACTATACATATCATATGGATTTTAAATTTTACAAGATATATATAATATATAATTTCTTAAATATTTATTTAGTGAGGTAATTTTATGTTGAACAACCCCCAAGTTTTTAAAATCCCCATATACAAAATTCTGTTTTTAAACTTTCTAAATTGCTTTACGGTTTCAAACAAGCACCAAGTGCTTGGTATGAAAGAATGAGTTCTTTTATTTTAAAAAATATTTTTTCAGTTGGTTTAGTTGACCAATATCTTTTTAAGAAAAAATCTTTTTATAATATTTTATTTATTCAAATATATGTATATTATGTAACTGCTGGTTCAATTAACCAAAATCTTTGTAATTATTTTTCAAAACTTATACAAAATGAGTTTGAAATGAGTATGATGGGAGAATTAAATTTCTTTCCTGGATTTAAAATTTATCAATATTATTTGGTAAATGTTTTAAATCAATTTTATTATATTATTGATTTGTTGAAAATTTTTGGCCTTGAGAATAGTAAGCCTTATAAAACTTTTATGTGTACCGATATAAAACTTTATTTGGATAAAACTGGAAAACCAGTTGAAAAAAATTATATAGGGATATGATAGGCAGTTTGCTATATATTATTTATAATAGACCAAATATAATGTTTTTTATTTTCCTTTATGTAATATTTTAATAAAATTTAAATGAGTCTCATTTAATGACTGTTAAATGGAATTTTGAGATATTTAAACTAAAATATTTATCTATCTTTACTTTATCGAAAAAACCACTGGTTTTGATTTAATTTCATATTCATTTGATGATTTTCAAGGTTTTAGGTTAGATAGAAAAATAAATTTAGAAACCTATCACTTTTTAAGGAAATCCGTAGTTTTATGTTCAAGTAAGAAGCAACATTTAGTTGTATTGTAAACCGCCAAAGCATAATAAATATATGCTGGTAGTTTCTATGTACAAGTGTTGTGAATTAAACACACACTTATGGAATTAGGAATTAATTTTAATCAGATTCATATTTTATATGATAATACCAGTTCTATAAATAGTTCAAAATATCTATGAGTCATTATAGGACTAAGAATATTGATATTAGGCATCATTTTCTAAGGTATCACGTCAAAAAAGGGGACATATCTCTAGAATTTGTTAACTGAGTATCTACTTTATGATATTTTCTCTAAACCACATCCCACTGAATATTTTTATT
Organism: Viscum album; assembly: GCA_963277665.1. NCBI lineage: Eukaryota > Viridiplantae > Streptophyta > Magnoliopsida > Santalales > Viscaceae > Viscum > Viscum album. The sequence goes on from OY728119.1 coordinate 646,605,014, forward strand.
TTATTAAGGGGCGAGTTACGTTAATTTAATTTTATGTAAATATTTTAATATTGTTGTTAATCCACGTTTAGATTGCTATTTTTTTTATTTTAAGGTATTTTTTATTTATTTTTGCTGTTTATTCGGTTTTTGTATTTTTTTTATTGAAAATTTAATCTGTATGTTTTATTTTACAAAGTAGTATTTTAAATTTAAATAATTGAATGATTAAACTAAATAATTGTCTTGAGAAACAGAACTATTTCAAAAAACTATCAGAGTCAATCTATCTCACTCTCCTACCTTTAAACCTGCGCCCTTTTAATTTTCCAAGATCTTGATCTCTTGAACCCTAGTTTTTACAATCCCTAAACCTTATACTTCTTATGTTGGAAAATATTAATAGGATAGATGAGGATGATATATATGGATGGTCCTAGTAGTGTGAAGAGGAAGAGGAATTAAAGTTCAAAGTAGAAAGTGTTACAGGGAAAGGTTTATCACTTTGAGTGGTTGTTTCAAACAAATTTGATGCTAAAGTAAAAATTAAGATTTCTAGGATTCGAATTCATGTTAAATGAAGGTAATTATGAGTATGTTTTTAAGAGAGAGATAAAATAGTTTTACAAAAATTCCTAGTATACCTTAGTGGAATGTGAATATATTCTCTCTTCTAAAGTAAATGACAATGAATTTTTGATCTCATCAGTGGAAATGGATTAGTTCATAAAGTTTCGCTATGAAGGTATTTTTCATTATAATATAAGATCTATTAGAGATTCTGTTCATAAGTTTGATGAAATTATGTCCTTTATTTTTGGGATATCTCAAGTGAAGAATATTCTAGTTAAGTATCTGGAAGCTGATTAGAATGTGTTGGTAAAATTTATCCAGAAATTAGTAGTTCTTAGGATTAATGAATCTGGAAAAAATAATTTTTACAGCCATATATATCATGTTTTTGATGTTGATAATCCTCAAGTTCAATATAATCTACTACATGTTAAGGTACATGAACCATTATTTTCTAAAATATGCTAGGATGTAATTTTATATCTATAGTGTGTTAATGTATATATTTATTTATAAGAAAGGGATGATAGATGACATCAAGACATGATTAATATGTCATCACAATAATGTTTTATTTGTAGGAACACAAATAAATTTTGGTTTATTTTGGATCAGGATGAGAGTTAAGATGATGAAAATTGGTATTTAAGAAGAAGAGAAATCTGGTTCTCTTACTGAGAGGGGGAAAAAGTTAAATGTTAGATTGTTTTTAAAGGAATAAAATAGATAAGATTAGATAATATATAATAAAAGGAGTTTTTGGAGGTGTAGCCATGGGTTTAGAGGATTAAAATTTTGGTACAACCAACATTAATTTTAGCATAATAAGGAGGAAATTATTGGATGAAAATATTCCTGTGAGATTTGGTGGAATAATTCAGCTTCCAAGAGTTTAACCCGAATCCTCTTCAGAGGTAAATGAATAGGATATTTTGGTTCTATAGACTAGAAGAATATAATTTCCTATACTTATTGAACAAGTTGTCTAGGTTGTGGAATTTGATCAACCAGTTCTAGTTTTCGATGATAAAGTCGAGTAGGCTATTGGGATTGTTGTAGAAGTGGTTATGGAACTCAGTCCTATTGTTAAATAAAGAGATAATCAAGTTTATCAAGTTGTTGAACAACTAGTAGAGGAATATGATCATTATCAAGGATCTCAATGAATAGAAGAAATTATTCATATTGAATAATCTCTTTCTGTAGAGTAGGTGAGTACCCTAGTTGTTGCTACAACTGAATTAATCAGGGATCAATAAGTTTATTTGTTTAAATGACCATAGAAATCACTGTAGAATAATGTGTTGAGGAAATATAAGTTCTTTACGAATTATATTCTTATTCTATTTCAGAGTTAAAAGTTTAATCAGTTTAGTTGATTGATGCTGGAGAACCTTATTAAGTCATGAGTAGGCATCATCAGATGAATTTGGTATGGTTTATATGTTTTATCATTTAAATGATGAAGCTATGAAGTTTCAAATAGTGCTTTAGAGTTCTTGAAGTTATTTTTATGAATTGAAAAGTCCATCTGTTTCTAGAATAGAGTTTGAGTCTCTCTATTATTAATATCAAAGTTTTTAGGAAATCTTAGTTTCTAGGGGAGATTTTAATTATTTTAAATGTGATATATCTAAATAGTTTGAAAAACTTAAAGGAGAAATGATTTCAAAATTTGATTATACGGATTTGAATAAACTATTAGAAAGTCAGTTTGAAAGTATAATGTTTTCAAATTCATGTTCACGAAGGGAATCTACTTCAAGTGGATCAGAATATACAGACGTGTTGATAATGGTGGATATTTTATCTATTGATCTTGAATATATGGATTAAATTATTCATATTTCATAGTGTGATAGTTTACCTCTACACACCCTATTGAAAAATAAAAAATAAATAGTTGAAATATTGAATTATGCAGAGCTAGGTGTTAGAATTTTGGTCATCCAGTTAGGGGAAATGATGGAAAGATATGTTTAGTCTTTTAAGACTATATATAGTTTTATAAAGGTGAATATGGTTTAAGTGTTAAAGATGTGTCAATAAATTAGGCATCTAATGAAATAGTGGGTGGGATCGATGAATTAGAATATCAAGTATTTGATGGTGGAGTTAAATGTTTTGCATAAGACTCTCAGAGATTCCTTAAGATCTGAATCATATTCCTCTAAAGAACCTAAGCCCGATCCCTCATCTCAACGTATACCTTAAACTATTTTCCTCGAGATAATATTTACGATAATCTAAATGATTTATAAAATTAATTTATTTTTTTAATTTTTGTTGTATTTATTTTATGTGTGCTAGTGTTCTATATTTATATGCCTATACATTTTTAGATTGAATTTATTTTTGGATTAAATAACATTTACTTATAGTTTTATGATACATGAAATGGGGTTTAATCCATTTTTGTAATTTCTTTTTGATATCATAAAAGGAGGAGAAATTCAGATAAAAACAAAATTCAAAGGTATAATTAAAATGATTTACATATTTATAATTGATAAGTATTTTATGTTTCTATAAATTATATGGGTTTTGTGATCATAAAAAATTGGGATATTTTTGGGCATATGGTTGTTGATCCAATAATTTCTCAATAATTTCACATTGAATTTAATACTCATAAACAACCTCATTTGTTTTAATAATGAAGTTTATTTTAGTTGATTTTAGTATTATATGTATTTCAATATTTATTTCATGTTCCCAGAATTTTGGACGTTATTTACTTAATTCAGATGAAGTTTTATTCTCTGAAGTATTCTAGATGTTTTGAAGAAGTTTTTAATCACTATTCAAAAAGTGATGTTCCAACCTAATGTTGTTATCCAACACCACATTTGGAAACCCTCATTTAACTTGAAATTTATGTTTTAAAACCTACATTTTGATAAGTAAAGTCACATTTGAGTACCTAATGTCACTTTAAGAACATCATGTTTTAACTGAACATTAGGTTTGGGAACATAAATTTCATGAAGCAACCCCAAATTTATGTAGCTAATGTTTGGTATTTTAACCCAACATTGGAATTAATCCTCACTATCCATTATTCTATGTTTGGAATCAACCATGAATTTTGAACCATAATATTAGTGTTAATAATCACATTGAGTAACCCCATGATTAATCAGTTGTCTATGAGATTTAAATTTTGGATATTTCTTTGTTTTCTACTATGATTCACTAGATTAAATATCTCATTAAATTAATTTAAAGACCATTTCAAAGGCTCTTTTATAATGGATTAATTCATTTATATTTATAAGGGAAGTTATACTATATAATGAGTGTTTAATTTCAAATTTCAAATACTCTAAGAGTTTATAAGATTTTGATTTATCTGGATATCTTTTTTGAATACGTTTGAGCAAGATTAAGTTATGTTTCTTATTTTATTCTCAATAGATTTATCTGGTTGATATCTAAGAATCATATATTTTGAAAAAATCCACGATTGTCTAAACTTTTGTAAGACGCATCTTTTTAAAATTACATCATGAATTTTTGAGAATATTCCTATTATTGTTACTTCCCTATCTACCTTTAATTAATCTACTGCATTTTGTAGAATATTTTTTAGGAATACACTATAAAGACATCTATGTTATAATATATTTCTATGTGTTCATTCGTATACTCTTAAGAAATTGATTTGTTACTAGTGTGTTATCTGACTATATTTTATACAAAAAATTTAGATATTCTTCAGAAGGAAAATTATTTGAAGACAATTATCAATTCTACTAAATCTGTATTTATTTTTCAATTTCAACATCTTCATGTGATAACTTTCAACAAGTTTTTCTCCATCCAAATACATATCCTATTTTTTCTAAACACTTATGTGTGGAGTGTTTTGAGGCTTTTTGTTTGTCATATGTTAATCCTTGAAAAATATTTTGTAATAAGTTATAGTTTATTTATCTCAACTATTGAGATACCCTGGAAAAGGATTTTCTAGTGAAAATAAATAATCTTAGTGAGAGAGTGTTGGTAGAGTTGACTAGAAGATCTTTGTACCCTAGAAAACTATAAAAATTATTGTGTTCTTTTCTTTATATTTCGATACATAATTGTTTTAATGAAAAGGGATCATGATCGATTTCAAAGTTGTAAATTTTGTTAATTTTAAATTATTTAAATATTTTTAAAGGAATTAATTTTCCCCCTTTTATGTATTCATCATTATTCTAACCTAACAACTTCTTTGGGATAAATGCTTGTTTCCTATGAACTGTAATAGCAAAAACATCCAACCCAAAAGATCTAAGGTAAGATCCTATCTAGATTTTCCAAATCTAATAATTACATAAATAAAATAATGGAACTTCCTTAACATTAATAATGTATTCCATCACAATAGAAAACTCTAAACGTATTCAAGAAATAATCAAAGGCTCTGATACAACTTGTTGTACCATGGCCCCACAATACACCTTAAGAGGGGGTGATTTAGGGAGTAAAAAATATCTTTCTTTCTTTAGATCAAATTGAATATTTTGTTCATGTTAGAAAAGAAAACATGAATATAATTATGAATCTTGATCAAATGAAGATATGTAAACAACACAATCATGCTAATTTTACCTTTTTCACTTATACAATGCTACTCCCAGGAGAACATATAAAAAATGTGTTGATATGAGAATTAATCACTACCTCATTTGTATGTGATTAAAAATTTAGGAAGTTCTCACTGGTTATCCAAGGTTCATGACCTATTCTTCTCTTCCTGTAACTACTTTTTAAGAGGGATAAAATAGATTCTACATATAGGTCAATCTTATAAAGAGTTCAGATAATGAAAAGTAACACCAATAAAAAAGGGTATACATTCATGATGCTCTAATTCTCTAATTATAGATCTTTATGGATATAAAAAATGAGTTATTATTTTAAATCTTGACTTATATGAACTTCCACATTGATCAAACTCCACTAATTCCAAATCTCTAATAATTCTCTATACGTTATCCCTTGTGATTCCTTTTATCTTGCATAATAAAATTATTCTTATCCAGAATAGTTTGAATGTCAAATTTGAAATTCAAACTACAATAACTACCCAAATTCCTCTACTTCATTATCAAACTTTTTGTCATCTCCAAAATAGATCCCCTCAAAAAAAATTATAATTTTGAAGTTTATAAATTTTAATTAATTATCAAACCATTAATAAAATTCCACATCAACCAAGAAATTTAAATTCTCTAGAAACTGACTTTATTGATGCAACATACCCTTTACAATGTGATGAAGTCATTTTTTATTAACTTTTTTTTCTACTGTAATATGGGATGCGGTGTAAACTATACCTTCACGGTGCAACTTCATCATATGACCAGACTTTTCATAGCACAATTGAAATATACAGAGTTGATACACACAAATCAATAGTCTCCATAATTTCCTTGGATTTGTTAATTTCAGACACTCCATGACATAACATGACTATGTGTTGTGACCATATATATTCATTCAAAATCAACTATCTTTAGAGGTTTCTTTCATTATCTTAAAATTAGAACCTCCGTGAGGTAACCCGATTCTGGGATGTAAATCAAAAAAAGATATTCATATTATGGTGTAGACTAAGACTGTGAAGTGGGCATCATCAAACCTCTAGTGAAACTAAGATTCATCTAAACAACACCTATGGTGTAGTCTTATACTCCATGGTGAAGGCATAACCCTCTAAAAACACTATTCACGTTAAAAGGATACAACTATGGCATGGTACTCAGTTCTATAGTGTGGTACATGGAATTACTCCATACAAGCACCCCTTTTCCCCAAAATTAAAGATCTAAACCACCTTGGCCAAATTCTCCAAAGTCCTTTAAATGACTTACATCACTTACATCACTTACAAATATATAAATACATACCTTTATGTTGTGTTCCAACAATAACTTAGGCTAATCTCTTATATTAGTGGGAGTTTATAACACTGTATATATTTTATTAATAAATAAAATATATATTTAGTGATAATTCTCTTGAAACTATCAAAATAATAATAATTTTTTAAATAAAATTTATATTTTTTGGAAAGGGTCATAAAACCTCGTTAATCGCATATATTAACAGAGGTTTATAACGCCATTTTTTTAAATTAATAACAATAATAAGTAAATTTATTATATATATGCATATATGTATGTTTGTATGTGTATATGTATACATTCAATATCCAAATAATAAGTAAATTCGTTATATATGTGTGTGTGTGTGTGTGTGTGTGTCTGCATGTATGTATGTCTATATGTATATGTATATATATGTATCTAAATACATTATAAATAATTATAATACACAATATAAATATATTTAAATATATTATAGATATATATTATATAAGTAAATCATATGAATCTACTTATTTAGAAAGGGAATTCCCCTGTGTGGACTTTTCTAACCCTCCACACATGGAAACCCCCCTCCCCCACGAAGAGGTCACTCCCCTGAGGTAGCACCCTAGTCGGGGAAGGAGTCGTCGCTAGCCGAGATAGCAGAGCGTCTCGGAGGGCGAAGACCCGACAACGATTATAGATTATATAATACTTATATAATAATAATAATTATTAATATAGATTATATAAATACTTATATATACATTATAAATATACATGCATATATTTGAATATATTTTTAAATATTTATAAATACACATTATATTTAAAATTTATGTTGCATGTGATCGATGTGTAATTACAAAAAAATTTCAAGTGTATAAAACCACTTTATACTTTTTTAAATTTAGAAAATAAAGTAAATAATAATTGTATATATGTGTATGCAATGTATATTAATATATAATATCATGTAAAGTTCTTTAGGAAAACATTATAGAAACATATATGCAAATATATAAGTATAATACATAAATATAGTGTATAAATACAATGTGTACTTGTAAATTTATAATATATGTATATATATATATATATATTTAAATATATAAATATAAATATACATAAACATAAGTGTCAATATTTTATAAATATATGTTTATTAATTAAATATATGTGTATTTTATGTATTATGTATTATATATATATATATATTTTATACACATATTATATATATTATATTATGTATATATAAATATATAAATATTTTATAAATATATGTTTATTATATAAACTGGTTTTCCTCACTGTGTATTCTCTTAGGGAGTAGCAGCTATTGAAACAAAATAACTAACTAGATATTTAAAAAATAATACTGATATGAATTTTCGAGGGGATGAATGTTTGAGGGAAGAAAGTAGAAAGTAAGTTTGAATGAATATACTTCTTTGAAATGAAAAAATGTAGATAAAACAACATTAAAGGAGATATACTGAAATAATAATATAAATTTTATAGACTAAATGATAAAATTAAGTTTAAAGTAATATCTTAGGTCAATTATTCACAATATCACTTGAAAATAAAACCCAAATTCAATTCAATATAATTATCATTTCAAAGTAAAAAAAATATTTCCTATAATGTATAGAGTAAACAAAAAATGAAATAAATATCTCATTATAAACACATGAATAAAAAAATATCAACAAGAAAATATGAAATTTTACGAGTGATGATATAATATCATTTTTAAAATGAAGCAAGTTTGATAGAAAATATATAAAAATTGTATTCTACTACAACTCATGAAATAATATTGAACACAATTTTGATAATGAAGTGAAAATCACTTGTATGAAAAGGTTAAATCTATAAAAATATGATTTTGATAGAATATGTCAAACCCTAGCCATGATTTTCTTTATTATTTTGTTTATATATTGATTCTTGATATTTTCATTGGTTTTTGGGTTGAATCGTGAGAGATAATTTTGAGTTTTGGAGTTTTTGGATGATTTTTGGTTCTATGAAATGTTTGGAGTGAAACCATGCAACCTTATGATCAAAGGTATGTCCCCAGTTCATTTCCTTATTATATAGTTTTCCATGCATGGTATGCACATGATTTGGCCAAAACTATTCAAGACAAAGGAGTAACTATGAAACCTTTTTTAGGTGTTTGAGATCCATCACATGACTTTTGCATGATTAGAGGAAATCATGCAGAATGCATGCGGGGGTGTCTATAATTTTGTTAGAAGTTATTTACATGGTCAAAACATGGTTTCCAAACCATGAAGCTAAACCATGTGAGGCACCATTTCCTTTCTAGTAGGATGTGCATGGTCAGCGCACAGTTTGGTAAATCATGTGGCCTAACCATGAAACTTTCCCATAATCCCTAAAACATTAAATTCCAAGTTTTCCCATATTAAATTAAAACCCCATTTCAACCTCTATCTTCCCCAATTTAATTTTAGAGCATGAAGGGGGCTCCCAAACCCTTCTCCCTTGTCTTCTTTTCCTTCCTTGAATCTCCTCCATTGATACTTTGTACGTTTTATTTGGTGTTTGTAATTTTTTACTCTCTTATCTTATTATCCTCTTTATTGACCTTTATTTCTTGGATTATATCTCTCTTTTTCAAACCCTAGGTGATGGTTGGATAATGTGTGTTTTTTCTTTTGATGTTGGTGTCTGCAGTTCATCTCTTGGGATTATTTTTTCCTGATCATGAAGTTCCATCATGTTCGCACATCATTGTGGTAGGTGTTTCGTTCCATTTCCTTTGATAAACATGTCATTTGATGATTGAACTTTTATAAATCAATATTTAATGTGTTCTTCACGATTGTGATTTTATAAAGTGTTTTTATGGATTTCTTTTTGGTTGTTTGGTTGAAAAAGGCTTTTCTAAAGTATTTACATGGTTATGCCTATATGTATATAATTTATATGTATTCTAGGAATTTAATAAAATTTAAAGTGACCTTTAAAATGGATTTGGGTGTTTTAAAATTATTTTTTTCAGTTTTAGAGTTTGATGAAATTGTATGGAAAGTAGAATTATGGTTGAAATGGGGTTTTTAGACTCTTTATGAACTTGTTCCTTTTGTGATACCTCTTGTGTTTAATCGTAATGGTTATTGTATTTTTTAATTGAAACTTTTATATTATTATAGATGTATATATATATGCAAATGAGATATGTGCATTACCATATGTGCAAGGTGTGTACATATATAATTGTGCATGCATATAAATGGAAAATTCTTTAGGATTTCCTCGTTCTAAAAAAATATTTTCTTCAAATGTTTTTTGGGTTTCCATATTATTTCAATTGGTATTTTCAAGATAAATTTATAAAGCTTCATTTAATGGTTCATTTATTACCTTTAAAGTGGGTTTACACAAATACATTAGTTTTAGAAATAGTTTTTAGAAGAAAGGAACTTTCCTCAGAAAATGGTTTGGATTTCAATTCTAAGGCTTGTTTGGTATTTTTATATAGTTCTTTAGAATGTGATTCTAATATCTTATAATAATTTGGATCTATTGTAACCTTTAAGTGTTTTGTTGAAAATATTTTGTAACACTTAGTGTATTCAGGACCAATTTTCACTTACAAAATGTTTTCTATGTGATTGGAACACCCATGGGTTTCCTCTATTTAGAGAGGCTCTCCGCATAGACTGTAAACACCTGGACCCTATTTTCCTAGAGCAAGTAACATACTTTATTACATTATTATAATAAAAAAGTAAGTCAAATCCCAAACTACCAAATAGTTAATAGTTTTGGAAGCTAGATTACATAAATGAACTTTACATTACAACTTGAAAGGAAATACAGCATATAAATTCCATTAGAAACACCCATAAAATTCTTGTTTATCCATGAATTAATTCATAATATACATATTCACATCCTAGTTAAAAAAACATAAGAAATGGGTGATATCATATGCTTAGTAAGGGTATGTAATAAGTCATAAGCTAATATAAAAAATAAGGTATGGTGAATGACTAATAACAAATTCTATTAGAACATAAACTTGAGCATAATATGGAAAGAACAAAAGTTGAATAAATAATGCCATAAAAATATTCACATGAGAATGAATATTAACCCTGGATATTCTACTACTATAATATTCACCTAGATAATCAATTATTAATCATCATGAGGGAATGAATATGCCTTACATTATAAACATACCATCCAGGCCTCAACCAAGAGACCTAAAAATAAATGGTTAAGTCCTCGATCAAAATCCATTTCTGTTTTGCCTCGTAAGACTTACAAATGTATCAAGGGGCTATAGAGAGCCCCAACCATCACTTACTAAGTTCAATTCATTACTCATATGAATGTTTTTAAACATAAACAACATATACATATTAAATGTAAACAAATTTCCCCAATTTGTAAACATAATCAATAATCATTTTGAGTAGTATGGTGATCGGTATCAAGATTGCATATTCATAGTCAAACTGATCATAAAAAATTTAATAAAATATGGAAGATGATAATCATAATATATCAATCATAAAATTAAATATATGTGCTGAAATAGATGAAAATACTCTAATAAAATCATTGATGAATTATTGAGGGAAATACCCCTTTTACTTTGCAAAGAAGATTTATTTTGGAAAAATAATTTTTATTTGTCATAATTTTCTATATAAATATAGTAATGAAAAATATAGTTTTTTCATGACAAATTATTTATTTTATAAAATAATGGTTTCTTAAAATAGATTATGGATGGTACTTGAAAATGCGTAAGAAATCGAGACGTTCTCTTTAATTAGTCTTGTGTATCGGGAAAAATTGGGAAGGGAATCTTGTAAAACATGTATTTCCCCATAAATGAAACATGATATAACATGGATACCCGAGTTTCAAATTTATACCTATAATTTAGAGTAATTATATAAAAATAATGAATAATTAAATTGGTTTAAAGAGGGAGAAATAATAACTTGAATGAAAATGGATGTTTGGGAAGAAACCCTTACCTTATGTACAAAAGTGTTTTGTACTTGCGCTAAACATCCAATATAATAAAATTAGATTAATTAATAAATTACTTCAGAACTAAACATATATTTTATTCATTATAATTTTATTAATTTCATTTATGGCCTTTTTTATGAGTTATGATATTCAATTTCGTCATTCGGGAGTGTTCCACTACGACAAAATGATCGTATAGTGGCAATTTTTTTATCTAGAAGCGGTTTAAACTGCCGAAAAATGGTCCTACAACAATTTTAGAAAACCAACACCGTAGTCCACATTTTAATCTGATATCAGATGACCCACATGCGGTCTTCTAAAGTTTAAAATCAGAATTAAACTGATTGTTTTATGATCACCTGGTGGATATCAGATTACCGGAATAGTGTTTCCACTGATGTTTAATAATAATAATTATAATAATTAAATTATAATAATAATATTTTGATTATAATAATAATATTATTATTAAAATATCCTATTATAATAATATTTTTTATTATGAGTTTTTATAATTTCTAGTCTAAATATAAACTTAAATAAAAATAAAATTTTAAAAGAATTACTTTGCAAGTCTTGTTTAAAAAAAGGTGTGGAAGTTTTTTAAAAAAATGGAAAGGGGAGGGGAGGACTGCAAAGCATGTCAAGAAAACAAAATGGGGGAGGACCTGCTTTTGAAGGTCATTAAAAAAAAGGTGAAAGGGTGGGAGATTCAACCGTGCCTCCCTCATGCAGCACGCGGTGGCCCCTGCTAGGCTGCCTCCTCCCTCGTGGAGACCTTCTACAGTAGTCGTGGTTGGGTCGCTAACCCGACATCCCTTCCACCCCGCGTCATATGGAGACAGCCCTCACCGGCTGGCCAAAATAGCACCGGACCTCCCTCCCTCTGCATGCAGCACCGCGACACCCTGCAAGCCACCCCCCTATCCGTTTGTCTCCCTCATGGAGACCTGCTCAGCCGCAGAAGCCCAACACCTGGCCTTCCTTCTCGTGGAAGCAGCACCCAGCGCACCAGGCCACCTATGTTCTTCATGCAGAGCTACTGTGCGGTTCCTTCCCGCACCAGGTGAACCAAGTTGCCTCTCCAACCCCACTCCAAGTGCAGTGCCTCCCTCTAGTGCATACCACCTTCCCTCCTCAGAAGCCATCCACCGCTGGATCTCACAGATCTGAGCGACTCTCCCTTTCTGGTGAAGCCATGGACCGAGTCGGCCCGTCCCACACCCCGCACCAGCGGCACCCAGACAAAGGCAACCCCCTCCACTATTTTCCACACCACCCTCTTGGATGGACCCACCCTGTGCTGTGTGTCCCAGCCTCGGCCTACACGTCCCACTTGAGTGGTAGCAGCACATCGGGCCACCCCTCCTCCAAGCCAGCACACGACCGGCCATCTCCCACTCGCGGAGCAGCTTGCACTGCTCCACTTTGTGCGCAACATCACCGTGGCTAGCCAACACCGAGGCCGGTCTCCTCTCGGACGTGCAGCAGGTGGGAAACCCTAACACCCAGTGGAGCACGTGTGCCACCTCGCTCTGATCTGGCCCACTCCAGCGCAACCCCTCTCCCTCACTGGACCTGCGACTCCTGTCGCCTTTTGACCGATGTACCAGGGTGCTGTCGAAGCCAGAAACCACTGCGGACTTATCTCCTCCATCCTGGAATGTGAATGAACAACACCCCATAAAGCCGCCACTAACTATCTGCTGCGGCTGGTATTCCGTGTTTGGGCGATCCGGGTGAGGTAATTAGTGGTGCAAGTCTAATTTGACCAGAGTTTACCAAAAATAGGTCTAAGAGGGTCTACCCAGTCCAAAACGGGCATGGGTGGACCGACCCGACCTAGAATTCCCTTGCACGTGGTTGGTACCAATCGGAATGGGCTTGCACAGGTTCGCCCCGACCTGCACAAGCACTTCCTGAGATTTCAGGGGCTCGGGTAATTTTATTTTAATACAAAATTAATTAAAACAATTAATTTAATAATATTTGATAATTAAATTAATTACATATTAATTTTTCGTTGTAGTGGTATAATTAATGTAATTGGGATATTAGTTAAATTAATTAAATAATTTAATTTTAGTTTTAAAATTAAACTAATAATTTGGGACCGAACGACATAAAAATTGAATTAAAATTAAGAGTGAAATTTTTAATTCAATAAAATTCCGTCAAGTATTATTTTAATGCAAGTTTAATTTTTTATTCTTTATTTATTTAATATATTCCAGTTTAATGCATATATACAGGTCATGATTCGTCGATCTACCAATGCATGTCTGGTGTTTGATTGTGTATTTAATTTATTTATTTAATTATTGCATGTATTTTTGTAATAATTATTTTTAATTAAATAAAATAAGATCTACTTGTCATCTTAGTGTCATTATATGTATAAGGACTTGCGTGTCCACTTCTCTGAGTTGTACATTTTTACACCTCGAGACCCCCTTGCTTGTGTGCGAGTACTGTTGTATAATGACGAGACGAGGTGTGATGCACTTTGCGCCAAGTGACAACGACACACTAGACATGTTTTGGATGAATTGGACGAGCATACATTTCTATTCCAGTTGCAATCCACACGACTAAAAGGTAATTACCCCTAGGGTTTCATTTGGTCCATTATTCACGCAACGGATCAACCAATAGTACCGGATCATGATTAGTTTTTTTCATTTTATTTCTGCATGGTTTATTATTTTGTGAATGTGTAGTTATAACACGATAACCAAGAATAATAATAAATAAGCATGCAATATAAAATGAACATGTGACTCGATGATTTTTCTATTTCATGCATGGTCAGCTGTGAGTGCGATCACATAGCATGTGCTTATAAAAATCTAAAAATAATTTCTTTTATCACATTAAAATTAATAAAACCCTCAAAAATATATTAAGTCAAAATATCCTTACGTCATTAAAATTTGGATAAAACTGGCTGTTAGAGGTGTCGATCATGCCATATATGAGGGTGCCTCTAACTACCACGAAGTCCTTATAAGAGTTATGAGTTGACTTAACTGAAATTGTAGAAAAGAAATAGAAATAGATAGATTTTTGTAATTTTATAGGAAAGAGTTGAGTAAATCAAATTATGATTTTAATAAGTTGATACTTCACTCAACAGATCAAGGAACCACAAGTTAAAGTGGTCGGCCAGCCAAAATCCCACCTAGAATCCTCCAAGTAGTGGCATATCTATAGATTTTAGACTATGATGGGTGGTTCCGGGATCCTTTCCACTAGAATACTCAGGCGATAGAGTATTTCAATTCTAGCACAGAGGGTTCCTAGAATCTGATAAAATAATGGGAGACATTACATGATTTATATAGTTAATAAAAAATGTCTAAATAAGTAATCAGATAAAAGGCACTCAAATAATAAAATTACTTTTTGTATAATAATGGAAAGTTATACCACAAGTTTAAACTGCGATAAATATTAGACAAAAAAAAAATGTCCAAACTGACATGAGTATTCACGAATAGTACATTCATGTGCGCTTAGTACTATGATATAGGAAACTCAGGGTGTTAGTGTTCCCAACACTGTTAAACTACTTCAATAGGTGAGGGTGAAAATTAATTATAGGAGACTAATGTAAAAATCATATGATAGTTATATCATTATGATTTCATTAACATCCGGTGTTAGTTGTGGTCGCTACACCAGGACATGGATGATATTAAATGAAGTCTTCTCTCCGAGATTTTTTTTAAGGAGAAAGAAAAGTAATGATATGAATAAGGTGATCTTACACTGGAATGTGTAAACTAAAAGATTGATCATGATCTTTAAATGGATCCCTTTCTCATATCATTTCAACCCCATTACTCATGTTTTGTTTTAAGTCCCAAAATAAACAAGTATCGAGTAAACGCTTCATTACCATTCCTCATAAGGTTCACAAAGTGAATAAGAATTCAAAGATAGTTTTATCTTTAATTCTTATGGAGAATAAATTGAAAGAAAATGTGGAAATATTAAAAGCATTTAATTCCAGTGACACATTCGCGGCGTCCTTCAATTAATGAGGTATTAACAAAGGTTATTGCATTGCATTTTATAAAATAATACAATGGAAGTTAAAAAGAAATAAACTGATTTAATGGAACAAGTTTCCACATATACATCAGTCATATTCATCAATGTAATGTTTCCTTTCACTAATTAGGTATTTAATACTATATGCTTTTTACATATTTGTATTTAAATACAATAACCAAGTAAGTATAGAAACATTACTAGAAGTCAGTTGTATTCTCCAAGTGGTTGCGAAAGGGTGATACTTAGGCCAATGGTGAGAAGTACACGACTTATTAATTTCCAAGTGAAATATTTGCAATGAACTATTATTGAGTATTACCACAAAAATTAATCTCATGTGTCCTTTGACACCAGAAGACATTCTTTCAGGTTCTGGAAGGAATGTTGTTTTGGTAAACTCAATCACTAGTTCCGGAATACATGAATCATAGGAAATTAGTGATGAATATAAATATAAGACTTATACCCAGTTGTGACAAGATAATTCTTTGTCAAGTAAAACTAAAAATTTATGTCATGAATATACCATGTATGGTATTTAGGCTCGGCACAACTAAATACTTTTGGTATTATCGACGTCTTTAGTTTTGACAAAGGAGTCTTTAGAAATAAAGGTATGTCACAAATCTTTTGGAAATAGCTCAACAAGCGTGAGATATTCCAAGTATAATAAAGAGGTATATATACTTCATAAGATTCCTTTAAGTAGTTAAGGAATAATAAAGGGAAGTATATCCATGGTTAGGAGATATGAGTGGCTTCGAATTGCGAAACCAAAGAATATCTCAACCAAGCATTCATCAATCTTGATAATGTAGCATGGAGTAATTCTTAAATTAACATTACCTTATCAACATCATGATATTAATGTTAATGAAGAGGATTTATGATGAAGTCTTATGTGTCAACATTAATAAACAAACATGTAGCATGGATAAATTCTTAAACACATATGTATACATCAAAATATTGATGTAAGTAGTATCAATGTTGCAACTAGTAGAAACTTCTATTATATTTCATGAAATTATTTGAAAATAATGGATATATCCCACAACCATATTTCAACAAAAATGACAAATGGATATCATATGAGTCATAGTATGATGTAATTCCATTATGTCATAAGGACATGTGTTTTTATGCAAATAGTTTGTTCAGATATAAACAAACTTGTATCAAGATAAACACATTTTTCATGTGAGGTACTTATCCTAACGATTACTTAGGATATTACATAAATCCCTAATATAGAAAAATTGTAGTCAAGTGATATAATACACATATATATAACGGTGAACATCTCTATTAGAGATAGTGGGAGTTATATTGACTTGTGTTTAGTTAATGCTCAAGATGCACAAATAGTTTTCATAAGAACTAGTCCCACAAGTGCATGTGGAACAAAGGATTTTACAGAAACACATACTGCGTAGGAAGGATAAAACCATGATGATGGTTTTTATATTCACCACGGTCATTAATATATTATTTAATGTGAATAATATTTCCTATAATTAAGTAGTATATGGAAATTAGCTAAAATCGATAAGACCAACTAAAATTCAATTAATGGATTCCATGTATCAAAGTAAAAAGGGGATTATTATCTTGAATACTACAATGTCTATTCAAGTGAGTTGATACATTGATGGTATGGGCTTGGTACCAATAAGGATCGATTGGTTTGACCATGTCGTTATTCCTAAATCCATTAGAATTTTACTTATCATATCTAATATTTATGATCAATTTTTTTAGCATTGAATGTCATGACCACCAAGCATGGATGATGTCTATACGACGCAACCAGAAAGGGATGGTCACATAACAAAATGATAATAAAGGTTTCAAGTTACTAAAATCTGATTTAGGATTTAAGTAAGAAACATGATCATATATTATATATTTGCAACAAATGATGTCCATGTGTCAACCAGAGGTTAGTGGGAGCGCTAATGTTTTCCAAAAAAAAATATATGTATGGGAACATATGGAAAACAAATTGGTCTTTAATTTACTTAATACCAAAATGAAATTTATTATCTAGTGATTGTATTAAAGTAGCAACCTAATTTATAGGGAAAAAGTTCTACTGAGGTAGATCAATAGGTTGCTTGGTCCTAGTTAATCATACATATAGTGACATAGTATTGAAAAATACTAGTTGGAATAATTCAAGAGATGAATTGTTACCTATGCCAGAGGGCATAATCTCTTCTGGTTAACATGTCCAAAACATGGAAGAGATAAACATGATGAGTTAAATCCGTACGTTGAAGCAATGGATCAATCACGTATGCCATGATATGTACACGAACTTGAATTTTCTAAGGCATATTTTACAATAGGAAAAGATCAGTTATATCTTGGAACACAAAAAGGGATGCAGTCAGAACTATCTAATTGTACTTCGGCATGTACATAAGATATGTACCTGGTAAGTAGAGAATAAATGATACTAGTTTTAGGGGATAAAAACTCATCTCCCATAGATCAATGTGATCTACTATCGCAGTTGGTCTAAAGAAGATGAGCGAGTCAAGATCATATAAGTCGGTGGTATCTATACCTAAAAAAATGAATGCGTTGCAACTTTTAAAGAAGCTCAGAAACAATTAAATTCAGCGATTTGTTCCAGTTATTGGAATCGAACCTGGTGAGTAAAGGATTATCATAATGTAAATTATGATATTCTTACTAGCTAAGATTTTATGTTATGAGAGTGGAAAAAAGGTATATACTCGAGATACCATTTATTGAGTAGTTTTACTCAAGGAGACAATGTCGTAATAGCAGAATTGCCACTCGGTGGAACCGTGGCAAGACCAGTAGCAAAATCCATTACTCAGCAGAAACATGATGTTAATCATGTGAGTAGTTAACAATTTTGGTTATCAAGTTGGCTCTAGTGCATGTGGGAGTGTTGAAATAGCGGGGTCCCTAGACCAAACTATTTAGTGCTTTTGATTACCATATCATGTATTCAGTTAGCTATACAATATGTCATCTTACCATTATAGTGTATACATTTCTACATCCACTATTGGAATGGAAATTTCCAAAGATTAATTATCGTATCTAAAGGTTATAAAAGATCCCAAGCTATAATAAGAACATCTAGATACTATGAAATTAATCTTAATTATATGTTATATGGTATAGATACATATTACCGATTGGACACAGTATATTTTTGACTATCAGGTGTTGGGGGCTCATAAGAATTGAGACTTCTTCTCATGAAGTTCGAACTTGGTGATCTCAAGTAATGAGATCATGAGGACTAACCTCCCAATAAGAACACCACATGTTTCAGGTGTCATTGGATGTTCCTATTTACGATCATGTGTAATGGTCTCCTACCTTGAGATCATTACCAATGTCTGTCATTTGATTGTGTACTTTGATGAAAGATGAAAAAAATGGCAATGAAGTTATGGTGAGGTAGTTTTTGTTGGGTTCATTAATGGTGGAATGACATTGGTTGGATGGTCAAGAAAGGATTTTTCACTTCAGAGTTATAGAACATATATATCTTAGGCCATGCTGATTTGGATGGAAGTACCTTTATACGACCATGACCATGGCAGTCGAGGGTAAATCCATCCAGTTACATCAACAAATAAAAAATCAAGAAAATGGTGATGACACGTGAATGCGTCCCGCTTTATGAGATATTACAGACAAAGAGATTATATTACACAGTGCATGTTCATAGGTTGGTTGTCGCTGCTTTGACAATCCTTATCTCTTCAAGGGTCATGATGGGTTGCTAGGTCCCACTCTTGGTCTATGATTACTATTCACTATTGTCGAGATAAGGGCCTAGAGGGTCACACACAATAGCGTATTGAAGAATCTTCCATATTCAGTTGAATAGGCATTTTGGACATGGTGGGTGCCACCACTGGGGTCCAAGATTTGTCCAAGGAAAAAAAATCCCCAATGAAATACATAAATTCATATTAATTGAGTTTAGAATAATGGGTATTGAATTTATTTATTAAATGTATTTACGAGTTTTAAGTAAATACATGAAAAATATTAATTGACGAATACTAAATTATTCAAGGTTCAATTAATATTTATGGGAGAGATGAGTTGAGTTAATGAATCAATTATTATCACATGATATATTTTAATATAATTAATGTGAGTGATAATAATATTTTATGACTATGATAATTAGTCACAATATGTCGTTAATAGTGCATTGATTATTCAGGGGCTGGGTTGGCATTTCCATGTAATTAAAATTGCACTATAAATATAAAAATAGAGGAGATTGAAAAATAATATTTATGGTGCTTCTCTCTCTTATCCTCTATCCCATTATATAGATAGAGAGGCTCTGGATCCAAAGACCATGGATTAAGAATTATCTCAGGCATCACTAGTAAAGCGATACTGTGATTGTTGGAGTGTCGAAGGCATCGTCACAATTCCACACTAGCACCCGGATTACGACGAACGACGTGCCTGGATATTTCATGAAGTGCATGTGGATTATATAGAGGAATTTAGCTTTGGATTATTCAATAAGTGATCTCCAACGATGAGAAGACGTCATGGGTGGCTTCAGATTAAATCGATTATTTGACGGTTTATTTTTGTGCTTAAAACCCTTTACAGAAGATCCTCGACATTGATCGGGCTACTATTCACCGACGTCAACAAGTTTACGTCGATCATCAGTTAATTTTTTTAAAATCACACCTCTTTGGGGCTTCCACTGCTTGCTCGGTTCCAATAAATTGAATGTGTATTTCACGGTGTTTTTTTATGTTTTAACTGCTGTTTTGGCTTTAAAAAAATAACTTTAATCCAGTGGTAGTTATAACTGCTGCTAAAGTCTTAACCTTTTACTCAATAAAATCACCACTAATACGGATAAAACCACCTCTAAGTCCATGTTTTTTATATTTAGCAGCAGTTTTAACCACTTCCCTAAAAAATACCATGATATATAAGCAGTTTAAACTGCTGAAAAAAAAATCTGGCGATGGTTTAAAGTGCCGGTATATCATGAATGAAAAAAAACAAGCTTCCGGTTCTGCAATCCTAGAACTTGCATCCAAAACAACACTGTGAACTATCTTTATTTCAATATAAATAAGGAAGGTCATGGTGTAATGACTACCACAATGACACTATAATTTAATTCCAAGAATCATTTTTCATATCATGTTTATCTACCTTTTTCATGATGCACCCCAAACAACAACCACGACAGAACCCCCAGGGTTCATGACATTTCACACAAGATCCAGAAAACACAACTTATGAATCATGATGTAATTACCATGGTCATGATGAAACATACTACATATTCCCAAACATAAGGGAAACCATCAATCATATCTTCACCTGCATTACATAACTGAACTCTTAATGCCGAAAATAATTTACCACTAGCTAAATAGAACAACATAAAACCTAATGACCTAATCTTCACACCACAAAACATTATTATATGTTATAACATTATTGGCCATGGATAAAAACACTTGGTCACGACGTGATAAAATTTATCAATTTAAATTTCAGGTAGATTCAATGCCTAATCCATCACTCTCCCACCAAACTTCCTCCCATAACCCCAACACCCAAAATACACAAAATAGAGGCTTGAGAAATCATTATACATTACATTAGATACCTATAAAATGATTTTATTCTTCAATAAAAAATACAGAAACATTAATTTTTAAATATTAATCACTATAGGGAAATACCTCTCAAACACTATGAACAGACCTCCAAAACTCTCAAGGATATGATCAAATTCAATACCAATTACTCAAATCAAGTAAAAATCTAGAAATATTACCTCTATGGGGGATATCTCTAAAGTATGGACCACTCCATAGAGAGAAACCAAAGAATATCTAACAACCCATCAATGAACTAGAAGCATACTAAACCCTGGGAAATTTGTATCAATGATTCCCTACTATTTTATAAGGAAAATAATAATAATCAACTCACTTATTTTAAGACATCTAAAACTACCCAACCAAAAGAATAGATCCTTTCATGAACTCTAAGTGATCGCCTCACCCTCCACTTCTACAAACATTGTGACTCATAACTCATTGAATTCATCCCAACCTCCTATTAGATCATTTTAGGTTTCTTTATATAGTCATCAACTTGTATAATGAAAATAAAATACTTCATAAATCATTGAAGAAACACAAACCATGTAATTTTATTTGTGTTTCCTTGATTCATTATCCAATACTTGAAGTTGAATAGTCCTAAAATTAGACATCAAAACATAAGGTTAGTAAATATCATAAGAATTATAAAAACATCACAGAGACCATTATATCATATAGAAAAACACATTCATTATCAAAACATGTCCCTTACATAAACCCATCATCACAATACTTCCTTTCCACATCTTCATTCAACATACCATCTCATTGTCCTGATCCCATCTAAAATATAAGAAAAATATAAAAAATACCCACATTGGATGTACTAATACATGAACAAACCCACTTCACTAATCATTTCCCAATGATGAAATCTTCTCATCACCCTATCCATCTCCATCTCTACTTCCTACTACCGGCAACTATAAGAAAATTATTTTGAAAATTAAACAATTTATATATTTATATTTAATCTTAAAATAAATAAAAGTTTGTTAAATAAATGATTTTGATTTTTTTTGATTTACCTTCTCACCACCAGTCATCACTTGCAATCTCTATTTTCCTACCAAAGACCTCAAATGGTAATGGTCCCAAACCCATCTCACACACTTGACCAGGATGCTCCTACCCATAGACTTTACCAACTTGGTCATCCTGGGAGACTGAGTAGGACTATGTGGGATTGAAATTCCATAGTTATTCAATTTTTACCAATAAATCAAATATAAGTCGTATTATGAGTAATATATATTAACAGAGTGACAAATGATAATAAGTTATTATAATGAAAAACGAATTCATACCCTGACTTCTTTGGCAAACTCAATAACAAAACTCCCATCATAATTTTTATAGACATTCAACCATGATTCTGTTCAGGATGCTTGGTGGAATAAAATCTGTTACTGTGTTAAAAAAATATAAATAAAAATTTTAATATATTAAATAGATAAAATTTTCTAATAAATATTTAAACTAATGAAAAGATTACCAGAGTCGATCAGCTTCTAGAAAAACTCCTTGACCCCATAGTGTAAGTATAATGCTTCATCATCATTCCTATCATTTAATCAAATAAAATTAAGTTCAATACATATATTTTTAAAAATTCATCTAGAAAAAAAAAATTAATGATAACAGATGCACAATATTAACAAACAAAATACACACAAAAATTATAATGAATGAATACAAAAATGACATAAGTGGTTGATAAATGAATAGATAACTGCACATAAACTCATTTTCTTCTTCAATAATGTTAGTTTCCTGATCCATCATTACTTTATCTACTTCATCCACTCTTGAAAGAAAAATATTTTCAATATCATGATGGAAAAATAAGTCCACTTCTTACTATTTATAGGATTCAATGACAGAGGTCAAATCTTCCACTTCGTCATCGGTATCGTGAATGCCTATTTGTTTTATGTGAGAAACTAAATTCCATCCTTTACCCATGACATCTTTCATATAATACACCATTTTCTCTTACAATGATAAGATATATAGATAATGTAGATCATGATCACCAATATCCATCAAGTGAGAGAAGTTCACAAAAGTAAATTGCAAAGAATCTCTTTTAACACCCCTAATAATATTCACCCAATTTCATTTGAATAAACAACTAAAACAATTCCTGGGGTAGTTTAATTCAATAATATCAGTCAACTTTCCATTGTTTTCCACTTCAGAAAATTTAAATATGCCATTATTCTGTATTTTCAAAACCTCTTCCCAATCGTTGTACGAAATCTAAATCCATTCACGTTGTAAGCATTGAACTTTCTAGCTTGTTTTATAGGACCTCAAGAAAGAAAATTCAAATATTCTGACAACTGTGATCAATTATTAGTATTCATGATCTGAAAAAATTATTATACATTGTTATATTTAAAAAATATATGTGTCAACCTAATATCCATATTGATTTCAATATTTATGAACTTATATGTCGTGCAAACCATTTTGAAATCTCTTTATTGACAACTTTTGTTATATCTTTATAATTTCATGTTCATCCTCTCATTCTTCTTCTTGTTTTTATTCTCAAATTTTCAATAAAGGGATCTTTAATTTCAATATTTATCATCACATATTTATGTGTCTGTAATAATTCCATTTATGTCAATATAACATTTGAGCTCCTCCCAACTGATCAACCAATAATAGGAGAGATTTTTTATTTCCCATGTATTTCAGATTCAGTCGATATGTCTTCAACACATTTGACTCAATTAAATCTTATCTC
Source organism: Viscum album (assembly GCA_963277665.1). NCBI lineage: Eukaryota > Viridiplantae > Streptophyta > Magnoliopsida > Santalales > Viscaceae > Viscum > Viscum album. The sequence continues at coordinate 646,628,944 of OY728119.1, forward strand.
ATTGTTATCTATGTATCTAGAAAAAAAGTTAAGACACTCCTATTCTAAATAGTCTTCAAAAATAGAGCCTTCAGGTTTAGATTTATTTTCATGTAAGATTTTAAATGCTCATGAAATATGTGAAATAAATAAAAAAATATAATTATGTATTTAATGAAGTGCCAAGAATTGTTTACTAAAATGAGAATCATTTAAATAAAGTACCTTTCAATTTGATACATCCATCAATAATCTACGAGACCTCCTAATTTAGCTTGCTCAACCAAATGAACAGTTAAATGCTTCATCACAGTTAAAAACATTAGAGGAAAGATCATATACATTGCACAAATATTCAATGAAAATATCTCCTGAAGGTTGTCAAGTTGAAATGGATGTATATTTTTCTCACATAATCATCTAAAAAATGTGCAGAATTAGAGTACAATAACAGTAACCTTTTCATGTAATAATGTATGCAATGCCTATGGAAGTAACTACTATAACAAAATATATGAATCATGGATTTTCAATCCATGTAACCTATAAAGTCAACACACCTTGAGATGTTACTTTAATACCCATAATATACCTTTACATGTTTTAAAATTCTAAGGAATGTATCTTTATTCCTATTTTTCATTGCAAAAATTGCTGAATGATACCATCCATTCTCATCTGGCCAGAGATCATGCTTTATGTTCATTGCTTGTAAGTCATTCCGAGCATTGAGATGATCCTTATAATTTTTATGCTCATTAAGCAATGTGAAGATCAAATAATCACAAAAATTGTTCTCAATATGCATCAAATCAAGATTATGCTGCAAAAAATTAAATTTCCAATATAGAATTTTAAAGAATATATTTTTTTCTTCCATTATTGCATTCTGATTTCACTTGATGATGAACTTTGAACTCATTTCCCACTATCATTCAAATGAACAACATTCCCAAATTCTGTTTCAACATTTCCAAGTTCTTCCAATATTTCAGAACCTGGTAAAAACTTTTTAGGTGGTCTACGATCAATAAAACCATTTAATTTTGACTTGTTCATATGAAATATTTGATATGCATCTAGAAATCTTTGATGAAACAAGAAACACCATTTTCTACTGTGAGGTATCCATTCGGACTCAAAATCAATGTTACAAACAGGACAATTGAAACCCATGTAAGTGTTCCAACAAAGATAAATTCCCATGTCCATGGAAGTCAAAAAGGTCCACATTAGAACAGCTATCATTTTGAACATTGTTCTAGAATATGCATCATATGTCTCAACACCATTTCTCCATAACTCATATAATTATTCAAGTAAAGGCTTCATGTATACATCGATATCATTTCCAAGCATTTTTTTCTAGGAATAATCATCAAAATGATGAAAGACCTTTGTTTCATACACATCTATGAAGGAAGATTGTAAGGGATCAAAACAACCAACCAAATTCTATAACTGATACTCAAAGTCCCAAATGGTTTGAATCCATCGGCAGCCAATCCCAATAGAACATTCCTAGCATCAGATGAGAAATATGGATGTAATTAATCAAATGTCTTCCATGATTTTGAATCTCTTGGATGTCGCATTAACCAATCATTTTTGTTATCTACAACTTTCCACTTAATGTGTTCGGTGGTTTTCAATGACATGAATAATATTTTCCATAATGGATTTAAGAGAATGTAAAGAAAAACATTACAGGTGTGTTCCTTTTCTTCTTATTCATGGCAGTATGTTGATTCAGACTTCTAACATCACCCATAAACTTCCTTCTAAAAGAGGAACATTATTTTCAATCCTTTCTTCTTGAATCTTCTCCCCAATAAAGCATACACTCATTGGTAAACACATTTATTTTTGTATAATTCAGACCAATCTTGTTAATTTTTTTATATCATAAAAAGACTTTCTTTAGGGAATGCATCATGCAACAATTCCAATATCCTGGACATCGTCTTATTTGTAATTCCACATAGGCATTTGATTTGGTACAACTTCAGTAGAAAAGAAAGTTTTTAATATTTAAAACATACACTATACAAATCTTGATTTCCACCATCAACTAAACCATGGAATTCATCTTTCTTCTTGGTGAAGTTTTCTCTTACATTAGCCTCTACAGAATAAAGAGTAATATACAATGATATGTTGCAATCTTGATCTGGTTGTCTTATAGTCTCAAAAACATAACTTGTCCCATTTCTATTTGTATCGCCCTCAACTGGTTGTTCTGATATGTTTTGATGTTGATGTTGGTGTCTTGAAATGTCAAATTCATCATTTATAAGGTTTTGCATTTCATTCTCCATTGTCAAAAAAATTGGGAGCTCATTCTGTGGATTGACATCAGTGATCAACCTTTCTGTAACATTTGATTATTTGTGGAAAATCCAACACAAATAATGACCAGGTAATTGCTTCAATATCATGTGTTCATAAAATTTATCTCTCATCAACCATCTTCTAAATTTACATTTTGGACATGTACTTCTTATTCTCCCATCAACAGATCAATTGGAAATTGAAAGATATAAAAACTCCTCCAAACCCTTAGCATACTGAGGTGTGTTCCTTGGTCATGTGATCTCGATTTTATCTATAGATATCACAATGTACCTAAAAATTATGAAAAAAAATTTAAACACATTACTATTACTAAATAGGAAAATTGATTCATATATACTAGTTGAAAAAAATATGAATATGTTAAATAACCATACTCTACCTTTTAAATGTACGTATAACCATATGTGAAATAAGAATTATGGACACTTATAAAAAATAATAAAACAATTTGGACTATTAGAATATGTCGATGAAGAAACTTGTGTAGAGTAGTGAACTTTGACCCTTCTTTAATTGATATAGAACAAAGAAATATAGGGCAACTATAAATTCCTCAACAAATCAGTATAATGAATCCATGAAGTTCTAAATGCCTTTCTTATTCTTTATCTACTTATTTTCTTCACTTCTATGTATAAAAAAAACACAATTGGATAACATTCTTTATAAATCCATTGAATCTTGTACACATGGGTGTTTCCTAATTCTTCATCATAAATTTAAAACCCAAAAGTTAGAAATTAAAAAAGAAACATATTACTGTTTAAAGTATCACACTCGAATTCAAAAATACTCAATGTATTTCATTCTTGGTATCTTTTTCCAGTGGTAGAGGCTTTCTACCATTAAAACAGATGAGAGACACAACTACTTAAATATAATAGGAAAATGTTATACCTATATATCCCACATAAGGGTAAAATAATTTTTTTATAGGCTGCATAAGAGTACCTCATAATTTTTATAATTTGCGTAAAAGGTAATGGTAAAAATATAAAACTCACATAATGATAAGATGAATTTTACACGTGATGTATATAGGTAAATTATAATGCTACGAAAGGGTAAGAACAAATTATAATCATTACATAAGGGTTACTAGTATAGTTGTGTAATGGTAAGCTTTTACATAAACTGTTCATGTAATGGTAACTAGAAAAGTTGTATAAAGCCACTTAGAAGTTACATAAGGTTAATAAAAATTTTCTAAAGCATGCGTAAAGGAAGAAAATAAATTCTATACAATATTTAAAGGTATCTAGTTCACTACACACGGGTAACTTACATTTTTTTCATGCTACTTAAGGGGAGCTTATCACTTGTGTAGAGATAAGAAACACTTGTGTAAAGGTAAGAAACACCTGTGTAATGGTAAGAATAACTTGTGTAAAGGTACGAAACACTTGTTAAAATGTAAGTATAGATTAATTAAGGGGGAAAACAAGAATAGAAATCATGTTTATGGGTACAAAGGTATATATGTAAATGTATCACACAAACTATAAATTCCATTTAATGGTAAGAAAAACAGTTAAGTAAGGAATATAAAAATACTATATAAACAGAAAAGATTCCATAATGAAGAAATCAAGGTAAATGATATAATATAGAACTAGATAAACCTCCCCTAAATCAATAATTAAGCAAATAATACAATATAAACAAGAAATATTCCATAATGAAGAAATTAGGGGAAATGATATAATATAACACTAGATAAAACTCCCCAAAATAACTAAGTAACCATATAATTAAATGTTTCCTCAGATCTACCATGGGAATACTAATGTGATATGTAGTTAAATAAGACTTTAATATATAGGTGGTGAATAGAGCATCATAGTAGCAATATATAATTTAGATGATAACGACATTCAATGGGTGAATGGAGTATCACCGATCATTATAAAAGGAAATAATGAACTAGGTATCAAAAACCAATAATCAAGGAAATGGTAAATTAGTGATCAAAAATTAATAAATAAGGTAATATTGAATGGTTTACCTCCAACCATAAATAAAGAAATAGTGAACAGACTATAACCAATCATAAAGTAAGAGTGAATAGGTTTTAACTAATCAAAAATATAAGTGGTCACTCATACCTCATGAAATAACTCATGATACCCAATTTAGTTACCATAATACTCAAGAACCTTATTTAGAACCCCTAGGCACACCCAAATCAATACTATTCATTCTTTTCATGGATTGTGATATCACATTACTACTTTTTTCAAGGTGATTAATCTATATCTACTATAATATAACTCTATCACACCAAGATTCCAAGATGAATGCCTACTTATCATACAAATGAGCCCCCACTTCTTATAAAAACACTCAAATGAACGTATCTTGACTTAATATCTTTATCTTTCTTAGATTCTTCCTTCTATTATTTTCTATTTTTTTTTTCTCAACACTTTCCATAAGTGGAATATCCATTGATGGTTATGTGATGAAATCCTAAATCTCAAGGCAACCCTTATAAATTTAACATTCATTTATCCGCACACAACATGCTATTTTTTTTAATTTTGGGTCATTTAAAACCACTCTTCATTATTCACATGTATACAATGAAATAAAATCATATAGTAAAAGGGTAAATATAGGTACCAATAACTTCATTATTATAGGAATATATTCATTAGAAATCATAGTCCTATAAACTCAAACCATAAATCCAAAATTCTAGAAACACCCAATATATTTATTTTAGAAGTTAACATCTATGAAAATGAGAAAAAATAAAAATAAATTCAAAGATATAAAGACACTTCTCGAGATGGATTATATAAGATATATGTCTTGTAAATTCATTCTAGGGTGATGAAGAGATCCCACTAGTGGTAGAATAAGTGAGGGGGGTAAATTTGGGTATATGTGACTATTGAGTGGGAGAGGGGTAAAATTATTAAATTTTAATATATAAATTTTATTTCAGTTGAAATTTAAAAGTAAAAAAATATATATAAGAGGGAATATGGTACGCAGTTCATACTAATTTGGTATTGGTCATACATCAAATTATTAACATGGGTCCACTTTTGGTCCACCTAGATATTACTACTCCCTTTCTGAAACAAATAAGAAGACAATACCCTACCACTAGGTACCTAGGGGTACCTAATAATCATTACATCATTTTACAATTTGCCTCTATTTTCCCAAAAACCAAAACTCTCACTCATTTTCCAATTTTTTTTGTGAAAAGTAACCAAGCCATATATTAAATATTAAAATCAAATTTGAAATATACACCCTAATCTCCATAGTATTATAAATTCCCCATAATAGATATTTTTATCATTTATATACATTATAAATACTTGTTAAAGAAAATATCTATCCACTTAACTAACATATCATACTCCCATTCCGATGTCTCCAAATAGATATGTATATACCACCATTAAACACACATAAGGTGTACCATCTTTCTAAAATTTATCTTTTCTATTTAATAAAAAATACAATATATCACTCGTATAATGATTTTTCATACTCTAAACCCACATTTTCTACACTAATAAATGATAATGCTAGTATTTAGTCTAATATAGATTCCTCTAGGATCACATAGCCCACTAGATTTACCCTGTGGTATTTACACTATGGTCTCTTGAAAATGTATATGTGTGAATATCATACAACATTGTTTGGTGTGTTATACACTCAATTACATCCCACACCATAAATTTATATAATATAGATAGAAACTAAATATTCCTTTGTGAGAGTAGAATTATATCAAGTTATTGATGTGGTACAAGTTCCTTATTCTTCTTTTTTCACTTACTTCTATATTATTATGTGTGTATGTATTATTAATTTGTATAAAAACAATAATGAACACAAAATATTTTTATTTTTCTCAAAACAAAAATTAGGAATGCTTCCTTTCATGATTAATATAAAACATGAATGCACAAAAATTATTTCCTCCATTTTATTTCTTCTTATTTAGTGAAATTGATCAGAACTAGTTATCATATTATACTGTATTTTATAAACATATATTATACAAGATATAGTTGTGTTAGATTTTCATTCTTCTATTTATAATACAAATAGTGTTTGTTATTTCATTTAGAATCACATATAATCTCCCTTTCAAAATATCTCTATTGATAATCCTAATATATCTCAAAACAACAGCTTCTTCTTCTCTGGATTTTTATTTAAGGTTTAAATTAAAACATATAACTTATTTCAACTTATTTATAACTACCCCTACTTTATTTTGAACCATTGGACCATAATAGACCAAAAATGTTAACCATAAGGGGAAATTGATATATAAATAGTTCTATCATCGTTAATGACCCTTACCTCAGTGAGGGTCAGACCAGCGACGATGGGCGGTGAGCGTCAGGATCAGTAGCGAGGGATGAGATCAACGACAAGGGGTGGGATTGGCGGTGAGGGACGAGATCGAAAAGCATTGGGATTGGCGGTGACGAGGGTTCATAGGGATTCGTGTGGTCGGGGGAGAAGTGTCGAGATTGTCAAAAAAATAAAAATATTTAACGGTGGTTTTTAATAAATTGCTGCTAAAAATCACCACAAATGTAAGATTTTGTTGTAGTGTTCTTTTCTTTGGTTTTCATGATCAATTTACTTTTATATGTATATGAAAGATTATGTAAAATGGAAATAATTATCCAGAATTGAAATTATATGTTATTAATGAAAATAAGAAATGTTTAATTGTTTTATATATTATTCTATTACCATCAATGAGGATGATTCATTAGATATATCTTTAATGATAATTGTTTTGATCATTTTGGTGGTTTTTTTATCATCACAAACTAGTTTTGTCTTAATAATTAATTTCATGTATATATACTGGTTCCATAATAATAAATAAATTATAACATATAAAATAAAATATGTTTTAACCATAAAAATTGGTTTATTACCACCCTTTAATGTGGAATTGAAAAATGAAAACACGTTATCCACGAAGGCTGTAAATCAACACCTCTCAGATAATGTTTTGGTCTTTAAAATAAAAGGAAAAAGAAAAGATAATTGATGGTGGATCTTCCATTGACATAATAAAATTTATGTATATACAAGATACTGGAGTTATCATGTTACGTTTTACAGGGCAGGTGAGGTAAGGATAAGAAAATAAACGAAATTGAAAATAATAAAACAAAGAGGATTTTTACCACTTGAATTATCCTCCATGAGAACCTTCTTAAAGGGGTTGGTTTTTTTAGACCAAAGGATCTAGGAAGTGGGGGAGGGAATTGAGAAGATTATTGGGTATAATTTTGATAAGGATCAAACCTTGGAAGGTGTGAAGAGAGGAGGTGGTATTTATAGTGGAGGAGATGAGTATTTTTTATTATTTTAATCATTAGTTTATTATTTTTCTCAAGGTAAAAAATAGTGGGGATTATTGTGACTAAATATCATAATTATTGCATGTTATTTCTAATTAATGGTAACTTACATCATCCATGACTCAATCGTGACTCAAAAATTAATTTATTTACTTATACTGTGAATTACTATATTTCACTATTCACAAAAATTCAACTATTTTAGAAAAATATAAAAATTTCACACTAACCATTTTATCAACATGTAGAATTAAAAACTGGAATCCATTTTACGAAAATAATTTTCCAAATATGATAAATTTAATTTGTAAATAAAATAATAATTTACTCAAAAAATACAGATTTTAAAATTATAACTGATTTTATAACACTTTGAAAAATTAACTAAGGTCTCATAAAAATATCTTAAAATAATAAGAAAAAAATTATTAATTTATGAATACATTTTAGGAAAATAATGTTTTTTAAATTATTTTATTAATTATAAAATTATAATTAAATATTTATGACTTACAAAAATACAAAGAATTTATTAATAATTTTTAAAATATTCATTAAATTATAATATGATATAATTATATCATATTTTCATTTATAATATACCTAAATTTTATTTATAATTTCATGGGTGAGGTCACTATTCATTTGGAATGTTTACTATTCATAAGGGTCATATTACTATCCCTAAAGTCAATTTATTATTTCATCGGTATAAGTTTCTTAACTTCTTGAAATACCAATTATTTAATTCATTCTTAATTTATAAAGTGTTTTATCATATTCTCTAAGTGATTTTATGTTATTTATACTGTATGAAATAATTATAAGAAGGTAGTTTTCATTGATAGAATTATGGGTTGTTACATAGATGGTGTCAGGGTGTAGAAAAGGCATGTAAATTATCATCTGTGGGTTATAGTTAATGTCAATCTTGTGATAAAATCATCACATTCACCCCTATATACAAACATCATGGGATTCTAGATGTCATAAAGATAGATGAATTATAGTTTCTTTTTTGTATCGATTAGACGGACTAGAACCCCATGATAGATGAAAGGAGAGAGTGGGCTATGACACTGATGATATAACATCCCAGACCTAGATGCCACTAAACGGTGCCCCCAACCCTATTAGCTACATGGCCTCAAGCACATATCCCCAAATTCCATAGGCTTCTGACTGGAAGTGGGGGACTAGGCTCTGTATATAGGGAGACTATTCCCTATAATCATAGTGTAACACAATAGTAACAACCATACAAATCAAATAACTGAAGCAGTATAACAGTCAGACAATAGATAAATAACAGGAATAAATAATAATGGAAAAATACATGTCATATATTATGATGATCATTTCATGTGTCTATAAAGAAACCAAAATATGAATATAGTAAATGGTACAATACATGTATAGAAATACAAAAAATCCATAAAAGAACTATCCCCAGATAGCATCATGAGCCCCAGCTCGGTCTTGTGCTCTCCTGCTTCTTAGTATGGCACAAAGTCAAGCCTCAAACTATGGGTGCTTTCCCTAGTCCCTACCTATATCCAAATATTCTGTCTGGGTACCCAATAAAAACCTGAACAGGGTGTGAGATACAATCCTAGTATGTCACCACCAAAGGTGTCTATAATAATCCTAGATATGTAATTTAAGAGAAATAAGAGTGAAATATATATCAAAGTTGATCAATAAATAAATGTAATGTTTCCATGGTATATATACTATAAAACAAGTGATACTATATAGCCTAACAAGGCTCCTTAAAAGAAAATGTCATGCTCCTATAATAAGGAAAAAATAAATTAAAAAGGAATTAAACACCATGGCCATGACGTACACACAACAGATCACATCACCCACAACCTTTCTGTGTAACCTGTATCTCATATCAACCATGGCCAAGCTGTATAACTAGAAGTGTCACATATACTATGTTTGAGCTGTATAACAGAGTTTTTAGACCCCTCGATGATAAATCTGAGGTGTAGTGAACCAAGGAATCCTCGTCAATTCCTAAGAACATCTCAATGGAAACCCGGTTAGGCTTGAATTTGGGTCCAAAGAGCATGTCAACAGACCATGTCCACCGTGATCCCAAACAAACTGGATCTGAAGGGTAGAAAGGCCCGTGAAATTTGAAATAAATTATAATCCAAGGAGAATATAGGTCTAAGTCATTCTCTACCGCTATCATGACCCATGGTGTAGCACACCCATGGAGTCCTATGTAATCATTCAACATTCAAATCATTTATCATTTCATCAATCCACATTTAATGAGTTTACCCACTCATATGAAAAGCCATATTTAATTACGTTCCCTTAGTTTACCCACTCATATAAAAATTCCATAAAAAACATTTAATAAAAATAATCAACATACAAGGGAGGAAAAACGTCTACTATTCAACCATTTCAATTCAATTAATTAATTATCAGGATTCCCCTTACTTGGAAAGTACTAACTCTCCCCATGGGTGGTTTAAAAAAGGAATAGGCAAAGGAAATTCACATGGAACACCCCATGGGTGAACTTGGTTGTCGAAAAATCCTCCAAAACATCTCAAAGAAACTATATGAATTCTCTAACATGTTCTATTTCTTTTAATTCAATTATATAATTGATTTTTAGGGCTATGCTGGGAAATCTAGTGGGTGTTATAATAAAAACTATCTTGATAATTCACTAAACCACTCAGAAAAAAGTATAGAACACCCATGATAGGTCTATAGTAGAGTGATCATCCATTATTAGATACTTATTTGACTTCAATCAGGACAAAAATAAAGAACGTATAAAGAACCTAGAAATAGGGAAAATTAGATTTCACCTAAATAGAACAACCAATACCAAGAAAAATGAAGAATGAAACAAATGGAATTGGGTACTCACTAGTGCAGATCCAATGGGATGAATGACTCTCAATTTTGAGCTATGATTATTAAATGGTTGAAAATCCTAGAATTGGATCAAAATGGAGCTCTCTAATGTATGTTGTCTAACAACGAACAAGAAATAAAATGGAATTAGGTTTTAACATTAAGTAACGGAAAAATTATAATTTCTGAAAAAATTATTGGGCTGTATAGTTGGCCAAAATGTGCACCCTCTACTATGATAAGGGGGAACCCACATGACCACTGCTTCTGATTTGATTAACTATGAAAAAAATGTAGAAAACACCTCTGTTAAAAAATTACAGGTGATCCTGCACAAGCGTGCACCTCCATCAACACATTTCTTCAAACTATGTGGCCTTTAGCACCCCCACTGTCCATCCTTGCATGGTTAGTTGTAACCACATGACCTTTCCTGTCCAGTTTATACAAACCATGAGGTCTACCTGATTTTCCAAAAAAGATGGTCTACAGGCTCTGAAAAAGCCCAGAACACCCTTGATACCCTCATGACCTCAAAGGGTATTCACATTAGCCAGTAAAAATATTTTAAACCAAAAAAAATAAAAATACGTACCTCATAAAAGAACCTGATATCTTACAATCTTCCCCCCTTAAAGAAAATTTTCCCCAAATTTACCTCTCAAGGGTGGTCATGATTTGTCAGAGAATAAATCTGGCCATTGAACACATACGTCTACCTCCTGCTCCTAAGTCTCATCCAGTAAATGACCATGATTCCATATCAACTATACTAAAGGAACTGACTGGCCATAGATAACCTTCATACTATTATCAATGATATGAATAGGATTCTTCTCAATGTATGCATCAACCTATAACCCCACCTCCTTTGAATAATGTGAGATGGATATGAATGATACAGGTGTAGCTGAGATACATGGAAGACATCGTGCATGGATCGATACATATGAGATAACCGCAACTGATAGGCTACCAACCCAACTCTCTCCAAAATCTTGAATGGCCCAACATATCATTGGGAAAGATTACCCTAAATCCTAGTTTGTTTTCATCCCATCCTTGGTGAGATATGTAAGAATTCTCAATCCCCAACCTCAAACTCTAGAGGTCATCTATGGAGATTGGTATAAGATTTCCATTGAGACTGTGCAGTATCCATCCACTTACTAATCAATTGGGATATCTTAGAAGTATCCTACACGATATGTGGTCCCAGTAAAGCTACCTCAACTACGTATACTTAGCATAGGGGAGATCGAAATGGACTATTGTTCAAACCCTCATAAGGTTTCATTTTATAGTTGCCTGATAACTATTATTTTAGAAGAACTTAACTAGGGGTATATGCCTCTTCCAAGAGAGCCCAAAGTCCAATAACTCATTCTATCATCATATCCTCAAGTACCTATATCATACGATCTAACTGACCATCATTCTAAGAGTAGTTTTCTGTGTCTAGAAGCAGCCGTATACCTAGTTCACTCTACAAAATTTTTCAGAAACGAGATGTAAACCTAACATCCCTATCTGAAATGATAGTGCATAAGACCCCATAACGTTTTACTATCTCATGGATATATAACCTCCCAATATCATCTACACTGAAGGTCTCCTTAATCTATAGGAAATATGAATCCTTCGTATGGATTTCAAGAATGACCCACACATCATCGCTATCTCGAGGCGACCTCAAAAAACTATTCACAAAATCCATTGTGACATCATCCCATTTCCACATGGAAATAGTTAACTAATGTTAAAACTTGTATATTCACTGATGTTCCACCCTTACCTACTAACAGGTTGAAAAACTTGTAACAAAACTAGCTACCTCACATTTCATACCTGACCACCAATACTAGAGACGTAAATCATGATACATCTTGGTAATGCTGGGATGCACCAACCAAACTAAGGTATGGACTCCCACATCAAATCCTTTCGTATTTCTTATGTAACCCATACATGGTCATGGATACATAGGATCTGATCCTCGCCTATAGTCTAAATGAGATGTGGGTCCTCACCTTCCACACTCTTTTATAGGACCAGGCCCTTTGTATCTAATAGCTTTCTAATCCTCACTCTATCTAGTAGGACAGATGTCACAACACAGGATGAGAATATATTCTACCCTTGAATATCCTTCACCACTAGGTGCATCTCAAAAATAAATCCATAAGCTGCCACTCACTATCGACATCCTAAAATGCTAGTATCTGAGTCCTTCTACATAGTGAATTGGCCACTACATTTCCCTTCTTCGGTGTATAGGCTAGATCTAAGTTTAAATACTGTAGCTACTCAACCCACCTTCTCTACCTTAGATTCAGGTCACACTGCGTAAATATGTACTTTATGATTTTTCGGTCCTTGTACCCCACAAAATCCTCTTATACTAAATAATTCCCCCAACAATGAAAACCATGAACAAATAATACTAACTCAAGATCATGTGTATAGTAATTCATATCATGTGGATTTATCCACTGATACCCATACACCATGACTCTTTCTCCTTGCATCGACACTGCTCTATGACTGATACCTAATGTTTCACCATAAACAATGTAGCATCTACCCTACTCTAGCATAATTAGGACACATGATGAATTCAATCTCTCTTTCAACTACGAAAAGGTTGTATCACAAGTATCTATTCACAAAAAATTTATACCTTTCTTAAGAAAGCCCTTTAATAGAAGTGATAAGTGTGAGAAGTCCTGTATGAAATACTTATAATATCCTGGTAGCCCAAAGAAACTCCATATGTAAAAGACTTTTTTGGGATTATCCCATGAAGCTACATATCTTACCTTCTTTGGGTCAACTGATACTCCTGTCTCTGAGATAATATAACCTAGGAAGTGAATCATATCCATCCATAAGTGGCACTTTTTATCTTAAAATATTACTGATTCTCTCTCAGTGCATCCAAAATGGTATCAAGATGTTTGGAATGGTTGTTTCAATTGTGATAATAAACCAAGATATCGTCCATATAAACTACCACAAATGAATCCAGATAAGAATGGAAAAATAAATTCAACAGTTCCATGAAAACTATTGGGGAATTTTTGAGACTGAACGACATAACTAGATACTCATATAGGTCATACCAACTACAAAAATCTATACTAGGTATGTCTATAGGTCTAACACACACATCCTGATATCTGGTTCACAAATCAATTTTCGAGAACACCCGAGCTCCTCAAATCTAGTCAACAAGATCATCTATCTATGTAAAGGGGTACCGGTTCTTAACTTCCAACCGGTTTAATTTATAGTAATACACACATAGCCTAAGGGCACCATACACCATTTTTGTAAAAAGGACTAGTGAACCCCATGGAGATGTACTAGTTCATACAAACCCATTTGCCTCAAAATCCTCTAGCTACCTCTTGAGATCCTGTAACTCTACTGTATCCATCCTATAAGGAGGAATGGATACCAATGTAGATCTTGTCACTGGCTCAATGGAGAAACCAACCTCTCTCTCAGGATGTAAACTATAAAATTAATTATGGAAGACATCCCTAAAACTCTCAATCATTGGAGGAATGTATTCCTAACATGATACAAAATCATCCAGATAAAAACTAGCAATCTGGGATGTCATCCCGTCTAGTCCACAATGTTGTGTTCCAGCTCGGCTCTCCTAGACATCCCATTCACCCTTGTGAGTATAAAATTCACTATCTGGTGATGTGAAAGTCACCCTCTGATGATGGAAGTCAACATAGGCTTGATAAGCCACTAGCTATTCCACCCCAAGTATAATGTCAAACCCAATCATCTCAAGGATAAAAAGATTCCATATGAAGTGACACCAAAAAATATCAAGGGGGAACAACTTTCACTAACATACATCCTCTATTTTTATCCCCAATAGAGTTTCTAGCATCTTAACATCCTCAAAAAAATATACCACAAGCCCAAGGCTTTCCACAAAAGGTACATACATAAAACTCTGCGATGCACCTGTATCAAAAGGAGAAGATACAAGAGTTGAGGTTACTGTGATCATACCTCTCACCATAGATGGTTTTATGACCCGGTCCTTGGATGGAGGATGTACATAATAAATATATCTTGATGTGTGGCCCTTTGAAACAACATCACTACCTAGAGTAGGCTCACTCTACTGTATCAGAACAATTGGTGCCTGGATTCTTTGACCAGGACCACCACCACATCAGATTGATAGATCGATACTACTCCAGTTCCCTGCATGACACAGATTTGAGAAACTTCTCCCGAACCTAGTTTTAGAGCCAACCCCTGCCACTCACTACTAAGGGGAAGGTCATACAAAAAATGTTGAATGTGGCCCATCCTAACACAAGATTGACACTCGATTAGGTCTCAATATCATTGATTTCTCATGTATCCCTTTATGACTTTCTAATGATAGAAAACTACACTGCCAGTACTAGCTGCATGGCTAGTGCCCATGTCATGGGAATCTTCAAAACGACACTTCCTACAACTAGAATTTAAACTATTTGGTCGATACACTGCACCAATCTACTATTATCCCCCATATTCCCTTAGGTTATACTCTTTAATTGCTGTCTAATTTAATATCTCAATAATAGAGGTCAGTTTGAACATATTGACCTAAGATAAAATGGTATTTCCGATATATTTCTCGAAGCATCACACCCTCGATAACTCATCAGTAAGGTATTTCGGCAAAAAATGGTGAATCTCTATAAATCATGTTGAATGGTCCATAACTATCATAACGACCTTCTCTAGATGAACAAAATCACTAGCTATCTCCTCCCTCAAAGTCTTAGGGTAAATGTAATCACAGAATCTAGTTTGGAAATCAAACTAAACAATCTCTCACATCCTGTCATCCTGGATCAGAACATTCCACCAACACTTTTCTGCTCCCCGAAGAATATAATTCACGAGCTTTACTCTCCTCTTGGGAGGTATCTCTAGATGTTAAAAGAGTGAAATAATAGTCTCAATCCATAGATCAGTGGCCTATAGAGCGCCATACCCTGAATATATGAGAGGATTCTACTGTTGGAACACACATGTTAGCTTAGTTATAGACAAGGTAGGCTATGATGCTCACGGAGAAGTCTACATGAAGTGTAAAAATGCCTTGAAAAACTGTGCCTCGACACCCGTTTCTAGTAAAAATATAGATGAAATAGCTAGAAATATAGGAGGATACATTGGTATCCCATGGCCCAACACCTTTGGAGTGTGGTCATTGCCACCCTCTAGAAGTACAACTAGTGGTCTTTATGGTGAAATGTATCTTCAATTCCAAACACACACCTCATAAAAGAACAATATCAAAGTTCATAGCCAAAAGCATAGGACATGTAAAAACCTTCCTATAAATAGGTCATACTACGCAACCTGCTCCTAAATCTAGGAATGGTAAAATAAATAGTCACAAACATCACTAGAGACACTTCCCTAAGACCACTAAAAAGCCAGGTCAGGGTAAAGTCCCTATTTCATATTTTTTAATTTCTACTTATTTTCATACTTATTTTATATAACATTTTAAATGTTTTAACCAAATGGTTCACCAATTATGATCCATAAGGGCCCATAATACTCATGAACTAAAATATGGAATCCACTTAAACCACACCATAACACGTTCTAGTCCATGTGACTCATGGTCCATGAGTCAATGTCCACAATTGGCTTCTTAGGGTGTTTGCTATAGGCTAATGAGGAAAACATTGCTTAGGTTATAGAAAGAACTCTAAGTACCAACCATATTTTCCAATTCCCTGCACAAAATGTCTACCACATAGTAGGTATATCTATCATGACACCTATCAGAAGATCATACAAACAATCAATGCATCCTACATGGAATGACATAATAAATGGCATGTGAATCCTATAAAGTGCCTAAAATGATACACGAGATGGAATACCCTCATATCACTAAGTTGTAATAAAATATAACCCATAATAATATCAATGATAACATCACAATTCAAGTATATCACCCAATTGTGGAATTAAATCAACTGCAATATCCAAAATCTAGAAAATAACAATTCCCATTTGAGAAAATTTGGATTTTTCCTATACATGTGCTAGCTACACCCAGACACAACTCGTTAAAAAATTCATATTCCTTACTATCAATTTATATTATCTCAAAATAGTAAGAAAACTAGAAAAGAAAAACCCTCTGATACCACTTTTTAACGTCCTGAACTCATATGCCACTGAATGATACCCTAAGCTTAGTTGGGCACATGGACTCAAGCACATATACACAAATGCTATAGGCGGCTAGCTAGGAGAGAGGTCCCAGGGTGTGTCTATGGGGAGAATATTCCCTCTCATCATAGTGTAATGTAGTAGTAGAAACCATACAAATCAAATTGAAGCAACAATATTAGAGGTAGACAATAGATAAATAGCAAGAATAAATAACAATGCCAAAAGGAATCTCATATACAATGATGATGATGTCATGTGTCTACAAAGCATCCAAAGTAGATATATATACAATGATTCAATTCATGTATCAAAATACCAAAAAATCCTAAAAAACACCATCTATAGATAGAATCATGAGTATCAGCTCGGTTATGTAATCTACTGATCCTAAGTATGGAACAAATTCAAGCATTGAACTATTTGAGATTTCCTTAGTCCCTATCTCTATTTAAATAGTATTTCAGAGTATCCAATATCACCCCGAATAGGGCGTGAGGTAAAATCCCAGTAAGTCACCACCCAAGGTGTCTATAATAGTCCTAACTATGCAATATAATATAAAGTAGAGTGAAATATATATAATAGTTGATAAGTAAATAAATATAAAGTTCCCATGGCATATATAATACAAAATAAGTGATACTATATATCCCAACAAGGATCACGACAAAAGAAGTGTCAAGATCCCATAATAAGGAATCCGTAAAGTAAAAAGAAAGTATACACCATAGCAATGTTGTACACAGAACATATCACACAACCCACAACCTTTATATATAACCTGTATCTCATGTCAACCACACCCAAGATGTATAACTAGAAGTGTCACATATACCATGAACATGTCATATAATTGAAGTGTTGGATCCCTTGGGGCCTAATCCAAGGTGTAATGAACCAAGAAATCGTCTTCGAGTCTTAAGAGCATCTCAATAGAAACTCAATTAAGCTTGAATTTGGGTCTAAGGATCATGTCAATAGACCATGTCCATTGTGATCCCAAACAATCCAAATATAAGTGTTAGAAAGGCCCATGGCATCCAAAAGAATTAGAATCCAAGGAGAATACATGTTCAAGGAATTCTATACCATTATCGTGACCTATAGTGTAGCACACCCATGGAGTCCGAGGTAATTATTCAACATTCAAATCATCTATCATTTCAATAATATATATTTAATGAGTTTACCCAATCATATGAAAATCCACATTTAATTATATTCCATTATTTTACCCACTCATATACAAAATCCCTAATTTTTTTTAATAAAAATCATCAACATTAAGGGAGGAAAACTATCTCTTATTAAACTAGTTTAGTTAAATTCATTAATTAATAGGCTTACTCTACTAGAAAAGCACCAAATCACCCCATGGGTGGTTTAACAAAGGAATATGCAGAGTAAATTCACATGGAACACCCCATGGGTGGCCTTGGTTGGGGAAAAAATATCTAACATGTCTCAAAGGAACTAAATGGAAACCCTATCAGGTTTCATTTCATTTAATTCAACTATTCAATTAATTTTTGGGCCTATGTCAAGAATTCCAACGAGAGTCACAATAACATCTTGTGGGATAAAGCACCAAACCACTTAGAAAAAGTATAAACCACCTACCATAGTTCAATATTAGAGTGCTCATCTAGTATAATATCCTTATTTGACTTAGATCATAAGAGAAATGAAGAAAGGATGAAGAACATAGAAATAGGGAAAATTAGATTTCACCTAAATAGTGCAACCAATACCAAGAAAAATGAGTAACTACACAAAAATAATTGAGTACTCACTAACTCGAATCCAATGAGATGAACAACTCTCAATTCCATTATTGAATGATGAAATAGTAGAAAATTCTATAATTGGATCAAAATTGAGATCTCTACCGATTACAACAAAGAATAATAAAGAAAAGGAAATTAGGTTTTAACATTAAGTAATAGAAAAATGGTAATTTCCCAAACATTTCTCAGGCCAAACGGTTTGCCCGCATGGTTAGCCAAACTATGCACCAATTGTGTATCCTCTACTGTTCTAAAGGGGCACCGATATGAGTATTGTGAATGATTTGACTAACCATATGAAAACCATGCAAAACACCTATATTAAAAAAAATTAGTTTCTCTTGCATGGGAGTTAACCTCTATCCACATGGTTTCCTCAAACTGTGGAGCCTGTAGCCCCCCACTATCCAAACCTTGCTTGATTAGTAGTAACCACATGACCTTTCCCACATGGTTTCTACTAACCGTGAAACCTGCCTTGATTTTCCAAAAAGATAGGCTCTAGGATTTGAACAATCCATGTACACCCACGATACCCCTATGAAATCAAAGTGTATTTACATTAGGCCATAAATAATCATTAAAAAAAGATCTGTACCTCATAATAAAACGCGAGATCCTATAGGTGAGGTTAGTTGAGAGTATCCGGGTTTGTGATAGACTATTGATTGCATCATACACCGCTAGATGATTCAGAAATGAGTACGTCTTGGATTGTTGAAAATAACATAATTGAAATTCATGAAAATTAATTATTTATAATTCTTGCTATATTAGTATCATGTAAATTAGGGGTTGAACCCAAGAGAAGGAATGTTGTGTGACCAAAATGAAAATCAAATACAAATAAGAAAAAAATAGTGGTTGAAATGATAGTGGTGATGCTAATGGAATAAGAATTGTGAATAGAAAGAGAGTTAAGGTAAGAGAATGATAAAGAAGAACAAGAAAGTTCAAGGAATTAAAGGACCAAAGCAGGATAAATAGATTGGATGGAAGAATTATTTTGATATGTGTTTCTTTTTATTTTATTTTCTTCTCAACCCGGGTCAGTCATTACAGTACCAGAGGAAGTGTCTTACCAAATTTCTCAAGTATCTAATCTGTAGGTAAAAGTAGCCTTCAGTTTCACAACAAAATAATTGTCTTAACAACACATTGAGTCACTTAGGTAAACCATCCTTTTGCATTATGTCCTATTATAAGTTATACATTCAAATATCAAGTTATTGATTAATTCAACAACTCGAATAGCCTCTACTGAGTTAGAAATTTGAAGTTTGTAAATACTTGATTAAAGAGAAAAGTTATGGAATCCTACAACATCTAACACCTGAGTGAGGGAAGAACTAACTACTAGCTCAACCTCATTTCCCCATGACTAAGTTATACAACCATCTCAAAAAATTTATTAGTTAAATTCAAGAAATTTTTAGAAAAAAACAAAAATAAAAATATTTTAAAAACTAAGATTTACCACATAGGGAATTCAAAGATAAAACAAATAAATTCCTCTCAAAATTCCCTCCTTCTCACTACCTTCCAACCTCTTTTCCTTCTACTCTTACCTCATGCCTGTGTCTTGGTCTCATCCTTGGTTCTCTTATTGTTCTCGTTTATCCTTATTCAATATTTCCCAACTTCATTTTTTTGGATGAAAACTTCCTCCCGATAGTCACTCAATAACTACCACCTAATTCCTTGAAACTACTACTGGCCACCTCACACGAGTTGAAATGGAAAGAGTTCTAGCTATCCAAAAATACAATGCTTCGTCTTTATGAAAAAAGTGGATGACTATCTAGGTATCCATTTGGATTAAATTAGGAATTTTTGGTCTACATAACCATTTAAATCAACATACATGATTTCCTACACAACCATTTTCCTTGTATCCATCTGGGCTGACCTAGCCGATTCTTCATGTAGGTGATTCTAAATGACATAGCTAAATAGGCCACATAGCCATTTGTTCATGTAGCTAATTCTCTATATAGTCATTTTCCTTCATGAGGATATTTCCCTTTATATAGACAATTCTTCGACATAGGCATTTATGATGAAGTAAAATCCTTTTACATAGCCAATTGGTAGTATGTAGTTAAATCCCGATGTAAACGATTGAGGTTCACATAGATGAGTCTGAACATAGTATTTTCTGAAATAGGCAATTTGACCGATGTACACGATTCTCAACTTAACCAACTGATTCATAGAATCGATTTGACTTTCTTCTATAGTTCTACTACTGAATTTGAAATGCCACACACCCTCGGAACTATAGGTCGAGAGAGACATATTCTCTATCAGAGCTTCCTTGGATAACCTTGAGAAATGATCAATACATGATCATCTATTTAAATGGAATCCTCCATCCTTCATAAATGTCATCCAATGATAATGGGAGGTGTAGCTTTGAAAAGAAAAAGGAGACATGGGGTCTTTAGTGACTTAGTTCATATTTTAGATTATTTATTAATATTACTCAATGACACCCCCATTAAAACACATTTTAAATGGTGGGAGAATATGTAATGGACCAAACCTCTTCGGTCCATTCCTTTGCTAAAATTTGGTGGTTGAGGTGTTCTAGGAAATTAAGGTGACTTATTCCCAATAGTTTCCAAATTTATAGTTATGTGAACAATGTTTCTAGTTTTGTGAACAATTTCATCAGTAGACCATATATCAGTATGTCTTTTTGGTAGGTCATTTATCGGTAGGTCATTTTGGTAGGCCTTTCCTATAGGTCGTCTGTTGGTATATCCTATCGATAGGTCTTCTGTCGGTAGGTCGTCTGTCAGTAGGTTCTTTCTGTAGGTCATCTGTCGGTAGGTCCTATCAGTAGGAAATCTGTCAGTTGGTTCTATTGGTAGGTCCTATCAGTAGGTCATCTATTAGTAGGTCACCTATCAGTAGGTCATCTATCAGTAGCTGCTATAGTGTTTCCAGATCAATTAGTGAACAATGTTTCCATCATCCTACAGTTTAGCCAGTTTGATATTTTCTTTAACATAAAATTAATTCAAAGCCTTGTTTTAAGGTATTTTAGGCCAATTCAAATCTCATAACTAATATAGTTAAATCCATAAGGGTATTAAGGTTTTTACTTGGTCAAAACGCATGGGTTATTGAGATCTACTTTTAATGGTTATTCAACCATTTCACGTTCAGTGAGTCTCAGATCAGATCCTTCTAAGCCGGGGGATTTCCCTTATTTCATTTATTATCATCCCTCTTGGTATGAGGAACCCAAAATATTTCTTTCCCAAGGAGACGTGTGATTGTGTGGTAACCTTGGACTTTGTTTTCCATACTTGCACACCCCTGCTTTGGTGCAAGTAGGAAGTGTCGATCCGTCTTTGATAGAAGGTATGTTCTATCTATTCTGTTGCGGGTTCTTTGATATAGTTCCTCTAATTATTCTTTAATTGTTATGACATGCGATCTATATGTTTCAAATGGACCTTTCTTGGGTGTTTATTGATGTGGTTGTGCCGCAATGTCCTCGCATGGATGCAGTCATTGCGGGATAGGTGATCGTGATCCATTGTGTTGGTCATTCTCATGAAAAGAACATCAAAAACATTTTTAGGTAGGGGATTTGTGGATTCTATATTCTTTAACGTGAATTTATAGATTTAGCTTTTTATATCCACTAGATTATAATGTAATTGGAGTAATAAATAATTGTACTAGATTAAATAATTGGTATCAATTTCTTAGCGATGTTATTACCTCTTGATTTTCTAGATCATGTGATATCTATGATTTTCTTGTTTAGCATGTAGTTATTAAGGGAAGTTGGTAAATAACATAAAACTGAGATTAATTATAAATTAATTTTCTAACGATAAATAGGTATGCTTAATGAATCTGGTTGTTTTTATTGTTCTTGGAGATAATTAAATGGATTAAGTTATGCATGTTTAAATGAAGCAGTTAATTCAAGATGGAATACATGATCAGCTGTGAGAAAAAGATAATTCCTTGATGGTTTATGAGTTACCCACTTGATTTTAAAGACCAATAACCTAATTCTTTGGAGTTGTGAGTGATCATTGTGTGTGTAGAATTAATGCCTTGTTTAGGACAAAGAGCCAAGTTGCTATGTTTTTTGTTTCCTCCTGCTTGTGTTGTGATGTGATCGTGGGATGGATGATCCTGGAGGGCTGTTGTGGTATGTGGGGGTAGGGAGGCCCAGTGGTGGTGGCAATAGTTGATGCCTAGATTGGAGAGATGCATCATTTTATGCATGTGGGTGTTAGGGAGGAGCTTAAGGATTATGAAACAGGTTGAACCTGAGCATACCCATTAATATGAAAGTGGTTGTAATTGAATATGATGTTTGTTTATCTACTTTTATTTCCCCATTACATAAAGAAGATGATATTGCTTACCCTCCTTCAAAAATAGGTGAAGACATGTGGGGTATTCCATGTGCTTTTTGTGTTTAGCTTCTCAAGGATGGATGAGCCTATGATCTAGCTATAGGTGGAAAAGACTCGACGAGTAGTTCAGCTACTCGCTGTGTTGAGCCCATTATGTTTGGTAGATTAGAATTTTTTCTTATAATACCTAGAATTATGTAAAAGTGACACTAATATTAACTAATGATTGAATAAATGATGTTGAACCCATGGGGTTGAATCTTGCTGGGATGCAATGCTGAGGTTATACTTCTAAGAAGCTTTGAACTTAGTTTGGTTATGCCTGAAGGGCATGGAAATTTGTTGTGATGCTAATGAAATGTAATGTGGAAAATGTTAATTGTTAATTAAGGGTTAAATAATTAATTAACATAAAGTTCTACTATTAAAAAGTGTGAAAGTTATCTAATGTAGTTATTTAAATGATTGTGTGCTTATAGGACACCTAGTCTTAGTAATAGCAGCTGAGAGTCTGAGAGATGTTAGCCGCAGTTGAGTCTAAGACTAGGTTATTCCCATAGTGTGGTTCTGAGCTATATTATATTATGAACTTTTTTGTGTTTCTATATGATACTCCATCTTATCAGTTAGGGTAACTAACACCTCATGGATTCTAAGCCCTCGGGGGGGGGGGGGTGTTTTCCCCAACATCCTAATAGGAGTATGGATGGCCGATTACCCCTTTTGGACTCGCTCTAATCTCTTGGTAGTTAATTTTTATGGTAATCATGATGATTAGTTTTACCCATATATGTGTGTAGAGGGATATAATGGCGTGTGTTTATTCACACACATATATTTTGGATATTGTTTCCTATGTAATACAATAGGTATAACATGTATAGGCTATGATGGCTTGAGGACCCTTACTTGGTGTATGGGATCTAGTGGCTTGAGGTAAAATATCTAACATTTGATACACATTATGTATGATGGTGTGGCTCTCGAAAATTACCTAGTTACTTTTTTTATGTAGACGTGGTGGTTGTGTTTCATGAGGTTCATGTTGTGGTGCTTCGCCCAGGTGTCTGCTAGCAATCATTTTTAGAGAGAGATTCTTAGGGCATGCCACGTTGGGGCAAATCTACAAAACAGTCGGGAAGTGGTAGCAGGTTACCATTGATATCATTTATTATATTATATACTCTTGTATGCCATACTTGGTGAGAGTATCCATGGAGAGGCTGAGAACTTAGCATACCTATTTAGGTAATGAGTTAGTTTTACTTGTTTTTCACTGTGCTTTAGCATCTTTTCTTTACTTTTGAATGAGAGGATTTGGGGAGGATCCTACTGATTATACAGTTTATTCACCCTATATATATATAAACTGTTTTCAGGTCACTTGGAGAAGGTTGGAGATCAGGCTGGTTACTACTAGCTTGGGGTTTCAAGAGCTATTTGTGCTTCATGGTCGCTACCTTTTTACTTTCTTTTGGTACTTGCAGTTTTCCCTTTCAGTTGTAGTAGTTCTTGAATGAAATTTCATATGAGTACTTGGTATTTCTTTTTATATTATAGCATGAGAAGGATATGGTTGGTGTCTATCTTATCTCTCTCTTTCACATGTGTTCTATTTGAGGTCAATGCCTCCCATTTGTGTGTTATTATACCCTTGGTGCTAGTTTCCAACTCGAGACCTACTGGAGGTAGGACTCAGGGGTCATTATATCTCTTCTCACATTTCCAGGCTAGAAGGTGTACACTTTGAGGGGATGGGGTCATGATAGAGTGATATCAGAGGTCTAGTTGATGGATAAGATAGAGTTTGGAGTTAGACATAAGTGAGGTTTCATGGGTTGGTAGGGAAATAGTGTCAGTTAAGTTTATCAAGTGCTATAAAGACTGGATACTGACTAAGATATAGGTATTTAGGGCCCCCTATTATCTAAATCATGGACCTTTAAGTTTACAGTTGCTACTAAATAAGGTTATACTTATTGCAGGGTAGATACCTAGGAAATAATCATGCATCATTATTATTTACACCTTTGTTTGAATGGGTGGACATTGGGATAAGTTAACCAAAAAATGAATAAATTAAAACAATTAATTAATTAATTAATGTTGTGTCTTCCATATTCGTGGTTTAGGAGATCTAACTATTTATTCTTTTGTAGGTATAGCTCAAGGTCAACATCCTCATCGGGTTTACGCAGAATATGTTCAGCAGGTTATGCCAGCAAATTGCCATAGAGTATAGGTTGATGAAGATGAAACATGGAGGAGGACACTCCAAGAGTGTCAGAGCAAGAGCCTGTAGAAGTATGAGGGATCTGTTTTAGACATTTTCACAATGGATTGGTTGGATGAGGTTGAGATATCCTTCAGTTCAATCCATGATTGGAAGGAGCAATGAGTTTCATTGGTTGTGAAAATGCTACATGGGGTAGAGAGGCAGTGGTGGTTCTTATTCCTTGGGGATTGTGAGGATTCAATAGTATCATGGGAGGAGTTCTAAGACTAGTTCAAAGTCAAGTTTATTTCTTCAACCGCAAAGGTGTCCAGTCGCTAGGAGATGCTTACCCTTCGATAAAGGAGCATGAGTGTGTGAGAGTTTGGAATCTATTTCAGGAACCTTTTGTGATATGATTCGAATTTGTTTCCAGACGAGGAGTCCAGGGAAAGGCATTTTATAGAGGTTTTAAGTCTATAGATCTAGCGCCATGTCACCCCATTTATGTTGAATACTTATCTCGAGGTGCCGAAAAGGGTAGAGTTCATCGAGAGGATGTTATCAAGAAATTGATCATCATGAGAGGGAAGCTATCAGGATTTATCAAGAAGCAGCGCTATGGTATGGGGTTCCCATTTTTTAGGTAAGAAGTGTTTCCATTCATCTAGGGGTAGTTCCTAGCCCTCAGTATCTCATTTCTCTAGGGGAAGCATCTCTCAGACCTATGCCAAGGGATCATGCACTTGTTTTTCTTGTAGAGGAAAGGTCATCATTAGTGATAGTGCATAGAATTTTTGAAAATTCAGCACGCATCAGGTGTTCTACTTCAGGTTCCTCCATTAAAGAAGTTATAGCTGAGGCAACAGCTACAGGTTGCACCAGCTTTGGATCAATAGAGAAAAAATAGGGAAGGAATAGGATAACTCTGAGATTCTCTTAATCCTTAGAGAGCAGAGTACTACCATGGATGTGGTCTCCATCAGGGTTATGGAGGCTGTGGAGTAGGTCGTGGTCATCTTCATGAGTTATCGCTGCCCGCACCATGCGATCTAGATGTCATTTGAGGCACCCTTTGCTTGTTTTCTACTTGGATTTATGCCTTTTTTGATTCAGGAGAAACACTCTACTTCATATCACTTATCCTTGTACATGACATGGGACTTGAGGTAGAGAGACTTTCAATTCCCTTGGTGTTGACTATGCTAGTTGGAGGTTGAGCTGACTTGTTTGAAGTATGCAGAGACTGTGAGATAGTTCTAGGGTATCACTGCTCTTATGGAGATTTCCTGTGTTTATGGATACAACCTTATGATGTCATCCTCAACATGGATTGGTTCTATTTGGTGTAGGCTATTGTGGATTTCATTAGAAGGTATGTGGTGTTCTTCGATGCTAATGGAGAGCTAGTGGTATTTGATTGTGAGAGAGACCCTTAGATGGGTTAGAGGAATGTACCTTCCTTATCATCCTTGATGGATGAGATGATGCTGAGTTCATCAGAGGTTCAATAGTCGGTGTTTCCCAGGGTATTAGAATATCACCCTAATTTATTTATAGAAGAGTTTGTAGCATTACCCCCTCGACAAGAGATTGAGTTTGGGATCAAGCTCCAGCCAGACACGTCTCCTATATCGATGTATCCATATATGATGGCACCTTATGAGTTGCGAGAGTTGCATATACATCTCGATGGTCTATTGTAGTGTGGTTTTGTTTAGTCGAGTATGTCAATGTGGTGTGCACCAATTTTTTCATGAATAAAGTTGACGGTAGTTTGAGGTTATGTGTCAATTATCGTTTCTTGAACAAAGTGACACTAAAGAACCGCTATCCTCTTCTATGGATTGATGATTTATTCGGTCAACTGAAGGGTGTAGGTTAGTTCTCTAAGATCTATTTGCAGTTAGGATATCATCAGGTTCGAGTGAAGGATGAGGATATCCCGAAGACCACTTTCTATTGTATTCATGGGAATTATGACTTTCTTGTGATGCTGTTAGGTGTGACTAATTTTCAAGCTCTATTCATGGGGTTGATGAAAACTGTGTTCTGTGAGTTCTCGGATAATTTTTTGGTGGTCTTCATCGATGAAATACTTGTGTAATCCGCATCTGAGGGGGATCATGTAGAGCATATGCATGCCGTATTGGGAGTCCTTTGTCGAAAAAACCTATTTGGGAAGTTGTTGAAGTGTGAGTTTTGGGCTCTAGAAGTACGTTTCTTGGGGCATGTTGTATCCAAGTAGAGAGTATCTATGGATCCATAAAATATATAATTAGTTTTTCATTGGGTAGCCCCCAAGAAATCGGTAGAGGTAAAAAGTTTTCTTGGTCTTTTAGGCTATTACAAGAGGTTTATATCAGTTTTCTCTCAGGTTGCGACTCCTCTGACAACATTGACCAGGAATGATCAAGGATTTGTTTGGAATGATCAGTGTCAGTATCTTTCTAGTATCTGAAGGAGAAGTTGGTCAGTGCTCCATTTCTTTGTCTACCAACATAAGGAGTTCAGTTTGAGTTCTTTTTGTGATGACTTATGTCTAGGGTTAGGATGTGTTATGATTTAGTAGAGACAAATCATTTATTATGGGTCTTGGTAGTTACATCCCCATGAGCATAACTATGCCACCCATGATCTTGAGATGGAAGAAGTGGGTTTCCTTGATTTTTGGAGACATTACCTCATCATAGAGTGATGTGTGGTCTTTATTGATCATAAAAGCTTGAGGTACATTTTCTCCCAGTGAAACTTGAACTTGTGACAATGTCTATGGATGAAGTTATTATAGGATTATGACTTCAAAATATCGTATACATCTGGTAAGTGGAATTTTGTAGCAAATTCATCGAGAAGAAAGTCAAGCAGTGATGCAGTGCATGAATTTAGTAATTCCTGATGGGTAATAGAAGAACTTTCAGTGTTTAATCTAGATATGGGAGAAGTTGGGGGAAAATGTTTTCTTTTTCTGATGATGGTGTAATCGTCTCTAGTGATGCAGGTAGAAAAGTCCCAGTTGGGGGTTCTTGAGGTGGAGGTTTGGAGAGATCGAGTTGTTTGTGGTGAGGCCCATGATGGTTGGTCTAAGGATGAGAAGCACCAAGTATTATTTTAGAGAAGGATTTTATTTCCTTTGGAAATGCCTGATATGGTTCTTAGAGAGTTCCATAGTTCTCCCTAAGCCATACATCTTGGCGTGAAAAAGATGTACCAATCATTGAACAGTTAGTTTTGGTGGCCTATTTTGAAGTGTTTAGTTGTAGGTTTTATGTCTCGATGTTTTGTCTGCTAGAAGGTGAAGGCCGAGCACCGTGTTCCCGGTGGTTTTATTCAGGCATTAGATGTTCCTTAGTGGAAATGGGAGGACATATCAATGAACTTTTTTACCAGTTTACCTTGATCTCAGGGAGGCTATGAAGCTATATTGTTGGTAGTGTATCGTTTAATTAAATCAACCCACTTCATAAAAATTAAGGAGTTGAGCTCAGTGGATTTGTTCTTGAGGAAATATCTAGAGGAGGTGGTGAGACTCCCCATAGTCCTGAGGATGGTCATTTATGATTGAGATCCAAATTTTACCTCTAGGGAATGGAGAGTTATCTATCATGACATTGGTTCTCAACTATGACATAGTACTTATTTTCATCTGAAGATAGACAATCAGAAAAAGCGGGCCATCCATACTCTTGAAGAAATGTTGCACTCTTGTTTCCTAGATTTAGGAGGTTTGTGGATGAGGAACTTACCCTTGGTAGAGTTCACCTACAACAATAGTTTTCACTCCACTATCAGTATGGCACCATTTGAATCCTTGTATGGATGACCTTTCCTTTCTCTATTATGATGGATTGGGGTCGAAGAGTCAACAATTATTAGGCCGAAACTAGTACAAAACATGATAGATATGGTTCAGGTGATTCGTGAGAGGATAAAAGTAGTACAAGATCATCAAAAATACTATGCCGATCATAGAAGGATACCATTAGAGTTTGATGTTGGGGGTCATGTGATTCTAAAGGTGACTCCCCATTGTAGGAATTGAAGGTTTGGTTGTGGGAGAACGATTTCTCCCCGATTTTTGGGCCTTTTAAGGTGTTAGATTGTATTGGAGCCGCAGTGTATCAGGTATCAATTTCCCTATAGATGATCAGGATACACGATGTTTTTCATATGTTGCAGCTCTGTCGTTATCTTCATGATGAACCTCACATCATTGATTGGGGTTAGATCGATGTTGATGATCATGAAACCTTCTAGGAATGGCCTGTAGAGATCCATGACTGCATGGAGAAGGTTTTATTCAAGCATGTTATCCCCTTGGTTCGAGTATTATGGTGGTATAGTGGCATGGAGGAGAGTACTTGGGAACATGAGTCATAGATACATGCTATGTACCCTAATATATTTTATGTTTATCTCTTTGATTGTAATGGTGTCTGTCTTGTGGGTATAGACCCTTCCTGTTCATGTGATGTATTTATCTTGTTACTTGTTGTTGCTTGCTCTCTCTCTCAAGAGGTATCTTCCCTGGGAGAGTAGTTAGGAGCTGGTTGTAGTTTTCGCATGGTTTCACATTGTTCCTTTGATGAAGTGGTTGAGCTCATTTGGTGTTGAGAGCCTTGAGAGGTATCTCGAAGTGTGGTTGTTTAGACCCTTTTCCTATTTCATCTCTAGGTTGGTTTTGTAATCTTGAGGAAAAGAATGTTTTGAGAGGTATCTGATGTGAGGGCCCAGACCTCTTCAGTGCATTCCTTTTCTGAAATATGGTGTTTGAGGTGTTCTCTAAGGTCAAGGTGACTTATTCCCAACACTTTTCCAAATTTCCAATTTTGTGAATAGTGTTTCCAGTTTTGTGAATAGTTTCATCAGTAGGTCGTCTGTCGGTAGGTCCTGTCGGTAGGTCCTATCGGCAGGTCAAATTAGTAGGTCATGTTGGTAGGTAATCTATTGGTAGGTCCTATCAGTAGGTTTTTTCGGTATGTTGCCTATCGGTAGGTTCTGATGGTAGGTCACGTTGGTCAGTTGTCTATCGGTAGGTCCTATTAGTAGGTCATATTGGTAGGTCTTATATGTAGGTCCCATTGGTGGGCTGTCTGTCAGTAGGTCCTATCGGTAGGAAATCTGTCGGTAGCTCTTCTATTGGTTGGTCATTTCAGTAGGTCGTTTTTTGGTATGTCCCATTGTTAGGTATTTTCGGTAGGTCGTTTTTTAGTAGGTCTTGTCAGTAATTCATCTGTTATTATGTCATATTTCGGTAGGTCATCTATTGGTAGGTGCTATAGTGTTTCCAGATCATTCAGTGTACAATATTTCCAGCTTCCAACAATTTCACATGTTTGAAATTTTCTTCAACATAAAATGCATTCAATGAATTTTTTTATGGTATTTAAGGCCAACTCAAATCCCACAACTCATATCTTTAAATACCTAAGGTTCCTAAGGTTTTTTACTTGGTAAAACCGCATTGGTTATTGAGCTATGGATTTAATGGAAATTTAATCACTTCACGTTCCGTGAGTCTCGGATATGATCCTTCTAAGATGGGGGCCTTCCATTCATTCATTTATTCTCCTTCCTCTTGGTATGAGTCATCCAAAAACATTATTTCACAAGGAGATGTGCGACTGTACTATAGCCTTGGACTGTGTTTTCCCTGCCTCTATGCCCCTGTTTTGTGCAAGTAGGAAGTGTCGATATGTCTTTGATAGAAGGTATATTCTATCCCTATTTTTGTGGGTTCTTAGATATTTTTCCTCCTAGTTTCCTTTCCATGTTACGACATGTGATATCCATGTTTCCAATGGATATTGTTTGGGTGTTGGTTGATGCAGTTGTTCCGCAACATCCTTAGTTGGATGCAGTCGTTGCAGGAGATGTGATCGTGATCTGTTATGTTGGTTGTTATCATGCAAAGAACGTCAGAAATATTTTTAGGTAGGGGATTCAGGGATTATCTATTATTTTACATGTATTTGTATAGTTAACATGTTTTAGCCACTGGATCATAATGAAATTAATGTAATAAATAATTGAACTGGATTAAAGAATTGGTATCAATTTCTTAGCGATGTTATTGCCTCTTTATTTGCATTATCATGCGATATATATGATTTTCTTATTTATCATGTCATTATTAATGGAGATTGGAAAAGAGAATAAATCCAAGATTAATTATAAGTTAATTGGATTATGATAAATATGCATGTTTAATGAATTTGATTATTGTTGTTGTACTTGGTGATAATTAAATAGATGTAGTTATGTATGTTTAAATGAATAAGTCAATTCAAGATGGAATAAAGGGCCAGTTGTGGTATAAAGATAATGCCTTGAAAGAATCTAAGTGACCCTATTTCTTTTAAAGTTTAAGCACTATATTATTTGGAGTAGGGAGTGCACGTTGTGTGTGAAGGATGAATTCCATGTTTAGGGCCAATAGCCCAGTTGCTATATTGTTTGTTTCCTGCTGCTTGTGTTGTGGTGTGAGCCTAGGATGGTTGATCCTAGAGGGATATTGTGGTATGTGGGGATAGGTAGGACCATTGGTGGTGGTAGTAGTTGAATCCTAGAGTGGCGAAATTCATCGGTTTATGCATGTGGGTTTCGGGGAGGACACTAGGGATGATGGAACATATTAAAGCTGGGATTACCCATTGATATGAAATTTGTTGTTGTTGAATATTATGTTTATTAATTTGATTTAATTTCACCACTACTTGAGGTATATAGTCTTTCTCAACCTCCTTCCAAAAGAGGAGAATACACACGAAGTATTCCATGTGATTTCCATGTTTATATTCTCTAGGATGGATGGGCTCGGGCTCCATATATAAGTGGAAAAGACTCGATGGTTAGTACATCTACTCACCGTGTTGATACCCTTATGTTTGGTAGCTTAGAATGTTTTAATAGAATACATTGAAATATGGAAAATTGATATTTCTATTAACTAATGATTGAATAAATGATGTTGAAACCATAGGGTTGGAGTTTAGTAGGATGCAATACAGAGGTTATACTTCTAAGAAGCATTGGACTTGGTTTGGTTATTCTTGGAGGGAATTGAACTCTATTGTGATGCTAATGAAATGTAATGTGAAAAATTTTAATGGTTAATTTATGGTTAAATAATTAATTAACGTAAAATGAAACTGATAAAAAGGATAAAGTAATCTAATGTAGCTCTTTATATGGGTGTGTGCTTATAGGAAACCTAGTCTTAGTAGTGGTAGTTGAGAGTCCGAGAGAGGTTAGCTGTAGTTGAGTCTAAGACTAGCTTATTCCCATAGTGTGGTTGTGAGATATATTATATTATGTACTTTTTTGTGTTTCCATATGCTACTCCACCCTTTCGGTTAGGGAAAATGACACCTCTGGGATTCAGAGCCCTGGGGGGGGGGGGGATTTCCCCAACATCCCAATGGGAGGATGGATGGATGACTACCCCTATGGACCTGCTCTCTTCTCTTGGTAGTTACTTTTGTAGGTAGGAACGATAGTTATTTTTTCCCATATATGTGTGTAGAGGGCTTTAATGGCCTATGGCTATTCAAACACATATATTCTGGATATAGTTTCCTATATACTACTATAGGTATAATGTATATAGGCTGGGATGTATTCTGGATCCTTACTCAGTGTATGGGCTGTAGTGGCTTGATATATAATACCCAATGTTCGATACACATTATGTGGGCTCTTTTGGATCCTGGAAACTACCTGGTTATTTTGGTTTTGTGGATGTGGTGGTTGTGTTTCACGAGGTGCATGTTGTGGTGCTTCTCCCAAGTGTCTATGGGAAAGCCTTTTTGAAGAGAGATAATTAGGAATTGTGGCATTGGGGAAAAGTGGAAAACCAGTGGGGGAAGTAGTTGCGTGGTACCCTTGATATTCTTTAATATATTATATACTCTTGTATGAAATACTTGGTGAGAGTATCCATGGAGGGGATAGGAACTTAGTATACCTATTTAAGTGATGAGTTAGTTACACTTGTTTTTCACTGTGATTTATAATTCGTTATTTACTTTTGTACAAGAGGATCCATGGAATATCCTAATGAGTATACTGTTATACTCACACTACATATATATAAACTATTTTTCAGGTCACTTAGAGTAGGTTGGAGATCATGTTGGTTACTACTAGCTTGGGGTTATAGGAGCTATTCGGGCTTTGTGGTCACTTCTGTTTTACATTCTTTTGGTACTTGAAGTTTTTATTTCAGTTGTAGTAGTTATTTCAGGAAATTTCATATGTGTAATTGGGATTTATTTTATATTATAGTCCAAGGAGGAGTTTTTTGGTGTCTGTCTTATCTCTCTATTTCACATGTGTACTGTAACACCCCAAGATTTCATAGTATGTTATTTCTTCAAAATAATTCAATAACTTGCACTACACGCAACACCGAGTTCAATCACACCATGACTTACAAAAATAATCCATTCAAAAGCGGTTATGAATAGTATTATCTAAATTTTAACCTTTATATAATCCTTATAATTTTAGAATCCATATTATGAGTTTCCTTGATATAATGCAAGAACAAATTCATTTTCAGTATTGCACTTTTATCAACTTTTAATAGTGAACCCTTTTTAAATACAATATTTTAAACATTTTGACTAAATGGGGACATCAAAAAAATTTAAAATGAAACATCCCAAGCTTCCACGGTACGCTTTCCTTTGAATAATACAGTAGCGTGTGTTATACGCAACTTCGAGTTTTAACACACACCGTAACCAATCAAACTAGCTGTTATGAATAGTAATACCTACTTTTTGAAATCATATATATTCTATATTTCAAAATGGACTTCATTTTTGGATTCGGAATATCGAAATTAACCTAGGGTGAAATTTTGGTACTTTTCGGAAAACTTTTATATTTTGATGAATAGTGAAAATTACTAAATTTTAATTAAAAACAACTTTTTTAATCAAAATAATTAATAGTGATAAATTATTAATTTGAGTGGTTTTAAAGTATATTTAGAATATATTTTTACCACTTAATATAATGTTGGTCATTGGACATAATTTTACAATTAAACCGAACATAAACAAGTGTCAATCTTTTGATAGTTATTATCCCTTAAAAACACGCTTTTTGTTTTGACAGCGGGAATTAATTTTAAATTAATTTCTGCCACTTCTGTGTTTTGAATTTAGAAAAATGGATTCCATATTTGGAATCAGGATGTTCAAATTGTGTAAATAGGTAACTTTTATTTTTAGATATTTTGAATAATTACTGCGGTAAATATTTTATTTACTATGGTTAAGGGTAAATCCGGTAAATAAGGGTTAAAAAAATAATATTATAATAATACTAAATTACCCTAAAACGTGTCTTAACCCTATTTTTTGATACATGGTCGACCATGGGAATCTTTGGGTCTATTTTGGGACCCCATGGATCCACTTGTAAGTGATAATGACACATTATATTAATAAAGTTAAAATAAAAATAAAAATGGCATAAGCTTACATCTTTTAGAAGAACAATTTTTACATAGGGTTATACATGTTTGAATTTCAATTATAAATATTCATTAGAAAGATAAAAAGATTTCCTACATAATGATATTTTATTTATAATTTTTAGACATTAAATAATTTATTTTATTTATGACACAATGATGATGCAGTAATTACTATAATAGTGAAAAATTAAAATAAGTGATATTATAAATACCCAAATAAATATAATATGAAACTTTTAATGAATTAAACTAATTTTCTAGGATAATATGATATATTAGGATTTATTTAATTGACTTTTTTCGAAGTAATCAATCTGTTATGAGTTTCACAAAAATCAACTAATGAATAGTGTCAAAATTGACATAAAAGAGTTCTTAAAACAAATATTATATTATTAATTGATATTAAATTCCTAAAAATCTAATGTTCGTCCAAGAGACTTATATCATGATATGTTAATCATTAATGGACCACTTGGGGGTCGCTTGGATGTATATGGTAAGTTTATTAACCATATAATATAAAAATACAAAGAGACATTGTAAAAGTGAAACTAATTAACTTAGAGTTAATACTTAAAGATAAGGTTAATATAAGTACCCAGACCTGTCTAAATTCTATTGGATGAGTTGTTTTCGACCCATCCCCACCTCAACCTTTGAATAGTAAACTTTGGAGCCATTAGAAACCGAATATGAATTTATTATAAATTAATATTTCTAGCTTTTCCAAAGGTGCCCCTCACCCCTCTTATAAAAGGGCACTCCTCCTTCTCATTTCTTCACACCTCTCAAGCCACTTGGCTCGTCCAAACTCTGCCCAACTAAGCTCCCCACAACCCTATCCTCCTCCTTGAAGCTTCCCCTTAGGCAGAAATCATTTCAAGAAGTCCTTTGGTTCCAACCAAAGTGAGTTACCTAAATTAAAGGTAACGATTTCTCTTAAATTATTTTCATTCATTTTGCTTCTCCAACCCCCAAACTCTTTTTATTTCCTTTCTTTTGTAACAACACCAGTATCCTCAATATACTAGGATGTTGTTATAAGAAGGATTCAAACTACACATACACACAACTCCATCTAATGGATGATGAACATAATGTTTCTGTGGATGGCAAACTAACGCCTCACGAAACGATGATTGTTCAAATACATCTTACCGCCTCTCATGGTGGCCATTATGATGGCACTGTAATTAAATATGATATTAATGATATATATTTTATATATAAGCTTCTGTAATTCCATTTTATTTCATACCATTATTCGTTTCATGTTGTATATACATACGATAATTTCATTTGAGGAAGTGCGGACTACAGCCCCCTTAAAATGATATGACTCGTTCA
Source organism: Viscum album (assembly GCA_963277665.1). Classification (NCBI taxonomy): domain Eukaryota; kingdom Viridiplantae; phylum Streptophyta; class Magnoliopsida; order Santalales; family Viscaceae; genus Viscum; species Viscum album. Next base: position 646,664,991 of record OY728119.1, read on the forward strand.
TACCACACATGGAACGTATAAAGGATGGTGTTAATGAACTTAAGTAACATATATAAAATATTATATTATACTGGAATAGTAATATACCTATGTATCATTTGGATTCGATTCTTTTAAAATAAAAATTAAATGGAAATAGCGTTCGTGCGTACGTACGGACTACCGTCTCCACGAACGCGATGAGATTCATTCTCCATCATATCCATTCAAGTATAATTATCATTTAATGATTTAAAAATGATGTTTAAGGACTTGATACCATTCTGGATATGAATAAGATACAAAAAACATGACTTATGTAACAAAACATATAAAAGAAAATGAGTAAGTTAACACCCGAAACGACGATAATACTAAGATATTATTAATAAAGCAATATTAAAAGATCATATATGATATCATATTAATGTATATAATTCTTGTATAATTTAATAACAATTATTTCACAATTATACAGGAGGTTAACCTACCCCAACAAAGGAAAAGTACAAGGTAAGGGTTATTTCACAATCTCTTCATTATCCGAGGTTGTATTATACGTAATAATCTACTGGGATCTCTTTATCATCCACATCCATGTTTCTTCGAAATGTATTTCAAAACATTTTTTTTATTTACAAGAATATGGGTTAAATTCATTTATACCCTTGTTTGACTTTTTGTAAGAGGTTTATAAAGGAATCTTTCCGTCGTTTTCAAAACAAGGTCCTTTCTAACCTTTTCGACAGAATTAAGATAAGAATGTTTTTTTTAACTTATACGGCGGGTGCGGTTATTTTCCGCCGTTATAAAATCGTCAAAGCTTCCCTTACAAGCTTATAAGAATATTTTCAAGAAAATGTTTTATTTTATATGGCTCTTAAATGATTTCAAAAATAGGAAGAGATATTTCTCTAAAAAGAATTTTGATTTCATCTATGTCAACATCCTTCATTATTCTTGATTGAGTCAATGTGATACAATACAATCTTCCATATTGTATCAAAAGAGTTATGTTTGACTGTGGATGTGCTATTTTTATATCACTCATGGTTTATGTTTAAAGTGTTGACATTTCAGAAGTTATTTTTAATCCGAATGTTTATGTTATATTTCAAACTTTTCTTCAAATGAATGTGCTAATCAAGTATGTTCCGGGTTGGGGACCGGTAAAAGTAAGCCCTCCGGGTTGGGGACTGGTAAAAGTAAGCCCTCCAGGTTGGGGACTGGTTAAAGTAAGCCCTCCAGGTTAGGGACTGGTAAAAGTATGCCCTCCGGGTTGGTGTCCGGTTATTAGAGGCACTCCGGGTTGGTGTCCGGTTATTAGAGGCACTCCGGGTTGGTGTCCGGTTATTAGAGGCACTCCGGGTTGGGTTCCGGTTAGAAGTAACCCCTAGGTCTTGGGATGAGGCCTAGACAATGAAATTAACGTTTGACATTATGCATTCCAACATTATGAAAGTGGTTTTTGATTTTTGCATGTGATTATTCGATTAGTAGAATATCCATGTGAATAAGTAAATGGCACTATTTCATTTTACTTTTGCCATACTATGTTGAAGTTCAAGTTTAAAAGGCTTTTGTTTTAGTAATGTATTGCCTTAAATGTTTATGCTTATTTTGAATGTTCCGTTATATTGTTATCCTTACTGGGCATTTGAGCTCACCCCTTTTCTATGTTTTATTTTTCCCAGGTAGTGAAGAAGTAAATTATGAATGACTTGCAGGGATATTATGAGGGGTTAATAGTGTGGATATGAAGACTTTGTTGTTGTAGTAGTTTTTCATTTTGAAATGTAATGTAAAACTTTATGATTATATCTAGTGTTTCCAAGGCTACTAAACCAATCGGTCTTTCGGGATTGGATCTTTCTTGTGATCATGCCAATGTTACGAAGTAATGCACCGACTCTGGGTAGCTGGGGTCGGGGCGTTACAGTTGGTATCAGAGGAAGTTTAGTACAAACCTTGGAAGCTAGATTTAGATAAACTCTGATTAGAGCACATAGACCTAAGATGAACTTTGAGGATTAGTATAGAAGAACTTCCTAGAATTTTGGTATTGTAGAGACTTTGTGAGTTTTCCGAGCAATACATCCCTGTTTGGATACGAGCAGGTAGAGGCGGCTCTGGCACAGATGTACCTAGGGGTAAAACCCGAAAACACCGATTTGAGCTAGACTCGAACGGGAACTGGTGCACGACAACGGGCCTTGCTGCACTCTTGGTTACGACACTCCCGGGGGATATGCTTAGGATAACTCTCACTTTCTTTACAAATCATTATGAAGGGTTTACGAGTATATACTTCCTCAAAGAAAACATATTTATGATTATGGATTATATCCATAGATAGTTCAATTTATGTTTAGTGTTTTATAAGTATGGGATTATGTATTTTTATTCATAAACTGATCTAGTGTATGCCATTGTTTAGAAATGGCGCCCAGTAGAAGGAATGAGAACTCCAGAAATTCACATGATCCAAAGAGAAGGAAGGATCATATCTTTCATGGTCTTAAGCTAGAATTTATAAGAGAAATAGTCTCCCATGTATTATCATCATATGAAGATATAATATCATGTGTTGATAAGATAAGTAAAGAGTTTGTTGAGTCCTATGGCCTTGAAGTGAAGCAAGAGAAGAACAAGATGGAAGAGAGAAAGATGGATAAAGGGAAGGGGGAAAAGAGGAATTTTCCCATATGTGGTAACTGTGGAAAGAAACACCCTGGAGCTTGCCTGAAAGGAATGGGAGTTTGTTATAAGTGTGGAGGAAAAGGGCACAAAGTACGTGACTGTAAGGGTAAGAAAATGGTTTCAAATGTACAATGCTTCATTTGCAAGGAGTTTGGACACTACGCGAACCTATGTCCTAGTCATCAGACTATGCCGCAAATGATGCTATTGGATAATAATCAAGTTATGATACTACCACAGATGAAGAGGAATGATTAGAGTTCTTATGTTGATTATGTCAATTGAGTGTTGTATCAACAATGTACTTGTTATAATAATTATGGAGTATATAAGGATTGTACTGCAGTACTATTTCATTAAGGACTTGAGATTGTGTGGAACAAAGAAAAGTGACTCAATAGAAGGTTAAATTTTTGGAAAATATATGGTTTAGAGAAAGATAAACCATAATATGGTTCTGATACCGAAGTAGTGATTTTAGAATAATACATGATTGATTTGGATAAATTATATTGGATATTCTTGACTACCTTGAAGTTGATTAATGATTTGTATATTCCATCATTGTTGGGGTTTAAAACATTTTTGGATTAATGAAGTATATCCATCATTCTATATGGAATAAGGGAGCATGAATGTAATCAATAAGGAATATGGTAATTCAGGATGTTTCAGTATATTAAAAGAATACATGATGAAGGTATTCATATTCTATTACGGGGTAAAAAGGATCTACATTATGTTTGACTTCCTTATAAATGTTGGACTGTGAGTTTGGACAGAAGTATTTTGGATAGTTCTAGTTTGGATTATTTTGGATTTCCATAAAATGACAACCCGGAGGTCGGGCGGCAACCCGTCGCGTCCGGCAAAGCTGCGAGACTTGAACCTGCAACCGAAGGGAGACAAGAGTGTATCACCTACCACTGGCCCACGAGATGTCCTGGATTAAATAATGTAGTTTTTATTAAAAGATCTTGTAGATGAATTATAAATTCGTTTATTTTGGAACCCTATACGAATAGTGTAAATAGAAATTTTTTTACATTCTATTATCTTTTAGAGTGAAAGATGAGTTTGTGGTAGAAATTTATTAATGGATAAAACTCTAATTATAAAGTAAGTATATCTCCTTATGATCTTAGCCAATCTCATAAATAAATTCCTCAAAATTAAGAAAAGGAACTTAGAACAAAAATGTTGTCCTAGAAGGTACCTTAAATCATCACTAATTTATGGCTTTGGGATTGTTGGCCTTTTCATAGCCATGTTCTCTACCACTCTCCATCAGATAAATGATGGTTAGATTTTTCTTCCATATCCATATTTTCCTACATATGTGTTATTTTTGGTAATCTTCATACTTTCCACTCTTTATTTTAAATAGAGGCCTCATTAATTTATTTTTCGATGTGGGATTTCAACTAAGATATTTTGGAACGTCAAAAATGTGTCATCCCAATATCCTATGTTTTGTTGAACCGATGGTATTTCAAATCATCATAGATTGATGAGTTTAAGGACCTCAATTTTATACTTGTTTGTGATTGATGACCTCAATCACTACCTATAAATATTTACGTTTTTCCTCCAATTATATGTCTCTAATTACCACCAATGTTCTCCTAATCGAGATCATAATTTGGTGGTGACACTTTCATTTCTCTTTTCCTCATATTAAGACTAAATTTTAGTAACCCTATTTCCGATGTGGGTTTTCCCACAAATATATTTTCTATTTTCAACCTTTTATTTTCAAAGAATAATTTCAAATTGCGAGGACGCAATTTATTGAAGGAGGGGAGAATGTAACACCCCAAGATTTCATAGTATGTTATTTCTTCAAAATAATTCAATAACTTGCACTACACGCAACACCGAGTTCAATCACACCATGACTTACAAAAAAAATCCATTCAAAAGCGGTTATGAATAGTATTATCTAAATTTTAAACTTTATATAATCCTTATAATTTTAGAATCCATATTATGAGTTTCCTTGATATAATGCAAGAACAAATTCATTTTCAGTATTGCACTTTTATCAACTTTTAATAGTGAACCCTTTTTAAATACAATATTTTAAACATTTTGACTAAATGGGGACATCAAAAAAATTTAAAATGAAACATCCCAAGCTTCCACGGTACGCTTTCCTTTGAATAATACAGTAGCGTGTGTTATACGCAACTTCGAGTTTTAACACACACCGTAACCAATCAAACTAGCTGTTATGAATAGTAATACCTACTTTTTGAAATCATATATATTCTATATTTCAAAATGGACTTCATTTTTGGATTTGGAATATCGAAATTAACCTAGGGTGAAATTTTGGTACTTTTCGGAAAACTTTTATATTTTGATGAATAGTGAAAATTACTAAATTTTAATTAAAAACAACTTTTTTAATCAAAATAATTAATAGTGATAAATTATTAATTTGAGTGGTTTTAAAGTATATTTAGAATATATTTTTACCACTTAATATAATGTTGGTCATTGGACATAATTTTACAATTAAACCGAACATAAACAAGTGTCAATCTTTTGATAGTTATTATCTCTTAAAAACACGCTTTTTGTTTTGACAGCGGAAATTAATTTTAAATTAATTTCTGCCACTTATGTGTTTTGAATTTAGAAAAATGGATTCCATATTTGGAATCAGGATGTTCAAATTGTGTAAATAGGTAACTTTTATTTTTAGATATTTTTAATAATTACTGCGGTAAATATTTTATTTACTATGGTTAAGGGTAAATCCGGTAAATAAGGGTTAAAAAAATAATATTATAATAATACTAAATTACCCTAAAACGTGTCTTAACCCTATTTGTTGATACATGGTCGACCATGGGAATCTTTGGGTCTATTTTGGGACCCCATGGATCCACTTGTAAGTGATAATGACACATTATATTAATAAAGTTAAAATAAAAATAAAAATGGCATAAGCTTACATCTTTTAGAAGAACAATTTTTACATAGGGTTATACATGTTTGAATTTCAATTATAAATATTCATTAGAAAGATAAAAAGATTTCCTACATAATTATATTTTATTTATAATTTTTAGACATTAAATAATTTATTTTATTTATGACACAATGATGATGCAGTAATTACTATAATAGTGAAAAATTAAAATAAGTGATATTATAAATACCCAAATAAATATAATATGAAACTTTTAATGAATTAAACTAATTTTCTAGGATAATATGATATCTTAGTATTGATTTAATTGACTTTGTTCTAAGTAATCAATCTGTTATGAGTTTCACAAAAATCAACTAATGAATAGTGTCAAAATTGACATAAAAGTGTTCTTAAAACAAATATTATATTATTAATTGATATTAAATTCATAAAAATCTAAGGTTCGTCCAAGAGACTTATATCATGATATGTTAATCATTAATGGACCACTTGGGGGTCTCTTGGATGTATATGGTAAGTTTATTAACCATATAATATTAAAATGCAAAGAGACATTGTAAAAGTGAAACTAATTAACTTAGAGTTAATACTTAAAGATAAGGTTAATATAAGTACCCAGACCTGTCTAAATTCTATTGGATGAGTTGTTTTCGACCCATCCCCACCTCAACCTTTGAATAGTAAACTTTGGAGCCATTAGAAACCGAATATGAATTTATTATAAATTAATATTTCTAGCTTTTCCAAAGGTGCCCCTCACCCCTCTTATAAAAGGGCACTCCTCCTTCTCATTTCTTCACACCTCTCAAGCCACTTGGCTCGTCCAAAATCTGCCCAACTAAGCTCCCCACAACCCTATCCTCCTCCTTGAAGCTTCCCCTTAGGCAGAAATCATTTCAAGAAGTCCTTTGGTTCCAACCAAAGTGAGTTACCTAAATTAAAGGTAACGATTTCTCTTAAATTATTTTCAATCATTTTGCTTCTCCAACCCCCAAACTCTTTTTATTTCCTTTCTTTTGTAACAACACCAGTATCCTCAATATACTAGGATGTTGTTATAAGAAGGATTCAAACTACACATACACACAACTCCATCTAATGGATGATGAACATAATGTTTCTGTGGATGGCAAACTAACGCCTCACGAAACGATGATTGTTCAAATACATCTTACCGCCTCTCATGGTGGCCATTATGATGGCACTGTAATTAAATATGATATTAATGATATATATTTTATATATAAGCTTCTGTAATTCCATTTTATTTCATACCATTATTCGTTTCATGTTGTATATACATACGATAATTTCATTTGAGGAAGTGCGGACTACCGCCCCCTTAAAATGATATGACTCGTTCATACCACACATGGAACGTATAAAGGATGGTGTTAATGAACTTAAGTAACATATATAAAATATTATATTATACTGGAATAGTAATATACCTATGTATCATTTGGATTCGATTCTTTTAAAATAAAAATTAAATGGAAATAGCGTTCGTGCGTACGTACGGACTACCGTCTCCACGAACGCGATGAGATTCATTCTCCATCGTATCCATTCAAGTATAATTATCATTTAATGATTTAAAAATGATGTTTAAGGACTTGATACCATTCTGGATATGAATAAGATACAACAAACATGACTTATGTAACAAAACATATAAAAGAAAATGAGTAAGTTAACACCCGAAACGACGATAATAATAAGATATTATTAATAAAGCAATATTAAAAGATCATATATGATATCATATTAATGTATATAATTCTTGTATAATTTAATAACAATTATTTCACAATTATACAGGAGGTTAACCTACCCCAACAAAGGAAAAGTACAAGGTAAGGGTTATTTCACAATCTCTTCATTATCCGAGGTTGTATTATACATAATAATCTACTGGGATCTCTTTATCATCCACATCCATGTTTCTTCGAAATGTATTTCAAAACATTTTTTTTATTTACAAGAATATGGGTTAAATTCATTTATACCGTTGTTTGACTTTTTGTAAGAGGTTTATAAAGGAATCTTTCCGTCGTTTTCAAAACAAGGTCCTTTCTAACCTTTTCGACAGAATTAAGATAAGAATGTTTTTTTTAACTTATACGGCGGGTGCGGTTATTTTCCGCCGTTATAAAATCGTCAAAGCTTCCCTTACAAGCTTATAAGAATATTTTCAAGAAAATGTTTTATTTTATATGGCTCTTAAATGATTTCAAAAATAGGAAGAGATATTTCTCTAAAAAGAATTTTGATTTCATCTATGTCAACATCCTTCATTATTCTTGATTGAGTCAATGTGATACAATAAAATCTTCCATATTGTATCGAAAGAGTTATGTTTGACTGTGGATGTGCTATTTTTATATCACTCATGGTTTATGTTTAAAGTGTTGACATTTCAGAAGTTATTTTTAATCCGAATGTTTATGTTATATTTCAAACGTTTCTTCAAATGAATGTGCTAATCAAGTATGTTCCGGGTTGGGGACCGGTAAAAGTAAGCCCTCCAGGTTGGGGACTGGTAAAAGTAAGCCCTCCAGGTTGGGGACTGGTTAAAGTAAGCCCTCCAGGTTAGGGACTGGTAAAAGTATGCCCTCCGGGTTGGTGTCCGGTTATTAGAGGCACTCCGGGTTGGTGTCCGGTTATTAGAGGCACTCCGGGTTGGTGTCCGGTCATTAGAGGCACTCCGGGTTGGGTTCCGGTTAGAAGTAACCCCTAGGTCTTGGGATGAGGCCTAGACAATGAAATTAACGTTTGACATTATGCATTCCAACATTATGAAAGTGGTTTTTGATTTTTGCATGTGATTATTCGATTAGTAGAATATCCATGTGAATAAGTAAATGGCACTATTTCATTTTACTTTTGCCATACTATGTTGAAGTTCAAGTTTAAAAGGCTTTTGTTTTAGTAATGTATTGCCTTAAATGTTTATGCTTATTTTGAATGTTCCGTTATATTGTTATCCTTACTGGGCATTTGAGCTCACCCCTTTTCTATGTTTTATTTTTCCCAGGTAGTGAAGAAGTAAATTATGAATGACTTGCAGGGATATTATGAGGGGTTAATAGTGTGGATATGAAGACTTTGTTGTTGTAGTAGTTTTTCATTTTGAAATGTAATGTAAAACTTTATGATTATATCTACTGTTTCCGAGGCTACTAAACCAATCGGTCTTTCGGGATTGGATCTTTCTTGTGATCATGCCAATGTTACGAAGTAATGCACCGACTCTGGGTAGCTGGGGTCGGGGCGTTACATGTACTCTTAGAGGGTAATGCCTCCCATTTTTGTGTTTATTATACCCACAGTCCTAGTCACCAGAAGGGGCCTACTGGAGGTGGGACTCGGGGGTCATTACCCCTCTTCTCACATTTCCATCCTATGAAGGGTACATTTTGTGGAGAGGGGGTAATTACATAAGAGGGTTCAATGGGTTTACTCATATCATTATTGACCAAATCTTCAGAATCAGCCGCAACAATGAGCATATGAAAGTCCAAATTGGCCAAGAATGGATGCAACAGAATCCATCAGTTTCAAATTCAGTTCTAGGGAATTTTTCATCAAAGGAATCCTAGGTTCTTCCATCATACAGAAGATCTAGATAAAATAACCTAACAACACATGCATCAGTTCTTGGTGTATTGAATACCACTTATGGTGGTTACTTCCATTACACACTAGTGGAAAAAACGTTTAACACGTCAGCATTTTTCACGTAAGTTCTATATAACCGACGTGAAAAGATTTAATGATCGATATATCACGTCGGTTATTTTCTAACCGACTTGATATATCGACCAGGATCCATTTTTTACATCAGTTATTTTATAACTGACGTAAAATTTATGGAGATTAGCTTTTTTACGTCGGTTATTGTATAACCAACATGAAAATAAAATCTGGCGGGCTTTATCACGTCGGTTATTTTATAACCGATGTGATAAAGGAAAGCACGTCACTTTACCACGTCAGTTATAAAAAAATCGACGTGATAAAGCTAATCTCAGCAATTTATCACATCGGTATAAAGCGACATATATAACGTCGGTTATTTTATAAATGACATGATAAATTGTTTTCTATGTCAGTTATTAAATAACTGGAATTATAAAAATTTAAAAAAATAGTTTACCACATCGGTTATTAAATAACTGACATGATAAATATTTTAAATGATTTATCGCACCCCATATTCAGTCATTCTGTTTTCTTCGATCGGGTGACCTGCGACTTTTCTCTCTCACGCGAAAAACCAAGAAATGATTCGTCGAAGTCGTGCCCTCCAGCCTAGTTTTCCCAAAATCATTATTTATATTTATTTTCATTAGATCTATCAGTTCGACTCACAACACTCAAGTAAGCCTCACACGACTCCTTTTCAGTTTTTTATTTTCTGCGATGCCCTAAACTAAATTTTTGAGATGTTATTTTTCTTTGTTTTTTCTATAATGGTAAGTTTCATAGTGTTCATCTATACCATGATAAATTCATTTCTGGTAAAATAAACCTATGGTAGTGATATCATGGAATTTTATGATTTTTGTGTGTTTTATCATGTGTGTGTGCGCGTACAGGGGGTTTCCAAGGGGGTGGGGGGGGGGGGCTTTTCAAGTGGTTGGTGGTGTCCAGGGGGGTTGGGTGGGCTGTCCAGTGGGGTGGGGGTGTCCAGGGGGTTTCACAGGGGGGGGGGGGTTCCAGGGGGTGTGGGGGTGTCCAAGGGGGGTTACGGGTGTCCAAGGGGGTGCAGGGGATGTCATAGGGGGTGGGTGGTGGTGTCCGGGGGGGGTGCAGGGGCTGTCTAAGGGGGTGGGGGCTGTCCAGAGGGTTAAGGGGGCTGTCCAGAGGGTTGGGGGTGTCCAGGGTGTCCATGGAGGTGGGGGGGGGGGCAGTCTAGGGGTGTGTGTGTGTGGGGGGGGGGATCCAAGGGGGTGGGGGAGGGGGGGTGTCGATGGTGGTGGGGGGTTGTCCAAGGGGTGGGGGGGATGTATAGAGGGTTGGGGGTGTCTAGGGGGTGATCAAGGGGGTAGGGGGTGGGGGTGGTGTCCAGGAGGGGTGGGGGAGTCCAAGGGGTGGGGGGGGGGGGGTATCTAGAGGGGTAGGGGGATGTCCAGGGGGGTGGCTGTCCAGAGGGGTGGGGTGGGGTGTCCAAGGGGGTGGTGGGTGGTGTCCAGGGGGTGGGTGGTGGGGGGGGGGGCTTTCCAAGGGGGTGGTGGTGTCCAGGGGGTGTCCAAGGGAGTGGGGGGGTGTCTAAGGGGGTGGGTGTTAAGTGTCAGTTGGGATTGACTATTGCATCGTGGTTTGTGAGATTATGACATGATAATTGTATTGTATCATGGATATTATGCTATAATTTATTAGTGTTGTTTAATTTATGGTGGTTCCATCTTGGTGGTCAGTGTTGTATTATCATGTAGCCATGATTTCTTTCAAATTGAATAGGGGGGAAATTTGTGGATATTTAAGGATCTTGAGGTTTCCACTATGATTTTTAGGGATTCAAGCATTATGAAAAGATGAGGGGTGTTATAATATGATTCTATCTGGTTATATATATTTTGACCAATCATTGACTATGATAAAATTATTGTTTATGGGGGAGACCATGTCATGGTTTTCAAAGATGCAGTTATCCTGACCCCACTATGCCATGATGATAGGCTTTACACTATGATTTTCTCCATCCGAGTTTTTATTTTAAATTAGATTTGATTATCAAGTTATTCCATTTTCTCTAATTTTCTATCAACCATTGGAGGCCCCATGGTTTTCTTGGATTCCATGGAGTTCTCTCTACTATGGTGTTTGATTCTTTCCTTCTATTGAAATTTTATTTCCTTAAATATGTTACTTATTCCATGTTCTTTTTTCCTTTCTTCTTTGTGTCTTTTTTTCTTCTTCGTCCACGTATTCTTCTCATTCATTACTTATATTATTAGGGATGTTTTTTCATTTTTAAATTGATCATTTTATAGTAATCGATGTGTTCATGGGTTATTAGGTGGGGTGGGGGTGTCCAAGGGGTGGGGGTGTCTAGAGGGGTGGTGGGCTGTCTAGGGGGGGCTGTCCATAGGTGTGGGGGCTGTCCAGGGGGGGGTGTCCAGGGGGTGTACGAGGGGGGGGGGGTGTCCAAGGGGTTGGGGTGTCCAGGGGGTTGGTGGGGGGGGGTGTCCATGGGGGTAGTGGGTGGGGGTGGTGTCTAAGATGGGTGGGGGTGTCCAAGGGGGTGGGGGTGTCTAGAGGGGTGAGGGGATGTCCAGGGGTAGGGGCTGTCCAGAGGGGTGGGGGGGGCAGTCCAAGGGGGTTGTGGTGTCCAGGGGATGTCCAAGGGGGTGGGGGTGGTGTCCAAGGGGGTGGGGGTGGTGTCCAAGGGGGTTGGGGGTGTTTTCCAAGGGGGTAGGGGAGTCTAGGGGGTGGTATCCAAGGGGGTTTGGGTGGTGTCCAGAGGGGGGGGCTGTCCAGAGGTTTCAAATCGTTAGAATCTGTGTAATTTTCAGTATTTAATGTATACATATTTTAATATTTATACTTCATATTTCTTTTTTATGAAAGGGTGAATTTAGTGTCTAGTTCCACCGGGATTTATTCTTTGTGAACCTTAATAAGAAATGATCCAAGATAAATTTAAAACTGTTATATCTAACTATATTTTATTTTTAAAATCATTTTCAATGATATTTTTTTTAAATAAGCATATTTTTGTTTTATATTTCAAAATTGTTTTACATTAAAATTATGATATTTTTTATATAAACATATATTTGTCTTATGTTAAAAAGATGTATAATTTTGATATTTGTTATAGGTAATAATGAGTCGAAGTTGGATTATGACACATCAAATGAGAAATGAATATCAGGAAGGTGTTGATGCCTTTTTGGAATTTTCTAAATGAAATGTTCCAAGTAGTGACATTTTTTTCTGTCCATGCCTGAAATGTTTGAATATAAAGAAGTTGAAAAGTAGAGAGATAAAAGATCATCTAATTTTTCATGGTTTTAATCAGAGATACAACACTTGGATTTGGCATGGTGAAACTGGGCATAATGTCAGATCTACTGATGATGATGATTCACAAGATGGTAACTCTGATGGAATTGAAGAAATGATTCACAATATTGCAGCAGAACAAATTGAGATATAACCGAATGTTGTGCGTCTATATGGTGATGCTGAAAAATCATTGTATCTTGGCTGTATAGATTTTACAGTTTTGTCGGTGGTGTTAATATTAATTAACCTGAAGGCAAAACATAGATGGAGTGACCGATGTTTTATAGAGTTTCTACAATTGATGAAAGACATTCTTCCAAAAGATAACGATATTCTAGATTCACATTAGAAGGACAATAAAATATTATGCCCGATGGGATTTGAATACAAGAAAATACATGCTTTTCTGAATGACTGTATGATATATAGGAAGGAATATGAATTTCTGTCAGAGTTTCCTAAATGTGGGACATCACGGTATAAGGTGAAAGAAAAATCGCAGGCTGATGTAGAGATTATAGATATCCCTTCAAAGTTATTTTGGTATCTTCCTATAATTCAAAATTTCAAATGTTTATTTTCTAATTCACATGAAGAAAAAATGTTAAGATGTCATTTTTATGAGAGGATATGTGATGGAAAAATATTCCATCCAGCTGATTGTCCACAATGGAAGAAAATTGACGAGTAGTATCCTACATTTGGAAATGAAATTAGAATTCTCATACTAGGTTTTTGCACATATGGAATGAATCCATATGGAACCCTCAGTAGTACACATACTTCATGGCATGTTTTATTGGTAATTTACAACCTCTCTCTTGAAGTTTGTATGATGTGAAAATATGACATGTTGAGTATAATGATCTCTGTTCTGAAGCAACCTGACAATGATATTGATGTTTTCATGTCACCATTGATTGATGATTTGATACTTTTATGGGAGGATGTTATTATGGTGTATGATTCTAATAAAATGGAATATTTTCAACTGCATGCAGTTCTTATGTTCACTATAAATGACTTCCCAACATATGGAAATTTTTCTGGATACAATGTTAATGGGCATAAAGCATGTCCAATTTTTGAACAATAGACTTCATATTGTTAATTGCATCAGGGGAGGAAAATAATGTACATGGGTCATCGAATGTTTTTTCTTATGGATCACTCTTATAGAAGACTAAAAAAGGAATTCAATGGCTCACAAGAATTTGATATTTCTCCAAAACCCTAATCCCCTGATCTGTATTTTGAGAGTGTGGAAAACCTTGATGTGACATTGGGAAAAACACAAAAATATGGTAATGATTGACGTATTTGGAAGAAAAGGTGAATATTTTTTGAGCTACCATGTTGGAGATATCATGAAGTTAAACATAAAATTGATGTCATGCACATGGAGAAGAATATATGTAATAGTTTGATTGGAACATTGTTAGATATTAAAGGAACAACAAAAGATGTGTTGAATTCCAGATTTGACTTACTATCAATGGGAATGCATTTGGAGTTAACTCCCACTTTTAATGGAAGAAGAAAATTTCTTCCCCTGGCTTGTCATACATTATCCAAGAGGGGGAAAATTAGCTTTTGTCAGTGTCTTCATGATATCAATGTTCCTCAAGGTTATTATTCAAATGTAAAAAATTTTATCTCATTGAAGGACTTGAAGATGATAGGTATGAAATATCATGATTGTAACGTCATTATACAACAACTTCTACCAGTTGCATTGCGTGGAATATTTCCCATCCGTGTCAAAAAGACTATAATGAAGTTGTGTAGTTTATTCAATTCATTTTGTAATAAGGTGATTGATTTGAATGCTTTGAACATTTTGGAAAATGATGCAATTTGTATACTTTGTTAGGACGTCAAACACTTAGAAGTGGAATGGTCAAATTATTTTACAGGTTTGATTGAATTTTAGTTATTTGTAGTGTAAAATGTAATTTTGAATATTGTCATTGTAATTGTCTATTTGGTAGTCATTTAGGTTGAATTTAGTTTTTTCAAGTTGACATTGTATGTTTTGAATGTTATATATGTGAATTTTTAATTTTTATCTACTTCTTGTTTTGGTCTACTTATGATGGTTTTTCTGGTATGGATTCTGGTCTGGGGGGGAGGGGTTCCAAGGGTGTGTGTGTGGGGGGGGGGGGTGTCTAGTGGGGGGGGGGGTATCTAGGGGTGTGGGAGGGGAGTTCGGTGGGGTGGAAGGGGGGGTGTCCTGGGTGTCCATAGAGTGGGTGGGGGGGGGGGGGGGTAGTCCAGGGGGGTGGGAGCATTTCCAGGAGGGTGGGAGGGATGTCCAGGGGATTGGGGGGGCTGTCTAGTGGGTTTCCAGGGGTGTGGGGGGTGTCCTGTGGGGTGAGGGGGGTTTCTAGGGTTGTGGGAGGGTTGTCCTGTAGGGTGGGGGGTGTCCAGGGTGTCCATGGGGATGAGGGGGCAGTCCAGGAGGTGGGAAAAGAGGCACCGCCATCCCTCGAGGGGATGAACGCCGCTGTAAGGTACTCCTCACTCTCACATGCGAAGCTTAAACTCTCAAAATGTTTCACCAATGATTTCTTACCCTGTAAACAACATTCATTCTATCACATTGATGCCAATATAACTAGGGTAAACACCATCACGTGTGACTAAAATACCTAGATCTTGGTGGTGGCAATCTCCCGGATCATGCGGGACAGTAAATGATGCTCCCAAGACTGCCCATGAGATGCCTGAAATAACGTTAACAAAAATCCCGGTGGTGGGAAGAGGGTTCCTATTCAGTTGGTGGAGAGGGACGCGGAGAACATGACTACGATGATCCAAAATATACCCAACAAGTACATGTAAGTGACTGTTTAGTTTCCCAAATTAGATGCTTGAACAAATATAGGGTTGTTTGTGTGTTTGTTTGGTCTCCTCAATGAAATGTTGGTCCAGGAACATTACCAAAATTTCCCGTCTGTCACAAAAAAACACACAAACAACCCTATATTTGTTCAATAATATAATATAGGAAACTAAATAGTCACTTACGTGTACTTGTTGGGTATATTTTGGATCATCCCAGTCGTCTTCTCCGCGTCCCTCTCCACCAATTGAACTGGCGCCCTTTTCCCACCACTGGTATTTTTTTAACGTCGTTTCATGCATCTCATGGGAAGACTTGGGAGCATCATTTCCAGTTCCATAAGATCTGGGAGATTACCACCGCCAAGATCCAAGTATTTTAGTCACACATGACGGTGTTTTCCCTGGTTATACTGGCATCAAAGTGATAGAAGGAATGATCTTCACAGGGGAAGAAAGAATTGGTGAAACATTTTGAGAGCTCAAGCTTCGCATGTGAGAATGATGAGTACCTTCCCGTAGCGTTCAGCCCCCGAGGGATGGCGGTGCCTCCTCTCCCAACACCAGCTGTCCAGGGGATATCTAGGGGTGGCGGGAAGTCCAGGGGTGTGGGGTGTCCAGGGGTGTGGTGGGGGCTGTCCAGTGGGGGGGGGGGGGGGTTCTGGTCTGGTTTCAGTCCGGTTTTGGTCCGGGGGTGTCCAGTGAGGTGGGGGGAGGGGGTGTCTAGTGGGGTGTGAGGGTAGGAGGGTGTCCAGGATGGTGGGAGGGATGTCCAGAAGAGTGGCGGGATGTCCAGGGGGTGTCCAGGGGTGTGGGGGGGAAATCTAGTGGGGTGGTGGCGGTGGTGGTGGTGGTGGGGGGGGGGGTTCTAGGGGTGTGGGAGGGATGTCCAGGGGAGTACTGTCTAGTGGGGTGGTGGGTTCAATGAGGGTGTGTGTGTGGGGGGGGGGGGTTTATAGGTGTGTGGGAGGGCTTTCTAGGGGTGTGAGAGTACTGTCCTGGGGGTGGGGGTGTCCAGGAGGGTGGGTGGGGGGGGGGTTTCTAGGGGTGTGGTGGGCTGTCTCGGGGGGGGGGGGGGGAGACCAGGGGTGTGGGGGGGTAGGTGTCCAGGGGTGTGGTGGGGGCTGTCCAGTGGGGTGTGGGGGTGCTGGTTTGGTTTTAGTTGGGTTTTGGTCGGTTTTTGTTCTGGGGGTGCCCAGTGAGGTGGGGGGTGTCCAGGGGTGTGGTGGGGGCTGTCCAGTGGGGTGGGAGGGTGTCCAGGAGGGTGAGACGGATGTCCAGGCATGTGGTGGGATGTCCAGGGGGTTTTCAGGGGTGTGGGGGAAGTCCAGTGGGGGGGGGGGGTTGGGGTGTGGGAGGGCTGTCCAGGGGAGTATTGTCTAGTGGGGTGGGGGTGTCAAGGAGGTTGTGTGTGTGTGTGTGGGGGGGGGGGGGGTTCTAAGGGTGTGGGAGGGATGTCGAAGGGTGTTGGAGTGTTGTCCAGGGGGTGGGGGTGTCCAGGAGGGTGGGGGGGGGGGAAGTCTAGGGGTGGGGGGGGGGGGGTCCAAGGGTGTGGTGGGGGATGTCCAGTGGGGTGTGGGGGTTCTGGTTTGGTTTTGGTCTGTTTTTGTTTTGGGGGTGCCCAGTGAGGTGGGGGGGGTGTCCAGGGGTGTGGTGTGGGCTGTCTAGTGGGGTGGGAGGGATGTCTAGGCGAGTGGGGGGATGCCCATGGGTATGAGGGGTAGTCCTGTGTGGTGGTGGTGGGGGGGGGGGGGTCTAGGGGTGGGGGGGGGGGGGGCTGTCCAGGGGAGTGAGAGTCTTGTCCAGGAGGGTGGGGGGGGGGGGGGGGTGTCCAGGGGTGTGGGAGGCTGTCCAGGGGGTGGGGGTAGTCTAGTGGCGGGGGGCGGGGGATGTCCAGTGGGGTGGGGGGTTTCTGGTCTGGTTTTTGTTGGGTTCTGGTCGGTTTTTGGTCTGGTGGTGTCTAGTGGGGTGGGGGCTGTCCAGTTGGGGTGGGAGGGTGTCCGGGAGGGTGGGAGGGATGTTCAGGCGAGTGCAGGGATGTCCAGGGGTGGGGGGGGGGGGGGCAGTTCAGTGGTGTGTGTGTGTGTGGGGGGGGGGGGGGGTTCTAGGGGTGTAGGAGGGCTGTCCAGGGGAGTGCTATCCATTGGGGTGGGGGGTGTCCAGGAGGGTGGGGGGTTCTAGTGGTGTGGTAGGGCTATCCAGGGGTGTAGTAATGATGTACTAGGAGTGTGGGGGGGGGGTGTCTAGGAGGGTGGGGGTGTCTAGGGGTGTGGGGGCTGTCCTGGGGGTGGAGGGTAGCCCAGGTGTGTGTGTGTGGGGGGGGGTCTCTAGGGGTGTGGTGGGGGCTGTCCAGGGGGTGGGGGGGTGTCCAGGAGGGTGGGGGTGTCCAGGGGTGTGAGGGGTTGTCTCGGGGGGGGGGGGGGGGTTTCTAGGGGTGTGGGAGGGTTGTTGTCCAGGGGTGTGGGAGTGATGTCCAGGGGGTGGGGGTGTCCAGGAGGGTGGGGGTTGTCGAGGGGTGAGGGGGATGTCCAAGGGGGGGGGGGGGGCAGTCCAGGGGTGGGGGGGGGGGGGTTGTCTAGGTGTGTGTGGGGATGTCCAGGGGTGGGGGGAATCTAGGGGTGGGGGTGTCCAGGGGTGTGTGTGTGAGGGGTGGGGGGGGGGGGGGTTGTCCATTCGGGGGGGGGGGGGTCTAGTCGAGTTTTGGTCTGTTTTTGGTCTAGGGATGTCCATGGGTGTGGTAGGGGCTATATAGTGGGGTGGGGGGGGGGAGTTTTGTTATGTTTTTTGTCGGGTTTTTGATTGTTTTTGTTCAATTTTTTGTATGTTTTTGGTCTATTTCATGTCTTTTGGTAGGGCATAGCACTGGTTGATCGGTGGTGGGGGCGGTCCAGTGGGGTGGGGTGGGGGGGTTCTGGTTTATTTTTGGTCTGTTTTTGGTAACTTTTTGGTCTTTTTCACGTATTTTGGCCGGGCATAGTAGTGGTTGATCTGTTTTATTTTAAAAAAATTGTTTTTAGGTCTGTTATTTCATAACTGATGTAAAAAATGCATTGGGATTTGTTTTCACGTCGGTTATATGGAAACTGACATAATAAATTCATGGGAAATGGATTTTACATCAGTTATTTCATAACCGACGTAATGAATGGAAATTGATAGTTTTTTACATTGGTTTTAAAATAACCAATGTCATAGATATGTTTTCACATCAGTTATTATATAACCGATGTTGGAAACCACTTGGCAGATAGGTTTATCAAGTCGGTTATAAAAATAACCGATGTGATAAATGCTATAGAGGAGTGATTTATAACGTCAGTTATATAATAACCAACGTGAAAGGGTATATTCCACATTGGTTATTAAATAATAGACACAATAAACCATGACTCCGAAGAGTTTTCCACATTAGGTTTTTATCATCCGACGTGAAAAATGCTTCAGATTTGTGTTTTTACGTCGGTTGCAAAATAACCGACGTAAAAAAATGTTTATAACGTCTCTTGTAATAACATCGGCCAAAATCCAATGTAAAAAAAATAACCACTGTAAAAAACGTTTTCTACACTAGTG
Source organism: Viscum album (assembly GCA_963277665.1). Classification (NCBI taxonomy): domain Eukaryota; kingdom Viridiplantae; phylum Streptophyta; class Magnoliopsida; order Santalales; family Viscaceae; genus Viscum; species Viscum album. Next base: position 646,684,048 of record OY728119.1, read on the forward strand.
ACATTTTATTTAGGGTTCGCTTTATTGGTTCTAGGTAGATTCACTTTTCCTCTAGCTCCCAAATTTTTGACTAACTGTCCAGCTACAAAATCTAGGTTTTTTAACATAGATTATTTCTATTCCTTATAAAACAATGATTTTTTATTTTTCTCCTCAAACGACCCAATTATATTTTTGAACACCCCTTTGAAATCATATTTGGAACTTTATGGGTGAACCCTTGGCTGTGGTTGTAATTGCTATGTATTCTGTTGAAAATCAGGAGGCAAAGGAGGTTTTAACACTCCTAAATCCCTCTAAGAAAAGTTGGGATGGTTCTAGTGGCCTTGATTATAGTTATTTGAGAACAGATCATCTTTGGGATGTATTCTAGGGATATACATAGCATTATTATCATTTTTAGGGACTTGGGAAGGAATATTAAAGTTTAGGAAATGGGAGTGTGAATGGATAAACATTCCACATTGATGACACTAATCTGAGAGAGTATATTGATCATTTTCATTATAAACCTCTACCGACTATACCTCAACTTGAGATATAAGATCAAATTTCCTTCTAACAATATTCCTCCTCCTGTAATATTTGTACTGAGAATGTTGTGCCAAATTTTTGGAAAATATGCTTGAGATTCTCATCTATTTTGTCATAGAAATCCCCTCTAGATGATTGATAAAATAAAGATTTATGATGTGGTGTAAGAATTTTGGAAAAGGCATCCGTGAGGAAATATGGTGTACATTTATTATTTGGTCACTATCAAAGAATCAACTATTGTAACCATACTTTTTCATTTCCATTTAATAATAATGGAAAATCACTTAACTTCAATTCTCCCTTACATAGGCCTCGATGTGGTAACTACTAATCTTTTCCATAAAAGTATCTTTTGAAATCCATAGAATCATAATTGGGAAATCCTTAATAAGATGATTCCATAGAAATATGGGATTACTTAATTTCACAATTTTGTGTATCTTATAGACTACCTAATACAAGATGGTTTATTTTATACTGTTGGAACTTGAAACTCCTAGATCCTTACTCTATCCATATATTCTTTCCCATTTGTTGTTGTTTGGAATTATCCTCATGGTAGAGATAATGATTTGGTTGGTTGACCAGGTTTTCCATTGGATTTTACATTTTATACTTATTCTTAAGTTTCAAATCACTTAGATGTTATTTAATTTTACAGATGAATTCCTCAATGTTTTAAGACGATGATCGAGTTTTAATTCATCCCCTATACAAAATAACAGAAAATGAAAAAATTTGGATCTCCTTTATTTTATTTTTGGTCGCACGTGCCCTTCCACGACCATGATGCTAAAATTTAACATAAAAATCATTGAACTGCATGAAAATTAATTATTTATAACACATACCAACTATAAGTATAATACATAGTAGGGATCAAAACTAAGATAAGGGAAGTTGTGAGACCAAAATGAAAAGAAAAAAAAAGAAATAAAAATAGTGGGTGAAATAATGGTGGTGATGCTGGTGGAATAAGGACTGAAAAAAAGATAGTTAAGGATAGAATATGACAAAGAATAACAAGAAGGTGGGAGGATTTCAAGTACCAAATAATGATAAATTTATTGATGACATGCTTATATTGATGTGAGTTTCTTTTTATTTTATTTTCTTCTAAATCATTGGTAGTAACTGAAGGACCTAAAGAAGTGTTTGTCCAACTTTCTCAAGTATCTATTATATAGGTGAAAGGATCCTTTAGTTTCTCAACTAAATATTTATCTTACCCACACATTTAGGAACTTAGGTATCCCATTCTTTTATGGTCTATTCTATTCTCAGTTGGACTTATAAATAAAAATTTGTCAATTAATTCAAAAAATTGAACAAAATTCACTGATTTAGATAGTTAAGGTGCAAAAATACTTGATCAAAGTAAAAAGGGGTGGACTCCTACAATATCTAACACCTGGGTGAGGGAAACAATTACCTATAATCTCAACCTTGTTCCCCCATGACTAAGTTCTCCAATAATATCAAAAAATGTATTCATTAAATTCAAGAAATGTTTAGGCACATATTAAGAGAAGAATATATTTAAACCATCATTTCTCATATAGGGTCTTCAAATATAAACCAAATCAAGTCCTCTCAAAATTAACTCTTTCTTGATACCTTCCACCATCTTTGCCTTACGCTCTCGGACCTCACCTATGTATTGGTCCTGACCACCGTCCCCTTCTTGTTCTCTTTTCTCCTCAATAAATATTTTTCCACTTCATGTTTTATGAAAACAAACTACCTCCTGCGATTACTAAACAACTCTCACCTACTTCTTGGAAACTTCTATTGACCACCCCACATGATTTTGAATAGAAGGAGTTCTATCTATCTATAAACAAGATCATGCATCTACATGAATGACATGGTTTATTCTCCACGTATCCATTTAGTTAAATGTAGGAATTTTGGTATACATAGGTGTTTACATGAACATACATTATTTCCAAAGTATCCATTTTCGACATATTTTTTTATTCTGACGTACCTGATTCTTCACATAGAAAATTTTGAATGACATAGCCGGATGCGCCACATAATTGATTCTCCACATAGGAGTTTTCTTTCATGGATCAATTTCCCTTTACGTTGATAATTATTTGACGTAGCTGAATCCTTTTACATAGTGATTGGGCCTATGTATCCAAATTTTGAGTTAAGCGACTGAGGTTCACATAGCTGAGTCTGATCATAGTCTTTTCCTGTCATAGGTGATTCAATTGATGTACGTGATTCCCAACATAACTAACTGGTCCATGTAATCGACCTGGAAGTATTTTCCAATTATGAAACTAAATTCAAAATATCACTCACTCAAGGAATTTCAATATGATATATATGTATTTTATGTCATAGTTTAATCACTCAGATTTGAGAAACAAACCCTCCATGATCATCCCTTTAAATGGAAACCTCTATTCCCCAAAATTTCAATCAATGATAATGGGAGGTGCAACTTCAAAAAGAGGAAGTAGATATGAGGTCCTTGGTGAATTAGTTAATATTACAGCTCATTTATCTATTTTCATTAGTGGAACCCACATTCTAGATCATTTTGAATTGGGAGAGGAGAGGTGACAACGACTTCACCCACAATGACATCAGTTGGATATTCAAAATCGGCCTCATCTATGAGCATATAAAAGTTGAAACTGGACATGAATGGATGCATCAACATGCATCAGTTTCACATTCAGTTCCAATAAATTTATCATCAATGTAATCCTTGGATTTTTTCGTCATGCAGAAGATCCAGATGAAATAACTTGACAACACATACAACAACTCTTCTTTTTCTTTTTTGTTTTGTAATTCTTGTATAATCATTTCCAACTGCTATAAACTTTTTTTCAAGAATTCATTTTTTTCACAATATTCTTATTTAAATTCCCTTCCAATATCTATGAATATATAATAACAAAAAAAATTTATTCACATTATAAAATTAATGAATAAAAATTTACAACCAATTTGTTCACAACTCAATAATTCTCCATTTAAAGCTTAAATTATCTTTGAATTAATTAAAAGAGATGCAGAAAAGTGTGAATGAGTGGTAACACATCAATTTTATCTTGATATATTTAAGACATTACCATGACTACTATATTTTATATTACTAAATTTTTGTGTGACACTTTGGATTCTTGTTATATTTTCATATGTCTATTTATACTTGTATTGCTCCCTTTTTATTCAGTCATTTCTCTTTCAGTATACCAAGCTGCTTATGTTATGTTTTGATTCCTTTTGTTGCTTCACTTACCTAGGATATGGTTTCTTGTTGGAATTTGTTTTTAAAACTATATTTTTAAATAGGAAGTTATTTTAAAGGAAAGACTTGTTTTTTTTTCGAATGTCGATTTTGGGAAAGTTATATTGGGTTTTTTAAAAGATGAAACCCAATTTTATAACTATATTTAAAACTAGTATTGATGGACTATTTTGAGAAAGGTAATGTTCGAATTCTCTGGTTCTTACTGACTGAGATTTTGTGTGATCACACATTACTTACGACACTCAACAGTAATAGACATGAGCTGTTTTATAGTTTATGGTTATCATTCAGGTTCTACCATGGAGCGGGTTAGTGTTTTGGATGGTGGTGACCAATAGATCATATAGAGATCATGTCTGGTTATAGGTTGTTTGTAATGTTTATTTTTGTATCTTGTTCTCGTATATAATTTATGTTTTATTTATGTTTAGTGATTTACGCGACCTCCTATTGTGTTGTGTGCTCTGTTTTATTTTTTTATGTTTATTGAGAGAAACCACCCCAAATATTTATCTGTGATTCCCCAATGATTTTATTCATCCCATGGGGATCAGGGATGCCCATCAGGTCTTATCACATGACATATCTAGTGCCTGGTTTGAGGTTTGACCTGGGATGGTTTGGGAAAAAATGGTATCATAGGATCCTTTTATTATTTGGGGTTTTAGTTAGATTGGAGACAGGATCATTGGGGCTCAGTAGGTTGGTCATGGGACAATTACTAATCCCCACCACTTGTGATGAAGCCTAAATTACCATGGATAGTTCAATTTGGAGTCTTTAATTTGGAATTTGGGTTTATTTTGTAGGTTTTTTTGATGGGTTTTTGTACTAGTAAATGAAAATTGAAGTGATCTAGTGTCACATGGTGATCTTACATGGCGTAATGACCCATGTGAAGCTAGAGTGAATGGTTCAATATGATTTTAGTGGTTAGTTCATTCTTAGCACATGATATGTTAAACCATGTGTCCAAGTCATTCCTAACCCCTAGTTCCCTATTTCTGAAGTTTTGGTGTGGGTGATGTTATTGGATTGATCTTGGTAGGAATGAGTGGATTTTGAAATAAAAATGATTTCTAGAAATGTTTTTTGTTCAAAAGGGATTCTTTTATAATGGGATTTTTAGTTTCAATGGGAAATTGGAATTTTTGTTTTGCGTTTTAATGTGGATAAGGTGGAATGGTTTTTGTCCAATATGAATTGAAATAGTAAATTGTATTTGGAAATATTTCTGGAAATTTGAGATGGAAATAGTGGAATATAGAAGAGGATTTATGTTTTTTCATTGCAACGTGGTTTGGATTAGGAGATGCTATTTTGTTGGAATTAACATGGTTTAGTTTTTGTTGATTTTTGATTTTATGTTTTTTGAGTTTTCTATTTTCATGTTATTTAGAGTATGCCACCAAAAAGGGCACTAAAAGTTTCAAAGGAGTCTATCCCTGTAATTGAATCTACATCTACTCCTAGTTTGGTGGTGGAGTAAAGTTATTTTTGATCATTGATTATTTTCAATGGTGACCAAGGTCTTTTAGTTGCTGTGGAGTGTCTAGAGGAAATTGAAAGTGTTTTCACATCGTGGAAACTATAGAATATTTGAAGGTGTGATTTGTATTAGGTTTTATTGAGGGATCCAATTTGGATTAGTGGAATTTGATCATTCCATCTTCATTGCATATTGTGATGACTTGTGAGATATTTAAGATCACTTTCAACTAATGGTTCATCCCTGAGGAGATGAAAGTGAATAAAGTGGTTTATCTCATGGGTGTTAGAAAAGGTCAACAAATGATGAAGGGATTTGTTGTGAACTTCAAGGAGATTCTGTCGCTTTCATCAAATTTGTAATTGATAAATCTATTTGAATCTTATATATTTTTGTGTGGTCTTCACCCATAGATCATGGATCAAGTTTTTAATCTAGAGAAGTCATGTTTAGGAAGTTTGTAGATAAGGAATTTCTAGTTGAGGTGGTGTATAGAGGGTAGTATGTGGTGATTGAAATCCCAACTGATCTTGGTTATAGTAAGGGTTACCCATCTGTTGAGGATTTTAGGTTAGAGGAAAATATTTTGGAGGAGTTTCTTAATCATTTCCTACTTCTTGTTGGAAAAACCGCTCACTCGTATGCTTATAGTGTGGCTAGTTTGGCAATTATAGGGCATCTTTCTATAGAAATCTCAAGAACTTTCATCAATATAGTTAGCTAGGAAATATTTATAAATTCTACAGGGTGAGACCTTGGAATAAGGAAATGATTTCTGTTTTAGTTTTAGATCCTATCAACCTTTCTTTTCTATGTTATTGAGGTAATCCACTTTTTATGTTTTCCCCTAATTTGATATACTTTCTTTGGCGCTTGTTCTATTTTCTTTCATTATAATTTTTCTTTAATTTGGTTTATGTTTCACTTGGTAAAGTTTTATTATCTTTTAGTAGTTTTTATATGGATGTGAATTGTGAAATCATGAATTGTAGTAGACCTAGTGTTTTAGTTAGGCTCTTCTTATGCTGGAGGTTAATGTAACATTATTTAGTTTCTTAAATATCGGGGTGAGACACTATGGAAGTCATCATTATTCTCACTTGGAATGGTCAAGTGTGATTGGTGGAGGAAGAGGTCACACCCGTGTTGGTGGTTCTATTTTTTTTCTTATTTAAGAGGTTTTATTCTAGAAGTTATTATTTTAGGTTGAGAGTTCTAATTTTATTCTTGCTTTGGGCTTGGTGACTTTACATGGGCCTAAAGTTTTTGTAGTGGGTATAATTATCACACAAAAATCTTGTTTTTATTAATTAATTTGTTTATTTATTGGTTCTTGATCTTTCCATTCGTTTTCAGGTTGAATCCTTGGTGAGAATTTTGAGTTTTGGAATTTTTATCTAATTTTTGGCTCTATGAATGGCTAGTGTCCATTGTTTGGAAAGAAACTATCTTACCATATAATAAAAGGGGTGTCTTAATTTCATTTCCTTCTTGGATAGTTTTTATTTCCAAGTTTATCCATGATTCGAACCAAACCATGTGAGACAAAGGAGTAACCGTGAGACCTTCTTGGGGTGTATGAGAGATGACACATAACATGTGAATAGTTAGAGGAAACAGTGTTGAATGTATATGGGGGTGTCTTTTATTTTTACTGAATAATTCATAATAGTTTTCTCGTGGTTTATAAACCATTTGGACAAACTATGTAAGTATACCATGTCTTTCTAGTAGGGTGTCCACAGTTTGCATATAGTTAGGTAAAACAAGCGACCAAACTATACGACTTGCACATAATCTCTAAAACTTAAAATTATAAGTTCTTCCTTCATAAATTAATACCCCATTTTAAACCCACTCCTACCCATTCGGTTTTGGTGAAATATTTGTCTCCCAAACCCTTCTCCCATGGACCCTCTTCTTTTATTGAAGCTCCTCCTATAATCTTGTGTATTTTTTCTTTGGTTTTTTCTTTTTTCATTCTCTTATCTTCAAACCATATTATTTCCAATTTATTTCTTAACTTAGATATCTATTTTCTAAACCCTATTGTGAGGGTTCGATAACATGAGCTGTTTCTTTTTTATTTTAGGGTTTTTGCTTTGTATCTTGGTACTAGTTTTTCCCAAACCCATAGTTTCATCAAGTTTGTACATTGTTGAGGTTGGTTTTTTCATCCATTTATTTTTCAAATCATTTCATGTGATTGTTTAGATTTTATAAATATATTTTGAAATATTCTTCATGATTGAGATTTTATAAAGTTATTTTATGGCTTTTTATATTGGTGTTTTGGTTATAAAAGGGTTTTTTGAAAGATTTATATGGTTATACCTATATGTATCTAATGTGTATGTATTTTAGGTGTTTAATAAAATTCTAAGTGTAATTTAAAATGGATTTATGTTTTTTAAAATTTTTTTCCTTGTTGGAGTTTGATGAAATTAGATGGTAAGTAAAATTGAGGTTTAAATAGGGTTTTGACCTCTTTATAGACTTGGTGAAAATGTGATACCTCTTGTGCTTCATCTCAACGATTCTTGTATTTCCTTGATTGAATATTTGAAATTATTATAGATGTCCATATATATGTTGGTGTGATATGTGAATGTATATATGTACACAAGGTGTACATATTGTTTCGGTGCGGATGTGCGTCGGGTTTCTGTTCCGACGCTGTTCCGCCAGGACGCGTTCGTGCGTGCACCCGTCGACCCGAGGGGATGGGCGCGCGCGGCTTGTGGTCCCGCAGTACCGCTTTCCAAAGGCGGGCGACATCCGTCCCTTGTTCAGGGGGGTCTGCTCCTTGATCGAAACCGGGATGATGGGATGTCGGCTCCTCCTTCCGTGGACGTCTCCTCGGAAATCGTTGCCTAATCCGGGTCTCCCTCATAGATTTAAGAATGTTCGTGAATCTCGTTCCCGGCGCCATATCTTCATGGACACCGGTTAATTACACTGCTTCCGCCCGGACGCTCCAAGGGGTCTGGTCGGGGCAGCAACCTGCGGTGAGGAGACCGGGTGGCTCTGGGTGTCGGGGGCGTGTCTTAATACTGCGACTCTGCATGTCTTCCTTCCGTCCCTAATAGGGCTTCTCGAAGGCGTGATGGCCTGAGGCATCCCGCGCTGGGTGCGGGGAACTGTGTTACCTAAGGTTTTCCTCAGCTTCCCATGTTTTAACACGGGGTATGCCGCGAGTTTAACGTCCAGCGGGGACGACATCGGACTGATCAACACGAGAAGTGGATCAGATGACAGAACCCCTTGCGGGGAACCTCCGACGCTAGGGCCAGCACATGGACGGCTTCCCGAGTGAAGTGGAGTGGAATGAAATGGCATGACCCCACCGGGATGTGGCGGCCCGGGTAAGGATCAGGATGGATGATGGAGTGAAGAGCTTGGACCTCGTAGAGGCTTCCTACGTACCGTGTGTTAGCACAGATCAAAGTCAACGTAGTTCGGATATACAGTTTAACGTCATGCTGGACGTCGGCAAGCCGAATCACGAAGAGATCGAGGCCGCCGGGTGGAGGATTGAACCGAACCACCTCGCACAGAGGGGGAAGGAACGGCCGGGTGGATCACAGTTTCACGTCATGCTGGACGTTGGCAAGCCGACTCACGAAGAGATCGAGGCCGCCGGATGGGGGATTGAACCGAACCACCTCGCACAGAGGGGGATGGAACGGCCGGGTGGATCACAGTTTCACGTCATGCTGGAAGTTGGCAAGCCGACTCACAAGGAGATCGGGGCTGCCTGGAGAAGGATTGAACCGAACCACCTCGCACAGAGGGGGATGGAACGGCTGGGTGGATCACAGTTTCACGTCGTGCTGGACGTTGAAGGGAGAAATAGAAAAAGGCGGTGGGGAAGTGCAATGGAGATACACATGTGCAGTCCCCCACAAGAGCGGATTCATAGGTGAATCGACGCAAAGGTGAACCCGGGAGGGGTCCACGGATGGACGAACCGACGTGAATACGACCGGGACGACCAGGTGGTGGGCTTGAACCTCGGAGAGGCTTCCTACGTACCCTGTTTAGAAGACAGGGATCAAAGTCCACGTAGTTCGTTCTGTCTGTAACACTCTACCCCCGTGGGCGAAGGCCACTCCAATCCCGACATCCCTGCAGAGACGCGCGGGTGGGGGCCACATCCAAACCGGGGGGATCCTGCGTGCGAGACACGTGATCGGGTGATGCGGACGGTTTAACGTCTTGCTGGACGAAGTACAGTTTAACATCGTGTGTTGAGGACGAAGGTGCTTGGCAGTTTAACGTCTTGCAGCGCGGACGTGGTACAGTTTAACGTCGTGTTGGACGAAACACTTGGCAGTTTAACATCTTGCAGCGTGGACGATATTCTAGTCAGTTTAACGTCATGCAGCTTGGACGTGGTGGTGCCGCCGATGGGTCTGTGTCACTTCGCGCGAGCCTGGAGGGCCGCACGGGAAGACAACGCACGGTGTGGGCACCCAGGATGAAGATCATCGGGTGCCACGCAGGCGGGTACCCTCAGGGGGGTCAAAGGGGGTGACCCCGGCGGATTGCGCGCGAAAGAAGAGTTTGGCGCGCAATACCGCGGGCCAGCGCGCAAATGGGCGGGCTGGCGCGCAATTGAGCCAGCGCTTTGCGCGCGGAAGGTAGAGATTGCGTGCACCGGGCTTCGGATAGCGCGCGGGGGCAACGGCTCATTCTTAAATCGAATGGCCACTTTGAAAGGGGGGGGGGTGCGCGCGAAGGCCTTAGGGTGAAGAATTATTCAAAGGAAAGGAGCCCAAGGGATTGCGCGCGAAGGCGAACCCTGAGGCTTTCTTGCGCGAAAGAAAGGAGGTTACCTGAAGATCGGCATTGCGCGCGGGAGGGGTTGGATTGCGCGCACGAGAGACCTTTCGACTTCCGGAAACCTTCAAAACGTAGGGGGTCACCTTATATTTATAGGCAACCCCAGGCGCGGAATCCGGATCGCGGGCGCGGAATTCTCTTCGCGGGCGCGGGATCGGGCCCGGCGCGCAAGGGAGTCGCGCGGGCCACGGGCGCGCAAAATTGCGCGCCGGCCCAGCGCATTGCGCGCATCCCGGGAGGTTTGCGCGCGGCTCGTCAACATTGCGCGCGGCTCTCCAAAATTCCGCGCAAGGCTTCCGGGCCCTCTGAAACGGGCTTCCGACTCCAAATATGACCTCGCTTCCCGCATCTGGAGCTTCGTTTGGGAACAACCGACTTTTCCGGCGTCTACAAAAGCCCCCCCTCGGAATCTGATCGGCGAGAGGTCACAACGATCGGGTTCTGAGGGAGATGCCGGAATGCCAAAGTCCTAGGTGGTGCGGAACTGTGGCGCGCAAAAAGGGGCGTCGGGCGCGAAATTCGCCGGTGCGGTCGCGCAAAGAGATTTCCGCGCAGCGCGGACTCTCGGCCTTGCCTATAAATAGGGGACCTGGGTCCCCCGCACCGTACACTGGCCTTCCGCGCGATAAGCATTCGAGCTCTCGTGCGCGAAATTGCCCTTTCCGGCGCGGAATTCACTCGTTCGTCACGCAAACCTCTCCGGATTTCGGCCTGATTTTGCGCGAACACCCGGGGTTTTACGCGACGGACTTCCCGATTGCGCGCCATCCACTAGGATTGCGCGTCAACTCTAAAACTTCTCTACCAGCCTCGTCCGATTCTGCACGCTTCATCCCTTAACCCGCACGACTCCCGGAGCTTCTGAGATGGCCGCGAATCAAGGAAATGAGGGGAATGCCGCCACTCGCAGAGCTGAGATGGCGACGAACGAGGAGGTCTACGGAGCCAAGGAGATTGTTTCCGACAATCAATCCTTGTTCGACTTGCTGACGCCGGCCCAGAAGACATATTCGTTGTCGAACAACCTGCCGCTCTGGAACATTGGCATCCTAGATGAGGTTCTGGTGCCAGGGTTCGAGGTTGATGCGCCACGGACCTGGGTGACTCGGGAGGATGAGCTTCCCCGCTATAACATCACCAACAATGGGCATCCTGCCAGGGAGACCAGACACTTAGATGTCTATGTCCTGAACCCGAGGACGCGAACCATCGCCGGGGGTGAGCCTACTGCGGAGAACTCTCCAGCCCTCTACTCGAGCACATATCACCAGAGTGTCACCGACGAAACCAAGGGCTGGCTGAAGGACTGGGACTTGCGGTCTGGGGGCAATTTCACCAGTGAGTGGGCCTGGGCGTTCTAGGTACGCCACACTTGCGATCACTTCGCGGAGGAGCTGCGGTACATCGTCCTGTTTGAGGCGGTGTGGACGTCGCAGTTCCACTTCTACCAGCAGACCGAGCTCGGGCCGGAGCTGTTCACCCGCTGGTCCCCGGATACCAACACCTTCCATCTTCACCATGGGGAGGTCGGCATCGGTCTCTGGGACATCCACTGCATCGGAGGTATCCCGCTGGAGGGTTACCAGTACGATGAGTTCCTGCCTCCGAAGAACATCTGGGAAGACAGGTCACAGACTCCCATTCTGACATGGCATCTGCTTGACCTGGCTACGCAGCGGCTCGGGATCAAGGACTTCCACAAGGACATAGCCTACAAGGAGTGGTTCGGCCAGTTCTTGGAGCATGACCCGACGGTCAAGATGCCAGGCAGGGGGAAGCGGTGCCCGACCGCGGCTCAGAGGAGCCGGAACGGGTCGTACTGGCGGGTCCTGGAGACGGGCGACTACCGCTCTTGGGGGTACCGCGTCATCGAGGCCCGAGACCCAAATGTCTGGTACGCGGCGTTCCTGGCCGCCTTTCTGAGTGGGTGGCTCCTGCCAGTGCGGGACGCGAGAATGGGTGTCCGCCCGGCGACACTGGCGATGGCGGGTGCCATGGCTGCCAATAAAAGATACAACCTCGGGGTCCCGGTGCTGGCTAAGCTGTACGCCATCCTGGGACGCATCTCGCGAGGGGGGTCGCCACGAAGGATCTGTGGGCCCTTCCAATTCTTCCACGGCTGGGTGGCTGCTCACCTTGGTGGGTACACGTTTCCGAACGCCATCATTCCTCCGGGCAACGGCCTGCGACCCTCCCTGCTGAACATTGCGAGGGTCGCTCCGATGACCCTAAGTGAGGAGGGCGTGAGGATTCGGATTGGCAATCATGCCAATTTCAACTTCATCCCGTTCCCCACTCCCGTTGGCCAAATGATCGACAACGGGCAGGGTCCGCTGGAGCAGCACGAGTACTTCCTGAACATGCGGGGCGGGGTGCTCGTGGCTCGGATCGACGGGAAAGTGATCTGCGAGCCCTACGTGCCAACCCGGTTCGCCAGGCAGTTCGGGTGCCTTCAACGGATGCCGAAGAGGGTATTCACTGCTGTCCGGGAGGAGACGAACCCTGGCGTCCTTCGCCAGATGTGGCTGATGTTCGTCGCCTTTGGCTCTGGCGACGTCATCACTCTCCCTCCTACCGGGGTCGACGCAGGCTTGGCAACCGAGTACGCCGAACACTGGGCCATCGTGTACCCCGAGGGGCTTCTACGGAATCCAGTTCGGCGGCTCGAGGTCACTCGTGCGGAGACCGGGCGTCAAGGAAGGAGGCGAGGCGCCGCCACACGGGGGAGAACGGAGGCGCGCCAAGCAGCGGAGCCGGCGCGGGCATGGACTTCGGCGGCAGGCACATCGCAAGCTGCCGCCACGACTTCAGCGCCCAGAGAGGGGGCACGTGCGGTGGCCGAAGAGCGGCCCGGGAAGCAGGTAAGGCGTCTGCTCGAACCCTCCCACGATGCAGTCTTCCCGGCGCTGTGGTCGGCCTGGATGACCCTGCGGCAGTCACTGGGGACCGACGCCATCTGGTGAAAGATACTCAGAGAAGGAATCCATCTGCCAGAGGTTGGGCACCTCCAGATCGCCGACAGGATGGACTTCAACCGGCAGTATGCGTATCTGACGGCCATGGATGAGTATGCGCGCCAACGTGGTCAGCGTGCGGAGCCATCCCTTCTGGTAAAGGTGATGCTCGGTCTAGAGCCTGCTCCAGAACAGATGCCGCCGGAGGAAGATGACAGTAGCGACGACTCCGAGGAAGAGGAGGAGATGGGGGAGGATGAAGGCTCCGAGGGAAGGTCCCATCAGGGGAGCTCGTGGGAGAGCGGCGAGGTGGTCGGCTCTGACAATGTTGATGTCACTAAGCTCCTCGAGGTCCGCTTCTATCCCTACTCAACCTGCTTCATCCATTCTCTTGTGCAGCTTCTAACTCATTTCTCCACCTTTCTCAGGAGCGCACGGATGTTGGTCAGGCGTCCTCAGCGGGAGTAGGAGAGGCGCCAGCAGGAAAAGGCGGGGGCCAGACACCCATCATTGAACTGACAAGCGCGGAAGATTCCTTTGCTGCAATTGTTCCTGCGGCGGCCGGGGCAGCGGAAGATGACGCTCTGAACTCCCGTAAGTCTCCTTACTTTACTGCTGGTGCTCGCCATTGACGATCCGTGACTAACCACGGCATGCCCTGCGCAGTGATCTCAACACTGGAGGCTCGTCGGGCTGTCGAACCCGGGCCATCCACGAGTGGACCGGTGGCAGACATGCCGCCTGCTCCGGAACAGACTTCCCACACCGAGTTGGCCCCACCAACTGCTGATCAAGGGGCTGCGGACGCCGGCGGTGCTGACATCGGAGAGAGGTCGGGGGCTGATGAGGGTGTCAACGCCGCTGGGGCGGGAGAAGAAGGTCGCCCAGATGTTGGGGAACCTATCCCCCATGAGGACACCCCAGGGGCGGACCCTGCAGCAGACCTGCTGGCTGCCTTCCCTGCCTACCGGCCTGCCGACCTCGAGGAGATGGACGACTCGGACGCGGAGGCGGTCAAGGAGAGCCAGATAACGCGCCGCAGGGGGTGGAAGTGCATCCAGCGCTTCCTCAAGCGATACCCATCGGAGTGGCTGGGGCGCATGGGATCACTTCAAACCTGGCTGCGCTTCCTGTGTGCCGGGGGAGCTGATGCTCAACGCCTCCATCTGACGGTCCGTGATTTCATGGCCGAAAAGATGCGCGAGAGCCGCCGGCGTGCCGACGTCGCACAAATTCGGGACATGTCGGAGAGCACGCAGGCGCTCTTCGTGGCGGAGCAGGAAGTCCGGCGCCTCGAAGGGCAGGCGGCAGAGAAGGAGGCCTTCGTCGCAGCGTGCACTGAGCTTGTGAAGCAACTAACGGCCCAGCTGATCGACGCCCAGGTACAGCTAACAGAGGAGGGCCAACAGATGGTCACACTTCAAGTCGAGCGGGAGCGTGCACAGGCCAGAATCGACGAACTGCGTGCTGCGACCGCCGACGAGGAGAGGGCACGCAGAGAGCGAGAAGCAGCTCTGGAGGCCGCCAGCCAAAGAGTAGTGGCGTTAGAAAGACTTATCCAGCACGCTAATCCCTAGGGGCTTTGTTTTTGCCACTCCCAGAACATTTGCTTCCGCTACTCAATATTTCGATCCATTTGTATGAACCAATATATTTATCTGCATCTTTTGGCTTACCATGCTCAACCACAAATTGTCTCGCGGGAGCGTTAACCAAGCTTCAGGAATCCGTAATTGGGCCTGGATTTCTAAAGAAAAGAGGGAGGTCATTCCTAGGAAAGGAGACCTCAGACCTAATCAATGTATCATCCCCCCAACTTGTTCCAACACACGAGTGGGACAATGCTAGGGGCGTTGTGATTTTATCCGAACATAGGGAATTGAGAAAGGGTGAATCGCGTGTCCCGAATTCAGAAATCCACAACGGTCGGCCTTCCAGGAAATGCCCAAGACGGCAAGCGGACAATGGATCAATCGACCATACTACCGCAATAGATGGACCGAAGGTCATCATTCATACCGCAGGAGGCGGATCACATGTCATCATCAATGCCGCTTTGGGGGTTCCTTCAGGTACAAGGGTGGAAATCCAGATCAACAGGGCATGCGAAGCATGGGGCGAAGTGATGATTTGTTCGGACAGAATCCAACGCTCCCAAAATTGCGCCACCGTGGGGAAAGCGTATTAGGCAGATGCACTAATCTGGCCGTGAATCACCCCAATTCTCAGACAGAACCTCTTTGACGAGGAAACTGTCGCTTCCCATCATTGCGATGGGGCATCCCGAGCTGAATCGGGGAAAATATCAAAACTGCACCACTCTACCCAAAGCCAGGCCAGACGGCCGGTGACGAGGAGGGGCGGGACTTAGCGATCCCTGAGGCTGGACCCGAGTCGAGATGCCCGGGCGTTCCTACGTACTCCATTAGGCTGGAGATCAAGACACACGTAGTTTTGAAAGTGCAGTTTAATGTCATGCAGGACGTAGAACCCCGTTTGGGGAGATCTTAGTTTAAGGCCGTAGAGCTCGGACCATAGGAAGCCTCAAAGTACGCCACATCGTGGTCCTATCCCCTGGATATGCGAAGATGCACTGAGGGATAGCGTCAAGAGTGTCGAGGTTTTTCCTAGTCAGAATGGGAGGTGGAAAATGTAATGTGAATCATGCGGCCATTCACTCAAGGACTGGGGGCACCGGCGTAACGATATGGGAGTACTGCTGAACGTGGCAGAAAAGCAGCATCAATATCGTACTGACCGTTGATGGAATGAGGCAGCAAACGAGCATCAACCGCTCAAGCGCAAGATTCATATTGATTTTCTGCCCGAGGCCCTTGGGGGCACCAGCCCGAGTGGGTGGGAGAGCTCTGAGGCATTGTGTCCAGACCGATCACGGGGGCTCCACCCAGGGCGTAGGCGATGGGTCCGAATGAAAGGGAGCACGAAGCCTGAAAAGTGGAAGGAACCTGACCAAGCTGAACCTGACCCTCCTGGCAATAAACCAGAGTACTCTTGAAACCAATGGACCACTGCAAGGGGTCGAGGGACACGCCTTGAGGGTGACCCGAAGGCGGCGGATTCCCTAGAGAAGGGGGAATCTCTAAGAGGCGGGGGCTGGACCCGAAGTTTCAAACATCCAGGCGTTCCTACGTATCCCATAAAGATGGGAATCAAGCCACACGTAGTTCTGGAAGTGCGGCGCAACACAATCGGGCACCAGCACGGGGAGGGGTGCGGGTCTGGCCCTCACACCCAGAAGAAGCGGCATTTGATATTTCTTGTTTGTCTTTAAAGATGGATGGTTTTTCTTTGTGCAGTGACATGCCTGTGATTAAGGAATCCCAGGCGTCGCCACAATAATCAAGCCATGAAAGGCATTGATGAATGGAGTGGTTATTAACCAGCGCCCAGCGTGAGTGTCCTCTGAAGAGAACATCACAATACAGTGCCGTTTCTCGTCGGGCGGCCAAGACGATCACAGTTTACGGTCGTGTGGTAGGACCAGACAACACAGTTTAAGGTCACGTGGTTCGGACCATGGAGGAATCCGCTTATTGCGATATGGCGGACTCAGCGGAGGTGGGAACATACCCAGCCCTGCGGTCACGCACGATTCTAGGAGAAGAATCCTGGGATAGGGGCCTGCGTATGTCCATCACCCGAGGGGCAGAGATGCTAGCCTCCAGCTATACTGGGCCCAGAACGCGATTGTTCGGGTGACTCCTTCCTCTTTATGGGGACGAGGGTCCAGCTACACATGGCCCTTAGGGAGGACATCAGCATATATCCTTGGTGCTCAGATCGTGGGAGCCTCGAAAGACACCATTACCCTGGTTGGCCTGCCTAACGTGTAAAGGTGTACTGAAGGTCAGTATGAAGAGAGTGTCGAGATTCCACTACAACGCACAAAGGCGGAGTGTGATGAGGACTGCGCAACCAATGTTCAGAGCCTGAAAGAGCCGACATGGAGATCAAGGATGTCGATGACCATATTCGCAACACAACATCCGATCGCGTCAGCCTAGGACGGGGCAAGAAAACGAGCATCAACCGCTCAAGCGCAGGATTCATATCGATTTGCGGCCCAGGACCCGCCGGTAAATCGACCCGGAGCGGTAGGAGAGCACTGAGGCATCGTACCCAAACCACTAACGAGGATCCCTTTGAGTGAAGGCTTGAACAAGAGGAAGCGCGCGGCCCGACAAGCAACACAGGACTTGTCGGGATTGAATCTGACACCACTGGTCATAGACCGAAGTACCCAAAACATCTTAACAGATCACCGGAAAGGGTCGGAGGACTCATCCTGAGAGCAACCAAAAGACAACAGATCCTTGTGATCAACCAAGAGACGGGGCTGGACCTGAGACAAAAGCCTCCAGGCGGTCCTATGTATCCCATAAGGATGGGAATCAAGCCATACGTAGTTCTTGAAGTGCAGTTTAACGTCATGTAGGACGAAAAAGAGAAAGGGGGGAGCAAAAGGCATCCCCAAACGTGGGGGGTGTACAGCGTGGCGAGAAAACCGATGTGAATGAGGGCATAGCCCCGCGTTCACACCATACGCCGCACACCCGGAGGCAACTGGGCCAAGGGCCCGAGATGGGATGGAAATTCCCGAAGGATGGGGCTGGGGCTGAAACATGAATGTTCAGGCGGTCCTACGTATCCCATAAGGATGGGAATCAAGCCGTACATAGTTCTTGAAGTGCAGTTTAACGTCATGCGGGACGGATGCTGAACAGTTTAACGTCTTGTAGCTCGGACGTGGTGCAGTTTAGCGTCATGCAGGACGAATGCAGTTTAACGTCGTGCGGGACGAACTACAGTTTAACGTCGTGTGAGACGAAGTACAGTTTAACGTCGTGTTGGACGAAGATGCTTGGCAGTTTAACGTCTTGCCGCATGGAAGAAGTACAGTTTAACGTCATGTTGGACGAATGCTGAACAGTTTAACGTCTTGTAGCTCAGACGATATGCTAGGCAGTTTAACATCGTGCAGCTTGGACGTTATGCTAGGCAGTTTAACGTCGTGCAGCTTGGACGTTATGCTAGGCAGTTTAACGTCGTTCAGCTTGGACGTAGTGCACTCAGGAAAAGTACTGCTTGAGGAACCTAGCGTTGGTGGGAGGAGTGACACGCTCACCATCCATAGTTTCTAGGGAGTACGCGCCATTGGGATAGACCTTGTGGACGACAAGAGGTCCCTCCCACTTGGGCTCCAACTTTGGTGGCTTCCTGCCGGGGATCATTGGCGCTCTTAGGGCCAGCACTAGGTCACCCTGCAGGAAGGAGCAGAGGCGAACCTTCTTATTGAAAGCTCGAGCCATTCTGCTTTGATGCCTCTCCAAGTTGTGCAAAGCGTGAAGCCTATTCTCATCTAGTGCTTCCAGCTCGACTAGACGGGCTTCAGCAGCTCTGTCCGACGCTTGCTGGTCGTAGAACGCAGTGCGCAAGGACGGTAACTGGATCTCGATGGGCAGGACGACCTCAGCTCCATACACTAGGGAATAAGGGGTCATCTGGGTGGAATTGCGAGTCGTCGTCCGATAAGCCCAGAGGGCGTTGGGGAGCTTGTCCGGCCAACTCTTCTTGTTCTGACCAACCATCTTTTGCAGAATGTTAGAGAGGGTTTTGTTAAACGCCTCAATCTGTCCATTTGCTTGCGCATGATAGCGAGATGTATGGTTCGAGCGAATGTTGTACTTGGCGTACAAATTCTTCAACTCGGCTGCTCGGAAATTGGCTCCGTTATCCGTGAGGATAGCGTGAGGCACTCAAAATCGATGAATGATGTTGGAGGTCACGAAGCCAGCGATCGAACAGGATTTGACCTCTTTGAGCGGAATCGCCTCTGCCCATTTGGAGAAGAAGTCCGTGGCGGTCAAAATGAACCGGCACTGGCGAGCCGTCGCCAGCGAGTAAGGTCCCACAACGTCCATCCCCCAGACTGCAAAGGGCCAAGAATACCTAGTGGTATGGAGAAGCTCCGGCGGCCGATGCACAAAGTTCGCATGAACCTGGCACGCATGGCACCTCCTGGCATACTCGATGCAGTGATGGATCATGGAGGGCCAGAAGTATCCCAACCTCCGAATCTGGTGGGACAGCTTTGGCCCAGTCTGATGGGCACCGCATGAACCAGCATGAACCTCTTGCATGACTCGTGGGATCTCAACTCCATGAAGGCAACGGAGGAGAACACCATCAAATCCGCGTCTATAGAGGATCTGCTCCAGGCCGGGACTGCTCTGGAGGACAAACTGCGATGCGCGGCGTCGAACTCGCTCGCGCTCGGCCCGATCCGACGGGAGAATGCCACGTTGGAAGTACTCAAACAAAGGCGTCCTCCAATCAGGGGCCGGTTCGACTGCCATATCTGGGGTACTCGGGGCTCCGGGCATAGGGGCAACCGTGGTGAGATTACTTACCGATGGGCCGCGATCTCCCTCCAGGATAACGGGAGCGATGAGCCTGCGGTGCGTCACGCGGACGATCAGGTTATCCTGTTCAGGCTCTGCATGTGACGCAGCAAGGCTTGCCAAAGCATCTGCTCGACCGTTCTGTGACCGGGGAATAGGGACAATCTCTGGCCGAGAAGGGAACTGGGCCATCAGAAGGAGGGTGCACTCCAGCAACGGCACAAGTTCCGGCTTCCTGACAACATAGTTGCCATTTATCTGCTTAACGACCAGCTCAGAGTCCCCTTTCACACACAGATGGGGCACATCGATCTCGAGAGCTAACTCGAGGCCGGTGATGAGGGCATGGTATTCCGCCTCATTGTTGGTACAGCCCTCTGACAACAGGAAAGAGTATGGCAGCACGGCTTGCTCCGGGGTAATGAAGACGATACCCAAGCCCACTCTGTTGAGCTTAGGATTATCGAGACTTCTACCGGTGGGGCTCCGGGAGGCACCGTCAAAGTGCATCTGCCAGCATGGATCGGCTCGATCGACCGAGAGAATGGCCTCATCAGGAAAGCCTAGATCCAGCGGCTGATCCGCAGAGGTTGGGTGAGCAGCCAGAAAGTCTGCCAATGCTTTCCCTTTGATGACCTTCTGAGACACATACCTGATGTCGAACTGATGGAGAATCACAGCCCACCGCGCTAGACTGCCAGTCAACATAGGCCGGCTCAGGATATATTTCAACGGGTCTACTCGAGAAACCAACTGTACCTCATGGTGCTGCAAGTAGTGCCGTAATTTCTGTACGGCAAATACGAGTGCCAGGCAGCTCTTCTCGATGGGGGAATACCTGACTTCCGCATCGAGGAGCATGCGACTGAGGTAATAGAGGCTATTCTCTGTTCCCTCGTTGTTCTTCTGGGCGAGAAGGGCACCCAGGGACCGTTCCAGGGCGGTCACATAGAGGACCAGCGGCTTCCCGGATACAGGCGGCATCAGAACCGGAGGTTGAAGCAAGTACTGCTTGATTTCCTCGAAGGTGGTCTGACACTCTTTATCCCATACATAGGTGGCACCTTTCTTCATGAGCCGAGAAAAGGGCTTACACTTTCCGGCCAGATTCGCGATGAATCGGCGTATATAGGCTAAGTGGCCTTGGAACCCTTGCAGTTCCCGGATGTTACCTGGGGGAGGCATCTGGCTAATCGCCCTGATCTTCTCCGGGTCGATCTCAATACCCCGGTATCTTACCACAAATCCAAGGAACTTTCTGGAGGTGACCCCGAAGGCACACTTCAACGGGTTCATCTTCAGGCAGCGAGACCAGAGGAAGCCGAACACTTTCTCAAGATCTTTGAGATTGTCCTGACACTGGCGCGATTTGACCACCAAGTCGTCGACGTAGCATTCCACCAGTGTGCCGAGGATTGGCTTGAATATGCGGTGCATCACCCGTTGATAGGTGGCACCTACATTCTTCAGGCCGAAGGGCATGACCTGGTAACAAAAGATACCCTGGGGGGCCCTGAAGGCAGTGAACTCCTCATCCTCAGGGGCCATCCGGATTTGGTTGTATCCGGAGTATCCATCCATGAAGGAGAGGGCTTGGAACCCTATCGTGGCGTCAATCAACAGCTCTGTCACCGGAAGGGGAAAATCATCCTTCGGGCAGTGGCGGTTGAGATCGCGGAAGTCGATACAGACTCTGATCTGCCCGTTCTTCTTCCTGACCGGCACAATGTTGGCCAGCCATTTGGGGTACTAAACTTCCCTCACGAAGTTGGCTTTGATAAGCTTGTCAACTTCGGCCTCAACCATGGCACCGTGGAATGGGTGCATCTTCCTGGGAGGCTGCTTGAACCCGCGATGGTTCGCCGGGAGACCAAGGCGGTGGACGGCTACCTGAGGATCTAGCCCCGGCATCTCGTCGTAGCCCCAAGCGAACACATCACGATGCTGCCTGAGAAAGTCCACGTACTGCTGCCGCTCCTCAGAGGGCATGGCGGCACTGACCAATGTGGGTCTTGGATATGCTTCGGTTCCAAGGTTCACCTGTACTAACTCATCGACCGTGGCGGAGACGCCCTCCTCAACGGCTGGGGGTGCATCTTCCACGTCCTCTCCACTCGGGGAGGGATCGTCCACGGGAGAGACTACGTTGAAAACTGCATTGGGGCTACCAGATCCTGCTGGGCCGCTAGTGCTGGCACGGGCGGTTGCGGTCATCTCATCAGGAGACTCACAGGCCGTCGAGACCATGGCTACGTCCAACCGTTGAATCGGGAGGACGTAAGCGTCATCCAAACTTGCCCAGGGATCACTTGCAACAGCGACAGGCTCGACCTCGCCTGCCAGGATCTGCTTATCCTTGCTCTTGTAATAGTCCGCGTCCAGATAGCGGGCTTCACATGAGGCAAAAGGAGAGGCATCTTCCTGAAGCACGCCTAATCGACCGTTAAGGGAGTATTTGAGGCATTGGTGGTATGATGAGGGAACCGCCGCGTGAAGGTGGAGTCATGGCCTGCCCATCAATGCGTTATACGCAGTGTCTTGAGAGACTACCATGAATTCGGTGTTGGCAACCAAGTCACAGAACTGGGTCTTCAAGCGTATCTTGCCGACCGGGGTTTTCTCGGTGCGGTCGTACCCCTGGATCCTGAGGTCGGAGGGGATCAAGTCATCCTCAGACAACCCCAATCTCCGGAGCGTCCGAGTTGGAATCAGGTTAATCCCGGACCCCGTGTCGACAAGACAACGCCGGACTTCAAGGGCATTGAACTGGCCAGTAACATACAGCGGACGAATGTGTCCCTGTATAGGAGGGTCTTCATCCTTACCAGAGAACGAGATAACTGCCTGACATTCGGCGTCCTCAATCATTTCGGCGTGAAAGGCCTCTACAGCCGCAACCTCTGTCTCAAACTGGAGGGGGCTTTTCAGGGCTTCAGCGAGTGCCCCACGCATATCATATGACATGCGCAGAGCCTCAAGGATGGAGAGCCTTGCTGGGATGTCGGCCAAGTGCTTCAGGACATCATACTTTTTTGCCAAGCGCGAGCCCCTGGTCGCAGGAGGTTGCTATGCGGTTGGAGGCATGACGGGCCTTGCCGGTTGGGCCGGCGGCCGACTGGTACTTGGCGCATCTCGCTGTTCATTGGTTGAAGTCCGGGAATTGGTCACCGTACTGGGGTCAGGAGGCCGGGACAGACTTGCGGTAGGG
Organism: Viscum album; assembly: GCA_963277665.1. NCBI lineage: Eukaryota > Viridiplantae > Streptophyta > Magnoliopsida > Santalales > Viscaceae > Viscum > Viscum album. Next base: position 646,706,783 of record OY728119.1, read on the forward strand.
CGGAGCTGATCGCGATGCGGCTGAGGCGGTTCTGCCTGGTCCCACACCACAAATAGTGGCGGAGGCGAATCCATCATCCCCGGATGGGGGGCTGCGCGCGCTGAACTCGGTTTTGAGCCTGCTTCCTAGTCTCAGTGGCGTGCACGTCCTGGCTGAAGGTACCAACTGCTGTGCCCCGGCGACTCCTGTTGTTGCGGTTCCTCCGACGGTGGCGACGACCGGGGACACTAGGGAGGTCCACCTGGTGTTCTTCAACGTCGGGAACTGAAAAGGGATTTACCAGCTCGACGGTATTAACCGAAGCGTACCCAATACTGTCATCAGACGAATCATCCATCGCCGGGCGGATCCGAGGAGGGATCCCCATCTCCGGGGCATGAAATCGCTGAGAGTGCGGGATAGTGGCGGAACTGGCGGGGCGCGCTCTTCCTTCTTGCGCCGCCGCCGTTTTCTCTTCTCGGAAGAGGTAGGCTGGGATGACGATGCCGAAGCAGCACCCGCAGATTCTGGGGGCTCAGGCTGATTCAAGCGCGCACGGATGATTCCATGGGCACGAATGATCGTCTTGCGGGCCATCCAGTTTTTATACTTCTGGGATCCGCGGTCGGAGGCCAGCTGCCATTCGTCCTCATTGCCACTATCGTCATCTGATCCCACGAACACGCCCGCCACTTGTGTTGGAGTTGGGCCCAACCTGATTACATTGTTGTTAATCTGGTCTTGGAGCCAGTCCTTAAACACATAGCACCGCTGGATGGTGTGCCCCAGGGGCCGATGGTAAGGGCAGTAGCGGGGGTTATCCGTGAGATGCGCCTCCTCTGGCCTCCAACACTCAGGCAGTCGCACAATCCTCTGCTCCAGGGCGCTCCAGAAATAACCGGGGACCTGATCCTCGTGAAATGAGTAAGTCAGGTATCGCGGGCCCCTGGGAGCATGGTCTTGACGAGGGGATGGAGGGGCCTGCCGAGGAGGTGGACCCTGATTATCTCGCCTGGGTTGTGGCGGTACATTACGCGGAGGGGCCGGCCGATTCTGAGGCTGCCGCTGCTGGGCCGGGAACTGAGCCCGTGGAGGCGGATTCCTGTGAGGCTGTGGAGCTGGCCTCACTGGCAGTAGCTCCTACGGCCTGGGGGCCTCTATCTGGGCAACAGCAGCGGGCTCAACCCTGCTGGCTCTCCTTGCAGGAATCATAGGAGGAAGCGGGTGTGCCTGACTGGCCTGTTGCAGGGCTTCCTCAAGACGTTGAGCTTTTTCTGAGAAGTCCCTGAACCCTCCGGGGTAATTCTGAGTGATCAGGTAAGGGACCAGCTCGGTCTTGATGTTCCCGACGCACACTGTCAGCAACTTCTCCTGAGTCAATGGCATGTCAAGGGAATACGTGAGACCCTTCCATCGGGCGACGAAATCCGTGACTCGCTCATCAGGACTCTGTTTGCATTTGAAGAGGTCTGCGATACTCGTCTTCCGGGTCGTGGAACTGAACTGATAGAGGAATTGTCTATGAAGGTCCTCCCAGCTAGTTATCGACCCGACGGGGAGCTGGCTGTACCAGACAAATGCTGGCCCTTCCAGTGTCTGGACAAAGCAGCGAAGCTTAGCGGCCTCTTGCTGCGCCGGAGTTCCCAACATAGGCCCGCACCTTGAGTTGAAATGGGCCAAATGTTGTGGCAGATCTCCAGTCCCGTTGAAGGGGGAGAAAGTGGGATTCCCGAATCCCAGAGGTGCCGGCATGTCATCCACCCATGCTGGGTATGGCTTGCCGTCCGGTGGGATCGCCACTTGCTGAGTCTCCAAGGCTTCCAAACGGGCGATGAGTGCCGCCATCGGATCTTCCGGACATGGGTTCCAGGCCTGGCGAGGATCTCTAACCACGAGCGTATTGCATGGCCCTTCAATCGGGTCGTCGACCGGGTCGTCGAACTCGGCAGCTCGTGGGATGGCGGGCGGAGCGGCCCTTGGGGCGGCGGGAGGAATCTGAGCGGGGTCTCTCAGATAGTCACGCCGCTCGGGAGGGTGTGGTGAAACATACCGTGCCCTCTTGCCATAGGCAATGGCCTCTCTCCTGTCGGCGAACACGGCATAATCACGGTTGCCCGGGAGAGCCTCATCGAGGGGTGGTTGTTCCTGTCCCTACTGTCCTGGCCTGCCCATCAATGCATTATACGCAGTGTCTTGAGAGACTACCATGAATTCGGTGTTGGAAACCAAGTCACCGAACTGGGTCTTCAAGCATATCTTGCCGACCGAGGTTTGCTCGGTGCGGTCGTACCCCTGGATCCTGAGGTCGGAGGGGATCAATTCATCCTCAGACAACCCCAATCTCCGGAGCGTCCGAGTTGGAATCAGGTTAATCCCGGACCCCGTGTCGACAAGACAACGCCGGACTTCAAGGCCATTGAACTGGACAGTAACATACAGCGGATGAATGTGTCCCTGTATAGGAGGGTCTTCATCCTTACCAGAGAACGAGATAACTGCCGGACATTCGGCGTCCTCAATAGTTTCGGCGTGAAAGGCCTCTGCAGCCGCAACCTCTGTCTCAAACTGGAGGGGGCTTTTCAGGGCTTCAGCGAGTGCCTCACGCATCTCAGATGACATGCGCAGAGCCTCAAGGATGGAGAGCCTTGCTGGGTTGTCGGCCAAGTGCTTCAAGACATCATACTTTTTTGCCAAGCGCGAGCCCCTGGTCGCAGGAGGTTGCTCTGCGGTTGGAGGCATGACGAGCCTTGCCGGTTGGGCCGGCGGCCGACTGGTACTTGGCGCATCTCGCTGTTCATTGGTTGAAGTCCGGGAAGTGGTCACCGTACTGGGGTCAGGAGGCCGGGACGGACTTGCGGCAGGGCGGAGCTGATCGCGACGCGGCTGAGGCGGTTCTGCCTGGTCCCACACCACAAACAGTGGCGGAGGCGAATCCGTCATCCCCGGATGGGGGGCTGCGCGCGCTGAACTCGGTTTTGAGCCTGCTGCCTAGTCTCAGTGGCATGCACGTCCTGGCTGGAGGTACCAACTGCTGTGCCCCGGCGACTCCTGTTGTTGCGGTTCCTCCGACGGTGGCGACGACCGGGGACACTAGGGAGGTCCACCTGGTGTTCTTCAACGTCGGGAACTGAAAAGGGATTTACCAGCTTGACGATATTAACCGAAGCGTACCCAATACTGTCATCGGACGAATCATCCATCGCCGGGCGGATCCGAGGAGGGATCCCCATCTCAGGGGGCATGAAATCGCCGAGAGTGCGGGATAGTGGCGGAACTGGCGGGGCGCGCTCTTCCTTCTTGCGCCGCCGCCGTTTGCTCTTCTCGGAAGAGGCAGGCTGGGATGACGATGCCGAAGCAGCACCCGCAGATTCTGGGGGCTCAGGCTGATTCAAGCGCGCACAGATGATTCCATGGGCGCGAATGATCGTCTTGCGGGCCATCCAGTTTTTATACTTCTGGGATCCGCGGTCGGAGGCCAGCTTCCATTCGTCCTCATTGCCACTATCGTCATCTGATCCCACGAACACGCCCGCCACTTGTGTTGGAGCGGGGCCCAACCTGATTACATTGTTGTTAATCTGGTCTTGGAGCCAGTCCTTAAACACATAGCACCGCTGGATGGTGTGCCCCAGGGCCCGATGGTAAGGGCAGTAGCGGGGGTTATCCGTGAGATGCGCCTCCTCTCGCCTCCAACACTCAGGCAGTCGCACAATCCTCTGCTCCAGGGCACTCCGGAAATAACCGGGGACCTGATCCTCGTGAAATGAGTAAGTCAGGTATCGCGGGCCCCTGGGAGCATGGTCTTGACGAGGGGCTGGAGGGGCCTGCCGAGGAGGTGGACCCTGATTATCTCGCCTGGGTTGTGGCGGTACATTACGCGGAGGGGCCGACCGATTCTGAGGCTGCCGCTGCTGGGCCGGGAACTGAGCCCGTGGAGGTGGATTCCTGTGAGGCTGTGGATCTGGCCTCACCGGCAGTAGCTCCAATGGCCTGGGGGCCTCTATCTGGGCAACAGCAGCGGGCTCAGCCCTGCTGGCTCTCCTTGCAGGAATCATAGGAGGCAGCGGGTGTGCCTGATTGGCCTGTTGCAGGGCTTCCTCAAGACGTTGAGCTTTTTCTGAGAAGTCCCTGAACCCTCTGGGGTAATTCTGAGTGATCAGGGAAGGGACCAGCTCGGTCTTGACATTCCCGACGCACACTGTCAGCAACTGCTCCGAAGTCAATGGCATGTCAAGGGAATACGTGAGACCCTTCCATCGGGCAACGAAATCCGCGACTCGCTCATCAGGCCTCTGTTTGCACTTGAAGAGGTCTGAGATACTCGTATTCCGGGTTGTGGAACTGAACTGGTAGAGGAATTGTCTACGAAGGTCCTCCCAGCTAGTTATCGACCCGACGGGGAGCTGGCTGTACCAGACAAATGCTGGCCCTTCCAGTTTCTGGACAAAGTAGTGAAGCTTAGCGGCCTCTTGCTGCGCCGGAGTTCCCAACATAAGCCCGCACCTCGAGTTGAAATGGTCCAAATGCTGTGGTGGATCTCCAGTCCCGTTGAAGGGGGCGAAAGTGGGATTCCCGAATCCCAGAGGTGCCGGCATGTCATCCACCCATGCTGGGTATGGCTTGGCGTCCGGTGGGATCACCACTTTCCGAGTCTCCAAGGCTTCCAAGCGGGCGATGAGTGCCGCCATCAGATCGTCCGGACATGGGTTCCAGTCCTGGCGAGGATCTCTAACCACGAGCGCATTGCATGGCCCTTCAATCGGGTCTTCGACCGGGTCGTCGAACTCGGCAGCTCGTGGGATGGCGGGCGGAGCGGCCCTTGGGGCGGCAGGAGGAATCTGAGCGGGGTCTCTCAGATAGTCACGCCGCTCGGGAGGGTGTGGTGAAACATACCACGCCCTCTTGCCATAGGCAATGGCCTCTCTACTGTCGGCGAACACGGCATAATCACGGTTGCCCGGGAGAGCCTCATCGAGGGGTGGTTGTTCCTGTCCCTGCTGTCCTGGCCTGCCCATCAATGTGTTATACGCAGTGTCTTGAGAGACTACCATGAATTCGGTGTTGGCAACCAAGTCACCTAACTGGGTCTTCAAGCGTATCTTGCCAACCGGGGTTTGCTCGGTGCGGTCGTACCCCTGGATCCTGAGGTCGGAGGGGATCAAGTCATCCTCAGACAACCCCAATCTCCGAAGCGTCCGAGTTGGAGTCAGGTTAATCCTGGACCCCGTGTCGACAAGACAACGCCGGACTTCAAGGCCATTGAACTGGCCAGTAACATACAGCGGACGAATGTGTCCCTGTATAGGAGGGTCTTCATCCTTACCAGAGAACGAGATAACTGCCTGACATTCGGCGTCCTCAATCGTTTCAGCGTGAAAGGCCTCTGCAGCCGCAACCTCTGTCTCAAACTGGAGGGGGCTTTTCAGGGCTTTAGCGAGTGCCTCACGCATATCAGATGACATGCGCAGAGCCTCAAGGATGGAGAGCCTTGCTGGGATGTCGGCCAAGTGCTTCAGGACATCATACTTTTTTGCCAAGCGCGAGCCCCTGGTCGCAGGAGGTTGCTCTGCGGTTGGAGGCACGGCGGGCCTTGCCGGTTGGGCCGGCGACTGACTGGTACTTGGCGCATCTCGCTGTTCATTGGTTGAAGTCCGGGAAGTGGTCACCGTACTGGGGTCAGGAGGCCGGGATGGACTTGCGGCAGGGCGGAGCTGATCGCGACGTGGCTGAGGCGGTTCTTCCTGGTCCCACACCACAAACAGTGGCGGAGGCGAATCCGTCATCCCCGGATGGGGGGGCTGCGCGCGCTGAACTCGGTTTTGAGCCTGCTGCCTAGTCTCAGTGGCGTGCACGTCCTGGCTGGAGGTACCAACTGCTGTGCCCCGGCGACTCCTGTTGTTGCGGTTCCTCCGACGGTGGCGACGACCGGGGACACTAGGGAGGTCCACCTGGTGTTCTTCACCGTCGAGAACTGAAAAGGGATTTACCAGCTTGACGGTATTAACCGAAGCGTACCCAATACTGTCATCGGACGAATCATCCATCGCCGGGCGGATCCGAGGAGGGATCCCCATCTCCGGGGGCATGAAATCGCCGAGAGTGCGGGATTGTGGCGGAACTGGCGGGGCGCGCTCTTCCTTCTTGCGTCGCCGCCATTTGCTCTTCTCGAAAGAGGCAGGCTGGGATGACGATGCCGAAGCAGCACCCGCAGATTCTGGGGGCACAGGCTGATTCAAGCGCGCACGGATGATTCCATGGGCGCGAATGATCGTCTTGCGGGCCATCCAGTTTTTATACTTCTGGGATCCGCGGTCGGAGACCAGCTGCCATTCGTCCTCGTTGCCGCCATCGTCATCTGATCCCACGAACACGCCCGCCACTTGTGGTGGAGCTGGGCCCAACCTGATTACATTGTTGTTAATCTGCTCTTGGAGGCAATCCTTAAACACATAGCACCGCTGGATGGTGTGCCCCAGGGCCCGATGGTAAGGGCAGTAGCGGGGGTTATCCGTGAGATGCGCCTCCTCTGGCCTCCAACACTCAGGCAGTCGCACAATCCTCTACTCCAGGGTGCTCCGGAAATAACCGGGGACCTGATCCTTGTGAAATGGGTAAGTCAGGTATCGCGGGCCCCTGGGAGCATGGTCTTGACGAGGGGCTGGAGGGGCCTGCCGAGGAGGTGGACCCTGATTATCTCGCCTGGGTTGTGGCGGTACATTACGCGGAGGGGCCGGCCGGTTCTGAGGCTGCCGCTGCTGGGCCGGGAACTGAGCCCGTGGAGGCGGATTCCTGTGAGGCTGTGGAGCTGGCCTCACCGGCAGCAGCTCCAACGGCCTGGGGGCCTCTATCTGGGCAACAGCAGCGGGCTCAGCCCTGCTGGCTCTCCTTGCAGGAATCATAGGAGGCAGCGGGTGTGCCTGACTGGCCTGTTGCAGGGCTTCCTCAAGACGTTGAGCTTTGTCTGAGAAGTCCCTGAAACCTCCGGGGTAATTATGAGTGATCAGGGAAGGGACCAGCTCGGTCTTGACGTTCCCGACACACACTGTCAGCAACTTGTCCTGAGTCAATGGCATGTCAACGGAATACGTGAGACCCTTCAATCGGGCGACGAAATCCGCGACTCGCTCATCAGGACTCTGTTTGCACTTGAAGAGGTCTGCGATACTCGTCTTCCGGGTCGTGGAACTGAACTGGTAGAGGAATTGTCTACGAAGGTCCTCCCAGCTAGTTATCGACCCGACGGGGAACTGGCTGTACTAGACAAATGCTGGCCCTTCCAGTGTCTGGACAAAGCAGCGAAGCTTAGCGGCCTCTTGCTGCGCCAGAGTTCCCAACATAGGCCCGCACCTCGAGTTGAAATGGGCCAAATGCTGTGGCGGATCTCCAGTTCCGTTGAAGGGGGCGAAAGTGGGATTCCCGAATCCCGGAGGCGCCGGCATGTCATCCACCCTTGCTGGGTATGGCTTGCCGTCCGGTGAGATCGCCACTTGCCGAGTCTCCAAGGCTTCCAAGCGGGAGATGAGTGCTGCCATCGGATCGTCTGGACATGGGTTCCAGTCCTGGCGAGGATCTCTAACCACGAGCGCATTGCATGGCCCTTCAATCGGGTCGTCGACCGGGTCGTCGAACTCGGCAGCTCATGGGATGGCGGGCGGGGCGGCCCTTGGGGCGGCAGGAGGAATCTGAGCGGGGTCTCTCAGATAGTCACGCCGCTCGGGAGGGTGTGGTGAAACATACCGCGCCCTCCTTCCATAGGCAATGGCCTCTCTCCGGTCGGCGAACACGTCATAATCACGGTTGCCCGGGAGAGCCTCATCGAGGGGTGGTTGTTCTTGTCCCTGCTGTCCTGGCCTAGGATCACCGTAGTCAGGCCGCTGCTCTGCAGCGCGCTCGGCGAGGAGCTGGTCAACTAGCTTCTTCTGCTCGGCGAGCTGTTGACGTAGCATAGCCTTCTCGGGATCCTCATCCTCCCTCTGCATGGAGGCAGATGGGTCGGCGGGCTTTACAGCCCCGCCGTGCTCTTTACCTTTTCTGACGTTTCGGCTTAACGTTAGTGCTTCAGTGGGTGCGGGGAGTCCCAAGAGGTTCCTCTGGTGACGAGTAACTCTCACCGATGGATCCAACGACCGCTTGTCTTCGGGGGGAGAGCCCCCGTCGAGAAGTTCCAAGCCGTTCCCCTCCCCAGACAGGTCAGCCGTATTGACCGTTTCTGTCCCTGGGGATGTACCCTCAGGGCCACCCAGTAAATCGGACTGTCGGTGAATCGCATTGAAGCGTAGGGAAACATAATGCCCCCATCCACGGATATACACGTGGGGGGTGGCTTCCTCGATAACCTTGCGGAGTACTTGAAAACACTCAACGCATCGTTGTTGGAGGGCCTCGTGGTGCCCAAATGACCCGGGGTGCCGAACCGCGGGGAGCGTGGCCAGGTCAATTTGACGGCACTGCTCACCAATATCCTCCAGGTGTGCTTGACTCCCGGGATATGGCATTTGTAGGCGGTGAAGACGGGAGTGAGTCTCTCGGAGAGTTTGGCGGAAGCATTCGAACTCATCAGGGGTGAGTGATTCGGGTGCATCAAAGTCCGGTCCTGCGATTGGCCAAAACTTCTCAGGGAAGTGGCCCTCTGCAAGGATGGTCCAGAAGCTCCACGACTCAAACTCGGGACCCAGATCTCCTTGGTCCTCTTCAATGACTGGGAATGGATGGGGAACCGGAAGTGGTGCCGAGGCGGGCCGCCGGGCCGATGGGCTGGCCGGCGGTGAATACGACGAGCAGGCCGATTGGCCTCCATATCCCGGGCCGCCCTCTAAGGGTGGCGGTGCCCTAGATACCACATCACGATAGGACGGGCCGACGAGCGAACATCCTGCCGTAGCGTCGGTGCTCGCCGAGGGTGCACTAGATCGTGGTTCGACCGTCGGTCCCCAGAAAAAGTCTCCGGCTTCTCCGATCGAGGAAGAAGGTGCTTCCGGAGGGGCCAGTATCAACCGCAAGCTTGATCCCTGGGGGTCTACCAGGCCCTCACTACTCCGGATATACCTTCGGAGAGAAGCGGGGATCATATCGATCTCGCTCTCGGGAAGGACGAGGCTGACGTGCCGCATTCCTACCCCTTCCCCTAACTGGAGGGATCGGGGGGAGGGCTCCGTCGCCGAATCATACACCACCTCTGAATCACAGAAACGAACCGGTCGGATCTCTGTCCGGAATTCCATAACATTCTTCCCTCGGCGTCGACGCCTCGCCTTCCTGCCCCTGGGTGGTTCTTCGGGGCATGGCTGATCTCTATCCTGGCGTCCTCCGGCCGCACTGGTGCTGGGGCCAAGAGGACTGGAAACCAAGGTGCGAGGAACACCGGGACAGATATCAAAGGGGACGCGAGGAGAGATGATTCCGGGCAGGCCTCCGGGATGGGATCGAAAGGTGGGGTGACCCATGCCTCTTGGATCGGCCACGCGGAGTAGACCCTGTTGGTGAATAGAGCTACCGCGAGGTGGTCCGCGGTGGCTATTGCCTGTACCAGCAACCGGGAGAGTCAACCCAACCTGCCTTTGGGGCGGTCAGGGCCTCGATCCAGGTCGGGCATAGAAGTGCCCCTGCTCAGGATGCGCAGGGGCCTGGTGACTGGAACCAGCAGTGGCTTGAGCCAACGCGGCCGCCGTCGCTAGGGCCCCAAGGTGGGCATCCTCTTCCGCTCGTGCCCGACGTTGGCGTCGGGACAAACGAGTCGGGATGAGCGGCGCGGGCAGGTGGAGAGTCCGTTCTTCGACTTGAGGGGCCTGGCGGCGATGTCGCCGTGGCCTGACAGGAGCCCTTATCGCGGATCCCTGGAACGAATCTCGGATAGGGTGGTCCCGGACATCTTCCACCTCATCCGCATAGGGGAAGGAGTTGTCGGAGCGCTCCGGGGATAAGCTCCCGAAGCGGTTGGACGTCGAGGTAGGCAGCGGTGCCTCCCTGCGCGGCCCTCGGGGGCGGCGTTGGTGGCGAGGTGCAGCTGCCTCGAGGTCTAGGCGAGCCATGTCCCTGGTGGGGATGACTCCCTCTTCCTCATATCTCCGCACCAAGTTGTTGATCACCCTTCTCTGGATGACCTCTGAGGGGGAGAGAGGGTGTGGTTGCCCCGTAGCTGCGGCTGCTGGGACGGCTGTGGAACGGGCAGGACCGCGCGGAGGAGCCGCGTCGGTGTTTCCCCTACCCCTGCGCCAGTGGGCGGGTGGCGATCGGGCACTAGATTGGGCGACTTGATTCCTGAAAGCAGGGAGGAAAACCCATTAACACTGACAGGAAAAGGAATCGACAACCAACCATTCATGCCATGACGTCCTCCGTGGGGGGGAACCCAGGCCATCAACGTTGTGAGACGGAGTGCCCGATTTCCCTTCCCCAGCCCCTGGCGGGTTCCGTGCCCCGGTGTTGAATGCTTGGTCGAGTAGCATGCTGGTCTTACAACACCTCTGAAATCCATCGGTCTTCGTATTGAGGAGAAGAGATTCACGTCGGGTTCACCATTTTTCTGTTTCGGTGCAGATGTGCGTCGGGTTTCTGTTCCGACGCTGTTCCGCCAGGACGCGTTCGCGCGTGCACTCGTCGACCCGAGGGGATGGGTGCGCGCGGCTTGTGGTCCCGCAGTCCCGCTTTCCAAAGGCGGGCGGCATCTGTCCCGTGTTCAGGGGGGTCTGCTCCTTGATCGAAACCGGGATGATGGGATGTCGGCTCCTCCTTCCGTGGACGTCTCCTCGGAACTCGTTGCCTAATCCGGGTCTCCCTCATAGATTTAAGAATGTTCATGAATCTCGTTCCCGGTGCCATATCTTCATGGACACCAGTTAATTACACTGCTTCCGCCCGGACGCTCCAAGGGGTCTGGTCGGGGCAGCAACGTGCGGTGAGGAGACCGGGTGGCTCTGGGTGTCAGGGGCGTGTCTTAACACTGCGACTCTGCATGTCTGCCTTCCGTCCCTAATAGGGCTTCTCGAAGGCGTGATGGCCTGAGGCATCCCGCGCTGGGTGCGGGGAACTGTGTTACCTGAGGTTTTCCTCAGCTTCCCATGTTTTAACACGGGGTATGCCGTGAGTTTAACGTCCAGCGAGGACGACATCAGACTGATCAACACGAGAAGTGGATCAGATGACAGAACCCCTTACGGGGAACCTCCGACGCTGGGGCCAGCACATGGGCAGCTTCCCGAGTGAAGTGGAGTGGAATGAAATGGCATGACCCCACCGGGATGTGGCGGCCCGGGTAAGGATCAGGATGGTTGATGGAGTGAAGAGCTTGGACCTCGTAGAGGCATCCTACGTACCGCGCGTTAGCACAGATCAAAGTCAACGTAGTTCGGATATACAGTTTAACGTCATGCTGGACGTCGGAAAACCGACTCACGAAGAGATCGAGGCCGTCGGGTGGAGGATTGAACCGAACCACCTCGCACAGAGGGGGATGGAACGGCCGTGTGGATCACAGTTTCACGTCATGCTGGACGTTGGCAAGCCGACTCACGAAGAGATCGAGGCCGCCGGATGGGGGATTGAACCGAACCACCTCGCACAGAGGGGGATGGAACGGCCGGGTGGATCACAGTTTCACGTCATGCTGGACGTTGGAAAGCCGACTCACAAGGAGATCGAGGCTGCCTAGAGAAGGATTGAACCGAACCACCTCGCACAGAGGGGGATGGAACGGCCGGGTGGATCACAGTTTCACGTCGTGCTGGACGCTGAAGGGAGAAATAGAAAAAGGCGGTGGGGAAGTGCAATGGAGATACACATGTGCAGTCCCCCACAAGAGCGGATTCATAGGTGAATCGACGCAAAGGTGAACCCGGGAGGGTCCACGGATGGACGAACCGACGCGAATACGACCGGGATGACCAGGTGGTGGGCTTGAACCTCGGAGAGGCTTCCTACGTACCCTGTTTAGAAGACAGGGATCAAAGTCCACGTAGTTCGTTCTGTCTGTAACACTCTACCCCCGTGGGTGAAGGCCACTCAAATCCCGACATCCCTGCAGAGACGCGCGGGTGGGGGCCACATCCAAACCGGGGGGATCCTGCGTGCGAGACACAGGATCGGGTGATGTGGACGGTTTAACGTCTTGCCAGACGAAGTACAGTTTAACGTCGTGTGTTGAGGACGAAGGTGCTTGGCAGTTTAACGTCTTGCAGCGCGGACGTGGTATAGTTTAACGTCGTGTTGAACGAAACACTTGGCAGTTTTACGTCTTGCAGCGCGGACGATATGCTAGGCAGTTTAACGTCATGCAGCTTGGACGTGGTGGTGCCGCCGATGGGTCCGTGTCACTTCGCGCGAGCCTGGAGGGCCGCACGGGAAGACAACGCACGGTGCGGGCACCCAGGATGAAGATCATCGGGCGCCACGCAGGCGGGTACCCTCAGGGGGGTCGAAGGGGGCGACCCCGGCGGATTGCGCGCGAAAGAAGAGCTTGGCGCGCAATACCGCGGGCCGGCGCGCAAATGGGCGGGCTGGCGCGCAATTGAGCCAGCGCTTTGCGCGCGGAAGGTAGAGATTGCGCGCACCGGGCTTCGGATAGCGCGCGGGGGCAACGGCTCATTCTTTAATCGAATGGACACTTTGAAAAGGGGGGGGGGGTGCGTGCAATCGGGCCGTATTGCGTGCACCCCGGGGGCAATCGCGCGCAAGAGGCTTCTTTTGCGCGCGAAGGCCTTAGGGTGAAGAATTATTCAAAGGAAAGGAGCCCAAGGGATTACGCGCGAAGGCGAACCCTGAGGCTTTCTTGTGCGAAAGAAAGGAGGTTACCTGAAGATCGGCATTGCGCGCGGGAGGGGTTGGATTGCGCGCACGAGAGACCTTTTGACTTCCGGAAACCATCAAAACGTCGTGAGACGGAGTGCCCGATTTCCCTTCCCCAACCCCTGGCGGGTTCAGTGCCCCGGTGTTGAATGCTTGGTTGAGCAGCATGCTGGTCTTCCAACACCTCTGAAAGCCATCGGTCTTCGTATTGAGGAGAAGAGATTCACGTCGGGTTCACCATTTTTCTGTTTCGGTGCGGATGTGCGTCGGGTTTCTGTTCCGACGCTGTTCTGCCAGGACGCGTTCGCGCGTGCACCCGTCGACCCGAGGGGATGGGCGCGCACGGCTTGTGGTCCCGCAGTCCCGCTTTCCAAAGGCGGGTGGCATCCATCCCTTGTTCAGGGGGGTCTGCTCCTTGATCAAAACTGGGATGATGGGATGTCGGCTCCTCCTTCCGTGGACGTCTCCTCGGAACTCGTTGCCTAATCCGGGTCTCCCTCATAGATTTAAGAATGTTCGTGAATCTCGTTCCCGGTGCCATATCTTCATGGACACCGGTTAATTACACTGCTTCCGCCCGGACGCTCCAAGGGGTCTGGTCGGGGAAGCAACCTGCGGTGAGGAGACCGGGTGGCTCTGGGTGTCGGGGGCGTGTCTTAACACTGCGACTCTGCATGTCTGCCTTCCGTCCCTAATAGGGCTTCTCGAAGGTGTGATGGCCTGAGGCATCCCGCGCTGGGTGCGGGGAACTGTGTTACCTGAGGTTTTCCTCAGCTTCCCATGTTTTAACACGGGGTATGCCGCGAGTTTAACGTCCAGCGGGGATGGCATCGGACTGATCAACATGAGAAGTGGATCAGATGACAGAACCCCTTTCGGGGAACCTCCGACGCTGGGGCCAGCACATGGGCAGCTTCCCGAGTGAAGTGGAGTTGAATGAAATGGCATGACCCCACCGGGATGTGGCGGCCCGGGTAAGGATCAGGATGGATGATGGAGTGAAGAGCTTGGACCTCGTAGAGGCTTCCTACATACCGCGCGTTATCACAGATCAAATTCAACGTAGTTCGGATATACAGTTTAACGTCATGCTGGACGTCGGAAATCCGACTCATGAAGAGGTCGAGGCCGCCGGGTGGAGTATTGAACCGAACCACCTCGCACAGAGGGGGATGGAACGACCGGGTGGATCACAGTTTCACGTCATGCTGGACGTTGGCAAGCCGACTCACGAAGAGATCAAGGCCGCCAGATGGGGGATTGAACCGAACCACCTCGCACAGAGGGGGATGGAACGGCCGGGTGGATCACAGTTTCACGTCATGTTGGACATTGGCAAGCCGACTCACAAGGAGATCGAGGCTTCCTGGAGAAGGATTGAACCGAACCACCTCGCACAGAGGGGGATGGAACGGCCGGGTGGATCACAGTTTCACGTCGTGCTGGACGCTGAAGGGAGAAATAGAAAAAGGCGGTGGGGAAGTGCAATGGAGATACACATGTGCAGTCCCCCACAAGAGAGGATTCATAGGTGAATCGACGCAAAGGTGAACCCGGGAGGGGTCTACGGATGGACGAACCGACGTGAATACGACCGGGACGACCAGGTGGTGGGCTTGAACCTCAGAGAGGCTTCCTACGTACCCTGTTTAGAAGACAGGGATCAAAGTCCACGTAGTTCGTTCTGTCTGTAACACTCTACCCCCGTGGGCGAAGGCCACTCCAATCCTGACATCCCTGCAGAGACGCGCGGGTGGGGGCCACATCCAAACCGGGGGGATCCTGCGCGCGAGACACGGGATCGGGTGATGCGGACGGTTTAACGTCTTGCCGGACGAAGTACAGTTTAACGTCGTGTGTTGAGGACGAAGGTGCTTGGCAGTTTAACGTCTTGCAGCGCGGACGTGGTACAGTTTAACATCGTGTTGGACGAAACACTTGGCAGTTTAACGTCTTGCAGCGCGGACGATATGCTAGGCAGTTTAACGTCGTGCAACATGGACGTGGTGGTGCCGCCGATGGGTCCGTGTCACTTCGCGAGAGCCTGGAGGGCCGCACGGGAAGACAACGCACGTTGCAGGCACCCAGGATGAAGATCATCGGGCGCCACGCAGGCGGGTACCCTTAGGGGGGTCAAAGGGGGCGACCCCGGCGGATTGCGCGCGAAAGAAGAGCTTGGCGCGCAATACCGCGGGCCGGCGGGCAAATGGGCGGGCTTGCGCGCAATTGAGCCAGCTCTTTGCGCGCGGAAGGTAGAGATTGCGCGCACCGGGCTTCGGATAGCGCGCGGGGGCAACAGATCATTCTTTAATCGAATGGCCACTTTGAAAAGGGGGGTTGGGCGCAATCGGGCCGGATTGCGTGCACCCCGGGGGAAATTGCGCGCAAGAGGCTTCTTTTGCGCGCGAAGGCCTTAGGGTGAAGAATTATTCAAAGGAAAGGAGCCCAAGGGATTGCACGCGAAGGCGAACCCTGAGGCTTTCTTGCGCGAAGGAAAGGAGGTTATCTGAAGATCGGCATTGCGCGCGGGAGGGGTTGGATTGCGCGCACGAGAGACCTTTCAACTCCCGGAAACCTTCAAAACGTCGGGGGTCGCCTTATATTTATAGGCAACCCCGGGCGCAGAATCCGGATCGCGGGCGCGGAATTCTCTTCGCGGGCGCGGAATCGGGCCCGGCGCGCAAGGGAGTTGCGCGGGCCACGGGTGCGCAAAATTGCGCGCCGGCCCAGCGCATTGCGCGCATCCCGGGAGGTTTGCGCGCGGCTCGTCAACTTTGCGCGCGGCTCTCCAAAATTCCGCGCAAGGCTTCCGGGCCCTCTGAAACGGGCTTCCGACTCCAAATATGACCTCGCTTCCCGCATCCGGAGCTTCGTTTGGGAACAACGGACTTTTCCGGCGTCTACATATATATATGCACCCATGCATATAAATTGTAAATTCCATAGAATGTACTCTTTCGAAAACCTTGTTTATTAAAATATTTTTTGGATTTCCAAATTATTTCAAATGATGTTTTCAAGAGTATTTTTTGAAAGTTTCCTTTTAAATTCCAATTTGGATCCTTGAAAGTGGGTTGGAAAAAATACCTAGGTTTTGGAAATGGTTTTTGGAATAAAGGAAATTTCCTTAAAAATGGTTTGGATTTAAACTCTATGGTATTTTTAGATGGTTTTTTCAAAATTAATTCCATGTTCTTATAATGTTAAGGCCCAATTGAAAAGTTTATGTGTTTCATTAAAAATGGTTTTGAAATATCAGGATATTTAGGCTCAGTTGGAACTTTTGAAATATTTTTTTGCATTTTGGGAACCCCCATGTTGTTCCCCCAGTTAGAGAGGGTCTCTGAATAGATGGTGTTGGGGAGTGGGAAACACATGCATGTTAGCATATATGGGTTATTGTTAACGTCTATCATGTGTTGACCTCCTCACCTTTTCCCTTATATATATTTTTTCATGGGATAATAAATGTCATATATAGGTCCAAATGATTGTTTATTTTTATTCCCTATTAGAAAGAATTGAAACCCCTGATAAAAGAATTGCTAATGTGGGTAATGCCACTAGCGAAGCTAGTTGAGAGCATCCAAGTTAGTGATATACTATATATCACATCATAAAATAAAATATTGTTCTAAAATGAGTACATATTGGATATCCTATCAATGTTTTTAGTATATGGACATGAATACTATCACAAATGTTCCTATATTGTTTTGTGGCACTTTGGTTTTTTAATATTCTTGAATTTTCCTTCTTATACTTGTGATGCTCCCTTTTTCTTTTTGAGTTTCTATTTTAATATACCCTACTGATTATGTTTATTTTTTATTAATCTTATTTATGAACTTGAATAGGTTATGGTTTCTCTTTGGATTTGGTTTTTCAAAACTATTTTGAAATGGGAATCTATTTTAAATAAATGCCTTGTTTTGTTTTCAAAAGTAGATTTTAGGAAAGCTCTTCTAGGTTTTTTAAAATATGAAAACCTATTTTCTAACTACATTTAAAACCAGTGTTTATGGAGTATTTTGGGAATGGAAATGCATCGATTATATGGTTCTTACCTAATTAATATTTGTATCCTCACACCCTACTTATGCTGCTTGATGTCAGTAGATTCGAGCTGTTTTGAAGGTTTAAGTTATCATTCTAGTTTTCCCATGGAGTGGGTTGTTTTTATAGATGGTGGTGACCAAGAGATCACATAGAGATCATTTATAGTTCTGGTTTGGTAGTAGTTTTTTATTTTGGTATCTTATTCATGGATCTTTTTTATATTTTATTTGTGTAATGTGATTTATGAAACCTTATATTATGTTGCATGCTCTATTTTTTATTCTCATGGTTATTGGGAGAAATAATCCCTAAAAATTTATCTACGATTACCTGACACTTGTTGTCCGCACATGGGGTTCAGGGACACCCTTTGGGCCATGTCGTGGGATATCTCAAGTTCTTTGCTCATGGGTTGACCTGGGATGGTTCATGATAGAATATATGAGTATTTTTTCTAAAACATATTTATTCATCAACAAATAATTCAAGTATTAAAAATATTGAATTACCTATAGAATAGTGAAATGCTTCACTTTGCTTACCCCCAAAAAAATGTGTTACCTTTATCCCCTTTTAATGATATCATGTTAATACCATCTTTTCAACATGATGTTATATAACATATAATATAATGTAAACTAATTGTGACATTAAAAATTTCATTGACAAATAAAATAACGGAACTCACAATTAGATCATAATGACGACCATTACATCTTACCAATTACAAGAAAATCCTATTAGCTACCCAAACTAAGAGACATGTTTTCTTTCAAATGAGGAAAGATATTGTAGGTTATTGACACAACTGTCATGGAGTGGTATAAAATATATTTATATTTTTTCTTAGTATAAGATAGTGGATGATTAGAACAATCTCTTTTAAGGAGCCTTTATATTCCAAGTAAATAAAAAACAATCCAATAAATTATTATATTTTGGGATTTTATATTTAAAAAAACAAAATAAATAAATGGGGATTTGATAATATAAATAAAATAATAAAAAAGTAAAAATGCAATCCAGATATAATGAATGAGGTTAGAAGAAAGGAAATACAACTAATATAATTACTCAGAGTAAACCTTAATTTTACTATTGTTAATCTCATACCTACTTAATGAACAGAATCCATAGTATGTTGTATCATTCTCTTATTCCCTAGTTTTGAATATACATTATAAAAAAACTTTACAAGAAAACTATACATCCACCTCCTCTATGGTTAATGGGATTCTCAATCAAGAAAACCCTCTAAATCACCTTCTTAGAATGCGATCACACCCTATGAAAACTAAATCATCAAGTCACCTTATACCATAATTATTATGAAAGGTAGGTATAATAGCATATAAAAA
This sequence comes from Viscum album, assembly GCA_963277665.1. Taxonomy (NCBI): domain Eukaryota; kingdom Viridiplantae; phylum Streptophyta; class Magnoliopsida; order Santalales; family Viscaceae; genus Viscum; species Viscum album. The sequence continues at coordinate 646,724,959 of OY728119.1, forward strand.
TAAGCTAAACATAAGATAACCATAGTGAGGACACATTGTCACCACTCCCCTTTACTAATCATCCTCGACAAAACCAAACTAATATAGAAAACTTTTAAACATAAATTAATAGGGAGTGAAATTAAATATCATTTTCAACCCTCACGAGATCTATTAGGTTAGTCAATCATCATAATGAGTGTTGGTTATCACAGTGAATAAATAAAAAATAAATGAAATACAAGATAATAGAAAGAAAATACTTTATTAAAATATATAAAATGTGATTATAGAAAAATAAAATTCAGTAGGAAATAGAAAAATAAATCCTAGAATAAATAAAAATAGCCCCAATGAGAGAGAGTTTTTAATCACTTTTTAGTGTATGGGTAGATATTTTAAATAGTAATAGAGAAGAAAAAATCTTGGCACACATAGGGAAGATTTATTGCATGCATGGATTGACCTGGTAGCAAACTTCCATATGGATGCTTCCTTTTACTAATCTCCCGATTTTAAGTATTATTTTGAATTATCCCAATTATATTTAGAATTTTCATATTTACATTTTAATTCCATCTGGTAAACAATGATTTTGTAGTGTATTTTAAATTGTAAATAACTGTGCCATAAGAATCACCATGACACGGAGCTTCTGATTCTATAATTTTCACAAATTATAAAGATATTTAGAGACTTTCACTATGAAAAAATTGTGAACATATGATATTGGACATATAATGTGATACGTATCATGTATGGATTCCAAATTCAAGTTTTAAGGGATAAATATGATTTTTAAACCAATTTGTAATATTTTTTCTCATGAATAAGATTTTTCTATCCAATACGTATGATATTGGACTTATTATGGTTTTTAATTCAACTCAAAGTATATTATACATCAAAAAAACCTTATGTTTCATACAAAAAATATTTCATACCAATTATTCCATTTAAAAATATGTTAATTATCCTTCATGGATAGAGTAAATATGCTATGTATGATCCTTTTCATCAAAATATGTTACTCATGACATCAGTAGTGAAACATATGTTATGTATTAGTAAACTCATGAAATTAATGTACAAAATGATTTTACAAAGTCAATTATTTTCAATTAGAAAAGTAAAATATTTTACATAACATCAAAAAAATGTTATACATCACTAGTAGTGTTCGAGATTTTCTATTTTTCCACAGATTTCAAATTATGTTACATATGAACAATGATATTATAGAAAAACATTACACAATATAGTGCTTACCCTAAACTCTTCATAGAAAATCAAAAATGACTTCTCATAAAAAAACAAAAATCAAAAGTATGGATTTTTAATTAATTAAATAAATGAATAAAAACACTTAAAACTTAAGAATTAACCCATTTTCATAATTAAATACAAATTACTTATTGATCCCAAATTTTTGACAATTAACCATAAAATAATAAAACAGAGGGATTAAATCTTTAAAATAAAAAATTTAAATAATGAAAATATTCGCCCTGTAAATTACTCCACACATAAACATTTCACTCTGAGACACTCATCAAAACTAATGTCAAAATAGACTTCTCAATATAGAAATTACAACACTTTTCAATTCGAATAACCAGTGAAGTATCATACCTTATACATGGATATAAATCATATAATTTCAAACTAATCATACAAATTCATTTAATATTATGTTAATCCCTATGTACATGTTTTACTTACCTATCTCTAAAATTATTTCTCTCTTACTTAAGGATTTTTAAATAGAGATTTTCTCATTATCAAGATAAGTCATGATTTACATAATATTTATGCCTTCCTAGAATGTCTACTTCAAAGAGTCATAAAAGTGTGTTAATCATAAAGAATTTTCCTTATTTATTCTCTAATTTAGTGTTTAATGGTTTTAAATGTTTAAAACTCTCAAGTAGAATAAGGAGGGTTTTTTTCATTAAAATGAAGTAAAATGAATAAAATCATATTATAATCAATAATTTATCTTCACTTATTTTCATTTTAAAAATTTGAAATCCAAACACATTGTGGTTCTTTTAGAAAGTCTACACATAGAAATATAATCAATAATAAATTTTTTCGATCTATATTCCCTCCTTTATAGTAGTGTTTTTTTCAGCATTTCAAATATATAACTTTAGGAAGAAATTAGTTTTTGAGGGAAAGGGAGGTATCATGTGGTATTAAAATAGTGGTGAACTACTATCCTAGATTTTAATGTAATTTTAGACCAACTCATATTTATCTATATTTATTTTTCCTAACTTTTAGTATAAGTAATTGTTTCACCACTTCTCATTTATTCACAAACAGATTTTTCAAAACAGCTTGACACTACCCATCTTCTTCCCCCACACTTTAGTTAAAATATAATCATGCAATTACATCAATAGTAGGTTGGGAATATTTAAATGTATTGTAACGTAACTGCCCCACAAGTTATTTCCTGGTTACAAGTGCTTAATAAAATGGTCAAATATAAAGGATATACTTGAAATAGAAGTTTAATGAAAAAATGGTCTTTTAAAATGGTTCCTAAATAATATTTTACATAATTAATGAACTCTAAAAAATTTAAATAAAATAAAAAATTATAGATCTCACAAAAAACTCAAGAATAAAAAAAAGTTAAATACAAAAAATGTGTGAAATAGGTTTTGAAACCTCTCTTTTTGGGAAATATATTCATTTTTGGAAAGCACCAGTGCACAAGAGTTTCACATTAGATAAAATTTCATTAAATGAGATGATTAGAAATCATGAAAAAAATCCATTTCAAAAATCATTACATAATTATAAATTAAAATTAAAAATATTTATAAATAACACAAATATGGTTATAATTTTCCCAAGCACTCAATGAATCTGAAAATTCCTACAAACATTCCAAAAATAAAAAATGAAAAATAAAAACTCAAAGACCTAAATAGATTATTACCAACCACCTATACAAATATTTCCACTACCCATATTTTTGATTAAAAAATAATCAAAACAGATTTACATGAATATTTTAAATGGAAATGAAATAAAATATGTTATAAAGGAGTGATATAATATTACTTATAGGTAGTTAAATTTTTGAGTAAATTGCTTATTTAACACCCACTGAAAAACTACAAGTAAAAGAAAAAATGAAAACATGAAAATTTTATTGAAATAAACATTACTGAAAAGAAATATAAATAGAAAGAAAAAGAGATAAATATTAGTTTAACCACTAAGGGGGTACTTTTATTTTACTTCACCTATAATGGTAGTTCAAAAAACTATCCAAAAAATTATGCTAGTTGAGGTTTCTTTGACATAAAATACCACATATTTTTCTTTTTCAGTTCTATTCAATTCACATTGGTTCTTAAGATCTACATAGATATAGTAAAACTAATCCATACACTTAATTATTAGGTATAACTTGCATGGAGGGGGTAGGAAAAACGTTGGGTCCTCCTTTTCTCCAATAACAACTTGCTTATCCACTTCCTTAATATCGATGGACAACTCATGATATAATTCATTAAAATCTTCAACAAACAGAAAGTTAGTGAATAATGAAAGTTGAATAAACATTATGCAATATGAATTTAAATTTTATTTTCCCTTATCAATACTATATTTTTATGTTATTTCTTTATTCAAAACCACAAAAAAGACTTCATATTTAAATTATAGAATCACCTTTTCTACAATATTGAATTATTCAAAATCTTGGTAACTATTTAAGATAATGTACAACTCAGGAAAATATAAATTTTTTTGCACAGAAGGAGAGATAATGTGATTTTAGAAAAGTTACATTAAAATTAAGTGGATATAATAAAAGGTTTACACCCTTGAGTGATTTGAATTTTATATATTTCTCTTGAATTCATTCCACTTGAAGGAAATCTATTTGAAAGGGTAGTGGGTAATCATCTAATTAATCCTCAATATCTTGAATATCTTTTTTGAAATTGAGAGGGAATAAAAGTGACTCTTTGGGATCCATGGCCACTTGTTGATAGTACTCTGAAATGTAGTAGGGGAACTTAGTTATTTCCATAACCAAGGCTTACAAAATTGGGTACATGAGGTCTTATTTAAGATCTTTTATTATATCTATAATCCCCACCTATTTGTAAGTTCTGATTTATGCCCTTATAACCTATCTAGTAAGAAAATAAAAAATCACATCCATGAGTGAGGGTGAGTAAAATAATTGTTTGATATTTTTGATATTTTGTTATGAAATCAAATACATTTTTTTACAAAAAAATAAATGGAATAATAAGTGATGGACTATTTTGTATTCATGGTATCAATTTTAAATTTTGATTCACCTATCACTTGGTGGTATAAAATATTATCTATATTTTTCATAGTATAGTACAGTGGCTGGCCAAGGTCATCTCTTTTGAGGATCATTTAGATTCGAAGTCAATCACCAATTATCTAATTACTTATTTTATTTTTTTATTTTTATATTTATGAAAACAAATAATGAAATGGCTGTTTGAGAATTTAAATGAAAAAAAGAAAAGTAAAAATATAATGTAGATAGAATGAATGAGGTTACAAGAAAGGAAACACTCTCTAGATAATTACTCATAAAAAAACTTCATTTTCATATTGTTAATATCATAGATACTTAATGAACAAACTCTATAATATGTGTGATCATCCTTTTTACCCAGATATGAATACATAGTTTACCTAGAAATCACCAAGCACTTTGTACATCCACCTCCTCTAATATTATAAAGTTAAAGGGATCCTAAATTGAGAGCACCCTCTAAATGACCTTCTTGGTATGTGATCCCACCCATTAAAAAATAAATCATCAAGTCTCTATAATATACCCTAATTATTATAGAGGGGGGAGAATATTCTATAAGAAAAAGCTAAATATAAGGTAATCAATGTAAGGACAAACTATTACCTTTTTTATTTATAAATCATAATCAGCATAACCCTTAGTAGATAAGAAAAATTTGAAATGGAAATTAACAGGGACTTGAGCTAAATATTTGTTTTACCCCATAATAGATATCTTGGGTTATTCACTCACCACTGTGTGTTTTTATGATCACAGTGAAGAAAGAAAAAAGGGAGAAAATGAGAGAGAAGATAGAAACAAAGAACAATTTATTAAAATATATGGAATACAATTATAACATACATAAAATACAACAAATAAATAAAAATTGAATCATAGAATAAATCCTAACTCCCACCCAACATGTTTTTTTAATCCCCTTTTTTGAAACACCCTAATATTTTATAATATATTTCTTTTTTAAAAAATTTGTTCTCTTTGATAGCTTACAAAACATGCAACCCGAGCCTAAATAAATCGTAATTTAGCACACCATTATAAACTAGACATTAAAATAGTATTATGAATAGTAATAAATACTTTTAAAAAATATATATAATTGTTTTAGATAAATAAAATATTTTTTAGTAAATTATTTATATGTTTGAAAGCTATACTTTTTTTAAAATGGGTTTTATTTCTTTTATGAGAAAATAATATAATTAATTTTTTTCCACATTTATAAAATTTATTTTATAAAATGAAATTAATTTTTAAAATCAAATTGTCAAAATTATCTTATACTGTTTTTTTGATAATTTTTTAAAAGATTTATTTCTCAATGAATACCGAAAAGACATATTTTTATTAAAATTTGTCTTTTCTTTTTAGGAATTTAAAAAGTTCCATTATGTTTTTTACTGTTTTTAAAGTAAAATTAGTTCAAATATATTATTATTAATCTAATTCCGATCATTAGAATCAATTTTATTTTTAATTTTTACATAAAAATGTTTTATAATAAAAAAACCAATTTCTTTAGAAAACTTTTTTTTCATCACGTTTGTGGGTTTAATTTTAAATTAAGATTAGGAAATTAAGTTAATTGAATTTGATAAAATTAATTTAATATTTTGAATCATCATAATTAATATTTTTTTGATAATTTCAACTTAATTTTTGTTCACAAAGTATAGTAAAACTATAAAAAATATGTTTCCATGATGAAGGTTAAAACAGGTTTACTGGGGGTTAAACCAAATAGATAAGTGTTATAGTGGCCTAAAAGATTGTATAATTTATATATGATGGCAATATTTAAAAATTATGGCATTTACGGTTTGTTAATGGTCCATTTTTTATCCTTTTGTTTAAGAAAGTGACATGACATTATTTGAAAGCTATGAAAAATTACATGTGTGTCACTCACCTCAATTATAAAAGGGCACCCACTATCATATCCTCTTCTCACATAAAGAGACTTTTGGTTTATAAAATCCATAAAAAACACCTTCCTTACATCCATTTACATGAACTATAGTCCGTAGTTTGATCATGAAACTATCATAGGAAGGCTTTAGATATAAACCTAAAGAGGTTCTCCAATGAAGAGGTAGAGTTCTTAATCACATGTTTTCATTTTTTTTATTATTCTACCTCCTTAAAATATTATCAAACTATGATGAAATAATAAAAACAGTATCTTAAATATAATTTTATAGTATAATTTTAATGTAATAACCTATATCCATCTCCTCTTCCATCAAATGGGAAGCAAAACCGTTGATCATTTGTACGAAAGACTACCACCTAACAAATTGATGTAATTTGTTTTCCATAAACGTCTCTCAAATATAGATATAATGTTTAATTTAATGAATATATAATATATATATAACATAATTATACTTTTATAATTATAATATCACATCTACATTTTTTTACTTTCCAATCCATTGTAAAATAATAACGTCGATCGTGCGTACGTGTTGACTACCGCCTCAACGAAGCGATGTGATATGTTTTTCATTTTCTTTTGACATGGTTGGTTATAAGGATATATTTAATGAATATTATAATATATATTATATAAAAATGATTCTATAAAGGGGAATTTTCATTAACCTTTCTTTCCTTCTATCTTTTGAAAAAATGGAAATAAAGTTCATGTGTACGTACGACCTACCATCTCTATGAATGATGTAATTCATTTATATATATTTAATTTCATGGATGAATATAAATATGTATCTAATGAATATAAATAATATTTATTTTAGGATTAAAATAATGGAGGTTATGTAACTATGATAAAAGTATAAGGACCAAAACTACCGAAAGAAATCATATAAGAAAAACGAAGCAGTGATTACCTAAAACAATGATTTTAACGAAAAACTGTAAATAAACGAGTGATAAAATATTATAAGCTAATCATATATATTAATATATATATATGAGTACGGTTTTATAATTTATTTATAATACATATAAAATTATTATATTGAATTTTTAGACACATGAAGGAAGTAAAACATGAGGTAAGGGTTATTTCACTATCTTATTATTATTCAAGATTTATTATGTTTCAGTATACATTGAGGGAATTATTTGATATTTATATCTAAAAACAAAAATATCATATTAATGTTTTTTATTTATATAAATTAAAAGTTTTCCTTTAATTTCCCTCTCTTTATGTACTTGAGATAATGAAATAATTTTTTTGAGGGAAACCGAAGTTGGTTTATTCTCATCCAGAAATATTTATCTTCCACGAACATATTTACCATAAATTTCCAATTTGTTTTTTAACATTATAAATATATTCATTATATATATTTTTATCCATGTTTTAATTTTTAAAAAATGGGTTAAAAGGAATATTCGTGTTGTTTTCTGAATGAGGTACTTTTTGTTTGTGAAAGGAATATATTTTTTACTTACAGGACTGAAAAGAATATATATACATCATAAAAAATATTTTATTTGAAGATTAAATTTAATATTCTACAAGTTTATTTTCAAAGAAAATGTTTTTATTAATATTTTTTAAATTTATAGATATATAATTTCAAATTGAAAAGGGTATTTTTCACAAATTTTCTAGTGATTACTTAATCTACATCAAAATCCTTTATTGAGTCTTATGATTTAATAAGCTATAAAATAATTATACCATCCATAATATTTATTTATATGGTTTAAGATCAATTTTAATGGGAGAACTATTGACATTATCTGTTATAGTTCTTCTAATACAAACAATTACTTATTTTTAAGGCATGTTTAATAAGTTGTATTCTTTATTCATATGATGAATGAATTAGAATTATTAAGTGATTAGTGGGGCTAAGAATTACATATATCCTTATTGTATTGGTAGGTATCATTATAAAAATATATTGGGTATTTGTATGATGATTTACCCATTTATGTAGATGTATTGAAATTAGGACATAATGGTATTTTTAGATGTATTGGAATAAGGTCTCTATGATAAGTTTCAGATGTCTAGTATTATTAATTACATAATAATGAGATTAATTTTTTATGTCCCTAATTTTATATGAATAGTTTTTATATCCATGAATAAGTCTTAAACTTGTGTTTTTGTTTATATAAATTTATTTGACCATCATTTATTCTTTCCATATTATCCGTACCTTACTGAGAAACTGAGACCACCAATTTTTTATGTTTCCATTCCATAGGATTCTAGGATGTGTATTAAGATTGGTAAGTAGGGATATTCTAAATGGAATGATGTTGTTCTAAAAGAAAATACTATGTCTTATTTTAGGTTTTTCAAATATAATTTGAGATTCAATAAAGTATCTAGTTTACCAAGACTACTAAACTATTCTGTAAGTTGGGATGTGATTTACCATATATAGTGATAGTGTAATAATTGAACAACTAGCTATAAGCCTCTTGGTTTTGGGTCTTTACAGTTGGTATGAGAGGAAGTTTAGCAAAAAAAATTGGGAATTATATTTAGGAAAAAGTATATTATGGTATATAACCCTATAACTGAATTTGAGAATAATTCTAAGTATAAGATAATATTATAAAGTTTTATTAAGGTAGAGAATATGTGGTTTTCATAGTAATACATACCTATCTAGATATTACAAGTGGACTTGGTTTCGACAGAGATGCATTTATGGGAAATAACCCCGAAAAGAGTTGTTTGAGTATATCTTAGAGAACATTTTCGTACATGGTGAGTGTGTCTTTACTACACACTTAGTTTTAAACTCCAAGGGGGAATTCTAGGAATAATTCACGTTTTATTTGAAACCCATTAAGAAGGGTTTTAATTTTTTTTATGATTTATTAATATTTCTAAAGAAACCATGTTTATGATTTTGAGATTAACAATGCATAAATGTTTAAATATATTTAAGTGTTTCAATAAATTTGAAATTATAAATTATGATTCATAATGTTATGATCTAACCTAGTGTATTCCATTGTTTAGAAATGGTACCTAGAAAAAGGAATGGAAACTATATCAATAAACATAATCCATTTAGGGATTTCACTTTGGGGAATGATAATGAAGCTAGAGCTGGAGTTGAACAAATTATAACTATATTGGGGAAGCTAAAATAGGTTATGACCAATAACCTTGGCCATATGGAGTATCCTACTGATCCAAAAGATGGTGAATAATATTAGGAAACTTCATGCATCAACAACCTCCATCATTCAATGAGACTATAAATCCATTTTTAGATAAGAAATGGATATGTTCCTAAGTGAAGATATTTCTCACTTTGGGAATTAAAGAAAGGGAAAAGTTGTCATTAAAATTTATCATAGCTTAGGGAATTTCAATAAATTATGGTCATTGATTAAAAAACTAAGGATGAAGGGGAATTGGAGAGTAATGAATGTAAGTATTTTAAGGAATTTTTCTTGAAAAAATATTTTCCTCATGAACAATAAGCTAATTTGGTGAGAAAATTATTAAGACTAAGGTAGAAGGATGAGAAAAATATTGTCTAGTATAAAGGTAACTTTAAAAGGTTATAAATTAATTATGTAGACTATATAGGTAGTACAAAGATAAAAAATGACTGTTTCTTTTATGGGATTAGGAAAATCCATAGAAGGGAACTAGTATCCTTAGCATTCTCATAATATGAGGATATAATATAATTTTTTATTAGGATATGGAAATAATTATCCAAGTAATATGGATTTAAATGAAAGAAATAAAAGAAGTGGAATAAATAGAAAAAAATAGATAAGGGGAAGAATATAAAGGGGAATTTTCCAACATGAAATACTTGTATAAGGAAACAAATTGGTATATTCCTAAAAGAAAAAGGATTTATCTTCAAGTTAATTGAAAAATTCCATCATTATCATGAATTCAAGGGTTAGGGATAAGCCACCAATGTAAAATTCTTTAAATTTAAGGATATGGGGTACTTTTCTAACCATTAACCCAAATGTCAAGGAAACCTACCAAAAAATTAGGCAAGGGGAGAAGGTGAAGCTTATACAATTACTACAACTGGTGTGTAAGTTCCTAGTAATGTGGTGGAAGGTACACTTATCATTCACTCTACGATTGTGAATTTTATATTTGATAATGGTTCTACCAACTCTTTTATATCTAAATAATTTTATAAGGTTATTATATCACCACCTCAATGATTAGATATCGAGTTTTTAGTGAAAACATCTAATGATAATATGATCTCATATCAAGTATATAACTTCTTATGATAGATGTGTGTGTGATGGTTATTCATGAGAATATTTTTATTATTCCTCTAGTTGAATTTGAGGTAATTTTGTGTGTGTATTGACTATAAACTATATATACCATATAAAATTTTGAGGAAGGAAATTTAAATTTTATATCCAGAATCAAAATTAAATCTTTTATAAGTGTGAGGATGAACCAGAAAACCGATTGGAAATTACTTCTATCATATGGGTTTTAAAAACATTTGTTGCGGGATATTTATCTACAATGGTTGGGGAGAAAATCAAAATTAAAAGTGTTCTTATTATTTTAGAATATGATGATACATTTCCTGATGACTTACCTAGTCCTCCCCCAAATCATGAAGTCAACTTTTCAATATAGATCATACTTGGTGATACAACTATTTTGAAGACTCCATATAAAATGGACTTGATTGAGTTGTAGGATCTAAGAAAGAAACTCTAGGAGAATCTAGATAAGGGATTAATTTATCCTAGTGCTACACCATAGAGTGTACTTGTTCTTTTGGATAAGAATAGAGATAGGTCAATATGACTTTACATTAATTATAAAAAACACAATAAGCTCACAATTAAGAAAATATATCCACTACCTTGCATCGATGATATGTTTTATTAATTATAAGGAGATATATATTTTTTCATGATTTATTTTTTATCTGGATATCATTAGCTATGGATCAAAAAGAAGAATATATGCAAGATATCCTTCCATACGATGTAAAGTCATTATGAATTTATAGTAATTCAATTTGGACTTACCAATTCTCATACAATCCTTATGGATTTAATGAATAATGTATTTAGAGATTACCAGGATAATTTTATGGTGGTATTTATACATTATATTCTTATTTATATAAATATAATGGAATAATATGAAGAAGTTTTGAGAATTGTGATGAAGACCCTGATAAAGGATAAATTTCATGATAAATTTACCAAGTGTTAATTTTATCTTCCTAATGTTTGATTAATTGATCATATAATCTCCAGTGAGGGTATATCTATGGATTATTCAAAGGCATAAGTTATTGATAAATATCCTAGAACAACCATAGTAACCAAAATCCTCAGTTTTCATGGGTTTTTTGGATACTATCAATGATTTGTGAGATATTTCGTATGCCCACTCACCAAGTTGACTTGTAAGGGGGTTAAGTTATTATGGATAGATGAATGTGAAGATATTTTTGAATAACTGAAGAGAAGGTTGGTCAACATGCCAGTTCTTACACCAACTTATATAAGATAAGGTTTTGTGATATATAATGATGTTTCAAATAATTTATTTGGATGCATCCTCAAGAAAAAGGATACGGTGATATCTTACGAATCATGTTAATTGAAGTTTCATGTAGAAAATTACCAGACTGATGATTTGAAGTTGGAAGTGCTAATTTTTTTCATTGAAAATATGGTGGTATTAGACATATAGTGAATAGTACAATATATTTACTGATGATAAAATATTTAAGTATATATTTACATTGAAAGAGTTAAATATGTTCTTGGGAAGATGTTTGGGGTTCATCAAAGATCATGATTAATCAATGCATTACCACCCTGAGAAGGAGAAGAAGGTGGCGATGCTCTATGTCGGAAAGACCATGCCGGCTTATCTATGATGAGAATCTCAAATGATCTATTATTTTTGAATTTTCAAATGATAGATCTTGAAATATTGAACTAAGTGGTGAAATATTATCTTTCTCAAATGAGTTTCCAACCATCAATCCATGTGAAGATTTAATAGGTTCTTAGGGAAGATGTAGAGCTATAAAATAAGGTAATAAATGTTCCTTAGTTTAACCTTGATTATGTTAGAATGAGAAGGTTTTGGAACTGTGTGTGTGCCCCATAAATTCTAGACTTGATGATGGAGCTATTGTATGAAGATCATAGTTCATTATCCTCTATTCATCCTGGAAGTATGAATATGTTTAGAGATTTGAAATAATATTTATGGTGGGATAACATGAATAGAGATATTGAAAAGTATGTATCTTAGTGCCTGGTATGATAGAAATTAAAGGATGAGAAACTAAAATCCAAGTGGATGTTTCAATTATTATCCATACAAAAATAGAAATGGAAAATAATCACCATGGATTTTTTCATTGGACCACCCAAAACATCAAAAGGATATAACACTATTTGGGTTACAGTCAATAGGATTAAAAATTCATAACACTTCATTTATTTAAGATAATATTTATCCCTTGATCAACTTTATAGAATATACATTAAGGAAGTGGTAAAGTTTCATGGAGTAACACATTATATTATATCTGATCAAGATATGAGGTTTACCTCAATGTTCTAGAAAATTATTTAGTGAGCTATGGATATAGAGTCAATTTTTAGTGTAGCTTATCTTCCTCAGATAGGTGGTCAGTCCAAGAGAACCATTCAAACCCTAGAGTCAATGCTTATATCTTTTTATATGGATTTTAAAGGTATTTGGGATCATTACCTTTCAATAGTCATTTTTTCTATAACAATAGATATAATTCAAACATTTAGATGGATCCTTACGAAGACCTCTATATAAAGAATAGAAAAAATTCACCATGTAGGGATGAAGTTGGAGAAATAAATCTATTGAAACTTGAAAAAGCTGATTAAATGGCACAAAAAGTCGGAATAATTCAACAACACATCAATGCATCTTAGAATAAAAAAAAGTAATATTGATAATCACGGGTGAGATCCGGAGTATAAAGTTGGTGAGAATGTGTTTCCATGAATTTCTTCATGAAATAATGTTATGATATACATGAAGGAAGAAGATCCACACCCTAGGTATATTGTCCCCTTCAAGACTCTTGATCAAATAGATATGATAACTTATTTTTTGGAACACCTACAAAACCACTCTCTAGTTCATGATGTGTTTCAAGTATCTATAATGAGGAAGTATATACCCTATTCCTCACATGTATTGAACTCATAGGTCATACCATTAAAGAATGATCTTTCATATGAAGAAAAACTAATAAAAAGCTTGGATCATGGAGATAAAGTTCTATAGAATAGGATTACTCATCTGGTTAAAGTTCTCTAGATGAATCAAAAATTTAAGAAGATGCGTGGAAACCTAAGGATTTCATACGGTAGAGATATCCTCATTTTTTTATATCATAGTAATGTAATTTATAGGAAAAAATTCATTCTAATGGGGGTATAATATAACACCAAATATTTTATGATATATTTATTTTTAAATAAATTTGATCTCTTCGATAGCTTGGGATACACCCAACCCTAATTCTAAATGAGTCGTAATATAGTATATTGTTATAACATAGCTGTTAAATTAGAATTATGAAAATGAATGAATATTTTCTTAAAAAATTTATATATGTTTTATATAAATAATATTTTTTAGTAAAGTCTTTATATGTTTCAAAAAGTTTCATTTTCTTTAAAATGAGTTTTATTTTTTGGGGGGGAGAAAAAATTATAATAATTCTTCCCACTTTTAAAAAATTTATTTGAAAAAAATTAACTTTATTTTTAATTCAAAATGTCAAAATCAACTTAGACTAAATTATTAAAATTATTATGATAATTTTAATTTTTCCATGAATAGTAAAAAATATTGATATTCATTAAAAACTGTCTTTTTGTTTAAGGAATTTAAAAGTGTAAAATTTATTTTAAAATGGTTTTAAAAATAAGACTTATTCAATTATAACATTTTTAATCCAGTTTGGGTTATTAGAATCAATTTAATGTTGAATTTTTTTAGAAAAAAATTATATAGATAAGAAAACATTTTCTTTTCGAAAACCACTTTTCATCATGTTTGTGAGTTTATTTTTAAATTAAATAATACCACTTATGTGAATTGAATTTCATAATCTGAATTGCATATTTATAATTATAATAATTAATATTAGGAAATAATTTCAACTTAAATTTTGTTTATCAAGAATTGTAAAAATAGTAAAAAATATTTTATTGTGGTTAAGGTTAAAATAGATTTACAGGGGGTTTAAAAAAATATATCATGGTTATTATGATTTAAAATCTCATAAAATTTCTATTTTTGATCATATTTTGACCTTATATCATTTATGGGTTTAAAGATTCCATTTTGGGTCATTTTTTCCATGAAAGTGACGTGCCATTATTTAAAATCTTTGAAAAATTACAATTTTTTCATTCACCTCAATTATAAAAGGAGACCCCCTCTCCTATCCTAATATACAGATCCATTTTTTTTTCAAATAACTACCCAAATACAATACTTAAATCACTCTCCATTAACTATAGTACTTAGTTTTATCATAAAACCATTATTTTAAGGTTTTAGGTATAAACATGAATAGGTTCTCCGAAGAAGAGGTACAGTTCTTAACCATGTGTTTTCATTTTATTTATTCATTTAAATCCTTAAAATATTCTTAAAAGATGATAAAATAATAAAAAAACTATATTAAATATAATGATATTTTATTATGTAAATTTAATAACCTATATCCATCTCATCTACTATCAAATGAGAAACAAAATCTTCAATCATGTGTAAGACAAATTACCGCCTCGCGAACCGATGTAATTCATTTTCCAACACCCCCATCATAGAAGGATATAATGATGTATTTAATATATATATATATATATATGATTTTTATGATATAATTATACATATAAAATTATAATATCACATTGACATTCTTACCTTCCAATCCTTTGGAAAATGATAATGTCGCTCGTGTGTATGTGTGAACTACCACCTCCGTGAAGTGATGTGATTCATTTTTAATTTTATTTTAACATAGATGGTAATAAGGATGTAATAAATTAATATTATGATATATATGATATTAAAATTATTTTATAAATGTGATTTATTATTTACCTTTCTTTCATTCCATCTCTAAAAAAATCGAAACAATGTTCATGTGTATGTACGACCTACCATCTCTATGAATAGTGTAATTAATTTATCTATATCTACTTTTATGGATGAATATAAATATTAATTAAATGAATATATATTATATTTATATAATTATCAACATTTTTGAGGTGATTTAATCTTTATAAATGTTTAAGGATTGAAAATACGGATTCAAAATATATATGAAAAACGAAGAAATTATTACCCAAGAGGATTATTTTAACAAATAACTGTTAATAAATGGGTGATAAAATATTATAAGTAATTAATATATAGTATGAGACATATGATTTTAGTTATAGAATATATTTATAATAAATCTATATTTATAATACATTAGCTTCATACACATACCAAGGAATTCGAACCTGTGGTAAGATTTTATTTAAAAATCTCATTATTATTTGGGATTATTTTTGTTTAAGTCTCAACTGGGGGAATTATTTTTACATTTATTTCTTAAAACCATTATAATTTATTATTCTATATTTATTTCTGTAAATTAAAAAAATTATTTATATTTCCACTCTTTATGTACTCTAGATAGCTAAATAACATTTTTAAGGGAAACAGACCATGTAATTCTTTACACGATCAAGAATATTTCTCTTCCATGACAATATTTTCCTTAAAATATCAAAAAATATGTTTTTAAAATTATCTAGTGATTTATTGAATTTATTTTTACACATTTTTACTTTTTATAAAATATTTTTAAAGGAATCTTCTTATCATTTTCAAAATGAGGTACTTTTTGAATTTTTACAATAGTGTGAAAGGAAAGTTTTTTAACTTATATGGCATGAGTGTAATTTCCTGCCATCATGACTAATCTTTGATTTAAATCTTCCTTTATAATCAAAAAAAATTATTTTCAAATATAACATTTTCTTTAATATTTGGGAAATTTTTAGATATGTAATTTCAAAGTGAAAAGGGTATTTTCTTAAAATCTTCCAATGATCCTTTTATGGTATTTTCATCTTTATCTTCATAAATATATTATTGAATATTATTCTTTACAGATTATATATGATAATTATACTATCCCTCATATTTATTTGGATGGTTTATGATATGTTTGACTAGGGGAAGTATTGAGATTATGTATGCTAGTTCTTCTAATATAGACAATTGTTGATATTTAAGGTATGACATGATTAAGTTATATTGCATATTCATATAATGAATGCATTGGAATTATTAAGTGATGGGTGGGTACTGAAATTACATAACCCCTTTTTTTATCAGTAGGTATTATGAGGCAAACTATATTGGGTATTTTAATGAGGCCTTACCCATTTATATATATGTCTTGGCATAAAGCCTTGATGGTCTTTTTAGATATATTGGCATAAGGTCTTGATGAAAAATTTTAGATTTCCAACATTATTCATTACATCATTATGAAATTGGTTATTTATGTATATGAGTTTATTTGAATAGTTTTTATATCCAATAATAAGTTTCAAACATATATGATTATTTATATGTAAATATTTTTTCCCCATTTATTCATACTATATTATTCATACCATATTTAACTTCTGATGTATAAATTCCCTTACTGAGCATATGAGAGCACCCATTTCTTATGTTTCCTTTCCATATAATTCCAAGAAGTGTATTAAGAATGATATTAAGGGGTATTATAAAGAGAATAATTATGTTCTCAAAGTGAATACTATGTTTTATTTCATTTTTTTTCAAATGAAAATTGGGATTCAAGCTAAAATCGAGTTTACCAAGACAATAAAACTATTAGGTACTTTGGGATATGATTGCTTGTATCTAATGACAATATAAAAAAATAACCATTGGATTTGGGATAAAATGGTTGGGGTATTTACTTTTTTATTTTAAGGGAATATAGTTTAAATAGGTAAAGGGAAACAAAATTATTAGTGTTCATGGGGAATATTTCTTTCATATATGGATCCTACCATCGAAAACTTCCATATATCAATGGTTTATTCTTTATTTCTAGATTTTAAGTCTTCTTTTGAATTACCAAATAATCTTAATAATTTACTTATTTACCTTTTAATCCCATCTGATCAATCATGATTTTAGAAATCATTTTAAATTATCAAGAATGGTAGCATGAATCACCATATCAGAGAGCTTCTGATCATGAAATTTCTAGAAAGTAGAAATATATTATCTGACTTCCATTATGAAAATAAACTAAAAAATATTATATTTTACTTATAATTTGATAAATATGATGCATAAATTTACTAAAAATCGAGTTTTAAGGGATATATATGACATTTGGAATAATACGCATGATGTTTTCTCATGCACATGATGCTTTTAGCTAATACACATGATATTAGAATATGAAATTTTTTCAATTTATCTTAAAATATATTACACATTACCAAAACCACAAGTTTCATCCATAAAAGTCTTATGCATTACTTTTTCCATTTAAAACTATATCACATATCTTTCAACTATAGAGTAAATATGTTACGTCTGATTATTTTATTCAAAATATGTTATAGATGACTTCACCTGTGAAAAATATGTTATTTATCTATAAAATTATGCTACAAATGTAAAAAAATACATTAAATAATGAAATTATTTTCAATTATAATCAAATATCTTATGTAACATCCAAAAAATTCTAAGTATTAGGGGTAGTGTCTAAAATTTTATATTTCCCCTATAATTTCAAAAAATGTTACGTATTGACCAGGCTATTCTAGAAAAACCATACATGTATAGTACTTGGACAAAACCATTCATAGATCTTAAAAAGTGACTTATTAATAAAAACAAAAAACAAAAGTATGGATTTTCAATAAATTATAAAAATGAATAAAAACACTCAAAACATCAGAATTAATCCATTTTTATAACTAAATCTTAATTTTTCATAAAACCTAAATATGTGGGAATTACACACCATCCATCCATATTTTTATTCTGTTGATAGAAATTCATTTTTTAAAGTTGATTGTGAATCTTCACAAAAGAAACACACAAATATAGGCTTGAAGTAGTTACAAAAAAATTACCCAAAAATGGGATATTCCACCCCTTCCTAAAAGGCCTTAAATTATTAAAAATAATGTCCCTAATGAGATCTAATTTGATGTGAAATTTATCCCGTTTAGGGTCTTTGTGAATGAGACCCACAAGTGGAGAAGCAATATTGTCCCAAATTTTAAAATATTCATCTAGATTGATTTTACCTTTATCGAAGCCTCAAAGTAGAATTTGATTTTAGGTGTTAGTACAAGTCGATTATTTATCATTTGTGTCGACATAATGATTTATAGAATAATATTTTTGTTTTCTTCATGTAAGGAATTAATAATAAATTCATATTATACCTTCTCTTTATGAGTGTATAATCAAGTATATAAGGGTTTCTTGAAAAATTATTTATTTGCCTTCCTTATCAGTATCACCCTCATTACCAAGGTGAAAATTGTTTTCATTGAATTCCAATAGGTTATCCTGATCATGGAGATTATCTACCACATTTTTTAGTATTTAACTACAATATTCTTGATGAGGATAATTATTAGAAGAGTGACCATGAGATTTATATCTAAGAACATTACATGATGATCTAATCATCACCGGATTAGTAAAATTGGAATAATCCATTTATTGACTATATATTATTCCCTTATTAACGACATATTACCCTAAGTAAAAACCATTTATCCTCATCCAAATTAGTAGAAAATAATGATGCATCATCAAATATATTAACCCCCTCACCCTAAATTATTGTGTCATGAACTTTCCCAGATACCCTGGTATGATAATACCCTAGATGGCTCTAACATAGCCCGAAGGGCATTCCTGATCCCATGGGATAGAGACTAGTAACTGAAAACATACAAGCAAGGGAACTATTTTTTCAAACAAACATGGAATATATATATATAATTCACTATTCTCAAAAATCTTCAAGGAGAAAGTATCATAAACATACAAGAAAAAAACATAAAGAAATACATCATCAAGTGAAACAATATTTTCGAAGATAAAACATAGAAATATCCCATGTAACAGGTGGATCACATCACCAAAAATCAATATTAAATCATTTAATTTTGTCAAATCTTCTAATCAAATCAATATATCAAATAAATACATCATTCAAAATTCTATCCTGTAATTTCATTTTTAGTGAAATTGGGGGTGTTTCTTAGTTTTTGTTCCATTTCAAATCACATATAAAATAATTTCAATTCTAGGTTTTTAAATCTTTTAAAACTCATTTCAAAATAATCAAGAAATTTTACATTTAAATTATAGGTAAAAATAATATGGAACCACCTACCTTTAATCATGGAATCAAAACAACAATAGAAACGAGAGCACCAACGATAATAGAGGCAAATGAGATCAAGAAAAACAACCTATAATCAAGATACTTCAAAAAATAGTTTTGATACATCAAAAAATAATGCTATATCACTCTTTAAGAATTAGAGAAGATGATATCAGAAGGAATTACAGGACAAGAGACCCAATTACCAAATAGAGACTAAACGAGATCACCTGAACTTTGATCAGCCAAGATAAGGGTTTAGAATATCCAAAAATAATTATTGAGAGACTAAAAGACCAATGATTTATATTACTATTGAATGTAGGTAATTAGGTATTAAAATGGGGATATTGTGATTTCTAATTAAATTATTGTGGGAAATAAAGAACACATGCCCAATTTGTTCTACAGGACACATGGTTAAGAGTAACCATTAATCTTCACCTTGAATCCCTCATGCACTTATGGAATTGGTGTACTGTAACTTTAACCATGTTCTGACCATTCGATCCCTTACTTTTCTAGGATTCATTGTTTGGAGGAGATAAACACACAATTTGGACAAAACATGCACCCCCTTCTAGCATCTCAACCTTGACAACATGGTTTTCTAGAAAAAATATATGGATTGTGCTAACCATGCACCAACCATGAATAACCCATTTGGATTCCAAAATTTTCTAAAAACTCCCCAAGCAACCTCAAAACAAGACCCAATAAAATCATGATAAAAAAAGTGTCAAGGAATACCTAGATGAAGCTAACAATATGTTAAACCTCCAAACCATAAAAACATTTTTTCCCTAAAAATACTATCATGAAAACTCAATGTTAAATAAATGAGGCCACAACTCTCTCAAAAGTTCCTCAAGCTCCCATGTCTCATATGAATTAGAACAATGATGCCATAGAACACAAATAAAATGTATCTTCATCCTAAAAAGAACGTTTGTATTAAAATATACAACCCTGAATGGATGATCAGTCATGGATAAATTAGGCTCAACATCAAGATATTCCCATCTCAAGACATTAGAAGGGTTAGAAGAATAATTTCAAGGCTATGATATATGAAACACATTGTGGATCAAATTAAAATTTAGTGGAGGTCTAAATAATAATACAATTTCCCCACATTCTCAATAATCTGAAATGGACACAAAAATCTTGGCACAATATTTCCATATTTCCTAATACGTTAGTGACCCAAATTAGGTTAAACTCTTAAAAAAACCATGTCACTGATAGAAAAATCCAATAGTTATTGATGACAGTCAATATTATATTTATATTGGCTATGTGTGGTCACCACTCTCTAATGAAATAATTGAATTGTTTTCATCATATATTGAACAATACTTGGTACAACCAAGGAAATTTCACCTATATATTACCAACATAATGGATATCTACAAGGCCAACTATACAAGGCCTTAAAAGTATCAATTCAAATAGTAGATTGGTAACTGTTATTGTATACCAACTCAACCAAACCCAAATGGTCATCTCAAGCTCCACCAAACTCAAGAATTCAACCACATAGCATGTCCTCAAGAATCTGTGTAGTTCTTTCTATCTGGACATCCGTATGAGGATGATATTGCCTTCTCCAACATACCTGGTATCCCATTAGCTCCTGGAGTCCTCTCTAGAAGAAATAAGTGAAATAGTGATACTTATAAAAGACTATAATATATAGAACTTCGTGAAATCTGACAATCTTCCTCATGTAGATACGTCCCATTTCCTAAACTTTGGTCTATCTTGAATGGGTATAATGTGATATAATTTGTCCATATTATCAATCTAAAACCATATCACATTATGTCCTCAAGGGTTTGTAGAAACCTAACCAAAATGTCCATATAAATCTCACACCACTTCCAAGTTACCACTGCAAGTGGATGAAGTAAACTCTAAGGTCTTTGGTTCTCAACTTTGACCTATTGGTTGGTATGATAATAAGAAAAAAGTCAGTGATATCTCATTTCATACCCAACCTCAAGAATTATCACCATATATCATAGAAATTCATTACGTTTCTAGGTTACACATCCCACTAATAATAATGTGACTCCACCATCATGAATTTTATCACCACAAAAGCACAATGTACTGGTTCTAGAAACATAGGATACCTTTTGAAGAGAACATACACACATTGACTATATCCTCACCATAAATAGAGTCACTTATGCTATAGAATTCTTCATCAAGATTATATTCTTAAAAAATCATCTTGATAAGAGTGGAGGTAAACTAAACGTTCATCAAGTTAATAATTTTCATAAAGTGAAAAAATATATTTATATATAGATATCACATCATTTCTTATGAACATTCATCACATTATATAGACACAAACCTATGAATCTTAAAGGTATTGTTTATTTGGAAACATGGAATCATAAAACATTGGTCTATATGTGAACTACATTATCTCCCACTTGTTCTTCATAACCATCACCCTTCTTAGACATATCATAAATAATACATTTCTTAATAATATAGGAAAATGAAACATAATGAAGGGTGATAATAGATTATCATTAAGGGAAAAGGGGGGATACATAATAATAACAAGTGTATAAGTGTATGAGAATATGATCATAACATTTGAAAACAATACCCTACATATCAATGATCATAATTTCGATCCATGACATAATAATTGGAAGTTCATAAGATATATATCATAAGGAAATAAAAGAACATGAGTGATGATATCATAACATTTAGATAAAACATATAATTTTAGCATACACATAAGCTTACAAAATTATTTCCAAAATAGTCAAGGCTCACTTATAATGCTATCTTAGTGGAATGAGTTAACTCCCCAAACCATCATAGTAGTAAATTGTCAGTCTTAATACCATCAGATAAAACAATCCCCCTTAATGAACTAGGTTCACTCTCCATTATATTTATGTCTATCTCATAAGATATAAATATTACCCAATTCATTGGAGGGAGATAGAAGTACCACCCATCACATAATGAAAATCACATGTATGTATTTCACAAGATCATAAAACATTCATAATTTCATAATCCATGAAATTAAATGTGTTTCATAAAAATTACATCACATCATAACCTATATAAAAGAGACAGGGTTCATAATCATTTCTTTATTTCATTAAAGCATAACATAAAAAAAGGAAGTAGGTTTATTAAGAATTTCCTCATGATATAACCTGTGGAAGAGAAAAAGGTTTCATAAACATCATGAAATTATAAACACAAACCATTCAGAGAAAGAATAATGATGATATCCTTAGATCATATGCCTAGTAAGGCATATGTAACATCAACAGATTTCATTTTAGTTGGAAAATAATTTTGAAAGACCATTTAAACCATTTCATGATGAAAATATCCTCTCCACTTTGATTTTTTTAAAAGTAATTTTTTTTCAAAATTATGTTCGTTGAAAATAAACATGTTATATTTTAAAATAGACTTTAAATAAATTATTGGTCATGATGGTGAAGAGTTCCATTAATGCCGTACAATTTAAAATGAATATTTCTTTTTAATTTTTGGTAAAATCCAAACAAGAATTGTTTTAGAAAACATCATGAAGATTCCTTTTAATTTTTTTTATAAAAATTAATACAAGGGTAAAAACATATTTAATAATTCATTTAGGTAATTTAAATAAAAAAAATTTGAAAACACTTTTATAAAATATGTGTTTGGAAGAAAAACAGGTTTTTAACCAATGATATAAATAAAAATGATTTTTCTTACAAAAATTATTTTGAACTCATGAGTACAAAAAGAGAGGAAAATAAAGGGAAAAAATTTATTCTCATGAAATAACTAGAGTAGAATAAAAATAATGAGTTTCATGAGATATGGATAATATATTTCATCTTTGTAAACATAATTATAAATAATGTTGATAAATGATGAGATTATAACATAAAATATTTAGCACTTTGATAACATTGAATTGTAGTAACCCTAAAGAAATAACATTAAATGAAACTTGAAATATCATGATAATAAAAAAATTAATGATATTAAATTTCAATGGGGATATATATATAACTCATAAAATAATATAGGCGTATAACATAACTTATATTACAAGGAAGAAAAATTGAGACAAAAATACCTTACCACGTTGTAAACTTTTTAACCGTGAACCCCATGAAAGAGAGATCATAAAATTGATTTGTAAATCCTAATAATTTATAGATAAATGATAATAAAATAAATTAATGGGTATTATATACACCACATAAGATAAATAGGTGGTGAATATGACATGTTTCTCATAGAAGAGAAAAGTGAGACGAGAATCCCTCACCTTAATCTCGACTTCCGACATACATGTTCAAAACTACTATATATTAAATATAAGTTTATTATAAATATATTATATAACTATAATTATATATATATATATATATATATCACATCACATATTATTTCTTATAACATTTTATTATACATTTTTTAACAATTCCACGTTAAAGTCATGTTTCGGGTAATAATTGCTTTGTTTTTTGTATATGTTTTTATTTGTTATTTTGGTTACTATTAATTTGAAAATGGTTCCATAATCTACAGAATTTTTAAAATAATATATATATCATATATATTCAAAAAAAATTCTTATAGTAATCGATAAGATTTATAGATAGAAAATTAAATACACCATACATGGAGATGGTATGTCGTATGTACGCATGGACGCACTTTCCATTTTCTCAATGGATTGAAATATTGAAAGGTAAATAATATATTACCATTAGAGAATAATTTTTATTTCATATATATAAAATATTTTATTTAAAACCAACTTTATTACCGTCTATATAAAACATGAATGAATCACATAGCTCTTCGAGGAGGTTTTCCTCCGTACACCCGAGCGACGTTATCATATTTCCACAGAATGGAAGGTATAAAGGTAATGTGATATAATAATTCCATTTTTATAATAATTATATCATAAATGTCATATATAAATATTTAATTCATCATTATATCCATATGTGATTGTTGGGGATGGAAAATGAATAACATCGACTCATGAGGTGGTAGTCCACCGTACACACGAATGATGATTTTATATCCCATTTTAATAGAAGAGGATATAGTTTTAGGTAATTACCATATGGTAACAAAATATCAGTATATTAAAGATATTTAGTTTATTATATAATCATTTCTTAATAATAATATATGTAGGTGGAGGAATAAATAAAATCATATTATCGGTTAGGGGTGTTACCTCTTCCTCAGACAACGTCTTTTGGTTTTCACTAAAAGGCTTATTAAGTTGGATTCAATACCAAAATAAGGAAGATATGATGATTTTATGGAATAAATTAAGTGATTTGGGTATTTATTTGATGAAAAAATGGGTTTTAAAGTGTGAAAAAGAGAGGATAAGGGGTGGCCTTCTATAAGTCAAGTGAGTGGAAAACTTGTAAATTTTGAAAAGAAAAAGGTTTAACTATGTTTTTCTCATGAAAAAAGGATCCAAAATGTACCATTATCGATATTAGGAGAGATAAAGTCAATATGTTTCCATCCAATGGGTTTTGAAAAGGTTTGGTTCATTTTTAACCCTTATCCTTTTTATTTAACACCCGATAAACCCATTTTTACCTTAACCATGGTAAATATTTATTATTATCTTCACTATTTATGAATTTACCCAATCAGGATCCAAGTATCACTACGTGGGGGAGGGGTGAATCAGTGATATCATTTTCTTTTATGTTTCCTTTCTTTTTTAAACAACCTTTGGCTCTTGTTAAAGTGTTCTTTCCCTGCTGAATGCACACAACCACATGAACACAAGATTCTCAAGGTTCACTACTCAAAAAGAGTAGCTACATCCTTGGTATGGTATGGAAATAATCTAGTACCACATAATCCATTAGGAAAAAATCATTTTATGTTAATTAAAATGAGTATGATATACCCTTACACTCTTTTACCACTTGGAAAACAATCCTCAATCGCGTGTGCACCCTCTTAGGAAAAATAGGGAAAAACGTTTCAGTGCTTCATAATCAACTTTAAGAGTTTTATCTTTCAAAACAATTATTCTCTTTCCTACCCATAAGCTGTTAAGACCTACCTTGCACAAAACATATTTCTTATGCTAAAATCATGTCTTTTGTGCACCATCTTAGGTGTATTGCATGAAAATTTTATGCCACACACATAGGATTTGACTTTTGTCATGAAAAAACTCTTGTACGCAACTTCAATGTTGCACGAAACTTCTCCTTCTTACGTAAAAATCTCTTTCTTTCATGCACCTCCATTTACAAAAAATTCTTCTCTGCTTCAGAGCTCGTGATTTCTCTAAGTGTTGAGCAATAAAAATGATAGGGGGTCACCTCTTATTTATAGGCCTCGCCGACCCCCCACACAAAAACCCCGACACGTCATGCAAAAACCTGATTCGTCATGTAAAATCCCATTTGACATCGCATTGGGTGCGTAAGTCTCTTTCGCATCAGCCTTATCTTTCGTGCACTTTTTTATTATTTCACCCACTTCATTCTATAACCATTATTCTTATTTCATCTTGGAATCCACTATCATTATTTATATACTTTGACCTAACAACTTTTGCATCTTCTTATTTTCAACGGAATGTACCAAACCTTCCCTCTCTTCTACTAGAATCTATCCTTTTAATCAAAACTGAATATGACTGGCATCACCTTTAATCCCACTTTCCTTCAAAAGGCCTACATCACAAGTTCTCCAAACTTATGATATTTTGGAAATACAAAACAGAAAATCATTTTCTAGTTTATCAATTCCTTTACAAAGTGGATTGATTTATCTTCTTTGACAACAAAAGAAAACCCTCTGAAACCAAAAACTCTTCTTATTTCCTTCTCCATCCAAATTGGCCCCAAAAATAAATTGTGGGAAATTTTTTTCTTGAATTTATTATATAATATAAATCATGATGATTTCATATATTTAATTCATTTTTACAAATTTTATTCATATAATTGGAAGATTTTAATTAAAAATTAAACCAGCCTACATGATGAAAAAGATATTTTTAAAAGAGAAAATATACAAAAGTTTTAAAAGTTTTTATATTAAAATTCAATATGAAAATGATTCCAAGGAACTAAATTTAATTGATTGATATATAATTGAGGTAATTTTACTTTTAAATAAATTTTGAACTAAAATTATCCTTATAAATTATTTAAATGATAAGGAAATTTTAAATAAAAAACCAATATTTTTCACTATTCACTGAAAAAATAATCTTTTCAGAAAAATAAACAAAAATCACACTAAGATAAATTTTAAATATTGATTCAAAAATTAATTTTATATTATAAATTTTTTTTATAAAAGAATCAAAAATTAATTTTATAATTATTCGGAAAATGAAATAAAAAAATAATTTTTTGATAAAATAGAATTTTTGCAATATATAAAGTTTTTTCGAAAAATTAAGGACTTTTTTATTAATGTGTTTTATTTATATAAAACCATTATACATAATATTTTAAAATTATTTAATTTCATTCATATGGATAAGTTTAATTGCTAGGTTATAATGGTCACATTTAAATAATAATATTAATAATATATCACTATTTTTTAAAACATAGTGTTGCATGTAACATAACCGATCAAATAAATTAAATTTATTCAAAATAAAATAATTCATAAAATCTTAGGGTGTTACATTGTAACCCACTTAAAATTAATTTATCCCTCTAAATTACTTACTCTGATATACAAAATGACGATATGTATGCCTCATCATTTCTTCAAGTTCGCATGTAGCTTCCTCAAACTGGTGGTTTCACCACAAAAACATGACCATGTGAGTGGTATTATTTCATAAAAATATATCTATATTATATAGAATATCCACCAGTTATTCCACATAAGAAATATAATTATCTAGAATTATGACCTCTAAATTCAGTATATGTGACTGATTAAGCATGTACTTCCTTAGGAGATATACATGAAACACATCATGAACATGAGGAAGGTTTAGTTGATGTTCCAAAAAATAGGCTACCGTCCCAATACGATCAATAATTTAAAAGGGACCAACATACCTAGGGATTAGTTTTCCCTTATTTCCAAATATCATCACCTTATTCCACGGATAAATTCTTAGAATCACCTTGGCACCAATATAAAATTCAATATTATGGTAATGATTATCTGCATAACTTTTATGGTAAGTCTTAGCTATATTATGTGTTCCTGAATGTATTTATACTTATATACCATTTATTAAGATATATCAGTTCTCAATAGATTTATTTTTCTAAATTTATTCTAGGAAGTTGGATCTCTATAATTCTTTCCATAGAGGGATTAATAAGGATCCATATTAATACTTGAGTGAAAGTTACTGTAGTATGAAAACTCAACTTAAGGAATGTGTTGATCCCAAAAAACATTGAAATCCATAAAACAAGATCTCATTATATCCTGTAGGGATTTATTTATTCTCTCAGGCTTATTATATTTCTAAGGATGGCATGTAGTGCTAAAACACAACTCTATCTCAAGAGCTTTCTGAAGACTTTTATAAAACTTCAAGGGAAACCTTAGATCCTGACCAGATACAATTGAATGTGGTACTCCATGAAACCTTATCACTTATTTATTGTTTATGATTGAAATATGATCAAGAGATATGTTTTCTTTGATATTTATGAAGTGTGATGACTTTATAAGGGGATCCAATACAACCTATATAACACTATTCCCTTTAGACATTTTTTTGGAGTCCAGATAAAAAATCCAAGGTGTTGTTTTCCAATTTATATTATGGTATGGGTAATGATTGAAAATCACCTTAGAATTTTGTCTCTTAGCCTTAAATTTCTGACATACCGAGAACCAGGATTCAATATCTCTAATATCTCTTTATATTCCATCCCACTAAAAATACTCTTTCAAATCTCTATACATTTTCATAATTCTAGTATGAATAGAGAATGGATAACTATAAGTTTCCTCTAACAAATATTTCTTCAAATATGGTATAGAAGGAACACTTACATGATTAATGAACCTTATTATCCAATCATGATCAAGTTTAAAATCAGGAACATTTCTAACCTTATTTTCCACCTCTATATCTTCCTTCAATGACTCTTTAATCTTTACTTGGATAGATGGTTGAACATCCAATTGAGAAAGATAAGATTTATCTCCTTTATTATGGATTTTGAAATCCATTATTTGAAAATAAAAAAATATTGGATCTCTTTTGATCCTAATCATGGATAAGATAGCATGATCCTTTAGAATCAAGGCATCATCCACCTTGTTCTCTTTCCAAAGGCGGTAATATATTGAGAGATCATAATATTTAATCAGCTCTAACCTTATTATCTTTTGCATATTCAACTCCTTATTTGAGAAAATACACTATAAACTTTTCTAATCAGAATATATATCAGAATTTTCTCCATAAATACAATACTCCTATATCTTTAATAAAAAATTACCACAGCTAACTCGAAATCATGAGTTGGGTCATTTTTCTCATGAAACTTTTATTATCTTGAGTCATAAGCTATAAAAATGTAATTATTAATAATAACACATCCCAATACCTTCTTGGATCACCAATATAGATTACGAACCCTTGTATACAAAAGGGACATGAAAGCAAAGGTGTTCTGACTAATATTCTATTATGTTATTTAAAATTTTCTTTATATTCATCTTTACAGATAAACTTGGCTCCCTTTTGAGTTAACTTGGGCAGAGGATTAGATATTCATGAGAAATTATCTAAAAAACATAGATAATATCTATCTAAACCAATAAAATTATAGATCTCTATCACTATGGTTGGTCTTGGCTGACACTCAATAATCTCCATCTTTGCTGGATCTATTGATATACCCCTTCTTGATATTATATGACCCAATAATGAATCCTTTTGCATCCAAAATTAACACTTTGTAAAAAAATTTATAATGTTTCTTCTTACTTAGGGAATTTATTACAATTATCGAGTTATATTCATGATTTTACTTTCAATTTAAAAAGTTAATAATATAATCTATAAATACTACCACTAACTGATCAAGTTAAACTCTAAAGACCCTATTCATTAAATCCAAGAAGTTAGAAGGATAATTAGTAAGATCAAATGGAATTGATATATATTCATAGTCTTTATACCTTGTATATAATACTGTGTTGGCTATATAATCCTTCTTGACCCTCAATTGATGATATCCACAATGAAGGACAAAATCTAAGAAATGTATTAAGCTCCGTGTAGTTGATCAAATAGTTCATCAATACAAGGTAAAAGATAATAGTTCTTTATTGTGATATTGTTTATCTTATGATAATAAATACATAGTCACATCGATCCATATTTATTTTTTTAAAAAAATAGGTGCACCCCGAGGTGACACACTTGGATGAATTAATCCCTTTTCAAGTTTCTCCTAGAGTTTTATTTTCAATTCCTGCATCTCAATTGGGGATATTTTATAGGGATTCATTGAATTTGGTGTGGAACCTATTGTGATTTTTATTTAAGAACTCAATTTCACTTTTTGTTGGAAGGCTAGGAAAATATTTATGGATGAAATAAAAACCCCCACATAATAGGAATATCATCGATGTTGAGTTTCTCCCCAACCGTATGAGATAAACTCCTCTATTGAATATGAATCAAAACCCATACAATGGATTTGATATCTATAAGAAGTTCATACATGCCATCACACTGATATAAAATCATAAGTTAGTTTGTAATATAAAAAAATAATTCCCTTCCTTAGAAATTGATGTGGGATTTATGTAGTGAAATCCAATCCATTACTAAGATAACATAAATGTATACCACAAGAATAGTGAAAAGATTTAGAGGAAACACATTCCCAAAAATTTCAACCAGATAAGAATCATACAATTGAGATGAGATCATCATACCATTTGGGTTTTTAATGCTAATTATACATCTAATTGTTTGTGTGGAATATTTATACCCTTATAAAATTTTATTAATATGAATGAATGGGTAGATCCAGAGTCAAATAAGATATTATAATTTCTAGAGTGGTTTGTAAGTGTTTATTTCACCATGTTATTAGCGCACCCCTCATTAGAAATAGTGATCGTATGAGACTTCCCTTTGTCTCTCAACTTAATAGGATTTTGATGTCGATCATCATCATTAAGTTTCATATTTGTTTACCATTTATCATAATTCATATAGTCCTTGAATTTTAAACAATTAAGTATAAGTGGTTCATTCTATTGATATTTATCTATATTTAAATAATTATTTTACTTATTCTCATCACGTTGTAATTAAATTTCCTAATGACCTTCCATTACACACATAAAACATTTACTAGTCCCCTTAAGAAAATTTCCTCTGTGTTTCTTCTCACACATTTAGCATAAATGAAAGCTCATCTTCTTCTCTCCATGTTTTTATATTTTCCTTTGAATTCCATTCTCTTCTTATCAAAAACGTGAGATTGAAACTTAACTCAAACCTATATTTCCACCTTGATAGAACATTGAAAAATATATTCAGAGATGCTGAATTCTATTATGGATAAAACCCTTCATAGACATTCATTTAAGCCACTAAAGAATCAACCGACCTTATATTTAGGTTGGATGATAATCCCATAATAATACCTCACAAGTCTTTTAAAAGTTTCCTCATAGGCACCAATAGATTCATCATACTTTTGATTTAGCTCAAGAAAATCCTTCTCTATAATTTTATAAAGAATACGAGGAAACTACTTATTGTAAAATATGTTCTTGAACTCATCCCAATACATAGAGTTAATTTCATCATGTTCCCTTATATTCTTGATGAGAGTCCACCAATGGTTAGAATTTCCTTTTAAATGATAGATAACCAAATTGAATTTTCATGTTATAAACACCGAAGAATAGAAAATATATTTTCAGTGGTACTAATACATTTCTCAACAACTACTGGATCAACAAATCCATTGATGGAAGGTTGATGTTTCCTCATGAAGGAAGCAACAGAATGTTGTTCCCTCCTTTTTGCGTTTTGATGTTCAACATGATTTATGGATTGAGAAATTTTTGAGAGCATACCAATACAATTAATCATTCCAACTCCCATAACATTTGGATGATCAGGAGGAAAATCAATGCATCGCACATCACACACTATATTAACATTGTTTCTATGGGTTCTAACTATTGGATAAAACAAAAAATCATAGTGGGGAACCACATAATCATGAAAAATAAATTATAGTATGTCTAAATCATGACACATTCTTATTAATATATGACGACATAGGTTTATCCAATGGTTTTCATTTTCATCATCTATTTAAATCCTTTATGATGGTTTATAAAGAGTTTGTAAATTTCCAAATCATATCCCCCTGGAGTATCAAACCAGGTGTACAACAAGACCCATTATCATACACTAAGTGACAATAGAGTCTTGTACAATGGTCAATTTTTATAGTTATTACCCATAGTTACCTGTATGATAGATCCACAGACACTTATATTATCTAGGAAGGGATGCAATTTCTTGAAAACAACTAACTCTATACTTTACCAATATTCCAAGAGAGTTTCCTATACTTTGACTCATCCTTAGAATTATCCTTCGACATGTCCTTAGGGATCCCACTAAAGTTTTCTCATCTTAGTTTCCAAGATCTAAATAAACCTATCCTATGATATCAAATATATAAACCTGATATTTTTATACATAGAAACTACATAATTGTTTTATGTAAATTATTCACATTATACAAACACACGCCTGAGTATTGTAAAGTTAT
The DNA here is from genome assembly GCA_963277665.1 of Viscum album. Taxonomy (NCBI): domain Eukaryota; kingdom Viridiplantae; phylum Streptophyta; class Magnoliopsida; order Santalales; family Viscaceae; genus Viscum; species Viscum album. The sequence continues at coordinate 646,757,526 of OY728119.1, forward strand.
AGTTCTTTTGGAAGCATGGAAACATAAAAAACTGGTTCATATGTGAACTATATAATCTCTAACTATGTTATTCTTAACTAGGAATATTCTTATACATATCGTAAATAATATATTTATTCATAACATAGAGAAAGGAAATATAATAAAGGGTGAGCTCAGATGCTTAGTAAGTGTAAACAAGGGAGATACATATACATAATATGAGTATAAGGGTATGAGAATATGTGCATAACATTTGAAAACTAATCTTATCACATCAAAGATCAAAATCTTGAGTAATAACATAAATATTAGAAGTTCATAATACATGAATCATAAGGAAATCAAATAACATGATCCATAAGAGGATAAAATTTGCATAAGACATAGAATTATGGCATAAAAATTCATAGAAAATCATTTCTATAGTAGTAAAGTCTCACTTATAAGGATATAATAGTAGAATGGGTTCTCTCCCAAAACCATAATAATAGTCAAGGTTCACTCCTAAGATCACCATAGCAGGAAAATTCCTTTACTGAACTATTTTAACTCCCCATTTCAGTCCTCTTTATCTCATGAGATATAAATCTTTACCCAATTCATTGGGGGGATATATAGGTCCCACACAATACATAATGAAAATCATATTTATGTGGTCCATATGATAATAAAAACATTCATCATGTCATAAACCATGAAATTAAATGGTTTTCATAAACATTTCGTCATATCATAACCTATGTAAAAGATACAGGTTTTGTAATCATTTATCTATTTCATCATAGTATAACCCACGAAAAGAAGTGGGTTTCATAAGAATTTACTCATGGTATATCCCATCTTATAGAAATAGGTTTCATAAACAACATGCCATCATAAACATAAACCATTCAGAGAAATAATAATGATGGCATCTTTGGATCATATTATAGGTAACATCAACAGAGGTCATATTAGATAGAAAATGATTTTTAAAGATCATTTAAAACATTTCTTGATGAAAATATCCTTTATACTTTGAAAACACTATTTTAAAATATAAAAAAATTTTCAGAATCCTTTTCTTTTTCAATAACATTCCATGATTATAAAGGAATATTCAAATCAATTATTGTTCATGAAGGTGGATAATTCCATTCATTTAGTACACATTAAAATAATTATTCCTTTCTCATTCTCAGTAAAATCCAAACATGAATTGTTTGGAAATTTTCATTAATATTCTTTGAAATTATTTGTGAAAATTTAAACGTGGGTAACATTTTATTTAATATTTTTTTTAAAATGTAAAAAACATTCTTGAAAACACTATTAGAAAACATTGTTTTGGAATAAAAATGAGTTTTGGGACAAAGAGAGAAATAATGTTGATTTTTCTGAGAAAATTATTTTGAACACTTGTGTGAATAAGGAGAGGAAAATGAAGGGAAAAATGTATTCTAATGAAATAACCAAAGGAGAATAAAATTAATGAGTTTCTTGAGATATGGATCATAATATTTCATTATAAAAAACATAATCATTGACAATCCAGATAAACGACGACATCATAACATAAAATATTTACCACTTTGGTAAATTTGAATAGAAAGAGCCATGAAGGAATAAATTTAATAGAACTTAAGATATAATTAGAATAAATAAATTCATGATATTAAATTTTAAATGGGATGAATACTAACCTCAAAAAATAAGATATGTGTATAACAAAATATAAGTCTCAAGAAAGGTGAATTGAGACAAAAATTACTTACCACAATGAATAATTTTTAACTGTAAACCCCATGAAAGAAAGATAATAAAATTAATATGTTGATCAAAATAATTTTTAGTTTAATAATAATAAAATAAATTAATTTTCAGTATATACACCAAATAAAATAAATAGTTGGTGAATATGTCATCTGTCTCAATAAAGTAAAAAGTGGGACGAGAATCCCTTACCTTAAGTATCAATATTAGTTATAAAAATTCGAAACTACTATATAATAAATATAAGTTTATTATAAATATATTAAAAAACCATAATTTTATATATCATATCTTATATGATTTTCTTATGACCTTTTATTACCCGTTTATTAAGAATTCCATGTTATGGTCACATTTCCAGCAATAACTAATTTGTTTTTCATGTATGTTTTGATTTTTTATTTTTAGTACTCTTAATTTGATCGTGGTTTCATAATCTATATAATTATAAGAATGGTATAAATATCATTTATATTATGTATATTTTATTAGCAATCCTTATTATTTAGAGATAAAAAGTGAAATACACTGTTCATGGAGACGATAGGACATACATACAAATGAACATTGTTTTCATTTTCTTGAAAGATTGAAATAAATATAGGTATATGATATATTAAAATTAAATAATAATTATAATGTAACATATATCACATATTTTTTAAACCCATCCTTATTACCTTCAATGTAATGCAGGAATGAATCACATCGCATCATGAGGTGGAAGTTCTCCGTACACATGATAGAAGTTTTCATATTACCACATAATGAAACGTATGAAGGTATATGTGATATAATATTTCTATAAGTATAATAATAGCATAAATATCATATATAAAAATTCAATCCATCATTATATATATTCATGAGAAGTGGTGATGAAAAAAATAACATTGGTTCGTGAGGTGGTAGTCCACCGTACACACAAATGATGATTTTATATAAACTTTTATAGAAGATGAGTTGGTTATAGATCATAAAATTATGGTTATAAAAATATAATTATATTTAATATTTAATAATATAATATCACATTGGATTAATAATAATATAAATAGGTTGATGAAGAAATAATTTTAAATTCTTAGTTAGGGGTATTACATCTTCTTCAGGAAAGTTCTTTCGGTTTTCACCAAAAGGATTCATAGGATGCATTTGTGATCAAAATAAGGCTTACATGATGATGTGAGTGAATTAAATAAGTTATTTTTCAGGTACTTAATGAACCAAAGGGTTTTGGAAGTGTGAATAGGAGAGGATAAGGGGCAGCATTTTATAAGTGATGTGAGTGACACACTTGTAATTTTTGAAAAGAAAAATACATACCCAAATGTTTCTCATGAAAAGGGATAAAAATTGTCCATTATCTATAATAGGTGATATAAGGTCTAGATATGTACATAAAATGTGTGTTAGACAATTTTTGGGTCAATTTTAATGCTTATATGTTTTTTAACCCTCAGTAAACCCATTTTTACCTTAACCACAATAAATATTTTTTATTATTTTTACTATTTATTATGGAAAAATATTAAAGTTAAATTATTAGAGAATATAAATTATTATTATTATTATTAATTAATACATTTTAAAAAATTCCAATAATATACATGGGAAAATATAACTTAAAATTAAACCCGCATACATGATGAGAAAGTGGGTTTCCAAAGAGAAAATATAACAACCATGATTTTTATTACACACTTAAACATGATTTATTACATAAAATCTCCACTTGATTCAACATAGAAGATCGATAGGTCTAGTGTATTTGGTTATTAGGAACATTACATATCATCTTAGAACATAAAACACACAACATCTTTATTAAAAACTTCCTTTACATGACCACTACATTCCCACGTACTTAGCATTGCATGGGATAACCTGAGGACATTCATAAGAAAAGGGTGCGATATAAAGCCCAGTAAGAGAATAAACATGGAATAACATGAATAATGAAATACATGTTAGATAATAGGCATATCAATGGAACACAAGAGAAACATTAACATAAAGTCATTATAAAGCATCATAATCATAACATGGAAATGTGGCAACAACACTTAATAGGAATTAGCATGAGCCAAGGCTCATTGCACATGGAGCATGAGTAAACACATATTTCACATGAACCATGAGTAAAACCTTGTTTCACTTTAATTATCATGAGTCTACACCCATTTCAGATGGTGTATCATGATACTATACTTTACCCAATGAATTGGAGCACTATTAGGGCGCACCCTTTCTTAAACATTTCATTTAATGCATAAGTGTGACACATGGATCATATAACATGGAATCAATCAACATCCCAAGTTATTACATGATTAAGTAATATGGAATAAAAACATGAAACTATCATTCAATATGTATATGTTCATAAAGGTGAATACCCTTGATAGAGGCATGGGTATGGTATTCACTACACAATGATCTTGTCTTGGAAAAACGCGGTGCAATTTCCGCAGCATAATGACGTGACATAAGGATTCATGAAAATGGTTGATGATAGGGAAATGGGTGCCTCATCTTATTTACATGAAATGGACAATAAGGGGGTCATATAGGTACATGTCCCAACAAACTTAATGGAATTTGGATGCATAATACAAAAGAATTACTTGGATGTAAAGGAGGAGAGAGAAATACCTCACGGAATTTTGGCAGGGTAACGGGTTTACATGGGAGGCATTAATGAGAGAGAAAGGGGTATACCATTATCCAAACATAAATAGGGAATTATGGGGAATGTGAGAAATCATACCCCAACATTTTTAATTGAAGAAAAGTGCATTACAACTTAAAGAAAATTGGACAAAAATGAGAAAGGAAGAAATCCCTTACTTGGAAGTGTAATCCCAAAGGATTGGGAGAGGCTTTTTGGGAGCTTGGGGAACCTTGTGAGGCTTCTTGGGAGCTTGGGTGAGTTTATATAGGAAAGGAGAGGAAATTATTTATTATTTAGGTTTGTTACACATCACATTAAACTAATCAATACCACAAACCAGACCATGGTTTTTTCCAAAGCGGAGTGGAAACAATATTTTATAAGGCCAATGACCGAACTTCTTATAATAATAGGTTTTCTTATGTGGAGGTGTGCCACACTCTTAAGGAAAACAATTTAAAAAGACAAAATGTTTTATAAGTCTTGGAGGGTACACAAAAGCTATGTAAAATAAATCAAACAAATCTAAAATCACATTATTTTAATGATAAAACATATATTTGTAGAACATAATGTTTTTAGTATTTTATTATCTCACTATTGGGTTATTATGATGTCATAAAACACATTATATATTTAAACGGTATTTCATTTTTACCCAAAAATTCGACTATCTCAAAAAAAATTAACCATTGGACAATTTCGACATCCTGATTCCAAAAATATTATTCATTTTTTCCAAATAATTTTATAAAGATGTGAATTTTTACTTTTAAAATAAAAACTGACATTTATCGAAAATTCATGGGTTTTGACAAAAAATGTTCTCAAACCTTACTAAAAATTACAATTGCATTCATAAAATTATATGATCATTTAAATTTAATACAAATTAATTTAATAATAATATTTTATTAATATATTATTTAATTCAAAAATCCATTAATTCATCAAAATAGATTTCTTAGTTGAATATTAAGTAAAAATACTATTTGTACTTTAAAAACTATTTACAAGGTAACAATAATAAAATGAATGCATATTCTATATACAAAAATAATGTACATAGTCATAGTGCCAGGGCCTTGTTACATAACCCCTTGTAACACCCGCATAAGACCAAAGGGTAAGGTGTGTGATGGTGAAAAACTCTTGGGGGTGACTCAGATAACATCGCACAGGTGGTAATCTCTATTAACTTCCACTTCTCCCGTAGTCGGTTTTGCTCAACCTTAAGGTGTTCAAGCTCAACTTGGGCTTGGTCAAGTGTGAATCCCAATGATTCCACATCCTTTATGATCTTTGACAAATAGGCTTCTTATAGGGAATGTCTACTGGATAAGGCCATCACTTCCTTTGTCTGAGTAAATTGGATTTGTTAAAGCCCAATATTTATACTAATCATGTGATCACTATTCAATGGCCATATTAACAACGGTCACAATTCATAATGGTATTTTAAAATCCAAAAAACATAAAACCAATGATGTTCAAATTTTATATAACCATAATAATACATTTAATTAGATCAAGAAGAATTTCTATTAATGAAAGTTTGGGTCATTACAATCTTCCCCCCTTAAGAAATTTCACCCTCGAAATTTCATTTTCCCACACTAAAAAAGATGCGGGTAACTCTACTTCATCACTTACTCCAATTCCCACATCAGTTATTCAAACTTGTGGTTTCTCCAAAACACTTTCATGAGGGGCATTGTCTTATTTTGAAGAAATTTTTATCTACGATCTAAGATCTACACTGTTTGCTCCTCGTAAGAAAGATCATCCTCTAGCTCTACTACCTCTGAAGAGAGTACATGTGAAGGGTATGGTATGTACTTACTTAATAGGGATACATGAATGACATCATTTACTATGGCCATAGTAGGTTGAAGTTCTAGTCAATTGTCCACAACCCCAATAAGATCAATAATCTTGAAGGGGCCAATATACCTAGGACTTTACTTCTCTTTCTTTCCAAACCTCATGACCTTCTTCCATAGAGATATGTGTTGAAATAACATGTCTCCAACTTTAAACTCAAGGTCTTGTCAACAGTTATCTGCATAACGCTTATGTTGGCTCTGGGCTTCCTTGATATGCTGCTGAATGGTTTTCACCTTCTCCACTATTTCTTCAACCATTTCTAGTCTTAGAAGCTTATGCTCACTGACTTCATCCCAATATGTCGGTGTTTTTCACCTCTTCCCATACAGGGATTCATAAGGTTCCATTCAGATGCCTGAGTGGAAACTGTTATTATAGGAGAATTCAACCAGTGGATGATGTTGGTCCCACACTCCTTTGAAGTCTTTATAACACGCTCTCAACATGTACTCAAGTGTTTGGATAGTTCGCTTGGATTGACCATCAATTTGAGGATGATAAGCCGTACTGAAGTTTAGTTTAGTATTTAGGGCATGCTGAAGACTATTCCAAAACATAGAGGTGAATCTTGGATCTCGATTGGATACAATAGATAGTGGTACTCCATGTAGCCTTACCACTCACCTGATATATATCCATTCCAGTTGATCCAATGAGAAGTCTTCATGAATTGAAATGAAGTGTGTAGACTTTGTATGACAATCCAAAACAATGCAGATAGTATTATTGCCTTTGGATGTCTTTGGAAGTCTAGTGACAAAGTATATGGTGATGTTCTCCCATTTCCATGCTTGTATGGGAAATGGTTGCATCATCCCCTTAGACTTCTGCCTCTATGCCTTCACTTTCTGACACATCAGGAACTTTGATTTATACTCAGTGATATCCTTCTTCATATTATCCCACCAATAATGCTCTCGGAGATCTTGATACATCTATGTGTTTCCTGGGTGAATAGAGAAATTTGAACTATGTGCATCATCCAAAAGTTCATTCTTCAACTCTGGACTTGATGGAACACATAGTCTTTTCCCAAGTCTCATAATTCATTCTTCATTAACATTGAACTCCTAGGATTTCCCTTTTCTGATAGCTTCCACTTTCTTATGAATTACCACATCATATTTTTGAGAATCCTTTAACCTTTCCTAAAGAGACAGTTGAGAAATAATTTGTGAAAGGATTTATGATGTTCCCTTCGTTATTATTCCCATGCCCATATTCCTCAAATATAATAAGATTGGTCCCTTCTCAATTCTCATAATTGATAGAATTGCTGGGTCCTTTCTACTTAGAGAATCTATCACCTTGTTCGCTTTCCTAGGGTGGTAATGGATTGAGCAATCATAGTATTTAATCAGCTCTAACCATCTTTTTGGCACATGTTCAACTATTTCTGTGTGAATATATACTTGAGGCTTTTGTGGTCTGTATATATTTCACACTTCTCCCCAAAGAGATAATACTGCCAAAATTTTAAAGCGAAGATCACCGCAACCAACTCCAAATCATGTGTTGGATAATTATTCTCATGAACTTTCAATTTTCGTGAAGCATAGGCAATGACTTTGTCATTTTGCATCAAAACGCAGCCCATGACCTTCTTCGAAGCATCACTGAATACCACAAAGAGTTCTCCACTTGTGGGTAAAGTGAGCACGGGTGCAGTGATAAGACTCCTTTTTAAATCCTTGAAGATTTCTTTGCATTTATCACTCCATGAAAACTTTACTCCCTTCCAAGTTATCTTGGTAAATGGGTTGGACAATCGTGATAAATTTCTCACAAATAGTCGATAATATCTAGCTAACCCCAAGAAGCTACAGAAATCTGTTACCGATGTTGGCCCCAGCCGTCCCTCAATTGCATCTATTTTGGAGGGATCCACAGATATCCCATTTATTTTGATGATATGGCCCAAGAATGATACCACCTTCAACTAGAACTCCCACTTTCTATACTTTTCATAAAGAATCTCATTCTTCAAGGTCTTTAGTACAGTTCTTAGATGCTCTTCATAATCCACCTTGATTTTGGAGTATGTCAGAATATCTTCTATAAATACTACCACAAAATTTTCAAGGTAGTCCCTAAATACTCTATTAATCATGTCCATGAAGATTTATAGAGTATTAATGAGTCTGAAAAGAATTAATATGAATTCATAGTGCTCGTATATTGTACAAAAAAGCAGTCTTGGGGATATCTTCCTTCTTCACGCTTACTTGATAATATCTAGACCGAAAATCCAACTTGGAGAAGTATTGTGTTCTACACAGCTGATCGAACAAGTCATCAATTCATTGGAGAGGATACTTGTTATTTATCGGGAATTTGTTAAGCTCATGATAATCGATGCAAAGGCGCATTGACCCATCCTTCTTCTTGACGAAGATGACTGGTGCACCGCATGGTGACACACTTGGGTGTATAAACCCTTTATCCAGATTCTCCTGTAGTTGTTTCTTCAGCTCCTCAAGATCCACAACAACCATTCTATATGGAGTCTTGGATATTGGCAATACCCCCAGTATAAGATAAATTGAGAATTCAACATCCCTTCTAAGAGGAAGACTAGGAAATTCATCGGGAAACACTTCAGAAAATTCCCTCACAATAGGCATGTCTTCAAAGATGGTTGCATCCTTATACTCAATCATCTGAGCCAGATACACATGCTCATAGGGAAGTAATATCCACACTTGAGATGATGGAGCTAAAGAATATTCATCTTCCTCCTTGCACTTGTATAGAATCGGGGATCGATTCTCCACATATAGAGTGATTTCCCTCTCAAAGAAATTTATGTTGGATCTATATAAGGAAAGACAATCCATGTCAAGAATTGCATCAAATTCCACCAAAGGGAGTACGATGAGGTTCGACGGGAAATTAAATCCATAGATTATTATATGGGTGGAGTTATATTCTTGGGATGCAATGATTGCCCCATTTTCCACACTCACCAACATATTTACATCCACGATTTGTGGTGGTGCTGGGATTATTCTACAAAACATTTGGGATATAAAAGAATGCGTAAAACCTTAATCAAAAAGTCAATTTTCTATTCTTGAATGAATAACTGGAGTACCTATCACCACTTCGTTTTTGGGGTTCGCTTCGGCAGTAGTGATGGAAAAAGCTCTCCCTTGGGGCCTTGGAGGTTGTTGGTTGCCTTAAAAAACCCTTGTCTTAGGGAATTGATTTGCAGGACGCCCTGGTTATTTTCAGTTGTAGCAATGAATAACACGTTTAGGTTCGAACGGAGCGTTCCTCCCCTCTGTTGCAGCCGCAGGTTTTTCGTGTCGATAGTTAAAATTTAGGTGACCTTATCTTCCACACCTAAAGCATTTCCTCATCCCCTTCCAGAAATTTCCAGGGTGCTTCTTTCCACACCTTTGGTAAGTGGGGTGTTGGATATTCTTATCATCATTGGATTTATCCATCAGAACGCCAACATTGAAGTCCACCTTATGCTTCTTATCCCTATGATACCCCTGAGATTATCCAATATCCATTTCGACCTTGAGGGAACATCAGACAATTTGCTCATAGCAGTCAAAGTCACGGATCGCCAGTGCTTTCAGTAGGCTAGGTTTCAGCCCACTAAAGAAGCCGTCAACCTTGCATTCATGGGTAACAACCAAGCCGGAGGTGTATTGTGCAAGCCTTGTGAATTTTTCCCCGTACGCTCTGACAAATTCTTCGTCTTTTTTCATGAGGGAAAGGAAGTAACTTTCTATCTTATGTCAGAGGGTGTGTGGAAAATATTTATCAAAAAATATCTTATGTAAGTCCTTCCATTCCAATGACTTGATCTCTTCCTCATGATTCGTATTATTGATCAAAGTCCACCATTGATCGGCTTCATCTTACATATGATAAACAGCTAAACGGACCTTCTCTTGTTCAGAATGTTAAAGGATGGAGAAGATATTTTCAATGGAGTTGATCCATTGTTCGGCGATTGAGGGATCAAACGATCCATTAAAAACAGGAGGCCTTTGTCTCATGAAGCTCTCGATAGAGACTTGTTCTTTCTCAGGTGGGGTTGAAAATTCCTCTTGACCCATGTTCCTATTCAAATCTTGATTTAACTAAGTGAGAAGCGTGAAAAAGTTCGTGATTCCTTCTCCCATCGGATTGGGCATCTCATTTGCACAGTCATCACATTGATCATCACATCAGTTGTTAGCCCGAGTCCTCCTTTTACCGGCAATTGGCTAGAATAAAAGGAAAGTTAGGGGTAACACATAAAGGTTAATTCAAGGACAAAATTGATGACTTATAAATAACTTTTATTTCCTTAACTTATGAATCCATAGGATTCAATCTATGCTATCCATGATCTACATTCTAACATATATTCTTTGGGGAATTTTTATTAATTCCCTTAATATGGGTTAATACTAAGCTTATGAATTTACCAAAGAATATCCCACTAGAGTGTCGTATCCATGAGTGCAGCAAGGCCCATTTTCATGCACCAGTTCATGTTCGAGTCTAGCTCAAAGCGGTGTTTTCAGTTTTTATCCCTAGGATATATCTGTGCCAGAGCCGCCTCTACCTGCTCGTATCCAGACAAGGATTTATTTGATTGATAAACTACATAATAAATACTCACCAATACATAGGGATGTTTTTATTATACTTATTCTTGTCTCCAAGTCTTCACTAGGGTTTTCGAATCCTAATCCCAAAAATAACTAAACCTATCCTCTGATACCAACTATACCAACCCTGTTTTTTATTACATACTTAAACCAAATTTGTTACAAAAAATATTCACTTGATACAACATATAAGATCGAAAGGTACAGTGTATTTGGGGCTTAGGAACACTACATAACAGCTTATAACATAAAACATACAACATCTGTATTGAAAACTTCCTTTACATGACCACTACATTCCCTCGTACTTAGCATTGCATGGGATAACCTAAGGACATGCATACAAAAAAGGTCATCTATAAAGCCCAGTAAGGGAATAAACAAGGAATAACATGAGAAATACAATACATGTTAGATCACAGTAATATCAATGGATCACAAGAGAAACATGAAAAGAAAGGCATGATAAACCATGATAATCATAACATGGAAATGTGGCAACAATACTTAACATGGAATTAGCATGGGTCAAGGCTCGTTGCACAAGGAGCTTGAGTAAACCCACATTTCACATGAAGAACAAGTAAAACCTCATTACACTTGAATTATCATGAGTCAAAACCCATTTCACATGACGTATCATGATACTATACTTTACCCAATGCATTGGAGAGCTATTAAGGCGCACCCTTTCTTAAACATTTCATTTCATTCATAAGTGTGCCACATGGATCATATAACATGGAATCAACCAACATCATAATTTATTCCACGATTAAGAAATATGTAATAAATACATGAAAAGTACCATTCAATATGTATATGTTTATAAAGGTGAATACCCTTGATAGAGACATGGGTATGGTATTCACTATACAATGATCATGGCTTGGAAAAATGCGGTGCAATTTCGGCAGCATAATGACGTGACATAGGGATTCATGAAAATGGTTGATGCGAGGGAAATGGGCGTCTCATAATATGTACATGAAATGGAAAATAAGGGGTTCATATAGGTACTTGTCCCAACAAATATAATTGAATTTGGATGCATAATACAAAAGGATTACATGGATGTAAATGAGGAGAGAGAAATCCATAATGGAATTTCGGGATGGTAACTATTGTACATGGGAGGCATTAATGAGAGATAAAGGGGTATCCCATTACCCAAAAATAAATAGGGACGTATTGGGAAGGTGATAAATCATACACTAACATTTTTAATTAAAAACAAAAGGGCATAACAACTTTATGAAAATTGGACTAAAATGAGAAAGGAAGAAATACCTTACTTGGAAGTGTAATCCCAATGGATTAGGAGAGGCTTGAGAGAGGATTATTGGGAGATTGGGGAAACTTGGGAGGATTATATAGAGATTAGGGTAGGATTTGGTCTAAATAAAAAGGTTTTTAGTGAAGAGGAAGTGGGAGCTTGGGTGGGTTTATATAGGAAAGGGGAGGGAATTCATTATTATTTAGGTTTGGGACACCTCACATTAAACTAGTCAATACCACAAACCAGACCATGATTTTTGCTCATGGTTTTTTCCAAAGGGGAGTGGAAGAAAATATTATATAATTCCAATGGACGAGCTTCTTAAAATAATAGGGTTTCTTATGTGGAGGTGAGTCACACTCTCAAGGAAAACAATTTAAAAAGACAAAATGCTTTATAAGTCTTGGTGGGTCCACACAATCTTTGTAAAATAAATGAAACAAATATAAAATCAAATTATTTTAATGATAAAACATATCTTGTCCTAAAATAATGTTTATAGTATTTTATTACCTCACTATTGTGTCATTTTTATGTCATAAAACACATTATATATTTAAACGGTATTTAATTTTTACCCAAAAATTCGTCTATCTCAGAAAATTATGAAAACATTACCATTGGATAATTTCGACATCCTGATTCCAAAAATAATATTCATTTTATTTAAATAATTTTATAAATATGTTATTTTTTAATTTTAAAATAAAACCAACATTTACTGAAAATTAATTTGTTTTGAAAAAAAAAAACAGTTTTCAAACCTTAATAAAAATCACAATTGCATTCATAAAATTATATTATCATTTATATTTAATAAAAATTAACTTAATAATAATATTTTATTAGAATATTATTTAATTAAAAAATCTATTAATTCATCAAAATAGATTTCTTAGTTCAATAATAACTAAAAATACTATTTGTTATTTAAAAATTATTTACAAAGTAACAATATTAAAAATGAATACACATTCTTTATACAAAAATAATGTACATAGTAATAGTTCTAGGTTCTTGTTAAATAACCCCTTATAACACCCACATAAGACCTAAGGGTAAGGTGTGTGATGGTGACAGACTTTTGGGGTGGCTCAGATAACATCGCTCAGGTGGTAATCTTGATTAACTTCCACTTCTCCCGTAGTCTATTCCGCTCAAGATTATCATGTTCAAGCACTGGTTGGGCTTGTTCAAGAGTGAATCCAAATGAAGTCACTTTCTTTTTAAGCTCTAAAAGTGGGCTTCGTATGGGGAAAGTCTGCTGGATGAGGCCATTGCTTCCTTTGTCTGAGAAAATTGGATTTGTTAAAGCCCTATATTTATACTAATCATGTGATCACTATTCAATGACTATATTCGCAACAATCACAATTCATAATAGTATTGTAAAATCCAGAAACATAAAACCAACGAAGTTCATATTTTATATAACCATAATAAGACATTTAATTAGATCAAGAAAAATTTCTATTAATGAAAGTTGGGGTCGTTATAGAGAATATTTAAAAGGATAAATTGTTTTTATATCAAAAGTATGTATAAAAATAATTAAAATTAACTAAATTAGATTAATTTATATATATTTAAGGTAAATTAAATTTTAAAATCATTTTAAAATAAAACGTAACCTTATAAATTATTTAAACGAAAATACAGTTTTTAATGAAAAATACTATTTTCACTATTCATTGAAAATTAATTTTTTTTAAAAAGCCCACTAATTCACCCTAAGGTAATTTTGAATTTATGATTTACAAAATTAATTTTATTTTATCAAATTAATTTTATAAAAGTGTCAAAAATTAATTTTATTATTGTAAAAAAAATAAATAAATAACATTTTTTTGGGAAAATAGTATTTTCAAAACTTATAAATACTTTTCTAAAAATTAAGTACCCTTTTTAACAAAATGTTTTATTTATATAAAACCATTATAATTAATATTTAAAAATTATTTATTAATATTCTTATCACTAAGTTTAATGGCTATGTTATATCATTCATTTTTAAATAATAATACTGATAATATATCACAGTTTGTTAAAAATTGGGGTTTCTTGTAACACAAGCTATGGAAAAAATTTAATTTATTCAAAATAAAAGAATTCATAAAAAATTAGGGTGTTATAGGTCACATATTATCAGACTCCAAAATTCTAATAAGTAAAGGGATCCATCATATTCCATTATTTTGATGATTCTTTAATAGCTTGGTTTGGAAGTTTCCTACTCAGGGCATAAACAACAACATTCCCCTTTTTAGGGATATAGGTAATTTTGAAATAAAAGGAATATAGGTACTCTACCAAATACCTACGTTGGAGGTTCAAATAGTTTTTAGATAAGATATAGCTCATGTATTTGAGGTTGGAATAAATGTTATCCCTTTCTTAGAAAAGCTTGTGTTGTCAAATAATAAGAGAATGCATCACAACAGCAAGTTTGAAGTCATGGGTCTGATAATTATTCTCATGTGGAATAAGTTGTGGGAGAAAATTATCTACCAATTGATCACCTTTAATAATGCTAAAACCCAAACCCAAAACTAATGCATCACAAAATACTACATAGCCCTGTCCAACCAATAGAAGAGTCAACATGGGTGCATAATTCCAAATATGTCTCAACATAATAAAAGAACTATTAAATTTCTCATCCCACATGAACTTAACTCCTTTAAAAGAGATATTAGTAATCGTTGAACCAGACATTGAGATATATCTAATTAATCTGCATTAATATCCACCAAACCCAAGAAACTGAGAATCTTGAAAACATTACATGGTTTTTCCCATGTCATCACTACTTCCACCTTCTCGGGATTAATTAATAAACCATATTCCGATACTACGTGTCTTAATAACATCAATTCATTATTCTAGAATTCACATTTTGATAACATGGTAGATATTTGATAATTTCTCAATATTACCAGAACTGATATCAAATTACTCACATGTTCCTCATCGGTCATGGAGTGAACCAAGGTGTTTTCCACAAATATCACCATGAATGAGTCAAGGTACTCATGAAATATCATTTTAATCAAAGCCATAAAAACTAAACCATCATTGGTTAGACCAAATTTAATAATAAGATACAAAAAATTGATATACCCAATCATAAGGTAATATTATAAATGTAAGATTCATTAATTCTCAACTCGTTGAAACCATATTGAAGGTCTATCTGCGAGAAATAGTTTCTTCCTTTCAACAGGTCAAATAGGCCATCAATATGTGGAAATGTATATTTATTCATTACCATGACTCATTTGAGTTTCCAATAATCAACACAAAGGAAAAGTGTTCCATTATCCTTCTTTACAAAGAGAATAGGTTCCACCCAAGGTGATACAATCTAGTGTATAAATACATTCTCTATCACATCACCCAAATAAGTATTCAACTCTATTAACTCTTTTGACTCCATATGGTAAGAATGAATAAACACTGGATGAGTATAAGGAACTAAATTAATGTAAAAGTCAACCTCTATTACCGGTGGAAATCCTTATAAATCCTAAAGATAAACATCGAGAAGGTCGATGAAAACATGTGGGAGTTCATCACTCATAGATTCTTGATCAAATTCAAAATAAAAAATATATAATAACCTTCTTACTCTAGAAAGGAAGTTCTATATCTAGTCAAAATTAGGTCCCATTCTCACTTAAAGACATGACACACTCCATCTGGACTAGTAAAGGATACCTGCTGAAGATAAAAATCAATTTAAGCCTTATGAGAAATCAACCAATCCATCCTAAAAATGGAATCAAAAGGTTTCATTCATAGAACCATAAAATTAAAAGTAAGATGAATTTTAGCGGGAGAGAAAACCCAATCATGACACCAAAGTCCCTGCTTTATCTTTGTTCCGAGGGGCATAATAATATCCACTAAAAAAAGTTAATATCTCCATAGTAATATTTAGAAGATTCACAATACGAGTCGATATAAAAGAGTGAGACACACTAGTTTCAAATAAAGAATTTGCAAAAGATGAATCTATAGTGATGGTGCATCTCATAGTTATTGGACATAGACCATCTTCCTCTGGAGACACTTCCACTATGTGAAGAAAATTTATCTCAAATGCATGTGGCTATTTCCCTATAGTTATTGATGCAACTAATTTGACCATTGTAATTTTTAGTGATGATGATCCCATTCCACTTCTTGAAGTAGAAATGATATGAGATAACTTCTATAGGTATCCTAAAAAAGTTCACAAACTACAGATCTTGGGTGCCTCAGTACAAACCCATTTCGAATTACCAACCATTCAAGACTAGAACCAAGTCAATGGGCTACAATTAGTCATTTTTTGAGGCATATATGATTCCTTTAGGAAAGATATACAGTGAGACTCATCAGTATTTCTGTTTACTTTAAATGAACTCATATAACTTCCACTGGGAGAAAAATGAACTCCCTTCAACCCTAACTTATCATCCAAATTAATATCATCCATCAAAAACCTATCTATAACTTCTGTATTATATGAAAGATTCAATATTAAGACTTAATATTAGATGTTATAATGAATTCCCATGTTAAATATTAGGGTATTTAGTTTTTCATTTGTTACCACCTCAATGGAAAACTGAACAAGATCCACAAAATAGTTTTCATACCGTGTCAATATCTTGTCACCCATCTCGAGGTTAAAATCTCAATAGAATTATCCAAGGAAATAAACTCTAGATAAAACTGATCCGTGAAGTTAACTATAAAGTATTTCCAATCTAATACCTCATGAATATTCATTGTCGCCATTAAATCCCACTATGTCCTAATAGGTCCCTCATGTTTGAAGGTAGTACATGTCACATTAATTGAATCAGGCATTTCAAAGAACTGAAAAACATCTCTATATTTTTCAACCAATTTTTATTATATTTAGGACTATTAGAGCCTTTTGATGCTAGTAGTTTCTCAAGAATAAACACTTGGGCATGACCTCTTGATTTATACTTTTGAGGTTTCATAATTACTTCTTGAATGGGAATGGGCACAGTTATCTCTCCCAAATCATGGGAAACATGTACCATTATCCAACAAGATTCTATCCCACTATTGGATACTCTTACTATGGTTCACCAGAAACTCCCTCCCATGGACTATTTAAACATCTTATTAGAGGAATGATGCTACACAACATCAAAAGAAAACCCTAAAACATTAGAAACAACACAATGATCAATAACTAAATCAATATTTATAGGGATATAAAAGAACATAGATCAACTAATAAGACACTAGAATCATCATAAACATTCCTCAAGGAAATTTTTCCCCAAACACCCATGGAGACTTAAGAATTTTTATGATAAAAGTTGTCTAGACACTCACTCACAACAATATATTTAGTCCCATCAATCATACCTTATATCTACTAGGATGACCCAAACTGTATACTATCATCACGGAAATTTTCACAACCCATACCTTTGGTACCACTTTGTCATGAACCATCCTTGATACCCTTGTATAAGGATACCCAATCCAACTCTAAAATGGATGAAAGGGCATTCTAAATCCACACGAGTTGGTGAATATCACCTTTAATCATAAAAGAATCAAAAGGGAATGATTTTTCCACAAAAAATGGAAGATAAAAGATTAAAACTAGTATACTCAACACTCCTTAAAAATAAATTACTAGAAACAAACATGTAAACAATCCTAAAACAATTCATCATCATGTGACACAACATATGCCAAGGTAAAACATAGACCTACCTTTAATCACATAATTAAAGAAACACACAAAATAGGAATGCCATTGATAATGGAGGTGAAGGAGATCAAGAAACAATACCCAGAATTAAGATCTATAAAAAAGAAGATTAGATCCATAAAAAACAATATGATCTTTAACTATCTAATAATGAGAGAATAGGATATCAAAATAAATTACATGATAATTGATCCACTTACCAAACAGAGATCAAATAAGATCACCATAACTTAGATCCACCAAGGGATGTGTTTGGAGGATCCAAAAACACTTCTTAAGGGCCTCCAAAACCAACGATTCATGTTAGGATCAGATGGGGGTGATTAGTTGTTAAATGGAGGGTCCTGGTATTTTTATTTATTTTTTAAATGGAATAAAAAATCATATGCTCAGTCTGGTGTATGATCCACACAGTTAGGAGTAACTATGATCCTTAACTGTGAAACCCTACTAGACTTATGGATGAGGTTCATGGTTTGGATAAAAAATTACTTAAATATTTTCAAATATGAAAACCCTAAATATCCAAGGGTGCATGGTTTGGAGGGGATGACCTCACATTTTAGACAAACCATGTTCCACTCTAAGTGGCTCAACCATGGCTACATGGTTTCTTATTCCAAACCTTATGTTTTTCACTAACCATGTTCCAACCATGAGTAGCCCATTTGGCTTCCAAAATTTTCAAAAAACTATTGAAAACCCCAGAATGAAAAACCTATTCAAATCATGTTAAAAGAGGGTCAAGGATAACTGAAAGAAGGTAATGATATGTTACATATATGACACATACCAATGCCATTATTCACTAGCTCGACCTTAGGTGAATTTTACGAGAAACATTTCTCTTCCACTTAGGAACTATATCCTACTATCCATAATTTTCACTATTTTCTAAAGAATCACAAAACAATTATTAAAAATAGTTCTATAATTTTACTCCAAATTTATCCTTATGTGTTGGTATATTAGTATTTTCTACCTCCCATCTTAAAGAGGATCCACTATCTATCGTTGGAGGTGAAGTGGTATCTTTCATTGAAGAGACCTTATAAACTGTATCTACTAAGGGAATATAAGACACACCATCATCAAATGAGGTATTATCTATATTTAGAATATGTTGAGACTTTTTAATGGTTTCAACCTATAAAATTATGATATCCACTATTTCTTTAGAAGGAGAATACAATATTTGTACATCTTGCTTCAGATTACCCATGTCTCTTCTTAGGCTAGAAAATATTCATGAAATAATCGGATATGTGTTATGAGAACTAACCACATTCCTAGATACCTAGTCCATCTATTATAGAGGTTATAATACACTTTAAGAAGCTCAAAATTCATTACTTGAGCCAGGGAAACCCTATACACTACTATTGGGGTCAAAGATATAGTGACAATAAACTTCAGCATAAACATAGTTATCCAAACTATCCACAGAGTGGGAATTATATGTAGAATATTGTATAAGAACAAAGTAAAAATTATCTATATAATGACCCAAACAATTATAAGAAAATTAGAAATCAACCCAATATTAAAAACACACCCGTTACTTCCAATGATACCCCCTTCAAACTAAACCCAAATGAAGTAGACTAGTGCCATTGAAATGTTGGATTAAGAAATAATCCAAGGATAAATGATATACTAAGAGATATAATCTGACTATTAACATATAACAATTGATCGACCATATTAATATTCATCTTGAGGAACCCCAGGTTCTAAAAAGGAAAGAGTAAATTGGGAAGGTATACCCAAATTTTCAAGGGAGAAGGAACTTGTTTCAAATAGAAATAAAAAGGCTACCAGAACAAGAGAAGTGTAAATAATCAAACTCATGCGGATTATTAGAGAAAAATGATATCAGGTCATCTTCTACCCCTAAATGAATATCAATACAGTGTGAATCCAGAATCCCTATGATCATCCACTCTTAAAAGACCTAGGAATCAAACACATACCTATTTAAGGAGTCTATAGAGGGACATCACTTGAAAAAATGAGCCACCAAAGATAGTATAAATAACATTGAAAAATTATTTAATGTTGAGGGAGATGATGAGAGCTTGAGGAATCCATATTCACATAAGGGAAATTTTGGGATTAACTAGATTTCAGGAAAGAGGGGGCGAAGGTCCAGGTTGGAGAAGGGGATGAACATCCACCACTAAGGTCCATAGCTTCGGATATGTGTCCGCCATCTGAATTGGGATGTACCAGATAATAGGCTAGGCTTCTTAATTTAGTACCATCTAGTCAATCATGGTTCAAAATATTTTTTCCTCTATATGTCTGTTGATTATAAGGATTGTTCTTATAATTTTCAGGGAAAGTACCAATAAAATATAAAATGGTGTGATGAAATCATTAAAATTAAAATTAAAAATAATGAAATTATTTTCTGTATTTCTCATATATATTAAATATTGAAAAAATATAATTAAATTATAAAAGATACATTATATAATATCCCTTTAACACCCACACCCAACCCAAAAAAGAATAAAAAATGATAGGAAATTATGAAAATCTAACAAAAAATATCATTCATTTGAATATAAGTAAACCATGTACATTTAATTATGAATGAGACTATAATAATTAGAATCATGTATCAATCAAAAATATTGATAGTTTTTTGGGGTAGGGGTGGAATCAAATATACCAAATAAAACACCATCTTTTTCATCAAAATTCACAAAATAAAACTGATAACATGAATTTCATGTTCATGATTTGATAGCAGAGCCTTCCCTACTCTTGTTAATTGAAATTCCTTTTCCAAAATTTTAAGGGTCTTTCCACTAAAACATTATGATATTAAAAAATTGAGCACAATAAAAGTGCATAAATGAAGTAATACAAAAAACATAAATGAGAATGGGTGAGTATATACAAGGAGAAATAAAATGGTATGGTATATTATATAAAATTGGTTTCAAACCACATCTTGATTTTTTATAAAAATTCAACCAATACTATAGTAAAACACTAAAGAAAATAAAATTAATAAATATGCATCCCTACAATATAATAAAGTTTAGTTATTAACAATTACCCAGCATTATCCAACACAAGGTCAACATGTGGCTGATCTAAACCATGACCAACAAATTTTAAGTGACAAAAACATAACATGGATATATTTTAAATCATTTACATGATTATAAACATTACATATCACAAAAAACTCACAATCCTATAAACTATATGTTTAGTGTCTTTGGATATTATGTATATAAGTATATTGTTAAAAATTACTTATTCAACATCTCCTAGAACATTATCCACACAAGAATTACTTATAATCATAATCCTATACACAATTCATTAGGAAAGTGGAAAAAAGGAGGAGTGAGCTCAAATTCTCAGTAAGGGAAAATTTATCAATAATTCATAAAGGGTTAAATATTAAGAATGTGATAAAACAAGATCATGGGAGAAATATATGATAAAAAGTAACGTGGAACCATAAGATTTTTCCATCAAATCCTAATAAAATTACCTTCATCATCAAAATAGAATATTCATTACATGACATAAGAATATAGAAATAATTTACAATAATCATGATCCATAGATCATAACATATGAATTTGGAATAACAAAGAAATGTGAAATAGAAAATGTATCACAATCATAATAATAAGAAACCATACCATTGTGTATAAGGATAAAAATAAATAATTCCAAAAACATAGTTTTGAACATAAAAATAATGTCTACCCGTCATGTTGGGAACACAACAAAAATACCCATTCATAAAGTTATGATCATAATAAATATATCAACACATAACATCATTATCTCATGATACATAAAAATTTAACAAATGTCTTGGATGGACATATAAGACTCCATACATAATGTCATGATAAAACATAGTCATATTACACAATAAGTCAATCATAAATCTCATTATGAAATCCCTTTCAAAAAAATGGCTTACATAACATTATAAAATGTTATCAAATAAGATAATGTTAAGAATTTGATTAGTTGATAACAAAAATTAAATCTCCCAAAAAAATTGTATAATAAGATCATGTAGCGAGTGATCATGAAAATTACCCATAAGATATAAATATATTTGGAATATATAATAAAATTAAATCATAAAAAAAAAGATATTTCAAAAACATTTTAAACCTTATTATTAAAATATGAAGTTATGGGTCACTTTCAAAAATCATTTTTGAGAAAGTTAAAAGAATCTTTATTGAAAACATCATTTTTAAAAATTCCCCACTAATGTGACCTTGAAAATAAATAAGGTCCATGTTATTATGTGTTTAGTGGAAGACACAAAATCCATGAAACTGAAATCAAATGATTTTTTAAATACTTTTAGATATTTTTAGAGAAAAATAAACATCAATGAAAAAGTTATAAAACATAAATTTTAAAATTTATAATGATAAATAGAAATATTATAAAAGTTAATTCATCTATATGTTTCAAAATAAGTGTGGAAAAATTTTGTGGAAATAAATAATACATACATAGAAAAGAATGATCTGTTAGAAAGCGTGAGAATTATTCTTAACAATGAAATATTTTATTAATAGATAAATCCATCAAAGAGGAATAATTTTATGTAAAGGTGTAAATTACCAAACAAATATAGGAAATAAAATACAATATAATCATAGGAAGTAATATATCAATATTTCATAGTCATAGTCAAATAGGAATGATTACGACTCATGAAAATAAGTTGAGTCAACAAAAATACTTACCTTTGGTTTCTGCTAGGTCTGATACAATCTAACCTCCTCTTTAATAAATATAAAAATATTAATCACTTATTTAATAATCTTATACATGTATTTTTACTTTAATACTCTTAATTTATAATGTTTTAATACACCCATATTTGTTATTTATAGTTTACTTTTATCATTAGATGTTAGTAATTTTGTTTGTTTCATATGAGTTTTTTAATGGAGATACTGGTTCTCATTTATTTATAAAACTTTAATAATTTCTATATTATTTAATATTGTGGAATAATTTTATTTTAATTATTTATGTAGTCCTACTTTCACTTGATGTAATTCATGGGTATGGTTAGTGAAAAATGGAATTTATGATGAACATGATTTGAGTAATTTGGTGATCCCAACAAGTTACTTTATATAGATCATTTTTTTATGTTACCATTATAAAACCATATTCACAACATAATTTATCATTTAATATTATATATTACAAAAAATTAAGTATCAAAATTTATTTATGATGGAAATTTATAACAACGTTCATGCATGTGGTTAAACTGTCCCAAACAAGAACATTTTATAATCTTATGGGTGTGTATGACTATGAAAGTGATTATTATATTATAATAATATTATTACAGAATTATAATGATATTAAATATGTGTAAATAAGAAAATTAATCTGATTGTGGGAGAGTTAGATGAAAAATATATAGAATAAAAAGTTAGGGAGTGGATAATACTCATGTTGAGGGCTTGATTTTTCCCTTAGAAGGCCTCAAAGAAATGGAGGACTAGGGGCATCTTCTTGGGACCAGGGGCTCCCAAACACAAAAGACGATAATATTAGAGTAAAAATGGATACGTATTTAAGAGTAATTAATATAGTTATTTTGAATGGGTTAAGGATAGATCATTTTATAGGTGAAAATGAAGGACATTTCCTTAGAAACTTAAGTTTAGTGAGGGGTAAAAATGGAATCACGTGTGAGTTAGGTAAAAAATGTTGATGATATATGTGGGTTTGATTTGAGAACCTAAAAAGTTACTATATAATTTCTAATTTTCATGTTTATTTAATAAAATTTTACCCATGGTAGATTATCTATTTTTACCCTTTGTTAATTTGTTTAAGTATTTACAATAGTAATTGTTTTTTTACAAAAAATACAATATGACCCATCTTACCGAATTTCAACGCACTGATTCTGAATTTTAAATTCATTTCATCTAATATAATTTCAAAATATATTGTAATATAATTTTAAATTAAAAATTATAATATATAGAAAAACCATTTTTTTTGAAAACTATATTTTTAAAATATTAAGTGATCTTAATATAATTTCACTTCAGCTGATAATTAAAAGAGTGGTAGTGTATTTTATTTTACACATAAAATTAAATTAGAGTAATAATTTTAATGTTTTCAATTTATCTTGTCTAGATAAGGATTACCCAACACTTTCAAAAACAATTCCTTGAAGATAACCCATTCACCTTAACCATGATAACCAACTTTTACCTCATAAACTTATTTTTGTTTCTAAAAAATAAAATTTTACTTATTAATCAATTTTTATAATTTGGATTAAAAATATTATATTTAATTAGATTCAATTTATAATAGTGATAAAATTTAATTTTAATATAAAAATTAATGAATTGTTTTTAGAAAAATGATTTTTAAGAAAAAAACAATTTATTCTTATTCCTTGAAGAGTAAAATTATTTAGATTATTTAATTTTTTATATTTTCATTAATTTTTTTATTTAAATAACATTTTTTACATTTTTCAAATTATAATTTTATAAAAACACATAATAATGAAAATATATTTATCATTTATAAATAATTACATGTTTTTATCATTATAACTTGTACTTAAAAAACACCTTAAGACCAACCCATATGGCCTAAGGGTATGATATGAAGTGGTGGAAGTCACAGTTGGTGATTCAGTTATTAAAGATCTCACAGAGATTTCCTGATCATGAACCTCTCCCGTAGAATATTTTTATCATGTTTTACTTATTAAAGTTTAACTTGGTATTAGTATTGGAAAATCCCTAGTAATTATACCTCTTTTCCAGCATTAGAAAAATGTACCTCATATGAAGTCTTCTACTACATGACATTATTATTTATCTTTTCTATATAGATTTCATACTATGATTACTTCTATTTATACATGACAATTAAACAGCTATGTTATGATTGTTATATTTTAATAATTTATCTCTCTAACTATTCATATGTCTAGTGAAGATATATGTATATATATATATAATACCAATAGCCATATAAGACAAAAAGTCATATATTCCTCATGACCATTTGATCCCAACAACCATATATTACCAATAGATATAGAAAACCAATGTCTATACAACAACAATGACCATATATATTCATATATATTAAATAATATTCATCACTAAAACCATCCATCATGTTATTTTACTTCTCTTTAATCATTTTTATTATATTTATAATTCTTAGCCTTGTTTTAATAATAGTGTAAGAACCCAAAATTTTGTCAACGGAAATTACCTTCATATAATTATTCCATATAATATAAATCACATAAAATCAAATAGAGAACATAATACAAACTTTATAAATTATGAATGAATGAAATAAAAGGTATTCCTAGAAGTTAAGAAACCTATTCTAATAGAATTGTAAGTTGGACTTTGGAATAGTAATTTGTCCATTAGAAATAGTAATCTAACCAATAAAAAAGAAAACTCATCTATAAAAATATAAATAAAATTTAGGCATCTTATAAATTATAATAAGATATAATTATATCATAGTATAAGTAAATAAATGTTTTAAATTTATTAATTAAGTGTTGGTATTTTTATAAAACATAAATATTTATTTATAATTTGATAACTAATATATTTATTTAACAGAAAATTTTTCTTCATAAAATATACTCATTGTTCAACATTTTTTTTATTATTATTATAAGATGATTATGTGATACCCTAATTATTTTTTGAAAGTGTTATTAAATTAGTTATAATTTTAAAATCACTATTCTTCCAAGTAAATGAAGATTTTAATTAAAATTTAAATTTAGCAGAAATAAGAAATTATTTTCATAAAATGAATTTAATTTTTTAAATCTACATGTTGATAAAATTACTAGGGTGATTTTTTGGGATTTTTCTAAATTGGATGAATTTTTGGTGAATAGTAAAATATGATAATTTACGATAAAAGATAAATACATAATTTTTTGAGTCATTATTGATGTAAAGATGATGTAATACAAAAATATAAAACTATAAATAATTATTTATATATATTTAGTGATATGGTTCAAAATATTCATAGCCATGAGCCAAAACAATAAACTAATGAATAAAATAATGAGAAAACACCACTCTCATTCGCTATAAATACAACCCCTCTCCACATCTTCTCCTCAAAACTTCTAAGACTTTAAGATTTACCAATTTATACCCAATAATATTCTCAAGCCACTACCCCACTTCTATGATCCCTTGGACTCGTGAAAAGACCAAACCCTTTGCTCTAAGGAGGTTCTAAAGGAGGATAAATTTAAGAGGTAAAATCCTCTTTCTTTTTCTTTTAATTTCTTTTCAATTTCATTTCTTTTATTATCTTATACTCATATAAACTTATCCAAGTGGCATGATAACTATAATATCTTATTTGAACTATAATTTTATTATGTTAATTGAATAATTCATCTTCAAATATCTTCAAATTTTGTTTTATTCATGAAATGAAAATATCATCTGTGGTGTATCAATTTTCCGCCACCGTGGAAAATGCGTTTTTATTTTTCACCACCACCTTCAAGGCATGTCATAAAACCATTATTATAGTTAAATATAATTTTAATATACATATTATAAGTCATATAATTTTCTGAAACACATACACACACACACACACACACACATATATATAAATATAAACATGATGATATAAACTCACTATGGTCATAAAAACAACCAAATAAATTAAATCATTTTTATTAACATTTTATCTAATAAAACATCCTCATACCATAAAAAATGATATATTGGACCAATTAAAATTATTTATGATCATTAAAAAAATATAATTTCAATTCTATAGAATCATTCTCATTGTACATGAACTTCTATACTTATAAACAAGCGAACCGATCATGAAAACAAAAAAAACAAATTCTCCTATAAGAATGAAATTGAACTATATAACTCATCACAATGACCATAAATGAACTTAATAAAATTATAATAAATCCAAAAGATGTATAAATGATTTAAGATTAATTAATTAATTAATTTAATTTGATTACATAGGATATTAAAGTTAATAAAGAACCCAGATATAAGGTAAGGGGAATTCTTGAACCCAACCCAATTTCCTTGGGTTCTCCATCATTCTCTCTATTTTCAGTATGGATGATACTTTAATATAATTTATTTTTTACTTCCATTATGGTATATACATTTTCCACTCTATTTTTATGAAAAATTTAAAGATTTTTCCAAAAATAACTCTTCTTATTTAAAACACATATTCTACTTCTCTTGAGATTGTTTCTTTTTCACTCAAGATTAATACCAATAATTTTATTCCATATTTATTTTGGGAACTCTAAAGTTTATTCATGAATTCATGATTTATGAAATGAAACTCATTCTTTTCCATGGGTAATTTTATGTTCTATATTGATATATATTCTATGTGGCATGCATTATTATGTAAATTTTATGATGTGATGGGTGTGCCCAAAATTACATAGTGCTCAAATAAATTGGGAAAAGTGATGTATCTCATGAGATAATGTAAAATATGAATGAAAATGATTATAGATGTTTTCAAAATGATGATTTTATGATTATTCACATATGTTATGTGTGAACATTATTTTAGATTTTTCCACAACTATGTGTGGTATTTGACTACTAAGACATGATGTTTCAATTTTATGCATTTCCACATTCTATGACTTTGTATAATGATTGATCTCATGATTATGATTATTATCGTTTTCTTATATTTATTATGATCACCCATGTTTCATGTATCTTATCCATCCTATTACTGGGATTTTAGCACACCACTTCTTATGATGTATATCCTTAGGTGAATACTTGTACTATGGAGAACCCGAGGGCCATTAAAAATATATATAAGAAGGAATAAAATAAATTTTTATGTTTTATTATGTAAAATTTATGCCTGGTACTAATTTTTTTTAAGACACTAAACCCTTATATCCTATTATTAGTATTATTATGTTGTTTATATTTAAAATAATGTAATAGTAATGTAATAAAAATCAGGGTCACTATAGTTGTTATTAGAGCACAATTTGGTTAATTTGGGAACTAGGAGTAGTGAACGTTAGTGAAACCCTTTAGTATAAGACTAAGAATATGTAAACACCCAAGTAGATTTATTTTATAAAATTATAAACATAAGGATCCCACAATATATTCATTTAGAGTTAATTACACAAATAAATAAATTATTTATTCATGACTTGTTTAATAGTGTTTTGTTTTTATTTTAGAAAATAGTGGGAACAAGGTGAAAACATGAAAACAACCCATGCCCTTGGAAATGTAGTGAATGACTAAATGTCATACCCAATTCCTTGGTATGTGGAGTTAAAAATTTCATGGTTATTCTTAACCAACTATCTCGGGCAATGAATAATAACCTGAATAATATAGAACATCCTCCTTCACTTAAGAGGGAGAAACTGGATATAAAGTCTTTTATACCGAAATTACCACTGATGTTTAATGGATCTTCTAATATAATAGTTGTGGCAAAATGGGTCAACTCAATGGAGAATATATTTTTTATTCTTCACTATTCTAAGATGGAGAGGGTGACTCTGGCCATTTATCATTTAGATAGAGATACCGATCAATGGTGGGTGTTGATTTAGAAAAACATGCCAAATGATGAAATTGATGAGATGAAGTGGAAATACATTAAGAAAATATTTCTAAATAATTATTTCCATCAAACTCTTCAGAAAAAGTTGGGGAGAGAATTATTAGAGCTGAATAAAAAGTAAGGTGAATCTGTCAAACCATATGGAGAAAATTTTATAGGTATTTTAATGTATGCCTTAGGTTTTGTTATCAATAATGATAGAAAAATAATAGATTCTTTAGTGGTTTAAAACCACACATTCAAAAGGATCTATAAATTTTATACTTTTAGAGTTATTAATAAGTTTTTCAATGTGATATCAAAGTGGAGATGGATTTTGAAGAGTGGTCTCATGGCTTCGATGATAAGAAATGAAAGATGGAGTTTCAAGCTATTGGATCTAATGACAATGGTGGAAAGGAAACTGAACCACTCAGAGGTCAAAAATATGGGAAGAAGCATCATGGGAATTGCCTCAAAGGGATGGGGAAATGATTGAAGTGTTAGAGAGAAAGACACCAATCTCATGAATGTTGAAGATACATGAGGAAGCTAGAAAATGTGGTGGAGGAAAAGAGGGCACCACCCATGGTTCATTGAATCAACTCTAGGGAGAAAATGAACTATGCAATCTAGTGTACTAAACCTCAAGTCCTCAAGGGTAATCAACACCATCTTCCACCAAAGAAAAAAGAGAAATTGTAATCTTATTCCATCACTATTGATGTGGTGGATAATGACAATGATGTGGTGAGAGGTACGATGGTAATTCATTCAGGAATACAAAATGTACTATTTGATTATAGTTCTATGCATTACTTTATATCTTGCAAGTTTAATAATGCTATTCAAACACCACCTCAAAATATAGAGGTTGAGTTATATGTGAGAACACAAAATGGTGAAATTATAGAATCAAAAATATATAACTCCTTACCATTTAATGATTGTGGACTGAACCTACCAAATGATCTTTTCTTACTTCATTTGGTGGATTTTTATGCTATTTTGGGAATAGATTGACTATCTTTGTACAAAGAAAATATCAATTATCAAGAAAGATAGATAAATCTTCAAATAACAAGGTATCCTATAATTATATAAAAGTTTAAGGAGGAGGAGGATTCTCCTTTAGAAGCATCATCTCACATGTGGATGCTATTTCCATATGAGCAAGCATATCTAGCTCAAATGATTAAGGAAAAGGATAGAATCATGATCGAATACATTCCCATTGTAAAGGACTACACAGATGTGTTCCCTATATAATTTCCTATAATTCCTATTGTTAGAGAGACTGAATTCTCAATTGAACTTATTCTTGGATCTCTTCATATATCAAATACAACTTATAGAATTCCACTATTGAGTTGGAGGAACTAAATAATCAGTTACAAGAGAATCTGGACAAGGGTTTTATATGATTGAGTGCTTCACCATGGGGTGAAACGATCCTCTTCATCAAGAAGAATGATGTATCGATGCAGCTCTACATTTATTATCATGATCTCAAAAAAATCACGATAAAAAACAAGTATCCTCTTCCATGGATAGATGACTTGTTTGATGAACTGTGTGTAGACAATTATTTCTATAAGGTGGACCTTCGGTTGGGATATAACCAATTAAATGTAAGGAAGGAAGATATTACCAATAATACCTTTTAAAGGAGGTATGGAAACTATGAGTTCATAGATATAATCATCAGACTCACTAATTCTCTAGAAGTATTCCTGGACTTAATGAATAGAGTCGTTATAGATTACCTTGATAAATTTGTGGTGGTCTTTATTGATGATATTATGGTATACTCAAAGAAAAAGGGGGAACATGAGAAACATTTTAATACTATGCTAAAAACATTTTTAAGGGAGAAAATTTATGAAAGCTACTATAAATGTGGGTTCTAGATATAGGAAGTATCATTCTTGGGGCATGTTATCACTAGAAAATTAATATTTGTGGACCCTTCTAAGATAAAGGTAATAAAAGAGTGTCCCATGACAACATATGTATAATAGAATCATAGTTTTCTTAATCTATCTAGGTATTACTAGAGATTTTTGAATATCTTATCATGATTTTAAAACCCACTAACCAAGATGCCTTAGAATGGAGAAACGTTTTTATGGACAGGTGAATGTGAATATTTCTTCAAAGAGTTAAAAAAGTGGCTTATCACAGTGACAATACTATCAATTATGACAAGTAGAGAACTATTTTTGGTATAAAAAAATGATTAAAATAAGGGATTAGATTGTTTAATATTTAAAAAAAAAAATTTAAAGCCAACACCTCAAGGTAGTTGCAAATTCATGAATAAAACAATCATATGCATGATCTGGAGTTGAAAGCTGTGATATTTGCATTGAAAATCTGGAAGCATTATCTCTATGGGGAGAAGTATGAAATATATATAGATAAAAAGATCCCAAAATATATATTCACACAAAAGGATTTTAATATGTTCCAATGAATATAGTTAGAGCTCAACAAGGATTGCGTATTCCCAATCCACTACCATCTTGTCAAAGCGAACAAAGTGGCAGATGGTCTAAGTTGAAAGGATCCTAAAAAATTATTAATGATGAGAATTGATAAGGATACAATCTTCGCATAACTTCAAAGGATGAACAGGGAAATCATTAAAGAAGGAAAATCCCCAAACTTTTCTCAAATTATTTCTCAACCATCACTCATGGATAAAATAAAGGATTCCCAAAGAAATGATGTGGAAATTCAGAAGAAGGTAGAAGCTATGTGAAAGGGTAAATCCTCAAAGTTTAAAATTGATGAGGAAGGAATTATAAGATTTGGGTCATAAATATGTGAAACATCTGATCAAGACATAATGAAGGATCTTTTTAATGACACACATAGATTAACCTTCTCTATTCACCCAAGAAGCACAAAGAAGTATAAATATATTTGAGAGAACTATTGGTGGGAAAATATGAGGAAAGAGATCTCTAAGAATATGTAAGAGTACCTAGTATATCATTAAGTGAAGTCTAAAAGGAAAAATTCTAAATGGATGATGCAACCATTACCCATACCAATATAGAAATGAGAAAACGTCACTATAGACTTTGTCACTGGACTTCCAAATACATATGGAGGAAATAATGCTATATAGGTTGTTTTGGATCGTCTTACAAAGACAAATCATTTTATCACAATTTGAGAGGACTTATCACTAGATCATATTGCACTGATATACATCAGAAAAGTGGGAAGGCTTCATGGAGTAAAACTAGTGATTGTATCTGATCGTGATCCGAGATTAGCCTCAATGTTCTGGAAAAGTCTCCAACATGCTCTAAACACTGAGTTGAACTTCAGTATGGCATGTCATCCTCAAACTAATGTCCAATTAGAGAATACTATCTAGACACTAGAAGATATGTTAAAATCACATTCTATAGACATTAAAGGAGGATGGAAAAAATATCCTCCTATGGTTGAGTTCTGTTACAACAACAATTTCCAATCAAGCATCCAAATGGATCCATATAAAGCCCTTTATGAGAAACGATTCAGAAAACCGGCATGATGATATGAAGTTAGTGAACATAATATTATATGACCCAAAATGGTAGAGAAGGTGAAAACTATTTAGCAGTTATTTTCAACAGTTTCACCAGGGCGTTCTACCTTACTTTTTATTAATAGCTGAAATTGAATTGTACCCCACATTATCACTTTCCAAAGGTGGGTAACATTTATTACATTCTTGGAGATGTCTTCTCCTTGGTCAAAATGGGATGATGAAATGTTAGATCCTCCTTCCATGTATTTATCCATTGAATTATTTTCCTAGTATAAGTCTCCATCATATATTAATACTTTTTTTTAAAACTCATTCTCAATGTCATCTCTTTGTGGACGCTATTTAATTATGTTTCTTCTATCTAGGCATTCATTGGGGTCCTGATAGGGAAGAAACCTTCAGTTAATAGAGTAGTCATGTTGGGAATCACTAACATGTCTGGACACTGAACCATTATCCACTTGTATTCTTCCTCATAGGAGGGTATATCATGGAGGAAAAAAAGGTGTAGAACCCGAGGCATCTCATGTCGATCACAGGGTAACTAAAGCCAAGTGAATATATTCTGATGTTTTCTTCAAGAATCCCATGTTTAACATGATATAGTTGTGTCACCGGTCACAATTTTCACAACTTACAGAGATGAAGAGAGGATTATCAGGATTATTGGTAAAGGAAGATCCAAGGGGTACATACTTATGAGCGAGAACCTAGAAGGTTTACCAGATAGATGGGAAAAAAACCAATGGAGGCAGACACAGGGAGGTGTATCCCATAAATAGAAGATGTCACATCATGAATTTTTATCTGGAAACTACTAAGGGAGGTTTAGATAGATGTAACCCTAGGAGGGGTCACTATGGTTTACCATTTTTTGGGATGGAACCTCATGGAGGCATCCTATGTACCCAATTCAGAGGACTTGAATCAAAAACCATATAGTTCATTGGGTGGTTTGGGGATTATGCATGGTACTTTCTCTGTGCAAGAGGATTGATCTTGGTATGATTTTACAGATTGTATAGGGATTATGTATGAGAACATCCTAGGTGATTCTAGGAAAAATGATGACACAGATGGTTCATATGTGTAAGAATAGACCAAATGGGTGGCATGATCTCACAAATATTTGGCAGTCTAGGTAAAATTAGGGTGGATGAGGCTGAATTTTGGATGGATTGGATAGATTGTTGGGGGTGTTGGAAGGAATGGATGGATTATTGGGGATATTGGGATTGAACCTCATGGAGTTTTCCTACATATCTTAGTTAATTTGGAATCAAATTACACATAGTTCTACAAGGGGCATTGGGCCTTACACCTAATGAGGTAGCCTATATGAAGACATGGCATGGTTGGAGATTATGTGTGGAAGCTTCCTGAGGGGATATGAGGATGGTTGGGGATTGCACCTAAATATGAAACCCATTGGGATTGGATGGATTTATTTGATATTTCTAACATCTAATCCCATCTGAGTCATGCTTGGTGTGAGAAACAATAGGTATCAGTATCCCTGATGCCCGTGTCATGAAAGATGTGTCAATGAGTGATGATATGGGGATTATGGATAGAAGTTTCTTGAGAAGGATGTCATTCTATATAAGGAGGATATCATTCCATGTTATTAATACACAAAGCATTCTATCAATTGTGCGATGGGTCTTACTCATGGAAAATGCTGAGGAGAACATGAAGACAAATCCCAAAGGAAGAGAAAAAGAGAGGGATTTGGTTCCCATCCCCTCTCCAACCTAGTGGCTGGGGGGGAGAAGAAAAGGTGCTTTCTCCTACGATAAAGTCTAGGAACTTACTCTAATATGGATTCCTAGGAGGATACCATTCCCTATGTCAAGGGTGCAGATGATGTCATTTTGTGTGAGTAGGATCTCATTCCCATGTGAGGAAGAGCTCATTTTGTGTGATGATTATGTAGGATGATCTATGTATGGCTATCATGAAATGATATCTTCCTCACATGAATGAGATCTCCCTCACATGAAATGAGATCTTCCTCACATGGATATACTAATCCACACCTACAAATATTTATGGGGGGGTCTATGCACAGTACCTTGAATTTATTTACGATAGGTGATTTTTCTCTCATGCGTGTAAGTCTGAACTTTTTGCACGAAACACTGAGATTTGGTCATTGTTTTACGCGCAACCACTTATTTTTTCCATGATTAAACCTTTTTTATATTTTTTTCCTTTTTTGTGACTGCCAACCAATCTAGGCACACCATTCCCTTAACCTTTTGTGATTTATCCTTTAGTATTCTAAACTCATCTAGAATGGTTGGTCAACAGGATGTTGTAAAGATGTAAGATCACGATGCCTTTTTAAGAGGAGAGATAATCAGGAACTGTCAAATACTTCATGTTAGGAGGGTCATATCAAACAATTAGATGATCTTGGGCATGATGAATTTGCTGTAGAAGGATTATCTCTTGAGTCATAGGCTCTTGCTGTGAAACTTCAACATATGAGATGAAGTATCCATCCTGGGCTTTGAAACAGATTCACCATGATCATGGTTCACACAAGAAGAAATTATTCAATGATAAAACATTAATGTTCATGGACACACTCCAAGAGAGAATTATGAAATTACCATCTATGTCTTGAATGAAAAGACCTGGATGATCATAGGAGATGAGCTAGAGGAGGATGAGTTTCTTGCCCGATATGACAACACCTTACAAGGAAGTATGAGGGATGAAAGTGTGGGATGGTAGAAGGATTGGGACCTAAGGTCCATGGGAAATTTCAAAAGTGATTGGCCATGGGTGTACTGGGTATTCTACACATGTGTGGATTTTAAAGAATAACTACATAAAAGTTGGTTGTATGAGGCCGTATGGACGTCTTAATTCCATATATACCATCAACAGAAGATGGTACTAGAGATGCTCAGCCAATGGTCTCCCAACACAAACATGTTCCACATCCACCATGGTGAAGTTGACATCAGCTTGTGGGGTATTCATTGTATCAGGGACACTCCTATGGAGGGTTTCCAATATAGTGAGTTTGTTCCATAGACGAAAAATAGTATGGATAGGTAATGGACCCCTCCTTAATGAAAAATATATTGGAGGTAGAGAAGGGTAAACTGAAGATCGAGTTCATCCATAATGACATCCCATTATTGGTGTAGCATCCCCGAAACAAAATCCTCATTGAAATAATACTCGAGGCCAGAGGGCTATTAGACTTAGGCATACCTCCACGAATTACAAAGGATACCGACTAGTAACGAGGGTGTAAAATAGGTATAGTGGGGAGGCTATACCCTTGGGAGATGATATAAATTATTGTCTGTGTAATAATGTATAACATTAATCAGAAATTCAAAACATAGGAGGCTCTCTAGTGGTTGAAACACAAGTAATAAAAATAAAAAGAGGAAGCAAAACCAAATAAGTAGTAGAAATAAAATGAAAAGACAACATATGACTTATATAACTAAAACAAATAATGCATAACAAAATAGGTTTAACACATCAGTATAAAAAATATGGGTCACCGAAAGGCTAACCACTAAAGCTTTACACATATGACCATGCTGACACATTAAAAGATACTAAAATAGAAACTCTAGTAGTGGCAAGACATCAAGGTCCTTTCCACCATCCTACACTAAACAACCACTATATAAAATCTCTTGAATCCAATCCCATAAATTAACATAAATACGTGAAGTATACAGACATCCTCAAGGGCCCATGTAGAATGTGAGAATGTGTCTTTGTAGAATACCACCCATAGGTGCGTACATAACACAAGTGTTTAAGAAGAAGTGATTTATATTAATGTAAACCAGCACAGTGCAAAAATAGACAAGGCTTCCCTAGTTCTCAACAACCACCAGGAAACTATCACCTACATCGACCAACACCAGAATATATAAATTAGAGAGGGTTCTTAGTCCATGGCCCAGGGTACCGCGGATGTCAATCCTAGGTGAACCATGAGGTTTTACCTCAATCATGTAATTGAAACAAAGTTCTACCTGACACCACCTGTCTCAAGAAAATCCCAGAAATCTCAAAGGATTGCCAAAAAAAAGTAATTAGTCCCTCAGAACCCTACTCAAAATCACCCATCATCTAAAAGGTCAAAGCTCAGCGGAATAGTGACGTCCGTACTCAAATAAAAGCCACCGTTATCCCATGGAATGATGTCTAGAGAAATAGTGATATCCAATCTCTGAAAATAATCTAGGCCCATGACCTCTAGCATGACAGGTCTCAACCCCCAACTGATAAACTCATTACTATCAACCGAAGGATCCTCCCCTTTCATGTGGATTTATATAGAAAGAAACCCCAAAACATTTCCTAAGATGCACTACCATAGACCTCTTCCCACATGAGTGGTCTAAAAAACATCACCATGGATTCAACCTATGTGTACATGACTTAATTTGGCACTTTTTCCATCATAGGTGAGCATGAATCACTAATATAATACCTAAGGCAAATCAACACTAGCCCCTCATGCCCATGCGATCATGTCACTCAAAACCAATGACCTTGCCATCCAAATATCATGGGCTATGCCCAACCTGAAAATATCCCACCCCAAACATATGTCCATGATTCCTAATCATGTGAAAATCATCACTAAAAAATACATACACACACACACAGAGACATATATATATATATAGGGTCTAAGACTGACTATATCATCTCATCACCTCAATCTCGATGGTCAGCCACCTCATTCCCCCAAGCTAAGCCTGTCACGACCCGTTAGGTCTCATCACATGAATCTCGATCATTTAAACTATATATATATTTATATATATATATAATTTAAGTCAATTCACTTTAAATAAGCAGTGAAATTTAATATGATTGAATTTTATTGGCTAAATAAACATAAAAATCCAATATAGAGGACTTGAATGCCTCATATATGAATAACCAAACCAATTGGATTTAAACAAATCAATTTAATTGAATAAAACAACCCTGACCAAATCAGAAAAGGAGAGAAAACCTTTAACCCAAACTCTCTCTAGTGGAAAAGGGTTTGGTCATGCCCGATGACATCCCATTGGTCATACATTCAATTTAATATGAAGCAAAATGGGTATCATTCAATAACTCAAATGATCACTAAAAGAAGAACCAGCAAAATGTCCATAAAAACAAAAAGTATAGTATGCACAACCTACCTTAGACCCATATATGAAAGATCATCCAATATAGTGCTCTGACATGAAGCATATTGAATGAGATATGAGTTTCCATCGAGTGCCTTGAAAATAGGTTAAAATGGATTAGGTGGAATTAGAAATTTGTGAGGTGGAGGATAAATTAAAGATAAGATAGGGTGAGGTTATCCTTACCTATGTGGTCCTATCTCACCGAATAGTGAAAAAAATGGAGCTTATATGGAGAGATGATAGAACACCCTCTCAGAAGAGAGGAGGATGAGATTTTTCTCTTGATGTGTGCGTAACCAAGGAGAAAAAAATAAATAAGGAGGAAAAAGAATTATTAATGAATGGATAGAAATGTAATTTCTACCCTTATTGGGCCACATGGTTTATATCGCATGATTTTCCAAACTGTGCACAAACTATGCGAATTTCAGTGATAATCTATTGCCCAAAAGGGATCCCTCCCACAGCTTACACATGGTTTGCCAGAAACGTGAAAAAACTACAAGTAATCATTCTAAAAATACTATATATAACCTCTTTGGGTTGTGTTCCTCAATCACACAGTTTACCCAAACCATGAAACAATTTAAAAATGGGATGCATAGTTACCTGGAAGGAGTCGCACGATTGACCTTAAACCATGTTCCCTTACTTGAATTTCCAAAAGTTTTATTTATACCTATGACACTCCTAAAACCCTTTTAATACACCCTTGGCACTATCCATTACTCTAAAACTATCTAAAAACATGATATGAAGCTATTGTATCTCTCAGAATTTTGTTTTGACACTGGAAAAAGAAAACACCACCCCCAATAATTGAAATTTTCAAAATGAGAGTGGTTTTTCACTCAATCGAGGAAACCAGGATATTAAAACCTCCCCACCTTAATATAGCTCATGCCCAAGCTATAAAACAGAAAATGGTGATGGTACCAAAAATACCCATCACATTAAAATAAACTCGGACTACCCTGATCTGAAGGGCACAGGTCAACAACACCATGGGTGAGCTCCCCACCTTCGGAGTTGCCTACCCCAGTCCATCCCGACCAAAACGCAAAGAATGATACTAGTATAATGACTATCACAGGACTAAATTTTCATATCATGATGCATCGTCACTCCATTACCTCATCAGGTGCTTCTGTGTCCTTTCGACACCAATCAAAATCCTGCACCGCATTAGTGCCTACCTCGTGCCCATGGATTACATGGATCCTATGAGGCCTTGAATCTCAAAAAATTCTCAATTCAAACCTTGTGCATTGAAACTCAATCAAGTACCACACCAAATAGATACCCATATGAATATGCACCTCAATCAGGTCCCACATCTCCTCGATGTCCCAATGCCAAGCACCTCAATAACCCCACATCCAACGATGCTCAAACATAAAACCTGGTGCCTCACACATCATATATATATATATAACGTATTCAATATGATTCCAACCTACTAACCAGTATATATTCAGTCCATATATACAACACATGCACCTTTTTCACCCATATGGACAAGCCTCAATAGGCCATGCCAAAGAAAAAAACAAAAACAAAAAACAAAATCAGAATACACCCATGCCATACCTCTAAGTTTCATCATCTCACTAGCCTTCTTATCCGCTAACATATCTGTGGCATGCACAAATCTTGATGGTTTACTGCCTAATGCCTGGATTTCCTATTATGCTGCCCTATCCACTAGCCACATACCCAACTACAGTGTCCTGCTGTCTCTATGACGACCTCCACATGCAACTAAACCTCGCCTACCCTCACTTGGTAGTAATACCAAACCAATATCAAATCCCTATGTCTATCCCAGTCCTTGATTTACAACTGTCTGAGAACGCTTCCTATAGAACCTCTCAAGATACCCAACCCATATTCATGCCCGTAACTACTTTGGTGGCACTCATAATGAACTGGAAATTTCCTAGCTACCAACACTAGAAGAAAACTATAAAATACCTACTACGAGGTGGTATAGTTGAGTCCTTGGACCGACTAACCTACTAGAACTCATTTATGCCCCACTTCTTACCATCTGAAGGATTGCCAATGAGTTCACCTAAAGACACTTCTTGGCTTGAGTAAGACCTACTCACTAGGTTTCCCTTGGCTATGAATTCCTGGTTTACTACCTTTGAGAATGGGGCCATCCTAAATATGTTTACTTATACCTAAATTGTGTGCCATAAACCATCCTAATAGCGCCTCACTCTAGAGGTGTTATCGCTCATCATTATAGATTCAAAGTGAGACAACTCAGTGAATGTCCTTGTATAGTCCATGATTGAAATGTCACCCTACTAAAGTATCAAGAACTCCCAATCCATTTCAGATCTCAGTGTCTCTAGGAATAAGTGATCAAATAACCTATCCAAAAAGTCCTTCTAGGATAGTCCCTTGTTTCTTCCTACCTACACCTACAAATCCCATGAGTGCTTAGTTGATCCTTTGATCAAGTAGGTTTCTAATTTGACCCTCTTACTTGTAGGTGTCTTGAGCTGCTCAATAATCATCTGCATTCTCTCGATCCAGTTCTCAGCCTCTCGAGGGCCACCCTCACCCTAAAAATGTAGTGGGTTCAATGATTGGAAATCCCAATTCAGATAAGACATTGAAGGCTCCACTCCCCTATATCCCCTATCCAAACCCTAGAGCATAAGAACCAAGCGCTCTCGGGGCTACTCATTTGTCTACGGTCCAAAATAATCAAGATCTAGAAGCATCCCTACCTTCCTTGGAACCTGAACCTAAACCTATACCTTCAACTCAAGCTCTGCCTAACCCTTAGGGGCCTCAAACTACCCATGCTATTGTAGCACAAAGACATCTCCTGCCTGATGCTTCATCTTTGTTGTCTAGGAGGAACCCACCGAATACCATCAACATGGTCAAACAACCCATATCACACACACACACACAGATACATACATACATACATACATACATACCTACATACATACATACATACATACATACATACATACATACATACATACATACATACATACATACATACATACATACATACATACATACATACATACATACATACATACATACATACATACATACATACATACATACATACATACATACATACATACATACATACATACATACATACATACATACATACATACATACGTACATACATACATCCATACATACATACATACATACATACATACATACATACATACATACATACATACATACATCCATGCATGCATGCATGCATGCATACATACATACATACATACATACATACATACATACATACATACATACATACATACATACATACATACATACATACATACATACATACATACATACATACATACATACATCCATACATCCATACATCCATACATACATACATACATACATACATACATACATACATACATACATACATACATACATACATACATACATACATACATACATACATACATACATACATACATACATACATACATACATACATACATACATACATACATACATACATACATACATACATACATACATACATACATACATACATACATACATACATACATACATACATACATACATACATACATACATACATACATACATACATACATACATACATACATACATACATACATACATACATACATACATACATACATACATAGATACATTCATACATACATACATACATACATACATACATACATAGAAACATACATACATACATACATACATACATACATACATACATACATACATACATACATACATACATACATACATACATACATACATACATACATACATACATACATACATACATACATACATACATACATACATACATACATACATACATACATACATACATACATACATACATACATACATACATACATACATACATACATACATACATACATACATACATACATACATACATACATACATACATACATACATACATTCATACATACATACATACATCCATGCATGCATACATACATCCATCCATCCATACATACATACATACATACATACATACATGCATACATACATACATACATGCATACATACATACATACAATCATACATACCTACCTACATACATACATACATACATACAGACATACATACATACATACATACATACATACAAACAAACATACATTCATACATACATACATACATACATACATACATTCATACGTACGTACGTACATACCTAAACACACACACATATATAATGTAGATTGGGAAAGCAGAAACATGTAGAGAATCCTCACTAGCCTTACCCTTTCTATCGTAACCATTCCACATGGCATCCCGACCTCATGGCCTTCTTACCCAGCCTCAAATGATCAAAGTATCAAAAGTAACTAGGGTCACACCCATCCTGACAACCACCATTACCTTAATCAGAAAACTGAGTCGCCTGACCTGGTGATCAAAATCATCTCATGCTATAACACCTATCTGCTTCTATAAGATCCTGGACCAATTCACATGTCACATGAAATATATATATATATATATATTGCATGTAATATTCCATTTCACAAAGAATTTGATATCACATATCACATGTAATACCCAATTTCATACCACGACATATCACATTTAACAAGAAATTTTATAGGATCATGAATATATAATTAAAAAATCATATCATGTGCCTAGGAAAAAGAATAAGCATTCAAGAAATCATAACACACCTGAACGTACTAGAACAAGGTGTATATTTCATCCATTACCTTGGCAGGTATAGGGACACATATAATAATAGATAGCATCACATTCCAAATAATCCTCTCAAGTGGAAATAAAACCAACCGTAAAATAAGAAAAATAGAATGGCAATTTCCACCCTAGACAGCTGAGTTTGTTCCTCATACATGAGGCTAAAGTCATCCAAGAATCAGTTTTGACTCTAGTTCCAACCCCATCCAATTCTCTAGTCTACCATATGAAAAATATTAAGACCAGTAGAAAAGTACAGAAAAATCATTCTTGATCTCATTAGTATCCAACCTTACACTACTACTAAATACCATTCAGGAACTACTCTGATACAACTTGTAGAATCTCTGACCCTGAAGCCACTTTGAAATAATGCTCTGGGTCCAAGGGATACTGGCCTTAGGCACGCCTCCCCGAACACCAAAGGCAGACAACTAGCAGCAAGGGTGTAAATGGGTATAGTTGGGAGGCTATAACCTCGATAGATGATATAAATACTGGTCTAGGTAATAATTTATAACGTGTAGTGGAAATGAAATACTCATCAGACTCACTAGTGGTGGAATCACAACCAATAACAATAAATAACAAAAGTAAAACTGAATAAGGAGTAGAAATAAAATGATAGGCCATCATAAAACATATAGAACTATAACAATTCATGCATAAAAAATAGGTTTTACACATAAGTATACAAAATAAGGGCCACCCAAAGGCTAACCACTGAATCTATACACATATGACCATGTTGATACAATAAAAGAAACTAAAACAGAAACTCCACCATGAGAAAGACCTCAAGGTCATTTCCATTATCCCATGCTAAAAAACTCCTATGTATCAGCTCCTAAAGCTGATCCCTTACTTGGAAATAAACACATGAATTACACACATGTCCCTAAAGTCCTGTGTAGGGTGTGATAATGTGTCTCAGTAAGATACCACTAAAAGGTGCATACCTAACATAAGTGTTTAAGTAGAAGTGATTTATAATAAGGTAAAGCAGTACAATTCATAAATAAACAAGGCTTCCCAGGTGCTCAAAAACCACCAAGAAACCATCACCTGCCTTAGTGAATGCTAAAATATCTGAATAGAAGAGGTTCCATGGACCATGGACTAAGGTACCCCTGATGTCAATCCCAGGTGAACCCTTAGGTTCCACCTCAATCAAGTAACATGAAACCATATTCCACCTGACACCTCATTTCTTAAACAAATCGCCAACATCCTAAAGGAACACCCATAAATATTAACCTATCCCTCAGACCCTTTATCGAAAGCACCCATCGGTTAAAATACTGAATCACAAAGAAGCAGTGAAGTTTTTCCTCAAATAAAAGTCACCATCAGCCTCAAAAATCATAACCAATAACTCAGATTTGAAATCTGATAATACAATTGAGATCGTGAGGGTGTTATTCCTTTAGGTGGAGCCTAACATCGGCTAGCATGGGAAAGCTGTGAAATTTTATTTTTGGGACGTAACCATAAATAAAATAATTTAAATAAAATTTATTTTATTTTCGAATCCTCATAACTCACAAACAGTAACTTGGATTAAAAATCTGATACCACCATTGAGTATGTAATGATATGTTATTCTTAAGTGGGGCCTAACCTCAACAAGCAAAGGTCGAGGGTGAAAGTTAATTTTGGAAGTTTTAAATGAAAATAAAATAAACTTAGAAAAGGTTTATTTTAACTTTTTGTAGTGACACAACATCACTGAAATGCGATGACATGATGACGTTGAAACTCATTAATCCAATACATTAATGTATCAGCATGGCAGTGATGCAACGTGAAATGAATCTTCCTTCTTTAATTAAATAGGGAATCAGGGTTGACAAATAGACCTAGAATTTCATTGATAAATGACGAAGGAAACCTCTCCAATGAAGAACACCTACGAATCAGAATGCAATGACAATTCCCTTAGAGTGAGAATCAGAACTGAATATCGACAAACGGTGATATGTGATCTTCCTTGTCCGATATTATTTTCCTAGATAGGGGTTTAAATATTAGTAATTACTTTTCCCCATTATCCCCTTTAAATTAAGAACACAGATAGACTATTTAACAAGTTGATCCGCAGATGGATTATTTTTACGGGATTGGGAAATATTTATTGTGGGATTGGTTATCAACAAGAAAATCTTAGTGGTTTATATTTATTCTTCCTGATCCCTTTGAAAAAAAATTCTGAGCCGACACGAACAAAGGCCAATTTGTTCATTTGAAGTTCTCTATGATCCCCCTCTCCTTGTTCTTTATTGACGGATCCATGAGGTCACGTCAGATAGTTTTTTGGGGATATTCTAAATGATTCTAGACCCCTATAGTGATGAAAAAATGGAATGGAGTACACAATAGTGATGGTGACGCCCCAAGAAGCCCAGAATCCCAAACGGATCGGGAAACAGACCACTTAAGAAAGTCTGGTGGCCAGTGGAGGATACCATTGGTGCACTACAATGACGCGCCATGGTGGAAGAGGTCGTTGCTAGCAGGGGCCACATTGGTGTAGGGTGGTAGTGCTGGTCGAGCGCCACATAAGGTGGAGCGGCCCGCGGGATGGGATATAGTGTGAGTTATCATGTGGTCCGCACTGGACTGCGTACGGAGGGAAGAGGCCGGACTCAAACGGTCGTGTGGCTATGTGAACTGAATCAAAGTAGGAATCCAGGCTAGAT
This sequence comes from Viscum album, assembly GCA_963277665.1. Lineage (NCBI taxonomy): Eukaryota > Viridiplantae > Streptophyta > Magnoliopsida > Santalales > Viscaceae > Viscum > Viscum album. The sequence goes on from OY728119.1 coordinate 646,802,314, forward strand.
CTATAAAGGCCTATTGATGCAGGCCAGGCTGATGGAGTGAATCGGGTTGTTGGGTGACCTAGGATTGAGGAGTACAAGCCCACCTTGCGGGCCATTCCCGATAGGAAACTGGGCTGTTGTGGGAACCAAATGGAAGGAAACTGATCTAACTAAGTCAGATCAGGCCAGAGAAAGAAGAACGGGTCACTGGGAAACCCGATGGATTGAACCAGGTCAGGTCAGCCGAATCGGGGTGGGTTATGCGGGACCCCAGGCTGGGTTGGTGGGGTCGGTCTAACCAAGTCAGATCAAGCCTGAACACAACCGACCCCTATTTACTAAAACACCAATATCTTTTAGACTGGGCGTTCTATTGACACAATTTCTAAGTTGTTGGGACCCTTGCAACAATATTATCCTTTGTGTATACTCTAAGTAATTTTTTTGAGAGTAATGATATGACCGATGGCTTGAGGAACAGATTATCCTAGAATCTAGTGCATTGGATGGTGGGAATCATATGTCTAGCTGTAACAAAAAGTATATGATGAGAAGGACCTCAGTGGCCCTGTAGAAGAGCATACCGCAGTGGTCTAGTCACCGAGAAAACTTTAGTGGTTTAGTAGTCTAGAAGAACTCAGTGGTCTATTAGCTCAGTGGACCTTAGTGTTCTAGTTGTCGATAAAACCTCAGTGGTCTAGTAGCTGAGAAGGCCTCAGTGGTCTAATAGCCCAGTGTACCTCAGTGGTCCAGTAGCCCAGTGGACCTCATTGGTCTAGTAGATGGGCATGCCTTAGTGGTCCAGTAGCTGAGCGAACCTCAGTGTCCCATCCGGGATGAGTCCCTCAGTAGTAAAATATGATTCGACATTAAGACTAACAATCTTACTTTATATACTTTGAGTTATACTTTCTGTGAGATGTATTTTCTTTGTGGTTTTTATTTTTTGTCTTTCTTTTGTGGTTTGGGGTCCCTAATGATTATAGTGTTACTCACCCCTACACGGGATTTTCCCACACATGTCGTGTCTTGTGCAGGTGATCGATGCTTCTACAGAGACCTTGGTGGTCTATGACCAGGTGGGTCTTAGTGAGATGGGATGGATCGTCAAACTTCAATATCTATAAGCATCAACCCTTAACCTACCCTTCAGGTAGGGTCTCAAGTGGATAGACTATGGCAGTTGTACTTTCCTTTATGGTTTTAGGCTTGTATTCCATCCCCTTTGTACTTTCAGTTAGTACTATACTCTCAATAGTTATCCCAGAGACAATTTTTCTTTACTTTGTGTTAACTTTGTACAGTTTAATCTTTGTTCTTATGTACATGTTTAAAGGAAATTCCTTCCCTTTTTGGGACATTCCTACTTGGTGCTAGTATTCATCCCTTGTCCTATGAAAGGCGGGATTGGGGTAGTCATAGAATGGGCCCTAGGGGAGGGGACATGAAACACAAACCCTCCATAATGACGTAGTTTTACTCCATATTGGCAAGCACTCAAACATAAATTTCCACCCCTTCTACACTTCGGTCAACCAGATGGTGGATGACATGCGAGGTTCATGGGAGCAAGGAGAGTACTTAAAAAGCTTCAAGAGAAATGTGTTAGTGTCCTGGATTGATGATAATTTTCTTTGTGAACTACATCTTCTATCTCGATTCTCTAAGAAGTTCTAATTCCTTCAAAAGGTATAGAAGAAAATGTATACATGGGCCCTTGATAAGATACACCCATGTATCCTTCACTAGCTATGGTGCATGATGATGACTTCTGGATATAGTGAAACTATCACGCTACCACCTATGAATGTTGATGTCAGACTATCAAAAGAATATGCTAAAAAATGGGTGGTGGCATATCCATATAAAAATTTTAGAATTCCCATTCAGATGATCAAATTAGTGAGCATGGATATTGAGAGGATGGATGGCAGGATGGCTACCCCCCAATAAGAAAGCCAGACAATTGAGGTGGCACGATCTTGAACCACAGTGATGGGTACGTCATAGGGTGTGGCCAAAATTCCTCCTCCTTAAGAGATGTGATCCCAAAATAGGTCTCGAGGACAAGCGAATAATATCCTAGGAAGAAGATAAGGTATCTATTGAAACCATTTTCTAATGTAGTTTTTCCGAACCTTTTTTTCTTGGAGAACATGTAAAAAACACTATCAGTCGAAGACCTGTAATGTAGGCTGAAGCTTGAAAGTATTGAATTTATAGAACTCATGTACATTCAGGTGGAAGAATGAGTGAGAATTCATTAGATGAATGAGTACCTGATGGCTATGGATCTCTATTCATTCCATAAGGGGCAATATGATGAACCACCCATCCTAGTGAATGATATTCTTGACCAAGAGTCAGATTGAGAGGAATCTCTGCCTGAGGATGAAAGTGAGGAAAGAGAAGAAAAATAATAAGAAAAGGGAAAATATGGGGATCCTCAAATAATGGGTTATCATCAATAGATTACCTATTAGAGTGGTGATATTACGATCCTCAAAGAATATTTTTATGAATATCTCTCAGTAAGCTCAAATAACTTATTATTTTCCTTTATTTATCCTTTCACCCCATTGATCTACTACCAGAACTCATTCTAAAGAGGAGAAAATCGATAATGAGGAAGGGATACCAATAAAATATGGATAATATGAAACAATGGGTACTGGGGTGCATACTCGAGGGCCTATACCTAGGGCCGACACAGTTGGTGAGCCGGTCGAGTCTGAGGAAGCTAGCTGTGGGCCAATCGAGGAGGTTGGGGTGGAAAGCTCAGAACACCAAGTCCTTACTGTCGTCTATAGGTGATATTTCCTAGAATTACAATGGTGAAAGCTATTAAAGCATCACATATAAGAAGTATCATCATTAAAATCCCTCCTCCTCCTCTATGTAAGATCAAATACTGAATTGTTTGGCCATAACTGGGTTTCCAAAGAGCTTTAACATAAATGTATACTTATCTTATACAGCTCCAACTTAAACAATTCAAGGAGGTTCAGTTCCAGTCATTTAAATAACATTTGGTGATGGATATCCTTTGTTGTATGTCCCTATGTTGACCCAAGAGATTGACCAAATGGAACTTCGCTCCTGTAAGTATCTGATTTTACAAATTCATACCACTAATAGACTAATCTGATTGAATGAAGTGATTTCTTCCATTCAGTGATCAAAAGAATATAATCCCAGTGAGTGGATGGGGATATGGAATCTATGGGATCCCTTCTGATGGCCTCTCCCATTCATAAGGAGCCGGTCATTCAAACTGATCTGACCTTGGTGGTCTCGAACGAATAGACTACTATGATTGCAAGTGATTCCATTGGTGAGGCATAACTCAAAGATGGAAGAAAAAAGGCTATCAAAGAATAAGAAAGATAATATGGAGACCATCATGAAATGGAACCTTGGACATTAGATATAATTACAATGAAAGACCTTTCTACAGAGCTCCTTACTTCCTTTCTAGATTATGAGCCTACTGATCCTGAGGAGCTGGATGATACCAACCCTGACCTGTCTTAAGAAAACTATATCCTCTAGCCCAATACATGGAGATGAATTCAATTCTTCATTAAAGAGACTCCCAAACCACAACCAGTTGGCTAGATGAAGTCACTCCACCATTGGCTGCACAACCTGTGCACTGGAGGGGCAGATACTCAAGACCTTCATGCGCTAGTGTATGATTGCCCTGTTGAAAATGTGAGAGAGGGGAGATGACATCTAGAAGCCTCATAGAGTTAGGGGAAGTATGATATCTTGAAAAAACTTCAAGAAGTATCTTAGGAGGTAAAAAATCTAGAAGAGAAAGCTCATACGCATATTGCTTTCCTCGGAACTCCGTCAAATATCATTGGTAATATGAGGACTCAACAGGAAGAGGATGAGAACCAAATGAAGCTAGAAATTTATCAGATTGTAGAAATCTAGGATAAGTGGAATCAAAATAGACAAGAGATGATTAGTTTCATTTAATAGATAATGAAGAGGAATAAGATCTTAGGATGAGGCAATAACATTTTGGGGCCACACACGAAAGGTTGGAGGGGATGATGTGGTCAATCTCTAAAGTAGATCTATAGGGGAGATTGTACCAGAAATCATATCTCTCTTGTTGTGGAACTTAATATTTGTATAAAAAATTGTTTCTTTATTAAATTATCACACCTAATTATATTTGTGAAATAACTAATGAACAATCGATATGCTCCCATGGGTCATGAATGATGTGAGAAACAAGGGACGACCACATGATTGTTCACTTTTCATTAAAATTTTAGATAACCATCGATCACCTAGGGTTTACTATTGTTGACCGAACACAATGAGTTCTTGGGTTGAGAGAGTCCACGGATGGAGAATAATTTTTTTGAGTATCCAACCTATTTATTCCAACGTGTTCTAGTGCACGAATGGGATAATGCAAGGGGCATTGGAATTGATCCGAACAAAGGGGAATGGAGAAAGTGAATCACGATGCCCAAAATTCAGAACATGGGAAGGATGATATAATTGTACAAGATGATTAATAACCACGTTAAAAACACATAATTCATACTGATACCCTGAAATGGGTACAAACTAATGAGGATCGATCACTAACCATGTTAGAAATACCTAACCTAACACGAAATGTCGTTTGAAGTCTTCGGGAATATTGGCCTAGGATAGTAGGTGAGCCAAAAGTGGTATAGAATTAGGCCGCTAGGGGGTCATTTTATACATGAAAGATGATTTTTATCCAAAATTAGGGGAACACAAAGTGTGGTAATGGAGTAATGGAATGTTTTAATAAATTACCACACTCTTGGAATTATGCCACCATGGCTTGAAGCCCATTGGTGTAGGCTTGTTGGTCTAAAAAAATATCAAGAACATATTATAGGGAGGAACTCTCTAGTAAGGGCCTATAATGCCTTGAAATTTTATTTCATGTAAATGAGGATGATGAACACATTGTTTGACCTCATACGGTGAGGACGATGCATGGAACAATTTAACATCATGTGATTAGGACTCGTCTCACAGTTTAATGTCATGTGACTGGCACATTGCACACAGTTTAACGCCATACTTACCAGACCCTGGAAGGTAGTTTAAAGTCATTTTCATGGACCATATGATCTTATTTTAACGTTATGGAGTTTATACCTGAGGTATACCTAGAGAAGGGGTCTCCAAATATGGGCGTATGTGGTGTGGAAGAGTAAAAACTGGATGTGAATGTGGACCTTGAGGCCCACCACCGAACCACATTTTCCATGTGAGGATCTTAGTTTAAGGTCATAGAGTTAGTAACTTAATCATGGACTAGGGTACAAATATTTGATGGATCTTATAGCTAAGCCTGATGATGAAATGACAGGGCGTCGCTATGAATCCCATGAGGATGGGAATCAAGCCACACTTCGTTCTAGAACATAGTGTGGTAGAATACTGAAAATAGTGGGGGTAAATTCTCTCTAGAGAGGGAATTGAGGCATCCCACAATTATCATTAGGAAACCTAAAATCATTCAGTGCATAGTTGTAGTTTAACGTCATGTATTGAAAACATTTCTTCTTTGTTTAAGGTCATAGAGTTCATACCATCAATGAGGATATATCAAAAGGGTGTGTATCACATGGAGTCCTAACAAACTCAATGTTAATGAGCCTATGTAATCACAAAACAACATAACACATCCTAGAAGAGGAATGACTATAGTTTTAATTTATGATTCTTGGACTTTAACTTCTAGTTTAATGTTGTAGAGCTTAGATAAATATGGGGAATGTCTCAAATGTACATTCGTAGTGTGGTTCTATAAAAAACTGATGTGAATAATGACCAAAGAGGCCCAAGAACACACAAAAATTACCGATAAAACCCCATATAAAATTTAAATTTATATAAAGTGGACTATACTAAGGCTGAGGGGCCAAGATATCTGTGGATTTGTGGATGGACTTGGAGAAAAAATGTCTGGATGTCACTACATATCCCACAAGGATGAAAATCAAGCCAAACATAGTTCTTGAAATCCTATACAGTTTAATTCCATGTAGTAAGGGTGAACATGGAACGACCTGAAATAAATGAAATGACATGTGAAAGAGCACTGTCGTGGGTGCCCTCAAATGATTAGTGTGATTTTGGTGTACTTAGGTGCAGCAGAGTGGCTGACCAAGGACGTCTCTCAAAGGAGGAAGTGAATTTAACAACTTATTAGAGGTATTCTAAAAAAGTGAAATAGAATAGAATAAAAACACTAAATTAAAGGATTGTAATGTGTTATATTTTATGAATCTATAAGAAGTTTACTAGAAGAATATTGTATAATTTTTTTTTGTTTTTAGTTTTGAAATGAATTTCGATTAAAATGACACAACAAGAAGATGTTTTTTAGAAATCTATTTTAAAAGGCATAATCGATCTAACTCTACCTCTTCACTTTATTATTAATCATTATAATTTAAATTAACATTCACTTAATTATGATCCCTTAATTTTTTAAATCCCAAACCCAACGAGAATTAACTTTAACATGAAGATGATGTGAATTTAGCCCCAGGCTAACTTCAGAACACTTAATCGCAGCACCCTGCTTTGATTTATGTTCTAAGACTATATTATGGTTAGTGGTTAATTAAGGCACATATACATTCTGGAAATGAGGTTGAATTGTGTTTAGGGATCATATTTGAACTCTAAAAATTTATCCCATATGGTCTTGTATTACCAATTAAGATCGCACTCTCACAATTTACACAAAATCCCGACCTCGCGTGTTTTTGTGTTAATTGTTCAATTGATTACTTAGTTTCTTACAATTTAAAAAAAAATCCATGGATCATATTAAGTGAATTATAGTATCTCAATGATTCAAAATAATTAAATGAGGAAGGATAGAGGTCGATCGATTACTAAAAAGAACTACTCTTCCATGGGTGGTGTAGTCGTCGGGGAGACGTTTTGCATAAGCAACGGATTGAAAGGTTAGAACCCAATATTGTCTCCAATATTGATTCCAACCCAATTAATAAGATTAATAGAGTAGGAAGAGGGAAGAACACCGAAGATTATTTGACGAAAAATTCAAGAAACAAACATGAATGAAAATAAATACAAAGAGGAGGTGGGAGAGGAGAGCCTTTTTAGAAGAGAGGTTTGCACAAGGGATTACTTCTTCCAAGAGTTGAGAGGGGCTCCCAAGAGACACCCTTTAGTCCACACCTTACCAAAGACTCTAAAAGACCTATCAAATATTTAAAACCCCCTTTAAATATAGTTTGTGAGGGCTAGGGATACATAACTTTTAAAGTGTGAAATGAAAAACTCGGCCAAATATTTTATTCCATGTTGCACCGCCTATTGGACCTCAAAATGTGGGAATTGACCAACCTTCCAAAAGGCTGATGTGATCCAAATCATTTCCCTGAGGTTTCCTCAGAATATGAGATCAATCCTAGTCCGGATGAAGAAGATATGGCCCAAATACAGAACCCATGTCCATTCTGCAGAGTCTAGCACACCATTGGATTAATGGCCCATTTACATCATCCAAATGCACTTTTTAGTTCTAGTGTCCTGAATAAAAGCTTTATAACATTACGTTAGAAACACTGTTAAAAAATTTCAAATTCAAATAATAAATATAAAAATATTTATCTTCGAAATACTACAGTGCACAATAAAGGGTAAAACTGGAATTTCTTCCAAATTTTCAAATGAATGATCTAATCCTAAATATTTTATAAATAAACATATTAAACACAATGTGAGGAGATTATATCATTTATTATCAATAAAATATTCAACAAAATAGTGTTTTATCAACTCCCCCACACTTACCCTTTTGCACTCCTGAGCAAAACCTTATATCAAGTAAACATCAATATCAAATCAAAACCAATTTTAAAACACATATCATTGAGATCAATCAATTTCACACCAAGAATCAAAATATATAATGCCTCATAAAAAACCTTATTTCAAGTTCTCCATTTATATCATTCAATATATTTCCACTTCATTTATCCTCCCATGCACAAAACACTTACCTCGCTTGAATTTTCTCTCATCACTCAAATATCAATTTTTTTGCAATGTCTTTCTCATCCAAACTCATACAAGGGTCACCATAGGCTTGATAGATTCCTACATCGCTACCCGAAGTGAGTCAAGGAAATATTTTTATCATTAGGACTTTTTAGGGTTGTTCTGTGGCTTTCGGTTGGTAGGATTTAGATGTGAAAAATTCTGAGGCTGAATAAGGAGGGCTTGACTCTTTTTGAAGCAAAATTGCATTAATCTAATTTCCACTTAAATATGGTCTCCGCATTAATCCCCATAGTATCAATTCAGCTCCATCATCAGGAAAAGTCAAGAAAAGTTTACACCATTCTTCATTTCTGCATAAAAAATTGTAAATATTTTCAAACATGATTTTCTTGAAAGCTCCAGATAGGCACATCTTTCCACCTCAATTAGAAGCTCTAGAAAAGGCACAACTTCACCTGTCATGAAAGCTCCAGAAAAGGCACAACTTTCAATATAATGACTTTCTTCAGCAGCAAACACATCTCTTCAGAATTTAATTTTCCACCCAAAGTATCACAAAATGTAGTATCACAACACAAGACAGCTTCCCCCACATTTAAACTCAACTAGATTATTCAATTTCACTTCAAGAGTTAGTTGGATAGGGAAAATTGGCTTGTAATGTGGCTAACCTAACAGGCTGTGCATGTATTCTAAGGGATAAAAGGATTAAGTATTCAAGGTAGTCCATTATAAAAAATATTCCTTGAAATAGGGGCTTTAATACCAAACAAATGCCTCAATCATTTAAACATATGTACCTCAAACCCTCAAGTTTTGACAGGAATAGATCAAATTCTGGTTAAATCAAGCATGGTTTGGTTCTCTCAAGAAGTGAGGTGAATGTAAAGAATATGAAAATAATGGTTCAGATGCCTCACAGGAAAGTGATTTCAAATATAAAGACAGTGAGATGTGGCATGGGATTCAAAATTCAGTGTACTTTTCATGAAATTAGTAAATATTTGAACTTGAAAGAAATTCATTTCAGCATTCATTTAAGCTTAGTTTCAAGGGATAAATCGTTTCACTCATTTATATGTATTTCAAAATGGGGATAAGAATCATTTTAGCTCAAAAATTTCAAAAACACAATGAAAATTGAAAAATAAACACACAAAATTTGAAAAACACACAATTTGTTTTAAACAAGAAAACAATTGAAATTACTAAACTAAAAGGTTCCCTCCCCCACACATAAAATATTTCATTGTCCTCAACGTGTAGCCATGAGATGATATATGAACATGAAATGTAGAATTTTTAAATAGGACAAATAATATAAAATTGAAAGGGTTAGGAATAGCCTGATGTACTCAAGTGATGATGGGGTCATGCAGTGTGATAAAATCCATTGCATTAGTAGGAAGTACCTCAATGTATCTCTTCAAACGTTCCCCATTGACTGTAAAGCTCCTTCCAGTTTCCTCTTGTGTGATCTCCACTGCACCATAAGGAAAAACATTAGATACAATATAAGGACCTAACCATCTGGAACGCAACTTACCAGGCATCAGCTTCAGTCGTGAACTGTAGAGAAGGACTTTCTCTCCAACATGAAACTCCTTTTGTTGGATCATTTTTCATGAGCTGCTTTTGTTCATTCCTTGTAGAGCCTTGAGTTCTCATATGATGACAATCGAATCTCTTCAAGCTCTTGAATTTGAAACATCCTTTGAATTCTATCTTGGGCCAAATCCATGTTGCATTTCTTTATAGCCCAATAAGCCCGATGCTCGACTTCCACTGGGAGATGACATGATTTCCCAAAAACAAACTGAAATGGGGACATACCAATGGGGGTCTTGTATGCTGTCTTATAAGCCCACAATGCATCATCCAAGCGCTTGATCCAATCCTTCATATTTGGCTGCACAGTTTTCTCCAAAACTTGTTTCAACTCACGATTTGAAACCTCAGCCTGACCATTTGTTTGGGGGTGGCATGGTGTTGATGTTTTGTGTCACCCCATACTTTTGAAGGAGGGAAGAAAAATTCCTATTGAAAAAGTGTGTCCCTTGGTTACTGATGATGGCCTTTGGTACTCCAAACCTTCAAAAAATCTATGCTTTGACAAAGTCCACAACAACATGAGAATCATCAGTCCTAGTGGCCTTAGCCTCCACCCATTTACTCACATAATCAATAGTAACCAAAATGTACAAAAATACAAATGAACTAGGAAAAGGACCCACAATATCAATGCCCCATACATCAAAAATCTCACAGAATAGTATGGGTTGTTGGGGCATCTCATGTCTCCTAGAAATATTCCCAGTGTGTTGGCAATGAGAGCATGACTTACAAAACACATGGGCATCATGGAATAAGCTAGGCCAATATAATCCAGAGTCCAAAACCTTCCTAGATGTCCGTTGGGGTCCAAAGTGTCCACTACAAGCAAGTGTATGACAGAAATGCAAAAAAGACTCAAACTCATGATCAGGAACACACCTCCTAATGACATGGTCACTACACATGCGCCAGAGGTAAGGATCATCCCACACATAAAACCTAGACTAAATTTTTAATTTTTGGACTTGATGTTTCTTTAAATTTGAAGGGATTTCATAGGAAACAAGGTAGTTCACTAAATCAGCATACCAAGGATGCGTACCTGAGATGGAATAAATATGATCATCGGGGAAAGTGTCCCGAAGTGGTACATGGTTCAAGGTGTCATCCTCTAGTGTGTGAGTAAGCCTACTCATGTGGTCTGCCACCAAATTCTCTGAACCCTTCTTGTCCTTTATCTCAATATCAAATTCCTGAAGAAGGAGCATCCATCGAATCAGCCTGGGCTTTGCATCTGGCTTCTTTAGGAGGTACCTCAAAGCTAATGGTCAGAAAAAACAACTACATTAGAGCCCAATAAATATGAACAGAATTTATCTAAAGAAAATATGACAGCAAGAAACTCCTTTTCTGTGGTAGTGTAGTTTGATTAGGCTGAATCCAATGTCCTTGATGCATAGGTAATCACATCTGAACGTCCTTCCACCCTCTGAAATAAGACAGCTCCAACCGCGAAGTTGGAGGCGTCACACATGATCTCAAAAGGAATATCCCACCGTGGGGGCTGTATGATCGGTGGAGTGGTTAGACAATTATTTAGCTCATCAAAATAAGTCCTACAAGAATCATCAAATACAAAATCAGAATCCTTTTGGAGTAATCATGACATAGGAAGAGCAATCTTACTAAAATCTTTGATGAAGTGCCGATAAAATCCTGCATGCCCTAGGAAAGATCTAACATCACGCACACATTAAGGATATGGTAAGGATTAAATAATATCTACCTTTGATCTATCAACCTCTATCCGATGTTTTGACACTACATGCCCTAAGACAATGCCATGCTCCACCATGAAATGACACTTTTCAAAGTTCAGGACCAGATTATTCTCAATACAACGATTCAACACCTTTCCCAAACTAATTATACATTCATCAAATGAAGACCCATACACTGTAAAATCATCCATAAATACCTCCATGATGGTCTCAATAAAATCAGAAAAAAATACTCACCATGCATCTCTGGAAGGTACCTGGGGTGTTGCAAAGTCCAAATGGAATCCCTCGGTAGGCAAATGTGCCAAAGGGACAGGTGAATGTAGTCTTATCCTGATCCTCTGGAGCGATAGGAACCTGAAAATATCCAAAAAATCCATCCAAAAACAATAGTGTGTCTTCCCAGCTAGTCTCTGAAGCATCTAATCAATAAATGGGAGGGGGAAATGGTCTTTGCGAGTGGAATGATTTAGTTTCCTATAATCAATACACACACGCCAACTGTTTTGCACCCTCATTAGAACTAACTCATCTTTCTCATTTTTAACAACAGTAACACCACTCTTCTTAGGCACAACCTGAATAGGACTTACCAACTGAGAATCTGAAATGAGATAGATTATACCTGCCTCGTGCAATTTTTCGACCTCTTTTTTAACAACCTACAAAAGGGTTGGATTGAGTCTCCTTTGTGGTTGCCTCACCGGTTTGGCCCCATCCTCCAAGAGAATCCTATGCTTGCAAATGGAGGGGCTAATACCTGATATGTCTGCCAATGTCCAACCAATTTCCCTAATGTTATCTCTCAAAAGATTCAAAAGTTTTTCTTCATGTTCAAAATAGAGATTGTTAGCAATGATAACAGGCAATCTATCACCACTCAGCAAGTATGCATATTTATGATTTTGGGGCAATGGCTTGAGTTCCAATGTAGGGGGGTGATTTATGGATGGAGAAATTTATGCAACAGACATATCTACACAATGAACATTAGTATCAGAATAAAAATCATCACAATCAGAGAATAAAGCACCAAATCCATCAGCACACTGAATAGCCATGTCATAATCAATGTTCACATGACCAAAATCAGAATATGATTCCATTTCAAAATCAAAATTTAGAGAGTATTGTTCCTTAAAAACGGGTGTAGAAGTACTCTTAAACATCAAACTAGAACCAATACTCATAATCTCCCAAAGCATAGGACAATCCAATTCCATGGGGTTTTTACTTGGTGGTTCAAAATGGGAGATAACAAAAGAAGAATGGTCCTCTAAGGGGTACTTCATAGAATCCATAACATTAAATATCACAACTTCATCTCCAAATTCCATGGGAAGTATACCCTCATTGAAATTTATGATAGTTTTTCCCGTTTTGAGGAAGGGCCTACCGAAGATAATGGGGGCATGAGAACTTACCTGATCATCCTCCATGTTAAGCACATAGAAGTCTGCTGGAAAGATCATGTCTCTTACCTGGACAAGTACGTCCTCAAGGACTCCCGCTGGATATGATGTAGCTCTATTCGCCAATTGCACCACTACTCTTGTTGGCTTCATCTCACCAACCTACAAGGAAGATAATACAGAGTGAGGAATCACATTTATTGAAACCTCAAAATCACAAAGAGCATCAGAGAAGTGAAACTCCCCTATGGTACATGGGATGGTGAATGTCCCGGGATCCTTGGAATTTGTTGGCATTGCTAGAGTTGGTGTATTGAGTTCCGATACATTCCTTCCAAGGTTGATCCTCTCATTTCCCTTGAGCCCTCTTCGATTGGTGCAGAGTTCTTTTAAGAATATGGCATACCTTGGGATTTTCTTAATGGCTTCAAGTAGAAGAATGTTGATCTCCACACGCTTGAATGTGTCCAAAACCTCCTTTTTCATTGCTTGTTCATCCATCTTCTTGGTTTGAACAGACCTGTTTGGAAAAGGAAGGGGTTTAGGAGGAACATCATCAATCTTTTTCTTACCATTAACTTTCTCCTTGGATTCCTAATTAGTTGGTATGGAATGCGGCTTATTTGGAGTTGAGGTGAATCCCAGTGGAATGGTAGGTACAGATGTATTGATCATTTTCTTCCAACTTCTCAATGTGATGGAACTAAAATTCCCATTTGTATTTGGAGTGGGTTGGGAAGGTAGATTTACAGAATTCTTACTTACAAGTTCATGGAGGGCGGTGGCAATCTGGCGCATTTGAGTCTTTAACACCCACAGCTCCGAACCATGAATCTTTTGCTCATTCTGTTTATTAAGAACAATTTGTTTCAAAAGATCATCAGTGTTAGAGTTTACCTTGTGTTGGATATTCCCTTGTTGCTGACTCGTTGATATTTGAGCATCAAATCTCATTTGGGGTTGTTGGAAACCTTTTTGGTAAGGTGGAGGTTGCTGGAAGTTTGGTTGAAAAGGGGGCCTTTGTTGTTGTCCAGAGCCATACATCATGTCCGAATGATATTTCCACCCTTGGTTGTATGCTAGATCAAACTTCTTTTGGGGATATGGTTGTTGTTTTTACTGCTGATATGGTCTCCCAAGGAACACTGCTGCACAATCTTTTGTTTCTTGGAGGTGTGGGCAACAGTCAATTGGGTGGCTTGTCTTAGTGCAAATACCACAAGGCCTTGAAGGAGGGGGTCGAGATGTCTTTTGTTCCAAAGAAATTTTCCTCACCATAGTGGTCAATTCTTCCAACTTTGTATCAATCAAATGACTTTCAAGAGAAGAAGGACTTACTTGATGTACTCCCCTAACATGTGGTGTACCTCTATCACCAAATTTTTGGGAGTTTTGGGCCATCTTGTCGATCAACGCACATGCAGCTGCTGGTGTCTTGTACACCAATGCTCCTCCTGCCGCAGTATCTACCATGATTCTCTCCATCGGTGTGAGTCTTTCATATAAGTACTGGATGAGTAGTTTCTCACTGATTTGGTGATGTGTGCAGCTTACACACAACTTCTTGAATCACTCCCAGTACTCATACATTGACTCCCCTTGGGATTTCTTGATCCCTGATATCTCCTTTCGAATGGATGTTGTCCTTGATGCTGGAAAAATTCATTGCAAGAAAAGACGTTTCAAATCATTCCAACATGTTACATCTTCAGGTTGCAAATAAAACATCCAATCTTTTGCAGCTCCATCAAGCGAGAATAGGAATTCTCTTAATTTAATTTGATCTTCAGAAAAATTTATTGGTTTTAAATTTGATCAAACCACATTAAATTCCTTAAGGTGTTTGTTGGGATCCTCACCAGATAACCCATGAAACATTGGAAGAAGGTGAATTAATCCAGATTTCAATTCAAAGTCCGATTCGAGATTTGGCTATGCAATACAATTTGGTTGATAGTTAATATCTGGTGCAGCCAATTCTCGAATGGTTCTATTAAGTTCATTTCCATTATTTCCATCCATTGGTTCCTCTTTTATGATTGAATTTTAATTTCTTCCAATTTCAATGTTTCCCGAAGAGAGGAATTCACCAACTGGTTGAATATTGAAACTTCCCGTAGATTTAGAATTTCTGATTCGTTCCCTAAGGCTGCGTTCAATCTTAGGGTCAAGATCTAAGAGATCTTCGGGATTATTTCGTGTCATAAATCAAATAAAAATGAAAATAAAGAAAATGGACTATAGTAAAATAAAAATGATATGTTTGAGTTGATGGTCCAAAAAGAAGTAGAAGAAAATAAAAGAAGAAGAAGAAAAATCAGATTGGGTAAAGAAGGAAGAAAGAAGAGAGGAAGAGAATAAAATGTAAAATAATATAAATACCTCTAATTGGTTTAAATAATTACTTGCCTCCCCGGAAATGACGCTAATTTGAAAGAGCACTGTCGTGGGTTCACTCAAAGGATTAGTGTGTTTTTGGGGTACTTAGGTGCAGCAGAGTGGCTGGCCAATGTCGTCTCTCAGAGGAAGTGAATTTAACAACACATTAGAGGTATTCTAAAAAAATGAAATAGAATAGAATAAATACACTACTTTAAAGGATTGTGGTTTGTTTTAGTTTACGAATCTAGAAGAAGTTTGCTGGAATAAGATTGTATAATTTTTTTTGTTTCTTGTTTTGAAATGAATTTCGATTAAAATGACACAACAAGAAGATGTTTTTTTAGAAATATATTTTAAAAGGTGTAATCGATCTTACTATACCTATTCACTTTATTATTATAAATTATAATTTAAATTAAAATTCAATTAATTATGATCCCTTAATTTTTTAAATCCATAACCCTATGAGAATTAACTTTACTACGAAGATGATGTGAATTTAACCCTAGGCTAACTTCGGAACACGCAATCGTAGCACCCTGCTTTGATTGACGTTCTAAGATTATCTTATGGTCAGTTGTAAATTAAGTCACATATCCATTCTAGAAATGAGGATGAATTGTGTTTAGGGATCATATTTGAATTCTACAAATTTATCCCATATGGTCTTGTATTATCGATTAAGATCGCACTCTCACAATTTACACAAAATCCCAACCTCACGTGTTTTTGTGTTAATTGTTCAATTAATTACTTAGTTTTTTACAATTTAAAAACACAATACATGGATCATATTATGTGAATTACAGTATCTCAATGATTCAAAATAATTAAATGAATAAGGATAGAGGTCGACCGATTACTAAAAAGAACTACTCTTCCATGGGCGGTGTAGTCATCGTGGAGACGTTTTGCATAAGAAAAGGATTGAAAGGGTAGAACCCAATCATGTCTCCAGTCTTGATTCCAAACCAATTAAGATGATTAAGAGAATAATAAGAGGGAAGAACACAGAAGATTATTTGAAGAAAAATTCAAGAAACAAACATGAAAGAAAATAAATACAAAGAGGAGGTGGGAGAGGAGAGCCTTTTTGGAAGTGAGGTTTGCACAAGGGATTACTTATTCCAAGAGTTGTGAGGGGATCCCCAGAGACACCCTTTCGGCCAAACCTTCCCAAAGCCTCTAAAAACCATTTAAAAGAGTTAAAACCCCCTTTAAATAGAGTTTTTGAGGGCTAGGGATACATACTTTTTAAGTGTGAAATGAAAAACTCGGCCAAATATTTTATTCCAAGTTGCACCAACTAGTGGACCTCCAAAACGCGTGAATTGACTGTCCTTCCAGAATGATTATTTGGGTAAAATAATGTCCTCGAGCTTTCCTCAAACTGTGGGCTCAATCCAAGGCCGGATGAAGATGATATGGCCCAAATACAGAACCCATGTCCATTCTGCTGAGTCCAGCCCACCATTGGATTAATGGCCCATTGACTTCATCCAAATGCACTTTTTATCTCTAGTGTCCTGAATGAAAGTTTTAGAAAATTAAGTTTGGAACACTGTTAAAAAATATAAAATTCAAATAATAAATATAAAAATATTTATCTTCGAAATACTATAGTGCACTATAAAGGGTAAAACTTGAATTTCCTCCAAATTTTCAAATGAATGATCAAATCCCAAATATTTTATAAATAATCATATTAAACGCAATGTGAGGAAATTATATCATTTATTATCAATAATATATTCAATACAATAGTGTTTTATCAACATGTACGGGCCTGAGATTGAGGACCCTGGCATCACTACGTCTCTCATATGGATGCAAATCAATCCATACGTATTTTTGATGGAAATATCCCTACATAGGTATGATTCGTATACATAGGGGGGGACCTAGTGGTTAGACTGGATAGACTAGGATATAGAATCTAGGAATATCTATGTATCATTTATGGATAATAATAAATACACATGTAGTTATTGATGATGGAATGGTAGATAACTGATGTCAAGGTCAATGATACAACAATTTATGGTCATGTGACAAGACTGGTCTGTACAGTTTAATGTCATGCAGTAAGAGCATTGGTTTCTACACAATTTATCATCATGCGTTTAGGATGTAATGGGGGAGTATTAGTCCCAAGGTAGGTGAATGGATAATCTTTTATAAACCCAAAATGAATGAGGACCTATAAACGATTCCATGCCAGACCTCACACTCCCAAAGCAAACTCAATCCAAGGGGGAGAAATGTTGAGTTAATTACTAGAGCTAAATATGAAATGTCTAGGAATTACTATGTATTCTATAAGGATTGGAATTAATCCATATGTAGTTATTGAATATGGAATGGTAGGTGACCGATGAAGGGGGAAATATCATCTTAGGCGAGGACATTGTGGCACTGTGCAGTTTATCATTTTCTGTCTTGAATGATGATTGTCACGCAATTTATTGTCATATGAATATGATTTTTTTAAAGTTTGGTGATGAAGCCTCAATATTATTTGAATAAAATATCTCTTTTTGATTGGGTAAATGGAGACCCATTACATATCCTGAAGGCCCAAGTCCAAGTGCCCTGAATTCAAGGCTTGAAAGGCCATTTTTTCCCCAAAGAGCCCCTTAGTGAACAGTACTGCTATAGTACCTGAGCTGCTACAGTACATGCTATAGTACCGCCCCCCGCTAAAGTTCCAGCTACAGTGCCTACACTGCTACAGTGTCTTACTACAATGATTCTACAGTACCCCCGATAATTCATCTCTACCCGAATTCAATCCTGGGTCATTTTGATGCCAAGCAACAGCCTATACCACTTGGGTACATGCTTGTTGGCATTGTTATATGGATTTGAAAATGGTTGTTACATAATTTAAAGTCATGAAACTCAGTTTGTAGGGGATCTTAGTATAATTTAATTGATTTGGGACTGTGGAATAAGGCTTTTGAAGTGTAAATATGTGGGGCAGTGTCATGAAGAACCCAACTTGGATAAGGGAGAAGAAGGAACAACAACGCACAACACATTCCTAATAATAAATTTCTC
Organism: Viscum album; assembly: GCA_963277665.1. Taxonomy (NCBI): domain Eukaryota; kingdom Viridiplantae; phylum Streptophyta; class Magnoliopsida; order Santalales; family Viscaceae; genus Viscum; species Viscum album. The sequence continues at coordinate 646,820,537 of OY728119.1, forward strand.
CCAGTTTTAAGTCATGATTCTAGGAATATAGGGATATGTGGTTTAAATTCATAAAACTATGACTATAAGAGAGGGGGTATCTCAGAAAACAGACATCTGTAGCACAGTAGAAACAACCCAATGTGAATGAGGGACATGGAGGCCCAGCCCTGCATTAAAAATATTTAAGGAATACCCGTACATAGTTTAAGGTCATAAATCTTGGACATGGGTTCCTAGTTTAATGTCGTGTTCCTGGGATGTGGATACATGAATTTTAAGGTCATGCAGAAAATACCATCAGTTTTATGCATTTTAACATCATGCAACAAATATGATGACCATTACGCATTTGATCATCATGAAACTAAGATGACGTGTGCATATTTTAACAGAATATATTAAGGATGGTGATATTTCAATTTAAGGTCATGTGATAGGACTAGTCTGTTCCATTTAATATCACGTTGTAAGGACATTGGTTTCTCATGCGATGTGCTACTTGAGTAACTTGTCATTGGTTAGAGGATTGATGCGCTCCCCATCCATGGTGACTGAAGAGTATGCACTGTTTGGATAAACCTTACGAATGAAATATGGTCCCTCCCACTTGGGTTCCAACTTTGGTGGATTCCTTACAGGTATCATTGATGTTCCGAGAGTCAAAACTATATCACATTGTAGGAATGGGTGGAGGTGAACCTTTTTGCTAAATGTTGTGTCTATATTGTTCTGGTACCTCTCTAGATTATGCATGTCCAAAAGCATATTCTCGTAGAGGGATTATTGTTTAGATAGATGAACTTAAACATTGTTTTCTGACATATGTTGATGATGGACAACTATCCGGAGTGAAGGTAGATGAATATTGATGGAAAGTACTCATCTATTCCATACCCAATGGAAAATGGAGTCACCTAGGTGGAATTCTAGGTTGTCATATGATAGGTTCAGAGAGAATTGTGGAGCTTATCTGGCCAAAGTTTCTTGTTTTGGACCACGATCCTCTACAAAATGTTGGAGAGGATTTTATTGAAGGCCTTGGTCAGTCCATTTTCCTACACATGTTAGTGATATGTATGGTTGGAACGAATGATTTACATGGTGTAAAAATTCTTCAGCTCATCTAATTGTAAGTTGGTTCTGGTGTAAATGAAAATGATGTTAGGGAATTCGAATCAATAAATGATATTAGAGATCATGAATTCAACGAATGATCAGTCCTTGACTTCCATGAGTGGGATCACTTCTGCACACTTGAAGAAGAAATCCATCATGGCCAGAATGAACCAGTACCAACGAGATGTTGCTGGTGTATATGGTCCCACAACGTCGAGTCGCAAGAACGAAACAGGTTAAGAGTAATTAGAAGTATGGAGGGGCTCCGACTATCGATGTAAAAAGTTGGAATGAATATAACATACATGGAACCTCTTGGAGAACATGATACATACATATGTCATAATAGTCCTGAAGTAACCCAACATTAAAATCTACTGAGAGATATTTAACCCTATCGGATGAGAACCACATAACTAGGCATTAAAATCTTGAATAACTTGGGTAATCTCGCATTCTTTAATACAGTAGAGTATAATTCCATCAAGTCCACATCTATAGAGAGTCTGATCGAGGTTGGGCCCACTCTGTAGGGTGAACTATGATTCTTTTCAATAGATTCACTCACATTCAGCTCTGTCCAGTGGAAGAGATCCATGATGGAGATACTTGAAAAATAGAGTTTTCCAATTGGAGGCTTCTTTTGCTACAGGGGATCTAGAGGTCCTCACATGGAAGCATCAATAGTCAGGTGGTTTACCTGATGATTGTCATCATCGTCTGAGAAGAAATAAGTAAATAATCTTCAATGTGACACATGAATGAATAGATAATTCTGGTCAGGATCTGCCAGAGAAGAAACCGGACTGGAAATGGAATCAGCTCGACCATTTTGTGACTGGGGAACATTAGACACCTCTAGCTGACAAGCGAACTAATCCATCAGATGAGGATCATGCATGATAAAGGGAATGGGATTTGTATTCATGATGATGTAGTCACCATTGATTTTCTTGATGAATAAATCTGAGTCTCCCTTGATGTGCATGTAGGGATCATCAATATGGAGAGCCATATCAGGACTCGTAATGAGAGCCTGACACTCTGCCTCATTGTTGTTGTAGTTCTATAATAGAAATAATTAGTGTGTAAGGAAAACCTATATTGGGGGGATGAAGATGATTCCTAAACCCACTATATTGAGTTTGGTATAATTGATACTTCTATCGGTTAGACTCTGTGAGGCACCATCTAAATGAATCTTCCCACATGAAATGGATTGGTCCATGGATTGGATAGCCTCATCTGGTAAATCATCATCTATAGGTGCTTCCTTAGGGCCCAAATGAGTGTCTAGAAAGTCTTACAATGACTTACCCTTGAAAACCTTCTATGAAAAAAAACTAACGTTGAACTAATGATGAATCACCACCAAACACACTAGATGACCTATCAACATTTTCTGATTCAAGATATTCTTTAGTAGACCCACACATGACACCAGCTATATCTCATGGTGCTGTAGGTAGTTCCACAACTTTTGTTCTGTGAAAACTAGCATGAGGTATATCTTCTTGATAAGAGATTATCTAGACTTCATACCGAGTAACATGTGAATAATATAGTATTAATTGTTATCTATCCCTTCATTGTTCTTCTAATCAAGGAGGGAACCAAGGGATCATTCTTGGGTGGTCACATAGAGGACTAGAGGCTTCCATCATATGGGTTCAATCAAAACCAGAGGCCACAACAGATATTTCTGGATCTCCTAAAAGGTGGTCTGACACTCTTCATCCTACTAGTATACAACAACTTTCATCATGATCCTAGAAAAGGGATTACACTTTCTATCCAAATTCACAATGAATCAACATATGTAGGCCAAGTGGCATTGAAGGTCTCCAAGATCCTGGAGGCTACTCGAAAAAGGCATCAGGCTGATGGCCATGATCTTCTCTAGGTTCATCATGATTCCTCTTTATCTAATAATGTAACTAAGGAACTTTCATGAGGTAACCTCTAAATCACATTATAATAAGTTAATCTTCAACTGTTGGGAACTGAGGAAGCTGAAAAATTTATCAAGACCAATGAGATGGTCGTAACATTGGTTGGAATTGGCCACAAAATTGTCTTTCTAGAATTCCAATAGTGTCCCAAGTATCATTTTGAAAATTTAGTACATGTATCTCTGGTATGTAGGACATACATTCATCAAATGGATATGAATCACTTTATAGAAGAAAATTCCTTACAGTACCCTGAAGGTAGTAGACTCCTCGTCTTTGGGATCCATCCAAATCTATTTATACATGGATTATCCATCCATGAAGTAGTGATCATAGAACCCATATGTGGAATCAATCAACAAATTTGTCATTAGGAGGGGAAAATCATCTTTCGGATAGTGGCATTTGAGATCTCCGAAGTTGATATAGAATCTGATCTGCCCATTCTTCATCCTGACTAGGATGATGTTGGTTATCTATATGGGGTACTAAAATTCCTTGATAAAGATAGATTTTATAATCTTTTCAACTTTTTCCTTGATCATGGCATTATGGGACATGTGCATCTTTCTTGGAGGTTTCTTAAAACCATGATGAATTATTGGGAGACCATGATGGTGGAAAACAACCTGATGGGATAACTCTATAATCCTATCATAGATCTAGGAAGACACATCATGATGTTTCTTTTGAAAATCCACATATTACTTCTGTTCCTTTGTAGTCATGGATGAATTTACCAACGTTGATCTTGGATATTCCTTGGTACTAAGATTCACCTAAACTAGCTCGACGATGGTGGTAGAGACGCCTTCCACAACTCCATGAAAAGAATCTTCTAAATCATCTTCATCGTCTAAGGTATAGGGAACTATGGGAAGAGCCAGTTCTTATAGGCTGTTTGATTCTAGAGGAACACTTGTGCCCATTGGGTAAGCATAGAAATATTTACTACGAGACTCCTGATCCATTGAAATCATGGCGATAGAGGTTGTCATACCAATTCGATCAGGACATCAACTACATGGTCCATGCTTGATTTCAAATCAATGGTGGTGGGTTATCTTGTGAAGGTTAAACCAAGATTGGTAGTACAAGTGAGTCTAACGTATGAATTTATCCACGGGTCAAACATCTCAAAACCTGAGAGAAGTAGGGGGCTCTAGTATCACCCAATCCTGATATGTGTTGGAGTATGAGGTAATCTTCTAGCATTATTTGTGTATAGGGATGTGGCTCCCTATCCTCTAAAAAATGAAAATGAAGTTCTCAATGTATGGCATTATAGACTCCAAATAGTGAATTAAGAGGATGAATGCATCATCTAGATCTGTCCACGGGCTGGCTACATTGGAGGTGTGCTCAACATCGTTGGTTTGCACTTGATTTTCCTTTATCTGATAATAGGAAACATATGTTTAACAGACCTCAAAAGAGTAGAAGGGTGATGCATAAACTTGCAATATTCATACTTTACCATTGAAGGAGGAATTAAGGAATTAGTGATATGGGGAGGGGACTGCTACATGTAGACAGAGCCAGGGACTACCCATCAATTCATTGTAAGCAGTGTCCTATGAGATAAACATGGATTTAGTGTTTTCCAGTAAAAATTCAAACTGGGTCATTGAATGGATCTTGAAACATGGTCTCTATTCGGTCCTATCATACCCTATAATATTTAGTTTAGAGGGACTCAGATCTTCATTAGTCATCCATACTATATATGGTGTCCAGGTCATGATGAGATTGTTCCCAAAACCCGTTTCAGCTAGACAATGATAAAAATATATGACATTGAACTAGTTGTTGATGTACAATGGTTGGATGTTACCTTTCATAAGATAAATTTCATATTCTGTAGAGAAAGATATGATGGACTGACATTCTTTCTGTTCAACATTTTTAGGGAAGAATGTATCTGCAGCTACAAACTCTATTTCTAACTGGAAAGAGATTTTTAATGATTTTTTCAGGGCTTCTCACATCTCTTTTAAAAGACAAAGAGCCTCGAGGATTGAGTGATTTACATGAATGATACATATGTCAATTAGAACATTTTATATCTATTATAGGCACACATTTCTACCTACAGAACGTCACTCTATAGTGGTATGTATGACTAGTACTGATGGATAAACTACTGGATTCTAAATGGTGCTCAAAACATCTTGTTTCTCATTAAAAAAAACTATCCAGAACTACAACTGGATGACTATCTATTGATTGATGATTTGCTGGATATGGATGATCATGATGCGACTACAACTATTCTACCAGATCAATTAGAATATTATATGGTGTTGGTGGATCTAGTGGAGTGGGATGAAAGGAATGTGTCTGTTTATCTTTGTGAAATAACTACTATCTGTTCTCGATGGAATGCATGGCCTGACTTGAAACACTAGACTGAGAATTCCGTCAGATTATATGTCCTTGAATTATTCATTGATGGAATCATCTTGGGACCTTCAGAGGGATTTCTTGGTATCCTTCATCGTCTAGGACTATGTATATATCCACCGGGTTCGATGGTATTTATAGAGGCATACTTCTAATCGTAATCAGAGGAGTCCTCTGATGCTGGATGGATTCTAGATGTGATTACCATCCGTAGAGGCAAAAAGTCATCAAGTGCACAAGATAAATTTGGCACTGGTGGGGGAATTTTAAATCCTTTATTCCATCATTTCATACTCTTCTGAGATGTGTAAGACTAAGAGGTGAATATAAAATAAGTATCTAGATAAGTTTCAATGACTTCTGGTGGTTTGGCTCAGCCTAGGCTAGCATAGATGACACCGTTGGAAAGAGTGATTTCCCTGTGAGCCAACTGGTCTTCATACTTCTGAGTCTCATGACTGGAGACCTATATCCATTCACTAGAACCCTCACAATCACTATCGGGTTCATTCGAGATATGTGCTACTTATGTCAGAACTTCTCCCAATCAAACCACATCTTTGTCCACATGGTATTGGATCCAATCCTTGAAAACATAACATTTCTTGATGGTATTTTCAAGGATCTTGTGGTTAGGGTAGTGGTCAGGAAGATCTATGAGCTTAGGCTCATGTGGATTTCTTCATTCTAGTGGATTCATAATCCCTTATTCTAGGGAACAACTGAAATAACTGGGAAACTTTCCCTTTGGGAAGGAGTAGGTTCAATTTATGTTATTCATAAGGGGAAGACTGGGAGATGGGCCCTGATGAGAGGTGGAGGTTAATGAGGGGATGGAGGCGCAATCTTTCATCTGAGTGTTGGTTCCTACCAAAGATTTTCCTACCTAGGAGGTTTCTTCTAGCAAGGTGGATCTGGATAATGTTTCTTTCCTTGATGATTCAATGCTTTGTGAGGCTCTATGGGCTATAGATATAGAGCCTCTAGGTCCCCTACCTTTGATTAAGTGTTAGTATATTCCTTGGTGGATCTTATTATAGGATATAGAAGAGGAAAAGGACATGATTTATCGGCTATCTATAAGGCTTACTCTAGGCACTGATCCTTTTCATAAAAATTCTGAAATCCTCCTGAGAAATTATGAAGGTTGAGGGTAGGAACCGGTTCAGTTTTAACATTCCACATTCACATTCTCAATAGATTCTCTTTAGTTAGCGGCATGTTGAGTGATTATTTTAGTCCCTTACACCTGGAGATGAAGTCTGAGATGAACTCAACTAGATGCTTCTTACACTTAAAGAGGTCAGAAATATTTTCCATGCATATAGTGGAACTAAAATGGTAGAGAAACTACCTACATAAATTTTCCCAGCTGGTGATGGATCCAATGGGTAATTGGTTTTACAATAAAAATAGATTACATTCAATTATATGAATGAAACATTAGATAGTTTTTCCCTCATACTATTCTGAGGTTCCCAACAAGGGTCCACACTTAGAGATGAATTGAGCAAGATGTTGTAGTGGGCCACCCATCTCGTTGAAGGGGGTGAAGGTAGGATTTACAAAATATGAGGGTCCTCTTGTATCATCCAACCATGTTAGATATGAGATTCCATTAGGTGTGATTTTCACCTATCATATCTCAAGGGATTCGTTCCATGAAATGAGAGAAGTTAGAAGATAATATTGGTAGAGATTCTTATCTCAGTTAGGATTCCTAACCACTAGGGAATTGATCGGCTCTTCAACATGATAAGTAGGCTAAAAAACTCATGGATAAGTCTATGAAGAATCTTGACCTAAATCTTGAGGAGCAGCCATATCTGGGTTCTGAGGGGAGTTATCATGTTACTCTGGTAGATTTGGTGATGCATTCCCTAATCGTTGACCATAAAATCTATTTTCTACCCTATCGTGATGCATATTATTTCTATTATTGATCAGGGGTAGCTAGCCAATAAGGACTTGTGGTTACTGTTTCTACCCCAGTGGTGGAGGGATAAGATTTTTTGAGGATTTCCATAATCTAGATGTCTCTCAACAAAACACTCAGTAAGGATCTCATCAATGATCCTCCTTTGATCTACGATATGGTGGAGTAGTGTGGCCATAGTAGGGTCGACCTCCATCCTATTCACTACATCAGGTGGATCAAGGGAATTATAGGTCTCAATCTACTCTAATTTTTTTTTGTATCTTTATTGATGGGAAATGATTCAGAGGGTCTCTAATTCTGAGTGCATTCCTTTGCATGTGAGTAAGGATACCTGTATAATAGTGCACCTAATATTGTGATTCCCCAAGTGGCAGGTCCAATTCATTGGACCCTAATCTATTGTAATTATATTTGAGTAAACCAATATCATCCATATTCACCATGAATATACCTAGAGGTGTATCCTCAATATCACCAAGATAGTTGGGCTATCATAGGATGGGACTAAAATAGAGAGTAGTGTGCTATCCATAGCCTTAGATCTGAACATGAGGGGATTCCTCTTTAATAAGTTTGTGTAGAATTGTGATGTTTTGGACTAATCTTTGTTAAAGGGTCCAGTGGTAACCAAGTGACATGGGATCCACGGTAACCCAAATGGTATAAAAAACTCCCCGATACCATGTTATGTTTTTGATGAAATACATCAGTATATCCCCCACATCCACTTGGGGACATCCAATGGTTCCAAAAAACCACTAGAAACATTATTCATTGATTTTACATACTAAAAAACTAAAGACCATTTCATAAATTCCTCAATTTACTACTTCATCCTAGACCACTAAAGCTACCTCATCAAACCATGACACATCTTTGATAAACCTAGATACACCACTAATGGTATGATTTTAAATCATAGAGAACTCCCCCATGCATCACCAATATAAAAAAAATTCTTCCCTAAAATAACTTTTGATTATGATCATCATTAGACCACCACTTTGGGGAATCACAAAGAATGACATAGTCTTGAAACATCTTTACCATTAAGTATCCCCACTGATAATCCTCATAATTTCACATAAGAGATTATTATGATTTCATCTTCTAGAGATAAAATATGAACTGACTTCCTCCTCATCGGGATGAATAATTATTGACCTTTCCATATGCTTCCAAGAATCACCAGAGTCACAAATAACATATCCCCCTAACTTCAAAATTAAAACATCATTACCATAATTCCCCTTTCCTGGGGTGTATGAGATCTAAAATTTTTAATCTTATGGAAACTCATTACTCCTCCAATGATGTAGGCTCATACCACACTAAAATAATACATATCTCAGACTCTTATAGTCTATGAAGACTAAAAATATCTCACTAATGAGGTAATGTCACAACAACTTTAGGGAAAAAACCACTACTATCAACTCCAGATCCTTAGTGGCACAGTTACAACAATGGGGAAGAAACATCCTGGACCCATAAGATATCAAAAAAAAATTCACCAAGAAACATCCTAATCCCATATGGTAAATTTCACAAAATTCCTCAAACATTTTCCCTTTTTACACTAATTAAAGCACAAGGTAACTGATCAGCCTCTCCTTTAGGTAGTCAAAAGCATCATCATACTAGTCAGTCTAGATAAAAAATGTTATTTACATTCCAAAGTTACTATTGGGGATAACAACCCATATAATTTTGGCACACACTACTACAACCCAATACTTTATGATATATTTTATTTTAAATAAATTTAATCTCGTCTATAGCCCTTGGTGCATGCAACCTTGAGTCTAAATGAACCATAAAATATTATACTATTATAAATTATCCATTACATTGAAGGTTATTAAAAGAAATAACTAAAATACGGAAATGATATCTTTCAATCATTTATAAAATAAATTTATTGGTTATCAATTGATTATAATAAAATAAAAATTATTTAAAAGTTAGAGAAATATTTTTATGAAAATCTATTTTTATGCACATAATGTATTTTTATCTTAACAAACTAAAATTATTCACTATTAATGAAATATTTTAATAAAATTTATATATTATATATTCAATCAAATGTCGTTTCATTCATCAATGCTTTAATCGATATGGTATAGGAATAAATCTAGTTTTATACCTAAAAACTATAATTTTCTAAAAAGTTGTTTCTTCACATTTTTTGGGATTATTTTAATTTTTTAAAATTTTAGAATTTTTTTTGAAAAAATTAACTTAATTTTTTAAATAATAATTTCAAAATTATCTTATCGTTTTTTTTAATTTAAGGAGTAGAATAATTTTTTGATGAATAGTGGCAAATATTGATTTTAATTGAAAACTCAATTTCTGTTTAAAGTATTTACAAAGTTCAACTTTATTTTAAAATTGTGTTAAAAGTAAAATCAATTGAAATATATTATATTTAATCAAATTTAGTTCATTTTAATAAATTTTATGTGGATATTTGATATAAAAACTTTTTATACTTAGGAAAACGTTTCCTTTTGAAAAACAATTCTACATGCTTTCTGGTTAAATTTTAAAAGAAAATTTGATAATTATATGATTTTAATTTAAACAAATGGATTGAATATTTTTAATAAAATCGAATAATATTTTTTTACAAGTAAAAATTAACTTTTGGTCATAATTAATAGTAAAAATAGTAAAAACAAATTACCATGGTTAAGGTTAAAAAGGGTTTATTAGGGGTGAAACAAAAACAATAAGGGTTAAAATGACCTAAATATTTTTATAATTTATATTATAAGTCTATATTTAGACATTATATAATATTAAGTTTCATAATGGTCTATTTTGGGTCAATTTTTGGTGTGTAAAACGTGGGTATAATTTATTATCTTCAAAAATTCCAAGTGGGTCCTTCCCCCACTTATAAATGGACACCCTGTCTTCTACCCTCTCCACACATCAAGAGACAGTTGTTTTTTCATAAACTTCCATCCCAAATACCTTCCATAAATCCATACCCATGATATATAGTCCTTGGGTTTATCATAAAATCTTTCTAGGAGTGGTTTATGTAAAATGTTGAAGAGGCTCTCCAAAGAAGAGGTATAATTCCTAACCACGCCACTTTGTTTTATTTCATCCTATAACCATTAAAATATTATCCAAAAATGATAAAATAATAAAAATAGTATATTATATATACTTAAATTTCATTATTTCAATAGAATAACGTATATACACATCCTCTTCCCTCAAATGAGAAAAGAAACTGCCGATCGTCTGTATGACAAACTGCCACAACACGAACTAATGTAATTTATTTTCCATAACCACCTCTCACAAATTGATATAATTATGGATTTAATATATATATATATATATATATTATACTTATGATATAATTATACTAATTTAATTATAATATCACATGTAACTTCTTTCCCTCATATCATTGGAAAATGATCACGTCTCTTGTGTGTATGCGTGCACTACTGCCTCCACGAAGTGATGTGAAATGTATTTCATCTTATTTTGTAATGGATGATAATAAGGATATATTTAATTAGTAACTTATATTTATATATATTATATATTATTAATTTTCAATTTTCAATTTTTATTTACCTTTCATTCCTTCCATTCATTAAAAAAATGGAAAAAACATTCATGCGTACGTACGACCTACCATCTCTATGAATGGTTTTATTCATTTTTCTATATCTAAATTTTATGGATGACTATAAATATATTTATAATGAATATATATGATATTTACATAATTTTTAACTTTTTGGAGAAAGATCAATGTACAAGTACTAAAACTACAAAAACAAAACATACATGGAAAATGAAGTAGATATCACACTGAATAATAATTTTCATAAAGAAATGTTAATAAAAGGGTGATAAATGGTTATAATTAAATAATATATGGTATTATATATATTAATATGGTTTTTTAATATATTTATAATAAATTTATATTTATTACAAAGGAGGTTCAGACACATACAACGAAAGACCAACCTATTGCAAGGGTTTATTTTATAATCTCGTTATTATTCTGGATTGTTATATTTCTATCTCTACTAGGGAAACTTGTTTAGAATCTTAATCAAACCCAATATATTTTATTATAATTTTTTTATTCCTATAAATTACATTTTTCATTTTAATTTCACTTCTCTAAGTAATCAAGATACAAAAATAATGTTTTTATGAAAATCCGACAATGATTTTATACTCAGTTGGGAATGTTTCTCTTTAATGTCCATATTTTTCTAAAAATGTATAAAAATATGTTTTTATCATTATGAAGTTATTTATTAAATAAAAATTTTCCTATATTTTTTTTCTATTTTTTTAAAAGTAATCTTATTTTCATTTTCTGAATGAGTCAATTTTAACTTTTTAACAAAAATGTGAAAGGAATTTTTATTTGAATGTGTACGACATGAAAAATATTTACAATAATCTTAACCAGTAAATGATATATGGATTCCATTAAAATTTTACAAGTTTATTTTAATATTAAAAGTTTATTTAATATTTGGTAAATTATTAATTTTTTAAAGTGATTTTCTAAGTGAAAATTGCATTTTCCTCAATAATGTTTTTAATGAAAGTTTATTATAATCCTATTTATCATCGAAAAACCCCTTATTTAACTTATGATCCAATGATGACATTTTTTAATGATACCATCCTTATTATTTCTTTGTTTGGTTTATGATACATTTTACTAGGAATGTACTATTTTGATACCATTCCCCATAGTACTCTAGATAGTTTATGATTATAATTATTTATTAGGGAATTTTTTAATGTTCCATATGAATGTTTTTCAATATGAATATTTACATTGAATATATTTCTCCCATTTAATTTGTGGAATTAATTAGAATTAGTAAGTGATGGGTGGGGACCTCTATTTCCCCTTGATACATCAGTAGGTATCCAGAGACAAACTAGCTTGAGTATTTTGGTGTGACCTTACCCATTTATATAATATGTCTTGATAGAAAGCCAAAAATGTATGTTTATGATTGCCTACAAATTTATTCTCTAATTAAGAGATTAATTATTGATATCCATGTAATTACTTTTTTATTTATGATATACATGGATAATCTTCAAGACCATGTGATTATTTATATGGTTTTATTTGATCATAATTTATTCTTACATCATGATTAAGTTATTCATTAATGGAATGTGTTTAATATATTTACCATTTAATATAAATTATGCCTTAATTATTCATGATATATTATGATGTATGTATACCCTTACTAGGAAATTTATCTCACTACTTTCTTATGTTTCCTTTCCCCAAGATTCCATGAAATTTATTATGATTTATATGTAAGGATATTCTAAAGGGAATAGTGGCGTTCTCAAAGAAAATACGATGTTTTAGTTTACTCTTTCAAATATAATTTTAAATTCAAGTATGTATCTATTTTTCCATTAATAATAAAATATTCAGTCTTTTAGGATGTGATCACTTATATCTATAAAAGATATAATATGTAACCATCGACTCTAGGATTCTAGGGTTGGGTATTTACTATTTGTAAAAGATAAAATTTAGTAGAGACATTGAAAATTAGATTTAGTAAAATACAGATTAATAAATATAGCCCTATGATTGAATTTGAGGATAATTATAAGTATAAGACAACATCCTAAAGTTTTGGTACGGTAGATATTATGTGTATTTCCTATAAATACATCCATATCTTGTTATTATAAATAGATTGGGATCTCTAATAGTTGTACCTAAGGGTAATAAATCCAGGTGTGTGCATTGGGATTTGAATCGATCATCACCTGGTGAACAATAATGAGCCTTGTTGTACGCCTGTGTTGGCACTCTATAGGGACATAATTAGGTTAATTCACATTTTTGTTACAAACCATTATGAAGGATTCGATAATATTTTTATGATTCTAAAATATTTTTAAATAAACCAAGTTTATGATTATGAGATTATCTATGCATAAATTTTTTCAATTTATATTAACTATTTCACTATTTTTGGAATTACACATTATTTTTCATCATGTTATATTCTAATATTTTATATTATATTAAATAAAAATGGTTCCTAGTAGAAGGAATGGAAAACATATCAATGCACATTATCCATGTAGAGAATTCCATCCAAGGAAAAATAATGAAGACAGAGATAGGACAACCATTAGAGTGGAAAAAATTATAACTATATTGGGGAAGTTGAATTATGTGTTTCCTAATATCCTTTCATATTTGTATAATCATACTGATCTAAAAAGAAGTTTAATAATGTTAGACCACTTCATGCATAAAAAACTCCATAATTTAAGGGGACTATAAATCTGTTGGTAGATGAGTGATGGATATGTTCTTTAGAGAAGATATTTATCAAATTGGGAAGTGTCAAAAGGGATAATATTTTCATGGAAGTTTACAACTTATTCAAATATTGGGATCAATGGGGGTTATTGATTCACAACCCAAAATATGAGACATAAATAGCGAGAATGGAAATGATGGAATTAAATGTACTTTTATCGGAAAATTATTTTACACGAGTGTAATGAGTGGTTATGAAGAGAAAATTACTGATTCCAAGAAATAAGGTTGATGAAAGTGTTTAAAAGTATGAATATAATTTCACAAGGTTAGAAGGGTATTCTATGGATTAAATAAGAAATCCAAAGAGAAAGATTAAAAATTACTCTGATGGGATTAATCCAGTCCTTCAAAGGAAACTAATCTACCAAAAATTTTATCATATGAGGAAATAATATCATCTTATATGAATATAGTGAATTAATTATCAAAGAATTATAAATTTTAAGTATACAAAGATAAGAAAATAGTGGTTAAGAAATATAGAAATGAAAATATGGAAAAATTAAAGAATGGAAGGGTGAGATTTCAATCTTGTAAAAAATATAGAATGAAACACCCTAGAACGTTATTTTTAGGAATGATAGTTTCATATAAGTGTGGAGATAAATACCACCAATCCCAAGATTTCAAGGGAAAGAAAGAATATACCATTGTGAAATGATTCAATTATAAGGATACGAGACACTATGTAAATGACTATCCTAGGTGTCAAGGTAATTTTAATTAGAATAGAAAAAAGGAGAAGGTCTAAGATTATATGATCATAACATTTGATATTGAAGTCCATAAAGATGTGTTGTAAGGTACCTTAATAATATCCTCAAATTTAGATAATGCTTTATTTGATCATGAAACTTGAAAATCCTTTATATCTTCTAGGTTTTTGAAAAAAATAGTTATTTTTCTGGAAATTTAGAAAGGGATTATCAATCAAGACTCATAGTGAAAGTATCAATAAAAAATTATCTATAAATTTGCTTCCACTACGATACATAAATACAACATATTTTATAAATTAATTATTTTAACTATGGTTGGTTTTTGTATAATCCTTGATATAGAATTAATTTCTAAATATGGTGAAAATTTTTACTCTAAATAGAAGTAAATTATGATTTATGATGAAGTAGTGTAATTTCATATTTTTCGAGGGAGGACATTATCATCTAATTCATGTACAAATCCCCCCCGAGTATCACTTCTGAATGAGATTATTGGAGAAGAAGTGTAGAAAAAAAATCTATGGATGGAAAATTGAATCTTTGAATTGAGTATATACCTATTATACTTGAATACATTGATGTATTTACTATAAAATTACATGGAATTCCACCAGAGATTAAAGTTGAGTTTTCTAATGATTTAATACATAATTAAATACTATGATTAAAACACTATATAGAATGGATATTGTGGAATTAGTGATGTTTAAAAAAACATTTGGAGATGTGTGATAAGGGATTTATATTCCCTAGAGTTTCACCTGAGGGAGACCTTGTTCTTTTTTTAAGAATATAAGTGGATCTATGAGGCTATGAATTGTTTTTAGAGAAATCAAAGATATTATGATAAAGAACAAGCATCCTCTACCTCAAATTAATAAATTATTTTATCAGCGTCATAGAGATGAATATTTTTCAAATATTTACCTTCATTTTGGGTATCGATAAAGATGAGTAAATAAGAAAGATATTCAAAAAATAGATTTTAGTACGTGGTATAGATATTATATTTCCAATTAATGCCATTTTAATTTACTAATTAACCCTCTTTCCTCATTATATAATGAATATATTATTTAAGGAATATCTTGATAATTTTTTTTGTGTTATTTATTGATGATATCTTTCTATACTATACGATTTATGAGGACTATGAGAATGAATTTAGGGTCATTCTTGAGGCTCTTGTAAGAAAAGAGTTCTATGGGAAAATTAAGTGTGAAATATAGATTCAAGAATTTTCTATTCTTGACCATATTTTATCTAAGGATAGAATATAAGATGATCCTATAATGAAACAATTTGTCAAATAATGTCTTACACCAATGAGAATAACTAAGGTATATAGTTTCGTTGGTTTGGTATGTTTCAATATATGATTGGTTCAAAACATTTCCTGACAGGCTACCCAGTTAAACAAGATTACTCGTAAATGGGTTAATTTCATATAGAAAAATAAATGCGAAGAATGTTTTGAGGAAATTAAGAAGAGATTGGTTAATAATCTAATTTTGAATATAACTTCATAAAATGATGTATTTGTGATATACAGTGATGTATAGAATAAGTTAATTAGTTTTTTCATTATGCATAATGATATAGTATTTGCCTATGCATCAAGGGAGATAAATATTCATGAACAAAAATATCCAAAACATGAAATTTAGTTGACAACTGTAATCTTTTCTTCGAATTTATGGAGGCACTATCTCTGTGGTGATAGATGTGGGATATAAACAAATAATAATACTTTAAAATACATATTTTTATAGAGATTTCAACATGAGGAAATGAATATGGATTTAGCTTCTCAAGGATTATGATTTCATAATACATTACCACCCAAGGAAGGAAAATAATGCAGTAGATACACTGATCTAGAATGATCGTGGAGTTAAGACCAAAATGAAGATCAACTATGACATTCTATTTATAGAATTAGTAAATATGTATATGTTATTTATTAAGGAAGGGTAAGAATCACTCCTTTTTAAAATGATTTTAATAATATATTTATTAGAAAAAATATATATTTCTTAACTAGATGGTTATAATTTTGAAAATAAAATTAAATCCATGATTGATGGAAAAATGGAAGAATTCATTTGTGAAAATGGAATTATGAAATTTGGAAAGAGAATACCTGTTTAATTTATACTTGAGATCAATATGGAATTATTGGATAATAATCCTAGTTAAATTTTCTCTATACACCCTGATAACACTAAGATGTAGTGAGATTTAAAGGAATATTTTTGGTGGGATAATATGAAGTAAGAAATTGCTGATTATGTGTCCAGATGATTGGTTTGTCTATAGGTTAAGGCTGAGAGATAATATCTTATAGTATTAATGAAACCTATAACTATTCCTATGTGTAATTGGGATGAAATTACAATGAAATTTGTCACAATATTACAAATAAATCCTATAAAGAATGATTCAATATGTGTTACTATTCATTAACTCACCAAATATTCACATTTACACACTATAATAAAATATTTACCTCTAGAGAACCTTGGAAGACACTATATTAATGAATTTGTAAGACTTCATGGAACACCTCATTCAATTTTCATTAATCATGACCCATTATTCACATCAT
This sequence comes from Viscum album, assembly GCA_963277665.1. Taxonomy (NCBI): domain Eukaryota; kingdom Viridiplantae; phylum Streptophyta; class Magnoliopsida; order Santalales; family Viscaceae; genus Viscum; species Viscum album. The sequence continues at coordinate 646,837,644 of OY728119.1, forward strand.
AATTATAACATCCTCTAACAAACACTCTAAGATTTAGTGCCAAATATCATTTTGTTTTTTGATTGATACTAATGAACGCGACCCAATTTTTGTTATCCAAAACTTGCGACATCAAAAGGAAGTATATGAACACATACATACCAAAGGAAATTTTAGGTTTAGAGTTTCATAGAATTAACAAATACACTTATATAAATAATACCCGAGAATTAAAGGGATCATTTTTCATATTTTACCCAGCTTTTCATATTTTACCCAGATTTTCATTTTCCAAATTATTTCATCAGAGTTTCATTTGCATTGTCAATATGATTTCAATACATGATTCTGATTTTTATCAATATTATTTCCCAGATACAAATCACCATATCAATTGAAAATAAAGGTACTATGAAATGTATACAATTATGATTTTGTGAATATGATTCTCAAAAATTATTTGATTCAAAGAAATTCATTTTAATGTACATGTACCCCTTGAAAATCCATTTAGAAATCACCTTATCTATTATTGACACACCTAAAAAAAATCATTCACAATATTTTTCTTATATCATTTCTTCCATCAAGACTTTAAATTCATTTGATAAAAAATTTATCATCATATGGCTTGGATTGGAAAGTTTCATAACTTTCCATTAATTCTAGATTATTTCTTTTCTTCTTAACCCGAGCATGATATTTTCTAAATATGATCATTCTGGAAACAATCATTTCTTCTTCCACCCAGATACAATCATTTTTAGAAAAAAAATATCACCATTTCTTACTCTTAAATTGGCACCGCCATTTCAATCATCACCATTTTTTAAAAACATCACCACCTTTTGAAACATCACCATATTTTAAAATAGAACCATGTTTTAAAACTGCACCATGTTTTAAAACAGCACCAGATTTTAAAACAACACCACCTTTTAAAACAACACCTCCTTTTAAAACAACACATTCTTTTAAAACAACATCTCCTTTAAAAGTAACACCTCCTTTTAATATAAAACCTTCTTTTCAATCAGTGTCTTTTTTTCAATCAATATCACATTTTTATCAGCACCTCTCTTCATCGGCACCACATTCCGTCATCACCACATTTCATCTTTCTTTCACCCGAATATGATTATTTTCAAAAAAATCAATATCACCAATTTTAATCAAAATTATACTTCAACGAAATAACATTTCATCGACATTAAACTTTTGCAGTACCACTTTTCATCAACACCACATATTCCTCTTCATTCACCTTGATGCGATTGTTTTGGAAAACAATCAGCATCACTTCATTTTCATTGCCACCTAGATATGATAAATCTGACATAATCCTTTTCTAATTGTCAAAATATCTTTTCCTCTCCCTTTCTTTTATCAAGATTGCATGACAAGTTCTCCATTAAACTCATGATTTATGTGAAATGATTATTAGAAAAGCATTGTCACAGTCAAAACATCGTAGTCACATAATTAAAACACCATAGTCACGCTAACCCCGATACTCCATAAAAATAAACTCAATGTTATCATCATATTCAGAGTGAATCTGATGACCATTTACTTCCCGTAATATACTTTCACTTTCAGTCAGACCCGAGGTGATTCTGATCAGAATCACTTCTTTCAAAACAACTTCTTCTCATTACGATGGAATTTTAAATTGAGTATGATTCTTTACCAAACATGAGTTGGATTAATTTAAAAACAAAGGTCGGTATGATATTCTAAAACCAATATAATTTTATCTGAAAACAAAATTATTTAGAATTCCTTTCTTCTTTCCTAAAATAACTGATCACCCATAAAACTTATTTCTTTGAATCCCCCTTAATCCAAATTCCCATTCATCATATTTCACAACATCCATTATTTCTTCATCATACTGATCGATTGAACAAAATACAACCAAAACAAAACTAGGGACTAAAAAAATGTGCCTCTCTATATTTTTTTTCAATACCCACTTCAATCATTTCAACCACATGTAACTTTTCTTACTTTTCGTTCTCTCCATTCCTTTCTTGATCCCCCTAATTCTTCTATCTCTCCCCCTTTATCTTATCTCTCCTCCTTATTGAAAATAAAATTCTATGGGGTCATCATGATAATCTTCTCCTTTATTGAAAAATGATCTCCATTTCGAAGGGTTGGAAATTTTCTTCAACCTAGGTATCACATGAGTTTCTTAACAATGAACCTTTAACTAAACAACTCTAAGTCTACTTGGGAAAACCTTCTGTAGAAAATAAGAGTGTATAATCAAGGTGATCAATGTTATCTAGAACACAACATTAATCTAATACCTCTTCATGTTTCTTCCAAAATTATTATTATTGGGGAAATTATTGAAAGAATTTGTTTAAGATAAAAGTAACTTGTACTCATCTCAATAAACACATTAGAAAGTTCAAGTGTATAAAAACAAAACTTTTCAAAAATAAATTTTCATATCCTAATTACTTTATTTAGAATTAAAATTAAGAGACTCATCAATTCCAACTTTCTTATTGACACTACATTAATTCCCTGCAAGTTAGAACATGTATAAAAGTATTTTGGGAATAAGGAGGAACTTTGATTTTTCTTTAGAAACAACAATTGGACTGAGAGTCCTATCTCAATATTTCTTTTTTAATTCTTCTTTCATTTGTACTTTTTTCCTTCTTTATTCCTTCTATTCATCCTTCTAATATTTTCTAAAATCCTCCCTATTATCTATAAAGTCTTCTGATGAGTATGTAGAGTTTTATTAATCTTTAGAAACATATTAGTTTTCCATGATTGTCTTTTGTTCTGGCAAGATAGTTGAACAATTTTTGATATTATTATTCTCTTTTTCATATCCACAATCTGTTGATACTTTTTTTTCAATGTTTCTCATTTATTTATAAGTCTGTCTATTCTCCTATTATTTCACTTTCTTTTTTAGTTCCTCTAATTTCCTAGCCAAGTCAATGTGTTCTATCCAATCAACTAAGAACTCTTTATTTTCGGGCTTTGCATGTCTATAGTCCTTATCCTTTAAGATCGTTGAATTTTGAGAATTATTAAGAATATTTTTTATGCTGGTAACAAAACAAGACATACTTTTGCAAGATGACCAGGTTTTTCACACATTTCACAAATAGTTTCTAATGGTTGGAATCTATTTTTAACCTATACTCTATCCTTCTCATGTTTCTTCAACAAAACCATATCAGAATTATTCTTTTGAGGGAATCGACTCTCCCTCAAACCTAACCATTAATAACCCATGGGATAATAGTAATGTTTTTGATTGAAATAAAAAATACTTTTCATGTGTCTGAATCACCCACAATACGAGAAATATCTATAGAACGAATATTTTCCTCTGAAACATCTATAATGATTATAATTGGGAATAAATTTCTTAGAAACATTGTTATCATTAATTTCTGATCCGCCAATTTCTTTTGATCAGTCATATTATTCCTTTCATTTTCGGCATTATCAGAACTAGAAGTGTTTGAAACCTTTCCAGATTCAAAATGTTTTAAAAAAATTTCATAATCAGGGTTCTTAGAGAAACCTTAATTCCCAAACACGTTGGGCTTAGCCACATACATATCCTTCAAAACATTTTTCTTATCAAAACCAATTACATATTTCTTGTCTCCCTTTAAAGGTAACATTAGTTGAACCTTCTTAGGTTTCTCATTGTAAGATATTTCACCAACATCATTGATAATGTTTTTGGAACTTGTATTCTTGAATTCAGCTTTGGATAACTTTTTTGGACAACTTCCAACTATTATTACTTTGCTTTCATCTTTACCTCAAAATTTTCATTAAAGTTATTTTCTTCTTACAAATATTTCAGTAAATTTCTAATATCTACCTATATCTTATTCTTATATTCTGAAAATATTTCTTGAAGTTTTTAGAAATATTTATCTTCCAACTCATTGTTTTTCTTTTCAAGTCTTTTAATCTTTCTCAAGAATTATTTTAGCTCTTCTTTCAAATTCAGTTCAAGTTGAGTTTCTTCTTCACCAGTACTACAAATTCTGAATTCTCCATCATTCATTTTAGAAAAAAAAGTATTTTCCCCTCATGATCAATTTTTTTTATTCATTCTAACTTTCTTCTTCTTCTATAGAAAATATAATTTCACTTCTATAAGAACTTTCCTCATTAACTATTGAAATAAAATTGTAGTATTCACCATCATTTGTAACATTATCACTATCATCAACCTTATACAAAAAGATTCTCCTTTTGGATTTAGAGAACTTCTTATCTTCCCTCAATGAATTGAATTTTTATTTATCACCAATTTTCTTCCAAGATATTTTTTCTCTTCTTTTTTCATATTCTTCACTTTCTTATTCATCTCTTTCTTATACATTATCTATTTAAGGAAAATTAGAAACAAAATTCCCAATGACCCCATATCCAAAAAAATTTAAGGGAAGTTTCCCTTTAATCCTTCTTGTACGTCTTTTCACAATTTTATAAAACAAGGATAAAATATCATTAATATTTTTACATACCACATTTTTGGAATTAGAATCACCAGCTTCTTCTTCTTCAAGGATCGTATTTGGAATTTCGTTCCAGGTAGTCTTGAAAGAAATTTCACTATGAAATTTATTTTTTCTCTATCAAAATATTTCATTTGAATATACAGCTCCCCCTTATCAATACAAGAACATATAATCCACTAGAAAAAAAATACTTGGATTACGATGAGTCGGATATAATCTTACAATAATGTAGCACTTTGAAGACAATCAAAAATTATGTGTGCCCCCTCTTAGCATAAATAGAGTGATACAATTGTTTTGTAACAACTCATGTAATCTGTACTTATTTTATATTAAAAAAATGTATTAAATTGGAATAATATTCTTCAATTCCTTACTCAGAAAAAATATAAGAACCTCTTGGACTTTTTAATGAAAAAAATCAGTCAGATTTTCTTGGGTCTGATTCTCCAAGTCTGATTCCTACAAGTACAATTATTTGAAAATAGTTCTCTACGTCTGATTTTATGATAGAATTTAATATAAAGGAATCATCACCCCATCAATACCCAAGTACGATATAACTCAATAAAATTATTCCACTATCCATAAATACTCAATATGCTAAAACCCTGTACCAAAACCCCATTTTGATTTATTCACCCTGATGCTAAAATCAGCCGAATACAATTCACTTTTATATAAAATTCACTTCAATAAAAGATCATTATGATGAATTCTCCTTCTCTCTAGAAATTAGGAGCCTCTCTCTCTACTGTGGTGAACATTACCCCATCATCTAAAAAGTACCACAGTATTTCTACCTTTTATCCATGACCCATGAGATTTTTTTTGTGGGAGTCCCAAAATATTTTATACTAACCCATATTCACCCACATTTCAGTTTCTACTGAATCTCAAAGCAATTATGACTTTATCAAAACTTCTCAAATCTTCTTGAATATTATTTAAAACTCATCTAATTCTTGAGACATTCTTTTTAATCATCAATATGATTTCAATACATGAGTCATATCTTTAACAATTTTATTTCTCTAATAAAAATCTCTCTATCAATTGAAAACAAATGTATAAATAAATGGATACAATTCTCAGAAATGATTTGAATAAAAATCATTCCTTTGAATATATAGATCCCACTTTAAAATTCATTCATAAATCTCTTTCTCTTCTTTTAACCCACCTAAGGAAAACTTTATTCACAGTGTTATTCTTGTATCATGACTTCCTTCATGACTTAAAATTAATTTGAGAAAAACTTTAGCATCATCTGACTTGGATTGGAAAGTATCATAATTTCCAATCATACCAGCATATTTATTTTCTTCTCAACCCAAATATGATATTTTCCAAATATAATAATTCTAGATATGATTATTCTAGACATGATCATTTATTCTTCCACAAGGATATGATCATTTTGAAATAAAATCAGCACCATTTCTTACTGTTAAATCAATACCACCTTTACATTCGGTACTTCCTTTCCAATAAACACCACTTTTTCAGAACAATACCACATTTTAAAACATTAGCATGTTTTAAAATAGAACCATGTTTTAAAATAACACCATGTTTTATAAAAAAGCAATTTTTTAAAATGAGGCTATATTTTAAAAAACCTCTTTTTAAAATAGCACTTTCTTTTAAAACAATACCACTCTTTTTAGAAAAAACCTCTTTTAAAAAAACCTCGTTTTCAATCGGGATCATCTTTTCAATCAATACCCAATTTTCATCGGTACTGCTCTTCATTAGAACCACATTTCATTGGCACCAATTTTCATCATTATTTCACCCAAATATGATTGTTTTGAGAAATAATCATTATCATCACTTTTCATTATCATTACACTTTAGAGGGACTAATTTTCATCGTCATTACACATCAGCGACATCACTTTTCATCAACAACACCTCTTCTTCTTATTTAAGATGAATGTGGTTTTTTATAAAACAATCAACATAATTTATTTTTATTTGCAATCTAGTTATGATAAACCTGGATACGAGCCTTTTGAAATTAGTATCATATATTTCACTCTCCCTTTTTTCTATCAATATTTCATCACAAGTTCTCAATTAAACTCATGATTTGTGTGAAATATAAATAAGAAAAGTATCGTCACATTTAAAAAAAATTCATATCCCAGAGGGAAGAATATATATGGGTTCCAAGAAATTAATATCATATTATTTCTTCCAAAATAATCTTCAATATCAACAATCTCAAAAAGAAATGAGATTGTCAAGTGAAACATTTTCCACTTTGGTAACTATTAAATCATAGGACCAATAAAATAAAAACATCGAACGAAACATTAAATATCCTGAACATAAGTAGATTAATAAAATGTAATATTCAATGGGGAGTATATACACCTTAAAAAATAAGAAAGGTGTATAACATAACATCTATCACAAAGAAGATAATTTGAGACGACCAACCCTTTCAATGACCATTACATTGATGTGAGAATTAAAAAATGAATATATTATATTTATTAAAATTAAATCCACATAGAAAAAGTGATAATACAATATAATATAATAAAAAATTATCACACACATAAACTTATAATACTATTAACAATGAATCAGTAATATAACCCAGAGAAAAGAAATTGTGTTAAAAAATTCTCTAATACTTGGTAATTTTTAAGTTAAATCCTCTTAGTTGAAATAATCAAAATTAAAACTTCAATTTCTAGGAAGTGTATATGATAAATGATATTAGATGGAAAATTTTAAATATACACCATATAAATAAAATTAGGTGTATAATATTTCAATACACGTCAATGAAGTGAAATAACGACGAAGTTCCTTTCTCGAATCTACAAATTCCACGTATCTCCTGTATCTCATGTATACTAAGATTATTTATATTATTTTATTTATTAAGAAAATTTTATAAATTTTATAACTTATATTTAAATAATATATTTTAATTGCATATTTAAATACTAAATTTGGTAAGTCCACATCATGTGTTTTGAGGACGTTCAGTTCATTATTTAAAAATGACTTCGGTGTGTTAACCGAGGAAAATGATATACTTGTTGAATAATATACAAAATAATAATTATTTATCATATTTATTCATTTAAAACTAATCAATAAATATTTTTATGAAAAATGAACAATTTTAAAATCATGGTGATGGGTGGTCGTATGTATACAAGAGTAACGTTTCAATTTTTCAATGATTATTATTAAAAGAAGTTGATTATTATTTTATCTCCAAAAATTATAATCATTTAATAAATACAGAATAATTTCTCTAAATATAATCATATATATCATCTATGTGATGTGGTGATGAAAAAATAATCACCTCACTTCATGGAGGCGGGATTCCACAGATACGCACGAACAACATTATCATTTAGTGAGTGTAAAGTTAATAAATAAAATGATATATTAAATTTTAATAATGATATACATATCATTAATATAATAATTAATTCATATATATCAAATATATTCATTAATTTTATCCTTATTACCTTCCATGTAAATCCTTAGTGTAAAACAAATGGCATCACTTAGCGAGGTGAGAGTCGTCCGTACACATGAGAGACATTACCGTGTTCTACATGGAAAAAGAAATAAGAATTTATATTTGAAATCATAATTCATGGAGTATAATTTGGTTTAATATATAATATACATATTTAAATATATCATTATAACAATTCATTATAGGTGATGATGAAAAATGAATTATAATAGTTCATGTGGCAGTAGTCCTCTGTACACACAAATGATGATTTCGTTTAACATTTGATGGAAGAGAATATGGATTTAGTTTATGAAATTAACATAATAAAATATCATTATATGTGATATACTGGTTTTATTATATCATCACAATTGAAAAATATTTTAAGGTGATGTAGGATGAGATAATACAAAATTTTCTGTTAAGCACCATACATCTTCATTGGACAACCTCTATAGGTTAGCACCAAAATCCTTTTTAGGATGAATTTATCATCAAAAATGGGATATAGGTCATGGTTAGGGAAATAAATAATTTATTTTTAACGGTATTGTATAATAAATAATTATTTTATGGTTTAATAGGAGAGGGGAGTGGGGTGGCCTTTCATAAATGAGGTTAATGTCACACTAGTAATTTTTGAAATTAAAAAGCGATACACACATTTTTTTCACAAGACAAGGGAATAAAAAATGGAACATTAGAGATAATTATATTATGTAAGGTATAAATATGGATATCCAATAGCATTTATACATTTTTAGGTCATTTTAACCCTTATCTATTTAGTTGAACCTCCAGTAAATCCGTTTTTACCATAACCACAATAAATGAATTTTATTAATTTTACCGTTCAGGGTGACAAAAAATTAAGTTAAACTTAATAGATAATATTAACTAAAATTATTCAAAATATATAGTACATTTTACCAAATTCAATTCATATAATTTTAATAATTTAATTTAAAATTAAAATCACACACGTGATGAAAAAGCTCTTTTTCAAGAAATGTATTTTTCATGCATAAAATGATTTTATATTAACTCCAAGACTAGTAATAATAATTTAACTAATTTTTTTTAATATTTACTGATATATTATAAAAAAATTTATGTTAAATCATTCCTCATTATTTTTCATTTTAATTTATTAAAATGGAGACACATTATGTACTTTAAAATAATTTTCTTAGAAAACCTGTTTTAAACCTAAATTTTTTTTATAATAAATGTCTATATAAATATGATTGAATTCTTATTAATTGGATTAAATATAAAAAATTAATAATTATGTTACTTTAAATAAAAAATTAATCAGAAATAACCTTTAAATTAATCAATTTATTGAAAATAAGTGACAATATTACCAAAATCGGGGTTTCTCACTATTCACTGTAAAATTTATATTTTTTGAAAAATCCCAAAATTTCACTGTAAGATAATTTTGATAATATAATTTCAAAAAATAATTTTATTTTATCAAATAAATTTTTATAAAATCTCTATAAATTAATTATAATATTTTCTCAAAAAAAATAATTAAATTCAATTTTGAAGAAAACATATTTTTAAAGAATTAAATTACCTTACTAAAAAGTAATTGATTATTTTGTTTGAATTAATTATTTTATCATTAATAAGTAGAATATATATATATATATAATTCATAAATTAGATAATATTATTCATATCCACCAATTTAATGACTGGGTTATACCAGTCATAATAAAAAAAATATTATTTCATTGTTTGTTTAAGATCAGTGTCATGTGTCTTATATGATTTCATGAATACCTTCCTTCTTTATAATCTTAGGGCTTTATATTCTTCCCCACATTAAGAAATTTTTTCCTCACAATTTTAACATTATCTTTGTAATTAATGGTTGTTCTTTTGAAAAACACTTTTGTTAGAAACCCACATCAAAAAAACGTTCAATAATACTTAAACTTGAAATGAGTGAAAGAGAATTATGAATGTTTTATTTAATAGAAGAAAAATAGGATTACAATTAAGTGAAAATTAGTTAAAAGTGAATATTTGGACATGGACTAAAATTATAATTCCTAGATAATTATATAGAGTTATAGGGATTGTTGATTACGATAAAGTGAATGATCAAGAGAAATTTAACAACCACAAAAACAAAAATATAATGATGATTTAAAATACCATTGATTCATTGATTATGAATTTAATCACATTAAATTTTATTTTTCAATATTATTTTACTATATTAATTTTATTTGGCCTAAAACATTCCCACAACTAACATATGGAATCACATATTCCAATGAGCCTTCGCCTGGGTGACCAATAAAGAAACCCTTATTTATTTTCTCAATCCTTCGCTGATGTTGTTTCCAAAATAACTCTCAAGACTAATGAAACAATCATAAATATTTTCATAATTTATGTTTTATGCATATATGCAAATCATTTTCATCACAAAGGCTACCCGATGATTTCTTTATCATCAAATGAGGTAAATATTTTTCTTTGGGCATACAATTTTGGGTTGTTGGGAAATGTTTTGAATGCAGGCCATCATTGAATTTATTAAAAAAAGATCTTGAATTAATTATGTTTTTGAGTTTTCATATTATCTTATTTAACTCTTCCAATGTCATGTTTCACCTCTATTATGATGATGAGTTCTATTGAATTTGGGTGATATGTTCACATTTTTAGGGGTTGTTCAATGAAATATCTCAAATAGACCATAGATTTTAATTGTTACATTGAGTCTCTCATTATTTTTGAAGGTATTAGTTTCCTTAGACTAATACTTTAATTTTTTAAATAATATTCCCTATTTATGATTTTTATCCTTATTGGAAATCCATTAAGTCAAATTTTGAGACAAGGATTCTCTCTAGACCATCGGTTGCTAGGCTATGTGTTGAGAATGATGTTCTCCAGATCTTATTTCTTATATTTGGATTCAAAATAGAAATTAGGGATTCTTTTAGGATTTGGTATATGAAAATATCTCTGATTACTATATTTTTTTTTAATCTTGACATTCTTTGATGGACTGTGTCAACATGTAAGCACACCCTCTAGATCATAAGGTGACATTGGTTGAAAAGGGAAAACAAAAACTAGGCCTAATAGAGCTCAATGATAGTGATACAGTTGATTATGGTACCTCTAGGGTCTATGTTCTTAGTGGAGGTATAAACTATGTTGTTGATAATCTAGTTTTGGGTAATAATTTAGTTTTGGAAAATGATCATACTGGACAACCCATGAGTCATTCATTAGAAACTAATGATATGTTAGGTTTTGTTAATGCTGTTCATGTCACCCAAGGTGTTATCACTAATTCTCCCACCCATGTGGTGGATTAGAAGGATCACAGTGAACCTCATGAAGTAGTTAAATAGGTGTAAAAATTTCCCACTCAGATTCTAATAATTCTTTACTTGATGTAGATGATGAAGCTTGTCGGATTGAGGAGGATTATTGGAAATCGAGCTCATTGAAATGTAAAAAACCAATGAATTAATTAGATAGTCTCATCAAACCAAATATTACGAAGAGTAGGAAATCTATAGATTATTCTAACATAGAAAGGTAAATTTTCACTAGATCATTTGATTATGATAGGTCATAAAAATAGATTCTACCCCACAACTGATTGATGATGAACCTTATTGGACACCCATTGGTGATGACATTTCAAAACAGTTAATATTTTATGAAGATGTTGATACCTATTTGAAGGATTCTTATAGGATCAACAAGGACCTAGGGGTTAACTATGTCTTGGATGGAGGAACAAGATGCTATTGTTTTACAAAAATACAATGATGGGGAAGTCACTATAGAATTTTATCTTCAAATTAGAAAACGAATGGTTTCTAAAATGTTGGAATAATTTAAATGTTACCATGAATTTAAATATAGATAAATACCATGAAAAAAAATATTCTTATATTTTCTTTCTTGATGGATGTTTGTGGGGTGCTTTATTTATTTGAATAAGGGATGGTAAAATCCTAATAGTGAAAAATGTCTTATGTTTTAGTGTTGTTGAGTTTCTAATGTATAGATTGGAAATATTTTTTTTGTGAACATTGAGATTATTTATTCTTATTTTCATTTAAATATAGTGAAGGTTTTTACTGATAAAAATATTACTACACTAGTGGTTATTGGTTTTTTATAGATTATTGTTTGGCTACTTGAAGATACTTCATTTTGACACTTCTGAGTGGTAATTTAGAATCTGATGATATTGGGAGATACTTGGAACATGATTTGTTGATCTATCAAATCATTTTGGACTATATTTTATTATAATTAATTTTATTATGAATCATGTTTTGTGTAGTTTACTGACTATTTTTCCCATATTTATAGTTATGGTTACTTTTTTGGTATATCTTCTATTTTCTGGACAACCATAATGATTCTTTTTCTATTCTTTGGATATATTTATACCACATGGAATTCATGTCATACCATTGATTCTTTTTCAGCCTATTCTTTTTTCTTGGATTTAATTTTTGTTTGAATCATCTTGTTTTTCTGAGATGAGTGGATTTTATGGTTCTTGTATCATGCTTGTTGGGAGCTTCTCTACTTCTATTTCAAATGCATGTATGTCTATGTCAATACAACATTAAAAACATGTTATTATAGGGTTTTTTAATTTATTTAAGTGTGATTTCACAAGATATTGTGTTCATTATATTGATGAAGTGATCAGTGAAAACTATCTTTAGATTTTTGTAATTTTTGACGGTGGAATGGAGTTTCTAGATCACCATAAATGGGCTCATGGTTGGTTAATATTCTGGTCAAAATTCTACATGAGCTGCATCAGAATGGAAATATTTGGTGAGGTGATGGGTTTTATGCTGCATCTTTTACTTTTAATTTTTAGAGAACTGTATTCTGGAATATTCCCATTGTGCCTCATGTATTCATTGGACTACATTATTATTTTAAAAAATTATTAAGAGGTGGGAGTTGGGTTTCTAATTTGCATTTCATTCTATTAAAAAAAGATTCTTTTACTAGAGTTTAAGAGTTATTAAAATAATTATGTTATACTCACTTCACATGTTAAATTTCATACATTAATCAATTTCCATGACAATATCACTATTATCTCTATACGATGAATAGTTAAGATGAGTTGTTATGCTTGAAGCACTAAAATCATTTTCTAATGGATCATATAACCTAGAAAGTATACAAATATATTACTTATGTCCTCATACATTAACCAAAATAATGGTTCTCATAGGGTAATTTTATACCCAAAAAAATAAACCTTCAATTAATGATGTAATACATTATTATCCAAAACTCAATAGTATTTCCAAAAGTTAAAACTAAATCATTCCACAAATAAATAACCCCATATCCCGAATAACCTCAATAACCACAAAATTAAATATTGTTTTAATGATAAAGGTTATCTCATACCTTTCAACTCAAAATACCAAAAATACAGTGATATTCTTCTGAAATAACATTAATAGTATAATCACAAAATCAATTTTCAATCCCATTTTTATCTATACGATAAAATATATGTTCTAAAATTAATCACAATCATTTTCTATCAGACCATTTAATTAAAAAAATGATTTCTAACTAACTAATAAATCACATTGTCTAGTGGTAGGAATTGCACCCTTGTTACCCTTCAATTGTGGGTTCAAGACCCATGAAATTTTTGGATGTTATGTGTTATCGCTCATCCTCAGGATTTCCATTTTCCTTAAAATTCCATCCTTCTTAAATTCCTTGCTATATGATGAACATCTTTAAAAATTAAATTAATCATCAAAGATCATATAAAACCAAAATGTTCTCAATAAATTTAAACATTTGATCAACCTTAAACTTATTAAAAAATATTGGTATTCATAACTATTAAGATAACCTCAAATGAAAAAAATTTTAATATACAAATTTACCTAAACCTTTTCTATGATACCAACTATAAAATCCCTAAACTTACACTCTTAGATCTGGGTCTAAAAAACCATCACTACATTTCTATCTTTGATACTGATGAAGGTGACCCATTTTTCACAATACAAAATTACAACATCACATAGAAATATTGGATCACTTACATACCCAAGGACCTTTTAGGTTTAGAATTTTAGATAATTCGGAAAACAATATTATATAAACCGTGTCCATGAATTCAAACAAGTATTTTCCCCTATTTACCAAGAATTTCATATTCTATATTAATTCTTGAAAAACTCTCACAAACATTATCATGTTAGAAATATTTATAGACAAAAAACATTTAATCATCATTATTTATAAACAGGGGAATATGAAACATAATAAGTGTGAGCTTAAATTCTTAGTAAAGGTAAAAATGCATTAACAATTGAATGTAATTAGTGATCATAAGAAAAGAATAAATGTATGATTCTATAATCAAAGAACGTTATTATAATTTAATAATATTCATACCTATCAATTCCTATATTATAAATCGTGAGAAATGTAATAAATATTTATCAAAGGAAAGAGTCATAAGAATCAATAATCATGAGCCTTTTCATTTCAATGTTGATTAAAGGAATCATTAAAAACTCATAGAAATCATAAAGAGAACATGTTGGTATCTTGTAAGATTATCTTCATAACCCATTTAAAATAGTTTTAGAAATAACTAGAGCCTAGTTAAATCCATAGGAGAAACCCTCTGGAAACTCTTTCCTTCTTGCCTCTAAATACAAGGAACATTACCCAATGCATTGGTGTGCAATATATGTACACCCATTATATAATATATATTAGGATCACCCAATTCTATATGGGCACACCCATAATATAAGTTATATCAGGCTCACCCATGCGATATAATGGTGCTCAACCCCTTATAAGAAATTTACAAGAACCATAACATAAATAAAGTAAATCAAACTTTCATCTCATCATAAAAATCACAAAAAATTCATTTTTTATTTCATAAATTGATTAACTCCATGAAAACATGTGGGTTCCATGATAATTTATTTGAAACATGAATAACCCAATAAAAAGAAACTAGTTTCATGACAATCTCATTGAAATGTTATTAACCAATGGAAAAGAAATTAGTTCATTGAAATTATCATCAGAACAATAATAATCCATCAAGATAAATAATGAGGCTGATATGATTACCAAATATCCCTTTTAGAGAATTAGTAACACTAACTATTGATATTGTTGATGAATGAAAAATACTATTAAAATATCATTAAAAACAATATAGAGGAAAATATAATTTTTTACTTTGAAAAACATATTTAAAAAGTAAAAATTCATTAAATATTTTGAAAATAATTTTCTTTAAAAACAAACATGAAAATATATAAACAAAATTTCAAGGAAAATAATGGACATGATAGTAGGTATTTTTCTAAGTTCTAAATAATAAAATATACATTATTTTCCAATATTTTTTAAAGGGTTCCAAAAGTGTATCATTTGGAAAACATTAAGAAATTTGATTTTTAAAACCATTTAAAAGAATATAATTGATCATGTAAAATTTATGCAAGAAATAAATTTTGTTTATAAAAGAACTTTTTTTTGAAAACTTGTATGTGTGTAAGAAAGTTACCTGATTTAAAACAAGATACAAGATCATTATCACTTACAAATTACTTTCATTAAGTTTATTTAATAAATTAGAGATGAAATATAAATCTAACATTTAAAAAATTAAAACTAGAGGATAATGAATGATATTTGGTTTAATAAAATATGATCATATTATTTCCTCCAAAAGAACCTTCAATATAAAAAATCCTAAAAATAAATGAGATTTCAAGATATATCCTCTCCCACTTTGGGAAATCTATAATTGTAATCCCCTTGAAGTAATAAATTCAAATGAAAAATAAAACATCACAAACATAGATAGATTCATGATATAATATATTGAATGGGAAGTAGATACACGTGATAATATAATATAGGTGTACAACGTAACATATGTCCCAAATAAGTCAATTTGAGGGGTGAAACCCTTAGAATTATCATAATGTTAAAGTGAGAATTAATCAATGAATATATTATGTGTATATAATGTAAATACACATATAAAAATTCAGAATACAACATAATATAATAAAAAATAATTTCACATATAATCTTATAATATCATTGATAATGATGAATTAATATGATCTAATGAAAATAAATTGAGTTATGAAATTATTTACCAGTTGATAATTTTCATGTAAAATTCCCTTGGATGAAATAATTCATTTAATACTTAAAATTAAATTATTTATGAAGTATTCATGATATTATCTATGAAATGGGTTTTATATACACTTTATTAATTAAAATAGGTGCACAACATTATAATATTCCTTAATAGAGAGAAATTGGGATGTCTTCCTTTACCTCGAGTCCATGCATTCCATTTATATCCTATAACTCCTATATAATAAGGATATAAAAAATATATGATTTCTTAATAAATTTTTATAGTTTTAATAAATTGTAATTAAATAATTTATTTAATTAATTGTAATTATATATTTATATATTTGATCAGTTAATTCCATGTCAAATGTTTTGAGGACATTCGGTTAATTGTTTCAAAATGGCTTCGGTGTGTTGAATAAGGTCAAATAGGTAATTATTACAACATATAACTAATATTAATAATTAAATATTTATCATATTTATACATATATTATAATTTTAAAACTAATCATGAATTATGGTTATAAAAATTGTACTACGTTACAATCATGGAGATGGTAGGAAACATGTACGCATGAGTAATGCTTCTATTTTTCCACACTCATCATGGAAAGATGGTATGTATTATTTTATATTTAAATAATTATCATCAAATAATAAATAAAACATTATTATTTTTATATATACTCATATATATCATCCATGTAATGTTTTGATGAAAAAATAATCACATCGCTTCATGGTGGCGGTAGTTCACACATACGCAAAAAAGAAATTAGCATATCTCAATGAGTGAAAATGTAAGAAAGAAAAGGGAATATTATCTTTAATAATGATAAAAAAATTCATTAATATAATAATTATTTCATATATATTAAATAAATTTATTAACATTATCCTTAACACCTTTCATATAAAGAATTATTGAAAAACTAATCACATTGCTTTGTGAGTGTGCAGTCCACCGTACACATGAGATATGTTATCCAATTCAATACAGAATGGAAATTAAGAAGGTATATGTAAAATAATAATTCCAGGAGTGTAATTATGTTTCAAATATCATATATATACTTTAAATCATTCATTATAACAATCCAAATGGGGTGATAATGAACTAGTAATTACATCAGTTCACGAGACGGTAATCACCATACACATGAATGATTGTTTTGTTTCACATTTAATTGGAGGGGATTTGGATTTAGGTCATAATGTGAAAATAAATAATTATAGTTTTATTATATGGTATATAGTGGTGTTATAGTATCATCAAAATTGAAGATTATTTTAAGGAGTTGGAAGAAGAAATAAAATAAAATTTTTAGTTAAGAAAAATACTTCTTGTTCAGACAACCTCCTTAGGTAAGCACAAAAATCATTTTTAGGTTTGATTTATTATAAAACTAGGTGGATATATATTTTTTATAGGTAATTAAGGAATTAATTTTGGTAGGTATTTTCCAATAAAAAAGTCTTTGAATGTGTGGAGAGGTGAGGAGAGGGGGTGGACTTTTATAAGTGGGGTTAGTGTCACACTTGTAATTTCTGAAAAGGAAAAGTGATACCCAGGTGTTTCACATTCCAAAATGATACTAAATAGAACATTATTTTCACTTATGTGAGATAAGTTATAAATAAATCTATACAAAATCATTTATAAAATTTTAGGTAATTTTAACTCTTATCTCTTTAGTTTAACCTTCAGTAAACTTGTTTTCACCTTAATCATGATAAATGATTTTTACTATTTTCACTATTTTTATGACCAAAAATTAAGTTGAAATTATTATATAATATAAATAATGATGATTAAAAATTTGGAATCCATTTTACTATATTCAATTTACATATGTGGTATAATTAATTTAAAATAAGGCCCACAGACATGATGAAAAAGATGTTTTCCAAGAAATGTATTTTTCATGCAATAGATAATATTATATTACCTTAATGACTATTAATCATAATTATATGAATTTAAATTATTATATATTGATATATAATTTATAAATTTCATTTAAATAATTCATAATTATAAGGTTTTTTAAATAACTATACTGTATAAACATTATGCACTTTAAAATTGTTTTCAGAAAAAAACTGCTTAAACAAGAAAATAAACTTATATTAGACTTTAGAATGAAAATGATAACAATGTAATTAATTATATTAAATAAAAATAAATAATAATTATGATACTTTAAATAAAAAACAAATCATAATTTACCTTTAAATTATATAATTTTTTGAAGAGAAATGAGTCTTAAAAAAATTGTATTTTTTTCTATTCCCTAAAAATCATTATTTTATAAAAAAATCCAAAAAATTTACCCTAAATTAATTTTGATATAATGATTTCTAAAATTAATTTAATTTTTTTAAATAAATTTTCTAAAATATCTAAAAATAAATTATAATATTTTATCATAAAAAGAGTTAAAAATTATTTTGAAGAAAACATATTTTTTTAGAATAAATTAGTTTAATAAAAAATTGATTGACTATTTACTAAGAATTTATCAAAAAGAAATTCATTGGATGAAAAATATATATATATAATTCATAAATTATTTAAATCTATTCACACCCTCTAATTTAATTTCTTGGTTATAATGGTTATATTTAAAATAATTTTATAGAATGGTTCGTTTAAGATTGGTGTTGTGTGTCTTGTATGCTATCAAGAATAGATTCGTTTTTTAAAATATACTGGTGTTGTAGAAATTAAAGAAAATTATTTAGAAGGGTCTAAATACTGAGATTCATTTAGAAAATTCTTATCAACCATAAACTGATGGACTATTTGAATGGGTTGTTCAAAATTTTGAATATATATTGATGTCATCCTCTCTTGACTTTCAAGTTATGTGGGATCAATATTTACCTTTACTAGAATTGAAATATAACAATAGTTTCCATTCAATTATTGAAATGGAAAAATATGATGCATTATATGGAAATAGGTTTCATAATCCAACTTATTGGGATGAAGTTGGTGAAATGAACGTTGTAGGACCAGAACTTATAGAGGAGACAATGACAAAGGTATAAACTATCCAAACTTATATTAAAGTATCTCAAAGTATGTAAAATGGCTATGATGATAAACAGAGGAAATTTTTTGAATTTCATGTGGGAGTTCATACATTCCTGAATGTGTCTCCCAGGAAGGGTGTTATAAGATTCAATAAGAAAGGGAAATTGAGGCCTAGGTACATCAGATATTTTTAAATCATGTAAATAATTAGAGATTTGGCCTACCATTTGGCAATGCCACCAATTCTATATAATGTACATGATGTGTTCTATATATCATTATCAGCAAAGTACATTCTAGAACAAACACATGTTCTCACATATAAATAAATATAATTGGAACCTTATCTATGTTATTTTTAGAGCCTTTCTAGATTCTGTACACTAGAGAATTAGTGTCGAGGAATTGAATGGCTCTACTGGTAATGGTACATTGGATAAATCATAAGATAAAAGATGCAATACCGGAACCAGATGAAGTTATGATAAATAAATACCAAAATATTTTCATGAGGTGACATTATAGAAATGCCTAAGATGATTTTTTTTAAATGGGGGTGAATTTAAAACCATAATACTTTATAATATATTTATTGTTAAAGAAATTTGATGTTTTTGACATTTTGGGGTACATACAACCCCTAGTCAAAAAGAACTGTAAAATAATATATAATTGTAAAAAATATATTTAGTTGGATGGTATGAATAAGAATAAATTAATTATTAAAATTATATTTGTTAAACATGTATAAAATAAACTCAATGTTTTTTAATTGATTAGAGTAAAAATAAAAATAATTTAAAAGAAATGTTTTTTAGAAAAACAATTTTATGCATGCATTGTGTTTTTATCTTAAAATTTAAAATATTATTTAGTGTTCGTGAATTATTTTAATGATTATAATATATTATATAATCAATAAAACTTTTAATCATTGATCTCCTAGTTTTTCTAAGCATGAGATAAAAATAAATCCGATTTTAGGCATAAAATATGTATATTTCTAAAAAGAAGTTTCATTGCATTTTGCACAATTATTTTACAATTAGTTTTTTTTTAAATTTTAGAATATAGACTTTAATTAATGATATTAATTTTCAAATAATAATTTCAAAATTATCTTAGCATTATGTTTATATAATTTTATGAAAATATTAATTTTTTGATAAATAGCGGGAAATGTTGATTTTTCTGAAAGTTCCCTTTTCATTTAAATTATAATATAAGTTATCCTTTAAAATTATTTTAAAAGTAAAATAAGTTCAAATATTTTTTAATTAATCTAATTTATTTCATTAGATTCAATTTTTTTTATTTTTGATCAAAAATGATTTTATACCTAAGAAAAATTTTCCGTTAGAAAACCATTTTCCAACATAATTACAGGTTTAATTTTGAATTAAATTATACCAATTATATAACTTCAATTTTAAAAAAGGTATTAATTTTTTATAAACAGTGAAATTAATTCTATGTAATAATAGAAAATTATTTTTTATTCATAATTAATAGTAAAGTTAGTAAAAATTAGTTACTGTAGTTTAGTTTAAAACAAGTTTATCTAGGGTTAAGCTAAAAAATAAAAGGGTTAAAAAGACCTAAAAACTAGTATAATTTACATTTTCTATAAATATTTAAACCTTATATCTTGTGAGGTTTTTTAATGGTTCATTTTCTATCCATGCCGGAGGTGTGAAAGATGGGTACAATTTATTCATTTAAAAAATCCTTGTTTTTTGTTCCTCTACTTATAAATGAATACCCCCTATCCTATCCTCTCAACACTTAAAGGGACCTTTGGTTAATATAAGCCCTAAAAAACCTTACTTATGTACCGATCCATTCATTAAAGTGCCTAGTTTTATTTTGAAAAAAAATCTTGGAATGGTTTAGGTATAAACCTAAAGACATTCTTCCAAGAAGATGTGTAGTTATTAACCTTGCGTTTTCATTTTATTTATTCTTATACCACATTAAAATATTATCTAAATATACTAAAATAAGATAGTAGGTATATTAAATATACTTATATGTTGTTATTTTAGTGTCATAATATATATTTATATCATTTTCCATCAAATTGGAAATGAAATCATTAATCGTCTGTAGGACGGACTAACACATCACAAATTGATGTAATTTGTTTTCCATCACCACCTCTCATAGATAGATATAATGATTAATTTAATGTGTGGGTATATATATATATATATTATTTATTATATAATTATAATATCACATAAACCTTCTTACCTTATAATCCATTGGAAAAGGAAAACGTTTCTTGTGCGTACGTGTGGACTACCGCTGCAAAGAAGCGACGCGAAAAATATTTTAATTTATTTTTTAATGGATGGTAATAAGGATAAATTTAGTGATTATATGTGATATATATTATATTATAATAATTATATAATGTTTAATTATAATTTACCTTTGTTTCATTCTATCCATTGAAATAAGTGGAAATAATATTTATGCATACGTACATCCTAACGTCTCTATGAAGGATGTAATTCATTTTTATATCACTTGATTTTGTGGATGAATATAAAATTTTATATAATTAATATATATTATATTTATATCATGGTTAAAATTAGGTATATTATGGAATAATGATCAAATTAAAATGATCTAAACTACCAAACCAAAACGTTCTAGAAAAATGAAGCAATTATCACCCAGAATAGAAATTTTAAAAAAATTATTATCAATTAATGGGTGATAAAATTTTATAAGTAAAACATATATGGTATGATATATATAATTATGGTAATATATATATAATTATGGTTTTTCAAATTATTTATAATAAATATCTATTTACTATATAGGATTTTTGGACAAGTACGAAGGAAGATGAACCTGAGGTAAGTGTTTATTTCACAATCTCATTATTATTTGGTATTTTTATGTTTTTGTTTCCAATGAGGAAATTATTTTATATTCTATATTAAAACAATATATTTTATTTTACTCTAATTATTATTATAAATTACATGTTTTCCTTTCAAATTATTCTCTCTAATTACTCAATATACCAAAGTAATGTTTTTATGGAAAATAGTCCATGTTTTTATACTCAATTGAGAACATTTCTATTCCATGTTCCTATTTTCCATAAAATGTCTAAAAATATATTCTTATAATTCTAATATCATTTATTGAATAATTTTTTACCCATGTTTTAATTTTTTACAAAATGTTTTAAAAAGAATCTTCTTTTCATTTTTGAACGATGAACTTTTGACATGTTACCGAAAATGTGAAAGGGATATTTGTTTTAGCATGTACGATGTAAAGTATATTTCATTCTATCATGAACGATAAATGATTTAAATGAAAAATTGATATTTTATAAGTTTACTTTGAAATAAATTTTCTTCTTTGATATTTTAGAAATTGTTAGTTTCCAAAAGATATTTTCAAAGAGAAAATGATATTTTTTTCAATAATGTTTTTAATTACATTTTATGGTATTTCAATCCATTAAATACAAAAAATATTATTCACTTATGATCCACCATGGATATTTTGTATTGATACCATCAATATTATTTATTTGGATGGGTTATGATCAGTTTCACTATAGATGTACTATTTTGATACCATTCATGATAATACTTCTACCTGGTTTACGATTATGATTATTGATTAGGGAATTTATTAATGTTTTATATGATAATTTTTTAATAAAAATATTTTAATTGATTATATTTATCCCATTTCATATGAGGTATGAACTGGACTTAGTATGTGATGGACGGAGCCTGCTATATCCCCCTGATGCATCAACGTGCCTTATGAGACAAATCAGCATGGGAATTTAGCTGTGACCTTATCCATTTATATAAGATGTATTAGAACAGGGCCTTGAAAATTTGTTTATTATGTACAAAATTAATGATTCCATTATTTTGGTATTATTTATTTATGTCCATGTGATTATTTGATTATTTATGACATCCATGGGTAAGTTAAAAGCTCATGTGATTATTTTTATGAAATTATTTTGTCATCGTTTATTCCTAACATATTATTCTTCATGCTCGTGTTATTTATTAAATGGTTTGTTTTTTAGATATTTATCTTTTCGTATTGATTACACCTTATTTATTTATTATAGATTCTGGTATATACTTACCCTTACCGAGCATCTATGCTCACCGATTTCTTATTTTTTTTCCTTTCCAAATAATGCCACGAAATGTATTATGATTGATATGGAGGAATATTCTAAAGGGAATAATGGTGTTACCAAAGAAAATACTATATTGTATTTGAAATTTTCAAATGTAATAAGAAATTAAATTATGTATCCAGTTTCCTAATAATAAAAAACTATACAATTCATTAGTATATGATCTCTTTTATCTATCACCAATGTAATAAAGTAACAACAGACTTGTGGCTACTAAGGTCAGGGTCTTTACACAAACCTCCTATAATATCTCGAAAGTATAAGAAAGTTGTGAACCTTTGGTATATTCATTTGTTCTACCCAAATAATAATTTCCTTGATCTTTTATGCGTCCAATATCACACCCTACCAGTACACCACATATCAAACTAAATTCACCTTTCATGTCAAAAAATTGCACTCATAAAACATTCCAATGAGTTTATGATATTGAAGAACCTGTATGAAATTTCCGAGATACTTGATATTCTCCTCATCTGACATTGGGTATATAAGGATCCCATTGATGATCATGACTAAAAAATGGTTTATGAACTCAGAAGATATAGATTTCACGAGCCCCATAAACACAACTAGTGAATTTATAACACCGAACGACAAGAAAACAAGGTTATAGATCCCATAACCGCATTTCAAATAATTATTTGGGATATAATTCTCCTTCAACTTCATCTGGTGACATCTTAACCACATAAGGATATTTTAAAATCAATTGGACACTTTTATCTAGTCAAATAGATCATCTATTCTCAGAAGGGGGTAACAGTTCTTGACAATCATCTAATTTAACTTTTGATAGCTAACCCATAACCTCAAAGTACTATCCAACTTATTGATGAACATCAATAGAGCACCCTAATAGGATATAGTTGTCCATATTAATATATTATACAATAAATAATTAGTATGGATTCTAAACTTACATAACTCCATGGGTTCTATATGATATAGATCCATAAAAATTAGAGTGTAACTCAGTTGTAACTCTACACAAAAATTGACATCATGTTTAGGTTTTAGGGTCATAACATCATCCAAGAATACATAAAAAAACTCCTAAAAAACATCAGAGATCTTTTCTACTTGTGTGACCATTTAAAACTCTACTAATTGGGATTGAAGAGGTTCTTCTCCCCTAATTCCCATCCAATTTTTCCACTCATCAATAAACACCACATGTTGTCCCTCCATATAATAAAACAAGGGTCTAATCTATAAATAGTCAACAAAAACACATAGAGAATATAATTTTTCATTATCAAGGTTGACATCATGTGGTTTCATCTACAATAAGAAGAAACTCCCCATTAAATTATGATACCACATTATTAGTCTATATCCTAGACACACTTCAAACAAGGAAGCCTGTCCTTTGACTAGTATGGATAACAACTATGGAACTTGAAGCCCCTCCACCTCTATCCCTAACATGAAACCTAGAGCCAATGAACCCAAGGAGTGACGAGATAAAAAATCAAATAAAAAATAAGGTATATTATAATCGTATTATACCTCAAAAAACATTCAGTCCCTCTCAATTTGACACATCCATAACATGCACCCACCCACTTCCATCTCCTTTACATCACTACTAATGACCTATATGAATAAAATCTTGTTTAGGCCTCTAAGGATGAGGACCATCATCGGGATAACCTCTACAAGATCCATCCACTCTTAGCTACTAATCAAACACTAAATCCTCTCCCACTATTTAGGATATATATTGGTTTGAATGTACAAACCCAAATGACCTCCTTGAGAATCCAGTCATTGAGTTTAATGGGGACAATAACCCCCATAGACATAACATAAAGATTGAAATATCCTTGTAGATTATTGTGAACTTTACCTAGAATTGAATAATGTAGATTATTATGATTGACTTCCTATTGATCATATTTCCAACTTCCATAACGTCCATGATCCCCCACTTAAATATATACACCTCAAGAAGATTTTCTGACCTCAGTATCTAAAAAATCCTCTCTATAAGTGCATCTGATTGATCACTTCAGCCTTTTTTGTTCCTCCATATATATAGGAAGCCTAAATGGTGTGACTTTGTATATGGTCACTGAACATAGTTCCTCCTCAAGATTTCATTCTATAGGATCCTCTTTTGGAAATATATCAATAGAAAAACATAATAGGTATTTAATAATAAACCTAGCATATCAAATGCTTAGAATTCCCTATTGAAGGGTGGGAATATCCAACCTATTCTCTTCCTTCATCATTGATGATAAGAAATCCAAATATAACTCCTCATAAAAATCATACCCTGAAACATCCTCCTCTCCATTATTTCTAAGATAAAACAACCTTTATTGTAATTACTATTCATGCATATGAATGACTTGAAATGGAACCCAAAGCTCATATTAATCCCAAAGAAAACTAAATTCATTCTCATGATTCTCTAGCCTAGGCTCTGTATCTAGATTGGTAATTCTCCCCTTTAATTTTTTTGTACCTTGATTCTAGAAAGCATGTAACTCCCTCTTCCATGTCTCGTACTCAAATTTCAGACTGATCCTATAAAGATTGACCAAATCATCATATTGATCCTATATATCCTGAAATGCATGAAGATAATGACTATGATACATCCATGAGAAAAAAAATAAGGGAAGGAATTCTAATATTCATAGCATGGAATTAATTTAAATTTATTAATTAAATTCATTTTTATTTCCTAAAAAAATCTCATTCACTAAAAAATGAAAATAAGAATGATTCTTGTACCTATATTAGCTCTATATCCAAACAATAAGTATGATCTCACATAGGGGTTTTAGTATATTCAAGGTCCTTGAATTGAATCACATGGGTCCTTAGAGATCCATGTGTTAACCAATATCTATTGCAACATCATAAACTTTGTCAAAATGACACCATTTTCCTAAAATTACCATGAAAGTATCACTAGTTTCTAACTCCAAATTTTATCCTATCTCTCAAAAAAACATTTGATATCAATTTATCATTCACCACCTCCACTGGTACCCCTTCTTGACCAGTAGAGAGGAGAAGGAGTGACCCCCCCCCCCGAGTCTATGTCCAGTGATCCCTGAGTCGGTGACTATCAATGAAGGAATACAACACTCAAATGGGAGGCATTTCACATAGCATATGAAAATGATTGAGTGAGATGATAAGAAAACACAAAAACCCCATAAAATAATTTTAAATAAATCAAACCATCCAAAAAAGTATGTAAATAAATACAATGAGTCCAATGTAAATACAAAAAAACTAATGTAGTGACTCCACAATAACTTCAACATCCAAGTAAGTAATGCCCAAATCTGTCTGTATAACTATCTTGGAAACATAAAAGTACACCAGTAGAAAAATAGCCTTTAACATTAGTTTTTTCCCATTAACACCAGTTTTATATTTGACATTAATAATGAAGATGTTGTAAATGTTATTTTTAAGGTAATATTATCTAACTGATGTAAAAACAATTGTTTTCGGGTATTTTGGAATTGGTTAATTTTATACCCGACTTTAAAACAAAAAAAAATTAAACATTGGACATCAATTTTTTGGGAATGGAGACACCATAATGTAAAAAAATAAAACCTTATTTAGAAAAAATAATGTCGAAAATTCATTCGATATGGGTTATTTGGTTAACTGACATGGAATATGTAGTTTTTGTTTTCATAAAACATTGATGCAACCAACATTATTATGAAAAATAATGAGAAATATGTGCTAAAAAATTTAGAAACCCAACGAAAAAATTAACTCAAAGAATAAATTTAATTTAATTTCTTGGGGTAGAATCCTTCAAATTGATATGTTTTTTCATATACCTATTATTTTTTATAAAGAAATCATGTGGAAACCACAATGGCGATTGATCCGAAATGTCAAGCATCAGATTGTGAATATTATAAGGGATTTTTATCTACTTATGTCGGTCATATGAACTATATATAATCGTAAAAAAATAATCAAAAATAATTTCAATGAATATACCCAATAATAATTAAATGAGGTAATGAAAAAAATAACCTACAGATGTGAATCAAAGAGAAATAGATTAAAAATATTAAAACAGAGAGTATGAGAAGATATATAATGGGTGTGAAATATTTTTGGAGATGATATAATAAAAGAATGTGGGGTCAAAAAAATTAAACCGTGTTGTTAAAAAGATGAAAAAATTTATTTCACGATTTTAAAATTGGAGTGTTAACATCTGTTTTTTTAAAATGATGTTAAAATAATTGTTTTAAATGCTTGTTTATTTCTAAACTAATATGGAAAACTTCCCTGAAGAAATTTTCTAATGTCAGTTTTATATGGAACTGATTTGAGAACCCATCTTCAAGGGGATTTCTGTGTCGGTTTAAAAATAAATCGACATGGAAAACCAATTGTGACAATATTTTCACCTCAATTTTATACAAGACTGATGTCAAAACCGATCCGCGAGGTAGTTTCCATGTCAGTTTATAAATAAACCATTGTTAAAACCCCCACTGATAAGTTTAGGATTCGGTTATGAATAAAACCAATGTGAATACGTTTCCGTAGTTGGTTATTCATGTCGGTTTATGTTTAAACTAATGTGAAAATATTTTTAAAGTCAGTTTTAATGAAACCGACATTAATACCCATGAAGTTAAAGGCTATTTTCCCACTAGTTGTATTTATTCATATATAGGGTGATCATAACATGTATACTCAGTAGGATCACACTAATTTTATCCAATTAAAATGTAAAAATTTCATACTAATGCCCTAGTGAACAAAAAAGAAACCGACAAGCACCTTGATTGGTTATTTATCAATCCCAACCTCACAATGGATCATTCACTAAATAAAACAATCATGTAGTGAGATAATATCAAGAAAACATGGATAAAGGCTCCCTCAATCACTTCTACATTATGTTTTCACTCCCATGCTGCGACATCAAACATCATGTTCCCCCATTGCTTCTACCACTAATCAAGTAAAGACTGATGTAGGTTGGGACATTTCTCTACCTACACCACCATTACAGGGTCCATCATATAATTTTGATATTATTTAAATCCATATATCCCTAATTCATATCTGTTAGTCTATAATAGATGTGGTTCAGATCACAACCATTCCAACCCTATCCTTCCACAAGGTTAAACATCCTATGCTAGCATCAATTTCATCATGCATGTCTCTCATTCCACTACTGCATCACCATTCACATCTATCCAAAACCTCATATCCATAGAATTAGGGTATCGAGAATGTGAATTAAATCAACCTCATTCATTCCTCCTACCATATATGACCCCCAATACATTTTATATCACCTCATAATCAAGAATCACCACCAATTATGCCATCATTAGTTAGTACTCACCACCATCTAGGTACAACCACTATGAATTGTAACTAAAGGAAGAGTGAGGAAGATGGGGTAATCATCTATCCATTCCTCACCATCTAGATATTAAAAAAATAGCCCAACACATCTGGGTGTCAGTATGCAATACTAAATGTGAGTGGGGTGTATATAAAATTATCAAGAAAGTAATGATATATACAAATAAACAACACATACTATTTTCCAAAAGGTTACAATTCAATACTTCATCAACTTCATCTATTGACAACCCCAAACTGTCATTACCACATACTACCCCAAATAAAATTAAACTCCACCAAAATAAACAACCATTAACAAATCCACTTTACATTATTTCAAAATACTGATCCAACCCCTTTCTTGATTATTACATTTCTATCTACTATTCATTTATTTAAACATTTAACTTCAAATTTGATGCCAAACCATAGTAATCAACATCCAAATTTAATATCTATTAAGTATAATAGTTTCATAATTATTAAATTTGTTAAATTGATCCCACATGTTAATTATAGTTCACTTTTATTAAATTTTTGTCCACACCATTAACAATTTGTCATTACCATCATCAAATTACATCATTACTAGGATACTACCACAATGGAAAAAAATACCCTCACATATACTACCAAATATAACACCACAAGCCAACTAACTCACCCCAAAAACCAAATATAAACCACCAAACTTCCACAACCCACAATACATCCCACATTAAAATAGATATCCAACTTCATCATTGGAACTCCATATAGCCCAGATAAGAAAAATCTTAATAAAAACACACAATTGGCATATCAAAACAAATTGATGAATCGTATAAATACCTAATTCATTATGGAGGGGGGTCTTATTAATTCATCATCTTTCCCAGGAGTATTTTCACATAGTTTCTACGTTTACAGTAAACCATTTTTAGCCAAATATATGTTCCTAACCTTTTATTAGTGGTGTTTTTAACACAAAAAATGTTATCAATCCACAAAAAATGATTACAATTGACAATAGTGAAAACATGCATATCAAAATTGGTTATATATTTCAAGTGAAAACAATTGAAAATAGATATGAAATTGATAAACGCATACAGTTATAGCCCTTACCTTGAAATTAAGTTAATAATGTTCATTATCTTTTTCATATAATATATATCACCCTCACACTTGAATTAAAATCATGATAATTTCATAGATTAGAAAAAAGTAGTGGATAATAAGAATCCTCCACCTAGAAAAGAAGTTCCAAAACACACTGTATAGAAAACAAGGGAAAAAGGATGACAATGTCACTTCAAATATATTTCAAAGGAAAGGTCTTAACCAATCGTATGATACTTCTTGAGATAGTAGGAAAATAAAATAAGAAAAAATCCTACAAAAAATGAGACACACTCCTACAGAAATAGAGAAAGAGACAAGATATTAAACATGACTAAAATGGAATGAAGGAAGGATCCAAGTGAAATAAGACAAATGTCAAAGTACAAGAACAATATTCTGGTTTATCTAGAATCAAACGAAATAATAAAAGTCCCTAATAGAGGAAATCTTTTACATTAATAATCTATATATAGATCATGGAATAACTCTGAAGATTAATGAAATCAACCTTCCTTTCTTAATTTTTATTTAATTTGTTTTCATTTAAAACACACAGAACGAAGCATTTAAAATGATGATATTTAAGGAATTAAAATACAATAGTTTATCCTTGAAAAATATATTTAAAAAATATTTATTTATTAATTTTCATCATTTCACATTAAATGAAATTTTCATGTAATTTTGGAAAATTTTGCTTGTTTGAAAAACTAGAAAATTTTGCAAACTTTTGAACAAACCATGAGAAGACATAGACATCATAGGGCCAAGAAACCAACCACATAAAGGATCCTACCTACCATAAGAAGGAACTAAAATACCATATGAAGGAACCAACATGCCTTATGAACAAAATAACTAACAACATAAAGAAATAAACTGACTATATGATGGAACCAATAGATATCAGGATGGAACCAATTGACTGCACAAAGAAACTAGTTAAACACAAGAAGAATCAAATTAACCACATAATATAACCAACAGATCATAATAATAAACCAATAAACCACATAAAGGAACCAGTTTATTTCCATAATAAACCATCTGGCTGCATTAATAAACCAACTAATTGCATGAACTAACCAAATGATCATAAAAAGAAACCAATTAAACACATAAATAAATATGTGACTGCATGTTTAGTGTAGTGCCCATGAGAGAAAATATAAAAATTTAAAATATGAAATTTCCCTTAACTCCCTAAAATATATATTAGGCCTCAAGAAATCACAAATGAGATGTTTTAGGAACCCATGAAAATACAAGTTTAAAACACTAATTCCATAAAATGAAACAAATAGAGATAAAACAAATTAATATAAGAATGACCACTTTTATATAATAAAAAAGTAAATCATATGTTTTTTAACATCAAAACATAGATAATAAAAATATTCCATCGTAAATAAAAATATTATTAAATAAATAAGTATAATATAACTTTTAATATAGAAAACAAATTTGTAAATAAGAGTTGAACCTGATATATTTACTTTTAAAATGTTAAACTCATGAATAAAAACAATCAAACCTATATTGTCCAGATAGGGATAAGGGGTGGCATGTCTTGGGAGGTAAAAGATATATGGTGAGATATATATAGGTATAGGGATTGTGGTGGGGGAACTATGAGTTAGGGATTTAAAAAACATGTTTAAAATAAATTCCTATTTATGATACTATTTTTGGGTGGTTGAGTTTTTCCATTAGACATCACCTTCTTATTTTTCTCCTGTTCTTAATGATTATGTTTGAGTATGGTTATAGAATTCAACAATAGAGGAAAAAATATAATTTATGTGTTTGGGTGCATGGAAACATTAACACATAGGGTTTTACATGTTTTTTAATGACTGGTTGGACAATTTTCACACATGAGTCTTTATTTTATCCCTTTATTGCAGTTCATTGTTGGATCTCAGTTTTTTCTCTCAAGTTTCAGGTGTGACAAGGTATAATTTTTGAGGTGTTTCTTTGTTTCTTGAGAGTTTTTGCGATGAAAACTGATTTCTTGATATTAAAAGTATCCTTCACATGGTTTTCACATGATTTGATAAACTGTGCAGTCTTCACTAGGTAACCATGTTGCTCATGTTTTGGTGGTAAAGGGATGGCACACAACTTGTGCACAGTTTTTCAAACCATGCGGTAAGTGTATGGGGAGGTTCTATCTTTGGACAATGGTGTTTGGCATGGTTGGTGCATGGTTTTCAAACTATATGTAAAAATCGTGTAGTTTCCCAGGTGTTTCCAATAAGGGGCATATAGTTGACGCATGATTTGGTATTCCATGCGGAAAAACCGTGGAAGCTACCCAAATCATAAAAATGTGAAAGTGAAACCATATCCCTTAAATATTTTTAACCCAAAACGCCTCACCTATCCTCCTTATGGGGTTTTCAACCCTAAGGCACCTCTCCCCTTTTTATCCATGCCTCCAACCTTCTCCCATTGTGTAGAACCAGGGTTTATTCAAGATTTGGGGCTAGATCTCTTAAGGTAATATCATCTCCTCTTCTCCCCCATCCTATTTCCTCTATTTTATTTTGATAATTCTTTATTGAAGGGTTTCTTAGACCTAGGGTTCATGGTTCCCTTAATTTATTTTAGTTATTTTTCCTATTTAGGTATCCTCTTGGTAGATCTTGGTTCTTGTAACCTTCATGAAGTGTTTCCGGGTTTGCGTTATTGAAGCACCGCAGATTTGAGGTAGGTTTCCTTTTTAACATTCCTTTATAATTTATGATTCATTGGTTTCAGGATTTTCTCACCTTCCTTATATGATAAATAATGATTTATTATCTTTTAAATATATTTTAGTGTGAAAATTGGTGATTTATACCTTGTTTTGTGATAAATAACTCTGTTTTGTTATAAATGTGCACACCAAGTGTTTAATAAAATGCATGTTTAGCTTTTATGTATGGTTTGTGGATTGTTAAGCATGGTTTGCCTTTTTAAATGTTTCTTTAACATATTTATGGTATTTTTGGGTTCCTTAAAGAGATTTATAAATGGTTTATAATAAAAAATGGTGTGTGTTTTATTCTTTAAAATGAAATGGTATGTGATATTGATCAATGCCCCATTTAGTATTTTTATAAAAATGTATTTGTCTTAAAAGTGTGATGTGAATGTTTAAAATAGATTTGTAAAAAAATTTGAAATGGAAAATTTTGTGTTTACACCTTTTTTTAATGATGGATTTTTTTTCTTTGAGAAATAATGGTTTTATGAAGGTTGTTTGAGGCCCGTTTGAAAATTTGTGAAAATGGTGAAAGTGTTTAACATGAAAACTATACTTGTATTATTATCTTTCCTTGGTTATGTTGATTATTTTGGGAGGCCCACACTGATAGAATCCCCTGTGAAAAAATTGTTGAAAAGATATAGATTGATCCTTTGGGCGATTCAGGTGATGCCTGTTGTGTTGATCATTATACATGTTTATGTAGTTGGATGCTTGGTTCACATGAATAGGCTCAAATTATTCTATACATCTTGAAATAGATAAACTGAAATTGCTATTGAAGTTTCAGAAAATGATTGATTCTCTTGCTAGATTACACACTAGCTATTAACCCATAACATGAGGATATATTGTGTTTTATTACTATGGGATTGTTCCCCTCAGTCTGTACGATGTGGGGTATGGCTGAGCGTATTAGGAAATATTGATGTCATTGAGTGAGTCATGATTTGTAGGATGAGTCAAAATATGTTACTATGTTCTTGATTATTCATGAACTCCTAGGTTCCCCCCACATCTATTTACACTTAGTTACTTATGGTGTTTGATTGAGATGCATGATTGGTTGGTTACTCTAGTGTTCTTATTTCT
Source organism: Viscum album (assembly GCA_963277665.1). NCBI lineage: Eukaryota > Viridiplantae > Streptophyta > Magnoliopsida > Santalales > Viscaceae > Viscum > Viscum album. Next base: position 646,871,406 of record OY728119.1, read on the forward strand.
ATTGACCATATATTGTGATTATTGTAGTTCTCTTAGGTGTCGTGTACTTATTTGGAAAGTGATGATTTGGTTTTCAAAGGTTTATGGAAAAAAAATTCACTTATAAATGCTTTCTACTCTCTAGTTCTAGTTATTAAATGAAAGCATCACTTTCCCCTTGAAAATGTTTTTGCTTCTTTAAAGGAAAATAACTTGGATTTGGAAATGAAAATGGGAAATGGATCATGATTTTTTTGAAGTGTAAATGTGTGAAAATTTATTACTTTTATATATTGAATTTTAAAATTGAATTTGATTATTATTTTATTTGAAAGGAAGTTCATTGGAAATCGATTATTCAGTCACACCTACAAAGTTTTAATACTAATGCTTATAGTTTCATACTGTTATTTATTTTGTGGAGTAGGTTCTATCTTGGTTTAGATCTCCAAGGGTGGAGTTTGGTTTTGGTATTAGAGAGTTACCCTCAGGTTCACATTGAGACATTGTGTTTTTCAGGTTTAGTATGTTTTTTACTATTCGATTTGTTGTATTTTTCATATTCTTCTATAAAAATGTTCATTTTGGATATTTTTATATATATAAGAGTATTATTTGGTTATATTTCAACAGTTTAGTTTGTTTTTTTGTTCATTTGATGAAATCATTCCTTTGGTTAGTTTGATGATGCCTGAAACTAGTTTCCATCCCATGGGGATCGATAACGCCCTTCATTTCATTCCACAGATCGGTTTGGGTGATAGGTTTAGGGTTGACCTGGGTTGGTTCATGATAAAATGGTAATAAAGGAGGTTATCTCTTTAGAGGACCTTTTTTTTAGAGTGCCCTTTTTTATTTGGCTTTGTCATGATAGATGGAATAGGACTGTCAAAACATGCAATGAAAGTATAGGGGAGTGTATGGACAACACTTTCTAGACCAAACAAAGAGTTTCCCTAGGAATTCATGTTTTGTTTGGTTTCTTTGATTGGGTGGTTGTTTAGTATTAGGGATATGAAAATGTAGTTGGTCTAGTGGTCTTAGTGAGCTCGAAGGGATTAGAAATCCATGTGAATCTAGGGACTTAGTACTTGGATACTCTCCATGATGATTGTTTGATTAGCGTATGGCCTCTAACCATATGGCTAAGTATCCCATCGACGCTAGTTCCCCTGTGAGTCGTTTCAGGTCTCCTCTAATTCTGAAAATTTTACTGAGAAATATTTTTTTGGATTTGTGAAAATGAATTTTGAAATGGTAATGGTTTGGTTTTGGAAAAATGGAAAAAGGGAATTTGAGAATCATTTTGAAGGAGCCATTATAAAATGGATTTTTATAATCGAAATCTATTGTTTTTGAAATTGTTTGTTGGGAAAAGAGAATTTTTTTTTAAAATGGGACTTTTAAATTTGTTTGAAATGTGAAGAAATTGGTTTTAATCAAATGATTTTGATGAAATGGGATTTGTTTGAGCTTTTGGAAAATGTTTTGAATGAAATGAATTGAGTTTTTGGATGGAAATCTATGGGTATTAATTTTTGATCATGATAAAATGGATTTAAGTGTGGAATTTGAAAATGTATTTTTTACTTGATGGTTTGTGGGATTTTGAAATGTTTTATGTATTTTTAGATGAAAATGTTTTGTTTTGATGTTGGGTATTTCTTTGGGCACTCACACGCATGGGTATGTATAGAGATGTAGATGAAGATCTGGATTAGAATGGGTTGATTGGTGCTCAGGGTGGCACGAGAATGTACATGTGACTAAGACTATATAGAATACCATTAGTGAGTGGGAAAAATGCTATGTTTCTTTTCATTAAAAAACGTTTTCAAGAATAAGTTGTGACGTTTTTAAAATGAGTGGTTGTGCGCTACTTCTCTTATGATTTGGAGGTGTTGTTTGTGCAGTGTTTGAGTTTGAGGAATCTTTTTAATGAGATATTTTTGATATAGATCTTGGTATTTTTGTTTCTCACTGTTCTCACCCAAAGATATTTTATAGATATTCTAAGTACATTCACAGGTTGTTCACCATTGGAAAACCCTCCAGTTAATCAACCTAAGGATTTCATTCTTGAGTTTTAGAAGTTAAATCCTTCTATATTTTATGGTCAAGACGATCCCCCCAAACCAAATGAGTTCATACAAAAAATTGAAGGGAAATTTAGCCTCGTTGAGCTTCCTGAGTTGTTAAAGGTAAAATTTTATACCTTTATTCTTGAGGGTCTGGCATAGAAGTGGTGGAAGTTTTTGCCTCCAAACAAGCCTAAGTAAGATCATACATGGGAGTTCATCATGGATTCATTCATTCAGAAGTATTTCTCTAAGATGGTAAAAGTGAGAAAGGGGATAAATATGGGTAGTTTGAAACAAGGTGGTGAATTATTGTTGGAGTTATTTTTTCCATTTCATGGATCTAGTCATTTATCATTCAGGATAGACTATGGATGATTACATGAAGGCACACCATTTTGAGTTTGGGATTGTTCCTGATTTGAATTTGAAGGTCTCTAAGTTCAATTTAACCTCATTTTATGATGTGGTGAAGAAGGATGTGCGTGTGAATGTTGTGAAAGAAGAAGTGATGGAGTTATTCTTCCCTCCTTCTATTCCTAGAAAGCGGTGATTGGAATTCCAGTAAGGAAGTGGGAAAGTGGCCAAAATCTGTTGGAGATGGTCGTGGAATTAAAATTCCTCAAAATCATTCATCACCTTCTAATGGGAATGGAGTCCTAATGTTTCATCAGTGTGGAAAGATATATTATAAAACTCATCATGTGAGAGTGCACCATAAATCTATCGTCCTTGTGGGATCCTATTCCATATGAAATGGATTTTTAGGGTGTTTCTAGGAAGCAATGTGGATCTAGTTCACATGAGTAGAGTGTTGTTTGGGTTTTGTTTAAGGTCTCTTTTTATTTTAATATTTCTTTATGTTTTAGAAGTATTGATTGGTGGTGTTCTATTTTGTTTTTAATGTAAGGGGATGTTGTAGATCTCTGGAGAACTCATTTTTCAATGAAAGCATGTTTTTCCTTTGTAAATTTTAAATTCTTCTATTCGAAGTGGTGGCGTGTTCCACTTTTGACAAGTTTAAGAAAATCGAGTTTGTTGTGTGTTATAATAAAAGGTATTGTGTTACAATAATAATAATTATCTCATAACTATGTCATAATAGATTCTTTAGACATCAAATCTCTAGCTAGTGGTCTTAGAGTGAATCTTTTCACACATTCAAGAAACCACCGAGGATGTGGGGAGCATTGTTTCATCTCTTATCTCAAACTTTGGGGGTGAGGAAGTAAAAATATAAATATTTTTTTCTTGTGAGGTTATCCTTGTGGGGTGGTTCTCTTTTGTTTCCCTACCCCTCCTCCCCTCATGGTGTTGAGTTTTTGGATCATATGGGGGTAGATTCTAGTTTATTATTGTTGGTGTGGAGATCCAACATGGGTATCTTTGAGATTTATCCAAGAATGAATCAATACGTGTTGCTTCTTAATGGAGAGGAGTCCATTCCAAACTCCCATGTTGATAATGTGGTTTTGTTCAAGGATTTTTTGTAGAAGTTTTTTCCCCAATTTCCTTTTGTTTCTTGTGAAGTAGGTTCTTTTATTATTTCATTTCAGGTAATAGGTGTATGATTTGTTTGGAAGTGGTTGATATGTTCATTGATTAAGAGGTTGGATCACATAGTTATGAAATAATTAGTCTATGATAGATCTAATAGAACATCTTGTAGATTTTTGGGGTGAAAAGAATTAATGGTGGGGAGAATTTTCATACCCAAGTTTTTATATTCGTTATCATGGTTCATTGTTGGATCTTGGGGTTTCTCTTATGTTCTGGGTGTGAAAAGTTTTAATTTTTAAATTGGATATTTGTTTCCCATGAGTTTTTTGGAAGGAATTGTAGGATCAAAATAAAAATTTAGATGCTCAATATACAAGAGGGGGGGGGTGAATTGTACACTTTAAAAATTCCTTTGGAACATTTAAAGTTAGTTATGGATAACTATGTTTTCCTTAGTCAAGGAAAATCTAGGTTTAACAAAGTTAAACTAGGAAAATTCACAACACCTCTAATAACTAACTAGAGTATTGGAACCGAGGTTTATAATATAATATTATACCTTAAAGTGTATAGAATCTTTAACTAATCAGAGTACAGGTGTAAGGAAATACAAGAAGGTTATACTTTCATTACAATACAATATGCAGCGGAAAAAAACAAGTAGTAAACTGCAAGTAACAAGATATGAATCTTTTAACCCAAAAAGAAGGGTATCAAACAACCTTGGATAAAAGTCCGTTGATTTATACTTTCAAGAAAGTCTGTCTTACCCACACTAGGGTAATCCCTCGATATGAAGATCAGAATCTCTGTCTTGCTATCTCGGCAAGCCCTCAACTTCAAGTTCGTTGGAACCTCTGTCTTCCTTAGCAAGGAAGCCCTTGAACCTCAAGGTAGTCGGAACCTCTATCTTCCTATCCCCGGAAGTCCTCGAATGTAATCACCAACATCTGGAGTCGCACAAAGCAATCTGAACGAGCGGTTCATTATGCACAAGGCATGAAAAGATTATCTCTCTATAAATCACCTTAATAGCGTGTGTTCTCTAGGTCTATCAACTTATTCATTTTTCTTTGAGCTCTTTCAAATGATATCCTATTTATAGGCGAATTTTCAACGGTTGGCTCCCTCTTCCAATGGTCATATTTTCCATGAAATCTTGAGGAACCTGTACACGTGTAACTCAACCAACGGTTAATTAGAAACAGAATAGACAACATCGTTTTATAACAAACTATATATAACTGAATGTACGACATCATTTTGGAATAAAGAATATGTATGTAAAAGCTAATAAATATTTAGGAGTGTAAGTAAGATAAAAGTTCAGAGTCTAACCAAAATGATGTTTGGAATCTATGTTAAGAAATACTCAGAATCTTTTTTATAGGAATTCGGAGTTTGGTTTCACCAGAGATCAGATTCTGAACTTGTAGAACCCGGAGTTGAACCACTTAAGATTTCGGAGTCGATCTACTTCAGATTTCAGAATCGAACTTCTTCTGAGTTTGGAGTCAAACTTCTTGAGAGTTCGGAGTCGAACTACTTAAGAGTTCGGAGTCTAACTGCTTAAGAGTTCGGAGTCTAACATCTTGAGAGTTCGAAGTCAAACTCTTTAAGAGTTCAGAGTCGAACTGCTTATGTGTTCGGAGTCGAACTACTTCAGAGTTCGTAGTCGAACTATTAAGTGTTCAGATTCGAACTACTTCAGAGTTCGGAGTCGAACTACTTGAGAGTTCGGAGTTGAACTACTTAAGAGTTCGGAGTCCAGAATTCGGATTAAAACTCCATAACAGATCACATCCATAATTCGGATCCTAAAAAAAGAATGCTCCAAATCGTTTCATTATATGACTCCGGAAATTTGGTTATTGATCCGGTTTTTTAATTTAAAAAAAAATTGAAATGTATAAGAAAATCTAGGTTAAGGTAAATTTCCTTAAAGAGGTACATTTTCCTTATGGGGTAAAAAAATAATTATCTTAAGTATAAGGTGTTTGTGATTTTCAAAACAAGAAGGAATTGAAAAGACATAAGGAAAACCTTATTGACTCAACAATATCCCCCTTTTTGTAAAGCACAAACATCCTTTCGAAAAATCATATAAGGATTTTAAAAAAATTCAATTAGACTTTGAAATTTAAAACTTATCTCCATTTGTTCATGGATATAAGTGAATACAACTAACTCCCGCTTAAGCTTTGAAACTCTATGGATTGTATTCTGAGTTTCCGAAGTAGTGTTTTCATTATTGAAAGAATGAAAAACTTCGTAGTGGGAAACTCCCCCTTACTTTAAGGATATTTCTCTTAGAAATTTTTCATTTCTCCTCCTTAGGAGTATTTCTTTTTCCTTCTCCCCCTTTGTGATTTTCAAAAAGAATTAAAGGGAATGGAAAACAAAGTATGGTACCTAAAACATTAGTATAAAACATGATACAGCCAACCAGATAACCATTTCATTATAGTTGGGAAAAAAATTTACAAGGAATGACAACTACAACAAAATATCGGAGTGGGTTCATTTGTCTTCCTTTTCCTTCGGAATGAGCTGCTTCAACAAGGCTTTGAGTTTCTTCAAGTATCTTTGATCTTCCTCTCATTGCCTCTCCAAGGCTTTTAAATTTTCTTCTTGAGATTTAAAGCCTCTACCTGAGCCTCCAAGGCTTCTTTCTGCAACATCAACAACTCATCTTGCTTTTAAATCATCTGCAGAAACTCAATCCGAAAATCTCTTTTAGTTTTCCAATTTTGAGATACTGAGTTAAGCTTCCCATTCAGATCCCTGACCTGTTGATTCCGAAGATTTTTCTCTTGGGTAAACATCTCCGAAATATCATTAACCTTCTTATCCTCCATTTCAAAAGCATTTTGAACTTGATCTTGAAAATTATCAAAGTGAACTAAATCTTCATCAACTCTCTTAGACCACTTGGTTACCTTGCCGCAGAACTTCATATGCACGTCATAATCGATCAGAAAAATTTTCTGTTCAGCTTCCAACTTCACAAACTTATCCATGACCATGGATAAGGAATTCGATTTCTGATTCATAGATTGTTGCAGAAACTACATCTAGAATCTATTGTTGGAATTATAGTAATGGTGTCTACCAACTTCCTTAAAGATTGTACCACAAAATCATACCCGTGGGATGATGATTCCGAATCAGAAACTTCTTTTTGAGATTCCTCTTGTTCAACTGGCACTAGCTTCCTTATAGAGGTACTACTAACCTCTGTCCTTCTAATGACATATTTTATAGGTGTCTCCATGAGATTTTTCTTCCCTTTATCAGATTTCGGAATGGGTTCCACATTAGGATATACTTCCTCGGATTCAGAAACTTGAACAATCTGATCTTCATCTGGTTTCTATTTTTCTTGACCTTCCTCAAGAAAATTCCTTTCATGGGACTCTTCTTCATCATACAACACATTTTCTTCTTGTTCTTCTTGATGTTTCTTTCTAGCTTCCTCATCTCCCTTATCAAATGTAACTTTATTTGCGGATTCAGCCTCATATTTGTAGTTCTGTACTTTCTTGATTAAAGTATCCAAATCTTCACTCTCCTCATCTTCTTCTTATTCTTCAACTTCTTCCTCTACTCCTTCAGCATCTTCCTTCTCAGCCTCAACTAGTAGTTCTCTACCATTGTCCTTTTCCAGAGTGACAAAGTTTTTCACTGGAGTTTCTGGTAAAGAAGGTTCAACACCGAAAGTTTCCGGAACTGGAAGCCTTTCGGAAGCAAACTCTGTATCTTTTAGCAAAGATCGCACTAGTTCGGCTTTAGAAATTTTCTTTATCAATTTATTTTCCTTCTCTTGTCTCTCTAGCTCCTCAAAATCTTCTCCCTTTAAAGATTTCACCTCAGCAGGGTCCAGTCCGTAATGAGGACCCCCTTCCTTCCTCATTTCATTATCTTCCCTCCACTTTGCTGCTACTTCATCTGTATATGTTTTCTGCTTCTTCGGCTTGGGGGGAGCATATTGAGTTTCCTTAGCCTGAATAATTTCTTCATCACTAACCACTTCCTTAGCCTTCCTCTTCTTCCTTTGCTTCTTTGATAGTTCCATAGATAGCGTTTATTTTTCAACTACTTCAAACTCCTCCACAGATAAGGGATAAAATTCTCCGGACTCAATGGAAAATCTTATCTTAATCCTCTTAATAGTATCATCACTGACTATCATGAGATTTCAATTCCGGATCTTTGATTTTTAGGCTACCTTGAAAGATTCTAAGCATCGAACTATCATCTTAGATAACAAGGTAGGAAACATAATAATCTGAGCTCTCAGATTCCCTTCCTTGGTATTATTGATAGTAACCAAGACATGCCTCATCAGATTTAACTTTCTTTGATTTACCAAGAAATCTAAGATATAGATATCACTCTTTTTCATATTGTCTTTATCTCCTCTTCTCAGACCCAGAAAACCTTGCACCCAAAGTTGGAGAATTCTATTGTTCGGAGTGAGCCGAGAAATCAAAGTTGTTGAATCATCCTTTAACCCAAGACACTTTAGTGCTTTCTGCTTATTGAAACGTCCTTGAACATCCGGAAGTGTGTGAGAGCAGAATTCAGCTTCTCCTTCATATGATATACCAACTAGAGTCGCTGCCTTAGCGTAAGAAAGTTTATAAGTCTTCCCATAAGACTTGAAAGAAAACCTCTCTCTGCCATCTTCCACCAGGAAGGAAACAGACTCATAAAACTCTATTAATAAATCAGTATAAACCGGATCCTGTTTATCTATCTTGGCTATGCAGACATCTTCCCATCCATTTTGTCTGATATTATTTGAAATAAGAGAATCAAGCTTATAAAAATTTGGGTTAAGTAACCTTTCCCTAAAGACTAATCACTTTGAGATAGGTTTCACAGTTGACATATCTTGAGAAGTTGCTTCAACAGACATTCGGAGTGAAATAAACTGTAAGATTCGGATTGGCGTCACAAGGTTCGGAACCGGACATAAGAGGAGCAGCAGAGCTTCGAGACACAAAAGCATGAAAAACCGATGTGGGATGAGTCTCAGGGTCCCCTTTATATAGGCAAATAATTTGACCTTTGGTCTTCTAAATGCCATCTAACGGTTGAAATCGCTTTGATCAGATCTGATGGTTGAGAATAATTCCTCAAGGAAAAAATTTGACTCTGATCTTTTGAGTTTTTTAAAGAAAACATTCGGATTTGAGGTAAAACTAGAATCCGAACATTTTAAAACAATAAGGAAAATATCAGTAAGAAAAAATAATTTTATTATAAAACTATAAGTAAGAAAATCATAACTTACGGATTAACAAGAAATATTATTCGTAATTGGTAACATTCTTCCAAAACAAACTTCATTACAAAAACCTCGTTACGAAAACTCTAGTCCGAAAATCCCGTTGCGAAATTTATCAGTACAAAAATTCCATTCCAGAAGTTTTCAGTATGAAGACATCCATTCCGGAAGTTCTCATTCTGAGAATTTTAGTTCTGAAAATTTCAGTTCCGGAAATTCCCATTCCAGAAATTTTATTTTCACAAATATCCATTCTAGAAGTTCAGTTCCGAACGTTTTTTAAAAAAAACGATCAAATATACTCCCCCTATGAAGAGGAGTTTATTACTGTTAGGAGAATTTTTCAACAAGAAGATAATGAAGAATGATTACCTTACAGTTATCATTCCTAACTTTTTTTTAATGTATTAAAATCTATCGGAGGGTAATGATTTTGTGAAAATATCAACAAGTTGATCTTGCATTCCGATAAACTGAATAATGATATCTCCTTTAAGTGTGTGATCCCTAAGAAAGTGATGCCTAAAATCTATGTGATTTGCACGAGAGTGATGTGCAGGATTCTTACTTAGGGCAATGGTACTTGTGTTATCACACAATATTTGAGTCTTAGTGATACTCAAGCCATAGTCTGTGAGTGTGTGTTGCATCCACAAAACATGAGCACAACAACTTCCAACTGCTATATATTCGGCTTTAGTAGTGGAAAGTGCTACAAAATGTTGCGTTTTGCAGGACCAAGAAATCAATGAATCTCTTAAGAAATGACAAGTTCCGGATGTACTTTTTCTATCCATTCTACATCCACCAAAATCAGCATCAGAAAAGCTTTTTAACACAAAATCATTTCCAGAAGTATAAAATAATCCTAGATCTATGGTTCCCTTTAAGTAGAGAAATATTATTTTCACTACCTTTAAGTGAGATTCCTTAGGATTGGATTGATATCTAGCACATAAGCATACTGAAAACATTATGTCTGGTCGACTAGCTGTAATGTAAATTAGACGTCCTATCATACCTCTAAAAGATGTTTGATCTACTGGTTTCCCAGCTTCATCAACATCTAAAGAGCTTGTGGTACCAATGGGAATACTTATACTCTTAGTGTTTTCATAACCATAATTTTTTAGAAGATATTTAATACACATATGTTGAGATATATAGGTTCCTTCTGGGTTTTTAGAAATTTGAAAACCAAGGAAAAAAGTTAACTCACCCATCATACTCATTTCAAACTCAGACTTCATTAGACTTGCAAAAGAATTAGTTAAAGATTGCTGAGTTGAACCAAATATGATGTCCTCAACATAAATTTGAAAAATCAAAACATTTTTATTATCTTTATTTATAAAAAGTGTTGGATCTGAATTTCCCTTAATATTTTTATTTTGAAGCAATAATCATGTGAGTCTATCATACCATGCTCGTGGGGCTTGTCTAAGACCATACAAAGCTTTGGTAAGTTTAAAAACATGATCAGGATATTTTGTATCTTCAAAACCATGAGGTTGTTCAACAAAAACATCCTCTTGAACATAACCATTAAGAAAACCACATTTCACATCCATTTGAAAAAGTTTAAAATTGAAGAATGCGGCAAAGGCAAGTAGAATACGAATAGATTCAAGTCTAGCTACTGGATCATAGGTTTCTTCATAGTCTATACCCTCTTGCTGATTATAGCCTTTAGCAACAAGTCTATCTTTATTTCTTACTATGACTCCATTTTCATCACATTTATTTCTGAAAACCCATTTTACTCCAATAAAAGAAGATTCCTTTGGTCTTTCAACCAAGTTCCAGACTTTATTGCTCTCAAATTCATTTAGTTCATCTTGCATGGCTTTGATCCAATCATCATCACCTAAAGCTTAATCAGTGCTTTTTGGTTCTAATTGGGAAAGAAATGTTAGATGTTCTACTTCATTTCTTAAGGATTTTCTAGTCCTTACAGGTTGATTAACATCACCAATGATACTATCACTGGGATGATTTTTAAGAAACACCTGATTTGGGTTTTGTAAGACCTGTTCATCAACATAGGGTAGAAAGTCTTCTGGGGTAAATATTTCAGAAGCATCTTCGTGAACATTTTCCTTATCAGAAGGGTCTTCTATCAGGGGTTGACAATCAGTTTTTGAAAAAACATCTGAGGATGTATGTTGGGATAGTTTAAAAACAAAAGGATCAGACTCATCATATTTTACATGCACTATTTCTTCAACAGTATAAGTGTTTTTATTAAAAACTCTATAAGCCTTAGATGTTGTGGAATAACCTAAGAAAATTCCTTCATCATATTTTGGTGCAAATTTATGTAATTTATCTTTAGTATTCAGAATGAATACTTTGTAACCAAAATCCTTGAATTAGGATAGTCTTGGTTTTCTACCATTCCATAACTCATAAGGAGTTTTATTAAGAAATGGTCTAATCATAACTCGATTTATATTATAACAAGCAGTACTTACAGCTTCAGCCCAGAAATGTCTAGCTATAGAATATTCACTCAACATGGTTCTAGTTACCTCTTGAAGAATTCTATTTCTTATCTCAACAAACACCATTTTGTTGAGGAGTTCTAGGTGCTGAAAAATTGTGAGTAATACCTTTCCTACTACAAAAAGATTCAAAATCAGAGTTTTGAAATTCTCCTCCATGATCACTATGAATAGTTTTCAGTGGAAGATTTTTATCATTTTTAACTTGTGCTCTAAAACTTTTGTAATAAGAAAAAGCTTCAGACTTTTCTGCTAGAAAATAGACCCAAGTAAATCTAGTGTAATTATCAACTAAAACAAACACATAGTATTTGCCTCCAATACTTCCAGTTTCTGTTGGACCGAAAAGTTCCATGTGCACTAACTGTAATGCATCAGTCATTGAGACTTCACCAATTGATTTAAAACTAGATTTATATTGATTTCCATATTGACATGGATCACAAACTTTAGAAGAAACAAATCTAAGCTCCTGTAGATCCTTAACTAGTTTCTTCTTAGAGAGTTTACATAAGTTTCTAAGGTTACAATGTCCTAGTCTTCTATGCCACAGTCAGGAATGATCTTCCATTGCACTTAGGAAAGGTAAATCTTGGATCCTTAAGTCTTCTAAGTTGAAAGTGTAAACATTCTCTTGCCTATTGGCTGAGAGAATAAATTCTTCCTTGGAATTGTGTACTAAGCACTTATCATTCCTAAAATTCACAAGGTACCCTTCATCACATACCTGCCTTATGCTAATGAGGTTGTGCTTATGACCCTTAACAAACAAAACATTTGAAATCAATGTCTTACCTAGAAGAACAATATTACCAATACCAACAATTTCTCCCTGTGTATTATCTCCAAAATTTACATTCCCTCCTTTCGTTTTGATAACCTTTTCAAAATAGATTTTGTTACCTGTCATGTGCCGGGAACATCAACTATCCATGTACTATATATTTTTGTTCGTACTTCTTCTATCTTCCTGAAAACAAGAAAAGAATTAGACTTTCGGAATCCAAACTTGCTTGGATCCAGAATTTCCAGACAACAAAATTTTAGGAACCCGCACTTTCTTAGAAAAATAGGCTTTATTGAAACCTAGAGATTGGGTTTTATTTAAAGAACAAATCATTGCCCAGTGACCACCACATTGACACTTGGTACAAAATTGGGCACATTGTGGAACAAAGTAGTTGTTACTAAAAATTGTTTTTGCATGGGTATAACCAAATCCGGATTTGTTTCTTAAAGGTCTTATTTGAGAATACATTTTATCAAAAAATTTCTTACCATGGGAAAAGATTGATAAACACTTCTTTAAGGAAAATATTTCGGACTTGAGTTTGATAACCAAGCTTTTATCTTCAAAAACATTAGATTTAGAACTATTGCTAGGCTCGAAAACACTTTTCTTAGAAATTACTTTTTCTAACTATTTAGAAAGTTTGTTCCTCTCAAAACTTACTTCCTCAAGATTTTTTGAAATACTTATAAAATCAGCATTTTTCATATAAAGATATTTGGAATGATCTGATATCTCTTTTGTAATAATAGAATTCCTAGAGTTTTCCTTATCAATTTTCATATTGAGTTTAGAGTTATCAATCTCAAGAAGTTCAGTAAACCTAGAAACTTCTTCATAGGTAGGTGAATAATTTTCTTCATCAGAAGAAGATTCTTCATCTGAGGAGTTATAATACTTACATTCATTAGGATTTAAGGATACATTGGTCAATGATTCTTCATTTCATACCTTAGCCATAAGGCAATGATTGTCAATAGATAATCTGGCTATAAGACTAAGATTCTTATTTCCTGAAGATTCATAATCAGAAGATTCATCTGAAGAGTCACAACCACTGGCACTCCAGGTGTCATTTTATTTTAGAACTTTCTTATCTTTGGTTTTGTAATACTTCTTCCTTCTCCTTTCAGAATTCCTTTCTTTCCTTTCTTTCTTTTTGAGTAGAGGGCAATCAGGTCTAATATGTCCGGCCCTCTTGCATTCATAACAAGTAACTTCTCCAAATTTCCTATCTTTCCTTTCCTTTTTCATATACTTGGATTGGAAGTTTATCTGGCCGACTATCTTGTTCATCCTTCGAGAATGATTTACTAACTCATTTTATGAGATCTCACTTTCACTAGAATCTGATTGAACAACCACCTTCTTAGACTTGGATCTCGTTAATCTTTCAGGAGTCTTAGCGTTCATATGATTTGACGTAGTTGTAAAAGAAACAGTACCATTCCCATTCTTCATTTTGATGTTGTCAGCATCTCTCTTCATTTTGGTTTCATGTTGAAGAAGAGTTCCGAATATCTCATCAAGAGAAATTTGAGTGACCTTCCTGTTCTCATCTATGGCTGTTCTCTTTGATTCCCACTCATTGGGCATAATATTAATTATCTTATCTACAAGGGCTTCATCATCTAACCCTTCCTCTCCCATAGACTGTAAGCTATTGTCTATAGTCATAAACCTCTGTTGAACTTTGCATATTGGTTCACCATACGGAAAATTGAATCCATGATACTCAGCTCTAAGCATAGCTCTCCTAGTTTCAATTACTTTAAAAGTGCTAAAGTGTGTAACTTATAACTTCTTCGAGATACAATTAGCATCTTCACAAGAAGAAATTTGGCTATATATATTTCTAGTCATTGAACATAGTAAAGTATTGCGTACCTTATAATTGAGTTGATACTCTTGCTTTAATTGGTTAGTGAATGTTCTAACTTCCTTATCAGGAATTTTATAATCACCAGTCAGCATAACAAAATTGTCCACTCCAGGGTTGATAACAAAAGTCTTCATTCGACCTCTCCAGTATTCATAGTCATTACCATTGAAGATCGATGGCCTTGTAGGATTTAGATTATCAATGGAACCAACATTGATTCCTTCCATACTAAAACAACTTGGGCAACCAAACTTGTTTGTAGAAAAAGTTCGTAACTACGAAGTTTGGAATGACAATTTTTGGAATGAAAAAGTTCGGAAAGACAAATTTCGGAATGACAAACTGAGCAAGAAAAACTTATACATGAGTATGAGTATTTCAGAGACCTTCTCTGATACCAATTGTAGGATCGAAATAACAATGTAGATGCTCAATATACAAGAGGGGGGGGGGGGGTGAATTGTACACTTTAAAAATTTCTTTGGAACCTTTAAATTTAGTTATGGATAACTATGTTTTCTTTAGTCAAGGAAAATCTAGGTTTAAAAAAGTTAAACTAGGAAAATTCACAACACCTCTAATCACCAACTCGAGTATTGGAACCGAGGTTTATAATATAAGATTCTACCTTAAAGCGTATAGAATCTTAAACTAATCAGAGTACAAGTGTAATGAAATACCAGAAGGTTATACTTTCCTTACAATACAATATGCAGCGAAAAAAACAAGTAGTAAACTACAAGTAACATGATATTAATCATTTAACCCAAAGAGAAGGGTATCCAAAAACCTTGGATAAAGGTCTGTTGATTTATACTTTAAAGAAAGTCTGTCTTACCCACACCAGGGTAAGCCCTCGATACGAAGATCAGAATCTCTGTCTTGCTATCCCCACAAGCCCTCAACTTCAAGGTAGTTGGAACATCTGTTTTCCATAGCAAGGAAGCACTCGAACATCAAGGTAGTCAGCACCTCTGTCTTCCTATCCCGGGAAGTCCTCGAATGTAATCACCAACATACAGAGTCTCACAAAGCAATCTGAACGAGCGGTTCAGTACGCACAAGGCATGAAAAGTTTCTCTCTCTAGAAATCACCTTAATAGTGTGTGTTCTCTAGATCGATCAACTTATTCATTTTTCATTGAGCTCTTTCAAATGAGCTCCTATTTATAGGCGAATTTCCAACGATCGGCTCCCTCTTCCAATGATCATATTTTCCATGAAATTCGGAGGGACCTATACATATATAACTCAACCAAAGGTTAATTAGAAACAGAATAGACGACATCGTTTTATAACAAACTATATATAACTGAATGTATGAAATCGTTTTGAAATGAACCATATGTAAGTAAAATATAATCAATATTTCGGAGTGTAAGCAAGCTAAAAGTTCGGAGTCTAACCAAAATGAATTTCGGAGTCTATGTTACGAAATATTCAGAATCTGTTTGATAGGAATTCGGAGTCTAGTTTCACCAGAGATCGGATTCTGAACTTGCAGAACTCGGAGTTGTACCACTTAAGAGTTCGGAGTCGAACTACTTCAGAGTTTGGAATAGAACTTCTTCAGAGTTTGGAGTCGAACTTCTTAAGAGTTCAGAGTCGAACTCCTTAAGTGTTCGGAGTCGAACTGCTTAAGAGTTCGGAGTCGAACATCTTGAGATTTCGGAGTCGAACTACTTAAGAGTTCAGAGTCGAACTTCTTAAGTGTTCGGAGTCAAACTACTTCAGAGTTCGGAGTCGAACTATTTAAGAGTTCGGAGTTGAACTGCTTAAGTGTTCAGAGTCAAAATACTTCAGAGTTCGGAGTCGAACTACTTGAGAGTTTGGGGTCAAACTACTTAAGAGTTCGGAGTCCATAATTCAGATTAAAACTCCATAACAGATCACATCCAGAATTCTGATCCTTAAAATATAATGCTCCAAATATTTTTATTATATGACTCCAGAAATTTGGTTATGGATTTGGTTTTTTAATTTAATAAAAAAATTTCCATGTATAAGAAAATCTAGGTTAAGGTAAATTTCCTTAAAGAGGTAAATTTTCCTTAGGGGGGTAAAAAAATCATTTTCTTAAGTATAAGGTGTTTTTGATTTTCAAAACTAGAAGGAATAGAAAAATCATAAGGAAAACCTTATTGACTCAACTATCTCCCCCTTTTTGGAAAGCACAAACATACTTTCGAAAAAATCATATAAGGATTTTAAAAAAAATCCATTAGACTTTGAAATTTAAAACTTATCTCCCTTTGTTCATGCATATATGTGAATACAACTAACTCTCACTAAAGCATTGAAACTCAAAGGATTTTATTCTAAGTTTCCGGAGTAGATTTTTCATTATTGTATGAATGAAAAACTTCATAGTGGGAAACTCCCCCTTTCTTTAAGGATATTTCACTTAGAAATTTTTCCTTTCTCTTCCATAGGAGTATTTCTTTTTCCTTCTCCCACTTTGTGATTTTCAAAAAGAATTGAAGGGAATGGAAAACAATGAATGGTACCTGAAACAATAGTATAAAACACGATACATCCAACCATATAACCATTTCATTTGAGTTGGGAAAAAAAATTACAAGGAAAGACAACTACAACAAAAGATCGGAGTGGGTTCATTTGTCTTCCTTTTCCTTCGGAATGAGCTGCTTCAACAAGGCTTTGAGTTTCTTCAAGTCTCTTTGATCTTCCTCTCATTGCCTCTCCAAGGATTTTACCTTTTCTTCTTGAGATTTTAAAGCCTCTGCCTGAGCCTCCAAGGGTTCTTTCTGCAACTTCAACAACTCATCTTGCTTTTAAATCTTTTGCTGAAACTCAATCCGGAAATCTCTTTCAGTTTTCCAATTTTGAGATACTGAGTTAAGCTTCCCATTCAGATCCCTGAACTATTGATTCCAAATATTTTTTCTCCTGGGTCAACTTCTCTGAAATATCATTAACCCTTTTATCCTCCATTTCAAAAGCATTTTGAACTTCAGCTTGAAAATTCTCATAGTGAACTAAATCTTCATCAACTCTCTTAGACCACTTGGTTACCTTGCTGTAGGACTTTATATGCACGTCATAACCGATCAGAAAACTTTTCTGTTCAGCTTCCAACTTCACAAACTTATCCATGACCATGGATAAGGAATCCGATTTCGGATTCATATATTGTTGCAGCAACTGGCATCTAGAATCTATTTTTGGAATAATCGGAATGGTGTCTACCAACTTCCTTAGAGATTGTACCACACAATCATGCCATTGGGATGATGATTCCGAATCATAAACTTCTTTTTGAGATTCCTCTTTTTCAACTAACATCATCTTCCTTCTAGAGGTACTACCAACCTCTTTCCTTCTAATGACATCATTAATAGGTGTCTCCATGAGAGTTTTCATCCCTTTATCAGATTTCGGAATGGGTTCCACATTAGAAGATACTTCCTTGGATTCAGAAACATGAGCAATCTGATCTTCATATGGTTTCTGTTTTTCTTTACCTTCCTCAAGAAAATTCATTTCATGGGACTCTTCTTCATCATACATTACATTTTCTTCTTTCTCTCCTTGATGTTGCTTGCTATCTTCCTCATCTACCTCATCAAAAGTAACAATCTTTGCGGATTCTGCCTTATCTTTGTAGTTCTGTACTTGCTTGATTAAAGTATCCAGATCTTCACTCTCCTCCTCTTATTCTTCTTCTTCAACTTCTTCCTCTACTACTTTAGCAACTTCCTACTCAGCTTCTAATAGTTGTTCTTTACCCTTGTCCTTTTCCAGAGTGACATAGTTTTTCGCTGGAGTTTTTGGTAATGAAGTTTCAACACCGAATGTTTCCTGAACAGGAAGCCTTTCGGAAGAAACTCTGTATCTTTTAGAAAACATAGCACTAGTTCGGCTTCAGACATTTTCATTCTCAATTTCTTTTCCTTCACTTGTCTCTCTAGATCCTCAGTAGCTTTTTCCTTTAATGACTTCTCCTCAGTAGGGTCCAGTCCGAAATGAGGACCCCCTTCCTTCCTCATTTCATTATCTTCCCTCTACTTTGCTATTACTTCATCTGTATATGTTTTCTGCTTCTTCGGATTGGGGGGAGAAGATTGAGTTTCCTTTGCCTGAGGAATTTCTTCATCACTAACCACTTCCTTAGCCTTCATCTTCTTCCTTTGCTTCTTTGATGGTTCCAGAGATTGTGTTTCTTTTTCAACTGCTTCGAACTCCTCCACAGATAAGGGATAAAATTCTCCGGACTCACTGGAAAATCTCATCTTCATCCTCTTAAGAGTATCATCACTGACTAGCATGAGCTTGAAAATCAGGATCTTTGATTTTCAGGCTACCTTGAAAGATTATAAGCATCGAACTATCAGCTTATATAACAAGGTAGGAAACATAATAATATGAGCTCTCAAATTCCCTTCTTTGATATTCTTGATCGTAACCAACACATGCCTTATCAGATTTAACTTTCTTAGATTTACCAAGAAATATAAGATATAGATATCACTCTTTTTCAGATTGTCTTTATCTTCTCTTCTCAGAACCAGAAAACCTTGCACCGAAAGTTGGAGAATTCTATTGTTCGGAGTGAGCTGAGCAATCTTAGTTGTTGAATCATCCTTCAACCCAAGACACTTCAGTGCCTTCTCCTTATTGAAACTCCCTTGCACAACCAGAAGTTTGTGAGAGCAGAATTCAGCTTCTCCTTCATATGATATACCAACCAGAGTCGCTGCCTTAGCGTAAGAAAGTTTATAAGTCTTCCCATAAGACTTGAAAGAAAACCTACCTCTGCCATCTTCCACCAGGAAGGAAACAGACTCCTAAAACTCTATTAAGAAATCCGTATAAACCAGATCCTGTTTATCTGACTTGGCTATGCAGACATCTTCCCATCCATTTAGTCTTATATTTTTTGAAATAAGAGAATCAAGCTTATAAAAATCTGGGTGAACTAACCTTTCCCTGAAAACTAACCACTTTGACATAGGTTTCACAGTTGACATATCTCGAGAAGTTTCTTCAACAGACATTCGAAGTGAAATAAACTGCAACAGTCATATTGGCTTCACAAGGATCGGAACCGGCCTTAAAAGGAGAAGCAGAGCTTTGAGACGGAAAAGCTTGAAAACCCGATGTGGGACCAGTCTCAGGGTCCCCTTTATTTAGGAAAATAATTTGACCATTGGTCTTCCAAATGCCATCTAACTATTGAAATCGCTTTGATCAGATCTAACGGTTGAGAATAATTCCATAAGGAAAAATTTTGACTCCGATCTTTTGAGGTTTTTAAAGAAAACATTCGGATTTGTGGTAAAACTAGAATCCGAACTTTTTTAAACAACAAGGAAAATACCAGTAAGCAAAAATAATTTGATTATAAAACTATAAGTAAGAAAATCATAACTTAGGGATTAACAAGAAATATTATTCGAAATTGGTAATATTCTTCCAAAAAAAACTTCATTACGAAAACCTCGTTACGAAAACTCTAGTCCGAAAATCCCTTTACGAAATTTATCAGTACAAAAATTCCATTCCAGAAGTGTTCAGTACGAAGACTTCCATTCCGAAAGTTCTCATTCCGTGAATTTCAGTTCTGAAAATTTCAGTTCTGGAAATTCCTATTCCAGAAATTTTAGATTCACAAATTTATTTTTCGGATGTTATGTTCCGAAGGGTTTTTTTTTAAAAACGATCAAATGTACCCCCCCTATGAAGAGGGGTTTATTACTATTAGTAGAATTGTTCAATAAGAAGTTAATGAAGAATGATTACCTTACAGTTATCATTCCTAACTTTTGTTTAATGTATTCAAATCTATCAGAGGGTAATGATTTTGTGAAAATATCAGCAAGTTGATCTTGCGTTCCGATAAACTGAAGAATGATATCTCCTTTAAGTGTGTGATCCCTAAGAAAGTGATGCCTAATATCTATGTGCTTTGCACGAGAGTGATGTGCAGGATTCTCACATAGGGCATTGACACTTGTGTTATCACACAATATTTGAGTCTTAGTGATACTCAAGCCATAGTCTATGAGTGTGTGTTACATCCACAACACTTGATCACAACAACTTCCAGCTACTACATATTCAGCTTCAGCAGTGGAAGGTGCTATAGAATGTTGCTTTTTGCAGGACCAAGAAACTAATGAATCTCCTAAGAAATGACAAGTTCCGGATGTACTTTTTCTATCCATTATACATCCACCAAAATCAGCATCAGAAAATCTTTTTAACACAAAATCATTTCCAGAAGTATAAAATAATTCTATATCTGTGGTTCCCTTTAAGTAGTGAAATATTCTTTTCACTGCCTTTAAGTGAGATTCCTTAGGATTGGATGGATATATAGCACATAAGCATACTGAAAACATTATGTCTGGTCGACTAGCTGTTAAGTAAAGTATACTTCATATCGTACCTCTAAAAGATGTTTGATCTACTCGTTTCCCAGCTTCATCAAGATATAAAGAGTTTGAGGTACCAATGGGAGTACTTATACTCTTAGTGTTGTCATAACCATACTTTTTGAGAAGATCTTTAATATACTTATGTTGAGATATATAGGTTCCTTCTGGTTTTTTGGGAAATTTAAAAACCAAGGAAAAAAGTTAACTCACCCATCATACTCATTTCAAACTCAGACTTCATTAGACTTGCAAAAGAAAAAGTTAAAGATTGCTGAGTTGAACCAAATATTATGTCATCAAAATAAATTTGAACAATCAAAACAGTTTTCTTATATTTCTTTATAAAATGGTTGGATCTGCATTTCCCTTAACATAGTTATTTTGATGAAAAAATCATGTGAGTCTATCATACCATGCTCGTGGGGCTTGTTTAAGACCATACAAAGCTTTGGTAAGTTTAGAAACATGACCAGGATGTTTTGTATCTTCAAAACCAGGAGTTTGTTCAACAAAAACCTCCTCTTGAACATAACTGTTATGAAAAGCACATTTCACATCCATTTGAAAAAGTTTAAAATTGATGAATGCAGAAAAGGCAAGTAGAATACGAATAGATTCAAGTCTAGATACTGGAGCATAGGTTTCTTCATAGTCTATTCCCTCTTGATGAATATAGCCTTTAGCAACAAGTCTAGCTTTATTTCATACTATGACTCCATTTTCATCACATTTATTTCTGAAAACCCATTTTACTCCAATAATATAAGATTTCTTAGGTCTTTCAACCAAGTTCCAAACTTTATTTCTCTCAAATTCATTTAGTTCATCTTGCATGGCTTTGATCCAATCATCATCACCTAAAGATTTATCAGTGCTTTTTGGTTCTAATTGGGTAAGAAATGATAGATGTTCTACTTCATTTCTTAAGGATTTTCTAGTCCTTATAGGTTGATTAACATCACCAATGATACTATCACTGTGATGATTTTTAAGAAACACCTGATTTGGGTTTTGTAAGACCTGTTCATCAACATAGGGTAGAAAGTCTTCTGGGGTAAATATTTTAGAAGCATCTTCTTGAACATTTTCCTTATCAGATGGGTCTTCTATCAGGGGTTGAAAATCAGTTTTTTAAAAAACATCCGAGGATGTAGGTTGGGATAGTTTAAAAACAAAAGGATCAGACTCATCAAATTTTACATGCACTATTTCTTCATCAATATAAGTGTTTTTATTAAAAAATCTATAAGCCTTAGAAGTTGTGGAATAACCTAAGAAAATTCCTTCATCAGATTTTGGTGTGAATATATGTAAGTTATCTTTAGTATTCAGAATGAATAATTTGCAACCAAAAACCTTGAAGTAGGATAGTCTTGGTTTTCTACCATTCCATAACTCATAAAGAGTTTTATTAAGAAAATGTCTAATCAAAACTCGATTTATAGTATAACAAGCAGTACTTACAGCTTCAGCCCAGAAATGTCTAGCTATAGAATATTCACTCAACATGGCTCTAGTTACCTCTTGAAGAATTGTATTTCTTATGTCAACTACACCATTTTTTTGAGGAGTTCTAGGTGCTGAAAAATTGTGAGTAATACCATTCCTACTACAAAAAGTTTCAAAATCAGAATTTTGAAATTCTCTTCCATGATCACTATGAATAGTTTTCAGTGGAAGATTTTTCTCATTTTTAACTTGTGCTCTAAAACATTTGAAATAAGAAAAAGCTTCAGAATTTTTTGCTAGAAAATAGACCCAAGTAAATCTAGTGTAATCATCAACTAAAACAAACACATAGTATTTGCCTCCAATACTTCCAGTTTGTGTTGGATAGAAAAGATCCATGTGCACTAACTGTAATGCATTAGTCGTTGAGACTTCAATAATTTATTTAAAACTAGATTTATGTTTCTTGCTATATTGACATGGATCATAAACATTAGAAGAAACACATCTAAGCTCTGGTAGATCCTTAACTAGTATCTTCTTAGAGAGTTTACATAAGTTTCTAAGGTTACAGTGTCCTAGTCTTCTATGCCACAGTCAGGAATGATCTTCCATTGCACTTAGGCAAGGTAAATCTTGGATCCTTAAGTCTTCTAAGTTCAAAGTGTAAACATTCTCTTGCCTATTGGCTGAGAGAATAAATTCATCCTTGGAATTGTGTACTAAGAACTTATCATTCATAAAATTCACAAGGTACCCTTCATCACTTAACTAACTTATGCAAATGAGGTTGTGCTTAAGACCCTTAACAAATAAAGAATTTGAAATCAAAGTTTTACCTAGAAGAACAATATTACCAATACCAACAATTTCTCCCTGTGCATTATCTCCGAAAGTTACCTTTCCTCCTTTCGTTTTGATAACCTTTTCAAAATAGATTATGTTACCAGTCATGTACCGGGAACATAAACTATCCATGTACCATGTATTGTTGTAGTTACTTCTTCTATCGACCTGAAAACAAGAAAGGAATTAGGATTTTGGAGTCCAAACTTGCTTGGATCCTGAATTTCCAGACAACAAAAGTTTAGGAACCCACACTTTCATAGAAAAATAGGCTTTATGAAAACCTAGAGATTGGGTTTTATTTAAAGATAAAATATTTTCCCAGTGACCACCACATTGACACTTGGTACAAAACGGGGCACATTGTGGAACAAAGTAGTTGTTACTAAAAATTGGTTTTTCATGGGTATAACCAAATCCGGATTTGTTTCTTAAATGTCGTATTTGAGAATACATTTTATCAAAATTTTACTTACAATGGGTAAAGTTTTATAAACACTTCTTTAAGGAAAAGATTTCGGACTTGAGTTTGATATCCAAGTTTTTAGCTTCAAAAACATTAGATTTAGAACTAGAGCTAGGCTCGAAAACACTTTTCTTAGAAATTACTTTTTCTAACTATTTAAAAAGTTTGTTCCTCTCAGAACTTACTTCCTCAAGATTTTTCGAAATACTTATAAAATCAGCATTTTTCTTATCAATATCTTTGGAAAGATCTGATATCACTTTTGTAAGAATAGAATTCCTAGATTTTGCCTTATCAAGGTTTGTTATTGAGTTTAGAGTTCTCAATCTCAAGAAGCTCAGCAAACCAAGAAACTTCTTCATAGGTAGGTGAAGTATTTTCTTCATCAGAAGAAGATTCTTCATCTGAGGAGTTATAATACTTACTTTCATTAGGAT
This sequence comes from Viscum album, assembly GCA_963277665.1. Taxonomy (NCBI): domain Eukaryota; kingdom Viridiplantae; phylum Streptophyta; class Magnoliopsida; order Santalales; family Viscaceae; genus Viscum; species Viscum album. Next base: position 646,895,031 of record OY728119.1, read on the forward strand.
TTAAATATACATTGGTCAATGATTCTGCATTTCACACCTTAGCCATAAGGCAATGATTGTCAATAGGTAATCTGGCTATAAGACTAAGATTCTTCTTTCCTGAAGATTCATAATCAGAAGATTCATCTGAAGAGTCACCACCACTAGCACTCCAGGTGTCATTGATTTTAGAACTTTCTTATCTTTGGTTTTGTAATACTTCTTCCTGCTCCTTTCAGAATTCCTTTCTTTCCTTTATTTCTTTTTGAGTAGAGGGCAATTAGGTCTAATATGTCCAGCCCTCTTGCATTCATAACAAGTAACTTCTCCATCTTTCCTATCTTTCCTTTCCTTTTTCTTATACTTGGATTGGAAGTTTCTCTGGCCGACTATCTTGTTCATCCTTCAAGAAAGATTTTCTAACTCATTTTATGAGATCTCACTTTCACTAGAATCTAATTGAACAACCACCTTCTTAGACTTGGATCTGGTTACTCTTTCATGAGTCTTAGCTTTCATATGATTTGACGTAGTTGTAAAAGCAACAGTACCATTCCCATTATTCTTTTTGATGTTGCCATCATCTCTCTTCATTCTGGTTTCATGTTGAAGAAGAGTTCTGAATAGCTCATCAAGAGAAATTTGAGTTACCTTCATGTTATCATATATGGCTGTTCTCTTTGATTCCCACTCTTTGGGCATAATATCAATTATCTTATCTAAAAGGGATTCATCATCTAACCCTTTCTATCCCATAGACTGTAAGCTATTAACTATAGTCATAAACCTCTATTGAACTTTGCATATTGGTTCACCATATGGAAAATTTAATCCATGATACTTAGCTCTAAGCATAGCTCTCCTAGTTTCAATTAATTTAGAAGTCACAAAGTGTGTAACTTCTAACTTCTTTGAGATAAAATTAGCTGCTTCACAAGAAGAAATTTGGCTATATATATTTCTAGTCATTGAACATAGTAAAGTATTGTGTACCTTATAATTGAGTTGATACTCTTGCTTTTCCTGGTTAGTGAACGTTCTAACTTCCTTATCATGAATTTTATAATCACCAGTCAGTATAACGAAATTGCCCACTCCAGGGTTGATAACAAAAGTCTTCATTCGATCTCTCTAGTATTCATAGTCATTACCATCAAAGATCGGTGGTCTTGTAGGATTTAGAATATCAATGGATCCAACATTAATTCCTGCCATACTAAAATAACTTGGGAAACCAAACTTGTTAGTAGAAAAAGTTCGTAACTACAAAGTTTGGAATGAAAAATTTCGGAATGACAAAGTTTGGAATGACAATGTTCGGAATGACAAAGTTTGGAATAACAAACTGAGCAAGAAAAACTTATACGTGAGTATGAGTATTTCAAAGACCTTCTCTGATACCAATTGTAGGATTGAAATAACAATGTATATGCTCAATATACAAGAGGGGGGGGGGGGTTAATTGTACACTTTAAAAATTCATTTCAAACCTTTAAATTTAGTTATGGATAATTATGTTTTCCTTAGTCAAGGAAAATCTAGGTTTAACATAGTTAAACTAGGAAAATTCACAACACCTCTAATCACCAACTGGAGTATTGGAACCGAGGTTTATAATATAATATTCGACCTTAAAGCGTATAGAATCTTAAAATAATCAGAGTACAGGTGTAAGGAAATACATGAAGGTTATACTTTCATTACAATACAATATGTAGCGGAAAAAAAGAAGTTGTAAACTACAAGTAACAAGATATGAATCTTTTCACCCAAAGAGAAGGGTATCCAACAACCTTGGATAAAGGTCCGTTGATTTATACATTCAAGCAAGTCTGTCTTACCCACACCAGGGTAAGCCCTCGATACGAAGATCGGAATCTCTGTCTTGCTATCCCCGCAAGACATCAACTTCAAGGTAGTTGGAACATCTATCTTCCTTAGCAAAGAAGCCCTCAAACATCAAGGTAGTCGGAACCTCTGTCTTCCTATCCCCAGAAGTCCTCGAATTTAATCACCAACATCCGGAGTATCACAAAGCAATCTGAACAAGCGGATCAGTATGCACAAGGAATGAAAAGCTTCTCTCTCTAGAAATCACATTAATAGCATGTGTTCTCTAGATTGATCAACTTATTCATTTTTCTTTGAGCTCTTTCAAATGAGATTCTATTTATAAGAGAATTTCCAACGGTAAGATTCCTCTTCCAACAGTCATATTTTCCATGAAATTCGAAGGGACCTGTACACATGTAACTCAACCAATGGTAAATTATAAACAGAATAGACGACATCGTTTTATAACAAACTATATATAACTGAATTTAAGACATCGTTTTGAAGTGAAGCCTATGTAAGTAAAAGCTAATCAATATTTTGGTGTGTAAGCATGCTAAAAGTTCTGAGTATAACTAAAATGAAGTTCAGAGTCTATGTTAAGAAATATTCAGAATCTGTTTTATAGGAATTCGGAGTCTGGTTTCACCAGAGAGTGGATTCTGAGCTTTCAGAACTCAGAGTCGAACCACTTAAGAGTTTGGAGTCGAACTACTTCAGAGTTCGTAATCGAACTTCTTCAGAGATCGGAGTCGAACTTCTTGAGAGTTCAGAGTCGAACTATTTAAGAGTTCAGAGTCAAACTGATTAAGAGTTCGGAGTCGAACATCTTGAGAGTTCGGAGTCGAACTACTTCAGTGTTCGGAGTCGAACTGCTTCAGTGTTCGGAGTCGAACTACTTCAGAGTTCCGAGTCGAACTACTTAAGAGTTCCGAGTTGAACTGCTTAAGTGTTCGGAGTCGAACTACTTCAGAGTTTAGAGTGAAACTACTTGAGAGTTCGGAGTCAAACTACTTAAGAGTTTGGAGTCCAGAATTCGGATTAAAACTCCATAACAGATCACATCCAGAATTTGGATCCTAAAAACAGAATGCTCCAAATATTTTCATTATATGACTCCGGAAATTTGGTTATGGATCCGATTTTTTAATTTAAGAAAAAAATTTCCATGTATATGAAAATCTAGGTTAAGGTAAATTTCCTTAAAGAGGTAAATATTCCTTATGGGGTTAAAAAATCATTTGCTTAAGTATAAGGTGTTTGTGATTTTCCAAACAAGAAGGAATGGAAAAGTCAGAAGGAAAACCGTATTGAATAAACAGGAATGTTGAGTTTTTGATATTGGAAGTAGCTAGAACATAGTTGGAATATATTTTGGTAAACTATACGACCTTATCCAAGTAACTGTACACCTTAAGTTTTGGTGGCAGAGGGATGGTGAAAGACTTGACCACATTTTTTCAAACTGTGCAATAAGCGTGCATGGATGTTTTATATTTGGAAAGTGGAATTTATTATGGTTGGTTTATAGTTTGCATAAAATTATGCCAAACCATGAAGGTTCCCATGTGTTTATAGGAAGGGGCGCATGGTTGGCGTAGATTTTTGTAAACTTTGTGGCCAAACCGTGCAAGTTATATAGATCAAAATAATTATTAAATTAAAACCCTACTCCTTCATAATTTTTAACAAAAAATGCATCCTTTATTACCCCAATGGACCTATAACCTTGTTATACATGAATCTTCCCTTCTCCAATGGTGTGGATATAGGGTTTCTTCATGGTTTGGGTCTAGATCTCTTAATGTAATCTCCTCTCATATGCTCTCTCTTCCTCTTTCCTCTATTTTCTTTTGAGATCTCTCTCTCCCATGGCCTCCTGGACATAGGGTTCATAGTTAACTTCATTTAGGTTGGGTGTTTTTCATGTTTAAGGGTTCTCTTGGTAGATCTTCGGTCTAGGAACCTTTGTGAAGTATTTTCAGGTGTTCATTGTTGAAGAGCCATGGATTTGAGGTAGTTTTCCCTTTACACTTTCCATTAAAATTTAAGATTTGTTATATTCATGAATTTTTCACCTTACATATATGTTAAATAATTATTTATTTCTATTGGAATATTTTTTATGTGTGAAAAGTGGTTATTTATAGCTTTTTTTGAGATAAATATATATATTTTTCTTGAAATGTTCACAGAAAGTGTTTGATAAAATTCTCAGTTGTTTTTCACATGTGGTTTTTGGATTTTAAGCATGGTTTTCCTTTTAAAATTTATTATAACACCTCTATAATAGTTTTTGGTTCCTCAAATATATTTATAAAAGTTTTAGACTTGAAAATGATGTGTTTTTGGTTCTTTTTAATTAATGGGTATGCGACGTTGATCAATGGAATGTTTGAATTTTTTTAAATGGTTTTAGCATGAAAGTGAGATGTGAAGGTTTAAAATGGATTTTTAAAATAATTGAGAAATATAAAATATTTATTCTACCCATGTTTTTTAAAATGGATTGGTTCTTTGATAAATAATGGTTTTGGGATGGGTGTTGGAGGAATGTTTGGAAATTTGTGAAAATGATGAAATTTTTTAACATGAAATCTCTCACAAGATAATTCTCTTTCCGTGGTTATGTGGATTTTTGTGGGAGGACCATGATGAGAGGATCTATTGTGAATGTATAGTTTAAAGGGAAGATATTGATCTTTTGGGTGATTCATGTGATGAAAATGGATTGATTATTATATATGTTAATGTGATTGGATGCTTTGTGAGAATCAATTGTATCACCCTCTTTTATACATCCTAATATGGAGAACCTGACATAACTATTGAATTTTCGGATAATTATTGATACACTGGTAAAATTATGCACTAGATAGTGGTCCATAACAAAGGGATATATTGAATTTAATTTTTATGGGATTGTGCCCCTCGATCTATGCCATGTGGGGTGTGACCAAGCGTATTTGGCGTTATTGATTTCAATGAGTAATGAATTCTTTATAGGATGACTCAACATGTATTATTATGTTCTACATTATTCACGATCCCCTGGGTTCCTCACATATCTTTTGGAACATAGTTACTTACGATGGATGATTGATATGGATGATTGGTTGGTTACTAATGTGTGATAATTTCCATTTCCCTTATATTGTGATTATTGTGCTCCTCTCATGTATGGTGTACTTATTTGGAAAGTAATGAGTTAGTTTTCAATGGTTTATGGAAAATTTTTTCTTTTAGAAATAGCTTATACCCTCTTGTTTTGGTTATAAAAGGAGTGAATCACATTCCCCATGAAAATGTTATTGTTTCTTTAATGGGAAATAACTTGATTTTGGAAATGAAAAAGTGCAGTGGACCATAATATGTTTGAAAATAGAAAATTTATGAAAGAGGCTTGATTTTATATGTTTTATTTCAAACATGAAGTTGATGGTTCCTTTATTTTAAAGGATGTGCATTGGGAATAGATTTTTTGGTCACACCTACAGGGTTTTAAAAGTGAAACCTATAGTTTCCTCTTATTTTTAGTTTGTGGTAAATGTTCTAGCTTGGTTTTGATCGATGTGGGTGATGTTTGGTTTTGGTATCAGAGAATGACCCTTTAGGTCACATGGAGACATTGTGGTCATCATTTTTAGTTTCAGGTTTCATTGTTCTGTTTGTTTTATTTCCCACATTCTTGTTTAAATATGTTCAGTTTGTATATTATTATATATCTATTGGGTTGCTTTGGTTTTATTTCCACTATTTGTTTTTTGTTTATTTTCATTGGGATAAATAGTTCCATTGGTTTCTCTATTGATGCTCAACAATAGTTTACAACCCATGGGGGTTGGGAATGCCCTTTTGTCCATACCACATATCATCTTGGGTGACCGGTTCAAGGTTGACATGGGTTGGCATGTGATAATAAAGATAAACAATATGATGATAGATGGTTAAAATTGATCTGGGAGAGGTGTGTTGGATGTACTGAGAGTGCCTATTTTGGTTGGAAGGTAATTCATAGTTTGTGAGGATGGTGACAACATAATCCATTGAGTGAATTTAATATTTTTGGATTATGGATTTTTTGTGACTAGGTTGTGTGTATCCTACCATTACCCATCATGTACTTAACCATATACATTTTTTGCGTTGACATTAATATAACAAAACATGTATATCCAAAACATGAACTGAGATACACTTCATGTGACTCAAACTAATCTTACCCTAAATTTTAAATATTACACATCATTTTACCTAGGGTTACACACCATGTATCTTGATAATGAATACTTAGTCCTATAACCACATACATAATGAGACAACAAGATAGACCCACATGACCAGTACTTCCAATTTATATGTCATGTAAAATTGTTTAGGAAGCTCAATATTTATAGGTCTTATATTCCGAGAACTTATATTGACTTTATGTATTATAGGGAATCATGTAATGATCAAATATAGTCAAAAAATCCACATGATTCTAGATATAACTTCAAAGATAAAATGTAAAAAGATTAATTAAGAGTTAGTTTACATGTATCAATGAGTAATCCAACTTTTACACTTCTTCATACAATTGATGATTATAATGGTATCATCAAACCAATATTTCCAACCTCAAAGGGATTAAACCTGACCAAGGGTCTTAGTTCATAACTTTAGGTCACTCATATGCTTGAAGGGGTACATGTGCCTTTATTTTCAAGTGATAAATAGTGTATGAAAGAAATATTGTTTTTTTCTTAGGTTTTCAAACACAAAGGTACCCAAAATAGTGATTGGTATCATATATTTATTAGCATGCCCAACACTGTTTAGTTATTGAAGAGTTTCATTCATTTCAAGTGCATCCGGTTCCAACCCATGTGTTACAAACCATTTGGGAGTTATTCATTGAAGACTTCAAAAAAGGTTTCATATTCTTTAAATGATCCATCTGATGGATCAAAACCAACGGAAACTAGGAAGGAGTTGGCATGGAGGATGAATTCATCTCAGGAAAGGATATTATAAAGCATGTTATACTAGATGCCATAGGAAACCAAATCTTCCCAAGATCCATTTAAGATATACAAACATCATGAGGTACAATATGAATTTCACTCATTTCATGCCATATTATCAAGACAATCATCTAATAGTTCTCAACTCCTTTTAAGTTCATATCCATCAATATCACACATAAACATAAATCTTATAGGGATTTAATAAGAAACATCACAACTCGTGTGAATCCATCCAGTACTCTTTTTGATATAGTTCAATCGAACTATCTTCATTTTGAAAGATTAACATTTTCTAATTCCTAATCCTTATTCAAAGTGTTAACAATGTGATGCGATGGGCCTTAGTAAAATTGAAAAAAATATAAAATCCCCATTTTTTAGATGTAAGTAAAGGATGAAATCTGGAAAAACATTAGTGGTACATAATCTATTAATTGTTTTATCTCTCACTCTTTAAGGTGTTTTAATGACCGTAAACACCAAATATATTTCTAACCATTTCATGTCATGTATTTTTAGTATTTATGTTGTGACATCATCTTAATATGTATCATGACCAATCTATAGAATTATGAGGAATATAGAGAACATTTTTATAAGAATATTAATAAAGGTAGTAATCTTCCATCCAATTGGAATCCACCAGCTATCCAATGCGATTTCTAATAGTAGGTGTTTCTTCCTGGATCCCCCTAACCATATGGTGATGTCTGAGTAGTAGCTACTACAATAGCCGAGTCCACAGACTAGCTATTATAGAATATCATCTAACCAATAGATATTTTCTATAATGTTAAAATATCCATAAAGTATTATACCTTTCGACCTCTATAACCTCCCAAAATATCTTATTAACTCCAAAGACTCCCAAGAAAATCAAGGTACCGTTAAATGCTATATATACACCCCTTAAAGACTAGTATTATATTGGACACTTCATTTTTACTATTTTTTTTTTCTCTTGAGCTATCATTATTAATTTCATTATTGTATTAAATTTCCCCTTTATAATTACTCTAAATTATCATATTTTCATACAAAACTCATTTTATTTATTCTTCTAATTTGTTTATCACTACCACCAAAGTGAGTGACATGGGCACTCAATACCACTAATGTGAGTAAGTGTGAATTTCTTTCTAAAAATTATAAAAACAAAGTGTTTTTGGTTTCCTAATTTATACTTTAAGAATAAAGCATGTAATTTCATATTAGGTAACATGGATACCATTGAAACAAGTCGATTAATCTAAAACATCTCAATGAAATTCCACAGAGGAGATGTCAGAAATCTTATTGGGGTTTTTCCAAAATCCTTTACCAAAGTGTTGTGCATTTCCATTTATTTTTTATTTATCTTGTTCTCTCATGTATAATTATATTTTTCCACTTAATTACATAATTATATTTAATTATTTAGTTTTAATTTTTTAAAATGAAATCCACCCTCTATCTTTCCATCCTTACATGGACCAATAAATGGTATCAAAGAAATCCTAGGTTTATAGAACTTAATTTGTGTCAAGGAATGATCATGTTGGATGTCTATTTGCTTTAACACCATTGGTTATCCCGGATAACATTCAATAGGTCATGAACCATTCTTTGATAGAGAATAATTTGGTTATTTAGAAACATTAATGTCTAATTTTATTAGAAACATAGGATATTCCTTTTGGAAAATAGTTAGTCATATATATTCTACAACTAAGGAATCAAAGGAGAAATGGATCCTAATGACATTACTTCTTTTTAGCTAGTTAGAAAATCCATGAATGCTCTATATTTTAGACTGTATCAAAATGAATTTAATATAATTTACACTTGTTAAAATACACATGATTGAGAAATTACTTGAATTTACACATGAGGGAACCAGTAATTTCAAAGACAATAGGCCTGACATGCAGTATCAATATTTTGAAATTTTTATCATTCATCATATTGAGTTTATAAATAAAATATTTACCCATTTTACTAATAATGGTTATTGATGTGGTAAATTATTTTAGTTCCACTTTTATCCAAGTCATTTAAATTACAAATATTTAAAATTTATAGGGATCAACTAGAGCAAGTGTTTTATGAACTTCCAAAAAATTAATAGAACTTATAAAGATGTAAAATAATGTTTTTAATGAAAGGGATAAACTATTCTATGAAAATAATAAACTAAAAGAGGAAAATAAAATATTCTTTTTAAAAAATGATAAATCTAAAGAAATAATATTTATTTTTTTATAAGAATATAAGACTAAATTTGAAGATAAATGTTAGATGCTTAAAAATGAAAATAATTAATTAAAAGTGGAATATAATGATCTTGAATTATAATATTCGATTAAAGAAATTAAAAATGTTCTTTCTTAGTTAAAACATTGTGATGAAAAGGTAAATAAAATATTGGGATCCCAATGTCCTCTAAAAATTATTTTGGGATTTATTTTTCAAAACAAGCAAGAACCACTAAAAACTACACATTTGTAAGAGGATGCTTCCATGATAAATTATTTAATTATTATAATAGAAATGGGAATATCATTTATGAATTTAATTTAAAAAATAATAGATTTGATATAACCATAAATGTTCATCTATCTTCCAAGAAAAATTTACTTATTTTTCAAAACAATAGTTTGTTTCTAAAATATTTTTTATATAACATATGTGGACATAAAATTTGGGTAACAAAGTATTTAGTCTATTTATTATTTTTTATAAAAAATATATCCATGGTAAATCCCAAGGATCTACATAGTAATGGATAACAAGTGCTCAAGGCACATGTGAAGTTACTACTCTAAGGTCAACCATCTTGAAAACCTTGATGGAGGTCATATCACCTTTGGTGATAACTCCAGGAGTATGGCCCTTAGAATAAATACCATTGGTTTTATTGTTATAATATTATTAAGGATTTTTTATATGTCCATATATTAAAAAAGAATTTTATTCATCTATGTGATATTGTTTTTAAAGATTCTTTTGAAAATGGTTTTTAAAGTTTTTAATTATAATGTAAACATTTTATTTTACAATTATTATTTCAAAAATGTTTATAAAACTGAATTAAAATATATTTTCAGCTAATAAATTAAATTTTTAAGTGCACAAGGTAGTGATACATGGATGTAACAGATATTACTTAGTCATTGTAGCACACACACCCAAACTATTCAAAAATTAATGAAATAAACTAGTATGAGATTTTCCTAAATTTCATTTAAAAAATGATGATGTGTGTGAGCCTTAAAAACATGTAAAGAAACAAAAATATTATTTTAAAAATAAAAAGGAAGTATCCAATTTAATGGAACTCAATCTAGTACACCTTTATTTATTTGGACTTACCAAAATTACAAGAATGATATGTATATCTTATACCTTTATAATTATCAATGATTATAAAATATTTAATTATGTTTTTTTATTAGCACATTAAAATGAGTCTTATAAAGTCCTTATTAAACATACCATGAATGTAAAAAGTGAAAAATGGTATATGGTCATATCCAATTATATTAATCATTGGGGAGAGTTTGAAACTAATAATTTTGATAAAATTTGGGCTTTATATGTTTATAATTATTCTTTTTTCTCTCATAGGACACCCCAAAAAACCAAATTTTAAAAATATGGAATAAAAAATTTCAATATATTGAAATAAATATGTTGAATGAATTCAAACTCCCTCGATATTTTTTGTTCAAAGCAGTCAATATCGTATGTTATACCATTAATCATTTACTCGTAAGACCCATTATTAAAAAGACCCCTAATGATATTTGGAAATTTAAATTACCTAGTTTAGGTTATTTTAATGTGTTTGGTTGTAAATGTTTTATTAATAACACCAAATATAATATAGGCAAATTTGACCATAATCAGTTGAAGGTGTATTTCTTGGTTATTCCATATTATGTAAAGCGTACTGTGTTTTTAATAAATGTGCCTAGAATATTAAAGGGTAAATTAGCATAAAATTTGATGATAGTTTTTCCAAAACTTATATGAAAATTGATGATGTTTATGTAGAAATATATAAGTTGATCTTAAATGAACTTCAAACTCCTAAATAAATTTATGTTGTAAAATAATATTGTCCATTACCCAAGGCATTTGTTAAACCTAAAGACCATCCACTTGATAATGTTATTAGTGATTTGAAAGCTGGTAATCGAACTAGGAGGTAAATATTTAATGAACCATAACATCACCCCTTTGTATCATATCTAGATCCCAAAAATGTTGACGATGACATTAATGATAAAATTTAGGTTCTTACTACACATGAGGGATTACATCAATTTACTTAGAACAATTTTTATACTAACATGGAAAGGCCAATGTTCATCCCTTTATTGGAAAAAATGGGTCTTTAGAAATAAATTTGATGTAAATGAAACTATCACATGGACTAAGGCTAGAATTATAGCTATATTATATAATAAAGTGGTACGTATTGATTACGATTGGAAATTTTCACATATTTCTAAGCTAGAATCCATTATAGTATTATTTGAATTTTCCTCTAATTTAAATTTAAATATTTTTTAAAAAATATGTTAAAAGTAAATTTTAAAATGGTTTTATTTCTAAAAAGATTTTTGTAGAAAAACCATCTGTATTTAGGACTCTAAATTTATAATTCTTATTTTCAAGTAAACTATCAGCTTTAGGGATTGAAGAAATCCCATTGGGTTAGGTATGCAAATTTGACTAAATTTATTTTGGAAAGTCATTATAGGATGGGTAAATATGATTCAACCTCATTTTTAAAGATTATTTAAAATGATGTTTTTACTAATCAAATTTATTTTGATGACATTGTATTTGGTTAAAATATAGAATTCATTTGAAATTATTTTTACGATTTAATGATTAAAAAATTTGAAATGTTTTTAATTGGATAGATCAAAATTTTCCTTGGTTTTAAGATTTTTAAAAGATTTTATGGCATGTTTCCTAGACAAAGAAAACACATAATTAGAATTTTTATTTCTTAGAATCTAATTCAACACTATCAAATTAATAACATTGATCTTTGACACCACTTATTAAGAGATCACTTCAAAAAAGACATATTATGATATAATTTATTAGTATGGATATTCAATTAGCTGATATTTTCACTAAAAACCTCATTGTACATCATTTTTATTTTATTAAGGGGGAGTTTGGAATAGTATGCTTGTGAATATTTTAATTGACCTGAGAAACCATGAGGTATTTTCCCCTCACTATGTTTTGTTAACAAAATTTAATTTTTAGTTGATTTTTTCAAGCTCTTTTATTCATGGATATATTGAATTATATTCATTGAATTATAAAAATTATACTTTTTCTTTGAATTGAATATGAATTTATAGACTTTATTGATTTTTATCAAGATTATTTATATATATTTTTGATATTTATTTATGGAATTTATTAATTCATATTTATATCTCCATCATAATTGTATTATTACTTTAAAATTTTCTTATATTTAAAATTTTCTACATAGGATACAAAAGAGCCCACCGAATTGCTAGAGGATCGTTACCACGTAGCTGATGGGACTCACAAAACCAATGGTTCTAGAAAACTATAACTATCCAGCCAGTGGTTTCAATCCAGGCCCATTTGATCTACCAGTGGGAGGGTCTTTTAAGACTAAACACCCTCGTTCTAGTTGAGTTCCACTCAAATTTTTCTCCTCTCTATTTCTCATTACTCCCCTCAAGACCTATCTCCTCTTCTCATAATAAATTTCATTCCTTTTTATGGTTATCAAGTTTTCATGATCATTTCCATCATTCTATCCTTGTTTACTCTTGATTGTTACCTTCTTTATGCACTCTCAAAACCTTAGCTTTAACTTTTTTGTTTAAATTTTGACAACTCATTGAACCCAAGTGTCTTATTAAAAGGGAAAGGGAAATAGTATAAAACCATTAAAAATTCATATAATTGATAAGACTGATCCCATTTTGCATGAAAAATTCATTATACTAATTTGGATCATCGATCCTTATTGGATTAAAAATTATCATCTGGATTTAAAAAGGATCATTTATTTTTAAATAAGGAGTTCCTTTTTCCTACCACTCTATAGAGATGTTATTCACCTATTCTTAATCAAATATTTATATGACTATAAAAGTTTTTACCATAAATATGATTATGATTCCATGACTTCCAATGTAAATGGAACATAATTGAAAGTCACTTCTTATGAGATATATTATTTTGTGGGAATTTCACACTTGGTTCCTTACTTATTTTCCAAAGGAGAATTTCCTAGTGACTCAACCTATGACACACAAGGCACTCCTCATATTATCTTGGGACAAGGTTCATCCACCTTGGGAAATCTCTATGACTTCTCACTACAAAATAGGATTACTGAGAGATATTTCTATACATCCATTTCTCTTCATCTTGGTAAACAATAATCCATCATGTACATTGAAATTTAAGCTCGATATTTCAATACAAGGGATTTACATTTAAATATGATTAGTTTTTTCTTATATTCCAAGTACTACATTGCCTTTCATCCTTAACTGTATAAGTAATTTCCTTTTAGTTTTTTTTCTACTCCCATTTTCTTCTATGTTGGCATCAATATATATCAAATTATATTCATCCAAACACTAAGATTGATAATTTTAAATAATTTAATGGTTCAATATATGTTTATACAAAGGAACACATGGTTTCAAGAGTATATTTATTACAGTTTGGTCTTCCACGAAGATTATTTCCCTCAAAAGGAGTTGGAGATCCCCCCAACTGATATGACCCATGTGATCTCTAAGGCATATCATATTTATAAGTATGAGTATGAAGAAGAGGATTATGATGAAGAAGAATAATAGGATGAGGAAGATGATGAGGAAAAATATAAAGTTGAATGTGAGGGCTAAGATGATTTGGATGCCACAATTCAGGAAAAGCCTCTTAAAGTTATGGATATTGTTGTGGGGGCACTACCAACTGGTTGGAACTATTTAAATAAAGATATGATAGACTTATATGAGATAATGTATCACCATATCACCTCTTTTTAGATGAACATTAATATGAATCTCACCAAGATAGATCATACTGCCTCCTCACAACATGAGTGGATTGAGAGGTTGGTGGAGGATACTTGAGATCTCACTTGATCTATTTAATAAGATGTTTCTCATGGTTATTTCCATCCCTATCCCCAATATGGATACTAGGATCATTTTTATTATTATTTTCGGTCATGTTAAATGATTTTATGGTTTTTTTTTATTTTTTTGAATTCATATACATTATGCAAGGATATTTTTTCTCAATTGTATCTTTTACTCATCCATGAGTTTTATAAATATTAGTTATTCATTTAACCCTTTATATAAGTTTTTTGTGATAATAAAAAATGGGTATAATTTTATGCTATCAAAGGTATATACCAATTGTTGATGGTTTAAAATTCATTTTATGTTTCAATTGTTGTTAAGGTTATTCATCTTGTTAAAAATTTTCAAATCTTTTTTATATTTTAATTGTTTCAAAATATTTCTGATATGTTACCTTTTGATCATAGTAAAAGATTTAATATATCCCTTTGAATTTAATTATTAATTATTAAAATTCATTAAATAAACATATTCAGTATAGTTTTGAAATATGTATTTTTATATATAAATCTTTTTATTTTTTATGTAACGTCCCGGACCCGGGTGTCACGCAACGGGTGCCCCGAGCTCGGTTCGCCACGTGACCTCAAGCGCATTTACCCAAATGCCAGAGGCTGCTGACTAGCAGCGAGGGCCTAGGTCTGATAGAGGGGAAACTATGCCCTCATTTGTCAAAGTGTAGCGCAACGGAATACCAAAATAAACATACAACAAACAACGAAAGCAGTAACCATACAAAACTGAAATACACTACAACAGTGGATATAACCAACAGTATATAAGTGATGATGCTACATGATTCATGTTCTAAGAAAACAGCTAGAACATGTTATACATCATAACAGTAAAAAAAATACAGAGTACAAAAAAACAAGCAAAACAGCTGGCAGCAGCATCGTGAGCCTAGGCTCGGTCCCATGCCCTCCCACTCCACAACAATAGTCAAGTACCAGTATAGGGACTCTTGCCCCTATCTACACCTTCAGCAACGTAATATCTTTGGGCCGAATAGCGTGACCCAAAAAGGTTGTGAGAAATATATCTCAGTAGGCACCCACCAAAGGCCCGTGCTCAACTGTGTGTAAAACATGAAAAAAATGTTTAGTAGTAAAATTAAATAACTAATCAGTTCTAAAAAGTAACTAACTTAAGAGTTAAATTTCCATTTTATTATTCATTTAATACCTTTAATTTAGTAACATTTTTTTGTGCTCAACAGCACCAAGCCCTCAGGATAACCAGAACCGTGCCCTCTGGCTAAAATAGTAACCACGCCCTCAGGCTTTCCCTCAGGCCATACAGAATCCAACCCACAGGTATTTCCCTCAAGCGTAACAAAAATTTCCCTCAGGCGTAGGAAGTGTCACCCTCAGGAACAGAAGCCAAGCCCACAGGCACGAAAGGTTGCCCTTAGGCGGAATAACGATAGCCCTCGGGCTAAAACAGTCACGCCCTCAGGCTAATCACAACAATGCCCTCAGGCTAACTGGTAACCGGGCAATGCCCAACATATCAAAAAGCAGCAAACAAGCAATTCCTCTCAAGGAAATTCTATAGTAACTACATTTAAGGCATACCCTCGGGTATCCTGGCCAAACAGCTACATAGAGGAACACACCCCTCGAGATGGTCCTGGATCCAAGCAACAATCCCAAACAACATTTTATTATCACAATTTAATTACCTATACAATTGTAGGAATTAAATATAGCAACGTCCTCAGCCAAACGACACCCCAACATGGGTTCGTGGCACGAAAATGCACAAAAACACATGAAAGTTGGGAAATAAACACCAAGACACCTACCTTATACACCAACGAACGCTATTCCCGAACGCCGGATCCAGAAACTCCCAAGAACGACATAGATCTGACGAAGACCAAAACCCATTCAAACGTAAATGACTTACGTTGGGAGAAGAATTGGCAAGAACGGTACCAGGAGAGGAGAGGTCTTACCCATGCGGTTCCAACGAGATCACCCGAAGTCGAAACAGATTCCAAACTAACACCCAGTGGATCTTCAAAGATCCTGCCTCCTCCTTTGGCTCCACAATGGCTCAAGTGCCTCCTCTGCAAAATGAGGAGGCTATTTCCAATTTTAAGCAAAAAAAAGTACACTGCATGTACTTCTAAGTACATGGCATGTACTTCCAAGTAAACGGCCTGTACTCATTTCATTTAACTATTCAAAAGGTGGCACAGTCACACTGTTCATACGTTGACATGAGTACACGGCATGTACTCTCGAGTACATGGAATGTACTGTCGCCTAGCTGGCGGCGATGCCACCGCCTTACTGTTAAGTTTGCCGACTGACTACATGGTGTGTAAGGTACCACTACACGACGTGTAGTCGGTTCCTACACCCTTCGTCACCAGCACTGCCACCCGCCTCATGTACTCATCCCAAAACAGCTCAAAGTACACAGTGCATGGATAAAGTACATGACGTGTAGTTCCAAAATTTATGATTTTTTCCATTTTCCATTTTTTCTGAAAATCACTTAAGGAAAAGGAAAAGAAGAAGCCCATACCTCTAAAACAAGAACCGAGTTCTTACAAACTTCACCCCTTATAGCAATTCGTCCACGAATTGCCCTTTCAAGGGTGGCGAAGTGAAAGCTCAAAACAGCTCTGGCCACTGAGCACGTATGTCGGCCTCCCGCTCCCAGGTCTCGCCCTGCACTCGGCCATGCTGCCAAAGCACCCGTACGAGAGGAATTGACCGGCCTCGGAGAACCTTCGTGCTCCTGTCAATGATACGGATCGGATGCTCCTCAAAGGATGCATCATGTTGCAGCTCAACCTCCTATGGCTGAAAGGTGGGAGACGGGTCTAAATGGTAGCGACGCAACTGAGACATGTGGAAGACGTCGTGCATGGCTCGATACCACTGCAGTAACTGCAACTGATAGGAAACCATCCCGACTCTCTCCAGAATCTAAAATGGTCCCACATACCTCGGAGAAAGCTTAACCTATCTCCTGATTCATTTGTGTCCCAGCCTCGGCGAAACACGAATGAAAACCTGATCCCCAACCACGAACTCCAATGGTCGTCTGCGGTGATCAACATAAGACTTATGATGAGACTGCGCGGTAGCCATCCGCTTCTGAATTAACTGGATCTGCTCAAGTGTCTCCTGCACGAGCTGTGGTCCCAGTAAAGCTGCCTCACATGCCTCTAACCAGAACAAAGGTGATCGGCATGGCCTACCATATAAAACCTCGTATGGTGCCATCTCAATAGTTTCCTGAAAACTATTGTTATAGGAAAACTCAACTAAGGGTATATACATCTCCAATAATTCCCCAAAGTCTAGGACACATGTGCACAACATGTCCTCTAGCACCTGTATCGTCCGCTCTGACTGGCCATCAGTCTGAGGGTGGTATGATGTGCTTAGAAGCACCTGTGTACCCAGCGTCCTCTGAAAACTCTTCCAGAAACGAGACGTAAAGCGAGCATCCCTATCTGAAATTATTGAATGAGGGACCCCAAGCAGACGTACAATCTCTCGGATATACATCCTTCTGAGCTCGTTCACACCAATGGTCTCCTTGATCGGCAAGAAGTGAGATACCTTCGTAAGTCTGTCCACAACAACCCATACGACGTCATTTCCTCGAGGTGACCTCAGCAATCCCGTCACGGAATCCATCGCTACATCATCCCATTTCCACTCCGGAATGGGAAACTGCTGTAACATCCCAGCTGGTCTCTGATGCTCTGCCTTCACCTACTGACAGGTGGAACAACTCGTAATAAAACCAGCTATCTCTCTCTTCATACCCGGCCACTAGTACTGACGTCTCAAATCGTGGTACATCATGGTAACCCCGGGATGAACTGCCCAAACTGAAGCATGAAACTCTCGCATCATCTCCTCACGTGTATCCCCTGGAACCCATACATGTCCATGGTAACACAAAACCTCATCATCGCCTATCATCCAACTGGGAAGAGGGTCCTCACTTGCCACCGAATCCCGTAGAACTAGGCCTTCTGAAACTGATAGTTGCCTCATCCTCATTCTGTCCAGGAGGGTAGAAGTCATAGCTAACGAGGAAAGATAAGTCTGTCCCTAACTACCATGCACCTCCAGATGCATCTCAGAGAACAAAGCCATAAGATGCCACTCACCACTGGCTTCCTGCACTGCCTGTATCTGAGTCTTCCTGCTCAGTGCATCGGCTACTGCATTACCATTACCAGGTGTATAGGCAAACTCAAAATTGAAGTAATGTAGGTACTCGACCCACCTTCTCTGCCTCAGATTCAGGTCATGCTGAGTAAAGATATACTTGTGGCTTTTGTGGTCAGTGAAACCCAAAAATTATCTCCCAATAGGTAATGTCTCCAACAGCACAACGCATGCACAACTGCAGCCAACTCGAGATCATGCGTCGGGTAATTCCTCTCATGTGGCCTCAACTGCCGAGACCCGTACGCCACAACTTGGGAGCCCAGCATCAAAACGACTCCCAACCCAATCCCTGACGCATCACAGTAAACTATATAGCTCTTCCCCTGCTCTTGGAGTATCAGGATCGGTGTTGATGTCAGCCTTCCCACTAGGTCCTGAAAGGCTGTCTCACAAGCTTCTGACCAAATGAACTTCACACCTTTCTTAGTCAGACCTGTCAACGGTGCTGCTAAGAGGGAGAATTCCTGTATTAAACATCTGTAGTAACCAGCCATCCCTAAGAAACTTCATATCTCAAACACGTTCTTGGGCTGCTCCCAGGAAACTACTGCTCTCACCTTCTCTGGGTCCACTACAACTCCTGCCTCTGAGATAATATGACCCAGGAAGTGAATCTGGTCCATCCAAAAGTTGAACTTCGAGAGCTTCACATATAGACGATGCTCTCTCAGTGTACTCAATACGATCTAAAGATGGGTGGCATGGTCGTGTCGAGGGTGAGAGTGCACCATGATGTCGTCCACGAATAATACCACAAATGAATCAAGATACAGATGGAACACACGATTCATCAGAGCCATGAAAACTGCTGGTGCGTTCATGAGTCCGAACGGCATAACCATATACTCATATAGACCATACCTGATCCTGAAAGCTGTGAGAGGTATATCAGATGGTCTAACTCGCAGCTGATGATATCTGGATCTCAAGTCAATCTTCGAGAACACTCGTGCTCCACAAAGATGATCAAAAAAATCATCTATCCCCGGCAAGGGATATCGGTTCATAACCGTCAACTGGTTTAGATTTCGATAATACACACAAAGCCTAAGGGTACCATCCACCTTCATCAAAAAAAGGACCAGAGAACCCCAAGGAGAAGTACCGGGTCAGATAAAACCCTTCGCCTGTAGCTCCTCTAACCACCTCTTGAGCTCCTGCAACTCAGACATGGCGATTTTATAAGGAGGAATGGACACCAGTGCTGCTCCTGGCACAAGGTCGATAGAGAAATCCACCTCACGCACCGGAGGTAGACCTGAAAAGTCATCCGAGAAGACATACCTAAAAATATCAACAACTGGAGGGAAATCCGTCTGACAAGTCCCCAGGTCATCCAGATATAAGCTCGCAATCTGGGATGTGACTCCACCTCGCCCATGATGCTCTGGTCCAGGTCGACTCACCTGAACATCCCACTCTCCCTTGTTTAGAAACTCCCCACCCTCTAGTGACGTGAAACGCACCCTGCGACGATAGCAGTCTACAAAGGCTCTAAAGGGAACCAACCATTCCATTCCGAGAATGACGTCATAGTTCGTCATCTCCAGGACATAGAGGTCCCAAAGGAAGTGACACCCACCAACCTCAAGGGGGTACTCCTTGCACTGACGTACACCAACCGTCCTAGTCCCCAATGGAGTGTCTAGCGTCAAGATAGTAGAAGAAGTAGAAACACCCAGCCCAAGGCTCTCCACAACAGGTACTGATATAAAACTATGTGTAGCACCCATATCAAAAAGTACTGAAGACAAGAAAGAAGCTACTAGAATAGTACCTCTGACTATCGAAGGTCCGAGATCCTGCTCCTGCTGGGTCTGTTGCACTGCATATGCCTATCCAGTGTCGCGGCCCTATGACACAGCTTGGTTATCTTGAGCAGTCCCACCCTGTTTCCTCTGATATCCTGCTGTCTGGCTACCACGACCACGACCACCATCTCTGCCTGCATGCCCTGACCTATTCCAGTTCCCTGACTGGTAAGAAGCCACTGGTCCTGCTCCAGCATGCAGAGTCTGCACAGAACCCCTCTCACTGGCCACTGGTAGAAACGCCCTACAAAAGCATTGTAGATGACCCATATTGACGCAATCTCGGCACTCCACTGGGTCTCATGGGCACTGAGGCCTCTTGTGCCCCTCTCTGCCACACTGGTAGCACCTGATCGGGCCACCTGAAGAAGCTGCCTGGCTGGTACTGCCGCCCTGAGAGAAGTCCATCTGTCTCTTCCTCTTGCCAGCAGAAATAGCACCAGTAACTGGTGCCAAACCACCCCGACCCACACCAATAGATTCTCGCAGGTTCCTCTCTGTAATAAACGCCTGATTCACAATCGCGTGCACAGTAGGAAACCTGAAAACATTCACCAGTACGGGTGCAAAACGCTGAAGCTCCGTGATACGAGAAGAATAGTCCATCACTGACATAGCTCCCTACTGCAGATTCATGAACTCTAGAGCTCTATCTTCCCTCAGTGTCTTGGGAACAACGAATTCATAGAAGACTGTCTGAAAATCCTCCCACGACATGCCCCTGTGATGCTCTGACTGGGTGGTAACATCCCACCACCTCTTGGAAGAATCACGCAACATGTAAGTCGTGAGATTGACCCTCTGCCCTGGAGGCATCTCAAGATGCTCGAAAATAGTCTGTATCTATCCTAGCCAAGACTCTGCAGCCTGTGGTCTGCCATCCCCTAAAAACGTAGGCGGATGCTGCTGCTGAAAGATACGCGTCAGCTCGACCATAGATGTGGCAGCCTGCGGTGCTCCCTGAAAGGTCTGCATGAACTGCAATAAGCCTTCACAGAACTGCGCCTCCACGCCCGCGTCCAGTATAATAGCTGGTGCTGCATCTGGCTCTTCTAGTGGATCAACTGGTATCCCATAGCCCACCATCTCCAGAGTATAATCGCCGACGCTCTCTTGGCAAACAACTCGCGGTCGTCTAGGCGGCATGACTCTACAAGGTCAAAAGCACGCCGTAGATTCAAGATTATTAAGACTGAAAGCGAAGGAACCACAAGGGAACAAGAGGAATAAGGTATTCAAAATTGGCAAAACAAGACTACACGGCGTGTACAATGACTACACGACGTGTACTTGACTTCCCTTCCCTTACTCGGGTCCTTCCACACGACTAAGCCACATGGCTTCCGTTCAAAAAAACTACACGACGTGTATAATACCTACACGGCATGTTCAGTGTTATTTTCCAACTGTCTGTGTCGTCTGTGACATAGCCGACTACTCGGCTTTACTCTACACGGCGTGTTACACCCGAACACGGTGTGTAGACCATCCCGTTTTCCAGCCACACGGCTAACTCCACACGGTCTGTCCTCGGACAAGACTACACGTCATGTCCCAAAGGTACACGGCATGTTCTAGGAGAGGTGATACCAACTCGTGTTGTTAGTTACACGGCTGAGTCCCCAGGTCACACTACACGACTTGTCCATAACTGACACAGCATGCTCTATCAAGGAGTTCGACGACCCGTGTTGTTAGTTACACGGTCGGACTCCGGGTCAACGCTACACAGCGTGTACAAAAACTACGCAGCGTGTGTTACCCAAGTCCTTCCCTACCCCGTGTCGCCACCCACACGGTTTGTGACACAGGAAGAGACTACACGGCATGTATTCAGGGTACACGGCGTGTACTCAAAAGTTCATTTTTTTCTTCCCGAACAGAAGAACACACACAGCGTGTATGAGGTCCTACACGGCGTGTATTCTGGGTTTTGCAAACAGTATGTCTCAGAAACTTCTCCGGAACCCAAGAAATTCTGATAAAGAACACTTAAGTGTCAAATTCTGACCCGTGGGGGCTCATACACCCCAAAAATCAAATTTTGACATCTTATTTGTGTTATAACCAATAACCAGTCAATGATCCACCAAATTCCGGTCAATGGGGGCCCATACTACCCAAAAACCAAAGTTTGTCGTCCATTCTATAAACAAGCTCAAATAGAAATACCATATCACAAGGCAGGTATTTATCAAGAAGCTATCACAACAACATGCTTATCTAGCACAACAACTATCACAACAACATGTGAATTTCTAATGCACCTACATGCCATGGAAACTATGCATGGAATGTGATATCTAGGATGTTCCTATATGATGCATGAGACGACATACCCTCATCTCATCGGGTTGCAACTAAATAGAACCCACAGATAAAATATAAACAACACAATCCAAGTGCGTCCCCCAACAGTGAAAACATATCAACCGTAAAATTGCAAATCAAATAATGCAAAATACGAGGTAGACTGGCTTTTCCCTGTATATGGGTTAGCTACACCCGGACACAACTTATTACCAACTACCGTTCTATCTTATCCCTGACTAAGGCTCCAAATAGTAAGTCAAAGAAAATAAACCCTCTGATACCACTTTGTAACGTCCCAGACCCGGGTGTCACGCAACGGGTGCCCCGAGCCCGGTTCGCCACGTGACCTCAAGCGCATTTCCCCAAACGCTAGAGGCTGCCGACTAGCAGCGAGGGCCCAGGTTTGATAGTGGGGCTATGCCCTCATTTGTCAAAGTGTAGCGCAGCGGAATACCAAAATAAGCATACAACAAATAGGGGAAGCAGTAACCATACACAACTGAAATACACTACAGTAGTGGATATAACCAACAATATATAAGTGATGATGCTACATGATTCAAGTTCTATGAAAACAGCCAGAACATGTTATACATCAAAACAGTACAACAAAATACAGAGTACAACAAAACAAGAAAAACAGCTGGCAGCGGCATCGCGAGCCTAGGCTCGGTCCCATGCCCTCCTACTCCCCAGCAACAGTCAAGTACCTATATAGGGACTCTTTCCCCTATCTACACCTACAGCAACATAATCAGTTTGGGCCGAATAGCGTGATCCAAATTGGGTGTGAGAAATATATCTCAGTAGGCACCCACCAAAGGCCCGTGCTCAACTGTGTGTAAAACATGCAACAAGTGTGTAGTAGTAAAATGAAATAACTAAGCAGTACTCAAAAGTAACTAACTTAATAGTTAAATTGCCATTTTATTATTCATTTAATTCCTTTAATTTAGTAACATTTTTTTGTGCTCAACAGCACCAAGCCCTCAGGCTAACCAGAACCGTGCCCTCAGGCTAAAATAGTAACCACGCCCTCAGGATTCCCTCAGGCCATACATAATCTATCCCGTAGGTATTGCCCTCAGGTGTAAAAGAAATTTCCCTCAAGTGTAGGAAGTGTCGTCCTCAGGCACGAAAGGTTTCCCTCAGGCGGAATAACGACAACCCTTGGCCTAAAACAGTCATGCCCTCAGGCTAATCACAACAACGCCCTCAGGCTAACTAGTAACCGGGCAATGCCCAACATAACAAAAAGCATCAAACACACAATTCCTCTCAACGAAATTCTACAGCTACTACATTTATGGCATACCCTCGGGTATCCTGGCCAAACGACTAAACTGAGGAACACACCCATCGGGATGATCCTGGATCCATGAAACAATCCCAAATGGCATTTTATTATCACAATTTAATTACCTATGAAATTATAGGCATTAAATATAGAAATGTCCTTAGCCACACGACACCCCAACATGGGTTCGTGGCACAAAAACGCAAAAAAATGCACGACAGTTGGAAAATAAACACCAATCCACCTACCTTATATGCCAACGAATGCTATTCCCGAACGCCGGCTCCAGAAACTCCCAAGAACGGCGTAGATCTGACGAAGAAAAAAACCCATTCAAACGTAAATAACTTACGTTGGGAGAAGAATTGGAAAGAATGGTACCAGGAGAGGAGAGGGCTTACCCATGCGGTTCCAACGAGATCATCCGAAGCCGAAACGGATTCCAGACGAACGCCCGATGGATCTTCAAAGATCCTACCTCCTCCTTTGGCTCCAAAATGGCTCAAGTGCCTCCTCTACCAAATGAGGAGGCTACTGCCTGTTTTAAGCCAAAAAAATTACATGGAGTGTACTTCCAAGTACATGGTGTGTACTCCTTTCATTTAACTGTTCAAAAGGCGGCACTGTCACACTGTTCATATGTCGACATGAGTACACGACATGTACTCTCGAGTACACGGCGTGTACTGTCGCCTAGCTGGCGGAGACGCCACCGCCATACTGTTTAAGCCTACCAACTGACTACACGGCTTGTAAGGTACCACTACACGACGTGTAGTCGTTTCCTACACCCTTCGTCACCGGCATGGCCACACGCCCCGTGTACTCATCCCAATACGGCCAAAAGTACACAACGTGTGGATAAAGTACCCGGCGTGTAGTTCCAAAATTTATGATTTTTCCCATTTTCCATATTTTCTCAAAATCAGTTAAGGAAAAGGAAAAGAAGAAGCCCGTACCTCTAAAACAAGAACCGGGTTCTTACATTTTATTCCAAGTGTTTATAATCATAAAAAATGGGGAGATTATTATCCTCCAAGGCTCTTTGGCGAATTAATGACCACAAACACCAAACATGTTTCTTACTATTTTAATTAATTTATTTTGAGTATTCATATCTAAAAATAATCCTTGGAGGTTTACTAGCTAATCCATGTACTCAAGAGGCATATAGAGGATATTGTTTTAGTCTTATACCTGGTGTAACTAGCATCCACCTGATGAGAATCCACCGACTAACCGTTGGGCTTTCCAGTAGTAAGTTCTTCTTCTATGAGTCCACTGGCTAGACAATGGACCCTTCTAGTTAGTTAGTTGATATTTTATAGAAATTTAACATTCTCATTAAGGATTTTCCCCTTAAACATCTAACACCTTCCAATGGATGATATTGAGTATAAATATCCCCCAATAACATCAAGGGACCTTTGGAGGATATAAATACACCAATTAAAGGCTTGAATTATATTCGATACAATATTTATAATATTTTTCATTCTCTTGAGATATAAATTTTCATTACATTGTTGTATTAAATTTCCCCTTCATCTATAATATCAATTTTCATATTTTTACCTCTATTTATTGTGGAGAATTAGGTGTGTGCATTATGAATTGTTTGTGAATAACAATACTCCTTTTATTTCTTCTTATTCTTGGGTGATCACTACCACCAAAGTGAAATACATGGTTTCTCACTACCACTAAAGTGAGGAAGATGGATTTCATGCTAAAAGCACCATACAAGAAGTGTTTTGTATTTATTTATTTACCTATTGAAAAACAATTTTTTTCTTTCTTATCAGGTGTCTTGGATTCCATTAAATCCAAGATATTAATATGAAACCTCCCAATGAACATAAGGGGAGAAAACATATGGACACATATTGGGTTTTTTCTAAAATCCATTATCAAAGTGTTATTTTTTTCCTTTTATTTGATATTCCCACTATGACAAATTATTTAATTTTATTTTATCACCTGACTACATAACTATATTTCATTATTTAGTTTTAATTTATGAAAAGGAAATTCACCCACTCTATTTATATCATTACAAAGGATAACAATACGAAATACAGTGTGTTCTTTCCACCATAATATACATTACATACATAATATGTATAACTATGTAATACCTTTTCCCTTGACATTGAGTGAAAAATACCCATGTAACAATGTCAATAAAGTGTAGAACATCTCATATTTTCTTAATTCTATAAAAAACACATACTATATTTATTATTACATAACATGACATTCATATAGTGTATGAGAACATCACATTATTCTCCTCTAGGAATATAAACACATATAATATTATTCAAATAAGAATGGCCATTAATTTCCTCTAACTAATTCAATAAATGGATGGATATATTTTCCCATCATATGAGTGTACATGCCCCATTTTTTCATGATATAATCGAGGACATGATCAGAAATATACCAAAAATTCCTTGATTATCTAAGTCGCAATGAATTTTGTAAGAAAAGTTTCAAATTATAATGGTTCTCATTATAAGTATATCACCTGCCTTAAGTAAGAAGGATTTCTGATAATCACACACCCCTATGTATATCAACGATAATATGAAATTCCATGGGATACACTTGGAAGATCATTTTAAATGAAAAGTTCCAATTTGTAATATTTGAAGTCCACGACTCATGATAATCTCGAAATATTATTATAATGAATACTAATTTGTGATGATAATCAATTAGGGACAACTCAAAGACGTACATTGAGGGAATAATATCATTCCAACATTCATGAAAAGTAAATTTCATCACATATGATTGAATGAATGATAAATGGATATTTCCTTTTATTATCATAACATGATACACTATAAGACAACTACACCAATATCTTAAGTATTATATACCGATTGAATCTTTATAACCATCATTACTTTATTTTGATAATGGTTTCATTAAAGGATCTATTAAATTTTGATATATATATACATAATAGATCATAACATCTCTATTTTAATGATATCTTACATAATATGACATTTTTGAAGGATTTTATGTCGTTTGGTGAGACTAGGGTTACCTTTATTGAGTGATAGCTCAATTATTGTCACAAAAATGCTCAATAACTCCCCCAATGTTTGTAACCACCTCAAGTGTAAAGATGAAATTTATTATCCAAATAGTTTCCCTCATAGAAACAAATTTAGTGATATACTCTACCTTTATTGTCGATGTAACACCCTATGATATTAATATATGATGACGTTTAAATAAGTTAATGAATTTAATATCTTTATCTACAGACAATATAAACATAAAAGAAAAAATTATATATTTAGGTTTAATATAAATTTTTAAGAATAACTGTTAAAACCCAATTTTTTATTTAATATGAATAAGTATGATTAAACTCTTTATAAATTATATGTATATAGAAAATAAATGCTACATTTAATATGATTGAAATTAAATTATTATCTCTAAAATGACTAAAAATATCACTTACTATTTGGGAAAGTATTTTTTTAAATTCCTTTTATGTGATATGTATTTTAATTTCAATAAAAATGATTAATGATAAAAAAATTATATTATAAATTTGTTTACACCAACTGGACCATATCTTGATTTTTGTGTGTCATCCTTTCGGAAGGGCCATACTAATCATCTCTGTATCATTCCAATTTTATAACACATATCTAAAGAGACTACTAAAAATTATTTTGTTGATAAATCTTATGAAACAATAATAATAACAGTTAATATTTGAAAATGTCATTTTCTAAAAAAAACATTTTATTCAGAATATTATAGGAATTTATTAAAAAAATTAATTTATATATTTTAGAATTTTAATTTTATAATATTGAAATACTATTTTTATTTATAATAAAAATATTATCATAAAACAAATTGTTTGATTTTTTCCAGAATGAATGATTTTTACTATAGAAATATGGTATTTGTGAAAATTATAATTTTAGAATTATATAAGTGTATCCTAGAGGTTTAAAAAAATTAGTAATAAAATATTTATTTAACGAATAAAATTATGAATTTTAAAATATGTTATTTGACCTTATAAATCTTATGTCCAATATTTTTATAACTAAATTAAAATTTTAGTTTAATAAAAAGTTTTTTTCGGTCTTTTATTTTAATCCTGTTTTTTCAAGGTGAGATTCACTATTGGATTTCCCTTAGAGGCTCATAAATTTTATTGGTTTTATAGAAAACCAATTTATTTTATGGTTATTTATAATTCAAAATAATATGGATTATATATAAATTTTACGCTTAAAGAACACACCTTTTTTTATAAAAACTACTTTTACATCAATTGTGAGAAAATCATAAAATTAGCTTTTTAAAACCATATAAATTTTATTTTATAAAATTATTTCAAAATTTAAAAATTATAATGTTTAAAATCTGTTATAGGGTTCATTTTTAATTTTTTATTAATATTAAATATCGATGATAAAAATTAATTACCAAGGAAAAATTAAATTGGTGTAAAAGTTAAAAGGTTAAATGAAAAGCGTTAAAACACTCAAATTTATCTGAAAAATGTGTTGTTGATGGGATTATTGAATCAAAATAATTTTCCCCTCATCCTTTCTCAATTTTGGATCCATTGAACTTGGAATAGTAACATCATATTATTGAAAATGGTAAGTGTTCTTCCAAAAGTGACCTTATATTCACTTATGATAAGGTAACACATTATCCACTTAAAGAATCAACTTATATTAGAATTTCACCATTAAAATCTTCCAATTTCTATTATTGTAACCCTATATTATATTTTAATGTTATTTTCACCATTAGTTATCATAACACATTTATTTCCAGGGATAATTTATTGGAAATATCATGTACCTAACTTGAGTATTATAAACTACTTAGAATTTTTTAATTATTAAATTCATTAACATTTATTATAGGAATAATAATATAATTATATTAGTATAATTTTTATACTTTAATGTTACTATGTTCAATGTATTATCATTTTTATTCCATCAATCCCATTCATTATGAAAAATGAAATCATCATTTATGCATACGGGTGGACTACCTACACCCCAACCAAAAATTTATATTTTCATCAACTCCCATAATCTATGGTTCATATTGTTTTTTAATGATGAAAAACTGTGTTTTTGAAATAATTAAGAGTTTTTATGACAAATTTGAGAGCCTATAAATGATACAATCAATAAACAATGATCTTTTATTCAATAATTTAAAAGGATAGAACTAAGATGAATATGATCTCTTATTTTCGAGTAATGAATTTATATAAATTATATTTTATTTGTAATTATTTGAAAATATAATATATTACACTAATAAACACTAAATGATATTTATATGCTTTTTTAGTAATGACACTGCAACTAACCCATCTCATAATCATCCATTAATCACGGTAGTTTTATGTTTAGGTTGGTTTATCCACCTACTGGAATAATACTATAAACATATGTCATGGATAACTATGGTAAATTATTTACTAGTATTATATTATATAAATAATTAAATAATTTTTTTCTAGTTTTAGTATGGTTATATCAATATCTAAATTATTATTTAATAAATCACCATCTGTTCATTAAGAAGTATCAAAATATTCACTTCACCGATTTTATCCTCATGGATCATAACCAAAACTACAATAGAATGAAATTATAGCTTTAAAAAATTATTTTAACATCTATTCTAGTAGATTATATGATCTAATAATGATATAATTTGGGAAAAGAGTATATTCCAACACCTCTTTTATGAAACTTGTACAAAGCGATAAATATTACATACAACAGATTTTTAAAATAGTTAAAAACTAGATTATATATAAATATAATGATCATAAATGAGGATTATAAATGGATAAAATAATGAATAATGTTACTATGTAAGTATTTAATGAAATTAATTTAATTATTTAGTACATTTGGTGCATGTTTAGAATGGATCAGGACTGAGGTAAGGGATTTTTATCTAAAATTACTCTCATTGAGGCATTTTTTATATTTTGCAATGAATTTAATTTATGTGCTGTGTAATGAAATAGATTATTAATAATGTAATTTCCCTTCTTATAATTGTTTAATGTAGTATTAACCATAACTAACACATAATAAATCCAAGAATGATTTTATTATATTAATTTTAACAGTATATTTTTAGAATAAAAATGGACCTATGGATTGAAAATATTATAATGGGATAAAAAATAGAAAATATGATTACAAATATTTGAAACATTAGATCAAATCTATTTACCAGAATAACTGAACTTACAAACAACACTATATAAATAAACCAAAATATTAGAAATTAAATATTCATCTTGAAAATGAAAATACATGTAACATTGAAGGAAAATAGATTTTAAGGAATAATGAATAAATTATGAGGTAATTATGGAAATTAGTGATCCTATATAATCAACAAAAATATGACCATTAGAATAGTAATATGACCCTTTGAATAGTAACATGACCAATGGAGTATTAATCTAACTATTAGTAATAGTAGACTCACTATTACAAAAGTATATTAAATTATAGAAGTATAAAATATTATTTAGGTGTGTTTAAAAATGAAGATATTTTATATTTATATCCTGATAAATGTAAATAATTTTTTAATAATTATAAATTAAGTGTTCATATTTTTGTAAAACATATATGTTTTATTATTATTTATATAACAAATATAATGATTTAAATTAAATTTTATTTTTCATAAAATGGAATTATAAATTAATTTTTTTTATTAAGATATAATATAATTTTTTGAGAATATAAGTAATTTTTCAAATGGTCAAAAAATAAATCATAATATGAAAATTGGCACACTTCAAATAAAAAAATTATTTTATTTAAAAATAATATTTCTCATATTTAGAAAATTATTTCCATAAAATAGATTTAATTTTTTGAATAAACATGTTGAA
This sequence comes from Viscum album, assembly GCA_963277665.1. Lineage (NCBI taxonomy): Eukaryota > Viridiplantae > Streptophyta > Magnoliopsida > Santalales > Viscaceae > Viscum > Viscum album. Next base: position 646,925,593 of record OY728119.1, read on the forward strand.
GTTTAATTATGTTCAATTTTTGGTAATTTTCTAAAAAAAATTTATATTTGGTGAATATTTATATACAATGAAATACAATATTCAACATCATAAGATTAATATATGGATTTTAGGGTCATTGATGATTTATTTACCCATTATTTTAAAATCAAATCCACCGGTTAATGTATATATCCACAACAATCAATACTATTGATAGTCTAGTGCCAAAAATAAGAAGCTAATGAATATAATCTTTTGAAACACCCATCACCACCCATTATCCTCACAACATCTATGCCTTGGAATTTATACCCAACTCCCTTAACTATTATCCCCCATGTCCTAGTGTTGATGATCCCATCAAAATACTAATCCAAGATTCATTAAGTTGTATTGAAAGAGGAGAAATCCCAAGGAGGAGGTATTACGCTCAACCAAGTCTATTGTTTTTTCCTTACTTATACTCCAAAACAATTCCATTAAACATTGAAAAATAACTCCAATATCATATATAAAATATAGTTTTTATTTTTTAAATTGAATATCTATCGTAAATCATCTTCTCATCTCCTCTTATTCTAAAAAAACATCATTTGTATTATGTGGACTCACTACCTCTATGGATGAGAAGTTTTCATTTCCCATTACCACCTTCATGAAAAGAATAAATTAAATTATATTAGTTTAAAAGTAAATAAATATAAATATCATATATTGTTTAACATTATGTAATAAATATATGACTGTAATATTAAACAAAATGACACTATTTTGTGATGGTTGATAAACTCATCAAAATAAATGAACCATATATCATTATAAATTTTACTAAATGGATCATCCATATATCAAAATAAAAAAGAAAATTTGGGACTATTTAAAACTTTATAAATAATTTAATATCATTTTATTTCACTTTGGGAGTTGTGGTACCATTTGACGGGAACTTCAATTATTACCCACAACTGATCAGACCATGGAATAATGAAACGAACACGCTGAGAATAGTGAAATTAAACCTTATATCTAATTAAAATCATTATAAATAAACATTATAAAAACATAGTAAATAAAATATAGTTATTAATGGTTTTTAATTAAGTAATTAAATAATCTAATTTGATTATCCTAGACAATAAGTTCATGTTCAGAGTGATTCTGGAACATAAGGAAAGGGATCTCTCAAAATGCCATTTTTCTTTAGGTTATAAAATACTTCTATCTAAATCACTTTAACTATATTTAATATTATGAAATTCTTATAAATTCCATATATACATGCATCTTATATATATATATATAGACTATTATCCCTTCTTTCATAGGGTAATACATTCCTTATTCTTATTTCTCAAATGCCTTATAATTATTCCATATGCTTGATTCCCTTTTATGGCACACATAATAATGTACATGTTACAATGGGTGTTCCCATATATCTATCCAATGCATTGAGTCATTTTTTATCTCATGATATAGAATGCATGATATTAGAGAGTGAAAATAATCCATTATGTGACTCTTTCCACCATGTGATGTTATCTCGATGGTTATCCCTAAATTATGCTTATGTCATATTTTATGCTACTGACATGTTACTATGATTCCATGACCCTAAGACTCCATGATCTTTCAGTTATTATTCATTATGAATATTCTGATCATTTATTCTTTATGATTTAATGTCATGAATTTTTATTGATATGTTATGCTTATTTTTCATGTTTATTAACTTACTGGGATTTTATGATAACCCCTTTGATTTATATATTCCATAGGTTATCATACAGAGTTTTAGGATCTCAAAGGGATTAATGAGATCATAATGGAGATTAAAATATTTGTTTATTTTAGTTTCATGTTTCTTATGTTCATTGTCTTTCGAATACACTAGGACTTTTGATCCTTTAGTCATATTAAAGGATATTTATATAAAAATCATGTAATAATATTTATAAAATTGTTGGGCTTCTATAGTTGGTATCATAATAAGGTCTAGTTATTTTTTTGGGATTACAATTATAATACTTTATTGAGAAACCTTGGGTCTATTCTAAGTAAAGGAAAATATCTTGAAATTTTGGTGATGTATAGCGAGAGTGTTTGAAAGAAATTACATCCCATTTTGGATACAATAATTGAATATGGTTCTATAAAAGTTGTAACATGGGGTAATAACCCTATAAATGTTACATTGGGTATTAATTTGGTAGTCACATGGTGAAATAAAAATTTGTCTTGTTGTACACTTGGTTTGACACTCCTGGGGGATATATTTTGGAAAACTCACACTCTTTATGAAACATTATAAAGGACTTGAAAAAAAATCAGGTTAGAAAAAATAGTATGGAAATTTCCATGGATAACTTAGATTTAAACATTGAGGCCCATAAGTCATGATATATTTTTAATTTTTAATTTATTTCTTATAAGTTAATAGTTTCAATTTTTATATGTTTATTAGTTAACGTATTTTTATCACATTTTTCATTTATTTTTGTTAATTGTGTGAGATTGGAGTATCCATGCTAATAACCAATGTGACAGGGAATTAGATGATTTCCCTAATGATATGCCAACCATTATGGGATTTGGATCTAGGAACATCATGGAAGCATTGGCTCAACTAACTCATCATATTAATTGTATCTTGAATCATGTGGAACACCCTCCTTTTCCTAATAATGAAAAAGTTGTGGTCAAGTCCTTTATGAAACAAAGGGATCGTACCTTTAGTGTATCCTCTTATCCAATCATCATATAACAATGGACTAGATATATTCAGAAGATATTATCTTTCATACAATGATTAGAATAAGAGAATGCCATGCTAGCTATCTATCATCTTAATGGAGAAGCTGATCAGTGGTGAAAATGATCAAGAACATGAAGTTTAAAGAGGATATGGATTCCTTGGAATGGGAAGGATTCAATAAAATATTTTTCAATAAATATTTTTCTTGAAATTTACATCATAAAATGGATAGGTAGTTCTTATAATATAATAAAAAATAAGATGAGAATATTTGGTAATACTAGGAAAACATCAATAAGGATTTCATGATATGCCTTGAACTTTGTCATCAACATTAAAAGTAAGGTAGACCATATATTTAGTTGGTTAAATCTAAGACTATAAAAATATTTAGTTATTTGAGACTTTGAAATATATGAGGATATTTTCCATTGTTCTCATAAGGTAATTACAGAGATTGGTGAATCTAAGTGGTCTTATGGGCCTGGAAATAAAAATAACAAAACGTATTTTAATTTACGAGGCTCTATAAGTTAATATTAGGGTAGAAAGAAAACCCAACATCCCATGTGTGAAATGTTTGGGGAGAAAAATCTTGGAAATAGAATTATAAGAATCTATATACACATCATGTGTGAAAAAGGGGAAATTGGGGTAATAAATGCCTAAGATAGATGAAGAAAACGATGAATGTGATTAAATAAAAGAAGCTTTAGATCAACACTCTGCCTCTGGTATAGTGTCTCAACTACAATGAATAATTTAATTATGAATACCAATTTCTTAATCTATGTTTTCTTAGAGATAATCAATAGAAAAAACCTATAAGGCCAAGGGAGTGAGAGAAGACATATTCTACCACTATGGTTGAGGTGGATCCCAACAATGATGTGGGGGAAGGTATTTTGGTTATTCATTCAAAAACAGCAAATGTATTTTTTTTACTCTCTAAATTAATTTATATCTTACAAGTTTATTAGATATATTCAAACACCACCTCAAAAACTAGATGATGAGTTATCTATGTGAATGAAAAATAGAGTGATTTTTGTATCCCAAGTATATAATTCATCTCAAATCAATTTTTGTGGATTAAAACTCATAGAAAATATTATCTTATATTGTTTAGTGGATTTCGATTCCTTATTGGGAATAATTTCCCAATCCTTATCTAAATCAAGCATCAACTATTATGAGAGGGAGATCACTCTTCATATCCCAAGTCATGACTAGATTTTGTACAAGCGTAAGGTGTATGATGAATCTAATATGGAATATTCTTCTTAATCATGGATACTATCTCCAAATTAGTAGGAATATATGGCTCAAATAATTTAGAAAAAATAATGATTCATTCTCAAAGACATGTCCATTGTAAGGGTTTATACTAATGTATTCCATGAAGTGTTCTCTAGTTTTACTCTTGAACAAGAGGTTGAGAGCTCAATTTAACTTATACCCAAATCTCTTCCCATATTAAAGGATATTTATAGAGTGGATACTATTAATATGGAGGAAATGAATAATTAGTTACATGAGAATTCGAAAAAGGGTTTTATAAACCTAAGTGATTCACTATGGGGTGTTCCAGTCCTCTTTGTCTTGGAGAAGGATGGGAAAATGTTCCTCTACATCCATTATCATGAAATCAAAAAAATCACAATAAAGAACCACTATCCCCATCCATGGATAGATTAATTATTTGATCAAATACATGGGCCTAAAACAATTTCTAAGGAGGAACTTTGGTCAGGATATCACCAAATAATGACGAAGGAAAAAGATACCCCCAATACTACCTTTCAAACAAGGTATGGTCACTATGAGATCATAGTGATTCCCTTTGGACTAAATATAACTCCAAAAGACATAATAGAATTAATTAGTAGAGTCTTCATAGATTATCTCAAAAATTTGTAGTTGTCTTTGTAGATGATATTATTATATACTCCCGGAGAAAGGAGTAACATGAGAAAAAATTTACTAATATTCTAAATACTTTGTGAAGGGATAATCTATATGAAAAGTACAAAGAATGTGATTTCTATATATAGGAATTATCATTTTTAGGTAATTTTATCACCACAAAATTGATATCTATGGGCCCTTCTATGAAAATTGTAATTGATGAGTGACCTAAAAAAATCTATAATAGATATCCAATTTTTCCTTAGACTAGATCAATATTATCTATGTTCTGGAGAAACTTATCATGATTTTTCACCCCTATAACCAAGCTAATATAGAAGGTGGTAATTTTTTTCTGGTATGATAAATATGAATAGAGCCTCATGAAATTGAAAAAGAGGCTTATCACTGCACCAATACTCACTCTTCCCTCTAGTGGGAAACTTTTCATGGTATATAATGATGATTTAAAGAAGTTATTTGGATTTGTACCAATGAAAAATGATAAAGTGACAGACTACACTTTAAAGAAGTTGAATGTACCTGAATAAAACTAACCAACACATAATCTAGGGTTGGATTTTTATTGATAATTTGTAGGAATTATCTCCCTGGGGAGAAGTGTGAGATATACACAGATCATAAGAGTCTCAAATATATATTCACAATGAAGGACCTTAATATGAACTAGTGAAGATTATTAGAGTTGATTAGGGACTATGAATTCTCAATCCACATCCATCCTGGGTGATAAAATAAAGTGGCATATTATCAAAGTAAAACAGATCTAGATTCCTTATTACTGATGATAATCGAGAAGGATCCAATTTTTATAGACTTTTAATGGATGTACATGATAATCACAAAGAAATGAACATCATTATTCCTTTATCGAATGATTTCTCAACTATCCCTTTTATAAATAATAAATGTTTATAATGAAAATGATGTGGAAATTCAGAAGAAGGTGGAAGTTATAATAAAATATAAATCCTAATAGTTTAAAATTGATGAAGGAGTTGTAGGATTTATGTCAGGACTATGCGTACCATCAAATCATAATATAAATAAAGAGGTTTTGAATGATTCACATAACTTTACCTTCTCCATCCACCCAGAAAGTATAAAGATAAATTGATACATCCAAGTGAAACATTGGTTGGAAAATGTGAATAAATATATCATATAATATAAATGAAAATTCATTATATGTTATAAAGTGAATGTTGGAAGAAAAAATTCCATGGTGGTGATGAAACTGTTACCCATAACTATTTTGAAATGAGAAAACGTGACAATAGACTTTGTCACTATTCTTTATAATACCTCAATATTAAATAATATTATATGGTATGTGGTAGATAATCTTATAAAAACACATCAATTAATTCAATTTGAGAGGACATATAACTCAATTAACTTAAAAGTATATACAACATAGAAGTGGTGAGGTTGCATAAAACACCATTATCAATTATATCCAATCGATACGTGAGATTTACCTCCATGTTATTAAAAATTATCCAAAATAATCTAAACACTATGTTAAACATCAATATATATTATCACCCCCAATATTATATCCAATATGAGCAGACTATCTAGACACTTTAGGTCATTTTGAGAGAATACTCGATGAACTTTGAAGGAGGATGTGATTAGTATTTTCCTCTGGTGATTTATCATACAATAATAATTTCAAGTTAATAATCCAAATGGATTCATATGAATCCTTTTATGGGAAGAAATATATAAAACCTATGTCTTATGATGATGTTGGTGAACACAAGAAACTGGGACCTAAAATGGTATATGAAATAGTAAAGAAGGTGAAGGCCATTTAGTAGAATATTACGGATTCTCAAAGTTAGTAGAAGATCTATAATGATATCCATATATGAGAAATAGAGTTTTATATTGGATAAAAATTATTCCCCTATATATATCCATGGAAGATATTCATGATATATGGGAATAATTGAAAGTTAAGTCCTAGGTACATTGACCCCTTTAAGATTTTCAATATAATTGGAGCGTAGATTATCAACTAGGCCTCCCAACAACCCTATCTCAAGTACATGAAATATATATATATATATTAAAGAATAAAATAATGGATCTCTCACATATACTGAATTTATATGTGGTATATCTAGAAAATAATCTCTCTTATGGGGAGCAGCTGGTGAAGATCTTGGACTGTAGGGAGAAAGTTGTTCACAATAAGTCAACTCACCTAGTGAAAGTACTACAACAAAAACATACATATGTGGAGGTGGAAAGGAACTAGAGGAATCAATGTATTAGAATTACCCTCACCCATTTAAATCTTTATATGTAAAATAATTTTTTTGGTAAAATTTCTTAATGGGAGAAGAATGTAAAGATCTAAAAATTTAACAACGGGATTCCCTTATTATAATTATGTGATTTAGTATAAAGGACATTCACCACATGATCAAACTGATTTTTTATTATATTAATTTGAATATTACATTTAATGAATAAAAATTTCTATAAGAATTGAAAATAATACACAGGGATAAAAAATAGAAAATAGGATACTAAAATACGAAAATTTGGATCTGGTTGATCCACCAGAATATCTTCACTGACAAAGAATATTATTGAAATTTTGGAAAATATTATTAATGAAATATAAATCCTGAAAAGGTAAATTTATGAAACCTTAAGGTAAAATATAATTGAACTAAGAATGAATGAAATATGAGGTATTTATATAATGTATAAATCCAATGTAACTATTACAAATATGACCTCTAAACTAGTAACCTAACTGTGGGAATAGTGATATGGTAGTTAGGAATAGTAACTTGGTAATTAAAATAGTATCTTCACGTATGGAAGTGTAAAATAATTTTTAGGTATATTATAAAATTAAAATATAGAATATTTATATCATGAGACAAGTAAATAAACATTTTAAAAATTACAAAATATGTTTTCAGATTTTTGTAAAACATATATGATTGATACAAATTTTTATTAAAAATATAATGATTTAAAATATTTTTTATTTTTATAAAATGTGTTTATAAATTAATATTATTTATTATTATTATAATAATATGATTTTATGAGGCCATAGTTATTTCTTAAAATGGCCAGATAATCGATGATAATATTGAAATTCGTAAATTTCAAACAAATTATAATTTTATCTAAAACTTATTTTAATAATATTTAGAAAAAAAAATCATAAAAAAATTTCATTTTTAGATTCTATACATAAATAATTGGTTAAGTTTTTTTATAAAACAGTTTTATTTTTGGTTAATAAAGAAATATGATAAAATACAGTATTTAACATTATAAGCTAACCGACTAATTTTTTTTCATGGATCATTTAAGAACCCATTGGTTTGAAATAACATGAAATACTTACTATATGTAGTCATAAGAATCAATAATATTAATAGTCTTGATCCAAAATAATAAACTAATGAATATAGTATTCAAAAACACCCCCACCGCCCCTTATCCTAAAACATTATAAGCCTGAGAGCATTTCAAATTTATGTAAAACTCAATTCACAAGTCTCCCCCACATTCTAGTGAGGTTGCTCTTCTAAAAGGAGAAATCCAAGAAATATTACATGGAATCCTAAGAGGATAACTCCAAAGGAGGAGGCAATACCACTCAGAGAGTCTTTTTTTTTGTTTCCTTCCCATCCTTGAAAACAATTCCATTAAACATGGTATAATAACTCTAGTATCATATATATTAAGTAATTTTATTGTGTTAATGTAATATATATCATCCATAATCTTCTCTACTCCTATTATTCTAAAAATGAAAACATAATCTGTATTATATCGGCTCACTACCTTGGTGGATGATGATTTTTTATTTCCCAATACTGTATTCATGGCTAGTATAAACTCACTTATATATTTTTTCAAATTTAACTAAATAAGTATATCATATTTTTTCATTATGTAATATATATATATATATGGCCATAAGATTAAAATAAATGAAAGTAATTTTTGATGGTCGATAAAACCACCAAAATAAACTAACAGAAAACATTTATCTTTTTACTAAAAGGATCATCCATATTTTAGCACAAAAAGGGACATTTACAACCATTTAATTTTATTTAAAAAATTTTATATAATAAAAATTTAGTTTTGGAGTTTTATTGCAATTTTAAAATAACTAAATACCCATGCATAGGTGATACATCCTTGGAATCATGGAAAAAAATCTATCAAAATATATAAATTAAACATTATATATCATAGAAAACGTTATAAAAAACCATTTAAAATTAAATTAAATCCAATATAAAAGGAAAATTTTCTGAATTATGCAATTAGTTAATCTTATTGGATTGTCCAGTACATTAAGTTTAAGTGAAGAGTGATTTTGGAACTTAAGGTAAGGGGTCTCTCCTAACTACCCTTTTTCTTTGGGTTATGTACTCATTCACTATCTAACTAAATTTGTCTCTCACTGATTATATTAAATTATTATAAATTATGTATATATGTTTCTTACATATATATCTATTTTATTCTCCCCACCTTGTTCGGGTAATACGTTCCTTAAGTTTATTTCTCAAAAGATTTATGATTTTTTCGTATGAATATTCCTTATGATTAACTTCCTTTTGTGGCACACATTATCATGTACATGTCATGATGGGAATTACTTGATAGACCTCTAATTAATTATGTAATGTTTTTGTATCATGAGAATATATGTATTGCATTAGGAATGAAACAAATCTATAACGAGACTTTGTCCACCATGTGATTTATCTTGGTGGTTACCGTAGACTTATAATTATATCATGTTTATGTTGTTGCCATATTCCTATGATTCCATGATCTTATGACTCCATAATTTTTATTTTATTCTAATAAATATTATTCTTGAAACTTTACTCTTTATGATATCATGTTATGACTTTTGGTTGATATATTTTTCTTCTCCATCATGTTTATTCCAATACTAGTATTTAATAATCACCCCTTTCATTTAGGTATATATTAGGTTATCCTATAAAATTTTAGTAGATAAATTGTATTTAGGAACTCATTATAGATATTAGAATAAATTAATTTTATTTAATTTATGTTGTTTTTTATGTACCCAACATTCTAAAGAAACAAAGTCATTCGATCCATTGTTTGTATTTAATGGATATTTATGTCAAAAATGATGTAATAATATGTGTAAAAGGATTATGTATCTATATGATGTATATACTTCCTATTTGAGGTACCTTATCATGATTTATATTTTATCATGGTATTTGATGTTCAATTACAAGAATCACTTTCAAGTGGGTTTTTATTCGAATGTATCTAAAGCCATAAGGGTTTTTCTATTCTCAATTATAATATACATAATACTTTTTTTTCACCATGTTACCTTTGTATGGTGAATTCACTTCCCATTGATATATTTTTACCATACTATTTTTATTTCATGGGATTTATTAACTGAATCAAATTCCCCTTTTCAAATGTATATTGATTCATATTTTCCCCCAGTGGTATTCATTTTTTCTAACTAAACCTTTTTTCATTGAGTTATGATCATTATATTGAGATTATTTCATATAAATTGGGTACAATATTCAGTTTTATTGAATTATATATTATTCTGTCATTGTTTTTTGGGGATATATATTCCTACCATATAACCCAATTGAAAAATATTTCTCACTTCTTGGGTTGGTTTTTTATAACCAACCACCTTATTTCTTTATATGGGTTATGATCATGTTATCACATTTATTAAATTCTTGAAGAGTAATGGAATTCTATATTTTTGATTCCAATATGGATGATTATCTATAGGTTGACTATGTATTATTTGACCATAAAAATTTTATATTTGGATGGGTTATGATCATGTTATTAATTTTATTGACTTAGGGAAAAGTATAGGTATATCACATGTTGTTATTCCAATATCGATGATTATTATAAAGTTTACTATGTATTTTTGGACCATCCAAATTATTTCTCAGTATGGGTTATGACCACAATATCTATTTATTAACATGTTGAAATTTATTGACATTGTTGATGATCATTAGGTGATAATGCTGGTTTCCCACGGGGCATGGGTGAGTTGGTGAGCGGTGGTGGTGTTCTTACCCTAAGGTACCGGGTTCGATCCTCGCAAGGCAACGCGCACTATATGCCTTTATCACCTCTCGTGGGACCCTATAACCCATGTGGAACTGGCCTGAAAGCTCGGGTGTCGTTACACCTGGGCCTGCGGCTAGGGGCATACATATAGGCGCTTGGTCACAGGTGACGGCCCACCGATACCGTGTAACCCCTTGGGCCTAAAAACCCTGTGTACCTTTTTTCCAACGAGCTTGTACCCAAGTGGTACAAGCTCTTGCTTGGCATCCAAAAGACCTGAGGTCAAATCTGGGTAGGGATGAATTTCCAGGGGTACTGTAGAAGTACTGTTGATGGGTACTATAGTAGTACTGTAGCAGCTGCAGAACTGTAGCAGCGACGACACTGTAGCGGAGGAGGCACTATTTCAGGGCACTGTAGTGGAAGCGGTACTGTAGCAGTGTGGGTACTGAAGAAGTACTGTTTACTGAGGGGTCTTTTGGGCAAAAAATGGTCTTTCAAGCCTTGTATTCCGGCCACTTGTCCTTGGGCCATCGGGCTATGTAATGGGACCCCTCTACCCACACTAAAAAGGACTTTTCTTTAAATAATAAATTTACGCTTCATTCCCAACCTTTAAAAAAATTAGGTGCTAATGAAGGTTGATCATGTATTAATATTCTGTATTCTTCATTATATAGATAACCATGTTTTTATTAAACCAATGGTTCTTAATTAATGTTAAGAAAGTTATTTTTAAAACTTATAATGAATTTATTTTATTTAATTAGGTAACAGGTGTTATCCATAATTATATATACCTTAGATACATTGATGGGTTTCATGAGACAAATAAGGTTGATTTTTGGTGTATAACTCTTCCCATAACAAGATAGATTCTTGACTCAAGGCCATACTGACATGTTTTTTGTCACGACCCATCCCAATGGGGCTCATTCCGTGACTACCCCGAGCCCACCTCCAATATTCCAGGGCTAGTGACTAGTATCAAGTAGGCATATCCCAAAAATGGGAGACATTATCCTTATGTACCGGTACACACACACACAAATCCAAGCCACAAATGATGAAATGTAAAAACACAAAGTAAATAATGCATGAAAACTACTATATTCCAAAACCAGAGTACAACATTGAAAGTATGTGAAAGTAAATAGGGCCAGAATACAAGCCCACCAAAAAGAGTCTTTAACCACAAGTTCAACCTATAAGAAATGTGGTATTGGGACTGCAGTATGAACTACATGAACACCTCCTATATCTGTCCTCGCTAAGAACTGACACTTCCTAGTCCACCTAAGACTCCATCAAAGGTTCCACTATCTGCACAAGACTTGACACATATAGGAAAATCCCATTTAGGGGTGAGTATAATAATACTAAGTAGTACACCCCAAATCCACAAATGAAATTCCAAAAAGGAAATATCATGAAGGAAATACTAGTCATATCCACATAGATATATGTCTGCAACACATGTAACAAGAGCTATCCAGATATACTCATGAGAAGTACCCCACCATTGAGTGGTCTTAACCAACTGTTAGCTATAAGATTCTTCTCAAAGCACACTTTTTCTAGGATATCTAACTCCTCAATCCATTATATCATTAGAGACACTCATGAAGAGGTCTATCTTATTTGGTCTTTATGCAAATGAGAACATATTTTTCAAGGAAGAGTTGGATACCATAGATAAGGGATCACAGTCGGTCACACTGGGGGATACCACAGACCGTACAGACGCAGACCGCTATGTGGAGGATCATTTTTGTAACACTCCAAGCTTCCACGGTACGCTTCTCTTTGAATAATACAGTAGCGTGTGTTGTACGCAACATCGAGTTCTAACACACACCACAACCAATCAAACTAGCCATTATGAATAGTTATACCCACATTTTGAAATTTTATAAATTTTATCTTTCAAAATGGACTTCATTTTTGGATTCGGAATATCAAAATTAGCTTAGAGTGAATTTTTTGTATTTTTCTGAAAACATTCAATTTTGATGAATAGTGAAAAACCACTAATTTATAGTTTAAAACTGAATTTTTATTTAAATAATTATTTATTTTATATAAATTTAATTAAGGTAAAAATATATAAAAATTCCTATATATGTTCAATGTATTTCATCGGAGTTAGTTTAGAATAATTTTAGATATATAAAAATTTTATTGAACTTTTCACCGTCTTTTACCCACATCCTAAGATAATTTGGAAATTCACATAAAACATAATTTTACCACTTCTTTGAGTGAAATTTCGGAAATCCGAGAGATATGATTAATATCAAGGAGTAAAATTTGGTTCAATATGATAAAAATATTTTTTGGTGAATTTTTTACTTTCATTTACCACGATTAAAAGTAAATAGGGTAATTAAGGGTAAAAATGATATTAATATTACCCTAACACAAGTTCTAATTCTATTGGACAAGTTTATCACGACCAAAGACAACCTTATGAATAAAATACTTTCATTTAGGTCCACTTGGATTAGATTAGGACATTTATTATTATTTAATTCAAAGAAGAGTTAAAAGAGTTAAAATCAAAGTTTAATAACTAAAACATTTTTAATATAGGGCTATACATAAGATAAATTCGATTATAAAGATTAATTAGAAAGATAAAAAAATTACTACATAATATTATTTTATTTATAATTTTTAGACATTAAATAAGTTAATTTATTTACGAAACAATGGTGATGCAATAATTACCTAATTAATGAAATATTAAAATAATTGATATTATAAATATCCAAATAAATTTAATTTGAGACTTTTTATGAATTCCAATAATTTTCTAGGTTAATATTACATATTAGTATTGGTTACATGAATCTTTTTCGAAGTAATAATTCTTTTATGAATTTATCAAAAACAAAATACCCAATAGTGTCAAAATTGACATAAAAGAGTTTTTAAATCAAATATTATATTAGTAATTCATATTGTATTACTAAAAATCTAAAGATCGTCCAAAGGACTTATATCATGATAGGTGTATCATTAATAAACCACTTGGGGTTCCATTAGAAGTTTATAGTAAGTTTATTAACCATATAATATTAAAATACAAAGAGACCCGGTAAATGTCAAACAAATTAACTAAGAGTTAAAACTAAAATATAAGGTTAATAAAGTGACCCAAGCCTGTATAAAACATAATGGTTGAGTGGTTTTCGACCCATCCCCACATTAGACTTTAAATAATCCAGTTTGGAGCCATTATAAACCGATTATGAATTTATTATAAAATAATACTTTAAGTTTTTCCTAAAGAGCCCCTCCTCCCCCTTATAAAAGGAATCCACTTCTAACGAAATCCTCACATCTATCAATACTTTTGGATCGTCAAACCTCTGACCAATTAAGCTACATTCATACCTGTACTCATCCTAGAATCCTTACATTATGAATAAGGCACTTCAAGAGTCCTTTTTGGTTCAAACCAAAGTGAGTTACCCAAATTAAAGGTAACAATTTCTCTTAGCTTATTTTATTTTACTTCTTCAACCCCTAAACTCTTCATATTATTTTCATTTGTAACAAAACCAGTATGCTAAATATACTAGGATATTTTTATGAGAAGTATTTTAACTACACTTGCACACACCTCCATCTAATGGGTGAAGAACATAATGTTTCTGTGGATGGAAACCAAACGCCTCACGAAACGATGATTGTTCAATTATCTTCTACCACCTGTCATGGTGGACATTATGATGGAACTATAATAAAATATGATATAAATGATATTTATTTTATATATAAGCTTCTGTAATTACATTTTATATCATACCATTATTCGTTTCATGTTGTATATATATACGATAATTTCATTTTAGGAAGTGCGGTCTACCGCCCCCTCAAAGTTATATGACTCGTTCATACCATACATGGAACGTATAAAGGATGGTATCAATGAACATAAGTAACACATAGAAGATATAATATTATACTGGAATAATAATATACTTTTTTATCATTTTTTTTATTCCTTTTAAAATGAAAAATGAATTGGATGTAGCGTTCGTGTGTACGTACGGACTACCGTCTCCACGAACGCGATGAGATTAATTCCCCATCGTATCCATTCAAGTATAATTCTCATTTAATGATTAAAAATAATTTTTATGGACTTTATATCGTTCTGGATATGAATAATATACAACCTATCTATAAAAAACACGTCTTATGTAACAAAACTTATAAAATAAAACGAGTAACTTAACACCCAAAACGATTATAATACTAAGATATTATTAACAAAACAATGTTAAAAAGACATATATGATATCATATTAATGTATATTATTCTTTTATACTTTAATAATAATCATTTAACCACTATACATTACGTTAAACTACCTTTGACAAAGGAAAAGTACAAGGTAAGGGGTTTTTCATCTCACTCCTTATTCCAGTGAGATTCATTTCATATTGCCACTATTAACTTTTGTGTAGTGTAGGTACTGCCCATAATTTTATTCATTGTGTAATACACATTAATTTAAGTGTATTTACATATTCATTTTATGATACCTCTTTCATGGAGTTTATTTTTCATAAGTTACCAAATTGGTAAGGGTTTATTTCACAATTTCTTCACTATCCGAGGTTGTTTATATGTAATTATCTACTGGGACCTCTTTATCATCCACATCCATGTTTCTTAAAAATGTATTTCAAAACATTCTTACTATTTTACAGAATATGTGTTAAATTCATTTATACCCCTGTTTGAATTTTTATAAGAAGTTTATAAGGAAATATTTCCGTCATTTTCCAAACAAGGTCCTTTTTAAACTTTTCGACAGAATTAAGGTAAGAATGTTTTTTAACTTATACGGTGGGTGCAGCTATTTTCCGCCATTATAAAATCTTTTAAGATTCCCTTAAAATCATATAAGAGTATTTTCAATGTAAATGTTTTCTTTTATAATTATTTTACTTTTAAATGATTTCAAAAAAGAGATATTTCTCTCAAATAGTTTTGATTTCATCTATGTCAAGATCCTTTGATAAATTTTACACCTGTTTGAAGTTGATTTATTATGATACAAATATTCCATATTGTATTTAAGGTTTTGTGATATGTTTGACTGTGGATGAGTTATTTTTATACCATTAATGGGTTTTTATTAATGTTTTTCCATTTCGTATGAAAGTTTTAATACTAATGTTTAGGATATATTTCATCCTCTTCTTAAGATGAATGTGTTAGAAAAGTATGTTCCGGGTTGGGGACCGATAAAAGTAAGCCCTCTGGGTTAGGGTCTGGTTACTGCAGACCCTCCGGTTTGGTGTACGGTTATTAAAAGGCACTCTGGTTTGGTGTCCGGTTATTAGAGGCACTCCGGGTCGGTTTCCGATTATTAGAGGTACTCTGGGTTGGAGTACGGTTACAGAAGCTCTCCGGGACGGTGTCTGGTTCTTAGAGGAATTTAGGGTTAGTGTACTATTATTAGAGGCACTTCGGGTTTGTGTCAGGTTACAGAGGCTCTCTGGGATGGAGTCCAGTTACAGAGGGTCTCCGGGTTGGGTTCCGGTTACAGTTATCCCGTAGGTCTTGGCACGAGGCCTTGACACAGAAATTAAAGTTCGACATTATGCATTCCATCATTATTAACGTGGTTATTGATATTACATGTGATTATTCGACTAGTATAATATCCAGGTGAATAAGTAAATGGAATCATTTAAATTTATTTTATTCCATGTTATGCTGAAGTTCATGTTTAAAAGGCTTTTGTTTTAGTTATACGTTGCCTTCAATTTTTATGCTTAATTATGAATTTTCTGCTATATTTTTATCCTTACAGAGCATCTGAGCTCACCCATTTCATGTATGTAATCTATTTTCCAAGACTGTTAAACCAATAGGTCTCTCGAGACTTGATCTTTTGTGATCATGCCAATGTATTAAAATAATGCACTGACTCTGGGAAACTCTGGTCGGGGCGTTACAGTTGGTATCAGAGGATGTTTAGAAATAACCTTGGAAACTAGATTTAGATAATCTCTGATTAAAGAAAATAGCTCTAAGATAGACTTTGAGTATTATTATTGATGAACTTACTAGAATTTTGATTTGGTAGATATTTTGTGTTTTTTCCGTGCAATACATCTCTCTCTGGATACGAGCAGGTTGAGGCGGCTCTGGCATAGATGTACCTAGGGGTAAAACCTGAAAACACTACTTTGAGCTAGACTCGAACGGGAACTGGTGCCCGACAATGGGCCTTGCTGCACTCTTATTTACGACACTCCCGGGGGATATGCTTAGGATAATTCTCATTTTATTTACAAACCATTATGAAGGGTTTATTAGTATATACTTCCTTAAAGAAGACATTTTTATGATTATGGATTATATCTATAAATTGTTTAATTTATGTTAAGCGTTTTACAAGTTTGGGATTAGGTATTTCTATTCCTAAACTAATCTAGTGTATGCCATTGTATAGAATTGGCGCCCAGTAGAGGTAATGTGAACTCTAGCAATACATATGATCCAAAGAGTAAGAAGTATCATATCTTCCATGGTATTAAGGCAACATTTAGAAGGGAAATAGTCTCTCATGTTTTCTCAACATATGCAGAAATAGTATCATGTGTTAATAAGATAAATAAATAATTATATGAGTCCTATGGATTTGAATGGAGGAAATAGAAGAAAAGGATGGAAGAGAGAAAGATGGTTAAAGGGAAGAGGGGAAAGAATAATTTTCCCATATGTAATAACTGTTAGAAGAAACATCCTGGAACTTGCCTGAAGGGAATGGGGGTTTGTTATAAGTGTGTAGAAAAAGGACACCAAGTACGTGACTGCAAGGGTAAGATTTTTTTTTTCAAATGTACAATGCTTAATATGTAAAAAGTTGGGACACTACACAAACCAGTGTTCAAATCATCATAGTATTCCCCAAATGATGCTATTGGATAACAATCATGTTATGATACTACCACAGATGAAGAGGAATGACTAGTGTTCTTATGTTGTTATTTTGTAATTATTTCATTGAAGTGTTGTGTCAATGATGTACTGGAAATAAATAAGGATTGTACTGCAATACTATTAAATTGAGGATTTGAGATTTTATGGTACTTAGAAAAGTGACTCTACAGTGAGTTAAAATATTTGGAAATTACATGGTTGATGGAAAGATAAACCTCCATATGGTCCTAATATTGAGGTACTGATTTTGGAATAAGATATTTTTGATTTGGGTAAAATATATTGGATATTCTTGACTGCCTTGAAACTGATTAAAGATTTATATATTCCATCATTGTTGGAGTGTACAACATTTTTGGATGGATGAAGGATATCCAGTATTCTATAAGGAAAAAGGGAGCATGAATGTAATCAATAAGGTTTTATGGTAATTCAGGATGTTTCGATGTTTTAAAATAATACATGATGAAGGTATTCACATGCTATTATAGGGTAAAAATGATCTCCATTATGTTTACCTTTTATATAAATTTTGGTCTGAGAGTTTACAGAAGTATTTTGGATAAGTCTAAATGTTGGAAGGGATTATGTTTGAAAGGTTATTTTTGGATTTTTATAAATGGACAACACGCAGACTGTGTGACGACCCGCCGCGTCGGACAAAGCTGCGGGAATCGAACTCAAATCCATAGTGCAATTGGGATTTATTACCTACCACTGGACTATGTGAAGTTATTTTATGGTAGAATGTAATTTTTTTAGAGGGTCTGATATGTGAATTATAAATTCATTATATTTGGAACCCTATACGATAAGGATAAATAGAGTATTTTTGAGTTGTATTATGTTTTGGGGTGAAAGATGAGTTTGTGGTAGAAATTTATTAATGGATAAAACTATAATTATAAAGTAAGTATATCTTCTTAAGATTTTATCCAATCTCATAAATAAATTCCTCAACATTAAGAAAAGGAACTTAGAACAAAAATGTTTTCCTAGATGGTACCTTAGATCATCATAAATTTATGGCTTTGGGATTGTTGGCCTTTTCACAGCCATGATCTCTACCACTCTCCATCAGATATTGATGGCTATATTTCTCTTCCATATCTATATTTTTCTACATGGAACCCTAGTATGTGTTATTTTCGGTAACCTTCATACTTACCACTCTGTATTTTAAATAGAGGCCTCATTAGTCCATTTTTCGATGTGGGATTTCAACTAAGATATTTTGAAATTTCAACCCCATGTTTCCAACACCGAGCATAAATTGAGAGGACACAATTTATTGAACGACGGTAAAATGTAACACCCCAAGCTTCCATGGTACGCTTCTCTTTAAATAATACAGCAACGTGTGTTGTACGCAACTTTGAGTTCTAACACACACCACAACCAATCAAACTAGCCATTATGAATAGTAATACCCACTTTTTGAAATTTTATAAATTTTATCATTCAAAATGGACTTCATTTTTGGATTCTGAATATCAAAATTAGCTTAGGGTGAATTTTTGGTATTTTTCTAAAAACATTCAATTTTTTATGAATAGTGAAAAAACAACGAGTTATAGTTTAAAACCGATTTTTTTTATAATTATTTATTTTATTTAAATTTAATTAAGGTCAAAATATATACATAATACCTATATATGTTCAATGTAATTCATTGGATTTAGTTTAGAATAATTTTAGATATATAAAAAGTTTATTGAACTTTTCACCGTCTTTTACCCACCGCCTTGGAGAATTTGGAAACTCACATAAAACATAACTTTACCACTTCTGTGAGTGAAGTTTAGAAAAGCTGAGAGACACGATTAATATCAAGGAGTAAAATGTGGTTCAATAAGATAAAAATATTTTTTTGGTGAATAGTAACATTTTACTTTTATTTACCACGGTTAAAAGTAAATAGGGTAATTAAGGGGAAAAATGATATTAATATTACCATAACACATGTCCTAATTCTATTGGACAAGTGTATATTGACCATAAACAACCTAAGGAATAAAATTTTATCATTTAGGTCAACTTGGTTTAGATTTGGACATTTATTATTATTTAATTCAAAGAATAGTTAAAAGAGTTAAACTCTATGTTTAATAACTAACAAATTTTTAATATAGATTTATACATAAGATAAATTCCATTATAAATATTCATTAGAAAGCTCAAAATATTTCCTAAATAATGGTATTTTATTTATAATTTTTAGACATTAAATATTTTAATTTATTTATGACACAATGGGGATGCTGTAATTACCTAATTAATTAAATATTAAAATAATTGATATTATAAATTTACAAATAAATGTAATTTGAGACTTTTTATTAATTACAATAATTATATAGGTTAATATGACATATTAGGATTGGTTAAATGAATCTTTTTTTAAGTAATAATGCTTTTATGAATTTATCAAAAACAAAATACCCAATAGTGTCAAAATTGACATAAAAGAGTTTTTAAATAAAATATTATTTTATTAATTCATATTCTATTCCTAAAAATATAAGGTTCTACCAAAGGACTTATATTATGATATGTGTATCATTAATGGACCACTTGGGGGTCGATTGGAAGTTTATAGTATGTTTATTAACCATATAATATAAAATTTCAAAGAGATATGGTAAATGTCATAAAACTTAACAAAGAGTTAAAACTAAAATATGAGGTTAATAAAGTGACCCAAACCTGTATAAAACCTATTTGATGAGTGGTTTTCGACCCCTACCCACCTTATACTTTAAATAATCCAGTTTGGAGCCATTATAAACTGAATAGGAATTTATTATAAAATAATACATTAAGTTTTTCCTAAAGGGCCCCTCCCCCCTTATAAAAGGACACCACTTATAACCAATTCCACAAACCTATCAAGCCTTTTGGATCGTCCAAACTCGGCCCAATTAAGCTCCATACATCCCTCTCCTCCTCCTAGAATCCTCAACTTATGTAGAAGGCACTTCAAGAGTCCTTTTTGGTTCAAACCAAAGTGAGTTACCCAAATTAAAGGTCACGATTTCTCTTAGCTTCTTTTCTTTTATTTTACTTTTCCAACTCCTAAACTCGTCTATTATTTTTTTTGTAACAAAACCAGTTTCCTAAATATACTAGGATATTTTTATGAGAATTATTTGAACTTCACTTACACACACCTCCATCTAATGGGTGAAGAACATAATGTTCTTGTGGATGGCAACCAAACGCCTCACGAAACGATGATTGCTCAATTATCTTCTACCAACTCTCATGGTGGACATTATGATGGAACTATAATTAAATATGATATTAAGGATATTTATTTTATATATAATATTCTGTAATTCCATTTTATAGCATACCATTATTCATTTCATGTTGTATATATATACGATAATTTCATTTGAGGAAGTGCGGACTACCGCCCCCTCAAAGTGATATGACTCGTTCATGCCATACATGGAACGTATAAAGGATGGTATTAATGAACATAAGTAACACATATAAGATATTATATTATACTAGAATAATAATATACCTATGTATCATTTGGTTTTGATTCCATTTAAAATGAAAAATAAAATGGAAGTAGCATTCGTGCGTACGTAAGGACTACCGTCTCCAAGAACGCGATGAGATTCATTCCACATCGTATCCATTAAAGTATAATTGTCATTTTATGATTAAATATAATTTTTAAGGACTTGATATCATTCTGGATATGAATAAGATACAACTTATCCATAAAAAACATGTCTTATGTAACAAAACATATAAAATAAAATGAGTAAGTTAACACCCGAAACGACGATAATACTAAGATATTATTAACAAAGAAATGTTAAAAGATCATATATGGTATAATATTAATGTATATTATTCTTTTATAATTTAATAAAAATCATTTAACCACTATAAATGAGGTTAAACTACCCTCGACAAAGGAAAAGTACAAGGTAAGGTGATTTTAATGTCACTCCTTATTCCCATGAGATTCATGCCATATTGCCACTATTACCTTTTGTGTGGTATATGTACTGCCCATAATTGTATTCTTTGTGTATTACACTTTAATTTATTTGTATTTACATATTCATTGTATGATACCTCTTTCATGGGGTGTATGTTTCGTAAGTTACCAAATTGGCAAGGGTTTATATTTATAATCTCCTCACTATCCGAGGTTGTTTATACGTAATTATATACTGGGACCTCTTTATCATCCACATACATGTTTCTTATAATGGTATTTGAAAACATTCTTAATATTTTATATAATATGGGTTAAAGTCATTTATAACCTTGTTTGACTTTTTATAAGAATTTTATAAAGGAATCTTTCCGTCGTTTTCCAAACAGGGTCCTTTTTAATCTTTTCGACATAATTAAGGTAAGAATGTTTTTTTAACTTATATGGAGGGTGCGGCTATTTTCCACCATTATAAAATCATTGAAGCTTCCCTTACAAGCTTATAAGAATATTTTCAAAGTAAATGTTTTCTTTTATAATTATGTGACTTTTAAATGATTTCAAAAAAGAGATATTTCTCTCAAATAGTTTTGATTTCATCTATGTAAACATACTTTGATAAATTTTAAACTTGTTTGAAGTTGATTTATTATTATAAAAATCTTCCATATTTCATTTAAGGTGTTGTGATATGTTTGACTATGGATGAGTTATTTTTATGCCATTAATGGTTTATGATTAATGTTTTGGAATTTCGTATGCTATTTTTAATACGAATGTTTGTGTTATATTTCATCATCTTCATATGATGAATGTGTTGGAATTTTATGTTCCGGGTTGGGGACCGGTAAATGTAAGCCCTACGGGTTGGGGTTCGGTTACAGCAGACCCTCCGGGTTGGTGTTCGGTTATTAGAGGCACTCTGGGTTGGTGTAAGGTTATTAGAGGCACTCCAGGTTGGTGTTCAGTTATTAGAGGCGCTCCGGGTTGGAGTCCGGTTATAGAGGCTCTCCGGGTTGGTGTCCGGTTATTAGAGTCACTCCGGGTTGGTGTTCGGTTATTAGAGGCACTTCGGGTTGGAGTCCAGTTACAGAGGCTCTTCGGGATGGAGTCCGGTTACAGAGGCTCTCCGGGTTGGGTTCCAGTTATAGTTATCCCTTAGGTCTTGGCACGAGGCCTTGACACAAAAATTAAAGTTCGACATTATGCATTCCATCATTATGAAAGTGGTTATTGATATTGCATGTGATTATTGGACTTGTTGAATATCCATTGAATAAGTAAATGGCATTATTTCAATTTATTTTTTCCATGTTATGCTGATGTTCATGTTTAAAAGGCTTTTGTTTTAGTTATACATTGCCTTCAATGTTTAGGCTTATTTATGAAAGTTTCCGCTATATTGTTATCCTTATTGAGCATCTGAGATCACCCCTTTCTATGTTTTATTTTTCCCAGGATTCCAAGAAGTGTATTGTTATTGATATGTAGGGTTAAGATAAGGGAATAATGGTGTTCATAAGGGATTATTTAGGTTGTTTTGTATGTTATAATGTGTAATGTGACATTCATGTATGTAATCTATTTTCCAAGACTGCTAAACTGATCGGTTCTTCAGGATATGATTTCATGTAATCATTCCAATGTATTAAAATAATGCACTGACTCTATGTAACTGGGGTCGGGGCATTAAAATTTTCCTCTTCACAGAGGTTACACAATTCAACAGACACCACTAGGAGTGATAGAGGACCATACTCCAGTCCCAGGGAGGGATGCTTGACTCTATCTGGGAATCAGCCTCTATATGTGATTACAATCTAGTGATATGGATGTTATAACATAATGAATCCTCAAGGAATGGACCAAGGGAACTGTAGAGAATATTGTTGCATATTTTGTCAATAAGGTGACAATATGTGTATGGAAAGGTAATGATTAAAGTGGTAATGATAATTGAAGTGCTGATGCTTAAAGTAATGTTATTGACTTAGTGAAAATACCACTTTTATAATGAATTTTATTAGTTGAAAAGCACTATCAATAATTGTTGGTTAGAAATGATGACCAATGATATGGTAGTATCTAATTGCTATAAATCTAATGTAGTTGTTACAAAGAAAATGATACCCGAAGAATTGTAGTGGATTCATAACATTGGATGCCATGAATGGGAAATTCTCTATGTTTTCAAATCAGATGATTTTTTGTGCATATATTAAAATAACAATACACGTGTGAAGGAGAACACATTATTGAATACAATGTTTCCATGCATTATGCTTCTATGCATGAGGGGGTGAAGAGTAGTACCATCCATGGTTGGATGAAGGGAGATGATTAAAGGTATTTTGGATTACAATTTCAAAGAGAATTGAGGACATAAATTAATGGAGATGCAAGGAATAGATCCATTTGTTTGAATATAAAGAGAGGATTCCAAATGAAATTCATAATCCATGAATATGAGAAGATTGAAATAAAATAAAAGAAGAATAGAAACAGAGAAACCATGAATGGGTTTGGAATTAATGATGGAATCCATGCATGATTTGAAGGTTTCCATGCACTTACATTTTATATCTCACCTTTTATAAACAATGTTCATATGTTGATTACTAAAAAATATAGGTCCAACAAAGAAAGATACTATCCAACCTTAACCTTAGGCTCATGTGGGACATTGGGTCAACTACGCCAAAGAGAGTCTAACCGAGTATGCATGTAAGAGGATGCATGTGCGGGATGTGTATAAGCCCACTGGAGCGCATGAGCCGAAGCACGCGCATAGTGAGGGACAAAGGTTCGAAGGAGAAGGGAGAATGGTTTGGGCATAGCGTGCGCCCACAGAATGGTACCCCATGGTACTGGTAGGAGGAAGAGAATTAATTGAGGAAGGGATTTTGTAGATTGATATTTAAACTACGAGAGATCTACATCATGTTTAGAGGTGGGGCTTGATTTTAAAAACATGGAAGAAATACGAGCCATCCATCTAACACTGTGTGTAATCATGGCTGCACATCACATCCATAGTTCATTATCTAATCTCCACCATTTATCCATCTTGCAAGTTGTATGATTGAACCTAATCTGTCTGATGCTCATGCTGCAACATCATCTTCTTCCTCTCGCCACTGTGTGACACCGCCACTGCACTCACCGGAGTAGATGATCTGATCACCATGGATGTCAACTAGAAAACATATGAATATCATTTTGGTCACTGAATTGATACAACATCATGCATGCAATCTAATTTTCATTCATGAAATGATTTGTTGAGTTTTGAAGAAGGCTGAGGCAAATGAAGTTTCTAAGGCCACATGGATGATTCATGCATAGATTTAACATGAGATACATGTGATCATTATCACATACAGAAGAAGAAGGGGAGATCATTCGAAAAGGGAACTCCACAAATCTTGGCATATCTTCACACACGGTTTGAGAATTTTAAATAAGTAAAGATATTATCTATTCAAATAGAAGGTATCAGAAGATTCATTTCATAGATTTGAACACATAAAAATGGCTGGATCTTTGCCTATAAAAGGATCCTAAGCACGGAAGAATGAGTTCTTGCCTCCTACATAATTGAGAGCTCTTTTTTAAAAAACATAGCATCTCTCAGAGGCTATGTTTCATGAAAGAAAAATCCATGGAGAACCACAATACTTGAAGGATTTGTGAAAAGAGATCCTACAAGTGTTCAGAAAGTAAAATTCACTCTTGAGCCATGTTTGTGAAGAAGGAAAGACCACACTCTCTCTGTGGGAATAAAATCACAAACACATAACAGGTTTCTCGAATAATATAATGTTCTTTGTGAAGAAGACACCCCTGTTACACAACTAGTGAAATCGCACCCTTATTTTCCTCTACGAAGATAGAATCCAATAAAAACTCTTGGTTCTGTTAAGTAGATCCACACGCACTCCTTGAATGAAGAAGAAGAATCCGTGCTCCTCTGGTTTTCACAAAGAATCCTAAGGTTGTGTATGATTTGTTTTTGAATATAAAGGAAAGAAAAAGAGGCATAGGATATTAGAAGGTTTTAATAACGTGTACACACACTACCTATTGAGAAGAATAAATCTAGTGCACACCAAGAATTGTGTGCGCATACGTGAAATCTTGAGAAGATAAAGAAAAGTAGGGGAATTTGGCAGCATAAAATCCTATCTAAAATATACATGACCATGCATGCATAATGAAGGAAGTTCTTGAAAATGATTAACATACATTGAAACCAAATCAAAAGGAACAAGTGTGTGTGTGTTCAAAATAAATAAAGAAGAAAGAATTGTGAGCATATTGATAAAGAAGAAATTGAGTGGAAAATGCATGTTTAATTTCACGACCCACACACATTAAACCTAAAATATTGATACAAGAGAATAGTGTGTACTCAGGTTGACAAGATACATGCATGAAAACATAAATAATCATATACAAAAGTGAAAAGTCTTTGAGATACCCAAGAAAAAAAGTATCAAATTCCATGAAACCCATGCATGAAGTGAATGCGTATTTAGATTGAAGCTATGAATAATTAAAGAAGATCCTTTATCTGAGTTAACAGTATTTTAGGAGTCAAGAAGAGAGACAGAGTTGGTATTATGAAAAATAATTCTTGAAAATTATATTCTTGAAGAAGTTGTGTGCACTATTTTCACACTGATATGTGATGTTGGGTCTTCATCAGAAGAAGAAAGAATTTCTCGAGCATAGTTGCACAGAGGACTGATCACAAAGGTGATCAAAAATATTGAGCAAGGATAAAAGACCTTACCAAAGACTGCTGAAGATTCTGGAAGAGATATATGAGAAATTGTGATTCAGAAATCCTATGGGGAAATAACATCAGATCATTTACAATCAATCAAAGAGAATTCAAAGAAGGAAGCTGCTCATGTGATTCGAGTACTAGAAGAACCCTGTGTGATTTTGGGAGGAGAAGAAGTTTCCAATGGGACTCTAGAGTAGGCTAGTGGACTCCAGTAACACTATGTGATGTAGTATAAAGAACCTCATATGGTAATCGGGAGAGATATAGTGGTACTTCGTATTGACCATTCTAATCGATAATAATATTATAGTGGAGAATACTTGTTGGGGAGAATAAGAATTATAGAAAGGAGTGGTTATTTGAACTGAAACTTTTATATCCTTGTTTTCAGTGCCTTTACATTTAAATCATCTTACAAATAAGGCTAAGATACACAAGAAGAGTGGATCGAGGATTTGACAAGACATATAGGATTAATTGAAAAGAATCAATTTGTAAAGAGTTTAAATGAATCAAAGATTCACCCGTCCCCCTCTTAGTGATTCACACTGATCTGGGAACTTTAGGAATGATATAAAACTATATTAGTTAAATAAAAACACTCTTCATTATCTCAAAGGACCACCTCAATGTTAGGGTCCCAATTCCATATATGACTCGTCATACATATGCTCTTTTTAATGTTATCACAGTTTAAAGTTTCAAAGAAGGGGGTCACTAGGATGTGGATCTACCGCACGGTGAGCCCACTGACCATGGAGATCTACCACTATAGTGGATCTTCCCCATATTAAACCACCTGATAGTTGATCACTAGGACTATGTTATGGTATATCGAGCTGACATTGCTGTCGACCACCATGATCGACCATGAAATCGCCCCGGGTTGACCCGAGGTCTGACCCGAGTCCGACCCAGTTCGCTGGGCCTAACCCAACCATTGTGTCTGACCCATCTCAATGGAATCAGCCTATTCTCTTGGCCTAGTCTGTTGTTCTTGTTTTGGGCTCACTCATCCCAGCATTTTTCATCTAGCCTAGTCTACTCGGCCCGAACCTACTTCATGCGGTTTCCGGCCATGTCCCACGTGGCTGCCCACCACTCTGCATGCCGCTAATGCTTTCGTTCACCTCTGTTGCCGATTTCTGCTGCCTCACCTTCCCAAACCACCAAACCATTGTTCCCTTTCATAGACCACTAAACCACCTTTGATTCCTAGAATATGAAAATGTCACAGATCTGAGCTCCCCGGGTCCTGAGCTACACAGATCTAGTCTCTCTAATTGGACTTCAATCTGATGGCCATATTGGATTTAGAACCACTCTAAAGTCAAACCATGGCCATGATGGTCCAATTGTGATAAAGATGAAGAAAAAGGGAAAGGAAATACCCAAGAACACTCTGAGTGGAGAACCTCATCCCTTTTTTGGGTGGAATCAATTCATTCTCATGAGAATTAAGGAAGAATAAGAATTATAAAAACTCTAAAAAATAGGCACTACAATTATCAACCATCTTGTATCCATCGAACCATGGATCAATCTGTTTGTATATTGACCCACGTTAATCATGAAGATAATGAATTGGAAAAAATAACAAACAAACTACCACCCTACATTGATTAAGAAAATTCAATGATGAATGCCGATCGTTGTGTCGTCGTCATTGGCGTGGTTCCTTCAAATTGGTTTCCCATTGATCATCGATCCATGATCCCTCTCCATTTGTTTGAGAGAGTTCTTCTAATGCTCTCCCTTGAGATTCTCCAGTTTCCCCGGGGTTATGAATTTAACCTTGATATTTCTACATAAGGATACATTTAAGGGGAAATTTGTTGCGTCAACGTATATATTTTTATTTAAATTATTTAACCACAATTACATCCATTTGATGTTTTTACACAAAACACCCGCAACAATTATGGTTACGTCGTGCCTTAGGAAAACACCACATTATGAACTCAATGGTGGTATCATATTTCCAATCCAAGTCACCATTCATGAGTTAATAAAATTTTAACAATAAAATATTTTTATTTAATTATTTTATTTACGGTTACATCCTTGGTGATTTTTTCTATAAAAGACCCATATCGACCAATGTTAGGTTCCGACTAGGGTAAATCTACTATTTTGAGCTCAACGATGCCCTATAATATTTTATCTAGTCACCCATTTATTGGTTATTCAACTTTTTTAAGAAAAATGTGTGTACTTTCTATTAAAAGTTTAATATTTTACAAATAATTGTTTCGGGCACACCGACCCTTATAATCGTAATCCGTATTAGTTCATGGTCTAAAAAAATCCATATAAAATATAAAAATAATACATGTAAAATCCAAGATGTTACATTCTACCCACCTCAGGGCTTTACATCATTGAAAGACAAGAAAAGTTTTATCCAAACAGATGAGGGTAGTGAGCACGAATCAAGCCTCCTTATCCCATGTGCTCTCCTAGATATTCCCATGCTACCACCAAACACACACTAATGGAATTGTTCATCAATGAAAGATCCTCCCAACTTGGGCCAAAATCCAACATGCATGCCCACAACATGTCCTTTAGAACATGACTGATCGCTTCATTATGGTTGTCCATCTATGTGTGAAACACTATGCTCAAGCATAACTGAGTCCCAAAAACATCCTTGTATCCCTTCCACAACCCAGATATAAAGAATGAACCAAAATATAAAATTATTATCAATGGAAATACATGGAGTGTAACTATCTATTTCATGTAGAGGTTTCCCAAGCTCTCTACTGAACTTTACACTCAGATAGCTAGGAAGTGGGCCGACTTGGTTAGTCGGTCAATGATTACCCATATGGCATCGTGCCTTTGGGACGTATGCAGTAAACCCATAAAAAAGTATATTGATATCCCATCCCACTTCCATTTTGTAACCTCAAGGGGTTATGCTAATCCTTTTAGAACCTGGTGCTTAACCTTTACTTGTTGACAAGTGAGGCATCAGGAAACAAACTGTCTCGCTTCTTTCTTTATCCTTATCCACCAATTTACATCATAAGTCCTAATACATCTTTTCCACACTTTGATGTAACACCAAAGGGGATTTGTGGAACTCCCCTAGAACCTCCTATTAAAATTCCATAGGTATAACAATGCTTCCTCTAAAAAGAATGACATGCTCACCAGATTTCGAATATCCATGAGGAAAATGTTCTTGTGGAAATATAAGCACATAAGGTATCACAATCGGTGTCCCCAAGCTATGAATCCCAAAATTTATATAATATTTGAGGGGTGAAAAACATCAATTGGATGTAATATGCTCCATCACCATCCACAAATGATATTTTTAATGAGGATTACTACTCTGATGCCTCAATCAAAAACTACAAAATAGATCTCCGGTTGAAAGAATATTCCACCATTTTCCCCTTCCCAGGAGTATAAAAAATCTCAAATTCATAGTCCTGGATGAACTATATCCATCACCTCTATCTCATGTTCAGATCCTTCTGAGAGAATATATATACTAGAAGACTCTTCTGATTGGAGTAGATGATAAAATGCTCTCCCATCTTGTAGTCTCACCACATCATCAATGAAAAGACTACCGCTGCCAACTCAAGATCATGGGTCATGTAATTTTACTCATGTGGTATCAACCAGAGTGAACCATATGCAATCACCAATTTTACCTGAATTAGGGAACAACCATGATCGGTCTCTAATGCATCGCAAAACACCACATACTCAATGCCTTCCTCCGATCACTTCAGGATGGGATCACTCACCAGCCTCTACCTCAGCTCCTAAAATCACTATTTGAACTTCGTTTTCCACATGAAAGGTCCCCCCTTTCATGGAAGAGATTTTGTTAAGTTCACTAGGCTAGATACCCTAAGTGGTGTGGGGGGGGGGGGTTAAATCAGGGTATGGAAGATTAAAACAAATGTCACTTTTTGAGCTTGTTTCATTGTTAGAAAAAAATCTATTATCTCTCCTTCCCATTGCAGATAATAAACAAAGCTTAAATCATGTACAGGATACAAGAATTTTAATTGGTTCACCCTCATTGGGATACATCCAAGGAGAATACACAGGCAATGTGCAGATGTACCAAATCCACTATAAGCACATTACTGTTTACAAGTTCGGACTCGACTCACTGTCCCAAATACTTTACAACCAACCACAATGTGAAATCTCATTGCTCTCTCAACTGAAGTGTGCTAACTACTTCTTTAGAATATTCAATCACAATTTATAGACTTCTAGGTCCCTTTATTATCTCTAATAAATACATCCTCCATTGTATATAAATGCCCTATTGATGTTCCAATTTAATCCACTGATGAATACAACTTTACCGTAGTATTTTTGTGCATCCTAAAATATTTGACACTACACTTACTGCATCATGCATGAAACTTTAATTCCTTACATGCAAGATTCCAATTTTGTCACGAAACACCTTTTTCATGTATCTTTAATCTTACGCGAAAGTCAAATCTCATGCACAACTTTCTTAGATTTCATGCAACTACAAAATTTATCGTGAAACTCCCTTCCCTTAAAATTTTTACGCGATATGGATCTCGAATTATCTATAAGTTTTGAGATGTCATGAATTACGGGGTCACCTCTTATTTATAGGAACCACTAACCCCTTCACAGAGGGTTCATCGTGTCACGCAAGATTCTCTTCGAGCATGTGAAACGCCATTTGATACCTCATCGGGTGCCCAAGATTCTTTTTTGAAAACTCATCTTTCACGCAACTCCAAATATTTCGCACACATTATGACTTTGCCATATTTTGACATTATTATCCTGAAATAAGATTTTTTTCACAAGTTTCCAAAACACCTTAAATCATCCAAATAACTTCCTTTTCCAAAACATGTTTCCCCATTTTCTTATTTTGAGCCCCAAAAATTTGGAAAATAATGGAAAGTGGCACGAACTTAGTTCTATTCATTTTGTGATACCTCTAGATTGTCCATTCCTTTGTCATGGTTATTTCTCAATATAGTTTTTCCATAATATATTAGGAATTTGAAAAATAAAAATTGAAATCTGCTTTTTCAACAAATACAATAAACCAAAACATGCTTCAATTTTTCATTGAGGGATTTTCTCCAAGAACGTTCAAGGGTGATGCTACGCTAGATAGGTTAGGTACAATCCTCCGATTAGTACCCTGTCAAAAGTAGGAAACTCCACACCTCAGTAAAACTTATGGGTAGATCCCAAGAAAGCACCACATCATCCATTACTTGTTCCACTAAAACTACTGCCTATGAGATGACATGACCCATAAAATGGACCTATTTAATCTAGAATTGAATCTTCATGAAATTACCATAGAGTTGGTGGTCTCATGGTGTCTAAGACCATCCTCAAGGGCCTTTCATGATCCTACTGAAATGCCGAGTACACTAGGATTTCATCTATGAGGACCATCATGAACTAGTATAAGTAAGGATGAAAGATCTAATTCATGAGTCCCATGAAACCTATTAGGTATTTCTTCATGAAAAATGAAATCACCAAGTATTCATAGTGACCATAACGAATCATGATGTTTGTCTTCAGTATTTCCCCATAATCGTACTTGTAATTAGTTATATCCTCATTTTAGGTCGATCTTCAAGAACCATCGTGTCCCATTCAAATGGTCAAAGAGGCCATAGATCCTCGGTAGTGGATACTTGTTATTCACAGTAAAATGGTTCAAGCATAGGTAATCCAAAAATAACCTCAAGATCCCATCATCCTTTCTAGAAAAAAAATTAGGGCTACCTAGGGTAAGATATTGGGTCTCATATAGATCTTCCTCTACAAGTCCTCTAATTCCACTGTTATCTCATGAAGCTATACTGTATCCATTCAATATGAAGGTGTAGATATTGGTGTCGTCCTAGGGTGTGTATCAACGTAGAAGTCCATCTTTATATGGGGAGGTAAATCAGGAACATATGCAGGAAAGATGTCCTCATATTCTTTGGCCACTGCAAGAAATTGAAGACTCATATCATCTACTACACCAAGGGTGATTCTAGACAACTAATAAGTAATCAGATGCACCCTCCTACGTGTGTGCCCATCCAGCGTTTCCTGCATTCCCTTCTCACCCAAAAAGAAATCCTCCTTCAACCACTATGGAAACACCATACACTTTACCTAAAATAGTCAATTTGAGCAAGAATTGTGAATAACCTATCCATGAAAAGAATTCTCCCAACCAAAAATCTTACCTCCAAGAGTCAAGTCACACTATCAACACTAGTGTGTGATCATTGGGTCATCTCCAGTAGGAGTCTCCAATTGTGAGGGTTGATTCAATGGTTCAACTAGAATCTATGAGTCTCAAACATGATTATTGATAAGAAAATTATTACATTCACATGTGTCCATCAATACTGAAGCTAACGTAGAAAAAACAAAAATCATACCTTGAATTATTTTTAGAGCCCTGGGGTCATATGACTCAACCACATGAAATTGTCCCCACCGCTATCCATCAGTTCACTGAGCCTAGTGTGTGCTATATAGGGGTGGTGGTGGTAATGTGTCGAAGAATTGACCACCTCATTCTTCTCTCCTAGTTCCTATCTCATGTCTTCCACCCTGTGGGCCACCTTGCTCCAATATCTTTCATTGCCTTGGTGGTCCATTTAAAGTATTCATTTTAGCAATATGATGGGTTGGACAATCTCAGATGAGATTTCCCCTACCATAATGTGAATAACACCATCTGTCCCTCAGCATCCCTGATCCACCCTAATATCACCTTTTGAAGTGTCTAACTTTCCTGAATCCCTGTGGCTAACATTGGCTACTTACTTCCGGGGTATCTTCTTCTACAGAACCATTGATGACTACCACTAGCTATATTTTCCCATCCAAGGAACTCTCAACCACTAAGGATCATTCTAGAACCCTAGAATAGGATGGAATACAAAAAGAGGTAAAACTAGCTGGGATTTCCTTATGAATAACTAACTTGAAGGTCTGAGCACTGAAGTATAGATCACGTATCATATCCATCATGTACCTAAAGAGGTTGGTATAACTCGATGAATACTCAAATTCTGACATGTGGTTCTATTAAAGCTGTATATGCCCATGGATACAGATAGTCCTTAGCTTATAAGGTGAGAACTTCCCTATGAAAAAGTTCTCAGAATCTGTCCATGGAAGAGTCTCCTCATCATAAGAGCAGGTAACCAAACCCCACCATCTCTATGTTAACCCTTATAGAAGGCTCGATGCCAGGACCACCATATGGTATCTAGTGTCCTAAATAGATGGAAAACTCAGGTCACCAACTCAATCTAGTCCTCAATTGCCTATGTATCAGGATCACCTTAGAACCTGAGGGGTCTCTGCTACTAAAACTCATAAATCATGCTCATTCTATGCACCTCATCCACTTGTATTGTGAATATTGTAGGCTTCTCTATAGGTTATGATATGACCGGTGCACCACCTGGAGGTACTAGTTTTAGTAAAAGTTATTGTATTGATGCCTCCTCATCTGGAGGATCATCCTCGTGATCATGTGGTGGAATCCTAGATGGATGTATACATGGAGACATCCAAAAATAAAACAATATGTACCGTGGTTAATTGAGTATATCTGGACATCTCACTCAAGAAGAACATGAAAACCAAAATCCATTCCCATATAATACATGTACAATTATTTACCAAAAACCAGTGTTCTCATTTACCAAGTTGAAAATCATGTTATCAGTGTCATGATGTATGGATACATCGGCCGCCACACCAACACTGAATTCCTTGGCCTGAAATCTAAACTCGGAACACTTATCACTATATCCCCAAACCAACCTTACATACTCCCGATTCTAACGTAGAGCTGACCCCCTCTGATACCACTCTATCACAACCTAACCTAGAGGGGTCTATAGAGTGACTACCCCAATCCCACATCCATTAGTCTAGGGGATAATGACTAGCACAGAGTATGAATTTTCCACAAATGGGAGGCATTAGAATTAAGTACCTATACTCAATCATACATCTCCAAGTAACAAAGGATGCAATGTAAAAACAATAAGTAAACAACACATGAAAACCACTATAGGCCAAAACTAGAGTATAATAATGAATGTACTATAAAAAATAGGGATAGAATACAAGCCCACCAAAAAGAGTCCTTAACCACAAGTCCATCCTATAATAAAAGAGGTATTGGGACTACTATTTGAACCAAAGGAAGACCTCATCTGTCTGGCATCGCTGAGCACTGTATGGTCCCGGTCCACCTAGGACACCGTTAAAGGTTTGATCTTCTATATAAGACTTGAAATTTATGAGAAAAGCTCATTCATAGGTGAGTAAAAAAATACACAGTAGGACACCCCAAACAAAAAAGTAAATTACCAAAAGGAAATACTATTAATGAAATACTAGTCATATCCACATAAGTATATTTCAAGACCACATATAAAAAAATTATCCAGATATACTTATGAGAAATGCATGACTATTAGGCAGCCTTAAGTGAATTTCATCAATAGGATTCTGCTCGAAGCATGCTCATTCTAATAAATCTCAATCCTTGAGACATGATATCCTGATATACACTCACGAAGAGGTATAGCTCATTTAGTACCTAACCCAATGAGAACATATCAATCAAGAAAGATTATACTACGATAGAGAGGGGATCAGGCCAAGACACACTAGGGGATACCACTAACCCAATCTAGATCAATTTGTAACATAGGGTATCATGCCTACTCAGACTAGGGAAATACCATAGAACCTACTGATGCGGCCTGCTAGGTGGAGGATTAGTGGCCTCCACACGGAGGTTACATGATTCCACAGACTCCACTAGGGGTGATAGAGGAACACACTCTAGTACTAGGGAGGGATGCTTGAATCTATATGGGACTCAACCTCTAGAGAGTATTACAATTCAGTGATATGGACATAATACCACACTAAACTATCAATTAAAGGACCAAGATAAATGATTTCATCATATACTGATCCAAGATAAAAACTCACCACATTATCTCAAAAGGGTCGTCTCATGGTTTGGGTCCCAATACAGTAGTTTTCTCGTCAAATGGATACACCGACTGAAAATCATTGGAGCTTCAATTTTCAACGAAATGGGTCATTGAGCCTTGGATCGACTACATGGTCAATAAACCCCAATGTCCACCTCCCCTCGGTCAATCTATGCAACCATTTTATAGTTGACTTCACTGTGGAAGCTCAAGATTCCATGGTAATCAACCACCATGGTCGACCGTGTGACTAACCGAGGTCGACCAAAGGTCCGACGAGGGTCAAAATAGAAGTCTGATCGTGATATAAACCTGATCCAGCCTAGGCCTCTAGGCTGACATGACCCGCTAATTCCAACTTGGCCTGCGGGGCCGAGACCATTCGCTCGACCCAATCCTCTTCGCCCAGGCCATGCCTGACCAACTTGTCCTTTTTTATCCAGACCGGCCTGATAGTCCTAGCCCTGCTCCACATGATCACCAAAGGTGTCTCTTATGTAAGCTTCCCTCTTTTTGCATGTTGCCGCCACTGTTGTTGTTGCCTATATTCACTGACTCTGCCAATCACAGTCGCCTCACCTCATCTGATAAATGTGTAGGACCCACGTGAGTGCTCCCTTCCACAAACCACTAAGCCACATCTGATACCCAAATAATGAAACAGTCAGAGATCATTCTTTCTTAGGTCCTGATATACACATATCTGGCCTTTGTTTTCAGTTTCCCACAAATCTAGGGGTTCGATCATGTTCAAAACTACCTGGAAAGTCAATCCATGGTCATGGGGGTCAACGATGATGAACGTGAAGAACAAGGGAACATAATAAAAAAATAACACCATAATGGATAAAACATGGCCCATGTTCATGTCAGCCTCAATTAATTCCTAAGAGAATGAATAATGAATAATAATTAGAAAAAATCCCCAAAATATGCCCTGTAATTATCAACCATCCTGCAATGATTGAACCATGGATAAATATATTCCCGGATTGACCCTCGTTCATCATGGAAATCATGAATAGGGAAAACATAATGAAGAAACAAACACATTACCTTGATTTAGATCAGTCGATGATGAAATATGATTGTTGTGTCACTGTCGTTGGTGAGGTTCCTTCGAATTGGTTGTGCGTTGACGGTCAATCCACGATCCGTTGCCTTTTATTAGAGACAGTTATTCCAAAAATCTCCCTAGAAATTCTACAAAATTCCTAGGGTTATACGGCTATCATAGGAATTTTGGTATAGTGATACATTTAAGGGGAAAGTTGTGTAGTCAACAGAAATATTTTTTATTTAAATTATTTAATGATAATTACATCCTTTCAGAGAGTTTCCTCAGAAGACCCTTATCGACTAAGTTTAAGTTGCACCTAGGGAAAACACCACATTACAGACTCAATGATGGTATCATATTTCCAATATAATTCACTGTTCATGAGTTATTAGGATTTAATAATAAAATAATTTCATTTAATTATTTTATTTACAGTTATGTCCTTGGTGACTTTTTCTATAGATGACCTGCGCTAACCAATGTTTGGCCATGTCTAGGGTAAAACCATCATTTTGAGATCAACCGAGCCCTAATATTTTTGATTAGGGTATCCATTTATGATTTCTTCTAATTTTTTAGGAAAAATAAGAGCATGTTATCTTAAAAGAATAAAAAATTTCAAACAATTTTTTTGAGAAATCCCAGCCTCAGAATCAAACTCTGTTTTAGTGCGTAGTCTGAAAATCATTCCATATAATATATAAAAATAATACATTGAAAATTCGAGATGTTATATTTTTTATGTACAAAATTATAAGTTCCATCAGTATGAGATCTATATTACTGGAATACATGTTTATATTTACTTTCGTGGATTTAGAGTTCTCTTTGTTTAATTTGAATATGGAATTATTCATGTTATTTTATACCTTACATAATATGTATTCTATTTTCATGTTTTTGAAAAAATTAGTTATATATGTCCCATATTGATAATTTTTTCTCACAAATTTCTTATGTTTCCAATTCCCAGGTAATGAAGTAAAGTAGGACACACGATATGTTTAAAGGGATAAAATCTGTGAATGAATTTATTGGGCTTATTTAAGTCTCATTTTAGATTAAGTAGTTTAATATATAATAATAATAATAAATATCCATTTAATATAAAGAACATTGAATTTGATAATTATTGTTTTTTTCGTAATTAAATAATGCTATGAACTTGAAAATATCCTTTGTATGTTATATTTGAAATAATTTTCATTGATTATTTAATTAAGGATGATTATATCCAGGATTTTACCCCAAATATCCATGTGTGTATGTAATATATATGTTTGTTCACAATGAACTCAGGATGACGGGTCTAATACCTCATAGTTGGTATCAATGGAAGCGTTTCGATAAAATTGGGGATTAGGATGTTTTTTGAGGATAATTTAAGGGTTGATAATCTTATGTTGAACATAATAGATAAGCATTTGGAATTGTATATGATTGAAATATAATGTAATGCACATTTTGTTTTGGGATTAGGTTGAGAGAATAAGAAAATAGAGGACCTGGAAAAGAGGGTCATAAAAAGTTAATTAAAAAAATAAGCATGAAAAGTCACGTAGTATATGGGGTTTGACATGAATGGGGGTAAATCATGCCTTGAATGCCCGTACCTAATATTTTTGTACCATAATTCAATGTCTTAAAGGATCACATCATTCTCAATTTCATGGTCTCCCTCTTTGAATGAGCATCCACCGTATGATTATATTCTCTATAGACATGTGAAAAATAAAATTAAGATGATTGGAATAATAAATAAAATAAATCTACTAAGGAAAGAGATTCCAAGGGATATTATTTGTTCTCACCTTTAGAGTCGTACCAAAAGTTTTAGAATTAGATTCAACCTATAGGGAATCAAAACCATAGCATACATCATATTTATTTGAATAAATCATAGACCAAAACTTTGCTACATGTTCAGTTATAATTACAATATAACGATAAATGAAACCATTAACAAAGCTATGCTGGGTTTGGAAGACACCTCCCCCACCCAAGGTCCCCGAAATGCTGTGGGCTACATGATCAATATTTACCATTATCCATGAGGAGATAAGAGAAATCCAACTTATGGGCTTGAGATCTAGGGGCTTTCTAGACTTACCCAACACCTCAAGCCTTCTTAGAATATTCATGTCACTGGTACTATTAGGCATGGTGAATCTTTATACCATTGAATCCACATACACCTCTATGTGAAGTAAGAGTATACCATAATGAGAGGAGTATATTTGATTATAAAATTCTATTTAATTTTGTGCACTCAAGATGAGAGAAATGATTAACGATGCTAATATCAGTATGTGTTTCTAGACCTGGTCACTCTACCCAGCAAGACAGATAAAGGCCATATGTTCCTCAAAATTACTATCATCATTGATATTATTTCCGAACATGTTGGTCAAATACCTCAAAAGAGATTGAGTGAAATCACAACTGTAATGCACTGACCCCAAAAAACCAAAACCATTTCATTATTTTGTTGCATTGGCATGATTATAAGGAATCAACTCCCAATGGTCCGGAAATTTTAATAGTTTTTGAAGACCAGATTCGCTATATTAAACTCATAGTACATTTTGAATGATATAAAATACAACATGTTACAGAAAAAATGAAATAAACTGCATCCTTGAAAGCTTATTCAATGTTTTTTTCTTCATAACATAGGGAAAGGAAACATAATAAGGGTGATATAAAGTGCATATAAAAGGTAATATGAAGCAATAATAATAGAATTAAATTCAAATATTAATATAAATTATAGTTAGGAAAATCATATGAAAAACAAATTCGATCAGTAAACTGGAAATGAAAATGTATCCATGGATTTTTTTCACAGTGAAAATATCATGGAAAGTAATAATTGAGTACGGAATGAAGAAAATACTTAATTAGTATATGTCATGTATCTAGAACCTGAACCATTATACCATCTAGACAGTTTAAGTCTGTGGGTCACAACCCACCTGATTCTGTTTGGAAACAAACATGAAGGGTTTTTTGCCAACAGTTCTATCTCAGGAGAACTATCAAAGTATCAGGGGAATATAGAGTTCCATGCTCGTCACTAAAAGTACAATAATCCTTCATAAATAGATTTAATTCAATAACATTATTCCTTAACAAAAAATATATATTTATTAAAGAGTAAATATTCATAAATATTTCCCGAGTTAAAACAACATTAAAAATAAAAATTGTATGTAAAACGGTATAAAACTAAGATAATAATCATATCAATGACACAAAAAATATGGATACTTCATATAAATATAATTTAAAATGAAAAAATTATCTCAAAGAGAAAATGGATACACCACCAAATAATGATTAGGTTCACAATACCAAGTAAGTCTCAATTAAATGGAAATTGAGATAAATTCCCTTACCTTATGTTTTAATGTATTCTGCAGTTGATCTTAAAGTCCTAGATAATAAAATTAAATACATTAATTAATTAATTCATAAAATTTACAACAATTATTTTATTTAATATAATTTTATTAAGTTCATTTATGCCTCTTTTTGCTAAATTAAAAGATACAATTTCATCATTTGGGAGTGCTTTTTTTATTAGTTTTCATGATCAGATCACTTATTTGTGAGTACTAATGTTAATGTAATATGGGTATAATACTCATAAATTAGAATTATTGTTTATTAAGGAATATAAAAAAGTGTAAATGTTTATATATTTTAATTTTTATATGGTATTAGGATGAATCATTATATATAATTTTAGTGATAATTTTTTATATTATTTTGGCATTTTTTTGATCATCACGCACTATTTTTGTTTATTTAATTAATACTATATATATAATGGTTATAGAGCATTAAATAAAATGTAATAAATATTTTAATCTTTTTAAATCAGAAATATGGTTTTATTATCATCCTTGATGATGAAATTGAAGAACATAAATCTATTGTCCCCGATGGTAGTAAATCAACACCTCACAGATGATGACTTAATTTTTAAAATAAAAGAGAGAGAGAGAGATAACAGAGTTTGATGAATGATATTAAATTATAATGATATCATTATAGTATATAGATGATACTGGAGTTATCATGATCTTTTTGGATAGCTGAGGTGAGTAGAGGATAAGAAATGAAAAAGAAAATTGAAATGAAATGAAATTAAAAGAAAAAGAAAGAGGATTTTTTTTTGAATTATACACTTTGAGAACCTCATTTTTTTCTATAATTATGATACCAAGAGCTATTGGATATGGGGGAGAGACTTGGGAAGAGTATTGGGAAGAATTTTTGTAAGTCTCAAATCTTTGAAGGTGTGAACAGAAGGGTGGTAATTATAGTGAAAGAGTGTGGTGTTTTGTGAATATTTTATTCATTATTTTTTCATTTTGGCTCAAGATGAGAAATAATGATGACTATTGTGACTAAATATAGTAATTGGTACGTGTGAGTTTGAACTAATGATGATTACATCAGCAATAACTAAATGAATAGTATATTTAACTTATAATGTATATGTACCATAAATTATCATATTTTACTATTCACAAAAAATTCAAGTATTTCAGAAAATAAAAAAAATGAACCCTATCCATTCTTTCGCATGTAGAATCCATTTTAGGATTTTTTTTCTAAATATGAGAAATTTAATTTTTAATTTAAATCATCATTACTTGAAAAATATTGATTTTAAATTTATAAATCTTTTTATAACACTATGAAAAATTAACTAAGTTCTCATATAATTATACTAAAATAATAAGACAACAAAATATTAATATATGAAAAAAATTTAGTAAAATAACCTTTCTTTTAAATCGATCATTTTATTAATTATAAAATTGTAAATAAATATTTATAACTTCAAAAAATAACATCACTT
The DNA here is from genome assembly GCA_963277665.1 of Viscum album. Lineage (NCBI taxonomy): Eukaryota > Viridiplantae > Streptophyta > Magnoliopsida > Santalales > Viscaceae > Viscum > Viscum album. The sequence goes on from OY728119.1 coordinate 646,967,061, forward strand.
AATTAGAAATTTTTAAAATATTCAATTACTTATACTATGATATATTTATATTATTCTTTCATTTATGATATTACTAAATTATATTTATACTTTCATGGAAGAGGGTTCAATTATTTTGGATTATTAACTTTTCGTAAGGGTTGTATTACTCTTCCTAAGGTCAAGTTACTATTTCCTTTGAATTGGTTTCTAAACTTCTAGAAATACCAATTATTTTATTTATTCTTCCTTTATAATGTTTTTCTTGTGTTATGTCTTTGATTTTATATGATTAATGCAAAATGAAATAATTTTTCTGTGAACCGTAAACAATTAAATGAACCAGATTTATTTAGGAGGATACATACCATAAAATCATGTGGTGTTATATACTCCCTTCCTATGGAAATTTTGTCATGGATTTGTTTCTGAACATTGCCTCATAAAAGGATGAGGGTGGCTATTATTCATAACATCCCCAGGTACCCAAATGACTTCCTCCATCTTATTGTTTCTCTAATGAACTTTTTCTAGTCGAGTTTTCTGATTTCTCAATATTTTCTATCTTATGTTAAGAATCTTGATAGGATCTTCAAAGTAAGGCACATCAAGTTCGAGTTCTATTTCTTTATAGGTGAGTACATGCAATGGGATTTGGATGTACTTATTTTACCATGACATAGGGAACACATCCTGAACTTTGGAGAGACTTGGTGGCATTACTAGATGGTAATCCAAAACTCCAATTCTTTCCAGAATTTCATATGGTTCGATGTACTTAGGGATAAAATTCCCTTTCTTACCGAAGCACAAGATACCCTTCTATGGAGATGCTTTTATAAAGATATGATCTCCCAATTAACATTCCAAATCTTTTCTCTAGTTGTCACTATACCACTTTTTCCAAATCTGGGATACTTTAATACGGGCCATAATTTTCTTTACCTTTATTATTATCTCATCAATAATTTCTAGCCCTTTAAGACTCCCCTCACCAACTTCATCCCAAAAATTTGGATTTCGACATCGTTTTCCATATGATGCTTTATATGAAGCCATTCAAATACTAGAATGGAAAATATTATTGTAGGAAAATTCTAAAAAATGTAAGTATGGAACCTGAATACATTGAAAGTCAAGTGAGAATGCTCTCAACATGTCTCCCAGTGTCTGAATAGTCCTTTTAGACTGTCTGTTAGTTTGTGGGTGATAATAAATACTTATATGAAGCTCAGTATCTAATGTCTTCTAAATACTCTTCCATAATTTTGATGTAAATTGGGGATCTCGATCAGACACAATCGATAGAGGTTCACCATGAAGTATTACAACTTAATTAATGTAGAGTTTGTGTAGCTGCTCTAATTGAAAGTCTTCCCTTATTTCAAGGAAATGTTCATATTTGGTAAGTCGATCAAAAATAACCCATATTGCATCATTTATTATTGGAGTCCATGGTGGTCATGTTAAAAATTACATCGTAATATCACCCCATTTCCATATAGGTTTAGGAATAAGTAACATGACTCCTTTAGGTTGTTATGTTTTAGAAATCACCTATTGACAAACTAGTCATCTTTTCGGAAATTTCTCACTTCATATTATCCCAACAACAATGTTCCATTAGATATTTATACATATTGGTAATACTAGGGTGTATAGAGAAATTTGAGCTAAGAGAACCATCTAATAGTTCCCTTTTTAGCTCTGGTATTTATGGGACACATATCCTCTTTCCAAATCATATAATTCCATCATCATACTCAAAGTCTACCAATCCCCAATCTTTAACAGCTTTAATTTTCTTTTGAAAATTCTCATCATTATATTGAGTGTTTTTTATCTTCACTAATAAATATGGTTTTGTCATTAAATGAAAAAGGAATTGTGTTTCCTTTAATTTAAAAATTCCCATATCTATCATTACTAGATCGATGAACATTGAATCTATTTTAATCCTCATTTGGGTCAAAAGCCCATGATTTTCCCACTTAATGCATCAGTTGCTTTATTTTTTCTTTCCTGGGTGGTGGTGTATTGAACAATCATAATTTTGAGTAACTCCAACCATCTCTTTTTCCGCATGTTGAGTTATTTCCTGTAAAACTTTATTTCAAAATATTATGATATGTATATATCTTACATATTTCACCATTGATATAGTTTATCCATATTTCCAAAGAAAATATTTCGACCACTAACACATGATCATGAGTTGGATAATTTGATCATGTGTCTTCAACATACTTAATTAAAAATTAATAACATTACCATTTTTCATAAGGCTATAACCCGGTCCATTATTTGATGTATCAATATATATCACAAACCCATAATTTTTATATGGAAGAGTCAAAATTGGAGAATTAAACAATATTATCTTTCATTCCTCAAAAAATTTTGTACATTCATTTTTCATACAAGTTAATCCCCTTTACATGTGATCCTTGTCAGAGGGTTAGCCAATCGGGAAATATTTTGTATTAAACACTAATAGTAACATAATAAGACAATAAAACTACATACCTAAGTTATGTTAGTCCGCATAGGTCATTCTTGGATTTCCTTTGTCTTTATATGATCAAATAAGATTCTACCCTTAGAGAAAATATGGACAAGAAAAGAAAAAAATTTGATTCTAGAATTCACCTTTCTAAATTTCCGATATAAATATTTTCTTCTAAGAGTCTCTAGAAAAACCTGCAAGTGGTTCCCATGGTTATCATAGATTTTGCAATATATCAAGATATCTTAAATAAATTCCACAATAAAATCATCAAGATATTCCTTGGAAACTCAATTCATTATATCCATAAAAATCCAGGGTTCATTTTTCAGTCCAAATGGAATTACTATAAAGTGATAATGTCTAAACCAAGTTCAAAATGTTGTATTTTTAATATCTTCCTTCCTCACACAAAATAGATGATATCCAGATTGAAGGTCAACCTTCAAAAAATATTAATATTTATGAATTTTATGAGATAAATAATCAATACGAGGTAGATGATACTGTTATTTATTTTAATAGTTTTGATTTCTCTATATTCAATGCACAACCTCATGGATCATTAGTTTTTATAGACAAATAGAACAAGGGCTACCCATAGAGAAACTCTAGGGTGAATAAATCCCTTGTCAATAAATTTCTCTAATTGTATATTCAGTTCCACAAATTCCACAATGGCTATTCTATAGGTATTATTTGATATATGTCTTGAACAATGAATTAAATCAATATATGACATGACTTCCTTCTCTAGAGGATGTGTATGTAAATCCTCTAAAAAACATCAATATATTATTATACAATTGGTATATCCTCAATTAAAATATATATTTCTTCATAACTAGATGTTTTTTATATTACACCCTAATAATTTCATTTAGTGGAGCTAATGAAGGTGGATCTAGAAAAAAAATAGAATGATAATGTTTTTAATATGAAGATATGGGATTCTATACATTTCTCAAAAATTTAAACTTACTCCTTCATGCAATGAAATTTTGCATCATATCTCAAAATCCAGTTCATACCGAGGATTATATCAAATTCAATCATAGGTATAATGATAAGGTTATAAACTAATTTACATTTGTGCATCATAAAGTGGACTTCCTAACACATCGTTGTTATGATAATTCATCCATTAAGAGTTTTGACTGAAAACTCCTTTATTAAATAAAATGGGAAATTACAAATTTTCATGGAAATATGAGATGATATATAATAATGAGAAGATGCAGAATCAAATAAATCATTGGATAATTTTTAGGAAATTATTAAAGTACTTTCCACTACATCATTGGGAACTTAAACCTCATTAGTTGGGATCACATAAGCTTGTCATCACTCTCTAGGCCTTTTCTGAGGAAAGTTCCCTTAACACTTTGGAAAATAATTTTAATAGTTTAATGTCTCCTTATAGTCAAATCATTTAACACCACTGATTTGTCTCTCCCCTCACATTAATTAGCTCTATGAACCTTTTCTCCACACTTATAAATAACTCCCATATCTGTCGAGCATTTTACAAGATGATTTTTCCATAATTTTTACATAATGGGAATTTCTTGATTCCCTTATTCATATTTGTAACTTCACCTATTCCATGGTTATCAAAAGACATATTGATTTCTTGATTTTCCATAAAAAAATTGGATTTAGAAAACTCATTTTCCATTTTTATGGCACTTAATACTATTTCATCAAATGATGAAAATGTTTGAGAGGATAGTTCCCTTCGGAGACTTGTCTTAATAAATTTAAAGAAATAATAAATATATCTTAGGAATCATATATATAATCTATATATTTCCTAGATAGTATTGTGAAGTTTTCCTCATACTCTGCAATAATCTATTCTTCGCCTTTCATTAAGCTTGGTAATTTTCTCTTCATTTCAGTTCATTGCTCACGAGGGAATTATTTTTCAAAGAATGTTTCATTAAAAGTACTCCAATCCATTTCATCTAATTATTATTCCTCCTTATTATTTTGGATTTAGGACCACCATTGGTTAGCATATACCTTGATACATCATACTTCCAGTATTATGTTTTCATTTTGATTGCATCGCAATGCTAGGAATATCTTTTTGAGCAATTGATCCACTGCTCAGCTACCACTAGATTAGAAGTCCCACTAAAATATGGGGGCCTCTTCTGTATGAAACAATCCAGCATAAGTTTAGTATGTTTGTTCATCATAAGTTTAGTATGTTTTTCTAATATGTTTATGATCTTCTTATCTCCAACAATAACTATGTTGACTTGCTCAGTGGAGAAATTCCTTCATTTTAAATGGGTATTGATTCCCTTTCATCCATTAGAACACATCATTGAATAATTGAATTCACTAAATTCGGTTATAAATCATAATAAAAAATTTCAAACTTGAAAAAAGGTTAATATAAATTGAAAATTTGTGCATATCTAATCTCATAATCGTAAATAAGGTTTCTTTGAGGACATATTTACTTTTAAACCCTTTATACAAGTTTGTAAAGAAAATATGAATTATTTTAAGCATATACCCTAGGAGTGCCAACCTGGGTGTGTAGTAATGTATATCTATTTCAGAACCATGTCTACTTGTAGTATCCAAAAAGTGATGTATTTCTAGGAAGACCTGCATAATATATAATTTACCAAAATTCTCGAATATTCTTTGATGATTTTATTTAATGTCTATCTTAGGGTAATGTTCCCTAAACTATGTTTTGTAACTATAGTTTCCATGGTTTCTCCTAAACATCCTCTGATACCAACTGTAATGCCGATACCCAAAAAAACCAAAGTCGGTACATTATTTCATTAAAATGGGATGATCGTAAGGAATAAAACCATGAATGACAGATTAGTTTATCAGTTTTGGAAGACCAGATTATCTATATGATACTCATAGTACATTGGGAATGATATAAAATACAACATGATACATAAAAAACGAAATGAAATGCATCCTTGAATGTTTATTCAAAGTTTTATTCGTTATAAACTGGAGAAAGGAAAAATAATAATAGTGATCTATATTTCCTAGTAAGGGTTATATGAATCAATAATAATAAAATTAATTTCAATAAGGCATATAAATTATAGAATGGTAAATTTTCTTCAAAACACATTCCATCAATAAACTGGCAATAAAAATGCATCCACCGATTTTTTCATAATGAAAATATCAAGGAAAGTAAAAATTGAGTACTGAATGAAGAAAATTCTTATTTAGTGTATTTCATTTATCTAAAATGAACCATTATACTATCAAGACAATTTATGTCTGTGGGTAGAAATACGCCTGATTCTGTTTAGAAACAAACATGAAGGGTTTGTCTCCAATGGCTTTGTCTCATGAGACATGTCGACGCATCGATGGGCTATAGCAGGCCCTGACCATCATTTCAATTCCAAAGCATTCTCCATATATAGATTTAATTCAAGAAAAATATTTCTTACCAAAACATCCATATCTATTAAAGAGTAGGGATTCATCGATTTTTTCCCAGTTCTAACAACATTCAAAATTTACACTGTATGTAAAATAGTATACGGATTAGACAATAATCATATCTATAACACAAGAATATGGATATTTGATATAAATATAATTTAAAATGAAAAATTATCTCAAAGGGTTGGTATATAAAACACAAAACAATGATTAGGTGCACAATACCATGTAAGTCTTAATGAAATGTAAATTGAGATGAAGTCCCCTACCTTATGTCTGAATGTGTACTACAGTTGATCTTAATGTCATGGATAATAAGATTAATTAATTTATAAATTAATTCATAACCTTTAATATATGTATTTTATTTATTATAATTTTATTAAGTTCATTTATGTCTTTTTTTTATGAGTTAAAATATACAATTTTATGATTTGAGAGTGCTCCTTTTCTCGGTTTTCATGATCGATTCGCTTATTACAAGTAATGAAGTTCATGTAAAATGGGTATAAATCAATAGAATTTAAATTATATATTATTAATTAAAATAAATAAGTGTATATGGTTATATATATATATTTTTGATATGGTATGAGGATGAATAATTTGGTAAAAGTTTAGTGAAAATTTCTTAGATTATATTGGCATTTTTTGATCATTACACACTAGTTTTGATTTAATTAATTAATAATATGTTTTTATAGTGGTTATATAACATTAAATACCATGTAATAAATATTTTATAATCTTTCTTAACCAGAAAAATCGTATCATGACTAGTATTGTAGGATAAATTGAGGAATGAAAATTTGTCGTCCACAAAGGTTGTAAATCGGCACCTCATGGACGATGATTTCGTTTTTAAAATAAAATTGATAGAGAAAGTAGTTTTATGAAGGATATGAAATTAATAAGATATAATTATATTATATATGATACTAGTGTTACCATTATCATTTTTATAGAGGAGGTGAGGAGAAGATAAGAAATGAAATTTTTTTTAAAGAAAATTAAAAGAAAAAGAAAAATGACTTACCTCTTGAATTATCATCTTTGGAAACCTCCTTGGTTTTGATATTTTAATGAGTCTAATAGCTCCAAAAAATTTGAGAGATACTTGGGAAGAATATTGAAAAGAATTTGAAAAAGTCTTAATGGTTTTAAAGTGTGAGGAGAAGGGGTGGTTATGGGTTGTATTTATAGTGGATGAGTGGGGTGTTTTGTGAATATTTTATTCATTATTATATTATTTTGGATCACGAAAAGAAATAGTGATGATTATTATGACTAAATACACTAATTAGTACATGTGAGTTCAAAAAAATTGTTCTTACATCTACCCTGACAAAATTAATAGTGGATTTAACTTATAATATATATATATATATATATATATATCATATTTTATTATTCACCAAAAATTCTAGTTTTCCAAAAATATCCCGAAAATCAATAGAAACCATTTTTAGATGTATTAAATCCAAAAATGAACTACATTTTATGAAAATAATTATCTAAATAAGATAAATTTAATTTTTTATTTAAATCATCATTTACTCAAAAAATACATATTTTATGTTTATAAATCATTTTATAACACTACTAAAAATTAAATAAAGTCTAAAAAATTTATCATAAAATCATAAGAAAATAATACCAATAATTCATGAATACATTTTTTGAAAATAAATTTTATTTTTAATAATTTTATTAACTATAAATTTGTAAAAAAAAATTTATGAGTTATATAAAATAGAGGCACTTAATTTATGATTTTTAAAATATTCAGTTACTTATACTCTGATATAATTAAATCATACTTTCATTTATAAGATTCCTAAATTTTATTTATACTTTTAGGGGTGAGGTTACTATTCATTTATCTGGTTTAATATTCCCAAGGGTCATATTACTATTCCTATGGTCATGTTACTATTTCATCAGTATAGGTTATTTAAATTCTAGAAACATCTATTATATCATTCATTCTTCATTTATAAAGTTTTTTTGTGTTATCTATGTGATTTTATATGATTAATACAAAATGAAATAATTTTTAGTGTAATTTAAACTATAAAATGAATCGAATTTATTTAAGATGATATATACCATAAAATCATGGGGTGTTATAACCACCCATGAAGAGATGATGTGTATTCTATTTAGATTTCGGACAATTATAATAGGAAGAAACAATGTGTTGGCCAGTTTTTTTAAGCTGTTCACAAGTAGGTAACCTATTATTCTAAACCTTCCATATCAATAGGAACATTGAGGGTTATATGTAGTGTACATTGAAATTAATTATCCACGATGGTGGAATAACTGAACCTTCACAATGTATCCTATAATGATATTTGATATTGAACTTCCTATTTGAATTAGGCTTCCATATGAAAGTATCATGAACAATGAAAGAAAAATTCTGAATTTCTAGCATAACCTATGTGGGAATAAAAAAAATATTTTTTTAATGCATTATTAAATAATAAATGGTCTTATCAGACCTATCAGAAGGGACATTGGCCCTATCAATGAGAGGCCTGTCTATCCATGGGGTACCCCAGCAATTGAGATTGTATTTATTACTAACCAGCCAATTTGAATTAAGTACAATTTTTTTTTAAAATAAGGTTTGATAGAGGTTCAAACTAATAAAGAAATCTAGTATGGGTATCATTCCAGTAATTTCCGTTTAAATCATCTTGATAATAAATCACATGAAGAGTCATTGGAAGCTAAAATGTTATAAGTTTATTTCCCAATTAGAATATTATTAAAGATCCTATTATCATTGACACCAAGTCCCCCCACCCTAAGAGGTTTGATACATTACTTCCATACAACAACAATCAGTTTCTTTTCAAGAATAGACCCAATCCATATAAAATTTCTAATAAATTATTAAATATCATTGATGAGACCTCTAGGCCACCTGTAAAGAGAGAAGAAGTATAAAAGGTTATATGTAATCACAGAGTTGACAAGGCATTCCCTTCCTGCTTGAGACATGGATTTTCCTTTCCACCTAGAAAATTGATTAATGATACATGGGCATATCCCTTGAAAATAATTTCTCTTCACTATTCCCTAAAATAAAGAGACACCATGACAGTTGGGGGGGGGGGTTCCCCTTTTCACTATAGTTATCTTGTTTATTCGATTTGTTTATCTACATAAATTCCATCACCAAAAAATAATAAATGACATTCACTAGCTAATGGCTTATCCATCCACCAATTCACAGTGAAAAAAGAGAACATTGATGGTAGATATAGTTTTCTTTGAGGAATCTCCAAGAAGAAGTATATCAGCAACATAAAAGAGATTTCATGGGGTGAAGTGACCTCTTCTAGCTTTTAATAACCTATATATTCCAATTTGAGAAAGTTCATTAATGAATCCACCCAAATAATCATAAGTAATTGAAAAGATAATCCTTGATAGAAAATCTCCTTGACTGTCACCCATGGTACTTTGAAAAAATTCAATAGAGACCCATTAATAATAAATTACAGCCGTGCAGAATTAAGGTGTGCACCAATTTAACTAAGGCATTGAAGCATCCAAATCTCTTTAGGATATAAAAAAGGAAGTTCAATTTAAGAGTATCAATAGACTTGTAAATTTCATCTTTGAGTGAAAATTTTTCTTCACTTTATTTTCACTTCATTATGTTTATACTTTATGAGGATGTAAAGAAAAAGTTTGGAATTATTTTATTGGGGGGAAAACGCTGAAACTTTTTTGGGTAATGTTATCCTTAATTATTCATTTGATTCTATTCATAATGATCTTACTAATGATTTTAGGGATAGTGTTCCCAATTTAAATTGGTATGAAATCACTGATTTCAATTTCATTCACTTTCATGGGTATCAAAGTAATAAGATTTTAGTAAATACAATATGGAATATAAGTATGAGTGAAGAATTCATTGATTTCACTTTTAAAATTTTCTTGAAAGATATCCAAATAAAACATGAAGAAATTGTTATGAAATCAATCCAGACTAGTTTCACTCCTCATATTAAGAGAAAAAAATATATTATTTGAATTCCTCTTTGATAGGTTCTATGATAAGTTCTCAATTTTGATGATCCTAAATGCAATAAGTAGTGTTGTCAACCGGTTTTTGTGAGTTATCCATCCCATCATGAGCAGACATGTCATGACCTATCCAAGAGGGGATAGTGTCATGAATATCCCAATCCAACCTCTAATAGTATAGGTTTTGGTGAATAGAACCAAGTAGGCATATCCCAAAAATATGAGACATTATCCTAATGTACATATATGCATGCACACATCCCCCACCTAAAAATGAGGATATGTAAAAAATCCAAGTAAACAATGCATGAAAACCACTATATCCCACAAATAGAGTACATTAGTGAATGTAATAAAAGGTAAACATGGACAAATACAATACCACCAAAAATAGTCTATAACCACAAGTCCAACCTATAAGAAAAGAGGTATATGGACTGCTGTCTGAAAAGCCACAGGATCACACATTGGTCTATTCAGCCTCACAAAGCATTGCCTGGTCTTATCCTGCGTAGGACTAAATCAAATAACCAATCATTTTCACAAGACACGACACCTGTGGTAAAATCCCATGCATGGGTGAGTTTAAAATTTCTCAGTAGGATACCCCAAAACCACAAAGGAATACCACAAAATAAAGTACAGTAATCTCTGCATAGGTATATTTCTATAGAATATATAACAGAAACATCTAGATATACTCAATATAAGAGACAATTTCTAGTGGTAAGCCACAACCAATTACCAACCATATTATTCTTCTCAAATCATTCACATTCTGGGAGAAGGTACTTCTCAATCCATAATATCATATAAGACACTCACGAAGAGGTATACCTCATTTGGACCCTCTCTAAGAGAACAAATTGGTCAAGGAATACTATGATACACAGAGAGGGAATCCTACCCAAACAATCTAGGGAATACCACAAAACCAATATGGATTAACCTACAATGTAGAAGATCATACCTAGACACACTGGGGAATACCATTGCCCCTACTGATGCGGCCCTCTAGATGGAGGACCAACACCCTAATCTCGCTGGTTACCTTGATTTTAAAAAACTCTACTAGGGGTGATAGAGGATCACACTCCAGTTCGACATAGGGAAACCATACTATATATGGGACTCGACCTATAGAGTGGATTACAACCCAATGATATGGAAATAATGCCTTATAGAACCCTCAAGGAAAGGACCAAGGTACTGCTCTCAACCTATACAAGTCCAAACTAGAAACTCTCCACTTATCTCAAACGGACCATCTCAATATCAGGGTCTCAATGATAGATATGACTCATCGATTGGGTGCTTCCTTTAGAAGTTGTGTTAATTTAATGTTTTAAAGGGGGTCATTGGGCTTGTGGACCAACCATGGAGGTCGACCACATGGACATGCCCCCATGGACCAACCATGGTGGTTGGTTCACCTGCCACGACTGACCATTTGCTGTCATTGCGCTTGTGGCTTCTTGATCTACCATGGCTCACAGTCAACTGTGGCGCAATTCCACCCCGACCCACTTGTCTCGAGCCCACTCAGCCTAACCCACTTAGCCTGAACCACTTATCTTGGGTCTCTTATCCTAGACCTCTTGTGTAGGGGACACCTTGACCAACGCATGCGACCTGCCTAGGCATGTACCACTTGGCCTCCAACATCCGCCATGGATCCACAACCTCTGACCATGTAACTGCCGACCACGTCCTAGGTATCCCCTAACATTGTCCACTTTTTTCCGGCCCCACTAGCTCCCACATGGCCACCGCCGTATCCACACGGCTCTGCCACCTATGGAATCATTTGCCTCTACTGATCACATTATGCCTCTGTGCATCACCATGCACATCAGCATTTACCAGCCTCCACCACCGCTTCCTCTTCCACATGATTTAAATCCTCCTTTGATACCCAAAATTCAAAATATTCATAGATTTGGATTTCTTGGGTCTCGATCAACATTGATCCAACATATTTTGTTGATTTTCTTCCAATCCAGGGGTCTGATCATCTTTGGAGCTACCCAACATGGTTTATCTATGACAATAGGGATCCAACAAAGAAGAACGAAAAGAATAAACGAAGAAAATGAAAAATAGAAACCCTGAGGAATGAACCTCATCCTTTTGTTCTTATCAGACATTGTATGTTTCCATTAGAATGACAAATGAGGAGGAATAGAGATCAATATCCTAATAATCCCACAGATAATACATCGTCCCACAACAATCATTGATTCATAGGTCAATATGTTTGTTCATTGGCCTGCATTTCTCATATAACTATAGAATAGGGAAAAAAACTCAAAAAAAGTTCACGATCTCAATTTGGTTCGATCAGAGATGAAGAATGGAGCATTATTGTCGTCGTTGGTAAGGTTCATTGAATCCGAGTTGTGTCATCCGATCAATCCATATTTATCCACCAACGGTTTCTCCATAGGTTCTTTCTCTGCGCCTCCAAATAAATTCAAGGGTTATGATTCCAACCCTGATTTGGTTTGAAAAATACTTAATAAAAATAAGTTCACTGCTTCAAAATAATTTCTTTTTTAAGTTATTTTATTTATGGTCACATCCTCAGTGACTTTACCCTGGCTGACTAAAGCTAAGTCACGCCTAGGTTAAAGCCGTCATTATGAGCTCCAAGGTGCCCTCATATTTTTGATCTGGAAAACTGTTTAATATTTATTCCACTTTTTTCAGGAAAATAACATGTGGGTGCTATTAAAATGTTTTATATTTTGCAAACATTTTTTGGGAACAACAGACCTCATAATCACATGCCGTCTCAACTCCCGGTCTCAAAATCAATTCATATAATATCTATATATAATACATGTAAAATAAAAAATGATACAACACATCCCACTAAAGTACTCCAAAATAGCCTTTGTAGTGTCATTTTCAGAGGTGTGTAAACATCCTATAATGATGATGGAATTGTTTCGTGTTATTACCCTCTTCTTCTTATGCAATCTATAAAAGACTATTTAATTCCTTTTACCATCCTTCATCCATTTCACATTCAAATGTTTTTTCCAACCTTTATTTGATCATTTGGAGGCCATCCATCATGGAATGGGCTTGAATTACCTCTCTAAAAGGGGTGTTCTAATGCTGATTGTTAATTTTCCTTGAGTTAAGCTGTTCTTCAATATCCTTAATCTCCATATCGATATTATATAAACATTTTTTTCTATATTGCCTTATAATCTTCTTATTAAGCCTTAATTTTCCAGCATTTCTATGAAAAGGACTTCCACTAAGTTCCATCTTCTAGGCCTCCAAAATATACTCTCTCCATCTAGGAATAACAACCCATCCATTATTGGAATGAAAGGGTAGAGGAACTGACCTTGTCAGATGATTAAAGAGTTCAACAATGATGTGGTTGTAATCTGAGTGGAATTTAGGAATTCTGATTATTGAAACCCCATTAGGATCACTCTTATCATCTATTTGACTCGATCTTTACTCTGGTATATGGTGAGTGGGTTTAAGATAAAAAACATGCATAAAAACCCCCAGGGATATTATTTGGTTAAAAAAATTATCATTACAAACCATTTTGAAGGATTTAAATTGATGTCAACTAGTTAGGTTTGAGAACCTAATCGAGAAATGACCACTGATATTTGAGGATTGAACCAAGAGAGTCATATTTTGATTCAAAATTATAATATGTTATAGAAAAAGGTTTCATAAGTGAAGTCATATTCAGTTTACTATTTTACTATTCATATTTTTTATATTATCACTACATTTTCGGTTTTAGAATTTGGTTGAACCATGATCACTAAAATTAAGAGAATAAAGGTATGTATCAAAAAACTACTATGTATTAAAACTAATTAAGGGAGCATACATAAATGTTTATGAATTTTAGTATTTTCCAATTATGATGTAAAATGAGAGTTTTATATTCTTACCTAAGGTAAAGAGGTTTATATTTGAGTTGAAATTAAATCTTGGTGCCCTTTTATATTTTCATTAGTGATTGATATTTATCAATGACATTCAGATATATTCTAAATGTTATGAGGACTATATGAACTATCTAAGGATTTTTGTTTAGGATTTAAAATTTAATGGTTTTCAAGCATATATTAAATGGTAAAATAACCTTTAAAAGTGATTTTATTCAAATGTTATGCTTTTGGTGATATGTTTTGAAGAACACTAATTTTGGAATCAATGACACTTCGGTTTAAAATAATATTAATGTTGAGGTAATAAAGGGTTTATTTATTTTGAGAAAATTAGGTTAGATAGTGTTGATATTTTTCATATTTACTATTATTTTAATAAAAATATAACTATGAAATTATTTGGGATGTTTATATAATTTTTAGTATTATGAAATATATTAAATAGTTTGTGACTTTATGCACTAGTGATTAATACATTTGAGGGTTAAACATAGAGTTAGTTTTTGGAAGAATATATTGTCACATTGTGGTTTAATGTCTTGTATATTCAAATGGTTTTTGGAAAGTTATGATATTAAAAATATATCACTAGGGTATATACATACTTGGGTATATGATTGTATGAATAATTAATTATGTTAGAGGAAGGATAATTTTTATTTTGTTAGCATAAATTTGAGGGATTATTAGGTTTAAAATATTTAAATAAAGATTATGGTAATTTTGGATGTCTATTTTAAGGACTAGGTTAATAATTATGAGAGAACCCAACTACAAGTAACCTAGGTTGAACCAAGATTGATATATGTTAAGAATAGAGCGATATAAGTCAAACTTAGTTTGATTTATGTTGAGATGTAAGTACTATATGATAACCTAAGAGTGTTATAAATATAGAAATCTTGAGGATAAAATTTCCGATGATTATTTATGATAATTCTCTAATAATGATCATTACTCATGTTAACAATTGATTTCATTAATTGAAGAAGCCATAAGGAACCACATTAATAATGTATTCCATGGAAAATATAGACAATATCCAAACAAAAAACCTAATGAGATAAGGGATGGAGTGAGAAATCATATACTTATACCAAACTGGATATCAAGAATATTGATTAAAAATCAGAACATATTTAAAATCCTAACAACACCAATGAAGATAAGGATGTAATCTCATAGAAATTTTTGTGCTCCATATGATAATGAAAAGAAGATTCAATTTCCTACACTTAAAAAAATGTGTTATGAAACATGGTGGTAACTGCTATAAGGGTGGAGATGAAGGCCATTAGAATAAAAATTTTAAAGGAAAGAGAGAAGTTACAAAAATCTATTGATTCAATTTCAAGATAGTTAGACATTATGTGGATCAATGTCCCAATCTGAGGAATAATATGGGATATAATCACTAACAACCATAGAATCATGAAGAATCCTATGGAACTCATACTAATGTATCAAATAGTGAGTTTTCACTCTATTTTATAGTGTCTTATGTCCTGTAAGTTTTCACCAACTACTGAATAATGATTTAAAAAAATCCATAGTGGTATGATTATCATATAAATCCATTTCGAGGTTTATGAGAAGTTATTCCTTATGGATATAGATCTTATTATAGTCATAGAATTATATGTAAAATTAGGAATCATATAGATCCTTTTATAAATTAATTATAATAATATTTCAAATATAAAAATATCATGCCACTTTCTAAGTAAACCTATGGTCATTTAACTGTGTATAGTAAATTAAGAGCTCCCAATTTAAATTAATATGAGTTAAATTATGAGGGAACAATTTAGTTAATATGTGGTGGGATAATATAACACCCTAAGATCATAATATATGATTGCATTTAAATAATTCAATGTGTTGGATAGATTTCTCAACATGAAACACCAGACATAAATGAAAAAATGATATATTTATTTAATTATATATAAGATACAAAGCTACTTTTAATATAAATTAAGTTTAATTAATTTATATAACATGACTAATATGATTATTTATTTTTTAGAAAAGCATTTTTCAAAATAAAATACCCTATATTTGATATGAATTTTTACTTTAAGACACATATGATTAGTGAAAAATTATGTTTGAAATTAATAATTTGTTAAAACATTGTGTTTTTAAATTATATGAATTAATAATAATGATAGTGAACATTTAAAAAATTCATTTTCTAATAAAAAAATGATAACTATATTTTATGATTTCATTCAAAAATAGAATTTATAAATTTCATAAATTTAATTTTAAAAGATTTTTTTGGGATTTAGAACAACTATTTTAGATTAATATTTTTTTGTTTATTATAAAAGGATTTACTTGTATTTGAAAAATACAGTTTTTGTTAAAATTGTAATTTTATCATTATATATGTGTATATTAACAGTTTAAAATCATTTTAATTAATGAAATATATACTTAAAGAATGAAATTATTCATTTTAATAGATATCATTTGATCTTATATGTTCTATTTACAACATTTTTAGAACTAAATTAAATTGTTTGTTTAATAATATTTTTATATATATTCATTTTATTAAATATTTTTAAGGTGATATTTGGGTATTTATCAATAAGAACCTAAGTATTTTAAAACAAAACCAATTTATGTCATTATAATTGATTATTTTAATGAATATGTCTTACAAATAAGTTTTATGCTTAAAACACAGTTTTTCTTATTAACGTTTTTACACGTTATGTGTAGTAATCTTAAAATAAAATTTTCAAAACCATAGAAATTTTATTTGATAAAAATATTTTAAAATTTTAAAATTATAATGTTCAAATTAGTTAAAGGGACAAAATTTTATTTATTTATTAATATTTATTATCTGTGGTCAAAATCTAATTACCACGTTAAATGTAAATTAGGGTAAAAGATACAATGTTGAAGGAAAAATCCTTTAAACACTCAAATTTGTCTCCTTAATGTGTGGTAATTGTGACTATAGACCCAAAATCACATTCCCCATATATCGTTCCCATTTTTAAGCTATTTAACTTGGAATAGTTAAATTATATTACTGTAAATGTTAAGGGTTCTTCCAAAAGTTCCATTATCTTCACTTATAAAAGGTAACCATTTCTCCCCTTAAAGAAATTACTTACCTCAATATTTATAATTGAAAATATGAAAATTTTATTCTATTATAACCTTATCTATTTTACAAAAGATTATGGTCACTATTAGCTATCATAAGGTCATAATTTCTAAGGGCAATTTAAAGTAAAATTCAGGTAACTGGAGGGAGTATTATCCACTACTTAGATTTTATTAAAAATTATATTCATTAAAATTTATTCTATCGATAAAAATATAATAATATTGGTATAATTAATTTAATTTAATATTACATTGTTATGTTTATTACAATTTTCTATCTATTTGTCACATGCATTATGAAGAATACAATCATCATACGTGCGTACATGCAGAATACCACCACCATGAGAAACAAAATTGATTTTTTCATCTCCACCCATAATATATGGTTCCAAGAATAGTTTAATAAGGTAATATGAATTTTTGGATATCATTAATGTTATGTTAATAAAAAATTCATATCCTATTAATGATAAAATCAATAAATAATTACCTTTATTTCAATCGTTTAAAACAAGCAAACTAAGAGGAAAGTGCTTTTTTTTATCTAAGTAATGAATTTATATAAATTATATTATCTCCATAATTATTCTCAAATATAATATATCACACTAATAAATACTAAATAATATAATTATACTTCTATAAAAATTATTTTATGGCTAAACCATCACATAATCTTCCATTAATCATGGTAGGTTCCAATTTGGGATGGTTAAACCACGCAATTGAAAAATAATATAAATTTATTTCATGGATGAATATGAGAATTTATGTAATGGAATAAAATAATATAAATATGTAAATATTTTTTTTTCTAGTTTTATTAAGGTTATATCAATATTTTACAAATTAATTGAGAAATCACCCTTTGTTCATTAAGAAGAATCGAAACATTCCCATCACTGCTTTTATCCTCATGGATCATATCCAAAACAACCATAGAATGAAATTACATATTTATAATCATTATTGGAATGCATATCCTTGTATATTATATGATATATATTTTTTTACTTTTGAAAATGTATAGATACCAACACTGCTTTTATGAAACTAGTTCATCGATAAAGATTACGTACACTTGGTATTGAAAATTTTCAAAAACTAGATTATATAAATAGATATTTATTATAAATAAGGAATTAAAAGGTTATGATTATGATTAGGGTTCCTCAGTATATATTTCATTAACTTAATTTAATTTTTTAGGACATTTAGTGGGAGTGTATAAGAGACCAGTAAAAAGGTAAGGGTTTTTAATCTTTAATTCTTCTCCTGGAGACATATTTTGTATGATATGACTAATTTCATTTATGTGGTGAATATATTATCTTTATGAGATATAAAATCATGAATTATCTTTTAATCATGGTATTTTAATTTAAATTTAAATCCCTCTATTTCATGTGGGTTTTGATTTGATTTTTTCTAAATCTATAAGGGTTTTCTTGGTCTAAAATCTGATTATTTAAGACATAATACATTTTTTGTGCACCATGTTTCCGTTTAATGGTGTATTCATCGCCCCTATATATATTATTATCATAATATTATTATTTAAAAGGATTAATTGTCTAAATCGTATAACCTTATTTAAGTGAATATTGATTCACTTGTATCCCCAGTGGTAAGGATTTTTTGTAACTCAACTTTCATTCATTGATTTGCGATCCTTATCTTAGAATTATTTTATATAATCTGATTACATTATTCCATTTTATTTTTAATGTGGTATTATCTCATTTTATTATGGGAATATACATTCCTACCACATATATGCTTTGAAAAATATTTCTCACTAATTGGGTTATGTTGTTTTGTATCCATTCACATTCTTTATCTAGATAGGTTATGATCAGGTCATATCATTTATTGAGACGAGGAAAGGTATTGGAATAATTTATATTTTCATTCCAATATATATGATTATTTTAACGTTTAATATTAATTATTTTAATATCCACACTCTTTCTTTGGATGGGTTATGTGCTTGTTTTCCCTTTTATTGACATGAGGAAAAGTATTGGAGTATTGTATATTATTATTCCAATACGAATGATTATTTCCATGTTGGATGTGTATTTCTTGAACATCCACCTTAATTAATAAGATGGGTTATAATAATATTATACCATTGTTTACATGGGGAATGTTATTTAAATTCTTGATGATTATTAGCTGCCAACGTAGGTTGATCATATGTTGATATGTCGTATTATTAATTGTATAAATAACCATATTTTTATTCATCCAAATTTTCCATAGGGAATGGTATGGAAGGTATTGTTTACTTTTATAGTGAATTAATTGGAAATAATAATGTGATGGGTGGGACCCATACTTATATAGACCCTCGAAGCATCGACAGATCTCCGGAGACAAAACATGTGGGCTTTTAGTGTATACCACTTCCCATTATAGGATAATGTCTTGTAACAAGACCTTGACATCTTTTTTTAATGTTCGAAATTATACATTCCATATGTATGAGATCAATATTATATACATCCATCTTTTTATTTATTTTTCTAAATATAAAATGATTTAATTTTCATTTTAAAATTGAATTATTGGGATTTTTATTCCAACTATACTATGTATACCATGCTTATGTTTTTGATTGCTTCATTTATATATTTCATTTACTAAGAATTTAATCTCACCCCTTTATTATGATTCTATTCCCTTGGTTTTGATGTAAAGTAGTAGACATGATATTTTTGGGGGATAACACACATGGATGGATTTTTGAGATATTTTTAATCCTTATAATGGATTAAGTAGTTTTATATAATAATACGAAGAATAATAATAATAATGATAAAAATAATAAAATTTCTATTTGATAAAAACAACATGGGAATTATTATTTAATATTTTTCCCTAACTATATAAATCTGTAAATTTTAAAATATTCGTGAGATGTAATATATACAATAATATTTATTTGTTTTTAATTAATTATGTTTATATCCAAAATTTTATAGCTGGTATGAAATCATGTATATAATGTATGTGTTTATTTACACCATACAAAGGAGCATAGGTCTAGGGAATCATAGTCGATCAATATATGGAGGTTTATTCGTAAATCTTCCAACTAATACCAACATGGTTCAGAAAAAAAAACAGTATTCATGTTTAATATGATCTCTATCATATTTGAAACATACTTTTGTGTTACCATTGATAGAAATATATTCATATCCTATAAATATAAATAACACACCTTTAGTCCTTCTCATGTACTTAAGAATTTTATTCCTATTAATCATGTGACTCATACCCCAGATTGAATTAATATCTAGATGTGATGTTGAGATCCTAGGGGACATCAGTTCAAGTACCCAATAAGATACTGATGATATAACATTTGGAAGATGCATATGGGATTTTATCCATTGTTTATAACTCCATATAAGGATCTAGAATCTTTCTAGATTTATTCTTTGAAGAACAGGTAATGTTTTTTTGGAGTTCTCCATGCTAGAACTCCTTAGTACCTAAATAATGTAATTTTCCTAAACGATTCTATGAAACCACTTTGATCCTTCTAAATAGATCTTCATACTATGCATGTAAAGTGATTCACCCACATCTTTTATTAATAAGCGTTTACCAAACCCCAAATTCATAAAATGGTGTGTCAAGATATGATTTCTAATAAGCAATGTTCTATTCACATATAATATTAGAAACACCACTAAACTCCCACTAATCAAATTATATACCTAAGAATCATCCATATTTCTGGGGAATGAATACTCAATGATTTCATCATCAAACCATATATTCTAACTTAGAGATTCTTACATCAATCCTTAAATGGTCCACTGAGAATTTTATACTTTTGGCATCTCATTTTTACTTCAAAAACATTAGGATGTATTATATATATTTTATAGACTAAATACCCATTAAAGAAATTATTTTTTACATATCTATGATATCTCTCATGATCAAAATGAGTTATCATGGATAGAAAAATCCCAAGGGACTTTATTATTGAAATATATGGAAATATTTATTTATAGTGAATACAAAGGATTTAAAAATAACTATTTTCCAATTGGAATGATTTATAGGTTGATACTCTACCATCCATGTAAGTTTTATTATATAAATCCACTTTAACTCTATTGGTATCATACATTTAAGTGCATCCACCAAGTTCCAAAATAGGTCAGTGAAAATAGTTTCTATTATAGATTCAATGGATTTAAAACATATCTTAAAATTAGAACTCTTGTTATCCTCTCATGAGTTGGTAGGTTCATTATCTATTAAAATTAACTCATCATCATTAATTATGATAAATACATATATCTATAGATAATAACAGATCCTACTACACCTTGATGGTTAATATATATCTTGAGTCAGTTCTACTTCTATAACTATTTTTGGAACTAACTCAACAACTGTTATAAAAAAAATTTCTATTTTGTTTCTTGAAATTATTCAAGGTTAACTTTACTATCACATAATACATGATCCACATGTTTTTTCATAAGGAAAACACCATCTTGAGCCACAAAATACCTTTTGATTAGAAGTATTATAGAAATAATATCCCTTTGTTTCTATTTAATAACCAGAAAATAATCATTTTTAGGACTTAAGGAATTTATTTTCGGAATACAGATATCATAAAGGTGATTCACAACCTGAAATTTTTATAAAATACATAATGGTAGATTTCACAATTTAAATCTCATATGGTGTCTTTATAACAAATTCAAATGGAACATGATTCAAGAGGAATGTAATAGTCTCTACAGAATCTCCCTGTAACAAACTAGGAATATCACACTGACTCATTATAGATCAAATAATGTCTAACAAAGTGTTATTTCTCATCGCAGACACACCACTGCCTTGTGGTGTTACTGGATGAGTAAGTTATACAATTATTCCATAATTTCTGAAATAATTAGTTAATCCCTACATTATGTATTTTCCTCCCCGATCTGATTAGAGGATCTTAATAAAATTTCTCAAATGATTTTATAATTCATTCTTAATCTCCCTAATATTTTGTTAAGTTTCTTTATAACACCCTAAAATTTGAATATATGACTACCTTAGAATAATTCAATGTGTTTGATAACTTCTTCCACACACAACACCCCAAAAAAACAAAACCACTATTTGATTTGACTATTAAAACCAAGCCATTTAATTTGGAGGAATGATTTGGAGAAACTAATTTAGGAAATATTTATATAAATAAATTAATTTCCACGTTGAATATAAATGAAATTCAATTGGTATAGCTAAGATGGCTTATACGATAGTTTTATGCTTTAAAATGTGTTTTTCAAAATATTTCCCTTTTATGAGAAATGAATTTATATTTCAAGAAACTTTTGATTAATAATGATAAAAAATATTTGATATAAATAATTGGTTCATAGAAATTCAATTTAAAAAATAGAAAATAGAAATGATAAATTTTAATATTCTAAAAGGGACACTTTATAATAAAAATAGTGTTTGTTTATATGTTACCTTTTTATTTAAAAGTTCAATTTATAATATTTAAGTTTTGAAGTTAAAAAATTAACATTGTTTTTTGATCTATCATAGTAATATTTTATTAAGATGAATTTTTGGAATTTTTTAAAATGAATGAATTTTTGTTTAGTAATGAAAGTATATTTTTTATAAATAACATGAATTAATGAAATTATTAGTATATAAATATGATTTTTAAATTAATGAAAGATTTTTATAAGAAAAAATATGTATTTTATATATGAATTTATAATTTATTATTATTTTTTACATTTTTTTAATTTAAGTTATATTTTTAAAAAAATTGTTTTTAACACATTATAAATTTAGTATTTTAAAACATATTTCTAAAACTTATAAAAATTGAAAAAAATAAAATGGATTTAAAAATTTTAATTAATAGGTCCAAAATATGTAATAAGATATCTTTTTTCATATAGTCTAAGCCACCTTATGTAAAAACTAGTTATCAAACTAAAAGTATAAATGAAAAAGAAATAATTCAAAGGATAAAGGGATTGAAACATGTTTAAAACATTTTTATAATTTATTGGTTGAGATATTATAGATCTTATATAACTATAAAATAAATTTTTTATTATTTTTTGATTTAATTTACATGTTTAACATGTTCTACAATTATATTAAGTTGAAATATTTTTAAAAAATTCAATTCTCACTACTTATAAAAGGGGTATCTCAACACCCCTTCAAATAACTCTAAATATTATGTTCCCCGAAGGAAAACATCCATTTATTACTTAAACTAAAATCTTATTTCTATTTTTTGAGGTTTTGGTCAAAAGATATTAGACTATGTCATCCATTTCCAAGGGAACTTCCAAGGAAATATCAAGGTTCTCAACATGTGTAATCATTTTTACTTAGCGTCATTATTTATATTATTATTTTTCTAATTATAATTTTAAAATCAATACATAATGACATATGTTTTGGTAATATAATAAATTTTATTATTCTATGGGAATTATCATTAATTGCCTTTTCCTTTTCCACTTAAGAAAATTTGAAATGATATATGCGTATGAGTGAGTGGACTACTGCTTCCACAAAACATCAGGTTTTGTTTTTCATAACAATATAAAAAAATGTAAATAATTTTGAATTTAATTAATAATTATGAAATTTACAAAATGTTTTATATTCTGGAATTAAAAATCATATTATACATTTATACCATTATATGGGAAAATAAATTGTCAACCTTGTGTATGTTTCGACTACCACATCCATGGAACTATATATTCCATTTTTCATTACCACATTACATGGATGGAAATTATAATGGTTTTAATGGATAAATATTATTTTTATTATATTATTAAGGTTATGTTATAACAAATTGGATAACTGATTTATGTTAGGGTCAATAAACAATCATAATTAATTTAGTTGTATAAAATGACCGTACTAAGGTGAAAATGATCACTTATTTCTTGGAAATAACCTTATCTAAATTATATCCGCTTTATAATTCTTTATTATTATTTTTATCACTCTAATAAGAACCAAATAATATAATTATGATTTTAGTAAAATGTTATTAAATATAAACCACATCACAATCATCCGTTAATCATGGTGGGTTCATATTCAGACCGATTTAACCAACTACCTGAACAATAATATAAATTTATATTATGGATTAATTTGAGTAATTATTTACTATTATGAAATGTTATAAATTTTTAAATAATTTTTTTGGCTATAGTAATGTTATATGAATATTTAACTCATTAATTAACAAATCGCCCTTTTTCCTTAAGAATCATTGAAACATTATCATCGCTAATTTTTGCCACATTGATCATAATAATATCTACTATAAAATGAGATTATAGATTTATAATGTATCATGTAACATCTATCCTCATAAATTACAGGATATGAGGACAATAAAATTTTGGAAAAAAATATTTACCAACACAACTTTTACAAAACTAGTTCAAAGCGATAAATATTACGTACACTAGGTACACAAAATAAGTAAAAAATGACTAATATATATATATATATATATTAAATGAGTATTAATGAAGATTATAAATGGTTATAAATATGAATATGGTTGATGGTATGTATTTAATTATCAATTATTAATTTTTTATGAAAGTTGGTGCAAGTGCATAATGAATTAGGACCAAGGGAAGGGTTTTCATATCAAATTCATCTCTTTGGGAAAAGTTTGATATTGTGAAACTAATTACATTTGTTTGTTGTATATAAAACCTATTTGAGAAAAAATTTAATGATTTATATTTTAATCATGTCACTTGAAGTATAATTACTATCCCGGTATTTGGATGACTTTTGATTAAAATGTTACTCAGGACATAATGGTTCTTTCTTTTAAATATTAATTCCTTGAGACATGTTTAGTTTATGTACCATGTTTTTATTTTAATGGTTTATTAAAACCCAATGGATTTATCTTTATAGTTTCTTTCTAGAAGAATAGTTTTTTAGGGGCCAAAATTTAATTTCAACCCAACTCTATTATAATTACAGTGGATGTATAAGGTTGATCCTCATGGATATTATTGTGTATTAGTCAATGTCAGTTATTCATTTAATTTTTTGAATAATAATTCAGTGGTTTAGAAAATCATCATAGATTAAATATATCCTAAATTTAATCTTCTTAAGGCATTCATTTAAAAAAAATTAGATTTACTAATTTGTGGTTTTAACATAATAAGAATGATGCATTATGAATGTTCCCTTTAAATTAGGTTATGCAGGTTTCACTATGTTTAATGTTGTGTTGATCATAATTAATCTTTACCATTGGGTTTAAAATGTATGAAAATTTTCTTATTCTTTTACTGTTCAATTAAATTCTAATAATTTCACTCTTTGGTCATATAGTTAGTTCCCACACATTTTTCTTAAGAGAAAACCCATGATGACAGTGATTATACCTAATAGTCATAGATATTATCAATGTAAATTATTCAGAGATCCTTGGACATTTTTTTATTGGTTTGAGAGAAAATATCTAGTGTATTAAATAAAATGTCACAAACAATATGAAATTAAATTCAAGATACTTTCACAAACACAACAAAAAATCAGAAATTTCACAATGTGATCCTCCATTGTCGTACACACCCCCCAAACAAGAGAAATTATATACTCGTGGACTAAATAATGAAAAAAACTCTTATTACATCTCATTTTCATCATTGTATGGAATGGAAGAAGAATATACAAGACACCACAAGATAGATCTAAAAAAATTCATTACAATGGGTATCAAGATCCCCTCCGAGAAAGATGTATTCTCTTTTAGAAGATTAATGCCCTCTAAAATGGACATAGGATCATTAAATTGCTAACCCATAGTTTCTAGAAGTTATTAGTGGTCATAATATCTTCCCAAATGGTGGTTATAGAGTTATATTAGAGGTAGGTATGTGTTTGTTGATTGGAACAAGGTGAAGACACACAGTTTGGTCAACTATGCACTAGTTGTGATGTTCATTCTGCCCCTCAAAATATGAGCCACATGGTATTTTATCAAGGAATTATTGTTCTATTAAACATATGGAGATCATACACAGAGTTTGTTCTTCTCTAGTTCCACCTCACATGGTTTTAGGGCAGTCCCGAATAGTTTGAGTAATCGTACAGAGAGCATGAAATAAGCACCGTCTCTTAAAAAATCACCCTACATAGTATCTTGGTGAATTTAAATTGTTTTTATAACCATATAAAGGGCTTGAAACTGGTTCTATTTCAATTTTCCCATTATTTTATGATTTTATAGGCTGGGGTGGATGGTTTGGGAGACATTTTAGAAACCATAGACTCTGGAAAATGGGTCCAAATGCAACATTACTTCTTCTGAAATACCTTGCCTATGAAAAAAATTATTGACACTTCCTTGATGACCAACTACCACATATCAAGACATGTTTAATTATTTAAATATATAAAAATCTAATTTCAAAACAATTTAATAAATAATTTTTAATATGAAACTTCTGTATGCAGGCAAGGCCAACAAAATGCATCATACTTGATGAATTTTTTGTCCGCAAAAAATTACTTAGAAAATAATCTAAATGGGATGATCAAAGAGATATATAAAAATTTAATATATTATACCAACCAAATGAATGTGAATTTTTAATGAATGATTATTCGAAATCCTATATACACTCTTTAAGAGTCCACAATCCTTAAGTTATACTAACAATGTTGGCCCAATTCAAATTTTATAAATGTTCATTATTAAATAATTATTTGTTTAAAGATGAAATATCCCTTATTAATTTAATGTAAACTTCCAAAACCCTCTTTCGTATCATCACACACTTGGATATATTAGACCAATATCTATTCGACATAAAATAAAATTCCATCACATTTATTGGTCCCACAATATCATTTACTTTCATCTTTGAGGCATAATATATGCTCATCATCATCTTGGAAATGATTTTACATGTCTTAATTTTTTTTAGGGTGTGGTACTACCATTGAAATTTTGGTACCCATATTTTTGAATGACTTGTCTTGAAGAAATTTGAAAAAAAGTTAAGAGATTAGGAAATGAAGACCACATAATAACCACTTGAGTGATATCAATAATTTCAATGATTCACATACCCTTATGAAAAAAATTACTTCCAATTCAATAGTTTTCTTTAATTTAAAATAA
Organism: Viscum album; assembly: GCA_963277665.1. Classification (NCBI taxonomy): domain Eukaryota; kingdom Viridiplantae; phylum Streptophyta; class Magnoliopsida; order Santalales; family Viscaceae; genus Viscum; species Viscum album. The sequence continues at coordinate 646,994,317 of OY728119.1, forward strand.
TATATCAAAAAATTATTCTTTAAAAACATTATTTTATGTATGGAGATTTAAATAATTTTCTTTGACTGTTTTAATTCTTATTTACAACAAATAATAGACTTATCAATCCAAACATATGAATTAAAAAAAACAATTCTTTAAAAAATATTTTTATTCAGTTAATATGAATTTGAAACATCTATAATATGCATTTAATAGTCTCTATGAAAAACATTCATTCCTTTGTAATTATAAGATAATTTCAAAATGAGGTTCGAAAATATATCTCCCCCCCCAATAATTAAGATCTACTATTTTACGGCCATGGTCATACTAAGGTGAAGTAGGGTGGGGAATTAAATATGGTCAAGGTATAATAGAATAAAAATAGACAATAAATGAGAAAAGGTCATTGAAATTAAGCTCTCTTTAAGTAAGGTTAAGAATATAGAAGGTAGCTGGAATGCAAGACCCCACCAAGAAGAAGAGTGTGATTGGTGAGAAATAATCCATCCACTTGTAGTCTTAGATAAAGAAAATAGGAAATGTAAATAACAAAAATTATAGTGGAATTAGGGGTTAATATGGGATCATAGAATCTTTCCATAGAGTAAAACACAAAAAACCCATTAAAATAGCCAATTCCAAACATAGGCACAAGTAATGTGATGTAGAAAAATGTCAGAGCTCAATAATTAAGTGCATAGGAAAAAAAATGTTAGAGATATCCCATGGGAGTGCATATACTAAATGGTTCCTGAGGTCTACATAGGTATCCTTATTCCATGTGGGATCTCCCACACCTAGATCTGAGTCCATACCCTCAAAAGTTGGAGGAGCGGCCCTATTTCCATCTATAACATTGACTTCCAGAAATTCATATGCTAAAGAAGGATCACAATATGAAAACAGATAATTGGAATTTCCACTATAAATGAAGTAGGTAGGGGGATTAAAGGTCAAGAAATGATAGATTTATAGTGTATGGAAGCCTTGGAAGGTGATTACCTTGGTCAATTATTGAGTAAATTAAACCTCTATATCAAACTTGGAACAGAAATCTTAATCTCAAATAAGATGTATGTATGGGTTACTATAGGATGTTCCCTCAAGGTTTGGGTGGGTGGAGTAGGAATAGTAAGGGGTGGAGGCATGGACGCAGCCAAGATCGAGGGTTGGTTGCTGCTATGGTGGGATGGAGAGTGGCATTCCTATATAGGTGTATGTGTATGATGGGAAACATCAAGTGACTGTTGGACTTCTTGGGAAGACTTTTTGGAATCCTCTGGGGATCTACTGAATTAGTATCATTTCCCATAATATTATATAATTCTCATACATCTCACTATACTGACGTCAAATGGGAGAGATGTGGCTATCTTTGTAAATTCCTCATTTTCAAAGTGGAGTCCAAGAAGCTCGTACAATAGCATGATATGGGAGCCTTTAAAATGAATCCCTTAGTCTTGGTGAACATATCAGTTAGGTACTGGGTGAAAATTTATTCCAACATCATGTGTTGCCTAAAAATCATTGAATAGAAAAGAAATAATTCATGGAGTGACATATCTCATTCACCATCAAAATGGGATATAATGTAGGTGGTTATGATTAGGTGGAGGATGTGATGGGTTAGGTTGATTAGTTTACAAGAATTATATGTATTGGGAATATAGGCTGGCACTTTTCATGATATGATGGTCTATAATTACTAAGTAAAATTCAAGTCCCAAGTGGGGGAGTCCTCATATTAATCTAATCTTTTGAAAAAATCAACATTATAGATGTCGACCAATGTGGAAGTCCCCCCCCCATTCAACACTATAACATTTTTTAATAAGGTATAATATGATTTCATCTTGGACCTATTTTAAATACCCCTCATCATCTATGATATATTTCTCCGAACACCAAAATATTGAGGAAAACTCTAGCATAATCACTTTCTTTGTGGTATTGTACATGACAAGGGCCTCTGGAAGGGGACCTATGGAAATGAGTCTTTTTATTTAATCATTAATTCCAAGTTCCATAGTGTTGTGGGACTCAAAAATTCAATGAGGGATGACCTAACATCTTTCTAGTACTTAGTATACTCATAATTGGATAATTTCATATGAGGTCCTAATAAGATATTCGATCATGATCCATGAGTATATTTGGAAGAGAATTACATGGATAGGTTGGGAGGGTTCCTATGGTAAGAACATCCACACACAGATAACACACAATTTTTTGAAAAAATATGGTATATAATAGAATTTAAATTAGGTAGTTATTGAATAAATCTTATGATAGACGATAAACCAAGGAAATTAATGAAGAAAAATTAGGGTTTTGAAAACATTTGATTACATAAAGAGTCTATTATGGTGTTTTTGAAACAATTATCATTACAAATATAAAAAAAGAATAAACAAACTAAATTTAAAATTGGAAAGGTAATGAATGAATTGAAGGGCTATCCTAACCTAAGGGAATGGTAGGAATAAAATGAAAATGAAGAGAATAATAGAGAAGGAGGAGGAAGAAGAAGAATAAGAAGAAGAACACACCCTGGGGCTATAAATGAGAATAAGGGGGGGATGTTAGAGGGAGGAAAGAGAAAAGGGTGGGAAGATGGATGGGAGGTTTGTGGGCTAGGTAGAGGGATGTGGCATGAATTGGAGATAAAAATTGTGGGTTTTGTTTTTGATTTTAAAAATTCAATGGTATTTTAAAAAAACCACACTATTATTATGGATTGATTATTTAACCATGTGAAAATAATATATAAGGTACTTGAATGTGAGTGCCCCTAAAATGATTAAAACACATGGGCTGGTTAATAATGTGATACCCATGCATCTTCTTCTAGAAAGTGTTCCCACCTGACATGATTAATGTGCAAGGTTAGTTTTACTATGTGAAAACCATGATTATAGGTCTTTCCTTAATTGTTTTTTTGTTTTATCCCATTTGGAGAATAATGTTTTTCCCTTATATGAAAACATATGTTCCCCATCTATTTTTACAAGTGATTTTAGGATTCCATAGAATATATGAAGATTTTCATAATATAAATTCAATCATAAACCCATCACATCACATTTATCACATAACCATAAAATACAAAATGGAAAAAATACTAATCATTCTCTCCTAATAAGTACATAAACAAGAAAATATTTTTATAAATTTTCATGAAATGTTATCTTATCTCTTTTTAGTGCTATATTTAATATCTTAATCTTGATATAAATAAGAATATTATTTTCTAAAAATTCACGGTAGAGACTGTTCCCATTATATCCTCCATTTGATCATATCATTAGAGGAATTTTCCGTTGAATTTTAATAGATTTCCATCTTCTCTAGAAACTTTCATTGCACTATGGTTGAAAAATTCTACTACTTTAAATATCCCAGACCATCAAGACTTCATCTTTCCTAGAAAGAGTAGCAATAGTGAGTTATAAATTAGTACCTAATCACCATGATAAAAGGAGTTTATAGAAATCAAGATTTTATGAATAACATTTGTCTTCTCATTATATATTTTGTAATTATCATTTTCTTCCATTATGATCTCATCAATTTTAGATAACGGAATTTTTCACCTCTTTTTAGTAGCTTTTACATTGTAATTCAGTGCCTCGAAAAACAAATATTATATGTGTTAAATATCTTTGGGTAAATGAAACTACTTTATATAAACAGAATGAAAATTTGACATACCCAATAGAGTCTTAAATACATTTTATTAAGCCTATAAATCATCATCATGATTTTTTGACTAGTCTTTTCTTAATGTTGCCACTATTTTTTCCTAAATTTTATTTAGCTCGTGGTTGGATACTTATACATACCCACTAGATTAGTCAGGGTATGATTGTCCACAATTCTACTTTACCCCAAACTTCATGAAAACATTACTCAACATTTAGTTATAAATATGGGTTCCCTTATCACTAATGAGAACCCAAGGAACTCATAAATTTGAAAAACTTATTCTTATTATGAAATGAGATAACAAAATTTTATATCATGTGCGCTATATTGGTGGATTCCACCCACTTTGAGACACGGTCCACACATACCATAATATAGTATTTACCATAGTATTTTTTAAACAAAACCATAAAATTGATACCCCATACCTCAAATTATTTCACTTCTAGTATAGGATTCTATGAAATTTATACTATATGGGAAATATTTACTATAAAATGCCACCTCTCACAATATTAAAATTTTTTGGGCATATATATTCATGGTTGGGAAGAAAAATCTAGATTAGGTGGCCTTTGAAATTATTTTCCCATACCCATGGTGTCTTTCTAATGAGGAAGAGTGAGGGAATTGAAAAATTCCATGCATTTCTTTTTCAGGCACAGAATATCAGATTATTCCATTTCCATATTATTTAAAGTGAAATGGGTCAAATCGAAAATAATGTTTCACCTATAACTGAAATTTATTCTTTTGTTGTTAAGAGGGATAAGGGTGGAGAAATCCCAAGACTAGAAAGTTTTCAATATCTACATACCATGTGTTAGGTGTAACTATTACTAAAAAATGTGTTCATATGAGAATTCATCATGAATTAATATATACTAATATTATTAGAGGAAGAAAAACTCCAAGAGAGATAGATACATGGAAAAACAGTTCTCCATCACCTTTTTTCCCAAATTAATAAGTCAAATTCATTGAGTAATAGTTCCCAACTTGATTAAGAAGTCTCACCTTTTTTATTTCATAAACCTTTCCTTAAATGGTACAAAATTTAACAATACAAAGGATCATATGAGGTTTATTTTCTTATAAACTAGAATCATAATACATTAAAACATAAGAAACATAAAAATTTTTCTAATAAATTTGAAGTAATCCTTCAATGGTTTATATTATGTTACTTTTACTGCATCTTATTTCATGGGGACATACATCAATCAATGGGGTGAGCCTAAATCCCATCAAGTGAAAAAACAAAGATGATACTAAGCATGTGAAAAGAGGTATAAAAATAAGGGATTATCATATGAAAATGAGTAATATAATAATATAAATAATATGAATAATAAAATGGAAATATGTATACAATATTAAAAAGTGAAATTCATTATCAAATCCCTAAGGTTGATCCCATGGGTTTTATAAATTGTAATCACCATGGTTTCTCACCAAGGCATTGTAAAAAATGTCATATATAGAGATAAATTATTTACCCAATTCGTTGAAGTGATATAAAGTTTCATCCTTAATATGTATTAATTATTTATATCCACATTGATCATAATAAATCATTTCATCAATAACCTGAGGATAATAAAGAACAGGTTTCATATGAAAATACTGGGTACAAAATTGGTTAACGAATTGAATATTACATGATTTTTAACCCATGAAAAGGAAATGTGAGTTTAATACATGTAAATATAGAATAAAATATATTATATATAAATCTAGGTTACGTCCCATGGATTAGGATAAGGTTTGGGTATTTATAATACAATAATATTTCATGAAAAGAGAAAATTTCAAGAACTGATTTCTTTAGCATAATGGTGTACAACATGGATTCTGTAAAAGTAATAATTATAGATAATGGAGGTCCCCAATAAATAAACATAATTAATTAAGTAATGGGAGATTAAAATTTCTTGAAAATAAAGAATCATAGACATTAATAATATAAAAATTTGAAGGAACTTGAATGAAAAAAGAAGAGGAGAGTTCCCTTACCATGATGATTTTATTCCTAATACACAAGTTTGAAATGATGATGACTTTAGGGATCTATGTAGGAACCTTTTTAGATAAATAAAGAAAAAAATCATGGATTATCAATTTTTAGTAGAGAGGTGTAACATTTTTGACCCCAGTATCCTGGAGCTTTTGTCTGCTTTATTAAATTGACATTGGATACAAGGAATAACATATCAAATGGCTGAATAGTATCATAGTCATGGTAAAATAAGTATATACTTGAAATTCAAATTATATATTAAAACATAAAATACTAATTGAATTTTATTTATTAATTCCATTATTCTCCATTTCATATCCCTAAATATCAATCAAAAAAAATTTCCTGGTATCCTAGAGAAAATAAATCATAAGAAAGGGGTAAGCTCAAATGATTAGAATGGGTAAACATAAAATAACATCTATTAATAAATAAATAATAATCAATAAAATAAATAAATAATTGAAATAGATTCCATTTAATAATTAACTTGACTATAATATGGTATGAATAAATGATGCTTATATAGTTCCATAAAAATAATCATATGATCTTGAAGCATGTCCATGGATTATAACTAATTTAATAATCACATGGGATATCAATAACTAAATTCAGAATGATGGAATATATAATAGCAGAAATTTACAACATTTCATCAATTCTTGTGACAAGAAATTTAATACCATTTAGGCTTGTGCCAAGACATCCAATATAATTGAGGCTTGTGCCAAGAAATCTATATAAATGGGAATTCCTCAACAAAAACCATATCAAATATTCTTATGTGACGTATCAATGCATCTAGGAGCTATATCAGGTCCCAACCATCATTTACAAATTCCAATTAATTCCTCATAAGTACTTTAAAGGTTTTATGTAATTGATGAATAGAAATAACAAAAAAATATATTTTAGAAAATTGTTGAGGAAAATATCCTTTTAATTTTCAATATCACCTTGTAAAAACAAAATTTCAAAATAACATTTGAGACATCATTCATTGAATATAATAACAAAATTTCAAAATAACATTTGAGACATCATTCATTGAATATAACCTTTGAAACTTGTAATGGAATCTTTAAAACATCTTTTGTTTATGACCGAAGGAAATTTGATACATACTGATTACATTAAAACAAAGATTCCTTTCACATTTTTGGTAAAAACCAAATGAGAAATATTTTGAAAATCAAATGAATATTATTTTAATTTTTTTAAAAACAAATGTAAAATTGGGTAAAAATTTCTTGAATAAAATAATGTTAAAAGGTTAACAACATTTTTTAAAACATTTTTATAAAAAATGGGTTTTGATGAAAACAGATTTCCAACAAAAGAGAAAAATATATTTGGATTTTCATAAAAATATTTTATTGATAATTTTAATTAAAAAAGATAGAAAAAATGATACTATTACTTGAAAAAGGTCATAAATAACCATAGTATAATAAATTGGATTGATTTTAAAATATAAATATCATATAATTCCTCAATAGATTCTTAAACGAAAACAATACTGAATAATGATGGGATTGTTGAATAAACTCTTGACAATTTGGAAAATATTGAATCATAATAACAATGATATAAATAATTTTAAATTAAACATTAAATAACATGAATTTAAAAAAATTCATGATATTAACAAAAAAATGGAAGTAGATACACCATAAAAATAATTCAGTGGTTAACACAGAACATGTATTATGAAAGTAAAAATGAAGAAGAGAAACCCTTACAATGATCATAACAGTTAAGTGAGAATTAATCATTGAGTTGATTATGTGTGTCAAATATAAATGAAAATAAAACAATTCGAAGTAAAAAATAAGTTAATCAAAATTCATTACACACATAATCAAATAATATCAACGACTATGAAGAAGTAATATAATCAAATGAAAATAAATTTTGTTGTGAAATTTATTACCACATTGTAAAAACTATGTAAAATAAAATTGGATGAAATAATTAAAATTAAAATTTATAATACCAGTAATTATTAAGGAATCATGATATTAAATTTCATAGGACAATTATATACACCATATAAAATAAATAAGGTGCATAACATTACAATAAGCCTCAATGAAATGAAATTGAGACAAAATTCATTACATCATGATTCATTTTGGCTGAACATACATTAAACTCATTTATAGTGGTTTTAAATTAATTATTTACTTATTATAGAACCATATTAATATTTATAATATCATACATTACCTTTTTATGACATCCTGTCACCTGTTCGTTAATAATATTTCATTATTATAATTATTTTAGTTTTTAATTGTCATGTTTTCACATGCATGTCTTGTCATGAAAGACCTGGTTCATGCAGATATTATATATTTATATGACATAAAAAATAATAATAATTTAATACTTATAATATTTATACATTATTTGAAATTTTATTACCAATCATGAAATATTGTTATCAAAAATGAACTATGTTACAATCATGGAGACGGTATGATGTACATACACAATAATAATGATACCATTCTCCAATTATCATTATGGATGAAAAGTTATGTATTTTTTCACCTATATATAATTATCATGATATCATATATACCGTATTATTTATTTAAACATACTTATATTTATCATCCATGTGGTGGGTTGACTAAAGGGAGTCACATTGCTTTGAAAATGAGGTAGTCTACACGTAGACGAATGATATTATCCTTTTTAATTTTCAATATATATATATATATATTAATGATGATAAATATTTAATTAATATTATAATTACTTGAATTATATCAAATATATTCATTAAAGTTTTCTTATTACCTTACATGTGAAGTGTTAGTGAAAAACAAACCACATCGTTTCACGAGGCGGTAATTTTCTGTGCACATGAACAATTTTACCGTATCCCATATGGAAGAGATATTTAAAATTTATATAATATATAATGAATCAATAGGTAGAATGATATTATAAATATCATATTAATAATTTTCATCCATCATAATACCCAACCGTGAGAGGTGGTAATAGAAAAAAATGACATCAGTTTGCATGTCGGTGGTCTTCTGTACACACAAATGATGATTTCGTAACCCATTTGATAGACTTGGGGATGTTTTTAGGTCATAAAATTATTATAAAATTTCCATATATATAATATAATTATTTTAATAAATCATAATGGTTTAATAATTATTTATGTTTGTGGATAAATAAATAAAAAAACTCCCATTCATGAATGTTACCTCTTCTTTGGGTAACCTCCTTAGGTTTGCATCAAATCCTTTCAATGTTGAATTTCTACCAAAACTTAGGTCTTATATGATGATGGTATAGAAGACGGGAATTTATTTTATATGTTATTGGATGATACAAAATGGTTTGAATGTGTTAATAAGAGGGGATGTGGGTCACCTTTTATAAGTGAGGTGAGTGGCATTCTTGTATTCTTTAGAAAGAAAAAGGTGTATCCATTTTTTTCACAATATAAATTGGTCAAAAAAATATAGTATTATACATAATTACACAATATAGGATATAAATATGTATACTAAATGGATTTTATACAATTTTTTATGTTAATATATATAATGACCCATTTTTAACGTACATATACATTACATAGATTTTACTAAAAACATAAATCAATATAATAAAATACACCCAAAGACTGTATTAATGTAGTGCCTTTGGAAACATGGAAACAAGAACACTGGTACATAAGTGAGATAAATTTTCTCCCACTAGGTTATTCTATACAATCACCCTTTTAGAAACATTAAATATAAAACATATCTTTATAACCTGGGGAAAAGGGAACATAAAAAGGGATGATCTCAGATTCTCAGTAAGGGTAAACAAGGGAGACATGTAAGAATAAACCTAATCATTGGGGTATGAGAATGTGTCATAACATTATAATATCATAACCTACATATAAATGATCATAAACATGAATCATGTCATAATTCTTAGTAGTTTATAAGATATAAATCATAAAGAAATAAAGAAAATAATCCATGAAATCATAACATAGGAATAAAACATGGAATTGTGTCAAACACATAAGAATATAATATTATTTCCATGTTATTAAAAGAATCACATCCAAGGACGTCTTGGTAGTATTGGTTCACTCCCCATACCATATTGTTAGTCATGGTCCACTCTCATGGCCATCATAGTAGCATGAGTTCACTTCTCATACTATATTGGTATATGTGGTTCACTACCACAACCAACTTAATAGTCAAGGTTTACTCAAAATACCATCTTAGTATTTGTAATGAGATATAAATATTTAAAAAATTAATTATAAGTAGATATTGGTCCTACCCATATCATAATTAAATAATACATACATGTTCCTCAAAAACATAAACAACCACATCTTCACCCATAAAATGAAATGGAAACATGTAATCATTACATAACCTAGGAAAAATATATAGGTTTTAAAATCATTTTATCAAAAGAATAACCCAAAAACATAATAGGGTTTCAAGATTATATTACTTTTGAAAGAGAAATAGGTTTCATAATCATGTTATCAAAACATAATCTATTTAGAGAAATGATATGAATGGAAACGCTGAATCAGTTCCCCAGAAAGACTTGAGTAACACCAAATGATGTCATCTTAGATGGTAAATAAATTTGATTGGACTTTTTAAAACCAATCTCAATGAAAATATCTTTTCTTATTTAGAAAAATATTTTTAAATCATTAATGTTTTTGAATGAAATTTTCTTGAATATAAACTTGAAAACTTATAAGGAATTCTTGAAAACATTTTTAAAACCATTTCCCTCAAAAACGTATAAATGAATATTGAAAACATTTTGAAATAAATTTTCTTTGAAAAATTATAAAATAATATTAAAAAAATTTTAAAATACACATTATTTATTTTAAAATAATTTCTTATTTCAATGGAATTCTGATGTGTGACCATTTCTAATCCTCCACACATGGTAACCCCCCTCCCATACGAAGGGGTCACTACCATGAGGAAGATCCCCAGTCAGGGAAGGAGCCATTTCCCACCGAGATGGTGGAGCATCCCGAAGTGTGACAGACCGATCAACAATGGTTTATCAAAGCAATCCATTAGCACATTGGGGCATGCCTCATTTTTCCCGCCTAATAGAGTCCAAGCGACCCAGCAAGACGAGTGGATCCCAAGGGAGAGGCTCGCCCTGAAAGCGGACTCCCATGATTCTAACCTTGAACCTCCCAAAGAACGATGTTAGTTGTACCACTATCCTTTACGACCATTCCACCACTTATGTGTCACTTTTAAAATACTTTGAAAAATTATAAATAATGCTTGAAAATGTTTCCAAAACAATTTTCCTTGAACACTTATAAAAAAGATTAAAATTTTCTGAAATCCTTTAAAAATACATTAAAAAAATTTCTAGAATATTAGGAAAAAACATTTTAATGTTGTAAAGTAATATTCAAGGGAATTTGTTTCATGCTAGTAGATAAATCCGTACACTCCAAACATTCTTTTTACACTGTAAAAAGTTGATAAAGGTCCCTCAACTAGAAAACTAAATGAAGATTCTTTAATAAAGAACCTTTTATTTAAAATAGTAAATGATTTTTAAAAATTTATTTAAAAAATAATAGGATAATAATATAATATTTCTAGAAATATTTCAGAATACATGGTTCTGAAGGAACAAATATTTCCATCTAAAGAGAGGGTAAAGTCGGGTTTTCTTAAAAACAATATCGTGACTATCTTAAGTACCAAGGAGTGAAAAATTGGTAATAATACATCAATATAGTGAATAAATATAGTATAATAGAATTATTGATATCTATTAATATATGTATCATAATATTTCATCAGAGGAAGAATAATAATAAACAATCTCAAAAAGAGATGAGTCTGTTTAAATAAACTGTTACCACTGGGTAAATTTAAACTATATTCACCATGTAATAAATTGAAATTACATGAAGGTTAAACTATAATTAAAAGAATTATATTCATTATATAACATGTCAAATAGATGTATATACCCTTCTAAAAATATTATAGCTGTATAATAAAATATGTGTCTCAAAGAAGGAAAATTGGGACAAAACTGTCTTGCCGATTTGGTAACTTTTGAAACATTTACCCCATGAAAAAAAGATTTTATAATGTATATGTAAATAACCACAAATTTAATAATAAAAATCATGGAATAAATTTATGGTTATTATATAAAACATAGAAAAGAAAATAGTGGTTTCTAATGCAAGTATCTCACATCAATAAAATGTAAGATTAAATTTCCCTTACCACATGTCTTGACTCTTTAAATACTTGAAAAAAATTCCCACTTAGTAAATATATCATAGAACCAAATTATTATATTTAATACTATATGTTTTTTGATTATTATATTATATTACCTTCTTGTTAACAATTATATGTTATGGATTCACTTCTGGTAATATCCGCTGGGTTTTTCGCATGTATCTTAATTTGTTATATATTTGGTCTTATACATACATCACAATTTCCAAAGTTTAAAATTATATATAAATATCATGTATATTAATTATATTTTTATTATAATAATCTATTTAATATTTATTTATGAAATGGAATACACTTTTCATGAAGATAGTAGGTTGTACGCACACATGAATACTGTTTCTATTTTATTGTCACTTTGAATGAATGACTGAAAATGAATCAAATGTATATATGTACAAAATATAATTAAAATAAAATTATTATGTCATATATATAATATATATTTTCTAAAAACATCTTTAATACATTCCATGTAGTGTGTGAACTAATTAGATCACTTTGAGGTGGCGGTATTCCACACTTCCTCAAATGAAATTATCATATTTACACAAAAAGAAAGTATAAAGTTATTTGTTCTAAAAATATTAAATAAGATTAAATACATAATAAATATAATATATTAAAATATATAAACTATGTTTACATCATAAATTCCACCATTAGATACGGTAAATTAAGAATGAACAATCATCGTTTCCTAAGGCTATAGTTCGTTGTACACGTATACATTTTGTTTATTACCCATTAGAGAGAAGTCTGTGTAAGTGTAGGAATAAAACATACCATAAAAAATATAATATTATATTGAGGATATTGTTTTTATACAACTGTGGAATAATAATATTTTATGGGGTGGATAATGGAAATAACATATAAGAACTTGAGGAATAACGTTACCTCTTATTAGGGTAACTACTTTTGGTTTGCACCAAAAGGCTTCCTTAGATTGATTTATTCCAAAGGGGAGGATTCTAGGAATATGGTAGGTATTTTTAAGAGATATGTTTTATAATATTGGTTGATCAAAAGTGTCTTGAGAAGTGTGAGTAAGTGATGGGAGTGGAGGAATTTTTATAGTGGAGGAGGAGTAACAGTCTTGTTAATTTTGCGAAAGGGAATTCCACCCACGTTTTTTCCATTGAAAGTGGATCCAATAATGGTCCCACATAGATACAAATAATTATAGGTTCTTGATATGGCCATAAAATATATTTTAGACTAGTTTCTATGTCATTTAGGACCTTATGTTTTTGGGTTAGCCCTCAGTTATGCTTAATTTTACATTCGTCGATGTAATTAATTTTGATTACATTCACTAATATTTTTGGTCAGAAAACTATATTAAACTTATTAGAAATTAGATATTATGATTATTAAAAATATTTATTCCATTTTTACAAGTTAAAATCACACAAGGGGTATAAAATAATTTAAATTTAATCTCGTAATCGGGTTGATAATGTGGGTCTTTAAAGCCCCCCCCCTGAGGCCGAATAGCCCGAAGGCCTTAAGTTTTATTGATTTTGGATAACTACTGTTTAAAAAGATGATTTGGAACCCTTACAAGGCCCGTAGGCTCATAAATTACATGTCCCGTATGCTTAGAAGATTACATGACCTGATGGTCTTAGGGAATTCAACCAGACTCTCTACAAGGAACTGTCCCTCCCCAGTATCTACATCATGATAGTAACTCTCCACCTGGGCATGACCATCTGGATAGGCTTCATGTGCAAGAACAGGCTGGTCCCGAGGGCATAGCCATACCCTCTCATTCTAACAAATCCATTTGGATAAGCTATGGTGAGTGCACCTACACTGAATCCCATTTTGGGGATGCCCCTTTTTTGTAGAGTCTGTCTAGGGCAACTGCACATGGCCTGAAGGCCTTGTATTTATTGATAAAATATTATTTAAATAAACTTTTAATCAAATTTAAAATTTAATTTATCCTTATAAATAAATTATATGAAAAATAGTTTTTAACTAAAATTCAGTATTTTTTACTATTGATTAAGAAATGAAACTTCAAAGAAAAATACCAAACAGTTACCCTAACATAATTATTATGGTTAAATTTCAAATAATAAGTTTATTTTTATATATTATATGTATAAAAGTTTCAAAAATAGAATTTAAAATAGGTTATTCATAAAAAGGATGTAAAAACACCTTAATAAAAATATAGGGTGTTAAGCATAAAATTATATTTGTTCTTGTCTTATTTCTATAAAATATATTTTATGAATATAAAAAATATTTTATTGAGTATATAAAATATATATTAAAATAATATCACTCAATAATTTTAATTAATCAAATTTATCTGGGTAAAATAAATGTGTGAGTATAAAAATAATAACATTTCCCTTTCTATTGAATCAATTTTTATATTCATTTCAAATTAATTGGTATAATATAAATTCATATTATATTAGAATAAACCATATATTTTAATAATTTATTTAATAATTTTAATAACCTATATTTTAATGGCTAGGTTATATCTTGTTATCTTAAATAATTACATTTTAATGGTTTATTATTGTTTGGTAAAACAGAGTCTTGCGTATTATGCAAGGCATTGAGGAAATTCATTGTTGCATGTAACATAAGAAAAAATTGATGTTATGTTTAGAGAAATATAATACTTATATTTATTTTAGTGCATAATTAACTTGGTGTTGTGTATAATGTAATCCAAGAATAGTGCTTTAATATAAAATAAATTATTTTTAGTGTTACATGAAATGAAAAATATCCAAAAGGTTATGTAAATAAGAAAACAATTTCACAAAATCTTAGGGTGATACATTCTACCCCCCTTGAAATGAATTTGTCACTCAAAATTCTTCTAGGTCATGAAAAGTTTAATAATTTTAAGTTCCCTTAATAGAAACCCACATTGTAAAAATGAACACTAAAACTTTCTTTAAAAAAAGAAATTTGGAACGATAATAGTTACCCAGAGTAACACATATCTATTTTTACATTTATTATAACATAGGTGGAAAGTGAAAACATAGACATTGAAGAGAAATCTAACTATCATGTTCTATAAGAGAGTGATAGGGAACTTGTTCATGAGAATGTTAACAATCATAAAGAAATAAATCTATGATTATCTATGGGACCAGTTGATTCATTAGAAAAGAAGGTACTAGGATAACCTTTTTAGTTTCAATATCCTTTTTATAAAGTTGAATAATTTTTTGGGGAAGTTATACTTACATGATTTCATTAACTTTCATAAGTAAATTCTCACCCTTTGGTCATGTATTGATTAATTTACACTACGTTTATTTCACCAAAAATAAAGCTACTTTTTTCATTCTGGAGGAAAAAACAGATCATGAGATCCATGACCTTTCATCCCATATATCTTGAGTTACCAACAACACAAAATTTTTAGATTAGGTTATCCTATATGAATAAATCCTCATGTAGTGAGGTAATACTTTATTCTCAAAATATTCATCCAAAGTTTAACTTAAACATATGATAAATAGATAACCTTATAACCCTTCTGAAAGATTTAAATCCAAATATTTATAAATAAATTAACGAAACAATCTTTACATTGATTTCCCAAAAATCACGAAGTATCTTCTAGTTTTCACGTTATGTGAATACCCTCATCGTTCCTATTGAAACATGGTAAAAAATGAGTTACCATAGATCCATTTCCAAAACATGCATTCTTCCTTATTTCGAAGATTACTAGATATATTCCTTAAATCAATGAAGTAGAAAACTTCATCCATGATGACATAGACCACTTTTTCAATAAATATTTAATTGGTTCTATGTGTATTGATAATATCCAATTTAATTTATCCAAAACAATCATCCCTTTATCCAAGATAAACAAAATTTTATATATATCTTAAAAAAAATATGGTTTACCATCCCTTAGTAAAAATATCACATTTTCATTAAATCAATTTTCTAGTACATCAGAAAAATTCAAAATAATATGGTAAATACTGAGTAAAGAAAATAAACTAGAAAATACTTGTATATTTCAACTTTCATATAACATAATTCTTGAATCCAAATACATAAAAACATTGATTATTACAATTCATCTTTAATATATAATATGTAAACCTGATCCTATGAATTTATACATCTTTCCTTTCACATTTCATCTGTAGTCTCATCATCATCAGAAATATAACCATTACTCATACCACCTTTCTGATTCTCATCAAGAGATTTCAACATAGGACATGTTTTTCATATTGACCATTCATTTCAAACTTAATGTATTTTCCATTTTATGATGTATTATAGAGGAAAATATTCCCATCCATTTCATTAACTAAAACCTTAATTTTTCCATTATAGTTAATTGCTTTGTGTCCATCTTTTCCATAGTCAAAACATCTTATTGTTCATATAAGACATTCACATAGGTGATTATTCCCAGATTATTGACATAAAGGGAACTAAATCTTCTTTACTCAATGGAATCCATTATTTAAAATCATAGTAAACTATTTCCTTCTCATACATGGGGATTCTGAGAGTTTGTTAAGGTACACATTGTTAATCTTGTTCCTCAAAAACTGATTAGGCATGATCAAAACATGCTTCTCTTCAGTGATCATCCCATTAGAATGATCATGATAAAATTTTCCATCAAATTAAACATTAACCATGTTTTTTCTGGTTCAATCCATCAACTGAAATTATAAAGCATAGTTTGATAAGCACTTAACATAGTGGAAATCCACATAATCATGAAAAAATAATTACTTATAGGATGTCCAAATTATGACACCTTCCTTAAAATGTGACACCTTAGGTTTATCCTAGGCTATTAATTGAAAAATTATATTTAAACCCTTCATGATGGTTCTTGTAGAGTTTTTTAATTACTAAAAAATATCCCTCGGGAGTATCAAACCAGGTGTGCAACAAGTCTTATTATCGTATACCAGATTACCCCGAGTTTGTCATGAGACATCCTATCAAAGTTATTACCCCTAGGTACATATGTTACAGATCCATATAAAATTTTAGTATCTATACAAGGGTGTAGTTATATGAAACCAATTACTATATCATTTTCCAAAATTCCAAGAAATTTCATATACATTTCATTATCCTTAGACATTAAATTAAGGTTCTCACTAAGGTTTTCTCTTCCTAGATTCCAAAGGTTAATTGAGCATTTTCTCTGATACCAACTATAACAACACAATATTAATATACATATACATTAAAGATATTTTGTAGAAAACTTATAATAACATATAAACAGATGTCCAAGTGCCGTATTATTCTATTTCCTTATGAAACATGGAAACATGCACATTGGTAAAAAAATGAGACACATTAACTCCTACCAGGTTCATCTTGACTATGACCATTCTTATAATCATAAAACATAAAACATATATTCATAACATGTGGAAAAGAAAAGATAAAAATATGTGAGCTTAGATTCTTATTAATAGTAAACAAGGGGGACATGTAAGTATAAACATGAGAATATGTGTAGAAGAATGTGATCATAAAATTAGAATATCATACACTGTCAAGGTTTACTCCCAAGACCATGTTAGTGTATTTCACAAGATATAAATCTTTACCCAATGCATTGGAGGGAGGTATAGGTCCCACCCATCTCATAGTGAATTTATACATGCATGGTCTACATTATCATAAATAGTCATATCTTAACCCATGAAATGAAATGGGTATCATAAACATGTAAACATATCATAACCTATGGAAAATGATACAGGTTTCCTAATCATTTTATCATAATCATAACCTATGAAAAGAAGTGGGTTTCATAAGAATATAGCCCATTAAAGAGAAATAAGTTTCATAATCAAGTCATTAAAACATAAACCATTCAGAGAAAGAATATGAATGAAAAAATTGAATCATTTCTCTATAAAAACAAGATTAACCAAAAAAAATGTCATCTTATATGGGAAATAATTTTGAAATACCTTCTAAAACAATTTCATAGGAAAAATATGCTTTCTTCTTTTGTTAATTATTTTTATAACATAAAACCATTTGGAACCCATTTTCATGGAAGTAGACATGAAAAATTAAAAGTAAATATTGAAAAAAATTTGAAAACCATTTTCCTTAAAAACTTAATAAATAAGCATGAAAAAATTTATAAAACAATATTCATTGAAATAATATAGATTAATCTAATAAAACTGAAAACTTTTTTCTTTGAAAACTTCTTAAATAATCTTGATTTTTTTTGAAAACTATTTCTTTGAAAATTCTTGGAAAACATATAAATAAATCATGAAATTTTTATGAAAACCAATTATTTTAAAATTAATTTAGAATTTATAAATATATCTTCCAAAATTTTGAAAGCTAATTTCTATTAAAATACTTTTAAACCTTATAAATAAATCTTGAAAATGTTTGGAAGACCATTTTCCCTGAAAACAATAAAATATCATGAAAAAAAATTTAGAACCATTTTTTTTAAAAAAAAGTTATAACAATTAATTT
Source organism: Viscum album (assembly GCA_963277665.1). Lineage (NCBI taxonomy): Eukaryota > Viridiplantae > Streptophyta > Magnoliopsida > Santalales > Viscaceae > Viscum > Viscum album. The sequence continues at coordinate 647,012,842 of OY728119.1, forward strand.
CTTGAATATTAGGGAAAATAAATTTTTAATCATGTAAAGGCATATTCAATTTATTTTTGGTCATGATGGTGGATAAATTCATACACGTCGAACATTCCTTTTTCATCGTAAAAAGTTTAAAAAGGTGGATCGATCAGAAAATGTAAGTAAGATTCCTTATTAAAAACCATTTTGTTTAAAAATGTAAAATATGGGTTAAAATTTCTCTTCAATATCATAGTATAATAATATAATATCTCTCGAAACCTTCTAAAATGAATTGTTTTAGGAACACAAATTTCTGACCGAAGATAGGGTAAAGTTGGGCTTTCTTAAAAACCATTTCTTAATTATTTTATGTACCAAAGAGTAAAAAAATGGTTCCAATAAATAAATAAATAGTTAATAAACATAGTATAATAAAAATAATGGTATTTATAAAGATATGTAACATATAATTATATCAAAGGAAGCATAATCATTAACAATGTTGAAAAGAGACGAGATAGATTCAATAATAGCATACCACTTGGTAACTTTTAACCATACGCCCCATGTAATAAAGTGAAATTAAATGAATCTTAACCTATCATGAAAACAACTAGATTCATGATATAACGTGCCAAATGTATGTATACACACCTCTAAAAAGAATGCATAAGTATAAGAAAACATGTGTCTCAAAGAAGGAAAATTGAGAAAAAACCATCTTTTTTAACTTTTGCAAACATTAACCTCAAAAAAGGAATATAATAGAATGGATATATAAATACCCATAAATTTAATAATAAGAATAATGGAATAAATTCATGGGCATTATATACACCAAAAAAATAAAAGATTTGGGTCTGAGGCATGTATCTCACAAAAATAAAAAGTGAGATGAAATTTAACGTACCTTGTATCTTGGCTCTCATCATACACGTACAAAAATCCTGTATAATAAATAAAAGTTTATAATAAATCTATAAAAGAATAATATTATTATATTCAATACCATATATGGTTTTATTATGACTTTATATTTCATGCTTGTTAACAATTCCATGTTAAGGTTTCACTTTGGGTAATATCCACTTTGTTCTTCGCATGTGTTTTAATTTGTAATATATTTGGTACTTATACATAGATCATGATTTAAATAATTTAAAAACATGATATAAATATCATGTATATTCATTATATTTGTATTATAATAATATATAGAATATGTAAGTATGAAATGGATTTTACTGTTCATGGAGGTGGTAGGTCGTACGCAGGCATGAATAGAGTTTCCGTTTTATTATAATTTTGAAAGGAAGAAAGAAAATTAAATATACATATATATGTATATAATATCAATAAAGTAAAATTATTATATCATATATATAATATAGTTTCACTAAATACATCCTTAAGAAATTCCATGTAGTTTGTGAACTAATTACATCGCTTTGAGGGGGTGGTTGTCCACACTTCCTGAAACAAAATTATCATATTTACAGAAAATAGAAAGTACAAAGATATATATTGTAAATGTATTAAATAATATTAAATAGAGAATAAATATAATATATAATATATATAAATATATTTTCCATCATAATGTCCACAATGAGAGGTGGTAAAGGAATGTTGAACAATCATCGTTTTGTGAGGCAGTAGTTCTTCGTACACTAAAATAGTATGTTCATTACCCATTATATTGAAGTGTGTGTACGTATAGAGAGAAAACATATGATAAAAAATACTAGTATATTAAGGATACTATTTTATATAAAATCATTCAATAAGAATATTTTGTGGGGTGAAAACGGAAATAACATAAAAGATTGTGAGGAGGAATGTTACATCTTATTCAGGTAACTCCTTTTTGTTTGCACAAAAGGGATTCCTTTGAATGTTTAATAGCCAAGGGTAAGATTCTAGGATTAGAGGAGTTCCTTTTAGGATCCACTTGGGTATATATTTTTTGAGAAAACATTTCTTGATATGTTTGTGGAAGTGGGAGGAGACGAGACATTTTTTTAGTGGAGGAGGAGTGGCACTATTGTAAATATTTGGAAAGGGAATTCGACACCCGTTTTTTCCATTTTATGTAGATCCAATAATGGTAAAAATTATATTAAAGTGATTATAGGGTTGAAATATTTCCATCCAATGGATTTTTGACAAATTTTAGATCATTTAGTCCCTTATGTTGAAGTTTTAATCCTTAGTTAATCTTAATTTTACCTTATTCAGTGTAATTTATTTTAATTAATTTCACTGATATTTTTTGTATAATTTTTTTTTGCATTACCCATCATAGTGGGGTCCACACTATGACTTACCAAGGTCATATATGATAGAACAATGGATTTAGATTCATACAGAGTGGGAAGGTCCCACAAATGGGAGGCATTTTCCTAAGTACTTGTACACACACACCCATAGCTAAAAAGGAAACCACCAAAAACCATGCATGAATAAACTAAAAACAACAACAAGGTACAAAAATAAATTAAAGTATATGAGTTTAAATAGGGTAAACATACAATCCCACCAAAATATTGAACACAAGTAAACACACAAGTCCCTGAAGCTCATCTGCAGAAAGCCCTAACATAAGGGTAGGTGTGGGTCAGCTGTCAGAAGCTGCAAAAGCATGTATCATCCTCTTGATCACTCTATGCACCACATGGTCTTGTCCTACCTAGGTATCCATAAAAACATCGATCGTATACATAAGACCCAACACGTGTGGGAAATTCCCTTTTAGGTGTTAGTAAAATAGGTTTCAGTAGGACACCCAGAAACCACAAAGGATAAACCACTAAGGAATGCATGGTAATATATACATATGTATATTCCTATGACACATAGACCAAGATTATATAGAGATACTCATAAGAAGTCACTAGGTAAAAAGGGTAAGTCACAACCAATCTTTAGCCACACAATTCTTCTCGAGGAACACTCGTTCTAGGATAACTCAGTCCTCGATCCCTGATGTCATCATGGACTCTTACAAAGAGGTCCTTCTAATTTGGGCCCTACCAAAAGAGAATACACTAGTCAAGGTCATTCTATACAGAGATAGTATTATTCCTGGAGAATATAGCTAACCCAATTTGTATTAATCCTCAACGCAAGTGATTCTTGTTAAAGAATACTGACAACCCTACCGATACGGATCGTAACATAGGGTATTCTCCACCGAGAATTCTGAGAACCCTACTGATATGACCCACTGGATAAGGGATTATCACCCTTTTCTTGGATGTCACATCAATTCCCACAAAAAATCATTAGGGGTGATAGATTATTGCTCCATTCCCAAGAAAAGATGCCAAAACTCATTCCGGATCTCAGGCTACAGAGCATATTGTTGTCTAGTTATTTTGACGCGATGTTGCACTAAACCCTCATGAAAAGAAACATGATAAACCTAGAATATAAACTATTCCATATTAAAACACACCAAGCCATATCAAATGGGTCATATCATCTCAAGGGTCCCAATACTGTAGGCGGATCTTCAAACAGATCTTTTGTTAGAATGTTATGAACCTTTTTGTAAAAAGGGTCCGGTTGGGTCCGGGTCTGACCCAACATTACCCAGTTCAGAAAACCCAACCTGACTGAGTTCAGTCAACCTAACTCGGTCAGTCTAGTCTAGTTCAAACCAGCCTATTAGGCCTTCTAGACCATGGCCCGGTTGCTCACGCCCAGCTAGTGTCGCACATGATGGATCTTCTCCACCAGACGTGGCCCACTAGCTGCGCCCCTCAAGGATCCATGTGTTCAACTGAATGCATGACTCTAGGTCACCCACCTGTAGCTAGCTACCATAGGCCTTTCGGTCAATGCGGTAAGTAATGTCATTCATCCGCCACCCCACTCTACTATGGTTCTACCGAGTCGCGTTCCTCCACAGCCGCGACCTCTTGCCACAACCTTCCGCATATGATCACCATATAACTTCGAGCCGACATCCTTGTCTGATGCTTCCCACATACTGCCTACTACATGCCATCCCATCAACACGGTCCCACCTAGACTATGGGATGATGCCTCCACCATCTGTTTAGGAGACGACCGTCCTGCCTTGTCTTCTTGGCCCGACCGTGCAATAAGGAAAATGTTGCCTCCGCCACCGGTCTCCCCTCCAACGGCCTTTCCTCACCGCACCCCACCTGAATGGTTGAAGCCACCGCCTCCAGCCTCCAATCATGCTTCCACCACTATGTGTTATCGTGGGTTCAAGATTATCATCTTAGATCAAAAAATTTATGAAGAATGAAGAATGTGAAAAAAGGGTCAAAGGAATGAACACAAAAAATGATTAGATCTACGATTTTTTCGTATCAGCCTTAATACAAACACATTATAATTAATGAACAAGGGGTGAAAAATAAATCAATTCTAAATAAGGATAAATTTGAAAACAAACCCCACAACATAATCATCCCAACCTAAATAACACATGATCTTTATATTAGCCTATTCTTTAACTAATCCACGTTCATCACATAGACAAATAATGGTGGAGGAAGATAAAAATAAATCTCATAACTTACCTGATGTTTGGATCGATCAGTGAAGAAAGTTCATGATTGCCAGCAATCCGTACATGAGCAATCGTGATCCATCATCTCGTAACCGTTCATCAGTCACCAATGAGAGGTTTCTCCAATAATTGTTTTCTACAGTGATTTTGAGGAATTTATACAGGATTGTGAGTCTAATAAATTACCCCTAAAAAGATGTAAAATGAAGAAAATTTATTTCATCATTGTCGCATCGCTGTGTTGCAGTTTTTCCATGTTGTTACATTTATTAAAGAAAACGGGATGCCCTGTCATGGTCTTGCAGTATTTCTACGACACTACAAAATTTAAAAATAAATAAAATAAACTATATAAGTTTATTTTATTCTTCTTTAAAACGTTCAAAAATTATCTTTCATATTCAACCTGTTTGGTCAAAGTTAGGGCCCTCCTAAGGTAAAGTCTAAATTGTAAATGAAATGGTGTCCTTAGATTGTTTTTATTTGGGAGACTTTTTAGAAGTTATTAATGTTCAAAGTTAGCCATATGAATGTTTTTAATTAAAATCTATACTTTGTTCAAAGAATTTTTTTGGGAACATCAGGCCTCAGAACACTGTGTTATCTCATCCCCTGGTTTAAAAATTTTTCCAATTAATTTATAATAGTCAACTGTAGAAAAATACAAGTCATTACATTCTCCCCATCTTAGGGATTTATGTCCTTGAAATCCAAAACAAGTGCTACTCAACCAAAATATGAGGGAATTGAGCATGATTTCAATCTTCCTATTACCAAGTGCTCTCCTAATGATTCTCATGCTACCACCTAATGTGAACTAGAGGAATCAACCACCCAAAAAGGATCCACTAGTGTCGATCCTCTATCTCCCCTGGGTAATCCAAAAAATCACCCCAGTGTCAATTTACAGATCACCCCAACCAATAACGTGTGACAGATTATTCATGTAACTACTCAGCTAAGACACATGAAAGAAATCATGAACCTGATTCATCTATACGGGTGGATTTAGGTGGTACACTACCTCTCCAACTCTGATCAGAATTTGGAAAGAGTCGGTGTATCTAGGAGATAACTTGTCACCCTAAACAAATCTACACAATCCCAATTTAGGTGATACCTGAAGGAAAACATGATCTCCCTACTCCAACTCTAAGGGCCTCTATATCCTATTCGAATATGATTTCTATTTACACTGTGTAGTAATAATCTTCTCCTAGATTATATGAACCTTATCAGTGTAAGCCTATACCAACTCTAGGCCCATGAGTGTTGAACCCACTCGGTCCATCCAACATAGTGTTGACCTGCATGGTCTCCCATATAGGGCCTCGAATGGTTCCATACCAATGGTGAAGTTATTTTTGTTGTTTTACGCAAAATCCACTAGAGTTTGATGATCCTACCAACTATGGACAAAGTCTATGATGCAAGCACATAGCATGTACTCTAGAACCCTGATGGTTCTCTCTTTATAGCCATCTATATGGGGATGAAATTTCATGCTGAAAAGAAACTGAGTCCTAAACACCTCCAAGGGTCCCTTCCACTATTGGGATGTGAAATGATCATCACAGTCTAAAATGACAGTCGAGATTACCCCATGAAGACAAACTATCTTCTAAACATAGAGGCGTTCCAAGACCTCTACCGAGCTCTACTGTAGTCAACAATCATCTAGATGGTATCAAGTCAATTGGATGTGCATATTAATCCAATCAGAATGTATATTGATATCCTATCCCACTTCCACTCTGGAACCTTGAGTGGTTGATTCATGCTTGAGTTGACCTGATGCTCTGCCTTCACTTGCTGACAATTGAGGCACCGAGAAATGAATTCTGCCACCAAATTCTTCAACCCCTCCCACCATAACTAATGTCATAGATCCTGGTACATCTTATCCACACATGGATTTACTGAAAAGGGGATGTTTGAAACTCACTTAGGATGTCATCTCGCAATGCCTCTAGGACAATTGTGCGCCCTTTAATGAAAATGACATGCTCCACACCTATCAAATATCCATGAGGGGCCTCCCATGTGGACAACATATCACATCGGGTCTCATAGTCGATGTCCCCAAGCTATGCCTCACTCAATCACTACAAGAGTGCAGGGGTGACAACCATCGATTTATGGCAAGAAAATCCATCACCTTTTCAAATGGATATCTATAGGGCATCCAAATACTCCAACACCCCACTCAGTAACAACAAAATGGATCTCAAGATTATAGAAAATTTCAAATTTATAGTCCTAGAGGATATCTATCCACCACCTATGTTTCATGTTTATATTCCTATGAAATAATATACACTTGAGGATCTTGTGGTCAGAGTAGAGGAAAAACCACTCCCCCCTCATGTAATGTTGTCACATCTTCAACGCTAAGACCACTGCTGATTTCTCAAGATCATGGGTCACTTAGTTCTGCTCATGGTGTCTCAAATGTCATGAACCATAAGCAATCACTAATTTAACGTGCATTATGACACAAACCCATCCATTCTATAGTTTGTCACAAATCACTACATACCCAACACCCTCTTTTTGAAAGTCTCATGATGCGGGGCACTCCTTAGCCTCTTCCTCAGCTCCTAAAAACACTAATGGAACTTCTCCATCCAAACGAAGGGATATTATTTCTTTGTTAAAGCTATCAAGGGTGATTCTACCCTAGAGAAGTTGGTCACAACCTCCAATAGTACCCAACAAAACCAACAAACTTCTCACCTCAGTCATACTCTTAGGTGGATCCCATGAAAGAACCGCCTCTATCTTTTCCATATCCACCGCAACTCTAGCCTCGGAAATGACATGTACTAGAAAGTGGACCTTTCAAATCCAGAAAAAATAGTTCAATATCTACCCATAAATCTAGTTCTCTGAGTGTTTATCTAGGACCATCCACAAGTGTATCACATGCTCCTCCTTAGATACTTAGTACACTAGGATGTCGTCAATGAAGACCACGATGAACCAGTCTAGACAAGGATGGAAGATCATATAAATTTGTTTAATGAACACCAATGGAGTATTGGTCATGCCAAAAAGAATCACCAAGTACTCATAGTGTGCAAAATGACATATGAAGGCTATCCTCAGTACATCCTCATCTCGTACATGAAGCTGCTGATAGCTAGACCAATGGTCTATCTTAAAAAACAATCTCTCTCCCTTTAGCTGATCGAAGAGGACTTAAATTATTGTAAGTGGATATTTATTCTTCACAATCACCTTGTTCATGCATCATAATTACATACATATCATCATGTTTCCATTTGACTTGTTGGAAAACAAAACTAGGGTTTCCCAGGGTGAAACACTGGGCCTCACGAAGACCTTCCTCTATAAATCCTCCAATTGTACCCTCAAATCACGAAGCTCTATGGGAGCCATCTGATATGAAAGTTTAGAAATCAGTTCTATTCAAGGTTATAGATCAATGGATGATTTTACCTCTATATGGGGAGGTAATCTGAGGACATCATCATGAAAGACTTCCTCATACTCCTCCAACACTATAGAAAACCGAGGACTCTCATCATCTACTACACCAAGGGTGAGGCTATCCAATTGGTGAGTAATAGGGTCCACCCTCCTCTCAGAATTTCAATCCTGTGCTACGTGCATTTTATTTTCCCTAAAAAATGAAATCCTATTCCCATCTCTACAGAAAAACCTCATTCTGCACCTGGAATAGTCCAATATAATCATGGGCTATGGATAAACAGTCCATACTCAGAATGATTCCATAAGGCCTCAATTCCACTACTAGGATATCTGAGCTAAATATCTCACCTCCAAGTGTTATCTCAAACTATTAACACCAGTGTTTTATCCTCGAATCCCCTCCCGTAGGAGTCTCTAAATGTAAGGTTCGAGCCAACATATCCACTAGAATCTCTGAGACCCAAACTAGGTCTCTGGTAAGAAAATATTGATTTGAACATGTGCCTATTAGAACTAATGATAGGGTGTAACAGGCATATATCATACCTCTAATCATCTCTGGAGCACTGGGGTCGTAAGCCTCCACCACCTAAAGTTGGCCCCATTCCTATCCACTAGCTCCCTGAGCTCGTGGTGGACCACTTGGGGGTGGTGTTGGTAGTACACTGATCCTCTACTCATTGCCTACTACTATAAACACTACTTTCCACGTCTTTAACCCTACGAACCACACTGATTGAACCTCTAATTCTTCCGTGATGGTCCCTTGACCACCCCCCAATCTGCTAAACATCGGGTAGAGCAAACCCATGCCAGATGCGCCTGGCCATTACATGCGTAACACCATCTATCTACGAGCTGACTAGTGCCACCATGGGAGCACTAAACCACTGAACTAGTATCCTAGGGTCATCTCCTAAAGCTCCTAACCCACTAAGGCCCATAAAACCACTTTCGGCTACCCCGCTACCGAAAACAATACTACTTGGTGCCTGTTGGTAGCTCGCACAACTATCGCCTGCTCCGCCAGAAATCTCTCTATGAGAAGAGCTTGCTCCACCCATAAAAATTTGGAATGATAAGGTATAAAATCAACACCCTGATCTCCTGTAATAGCCCCTTCTAGAAGATCAGAGCTCTAAAAAATAGGTCATGCACCATAACTGTGGAGTAACAAGACAAGTCAGTGAACCCCTCCAAGTACTCCGCTACTGCCTAACTATCCTATTATAGATGAAGGAACTTCTGGATAAGCATCAAGCATAACATAGCTGGAACGAAATTCTCCCAGAATCATCACTCAAATTCTACCCAAGAGAGGGTCTCCTCATCATGTGTCTAGGTCACTAAGCTCCACCATCACCCCAATGAGCCCTAAAGAAGGATCTAGACTAGGATTTCCATCTGCTCAGTTGGCGTACTCACTAGATGGAAGACACTAGTGATTGCCTCTAACCAAACCTCATATACATGGGGCGTCAATCTCACCCAAGAACATGGGAGGTATCTACATATAGAACTCAATAAATTCACTCATCCTGCATTCATTCTCAAGTGATAGTGCTGGTAGTAATTGCTGCTCAACAGGAGGTGGTATCACCGATGCACCAAACGGAAGTACTATCTATTATCCAAGGAGTGTCTCTAGTATAGGTCCCTATACTAAGACCTCGTAACTAAGAATACCATCCTAATGGTCACATAATGGAATCCAGACTGAAAATCTGCATAGGGGCATCCTGAAACAAATCAATATGAACCACATTCAATAGAGTATAACTGGAGAGCTGACTCACGAAGTATATTAAAAACATAACACATTCTTATATGATGAAAATAACATTCATTTCCCTGCAACCAGTTTTTTCATGTATATATTTGGGATACAAGTTCCCAGAGTCCTAGTGTATAGACATGTCGGTCATCGCACCAATACTAGAGTCTCTATCCTGAAATCTGAACACAAAACCCTTAATAATGTTGCCCCAAACCAATCTCACAAATTCATGGTCCAAATGTGAACTGAACCTCTATGATACCACTTTTTCACAACCCGTCCTAGGGGAGCCCATGTCGTGACTACCCTAATCCCGCCTCCGATAGGCTAGGGGATGGCGACTAGAATTAAGTAGGCATATCCAAAAAATGGGAGGTATTTGCCTAAGTACATGTACACATGAAACTAAAGGCTGGAAAAGAAATCACCAAAAACCATGCATGATTACACTAAAAAACACATGGTATAATAGGAAAATAAATTACAAGGAGGTAAACTAGGATAGTATATAGGCCCTCTAAAAGACTTAAAATAAGTAAACACACCAGTCCCTGATGATCTTCTGCAGAAAACCCTACCTGAAGGGTTGTTGTGGGACAGCTGTCAGAATCTGTAGAAGCATGCCTCATCCTACTAATAACTCTATACACCACCTGTTCTTGGCCCACTAATGTCTTCATTAAAACTTCAATCATATACATAATACATGACGCATGAGGGAAAATCCCATGCATGGGTGAGTAAAAAAGTACTCAGTAGGACACCCAAAAACCAAAAAAGATAAACCACAAAGGAAATAAAAGAATGCACATTAATCTCTAAAAAGTTATATTTCTATAACACATATAACATTATTATAAAAATATAATCATAACCAACCACAAGCTAAATAGGGTATATTACAACTAATCCTCAACCACATGATTCTAATTGAGGCACGCTCATTCTGGCAGAACTCACTTCTCGGACCATGATGTAAACATGGACTCTTACAAAGAGGTCCCTCTAATTCAGGCGCTACCCAAAGAGAATACATTGGTCAAGGTTATACTATAAAAATAGGCGATTCCTTCTAGAGATAATTGATAACCCAATATTTATTAATCCACAATGTAGGTGATTCTTCCTAGAGAATATCGATAACCCTACCGATGTGGCTCATAACATAGGGGATTCTCTATCGAAAATACTTAGAACCCTACCAATACAGTCCGCTAGATTAAGGATTAATTCACTACACTAATAGGTCATGTCAATTACCACAAAACATTATCAGGGGTGATATAAGATCACTTCTGTTCCAAGGAGGGATTCCAAAACTAAATGTAGGAATCAACCTCTAGAGGGGATTGTTGTCCAGTGATGTGGACGCAATGCCGCACTAAACCCTCCAAGCCATGTGAAAAGGGCCAACTATTCTCAAGTGTCCCAATGCCATAAAATACCCATAATATGGACATTTAATATGAATGATATGGCCCTTTTTTGTAAAAAGGACCATGTTGGGTTCTGGACCGACCCGACCGGTCATTCTGGTTCGGTCCGAACTGGCCCACTAGGTTTGCTTGACTGTAACCCGCTAGGTCACGAGGTCCAGCCCGCTAGAAGTCTAGAGCAGTCCAGTTGCTCCAGCCCAGCCCACATCGCATGGGCCAGCCCATCTCCAACAGATGCAACCCACTAGCCACGCCCCTCCTGGGTCCCTGCAGTCAACCAACCACATGGATTTGTGTCACCTGTCTATGAATAGCTTCCTCGGGCCATCTAATCAATGCAACGAGACATGTGATGAGGCACCACCATGCTCTAACATGGATTTGCTGAGATGCGTTCCTCCACCACCGCATCCTTCTACCCCAACTTTCCTCTTTAACCCACTATCATCCATTGAGATAGTGCCCTTGTCTGACGCCACCTGCGGCCTGCCAACCCCTACTCATCCCACCTATACAGTCCCTCATTGACAATAGGATTCTTCCACCGATGGACATCCTTCTGAGTCATCTTTGATAAACTACATTGTAGGGACGATGCCGCCTCTACTGCAAGTCTCCCCATCAGTAGCCTAGCCTCACCGTTCCCCACCTAAATGGCGGGAGACTCCGCCTCCGGCATCCCCTCAACCTACCGCCACCATGTGCCATCCTGGCTTCTAGCTCATCATCTCGGATAAAAAAAATGTACGAAGAACGAAGAACCTAGAAAAAGAGGAAAAGCAATGGAAAACCAAAATGTTAGGATCTTGGTTTTTTTCATGTTGTCCCCAATCCACCCATATTAAAATTTAAGAATAGTGGGTGAAAAAGAAATCAATTGTAAACAAAGATAAATCTAAAAAACAAACCACGCAACAAAATCATCCCAACCCACATAACGCATGATCCATGGATTAGTTTTTTCATTGGCTAATCCATGATCTTCATATGGATAATGAAATGGGTAGGAAGATTAAAATAAAACTCACACTCTACAAGGAGTTTGGATAGACCAGTGAGAAATGTTCTTTTTTTTCGGTGATCCGTCCACAAGCGATCTCAATCTGTCCTCTTGTTTTCATTATTCATTCTCCAATGAGAGGTTTTCAAAATTATTTTATTCTCCAGATCTTCTAGGTAATTTCTCTAGGATTTTGAACCTAACCTTGTATCTCTTCCAAGCTGTGAAATGAAAAAACATGTTTTAGCATTGTTGTGTCGATGCGTTGCAGCGTTGCCAAAACTGTTTTATTTATGAAATAAAATGGGTTCCCCTGTCCTGGTGTCACAACATTTTTATGATGCTGAAAATTTCGAAAGAAATAAAATAAACTTTTTACGTTTATTTTATTCTTCTTTAAAATCTCCAAAAATAATCTTTTTTAGTCGACCCACGCGATTGGATGATAGGCCTGACCTAAGGTAAAGTCATTATTCTGAACATAATGGTGCCCTCAGATTTCTGATCTGGGCACCCGTTTAGATGTTATTGAACTTCAAATTTAGCCGCTTGAGCATTTTCAATTAAAATCTGAATATTATTCAAAGATTTTTTCCAGGCACACCGGACTTCAGAACCTCATTCCATCACAACACCTTGTATTATATTTTTCTCAATTAATTTATAAAAATAAACCAACAAAAAATCCAATTAATTACAATGTTAAAATTATTAGAAATTATAAAATTTTCTGATTCCAAACATGGAATCCATTTTCCAAATTCTATATTCAGAAGTGGCATAAATTTATTAAAATTTAATTCTGTAGTCGGGTCGACAATGTGTGTTTTTAATGTAAAATTTTTCAAAAGTTAGCTATGTTTATATACTCAATTTCAAAATGAAATTGATTTCAAAGAACTAATTTTTTTATTGATAAAATTATTATATAATTAAAATTTTAAACCAATTTAATATTTAATTTATCCTTACATGTAAATTACATGAAAAAATTGTTTTGAACTAAAATTCATTATTTTTACTTTCATTAAAAAATGGAACTTCACAGAAAAATACAAAAACATTACCCTATCTTAATTCATATTTTATAATTTCAAATATAATTTTTATTTTGACACATTAAATCTATAAAAGTTATAAAAATTGGATTTAAATTTGTTTCTCCATTAAATGGTCATAAAAAATCCTTGATAAAAATATAGGGTTTTAAGCCTAAACATGGGTCTGTTCTTATTTTATGTCTACAAAATAAATTGAATGAATATAAAAAGTATTTTATATAATGAATATAAATATATATTACATTAATATAACTCACTAGTTGTAATTAATTTAATTTATTAGGGTAAAAATACATTATGACCATAAAAGTAATAACATTGTCCTTTATATTCAATTAGTTTTCATATTAATTTATAACTAATTGGTAACATATGAATTCATATTATATTTTTGTAAACCATATATTTTGATAAACTAGTAGATACCATTCACAATCTCCAAAATTTAACAGATAGGTTATATCTTATTATATTAAATAATAAAATTTTAATTATATATTAATATTTCGTAAAAATCGGTCTTGCATGTTAAGCAATCTATAGAGGAAATTAATTTTTGTGTGTAATGAAAGTTAACCACTATTTTTCATGTAGAGTAATAAAAGATTAATGTTCCGTGTAGTGCACAATTAACATGGTGTTTTGTATAATGCAATCCAAAAATAGTGATTTAATATAAAATAAACTATTTTAAGTGTTGCATGAAATGGAAAATATAAAAAAGGATGAATTAATTAAAAAAACAATAATTAAGAAAATATGGGGGTGTTACAATTTAACCCTTATATTTTTAGATTATCTCCTAGTAAATCTGTTGTCACCTTAACCACTCTAATGATTTTTTACTGTTTGTAATATTCATTTTGTCAAAAATTAAGTTGAATTTATTATAAAATATATATTATGATGATTAAAAAAATGGAATAAATTTTTAAAAATTCTATTCATAGAGGTTTCCAAATTTAATTTCAGATGAACCAAAAAGGCAGTATCAGAAATTCAGTTTTCAAAGAGAAAATGCTCGAAAGATTAAAATGTTTTTATATCCAAATTGAATATGAAAACAAATAAAATGAAAAAAAATGATTATATATATATATATATATAATTTTACTAATTTTACTTTAAAAAAATTTAAAATATAATTTAAAATTTTAAATAATTTACATAAAAGTAGCTTTTTAATTAGAATTTATTATTTCCCACTATTTATCAAAAAAATGAAATATTTTAGAAAAATACCAATAATTAACTCTAAGATAATTTTTATATTATTATTTCAAAAATAATGTTTATTTTTTCAAATTAATTTCATATATTTAGTTAAAATAAATTAAATTTTGATCAAAAAATAGGTATAAACCATCTTTCCTAAAAATATAGTTTTTAAGAAAACATTTCTATTTATATTAAATGATCATTATTTTATTTATAATAAACTTATAACCATAATTTTAATTATTTATTTAGTAATATTCATACCCCCCAAGTTAATGGCTATTTTATAATTATATACTACAACATGGTTCATTTCGAGTTGGGGTTGTGTGTTACAAAAACAATCAAAGGGATTAAATTTATTTAATTAGAAATATTTAATAAAGTCTAAGGTGTTATATTTTCTTTAATTATTAGTGTTTCATTTCAAAAATGATATAAAAAACATAGTTCTTCAATTAAAATATCAGGGTGCTACATTCTACCCACATTAAATAAATTACATACTCACAATTTAAGCTTGATCTTAGTATTCAAGGGTTTGGCATTTGGAAATTACATTGTTTGAAAAAATCACATCGTAAAATGGTTAACAAAGAATCATATTAATAAGAAGGAAAAGAAAGTAAGTTGTCCATTTGGAATAACATATAACTGGGTTTCCATGTAGGAGAATATTTATGTAAAATTAAAACATAGATATGAATGAAAATTGTAAATTATTATAGTGATTGTTAGAGGTCATTGATCATAAGAAAGTGAAGGATTAATGGAAGTGAAGGACCTAAAAACTATTTATCTATGATGATAAAAAAGACCACCAGATTCATTAAATATAAAGTTAATTGGATAAATTTTTTTGATTGAATATCCTTGTCCTAAAGATGAGGAATAATTTTATTATCTAAGATTATAAGGAAATATACTTACTTGATATATTTCTATATCAAAATTACAATTTCATTATTTGGTTGAGATTCAATCAATTTCAAATTCATCACTTATTCTAGGAATTTAATATCCAAAAATAAAGGTTTTATGTCTAAAACACCAAAATTCACTTTTAGTGGATCATAATATTTAGAATATAAGGATAATTCATTTTTTTAATCACTATTTATTATTATAAAAAAATTATTTGCACATGTAATCCAATATGCATGAATCTTTTAATTGTGAATTAATAAATTATTCTCTAAAACCTTTTACAATGTTCAACTTAAAATATTTCATTAATTGATAACCTTATGTCCCTTCCAAAAGATTAAGATCTAAGACTATACATATTTTCAATGAATTTCCTAAATGAAATTATTATCAGTCAGTACCAAGGTAGTTATTGCTATCCAATTTAATTTATCCATATTAATCATATCTTTTTCCCAATATCATTATCTCAAAAACAGGAACATATGAAGGGTTATATTTCCCTTAGTCATATGTTTTACATGAAATTTAACTTACCAATGAATCATTTTTCATAGTAATCGGTGCCGTTAAACATATATTTTCAAATCCTTAATGAAATTTTATTTTAGTAAAATCCTTATATGTTTTTAGGAATTCCTTAATTATATAAATTTACAACATATTTATTGGATCCAAATAAACAATCATAACAATCATTCATCTATATATTCATTAATAGAATAATCTCTACCTTTAACTCTTATCTATTTTTTAGGTATTTTCCCTTGACACTGGGGGAACTCATTTGGGTAGTGCACCATATTTTTATAGTGGAAGCATTAAATATCAGAAGATTATTTCTTACAGTTTAAATCACATCGATGGTGTGTTTTTTCTCCATAATTAAAACAAACTCCTTTTTCTTTTAATAATGTAATAAGGTGTTTCTTTACACAAGTATCACAAGATGGTAAATCCCCATTTCCATTATTCCATTTATCTATTTTTTTTCTTTTCATCCTATTTTTTATTTTACTTCCCTTTGAAACGAAAAATTTGGAGAATTCTCATTTCTATCTTCATAGTACAGGATACTATGTACTCATATGATGAGAAGGTTTGGGAGATGAGTTCCCTTCAGAGGATTGTCATATTCCTATAAAATAAGTGTCCAGTATTTCTCATTGGATTATATATATAGTCTACAAAATTCCTTAGTAACCTTTTAGATTTATATTCATACATATAAAATTTTCCTCTTCCTTATGTTTTAGAATCAGGAAATACATTCCCATATTAGCTAATTTATCATAAGAAAAATATTTTTGAAAGACTAATATATTGAAATACTTCTGATATATGCTTGATATTTATTCCTCATCCTTAGTCGTTTGAACCAACTACCATAGTTTATCAACATATTTTTGGATATCATATACTACCCTAAAAACATTCTCACATTCACTACTTCCTTGAGCAAGAAATATCGTCTCTATGGAACATATACATTTTTGAGAAAAAAATGAATTTTTAGTCCCATTGAATGATGGAGGTTATTGATGAATGAATTGGTACAACATTTTTATGTTGTATGGTGGATTAATTGGATTATCTATATGATAAAGGTTATTACACATAACCTTAGTCAGTTACCTCAATATGGTTATAATTAGATCTGTTATAGTTGTAGGTCCACCTCTAACTTCATTATCTTTCCAAGGAGGTAAATACTTATATAGAGTACGTGCATTGATATGATACCCATTAATTCTATTATTAACCATTTATAAACAATTACATACAATATATTAGATCATAACATTATGAAACATAGTGAATAATCCCAAAACTAGTGAAACACTTAGCATAAATTGAATTTTTTCTCATATATAATATTATAATCATAAACTTAATTTTTTTGGGTATATCATCATTTTCAAATCCTTCATAATGATTTTTATGTAAAATGAGATTTATTCTAACCATACCCCTCTGGAGTTCCTAACCAGGTGAACGGTAAGGCTCATTTTTATGCATTGGGTGATGATCGGGTGAATCCCAATGCACCCTTTTTTGAGTTATTACCATTAGGTACATCTATTATTGAACTATGTCCACTTATATTATAATAAAAAGATTAATTTTCTAAGAAAAAACCTTATAATCTATTCTTTACCAAATCATTAGGATATTCTTCTATACTTAATCTCAAAATATTTCACAGTGTTATTTTCCTTAATCTGTCTTGTCCTAAATCTTATTCACAAGGTCTATAAAAAACTTCTTACAATAGAAACTATAGTTTCCCTGACCCCTATAGTCTGAAGCTGATATAAGTTGTATTACATTGGTACAAGATACATGGAATGACACCTTGAAGGAAAAAATAGTTTATTATTCTTGATAATCTATATACATAACTGAAATTTACATTGCATTTTAAAATATAAAATTCATAAAAAATTTATTGAATATTTTCATTATTCCCCTTAGTGTATCCCTACATATAAATCAAAAAAATACTTCCTGGTGTCTTGGGGAAAATAAAACATAAGAATGTGGTGTTCTCAGATTCCCAATAAGGGGAATCATATAGTGAAATCTATTTATAAATAAGAAATAATCAATATGGAAAGGAAAATAATTGAAACAAATTCCATTTACAGACTAAATTTAGAATAATATGGAATGAATAAATGGTGATCAAATAATTCCATATAAATAATCACATGATCTTGAAACATGTTTATGAATATTCTAATTAATCAAATAACCACATGGAATATCATCCAATAAATTTGTAATTATATAATGTGTAATGTTGGACATATGAAACATAACTTCAAGGCTTGTGAAAAGACATATAAAACCATTGAGTATTGTTCCCAAGCATCTAATACCATTGAGTCTTGTTCCAAGAAATCTATATAAATAGGAAAGGCCTTAGCTAAAACTATTTCTAGTTAATCTCACGAGGCCTACAAATGTATCAAGGGGATACATTAGCACCATCTCATCACTTATAAATTCAAATAAATTAATAATATGAAATTCGTGAAATATAATCAATACATATTTTTTTTAGAAACTAATATATTAAATATCAATAATTACCCAAATCAAAAAATAAAATCATAAAAAATTCATTTTAAAATATTGAATGGTAATAAAATTATACATCCTCATTTAAAATGATCATAAATTATCTAGGAAAAAAATAATGATATCAATAAAATATATACCATGTTTATTATAAGTACATTAAAGTGTTTATCAAATTGATGAAAAACAATACCAATAAAATACCATTTAAAACATCATTGAGGAAAATATCATTTTCATTGTGAAAATAAACTTTTAGAAATAAATGTTTAAAAATTTTAAGAAAATAATTTTATTTTAAAATAAACTTTTAAAATTTTATAGGAATATTAAAAATTTGAGTGGTCATGATAGAAATTAATTCCATACATGCTGGGTATGGTAAAATGAAGATTCCTTTAAAAATTTCGATAAAAGAAAAACATGCATTATTTTGACAATAAAATGAAGACTCTTTTGATTTTTTTGTAAAAATTAATAATGGGAAAAATTTCTTTTATAAATCATTTTGAATGATTAAAAACATTTTTCTATTTTTTTTATAAAATATGAATTTTAATGGAATCAATTTTTTTTCTTCAGAGTGAAATAATGTTTGGTTTTCTTAAAAACATTTTATTATCCATTTTAAGTAGAATATATACGATAAATGGTAATATTAACTGAAACATTCTTTAATAACCAGATTAAAATAATATATATATTTTTTAAATTAGAAATATCATATAATTCATCCCAGGGAGAATTAAATAAAAGCAATCCTGAATAGTGATGAGATTGTAAAATAAACCATTAGCACATCGGTTAATTTTTAATGATAAGCCCCAAGAAAGAAATAATTATAAATGAAACTATAAATACCATGAAGATTAATAAATTCACTATATACTATAAAATAGAGGAATTATGTACATTAAAAAAATAAGTGGTGAATATGGTGTATGGCTCACAAAAGTAAAAGTGAGATGAGAAACCATTAAATTGATTATTACATTGAAGTCGGAATTAATAAATGAATATATTATGTGAATCAACAGAAATAAACAAAAAAATTTAGAAGTAAAAAATAATTTAAGCAGAATTATTTTCAAACATAACCTTGTAATGTCAAAGACTACGAAGAAGTAATATATCCCAATGAAAATAAATCAAGTTATGAAATTTGTTACCACTCGGTAACATTTTTGTAAAATACACTAGGTTGAAAGAATTCAAATCTAAAAATAAAATATAATGAACTATTGATGAATCATGATATTAGTTGTAAAAGTTTCAGTGTATACACTGTATACATGAAATTAGTTATATACCATTATAATAAAACACAATGTAATGATATTGAGATGAAATCCCTTACCACATACTTTTTTTGATTGAACACAATTTAACATCAGGTATAGTGGGTTCAAACCTGTTATTAATTTATTAAATAAGCATATTAATATTTATAATAACATATATTATCCTTTTATAACATCGTATCACCTATTTGTTAATAATATTTCTATATTCTTATCATTTCAGGTGTTAATTGCCATTTTTTCCCAATGTGTGTTCGTTCATGAAAGATTTGTTTATTGAACATATTATAAGGTTAAATGATATAAAAAATAACAATCGTAACATAATTTTCATATTTATACCTCAAATATAATTTTAAATCCAATCAAGAAATATGGTTTTGAAAAATGAATTGTGTTACAATCATGAAGACGGTAGGCTATAAGTATGCATGTGTAACATTTAAATTCTCCAATTATTATTATAAAAGGAATTTAATTAATAATTAATAATTAAAAAGATAGCATAATATTTTATATAACAAATTAATTCTATATATATATATATAACAGCCATGTGGTTTGGTGATGAAAGCGAGTCACATATCTTCATGAGGGTGGTAGTCCACACATACACGAACGATGATATCCTTTTTCTGTATAAAAATAGAAATAAATATTATATTTTTATGACGATAAATTGTTCCTAAATATAATAGTTATTTAATTTATACAACATACATTCATTAAAATTGTTTTTATTACCTTCTTTGTATACTATTTGTGAAAACCTTTTCACATCGCTTCGCGAGGTGGTTGTCCATCGTGCACACGAGTGACGTTATCGTATCCCCTATGGAATGGGAAATAATAAATTATATGTGAAATAATGAATATATATAGGAATAATTATAATATAAATAACATTAATATACTTTATAACCATTATTATACGAAACTGTGAGAGCAGATAATGAAAAAACGAATGAAGTTTCTTTGCGACGTGGTAGTCTGTTGTACGCACAAATGATTATTACAAAACCCTTTTAATGAATGTAGGGAAGGTTATAGGTTAAGAAATTATTATTAAAAAATATAATTATATTTAAGATAATGAGGTTATTATATCATTATTGTTTAATAATTATTATATAAGAAGTTTGAAGAAATAACATAAAAACCCTCATTGAATAACGTTGGATCTTTTTCGGGTAACCTACTTAGTTCTGCACCAAATACTTCCAAGGATGAATTAATTAGAAAATTAAGGATTATAGGATGACCTGAGTGAAGTTTGGAAGTGATTTTGGAAGGTATTGGATGAAGAAAGGTGTGAAGGTGTGAATTAGATTGGAGAGGGGGCATCCTTTTATAATTGAGGTAAGTGGTAGACTTGTAATTTTTGGAATAAAAAAGGTGTACCCAAATATTAAACATGCACAAAAAGTCCAAAATGGAATATTATATACCCTTATACATTATAGGGTCTATAAAATATAATTTATACAACTTTTTATGTCAATTTAACCATTATATTTTTGGTTTTACCCCATGGTAAGTGTATTTTTACGTTAGTCGCAATAATTAATTTTTAATATTTTCACCATTCATTTTCATCAAAAATAAAGTTGATATTATTATAGAATATATTTTTTTATTCAATATTTTGAATCCATTTTTCTAATTCCCATTCACATAATTTGGAAAATTTAATTTAAATTTAATCACGTAGACATGAGGCGAAAACATGTTTTCAAAGAGAAATTGTAAAAAAGTTTACATGGTTTTTATATCAAATTAAATATGAAAATTATTCCAATGGACTAAATTGGATTAATATATATATATATATATATATATAATTTACGTAATTTTAATTTAAAACAAATTCTAAATATGATTAAATTTTCAAAATAATTCAAACAAAGAGGTTGTTTTCAATGAAAATTTAGTATTTTCACTATTCATCAAAAAATAAAAAAATTCCGAAAAATAAAAAAAATCACCCTACATAATTTTGATTTATAATTTAACAAATTTTGTTTATTTATTTAAAAACTAATTTTATTAATGTGATAAAATTATGTGAGTAATGCGCGGCTAGAATTTCTTTTATAAAAAATATAGTTTTTCATTAAACATTTATTTTTTAATGATTTATTCTAATATTTAAAATAAATAGATAAAAATAATCTTCATAATTTAATTATTACTATTAATATTCACCAAATTAATGGATAGGTTATAACAATATACTATATTATAGTTCATTTCAACTTGGGGTTGCATGTTCCGTAAGCTATTGAAGAGATTAAATTTATTTAAAAAGAAATATTTTGTAATGACTCAGGTGATATATATTTTTTTAACATTAGTGTTTCAAATGATACATGATATCAGATAAAATTTTCTTCTTCTAAAGTATCATGGTATTAAAAGAAGAATGGGGAATGGGTGGTATTTATACTCTAGGATGGGTGGGTTTTAATTGATTAAATATTGATTATTTAATCATATAAGCCAACCCCTTGTAGGAAAATTAACTTAAAAACAATTTTATGTAAAATTAATGAGTGATAGAATTTGGTTTAATGTTTTAGGTTCATCCAAAACTAAACCATACCTTCCATGCAACCAAATTAATACACAAAATCTAAAAAATGTATTTTTATCAAAAAATTACAATTATTGGTTCTATAATGCATTGTATAAAATTATAATTGGAAATCAATACTTTTAAATTAATTTTTAAATTTATTAAATTATATTTTGGTTAAATAAAATTTATTTTACATTTTTTAGTCATTCTGAAATAATAATGGTGTCAAATAACTACAATGGTCGAAAATCAGTAATTTTTCCTTTTTTTTTCAAAAAAACAAACTTTTTTCTAAAATTCCTAGAAAATCATGATACAATATTTTGAAATGTTGAGTCAAAAAATTTAATTGTTTTCATTAAAATAATTCTCTATGCATCTAAATATAAATTTAAAATAAATAATCATTATAATGAAATTTAGCAATTTAACAGATAAACAATCATTTTAACCATTATAAAAATTACATAGGGCTTCAGGAAAAATATTGTCATTGAAAAATAATTTTAGAATATTTTTTCATTAAATAAATTTTATTTAAATATTTTAAATAAAACATATTTTTAATATAATATGTTTGTAGTCTCTGAAAATAAAATAATCCTTCTTATTAAATAATATCGATGATCATTTAAATGTGTCGACATAACCAACAAAAATAATGACCAACAGTTTTATGGACTAATAGTCATAATACCGATAAATTATATTATTCAAACAACTATATGTTATATAATCATATTTACCTATAAATACACTATCATTATTACTCTTCATCATTCACTTATTTTTAAAACAACGTACAATATTGTTTCCAAAATAAATATTCTATTACTGACTCTTTGTTTCTCTATTATATCACTTTTTATGGGTGAAATGATTCTATGGGATCAAGGTGAAAGAATTTTTTATATTTTACTTTATTTAATCTATATTATTCTTCCAATTGTAATATTCAGTATTATATTGGGTATTATTTTAGGCTAAATGTAATTTTCTTAAATAATTAAATAATGTGTGGCCTATTTCTCGTACGTTTCTTCTATCTTTTTACTATTACTAGTTTTACTATTTCATATCAACGCATGATGTGAAAAGATATTATGAAATTAAAAATTCTTTTTTGTTCTTCTATTTTAAAACAAAATAAAATTTTACTTTGAGGAAAGAGATAAATTATTAAACAAACATTTTTCGAGTTGTAAAATTGTTCCTCTATTAAAATAATCTCATACATGAAATTTTAAATCATATTATTAGTTGATAATAGACTACTGTTCTACTATCTCATTTTCTCCTCTGGTTCCAATGTTTCCTCTTCATATTTATGGTTTATTCACAATACTTTGATAGGGTTAGTTGTGTTATTGTGTAGAACATTGTCCCTATGGTCCTTGATCTTCACTATATGCTTCCCATAAGAGAGGTCAATCTATAGTTTCCCCACCCTTAGATTCAGTACGCGTGTCAAATTGGGTATCTACTTCTTTAGGAGTGATACATGGAACAAATCATGAACTTGTTCTATATTTAGTGGACGATCTAGCCGATAGGCCGCTACTCCCATGTGATCTAGGATATCAAAGGGGCCAATGAACCTAAGGCTATGTTTTCCTTTCCTTCCATTATTCATGACACTCTTCAAAGGTGATATTTGAATGAAAACATTATCTCTAACAAAGAACTCCAAGTTCCTTCTATGGTTGTCAACATAACTCTTCCATCGAATATAATAAACTCTATGCGTTGTTGGATGGCTTTGGCCTTTTTTTCATCTCTTTCACACGATCTTGTCAAAGTAACTCATGTTCACCAATGTCATCCAAAAAGGTAACAGTTATTCTTAGCTTCCCATAATGTGATTCATATGGATCCATTTGAATACTTGAGTAGAATATATTATTGTATGAGAACTAAACTTATTGAAGATTTTGATCTCATCAAATTATAAATTTCATTGAGAAGTCTATGAGAATATCTTCAAGTGTCTGAATGGTCCTTTCAGATTGAAAATCATCTTAGGGGTGATAGGTTGTACTGAAATTCAATTCAGTATTTAGAGAATGTTGAATACTTCTCTAGAATTTAGAATTCAACCATGCATCATGATCATAAATGATTGAAAGTAGTACCACATACAACCTCACCACTTTCATTATGTATATATGAGAAATTTGTTCAAGGGAGAATTCTTCCCAAATAGTGATGATCTGAGAAGTCTTGGTGAGTAATTCCACCAAAACACATATCTCCTTGTTTCCATTTGGTGTATTTGAGAGACTAGTGATTAATTCCGTGGTAATGTTCTCCCATTACCTTGTGGATATAGGATATGGTTGCATCATACCCTTAGACATATATCACTATGATTTAACCTAAGGAAATTTGAAGAACTCTGAGGTATACTCAAAGATATCCCTCTCAATGTTCCCCCCATAAGTTCTCTAGAAGATCACAATACATCTTGAAACTTATATAATGGAAAAATAAAGATGAGATATTTTCTTGTCCAATAGATCGTTCTTTATCTCGAGTGATGAAGGCACACAAATTCAAGATCACAACTGAGACACCATCTTCATCGATGTGAAAATCATGATGTGCCCCCTCCTTTACTTATTTCACTATTTTTTGAAGTATAAAATCATTCATTTTTGCCTCATTGATCCTTTATTTTATAGATGGTTTGGAAATCATTTTGGCTATATATGAAGTCCTTCTTTCCATTATGATTTCCAGATACATCCTTTTCATGTGAAAAAAGATAGGGTTTTTTCAATCCACATCATGAATGGAGTAGTAGTTTCTTTTCTTCTAAGATAATAAAATACCATTTTTCCTTTCTAGGATGGTAGTGGATAAAAAAATCGTAGTCATTGATTAGCTCTAAAACTCTTCACTAATGCATGTGAAACTATTTCAATGTGAATATATACTTCAAAATTTTGTGGTCTATGTATATATAACATTTTCCCCATAAAGATAATGTATATGTATCTTTAATGTAAAGATAACTACTAAAAACTCCAGATCATGGGTATGATATTATGTTCATGAAGCTTTAACTTTTGATATGTAAAAGTGATCACCTTGTTATTTTTACTAAGTACACATCCAAATGATTTTAAGGATGCATCACTATAAATAAAATATCATTTCCCATTGGAGGATAACATTAGCACATGTTCACTAACTAACCTCTTCGTTAATTCATCAATACATTTTTCACACTGTATTTTCTAGAAGAACTTAACTCCATTTCGAGTTAACTTTGTTAGTGGATTAGAAATATGTGAAAAATTTTTCAAAAAATTTCTATAGAATCGCGATAGACCAAGGAAAATATGAATATTAGTTACAATTTTCATACTTGGACACTACTCCTTATCCATTTTATTTTCTAGATCTATTAAGATTACATCACTAGACATGATGTGTCCAATTACTTCAAATTGTTGAAATAATAAATCACATTTTATGAATTTACCGAACAACTTCTTCTTCTACATAGTTCATAATATGAACATTATATGATCTTCATTATCCATGATTATTTTAGAAAATATCATAATATCTCAAATAAATAACACCATGAAATTATAAAGGTATTCCTTAATGACTTTGTTCATTAAATCCATAAATATGGTAGGAACATAAGTCTAGAAAAAAAGTTGCAAAACAAACTCATAATTCCCATATCTTTATCAAAAAAAAGTATTCGAAATATCTTCTTTCTTTATACACAATTAATTCTTCCATACCTAATATCAATGTTAAAAAAGTATTGATATCTATGAATCTTGTCGAATAAATAAATAATTCTTCGAAGTGGATATTTTTTCTTCACTCTGATCCCATTAAGTTCTCTATTATCAATTCATAACTACATTGATCCATCCTTCTTATTTAAAAACATAACAGCTGATCCACATAGAGACAAACTTGGTTCAACAAAACCATTCACCAATAGATGTTGAAGTGGCTTCCTTAATTCCTTTAACTCTATATATTCCATTCTATATATGGTCTTCAATGATGGCTTGGATCCAGGTATGTGTTCAATGAATAAATCTACAACCCTTCCTGAGCGAGGTATTGAGAAATCTATAAAAAATACATAAATATATTCCAAAAAAATCGGTACATATCTTATCTTGAATATTTACCTTTCTTCTTCTTCCTTACCAATAATTTCTAAAAATAAAGCAATAGGAGGTGGTTCTTGGAAATGATTAGGATGGGAAATCTATCATTTGAAGATTATCAGAGGTTTTCCCTTCAAGATTATTAAATTATCCTTTCTTATATAGTTTTTATTATAAATATACTTTGACAACCAATCCATCCCAAGTATTAGGTCAAATTGCACAATCATAGTGATCACAATGTTTTTAGAGAGATTATACTCACCAAATTTAACATGGGAATCCCCATATATATTTTATTATTGAATAGTTCCACCAAGAGTTATAATAGGAAACACTACCACTAGAATTTTAGGGTTTATCTTATTGTTCTTTTAAAACATTAAGGAACTAAATGAATTCATTGAACTAGATTCAAAAAAATTTACTTACAAGATTTGAGTGTACAAGGATTTTACCTACCACAACATCATTGGGGGAATTGACATCAATTGTGTTAATTAAAAATAATATCCTTTCTTACATAGGATATGTTGGGGTTTTTTTGGTTCCACTTCATTTTGTTTTTAATTTGTACGTTGGTTGTAGAAATTACCAAGTTCTTTACACTGGAAGCATTACACCACATGTTTTTCCTAAATGATCATCCCTTTCTTATTAGCATTTTGTTGTTGAGGCTTTACATCTCTGTGGTAGTTTTAAGCTATCTTTCCATCTATTCCACACTTCTAGAACTATACACTTCCTTAAAAATAATTCCCCGTGTTTTTATTCCCACATTTGTTTCACCTGGGATGTTGTACTTTCTTCTCATTTGGATCAGTCCCAAATCTTTGTTCTATATTTCTCTTCTTGTAATTATATCCATGAGTCCACTCGGAAACTTCGAACTCTATTTCAATGTTATGTGCACATTACACTATCTCTTTATAACTCCCTAAGTCTTGGATTTCCAAACCTTTCTGTATAAGAAGTCTTAGTTTGCCAATGAATCTCTCTGTCTTATAATTATAATCGATGACACATCTTAAAAAATAACACACACAAATTTTAATGTTCATCTCAAATTTTCACACTATTGAATTTTATCCTTGTTTAAACCCTCATAATATAGTCTCTATTTAGTTCTAGAGTGTTTGATGAATTCAATAGATGAATACTAGCTTTTTCAGGTCTTTCCATTCCATGGCCCCCATCTCATTCCTTGGCATCATGTTCTTGATCAGTTTCCACCACTGATCAACTTCTAATTTTAATTGATATACTAACAATGTAAATTTATTTTATTCTAAATAATTAAGTACATAAAATATCTTTTATATAGTATTTATCCACCGTTTCTCAATTAGTGGATCAAAAGTTCCACTATAAACAGGTTTTTGTTGACACATAAAGGATTAAACTACAAGTTGTTACTTCCTTGGTGATGTAGGATTATCCACATGGTTTTAGTTGTTGTTCATGATTTTGTAAAAGTGCGAAACCTAGAACAAAATATATTATAGTTTTTATTTCCATATCATGTATACAGTTAGTTATTCATGATTTTATCTTTCAATTATAGTGTATAAATTTTTATTTCCGCTATTAAAGGGTAATTTCTATAGATTAATTATCGTATCAAAAGGTTAAAGAAGATCTCATACTATAATTAGAACTTCAAGATATGATGAAATTATTCTTAAAAAAACGTCATAGAGTCTAGATACATTATACTGACTAGAGACAATTGATATTTGACTATCAGCTACTGGGGGATCATAATCATTGAGAATTCTTCTCATGAAGTTCCCACATGGTGATCACATATAGTGAAATCAGGAGGATAAACCTTCCAACAGGAACACCACATGTTTCAGGTGTCATTGGTTGTTACTATTTCAAGACATGTTTATTGGTATCAGGACATGACATAATTACGAGTGTGTACAATTTTATTTCATAATTTAACATAGGGTAAAAACCATGATAAGGAAATCATGGCGAGGTATCTTGTGTTGTGTGTGTCATTATTGGTATGGTATTCTTTGAATGGTAAAGAAAGGATTTTTCACTTTCAAGTCGAGGAAGTAATATATCTTTGGTCATGTTGATCAGGATGGAAGTACCTTTATAAGTTCTTGTCCAGGGAAATCATGGGTAAATCGATATTGTAACATCAACAAATAATAAAGCAATAAAGGGGCGATGAAATAGGTGTGATTCATGCTTTATGAGATATTTAATGAATAATATTTTATGTACACTGTGCATGTTTATAGGTTAGTTGTTGTTGTTATGACAATCCTTATCTCTTTAGGGTCTTTGATGGGTTTATAGACTCTGCTATGGGTCTATGAATATGATTAACTTCTATCAAGATAAAAACTAATAGGGTCACACACAATAAAACATTCCAGAATCCCCTATATTCCATTGAATAAGTATATCAAACATGGTGGGCCCCACCATGGGGTCCAACAGTTGTCCAAGTCATCGATCATTGAAGAACAAACAAATTATTATTATTCATGAAATGAATAATTGGATTGGATTTATTTGTTAAAATCATTTAAAAGTTATGTGAATATGAGGAATAATATTAATCAAACCAAAATTATTTTAATATTTCTTGTTCATTTTATATTAGCGGGAATGAGGAGTCGAGTTAAATGACATTGTTTTATCATATAATATATTAAATATATATTACAGGTATGTGATAAATTAAAAAAAAAATTATGACATTTTTTAGTTCATCATATTTAATTATTTAGAGGATATTTACTAAACGAGGGTTGGATAACCCAATTCGTGTATTTGAGCATCCACTATAAATAGGAAAGATAGGATATTTTACAATGACTATTCATTATGAGATTTACAGAGCCTCTCTCCACTCTCCTTATTTCTAGAAAGATAAGATCATGATACGGAATAACAGATTGAGTTCATCTCCATGCATCAAAGGTAAATCAGTTTGGTGACCCTCGGGACATCGAATGCATCATTGGATCATTTTACTAGCACCCAGAATTTGATGATCGATGTTCTTGTGGATTTTTAATGTGTGTGTGGTCGATGTAGATGGATTATAATTTTGATCCTTTGAGAAATCATCTCCAATGAAAAGAAAATGTTGAGTGTGACTTTAGATAAAAAATGTATGTTTTCGGTTTATGTTTTTGTTCATTGTTTAATTTATGAAAGATAATTCGACTGTACCAGGGCTCGAATCGTTAGATACGACAAGGTTCTGTCATCCCGATGATGAAAAATTTAAAAATCCCCAACACACAAGTTTATTCTATGACCCGGATACCTTCAATTGGTATCATACCAATCATGTAATTATTATAAGTGGAGAAAAATTTATTTTCATTAAAATTTAGCAGAGGTTATTCGATCATTCCCAACTGATCTGACCGCACGGCAATCCGATCTCATATGACTGAGTTATGGTCATCTGATTTCTTTATAGATTTTTTACTATTAAATTTCTGGTATTAAACCAATTTGTAAGCTCACTTTTTCTAGCATGAGTCATTTTTGATGATTTTCAGTTAACACAAACTATTCCAGTTGGTCACTATGGTCCGAATAACATTTTTGGCCTCATAATTTTTACCCAAGTAATAATTAATATAAATATTATTTTATTTAAAATTTTAAGGCCATTATGTTAGCCTATAGAACATGGAGAAATAATAAAATGGCCATGTGGAATAATACAGATGAGTGGATTTTATTTACATCTAGATAAAAAAACAAGTAAAAACATTAAAGGGGAGAGTGTAGGATTATCAACATTCAAAATAAACAAAAAAATTGAAATATAATATATCTTTTTGATGTGAGGATTACTAAAGAATCCAAGTGGGTGGTCCTGAATTCTTGTTCTCCTTCAATCGGTGACTCCAACCAGTAACCATCCCGACTACTAGTGGCAGAACTCGGCTCGGCCGAGTAGTCTCGACGGATGTGCCTTTAATCGTAATCTTCAACACCCACTTAGAGCCACCCCGAATCTCCTCCAATTTCTAGGAATTTCAACCACCTCATCTGTCATCACTGGTGACCCCCCGTTCTGACTCCATGCATGGGGAAACCCTTTCCTGAAATTGAATAACCAGACCACTTCCCTAGATGTTTACCCTGGGCATTTCCCGATCAAAACCAGACCAAGCGGTCTTCGCAGACCTGCCTATCTGAGAATAGCCCAAAAAAAGCATTGCATGGCCCTAAATAGGTTTACGCGGCTTAGACGCGACCAAATTTGGGCATGGTCTAGGTTTTAGGGTCTGAGTTAATCAAATAAATACAATTAATTTATTTAATTTTAGAATTAAATTAAAATATTAATTTGTGGTTTATAAAATAATAATTTTAATACACTGGGGAAAATTAATTTAATTTTAGTATTAAATTGAATTATTGAGTTATTTTTTTTGATTTAAAAATTCAATTAACTATGGACTGAAAATAATTAAATTATTTGAATTTAATAAATTCATTTAACTTAATTAAAATACCATCGCACTTAATTCATATCAATATATGTTTCTCATGCTTTACTTTTACTTGCTGATAGTTCTTGAGCACTAACTGGTCCATGTATCTCATTTATTTTGTTAATTATTTAAATATGTTCCATTATTGTAAATAATTAATTACATTTGATGGTCTACACATTGTGTTATTTTTAGTCAAAATGTTTAAGGTTTTGCATGTCCAATTTATCTCATATGCATTACACACCCGAGTTCCCCCCATCTTCATCTGAGTATTTCTATACATTGATAAGGAAGTTGTACAACATGGACCTTTCCAATACAATGTGGTATGCCATGATGAAGATGGTTTATGATGAAGACAATTCCATGTTGAGGAGAAATCCAGATGAGCAGTGGACACACTAAATGGGGATGATTTTCCACATGAGTCAAGCTACAACTCATATATGTTACCCCTAGGTTGTTGTTGGTTCATTGAGTTAAAATGGATCAACTATTTTTTGCTACACAAGAGCAGTTGTTTATTATATTTAATTTATGCATTTATTTATTACTTTATACATTTTATGATAGCGGAGAAACTATATAAAATAATAAAGAGTAAAATTCATAAACAAACAGTGATTTATTTCTGTTAATGTTCAATTGGGAGAGCAAGAACCTAGTATGAACAATATTAATAGAAATGAA
The DNA here is from genome assembly GCA_963277665.1 of Viscum album. Taxonomy (NCBI): domain Eukaryota; kingdom Viridiplantae; phylum Streptophyta; class Magnoliopsida; order Santalales; family Viscaceae; genus Viscum; species Viscum album. Next base: position 647,044,521 of record OY728119.1, read on the forward strand.
TTACATTTTTCAAGAAAAATACTAAAGACCCTCACATATTTATTAATTTTTTTAACTATCTTCCATCATTTGAATTTGAAGATAATTGGGTGTTTGTGGTGCTCATCAGCCAATGCTGAGGGTGCCTCTTACTATTAGGGAGTTATTATAAGATTGACTAGTTAACATAACTATAGTTGGAGTAAATAATTAGTCAAAGTAATATTTTTGTAATTTTATAGGCATGTATTTAGAAAATCATGTTTATTATTTTAGAAGCATATACTTCACTGAAGAGATCAGGGAACCGTGGGTCAATGTGGTTAGACAGACAAATTACTACCTTGAACTCTCCAGAGTTGTGGCATAGCCAAAGATTATAAACTATGAGGGGAGGCCCAATGATCTTTTCTACTAGAATACTCATGTGAAATGGTATTTCAATTCTATTAAAGAGGGTTCCAATAATTCAATAAAATAGTGGGATAAATTTAATGATATTATTAATCAATAATGTCTAAATTGGTAATCAAAAAAATGTATAATATTATATATTTTATTTTTATATAAAATGGAAATTAATACCAAAAATATACTGCGATAAATATTGGAAAATTTAAATACCCAAAATAGAATGAATTTCCTTGTGTGGTATAGGTGCCCACGCACAATACTATGATATATGAAATTCAAGGTGTTGGTCTCCCTATACTTGTTAAGACACCTCCGAAAGAGAGGGTGTAAAATGTATTATAGTTGCGTCGTTTATAGAGAATACGATGAAGATTTTATTATTCTATCATCAATGTTCAATGAAAGTTGTGGTCACTACATAATGAAATGGAAGATATAACATATAGTCTCATCTATGAGAATCTTACAGGGAGAAAGATAAGTGAGATATGAATAGGTGATAATTACCCTAATTACATGTAAATATGAAAGAAGAATCATGATCTTTCAAGGAATCCCATTCTTATATCAGTTTCACCCAATTAATCTAGTATCATTTAAGATTACAAAATAAATAGAATGGAGTAAACAATTCATTGCATTTTGGAAAATTTTCTCCATGAAATAAAAACATTAATGAAAAATTAATCTTTAATTATTACGGTGAATAGGTTAGAAGACAAGGCTATAAGGAAAATGGAAGGACTGATGCCAAAGGCACCTAAAAAACATTTTTTAAATAAATAGGTAATTAACATGAGGTTATTTTTTTCCCATTTTTCTAAATAAAATTTATGGAATTTTAAATGTAATACGTTGAATCATAGAATAAAGTACGTGCTTATTCTTCTATGTATATTCATCAATTGAAACTAATATTTTTGAGATACTAATTGGGTATTAAATAAAATATTCTTATTACACATGAGTATCAAAATTCGATAATAAAGTGACAAATAGAAAAATTACAAGAAATAAAGTGTTATCTCCCAGTGGTTGAGAAAGGGTGATTCCTACATCAGCGGTGAGAAACATGATGATTTTTGTTTGTGGTATCTCATATTCAATCAAATGTTCAGTGATACATTAATCATAGGAAATACATGATGAATACAAAATGTAAGACTCAATTACCTAGTTGTGGAATGATAATTATTTGTCAAGTAAAACTAAAAGTTGATGTCATAGATATACCTAGATTGGTAAGTAGATTTATTAGATCTAAAAACCATAGGTATTATCGATTAATATACTCATTTAGTTTGGAAAAATTATCCTTTAGGAATAATTGTATGACACAAAATTTTCGAATTAGTTCAGCAAGACAGCATGAACAATTTTAAGCGTTATCTAGTGGTAAATATACATCACAAGATTTATTTTATTAATTAATGAATATGAAAATAATTTTCTCTATTTTCATTATTAGATGATATAAGTTTCTCCAGGCCGACATGCCAAAAAAATTCATAACTAATCATTCATCGATCAATATATAGTGGAGTAACTCCTAAACACACATTAACTTATCCACATCATGGAAATGATGTTTATAAGGAGGGTTGATTATGAGTCTTTCATGTTAACATTGATCAATAAAATGTAGTGCGAAGCAATTTATAAACACACATTTTATACATCAAATCCTTGATGTAAGTAGTACCAATGTTGCAACCAGAAGAAACAAAATATGTCTTACAATGGTGATATCCCACAACCATATGAATAATCTTATGAAAAATGGATATCATAGGAGTTCCAATATGATGAAAATCCATAATGTCATAAGAAAATGTGTTGAGAAGCAAAGAGTTTATAGGATATAAAAACATGCATAAAAACACATTGTGAATCTAAAGTAACAATCCTAGAAGTTTATTTGGATATTATAGAAATTCCTATGATAGAAAATTTGTAGTCAAGTGATATACTACATTTCTATAAAAGGGCACACGTATCTATTAGAGATAGTTGGAGCCAAATTAACTTGGGTTTAACCATTGTGATAGATGCATATGTAGTGTGAATTGGAACAAGTTACCCAAGTGCATATGGAAGAGGACTGTTCCAGATACACAAACTACATAGAAATGTTAAAACCATAGTGATGGTTTCATATTCACTAAATTTGGTGACAAATAATTTATTATGAATAATAATTCTTATATGTAAGTTGAATATGAAAATTAGGTGTGATATATAAGATTAATTAATATTAGATAATGTATTTCATGAATCAAAGTGAAAAATAAGATTATTATTAATGAATAATATGGTGGATATTTTAGTGAGATGATACTTGGATAGTACAAGCATGGTACTAATAAGGCTCAATTGGTTATCCCAAATAATTTTTACTAAATCCATTATAATTTTACTTTTCATAGCTAATATATATGATCATATTATTGTGAATTTGATATCAAAACCTCAAATCCTAGAGGATATATATTATACAAAACCAGAAAGGGATGATGACATCATTGCAAGTTACATAAATCTAGTTTAGGATTAAAGTAAGCAACATGAACATAGAGGATTCATTTGGAATAAACATTTTCCATATGTCTAATAGAGGCTAATGGGAGCCCCATTTCTTTCCAAGTTATATATGTATGTAAACATATCCGAAAAAATAATTTTCTTATAGTTATCTAAGATCAGAATTAAAAAAATAATCTGGTGATTGACATAATGTAGAAACCTAAGTTCTAGGGGAAAATATCTACTGAGGTAGATCTACCGATTTCTTAGACCTAGTTAATCATACATATAGTTACATGGTTATTAAAAATATAGGTTGGATCAATTCATGATAAGACTTTAACCAATGTCACATGGCATAAATCTCTCCAAGATGACATGATTGGGAAGAGTAAGAGATTACCTTGTTGAGTTGAATTATGTATTCCTTAGTGATTGATCAATCATGTATACCATGATATATAAATAAATAATATTGACAACATATTGTTAATTGTAAGAATATATTAGTTATATACTGCAGAACTACAAGGGATGTAGTCTGAACTATTTTATTGTACTTGGGAATGTACATAGGATATGTACTTGGAAAGTGGAGAGGAAAGTATACCAGTTTTTAGGGGGGAAATAGTATTCCTATAGATCAATATGAACTAATATCATAGTAATGCGAATGGAATGAGCGATACAAGCTCATATAATCTAGATGATTCCATACATACAAATATCGAGTATGTTGAAGCTCCTGAGGTAGCTAAGAAGTAATTGTTAAATGAAAGGATTTGTTTCAGTTCTTGTAAACTCACACAGCATGTAATGTTTTATCATAATTATGTTACTATTACTACTCAGGATTTCATGTTGGGATAGTCAAAAAAAGTTATATACTAAGGGATACCATTTCTTGAGAATATTTACTCAATGAGGTGAGGTCTCTTATTAAAAAATTGTCACGTGTTGGAAATGTGGAATACCTAGCAATTAGAGCGGTGATTTATTAGAAACATGATCATCATCATGTGAGAGCTAACAAGGCTGGTTATAATGTTATCTCTGGTTCTAGTGGAATCATTATACTAGTGGGTTCTCTAGACTGAATAATATATTAATTTTGATTTTATATCATGTATATAGTTAGTTATACAAGATGTTTTATTAAAATTATAATGTTGAATTTTTTTGCATCCACTATTAAATGGTAATGTCCATAGATTAATTTTCTTATCAAAATGTTATTGAATATCCTAGAATATAATGTGAACCTTAAGATAATTTGACATTAATCTTAAACAAAGGTCTTATAGTCTAGACACATTATACTGACTGGATATAGTAGATATTTGACTATCAATTGATGGTGGATCATAATCATTGAGACTTATTTTCATGAAGTTCTCACTTAGTCATATCATGTAGTGAGATAGTGAGGACATACCTGCCAATCATAATTCCACATGTTGTTGGTGTTAGTGGTTGTTTCTATCCACAAACATGTTTAATGGTTTCATGACTTGATATCATTATTAGTGTGTAACATTTTATTGCATACTCTAATTCAAGTCAAAACCCATGATATTGAAATTGTGGAAGGTTTCTTGCATTGGGTGCATCATTGGTGGTATGAAATTAGTTTAATGGCCGAGAAATGATTTTTCACTTTCCAATTGAAGAAGTAATATATCTCAGGCTTTACTGATCATGATGGTGGTACCTTCATAAGTCAATGGCCATGGCAGTCCAGGGTAAATCCATCCAGTAACATAAAAAAATAATAAATAAAGAAAAGGGTAATGATGCAAGTGTGCATCCTATTTTTTAATATATTTAAAGAAAAAGAGATTATTGTACGCATTATGTGCTTGCGGGTTGGTTATCGTTGCTATGGCTATCCTTATCTATTTATAGGCATTGATAGGTTTCTAGAATCTGCAATTGGTATGTGAATATTATTCACTAAAATCAAGATAAGGGCCTATATGGTAACACACAATAGTATATTCATGAATTTTCACTATTTTTGCGAATAGGTATATCACATATAGTGGACCCCACTACTAGGTCCGAGTGTTGTTTAATTTATCGATCATCGAAGAATAGATAAAATTGTTATTATTAAATAAAATATTAACTGGAATGTATTTATTTATTAAAATTATTTACAAGTAATGTAATCATCATGAATAATAGTAATCGAAAAAATATTATTTTTATATTCATGGTTTGTTTAATACTAGTAGGAATAATGAGTTGAGTTAAATGATTCGGTTCTGTCATGTAATATATTTAATATAAATTAGATTTATGTGATAAAATATAAATAATATTAATGACATTGTTTATTTCATCATATTTATTTATATAGTGGATGTTTAATTTATATGGGTCATCGGGGAACCCAATCAGAGTATTTGAGTATCCACTACAAAATGGAGAGTGAGGCTCTTGCATAATAACTATTCACTGTGAGATTTCAGGTACATCTCTATCCTATCACTATTTCTAGAGATATATGCTATCGATTCAGGTGAATGGATCATGTTCACATCCTTGCATCGAAGGTACATCGATGTGGTGATCATTGAGATGTTGAAGGAATCGTTGGATCACAATGCTGGTACTCAGAATCTGATGATTAAAACTCCAACATATTTTTGAGTTGTGTATTGAAAATTCTGAGGGATTCTACTTTGGATAATTTGTTTAATGAACATTGGTGATAAGAAGTTTTCAATCCTAGATTCAGATTGAAAAGAAATGTTTTTTTTCATTTTTGTGCTCTATTAAATTTACCAAAGATCCACAGACCATGCGGTGGCTCGAATCTTCGGAGATGACTAGGTTTATTCATCCTAGTGATTAAAAATATTAAAATATCTAGCCTATTGGCTTCTGCTGTGACCCTCGTAACTTTACATGACTTGAATTTGTAGAATGAACATCTTCATATAGTTATCAACTATATCTCCCCCCATATTGGGAAGTTTGAGATCACATTGTCTGTTTCATTCATAGTTTTCTTGTGTCCTTCTATTTAGTTCTATTTTTTTATATATGGTGAGAATATAGGTGAGAAATATTTTTCTATTGAGAATCATATATTAAAAATTTTAAAGGAAAGAATAATATTAAATTTTTCCTATATCAGGATTCCAGGATGATATAATTCAATCTTAATAAAAGGTTTACATTATCTTTAAATCCTACATAATGGTTTATAAATGAATGTGATTGACCAAATAATGTCTATTGGAAGTGTTAGATCTTGTGGTGAGTATGGCCCATTGTATATCACCATTTAATGATCGAGTCTAGATCAATATCCGTTTTTTCAAGGTTTTTAACACTAGGTAAATATGTGCTAGAGCCACATTCAATTATATTATCTAGACATATACATATTCACATGGAAACCACCTAATACTCACCAAAATACTAGGATGTTTTACTATATTTAGACTTATCCATAAGGTTATTACTAGTGTTTTATAATACTAATTTCCACAAATAACTGAACCATCCTTTGATACCAACTACGGTGATAAACCTTTTTATTTCAAAAAATTTTCATTACATTGTTATGAATTTAACAATACATTGGATCTTATGAGGTTTAGTGTATTTGAAACAAGGAAAATAATACATAAAAACATAAGAAACATAAAATCTCATTTAATAATCTTTAAAGAATCTTTCATAGGTTTATGCTATGTTACTTTTAATTCACCTCATATCATCGCGACATAAATCAAATAAAGGGGTTAACATAATGCCCAATAAGAGAATAAAAAAAAGAAGATACTTAGTATGTGAAAAAGAGGCCTATCAATAAGGTATGATCATTTAAACACGAGTCATATCATAATATAAAGAACATTAATCATAACAAGGAAATGTGGTTACAAAATTAAGAAGAGATATTCATAAATATATTACCAAGGGTAATCACTAGGGTGTCATAAATTATAATTTTAAATATTGTTCATCAAGGTATCTTAAAATATTTCATTTCTATATATTAATTCATTTACCAATGAAATGAAGTGATATCAGGGTACACCATTCATATTTCTTAATTCATGTGAGCCACATTGATCATAATAAATAATTTCATCAAAAACCTGATAAGAATAAAGAACATGTTTCATATTAAAACATTAAGTATATTAGTTCTCAAAGAATTGAATATTACATAAATTTTAACCCATAAGGAATGTGAGTCCCATGAATTTAAATCTGAAAATAAATATATTAAATTTATATCTAATTGAATTCCCATGTCCAAGGAAGAGGATTCAGTATTCACAATATAGAAATATTTCATTAAAAGAGAAAATTTCATGAACTGATAATAGTAGTATAGTAGTATAAAAAATAGATTATGGGAAAGGAATAATGAAAGATAATGTAGTCCTAATATTGGTAAACCATAATTTGGGTATTACTAGTAAGATAATGGTTCATGAATAGAAATAAAATTTTATATCAAGAATATTTAGACAAAGAAGGAACTTGAATGAAAAAGAAGAAGTGGATGATTCCCTTACCTTGAATATTTTCTACATAAAATAAGATGTTGGAAAATTCGTACCATGATGGGACCTTAGAATAAATATTTTGGAGGAAAAATTACAAGAAAATTAAGGCTTATAAAATTTTTAGTGGTGAGGAATAATTAATAGGGGGTATTCATATTTTAGTAGGGGTGGTTTTAAATGGAGTAAATATTGATTATTTTATCATATTATCTAACCACTTGTGGATAAATTGAATTTAAAACAATTTTATAGACCATTAATGTGAGATAGAGTGTGGTTGTATATTCAATTAAAACAAAAATGATCCATACATTATAACTAATTTTATAAAAGCATAGAATCCAAAAAACAAATCTTATTTTAAATTCTTATTTTTGGTTCCAAAAATATAAGGTATAAAATTCTAAATTTAAATTAATATATAAAAATTATTTTTTTAAATTATATATTTATTAAATAAAATGTTTCATAATTTTTTAGTCATATTGTGTAATAATAATTATGTCATATAATCACATTACTCATAAATAGGAATTTTTCACTTTTTTAATAAAATTCCAACATTGTCAAAAAAAATTGAAAAAATAAACATAATTTAATTTTGAAATGTTGTGTCCAAAATTTTTATTTATTTCATTAAAATAATTCTATATGTATTAAAATTTTAACTTTTAAATAAATCAGATTTTTTATAAAAATTAACAATTAAATATTAAAATAAACAATCTAACCATTTTAAAATCTAATTAGGGCATCGTTAAAATATAGTATCATACAAAAATAAATTTTTATGACTATTTAATTGAATATATTTTCTTTAAAAATTATACATAAAACATATTTTTAATAGAATATGTTTATAGTCTTCAAAAATAATATAATGTTTCTTAATAAATAATCTCGATGATCATTTAAATGCATCGATTTGACTAACAATAATAATGGAAAACCATTTTATTAACTAATGGTCATAATAACAATCAATTTTATGAGCTAAAAACAAAATGGAAGATGATAATATTCCATATAAATATACCATCATTATTTCAATTCATCATTCATTTCAATTTTAAACAAGGTTAAGTATCATTTCCAAAATTAATATGGTATTTCTTAATATTTGTTTCTATGTTATAACACTGTGCATGTGTGCGATTATTCTTGGGGATCGAGCAAACCCATATTTTTATATTTTAATTTATTTATCCTCTATTAGTTTTCCTATATCAATATTTAGTATTATGTTTGGTATTTTTGTAGACTGAATGTAATGTTATTATATAATTTAATAAAGTTATTGTGGTTTCTAATACATGTTTTCTATCTCTTTTCTATTTTTTCTATGAAATATGGAGGCAGTTCCACTTTTATTAAAAGAATGAAAAAGATAGTATCCCAATAGTGTATGGGAAGATACAGAAAATACCATGTAACAAACTATCTATCTATCTTCTCTTTAACCTTTCTGTTAGCACCATTTCCTCTTCAAAAATTACAGGCCATCCAGTTCTTCCACGACTATGACCTTGACCTCTCACTCTCCCCCTATTTAGAGGGAGTGATTTCGGCCTATGAAGTAAATTATCATCATCTATTCTGTCAGAATCATATATATTTCCATGATTCTCATTATATTTTTCTTGATTGGCTTCTTTAGTTTTTGGATTCATCACCTCCTCAACCTCCTTTTAAATAATAGAAACATCAGTATTTTTATCAGAGTGAGGAGTAGGAAAACCTGAAGTCAGTTTCTCAACCACCCTTGTGGTCACAACTGGATTCATTTTTTTCTTATAGAATACAATATGAAATCCATAATTATCCACCATAGATTTTTAAGAGTCATGAAATGTTTTAGAGATGAATTGGGAGTCAGTTTCTAAAATTTGCATACCCTTTCGATGACTAGAGATAACCATCTGTTCATGCGAGAGCCAATTATCAACCTCATTTTGTATTTCTTCTTAATTCACTTGGTCAACCATCATGTTATCATCACATTTTTGGGGGGTCAATATTGTTTGATATTGATACTGGAAATCCACCTCTATAGTGAAAATAACAGCCCAAGATTTCATCTTAGTCTTAGAGTTGACGAGTGAGTCACTTGGTCCGACAAACTTCTTATCAACTGGTGACTTGGCAACCTCCTCAGGAACAATTTCCTGTATTTGTTTCTTTATTTCTACATACCCAAGGAAGTTTCATGTTTCTCGGAATGAATTTGGGATGTGAAGGTATACTATGAATTCAATCATTGTGGGGTTAACCTCACTTCCCTGTCTAGATATTTGGTGACCCAAGATGATACCATGTTTCACCAACAAAATTAACTTCTCCAAGTTGATGGACATTTTTATCTTCTCACACCATTCCAAAACTATCCCATAGTTCCTAAAGAACACGTTAAATGATTTATCATAGATAGATAAATATTGCACAAACACCTCCAAAATCTGCTCCACCATATCATGGAAAAAGACCATCATGCATAACTAGAATGTGGTAAGAGCATTAAGCATTCAAAAAGTCCTATATTGATATAAAAATCTTCCATATGGGCACATGAAGGAGGTTTTTTCATGATCTTCATGGGAGATATCAATTTAGTAATACATTGAATAACCATCCATAAAATAATAATTTTATTTCTCTTTCATTGGTTCTAGCATCTGATCGATAAATAGAATAGGAAAGTTTTCTTTCTGTGTGGAATCAATTAATGTATAGTAATATAAATTTATTCTGCATCCCATATATGTTCTTATAGGGATAATATCATTATTTCATTGGAAACTCTCATGAACCCTCCATTCATAGGCACTACTTGTAAAAGTATTTCCCATGAGCTGTCCAATATTGGATAAATGATTCAAGAATCAAAAAGTTTAATAACCTCCTTCATGAGAACATATTTTGTGGGAGGGATAAGTCTTCATTGTGGTTGGAAATTTTTCTTTTCCTCTTATTCCAAAATAACCTTATATGTTAAAAGTATTGGATTAATACCTTTAAGACTAGCCATTGTTATACCAACAACCTTCTTACTTCTATCTAGAACATGAAAATGTTCAGCTACTTGATTCATTATCAGAGATGAATTAAGAATGATATACAATATATCCTTCTCTCACATTTAACCATACTTGATAAATGATGGGATAATCTTAATTTCTAATCAAGTAAACTTTAAATATATATGAACCAAGTCATTATTACCTTCTATTTCCATACTATTTGGAACACATTCTTAAATCATATATCGACTGTCCTAGACATAAACATACTATAACACTACATTTTCTTATTTGGATGGGATTCCATGGTATCTATGTCATTGGTTAATAGAGAAAAACCCATGTCCATTTATGTGCAGTCCAAATAATTTTCCAATTTGGATAATGTGAAATAGTCATCATATTCAATATGTCATTCTTTTGTGATGGCCTTTAGGATGTTGTAGGGTTACTTTTCATACCCAACTCAAAAAATCAATTCCCCCTGATGAACATCGATCAAAACCTTTTACATATCTAAAAATTATGTTTTTAATAACAGTTATAATTTAGGATTCTCATTCATATGAAGAATAATGATGTTTTTTGTAATAATCAACTTTCTAACCTTCACCATAACATCTTCTAGGATCCCCTTGGGATATTTGATAGAATGATTAGCTAATTGTAAAACCACATAGGTAGGATTAAATTCATTATATCCTAAATCATTAAATACTATAAAAATAAATAAAATTAATAATATCTCCTTGATCACAAATGGCCATAACAAACTCATAAGAGCTGTTAATAGATTTGATAGAAAAACTTACAGGATCTTGAATCTTGGATACGGTTGACTGTTGGACTATTGTGGAGTACTCCTTTTTAAGTGGAATGGTACCTAAATCCTATATAATTTTTTAATTTTAGATTATTTCTTTCATGAAGTTCATGTAAGGGGTAATTTGAGTTAATACCGTAGTGAAGGGGATGTTTATGTGGAGTTTACAATACAACACCATGAAATTAAGGAACTAGTGATCTAATTATATATGCTTTGTTTTCTTATATAGGGTAAAGAGTAGTACATAATGATTGATCAACTACATTTACCTATATTTAATAATCTATTTGCCTTAATATTACTCATTAATTTAAGGTTGAAAATTTGATTCATATTCTTTATCTACAGATTCGGATGGTCGGTTATGTTTTTAGCTTCAACTACATTTTTCATTATTGTCACTAGTTGAGTGATTTCTTTTCCACTCCTAAATTTCACTACCTTTTTCGACCATGATGATTTTTTTATTAAATAATATTGTGTTGGGTTTCCCTATATAGATTTGATTGGATAGCACCCAATATGTTATTCAAGGCCTTGGTTTGTATAATCTATATTTTTAAACCTTGTTTCTACACTAGTGATGAATTTATACATCATTTCATCCAAGTTCAACACTGGTTCCTTCTATGGTGGTGTAGATTTTTATTTCTACTATAATGAAAAATATACAATGTGATGGTTTTTGAATCCTTATTGATGATATGAATCCCACCGGTATTGATTTCCTCATTTTTTCCTCAAGTATAGATTCTTGAATTGTGTTTGGGAATATCCTATAGGTCTTTGAGGAATCTAAGGTGAAAGTTTTTGTTATTGTTCACCTTAAATAGAATTTGAATTATCTTATCATGTGGTATGTTTTTATTATAGAAAGATATTTTGACCCCAATTTTTTGAAACATAGAAATATTGAATCACCAACACTAGTTCTTGAACATTCACCCATCCCATTTTTGTCTCTTTATTTACTACACTTAAGATAATTCATCAATTGAAATCGATTATTTCCATTGAGACAAAGTATGTTAATATTATTTAACATATTTTCAATTTGGGTAGTGAGAATTTTGATGACAATAAAATTTTGTATCCCCCTCTTTTGGGTGAATATTTTTGAGTTCCATTGGTAGATATTAGGTGATGTATATTCTAATAAATTAAACAAATTTTTAGGTTCTTTTCTCAAAATCATTCTTTCATCCAAAAAATCCACAACATATTTGGTTTCCATGGTGATTACGCTCTATGGAATTTTTAATTATGTTCATAGGTGAAGCCCATTTGAAAACTATTTCTCATCATTACTTTTATATTATTCTATGATGCATATAGGGACTCAGATTCATGTTTCTAGAAATTATGGATGCATTTTGTAACATCACAATTTGGTTGGAGGAAACTATTTGGTAAGGAAGACTTGATCAGGAGCCTGCAATATAATATTGATGAATTATGGTAGCCCATTTATCTAGTCCTTGAAATTATTCCTGTATAAAAATGGGAATAGGTGAAGTTTACTAACATAATATGAAATTTTATTATAGTGAAACATATCATAAATTTCAAGAATGTTTTAAAGACGAGCATTGTGATCCTCAATTCAAAATAATATGAATTGAACTATGTTATATATTAGCTTCATGATAGTTAGTTTTGTCTCGGAATTTTTGGATTGATTTGGTGGTCGAAAAATATGTGAATCAATAGAATTAATTGATGGAATTTATACACCATAAGAATACATTGATGTAGAAGTTTAACTTGAGGAGTACGATGCTCATATGAAATATATCTTGGTATATATTAATCTAGTGGATGATGGTCTTTGGGTTGATACTAAGGCAGTTGTTGTTGGAAGTTTTATTTATATTTTTGTGGCATATATCATTATGGATTTAGTGGAGTAAATTCTGACATGAATTGTGTCAATTTCTTCTATTGATTTTGTGGAACATATTCCATGAATAGAAGAGGTTGTTGTTATGGTATCCCCGAACATGAAAAATATTGATTCAATTCCTCTTCTTGTACAACCTATTTTCCAATTAATGGAAAATGATGGGATATCACATATTTATGTTTAGCATGATAGATTTTTGGATGTGTTCTCCCTTCAATGCTGGATATTATATTGATATAGATCTTTTGATATCCAGGCCAAAGAATATTTCTGATGATGTATCTATGATATTAGAATATGTAAGGCGATGCACCATGTAACTATGAGTTTTCACATAAAAACATCACACCAAGCATAAAAAATAAAAAAACCAAAAAATTGAAATGATGTTATGATAGTATTTTAGTCATACTATACTATAAGTGTAATGGATGTATTGGGTCAATCCATAGCGAAATTATATTGTATTTATCAATGTGAGTAACTTAGTCAATTACTTGAAGAATAATTTAATGAATTTTCAAATAATATATTCTTAAATAGACCATAATTAGAATCTTATAAAGGATTATTTTATTTAAAATGGAATTTAGTAAATTTGTGTTTTAACTTAATAAACATGTTGAATTGAGGATGTATCCTTCAATGAAGGTTATGAGGATTTCAATTTGATGAGTGTTTTATTGTTCATAATAAATCCTTAGTGCAAGTATTCAAATGTATCAAAACCTCCTAGGTCTGATATGGTCCATTTAATTCATAGAATTTCACTTCTTGGTGTGATAGTCAATTTCTAGAATTTTTCATAAGGTGAAAACTCATAATGATAGAAATTATACATAATTGTAATTGATAGAGTCATTTTATGTTCTTAAAATATCACGGAACATGTTTTTCTTGGTCTTGCATAACATATCCAATGAATTTAAGAAACTTTCCCAAATAATAGAAAAGAAACTTTAAGAGAATTGTACAAAGACAACACGAAAGATTCAATTTCCACAATTAATCCTATATTTTCATCCATGCCCAAAAATGTTCGGTAAATTATCTACTCATGGAATAAATGATAAAAAAACTTTTTCTTATCATGTTCATTAAAATATGTAATAAAGATAGATATGTCTAGAAATTACTTAAACTAGGTATCAAGCACTCCTCCTGCAAGGATTGAATCACTTTTTGATGGTTCATGGCATCTAAAATCGTCATAGGATCATTAATTGGATGATCCATAGTGTTAAAAGGTTGTTATAGGTCATAATCCTATATCAAAGGGTTTTTATGGAGGTATATGAGAGGTAGGTTATTGTCTGTTGACTGAAACAAGGTTATTTTCACTGTGTGCCACCTATGTTGTACATTATATGCCACCAAATTCGAGTCACATGGTCTATTAAAAATAATTCATGGTTCAGTTAATCAAGTGTATATTATTCACATATGTTTGTATTCTCTAGTTTTACATCACATGGATTGAGTTATGGTTCACATGGTTTGAGTGATCATGCAGAGAGCATGTAATTTCCACTGTCACTACAAAAAGTTCCCCACATGGTCTCTTGGTGAATCCAGATAGTTCGTAAAACTATGCAGAGGTCATGCAATTGAGTTTTTTTCAATTGTCTAATCCTATCACAGTTTCTTGGGCTTGGTTTCATGGTTTGGGTGATGTAGTAGAAACCGTACACCTTGAAAAATGGGTTTAAAAACCTTCAATTTTGATCCGAAATTCATGGTTCATTCCAAATATTATTGATTATTTATTGGATGGAATGATTCCTCCCATAAAGACATATTTATGGATATGAATACATAAAAAATTAAGTTTTAATATCATTTTAAATGTAATTTCAGATATGAAAATGACCCATGCACACGAGTGCATCACTTAATCATATATTTTTGTTATTTATTGAAATACTAAACCGAATTACTTCCTTTTCATCAAATTGACTTTACTAAATTTATACCACAACTATAAAGATTTTTGGTAACTCAATTTTCATTATTTGAGTTATAATATTCTATTTGACTTAAAATTTTGGTAGATTCTACCAAATAATTTTGTTATGTGATGTTCATTTTTTTTGAATTAATATTGTTATCAGATTGTAATGAAACATGTTTTTACTCTATAAATAAATAATGTGATCAATGGATTAATCCATATGAAACAGCAAATAAATATAGGCAACTATATGGTTTCCGTATAATTATCAGGTATAAAAAATAGTAATAGATTTATGATATATATGGAAATAAAAACTAATAAAAATAAAATTCACTTCAAATATTGACTCAATTAGTAAAACTGAGAAACTAATAAAATATTTGTCCAAAATTTAATTCCTTCCATGTATAAATATTTTTATATGAATAGTTTATCAATAATATATTAAGTAGTAATTTATTGAAAAAATAAGAGTTAATATACAAAAAATTAATTTCTAATAAAAGTAGTTTTTTCTATATTTTATTATTTAAATTAAAAATAAAATTTACCAATTTTATGATGTGGATTTGAAAAAAAATAATTTTTTGGATTCATCATGGTCATAATATCTTAATAGTAATTTTTGGGGTTTTTTCCCAATATAATGACTTTTTGATGAATAATGCAAAATAATGGTTTTAAAAATAACAATAATTTTATGATACTAATAGAAAATATGTATGAATTTAAAATTTATGAAACTTTATTATAAGAAACTATATATTATTTATATGTGAATTTAAAATTTTGAAAATTTTGGTTTTAATTTCTAAAACCATATTTTACATTTTATAACATAAGTTATATATATTATTTTAAATATTGTTTTTTATACATTTTAAATTTGTTATGTTAAAATTACCTTTTTATCCCTTTTTAAAAATAGAATAAAAAAATGAATTTATAATTTTTAATTATCAGGATCAAATTATATAAAAAGATCCATTTTATTTTTTGGGCATAAAAAATATATTACCTCGCAAAAAACTATTTATCATGGTAAAAACAAAATGGGTAAAAATGAGTTACTTTAGAGGTAAAGGGCCCAACATATTAAAAACATTTTTTAATTAAGTGCTGTATGTTTGAATCAACCATATATATTCTAATTTTTATTAATTATTAATTTTTTAATCACTTTCTTTGTGAATTAATTTCCATTATTGAAAAGTTTGGGCTATATACAAAAAGTTCACTCTTTTTCACTTAAAAATAGAGATATTCTGATACTCACTTACCCTTAGTACAAAAGTCCATATGTTTGGTAAAAACTATACCACCTCCCCCGCATACTCCTATACACCTTAATGATGTTTTTGTGTTATTAAAATATCATCCCTCAAAGGTTTATTACCCTTCAAAAAGGAGATAATCCAATAAGTGAGGTATATGTTCCTAACAACTCTATCAAATTTCTATTTATTTATGCACTTTTATCATTGTTAAAATTCTTTTTCAGAATATTAAAATTATAAAAAATTATCATTATTATACTGTTTTGTTTTTATAATACTGGTATAAGTATTAACCACTACCCTTTCGATTAAGAAAAACAAGAAATTGAATTGTTGGTTCCGCGGACTACCCCCTCCATGAATAAACTTGTTTGATTTTACTTCAATTAAAAACCTGGACAATTTTAGTCTATATCTTATATTTATATATAATAAATATAAGTTATATATATATATATTTATTATGTTACTTTTTAGATTACACAAAAATTAATGATCATGGTAAGATAATCCATCTATATCGACAAATAACCCGAACTAGTTCATCATCATTTTTTATTCACCAAAAATTACTAAAACTACCCTATAACATATTTATAGAATCATAATTCTTGATAAAAAATAAATTATATGTTTATTATTGGGTTTAAAACGATGATATTTTTGATAATATTGAATATCTACACCATCTTTATGAACCTTGTTCAAATAGTCAAGATTATTAACATCTGATTTTGAAAAGAGATTACAACAACCTAATACATGAAGATAATTGTTATTAATAAAGAGTATAAATAGAAATGTATATGAATAATGTTCTGAAGTAGATAATTAAGATGTTTATATTTATGAAATAGATTGTAACACTCCAATATTTCATAGTACGTTATCTCTTTAAAGTAGTTTAATAGCTTATCTTTGACGCAACACCAACTTGACTAGCATCATATGCAAGATTGAGTTTCTGCAAAACAACTCAATCATATTATAATTATTTAAATGATACATTTATTTATCAATTAAATATTGTAATATTATTAGTAACAAATAAAATTTAAATGTTATTTGCAATTTTTTCTACTGAATGAAACATATTTACAATTAAATGTATAAGTTTTGTTAAAATAGTTATATATTTTGAGAAAATATTTTCTTAAAACAACTATATTTTATGTCCTTCTCTGAAAAATAATAATAAAAAAATTTATACACTTCTAAAAATTGAATTTGGTAAAATATACATCATTTTTGAAATTGGAATTTCAGAATTATCCTAGGGTGAATTTTTGGAATTTTTTGAAAACATTCAATCTTAGATGAATAGTGAAAAATACAGCATAGTACATAAAAACCGAGTTTTTCATTTAAATAATTATTTTTAATTCAAAATTATTTTAATGAAAAAATAGATAAATAATAATTATATCATTACAATCTATCTCACTAGAGTCATTTTACAATAAGAATAGATATATATAATTTTTTTTAAATATTTTAACGTATTTTACCCACCTTCTAAGCACATTCGCAAATTTGCTTAAAACATAATTTTATTACTTCAGTGAATTGAATTTAAAAAATCTGACAGACACAGTTGTCATTAGTAAGTAAAATCTGTTTCGATAGGTTGAAAATAATTTTTTTGTGAATAATAACATTCGAATTTTATTTACCACAATTAAAAGTAAATAGGGTAATTAAAGGTAAAAATAATATTATAATAAAATAAAATTACCCCAAAACATGTCCTAATTCGATTAAAGAAGCTTTTTTAGAACAAAATCAAACTTATTACAAAAATATGATCCTTTTTTATCCACTTGGGTTAGAGTTGGACATTTATTATATTTTATTTAAAGAAGAGTTAAAAGTGTCAAATTCAAATTTTAATAACTAAACAATTTTTCATATAGTTCTATAAATAAGATAAATTCAACTATAAATATTCCTTATAAATAATTTTTTTCCTAAATCATGGTATTTTATTTATAATTTTTACACATTATATAATTAAATTTATTTGTGACACAATGATGATGTAGTGATTGCCTTATTAATGGAAGATTAAAATAAATGATATTATAAATATTGAAATAAAAGTGATTTAAAACATTTGATGCCATACACTAATTTTCTAGGTGACTATTAAATTTTAGGATTGATTCATATTTTATTTTCGAAGGAATCAAATTTTTATGACCATTACAAAAAAACAAGTATTAAATAGTAACAAAATTGACATAAATGATATTTTAAAATAAATACTTTTTCTTAAAATAATATAAAAGTAATAAAAATATAAAGTTATTCCAAATAACTGGGATAGTGTTAAAATTTCATAAATTATCCACTTTAGGTTTTTAAGGAAACTTATAGTAACTATATTAACCTTGTAGTATACAAACACAAGAAGACATGGTAAGAGTTAAACAATTTCACTAAGTGTTAAATCTAAAAGAGAAGGTTAATATGAACACCTAAACATGTCTAAAACCTATTGGTTGAAGGTATTTACACCCATACATAAATTATAATAGAAATAAATCTATTTTTATCTATAAAAAACAAAAAAGTATATTAAAATAAATTAATATTTCATCATTTTTCCTAAAGTGCCCCTGACCTCTCTTATAAAAGGGCACCTCCCTTTCTTTTTTAATTCACAACTAAAAATCCTTTTGGATTGGACAAAACCTTCCCAAATCTCCTTAAAACTACCCTAACATATTCTTAGAGGTCTTACCTTGATTAAAAATCCAACTTATAGAGCCCTTTCTTCAAATCAAAAGGAAACACCCGAAGAAGAGAAGATAATTTTTTCGCCTCTTTCAAAGATCTTTTCTTCTTCTACTTCCTATTTCATTGTTGTTACGATAATAAATTAATAACTATAGTACCATTTACTTTATGATATGTTATTATAAATATGTTACAACCATATTAATTATTCTATCCATCCGATGAATGAAAAAGTCACCATGCGTGCGGATGTACGGCTTATCGTCTCCACACATTGGTGTAGTTTGTTACTCAACAATACATTATTTGGATGGGATTAATAATGAGTATAATTAATTTAAATAATGAATATAAAATATTAATTATTCTTTCTATATAATATAACATCAAATTAAACACCATTTAACCATCAATAGATTGACATTTTAACTCGTGTGTACGTACAGCTTACCATCTCCACGACGCGATGAGATTTATCTTCAACGATCACCATACAAGAATATTTATAAAAATATATATTTATCTGTTATGAGATATATTAAATAATATTTATACTATAAAAATATATATTTATGTTGATAAATATATTTTTTTACTTCTATATTATACAATAAGAAAACAGAAACAACATTCATGCGTACATACGGACAACCGTCACCATGAATGATGTTTCCATTTCATATATCTATCTATTATAAATATTTATATTATGAATATATATGATATATAAATAATTTTTATATTATGGTAGTATTTAAATCATGATCTATGTGATATGATCAAGAATAACAAGTTAAAACCCAAACGATAAATAATGAAATTATTACCTGAAATGTTACATTAACTTGGAAATTATTATTAAATGGATTGTATAAGGTCATAAATTAATCATGTATGATATCATAAGTATGAATATTGATTGGTTATAATTTAATAACATATTATTTTTATTATATAGGAGATTAAACGTACCCTCGACTAAGAAAAAGTACATCGTAAGCGTTAATTTCAAAATCTATTTATCATTTGAGGTTGTTTATATGTAAGTATCTACTGGTACTTCTTAATCATCCATATCTAGTTTTCTTTGTATTTAAAAATATTATTAGAAATTTTTTTAATGGAATAATTTCCCATATTTTACTTTTTATAAATCACTTTCAAAGGAATCTTTCTATTGTTGTCCAAATAAGTCACTTTATGACCTTTTTGACAAAAATTAAGGAAAGAATGTTTTTTTAACTTATATGGAGGGTGAGTCTATTTTAAACCATTATAAAACCTTTGAACATTCCCTTAAAATATTATAAGAATATTTTAAAAATAAATGTTTTCTTTTATAATTATGATAATTTTAAAGGATTTCAAAGTAGAAAGAGATATTTCTCTAAAATAGTTTTTGAGTTGATTTCATCTCTGTCAATATATATTGTTGGATTTTATGTTTAATTGAAGTTTATTTATTATTCAACTCTATTTTATATTGTATTGATAGTTTTAAGATATGTTTGTCTATAGATGTGATATTTTTATGTCATTCACAGTTTATGGTTAAAGTATTAACATTTCATATGCTAGTTTAATAAGAATGTTTATGTTATGTTTCACCCTTTTCAAATGAAGAATGAATTGGACATTGTAAGTGATGATGGGGGCCCTCTATAGCCCCTTGATGCATCAGTAGGTCTCATTAGACAAACTAGTGTTTTTTTATAAGGCCTTGATAATATTTTTATTTGTATTCTTGGAATAATGCCTTGACAATATGGTTATGATGTATAACATTATGTATTCCATCATTATGAGATTAGATATTGTTGTTTAATGTGATTATTAGACTAATAGAATATCTCAGTGAATATATAAATGGAATTATTTGATATATCTTTGAATTATTATTCTGAATTTTGTGTTTAAAAGAATTTTGTTTTAGTTTTATACATTGCCTTAATAGTTTGTGCTTATTTATGATAGTTCTATTGTATTTTTATCCTTACTGAGCATTTGATCTAACCCCCTTCTTATGTTTTATTTACCAAGGATGCGAAAAAGTGTTATATGGTTGATATTTAGTGTTGAGTTAGGGGAATAATGACGTTATCAAAGGATTATATATGTTTTAATTTATTTTTGAAATTGTAATGTGATGTTCATGTATGTATTATGATTTCCAAGACTACTAAAATGACCTGTACTTCAAGACTTGATTCCTTGTAATCGTGCCAATGTATTAAAATAATACACTGGATCTAGGCTTCTAGGGTCGGGACGTTACATTTGGTATCTGAGAATGTTTAACGACAACCTTCGAAACTAGATTTAGATAAACTCTGATTAGAGAACATTACCTTATGATATACATTGAGGATTAGTATAGAATAAATTCATATAATTTTTGTAATGTCGATATTATGTGTTTCTTCCATGAAATACACCCATGTCTAGATACTACAAGTGGATCTGGTTCTTTCACAGATGTACCTATGGGTGAAAACTACAATAAGGTGTTCTGGGCCTGAATTGGGGTAACCTGGTACACGACAACAGGCCTTACTGCGCACTTGGTTTGACACTCCTGGGGGATATGCTTAAGATTATTCACATTTTCATTTCAAACCATTATGAATTATTTTTGATTAGATATGTCTACAAAGAGTCCATTTATATTTTTATGAGATAATATATTCATAAATTGTTCAATTTATGGTAAGTATTTCACTAGTTTAGAATTAGGAATTATGATTAATAACCTAATCAAGTGTGGAAAGAATTACTATCCCACCAATGCTCATGTTTCAAAAAGTAAGAAGGATCCTATACTACATAGTCTTAAGCCAACATTTCAAAGGGAAATAGACTTCTATATATTTTCATCATATAATGAAACAGTTTCATTTATTAATTAGATAAGTAAATAATTTTTTGAGTCCTATGGCTTTGAAGGAAGGCCAGAGAAGAAGAGGATGGAATTTAGAAATATGGATAAAGGGAAGAAGGGAAAGAAGTATTTTCCCATATTTGATAACTGTGGAAATAATCACCTTGGGAAGTGCTTGAAAGGACTAGGTGTTTTTTATAAGTGTGGAGAAAAGGGTTATCAGGAAAAAGAATGAAAAGGGAAGGAAGAAAATGCTTTTATTTAGTGTTTAAACTATAGTGAAATGGGGGCATTGTGCAAATAATTTTCCTAAGTGTCAAGGAAATATATATATAAGAAGAATCAAAGGTATTAAGATCATGAATAAGCTGTTATTATAGGCGGTGTGGAATAATTAAAGTATTTGTGTTTTTGGATTGAAGAATTATGTAATTTGAGTGTTGTATCAATGATATAATAGTTATATGAACTATGGAAATAAATAAGGATTTCTATATAGTACTATTTCATTGAATATTTGAGATTGTATGGTACTATGAAAAGTGATTCAATAATAAGTTAAATTTTTTTTAAAATACATGGTTGAGGGAAAGATAAACTTTATTATGATCTTGATACTGAGATAGTGATTTTCGAATAAAATAAGATTGATTTGGATATATTATATTGGATATTATTGAATTCCTTGGAACTAATTAATTGTTTATTTATTCCATCATTGTTTGAGTTTACAAAATTGTTGGATTTAAGGGGTATATCTGGTATTATATAACGAATATGGGTGCATTAATGTTTTCTATAAGTTGTTATGGAAATTCAGGGTGTTACCATGCTTTATGAGAATACATAATGAAGGTATTCACATGTTTTTATGAGGAAAAAATAATTCTTTATTATGTTTACCTCCCATAAAACATTTTCTACCGTGAGTTTGGACACATATATTTTGGATATGTATAATGGTTGGAATAGAGTAAGTTAGGAACTTGATATTTTGATTGGGGATAAAATAATTTATTGGATACTTTGACCTAACCTTTTTAATTTAGGTAAACATATATATGATTAATGAAATACTTGTGGGACTTATGATTTATAAAATTTGTTTTAGGCATTAAAAGAAAAATCATTTTGAACATTCATTTCCTAGTGTAAGGGATGATGTGAAAATAGATCGAAGCACAACCAAATGATGAGATTATGATTATGACAGGTAATGATATAATGTATGTTTTCCTGAGTTCTTATCTTGATAGTAAATTAATTCATCCTATTCTAAATATAAAGTATCTAAAACAATGTGTTATCCTAATACCTTATTTTTTGTTGATCTGATGATATTTTAAATCATCATAGATTTAGGATTTTAGGCTGTTAATTTCACCTTTATTGTTCACTTTTTTGTGATTGATAACCTCAATCACTCCCAATAAATATATACATTTTCCCTCCAATTATGTGTCTCTAATTTCCACCAATTTTCTCGTATTAAAATTCCTGATTTGGTGGTGACTTTTTCATTTCCCTTTCCCTCTTATTAAGAGTAAATTTTATTAACCTTATTTCTAATGTGGGGTTTCCACAATAAATTTTTTTATTTTCAACCTTTTATTTTTTGAAGAACAATTTCAAATTTACAGGATGTAATTTACTGAAGTATGGGAGAATGTAAAACCCCAAGATTCCATAGTACTTTATCTCTTTAATTTAATTTAATAGATTATATTTCAGGCAACACCTACTTGGCTTGGATTAAATGAAGGATTGAGTTACTGTGAAACTACACATTAGTATTATAATTATTTAAATGATATATTTATTTATCAATTAAATATTATAATATTAATAGTAAAAAAAATAAATTTTAAATGTTATTTAAAATTTTTTCACATAAATAAAACATATTTATAATGAAATGTATAAGTTTTGTTAATATAGGTATATATTTTGAAAAAACTATTTTCTTAAAAGAACTTCATTTTATGTCCATTTATGAATATTAATAAAATTAATTTAAAACACTCCTAAAAAGTTAATTTGGTAAAATAGGCATCATTTTTGAATTTGGAATATCAAAATGAGATTAGGATGAATTTTTGATATTTTTCTAAAAACATTCAATTTTTGATGAATAGTTTAAAATACTGCATAGTACATAAAAACCGACTTTTTCATTTAAATAATTACTTTTATTTTAAATTTATTTTAATGTAAAAATATATACACAATACCTTTATTAGTTCAATGTAAGTCACTAGAGTCATTTTATAACAAGAATAGATATATATATAGAATTTTATTGAACTTTTTGACGTCTTTTACCCAACTTCTAGGCATAACTAAATATTTTTATAAAACATAATTTTACCACTTCTGTGAATTGAATTTCAAAAATCTTACATACATGGTTGTCATCAGTAAGGAAAATTTGGTTCACTAGGATGAAAATATTTTATGGTGAATAGTAACTTTTGAATTTTATTTACCACGATTAAAAGTAGATTTGTTAATTAAAGGAGAAAATAATATTATAATAATATAAAATAACCCCAACACATGTCCTAATTCAATTTGATAAGTTTTATTCGACCAAAACCAACCTTAGGGAAAAAATATGAACTTTTTTGATCCACTTTGGTTAGATTAAGACATTTATTATATTTTATTTAATGAAGAGTTAAAAGTGTCAAATTCAAATTTTGATAACTAAACCATTTTTAATATAGGGTTATATATAAGATAAACTCGACTATAAATATTAATTAGAAATATTAAAATATTTCCTACATCATGGTATTTTAATTATAATTTTTAGACATTAAATAATTAAATTTATTTATGACACAATGATGATTTAGTGATTGCCTTATTAATGAAATATTAAAATAAATGATATTATAAATATTAAAATAAAATTGATTTGAATCTTTTGATGCCATCCTCTAATTTTTTAGGTGACTATGACATAATATAATTTATTCAATGTTTTTTTTCGAAGGAATAATGTTTTTATGACTTTTACAAAAATCAAGTATTAAATAGTAACAAAAATGACAAAAATGATATTTTAAAATAAATAATATTTATTAAATAACATAATAGTTATAAAAATCTAAGGTTCTGAAAACTAACTTGTATAGTGTTAAAATGTCATAAATGATCATCTTTATATTCCTTTGAAAACTTATAGTAACTATATTAATATTTTCGTATAAAAATGCAGGAAGACATGGTAAGAGTTAAACTATTTCACAAGGGTTAAATCTAAATGACATGGTTAATATGATAACCTAAACATGTATAAAACCTATATTTTGAGAGTAATTAGACCCATAATCATCTTATCCTATAAATAAATCAATTTGGAGATATTAGAAACAGAAAAGTATATTATAATAAATTAATATTTCAACATTTTTTCCCTAAAGTGTCCCTCACCTCTCTTATAAAAGGGGATATCCCTTTCTTTTTAATTCACACCTACAAATCCATTTTTCTCAGCAAAAAACTTATGAAATCTCTTTCCAACTACCTTTACTTAAACCTATAGGTCTTAACTTGATCATAAATCCCATTAAAGGATCCCTTTTGTTCAAATCAAAAGGGAACACCAGAAGAAGAGGTAATTATTTTATCACCTCTTTCAATGTTCTTTTCTTCTTCTACTTCATATTTCATTGTTATTACCATACTAAAATAATAAATCCAGTACCATATACATACTGATATTTATTATAAATATGGTAAAACCATATTCATTATTCTATCCATCCTAGGAATGACAAAGTCACCATGAGTGCGTACATATGGCTTACCGTTTCCACGTATTGGTGTAGTTTATTTCTCAACACTAAACTATTTGAATGGGTATAATAATGAGTATAATTAATTTAAATAATGAATATACCATAGTAATATTTCTTTATATATTATATACCATCTAATTAAATACAGTTTCATCATCAATAGAATGATATTTTCACTCATGCGTACGTACGGCTTACCATCTCCATGATGTGATGAGATTCATTTTCAACAATCACCATTCAAGAATATTTATAAAAATATATATTTTGATTAAGTATGAGATATATGAAATAATTTTTATTCAGTAAGAATATATATTTATGTTGATAAATATATTTTGCTTAATTAATTCTATACTATACAATAAGAAAACAGAAAAAATATTCATGCCTACGTACGGACTACCATCTCCATGAACATTGTTTTTATTTCATATATCTATCTATTATAAATATATATATTCTAAATATATATGGCATATAAATCATTTTTTATATTCCAGAAGTATGTAAATCATGAACTAAGTGATATGATCAGGAATATCAAGTTAAAACAAGTACAATAAAGAAAGAAATTATTACACAAAATGTTACTTTAACATGGAAATTATTTTTAAATGGGTAGTATAAAGTCATAAATGAATCATGTATGTTATCAAAATCTGAATATAGTTTTGGTATAATTTAATAACAAAATATGTTATTATACAGGAGGTCAAATGTACCCTTGACTAAAGGAAAGTACATGATAAAGGTTAATTTCATAATCTATTTATTATTCGAGGTTGTTTATATATAAGTATCTATTGTGACTTCTTTATCATCTATATCCATGTTTCATTGTAGTTCAAAATATTATCAGAAAATTTTTTAATGTATTTTTTACCCATATTTTGCTTTTTATAAAACACTTTCAAAGGAATCTTTTCGTCGTTTTCCAAATAAGGCACTTTATGACATTTTCGAAAAAATTAAGGAATGAATGTTTTTAACTTATACAATGGGTGTGCCTATTTTCCACCATTATAACACCATAAAAGCTTCCAATAATATCTTATAATAATATTTTCAAAATTAAAAATTTCTTTTATAATTATTCACCTTTTAAATGATTTCAAAGTAGAACGAAATATTTCTCTCAAATAGTTTTTAGTTTGATTTCATCCATATCAACATCTATTGTTGGATTTTATGTTTAATTGATGATGATTTATTATGATACAATATTATATATCATATTGATAGATTTATGATATTTTTGAATTTGGATGTGATATTTTTATGTCATTCAGAGTTAATGGTTAAAGTATTGACATTTCTTATGCTGGTTTAATACGAATGCTTAAGTTAGGTTTCACCGTTTTCATATGAGAAATGCATGGGAAGTAGTAAGTGATATGTGGGACCCATTATAACCCCTTGATGAATCACTGGATCTCATAAGACAAACTAGTGTCTTGACAAAAGGCCTTGACAATATTTTTTTTAGTCTCGGCACAAGGCTTTAACTATGTGGTTATGATGTCCAGCTTTATACATTCTATCATTATGATATTTTCTATTTATATTAAATGTGATTATTCGACTGGTAGAATATCCATGTGAATATGTAAATAGAATTATTTGATTTATATTTGTTATATGATGCTGAAGTTTGTGTTTAAAAGGGTTGTGTTTTAGTCTTATAAATTGCCTTATAATTTATGTTTATTTATGATAGTTTCCACTGTATTGTTATCCTTAATGAGAATATGATCTCATCCCTTTCTTATGTTTTATTTTCCTAGGATGCCAAGAAGTGTTTTATTATTGATATTTAGGGTTAAGATAGGGGAATAATGGAATTATCAAAGGATTATCTATGTTTTAATTTATTTTGGAAATTTTAATGTGAAGTTCATGTATGTAATCTACTTTCCAAGACTGCTAAACTGATCAGTCCTTCAGGAATACATTCCTTGTAATCATTCCAATTTATTAAAATAATGCACCTACTTTGTGATTATGGGGTCAGGGAATAACAGTTGGTATCATAGAAAGTTTAGAAATAACATTGGAAGCTAGATTTAGATAAACTATGACAAGGGAATATTTCCATATGATAGACTTTGAGGATTATTATAGAAGAAATTCTTAGAATTTTGTTAATGTAGAGATTATGTCAGTGTTCCAAGCCATACATCCTTATAAAGATACTACAAGTGGACGTGGTTCTGTCATGGAGGTACCTATGGGTGAAAACTATAATAAGTCGTTATGGGCCTGACTCGGGTAACCTAGTACACAACAATGGGCCTTACTACGCACCTGGTTTGACACTCCTTGGAGATATTCTTAGGATAATTCACATTTTCATTAAAAACCATTTTGAAGTATTTATGATTAAATATGTCCAAAAGAATCAAATTTTATTATTATGAGATTAGATATGCATAACTGTTTCAATTTATGTTAACTATTTCACTAGTTTATAATCATGCATTATGATTCGTAACAGAATCTAGTGTAGGAAATTGTTTAAAAATGGTTCCTAGTAGAAGGAATGACTACCCCACCAATGCACATGTTCTAAAAAGTTATAAAGATCCTATCATTAATGAAATTAAGCCATCATTTCTAAGAGAAATATCCTCCCCTATATTCTCATCATATGAGGAAATAGTATCATGTGTTCTTAAGGTAAGTAAATAATTCTCCGATTCATATGGATTTGAAGGGATTCCAGAGAAGAAGAGGATATAAGAGAGAAACATGGATAATGTAAAGAATAAAAATAATTATTTTCCCATATGTGATAAATGTAGAAAGAATCACACTGGTAAGTGCTTAAAAGGAATGGGTGTTTGTTATAAGTGTGGAGAAAATGGTCATCAGGATAAAGAATGAAAGGGGAAGAAAGAAAATACTAATATTCAATGTTTAAAATGTAGTGAAATGTGGAATTACACAAATAAATGTCCTAAGCATCAACGAAATATTGCTCAGAAGAATAAAACGGATTAAGGTCAAGTATAAGCTGTTACTACAGTCGACATGAAATAATTACCGTATTTGAATTTCTGGATTGAAGAATTTTTCCATTTGAGTATTGTATCAATGATGTACTAGTTATATGAATTATGGAAATAAATTAGGATTGCACTGTATTATGATTTTATTGATGATATGAGATAGTATGGTACCAAGAAAAGTGAATTAATAGCAATTTAAAATTTTGGGAAAATACATGGTTTAGGGAAAGATAATCCTTAATGTGGTCCTGACACCGAGGTAGTGATTTTGGAATAAGATAAGATTGATTTGGACAAATAATATTGTATATTCTTGACTAATTTGGAGATAATTAATTGTTTTTTTATTCCATCATTGTTGGAGTTTACAACACTTTTTTATTTAAGAATTATATCCCATATTCTATAAGGATTAAGGCAGCATGAATGTATTCGATAAGGTTTTATTGTAATTTAGGGTGTTACCATGTTTTAGGAGAATACATGATGAAGGTATTCACATGTTATTCTGTGGAAAAAAGATATCTTCATTATGTTTAACTCCCATATAAATTATGGAATTTTGAGTTTGGACAAAAGTATTTTAGATAAGTCTAAAGGTTGTAATGGAGTAAGTTGATAACCTGATATAATTTTCTTGAGGATAAAGTATAATTTATTGGATACATTTACCTAACCTTTTGGAGTTCAGTAATCATATAGAAGATTAAGGAAATAATTGTGGGCCTTATAATTTATAAAATTTGTTTCAGGAATAAAAAAACTCATTTTCAAAATTCATTTCCTATTGTAATGGATAAAGTGAAAATAGATCGAAGCACAACCAAATGATGACATTACGATTATGACAGGTTGTGAAATCAAGTATGTTTTCTTGAGTTCTTATCTTGATAGTAAATTAATCCCTCCTCTTCAAAAAATAAATTATCTAAACAAGTGTTATCCTAATACATTATGTTTTATTTGAACAGATGATATTTTAAAACATCATAGATTTACGGCTTTGAGGCCCTCAATTTTCACTTTATTATTCACTTGTTTGTGATTGATGACCTCAACCACTCCCTATAAATATTTAAATTTTACCTACAATTATGTATCTTTAATTTCCACCAATGTTCTCCTATTAGAAGTCCTACATTGGTGGTGACTTTTTAATTTCTATTTCCTTCTTATTAAGAGTAAATTTTTAACCCTATTTTCGATGTGGGTTTTCCACAAAGGTATTTTCTATTTTAAACCTTTTATTTTCGAAGAACAATTTAAAATTGGTAGGACAGAGTTTATTTAAGGAGGGGATAATGTAAAACCCAAGAATTTCATAGTATGTTATATCTTTAAGGTAATTTAATATTTTATATTGCACGAAAAACCAACTTGGCTTGTGTTATAGGCAAGATTGAGTTTCTGCAAATCAACACATTAGTATTATAATAATTTAAACATTATATTTATTTATCAATTAAATATTCTAATATGAATAGTAAAAACTAAATTTTAAATGTTATTTATAATGATTTCACATAAATAAAACATATTTATAATGAAATGTGTGAGTTCTGTTAAAATAGTTATATATTTTGAAAAACTATTTTCCTAAAAAACTAATATTTATGTCCTTTTGTGAACAATAATAAAATTAATTCTCGACACTAATAAAAATTGAATTTGTTAAAATATACTTTATTTTTGAATTCGGTATGTCAAAATTAGCTTAGGGTGAATTTTTGGTATTTTTCAAAAAACATTCAATTTTTATTGAATAGTGAAAAATATTGCATAGTACATAAAACCGACTTTTTCATTTAAATAATAATTTTTAATATAAATTTATCTTAAAGTAAAAATATATATATAATACCTATATTAGTCCAATTTATGTCATTGGAGTCATTATATAATAATATTAGCTATATATAAAATTTTATCGAACTTTTTAACATCTTTTACCCCACCTTCTAGGAACATTTGGAAATTTGCATAAAAC
Organism: Viscum album; assembly: GCA_963277665.1. Lineage (NCBI taxonomy): Eukaryota > Viridiplantae > Streptophyta > Magnoliopsida > Santalales > Viscaceae > Viscum > Viscum album. The sequence goes on from OY728119.1 coordinate 647,075,370, forward strand.
ATAATTTTACCACATTTGTAAATTGAGTTTAAAAAATATGAAAAACAGGATTATCATCAGTAAATAAAATTTCATTCAATAGGATTAAAATAATTTTTGGTGAATAGTATCTTTTGAATTCTATTTACCATAGTTAAAAGTAAATATGGTAATTAAAGGTAAAAATAATATTATAATAATATAAATTTACCCCCAAATGTCCTAGTTCTATAGGATAAGTGATTTTCAACCAAAATCAACCTTTGGAAAAAAATATTACATTTTTCGACCAACTTGTTTTAGATTATGACATTTATTATATTTTATTTAATGAAGAGTTAAAAGTGTCAAATTCGAATTTTAATAAATAAACCCTTTTTAATGTAAGGTTGTACATAATATTAATTAGACTATAAATATTTATTATAAATATGAAAATATTTCCTAAATAATGTTATTTTATTTATAATTTTTAGACATTAAATAATTAAATTTATTTATGACACAATGATGATGCAATGATTTCCTTATTAATGAAAGATTAAAATAAATGATATTATAAATATTAAAATAAATTTTATATGAAATTTGGATTTTATACACTAATTTTATAGGTGACTGTGACATATTATTATTTATTAAATGTTTTATGTTCGAAGGAATCAAGTAGTTATGACTTTTACAAAAATTAAGTATTTAATAGTTACAATATTGACATAAAAAATATTTTAAAATAAATACTATTTTATTAAATAATATAAAAGTCATAAAAATATAATCATCTTCCAAATAACTTTTATAGTGTTAAAATTTAATAAATAATCCACTTTAGGTTTTTTTTTGGGTACTTATAGTAACTATATTAACCTTGTAGTATAAAAATACAAAAAGACATGGTAAAAGTTAAACTATTTCACAAAGGGTTAAATCATAAAGATAATGTTAATATGATGAACTAAACTTGTCTAAAACCTAGTTTTTGAGATTATTTAGACCCATACTCACACTAGCCTCTAAGTAAATGAATTTGGAGCTATTAGAAACTGAATAGTATAGTATAATAAATTAATATTTCAATATTTTTCCTAAAGTGACCCCACCTCTCTTATAAAAGGAAACTTCCCTTTCATTTTAATTCACACCTCCAAATCTATTTGGCTCGGCCAAACCCTACCCAAATATCCTTCCAACTACCATAAATTATTCCTAGATGTATTACCTGGATCAAAAAGACAATGTAAGGATCCCTTTTGTTCAAATTAAAAGGAAACACCTGAAGAAGAGGTAATTATTTTATCACATCTTTCAAAGTTCTTTTGTTCTTTTAATTCCTCTTTTTTATTTTTACAATAATAAAATAATAAATCTAATACCTTATACATACTTATATTTCATTATAAATATGGTACAACCATATTCATTATTCTATCCATCCTATGAATCTCAAAGTCACCATGCATGTATACGTAGGGCTTACCGTCTCCACATGTTGGTGTAGTTTGATACTCAACACTATATGATTTGGATGGATATAATAATGATTATAATTAATGTAAATAATTAATATAACATGGTAATTATTCTATATATATATATAATATTGCATCCAATTAAACACAGTATCACAATCAATAGAATGATATTGTCACTCGTGCGTACGTACGGATTACCGTCTCCACAATGCGATGAGATTCAATTTTAAACGGTCACCATTGAAGAATATTTATAAATATATATATATATATATATATATATTGACTATAAATGATATATATGAAATAATATTTATACTAGAATAAAATATATTTATTTGGATGAATATATTTTGTTTACTTACTTCCATACTATATGATAAGAAAACGGAATAAACGTTCATGCGTACGTACAGAAAGCTGTACCCATGAACCATGTTTCCATTTCATATACCTATCTATTATAAATATTAATATTCTGAATATATATGATATTTAAATCATTTTTATATTCTGTAAGTATTTGAATCTTGATTTAAGTGGTACGATCAAGAATAACAATTTAAAACAAGTACGATAAAGAAAACAATTATTACACGAAATGTTACTTTAACATTGAAATTATTATTAAATGGGTATTATAAAGTCATAAATGAATCATGTATGATTTCCTAAATATGAATATGGTTCCGGTTTAATTTAATATTATTTTATGGTCCTTATATAGGTCGTTAAACGTACCTTTGACTGAAGGAAAGTACATGGTAAGGGTTAATTTCACAATATCTTTATTATTCGAGGTTGTTTATACGTAAGTATCTACTTGGAATTCTTTATCATCCATATCCATGTTTCACTTTATTTCAAAATATTACTAGAAAATTTTTTAACGTCATTTTTACCCATATTTTACTCTTTATAAAACACATTCAAGGAATCTTTCCGTCATTTTCCAAACAAGGAACTATATAACCTTTTCATCGAAATTAATGAAAGAATGATTTTTAACATATAAGGTGGGTGAAAATATTTTCTACTGTTATAACTCCTTAGAAGCTTCACTTGCAATATTATAAGAACATTTTCAAAATAAATGTTTCCTTTTATAATTATGCAACTTTTAAAATATTTTAAAGTAGAAAGAGATATTTCTCTAAAATAGTTTTTGGGTTGATTTCATTTGTGTTGACATCTATTGTTGGTTATTATGATAATTGAAGTTTTTTTTATTGTGATACAATATTCTATATTGTATTGATAGTTTTATCATATTTTTGAGTGTGGATGTTCTGTTTTTATGTCATTCACAGTTTATAGTTAAAGTATTTACATTTCGTATTCTAGTTAAATATGAATGTTTATATTATGTTTTACCCCTTTAATATGAGTAATGCATTAGACATATTAAGTGATAGGCGATGCCATCAATAACCCATCGATGCATCAGTAGGTCTCATGAGATAAACTAGTGTCTTGGAATAAGGGATGGACAATTTTTTTATTTGTAGTCTTCACACAGGGCCTTGACTATGTGGTTATGATGTCCGACATTATGCATTCCATCATTATGAGATTATCTATTGATATTACATGTGATTATTTAAAGAGTAGAATATCTATGTGAATAAGTAAATGGAATTATTTGATTTATATTTTCCATATTATGCAGAAGTTTGTGTTTAAAAATCTTGTGTTTTAGTCTTATACATTGCCTTAAAATTTTATGCTTATTTATGATAGTTTCCACTGTATTGTTATCCTTACTGATCGTCTGAGATCACCCATTTATTATTCTTTTTTCCAAGATGCCAAGAAGTGTTTTATGACTGATATACAGGCTTAAGATAGGGTTATAATGGCATTCAAAAAGTATTATCTATGTCTTAATTTATGTTTTAAATTGTAATGAGAAGTCCATGTATGATATCTATTTTCCAAGACCACTAAACTGATCAGTCCTTCAGGACATATTTCATTGTAATCATCATCATCATCGTTCTTTATTTAAAAATGAGTAGAAAAGGAAAAGAATGAAAGAAAAGATCTAGGGGGGCTGAAATATAGAAGGCCAAGGGTGCCCCCTCTAACCGGATTAACTCCCTTAGGTGTCAATTGGTTTGGGTTGTAGAAGCATGTCGTATTTGATCCATGAAACGCAAGCTTCGCCAGATGGTCATCCAGCTTGTTACCCTCGTGCCAAGTGTGTCTCAATCGAACGTTGTTAGGGAGGATAGCTCTAAACATCCCGATGGTGTATGAAATTGACCAGGGGAAATTACCAATGTCGAGAAGTGATTTGAGAAGGACAATAGAGTCTGTTTCTGATTTTGTGATGAAAATGACCCCTTGCCCACAAAGGGAAAGGCCTGAAAGAAAAGTGAGAGCATCTTCCTGTAAAGAAGAACCTATGCCCAAGTAGACAGTGAAAGCGAACATAAATGAGCCCTGGAGGTCTGAACCACTCATCCTCCCCTCATTATTGCTATGTTACAAGAACCGTCCGTGTTCAGTTTGATACCCGGGGAGGAGGTTTCCAGCAGACCCAATGGCCGTGAGGGATACTATTAGTAGGGCTGGTCTGAACAGTCGGTTGTAGAACCTGGAGAGAGGGATACTCACTCATGTTATCTAGATGCCTAGTTAGGTCGAGCAGCAGGATACGAGTATGTGCAATGATGGTTTTCTCAGATGAAATGATTCCCTCGAATCAAGCTTTGTTCCTAGCTTGCCAAATACACCATGCCCAAACATGAAACAAAATAGACCTTGCTATTCTTTCCACTCCCCTAACCATGATCTGTGAAACTAGGGAACAAATAATGAAGGATCAAAAGAAGGCTGTAGAGAAGAGGTAAATACACCAAAGGCCGAGCAGACCACACAAGCCCACTTTCCCTCGAGGAACAGATGTTCCAGGATTTCCTCCCTGTGCTCGACAAAACACATGCAACATGAAGCCACCACAATTCCATATATATTTATATTATCATATGTAGAAAATGCAGCATGTCTGATCCTACAGGTGATGAATTTATACTTTGACGGAATCCCCTTAGACCAAAGGAGGTCATTCAACTGATTCTCTTGCGATTGAGGCATCATGGAGTGGTGAAAGTCCTTAGGGGAGAAACTGCCCGAGCTTGATGGGGAAAAAATACATTTATCAGGTTCTTCCGTGATATCAATGAGGTGTAGAGTATCCAGTTGTTCCTTGTTCAGAATAGCCTTTATAAAGGTCGTAAATCTACTAGCTTCCTCGTAAGATATATTGCAACCATGGCATCCTGTAAATCAAAGGATATCACCTGCCCAGTTGTCATGCGAGAAGGATATTTTCCTTTCCCTGATGACCTATTGACCATGGGGATGGATGGCAGGATAAAGGGGAATAATCATGGACAAAAAAGGAGACACCGGTTTTCCCTCTATCAACACACCATCCATCCAGGAGCTGCCCCAGGTCTTTCCCCACAAAGTTCTGCGTTCATGAAGCTCCCAGGCTAGTTTGGCATGTAAACAGATGAGCGTATCAGCAAGGCTACCAACATTGATCCCTCATTCCGAAATGGGCCTTTCCATTCTCCCCCAAGACACCCAAACATGCTTTCCCTCCACCTGGGCATCCCAAATAAAGTTATAAAGGACCTTCCTAATATTCAAAATAACTCCATTAGTAGTTTCAACACCAGAAAGTGCATGAACATGAGTACTCAGAAGAACACTATTGACCTGGGCAATCCGTCCCCAAAATGACAAGAAACTATTTTTCTAGTTGAGAACTCTCTCTGAGATCCTACAAATAATATAATCAAAATCTTGAATTATGGTGCAACATGGGGACAATGGAGCACCCAAGTACATCATTGGCCAGTTTCCCTGGTGAATCTCTAGAAGGATGCAAATAGAGATTGCCTGAGAGGGGGGTACATTACCTTGAGATAAATAAGATACCCTTGATTTTGTTGATAACTATCCCACTTTAACAGAAATACTCCTCCAAAACATGGATAAGGCCACAAATTGTTCTCTTAGAAGAATTCAAGAAGATAAGAGTATCTTCAGTATATATGAGATGTGAAAATTAGGGGGCTCTTCTCTTACTTCTATAGGGTAGGATATTTCCATCAGATATACATTTGAGGATAAGTCAGCTGAGAATCTCTTGTGAAAGAATAAAACGACTTGAATAGATAGGGTCCCACTTTCCTAGACCCCGGTTGACTTGACAAAACCATGGGATTTACCCATAAAATGAACACCCATCCAAGATGAACTGATGTAGTGGAAGAAAGGATTAACCACCAAGGAAGTAAAACCCATACTTGAGAGGACCTTGTTGATAAAGCCTCACTCCACCCTGATCGTAATTCTTGCTCATATCGAGTTTGATCTCTATGTGGAGCCATGTGAGTTGGTATTAATACCATGAATCATATCTTGTTCCAATTCAATTTCTCCCTAGATTGAGCGAACCTTAATGAAACCATGTTGATCCATTGAAATCCATCGGGGGAGATGAGTCGATAATCTGGTGTTAAGGATTCTTGCAAAGACATTATAAGGGAAATTAAAAAGGATAATCGGGTGATAGTGGAGGATGGAGGAGGGGTTCTTAATTTTTGGAATAAGAACCAAGGTGGTAGCGCAGGAAACTCTAGGAAGGATAAAACCCCGGAAATAATCATTGATGGCCACAATGAGGTCGGCTTTCACCACCCCCAGGCATCCCTAATGAAGTAACCTTGGAATTTTTCCGGGCCCGAGGCACTGTCACCTTTGAGGCTTAAAATTGCTTCATGAATCTCTGTTTCCTCTGGGATGGACGCCATCAGCTCATTGTCTAGAGAAGAGACTTGGGATGGAATGGACTCTATAAACTCCACTTCACCCCCAGGTAACCATCACACATGCATGGATTCAGTCCCACCAAGAGATCTTTGAAATGAGAAAAATCAATCTTCCCCGCGTCCTCCCTGTCATTCGATAATGAACCATCCTCCATCAGTTGAACCAGGTGTTTCTTATCCTTTATACAGGCATGGAAGAAAGATGTATTTCTATCCCCTTCCTCCATCCACCTAATCCTCACATTCTCCCTCGTCGTTCTCTCCTGACACAAAATCAAATCAGAGAATATATTTTTCTTCAGAGCAATATCATCGATGGTCTGATCATCCCAGTCTCCCTCGAGGATGATTTCAAGACGTTGAATTTCCTGCATGACTGTGTCCAAGTCTGTGCCACTCTGAGGCGCTGTATCATCCCAATTCTGGAGATTACCTATAATCATTCTGAGTTTGTTGTGAAAAGCAGTCCAGCTACTCCCCTGGGTGGGCGCATTCCACACTCACTTAACAACTTCATGAAATCAAGGAATACTAGCCCAATGTTAAACGTATTTGAAGAAGTGTGGTATAGCATGCCCAGCTGAGATATTGAGAAGAATTGAGGAGTGTTCAAAAATACCACGCACCAAGTGACAGACTCTGATATCGGGGTACTTTGAGATGGCCTGCAAGTTTACCAAGAATCTATCAAGGCGACACCATGAGAGATGTGGACTGCGTTGATTATTAAACCATGTATAGAAATCCCCAGAAAAACAAAGATCTAGGAGCCCATTGTCTTCCATGAAAAGAAAAAAATCTATGCAAGCTTTTTTGGTGACGAGACCTCTTCCCTTATTTTCCTCTAGGTTCGTAATGATTTTAAAGTCCCCACCAAGAAACCAGGTGCAACTTACAGGACCGAAAAGAGAGAGATCGTTCCATAAAACCTTGTGGTGTAGGGATTCATAGCTCTCATAAATGAAGGAGATATAGAAAACCTATTTATCATGAGATACCTTTGTGGTAATATGTTGATCACCCAACCTGACAATATCCACTGAGATGTTCCAATGCCAGAAAATCCAGATGTTCTGGTTGGATGGCTCCGCATGTAGGTGCTCATGCCTCGTGAGCCTTCTAGAGAAGTCTGCAATTCTAGAACAATTTTGTTTATGCTCAATAACAGCAATGATACTGACCTTGTGTTTCCGGGCAGCTGAAGCCAGGAAGTCTGTTTTAACCTGAGCCCCGAGCCCTCAGGAATTCCATATGATTATAGGAATCATTGGATAGATAGTGTCCCAACACTTTCCCTGGAACTATTGGCCTTCTTGAAGCATGAGGGAGAGAATTACCTCAACTTCTTATATTGCACCCGAGTATTCCTCCCAGCATTAGAAGGAGATGGTAGGAGGGAATGAGGTGAGGCTTTTAGGTAGCAGGGAGACCTTAAGCCCCATCCACGCCTGGGGGTCTGGGGAAGATGTTTAATGCAAGCTTCATCCGGGGTTATATACTCAGTAATCGAGAGAGGGGGGGGGATGAAGGAGGGGTACAAGGGGGATGAGAGGGAAGGCCTACCAAAGTGGCCAAAGAAGGGGGCCTTGTTTCTGACAAGGGTAAGCTTCAGGAAATAGATGATAGAAAAGGATGTGGACTCCAGGGAGAGGTAGGAGATCTGAGAAAGGTCCTAGACTCAAGGAACCTCTTCAGGTTCGTGATAAGGAAATCACATGAATATTCCTAGATGATAAACCTTGAATGATAAATAAGAACAAGGGAATTCTCTTCACATGAGATAACAAGTGAGGGAGCATGAGAGGATTGACCTTGAGAGGTTGAAGGTGAAGCCTCCTGGATAGGGCCCTGCTCCCCATCTGAACTCAGGGCCTGGGAACCATCCAGATCAGCACAAGTACATTTCTACAAGACACTAGCCTGGTCTGTCTTTCTGAGGCTTGATGACCACCCCAAAGACTCTTCCTACAGACTTGCATAGATTGACCCAAGAGACAGCAAGCAGAGCAATATCTCGGGTACACCGGATAGATGATGGGTTGCGAGTAGTTGAAGTAATTCTTCATGCCCAGGGAGATTCTGTGAGGAGGATAACGCAAGATATCCATTTTCACATAGATACACGTTGTCGAGGAATCAGAGAAACTCCAGGTACGATCATATGAGTAGATAAAACCACCCAAAGAATCTCCAATGACCTTAAGGAGACCAGCGTTCTGGAAGGGAAGGGTAATGCTTAGAAGAATGACACAAACTACCGCCGAAGAGCTTTCCTTCTCCTTGTGAACATCCAGTGACCATCTAACGAGGTTGAAGTGATATTTTCCAAAGAAGCGTGGCACCCTACACTAGGCCTGAACAAAGTATGCTTTCATGCCTAGGACAACACATAAGGCATTCTGATGAATTGGCATGATTTACACTACAGATAACAAACCCCACGACCCAACAAAACGCTGAAAGGCCGAGATCTGAGGTTTTTCCGATCTAAAGTGTGCCACCAACATCCACTTGAGATGAGCTTCTGCTTCCGCAAATGCATCAGCTAAGACCTCAACCAAAAGCTGCTGGCCCTCCCATGAGACAATCAACGGAGAGGAAACCACTGCCATAAATCCGGAAAAAGGAGATTCGTGGGCCGGAGCTCATATAACTTCTTTGAAAGAAGGGTCGTGGGAGGGGGAACTACAGGAGGAAATAGGATCCGATAGTGGCCACAACGTGAGTGGACCACCCACAGAGGAGCCAGGATGAAAGGCCGCCGGAGCATCAGGCGGCGGCGCGACACAGGCCGAAGCGGGAACATCAGACGAGAAAATTTGAAAAAGGGACTGCACGTGAGGCGCGTTCTCTTGAGACAAACCAGGCAACATTGTATCACATCCGTTTTCATTGTAATCATGTAAATGTATTAAAATAATGCACCAGCTCTGGACTTCTGGGGTTGGGGTGTTACATAGATGTTTAAATAACATTGGAAGAATTCAAGGTTACAAGTAGGGGACTTGATAACTCAAATTCCTTTCTATGAGTTATAAAAGATCTCATTGGCCTTTATTATATGAGAATTTACATTTTAAATAATTCAATGATTTTATTTTTAAGGAATATTTTTTTATCCAAATCAATTTCCCTGAATTTTTTTCTTTTCAGTTATTCTAATTTATTAACAAAAAAGAGTATTTGTTTCCAAAATATATTTTCATTATTTTGTTTTTGTTATCTTCAAATGGTCTCTCTATAATATAGTTATTATTAATGATTCACCCTATATTTTCTTTAATTATTTGTTTATTTTTGGTGATTTATTTTTTGGTAACAAATTATTTAATTCATGATGTTATTTTATACCATTTGGATATTTTTAGAAAGAAATTTTATTTCTATGGTTTCTTTATGAAAGGTGAATGATTTCCATTTGGATGTTTTATAAAAACCATTTTACTGCCATGCGGTCTTTATAAATAGTTAAAAATTTACATTTTTATGTTTTATTAAAACAATTTTATTTCCATTGGTTATTTATTAAAATTGAATTATTTTCATTTGGATGTTTTATAAAACCCACTTTATTTACATGGGTTTTTTATAATGTGAAAGGTGGATAATTTTTAAGCAGCACACATAAGTATTGATGAATGATGGGTGAGATCCTATATCTCCCTAAAATGAATTGGTTAATAATTTATCTATCATGAGATAAGTACTCACGATTAAATTTTAGTTTCACATTTGTGTAACATCGGGGTTTTTTTTTATGGTTAAAAATTCTTAGGTAAATTTGAGCTTTTATGTTTGGTGGATGGGAAAACTCTAAAATTTGGATTTAGAGATTAATTTAAAGAATTAAAATACAATAGTAATTTGTCTCTAGATGGGGTTTGAGGAACTATTGGTGTATTGGAGGATAGTTTTGGTTTCAAGAGAATTTTGAATCGAGAATAAAAGTTTGAGAGTTGCAACACTGGGTACACGATTGGCATATGATTAGTGCTAAATATGAAATACAAGTCATGAAATCCATTTAAACTAGAGCATGGTTAGAAAAAACCATGTGAGGTGGAAAGAAAATCATGCAGGTGACCTGTAATAAATTTTTTAGTTCATGCATGGGATTTGAGTGGTTCAACAAATTATGTGCCTAGATCACACACTTAGTGAAACTTAGGTAGTGAGTGTGGATGGTTGGTTCATTATTTGGACAAACACCGCATCCAAACCATGTGAATCATGTTATATGGGGTTCCCTTTAGATAATGGCATCGCATGGTTACCACATGATTTTACAAGCTATGTGGCCTAACTATGAGGTTCATTTTTGGGTGTGAAATTACAAAACTAACCCTCCCACCTTATTTCATTCTTCTTATTCCTTTCCCCTCACAGGTGTGCACATCCTACAACTAAGGGATCTCCCTTTTCTTCCACCTAGGCTTTGGCATATATTCCTCAATCATGATTGGATTTGAACATCGTCTATTTTGTTAGATGTGTAGTGGTATGTCCTTAAATCCCCAGGATTATATTCTTCCTTTCTCTCACTATTTAAATTATAATTCTATATGAGGTATTTTCACCTATTTTTATGGTGTTTTCCTAAAATCAAAATTTCATTCATTGTCTCTCAGATTAGAGGCTAATATCTGACGTGTTAGACCCTATAAGAATTTGGTATGTGGTTTCTAGATTTCCTTGTGAATATATACATTCTATGGGACACTCTTTTAAATAAACATTCATGGGGGGGTTGTTTGGGTGAGGCCTTCATTAATAAAAGAATGAATTAAAATCATTTAATTGATGTTGTTAGATTCTTATGGGAATAATATTAGCCCTTTATGTGTGTTATAAATGGTGGGGGGATTTATTTTCTTTGGCATGGGATGTCGTCTATTTTAATTTATTTTAATTGTTATAAGATTGAATTTGTTCCATTGGAACATTTTGGGATTGCCCTTAAAATACATGGGGTGATGTGATCACTGATACTAAGATGATGAGGTTCATCCGATAGAGGGAATAACTTGAGATTTGTAAGATGATGTTGACCATCAGAATGAGGTGATGTGATTTTCAGGTTGAGGGGGATAGTGATTAACATACCATAGATTGGTGATGAGGTTCCCATGTGGAATTAACGTTACTACATAATGTGGGGTAGGAAATATTGGTGATCATCGGTCACTATGGCTGGGAAATAGAACCATTCGAGTTTTGTGCATATAGATGAGGACTCACTTGAGGTGGTATTGAGCACTCATTGTGGGTGTCAGTATCTATATATTTAGAGTATTATGGGATAGTATTGACTATTAGTTATGGAGGAGGTGCTCATCATTGAAATCTATGGTTGATGGCGAGTATAACCATTAGTTTGGGGATAAGTATCACCATGTCCATAGTGGATGATGGTATAGGATAATTAGATGATATATCTCACCATTATCTATGATGTGAGGATGTTTATATAATAGTGATTTATTACCCAATGATGGGTGTATATAGACATGCATTAGGATATCTAGTTTTTGAGACGACCATGAATGTTCCAACCTAATTCAAAGGGACCTGTGATTTATTTATGGATATCATATTTTAACATGTGGTGATTATTTATGTCTAAGTCTGAGGGACGTTTTCTCCATTTATTGGGTATGAATATGGGACAGTGGTATTACTTGATATGTGGTATACATGGTATCATATAGTATGAGGTACTGGGTGATGTGTATGTGGAAGAAATAATGAGGTTCTTTTGGAATGATTTACTATGGATATATCACTCCTCTTAGATATTGAATGAAGCATGTAAACTCTTCCTTATAGATGTTGAACACACCTAAAGTGGGTTTCATATTTTTTATGTGTGAGTATAGTTTATATTTATTTTAGTATTCATACGTTTTTAAAAATATGGATGTAATATAGGCACACGTTGGTGGTGGGATACTATGTTCATACTCACACCCTACAAGCCCCCCAGAACACATATAGAATTTATGGCTTTGAGATCTAGTCATGGATTGGGATTTTTCTTTGGACTATAGTGATTAGGGATGAACAGTTTCATGGGATGGATGAAAGATATAATGTAGTGGTTCCCGGTATTGAGGTTGATTTTATTTTGGGATTTTAGTATATCTTATGTGATCATCCATATAAAATATTGGCAATACGATTTTTTAGAAATTTTTGACATGTATAAAATATCTAGGATGTATATATCTTTATGAATTTATATTTTTTTACTTCTATTTCATATATGACTTCCTTTGATTTAGTTATTTCTTCCATAGTTTTTTAATTATATGACCATTATTATATTGTCACCAGAGGGTACAGTCTCCCCAATATCACCTAATTAGACCCTTTTAGAAATTTATCAACTTTTTTCATATAGGGATGTATGCACAAGGCCTAGTAGCTCACCAGCCTAGTGCACCAGTAAGGTGGATCATATGTCAAGGTGAAAAAAATGGTATCAAAGAAGTTTCTGTATTGGTATTTCCTAACAGCATCCCACGATTTGTGTATAAAATATTAACCATTCTTGAATTGTTAAAAATGGTATCAATGTTTTTGTTCATTTATTGTTTGGGTTATAGTACACTGAAGACTAGGGTCTAGTTGGAATTGGATAAATAGATCCTTCTTGGGTTCCTAAATCCCCATTCAAGAGGGTTTGAAGAAGTTTCCAGTGTTGGGAAATTGACGTTATGAATTTTTCTTTTATAGTTGATTGATTTCCACCTCGAGTGACACACTTGGTTTTAATGTTATTTTATTATGAGATTTTAAACTTGGTCCCAATTTGGAAATGGAGGTTTTTTATGCAACATGGTATGAACTTAGGTTCATATGATATGTGTTTGTGTTTGTAAAATTTTTCTGAAATCTAGAATATATGAAAATGGGTTGGGCCATTAATGTGTCATAAAAAAGGTAATCTATATTTACCTGTATAGCTTTTTGGTAGAATTATATATAGTGGACTTGGTATGTAGTTCCATACATGATGATATGTGGTTATATGTGTGTGATGCTTGGGGAAATGAATCTGATATGGGTATGTTGGAATAAAGGAATGGGACGAGTTGTTAAAAATTTCAACAAAAATCTAAACATCATTTTCCTATATAATTTCTTGGTTGAATTTCAATTATCCTCCCTATTCTACGACATATGATATGCATGATATGTGATAACCAACTTTTATTTGGGTAGTTAGGGGTCCATGGGGAAGGATGATATTTGATATGGGTGTAATAGTGAACTATAAGTGTGGTGAGATCTGTTTCCGGTAATAACTTTCCCTATTTGTGATAAAGTTATTATTATTGTTGTATTGACTATGGTATTCGGTCTTCAGTGTGATGCCACCTAAAAAGGATATGGTGTAGCATTAGTAGGGATGATATGTGATTCTTCTATAGCATGTATCGGACGAATATCCTAAGGGTCCAGATGAGTCCCTTGAGGGTTATATTGATCCTGATTCACATGTAGAGGGTCTGAGGTTGGTAGGGAATCCACAAAAGATGACATATTTTGGTCCACAAAAAGACTAGTAGATCATGTAATTTTTAGTATGATTCATGTAGAGTACTGATAGGGGAGATCATGGAGTTTATCAATGCCTAGATTATCTGATGATGTATTTCCAGTTTCAATACCCACTATTATTTCAAGGTGAGGGTGGACCCCATATAAATAAAATTAGATCAAGTGTGTGAAGATGATATTTGACTAGCTCAAGAAACCCCTAGGGTAGAGGGTTTTGTTGAATACTTATATTCTCAAAGGAATATATAATACCTATTTCCATGTATATGTACAATAAGGTACACCTGAGGGTCATTCATGGATGTATTTAAAGGAAAATTTCTTTAAGCACTTCTTATAGGAGATTTTGTGGGTGGACCAAGACCAGGAGTTCATGATCATGAAGTAGAGGGAAACATATGTTTTGGATTATTCATAGATTTCCATATACCTATCTTGATTTGAACCTTCTATGGTAGGTGAAGAGATTACTAGGGTAAGGTAGATTGAGGATGGTTTGAGGAATTCCATCAATAAGTAGGTGAATATCTTCTAGTTCATCTCATTCTAGGAGGCAGTGAAATAGGATTTGATAGCCAAGGGAAATCTGTTAGATTGGACCTATAAGAATCAGGTGATGAAACTAGGTAAGATATACAATGATGTTTTAGGTATCTATAGGTAATGTCACGAGGAGCATTATTAGGGAAGTCATTATAGAGATTTAGGCAGATTAATGAGGAGTGGTTTTTAGAAAATATGATTCCAATGTGGGATGGCAGGTCATGTTTAGACCTAATGTGAGAGACATATGAAGTAGTTACATTAATGAAGAGATATGGGGAACCTGGAGATGTTTTTTAGGAATACTTCTCATGTAGAAGGGAGTTAGGGATCGTTTCAAACTTTGGTATCTAAGGTAGGATTGGGAACAGAACTATGAGTTAGTAGCAGGGATTCTACTACATGTGTAGGTAGTGGAAGATAGTGTTTGTGTGTCTGTGATATAGAGAGAGACCCAATAGTGGGGCTAGTAGTCGGTAGCTGGTGAATCTCCAATAGGAGGATGTGCCTCAGATATTGGGGCTTTAGTCCAAGTTCATGATTTTGATATTGAAGTGTTATAGAACACAAGGTATCTGAAAACATTTATAGGTTCGCCTTTATCGTGGTGTATCCTTTTGTTTTTGGATAGGACTGATGTGGGTACCTGAGGTGAAAATGTTTCAATTAAACTAACTAGGTGATAGTTAGTATGTGGTAATGGGGTATGACTCGTGATTTGTTTGAGATGCTTCAATATGAGGTAATTTTATGGAAAATCATTTATAAAAAAATATATATTATGGGTGATCAATTTTGATCATTAGTGTGATGCAGGAATCATAGGAATTGGTTACGATGGGGAACCTTTTCGGTGTCATGTATTACATGGGTATAAATTGAGAATTTAATGATGTTTAGGATGGAAAATATGTCATATGAGTCCAAATATTCATATTGGTTGGTCGGGGGACTATTAAATTCTAACTAGGCCAGGAATCAACCAGGTTTGTAATTTTGAAAGTGGAGAGAACCATGAGCGGAATTAACCTATGATTGGGTATTCAGGGTTTAATGGGGTGATCTTAATGATATAGGTGAATTCAGTATCATCTCACCTAGAGAAAAAATAACATGGGGATTATCTATTATAAGGTGGGGAGATTGAAAAGTCATAATTAATTTTCAATGAGTCAAAATTCTGGGGTAAATTTTAACTTTTACATTTGGTGGATGGTCCAACATATAAATTGGGATTTAGATATTAAATTATAGAAATAAAATGTGTTATTATGTTTATTTTAGAATCGTTTTATTAATTGGCATTTGTATTTAAGGTCCAGTTTAGTTTAAAGGGAATCGGAATTCAGGAACCAAAGTTCGAGTGACACAACACTAGGTGCACAGTTGGCACATGGTTAGTTATAACTGTTTGTTCCATTTGAACTGGTGAGTGGTTAGAAAATACTTCATGAGGTGGACATCAAACCATGTGAGGATCCTATAATAAATTTTAGTTGGTGCACATGGGATGCATGAGATTTTATAAACTGTGTGCCTATCCTGTAAACATAGTGTCACTTAGGCAGTGCTTATAGTTGGACCGAACCATGTGACCCATTTTAAAGGGGGTTCCCTTTAGATAGTGGTACCATATAGCTATCTTATGGTAAGCCAAACTGGGTATCCTAAACTTTCCGTTCATTAAATTTTGTAAATTTATAAAGATATTTTCCCCCTTATTTCATTCTTTCTTCTTCCTTTCTTCCCCCATCCTTGCACCTCATCCAATCGGGGGTTATCCCACTTCTTCCACCTAGGCTTTGAACTATATCCCTCAAATGTGATCAAATTATAACACCGTAAGGTGAATTGTAAGAATAGAGTTATGTTATTGAATCTACCTACTTATATTCTCCTTTTCTCCCACCCTTCAGAATGCTAATTTCATGTGACCTATTTTCCCCTATTTTAATGGATTTTTTCTAAAATCTCGATTTCTCTCATTTTGGATTGGATTAGTGGATGGTATTTAAAAAGATATCACCTACAACTATGATATAGGTGGTTATTATATTTCCCCATACATATATTCATTCTATTGGATGCACTTTTATATATTCTTGGGATAGGGGTGTCTGGGTGAAACCCTTATTAATTAAAGAAAGAGTATAAATAATTTAATTATTATATTGATATGTTGTTGGGAATGATCTTTCCAATTTATTTGTGTTAATATAGATATGATGGATTTTATTTGGTTGGTAATGGTATGTTGTTTTTCTTAATTTACTTGAATTATGGTTTGATTGAAATGGTTCCATGGAAACATGCTGGGAATGGCCCAAAATACATAATGTGATGTGATCAATGGAACTTATATGATGAGGTTAATTAGGTGAAGGGAATGGCCTGAGATATATGGGATAATTTTTATCATTGGATTATGGCAATGTTATCTTCACATTGAGGTAGATGGTGAAGAAAATACCATAGAAGGGTGATGATGTTCGCATGTGGCAATGGGGTTTTTGGGTGTTGTGGATTTAGAAATTTTGTGGATTACCACTCACCGTGTTTGGGGAATAAAACCATTGGAGGCATGTGTACATTGATGTGGAATCAATTGAGGTGGTTTTGACCACTAATTGTGGTTGGAGACCTCCATATAGTTAGTAGCTTAAGGGAATGTGTTGATCAAAATTTATGGAGGAGGTGTTCATTGTATAAAGCCATGGATGATGGTGAGTGAAACCATTAGTTAGCAATTGAGGCTTTCCATGAAATTAATGGATGGTGGGATGGGATGATGGGAGGATAGGTCTAACCATGCCTTGGGATATATTTTTTATTATATAGTTATGTATTACTCATTGAAGGATAAACATTAGTGTGGTTTGGGACCTAGGGCTATTGATCCAATAATAGATGTCTTAATGGATTCCCAAGGGACTTGTGATTTATTTTGGAATGTCAGGATATTGATCCAATTATTATTGTTCAAGAGGATGTATGAGGGACTTCTGTTCCATTTATTGGGAATGCCAATGGAATTCTAATACTACCTGATATGTGGAGTATGTTGTATTAGATGGAATGAGGTGTCAGGTGACATTTAAGTTGATGAGATATTGAGGTTACTTTTATATTATTTACAATGTATATATCATTCCACTCTAGTTTTTATTTAATAAGTTAAACAATTATTCATGATTTTTAAACATTATTAAAGTAGTTTACGCATGTTTTAGGTGCGAGTATAGTTTCTATTTTTTTCCGTTTCACACACTTGTATAAATATTGAATTAAGATATGAACACATGTGTGGTTACCTACTGGTATTTTATATATTGCACATGTTGAGTTTTTCATTGATTCTGAAGTTTTAGATTTATATGAATATTATTATATTATCACCATTGAGTTTAGTCTCTCCACCATCACCTAATTAGAACCTCGATTCTAGTCAATATCCTTTCTCGTACGGGGAGTACTGCTTAGGCCCAATGGCCCACTGACTTAGAGAACAAGTTAAGTGGATCCTTGGTTAAGGTACTATAGTAATCATGGGTACTGATGGAGAGCATCATGAATGTAATGTTTTCCTTTGCTAATGTTTGTACCATACATGGATGATTTTATTCATTTTGATATTATTCTCTCATGATTAAATGTTTATGTTATATGATTTTAATCCATGTTATAAATATTATGTTTTCATGTTGATCGTTTTTGGAATTAGGTTCTTATGCCAAGTACATTAAAGATCACTTATGTTCTATGGTTATAAATCATGAGGTTATTATATTTCTCTTATAATCAGGTTTTTATGTATTATTATGAAATTATCTATGTTGAAATATGTATTCACTCTTTACTAAGTGTTTGAGGTCACCAATTTTTTATGTTTTCATTTCCTAGGCTATGATGATGATTCTTAATAATGACATGTATAAAATATGGTCTACTACGGTTACTTTAAGAATAAATGACCATGAGTTTTGGAAAATAATATTACTATATATCCATTATCTAATGACACTAAACCTATCGTTTTTTAAGATGTTATTATTTATAAAATGTAATTTTGTAAATCATTTAATGGATGTAAAATTTAGGTAAACTTATCTTTGGTATCTATAGTTGGTATCGAGACAGGGATGATTTCCTGAAATATTACTAAAGTCCTAAGTAGGTGGTTTTCCTAGAAAATACATCAATGTCTGGATACAAGTAAGTGTGTTTAGGATCTTACACATTTATTTCTATGGCTAATAAGCCAAAAGAGGGGGTGTTGGGTTTAATCTCAACTGTGACCTGGTGAAAGTCAAATAGGCCTAATTACATACCTGGATAGACACTACTAGTTGATATGATTTTACTGATCTAATTCTATTTACAAACAATTTTGATAGTTTTATTTCATTTTTACATTGAGGGGTTAGGTTAGGAATAAAGAGAAATTTCAATATAATGTTTTACTAAGAATGATATAGGTTGAACCAAAATAATTATAATCTAACAAGATAGATTATAAGAATAAGATGTTTCAAGGTTTAATTCATTTCATTATATTTTTTCATTATAATGTTATTTTTTTTTACTCATGATATCTTAATTTTAGTTTTATTAATAGATGAAACAAGAAGTAATTATGTAAAAAATGGTTGAGGGGGAAATTTTGATGAATTCTCCAATAAGATAAACCAATTTAATGAGAGAAGGAGTATATGACCTGATATAAATATTAACTCAACCATCTCAAGCTATAAGTAATAATGAAAACCGCAATGAGCTCTAAAATGCACCAAGGAGGGGGAAACTTACTATAGATTATTTCATGTTGACACGTGAACCCACATTCAGTGGATATTCAAATCCATTTATCACAAAGAAATGGATTAATGTGATGAAAAATATATATTTCATTATCTAGTGCTCAAAATACTAGAACATTATTCTAGATTTTTACCATTTAGAAGGTGAGGTTTAACCATCGTGGGAGATTATTAATAATACAATAATGAACGAAGAAGTAGACTCAATATAAATAGAATAATTTTAAAAAGTTTTTTTACCATGTATTTTTCTTGAACTATTTATATGAATACAAAGATGGAATTTTTGAATTTGAAATAAAAATTGGATGAATACATTTGGAAATATGAAGAAAATCTCATGAGGAATTCAAGATACACCTATAGTTTTATCTCTAATGTAGAAAGTAAAATTGATCATTTTTTTGTGAATTTAAACCAGGACTTTGAAAGTCCATGAACATAATCTATGATAAATTTTTTTGATGTACACAAAAGGTAGTGATGGAATCTGGGTTCTCTTAGTACTCCAGATCAAGAAAAAGAAAGGTAGAATACTAATGAAACCCTGATGGTAAGACACATTGAGGGAATAAATTTCATCCTAATAGTTACTAAATTTATGAGAGGATACACCTATGTAATTAATTTAAATGATCATATATGTGTTTTAAGTGTGGTAAAGTAATCCGCCAAGACCAAAACTACCAAAATAAGTCAAAGAGTTCAATTAACACGACATAGGAGAAGAAGGTCCCAACAAATGATCCACCGACACAATAATGATTCAAATTAAATGAGCTATCACAACCAATCCCACATGTCCCATGTTGTGACTAACCTAATACTGCCTTTCATAGGCCAGGGGTTAGCGACTAGTACTAGAAAGGCTTATCCCCAAAATGGGAAGGAATTTCCTCAAAACCTGTACACATAGAGATAGGGAACACAACACAAAGGTAAAACAAAACGGAATAAGAAAGATACAACCACAACTGAAAACCACCACTGAGTGTAAAAGTAGGTACTAAAAGTAAAAGGGCTAGTATAAAAGCCCAACAAAAATAGATAAAGAAAGGGAAAACATCTCCTAAGGTAGTCCATAAAGGATCCAACATGAAGGGTAGCTGCATCTCATCTCTGTGGCTCTCCAAGTCAACCTGTCACCTCCATGCACCGTCAGGTCTTGACTCCCTAACCTCGGTCAAATATGTCCGTCTTCTACATAAGACACAACAAGGTGTGGGAAAAGCCCGTGTAGTGGTTAGTATAATAATACCCAGTATGGACCCCAATACAGCTAATGGTCTCCCAGAATTCCACAAAGGAATAACAAAAAATCATGATCTCAATCACAAATCACAAGTAAAGACTTAGATCAAACCAGGTATACAACTTAATGAACAATAATAAATATGATTAGTCATAAAGCTAGATCATCTTATTCTATCTATAGGATTTTTCTGTTAGACCACACAAGGCCTATGGTGCTAACCCACAAAGGATCAATAGGTGCTGACCCATAGAGGATCGCTAGATGCTGCCCCATGGAGGATCACTATGTGCCGAACCCAAAAGGATTGCTAGGTGATGACCCACTAAGGATCTCTTGGTGCTGACCCAGGGAGTATCACTAAGTGCTGACCCATAGAGGATCATTGAGTGCTGACCCACAGATGATTGCTCAGTGATGAACTATAGAGTATTGTTAGGTGTTGACCCATGGAGGATCCTTAGGTGCTGACTGATAGAGGATCGTTAGGTACTGACCCATGGAGGATCGCTACGTGCTGACCCTCAGATGATCACTAAGTGTTGACCCATAGAGGATCGTTATTCCTTCATCACGTCACAGCCAGCCACTGGATTCCCACACTAAGCACGCTTGATTCTATGAGTATTACCTCCTCAATCAATCATTCATACCTCAACCACCATGAAGTCTCATGAATAAGTAACCCTATGAACCGACATGTCATAAGGGTTCGAACACAATAGGCGGTGCGTTGATCGGACGCCCGATCTATAAGTTATAGGCATTTTATTGTCGAGGCCTAGTTGGATTCGAGTATGATCCAACCTATCTATACTCCAAAATTCACTAAAAACCCAAGTAGAGTATCTCAAAAGGACTGCCTGATCCTAAGAGTTCTAGCGATATAGACGGTTCGTCAAATAGACATCCGGTTTAAGATATAGCCCTTTAATTGAAACTAGTCCATAAGTGGGACCATGTCCTGTCTAACGTAGTCGGACCGACCCAACCTGGCCCACTTAGCCCAGCCTGGTTCGGCTGGGCATGGACTAAAGGGGATGGGCCATAGTCTTAGCCTGTTGGGATGTGGGCTCGGCATGCTGGGCCGTGGGCTCTGCATGCTGGCCACGGTCTCGGCCCACTGGGCTGCGGAACCGGCTTGACCCACCTGACTGGGTGCGGCCCGCCAGGCTGTAGGACTATCCAGGTCCTCTTGTTGGGAATAGACCACTAGTTGGGAGTGGGGGCCATCTCCCCTCCCTAATGGAAACGTCTGTTCGGGTTATCAATGCAGCGGTGCTAGTTGGCGCCGCTCTAGTTGTCCGGCCTCCGTCGACCAGTGGATAGCAGACCTGTAGGAATAGGTCCTCCCTCCGCCATAGCATAGAACTGAAACCTTCCTCCGCAGTGCACCGCCGCTATCAAGGCATCTGGAATAGGGTGGCCCACTTATCCACAGTGGCTGGCGAGAGCCGGCCGCCATGCCGGCGGAGCTTCTTGCGGGCCTCCGGTGAAGCTCCAGAGGTCTGCTTCCTCTTCTGACTGCGCTTACGAACTTCCTAGGATGCTGCCATCACTACATGGCCTCCAGTATCATCTGGCCTCCGTATATGTCGATTATCAATGAATAGCGCTATCAAAGCATGCTGGACAGAGGGTCCAACCTTGTTCATTTCAGCCCGCGCCCTCCACATTAGCATTCTATCAAGGAAAGATTTTAACATCATCAAGGGGAAGATGAATCATAAAATTATTAAACAGAATTCCTACCTTGAATACATTGGAAGGCGCTAATGATTAGGAATAAGGTTTTGCATTCTAAGGTGTTTGTCGACATTCACCATTGCCCGTCGATTCGTCCAACGACCATCGTTCGATCACCATTCTTCTTTGGAGTGGAAAATCTAAGGCATTCAGTTAGAGCCTCCTCTCATAGCTCTCCCAAAACCCATGAACAATATTTGTTTAAATAGAGATTAATCTCTCATGTTGTGTTTAACATTATTATTCATTAATTAGTCATAATAAATAATTCAATTAAACACTTAAGCATTGTTGTTACAAAACCAAATTGGCAATACGTTTAAGAAATTAAAATCCTCTCATTAAAAGTTTGATGCTTCACTGTGGTCCCACCACCACTGCTCAATTGTTGCGAAACATAAAAATGAAACAACCTTTCGTTATTTTATTAT
This sequence comes from Viscum album, assembly GCA_963277665.1. Classification (NCBI taxonomy): domain Eukaryota; kingdom Viridiplantae; phylum Streptophyta; class Magnoliopsida; order Santalales; family Viscaceae; genus Viscum; species Viscum album. Next base: position 647,098,020 of record OY728119.1, read on the forward strand.
TTTGTTATTTTATTTCAAAAGATCCAAAATTTAGCATTTCCTCCTAAATTTATCTGAAAAAAGTAAATCTTCCCTCCAGAAAATCTCAGTGCTCTGAATTCAAAGTTGTCCTTGGATTTTTAATTCAAGCACCTGTTCAAAAGATAGAAATTCACACCCACACGTTTACTAAATATACCTTAAAAAAGTTAAAAATTAGTTCCGAGCACTCCGGGCCTCGGAATCAAGTTCCATCAATTTTCTCAGACTCGTAATAATTCTATTTAAATAAAAAAATTACATGGAAAATTCAGGGTCTTCACATCCTCCCTACATTAGGGCTTTACGTCCTCAAAATCCTTAAAAATACTATGGAAACAAGTGGGGGTACTAATCACATATCTGAGCCTCCAGCTCCCATGTGCTCTCCTAGAGGTTCCCATGCTTCCACCGAACTCGCACTAGATGAATCGACTGCCCATGAAGAACCTTGTCCATCCGATCATCTCTCTCCACTCAGAACTCCGCAAACGTCGCCCCATCATCAATGTCGATCTCATCCTAGTCGATACCATGTGATGGATCATGAACTTACTCCTCAGTTACGAAACATGAAAAACATTATGCACACGGTGCATCTGTGGGGGAATAGGTAGATGGTTTTCTACCTTTCCTACTCTATTGAGGATTTAGACTGGTCCTATGAACCTCAGATATAGCTTGCCTCCCAATCCAAAATCTCTGCAATGCTCATCGGGGTGAGACCTGTAGGAAGACATGGTATCCCTCCTTTAACTCCAAGGGCCTCCGTCTCTTGTTGGTATAAGATTTATGCTAGATTTATGAAGTCTTAATCCACTCTTGGATAATCTGAACCTTCCCTGTGGTACACTGTACCAACAATGGACCCATTAGTGCTAACTCCCTTGGGTCTATCCAGCATAGAGGTGATTTGCATGGTCACTCGTACAAGGCCTCAAACAGTACCATGATGATGTGGGAGTGATAACTATTATTGTATACGAACTCTAGTAGTGGCAGGTGGTCCTCCAAACTACGACCAAAATCAAAGACACAAGCACGAAGCATTTCCTCAAGAATCTGTATGGTCTGCTCCATCTAAGGGTGTAATTTTCGCCCGTCCTGACCGGGTCCGGCCCGGGCCGGGCCGAGCTTAACCTACAAAAAATTGGGCTGCTAACCACTATTCGGCCCGGGCCGGGCCGGTCCGAACAACCTCATGAGGTAGCTCGACCCGGATCTCGGGCCAGCCCAAACCGTCTGGTCCATCCGGGCTTTTTTTGGGCTAGGCCGAGCTTTTTCAAGTCGGGCCATGGTGTGATTTTTTTATTTTCAAAATAATTGTTCATTTAAAAAAAATTAAACATTTTTTAACATTTCTTTGAAACATTATTTACATTTATATTTAAATTAATGTTCTTTAGAATTATTAGTTTAAATGTTTAATATGTTTTTTGTAAAAATGGTTATTTTAATTTTTATTAACATTTTACAGTGGGGGGATATGTTATTATTTTTTCCTAAATATATTTATATATGTTGATCAATATATATTATGTGAAAATTCTAAAAAAATTAATGAGGGTTTGAGGGATTCGCATAGTGAGTGAGTTTAAAACATTGTTATTTAAACAATTTTTAACATATTTATAATTTTTTTAAAGATTTGTGATTTTTTTATTTAAAATTGTTTATTTATACCGTTTTTTAACATCTGTTTAAATCATTTTTTAACATTTATCTTTAAATGATTAATTTAATATATTTTTTTAATTTTTTTAAATGCATGCTTTTTACATGTATTTTTTAAAAAATTTTACATTTTTTAAGAAATTTAATATAAAAAGTATTTTTTAAATGTTTGTTTAAAAAAATTAATTTAAATTTTTGTTTTAATAACTTTTTTTAAACATTTTTAAACCATTTTTTAACATTTGTTTAAAATAATTTTTACATTTATTATTAGTAATTTAATTTAAAACATTTTTTAATGCATGTTTTTTACATGTATTTTGTTTAAACATGTTTTATGTATAAACATTTTTTATTAATATTTTACAGTCGGTGGATATTTTATTTTTTTTCAAAATTGATTTATATATGAGGGTAAATTTATATATATTATGTGCAAACTAAAAAAATTTAACGAGGAATTGGGTGATGTGTAGTAGTGGGTGGGTTTAAAGTGTTTCTATTTAAACATTTTTATCTATTATTTAAAACATTTTTTACGTTTATTTTTTAGCATTTTTGTGAAAATTATTTTTAAGTGTTTGTTTAATTTAAAAAGTTTTAAATTTTTTTTAATTTTTTAAACAAATTTTTTTACATGTATTTTTTTAAGTGTTCAACATTTTTTTTAAGAACAATTAATTTATATTTTATTAAAATTTTACAGTGGGAGGATATATTATTTTTTTTCTAAACAAATTTATATATGTGAATCTAATTATATTTTGTGCAATAAATAATGAGAGGTTGGGGGTTTGCAGCGGTGGGTGAGTTATTTTTTTTTCTAAATAGATTCATATATGAATATATGGTATATATAATATATGCAAGTTTCATCATATTAAAAAAAATAATGTGGTTGGGGGTGTACGAACATCATTGGGTGAGTATATATTTTTTGTTAATATATATATATTTATATATATATATGAGAAAATTGTAAAAAATAATTAGGGGTTGGGAGGTGCATCGCCGTGGGTGGGTTAATTTTTTTTTCAAAATAAATATATTTATAATATATGAAAGTTGAAACATACTTAAAAAAAATTAATGAGGTGGGGGGCGTGCACCAATATAATTAGGTGAGTATGTTATTTTTTTATTAATATACAATAATTTATTATATATAGAATATTAAATCATTTATATATATATATATAAATATATATTATTAATAACTTTGTTTATATATATATATTATATTAAATAATTTATATATATATATATATATTATTAATGGATTTCTAAAAGCCACCCTTAATTGATATATGTATTATTAATGTCTTTGTTTATATATATACATATTGTATCATATCATTGATATATATTATAAATATATTTGTTTATATATATATACATATATATAATATGCAAGTTTCATCATATTTTAAAAAAATTAATGAGGTTGGGGGGTGCGCGAACATCATTGGGTGAGTGTGTTATTTGTTTTGTAAATATATAATAATTTATTAAATAAGTATAATGTTAAATGATTGATATATATAATATGACAAAATTGTAAAAATAAAAATTAGGGGTTGTGGTGTGCGTCGTAGTGGGTGGGTTAATTTTATTTCTAAATAGATTTATATATGTATAGTATGTATAATATATTCAAGCTGCAACATACTTAAAAAATAAATGAGGTTGGGGGACGTGCACGAACATCATTAGGTGAGTGTGTTATTTTTTTAATTAAAATAAGAAATATTATTATATGTACATAATATTAAATCATTGATATATATACATATATTAATAGCTTTGTTTGTATATGTATATTATATTAAATCATATATATATATATATATTATTGATGGATTTTTAAAATCCACACTTAATTGATATATATTATTAGTGGATTTTATTATATATATACATATATCATGATATATCATTATATATGCACACACACAGACATTATAATTGAATATAATAATAGTTATATGTATATATATTATTTTTTGTTAATATATATGTATATATACATATATGTATATATTTTTATATATATATATGGATTTTTTTATTTTTTGAGTGTGTTGTTTTTTCGTTATTTTTTATTGATATATATACATATATATAGTCTGGTGATAATATAACAGGTGCATCGCTTGGGCTAGTTAGTCCAGGTGCAACGTTGGAAGCCTGAGGTAGGGGAATCGAATCTTTCTGCAAGCTGCTTCCCGTTATATATTTTTTTACAGTGGGTCGGGCTTCGTACGGGCCAGCAGGGAGGGCTTTTTCGGGCTGGGCCGGCCTGACCCACATGCCTTCTTTGAAAGGCCCATTCCTGGCTTGATAAACCTACGGCTCAAGCCGGGCCTGGCCCAATGCGGGCTTTTCCGGGCCGGGCTGCCCGGGATTTCGTGCCGGGCCTCTCAGGCTTTCGGGCCGTCAGGCCAAAATTACACCCATAGCTCCATCTGACCATCTTTCTGAGAATGAAAGGCGGTGCTCAAGCATAGATAAGTCCCGAATTCCTCTTGTAATACCTTCCATAACAAGGATGTAAAATGAGTGTCACGTTCTAAGAAAATCATCTATGGTACCCCGTAAATCCATACAATCTCCTACACATAGAGGCGTCCCAAGCCCTCTACTGATCCATACTCTCAAATGGGTAGGAAGTGGTCCGAATTGGTGTTTCAGTCAACAATCACCCCGATGGAATCATGGTCTCTGAACATACATGGAATCCCTGTCACAAAGTTCTTGGAGATAGCATCTCACTTCTATTCTGGTACCTCTATTTGTTGTGTCAAGCCTGCTGGAACCTTATGCTCGACCTTCACTTTCTTACAAGGGAGGCATCATGAAACGAACTCTGCTACTACTTTCTTCAACCATAGCAAGTAATACTGATGCCGTATGTCCTGGTACATCTTCGCCACACTAGGATGTACTGTGAAAGGGGATGTGTGGAACTCCCTCAACACCTACTCTCATAGCATCACCGGTACCATGGTGCGTCCTCTGAAAAATATGACATGCTCTCCACCTTCAAAATATCCTTATGAAGCCTGTCTTGAGGATATATGAGCACGTAGGGTCTCACAATCAACGTTCCCAAGTTGTACCACCCTGACTCACTGATGTAGTGGGGGAGTAACTGTTATATACTGGAGGTAAGCTGATCCATCACAATCTATTAAGAATAATTGAAACTCATATAGCTCCTCTATCGCCTCACTCAGCAATTGTAAACCTGCCTTCCTGTTGAGTGCATATGCCACCACGTTCCCCTTCACAGGAGTGTAGACTATCTCAAAATCATAATCCTAGAGGAAATCCATCCATCGCTGATGTGTCAGGTTCATGCCATTCTATGATAAGATACACCTAAGATTCTTGTGATCAGAGTAGACAGTAAACTGCTATCCCTTCAAGTAGTGCCACCAAATCATCAGGTCAAATACTACTACTTCCAACTCCAGGTCATGGGTAAGATAGTTATGCTCATGTTGCCACAACTGTCGTGAGCCGTAGGAGATCACCACTTGCTCCAACATTTGGACACATCCTAGTCCATTCCCTGATGCGTCACTATAAACTATATACCCAATGCCCAACCACAAGATGGGGGCACTCATCAGTCTCTGCCTCAACTCCTAGAAACTATTCTTGTATCTCTCTATCCACAAGAAAGGTTGTCCCTTCTTTGTCAAAGCTTACACGAGTGCAGCTACTCTGTAGATGTCAGGTATGAATCTCTGGCAGTACCCAGCCAACTCCAGAAAACGCCAGACCTTGGTCACACTCCTGGGTGGCTCCATAAAAATCACTGCCTCTATCATCTCTAGATCCACCACAACTCTAGTATCCAATATAACGTGTCCCAAAAAGTGGACCTCCAGTACATAAAACTTGATCTTTGAGAGCATTCCATCGATTTGGTGCTCTCGGAGTGTATCCATAACTACCTATAGATTCTTAGCATGCTCCTCCTCTAACGATGCCTATAGCATGATTTGATCAGGGAAAACCACCATTAACCGATCGAGGTAAGGCTGGAATATCCTGTTCTTAAGTCCCATGAAAATTGTTGACGTGTTGGTCACACTGAAAGGCATAAACAAGAACTAATAGTGGCCATAATAGCAATTTAAGGACATCTTTGGCATGTCCTCATCCCGTACCCTGAGTTGATGATATCCTGATCTGAGGCCTATCTTTGAAAACCACCAAGATCCCATCAACAGATCGAAGAGACCATCAATCCTCAAGAGTGGATACTTGTTCTTCACAGTTACCTAGTTCACGCACCTATAATCCTTGCAAAGCCTCAATCTCTCATCTTCCTTCTTGGCGAACAAAATCGGGGCTGCCCATGGATAAACATTGGGCCTTATGAACCCCTAATCCTACAAGTCCTCCAACTGTACCCTCAACAGACGAAACTCATCATGTGCCATTTGATATAATGGTGTAGATATATGTGCTTTACTATGGTATAGGTTGATGTATAAGTATACCTCTCTATGAGGAGGTAATATCAAAACATATTCAAGAAATACATAAACATATTGGTCCACCGATATAGGTTAAATCAGACTCCTCTTGTAAAATGCTCTGAGGGAAAAGCTAGCCAACCATTGAGTGATCGGTTTCCCCCTCCTCCAAGAAAGTCCATCCTGAGTAGAAAAGGTTCCCTTATCGCTGGTGAAGGAAAACCTAGTCTCATACTCTATTTCTCACAAAACTTTCCTCCTAAAATAGTATATCTGGGCATGGAATGTGGATAACCAGTCCATACCCAAGATGATGTCGTAAGGCCTTGACGCTGCTACTAAGAGATTGTAGCCAAATATCTCACATACTAGAGTAAGCTCACACTACCTGCACTAGTGTGTGATAATTGATCATCTTTTGAAGGAGTCTCTAAATGTAAGGATCGATCTAATGGCTCCATCTCAATCTCTGAGTTCCAAATGAGAGCTGTGGCAATGAAAGAGTGACTGGGACAGGTGTCTATAAGAACTGAAGCTATGGTGGAGTAGAAATAGATCATACCTCGAATCATCTCTGGAGAACCGTGGTCGTAAGCCTTAGCTTATTGAATTAGAGATCTCCCTTATCCACCTGCTCCCTATGGTTGGGGTGGACCACCTAGGGGTAGTGTTGGTAGAACCTCAAATAGTCTCCCACCACTTGCTACATGACCAGCTCCAATGCCACGTTCGCTGCCCTATAAACCTCCTCGCTCGAATATCCTCCTCTACCTCAGTGGTCCCTCTAACATATACTGATCAACGAAGTGGGAAGTCAGAAAGTCTCGATCCATGTGCCCATGTTTTCCACAAGAGTAACAAAATTTAGTCCTCAAATGACCTCCTCTACCTCGCGAGCTCCGCACCTCCGACCGTGCGTCTTGGGGTCATTTTACAGAAGGTCTGGTCTGCTTGGACCTCTATGTCATATGCCTAATGACTACTACAGATGAATCAGCTACCAATTTTCTAGTGGTGGCTCTCACCGTCGGTGCCTGATCATCTAGGATACTCTCCACCAAAATCACTTGCTCAAGCACTCCATCATGCGTCAGGATATTGAGTGATATCATTGATGCTCTATTCTCCCATCGAAGACCCTGCTCAAAGGTACATGCCATGAAGAAAGGTTCCCATTCCATGTCAGTGGAGTAAGGAGAGTGGTTAGTGAATATCTCTGAGTACTAGGCCTCAGATAGGATGCCCTTCAATAAGTGCAGGATCTCTTGAATACGCACAGATCTTAGAGTCACTGGAATGAACTATGCCCTGAAGAGGTTATTAAATTCCAACTAGGGGAGGGTTTCCTCATCGTGCATATAGAGCGTCAAGCTCCACTATCTCCCTATTTTTACCTGGAAGAGACTAGCCTCAAGGATCACTATCTAGTCTGCTGGTGTCCCAACCAGGCAGAAAACTCTAGCCAGAGCCTCCAACAAATCCTCACCTGTCGTGGATCCATCTCACCTTGAAACCTCAGAGGCCTCTTCCACTAAAACTTATGCAACACAAAAGTGAGTGTGCACTGCCCACTGGTGGGGTTGGTGGAAATTTCTTCCCTTCAGGTAGTGGTGCTTCTGGTACACCACCCATTGGTACCATCGCTGTAGGAGGGCCCTACACCGAAGCCTCATAGATCGGTGGGACATCGTCATGAACTCTCTCTATAATTTTTCCTGACAATCTATGTGGAAACATCATGTAAAGAAACAGATGTTACATGATCAATAAGTTTATACCTTGTGAGATGACACAAAAGTGATAAAAAAACATTTTCAAAACACATGAAAATGGTGTTCTCGTGTACCGAGTTAGAAATAAGAATTCAGGTCATGGTGTTTGGATACGTCCGCCACCACACGAACACTGGACTCCCTGAACTAAAACCCAAACTCAAGACACTTAACACTATTTATCCATTGAAAACACAAACTCTTAGTTCTTCCAGTAGAACCAACCTCCCTCTGATACCACTTTGTCATGACCCGTCCCCCAAGGCTCATGTTGTGACTACCCCAATCCCTCCTTCCATAGGCCAGAGGTTGGTAACTAGCATCGGAATGGATTTTCCCTAAAATGGGAAGGAATTTACTGAAAACTTTTACACACACAGACATGGTAAACTTCGCACATGTAAAACTTGACAGAAAAATAAATATACAAGAACAGCTAAAAGTCACCACTAAGTGTAAAAGTAAGTACTAAAAGTAAAGGGACTAGTACACAATCCCAACTAAAAGAGATACGACAAGGAAAAATAGCTCCTGAGGTTGTCGACCAAGGATCCTACCTGAAGGGTAGGTGCAAATCATCTCTACGACACTCCATGTCAACCAGTCACCTCTGTGAACTGTCAGGTCATGACTCCCTAACCTTGTTCAAAGTTATACATCATCTTCACAAGACACAACAAGGTGCAGACAAAGCCCATGCAGGGGTGAGTATAACAAAACCCAATAGGGACCCCAAGACTCCCATGGTCTCCTAGAATTACACAATGGAATAACTATAAAGCATGATCTAAATCACAAAGCACAAGTAAAAACTCACATAAAACCAGGTATACAACTTAATTAACAAGAATAAATATTATTAGTCATAAATCTAGATCATCTTATTCTGTCTAAAGGATTTTACTTCTAGACCGCACAAGGTCGCTTAGTGCTGACCCATAGAGGATCGCTTGGTGATGACCCATATAGGATCCCTAAATGCTAACCCAAAAAGGTTCACTACATTCTGAACCATAGAGGATCACTATGTGCTGAACCATTAAGGATCACTAGGTGATGATCCATGATGGATTGCTATGTACTGACCCACGGAGGATCGTAGAGTGCTGACGCACTAAGGATCTCTCTATGCTGCCCCACAAGGGTGTTCTAGTTTCTGAACCACAGTGGATCACTAGGTAATGACCCACAGAGGTTCTCTAGGTGTTTACCCATAGTGGATCACTATGTTCTAGTCCTCATAGGATCGCTAAGTGTTGACCCACCGAGGATCGCTATTCCTTTATCACGTCATAACCAGCAACTGGATTCCCACACTAATCATGCTTCATTCTGGGAGGATATGATCCTCAATCCATCGTCCATACCTCTAACAGAACAAATTCCATTGAATAAGTACCTCAATGAACTTCCATGTCATAAGGGTTCCAACTCAATAGGTGGATTTTCAATCAAACGCCTGGTCTATATGTTATAGGCATTTTAGTGGTGGGTCCAGGATGGATTTGATTTCGATTAAACCCATCCGTACATCAACATTATCCAAAAATTGAAGGGGAATATTTCTAAAGGACTGCCTCATCCTAAGGGTTCCAAAACCACATATGGTTCATCAAACGGACATCCGGTTTAGGAGATATATCCCTTTAATCGAAATTGGGTCGTAAGTGGGTCGAGGTTCGGTCCGACCGGACCAAGGCCACTGGGCCTAGCCTGAAGGGGATGTATAAGGAACCAGACTTATTACATACACAGTAATTAATTTAGTCAAGAATTAAATTTCTGTTTCATTTAGTATCTTTACATGTTTAAGGCTATAGGGAATTGGGACATAATACATATAATTACACCTTATTACAGAGTGAATACCATAAAAACAATATTCATTTCTTGAAAAATATAAAACATTTCACATAAAACATTATTTCTTTGACTAATATTCAATAATATAACATGTAATCCTTATTTGTCTTACACATCCTTACAACCTTTGAAAATCATTTAAAAACTATGGATGAGGACAAAATCTCATTAAGGGATATAAAAAGATTGAAAGAACAAATTAGTTCATGAACACTTGTAACATATGAAATCATTTTCAAAAGACATACTTGTCACCCATATATTCTTACATTATGAATCATGAGATATAAAAAATATACAAAAAAACATAAGAACATAAATGAAAACATAAAGGTATCTTGGGGCATTACTTACATAATATTATAACCCTCACGACTACCTTATAATTTGAAACCCTCATGGATACCTTACAATTTGTGTAACCATCACAATTACAAATGGAGTAACCATAAAACCAACCTCTAACTTACCCATACCAAATGCATTGGAGGGAGATATATGTCCCACCCTTCATCATAAACAATTCCCAAGATCCAAAACATAATCATACTACGTGAATAATATCCTAAAAACATTGCTTTTTTATTTTGTAAATCAAAATTTTGAAAGAGGGTTTTAAAAGAAAAAACCCCTACATAAATCATTTAATTAAAGTGAGACATAATAGAGAGGATAGAGTATGTACATAAACTATAAATACACATAAATAATCATAACATAAAAAAATTTCATCATACAAAAAATATTGATACCACGTAGATAATGAAGTAGTAGGTTAACCCAACGAGTGGAAAACGTGTTTAGAATTCCCTTACCTCAGATTTTTCTTACTTAAAACTCATTTAAACCTACTTTATAATAGTTAAAATAGTGTTATAAATATATTAAATAATCATATCCATATTTATAAAACCTTATATTAGCATTAAATTACCTCATTTCACCCTTTAATTTTTATTATTTTGTTCATTGTACTGTTTTGGGTGAGTTTTTTACATGATTTTCATGATCGGTTCTTGATGGATTTTTCTTATAGATTGGAAGTGTAACTAGAGAAAGGAATGGATTAGTATTTAAATATTTCCATAACCGTAAATTATTCCATTTATGATTTTTAATCCTTACATGAGGACGATTCATAAGTTAAAACATTAATGATGTCTTTTTAGATCATTTTAGTGCTTCTTTGATAATAACAAACTCATTTTGTTTTGTAAATTAAAACCATGTATAAAAAATAAGTTCATAACCATGAATTATAAATAATAAATATATTATAACCTGGTTAAACCATTAAAATAGTTTAATTACCAGCCTTTAAGGAATTAAATAAAATTGAAATCACATCATCCACAATGTCGGTAATTTGACACATCACAAACAATGTTTTCAATTCCTTGAATAAGTGGAGGAGGAGTAGAAGATTGATGAGTAATTTTACATGAATAAGATAAAATCCAGAATATAATAGATTATTAAGCTTTTATTCCTCTTGGATAAGAGCAGTTGAGGATAGAATAATAAAGAAACTCAAAATAAAATAAAAATTTTAGAAGCTCTCATGAAAATTGGGCACCCTAATGACATCATTTAAAATTTTATAAAATAATTTGATGATAGAAATGGGTTATCTCATCATTATTAAATAAAATGAGTGGTAAGAGGGATATGGATTGAAGTATCCCAACATAAGACAAAGGTAATGAAACAGAATAACATAAAATGAATGAATAGAAAGAACACAAAAGATGATGTTTACCTCTTGATCTCTTCTCCTTTAGATCATTCTTAAAGCCTTTAGTTTTGGCCTTTTGTGGAGACCAGCAGCTCAAGGACGTGGGGAAGATCCTTGGGGGTGTATTGGGTAGAACTTAGGTAAGGATCATGGCTTGAGAGGTGTGGGGAGAAGAGGGGAATGAGAGTAGTATTTATAGTGGAGGAGAGGGGGTATTTTTCATTATTTTAATCATTATTATAATATTTTTGCTGATGAATATGAATAATCTTTATTAACATGACCCATAATAGTAATAATGGCATGTGAGTTTTAACCAAGTTGGGTTACATCATCCTTGAATCACATATGATGACGTAAATCAAGTATTTAGCATTTATCATATTTTATCGTATTTTACTATTCATCAAAAATTTTAGAATTTCAGAAAATTTCAAAAAAATTCACCCTTACTATTTCTTGACATGTACAGTTCAAATATGTACTCCATTTTTTGAAAATAATTCTTTAAATATTATTAATTTAAAATTCAAATAAAATCATACTTAATTCAAAAATTAATAATTTAAAAACTATAACTACTTTTATATCACATCGAAAAATTAACCAAGATGTCATTATCATAAAGCCTTAAAAAATAAATTAATAACACAATTTAATATTCATTAGGGTCATATTACTATTTATAATTGTATGTTACTATTCACCAAAAAACAAGTTGGTTCCATTAGTCTCCAAATAACATACATGACACAATTTTAGATAAACGTTTTTTCAAAATTCAAAACTTAGAAGTGGAAAAATCATCATTAAAGGATAGTTATAAATACCTACTTAAAAAAACATTCATTCATTTCAATTTATTTTTTGAAAACCCTAGGGTGTTACATTATCCCCACCTTCTGAAAATTTTGTCGTCGCAATTTTATTTACTTATTAAACAAGTGAGGGTACCTTTCTCTCATAACATTTTCAGACTCCCATGTTTCTTCTTCTACCATGTGGTTTCTCCACAAAACCTTTACCTGGTGGATTACCTTATTCTATAATACCTGTTCCCTTTGATCAAGGATCTGAATTGGTTTCTCTACCTAAGAAAGGTTCCCTTCCAGCTGAACTGCTTCTGGGATCAAGACATGTGATGAATCTGGCACATACTTCATCAACATCAAAACATGAAAAACATTGTGTACCTAAGACAACCTCGATGGAAAAGCTACTCAATAGGCAACTGTTCAAAATTTCTCTAGGATTTCAAAATGACCGATGAACTGCAGACTTAGCTTCCCTTTCTTACCATAGCACATCACAATTTTCCAAGGAGAGAGTTTAAGGAAAACATGGTCACCTACCTCAAAATATAAGTATTTTTTTCTATTGTCAGCATAAAATTTCTACCTGCTCTGAGTTGTCCTCATGTGCTACTCGATCATCTTCACTTTCTCAGCCTCTTCCTCTACTAATTCTGGCCCCGTCAACCTTTTTTTCACCGAATTCATCCTAAAACACTGGAGTGTAACTTCGCTTCCCATACAAATCCTTGAAAGGTGCCATCTGTATACTAGAATGAAAAAATTAAGAAAACTAAACTAAAGAATGATGATGATCCCAACTTCCCGGGTAGTCCATTGAACAAGCTCGAAGCATATCCTCTAAAGTCTGAATCATTCATTATGACATCCTGTACGATTGAGGATGAAAATATGCGTTGAAAATTAATTCTATTTCTAATGACTTCTAAAGTACCTTACAAAAGTTAAAAGTGAAACTAGGATCCCGGTCTGATAAAATGGAAAGGGGAACTCCATGTAACCTGACAATATCTTAGAGTAATAATATTGAAGTATGATCCAAAGAAATTGTATCTTGAATAGAAAGAAAACATGAATATTTTGTGAGTCGATCAACAATAACCCAAATTTTATTGTTACCTTCAGTTTTCTTAGTTAGTCCAACCACAAAGTCCATGGATACATTCTCCCACTTGTACTCTGGCACTAGAAAATAATAAAGCACCCCCTTTGGTAACTACTGCTCTACTTTGAATGCTGACATGTAAAATATTTCAAGGTAAATCAGCAATATCACTTATCATTCCATCCCACCAATAATAATCTTTAAGGTCATTATACATCTTAGTACTACAAGGATGAACTAAAAATGGATAACAATGAGCTTCACACAATAAGTATTTCTTCAAATAGGAATCAAAATACACACCCAACATTTTTCCAAATCTTAAAAAACAGTATTTATCAAGATTAAATTCTAGAAACATACCCATTTTAACCACTTCTACCTTTTTCTATATATCATGGTCTTCCTTATATGCTTTATTAATTCTTTCTGATAACGATGACTGCACTGAATCCTGAAAAAAATGATATATTCCCTACACCAAAAAATTCAAATCCAAAATTAATCAAATCAATCATTAATGGATCATGTTCCAAACGTAACATGATTGATGATACATGATGTTTTTGACTCATGGAATCCACCACTTTGTTTGATTTTTTGGGATGATTACTAATCATGTAATCATAATCCTTTATAAGTTCAATCTATATTCTCTGCATCATGTTTAATTCCTTCTGATTATATATATACATCTGAATTTTATGGTCAGTATATATTTTACTTTTGGATCTGTATAAATGGTACCTTTAAATTTTCGAAGCAAAAACCACGACTACAAATTCCAAATCATGTGTGGGATAATTTAACTCATTAGATTTAATTTTTCTTGAAGAATAAGCAATTACCTGTTCATTCTGCATCAAAAGACAACCATTTCCCTTCAAAAAAGTAATATTGTAGTGAAAAACTCGCCATTTAGGGAAGGTAAGGCCAAAACTAGAGAATTCACCAATATCATATTTAGCTCCTAAAAACAAACATCACATTCTTCTATACAAATAAATTTAACCCATTTTCATGTTAACTTAGTTATCTGGCTAGATAACCATGCAATGTTCTTAACAAACCATCAGTAATTACCAGATAACCCAAGAAAAAAATGAATCTTTGTAACATTTGTGGGTCTTGGACAATCATCCACCACTTTTGTTTTGGTAGGATCAACTATTATTCCATCCTTCATTAAAATGTTCCCATGAAAAGAAATCAGTTGCAACAAAAAATTACACTTGCTAAATTTTCCATACAGTTTCTTTTCTTTTATGTTTTGTAAAACAACCCTTAGATTTTTTTCTTTCTCCTCTTTATTTTTAGAAAATAACATAATTTCATCAATAAAAACAAACAAAAAATTATCCAAGAACTCATGGAGTAATATTTTCATAATATTCATTAATAAAAGAGGTTCCTTAGTTAACCCAAACAACAAAATAAAAAATTACTAATGCCCATATCTAGTACGAAAGGATTTTTTCGGGATGTCATATTCCTTCACCTTCAGCTGATGGTATCTGGATATCAAGTCAATATTGGAAAAGTTCTGAGCTCCCTAGAGTTGATCAAACAATTCATCGATACGAGGAAAATGATACCTGTTTTTAATAGTGATGTTATTCAAATCTCTATAAGTAATGAAAAGTCTCACGAAACTATCTTTATTTTTAACAAAAAAAACAGGAGATCCCCAAGGTGAAGTGATAGGATGATTGAATCCATTATCAATTAAATCATGCAACTAATTGTTCAATTCAAGAAGTTTTATTTGAGCCATACGATATGCAGGTTTTGAAATTTTCTTAGCATTAGGAACAAGTCAATTGTGACTTCTACTTCCTGATCAGGTATGACACTGGGTAACACATTAGAAAAAACATCAAGTTTTTCATTTAACATTGGCACATCATTAATATGAACATTCACCTTATTTTACACAATATGAGCAAGATAACTTTCATTACCAAATTTCAACAGTTTATTACCCTCCAGATATGTAATCAATTTCATGGGTTCTCTCTTGTATAGAAACTGAAACACATTCGAAAAAAAACTTCTTTTTCTCTACAATCAATCTTAGCATGATAAATAGAAATCCAATCCATTATCATAATAACATGATACTCGACTAGGGAAATACAACAAGGTATGAAGGTAATGTCTTCCACCGAACACAATAGAAATATTTTTATAATTCATGTTTTCTATAATATCCCCCCTGGTATTTTAACAACAAGTTACTATTTTATTTATGGAGGTGATATTTCCAATTTTCCAAAAAATTTATCAAAGTTGAAGGAATGTGTAGACATCGTATCGAACCAAAAATTAGAAAAAACTGAGTAAATGAATAGAGTACATGATACCACTTCGTTGGATGGACTGAAATATGCTACCGTAGTTGCAAAGGATCTCACTACATCTTTATGCTTATAGGCGGTCTTCTTTTCATCATTTGGATCTCTCTTGGGGAAGGCATTTGCATTTTGAACCATATCACTAAATTTAAAAAACCTAACAGTTTTATTGTCAAGATTAGTCTTAGGATCATTTTCATTACAATTTTGGGCCATATGTCCAAACTTAAGACATTTAAAACACTTCCCAGTTTTTCTAAGACATTCCCCAGGGTGCTTCTTGCCACACTTTTCATAAGCTGGAAACTGTATTTTCTTACCATCAGATTTATTGGGTTGATTCTTACCCATCTATTTCAATCTATACCTGTTCTTCCCCTTATTTAAAAAATGAACATGATCATTAGCAAACTTCATCTCTACCCTCTCAGCACATCAGAAATGTTTCTCATAACTTTGGAATTCACGGGAGACCAATTCCCTTTGATACCATGTCTTTAGTCCTGAGTAAAAGCGGTTGATTTTTCTATCAAGATCTAGAATAATATTTGAAGCATACCTCACTAGTCGGGTAAAGTTTGTTTCATACACAACAACTCAATCTTTTTCATTTGGCTACAATTCATTAAATTGCTTCTGCATCCTAAGTCGCACCACCTTAGGAAAATATTTTTCAAGAAAAATAATTTTAAATTCATCCCACTCTTTGGTATCAATATCCTCTCTATGCCTGATATTATTTACCATTAACTACCACTAATAATCTTTACCTTAAAAATAATAAATGGAAATACTTACCATTTGATTGTCTAAACATCCCATAACATCAAATATCTTTTTAAGGGATTTAATTCATCCTTCAACCACTACTTGGTCAAAAGATCCCTTGAAATCATGAGGGTTTTTCCTCATAAAATGTTCCACTATCATCATGTTCCATTGTGGTACCCCTAGTTGTTCTCTTACGTAGTTTTCACCACCATTTATTTCCTATATTAGCTGAGCTAGTACTATCACAAACTAATTGGTTCCAATCCATACCATTCCGGGATGCAGATTCGTAAGGATGTCGTTCTGTCGGTGCCACTCCTATTCAGCTAAACTGTTTCTTCTGCAGACAACCATTCTGAACAAACATTTCTTTGATGAAGAAACATGGTAATATTTAAATTCCATAACATTTCAAATTAATCATTGAGTAAAAATAATTTATGGTTTTCATTTAACATTATCCTAACCCCTAAAGTTATCTAAACCATCATCTCATACCATCCATAAGGACCCCACCTAATTACATAAATAATCATGAATTTAGTCAAGAATTCACTTCCTTTTTCATTGAGGATCTTTTCATGTTTATAACTTTAGAGAATTAGGACATAATACATATAATTACACCTTATTACAGAGTGTATAACATAAAAACAGTATTTATTTATTACAAAATATAAAAATTTCACGTAAATCATGATTTCTTTTACTAATATTCAAACATTTAAATTGGCATCATTCTTTGTCATACACATCCTTATAACTTTTGAAAATCATTTAAAAACTTGGTATGTGCTTAAAATCTCAGTAAGGGATATAAAAATAATTAAAGATCACATTAGTTCATTAACACTTGTAACGTATGAAATCATTTTCAAAAGACAAAATTTTCACCCATATATTTTTATTTTGCGAAACATGAGATTTAAAAAAGATCCACACAAAATAGAAGAACATAAATTAAACCATAAAAGTATCTTGGGGAATTAATTACATAATATTATAACCCCCACAGCTACCTTATAATTTTTAACCCTCACGGATACCTTACAATTTGTGTAACCATCACAGTTACACACGGCGTAACCATACGACCGACCTCCAAATTACACATAACCAATGAACTGAAGGGAGATATAAGTCCCACCATTCATCATAAACAATTACGAAGATCGATAACATAATTATATAACAAGAATAATATCAGAAAAAATTGATTTTGAATTTTTTATAACAGAATTTGAAAATATGATTAAAAAAAGCCCCTACATAAATAATATAATTGAAGTGAGACATAATAGATTGGATGGAATATGTAAATAAACTATAAATACACATAATTAATCATAACAAAATCAATTTTCATCACACAAACAAATTCGATACCACATAGATAATGTTGTAGAAGGCAAACCCAACGAGTGGAAATCTGGTTAAGAATTCCCTTACCTTAGTTTTTTCTTACTTCCAAATCATTTAAAACATCTGTATAATAGTTATAATATTGTTATTAATATATTAAATAATCATTTATGTCTTTATAATACCTTATATGATCATTTCATTACATCATTCCACCCTTTAATTGTTAGTATTTTGTTCCTTGCACTGTTTTGGGTAAGTTCTTTACATGATTTTCATGATCGGTTCATGATGGATTGTTCTTGTCGATTAGAAGTGAAACTACAGAATTTAAAAGGGGTAGTATTTACATATTTCCATAACCATAAATTATTTCATTTATCATTTTGAATCCTTAGGGGATGATGATTTATACGATAAAACATCAATGATGTTAGTTTAGATCCTGTTAGTGGTTCTTTGATAATAACAACATCATTTTGTTTTATAAATTAAAACTACGAGTAAATAAGAATTCTAGAACGATGAATGAGAAATAATACAAATATTATTACCTGGTTTAACCATAAAAATGGTTTCATGACTAGACTTGGAGGAATTAAATGAAATCAAAATCACATCATCCACGATGTCGGTAATTCGACACATCAGAGACTGTGTTTTTAATTTCTTGAATAAGCAGAGGAGGAGTAGAATATTGATGAGTAATTTCCCATGAAAATGAGAAAATCCAGAATATGAAATATTCTGAAGATTTCATGACACTTTTATAAGAGGAGGTTTGGAAAGAAGATGATAGAAACTCAAAATAAAAGAAAAATTGAAAAAGCACTCATAAAAATTTGGCACCCTAACAACATCATTTAAAATTTCGTAAAATAATTTGATGAGATAAAAGGGGTATCTTATAATTATTACCTAATATATAAATAAAGGGGGATATATAATGAAGTATCCAACAATAATACAAAGTTAATGAAAAAGAATAACATAAAATAAAAGAAAAGAATGAAAATAAAAGAGGATATCTACCTCTTGATCTCTTATCATTGAGATCCTTTTTAAAGCCTTTGGTTTTGACCTTTTGGTGATAATAGAAGCTCTAGGTTGTGGGGAAGATCCTTGGGGGTATTAGGGAAAAAATAGGTAAGGAAAAGTCTTGAGAGGTTTGGGAGGAATAAGGGAATGATGGTGGTATTTATAGTGCATGAGAGGGGGTATTTTTCATTATTTTAATCATTGTTATACTATTTTTTCTCAAGACTATAAATAATCTTAATTCATGTGACCCCAAATAGTAATAATGGAATGTGAGTTTGAACCAAGTGGGATTACATCATCCTTGCATCACCAATGATATAGTAAATCAAGTATTTAGCAGTTAACATATTTTATCGTATTTTACTATTCAAAAAAAATTCTAGAATTTCAGAAAATTCCAAAAAAAATCACCCTTACCATTTCACGATGTGTAGAATTCAAAAATGAGCAACATTTTTTGAAAATATTTTCTAAATATTATTAAATTAATTTTTAAATAAAATCATACTTAATTCAATGATTCATAATTTAAAAACTATAACTGCTTTTATATTACATTATAAAATTAAACAAGATGGAATTATCTTAAAAAAATTAATAAAATAAAATAATAACACTATTTTATATTCATTAGGGTCATATTACTATTAGTATTACTATTCATAAGGGTGTGTCACTATTCACCAAAAAATAAGTCGGTTTCATTAGACTCCAAATATAATACTAAACACAATTTTGGATGGCTATTTTTTAGAATTCAAAACATTGAAGAGACAAAATTATCTTTAATGTCTAGTTATAAATATCTACTAAAAACAAACCTTAATGCATTTCAATTTATTTTTAGAAAACCACGGGGTGTTAGAGGCTGTGCATAACCCGATACGGCTGGGCGCGACCTGACATGGGTGGGCTTGGCCAGGTTCGGTGGGGCTCGGCCCGAAGGGGCTGGGAAGCTGGCTTGGCCCGTTGGGACATGTAACCAGTTCAGTCCACCATATGGGGCATGGTCTGCGGGGTAGCTGGTCCCAACCGGCCCGCTGGCCGGGCACGCCCTGCCAGCTGGGTGTAACCTGCCAGTTAGGCATGGGGGTCTCTTCCCCCCCAAACAGAAAAGTCTATTCAGGTCTTCAATGTAGAGACCCCAGTTGGCGCAGCTGCAACTAGCCAATCCGCGTGGACTGGTCGACGGCAGACCCGCGGGTGCTGGTCCGCCCTCTACCAGAGCTCGGAGTTGCAACCCTCCTCTGCGGCGCACCACCACAGTTAACACGTCTGGAAAAGTCCGTTTGTCTTTGTCCACCATGGCGCCTTTGGGTGTCGCTGTCCCCTCACGACCGGTAGGAGACAATTACCGCTTCATTCGGTTGTCGGTGCCGTTGCACCGACAGGGCTTCCACAGGCCTCCGGTGAAGCTCCGGAGGTCCGTTTCCTCTTCCGAATATACCTACGGGCTTCCTGAGATTCTTCCATCACTGCATGGCCTACGGTTTTATCTCACCTCTGGATTTTTCGGTCATCCATGAAGAATACAATCAAAGGAAGCTCATCAGAAGATTCGTGTCTTGTACGGTTTGACGCATGCCCTCCGCATTAGCATTATATCAAGGAAAGAATTTAACATCATCAATGGGTAGATGAATCATTAAATTCATAAACAAACCCCTACCTAGAATACATTGGAAGGTGCTGCAGATGAGGAAGAAGGGTCTGTGTCTGAAGGTGTTCATCAGCGTTTGTCATCACCCGTCGATTCCTACAACGACCGTCGCTCGATCACCATTATTTGTTGGAGTGAAAATTCACTAGTGTTTCTTCAGAGACTCCTCTCATAGCTCTCCCAAAACCATTTCCCAAGCTTTGTTTAAATAGATATTAATCTCTCATGTTGTGTTTAACATTATGATTCATTAATTAATGATAATTAACGAGTCAATTAAACACATAAGTGTTGTTATTACAAAACCAAATAAATGAGACGTATAAGATATTAAAAGCCTCTCATTAAAAGTCTGATGTTTCACTTCGGTCCCACCACCACCGCTCAACAGCTGAAAAATAGAAATACAAAATAACCTTTTGTTATTTTGTTATTTTATTATTTTATTTCAAAAGATCTAAAATTTAACTTTTCTACCTAACTTTTTCCTAACTAAGTTATGATTCCCTTAATAGAATCTCAGCGTTGTGAATTCAATGATGTCCTATGATTTTTAATCCAATAACCAGTTCAAATGACAGAAATTTGTGCTTGGCTGTTTACTAAACGTACATTAGAGAAAGTTCAAAAATTCATTTCGGGCTCTCTGGGCCTTCGAATCATGTGTCGTTAATTTTCACAGACCTGTAATAATTCCATTTTATTAAAAACAATTACATAAAAAATTATGTGTCTTTACATGTGGTTTGATAATATGAGATTATATTACCCAACCCTTGAGAAAATGGAAAACATTGTCCCTAAAATCCACCCAAATAGATAGAATAACAAAATTGTTGAAGTATACAATTATTATAGATCATGATAATTACATTATGTGAGGAAGACTTACTCTTTATTCTAGATATGTAAGTAACTTATTTAGTCATAGTTAATGAAAATATTTAATATCACACATGTTTTTTAATAATTTGGAATCACCACCTCACGAAATGTATATCGAACAATATATGAAAACACTTGGTGGAATAATGATTGTTACTAAGATATATAAATATTATCTAACTGAGGTTTGTTTTAGGATACTTCCAACAGATGAAATTTTCCTACCTTTTTCATAATTTTAAATGTTTTGGGGTATGGATTGGATGTCCCTAAATAAATTATAAATCAATTTTCAGGAGAAATAAATCTCTTTTTATATTTTTGATCTTCCTATTCTCAAGTATCAACAAAAGGATGATCTACCATTGGAATAAAATTTCAACATATGGGTAATGGTACTCAATAATTAGGGTATATTGACTCAAATGACCAGGGATGAAGTAAACATTGATGAACTGGATATCGTATGAGAATATACTATTATATTTATTGGTGAACTACTTGGTTTTTTTTGTAACACCCTATGTTTTTAAAAGAGAAAACTATTTTTGATAGTGTATGGGATACGCAACACCGAACCAAAATAAACAATGATTATTTAAATATAACTGTTTAAAACATTCAATTAATTTTATGGTTATGAGTTTGATTAAATACTTTATGAAATATATTTATATATTTCCTAATTAAATATATATTTCTGAAATATAATTATAAATTCTTAGTAAATAATAAATAAAATATTGGAAATATCTTTTTTGTTGTTCAAAATATGTTTTCTTCAAAAATGATTTTTATTAATTTTTATGAAAAATAATATAATTATTTTCATGAAATTTAAAGAAATGTATTTGATAAAATGATACTTTTTTTGATATTATCATATCAATATTAATATTTTGTGGAAGTTTTAGATTTTTTGAAAATATTGATTTTTTAGTGAATGGTGAAAAATACCATTTTAAGTAAAATCATAGTTTCTTTTGATAAACTAATTAATATAAAAGTTCCAATATTAATATAATTTTATTTAAAATAAACATATGTATATATAGTTATATTAAATATAATTAATTACATTTAAATCATCTTTAAACAAGATTTTATTATTTGTTTATTTTTAGGGTTAAAACCCCATTTTGTTCTTAAAACTATTTTAAAATGCATAATGCTTACACGTTATAATTATTTAAAATAACCCCTAATTAGAGATTATCAAAATGAATATTTAAAATTATATATCTAACTTAATTAATTGAAATTCATATAATGAAAATTACTTATTATAGAGTTAAAGTGAAATAATGTTTGCTTTTAAAAACTTATTTTTCAAAAGGCCACATTTCATCATGTTTTAGGGTTTTGTATTAAATTAAATTATTAAAAAATTAATTGATTTCTATTGATTAATTATTTTGAATCATCATGATTTCTATTAGGTAATAATGTAAACATAATTTTTGAACAACATAAATAGTAACTGTTTTAAGTATTAATTACTAGAGTAAACAGAAAAAAGTCAATTAAGGGCAAAAATAATTTAACATATACAAAAAAGTAACCATAATAGTATAACTATTTATCTTTCATTTTAATTTAAATGATTATAATTTTTAATCCCTATTGTTTTTAATTTAAAAATTATAAAGTTATAAGTTTGATAAAAATTAAATTTTAATACGATAAAACACAAATTGAATATTTAAGTAATATGAAAAATAAATTAAGACATTATTAATGATGAATTAATGTATTTTTAAATAAATAGTTTTTTTTATAAATTTTTTCATTATATAATATTTTTTAAATATGAATTATCATATAATTTTTATGAATTCAAATGTAATTTTTATAGGGGTTTGAAAACTCTTATTGTCAAAAAGCCTATCATTTCTCAATTAATGTAAATTATTAATTTAAAATTTTTCATTAAAATATTTAGGAAATTTTTTATATAAAATGAAATTTTTTTTGGAACCAAAATTTAAAAATTATCCATTGGCTAATTTTTCATAATTTTTTGAGAAAGTTGTATTTTTGGGTAAAATATTAAATATCATGTAAATATACTTTGCCTAATATGAAATCATAATGACCCAAAAGTGATGTAATAAATACTAAAAATAAGATAAAAGAATAAAAATATGTGTTAAATTTAAAATAATGCGATTTTATGATAATTTGGTTAATTTTATAAATCACTTTTGAATCCTTCAAACCCATTAATATATTTTAATGTTTTAAAATCATTTAATTAAGAGTATGAATCACTTACATATAAGTAAAAGAAATATTTTAGTAATTTTTTATCATGAACTTATTAAACAATAAAAAACACTCCCATATTTCCAAAACCATTAGAAAAAACTTGGGTTGTTTTGTGTTTTTTCCAATTTTATTATATAGAGTCCAAAATATACATTTGAGAGATAATAAAGAAATCACCACTCATTTCCAATATTAAGACACCCATGATGCAATTTATCTTCCCTAAAAAATCATTAGAGAACATCCTTACCCTTACCTAACTTCTCTAGAGTCCACCCAAGGTTCCACTAATATATCAAGAATACCCTCTCAAGAATTTTGAGTGACACTCTCAAGGTAAGGGATCTTCCACTCGCCTATTTTTATCAAGAACATCTTTTATGTTATGTATCTTAATTCCCATGATGTCACATTGGGATATGTTACTACATATTCCCCTTAATTTCATTTTTATTTATAAATGATGATATTATCCTTTCACTCTCATTAATCACTCCAATTAACTTTTATATACACCTGTTACCATGCCAAAATTTAGTAAGGGATCCTCTCACTCTCCTCTTTATTAATGTTTCTTTATTATCTTATAACTTCTATTTCAAATTCATAATGTTTCAATATATATTTACCTATCACTATTACTTCTCCTTTAATGTAAAAATTATTATATAGCCCTTTTTCTCCCATCAATAAAATTTATGAATTTTTATGTGACATCATTATGCTGCCAAAATTTCACTATGATATTCAATACCAAAACAATTATGTAGTGAATACCATACACATTTCCAATCAAGGGAATTAATGTTCATATAATTATAATTATTTTAATTTGGACTTAAATTTATTTATTCTACACTATTTGACCATAGAATTAAATATGATGTTGAATGAATCTAGGTTTTATGATCTATGTGGCACATTTAAGCATGAGAATGAAATTAATGTAATGGGTGCTCCTAGAATTATATATCACTCCAATGTGTTGGGTAATGTTTAGCCTCATGAGAAGTCATGATGGGATATAGAGTGAACCTAATTCCTATATGGGACTTTTTCCATCATGACATATTGGTATTTATACGTGATCTATGTTTATGATGACGTGTTTTAATTTTTTGGAACATTCCCAATCTTTCCTTTATGTTATCATGACCTATCATGTCTTATTGTTCAGGATTATGATTCTGAAACATTTTATTCCCCATTCATATTACTATTGTATAAAATATATTAAATTATTCATGTTATTCCATGCTCATTCCCTTACCATGATTTATAGATAATCCTTTTTTTATGTATGTCCGCAGGTTATCCCAAACAGTTTTATATAAGAGCATGCTAAATAAGTTTTCAATAAAGACATTGTTTTCCCTATTTTATGTTGTTATGAAATGTACCTAATTCCCAAATACACTATACATATCTATCTTCAAGGTTGTAATATGTGTAAATTTATGTAATAAGTCAAGAATTAATTTTTATTAAAGATAACAGTTGTTATAGTAGGTATCAATGTAAAAGTTTAGTTATTTTTGGGATTAGGATTAAAAAACTCTAGAAAAATCCTAAAGAATAAAATTATGTATTAGAAAACATCCTTAAATTATTGTATGTATATAGTATTTGGGGTTTCAAGAAAATAAATTTATTTCTAGATACTACAAATAGATGTGACTATAGAACAAATGTGCATTGGGTTAAAACCTGAAAAACCAATGTTGAGCTTGAATCGACAGAGAAATCGTGCACGACAAAAGGCCTGGCTAGACACCTGGTTTGACACTCCTAGGGGATATGATTTGGTAAATTTATAATATTCTTAAGAACCATTATTAAGGGAAAAAAATTACCATAAATTGTTTTGTTAGTAAATGATCGCGGATAACATATAATAAATCCTAAGAATTCACAGGTTAATAAAATACAAATAATTTATAAATCATCCCTTTAGTGTCATTGGATTCCCATTTCTGTGTTTAATAATTAAAAAATACCCATCCATTATTTTCCATTTATTATATTTAGTGGATAGAAAGATGAAGAACTGAGTTAATGTTTAAATTTCAAGGACACAATTTATTAATGTGGGAAGAATGTAACAACCTAGGATTTTAAATGAGAAAACTATATTTGATAGAGTATGAGATATACAACACCAAATAAAAACAAACAATGATGATTTAAAAATGATGGTTAAAAAAATTAAATTAGATTTGTGGACATGAGTATGAATAAATAATTTATGAAATATACATTTTATAAATATGTTGATAAATTCTTATTAATAATCAATCAAATTTTGGTAATAATTTTTTCCTTCATAATATATTTTCTTCAAAAATGATTTTCATTTATTTTTATGAAAAATTATTATAATTATTTTCTAGAAAATTTAGAATATTGATATGATAAATTGAGTTCCTTATTTAAGAAATTATTATATCAATATTAACGTAGGGTTAAATTTTCAGATTTTTGGAAAATATAGATTTATCAATGAATAGTGAAAAATACCATTTCAAGTAAAATCATTACTTATTTTGATAAATAAATAAATATAAAATAACCAATATTAATTCATTTTTATTTCAAGGTAAAATAGGTATTATTTAGTAATTTTTAATTTAATTAATTAAATTTAAATCATCTTTGTACAATTTTTACTGTAAGGTTATTTTTAGGATTAAAACAAATATTTTCAGAAAACTGTTTTAAAATGCATAATGCTTAATCATTATAATTAATTAAGATAAACCCTAAAGAGAAATTGTATAAATTAATTAACTATATTAAATATCTATCTTTATTAATTTAAATTTATATAATGAAAATTAAAATTTATGTAGTTGAATTGAAACCATGTTTTCCTTAAAAATGTATTTTTCAAAAAATCAATTTTCATGATGTTTGTGGTTTTTATATTAAATTAAATTTGTCCACCTTTGTGAATTTATTTTTATGGATTAAATATTTTTAATCATCATAATTAATATTAGTTAATATGTTCAACTTAATATTTGAACAATATCAATAGTGACTTTAGTAAGTATTAATTACCACTATAAAAGAAAAATAGGTTAATTATGAGTAAACAAATAAACAAAGACTAGAAATAAAGTAAACCTAATAGTATGAATAATTATATTTCATTTCCATTGAAATTATTATTTTAGTTTTTCATTATCTTTTTAATTTATAAATTATTAAGTAATCAGTTCGATAATAAATTATATTTTGATAAGATAAAACACAAATTGAATTTTTACGTAATATGAAATTTCAATTAAGAAAAAATTATTGATGAGTTAATGGATTTTGAAATAAATTTAATTTAAAAAAATATTATAATTATATATTATATATTGAGAATAAATGATCATATAATTTTTATGAATTCAAATATAGCTTTTATAAGGGTTTAAAAACTATTGTTGTCAAAAAACCGAACATTCCTTAATAAATGTCAATTATTAATTAAAAAGTTTCAAAGAACATATTTATAAATTTTTTATTTAAAATTAATAGTATTTTTGGAATTAGAACATCAATATTATCCAACCATTAATTATTCAAAAAATTTGTAGATATTCGATTTTTTAGGTCAAAAACTAAATACTACAAAAACATAATTTGGGTATTATGACATCATAAGGACAAAAAAGTGATGTAATAAATACTATAAATGTGATACATGTCCAAAAATATGTTTTCACTTTAATTTAATTTAATTTTTTGTTTATTTGATTAATTTTATAAATCCTTTGTGAATCGTCTAAAACAATTAATATAATTTAGGATTTTAAAATCATTTCTTTAAGAGTATGAATCACTTACACATAAGAAATGGTATTATTTTGTTATGTTTGGACCATGAACTTATAAAATAATGAAAACCAATATCATTTTTTAGAAAAGATGTGATGTTTTGTATTTTTTATTATTTTATTATTTTGAGTCCAAAACTATGATTGAGGAATAATAAACAAATATTCACTCATTTACTACATAAACCCACCCAAACTCCCATTTATATTCACTAAAAATACATTGATCATTTTATTACTCTTCCATCCCCTCTCTAGAGTCCTCCAAAGTTCCCCCCATGTTCTCAATAATCCCCTCCCATAAATTTGGATTCACACTCTCAAGGTATGGTATCCTCCACTCTCCTATTTTTTTCAAGCACCTATTTTATGTCATGTCTCTTAGTTCCCAATTGTTCATGTTGGTGACTTTTTATACACTCATTACCATGCCAAAATCTAGAAGGGAATCATATCATTATCCTATTTATTCAATATTATTTATTATCTTATTACATCTATTTAATATTCCCAATGATGGGATATTTCTTTCCATGTACCTATACATACCCTATTTTTTCCAAATTATGAGATGCCTCTTTTTCTATCATGAACCCATTTTATTATTTTTTAAGTGATACTGTTATGATGTTGGAATTTTCCAGTGAATTTCAATGCCAGAAAATTGTCTACAGAATACCATAAGAATTTCCTATTAAGGGTGTTCACCTTTATACACTGATAATTCTTTTACAGGGGAATTATATATATGTATTCGATACTCCATGATTGTGGAACAAAATATGATGATAAATGAATCCATGTTGTATGATTAATGTGGAACACTTAAGCATGAGAATGAAATGAAAATGATGAGAGTTCCCAAAATTATGTATAACATAAATGAATTGGGTAATTGTTAGTCTCATGAGATATACTTTTAAGATAGGTATTGAACTTTATTCATTTTTAGGATTTTTCTCATCATGATGTCTTAACAGCTTTCCTTGACCTATGTTTATGATGAAATGTTTTAAGATGTTACCATAATTCCCAAGTTTCCTTTATGATATATATCATGTCTTATTGTTAATGTTTATGATTATCACCCATTTTATTCCTAAATAATATTCCTATTATCTTGCATGTATTACCCTATTTATGTTATTCCCTGGTTATTCTATTACTCAGATTTATAGCTCTTCCCTTTATTATTCATGTCTCCAGATTATCCCATACAGTTTTAAGTACAATAATGTTAAGGAATGTTTCAAAAAATATGTTGTTTTTACTATTTTAAAATTTTATGTAATGTATCTAATTCTCAAAGACACTATACTTCTTGATCTTCCAGGTCGAATTATGTGTAATTTTATGTAATAGATCAAGAATTAATGTGTATTAATTAGTAGAATTTTTTATTTTCCCCCAGAGCATATCGTTGGGTTATCGATTGCACTTGTACCTTGATCAATACTTATCTCAACAATTCCACAGACGATGTACACTATAGAATTTGATGAATTAAAGAAATAGATAATAGAGAATTTGGACATGTGTTTTATCTGCCATAGTTCTTCACAATGGAGATAAACTTCCCTCTTTATTAAGAAGAAAGATGAATCAATGAAACTTAGAATTGACTATCATGATATTAATATGATAATAATGAAGAATAAATATCTCCAAACCTTAAATCTAGATATCATCTTTTAAGGTTCAAAAGGGATGATATTTCAAATATAACTTTTGGAATGAGGTATGAACACTATGTGTTTATAGTGATGCCATTAGGATTGAATAATTCTCATAATATCGTTATTAATCTAATTGATAGTGTCTTTAGAGAGCACATAGATCTATTTTTTTTCATCAAGACATTCTTATATAGTCAATGGGAAAAAAATATAATGACGATCATTTTAGGATTGTGTTGATGAACTTATTAAAGGAGAAGATGAATGTCATATCTTGTAAATGTGAATTATGGATACAAAATGTGTAATCATTAGGACATGTAATCAAAAACAAGGTAATATATATAGATCCTTCAAAAATATAAGTTATCGAACAATGTCCCAAATTGGCCATTGTAATAGAGATCTATCGTTTTCTTTAGTCAACATGATATTATTAATTCTTTTTGAGAATTCTCTCACAACTATTGAATTCGTCAACCAACATAACATGAAAGTTAGTGAATTTTATTTGTATGGAGGAATGTGAAGAGTTTTTTAGTGATCCTTAGATGATGAAACACTTATACTTATGTTTCTCTACAGTGTGGAAGGGTTTGTAACATAAAGTGAACAGTCGAATAATGTATTGGGATTCATCATTTGGAAAAATGAAAAGGTAATTGCTTATGACTCATAAACATTAAAAACTCATGACAGAAATTACATGATTCTTGATCTGGTGATATAGATAATGATCTTTTCATTGAATATTTTTAGGCATTATCTTTATGGAGAAAAGCGTCATATATATATAGATAAAAATATTTTGAAACATATATTTACACATATGAAATTAAATATTCACCAATGGAGATGGTTGGAACTAATTAACGATCTTGATTTCATAATACATTACCACCCTATAATGGTGAACAAGGTGACTGAAGCTCTAATAATGAAAAATTGTGCTACTTTAACTTTGATGAGGGATAAGAGATACGTAATATTCATGGATTTTCAATGGTTTAATCATAAATTTATAAGGTAATGTGAGAAATATTATCATTCCCAAGTTACTACTTAACTATATATTCACATGAAGATCAAAGAAACAAAAAACATGATGTTGAGTTAGAGAAAAATATAAAATATATTATTAAGTTCAACGTTGATAAAGA
The DNA here is from genome assembly GCA_963277665.1 of Viscum album. NCBI lineage: Eukaryota > Viridiplantae > Streptophyta > Magnoliopsida > Santalales > Viscaceae > Viscum > Viscum album. Next base: position 647,128,493 of record OY728119.1, read on the forward strand.
TGGATTTATATGTTTTCGGAAAAATATATCCATCGCATCAAAAGTAGAACTGAAGAGGTAACTATTATATGATACTCCTAGCTCATACTTATCTCTAAATCCAGAAAGTATTAAGATGCATAAATATAGAAAAACAAAATTATATGAGATAATATAAAGATAGAGATTGGAGAATATGTATCTCAATTCCTGATATACTAGTAATTTATCTTTGAATAAAAATATCATAAGGGTATATTGCAATTGTTAGCTATACCATCATTGAAACGGGAAAAAATCACCATGTATTTTTATTATATGATTATCCAACAAAATCTTATGTTCATAGTTTTATTTGGGTTATAGTAAACCACTTTACAAAGTTATTGAATTGTATTAACATCAAATAATATTTTTCCCTTGAAAACATCAGTAATATAAATATAAGAAAAGTGTTTAGAATTTATGGATTACCACTATCAATTGTATACGGTCTGTATCTGAGGTTTACCATGCGGTTGTAGGGTTGTATTAAAAAATAAATAGATCTAGATATGAGTTTATGATTGTTTATATTAAGCATATAGATGGTCCGTATGATTATATTATTAAAATATTAGTGGATATGATAAGATCTTGTTTTATATATTAACAAGGATTTTGGGATCAATATATCACCCTGGATGACTTATCATTTTTTTCACTTCATCATTTAGAGGGGACCATATGAGGAACTATATAGAAAGTGTTATAAGGCTCTAGTATACTGGAATAATGTTTATGGGATAAATTTTATAGGTCCTGACCTTGTATATGAAAATATAGAGAAGGATCAAACCATTCAATTATATATAAAATTAATATAATGTTAAAATAAGATTTATGTTAATTATCTTAGAAGAGGTATAGAGTTTGAAATTAGGGATACGATGTTTCTTTGAATATTTAATATTTAGAAAAATATGAGATTTAGGAGGAAGGGGAATGTATCCCAAGTTAGATCAGTCCTCTTTGGATCCTTGATCAGTCCATTTCAGATCCTTGATTATGGTGGAACAATATTTGGATTGAAAGTGATTCAACCACTATTGTCCACGCTATTTGGAATGGTGTGTGGAATCTTTCCGGTTTGCTTACTACCCATTGGATGAGCTTCCTTGCTTCGCTTAGGAAGATCAGCTACATTGTCACTCATGCCTTTCATGAAGCGAACATGGTTGCAGATGGTATTTCTAACATCGTAATCAATTAGGGCATAACCTGGTTGTATGAATTTCCCATTGATCTTATCCCTTTTTATGATAAATATTGTAACATAATTCCTTACTTCAGACTCACGTTGTTTCTTTCTTTCTAGTTAATAAATTGTGTATTTTTCTATGACTGAGGCATAAACTTCTTAAAAAAAAGAAAATCAATTATATTAAATAACACAAAACAAGTCCACCACAATTTACTTATTCACAGAAGATAAATAAAACTAACATTTAATGTAATTACAACAATATAAGTCTCTATAAAACATTTATTCTAGTAACATTAGAAATTTTAAATTATGGTATTTGGTATAAAAAGTATTTCTGACAAAACATTAATGAAACTAGTTCAAAACCATCATTATTTGTCACAGTCACTGTTGAAATGAGATTACAAAAGTCAAATACATGAAGTGAATTGTTTTTATTTAATATTATAAATGGAAATAAATATGAATAAGGTTATGAAATACACAATTAATATGTTCATATTTATTATACAGGAGTAAAAATCACTTTTGTGTAAATCAAGGGTAAATGAAAGGGACTTGATAACTCAAAATCCTTCTTTGAGTTATACAATTTCTTATTAAACTTCCTTTCCCAAAAATTTCAATTTTAAAAGAGTTTGCCGTTATATTTCTAGGGAGAATGATTTTTTGATCCAAATACATTTCAATGAAAGTTTTCCTTTTCAATTATTATTATTCTTTAAAAATAAAGATGATTTTTTTTAAAAGTTATTTTCATGATTTTGGATTCATTATCATCAAACGATATATCCCAAATAGAGTTATGTTACTTGTTTATCCCTATGTTTTAATTAATTATATGATTATTTTGGGTGATAAAGATTTTGGTATCAAACTATTGAATTTATTATGTTACTTTATTCCTTATGGATGTTTTCGAAATCCAATTTTATTTCCATGGGTTCCTTATGAAAAGTGAATGATTTCCATTTGGAAGTTTCATGAAACCCATTTTATTCCTACAGGTTATTTTTGAAATGTGAAAGATTTCCATATTAGATATTTGGTGAAATGTATTTTATTTCCATGGGTTTCTTATTAAAATTAAATTATTTTCATTTTTATATTCTTTGAAACACATTTTATATTCATGTGTTTTTTATGAATGGAAAAGTGAATGTTTTTTATGGTGCACAAATATGTATTGATTAATGAAATTCTAAGTCCAATATCACCCTCCAATTCATTGGTTAAATTTTTATATCTCACGATATAGTTATTCTTGAGTATATAATATTTTTTCAAGGGATTATTCCCTAATGGTGTGGCTCATGGATTTAAATTTTCCATATGATAATGTTTGTGCCACTTTGGAAGGATGTTTTTCAGTATAATATTATGCTATCTTGATTCATGTTTTATATTAAATTATTCTAAGCCTTATTAGAACTATATAATTTTCAATATGATATTTTATTTATTTATTTTCTTATTACATGTAGTTTGAGTCTCATTAATATTCTATAGTCATCACTCATGATGTTATGATATTTTTCTTATTATCAGTTTTTTATATATTCTTATGAACATATCCTTGATGAAATAATTATTCAACTATTATTAAGTGTTTGATTTTAAAAAAAATTATTTTTTAATTACCCAAGTTATAAGGATGAGTCTTACTAATGAGATATCTTTAATATGGTATAGTATGGTTCTTTCAGGTGGGAAATGATCATCATTTTTGTTAAATGAGCATATTATGTAGCTAATATCCAACGACATTGAACCTAACAATCCTTATGATATTATTATTTATAAAATATAATTTCTAAAATCATTTAAATTATTTAATATAATGGCATGTTTAGCTAGGGTTTCTATTCACATAAGACACCTTTTGAAATATTTATTACTCAAAGGGGTAATTTCTCGTAACTGATATTGATAACTCAAGTCCCCATTCTATGAGTTATATTGTATCATCATGAAATCCATTCTTACATGCTTTTGTTATTCCACCCTAATATGTTATTATATGATAATTTATCTACCCCTAAAGGAATATAAGATATATTTATATAATCAAATTCCTTTTGAATCTTCATATAATGTGAGTTTCGATAAAAAAATGTTTTGAAAATGATAAAAGGGATTTCCTTTTTCTGTCAATTTTTTTTTATTTCTCTCCAAATTCCACCAATATAAATATAATGTATTTTTAAGGCTCATTTTTTGGATATTATATTTAAATGTAAATGATTTAAAAATATTTCATTTCAAATTTTCAAATTTTACCTTTGAATATGATAAATAAATTTTTGTTTTAGGTTAATATAAAAAACATTTTTTAAAATATCTTTTAGGATTTTTATTCAATTTTCATTATAATTTTAAAAATTATTTATGCTAATGGGTTTTATATTTATTTATTTAGCCTCTTATATATATATATATATATTTATCATTCAAGGTACTCAACTCGTAGTATCCAACAATTTGATTCTTAATCCCTTATTTTTTGATATCGTTCGATGTACTTATTTTTAGGGAGTTTTTCATTTATGTAAACACCTTTCTATGTTTCACTTTTTTCAGTGAGGATGTGTTCTTTTGTAACAATTGAATTTATTTCTGTTGATGAATTATTATCATGTTATTCTAGTATTTAATTATCTATATACTCATTACACTATTTTGTGTGAACATCCCATTTTCAGAAATTCAGATTGAAGGATGTTCACATAGAATTAATGTTTATTTATTGGTTGTGGATGTATTGAAATTCTTGATGATTATTGAATTCTAATGAATGTTTATTATGTATTAAAATTTTTATATTCCATAATATTTATAGGCATGTTTTTATTTATCTAAATATTCATTAGGAAAACATCAAATGCCTTGTTAACTCTTATGGTGAATGAATTGGACTTAAACAAGTGACTTGTGGGGCCTGACTATGTATATCCCTTCAATGAATTGATGGGTCTCTTGAGACAAAAAAATCTTTTAAATTTGTGTATATATCTTCCTGTAACAGTATGGTATCTTGGATCAAGGCCTTAACAACAAGTTATGTAACACCCCAAGCTTCCACGATATGCTTCTCTTTCAATAATGCAATAGGTTGCATTGTACGCAAGTTCGAGATTCTAACACACTACGACCAATCAAATTAGCCGTTATGAATAGTAATACACGCTTTTTGAGTTATATAAATTATATATTTCAAAATGGACTTCATTTTTGGATTCTTAATATCAAAATTAGCCTAAGTTGAATTTTTGGTATTTTTCTGAGAACATCCAATTTTCGATGAATAGTGAAAAATACTTAAAAAAAACTTTTTAAATAAAAATAATTTTATAGTGATAAATTATTCTATTGAGTGGTTTCAAAGTATAATTAGAATTTAATTTTACCATTTTATCCAATAGTAGTCATTAGAATTAATTTCACTTTGAAATTGGACATAAACAATTGTCAATCTTTTGATTGATATTGTTTCTTAAAAACACGCTATTTGTTTTGACAACGGGAATTAATTATAAAATTAATTAATTCAACTTTTAGGTTTTTAATTTTGTAAAATAGACATTATTTTTGAATTCGGAATATCAATTATAGCTTAGGGTAAATTATTGGTATTGTTCTGAAAAACATCAATTTTTGATGAATAGTGAAACCACTAAGTGGTAGTTAAAAAACCGATTTTTCGTTTAAATTAAACTTTACCACTTTTATGAATTGAATTTAAAAAATCCGAGATACATGGTTGTAATTATTAAGTAAAATGTGGTTCAATGGGATGAGAATAATTTTTGGTGAATATAAACTTTTGAGTTTTATTAACTGCGATTAGTGGTAATTAGGGTAATTTAAGGTAAAAATGATATTATAAGAATATAACAATATCTTGAAAAATTTCCTAATATTATAGTATGAGTCATGGAAGACCATGAAAAAACATGGGACTATTTTTGGTACCCCATGGAGCCACTTGGGAAATATAATGACATTAATACCTTTTATTTAAAGAAAAAAATAAAAATGTCACAAACATGTATTGTTTTACTAAAAAAAATTTATAAGGGGTTATACAAGTTATATTTTTGACTATAAATTTTCATTGGTAATCTAAAAAGATTTCCTAAATCATGGTAATTTTATTTATAATTTTTAGACATTAAATAAATAAATTTATTGATGACACCATGATGATGTTGCGATTACCTCATTAATGAATGATTTAAATAAAAAGAAAATATTAGGTAAAATATAAGACTTAAACTTGTCAAAAACCTATTGTATGGGTAGATTTCGAACCCTTATCACCTTATATTCCAAATATATCATTTTGGGACTTTTATAGTTCCAAAACCATTTTATAATGAAACAGTTTTTTCAATCGTTCCAAAAGAGCCCCTCGTCTCCTGTTATAAAAGGCCCCCACCTCTACCAGCTTATTCACACCTTGAAAGCCATTTGGATTGGCCATACCCTGCCCAAATACCCTCTCAACATTCCTTACTTTATACTAGAAGCCGTACCTTAGGAATATGGCATTTCAAGAGACTTTTTGGTTCAAACCCAAGGGACTTACCCAAACTAAAGGTAACGATTTCTCTTAACTTCTTTTCTTTTATTTTACTTATACAACCCCTAAACTCTTTTTATTATTTTCTTTCGTAAAAAAAGTTGTATCCTCAATATACTTGGATGTTTTTATGAGACATATTCGAACTACACTTACACACACCTTTATCTAATTGTTAAATAACATATTGTTTCTCTGGGTGGCGAATTACTACCTCATGAAACGATAATTATTCAATCTTTTTTTAACACCTCTCATGGTGGACATTAAGATGTAACTATATTTATATATGATATATATTATGTTTATGTTTTCATTATGCTTCTGTAGTTATAATTTATGGCATACCTTTATGATTTCCATTATGGGTAAACGCAACATTTCATTTTAGGATGTGCGGACTACCGCCCCCTCAAAGTGATTTGAATCGTTAATGCAATATGTGGGACGTATAAAGGATGGATTTAATGATATTATATATGATATTATACTGGAATTATAATATACCTTTATATCATTATGATTTCATTCCATTAAATGTGAAATATAAATGAAAGTAGTGTTCATGCGTATGTACGGCTTACCATCTCCATGAACGGTGCAATTCATTTATTACCTCTAAATGTTATGTAATATTATAAATGCATGTATATACCGAATATATAAGATATGTATGATAATTAAATCGTTAATATAATTATGGAGATAATGGATATTTTACCACATAAAATAATTGTAATTATAAGAAGTTTATTTTTGACTCATGTACGAAGGATCGACAAAACAACCGTTATTAAATTAAATGATTACATAATGTTCAAAACATGATAATAACTGATGTAAAAGGAATAATGAACTTGAAAAGGTTTCTGAAGAAAAAAAAATTAACTATAGTTTGTTATTCAGGAGATTAAAGAACGATCGAGTCTAGTCGGACATGAGGTAAGGGACTTTGTCTCAATCTCCTTTCATTGAGAAATATTTTGTTTTATACACAACTTTATTTTATATGGTTTATAAACCCCCTTTAATTTGACTTTTATTAAAAAGGAATATTTTTATATGATGTTTTTTTACTAATTGACAAAAGAACCTTTTTGTCTTACATATGCGGCGACAATGACTTCTCCGCCACCGTGACCATTATTTGATTTTTGGATTCCTCTGCAAGCCAAAAAAAATTTTAAATGAAAAATAAATACCACCATGTTTTAATTTTCTTTTATTATGGTATTGAAAATGGTTTTGATAATGTTTTGATTATATCAATGTGTCGTATTGATATCTTATGATTGAAATGTACAAATGTTATGTTTCCTTTAAGCCCGTTTTATGTGATACGGTTATGTAATGGTTCTTGGTCATTGTGTCTGATATGTTTAAACCTTTTTCATATAAGGAATTAATTGGACTTAGTAAGTGACGGGTGGAGCCTGCTTTAGCTCCTCGATGCATCGGTAGGTCTCATGAGACAAACTAGTGTCTTGGAAAAAGGCCTTGACAAAATCTTATTTGTAGTCTTGGCACAAGGTCTTGACTATGTGGTTATGATAATCTGGAATTATGCATTCCATCATTATTAATGTGGTTATTGATATTGCTTATGCATATTTGACTAGTATAATATCCATGTGAATAAGTAAATGGCATTATTTCATTTTAATTTTTCCATTTTATTTCTAAGTTCAAGTTTAAAAGAATTTTGTTTCAGTTATACAATTGCCTTAAATATTGATGAATATTTATAAAAGATTCTGCTATTTTTTATCCTTAATGAGCATCTGAGCTTACCCCTTTCTATGTTTTATTTTTTCCCGGATGGGAAGAAATATTTTATGACTCACCTGCAGGGATAGTCTGGGGGGATATGAGTGTGGACTATGGAGATAATTTTGTTGTAGTTTTTTTATTTATGATGTAGTATAAGACTTATGAATGTATCTATTGTTTCAAAGGATACTATACTAATCAGTCTTTCTAGACTTGATCTTTTGTGATCATGCCAATGTTATGTAATAATGCACCGAATCTGGGTAACTAGGGTCGGAGAGTTACATGTTATTTATGTTAAACATTTTGAATTCAATCATTATACGATCACTATTATCGATATATATATTTTAATTTATTTTCATAGAAATAGAGTGATCTATGTTCTAGTTGAATAAATAATAATTAAGATTATTTAATCTTATTATATTGTGTTTTCTATGTTTTTTTAATAGATTTATTTATATATTTCCACTACTAAGAATTTTATCTCACCCTTTCTTATGATTTTATTCCCTAGGTTATGAAGAAAATAGTATAAATAATTTTCTATAACGTTAACATGTGTGGAATAATTTGGGGAATATATCGATGAATTATTATGGATTAAGTAGTTTATTATTTGGTGAAAAAATATCTATTATATTAGAATTACAGGGGTGAGGGAGGCCTCCTAACCATTCCATTTTTTCCTTGACTCGGGGATTTAATCCCCTTCACTGACCTCACATCTCTCCCATCACTTCAGAACATATCACTATGTCCAAAAGTAAATAATTTTAAAACTAGAGTTACAAACCTTTTTATCTCTTTTATGGAGTTTATGGAAGCCTAAGATATGTTTAACCTAACTCTAATGTCTCACTTCATCCAATGATGAACACCCATTGACTCGTTTGATAGATTCATCAATTCTACCCTGGGATTGAATGCTAGTTCAACAATGGAGTGACTTGATTCGAGGAAATTTTGAATTTAGATCACAAATAAGAATGACTTTGTCATTTCCTTGTCAAAATTTATATGGATATTCAAATATATGTAGTTTCTCTTATCTTGATGGTCATATGATGTGTATATGGTTAATGATCCATCAGTTGTTGTGATCTTGGTATTTTTTTAGTTTTCCCCTTTTTTTCTAGAACACATCTATTTTTTGTATTCTTGAAAATTTGGCTGGTCACTAATTGAATCTCAATTGTAGGATGAAATCAATGCTTCACCCTATTGCTCGATAGACATTCATTGAATTTGATTTCTTGAAACCTCGAGTGGAATGTGTTTTTATTTTCATTGAATAAGACTACATATGTTTTCAGGTTGTCCATTATAAATATTGGTATGATTTATTATATATATGTAAATGGCATGGACACAGCATCCTGGGCTGTTAATGGCCATATGTGAGATAGAATAGAATGGATCATCCCAAGGGCTTAATATTGGTATCCTTGGTATCAATGTAATTTCAATGTTGTAAAATGGGCATGGATATAGACATTTTCCTATAAGGGATTCATGATTCATAGCACCATGACCATTATTTGAAAATGTAGTGTAGTATGACCAAGACCATCCAAAGATATCGAGGGAGAATGCTACCCCATATATATTTATTAATGAATCTATAAATATTTTTTGATCTCTTCCTGAATCTAGGGTCTTAATAAAAGACAATAACATGAGTTTTCTGGATAATAAGTAGGGGTATAACTTAGTAGGTAGTTCATAGATTATGTTTTTGGGCATCTTGGTTTGGATCTCGATGGCGAAGAAGGGTCTTCAGATATTCTTATTAATGATGTTGGTATTTTATATACGAATAAGGGTGTTGTGGTACATAATAGGCATAATATTTTAGTAGGGGATAACATGGATATTGTCGATGAGGAGGTATGGGAAACATCAAAGTTAAATGGGAAAAAAATTATGTTAGTGGTAAGGGAGAACATGATGAGTCAATAATGCGTATGTGTAAAAACCCATTCCATACGGAGGGAATAGTTACATCAGATGATAATCCCAAGGTGAAAATAACACTCATCAGGACGACTCCCATTGTGAATTAGAACTTTATAACAGTTTCTATAAACATGAAGGGGATATATAGGATTCAAGTTATTTTTTAAGGAATATGAAGAAGGGTAGGCTCAACTCGAGGGAATATTTTGTCAATAAAGAAAATAAAACTAGGAACTATAAATTTCGTTCTTACCTCCCAAAACAATTTTTCATCATTTTTTTCGGTAAAAGTTCAAGTCACAAGGAATTCAGGTCTTCCTCATGAAAAGAGATTGTTCTGGTCATGATGACTCCACACCTGATGCATATGGAAATGGAAGTTGGAAAATGAAGTAGATCAACAGGGAATGGTCAAGATTTGGAATCATCCAATATATATAATTATAATGTTACAAGTGTTACAAAAGAGTCAAGAAAGGATAAATATTTTGAAACAAGTCCCATGGAGCCAATTATACCCTCTAATGAAATATATTAGAGGGGGATATAATATTTTATTATTCGGAGGAGGATGCCAAATGATGTTTTGACAGGATTCATCTAGTTGATCATATTGGTGAAAAACATACTTGAATCAACAAACACAATCATATTTTTAAAAATTGTTCCAGGGAAGGGAAGATAATACTGTAGGGGTATCTGTATACATGGGATACGATATCATACATATTTTACAATATCTTCATGTATGATATGAAAATGAAGGTAAAATAAAATCAATCGTTCTTATATATTGTGCATAATTCCAACACTCTAATTTTTTCTAAAATTTTCCAGTGATTTATTATGTATTTTATTGTTCTAGGGTGGACTTATTTTGTAAGGGTTATAACTTACACATTTAAACATCCTCGTGAAATAAGAATTTAAATTAGATGAAAGGGAATTATTAGTTTATGATTCATCCTATATATCTAAAGCTCAAAACATAAAAGGTATTCAGAATGTATATAGTGGAAAATTTTCTTTAAGTACTATACTTATGGGATAGTTATGTCCAAGAATCTAAATTCAGTATCATATCTTGTATGAAAAATATGTATTTATGACACCATATGTTGGAGTGTGGGCCTGTGGTGTCACAGTTGGTATTAAAGTAATGTTTAAACAATTTTGAAGATTAGGATGTTTGTTGAGGGAAATTTAATGGTCAATAAGATAGGTTTGACCACAATTTCAATCTAATATATAACCATTTGAGAAGGTATATGATTTAATATTGACATAATAATGAATATTTAATCTGGGGTTAGGATCAATGAACTTTATTAAAAACCCCTAAGGGTATGTCAAACTGAGAATTATATGTATATGGAAACATCTTATTGTTTTGGGAAACTAGTGATTGCGTGGTTATACTAGAAATTACATCCTTATCTAGATACTAATTTTGGATATAGTATATTGTTCAAATGTATGTAGGGGTAATAACTCTAAAAATTGTGGATTATGTATTAACTTGATCAGCACATGGTGCAAGACAACAAGGCATAACCACACACTTAGTTTGAAACTCCAAGGGGATATTATTTGGTTAATTCAAATTCTATTTAAGGAAAATTTTGAGGGTTTTGAATATTTTTATGTTAAATAAACTAATTTTAATGTGACCACAGATACCATAGATTGAAAAGTAGATATTCAATATTTAAGGTACATATTAATTGATATCTATTTTTCTAGATAAGGTAAAAGTTGAATTATGGTAGTATAGATTCAAATGATTTTTAGGTTTATAATATTTTAAGAAAGATAATGGTAATTTGCGATATATATTTTGTGTATTAGGTTATGAAGTATGAGAAAAACCTACTAAAAGTAAACTATATTGAGGAATTCATGCTATTTTTTAAACTTAGGGCGATATCGGTTGAAGTATGTCTGATATAAGCTAATTTGTAATAACTATACGATAAAATGATAGTGTTATGAAGTGATACATCCAGAGGTTAAAGATTCCTAAGGTTATTTGTGATAAATCTATTTTAATTATCGTCCCTCATGTGAAATATTTTTTTAGTAATGGATTAAGAAAGAAGGATTCATGTTCACAGAAGATTCCACATATAATATGGAAAATTTCCTATTGAAAAACCTAATAGTATAAGTATTGGTGTGAGAAATAGTATTATTATTCCAAAACATATATAAAGAATTAATATTGATAATTTGATCAAAGTTGAAATCCTTGACACAATAAATAAGAGAATAATAAAATCACATAGAAATTATGGTGTCTAAGATGATGAAAGAAAGAAGATTAAATTTACTAAATTCCATAAATGTTGGAAAATTCATGGGGTAAATTTACTTAAATGGTTAGGTAAATGATATATGTTTGGATATAAAGGTCATATGACACAAAATTGTAAGGGGGATAGAGAAGCTACAAATTATCAATTACCTCATTTGAAATATAGGTGAAAATTATGAAATTTTGTGTACTAATCCAATGGAAAATAAGAGAAATATTTCCCAACAACATTGCAAATAAAGAAAATTCCAATGAAACTACTAAAAATATCATGAATTTAGAGTTCTGGATCAATATTTTATCGAGTTATATGTCATGTATATTTCAACCAACTATAGGATATTGAGTTATAGATCAAAACTCGTAGTGTTATGATTACCATATAAATAATTTCCATGGATTTTAGTAAGTTATTCATTGTGGATATAGATCTTATTCCCTTAGTAATATTATATATGATATAAATAATTTGTTATTTCCCTTTATAAAGGGAATATATCATTTTTATAGAGATAAATCTCACTCAACTTCTTAAATAAACCCATAATCATATAATAGTGAATAGTTAATTATGAGATCCCTATAGTAATTACTATAATATTTTGAATTAGAATGTGAGGGTAAAAATTATTAAATGATAGAGACAGTGGCTCATTAGAAATTTAATGTATTATTACCTTAAAATAAGTCAATGTGGTCGATTATTTTCATTACCAAAAAACACTAAACTAAAGTTAAACTAAAGGCCAAATAATACATATCCATTGAATTAGTGAGAATGAATATGAGAAATCACATTATGAAAAATTTATATAAATAAAATATGGTTTATTTTTATTATGAATGAAATATTATTGGTATTGTTAAAATGGCTAGTATAGACATATTGTGTATAGAATGTATTTTTCTAAATAATTCATTTTTACATGATGCGAATTTCTATTTCAAAAAACTTATGATAAATGATGATAATAAATATTTTATATGAATAATTGGTTAATTATAATTTTATTATTAAATAATAAAAAATATGAATGAAAATGGTTAATATTATTTAAAAATTATTTTATTATAAATTAGTTTTTTATTATATCTCAAATGATTATTTATAAGTAAAATTTATTAAACATAGAATTTTAAATTAAAAAAATTATCATTATTTTTGGATCCATCATTATAATATTTAGTTAAGAATAATTTTGAAATTTCTTAAAAGGAATATCTTTTAGGGGAATAATGAAGAATACCATTTTTAAAAATAACATGACTTTTATTACATTATATAAGCATGAATTGAAAATTCATGAATCATTTTCATAATATTTTATTTTATTTTATATGATACTCTATAAATATGTTTTTTTTAATTTATGAAACCATATTTTACATTTTTAACAGAAGTTGTAAATTTTAGAAAATTGTTTTTAAAACATTATAAAAATGATATTTTGAAATTGATTTTTAAATAACTAGTAATTGGAGGAAAACATTTATTAAAAAATTTAAATTAATAGGTTTAGATTATATAATTAAGGCTATTTTATTTTTGGGGATAAAGGATATGTTACCTTTTGTAAAAACCAATTATTTAATATAAAATATATCTTAGCATAGAATAATAGTATCATTACTTCTTTATCATGTGATCCATTTATATTAAGATTAAATATATAAAACATAAAATTATTACAACTTATAAAAGGGGCCTCACAACACACCTTCATAGTGCTCCAAATATTCGGTTTCCTCATCAAAACCTACAATTTTCCCTCACAATAGAATTATCTTTCTCTCTTTTGAGATTCTATTTCATTCTAACATATTCCATCCATTTCCAAGGAGTCTTCCAAGGAAATATCAAAGTGATCGACATGAGTGATCATTTATAACTTATGGCCTTTCTTTTCTATTTTTTTCTGATTATAATTTTCAAAAACTTATGTAATGAAATTATTATTGGTTATATAATGAATTTTATTATGAAATTATAATTATAATCAATCATATTTTTCCCATTTCACTTAATAAAAATTAAAAACGACAATAGTGTGCGTCTTTGTAGAATACCACCTCTAAAAATGGGATGTTTCATTATCCTTAACCACCTTAAATAGATTATACTATTATTGAATTTATTTAATATTTATTATATATAATTTTTTTGTTTTTAAATTATAAAACCCATTATTAATGTATCCTATTCTAGGGAAAATGAAATCTCCAACCATGTGTAGTTGTGGTCTACCACCCCATGGAAAGGTTTATTCTATTTTTTATTGTATACTTGCATGGATGGTAATGAAATTGATATAATGGATAAAGATGAATTTTATGATATCATTAAATTTATTTTATAAAAATTTAGATAACTAATTAATTATATGATCAAAAAACGATTTTTGTTAATTCAGTCTTTTAAAATGATCATACTAAGTGGAAAATTATATTTTCTTTCAAGTAAATGAATTTATATAAATTATATACACATTTTAATTCTTTAAAATTTGATATATCACCTTAATAAGAAAATAATAAGCTCATTAATTTTCTATTATAATGATATTACGACTTAACCACCTCATAATCACCCATTAGTCATGGTAGGTTCATATTTAGGTCGGTTTAACCACATACCTAACCAATACTATGAATTTATATCATGGATGCTGATTAGAACTTAAACAATGGTATAAAATGATCGAAATATATATGTATAATGATATTTTATTTTTTATGGTAGATATTTATGGTAATTTAACTTCTTAATTTATAAATCACCATTAGTTCATTAAGAATCACCGGGATATGCTCATCACTAATTTATATCTTATAGATTGTAATGAAATATACAATGAAACGAGATTATATAATTATAAAATATATTTTAAAATCTATTAAAATAATTTATATCATCTAATAATTAATTAATTTGGGAAAAAATATATACCAACCCCGCATTTATGAAACTAGTTCAAAGTGATAAAGATTACTCACACTCGATATTGAAATAGGTAAAAAATAAAAATATATATTTCTGTAGAATGATTATAAATGTTCATTATAAATTATTATAGTTATTAATATGGTTCTTTGGTATGTATTTAATGAACATAATTTAATTATTCTGGATATTTAGTGTAATTAAAAAATGAATCAAGTCCAAGGTAAGGGGTTTGTCTCAGATTATTCTCTTTAAGACATATTTGATAATATACACCTAATTACATTTATCTGGTACATTTACTTCTTATTTGAGATATAATATCCTGGTTTATCTTTTTATAATTTAATTTTAGGTTCAATTATAGTCCCACTATTTCAATGGGTTTTGATTAAAAAGATACTTAAACGGTAAGTCTTATCTGTCTCAAACTGTAATTCCTTGAGACATGTTTATATTAGACAGCATATTTTCCTTTTCAAGGTAAATTCATTAATGTCCTATGCATATTTAGGTTATTTTTTTCTTCATGGGAAATAATATTCCAAAATTGTTACTTTTTATCAAATAATATTTTCTTCATTGTTTCCCTCGTAGAAATGATTTTTGGTAAATCAATTTTCTTTCATTCAATTATAACCAAACTATTAAAATTAAAAGTTCGGTAAATTCTATTAATTAATTATATTATGTGGAATTTTATTTATTTTTTAATTAATTTTAATTGATTCCAAATAAAACCCCATTTTCAAATAGTTCATATTCCAAGAAGTATATTGATTATAAAAGATATTGAAAAATGAAGTCTCATTTTATTGAGTTATATTGTTTCATTATGAACCGCTTTCATCCATGCTTTGGTCCATCCACCAAAATAATTAATTTTACTATTATTTATCTACCTCTATGAGGAATGATATTATTTTAATATAAATTAATTCTTTACTACTAATATTTCAATGTGATTTTTGAATAAAATTGTTCTGAAAATAATAAAAACTGTTGTTTCGTTTTACGATCGTTTGTTTTGTCTTCGTATCCCCATTCCTCAGAGAAAAAATTTATGTCTTTTAAAGGATACAATATTTGAGATTAATTTTAAATTTATAGGTTTTATAACCTATTCATATCACCTTTTTCAAATTTACTTTTGAAAATGATATGTAAATTTGTACATTACATTAACATGATTTTTTAAAGTTATTTTGGGTTTTTTATTTCCATTTCCCTTATCATATTCAAATTTATTTACCATAATATGTTTATGTTTCCTGATTTATAATATAATATATATTAATAATTTGTGGGATTGAACTTAAGGTAGAAAATAATCTGATTCTAGATCCCCTCTTCTGCGTTATCATTCGAAACATTCTTTTCTGAAGGTGTTTCTCAATTATGTCAACACGATTATATGTTTACTTTATTTCACTTGGGATATCTTCTTTTAAAACCATCCTCATAATTTATTTTAATTACACATGATCATTGTATTCCAATATTGACTTAACCATACACTTATTACCCTATACGATGTGAACATTTCATTTTACAAAATTAGTAGTATAAGATTTTCCCCTTTAAAAATTGTTTGTTTTTTGGATGGGGTGGTATTTACATTCTTGGTTATTATTTATATCTAATATAGGTTTATAATGTATTAACAATTATATTTTTAGTTATATAGATATCCATGTTTTTATTCATCTAGAGGTTCCTTAGGGAATGTTATTAAATATGTTGTTGACTCATTGGTGAATTCATCGTACATAAACATGTGATGGGATGGGCCTAACATTAAATATACACATGATTCATTGAAATGCATCATGAAAAAAAATATTATATTTTATTGTAGACCTATCCCCATATTGGAATAGTGTCATGGAAAAAGGACTTGAAAATTGTTTTTAACATATGAAATTTTTATTACATAAATATAAGATTAGTATTATTGATTTATATGCTTTCAATTATTGACCATGAAATTGATTTCTCTTAGTTTCAGTTGAATATGGTATTGTTACATTATTTATTATTATCATATTGCGTATTTCATTTTATGTGTTTAAAATCTTCAGTTATATGTTTCCATTATTGAGATTTTGAGCTCACCCCTTTCTATGGTTCCATTGCCTAGGTCATGAAGAAATATAATACATATGATATGTCAGATGGATAGAAAGTGTGGAATAATTTCTAGGATATTTTGAAAAATTATTATGGATTTAGTACATTCTTATTTGGTTGGAAAAAATAAAATGTTTTTGGGAAATATAATGGATTTATTAGTTTATTATTTTTCATAGTTATTTAAATCTAAAAAGCTAAAAGGTTTTGGGATTGTTTGTAATGAAATATTTTCTTTTTTATGTAATTATTTGATAGTTATGTCTTGGAGTCTGTTATTTTATCGAATCTAGTATGTAATGTATGTGTTTATGGCACTAGTTCTATGATTTTGGGTCAATGGCATCATATTCATGCCATTGTTTCATCAAAAAACATACCCATGCTGATTAAAGTCATTGATATAGATAACAATGTACCCAAAACAACCACTTGTAGGAATACTCATTGGTAAATATGTATAGTTTTGTATGATATCAAATAGTCCATAACTGTTTTCACATTTTCCAAAAAAAATTATTTATCCATATTACCTAATAAAAAATATTCAAAATTTTGAAATTATTACAAATCAAATGGTTCTGATAGCCAATCTCTATAGGGTTTTTTGATGTCTTTCTCATTTATATTTCCAAGGTGATAATGAAAAAGGTATGTTGGGTTAGAATCAACTATGAACTTCTTATTCTAAATATTATAAATGAGATTATTTATATATAGGATGTATAATCCATTTATCACATTACTAATTACATAAAAGTTATCATTAACATATATAGAATAACTATTTTTCTTAATAATTAATGAGAATCCGTTCTTATCCTAACAAGATATTGAAATGAAATTTCTATTTATATTGGTAACATAATAAAAGATCACTAAATATAGTATTAATACAATTGGTAAAATCATATTGTTAGAAATTGATTCTAATACAATAAATCCTACTCTATTACTGACAGAAGGACTACTTCAACCTTTATAATTTCCCTCATATCTCAATGTCTGTGTTCATTAGCATAAATTTGTGATGAACACATGTAGTCTAATACCAATGAGTTAGAGTCGATTAAATAGACCCTTATAAAATTCATATTCATATTCTATAGATTCATCAATTTGAGAAAACTTATCTAACTGAGATACAAGTCATTAAATGTTTCATTGATTGTTACTTTGTGGGATTTCAATATGATTATCATGATGAAATCCATAATTAATTAAATATACTTATATATGGGTGTTTATCATGTATTATGTCTTTTTATAAAATTATTTTGATAAAATTACACCTACTAAAAATGACAACCCTTAAATGATATATTTTTAGTGATCCAAGATTAATATTTTATTAATAAAAATACCATATTTGGTGTGAAACTCATTAGTTTAATCATTTTTTAGGAAATCATTCCAATCACAATAATGTTTCTTCTTGGATAGTTGAGTGGGAAGATAATTATCCATATCCATCATATGGATAATAAATTGAAGTAAATTATTTTGTGGCCCTAACCCTGATGATTTCCCGGAAAAGTGATAACCAAAGATCATAATAAGATTTGGTTTCCTAACCCTAAGGATTAACCATACCCACCATGACATACATAAGTTAATGTATTTTCACCCCACTTTGGTGTAAAACTACTTGGTTGAATGATTGAGCTCTTCACATGTGGTGTTTTAGAAGGAATCCCACACTTAATATTTTATGGTTTTTAAGTATGACTAGTTTAATGTACATCACATGTATATTAAACATATTGAATCTCATGAAATATTTATAATATTTATATTTTCATTTTCCTATATATTATTTTATCAAATATTTTTTGTATTCCTTTTCCATACACAAAATAATGTGTCCATACAATATTAATGTGAAACACTTTACAAAATCCATATGTATAGGTTACTTACCCAAAATATAATAAAAACATATTTATACATATCAAAATTCCTCTCATTCATAATGTACATGAAATTTTCATACAAATGTATAAGGTTATATGATATTGAAAATCTAAATATAAGTAATCCCAACGTGAGAGATTTCCAACACTTCACCTTTATAAAGCAATGTATAAGATTCTTGGATTGTGTGTAGTATGAACCTAAGTACCTCTCCTCAGAGATACTTTTCTCAATAGTAAATTAAATTCATGATATATCTAAAACATAATGTGCAAAAAATATATTTAATAAGTATTCTCATGCTTATTACTCTAAAAAACCACAGTAGAGGTAGATAGAAACTAAATCTGAATGTGTGGCTCAATCCACCAGAAGAGATTTATCATATATTATTAATCATATACATTATTTAAATTATATAAAAAATTTATAAACATTAATAATTTAAAATAAAAACTAAATAAAAATTTTATTTATTATACGAAACATAAGAAGCCAATATAAACTTTTCATATTCTATTTAGACATGTAAAATCAGATTTTATAAGCATAAAAATAATAATTTTTATATAATTTGAAAACCACATTTATAAAGATAAAAAATGTAATACTTTTGACACATGTCGTATTTTATGATTGATAGTTAGTCAAAAATATGACTAGTAATATAGAGAGGAATACCCAAAAACTCATTAGTTTTCTATGATAGAGTACTATATCATAGAGTATGAATTATATCACTACTTTATTGATGCTCCATTCCAAAACAGAGTCTAATGACTGAAAAAGGGAAGTACCTTAGTCCAAAGTGATTCAACCCCTGAAAAAACATCAAAAATCGACAAAGGCATGAAGAAAAATTTCTTCCCACTTGGATCGTGCATGTTTCATCATGGTTGCACAAGTATACTTGTGCGCTTCATAGTGGTCTCGTAGGTGACTTGCACACCCTCTTTGATTTTCTCGCAAGGCCTTCCCTGGCCTATAAATACCCTTGGTGGGCCCCCTATTTCAAGGACGGAAAAATTCCAAATGTCATATTTAATCTCTGGCGGCCCTAGTCTCTTCTTGAAGTCTTCTGGTCACTTCTAAGGTAATTTTTTTACCTATAATGGAATATCTAAACAAGGGAAACAAGGCCTAAGTGTTTAAACTCATCAACACTTGTGCGCCTAAGTGGCCTTCCCCTTATGGGAAATGGCCACACTTTCACACCACCTTATCCTTTCAACATAACTTGCATGCCACTCTTTTGGAATCCTTTAAGGATAAAACTAAGGGCTTGAGCCAAGCCTTGCCCAAGTTTTACCCTAAGGGTTGACCATCATGAAAGTACCCATGTGTTGCGCAAGTATACTTGCCCGACCAGGACTTGCACGCCCACGCAGGACTTGCACGCCTCCCTCTTTTTGGGTGCCCCTCCTGCTTATTCACCTCTCTTATTCAAATCCACCTCTCCTATTCACGATTTAGTCTTCAATACACTCTTAAAAGCCATTTTATGGCATGTTTCTTTGATAGGATTCCTTATCTGAAAGGAATTTTGTGGAACATCTCTCAAAACATAGTGATTTACTTATCTTTATATCACTAAAGTGAGAGATTTGATTCATTCAACATCATTATTTATGATGAGTGGATATTTAACATGGGGTTCCTTCTCAAGAGTAATTCCCAATCTCAAATCCCTAAATAAGGCCGTCCTCCCTATGAGTAATCCCGAAATACCCTAAATTGGGCCTCCTTTTCAAGAGTAAGCCCCAGTCTTCACATTCCCATAATTTTGGGCATCCTACTAAGGAGTAAGCCCCATGTTCCAAAAGTCTCCTAACCTGGGAATCCTCCTTAGGAGTAAGCCCCAGTCATAAATTCCAAAATCTGGGCATCCTACTCAGGAGTAAGCCCCAAGTTCCCAAATATGGGCATCCTCCTCAAGAGTAATCCCCAACCATAATTCCCTTAACCTGGGCCTCCTCCTTAGGAGTAAGCCCCAGTTCTCAAGTCCCTTAAACCTGGGCCTCCTTCTCAGTAATAAGCCCCAGTCATAATTTCTCTTAACCAGTCTTAATTTAGTTTGGATTTGGGCTTCCTTCTCATGAGTAAAACCCAATTATAAGTCCCGTATAATTTGGGAATCCTTCTCAAGAGTAAGCCCTAAGTTATGTATCCAAATCTCCATAAAGGACATATACCTTTACGGATGTTGTTCCTGGGTTTCTTCCCTAAAGTAAATATTAATATTCATCTATTTTTGGGCATTCATACATAAATAAGTGCCACATCATTTATTATGATGGAACAATTGTTAGGTTTTACCAATACCTCTTGTTTCTCACACCGAGAATGACTCACATGAGCTTAGAGCGTAAAATCAATTACGACACCTTTCTTTGAGCCATCAATCAAACATAAACTTCATACTTCTTTACTTGAACTATGTGGGTTCTGATTCCTTTTTCTATATAAGGATACATAGGTAGCCCATCTGCGGGTATGATCCCAACTCTGAAATAATCCATGTTCTTTTGAATGAAAATACACATCAAGTGCCTCGCCGAGTGGCATCAAAACCAGAATGGTTATCATAATGACCAAGAGATTTATATATAATGTATCGAAGGATACCATTGACTAAGAATCTCTAAAATAGATGATTCTCTATCGATGAAGAACCTCTAATACATTTAAAAGAATCTATAAATCTACCAAATACTAATCATTGATTGTAAGATCTAATGAAATCCTCATTTTCATACTTGGTAATGTAATAAGGATTCACGAACATAACATAAATCTATAAATAGAGTCTTGGAGTAGACAATAATTACCCTAAAAAAGGTGTGATGTGTCCGAAATCCCATCCTCTCGACCAATGTAAATTCTTAAGCCTTATCAGTCCACAACTATTGAGAACCTACCTTTGGAAAGTAGGTCCAAATGGATATAGAATAATTGGATGTTTCCAGTTCTACAAACGAACCCGTTAGAAACCGCTTGGAATGTTTAAACCATAAATCAATGAGGTCATCCCCATTTTCAGAGGAAACATACAAACAATTAGAGGTATCATAAAAAAAATCATATATAAAAAATGGATAGATATAGTATTTATGCTATATATGATTATATCCATGAAAACCATATTTTTACCACACATTATGATATTTTAAATCATAGTTTGTTATATTGAACAAATCCAAGGATTATATAATATCACAAATTATTATATAGATCTTTCATAAACTATAATAGATCGAAAAAAAATTATGGAACAATTCATATTATACTCCATAAGTTTAATTGAATAATTTTTTAAAATTATTTAAAAAAGGATTATATTAAGAATGATTAATCATTGTAGAAACTATCTCTAGACCATTGATTGGTTTTATAAGATCATCCAATGATCAATGAAATAAAAAACTATATGATTCATGGTATGTCTTCATTGTTTAAATGAATAATTTTTAATATGAACCATAATACCTATATCAATGAGTAACCCATAATTTACTCTTGATAATATGTTTCATGATGATCACAGTTGTAGAAAACAAATGCTTGCCACCTTAGATGAATTACACTGTATTAATGATATCAATTAAATTTTGAGTAATATAATACAATTAAAGGGGTGCTAGTTCCTTAAATATAAATCTCTATGTAATGTATTTATTTGAGAGAGTTTTGTATTAGGTTCACATTCACAAATTTACTCTATTAGTGAAAGATTTGATCCATATTTTGCCATTCTTGATGCTCTTTTTTCAGGGAAGTTCATTGACTATGCCAAATGTATCATGCATAAAAATATACGTTACAATACATTGGTTTTTGCATTATTGAAAACCATAATGAAGTTTCATGGTACCTTAAATGATCCATTTAGTGTATCGAAATTGAAGGAAATCATATAAGAGTTGGAGTAGAAGATACATGATTCTCTTCCATGCATATCATAAAGCCTGTCAAACTATATTAAATAGGAAATAAATGATTCCCAATATTTATGTATTATATTTATATATCATATAGTATGATATATATCTCTAATATCATTCAATATGATCCAGGAAATTTTACAATATTATTCATCCCTTTTTAAGTAAATATCCATTATGATATAAATTCCGAATATTCTATAGAGATGTCATTTACATGTTGTAGATATCATGTACTTTTCCAGAAACATCTAATAGAAATGGAGAGGAAAGTCAGTGTGTACCCCAAGTATACACCATCCATACATGGATGTTCAACAAGTAACATACCAATGATTTATTAAATGTATCCTTCTACACATCATTGATAGGTGGTGTAAGTACACAAAAATCCATTCCCAAGACATCTACACTCCGTGTATCCATCTAGGAATACCATGTACCGGGTAATTTAAAGAATTTATATTGATTTTTTTCCAGAGTGTTATTTTTGGACATATTAGAATTCCATTTTTATTATCATTACAAGTAGATAATGATGGTAAGATCCAATTATTCATTATAAAAAGTTTATATTATAGTTTTGAAAATTTAAAGGTCTGAGATTTATTGAGGCATCAATAATTTAGAGTTAAAAATTATTTACTAGGAATAGATTTACATATTAACTTTTATGTCATAGTGTAGTCCATGATATATGGTTTTTATATACTTTCCATGTTATATATACATGACAGAGAAAAGAACCCATATGATAGAGAGAGTTTAGATATTCCCATTTATGTCAAGGTATGGTCCTCCATCAGTGGAGTTATAACCCCCTCATATGTCAAGGTAGAGTCTTCTATTCAAGGATTTAATTGTATTCTATGTATCAAGGAACAATCCCGTTCAAGGATTAGGTACACCCTCAGCCGATACACATAGACCTCAATAAGGCACGACCTCTACTATTGGTTCAGAGAGGTTGGATGGATGTTTGGGAGGCATATTAGTTCTAGATTTTTGGCTACTAGGACGCATCAATATATAAATTCATTTTGGATAATAAAGATATTTTGAGACTTTATATATATCTTCTTGTATAAATCCAAACTAAGATATTGACTTCCTGTGTCATGGATCTTATGTCCCCACAACTATCAATAGTTTCATTTGTAATTCAATCCGTTATGGAGTTGAGATATGAAGTTTTTTTGACTTTAAATTTCTATTATTTCCATGGTATTATAGTATATGTATTTTCTTTGCGATAAATTTTTTTATTCCCTAGTCATGGGTTTTGAGTTGACTTATTTGTTTATCATTACTTTGATTTTTCAAGGTGTCCCGCTAGGTACATTTATACTCAACCCTACACAAATTTTTTATCCACACATTTTGTTTATGTACTGATGTTTCCTTTTTCGGAGATGGATTTAGAGGTATTGGTTCTATACGAGTTAGTGGTGCTGTTACACAATATATGATAATGAGTCATGGTGGAGAAAATTATAGAAGGATTTTATTCGAAAAGGCCGTATCAAGAGTAGTTTTCATCCAATACCAAGATCTAGTTATGCCTAGTGGTTGTTGTTTTTTTAATTTGTAAATTCCTTTTGAATATTTTTCATCTATTGAAATGATGTCCCCTGATTGTATTATATATATTTCATTGGTAATTATGTCTATTCATATTATTATATTATATTTGATGTTAGAGAAATATTTTTGTGAAATTTTATTATATGTTAAAGCCTCCCTTGCATGAATTTTTCTACTTGGTGATAGTTGCTAACCCATGACCAAATAGAGGTGGGATTGCTGTTTTACACTCTAACTACCATTGAATTATGTAGGGTTTTAATGGATGAGGTCGTGTTATGATGGTATTAGAGTAGTCTAATTCTTAAGGATGATGTTGGGAGTTATTTATCATATAAGTATTGGTTGGAGAAATAAGTGTAGTGATGATATGAGGGTCTTTAGTTTGGTAATTAGACTAGGGAGATATGTGTAGGTGTGAAAGGTGACATATCATTTATCTTGTACTATATCTTCTTTTTAGACTACGTTATCAATTTTTCATAAAAGATCATGATCCTCTCATATTTTAGTGATATGGAATAAATTTAGATATTGATTGTGATTTATTGTACCCTATGAGTGATTGGAATATCCTTACACTTGTTTTCTTACTGGATATTTTATTCATGGAGAAGGTGATAGTTTTAAATGAGATGAAAATCACTAACTATAGTCTAAATGTTCATTGGACTTTTCAGGGATATATTCCTTGTGATATTTCAAGGAAATGACTATTCTAAAGTAGTGGAGTCTATGTAAAACCTGAGATTGAATTATAGTAACCCGTTCTTTCTCAAGAAACAATATCACAATGCACCTAACATTATTAAATAATTTCATTAAAATTATATCATCCATTTTTTATAAATTGGATTTTATGAAATTAATTTATTTTTTGAATAAATCATGTTAGAAATATCTTAGTGTTAATTTTTGAGACTTTAAATAAGTAATAGTTTTTTTGGGTGAATATTGAAAAATAAAAATTAAGAAAAACATTCACATTTATTGTATTATATTGATACAAGAATTATCTAACAGGATAAGAAACCATTTTATAGACCAAATATATATTTAATAAGTAATATAATTTATAGAAAAACATATTGTTGAACATTGAAATATATGCATAATATTTTGGAAATCTCTGAAGTGTTTTTATTCAAAAAAATATTTTTTAAATTCTTCTCATTTAGTCACGTATTTAAGAGTTTACATTAGTTATTAAATTGAATTTAAATACAAATAAGTATAATTTTATCTAACATTATCCAATTAATTCCATCTTAATCAACATTATACGTTATTTTTCTTTTAATTAAATTTCATATGATTTTCCCAAAAATGGATTTCATTCTATCTTGTAAACTTATGTGAATGTTAATTTCTTGTTCTTATAATGACTGAATCTTGAAAAATGTATTCATTATTTGGAATTAAAATAATTAATTTTATTCAATAATAAAAATTAAAATTTTGGTAATAATTAATAATAACCATGGTAAATATTTATCACTTCAGATAATGTTGGATTGGGTTAAAAGGGTTAAAAATTAAGGGAAAGGATTCAAGATAACACAAAACAAATTATTAAGCCACATTGGTTGGTCATATTTTAAACTTAAACTTATCAAATTTAAATCTATGAAATTTTGGAAACACACTCCAATGGAAATGATCTATATTATTAAAATATAGTAAGTAATTATAAATGTGTCCTTTTATAAAATAAATGAACATGTAGTCCCATATCAGGTGATAAAAAATCATAATATTTACATTTTTTTCTTGATACCAGTAAATGTAACCCAATTTTAAACCTTAAAAATTTAATACATCAAAAATATAAATTGGATAACTTACATACCCAAGGGACTTTTAGGTTTATAGTTTTATTGAATTATGACAAAATCCTTCAATGAGGACAGAACCACTTAGTATCCAATTTCACCAAAATATAAAACTTTTAAAATTAATCATATTTTCACATCATGATAAATCTTCTTGAAATTAATGTTGACTAATTTTTTTTTATAGACATCTGTAAACATTGTAAAAAACATTATAATATGTGTGTTGAGCACAAAAAACTTAGTAAGATACATAAAAGAAATAAATTCATTAGTCTAGTGAAAAATATGAATACCCAAAAAATATTTACCTTAATTAAAAAATTATTTTAAAATACGAAATAAATCATTTAAAGATTTAAAAAACACATTATTATCTCAAATAAAAACCATTAAACCCCATAGTAAAAAAATAAAACAGTTTTTTGGAAACTTACAGAATTATATTCATAACCAATGTTAGAAATAACTGGAGCATTGTTAAATCCATATGAGATTTTTTTGACTCCAAAATTCTTCACAATAATGACACAGAACATTGACCAGTGCATTGGAGTTCTATCTAGGTGCTACCATGGTATATGTTATATCATGTTCACCCACATTATAAGAAGTATTAGGGTCAACTATTGTATAAGATGTATTGGGATCACCAATAATCATTTATAATTATCATGTACCATATCATTAATTTTTTATATATATTCACTTATCATAAAACCATTGAGTATAGTTTTTAACTCTTATATAAAACATTTTTTTAATATTGAAATAACTTTTACATTTTAGAATTAATTTAAAAAATAAATTACCAATGAAAAACGTTTTTTATTTTAAGAAGTTAGGGAAAATTTTCAAGGAATATAAACTTCAAATAATGGTTCTAGTGGAATTAATATAAATTGATTCTATTTATGTTAAAATAGAATATTTATTTTTTCTTATTTTTTTAAAGATAATAAAAACAGTTCGTAAAAAGATTCATAAATAAAAAAAATTTAAAGAAAGAAAACATAGATTTAAATATTATATAAATAATTATTTATGTATATATTAATATATTAATAAAATATTTTTTAAAAATATTGAAATTGATGGAAAATATTTAGAGAATAAATATTTAAACATGTGAACTGTGGTCTTAAGTTAATGTGTCCCTTAACTCGTGTCAAAATCTCTATGTACATTCTTTATCTTCCTGAATTGAAAAATTATGTCATTTATTTAATTTACCAAATAATTTTTATGATGTTAATTATTCCTTTTATTTTATAAAATACCATGTTATATATAATTTATTAATCCATTAAGTTCACTTTGGATGTTTTTATGAGATTGTTCTCATATGTAAAAAATTATTTCATTAGGTTGACTATTTTTAATTACTTGATTATTGCATTGTAAATACCCCGACCCTAGTAGACTGGAGCTGGTGCCTTACCTTATTACATTGGTATTATTTCAAGGACGTAACATCCTGAAAATTCAAATAGTTTAATAGTTTTGTAAAACCAGATAAAACATATGATTTTCATTACTTCATAAATAGAAAAAATACAATATATTAATTCCATTGGAAACATCCATAACTACATGATTATCCCTACAAGTCATTTATAATAATATCCATCTTCATATCCGGGGTAGAAATAAAACCTAATAAATGATTGAGATCAGATTATCAGAACGCGTGAGTAATAAAATTGAATTAATCATAAACATAATCATTAAGAATGTTGAATAATAGAAAATACATGTCTTTAAAAATAAACATCAGGATAATTTTTTAGGAATGAAAATTGAGTAAATAAATCCATATAACTAATAAAAATAGAATGAGATTTAACCATGGATATTATACTAGTCAAATATCACATGATTGATTAATTAATAATATAAAAATAAGGAATTCATAATGCCGGGCATCTGAATCATATCATCAAGGCCTCGACTAAGGAGTCTGAAAATATTATGGTATGACTTAATCCAAACCCCATTTTTGATTCGTCTCATGAGACCAACCGATGTAATGAGGGGCTATAGAGGGAATCACCCAACACATTATATTTCAAATTAACTCCTAATATGAATGGATTAAACATAAAAATAATATATATATTTAATGTAAATAACAATCCAAAATTTATAATCTTAATAATGAATGATTCTGAGTAGTATGGTGATTGGTATCAAGATTAGACATCCACCGTCAACCTGATCATAAAAAACTTAATAAAATATGGTAGATGATATTCAAAAGAGTTAAATCACAATAAATAATAAAATCCAATATATATGTTCAAAAAATATGAAAATACTCTAGTAAAATCATGAATGAATTTTTAAGAGAAATAACCCTTTTTACATTGCAAAGAAGGTTTCTTTTGGAAAAAATAATTTTTAAATTTCATAATTGTTTATATAAAACAAGTAATGAAACTATATAAGTTTTCATGAAAGAATTAATGATTTAATAAAATTAATTGTTTCTTAAAAATGATAATGGATGGAACATAAAAATTGATAAGAAATCTAGATATTCCCTTTAACTGGGCTTGCTTATCTGAAAGAAGTGAGAAGTGGGCCTTGTAAAACAGTTATTTTCTACAAATGAATGGTGAAAAGATAAGAGAAAATGAATTTGGAACATATAATAAGAATTTATAAGAATTATATTATAGAAATTAAGAATCACATTGGTTTTTTTTGGAATAAATCACAACCCGAATGAAAATGGAGGTTCAGGAACACAACCCTTACCATTTTCCCAAATGTGTTCTGTACTTGACCATAATATCACAATTAATAAAACTAAATCAATAATATAATTTATTAAGAAACTCTTATACATGTATTATTTTCACTATAGTTTAATTAATTTCATTTATGGCCTAATTGATGAGTTATATCATTTCATTTCATCATTTGGGAGCATTTTTTTTCTTGGGTTTCATGATCGGTTCACTTGTTTATAAGTACTGGAGTTCATTTAAATGGGTATAATTATCCAAAATTGCAATGATCTATTATTAATAAAAATATATAGTGTAAATGGTTATATATATCATTAGGTTATATAGTATAAGGATGAATCATTATATAATAAATTTGTGATAATAATTTTGATTATTACAGTGGTTTTTTATCATAATGAAATAATTTTGTTTTACCATTTTGTATTATGTAAATATGTTACATAAATAACATAAAAAGGGTTATAAAATAAATAATAAAATTTTTTAAACCATTAAAATGGATTCATTAACATCCTGTAATATGTGGAATAAAATGAAACATTTTTATTCTTGAAGGTGATAAAATAACACCTTACGAACAATGTTTCCATTTTTATAGTAAAAAGGAGAGGAGAAGGGGATTGATGTTGGAATAATTTATCATCATAATTAAATTCCAGTATATGTAAGGTATTGGAGTAATAATTATATATATATATTAATGGATCTTAGGAGTTAATAATAAAAAATTAACATGAAATTAAATTAAAATAAAAAGTTACATTTTTTACCTCATGAATACTCCTCCTTTAGAACATCCTTTAGGGGATTGTTTTTGGAATTTTTTAATAATAAGAAAATAGAGATGTGGGGGAGGGGATTTTAAAGATTATTTGGTATATAATTTAAAATTATAAAATCTTGTCATGTAGGAGGACAAGAGGTGGTATTTATACTGGAGGAGAGGGGAGTTTTTTTGAATATTTTATTCATTTGTTTGTTATTTTGTCTCAAGTCTATAAATAGTTTTAGAATTATAATAAAATATTTTAAAATATTTAAGGATATTTCTTGATTATGGGCTTACATAATCCATACATCACCTCTGAATTAATAAATAACGTATTTATGTTTTATCGTAAATTATCATATTTTGCTTTTCAGCAAAAAATTCAATTATTTATGAAAAATTCCCAAAAAATTCACCCTGACCACTTTTCAACATATATAATAAAAAAATCATTTTATGAAAAATAAGTTCTAAATATTATAAATTTAATTTTTAATTAAAATCACCAGTTAGTAAAAAAATACAGTTTTTAAAATTATAACTGATTTTATTATACTCTAGAAAATTAACCAAGGTCTCATTAAATTAGTCTAAAATCATAAGAAAACAATAAATTGGTTGTTGAGTATATTTTATGAATATTAATTTAATTTTAAACCATTTTATTAATTATAATATTGTAAATTAATAATTATTACTCATATAAATACCAATACTTAATTAATAATTTTTTAAATATACATCTAATTATACTATGATATAATTATATCATATTTTAATTTATGCCCAAATTTTATTTACACTTTCATGGGTGATTCTAATAATAATATTACTAGTTTACAAATCATATGGGTCATATTACTATTCCTAATGTCATGTTTCTATTTCATCGGCATGGGTTCGATAACTTATATAATTACCTATTATTTCATTAATTTTTCACTTGTAATGTTTTTATTGCCTTATCTACGTTATTTAATGTGAATAATACTATATAAAATAATTATGATAACTTAAAATTTCATTGATGAAATTTGGGATCGTTACATTATACCATTCTTTAGAAATTTCACACATGAAATTTCTAGAATGTCATCTCATAAAAAGATCTGGGTAGTTCTTCATCATATGATCCTTAGGACCCCTTGTCACCTCTTTAGTTTTATGATATTACAAAGTTCTATTAATAGACAAGTTTTACAATTGAGTAGAACCTATTTTTTAGTGTCCAGAATCCAGATAAGTTATTCACACTAAGTTAAGTCAGGTTCCAAATCTATTCCTTTAGAAGTGAGGTTATGTATTGGGTCTGGCATGTACTTCCCTAACAAAGAGACATATTACACATTGAGTACATTATAAAGGCTAGGTGTAATTTCCAAACAATAAAACACATATAAAATTCTCTATATAATTTCAAAAGGACCAATGTACATGTGGCTTAGTTTTCCTTTCCTTACAAATCTTACTACACCCTTCAATTGAGACATCTTCAAGAAAATCAGATCTCCCACTTGAAATTCAAAATCCTTACTTAAATTATTGGTACAACTCTTTTTCCTACATTGAGATGCTTTGTTATGGGTTTTAATAGTCTTTACATTTTGATGTTGTTTCCCCCACATGTTATGGGCCTACAAACTTCCTTTTTCCAACTTCATCCCAACAAGTTGGTCTACAACATCTATTTTCATACTATGATTCATATGGTTCCAATTAAATACTCTAATTTAAACAATTATTGTAGGAAAATTATAACAAAGGTATATAATTATCCCAAATTCCATGGAAGTCAAGTGAGCATGATCTATGCATTTCATCTAATGTTTGGATCATCTTTTTGACAACCCATCATTTTGAGGGTAATAAGGAGTACTCAAATGAAGTTTAGTAACCAGGGCTTTCTAATGACTTCTCTAGAATTTTGATGTAAATCATGGATCATGATCATAAACAATTGATAGATTTTCTCAATTAAGACTTACAACTTCATTAATATAGAGTCATGCAAGGAGTTCTAGTGTAAAATTAACTAAAGTCACATTAAATTATCATAAAATATAAGACAAAAAAATATTTTTTATGAATACATTTTAGGAAAATGACTTTTATTTTAAATCATTTTATTAATTATAATATTATAATTAAATATTTATCACACACAAAAAATACCAACACTTAATTAATAAATTTTTAAATATTCATTTACTTGTACTATGATATAATTATATCATACTTTCATTTATGAGATGCCAAAAGTTTATTTATACTTTCTTTGGTTATTCTACTATTCAATTAACCAGTTTACTATTCCAAATTGTTATAATACTATTACCATGTCTAGGTTACTATTTCATAGGTATAGGTTCCTTAACTTCTAGAAATAAATCTCATTTCATTAATTTTTATTTATAAAGTTTGTATTTTGTTCTCTAAGTGATGTAATGTGATTAATACTATATAAAATAATTATGAGAAGTGAAGATTTCATTGATAAAATTTTGGGTCATTACATAAATCATACCAAACGTAATAATCATGACATAATTATCATTTTATACCTAAATTATAATTTTAAAACCTTATATTGAAGATATTTATGAAAAAAACTACTTTATATAAATGGATACAGTAGGTTATATATACTCATGAGTAACGTTTCCATTTATCAATGATTATTATTTAAATAATATAAGTATTAATATTTCAATATATAATGATAAATATATAGTAAATATATTTTTATTTATTTAAATTCAATTTTACATATTATCCCTATGATGTTGTAATGAAAAATGAATCACATCGCTATATGGAGGTGGTAATCAACACATATGAATAAACACCAAAATCATTTTTCAATGAATGAAAATGTAAGAAAATATATGATATAATATATTTTCATAATGATAATTTTGTCATTAATATCATATATAGAAATTAATTCTTTCATTATAACCATCCATGGGAGGTGGTGATGGAAAAATTACATTGGATCGCAAGGTCGTCCCCCTCTTTACACACGAATGACAGTTTCATTCTACATTAGATTGAAGACAAGATAGATATTTGGTATGTAATTAAAATAAAATATTCCCTTATATAGAATATTTTTTATTACATCATCAATTTTTAAGAATATTATAATTTTGTAGAAGAAAAAATAAAACTTAAACATTTGGTTAAAAGTTATACATCTTCTTCAGACATCCTTATTTTCCTTTCACCTTATGCCCTATAAGGTTATAATTATTACAAAATTAATAACTATATAATCTGTAAAGTTGGATTCCCTTTTATAATGAGCTGAAGCACATTCTTGGAATTTCATAAGGAATTAAATTAATATAAATTAACTTTTTTTGTTCAGATGGTTCAAAATTGATATAATTGTACAATAATATTATTTTGAGTCTTAATCCTCTTATAAAGGTAATATTTTACATGTTTACCTGATATTTTCACCCATATCATTTTTAAGCCTCTCTTAACCCTTTTGATTATTACTATAATAATAATGACTTTTTAAAGTTTTTGGCTAAGATATTTAATATAAAAGGAAAATTTTTCCATAAATAGAAAAGTTTACACATTTTTAATCCTACACAAATCACTTGGATGAGTATAGTATTTATTGAAATTTAAAATCATTTAATAAAAATGAATTTATTATAAAATATCATTAATTTCATTTTTCGAAATACATGAACTATTATTATATAATATGTGTATAACTCATGGAAAATGGTTTCCAATTGACATGGATGAAAAAAATTAATATATGGCATTATAAAAGATATAAAATCAAATTTTTATCATCTATGATATTATTTTAAACCTTATCTTTTATATATACCCCTTAGTTAACCAATTTTAATCTTAACCATTATAATGATATTTTCCAAATATAAGGGTAATAATTTTACTTAAAAGCAGAAAATTAGATCATAAATGGAAACATAATGGAATTTTTAATCTTTTATCATCCAAATTGAAATTTTTCTATAATTTTAGTACTTATAAATAATTTAATAAAATATTATTTAACATAAAATATCATTAATGTCATTTTTGACAATTTTTATTTAATTTGACATAAAAAACAATGTGAGCACAAATTAATTTGAATATAATCATTTCAAACATCACAAAATTGTATATTTTTCTAAAAACATAGTTGAAAACAATAATTAATTTTTTTATAAATTTTAATATCTTTAAAATCATTTATTTTATTTTTATATTACTGAATAAATATTGTGTTGGAATTATGTGTGCAATTAAGGAAATGATTTAATAATTAAAAATAATAAATAACTTACCATGATAAAAAAATAATTTCCATTTAAAAATTACCTTCTATAATAGATGACGTTTTCTTTTTATCCATTTTCTAATATAATATGGATATTTAAGGGAAGAGAGTATAATTTTTGACATTATATGTACTTTAAATAATAATAATGTTATAGTCAATGGTGTGTGGAAAGAAAGTTCCACATTTTTTAATAATTAATACCCAAGGTCTAAACAAACTTTTCCAATAAAATAAATACATGTTTTGGAGACTATTTTTTGCATTATAACATTATTTTCAATATAATGAGCCGATTTACCCTTATCGAGGTGACACATATTTTCTATGACTACTATTCATCTTGGAAAAAGATCAAATGGTAATATTGAATAAATTTATATCTCTTAATTCTATATATGGAATCCATTTTTCTATTTTTAATTATTTTAGATAGTAGGATTTAATGTATAATTATTCCCTTAAAATGTGATTAAAACGATTTTTTAGAAAAATTTCTTTTTTAGTAAAAAAGTATTTTTATACCAAATTCAGTAATTATATTTTTTCTAATGAATTTAATAATAATATTCGTAATATAAAATTACTTATGTTACTTATTAACTATTTTGAAACAAAATGGAACTTTCTAGATGCTATGATTTAGTTTCAAATAAAGTTTGTATTTTTTATTACTCAATGGAAAATCAAACTTTTCAGAAAATCATAAATATTTACTCCATTATAATTTGTAAGTGATTATATAAAAATTTATACCCTTTTATAAAATAATTATAAATATATCATAAATTACTTATAAAATTCATTGATTATTTTTAAAAAAAATTATTTTAAGAAAAAATAATTTGAAGCATGAAATAAACATACTAAAAATCAAGTGCTTATTTTCTAATAATTAAGAAAATACAATTGTATCACATATGATATATATATATATATATATATATATATATGATAATGTGGTTATTTCTATTCATAACTGAAAATTAAAGGTATAAGATATAACTATCATATAAAAAATAATAATATTTCATGGTTTGTTTAAGCTCGATGTTGTGTGTCATTAGGCTATAAAACATAGTATTCTTTTTAAAATCTCAAGGAGTATATTCTTCCCCAATAAATAAATTCTTTTTCTCAAAATTTGAACATTATCTCAACAATCGAGGTTTTGGCATTTAGAAATACCATGTTTGAAATCCCACATCTTTAAAATGGTTAATAAAACCTCCCCTTGAAATGGGGGTAAGAGAAATATAAATATCATATGGAGTAACACATGCTGGGTTTCCATATATGAAAGCATTAGTGGGATGAAAAAAAATGGAAATTGAGAGAAAATTAATGTCTTGATAATTTTGGAGAGTGGCTATGGTCATTGATCATAACAAAGTGAATTTTAAAGAGAAAGATAATAAAAAAAATCCATAAACAAAAGATATTTGAAAAAAGACTATCAATTTCTCAAAAATAAAGGTAATATGTTAACATTTTTTTTATGATCATTTTCTAAAAGTTGATGAATTTATTTACTATCAATAACGATAACAAAAGGAAGTATACTTAATTGATAAGAATAATTTCATCCTCTAATCAATTTCCACCACAATCTAATATTTTTATCGTAATTATGAGTATTGAGGATGAAATTTTTATGCCTTTAAAAACACTATCAACTTCTAATGGATTATATAATATCAGAAAAGGATAACAAGTCATTCCTCATATATTTTATCATTTACAAAAACAAAAAAGATCAGTACAATGTAAGATAATTCCTTAAATGGAAAAACCTTCATATGAAGAAATAATGTATTAATATCCAAAATTCAATAGTAATACCAATAGTTAAAGAAATCTATTTCAAAAATAACTATCCTAAAAATTTATTAAAAATAATCCCCACTATGATTGAAACCCAAATGTTCAGAATTATTTGATCACAAATTCTTCCATGATAAATATAAAATTTATCTACAAATAACAACAATAAACTTTAAAATATCATACCAAAATAAAATATCCAATAATCATATACACTCCAAGATATGATAATAATTTTCATAAATAACCCAAATGAACATAAAATCGCATTAAAATCAAACATTCTTCAAAAATATAATCTAGATTTTATTCCTCAATTAAAATAACAAACTATTTTCATTAAATTAATAATATAACATTCCCCAAAATTATATTGGTTTTGTTCTGAATAAACATGAATTACTTAATCACCAAAATTAGTTTTCAATTTCTTGGTTATCTATTTGATGAAACATATTTTCCCATACTATAATATCCCATAATTACCTTAATATCAAAGATCATATAATCCATAATTGTTATCAATACCTTTAAAATTTTGTTCATAAAATGTGTAGTTATTATTACTAAAATAATATTTACCATTAGACATAAACATTAAATATAACTAAATCTAATAAAAAGAGTCGTAAAAATTCATTAATCATGTTAATACACCATCACATAAAACTTCAAAATGTGTGTATAAGCCTTTTAAATTATAATCCACCTTAAACTTATAAATCCATGATGGTATCCATAAATTTTTTGATATCCTCTCATGAAAACATAACAACCATAAAAGTTGTCTAAACCATGATCTGATACAAAATATCATGTACACAAACCTATATTCCATTATCCGATGAAAAAAACATAATATTTACATTTTTGGATTTATACCAATAAACGTGACCCAATATAAAACCTTCAAAACATAGAACCTAAAAAGGAAGAATGTAATCACTTAGATACCCAAGGGACCTTTATTTTTATAGTTTTAGGGAATTAGGAAAGACCCTTTCAAAGTAGATAAAAACACTCAATATCAATTTTTCCCATAATATAAATCTTTAAAAGTGAATCAAATTTTATTTTCATAAGAAATATTTATGCCATCCAACTTGACTTCTTATTTGTTCGTGAACATATATAATCCCTATAAAAAAGATATAAAAATAGGGTATGAACATAAATATATCAGTAAGGGACATAAAATTAATAAATACATAATCTAGTGAAAAATATAAAAACCAATAAATTTTTTAACTTTATCAAAATATTATTGAGAGAATGAGATAAGTTGTTTCCATATAAAAAGCATAATCATTTTTCTGAAAAACTATAAAACCCATAAAAGGAAATAATAAACATTGTTGGA
The DNA here is from genome assembly GCA_963277665.1 of Viscum album. Lineage (NCBI taxonomy): Eukaryota > Viridiplantae > Streptophyta > Magnoliopsida > Santalales > Viscaceae > Viscum > Viscum album. The sequence goes on from OY728119.1 coordinate 647,165,712, forward strand.
AAATTATAGAATTATATTCATTACCTATTTATAAAATAATTGGATACTTGTTAAATATATTATATAATCTGTCCTGCTTAACTCCCGCATTCTTGTGTATAGAGACAAGGAATATTTTTCAAATTCATTAGAGTGATATCTGGGAATTCCCACTGTATAATCAATATCAAGATCACCTGTCATATAAGTTATACCGGGATCACCCAACATATAAGCTGTATCAGGATCACCTATCATTATCTATAATTATCAATACCATATAATGAATAAAAATTTTTATGTGTCAATATTTTAGGATAAAATAATTGAAAACACTTTTTAACTCATATGAAAAAATATTTTTCAGATATCAAAATAAAATTCCCTTTTAAAACCCTATTTCAAAACTAATTTTCTCAAAAATATGGTTTTTCTTTTTATAATGTATGGAATTTTTTAAAGTAATAAAAAATTCAAATAATTTTTCTATAATCATAAAAATACATTTACTCCATAGACATTAAAATACAACATTCTTTTTTCCCTTTTTGTAAAGAATGTTAAAATGTTCTATAAAAAGATTCATTTAAGAAAAAAAAATTAAGGGAAACTTAAATTAGACATAAGAATGTCCTTTATAATTATTTTATTTCATATAAATAAATTAATAAAATATTTTTAAAAATATTTAAATGGTATAAATGGTTTTAAAAAATAAATCTATAAAACATTTAATATGATGTTTTAAGTTAAAGAGTCCCTTACTATGGTGCAGAATCATTACAGAAGTTCTTTATATTCTTGAGTAAAAACATAACATAATTATTTAATTGAATAATAAACCTTTCCATGTTCATTTTTAATATTGTTTAATTTAATACAATGTTTTATAAAATTACTTAATCAATTAATCTCATTTTAGACATTTTGATGATATTTTACACATATATCAAAAATGAATCTAATAGGTTGACTATTTTAAATGAGTCCATTATTAAATCATCTCCATAATAATAATAATGATTTAATTATAATTGTTTTACATCAATTACACTTTCAAATCAAATAGTGAAGTATGGTTATGAAAAATGAAGTATGTTACAATCATGGAGATGGTAGGCCATATGTACACATGTATAACATTTCCATTTTTTAATGATAATTATGGATGTCATGTACTAAGATTGAGTTCCATCCAAGTTAACACCTTACCTGGTCAGTGGCATGGGCTTGAAGGGTGTTCCCAATCACCATGGGCTGTAACAATGTTCCTAGGTATCGACAATACATCATGGAAATGATTTCAACACTTTTCATAAGCCTAAATAACCAATAGAAAAAAATATAAAAATGATGAATAAGAAAATCCAAATAAGGCATAAAAATATCAAGATTTAATCTTTTAAAACAATTGACAAAAACCAAAATAGGAACAATAAAAAGGGAATTAGGAAACTATCCAAAAAACCTTCATGTTAGAATATGATCATTTCCCTCAAGCCACCACCACCACCAACACTTGAAAGAGAGACCACTAGAAACCCGAACCAACATCACAATACCTATTTCTTTTACCTGAGTCAAACATAAATAAGTCTTAATACACCCAAATGTGTATTAAGGGTTTGAGCCAAATCCTAGTAGGATGACACCCAACATAAGATACACCATTCCAAAACATTATAAAAAATTAACATGAAAGTTTTAGGAAAGAAAAATCTAGAAACACTTTTATGGATTTTTTAAGGGATGACATTATCTTATTTTGAAACAACCAAAAAAGTTCATCAAATTTCATTAGTAGGTACAATATCAAAAATTTCATTAAATAATGGGAAAATTCTCTAGGAACTAGCTAAAATGGGACACTAGGTACATTTTATCTCGATGAAATGTGGTATAGAAACCCCAACAAACTACTATCTCATGCAAGATGCAAAGGGAGGGAACATCCCAAGGACCTACTACTCTCCAATCCTTATCATAATTTTTTTAGAATATTAATCATCAATCATGCTTGATGAATTTGGTCCAAGCCACAACTGAGTCAGTTATTGTAATAGTTCTAGTGTACCCACCTAGATAACAAGGTTTCCCTTTATACTCAATTTTATTTCACATAACAAAATATAACTATATTAACATACTGACATGATAAAAAATATAATAACACATGATAAATCACCATTTCTATAACCAAAACAACATTAAAATCCAAAAACACATAAAAAAATTTCAAAATAGGTTACACACCACTTACATTTTTTATCAAACAACTTCAAGGGATACAGAAAGAAATCAAACATGGAAGACACATGATTCATAAGCCATTTCTATTGAAAAACTAATTTTCAATAGGAAATCTCCTTGAATCTATTTTAAAACACCTTTCACACCTCATACAAAATAAAAAGAACAGAACCAAGAAGCAAAGAAAGTATATTAAAGCTACCCAATAATGTCAAAGCATGGAATCACCTACCTCAAGAGAAGAATCTTCTTGAAGTCGATGCTAAACTGAATCACCACCACCAAGGGATCCTATAAAAGAAATATTGGAACAAAAAAAACAATATTGGACTTTTAAGAACAAGATCCAACCCAAAATAGGTCACCCAACCCACTACAGAACAATACCCCCCAAAAGAAGAAAATAAATCCTAAAAATGAGGGGAAATCTAAGATAATAACCACTTTCATGAATATTTATTTGTGAAATAACTCCAAATCCACCACCAAAATGAAGACCCAATAGAGGAAGTGGGAGAGGGTGAGGTTGAAATGATTGGAAATCCATATTGGGGAGGATAGGTCTTGGTTTAAGGTAAAAATAAAAGAAAAAAAATGTAAAAACCCAAATTTTACTGAATTAGAGAATTCTCACGGTTTGTCAACACGATTTATAAGACCATGCAGTATCCATGTGCCCCTTTATATTCACGAAGTACATTCCACATGGTTAGCCCACATGATTTAAAAAACTTTCACTAACCGTGCAATGAGCTGCTATCCAAAAACACCACTTGGCTGCATAGTTACCTTGTCAAGGACACACGGTTTTCAAAAACATGTTCCAATAAAGATCCATAAGATATTAACCCAAATTGTATCATTATTCTCAAAACAATCAAAGGAAACTCAATGAGATAAATCTAGTTCCAAAATTAGTATAAGAATACCTCAATAAAAAATTAGGGGTGTGACAATTCTACCCACCATGAAAAATTTCTTTCCAGAGTAATTCAACTAGAAACATGATCTAAGAATAAAAATTGATACACTTACTCAACCCAATACCTCTTCAGCTAAGACTCATATTCATAATTATAATTTTTAAAATGAACTCGAACCAAAGGAATATAATTACCATTATGCACTTTCCATTGGGAATCCACTATCTGTACTGAACATTCAAACACTGAGAATCCAGGATCTATTTCCTACTCATTCTAATTCAACACATGAGATAGATCTGGGTTATACTTTTCCAATTGATTAACAATTAATACATACAGAATTAAAATCAATAGAAAAATAAAAACTTACATTTTTTCCACCTTAAAAACTCACTAAGTGATCTGAAAAGGTCCAACACACCTTGGTGTTAATTTTCCTTGTTTTTTCAAATGACATGGACATAAAGAAGGAGCCACTTTCCGAAACAATCAGTCACCCACTAAAAAATAAATATCTCGTCACCTCTAATCAGCATAAGTTTTTTTTGGATAATTTGAGATATCAAAAACTATTACCTGATCTGCTTGACCTTCTCAGATGTCTCTTTCCCTATGCTAGACTCCAACAATATGTTCTCACCTACCTCCACCCAACACAAGGGAAACCGACATGACCGACCATAGCATTCCCCAAAAGGAGAAATTGAACCCATGTACTCGTATCTATTATTATATGAAAAATCGACCTATCCCATATCGTTATCCCATGAGACTCCAAAATCAAAGACACATGTTTTGAGCATGTATTCCAAAATCTGATTCACCCACTCTATATGACCATTCGTTTGAGGATGGTATTCCATGCTCAATTTGACTTTTGACCACAATGCGATTTGAAGGCCTTTACAAAATAGATAGAAAAATTGAGTGTCCTTTTCAGAAACAATCACCTATAACACAACATGAAGAGTCACATATTCTGAACATATAGTCGACCCAACTCATCCAACTTTTCTGAATCTCTAATTGGAATGAGGTGGGATGATTTGGACAGATGATAAATCACCACCAAAATGGAATTTCTCCCCATGGGTGTATGAGGTAAGATTATAAATAAGTATATAGATATATCATTCAACATCATGGTAAGAATGGGTAAATGCTGAAGAAATCCATAAGGTCTTTGATGCTCTTATTCGGCCTGTTGGCATGTATAACACCTCGATACAAAGTCAGCTATATCCCACCTCATACTTGGAAATTAGAACTACCCGAATTTATTACAGTACATCTTGGTTTCACCAGGATGAATTTCTCCTTGAGAGTAGTGGATTTCCTGCATCACCACCTTTCCCAATGACAATAGAACCAAAAAACAACCCATAAAGAACAATATTAACTTATATGACAACAACCACTCACAATGTGTCTCCCCACCATGAAGAACCTTCATAGCCTATTGGAATAACTCATCACTAGGCAGGTCTCACTAAATTAACTCCATAAGGGAATGATAAATTTGAAAAACAGAAAACAATTCAACTCTATTGTGCAGCTCGGTCTCTAAGTACATCTGAGCATTGAGTCCCATTAAGGTCCACTCATCACTGGACTCTTTCAAAGCCTACACTAGAACTTTCATACTCAGAGAATCACCCAAAACATTACCTTTTCCTAGGGTATAAACTATAAAAAATTTAAACCCCTAAAGGTACTCAACCCAATGATGATTATTCAAATTCAAATATTTATGGGAGAAAATGTAGTCCATGCTCTTATGATTAGAATAAACCTAACATTTCTCCCTGAAAAGATAATGACCCAATGGGTTTAGGGAATATACCACCATTGATAATTATAGATCATGGGTTGGGTAATTATTTTCTTATGGTTGGAGTTTGATAGAACCATACACCACTACATGGTTACCTTACATAAGAAAACAACCAAGTCCCATACTTGGGGAATCACAATAAACCACGTAGACCATCCCAGATTCTAGAAAGAGCATCTCAAGGGCCATATTCAATCACCACATTAGCTCCTCTAAGGATTCTTGAGACTCTAGGATCTATTCAAACTTCACCCCTTTCTAGGTGAGGGCCTTCATAGGAGATTAAATCTAAGATAAGTCTCAAACAAACCACATGTAATACTTTTCTAGGCCTAGAACGATCTGTATTTAAAAAAATTCTTTAGCTACTCCCATGACATGACTGCACTAAGCTTCTCAAGGTCCTCTGAAATCCATTATTATAATATCACATGACCCAAAAAAATTACCTCATTGATCTAGATGGAACACTTAAAAAATTATCTATAGTGATGATGGTCGTGAATAGTTCCCAATATCACCCACAAATGTCGCTTAGGCTATTCCTTAGATTCATATTAAAGCTAAATGTCATTCATGAACACCACAATGAAAAAATAATTATACAAGTGAAACACCATGTTCATAATAACCATAAAGGCCAATATATCATTTTCACCTTGAATGGCATTACCAAGTACTCAAAATAGCCAAATCTTCTTCAGAATGCTAATTTCTGGATTTCATCCTCTCTCACTCTGACTTGGTGTTAACCAGAATGAAAATCAATATTAAAAAACCACTTTCACCATTTAAATTATCAAATAAGTCATAAATATTTGGAAAAGGATGCCTCTTCTTAATCATTACCTTATTTAGTTTTTGGTAATCAATACACAACTGGAAGGATCCATCATTATTTTTAACGAACAACACGGGATATGAAGAAGGTGAGATGCTCGAGAAAATGAATCCTTTAGAGACAAAGTCATATAGTTGTACCTTTAATTTACTCATCTTTTTGGGTCTATATTATATGAGGGAAGATTTATCAGATGTCCTCCCGATGCCAAATCAATATAAAATTCTACATCCCACTCTGGAGGTAGAACTGAAATATCCTATAGGAAATCCTCAGAGAATTCATCCACCACAGAAGGCAATCCACTGTCAAGAGAACCATAATCATCCTCCAACCTGGGTGATGATAATTGAAAAATGATATTACCCAATTATAGGAGTAGAGGTCCAACACAACTCGACTGAGGATCCCATTCCCCGTAAAAAACCTAGGTAATACCATATAGTGCCACAAAACTCACCTGTTGCCTATATAAATTGATGCACACATAAATGATCGCCAACCAATATATACTGAGGATTAAATCAAAGAGATCCATATATAAATCAAGGAAATCCCATTCTATCTCGAACCTTGACATGATTAGTGCACATGATGGACACTTGAGACCCTTATATCACTTCTTACCAAGATGAGTAACCAAATCTATCACATAACACATAATCATAGTATTAAACTTGAACAGATTCACCTAAAATAATAGAAATACAAAATATAAGAACTAGTATCAAACAAAACAATAACCATATATGATGAAATGAAAAGGTGCCTCAAACTGTCGTAGTCCATGCACATGGTTTTGCTGGTGCTCAGTCCACCATATGAAGTTTCCAACTTTCATCATGAGCCTAAGAATGAACACAAGAATATGGCACTGTCCTAAAATAACTCTACCCATGAGATGATCTAGCCTTACTAACACAAACTCTAAATCGATAATCCACTGAGCTAGATGGTTTTGATGGTAATGAAATCCCTTAGAGGCCACTGATCCTTCACAACTTTGATATGGGAGCATCACTTTAGAAATCTGATGCAAGTGTCCCATATCTTCACACCGATGAGGAGATGTGATTTTAGTTTATGTGTTCCCTAACATCCCACACTGATGGGACACAACTGATCTAGCATCAAAATCCACAGACAATGAATGCTAGAAAGGGTGTCCCGAACTACCACCCACTTCCCTTGCTTGGCCCACTTCCTCTTATATGAAAAGATGCATCTACCCACTACTTTCACAACCCCAAATGAACTATACTAAACATTTTGATCAATATTCAACATAAAAGTATGTTCAACCACCTCACCATAACCTTCCATCTTAAACATAAGGACTTGAGAATAAATTATTAGTCGTAACCCCCTTTCGAACCTTTGTGTCGTCATTTTCTCATTGGAAATGTAATCAGGTGCATACCAAACTATCTTAGAAAAGTGGTTAGAAAAATCTATTATAGAAAAATCCCTTTGTATAAGATCCATAAACTCATGGGATCTAACATAGGATAAAACCTCGAGAGAATACTGCTCATTGAAAACAATCTTGAGATATTTCCAACTCATCTACATGTTCTTACCAGTTTGGATCACTAATTCCCACCACCTCTGGGAGGGACATTCTAGTAAGACCAAATCACATTTAACCCTATCTTTATAAGGAGTTTCAAGGAACTCAAACATCCAATTTATATTATCAATCCACTTTTCTGCTTCTCGAGGTTTTGTGCTAGCTTGGAATGAAGGAGGTTTGTTCATAAGGAACTCATAATATTTATATTTATCAGGATATGATTCTGATTCTCTAACAAAAGAAGCACTAGAGCCTACTCATTTTCCCAAATCATGAATAGATCATACCATAAAGTCCACTAGTATATGATCAATTAGTGAGGGAGAACTCTCTCCGGCCTCTTCTCGAGGTTGCACAGGAATTCTATAAGGAGGCATCTTTCTATAAGAACCAATAAACACTATAAAAACTATCAATAAAACCATTAATTTTTTTAGAAATAAAAAAATACTAACATCACATAATTCTAAAAAAATAAAACTCATGAAAATTACTTGATAAAAGAACCACTCCACCTCCACCCAGTGTCCATATACATTCTACAACCTATATGTATCACCTTGAGGAGTAGTCAAACAAAAATCCTAACATCCCATGGTGACTCTATTTCTATCACGAGGTGTAATATCCAAGAACCCTGATCACAAACAGAATATCATGTTCTGAAAATCCATGCTCCAGTCTATCTATACCCACCACTAAATACATTTATCTGAAAAGAGAAAAAACTACCACTGATACCTTTCTGTCACAAACCAAGCCAGAGTTCCATCCAAACCGACACCCAACCCAGTATGTGGCATGGGGAATAGGGAATTTCTGATCCACATGGGCTAGAAACAAGTGCTTAGGTATCAACAATTCATCATGGGAATGATTTCACCCATGTTCAAAAGCTCAATTATCCAACACAAATAAATAACACAATGATGAATAACTAAACAAAAACAAGGCACAATAATTACTAGATTAAATTTTTTATTACTTTTTCAAAAACAAAATGAGATAAATAAAATGGAACAATAAAACTATCCCAAAAATCCTACATACAACAAGAGGGGCATCATCCTCAAGCTACCACCACCAACACATTCAAGAGAGAGCAGTTGAAATCAAAACCACTATCATGATAAACCTTGAATTTACCTGAGACAAACATAACCAAGTCTATATACACCCAAAGGTGTATAAAGTTTTTGAGGAAAAACCCAGTAGGATGATACAAAAAAAAAGATTCAATACCAAAAAATTATTAGTCAAATTAATTTGTGGGTTTTATACAATAAAAAGATAGAAACACTATTGTGGGAAATATTTTTTTTTAAATTCATTATATGTTTTTGAATCAACTTTAAAAGTTCAACGTATGTTGACGGTAGGTAAAATATCACAAATACCACTATGTAATAGGAAAAACCTCTAGAAACTAGCTAAAATGGGACACTAGGTACAAAATATCTTGATAAAATGTTTTATAGAAACCACAACCAAAAGTGTTCTCATACACAAGAAACTATGGGGGAACATCCCAATGAACTAGTGGTTTCAAAATATCCTAATAATTTGGTTGGCATTGTAATATTCAACCCAACTAGATGAATCCAGGATAAGCCACTTTTGGGTCAAATGGAATACTAGTCCTATTCCATCAACCTGGATACCCAAGTTTCCCTTCACACTCAATATTTATTTCACATATCATAATATCACTATATTCACACACATACATGAAAACAAATTTAATGATTGATGATAAATCACCATTTCCAAAACCAAAATCACTTTCAAATCCAAATTCACACAAAAACCATTTCAAAATATGTTACTCCCCACTTACACATTTTATCAAACACCTTCAAAGGACAAGACATGAAAACATGCATTGAACACAAACGAGTCATAACCCATTTCCATTAAAGAATCACTTTTCAACACAAATTCACCTTCAACAATTCTTAAAATACCCTTCACACCTCGAACATAATACAAAGAACACAACCAATAAGAAAATAAAGAATATAAAATTCATCCAATAATGTCTGAAAATGGAATAACCTACCTCAAGGGGAAACAATTTTGAAAATTGGTGCTAAAAAAAAATTCACCTACAATAGATCCTATATAGGAAATATTGAAATAAAAAAATCAATATTGAACCGTCATGAACAAGATCCAACCCTAAATAAGACACCCAACCAACTAGATAACAAGACCCACAAATAAGAAGGATATAAAACCAAGAAAAGAAGGGAAAATTATGATAAAAACCACTTACTTGTCGATTTCTTGGATGAATAACTTCAAATCCACCACTAAAATAAATCTCCAAGGGTGGTAGAGGGAGAGGGTGAGACATCTAGGTAGGAAATACCTAGTTGAGAGGAGAGGGGTAGATTCACGGTAAAAATAGAAAGGGATAAAAGGTAAAAACCTATCTTTTAATCACCTAAAAAATTTGTATAGTTTTCCAACATGGTATTCCAAACCGTGCGACAACTATGCACCCCTTACTGTCCAAATAGGACATGCTACATTGCTTTCCCACATAGATTATAAATCGTGGGATAACTGTGCGAGGGGACACTATTCAAAAAAACATCACTTGAAATAATGGTTACCTGGGAAAGGGTGCACAGTTTTCGAAACCATGTTCCAATCATGTGATACATAATTTTTACTAAATTTTGTTTTACTTTTCTCTAAAAAAACAGAAAGGAAACCTAAATGGAAAAAGATATAACCAAAATAAATAAAAAAATAGCTCAAAATGAAATCATCGGTGTGGAAATGGAAATATGGTAAGTATTATTTTACATATCTGTAAAAATATTTATATAAAAAATATAGTATTTTTATTTAAATACCTTTATATATTCCATCCATGTGATGCAGAAATGAAAAATGAATCACATCGCTTCATGGAGGTGGTAATCCTCACGTACACATGAATGACGTTATCATTTTTCAATGAATGTAAATGATATAAAATAGATGGTATATTATATTTTAAGAATGATAAATATTTCATGAATATAATATGTAAAAAATAATTTCATCATTATACCAGCTTTGAGATGAGATGATTGAAAACAAATTACATCGGTTCCCAAAGTAGTAGTCCGTCATACATATGAATGAAGGCTTCGTTTCCCATTTAATGGAATAAGAGATCGATTTAGGGTATTTTATTAACATAAAATCATATAATTATAAGGAATATATTTCTTTTATAATTTCATTATGGTTCAAAAATATTTTACGGAGGTATAAGAAGAAATAGAACAAAAATATTATGTTAAAAGTTATACTTCTTCTTCGAACAACCTCATTTTATTTAACCTTTAATACCAATAAAGATGAAATTATAACAAAAAATAAGACCTCTAGAATGTGGTAAGTGAGGTTATAATGGGTTTAAATATATATTGCTTGATCTAAATAGTTGTTTAATTGTGTAGAGAAGAGGAGAGGTCTAACCTTTTATAATGTGGTGACGGGCATTCTTGGAAATTCTTAAAGTATTAAATTAATATATTTTTATTTCCATTTTTAAATGGATCAAAATTGATAAAATTAGAATATAAGAATAATATTATTTAAAAAATCTCAAAAAATAATGATTTTTCAAGTTTAGGTAATGTTTCCATCATAATCTTTTCATAACCCCATGCTAACCCTCATGACGATTATTAAGATGAAAACATTTCTTACACTTTTGGTGTCAATATAGTTACTATAAAAGGAAAATTGGATAAAATAGACAATGTTTGATATTTTAAATTATACTATTATCAGTTGTCTAAAAATTTTACTTTAAATAATTTTAAATCATTTAATATAATATTGTTTATTAAAAAATAGCGTTAATGTCATTTAAAAACAATATAAAATTTCATCATATAATACGTGCCAATACCATGTAAAATGGTTAATAAATGACATGGATTGTAAGATAATTAATATATGTTATTAATAAAATAATTTAATAAAATTTATTTACGTTTTCATTTAATTTTAATCATTATCATTTGGATTAACTCATTGGTTAACCAATATTAACCTTAACTGTGGTAATAAATTCTTCAATATTAATGGGTTAAAATTTTACTAATAATTTAAAAATTGACTTATAAATGTTAAATATATGAAATTTTAGATCCTTTATAATAATTATTTCAATTTTTAATTATTTTATTACTTTTAAATAATTTAATAACATATTATTTAACAAAAAATTTCATTAATGTCATTTTTAAAATATTTATTTAATATGACTTTGAAAACAACATGAAACAAAGGAATTAAAATATAATACTTCAAAAACATCAATAAGATATTATATTAATAAAAAAATTAATGAAAAATAATAATTAATTTCTATTATATTATATTTAATATTTCTTTGAAATCATTAATTTCATTTTTTTATTAATTGAATAAATATTGTGTCACCATTGCGTGAACATTTATGGTAATTATGTCATCTATAAAAATTATAAATAAATATACATGATAAAAATAAATAATTTATCTTTAAAATATCCTTTTATAACTGGACAAATGTTATTTTTATCCCTTCTATAAAATATTATATATACGAAAAAAAGAGAGTGATATTTTTGACATTATATTTACCTAAAATAATATATATTTTATAATCATAGGAAAGTTGAAATAGAGTGATTTTTTAAATATTGAATATTAGATATCTAGTTAAACTTATACAATAAAATAAATAAATGTATAAGGGAGTGTTTTAGGACTTATAACATTTTTTAATCTTCAATTACCATATTTACCCTCACCGAGGTGACACATATTTACCACAATTACTATTCAAGATAAAAAAGTACAAAATGAGAACATTTAAAATATTTAGAAATCATAATTTCAAATATGGAATCCATTTTTCAATATTAAATATATAGAATTTATGAAATTTAATTTAAAATGAAACTCTAAAAATGCGATGAAAAATAGTTTATCAGAAAAATATGTTTTTAGTAAAAACAATTCCTAAAATATTAAAGTATAAAATTTAAAATCAATAAATATAATTATATTACCAATAATATAATAGAATAAATTTTATTTAAAACCATTTTAAATCAAAATGTGACTTGGTAAATGAAAAAAAATATATTAATCAAATAAAATCAGTATTTTTCACTATTCACTAGAAAATGAATCTTTTTAGAAAAGTCCAAAAAATTAACTTTAAGATATATTTGACGTGGTTATTAAAAATTGATACAAAATTTACAAAAAAAATTATAAAAATTATATAAATATAATATAATATTTTCTTACAAAAAGAAAAAAAATATTCTTTTTGAAGAAAATAGAGTTTGAAGGGAATAATAACATTAATGAAAAATGGGAGCTTATTTTCTAAGAATTAATCAATGAATTTCTATTCATTAGGAAATTTATATATATTTCATAATGTGGTTGTTAATATTCATAACCACTAATTAAATTATTAGGTCATAAGATTCATATTAAAATAATAATAATTTGTGGTTCTTTTAACCTCAGTGTTTCATACTGTATACTCTACCAAACAAAGTCTTATTTTTGAAATCTTCGTGTGTTACACCTTTCCATCACTTATAAAAGTTTACTAATTGTAATATTTTAATCAAAAATTTTGATACACTTATCTCTACTAATCCCTACCCAAATCCATTCCCAACAACTCACCTTATGACCTTGAGGCTCTGGTCTCATCAATGTTCTAAACGTAAAGGCTAAAGGTGTTAACCAAAAGTAGTTGTTTAAAGAAAAGGTATAACTCTTAATCAAGTTTTTTTATCTTATTTCCTCTTATACCAATATAAAATATTACATAAACCTAATAATATAATAAAATTAGTATCTTACATATACTTAAACATCACTCATGAATATTTATTACCTATCGCCTCTACATAGAGGTGTAATTCATTTTTCATTACCACATTTATTGGATGGTTATATAGATGAAACTGAGGAATTTAGATTATATTTATGTAAAAAAAATTCTTCTGAATGTATTATATATGATTTACATATTTACCCTTCCACATGTTTAGAAATTATAATGTCGCCCCTACGTACGTGTGGACTACCACCATCACAAAGAGACGTGAATAATTTTTCATATCCCCCTTTAATGGATCAATATAAATATGTATAATATATATATATATTATTTATATCATTATTAAAATTATAAATATTTTGGAACAAGGATTAATATACGAGGACCATAACCTTCAAATTGTAACATAAAGAAAAATAAAGTGGTCAACACTTAGAATGATGATGATAAATTATTTTTTTAAAATTAATTGGTGATAAAATTTTATAACTAAACCATTTATGGTTTTATAAGTATTGATATGATTGTAATTTATTGTTATAATAATTTTCGTTATATAGGAGGTTAAGGTCACTTACAATGAGAGTCATACCTGAAGTAAGGTTTTTATTCATAATCTAATCCTTATTCAGGATTACTTATGTTTATGTATATATCATAGGAATTATTTGATATACATTATTTAAAAACAAATAAACTTTATTCTCGACTACTTTTTTCTATAATTATAGGTTTTCCTTCATTGTTTATCTTCCTATGTACTCAAATATATGAAGGAATATTTTAAAGAAAACTAATAGTATTTTTTATTTAATCATGAAAAGTCTTCTTCCATGTCAATATTTTCATTAAATTTTTTAAAATAATGATTTAAATATTCTGAAAATATTTATTGCAGTCTTTTTTATCTATGTATGTGAAGTGCCCAGATCAGTGTGAATCACTGAGAGGGGGAGGGGGTGAATTAGTGATCCTTTAAAACATTTTACTAGTTGATTCTTTATCAATTAAACCTATATGGCTTGTTAAGGCCTCGATACACTCTTCTTGTATCTCTCATCCTTTCCACAATGATGCAGTAATGAAAAGGCACAAGACACAAGGATTTACAAGGTTCGGCACCAAAGGCCTACGTCCTTGTCATGTTGGTTATACGCCCCAACATGGTTTCTCCCATTATAATCTGTTAGTATTACAATTGTCAGTGCAGAGTCCCACTGCACCTCTCCTGAGTCCCACATGAGGGTCTTTATACTGCGTCCCACAGTGTTACCAGAGTCCCACTGGCCTGCTCTAGAATCCCACTGAAGACTTCTTCCACCCTGAGTCTCACAGGGGGGCTTCTCCTGGATCCTCGAGTCACACGAGTAGCTCTACTTCTCTTTATCTCTTCAAGTATCCTCAACAGCCTGGGATAAAGGCTGCTGGCCTTGATCTGTACCTCTGCTCACTTGTGATGAATAGGTCTTCTCGTCTTGCTCAAGATTTATCTCCTTTCTCTTAGGATGGCCTAGCCTCTCTCTTCAAGAATCTTCAACAGCCTCTAAAAAGGCCTGTTGGTCTTGCTCACCACTTCTGATCACTTCTGTTGATCATGATCTTCTCAATTATTGAAAACTCAGACAACTAATATCTCTAACTTCAGTCTGGCTTCAGTCTGACATCACATCAACTTCATCCACTGAGTGCATGGAATCTCTGCATCCTCATGCACTGATTTCATGGCTTCTCAAAACTCTTCAAGAACTCCTGGTCTTGGAAAACTCAGATGCACACCACTGATTTAATCTTTATTCACGTGTGCACGTGCATGCATTCATGCATGCACTCCCCTTCTTCTACTCCTGGTGCAATAAACCCACAAAGGGTGTAATTACCTTGAGCACACACACCTTCTCACTCACACACTTTGCTCAATTTGTTTACACACATAAATGTGTGTTGTTCTTTAGTGTGAGAGTCTTCCACATCTTCTAAGTGTATACACTTTTAGTGCACACACTAGGTTCGGCCTTCACTTGTTAAGCACACACAAATTCTTCACTTTGCACACACACTTGAATGAGTTCTTCTTTGTTGTGGCCTATACTTTATTTCTTGCACACACCCAAAGCTACGACCTCTTTGTTATTTTTCACACACAAGCCGTAGGTATGTAAAGGCCTTCCTCCTTTGCACACACACAAATCTTGGTGTAGTTCTTTGTGCAAGCCTCGGCCAATTCCTTCTTTGTGCACACACTTAGCCAAAGGCACTTCCACTTGTCTTGCACACGCAACCCGAACCCCTACTACCTCGTGTAGCTTCTCATGTCTCAAAAAGGGATCGCAAGTCCAATGGGTACAAGCGGCCACCTCTTCTTCTCCCACTTCCACGTAGGTGCACTTGGTGCAACCAGGCGAGCAAGTGCTTAGAGCACAATGACGCGTAGGGTGAAGACACCTCGGGCGCACAAGGGTGCGCTGGCCGCGGGGCGCGCAAGTACCTCATGCCGCGCACGTGAGGCGAACAGGGGACCTTCCCTTCTTCTTTCGCACAAGGGGTGCGTGAAAAGAACCTCACGGAGCCAAGGGGTGGCTCCGGGAATCTCTGCCGCGCAGGGGGCGCACAGGCTGTTCTTCGCGAGGCACAAGGGTGCTCTCACGGGACTTCTTTCTAGTTTCAGCAAACTTCTCCAATGCCTCAGGCTCTCCTTTTATAGGCAGAGGAATGACTCAGCCCATCCGTGTGATACAACTTTTGAACACCCGAAGATTTCGGATATTCAAGATTCTCTAAATCTTGATTTTCTCTACTTCCAAACGCGGGTTCCTTCTTCTTTATTTTTCTCCTCCACATGCATGCTTTGAACGTGTGCATGGACATCATTTAAGCCCAACCCATGCATAGCACGAACCCCACGTGGCCTCGGCATATTCTCTTGCCTCGGCCGAACTCGAAATGCTCCCCTCGTTGCATGCATGCATATTTTTATGCATGTATGTGTTCAGTGTGGCCAGACAAACCAAATGGACGCCTTAGCTCCTTCAGAGGTGGCTGGGAACTCGAAAACCGGCCTCGGGTAGCCTCTGGTTCATCGGCGGCTTCGCGGGAGGTGCCTCGGCTGAGCTCGAGGAAGGGGATGATGCGGCAGCCGTCAGATCAGGCGTTTACTGAACATTGGACGGCCGTGATCAGATCATCGTGTGTGGGATGCGATGAGCGGTCCAGATCGAGCGCGCGATGAGACGGACGACCAGGATTCGCTCAGCGGAAAAATCCTGCGTCCCACATCGAATCAGAGGCCGGTTTTTCCGCGGTTTATCACCCAAGAACTCCCTACGGCCGCTCAGTTGAACTTCTCCCATCTTGTTGCCTCCCCGCACTGAGTTCTCTTAGAGGGCGCGCTCTTGCGCCCACCCCTGCCACTCGGGCGCGCCATTGGCGCCCACTATGCACACACGGTTGCGCTATGCGCCCACCCTGCGCTCCTCCGGGCGTGCTCCTGGCGCCTACGCTGCGTCCTGCGGGTGCGCCCCTGCCTCAGGGCTGCTGCCTTGGCCTTGAGGGTTCCCCATGGGCGTGGTGACCGTGAGTCCCACAAGAGCCTTGGGTGATGACCCTCGGCTGGACTCCTTGGTGGCTCTCTTTTTGATTAAGTATTGAACACGTACTTTTTTTAAAAACAAAGTAACAATGTCCAAATGCCAAACGCCACTCCCTTCACTTCTTCACCATTTCTTCTTCAAATGGATTCCTCCTCTTCTTAATCATGTATTCAATATTTAAGAATGGACGTCTCGAAGGTTCTTCTTCATCAACCGAGATCCTTAATCAAATAACTTCTTCAATGTTCTTCATTGATCTAATCAAAGATCAAGTTGGATCTTCTTCAGATTCACATGCAATAGGAGATAGTGCATGGACATCTTTATTCCACTTCATCCACTCAGTAGTTGTGGATGGAACATCTTCATCTCCTCATGCATTATCAATACAATGCATAGTCTTCTAGTATTGTTGTGACTTTGTATCCTGTTGATACAAGTTTTTAAACTTAAAGATCAGCTCATCAATCATCTGATGTAATGATGATGCTCCATCATCATCCATTCTTCCAGTGGTGTAACTTAGTATCATCTTGATACAAGTATTGAAACATTAATATCAGTTCTACAATCATCTGATATACATGGAGAATGTTTCAACCATAATCTCATATGCCACTTAGTGAATCTCCTAAGTGACATGCATCATAGTACCATGGCCATTCTCCATTCATCACCAACACCATCACATCCTTTTTCATTCACATATTGAAACTCCTTGACATCCATCCATTCCTTGACATCAACATACCTCATTGACAATAAATGAAACAAAGTGGACTTCAATCTCCCCCTTTGTATTTGTTGTCAATACACTATTCCTGCACATATGAATGTGTCAATATGTGTGCCAATATTTTCTCCCCCTTATTGGCAATCAAATGCAAAGGTGTGGTGTGGTTCTCTTTCAAAAATCTCTTCCTCCCTTTGAAAAGTATTTTCTTGAAAAACACTGAGAGAGGGATGATGTCACATGTTCTCTTTAGCAAAGAACCTTTAGTAAATCAACTCTAATTCTACTTGGGATAACCCGGTGTAGAAAACAAGAGTGATGTAACCAAGGTACTCAATGATGTCCAACATTCACTATACCTGTGAGATCATGCTTCAAGGGGTGTGAAATTTTTCAGATATATCAATGAATTGCTAAATCCTGCACAACTTCACAAAACTCATTAGAATGTTCAGGTGCAAAGATAAAGCCCCCCCCCTTTCATCCATTTGTCTTCAATCCATACTCCCCCTTAATTGACAAGATAAACTCAATTAAGAAACAAGGGATGAAAGTATGATTGGAATACCTTCACTTTTCTCAAGATGGTATTAATCTCAAAATCCCATCTTCTCCAGATTGGCTCCCCCTCAAGGGGTGCACTCCATTCTTTTCAAACCACTCTCCAGTTGAGAATGATCATCATCTTCAATTCCCTGCAATGTTAGCACTTGTAAATACCAGAAGTATAAGGGAATAAGATGGATCCTCCTTGGTTCATCAACGTGAAAACAAGGTTGAGAATATTCTCTCAACCGAGATGTCCCATTTTCACCATTCTTCACACATGCACATTTGATCTTCAATGATGTTTGTGCTGGTGTGGATCTCAACACATCTTCATGTGAAATCTTCTTCTTCCCTTTTCCTTCGCTATTTCCAGTGCTTTATCTCCAGCTCTCTGCAGCTCTCTGGAAAGTTGCAACGGATTAGGCCATATGACTAGTAACTCACTTGGAAGTGTGGCCTCAGTTCTGGAAGTTCCACATGGTTATTTTGATGCTGTTAAGCTACCTTTCTTATGCAACTTATTTTCAATCAATCCCTTATGCTTCTTCTGGATTGATTGTCTTTTTGAGTCCAGTCTGCTTCTATTCAATTCCATGGATTGTTCACAAAGATCCATGGTGTGTCCTTTTTTCCACAGTAGAATCATGTTTTCTTGGTGGTCCTTCTGGATACATCACTCTTCTTGGATTTAGACTCCAAGGACTTCATTCCCTTTTTCAAAACCTTCTTGGGAGCATCTTCAACATTCTTCTTGCTTGCCAAGGATTCCATTTTAGCCAGGTTCAGTGATCTTCTCTTCTTTTTAGCTCTGGATACAGTTGGAGATTGACATGTATCTTTTTGACCACCTTTTCACACATCCCTGATGTTATCAAGCAATCCAGATCTGTTAGCAGTAAACATATGTCTCTGGACCTGTGGATGTTGCTTCTTTTCCTTTGGCTTTCTCCCCCTTGGCATGGGCTTCCTTTGTGCTTTTACATTCAGTGGATTGTACCAGCAATCTTTTGCACAGTGCCCATACTTATTACAACACCAACACTGACCCACAAATCTTGACCTCTTCAGTCCTTCTGATTGTTGGGTACTTTTCTTGACTTGCTGTGTTGTTTCAGGAGAGCTCTCTTTCTTCATTGTCTTCATCCATACTTGTTTGGAGTTGCTCTCCCATCCTGCACTATTTGTGGAAACACAATTAGAAGCATGATTACAAGATGGTATGGATGGTACCTTCTTTTTAGAAGATGTTTCCCTTTCATTAGAGGATGTATTTCTTTTAGAATCATCCTTCTTAAATCTCACTTGAGTAGCAACATTTCTTCTTTTAGCTGACTGGGAGGCTTCAGCTTTGGGTGATTGCAGATTTTTCAATATCACCTCCAGTTCAAAGCATTTCATGTTGAGGGAGTTCTTCTAATCCTCAACCAATTTTAGCCTACCTTCCCAATTCTGTTTCAGCTATTCCATCTGGTCATCATGCACCTTCTTTATTTCATGCAATGAGTTGTCAAGCTCCTTCACCATTTTGACTTTGTCTTCAATTTGAGCATCTCGGACAATCATTGAAACTTTGTGCCTCTTTTCCAGTACATGAAAAACTTCTTTAACCATTATCATAAAGAATTATTTCTCAGAAAGGATTATTTGCAATTCATTAGTAGTGTCTTCATTTCTTTCATTGCAATGCGATAATGTTTCATCTTTAGCCTTCACTAGCTTTCTGAGAGTGTTGGTTATTCCAACCCTTTTTTCCAATTGATCTTCCATAGAATTGGCTTCTTTTTCTAGCTTTAATTTTTCATCTTGAAGATCTTTGATGCCAGTAGTAATACACATTTACACTTCCTTGGGGACTGTCTTCTGAAGATATTCGATTTCACTTTTAAGATCTTTCATTGTTCCAACTTCATCACAGCTAGGACATGCTTTCTTCATCTTCTTGGCCTGTTTCTTCTTTCTATTTTTCTAAGTCTTGGCAGATATCTCCATTTGAGGTTGGTCACTCATTTCCTCAAATCTGCACTTCATAAAGACTCCCTTGGATATTTTAGAGGTAACCTCCCTCTGATACCAATTTAAGTGCCCAGATCAGTGTGAATCACTGAGAGGGGGAGGGGGTGAATCAGTGATCCTTTAAAACTTTTTACTAATTGATTATTTATCAATTAAACCACTATGGCTTGTTAAGGCCTCGATCCACTCTTCTTGTATCTCTCATCCTTTCCTCGAATGATGTTGTAATGAAAAGACACAAGACACAAGGATTTACAAGTTTCGGCACCAAAGGCCTACGTCCTTTCCATGTTGGTTATACTCCCCAACATGGTTTCTCATATTATAATCAGTTAGTATTACAATGGTCGGTGTAGAGTCCCACTGCACCTCTCCTGAGTCCCACAGGAGGGTCTTTATACTGCGTCCCACAGTGTTACCAGAGTCCCACTGGCCTGCTCCAGAATCCCACTGAAGACATCTTCCACCCTGAGTCTCACATGGGGCTTCTCCTGGCTCCTTGAGTCACACGAGTAGCTCTTATTCTCTTTAGCTCTTCAATTATCCTCAGCAGCCTGGGATAAAGGTTGATGGCCTTACTTTGTACCTCTGCTCACTTGTGCTGAACAGATCTTCTCGTCTTACTCAGGATTTATCTCATTTCTCTTAGGATGACCTGGCCACTCTCTTCAAGAATCTTCAACAGCCTCTGAAAAGGTCTATTGGTCTTACTCAGCACTTCTGATCACTTCTTTTGATCATGCTCTTCTCAATTACTGAAAACTCAGACAACTGATATCTCTAACTTCAGTCTGGCTTCATTCTGACTTCACATCAACTTCATGCACTGAGTGCATGGCATCTCTGCATCCTCATGCACTGATTGCATGGCTTCTCAAAACTCTTCAAGAACTCCTGGTCTTGGACAACTCAGATGAACACCACTAATTTATGCTTTATTCACTTGTGCACGTGCATGCATTCATGCATGCACTCCCCTTCTTCTACTCTTGCTACAATAAACCCAAAAAGGGTGTAATTACCTTGAGCACACACACCTTCTCACTCACACACTTTGTTCAATTTGTTTACACACATAAATGAGTGTTGTTCTTTAGTGTGAGAGTCTTCCATATCTTCTAAGTGTATACACTTTTAGTGCACACACTAGGTTCGACCTTCACTTGTTAAGCACACACAAATTCTTCACTTTGCACACACACTTGAATGAGTTCTTCTTTTTTGTGGCCTACACATCATTTCTTGCACACACCCAAGGCTACGGTTTATTTGTTATTTTGCAAAGACAAGCCGTACGTATGTAAAGGCCTTCCTCCTTTGCACACACACAAATCTTGGTGTAGTTCTTTGTGCAAGTCTAGGCCAATTCCTTCTTTGTGCACACACATAGCCAAAGGCACTTCCACTTGTCTTGCACACACAACCCGAACCCCTACTTCTTCGTGTAGCTTCTCTTATCTCAAAAAGGGCTCGCAAGTACAATGGGTACAAGCGGACACCTCTTCTTCTCCAACTTCCGTGCAGGTGCACTTGGTGCAACCAGGCGCGCATGTGCTTAGAGCACAATGACGCGTAGGGTGAAGACACCTCGGGCACGCAAGCGTGCGCTGGCCGCGGGGCGCGCAAGTACCTCCTGCTGCACACGTGAGGCGAACAGGGGACCTTCCCTTCTTCTTTTGCACAAGGGGTGCGCGAAAAAAACCTCACGGAGCCAAGTGGTGGCTCCGGGCTTCTCTGCCGCACAGGGGGTGCGCAGGCTGTTCTTCGCGAGGCACAAGGGTGCTCTCACGAGACTTCTTTCAAGTTTCACCAAACTTCTCCAATGCCTCGGGCTCTCCTTTTATAGGCATAGGAATGCCTCAGCCCATCCACGTGATACAAATTTTGAACTCCCGAAGATTTCGGGTATTCAAGATTCTCTAAATCTTGATTTTCTCAACTTCCAAATGCGGGTTCCTTCTTCTTTATTTTTCTCCTGCACATGCATGCTTCGAACGTGTGCATGGACTTCATTTAAGCCCAACCCATGCATAGCACGAACCACACATGGCCTCGGCATATTCTCTTGCCTCGGCCGACCTCGAAATGCTCCCCTCGTTGCATGAATGCATATTTTTATGCATGTATGGGTTCAGTGTGTCCAGACGAACCGGATGGATGGCTTAGCTCTTTCAGAGGTGGCCGGGAACTCGAAAACGGCCTCGGGTAGACTCTGGTTCATCGGCAGCTTCGCGGGAGGTGCCGCGGCTGAGCTCGGGGAAGGGGATGGTGCGGCAGCCGTCAGATCAGGCGTTTACTGAACTTTGGATGGACGCAATCAGATCATCGCGTGCGGGATGCGATGAGCGGTCCAGATCGAGCGCGTGATGAGACAGACGGCCAGGATTCGCTCCGCGGAAAAATCCCACATCCCACATCGAATCGGAGGCCGGTTTTTCAGCGGTTTATCACCAAAGCTCTCCCTACAGCCACTCAGTTTAACTTTTCCCCTCTCGGTGCCGCCCCGCACTGAGTTCTCTTAGCGGGCGCGCTCTTGTGCCCACCCCTGCCACTCGGGCGCGCCACTAGCGCCAACTATGCACACACGGTTGCGCTATGCGCCCACCATGTGCTCCTCCGGGCGTGCCCCTGGCACCTACGCTGCGTCCTGTGTGTGAGCCACTGCCTCAGGGCTGCTGCCTTGGCCTTGAGGGTTCCCCATGGGCGTGGTGACCGTGAGTCCCACAAGAGACTTGGGTGATGACCCTCAGCTGGCCTCCTTGGTGGCTCTCTTTTTGCTTAAGTATAGAACAAGAACTTTTTTTAAAAACAAAGTAACAAGGTTCAAATTCCAAATGCCACTCCCTTAACTTCTTCACCATTTCTTCTTCAAATGGATTCCTCCTCTTCTTAATCATGTATTCAATATTTAAGAATGGACATCCCGAAGGTTCTTCTTCATCAACCGAGCTCCTTAATCAAATAACTTCTTCAATGTTATTCATTGATCTAATCAGAGATCAAGTTGGATCTTCTTCAGATTCACATGCACTAGGAGATAGTGCATGGACATCTTTAATCCACTTCATCCACTTAGTAGTTGTGGATGGATCATCTTCATATCCTCATGCATTGTCAATATAATGCATAGTCTTCTAATATTGTTGTGACTTGGTAACCAGTTGATACAAGTTCTTTGAACTTAATGATCAGCTCATCAATCATCTGATGTAATGATGATGCTCCATCATCATCCATTCTTAAAGTGGTGTAACTTAGTATCATCTTGACACAATTATTGAAACATTAATATCAGTTCTACAATCGTCTAATATACATGGAGAATGTTTCAACCATAATCTCCTATGCCACTTAGTGAATCTCCTAAGTGACATGCCTCTTAGTACCATGACCATTCTCCATTCATCACCAACACCATCACATCCTTTTTCATTCACATATTGAAACTCCTTGACATCCATCCATTCCTTGACAACAACATACCTCATTGACAACAAATGCAACACAGTGCACGATTTTTTATAATTTTTTAAAAATGATCATCTTTTAAATGAGGTATATTTATCCAATGTTTATAATAGAATCATTTCCATATCATTTAACCCAAGAATTAATTTTCATTCCATATTGATTTTTTTAAAAGAAATCCTACTTTAAAAGTTTTCATAGTTCTTTTCATATATTTTTTTTCCAAATTTTCTACATGTTTTTTTATTTTTAATAAGAAAGATCAAAATTATAAGGGTATTTTCCTCAATAAATATTCCAATGATATTTTAAATGTTTTTTTATCTATGAAGACAATTTTTTTTATTTTGTCTTACTAGAAATATAATATAATCATACCATCCAAATTAATTCTTTGTATGTCTAATGATCATGTCCTAATATTTATTCAGTAGAAATTTTTTTGACATTTTGTATGAATGTTTTTTAATATGAATGTTTACATTGATTATGTATTGAAGTGTTATTTAAACCTTTCATATGTTGAGTGTATTGGAATTAATAAGTGATTAAAGGACCCCATTATATCCCCTAATTTCATTAATAGTGTTTTTTATAACTAAGTATTGTATTTGTTGTCAACGATTCAATATATGTTTAGTGACGTTTTTTGTGATGCTTGGGGGATTATTATTGATTCATGTGAAGGAATTAATTTGAATAAATTTAATACTATTATATTATTGAGATAATTCCATGTTCTATAAAAAATAAACATAAGGATTTAACTTGTAAAAATTGAGTGGATATAGTCAACGAAATATTGAAAAATAATTTGTGATTATTGATTACCTGATATTTAAAATATTTAAAGATATGTTTTAGAGGATAAAAGAGCACTGTATAGTTTTTTTAGAGTGTTATATGTGGTTATGAAGAGATATAAGTTTGATAAAGTGTTTATGAGTTACTATGAGATAATTCTTGTAATTTTCAAATACACATCGGTAAATTTACCACATGAATAAATATGTGTAATGTAGATCCACATAACCAAAATCACATAATAAAACATGGGATGTAGCCAATTTAAAAAAGTTGATTCTTGCTATATAAGAGAATCTTCTTGAAAATCTAGTGATTCAAGAAAATAATTTAGTAAAAATAAATTTAACAACCACATATGGGATTAATGTAAGGGTTTGATGACAACATTAGAAAATATATCCCTATATACTGAGTGGGATTTTTAGAATCCAAAATTCTTGAATAAGATAGAGATTCATGATTCCATGATGATATCAAATAATTTGACTGTATTAAATGTTGTGGATGTTGAGATTTTGTGATATATGTATATTACATCAAGAAATATGAGGAGAGTCTTTTAGGTTTTTTAATGAGATTTTGAGATTGAAAATATTTACCACTAGAAAGAATGAGTCAAAATCCCCAGTCATCAGAATATTTAAATAAAGACACAAATGATAATTCTATAGGGTAATAAATAAAGAAATAATTTAGTTGATTTCAATGATATGATCATGCTTCTAAAGATCATGGGGGTTCCAAAATTGAAATATTGAATTATTTATTGCTATATTTTTAGAGTATTATTCATAATGATATTGTGGCTATAAATTTATTCTCTATGTAACAAAGAATTGTTTGTAGATATAACTGAGAGAAATATTATGCTTAATTTTATAATTATAAGGGAGGATGATATATCTAGTATCAAGTAGATTAAAAGGTTAGTCGAATCTAGGAGATAAAACTGAGTATTCAAGTAGACTTATGGGAATTAAAATATCACTATTTTTAGAAGGAGTATAAAGATAATAAATGTTTATGATGTTCTTGAGAAAGTACATAAGAATGTATGATCTGATAGGATCATATAGAAAGATAAATTTATATAATATGGAGTATTTTTTCCTAGATCAAATTTTAAGAGAAGTACAAGACTATAATGGGACTCTTGGAAAGGAGAAGACATAGCAGGACTCTGTATTAGATGCTAATGTTGCTGTTAACTTGTTATATCTAGCTGGACACTAGATTAGGAACATTGTGGGACTCTGTGTTAATGATAATATGACTTAAACTAGATACAACCACCGACATATAGATATGAATTAGAAACTATGGGAAATCAATCGTTGCCCCAAAAAATATGATTTTTTGTTGACCCTTGTAAATATAATGTGAGGATATCATTCTGTTTTTTACTATAAATGGGTGAGGTTATGAGTAATATTCTTGAGTGGATTGAGAACATTAACAATATAAATAGTTTGAATTTTAAAAAAGAATAATTAATAAAATAAGAAAATGGTTTTACCCCCTATATTTATCTATCTCATGTGGAGTACATCATGTCGTAACAGAGAAAGTTACCTTTAAAGATACAATGTTTTTATATGAGTTTATTTTAAGATTTTATAAAGTATATATTTAAAGAAAATTTTGAATTTATTTTTATTGATAAAAACAATGTTACTCTTAAGCAAATGAATATGTATATTTATTCAAAGACTCAGAAAATAGAATGAAAATAGAGACTAGAAGGGTAGATAAGAATCCAAATGTTAATAGAGAAACACTAGTAACAAAAGGTAATAGGAGTGGTTTGATTATTAATTTTTATTTTTATTATGATTCCTAGAATTAAGATAGTTCAAGATATAATGACAATATATCACATTGTGATTTTCATTCTAAAATCAAAGATCATCTAAATAATGTTCTGAAGAAGTGGTTTAGAGTTTTAATTGTACTATTAAGGAAATTATTTTTGATAAATCACAACTAAGAGAAGAATATGAAGAAATGGAGGATAAACTAAGTAGTAATTTTAGAATTTACATCACTCCCATATAACTCTTGTTTGGAAAGAAGAAATATATAATTAATACTAAAGAATAAATTCGGTGTTATGCATGTGAGAAATTTGTTTTTGATATTTTTTATAGAATCTTTCCATGATTTGTAAAAATTTCACATTTTTTATATGTATTTAAACTATGATAAATTTGAAATAAAAAAATGGATAATGTATCTTATAATTCTCTATCATAATCAATAAAAATACTTTAATAAAAGTTAAATATGATGAATGAGTATTTAGAAGACAGGTTGTGATTTTTTGAGTAAGAAAAGAACTTGATCAATATGAAATATGTTGACGTGGAGTGGAGATTGATTAATCAATAATCATAACAAGATATAAATTCTTATGTTATTGTAAAAAGATATATTTATAAAAAGTTTTCATTGAGAGTGATTGTTAGAAGAATACCCACATTTGTGGGAATAAGAGGATGTAATCTTCCACTAACAAAATGGAATCATCCCAAACAATATTGGTGTCCCATAATATGGAAAATATCTATTGTACTAATGTTGTTTCAATTTATTTTATAGGTTTTAAACCAAGTTCTTGGAAAGTTTGGATGGTTAAAAATAGTATAATCCCACTATAAAAATAGTGGACGAGAAAAGATACATAAATATATGTTCTAGAAAATATTATAAAAGAGTGGTGGTTATACTAAAAATAGAAAGGATTGCATCCTATAAAATTTATACCTAATATATCAATGAAAAATATAATAATATTAATTTTATATTGTTGGAATTGTTTGATGTTTGGTCACCATGAACTGGAGTGTTGCAATAACATGTCAAATCAAAAAAATCATATAATTCTATAATCATAAATATAGGGAGGAGAGATAACCTTCTCTTCCAAAGTATAATAATGAATAGAAACAAGTGCATTCCATGAGGAGTAATCAAAAGAAAATTATTTACTAAAATAATCCCATGAATTCAAAAGATACATAAATATTTCAATCACTGAAAAATAGAAGTTGTATAGTGACTAATATAAAGGGTTCTGTAAGATATCCCACGTAGATAAAAATTGTTTGACATGGATTCCTCTCTATATATAAATATAAATAATGTAAAAGTAGATGAAACTTTATGTACTAAAGTGAATATAATAGAAAACAATATTTCACACGTATTAACTTTTTAGATACTAAGGAAAGAAGTGACTTGTTGAGAGGAATATCTCAACCTAAATGAGTCTTTTAGTATACCAACAGGTCCCTCTTTATTCCCTAATAATTTTTTTTGTGTTGGGAACTAACATTTAGGGAATTAATAGAGAATGATTGTTTCTATCACTAATGGGAATCATGGAGATATTTACCTTCATGTTTTCTATTGGATTTCATGAAAAGGAAGAAGAGGATTGGACCCCTTTATGGTAAAAAATATGATAAGAATAATCCATTATACTATATTCCAGTGAATATGGAATTCTAGGATAGATTTAAATCTTGAATGTCAAGGTATGGTAATATTACTTCCCAACCTTTTTATTATTACATAAAATTAACTTATTATTGGTGGGTTTTTATTATCAAAACATGTAAAAAATGGGTATTCACATTCATTATACAAGAATTGATTTGATGGTTTTTGAAATTTATTTGCAGGTTACATATTTATTTTAAAATAACTTATTCATATACATCCCTTATTTGAGTAATAAGAAATTATGATCATGATATAACATGCATGGTAGTTTATGGATTACATTGAAAAACTTGGTTATATCTCTCCTTTTTTCTACATCAATTTTTACCACACAGACATAGAAAAGGACAACTAATGTCTATTTTCTAAGAGAACTAAGTGGTATTATCCTTCTCTCGTAAAAAGTGGGAAGATAATTTGAGTATCTTTAATGTCAAATAAAGTGATTATAAGACCCTCAAGTTGACCTTTTCATTTTATTTTCAATTTTCATTAGAAATAGTGAACCTATCCAGACACAGATATTGATATTGTGGATTAGTATTTATATCAAATTCAAAGGGACATATTATTATTCCAAAGTATGTATTTAATTTTTTTCAATGGTTAAATATTTTTTTTGTGGAGTTTATGATGAATATTAGAGGATTTTTATAGATTCATGATATAGAATTGGATTTAATTAATATAATAAGATAACAATATTTAGTTACAACAATTTTATATGGAAAAATAAATAGGAGGTGACAACATAGAGAACATGAGTAGAGAATTTCAAGACAACATGGAAATTTATGTTGGATTATTTATAATATGATATAAAAAGGAATCAAATAAATTTGTATTTAGATGAGGGAGTGATATATAAATACTTTTTAAAAGAGTTAAAGTGGTTTTAAAGGGATCAATGTTTGTTAAAGTGTCATTGAGTCAATTTGAGAGAATTATAGAAATTTTTTTATCCCTATATTCTAATATACCATGTATCCAAATATGTAAAGTGAATATCAAAATAGCTATATAATGTAGCCAAAATCAAGTAGGTGAATCTGAAATGTTTCTAATATAGTTCACATATTCAATTTATGATATATAAGACAATCATATATGAAATATAAAAACATAGGCATGTCATGTAGAAAAAATAAATAGGACATCCACATATGAGATTCATGTAGTAATTTGAGAAAAAAATTAAAGGATTATATCCATATGTAATGAGTGGAATTTTAATAATCCCAAATTTCGAATAAATGGTAGAGATGTATGATGCCATGCAGATCTTGAATGAGTTTTATGGAGATAATTTTATGGATGATGAGATTTCTCTATATTTGAATACCACAACATGAAAGATGACCCAATTATTTTTGAATTTTTAAATAGATTTTGATATCATTAAAATTTATTATGAGGAAGGATGAATCAAAATATAGAGTCTCCTAGAGATTTGATATAATATTCGAACAAGAATTTAAATGAGGAATATATGAGGAAATTTGTTGATAAATTTGAATAAGATGATCATGCTTCCCATGATCATGGGGTTTCCATAATTCAAATGTGTAAATATTGATTGCGATTTTTTTGAGAGTAATATTAATGATGATTTTATGATTATAAATATATAGTTGTTGTATCAAAGAAGAAAATGTAGATAGAATTGAGAGGAATCAAGAGTTTAATTTGATAATTCAAAGAAAAATTGATACATCCAATATCCAAGAGATGTAATGGTGAGATAAAATGAAGAGACACACCTACGTATTCTAGGAGGTTGTGAATAATCTATATCCCACCAGATCTAGAAAGACTATCTAGGCCCACATTAATGCTGAAATTATTAAGGTACTACATGAGAAATAATGATCCTATAAGTTTGTGGTGAAATAATACTCTAAATAGGGATTAATTTCTATTACTGGATAATATTTGAAGAGAACTAGATGACTCATGTGGGAATATAGAGTAGCAGAAAGCACAATTGGACTCCAAGTTTATCTTTTGTATAAGTGGGAACGTGATATATCAAGTGGGAATCTTGAGTTAAAACACTATGACACTCAGTGATTAGGGTAATGGTACATTGCATGAATGTAACCACCTGTATATAGTGAATAATCTATAACCAGGGGGAATAATTAGTTTCATCAATGAGTTGGATTTTATACCAAAACCTTATAAAATATGTATACTAATTTATTTCTCTTTATTATTTTTCATGAGGGGAGGCTATTATAATTATTATTGAATGGATCAATAACTTTATATAGTTCATGATTTTCAATTTAATAAGAAAATAATTTATAAAAGAAGACTACGGATTCACCCCCACTCTCTATAGTTCATCTGCCTTGGAGAATATCAGGAATTTATCATGAGATGAACTATATTATGTATTTGGTTTATGAATTACCTATTTATATGTGATGTCATGGAACAAGTCCTTGATGATAAAATTATGATGTATGATATTATTCCTTCTATCATTATGAAACTAGTTATTGTTTTCAATGTGATTAATTATGTTTCTATTTTATCCCTGGATATAGTCCCCTTTTATATTATTAGTTACATGTAATATTTTAATATTTTTTATCACTATTTTATTATTTAACAATTGTTTATTTTATGATAGCTTATATTGTACACTTTCCCTTAACGAGCATTAGATATCACCCATTATTATGTTTTCCTTTCCCAAGGATACCATGTTGTGATCTATGAATGATTTCAGGGATACACTACAATAAATAATAAATCCCTCACTAGAGTTTATGTTGAATCTCTTGTGTTGAAATTTAATTTGAGAATTATTGTTGTATCTAATTTCCTTAGAATAATAAACAGTTAGATACATTGGGATGTGATCTCTTAAATCTCTAGCCAATTGGGTAAATAACAACTACCTCTGGGTTACTGGGTTCGGGGTTTTATAGTTGGTTTCTAAGGGAGGTTTATTATAAGCATTGGGAAATAGAACTAGGAAAACATAGATAGAAAAACAAAACCATATGATAGAATCTGAAGTTATTTCTATGAATATGATAATATCATAAAGTTATGTTAATGGAAATATTTGGTGGCTTTCCAAAAAAATATTTCTCTTTATAGATATTGGAACATGCATGCGACTATAAAACAAATTTATCAATTGGAAATAACTATTAATGGGGTGTATTGGGTGTTAACATGATCATTATTGGTGAAAAATGAGAGAGATTAAGACTAAAAACTTGACTAGAAAGTCCTAGATGATATTATTTGATAGATTCACACACTCAATAAAAACTATTATGAAATATTTTAATTTTTTAATGAATTTTATATATTCCCAAATATTCAAGTCTTATGATTATGTGATTATATATTCATAAAGTTTAAATTTATATTATTTTTTACACCCTATTTAGAATTATTTACTATGATTTAAAATTTATAACATTATGAGAAAATTCAATATATTCCATTGTTAATAAATGATTCCTAGGAGAAGTAATGAAAACACTATTAGTGAACAAAATCTCTATAGGGATTTATCTATTGGGAAAGATAATGATGTTGGATTTAGAGATAGAGATTATCGAATTCTAATAATATTGAGTAAAATTAATCATGTTATGACAAAATAACCTAGCTTTTATAGGGAAGCCTGTAGATCCCTAATATGATGTAACAATTTTCAACCACTTAATTCATCAGTATCCTCCATCATTAAATGTGTTAACTAATCCATTAGTAATTTCGAAACTAATCATCTCCATGGAGAATATATTTCTTACATTGGGAAGTATATAAAGAGATAATGTAATCATGGTGTTTTATCATCATATAGTAGCCCCTGATCTGTGATGTTCATTAATCTATTGCACTAAAGAGTCAGAGGAAATGCATAATTAGGTGTTGAATACTTCCAAAAACATATTATTTAAAAAATACTTTTCTCATGAGAAATGATATTATTTATAGATGAAATTAATAATCTATGGAAAAGGGAAGGTGAAAATATTTCAGAATATGAAGAAAACTTTTGAAGGTTAGTAACTCATGACGTAGATTATTTATATTATCCAAGGTGTAAGATTGATCATTTATTTGATGGGATAAATCCTAAACAATGAAGTGGATTAGTTTCTAATTTTTCATAGTATTTAGGAATACAGTATCAAGTGAAATCCATAAATATAATTAATTCTAAAAGTAATATGTTTTCCATGAAAAATAGGAAAAGAAGTAGGTTGCTAATCACTTCCTAAAAGGAAATATAAAAAAGGTAATAGAGGGAAGAAACATTGTGGATCATGCTTGATGGGAATGTGATTTTTCATAAAGTATATAGAGAAAGACCATTAGGCTTATGATTACAATGTTACTAAATAATATTCTAATGTTTATGATTTAATTATAAAGACATGGGTCACTATTCAATTTAATGACATAGTTGATAAAGAAATATATCTCAAAAATGACAAGGGATCTTGAAAAAGATTATGCGATCATGATAGTTGAGGCTGGAGTTCCTAAAGATGTAGGGTTATGTACATTGATCAAAACATTAGATATATATATTAGTTATTTGGGGGTAAAATTACATTCAAACACACACACACTACACAAACACATAGGCCTGAAAACCATGTCGAAACCACCCCATTGAGATAACCCACCTAACCAACCACTTTATTATAGTATGTATTTTTGGACCGAAGGATCAACGGGTAAAAATCCCATTACATAGCTTGAATTACCACCATTGGATTGCCCAAAGTCCGTTCTTGCATTATACCCGCATCACCATATGCACATCATGCCTGCATCACTACCCCCTTGATGGCCCAAAGACCCAATGTCCTAAAAGCTCATTCAGGATGAATAATATAACTTATATATTACCCTATTAGAGTACTTACTATAGTACCTTCACTACTACATTTCTATAGTGTCTATTATAGTACTGCTACAATCACTATGGAAATTCATTCACACCCAGATTTGAACCCTGGTCTGATGAAGGATTATGTGGAGCCTTTACCACTCAGATAAGCCCCCAACCGCAACCCTTGAATTTAGAAAATTCTTTGTTTGATTCTAAATATTCAAAAATTATTTTATCTTCTATTTTTTATAATAAAAATAGTTGTTTACTTATAACCTTAAGAAGGGTGTTATTAATCAAGGCCCTAAGTTGAAATATTTCTATAACAAGTATATGTTAGTTAATACCCTTTAGGACACATAGATTTACCATATTTGTAAAAATTATTTGTATACCTTTGATAGTTGATGATAAAACCAATTCCATATATCGAATTTTAAATTCTAATATGAAAATCTGTTTTTTAAAGATGGTGATTGTGATTTGTGATAGAGATATGAAATCGCTTATCATCATAAGAGAGACTCCATGATTTAAATAATGTATGGATCCACCTAAAATAGTTCTCTTAATTAAATTGTGAGAGTAGAATAGGGAAGAAAACCTATGAATGTCAAAGATATCCTTAGAATACAGGATGTGCCTATTGTTCAGGAATAAATTGATCTGTTTCCGAAAAAAACACCTAAAAACCAACCTATGCATTAAGTTGGGTTTCCCATTAATCTAGTCCATTTTGAAAAACATTTATCTAATACAACAAACATGATGGATATAGTGTAATTAGTGGAACTGAATAAACAACTATAAGAGTTCTTTGTTAAGGAATTTCTATACCATAATCATTTAATATGGGAATACCCATTTACTATTGTTAAAAATAGTGATGATTCTAGGAGGTTGTGCATCTATTATAGTGATAAAAATTTTATTACAATGAGTAATAGGTATCATATGCTGCATATTGATGGATTATTTGATCAACTTCATGGGGATAAATATTATTTAAATATTTTTATTTATTTTGGATGTGATAATTAGCTATTAGAGTTGGAACAAATTCCAAATATCTCATTTTGTATGAGTTATAATGTAATGAAAAAATCCAGGTTTCCCAAATACTCGACACCTGACCCAATCCTTCACATACTCAAAGGGCATTCTTAATCCCCAAGGGCTAATTAAAAGCACTAGAAAATTGAATAAAAAAACTAAGAGAACTATTTATCCCTACCTGAGCAACCACATAGAATAGATATATATAACAAGAAATAAAAAGTAGAATACTAAAAAATATATATTCCATAAGTATAGGGAATATAGAGGGAACAGAACAACTATAATAGTATATGAAACTCAAAAAGATATGTCCAACTACACTAGACTATAACGAATAGCTACTCTAAGCGATAGTGTGGACAAAATCCAACCATATCACCACCATCTCCCCATATCATCTAACATGATCCTCACTGCCATACTACTATTCCTTGTCTTTCCCTACACTGAAAGGAAAAATAAGGTATGTGAACCGCTGAAGAGGTGTGCAAGGTGTGAGATTATGGGCTCAGTAGGATCCCACCAAGGTGTTACAAAAAAATGTTTTTGTAAAAAAATACTATATGCACATTTTAAAATAAAATAATGCATGATAAGCAGTAAATTAGTTTTATAGAAATCATGCTAAAAAAATTTCCTTTTTCCATAGATATAAACAAATGAAAGTATATCAATTTGAAAGAATATTTTCCATATCATTTTTCCCAAGCATAATCATGGTTATTAATGAAAACTAAAAAAATCCAAGAAGTATGAAATAGAGGCACAAGTATAAAAACACCGAGGAATACTTCATGTCTTAGCAGTTGAATACTTATATAATAATTAGTCAATCAAGTGCAAAAATTATGATCCTAGAACAATGGAAATAGGAAGAATAGGAATACCCCAGGAGTAAACCCCCCCCCCCCAAATGTCAACATTGGCCCCTAGAACAGTGGGTCTAGGGAAAAGATCAAAGCTCCAAGATAAACCCCCTTTATAAAAAAAATTATATATGATGGATTTAAGCTAAGACTTATACTTAAATACCCATGGTAACCCATGTGCTATTTTTCATAATTCATTTCTATGATTTGAAAACCATTCAAATCCATTTCAAAATCCATTTATCAAAATCTATGGAAAAACCATTTTTCATTCAAAAACCTTTTTCAACACATATAAACAATCATTCCAATTTTATAAATAAATTTAAAAATAAATAACACTCATTCTCATTATCATGGGCTAGATACAGAACCACATAACTCAATGTTTGGGTCACACACAGCCGTAAGGTGATCAAAAAGCAATGAAACCCAAAACTATTAACAAAGGCCCTCTAATCAAAGCCACTCATCTTTGGATTTATTAAAATATAAACACAAGGGTTCGGAAGAAGAAAGGAAAGCCACATACCTTGAGGAAGAACACCCACCACACCACAACCAATGCAGGAAAAGTCCAACGAGAAGAGATCACAAAACAGATCTAGAAGAAACCATGAAGAAACATACAACATAGATCAACAGACCTAGCATCACAAAGATAGGGTGATATCGTGATCAACAGAAATTAAGAACTAGAAAGAACACTTACTCGGAGAGACACACCATAGACACAATGAAGATCCAAAGCTAATCGAATCAATTTGAAAGGATAGGTTCCTCTGAAAATCACTTAGGACTAGCCTAGGGTTGGTTGGAATGATGTATGTGAACAGAAGTATAAGAGAAACAACCAAATTCCTGACTTTAATCTGGGCACGGGCCAAGTCATGATTTATACCCCTTAGTCACAGCATGTAAGCCACATGGGATAATTTACACTAAAAAACACATAACCTTAGTTAATAATATTCTATTTAACCCCTATATGATGTGTAACTCAGGTACATGATGTGTACCTTCTCAGAGCGTGATCTCCCCATTCATGACTTGAATCTCACCACCAATATACAATGTGTACCTTAGGTACAATGTGTGTACCTAATCTACAACATACAGAAAGTCCTGAAACACCTCTAAGGACTTAAAACCAAAAGAGAACATATAAAAAGAGAATACATACCCGATCAAGGTAATAGGATGTTATAAGCACCACACCATAAATAAATTATGTCATCGGGAATTTATGTGGAAAATATAGCTCCTAGAAAAAGATGAGGCCACTTCTTCCTCATCAGTAACTTGCATTCCCATGTCTCATGAGAATTTGATCTCAGTTTCCCTAGAACTATGACCAATAAAATTGACCTCTGACACAATAATTTCATTAGAGAGTCAACGATATCAACTGGTTTGTACAAAACAAAAGCATCTATATCTAGCTCAATTTCTTCCCAACTCAGAATGTGAGCAGGATCTGGGTGAAACTTCTCGAGCTGAGATATATAGAAAACATCATGAATACTCAATAACTGAGGTAGAAATACTAGTAGATAAGTAAACTGACCAATCTGTTCAGTGATTTTAAATGGTCCAACATATCTCAGAGCTAAATTTCCCTATTTTCCAAGCTTATGGTGACCCAAATGAGGATAATCTTTCAAGAAAACCCAGTCACCCACGGAAAAGACCAAAGGAGGATGCCACTGATCTATATATTATTTCTTTAGATTCTAGTCTATAACCAAATATCGTCTCACATCATGAATCTTTTCCGACATACTTAGAACCAAACTTGGTACTGCCAAAGATACTTCTCCCACTTATTCCCAACAAGAGGTGATCTGAATGGGTGGCCATATAATTCCTTTAAAGGATCCATTATTATCTTGGAATGATATCTTTTTTTATAAACGAAGTCGAGGAGTCCCAGATATCTATATAATGATCCTCCGAAATCCAAGACACATGCATGAAACATATCCTCTAGGATCTGAATTACACACTCCGTATGACCTTCTATATGTGGATGGTATGTTGTGATCAACTTGATTTGAGTTCCATTTTTCTCTTGAATAATTCTCTAGAACCTCCTGGTAAACCTATGATCACTGTATGAAATAATGGAATAAGTAATACCATGTAACATCATGATCTCATGCACATAAAGCTTACCCAGATCTTTAACTTTAGTGGTGTCTTCGTTTGGAATGAAATGAATAGACTTCGTCAACTGATTAACAACCACCCAGATATAATTTTTCACTTGGCTTTCCCATGGAAACCCAACAAAAAAGTCAATAGATACCACATCCCATTTCTATACTGGCACTGAAAGAGGCTGAAGTAAACCAAAAACTTTCAAGTGTCTTCCTTTATCGATTGGAAGGTGTAATAGCGGGACACAAAATCTGCAATGTTTCACTTCATACCTGGCCACCAAAATCTACTTCTCATGTCATAATACATATTCGTAGAAAATAGATAAATGAATCGTGGATAATTATTACAATTAAACAATACTAAACTTCACATAGGTGTTGGGATGACTATAAAATTCCCAAAGTGAAGTATTCTATTTGAAGAAAGAGACCAACCAGAAATGGTCTCCCCACCATAATGACATCCATAATCCTTATGAAACACTCCATCCTACCACTAATAATGAAAAATATACTCCTGGAGAGATGATTAAAATTGATAATAGGTCATAACCATAACTGAAACATCCTTTTGAACTTCCTAGTGAAACTGATTAAAAAGCCCCATAAGATTCCACTCCTCAATCAATTCCAAAATAGCCTATGATGGTACGTTCCTGGTACGAGAATGAGCAACAACATTTAATTTTCCTAGACTATAGGAAATGTTTAATTCAAACATATGAAGGTAATCAATCCATCGACCCTGCCAGAGATACATGTATATCTGATAAAATATATAGCTTAGACTCTTATGATTAGAGAAGACTGTGAACTTCTCCCCAAAGAGATAGTTTCTACAACATTTAAGCACATAAATCACTGTATCAAACACAAAATCATGAGTGGGGTAGTTATTCTCTTGTGTTTAGATCTGATGAGAGTCATAAGAAACCACATGATCATCTTATATCATCACAGATCCCAAACCAGATCTAGATGCATCAAAAAACACCACATACCCCTTATTGGAATCAGGTAAGATCATAATATGGGCCAATTTTAGAATTCATTTCAGTTCATTGAACGAAGTCTAAACTTTTCATCCCATGTTAATTTTACCACCTTCCCAGTAAGAGTAGTCAAATGTCACGCCAACTTAGATAAATCCTTAACGAACCGTTGGTAGTACCCAACAATTCCAAGGAAGCATCAAATTTAAAAAACGTTATGTGGTTCTTTACAATTTATAACAACATTTAACTTCTCTAGATCAACTAATAATCCATACACAAATATTATGTTCCCCAATAACTTCACTCCTCGAATCTAGAAACCAAATTTTGAAAGCATTATTTACTGATAGGGACTTATCAGAATTTATAAAACCTAACTCAGATAGGACTCATGATCATGAAAAAATCTAGAATAAAATATAATATCATCCATGACACTAAAACAAAAGATTCAAGATATTTGTGGAATATCCAGTTCATCAAAGCGAGGAAAACTCAAGTAGAATTAGTTAGGCCTAAAGGCGTCACATGATTTTCAAAATGTTCATACATACTTCTGAAGGTCATCTTTAATATATCAGACTCTCGAACTCTGAGATGATGGTATCCAAATAGAATATAAATATTTGAGAACCACTTTCCCCGCTTAAACTAATCAAACAAATCATCCATATGAGGAAAAGTATATTTGTTCTTAACCATTACCTGATATAAATTTTTATAGTCCATACCTAACTGAAGTAAACCATCCAATTTCTTGGAAAATAGAATAAGGGCTACCCAAAGAGAAACACAAGGTAGAATGAAACATTTCTATAAGATTCCTTCCAACTAATCCTTGTGTTCTTTGAACTCTATTGGTCTGGTACGATAAGAATGCATCGATATGTTCCATTTACCCAGTACCAGGTCAATCGTAAACACTACCTCTATATGTAGAGGAAGACCAGATATATCATCTAGGAAAACGTCAAAAAAGTCTCAAACAACAATAGGAAGATATTCAATAGAAGAAAAGTACTCAGGTTAAAATGTAATAGAAAAAAACAAACTCTTGATCACTGGACGGGAAGGTCCTCTACCACATGACCTCGGGTCCCACAATCCTTGAAACACACGAGAGCTCCCATCGGAAACAAAAAAAGAAACATACCAATAATAAAAATCAACCTCATCTCAATGACTGACAAGACAATACATACCAATGATGACGTCAAACTGATGCAAATTGATAATGAGAAAATCCCAAATCAACTTCATATCTTCTATTATTAATGAACATGGATCTCGAAACCCCTAACCTTTTCTAATTCGGAGAGGCGTCTCTATCTCCATTGTAAAGGGAATAAGTTCCATCATAAGTTTATACATATCAATAAATCAAGATGATATAAATTTGTGGGAGGAACTGGTATCCAAAAAAGAAATTTCTACTAAAGATGATATAAGAAGTGTACCTCTCTCTGTTGCTGGACCTGCATCAAATTCCATTTGAAATTCATTTACTACAGATAAATTCTTCACTCTTGAGGCATGTCGATGGAGCCATGTAATATTTGAAGCTTCTGATTTCACCATAGTATACATTTGGAGCTGAAGAACCATGACCATACCGAGGCATATTAATAGCGTAACAAAAACACTATATATAACCAAAACGTCGACAACTATTTCAAGTCTTCACAAGTATATGAAAAGAAGGCCTAGTGTGGCCTAACTTTCCTCATTGTTTGAAATTCAGAAGCAAACTACCATCTGAAATGGATGGTGTAGAGGAATCTCACTACTGAGACCCTCCTCCACCAATTCTATGATGGTCCTTTCACTTCCTCTTCTTCCAATGCACACCATTGAAGCTATCTCCAGATTGAATATATGAGGTTGTAACGGGGAACTTGCCTGCCATGTTCATTTCTACCATCATATCTTTGTCTATCATCTCAACATAGGTAGAACATTTTAGAATAAACATTAGAAATATGATATCTATTCACAAACCTTATGACTACTTCATTTCCATTAGTTGGTCATTCTTTACCATGTCTGGAGAAAAAAGGACAAGCTTAGTAAACTGGTTGGTGTATGCTGGAACCGAATGCTATCTCTATTTTAAATATAAAAATTCAAGAGACTTTATCATCATAAGTGATTATAGACATAAATATTGAAAGAACAAGGTTTTGATACCCTACCAATAGAATCCCAAATGTCTATCTACATGGACAATAGAATCCCACCATCGCTTGTCAAAACCCTCGAGTCTGAACACTGCACACTTCACCTAGGTATTCTTAGGTATCTCCCGGAAGACGAATATTTGATCGATCTAGTCTACCCAATACTCCACCTCTTGAATTTCAATTTTAACTTTAAATGATGGTGGATTTTCATGAAAAAAATACATTGATTGATCTCTTTCTCCTCCAACTCTTGGTTGTACTTCATCCACTACGCTCTAAACTTGTGGCACATCCTGATCAACATAGAAAACATCCTATACAATACTTTTGATATGATTCTAATCCATAGGTGCGTTCCCTTTGGGAGAATTAGATGCACCTTCCAGAGGAACCTATGGAAGTCATCTTGTGGGCATACTACTGCACAATAAAACATAAGAACGGTCAGACACAGAACAAATCTCCATTTAAACTAGAAAAAACATAAACAAAAATAAATATTTTTAAAACATAAACCAATACTAGAGAAAAATATACTAACATACCATAGAAACATGAGTCCCATTATAAAAAGAGCTGACCAGACACTCATCGCAACATACCTCTCAAGTGCCGACAATCTTATCTCATATATTACATATATCCCAAAAAACGATTCTTGAGGATATACCTCCTTTGAAGCTGAAATGTAATAAACCAACCTAGGTTTCCCTCAAACCCGCCACCCGACCCGATCCATCACATACTCAAAGGGAATTCCCAATCCTCACGAGTTGGTGACAAGAACCCGGGCATCGAATGATAAAACGAAGGGAGTGATTTCACCCAACTTGAATAACTACATGGCATACATATATATAAAAAGAAATAAAAAATCAAAATACTAACAAGTATATATTTTATAACTATAGGGAAAACAATGAAAATTGAACAACTGTAATGGTAGTTACTACTCCAAAAGACAAGTCCAGCTGCATTGAACTGAACCCAATAGCTACTCCAAGCGATGGCATGGAAAAACTCCCTCCATCCCACAACCAGCTACCCATCCCATCTAACATGATCCTTACTTCCACACTAATATTCCTTTCCATTCCCAGCACATAAACACAAAAAATTGTCTAAGCACCACCGAAGAGGTGTGCATGGTGTGAGACAATGGGATCAGTAGGATCCCACCCAGGTTCTCCACAACAAGTCTCTAGAAAAAATATTGTATTCTCATTTTATAATAAAACAAGGCATAATTAGTAGTAACACAGTTTTATAGAAAACATGGTAACAATTTCTCTTCATCTAAATTTCTTAACAAAATAAAGTATATCAATTTGAAATCATATATTCCATATCATTTTTTACAATAAAAATCATGCATATCAAGGATAACTTACAAAGCTTTTTTATGAAACAGAAGCACATGTATCAAAACAATAAGAAATACTACAAGTGTACGCCATAGACTAATCGTACCATAATCAACCAAGCATGTGTGGAAATTAAAATCCTAGAACAATAGGCCTAGGAAGTATAGGAATACCCCAGGAGTAAACCCCCCAAAATGTCAGTATCGGTCCCCTAGAACAACAGTCCTAAGAAATAGAGGAAATCCCAAAGACAAATCCCCTTAATCATAATAAAAAAGGATAATGGCCTCAAGAAAAATCTTCCCCCTTAGTTCCCAATGTAAACCATGTTCCCTTTTTAACAATTAATTTCAACTTTTTTACAACCATTAAATTCGATTTCAAAATCCATTTATTAAAATAATGGGAAAACCCATTTTTATTTAATACCCTTTTTCAAAAAACACCCAAAATCATGCCACTGTCATAAATCAATTTATAAAGTAATAAAAATAAAGCTCATAATCATAGTCAAGAGACGAAGCCACCAACCTCAAAGTTTGGGTCACACATGCCCGCAATAGGATCCAAAAGCAATGAGACCCAAAACGGTCAATGAATGCCCTATAATAAAATCCCATAATCTTAGGATTGATTCAAATCTAAACATAAGAGGTTGAGAGATGAGAGGAAACCCACATACCTTGAGATAAAATGCCCACAACACCACAACCAATGAAGGAAAAGGCCTTTATAATGATATATCACAAAAGATATATAAAAAAACTAGATGAAAATCCAACTTAGATCAATAGAGCAAGTTTAAAAAATCTATGGTTATATGGAAATTAAACGGAACGAAGAACCAAAAATAACACATACCCAGAGAGATTCACTGCTGACGTAACTAAGATCCAAAGATGATCAGATCAATATGGTAGGATATGAACCTCTATAAATCACTTAGGGGCAGCCTAATGTTGAGAAAAAAAAATGTTTAGGATGAGAGGGCTGAGAAAAATATCCAAGCACATGACTTTATGTT
Organism: Viscum album; assembly: GCA_963277665.1. Classification (NCBI taxonomy): domain Eukaryota; kingdom Viridiplantae; phylum Streptophyta; class Magnoliopsida; order Santalales; family Viscaceae; genus Viscum; species Viscum album. The sequence goes on from OY728119.1 coordinate 647,208,168, forward strand.
GGGTGCAGGCTGAGTCACGACGTGTACCACTTAGTCATGGAGTTTCGGCAACGTTGGATATGTTTCACTAAAACACATGATTCCTTGGTTAAGAATTTTATATTTAACCCATACATGATGTGTACCTTAGGAACCCAACATGTACCATCTCACAACGTGATCTCCCTATTCATGACGTGAATTCAGCCACAAATAAATGATGTGTACCTCAGGTACACAATGTGTACCTACTCTTCATTTTACAGAAAGTCCTAAAGAATAAATATAAGGGCTTTAAACTAAAAAGTAACATAGATAACGGAAAAAACATATCCGAACAAGGTAACATGATGTTATAAATTCCCAAAAATTAAGACTTTTCATCCTCGAGAAGTCATGTGGATGATGTAACTCTTGGAAAAAGATAAAGCCTTTGCTCCCTCATCAATGAATCACATTCCCAAGTCTCATGAGAATAAGATCCTTGTTTTCAAATAGCTATGACTATCTAAATCTACTTACCATGAAATAATTTCATTTGAGAGTCATTAATCTCAACTAGTTTCTCAAAAATAGATGCATTTTGATCTAGATTAATTTGTTCCCAACTTAGAATGTGAGAGAGATGAGAGTGATACTTCTTAAGTTGAGATATATGGAAAACATCATGAATTACCATCAACTGAGCCATCAATGCTAACCAATAAGAAAATTTCCTGAACTGTTCAGTGATCTAAAATGTTCCAATATATCATGGAGCCATCTTTCCCTCTTTTCCAACCCGACGGTGACCCAAATGAGGAGAAACATCCAAGAAAACCAAATTACACAAGGAAAAATCCAAAGGAAAATTCCGTCAATCTAAATATGATTGATATCAACTACAGGTAATAAGACGACATTTTTGAACATCATAAATTATAATTGACATCTTCTAAAACAATCTTGGTCCAATGAAAGCTATATTTTCCACCTCTTCCCAAAAAAGAGGTGATCTGCATTAGTGGTCGTACAATGCCTCAAAAGGAGCCATTCTTATCCATGACTGATAAATGTTGTTATAAACAAACTAAACCAATCCCAGAAGGTTATCTCATGATACTCCAAAATTCAAGACATAGACCCAAATCATATCCTCCAAGATCTGAATTACAAACTTAATCAGACTATCTATCTATGGATGGAATGTTGTGCTCAACTTGATCTGAGTTCCCATTGCCTCTTGAAGTCTTCTCTAGAAACTTGAGGTAAACCTAAATCCCCATTAAAAACAACGATAGAAAGACTCCCATGTAACCTCACGATCTCCTACATGTAAAACATACCCATATATTCTACATTAATTGTGTATTTGATTGGAATGAAATGAGACGATTTATCCAACCAATAAACAACCATAAAGATGGAATTTTTCCCTCAAGGTGTCTGTGGAAACTTAACAATAAATTCCATGACAACTCATCAAATTTTTAAATAGGAACTGGAAGATGCTGAACCAAACCAGAAGGTTTTAAGTGGTCTGACTTTATCTGTTGGTAGTTGCAAAAATGAGAAACACAATCTGAATTGTCATGGTTTATACCTGGCCACTAGAATCTTCTTCTCATGTCACAATACATCTTCATAAAGACTAGATTAATGGACCATGAATATCTATGAAAATAAATCAAGAATGAACTTCTCATAGGTACTTTGATGACAACTCACCTCCCAAAGTTAATTAAGCTATATGAAGAAAGAGACCAAGCAGAAATAGTATTCCAAATATAAAGATTTTCCCAAGTCTTCTTAAACTCATCATATAGTTTCTGGTTTTTCAAAATATACTCTAGGAGAGATGATGAAAACTAAGGACTTGGAAGAACCATACACAGAACATCCTCATGAACATCCAAGTGCCACTGAGTAAAAATCCAAATAAGATTCCACTCCTCATTCGATTCTAAAATAGATTACGATGGTACAATCTTGGTAAGATAATTAATAACAACATTGCCTTTCCCTGAAATGTAGGCAATGTTGAAGTCAAATTTATGAATGTATTATGTCCAATGCCTCTGACTGAGATTCAAGTATTTCTGAGAAATGATATAGCTCAGACTCTTAAGATTAGAGAAGACTGTGAACTTCTCCCCAAAGTGATAGTTCCTCAAAAATTTAAGCGCATGCATCACCATAGCAAGATCTAGACCATGAGTGGGGTAGTTCTTATCATGAGGTTGTAGATGACAAGAGCTGTAAGCTAGCACATGATCATCCCGCATCATCACAGATCCCAAAAAAAACCATATGCATCACTATACACCACACACCCCTCATGGGATCAGGTAAGATCAGAATAGGGGCTGATAACAAAAGTCATTTTAGTTCATAGAAAGACGGTTGACACTTTCCATCCCATGTGAATTTTACCACTTTCCTAGGAGGTGTAGTCAAAGGTTACACCAGCTTAGATAAATCCTTAATGAAACATTGGTAGTACCCAGCAAGACCATGGAAGCATTGAATTTCAAAGACGTTCTACAGTTCATTCTAAGACATAACTACCTTTATTTTCTTTGAATCAATTGATAATCAATTATTAGAAATGTGTGCCCTTATAAATTCACTCATTGATCCCATAAACAACATTTTGAAATCATCATATACATATGGTGACTTTGTATAATTTCCAAAATCAAACATAGATGGTTCTTGTGCTCATGATCAAATCTTGAATAAACTAGAATATCATCCTGGAACACAACCACAATAGTGTCAAGATGTTGGTGGAATATTAGATTCATCAAATCCATGAAAAATGTTGGTGAATTAGTTAGACTGAAAGGCATTATAAGATATTCATAGTGGACATACTTGCACTTGAAGGCTATCTATGGTATATCAGACTCTCAAAATCTGAGATTTTGATAAACCTACTGAGGATCAATATTCAAGAACCATTTTCCACCTTCAACTAATCTAACAGATCATCCCTGAAAGGAAAATGATATTTTTTCTTAACTTTCACCCAATTCATCTTTAGATAGTCCACACATAACCAATGTAAACCATCCATTTTCTAGGAATAGATTATAGGGGATTCCCAAGAAGAATCACTAGGGTGAATGAAACCTTTCTCTAATAAGGCGTCCAATTGAACCTTGTGTTCTATCAACTCCACTTGTTCCATGAGATAAGAAGGCATCGATATTGGCTACGTACTCGACAATGGGTCAATCATAAAATCTACATCCCTCTCTAGAGGAAGAATAGAGAAATTGTCTATGAAAATGTAGAAAAAATATAAAACAACAACAAGAATATCATAAATAGAAGAAATGTCATTGGGATCAAACACAACAACAACAAACAATATCCTGAGCTCTAGGAGGGAAGGTCTTGAATGACCTGACCTCAGGTCCCACTCTCCCTAAAACACATGAGAGCTCCCATGGACAATAAGAAATGAAACATTATGAAAATAACAATCAACCTCATATTGATGAGTCACAATTCAATCCATTTTTATGATTATGTCAAAGTGATTAGATAAAGAACAAGAAATTTCCAAACCACATCCGTATCAAATATCTTTAACAAACCAGAAAGTCACTGAAACCCTTGATCTTTCCTCTATCCAAGAAGTGTATCTAACTCATTTGTAATGGGCATAATTTCCTTTGAATGTTTAAAAGTATAAAAAATCACACAAATATAAACAAGTGGGAAGATCCTGTATCAAACAAAGAAATTACTACTGAAGATTCAATAATAAGTGTAACTATCACTATTTCCAAACCTGCATCAACTTCCATTGGGTACCTATCTAAAGTGTGTAAATGTTCCCTCTCCTAAGGCCTATGGATAGAGCCCTGTAGTCTCTAAACCTTCTGACTTCACCGTAGTAGCCTTTGGAGCCGATGATCCTTGGCTATAACTAGGCATATTCATAGCCTGAAAGAAACATTGTCGATGAACGACATGTCCATAGATATTGCATGTCTTTACGAGTGTAGGGAAGGAACGTATAGTGTGACCTTCCTTTTGGCACTGATATTAAGTCAGAAGCACACTTCCAGCTAAAACAGATGAGGTAGAGGATGTTTGCTACTGAGACAGACCTCCACCACTTTTGCGATGGCCTTTCCAATTCATCTTCTTCCAATGCACACCAATAAATATATCTATTAATATAAGAGAAGAGGTCGTAACGCTGACCTTGACTTACATGTTCATTTATTCCATCATAGATCTGTATTTAATATATGTATAGGTAGAATGTTTTAGCATAAACACATGCTTTATGATTTCCGGTTGGAAACCCTGTAAGTACTTCTATGCCTTGAGGTGGTCATTATTCACCATGTCTAGAGAAAAACAGGCATGCTCAGAAAACTAGTTGGTGTATGCCGACACAAAATTCTCTCCATATTATAAAGATGAACTCCAGATACTTTTATAGCATTGGAATTTATAGACAAAACTACTGAAAGAAAATGGTTTTAAAACCCTTCCAATCCAAGCTCACATGTCTATTTACGTAGAATATAGAATCCCACCATCCCTTGCTGGAACCCTTGAGTATGAAAATAGAACACTTCAACCTGATATTATTAGGCATCTCTAGGATATCAAATATTTGATTGATACTAGCTATCGAATCATCTACCTCGTGAAGTTCAGTCATCTCATTAAAGGACATTGGCTTCTCACTCTAGAACTCTCATGATTGATATCATTCTCCTCCAACTCCTGGGTTTACATCAACCACTATGTTATGAACTCATGGAATATCCTGATTAATAGAAATGACTCCCCATATGATATTTTCTACGATAATTTGATGCATAGGTGGGTTCCCCTATGCAGCATCAACTTCACCTTCCCGAGGAACCTGTGGAAGTCGTCTCGGAGGAATACTTCTGCAAATCGAAACAAAATAATAATCAGACACAGAATAAATCTTAGTTAAAACTGGAAAACCCATAATAAAAAACTGATAATTCTAAAACAAAAACCAATACATGAGACACATATCCCAACATTCCATGGAAACATGAGTCTTTTTATGACAAGAGATCGCTAGAAACTCATTGAAACATACCTCTCAAGTATTGACAATGCTATCTTTGGTCTAATAGAAATCCCAAAAAAACATTCCTGGGGACAGACCACCGTTGATACCAAGGCACAAAGAGCCGAATGATGTTTCCATCGAACATGGAATTCAACCCGATCCATCACATACCCGAAGAGAATTCCCAATCCCCACAGACTAACAACAAGCACCCAGGTGTCGAATGAAAAAATTGAGGGAACAATTTCACCCATTCTGAACAACCACATGGAATATATACATACATACACAAAAACATATATATCTAAATACATATATATATATATATATATATAACTAAAGAAACAATGGATGACTAATAAATATATATTCCATTACTGTAGAGAAAACAATGAAAACAAAATAAATATAACACTAGCTAAAACTCCAAATGAAAATTCCAATAGCATGGAATTACAACCAATAGCTACTCCAAGAGATGATGTGGAAAAACCCCCATATTCTCACCAACAAATACCCATACCAACATAGAAGATCCTCACTACCTCACATCGACACCTTTCCCTTCCCTGCACTAGTAGATAAACAACGGTCTACGCATCACGGAAGTGGTGCACAAGGTGTGAACTAACATACTCAGTAAGATGCCTCCCAGGTGTTCCACAATAAGTCACTATATAATAAATCACGTATGATCAATTTAAAATAAAACAAGGCATGATAATTAGTAATGTATTTTTATATAGAACATGGTAAAAATTTCCCTATTTCCATAGTTCTAAAAAAGTAGGAATATCAATTTCAAAGAATATTTTCTATATCAATTTTTACAAGAATAAACATGCATATCATGGCTAACTCAGTATGATAAGAAGGATAAAATTAAATCACATGTATCACAACACCAAGGAATACTATGGGTCCAGGCCATAGACTACATATACCATGATCAATCAATCATGTGAAAAAATTATGATCTAAGAATAACGGGCCATGGAAGCATAAGAATACCTTATGAGTATACCCCCAGCCAAAATGTCAATATAATTACCATAGAACAAAAGTCCTAGAAAATATAGGAAATACAAAAGAAAATACCCCTTGATAATCACAAACAATGGACAATGACCTCAAGTAAAATCTTCAAATTAAGTACCCAAGGAATCCCATGTGAACTTTATCACTATTCATTTCAATTCTTTGAAAACCCTTCAAATAAATATCATAGTCCATTTCTCAAAATCCAGGGAAAAACCATTTTCCATTCAATTTTTTTTCAACAGACACAAAAAATCATGCACATTTCATAAATCAATTTACAAAGCAATAAAAATTAGGCTCATTATCATAGGCTAGAGACAGAACCACTTACCTCAATATTCATGTCACACATGGCCCCAACGAGATCTAAAATAAAAAAACTGAAAACCATTAAAGAAGCCCCTATAATAAAACCACCTCATCTTAGTATTGATTCAAATATAAAAAAGTGGCCAGTGGATGGGAGGAATCCCACATACCTTAGGGATGAATGCCCGCAACACCACAACCGATAAACGAAAATGCCTCCCGAATGAGATCTCACAACTTATCTAGAATAAACCAAGAATAAATATCCTACATAGATAAAAAAATCCAGTATAAAAAATCATGGGTGTTATCATGATCAATTGTAATGAAGTACCGGAAAGAACACTTACACATAGAGATGTACCATAGATGCAATGAAGATCCAAAGCCAATCAGATCGATCCAGAAGGAGAAGAAGATATGAAAATCTCTTAGGAGCATTCTAGTGTTGAGAGAAATGAATTCTGGGAAAAGAGGGCTGGGAGAAATAGCCAAACACATTTAAGATGGGAAAGGGCCGAGTCATGATGTGTACCCAATGGTCACGATGTGTAGGCCACACTAGATAAGTTACAATGAAAAACCCACTGCCTTAGTTAAAAATTTTCTATTAAACCACTACATGACCTGTAACTCAGGTACACTATGTGTACCTAATCATAGCATGACCTCCCCATTCATGACTTGAATCCATCCAATAGTACACGACGTGTAATCTAAGTACACAATGTGTACCTACTCTAAAGCCTACAAAAAGTCCAAAAAAACACCTATAAGGACTTAAAAAAAAGGGAACATAGAGAAACTGGAAAACATGCCAAATAAATGTAACATGATGTTACATATAAACATTATTATTTTATAGTAATTCCATTAATACTGATTAATGCACCCTATATTTTTAGGCATACGATGAAAAAAGTATTCGAGGATTATCTACATAATCACTTTTTGGTTTTTATTACTGATATATTCATATAGTCTAAATTCATTAATGATAAAAAGTGCTATTTTTTAATGATTATTTAGTATCTACGAGAAAAGAAGGTATATGGAAAATTTAGAAAATGAGAATTTAAGATAAAAGAAGATTCTATTCAAGACCATATTGTCTATAAGGATAGAATATAATTTGATACTTTATGTTTCAAGGTTATGATAGAGAGTTTGAGGATAATTAATATAACTGAGGTGTGTAGTTTCCTTGGATTAACAAGTTACCATCGAATATTTTTAAAAAATTGTGCATGATTTGCTAACCTGTTAACTAAGATGACACATAAAGGGGTTTATTTCTTACGTTTCAAATAATAGAAGGAATATTTTGAATAATTAAATAGGTTATTATTCAATGCAATGATATTTACATTACCATCTACAATATTTTGATTTCTACTATTTGTCAATTCATTAATGACATTAATTGGATGTGTCCTTATGAATAATGATAGAGTTGTTTTCTTTATTTCATATTAGTGAATGGATCATGAATAAATTTATCCAACCCATGACATTGTGTTGGAAACCATAATCATTTCATTGAATATATTGATGAATTACATTTACAAAGAAATATGTGAAATATATGCAGATCATAGAAGCATGAAATACATATTCTTATATAAATATCTCAACACGAGGAATATGAGATGGTTATAACTACTCAAGGATTATAATTTTTCATTACAAAACCACCTTATGAAGGAAAATAAGGCGGTTTATTCATTGAGTATGAAAGATAGTCTTCGATTAAAATAAGGATTATCAACGATCCTGTATTCTAGAATTTTGTAATGTTTTATATCATAATTATTAAGGAAGGGGAAACATCATATATATTACAAATTATTTTCAAAGTCTCCTTATAAACGAAAATAAAAAGGTCCCAACTTTATCATGAGAATATTAAAAAATAAAATCGAATTAGTGAATGATGTGAAGTTGGTATTATTCATCTATGAAAATGGTATAATGAAATTTGGAAAGGGAAAATGTGTTCCATCTTTTCTTGAGCAAAAAATAAAATTATTATATTAATCTCATAGATTAAATTTTTCTATACACCCTTATTGTACTAAATTGTATCAATATTTAAGGGATTTTCTAGGTAATATGAGATGGGAAAAAGCATATTATGTATCAAGATTCTTGGTTTTTCAATAGGTAATTTCTAGAAGACAACATCCTAAGGGTACCATGTGACCTTTACCAATTCTTGTGGGGAAAATGAGATGATATTTCTATAACAATTTTCACTATATTTGAAAAACTCATAAAAAACATTATTTCATATTGGCTATTGTTAATCATCATACCATATCTGAACATTTTATTGATATAAGGGAATATATACCTCATAATATCCTTAAAAAGATATATATTAATGACATTTTAAAACTTAATTATTCACCTCTTTCAATTTAATTTCATTGTGGTTTGTGGTTTATATCTATATTTTGGAAGATTATTTAGAAGGCTCTCAACAGAGAGCAATATTTGAGAACCACCTACTATAACCAATTTTATGGGTTGAATAAAAATAATATTTAAATATTTGAATATATGTTTATGTTTTGATCAATTAACTTTTATAGTTTTTGACTCAAAATTTACATTTGATCAAATTTTCATATAATAATATCTTATATTCTATAATTAAAATGAAACCATATAATGAATTATAGGGAAAAAGGTCTCATACTGTGATAGAAAAAAATATTTATATAAATTTTCATGTGTATTACAATGATTTTATCCCTAATAATTTATCAATTTGTGTTGAATTTCATTATTTTTGTATTTTAGGGATGTTATGAGGTTAAAAGTGAATATTACCCAATTTAGGAATTTTAACTACATTCAATATATTTTGATCATAAATATTTTCATTTTGATCCAAACTGATTAAATGTTTTTTAAGGATTTTATTATTTTTGGGATACTACATATTCAACTAGGGAAGGTGCTGATATGAACTTATTTAGGCCCAAATAAATCTATCAATGTGGAAAACTTTTGAAGTAGATTTAATTAATACACCTTTGATAAATGATTCCTATATCAGGATACATGACTGAAAATGAGGTTATTATAAGAGAAGAAAAAATATATTCTAGATACTAACCAATCCATCATATTTCACAAAAACATTTTCTCACTAAGGAATCCATTTAGCGTGTAAAACATGAGCAATTTGAAGAGACTTGTTTAAAAGAAAAATAAGTACTCATTAATTTAGATGTAATTTCTTTAACTTGTGTCCAAATGAATTGAAATTTTGAGGGTTGATAGATAATTGATCATGAAATTTTTTTCCACAAGACCTCTAGTCAAGGTGAATCTAGGAATGGGGACTAGAATAAGAAACTTTAGATGGAAAAAAATCAGAATAGAAGATTTCCATCCCCCCCCCCCCTTCTATATATTTCCACATCCACATATTACTAGCTTTTTATTGATTAGAATGATCATGTAGAGGGATATGATTTAGAGGTTTATAAAGATTATGTGTATTCAAATTGAAAATGAAGGATTAGGAAATAAAGACACTACTCAGGTGATGTGATCCTAAACACCAAGAGTTTGTGGGTGGTGGTAACAAAAAGAAACTATCTTTCATGTTTATCCTTGATGTGTAATATATTTTGAATTTATATTAAATGTAAATTTTGGAATTAAATAAATTTCTTAATTTTTTACACAATTGTAACTATTTTTGGGTGGTTTTCCTACTTATGGAGTAAAATATCTAATCTAAATATTAAAATATCTTCAGTGAGGTCTTTCCATTGACCATATTCATCTTGATCAAGTTTGTTTTCTTGGAGGTCTTCAAGTGACTGAAACAATTATTTAGGAAGAAAAAAAATAATATTGAGGCCTTGATATGAAATCCTTGAATTATAGGTTTTTCCTATAGAGGTTTTTGTGTCAGAATTGGAAAATTTAATTGTGATGTAATTTCTAAAAAAAGAAGATTGGAGTATCCAGAATGTCTAATCTTATCCACAACTTCTAGATAAATTTTTATTTGACAACATTTTTATTTCCAATCAAATTTCTATATTTTTTTCATTTATTTTATTTTATTTTATATTTATTTTAATTTTATAATTTTTAATCCAATCCCCAATATTTTCTACATGGAAAAACTAACAAGTAAAAGATTTTAGTTTTTTAAATCAAATTGAAACCTTCTTGCGAGGCAATATTGGGATTTTTGTATTTCATTTCTCAAGGGGATAAATTTCTTGATTGATTTTTTCATGAAAAAAAACCCTCATATAACTAAATGATCTTATCACTATAGAGATATATCTCTTATTAATCCCATTATCCCCAGTTCTAAATAAAGTACTATATCAAATTGAAGGAACATAGTTGAACCTAAATTTCAAATGGTTAACCAGTTAACTTTGATAGAACTGTCTTCATCATATGGCAACAATCAACAAAATCCTATGGAATATATTTATGTACCTGTGAGGTTTGAAATTAAATTTTCTTTTATTCACCAACAAACAAAATATATTGGATTTCCAGTTTAATATTCACATAATTATAGTCAATAATTCATTTAATTTTTGAATAACATGAAACCTTGAGAAGTATATGAAAATCAAATGAAATTGAGTCTATTTTCTTTTTTTTAGTAGGAGTGGCCAAATAATGGTTTTACTATTCAAAGTCTACATTTATTAGAGGTTAGAATAAATTAATGAAGATATTTATTGAAAATTTTCAATATTCTTCCATAACTATGTCTATTTCAAAAGATAATTGTGGGATTATACAAACTCAAGGTGAAAAATTCCATGAGTATTTGGAGTGAGTAAAAATATTTCTTTAGTTGTTCCCACAATCGAATTAGTAACAAACTCTTGATTCAATATTTTTATGAATTATTATTTATTACTTATAGGATAATGATTTATGCTACTGTATGAGGTCCTTTAGTTGATAAAACACCAATTTTTTCTTGGATGTTAGTTGAAAACATGGACCAAATGCTCAATAATTTTGAAAAAGAGGCATTAGTTATGTCAAATATTCCCAAGAAGTCCCCACTACAGGTTAGGACAACAATATGATTTTTAGAAAACCTTTCGATCATACCACCATGATGAGGTATATGATGTTTTTTAGCAAATGACCACCCCACCTAAAGTTGAAGAAACTTCTCAGTTGTAATTCCATCGTATAATTTTCTACTCAAATGAAAATTTAAGTAACCAATTCCAAAAAATGAAAGATCCTTTTGAGAACTGTAATTTTTTTCTTTGGAAATATATTCCCATTAAACCATCAATGAAATTTTCAATTAAAAAAATTATTCAATGTTGGAACAAAAATTATAATGAAATATTTGATGATTCTAAATAACTAAGAATGATCTTTTATGGTCAATCACGTAATTCCAAACCATGTTATTTCAATGATAAAGTCAAATCTCATTTTGGAAGGAACATTCAGCCATCCTGACCCACTCAAAATTCATAGAGTAACTTTGTTGTAGAAATAAAGAAACAATAAGAAGCAGTGAGGAAAATGAAAGATCCAAAATAGTACATACTAAATACATTGATGAATAAAATTTATCAACATGGCATAGATATCATTATCATGAGAAATAAACTATTTGGAGGTTAACCTTCAAAATCCTTAATTAATACAAGAGGTAAAGGGAATAAAAATGTGAGTACTATATAAATTAAATGTTGAACAAGACTGAATTACAGTCAAAATGAGTAACTACAACCTATTATTGAGACTCTTAAAGATAATTACACTACTATTTAACCTAATAGAAATTATGAATTTTCATTTAATTAAAACCAAAATTTAAAAGAATAAATATTTTCATAAGGAACCAATAATTAATGTAATGGGATGTCTGGTTCTTATGTTTCTCAAAGTAGTAATCAAAATATTACAAAAAAAATATAGACTACCAATATCTTATTTGAGGAGTGAACCACCAGTGAAAACAAGTTCTGAAAAAGAGTTGGATAACGAGGTATTGGAAACTTTTAATAATGTATAAGTCAATATACTTCTATTTGATGCAGTCAAATAGATTTAAAGGTATTAATGTTTTCGAATGTGATGTGTTACTATAAGAGGAACTTCAAAGGAAGAGAAAAATAAAACTGAGGAGGAATGTATCACTCCCAATTCAACATGATTTGTCTATAAAATTTAAATACCTAGGAACCTTTACAATTCTATACACCATTAGGGAGTGATAATTCCTGGAAAACATTATTTATTTAAGATATTCCATCAATGTTATTCCAAATTCTATTTACTAACCTCTTCAGGTTAGGTTACTTAAACCCTATGGAATTATCATTCAACTTTCCAACAAAAGTACCTCCATGTTTCTAGAGTTATAGAGGATGTTCTAGTTTTGGTGAGATACATAGTTTTTACTGTAGATTTATATTTATTTAATAATTTATATGATCAGTTTAGTATCTATGCACCTCTCATTCTCAGGAGAACATTTTTAAAAACTGTTAAAGAAATCAGTAATGTTCACAAATAAAACCTCTCACTTGAATTTGGAGGATATGTTGTTCACTTCAATATTTTTCAGTCCTTAAAACACCTAATTGTGAATCATTCATCCCCTAAAGTAATGGAGAGAAATTTGTTTTCCACTGATATATTTCAAGATCTTTTCTATGATTAGAAAAAAAAATTATAAAAGATAATTGTTTTGACCACATAAGATGAAAAATAGAAGAGTGAAATTTATGTTGTTAATGACTATTCGAATATTTAAATAGACACATAAGAGTTTTTTGATCTTATAATTAATGAAACTAACATTCTGGAAACCTTTGAACCTACTAGTAGTTTCCTAGAAGATAATAAAAAAATTTCATATGAAATAAAAATTGAGAACATGTGAATTGATCAATATGATATAGAACATGAATTTACTTTAAATCAAGGCACTACTATAAATAATCATACCAATGAGAAGTTTTATTTGATCAATTATTATACCCCAAAGTTGAAACCACTGCTTTAGAAACTCAAATATTCTTATTTGGTGATAATGAACAACCACTACCATTATTTAAAATGATATATTAATATACTAAGGAAAAAAAACTATTAGTATTATTATAAACCAGAATAATTCCATTGGATAGACCCCATTTAATTTAACTATAATTAGTCCCTTTATGTATATATATATATTTTTTTGGATGAAAATCATAAACCATTATGACAATGTCAATGAATTTTTAACCCTACACATTTATAGGTTTTAAAAAATTATTCACCACTTTATTGGGTATTGGATTTATTTGTATCTTCTATGATAGTCAATGGGTGATACTTGTCTATTCCACCCAAAGTTTTATTTAAAATATTATGGTATAAACTTCGGTGAGCTTGTCCTAGTTAGGTTTCCAAAAAAATGATGAATGTGAATTGATTATAGGAAACTCGTTTTTGTAACAAAGAAAGACTACTTCCATTTTCCATTTCATGATCCCTTACATAAAATACTAGATAGGAAAACCCACTATTATTTTCTTGATGGGTTCAATAATTATTTCATAATTCATATTTCACATTAGGATCAATAAAAAATGATTTTATATTCCCCTTATGAATTGTTTCTTATAGAATAATTACATTCATATTTTGTAATGTTCCTAGAATATTTTAAAGTCATATGTTGATAATTTTCTCTAAATTTATTAAAAATGTAAAAATGTTTTTATGGATGAATTTCCCTTTTACTGTTCATCATTTGAAAGGAGTTGATTTTTTTGGCTCAGGTCCTCGAAACATGCATTGATAAAACATTTATTCAATTAGGATAATTTTATTTCTTTGTAGGTATTTGGATTTTTCTTTTGTCAGGTTGTGTCTCTCAATGGAAGTTGATGAATTCAATTTTTACGTCATTTCATTGTTTCCATACCCAAAAATAGTGGGAGATACAAGATATTTACTTGTTAATGATGGGTTATATTGGATATTTATAAATTATTTTAGAAATATTTCACTTTCATTGTATGGATTCCTCAAAAAAGACACCCAATTTTTCATTTATGGGATATTTAAACAAGTATTTATGGACCTGAAATGAAAAAATAACACCTAACATTATTGACCAAAAATTGGGATTTTCCATTTCAAATCATGAATGATGCATCTGTTTTTTCTTTAGGGGAATTTTAGAGTGACAGTATTGAATGAAAATATTTTTTTATTTATTATACTTCATAAAATTTAGATTAGGCCTAATAAAATTACCCAAAAACTGAAAAATTAATGTTGTCTATTTTATTTTATTTTAAAAAATTTCGGTTTCATTTATTGTATCTAAAATTATTTTTTTTCATAGATTATTCAACAATCAAAAATTTTATGAAGAAAAATGATGAAAATCAAATAATTTTGAGATGTATGTTGTTGTTATCATAGTTTTATATTGAAATAAAGGATATAATTGGAACTAAAAACCTTATTGTTTACTATTTTACTATGATACAATTTATTTTTAATGTAAAACATTATATTTTTCCATCAATTAAATAAACCTTTCTATATAAAGAGGTATATGCTTTTAAGAGTAAAATACCCTGTTTTTTGGATTAAGTAAATTATTTTTCTACTAATGATGTTTCCTTTGGGGTTTCTAAGAAATAAATTTCTAAATTTTTTTGTTATTTAAAGAATTAAAATTTTTTTAATCCATACATATGAATTTTTGGTAGTGATTAAATGATTAGGTGATGCATTCCTAATTCTGAATTTAAATAAAAACAATATTTTTACCATCCATTGAGATATCATGGACACTTTTGTATATAATTAATTACTATGAATGTTTATTAATCTTGTTTAAAGTGTCCCAATATTTTTATAGATTCTGTAAAATTTCATATAACATATAAAAACTTCCAATTTTAAGGAAACATGTCCAAAAGAAATGAGATTCCTCAACAACCACTTTTTTTATGTATTTAATGTCTGGGGTTTGGATTTCATGGTTCCGTTTTTTAATTATTTTGAATATATTTACACATTTTTTTCCATTGATTGCGTGTATATGTGTGAAATAACTATTCCCACTAGAGTAGATGATTCCAAAAATATATCTATGTTTGTGAAATGAAATATCCTTTCTATATTTGCATTTATAAATCTTTTGATCACTGATCTAGGAACCCACTTTTGTAATAGGAAATTGGAGTACCTTTTGATGAAATATGGAGTTCAGAATAGGGTTTTAACACCATATCAAGCTCAATAAAATGTGATGGATGATTTATCAAATAGAAAGACCATAAAAATCCATAAAAATGATTCTAAACCTAAATAAAAAGGATTGGAGTTTAAGGCTAGATGAGGCACTAAGAGTCTATATTATTTCATTCAAAACCCCAATTAGAACTTCACCATTTATGTCAGCTAATGGAATAAAATTTCACCAATTAGATGAGTTAGAAAGAAAATATTTTACATGTACTAAGACATGTAACATGGATATGTTTTCTAATGGAAAAGAAATAAAATATTATTTGTAGGAGTTGGAGGAGTTCAAGAATAACAAATGAGATAAATACATTTTGTATAAAGAAAAACCAATGTTTTTTGTTATGGAATTATTCTCAATAAAAACTTTAAGGGAGGAGATATGATTTTTTTCTGATTCCGTAATGAAACTATTCTAATGTAAACATCATTCCAAATGGAATGGACCATTCATTTTTACTCTTGGTTTTCCATTTGGCTCTTTTTGGATAAAATAACCACAAAAAAGTAAACAATTTATAGTCAATGGGAAAAATTTCAAGTGGTTTAGAGAGAATTTTAAAGGTCATATAGGGGAAGATATACATCTTTAAGATGTTGAATTTAACACCCTTAAATGATAGAGTTAAATGACTAAATGATATGACTCATGTCAACAAGGTGCAACTTCCTTTTCAGGAGCCTACCTGATTAGAACTGCATAGTTAAGCATGCTTAGAATAGAGTCGTGATTAGGATTGGTGACCTTCTGGGATGTTTCCCAGGGTGTGTGTGAGAGAGGAAAAAGCACATTGGAAATGAAATGTGTTGGCATGTGGGGACTGTTAGTAGTTAGATGACTCGTTCATGCATATGGGTGGGCACCAGGGTGGAAACGACGTGTCTACGGGGCAACTGGGGTACCTGGAGGCCAGGACCCAATGAAAATGTTAAGGAGGTGTGTCTATGATGTAACAGAGACCCATTTGTAACATTTTGTTTCAGAGGAGGACCCAAAATTAAGTGTGGTGCACTGCCTGGGATGAGTTGTAGGGCCCACAACTCGGACGTTGTGTTCTAAGGGGGTGGGGGTGATTGTAACACCCTCAAATTATAAATGGTTAAATGACTAAATGATATGAATTATGTCATCAAGGTGCACCTTCCATTTCGGGAGCCTACCTGATTAGAACTCCACAGTTAAGCATGCTTGGCCTGGAGTAGTAATCGGGATGGGTGACCATCTGGGAGGTTTCCCAGAGTGTGTGTGAGTGAGGAAAAATCACACTCGAAAGGACATGAGTTGGCATGTGGAGACTTTCATTAGTTAGATGACTCGTTCAAGTATGTGGGTGGGCCCTAGGGTGGGGGCCATGTGTCTCTGGGGCAACTGGGGTACCTGGCGGCCAGGACCCGACGACCATGTTAAGGAGGTGTGTTTGTGCTATAACCGAGACCCAGATGTTGCATTTGATATCAGAGGAGGACACAACCTTAAGTGTGGTGCAATGCCTAGGTTGAGTTGTAGGGCCCACAACGAGGATGTTGTGCTCTAAAGGGGGGTGATTTTAAAACCCCAAATTATAAAGGGTTAAATGACTAAATGATGTGGCTCATTTCAATAAGGCGTACCTTCCTTTTTAGGATCCCACCCGATTAGAACTCTACATTTAAGAGTGTTTGGCCTGAAGTAGTGATCAGCATGGGTGACCTACTTGGAAGTTTCCCGGGGTGTGTGTTAGTCAGGACAAAGCACACTCGAAAGGACATATGTTGTCCTGTGGGGACTTTCATCAATTATATGACTCGTTCGGGTATGTGGGTGGGCCCTAAGGTAGGGACCATGTTTCTACGGGGCAACTAGGGTACCTGGAGGGCCAGGACCCGAAAACCATGTTAAGGCAGGGTGTCTATGTTGTCACTGGGACCCAGTTGGAACATTGAATATAGTTAAGGCCATGTATTTTTATTTCCTTATCACATTTTTTTATTTCATTAATTTATAGAATTTCATTTTCTAACATTAATCAATTTTACAATGTGGGGATTTCAAAAAATAAGTTCGGGGATGAACATATTGGTTAGATTAGGATTTTTTGTTTTTTATTTTCATTTTTTAGTTTTAGTTTTTCTGTAAATATTTAGTGTGTTTTTTTATTTTAATTTTTTCCATTTTCTATGAGTTTTCCAACATTTGAAATGAATTGATTAATTTAGTTAATTTTGAAACCAATAATAAAGAGTGAACAAATTTATTCCCTGAAATAAAACCTAAATTAATTTTAAAATACCTTTTTTTCATGGTCAAAACCATAGAAATTTCCTTAAAAGATGTCTAATTTTTTAATTTGAAACCACATATCGGCATCATAATTTTAAAAATCACATTCCAATGGGTCTTATAATCCATTTTTAAATATTCTTCACATTTACCTCATTTATTTAGAGAAAAAATCCTCTATTACATTAACCAGAATTTGATTCATTTCTATCAGAACATGAGGGTTGAGGTACTTATATTATAAATGATTAAGGCATTTATTTGGATCTCAATGTAACTACCCGGACCCGAACAGCCACCCGAACAGTTCTAAACGGGTAGGGTGTTACTACCTTATGCACACCTCCCCAAACGCCAAAGTCCTCCGAATAGCAGCGGGGGTCTCATATGTATAGTGGGGAGGCTATTACCTCTTGGAGGAAAATAATGGTATTGGTCTGAGTATAATAATAAAGATGCAGCAGAATAAATAACTCAGAAGACTTGAACCAGAATAGCAGAGCGGAAGCACATTCAATATCGATAAATAGTGGGGGCAATAAATATAACAGCAACAGCAGAAAGTGAACACAATAACATGCTAATCACTTGTAACTACCACTGAACAACAATCATGCATCCAAAATAGGTCAAACAACTATATATATAAAAAAGGCGCCAATGGCTATCCAACTATAGATACATAACAAATAAGAAAGATAATACATAAAAGGAATCAAAACCTGATAAACTCCAGCTAAGAAAGACCTTAAAGTCCATACCATCTCAATGCCACAGCTAATGCAGCCCAGCTCTTGCTCCTGAACTCTTTCCTACCCATAAATCCATAAAGTCTGCACGTGTCTCGAAGGTCCCATGAAGGGTGTGAGAAAAATCTCAGTAGGATACCACACAAATGTGCATACCTAATATAAGTGTTTATCAGGAATGCATTAATAATAAATATATTAAACATTACGATGTACAAATAAACACAAACCCCACTGGTTCTCAGCAGCCACCATAGAGTGTCATCTACTTCGTCCAATGACAAAATCTCTATCGTGTAACCCAAAACCATGTGCCCCCTGACACCGCGTGTCTCCAGTACTGACATCCCAAAGGAACACCCAAAAATAGTAACCTGACACCTTGTACCTCAAGACACCTCATGCCTCAATTACCGATGTTCTGAAGGCACACCCAAGAAGTAACCCATAAGAACATTGATGCCTATCCTCAAATAAATAACTGCAGGAACTATGATGTATGCCCTCAAATAATTAACTGGAGGGTAGTGATACCTTCCCTCAAATCAAGTAACCGGAGGGACAATGATAACATCCCTCAAATCAGTAACCGGAGAGACAATGATATCTGCCCTCTAATAAGTAACCGGAGGGACATCGATACCTTTCCTCAAATCACAACGAGCCATAGCCCCCATCTTGATAGCCTCAAAGCTATCCCCCAGAGGATCCTCACCTCCAACGTGGCTTCCTATGGCAAGAACTCCCAACCAAAGTACATAAACCGCATCAACATGGGCCTATACCCACACGAGTGGTCAATACCATATCATCAATGAGTATCTATGTGTGCACAATACTCAATGTTCTGAGTGAGTGGTAATCACCAAAATAATACCAAACCCATCACACATCTGACACCTCGTGTCCCTGCGACCATGCCGCTCATGTCTTATGGCCTCGCCATCCGATTAACCTGGGCCATTCCCCACCCGATAGTCACCCCGCCTCAAGCCGACGTCCATGAAGCCCAATCTCGTGGTCAAAACCACCCAAAGTAACCCCAGTCGAAGCCCAACTAGACAGTCTTACTACCTCAAGCCGACGTCCATGACGCCCAATCCCATGGTCAAAACCACCTAATGTAACTCGGGTGATGCCCATCCTGTGATCAGCATCACTCAACAATATTTAGGCCACACCCATCACAGCTCAAAGGTTCCAGCATGTGCAATTCAATGTTTACATATAAAACACATTTAAATAGAACACATAATAGAAAAAACCATCTAAATAGACGAATTGCACTAAGCAAGCGTTATTCCATACCAGCACCGAAGTTTATAATGTCTCCAACAATTCATATCAAGGTTTAAATAACTACACCTAACAATTTAAACCAATACAATCAATTAATACCATTTTGGAACCCCTGACTAAAATTCCTCAATGAGCATCGACCACTCGCCCGACCCCTCTCAACAAAGTAGGTAACCGGGGATACCCAAAGGAATCCCATAGGTCAGATAATAATTAAATATGAAATAAAAGGAAATATAAGGTCACACTAAAAATACTTGAAATGCGCCAAATGCCACACTACCCAAATGACCACAAAAACAAAAAAAAGAGATATGCACCACCTACCTTTACGGTTTGGAGAAATCAACCCTATGCCCAAATGCGCTCCAAAATGGTGAACGCCTCCTCGAACCCACCTCAAAAAACCCTTCCCTAACATCAATAAGATCAACCTTTAACACACAAAGGTAACACAACCCTAGATCTACAAGAAACTATTGTATATCTAGGAAAAAAAAGAGAGAGGGAAAAGAAAACCTAGAGAAAACCAAAGAGGAACCAAGAGAAGAGACTTACCCGAGAAGAACCGACTTCAATACACCTTAAAAACACTTTTATTTGCCTCCAAAACGAGCTACGGAGCTCCCCCAACCTCATAAAAATGGAACTCCCGCATGATCCACTAGTGGGAGGAAGAATGATGGAGGAATGGAAAATACTGAATGGAATGAAACATAAAAACCCTAACTTAAAGTGGTCACAGGGTTACCTTACACGATTTGGAAAACTGTGCGGCAATCGTGTAGTTGCCACTGTCTCTCCCAGGGACTTCGCACGGCATGCCCGCATGGTTTGACAAACCGTGTACTGCCCATGCGGAGCCCACTGTCAAGGGTGAGCGACTTCCGAGGCTGGTCACATGGTTTGTTCAGACCGTGTGCCAACTGTGCACCCCTGTACGACATCAAAAACATTAAAATTTTATCCCAAAATTGTCCAATTTCTCATGTTTTTCTTATCAATGAGTCAAAAATTAAAAATGGGTTGGGATTTTGACCCGTTCCAAAAACATGAGTTCTTACAATCTCCCCACCTTAACATAGCTTGTCCCCAAGCTATCAAATGAAACATGGAGATGGAACTGAACATACCACCCCAATCAAAGCAACCCTAACTTCCCCAGTCACATGGTTCTGGATAAATTCCTCAAGGGGATCCCACATTAGGAATCGCCTAAATCGGTCTCAAACTAACAAAACTCAGAACAAGAAAAGGTTCGCAAACCTATTTTCGGACTCAATGACATCTCATGACACATCGTCACCCCTTCGCCTCATTGGTTCCCCCCATGCCGCTTCTGATATCCAACGTATCCCGCACCGCATCGGTGTCCGCCTCCACGAGGTCCTGCATCCCATGGATGCTCAAAACAAACCCGGTTCCTAACACATCAATTAACCTGCAACCTCAATGCCTCGATGCCCACGACACCTCATGTAACCTGCATTCTCGATGCCCTGATTCACAAGACACCTCAAGTTACCCCCATTATCGATTCCCTGATGCCTAAGGCACCTCAATTATCATGCATCCTCGATGCCCCTAATGCTATGCATCTCATGCAATATATATATATATATATTAATATAAATATATCACATATCTGATATGGTGCGAAACCCACTGACCAGCATCTAGTCAGTCCACATAGATCATATGCATCTCGTGCACTCAAAATGGACAAGCATCTACGAGTCAAGCGAGAATAGAAAAAGGAAATCAGAGCCACACCCGTGGTTTACCTCTAACTATCTTAGACTCAATATCATGCTCAACCTCTGGCAGATCCATGGCATGCACCAGTCCTGAAGTACGACTGCCTGATGCCTAACCTCCATGTGGTGCTGCTCTAGTCACCGGCTACTGACCCCTCAGCTCGGTCCTGCTATCTCTGCCACATCCTCCATGTTCAGCTGAACCTTGGAAACCCTCTCCTGGTATCGATGATGAACCAGCTCCAGATGCCACTGTCTGTCCTGGTCCTTGCCTGCCGACTATATGAGACGGAAGCCTATAGAACCTCTCTAGATGTCGGACCTGTCCACATGACTGGAACTCCTTTGGAGGCATATCGCATTGGGTCCGAACATGTCCTGGATGCCCACACCGAAAAAACCATTGATGAACTACTACGAGGTGGTCTAGCTGAGTCCTTGGCCTAACCGCCCTGCTGGAACTCATCCCGTCCTCACTTCCTGATATCTGAACCGTTATCTGAGGCTGCCGCCCGACCAACCTAGGGAATATCCCTATGATTTCCCTACGCTATGAGTGAATGATTCACCACCTCTAAGAAATAACTTAGTCATAAGATATTTACCTGGATCCGAATGGTGTGTCCTAATCCATCATTGAAGCGCCTCACCCTTGCCGCGTCATTGCTTACCATACAGGGTGGAAAGTGGGAGAACTCGGTGAAAGTTGCTACATAGAACATAACGGACATGTCTCTCTTCTAAAGACACAAGAACTCCCGAGCTCTCTCTTCCATCAGAGTCTCTGGGTAAAAGTACATGAAGAACCTATTCTCGAAGTCCTTCCATGCCATTCCCTCATGCCTGCGAGCCTGAACCAGCACATCCCACGACGCTTTGCCGGCCCTTGTAGCATGTATGTCTCCAGCTTGACCCTCTAACCTAGAGGCGTCTTGATCTGATCAAAGATCATCTGCATTCTCTCTATATAGTTCTAAGCCGCCTGTAGACCACCCTCATGCTAAAAAAGTGGCGGGTGCTGCGACTGAAACTCTCGCGTCAAATAATCCATAGACGGCTTTGTACCCTGCGCGCCTCCATCGATCCCTTGCAAGACAGGCAACAGGCTAGCTCGGAGATGCTCGTCGAGCCATGGTCCGAACGCTGCCAAACCCGACTGATGTCCTACTTTCCCTAAATCCTGGACCTGATCTTGTCCCAGAGTCTGTAACTGTGGCTCCTGCACTTCCTGCACAAGACCCTGAACCTGATCCAGCACATGCGGCATTGTATCATCTCCCGTCTAACGCTCCATCTGAGTCGGCTAAAGGAACCCACTGAATACCATAAATGGTCAGACATCCCACATATATATAACAATTTATATTCTACACAGATAAGGAAATCAGTAAAAGTTAGTATATAACTACTACCCTTACTCCCCCTCACCACAACCCATGCGCACAGCATCCCAGCCTCATGGCCTCCTTACATGCCCTTATCAAAGCCAAGTATTAAAAGTAACTCAGGACACGCCCGTCCCAACAACAAACGTTTCCTCAACTAACGACCTAGCCACCCAATCCTGGTGATCAAAATCACCTCAACCAATAGTACATGCCTACTCGTACAAGAGCCAGACCCAAATACCATGTCACATTCAATTCTACAATATACAAAGCATAGAATAACACATTTCTATAAACAAGAAATTCTACCAGTAATTTCACCTTTTTACATTTCAAAAATACAAAGCATGGAAATTGACATTTTTTCACATGGTATTATCACATCACAAAGCATACGTGTAGTTATGAAGTTGAAATACCCTAAAATGTGCCTATAAGAATCCATGAAAATAGGCCTTTCCATACTGGGTGAAGGTCCAATTCTTCCATACCTCACCGGGTCAAGGGTCACATATTACAATCAATAACATCACACACCAAGTGATCCACCATGGTGGAAATCATATAAACTATAATCTGAGAAAAAGAAAACAACAATTCCCACCCATGGAAACTTGGTCCATCCCTCATACCCGGGCATACAGGAACTTAAATAGAAGCTAAAAACCCCTGTTCTAGTAGAAACCTATCTCCAGTCTACCATATCCCAAATTTTAAACCATCAGAAATAAATAGAGAATTTTTAGTCTCAATAGTAGCTTGCAAAACACTGCCACTATGTCCCATTCAAGAAGTCCTCTAATACAACATTGTGATGACTCGGACCCAAACATCCACTCGAACAGTGCTAAACGGGTCGAGTGTTACAACCTTAGGTGCACCTCCCTGAATGTAAAAGGCTTTCGAGTAGCAGTAAGGGTCTCATAGGTATAGGGGGGAGGCTACACCCTCTCAGAGGATAATAATGGTACCAGTCTGAGTATAATAATAGAGATGAAGTGGAATAAATAACTTAGCAGACTCAAACCAGACCCGCAGAGCAGAAGCACATTCAATATTGATAAAGAGTGAATGCAATAAATATAATAGCAGACACAGAATGTAAACACAACAGCATTATAATCACCTGTAACTACCACTGAACAAAAATCATGCATCCCAAACAGTTCGTACATGTATATATATTTAAAGTGAAAATAAATAACCAACTGTAGCTATATAACAAATAAACTATCTGATATAGGAATGAAAAAAAACAAGATAAACTCCAGCTAGGCAGGACCTCAAGGTCCATACCATCTCCATGCAACAACTAATGCATCCCAACTCCTGAAGCTGGCCTCTTTCATACTCGTAAATCCATAAAGTCTGCAGGGCCCCGAAGGGCCTGTGTAGGGTGTGAGAAAAATATGAGTAGGATACCACCCAACAGTGTGTACCTAATATAAGGGTTTATGAAAGAATGAGTTTATAAGGAAAACAATAAATAGTACAATTCACAAATAAACACAATTCCCACTGGTGCTCAGTGGCCACCATGGAGTGTCACCTACTTCAGCTAATGCCAGAATCTCTATCGTGTAACCCAGCACCTTGTGCCCCCTGACACCACATGTATCAAGTAATGATGTCCTAAAGGCACACCCAAGAATAGTAACCTGAAACCTAGTTCCTCCTGACGCCTCGTGCCTCAAGTACCGACATACTGAAGGCACGCCCAAGAAGTAACCCAGAGGAACAATGATGCATGACCTCAAATAAATAACCAAAGGAACATTGATGTCTGCCCTCAAAAAAATAACCGTAGGGACATCGATACCTACCCTCAAATCATGTAATTGGAGGGATGATGATATGTGCCCTCAAATTAGTAACCAGACGGACATCAATACCTTCCCTCAAATAAGTAACCAGAGGGACAGCGATACCTGCCCTCAAATCATGGCGAGCCTCAGATCCCAACCCGATATCCTCAAAGCTATCCCTTGGAGGATCCTCACCTCCCACCTGGCTTCCTACGGTTAGCACCCCCAACCAAAGTACCTAAACTACATCTAAGGGGGACTCTACCCACACAAGTGGTCAAAACCACCTCATCACGGAGTATCTCTGTGTGAACACTACTCAAAGTTCTGGGTGAGCGGTAATCACCAAAAAAGTACCTAAGCCACCACACATCTGACACCTCGTGTCCCTGCGACCATGCCACTCAAGTCTGATAGCCTCGCCATCCGAGTAACCCGGGCCATGACCAACCTGGCAGTCATCCTGCTTCAAGTCGACGTCCATGACGCCCAATCCCGTGTTCAAAACCACCCAAAGTAAACTCGGACAACCCCAACCTGACAGTCATACTGTCTCAAGCCGACGTCCATGACTCCCAATACTGTGCTCAAAACCACCCAAAGTAACCTGAGCCATGACCATTGAAAAGCATCACTCAAAAATAACCGGTCCATTTCCATAACAACCCAATGGTTCCAGCATGTGAAATTCAACATTTACATATAAAACTCATTTACAGAGAACACACAACAGGGAAAACCATATAAATAGATGAATTTCACTAAGAAAGTGTTGTCCCATACCAACACTGAAGCTTCAAAGGTCTCCAACAATTTATATCAATGTTTAAATAAATAAACCTAATAGTTTAAACCAATACAATCAATTATTACCATTTTGGCACCCCCAGCCAAAATTCCCCAACGATCATCAACCACTCGCCCGACCCCACTCAAGAAAACAGGTAACATGGCATACCAAAAGGCATCCCATAGGTCAGATAATAATTAAATCGGTAATAATAAGTAATACATGGTGACACTCAAAATACCTGAAACGCGCCGAAGGCCACACTACCAAATGACCACAAATACACAAAAAGAGATATGCACCACCTAACATTAGGGTTTGGATAAATCCACCCTTCGCCTATGTGCACTCCAAACCGGTGAACGCCTACTTGAAACATCCTAAAAACCCTTCCCTAACATCAACAAGCTTAACCTTTAACACACAATGGAAACAAAACCCTAGATCTACATGAAACCCTTGTTGATCAAATAAAATAATAAAGAGGGAAAAGAAAACCTTTAGAATGCCAAAAAGAAACCAAGAGAAGAGAATTACCTGAGAAGAACTGACTTCAATCCACCACGAAACCCCTTCGATTTTCCTCCAAAACGAGCCAAGTTGCTCCACCGACCTAAAAAAATCGGAACTCCTGCGTGAGCCATGAGTTGGAGGAAGAATGATAGAGGAATGGAAAATATCAAGTTTCCAAAAATTTAAAACCCTAAAATTAATTGGTCGCATGGTTACACCACACAGTTTGGAAAACCGTGCGCCAACTGTGCGGTTGCCACTGTCTCTCCCAAGGACATCGCCCGACATGCCTGCACGGTTTGACAAACCGTGAACTGCCCGTGCGGAGCCCACTGTCAAGGTTGCACAACTTCCTGGGCTGGTCACATGGTTTTTTTAGACCGTGCACCAACCGTGTTCCCCTTTACGACCTCTAAAACTATAAAATTTTATCATAGAATTGTCCAATTTCTCTAGTTTTTCAAAAAAATGAGTTAAAAATTCAAACAGGGTCGGGATTTTAACCCATTCCAAAATCCTGGGTTCTTATAATTAAAAACTATATTTCAGTAGAATCCTTTTTATTTTTCCTTCCCATTACAGTTAATCATTATATCATTTATTATCCATGAACAACATATAAGGTTAGCCAAATGACATATTAATTTTCACCGTACAATCATCTATGGAAGTGAAAATGTGTGATCTTGTGGAACTTAAGTGTGGGGAAATCAATATTGTGGTGTGATCCATAATTTTTTACTACATCTAGAAAAAAATTCAAAATAAAAATATTTTTCTACTAAAAAAATCCTTATGATGTTTTTACTTTATTGAGATTCCAAAGAAAGTTGTTCCACTCTGGAGATTTGAAAAAAGAGATGAGAACTGTCATTTTTTCTACTGAAATATTGATGGAATGGTATTTCTATGAGACTATTAAATATAATTTGATCTTTTTATATGATAATTGGAGTAAGGAGACTATAAGTGAGAGTGAAAATTATTATCATACATTTTTTCTTCAAAAATTTCCAGACCCTTATCATTCAACCTCCAGGACTTTGAAATCTAAAACCTACCAACCAAAACCCCAGAAAACCCATAATATTTCCAAATGATAAACCCCTGTTATTGAATAAATTTTTTTGGATAAGTAGAAATTTATCATTCCTATGGCGATTCTTGCATGATTTTTTATGAAAAGATCTTTGATGAAAATCTATATTTGCGTGTTGAGAGAAAATTGAAGCAAGGTAAGAATTTTGTGTTTATAGGAGGAAGAATGATGTGAATTAATATTAAATGAGTTTAATGGGGAAATAAAAATATTTTTATTCATGTTTTATGAAATAATTTGTTTCTTGCGGATACGTTGGTGGATTTCATGGGTATGTGTTTTGAATTTTGATTGATTTGATTTTGATGTTTACCTATCTGTGACTCTAAGTGATAATTGTGGGAGAAATGATATAGCTAATAATATTATTATTTTTAATGTGTATTTTAATGAAATCATCATTTCAAATTTACCAAATTTACCTATATTGAATAATTTTTGGATTTTAGGTATGTTTTGAGGTTATGAGTGAAAATTTCTCAATTCTGAGATTTTAGTTGTTTTCAATTAATTATGTATTTTAAGCATAAAATTTTCCATATTATTCAAAATTAAGTAATTATTCTTTTAGGATTCATCTATCTGTGGGATAAAACTTATTAATATGGGAAATTATTTTATTATAACTTATTGAGGCCCAAATAACATAGAAAATATAGAAAATATTTTCGGTCAAGATAATTAAAAAACCATTATTAAAATAGTGATATCATGTGATACATGAGTAATAATGAGGTGATACCAATTAAATAATAAATATAATTCACAAGCTCATATATCCATTAAATTTAATGTAAAAAGTCTCCCATTAATGTATATATTGAGTGCATGAAAGATGATGAAGATGAATACACACTTCAGGTAGAAAATGAGGTCTTAATTAACTCATCTTTAAAAATTCTTACATGGGTGTAAATGCCTTTAAATATTTATTTTATATACATAATTTAATTTAAAATGACTTTTTATAATTTCTCTAGTAAATTTCATTAGGGAAGGAGGAATAAAATAAAATAACTTTGGAAGGACAGAAAATGGACTGTAGATTTCCACCTCTCTACTTATATATATTTCCATATCCATTTATTTTATGGTTGTTATTTAATAAAAAGGCGAAGTTTAGGAATTTTATTTAGAGGTTTCTAAATAACTTTTTCATTAACATTGGAATGGAAGGAATATAGAACAAATACACTAATCAATTAATGTGATTCTATCCTCCAAGAGGTTATGGATGACAGTAACTGAATGAAACTCTCTTCTATGTTTTGATCATCATGTGTAATCTATTTTAGATATGTCTTGATCATATATTTTTGAAATAAAGAGTTCATTGTATTTCTTAAACATATTTCAAATAATATTTTGTATGGTTTTCCATCCAATGTAATAAAATGACTGATTTCACTATTTTAATTTGTTTTTCATTATTTTTCCATTTAGCATAGTGATATCGATTAATATTGATTTCTTGGAGGTCACTAAGTAAATATGTGACTTATGTATAAAGGAAACAATAATATTTAGGTAGTCATGTGATATCTTTACAATCCAGGGGGTTCATATAGAGGTTTTTTTGTGGTAATTGACAAATTCAAATGGGAAATATATTTTAAACAAGGAAGAGGGAAGTGTCTAGATGGTTTATTCATATCCACAACTACATCTTCAATTTTTATTTCAATCCACTTTATTTCCCATAAAATTACAATTTTTTATTAAATTTTCTAGTATTTTGTTTTTAATTTACTTTTTATTCCTAAAAATTTTTGTCAACTCCCCAAATATTGCTTCTGGAAAAAAAAAAATATAAAGTGACTGTTTGGTCACTCAAATTGCAACTTCCTCAAGAGAAAATCCAAACTACTATATAGAATTTATAAAGTTGATAAAATCGTTAATTTAGGGTTTAATGAAAAAAAATTAATATAATAATAAAATATTTTTGGATTAAGTATGATAATGGATGATTATAGGCCTAGATCTCATGGACAAGATAATAGAGAAAGTGAATAATATTCAGAATCATATTAAGGAAGCTCAAAGTCGAAAAAACATTTTCACTAATAATCAAAGAAAGGATACATAATTTCAAGTTGGTTATCTTGTTTTCTTAAAGGATTCTCCATAGATGTTTGTTATAAGGTTTTATAAGAAAATGAAAATTTAACACCCTGAGATTTTGTGAATTTTGTTTTTGAATTAATTTATCCTTTTTGATATTTATCATTTCACAAAACACTAAAAATAGTTTATTTTTATATTAAAGCACTATGATTGGATTGCATTATATGAAAAACCAAGTTAATCATGCACTAAAAAAACATAAATTTTATCATTATATAAATGGAACACCAAGTTTATCTTACGTTATACACAAGAATTACTTTACTCGATGGCTTGTGTAATAGGAAAGACCAAGTTTTACAAAAAACTAATATATTATTAGTTTTTTTATTTAAATAATACGATATAAACTAGATATTAAATTAGAATATATTAATATATTTAACTAATTTATGAAAATATATGGTTTAGAAAAATATAATATTAATTAATAGGATACCAATTAATTAGAAATGAATATGAAACTGATTGAATATTAAAGAAAATGTCATTATTTTTATTGTGACAAAGTTATTTTAACACGAAATATTAAATTAATAATAATTAGGGAGTAATATTATTTTAATATATTCTATTATATATTCAATAAAATATTTTTTATATTCATCCAATCGATTTTTATGGTCATAAGATGTGAATAACCCCAATTTTATGCTTAAAAACCGATATTTTTATTAAGGCATTTTTACCGCCTTTTAATGAAGAAACCATTTTAAATCCAGTTTTCGGAACTATTTTAGATTTAATTTGTAGAAATTAAGTTAATATTTTAAATAGAAACATAACAATTAGGATAGGGTAAAATTTGGTAATTTTATGTGAATTTTAATTTTTAATAAATAGTGAATGATATTGAATTTTAGTTCAAAAATGCTTTTTCATCTTATTTTTTTATACGGTTAAATTAAATTTCTAATTAGTTTAAAAGTTAATTTAGATAATAATTTCATCAATAAACCCAATTTAGGCCATTATAATCAATTTCAGATTGAAATTGAATATAAAAACATAACAATATTTTGAATATTTTTATTTTAAAAACCTGCATCGTCTACCTAACTACCTGATTAAATTTTAAATAATTTCTAAACATTATGTGATTTGAATTTATAAAAATTTATTTAATATTTGTAATAATAATAATTAACAATTTATAATAACATCAACTTATTTTTTACCAAAAATATATGTGAATCTAATTAAAATTAATAACATCGATTAAGGTAAAATTATGCTTAAATAAAGGCTAAACCTTAACCTTAAGAACCAAAATGACATATAAAATTGTAAAAAATATATTTTATGGACATATTTATACCCTATAATACTTGTTATTAACTTTTTACAATTACTGCATCCAATTAAAATGGAAAAGGTTTTGGTGGAATTCCAATTCCAAAAATTTACAAGAGTGTCACTCCTCATCCACTATAAAAGGTATCATCTCCTCCCACTTCCTCACACATCTCAAGACACTTTGGATCGACCTATATATTTTCAAATAGATCCTAAATTTTTATAAACCCAACCTATTAGCCTCCCCTTTGGAATAAGGAAATCCATGGAATCCCTTCGGTGCAAATAAAAAGGAGTTACCCGAATAAGAGCTAACATTCTTCCTTAATTTTGATATGTTATTTCCAATATACACCCCAAAAAATATTATTATATTATTATTGTATAACCAAAATATTATCCCAAGTAAACTAGGATGTATTTATTATATTTTTTCTAACTATTATTAAACAAACTCCCATCTAATGGGAAATAATTATACTGTTTACATGTACAACGAACTACCGCCTCACAAAACGATGAAGATTCATTTTTCCTTTACCGGCTCTCATGATGGCCATTATGATAGGAAATATTTTTATCTATGTTATATATTTTATTTATTATTTCTTCAATATTTTTTAATCCCTTTACAGAACATATAATTATAGATTTCTTTTGGTGTAAATATGATAATTTAGTTTGACAAGGTGTGGACTATCGCTCCCTCAAAGCGTTGTGATTCATTCACAAACTACATGGGATGTATAAAGTATGTGTTTAGTGAAATTAAATGATTTATATGACATAATAATTCTAATTTAATGGTATTATATACTTATATACATATATTTAATTTCCTTTCTATCTTTCAAAATGATAATAAAACGGAAACAAAAATTCATTTGTATGTACGACCTATCGTCTCCTAAAACAGTGTATTGCGTTGCGTAATTATATATTTTATTGATTATTATAATAAAAATATAATTAATATAAATTTAATTTATATCATATTTTTAATTATGACAATCAGGTTATAAGTATAGGGATAAAAGATATAACAAATTAAGACACATGAGAAGAACAAAGTGAATATTAGCTGAAGTTAAACCTTAACATAGAAGTATTGACAAGAGGGTAATACATTGTCATAATAAAAACATATATGGTATTATATAAAATAATATGGTTATATTATGTATGTAAATTAAAATTATAATTATTATCCATAATGTTCTTAAGAATATGATGAGAGTTAAGACAGAAGATATGGGAAATTTCATCTCACTTTTTATTTCCATGAGATTCACACCTTAGACACAACTATTTTCTTTTTCTGTGGTGTTTATAATTACAATGAATGTATTACATTATTATAATTTTTATGTTTATTTTTATTTAAATATACATTCTATTATATTTATTTTATGGGGTTAATGTTTCAAAAGTTACCAAATCTGTAAGACATTTTTGTCTCCATTTTCATTCTTTCAGACACAAGTTTTATTATGAACCTAAATTATTTTTCATGGTGTATATTCATACATTTGAAAATTTATATCATGAATATAATAATTTTAATTATATTTTAATCTTTATGTAATTTGATTTTATTACCTGGGGAGTATGATTAAATGTTTCCAAGTGGTAAGATTTTATTGAAATAGTCTCATCTATTTTTGAGATTATTTATTATTATTATTCCATTGTTGAAATATTTTATTCATTATATTAATAACAATAATGATTTTTATCTCTATTTATTTACTATATATTCATGTATTGGTATCATGTTTCCAATCATTGGTACATTATATAGTTAAAAAATTATTTTTAGGAAATCTTGACTTTACCCTTTGTTCAGTCCGAAGTGCATGTTCCTTAAAAACCACATCTTTAAAAGGTTTCCTTAATTATTATATTATTATACTAATATCTTTAAAATAAATTTTTATCCACATTTAACCATTTTAAACAAAATGATTTTTAACAAGGAATCTTATTGACATTTTTCTGGTTGAGGCACATTTCTATACTTTTTACAGTGGAAAAGGAATTCTCAGTGTGTTTGTATTTATCAACCATCATGACCAACACTGCATTAAAAGTTCATTTTAAAGATTAATAATTTCCCCCTAATGTTCTAGAAATTGATCATTATAAATTACTTTCAAAGAAAAAGGTTTTCTAAATGTTTTCATCCTATTTTATAAGTTTTCAAGGATAATGGTTTTCAAAACCTTTTGAAGCATTATTTATAAGTTTTAAAATTATTTTAAAATGAATGATTTTTGAAATTTTTTCAAGATTTATTTATAATTTTTCAAATTATTTTAAATGAAATTGTTTTTAAAAACATTTCAATCATTATTTACGTTTTTTAAAATTATTTCCAAAGAAATGGTTTTCAAAAAAATTTCAAGATTCATTTATAAGTTTTCAAATAAAATTATTTTCAAAATGTTTTCAAGATTATTTTTATAAGTTTTCAAATAAAAATATTTTCAAATTTTTTTCAATATTCTTTTATAAGATTTCAAAGATTTTTTTTCAAAATGTTTTCAGGTTTTTTATAAGTTTATATGGAAAATAGTTTTCAAAATATTTTCATTATTTCCTTATAAATTTTCATATTTATTTTATAAAAAATTTAAAAAAGGATTTGTTTTTTAAAAATATTGTTCGAGTGAAGAATGGATATTTTAATCAAGAAAATTTTTTAAATGGAATTTCACAATTATTTCACATATAAGATGATATATGTTTGTGTAACTCATTCATTTATAGGAAAATTCATCAATGATTTCATTCATATTATTTCTCGGAATGGTTTATGTTTTGATGATAAGATTATCAAATCAGTTTCTATTTTATGAGATATATTCTTTTGAAAACCACTTCTTTCCATGATTTATTCTTTTTATGAAATTATGATGAAACCTATATAATTTTCCACAGGTTATGTTATGATTACATATTTATGATACCCATTTTATTTCATGGGTTAAGATATGATTGTTTATGATTTTTTCAAACACGTTTGTATGATTTTATTTTGATATAGTTAGGAACTATATATCCCTCAAATGAATTGGGTAACGAATTATATCTCATGAGATAGACTAAGATGGTCTTGAGAGAAAACCTTGACTACATATATGGCTATGGGAGCATACCATGAATACCCAGATTGTATGAGGGGCGAAATCATGATACTAATATGGACATGATGGTGAACTATGACTACCAAGATGGTGTGGGTAGTGTACCCATACTAACAAGATGTCCTTTGAAGGGATTCCTTAAATACTATGGATATCATATTGTATGATTATATGTTTTCTATAATTCCATGTTTTATTACTATGTTATGATTTCACAACTCATGTTATTTTTTTTATGATTCATATTTTATGAAATTGTATGATTTATTCCATGAATCTTGTTTATGATCTTTTATATTTAAGGTTTTATATTCTAATGTTATTATCACAAAGTTTTTCCCCTATACTCATATTTATACTTACGTGTATCCCTTTCTTACAGTTATTGAGAATTTGAGCTCACTCATTTTTAAGTTTCCTTTCCCCAGGGGTATGAAGATATGTATTATGTATGATTTTTATAATAAGGTTCATAGTCAAGAAGTTACAAGTGGGAGATAATTTATCTCACTTGTGTACAAGTTTTCATGTTTTCGTGTTTTTAAATGCATTAGACTAATACGGTATTTGGGAATCTATTTGTATATAGTTTTATGTTTTACACAAAATATACATAATGTTCATGTATGTTAAGAGTGGGTTGTTTTATTTGCTATTATAGTGAAGTTTTAGTTAACCTTTGGAATCTAGAATGATATCACATTAGCGATAACCCTAAGGACATGTATAAGGATAATTATAAGTAAAGTGAAGAGTTTATGAAAATTTCCTATAATGTAGGTAAATGATAGAGTAATTTGTTTCCTATGAATATAATAATTTGGTGATACTTCAAGTGGATGTTTATCTGGAATAGATATAATTAGGGGTAAAAACTCTGACAATATGTCTCAGGCGTAACTCGGGGTAACATGGTGCACGAAAATGGGCATTTCTACACACCTGGTTGGAAACTACCAAGGGATATACTTTAGTACTTCAAAAAAAAACTTTTCAAACCATTATGAAGCTTTTAAATTGAAGTTTGCTATGAATAACCAAAGATAAACCTATGATTTCATCGTTTAAGGAGGTTTTCCTAATTTGGACATCCTATGAGTAATTAATATTTTTGATTATATGGGTTTACTCTATGATAAGTGTTTCTCACACAATACTTGCTGGTTTTAGTCAATGGAGGGATCTAGATGGAACTAGACTAATGTTGAATGTGATGGAAAATTTGACCATGAGCAGTCAAATTGAATGATCAATAAAGTAAAGGATGTTTTGATCATTCATAATCATTTTTCAAGGAACATGATTAACAAATTGTACCTTAATCAACGCTCGAAATCACCATATAAGAGAAGGAAGGAGTTTTCTGAGAGTTTTGGTAGTGTAGAACATAGAGGAATGAATATTACGTTCCCTTTTGTTCCAAGAATGAGGGAATAATCACCTAATTGAATTATTTCTAGGAATAAGAAGATGTTTTGACTATGAAAAATAAGGACACAAAGTATATAAATACAAAGTAAAAAAATGAATTGTTCTGTTAACGAAATGGATAGAAATATTTTCCATACAAATAAATCATCAAAGGTCAAATGATTTAATTTTTAAATTAATGGTCATTATGAAAATAAATTTATAATATTGAAAGCTCTTGAAGTGAATAAAAAGGTGGTATGAGTAAGGGTTATATTGCTGATGATGATGAGGCTATATATTAAATTTGAAAATAACTAGGTATCATGTAATAGGATGGGGTATCCTTCTTATGGATTATTGATTAAGTGGAACAATCAATATTTCAATGTATTTGGATTCAAGAATTATGTTATATGAACGGTGAAATATACAAGGATTTTCTAGTTTATGTTTTTTACTAAGGATATAAAGGTATTTTTATGAATGTTTCTGATGGATTAGAAAAGTTATTTAATGACTAAGTGATATTTTGACTAAGGGAATGTATCCATTAATGTGTTCAAGAATATAGATAAAATTTTATTTAGCTTGGATAAATATATAATTGTAATAGATAAAGTAAATTGGATAATATCAACTAACAAGGAACCAATTAAGGATTTGTGGAAAAAGTGGTCTATATCATCATGGATGATGTTTAAAACTTCATGAATTTAATTATAATATCCAATAATCTTTAGAATAAGGAAGCCTACATTTTTTCATGAAGGATCTATCGAAATCCATGATATTACCATGTTTAAATAGGTTTTAAGATGAGGGTATTCACTTGTTTGGAATGTGAAAACCAGGAGATACTTCATGATATATATGGGATCAATTTTAAAATGATTTCATGACTTTATTTCTAATGTTTTGTATTTTCATCTTTTATAAGGGTTATATGGTTAACCATTTAGGGGGTGTTTAAGTTAAACATTGGATGAAGTTTATGAGACTAAAGTATTACCTTTCCACATGAGGATTCAGGCATATTGGATAACCTGCTATAAATGTTTTTTTTATTTTTTGTAACTGGAGAGATATGGGAAGAATTATGATAGATCTCATTATCTTTTAGTGCTTCAGGAATGAAAAATTCATCTTTCTTTTTAAAGAAAGATGTGAAGTGGAAATTTATCAAGACATGGAAAAAGGGTGATATTTTACATATGAAAGAGAATTAAATCCCATAAGTATAACTTCTCATTAAAATTATTCAACCTTAGGGAAATAATATTGAAACAAAAATTTTTATCCTAGTACCTTCTTTTCTGATGAATCAAATAGTCATTTACGTAATCCTAGATTTATGGATTTGGGATTCTAAACATTCTCTTGACCAAGTTCACTTTCAGTATCCTCCAAAACATGATAGTTATATTTATCTTCCATGTCCATGTTGTCACTTTATACCTACTTTATCCTATGTGGAAACCTAACTATGTGTTACTCTGGGGAATTGTTATGTTTCCATCTTTTTTTAATGAAAGATTTAGTGTTCGTTTGTATGATGTGGGTTAATTTGAATGGAATTTAAAAGTATTAAAACATTGATAAGAATGATTAAATAAGAGGGTTAAATTCATTCTAAGGGGAGCATAATGAAACAACCTAATATGTTTTGATTTTTTGAAATAATTTAAGCATTTTTATATTTTTTATTTCACTCAGCACAAAAAATAGTTTATAATATACTAAAGAAACATGTTTGGATTTCATTATATAAATCAACTAGTTAATCGTTCACAGTACAAGACCCAAATTTTAGATTTCTATTCATGGAACACCAGGGTTGTCCTGCGTTAAATTAAAGAATGAATTTCCTTGATGGTTTTCATAACACACAAGAATGAGGTTTACAGAACAATAAAATATTATTAAAATGTTATTATCTAATATACTATGATATAAAGTAGAATTTAAATTAGAGTGTATGAATAGTATAAAATATGTTATGAAAATATATGGTTTACAAAAATATAATATGAATTAATATGATACCAATTAATTAGAAATGATTATGAAACTGATTGAATATAATAAAAAAGTGTTATTTTTTATGGCCATAATGCTATTTTACCCAAATAAACTAAATTAATTACACTTAGTGAGTGATAGTAATGTAATATATATGTGATATATTCAATAAAATATTTTTTAAATTCATCCAACAATTTTTATAAAGATAAGATACGAACAAGCCAAATTTCATTCTTAAAAACCTATATTTTAAATAAGGTATTTTTAGCGCCTTTTAATAAAGAACCCATTTTAAATACAATTTTTGGAACATTTATATTTTTAATATGTAAAAATAAAAATTATATTTTAAATAATAAA
Source organism: Viscum album (assembly GCA_963277665.1). Taxonomy (NCBI): domain Eukaryota; kingdom Viridiplantae; phylum Streptophyta; class Magnoliopsida; order Santalales; family Viscaceae; genus Viscum; species Viscum album. Next base: position 647,245,868 of record OY728119.1, read on the forward strand.
ATAATAATTATGTTAGGGTAAATGCTTCGTCTAATTCTATGATGTTTCATTATTTAATGAATAGTAAAAATACTTAATTTTAGGTCAAAATTTCCTTTTCATATAAATTATTTATAAGGATAAATTAAATTTTAAATTATTTTAAAATTTTAAATAGATAATATTTTTATCAAGAAAAACAATTTAGGTTATTTGAATCAATTTCACTTTAAAATTTAATATAAAAACATAGAAATATGTTGAACATTTTTACTTTAATACCCCGCATTGTCGACCCGACAGCCGGATTAAAAATAAATTATTTTTCCCATTCTATTTTTGGAAATTAGAAAAATGGATTCAAAATTTGGAATAAGAATAATTTATAATTTTTAATATGGTGAAATTAGTTTTTTACAAATAATATTAGTGAAAAAAATTAAATTTAAATACATTGATTAAGGTAAAATTAAGCCTAATTAAGGACTAATCCTTAAACTTAAGGGCCTAGATTTCCTATAAACATGTACAAAATAAATTTTATGGCCATATTTATACCAAATAATCATATTAATATACTTTTTACCACTATGTCATCCACATTCATTGGGAGAATGTTGGTGAAATTTCCTTTCCCAAAATTTACAAGAGTGCCACTCCTCAGCTATAAAAGGCCTCTTCTCCTCCCAATTACTCCCAACTATCAACCCCATTTTATATTAACAATATATGCACAAAAATATCCAAAAAATACCTCTACTAATTAAATAAGCATCCTCTAGCGTAAAAAGTAAACCAAGGAATCCCTTTGGTGTAAACTAAATGGAGTTACCCGAATTAGAGGTAATGTTCTTCTTCTAATTGTTCTATTTTATTTCCATTCTCCAGCCACAAAAATATTTCAATTTAATGATTGTATAAATTTTTTTTATCATAAATATAATATTATTTTTTTATGTTAAGGGTTTTAACTACTCTTACACACGCTTCCATCTAATGGGTAACAAACATATTTTTTATGTGTACAACGAACTACTACCTCACAAAACGATGACTGATCACTTTTCCTTTACCACATCTCATGGTTGAAATTATGATGAAAAATATATTTTTTATATTATATTTATTATTTATTTATTATTATTTAATCATTTTACAAAACATATCATTGAACATTCCATTTTTGTGTAAATACAATAATTTCTTTTGAGGATGTATGGAATACCGCTCCCTTAAAGTGATGTGATTCATTCAAAAAATGCAGGGAATGTATTAAGGATGTTTTTATTAAACATATATGATATATGTGACATAATAATTCTACTATAATGATATTATATAAATATATACATATATACGATTTTCTTTCTTTCTTTCAAAAGGATAATAAAACAGAAACATCGTTAATGCGTACGTATAACCTACCATCTCTATTGGTGATATGTTCTATTTCGTAATTCACTATTCTATATATTATTATCATTAAAATAAAATGAAAATAAATGATATTTATAACATGGTGTAAATCTTGGAAATCATTATATAACTATAAGGACCAACGATACAACAAATTAAGACACATGTTACGGACAAAGCGAATATTTTCCGAAGTGAAACCATGACATAGAATTGTTAACATTTGGGTAATATAATATCATAAAAAACCATATATGGTATTATATATAATAATATGTTTCTGTGATAGATTTATAATATAAATATTTTTATTATATATGATTTTTGTATGATTACAATTAGATTCAAGACACAAGGTAAGTGAAATTTCATGTCGCTTATTATTTCTGTGAGATACATGACTTATAACCCACTATTTTCATTTGTGTGGTGCATATAATGACCATTAATGTATTAAATGATTATTATTATTAAATTTATGGGTATTTATATATCCATTATATGATATTTATTTCATGTGGTTAATTTTTCAAAAGTTACCAAATCTGTTAACCGTTTTGTATCAATTTTCCTTATTTAAGACATATATTTTGTTATGAACATACATTTTTTAGAGTTGTATAAAAATAAAATTGTGATTTTTTATAATTAATATCATTATGTTAATGATCATATATATATAATTTCATTTCATTTTATTACATGGGGATTATGTTGTAAATATACCAAGTGGTCAGAGTTTTTTGAAATAATCTCATTTCTTTTTGAGATTGTTTGTGATTATGATTAAATTAAAGAAATATTAGGATCCATATCTTAATAACCCTAATGAATTTTATTACCTATGGGTTTTCAATATATATATTAATGTATTGGTACTATTTTTCCACACTTTGGTACATAAGATAGTTAAGAACGTGTTTTTACTAATTCCCCACTATAACCCCTCTATGGTCAGAAATATGTGATCCTTAAAAACCATGTTTTTCAAATGGTTTATAGAAATATTATATTAATCTTATATGATCATTAAGTTAATTTTTACCAAATTGTTTTTCATTTTCAAACAAAATGGTTTTTAATAAGGAATATATTTTTTATTTTCTTATCGAGGCACCTTTATAAACATTTGTTTCAGTGCGAAAGGAATGATTGACGTGTACAGATTTATCCACCCTCATGAATAAAATTACCTTTAAGCATACATTATATTATTAAAAATTTATTTTTTCCTAATTTTATGGATATTGTTTTGTTTAAATGTATTTTCAATGAAAATGGTATTAAAAATATTTTAAATCTATTTTATAATTTTTCAAGGAAAATTTATTTCAAAACAATTTCAAGATTTTTTTACATTTTCAAATTATTAAAAAAGAAATGGGTTTTATAAAAATATCAAGATTTATTTAGATGTTTTCAATGTATTTTAAAATAAATGGTTTTCAAAAAAAATTCAAGGATTATTTTTATGTTTTTAATATACTTTAAAAGATATGGTTTTGAAAACATTTTCAATACTCATTTATGAATTTTCAAAGAAACTAATTTTCAATAATTTTTCATGGTTATTATATCTGTTTTCTAAGAAAGTGGTTTAAAAAAAAATTCATCCCCTTTTATATGTTTTCAATATTTTTTTTAAATTTGTTTCATGATTTTTTTATAAGATTTGATGGAAAATTGTTTTCAATATTTTTTTCAAGATTTCAATATATGAAATCATTTTTATTTTCAAGAAAATGGTTTTCAAAAGGTTTTTCGATTTAATATTTCCCCCAAATAATAAAGTATATTTTCATAATAATTTTTTTAAAGGTCTTTCAAAATTAATTCACATCTAAGATGACATATATTAGTGTCAATCCTTAATTTTTGGGGAAATTATTAAATGATTCCATTCAAATATTTTATTTGAATGGTTAATGTTTTTATGTCATGATTATGAAGCATGTTTCCCTTTCGAGGGTTATATTATTTTAAAGCCTTGTTTTCACAGGTTATGATTTTGATTAAATTATTATTAAAAAGGTAACTTTTTCGATGGGTTCTATTATGATTACGTGTTTATGATACCCATTTAATTTCATGGGTTATGATATGATTGTTTATTATTTTTTGGAATATGTAGGAATGATTTCATTATGTGATGCGTGGGACCCATATCTCCCTCCAATGCATTGGGTAAATATTTATATCACATGAGATAGACTAAGATAGTATTATGAGTAAACCTTAACTATTAATATGTCCATGAGAGTTCACCATGACTACCAATGTGGTATGATGAGTTATATCATGCTACAAAGATGCCCTTGGGAGTGACCCATGACTACCATGACAGTATGGGGACTGCACCAATACTACTAAGATAGCCTTGGTAGTTATTCTTTGACTACTATAGAAATCATATTATATGCTTATGTTCTTTCCATAATTTCATGTTTCATTACAATGTTATGATTTCATGGATTATGTTCTTTATTTAATTATCATTCATGTATTTTTAACTACAAATATTTATTCCATGATTCATGTTTATGATCTATGATATGAAGTGTATGATCTTCTAATGTTATGATCACATTCTCAAACCCCTATGCTCATGTTTATTCTTTCATGCCTCCCATGATTACCTATAGTGATCATTTGATCTCATGCCTTTTTATATTTTCTTCACCCCAGGTTATGAAGATAACTATTATGTTTGAATTGGATAAGAAGTGTTATAGTCAAGAAGAACCTAGTGGGAGATAATGTAGCTCACTTATGTACCCGTGTTCATGTTTTGATGTTACCAAACCACCAAACTAATACGATATTTTGGAAAATATTTTTAAATAATTTTATAATTTATGAAAATGATATTTAATGTCTATGGATTTTAAAACTGGGTTTTTATAAAAATAATTTCATATGTACATCGATCTATTTTAATTTCAAAAAATAATAGGATCTATGTATTACCATTTTGGTATGCCACCAAAACTCTCTAAAGAGCATTCTGATTTCTATATATCATTATTAAGGAATTATATTCTAGAATGAATACATGTAATCAAATATAATGAAATTTAATTTTCACCGAAATTATCTTTCTATGATGTGAATATCTAAATTCTTGACATACGAGATCTAGTGTTGAAGAGTCAAAAGACTCATTTGGTAAAGGTAATTTCGAGAAATCATAATATAGTTGAACTGATACGATAAAATGTAGAATTTATGTTTATGAAATTTTCATATTGGTACATGATGTGTAATTATGGAAATTTATAGGATGAAATTTTCAAAGGAGGTCAGAATTCGACACCTGTTTCTCAATTACAGAAAGCTTTTATTTCCCGAGAAACAATAAAACTATGCACATAAATTTATTTAATAATTCTATTAAAAACGAAAATTCATATTTATTATAAATTTAATTTTATGAAATTAATGTAATTTTTGAATTTATAATGAAAAAAATTAGCTTACGGTGAATTGTTAATATTTTTCAGAAATAGATTATTTGTTTGATGAGTGAAAAATAGAAATTTTACAAATATATCATTTTTAGGAAACTATAATGGTATAATAATTAAATAAAGTATTAAAAAAATTTCTTTAAAATATGTATATTCAAGATGAAATATAATTAATATAAAAATATTATGTTAAAATTAAAAATATATTCTTCATATTTTGTAAATATCAGTAATTTATTTATTCAAATATAAAATATTTTTAGTTTTTCAATTTTAATAAATTATTTACAAGTTTACTTTTATTTTTTGAATATTTATATAATAATAATTCTCCTTTTATTTTAAATAATACAATTAATTAATTTTTAATAAACTTTATAATTCATTTTTCTATGAAATCAGTTTTATAATTAATTCAATAATTTGTTTTAAAAAATAGTGTTCATTGGATTTTGTGCCCTTATTAAAAATTAATTTTACCACCTTTAAAAATTGAATCTTTAAAAATTGTTTCCATATTTGGGATTATAATAATTAATATTAGGTAATAATTTTAAATTAGTTTTGGTCATAATGAATTATAACCACGATAAATAATAATCACCTAAGATATGGCGAAAATGGGTTAAAAGAGTTAAAAATAGAGGGTTAATGATTCAATATAAAAAACACTTTATTATACCTAATCATTTCATCATATTTTGACAATAGAATTATCATCTTAAAATATATGGAAATTGTTATCCACATTCACAAAAAAAACTAATTTATATTGTTATAATATTTTACGTAATTCCATGTTTGTTATTTCCCTCACTTATAAAAGGGTACCATTTATCATTTATTAATTATACCCATTGAACCACTGAGATATGTCAAGACCTACCCAAATCCCATAACCAATTACATAGAGGAACTGTTTTAGTTTTTTGGGACAAAGGTTGTTCATTACTAAAAGTGGAGTCTAATTTGTGTTTCTTGTCAATCCACAATTGGTTGATCAGGGAGTTTCAAATGAAAGAGATCTTACAGTATAAGATGCCTACGATGTTTATGGTGGAATAATTTCGTAGTGATTGCAAAAAGTTTAGGATCATAATCATGAGGAAGTGGGAAGCTTCATGAAAGGTGGCTTTCTGTGATTGACTCTTCATAAATATGGTAAAGGCATGGGTTTTGTGAGAAAAAATGGCTGAGATTCATGAAGACATAGTGCATCGTGAATACACATTAAAAATAACCAAATGGGATGAAAGTAATCTCCTTGACTATCAAAATTGGAGACTGGTGAATGCATGATGGTTTGACGGTAATCTTCATGACTATGAGAAGCTTCTTTAGTGGGTTACTTTTTCCTGTAGCTTCGTAAGTGAAGGAGCATTATGAAAATGAATTTGGAGGTTCACGAAAAATATTTTGGAGGTGTTGGATCATCATGGAGGTTTGATCCTATAAATATGTGTCTACCCCCACTTCATTAGACACGAAAATAATTAGAGAAAATCTTAAATCACACTGAATTGTGAAGGATAAGAGATTTTTGAATCAAGTATTCATTGTGATCTTGATCATCGTGAAAAGACTATCTTAGTATTTACCAATTATTAGGTATATCAGAAAAAAATGTATCATGATGGATATTTATACCACAATTACATAGTGTTCTATGATGGCAGTATGATTCTTGAAGGTTGGGAGACTCATGAAAAGCATCGTGAATGAGCTTCACAAACAATAATTTTTGAAAATCTGATTTGAGTGAACATTGATTTCCAGTGAATCCACTCAGGGAATCGAAGCAATATGAGTCCCATGATATTAAAGGAAAAATACATAAATTCCAATCTACTAAAGTGACCTTCAATTTGTTAAACTATGTAATACTTTACCCAATGCATTAAGTTGGTTGGAGCTGGTGAATGTGTTCTGAGGGTGGGAATGTGATATCCATAAAATCTTGTAAAGGCATTATGCTTAAAACATAGTGACTATGTCTGAAATATTTTATTGAAAAACTAGTATAGATTATTGTATTTTAATAAAATCAACACCATGTCTGCATATTATCCTTAGACAACCCCTTAGTGGTGAACCAAGAAAAAACATCATGTTGCATCTCTACATGTGAATGATTAATTACACCACTATTCCATAAAGAGAGGTTTAACATGTTTCTACCAAGATTTATTGAGATCCATCAAATTAAAAGAAAAAATAGATACCCTGATTCACCCCTACCCTCTCATGGTGTTTTAGGGTCCAACACTATTAAAAGACCAACCTAAGAGGCTTAAGGTTTAAACCAAATTTGTTTTTCATAGGAAGTGGTAAAACTCTAAATCGAGTGTTTCCTTTTTATTTCCTCATATAAAAAAATCAAATATTCTATAACATGGATTATATAAAAACATAAATATCTTATATATAATTAAATGTTATTTTTTTATGCTTTCAAACCACTATTCATATCCTTTACATCCTATAGAAAATGTAAGCATCAGTCGCACGTACTTATGGACCACCACCTCCACAATGCGGTGCAATTCATTTTTCATCACTAAATTATTTGGAAAGTTATAAATATGGAACTAATGAATATATATGATATTTAAGAAATAATTATGATTCTATAAGTATAATATATCATTTACCTTATTACACTTCCACCCATTAAAAAAGATAATGTCACTCAAGCATACACATGGGTTACCACCACCATGAAGTGATACAATTCATTTTTCATGTCCAATTTTCATGGATGATTAAATATATGTATATAATTAATATATATTAGAATTATATCATGATAAAAATTCATTAGATAAAAAAACCATGATCAATATATAACGACCATAACTTTATAATCAAAGAATGCATGAGAAGCGAAGCAGTAAACAACTAGACAGATGAAGATAATGAGAAATTTTTAATGAATGAATGACAAGATGTTATATATAAAATATCTATTGTATTATAAGAAAAAATATTATTTAGGTATATAATTATAATAAATGTAAATTTATCATACATGATGTTTAAATCAATTTTCACATAAGTTGAATCTAAGGCAGGTATTTATTTCATAATCAAATGTAAATTCGAGATTATTTATGATTTAGTATAAATTGGGTGAATTATATGAAATTTTTATCATAAACCCCATATATTTTATTCTAATAATTTTATGAGTACAAATTACATGTTTTACTTTCATTTTTTTTGTCACTAATTACGCAAATATACAGATGAATATTTTTAAGGGAATCCATCATTGTTTTTTATTCGATCAAAAATTATTTTATTATTTGTAAATATATTATTTCAAATTTCTTCAAAAAATATTTTAACAATGATCCAATGATTTATAAATCCCCTTTTTACGCAATTTTGACTTTATAAAAAATGTTTTAAAGTATTATTCTTGTCATTTTCAGATTGATGTATTTTTTTACAGTTGGCGTGAATGGATTTTTTATAATGTTTACAACATGAACACATTATCCCATCACCATGACTACTATTTTATTTTGAACATAAATTAAATGTTTTCATAATCATTTTTGAATCAAATATTTAACTTTTATTTTGTAAATATCTAGATTCCAAGTATGTTTTTTTTCAAAATGAAAATGTAATTTTCTTCAAGAAATATTTCTGTGATATTATAAGTCTTCTTATCTTTGTCATCATAATCTAATGATCCATATGCTTTACTAGGGATATAATCTAGTTATTCCATTCACCAGATATATCTACATGACTTATTACCATTTTGTTATATTTATTGATTAGTTATAATATTGATAATTTGAATTCTAGTTTTTTAATATGAATGTTTATGTTGATTATGTATTGAATTGTTATTCACCCACTTTATGATGAACGAATTGACCAAAAGAAGTTATAAGAAGGGATATTTTTATCCCCTTGGTGATTTGGTATGTATCATTTGAAAAACTAGTTTTTATATTTGACATAAACCTTAGCTATTTATGTATGATTTCGGGACAAAGTCCATTGATAGAAAGATTATGATACCTGGTATTATGCATTCCATCATTATGTAACTAGTTAATATTATCCATATGATTATTTACATTTATATGTAATATGTGGATATATTCTCTTTTTATGGTATAAGATACATGAAATATTTGATTATTTTTATCACTTCCAAATTATCTATGATATTCTAATTTTATGATAGTTTTTTTGTATGTTTCCATTATTAAGCATCTTATCTCACCATTTATTTTTTTCCTTTCTCTAAGATAACAAGAAGATGTCTATCAATGATTTTTTAAATGTAATAAAATAAATAATATAATTGTAAATATATTTTATATTTTATTTCATGTTTTCAAATATAATAGGGGAATCATGTATGTATCTATTATCCCAAAACAACTAAACTGTTTCATCATTTGGAATGCAATATCTGGTATATGATGCCAATATAGTAAAAAAACACCAGCTATGGGTTACTAAAGTATGAGAGATACATTAGTTTTTAGATTCTAATACTTATGAGTCACATATGTATTTGATATAAATGGGTAGATAATTATTATTATGTTTTATTTACTTTTCACTGTATAACAAATAATTGGTACATGTTTATATTCAACCATAATGGTACCATCCATTAGTGACTGGAATATGATGTTTCGATCTGGTTTTTAGATACATATAATTGTATTCCAGATTATATATTGATTCTTATAATCCCAAGAGCTTGAGTAGGGCCTCTAAAAGGATGTTTAAATTTTCTTCACCCCCATATTACACCCCTAAAATGTACCAAAGACCAATAACTAGATTTTTAAAGTGGAGAGTTTCTTAATATAATACAACTTGGATTCTATGACAGGATAACTATTTCATGTGGATATACAATGTGGTGACATGGATGGATCTTCATGGAGATGGTAACTTTTTTGTAGAAAATCCCCCAAAAAATTATTTAAATATTTAATGTAAGTAATAAAAGTAGGGGTTCGGTTTTGAAACAATTAGAGGTGGAAAAAACTATAAACCATATTAATATACAATATTTAGGTAATACTAATCAAACACAAAGTGTTGATATTCAAATTATAAATGATTTCATGTGGTGAATGAATCACAACATTTGGTAACAAACACAGTCTATGGTATGTTTTATATCTTCTTCCCATACACTCATAATAATAAATTATAGGTTCATCCATTTTATCCTGCCAATATTTTTTAAAACACAGGTGAATTATGTAAGAGATCCTAGAAAAAACCTCAAAATCATAGAATCCTAATAATATTTTCCATCCTTTCCTTTTGCCTCCAAGGATTTTGGATTTTACCTCTAGTGAGGAAGATCATTCATAGTATTTCATTTGATAATCAATCAGATGGTGGTATTAAATTTTGAATATATGAAATCAATGGTTGGGGGGGGTACTTGTAATGTATTTTTATCTTGTTAATTTTATATTGTAGGATACCACAGAGTTACCCTCATCAAGTGTTCGACTTTTTTACTATACTACTTTAGGGGATGAACCGAATTTTCATACTATTTATCAGACAAGATGTATAATCCAAAGAAATATATGTATAATTGGAGGTAATTTTATAGGAAGTGTTTCACTGGTATTTGTGTGACCTTTAAAAAAAATTTATTCCTCGAGGTGGATCATAGGTTAGGTTAAAAACACCTCCAATTTTATAATAATGAAACTCTATGAGCATTTTTCAAGGCATCATTGGGACATCTAAAAAATTCAAATGATTTTATTAGGAGTAATGAATTCCATGTAGTGAATATTAGACCCATGGATTTTTTTAATTTAATTCATTGATTCTACATATTTTTTATCCAAAAAAGTGGGTGAGTGTTTTGAGATATTTAATAATGCTTATAAATAGCTTTGATAATACCAGTAGAGTGGAAAATACTAGAAATGTGAGTTGTAGCATTGAAAAATATTATATTATGAGAATAATATTTGAGATGATGGTGTAGTGAATCATCTAAAATATTCTTGAGTATGAAATGGTTAGTGTTATTATAGTCGATCAATAATGTGGTGGTAGATGATTCCCCATGGAATTGTTTTCATGGTTAGTGGATGTTAGTGAGATATGAGCATGTTTCCTCATTGTGGTTAGTTTTCATAGAATATGTGGAATTTATTTTTATAGTTTCAAGGTTCCTCGTTTCTATTTTAATGTGAGATACTTAGTATGGTAACATCAAATTAGGAATAATGTGCAATTTACTATTCATGAATAATTCTTATAATTCATTCCCTTAACGGTGGGTGGAATTCCATCTTTCTTTAGTGGACTTTTTAAAAAACCCTTAACATTTACTATGATTTGTATCAACAAATTAATGTTTTACAGTGGGTATGAAAACCTAGTGGTATATTTATAATGGGGTATTTTTGTTAACTATATTGTGATTTTTGCTTTTCAGGTAAGTTTTTTTCTCTCTAGGCTTTGGTTTTAGTTAATTGAGTATGAAACATGTTATTGTAGTATCTATAAATAATATAGAAAGGTTATATAAATTTTAACATTTCATTATTTGATTTTAGATACTTCATGGCCCTTTTTTCATCATTCATTGTTTTGTTTAGGGAAATTTTTGTGACATTTGAGAAATTTCAGATGTTTTGGGGAATATATACAGTTCGTGCACTATTAAGGAAAACATGCAGTTTGGACCCAAAAAATATGAACCCTATGTTGGTTCTATCAAGGGGGGCACATAGTTTTTCCAAACCATGTTTCCTCTCCATTTAATTCATGCACACTTCGATAGGTCGGTTTTCAGGGTTGGTGTATGATTAGTTTAAACATGTGTCCAAACCATGAACCCCTTTTAGAATCAATATAAGAAATCTTGGTTAGGGTGCACAGTTACAACTGACCATGGGTCCCAAACAAGAAGATATGAATGTATGTTTTTAATCTCAATAAAATAAAAATTTAAATTTGGGGATCCCTTAATTAACCTTTAATCATCCACCATATAACCCTGAAAAAATTTCATGGATTTTGGAGGCATTCTCGAGGATTTTTTAGGTCCTCAAACATCTTCTCTTGGGAATCTATGTGATGATGGAAGATCTTGATCCATATTAGGTATGAGGTTACTCTCTTGATTTTGGATTTATCCCTATTATCTTTCTCTCATTATTAAGAGTGGTGAATCCTCTCATTAATGATGGATTAGATCATAGTTTGTAATGATCTGGTATTGATGGATCATGATTCTAGGGATTTCTTATTTATTCTCATCTTCATCACTATCAGTTGGTTTTTATCATTGTAGATGTCAATTTTATTTGACCATGTTATTAGAGGTAGTCGGTTCCATATTATTTATCCAAAAATTGAAACCCTAAATTTATTTATTGATATGAAAATGTTTTCAAATTTATTTTTAAATTCATGATTTGTGATGATTTAATCTTTTCTTCAAAAATTGAATTGAAATTGTGAAAACCCATTACTTTATATGGAATTTAAATCATTGGGTAGATCATTAGAAAAATGATGTCTTGAGTTGAATGTGGATTTGATGAAATGATTTGATTCCAATTCATTAGAAAAATAAATTAAAATGAAATATGATTTAAAAGGCATGGATTTGATGAATATATTTGATTTTTTTATATTGAAATGGAACGTTGAACCTAGAAATTGAATATTTGATCAATGAATAATGAATTGAAATGAAATGATTGATTTTACCATGATTGATTGATTGAATTATTGAAGCACATGCGATCCTGATTAATTAGTTCATCATTTGGACAAGAACAATAGGACTCTTACTCCCTCGCAATGGATTAACAATGGGAAAATTTACTAAAACTAGTTTAAAATGTTTTTTCATGATTTGATTTTGATTGATTAGTCCCATTATATTGTGCATATATATTTGTTCACACATACTTGGGCTGTGATCGATGAATGAGTACTACGAGGATCTGAGAGCATGAAACTAATATAAAATGGGGCACATGAAAATTATGATTTCTTTGTTTGACTTGATTATAAATTACATTATGAAAAGAATAGTTTATTTATGGTATAAATTTTCTATAATTTTTTTATAAAAAATTTTCATCTAATCCTTATCTGATATACCTTCCATGTTTTTATTGGAAATCATGTTTTGAGTAAAAATATATATAAGAATTTCCATGAATTTATGATATAAATTGAAAGAATAGATGGTTTAATTGTTATTTAATTGATTATGTAATTCATTGTGAGATTATAATGGGATGTTTAGATCATACATGACATTTTTGTTTGGCCATTTTTAGATCCTGTTATGTTAGGAATAGAAAAAGGAAAAAAAACCACTTAGAGGTTGTAGTTGTGCTTGATCCGATGTAATCTAGAGTGATAGTGGAGATCAGTGGAGGTATGTTCCAATTGTTTCATAAGTATTTTGAGACTTGGTATTTATGTGTGTAATCTTTTTTCAGATGATTCTTTCTTATTTGGTTTATCTACTTTATTTTGGTACTTCTCTCCTTGAGAAGACTCCAGGATACCAATAATGTATAATTTATCTTCCCCTATGTTATCGTTATTATGGGAAACCATTCCATTTGATGTTTGATATGAGGAAATGTGATAGTAAACAACCCATGGGGATTGATAATTCCCTTAGAGATATGTGAGGACTTAGATAGGTACAAGTGTACCAGATTATCTAGGCTAGTTCATGATAAATATTATCAAAAGATTGTTCCGTATCTTTCCTTGGTGTCAGTATGTAGTCTAGGATATCCTTGTAGAAATGAGATGTTATTTAGGGACATAAGATTATGTTGAGAGTGATAAACTACCCTACTCTGATTATTGTGAGCCTTAATTGTGCATGAGTTTTTAGGAAAAGTTCTATTGAGGAATACTTTGATTTGATTATAGAATTTTACCTAAACTTGACACAAGTATCTTGAAATCATAAAACTTTAAATTTAATTTGATCGAATTGGAATTCTTATATCTCTTGATTGAGTTCATGATATAGGCATCCATTAGAGAAAAAGATAGAATAGGGTATCCTATGCCCCTATCCTATTTTCTCTTTATCAAAGATTGATATCACAATGAATTTGTCACGACCCATCCCCCGGGGCCCGTTTCGTGACTACCCCAAGACCACCTTCCATAGGCTAGGGGATGGAGAGTAGCACCGAAGGCATATTCCCTAAAACTGGGAAGACATTGCCTTTATAACTTGTAAGCACATGAAATCAGGCACACAACAAGATACAAAACCAAGTAAACTAAATAGTAAACAGAGTGAGTGCGATAAGTAAAAGGGGCCAGAATACATGCCCAACTGGAATGTAAAAGAATATTAAAGTATAAGTAAAATGTAACATCTCCTATGGAAACACGCCAAGGATCCTACCTGAAGGGTAGGTATAGCTCTCAATCAATCATCTCTGCGGTACACCTCGTCTATGGTCCACCTCGATGTTACCTCTAGTCCTAGTACTCTTGTCCTCAATCAGCTTTGTCCATCGTCTGCACCAAACATGACTATGTGAGGGCATAGCCCATGCTGGGGTGAGTATAACGATACTCAGAAGTGACCCCAAGACCCTCAAGGTCTCACAAAATCCACAAAGGATAAACCACAAAGAATGAAATTAACTGACAAACCTACTTTGGTATATTCCCATAAATATACATAAGTTATCAATTATACCCATCTCAATCATGAGGAAACACAGAGCCCAAATCAATATCCCAAAGCTCAACTGTTCCACAAAGGAAGAAACACCATGAAGGTAAGTACCACACAGGTATGGCACACAGAAGAATACCAAAAAGGTACTGACTCAACTCACACTAGGTATAACTTAGGTACAGTAGTAGAGATTATTAGATTTAACTACTAAATCATATTACTCTGTTAAGAAGCATACCCATGTAGGATCTGTAGGTGCTGACCCACATAGGATCGCTTGGTGCTGACCCACACAAGATCACTTGGTGCTGACCCACACATGATCGCTTGGTGCTCACCCACATAGTATCGCTCGGTGCTGACCAATACAGGATCGCTGGGTGCTGACCCACACCGGATCGCTCAGTGATCACCCACACAGGATTGATCGGTGGTGACCTATACAAGATCTGTAGGGTAGTCCCTCATGGAATCCTAGTGCAATTCAATGAGGTACCCTCAATCATAGACACACGAAGGATCTCATTCTCAAGTCACAACCAGCTATAGGGTTCCAGCACTATGTTTGCTCGTCTTTGGGAGAGTCCGCTACTCAAGCCACTGGTCGATACTCCAACTACCACAAAGTCTCATGAAGAAGTATCTCAAAGGACCTCCACATCATTGGGGTCTCAAAACAATAGATGATGCATCAATCAGACGCCCGGTCTGTATGTTATTTGGCTTTCATGCTTGAGGGCCTAGTTGGATTCGTGCTCGATCCAACCCGACCATATCTCAACTTAATCCAAACCTCACGTAGGGTATACCAAAGGGACAGTCTCACTCCAGGTTTCCCATTGATGTGGCATGTTCATCAAATGGATGTCTGGTGCCAAAGTTATGGCCAAAAGAGTGTAAATGTGTCGAAGTTGGCACGTGTCCGGTCTGACTCGGCCTGACACGCTGGGTCAGGCTCGGTTCGCTAGTTGGCCCGACCCAGTGGACGGCCTGACCCTTGGTCCACCCATCCCATTGGGCAGTCAGACCCTTAGGCGACCTGACCCATTGGGATGCCCAGGCCGCGCTGGGCGGCCCGACCCACTGGGTTCGGCCCGAACCACACTAGGCAGCCCGGCATGGGCAACGGGAGACCGCAGGCGGTACGAGGCAGCGTGGAGGCAGAGTCCACGGACGGCGCGAGGATGAGCGGTGACAGAGGCAGTGGATGATGCGAGGGCATGGGGAGGTGTGGGACCTGGGGGGTGAGAGGCCACGGGGCGATAGCTGCGGCGGCCGGCAGAGGCCGCTCGATGGAGGTGGCCATGGGCGGCGAGGGCTGCGGGCGGTACTGGCTACGGGCGGGGAGGTCCGCGGATGGGGTGAAGACATGGGGCGGTGGAGGCCAGAAGGCGATGGATGCCCTAAGGCGTTGGAGGCCATGCAGAATCGTGGGCCACGGGCGGCGCCGTTGCACCGTCGCCTTCATCACAGCTAGAGGTGGTACCAACTTCCATTCTCTTGCCCCACCGAGGTTGGTCGCCATCCTCCTCCATTTCGAAGAACACAACAATTAAACACATGATTTTTGGAGAGCTCATGCCATGTTTGTTTGCCTGGCAATCTCCGCGTTAGAGCTGTAGCAAGCAGTTATAATCTCTTTCTGACTTTTTATGATGAATTATCAAGAATGGATAAGGGGATGAAATTAAAACAATCACCCTACAACCAACTTCAATAATTATTCCCAATCCCGCAAAAAAACAAATCATCCATGGTCACCTACTTAGCGAGTTGACCCAAATTCTTTGTTTAGAAGAGATGAACATGGAAATCGATGATCACAAATAATTAAACCCCTACCTCGATTGTTCGATGACATTGGCGCGAGAAAGAAGTCTAAGAAGGAAAAGAGGGTGCCAACGATCTTCGCTTCCGAAACCACGCTTCGATGTCGGGCTTGTACGCCATCCTCTTTTTTGATTTCCTAAGAACGTTCTTCGATGGCGTTCTTTTTTGGAGAAATTTTTCCCACCAAGGAACATCGTTTCCAACCAATAATCCTCCCAAAACAAAGAGGTGCCAATATAATTAAATTAAGTAGATTAATAATACTGGCACATTGGCATAATTAATTGGCTCATTTAATTATACCACGTTGGAAAAATTAATTTTCTCAATTACTGAATAGTGATGGAAAAATTTAAATCAGGGGAGTTGATTGGTTTTATCACATTAAAGGGGGTTCGGGTTTTCCCTGCCTCTAAATTAAAATGGGGGTTTTAGGCTCAGTATTCCCCACCTTCATAACATACATATAGGAGGTTTTAGTTCAGGTGGTCCTGACCATTAAACCATCTACATGGGAGATTTCAACTAAAAATAAAATAAAATTAATGTTTACTTATTTTATTTATAATTCTATAAAAAACCCAAAACTATCTTTCACCCTCGATCCACTACAGTTGAGGAAATGGTCTCCTTAAAAGAATACTAGTGCTACGAGTTCAGCGGTTCCCTCAGATTTCAATTCCGAGCACCAGTTAAAAAGTTACAAAAACCCACTCGCACGTTTACTGAACGTACCAGAAGAAAAGTACAGAAAATCATTCCGGGCACACTGGGTATCGAAATCACGCGCCGTCAATTTTCGCAGACTCGTAAAATTCCCATATATTTAAAAACAATTACATGGAATTTTTTTGTCTTTAAATTCTCTCCACCTGAGTGTCGTACGTCCCCGTATCCCACTTCCCAAAACTAGGAAAACAAGTGGGGGTACTGAGCATGCATATTAGCCTCCCACTCCCATGTGCTCTCTTGGAGGTTCCCACGCTGCTAGTGAATGTGCACCAGAGGTATCGACTGCACAAAAAAGTACCCACTCTTTTCGATCCTCAATCTCCACTAGTACCTCTGAAAATGTCTCCCCATCGTCGATGTCTAGCTCGTCGTGGTTGATAAAGTGAGAAGGGTTTTGCACGTCTCTCCTGAGCTGGGATACATGGAATACATTGTGCACCCAGTGCAACCATGGGGGAAGTTCTAGGAGGTAAGCCATCTAGCCAAATCTTCAGAGGATTTGAAAGGATATGATGAACCTTGGAGATAACATGTTGCCGCATCCAAATCCCCGCAAACTTCTTCGAGGTGAGACTCGTAGAAAGATGTGGTCGACATCCTCAAACTCAATAGGTCTTCATCTCCTGTCAGCATAATACTTACTCCTACAATGTGCAGCCTTCATCTGCTCCTGGATGATCTGCACTTTCTTTGTGGTAGCTGGTACCATCTCTGGTCCCATGAGTGCTGACTCCCCCAGGTAAGTCTAGTACAAAGGTGATCTGCAAGGTCGCCCGTACAATGCCTCAATAGGTGACATCCCAATGGTGGAGTGATAACTGTTGATGTATGAAAACTCCACCAAAGGAAAGTGATACCCCCAATAGCAACTGATGTCGAGGATGCAAGCACGTAACTTGTCCTCGAGGGTCTGCATGGTCCACTCAGTCTGGCCATCCTTCTGAAGATGGAAGGCGGGGCTCAGACAAAGTTGCATCCCAAAAGCCTCCTACAACCCCTTCCTTATCCAGGAAGTAAAACATGCTTCATGATCATAGACAATTGTCAAGGTTACCCCATGTAACCGCACAAACTCTTGCACATAAAGGCATCCCAAGCTCTCTACTCAGACCTGCTCTATGATTTGTAGGAACTGGGACGACTTGGTGAGTTGGTCGACAATCACCCAGATATAATCATGACCTATGGACGTATGTGGAAGTCTTATCAGGAAGTCCATGGATATCCCATCCCACATCCACTCTAGGACCTATAAAGGTTTAAAAAAGACTGCTGGTACATGATTCTCTGCCTTCACTTACTTACAAGGGAGGCACCAAGAGACAAACTGTGCAACTGCTTTCTTCATTCCCGACCACCAGTGCTATCGTCGGAGAACATGGTACATCTTCGCCACTCCTGGATGTACCGTTACAGGGGATGTGTGGAAATCCCACAACACTTCTTCCCGAAGTGAAATTGGTACCATGGTACATCCTCTGAAGTGGTTGACATGCTCCCTACCTTCAGAAAACCCATCAGGTACCTGTCCCATTGATATCTGATCACGTCGAGTCTTTCAGTTAGTGTCCCGACACTGCACCTCCCTAACTCGCTGAAGAAGTGGGGGAGTGACTATTACTGATGGAAGCAACTCTCCTCCATCACTTTCCATGAAGGATGTCTATAAAGCGGACAGATGCTCTGTCGCCCCACCCAGTAGAGATATACCAAATCTCCGGTTGAGTGCATCTGGTACAACATTCCCCTTCCCAAGAGTATAAACTATCTCAAATACATATTCATGGAGGAACTCAAGGAAATTTCACTATCTCAGGTTCAGATCCTTCAGAGAAAAGATATATCTGAGACTATTGTGATTAGATTAGACTGTAAAACATTCTCCCATCAGATAGTGTCGCCACCTCTTCAAGGCGAAGACCACTGCTGTTAACTCTAAGTCATGGGTAGCATAGTTTTGCTAATGTTGTCTCAGCTGTCGAGAAGCATATGCAATAACTACTCTCTCATAAATCAGGATAGATCCGAGTCCAGTCCCTAATGCATTATAGTAAACTATGTACCCTACACCCTCCTCTGGAAGCCTCAAGATGGGGCACTATTCAGCCTCTGCCTCAGCTTTTGAAAACTCTGTTGGCATCTCTCTGACCACACTAAGAGGTTTCCCATATTTGTCAATGTTGATAAAGGTGCTGCAACTTTGGAGACTTCTGGTACAATCCTTTGGTAGTATGCAGCCAAACCTAGGAAAATCCATACCTCCATCACACTCCTGGGTGGATCCCAAGCAAGTACCGCATCAATCTTTGCTAGATCCACTACAACTCCAGCCTCCGATATGACATGCCCCAGAAAGTGAAACTCTCAGATCCAGAACTAGAACTTCGAGAGATTACCATAAATATGGTGCTCTCGGAGTATGTACAGTACTAGCTGCAAATGATAGTCATTCTCCTCTTCAGTAGTCGAGTTGATCTGAATGTCGTCGATGAAGGAAACTACAAAGAGATCAAGGTATAGCTAATAGATCCTATACATGAGTCCCATGAACACTGCTGGAGCGTTGTTTACACTGAATGGAATAATCACGAACTTGTAATGTCCATACCTACATCTGAAAGTTTCCTTATTCACATCCTCTCCTCGTACTATGAGCTGGTCATAGCCTGATCTAAGGACTATCATCGAGAACCATCGTGCTCCCTTCAGCTGATCAAAGAGGTCGTAAATCCTTAGAAGTGGGTACTTGTTCTTCACGGTCACCTATTTCAGGCACCGATAGTGACAACAAAGTCTCAAACTACAATCCACCTTTTTGGCGAACAAAATTGAGGCTGCCCAAGGATAAACATAGGACTGAATGAACTATTTCCCATGTAAGTCCTCCAGCCGAACCTGTAGCTCACGAAGCTTTATGGGAGCCATCCGATATGCTGGAGTAGATATTGATGATGTCTCGGGGTACAAGTCATCGTAAAAGTCCACCTTTCTATGAGTAGGTAGACCATTAACATAATAAGTGTAGGCATTCGCGTACTGGTGCACCACTATAGGATAACTCGGACTCTCCACATCAACTGCTTTGAGAGTAAGGCTATCCAAATTATGAGTGATCGACGGCACTCTCCTCTGGGTAAGTCCATCATGTGCTAAAAAGGATCCCTTCTCACCTGTGAAGGTAAACCAGGTCCCATCCGTGTGAAAAAACCACACTTTTCATTTAATACAGTAAATATGAGTGTGGACAGTAGATAACCGGTACATACCCAAGATGACGTCGTAAGGCCTCGACGCCGCTAATCAGAGATTCTAGCTGAAGCTCTCACCTCCTAGAGTAATCTCGCACTGTCAGAAACAGCGCGTAATCATCGAATCCGCTTCCATAGGAGTCTCTAGCCATAAGGATTGAGCCAACAGCTTTATCGGAAGATCCGAGCTCTGAACGAGGGCAGTGGGAATAAAATAATGGATGGAACCATTATCTATAAGTACTGCAGCTAAGGTGGAGTAGACACATATCATACCTCGTATCATCCCTAGAGAGCAGTGATCATAGGCCTCAGATACCTAGAGCTGAGCTCACCCATGTAATCCTACTCCCTGCGATCGGGGTGGACCTCATAGAGGCCGTGGTGGTAACATCTCGAATCGTCTCCCACCACTAGTTGCACGACCATCTCCTCTACCACGTTTGTCTTCTCTCTGTAGACCTCATTGGTCGAACATCTATATCTAACTGGGTGGTCCTTCGACCTTCTGTTGATCATCCATATAGCGGGTCGGACAGTCATGAGCTATGTGACCCTACTTGCCGCATATGAAACAATACCCGCTCCTAGCATGACTTGCTCTACCTCGGGTTCCCCAGACAACCGACCCTGAATCCTTCCATCATCCACCTGTATGTCTGGTCCTCTTGGACCTCTACGACATCTGTCTTCTACCAGCTATATAAGACTTCGCTACGTGATGTCTAGTGGTGGGTCTCACTGCTGGTGAATGCTCAGCAAGGAAACTCTCCACTAAGAGGGCTCTCTCTAACACCCCTCATGCGTCATGATACTAAGAGAAATCATCGAAGACCGGATCTATCGCTTGAGCCACTTCTCAAAGGTCTGGGCCCTGAAGAAAGTGTCCCTATCCATGTCTGTGGAGTATCATTAGAATTCATTGAACCTCACTAAGTAATGAGCCACAATCATGATACCCTGCTGCAAATGCAGAAGGTCCTGTAGGCGCACTGTGTGAAGAGTCGCTAGAGTAATCTCTGCCCGGAATAGGCTCTCGATGTCTGACTAGAGAAGTATCAACTCATCATGAACCTAGACCATCAAGCTCCACCATATACCTGCTTCTTCCTATAGTGGACTGGTGTTAAGGATCCCCATGAGATCAGCTGGTGTCCCTACTAGTCGGATGACTCCCACTATGGCCTCCAGCAAATCCTCAACCGACTGTGGGTCTGTCTCTCCCCTGAACCTCGGCGGCCTCTGGAACTGGAAGTCTTGAATTGCAGTCAAGTGGTGTGCACCCTCTACTATGGGGATGGTGGCATCGGTGGCCCAATGGGTAATGGTACTACTGGTGCCTCTACTGGAAAAGGGCCCTACACCGAGGCCTCGTCGCTCGGTGGGCAATCAGTGCGTACTATATTCTGAACCCTAGTCGGCTCTCTGCATGGAGGTATCCTGAAAAGAAATAGTTGTGCCATGGTCAATAAGTTATACCTAGTGAGCTGACTCAAAAGATAACACAAAGAAAACTCTTGAAAACAAACACACACAATCATTTTTTTGGTGCACTAAGTCAGAAATCAGAACTCAGGGTCATGGTGTATGGATACGGCGGCCGCCACACCAACAATGGTTTCCCGATACTGATAACCACACTCACTACATTTAACACTATTACCATTAAAAACATCATATCCCTAGGGGATGGAGACTAGCACCGAAGGCGTATTCCCTAAAACTGGGAAGGCATTGCCTTTATAACCTGTAAGAACTCACCATCAGGCACACAACAAGATACGAACTCAAGTAAACTATAGAGTAAACAGAGTGAGTGATATAAGTAAAAGGTACCATAATACAAGCCCAATTGGAATGTACAAGAAACTAAAAGTACAAATAAACTGGAAGAGCTCCTGTAGACACCCGCCAAGGATCCTAACTGAAGGGTAGGTATAGCTCTCGATCGATCATCTCTACTGTACGCCTCGTCTAAGGTCCACCTCTGAGCTACCTCCAGTCCTCGTACTCTCGTCCTCAGTTAGAGTTGTCCATCGTCTGCAGAAAACACAATGATGTGATGGTATATCCCATGCAGGGGTGAGTATAACGATACTTAGTAGGGACCCCGAGACCCTCAAGGTCTCATGAAATCCACCAAGGATAAACCAAAAATCATGAAATTAACATACAACCCTACTTAGGTATATGCTAATACACATACCTATGTTATCATGTATACCCATCTCAATCATGAGGATACATAGATTCCAACTAAAAAGCCCAAAACTCAATTGTTCCTCAATGGAAGGAACACCACGAAGGTAAGTACCGCACATGTATGCCACATAGAAGAATACCAAAAATGTACGGACTCCGCTAACACTAGGTATAACTTAGGTACAACAGTAGAGATGATTAGATGTAAATAATGAATCATATTACTCTGTTATGAGGCATACCCATGTATGATCTCTAGGTTATGACCCACACAGGATCACTCGGTGTTGACCACCACCGGATCGCTCGGTGTTGACCCACACATGATCGCTAGGTGCGGACCGAAACAGGATCGCTCGGTGCTGAACCACAGATGATTTCTCGGTGTTGACCTACACAGGATCACTAGGGTAGTCCCGCATGGAATCCTAGAGCAGTTCCATGTGGGACCATAAATCACAGACCCCCAAAGGATCTCTTTCTCAAGTCACAGCCAGCTACAGGGTTCTCGTACTAAGCATGCGCATCTCCGAGAGATTCCTCTACTCAACCCACTGGTCAATACTTAAAATTCCACGAATTCCCATGAAGAATTACCTCAAAGGACCATGCATCATAGGGGTATCAATTCAATAGACGGTGCATCAATCAGACGCCCGATCTGTATGTTATTAGCCTTTTAGTCCTGAAGGCCCAGTTGGATTCATGCTCGATCCAACCCGACCGTATCCCAACTTTATCCAAACCTCAAGTGCGCTATACCAAAAAGACCGTCTCACTACAGGTTTTCTGGAACAGTAGATGGTTTGTAAAATGGATTTCCTATGCCAATGTTACGACCAAAATTGCGTAAATGGGTCGAAGTTGGCCCGGGTCTAGTCCGTCCCGGTCTGGGTCGACCCGGTTTGGGTCATCCTGGCCCGACCCACTGGGTCATGCCCGGTATGCTGGGCTGCCCGACCCTTTGGGCGGCCTAGTCCGCGCTAGGCGGCTTGGCCCGACCTGCGTTGGGTGGCCCTTCCCGCTGGGTGGCCCAACCTGGGCAGCGGGAGGCCGAGGGTGGCGTGAGGCCATGGGGCGGAAGAGGTTGCGGGCGGAGCAAAGCCATGAATTGGTGGAGGCCGCGGATGGCGCGAAGCCCTGGGGTGGTAGAGGCTGCGGACGGCGTGAGGCTGAGGGGCGGTGGTGGCCGTAGGCATCATGAGGCCACATGGCGGTAGTGGCTGCGGGCGGCGGAGGCCATAGGGAGGCAGTGGCCACGGGAGGTAGGAGCCGAGGGCAATGTGAGGTCGCGGGGCGGTGGGGGCCAAGGACGGCACGAGGCCGTGGGGCGACAGCGGCCTTGGGGAAGCAGAGGTCGTGGGGCGGTGGACGCCTCGGGGCGACGGGGGCCGCAGGTGGCATCGTTGTACTATCGCTTTTGTCTCGGCTAGCGGTGGTTCCGACCGCTGTTCTCAGGCCCCACATAGGATTGTTGTCATTCTCCTCCATCACGAAGAACAAAACAATTAAACAAAAGATTTACGGAGAGGTCTGGCCATATTTGTTTGGCCCACACTCTCCCTGTTAGAGAAATAAGAAGCTGTTGTAATCTCTTCCAGATTTTTTTACGATGAATTATCATGAACGGGTAAGGGAATGAAATTCAAACAACCACCATAAAACCACCTACAATAATTATTCCCAATCCCGAAAAAAGAAATCATCCACATATCAACTAGTTAGTGAGTTGATCCGCGTTCTTTGTTTAGAAGGGATGAACATGGAAATCGATGATCACACATAATTAAACCCCTACCTCAGTTGTTCATCGACATTGGCATGAGAATGATTTCGAAGAAGGTGAAGAGGGTGCCAAAGACCGTTGGTTCCAAAAAAACTCTAAGATGTCGGGCTCATACATCGTCCTCTGCCTTGATTTCCGTAGAACATTCGTTGATGGCGTTCCTCGTTGGAGAACTTTCTCCCACCAAGGAACATCTTTACCAACCAAAATACCTCCCAAAACAAAGAGGTTCCAATATAGTTAAATTAATTAGATTAATTATGTTGGCATGTTAGCATAATTAATTGGCTCATTTAATTATAACACGTTGGAAAAATTAATTGGCCTAATGAATGAATGGTGTTGGAAAAATTTAAATTATGGGAGTTGAGAGGTTTCATCTCATTAAGGGGGGTTCGGGTAGTCCCCGCCTCTAAATTCAAAATGAGGGTTTTAGGATCAGTGGTCCCCACCTCCATAACATATATGTCGGAGGTTTTTGTTCAGGTGGTCCCCACTATTAAACCATCAACATGGGAGGTTTTAACAAAAATGAAAAGAAAAGATTATTTTATTTTATTTCTTTTTCCACAGAAAAACCAAAAACAATCTTTCACCCTTGACCCACTGCGGTCGAGGCGAAGGTCTATTTAAGAGAATACTGGAGTTGTGAGTTTAATTGTGCCCTCAAATTTCAATTCTGAGCACTGGTTTAAAAGTTACACAAACTCGCTCGCACATTTACAAAATGTTCCCAAAAAAATGTTCTGAAATTTATTCTGGGCACATAGGGCCTCAGAATCATGCGTCGTCAATTTTCACAGACTCCTAAAATTCCCAGATATTCCAAAAAAAGTTACATGGAATTTATGGGTCTTTACATAATTTTATAGCTCACAAAATGAAATATCATGACATCATTATGGGAAAGGATTGGATGATTGATCATATGGCTCTGATTGACTATTATCTTTGTCAATCCTCTTATACTGCTCCTGATGGTGTGTTCCATGTTTTTCTAGGTAAATGTGACCCATGGTTGATTAGATATGGGACATCATTTTTAAAGTTAGGTAGTGTAATATCAGTGTTTTATTTATTATTTTGAGTGGTATTCTTTAAGTTGTAATCCTTCCTTAGTTTAAATCAATATTTATAATATGTTTCCATTTGACCTTTCTAATTTACCACCTTTAAAGGAAGTAAAATTTTCAATTTATTTGGTTATTGGTTCTTAGCCAGTGAATATTCCATCTTATATTATTGAACTGGTTAATTTAATGTGTTAAAAGTCTAGTTGGATTACTTATTTGAAAAGTTATTTATATGTCCAAGTGTTTCACCTAGGGTGGAACTTATTATTTTCAAAAATAAGTAATATAGAGCACTTAAACATTATGATGAAAACATGAAACTCAATCATGTTACATTAAAAAACAAGTATCTATTACCACATATAGATGATTTAGTTGACTAGTTGAAAGGGGTTAAGTGGTTCTCAAAGATAGATCTTTAACCATTATACCACCAGTTGAGAATAAAAGAATATTTTATCTCAAATACCACCTTTAAGAGTAGTTATAACCATTTTTATTATCCTGTTATGCCTATTGGTATAAAAAATTCTATAATAGGTTTTATGTCATTAAAAAACAATATATTCAATCGGTATCTTGATTCAGTCATGTTGGTTTTCCTGGATGACATTCTTCTTTATTCTAAAACTGAGGAAGGACATGTGAAACATATGATAGTAGTTCTAGAAATATTGAGTGATCACTAACTTTACATGAAGCCTTCCAAATTCAATTTTTGGATTCACAATGTATAGATATTAAGACTTGTGGTATTAGAGAATGGTATTTCAGTCAATCATATAAATGTGATGGATTTTATGATATGGTAGATACTATGTAATGGTTTTTAGATTCATACATTAATGGTACTTTTGGGTTATTATCACAGATTTGTTAGAGATTTCTCGATGCTAGATTCTCCGATGAGTGATCTCACATGGAAAGGGGTGAATTTCTTCTAGGATTCTAAATTTCAGTGTTATTTTGAGGATTTAAAGCATTTTATGACCTATGTACCAATATTGACTCTTCTAGAGGTTATTTTTAGATACTGGTCTTTTTTGATGCATTCAGTTTGATTTTGGACTCTGTTCTTTTAAAAGGTGATCACGTGATAACCAATGGATCCCGACATATTAGGATATAAATGAAGAACTATTCAAACTATTATCCAGATCTCACGACCATGATGCATGATCTCAAGAGTTGGAGACATTACCATTTCAGAGAAAGTTTTACCATTTATTATGACAAAAAATACTGAGTTTTATATTTTCACAAAAATATTTGAACCTTCGGAAGAGGTATTGGGTGGAGTAACTATAGTGTTTTGATTTTGAAATTACCTATAAACCATGTAAGGGGAATTTCACTACTGATTATTTTAGTAATAATCCATTAACCTTGGTTCTGAAAGAATCGTTGTAAGAGTGTAATTTTAAGGATCTCTTTTACCAGTTTAACATGGGTGTGTAGGATAATGTGACCAGGATTATTATAACAAATGTTTAGTTTACCTAGTATATTATTGATATATTATTTAGGACTAGTATCTTAATGATGAGTTATAGAGATTTAGAGACTCTCTTTATGGCAGGAGACCATTGGTGAGTGGTCTTTCTCCTCTAAGGGTGCCCTATTTTTTTAGAACCAATTAATTTTACCTTTTTCTATGTGAAGGACTTTGAGAGCGGATTACTATAATTCTTAGTGGCAACGGTAAATTAGTACCATTAAGGTTTTATATGGTAAAATATAACGATTCTAGTGTCTAGGAATGAGTCAAGAAATCTCTATCTTTGTTTCTTATTAATATACCTAACAGTAGGTAAATGTTGAGCACTATAAACCTTCGGGGTTTCTTAAACCACTTCCTAGGATGACATAGATATGGGAAGATATTTATATGAATTTCAATGTTGTTATTACATATAATATTTTAGGTAATAATGTAATTTTTTTTGTGATCGATCAGCTGACAAAATTGCATGTCATTATTCCCGTTCAAGATATAACCAATGTTAGAATTTCAAAAGTCTCTGTGTGAAATATATTTTCAAAATACACGTAGTTACATATATTATAGTTTTGGATAGGGATCCTATGATCACATAAAATTCTTGGAGAGGCCACTAAGAGACAATGAGATCCCCAGTTAGATTTAGCACAACATGTCATCTATAGATGGATGGATAGATAGAATGTGCTATACAGATCGTTGAAGATATGATATGTGTTTGTGTTCACCACTTTAGTGGATATTGGGATGTCCATTTGGAACTGGTAGAGTTTTCCTATCATAATAGACACTAGTACAAAATTATAAGGGGTCCATTTGAGGCCTTGAATGGTTATCCTTGCATATTTCTTGTCTGTTGGATGGAGATGGTGAAGCTTCCTTGTTTGAATTGAGATTGGTCCAATAGATGACAATCATGATTCAATTGACTGATCAGAGAATGGGTATAGAGAAAAGACAGCATAAATCCTTTAATGATCTCCGACATTGTCTATTATATCTTTTAATTGGTGACTGGGTGATTTTGAGTGTTTCAACTTGGTTAGGTCACTTTCTTTTTAAAAACAGGGAATGCCTTATGTATTCTTTTGAGATTGTTGAGAAGGTGGAAAATTTGGATTACCATTTATCCATTCCACTTAAATTGACATTGATGCATAATATGATTTACATTTTATAACATAGGAAGTATATTTATAACTATTTTTATGTATAAATCTTGGAGGAACTTGATGTCGAACCTAATTTATCCTTAATTGAGCATCTAAAGAGGATTTTTTATTCTGAGAAAAAAGTTCATTGTGAGAAGACAATACATTTGGTTTATGTTATATAGAAGTTTTTTATTATTCTTTTGAGGCATTGGATTAAGATTCTTTGATGATAGAGTAATGAGATCATCTCTTTGATTTTTAAACCTTTTGATAGATTTTCATGGGAATAAATATTTTATGGAGGGGAGGCTATAAAAAATTTTAAATTGATTTTGGGTAATTCACGACCATTTTTTATCATCCTTTGTTTAGGACATGTTCAAATATATTTTTGATTATTTAGAGAAATTTTATATGTTTAGGGGACTATGCATGGTTGGTGCATGGTTAAGGGAAATAGAATGGTTTGGAAATAAAGACTATAGCCCCTATTCTAGTGCTATATAGGGGAGCCCATAGTTTGTAAAGACCTTGTGACCTCACCCTTCAGTTTATGCACCTTTGGATATAGTGGTTTTCATGGTTAGTACACAATTAGTTTTACTATGTTTCCAAATTATTAATGATTTCTATATGACCTCTATGGGATCACGGTTTTGGTGAACTATTACGTCTAACCATGTGTCCCAACCAGGGAATCATACAAGGTGGTTTTCAATCCCCTGTAAATTTCAATTAAAATCTTGGGACCCTGATTTTAACACATAATCAGTCCCCATTTGAACATAATTTAATTTCATGGATTTTGGAGGACCCATGGAGTATGTTTTTGATTTTAAATCATCCTCTATTTTGAATAAAAGTGTTATTGTAAGATCTTTATCCTTTTCAGGTTTGTGGTTTCTCTATTGACTTGGGGTTTCTATACACAATATTTCAATACCTTTATAATGATGTGAATCCTAGAATTTTTGATATATTAGTTCTATGTTTTTCTAGATCTTGTGTTGTTGGATATTGATTCTAGGGATTAAAATTTTATTCTCCTCACCTTCGATCTCCAAATAATTTTATCATTGAAGGTTTTTATTTGTTTAAAATTGATATTTAAATTGATTTATTGAACCATTAATTGATATTATCTAATATATTTTTTTAAAAAGGTCATGAAAACTATGAAAAAAACCAAAATAAATGGAATTAAAATCCTTTGTTAAATTTTTCAGAAAAACGATAGATTGAATTTAAAAATGATTTGATGAAATGAATTGATATATATTATTGATAAAATTGGATTAAAATGAATGATAATTAGAATACTTTTAATTTCATGAATATCCATGTTTTAGATTTTAAATTTTAATGGCATGTTGAAACTTGAAAATGTGAATTTGAATTATAAATGATGATTTGAATTTAAATAAATGATTTTCTTATGGTTGATGGATTTATTGATTTAAGAACATGTGATCCTAAGAAGTTTTTGAATATTAGGACATGTATACTAGGAAACAGAATCCATAGAAATGGATTGAAAATGATAAAACATTCTAAACCTAGTTTGGCATGGTTATCTCTGATAAGATGTTTATTGATTAGACCCATTAGACTAAGGCTTAGTACATGTGTACCAATTTTTAAACAATGATTGATGATTGAGTAATACAAGGATCTGGTTGAATCGAACTAAAGTTACTCAGGGTAAATAAACACGGTTCTTCATTTTTTTGAATTTATTATACATGACATTAATTATAGAATAGATTTATTAATGAAAAATAATTTATATAAATGTTTTCATTGAAAGGATTAATTAAAACATATGTGATATATCTTCCACATTTTATTTGAAGGATTGGTTTTATTTAAAATATGTAAAAAGACATTCCATGAATTTTCTTTAAATTTAATGAATACATAATTATGTTATTATCAAATTTATTAGGGAATACGTGGTGAGATCATACTAGGAAATTTAAAAGAAACCAGACATTTCCTTTAGTAATTTGTAGAACTTATAATTTTTTGTCCAAAAGAAGGGAAAACCCCACTTAGAGGTGGTAGTAATACTTGATTAGTGAGACTTTGTAATGTTTATGGTGACTAGGTATGATATAGTCCACTTGTTGTATATAGATTTTGAGATATGATCTTGGTGGATGTTTTCATATTTTGGATTATATTTTCTTCGTTTTTTAAATTATCTAATCAAGGCTTTTTTTCATACCGACAATATATTGTTTATCGTACATTTTGTGATTATTTTGGTTGCAAACCACTATCTTTGAGGTTTCATATGATTCTAGGTTCTAGTCACCAATGAGTGGGGATTGGTAACACCCTTTGGACTATGTCAGGATAGAATTGGGTACAATTGTACCAGGTCATCTGAAATGAATGAGGACATGATAGATCATGACTATTAACTTTGGATTGTGATGAAATGAGTCACCAATGAGTTCTGGGTTTGTTTCATGGATTTTTGTGGAGGATAATGTCTTTTATTGGTGCCTTATTAGTGAATTTCATATAGAGTGACCATAAAAAACCATATTGTCATTATAAGTGGATGTGATAATTTAGTAAATTTTAGGTGTGGGTGTGAGTTATAGTTTGTGTTTTTTTTCAATGAAGGTGGTGGGAATAAATCTATCATTGGTGGTGCCCTTGATAATGAACTTTTTGAGGGTTATTGTTTTGGTTTTGTTGTTTTTTATTCATTATAAATAGATCGGAAACCTATGGTCGGAATTGTTTTCATTATGAATGTCTATGTAAAATGTGTAATGTATACGTATTCTTTTTTGTAATCCCTTTTTGGGATAGGATTTACCTATAAGATTCCTATGAGATGGTGAAGGATATTTTCCGATGTAGATAAATACCTCATTGTATTAGGGTCTTCACCTCTAGTGTTATTTTTTGTATGAATGAATATGGGTTGAATTATTAGCGAGGATTTTTAATGAGATTATTTATTTTGTAGATCAGATTGTTTTCCATTTCTAAGATGAAATGGTTTAATTGTGGGGAGGATGTATCAACCAAAATTATTCATAAGTGAGACTTAATTTATTTTTTATTTTTGTGGATTGGGACCTTTAAAGAGGTTAAAATG
Source organism: Viscum album (assembly GCA_963277665.1). Taxonomy (NCBI): domain Eukaryota; kingdom Viridiplantae; phylum Streptophyta; class Magnoliopsida; order Santalales; family Viscaceae; genus Viscum; species Viscum album. The sequence continues at coordinate 647,277,080 of OY728119.1, forward strand.
GTAAATTTACCCACTATTTTTCCCCAAACAATTTACTAGTTTTTTTTAACTTAGAATGTTGTATTTATCATCTGTCTAAATTTTGGTGATTTTACAAGTTAGTTATGTTTTATAGAAAATTATTTTTTTATATAAATATATATTTATCTCATGAGTGAAATAATTTAATATATTCAAAATATAATCCCAAATTTGAAATAAGAAATCATAGTGGTGATTAGAATTGGGTTTATATAGTATATGTAAACTTTTCTTACAACCTCATTGATTATTGGGAATGAATATTTTAAGGATTTAATAAAAATAATGATAAATGAATTTTTTTTTACTTTTTTGGGCATGGAAACAGGGAAGCGACATATCTTCATATCATGGTTAATCCTTTCTATAGTGGTAATAATGTGGAATGGAGGATTCTACATTCATTCATTTTTCTTTTAAGAGGTATGTGAAGATATTAAATGTTTTTATTTCCATTATTAGGATGTTTTAATGAAGGGGAATATTATGGTATTAATTTGGATTTATAAGTGGAATTTATTAAGATGAAATCTTAAGTCTTTTCCCACAATGAGGGGTGTTCTTAAAGATATTCTATTTCTACTCATTAGGAGTGAAAAAGGAGACCAAGGAGTGTAAAATGATCATCAATAATCCGCAATCCACCATTCAGTTATGAATCATTTCCAAGAACCTCATTCCTCTAATATGTTGTGTTATTCGATCCCCTTATAATCATGATCAAATCAGCCAAAATTACGTGGAATTTAAATAAATAAAAATTATAAATAATTTAAAATTTGATTAAATATCAAAATATTTATTATAATTTAATCATGGATTATTATCAAATAATATCACCTGGACATTTTATATGGGTGAAAATTTCAATTATTGGTTTTTCTTTATCAACTGTTTTTTTGCGGTGATTAAAGTGAAATATGTCATCCTTTAAAATTATTATATTTTAAAACTATTATTCCAGAGAAAAATTAGTTTGAAATAAAATTATATATGGAACATAAATGTGCATCCAAAAAGAATAATTTTTGGATATATTTATTTTCAATTTTGGAATTTGTGACAAAGATATATTTATGATTATAAAATATATTCATTGCACGAATCCAATTATTTGACAATTTTTATAATAGTTAATGGATTTTTATTTGAAATGTATTTGAATAATAATGTAAATGGATCAAATATTTTCATAACAAGACTTTTTTTATACATAAATTCTAACTTACCCTTTGATTATAGAAACCTAAAAATCAGATTATGTAATTTATAGAATGTAATTAATGTAAGGATGAAGCATACATGTTTATAAAGAATGATTATTTCATGAATTATCCTTGAGTTACTTCTCTAATGGGTTTGTTCTTGGTAATGAATGTTATTTTAATATTTTATTAAATTATTCAACCATTAATAATTTCTTTGTGAATTTTTTATCTAAATATTTGAAAATCATTAAGAGATCCTTCTAGTTTTAATTGTGATTTTATTCTCCCATATATTCATGTTCATTAATGAACATGAATGTGATTCCATTCCATGGTGGTAATGTATTTCCACTAACTAGAATATTCTTGAGTATTATTCTCCAATTACTCTCACATAAGTTTGAGTATGGTTTTGTGATTTTATGGTTGAGGTCAACCAAATAATTCCTAGGTTTAGGCGCATAGTGGTGAAGAAAAATGGGGTTTTAGGTGTGGTTTGTATATTTTTTGGACAATGATAGACTAAACCTTGATATATTGTAGAAAATGATCTTAGTGATGTGCGTTAGAGGTTATAAGAGTGTTGGATTTGGTCAAAATTGTGGCCTTATTATAGAAGGAAGTGATCATATTTCTATTATCTCTAATTTGAAGAATATTTGAAGGAATAAAATGGAAAATTGACATTTTCCTTGAAGAAAATTTGATCACTCACATAAGGAATATCCTTAATGTAATCAACACAAAACACTTTCATGGATGTTTAATTTATTTTAACTATATATAATATTCACATCCAACTATTAATTTATAGAGAAAAGGCTTAACTCCGTCATAACCATGTAAACTTTTTGTGTTCATGCATTTATTTGTAGAGATAAGTCATATATTCTTTGTGACCACATAATATAGATATAAATAGTAATGATTTGAGGCATCATGATTCTACTATTTGAGGCTATGAAGCAACCTCATATCTGATTGTTTTATTATGGAAGTGTAATAAAGACCCTTCGTGGTCGCATAATATTATACTGGCTATCCATTGCATCACACTATCAAGATTGGGATATTGTGCAGTTTGAAAACATTTCCGTGAAACCAATTTCACCAATTATACAGAAAACCATTATACAATATGCATATAAATACCCAGTATCACTTTAGGAGGCATTGACATCGAGGATGCCACTTATTTAATGAAACAAAGTTACAGAGAAGAATCACATCATTTATAATGTGTTTATTTTGTGTGAGAATTTGAATAAATAAACCTTAGTTAAATTTGAAGTGTAATACTAGGAGTGGTAGATACAAACCACAAAATATCTCTATGGAAATTGTTCTCCTCTCATAATAATCTTATTGAACCCCACACATAAAATTATTTTTTGAAGGACTCATGGTAGAATCCTTTTAATATGGTTTCATATGTAAATCCAACGCAAACCAAAATCATTAAAACCCAAGACTTTAGTGTACATTATCAACATACCAAAAAATCCAATATTATTTGAAATTAGGGTTTATAAAATTAAATGTTGGAATCTTTCTAGTGGTCCACCACTATGTAATATTTGACAAGTGGTTTGTTACTTCATGAAGGATCCCTATAATGGATATTTGAGCTTATTTAAGACCCATTCATTCACTCGGGTCATCTATATGGTCTTTAATAACCGAAATGAAATTATTAGCCTCTTTTAACCATGGTCAAATCACAAAAAATCCCTTTTTTGGGCCTCTTACACATACTCCTAAAATACTTTATTGGGTTGTTCATCATAGATGGATCCACACTGATAATGTCTTACTTTGAAAATTAGGATCATAACTCACATGAAATTCCTTCCCCATGAAATACTACTCTGATAACATGGGTCCATGTTATTAAATTTTCGTTGAACCTTCCCTAGCATATGATGCTCATCCTAGCTACCCAAACAACCCATTAAACATATTATTCCAATAAATGATCTATATATACACATATGGGCCTATTATTTGGTGTTATAAAAAACCCTTAATCATATGTCCATATCCCCTATGACATCAATCAATATTATATATTTAGTTACCAACACATGGGAGGTGGATTCCCACTTATATGCCTCTGATACGATATAAACCCCAAACCTTTCTCACACACCCATATCCTCTGAGAGTTCATTATTCCTTCCTTATATAATTATCAATATAATTGAGGTAGACATGAACATGTTGACCTCATACTATTTTTAAGAACAACCATACATTCTCTTGTATATTTATCAGTAAACATGTAAAACTAGAATGGGGTACTCTTGCATTAGTTCCACACCAACCATTTCAATGAGTTTTTTCAACTAGTAGTCATAACTAGATTACATTAAAATATAAAACATATAGTTTTATTTTGTAAGATGTTAAATTTATTTTCATATTTCTAAGATACACAATTTTAAAATTCACATTAATTGGTCCTAGAAATATGAAATTTAAAGAAAAGTAATTTTTTCAGTATTGAATGACCTAAAAAGGAACCACCATGGTCCATGACACATTACCTTAATATGTAAGAATTTTTCCCTTAATAGACCTGAACTATCTGGAGTCTGATTCTATTCATAGGGACACATTGGAATCACCTCTCATTATCTTGATGCTAACTCTTGAACAGTTACCACCTCCTTAGATAATGATAAATTATAGAGAACCCAACTGTGCAACATTAAACCTAACATAATTTTTTTAATGAAAGATAAAGGAACACTAATACATATGGATGATCACATTGATGCATTCTTTTTATTGGTCACATGAAAGAATATGACCAGTTTTAATTATTTTACTATAAATTATTCATAAACATTCATTAAATATATAATAGAGTCATCTACTAGAAATCAAGTCCCCTTATGGGATGTAACAACCTACCATCCCCTCAAAAAAAATAACCAAAATTTTCAAAGGTATTCCCTATTTACTGCCTACCTATAAGAATAATTTACACACTAAATCAAAACATGTTGTCATGGGGTTATATCAGGAATAAAATGGTGAACCGAATTTGATATCTTTATCCTTGGAAGATATTGATTTACTTTGATTTTTTTGATGTTTCATTACCATATATTTTTATAGTGGATTTTATATTTTATACACAGATCATATCCAACTAGAATCATTGAATCCACCATATCAAGTTATGCTCCTTAGATTACTTGGTTTTAAAAACATATAAATTCATTCAAAAATGCATCACTAACAAATATCCCAAACATATTCCTCGACTACTAAAAAGGTCATAGCACTAGCACTAAGACACACACCATCACCAACTCAACAGGTATAATGCTAGTTAGTTACTTCTATTATATAGGAGTACAATATTAAAAGCTCTATCCCAAAACTGGATATGTATTATGAAAGCCTCTGAGAAATAACACCCCAATGACTACTTGAGTAACCACAAGTCGTTGAGGAGAAATTGGGTCCATTTTCCACATCTAATAAATTTTAGATCATGTATGTATAGAACAAAAGTAAACGCATAACTTTTATCATAGAGATAGATAATGACATCATATATATCCACATGGACATTTAGAAGTTTCCTAAGAGGTATCCAATTAGCTGTAATTATTGAAAATGTTGTATAACATCAACCTCATTAGAATATGTTGAGGATACATTTGAGATATCAGAACTTATTATCCAAGATTGAGAACCTAGGAGGAACTCTCTACCTAGGTGAAGAACCATTAATGCTTTGAATAGGTTCATCTCTTAGTTTCCACTGTTACCCCTGAACCAAGTCATCATTTTTTTCATAATATATCAAGAGTATGACTATATCCACCCTCCTATTTAAATTCATGAAGCCTAAAAAACATCCCGATTAAAACATAAGTTCATGATCATATTCTATATCATTCCAATGTAGGATACTAGAATATATTAATGATAATAGAAGTGAAAACTCATATCCATATTTCCATATATAAATACTTTTGATATATTATGATTATAACCATGGAGCCACCTAAGAGGGATCCAATTCATAATGGCCAGTGACCACACCAGAAAACCCCAATTATGATCATGTTTCTTTAATAGATAAGACTATTGAAAATTTACTTACATAGGTATTTTAATTGAAAATTGATAATTTTGGGATGGAACCATATCATAGTTATCTTTAATATCCATTTAGATCATCAATATATTATGATAGTGTCTAAATGACCAGCCAACACATTATCAATGGGATGAGGAAACAACAGTCATAAATTTTGACCTCATCACCAGATAAAATCAGACACTAGAGTTCCTCAAAAAAGTATATGTTCTAAATTTACTTTACATGAAACTAAATATATAAACTAAGGTGTTGAACCTGAATAAAGTTTAATGATCAACCATGGTGGTCCTCTATATGGTTTAAGCTGCGAACGTCATCCCTATAGGATAATAATGATTATAGAGTAGTTCATCGACTTGATAAATCATCAAAAACCTATTAATACATAGTAAATCCCAATTAGAACCATGTTAATAACACTATAGGTCCTCCCTATTGGATATTTTTTAGATTAACTTCGTAAAATGATTCAATTAATCAACATGGAATTCCTCCAGGTGTTGACGATGCTCCATGTTTTCTATCATTTTGAGAGGCACCAGAGAAATCAAGGATAATATCATCATGACACCCATTTATCATTTACCCATGGATTCTAGTTATTAGGCTCAGAATGATCTTACTCCTATTAAAAAATAAGGGATAAAATAAATTCATATATGGAAAAGGTTAAAGAACACCTCATAGAGAATGTAGAGAACTCTATGGTCCTGTGGAAGGAGTTTATTGGGGGTAGAATACCGGTCACATTCAGGCGCATCACTATTCCACAATATGATATTCTAGGGGAATTGAAGGAGCAATAGATTCCCTAATTTATTTGAAACTTATGGGTGAATCACTATCAACATAATACTAGATAGAATTATTATGGGGATTATTCTAAGTATATTAAATAAATAAATCAGATTTACCACAAAGTTGAACTAGATACCTGTTTAGAGTCTTATAACCCTAAGGAGGGTAAAGAGATCAAATTTTTACAATATTATTTCTTCAATAGTGTGATTGTGCTCTTCTAGACAGTTTATAGAGTACCACATTATATTTGTATCAATGGGAATGGAAACTATGGAAAAGAATGCTCGGGGCCAGTCTATTCCTGACCACCCCCCCAAATTTATTAGAAAAATGACCCAACAGACAAGGGAGGGGAATGGTCAATCAACCCACACCCAAAAATCATGGACACCCCAAAAAAACCAAAAATTCCCCCAAAACCCAAAAGACACACAAAACCAGAAAAGGCAGAAAACCAAAAGCCTCTCCAACAACATCTTCTAGCCAGCAACACCCAACATCGCACAACACAATTTTCATCAACCAACACCTCCTTGCCAAGAATTTCCACCTCCAGATTCACAGTAGCATCAACATCATTAGCATCACCTTCAATCCAGTCAGCTTCTAAAACTTCACACCTAATAGCACATCCAAGAACACTTTTACAACACCAAAATGCAAGACAACATCCATCACCACTCAGCAGAACCAAAACCCAGCATCCACACCAATTTACAACCAAACCATCTACAACACAAAATACCACAGACCAAAATACAACATTCCTTCCAACGGAAAAATACTTCTTAGAAAAAAGACTCACCACCAGTAACATTGAACCACAAGCACCAAAAACTTCCTCCTCTACATCATCTAGTGCCACCATGCTAGGAAGGACCTTCTCCAGCATAACATAACCTCCAGCACCAGAAAACAAGCATCATATTCATCACATCTCAGCCAATTAACAAACAACATCCCAACATATTGCACCAAGTAACACAAAAACGGATAAATGACCACCAATATCTAAGACAAGAGCCAATATGCAGCCCAAAAATCCCTTCCTGCAACCCAGAAACCGCGACACACAACCATCACGCAACACCTCAGATAAAAACCAGCAAGCCACACCAGTAACGGCTCAAAGTTAGACCATCCACCACCATAGTAGATCAATAAAGGAAAATGGAACAAAAAAACCCTTCAGTAAGAAACAAGAGACCAAATAGACTGATTTGACACCATAGGGGAGGGTAGACTAAACATCGCAGCAAAACCGAAAAAGACGAGGAGCATCAGCATGAATCAAAGGAAGGGCCAAGGAACAACCTGGATCTTCTGAAAACACCAAAAGCATACCGATCTAGAAACCCACAAAACTAGAGTAGGCATAGCACTACTAAGCCGACACCACTCCTTCCACCTCCACCATAAACCTTCACATCACCAGGATCGGAGCATCATACCACCCCCGAAACTCCAAGCCTCACCAGATCCCCTCACTGGCCACATAGATCTGAGAAGAAGAAGCTCGAATCTGAATTCGTCCACAAGGATCAGACCCGCCGACAACACAACCAGATATTCCATTCTTTAATCAAAACAACCACAACCAAGGATCACATCACCGCAAAAGACCAACTCCACTGAGAACAGCTGAAATCCTCTACCGTCAAGGATTGACACTATAGAGAACTGCCAATACAAGCCACAATAGTCATGGGGGATTCCAAGACCTAGAGAGTACCTCATCTCTCACAAAATAATAGATTCCAGACCTACCAAAACCAGGCTATACCATGACAAGCTGATACATCCCTTTCTCTAAAATAACTTTCCATCACCACCAAGAAAATGCCTTGTCACCCAAAAATGCAACACCAGAGAACACGGCCAATCTGCATCACAAATGAGCAGGAAGAGGAATCCGACATAGGATGATCCATGAGGGAACGCTGGAGATCGTGACTTCGAGAGAGGGAACCCAAGACAGAGTGGCATCATCTTGAATCTATTTTGGGGTTTTATGGTTTTGGGGTTATTTTCATTTGCATGGAGACTGTGGACCTTGGTATTTCACATCCTTCATTGGTAACATATTATTTCAGGGAAGGAGGCTTGTAGGTTTATTTCTTTAAGAAATAGTTTAGCCCTAAGGTAAGTGTATTCTAGTTGAACTTTCTGATGAAGACTTCATGTTACTAAAGAGTAGATAATATGTACTCATTGGGAGTGAGCCATTCACATTCTCTAACATCTTATTTCTATGAAGGGGGAACAAGACTCTTATATGATGAATGTAAATCCTACAACTAAAAACCAACCATAAAAAGTGGGAAAATATCACATTGAAAGGAGATACAGATAGATCATTCCAGGATCAAATCTTGAATGGATTATAAGGATATGATAATAGCTTCCATGATGGCATTATAAGAGAAAACCCATACCATAGGATTGATGTAATTTTTAACAATATCTCCACCCTTGATATCATAAAATTCCCAGAGGGGAAATGCCATCATAGTAGTATAACATAATACACCAAATCCCTTAGGAGCAGGGTTATTATTACCTCCCCGTCATCTAAATAATTTTTTATTTTCCACACTATGATCATCTTCATAGAAAACACCCCAAATTTATCCAATTTCATGATTCATATTCTTTATTAAGAGAACTCTTAGTTAAATCTATTATGAAATATCTCATGATCAACCTCTATAAATGAATTCCCGTAGAAACTTGAGGTGAAAATATGAATCCTAATAGGTTAAAAATTTAAAAAGGTCCACCCAAAAATAAAATATTAAGGAAGTTAACATTATATCTCTAAAGAGATATTCAGATAATGGAAACCCGCATTAATATTATGTTGTGGATGAGGATATGATACCTGCTACATGATTTGTGTAATAGAAATTCATTAAAGTCATCCCAAAAGATTGTACTTAGAATAAAACTAGCACAAAAGAATGTGAAATGGATACATCTATTTGAAATGTATTCCACTTTGAAACATGTGAAAAAGGTGTGCATACCCAAAATTATAGTCATATTTCTGACTTTAGAGATTTTCTGAACACCCCTCTACTTCTTACATGGTGATATTCATCCAAAGATAAAAGATAATGATGTTATATACCCCCAAATTACAAATAAGTGGATACTCTCCCCATCAAGGAAACGATGGAATAATATGACATTTATTGTGGAGAAGCTAAATAAAATCAATTTTCAATTACTTATAGAAAACATCCCCTTTGAGATAAAATATGAGTCCAAGGCCAATGAACCTCATCTAATAAATCCCACTCAACAAGAAGGAATTGATTTATCAATTATAGAATTATATAGACATCTAGCTGACCTAGGGCTTAAAAACCCAATTTACCATATCATATGAACTAAGAAATATTAATAATTACATCTACCAAGAAAATATCTTCCACTATTTCAGAAAAAATACAATTGTTAAAATCATAATAGATATAAATATATGTCACAAGTATGTTTACCACATAAAAATATACATATTTTCTCCACTTGAACATCAATTTAGGAAATGTGGGAATGATAATTCCTTAACACCATCAAGTACCTCATCACATGAATAGAATCCTTAAAGGGAATATTGAAAAGTTTGACTCTAGAGAAGAATTTTTACCCATGTTAGTGGTATTAAATACTTATCCCACTAAATTTGGAAACCCTAAATTTATGGGATTCAATTTTTTAAGAGACATAGATAAAAATATAATGAAATTTTCATCTTTATATGGCCCTATGATGGGAGTAATCGAAAAAAGAAATAATAAAACTCTATTGTTTCATGAAAACTATTAAAGTGACATCATTTTTCTATTACAAAATCCTTATTTGTAGGTATCCATCATTTGGAAAGAGCTCTTATAAAATTTACTCTATTATTTCAACACTATGTTATTGAAGAATGTGGTCCTTGACCTTTCAAATTATATAAATTTAAAAATGTTAGGGTCACATAACTCATATCCATGTGGAAAGGTTTAACCTATTCACTAAATATATAGCTTCCCTCCAAATAGTTATTACAGATATGCATAAAAAATATGTGATGAGTAATATAATCCACTTAATCCCCTGAAGTACCCTAGTGGATTTTTAGTAGTTTTCAATCATGGAACAATTCTGAGAGGATTCTACTCAAAATTATAAGTCCCAAAATCATCTGACACCATCCAAACTTATAAATAGATTTCCTAGTGTTGATATTGAGACTCATACCAGTTCTAATTCAAACTCCAATTCCCAACCCCCCTCTATATAATGTGGTGATTCTCCCAAAACCACAGTCACCCCATAGAGAAGGGAAAAAGTTATAGAATCACTTGATGTATGAATATTAGAGGAATATATTTTATTCCTTCCAAAAATAATACTTTTTAGTGTTATTAATTACCTACCTTGAGATGGAATTGTTGGATTTGGTGACCTAAAACCAATTCTAAGTATTGTATGATTACATGTATTCTTTTTGTTGAATATTATCTATGTTTCTTATCATATTATGATTATTACTCTCCAGGAAATAGTTTTTGATAATTCTTTATGAATATATATCATACTAAAATTTTATAAAACTCACCTCTATGATGAGAACATGAAGGTTTGATTATAATATTATTAAATATATGTTCAATAGTCAAATGATATAATTAGAAGGGACATAAAAGAGACATGCTATTATCTATGGAGAGTCAGTGGACATTGAGGGACCCATTCATGGTGTGTTCCCTTGGTAGTTTCCATTATAATATTTTTTTCCATAAAAATACCTGTTATTTTGGAATCCACATTTATATGTGTCATTGGATTTGTCTAATTGAATATGTGTGTGTTGATCCTTAAACAACAAGATTATATTTAATGAATTTCAAAAGTTGCATACCTTAATGTGTAGATGAAAACCATGATAACATATGATTATAGATGTGTAGGATAGTTTAGGATCATTATAAGTGATACTGCATTAATGGATAATTTGAGAATGATTTATCCCTTATATACCTTGAAAAAATTCTATATTTATGGCCCTTTAATTGGAATGAAACTTTATGGATAATTATATGGCCATGGTGTTCTGTGGGATAGTTCACCTTCCGAAAGTAAATGAAAGAGACACCAAGAACATAGGTTGATGAAAAAAACATGAAACCTTCTTCATCAAGGATATCATGATTAAGTTATTATATTATGTTTTAATTGTCATTAGGAGGTTTTATGTCACCGTGAAATTAACTTCTTTTTTATCCTTAGCATGTTGCTACACAATAACCCTATATTTTAAACATATCCACCTATTTTCTCTGAGAAAGGGGACTAGAGGGACACACACTAAGTTTATATATAGTTTTACTAAAATTAAATGTTTAATTTAACAACTTAGATTATATATTATTAATTATGTGAGGTTTAATAATAATTCAGTTTTTGGTTGATAACCAAGATTTAATGATGAGTTATTTGAAATAATATTTTAGTTAAATAATAATAATCATTTATTTTAAATTTTTGGAAAATATAATTTTAATTAATTTGTTCTTATTAAAATGTAGTGAACCATATTTTTTAAAATAAATAATCATTATTCAAGAATTAGTAAATACTGAGTAGGATAAGAGGTCTGAGATTAATGGTTAGGAGAAAAATGATGTTAATGATATATATTTTATATTGGGTTAATCACATGTAAAGGGAATTATAATTATTATATTATCATTAGACATTTGGTCACTAAGAATTAAGTATATGGAAATATTTCTATATGAAATTTGTTTACTTTCAACCTTCCATAATAAATATCAAGTTTTGTCACTTTCTTGAGATTCATCTCGTTTTTTCAAAATAGATAGAGAAAATATCTCTAAATCCCTAGTTTGATCTCATGAATGCACAAAAGATATTGGGTTTGGATCCTTTTTACCTCTCAATTGATCAAGTGAGGTAAAAGGGTTTATATCCTACAAATAACTTCCTACCGTAACAGGAAACGAATGATGCAGTTGATCAGGAATGGTTGTGCTAGCAACTCAAACTTTTTATGGTGGTGTACAACATTTTTGGATCATTTGTTTTTTATAACTAGTGGTATTATACTCTTATATCCTATGATAAAATGATGTAATGAATATATTAATTCAAATGATACAAAAATGAAGGTAATTTCAAGTTTTTATCATTCCAGATCTCGTAATTGATTAAATATAAATTACATTTGATGATATGTCTTTTGTTTTGATATTTAAACATTTAAATTAATCATTTATGTAAATACATTTGTATTGATTTAAATATTTAGGTAAAAATAATATTATTCAATGAATAGAACTATAATCTATGTTGGTCATGCCCAAACTGAAACTACATCTTCAAACGTAATCTAAATTTGGTACCAGAGGGATCACATGCCCAATTTATGTTTTTTTAACTATTGAATGAATTCTTTGAATTTAAGATTCAATTTACTTAATATATATATTTTCATTGAATTTGATCATCTTCCTACATTTTATTTATTATTTTTCACTTCATTTATAAATTAAAACATTAAATAAAAGTGTAGAATCATCTTAAAATTCCATCTAGTGGTGCCAATAATTATGGTCAAATAACACAAGACTCCACCCCACTTATTAGAATTCTCTCCATAAAAAATGTATATTTTATATATTTCTCTTGGATAAATAATAAGATCCAATAAAATTATATCTATGTAGATTTAGACTAAAAGCCACAAGATTTGAAGAATTACATGTCTTGTAACTCACAAAACTGACGAGTAAGACTCCTTTTCTTATGGAAGAGAACATGAGTTTATAATCATGTCATGTATCTAAAACATGATATGGGGACTTAAAAAATATGAAAATTTGAGGCTATACATCATGTATGAAGATAAAATATTGTTTAATTGACACATATATATATATATATAATATAAAATTTAAGTCTGTAGTCCTATGTCATGGACAGAGGAAGAATATGTCGCACACCATATAACCCAATGCACATCATAAATTCTACTGCATCCAGTGTTCTTAATTTAACATTGAGAGAAAAATTCATAATACAATCAAACATATTCACATTTGTTTCATGTGTCATTTTGTTTGATTGTACATGACATGTCATATTTTTCTTGAATATATATGAAATTAATTTACAAATTTACTTCCAAATATAAATTTTATGTATGGTGTATTCTAATAGTGTATTATGTGAACATCAAGAAAATCACATGCAGTGTAATTCACATGTGTTCCATTTGTCATTTTTCTGCTAGTAAATTCTATATAATTACCTACCAAGAAATTCTTTTTGTATTCCAAGGGAAATCAAAAGCATAATTAATATGTTGGGTAATTTAGATGAATCTATACTATTTCCTCTAAGAAAACTTGTGTTCTTTTTTAATTTTAAATAACATTAATTTTTTAAAAATTAGTATGGCATTTATTTAATAATTTCGTGAAGGAATTAAGATACATTGGATAAATTAAATAATTTCATATAATTTTTTATTAATTAAAAAACTTAACAAAAATAATTGATTACTAAATAGAAAATGTGTGATCTTTTCATGTTATGTTGATGACCATGATATTATACTAGACCTTTGTATGTGATTGGTTTATTTTTAATATATTATTTCTAATATAAAACAATTTCTTGTGTGTCATCCCCTGTCCCTTATTGTGTAATGGGTTATATGTATGTGGTTTTTTATTTTAATATACCCTTATAAAATCTATTGGTTCCCCTCACCTAAATTTTTGTAAAATGTATTGGTAGGATAAAGCTCCCAGGAGAGAGGAGGAAGTTCAAGTCTCAGATCCATGAATAAATAATTTTAGGAGATATATGAGATATTTTGGAATGATGCAACAAGAACCAAGTAGTGGTTTAATATATCTTCCCCTAGGGTTTAGGGTTATTTTATAATTTACTACATAAAATAACCATTTGATAATATAAAAATCATTCCACTTATGTCATATTTATTTATGTAAGTTCTATGGTTGATTATTAATATGTACGATACACAATCACTCAATAAATTATTTATAAAATATGTAAGACAAAATAAAATAAAACTATATTTTTTGTAAATATTATCCGACATGGTCACCCACTTAAGTAAAATAATCTTAATATTAACAAGGCATGTGATATGCAAAATCTAGAATTTTACGCAAAATAATAAAAATCCCCCCACTAAAATGTTGTATTGGTATAACCTTCCAATAATTGAATAAAAATCAAAACCATTGTTTAATGTGATTGGCCATCCCATATTAGGGTTTTTTCAATAAAATAGGAAGTTTTAGGTAGATGTTTTATATTAGCATAACATGGTCCACATTCATGGTTAACTACCCAAGAAGGACTAGTGTAATAGAGAGAAAACAGTTGAGGAAATCATTATCTTGGATTTTTTGATTTTTTAGTACACTAAACAAAGAAATAAACTTTGAGTTATTGATGTTTCCAAGTTACACCTATCTAAAACTGGAAAAATAACTTTTCTGGTCATGTATTGGTCATTAGAAGGGGAAAATGGGTCTTTCTAGTACAATATCTATACAATAAGATATTCTAAAACTACTGGGGTTCTTCTATTACAATATATTCATTGTTCAAATTTAGAAATCATGGAATTACTAATAATATGCTTTTAATTATTTAGAAATCAAAAACCACACAAATATGAAAATATAAATATGATGCATATTATGTAAAAATAAACTTCTCACATGTGTGAATTTATATGAATGATTTAGATGCTTTCATATAATACTACACCCTTAATGGAAATTATATGAGCTAGAAACCCCACTTTCTAAGTCTCTTGTGAAAGAATCTAGTGAGAAAAATATATATCTCTACTTGAAACATGTGGATGAAACAATGAATTTTCTTTGTTTCATGTTACCCTCAATATATAGTGATCATTTAAAATCAATTTTATGATATGGATGTTGATATATTTATATCTTACCTTTATGGAAATTATCAAGAGAAGTTGGGTCAAGAGATTTATGAGATATCCAACCCCTATTCACATGCATGCTTAGAGGGTTAGAACCAGTTGGCCTTCATGTAGTCAAAATTTTTGTCTACATATAAAAATCACGTATCTTTGGGTTTAAGATTAATGTTGGATTTCACATATATCTCATTCCCTCCTCAATTCTAGAAACCATCTCTAGTTTCATTATGACTTAAAATATGAGAGATAACGAGAAGCCTCTTTTAAATTTCACTACTTTTATCTACCAAGTAGATAAATACAAAGTGAATTAATAACCCATGGAATTTATGGAAAATAAGATTTTTTTTTAAAATTAAATGGGTTTGAAGATTAATTCCAATTATAAGGATTCACATCATAGTCATTCCTTGAATAATAAGATCCATTGGAATGAAAAGTAGAAAAATATTGTCTTTTTCACATGGAAATCCAGGTCACTAAAAATAGAACCACACCTAGAAATAATGGGAAGCTATAGTTGCATTTGTTATCAGGTGTAATGATTCAATACATACAAGTTTTGTATTATAGGATACACGTGGTTCTCAATTTATTTATAAAAATTTAGGATCAAAGTAGATTTTAGAAATTTTGGAGTGGTGAGGTGGATGTACGAGCTACCAATGGGGAAAGTCTAGAAAATCTATCCATTAGATACCACCATTTCACATTTCCAACATGAATTATTTTTCTTTAAAATAAATATTATTATCTTCATAGTTTTTTTACGAATATAATATATATTTCATGTTTTCAATGGATTGATTTAGTTTCTGTTTTGGAAATAAGAGTAAATTATTTTATACATATAACATATTTTATGGTATGAAAATTTACAATAGATAAATTTCCTTATTAAATTATGAAAATATATATTTTAAATTGATAATGAGTAAAATTTATGTGATTCATTTCACACAAAGTTGTAGATTCATTATCGTGGTCATGTAAATGAGAATAATTTTACGAATTTCAATCAATAAGGTTACATAGACTATTTTGAGCTTAAACCAATTTATATATGTCATGCATTTTTGGTAAGAAAATATTATCAAACCACCATTTTTTAGTCAATGATGAAGGGATATAGAGGATCTATAATTGGTACACACTGATATATTTGGTCATTTTCAACATAGATTCTAGAGGTGGATTCTCATACTTTATTACATTTACATCCAACTTCAGTAGGTACAGTTAAGTATACCTAATGTGAGATATATAACAACAATGACATTATAAATGATATTTTCATCTTCAAATAAATGTGATTTATAATATACTATATAGTGTTATACACATATATCAAATAATAAAAATGAAAAAAAATCATTCATTAATAAATATTTTACAATAGTTAGTAATAAATCAAATGAAAATGAGAAACATTACAACTGTACAAAAAATATAAAATAGAAAATCTAGAATGGGAAAAATGGATCACCCAAATCCAATAGAATCATAAAATCCAAGACCACCACTATATAAATATAACAAAATATTAGTATATCAATAAAAATATTTGAAAATGAAAATATATTACCTTGGGGGAATTGTAGTGAATATTGAGTGATATAATTAAGTGGTATTTTTAGAAGGTAATGTTACCGTTGGAATAGTAATATGACCATTATGAATAATAACATAAACATTTAGAATAATAACACGACTGTTGGTATATTAATTTTACCTTATAATAATAAATTATGATATAAATTAAATTTATCATCATTTAATTAATTAAATATAAATACTATAATGTCAAAAAATAAATATCCTGATTTAAATGTCAAATAAAATACAATCACATTTTTAATAAAGTATATTATAAATATTTTTATAAAAATCATATTTTTTTATTAAAATTTAAAATTACCAATTTTATAAATTTATTTTTAAAAAATTAATATCATTTTTTAAATGAGAATGTATAAAATTTTCAAGCCTTACATATTGGTAATTTGCTGAAACACATTAATTTTTTGGTTAATAGTAAACATATAGTGTTTCACAGAACAATGTATCTTAAATAACATAATTAATGATACAATAATGACCTAATAATTTCTAGAACACAATGTTCCACTAAAAAATATTTAATTTCATATATGAATGATTAAAATAAAATAAACATAAATTCCAAACCTAAAATAAATTTTTCAATACCTAAAATCAAAAGTTATCCATTAAAATAACGATTTTTCATTTATTCCAATTAACTTTTTAAAAAACTAATGAATTCCAATTATTAATAGTTTTAACATATTAAAAATCATTATATTATATTTATAATATTTCACCTACTGTAATGAATATGAATAACACATCTTGGTTTTAACTCTCTCTCATAGTATGTGTGTCTAAAAAAACTCCTCTCACTGAGTTTAGTGGGGTAAATGTTCTTGTATTTAATCATTGGAATCTTGAGTATGAACTTATTCTAAGACTATATTTATCACAATATCAGCTTTATAGATGTTCTATTTCTCATGAAAATTGGTCTAACTATTAATAATGCTTCTTTTATTTGAGGGGTTATGTAGGCGGTAACCATTTGTTTCAATACGGTATCTTATAAAGATAATTTATTGATTTTAGGTAAATGTTTTATAAATAAAAACTTATCAAATGATTCAAAACCCAAAACATGAATACATAAAACAAAAAAAATAATTTTTATACTAAATGTTTCATGGAATACCATTTTCCAAGTTTGTTTTCATTCTGGATAAATGTTGCACTGTAATTTTGAAAAACATTCCATAGAATTAATTATAAATTATTTATAATACATGTAATATTTATCATCAATCACTTTTTAATACCATTATTACATTGATGTATATTGAAATGTTAGTTTTTTTCGGAATTTACTATATATATAAATGATTTAGGAATACGTAGTTATGATATACTCTGACAGGACCACCTAAAAGAATTCTCATCCTTTACCAAGTTCATTAATTACTCTAATGTTAATTCCAATAATTTATTTATAGAATATCATAAAGTATATTAATATACCTATTTATCCTCCTTTAAAAATTTCTCATCATATTGATGAAGTAACTTAAGATGATTTGTGGTGGACCTTTATTTCTAATGATTTCTTTATCTTATACATGATAATTTAATGTGTCAATCTATATAGTGTCATAACTAAAAAGAGGGACTAAAAACACTCATGGATATAAAAACATCAACTATTATCTTTTTTATCTTAAAAAGAATTATCTTTCCCAATTAGGTACTCTTATTTATATATATTCATCCTTACATACCAATTTTGGATATGTGTGATGCAAAGTTATTAAAATATTAATTAAATATGAATTACTATATTAAAATTAGTTTCAAATATGAAAAAATATCTCATCATATATAAGTATATATTGAGATAAATATTTTTTATAATAATAAATAAAATACAATAGTTTAACATGATTTCAATAGGGTATCCCGACGAAATTCTATTTCCTACACATCTTTTGGAATCACCCATCATCAAAATTTAGAGAATTCATAAACATTTTTTTTACTTTCTAGGAATCTGTATTTCAATAAAAAATGTAGATATCCATATTTTAATTTTTTTACCCAAGAACTAGAAAAAAAAATATAATTATTTATATAACTGAAGTGAAAAAAAATATTTTATTATTCTTTAATTGCTTAAATTTTCTTACGATGAACACTCTTGCTACATGAGTCTCAGATAACTTCCTATTCATTTCTCTCACCTAGAATATTTTGTCTCATGAAAAGAAGTTTTAAAGGAACCATTATATTTTGATTGGAAATGGTATTTTAGCCTCATATTCGTTTGTATTCACCTTTATAGGTGAGGGACCATGTCAACCTATCCTTATATACTTGGTGAAGTATAAAGAAATGTATTCCTGAGTGATTTATCAGCACAGTCACTATTATAACTCTTAATGTTTAAGGATAACATTGGTGGTGAGGAGGATAATATGATATTAATATATAATTTATTATCCAAATGGATGCCCATGTTTTATAATTAGTCAATATATTCCAACTTTCAGAATCCATTCCCACTAGCGAAGCACACCACTTTTAGTTTACAAGAATATAATACTGTGAGAATATCATTTATCTTTATCCTTTAATTATCATTCTCATGTGACAGGATATGAGATATTATAGTGTAATAATTAATTTCCTCATGTTATATAATTATCCCTCTAAATATATTTTATGTAATAATAAAATAAACATAGATTTTATATTATATGAATCGATAGAAAAATTAATTTTCACATTTTCTCATTTGGTGATCTAGTAGAATATGAATAATATATTTTAGCACATTAAAAAACCATCTATTATTAGTGAAACATATATATTATTTCATATCTCTTAGAATTAAAATTTGGTTGGGATATGGCCTTTTTCTAGGAATGGTCGTTGGGATATCATGGTTGATGACCATTCCATTTTCTATAAAAAAAATCATAGTTAAGTACTTCATTTTGATTACTGAATATTTGAGATGAAATAATTTTAATATATTATTAATATCCAACTATTTTATTAATTATAAATATCCTTCACCAATTTTCATATAATATACATTATCATGTACATTCAATTTTCAAGAATCTATATTTTCCTTATCCTAATCCAGATTTTTTCCTAAAAACTTTTTGATGGTATTTGGGTTGGTGGTATTGCAGAGTAGTAGCTTGTTGTTCATTGATTCATTGAATAGTCTCTGATATCATAAAATCATTACTCATTTTTCCTAAAAAAACTCCAAGTTACATGAGGTCGTTCTTCAGACATCATCCTTTGATGTTAACATAGTTAAATCGAACCAAAACATTACTTAGAACTCCACCATGATTAAAAGCACCCTGACATTGGTTAGATGAGTACATTGATATATAGTTCCATTTATAACTTATGTATTGTAATTATTTTGAATAAATATTTAATTGAGGTATATTTTTTTGGAATTAATTTATATTATTTTATCCTTTACATTCCAAGTTAATAATATATATATTTAGCATAATTAAATTAGAATGTGTCAATAATTTATTTCCACATAATTCATTTATTTCCCATTATATTACATGACTTAATATCTTATTTAAATTATTTAATCACATTCAATATAATATAAACATTCATTTCCAAAAATAGATAACTATGAATCATAAAAAAGAATATAAATAATGTAACATGATCATGAGCTTTCTAATTATTGATTTATAGATTGGAAAGTGAATTAACCAGTCACCTTAGTGGAAAAATCAATGATCTTGGATTTGATTAAGATCTTTTGTATTCCATCATCGACCTCTTTATATTCTTGGTTGGTGTCACCTAATATTGGGTTCTGATCTTCCTCCTCTCCTTAGAAATCCATTAGTTACATGTTTTATACTTACACGTGGGTGAGGGGAACCATATGTATGTGATATATCAATTAACACATGGTTAAAAAGGTCCTACATAATAATGGTGGGAGGGATGACTCATAGTCCTTAAAATTGAACATAATTAATGTAACACCCCAATCTTCCACGGTATTCCCCCCTTTGAATAATACAGTAGCTTGTGTTGTACGCAACATCGAGTTTAAACGCACAACAACCAATTAAACAAGCCGTTCTGAATAGTAATACCCACTTTTTAAAATATTATAAAATTTATCTTTCAAAATTGACTTCATTTTGGGATTCGGAATATTGAAATTAGCTTAGGGTGAATTTTGGGTCTTTTTCTGAAAACATTAATTTTAGAATGAATTGTGAAAAACACTGAGTTATTGTTTAAAACAGACTTTTTATTTAAATAATTATTTATTTTATTTAAATTTATTTTAGGTAAACTTAGATACATAATACCTATACAAGTTAAATGAAATTAATTGGAGTTATTTTATAATAATTTTAGATATATAAAAATTTTATTGAACTTTTTACCATCTTTTACCCTCCTCGTAGGAGCATTTGCAAATTTACATAAAACTTAATTTTACGGCTTCTGTGAGTTGAATTTTGAAAATCTTAGAGACATAGTAGATATAAGTAAGTAAAATTTGGATCAATGAGATGAAAATAATTTATTTTGAATAGTAACTTTTGACTTTTATTTACCACTATTAAAAGTAAATATGGTAATTAAAGGTAAAAATGATATTTTTATTACCCTAACACAAGTCCTAATTCTTTGGGAAAAGTGTAATTCGACCAAAAAAACCTTTGGAATAAAATATGATCCTTTAGGTTTAATTGGACTTGAATAAGAAATTTATTATTATTTAATTCAAAGAAGAGTTAAAAGTGTTAAATTCAAGGATTAATAACTAAACCATTTTTAATATAGGGTTAATCAAAAGATAAATTCAACTATAAATATTAATTAAAATAATTGATATTATAAATATCCATAAAAATGTAATATGTGACTTTTTAAAAATTAAACAAATTTTCTAGGTTAATATGACATGTTAGGGTTGATTAAATGTTTTCTTTTCGAAATAATAATGCTGTTATGAATTTAAAATAAATAAATAAATAATGTCCAAATTGACAAAAAAATAGTTTTTAATAAAGATATTATATTATTAATTGATATTAAATTCCTAAAAATCTACGGTTTGGACAAAGGTCTTAAATAATATTATATATGTCATTAATTAACCACTTGAGGTTATCTTGGAAATTTATTGTATGTTTATTAACCATATAATATAAAAATACAAAGAGACATGGTTAATGTCAACTAATTAACTAAGTGTTAAATCTAAAAGATAAGGTTAATATAGTGACCCAAACCTATATAAAACCTATTTGTTGTGTCTCTTTCAACCCATCCCACCTTATCCTAGAAATAAATCATTTTTGAGTCATTTGAAACAGAAAATGATTTTCTTATAAAATAATATTTCAATATTTTCCTAAGGTTCCCCTCACCCTTCTTATAAAAAGGAACTTCCCCTTCTCTCAAATTCACACCTTCATGGTCATTTGTCTTGGCCAACCCCTACCCAAATATCACCTCAACCGTCATCCCTTAGTCCTAGAGGCCTTCCTTTTGTCATAAAGCAAACATGAAGATCCCTTTTGATCAAATCAAAAGGAAGAACCAGAAAAAGAGGTAGATATTTCACCACCTCATTCAAGTTCATTTATTCTTCCACATCTTCTTTCTATATTATTTCCATTATAAAGTAATAAATCCAATATCTTCAATATAATGTGATGTAATTATAAATATTGTACGACCGTATTCATTATTCTATCCATCTTTTGAATGACATGTCACCATACGTGCGTACATACAGCTTACCGTCTCCACGTCGTGGTGTAGTTGTTATTCAATTAATTATTATTTGGATTGTTATAATAATGATGTATAATTGGTGTAAATAATAAAAATAACATGATAATAATTCTTTATATATGATATACCATCCAATTATATATTATTATAATATCAAAATAATGATATTGTCGCTCGTGCGTACGTACGGATTACCGTCTCCACGAACGCAATGAGATTCATTCCCCATCATATCCATTCAAGACTAATTTTCATTTGATGATTAAAAATAAAGTTAAAATTTTTATATCATTGTGAATATGAATAAGATACATCATATCCATAAAAAACATTACTTACGTAAGAAAACAAATAAAGGAAAATAAATTAGTTAACACCTGAAACGATGATACTACTAAAATATCATTAACAAAGAAATATTAGAAGATCATATATGATATAATATTTACGTATATAAGTCTTTTATAATTTAATAATAATGATTAAACTATTATACAAGAGGTTAAACTACAATTGACCAAGGGAAAGAACAAGGTAAGGGTTAATTTCACAATCTCTCTATTATCTGAGGTTGTTTTTACGTAAGTATCTACTGGGACCTCTTTATCATCCACATCCTTGTTTCTTAAAAATGTATTTCAAAACATTTTTCTATTTAATAGACAATGGGTTAATATCATTTATACCCTTATTTGTCCTTATATGTTTTTTAAGGAATCTTTCTGTCGTTTTCCAAAGAAGGTACTTTATGACTTTTTCAAAAAAATTAAGGTAAGAATGTTTTTTAACTTATATGGAGGGTAAAGATATTTTCACCCATTATAACATCATCGAATCTTCCTTTAGAATCTTATAATAATATTTTTAATATAATTATTTACTTTTATAATTATATTACTTTTAAATGATTTCAAAATAAAAAGAGATATTTCCATAAAAATGGTTCTGATTTCATCTATGTCAACATGATTTGATGGATTTTAAGATTATTTTAAGTTGAATTAATATAATACAAAAATTACATATTGTATTGAAGGTTTTGTGATATTTTTCACTGTGGATGTGTTATTTCTATACCATTCATGGTTTATGGTTAATGTATTAACATTGAGTATGATAGTTTTAATACGAATGTTTATGTTATGTTTAAACCTTTTCATATGAAGAATGAATTGGACTTAGTAAGTGACGGGTGGAGCTCTCTATAGCCCCTCGATGCATCGATAGGTCTCATGAGAGAAACTATTGTCTTGGTACAAGGCTTTGACAAAATCTTATTTGTTGTTTTGGCATAAAGCCTTGACTATGTGGTTATGGTGTCTGGCATTATGCATTCCATCATTATGAAAGTGGCTATTGATATTGCATGTGATTACTCGACTAATAGAATATCAATGTGAATAAGTAAATGGAGTTATTTGATTTTATCTATTCTATATTATGATAAAGATCATGTTTAAAATGCTGTTGTTTTAGTCTTATACATTTCCTTAAATGTGTATGATTATTTATGAAATTTTCCGCTATACTATTATTCATACTGAGCATCTGAGCTCACCCTTTTCAATGTTTTATTTTTACTTAGATGCGAAGATTTATTTGATGACTGACCTATAGGGATATTCTGAGGGGATATGAGTGTGGTCTATGGAAACAATGTTGTTGTAGTTTTTCATTTTATAATGTAATGTAAAATTTATGAATGTATCTAGTATTTCCAAGGCTACTAAACTGATCGGTCTTTCAGGACATGATTTCCTTGTATCATGCCAATGTTAATTAATAATGCACCGACTCTGGCTAACTGGGGTCGGGGTGTTATAGTTGGTATCAGAGGAAGATTAGTACAAACTTCGGCATCAAGATTTAGATAAACTCTTATTAGAGCACATTACCCTATGATTGACTTTGAGGATTAGTACAGAAGAACTTCCATGAATATTGGTATTGTAGAGATTTTGTGAGTTTTCCAAGAAATAAATATATGTATGGATATGAGCAGGTTGAGGTAGCTCTGGCACATATGTACCTAGGGGTAAAACATGAAAACACCGCTTTGAGCTAAACTCGAACGGGAACTGGTTCATGACAACTCGTCGTGCTTCACTCTTGGTTACGACACTCTTGGGGGATATGCTTAGGATAATTCTCATTTTCATTAAAAATTACTCTGAAGTGTTTATGAGTATATACTTTCTCAATGGAAATATTTTTATGATTATGAATTATATCCATAAATTGTTCATTTTATGTTAAGTGTTTTATAAGAATGGAATTATGAATTTTTTTTCATAAACTAATCTAGTTTATACCTTTATTATGATATGGCTCCTAGTGGATGGAATGGAAACCATATCAATGCACATAATCTATGTAGGGATTACCCTCCTACTCAAGATATTATAGTGGAGCTGGTGAAATAACTGGTACTGATCATCTTATCACCATATCAGGACAACTCACTCAGGTTATGAATAATAACCTTACCCGTATAAAGCATCGTGATCCACTACATGGAGGATCAATGTTAGATCTCTTCATGAGGCAAAAACCACAAGCATTCAATGGGAGTACAAATTCATTAGTAGCCGAGCAATAGATAAATTCCTTAGAAAAAATATTCCACGCCTTGGGGAGTAGTGAAAGGGAAAAAGTTGTCATGGCAGTTTACCGCCTCACTATAGATGCTGATCAATAGTGGTCATTGATTCAAAACACAAACGAAGATGATGAAGTATCAAATATTGAATGGCGGGAGTTTGAAGATATTTTCTTATAAAAATACTTTCCTTGTGACCATCGAGCAGATATGGAAAGGCAATTTATGTGTCTGAGGCAAAAGGAGAATGAGAATGTCGCAAAGTATGAAGCTAACTTTACAAGGTTAGTGAGGCATGCTATACATCCTACATTAAATGTGGGAAGAAACACCCCGATACATGCCTGAAATAAATGGGAGTCTGTTACAAGTGTGGTGAAAAAGGCCACCAAGCTCGTGATTTTAAGGGGAAGAAATAGGCTGTCAATGTTGAATGCTACAATTATAGAGAAAGGGGGAATTATGCCAATAAATTTCCTAAGAACCAAAGAAACTTACCTCATAAAAGGCCGAGGGATCAAGTCCAATCTTTTGCTATCAGTAATTCTAAAGTTAATGCTCCAAAAGATGTGGTGGCAGGTAATTTAATGGTTTTCTCAAGTTTAGAAAATGATTTATTTGATTCTGGATCATCGCGTTGTTACATATCTTCCTAGTTTTCTAAGAAAATTAGATATTTCCAATTTAACGTAACAAGGGAGTTGTGAGTCAAAACTCTTAAGTGAAATATCATTGCAACAAATCTTTGTGAATCAGTTCCCATTTTTTCATATAAATGTTCATTATCTAATGTTATCATCGTCAAACCCATGATTGAATTTGATATAATCCTTGGTATGGATTCGATTTCCGACCATGTTGGAAAAATATATTGTAATAATATGGAAGTTAATATTTTTGATGAGTATGAAAAATAACACCTTATCTTTAGAGAAGAATCGTCACCTCCTGATTATTATCTAGATCCACGCCCAGTAGGTCAACTAAATTCAATTATTGGGGAGGAAGAGAATCAAATAACTATGGGCGAGGAAATGAATTCTGAAAGATAATATGTACCTATTGTGCAAGAATATATTGATGTGTTTCTAGAAGATTTACTTGGACATCCTCCAGAATGAGAAATTGAGTTTTCTATTGATTTAATTCCTAGTTCAAGGCCCATATCGAAGACCTCTTATAGAATGACCATTGTAGAATTAGTGGAACTAATGAAACAACTTGAGGGATTGAGTAACAATGGATTTATTCGAACTAGTATTTCTCTAAGGGAGACCCTATCCTTTTTGTTAAGAAGAAATATAGATCTATGAGGTTGTGCATTGACTACAGGGAGATCAATTCTACAAAAATAAAGAACAATTATCCCCTACCTCACACTGATGAATTATTTGACCAACTTCCTAGAGCTCAATATTTTTCAAAGATTGACCTTAGATCTAGATATCATCAGTTGGGTGTGAAAAAGGAAGACATTACAAATAGAGTATTTCGAACCAGGTACAAGAATTATGAGTTTACAGTGATGCCTTTGAGAATGACTAATGCGCCCTATAACTTCATGGATCTAATTAAAAGGGTTTTCAAAGAATATCTTGATGAATTTGCAGTGGTATTTATTGATGATATTTTTTTATACTCCAAAAGCTACGTAGATCATAAAAATCACTTGTGCATTATCCTGAAGACTCGGAATGAATTATATGGGAAGTTTAGAAAGTGTGAATTCTAGTTTCAAGAGATTTATCTTATAGCCATATCATCTCTATGGATGGAATATCTGTTGATCCTTCAAAGACCAAGTCAATCCATGAATGGCCATCACCTACGAGTATAACTGAGGCACACAGTTGTTTTTGGTCTAGCAGGTTATTATTGACGGTTCGTCCAGAATTTTGCCTGATTAGAAAACCCATTAACCAAACTCGCATGTAAAGGGGTTAAATTTTTTTGGACAAAAGAGTGTGAAGATTGTTTTGAATAATTAAATAGAAGAATATTTAATGATCATATATTGACTCGACCATCAGGGAATGATGGGTTTGTTATTTATAGTGATGCTTCATAAAAACTACTTGGTTGTGTCATTATACATAATGATAGGTTTATTGATTATGCATCACAACAGCTAAAAAATCATGAACAAAACTATCATACTCATGATCTTGAGTTAACATAAGTAATCTTTGATTTGATGATAAAGAGACAGTATTTATAAGGTTAAAAATGTGAGATTTATACTGATCAAAAGAGTGTGAAGTATATTTCCTCACAAAAGAACTCAACATGAGGCAAAGGCGATGTCTTGAACTGCTCAAGGATTATGATTTCACTATACACTACCACCCAGGTAATGAAAATAAGGTATAATATGCTTTGAGTAGAAAGGTTCATGGAGTTTTTAACAAGATGAGAGTTGAAAAGGATCCTATATACATGGATCTAGTAAATATGGATATGGGAATAACCATGGAAGGTGAAACATCAATGCTTTTTTAATTGGTTTCCAAACAATCTTTACTTGAAAGGATAAAATGTTCTCAGGATGATAATGAGGAGTTTCAAAAGAAGATTAAATATGTGAATAATAGGAGATTGAGTGACTATGTATATGAAGAAGGAATTTAGAAATTTGAGAAGAGACATTGGGTTTCCGATAAACCTGATCTAAAAAGAGAATTTTTGGATGATGCTCATAGCTCCAATTTTCTATACACCATGGGAGAAGGAAAATGTATAGAGATTTGAAGGAAAATTTTTGTTGGGACAACATGAAGAGGGAGACTGCTGATTTTGTATCAAGATGTATGGTTTTCAACAACTGAAAGCTGGAAGGCAATGACCTGGAGGAGTCATGTATCCTATTCCCAAACCTGAGTGGAAATGGGATAATATTACGATGGGATTTGTTATGGGACTACCAAATACCCCTAAAAGGAACAATGAAATATGGTTCATTCTTGATCATCTTACAAAGTCAGTACATTTTCAGGCTATAATAGAAGATTTACCACATGAACGTTTAGGAAGACTGTATATTAATGAAGTTGTAAGACTTCATGGAGTACCCCTATCGATTGTTTCTGATTGTGATCCCCGTTTTAAATCCTGATTCTGGAAAAGTCTTCAGAAATCCCTAGATACTGATCTTCATTTGAGCACTTCCTACCACCCTCAAACTGATGGACAATCAGAACAGACTATTCAAACCATAGAAGTCATGTTGAGATCTTGCTCACATGAATTTCAAGGTTTATAGGATCAATATTTACCTCTAGTAGAATTTTCCTATAACAATATCTTTCATTCAAGTATTCAGATGGCACTATATGAAATGTTATATGGAAGGAGATGTCACACACCAACCTGTTGAGATGATGTTGGTGAAAGAAAACTCATAGGCCCAGAAATTGTTGAAGAAACGATAGGAAAGGTGAAGGTAATCCAAACCCACATCATAGTAGCTCAAAGTAGGCAGAAGAGCTATGCCAATAACCGAAGGAAGGATTTGTAATTTCATGTTGGAGATCATGTTTTCTTGAAGGTATCTACATGGAAGGGTGTT
Organism: Viscum album; assembly: GCA_963277665.1. Classification (NCBI taxonomy): domain Eukaryota; kingdom Viridiplantae; phylum Streptophyta; class Magnoliopsida; order Santalales; family Viscaceae; genus Viscum; species Viscum album. The sequence goes on from OY728119.1 coordinate 647,305,775, forward strand.
ATATGTTTTAGTAGGAAGGGTAAATTGAGTCCCAGATACATCGGACCTTTCGAAATCCTAGAACGAATTGGGGCTGTAGCTTACCATTTCGCAATGCCACCAAGTCTCTACAAAGTTCATGATGTGTTCCACGTATCACTATTGATAAAATACATTCCTGACCCAACGCATGTACTATCCTATGATGAATTAGAACTATAACTCGATCTATTTTATTGCTAAAAGTCTTTCAAGGTTTTTGATACATGAGAACAAGTGTTGAGAAACCAGACGACTCGTCTGGTAAAAGTTCTATAGAGAAACCATAAGATATAAGAGGCAACGTGGGAACACGAGAAACTTATGATGAAGAAAAACCTGAATCTTTTTATGTAGTAATATTATATAAATTTAGATTTTGAAATTATTTGAACGAGGGTAGAATGTGACACCCCAAGAATCCATGGTATGTTTCCCTTTGAATAATACAGTAGCTTGTGTTGTATGCAACTTCAAGTTAAAACACACCACAACTAATAAAACTAGCAGTTATGAATATTAATACCCAACTTTTGAAATAATATAAATTTTATCATTCAAAATGGACTTTAGTTTTGGATTCAGAATATCAAAATTAGCTTAGGGTAAATTTTTGGTATTTTTCTGAAAACATTATATTTTTTATGAATATTGAAAAAAATTGAGTTATTGTTTAAAACTGCATTTTATTTAAATAATTATTAATTTTATTTAAATTTATTTTACATCAAAACAGATACATAATACCTATGCATGTTCAATGTAATTCATTGGAGTCAGTTCAAAATAATTTTCGATAAATAAATTTTTTTTGAACTTTTTACCATCTTTTACCCACCTCTTAGGAGGATTTTTAAATTTACATAAAACTCAATTTTACTGCTTTTGTGAGTTGAGTTTTGAAAATCCAAGAAATAGGTTTGACATCAGAATGTAAAATGCGGTTCAATGAGATGAAAATCATTTTTGGTGAATAGAAACTTTTGACTTTTATTTACCACGGTTAAAAATAAATAGGGTAATTAAAGGTAAAAATGATATTATTATTACCCTAACACATGGCCTAATTCTATTATATAAGTTCAATTAGATAAAAAACAACCTTAGGAATAAAATATGATTCTTTGCACCACCTGTATTAGATTAGGAAACTTATTATTATGTAATTCAAAGAAGAGTTAAAAGTGTTAAATTCAAAGTTTAATAACTAAACCATTTTAAATACAGGGTTACACATAAGATAAATTCAACTATAAATATTCATTATAAAGATTAAAATATTTCATACATATTGGTTTTTTATTTATATATTATATAAATTATATAATTTAACTTATTTAGGAAACAATGATGATGTAGTAATTAACTTATTAATGAAATATTAAAATGATTAATACTATAAATATCCAAATTAATGTAATTTGAGACGTTTTATGAATTACAATAATTATATTGGGTATTATGACGTGTTATGGTTGATTAAATGAATTTTTTTCAAATTAATAATGATGTTATGAATTTAACAAAAAAAAAATTAAAACAATGTCAAAATTGACATAAAAGAGTTTTTAAAAATATATTATATTATTAATTGGTATTATATTCCTAAAAATATAAGGTTTTGCAAAAGGTCATAAATAATATTATATATGTTATTAATTAACCACTTGAGGTTTTCTTGGAAGTTTATAGTAAGTTTATTAACCATATAATATAAAAATACATAGAGACATGGTAAATGTCAAACTAATTAATTAAGAGTTAAATCTATAAGATAAGGTTAATATAGTGACCCAAACCTGTCTAAAACCTATTGGTTGAGTGGTTTTAGACTCATCCACACCATATCTTATAAATAAACCATTTTAGAGCCATTAGAAACCGAAAATGATTTTATTATACAACAATATTTCAATCTTTTCCTAATGTGCCCCTCAACCCTCTTTTAAAAGGGCACATTCCCTTCACTCAAATTCACACCATCAAACAAATTTTTCAGGGACAAACCTTGTCCAACCATCCTCTAAACTAGCCTACCTTAATCCTAGAGGCCATACATTAGTCAGAAAGCCAACCTACGGAGCCCTTTTGATCACATCAAAAGAAAAAACCCGAAGAAGAGGTAAATATTTCATCACCTCTTTCAAGTTCCTTTCTTCTTCAACTTCCTATTTCTTTGTTGTTTCCATTCTAAAATAATAAATCCAATATCTTCTATATATTTTTATGTTATTATGAATATGGTACAACTATATTCAATATTCTATCCATCTTTTGAATGACATGTCACCATACATGCATAGGTACAACTTACCGTCTCCACGTCGTGGTGTAGTTGTTATTCAATACATTATTATTTGAAAGAGTATAATAATGATGTGTAATTGATTTAAATAACAAATATAACAAGATAATGATTATTTATATATTATATAACATCAAATTAAATTTTATTTTAATATCAAAAGAATGATATTGTCGCTCGTGCGTACGTACGGATTACCGTCTCCATGAACGCAATGAGATTCATTCCCCATCGTATCCATTCAAGACTGATTTTCATTTGGTGATTAAAAATAATTTTTAAATACTTAATATCATTATGAATATGAATAAGATACATAATATCCAAAACAAACATTACTTACATAACATAGCATATAAAGTAAAATGAATCTGTTAACACCTGAAATGATGATACTACTGAAATATCATTAACAAAGAAATATTAGAAGATCATATATGATATCATATTTATGTATATAGTTATTGTATAATTTAATAACAATGATTTAACTATTATACAAGAGATTAACTTACCCTAGACCAAGGAAAAGAACAATATAAGGGTTAATTTCACAATCTCTTCACTATTAGAGGTAGTTTTTACGTAAGTATCTACTGGGACCTCTTTATCTTACACATCCATGTTTCTTAAAAATGTATTTCAAAACATTATTACTATTTAATAGACAATGGTTTAAACCCATTTATACCCTTATCTGACCACATATGTTTTTGAAAGAAATATTTTCGCCGTTTTCCAAACAAGGTACTTTTTGTCCTTTTCGACAAAATTTAGGTAAGAATGTATTTTTAACTTATACGGTGGGTGAGACTATTTTTTGCCATTATAACATTTTTGAAGCGTACCTTACAATATTGTATGAATATTTTCCAAATAAATATTTTTCTTTTATAATTATATGACTTTTAAATGATTTCAAAATAGAAAGATAGATATATCTAAAAAATGTTTTGATTTCATCTATGTCAACATCTTTTGATTGATTTTAAGGTTATTTGACGTTGAATTATTATGATACAATACTTACATATTGTATTGAATGTTTTGTGATATGTTTTACTATGGATGTATTATTTCTATACCATTCAAGGTTTATAGTTAAAATATTAACATTTTTTTGTTATTTTTATATGAATGATTATGTTATCTTTAAACCTTTTCAAATGAGGAATGCATTGGACTTAAGAAGTGATGGGTGGAGCCCGCTATAGCTCCTCGAAGCATTGGTAGGTCTTAGGAGTCAAACTACTATCTTGGCACAAGGCCTTGAAAAAATCTTATTTGCAGTCTTGGCACAAGTCCTTGACTAAGTGGTTAGGAAGTCTAGCATTATGCATTCCATCATTATGAAAGTGGCTATTGATATTGCATGAGATTATTCGACTAGAAGAATATTCATGTGAATAAGTAAATGACATTATTTGATTTTATCTTTGACATATTGTTCTAAATTTCATGTTTAAAATGATTTTTTGGTCATATACACTGCCTTAAATGATTATGCTTATTTATGAAAGTTTCTGTGATATTGTTTTCCTTACTGAGCATCTGATCTCTACCCTTTCTATATTTTATTTTTCCCAGGATGTGAAAATTTATTTTATGACTGACCTGCAGGGATAATATGAGGGGATATGAGTGTGGTATATGGAAACAATGTTGTTGTGGTTTTTCATTTTATAATGTAATTTAAAACTTATTATTGTATCTAGTATTTCCAAGGCTACTAAACTGATCGGTCTTTCAGGTCATGATTTCCTTGTATCATGCCAATGTTATATAATAAGGCACCGACTCTGGGTAACTAGGGTCGGGGAGTTACAATTAACCATTATAAAATATAAAAAATAATGTTATAATATCAAATTAAACTAAAATCCAACACATACTTATCTTGGTCAATAACACAATCAATAATATAAATGAAAGAATTCCATTTATATAAACTTGAATACATCCATGATATACACGTTAGTTAATATATAGTTATATTGAATTAATAATTTATGGTATTTTTAATAAATTATTTCATTATATTAATTAAACAATCCATGAATTCTTATAGATATAGTAGATTCCAACCACAATAAATTTTATTTAAATACATTTATTTAAAATTAACTATGTACAGGGTGTATACTTATAGGAAATAAAATATATACCCATCCACTATGTGCTCACAAGAAATGTATCGTGCAAGATGTATCACATAATTTAAATAGAGTATACTTTTAATTTTTCAAATGAATGGATATCTTAATTTATGTGAATTATACCACTTTTAATGAATGTTATGTATAGAATGTATAATGATGATCATATACAACATGTATTTCTAGATTTAATGTTAAAAATAATTACGAATTTAATATTGTTTAGACCCTGTCACGCAGTGTGTAGTGAAAATTTATTACGCAAAATTTATCTGTTAATTTAATTTAGTTGAATAATTAATTTTCATTCCATATAAATTAATTTAGACAATGTACAACCCAACATGGGAATTACATCGTGTGTTTGGGTAGGAGACAACATGTTCATTAATTACCAACTACTCATGTATTAATTAATTACACACCACATGTGTAATAATTATACATTGTATGTGTATTAATTAATTACACACTGTATGTATATTAATTACACCCCATGTTTGTATTAATTTTACACCATGTGTGTATTATTTTATTATACCCTACATGTATATTAATTATATACTACGTATGTTTTAATTTATTACACTCAGTGTGTGTATTAATTACACACTATATGTATATTAATTATCAATTTTTATATTAATTAATTTCATACTATTTGTGTATTAATTATGTATAGTGTGTGTAATAAATAATTACATATGTAGTGTATAAATAACACACTGCATCTATTGCTCACATGATCGTTGTGTTGTGTGGGGTAATACTGCATGCAGCTGAGGTACATGTCTAGTAACCCCACAAACAATATACCATATATAGAAGGAATATATATTAGGTATTCCTTTGTTTTTGTTATAAGAAAGTGAACAAAGAAGATATATTTACTTTTATCTTTAAGGGAAAAAATCAAAATGAAAAGCTAACAAATAAAAATCAAAAATATCAACAACCAATTAATTAATTATAAATTTATGGATGACCACTTTAATACAAATTGAAGGTTTCATGTTTAGGGGGCTCCTGTAAATACCATTCCAAACATTGGGTTTTCAATATTTTCCAATGAATAATCAACAATAACATGACGAAAAATCATCATGTCTCATGAATAAACTCGATGAAAAATGATTAAAAGATATCAATGAACTATATAGAAGATCTTTTTTAAGTTAAATTTATAATTAATTTAATGAGATAAATAATACCTTGATATCGAGATATTTTGTTGATATATATATTGATTATTGAAACCCTCTTCATTATATATCATCTTTGAGCTACAAGGATCCATAGTAGAATCCTTCTAGTGATAATTCACATGTGATCCTTGATATCAAAACTTTTCTAATGAATATCTGAATTCTGGTGTCTTGGAATCAATAATATTTCATTGTTTTCATGATTAAATCTCTTTTACATTGATCTTGAGTGAGTAGTGTAAGAGTTTTAAGACTTATCTGTCTTGATAGAAACTCCATATGTATTCTTGGAGAAAATTATGTTATGAGGAGAAATGTTGTGGATAAAAATTTATTCCCACACACCCTCAAAAATGATATAACATGATATAAATAGATATAGGGTTTGTTATTTTTAGTTTTACAAATGAATTTAGTCAAATTACAAACCTAACACATAATCAAAGCCAATAATAATGATAATGATAATTATAATATATAATGGTTTTTGAAATCTTAAACATATAAATATCATTTGATAAAATAATAAATTTATTATTCATTTGAATGATATTCATGATTATATCATTTCCATTTGCGAATGATTAACTCTTCCCAATCCTCCTCCTCGAGAGTTACGAAACATTTAATAACAAATATTTAGCAAACTAATAAAATTCATATGATAAATAAAATAATGTTCTCCATTCTCATTTGAATATATATTTATTTCTATATTAAATAAAAATATATATATCATTTATCACGTTTCTTATAAAATACACGATAAATAAATATTCAAGTCAAAAAAAATTTAAATAAATATTTATTTTTAATATCCTCTTAACTAATAAATAATTATTAAATTAAAAATATTTAATATTACCTTGAAAAAAATAATAGAAGTCAAAAACACACACACACACATATAAGAATTAGAATGTAAGTAGATACTAAATATTTTCAATAAATAAAATTTTGAATATATATTGTTTAACAGAGAGGAATATTTTTAATTCAATTTTTTAAATTAAACCAGGATTTAACTAAGTTCCTGGAAACTGTAAGTGTATGAACCTCATGACCTCTTACTCTATGGAATAGTGTGAACATTTATAATGTCCAGTATCAGTATCTAGAATCATGAAAATACACTCACATAGGAAGAAGTTAATAAAATAAGTTAATATCACAATAAATACAACCACATATGAACACCCACTATGTAATATAGTTCCCTTTTTCTAGATTTTTCATTAAAAAGGTTGAATATTAATTTCATGAACCTATATGATTTTATATGCATTTCATTTACTATTAGAAATGATCCTGTTATTTTACTATGGAAATGGAATTTAGTATTAGGGTTTCATTCCAATCGAAGTACCGAGACATTGGATTATATTAATATAGATGGAAAAAAAATACATTATTGACTTATTCTTTAATTCCATATCACCTGTGGCACTCCAAATATTCTCAAATTTGTCACGAACATATAGTTACATGGGTTTCATAGATATATAAAAGTACATGACTGAATACATTAATTAATTATCATCTCAAGTTTTAGGATCAATACAAACAATCACATTCAGGGATACCCAATGAAACATGCACATGTGGAATTCCTACTTTAAAGCCAATTCACATAACCTCTAATACTGTGGTCTAAAAAGTGTGGACATCATTCAGTGAATTATCATACACTTATGAGATTCAAGCACATAACAATCAAATATACTTCTTTTTCATCATATAATTTTATCTAACCATAGAACATAATATAAAATTATCATCATCGCAATTCGTGTTTCTCATCATAGATGGCATCTTTTATGAAATTTTATATGAGACAAATATTTTTTGGAATTATCACATTTAGGTTACATAGAATAAAAAAGGTAATAAGATATTAATTAGAATAAAATACCTTGAATATATAGGTAATCTAAATTATAATGTATTTGGTATTTGGGAACCAACTCCAACACACATAGCACAAAGTACGATATACATCTCAAGAATATTATACCTTATGATCTAGACCATCATACAATATGAATTTCCCCTTTTATGTTCATAATCATCAATCTCCCACATGGAAATACACCCATTATCAACATAATTCAAAACTTCATAACTATTGTGTGTCTATGTAAAACAATTTATAATGTTTTTAACCAAATTATCTTCATTTTAGAATTTTTTTTATAAAATATAATCCTTATCCAACGGTCTAATTGTGTGAAACTATTGTCCATAGTCGAATTGAAAAAAATATAAAATCCCCATTTCAAAGATCTAAGAAAATAGAATCCACCAGCAAAGAATAAGTGTTAGCCAAGATACTAAAGAGATGAGTGTGATCTCTATCAAATATACCTGTATTTTATATTAACATGTCCACTACATGATAAATTAAATACATCATATTTATACCTATGAAATCCCATATCCTATAAAATCAAGTGAACACCAAACATGTAACAATGAAAAATCTAGTATAGTCCATCTCATCATTTCTTGATTCTTTCAAAAATACTGACTTTATCAATGGATACATTACATTTCATCCATATAGTGGATGATCAAGTCTTATGTACCTCTTCCATGTAGCTAGGAAAAAATTATGTGACACAACTAAACATGGATATTAAATTCATCATTCTATTTATGTCATGGTCTTGATATCTTTTCTCACCATAAAGTTGCAAAATCTCATATTGGTTTTGTTCTAACTAATGAATTGACTAGAAACATACCTAACATGTACCTAACCAAAGATCTCACTTAAAAATATTAAATTCTTAATAACTGAATATTCATTATATAACATAATAATCCATGCAAGAATAAGTTAGGTCTAGTTCCTTTTAAAACATGGGTTTATAAACAATTGATTTATACTTGAAATACATCATATATTACTGAGTTCTTCGTAACAAGAGACATTTTTATAAATAACATAAATAATACCTTTATTCATTACATTAGGAATTGAATCATATAAAATTGTGAACTAAGATGCCTTATTGGGGTAAATAACAGATATATTAACATAATGATAATATAAGGGCATGATAAAAAGAGATTAAAATTTTTAACAACACCCATCATATCATAGGTTATAAACATTAGTTGTGAAATAAATCATGGAAGATTAAAAGAAATGAATAATAATGGAATCAAATCACATGAGCTATAATATCATAACATTTAAATAAGACATGGATTTTTAGAATACCCATATTTATAGACAATAATTTACATAGTGGTTAATTCTCATTTCCAGACATATCATAGTCAAATGGGTTTACTCCCCAAACCAACACTACAATCAATGTTCAGTCCCAATACCATAATAGTGGAAAATGTCCCTTACTGAATTGGGTTCACTTCCCATTCTCGTATTTATTATTTCATGAGATAAAAATCTTTACCCAATGCATTGGAGGGAGATATAGGACCCTTGTCCTTTTTTATAACCTGAACACCATCATTGGTTATATCATAACCATTGATATTTTTTTTATAATAAATATCCCCCTTGGTTATATTATAACCATGGTAACATAAGTAAAACCATACATAAGTGTGCGATATGAACTTAAAACATTAATCATATCATAACCCAAAAAATGAAATGGGATTCATAAATATTTCAGCATTATATATTCCATGAGGAAGGAATCTATTTCCTAAAAAAAGCATTCATTATCATAAAACATCTATAATAAATCATTGTTTCATTGTATCATATACCCTAAAAAACTTTTGTCACATTAAATTATGTCATCTTAGATGAAAAATTATTTTTAAATATCACAGGAAACATTTCTGCTGGAAAATTTACTTTTTAAATTTAAATTATTTATATAAAATATAATAACTTCCAAAATTTTGAATTAAAAATTTTCATTGAAAAAAACATAGATACTTGTAATGAAATATTAAATTAAAAAGTGTTCCTGACTTTAGAAAATACCTTTCATGCATGACACATTCAAACCAAGACCCCTTTGACATTATCGGTAATGTTTCAAAGAATCCATGTTCAAAATACGACAAGATGATTCATTTTAATACCATTTTTAAACATTAAGGAATATTTAAAATTTTCACTAAAAATAATTTAATAATTTTGAAATAATCATTTGAATAGTTTTGGGTATATATGGACATGGAAGAAAAATGATTTTCGACTTAAGGGAGAAATAATGTCAACTTTTCTTGAAAATATTCTTTTGGGATCATGTGTACATAAAGGGAGGAAAATTAAATGAAATGTTTATTTTTATATAATAAAAATTTCACAAGATAATTCTTGGAATTCTCGGTACAGTGATCATAATATTTCACAATCAAGAGCTTAACCACAAATAATCTTGATAAAAAATGAAATTGTAACATTAAACCCATACCACTTTGGTAAAGATTGAATCATATTCCCCAAGATAGAGAGAGTCTTATATGGATATTTAGAGCCCTAAATTTTCATTTTAATCATCATAAAATGAATTAATGGGTAATATATATACAAATAAAGAGATACATTGTCTATAAGTCATGTGTCCCACATAAATAAAAGTTAGAAAAAAATCTCTTACCAATTTATAATATTTTGAATATTAATCCCCATTATATAAAAAATAAAATTAAACATTAAATATAATAAAAAAATCGGTATTCATGGTATAAAATGTCAATGTTTTAGTATATACACCACCGAAATGAAATAAGTAGTGAATATGACATATGTAACCCCTAAATAAAAGGGAGACTTTGAATCCATTACCTCAAGTCTCATATTTCTTCCAACATGTTCTAACCTATTGTTTAATAAATATATGTTTATTAAAAAATATTACAAAAACCATAATAATATGTATCATAACATATCTGATATACATAAGTCCTTTTATTATCATTTTACCAACAATTCATTGTTAAAATTACATTTATGGTAATAACTGCTCTGCGTTTTAATGTATGTTTTGGTTTGGTAGTTTTTTTAGATTAATTTGATCATGGTTCCATGATATCGAGAAGCTTTAACATGATATAAATTTCATATATATTCATTATATATTTATTTAGAGTAATCAATATAATTTAGAGGTAAAAAATAAATAACATCGTTCATGGAGACAGTTGGTCGTACATATAAATGAATGTTATATCCATTTTCTAAATAGATTGAATGAAAGGAAGGTAAATAAAATATAAAAATTACATAGTCATTATTATTTCACATATATCACATATATTCATTAAATGTTTCCCAATTACCTTCCATGGAAATATTAAGTGAAATATGAATAACATCACATTGCAAGGTGACAATCCTCCGTACACATGAGTGACATTATCGTATTCCCTCAAAATTAAAAGTAAAAAGGTATATATGATATTATAATTATATAATAATAATTATTTCATAAATATGATATAAAAATGTTAAATCTATCATTATATCTATCCATGAGTGGTGGCGATGGAAAAAATTACATAATTTTGTGAGGCCTTAGTCCAATGTATGCATGATCAATAGTTTTATTTCCCATTTGATAGAAGAGGAGATGGATATATGTTACGAAATTATAGAAATTAAATATAAATAACTTTTATATACTTTTATTATTATATCATAAAATTTTAATACTATTTTAGTAAGGTGGAATAAGAAATATAACAAAAAAACATGTTTAATATTGATGCATCCTATTTGGAGAACCTCTTTAGGGTTATATCTAAAGCCTTTTTAGGAATATTTCATAATTATAATATGTCATATTGTATATAGGGAATGAATTAAGGAATATATTTGGGATGTTATTTACATGATATTTTTTCTGGAAGCGTGAAGAGAACAATAGAGGGGGTTCCATTTTATATGTGGGGGAGAGGACACAATTAGAATGTTTGAAAGAAAAGCATTTACCCATGTTTTAAAAATGAAAAAGACTCAAAAATGGTTCATTATAAAATATTATATGAGATATGGATTAAATATCTCAATCCAATAGTAATTGGAAATCTTTATATGTCATTTTGATCATTAGCATTTTAGTTTAACTCTTAATAAATCTGTTTTAACCGTAACCTTTGTAATTAATTTTTATTATTTTTAAAATTCATTTAAAATAAAAATTAAGTATATAATATTATATGATATTTATTATTGTTATTAAAAATGTTGAATCCATTTTTTAAATTAAAATAATGTAAGTGTTAAAATATATTTTTAAATTATACATGCATGTGTGACAAAAAGGCGGTTTCCAAAGAGATTGTTTTCAAAAGTATAAAATGTATTGATATAAAATTTCAATATTAATTTTATTAAAATAACCTAAATTGTGTCACTAATAATACAATTTAACTGATTTTACTTGGGAAACAATTTTAAACATTGTGGATCAATTTAAATTCTTTAATGGAAAAAGCTATTTTTAATGAAAAATAGTATTTTCTAATATTCATTGAAAATGTAGCCTTTTTTTAAAATTATATAAGATTTAATCTAAGAAAAATTTTAAAATTTCATTCAATAAATGAAGTTATTTTTTTAAAAAAAATAAAAATTCTATAATTTTCGAAAAGTAATTTTATTTTTTTTTTCAAAAATAAATGCAAATCAATTTTTTTGAGAAAAATATTATTTTCGAAGAGTATCAATAATTTAATCAATAAATAATTACCTTTTCATGTTACACAAGCTATCGTAGAAATTTAATTTATTTGAAAAACAATCCATAAAATCTTAGTGTGTTATAAAAATAACAATTGACTAAATTATTCATAATTACTTATTTGAGAAAGGAATTAAAGTGTAAAGGTTCCAATCTATATATCTTTCCAACCTCATATAAGAAGTAATGATTATAAACATACATCCTTAAGTATAATGATGAATCTATGAAATTACAAGGAATATAATTTTAGATTCATTCAAAATAATAAGTTTCCACTAATAATTTCTATGTACAATACTCACACTAATCTTTATAGATCATCGCAAACCATAAAACTCCCTGATAATAGTTGATTAGGAGAAGCTCAAACTAATAATTTGATGGGATATTTTCATTCAACTATGTAGATTGTGGCACACACGAATGGATGATAATTGAATATCACTATTAATTACAATAACACAACACATTATGAAACCATTATATCTATATTATATGTATCATATACTATGATACTTTACACGACCTTCATGATTGTTTGATAAAAATTGATTTGTTAAAGTTGCCACCATTTTTTATTCATAGCCATAGAAAATATCCAACCATTGATTCATTAAATTATCTATCATATACGATCGAATTTTAAAATGACATGTTTTCTCCTTTAGTGAGATTGGGGCTCCTTTTAATGAGCAATTACTCTGTTTTTTATAATAAATTTTCATTACTCCCTTAATTATAGGAAATCCCTATATTTTAGAGATAAACCTCTTGTCCCAAATCGCTTCCTTCACATTGTTTGATGCAACAATGTACTCTACCTTGGTAATAAATTATACTTTTGTGGCATGTTTAAAAAACTCTAAACATATTACTCAACTATTCATGTGATAAATAGTATTAGATTTAATATAATTACTAAGGGATCATAAATATTCACCCATATAAAATTTTAACCAAATACTATATTATCCATAAAATATTAATAACATATCATTAATCTTTCTGATTTTATTAAGAATGTTCATCACAAAAATATAATGACATTCACCATGATTTGATTGACGTCAACTTGGAATTATAAGAGAATAGGTGGAATCTAGTCAACCATAAAAAATTCTATACATGATAGAAACTATTTGACATCAATTATAAAACTTATCCATCCTTGTTAACTTATATGAAGGATACAAGATCATATTAAGATTAATTCCATGTAACATAGGTGAAGACCACATCTTTTAGTTGCCCAAACTAAACCTATTTAGAACATTAGAATTGTAAGCCTCTTAAGTAATTCAGAGAATCATATTTTATCTATATTTATAGATCTTCATACCAATTATGAAGGTTTTTGAGCCCATATATTTCACCAAGGATCATTTACCCAACCACATCTTTATAGAGAGAAGTACTGGGATATAATTTAGAATAAGTAGTATATCATACACATAAAAAATTAGAATCAACACTAAAATCCAACTAATAAACTATTTTACATAACACTCATCCATGTTTTTATGAAACAAAATTATTTAATTGCATTTTATAACTAGATTTTTCAACTCTGATAATTATAATTTACGAAATAAATTTAATTTTACTTCTTTCATACCTCATTATTATCATTTGGCACATCAAAACCTTTTATTTTCGTCATATACATTTCATGGGATAAATTAATATTAATAAAAGTGGTTTTGACATCTACTTAATATATATAAAAATCAATATGGCCCATTATGGAAAGAAATATCAGAATTTATTTAATCAATGAAACATTTAAAAAGGATTCATCATAATTAATACCATTAAATTAATTTTTACCTTTTTACACATGGAATGATTTATAGGTAGATACTATAACATCCATGTCCATTTTATTATTGAAAACCACTTAAGACGTATATATATTACTTATTTATCTATATCAAATATGTTCTTAAGTCATTTTGTGTACATGAAGTCTATTGTTGATTCAATATCATTCAACCATTTCATAGAATCGTAACTCACAATTACCTACTTGTTGGTTTTAGGTTCATTTTTAATAAATAGTAATTCATCATCATTTCCTATGAGAAATCCATATATGCACAGCTCTTGAATAATTCTACCATCTCGTTTAGGTTCTTGTATAACTTGAGTCATTTGTTTTTTGATAAGTCTTTATGAGACATGATCAACCTCTACCTCAAAGACACTTCATATTTTTTCTTCTTAAACTTCGCCATGTTAAAATGTCATCCCAAAAAATAGTCAATTTATGTGTTCCATTATAATAAATATACACTTTGTGCCACAACATATTCAGGATATATATGATTATAGAAATAATATCCCATTTTTTTCATTAGATAACCAGTATGAAAGAATATTTCATATTTGGGGTCAATATTATTGAATTCCAGATGTTGTATAAATAATTCATATCTGGAAATATTTATAAAGGATATAATGGAATATTTACTAGTCTATATTTCTTATGGTGTCTTTATGAATTTATTATTTGGAACATGTTTTAATACTAATTCAAATGCCTCTAAAACATAATCATAAACATGATGTAAGATGTTCACATTGACTCATCATTAATCAAACCATAACTAACATGTTAAAATTCATCCCCATACCCACACAATTCTATTATGGTTTTCTAGGAGAAGTGAGTTGTGAAAAAGTTCAACAATCCCTCAAGTTTTCAATGAAATCTTGGATTTAGTATTATTCACCTCAATCTAAACATAGGATTTTAATACTCATTCCCTATTAATTTTATTCTCATTATAAAACTATTTGAACATTCCAATGTTTCTTACTTTTGTCTCATTATAAATACATATCCATACTAACAAAAGTCATTTTTAATGGTAACTATTTATATAAAACCACCAATTTCTAGATTACACATTGGTCCATATACATCACTATTTACGTGATCCATTAGTACACTATCCCTTTACCAATATCCAAAAAAAATTATTTGGTCACATTTTCTAATAAACATGTTTTTAAATTCTCAACTGATTCATTAATCAATGGTTGCAATAATACATATATATGGTGTCCTTAGATTCATTTCTCATTTATATGACCAAGGAGACAGTGATGAAGATAGGTGGGATTAGAATCAACGTTGACCGTATTATTTTGAATGTTAAAAATTTTATTATCCATGTAAATAATTTAAATATTTTTATAATATACCCAACTATATACAAACATATCATCCATATATATATATTAACACTTTTCATAATAGTGATTGGTAATACATTCTTATCCAAACAAATATAGAAATAAAATTTCTATTAATAGTCCAAATATAATTACAATCCTATAATTCTAGGACAATTATAATTTATAATGTTATATCATAATCCAAAATCTCTAATGCATAAAATCTTACTCCATTGTCATCATGAAGATAAAGTTGAACATTTTTCTATTCTTTTGTATTTTTGTTTCTCTTTTTTTTATAAAAATGGTTAATGCATACTCAATATCCTATACCCATGAGCTGGAGTTAGTGAAATTGACTTCAATAACATAAATATTTAGATACACTAAATATTTCACCTTTGAAAAAATTATCAACCATAGATACAAATATCTAACCATTATATTGGTTATACCTATCAAGGATCTCAAAATTATTATCATAAATATATCCACAACCTTCAATAGACACATTACTATGGGCGATTATTATATATTATATGTTTTCTACAAGGAATTTTAATGAAAGTTCTCCCACTAAAAATGATTACCCTATACATCTCATTAATTTAGTGAGACACGACCCCTATTTTACATATGATGAATCCTCTTTTGAGATTTAATTACCACTAATTATTCTTCTAATGAAACATACCAATCATAAAAAATATTATTCTTGGATATTTTACTAGATAAAATCCATATCTAAATCCATCATATGGATTCACTCAACTCTATTACCATTGTATCATTACTTTTAGGGTTTCCTATCTAATGTTCAATGAAATCTCACAATGGGATCTGATTATCAAAATTTTAGGATTATTAATTTATACAGTACCATTACAAATATAATCTATGGGAACCCTTATATGGAAGAACCTACATGACTGAATCATCGTTGTCTTGACATGAGATAGTTCAGAAGGAATCTAAAAATTACTATTTAATGGAATCTACATTAAAATTCTTACTAGTTTAATATAAATCTAATTCATATCAAACCCATTTCATCCCATGACATCATTATTATCTCATGTTTTATTCCTATTGGGCGTACACGATTCTAAATTTTTATTTTTGTAATTCCAATTTATCAACAAAAATCTATGCGTTCAGACGACATTAATGTGTAACTATTTACAAAATCCAAGATTTGGTTTTAATCAATAATATATAGAAATAAAAATTATTTATAGATATCTAAATACATATCATACATTAGGTAAATGAAATATTAATGTAAAAACATAGTGTTATTAAAAATTGTAAATCTTCACTTGAGTAAGGCTAGACAAATAGATTGATAACCCCACAACTTTCTAGAATAAGGCATAATACTCCAGGAAAATGTGTCATATGACACTATTTCTCTCTCCCTGAAGATACTTTACTGAATATATAATTCAATTTATGATAATTATTAAATAAAATATACAAAAACTAAATTTTAAAAACACTACCAAGCATATAACTAAAAAAACTAATGTTTTGGTAGATAAAAAATAAATCCTTTATGGACGTACATATCATGTAAGGAAATTATATTTCTCATAGTATTAATTTAAAATATAAGTAAATATCTCACATTTCCAAAATTTTATAAAAAGTACATAAACCTACCTAATATGATGGAATAAATTAATAAATAAAAATTTTATTTATTTTTATAAAAATGAGAAATAAATATGAAAATTTTCATATTTTATTCATCTATGATAAATTGAATTTTCTAATTCCTAAAAATTACAATTTATATAAAATTTTATTAAATAATTAAAAATATCAAAAATATTTATTTATTATTTTTAAAGATACCTTATTCTACTAAAACTATCAGTCAAAAAAGTAAACTACTATAGGGGAGATGGTATTATGTATATTAATCATATTTTATAATATGGCACTCAATTGTAAAATATGAAAAAAAAATAATTACTTATGATAAGTGTGATCATATAACTCCCATCATATTTATTGATATAATGAGATATCATAAATATTATACAAAGTAATATTTCTTCCATAATATTACCCTAAAATGTATTTTATTTTATATAACATCATAAACCACGATGTTGTGTAAAAAGTTCATATTATACCATTTTATATGATAAAATCACTAGATATGGTTGGAAAAATAAATTCAATAACATGTCATATTATATAATAGAACAAAAAATTCTATTATGAAATAGAATTGAAAAAACAGTGAATTAAATATATTTAAGCCTTGATGAAACTTGGTTTGATACCATTGATTAGTTTTAGGGGATCCACAAATGATTAATGACATAGTGAAATATGCAAATAATTCTTGATATATAGAAAATAATCAATTGTATATGGATTTATGAAGAACTGTCGTACCTATAATGGAGGTGTAGTGGGTTCAGTTGTTATCAATCGATGGAGTATACTTAATAATGATAACTATTGAAAAATAAATAACTTTATAACACTATATGTAATCCTTTATACAAATTTTCCTTCCAAGATATATAGGGTATGAAAAATACATGAGGGGGTCAAAAGTAGGTTGAAACATGAGTGAAAACATTCCACTATCTCAAGGTGTAAGTTGATCCAAAATAAGATCTTCCAATTAAATCACTATTTATCATTGTAAAATTGGGGATAATTAAGACTATTGTATGCTTAACAAATGTGAATAAAAAAAATACACTCAATGGAAATTAAATTTCTTGGATATTAGAAAAATAAACAAATATATAGATCATAATGTAAATTAAAAATAAAATATCTTAGAAGCCAATGCACATAGTAAGGATTACATTTCTCAGCAACAAGTAGTTGCGAAACCCCTATAAGACCAAAAAATTTCAGAATTCTTCTTTTAATTTCATACATTGTTATTTTTTATGCTAATTAAAGAATCTATAAACAAATTTATATATGAATAAATAACAATATCCAACATAAAAATTCCACAATCATCACTTTTAGTTTTAAATTCATCTGGAGCATATTTTTATCTTCTATTGAACTTAGCATAATTCTTAATCTTCTGATGATGTTTATCCTATAGCACTAATATTATTGTAGATCCAATGTAATTAATCATGGAATTAAATCATGCTTCACTAAATTTTCACTGTCACCTCAAAAAACAACAAAAAACATAAATTTAAATTAAACTCACAAACAACTGTATTGATATTTCAAAAAAATGCTGAAAATAATCATTTTCCCCATAATCTCTACCTTTTTGGAAAGGAAGAAATAAAAATTGGAATGTACAAGTTTAACTAAAATATATAAAAAAAGACATCATTCTTTGAATTTCCTTGAAATTAAATTTTTCAAAGAAAATTGATGAAACACGTTAGTATTCTACCCAATAATCATTAAATACAAGAATCATAAACATGAAACACGTGCTCTCCCATACTATATTTGAATGGAAAACATCACATGACTCTCTCCCTATGTATATTTTGAATAAAATCTCCCCATTAATCTACAACCATTTATATTTTAGAAAACACGTCATTTTAAAAGACACTTCCCTTTAGGATTTTAAAAAATACACATAACAAAATGTGGAAATAATGTTTGTAGAATAAGAAAGAAAGAGAATTTCATAGGAATTAATATTTATACATTTGAAAAGAGAAATGTACAATAAATTTTCATCCATTTACCAAATGAGTAATTAAATGATATCTAACCCTTAAATTAATACTCTTTTAAATTAATATCCACATAAGAAACTTCTTTTTGATAGTAATTATATGAAAGTAAATCTTTTCTTTAATCTCAAGGATGTACTATCCATTTAATATAAAGAATACCCCCTTAGAAAAGTCATATTCTTATACCTATATATGGTATTTGGGGAAATTGTTAACCACCCATTCCAATGACTTCACCATGTGTATTGTCTCTAAAATAAAAAATATATTAGAATTATTTTTTTTATGCTCTATAAGATATAATTGGCTCACATCATGTGTCGAGAAAATCCACCATCCATATAATAATTTTTCTGGAATTTATTTTAATAAAAAACGTTTATAAAAAATATATGGACTATGTTATTAGTACCTAAACATAATCTGGTCCATAAATATTATAAAATAAAATTTTAGGATCCCACATTAGTCTAAATGATTTATGTTAAATAAATGATAGTTATTTCGAAATAAATAAAGTAGTAAATCTAAAATATTAAACATTATATAAATAAAAAACATTCTCCAGTGACCGTTAATGAATAAATTTAATCCAATTGGACAAATTTTAATGTATAATATAATTTGGATTAAATGAGACTCATTATAAGTATAACCAATTCTATTGAAATTTAAAAATGGATTTAATTGTTTTATATATTTCATCAAAAGTTTCTTTATAATGAGTAAATCTTGATAAAATACTTTTCAATAAAGTAAACTCAATGATATTTTTTTTACAAAATTACAATATTTTTTAGTTTCACTTGATCTATAATTTTAATCTAATACAAATTAATGTTTTTAAATTATGTATATAGATTTCGAAATTATATTATTATATTTTGAAAGATATTCTTTAGTATGATGTTAAATACACATTATTTTTTATTTTATTTTAAAATGGTAATTAAAATCTCATAAATTCATCACATGTGGAAAAATATTCCTGATTGTATAATTTATTAAATTTTTAGTATTATCATGAATTTACTTTCTCATCATGTGATGAATTTGAATAGTTATCCTCATAGTAATAAGAAAAATTAGAATACAACATTAAATTGGAAATATATTCTAGATTTACCTTTACTATAAGTCATTTGTCATCCTGAGGAACATTTTTATAGAATTTAATAATCCTATGAACATCAAACCCAAATTACTCTAATGAACTATCAGATATCATGTCACCTCCTCTTTCACTTCATGTATCTAGGTATTTTATTATTTTCATTCCTATACTATTATAATTTTCCAAGATATTTTCCTTTTCTCTTAAATCTCTAGAAATGTGGTCTTTTATGACTACTATTCTTAATTTATTTATTAATAAAAGAAAAGATTCTTCCATCCCATGTTTCCATTTTATCCTTTTGATAATTATAACAAGAGTTATTATTTATGATAATATTATTAATTATTTTCCTAGTTGAGTAAAATCACCCACATTAAATTAAATAAAGCTATATATAGAAATAATGTGGATTTATTTCATTTAATATTATCTCCAAAATTTATAACTATATAAGAAATATATCCATATGTTTAAGACAATGAAACCCCATTCTTATTATTATCATACAATATATCTCCTTTTAATCCACACATATTTCAAAAGAGTTATAATCAACTCATTAAGACATAACATAGGTAAATTATTTATATAATCAATATCATTACCCTTAGACTCACACTTTAGTAGATATATATCAATAAATTTCAAAACTAATCAATCATTTGAACACTACTTCTCATCAAGAGTTTTAAAATAGTTCACAATAGTCATATAACACCTTTAAATTCAAACAACATACTCTCTATGAAGAAGAAGAAATCATTATAATCCTCATGTGACATGGATACATGGTTTTGTGATTATTAAGAGTTATAATATTAATAATCTCCATATTCTTCAATATTCCATTAGTAGATTCAATAATATATTGTTGACTATAAATTCTCCTCATCATCGAGCATATAAAAGTATTTGAAACATTATGGTAATCCTTCAACTCAAGATTCTAATCTCTTAAAAAAATGAACATTTATTCTATATAAATTTATATTTAATAGTCTTTGTAATAAAATTTTATAATATAGTATTAATAATAAAAGTCTTCAATAAATCATGTTAATACTAAAACCTAATTCCAAAAAATACTATGGGATGAATAAAATTCATATTGTATATAGATCCTAAGGGTTTTCCTCCTATGCTAAAAAAATATTTCTCCGCTATATAGTCAGTGTAATGAATCATTGATATTATTAATAATCTAATGGAAAATAATATAGAATACCAATATAATTTTCAAATACATGGAAGGTCCCTAATGCTAAATCTTGTCCCAAATATATAATGCATGAAAATTATAAGAGGGGGTGAATTGTATTCGGAAACATGACATGTAATTTTCTACCACTTAGAGATACAGATTGACTTAAAATATGGTATCCTAGTCAAATCTACATTTATCAGAGTAAATGAATAATAAAATAAGATTATTTAATGTTTTGAGCAACTTAATAAAAATAGTACGCACAAAAATTCAATTTTTCAGAATTTAATAAATTAAAAAAATGAAAGATGAAAATATAAATAAAAAATATCCAATTATAGAAAACAATGTACAAAGTATGGATTATAATTATTAAAATTCTATAAGAATATTATTAAAAACCCATTCTTTTATCTAAATTATAATTTCGATCTGTTAACATGATCCAAGGAATCCTATCTGCCTATTTCTGAAAACCAATATCTTAATCACATTGGTATTTTTCTCAATGTTCATATATGTAGAAACCATTAATCAATATGATCATTATAAGATCCGTATTCCCTTCCCCAGAGTCTATATATCACATAATATTAGAAAAATTTCAACCTTTCTATCCTCAGAATCCCATGACCATGTAAGCTAAGAAATAGATGAATAAAAAGGAGAAATTATAGAGATCTTTATTATCTAAAAACTCTAATTCTGATATCCCTTATGAAAAAAATTTAAAGATAACTATTTCCCTGATTTGAAGTTCTTATCCGAACCATGAACTTTTACAACATCAAAAAGACAAAAAACATTCATAATGCTCATTAAACGTTCATATGTAGTTTTTTCATTTTGTAGATCCATAAAGATGTGGTCATATATATATATATATATATATAAATTATTCAATAATGAACTCCATTGATTGAATTCCATATCCTTTGGATTCAGTTGTTAGTTAATCCAAAGAAGCATTTTAATAATTAAATGAACATAGTGTAGATCTTCATCATTTCATGAAGTCAATCGTGCACAACTATAGTGCCTATAAATTTTTTTAAATTAATATTGAGATGAAACATCAGTTTAATATATTTTCATCTAGCACACAAAAAAACTAAAAAAATTATTGTTAATTTTAGATAACTTAAAAGTATATTTTTATTTCAAAAAAAACTTGTAAAAGATCCATTTAATCAACAAAAGGATCATATCTTAAAAATTAAGGATTCTCAAAATAAATGGGTTCTAAAATTTTCACCATAGAGATAAATGATGTATCAAGTAATATAATTTTTTGTATTAGGTTTTCATGCATTATGGTACGCTAATAGTGATGTTTCTCATCTATTTATAGGAATTTCCAAATAATTTCATTTAATGAGGTAATTAGGCTATTAAAAGTGTTTTGGGTGCCAATAGATATATTATAATAAATTGTAGTATTATTCATTGAACTTATTAATAAATATTATTTTTGCCTTAAATAATATATCACATGTATAAAAACAGAGGTATACTATGGTGGAGTTTTGATTGAGGATGCATTAATATTAAGAATTCATATTGGATATCCAATCATATTATACATCAAAAGAAATAGAAGACTACCAAGATTTATTAATGGAATTAAATTATCTTATTATGTGATATAAATGTTGTTCATTTAATTCCATAATATCCAATAACCTATAAAATACTATTCAACCACTTTTGGGTGGATATTCATCAAAAGAAAGATGTACCATTGGATATAATTAGACATTTATTCACATGAAAATGTAGGAAATTTTTTTAAGTTATGACAAATAATTATATTATAAAATGGATATTCATTTCAAAAAATAAATTTTAATGATGGTGAAGATGATATTACATATAATATAGAGGTTTTCTATATACTCATAGTACATAATTATTATAAAAGGTTATTTAATTCACAAAAATTGATAAGAGTTATATTAAGTTTGTATATTGAATAAATTTTTACCTCTATGATGAAGTTGAAGTATGGTCTACTAGTTGATGTTATGTATGGAGGATATATTTTAGAATATTTGATAAATTTATGGAAATTGTGTTCCAAGGAGTTTTTTGATGGATAATGCAGTCTCTCCATAAGGAAGCTAGATCACTAGTTTCATCATTGTGATTGTAAAGAATAAAAATTCATGGTGACATGGATGATGCTTAGGGATGAACTTATGTTGATTTAAGGATAGATTAGTTTCAATTGAAGATATGTCAATGTGTATATCATTTATAATGGTAGGATGTCTTCTATAAGACACTTGAATTATTATTGGAAGAAAAAATGTATTATTGAAATTTGTAATCACATTGGTAATGATTGTAGTTGTTTTAATGTATTTCAAAATACTTTTTAATGTTTATGATTGAATCTAGAATGATTGAGGCAGTGAGGAAAATGAATAATTCAAGAATAATTATAATATGTTACAGATGGATATGTAAATGAGGTTGAAATTTTCTCAAAAGTATCTAATAAATTCCAAAGTTATTATTACTTTTGATTGGAAGATAAAACTTGATAAGAGTTGAAGAAGTGTAGAGTTAACTTGTGAATGTTTTTGGAATTATTTTATAGCGAATTTAGGTATAGGTATTTTATGTGTAGAATAAAATTGTGATAATAATAGAAAAAAATTCAATGTAATTTTTTTGTAAGGGTAATTTTTCAGAAGAACTAATGAATTTATGAAGGCATGAGTTGCATAAGAGTCACATGATGAATAAGTAATGGTATCTCTAGAGTAGAAATGATAAGAAAATTGATATATAATTTCATGTTTCTCTATACAGAAACATAATATATAATGAACATAGAATTATTGAAAAAGGAATTATAGAAAGTTAATCTAGAGAGAAGAGGAAGAATGTTCTAATGTGTTGGATAACCTCTGAAATTTAAAAAGTAAAATTTTATTTAAAGACAATGATTTGAAAAAATTGTTAGAAGCTACACTGAGTTACATGAGAGTAAAAACATTTTATGTAAAGGTATCTAATTTGAAATGAAAATATCAGAAATTAGTCAAAAAATAGAAGGCTTTATTATTATAATTGAGAATATAAAAAGGTAAAATTATGGAAAAAGAATTTAGAATATGGAATAAATTATTCAATGATGTTGGATTTATTTATAGAAATATGAATCAAAATAAGTGAGATTATGCTTCTAGAAGATTTATTGAAAAATGAAGGTTTACACACTATAATGAATATTATCACATCATGAAGAAGTTTCTCGGAGAATAACTCCCCGATGCAAGATCTATTACATGAGAGACAACCATGACATTTAGAGATCCACCAAAAAATTGTTTTTCTGAAAAAAAAATATGGGTAAATTCACTCTATGGTGTGGTATGTATAATATTTCATAGGAAATATTTACACAATAATTGATCCACTCCATGATGATATGTTGACAAGGAAAAATTTGAAATGATCACAAATTTCATGGAAGTTTTGATGAATTATAATCAAGAGTATTTTAGAGGTTTAAATGATGAAATATATTTCTAGTATTAAATGATAATTATGGAGGAGATAATATACTAGAAATTATGGATATATCCATATTAAAATTTTAAAATCTATTTATGTGATTTTTTTAATGGTATAACATAAATTAGAGTAATGAGAAATGTTATAGAGGAATAAAATATGATAAAAAAAAATTTAATACTTTGTGTATTGAATAAATGGGAGAGGTAATCAAAACTAGTATTTTTCTATACATTTTATGTGTTTAATATAAGAAGATGTTTTTTTTACTGTTATCTTTCTTCGTCCTGGAATCAAATAAGGGAAACAAAAGATAGTGAACTAAAACCATATTTCTTGAAAAAACCTATGTAAAAATGATAAAGAGTACTTAATTATATCTCTAAGAGAACAATTTTGTTGTGGATAATAAGATAAAATGTTTCATATTCAAATATCATTATTTCGTGTTAAAGAAGGTGGAGGATAGGAATCAACCAACCTTCCTTATATTGATTAACTATAAAGATTAAGGAAAGTAAGGGAGATGATTGACATATGATATCCTTATGATCTAATATCTGAATAATAATCCAAAACTATAATATCATTATATCTTAAGGGATAAATATAAGGATAAATTCTTTTCTATTTCATTATTTTGAGGAAGGAAATTAATTTTATTTTATCTCGGAGAGATAAAAGCCTTCATTGTGGATCTACTGTAAGAGGAGTATGAAGAATTATATGTTTTATAGTGAAAAGAAATTTGATACTTATATTATACATAATTTGTGTTAAGAGTATAATTCCATGGTTATAACCTTTCCTCAGATTCTTCTTGATAACATGATAGGGTTTTTTTGGTCATTGTGGTAACAACCATTGTTCACTCTAGTCGTCATCATCTATCTTAGAAGTAAAAATTATTAACAAATCCAATCTGACTTTATTGTTTTCAATTCCTTCTTATACAACATAAATATTGACTGAAGGTGACAATAGTGTAAGAGATATATTCCTAAAATAGGTGCGTAGGTATGGAATTTGGAAAGGTTTAAATTAATAATACGTTATTAGCACTGATTCACTACACCACTCTATGTGTTTTCCATATACAATATTATCCTAATATTCCCCATCAAGAACATTGTGTGACCTGATTATCATTGTTGTAAGATATTGATTTTTATCTAGATTAACTTTATTGGTCCCTGTAACATATTTATTCACCATAAATTCCCTCCTGGTGTATCATATACTCATTAAAATATGATATTTCTATATTACAATCTATACTAGGATGACATATCTTTGATAAGAAATATATATGGATTAATTAAAATTATTTCTAGATATGTAGTAATTTCTAATCATATATCCCAAACCTAGACATATATAATCATCCATTACCGCTCTCTTTTAGCATTATATAATAACCCAAACTTGGTCAACTTTATATTGGATTGTTGGATCACCTCTTGAATATATTCTTTCCATATTCTAAAAATCAGGCGTTATGAATATGGATTACCATAAACATTTCAAGGATATTGGTAATGAGTGATTTGAATTCCAAAATAGACAACTCTAATTGGTAATGGTATTTTTGATTCATATAAAAACTACAACTAGAGGTATGTTTTTTTTAATAGGAGAAGGTATATTAACCGCTAGTTTCCATGATAACATTGATATGGAACATTTTATTCAATTCATTGTTAAGGGCCATCCTCAATACACAAGTTCCTTCTTATCAAAACCTACCTCAAATACCCTAGGTTATTATTTACATCATGTTATATTTTAAAAAAAATATGTGTTTGGGTGATCCTAGATCTTAAGACCCATTTGGGTTATCATACCCCATCCTCAATAATAGGTCTAAAAATCATACCCTTAAACTAGGTTCACCAATCCATGAGATTACCTATATTAGTTGTAGAATATCAATACATGTGAAGTATGTATTTCCCTTCCCATCTATAATATCTCATTTTGTTAAATTTATTTGACCTTAAACATTAAACGCATTTCATCTAAGAAATATGACCTTAAAATGACTTCACCTCCCCATGTTCTGTTCTATACATGTATTGGACTTTCTATTCACATAAAGTTTTTCTCACACTTGATTAAATTTCCTCATCTAGTGGTCAAAGATTCTATAACTTAAATATTAGATTCCCGTCTATGAATTAAAAACAATAAATTTATAAAATCAAGTGATAAGGTACCTTACAGGTTGATATATGGTAAGGGAATATTAATATAAAGTCAAGTATCTACTCATTAGGTATTCACAATTTTTAATTATAGAAATTTTGTGAATTTAAAAATGAAAAAGTTAAAAAACTTGTCAGGTATAGAACCGAAAAAGGTAATCATAAAAAAATATGACTTTATAATGAATAAGTCATTCCCAATCCATGTATTTGAAAAATGGTAGGGTAAAGATAAAAATAAAAAAATCTTATTGGACTGCTAATTTTCCCATGAAAAATTAATTATATGCTTACTAGGTTTGTGGACCTATAAAAATGTTAAAGCACCATTTTGGACCTCACATTTGTATGTTTAGATGATTTTTTAAAAATTAATAAAGGTGAAATTTTACTGTATTTGTGACTTTTTTAGAATTGAAATCCTCATTCGAAACCACAATTCTCAATCATCACTATATGGAGTTATTCACCCCTCTATATCTTAATGAACCAACCTTATCTCATTGTGATTGTATATGTGATTCCATACTTGTTCCCCCTATATCCATCTAAGAGTACACATTCTAGTGGAAACCAAATTTTATAATACATTATCTTTGGTTTTCCTTATCTTATGATGATGATATATGTTCCGCCATATCCAACCCAACTATATCCATATAAGGGTATCTATTTAAAATTTGATGGATTAATTCATACATATCACAATTAACTAATATTTTTGGAGTTTTTATTTAACTAATCCATCATCATATAGTGTTCATATGGATTCACTTATTATTATTTTACAATCCATGTATTTTTATATTATCATGAACTAAATTTAACTATAACATTGTATTTGAGAAATTAACTATATTTTAGATATTTATTTTTGTATTAAGTAAAAAATTCGATAATATCATCCAAAATCTAGATAATATATATATATATATCTACATATAGAAAAAATAAGAATGAATCCAAATATTTTCACAAGAAGTACATTATGGAGTCACAAATTTCTGTTATTTCTTACTTTGAGTAATCAAAAAATTTACGTGACTCTATAAACCTACCTACTCCAGCCTCTCCATCAAGTCACAATTTTTATTCCATTTAATCAATATCTATCCCTAAGATTTTTCATTAAACAGATTTTATTTATCCTATAATTAATTTTTAATAGTGGTAAAATATTAAAATATCAATACTTATTGGGGTATCCATTTTATGCCATAGTTTTCCTTCTTCCCTACTCCACCTCATATTGGGAAGCCACCTAATGTGATGTGGGTCTAAGGATTTCATTGTGGGCCAGAGATTCTATATTTGATGGTCTTAACTATAAATCCCTAACTCACTCCCATGTTCTAATCACCTCATGAAGTCTAGAGTGGATAACATAGTAATCGTACTCTCTATAGCCTATAGAAAAGAACATATTGTTTAGGTGATAGGTTTGGCCTCTATGAACACCGAGGAAAGTCTCATGAACCAATCCCTAAATATTCATCCATATTAGTTGTAACATACTTTCCCAAAGTATGGTATACTCCATATTAGAATAAGAATCCATCACATGTATTGGTTCATGGTTTAGAAGCAAACCACCAAACATGGTTTTGGTATTAATGTCCCTAAAAAGATTTGGCACTAATCTAGTCATAAGCCCTATGAATTATAATAAATAAGTCACCAATGTAAAAACACCTTGATTTTTCATGGACTAATGAAATGTTATAAAAAAACATACATAATATATTAGTAAAAAAATATTAGAAAATAACAAATAATAAGAGGTGTCTGTACCCATATTGCTTCATTAAAAGGTGTAGAAAGTGGGGTTTCTCATGTATATCTATGTATGGTACTTTGGGATGTATGAGTCCCCTGAAAATACACCATGCACCTAGGTGGATCTAAAATATCCCAAGGCATATTAGATCCAAGTGTGTCTTCTGAAGCTCCATAGTGTACAATGAAAAAAATATGTATTGGTCAATGTAGACGATAAATAAGTGGAAATATTAGGATTTCTTATATTGTGGTAATGAAACACTAAATACAATGGACTTTAATTTAGAATGATCCACTAGATCACTAAAATCCATAAGTTCATGAAATATTCCCAAATGATCTGACACATTGGTTGACATATTCATATCAAGATATAACTCATGGTCATCTTTAGAATTTCCCATTTCTATCTTAGTAGATTTCTTTTATATGAGTACAAAAGAAATGTGATCTTCAATAGCTGACATCCATGAGTCCATCAACCACATCTATGTATCTATGTGAGCTAATAGGTAATCATATAATAATAAATGTAGATTATGGGATAAATAAGTAGATATAGTATATTTGTAATGGTTCTAGGTAGAATCATAAATTTTGTAACCTTTATTACTCAAACCTATGGATTTACATAGAAGATAACTATATGGAAGGAACTATCAGTGAATCCATTAAAACTATCACATAGAGGTTACTTCTCATAGTAACATCTTTCAATAATGGGGAAATTATTCTTATTATTTTTTTACCCCAATAATCACTATTATAGACTAATGTTCCTCCATTGAAATATTCTTTTGATTTTATGGCTTACATACCCCTCCACACCACTAAATTTATAAAATGATTAAAAATTCATATGAAATTGTTAGTGATAAAATAATGTTATGTAGAAGTGGGGAAAAATTTTATCTTTTCTTAGAAAGATTCATCCATAGAATCTTTTTCATCAGTAGTGTCCCTTACCTCTAGTACACCCTCATCATCACCTCATTCTTAATCATCTTCCAGGAATTTTTTAACATAGGATAAAAAATTTTAAAGTTTGAGTTATTTAATAAGATTCCACCTTTTAGTGAATAGAGGAATCCATTGGGTTCCATGACGTAACTCACTACTTATTCAGTTTGTCCCTCAAGGTTTGTGTCAATAGGTATGTTCACCTACCTAAATATTTTTTTAATAAATTTCTCCAATTAATGTTCATCCTAGATATAAATTATGGAGGAGATACTAATATAGTAATACCACATCCTCTGGACTTATGGGAATGTATACTATGGAGGGACTAATTGTAGAAGAGATACCCCACCCATTATTCTGAAGTATTCAAATACCTCTCCAACTTCCAAGAAATATGGGCTTTTGGAGGTTTTCTTTTTGTGACACAATTATTATGTATTGATTCCTCCAATTCCTACTAACACCCTTCCATGCTTTTGGTCACTGAGGATGCATTAATTTATGTACTAGGTCAGCAAACCACCCACTAGGGTATGAATAGATCCAAGCCTAATCATTTTTAATTAATAAATTGAAAATTACATTGACTAGAAATAGGGAAGCTTGAATACTTGTATCCTCCTCTATAATTTTTAACAAAATTAAGCATGTCACCATGAGATGTTATTTACCTTATGAAATTTGAGGTGTTGTGGGGAAGTTAATCTAAACATATAGGAACTACCTCATGAATCTCTAAGTCTTACACCCTTTATAAATGGTCCAACCATTGATCTAGGATACAAGAACATCTTCTCTTAATGATACTAGGTATTCATGATGTCGGAAGATGATGGTTTCGTTATCGACAATTACAGTATTCAAGGAAATATGTACCAAATAAATGAACAATTCATAGTATTTTATCATGTTTCCAACTCTCCAATCATCAAATTGGAAATTAGTAACTCAATATAGGCACTAGATAAATGCTCTAAACTAAGATCAAAAAATAATTTGGTCATTCATGAATACATATGCTGCCATATGGGTTGCGTTCTTACTCCGTAACAACTAAAAATGACTAACATGTTTGTTTGGGGCTTTAAACCAATAGATGTGTTCTATATATCTATATATCATGGCTAACATTTAAACTTCCAGTTTAATCTGCAAAACATTTTATTATCGATTTCAAAACATAGTGGTCCAAAACCTAACCTTAGTGAGAAAATAATGTATTAAGTGTAGATATCTGCTGATGAACATGTCCAAGAAGTTCACTAGATGGACTAATCAATTGGCATAGGGACGGACTCCAAAAACCATTTATAATTATGGAATTACTCTAATAATGGTCATTAGGTACCCAAAATACCACAAGTATTTTAGGTTAGATATATCCATGGAATCCATCTCCATTTATCTTATATGTTCATAACGATGAAGAGATTGAACCAAATATTGAAGGGAAAATCAATTTGGGGATGAAGATACCCTCCATCAACATTCTTCTTCTTTTAGAGAAGATCCTTTTTGTTATATCATAACTGTAAAATATGAAGGATGGGAGATGAATTAATCATTAATATCCCCCAGAATGGGATCCCCAAACATCATGTGAACTTTTTAGAGGCTAATACTGATAACTATAGACACCATGTGGAACATGTTCATGCCAGGATTCCACTAAGTAATCAAATCTAAGATGATTTTTATTTTTTAGTGGGGGAAATAAAATGATTCCCATACATATTTTTATTTTCGAATTTCCTTAATATCCTTCCCAAATTATACACTGGTCTAGTTTATCAAAAATGTATAACCCCATTCGATATTAAAGAATTATATTGGGTAATGTTATGTGCTTGAATCCTACCCTTATATTTGTTCAGTGGTAAAATTATTCATTGAAGGTGAAAAGTTATTGATCTTACATACTAAAAAGTGTCATCATTTCTATAGAGGCAAGGGGTATACCTGTTAACATAACAATGTGTGTGTTACCCTACCAGATTAAGGATCCCACCACAGAAATTTTGGATTATGATACATAATGATGATGGTTGATCTAATATCTTGGTTGATTCTATGGACTGAGTGGATAAATGGGAACCCCACTTAATATTATTAATACATATTTGGGTACCCATTATGATATGAGGTATTCATGAGGCCCTATTCCCATAAACTTTGAGACTATGAAATATATTGGGTGGACATGACGATGTTGGATAGATTTAGTATAATTATTATATAAAGGGAGGAATAATTTAGATTCTTGAATAAAAATAGAACAACTAATATAATAAATCCATGAAATTTTTCTTTTCATTAAAATTATGAAAACATTGTTCTATATAAAAAATATGTGAATAAGTGTAGTTCACATACGAACTTTTAGAGGAAAAAGAATTCACCTAAATATTTTGTGCTTACCATTGTTATAGAAACTTTATATATCTCTTATGAATATCATTTTTTATGGAAGATTGATGATGATAAATTATAAAGGAATAGTTTTTTATTGTAGGTAGAATATTATTTATTTAATATATAGACTAAAATGATTGGAACTATGGACCCCTTTGACCTATATATCTATTTAAGGATCCTGTATGCATAGTGTAATACTTATAGGGGATATATTTTTTCAACATAATTAATTTATATTTTTATTTATTAGGTCTAATTCTATGGGAAAATTTTCTTATTCACTTTGATATATTTACATCTACATTGAATAATATGGGAAAGAAAAGTGGAAAATTAAAATTTTCCTGGAAGAATATCTAATCATATTCGAAAGGCTCATCCATTTCATTTTTGGTGTGTAACTCTTTCAAGAACATGTAAAATCTATGTGGTCACAAAATATCTTCATTATTAGACATAACCTTATAGAGATATGGTGTTTCTACATCATTTCAAAAAAAAAACATTTTCGGGTTCATGCATCACTTTATAAAGATAAAAAAGAAAATCCTTCATGATCATGTAACATCCTCAGGGTCATCTACTGTTTATGAAATCTAAAAGAATACCCTTTGTGGTTTCAAAGAATCCTTACATTCCTACCAAAATTTATGGAATCATGATAGTAAAAATTTACATCAATGAGATAGTTTTCCGGATTTTTGTAACTTTTGATTTTCGATATGGTTATCTTGTGTGGTCTCCCAACTTATTTTTAACATCAGTTCTACCAATTATGTGTACGAAAAATACATTATATATCTATAAATACCCAAAATTAACACCAATACATTATAAGAACATTTATTCTGGTTTTCTTACATGTAATAAGTGAATATATACAACATATAGTTCATCAAAAACAATATTAAAAGGGAAAAAATAGGTCCTTGATGCATGATCTTAAA
Source organism: Viscum album (assembly GCA_963277665.1). Taxonomy (NCBI): domain Eukaryota; kingdom Viridiplantae; phylum Streptophyta; class Magnoliopsida; order Santalales; family Viscaceae; genus Viscum; species Viscum album. Next base: position 647,339,165 of record OY728119.1, read on the forward strand.
AGCAACTTCATTTGGTAATGGTTTTATAACCTTAACATCCACCACCATGGACCTTGACACATGATCCTAAAAGGTATGAATTTCTTATTATGAGGAACCAATCTAGATAGGTTTTGATTCCAATCAAAGAGATGTATATGAATTTCATCTTATGTTCATGATCCCAACTCCACAATATATAACACCCCCCTTGGATAATGAATAATTTTTTGTGCCCAACTATCCATCATCAATAAATATAAAAATAAATAAGAAAAATAAATATGTAGAACCTTTATATATAAAAAGTTTCATATCTATGTTTTTTTATTAATACCTTACAAATAGGTAACCTGTAATAATATAATTATCTCAAAATATTTATGAACATATATTAACTCTTCTGGAGAGGCATGTAATAAGCATAAAGACACCTTAAGTGATGATCCAATATCCCATTATATTGACCAATGAATAAAATAAAGTGTCATTGGTATATCATAGTGGCTGTTTTGTATTTAAAATACTGTTTACATTGACTAAAAATACACACAAATGAGGTCATGTAAAAAAAATTGAAAATTAGAAGTTTTAATATTCTGGAATTTCTACGAATACATGGTCTAGAGTATCCCATTACTTGTCATGTACTTCCCTATATTAATTTTTCACATTTTTATTAATTTCATGTCATATGTATATTTGAAACTCATATTTTGATAATCATTGTGTGATTAAAATTGTGTGTGTGTAGTATTTTAAATATTACACATCATGTGACCAGAAGTCACATTCCATGTATCTAAAGACTATTTATTTCAGTTTGTAACTACATGCATGATGAGATAATGAGTTATAACCACCAAACAAGAACCTATATTTTACACATATTGAATAATGTCTTGTGTGATGTGGTGTGTACATTCCATACATTCTAAAATCCTATATGGACTTATATAATTAGTTTTCTAAAGTGATATCATACATAATAGCTACACACCAAGTACTTTCCCAATTATTTTGTGTCCAAGTGGTGAGTATACTCGATGAGTACCCCAATTACATTCAAATTTGATCAGGAATCTCAAAAAATTGTATAATATTGGTATATTCCATGAATAATGTTACACTACATGGATAACTAGTGGAAGTAGACGACTACCATTTGTTGAGAGCTATAAATTCCATGTACCAAACTAAACATGTCATTGGATATGTGATTTGTAGAATTATTTATGATTTGAAGTCAGTTGTCAGTATGGGACATATGATTAGTTCATTTTGGTAATATTTATATGTATATAATTATAGTATTCTCCCCCTAGTGATTAGATGATTTTGGTAATTTGGTCTAGTATGTTCAAGGATCCTAGATCTACTAATTAGACAATACAATATGAGTGAGACATTTGGAGTAGACAAGGAGTTAAGTACTCAATAATGTTTTAGGGTTTGTTCCTCTATATATGGGGTTTAAGTAATTCTAAAAAAAATACATGATCGAGAATGATCCCCCATAAAATACATAGTTTTCAGGTATCACCCCATATTTTGTGGTGGGGTCCTCCATCACTTGAGTAACTAATCAACAGTTTTAGGGCATGATAATTCATCCTTGGTGTTGGTACTTCCCCATATATCTTGGTTGGGTTCTCTAAATGGGTTAGATAACCTCTCAGTTTATACACACATTCCATGATGAGGTGAAGTTCCCCACTATTGTTTTTGAGAGGTAACATGGATATTATGGAGGTCAATTAGTTTATTAGTTATGTACAATTTATGGTTTTAGAGATTTATTTAGAACACTAGGCTAATTTTGATACTTTATGGTATATTCATCAAAAAATCATAGCTGAGCTGTTGAATTTGGGTGTTATAGGCTGTAACATTTTAGATCTGGATTCCAATGAATGGATTCTTGTCCCCAGTTGTCCACATGGATTCGACGCATCTCCCCAAATTCCAGAGGCTACAGACTAGAAGTAAGGGTTTAGGATGTGTCTTTGTGGAGACTATACCCTCTTGTCAGAGTAACGTGGTGGTAGAAATCACAAAACATTGTAGAAGAAGTAGTATATAAATAGAACAAGAGGAAAACATCTATAGAGAGCTATATACATCAATACCATAAAAAGTATTACAGAAAAAATGATATATCATAAAATTTATACAAAGCATCCAAACTAGGTTCACAATAAATGGTACAATAAAATATTCAAAATACCATAAAGAAAAAAAATACAATTCCTAGATAGCATCAGGATCCTCCGCTCATCCCAATGCTCCCCTTTTCTTAAGCATGGAACAACGTAAAGCATTGAACTATGAGCCCTTACCCCGATCCCAACCTGCATCAAAATATTCTGTCTAGTAACCCAACAGTGGCTCAAATAGGGTGTGGAATACAACTATAATGGTCACCACCCAAAATGCATATAACATTTCTTGGAAATGAAATACAATTTTAAAAAAGGTTTATATTATAATGTGTATGGAATTAATGAATGTAAATATCCCATGTGAAATGTAATCAAGCTTGTGGTCCTGTACAACCAAATATGGAAACTAAAAAACAAGTGTCGTAATCCTATCACAAAGAAGATAATAAGAAGAAGTTAGTAAACACCATACCATTCTGTGTACCCTATATTTCAAATAGCCCCTGATCTTTCCATATAACATGTATATCAAATCAAACACAACCATAACATACAACTAGACATGTAAAGTTTGCCAAGGAAGAGCTATATAATCAGAAGTGTCATATTTACTATAATCAGTCCATAAAATTAGAAGTTTAAGACACTAGAAGGGTTGATCTAAGGTATTTAAGACCAAGGCATCTTCATCAAGTCCTAGGATCATCTAAATGGAAACTTGATAATGACACTGGTGGATTCCAAAAATCAAGGAAATCGAGAATATCAAATGTGATTCCAAACAATTGAATGCAAGGGGTATAAATTCCCTTGGAATCTTATGGAATCATGAAATAAGGATAATTTCGGTCCAAGGTAACTTCTACCACAAATCAAAACCAACAGGTGAAACATCATTGACATCTATATGGAACCAAGATCTGTGGTATACTAACTAGAGAATACACTACCTTTTTAATTCACATTTCATTCCATTAATCTACTCACAAGAATTAATGTTCCAGGTGTATATACACTCATATAAAATTTAATATAAATCATCCAATCAAAAGAATCAATATGAAATGAGGAAATATCCATCACTTGATAGTAAAGTAAATTATGTTATATTCATTTCAATTATAAATATGATTCCTCTAGAAAGTCATAAATCCACATACCCCCTAGGTGGTCTAACAAATGACAATCCACACGGCATACACCATTGGTGACATTTGTTTTAGATAAAACCAACATTATGTCTCCAAAAAATAAGTGGGAATCATTAACAGGTTCCATTAAATTCTATTTAATTATTCAATTCGTTTTGGGTACATGAAATAATGTATGGTGGGAATAACAATGGAAAATATCTCTATAAATCACCAAACCATTCAAGAAATGTATAAAACACCTATTATAGGTCCATAGTAGAGTTGTTGTCTAGTATCAACATCTGATTCAACTCAGATTGGTATAAAAACAAAGAATGAAAAAGAACCCTAAAAATGGATAAAATTATCAATAACCTAAATAATTATACCTATACCAAGAAGAGAAAATAATGTAAAAAATGGAATGGAGTACTCACCAGTGTGGATCCAATGAGACTGGCGATGACCAATTTCAAGCTCAGATGGATAATTGATGACAATGCCTACCATTTTTCTTCAAGGAGTGCACCAAAATCAAGTGGTTGTCCAATGTGAGATAAATGATAAATTTTTTTTTGGTTATAAAATATTTATGTAAAATGTATATATTTTCATCAATTACTGGGCCGCACAGTTTGGATGCTCAGTTGGCCAAACTGTGCACCAAATGTGCTCCCTCTTCTCTGTTAAGGGGGAATCGACATAGTAACTAAACAAAGGTTCACTAACCAAGCACAAAACATGAAATTTATCTAAACTAAAAATTGTAGGTTCCTTGTACAGTTGTGTGACTCTATCTACATGGCTCCCTCAAACTGTGTGGCCACCTAAAATCCACTTTGTATCTCCACAATGTTTCGTCAAACATTGTAGATTCAACCATATGGTTATTACAAACCATGTTTCCCATCATCTGTTCTAAAAAATATGGGTTTTGGGGTTTGAAATAATCCCCAGACACCCCCAATACCCCCATATTCTCAATGGGTATCCACATTAGGACATAATAATGCTTTTAAACTGAAATAAAGAAGATTTTTACCTTGTATAAAAACCCAGGTTCTTACAATATTACCCAATAAAGAAATTCATCCCAGAAATTCCATCTCAAATGTGGTAAAGATTTATATGAGAGTAACTCCAACAACCGAGCACATATGCCATCCTCTAACTCCCAAGTCTCTTCCAATAAACGTTCATGCATCTATATCACCCATTCTATAGGAACATACAAACCTAAGAGAACCTTCAGGCTCCTGTCAATGATAAGAATATAATGATCCTCAAAGAGAACATCTACTTTTAACTACACATCATCAGGATGAAAAACGTGATATGGGTGTGTGTGATAATGACATAGGTAAGATACATGGAATACGTCTTTCATGGATCAGTGCCTCTTAGGTAACTACAATCGATATGCTACCAACCCGCCACTCTCCATATTCTCGTACAAACTCCATTTCACCGTGAAATATTACCCTATCTCCAGAACCATATAATTTCTAGCCTTAGTGAGACACATTATTATTCATAATCCATACCATTAATCTTTATAGCTTGTTTGTGGATGTCAACATAATATTTTTGTCGAGACTGTTCAGTGGCCATCAACTTTTTGATCAACTGGACCAAATTTGAAGTTTCCTACATGTGATGTAGTAAAAGTAAAGCTTCTCTGACTTCTTCTAACCAGAATAGGGTTCATTGACATGGCCAACTATATAAATCCAAATTGGGATCCATCTATGTCATTGTAACAACTGGAACTATTATAAATAAAATTCCCCTTTTCGATTTATTTGAATGTATGATTATGTATATCGTTTAGATAATATATACATGTCTTTAGTCTTATTATATACTATTTAAATGTCCATTAATCATCATTACCATTGATAATATACCTATTTAATAATGATCATTTTATTAGTAAAAATATTTGATTTTAACAAATCTAATTGGCATAGACAAAGGAAGTGATGGACTCAATTAGTAGGATCGTACCTCATGAAGATAATTTGTTAGAGCTCCCAAGGGAGATAAAATGTTTGGTATTTCCCCTTGACCAATACCAAACTGATATCCAATAACTTAAGCTTTATAGAAACTATTAAATGAGAAGTTAAATCTTAATGAGATCACAACCCTAGCCTTGAATGTCAAACCAACCCATGAAAGTCTCACCCATGCACACCTTACTCTTAGAGATTTTTCCAATGTTTTGAAGGGATATGTATCAGGACCCTATAAATATGTGTATGTACATTTCTATATATAAAATAATGAATATATTTTCATCCATTTTTTTTTATTTTATAAATTATTTTTATACAAAAAAACATAAATAATTTTATTGGGTAATATTCATATTAAATTAAGGAATTTACATTGATGAATTAATGGATTTTTTAAATAAATATTATTTTATTAAAATACTATTATTAAATAATTTTTATTAAATATTAATGATCATATAATTTTTATGAAGTCAAATATAATTTTTATAAGGGTTTAAAAAGATTTATTTTCACAAAACTCAATAGTTATCAATAAATGATGATTATTATTTTAAAAGTGAAAATGCACATATTTATTAAATTATAATGATAAATTGGAAATTATTTTTAATGGGAATTTACAAATTCTAATATGGATAATTTTTCATAATTTTCTAAAATAGTAAAATTTTTGAGTAAAAATTAAATACCGTCTAAACATACGGTCTGTGTTATTTAATAATAATGATCTAATGTGATGTAATAAAAATACAAAAGTTATCCATGACCAAATATATGTTTACCATTTAAAATAATTATATTTTAATTTTATTTTATTTATTTTATCAATCCATTATGAATCTTACAATACTTATAATATATTTTATGGTTTTAAAATCCTTTCTTTTAGAGTCAGATACACCTACACTTAAGAAAGGGTATTATTTAATTAGGTTCAGACCATGGAATTGTAAAATAATTATATCCAATACCATCTGGTATCTAATAATGGAAAAACTCATGGTAATGTTTGTGGTTTTGGTTATTTTATTATATAGAGTCCAAAACCTATGTTTCTGAAATAATAAAAAATTCCCCGTTTTTTCCAATATAAACCCACAACATATCCAATTTATATTCACTCATTATTCATTTATAAAGTAATTAATCTTTTCTCAGCTATCTAGAGTCCCCCATGGTTCCATCAATCTCTCAAGAAGCTCCTCTCGTGCATTTTGAGTCACACACTCAAGAAAGGTATCCCATATTTCTCTTCTTTATTAATGTTTCATTACTATGTTATACCCTAAAATTATGACTTCTAATATTGAGACATGTTTTTCCATATGCCTATTTCTAAACATTTCATGTACAAATTATTATAGACCCCTTTCTCTCTCATCAAACCATTTTATGAAATTTCAAGTGACGTTGTTATGCTGTCGAAATTTAACCGTAAATTTTCCATGCAAAAATAATTTTTTAGTGTACACTATACACATTTCTAATCAAGGGTGTTCAACTTTATAAACTTATAAATCATTTAATTGTAAATTAAATGTATATATTTCCTCACTCCTTGGTTATGGAATAAAATATTATGATGAATGAAACCATGTTTTATGATCTACGTCGAATACTTAAACATGAGAATGAAATAAAAGAGATGGGTGCACGTGGAATTATATAGAGATACAATGAATTGGATAATTTTTAGTATCATGAGATGTCATGTTATGATATGTAGTGAACCTTATTACATTATGGAACTTTTTCCACCATGATGTATTGGCATTTATCATTGACCTATGTTTATCACGTAGTGTTTTACATCGTTTCCACATTTCTCATGTTATAAATATCATGCTATATCATGCATTATTATTCATGTTTATGATTCTCACTCATTTTATTATCCACTGATATACCTATTATCTAACATTTCCCAACTTATTCCATGTTTATTCCATTATTAGACACTATATCACACCCCTTTCTAATGTATGGCACTAGGTAATCTCGTTTTGTTTTAAAACCAAGGAATGTTTGAAGCATGCTAAGGATGTTTTCAATAATGTTGTTGTATGTCAGGTTCAATATGTTATGTTGTGTAACTAATTCCAAAGTATATTAGACTTTTAAATCATATAGTTTTTATTATGTGTAATTTTAGTTAATTAATCCAGTATTAAAGTGGAATAAAGAGCATTGTTATTATAGTTGGTACCGAAGGAAAAGTTAAGTTATTTTCGGTGTAGGGATTATAATACTATGTTAAAGGACTTAGGGATAAGACTAAATATAATATAACATCCACATTTTTTTTAAGTATAGATTATGTTGTTTATCAATCAAATTCACCCCTTTCTAGATACTATATGTGGATTTGGTTCTGGAATAGATGTACCTAGGGGTAACAACTCTGATAAGGTGCATTGAGCAAGACTAGATGTTACCCTATACATGAAAATGGGCCATACTATGCACATATTTTACCCGAACTGAGGGATATTCTTTAGTAAATTCATATGCTCATTATGAACCATTATTAATGGAAAAAATACCCATAAGAATATGTTTTACAAAATAGATCATGGATAACATATATTGAGGCCTAGAAATATATATTTAAGGAAAAAATTTATATTTATAAATTATCCATTTAATTTAATTGAATTCATATTAATGTGATTATTATTGTTAAACTATTCTTCCACACTCTTCACTTTATTCTACCATATTTTCAGAAATAATAGGAAATATGGATGAAATCAATGTGACAAAAAATGCGATTATTTTTCAAATGAGACGCCCAACCCAATAGGAGTAGGAATCACACACTTTGTGATAATAATCTCATACATGAATCATGTTATAAATAAAAACATGTATTTGGAAAAGCTCCCAAACCCCCATATGAAATAAAAATATTCAATTTAGATCTTTATGTGACATAGGCATCCGACTTTCAGTGGATAATCTAATACCTTAATTGTGGAAGAATGGATCATTTTAATTGAGAAGAAGTTATCCATAATTCAATGTTATGAAAAATATAAGGTTTTAATTTCTATTTATCATACATTGGGAGAAACTGATCTGTTTTGGATACTAAAAATAATAATAACCCTGAAGAAGTGATCAACGCGATGGGGTGGAAGTAATTATAGAAAATGTTTTTTTTTGATAAATACTTTCCTTGAACTCTATTACATAAAATGGAAATTGTTTTTATTTCCCTCAAGTAAATAGATGATAAATTTATTAGTAAATATGAGGAAAAAATTATAATAATTTCATGGTATTCCTCTGACTTTTTCATTACCCTTGAATAAAATGTTGAACACTTATTTGGTGGGATAAAGTATAGTCAATGAAAAGACTTGGTGATTCGAGACTTTTATAGTTATGAAAAAATTGTTTGATGCACCTTCAATGTCAAAATAGAGATCAGAAAATCTCAAGGGTTTCATAGGGATAAGAAGAAGTAACCATTGTTTAATTATAGATATCTAATAGAGAAATCTAATGGTGCCAAGAAATTTCAACATACATCTTCTAAAATCTGTGTACATAAGAACCTAGAAAATTATATTACGGGGACAAAGAAATGATTTAGGTGCAGAAAGGAAGGGCACCTAGATAGTGATTTCTAAAAGGAGAATCTCGCTAATGAGTTGGGAGGGAGTAATGATCCAGCAAACCCTGAACATATTGTTCATTTTTAAAACTATAAGGAATCATGGCACTTAAAAAAATTACTAATCCAATGGTTTGTAGAGACAACAAACATCCTCCAAGGAATAAAGGGTCATCTTTTCTCAGCACATCCATTGAGGTGGATCCTGAAAATGAAATGGTGATATGTATTTTAGTTGTTCATTCAAGAATAGAGAGAATAATTTCATATTCCAGTTCTATACATTATTTCATATTAAGAAAGATTAGTATAACTATTCAAACACCACCATGAATCATTTAAGTAGATCTATCAATGAAAATGAAATATGGGGAAATTAATGCATCCCAAGCATATAACTTTATCCCTATAAAAATTTGTGTTCTATGATTTCCAATGAACCCTTTCATACTAACCTTGGTGGAAGTTTACTCTATGCCACGTGTGATGTTAGTACCATGTTTTCTTGTATCTTCTCTTCTTTTTGATAGGTTCATCATATAGGTACATATCTGAGCCTAACGTAGAGGGATTTAGGAACATGTTTCATTTTTATGGGTGTGAAATTATGAAAGAAACTCCATTGGGGATTATTATATAGAATGTAAGTCGGTGTTGGGAGTTTTCTCTTGAGGTTGGTGGGTATAAATTTCTCTAGAATATTACAATCCTTGATAGGACTAGGTTTTATGGAATATTCATGATGGAATGGCTTGTAGATTATCATGAATATGTTGATTTATATCATTATTGTGATAATTTCAAATCACGAAAGGGTTCTTTTTTTATTTAAATGGATGACTGGGATGTCCAGGAAATATGAGATGGACCACAACCTCATGGTTCATGAAGGATGATAGATCGGATTTCTAGTTTTTATATTGATGATCAGATAGCATTTCTAGAAAATTTTCTATATAGTGGAAGACCATTTCTAGAATGTTTTCCAAAAAAAACTTTTTCTGGTTTACCTGATGAGATAGAGGTCAATTTCTCCATCGATCTAGTTCTAGGTGTTGCACCAATATCCATTCCTACCAACAAGATGGCTACTTCGGAGTTGTAGTAGCTCAATAGATCACTATATGATTTGAAGGAAAATGAGTTTATATGAACCGATACTTAACTATGAGGTTCTTTAGTACTTTTTCTAAAAGGAGGGTATAACTCTTAGTATATGTGTGGAAGAAGGTAAATTGAACCATCTAGAATTTTAGAATTTGTACCCCTTTCCACGGATAGACGAACTGTTTGATAATCATTGAGGAGATTTTTTGTTCTGAAAAGATGATTTTAGATCTAGATATCACAAGGTGCATGTTATACCTAAAAAATTATCTTATAATGTTTCTCGTAGTAGGTATGGTCTATATGAATGTATTGTTATGTCGTTCAGTTTCACGAACATGCCAAAAGTTTTCATGGAGCTGACGAACTAAGTTTTCTATCCTTATTTAGATTTTATTATGGTTTTTTCATGGATGATATATTGATGTGTTCTGATAATCATCAGGGACATTCCAAATATCTTTGGATAGATTTGGATACACTGAGATAGGATTATTTTTATACTAATCTTACAAAGTTCCACTTATGGATGGATAAGATTCACTTACTTGGTTATATTGTCTTAGAGACAGTTGTATCAGTTGACCTTGAGATGGATAGATCTATAGTTTCCTGGGAGAATACCAATAAAATCATTTATATATAGAGTTTTATTTGGATAACTGGATATTAAAGACCTTTAATACAATAATTATTATTCATATAAGTAAAACATATGCTCTTGGATAAGAATAGTGTTATGTTTGAATGGATAGATACCTCTGAGATAGCCTTTTTGGACCTGAATGGGTGATTGACTTCACCACCAACCCTAATTCTTCTAGATCAGGGTAGAAGCTACACTATCTATTCTAATACATCATGTATCAGGCTAGTAGAAATATTTTTTCAAGGAGATTCAGTCATGATGTACGAGTCACAAGATTTTAGGACAGAAAAGAAAAACTACCTGATGTATAATCTTGAGTTAGCTACAATTTTTCATTTTTTTGTTGGATAAATTATTTAATGGGAGAGTGTTTTTTGGTGTATAAATACCAAAAAAGAAACAAGTTTATATTTATATAGTGTGGTATGAATTTAGGGAAGCGAAGGTGGGTTGAGTACCTATATTATTTTAACTATAATATTTATTAGATTAATAGAATAGAAAATGCAGTGGCTAATGCACTAAGAAGGAGGAATCAGATACAGATAGTTTGGCTGGCCATAAGAGAGTGGAATGTTATGGATTTTTCTTTAAAGACGCACTTGGAGGGGAAGAATTATTTGGGTAAGACCATTGTTTCTTCTCAATTTTTGTCCTCTACCCTCCTGGATAGAGTGATAATGAGGCAACTATCAGATTGAGAGGGCCTATTCCTATGGGAGAGCGTGGCGGGTGAGGACATAACTCTTGGTTAGACTATTGGAGAGGATAAGATCATGCATGTCTATGGTCACATATGGGTTCTAGTTGACAAACATGAGGATCTGAGGTGGGAGTTTAATGCCTCGGTTTGGGTAGTACATCCTAACGTTACAAACATGTATTATGACATACACTATTAGAAATGATGTCTTCAGATGAAACAATATGTAGCAAGTTTTTCTTCAAGGTGTTCCACCTATCATTTGTTGAAAGTAGAATATCAGCAACCAGCTATGATTTTGTAGTAGTTACCCATTCTTGAGTGGAAATGGGATGATGTCGTGATTGATTTAATGATAGGTTTCTTGAGATTTCATTGTGGTAGTGATTATGGGTGGGTTTTTTTTGATATGCTCTTTAAGGATCCTCATTTCCAATAGATCAAGGATAACATCAATGTGGATAATATTGGTAGGTTGTATATCCATGAGATAGTATGACTTAATGGGGTCCCTTACTATATCATTTCAAATTGGGATGCCGGGTTTACATCTCATTTGTGGCACTGGTAACATAGGTGCTTCTGAGCACAACATACCACTCATAGACTATTGGCCAGATAGAGAGTATGATTCATGTTCTTGAGGATATTATGTGAGCAAGAATTATGGATTTTGGGAGCTCATGGGAGAGGAATATATTCATAGTTTAGTTTTCATACAATAATAGAAATTAGTGGATGACTATGAAAACACTTCACTTTATTTAAAATTAATACGTTATTTATTACATAAAATTACACATAATACAAACTGGAAGATCTATAATTCTAGTTTCTTTGGAAACTAGGTACATAACATAAAATCTTGAACATGTGATATAACAACATTATTTAAAACTTCTTTAATATTCTTCTAAAAATCAATTTCTTTTAAAAATGTATGGCATAACCTAAAAATGTACATATGAAATGGGTGATATATAAATCCAAGTAAGGAAATAATCATGGAATATTGTGATACATGTAAGAAAGTAGGAATTTAAAAAAAATTAAAATGGTGTTAAAATCATAAAAATGAATGATAAGGAATGATGTATTATGATAATCATAACATGGGAAATGTGGAAATAAATTAAAACACTACATTATAAACATAGGTTAAGGATAACTACAGGGAAACCAGGATGGAAAAAGTCTCATAATGGAATCAGGTTCACTCCCTATCCTGAAGATATATCACATGAGACAAAACATTACCCAATTCATTGAAGCGATATATAATTTTGGCCACACTCATCACTTTCATTTCATTCTCATGAAAAATTGTGCTAGATATATCATACAATATGGATTCATTCATTGTCATATTTTACTCCATTATCAAATATTGTGGAATAAAATAAATTTATGTCTGAAGAAAAAGAATTATAAGTTTATAAAGTACAATACCCTAGATTGTAAATGGTTATATTATTAACTACGTAATTGTTTCGGCATGGAAAAAGCTCAGTAAAATTTCAGCAGCATAATGGTATCACATAAAAATTCATAAAATGTGATGATTAGAGATAGAGGGGTGTCTCAGAATTTGGACATGAAATTTTAAGTAATAGGTACACATAAATACATATCCCAATATTATTAATTCTAAATATAAAATACTAGATAATGAAGGAACTTGAACAAATAAGGGAAGGTGAAGACCCCTTACTTGAGTGTGTGACACGAAATTCTTGGGAGGAGTTTCTTAAGAACTTGGGGGAACCTTGGGAGAACTCTAGTGATTTAAGGGAAGAGTAAATACGTTCTAAAAGGTTTTTACTGAATATAAATTCAATATTTGGTAGTATTATATATGTAAATAGTGGGGGATTGTTTATCATTTCTATAACACTGGTTTTGGACTCTATATAATAAAATAACCAAAACTAAAAACATTACCTTGTGGTTTTCCCATATTTTCTACTAAATGGGAGTGGTTTTCATTATTTTATAATTATATGTTTTGAAAATACGAAAATAATACTATTTCTTAAGTGGATGTGAGTCATACTCCTAATGAAAGGATTTTAAAACCTTAAAATATATTATATGTTTTGGAGGATCCAAAATATTATTATAAAATAAATAAAACTAATATAAAATAACATTATTTTAAAGGTAAAACATATATTTGAGGATGGATGTCTTTTAATGTATCTATTACATCACTTTTGGGTTGTTATGATTTCATAATACACACTATATATTTATATGATATTTAATTTTTAAACAAAGATTCAGTTGTCTCCTAAAATTATGAAAATTTAAAAAATTGACAATATCAACACATGGATTGAAAAAATAATATTCAATTTGAAAAATAATTTTCAAATATATCCATCTTCACTTTTATAATAACAATCAACATTTATTGATAAATTCTAGGTGTTTTTGACAATAACCATTTTAAAACCCTTATAAAAACTATATTTTACTTCATAAAAATTATTTGATAATTTATATTTTTTAAAAATTATATAATAATAATATTTTATTAAAATATTATTTATTTAAAAAATACACTAACTAATCAAAATAAAACTTTAATTTAATTTAAATATTATCCAAAAATACTATATGTGTTTTATAGTATAAAATAATTTATAAAGTAAAAATATTAGGATGAAAATATATTCATTATTATATAAAAATAAAATTATATAGTCATATATTGGTGGTCTTGATACATATCCCATAAATACACCAGAAGATTCCTTAAGATTAAGGTGTGCCATAGTGATACTTTCCTAGTGTGGTTCAACATACATCATTTGGAACATGATCTTGATGAGCCTGAACTTCTCCCCTAAACAGTTTTGATCATGCTTACATTGTTTTGGATGTCATCTTGGGATTGGTAAGATGAAAATACCATAGATGTTATTTCATTTGGACCACGTGGCATGGGTAGCACAGTTACTAGAGTAGAGTGCTCATCCAGTACATGTTTTTTGTTTCTTCTCTTAGGTTGGGTCTGGGTGGATTGGGTTATGTCAGAAACAACAAAAGAATGATGATAAAGTGTTATAGGAATCCATAAAAAGACACCCAGGGATAGATAGTCTTACCTTTAGTTTTCCACATGATGATCAACACACACAAAAATCTGATTACTAGAAATGTTCCTCTATTAGAGGAGATAAGGTGTGTGAGTATAGTTTAGTCCAGGGTGAGAGGCCTCCCCATATCTATATAATCACACATTTTATTTATTAATTAATTGAAGGCAGCATGTTTAAAAAAAATTTAAGGTCCCCATTGGAACCCTGGTTTACCCCAAATGGAATTCCAGTATACCCTAATGGTTCTTTAGTGGATTCCATTTGTAACTTAACCATGAGTTCTTCTCATCCATAAAAAATTCACTAAAGAACTATTTTAATAAAACTCAAACATGGGCCTCCACCCAATACCCAGACACCTCATGACCAACTAATTAAACATTGTTAGGTTATTATTAGTCCCTAATTACCTCACTTGAAATCTTAAATAACCATAAAGGACCCCTCCTAAAAAATAAAAAGGAATGAAATGAATCTATTCAACCATATCTTTATAGTCCCCCATACTTGAGTGACAATGAATATTTCACTCTTTATTCGCTATAATAATGTTACAAATTCACCCTCCAAGGGATTATTAGGGTTCCATTTTTCTTATACCCATTATTTTAATTCTAAATCAGAGTTTCTAGGTATTTAAGGACCCTAGAACACCCTGAGAAGGGTTGGGTAAATCAGGGTGTCGATTTTCTCTTCTAAAGTGAAGGAATGTTTTCCCACATGGGTAGGAACAATTTAAACCTATCATTTGGAAATGTGAAGGTAACAAAAAATCACATGAAAAGATAAAAGATACCAATTTTACTTGGTTTACCACTGATGTATAGTCCAATGAGAATATGCCAAAATTGTGTTGGTCATACCTAAATCCACTATTCTTTATTAGTTGTGCAATAATAATGTTCAGATATAGTCACATTGTTCAAATAACTCTTTCATTACATTATCTTAGGGATACCACACTGCGTCCTTAGAACACTTTTGTCGAATCCCCCAAGATCACTATTTCTAGATAAGTCTAACTCAATTTATTGACATGAAGGTCACTTCAATGGATAATAATTAATGTCTTAGTTCCTATCTAATATGATATTTTTCATTCACCATAGATCTAGGTTGATGGACTCTGAAATCACTTTTTAATGAAACCAAATATTCAAAACTATGGTTTGTAGAGATCCTCCCTAAATCTCACAACCTTCATGATGATAACTACCTTCGCAAAACAAACTACCTTTATGTAGCTCATTAATCCATCGTGGGATACCCCATCACCACAAATTACCCATTACTTAGAAGCATTGTAATCTTTCAACACATAATAAGTATTTTCACAATGCTCAAGCTTGCATAGAATGAAAACATCAGGGATATCCCCTAGCTTCATGAAATTAGAGTGATTTGGGATTTTACCTGAATAATTTTTGTGTAAAATGATGTGGGGTAGCCTTATATTTATAGGGTCAAACGTTCATGATGATCCACCGTCTCCAGCGCATTTTTTAGATCATTCAAAAAAAACTTCTCAGGGATCCTCTATTCGTGAAGATCCATTGAGTTTTTTCAATTTTCTGAAGATCTTCGTCAAACCATCTTGCACTTGAAATTATACACTTCTAATTATCATAGAGAACACTATCTCTATTCATGATTCTCTATATTTTCATAAACATAGTCCCATTTTTCATGAAACCAATTCCTTTACCATATTTATAGAGAGTTGATTCCAAATAACAATCTATCGTGATTATAGCAGTTCCTCTATGTTTTGAGCTCCAAAATTTAGAAAACACTAGGAAACAATGCCACCTTCAACACTATATATAGCTTGTATTAAAAGATCACTTGTCATGAAATAGCTTTGATCAACCCAGTGGATTGAAAAATAAACACGACCCAAACCCAATTTTTCAACAAAGAACAAAAATTGTTCTAAAAAACCTCCTTTGGTTTTGTTATAAATTTGTAGATAAATTTTAAAAATCACCAACCACTATCAAACCCTAATATGAATGAAACAACTCATCCACTTTTAGTACATGTGAGAAATACTTAGTGTATAAAACAATATTGGAATCATTAATTGGGTTCTCATTGTTTTGGAATTCTATAAGTTATCCAAACTAAGATGACTATTTCCTCATAATAGAAAATTGTCATCATATCATAGAAGTATTGGTTTTTAGAAAACATCCAACAAAAAAACCATAAATTTATCATTCTCTCCTTGTACTATTGAATTTATCCATTTCTCTATTATACTACAACATTATAGCATTAAATCTCTCTATTTATCTTTCATTCTACAACCTCATAACATTAAAATTTTAAATTCTCCCCCCTTGGAATGAAACCTAGAAAAAACATATAATTGAACTTTTAGAACAAAAAAACACTCCCTTGGATATTATATCCCCTATAAACCTACATCACCTCCAAAAATAGATTAAAATAGTTATCACAAATTGAGAGAGGCACACAAACATAAACTCATCATGCCCTGGGATGTGTTTTAATTCTGTGGTTCAAACTATGTTTCTCGAACACATGATATACCAATGGCATAGTCAGAATGTCATCAACATGGTCATTATTTCCAACAGGACCCATTTTAGTCACTCCTTGTTCAAAATTTTACTTGATGATGTGATATCTGATTTCAATATGTTTTGTATAAGAATACTGAATAGGATAATTCATATGATTAATCATTCTCTTGTTATCATAGTGAATATCCATTGACCATTTCAACTTATCACCAATATCATGAAATTGTTGATTCACCCACAATGGATATGTGAAAACAATTGTAATAGAGATATACTTTTATTCAGTGGTACTAAGAGAATTTAATTCATGGTCCTTACTCAACCATCCCACACATTCCTTGCTGATAAATAATTCTCCACCATTTGTGGACTTTTTATCCACCACATATCCATCCCAGTTAGCTTAAAAACCATCAAAAATTCATTGTCTCTTCATATAGTAATGTAAAATCCAAAATTAAGTGAAACTTGAATATTCCTCTTGATTTTTAACCACTTCCATAATTTCTTCCTTATAATTTTTTGAAAGACATAATCTAAAAATGTTGAAAAGTTTAAGTATGGCCATGTTCTAGTCAATCATAAAAATATTTTAATTAGTCAACTTTACATGATGGGATACACATATATGACATCCTCATGCTTTCAAAAAAAATTCCAACCTAAATTGGAGTCAATATTGATTTAGAATCAGGGATATTTAATTTATAAAGAAACTTTCTTGCATACTCTACCTATGAAATTAATGTGTAATCCCTATTATGAATCACTTGTATCCCCATAAAGTATGTGAATTCACAAATCATATACATATCAAATTATGATTTCATATGACTTGAAAATTCTTCCACTGATCTCTCCCTACTTCTGAAAAATATAATATCATCCACATAAAACATCACTATCAATTTAACTTCGTTTGAATTCTTCACATAGAGATTAGTGTTAACACCTTCTCTTTTAAATTCAAGCTTCTTCAAATAACAATCCAGATGAGAATATCATGCTTGTGGAGACTGCTACAGACTGTAGATATCCTTATTTAATCTAAAAACATTTTCTTTATCATTTCTAATTAGAAATCCCACTGGTTTCTCAATGTATACTTTTTAGTCAAGAACACCATTTAATATAGAGTTTTTAACATTAATCTGATAAAAATTTAATCCTCTTTGGATTTCCATAGGTAGGAAAATATAGACCGACTCCAATCCCACCACTAGATCAAATGATTGTTCGACGTAAAATCCTTCAATCTATGCATAACCATTACACAATAGATTAGGCATGTTTCTGATCACATTTACAGGCTCATTAATTTTTTTGAGGATCTATTTGGTTCTAATCACATTGTGGTTTTCAAGTATTTTAACAAGATCCCATGTCTTGGTCTTGTGAGTCTAATCATGTTCTTCATTCATGGATTTAACCCATGATTCTTCTTTTATTGCTTCTTACAATGATTTTCGTTCCACAATTGATAAGAAGGATGAATGTGCTCCACTCCTCATTCTCTTTATCTGTGTTAGTGTGGTCCTGTCCCCAATGATTTGTTTTGGTTGATTTATGCTCTTCTGTTTATACTCTATGGTTTAAATGAATTATCATTATTCATTCTTTATTCTTATAATTCTTCTTCTAAATCATACTCATTTTGTGGCATCTAAATGTTTTTCACTCCTTCCTCTACTTTTGCAATTGAATCTATTGCATGTCAATTATCTTCTTTGTCTTCAATCATATCAGCATAAGAGATTCTCAAGGTATTTTTGGTATTATCTTAAATTATTTTAACATAATTACTTCCCAGAACTCATCCAATACAATTTTAGAAATAATTGTAGGATTTTCACTTTATCTAATATCCTTGGAATATTCCTTTTTCTGTAGCGTCACCATACATGGCTTGATTTCCTTCTTTGTTTTGGAGGAAAGATTTACTTCCAAAAAAACATCAAATAGGGATTCCTTCCATGACATATCTCATACAATGTCATGATTTCTCCTATATAAATCCCAATTGGATTTTGAGTATAACTTACTTCTAGAATAGCCTCTTTCCAATAACGGGGATAAATAAAACTCTCAATCGCTATAGTTCTTGATATATTGTTCACATGTTGATTCTTATGCTCAATAAATACATTTTTCTGTGGTGTTATCATAACAAAAACCCCATTTTGTATTCAAGGTTTCCATAGGTAATTTTAAATTTCAATGGATGTGTATTCCCCTCCATTATCATATTATAGAACATCAATAGTCTATCCAATATAATTCTCTTCTATACAATGATAATTTTTAACACAATAATGAACTTTTTGTTCCTTGTGTATAATCATCACACAAGCCATTATACTATAATCATAACTGAAATGAAACAAGTACCTTTCTCCCTATGTCTTAACAAAATTTATCATTCCATATAAAATTGTTTAGATTTGATCAAGAAGATTTTATACCCTTTTCTTCTTTAGCTGAAATGAACTACAGACCATCTTCCTTCATATTCTAGAATCCAAATTATTTTCCCATTCACATGTCATATTGGGGATATCTATAAATATACTCATATTATATATTTCTTTAATGTATTTATGATTATTGCGAGTCATCCTTCATTAACACATGTTTTTTTCTTCAACTATGAGATAGAAAATGTACTCTTTACTATCAACCTAATATAATTTTCTATCTATTATATACCATTTCAATATATAATTTCATATCTTTATTCTAATAGTTCACCCATTTTAATTAAATGATACAATAATACCTGATTCATAATGTTTACTCACACTTAAGAGATTGTGATGCATAAAGATCTTCAGTTTTCATCACCATTTCATTTTCTAGTTCTGCACTTCATCTACCTTTAATATTCAAAGCATCTTCATTACTAAACCTAACTATTCCATCAACCATTTTCTTTGAATTCGTGAATAATTCTACATCTCTCGTCATACGAGATGAGCACCCACTATCAATTATCTAGGTGCAACTGTTATTTGAATAGTTGAGAGATTCCTTTACAAGGTATGATTTTTCAATTCTCTTCTTTTACTTACTTGAAATACATGATTGAGTGGAGGATTTGGTGGCATTTCCATTATCATTTTAGTATTCATTCGTTCATAATACATATCATGTTTTTGTAGAGAAAAAAATTGTGTTTTTAAGAAAAACTCTATCTGGTTAGAGGGTATTAACATTTCTCTAAGTTCTGTATGTATTATGTCTACCATTCATATTCCTATAATTAATAGCTTTATGGAAAACGTTATAGCACTAAAATCAATATACATAAAAAATTATTATATAAGGTGTAGGATATGAATTTGGTCTACTTTTGACATCCTTGATCTTACCCATTCAAATAGATCCTTTCCTCTTCACAATATGACATGGTGTGACCTATATAGTCGCAATATTGGAATTTCATAACTGGAACTGTATTCTCACTTATATTACACATCATGTCCCATACCTTAGGAAATGTTTTTGATTTCCGTTAATTTTTTGATACTTGAGGGTAGTTTTTCTACACCTTTTAGTTTGATCTAAGTCTTTCTTTATTACGAATTTAGGTGACTTTAAAACATGTTCATGTTTCATATTTCCTTTATTTTGTCCCATTTCATTTCTAGTATTTAATGTTTCAACATCACTACCAATTCCACATTTTCCCATTTGTGTGGATATTTGAGAATTGTAAGCATTATCTAATCCTTTCGAACCATGCATATGTATCACTAACAGGTCAACATATCAGAATTCTCCAAACTATATTTTTTTCATTTCTTCAATTGAATTGGATTCACATTCAAGTTTACTCTTTAGAGTAACAACTTCTTCTTCAAGACCCACAAATATCATTGAATTCTTCTCTAGTTTGAATGTAATGTCACTGATGACCTTTTTCCTATTCATCAATCATGAGATTCAATTCTACTACATCTTATGAGATTTCAATAGTTGTTGAATGTTCTTTTACTACTTATTCAAGTTGAGAAATTTTAGCTTTGTTCCCATAAACATATTACGATGACTCTTCAAGACCTTATCTCTTCTTTTTGTTTCTGTTTCTTTGATTTTAATTATTACCAAGAGCATCCTCAGGTATTAACTTTAGAATAACATCATTAAATAATAGAATATATCTTGCTTTGTCTTTTGATTGTTATGAATTTTAACTATATCCACCATGGAAGATTTGGTTTCATATTTTATCTTTGGTTATTTATCCTCAAAAAATTCATTATCATCATCTTAGCCTTTAATTAAAATACTCTTTCCATGTAAATTAATTATAGTTTCATGATCTCCCTTTTAGGGAAACCTTTTCTGAGGCTTTTCATTTGTTTTCAATATCACATTCGACATCGAACGTTCTGGAGCATTGAAAGGAAATGTACCCAACTCTACCACATTGAAAACATGATAGAGAATGTTTTAATTCATATCTCCATTTTCATCTCTTGAATTTATCATCACAAAATAAAAAATTATATTCTTCCTCACCATATTCATAAAATCTATTTCTAGAAACCTCAAAATTTTCCATGGGATTAAACACCATTTCCTTACTCACATGAGTCCATAAATATTTAGGTTAGGGTCTCATTTCATAAGCCACCATAATGACTAGTAGATCATCATGTTAATGTTTAGATATATCTATTTTTCAGGGGCTAACAATTTTTGATTGTAGAGTGGTGGAGTATATATTAAGGTTTCCTTCATGATATAAATATCATTAATTTCTTCCCCAAGTTCGCTAATAAATCCAAAAAATTCATTAATTAAATTAAAAATGGTATCTAAATTTTCATCAGGATGAATCTTCATATCATCGAACCGGTTTTAAAAAACATGGAGTTTAGACTCAATTAAATTGTTATCCCCTTCATATATATTTTCCAGTTTTTTCCACAAATTCTTGTATGAATTAAAAATCATCGTCTTTAGATATATTTGATCCTAGTGAGCTACAAGAAGGTAATTATCTGCTTTTGCATCTATTTCAAGAATTTTACTATCAGTATCAGTCACATATAGACTTGTTTCATTAGTTACCTGTATCCATTGTGTAGTGGAAAAATTATTTCTATTCCAAGTGATATTAGATGAGATATTATATCATTCTCCAAAATCTGGATTTTTTTCCAATCGAAGTGGTGGACTCTCCTAACATTTACTAAATATTCGATGACAAAAAATAAGAAAAAATTAAACACCAGTAACCTCTCTCTTATACCACTTGAAGGACCCCCAAACACACAGAGAGAGGAGGGGTTAATCAGAGCTTCAATTTTTTATTGTAAAGTGAAGGATCATATTATAACATGGGTGGGAACGTATTAAACTAATATAATGGGAAAGTGCAGGAAAAAACATCCATGTGAAAATAAATAACACAACAATTCTTCTTGGTTCAACACTAAGTGATAGTCCAAGGATAATTTACTGACAATGTTTCAGTCATTATTAAATTCATTAATATTCACTAGTTGTATATTATATAAGTTTAGACATAGTTACTATATTCCAAGCACATGACCTTTAAATGATTTTATGTATAGAACACTATATCCCTTAGAACACTTCCATCGACTCCCCCTAGCTCACTACTTTGAGAGAAGTCTAACTCAGTTTGTCAACTTGCAGGTCAATTCAATGGATTGGAATTAAAGTCTTTGTCCCCATCCTTCATGATACCTTACATACATCGTAGATCTGATTTGATGTAATCTGAAAGTATTGTTTAATAAATCCTAATATTCAAAACTTTTGCTTGCGGATATCCTTCATGGAACAAACTTCATTCACAAAGCTCACCGAGCCATCATCAAAAACCCCATCATCAGGATGCACCCATTATATTGAATTATTGGAATTAGTTGATACTTATGTAGTCTTTTTCACGATGCTCAATCTTTTATTGAAATATAGATTCATGGAGCTCCCCTAACTTCATGAAATCAGATCAATTCCAGATTTTACTTGTATAATATCATGTAAAATGGAGAAGGTCTTGTCATATATTTATTGGCTCAGACATTCATGATGCTCCACTGCCTCCATTACATGTTTTGAATATTTTAAAAATATCTTCATGATGCTCCACCATTCATGATGCTCCATTGATATTTTTCTTTGTCACGAAGATCTCTGTCAAACCAGCATGCACTCGCGGTGCTCCACTTCCCATAATCATAGAGAACACCATCTCCATTCTCGATGCTCTATATTTTCATGAACCACAACCTATTATTCATAAAACCAATTCCTTTTCCAAATTTACAAATAGTTGATTCCAAAAAAAAACCTTCATGATGTGTTCCATTACTTCATATTTTTACCTCAAAAATTTGGAAAACCCTGGGAAATGACACAACCTTCAACACTATTGTTATCCTATATTGAAAGATCACTTATATTGAAAAATCTTTGATCAAACCAGTGAATTAACTCCACTTACAATAAAGAACAAATTTATTTCAAACACCTATGGAATTCATGAATTTTAAAATTGTATTTGAACTCAACTTTCAAGGTGATTCCTAGGCACTGTACCAATCTTGGACACCTACTTGGGATAAATATAATATTTTCACAATAGTGTCTGAAAATGCCTTACTAGAACGATTTTTTTGGTTAAAATCCTTAGAAACCTATTTCTCCCGTGTCTCCTATAAGACAACATCAAATATAATACTTATTCATTATTTACACACACATTCTCAATTTTGATCATCTATTCCCTTGATAAAGGGTTACCCAGTAGTCATTTTACTCAATGGATAGAGTCCTCTAGGTAGAACCAATCATGTATTCCATTACTAAAGGTTATTCCTCCTCTTTGAGAACTGGTGGGATATCTTCATGTTTATGATAATAATCATGGATTCTCAAAAATTGTTTCTATATATCTCAAAAAGATTCCTATCATTCTTTTATTTAATCAATATTCAAATGATATATTAGTCTTTCAATCTTGTGTAAATCAAACTATAAAGGGTTTTTTTAGGTGTAAACCCCACAACACAATTTTAGGCACCATTATCCTTCTGGTTCATCTCGCTTGGAATTAAACTACTTTGTATAGGTCATAGTCATATTACATAAAGCTAAAGCACACATTGGTCTTTGGTGAAATATGTTAAAGGAACACCATTGATCCGAGGTGCATGATCAGGAATGGAAACAATTGGTCATGGATACCAAAACTTAAAAGGCACCATCAAAGATCCTTATCATATAAAATTAAATGGTATGACATGCCTTGTTCAATGGAACTAACCGAAAATAGTTTTTATTTTCCAAAAAATGACACCTATGAATCCCATATCATGGTATCAATCTTGTTATAATAACACCAAATGCTCCCTTGGATGTTAATAAATTTAAGAGTTACATTATTTTCATTATTAAACCACATCATAATTAGCCAATACGGGAGAAGATAAAGATCCTATCATATTTATATATGGATAACCAGTTGTATATAAAATTATCTCTCACTTTTCATGGATTTCCTCAATCAATTTCATGATAAGGGTGATGGGTTTCATTATTGGGAATGATTTCATGAAAATTTTTTAAATCTATTGGTGAGATTTGTATTTGAAAACAAGATCCTTAATTGTATGATACTACTTCACATCCTCTTGGTTTCGATTCATGACACCCGAAGAAATTCTACTCATATTATAAATAGCTTGAATTTGGAATGTGGGTATGTGATAAAATGGATATAGAAATATTGGAAAAATATTTGTGAGTCTGATGAGAAATAATTCCCAATGGAAGAGGACAATTGAGATTGTATACTTACTTATTACACTACTATACTTGGTTATTTTTTTTGGAATTCTACTGTAGTTTTTCTATAATATTCAAATGGAATTATCCTAAAATATACCCCAAAGAATCAAGTTCCATGACAATGATGGAGGAAACTATAGGGAAACTCAATTGGTTATTTATCACTAGTTTATGTAACCCCATATGTATACTAAAAAAATGACGACTATCACAGCTCGGTAACACCAATTACATTTTAATTGACTCATAAACATTAGAACTAGTTGTTAAAATTAAATGGTGTGTAAATATATGTGATGTTAAATCATTTCAAAACATAAAATATCCCATTAAAGCTTGGAGGAGAAGAATCCTGACCAAACGTCACATAACAACATGACCATGGGTGGTGGGATTCCCAAATCACCACTTCAAACTACTTTGGCAGATTATCTTTCGAGGTAGAAAATACTTATATCCAATATATTAAGGAATGGATGTTAAAATTAACAATATATCATAATCCACCTAAGAGATTCATGGAAGATGTACCACTATCCATGGTCTTCACCATCATCTTGTTACATCAACTCCTCTATAAAATACATAAGAGTTTATTTTTTCTTGGGTCACATAGAGTAGGAAGTATAGGAGGTGGGACCATAAGGGAAATAATACCCCCAAAGTCCAAAATAATATATCAACCACTACAACCACCAAAATCCGCAAGACCTATTGGAAATTATAGATGATAAGAGGATCATTCAAGGTAACTATTTTATGATTTCCCATGATTATATTGACATTTGAATTTGCAATTTACTAAACATTCTTCTCATCAATGAGGGTGAAATTGTACCCCTATTAAAGACTTCACTATATTGATATATCATGAAATTATGGAGGTCCCCTTTATAGAACATGTCATAGAGGTCCTTAATATGATAATATGGATTCCAACCATAGAGGTTTCACCCATGGTTAAAACCAGAAAGTCAAAATATAGAGTGGTTAACCCCACAAAATCATGAATTATATACTTGAAGAGCCTACCCATAGTGAATCTGAATCTAGAAATATTATAGGTCCTCCTCATGGTTCTTGTTATAGATATCATCCCAACAACATAATATTTAACCAATATAGAGTTTCTCACCCAATTAAATGATAAAAAATTAATAACTTTTTAGGTCCTCTCAAGAGAACCTATCATAGAGGTCCTCTATATGATGAAATAAGTATCCAATACTGAGGTATTTCTTATGTGATTTATAGAAAATTATTCAAAAATATATGTCCTCCTTGTCTTCCTCAAGTAAGTAGCTGAAGTGGTGTTTCACTATATATGGATAAAAAATAAATGTGAAACCATGAAGGTCCTCCCAATTGTGATAAAGAGGTATGATAATAGGGATCCCCTTGTCCTATGAATATATAAATCATTAATAAATAGAGTGGTTCTCACTATAATGATCATTAAAAAGATCCTCCCCTTTGATCTAATTGTGGATGTCCTCTTCATGTTTAAAAAAACATCCAGAACATTAGTCTTACCCATTCCAATTATATATATGTTGGTGAATGTAGAGTTCATTCCCATAGAGACCATAAAAACCAATATGAAAATCCTTTTAATATTAAAGATAAATAAATCACTATTTAAAATTCTTTTGTTGGGGTGCACATCTGTCTGTTTCGGAGGAAACACTGATTTTTTCACCACATTCCCGCTTTCCAAAGGTGAGAAGAACCTGTCGCTTGTTCAAGGATGTTTTATACTTGATCAAAATAGGATAATGGGATGTCAGTCCCTCTTTCTATGGATTCCTCCTCACAATTTGTTACATAATCCAAATCTCCCTTATAGACATAAGAAGTTGTTTATAAAACTCCTCCAAGTTCCATGTCCTTAAGGATTCTGGTTATTTACACTGCTTTGGTTAGGATATTCCAAGGGGTTCAGTTAGGGAAGAAAACTTCATTCTGGGGAGAAGCCACATTGGACATCTCTTGCTTGTCTGGATGTTGTAACACTGATGCATCTTGGTTTCCTCCACTTATGATATGGATTTTTGAGGTCACGTAAGCCCAAGGCATCCCACGTTGAATGTGGGAAATTATATCCCATAGACATGTCTCTAAGGGTTTTCTATGCTTCCAATGTTTGGAACGGGGTATTCTGTGACTTTAATGGTTAACAGAGATGGATGAGACTGATCAAAACACTGAAAATAGTGGATCATATGGGTGTAACCCTAGGAGGTAACACTGATGATGGAGCTAACACTTGTTTAGTCAGCTTATTACTGCTAGGAACAGTGAGAAAGAGTGTGACATGATCTCACTAGGATGTGGCAGCCCGGGTTAGAATCAGGACGGATATGGATGATTGAGTGATGTGGATAAAGATTGAGAAGGAATCGAAGTTAGAGTAGTGGTGGAATTGGGCTTGAGACTCTAAGAGACATCCTACATATCTTTATGGCATAGAATAATTGTCCTCGTAGTTAGGTAGGGCTATGGGACACTTGAGGAGGTGGCCCGTGATCATGGACACATGGATGGGATATGAAGGGAGTGGAACCTCTGGGTTGGGTCATGACTTTCCCAAAACACAATGGCTCGAGGGAGAGACCAAGATGAGTCATGGGTGATGGTATTGAACCTCAGGGAGGTCTCCAAGATATCCTTGTGGTAGGGAATCAAAGTCCACATAGTTCAGGGCGTGGGTTTAGAATCGGTGTGTACACATAAGACAACGGACCAATGGTATACTAGGGATTATGTGTTGTTATCATCGTGTATTGGTTTGATTCCCATGGGTATAAAAGATATGTGGTCCCAGTGAAGGGGAACACAAAGGATTACTGTCAATTATGGACTACAAAAGCTTACCGCATGATGGGTTCACAACGGCTTACCATTGGTTGGAGTTCACAATCACATACTATAAATTTCTAAATATAATGACTTACCACTAGATAGGGCTACAACAGCTTACCAATGGTTGGGGTCCACATTGGATTACCATAGATTTTGGACTACAATGGTTTACTGATGGGTGGGGCTACAATGTCTTTCCACCATTTGGGGTTCAAAACGTCTTACCATAGATTGAGGACTACAGTGGCTTACCATCAATTGGGGTCAGACCTCAGAGAGGCTTCCTACATACATTGAATGGGATAAAAGGATAAAAAACCACATAGTTCAAATGGGGACAGTTTAATATCTTACAAGAAAAGGGTGGCTGACATGGAATGGTTGGGACCGATGGGTGTGGGGCCTGAACCTCTAGGAGGCTTCCTACATACCCTACCTTAGAAGCTAGGATCAATGTCCATGTAGTTCGGGATGGTGGACACAGATTAACGTCATTATGGATGAAGGTAAACCAACGTGAAGGCGGTCAGGACAAGTAGGTGTTGGGCTTGAACCTCCATGAGGCTTCCTACATACGTTTCTTAGGAGGAAAGGATCAAGGTTCATGTAGTTCGAAATGGTTGATTTAGTTTATCTTCTTGTAGGATGATGGTGGACCGACGTGAAGGGGGTCGGGACATGTAGGTGTTGGGATTTAACCATAAGAGGATTCTTGCGTACCTTTCCTAGGAGGAAAGGATCCAAGTATACGTAGTGTGGGATGGGTTGGGGCTTACATGCTAAGGTGGACCAAGAAGGATGCCATGGTCAATGCATACTCTAAGACCATGTGAGTCTTGCTCGGTGTGAGAAACAAGAGGCAACAAAGACCTGATGATCACATATGAAAGGTGATTCTACAGGATGTGGACAGGGGATTACACGTGGTTAGTAGCCCAAAGAGGAAACGTGGGCTTACGTGTGGTTACCAGCTCAAAGAGGAAGTAGGGGCTTACACCCGGTTAACAACCCATGGAGATGGAGATTGGGAATTACTCTATGATGTAGGCCTGATGCAGACAAATCCCATAGTGAGTGTGATAGGATAATGAAGGTCCTTGTTCCCATCTCTCCTATGGTGTTTGGAACCAAATATGAGATGATAATAAGAGATTCTACCTCCCGTAAGAAAGGGTAGGCGCTAAAACCAACACAGTTCTGCTTCCCAGTGGGCAGACACCACTCATGCAAAGAGGATCTCATTACATGTGGGGAATATCTCACTCTGGTGGAGATGAGTGGGTGTAGATAATTTCTAAGATAGGGTTACATGTGTGTACTTCATGTAGTGATTCCATAGTTTAACGTCATGTGCTGAGGAAGATGGCGCTTGGCAGTTTAACATCATGCTGCTCGGACGAGGACGGTTTACTCTACACCCCTTGGACTTACATAACCAGAACTCTTTAACCCTTGGTGAAGGGAAGGCATCAGAAATTTTGTGGCATTGGGGTGTTGTAGAGTGATCCACTTAGAGGCCCACATTAGTATGAAAATGCATAGAATAAATACCCATTAGTGTGCCTATGCGAAGAAGCCTAAGGGTATGCAACACAACATGTAGCACCACCCAAGGGACCTTGAAGTCACTTCGTAGGAGCCTGTAGGTCTGTACAGGGTAAGTGCGCATGGGACACCAATGTTTCCCATAAGAGGGGCTCGGAAATGGTGCCTTAGGATAAGGACGACACATGGATCACAAAAGGAAGGATGCACGAAAGATGGGAGGCTACACACAATATGTGACAACTGCACACAAACCATATGGATGTGCATGAAATAAGACTGATGAAGGGGGAATATGCATGAAAGAGGGATATTTTTCATGAAAATGACATATGGTAAATAGAAATGGATTAGTATCTAGCCCAAAAGGGTCCACCTGAAGGATGACCCTTGGGGGACCTGTCGCACAAGATCCAATACCTTTAGGCCATAGTGTTTTTCGCACAGTCGTGGAAGATTTGTTTTTCGGGTATCAGAGCATTGGTTAGTCATCTATAACCATCTTAAAAGGGCGGGGGTATGCCTCCTTTTATAGGTGAAAACCCCAGAGGTGGCGCGCAAGCAGGGATGCCCAAAAAATGACCATTTGACATAACATTGGGTATGCAAGGGTTTCCATGCCTAGGGGAAAATTGTGCCCTTGAATCTCTTCCTTCATTCCCTTTCATTGGCTAGTTTTTTTGAGAAGGTTTCCCAAAAAGGGTCCCTTTGATGTTACATTGGGTGTGCAAGGGTTTGCACACCCTATCAATTCTTGCGCACACACTTGGACTCATGTGTGACAGTGCCTTGGCTTATTTGTGGCGGGTCATTGTGGAAGCCTTCATTTGAAGACACATTGGGCACACAAGGGTTTTCATGCCTTTGGGAATCTTACACACTCTCTAATTCTTGCATGCAAGTACCTATCATGTCACAGAATTATTCGTTCCATCACAAGCTACCTTCGGTTCCTTCAATAGAACCCACTCGTGGCCTTATTAGAAATTAGGTTTCTACAAATTCCACCCCCCCCCTCATGATCAGAGTTGAAGGGGGAAAGGTTATATTCTGAGGTTCATGCCAAAAAATATGGAAGAACCTGATTGGTGCATGAAAAAACAGTGTTAGGGTGAGCAATTCACTTTCGCGCTCACGCAAGGGGTATTCTGCGCCTATAAATATGCGGAGGGCCCCCCGTTAGGTCCCTAATTTGACTTTTCCATATGATAGGATTTTTCTCTCGGACACAAAAAATTCCACATCCGTGCACATGTTTTTATAGACAATATTGAGTTCTGCACGCACCCCATTCACATTCGTGCGGTCAGCTGATTTCGCGCAGACCGACATTCTTGCGTGCCACTGGTTGTTTTTTGAATCGATTCTATATTCTTTCACACATAGTCTTTCGGATATATGAAAACATGACAAAATGGACTCCCAACAGAATGATGGTGGGAGGGAGGCCACCATAGCTGCAAGGACGGCTCAGATGATTATGAACCCCGATATTCATCACACGAGGAGGGTTGTGTCCATTAATCAAACAATTTTTATCATGATTACGCAAGCTCAAAAATATTACATCCTGAGTGATATCCTACCAATTTGTAACTTTTGCATTATGGAGGAGTTGTTGTTCATGGATTTGAAACTAATTCACCAAAGTCATGGGTGACATGAGAGGATCATCTCTCATATTTTAACATCACAAAAAATAGACATCCCTCCAGGGAAACATAGAACATAGCTATCTACATCGTGAATCTAAAGACTATGACTATTGTAGGGAGTGGTCAAGTTTCTAAAGAATCCCATG
Organism: Viscum album; assembly: GCA_963277665.1. NCBI lineage: Eukaryota > Viridiplantae > Streptophyta > Magnoliopsida > Santalales > Viscaceae > Viscum > Viscum album. The sequence goes on from OY728119.1 coordinate 647,370,226, forward strand.
CTCGTTATGTGACAACCCTCAGATGCAACATTTCTGACGAGAAAAAGGGTTGGCAGGAATTTGACTTCTTCTAAGGGGAAACTTCACAAGCGAATGGCCATGGGTGTACTAGGTAAACCAAACATGTCGGAAATTCAGGGTAGAGCTATGGTCTATTTGGATTTTTGAAGCTGTTTGGACATCCCAATTTCACTTCTACTGAAATCAGGACCTGGTACTAGAGCTATTTAGTTGGTTGTCTCCTGATACCAACACCTTCCACCTCCACCATGGAGAGGTAGGTATCAGTCTTTGGTAAATCCATTACATTGGGGGAATCCCCTTGGAGGGGTACGAGTGTGACGAGTTCCTCCCAACAGAGAATGTCCTATGGGGATAAGACGCTCACCCCCAGCCTAACATAACATATGCTAGTGCTGGCTAATGAGAAGCTAAAAATAAAACATTTTATAAAGGAAATATCTTATCTAGGATGGTTCAATATTTTTTTAACTCAATACAAGGCTGTGAAGATTCCTGTTAGATGGAATAATTGTCCAAACACATATTATAGGGGAAAGGTGGGATCATATTGGATGGTCATGGAGGTAGGAGAGTACCAATATTGGGCCTGTGGGATAAAAAAAAGTCAAGAACAGAATGTGAAAAATGCTGCGTTCCATGCTGAATTATTAAGTGGGTGGATGTTACCAGTGAGGGACATGAGGATGAGGGTGTACCTGAGGATACAATTGATGGATGGAATCTTGGTGGAGAAGATCAAGTTTAACCTGGGGGTGCCCATACTGGTTAGGCTATACAACATTCTGTGGAGTATCTCGAGGGGAAGTACACCCAGAAGGATATGTGGACCATTCCAAATCCTTCCTAGTTGGGACGTAGCCCACTACAGTTTATATGACTTCCCAAAAAAAATTCACCATCCAGGTGATGGTATGTGGCCATCCCTCTTGAAAATTAATAGAATCTCCCCTGACACTTAGAGAAGAAGGGATCAAGATCAATATTAACAGCCACGCCCATTTCATCTTTCACCCATTTAGGACACCAGCTGGTCATATGGTAGATGATGGGTTGTTCCCATTGGAGCATAGGGAGTACTTGTAGAGAATTGGGGATCGTGTGCTGGTATCCCAAATTGATGGGAAAATCTACTGCGAACAGTATGTGCTGACCTGGTTTTCCATGCAGTTCGGGTGCATGTAGCAGATACCGAAGAAATTATACATATAGGTTCGATAAGAGAGATATCCTTGTATTATCCATCAATTGTGGATTATGTTCATGACTATAGGAATGGGTGAAGTCACCACTCTCCCTTACCGATTTCATTTTTGGAAAATCAATATAGTATTCCGAACACTGGACAAATACGCACCCCAAGGAAAATCTACAGAAACTCATCTGGAAAATCAAACAAGCTAGTGTGGAGACCGAAGAGGTGGTAGGTAGAAGAATGGGCTAGGTGGCTAGAATTTCATAGACTTTCACTTTATCAATAGAAGAATCACAAGGTGAGAATGTGCCTCCGCCTTCTGAGGAGGGGTGGTCTCGTGGCCAGCCTCATGGGCCAGCCAGGGATCTTCCTGGGAAGCATATTAGGAACCTGTTCAAGCGAACATATGATGCAATAATAACTTCTCTCTAGTCTTCTTGGATGAAATTATGACAATCCATGTCTACCAAAGAGCTATGGTGGAGACTGGTGTGTACTGGGCTCGACTTTCCAAACATAGGGTGCATCAAGGTGGTAGATAGGGTAAACATTCATCACCATCATGCATACCTAATAGTCGTGGATATGTACTCATTCCTATGAGTTGGTATGAATAGTCACATATCTTAGTCAAAGTGATGCTCGAACATGATCATGATCCAGAGAAGTTTACCATCGAAGAAAAAGATAGAGAGGAGGAAGAAGAGGAATAGGAAGGGGAGGAAAATGATCAAGAAGAAGTAGATGAAGACGAGGAAGAGGAGGAAGTGGTTGAAGGAATCGATGGTGAAGGGTATTCAGAAACAAATGATTTACTGTGAAGACCCTTTGAGAGTATCAAGATTGCAGGCTCCGACACAGAACTGGATGAGCAGCTCAAGGTGAGTTTAACTCCTATCTCTCCTGGCCTCCACAAGACTTTATCTTCCACAACCCTAACCCATTGGAAAAAAATTATCTAATTTAGGAAAACATGGACGATGGTTCCCAATAAGCCTTACTCGTGGGGGACAAAGACGTGACCATCGAGGAAAGAGAACATCCTCAGGAAGATATCATTAGAACCATGGTATGTGATGAAACATCTATGGTTGTAGTAGGAAACGATGAAATTACAGGAAAGAGATAAAGAGGAGACCTTCGTGTTTCCCTATGCTCCCGTCATTCAGGAGGACCCGATGCTGGTAATCAAGCTAACAAGTTCCAAGGGTTCTCTTATAGTGGCATCTCCTTCCATAATGCAGACGCTAGATACTGTTTCACTTGGCTCCTATACGTCTTTATCTTCTTTGACTCTCATATTATTATTAGGAAATTCATATGCACAAGACATTTATTCTTAATGCAGTAGTTTCATGGTTGGAGGCTTGATAGACCATCATGTGTGGAACATCTGTTGGATCGCTACCAGTGATAACATTAGCTCCTGCATATCCAACAGTTTGAACTAGCCCCGCTCTAGTACTCAGTGAGTCAAAGGATACAATCATGGGTGATAATACTACCAGTGTGGAGCTTCAATCTAGTGAGAGTGAAGTTACTGGAGAATAAATAATTCTGTAATAGGACCTTGCTGTTGAAATCCTAGCTAATTGCCCTGAGTATAGGCCTACAGACCCTGAAGAGATAGATGATTCTGATCCAAATGCGGTTGAGGAGAGTCACATGTGTGGCACAATGCATGGAAGTGCATCAAATGCTTTCTCAATCTGCCACATGAAGAATGGATATACCGGATGGGGTATCTTCTCACCTGGCTACACATTCTTTGTGTTGGATGGGTAGATGATCATTGTCTCCATACAATGATCCGTGATTACATGGCTGAGAGAATATGGGAGAATAGACAATGATCCGACATTTCCCAATACTAGAAGGAGTTAGAGAATACCGAGGAATTCATAATGGTTGAGCAAGAAGTCTACTGCCTCTAAGTGCAACCAAAATAACGAAATGCATTCATCACTACCCACTCTGAGCTCATTGAATAGTTGAGGGCCCAACTAGTATATTCCCACGAGCAAGAAGTGTAAGAAAGTCTCCAATTGATTGAGTTCCAAGCTGAGCATGCTTGAGTGCAGGCTAGGGATAATAAGTTATGTTCTGCAGCCGATGATGAAGAGAGGGATATCAGAGGTTGAGAGGCAGTTCTGGAGGCCACAAGCCCGAAGGAGGCCACACTAGAGTGATCAATCAAAGACATTGATTTTTAAGGTCCTTGTTTTGTCCAAACTCATAAACTTATCCTTCTTTATTTTTTTTATGCTGAACTGCATGGATGTACAGATAATTTGTTTTCCCGTTTATTTCGACAAATTTGGAACACAATTGTGAAGTGATTAACAATCTATCCCTAAGCTCATGTGAGTCGCACCCGATGTAAGAATCAAGGGATGAATATATCATATATTCATTTGAATGTTGCAGTGCTGACTAGTCTTCAGGTATCTAGAGAGTAAATGACCCATTTAGGCTTCAGAAAGAAAGTGGGAAGCCTGAATATAGAATGATATTCATAGAAAAGTAGAATTTTTTTTCCTCAATGTGCTCTAGTGCATGAGTAGGGTAACGACACATGTGTTAGAATAAATATGAACATAGGAGAGTGGGAAGTGTAAATCATGATACCCAAATTCGAAACACTGTAGGGGTTGAAATAAAAGGGAAGATAACTGTTGACCTTGTTCGAAACACAAAATCCATATTGCGTTAGCCTGAACTGTGGATAATAAAGGAGGGCTGACCACTAACCATGTTCAAAACATGGGTCCTCACTCCAAATGCTATCCATTAGCCTTTCTGAATCTTATCCTCTGAAAGTAGGTGAGCCATTGGCCGAGAATCCATACTGTTAGGGGGTTCATTCAGGCATGAGAGAGGAAGAGGATCCAAATAAAACGAACACAAAGCGTGGAGAGTTGAGTGATGAGTTCTTCGAATGGAGTACAACACTCTTGTAAATAAACCACCGTGGTGAAAACATTTTCGGTGAGAACATTGGTTTGATTAGGGATCATACCTATTTCCAGACATGACTACTCTTGAAAATACCTAGAATGACTTTCAGTTTTATGTAATACCAATAAATACAAGAGACACATAGTTTAAATGTCGTATGGTGATGACGATGCACATAGTTTAAAGGACCTAGGGCTGGTCTCAAGGAGAATTGTCTATATATTGCTATGTATTCCCTAAGGAATGAAATAAATTCATGCATAGTTCTTGATCACAACCTGGTCAAAGACCAACGCTGGTGGGGGGAATCCTCTTTACCAATGAAGCTGATGTATCCCATAGTTAACATGGGACATCCTGAACTAGTTCATGGTGGATCCATAGTTTAATGTCATGCATCGAGGACATCTGAACTCATGGATATTATCATTATATTGTCGGACGAGGAGTAAAAGAAGGAGAAACCAAAATTGGAGTACGTTATGTGGTAGCTATAAAACCGATTTGAATGAGGACATAAGTAGTCGACACCACCCTATGTATCCCTAGAGGATTTTTTTTAGGTCAAGGGACCAAAAGTGAATGTTAGGTTTGGCCTAGAGCAAAGTTCATGGGCGTTCCTATGTACCCCATTAGGATGGGAATGAAGACTAATGTAGTTCTGGATTTATAGTTTAACATCATTTAGGACAAAAAGCCTATGCAGAATAGCTATACCAATACCAACCCACCAAAACTTCTAATCCCACTTGATTCCTGCTCGATGTTAGAAACAAGGAGTAGCAATTGGATTCCCCTAGTGCAGGGAGGTAAACATTAGGTGCGATGGGCCACTAGGTGAGTGACGTTCCACTATTACTGCCCCGCCTTCTTAACACACATACATGTGTGGTGGGGGAGAACCCAGTGTGTTGGGATTCCACTTAAACATGTGGGAGTGGAATGATGTGAATCATGATGCCTGAGATTAGGATCACGATGATAGCAGTGTAACGATATATGATAACTGTTGACCATGTTCAAATCACAATATTTGTTTCGTGTTAGTCTGGAATGGGGATAGATAAATGGTGGTTGAATGCTGAACATGATCAAAACACGGGACCTGACACAAAAGTTTTAACATGTCTTCAGGGGCATTAGACCAAGAAGGTAGGAGAGACAATGTGGCATGAGACTAGGCTGTAAAGGGGGTCCCTTCAGACAGGGAAGATGATGGGGATCCAAGTAAAGGGCTCATGAATCTTGACATCAAAAGAGAGAATATTGATTTGAAAATTCCACACTTTGTTTTCTTTGTCATGACACATTTGAGTATGAAAATGAGACGTATTAGATAGAGGGATTAAAATCCATTTCCAAGGGAAAAGGTCCTGGGGTTGCACACTCCTATCTTACGTTCATAGAGTTGACCACTAAGAGGGGACCTAATTTAATGATATTCTGGTAGGGTGGCAGAGTAATTGATCCCAATGTGTAGTTCTCATAGGGAGATATTAGATTAAGGTCATATAACTCGGACCAAGCTGGGAAGAGACAAAGAAGTTACTTGGTGCGGTTATCTCAAAACCTGACATGAATGAGAACCCAAGAGGTTCTCTACACAACACATTCTTCCAAATGAGTTTGGGCCAAGGAGCAATAAATGGGTAGGATTTAAGATTCCTATGATTGGACCTGCAAATGGAATGTCTGGGAGTTCCTACATTTTCCATGAAGATGACAATCAATCCACACATAGTTCTAGAAAATGTAGAAAAGTTTGGTTTCCTGTGAAAAGGTTGGTTAGATTTTAGTTTAAGGGTCCTAGAGATCAGACCATATAATGAAAAGGAGAGAGGGAGACAAGTGGGGTGGTAATTGAAAAACTAGAAGTGAATTTGGATGAAATGATTCCATATCACACCATGGGCTCACATGGGATATTTTGGGTCAAGGGACCAAAAATTAGAGTTAGGATGTGCCCGAGGCCAAGTGGCCAGACATTCCTATGTACCCCACTACGATGGGGATGAAGGAATACATAGTTATAGATGTTTAGGTTCTTATGCCTTTTAGAAAAGATGTAAAATGATCTTAGTTTAAGGCCTTAGATCTCAGGAAATAGAAAAGTGATACTCTACAAAATGGGTGAAAACTCCAACTGAATCTCCAAGCCCACTTGAGCTATGCTCAGTGTGGGAAAAAAGGGTGGAGATGGTCTTTGAAACAAGTGGAATACATGATAATGGGAAAACGGTTTGGAGCCCCTAATGACACCTCACTGTGGATTTTTCCACCTAATGTGAAAACATGCACTAAGGGATAACACCAAGAGTGTAAAAATTCTACTTGGACATGATGGAATGGAAAATGATTTGAATCACGCAATCAACATTTAGGGGTCGATGGGGTTGGCATGACGATGGAGGATTTCTGTTTATAGTGTTCGAAACACAGTATCTGTATCTTTTGACCAAAAATGGGAACAAATGAGCAACGACCATTGACCATATTTTCAACGCATGACTTGTATCAATTTTTAATTCAATATCATCGAGGAAATTGGTCAGAAATTGTCGGAAAGTCCTAGGTCCTAGCATCCATTCTGTTTGGGGTTCCTTTTAGGGTGAAAGATGATGAAAGCCGAAATGAAGGAGAGCATGAATCCGGTGGATGGGTGATAACATGTCTATGTAGAATCCAACACTCTTGGTACTGAACCAAAGTGCTCTTGGGCACATTAGTGAACTTCCAAAAAGGGTTGAGGGGCCCATTTCAAGAGAATTTGTCTTGAAAAGATGATTATAGAACAGGGGGAGAAAGAGCTCTCAGGAGAAATAGGTAAGTGGAGTGGTTGTTACGAACCTGACGAGAATGAAGAAATAATCCAATACCACACCGCATACCCCTATCCTAAAAAAAATTAGGACATGTGGACAAGAAGATAAGGATGTTTCTAAGAAATGGGGCTAGAGATTAAGGCTAAATGTTTGAGCGTTCTTATATATCCCATAAGGATGGGAATCAAGCCACACGTAGTTATGTTTGATGTTGTATAGTTTTACATAATGTGGCAAGTCCACAAATAAAGGAAATGTATCTCAAAGAGAGATGTGTTCGGCACAACGAGTAACCCAATGAGAATGGGGACATAAGCCCACAACACACCATACATTCCTAATGGAGAACTTGGGCTAGCGGGTGAAATGGTTGAGGTATACAGGATAAGAATTGCCATCCAGTTTGCAGTTTAACGTCTTGTGGTGAGGATGATGGTGATATTAGTTTATGGTCCTAGGGCTCGGACCACCTGTTCTATTTAACAACATGAAAGACAAAGAAAGAGGTGGAGATATCCAAGGAGAGTGATACATGGTGCGGTAACGATGAACTTGGTGTGAATGATGGAAAAAATCTGCACCACACAATGTGTTTCCACCTTAGGGGAGATGTTGATGTCGGGGGATGGGCTTACTGACGAATCCTTTGGGAATTCCTACATATCCCATAAGGTGGGAATTCATCCAAATATAGTTCTGAAAGGGCCATGCAGTTTAACATCATGTTGAGATGATTTGGGAGGATAGAATAATGATGAGAGGCACTTGGTGTGATCATCATATCCATGACATGATGGGGCCAAAGAAGACTACACTACACCATACAAGATCCTCCAAAATTACTACACCTAGGAGGATAGTTAAAGAGAAGAATCTGGGGATGTACACTAAGATGAGGCGTCCGAGCATTCCTCTATATCCCATGAAGATGGGAATAAAGTAATAAATAGTTCTTGATAGTTCAATTTAATGTCTTGCAGGGCAAAGTATATGGGGAGATCATAGTTTAAGGTTGTAAAGCTCAAAATATGATGTTATATCTGCTTCTTGTAGTTTAACATCATGTAAGTTGAGTGCTGAGTAGTTTTATATCTTTCATCTTGGATGAATAATATATTTTAGCATCACGTGGTGAAGTCGGATCAGTTTTACGTCATGTGGGAGTATATAGATATTAGTTTGTGGTCATAGATCTCGGACCATTTTTTGTTTATCATCATGTGGGATGGAAAAGCAGTTTAATTTCATGCAGGACGTAACGGTTTAAGGTGATGTAGGACCCTATCATACTATGGAAAAGTACTTCTTGAGGAACTTTGAATTTTTGGGCGGAGTTAAATGCTCACCATCCATGGTAACCTGGGAGTATGTGCCATAAAGGTAATCCTTGTGGATGATATAAGGTAAATCTCATTTGGGCTTCAGCTTGGGTGGTTTCCTACTAGGTATCATTGGTGTTCATAGGGACAACATTAGGTACCCTTGAATGACATAGTGGATGCGAACTCTCTTGTTGAATGCTCTGGCTATCTTCTTTTTATGCGTTTCCAGATTGTGCAGGGCACAAAGCCTGTCATCGTCGAGCACTTCAAATTTAGCTAGATAGATTTAATATTCCTTTTCTGGTCCGTTCTGGTCAAATAAAACTATGCATAATAAATTAAATTGAATATGGATGGGCAAGATGACCTTTTTTAGTACAGTAGAGTACATGGGGTCACCTAGGGGGAATTGTGATTTCTCATCCGATAATCCCGAAGTGTGTTGGGGAGATTTTCCACAAAACTCTTTTTATTATAGATAACCAGTTTCTATTGGATGTTAGAGAGGTTTTTGTTGAATTCCTCTATCTTTCCATTTTCCTACGCGTGATAACGGGAGGTATGGTTAGAAAGGATGTTGTACTTGGAATACAATTTCTTCCACTCGGTTGACCAGAAGTTGGTTCCATTATCGGTGAGGATGGAGTGAGGGACTCCAAATAGTTAGATGATGTTGGATCTCATAAAACCAATGATAGAATGGGCCTTAACCTTCTTGAGAGGAACTGCTTCTTCCCACCTGCAAGTGAAATCTACAGTAGTCAGGATGAACCTGCACTGGTGACCTTTCACCGGTGGATATAATCCCATGACATCAGGTCCCCAGACCGTAAAGGGCCACGAGTACATGGTAGTGTGGAGAGGCTCTGGATGTCGATGCACAAAGTTATCTCGGATTTGGAATACATGACACCTCTTGGAAAAATCGATACATTAATGGATCATTGAAGGGCCAAAAATATCCCAACCTCTAGATCTGGTGAGATAGCTTCATCCCGGTCTGATGAGTCCCATAGGAACTGAAATGAACCACTTAAAAAACATGAGTAATCTCAGATATTTTAATTAAATGGAGGAGAACCCCATAAAATACGTGTTTGTAGAGGATCTTCTCAATTTCATGACCACTCTATAGGGTCAAATGAAATGAGCGGTGTTAGATTCGCTCGCGCTCGACTCGATCTGCCGGGAGACTTCTGTGTCAGAGATACTCAGTAAAGGGGGTCCTCTAGTCAAGAGTCACTTCTAGCTCTGCATTAAGGGGACATACGGGTCCAGACATCGAGGCGCTATAGGTAAGGTGTATTACTTGCGGACTATCATCATCGTCTGGAGTGAAAGGGGTGATGACTCTATGATGTACCATGTGGATAATTGAATCATACTAATTAGGCTCCGCAAGATATTCAGCTAGGATGGCCAAGGCATTGGCTTGACCATTCTGGGATCATGGGACCTGGGTTACTTCTGGACTAGACTGGAACTGGGCCATCAAATGGTGGGTATGTTCCAATAGTGGTACGAGCTATGGCTTCCTAATGACATAATCACCATCGATCTGTTTGATGACTAGTTGAGAATCCCCTTTCACATTCATGTATGGAACATAAATCTCATGGGCCAGCTCGAGGCGAATATCGGGGTCTTGATACTCTGCCTTATTGTGGGTACAACCTTCCGATAGTATGAATGAATATGGTATAACAACTTGTTCTAGAGTGATGAAGATAATACCCAAGAACACTTTTTTTGAGTCTGGAGTCATTGAGTCTTCTGCCCATTGGGCTTCAAGAAGCCCCATCAAAGAGTATTAGCCAACATGAAATAGCTTGGTCTACGGACAGGATTTCCTCATCAGGAAAATCATGATCTAGATACTGGTCTGCAAGAGCTAGATGGGTGGAATGGATTTTTTCCAATTCTTATCCCATAATAGCCTTCTGATGAAAAACATGATGCCACACTGCTAGAGGATTACTTCCCACCGATCTAGATGACCTTTCAACATGGGGCAGTTTAGGATGTACTTAAGTGGATGCACTCAGGACAATAACAGTATCTCATGGTGCTACATGTAATGTCACAATTTTTCACTGCGAATACTAGCAGAAGACATCTCTTCTCGATGGGGGAGTATCTGGTCTCTGTATCGGAGAGCATGCAGATGAGATATTATAGACTATTCTCCATTAACTCGTTGTTCTTTTATGTGATAAGGGATCCAAGAGATCATTCCAGGGCAGTCATCTAAAGGACCAGTGGATTTCCAGAGACAGGTGGAATTAGGACTAGAGGATACATTAAATAAGACATTATTTTTTTTAAAGAAGTCTGACATTCCTCATCCCACTGAAAGATAGTTTCTTTTGTAATGATCTGAGAAAAGGGCTTGCACTTTCCATCCAAATTTCTAATGAATCGGAACATGTAGGCCAAGTGGCCTTAAAATTCTTGAATATCCTGAATGTTGCTCAGAGGAGACATCTGACTAATGGGATTAATCTTCTCTGGGTTGATCTCGATGCCTCTATATCTAACTACTAAGCCGAGAAAGATGGTGACCCAGAAGGCACAAATCAATGTGTTCATCTTCAAGTGGTGGGAATAGAGGAAGCTGAACACTTTCTCAAGATCATTGATATGATCCTGAAACTGAAATGATTTGACCACCATATCGTCCATGTAGAAATCCACCAATATCCTAAGGATTATCTTAAATACGTGGGGCATGGTACACTGATAGGTGGCCCCTACTTTCATTATACTGATGGGAATTACCTGATAACAAAAAATTCATTGTGGTTCCCTAAAGGCTCTAGATTCTTCATCCATGGGGGACATTTAGATCTTGTTATACCTGGAATACCCATCATAAAGTAGAAGGCATGGAACCCAGTTGTGGTGTCAATCAATAGTTTCATCATAGGATGAGTAAAATTATCTTTTGGACATTGAATGTTGAGATTTCAGAAGTAGATGAAGACTCTGATCATTCTGTTCTTCTTTCGGATGGGAAAAATTTTGGCTAACCATATAGGCTATTGGACCTCTTTGATGAAATTGGATCTGATGAGCTTATCATCTTCGGACCGGCCATGACACCATGAGAAGGGTTCATATTTCTAGGAGGCAGTCTGAACCCGTAGTGGTTTGCTGGAAGACTGAAGAAGTGGATGGAGACATAAAGATATAGTCTTGTAATATCATCATAAATCCAGGAAAATACATCGTAATGTTTCTTCAGGATGTCTAGGTAATGTTGCTTCCATTAGATAGACATAGCGTCACTAATAAATGTGGTTTTCGGATCTGTCTTGCTACCGATGTTCAGCTATACCAATTCATCAACCGTGGCAGCGACACCCTCTTCAAAATTGGGAGGTGCATCATCCAAATCCTATTCTTTACTTATAGAATAGGGATCCTCAATAGGGAAGAGATTCTTTTGAGTCCACATATCTCGATGGGAAGCTAGTTCCAGCTTGAACAATAGTAGATACTGCATCTGGGGATTCCTATGCGGCCAAAACCATATCCTTCAAAGCTGTCGATATGATCCCATCTAGTATTCGTTCTAAGGGGCCACACATGATGATTTCAATGCAATAGTTTCACATAATCATGATCCAGTTTATCCCAACCTGATGAAACAAGCAAGAATAGCGCATTTCTATTGCCATGGGGCGAACATCCTGGTACCTTATGGGGGTTGGTGTCTCTAGGATCACCTATGCCTGATTTGTGTAGGAATATGAGGTGATATTTTGGCATCTCTTAGACTTGGGAATGTGTTTCCCCCTCATTCTAGAAACAACAAATCATTTCCCAATATCAAGGGTTGTATCCTCCAATCGGTGGATCAGAAAAATATAGGCATCACCCAGGTTTGTCCACTGGTCGGTTGCTGCCATAGCCTGTTCAAAATTATTAGCCAGAATCTACTTGTCTTTTCTCTTGTAATAGTCGATATCCAGATATCAGTCATCACAAGGGGAAAATAAAGACATGTCACCTTAGAGTACGCCCACTCGACCATTAAGAGAGTTCATAAGGCACTGGTGATATGATAAAGGGATAGTCACATGTAGGTGAAGCCATGGCCTACCTATTAATGCGTGATAAGAGGTGTCCTGGGAGACAAACATGAAATCTGTGATGGACACTAGACCCATGAACCATGTCTTCATGTTGATCTTGTCGACTGGTGTCTGTTCCATTCTATTATAATGTTGATTTTTTAGGTCATAGGGAGTTAGTTCATCCTCACACAACCCCATTTTTTTATGTTTTTGGGTCGAGATTAGGTTGATCCCAGAGCCTACGTGGACAAGACAGTGATGATCCTCCACACCATTGAAGTGGTTGGTGATGTACAATGGGCGGATGTTCCACTGTATGGGAGAGCCTTTATCTTCTCCAGAGAAAGAGATAATGGTCTAACATTTATCATGCTCAACCTCCAATTCATGGAAGGATTCCACAAATACTACCTCTGTCTCAAACTAGAATGGGATTCTTAAGAATTCACTAAGGGATTCATGAATATACATGGATATGTGAAGCGACTCAAGGATAGGGAGCCTCTCAATAATGTTGGAGAGATGATTAAGGATACCATACTTCAGTGCCAAGTATAAAATTATTATTAGAGGAGGTCGTTCTACGGAAAAGGGCATGACGGGTCCTTCTGGCTGAATCAACGACTAGCTGGTTCTGGGAATGTTCCACTAGTCTCTAGTTGAATCTCATAGAGAGACTACCATATGGGGGCCTAATGATTGAGACGGGTCTGTAATAGTGCGTGAATGATCGCTGTGCGGTCGAGGCAGCTCTGGATGATCAAGTACAACAAACTGCAGTGAAGGCAGACCCAATAACACTAGATGTGAACACTACACTTGTTGGTCTCTATGCTAGGCTTGCTATTTGGTTTTGGTGGCATGAACATCCTTGCTATAATTACTGACCGAGTAACTCCAATGACCCATATAATAGAAGCCCCATCGACACTGAAAACAGCTGGGGACGTTGGGAGGATCCTTCTGGCGCTCCTCATTGTCTGAAATTATGTATGGGTTTACGAGCTCCACAATGTTAACTGAGGCATACCATTGATCATAACTCAAAGAATCCTTCACTACTGGATGTATTTTGAGGGTAATATTTATTCCGGGGGCATGAAATCACCAAGTGTACGGGATGAAATTGACATCACTGGGGGACTTTGTTTTCCAATACATCACCAAGGCTTTCTCTTCTGAGAAGAGGAAGCCTAATCCATTAACGTAGAAGTACTAGAAGCTAGTGATACAGAATCTCTTGAAGGATCAGGTCGATTCATAAGTGCACGGATAATACCATGGGTATGAGCGAATGCCTTATGAGCCATCCAGTCATAATACTTCTGAGACCCATGGTTAGGAACTTGATGTTACTCACCTTCGATGTCACTACCGCTATTGGGATTCACGAATACACATGCCAATTATGCCAGAGCATGGCCTAACATGACTATATTGTTATCAACATGGTCGTGAAGCCAGAATTTAGACACAAAACACTATTTGAGGGTGTGCCCCATGATCTGGTGATAAGGGTAGTAGTTTGGGCGATCAGTGAGATCTGCCTCTTCAGGCCTCCTACATTCGAGAAACCTTATAATTCCATATTCCTAGTCACTTTAGAAATAATCAAGTAACTGAGCCTCATTGAATCATAATGTCTAGTTTCTCCGATCTATAAAGGAGGATCTAGGAGCCTGGCCCTAACGTGGGGACAGAGGATCCTGTTGAGGATGTGCATCTTTGTTATCTTGCCTAGGTGGTGGCGACACGTTACCTGGGGGTGCCTACCAATTTTGAGGTGGATGATGATTGGTCGGAGGCTATTTCTGAGGTGGAGGTCCCATATGGGTATGTGGAGGTGGCTCAATAGGTAATAACTCTGTTTGCATTAGGGCCTCTATTTGGGCCACAAAACCAGGCTCAGCCTTAGCAGTTCTTCTCACAGGAAATGCAGGAGGCAATGTACATGCCTATTTGGCCTACTGTAAGGATTCCTCAAGATGATGGGACCTATCAAGGAAGTCTCAGAATCCCCCTGGGTAATTTTTTGTAATGGGATATGGGACCATTTCAGTCTTGAAATTCCCAATGCACATTGTCCGTAGTTGTTCTCGAGCCTGTGGAATATCCAAGGAGTATGTGAGGCATTTGCACAAGGTGAAAAAGTCTGCAACACACTCATTAGGAATCTTCTTACAGCTGAAGATGTATTCAATACTCATCTTCTAGGTGGTAGAGATGAATTGGTAAAGAAACTCTCTACGAATATCTTCCCAGCCAACGTCTGACCTGATTGGAAGATGGTTATACTAGACAAATGCAGGTGTTTCCAGTATCTGTATGAAACACCAGATTTTAGTGGCCTATTACTACGCTAGAGTTCCCAACATGGGTCTCCACCTTGAGATGAAGTGGGAATGATGCTATATAAGGTCACCCATCACATTAAATGGGGAGAAAAAGGGATTTCCAAAACCCGGGGGTGCGGGCATATCATCCACCCACGCTGGATATGGCTTTCAATTAGGAATTATTTCGACCCTTTGAGTTTCCAATGCCTTGAGATGAGAAATGAACACCTCCATCCGATCATCTGGATAGGGGTTACTATCTTGATGAGGATCCCTAGCCACTAGTGTATTGGTAGGTTTTTCAAAATGATAAGTAGGCCTCACGGCTTGTAGAGAGGCTGGTGGGACGAACTGTAGAGCGGCTGAAAGAACATGAGTTGGGTCTCGAGGATTATCACACATCTCATGGGGATTTGGATACACATACCACTCCGCCTTTCCATAAGTATTGGATTCCATCCTATCTACATGGGCAAGGAGGTCATCGACCATTTTCTTGCGTTCCTTGATCTTTTGGCACAACACAACCTTTTCAAGATCATATTTTGTCTTCTGAACTGATCCAGATGGGTTAGAGGGTCTGACGGCTCGAAGCTGCTCCTTGGCTTGATTGGGATTCTGGATAAGGACTAATGCCTCGGTGGGCATGGGAAGACCCATTAGATTTATCTTCTAGCGAGTAACAATTACCAATAGATCCAATAGTTGTGGCACTTTCCCAATGGGTAAGTTCTCATCAAGGAGCTCTATCTCGTTCTACAACTCAGATAGATCATCTATGTTAACAATGACTCTACCTAGTGGCATATCCTAAATATTTCTCAGAAAATCAGGCTAATTACTGATAAAAATAAAATGGAGGGAAACATACTGCCCCCAAGCAAGGACCTGAACATGGGGGGAGCCTCCGTGATAATTCTGCGGAGCATTTTATAGCTTTGAACACATCATTGCTGGAGGGTCCGGTGGAGACCCGGCGACTTAGGGCGATGGGCCACAGGGAGTGCAGTCAAGTCAACCATACAACACTACCGGTCAATATATTCAAAGTGTGGATGAATCATGGGGTATGTAACTCACTGATAATAGTGATGGAAGTGTGTCACACATAGGGTTTGTGGAAAGCACACAACTACCTACTGAGTGAGTGATTGTACCGAACGAAAGTTTGTAGTTTAAATTGGCTAGAATATCTTTGGGAAATGATCTACTTTAATAATTCGTCAAAATATACTTCACTCAGAATCAGGATCTAGATACTGGTTTCCCCATGCATCCTCTGGGGGTGGCTACAGGACTAGAAATGGCACTTAAGCAGACCACTGAGATGGTAGGCTAACTGGTAGAGAATATAGAGAACGAGCTGAAAATCCAACACATCTTAGTATATCCTGTGATGAATGTGACAACTGAGCCACTACATCTTGGTAAGATGGGCTGGAAACTGTGGATTCCAAGGCAGGGTCTGCGGTCACTAATGGTGGGAAATACTATTGGTCATCCTTTAATGGTCCCCATAATAACTCTCCATGATCTATGGTTAATGTATATAATGATCCAGTTGATGATAGGGATGATTTAATGAAAAGACCCTAAGAAGGGGCCAAATATTCCTCCCCCTGGATGTATTTTTGGAGGGAGGTGGGAATTCAGTGGACCCCACATTTCAGAAGCATGAGGCCGATACATCGCGTTCCTGCCCTAGCCCTCGACACAGAGGATCTAGGTGAGGGTTTCATTGCCGAATCACATTATTCCATGTAATCCAGGAAGCGTATGAACCTAATTGTGGTATGAATTTTCTCAACATTTTTTTTGGCATCAGTGACCCTCCATCCTTCCCCGAGATGGCTCTTTGGGACATTGTAGATTTTTGGCTCAAGGTGGATCTTTAGCCGAATTGATGTTGTGGAAGAGAGTACTTTCTCCTGGGAGATCTGGGGTGTGAGGAGCACCTGGATAGATGTTAAAGGGAACATAGGGTGGACCTCCATTTCCACTGGGTGATGCACATAGGGAATCTCTACGTGAAGTGTTGGAGCGAGTATGACCTCCACTAAAGATAGTGGGAGTATAGGTAAGTCCTCCATGCTTATTTACTTTGGTAGCATTGGCATAAAAATGGTACTCATATTGGTCGATCTGAACATGGTTAGGGCCTCTGTGTTTGGTGCACATGAAGAGAAGAAAACCTTTGTTTCTCTAATTTCTAGGATGAAAAGGACCTTTGTTGGTTGCTGTAAGTACATGGGGAAGACCCCCTTGTGGACGGTTAACTAGACATGAAGCATATTCATAATAATGACCTATGATAGGAGGGAAAATCCATCCTAAGGTCATTGGTGCATAATTGGTTTCCGTACTAGGTGTCAATGTAGTGGGGAGAAACATTATTCAGATTGAAGGTGGCTTGGGGAGGACCTCCAACCGATCTTGTGAGTGGGGAGGACCATCATTCTCATTTATGGTGGTACGGGGAGGACCTCCATACTAGATGTCAATGCCACGGGTCTGCCCGTGATAGGCGCCACCTGTGTCAGCGAACAGGAGAGTCATCCCAACATTCCTTTGGGGTCATTGGGGCCTCGATCCAGGTTGGGAATATGAGTTCCCCCACTCGGCATAAATAGGGGAATGATGGTATGTGTTAGTGGTGGCATGGGCCACGATATCCATTGATGTTGACGCCCCTCAGCGGGCATTTGCCACAACATGTGTCTGACGCTATTGTCAGGTTAACGGTACTACAACCGGTAGTGCAGGTTCATAACTCACCTTCTCCTCAGCCCATGAGGTCGGGTGGCCGTGCTAACACCTACTTATAAGATCCTTCCTTGGGATCCCCTGGAGCAGGATTTTGGCTGGGCTGGCCTGAGTATCCCTCACCTCATTGGCGTAGGGGAGGGATTCATCAAAGCATTCTAGTGAGAGGCTCCAAAAATTATTATACTCTATAGTGGGGAGTAGTGTCTCCCTCCGTGGACCATGGTGCGATATTAGTGATAGGGTGAAGAATCCTCTATGTCGTTTTGGGCCATACCTTGTGTTGGGATAATCCCCTCTTCCTCATATTGCCAAACTAGGTTGTTAGTTGCCTTATATAAATTAATTCAGATGAAGAGATATGTCATGTGCCCCTATTAGCTGTGGAATTAGATGCTTCAATGGGGGAGATGAGGCGATGTGGGATTGTAGCGTTGACGTTTCCCATGCCCCTATGTTAGTGGGTGGGTGGTGATTGGTTTCCTGTCATGACAGCACGGGTCTTACAATGCAGGTAGATTTAACCATTTGTGATAAAAGAAATAAAGCGACGTCTAGTGCCTCAACATCATTTCTTCTTCTATAGTTGGTATAAAGGATCTACCCTGACAACGTCGCAGACCGAAATGTCCAATGTTCAACAGCTCCAATTTCTGGTGAGTTTCATGCCAGGCCTACTATTTTCTTAGAGAGACCGGGCAATGGAAAACAGGATCCAGTGACATGCTAATCCACGGATGTCTCGAGCACTACAAATATCCACATTGGGGAGAACAATTTCACTTCGGGTTCACCATTTATGTTTCTGATACTTTTGTTGGGGTGTGAATTCGTCTCTTTTAGAGGACATGCTGACTGTTTCCCCGCATTCCTACTTTCCAAAGGCAGGAATCATCCATCACTTATTCTGGGATGTTTTCTCCTTGATCGAAATGGGATGATGGGATGTTTATTCCTCCTTCTGTGGATTCCACCTTGGAACTCGTTACCTAGTCAGGGTCTCCCTTATAGACATAAGATATTGTTTGTGAAAATCTTCCCAGTGCCTTGTCTACATAGACACCAGTTAATTATTCTTATTCTATTAAAACATTCCAAGGGGTTCAGTCAGGGCAGCAACCTTCGGTTGGGGGAGTTTTCATGTTGGACATCGATGGCATGTTTGGACGTAGTAACACTGATGTGTCTTGGTTTCATTCCATTATTATAGGGCTTCTCATTGAAATAGAAGCCCGAGTTATACCACATCGAATATGGGGAATTATATTCCATAGTCATGTCTCTATGGTTTTACTCAGCTACTCATGTTTGACACAGGGTATGCCACGAGTTTAACATCTAACAGAGACGTGTTGTAATGATCAAATCACTAATAAGAGTGGATCATATGGGTGCAACCCGAGGAGGGAACACTGATGTGGAAGCTAACACTTGATTAGTTTCCAGATCACTATTAGGATTAGTGAGAAAGTGGGTGACAAGATCTCACCAGGATGTGGTGGCCCGAGTAAGAATCGGGATGGATATGAATGATTGAGTGAATGTGATAGGGAATTATATGTAACTGATGTTAGAGTGGCGATGATGTTGGGATTGAGCCTCGAAGAGACCTCCTACATATCCTTGTGGAAGGGAATCGATGTCCACATAGTTCAATGAGGTTATGGGACAAGTGAGGAGGTGACCCATGAGAATGGACACATGGATGGGATTTGGAGGGAGTAGAACCTCCAGGATTGGGCATGACTTTCCCGAAACACATAGGCTCAAGGGAGAGACCAGGATGAGACATGGGTGACAGGATTGAACCCCAAGGATGTCTCCAATGTATCCCCATGGAATGTAATCAAAGACCACATAGTTTAGGATGGAGGTATAGTATTAGTGTGTACACATAGTATAATGGGCTGATGGTATTCTGGGGCTTACGCATGGTTTGAAGCTTGGGATGGTCTAATACCCGGTGGAGGACTAGATATGTGGGTCCCAACGAAGGGTACTAAAATGGATTACCGCTGATTGTGGGATACAATGGATTAATGATGGATGGGGCTACAATGGATTACCACTGGTTGAGCTTCACAATGGCTTACCATCGATTGCTGACTACAACGGCTAACCACTAGATGGGGATACTATGACATATCACTTGTTTGTGTTCACAAAAACTCACTATTGATTACGGAGTACAACAGATTACCGATGGGTGGGGATACAAGGGACAACCATTGGTTCAGGTTCAAAATGGCTTACTGTTGATTGTGGACTAAAATGACTTACTATCGATTGGGGTTGGACCTCCCAGAGGCGTCCTACATACCTTGTATGGGAGACAAGGATCAAAACTTGTGTAGTTTGAATGTGTACAATTTAATGTCTCGTGAGATGAGGGTGGACCGACGTGAAGTGGATGGGGATGATGGGTGTTGGTATTGAACCTCAGGGAGGGTTCCTACATAACCTTCCAAGGAGGCCAGGATCAAAGTCCACATAGTTTGGGATGGTGGATACTGTTTAACATCATTCAGGACGAATGTGACCCAACAAGAAGGGGGTCGAGACAAGTTGGTGTTTGGATTGAACCTTAGAAAAAATTCCTACGTACCTTTCCTAGAAGTTAAGGATCAAAGTAAAAGTAGTTCTAAATTGTGGTTACATTTTAACATCATGCAGGATGAAGGTGAACCAACGTGAAGGGGGGTTTGGACTAGTAGGTGTTGGGATTGAACCTGAGGTAGAATTCCTATGTACCATTATTAGGAGTCAAGGATCAGAGTACACAATGTTTGGGATGGTTTGGGGATTAAACGCTAAGGAAATACCTGCAGAATTCCATGTTTATTGGTTACTCTAATCCCACATGAGTCATACTTGGTGTGAGAAACAAGAGGCATCAAAGACCTGACGATCACATCGTGAAAGGTGCATCCATGTGAAGTGGAGTGGAGGATTACACATGGTTAGCATCCCAAAGAGTAAATAGGGGCTTACTCATGGTTAGCGGACCAAATAGGAAATATGGGATTATTCATGGTTAGGAGAATAGGGAGATTGAGATTGGGACTTACTCCGAGATGGAGGTCTGATGGCGACAAAGCTCTGAGGGAGAAGGACATGACAACAAAGGTCCCTGTGCCCATATCTCCTATAGTCATTGGCACCGAATAAGAGAGGATGATCATGGATTTTACCTCACTCAAGAAATTCTAGGGTTTTACACCATGATTGTTACCCTTCCCTGTAGACGTTGCTCTAACAAAGAGGATCTCATTCCATGAGAGGAAGATCTAACTCCCATGGAGACGAGTCAGGGTAGAGAATGTCTGAGATGGGGCACCCTACATGTATTTCTTAGAGAGAGGCTACATTTTAAAGTCATGTGCTGATGATGAAGCTTCTTGGTAGTTTAACGTCCTGCAGCTCTAATGAGGCAGGTTCTCTCCTCACCCTTAGGAATTACATAATAGACATGATTTAACACTTGGTGAATGAAAGTCACCAGAAATGCCATGTCATTGGGGTGTTTGGGAGTGATCCACTTAGGGTACCATATTAGAGTAGCTATGAGAAGAAGCAATATCTATTAGCGTACCTATGCGAAGAATCATAAGGTCAAGCAATGTAACGTGAATCTCCATCCAAGGGACATTGAAGTCATTTTGTAGGATCCTGGAGTTCCATATAGGACAAGTGTGTGTGAGATAAGGGTGTTGCTCATATGAGGGGCACAAACATGGTGTCATAGGGTAAGGATGACATATGCAGTATATAAGGAGGGATGAACACAAAATGAGAGGTTTCACATAGGATGAGATAGTTGCGCCCAAACCTGATGAATGCACCTAAAATAAGTCTGATGTAGTGGGAATTTCATGAAAGATGGATTTTTGCATGAAAATGACTTTTGGTAAATGAAAATGGATGAGGATAAATCCCAAGAGGGCCTACCCGATAGAGGACCCCTGGGGGACTAGTCACACAAGATAAAATACATTAGGGCTATAGTGTTTTTCGCGCGGTCAGAGAAGAGGTGTCCTTCGTGTAGCAGACCAAAAATTATTCTTTTGTAATCATCCTCGAAGTGAGGGTGAATGCTTTATTTTATAGAAAAAAACCCTATAGGTGGTGCAAATGTAGGGTTATGCACAAATAACCCTTGGACTGACATTGGTCATGAAAGGGTTTGCACACCTAAGGGAAACATGTGCAGCAGACTCTCTTTCTTCAAACCATTTTCCTGGCAGTTTTTTGGAGACGGTTGTTGCGAAAGGGTCCTTTGACATTGCATTGGGAACTCAGGGGTTTGCGCACCAAAGGAAATCTTTCCCGCAGACCTAGACTCATGTGTGAAACTACCTTGTCATGTTTGCAGTGGGTCAGCATGGAAGCCTTCATTTGATGACACATTGGGCACTCAAGGGTTTGCATGATGAGGTGTATTTGCATGAACTCTGTAATTCTTGCTCACATATTTCTCATGAATCGTATAATTAGTCGTTCAGTCCCTAGATGCCTTCTGTTCCTTCAAAAGATCCCACTCATGGACCTATTCAAAATTCATTGTGAACAATCACAATCTATATAGGTACTCTCAATGTCTTATGTTACAATTTTTATCCTCAAGATGATACATCACATTTTCATGATGGACCCACCCATTTCATAGTAATATCAATGATTCTCTCCCATTGAGAGGCATTAACAAAGAGTATTACAACTATAATAGGAACTCCACTATCACCTAGAAGTGTGCCATCTGAACCAGTCAATGATATGATGATATTATCACCATAAACCCGTTCCCAATATCAAGTGAGATTTGGCATGGTTTAAGTTAATCTAAAAGGGAATAAATTTTCAAAACCAAATATAGTGGAATTTATGGTGGATAAAATAAATCAATCATCCATCAAATATAATAATTATTTTAGTGTGATTTTGAAGGAATAACGATAGGATGAAATACCAGTTAAATTTGAGCTCATTGAAACCTATTGGAATGGAATTCATGATATCTTGGATATAAAGTTAATACCTTATCTTTGATTCAACCTATTTGTGTCATTCCATTACCAAAAAATAGATAAACATACTGTATGGGGAACATACTAACTATATTAACACATTTTATTTTAATAATATCTATGTTCACCTATGTTATCTTTTTAGATGCTTGGAATTTCTTATCATTCATGAAAAATGATTTATTTATGCTAGAATTTTTGATCAACCTCATGAAATTCTATAAAAATATACATTGGACTTTTCTCCATGCGTGGATCATAGGTTTGGTTGAATTTGGGTCATTCATTTCTCACCACCCATAAGTCATCCAGGTCATCCCACTATGGTAAAGATACACTTCCTCAGTTCAAATCATACATAAAACCTAGGATATAGGTATGTCGTTTGGATGAGCTACAAAAAATATTATTCCTAGGGTTTAAAAGAAATGCACTCTATGGGTGAGTGTGATTGATAGAATCATTAACCAATTATTTTGTAAATTTATGTATGTGGAAAACATAAGGTTATTTTTTTTACAAAATATGTAAAAATACACAAAGAATAGTCTCTCAAATAGAGATGAAGATTATGATTCCCATAACATACACAAAAATAATATCCCTAATGTTTAAATGGAATAAGAAAATAGTTTCAAGGATAACACACAGTGTACTGAAGTTCATAGTGGTGGTGAAGTTCTCCTATCCTCCACCACCTCTAGAATAAATAATAAAGAAAATATTTATATTTATGGTTTTCATAGTGTAGTAGAAACCCTATCATATAGGGATACATAAATATTTTTCCACCTTCTCCTAGGATATCATTGTTTACTAGACTTCCCCCGAAAAAGTTCCCCTAATATCTGATTCACATGTTTTTATGGATCATCCCCTATAATGTGATATTGTTTAGTGAATGTTAGATAATATTCACTCATAATAATTTTCCATTAATATCCAATAACATCATCATAATTTAAGCACTATAAAGAGTGTTTATGGCTTAACCGAGATCATAATCATAAATACTCTCTTTAAAAGTGAAAGTTGAGGAGGATAATGATCTACCAATTAAAGAGTATTTTGAGGTTGATGATTAATAATATTACTCAAATGTGGATGATGAGTTGGTAGATTCCATGTGATTGATAATAGTAAATGTTTATAATAAATACCCCAATTTTTTTAGAGTGCTCTTTGATATAAAAGAGAATGAAAGAGAAGTGATATCCATTCAGAATATCGACTACATAGAAGTGTAAGGAGAATGGGTATGTACCTTATATCAATAGTAGGTCTATGATCTATGATATAGTCTTGAAATCAAATTACCAAACATATAATGAGATAATTCGAAGTAAAATATGAAATGAGTATCTTTATCCACATAGAAACCGCCAATAAAATATGTTGATGTTATTTTTTCCAATGAATAAATTTGAAGGTATAAATCCAAAATAAAAACATTAATGCAACATAATGTCAAAACACTAGGAAAAAATATTCCCATAGTGTGAAATTCATATTAAAATGTGGTCATTCCTCATCTAGATGACCCTTTTCAATATATGAAAATTGCCCAAACAATAATGGGTTAATTAAACTAACATGTCAATCTAAGATTAAATCAAACCATACACTCATTCATAACACTGATTGACTAATAAGAGATCCTACCATTGGATAAATACCCCCACCAGTTTAGGTGAATCACTATAGTATAAATCAAGCTAATTATGAACTATGTGTATATAAAATACAATAATATTGTGCTTCTACAAATTTATATATTCATATTTTACCTCAATTTATTCTACTATAAAAGATTATTAAGTTTCTTACTACTCAACTTTATATTATGGGAGGTCAATATACACTGGTGTAGCTAAAGAATAAACCCTAACATGAGTGAATGGATTTGACTCCTCTTGCTCCAATATTTTTAAATCCTATATTCTCAATTTTTAATGTAATGAGATACCACAAGTAGAATCTTATATATTATAATAAAAGTGTGGAACAACATTGGAAATACAATTGAAATATAAAGAAATGATGATTATGTGTTTCTTAAAAACTTTAGAGTCACTTATGTTATTCTGGTATGAAAATTTTATAGCTAGATTTATCACTAGTTGTGAGGATACTTTGAACATATTTATCAATAAATATAGCTCAACACTATAGAAAGAATTTATATGTTATCTCTTGAACTAAATGCAGAGGAAAAAAAAGTAGTTTAAAGAATTCATTTCTTATTTAAATGTCTTAACATAATCCATGTATATGGAACATTAGTAAGATAAATTATTGGAGATATTCATAAAAAACCATTGAGATGAGATATAAATTTCTTTATTCCTTTGAAATATCATTTTCAAAAGTGTGAGTTTTATGTAGCAGATCAACAGTTAGAATACACCTTTTTTACTCAAATGTAAATTCATAACTACATTCATGACTAGATATGTGGAATCCTAGAAATGTAGAAACCATGTATGTCTCTCTCAGACCAGTTCTAGTGCTAAATTTAACCCCCGAACCTATCAGATGTAATACGGTGCCTCCTCTTTGAAAAAAACAATAGTATCATACTTCTAATGATAATATTAAGGATGTAACGATGGTAGAGAACTATTAAAACATTCAAAACCAAAATAATAAAACAAATTACATTAAAAATAAGAAAATCTAATTTTAGTTCATTTCTATTTTTTATGAGAACATTATTAAATTAATGGAGGTCATAAAACCCAATGCGGTAGTGTTCATTTATTTCCCTAAAAATTTTATGCAACCATTAAGTGTTTCATAATAACATCTAAGAATATTTTATATTAAAAAAAATTCAATGGATGGTGGATGAATAGATGCCAACCCTAGAAAATCCTATGATATTAGTGATTATATGTCTGTTGATCCTCATGAAAAATAAGAATAATAGTATAATAACCCTGAAAAAAAGCACATAATTTTGATGATTTAATGACTCATATATTAATCAATCGAGAATATGCAATCATCAGGTCATGAATGAATCATCCAGTCATGACATAAATTTCCTCTATAACTCTTACATTAAAATTATTTACACCATGACCTTCAAAAATTAGTAATCCTAACCATCAATTGGGAAAGGAATAGAAGAATGATCCCCCAAGGGGTTTTAATCATGTTTACACCCTCATTCATTTACCACCACCATTATTAGAAGGATGGGTATCAACCCATGTAATGGAATTTTCATTTAATGAGAAGTTATAGTATATTGTTTTTCAATTTTCTCCACCTAAAAGGGATCTCCTATAATAAAATACGCTAATTTGAAGTGATTTTTTCACTAATAGACGTAAAGTATGTGATAGAGGTTGAATAATATGTACCCAAGATAGAATATAGACTTCAGGTGTTAT
This sequence comes from Viscum album, assembly GCA_963277665.1. Classification (NCBI taxonomy): domain Eukaryota; kingdom Viridiplantae; phylum Streptophyta; class Magnoliopsida; order Santalales; family Viscaceae; genus Viscum; species Viscum album. The sequence goes on from OY728119.1 coordinate 647,396,144, forward strand.
TCCCACCAAAATGATACACCAGCTAAAACTAATATTCAAACACTTCAATGAGATCAACTGGACTCTTAAACAGATACTAAATACGTTTAGACCCATTACACCATTATTAGGATACTAGATTTAGTATAAGACAAGAAAACTAAAAGCTAGTAACATAATATTAGAAGACCAATCTAACCTGGGTCAAAAAATAACAAAAAACCCCCAACATTTACTTATAAAGGGGCTATCATCATTGCATTTTCATTCTACCAGGTATCTAGCCAAGGAACAACTCTATAGAAAAGGGCATGGGAATATCACATTGAAATCATAAATGTTGATGTTTATCTCTATCCTTAAAAAATAACATTTAATTTTGGAATACATTTATATCTCTCAAAAATACATATGGGCCCTCATAAATTATCTTTGAAGACACCATGAATTTGAGACAAAAGTGGTCACAACAAAAACAAAATCGTACCGAAAGTTGTTCTCGTAAATGAGACTCAATTTTTTTCTTTACAGTGTAATATTAAGAAGTTTTTATACATAGATACATCAATCCATTATATGTAGTTGATAAGCTTGGTTGTGTATGTATTCATTGATCCTTGGTGAAAATTTTTGTCATGAATAAACCTCATTTTCGATTGGATGATTTTTTATTTTTTTCATCAGGAGGATAATCAAAATCCTTCAAATTGGAAATAAAAGGGTATAATAAGATTGAATAGAATTCTCTTGGGAGTATCTAATTGTAAAAAAAATCATAGAATTCATGTATAATTCTATGTTTATGGTGGTTGACCAAGACATAATCTTAAAAACATTATTGGAAAATCTATGAATTCATATTCATGTAGTAGTGACCTACTCATATAATTAGTGTTTAGAAATTTATTTATGATATGATAAAAGTACTCTATAGTGATAATTCCAACATTGAATCATGAAATTATTTATACAAAAAAACAAGATAATTTAAATAGGATAAGAAACAACCATTATTGATTGGTATAGCAAATGTAGCTACACCTAATGGAATAAATATTTAAATGATTAATAATTTTAATGGTGTAAATAAATATTTTATACTTCCTATTAGTCACACAAAAGAAAAAAAATCCATGTTTTAGAATCCATATGAACTTACTAGCCAGTAGAATGGATCCCTGGACCAAATTCTTCTCTAGTAACAGACAAGTAGATGTTTATATTGAGTAATAGCCATTAATAGATTAAGTGTTACCTTTATTATTCATACACATAATATTTTATTATCTATATGTCTACTAAAATGTAGGATTTAATGATATCCATTCAACACAACTCAAAATCTTTGATAATTTGGAATTATATATAAATATAAAAACATGCAGATCAGTTACATTTTCTTCTATTCCCATAGCTTCAATATGAACCATAAGTCCCTTAAAAATTTTAGGTTAATGTTACCCCAATGGAGATAAGGAAACCCCTCTATATTTCTAAAATCTAAATATAGAGTCTATACTTCACCCTATATGACATCAGTGAAGAAAACAATTTTTATTCTCCTGCATCACTCAATAATGTTTATTTAACCACCTTAGATAAATATATGTAGGTGAATTGGTGTAATAAGAAATATCAATGATCTATATTAAATATTGAATCCATGACTCATATAGAGTAAGAAGAATAGATCACTTTTATCAAGTAACTATAAGATATGATCACATAAAACTTTATTGAAATAACTATTTTGGATTCCCAAATATTTACTCACCAGTTAGGAATATAAACGAATCATTGTGGTTGAAAGTAGTAGGTTAGAAAGAGAAAAATAACTCATTATATTGATGTTTACAATTTGATTAATGTGAGTATTATTTTGGATGTAGAATATCCCAAGCGTCTTTCAAACATTATATATGTTAATAATAAAAATAGTAACATTATTATTTTATCTAATATCATAGATATAAAAACCAATATACAAAGGATATATTTTTTTCTCCCATTCATAGATCTTTTGATTGATTCAATAACATTTTTTCCCTTATATTAATACGTAACTATTTTGATTACAATCTGATTGGAATGGCTATGTAAGGTGAGTATACCTTTTCCTTTTAATATTCCAAATTGATATATTTCACCCATGAAATTCTATTAAACATAAATATAGTGGGGGAATCCTACCAATGTGAGATGAAACATATACTCACATGATTTTTAGGGAAGATAATAAATTATTATGTTGAATATTTTGTTGTCAAATTTTACTATCCTCATGACCACCTCATTACGATCAAGGTAGTATTTTCTAAACTATCATAGCACAAAAGAAGTATGAGCCTAATAAAGTATTCATTTAAGTGACATAGTGAAAATTTTCATCTTCATTTTCCATGTTCATAATATCAATTTAATCCCAAAGAAAACACAGAAAATACACGATATGATCCCCACTTTAATCTTCTGTGTGTCAATAAGACTTCATGGGTTCATATTTTCATCATGCGTTTAATTAAAAATGTTGTTTAAAAATGTCATCCTTTCATGAAATTGATAATGATATTCCTTATCAATGGGATGAGGCATACAATAATGGTTTTGAGTGTCAAAAGTAATAACAGCTTTACCCTTCAATTTTGATGCCACCTATATATGAAATGAATCTCATTATCTATTTGGAATCTATGGAATAATTTCTTTATTCCCTAAATACCCAAAATAATGATACTTTGAAATAGAAAACCCTATAATGTCTTAGTATAAAAATATCAGAATCAGAAATCTCATACATTTATATAGGGAAGAATTCCCCCCCACTAATATTTTTTGTGCAGAAGCATCATTGTAATATATAACAACAGAAACTCTACATGATCGTATAGATCCAAAAAAATATTCATAGTTATCCTCCACTTGTAGTAAAATTATTAAGATTGGATATCATCTGGTAACAATTTTACATATTTAGCATAACCCAATTTTTTATTAAAGGACTACTGCTAACATATTTGTTTTAAAACATATCCCTACTTAGGGGAGTCTCAGGTGGAAAAAATAAATCATAATGAGGTTTTTTCTAGTGATTAAAATGTATATACATTTAAAATGTACTTCAATGGTGTGTCCAATCACCCTAATATGAAAATTATGGAAGAACCAAGAATTAATAATGTTTTATTGGGTAATATATTCATTTCTAAAATAAAATAACTTTCTCCATACTCCATCCTCCTCTTAGAGGAGTAAACCAATAATGATGCATAGTAATAGGATCCAATTACTAGTTTGGTGATAGCCTTGAAGATATAAATTTTCTAATTAACCATCAAATTTTCATAAAAATTTGTGAACAAGAATAAAAATATAGGCCATGACTTCATTAAGGAGGAGTTAAAACCACTACATGACTTTTTTTGGGACTTAATGTCATAATTTATTTTAAATATATTGTTTTATCATAAATACTATTAAGATAATATAATGGATAATATAACCACCACCCTGAATCATAAAAATATCGATTATATGGTGGTATGTATCCCCTATTGAAGAGAATTGCCTATTTTTACCATAAAGGATATGGATGATATCAATGATCTTGCTACAACCTTAGGTCATGGTGAGTCCTCATCTCCACTAACCAATACTATGACTAAAAATAAGCCTCCTATAATGGAATGTTATTAAAGTGAGGATATTTTGTATGATTGATCTTTATGATAGAGAATTTATACAAGTTTATGTAGTTTTTTCCTTTTAGATGGTCTAAATTTCTGAAATTTATTAATAAATTATGGTTTGATGGGGTCATTATAATATTTATTAGAGGAGAGATCCTCACTACTATGTGGTAGTTCTATACTATTCCATGATGTAAAAATCATGTGGGAACAAATATTGTTCAACAAATCTAAATAATTGTGTATTTATTATCGTTAATGTTTTATAATTATCTTAAATTCTTCAAAAGGTGTCATGCATGTCAGATACATGCTCATTTTGGTTGTTAATAACTGTGGTTATTTCATATAACTATGTACTAATGACCATTTTCCATTCATGTAATATAATTTATGTGTCTATACCCACCGACCACCATCAAGGATTTTATGTTAATTCATACAACTATTGAATTTTTTCATAATTGGGATGAAGTTGTAGTCTTAGAATAATTTGGATTGATGGTTTTGGTCAATTTTCTAAAATCCAATATCATTAATAGAGTTTCACTTCCTTATAAAATTTTGACTAATAAGGATACCTAGGGTTTATAACCAATAAGAAGAAGCTGTATTTGTAGAATAATATACCATAAAATCACACACCCCTACCACATTATTGAAAATGGATAGATAGAATAATTTAATAATATTTTTTTGAACACTCTTCAAATAATAATGGATAATTACAAAATGAATTATCTTCGAAAAATCCTTTAGGATTTTTGTGATCGTGATATAATTAATCATATTTTGACAAAATGAACCCAATATTCATACATTTTAGGTATAAAAGTATTATTAACTATTATATATTTGTTGCCTTCACTTCAAATATCCATTTTCAGTGAACTTTTGTAGAAAAACATTCAAATATCTAATGATGTTTTTAAGTGTATTGATGAGAAAAGGTTAAACACATTATGTAACCTCATATTACACTAAAAACATTTTCCACTATCATTTAATAATATTTTTTACACTACTCATTTTCTCAAGGGGAATAAGTTTTATCCACGAGAATCCCAATGAAGCCAAAGAAAACATCAACAATGTTGGAATAAAATTTTGAAGGAACATACAGTTTACACCCGATCTAATCCAATGGAGAATACTCCCGAATTAAAATGGATGATGATCATATCAAACCTTCCACCAATGTGAGTTTACTTAAGATATGATTCATGTAACCGCACATGGGAGTCAAAATTTCATTTTTTCATAAACCTAATGAACCCATTCTAAATTCCTCATTTTAGGATTATAAACTATATGATGCACAATCCTTATCATAAGATGTTAAAATTCATGGTATGAAGGTACATTCCATAAAACATAAGAATTTTTTTGTATATGGTCTATCATTTATAATCATTAAACAACATATAGAGGTCTATTCTATATGACTAGACCACATTAAATCAAATACTTCATCTATTAATGATATCCTCGAATACAGTCTTCCTATATCTGATGATTTTTCTTCATTATCATTACATCAGGATAAAATACCACATATTTTAATAACTTATTGTATCTTGATTCCCATTTTCAAAAGATATGTAATGATACATAGACGAACAATCATGGGTCCATCAACGGTCCTTTTCCTATACTATATTCCGTATTTTCTCTATTTTTGTTATATTTACCAATTCATACCATGTTTCATCCTTCATTATCCCACTGAGACACTTATTTATTTAATCATATTCTCTCATGAAAACATCTTAGATCTACAAATATTCCTTTTCCTATGATTTCATATGATAATATTCTATCCATTAAATATACATAGTAATGTCTATATCACCAATCTTGAAAAAAATCTAATTTTATATAATACTCCAAGAATCTGCAAAATAGGGTCCTTGTTAATTCACACCGGGTTCCCATTCCCTCAATCTTTTAATGGGATAACTCTTTATTTCCCATCCTATACATGTTAATGTTCTATATAGATAAATTTTTTATTGAACTATGAGTTACATGATAAATATTACTACTATATATGTAGTGATATGTACTCCTACTACCTTATTCCTAGATATAAATTCCATAACCATATTAACCCTCTCATTATATGGTAGACTCATTCACACTATGATTTTAATCATTTGAATACACGATTGGATTTAAAAGTTTCCTTCAAATAACTCTTTTTGGATTGGTTCTAATTAATTTATGCTTAAATACAGACATCTAAATCACCAATCACAGGCCCATCCTCAAATCATCATCCACATTCTCCACTTCCAATACATTTTGAAAATCATATTCTAGTCAGTTCCAAATAAGAACATTTTAATTTATTTTTCATCATTTTTTTCGTATTCAATACTTTGTGTATGTTTTTAAATAAATCACCATAAACATTTCATAACAACTAATAATGAGTACATTGAATCCCAATAGAGACCCTTTTTACATAGTGAATGTATATATGCGCAATATATCAATCATTCCTACAACTAACCAATGAAATTCCTCATCCAAAGGGGGGTTATATTCTAACCAAAAATGTCTTTAACAACATTACATTGGAGCCTTTCATTTTAATGTTACCCACAATGATACTGAATAAACATTTTCAATGGTAGGGTAATGGACCTATCATTCAAACACAGTTAGTGGTTTTCCTATTCAATCAACTTTTATTTTATTAAATATTGATCCATATAACATAATTTATAATTTATAACACTCTATAACTTGTTTTAAAGTTATTATAATTTTTTTGAAACTCCACTTTTTTTGGATATTGTTTTCATTTACCGACATCCATATCAATGTTATATTAGTTTGTTCCATGTTTAATATGTTTATTGAATTAAAAAACCTCTATTACCATAATTATTCGTCACATTATATGATTATAAACTACATGATATTTGGTAAAATAAATATGACATTAAACTATGTGTAATCATCTTTCAAATTTTTTATATAAAAATTAATTTAACAAACATTAGGTTGTTTAGAAATTTTTTAATAGAGTTTCAACCCCATAATCGTGTCTTAGAACTATCATCCCAAAATATACCCACATCCTTTTTATTGGTTTTGATTCAATAATTGATATCTTTATTCATGTTTTTTATAATATCTCATATCAATATAATAACTGCATCACCTTCTTCTTTTTCAAATTAAAATAGACATAAAATTCAATAAATTTTTTTCAAAATTTATAATTCATTAAATGGAAGAAAACTTTTATTTATATATATAATAAATTAAACTTCAACCAAAATTTGTTCAAAATTGTATAAACTCAGATATCAATCACCTTTTACTGAAGATGTATGACCTGAAATATCAGTCCAATTTAGTTCGACATTCAAGAACCTAAATTACCCAAAGAAAGATGCATAGTACTCTTCAGGTTGAAGACACACATGTTGAATGTTGTGAAGAAGTTGAGTCTTTTATTTTTTATTTTTTCATCGTATCTCATGAAAAATTTTGTATTGTAAAAGAAGATAAATATAAACAAAACCTATAAGGATGAAAACCAATAAAGTCTTACATGAGTAATGTCTAGGTTTCATCATGTTAATATTTAACATTTTATAAATTTGGAAATAAATAGATCAATGAAAAGAAAAATACATAGAGCCTATGGGAACTAAACCTTGTCCCATAAAAACTTCAGGCTATCCATGATATTTCTACATATCTAAGTGAAATTTAGAGATTCATTTCTTTCCTCAGATGTTCTAGTTGATATAATTTGTTTGAAATAAAAAAATGAAGTTATTTAATTATATATAAACCTATACTAAGAATTAAGTTAGTCATAACATAGAAAATACAACCACTCCATGATTTTCATTACACAATGTCTTTCACTCTCTCATATCCAAATAAAACAACATTGGATTATAGTGATGGATTATTTATTTCATATATAAATTTTATATATTTATACAAGGGCGCAAATTTTTTATCAATTCAATCATCAAACATATTTTAACAATCATATGAATGAAATTATAATAGGTATGAAAATTTCTAATACTAATATATGATCAAAAATATTAGAAAATATTTTATTGAGTCAGCCTTTTTCATCATTAAAAAAGTATTTCATATTAAGATGTGAAATAATTCATTTCCGTGCAATGATTTATTGCATTTTAATATGATGTTCTCATTCTGAATGAGTTTTTAGTAGATATTAATAACAAGTTTTCAAAATGATGAGGATTCTTTGGTTCCATAACTACATGAGTGAAATGAATTTTTTTCATTATCGACAAAAATTAGGAAGATGCCTCCACTGCTTGGAATCCCTAATAGGAATTCTAAAGAAATGCACATAAGTAATAATAATTCAATATTATGGTCTACCAACTTATGAGTCTATTCAAGTGTTTTAATATCATAAATATTCTCTTTTCAAAGCCTTATTAACTCCATTGATTCATCTATATTAGTAGAGAATGACATATCTATCTGTGATAGATATTCCTCTATAGATTTATTATCCACATTAGGGATCATTCAATTCTTCTTCACCCATTCTCAATCGGTGTTAACTCTTGTGAGAGGTACTTTATTAGTTATTTTCACCATCAAGTAATTTTTTTCTCTACCACTGGATGAAAATGAAGAGATCATTCCTAGATCCCTATAGCCATGGGTTTTGAAGATTCATGTGTGGATTTATACTTGGAGATATTCAATGATAATATTAGTTCTTTTTCATATCCATAAATGATCTCTCTTAAGGAGTAACATGTTATTCAAATACACCATTACCAAAGATGGTGAACATATGGTGATTCTTGTGTTTTTTTTGTGATATTCCTCCATTTATATTTTTTAAACTATATTTTGGTGGTCATATCACGCCCACAATGTACAATCCAAGTGAAAGGTAGAAAAATCAAGAAATTAATTAGATTATCTCCTAGAAATGGTTAAATAAAATCGTATGAGATCACATAACAAAAAAATGTGTTCAACACTTTTTAGGTGTACCATTACTACTATGTCCCTAATTTCTATGTTTTTTGTAAATGTAGATATTGTGGTTGAACCTTCATTAACATGATGTTTTGTTTTCCTTGAATTTACTAATATAATTGATAAGAATGTATGTATTGGTTAGAATAAATAAGGATTTATATAGTGAAATATTGATGCTTACCATACCAAATTATGTGACCACTTATATTTTATCTAGTTCCGGAATAATGATTGTTCCCCCCAAATATTTTTTTTGTTAATGGATTTATATTCTTTTCCCCATCATAGTAGTCTCATTTTTTTTACCAATAGGATATTCCATAGGAGGGAACCCTCATTAAACATTCTAGATCTCATTTCAAATAAACCATGTGGATTCAATGTCACCAAATATTATGTTTTTGATTGGTACATCAAAATAAAAATTATTGGTCTAACATATTATTCAAAAAAACAAATTTTTTTTCTATTATTTTTGTTTTATAATCTCTTAATATAAGTCATCAAGTTATATAGAAAAGTGATAGAGTAGTCATATAATAACTAACCTTATGACCATCAAGAACATTTCTATGGTCAATGAATTTGATAATTGAAAATGGAATATCTATAATTTACTATGCTCAGAAGTCCAATACATTGATCCAGGTATTAGTAAGTGATCTCAATCCTTCTCTAGAGGGAAATGATAAAATTTGTCCTTAAATATTGAGGCTATAATTAAAAATTCTACTAAGATATATTCTCAAAGATATTAAGTCATATTGTGACCGGTGACAATAGATTTTATCTCCTATACAATGGGTTATCCAACATTAAATTCAAGAGACTCCACCCCTACACCTTAAGATTCAATATTTTCCCTTGATGCTTATATTATATCTATTGGGAATTATTTCTAAAGGACTTGGGTGTCGACCTAAGATTTATAAAAAAAACTAGTAGAAGTAAAAGGTTCTAAAAAGGGTGAAAGAACCTATATTTTAGTAATTGAGATACCCAAATTATCACAAGAAAGGGTTACATCTTTAATCCTGCTTCCCTAGTCTATAAATCTACAGCGTAAGGCAATTTTTCTAAGATGGAGGACGTTGTAATTATAGAGAGACATGATATGTGTGTTTCATTGAAATGATAGAATGTAAATTCAAATACAACTCTTGTTCACAATTAAGGATGTCTTTAACTAGATATTTGTAGTCTTATAATTTTATAGGAATGTGGGATTGAATATCAGGTTCCATTTCAATTTCAAGCAAACCCTTAATAGGGTATATACCATGATTTTCTAACCCCTCTACATTTTTCATATCTCCATGGTTAGATAATATCCATTCCTCCGTCAGAGTATTCAACCATGCCAGGATTCCAAAAAAGGTACCACCGAATTTATACAAAGATGATAGTATCAACATCATTGTGGCTTTTGCACCATGAATTAGGAGGAAACTCCATTAGGTTATCTAAAAATGAACATAACAACAAATAAAGTATCCCACAAATAAACATTTTTTTTGTACATCTATATTATTGGAAATTTCATCTCACACATCGTCATCTGATTTCTTGCCTACCCCTTATATAGTGCCACACTCAAACATACCCCCACATATATTGTAATTAGGACCCTATTTTTAGTTTCATGTATTATCATTTATATATCCTTGAGGTACTTGAAGGCATCAATTAGATCATTCTAAAAATTGATTTCCTTTGGTTATTTCACACTACAGATATATTGAATACAAGTCCATCATTAAGTGAATCCCATAGATCTATAATTTTTTTCAATATTGGATAATAGCACTAGAAGTAATAGGCCTCAATATATTAATAATTTGAATGGGTGTATATATATCCTCCATTATTTCATGAGTAGATGATTGGATCATTTATATTTAGTTTCTTTATAGGTATTTCATCCTCAATTGAAGCATCACCTTGTCATATCATAGTTGATCGTCATGATTTGAGATCATCCTAATATGGCTCATTGATCATGACTCATCAAGAAAATTTTGGATATTTTTTATGTAGTTATTATAAAATTCAGTTATAATTCCCGTCTTTCAAGGCTTTTGACTGACCCAAAATATCTTATAAAGACCAAGAGACTTGATGAACTTGGGAATAATTTGGTACAACTTATAGTAGGTATTTGAAGACATACATACATGGGAGAACACATGAATTATTATGATGTTAGAATTTGAGGAGTGTAATATTATCTCAGGATGGGTATTCTCCTTGATCATTACCAACCATAATTGTCAAGTTGTTTCTCCATTATTACATATGTGAATGATGTTGAATCATATCAATGTTAACACCTATATTGATGAACACATTGGTATGGTGAATAGGCTTTATTAATGATATAATAGTCCTCCCACATTTACAATATGAAGTCTATTATGACCATTATATGTCATCTATTATCATAACTTTTTGGATGTTATATATGATTTTCCAAGTAGGTACCTATCCAAAGGCATATGAGTTCAATTTTAGGTATTTTTTAAATTATTTAATAACCATTTAATCCTTTAACAAATGTGTATAAATTTTAGATACAACAGTAATTAATTGCATATACTTTCAACTTAAAATTAAAATATTGATATACAGCTCATGTTTTTGAAAAGTGTTGTTACCATTCCCCACATTACATTAAATGGTCCATAGATATGAAATGAAGATTTATTAAGACATGTATACAGTAGGAACAAATGTATGTTGCAGTACATGAGTATCCCAAAGATTATAGGCCCCCCTATACTAACTTGAATTAAAATATGATGGTTCCAAACCTCACTACTATGTGCAGGACATGAACGAGAATCATATATATTTTAAGACACATCACAAAGAACACAACAAGGTTGACATGGGATCTATGTTAGGTTTGAATTGATTGAACCACCAATTATACTTTAATTACATTAGTTTGTTATAGTAAGGGTTCAACTTTATCAACTTCCCCGTAATGTGTATCCTATCATTCATTCAGGGGTTGGTGTATCACCTTGTCTAGACAAGAATATCTTCATCTACATTTTGGATCCAATGTCTGTCTATAGGCAAGGCTCTTTTCCTATGGAATTTTTATCCCACTTTGACAATGCATGGGCTAATAGATCCATTTATATAGAATTTTGAAAATTAGATATTTATGAAATGAACTCATCATAAAATAGCATAGTGATCAAAACCTAAATAGTTTGTATAAGTATTATATTTTTCATCACCTCATATTGAGATACATGAAATGTATTTTTGAGGAATCTAGTGAATCAAAAGCACTTGGATGAAAATTAAAATTGTGTATATATACACCTACATTATAAAAATGAATTTTTGTATTTTCAATATTTTTAACTGATCTTAAAAATCATCACATGTATGTAGAACCTTGAATTAACACAAATATTTATGCCAAAATACTCCTACATGACACAAATACCAACTGGTGATACACCTGTGAAGTTGGCCCATGGACGAATCTTGGGGTTTATATTATATGGAATAATATCATGAGAGGTTTTTTCATTCAACATGATATAATTTAGATCAATAGATCCCCATTAATATATCTTCCCTTTAAAGATATGTTTTCTACTTATAATATTGAGTATTATGTGAACCATGAATATGGAGGGTTGTCACCAGATCATGGGGTGTCGATGTCCATCATAAAACATCAATCATATTGATGATAGAAATATAATAGTAGGTATATTTAGTGGAATACATATAGAATCTGTTCATTTGAATATATATAGGGATACACTGCAAAAATTTCCTTATCTTAACATCACTAATGTGTCGGTAAATGGGAGAAACTATGACTTATTTTGGAAAATTGATTAATGTTCAATCAATTTTTATAGAAAGTCATGTAAAATTATCTAAAACATAGTTAAAAGTAATAATACATAAATAGGATCGAGATGATGAAATCATGAAACAAATCGAGAAATAAAAACAAGAACAAATTTTAAAAAGTATAAATCTTATCCCACATCATTATACCACGGTACATTCACTATATCTTTTCATCCTAGAATTTTTCCACATGGTATTTTTCCTACATTAATAGATTATTGTTTCAAATATGAAATTCATGAGTGGTCACCTATTTTTGGAAAAAAATGACATGAATAATTATATTTCTTGTAATATAGACTATATGAAAGAGGGAGAGAAAAAAATATATAGTATTTTTTGTAGTTGATATGGGAATTGGTATGGTGTTCCTATAATAACCTGATTTTTTGTGATTTTTTTCAAATTAATTTGTCCTTTTTTCATTTTTCATTTCATGCAACACTAAAAATAACTTATTTCTTATTAAAGAACTATGTTTGAAATTTATTATATGAAACTCCAAGTAAATCATGCACTACAAGCAACCTAAATTTTAGATTTATTTACATATAACATAAGGGTCATCTTGTGTTACATGAAGGAATGACATTACTCGATATATTGCATAACAGACTGGACCGAATGTTACTAAATAATAACATATTTTTAAAATATTATTATTTAATATAATAATATATAAACGAGCCGTTAAATTAGAGGTTATGATATATATTACCTTATTTATAGAAATATATGTTTTACACAAATGTAATATGATTTCATAGGTTACTAGTTAATAAGAAATGAAAATGAAAACCGATAGAATATAAATGAATAAGTTATCATTTTTATGGAAAAATTTATTTTACCCTAATAAATTAAATTAATTAAAATAAATGAGTGATATTAATGTAATAAATATGTTATAAATTAAATTAAATAATTCTGATATTCATCCAATATATTTTATTATGATAATATTATAAAAACTCCAATTTGATTCTTAAAAACTATATTTTTACTAAAGCATTTTTACTGTATTTTAATAGAGAACCCATTTTAAATCCAATTTTTTTTATTTATATATATTTAATATATAAAAATAAAAATAATATTTGAAATAATTACATAATAATTATGTTAGGGTAAATATTTTGTACTTTTCTGTGAAGTTTCATTTTTTAAAAAAATAGAGAAAAATAAAGAATTTTGGTTCAAAACTATTTTTTATTTATTTTATTTATAAGGATAAATTCCATTTTCAATTGGATTCATAACATTTAAATTGAATATAAAAACACAACAAACTTTTGAACGTTTTTACTTTAAAAACTTGCATTGTTGACCCTACCACAAGATTAAATTAAAATTATTTTCTGCTAATTATGTGCTCGAAATTTGGAAAAATGGATTCGATATTTTGAATAAGATTAATTTATAAATTCTTAAAATTTTAAATTAGTTTTTGAACAAAAATATCGGGGAATGTAATTAAAATTAATTACATTGATTATGGTAAAATTAAGCTTAAATAAGGACTAAAACATAAAATTATGAGAAAAAATGACCCATAAACTTGTCCAAAATTCAATTTATGTCCATATTTAGACACTATAATAACTATTATAAAATTTGGAACAATATTTTATCCAATTTCAATGTAGAAAACATCAGTGGATTTCCCTTTCCCAAAATTTATAAGAGTGACACTCCTCCACTATAAAAGGCATCCTCTCCACCCACTTCCTCGCACCACTCAATACATTTTGGCTCTAAAAATATATTCAAAAATAGTTCCTAAAAATAACTACCTAAATCCTAGAATAATCCCCTTCGGTATAATGAAATCTGAGGAAAACCTTTGTTGAAAACCAAAAGGAGTTACCTGAATAAGAGGTACCATTCTTCCTCATGTTCTTTTATTCTATTTCCATTATCCACCCCATAAAATATAATTATTCCATTATAGTATAAAAAATGTATAATAAAAATATTTTTTTTTTGTTTTTATGATATGTTTTTAACCTACAAGTAAACACACTTCTATCTAATGGGTTATAAATATACTTTTTTCTGTATAACAAACTACCGCCTCACTAAATGATGACTGTTCATCTTCCTTGACCGCCTCTCATTGTGGAAATTATGACATATAATATGTTCCTATATTTCATATATTACATTTATTATGTCTGTAATATTATATAATCCTTGAAAACACATTTCTTTTTACATTCTAATTGTTGTAAATAAAATAATTTCATTTGAGGAATTGTGGACTACCGCTCCCTCAAAATGATGTGATTCATTCACACACAACATGGAATGTTTTATGGACGTTCTTAGTTATAACTTATGATAAATATGACATTATAATGATAATTTAATGATAATATATATATATATATATATATATCTATATATACATATCTATATACATATACATATATGTACCTTCCTTTCTGTAACATCCCAAGTAAATAAAGAATATAATATTTTAATATTCATTAATATTTGTGAAATAAATAATAATTTTATTTAAAGGGGAATCTATGATTTGATGGCATACCTGATACACACCAATTTGTTTCTTTTAGATCTTACGTTGCACACAATGTTGAGTCATACTAAATAATAATAATATAATATTATTATTTTAAATAGTTGTTAACGCCTATCCGTTGTAATGGTGGGAATGAACACAACTAACTAAAATATGACTATACATGTTTTTAAATGTTTTTACATTTATCCAATAAATTCTAGAGCCTTAAAATAAGAAAGAAACTAATTTATGCATAAATACTCTAATATTCTTTATAAGGTCAATTTACCACCTTTTGATGGAGAACCCTATTTAAATATATTTTTGGTAACTTTTATATGATATATTTGATAAAATAAAATTATTTTCGGATTTAGAACCTCAAAATTTACTTTGGGTAAATTTTTGGTATTTTTATGATAAAATTCATTTTTTATGAATAGTAAAAATACCGTATTTTAATTCAAAAGTGACTTTTAATATAATTTAATGATATGGTAAGATTATCTTTTTAATTGTTTTAAATGTGTAATTAAAATATGTTTTTACCATTTAATCCAATTTTGGTCACTGGAATTAATTTCACTTTGAAATTGGACATAAATAAGTATCAATCTTCTGATTGTTATTGTTTCTTAGAAACACACTATTTGTTTTGACAATGGGAATTAATTTTAAACTAGTTAATGAAACTTATATGTTTTTAATTTGGTAAAATTGACATCATTTTTGAATTCGAATTATCAAATATTGATTAGGCTGATTTTTTGGTTGTTTTCTGAAAAACTACAATTTTTTATGAATGGTGAAACCACTAAGTAGTAGTTAAAAAACTGAACTTTTCATTTAAACGAAATATTATAACTTTTGTGAATTTAATTTTAAAAATGCGATATACATGGTTGTTATTAGTAAGTAAAATGTGGTTCAATAAGATGAAAATATTTTTTTGGTGAATAGTAACTTATGACTTTTATTTACCGCGGTTAAAGATTAATAGGGTAATTCAAGGTAAAAGGAATATTATAATAATTAAAAATTACCTTAAAACATGTCCTTACATTATTTTATGAGTCATGGACTACCATGGTCATCCTTGGTTCGATTTATGGACCCCATGGAGCCACATGGGAGTGATAATGACACTTTATATTAATTAGTTTAAAGTAAAGAACAAAATGACAAAAAAAATATCTTTTAGTAAATTTATTTTTACTTGGGGTTATATAAGTTAAAATTTAGACTATAAATATTCATTGTAAAGAGAAAAAGATTTCATAAATCATCATATTTTTTTTATACATCAAATAAATAAATTTATACAGGACACAAAAATGATGTCATATTTTCCTCATTAATAAATAATTTAAATAAATAATATTATAGATATTATAATAACATCCAAAACCTGTCAAATTTTTATTGGATTAATTTATTTATTCCATGAGTAATCTTATAATCTAATTTAATGTGTTTCGGACCTTTAGAAACTGAAAATCATTATATAATAAAATAATATTTTCATACTTTCCTAAAGAACCCATCCCCCCTTATGAAAACATTCACTTCTAACACATTATTCACACCTCTCATTCCCCTTTTATTGTATAACCCATGTCCAAGTAATCTCTCAAGGTCCTTATCTTCCTCTTAAAAGCATTTACTTAGACATAAGGCACTTCAAGAAGTCATTTCGGTTCAAACCAAATAGAGTTACCCGAATTAAAGGAAACTGTTTCTCTTAAATTCATTTCTTTTATATTACTTCTCCAACCCCTAAACACTTTTAATTAATTTATTTTATAAAAATAGAAGTATACTAAATATAATAGGATTTTTTTTATGTGAATTATTAAAACTACACTTACACACACCTCCATCTAATGGGTAAGGAACATACAGTTTCTGTGGGTGGAAAACTAACACCTCACGAAATGATGATGATTCAATTATCTCCAACTGCATATTATGGTGGCCATTATGATGGAACTGTATTTATATATGATATTTATTATGTTTATGTTTTCTTAATGCTTCTGTATTTTTAATTCATATCAAACATTTATGGTTTCCATAATGAGTTAAGTAATAATTTCATTTGAGGAAGTGTAGACTACCACCCCCTCAAAGTGATATGACTCATTCATACAACATGAGGGACATATAAAAGATTGATTTATTGAAATTATATATTATAATATACTGTAATTACAATATAAAAATATATCATTATGTTTTAATTCAATTAAAATATGAAATAGAAATTAAATTAACGTTCATGTGTACATACGACTTACCGTCTCCTTGAACGGTACATTTAATTTCTTATCTCCAAATGTTATGTAATATTATAAATACATATATATAATGGATATATATCATATACATGATATAAAAATCATGAATATCATTCTGGGTATAATGGAATCTTGACCACATGGACAACTTGTAATTATAAGGTATTCATTTTTTTACTTTAGTGTCAAATATCGACAAAATGACCATTATTAACTTAAATGACTTCATAATGTTTATAACATGGTAATAAGTGATATAAAAGGAATAATAAACATGAAATATGGTTTTTAATAAAGTATAAATTAACTTATGTTTATTATTCAGGAAGTTCAATGAACAAACAAGTCAAGTCGGACATGAGGTAAGGGATTTCTTATCTCACTTTTAATTACGTGAGATTTCCATTGTCCACCACTTATTTATTGCATGTGGTGTATTGGGTAATACCATTTGATTTATAAAATAATTATTATATTTACATTCATGTTATTATTTGATTAATTTTGTGGTTATTATCTTTGGGTCATACGACCCGATTGGATTATAACATGGTAAGGGGTTTTCATCTCACTTTTTATTCCGGTGGGATTCATGCTATATTTTCCACTATTTAGTTTTTTGTGGAATATTTAAGGCCCATTATTGTATTACTTGTATAAAATACTTTAATTTATGGGTATTTACATCTTCATTGTATGATCCTTATTTCATGGGGTGTATGTTTCATAAGTTACCGAATTGGTTAGGGAACCTTTCACCATCCTTTTTTAAAAAGACTCATTTTTGTTAT
The DNA here is from genome assembly GCA_963277665.1 of Viscum album. Classification (NCBI taxonomy): domain Eukaryota; kingdom Viridiplantae; phylum Streptophyta; class Magnoliopsida; order Santalales; family Viscaceae; genus Viscum; species Viscum album. The sequence continues at coordinate 647,414,322 of OY728119.1, forward strand.
GTATTTTAATTTAAATATTATTTTGTTGGGATATGTTCTTTTATATCATTATTACTCTAAATTATATTTACATGTTATGAGATACCATTTTCTCTCTAATAAATTAATTTTCTTAATTTTAAAGTGATTCTGTTAGGCTGTCAAATTTCTATAAGGGAACTTCTTCACCCATTTTCAATTCATTGGGTTTAACTTCTAATTCTTGATTATGTTAGGATATGGATATGTGTGAATAACCTCCGGTTGTTTCACACTTAATATCCACTTATATTGAGTGTATTATTATTTTTCACACATTATTATGTAATTGATTTATCCTTAATCTAATGATACAGTTTTTATAAGGGATTTCATCTCAATTTAAATTACCTTGAGACTTCATTGTTGTTATGAACCAATTCAATCTTATGTGATGTATATACAGTTATATGGAATATTATATCATGAATACCTTTATTCTCATGATATTATAAAGTTCTGATTAAATGTTATTCCTCAATTATTTGTATTCAAGCATCTCTCATTTTGTTAAAAACTCTTTATCTAAAATAACGTTTTAAATGTTTTAATGATTTTTCATTTGAAATATTTATCCTTAATGTCCATGTTTTAAAAATGGGTTTAAGGGTTTATTTATATGGACATTAATGTTTTCAATTGATAATTCATTTAAAATCTTCAAATTGGTATGGGACACTTTGATTCAAAATTATATTTGTTAAATGTTTTAAATGGTTTTAAAAATGATTTGATAAAGCATTTATTATTTCAATATCTTGATTTGATATATTGTGATTGAATTTGGAAATTCTATCTTTTTTTATGCTTGTGTTATGTGTTATGAATAATTTATTGTTATTGGGAATTTTTTACATATACGGGTGGTTCCGTGTTAAACCTAGGGTGGGTGAGCCTGAGATAGCTCTTTAATGCATAGGGTAACCTGACAGAGGTAAATGTTAATGTTGCTCCTAAGAGATTTAGGGAATATACTGTGATGGGTATTCCAAATGTGACTCCCTATCTAGATTTTAAAGCTACAATGTATTAATTTTATGAGTTCTATAAGTTACCTTTATTATTTATGGTTTCTATAAATTATTCATAAATATAATGATTTCATGAGGTATGTTATGATTGAAAAGTATGGTTTCATGATTTGTATTTATTGATGGGATAATGTTTCTTTTCTCTATTTTTAACCCTTACAGATCTTTTTATTCTCATCCATTGTTTTTAAATGTTTTTCATAGGACAAAAAATGAATAGGGTCAAGGATAAGATGAAGGGAATGTCATGCTATCTAAAACATGGGACTAGACATGTATCTTCTTTTAATAGTTTTTGTTTTAGTAAAAATGGATACTGGGTAGTAGTGTCTACATGTAATATTCAAGTTGTTCTATAATAGTTATTACCTAATTATATAAAACACTAAACCTAAAAAGTTCCTCAATGTTAATTCATGACATAATTGAAGATTAAGTAATGTTTAAGGTCGGGTCCTTATACTTTCTTTCATTCAAAATGTCAATAAAACATAGACAACATTTATGCGTACGTAGGACCTACCGTCTCCATAAATGATGTATTCCATTTCATTCCTCTATACTAAATATATTATTTTAATAAATATTTAATTAATATAAATGATATTAATATATTTTTTTAAATTATTTAAATCTTTATATAATTATATGTACCTATGATATAACAAATTAAGACACATGCGAAGAACAAAGCAGATATTACACGAAGTGAAACCTTAACATAGAATCGTTAACAAGGGATTAATATAATGTCATTAAAAAACCATATATATTATTATATATACTGATATGGTTATTTTAAATATTTATAATAAAATTATATTTATTATACATGAATTTTGTTGGAGTATGACGAGAGTTCAGACACCCAATAAGGGAATGTTCGTCTCACTTTTTATTTTCCTTAGATACAAGTGTTAGACACAACTATTTTCTATTGTGTGGTGTATATACACACAATAAATGTATTACATGAATATTATTATGAAATTTATTTTTATTTAAATATAAATTCTATGACATTTCTTTAATGTGGTTAATTTTTTAGAAGTTACCAAATCATTAAGACCGTTTCATCTCAATTTTCCTTCTTTAAGACACATGTTTTGTTATGGACCCACATTCTTTTTCAAGGATTATATAAATCCATTTTAAAATTTAAATAATTAATAAAATTATTTTAAATATAGTATATGATTTAATTAATTTCATTTTATCACATGGGGATTATGGTTCAGAGATTCCGAGTGGTAAGAGATTATTGAAACCTAATCTCTTTTCAAGATTGTTTATGATTATGCTTCCATTCATGAAATATTATGATAAATATCATAATATCTCTATATAATTTTATTATAATCTATTAATTCACTATATATTCAAGTATTTTTACAATGTTTCTACTCTTTTGTACATAATATTGTTAATAAATTGTTTTTAATAAAGCCTTACATTACCCTATATTTGGTCGGAAATTGGGGTTCCTTCAAAATCATGCCATCTAAAAGTTTTATAGAAATATATGATTCTTAACCTATGATATTTAAAATACAATTTAACCCATGTTTTACCTATTTATTAAAAAGGGTTTTTAATAAGTTATTCATCTTGTTGTTTTCCAGTCAATGCACCTTTCTAAGCTTTTTACAGTGAAATAGTAATGTTTGACATGTACAAATTTATCTACCATCATGAACAAAATTAACATGAAGCTTACATTATAGTATTAAAAAGTTATATTTTCCTAATATTATATAAATTATTTTAATAGAATTATTTTAAAATTAAAAAGGATTCAAAATGATTTCAAGCTATTGTATATGTTTTTCGGGAAAAACGTTTTCAAAATGTCATTAAGATTTTATTATAGGATTTCATGTTTATTTTCTGGAAATTTGTTTTCAAAATTTTTATATTTTAAAAATAATTTTACAAATAATAAAGGATGTTTTCTTTATGAACTTTTTTAAAATGATATTGGAAAATTATTTCCCATCTACGATGACATCTGTTGGTGTAACTCATGCAGTTTTAGGGATTTTAATCAATGTTTCCATTTATAGAATTTCACTAAAGGGTTTTTGTTTTGATGAAATGATTATGAAATACATTTTTATTTTATGGGTTATATTCTTCTTAATCCCATTTCTTTTCATAGGTTATTCTTTTGATAAGATTATTATGAATCCTATATTTTCTTCCTCATGTTATGATATGATTACATGTTTATGATACCCATTTCATTTCATGGGTTTATATATTATTGTTTATTATTGTTTTTATAACACGTTTGTATGATTTAATTATGATATGGATGAGACCTACATCTCCATAAAATTAATTGAGAAATGATTTATATCTCATGGTATAGAAAAAGAAAGTCTTAAGAGTAAACCTTAACTACTAAGACGTCTACAGGAGTAGTCCCTGACTACCAAGATGGTATGAGAATTGAAATCAAGCTACAAAGATGGACATGTGAGTAAAAAATGAGCACCAAGATTGTATGGGATGTTAACACATAATACAAATATTGGATTTTCTGTGATTCCATGACTACTATAGAAATCATATTATATGATTATGTATCGATTGGCCCGAAGGCCTTCATTTTTTATTTTATTGTGTATAATCCCCCATTTAAGGGTTGAAGGGGAACCTGTAAATGACCCATAGGCCCAAGTCACAAGGCCCAAAATGACTTTCAAATACATGACCTGAAGGCCCAGATGCATAGCATGCCCAATACATGACCCGTAGGCCCAACCCACTTGAATAACCCCTCCCCAACTTTTGCATCATTGATCGCCTATCTCCCCACCTTGCATTGCTGATCGACTAGCATTGCCCTGTACAAAGCTGCATGGCGCCTGGTCCCGATGGCGGTTTCCATAACCTCTAATCATTCCAATCTGGTTTGCTCTACATCTGGTGTTTTATATTATTGTTGTTATGATCCTCATCTGGGGCCTGCTCTATATGAATTTGGCTACTCCATAGTCTCAATGGCCCGAAGGCCCTGTGGCTCGAAGGCCTTTAATGGTCTGAAGGCCCTTGGGACCCGTAGGCCCAAACCGGTGGCCTAAAGGCCCAAATCGGGTGAATAGTTCCAGCTGCTATAGTAACGAATAGTAACTACTACAATTACTACTACAATGCCAACTACAGTACCCGAAAATTCACCTCCACCCTGTTTTGAACCTTGGTCTCTTAGATGCCAAACATGAGCCCTTACCACTCGGGCATGGGCTCGTTGGAAATTATTTGATTATGTGTTTTCCATAAGCAAATGATTTATTCGATTAAAATGATTTCAGGGCTAATGTTCTATATTTCCTTATGATTCATGTCTTATGAACTAACTAGATTTATGAAACAACTAATGTTTATGATCATTGATATACAATGTATGGTCTTATAATGGTATGATAATGTTTATATTTATATGTATCCCTTATTTACCCTTACTGAGCATCTAAGATCCCACCATTCTATGTTTCCTTTACACTAGTTTATCAATATATGTACTATGTTTGATATTACTAAGAAATGTTCTATTCAATAAGAACCAAGTACGAGATAATGTAGATAACTTATGTACCATTTTTCATGTTTACATGTTTCCGAATGCAATTGAAAAATACAGACATTAGGAAATTGTTTTTATATTGTTTTATGTATTCCTAAAAAATATGTAATTTATATGTATGTTATTAATGGGTTGTTATAATTGGCATTTGATTGAATCTTTAGTTGTCCTTTGGCCGATAGGATGAGAAAACCATAGTGAGAACCCTAAGTACATATCTACGTATAAGTATATGGAAAAAGAAAAAATAAAGGAAAATGTTCTGTAAGGTTCGTAATGGATAGAGTGAGTGATTTTCTAGAAATACATTCCTATATATAAACTACAAGAGGATGTGTTTCTTGTATAAATGTACCTAGGGGAAAAAATTATGACATGATGTCTCAGGCATGGATCATGGTAATCTGGTACACAACAATTGGCCTTAATGAACACCCAATTTGATACTCCTAAGAATGTGCTTTGGGAATTCATAAACTATTCTGGAAAAATCCTATGTTATTTAAATAGAAGTTGAATATTAATAACCTATGATAAACCATATGTATCCTTGTTTAAGGAAGATTTTATAATTTTAACATACCATAAGTAATTATTTTTTGCGATTACATGGTTTTGTACTATGATAAGTGTAGATCACAATATTATTTGTAGTTATAGTTAATGGATGTAACTAGAAGGAACTATGTTAATATTTAATGTGATGGAACATTTTCTCATGAGTAGTCAAGTGGGTTAAAAACTGAAATGAAGGGTGTTTTTATCTTGACTAATCAGTTTTCAAGGAACATGAATAACAACATGTACCTTAACCAACTCTTGGACAGAACACTAAATAGATGGGTGTTGTTTTATGCCGGTTTATGTAATAAAAACCATGGGGGAAAGAATATTAACTTCCAATTATCCTAAGAATGTGGGAAAAATCACCCAAGTGAACATTTCATCTAAAAAAGTAGTTGTTTGGATTATGGAAAAGATAGACAGAAAGCATGTAACTAAATGAAAAAATGAAGGGTTCAGTTAATGAAATTCCTTTGAATATTTTCCTCGATAAAACATCATAAATTTTGAAATAATTTTAGTGTGGAATGAATGTTTATTATGTAAATAGATACCCTAAGTTGAAATCTTCTGAAGAGAATCAACATGGTGGAATGAGTAATGGTTATATTTTCAATGCTGATGAGACTAGTGAGGAAATGTGAAAGGAAATAATTATTAAGTAATAGAATGAAGTTTCCGTATTATGGATTATAGATGAAGTGTATTAATAAATGTTTTTATATATTTGGATTCAATAATTATGTTATATGTATGGTGAAATATAAAAAGATTTACATTTTTTTTCACTAAAGATTTATAAAACTATTTTGAATGTTTTTCATGAACTTGAAAAGTGATTTAATGATAAGTTGACATATGAATAAAGGAAGGTGACCCTTAATGTGTTCAAGATATAGAGAAAATTGTGTCTAGTTTGGATTAATGGAAGATTTTTTTGGAAAAAGTAAATTATATTGTATCAATGAACATGAAAACAATTAATTATTTTTTATAAAATTTGTCTAGGTCGTCATGGGTGATGTTTAGAACTTCATCGATTGAAGATGTATATCTACTAATATTTTAAATAGAAAAGGATTCATGTTATCCAAAGGGATATATGGTAATTTAGGTCATTACCATGTTTAAATAGTATTTATGATGAGGGTATTCACATGTTTTGAATGTGAAAACCAAGAGATACATTGTAAAATATGGGGTATCAATGTTAAGATGATATCATTATTTTCATTATAATGTTGTATATTTTCAACTTTTTGATGTTTTATATGGTTAACCTTTTATTGAATGCCTAATTTAAAAAACAACTGAAGTTTGTGAGATTAAAGTATTATCTCACCACATGATTATTTGTGTATATTAAATAACTCGATCTAAAAATTTTGTGTTTTTGGTAACTGATGAGATATGGGATGACTTATCATAGATCTCATGATTTTTTAGTGATTTAGGAATGAAAAAGTCACCTTCCGTTTGGATAAAAAGTTGAAGTGGAAATTGGTCAAGATATGACCAAAGGGTGAGATTTTACTTATAAGAAGAAATTAAATCAAGTAAGTATAACTTCTGATGAAAATTATTCAACCATAGAGCAATGTTATTGAAACCAAAAAGGTTATCCTTCTACCTTCCTTTCCGATCAATCAAATGGTCCCTTAGATAATCACAGATGTAAGGATTTATGATTATTAACATTTCCATGAACATGTTTTCTATCACTCTCTTATAGAACATGATAGTAATATTTATCTACCATTTCCATGTATTCATTTTACACCTATGTTATCTTATATGAAACCCTATCATGGTGTTACTCTGGGTAAACGCTATAGTTACAACATTCTTTTTAAATGATGTTTTAGTTTTTAATTTATGATGTGGGTTTGTATTAAAGGAATATAAAATTATTAACCCATTGATACCATGGATTAATTTTGAGGGGTAAATTTATTTAAATGTGGGTAGAATGTAACACCTTATGTTCTTTTAATTATTAATTTTTTACTTAATTTAGCCATTTTGATAATTTACATTTCACGCAACTCTTAAAATAGTTTATTTTATATTAAAGCATTATGTTTAGATTGTGTTATATGAAATAAAAATATAATAATTCACTTCTAAAAACAAAAATTTTATTCTCTAAATAAATATAATATGAATTCATATCTTACAAAATAAATAGAATTGATAATTAAGACCAATTGAATGTAAAGGGAAAATGTTATTATTTTTTAGATCACAAAGTTGTTTTACCCTACTATATAATCTTAACTATAATTAGTGAGTGATAATAATGTAATATATAAGTTATATATTAAATTAAATATTTTTATATTTGTACAATAGATTTTATATCCATAATATAAGAACAAAGACCATTTTATTCTTAAAGACCTATATTTTTATTAAGGTATTTTCACAACCCTTTAATGGATAACCAATTTTAAATCCAATTTTTTGGAAATTTACTATATTTAATATGTCAAAATAAACATAATATTTTAAAAAGTAGCATAATAATAATGTTTTTGTAAATATTTGGTATTTTTCTGTGATGTTTTATTTTTTAATCAAATTTTTAAAATACTGAATTTTAGTTGAAAACTATTTTTTTCATCTAATTTATTTATAAAGTTTAATTACATTTTAAATTGGCTTCTAAGTTCATATCATTAGTATTTTTATCAATAACAATAATTTGGGTCAATTTATTAAATTCAAATTGGAAATTGATTATAAAAACATAGCAATCTTTTTGAACTTTGTTTCTTTAAAAACTCACATTCTCGACCCTACTACATGATTGAATTTAAATTAATTTATACCAATTCTGTTATTTGAATTTACAAAATGGATTCCATGTTTTTAATAAATATAATTTATAATTTTTTATAATTCTTGTATTGTTTTTGACAAAAAAATATAAGTGAAAGTAATTAAAATTAATTACATCGATTAAGGTAAAGTTCAGCTTAACTATGGACTAAACCTTTAATTCAAGGGCCCAAATAACCTAAAAACTTGTAAAAAATAAATTTTATTCAAATATTTAGAACCTATACCATGTTCTATTAGTTTGGTACCATTAATGGATACAATAGAAATTTGAGAAATGTGTATGGAATTCCCTTTTCCAAAATGTACAAGAGTGCCACTCCTCCTCCACTATAAAAGGCCTCATATCCTCCCACTTACTCAAGCCCCTAAAGCCACTTTTTATCAAACATGATCAGACCATATATCTCTTAAATATACTTAACCTTATCAAATAATCTTCCCAATTAGAATAATTCAATATAATAAATCCATTTGGTGCAAACCAAATGGAGATACCATAATAAGAGAATAAAATTTCCCTCAACTTCTTTTATATTATTTTCATTGAACACCGCTAAAATATTATTATTACATGATTTAATATAATAATAGTATAATAAATATACTAGGATATTTTAATACTATTTTTTATTCCTACAAATATATAAAATTCCATTTAATGGGGAAAGAACATATTGTTTACGTATACAACAAACTAATGCCTCACAATGCAATGATTGCTCATTTTTCATTTACCAACTCTCTTGGTGGAAATTATGATGAAAAATATTTTTACATATGTCTTATATTTTATTTATTATGTATTTTAGCTTCTTTAATACTTTTAAAATACATATCTTTATACTTTCGATTTGGTGTAAATATAATAATTTAATTTGAGGAAGTGTTGACAATCACCCCCTTAAAGCGATATGACTCATTCACATACTACATGGAATGTATTATGGATGTGTTTAGTGAATTTATATGATATATATGTCATAATTATGTTAATTTAATTATATTATATACATATATATATTTATTTAATTTTCATTCTTTCTTTTAATACAATAATAATAAGGAAACAACATTCACGTGTATGTATGGCCTACCGTCTCCATGAATAGTGTATTCCCTTTCATAATTCTTTATTACATATATTTTATAATAAAAATACAATGAATATAAATTATATTTATATCATGGAATAAATTTTGGAAATCATTATATAATAATAAGGACCAAATATATAACAAATTAGGACCCATGTGAAGAACAAAGCAGATATTACCTAAACTGATACCTTAACATAGAATTGTTCACAAGAAGGTAATATAATTTCGTAATTAAACCATATATGGTATTATATATATAAGTATAGTTCATTTAAATATTTATAATAAAATTATATTTATTATACATGATGTTTTTATAAGTACGATGAGAGTGAAGACAGAAGGTAAAGGAAATTTCATCTCACATTTTAATTCTGCAAGCTACATGCCTAAGACTCCACTATATTTATGTAGTGTATATATTTCGTATGGATGTATTCTGTTATTATAATTATTAACATTATGGGTATTTATATATCCATTCTATGGTCTATCTTTAATGGGATGTTTCAAATGTTACCTAATTTGTAAGATAGTTTTGTCTCAATTTTCCTTCTTTGAGACACATGTTTTGTAAAGAACCAACATTATTTTCCAAGGAGTATATAATTATATTTGACATGTTATGTCATGAATACCATTATTTTCATGATATGTTAAGCTTCATGTAATTTCATTTTATTATATATTGATTGTGGTTCAATATTACCATGTGGGAAGAGTTTATTGAAACTATCTTAGCTCTTTTTGAGATTGTCTATAAATATGATTCCTTTGGTGAAATATTAGGATCCATATTTTAAGAACTACAATGATTTTTTATCTTATGGATATTAAATAGACATTCATTTATTAGTACTATTTATCCACTCTTAGGTACAAAAGACAAGTAAAACAGTATTTTTTTGAAAGCCTGACTTTACCCTCTCTTTGGTCCGAAGTCTATGTTCCGTAAGAACCATATCTTCTTAAACAGACTCATAAAATATTATTTTCTTATTATATGATATTTGAATGAATTTTTATCCAGTTTTTACCTTTTAAAACAAAATGGTTTATTATAATGAATCTTCTTCTTGTTTATTTGATCAAGACACCTTTTTGAACATGTTATGATGAAAAAAATGTTCAGTGTGTTCAGATTTATCCACTATCATGACCAACATTCCATTAAATCTTCCATTATTTGATTAAAAAGTTATTTTTCCCTAATGTTATGGAAATTAATTATTTCAAAATATTTTCCAATAAAAATGATTTCAAAACGTTTTAAATCTATTTTATATGTCTTTAAGGAAAATAGTTTCCAACATGTTTTCAGGCATTCCTTATAAGTTTCCATGTTTATATTTAAGAAAATGGTTTTAAAAATGATTTATGTTTAAAAAGTAAACTTCAAAATGAAAAATGAAATTTTTATGAATATATTATTTTAAATGATCTGTCCAAACTAATTCCCATCTAATATGACATCTATTGGTTTTACCCATGCCTTTATGGGGAAGTTATTCAATGTTTCCATTTATATTCATTCCATGAATGGTCTATGTTTTTATGACATGATTTCGAAACCCATTTCTATATCATGGGTTATATACTTTTGAAACACACTTATTTTCATGGTTTATTATTTTGATAAAATAATTATGGAACTTGTACTTCTTGTAATGATTATGATATGATTACATGTTTATAATACCCATTTCATTTCAAGGGTTATGATATGATTGTTTACAATTTTGTGGAACATTTTTTGTATGATTTCATTATCAGATAGGTGGGACCTATATCTCCCTCCAATGTATCAGGTAAAGATTTATATCTTTTGAGATTTACTAATATGTTCTTGGGTGTAAACCATGACTACTGATATGGTTATGGGAGTGGACCATGACTACCAATATGGTATAAGGAGTGATATAATTCTACTAAGATGTCCATATGAGAGAACAATGACTATATGGATAGTATGGGGTGTGAATCCTTAATACCTAGATGGCCTTGGTAGCGATGCCTGGACTAATATGGAAATCATATTATAGGATTAGGTGTTTCCACAATTCTATGTTTTATTCCTATGTCATGCCTTCATTAATTATGTTCTTTATTTACTTATCATTCATGTCTTATGAAGTACCATGATTTATGCCATGATTCATTTTTATGATCTTTGATATGAAGGGTATTTTCTTTTAATTTTATGAACATGTACTCGAACCCATATGTTCATTTTTATGCTTACATGTCTCCCTTGTTTCCCCTTACTATGATTTTGAGATCACCCCTTTTTATCGTTCCATTACCCTAGGTTATGAAAATATGTATTATGATTTATGTGTCTAATAAGTATTCTATACAAGAATAAATTTGTGGGAGACAATGTAGTTCACTTATGTACCAGGGTTCATGATTCCATGTTTCCCAAGTAACTATAATAATATAGTCTTTGGGAATCTATTTGTATAGTGATTTATGTTTTTCTACAAAATATACATAATTTATATATACCATAAGACTCGGTCATTATAGTTCCCATATTTATAAAATATGACCACAATTCCTATGGGACTTGTTCATCCACATGACGTGTTCTTTTTACCGAAATATGAGTGCCGCCCAACATAATCAAAACATACCCCCTCCAATATTTCAAAGAAACAAACTACCACCTAAGATGGTTTTACATCCATTTATTTTCTTCCTAAGAATTTATTACCCATTATACCAATCGAATATGATTTTTTATGGGTGGGGGGATATTTTACTAGATAATAAACAAAAAAATTCCATGTATTTTGTAAAAATAACTAACGAATATCAATGAAAGAGGAATATCTAGGTGATATATATTTGATCTATAATCTAGTTTTATTACATGGGATTAATATTCTTAGAAATAATCCATGGTAGATAAAATTATGTTTATTGACTCCTTGCTCAAAACTATGTTCCCTTACCAATGGCTCTTTGGTTCTCTCCACCTATCCCAAGTAATGTTTTGTGTGCATAAACTGTCACCTAGGTTATCAGTTAGGTTATAAATTGTTACCAATCAATATAATTTTAAAATAAATACATTTTCTTATAAAAACCCATATTATTCCTAATTACACATGAGTGAACAATTGACAATCAGTTTAAACCGGATGCCACAAGTGTAAGACGAGATACTCTAAGTGAATTTCCAAACAGCCAAGTCTCCAAATTATCCTTCATGATATATTTTTTCAAAACCTATAATAATAAATTTTAAATTATTATATTTATATAATTTTATGTTTATTTGTCCAAAACAATCAATATAGATCAATTCATGTAGACCTCATGCTTTGTAGGTTGAGGGACCCCTCCAAAATGAGTTTTAGAGGAAATTAAGGATTTATTTTTACCAAAACCCAAAAGGACTTCCTTGTGAGGTAGTAATTTATCAAAATATTTATAATCCACATTCAGGGGTTTTAATTATCCCTCTAATTTAATAATAGAGATCCTTTTCTCCCAAACCAATTATTGAACCCAATATCTAGGGTTTCCATTCATTGTGACCACGTCATCTGAAAGTGGAGATATTCATAACCTAAAAGGAAATATATGGGTTACCTACCTATCCTAGATGCATAATTAAGATAAATTTATCCCTTTATCTTGATGTTCCCAGAAGACCTTGATGAAAATCATTCACCAAGTAAAAACACACGAGAAAACTGTTTCACCTAGGTCTCCTTCATAGCCTCCAAACTAACATAACAGAGTCAATATATATACTTATGTTCTCCCATTAAATAATTTATTTCATTATAATCTATTAACTTCTAGTTTTTCTTTATAATTTATATAGTACTTGTGGTGAAATGAACTATGTATACTCTTGATAAAGAGGATCACTCAGAACTAGTGGGATCTCTCCAAGATTAATAAACCCATCCTACATTATCCTAGCCAATATCCATATATATCAAACATGATGATTGTCTTATTATGTTCAATTAATACTATAGAGAAATATTGGGCCTCTAATATAGTGTATGACCCGATAAAAATGGATAATTTTGTATAATACCCACGTTAAACATTTTCGAGGTGTCCTTTTCAATGAAATAAAACCCATTTGAATTTAAACTATTTAGAGTAGGCCTCAGTCATATAATCTTAAATTGTTATAAATCATTATCTGATGAACATGACTACAAAATAATCCCCATTGGTCCATGATGGATGACCTTAAAAGGAAAAACATTGGTCATTAATTCACTAAATAAAAATTCACAATGATAGTCTTTGTCACATTACCATAAAATGTATGATATTCCTAATTAAACAGTACTAAACTACTATATTTTTCATCCTATTCAAAAAGATACAAACTAAATACTTATCATAGGCTAAATCATGAATCCACTACTCATACTACCTCCCAATATAGAGTTAAATTACAATGTTCCCAGTTTTAGGAACTTAAACCATGGGAAAAAAATAATGATGGAAAATATAAATAACAAATCCTATATGATGATAAACACCATCTTATACAAATAATGTTCTTAGAGTATATTTTCTAAAATCCTACATGTATGTTTTGTAAAAAGGCTATATTTTAAGGTATGATAGGACATATCATAATGTCAAGATATAAGATATCATGAATAATAGATTATAAACTAATATCATATAATTCGATGTATTAGAATACATTTTATCTTTTTGTAGGATTCAGTTTTCATTCTATAATTGATAAGGAATTCGAAGGATAATTGTTATAATTAAATAATATCTTCCATATAAGATATCATTTAACGAAAATATTTCATATGATGAAATATTATGAGAGCTAAGGGAAAATAATTACAAATCATTTGTGAAAATTTATATTCACTTATATTTTTTTATTTTGTGATTTAATACATGTAAAGACTGAGGTGTATCCAAAGGTATGAATTAATAATATCACAACATGACAATGGTGTCATATTGTACCATTGTAAATAATCCTGATTCCCTTATTTCCCTCTTCTCTTCCAACTTTTTTTGTCTCAGCTACTAGAATACCATGGATATGAAATAGATCACACTAAATCATTAGATTATTTATGTTTTCCTATGGATATACAATATATCAAATATCCTGATGGCTACCTATGAGTAATATTTGTCAAGAATCTGATAAAAGAATGTTTTGGAGGCTCGATGGTGAAAGTTACAATGAAACCATTCTTAATTTAATATGTAATATTATTTTAGTTTCTATAATGGAATATCTTGGTTTATTTTTTTTCTAATTATTTCTAATATATTGATTAGGTGTTTATATATCCTTGTGAATCTATCAGTCTTATCAAATCAATGCCATGAATTTTTATTCTATAAATCATTTTTAAATGGTAGATAATTGATATTCTTTTTAATTACTAATATTTCTATTATAAAAATATGATTTAGAATTTATTATATGGTTAGCATGGTAAAATGTGATTCTAGAAGAATTAATTGTGTTGAACCATATGATATGGGATATCAAAGGTAGTAGACCCGTATAAATCCCACAGTCTTTAAAATGTCATATAAAATGATACATCCTACCATAGAATACAATGGCTCTAAAAAGATGCCTCAAAATAGAGTATCTTATCAACATAATGATGAAAATAACAATCATTAGAAACAATCATCATTGATGACATATTCTTATACAGTATCATATCATACGATTCAACTTTATGAAAAAACTGTATTAATCTTACATAGTCAATAGCAATCTAGTTTAATCTAGCTTGGGCCATATCCAAATTTTGTCCCATGGGGTTAATCCTACATAGGAATTTGAAGATTTGATTTAATCATACTCAACAAATTAACACATTTCAGGGTTACCATTCATGCTCAATTTCTATTACACATGCCACTTTGTGTTGTTTTTTCTTACACGATCTACATTAGCAATAATTTGTTATGAGTAATGGAGGGAAAAGGTTTTTTTGGATTTTATTGTTAATTATAATATAAAAATATTATTTTTTTCTATATTTAAATTTTGAATTTAATTTTTTTTTAATTATTCATAAAGAATTAAAAAAATTTAGGGATTATTTTTTATATTTAGAGGTATTTACAAATAAATTAACAGTAATTTTTTAAATAATTAGTTAAAATTTAATTATTAACTATAAATATTAATTATTAATATTAGATACTTTTTAAAAATTATATGGAATGAATTATAATTTTTATATAAATATTATATATTTAATTTATAAAAGTAATTTATAAAGTTATTATAATTTATAAAATAAGGCATAAATATTAAATATTTTACATTAAAATTATGAAATTGATATAATATTTAATTTCTATTATTAATGTTAATTAAAGTTTTTGAGAAATTATTTAAACCATTTAAAAATGGGTTTTAATAATATATTTGGTCATTGTTTGAATAGTATTATCTAGAAAACAAGATTTTACCGTTTGCCTCTTTTCAAATTTAACTTATTCAATAGCTTAATAACATAAAAAATTATTTAAATTTTATTATTTTATTATTATATTTATCTCATAGATGTTGTTAATGGAGGGAATGAATGAGATTATGTATACTATAAAAATATATATTACACATTTTTATAGAGTTAATTCATTGCCTAAAAATTGATTATAAATGAAAACCAATTAAATATCAAGGGTTTATTTTTATAAAAACATTTTTATGACCACAACGATATTTCATATTAATAAATAAACATTAGATAAATATATTAAAGAATTTTTTTATTATATATTAAATTAAATATTTTTACATTCATTCAAAACAAATTTAGATGCATAAGATAAAAATATATTCAATTTTACACATAAAAATGTTTTATTATTCTAAACGCAGTTTTACTACCTTTTAGTGGATAATTTTGTTTAAATATATATTTTGACACATTTATAAATTATATTTGACAAAATAAACTTTATATTTATAAAGTAATATAAAAAATTCTCATTGGTTAATTTATTGGTATTTTTATGATAAGATTAATTTTTGATGAAAAATAATGTGATAGTTGGAATAACAATATAACATTTAAGAATAATAATATGAAAATTATTAAAATAAACTAAAAAAATGAAAAAATAAAAACAAATTAACCATTTTATAAATGGGAATATGATATAATTATATCATAGTATAAGTAAATAAATGTTTTTAGAAATTATTAATTAAGTATTGATATTTTTATAAAATATAAATGTTTATTTTCAATTTTATTATTAATTGTAACACCCCAAGCTTCCACGGTACGTTTCCATTTGAATAATGCAGTACCTTGCATTGTACGCAACTTCGAGACTCTAACACACCTCAACTAATCAAAGTATTTGTTATGAATAGAAATACCCACTTTTTGAAATTTTATAAATTTTATCATTCAAAATGGACTTCATATTTGGATTCGGAATATCTAAATTATCCTTGGGTGAATTTTTGGTATTTTTCTCAAAGCTTTCAATTTTTGATGAATAGTGAAAAAAATGTGTTAGGGTTTAAAAATAATTTTTTATTTAAATAATTTTTTATTTTATTTAAATTTAATTAAGGTTAAAATAGATACATAATACCTATATAAGTTCAATTTAATTCATTGAAGTTATTTTATAATAATTTTAGATATATAAAAATTTTATTGAACTTTTTACCGTCTTTTACCCACCTCCTAGGAGAATTTAGAAATTTACATAAAACTTAATTTTACCACATCTGTTAGTGGAATTTCAAAATTCTAACAGACATGGTTAATATCAAGGTGTAAAATTTGGTTCAATATGATAAAAATAATTTTTGGTGAATAGTAACTTTTTACTTTTATTTACCACGGTTAAAAGTAAATAGGTTAATTAAGGGTAAAAATGATTTTAATATTACCATAACACATGTCCTAATTCTATTGTACAAGTGTATCTCAAACAAAAACAACCTTAGGGATAAAATATTATCATTTAGGTCCAATTGGATAAGATTAGGACATTTATTATTAATAAATTCAAAGAAAAGTTAAAAGAGTTAAAATCAAAGTTTAATTACTAAAATATTTTAAATATTTGGTTATATATAAGATAAATTCGATTGTAAATATTCATTAGAAATATAAAAAGATTTCATACATAATATTAGTTTATTTATAATATTTAGAAATTAAATAATTTAATTTATTTATGACACATTGGTGATTTATTAATTACCAAATTAATGAAATATTAAAATAATTGATATTATAAATATCCCAATAAATGTAATTTGGGACATTTTATGAATTACACTAATTTTTTAGGATAATAGTGCATGTTATGATTTCTTTAATTAACTTTTTTAGAAGTATTCATGTTGTTGTAAATTTCTCAAAAATCATATTCCAAATAGTGTCAAAATTGACATAAAAGAGTTTTTAAAACAAATATTATATTATTAATTCATATTCTATTCCTAAAAATATAATTATCATCCAAAGGACTTATATCATGATAGGGGTTTCATTAATGGACCACTTGGAGGTCTCTTGGATGTATATAGTTAGTTTATTAACTATATAATATAAAAATACAAAGTGACATGGTAAATGTCAATATAATTAACTAAGAGTTAAAACTAAAAGATAAGGTTAATATAATGACCCAAACCTGTCTAAAATATATTTATTGAGTTGTTTACGACCTATCCCCACATTTACCTTTAAATTATCAACTTTGGATCCATTAGAAACCGAATATGAATTTATTATAAAATAATATTTCTAGCTTTTCCAAAGGAGCCCCTCACCCCTCTTATAAAAGGGAACTCGCCCTTCTCAATAATTAACACCTTAAAAGACATTTGGCTGGACCAACCCCAGCCCAAATACTCTCTCAACTTCCCTCACTTTAACCTAGAGGCCTAAGTTTGATCAGAAATCCAACCTATGGAGCCCTTTTGAACAAATCAAAAGGAAGAACCCGAAGAAGAGGAAATGTTATCACCACCCTTTTTCAAGTTCCTTTCTTCTTCAACTTCTTCTTTATTTTTTATTTCCATTCTAAAATAATAAATCCAGTATCTCATATATATTGTGATGTAATTATAAATATGGTACAACCATATTCAGTATTCAATCTATCCCTTGAATGACATGTCACCATACGTGCGTACGTACTGCTTACTGTCTCCACGTCGTGGTGTAATTGTTATTCAATACATTATTATTTATATGGGTATAATATTGATTCTTATTTCATGTATATAATAAATATAACATGATAATTATTCTTTATATATGATAAAACATCCAATTATATATTATTTAAATATCAAAGGAATGATATTGTTGCTCATGCGTACATACAGACTACCGTCTCCACGAATGCGATGAGATTCATTCCACATCGTATCCATTCAAGTATAATTCTCATTTGATGAATAAAAATAATTTTTAAGGACTTTATATCATTCTTTATACGAATAAGATACAACCTATCCATAAAAAACATGTCTTATGTAACAAGACATATAAAAGAAAACGAGTAAGTTAACACCCGAAACGATGATAATACTAAAATATTATTAACAAAGCAATGTTAAAAGATCATATATGATATCATATTAATTTATATGATTATTTTATAATTTTATAACAATTATTTCACCATTCTCTAGGAGGTTAACATACCCACAACCAAGGAAATGTACAAGGAAAGGGGTTTTCATCTCCCTCCTTATTCTCGTGAGATTTGTACCAATTTTCCACTATATCATTTTGTGTGGTGTATGTACTACCCATAATTGTATTCTTTGTGCAATACACTTTAATTTTTGTTTATTTTCATGTTAATTTTATGATACCTCTTTCATGGGGTGTATGTTTCGTAACTTACCAAATTGGTAAGGGTTTATTTCACAATCTCTTCATTATCCGAGGATGTTTATACATAATTATCTATTGGGACATCTTTATCATCCACTTCCATGTTTCCTAAAAAAGTATTTCAAAACATTCTTACAATTTTATAGAATATGGGTTAAAGTTCTTTATACCCTTTTTTGATTTTTTAGAAGAAACTTATAATGGTATCTTTCCGTCGTTTTCCAAACAAGGTCCTTTTACACCTTTTCGACAGAATTAAGGTAAGAATGTCTTTTTTTAACTTATATGGTGAGGGTAGCTATTGTCATCCATTATAAAATCTTTGAAGCTTCCCTTAAAATCTTATAAAAATACTTTCAAAGTAAAATTTTTCTTTTATAATTATGTGACTTTTAAATGATTTTAAAAAAAAGAGATATTTTTCTCAAATAGTTTTGATTTCATCTATGTCAACTTCCTTTGATAAATTTTACACTTTTTTGAAGTTGATTTATTATGATAAAACTCTTCCATATTGTATTTAAGGTTTTTTGATATGTTTGACTATGGATGATTTATTTTTATGCCATTAATGGTTTATGATTAATGTTTTTTAATTTCATATGATATTTTTAATACAAATGTTAATGTTATATTTCATACTATTATTAAGATTAATGTGTTGGACTAGTATGTTCCATGTTGGGGACCGGTAAAAGTAAGCTCTACGGGTTGGGGTCCGGTTACAGCAGACCCTCCGAGTTGGTGTCCAGTTATTAGAGGCACTCCTGGTTGGTGTCCGGTTATTAGAGGCACTCTGGGTTGGTGTTTGGTTATTAGAGGCACTCCAGGTTGGAGTCCGGCTACAGGGGCTCTCCTGGTTGGGTTTCGGATACAGTTATCTCTTAGGTCTTGGAATGAGGCCTTTACACATAAATTAATGTTCGGAATTATGCAGTTCCTTCATTATGAAAGTGGTTATTGATATTGTACGTGATTATTCGACTAGTAGAATATCCATGTGAATATGAAAATGGAATTATTTCATTTTACCTTTGCCAAATTATGCTGAAGTTCAAGTATAAAAGGATTTTGTATTACTTATACATTTCCTTCAATGTTTATGCTTATTTATGAAAGTTTCCGCTATATTGATGTCCTTACTAGGCATCTGATCTCACCCATTTCAATGTTTTATTTTTCCCAGGATGTGAAGAAGTAATTTATGAATGACCTGTAGGGATAGTATAAGGGGATATGTAGAGAATATTTTTTCATAGTAGTTTTCACTTTATGATGTAATGTAAAATTTATGAATGTATCTCGTGCTTCCGAGGATACTAAACTAATCGGTCATTTGAGACATGATCTTTTGTGATAATGCCAATGTTATGTAATAATACACTAACTCTAGGTAACTAGGGTTAGGGAATTACAGTTGGTATTAGAGGATGTTTAGTACAAACCATGGAAGCTAGAATTAGATAAACTCTAATTAGAGCACATAACCCTAAGATACACTTTGGGGATTAGTATAGAAGAAATTCCTAGAATTTTGGTATTATAGATATTTTGTGAGTTTTCCGAGCAATAAATCCCTGTTTGGATACAAGCAGGTAGAGGTGGCTCTGGCATAGATGTACCTAGGGTAAAACATAAAAACACCGCTTTGATCTAGACTCGAACGGGAACTGGTGCACGACAACGGGCCTTATTGCGCTCTTGGTTACGACACTCTCGGGGGATATGCTTTTGTATAATTATCATTTTCATTACAAATAATTATGAGGGGTTTATGAGTATACACTTCCTTGAAGAAAATATCTTTTTATTATTATGGATTATATCAATAAATAGTTCAATTTATGTAAAGTGTTTTACAAGTATGGAATTATTCATTTTGACTCATAAACTGATCTAGTTAATTCCATTTTTTAGAAATAGCGCCTAGTGGAAGAAATGAAAACAGTATCATTGCACGCACTCCATGTAGGGATTTCCCTCCTACTAACGAGAATTATAGTTGAGCTGGTGATGCAACTGGTGCTGATTAGCTAATCACTATACTGGGACAACTCACTTAGGTTTTGAATAATAACCTTACCTGTATGGAGCACCATGATCTGTAGCGTGGAAAATCAATATTAGATCGCTTCGTGAGGCAATAACCACACACATTCAATGGGAGTACAAATCCCTTATAAGCTGAGTAATGGATAAATTCCTTATAAAAAATATTCCCTGGCTTGGGGAGTAGTGGAAGGGAAAAAGTTTTCATGGCAGTTTACCGCCTCACTGGAGATGCTGATCAATGGTGGTCGTTGATTCCAAACATTAAAGAAGATGATGAAGTATAAAATATGTAATGGAGGGAGTTCAAAGATATTTTCTTAGAAAAATACATTCCTAGTGACCATCGAGAAGATATGGAAAGGAAATTTCTTAGTCTGAGACAAAAGGAGTATGAAAATGTTGCAAAGTATGAGGCTAACTTTACAAGGTTAGAGAGGCATGCTGCAGATTATATGTGTAACCCATGAAGTAAGATTTATCACTTATTTTATGGGTTAAAACCATTTCTTCGTCGAGTGTTAGTATCATAATATTCCTCAGTGTATGAAGATATAGTCTCATGTGCTTTCACGACAGAAAAAGAATTATCTAAATCTTATGACAATAAAGTAAAGTAAAAGAAGAAGAGAACGATGGAGCAAGAGACAGATAAAGGGAAAAGTGGAAAGAAGGATTTTCCATTATGTGAAAATTGTGGGAAGAAACACCCCACTATTTGCCTAAAAGGAATGGGAGTTTGTTACAAATGTGGAGAAAAAGGTCAACAGACTTGTGATTGCAAGGGAAAGAAGGACCCTCTCAATATTGAATACTATAATTGTAGAGAAATGGGGCATTATGTGAATGATTGTCCTAAGCGTTAGGGAATCTTACCTCAGAAAAAGCCAAGGGATCAAGGCCATTCTTATGTTATTACTACAGTTGAAGAGGAATAAATAATGTATTTGTTTTTTTTTGGACTCAAGGATTATATTTTGGTTATGAGAATAACGTGATGTATATAAGGATTGTACTGCAGTAATTTTTATTTTTCATTAAGGTTTTAATATGACTAAGGTAATCATATTTTCAGTATGTGACAATAACATAAAATTTACTCTATTTGGAAAATGTGACATTGCGAATGATTTTGGCATTTAGATACCTTTTATAGAGAATCTGGATAGAGGTACTTTGGATAACTATAATGTTTTGGAATGGAATCAGTTGAACTTTGGATAGTAGTGTTCAAGTTCAAAACATTCCTTATGATTATTTTTTAAATATTATGATACTATAGTTTTAGGAGAAGGACAATCTGCATGTCGGGCGATAACTCGTCGTGTCAGACATAACTGGAGGAATCGAACCGACAACCATACTGCGACATGCCTTTATTACCTACCACTAGCCTACAAGAAGTCCCTTGTTATTAAAAAAATATTTTCTCATTATAATGGTATGTGTTAATGATTGGAACCTTATACTATTAGGATAAATATAATATTATTGAGTTCTATTATCTTTTGGAGTGAAAGATGAGTTTGTGGTAGAAATTAGTTGAAGGACGAAAACTCTACTTGGCAAGATGTATATATATATATTTATCTTATTCTAGGAAGAAATTAATTCTTAAACTTTTGAAAAGGGATATTAAGGCCAAAAATTTGTTATCCTAATACCTTATGTTTTTTTGAACAGATGATATTTTTAATCATCATAGATTGATGGCTTTGAGTCCCTTTATTCTACACTTGTTTGTGATTGATGACCTCAATCACTCCCTATAAATATTTACATTTTCCCTTTAATTACGTGTATATAATTGACACAAATGTTGTAGAGACCCGAAGCATGAAGTATATGGAAAATACATTACATTGGATGAATAATCAATACATAACAAAAAACCAAAACACAAGGATCTTAATAGTTTAGTGTGTTTGGAAACTTGGAATATAAACTTCTAATCATGTTGAAAGATCTTCAAAAACTCCCATAACGATCTTCCCCTTCTTGTTTCCTTACCTAAAACCTTTCTTTATTTCCTGGGGAAAATATAACATAAAAAGGGTGAGCTCAAATGCTCATTAAGGGCAAACATAGAGAACATAAAACAATCCATAAACATTTGAAAGAAAAAACTTGAACATGAAATTTAAACATAAAAATATTGAGAAAATACATAAATCGTGGATGTATGTAAGGAATTTATCATAATGGAACATCAACCATGATAAAATATAATGGTAATAAAACATGTAATTGTGGAAACCATTCATCACATGTTATGATTTCCATAATATCCAAAGGCATTGCTTCAAGACCATCTTAGTGGACAAAGTCCCTTTCTGAATCGAGTTCACTCCTCATTTTAGTCCTGTAACACTGAACCAGATTAACTTACCATTCCAGGCATGTCCATCTAATTAGATATAAATCTTTACCCAATTCATTGGAGGGAGATATAGGTCCCCCCCATCTCATAATGAAATCATTCTTACTTGTGCCACAAAATAAACATACATTATTCATAATAACCCAACGAATAAAATGGGTTTCATAAACATCATCCCATCATCACATAATCCATATAAAAGAAATGGATATCATTTCGTAATAAAAAAAGTGAAACCATGTAAATCACAGAGACATGATACTTGAAACATACACATACGAAATAATGTCATCTTAGATGAAAATTGGTTTTGATAACACACTTGAAATGAATTCCTGAGGATAATATCCTTTATTCTTCAAAATCATTTTCTTTTCAAAAAATGTCATGAAATATTACAAGAAAATGATTTTATTGAAATAGTCATGAAATCTTTTGGAGGAATCTTCATGAAAATAAGGCTTTATAAAACTGTAAAAATTCGTTAGTGTCGTATAAGTCAAAAAACATTTTTCTCGTACTTTTGCCGGAAAGGTCAAAAAGTACCTCATAAAAGAAAGATTCCATACATACCATGTAGTAAAAGTCAAAAATGGGTAAAAAGTAAATTAAACATACATGGAACCATTTTTAGGAAACATGGACATGGATTAGAATAATAACCCTAGTAAATACTTACGAATAAACAATCTCGGATAAGAATGAGATTGGAAAAGTTATTCCTTACCTTAGATCTGATATGCTTCGTATGGATCCGAACCTCCTGTATAATGATTTAAATAATGTCATTTACTTGTTAAAAAAACATATTCATTGTTATTATATCATATATATTTCACTTATGACTTTATATTAGCCGTTCTTTTGTAAATTCCATGTTAAAGCAGAGTTTTGTGTAAAATCATATCATTTATTGTATGTGTTTTGACTTGTCATTCTTGATATTATTACTTATATCCTGATGTACATAATTACAAAATGTAAAACATGATTTATATATAATATATATTAGTCATATACATATATATTATAGATTGATAAAAGGAATGAAATACACTGTTCATGGAGACGGTAGGCCGTACATACGCATGAACGAAGTTTTTGTTTCCTTATTGAATTGAATGAAACTAAATAGATGACCTACATATATATTTACATAAATCCAGTAGAATTATTATTTCATATATTTCATTATTATTTATTATATATACTTTATAATCATGCATGTATGGTTAACATGGAGAATGAATCTTATCGCATCGTGGAGACGGTAATCGGTACGTACACACGAGCGATGATATCGTTCCCATAATTATTGAATAGAATTGGAGTGGAAGGTATAATATATCAGAATCAGTTCGATGTTATAATTTCCATATATTTTTATTCTTTACACCATTATACCCATCCATGTAAGGTGTTGGTGTAAGAATAGATTACACCACGACGTGGAGACGATATTCCGTATGTACGCACACCCGGTGATCTCGTTTTCCGTAAGATAGATAGATGGTGAAATGGGGTTGCTTCATATTTATAATAACATATCAGAATATTATTTATACTGATGCTATTAAAATATAATTAAATAACTAAAGAAGAAGAAGTTGAAGAAGAAATAAAATTGAATGAATCGGTAACGGATATTACCTCTTCTTTGACACGCCTATTTGAAACCTCCTCTTAGGGTACTAAAATTGGTATTTGAAGAAGACCAGGACCACTAGTATGTTTCTAGGGAAGTTTATAAGGTAAATGGTTAGGGTTTGGCTGAGCTTAAAGGCTCCGAATTGTGTGAGGATAAGAGGGAGTAGATGCCCTTTTATAAGGGAGGAGAGGGGACCTTTGGAAATATAAGAAAATATTAAATTATATTAATTCCCAACCCCACATAAAAACTTCTAAAAAGACTCAAATCCGATTATTAGATGATATAGGGTTGTAATATCATCAACCAATAAAATTTATACATGTTATGAATTTATTTTAAACATTATCAAGTTGATTTATCCTTATTTAATCAATTTAATTTTATTTGTGGTGATAACATTCTAAATTTTAAATTATTACAAATAATTATTTATTTGTTGTGAATTGTACATAATTGGATAGTTTATAACATTTTAGACTATATAAATTTAAATTTATAATTTTTAAATATTTTGGTGATTTTTAAACAATTTTATAATATGTTATTTCTATAAAATAACAATAGTGTCAATTTTGACACTATTCATTTATTTGAATTTAAATAAACAATATAAATGGATATATGTTCAAAATAAATGATTTAATAGATTAATAAAATGTCATATGTGTCTATAAAATTAGTGGAGCACATTAAATAGTTCATATAATATTTATTTTAACATTTTTAAAACCATTTCTTTGATATTTCTCTTAATAAAATAATTTCTACATCACTATTATGTCACCTTTAATGATAATTATTTAAACCCTGAAAATTATAAATAAATTCATATGATGTAGATAATTTTATTAAATTTCTATATACTATTCATGT
This sequence comes from Viscum album, assembly GCA_963277665.1. Classification (NCBI taxonomy): domain Eukaryota; kingdom Viridiplantae; phylum Streptophyta; class Magnoliopsida; order Santalales; family Viscaceae; genus Viscum; species Viscum album. The sequence goes on from OY728119.1 coordinate 647,440,293, forward strand.
TTTATGTTTAATGAAGTTTATCACTAAAATAAAATTAATATACTTATAAGATTTAAGAGAGTGACATGTTGTCACTTTCTTTGGTTTTAATAATAATTAAATTATTTTCAATGAAAAAAGTCCATAAAATTAATCTATTCCAACCATTAGGTGATATGGGTCAACTTTTAGTCATCCAATAGAATTTTTTCAGGTGTTAGGGTAATTTTATAATCTTATATTTATAGTTAATTACCAGATTTACCTTTAACTATGGTAAATAAAATTTACCATAGTTACTATTCATAATGCCCAAAAATAAAAAGTAGCTTATTAATATAATTTCTACCCAATGATTCTAAATATGGAATACATTTTTTCAAATTAAATACACAAAAGTTTCAGAAATTAAATTAAAATTAATCCCGTTGTCGAAAGAAAACAGGTGTTTGTTTAAAACATTGCAAAATATTGAATTGATTTAACCTACGAATTCAAGGTAAAATCAATGCTAATGACATACATTATATTAAATGGTAAAAATATATTCTATTTTTACTTTAAAACCATTTAATATTATAATTTGACCATATAAATTATTACGATGAAAAAAGTTGTTTTTAATTAAAATATAGCATGTTTTTACAATTCATTAAAATATGAAAGTTATCAGAAAAATATCAAAACATTATCCAATGTAAATTTTTATAAATTGATTCAAAATAATAAGTTTATTTTGTAAAATTGAACATATAATGATGTCAAAAACAATATTTAATGTGGGTGCACCATCAAAAGGTGGCAAAACTGCATTTTTCTGAAAAATAATTATTTTACCCGAAAATATTATTTTGTTCACATAAAATGTATTAGAAAATTTATAAGATGAATAATAATGTTATAAAATTTAAAATTTAGTTAATAATATTCATAATGGCAAGTCGATAATAATATTATAATAATATATCGTTGTTTAGTGAATCCTGATATTGCGTACAACACACGCTATCGAGGAAGGCCGTGATTGCGTGTAATGCAAACCAAGTCAGGGTTGCGTGTTGTGCAAAACTCCTTTGTTTTTTTTTATAACAGAATACAACCATTTTTAATTTATACATTGAATATATATATATATATATATACTCAATGTTGCGTAGAATGACTATTATCAAACGAACTTGAAATTGTGTGTAACACAATCTATGAATAGTGTTGCGTATACTGCAAGCTAATACAGTGTTGCGTATAGCACAAGATAATCTTGTTGTAGCATAAAACACATGACATCAAATAAATTAAAAAGAATACTTATCATAAAATATCGAGTTGTTACAAATGATCTCTTATTCGAAACCATAATTTGGTGGTGACATTCTCATTTCTTGTTCCCTCTTATTAAAACTAAATTTTATTAACCCTATTTCCTATAGGGATTTTCCAAAAATGTATTCTATATTTTAAACATTTTATTTTCAAAGAAAAATTTCCAATTATGAGGTTGCAATTATTTTACGGAGGGTAGAATGTAACACCCCAAGCTTCCACGATACGTTTCCCTTTAAATAATGTCATAGCTTGCATTGTACGCAGCTTCGAGACTCTAACACACCACGACTAATCAAAGCAGTCATTATGAATATTAATACCCACTTTTTGAAATTTTACAAATTTTATCTTTTAAAATGGACTTATATTTGGATTCGGAATATCGATATTATCCTAGGGTGAATTTTTGGTATTTTTCTGAAAACTTTCAATTTTTTATGAATAGTGAAAAACACTGAGTTATGGTTTAAAAACAAATTTTTATTTAAAGAATTATTTATTTTATATAAATTTATTTAAGGCCAAAATAGATACATAATACCTATATATGTTCAATGTAATTCATTGATGTTAGTTTAGAATAATTTTATATATATAAAAATTTTATTGAACTTTTCACCGTCTTTTACCCACATCCTAAGAGAATTTGGAAATTCACGTAAAGCATAATTTTACCACTTCTGTGAGTGGAATTTTGAAAATCCAAGAGATACGGTTAATATTAATGAGTAAAATTCGGTTCAATAAGATAAAAATAATATTTTGTGAATAGTAACTTTTTACTTTTGTTTACCACGGTTAAAGAAAATAGGGTAAATAATGGTAAAAATGATATTAATATTACCCTAACACATGTCCTAATTCTATTGAAAAAAATTATGTCGACAAAAAACAACCTTATGTATAAAATATTATCATTTAGCTCCACATGGATTAGATTAGGACATTTATTAATATTTAATTCAAAGAAGAGTTAAAAGAGTTAAAATCAAAGTTTAATTACAAAAACATTTTTAATATAGGGTTATACATAAGATAAATTAGATTTTAAATATTAATTATAATGATAAAATGCTTTCCTACATAATGGTGTTTTATTTATAATTTTTAGACATTAAATAATTTAATTTATTTATGACACAATGGTGATGCGGTAATTACAAAATTAATGAAATATTGAAATAATTGATATTATAAATATCCGAATAAATTTGATTTGAGACTTTTGATGAATTGAACTAATTTAATAGGATAATATGACATGTTAGTATGGATTTAATAAACTTTTTTCTAAGTAATAATACTGTTGTGAATTTCAAAAAAATCAAATTCCAAATAGTGTCAAAATTGACATAGAAGAGTTTTTAAAACAAATATTATATTATTAATTCATATTATATTCCTAAAAATCTTTGAATAGGAAAACGGACTTATATAATGATAGGTGTATCATCAATGGACCACTTGGGGATCTCTTGTATGTATATAGTAAGTTTATTAACTATATAATATAAAAATACAAAGTGACATGGTAATGTCAATCTAATTAACTAAGAGTTAAAACTAAAATATAAGGTTAATATAATGACCCAAACCTATCTAAAATAAATTGGTTGAGTTTTTGTGACCTATCCCCACCTTAAACTTTAAATAATCAACCTTGTATCCATTATAAACCAAATATGAATTTATTATAAAATAATAATTCTAGCTTTTCCAAAGGTGCCCCTTACCCCTATTATAAAAGGGAACTCCCCCTTATCACTAATTCACACCTTCAAAGACCTTAGTATCAGACAAAACCTTCTAAAATATTCTCTAAACATCCCTCAATTCTACCTAGTGGCCTTATTTTGATCAGAAAGCCAATCTATGGATCCATTTTGATCAAATCAAAACGAAGTACCCGAAGAAAAGGTATTATTTTCACCACCCTCTTTCAAGTTTCTTTCTTCTTCAACGTATTCATTATTTGTTATTTCCATTATAAAATAACAACTCCAGTATATCATATATACTGTTATGTTATTATAAATATGGTACAACTATATTCAGTATTATATCCATCCCTTGAATGACATGTCACCATACGTGCGTACGTACGGCTTACCATCTCCACGTCGTGGTGTAATTGTTATTCAATACATTATTATTTGGATGGGTATAATAATGATTGGTGTTTAATGTAAATAATAAATATAACATGATAATTATTATGTATATATGATACACCATCCAATTATATATTATTTTAATATCAAGGGATTGATATTGACGCTCGTGCGTACGTACGGACTACGGTCTCCACGAACGCGATGAGATTCATTCCCCATCATATCCATTCAAGTCTAATTATCATTTTTTGATTAAAAATAATGTTTAAGGACTTTATATCTTTCTTTATATGAATAAGATACAACCTATCTATAAGAAACATGGCTTATGCAACAAAACATATAAAAGAAAAGGAGCAAGTTAACACCCGAAACGATGATAATACTAAAATATTATTAATAAAACAATGTTAAAAGATCATATATGATATCATATTAATGTATATGATTCTTGTATAATTTAATAAAAATTATTTCACCATTCTATATCAGGTTAAACTACCCTTAACCAAGGAAAAGTACAAGGTATGGGGTTTTCATCTCACTCCTTATTCATGTGAGATTCATACCATATTGCCACTATTAACTTTTCTGTGGTGTATGTACTGCCCATAATTGTATTCTTTGTGTAATAAAATTTAATTTATGTGTATTTACATATTCATTTTATGATACCTCTTTCATGGGGTGTATGTTTCGTATGTTACCAAATTCGAAAGTGTTTATTTCACAATCACTTCATTATCCAAGGTAATTTATACGTAATTATCTACTGGGACTTCTTTATCATCCACATCCATGTTTCTTAAAAATGTATTTTAAAACATTCTTAATATTTTACAGAATATGGGTTAAAGTCATTTATAACCTTGATTGAATTTTTATAAGATGTTTATAAAGTAATATTTCCATCGTTTTCCAAACAAGGTCCTTTTTAACCTATTCGACAGAATTAAGGTAAGAATGTCTTTTTTTAACTTATACGGTAGGTGAAGCTATTTTCAACCATTATAAAATCATTGAAGCTTCCCTTACAAGCTTATAAGAATATTTTCAAAGTAATTTTTTCTTTTATAATTATGTGACTTTTAAATGATTTCAAAAAAAGAGATATTCCTCTCAAATAGTTTTGATTTCATCTATGTCAACATCCTTTGATAAATTTTACACTTGTTTGAAGTTGATTTATTATGATACAAATCTTCCATATTGTGTTTAATGTTTTTTCATATGTTTGACTATGGATGTGTTATTTTTATTCCAATAATGGTTTATGATTAATGTTTTGGCATTTCGTATGATAGTTTTAATACGAATGTTTATGTTATATTTCATCCTCTTCTTAAGATGAATGTGTTGGACTAGTATGTTCCAGGTTGGGTACCGGTAAATGTAAGCCCTCCAGGTTGGGGTCCGGTTATAGCAGACCCTCCGGGATGGTGTCCAGTTATTAGAGGCACTACGGGTTTCTGTTCAGTAATTAGAGGCACTCCGGTTTGGTGTCCGGTTATTAGAGGCACTCCGGGTTGGAGTCCGGTAACAGAGGATCTCCGGGATGGAGTCCGGTTACAGAGGATCTCCGAGTAGGTTTCCGGTTACAATTATCCTTAGGTCTTGGCATGAGGCCTTGACATAGAAATTAAAGTTTTGCATTATGCATTTCCTTCGTTATGAAAGTGGTTATTGATATTGCATGTGATTATTCGACTAGTTTAATATCCATGTGAATAAGTAAATTGCATTATTTCATTTTATATTTTCCATATTATGTTGAAGTTCAATTTTAAAAGGCTCTTGTTTTAGTTATACATTTCCATAAATTTTTATGCTTGTTTATGAATGTTTCCGCTATATTTTTATCTTTACTGATCATCAGAGCTCACCCTTTTCAAGGTTTTATTTCTCCCAGGATGTGAAGAAGTAATTTATGAATGACCTGCATAGATAGTATGAGGGGATAGGAAGACAAGATGTTGTTGTAGTAGTTTTCAATTTATGATGTAATGTAAACTTTATGAATGTATCAGGTGTTTCCAAAGATACTAAACTAATCGGTCTTTCGAGACTTGATCTTTTGTGATCATGGCAATGTTATGTAATAATGTACCGACTCTAGGTAACTGGGGTCGGGGCGTTACAATAATATAATGATTTAAAAGAAATTTTTTACTCATAAAATGTATTAAAAATTTAATATTTTTTTGTCTTATGATTATAATTTAATTCTATGAGACCTTAATTTGTTTTTTAATGTATTGTAAAATCAGTTATAATTGTAAAATCAATAGTTTTCCAATAAATTATGATTTTTATTAAAATTATAAATTTCCTATATTTATAAAATATTTTTGATAAAATGGAATTCATTTTTGAACATTACTTATTGATAAAATTTTAGGGAGATTTTTTTGGGGGTTTTCTAAAATATTTGAATTTTTTGTGAATAGTGAATATGGTAATTTACAGTATATTTACTTTATATGTAAAAAAAATTCATTGAGCCATGTATGATGTAAGAAACCTTATTTAGAACTCACATGAACTAATTAATTTAATTATTTGGATAATAAAATAATATTCACAGTCTTCAATCCAAATAATACACAACGGAATAAAGTATTAAAAAACACCCTTCTACTCCACTATAAATACAACCCTCACCACCTGTTTTCCTTACACATTAAAAGCATTGAGAATTTTCCAATTTATGAAAAATATTCTTCCCAAGCACCTACCCCACATCCATAAGGCTTTGGTCTCAAAAAAGGCCAAACCTGATTCACTGAAGGAGGTTCTTAAGGAGTACACTTCCAGATTTAAAAATCATCTTTCATTACATTTATTGATTTTATTTTCTTGTCATTCCATAATATAACCAGTAAAAAGTGGAATGATAACTCAAATATCTTTTATATATATTATTTTTATTATTTCATTAGAAAATCCACCAATATGTGTCTTCTCCTTTTTCATTTACATTAAAGATGAAAACAATGTATGTATAGTGCCGATTTATTGGCTTTATGGATGATGATTTCCCTTTTTTCAATTCTTCCATCAAGGATGGTCATTAAAAAAATAGTTAAAATGAAATCTATTTTATTTATTAAATATTATCTAATTTTCCATAGCTGATATAAATCTATAATACTAATTAACGAAACAAAACATGATTGTGATGATTGGAAAACCACCAAAATAATCTAAACGATTATCACTAACATCTTATCTAATGACTAATCCTCACCCCAAATAAAAAAATAAATTATATAAACATTTAATCATCTAAATGTTAATTTATAACACATAACATTAATTTTGGGTACCTATTCCCATTTTACTTGAACTTCCATATTCATATACAAGTATACTGATCTTGATAACCAAGGAAACGAACACTCCCAATCGATAAAATTTTATCTTATAACTCGTAAAAAGACCTTAAATGAACATAATAAAATTATAATAAATAAAAAACATATATAAAAGGGTATTAATTAAAATATTAATGAATATAATTTCAATAACTAGGAAATTAACTCCAATTGAAAAACACTTTTGTACATAAGGTAAGGGGTTTCTTATAAAACTTTTATTTCTATGAAATTTCCATTAATGTACACTTATTTTTTTATGTGGTGGTTGTATACTTCAATTTGATACATAATATCCTGAATATATATAAATTAATTGAATCAAATTACTATTTTTATGATTACTAATATTTTTTCATATGATTCAATTGATTACATAGTGGTAAGAATTTCTTTCGGAACCTTTATTTTCCATTCGGGTCTATTTACCCAAATTTAACCATTCGTTATTTTTATATAATTATTATAAATACTGTTTATATGATCCCAAATTATATATCAACATTGTTTCATATTTATTTTAATGTTAAATTCATTTATTGTAAGGTTACCTTCTCAATTATTTCTGATAACCAATCCCGATTAAAGGGAATATATCGATTTCATTCCCATTTTTAAGTAGCATTCATAATCTATTTTAAGAAGACATAATTTTAAAAAAATTGGTAATTTTTTTACAGAAGGCCATATTTTTTCATTAGTTGTTTTATATAATCAAATATCATGACTAAAAATGGTTTTTTCAAAAGAACTCTTCTTTCCAAAGTAAAATGGGCATTTCTCTCAAGAATTCCTCAATGATTTTATTTGCGTATTTTCATCTATTTCAAAAAAAACTATTGAATTTAATTATTTTTTGAGATTAATCTATTATATTTATAATATACCCTATTTTGATGAATGGTTAATGATCATTTTGAATGGGGATGTAATATCTTGATATCACTCACTATACTACTCAGAATGGTTGTTGATTATGTTTGCATATTCAGGAAAGTTATTTACATTTCACATTTATATGTTTCTTATGTTTAACCCCTCTCATATGTGGAATGTATTGGACATAGTATGTTATGGGTGGGTCCCCTTATTTTCCCTCGATGCATCATTAGTTATTATAAGAAAAAAATGAAATGGATTTTGGTTGAGGCCTTAAATATTTATTTTCATGTGTCTTGGAAGAGGCCTCGATGTTTTGTTTATGTTTTCCATAATATTAATTCCCCCATTATGATTAGTAATTGATTATCCATGTGAATAATAAAGTAATAAATTATCTATGGGTAAAATCCTTTATCATATTATTATTTTTATGGAATTATTTATTCATATTTTATTCATTCCATATTTTTATGAAGTTTATGTTTTAGTGGCACGTGTTATTAGTCATTCACCATACCTTCTTGTTTATATTAGATTACACTATATTAATTTTAATTAGTTATCATCTGAGGTCACCTCTTTTTTATGTTTTATTTTTTTTCCAGGATGCAAAGATGTATATTATGAATGACCGGAAGGGTTAATAAAGAAGTTATGGATGTTTCCTATAGAGTTACTATGTTCTTTTCCCTTTCAAGTCGTAAGGTAAAACTAATTTATCTTTTCAGGTTATCAAAAATTAAATAAATATTCATTAATTCAAGATGATGTTTTCTTCTTTATTATTGAAATGTAATAAAATAATGCACCATCTCTAGGAAACTGGGGAGGGGTCTTACAGTTGTTATTAGAGGATGTTTAGTAGAAACATTGTTAATTAAATTTGAAAACGATAGATTAAGAACATAACAGTAAGATATAATTTGAGGATAATCATAGAATAAAATCATATAATTTTGGTAATGTAGATATTATGTGGGTCTTCTTAGCAAAAAATCCATTTCTATAAACTACATGTGGACGTGGTTCTAGCATTAATGTACCTAGGATTTAAAATTCAACAATGTGTGTGTGGTCCAACTCGGTGTAACGTGGTACACAAAAATAAAGCTTGTCATACACCCAATTTGACACTCATTGGGGATATGATTATTATAATTCAAATTTTCATTAAAATCCATTATGAAGGATTTAATAGTAAATATATCCCCAAAGAAAACATGTTTATGATTATTAGATTAGTTACACATAAATTTTTTAATTTATGTTATGTATTTAACTAGTTTTTAGATTATACATTATGTTTCATAATGTTATGATCTAATCTAGTGTACACCATATTTTATAAATTGTTCAAAGAAAAAGGAATGTGAAATTCATAAATTAACATTTTCCAAATATTACGAAGGATCGTATCATTTTTGGTCTTCTTCCAATCATTCTAAGGGAATAAGTCTCTCTAACAATCTCATTATATGGCGACATATGATATTGTTCTAATTAGATGATTAATGGATTATTTATGTTTTATTAATTTGGGGGGGGGGGTGGAATTAATATTAGAGTACAATGGGGAAAACTATGAATAAAGGAAAGAAGTGAAAGTTGTATTTTCTTATATGTGATAGTTGTGGAAAAAAACACCCTTTTACTTACATGAAAGGAATGAGAGTTTTCTACAAGTGTGGAGATAGAGGGAACCATTATTGTGATTGAAACGATAAGAAAAACGTTTTCAATTTCAAATTATTCAACTACAAGGATATTGGACACTACGTAAATTAATTTCTCAAGTATCAAAAAAATATACCCAAAAATAAGATAAAAGATCATGGTGAAGCTTATGATGCTACCTCAGTTGATGAGAAATGATTAATATATATGTGTTTTTGGATTGAAGAGTTATGTTATGATATTTTGGTTATAATAATAAATAAATAGATAAGGATTTTACAATAGTAATGATTCTTTAATAAATTGGAACCCTTTGATGGTTAGCACTAGTAATTATGAGAAGTGATTCTATTGTATGTTAATCTTATTGAAAACCAATTACTTGAGAAATATGAAACTAAATACATTATTGATTTTGAGATAATATATATATATATGGGGTAGTATTGTTGACAATGATGGTGGATAGTGATCTGATAGTTTGTGTTATGAAGGAATTATTAGATGTATGGATTTAAGGACTTTACTAATGGAAGCATGGATGTCTCATAATTTTTTAATGGATATTAAGGTATTAATATATTTGGTATGTGTAAATAAGAGCTACATTATTTGGGGAATATTTTTTTATGTTGAATTTGTAAATTTAGTGACAATCCTTCTAAATTTTGGTTGTTGATTGTGGAAAGACATGTTTTAGAGGAGTCTTAATATTAACTACTTTTGGAATGGATGATTTTAAACATGAGAAATTATTGTTCATTGATAACATGTGAAACCATTCTTGGTTTAGTAAACTTTTAATGGTATAAAGAATTACATATGGGCCATATGAATCATAAAATGTGCTTCAGGTGTGACAACATCGTATTGAAAATTCATTTCTATGTGTAAGGGATGAATTAAAAATAGATAGAAACACAAAAAGAATATGTGATTAAGATTATGACATGAAAATTAATCAATTATGTTTAATTTATCAACTGCATTTATATATATTAAATGAATCCCTCAACTCTAGTAAAATGATTTTTGAAACAAAATGATTTATTTGCAGTTTTGTTTCTTAGAAATCAATGGTATTTTTATCAATACCAAGATTTATGGTTTGGTGATGGTTTAATTTATAATAACCATGTTTTCTATCAAACTTCATTTGAACATGGTGGTTAGATTATTCTTCCACGTCCGTATTTTCTCTTCGCACAAATGTTATCCCATTCGAATTCCTTGTTTTGGGGTGACCAATGCATTTACCATTATTTTTTATTAAGAGGATATTTTATAAGCCAAAATTCTCATGTGGTTTTCCCACAATATAATTTTCAAGTATTAACCCTTTATTATTTTGAAAATTTTCAAATTTCGAGGTTTCAATTTATTTAAGAAGGGGAGAATATAATATCCGAATATTTTACAGTGTGTCTGCATTTAAATTTATCTTCTTCGATATCTTACCAGCTTAAAAATCGTTTAAATATTATTATTTAATTATTTTATTCATATACAATATTTTTTTACTAGATTGAATAAATTAAATTAATTAAAATATGAAAATATATATTACATAAGTTTATAATATAAATTCATTGGCTAATTATTAATTATAAATGCAAATCAGTTTAATATAATTGATGCATTTTTATGAAACAAATTATGAACAATATAAAATTTTATATTAATAAATCAATATTAGTTAAATATATTAATTAAATTTATATATTATATATTCAATCAAATATTTTTACATTCATCCAAAACATTTCAAGAGGCATAAGATAAATATAAATCCAATTTTATACATAAAAGGATAAATTTTTCTAAACGTATTTTTACCATCTTTAAGTGGATAACTTTTTTAAATACGAATTTTCAAACATTTATATAATATATTTTAAAATATAAAAATTAGTTTTTAATGTTTAATATGAAAATTTACTTTTGTCAATTTTTTGGTATATTTATGAAAAACTTCATTTTTGATGAATAATAATGTAACCATTGGAATAATAATATAAACTTCAGGATTAGTAATATAAACATTATAAAAATAACCTAACCTATGAATGTATAAGTATAGTCTATTAATCTTATAAATGGTAGTATGATACAATTATTTCATGCTATAAGTAAATAAATGTTTTAGTAATAATAAATTAAGTATTGATATTTTAATAAAACATAAATGTCTTCAATTTTATAATTTATATAATTATTTAAAAGAAAATTATATTCATAATATTAACTCAGAGATTAATATTTCTTCCTATGATGACATGATAATTTTTGTGAGTCCTTAATTAATTTTTTAAAGGGTTATAAAATCAATTATAATTTTAAAACCAATACTCTTCCAATAAATAATTATTTTATCTCAAAAATATCATTCTCCTAATTTAAAAATAATTTTCATAAAATGGTGCTCATTTGTAATTATAAATGTATAAAAATGGTTAGGCAAAACTTTTTGGATTTTCGTAAAATAGTTGAATTTTTGGTGAATAGTGAAATCCAATAATTTACTATATATATACATTAGAAGTAAAATGCAATATTACTTGAGTAAAAGATGATGTAAGAACCATTGGTTAGAAATAAATTGAACTAGTTACTATAATTATACAAAATAATCATACCTATTCATCATCATGATATTTAATAATTGACAAATGAATAAAATATTCAAAAAACACCCATATCCTCCACTATAAATACCACCACTCATCACCCCTTATCCTCACACCATACAATATTTTGAACTAGTACAATTTCCAGAAAAAAAATCTCCCCAATACCCTCCCCCATGTTCCTGATCATTTTTTCTCATCAAAATACCAAACCCCATTCCCCTAATGAGGTTCTCAAGGATGAGACTTCAAGAGGTAAAAATCCACTTTTCTTACAATTTATTTTCTTTTTAATTTAATTTATTTCTATATCCATCCCTCAAATAAGCATTCTGAAATCACATTAAAACTCAAGTATCTTTTATATAATATAAGTTTACTATGTTAATGGAAAATTCACCATAAATTCTCTTCTCTTTTTAGTGTTATTTTATAGATGAAAACATCATCTCTGACGTTCCGGTTTACTATCTTCATGAGGACTTGTTTTCATTTTTTACTTCCACTTTAAAAGATTATAATAAAATATTTATTATTGTTAAAATAGAAAATAATATATTTATTAAATCTTATTTAATGTTCTATAAACATTATATATATAGAATACTAATTTATGAAACAAAAGTAACTTGTGATGATTGAAAACCCCCCAAAATAATTTAAACGATTATCACTAATGTCTTATCTAGTAATTCATCCTCACAAAAATTAAAAAAAAAATCTTTTATAGACATTTGAAGTTATATATTTTCATTAATAACATTAAACTTGACATTTGTATATACATTCTCATTTTACATGAACTTCCATACACAGATACAAATAATCCGATCACGAAAACCTAAGAAATGAAAGCTCTTGATCGATAAATTTGTATCTTAATACTCATTAAAAGAAAAAATGAACTTAATAAAATTAAATATAATAAAATAAGTATATAAAATGATGTTAATTAAATTATTAAATATTATAATTTAATTATCTATGATATTAAATGCAAGTGAAGAACACTTTCAGACAAAAGATAAGGGGTTTCTCATCCCACTTTTATTTCCATGAGATTTCCAATATTCTCCACTTATTTCTTATATGTGGGGTATTTATAATTCAATAAGATTTGTAATATGATTAATATTTCTATATCAATTTCCTTCATCAATTCATTTTATAATTATTAAATTTTGGTCATACTATTCAATATATTACAATGTGGGATGGGTTTCTTCGCGAACTTCCATTTTCCATTCATGTTTTATGTATCTCTATTTTACCCAATTTAATTATTCATTATATTTATATAATTATTATATATTATATGTTCATGTTATAAAATCATTTATCTAGATCATCTCATCTCAATTTTAAGGGGTAATGAATGTTTTGTAATGTTCACTACTCAATTCATTCAGATAAAAAACCCAATTAAAGGGAATTTCTTGATTTCTTATCCATTTTAATGTACCATACATAATATATTTTAAGACACCATTATTTTCCTATAATCACTAATTTTATCATGAAAAATCAATGTTTTTTCATCACTAGTTTTATTTATACAATTTTGAAAAAAATGTAATTTTCAAAAGAACTCGTCTTTTCAAAGTGAAAGGTATATTCTCACAAGAATTCATTGATGATTTTATTCAGTACTATCAATTTTTTAAAGGCCTATATTGAATTTTATGATTTATTGATATTGATATATTATTATTAGATAATATTTTTTAATAAATTTATTATGTCAAGTTTGAGAATGGATGTTCTATATTGATACCATTCACCATACAACTCATAATGGTTATTAATTATGGTTACAAATAGGGGAAGGTTATTTAAATTTCACATGTATATGTTTCTTATGTTTAACCCCATTGATATGAGGAATTAATTAGACATAGAATTTCATGTATGGGGCCTAATATACCACCGAGATGCATCAATTGGTCTTATGAGACAAAATAGAAATGAATTTTGGATGAGGCCTTAACCATTGATTTTTAGCTGTCTTGGTCAAGGCCTCGATGGTATGTTTATGATGTTTATAATATTCATTCCATAATTATGATTATTATTTGATTATCCATTTTAATATTAGAATAGTATAATATCATTGTTTATGATTCTTTCTCATGTGATTATTTTATGGAATTATTTATTCTACTTGTATTCATTCCATATTATGATCAAGTTCATGTTTGAGTGGAACATGTTATTGGTCATTCACCATGCCTTATTGTTTATATTAGATTCCATTATTTGACATTCCTTTAATGTGATTATGATATCACCCCTTCCTTATGTATTATTTTTCCCCATAATGTGAAAATGTATATTTAGAAAGACTTAAAGGGATAATTTTGGAGTTATGGATGTTTCCAATAGAGATAATGTGTTTTTTTTCATTCATGTTTTAATGAAAAACTTTTGTTTTTATCTGATTTTCCAAACCTACTAAACTATTTAGTCCTTTGGGATGAAAATTCCTTGATTATAAAACAAATGTAATAAAATAAGGCACCGACTCTAGGTAGCTTATAATGACCCGAACTTTTGAATAATACTTGTTTCCAAAATTTGTGTGTTATTTCATTTTATAAACTAAAAAACTATATCCTATAATTAATGAAGTGATACCATTGGGTTTAGACTGTTATAAGATCATTGGTCAATATGACCGTTAGAAAAAAACTCTTAACATTATAATTATTTTTTACAAATACATGTGATCATGGTTAATTAATACAGAAAAAAGAGTTGATGGCCCCATCCAGTAGACTCATGTCGTATGAAGCCCATATGTCAGAGCTTGGGAAAGAGGTATCATCTCTGGGATTTGAATTGGATTGAGACCAAGCTGAGCTTCAACATGTGAAGCTTGAATAGAGTCTCTTAAGGGAGAGGATCAAGATGATAGAATTCACCACTTTGGCAATGTTGTTCAAACTGCCCAAAGATTCTAAAACCATAGTACACCTTACACTTTTGTCATATGCAGGTGTTATAAGGGTCTATGTAATGAGGCCTTGGATACTTTTTTTAATCCGTTGGTATAAACTAATTTTTTTCTTATTATGATAAATTTTGTGATTTCCAAATGTTCGGTAAAATGTTGGATGAAGTTCCCTATTGTTGATGAATTTTTTAAAAAGGGGTATTTTAAAATATTTTTTGTATACTTTAAATAATTAATAACGTGAAATAATTTTCAAAAAATGGTCTTCTACAGTTGTGATCAGTACAAAATTCAGAGTCTAATAAGATCAACATGATTCTTAGTGAATAGTTTAGTGTGAATAGTAATATACCCTAATGAATAGTAATGAATATTAAATGAGAGAAAAAAAATTAGAAACTTCACCCATGAATGTATAAATATAATTTAGACATCTTAAAAGTGAAAAAATGGTCATAATATGAGTATTGGTATTTTTGTTATGTCGTAAATATTTTAATTTTAATTTTTTAATTAATTTAACAATTTAAAATAAAAATATAATTTCATAATATGTAATCATAAATTGTTACTTTATTTAATATTCTTATAGAATAATTTTATGGGACCTTGATTACTTTTCAAGGTGTTACAAAATAAGTTATTGTTTTAGAGTTTTTTTGAATAAATAATGATTTTATTCAAAAACTAAATTTAAAATATTTAGAAAATTATTTTCATAAAATGGAGTTCATTTTTGAATTCAGAGCATCGTTATTAGGTTACGGTGTGTTTTTGGGATTTTTCTATAATAGTTGAATTTTCGGTGAAAAGTAAAAATTCATTTTTGAGTTTCAAGTTTTTAATGACATCATTGATGATGTAATCATGATGTAACAAATCTGGTAGACTTGTTAATAGTAATATATGTTATGAGGTGTCCCAAGTGGGAAATATCATGGGAAAATACCATGGGAATTCCCATTATTTTTCAAATACCACTAATAATGTTTCCCTTGGAAATTAATTAAATATTCTCCAACTTTTCATATAAATACCAAGCCATTCCCCATGAATTGTCTTCACAAATCCATCTCAATGAATCTATTGTCTTTATACTTCCTAATAAGTCCTCCCAAGGTTCCCTCTATCCCCCCAAGGTCCCAACCTGTGAACTATCGAAGATAATCTTCATGGTAAGGGAACTTTTCACCCTCCTTTTTATAGTCATGATTTCCTTTATGTTATGTCTTCTAGTTTCCATATTACTACGTGGGGGTATGTTCTAATATATTATTATTAATTTCCATTTCATGTTCAAATTATGATAGAACCTTTCCTCTCTCATCAATTTATTTTCATAATTTTTAAGCGATGCTGTTACGCTACCAAATATTTCGTAAAAGAAATAACATCCTCTCTTTCCTTTCTTATTTACTTTTCATGTGGTATGTCATTAAAATATCAATTCCATGATCTTATTATGTACCCATTCTGTATTATGAATTATTTATGAGTGTTTTAACCATGTCCCCTCTCTTTTAAATGTTTTCTAAAATGATGTTATATAGTCGTTAGGTAGCATAATTGTCGTCACAAAATCTCTATCTTTTTCTCAAGAAACTCTCTTGTATTATTTATGTGGATACCCAAATCTATTTTCATTTCCAGGGTATTTATAAATACATAAAATTGACTTATTTTAATCTATAATTTCTATACTTATAACCCTCACTCCCTTTACATGGGTTGTAAATGACATTGTGATCTTATTTTTAAGTACCTTTTAAACGTCACGATTTTGATATGAAACCCATTTCGTTGATTCTATTTGGGTTATTTATGAAATGTACGGTTATGATCTATGTGGATCACATGAAAATGAAGACCTCACTACTGGAAATATGACTTTTACCAACGGTTTTGGCCAAACCGTTGGTATAGTTCATTAATTTGGACCTATACCAACGGTTTTTCCAAAACCGTTGGTATAGGTCACTTATATGGACCTATACCAACGGTTTTGGACAAACCGTTGGTATAGGTGGGGACCTATAGGACCTATACCAACGGTTTTGTCCAGACCGTTGGTATAGGTCCATTATAGAGACCTTATACAAACAGTTTGGCCAAACCGTTGGTATAGGTCACCCCTATACCAACGGTTTGTCCAAAACCGTTGGTATAGGTCCTTCGATTTTTTATCGAATCTTCTGACCGAGAAAATTATATAAATCAAAATTTAAAATTATTAAAACAATTCATATATATATTTATGAAATTATGTTCACAAAAGTCATGTTAGGTTAGTGGTTAAGTCATTCAATTATAAACTAGAGGTCCTGGGATCAAATCCCACAGAATGTTTTTTTTGAAATACATATACCAACAGTTTTGAGAACCGTTGGTATAGGTTTTCATATTACTTATACCAACGGTTATCAAAACCGTTGGAATAGGTCTATACCAATGGTTTTCCCAAAACCGTTGGTATAGACCTATTTCCACGACTTACTTTCCAACGGTCCTCCAAACCGTTGGTATAGCTTATACCAACGGTTTGAGGGCCTATACCAACGGTTCCAAACCGTTGGAATAGGGTATTTTTCCAGTAGTGAATATTAATAGTCCACCATTATATCACTCCAATGCATTGGTTAATGAATTAATCTCTAGAGACGACTGGTTTCACAATACCTTGGTGAATAACCTTGGTAATTTTTAGGACACCTTGGGAATGGACCTTGGTGATGTGTTAATGAATTTCTAATTGAAATGTCATAGCTACATATTCAATTTGTGATTCATGTTCTTTTTTTTATGATATGCCTCTTTTTCTGTTGATCATATGTTTTTGTTTTCATCAAGTACTTATTTATATCAAAAGTAATCTGATTCCCTTGAATTCATTTTTAGGCTTTCTTCTCACCCTTTCCTTTGATGTATGTCTCCAGGTTATGAGATGATTCAATTTTACATAGGATGACCATATGATGAAGCCGTAAAATTTGATTAGAAGAATTTTTTATGTTGTTTTCATGTTTTATGTTCATGATATCCAAGAGACTAGACTTTAAAGATCCTATGTTTGTAAAATATAATGAAAAGTTATGTTAAAAATGCAGGATTCCATAGTTGGTATCAAAGGAAGGTTTAGTTACTTATGGAAATTAGGATATGAAAACTCTACGAAGAATCCAATAGAAAATTTTAAATATAAAAAAACTTCTTGTTATTTTAGTGAGTTCTGAGTATGTGGTTTATCAAGAAAATACATCCCTATCTAGATACGAGCAGGTAGAGGCAGCTCTGGCACATATGTACCTGGGAGTTAAAACTATTACAGGGTGTTTTGGGCGTGACCCGTGGTATCTTCGTATACGACAACGGGCCTTAATTCACTATTTCTTACGATACTCATGGGGGATATCATAAGATTTTTATGAATCATTATGAAGGATTTATAGAGAAATGTAATTGTTTAAATCACGAAGTTTTAGGATATAAAATCCTTTATGGTTAAAAGATTCTTAAATCAAATAAGTTTCTCACACAGGTTTTATTCTTTTAGAAAACGGAAGGAAATAGGAGGAACCATGGAAATAGTGATTGCAATGGACCATGCGCTGATGACCCTTTGATGGAAGTGGAAATCAAAAATTTCATGCGAATGATGAACCAACTGACTTAAGTTGTGGGAAATAACTTGGATCAGTATGAGATACCGATCTGTCCACATAGGGAACATCTTTCCATTGAATCCTTTATGCTTCAATGACCAACAACCTTCGGTGGATCTACTGACCCATTGATTGTTGAATAATGGATCAACACCCTCGATAAGAACTTTTCGGTGCTCCACTGTTATGAGAAAGAGATGGTCACCCTAGCTGTCTATCGCTTATAGGGCGAAGCTGATCAGTGGTGGGAACTGATTAAAAACATGAGGCTAAGTGTGGATGTTGAACCTATGGAGTGGGAAGAGTTCAGAGTGATCTTCTTCAACATGTATTTCCCTCAATTGATGAGAACAAGAATTGAGAAGTAGTTTCTCGAGATGAAGTAGAAGAAGAATGAATATGTGGGAAGATACGAGATGAACTTCACAAGGATTTAACCTTACACCTCTAGCTTTGTTATGGATATGAATGGTAAGTTTGATAGATTCGTCATTGGAAAGAGACATCATCTAAAAAATAATCTAGCCAACTAATATTATGATTTCTATAAAGAGATCGCGCAAAGTGTGATGAAAGTCGAAATAGAGTTTGGTGAGACATAATGATATCATAAATACAATGACAAGAAATGATTGATGGATCCATTCATAGGGAGGAGCTTCAATTAGGGAAGAGGAGTAAAGAAAGTGCAACGTCCCAATGTAATAAATGTGGGATGAAGCATTTAGGGAACTACTTGCTCCGGAGAAGGAAATTCTACTAGTTTGGAAGAGAGGGCCATATTTCATAGAACATTCATAGTGAGGTGAAGCAAAAACATCCCAACACTAACAAAAAAGGGAAAATTTTGCAGGACCATCCTTTTGTCCAATGCTGTAAGTGTATACAACTTGGGAACTTTGCCAATCACTGGCTAAATCTGAGGGCAGTGGAGGGGAATCACCATCAGCCTCAGCTCAGGACAAGGGAGAAAGGTCATGCTTTTGAAATCACTACAACAGTATTTGAAGCACCAAATGATGTGGTGGTAGGTAATCTTTTTGTTATCTTAAATCTAGAAAGTACTTCATTAGATTCTGGTTCTACACATTCCTCTATTACATCCAATTTTTCAAAGAATTTTGAATTAACCCCTGATTTTCAAAAAGTAGAGTTATCAGTCTAGACTCCTTGTGGGATTCTCTAAGACTCATAAGTGTTTTAAAACACTAGTATTTACATTAGTGAGCCCAATCTTATTTCAAATATCGTAGTCATTCCCTTGCTGTAATTTGACATTATACTAGGGATGGGTTGGCTCTCAAAGTATAATGCTAAAATCAAATGCTGAAGAAAGTAAATCATAGTAGTCTTGAATGGAAAACCTATAGTTATCTTCTAATAGAGACATCTCAACCTACTACTTGTCTAGAAGAACCTCCTATATCCTTATTTATGGAGTTGATCGGTGAATAAGAATTAATAAATGAGAGTTTGAGGATAGAAAATTTCCCCATAGTCTAGGAATACGTTGACGTATTTCTAGAGGAGTTACCCGGACCTCCACCAAAAAGAGAGGTAGATTTCTCCATTGAACTCGTACCTGGGTCTCATCTGATATCTATGACCCCTATAGGATGGAAAATTTGGAGCTAGAAGAACTAATGAAACAACACCATGACCTTTTATAGAAGGGGTTTATCTGTACGAGTATGTCTCCTTGGGGAGCACCTGTTCTTTTGTGAAGAAGAAGGATGGATTGATGCAGCTATGCAATGATTATAGAGAATTGAATAGGATCAAAATGCAGAACAAATAGCCTCTTCCAAGAATTGATGACTTATTTGACCAACATCATGGGGTTCAATTCCTCTCTATGATTGATCATTGATCTCATTATCATAAATTGACGGTGAATAAAGAAGATATTCCAAAAACTGTCTTCTGATCAAGATATGGGCATTATGAGTTTGTTGTTATGAACTTCAGACTGACTAAATATCCTACTATTTTTATGGATTTAGGGAATAGATTCATTAAGTACTACCTAGATAACTGTGTGGTAGTTTTTATTGATAATATTCTGATATATTCCAAAAGTATCGAGGAGCATGAGGATCATCTAAGTGATATTTTGTAAACTCTACGGAAGGAAAGGGTTTTTAGAAAGTTAGGCAAATGTGAATTCTGGTTGTAATAAGTTTGTTTTTTGGGGAACATTGTTACCAATGAAGGAATCACAATTGACCCTGAAAATACAAAATTTGTAGAGGAGTGGCCTCAACCTACAACAATAAATGAGATTAGTAGTTTCCTTGGTTTATTAGGATATTATCGGTTGTTTTTGAAGAACTTTTCATGACATTATAATCCATTAACCATATTAACTCAAAAAGGCACAAGTTCATATGTAAAATAGAGTGTGAGTAATGTTTCGATGAAATGAAGAAGATATTGGTTACTGCACCCGTGTGAACTCTACCCTCAAGAGGAGAAGGATTCATTATTTTAAGCGTTGCATATCTGAAAAGGATTGGGTGCATCCTCATGAAAAATGAAAAATATATTGCTTATGCATCTCGACAGTTCAAGACTCATGGGAAGAACAATCATATTCATGAGCTTGATCTAAGTCCGGTCTTTTTTACTCTAAAGATATGGATCCAATATATTTATGGGGAGAAATGTGATATATACATAGACCATAAATGTTTGAAATATATTTTCACACAAAAGGAATTGAACATGAGGAAGAAGAGATGGTTGGAACTTCGTATAGACTATGATTGTTCAATTCATTATTATCCCAAAACAGAAAACAATGTCGTTGAAGAATTTAGCAGGAAATACCCAGTTTTTCTTTCCATGATGAGGATATAAACGGATCCTTTGATCATTGACCTAGTAAAGCTGGACATGGGAATTATAAGGGATGGTACATCATCAACCCTAACCCAAATGATTTCTCAACCGTCATTACTAGAGAAGATCAAGAAAGCTCAGAAAGAAGATCCTTTGTTACAGAAGATGATTGAGGTTATAAAAGATGGAAAGTTTACTGAGTTCAACATTGACCAAGAAGGTGTACTGAAATTTCATACAATACTATGTGTTCCATCTATTCTAGAAATAAAGTAGGAGCTGATGGATGAAGCTCATAGCCCTACTTTATCTATACATCCTGGAAGAAAAAAAATGTATATGGACATTTATGATCATTATTGGTGGGATAATATGAAAAGTGTGATTGCTGACTACACTTCGAGGTGCCTGGTTTGTTAGCAAGTAAAGGAAGAGTGACACCTTTTTAAACGGGTATTGCAACCACTACCCATACTAGCATGTAAGTGGGAAAATAACACTATGGACTTTGTCACTGGTCTCCCGAGAACATCAAATGGAAACAAAGAAATATGGGTATTTGTGGACCGTTTCACAAAGACATCCCATTTTACCTATATTCAAGAATATTTCTCTCTTGATCAAATTTCAAGGATTTATGTGAAGGAAGCAGTAAGGTTGCATAGAGTTCCACTTTCTATCGTATCTGATTATGATCCAAGGTTCACATCAAAATTCTAGAGAAGTCATCAACATGATCTGAGCACTAAATTGAATTTCATTACATCCTATCACCCCCAAACTGATGGAAAATCTGAAAGGACTATTCAAACACTCTAAGATATGCTATGAACATGGTCAATGGAATTTAAAGGTGGATGGGATCAACATCTCCTTTTAGTTGAGGTCTCTTACAAAAACAGCTTCCACTCCTACATTCAAAGGGAACCATATGAAGCTCTATATGGTTAGGGGTGTAGAACTCCTACTAGTTGGCATGAAGCTAGTGAGAGAAATATTCTTGGGCCTGATCATGTGCAGGAGATGGAAAAAAGTCCATGCCATCCAACAACACATTAAGGCTGCTCAGAGTCAGAAAATGAGCTATGGTGAGAACTATCGAAGGGACTTGAAGATTAATTTTGGTGAAAAATTCTTTCTTCAAATTTCACCTTGGACGAGAGTCATGGGGTTTTGAAAAATAAGTGTAGATCAGCCCAAGGTACTTTTTCCCCTATAAAATCATTTATCGCATGGGGGCAGTGTCCTGTCGGCTTGAACATACTTCAAATCTAGCACAAATTCATTATCTCTTCCACATATCTCTCTTGAGGAAGTAAATTCCCGACCCTTCACATGTACTAAATCTAGAGGTGGTACAACTGGAACATGAACACTCTTACAAGGAACAACTAGTGGAGATCTTGGATCATAGAGACAAGGTTATACACAACAAGACTACCCACAATGTTAAAGTGTTTTGGATGAACCACCAATGCGAAGAAGCTATGTAGGAACTAGAGTATTCAATGAGGCAGAATTACACACACTTTTTCTCTTCGTAGGGTAAGAGTTAAAATTTCAGGGACGAAATTTCTTAAGGTGAAGAATGTAATGGCTCGAACATTTGAATAATATTTGTTTCCTAAATTAGTGCGTTATTTCATTTTATACTCCAAAAAACTCTATCCTTTAATTAATGAAGTGATACCATTGGGTTTCGACTATTATATGATCATTGGTCAATATGACCATTGGATAAAAAAACATTTAACATTATAATTATTGTTTATAAATAAAAGTGATCTTGGTTAATTTATATATAAATAAGATTCGATGGCCTCATCTAGTAGACTTGGGTTGTACGAAGCCAATCTGTCAGAGCTTGGGAAGGAGGTAGAATCTCTGGGCTTTTCTCATGGCCAAGCCCATGTTGAGCTTCAACATATGAATCTTGAACGGAATCACCTAAGGGAGAAGTTCAAGATGATAGAAATCACCACTCGTGCAATATTGTTTGAGATGCCCCAATATTCTATCACCAGAGCACACCTTACACTTAGGTCTTATCTAGGTGTAATAAGGGGATCTTTAACGAGGCCTTAGATAATTTTTGTAAACCCTTGGTATAAATAAAATTGTTATTTCTTATTATGTTAAATTTTGTGATTTTCAAATATCCAGATAAATGTTGTGTGAAGTTCCATATTATTGATGAATTTTGGAAAAAATGGTATTTTTAAATATTTTTGTATACTTTAAATAATTAATTATGTGAAATTATTATCAAAAAATCATCTTTTATAGTTGTGACCAGTAAGAAATTTAGATTCTAATATGAAAAAGTTGATTTTTAGTGAATAGTAAAGTATGAACAGTAATACAAACTTATGAATAGTAATGAATTGTAATGTATAGTAAATTGGCCAAAAAATATAAAAGTCACCCATGAATGCATAAATATAATTTAGATATCTTAAAAGTGAAAAAGTGGTCATAATATATGTATCAGAATTTTTTTGTATGTTTTAAAATTTTAAATGAAAATTTAATAATTAATTTAATAATTTAAAATTAAAATGTATTTTCATAAAATGTAATCATAAATTTTTTAGTTTATTTTCTTATGGTTATATGACAATTTTATGTGACCTTGTTTACATTTTCAAGGTGTTACAAAATAATTTATAGTTTTATAGTTGCTTTTTTGAATAAATAATGATTTTATTAAATAATAAAATTAAAAATATTTTGAAAATAATTTTCATAAAATGGAGTTCAATTTTGAATTCATAGAATCGATATTAGGTTAGGCTGAATTTTTGGTAATTTTCAGAAACAATTGAATTTTCAATGAATAGTATAAATATTGTTTTGTGTTTCGGGTGTTTAATTACATCATTGGTGATGTAATCAGGATGTAATAAATCTGGACGACTTCTGTATAATAATATATGTTTTGAGGTGTCCCATGTGGGAAATACCATGGTCATATACCATGGGAAATTCCATGGGTTTTCAAATGCAACAGATGAGGTGTCCCTTAGAAATTAATTAAATATTCCCTCACTTTTCCTATAGATAACAAGACATTATCTCATTCATTTCATTCCAAAAATACTCCTCAATGAATCTTTGGTCTCTATACCTCCCATGAAGTTCTCTCAATATAACTACCCATACTTTACATACATTGTTAGTACTTAAAAATTGAAGTACACTTATTAAAACATATAACAAAACTAGGAAAGGACCTTATAGGTATAGTGTCTTTAGAAACTGGGAAACATAAACAACAGGTTCATAAAGCGTCTACATTGTCTCCCATTTATTTCATTATATCTATAGTCCCTTTTGGAATATCTTACTTAATAACCTTCTTCCTGACCTGGGGAAAGAAAACATACAGAAGGGTGAGCTCAAATGCTCAGTAAGGGTAAACAAAAGAAATATCAATCACATCATATTCATAAGAACATAACATTTTAGAAATCATACCCTGCAAAAGAGATCATAATTTCATAACATGGGATAAATCATGGTAGTGAAATGTAATCACAATAATCATAACTTAAAACATGAAGCTTTGTGGCATACACACATAATCATAGAGAATCATTTCTTATTAGACATGACTCATTGCCAAGACTATCTTAGTGGACAAATTTCATTTCTGAACCGAGTTCATTCCTCATTTTAGTCCTGTTTCACTAAAACGGTTTAACCGGCTGTTCCAGCCATGTCCATCTCATGAGATATAAAATCATTACGCAATTAATTGGAGGGAGATATGGGTCCCACCCATCTCATAATGATACCATTCTTATGTGTTCCACAAAATCATAAACCATACATCATAGCATAACCCATGTAATAAAAATAGGATTCTTAAACATCGTGACATCATAAAACAATTCATATAAGATAAAGGAATTCATAAAAATAATTCAATCACAACAATATCAAATCAATGTAATAATAGGGATAGAAACAGAACCCTTTATTATCTTAGATGGAAAATAATTTTGATAAAACACTTGAACTCCATTCCTAAGGAAAATATCCTTTCTACTTCAAAAACACTTTTCATTTCTTAACATGTCATACAATTCTAAACTAAAAGAAGTTGATTAAAAATAAACATGAAAACTTGGAAATGAAGCTTCTTGGAAATAATGTTTTAAAAATCCATTCATGCTGTATAAGTTAAAAAACACATTCTTCTCGTACTTTTGTCGAAAAAGTCAAAAAGTACCTCGTATGAAAAACGACAAAAGATTTCTTTCATATTTTTTAATAAAAACTCACCGAAGGGTAAAATTGGATATAAACTATTGTAGAAGGATATAAATATTACATATTGAGGAAACATGGATGTGGATGATAAATATTCCCCAGTAATTTCTGAAGTATAAACAATCTCGGATAAAAATGAGATTGTGAGATTTTCCCTAACCATAGGTCCGACTTGCTTCGTAAGTGTCCAAACCTCCTGTATAATGATTTAAATAATGTCATTGACTTATTCCATAATCATACTCATTGTTATGATATCATATATGGTCATATTAATATCTTATTATTAGTAATATTTCATTGCTACTTGTTATTCGGGTGTTTATTACTTTTTGTTCTTATGCGTGTTTTGTCGAATAAATTCTTATTCATATTTTTAGGTTATAGATACCACATTTCCAGAATTTTATTAGTGTAATATATATCATATTTATTAACTCAATTCATTTATGTAATCATTATGCAATGAAAATCATGTAGAACAAGTCGCATCACATCGTGGAGACGGTATTCCGAACATACGCACGAGCGATGATATCATTCCCATGATCGTGGAATTGTATTGGAGTGTATGTATAATATTTCAGAATCAATATAAATTTAAAATAATCGTATATATTCATTATTTACAACATTATACCCATCCAAGTAAGGTGGTGGTGGAAAATAGATTACACCACGGTGTGGACACAGTATTCTGTACGTACGCACGCGCGGTGATTTCGTTTTCCGTAGGATGGATAGATGGTAAAATAGGGTTGTTTAATACTTATAATAACATATCAGAATATGATTGATACTGATGTTATTAATTCAAAATGAAACAACTAAAGAAGAAGATGTGGAAGACGAAATAAAGTTGAAAGAATCGGTAACAGACATTACCTCTTCTTTGAAGCGCTTCTTTGAGACCTCCTTTTAGGGCACTAAAATTGGTCTTTGAAGAAGACTAGGACCTCTAGGATTTTTCTAGGGAAGTGGAAATGAAAAATTGGTAGGGTTTGGACGATCTTGAAGTCTCAATGTGGTTTGAGGAAGAGAGGGAGGAGGTTCCCTTTTATAAGGGAGGGGAGGGGCACCTTTGGAAAAACTAACTATATAATTTTATTATAAAGTCATATTCGGTTTTAAATAGATCCAAATTGATTTATTTAGAAGCTAAGGTGGGGATGGGTAGAAATAATCTCATCCAATAGAATTTGGACAAGTTTAGTATATTATTTTAACCTTATCATTTAGATTTAACTTTAAGTTAGATAATTTTACTTTTACCGTGTCTTTTTGTGTTCTTACACTATAAGGTTAATAAACATACTATCACAAGTAAAAAAGAACCCCAAGATGTTTATTATTAATATATATAACCGTATCTAAGTCATTTGGCCGAAACATAGATTTTTTAGGAATAAAATAACAATTAATAATATAATATTTGTTTTAAAAACTATTTTATGTCAATTTTGACACTATTTAGTAATATATTTTTGTGAAACTCATAAATGAATGATTAGTTAAAAAATTAAATTAAATCTATACTAACATGTCATATTAACATAGAAAATTAGTGGAATTCATAAAAAGTCTCAAATTACATTTATTTGGGTATTTATAACATCAATTATGTGAATATTTCATTAATAAGATAATTACTGCATCATCTTTGTGTCATAAATAAATTAAATTATTTAATGTCTAAAAATTACAAATAAAATACATTTATGTAGTAAATCTTTTTATATTTTTATGGAATATTTATATTCTAATTTATCTTATGTATAACCCTATATTAAAAATTATGTACTTATTAAACATTGATTTTAACTATTTTAACCCTTCATTAAATAAATTAATAATAAATTTCCTATTCTAATCCAAGTGGCCCTAAATAGTCATATTTTATTCATAAGGTTATTTTTGGTCGAATTACACTTATCCAATAGAATTAGGACATGTAATATGGTATTAATAATATCATTTTTACCCTTAATTTCCCTATTTACTTTTAACCGTGGTAAATAAAAGTAAAGAGTTACTATTCACCAAAAATTATTTTCATCTCATTGAACCACATTTTACTTCCTGACATCAACCATGTCTCTCGTATTTTTGAAATTCCACTCACAGAAGCGGTAAAATTATGTTTTATGTAAATTTGCAAATTCTACTAGGAGTTGTGTAAAAGACGGTGAGAAGATCAATAAAATTTTTATATATCTAAATTTATCAAAAAATTACTCCATTGAATTACATTGACCTTATATAGGTATTATGTATCAATTTTGACCTAAAATAAATTTACATAAAACAAATAATTATTTAAATAAAAAGTTGGTTTTTAAATAATAACCCAGTGTTTTCACTATTCATCAAAAACTGAAAGTTTCCAGAAAAATACCAAAATTTCACCCTAGGCTAATTTCGATATTCCGAATCCAAAAACAAAGTCCATTTTGTAAAATAAAATTTACTAAATTTCAAAAAGTGGTTATTACTATTCATAACGGCTAGTTTTAATAATATTTTAATAGCATATCGTTGTTTAGTGAATCTCGGTATTGCGTACGACACAAGCTATCAAGGAAGGTCGCGATTGCGTGTAAAGCAAGCCAATATAGTGTTGTGTGTAGTGAAATATTCTTTTGATGATTTATATAAAATAAAAACAAAATATTTCTTATAAAAGTCTCGGGTGTAACATTCTACCCCCCATAAAATGAATTTCTCCCTCAAAATTCGTCACTTGTAACAAACAGATGAGGATACCTCTCCCTCATCTTATCCTCAAGCTCCCATGTAGCTTCTTCTAATTGGTGGTTACACCATAAAAAATTCACCATGAGAGTGGTCTTGTTCCGTAGGACTTTTTCACTACGATCGAGAATCTCTATCAGCTGTTCTTCATAAGAACGATCTTGTTCAAGCGGTGCAACATCTGAGCCGAGTACATGTGAAGGATCAGGTATGTACTTTCTCAGGAGAGATACAGGGAACACATCATGAAATTGAGAGAGATTCGGTGGAAGTGCCAATCGGTAAGCTACATTCCCAACACGATCCAGTATTTTGAAAGGACCGATATACCTAGGGCTCAGCTTTCCCTTCTTTCCAAATCTCATTACTCTCTTCCAAGGTGACATTCATAAGAACACTTTATCACCCACTTAAAACTCTAAGTATTTATTTCGGTTGTCGGCATAACTTTTTTGTCGAATCTGAGCTGCTCTTATGTGTTATTGAATAGATCAGACCTTTTCTACCATCTCATCAACAGGATCAGGTCCTAATAGATTTCTTTTCCAAACTTCATCCCAGCAAGTTGGAGTCTTGAATTTCATTCCATAGAGAGCTTCATATGGAGCCATCTGAATACTGGAGTGAAAGATATTATTATAAGAAAATTACACCAATGGTAGGTGTTGATCCCAACCACCTTGGAAATCCATAGAGCAAGCTCTCAACATATCTTCTAGAGTTTGAATTGTCCTCTCAGACTGACCGTCTGTCTGAGGATGATAAGAAGTGCTGCAACTCAACTCTGTATCCAGAGTTTGCTGAAAACTTCGCTAGAACATTGAGGTAAACCTCGGATCCCGATCATATATAATAGAAAGTGGTACTCCATGTAATCTTACCCCTTCTTTTACATATATCCTGGAAAGCTGATCCAGAGAGAAATACTCTCTAATAGGAATGAAGTGTGCAGACTTTGTAAGATGGTCAACTATGACCCAGATAACATTATTGCCTTTGGATGTTTTAGGAAGTCATGTTACAAAGTCCATAGTGATTTTTCCCATTTCCATTTGGGTATGGGTAATGGTTGTAACATCTCCTTAGACTTCTGTATATCAGCTTTAAATTGCTGACAAACAAAGAATTTAGAGACATAATCAGCAACATCTCTTTTCATGCCATCCCACCAAAAGTACTCTTTCAGGTCCCTATACATCTTCGTGCTTCCAGGATGAATAGAGGATGAATAACTATGATCTTCATGAAGCAACTCCTTCTTTAATTAGGGTATGGGAGGAACCCAAACCCGATTCCTAAACTTTGTTATCCCATCACAATCAAGGTTGAATTCAGGAACATTTCTCACCTTCTTTTGTAACTCTACATCCTCTTTCTGTGCCTCTTTAATCTTAACATGTATATATGGTTGAACATTAATTTGAGAAAGATAAGATTTTTCCCCTTCCATTATAATTCCAAGATACGTCCTTTGTAAATCCATAAATATTGGATCTTTTGTGATCCTCATCATGCATAAGCTAGCATGGTCTTATCGACTTAATGGATTTGCCACCTTGTTTGCTTTCCTAGGGTGGTAATGAATTGAGCAGTCGTAATCCTTAATCAGTTCCAATCATCTTCTTTGGTGAATATTCAGCTCCTTTTGTGTGAAAATATAATTTAAACTTTTATGATCAGTATAAATGTCACACCTTTCTCCATAAATATAATTCCTCCAAATCAATAATGCAAAGATTACTGCAGCTAACTCCAAATCATGAG
This sequence comes from Viscum album, assembly GCA_963277665.1. Classification (NCBI taxonomy): domain Eukaryota; kingdom Viridiplantae; phylum Streptophyta; class Magnoliopsida; order Santalales; family Viscaceae; genus Viscum; species Viscum album. The sequence continues at coordinate 647,470,512 of OY728119.1, forward strand.
TTGGGTATTTTTGCTCATGGATTTTCTACTGTCCGGAGGAATAAGCTATCACCATATCATTTTACATAAGAACACACCCCAATCCCTTCTTGGATGCATCACTATAGATCACAAACCTTTCTCCACTATAAGGCAGTGGGAGCACAGGTGCACTGGATAACCTTCTTTTCAACTCCTTGAAATTATCTTCGCATTCCTCCGTCCAAACAAACGTAACTCCTTTCCGAGTCAACCTGGTGAGTGGATTAGATAATCGTGAAAAATCATTCACCAAACGTCGATAATATCCATCCAAACCAAGAAAACATCGGATCTCGGTTACTGTTGTTGGTCTCAACCGTCTTTTGATAACCTCTGTTTTTTCTGGATCCATAGATATCCCATCTTATGAGATTATGTGACCCAAAAATGAAACTTTCTGAAGCCAAAATTCACACTTGGTAAATTTGGCATAATGCTTCTCCTTTCTCAGGGTCATCAATACAATTCTCAAGTGATCATCATGTTCTTCCTTGTTCTTTGAATAGACAAGAATATCGTCTATAAATACTACCAAAAACTAATCAAGATAGTCTCTAAAGACTCTATTCATTAGATCCACGAGGATAGAAGGGGCATTAGTAAGACCAAATGACAACACTATAAATTCATAATGTCCATACCTTGTACGGAACTTCGTCTTTGGTATATCCTCCCTTTTGACCCTTAATTAATGATACCCTGAATGAAGATCAATCTTGGAAAAGTATTGATCTCCACATAGTTGTTCAAATAAGTTATCAATGCGCGGGAGAGGATATTTGTTCTGGATTGTGATCTTGTTAAGTTCTCGATAATCAATGCAGAGTCTCATTGATCCATCATTCTTCTTAACAAACAGAACAGGTGCTCCCCAAGGTGATGCACTAGGTCGTATGAACCCCTTATCAAGATTATCTTGGAGTTGCTTCTTCAATTCCTGTAACTCAATTGGGGCCATTCTGTAAGGTATCTATGAAATAGGTAAAGAACCCTGTACGAGTTCTATTGAAAACACAACTTCACGATTTGGTGGAAGACCCAAAAATTCCTCCAAAAAGACATAATCAAACTCCCGTACAATGGGAAAATTCTTAATCGTGATTTTCTCACCAACCATTCGAGATAAATAACCTTTATTGAGTGGAATCAAGACCCATAAGATGGATGAAATTTCCACAGGATGGTTATATTCATCCTTGCATCGATAGATGATCATAGATTGATCTGGAATATGAAATGTGAGTTCCCTTATTTGGAAATTGATATGAGCTCCATATAGAGAAATCCAATACATGCTAAGAATCACATCAAATTCCACTATAGGGAGGATCACAAGATTTGTAGGAAGCACTTCCCCACAAACTTCAATCAGAGAAGAATTATAAACTTTTGATGCGACTGTTGTGCCATTAGGGGTTGTCAAATCTATCTCAACATCTAATTGTTGGGGTAATAGGGTGATACCCTTAGAAAATTCTTCAGAAATAAAAGAGTGGATGGATCTAGAATCAAATAAAACATTTTCTACTTTAGATTGGATGGTAAGTGTACCTTTCACCACTTCTTTATCGTACTCCACATCGCTGATAGAAATTGCATGTGACTTTCCTTTGTCTTTAGCCTTAAGAGTTTGTTGATGTCGACCATCATCATCAACCCTTGGATTTGGGCATTGATTGGCATATTGCCCCATATCCTTGGACTTGTAACATTGAAGTGTAGGAGGTGCACTCTGCGTAGCCTTTTCATTGTTCGCATCACTAGACATCTTCTTCCCATCGTTGCGGCATTCAAATGCCTGATGACCTTCCTTTCCAAATTTGAAACATTTACTTGTCCCTTTAAGACAACTCCCTCCATTTTTTTCCACACTTTGATCATAAGGGAAAACTCATCTTATTTGTAGTGTGCTCTTTAGATTTTCCTTTGAATTCCATTTTCCTCTTCTTATCAAACCCATATGACTGATGGGTTACTCCAATATCCATATCAACTTTGAGAGCACATCGAACGATTTCTTCGTAGCTATTGAAGTCCCTTATGGGTAACAACCTTCGAAGACTTGGTTTTAAGACACTAAAAAATCGATCAATCTTACTCTCAGGTTGGATAATAATACCAGAAGCACACCTTGTAAGTCTTGTAAAATTTTCTTCATAGGTACCAACAAATTCATCATCCTTTTTCTATAGTTCATGAAACTCCATCTCCATCTTTGTTCGGAGAATACGAGGGAATTACTTATTGAAAAATATGTTCTTGAACTCATCCCATTCCATGTACTCAATTTCATCTCATGGCGTCATATTCTTGATAATATTCCACCATTGATCAGCATCACCTTCCAAACGATACAATGCTAAGATGAGTTTATCATGTTCAGAACATTGAAGAACTGAAAATATATTTTCAGTAGTTATGATCCATTGTTCATCAACTAATGGATCCGTAGACCCACTGAATGAAGGTGGATGCTGTCTCATGAAGGATTCAACAGAATGCTACTCCTTCCTTTGCTCGTTTGGATGTCCTTCATGATTCATAGCTTGAGAAAGATGTGCGAGCATGGCTACAAGATTTTCCATTCCATCTCCCATAATGTTTGGTTTCTCAGGGGGACAATCATTGCATTGCCCGTTGCATTCTGCATTAACACGGTTCCTTCAGGTTCCAGCCATTGACTAAAACCAAGAACAATAGTGTGAGAAACACTAATTATAATAGGAAAACCACATAATCAAGAATAAAATTTCACACTTAAGGTCTTATCCTAGGTTATTCATGGCCATTTATGAAACACTAATATTGTGTTCTATGCTTATACTTATCCTTATGATTCATACTAAGGATTTCACATCCTAGTTTCCAAAGGCTGACTATACCTTTCCTATGATACAAAATATAACGACCCATACTTTACATACATTATTTATACTTCAAAATTTAGGCACACTTATTACAACACATAACAAAACCATGAAAGGATCATATAGGTATAGTGTCTTTAGAAACTGGGAAACATAAACAACTGGTTCATAAAGCGTCTACATTGTCTCCCATTTATTTCACCATATCTAGAGTCCCATTTGGAATATCCTACTTAATAACCTTCTTCCCGACCTAAGAGAATGAAAACATACAAAAGGGTCCGCTCAAATGCTCAGTAAGGGTAAACAAAAGTAAAATCAATCACATCATATTCATAAGAACATATCAATTTGGAAATCATACCCTGCAAAAGAGATCAGAATTTCATAACATGAGATAAATCATGGTAGTGAAATGTAATCACAATAATCATAAATTAAAACATGAATCTTTGTGGAATTCACACATAATCATAGATAATCATTTCTTATTAGTGAAGACTCATTTCCAAGACTATCTTAGTGGACAAAGTCCATTTCTGAACCAAGTTCATTCCTAGTTTCTGTCCTGTTTCACTGAACCGGTTTAACCTGCCGTTCCAGCCATGTCTTTCTCATGAGATATAAAATCTTTACCCAATTCATTAGGGGGAGATATAGGTCTCACCCATCTTGTAATGATACCATTATTATGTGTTCCACAAAATCCAAAAAATCATACATCATTTCATAACCCATGTAATAAAAATGGGAATCTTAAACATCATGCCATCATAACATAATCCATATAAGATAAAAGGACATCACAAAAATAATTCCATCATAACATTATCAAATCAATGTAAAAATAGGGATAGAAACAGAACCCTATATTATCTTAGATGGAAAATAATTTTGATAAAACACTTGAACTCCATTCTTGAGGAAAATATCCTTTCTACTTCAATTTTTTTTCCTTTCATAACATGTCATACAATTTTAAACTAAATGAAGTTGATTTAAAATAAACATGAAAACATATAAAGGAAGATTCTTTGAAATAATGTTTTAAAAATCCATTCATGCAGTATATGTTAAAAAAACATTTTTTTCGTACTTTTTTCTGAAAAGTCAAAAAGTACCTCGTACAAAAAACGACAAAAGATTCCTTTCATATCTTTTACTAAAAACTCATCGAAGAGTAAAATTGTATTTAGACAATTTTAGGTGGATGGAAATAATATTAAATATTTAGTAAACATGGATGTTGATGATAAAATACACCCTAGTAAATTCCAATGTATAAACAATCTCGGATAAATATGAGATTGTGATATTTCCCTTACCTTAGGTCAGATTTGCTTTGTAAGTGTATGAACCTCCTGTATAATGATTTCAATAATGTAATTGACTTATTCCATAATCATAATAATTGATATGATATCATATATGGTCATATTCTTAGCTTATTATTAGTAATATTTCATTGCTACTTGTTATTCAGGCTTTTATTACTTTTTGTTCTTATGATTGTTTTGTCGAATAAATTCTTATTCTTATTTTTAGGTTATAGATACCTCATTTCCAGAATGGTATTGGTGTTATATATATCATATTTATTCACTAAATTCATCTATGTAGTCATTGTGCAATGAAAATCATGTAGAACGAGTCGCATCACATCGTGGAGACGGTATTCCGTACGTACGCACGAGCGATGGTATTATTCCCATGATCGTGGAATTGTATTGGAGATTATGTATACTATTTCAGAATCAATATCACTTTACAATAATCATATATATTCATTTATTACACCATTATACCCATCCAAGTAAGGTGGTGGTGGAAAATAGATTACACCACGACGTGGAGACGGTATTCCGTACGTACGCACGCACGATGATTTTGTTTTCCGTAGGATGGATAGATGGTGAAATAGGGTTGTTTCATTATTATAATAACATATCAGTATGTGAGTGATACTTATGTTATTAATTCATAATGAAACAACTAAATAAGAATAATTTTAATAAGAAATAAAGTTGAAAGAATCGGTAACGGACATTACCTCTTCTTTGAAGCGCTTCATTGAGACCTCCTTTTAGGGTACTAAAATTGGTCTTTGAAGAAAACCAGGACCCCTAGGATGTTTCTAGGTAATTGTAGAGGATAAATTGGTAGGGTTTGGACGATCTTGAATCCTCAAAGTTGTGTGAGGAAGAGAGGGAGGAGGTTCCCTTTTATAAGGGAGGAGAGGGGCACCTTTGGAAAAACTAAAAATATTATTTTGTTATAATGCCATATTCGGTTTCAAATAGCTCCAAATTGATTTATTTTGAAGATAAGGTGGGGATGGGTCAAAATACTCTCATCCAATAGAATTTTTACAAGTTTAGTTTACTATTTTAACCATATCATTTAGATTTAACTTTAAGTTAGATAATTTTACTTTTACCGTGTCTTTTTGTGTTCTTACACTATAAGGTTAATAAACTTACTATAAAAAGCCAAATGAGCCCCAAGTTATTTATTATTAATATATATAACCGTATTTAAGTCATTTTTCTGAACCCTAGATTTTTAGGAATAAAATAACAATTTATAATATAATATTTATTTTAAAAACTATTTTATGTCAATTTTGACAGTATTTAGTAATTGATTTTTTGTGAAAATCATAACAGAATGATTAGTCCAAAAGAAGTTAATTACATCAATACTAAAATGTCATATTAACCTAGAAAATTAGTGGAATTCATCAAAAGTCTCAAATTAAATTTATTTGGGTATTTATAACATCAATTATGTCAATATTTCATTAATAAGATAATTACTGTATCATCATTGTGTCATAAATAAATTAAATTATTTAATGTATAAAAATCACAACTAAAATACCATTATGTAGGAAATCTTTTTATATTTCTAATAAATTTTCATAGCCGAATTTATCTTATGTATAACCCTATATTAAAAATTATGTACTTATTAAACTTTGATTTTAACTATTTTAACCATTCTTTAAATAAATTAATAATAAATGTCCTAATCTAATCCATGTGGGCCTAAATCGTCATATTTTATTCCTAAAGTTGTTTTTTGTCGAATTACACTTATCCAATACAATTAGGACATGTGTTAGGGTAATAATAATATCATTTTTACCCTTAATTACCCTATTTACTTTTAACCGTGGTAAATAAAAGTAAAAAGTTACTATACACCAAAAATTATTTTCATCTCATTGAACCACATTTTACTTACTGACATCAACCGTGTCTCTCGGATTTTTGAAATTCCACTCACAGATGCAGTAAAATTATGTTTTATGTAAATTTGAAAATTCTCCTAGGAGGTGGGTAAAAGACGGTGAAAAGTCCAATAAATTTTTCATATATCTATAATTTTTATAAAATTACTCCGATGAATTACATTGAACTAATATAGGTATTATGTATAAATTTTGACCTAAAATAAATTTAAATAAAATAAATATTTATTTAAATAAAAAGTCGGTTTTTAAATAGTAACCCAGTGTTTTCACTATTCATCAAAAATTGAAAGTTTCTAGAAAAATACCAAAATTTCACCCTAGGCTAATATCGATATTCCAAATCAAAAAACGAAGTCCATTATGAAAAATAGAATTTAAAAAATTGGTCATTACTATTCATAACAGCTAGTTTTAATAATATTTTAATAGCATATCGTTGTTTAGGGGAACTCGGTATTGCGTACGACGCAAACTATCAAGGAATGTCACGATTGCGTGTAAAGCAAGCCAAGCTAGTGTTTTGTGTAGTGAAAGATTCCATTGATGATTTATATAAAATAAAAAAAAATATTTCTTATAAAATTATCGGGTGTTACACTCAAGGTGACCTGAAGCCCCCAAAGGTCCCTACCTTTGAGCTTTCGAAGATCCTCTACAAGGTAAGGGAACCTTTAACCCTCCTTTTTTTAATCATGATTTCCTATATGTTATGTCTCCTAGTATCCATATTATTATGTGGGGGTATGTTCTTATATATTCTTATTACTATCCATTTCATGTAAATATGACGAGAGACCTTTTCCTCTACCATCAATTTATTTCATGAATTTTTAAGCGACACCGTTAGGCTGGCGAATGTTTCGTATAATAAATAACATATTCTCTTTTCTTTAATGTTTCATGTTCATGTGGTATGTCATTAAAATATCCATACCATGATCTTGTTGTATAAACATACTATATTATGAATTATTTATGAGTGGTTGAACCTTGTCCCCTCTTTTTTTAATGTTTTCTAAAATGATGTTTTGTAGCCATTATGCAGCAGTCTTTTTGTCTCGAAATCTCTCTCTTTTTCTCAAGAAACTCTCTTGTATTATTTATGTGGATACCCAAATATATTTTCATTTATAGGGGTATTTATAAATACATAAAATGGATATATTGGATTCTGTAATTGACATACATCTTACCCTCACTCCCTTTCCATGGGTTATAAATGACATAATGATCTTATTTTTAAGTAATTTTTATACGTCACGATTGTGACATGAAACCCACTTACTTGATTCTATTTGGGTTATATATTAAATTTTTTATTATGATATATTTGTATAACATGAAAATAATTACATATTAAAGGTGCTCCTTGATAGAACTTCAATTCATTAGGTAAAGAATTAATATATAGAGATGACAAGTTTCATGATACCTTGGTGAATAACCTTGGTCATATTTTTATGAAAACGAGGGAATGAACATTGGTGACATGTTCATGAATGTCTAAATGAAATGTTTTATCCAAATATTCAAGTTGTAATTAATGTACCTTTTATCATTATATTCCACCTTTTCTATTTCTCATGTCGGGTGGTTTTCATCCAGTTCTTATTGATATCACAAGTAAACTGATTCCCTTGATTTCCTTATTGGGCCTTCCTCTCATCCTTTCCTTTTATGTTTGTCTCCATGTAAAGAGATGAAGCAGTTGTACATAGGATGAACTTATGGAGATTCCTTACAAGTGTATTATAATAATGTTTTATATTGTTTTCATTTTTTATGTTCCAGATTTCTAAGAAACTAGAATTTTAAGATCCTCTATTCGTAAAATGTAATGAGAAGTTATTTTATAAAGTTGGGATGCGATATAGCTTGGGTCAAGGTCTTTAATATAGAATATTTGATATTTAGACTATATAAATTTCTTTCATAACATAATTGAAATATAAAATTTTAGTGTAATATAATGAATAATATGAAGGGGTTCATATTGAATAAAAATAAATATAAAATGTTTATGTTTATTTAATAAAGATTATATATAATGCACGGTAAATTTATAAAGTGTTTATAATTACTATATTTATGAATTTTTTATATATTTTTTTTATAATATTTACATTTTTAAATATTTCATTTATTTATGTATTTCCTATTATTCATGAATATAATTGTTATATTATGATTATGTTTATGCCTTATTTTAATCAGTTAAATTTTTTTTATATTTTTTCAAACATTCATATAAGTAGCTACGTGCCAGGTTTGATAACTGATTATATTTTCTAGTTCCATGGAATTATATTATACTAGGTTATGAGCCTGAATTAAATAGTTAGTTTTTGTAGTACACATTAGATATTAACATTATGATAAAATTTTGGCCTCCCTTGAGTAATGAATCCTTCTATTAAGGGACTTTGGGGTTCACACCTTGCTGGCGTAGAGTCCTATAACATTGAAAAGAATGTGGGGGTTGGCTAAATATCTCTATAATAATACTCTTATGGGATTTGTGGACTTTATATGATTATAAGAGTTTATAAGAAATATGTTCAAATACTGTGTTCATATGAATCATTTGGATATGAGTGAATATATTTCGATTTGAATTTGGGTATGTTAGACATATTATGAGTTTTATAGATAATTATTAATAAATATGTTTTGAACATATTTATTCGGTGGAATGAAAAGTATTCCAAAATAATTTTTTAAATCAAGAAATAATTTTAAGAGAATGCATGAGATAAGTTGATTAGATTAAATTCCATTTAAAATTTCAAAGTTTTAGATTTATTCTAAACAAATAACTTTTTTGTACATGAAACATCCAACATGGAAGCTTCATACTAAAGCTAGGTTCCCCTTGATTTTCTTATATAAAGAAAGAGTCTAATATGGTGACCATATGAATTAGGCTCCCCATTCTAGGAATTGTTTTGGGGTTACCCTTAGATATGAAACAATTTGGAAAGATACTAGAGCAATGGTGGTGAGTATATCCAATAATGAATTGGAAAAATAGTTTTATATTCAACAATATGGGATACATATATGATATTATTTGTATCATGGGATATATAAATAGCTAATTTTTGATATTAATAATATAATAGAATCATTTTTTAGTGTAATATGGATCATATCCCACTCATGTATATTTAGATTTTAAAATGGTTCAGAATTTTCGTAGGATAACATTTAATAAAAGTACATTAAATGAATGTAAAATATGGTACTCATTTAAAAAAAGTATTGTTATAGATATAATATTATCATTATCATCAAACATAATTTATATATCAATCATACATAAAGTATAAGATTAATGTAAGAAACTTCTTATTCTAGATCAAAACTTAATACCATTCTTTATGAAAAGAAAAAATTATATGTGTTAGTAACCCCTTATCAAGTAACCTAAATTGATGTAGTTCAACAAGTTAATATAGATGTTCATGTGAGAAATATAATAACTAACTAAAAGTTCCAAAAAGTATTCTTCTAGTTATTTAATGAATTTTATATTCACTAATTGAAATAATCTGAAAATAAAAATGAATTTAAGAACATTTTACAATATTTTCTCAATGTGTTGAGGATAGATGAACTAGGGCATGTGATGTCTAGGTTCTTGTGTTGTGTTTGTAATAGAAGTAGGTAAGTGTTAGAATTATGATAATAAAAGACAGTTGGAATGTCCAAATATTCTTCCCCAAAATATCTATAAAAGGTAACTGAAACATAAAGGTAATATTAAGAATAAAGGTGTAATAGTTATTTAGGAATGAATTATCCAAAATACCTGAATTATTTTTAGAAACTCTATGGAGTTTATATGTTAGGTATTGGTGATATGAAACTAAATATATCCAAATTTGAACATAAAAACTACCCAGATAATGAAAAGTACGGTATTGATCCTAAAAAAAAGTTACTTTTGAGTGAAACTAAGAGAGAAAATTATAACAGTAAGACAAAAAACACAAAAATTCACATGATATAAGTAATTATGAATTATATTCATAGGGAAATAATCAAATAAGGATGAAAGGTGTATTTTAATGAAAATAGGCACTAAGATGATAATGAAAAATTATAAAATAGTTGGATAATTATTTATGATTCATTTATAATATGTTATTTATTTATAAAAATAATGAAAAGTTCAAAATTAACGAAATTTATCACAAATCTGCTATCCAGGGGATTGTCTTGCAATTAAGTAAATATTTTGTTATTCAGTTATTGAATTCCTTTTAATTAAAAGTTATATAACTCTTGAATTTATTAAATTGAATAACACAACACAGATAAAAGAATTATCCAAATAATAATAATTTTCATATCAATATTTAATCTATAAATCACTTTAATTAGAATCAATATAATAAATTATTATGAAGAAAAAAAATGACTGAAATAAGAAGTTGATTAGTCTTCCATTTCTCCACTATTCATAATTTAGTTTTGTCTCTAGGCTATAATATCTAACATTACATTAATCTTCTTATGATCCATAATTATGAAATAAATTTGCATGTCCCCACTCCAATGGTTTTTTTCTATCCTTAGAAGATATCCATTTTTTATTTCACAGGATTTTGAAATTTCCTCCTTGTAAATTTAGTCCAAATGGAAGTAGAAAATACATCACTCGTCTCACTTTCATATGATATTCCTCAGATAAATATTTTTCCGATATTCCAATTAATGACCATATGTGATTAAAAATAAGCATTCATATTTACTAAACATATGAAAAAATTCATCAATGACTACCTAGAAATAGATATCTAAGCTATTGAATGAGAGTAGAGACTGCAACATCACTAAATTCATGCATCTTTCAAATCAAATTTCTCATATGATTTTTATATGTGTTAATAAACTAATTTACATTTTCATTATCAGAAATATAGTATATGATTTCCCCCAATTAATCACAATGTTAAAATAAAATTCTGATCCTTATATTCCTTCCATTGCATTTGTATCCTTAGTGGATCCCTATATAGTTGTCATCTGATCAAAATCCCCAAAAATCAATTTCATGTGCGTACCATCAATCTTGTTCATTTTTATTGTTAACTGACTTCGTTTCTTGATGGGAAATTTCATCAAGAATATCACATATTGAAATATTCAATATTGAAGCCATAACATTTTGGAGCTTAAGGTCCCACCTCTTCTCTAATAATCACCCTCTAGAATAAAAAATGATTAATGACACAATTATTCCCATGGAACTCCCCATTATATTGTCACATTCAACTAGTTACATCAATAATGAGATCATTTATTTGTATTTAATCGATTCTTAAGCTTGAATGAATCTATATCCCTATTCTTCATTCAAAATCATACGTTCAATGAATCAGAGTAAGGATTTATACTTCGTTATTAGGCTACATAGCATTGATTAATTTCATTTCGATGTCCCATAGTCTGTCATTGACTATTTTTTTGTCATAAGTATGTATTATTGGAATAGGATTGATCATCTCCAAATTCCTATAGCATGATGAGATCTCAATCCATCTCAACTATTTACAAATTCTCAAGTGAAATCCAAATCTTAAATTTGTTTTGTCTTCATTAGATCATGAATAAATTGTGATACTACTTGGGGTGAATCCGTAGTACTTTATGTCATTTAGAAATTAATCAGTTAGATTAAATAATATTTGTCCGGTTAAAGTTATGATTTTACATAAGAAACTCTTACACACTTGTTTAACTTTCATATAAAAGACAAGATGCTCGTGATAAATTTTACCAGGTTCAAGAACATTGGGATACCATACTCATTGTTATATTAGAATATTTTGAAGTTCATTGATTTTCAAATAAATATAAAATAATTGTGACGAGAAACACCTAATATTGGCACACATAGTTTGATCTTGAATTATCCACTTCTCTTAATAGAAAATATAAGCATTTTTTAGAAAGGAAACACATATTATCCAAATATTTTCCCTTTTCTCTATAATATCTAATATATTCACTAACATTTGGAATTCGTCTACATAAGATGCATGTGTTCTTTAAGAAGGTTCTTGACTGCCAGAGTAATATGATTAGAATATAACCATATCATCCTTCCTATCACTAATTTATATGGAATCGTGTGAGAATGAGATCATGAATACAGGAAATGGCCTTCTTATTCATTTTAAAAAAAAAGTCTAAATTAACAATAATATGATCAACATTCCTCGAACTTCATAGAATCAAAATTGGAATGAAACTCATTTTTTCCAATATCCCATTTCTTTGATATACCATTGTATTAGCCCCAGTCTCCCAAACTTCTGCTATAAAACCAAAATAATATATCTATAAGTATAATATGGAATTATATCATATTAAAAAAAAAATATTTTTTCCTTCATAAATTTATTCAAATCCATTTAAATTCTCATTCAAATATAAATTTAATTTTTTCGAAGCATCGGACTTCTTAGGCCCCATTAAAAATTTGACATAATATTTACTTATCCTCATACTCACCTATATTATATTTTCTAAATATTAATGTCCTATTTTATACTATTATAATAAAATATTTGAAACACATCCAAATCATATCCTAATTTAATTTCCCCTAAAAATACTCAATTTTTGGGAACTTAAAGAATTTTAGTCGATGGGTTTTCTAAAATCTCATACATGAATTAATGGTGAAAATCATCTACATGAGAAATGTACATTCCATTTATCCCCATTCATATCTTGTGATTTAAAATGTGGTTCACTTTAGCTATGTAATAGTAATCAGTTATATAGACCACATCGCCTATGTGATTTAGATAAGTGAAAAATTATGATATATGGAATCGCAAAGGGGCTTACATGGAATAAATTATATATGTGAATAATTTGGTTACATGTATTTGGATATATAAAAAGAATGGACTAACAAAAATCATTATTCCACATATATATTATTATTTGATTTTTGTTACTTTTGTGCTGGAATTCATGTACATTCTCAAAATTATAATGAGAAGCCGGGTAAATCCCAAAATCCTTAAAACTAAAAACCTCATCTTCAACCAATAGCCAAGAATTATCATCCAATTTAATACTCCTAATTTTTTTTACAGATATCATGCCTACATCCATAATAAATTTTCTTTAATTCTCTTGAAGTGTATCATAACTAACATCACAATTAATCTGTGGTTGACAATAAAGACAACACATACCACATTTGCAAGGGAACCTCAATAGCCTTATTTGGATTTTTTGTCAAACCATGAAAATAATCCTCAACTAATCATTTAAATGTTCAATAAATCAAATACGTTTTCCAAAATATAATCATCAAAAAATCGTACTATAGGTAAGAGTATAATTTCTAGTGAACTCCACCCCTGTTTGATATGAAAAAATTTACAATGTGAAAGGTGACCTACCCATTAATTCAATCCCCTATAAGGAGGAAAATCCCTCCTATAAAAGTCATTAACTTCTAGAAAATAAAAATATCCTCTTGAAAAACATATAATGAAGATATTTACCTTCCATCATAATAGTTATGGTTCCATTTATACCCCTTTAAAAAACTAATCCAAGGCTATATGGTGATTCCTCCATATGTTTATTTAATATGTGGGAGGGGATAGAAACCCATTTTTAGGATCATAATCTCAAATGTTTTATTAGGGATAACCTTTGGGAATATATCATCTAGCTGGTCATCAGTGGGAAAAATTCTAGCATGATTTCTTTGTTGGCCACCTTCCATTTATTGAAATGTTATTTGATATCAATCCACTTTAACAAGGAGTATTGTAAAATATTTTTATATAATTTTATAGTATTATGGTTATCATAATAAAATATTAGAGGTTAATTAATTTTAACCCATAAATCATCCATTTTATCTTCCATTTAATGGATCAATGTACAATCACTAGAAGTAGAACCATATTTGGCTTCAACAGTTCTATGTGTTGCTGAATTTTATTTCTTACAATGCCAAATCATTGAAAAATCTACCCTAAAAATAACACCTAAATTTGGTCTTATATCAGCACATACACCTACCCATTCATCATCTGTAAACACAAATTGATTCAAAATATTTAACTTCTTATAATGAATCCTATAGCTCATGGTCCCCTTGGAATATACCGAAACCCTTTTAGAAGTCAATATATAAAATTCATTCATATCACTCTAATATCATGCATGGTGAATTATAACATTAATAATATCTCTCCTAGAGGATAATATCAAAATTATTCTTCCAATAAATCTTCTAAAATATATGTTATTTACACAAAAAAAATATACATATTTGGTTAGTTTTATTCCCGCTTGAATAGGTGTAGATATAGGCTTTGACTAATCAATTTTAAATTTTAAATTGTTATCTATAATAGTTAACTAAAGATAATAAAATTACTTTTTAATATTTTGGAAATTTTTATCCCTATAAATACCTCAACTCAACTAGCATGTAAATCTCCAAATGATGTTTCATCTAGATGAAAAAATATTGAAAATAATTCTCATGATAACATATAAAATTAATTACACCCATATAAAACACCAAAATTATTTCACCTATCTAAATTTATTTGATATATAGGTTTCTACCACATTTTTCATTGATGAATCTTAATTCCTTAAAATAGTTATCTAACCTTGAATAATAGGCCCATGAGTTTTGTTTCAAGTCATACAAATATTTATTCATTTTTCACAGTCATGTTCCATAATTATCAATTAAAAATCCATATGGTTAATCATCATAAAAATTATCTTCAAAATATTTTTTCAAATAGGCATACATGATATTAATTTGATTAATTTTATATATTATATATGCTTATACACCAACGGAAAATCATATGGACTATAATATTGGATTTGACACAATGGTCTCAGCAAAATAAACTCCTTCAACCAAAGAATATATTTTCCACACATATATATAATTATAATTCATTATTTTTACATTATAATATAACTTATTTTTGAATACACACATTGTTATAATAATATTATTGGCCAAATATCTTGGAACATGGTCCTATGTGGGATTCTTTTCTATCTGATTTAGCTCCTCATGCATTGTTTCAACCCCTCATTTTTAATAAAAGGTTTCATCTACTGAATTTGAATTAACATGATAGATTAAATAATGTTTATTTCTGATTAGAAAAATTATTTTTTCCTAGATTGGTGCTGATTGAGTCTTCATAATTTTATATAAATCCAAATGTATCTTGAACATCTTATATTTCTACATAGAATTCTTGGGAACTGCCTCTTCATCATCAGTCTGATTAGAGTCATCAGATATATAACTAGTTTCAAATTCAAGATTTAGTTTACTAATCTATCATGAAATATTTACATTTTTCCATTATATTTTTCATTATATATTATATAAAATTTATTCATCATGTGTTTATTTTCAATATTTTTGACATCACAACTATCAAATATTTTAGTATGTTTTTTATAACATTTGTACCCTTTATCATTTCATATTTATATATGAAGGACACACTCCTTGTACCTCAAAAATTTTCTATTATTATTTTTTAAATAAAGTAAATTTATTTGATATATTTCATTACATGAAACACTAGTTTATATTTCACTACCAACAACAATGGTTTAGCTTGCATTATACACAACACTGAGTTTTAACCAAACCACGCCATATTATTAATATAGTTTTTTACAAGGGATCGTGATAACCTCGATATTAAACATAGAGATATGAATAGTAATAACCAGGTTTCAAATTAAAATTATAATGGTATTATATTAAAGAAACTTATTGACAAAAAGTCATAATTTTTTATAAATTATTTGGATGTTTGAAAATTAATAATTTCTAAAAAAATAATTTGTTTCTTTTTGTGATTCTCAATAAATATATTTTTTCAAACTTTTTGAATGTATATTTTATAAAATAAACTAATTTTTTGAAATCAATATGTTAGAATAATTTTAAGATGAATTTTCTAGATTTTTTCTCAAAAATTTCTTTTCTAATGAATAGTGAAAAAATGAATTTTAATTGGAATCATCCTTTTAGTTTTTTTATAATTATAAAGACAAGGTCTCTTTAAAATTATTTTAAAAGTAAATATAATTTAATTATATATTATATAAGATTATTTATGTCATTTGTAATTTTTTTCATTTATTTATATAAAAACATTACAATATTTTGAACATTTCCTCTTTAAATCCCCTATCTCTCATTGCATATGCGAGATTAATTTTGAAGTTTAATTTTGAATCTTATGTGAATGGAATTTAGAAAAATGGATTCTACATTTTTAATCCAAATAAATTATAATATTTTATAAGGTTAACATAATATTTTTCTGAAATGAATTGTAAAACAAAAAAATATTTACTCTGGTTAAGGTAAAAATAGTTGTTATGGGGGTAAGGGGTGGGTTAAACTAAAAAGATAAGGGTTAAAATAATAAAAAATTTATAAAAAAAAAATTATGGACATATTTATTCCTTATCCCTTTCTATTATCGATAATTTTTCATTATTGGAGGCTTTTGAAAAGAAAAACATAAGGGTGTAATTCATTCTTTAAAAAAATTACCCAGGTCACACCCACCTCACTTATAAAAACTCACCCCTTATACACTCATATTCACAAATTTTATCCCTTTTTTATTACCCAGTACCTTCCAAAATAAATTCCCAAATTCCATTCTATCATATTAGAATCCTTATTTTATGTATAAATTCATCCTAGAAAGGATTTTAGTGCAACCTAAATGAGGATACCTAAAGAAGAGGTAATATTCATAAATGAGTTCTTTTGTTTTATTACTTAGTCCAGAAAAATTAAATTATTATCATAACATTATGATTTCATAAAATTGTCATATTTAATATATTTAATTTTTTTATTTTAATAAAATGGCCAAAAACTATTTCTATGTTTAACAAATGGGTTATAAAATCATCAATCGTCTATATAATGTACTACCACCTCACGAACCGATTATATTTATTTTTACATTACCACATCTAAAGGATAGATTTAATAATGAATTTTTATTTATATATTATATTTATGATATTATTATATTTATGTAATTATTAAATCCGAAATACCAATATAATCTCCATTTTGTGGCAATAAGATAACATTGCTCATGTGTACACATGATTATTACCTCGTGAGGTGATGCGCTTACTTAACACATTACATGGAAGGTAATATAGATGGTTTTAATAAAAATAAATGATATAAATGACATGAAAATTTGTGTGTAATGATAATATGTCCTTATAATTTTTTTCTTTTAGTCTGACAAGAAAATGGAAACTCAATTCATGCGTACATATGGTCCACCACTCCTAGAGTGTTTTATTTCATTTTCTATGATAAAAATTAATGGATTACTAAAAACTCATATATTCTGAATATATATGACATTTATATCATGATTAAAAATCTGGAGATTATTATATCTTGATTAATGTTGTAGGACCTTAAATAAAAAAAATCAAAACGTACATGTGAAACAGAGCAGTTATTACTTGAAATGTAACTTTAACATGAAATTGTTTTAAAAATTATTAATCAAACTTCACAAAAAAAACAAATGTAGTCTAATATATATAAATAATATTATATAATAGGTTTTTAATAGACTTATATTTAATATAAATGAGGTTTGAACATGTATTACATAATTCTAAATGTAATATAAGATATTTCCATTTCACTTTTATTATTATGTGAGACACATGTCATATTATCCATGTGTTTCTTTTCTATGGTGTATATAATTCACCTGAATGTATATTATGATGTTTTTCCTTAACTTTTTAGGAATTAAATACCCATTTTATTATCTATATTCCATGGGGTTTATTGTTCAAAATTTACGAAATAATTAAGGGATTTTGGTCTCAATTTTCCTTTCTTCAAGTGAGATGTTATGTTATACATATATATATACTTTTATGAGATTTATATATAAATACCTTTTGAAAAATTCATGAATTTATTTACTATGATGATATTTTAACTATCAATCAACATTATTCTTTCTTGGGGCTTAGAATTCCATGTTACCACGTGGTAAGGGTTTTATGTTACAATCTCATTGTTTATTGGGAATACTCATTATTATGATTCCAATGATGAAATACTATGATATATCTTTCAGTAAATTCATTTATTATATTCTTTTATATTTATTCATGATATTTTCATGTAATATTACCAATTAAACGCTCTTGTGTTCTTAAAATAATTTATAATATGTTTATAATAAATTTCATTTTTATTTCTCTCTTAAGTGGAAAACCATTTTCTTCCAAAAAAACTGTTTTCTAAAACTGTTTTAAAAAATGTTTTTAAACATTTATAAATTATTTATTAAATAAATATTTACCCATTTTTAATTTCTATAAATGGGTTTAAAGGAATATTAATTTAATTTTTAAAGAAAGATATGTATTCACCCCCTGAAAACACGAAAAAATATTTTTTTAACAAATACTGTATTAATAGTATTTCCCAATTTCATGAACTCTCAATGATTTCATGAATACCTTAATTTTTTAAAATTTTATTTTCAATCAAATTTTTTTTCTTTAATAATTTCTAAAATATTGAAATTTTAAGTAAATAATTTCAAATTTAAAAGGAATATGAAAATATATTTTGTTTTAAAAAGTGTTTTTCATAGAGGAAAATATATTTTCCATAAGAAATATTCCACAATAATTTTAAAAGATTTCTTTATATGTTTTAATGTTAATTTGAAAGAAAATTATTTCTAAAATGGTTTAAAAAATTTTTGTTTAAAAAATGGATTTTTTACGTAAGGTTATCATAGTCAATAAATATTCCATGCAATCATTAAAAAATATCCTCCATCTAAGATAGAATTATTTGATGTTACTTATTCTTTAATAGGGATACCCACCAAGGATAACATTCTTATTCTTTACGTGCAATTTTTATGAAGAAAATATGATTATAAAACCCTCCTATCTTCCACATGTTATACGATGATTAAAATATTAGGAATGGTTTTTGGATGATTAAATAATTAAATGATTATGAAATGTATATATTCTCCATAGGTTATTATGTAAGGGAATGTTTATGTAAAACATTTATTTTCATGTTTTATGATATGATGAATGTTTTTTGATATTTTGGAATACATATGTGTTCTTTTCATTATGGTACATTTGAGATGTATGACTTCCCAAAATGCATTGGGTAGAGATTAGTATGAGATATACACGACTAAAATGGAGAGTGAGTTGGGTTCAACAAGGGACTTCTTCGACTTTAATAGTCTCTGTAGTGTACCCTTTATAAAATTATAGTTAGGGGAGTGAACCCAATCCACTATGATAGCCTCTTCAAAGACCCTTGTCTAATATGGAAATTATTTTTTATTCTTATATATATTGCAAAAAACTATGTCTTATACCAATTTTATTTTATCATGTATTATTATTTTTTGATTCCTTTATGATTCGGGTGTTCTAAACTGCCAATATTTATTCCATGACCCAATAGTATGTCAAATGATTTGAAGGGTATGATTTTATATTGTTATGATCATGTTCTCCCACCCTTATGTTCATGTTTTGATCATATTTATCCAATTTTTTATCCTTAATAATCATTTTAGGTTACCCTCTATTATGTTTTCTTTCCCCATGTTATGATGAAATGTGCAACTTATAATATTTCTACAAAGGGTTCTAGTAATGAATATCATAATGGGAGATGATTTAGTTTACCTATGGAATAGTTATTTATGTTTACATGTTTATAAATACACAAAACTATTATGGCCTTAGGTGTGTTGGTGTACTGTATTGTATATTCATAAAAATGTTGTAATATCACTATATGATATGTATATGACACTATAGCTAGTATCATAGGACATGTTTTTTTTATCCTTTGGAAGCTAGGTTGATAAAACCATAGTGATATACCTATGTAAATGTATAATGATATATCTAATGATGAGTCAGAGTATAATAAAATGTCTTGGAATTTTGGTAAATGATAGAGAGAGTGGTTTTCAAGAAATTACATCTCATTTTTGATACTAAAATTAGAAATCGGACTTGGTAAAAAGGTACCTAGGAGTAATAAATCTCAAAAGGTAACATTGATCTTATCTTGTTTATCGCATGGAGCATGACATTGTGCCTTACTTCACTCCTGGTCTGACACTCCCAGGGGATTTAATTTTAAAATACATAAACTCCTTTTGAACCACTATGAAGGATTTAAATAGATGATAACCATGAATGACATATGATGATCTTATGGTGTTGAATATTAAATAATATGTCATGATTTAAAAATAATATAATTTAATTTTCATGATTATGTGGTTCCCCACTATTATATTTATTTTTGAAACAATGTTTTTTAATTTTATTCAATTGTTTTATCCCAAATAAACCATCTTAATTTTGATTCTAGTGGGAAATAAATCAACTATCCTCCAAAAAATTCAAATGGTTAGTAAGATTGAATAAAAAACCCCATTTCTATAGTCACACAACTTTATCAAAATAGAAATCATGTTGGGCATCCCAATAAACAATGGAGGGAACATCATTATGTTGAGTCCTTCATGAGGAAATATACACCTTCTTTCGGTGGGTCTTTTGATCCATTAGTAATAGAAAAATGGAATATGACAACTAAAAAAATATTTTCAATTATCTATTGTTCGAAACATGAAATGTTCTGTTGGTTTTCTTTTGTTTGAATTGCTAAGTAGATCAATGGTGGACTGTTTTAAAGAATATGAGAAAATAGAATGAAATTGTATATATATATTGGGATGATCTCAAGAACACATTTTTCTATATGTACATTCATCAAATTCTTTATATGAAGATGGATAAGGGGTTCCTTGAGATAATTTCAATAAAAGAAAAATCTATTGTTACAAACAATGAAAATCGTACATGACATGTGAGGTATTATTCTGGTTTTATCATCCAACAGGAAATTAAGGTTGATCAATTATTCAGAGTCTTAAAACAATTCCTCAATGGGAAATTATCCATAATAGTCTTCAGAAGTTATGAATATACTTTTTGTGGTTCTTTCATGGTATAAATGATAGTCGTAGTAATTTCGGAATCTCATGGTCTTGATTAGAAGAGAAAAATGCAATTCAAAGGAAATATAAGATCTTTGGAGAGAAGAACCTTATCTTTCTTTTATGCTCAAAGTGTGGGAAGGATCATGGAGGAAATTGAATTAAGTGGAATAGTAAATGTTTTATTTGTTGAAGGTAAGGTCATTAAAAATTTTATTTCTGAAGATATAGGAAGAATTTAGATTAATATGCAACTAGAGATAAAACTAAAAATAATAGACCACCCCTATATCAGTGTTTCAAATTAAATGATTAGTTTCATTAAGCAAATAAATTCCCACATATGATGTTTAATGACAATGATCGATGTCAAAATCCAGATAAGATGATTGAAGAATGGAAATCACATGTGATCACTCATTCTAATGAGTGGTGTGATAAGGAAATGTTGAAAGGTACCCTTAATATCCCCTTAAGTACTACTAATGTTTCATTTTACATTATATATACACATTCCTTCGTATCTAAATAATTTTATAAGTGTATATATATTCCATCCCAACAATTAGATGCAAAATTATCTGTGAAAACCCCTAATGGAATGATGATCACATCTCAAGTGTATGAGTACTCTCTTGTTGATGATGGTGGTATAATGTGTGTCATGAAAATATTTTCATTATTCCACTAGTTGAATTTTATGTTATCTTTGTAATAGACTCAGTTTCTCCATATAAATCCCCCATAAATTGTCGAGGAAAGGAAGTCATGTTTTATAGTCCAAACCAATCTAGTTTCATCAATCAGTGTGACAATATATATGAACATAATATGGGGATCACATCCATTTTATAGGTCTTAATTCCCATTAATAAGGGGTTTTATTTCAAATGGTTGGGCATTAACTTAACATCAATGATATGCTTATTATGGGGGAAATTTTTGAAATATTTCACTATTATTTTCTTCGACTTCCCTCAAAATTTGAAGTTATGTTATCAATAGAATTTATACCTTGTTTTATACCAATATTTATGACTCCATACAGAATATATATATTCAGTTTCCTGATTTGAAGAAAAAACTCCAGGAAAACCATGAAATGGGATTCATTTGTCCAAATGTTCCACCTTGGGTTTCAAATATACATTGAATTTAAAATAGATATGGATCAATGAGACTCTGTTTTGATTATCATAAGATAGAAATGATCACAATTAGGAAAGAAAATCCTCTTTATTCAAACTAATTCCCCATTAATATTTAGGGATTTAAGGAATAGAACCTTTAGTGATTAACTTGATTAGATTATGGTAGTGTTTATAGATGATATTATTATATACTCAATGATGAAGGAAGAGAATTAGGTTAACTTATTAATTTTACTAAATACATTATGAATGGATAAACTGTTATAAAATATAAAGAGTATGAATTTTGGATATAAATGGGTTCATTTTTGGATCATATAATCCCATGAGAGGGTATATTAATAGATCTATAAAAGATAGAGGATATTTAATATTAGAACAGAACAACCATGGTGACTGAGAGTTTTAGATTTTTGGGATTAGATAGATATTGTCGATGGTTTGTGGATAATTTATCAAGACTATGTAATCAATGTCTATGTTAACTTGGAAGGGATCCAGGTTCATCGGGACAAATGATTGGAAGGAAATTTTCAAGGAACTAATGAGTATAGTATTCAACACAGATGTTCTTACACTAACCTACATTGGATACAGATTTATAATCTTTGATTATTCATAAAATAAGGGATTGGGGTGTGTTTGTTTTGTATAATGACATGGATATTTCTTATGCCTCATGAAAATTGAATTTACATAAGAATAAGATACCAAACTCGTAATTTAGAGTTACTTGATATAATTTTCTCATTAATGATATAGATGAATTATTTTTGTGTAGAAATGTTTTATATATATACCGATCATAAAAAATTAAACAATATATTTAGAAAAGGATTCCAATATGTTCCTAATAATATGGTTAGATCTGATTAATGATTATTACTGGTCAATAAATTTCCACTCTTAGATAGTGAACAATGTGGTTGATGATTTGAGTCAAAAGGATCATGTTAGATTATCAATGTCGAGGATTAAAAAAGATCCAATATTTATTGATTTGAAAAATAAAGATATAGAAATCATGATGGAAGGTTAAAAATAGTTTCTTGCTCAATTGAATTTGAAAATTCTACCCATGTGAAGACTAAATAGGCATAAAATAAAGATGTAGATATATAAAAAAAGGTTAAATGGTTCCTATGATTATCCTTTATCATGATGAAATGATATTGTTTATGAACCATTTATAATTTTTTTACATACTATATTTTTTTTGTGGGATTTATTAGTTGAAGCTCATGGTTCATAATTATCTATTCACCCTAGAAGTGTGAATTTGTACACATGTTTGAAAGATTATTTCTAGTGGGATTGAATAAACAGAAATATCATAGATTTTATATCTCGGTGCTTGGTATGTCAATGGGTTGAGGAAGAAAGAAAAATATTTAAGGGGGTGTTACCTCCCTTACCCGTACTAGAATGGAATTAAGAAAACATCACCATGTACTTTTTCATCAGACCTCCCAAAATTTCTAAAGGGTATAATTTTATAAGGGTTTTATTCAATCACCTTACTATGTCATCACACTTTAATTATATTAGAGAATAATTCTCCATAGATCATATTTTATAGGATATAAATTATGTTAGTTTTAAGGTTACATTGAATACAAAATTAAATTATGTATGATTGACATATAAGGTATTCCTCAATGTTCTGGAAATGTATTTAGAAAAATCTTAATAGAAATGTAAAATAATACCTAGGTATATTAGTATGTTGGAAATTGTTGACCTTATAGGGATTATAGATCATCGCATCGAAATTTCACTAAACCTATCTCAAGTATGAAATTTTTTTTATGTATATCTCTTGAGGAAATATATACCTAACCCTTCACATGTTATAAACATATAGATCATACATTGGGAGCATGATATATCTTATTTTGAACAACCAATATAGATTATTGGTCATAAAAAGAAATACCTATTGAACTATACAACTCACAAGGTTAATGTGTTTTGTGAAACCCCCAGTTTGAGGAAGCTATAGTTTTACTTGAGGATATGAATAGTTTTAATTATTTTAATTTTGTTTTTTTTTTGATTAAATAATTACACGAGTGAAATTTATTTTATATGGGGTAGAACATAATACCCACTGTTTTTTATATTTTATCCAAATAAATTAAATTTTTTTGATAGATTTCATTACATAAAATTTCATGTTATGATTTTTCTACACACAACACTGGGTTATCATTGGCTACACACAACACTGAGTTTTAAAGAAACCAAAATATATAATTAATATAGTTATTTAAATGCGACCATTATAAACTAGCCCTATAATAAAGTTATATGAATATTAATTTTTTTTAAAAACTAATTTTAATTGATTTATATTAAATAAAAACGATGATAAAAAAGTAATTAATTTTCAATAAAGAATTCATATGTCTCAGAAATTCTATTTTCATAGAAATGGGTTTTGATGATAATTAATAAAATTAATAATTTGTACTTTTAGAAAATTAATTTTATATAATAAAATTAATTTTAGAAGTCATAATTTCAAAATTATAATAAGGTGATTTTTTTTATTTTTTATGAGAAGATTCATTTTCTAATTAATATTGAATGATACTAAATTTCATTTGAATCAATTTTATATTCAATTTTAACCTAAAAACTTTCTAAACATTCGAACATTTTCTCTTTAAAACCCTGCTTTCTCACCGAGTCTTCAAGGTTCATTTCAAATTAAAATTATCCACTAATGATAATGGAATTTGGAAAAATGGATTCCATATTTTGAATTTAAATAATTTACAATTTATAATAATGTTAACTTAATTTTTGTACCAAAATAAATTGTAAAACAATAAAATTATTTATCATACTTGTGGTAAAAAAAGTATTTATCAGAGAGGTTAAACTGAAAAGATATTGGTTAAAAATTATCCAAAACATGTCCAAATCCCATTAGATGGTCATATTTTAACCTTATATCTTATATACATGACAATGTTACATTATTGGAACCTTGTTGCATGAAAAAATATGTGTGTAATTCATTATTTCAGAAAATTACATGTGTGCCACCCACCACACTTTTAAAAGGCCACCCTTTATCCTCTTCTCTTAAAATAATCGAAACCGTTTGGTTTAGACAATATATTCTAGAATAACTACCCAAATTCTCTCTTATAATCCTATAAGCCTTTGTTAGGATATAAATCCAACTAAGGAAGTCTTTTGGTGAAAAACTAAGGAGGATGCCCAAAGAAGATGTAATGTTCATCAACGATTATTTTTGTTTTATATATTCCATCACCTCCTTAAATTATTATTATAATAGAATAAGTTAATGACATATTTATCTTGAATATAATGATATTTTCTATGTAATTATGTTCTAAAACTATCTCTACTTCCATTAAATGAGTTATGGAATCATCATTCGTGTCTTTCGTGGACTACCACCTCACGAACTGATGTCATTCGTTTTTCCATTTCCACATATACAAGCCAGAAATAAAGATGGATCTATTATATATATATATATATATATTGAATTATGATATCACACCTACCTTTATAATCCCTATTTTGTGTGGGCATGATTATATCGCTTGTGTGTGTGACAGAATACCACCTTTTGAATCGATGTGATTCATTTGTGATTTACAAGGAATGTAAAATAGATGGGATTATTAAAAATTTGAGATATAAATGATATAAAAATTATTATAGTGTGATAATATAACATTTTAAATTATTTATTTTAATATAATATGAAAATGGAAACATGGTGCATGTGTACGTATGACCTACCATATCAAGGAATAGTGTATTTCATTTTCTATCATTGTTTTTCTAGATTAATATAAATAAATATCCAATAAATATATATGTTATTTATATCATGTTTAAAGTTTTTGATGTGAAAAAATCATTGTGAAATTAAGAGGAACAAAAATGAAAAAACAAAACATAAATAAGAAACAAAGTGTTTATTCCTCGAAACATATGTTAAAATGGAATTACTGTTAATTAGGTAACAAAAGGTTGCAAGAAAATCATATATTTCATCATATATATTAACAGTTTTCTATATTATGTTTATAATAAACTTATATATGTTTTATATGAGTCTTTAACATTTATGTTAGGTGTAAAGACTTAAGGTAATGGATTTTTGTCTCACTTTAATTTTTTTCTGAGACACATGCCATATTCACCGTGTGTTTCTTTTATGTGGCCAATATACTACCCTGAAATTTATTTTAAGATTATTTACCTTAAATATTTGGTATTTAAATATCCATTTTATGACAACTATTTCTTTGGGTTCATGGTTCAAAAGTCACCAATGTAGTAACGTACTTTTGTCTCGATTTTCATTCTTTGAGACATGTAAAATGTTATGAACCAATCTTATTTTACATGGTATATATATACTGACCTTCTACATATATTTTCATGAATTAATTTAATCTCGCTATATTATATGTTTCATTTAAAAAATTTCTTTTATGGGGATTATGATTCGAAGTTACTGAATGGGAAAGGGTTCTATGTTATAATCTAATCATTTTTTTAGGAATACTCAGGATTATGATTGAAATACTGAAATATTCTATTATATATATAAACTTATTTATTTTATTATACCACGGTAATTCATAATATTTTAAAGTAATAGTAAAATATTTCCACTATTGGGTAATTAAAATAACTGATAACATGTTTTAAGAAAAAACTATTTATTTCTCTCTTCGATCAAAACCCCATTTTCTTCCAAAAACATGTTTTCTAATTATATTTTCAAAAAGTTGATTATCCTTTCCAAAGTGATTTAATAAATATATCATTACCCATTTTTACTTTTTACAAAAAATTTTGAATGGAATATTCATATTGTTCTCAACATAAGGCCCGTTTGGGTTTCAACAAAAATGTGAAAAGAATATTCATTTTTCACAAGCATAAAATGTACATTATTTATCAATGTCATGATCCCTCAATGATTTCAAGATCAAATTAATATTTTTAAATGTTATTTTAATAGAAAAATATTTCTTTAATATTTGGAAATTTTTTAGATTTTAGGAAATAAATTCATAATGAAAAGGATTTGGAAAATGTTTTATGTTTTTAAAAGTAATTTTAAAATAAGAAATGTTATTTTCCTCATGAATTTTTCTAAATTATTTTAAAAGAAACTTTTATATGTTTTCATTATTATTTTATGAAAATTATTTTCAATATTTTCTTTCATTTTCTAGTTTAAAAAATGTATTTTCAAAGCCATGTTATCATCCTTAAGAAATGTTCTATATAAAATTTCAAAATAGTTATCCATCTATGATTATAGCCATTGATATTACTTATTATTTACTAATGATAATAACCAAGGATTATATTATAATTCCTTCTCTAAATGGTGTGTGATAAAATTATTTTTATGAAACATTTTTCACATCCATGGGTTATACCATGATAAAATTAAAATAAACCCATTTTCCCCATGGATTATGATATAATGAAATGATGAAATAGTTACGAAACCATTATATTTTCAATAGGTTATGATATTGTGAAATTATTATGAAACTCATTTAATTTAATGTTATATGATATGATGAATATTTTTATGATCCACACATATGCCTGATTTTCATTGTGTGATGGGGGATTTATATCTCCTTATAAAGAATTGGGTAAATATTTATATCTAATGAGATAGAAAGGATTAAAATGGGTAGTTAACCAAGTTCAATCAGTGATTTTGTACACTATGATGGTCTTAGGTGTCAACATTCAATTCTCTGTTGGTTTGGGGAGTAAACGCCTTCCACTATGATATCCTTAGAAATAAGCCTTAAAAATATGAAAATGATTTTTTATGATTATTTATATGAATCAAATCCATTAGATATTCCAATATTATTCTCACATGGATAATTTTTTATTCCATTATGATTCATGTCTTATGAATGGTTAATATTTATTCGATAACCCAATATTATAATCTTTAATTTAAAAGTTATGGATTTAAAAATATATATTGATGTTCTCATACCCTGATGTTAATTTCATCCATATGTATCACAATTTTTCACCCTTACTAAGTATCTAAGATAACCCCTTATTACGTTTTATATACCCATGTTAGGAATAAATTTATTACATACGATAAGTCTATGAAGGGTTCTAGGTATGAAGATCATTGTGGGAGATGGTGTAGTTTACCTATTGACCTATTTTTTTGTTTCCAAAGACCCTAAACTATTAGTCTCCAGAATCATACGATTTTCTAATGAAATGAATAATCATAAAAAATATGTAATATCAATGTATGATATTTCTAGTCTATTCTAATGATAATATCTTTTATCAAATATTCCATGGTTAAAGTATTTAATTTTTATGATGTAAGGACTACCAATGAATCTAAAGCAGTTCAAAATTGGATTCATATTATAACATATATCTTATGAGGTACATTTTATTTTTTTCACTAGACAAATGGGTTTTGAATATGTAAAATAGTTCACACTACTTCCCTATAAAAGAACAGTAATCATTCAAATTTAGCAAGAATTTTCTCTCTATTTCCAAAAGGGTCCTGTTAATTCTCTCAACAATCCCATTTTTGGTGGTGAGTAGTGGGTTAGGTATTGAATTTCACTCCCAAAATTGTAATGATGGATTCAAATGAATTTCTTATATATTATTTCACATTGTCATATCTTGGTTTCTTTATGTTAACTCCAATATGTCTTTCAAAATTTGTGAAATATATTTTGACTATTTTCACTATTTATGGTAGGTCTTCCATGAATAAAACTCTTTTCATTCATCTATAGTCATCAATGAACAAGATTAAATACAAGTCAAAGCATGGAGAGATTTGTCTCCTTGATCCCAAAAATGATCAGTGAATTAATTCAATAGTTTTATTTTATTATTTTTCTAAATTTTTCTTACTATATTTTACAATTTTACCTTTTAAAAGGTGATACAAATCCAACCTATATCTATGATTAATTTAAGTTGATCTATTACCACATTTTCATTAAATATCTTAATCAAATTAATATAACCAATGTTTTAAGTATATTATACCATATATTGTCATCTTTTCTTGTACTGTATCAATAAGAATTATTGGAATATATAATATAAAAATGTAGTGACTTCGGTTTTGACCTGTAAATATTTGGAATATTTATTGGAATATTTCCAAATCTAGGAACTGAGTCAGTGCGGTATTCTTGGGCACAGAGATCCCCAGTGTGGTTATATTAAAAATATGAAATATATTATATCACACATGCACAATTTATTTTGTAAACATGGAATAAAACCTGTGTGGATTCTTGGGATATAATTTTGAGAATGCGGATGAGTTTCAAATGAGGTGTCTACACTAGGCATGACATAAAACTTTTCATCATCGGGTTAGAGGTGAGTTTGGGGGTGTTAATCGGAGGATATTATTTTAATATAAAATAAAACAAATATATCCCCTTGTTTCCACATGGAACAGGAGAGGCACATCCCCTACATATTTGAGTGAAGGGAAAATTGATGAAAATTAAAAGAGAAGAGGTGATACAGATTTCTAATATTGATGGTGATGACCCCAAGATCAGGGTGTAACGACATTAGAGCATGTATTTTTACTCTAGGATTCATAGTTTCTCTATGAATTATGATGATTTGAGTTTTAATTCGAGATCCCATTTTTATGCATTCTGTTTTACAGTTTTAGAGCACTTATAATACTTTTAGAGATCCCTTAATTGTTAATCTGTAGGTTTCATGGGAAACCATGGAATATGTTTCAGGTCATGGGGAATTCTCAGTAAAAATTACCGGTCACATGATGTGTAGTGTAGGGTCACATTCCATGTGTTGTTAATATTATTGGAATACAAATTTTGGGGACAACACAACATGTACTTGTGTTGCATGTGGTGTAGTGACCATAGGTTGTGTGGCCAAGGGACATGGCTTGTGAATCCATGTAATGGGATATATCACTAGGGATGTATATGGATAGAGTCAATAGAAATGGGGTTCGGGACACAGTTACACACAATAGGCATGACCAAGATGCGGGTTCTTCAAGACACGTCGTGTACATGGGATACATGTTGTGTATGAGACACTTATAGCTACGTCATGTGGGGAAGAACATGGTCGGGGGCCCATGTGAGGTGAGACACAACGTGAATAGCTTGTGAATGTTGTGTAAGAACATTGGGAAAGCCAAACAATATAGTATAGGAGACATATAGGTGTTTAGGTGGGGTCACATGCTATGTGGAACACTATTAATTTCATTTACCATTTCTTATTGACTTTCGCCTGGAATATATCATTCTTTGGGGATCTGATTCAAAACTACGAGTATCTTATCTTATGTAGGTTTCTATGTAGAATGTGATGGTGACCTTTATGGAGGCCTAGGAGATGTTATTTGGTTTGGTTCAAGAATGAATATGTTGTGGTTTTAGACATTGGGAAGTGATCAGGGTGGATCACAATATAGACATTAGGGTTAGTACCCTTCCCTATCATCTCTAGATGTGAGTCCCCTAGATTCTTTAGGATATAAGAGTTGAGATCCCATTTTTTATCAGGGTATAGTTTTCCTACACATGGTTACATTGTAAAATGATTCATTTTTCACATCATACTCCTTTGAGCAATGCTTGATTGATGTTAGAGATCATGTTGGTGTATCAAAGGGACACTAGGACTGGTAGTCCCCTAACGTACCATGTTATTGGATTCCATTACCGCTAAAATTCGTTGAGATTGAACTACTCTTTACATAGTGAATGATTATTCTACTCATAGAGTATAACATTCTAGGTCATAACTCCTTTCTTGGACTAGGATGTGGGTCCCCCATGTTGTTTGTGTTGTTAGAGATAGAGCTCCCATATCGTACTAGGGTGCATGAACTCCATACTTGTTTGAAAGATAGATTAAGTGCACTCCTTTCATAATAGGGTGTGGGTCCACTATCCTTGTATTTGGTGCTCCCTGTCCTATCCGAGCATAGGTACTATGTATGTGACAGGTATATTGGTTTGGTACCCACTATTATTCAAGGGTGCAAGTCCTCTATCATTGGAGTCGAAACCCTAGTATCATTCTAGGGTGTAGTTCTTCCATACACGACATTTTTTATAGTTGGTACTCCCAAATTGTATCAAGGTGTGGTTACTCTATCCTGGGGTTTGTACTCCCCTATATTTTTAGGGCGTGTGTCCCCTAGAGTAATCATACCAGTAGAGTGGTTATCCCCCGTTGTTCCAAGGTGTGTGTCCACTAGGCATAGAGAGGTACCCCCTTTTCATGCTAGTGTGTGGGACCTATAACTATTGAGTGGTACTTCCCTATCTTACCAGGGTTCTAGTCCTCTATTAATGGAGTTGTACTCCACCAAAATTGGGTAGCGGCAGGAAGCGAGTCCCCCACTGGAGTATGAGCTCCCTCAGTTAGGATCATAGAAACAAGGAGCATGACCCTCTACTTTTTTCATGATACATAGTTAGGATTTATTGATCTTTTAACATAGTGATGTTCTTTCTTCTCCCTACAGTCACATCAATAGTTTCACGAGAAAACTAGGATATAGTACTCCCTCGACTATGGGGTGATGTTGAGGTGTAGGTACCTTCTCACTCTCTATTATGAAAGGATTGAAATGGTGAATAGTTTGTAGTTGTGATCCCTAAACTTTTTATAGTGGTGGGGGAGGGTCTCTCTAATTGGGATCCAATGATCTTGTGTGGTGTGGAAGATATGGGTGAGAAGACCGCTGGTTATGGGTGCTAGAGTATGACCTAGAGAGTTGTTCATGATATATAGTTGTCTATCCAGCAAACCATTCGGTATGTTAATGTTGTCCCCAATGTAGTGTATCTATTAAACTAGGGATTTTTTATATATAAGAGATCAAAGAGTGTGTTCTATTAGGAAAGTGTTACTATAAACCCTAGATTTGAATCCTATAGCTGACTATGTGGTCAAAACCTCATGAGACTTGTTGTCTGAGATGAGTATATCAGGGTGATTTTGGGAGTCCTTATAGTGATTTCACATGCCTTGGTTGAAACTCCATGTCAAATGAGATGACTCAATTTTCATAGATAAGGATGGGTTTGAGATGGAGTTTCTCTCTCATTTGGGTTCCCTCTGGAAGGGTCAATCAGACTTTTACCTTTTAGTTACTCCCTTTTATTTTTTGGGTGCCTACTGAGTATTGATATACTGACAGTTTCAGGGTCATTTCCCACACATGTTTCGAATTGTGTAGATGAAAGGCCTTTTGATGAAGTCCTAGGAGGACCTAGATAAATCATATTATAGTGATCTAGACCAATTTAATTGTTTACCAGAGGCTCTACATGGATATTTCTTAAATTTTCATTTGATAGTGATCCCCTCATTATGATTAGGTTGGAGACATTTTAAAAATTCAGTGGAATTTTATTCTTCAGTTTTTTACACATTCAATACTTCTATTGTACAATGGTTGTGGGATATATGTATTTAGGAATTTCTTTGCCATTTTATATTATATTTAAACTATTTAATGGATATGTTTTTTTTTGCGTGAATATAGGTACCACTAGATTTGGCCTCCCATGTGTGTTATGTTCCTATTGAGTAGAAAGTTGTGCTGACAGCTCAGGCTGAGGGTTCACGTTGGCAGAGTATGATTCAAGAGCTCTAGAAGTAGATACCTCTAAGTTATCTTGGTGAACCAGTCCCCCTATAAGCTGATAAATGGATTTACGCAGCCACTCATGTTTTCCACATTTTTATGACACATCTCAATCATTTGGTGGTCCTAGCAGCAATCCTTCTATAATGTTCGTCTAAGTGATTTTTAAGTCTAGTGATGCAGACCCACGATGAGGAGACCCTCACTTGGGGGACATTTTTTTTCTCTTCGAAGAATAATTATATCCATCCACATTAATTTTAGGACACATCATAGAGCTTTTATAACTTCAGCAGGGTATCATGTATATGGAAGAATACTCAATGAGCTTAAAAAACCATTCATGTTACTCATTAGATATGTTTCAAGACATATTCATTATATTTCATATAAATTACTCTAGGCTTCTTAGAGACTTCTAAGATGTTGCGGTCTCCTTGAACCTTCACAAATATGTGATGGGTATTAGAGAGATCTCTGGTGGTATAGTTATTCATTATGGATGGACGAGCATATGTGGTCAGTAGTGGTATTCATGAGGCTAATAAATCTACAAAAACTAATAGATGGTTGTCGTAATATCTCAAACCGGGTGACACACACTGATACCCTAAGAAAGATTCATTACATGGCCTCAAATACAACTCCTCATATTCCATAGGACACTGACTAGCAATAAGGGTAAAATATATAACATGGGGAGACTATAAAATCTTTATCAATGAAGCACAATAATTAAAAAAATGAACAATAACCAAAATTATAATGACTATAACAAGAACAATACCAAAATCCCATGAGAACCAAAATGGGAATATGATTTCCAAACTATTGTATTGGACATGTCATTCCAAATATGTGTAAAGTGTCAAATAAGAATCCTAAAAATAATACACCAAAAACTCCCATGTTTGTTCTGACACCATGTCAGGTTCCCTCATCAAAACTAGAAAAGAAGTTATCCATCAGATGTAGATATTTTCCCCCTATCCTATCATAAAAACATAAATTCTATCCTGGTGATGATTATGAAACAAGAGTACGGTGTGAGTAAAACTTAGTAGGGCACCACCAACGACGTCTAAACAAATATCCAGTCTATAACACTGCATGAAGTTGTAAAATAAACAAAACAAAATAAAATTAATAGTTTCCACACTCTATTATTATTACCTTAACCATATAAACTATATATGTTCATGATCAAACCCAACCATAAATACCTAATTCTCCCCATGTCATATTTTGAAACACATCACATAGGGAATGCAAATTAATTATAACATGGGATTCCATTATCTCTTTAATTTTAATTCCTATCATGGGTAATTAGAACCATAGTTTAATGGAAACATTTTGGATCTTGAATACCATGTCTAGCACCCCATGTGTATTTAAATCATATGTCTATGTCCAACAACCTGTTTATCAATCAATTACATATGGGATTTTTAAGCATCCCGGTGTATCACACATTGGTGTATCACACGCATGCATTTGGTCCTAAAACATCATGTAGAACACCCCATGGGTATTTGAATCATCATTACATGTACTAGATCCCATTTATCATTTAATCAAAGATTTCAGACATATCACATTTAATAAGTTTAATTTCTATTTACCCTCTTGTCAAAATTTCCCAACATGGTAGACTATTTCAATTATAAAAAAATCATGCTTCAACACATCAATCACATGAAATAATATGAATAAATAACCATTTAACCATTTACCAATATTTTATTATGTAATCTATTAATCCATAATGATTAATCTAAACATACCTTAATTCCATTTATCAACTAATTCACCATCCCATTTATCAACCAATAGAAAAATATAATTAATTAACCAATTTCACAAACCCAATATTCCGTCAATTTCATAATCTCATTACATTAATTAATTAATCAATTAATTAATACAAGTAACGATGTGATTCCCAGAGATGAAATTTTTTAATTGAAAGTTCCATACACACAATTATAATCCGGTTGGTGAGACTTTCAATTTACACCACCTACCTCATGATCATTGATCATCTGTCACTAAATAGAAATACACAAATTGAAGTGGAAGGATCCATTTTACAATGAAAAATGCCATTTAGACCCAAAATCTAGGTATAGTAGTAAAATGATTAATGTCAACAAAAACCTAGATCCAAACCTTACCAATAAGTAAAAACCAACCCACGAAAATATGAGAGATAGATGATAGAGAGGGAGGAAACCAACCTAGAAGAGACATCATACTAGGAGTGGTGAAGATTCCACAATCAAATCATGGATTAGTTTGTAATATAATTTTTTAGTCCATCTAATCCTTCCATGAGCCTCAAAAAATAATAGATAATGAGTTTGGTCGAGTGGGGGGGGGGTGGATGAGGGTGAATATCGGGGGATTTGGGAATTTTAAAATAAAAATTTGGGGAAATTAATTTCTCATGCATGGTTTCTTGGGATAGAGAACATGTATTTTCAAACCATGACACCTAATATTGTGCCTCTTCTTAGAGGTGCACAATTTCTACTAAGAAGATGAATTTTTTTCTAAACTAAGTGCCAAAATTGAAATCCCCCTCTATCTAGGGTTCTTATTCTTGATGGGGGTATGTGCGTAGTTTGGGAAAACTGTGTGCCAACCATGAATTATCCCATTTTCTTTTGAAATTTATAATTTTTCCCTAGAAACACCATGAAAGAAAAAAACCACCTAAGATATACTAATAAAAGGGGAATTAGTATCGAAAAAAATCTCATGCATTTCCATAAACTTTTGGGATCTTATAATCTCAATACCTTATATCATCTCATCCTCGAGCTATACTCATAAGCATATATATGATACTAAAATAAAAATATCAGGCGACTAAGCTGACATATATTATTCTATCTCCCATGTTTCAACCTAAACATCAAAATGTTTCAACAACATATGAACTATCAGCACGTTCATTCATTGAAATAATTTCTCAGTACGATCCACTACACATGTTAGATGTTACTAAAAGGACCAATTAGTATATGGATCAACATCATTAACATAAATAATATGAGATGGTTTGGGGTGATATCACCAATACTATGACACATGAAAAATATCATATATAGTGTTGTAACTCTCTGGAAGAGCCAATCCATTTGTCACTAGTTTGATTCAAAAAACAACAACAAAAGGTATAACCAAATGAGGCACCAACATTCCCATTCTTTTGAATCATTTGGTGACCCAATATAACAGACACCTTGAGGAACACACGACCACCCACTATTACTCAAGGGATCATTTATGTATATCAGCATAATAATTCTACTTAATCTGAGATGTAGCGGTATGTTTCTAAATTAATTGAACCTACTATCATGTCTCCTGACCTAGACATGGTTCCAATAACTCCAAGTCACCTACCTCCATCTAACAAAGAGGTGGTCTTCATGGTATACAATAAATATCTTCATATGGTACCATATAAAGAGTTAAATTATAACTATTGTTATAGTGTAACTCAATAGGTGTTTGGTAATTCTCCCAATACTAACAAAAAATTAAAATGCATGCTTGTATTATATCTTTAATAACCTAGATAGTAAGTTCTAAATTCCCATTTTTCTGTGGGTTGAACGTTGTACTCAGAATCACCATTATACCAAGCACTTTCTGAAGGCTTTTCTTGGAATGAAATATAAAATGTGAGTCGTGTTCTAAAACTATATTTTGTGTCAATCCATTTATATAGACTATCTATCAAGTGTACAAGTCTCCCAACTAGTCCACAGTTAAAATCTTCATTATAAGAAAAACTGTGTTACTTTCATTAATAAATCTATAATAACCCAAATATCTTTATTCTTATGAGGGTTTATTGGAAGAACTACCATAAAATACATGGTTACATCAACCCACTTAAATTTAAGATTGAGAAATTACTATAGTAAATCACCTGGTTTTTGAGTCTCAGCCTTCACGAGTTGATAGGTGTACAATCTGGTCATGAAATCATAAATTTCCGTCTTCATCATCGGCCACAAATACTGTCGATGAATGTCTCAGAACATTTTGTTCAAACCTAGATTCACTTCCCACTTTGATGGAATAAATCAATGCATCAGATTTATCATCATACTCCTAAGTACAACAACATACCATAGACATAAATGATATCATCCTCCCATATGGTCTTATTAGAAGGTGACTCCCCACCTTCAAGTCATACCCTCAAGTACAAGAATTATGGATCCTAATACTACCTTTCCATAATATAGATCAAACGTAAAGACTCTACTGATACTAATATGTGGGTCATCTACTACTGGTTATCTAGAACTACAATATGCATTTTCTCCAGCAAATTCATCATCTTACAATTTGATCTCCACTACCTAACTACCTAAGTCTATGTTTTCCATCTCAGAGCATTAAAAAAACTATTTACCTTCCTTGGAATATAATCTAGACCAAATTCAATTGACTGCTTATAATCAACCCATATTTGATTAAAAAGATTCAAATCTCATTTTAAAAATATACACTTTAAGATCTTTTGATCTTTATACACTATAAATGTTTCTCCCAATATAAAATGACACAAACACTCCAAAACATAAACCACTTCTGGTGACTCGAGTGTGTATGTATGGTAGTTCAATTTGTGGGACCCCAACTATCATACCCTATACAACTAAACGTGATACCCCTCCATCAACACTACTCAAATTCCTATCCCATATGCATCACAAAACACTGTGTACTCCACACCTAGATCGATTAGGATCTAGATCAGAGTAGTTGTCAACAATTTCACCAACTCTTGGGCTACATTCCCAAATATTCATACCATTAAAACATTACTCCATTCTTGGTCAAGGATAAAATTAGTGCTCCCAAGAATGGTAATTTCTGGATTAATATCTAACAATGGCCTAATAAGTGCAAAAAATATGGATACCAAATAAAATCATGGTATTCCCCCTTGAAACAACTACTTAAATCTTCTCTGACTCAACTAACTCACGTTCTTATGAGTTTTTGTTGCCAAAAAATATGACATGATCATTCCAAAATTGACACATATGTATCTTGGAATATAAATGATACTCCCACAACATACACTGGATGATGTTAAGGTGTTGCGAATAACCATCATTAGTCTTGCAGTACCCCAAGATGTTATTAACAAAACCAACGACAAACTAATCCATGTACTATTGATATATTCTTTTCATCAAGGACATAGACACTGGAATAATGTTCATTAGTTTGAATGAAATCTCAACAATATCAATAATTATATACATGCATCTAAATGTATCCCATGGAATATTAAAATGTCAAACCCTCAATTGATGATACGTTGAACTCATGTAAGTATTTGAGAACACACATCGGCCTCTAAAATTTTCCATGATATCTTCGATATGTGGAAGAGGATATCAGCTCTCCACTATCATTTAATTATACTTTTGATATTCAACACATAATTACAAAGTACCATAAGACTTATTTGCAAACAATACTTGGGAACCCCAATTTGATTTAATCATATTAATAAATCCCTTCTCTATCATCTCATTCAGTTAAGTATTTAACTTTTGAATAACTATTAGTGACATTCTATATGGTGGAATAGAAACTGGATCTGCCACAAACATGATTTATATAGTAAATTCCACATAGATCTCAGGTGGTAGCCAAGATAAGTCCTCAATAAAGGCATCATGGAACTGATCTACAATATATAGAAATATTTCATTCTTCACACTCAGGTCATCCACCGAAATATTTGATAACTAGGAAGTGATCTCTCTTAGTTTTTGGGGAACTATCCATGCGCGTCCTTCCTTGATATCACATTTACCTTGATGACCATAATTTTCAGCCTTATGAGACATAAAGGTCACTCAACTAAAGTAAAAATATATGTGGTATGGTTGTGATACTAACCATTCAATGCCCAAAATCAAGTCAAAGCCTATCATATCAAGGTTGTAGATATCCCATAGAAAATTACACTCCCTGTCCTTGATTGAACAGTTATTGTATAAAGAGATGTCACTCGACCATACCATCAATGGTGTTTTGATTTTCATAACCCCACTCAAACAATCCATTTATAAAAACAACCCATTCATAATTTCTACAAAATATAAAATAATGAGAGTCCATAGTGTAAAAAAGGTATTAAAATGTGTAGAATCTACATGAAGAGTACCTCTAACTGTCAATGGTCCAACCTCTCTATAAATAAGTGTAGGCTAGTCCACATACAATTGTCTTGTCCCTCTTCCTTGTATCTAAGCCCGAGCTCCCTATGCTACACCACTCTACTGGTATGAGTGCCCTATAAAAAAAGTACCATGTCCACTACCTCGACTACCATGAAAAGTAAAAATATAACTTTTAGATTGGAATGATATAAAATACCCACTTCAAACTCTATGATTTTTCTTATCTCCTCCATTAGTATCCATATGTAGGGGGATCCATAGTACCACTATAGATTTTCCATCCTCCTGTAAGCTCGACACTCTAATGATTTTTTAAGAAACTATCTATTAATGTGTCCTAGCCTACCGCACTGGTGGTAGTTCACATAGATAGTGACTTGAATAATAGATCATTACCATGGACACTATGCTTCCCACTAGTCTGATTAACATTCTTATTGTGTAACTTCTTATTGTTGTAAGATGTACCTCCTGGTCATCCCGCAAAAACTACCTACGTCTCACTAGAATATTACTTTAAGTTCCTCTATGATTTGAGTGTCTGATTCACAACATCAAGAAATTTCATCAACCTATAGAAGTTATGTTGGGGCATAATTTCACATTTAATCCCATCTTGAAAATACTTTTCTGCCGAAGCATTGTCCCCTTCCAAAGATGGAAGAAAGTGATGTGAATCATTAAAGCATTTTACATAGTCTTTCATGGACATGATGTCGTGGGAAAACCTCACGAACTCTGATTCCCTCTCTGGAATGAGAATCTCAGGGTAAAAGTTATCCAAGAAATTATCTTGAATGTACTTTTATAACATATTCTCCATATGTACATCACATGTCGAAATTTCTCACTAATTCTTCACTTACTACATAAAATATATGCAAACATATTGACTGTCTTCTCCACAGTTATCTCTATGTGGTTAAGGATCAACTAGATAGACTCAATCCATAACTCAATGGGCTAATTTCCACCATATCTAGTGAAAGGTAGAGGGTGTTGTAACTGAAACACCCGTATCAAGGCTGCCATTCTTTTTAGAACCTTCCCTGGGACTCTTTCAGTTAACTACATAATGTGGGAAAAGTTATCATATAATTTCTAACTTACTTCCTCACCCAACACTGTTTATTATTCAGGTTCCACTACTTGAGGATCAATTACTTCCATGTCCTCCTTCCATCCTATAAACAATCATCATTATGGAGAAATATTTCTACAATTACAAACACATGTCTTATGACATATTACACAACCTTACCACCTTTAAATAATAGAGATTCAAATAAATCTATAATAATTCACCCCCCATAACCCACCACATGTTCCAAACTAAGGCACCATCACTACCCTTAACTATCCCTCATCTAGATCATGGTTCACATAGGGTAACACATTTTCAAAATTCGAGTTTCTAATTAGACACTCATATATCCATTTTAATTTATCACATTTTTCATCATTTAAAATTTATCAATTTTATATTAAGAACAATTTGTATTTATATTACACAAACATATACCAGTATTTGTATTTAAGCAATATAACCAATATGTAATTTTATAGGCGTGCGTAAGATAATTCATGTCACATAAAAATTATGAGTTCCTAAAATGATTCACTCTTACAAAAATTTTGTTCTATACCATCCCATGATAAAAAAATTCTAAAAAAATAGCATCCCACAACAAGTGAATAACATAAGGTGAAATAAAATACATACCTAAAAACTAACATCAATAACAACAACCCAACATAGGTACATGGTTTTACCACCATACATGGATTAACTCCTCCCATGCATGAGCTCATGACCAAGTACTGATTCAACATATTCTCCTGTCTCCATTTCCGAAATTGTAATACAAAAGAAAATAAAATAAAACAACCTTTGGTACAAAGTTGGAACATCCTGGCCTGGGAGCCACACACTAGTTCATAGATATGGTATATTTCATGCCCTCAAGTGTGCTTCACCATGTGCCTAAGGATACCGACTAGCAGTGAGGGTCAATTATATAACCTAGGGAGGGTATACCACTTTATCAATGCAGAAAAACATAGTAAATAAATGAACAATAGCACAAATGATAATAACCATAACTATAATTACTCTAGTATCACATGACAAGTAAAATAAGAAGACAATATCAAAATTAAATAATTCGATATGTATTCCAAAATATGTGTCGGGTTTCAAATGAAAACCCAAAAAAAAATCTCAAAAGTGGATTCCAACACTAACTCTTATTCCATCATCCAATATCCAACAAAGCTCTACCATCTAACATTGGGATTTTTACCTTATCTTTCCCAATAAAGATAAAGCATATTTGGGTACTGATTAGTTATCTTGAGCAGGGTGTGATTACAACTCAGTCGGCCACCACCAATGGTGTCTAAAATAATATCCAATCTATACTAGTTTTTTTATTTATATAATGAATAAAATATAATAATGTAAATAGTTTTAAAACTTCATTA
Source organism: Viscum album (assembly GCA_963277665.1). Classification (NCBI taxonomy): domain Eukaryota; kingdom Viridiplantae; phylum Streptophyta; class Magnoliopsida; order Santalales; family Viscaceae; genus Viscum; species Viscum album. The sequence goes on from OY728119.1 coordinate 647,512,348, forward strand.
TTCATTCATTAACCACATAAATTAACTGGGTTCATGATGACACCCGAAGAATCAATAATTTCTTTTTCCCATGATAGAGTCTAAACCATATAACATATGGTATAAAAATTCATTATAACATGGTCTTTCATTATTAATTTTATTTTACTTCATATCATGGACACATGGAACCATATTCCAATGCTAACATTTTTGTACTAGAATTCCATTTCTATCAACCTGTGTATATTTAAAGCATTAGAATGTGTCCCACCCTTATTTATCCATAAAACACATATGGTGTTCTAAAGAATATATTTTTATACCACACCTGTATATTAAATTCATGCATTTTGGTCCAGAATGTCATGTCTAGCACCTCGTGTGTATTTTAAGAACCAGTTTGTGTCCCACAAATCTATTATTATTTAATTAAAATTTCACAAATATAATATTTAACAAGTTTAATCAACATTTACCCTCTTATCAGTATTTCATATCATGGTATACCATTTAAACTATCAATAAAACCATTGTTCCTCACTTTAATCACATGGAATTATATGAAAATTTCACCACTAAAACATTTAATAATATCTAATCATAAAATCCATTAACCCTTTAGGGTTTATCCAAATATCCCTTAATTCCTATCATCAACAAATTCATAATCACAATAATCCAACAATAATTGTTTTTTATTAATTAAGAAATTTCATAATCCCAATCTCACATGAATTTCATAGTCACATCATTGCACTAACTAATTAATAAAATAATTAATCCAATTCAATATTTGATTTCTGAACATGGAAATTTCTCATTCACAATTCTATATACACAATTATAATCAAGATTATGGGACATGAAATTTATACCACCTACATCAAGATCATTACTTAGTGTTTACCAAATGGAAATCCCCAAATTGTAGTGGAATGTTCAATTTCACAAAGAAGAATTATATCTAGAAACAAAAACTAGATCCAATATCAAGAGGATTAATATAAATAAAACCCTAGATCAAACCCTTTCTAATTGATAAAAATCACCCCTAAAAAAGATGCAATAAATATGGGAGAGAGGAAGAAAAGAAATTAGGAAGAGATCTCTTAGTGGGAGTAGTGTTTATTATTTAATTAAATTTTTTATTTGATAAGAAGAGAGTTTGAATGGGATTTTAATCTATCTGGGAGCCTAAAAAACATGGGATAATGATTTAGATCATGAGGGGGTTAAGGGGTGTAAAATCTAGGGGTTTTGGGAAATTTAAAATAAAAATTTTCATAAATTAATTGAATACACGTGGTTTCTTAGGACAGGGTGCATGGTTTTCGAAACCATTCATCTTAACTGTGCACCTCCTCCCAAGGGTGTACAATTTCTAATTACAGGGTTCAGAATTTTCCAAACCATTAACCAATTGGTAAATCCCATACATTCTATGGTTGTACAGTTCCTTATGGGTACCTGCACGGTTTGAAAAATTTTTGATTGAATCGTGAACGTCCCCCATTACCATTATAATTTCTTAATTTTCACCCAAAAGAACTTTTAAGGAAAAACCCACCAAAGATATAGAAAAATAATGATACAATAGTACCTGATAGAATTCATGAGAGATCACTAGAAAAATACATGATCTTAAATTAGTCAATACAACCCCGTCGTAAGAGGTAAACCCTTTCCCAGACCCACACATGTGGACCTGAATTGTTGGAACCACACATGGGATCCAATCTGATGTATGGGAGGAAATGATACACTTTAAATGGATGTGGACATCTTGACCATGATTTTATGACCCACCGTGCATCTAAGAGTGAGACGACCGATGGAACTCTCTGGAGGGGGATGAGTTTGGAGTAGGGAGTGTTGTCTGATAGAAGATGTTGTGGATTAGGGACATCCTACGGACTTGAGGGATAGTTCATGATGTATCTTCCTCCACCCCTAGTTGTTATGTTCTAGGCATAGGGAGGTAGAGAGCGGGGTGTGGATAGTTGTAGGTTGCAAATTAATTTCACCCAGATGCTCCACTGATGAATAGATGTATTCTCTTTGTCCATTCTACATTATGTAGCAGTATTGATAGACACTATTGTGAGGTACCATATTCTAGTCACTTTTTACTTGAGGTTTTCAAGGGTGACATAAGGTGTCAATAGAACCCTGTGTCTGTGTTTTTTATTGTATCATTGGGATCATGAGGTAGAGGTATTCTTACCTCACTGAGACATGTTCCAAAAATTCTATTAAAACCATGAGGAAGATTCAATGCCTCCCAAAGTTGACTGTGTCATGGTTTGGGGGACGAGTTCCTTTGACTCCTGGTTTCATGGTGTGGTTTCATGATGTAGTGTTATAGTAGGCCCCAACATTGATAGTGGATCTTTATAGATCGACATGTATTCTTGGAGGCCATGATGGAGGGATATCATTACATAGAACTATTCTGTAGTGGATTATTTGGTTCCTACAATGTTTCCATAGTGTGGATTGGTATCCTACCATCCATGCTCAGTTGTTTTATACTAGTGGGTGTGGAAGATGGAGAATCAAATAATATAGTCCCCATAAGACCTAGTGTTTACACATGGCTTGATATATGATTTTATTTTGGATTCCTCATGTGCTGGGATTTAGATTTTTTTACACAAGATTCTTGAGGAGGACATGGAGTAGTTCTTCCAGGGGTGGATGAGAACTACCAGGTTCCTTCGACACCTATGTTTGGTTAGCGAGGCAGTGTACTACTGGGCCCAATGACTATAAATAGACCCCTGTGTTTTGTATATTCTACCTATCTCATATAAGGAGATATTTTATCACTTTTTTCACAATGTACACCTCGTGGGAAATTAAAATGGGTGTGGTTTGGCAATTTCTGTTCCCCTGAGATTGTGCTGGTTGGCAGCATGGGAACCGTTGGTGACTTTTCTGGTCTGTGAATAACAATTGGGAGCATAGTTTTTTTCATTATACTTAGGATTTATATTTTATATGAATAAAATCCAAAATAAATAGAAGATTCAGAGACTCTAGTTTTACATATAACACTTTGGAATATTTTTTTTGAATATTTCTGAATGTAGGTGCTAAGTTGGCATGGGATTCTGGGGCATAGAGAGGCTCAATATAGTGATATTAAAAATATTAAATATATTATACCACAGGAATAAAGTTTCTTTTAAAACATGAAATAAATATATTGAAGAGTCTCTAATAATAATTCTGAGATTGTATTTTAGTTCAAAACATAGTGTTTACACTCGTCTTATATATAATTTTTCAGTGCCTAATGTTGGGTCAAAGGTCAGTTGGTCGGTTTTCAAATAGGATATTCTTTTACTAAAAATGAAAACCAATATCCCTCCCCCACTTTTAGTTTAAAAAATATGAGAGGTGCAACTACCCTTCCCATTTAGAGTTATATATGAACCGAGGTAGATCAATCGATAATAGACCCTGCCGATCTCTAATCTAGATGGAGATCCCTCCTAGATTATAGTGAAATGGATTTGGTGTTTGGATTTGCACCCAAAGAACTGGTGTTTCCCCATGATGATGGATAAATTGTGTTTTAAGTTCTATTACCCTTTGTTAAGAATTTTTTTATGGTTTAGAGCCCTTATATGACTATTAGAAATCACTTGAGGGTCAATCTATAGGTTTTATGGGAAACCGGGGTGAATATATTTTCACGTCGGGAATTCTCATTCAGAATTATTGATCACATGGTGTGTAGTTTAAGTTCACACACAATGTGTTCATCCCAAATGAGGTTGATGACTTTAGGGGACTGCACATCATGTATTAGGGTTACACGCTATGCAGTGACCACATGTCCTATATCCAAAGGACATGGATAAGGTAGCTATGTAATTGGTAACGACCTTGGGGAAGTGCACAACCAGAGTACATAGACTTGTGGATCAATAAATGAGCATTGGAAAGAGTCATAGTAAAGAAGATGGTCAGCTAGGACCTACCGTGTACCTAGGGTACTCACCATGTAAGAGAAATATCTGACTAATCCATGTGGGGAAGAATATAGATGGGGGCTCAGGTAAGGTGAGACATTCCATATACAACTTGTACACATCGTATATCCTCACATGGTAGAAGAATACATATATAAAAGGACTCAGACACGTGTTTAGGTGGGGTCACGTGTTTTTTTGACCCAAGTACATGCAATGTATGTTTTCTTGGTGACTACTGCCTAGCGTATCTTCTTCTTCATGGATTAGATTCAATAATTAAAGTATCCTATAATTAGTAGTTTTTAACATAGAATATTATGGATTACTTTTTGGTGGAATGTGAGATATTATGTGGTGTGTTTCAACCATGATGTATTAGGATTGTTGAACCTTGGGTAGTGATCATGGTGGATCATTATTTTTATGTTAGGATTGGTACCCTTCCCGTTATCTCATGATGTGGTTCCGATTGACAATTTTGGTAGGTAGAGAAGTTCTCCCTTATTGTATAAGGATACGGGTTCCCTACTTATGGTTTTTTTGGAATTAAGTGTTACAATATGATTATCTTATGAATGATGCTTGAATGATGTTAGAAATCAGGATGGTTTATTAGAGAGAAATTAGGACAAGTACTCACCTGATGCTCTAGGGTGAGGGTTTCCCTAACCTCTCGTTTTAGAAGAGGTGGAACACCCCTTCACATAGGTTGTGAATCATTTACTAGTGGAGTATCCCTTCCAGGGTAAGAACTCCCCTATTTGACCAGGGTTCATAACCACTATTGTGTTCACGTAGTTAGAGAAATATGTCCCATAACATACCAGGTTGCAGACCCTCGATACTCCTTTGAAAAATATATTAGGTACTCCCATGCAGTACAGGGGTGTGTATCCTCTCTCAATATATTTGGTACTCATCTATCATATTAGGGAACAAGTCCTCCATATGTGATTTGTAGATAAGGTGGTTACTCCCCAATCAATCCAGGTTGTGGGTCTTCTAGCCTTGGGGTCAGAACTGCGTAGTCGTTATAGTGTGGGGGTCCTCCATACGTGAGGTTTCGACAGAGTTGGTACTCCACAAGTGTATTTGGGTGAAATACATCTATCCTTGGGTCGGTACTCCCCTGTAGGGTCAGGGTGTGGGTTCCAATAGTGATCATACTGGTAGAGTGGTACTCCCATTTTGTACAATGGTAGGGTTCCTCTATCCACAGAGTGGTACTCCCCCATCGTACCAGGGTGAAGGTACTCTATCCATAGAGTGGTAGTCCCTTATCGCACGTGGGTGAAAACCCTATATCTATAATGTTTTAATTTCCCCATCATTGAGTAGCAGTGAAGAGTAATTCCTTCATTAGAGTAGTAGATCACTCTGCTAAGGATAATAGTTATGAGGAGTGGTACCCTAATATTATTATCTGTGATACCTAGTTTGTATTTTCTGATTCCATGATGCACTTAGGTGCATGAATCACTCTATGGGTCCTTCAATTGTTTCATGGGATGATAATAATATTTTAATCCATCGACTTTAGGTCAGTGGAGAGGTATGGAAAAATTATAACTATTTCTTTAGAGAGAATGCACGTGGTGCATTTTTTAGACCAGTGATCCTCAAACTATCTACAGTGGGGGGATATCCACTTGGTTTCCTATGTTATAAAAATGGGAATAAGAAATCAATGGTAGGACCTCTACTGCGGGGATCTAGAGTTATACATATCGATCAGTTCTAGATAGATTGTGTTCTCTGAGTTATATCATCATATATGGTACATTTGTTCTCGATGGAGTGTATCTCTCATATGAGGTCCATCTGGGATATAATATCTTTTGGAGTGTGTTCTCCTAGTCATGTGATTCCTTTGATCTTCAAGAAGAACACAATAATTGGTTGTGAGGTTTGATCATTACGAGACATCGAGTAGCTGATGACTATATTAGGGTGTCCTTACTGTGTTATCACATGTCTTGGTCGAAAAGCTATGTGGAATGAACTGACTAGTCATGTATAACCGATGATGGGTTAAAGATTGAGTTTCTCTCTTGTTTGGGTTCTCTATATATGGGTTAGGTGGGCTTTTTTCTTTTAGTTTCTCTCACTTAATTTGGTTTTTGGGGTGCCTATTGAGTATTTTTATACTCATCCCTACATGAGATTTTCCCTCACATGTAGTGTGTTGTACATATAATATTCTGGTAAAATATGGTATTTCACAACCACTTTCACCTAGATGGGTTAAGTTATTCAATGTATTCAATTTATTTCCGAAGAGACTCATCTTTAACATCCTTTGTCATGTAAAATATTTTCTTGAGGAATTTTTCTACCTCATTCATCGTGGTGTTCTTTTTAAGATAGATTTAATGTTATAGGTCTAAAATGTTAATAATGTAGGTATAAATAATGATATATGTTGGTCGGAGTGGATACTCAAGAGGGGGGGGGGGTGAATTGAGTTCCAATTAAAATTTCTATTAAAAATATTTTCCTTCAAAATCCCCCAATTTAAAATCAAAGATAAACTGTAGTGAATTTATAAAGAGTATAAATGTTCAATCAGTTTCTCAAAGATTGATTAGGTCCAAGCTAACATCATCTGAATATTAAATTAACTTTTGAAACAAACATTCTGGTTTACAATAAGTATAAAAACTTGCTAATTTAACTATCAATGTAGCCTTAAAATAATTTTGTATTTCAAAGTAACAGCAGCAGAATATGAAATATATATATAGTATACTTATGATTTAAAATAAAAATCACAACAGATGTAACCAAGAGGTTTAGCCTCAAGCTGAGACTTATTCCTCTGAAAAAAGTTATATAAATTGATCCACACCCTGGATCAAGGTAAACAACAGTGCAATACTGTCCATGTCCAATGACCTCTACCACAGTTCTTCATGGGAAACAAACAATAGCTCGTAGTTGTACAAGTCTTACTAGACCTCTAATACTATCCATAGTGGAAAAAAGAGAGTTAAAGCGTTTGAATGAGGATTTAAGAATCCTCCAGTTTAGCTCAGGAGATAGTGACTGTGAAAAATAAACCGGATACACACACTGCTCGAAGAGTAAAGAAAGAATTACTAAGGTAAGTAAAAATGAGTTTAGAAAATCTTTAGTGATCGTCAGTGCAACTCTAGACTCATTTGGTTGGTCAAAAAGTCTTCTGAGTCCTTCTCTGGTTTCTTCTTAGAAAACAGAGTGTCGTTTTCTTTTTTGGTTCTTGGTTTAGCTTTTCAGCTTGAGTACGCGAAGTGTTTGTGGTAGTTCTTCACTCAGGATGCAGCTTTGTGTTTTCCTCTAACAAATTATTGCTTCGTGTATGCTCAGAATTCATGGAGTACGGATGTAGCCTAGCGTGAATGCTCCACGTTTGAATGCTTGTTGGGCCTTTTTATTTTTCACCTCTGTGTGCCTTCTTAGTTCCTTGGTTCTCTATGTTTCATTACATCGACACACACACTTCAGCTGGGTATTTATCTTCCCTTTTATAGCTTTCCACTCCGGAAAAAAGGAATGATTACTTTCTACATGGGTAATAGGTATGGTTCCCTAACATGGAAACAAGATTCATTAAATAACATTAACTGTATTAAAACCAAAAAATGTAACTGTTAGCTTAATAAATTAATAGTATTGAGAGTATAGAGTTTGACTCGTTGGTCAATCATTAGTAGCTTTCTATTGGTTGACATGTGCAGTGGATTTTGTGTAGCAAGACCTTCAATCAGAAGCTCTTTTGAAATTGTATTGGAAGCTATATATATTGGTGACTTTAATCTATCAGTAGCACTTATTATCGATATCTCTTAATCCATCGGTAGCTCTTGGTCCATCGGTAGCTCTTGTGCTATCAGTAGATCGATGTATCAGTGAATCTATACTTGTATCGGTAGACTATGTCAGTCGCTTCATATCAGTCTCCAGTCTATGAATCAGTAGGCCAGTCGGTAGCTCGTATCGGTAGACATACTCTATCGGCATACTTCTATCAGTTACAGTCTGTGAACTGGTTCTATCGGAAGACTTCTTCATATCGGTAGCTCTGTACATATCAGCGATCAAGTATATACTAGTAGACTTAAGAAAACCGGGAGACCTGTTCTATCAGTAGCTTGGTTTCTGTCGGTAGATCCTGTACATATCAGTATTTGTTTTCACTTGTATTGGTAGACTTATTCTATCGGTATCTCTATATGAGTATCCATATGCAGACCAGTGACTAAATACTTATCTGTTTTATGAAAATCATATTTGAATGGGTTATAGAACTCATATAAACATAGGATAAAAAATGATTAACATATTTCATGTATTATTTTAATATTATCATCTTCTTGTTAACAGAATATCATATATTGAGAGAATTAGGATATAGATAAACATTAATTGGGATTATCAAAGTATATGAAAGCATAATTGGGATTGTCAAAACAGGTGTGGTCAACAATCTCCCCCTTCATGATAATCACAACTTATGATATTAAAATTTTAAAAAAGTGAGTAATTGTATCAGAGGATATATAATTAAACTCAATTTTCTCAGAGAAAATAGTATTTTATAGAACATAGTTTATCATAGTTAGAATTAAATGTGATAGTATCAGAGATAAAAGAAAATGTAATGATATAAGAGGTAATATATAGTGGTATCAGAGATTTTAAAAAAATGGTATCAGAGAACTAACTGTAATAGTATCAGAGGGGAAAAGCATGATATCTCTTCCTTGGAGAAAATTTCTCCACCTTTGGTACTTTCCCCCCATTATTTATTCTCCCTCTAACACTTCTCCCACTGGGTGAATATTTCTCCCTCTTTGTAAAATCTTGGTAAAATATTTCTCTCCCATTGTGATAATGAAAAATTGGGAAACAAAAAAGAGAAGAGGAACAAAAAAATGAGAAAAAAGATAAAATCCAGTTTCATTGCATGTTGCAAATAAGGTACAGAGAAATAAAACAAAATAAAATGGATTTATACTAAACAGTCTAGCCACTTATTCAATCCACATTTTCAATGTGAGATTTTCCATTAGGATCAGAAGAGGATTCAGGTGGTGTGGAAGTAGGTGAAGGCGTAGGAACACCAGAGATGATCACAAGGGGCTGAGCCACTGACACTGTGCATGGCTTGTAATCAGAAGATCTTTGAGTGATCATAGGCATGAGGCTTTGAATTTCTTGGGCAAGAGTCATCTGAACTGGAGAAGAAGTAGAGGAAGAGGCACGTAAGGCAGGAGGGGAAATCACTACCCTAACATCTACATGCAGAAAAGGGAACAACAATTTTCTGAAATCCATAATTATTCCTCCTCTTCTCTCCATAGAAAATTTGAAGTCATCCTTGTTCTCCATAAATTTGGCCAACGCTGGAGTCAATTCCCTTATCTTTCTAACTTGTTCTCTGAAGGCTTGGTTGATAGGAGGCAGCTTCATATTTTCTATCAGAATCATGAAGTGACTGGTCATTTGGTTCTTCATGTAAATCTTTTGGAAATAATAGTCCACTTTATCTTTCATTTCTTTCTGAGTGGCAGAAGCTTCTCTCATATAGTCTTGGACAATCTTCATTATTTCCCTAGATGAATCTCGAGTAGATAGCACAACTTTTCTCAGATTAGATGAGTCCACAGAGCCACTAGTTGAGGCTAAACCAAGCTCCTCCTTTACCATAGCTCAAATGTTATTCAAATCTACTGATGGTTTAGATACAATAGACCCAATAGAGAAGGTTACTATTTCCTTGAAGTTCATAGTCAACCCACTGATAAGATTTTGAACTTTAGAATCCTGGGTTTTAACATGATCTTTCATGGAAGTTTTAAAACCTTCAAACACTAAAACCATCTGACTTACAACACTCTTGACATAGGCTAAGTACTTTTCTTCTTGGGATTTTGAGCTCATTTACGATTCCAATGAGATAACCAATTTATTTAAAGCTTCAAGATCTGCTTCCAGTCTAGATATTTTAGTTTTTAAGTCTTTACCTTCTTCCACTATTTTGTCCATGAAGGTTGACAAACTACAACCTAGAGAGAGTTCAAAAGATCATTCCAACATACTCATCTATTCAGCAAAACAGTGCTTCATCTCAGCAACTGAGGCACTAAAAGACTCTTTCAACTCATCTTTTAAGGATTCCAGGTCAACCCTGGTGATCATATCAGCAGGTGAAACTGCAAAGGGTACTCTTTCATATGCTGAACTTACCACTAAGTCCGTCATGATCGATTGAATTGAAGATACCAAAGAAACATCCATCTTCTTTACCTATTCCACAAAACATTCCATAGAACTTTTCTTCAAAGTATCCAGGTCATGCATTCTGGCCACATATTCAGGTAGCAACTCAGTCTCAACATCATAAACTATGTTTGGTCTATTTAGAGATGCTTCATTGTCAGAATCAGGATAGTCTAAACCACAAACAACAAAATCTGGGTCTTATGCCTAGTCCTCAATATCAACAGCCACTATAACACTTCCAAACATGGTTTGATGCTCCCCATCAACTGGTGCATCATCATGTAAAACAAAAATATTTTCATCTACATCCTCAACAGTTCTTCCTTTTTTAGGAGAATCTCCTACTATCAATTCTTTCTTTGTAATAGCTGGAAGTTCTTCCAAAATAGCCAAGGGTATGTCAACTTCATTTTCATCTGTAATAGGCCCTAAATATTGTCCAATCACAGGACTAAGGCTCAAATCAGTAGTCAGAGATTCTATATATTCGTGAATATCTTCTTCATTCTCTATAGTATCCACTTCGACAGCCTCTAAAGCATCTTCTTCCTTATCTGATTTATGTTGATCTAGATTTTCAGGAGTTGGACTATGAGGTAAGTCAGGGTCTCCTACTTTATCAGCAGTGGACTCTTTCTCTTCTGAATTATCACTATATTTTGGTACCTCTTCATCCGGTCCTAGACCTGGATCCCTCACATCCTTCGGTCTTGAAGGGTGATCCACAGGATTGAACTTATCATACACCTTCTTGTCATCAGTGACGCATTCTCCTCTCCACGGGTTCTAATTTATTTTCATGTATTTTCAAACTGCACTGATGACACAAAAATTGTCCTTAATACCACTGTCTAATCTTGAGACTCATCTATTCCTTTCACTTTGATCATTACTGAGATCAGTTTAGAAAAGAACATGGCATTAGTTTTTGACATGGGTCTAATCATATCCTCCATTTGAGCCATCAGCAATCTGCATAGATTCACCTTGACTCCATGTCTCAAAAGATTCCGGAGATAGATATCCTGATATCTTAAATTTGCAAAGTCTCTTCTCCTAGGTATTCAGACATGATGAACAAACTTGAACAACAATCTGTTCTCTCCATCCATTTCACCAGCTAAAACATGTATTTTATTTCCATTGCCAGTAAGCGCTTCCAAATAAGTATCATAGTAAAAGATATCACTAGTAAGTGGAAGAGATCTCGAATCATATCTAGATACACATTCGTGTGGAACTTTCAAACATTCATCCCACTTAGTCGGTGAAAAGGACAACACTTTTCCATTCACAAATGAAATTACTCGGTTCTCATATTCAGATTTCTCAAAACTTACATAGTTATAAAATTGCTTCATAAGCTTAGGATAGTAGGGAATATTGTTTTTCGAAAAACAATCTACCCATTTCTGATCTTTCAGCACTTCAAGAACTAACAATTTACTTTCCATCACCCATTCCACACAAAGCTCTTTTTCGATTACAACAACTCTATTCTTTAAATGAGGATTTACTAGTCGTCTTCTAGATCTTTTTCTGCTAGCACTGCCACATGATTCTGGCATGGACGTATGATTCTTTGCCTTAGGATTATCAGAAACATCTCTAACAGAAGGGAGTTTGGTTTTTTCCATCTTGGATTCGAGGGATTTAGGGTTCTCGGATGATTTGGGAGCTTTGGTTTGAGGGCAAGGGTTTTAGACTCAGTGGATTGAGAAGTAGATCAGACTTTGTTATTATCATTTAGGAATCATAAAATAAATAAATGAAATAAGATAAAGTAAAAAAATGATTCAGATTCTGGCGGCAAACAGATGTTTAAAATAGCGCACACATCGGTAGGGTTTATCAGTGAGAATTTCTATCAGTGAGGTTCCATCAGTGAGGATTTACATCGGTGAGGTAGCTACCGATCAAGGTTAATCATACCTAGCTCATGTCTAATGTAACTTAACCTATCCGAACTCAAAGGATTAGTGAAAACGTCAGCTAATTGATGTTCAGTACCTATAAACTCAAGAATAATATCGCCCTTTTGGTAATGATCTCTCAAGAAATGGTTCCTTACATCAATGTGTTTTGTCCTCGAGTGAGATACAGGGTTCTTCGAAATGTTTATTGTACTAGTGTTGTCACAGTTGATAGAGAAATGCTTAAAATCATATCCATAGTCCAAAAGAGTGTGTTTCATTCACAAAATTTGTGCATAGCAAATACCAGTAGCTATGTACTCTACTTAGGTCGTGGACAAAGATATAGAATTCTTCTTCTTACTACACCAAGATACTAAGGATTTCCCAATAATTGACATGTTCCTGATGTGCTTTTTATATCCAACTTGCAACCAACAAAGTTAGCATCTGAATAACTCATTAACTCAAAGGATTTTCCTTTTTGGTAAAACAAACCTAAATTTACATTATGTTTAAGATACTTAAAAATTAGTTTAAGATAAGGTAAATGAGATTCCTTAGGATTAGCTTGAAATCTTGAAAACATACACACACTAAACATAATGTATGATCAACTAGTAGTAAGGTAATGTAAGCTTCCAATCATACATCTGTAATTTGTTTGATCCACAGGTTTCCCGTTTTCATCAGCATCCAATTTACAGACTGTAGTCATAGGAGTTTCACATTCCTTAATACTATCCAAACCAAAACATTTTAAAAGATCCTTTGTATATATACTTTTATTCAATATAATACCATTTTCATTTTTAAAAACTTTAAATCCATGAAAATATTTAAGTCCTCCCTTTAAACTCATTTCAAAATCATTTTGCATACTCTTTGAAAAATCAGTACATAAGTAGTGTTTAGAAGATCCAAAATAATATCATCAACATAGAGTTTAACTATTAAAACATCTTTAGAAATTCTTTTAATAAAAACAGTTGGATCGACAGTCCCTTTAGTAAAACTTTTTGAAATAAGAAAATTACTAAGTCTATCATACCATGCTCTTGGAGTTGTTTTAAACCATATAACGCTTTAGAAACTTTGAAAACATGATTTGGAAAATGAGGATTTGTAAATCCAGGTGGTTGTTCTACAAAAACATCTTCAATTATAAAACCATTTATAAAATCATTTTTAACATCCATTTGATACAACTTGAAATTCATATGAGCAGCATAGGCAAGTAAGACTGTAATAGCGTCTAATCTGGCTATAGGTGTAAAGGTTTTATCATAGTCTATACCTTCCTCTTGAATATATCCTTGTGCAACTAGACTATCTTTGTTTCAAACTATGTTTCCTCACTCATCAACATTGTTTCTAAAATCCCATTTAGTGTATATTGTCAAGGTGTCCTTGGGTCTGTCAACTAATTCCCAGACATTTGTTTCATTCAAATTGATTTAACTCTTCTTGAATAACCATTACCCAAAATTCATCATTGATTGCATCATTTACATTTTTAGGTTCTAGCTGTGAATGAAAGGCTTGATGTTCAACCTGGTTTCTTAGAGACGCTCTAGTCTGTTTCCCTCTATCAGGATTACCAACTACTGCATCTAAAGGATTATTATTTAGAATAATTGTTGATCTAGTAAAGGTAGGACTAGAAATTTATGGTTCATCTATATGTTCGGGTTCTATAGAATAGGATTCTAGAATATGTCCAAAACTGGATGTTTTTACAGAATGTTCTTTAGATTTATCATTAAGGTCCATAATACTCAAATTTTCTTAAAGATTTTCAAGAGAGGGTTTAGGTTCATGTGGATCAGTTTCATCAAACTTGATGTGAACAGATTCTTCCACACATTTGGTTCTTTTGTTAAAGACACTATAGGCTTTTCTAGTTAAGGAATAACCAAGAAAAATTCCTTCATCACTTTTAGAAGCAAACTAGTCCAGATTATCCTTTGTATTAAGAATAAAAACTTTGCAGCCAAAGACTCTAAAGTAACTAACATTAGGTTTTCTATTGTTCCATAACTCATATGGGGTATTCTTAAGAATGGTTCTAATTAAGACTATATTAATAATATAACATGTTGTATTCATGGCTTCAGCCCAAAAGTAAATAGCCTGGTCATATTCATTAAGCATGGTTCTAGCTATTTCTTGAAGGGTTCTATTCCTTCTTTTTACTACACCTTTCTGCTGAGGTATCCTAGGAGTAGAAAAGTGGTGACTATAGCCATTGTGTGAGAAATAAGATTCAAACTCTTGATTTTTAAACTCACGGCCATGATCACTTCTCAGATTTTTAATCTTAAGCTCACTAAGGTTTTCTACAGATTTGGAGTATTTAACCAAGTACGAACAAGCTTCACATTTCTGAGCCAAGAAGTATACCTAAGTATATCTAGAAAATTCATCTACAAGGACATAGACATAGTGCATCCCATTTAAACTAGAAACTCTAGAAGGTCCAAACATGTCCATGTGAACCATCTCGAGAGGTTGAGAAGTTGAAACATATTTCTTTGATTTAAAAGAAACTTTATGTTGGTTTCCCTTTTGGCAGGGATTACAAACTTTGTCATTTGGGAATTCATGTTTAGGTAGGTCTCTAACTACGATCTTCCTAGTCAATTTTCTAAGTTAATGGATGTTGCAGTGTCTTAATCTTCTATGCCACATCCAAGCTTATTAATGAAAAGGATTTAAACAAGTAATATTTTTTTAGCTAAGGAATTCATATCAACAGCATAAACATTTTTATTTCTTAAAGAAGATAATACTAAAACTGTTTTATAGTTAAAAACATTACAAAAATCATTTTCAAACATAAAATTAAAACCATCATCACATAATTGAGAAATACCTAAATGATTTTATTTATGTTCATCAACAAATAAAACATTAGAAATCAAAACAAAATCAGTGTTACCAATATGGTCTAGGTCGATGATTTTTCCTTTAGAATTATCACCAAAGGTGACATGGACTCCATCAACCTTTATTAATATTTTGAAGCATGAGTAATCTCTAGACATATTTCTTGAAAATCCACTGTATATGTGCCATACCTTTTTGTAAGAACTCTTTAGGCATGTTTCTCAGATGTGTTGGTCACGAAGCACATATTGGCACGATTCTTTTTAGAATCAGAAACTTCAGATTCAATTATGCTGCCCTCCGAAGAACTCCAAGTAGATTTCATGGCTCTCTTGTACATCTTGTCCTTATAATAATTTTTCTTTTTGAATTTCACTTTTGGACAGTCAGCCTTGATGTGTCCTTTCCTCTTGCACTCATAGCAGACAATATCATCTTCCTTGTAATGATTTTTCCAATCCTTTTTCCAATGTCCCTTGTTGTCATACATTCCTTTATAGTTAGATTTTCTGAAGAATTTCATCTTCCTATAAAACTTCATGAATCTCCTGGCTATTTGATCCATTTCAGCATCACTGTCTGAATCAGAATCTTCACTGGTTGAACTCTCAATAGGTATTTGTATTTTCTCCTAGTCTTTTCCCTTCGAATCAGTAGACTTGAATTCCACTGATTTTCTTTTGGGTTCATCATCATCTTCCTTATTCACCATATGTTCTTCCTCATACATAATTAATTTACCAATTAGCCCTTTACATGGAGAGATCCAATGTCCCATGATTCTATGATTGAAACATAAGTTCCCCTCCTTCAATCTGGTAGACATCTCAAGAATTTCATGATTTGTTCCTTGGCTGGAACAACCTTTCCAAGTGAGCTCATTGTATTGAAAATCTCATTGAACCTGAAATACATGTCATAAATGGGTTCATCTGTCTTTATTTTAAAATTATCATATTTAATAGTATAAGTATTCAATCTCATTTCTTTTACATTGGTTGTTCCTTCATGAGAAACTCCCAAAGTATCCCATATTTCATAAGAAGTTTTTCAACCAGAAATTCTATTGAACTCTTATTCTCCTAAAGGAAAATACATGGCATTCATAGATTTACATTTATTATTGTAAGATGTCTTTGTAGGTTCATCCCAAGTTGATATTTCAGTTTTTGTAATTTTATATTGAGATTCTATAGTAGTCCAGATATCAAAAACCCATACTCTCTAAATGTATTTTCATTTTAAGTTTCCACTGGGCATAGTTTGTACCATTAACAAATGGTGGCTGGTTAGTAGCATCACCCTCTAGTCTATTGTCCATAGCTAGATTTTAGAAAGTAAAATTAAAGAGATAAAATTTAGAACTAACATAAATTTAAGATCTTTAAAGATGCAACTAAAATCACAATTGAAAAACAAAGTGTTTTGAAAACTTGTATAAATAAACAGGCCTCTGATACAAAATGTTGGTCAGAGTGGATACTTAAGAGAGGGGGGGGGGTGGATTGAGTTCCAATTAAAATTTATGTTAAAAATATTTTCTTTTAAAATCCCCCAATTTAAAATCAAAGTTAATCTGTAGTAAATTTATACATAGTATAAATGTTCAATCAGTTTCTCAAATATTTATTAGGTCTCAGTTAACTTAATATGAATATTAAATTAAATTTTGAAACCAACTTACTGGTTTAAAATAATTATAAACACTTTCTAATTTAACTATCAAAATATCTTGAAAATAATTTTGTATTTCAAAGTAATAGAAGCAGAATATGAAATATACATATAGTATACTTATGATTTAAATTAAAAAACACAGCAGATGTAACCAAGAGGTTCAGTCTCAAGCTGAGACTTAGTCCTATCAAACAAATTATATAAATTGATCCACACCCTGGATCAAGGTACGCAACAGTGAAATACTGTCCAGGTCCAAAGACCTCTACCACAGTTCTTCGTGGAAAACAAACAACAGCTCACAGCTATCCAGGTCTTACTCGACCTCTAGCACTAGCCACAGTGGGAAACAAGAGAGTTAAAGAGTTTGAATGAGGATTTAAGAATCCTCCAGTTTAGCTTAGGAGACAGTGTGTGTGTAAAATAAACAGGATACCCACACTTCTTGAAACGTAAAGAAAGAATCACTAAGGAAAGTAAAAATGAGTTTAGAAAATTTTTAGTGATCGTCAATGCAGCTCTGGACTCATTTGGTTTTTTAGAAAAGCTTCTGATTTCTTCTCCGGTTTCTGCTCAGAAAACAGAGTGTCATTTTCTTCATTGGTTCTTGGTTCATCTTGTCACCTTGAGTGCATGAAGTGCTTCTCGTAGTTCTTCACTCAAGATGCAGCTTTTTGTTTTCCTCTAAAAAAGAATTGCTTCGTGTATGTCCAGAGTTCTTGGAGTATGGATGTAGCCTTGTGTGAAATCTCCACATTTGAATGCTTGTTGGGCCTTTTTATTTTTCACCTTCGTGTGCCTTCATAGTTCCTTGGTTCTCTCTGTTTCATTCCATCAACACACACACTTCATCTAGGTCTTTATCTTCCCTTTTATAGATTTCAGCTCCGACAAAAAGGAATGATTACTTTCTGCATGGGTACTATGTATGGTTCCCTGACATGGAAATAGAATTCATTAAATAACATTAACTGTATTAAAACCAACAAATCTAACTGTTATCTTAATAAATAAATAGTATTGAGGGTATAGAGTTTGATTGGTTAGTCAATCATTAGTAGCTTTATATTGGTAGACATGTGTAGTGGACTTTGTATAGTAGGACCTTCCATCGGTTGCTCTTTTGAACTTCTATCGGTAGTTATATATATCAGTGACTTCATTCTATCAATAGCTCTTGTTATCAGTAGCTCTTATTCCATCAGTAGATCTTGGTCCATTGGTAGAACTTGGGATATCAGTAGTTCAATGTATCTGTGACTATGTACTTGTATCGGTAGACTATGTCAGTCACTTCATATCAATTTCTAGTCTGTGTATCAGTAGGCCAGTTGGTAGCTTCTATCGGTAGACTTACTCTATCGGAAGACTTCTATTGATAACTGTCTGTGAACTGGTTCTATCAGTAGACTTCTTCATTTCGGTAGCTCTGTACATATCAGTGATCATGTTTGTACTAGAAGACTTAAGAAAACCAGTAGACCTGTTCTATCGGTAGCTCGGTTTCTATCGGTAGCTCTTGTACTTATCGGTAGCTATTTACACTTGTATTGGTAGACATATTCTATTGGTAGCTCTATATCAGTAGCCGTACATAGACTAGTGACTAAATACTTTTCTATTTTATGCAAAGCATATCTGAATGGGTGAGAGAACTCATATAAACAAAGGATAAACAATGATTAAAAAATTTCAAGTATTATTTTAATATTATTATCATCTTGATAACAAAATATCATATATTGAGAGAATTAGGATATAGATAAAAATTAATTATGATTATCAATGTATATGAAATCATAATTAGGATTATCAAAATAGGTGAGGTCAACAAAATATAATCAACTACTAGAGTTTTCAAGATAACCATTAACATGTTATGTAAAGTTGTATTATTTCCATTAATCTTAAACCACAAAAATCACTACTTAATGAAGATTTTTATTATTTTTATTTTCTCAATAAGATTCTATTTTTTCATATTGAATATTTTTTTGTTATTATATTTATTTGTGCTAATTATTGTTCCTTAGCATTTGATTCTTTATCTTTGGGAAATTGATAATAATATGTCCAATTCTGCCACATTTTAAAATACCAGAGTGGATGTTTTAAATTATAATATATTTTTCCAAATTTCATATTGTTTGATATGAAAGCTATATATTTTTTATTATCACCACTCTCATCATATCCATTTAAATCACTTAAGGGATCATCTACATTTTCCATGATCTTTAATTTATTCATGTCTTTAATGTCCATTTCATCTTTAGCGTTCTTCTTTAAAATATGACACTTGTATATCTCGTAGTTTAAGACATTATTGTGTAGCTCATTATGGTATATTTCATGAATATATTATATATATGAGGTATTTGGGTTAAATTTATAAAAGTAGTTCCTCATTAAATGTTTTTACCCTGGTTAAATCTAAAATATTACCCCTAATGCCTTTGAAATAGAAAAATATCTCCTTCCCCATAGTGAATTTGTCCTGAACATTCTCTTCATCATCCATTATTCTATATTAAAATTTTACATTCCACATTTTCTGTTCTTCTTCATTTGTCTTGGTGTTTTCTTTATACATGTTTTCTAGATTATCCATAATTTACTTAGGCGACTATATTCCCATCCACTTATTGTACACTATTTCAGATAATGATGAAAGTATTTCATGTCTTTACTTCATATTTATTGCAATATTTCCCTTTTTAGTAATTATAATAACAATTTCTCAAGCAAGTTGTGGATATCCCATAGTGAAAACATCACTTACTTCAAGTACCTTTGATAATATAAATGGTAGAATTTAATGAATACATCGAAAACAATTAATTCAACCCATAAAATAAAAAGTCTAATACTAAATGAGATTAGGTTTTAAGTACTAATTGGAAATGAAAATAATATCAATTGAAATGACACACTAATAGATCATACAGAGCCTGAATTTATTGGGATACTTCAAAAAGTGTGGGGGGAATTAGTGGTACTTAATTTATTTTATAAATTAATAATCTAGAATCAATCCTATGTGGCTAGTAAATGTACATATTTTTATTCTAATAAAATCTTACTCACCCATATAAAGTTAATATGAAAGGAATGATGACCACAATAAATTTTAGATGGTTCACCCTTGATGTGAAATCTTACTCTTTATTATGCTATGTTATTCTGAGTATAAATATTTTCTCATCACTACACAATTGTTGTGATTATAAAAGCCTGATATTTGTGTACATAGTTTTTAAGGACTTATCAAAATTTATTGTAAAGAAATTAGGGAATGGTTTAGATATGAAACATATATTCTTCAATTATTTTCAATTTTATCTCTAATAAATAAAATCAATAATAAATTTCAAGAATGTTCTATATCTTATGTAGATCTTATTCTTGTTGGTCCTTGAATTCTAGAAAATTAGTGGAACAATAACTGATTAGCCTTTCTCTCACTTATTATGATGTAATAGTCCGATTATCAGAGTAGACATGCATGAAATGGTCTTCTTCCTTATAATAAATATGCAACATGATGAGGAACTATCTGATCACCATGTTGAGGATCTTCTTTGAATCACAATTAGGGTATAGGGATATCTTCCATTGATTCACTATCATTGGTGTAGTATCTGTAACACCCCGATATTTTATGAAAAATATTCTTTTTAATTTCATTAATATCTGGTGTTGTACGCTACACCAAAAGGAGCTTTCTCAACATGCATCCCTGACTTGCCTTGCATTACACATAATCGCGACCTTCCTCGATAGCGTGTGTAGTACGCAATACAGAGTTTCACTAAACGAGATATTATTGTAATATTATTATGAACTAGCTATTATGAATAGTAATACGCACTTTTTAAAATTTTATATATTTTATCTTTCAAAATGGACTTCATTTTTGGATTCGGAATATCGAAATTAGCTTAGGGTAAATTTTTGGTACTTTTCGGATAACATTCATATTCTGATGAATAGTGAAAATTACTAAATTTTAATTAAAAACAACATTTTAAATCGAAATAATTAATAGTGATAAATTATTAATTTGAGTGGTTTTAAATTATATTTAAAATATATTTTTACAATTTAATAAAATGTTGGTCATTGGATGTAATTTCACATTTAAACCAGACATAAACAAGTGTCAATCTTTTGGTAGTTATTATCTCTTAAGAACACGCTATTTGGGTTGACGACGGAAATTAATTTTTAAATTAATTAATTCAAATTATATTTTTTGAATTTGGTAATATGGAAATCATTTTTGAATTCATAATATCAATTATATCTTAGGCCTAATTTTTGGTATTTTTCTGGAAACTTTCATTTTTTTGATGAATAGTGAAACCACTAAGTGGTAGTTAAAAAACTGAATTTTTCATAAAAGTTAATTTTACCGCTTCTGTGAGTGGAATTTAGAAGATCTTAGGGACACAGTTAATATTAAGGAGTAAATGTGGTTCAATGAGATGAAAATAATTTTTTGGTGAATAGTAACTTTTTACGTTTTTTTACCACAGTTAAAAGTAAATAGGATAATTAAGGGTAAAAATGATATTATTATTACCCAAACACATGTCCTAATTCTATTGGATAAGTGGAATTCGGCCAAAAACAACCTTAGGAATAAAATATGACCATTTAGGCCCACTTGGATTAGATTAGGACATTTATTCTTAACTTATTTAAAGAAGGGTTAAAATAGTTAAAATCAATGTTTAATAACTAAATCATTTTTAATATAGGGTTATACATAAGATAAATTCAACTATAAATATTAATTAGAAATATAAAGAGATTTTCCACATAATGGTTTTTTATTGATAATTTTTAGGCTCAATATAATTTAATTTATTTATGACACAATGATGATGCAGTATTATCTTATTAATGAAATTTTGACATAATTGATGTTATAAATACCCAAATAAATGTAATTTAGACTTTTTATGAATTACAATAATTTTATATGTTAATATGACATGTTAGTATTTATTTAATTAACTTTGTTGGAACTAATCATTCTGTTATGATTTTCACAAAAATCAATTACCAAATAGTGTCAAAATTGACATAAAATTGTTTTTAAAACAAATATTATATTATTAATTGTGATTATATTCCTAAAAATCTAAGGGTCTGCCAAGATACTTATATCATTATAGTATTATCATTAATGGACCACTTGGGTGTCTCTTAGATGTATATGGTATGTTTATTAACTATATAATATAAAAATACAAAGTGACATGGCAAATGTCAATCTAATTAACTAAAAGTTAATACAAAACGTTAAGGTTAATATAATGACCTAAACTTGTATAAATTCTTTTGGATGAGAGTATTGCAACCCATACCCACCATAGATTCGAAATAAATCAATTTGGAGCTATTAAAAACCAAATATGACTTTATAATAAACTAATATTTTTTGTTATTCCAAAGGTGCCCCTCTCCTCCCTTATAAAAGGGAACCTCCTCCCTCTCTTCCTCACACCACTATGAGCCTTCGAGATCGGAAAACCCCTGAAAATTTCTCTTCTCCACTTCCCTAGAAACATCCTAGAGGTCCTGGTCTTCTTCGATGACCAATTTTAGTGCCCTAAGAGCAGGTCTCAAAGAGGCGCTTCAAGGAAGAGGTAATGTCCGTTACCGATTCTTTCAACTTTATTTATTCTTCCACTTCTTCTTCATAGGTTGTTTCATTATGAAGTAATAAAATCAGTATCACTATGATATTTTATTATAAGTATGAAACAACCCTATTTCACCATCTATCCATCCTACGGAAAATTAAATCAACGCGCGTGCATACGTACGGAATACCGTCTCCATGCCGTGGTGTAATCTATTTTACACCACCACCTTACTTGGATGGGTATAATGGTGTAAATAATAAATATATATTATTATTTTAAAGTGATATTGATTTTTTAATAGTATACATAATCTACAATAAAATTCCACGATCATGGGAACGATATCATCACTCGTGCGTACGTACGTAATACCGTCTCCACGACGCGATGTGGTTCATTCTCAATGATTAACCATTCATAAATGATTATAAATTATATATAATAAGTAATCATGAAATATATGATATAATAATGATACTGGATTTATGTATATATATATGTATTTCATCCAATTAATTCCATTCAATTCAATGAGGAAACAAAAACAACGTTCATGCGTACATACGGCCTACCGTCTCCATTAACGGTGTATTTCTTTCCATTTATCGATCTATTATATATATATATGAATATTCTGAATATATAATATATATAAATCATGTTTTATATTCTGGAATTAATTAATCATTATCTAAGTAATCATATGAATAATTAAAAGTCAAAACACGGACAACAAATGAAACAATTTTACCCAAAACGCTCTTTAACATGGAATTTACAAAAGAACGGGTAATATAATGTCATAAGTGAACCATATATGATATCATAACAATGAATATGATTCGGTAATAAGTCAATGACATTATTTAAATCATTATACAGGAGGTTCGGATACATATGAAGCATATCAGACCTAAGGTAAGGGATAACTATTCCAATCTCATTCTTATCCGAGATTGTTTATTCGTAAGTATTTACTGGGTTTATTGTTATCATCCATGTCCATGTTTCCTAAAAATGGTTTCATGTATTTTTAAAGTCTTTTTTACCCATTTTTTACTTTTACCCAATGGTATGGAAGGAATCATTCTTTTATTTACCCTACAAGGTACTTTTTGACTTTTCCGACAAAAGTACGAGAAGAATGTTTTTTTAACGTATACGGCATGAAAGGATTTTTACGGTTTTATAAAGCCTTATTTTCATGAAGCTTCCTTCAAAATATTTCATTACTATTTTCAAAAAAATACTTTTCATTTAAAATTGCAGAACATTTTGTGAAAAGAAAATGATTTTGAAGAAAAAATGATATTTTCCTCAACAATTGATTTCAAGTGTTTTATCAAAACCATTTTTCATCTAAGATGACATTATTTCATATGTGTATGTTTCAAGTATAATGTCTCTATGATTTACATGGTTTCACTTTTTTTATTATGAAATGATATCCATTTCTTTTATATGGATAATTTGATGATGGGATGATGTTTATGAAACCCATTTTATTTATTGGGTTTTTATGAATTATGTATGTTTATTTTGTGGCACAAGTAAGAATGATTTCATTATGATATGGATGGGACCTATATATCCCTCCAATGCATTGGGTAAAGATTTATATCTCATGAGATAGACATGGCTGGAACGATAAGTTAATCCGGTTCAGTATTACAGGACTGGAACAGGGAGTGAACTCGATTCAGAAAGGGACTTTGTCCACTAAGATGGTCTTGGTTGCAATGTCTTGGATTCTATGCAAATAATTACTTGTGCTTAATGGATGCCACAATTACATGTTTTATTCCCATGATATGTTATCATGATTTATGTTCCATTATAATCTATGCCTTACGTACATCCATGTTTTAATTCTTTGCTCATGATTTTGATGTTTAAACATTTTTTTCATGTTTTTAAGTTAAAATGTATATGTTATGTTTTATTTTATCCATGCCTACCCTTACTGAGTATTTGAGACCACCCTTTTTATGTTTTATTTTCCCCCAGGATTAAAAGAAATAGTTTGGGTAAGGAAACAAAAAGTGGAAGATCTTTATGGGAGATGTTGAAGATCTTTCACCACGATTAGAAGATTACGTTCCAAGTTTCCAAAGACACTAAACTATTACGGTCCTTGTGTGTCTGTTTTTGTTATGTATTATATTTTCCGCAAAAGTAATGTAATATCTATTTACTTCAAGCTTCAGGTCTCTACAGTTGGTATCAGAGGAAAGGTTTAGTCAAACTTTGGAAACTAGGATGCGAAAAAGTTAGTGAGATCCCTAGAGATACTTCTAAGGTTTGTCTAGGGATGACCCTAATGATAAGTATATGTATAGAAAATAGTCCTAGAACTACGGTAAAGATCTTAGAATATAACCTAAGATGTTAGATATTGAGGGTACTCCCCCTTTTCTATGTTGTTTTCCCTAGCATGATTTTTGCCTCTCACACTATTCTTTTTGGGTTTTAGAAAATGGCTGGAAACAATATGATTCACGATAATGGAGGATATGATGGACAATGGAATGATATTCTTAATGAGCAACCAAATGAAATGGGATTTGGAAGTCCAAACATCATTATTATGCCAAATCAGCAATCTCATAATATGATCAATAAACTCAAATTTGAAAAGTTTCCTGACTCGGCTAATAAGAGAAATATGGAGTTTGATGATGATCATGGAGGAAAGAATGTTCAATTACCCCTATGTAATTCATGTGGGAAGAGGCATCAAGGATAATGTTTCAAAGGAACTATAAGATTCTTTGGATGTGGAAAAGAAGGACAGAAAGCCAGTAAGTGCAAAGGAAAATGTTTAGTTAACACCATGGATGTGGATAATGGTATTGCTACGACATCAACAATGGTTAAATGTTTTAAATGTGGAATTTACGTGCATTATGCAAACCAATGCGCTAGGGTAAAGTCTCATGAAGATAATCAATATGGTCGTATGGGTAGTATTTATATTGATGATGATGAAGAGACTACAAATGATATGTGAGATGGAAGAATTGTTGAAGGTCGGTCAATGGTTTAAGAAGGTAGTGGAATGATTACATGTTTATCAAGAGTAATGTTGTATAAGTAATCTCACTGTACTATGGAATAAAGAGACATCGAAGGATTGTTACACTGTTGTCTTTCCTTATGTTTTGAAAGTATATGATGAATGGTACCGGTGACCATGAAAGGTTATTCAGATATTTTTGGAATGTAGATGATATTCGTATAATGAAGGGACAAATAGAAAATTAAATGTTTGATAGTATTCATGATCTCGTGACTAATATAAGGAGAAGGTCATATCATGGTTTGAGTATATAGAATTTTTTGATTTTGGTATGTGGAAAGAGATAACTTTTGACAGCATTCATGTTTTCACTAAGTTTTAATGGGTATTCATTTTTCAAGAGAATACATGATTAAGGTATTCACATGATTGGAGTGTGACCAAAAAGATATATGGAGGATAGATGATGGTATTCACATGCTTGGTTGATGACATTTCAAGCAATCATTTTCTTTATACTATGAGATTGGACATATGTATTTTGGATAAGCCTAAAGATTGGAATGAATTATGTTGGACATAAGTTAGTATTGTTTAAGGCTAGATTTTTTCGATATTATTTATAATGTAGCGTTAGAAAAAGGACAACCTGCAGGACGGGTGACATCCCATCGCGTCGGACAAGGCTATGGGAATCGAACCCACAACCGAAGTACGACTGGCCCATATCACCTACCACTGGCCTACAGGAAGTCCCTGTTTAGTTGAAACTAGTTTTATTATATTAAGCAGTATGATATATGAATTATAATTCCATTTTAGGAACCATATATGATTAATCTCAGTATAGATGGACTTACGTATTTTTTTGAGAACTTTTCTAACCTTTTTTTGAGACAAATGGAATGACCCATCTTTCTATCACATGGTCTACTAACACATCAAGAATTACAAATTCAATTTCATTTCCTTAATATATGAAGTGGAAATGTCTAAAGATATACCAATGGTGAGACTGTACCAAAATCCCGAAAGTATTTCTTCTAACTCCAATTTCATCTACTTTAGGGAAATGATCTTAAAATTCAAAAATGTTGTCCTAGTGCTCTTATATCTGATGAATCAGATGGTACCTTAGATCGTCACAAATTTATGGCTTTGTGATTGTTGGCTTTTTCATATCCATGTTCTCTACAACTCTCCATCAGAACATGATGGCTAGATTTTTCTTCCATATCCATATTTTCACATATGTTCTCCTACGTGGAAACCCAGTGATGAGTTAATTTGGGTAACCTTTACATTTCATACATTATTTTTTAAAGCCAATTTTTGGTATTTCTTTTTACGATGTGGGTTTCTATTAAATAAACTTTCGAGTAGTAAACCATTTATAACCCCGACGAATTTCGAGGGCGAAATTCATTTTAAGGGGGGTAAAATGTAACACCCTGATATTTTATGAAAAATATTCTTTTTAATTTCATTAATGTCTTGTGTTGTATACTACACCAAAAGGAGCTTTCAAAACACGCATCCCTGACTTGACTTACATTACACTCAATCGTGACCTTCCTCGATAGTGTGTGTTGTATGCAATACTGAGTTTCACTAACCGAGATATTATTATAATATTATTATGAACTAGCTGTTATGAATAGTAATACCCACTTTTTGAAATTTTATAAATTTTATCTTTCAAAGTGGACTTCATTTTTGGATTTCGAATATCAAAATTATCTTAGGGTGAAATTTTGGTACTTTTCGGATAACTTTCATATTCTGATAAATAGTGAAAATTACTAAATTTTAATTAAAAAATATTTTTTAATCGAAATAATTAATAGTGATAAATTATTAATTTGAGTGGTTTTAAAGTATATTTAGAATATATTTTTACAATTTAATACAATTTTGGTCATTGGATGTAATTTCACATTTAAACCAAATATAAACAAGTGTCAATCTTTTGATAGTTATTATCTCTTAAGAACACGCTATTTGTTTTGACAACGAGAAATAATTTTTAAATTAATTAATGCAACTGCTATGTTTTCAATTTGGTAAAATAGTCATCATTTTTTAATTCATAATATCAAATATAGCTTAGGCCTAATTTTTTGTATTTTTCTGGAAACTTTCATTATTTTGATGAATAGTGAAACCACTAAGTGGTAGTTAAAAAAATGAATTTTTCATAAAACATAATTTTACTGCTTCTGTGAGTGGAATTTCGAAAATCCGAGAGACACGGTTAATATCAAGCACTAAAATGTGGTTCAATGAGATTAAAATAATTTTTGGTGAATTGTAACTTTTTACATTTTTTAGCACGGTTAAAAGTAAATAGGGTAAGAAAGGGTAAAAATGATATTATTATTACCCTAACACATGTCCTAATTCTATTGGATAAGTTTACTTCGGCCAAAAACAACCTTAGGAATAAAATATTACCATTCAGGCCCACTTGAATTAGATTAGGACATTTATTATTAATTTATTTAAAGAAGGGTTAAAATAGTTAAAATCAATGTTTAATAACTAAATAATTTTTAATATAATGTTATACATAATATAAATTCGACTATAAATATTAATTAGAAAGATAAAAATATTCCGTACATAATGGTATTTTATTTGTAATTTTTAGACTTAATATAATTTAATTTATTTATGACACAATGATGATGCAGTAACTATCTTATTAATGCAATATTGACATAATTGATGTTATAAATACCCCAATAAATGTAATTTGAGACTTTTTATGAATTAAAATAATTTTCTATGTTAATATGACATGTTAGTATTGATTTAATTAATTTATTTGGAACTATTAATTCTGTTATGATTTTCAAAAAAAATCAATTACCAAATAGTGTCAAAATTGACATAAAATAGTTTTCAAAACAAATATTATATTAATAATTGTTATTATATTCCTAAAAATATAATGCTCTACCAAGATACTTATATAATGATTGGTGTATCATTAATGGGACACTAGGGGGTCTCTTATATTTATATGGTAAGTTTATTAACTATATAATATAAAAATACAAAGTGACATGGTAAATGTCAATCTAATTAACTACGAGTTAAAACTAAAAGTCATGGTTAATATATTGACATAAACTTGTATAAATTCTATTGGATTAGAGTATTTCGACCCATCCTTACCTTATCTTCGAAATAAATCAATTTGGAGCTATTAAAAACCTAATATGACTTTATAATAAAATTATATTTTTTGTTATTCCAAAGGTGCCCCTCTCCTCCCTTATAAAAGGTCACCTCCTCCCTCTCATCCTCACACCATTATGAGCCTTCAAGCATGGACCACCCTGCAAATTTCTCTTCTCCACTTCCCTAGAAACAACCTAGCGGTCCTGGTATTCTTCAAAGACCAATTTTAGTGCCCTAAGAGGAGGTATCAAAGAGGAGTTTCAAAGAAGATGTAATGTCTGTTACCGATTCTTTCAACTTTATTTCTTCTTCCACTTCTTCTTCTTAGGTTGTTTCATTATGAAGTAATAAAATCAGTACCTATAATATACTGATATTTTATTATAAGTATGAAACAACTCTATTTCACCATCTATCCATCCTACGGAAAACAAAATCACCGCGCGTGCGTACTTACGGAATATCGTCTCCACACCGTGGTGTAATCTATTTTCCACCAACACCTTACTTGGATGGGTATAATGGTGTAAATAAAAACTATATATGATTATTGTAAATTTATATTTATTCTTTAATAGTATTAATACAGTCTAATAAAATTCCACGATCATGGGAACGATATCATCGCTCGTGCATACGTACGGAATACCGTCTCCACGACGCGATGAGATTCATTCTCAATGATTAACCATTCATAAATTATTATAAAGTATATAAAATAAGTAATCATGAAATATATGACATAATAATGATACTGTATTTATGGATATATATATATTTATTTCATCCAATTAATTCCATTCAATTCAATGGGGAAACGAAAACAACGTTCATGCGTACGTACGGCCTACCATCTCCATGAACGGTGTATTTATTTCCATTTATCAATCTATTATATATATATGTATATTCTGAATATATATTATATATAAATCATGTTTTATATTCTGTAATTAAGTAATCATGATCTAAGTAATCATATGAATAATTACAAGTCAAAACACGGATGACAAATGAAACAATTTTACCCAAAACGCTCTTTAACATGGAATTTTCAAAATAACGGGTAATATAAAGTCATAAGTGAAGTATATATGATATCATAACAATGAATATGATTCTGTAATAAGTCAATGACATTATTTAAATCATTATACATGAGTTTTGGATATGTACGAAGCATATCAGACCTAAGGTAAGGGATAACTATTCTAATCTCGTTCTTATCCGAGATTGTTTATTCGTAAGTATTTACTGGGTTTATCGTTATCATACATGTCCATGTTTTCTAAAAATGGTTTCATGTATGTTTAAATTCATTTTTACCCATTTTGACTTTTACACAATGGTATGGAAGGAATCTTATAATTATTTACCATACAAGGTACTTTTTTGACTTTTTTCGACAAAAGTACCCGAAGAATGTTTTTTTAATGTATACGACATGAAAGGATTTTTAAAGTTTTATAAAGCCTTTTTTTCATGAAGATTCCTCCAAAATATTTCATTACTATTTTCAACAAAATCCTTTTCATTTAAAATTGCATGACATTTTGTGAAAAGAAAATGATTTCAAAGAAAAAAGGATATTTTCCTCAAGAATTCTTTTCAACTGTTTTATCAAAACCATTTTTCATCTAAGATGACATTATTTTATATGTGTATGTTTCAAGTATAATGTCTCAATGATTTACATGGTTTCAATTTTATTATTATGAAATGATATCCATTTCTTTTGTATGGATTATGTGATTATGTGATGATGTTTATGAAACCCATTTTATTTATTGGGTTTTTATGAATGATGTATGTTTATTTTGTGGCACAAGTAAGAATGATATCATTATGAGATGGGTGGGACCTATATCTCCCTCTAATGCATTGGGTAAAGATTTATATCTCATGAGATAGACATGGCTGGAACGGTAAGTTAATTCGGTTCAGTATTACAGGACTGGAACGAGGAGTGAACTCGATTCAGAAAGGGACTTTGTCCACTAAGATGGTCTTGGCAGCAATGCCTTGGCTACTATGGAAATCATTACATGTGCTTAATGGATGACACAATTACTTGTTTTATTCCCATGCTATGTTATCATGATTTATGTTCCATTATGATCTATGCCTTATGTACTTCCATTTTTTATGTCGTTGCTCAAGATTTTGATGTTTAAACATTATGTTCGTGTTTTTAAGTTCAAATGTATATGGTATGTTTTATTTTATCCATGCTTACCCTTACTGAGCATTTGAACTCACCCTTTTTGTGTTTTATTTTCCCCCAGGATTAAAAGAAAGGTTTTAGGTATGGAAACAAAAAGTGGAAGATCTTTATGGGAGATGTTGAAGATATTTCATCACGATTAGAAAGTTACGTTCCATGTTTCCAAAGACACTAAACTATTACGGTCATTGTGTGTCTGTTTTTGTTATGTATTATGTATTCTGCAAAAGTAATGTAATAACTATGTACGTCAAGCTTCGGGTCTCTATATTATCATATTAGAAATAATAACACACCATTATCGTCCACCAAAAAATTATACATATAACGATATTTGGAAACTCCATGATCATTAGAAATGAGATTTGAATATTTTTAAATTCATTTTGACTCATTATAATTACTGTATAAAAATTCATTAAAAACTATAAAAGTATTAAATTATTTAATTAATTTTACAAGGCAGACTCACCTTATTTAATGTCTTGAAATAATAGAGTCTTCATTCCCACTATGATATTCAAATAATTAAAACATATGAAATATCATCATAAGATTTAATTTCTTCTATAGAATATTTTTATTTTATAAAGTTAATGAATTTCATTCCATACATATCCAAAATTATCATATATTAATGGATGGATAATATTTAACTCATGAGACACATTCACACCATAGAATCTAATATGTCAATTGAAATTCCATATGTGGTTCACTTCCATTACATCCAAAAAAACAGCTACATGGCTCACATCATCTATATGATTCACATACGGGAAACTATTGGATTCATGAATGACCAAAATAAAATATTTAGTATAAATCATCTGCATGATGCATATAATTATGTGTCCTTGGATATATCACTAGAATTCCCTTATGTGAATCATAAAAGTAAATATGTTTTGGAATACTATTTCATGATAATTCCAATATGCTATAATTCATGAATATACTCAAATGATTATGTGAACTTGGTTAATTCCACTCATTACTAAAAGTAACTCAAATTTTATTCAACCAACTTCAAGGCCTAATAATACACTTCAGTACTCTTCAAAAATGTTTGAGACCATCATATTCCTTCTATCAACACTTTTTTGTAATTATATTGAAGATCAATATATGAAACAAAAAAACAAATCCAAGGATGACAATAAAGAAATATCATTTAACAATTACAAGTTCATTTTACCTTCCCCAGTTCCTTGAATGAAATTAACAGCTAAGTGGAATGGGATAAATGGTAATCAAATTAATCATTAGTTGTCGCTCGTGCGTACGTACGGATTACCATCTCCACAGACGCGATGAGATTCATTCCCCATCATATCTATTCAAGAAAAATTTTCATTAGATGATTAAAAATAATGTTTAAAGAGTTGATATAATTCTGGATATGAGTAATAGAAATCCCATCCATAACAATTATGACTCACATAACAAAGAATATAAAGGAAAACAGATCTGTTAACACCCGAAACAAAGATAATACTAATATATTATTAACAAAGAAATGTTAAAAAATCCTATATGATATCATATTAAGGAATATGATTCTTGTATAATTTAATAACAATTATTTCACCATTATACAGGAGGTTAACCTACCCTCGACCAAGGAAATGTATAAGGTAAGGGTTTATTTCACACTCTCTTCATTATCCAAGGTTGTTTATACGTAGTTATCTACTGGGACCTCTTTATCATCCACATCAATGTTTCTTAAAAATGTATTTTAATACATTCTTACAATATTATAGACAATGGGTTAAAGTAAATTATACACTTTTTTGACTTTTTATAATATTTTTAGAAAGGAATCTTTCATAATTTTCAAAACAAGGTATTTTTTAACCTTTTCATCAACATTAAGGTAAGAATTTCTTTTTTAACTTATACGGTGGGTGAAACTATTTTCCGCCATTATAAAATTGTCGAAGCTTCCATTACAAGTTTATTAAAATATTAAAAATGTAAATGTTTTCTTTTATAATTATGGGACATTTAAATAATTTTAAAAAAGAGATATTTCCCTCAAATAGTTTTGATTTCATCTATGTCAACATCCTTTGATGGATTTTAATCTTATTTGAAGTTGATTTATTATGATACAAAACTTCTATCTTGTATTGAAGGTTTTGTGATCTGTTTGACTGTGGATGTGTTATTTTTATACCATTATTGTTTTATGGAGAATGTATGGACATTTCATATGCTAGTTTTAATACAAATGTTTATGTTATGCCTAAACCTGTTCATATGAGGAATGCATTAGTCTTAGTAAGTGATGGGTGGAACCCCCTATAGCTCCTCGATGCCTCGGTAGGTCTCATGAGACAAACTAGTTTCTTGGAACAAGTAATTGACATAATATTATTTGTAGTCTTGGAACAAGGCCTTGACTATTTGGTTATGGTAGTCTGGCATTATGCATTCTATCATTATGAAAGTGGTTATTGATATTGCATGTGATTATTCGACTAGTAGAATATCCATGTGAATAAGTAAATGTAATTATTTAATTTTATTTTTTCCATGTTATGTTGAAGTTCATGTTTAAAAGGATTATTTTTAGTTATACATTTATTTAAATGTTTATTCTTATTTATGAAAGTTTCCGCTGTATTGTTATCCTTACTGAGCATCTGAGCTCA
This sequence comes from Viscum album, assembly GCA_963277665.1. Classification (NCBI taxonomy): domain Eukaryota; kingdom Viridiplantae; phylum Streptophyta; class Magnoliopsida; order Santalales; family Viscaceae; genus Viscum; species Viscum album. Next base: position 647,545,802 of record OY728119.1, read on the forward strand.
CCCATTTCTATGTTTTATTTTTTTCCCATGATATGAAGAAGTATTTTATGACTGACCTGCAGGGATAGTCTAATGGGATATGAGTGTGGACTATGGAGACTATGTTATTGTATATTTCTATTTTATCCTGTAATGAAAGACTGATTAATGTATCTAGTGTTTGCAAGGATACATAACTAAACGGTATTTCGAAACTTGATCTTTTGTGATCATGAAAATGTTATGTAATAATGCACCGACTCGGGGTAACTAGGGTTGGGGGGTTACAGTTGGTATGAGAAGTGGGTTAGTACAAACCTTGGAAGATAAATTCGGATAAACTCAGATTAGAGCACATAGACCTAAGATGGAATTTGAGGATTAGTATAAAAGAACATCTTAGAATTTTGGTATTGTAGAGATTTTGTGAGTTTTTCAAGAAATAAATCCCTATCTGGATACGAGCAGGTAGAGGCGGCTCTAGCATAGATGTACATAGGGGAAAACCCTAAAACAATGCTTTGATCAAGACTCAAATGGGAACTAGGTCATGACAACGGGCCTTGCTGCACTCTTGGTTACGACACTCCCGTTGGATATGCTTAGGATAATTCTCAGTTTCTTTAGAAATAATTATAAAGTATATATGAGTATATACCTTCTAAATGAAAATATTTTTATGGATTATATCCATAAACTGTTCAATTTATGTTAGGTATTTTATAAGTTGGTAATTATTCATTGCAATTCCTAAACTGACATAGTGTATGCCATTGTATAGAAATGACACCAAGTAGAAGGAATTTGAACATCAGCAATACGTATGATCCAAAGAGTAATAAGGATCATATCTTTCACGGTATTATGCCAACATTAAGAAGGTAAATAGTCTCCCATGTATTATCAACATATGAAGAAATAATATCATGTGTTAATAAGATAAGTAAATAATTCTTTGAGTCCTATGGAATTATAGGTAAGCAAGAGAAGAAATAGATAGATGAGAGAAAGATGGATAAAAGGAAGAGGGAAAAGAAGAATTTTCCCATATGTTATAACTGTGGGAAGAAACACCCTTGAACTTGGCAGAAGGGAATGAGAGATTGTTATAAGTGTGGAGAAAAAAAGGACACCAAGTACGTAACTATAAAGTTAAGAAAAAGTTTTCAAATGTATAATGCTTCATCTGTAAGGATTTGGTACACTACGCAAACAAATATCTAAATCATCAGAGTTTTCCCCAAATGATTCTATTAGATAAGAATCAAGTTACGATATTACCACAGATGAGGATGAATGATTAGAGTTATTATGTTATTATTAAACAATTATGTCATTTGAGTGGTGTATCAACGATGTAATAGTTATAATAATTATGCAGTGTATAAGGATCAAACTGTAGTACTATTTCATTAAGGACTTGAGATTGTGTGGAACCAAGAAAAGTCACACAATAACAGGGTAAATTTTTGGAAAATATATGGTTGAGATAAAGATAAACCAAAACATGGTTCTGATACCGAGGGAGTGATTTTGGAATAATACATGATTGATTTGGATAAATTATATTGGATATTACTGACTACCATGAAATTGATTAATGATTTATATATTCCATCATTTTTTGAGTTTACAACATTTTTGGATAGAAGGAGTATCTCCAGTATTGTATAATGAATAAGAAGCATGAACGTAGTCAATAAGATTTTATGGTAATTCAGGATATTGCAGTGTTTTAAAAGAATACATGATGAAGGTGTTAAAATGTTATTACATGGAAAAAGGATCTTAATTGTCTTTAACTTCCCTCTAAATTTTGGACTGTGAGTTTGGACAGAAGAATTTTCGATAAGTCTAGTTTGAGATTATTTTTGGATTTCCATAAAAATGGAAACCTAGAGGTCGGGCAGCAACCTGTCACATCTGGGAAGGCTATGATAATTGAACCCGCAACCAAAGGGCATAAATAGTATACCACATACCACTGACCCACATGATGTCCTTGATTGAATAATGTAGTTTTTTAAAGGGTCTGGTAGATGAATTATAAATTCATTTTTTTCGAACCCTATAGGAATTGGATAAATAGAATATTTTTTTATGTTCTATTATCTTTTAGAGTGAAATATGAGTTTGAGGTAGAAATTAGTTAAATGATAGAAATATACTTGACAAGTATACTTTTTTTTCTATTCTTATTCTATGAAGAAATAAATTCTTAAACTTTAGGTATGGAATCTTAAAACCAAAAATGTGTTATCCTAAAACCTTATGTTTTGTTGAACCGATGATATTTTAAATCATCATAGATTGGTGTCTTTGAGACCCAAAATTCTACAATTGTTTGTGATTGATGACCTCAGTCACTCCATATAAATATTTACATTTTATCTCCAATTATGTGTCTCTAATTTCTGCCAATGTTCTCCTAATCAAGATCATAATTTGGTGGTGACTTTTTCATTCCCCTTTTCCTCTTATTAAGACTAAATTTTATTAACCCAAATTCTGATGTGGGTTTTCCTACAAAGGTATTTTCTATTGTCAACCATTTATTTTTGGAGAAAAATTTCAAATTGCGAGGATATAATTTGTCAAAGGAGGGAAAAATGTAACACCTGAAGATTTAATAGTGCATTATTTCTTCAAAGAAATTCAATAACTTTCACTACACGCAACACCGAGTTCAAGCGCACTACAACTTACAAAACTAGTCGTTAAAAAGTGGTTATGAATAGTATTAACTGAATTTTTAACTATATATAGTCCTTATTTTTTTAGAATCCATATTATTAGTTTCTTAATCATAATGTTATAACTAATTGATTTTCTCAGATAAAAGAAGTATTTTTTAAAAAATGCACTTTTAACACCTTTTAATGGTGAACCCTTCTTAAATCCAATATTTTAAACATTTATATATTCAATATGACTAAATAAATTTCTTCTTTAGAATCGTGACATAATTATTTAGTTTCAATAATTTTTTGGTGTTTTTCTGATAACTTTCATATTTGGGTGAATAATGAAAAATACTATATTTTAACTGAAAACCACTTTTTTAATAAATATAATTTATAGTGTTAAGTTATACATTTTAATGGTTTGGAAGAATAGAAACATTATATTTTTACCATTTAATGAAATTCTAGTTATTTTAAGTAATTTCACTTTGAGATTGGACCTAAACAAGTGTCAATCTTTTGATAGATATTGTTTTTTAAAATTGCGCCTTTTGGTTTTGACTACAAGAATTAATTTTAAATTAATAAATGAAACTTATATGTTTTTAAATTGGTAACATGGAATTCATTTTTGGATTTGGAATATCGAAATTATCTTTGGGTGTTTTTTTGGTATTTTTCTAAAAACATTAAATTTTTGGTGAATAGTGACAAACACTAAGTTATAGTTTAAAACCAAAATTTTATTTATATAATAACTTATTTAATTTAATTTTTTTTAGGAAAAAATATATACATAATACCTATATACGTTCAATATAATTCATTGGGGTCAGTTTATAATAATTTTAGATATATAAAAAGTTTACTGAACTTTTCACCGTCTTTTACCCATCTCGTAGGAGAATTTGCATATTCACATAGAACATAATTTTACCGCTTCTGTGAGTTGAATTTCGAAAATCTGAAAAACACGGTTAATATCAAGGAGTAAAATGTGGTTCATTAAGAGAAAAATATTTTTTGGTGAATAGTAGATTTTGACTTTTGTTTAATATGGTTAAAAGTAAATAGGGTAATTAAGGGTAAAAATGATATTATTATTACCCTAACACATGTCTTAATTCTATTGGCTAAGTATAATTTGGACAAAAAAACCTTTGGAATAAAATATGAATCTCTTTGGTCCACTTGTATTTGATTAGAACATTTATTATTATTTAATTCAAAGAAGAGTTAAATGAGTTAAGATCAAAGCTTAATAACAAAACGATTTCCAATATAGGGTTATACAAAATATAAATTCGATTATAAATATTAATTAGAAGTTAAAACTATTTCCTATATAATGGTATTTTATTTATAATTTTTAGAACTTAAATAAGTTAATTTATTTTTGACACAATGGTGATGCAGTAATTGCCTAATTAATGAAATATTAAAATAATTTATATTATAAATATCCAAATAAATGAAATTTGAGAGTTTTTATGAATTCCACTAATTTTCCTGGTAAATGTGACATTTTTGGGTTGGTTATATGAGTATTGTTTGAAGTAATAATGCTGTTATGAATTTGGAAAAAACAAAATACCAAATAGTGTCAAAAGTGACATAAAAGAGTTTTTAAAACAAATATTATATTATTAATTGATACTATATTCCTAAAAATCTATGGTTCATACAAATGACTTATATAATGATAGGTGTATCATTAATAAACCACTTGGAATTCTCTTGGAAGTATATAGTATGTTTTTACCATATAATATAAAAATACAAAGGGACATGGTAAATGTCAAACTATTTAACTAAGAGTTAAATCTAAAAGTTATGGTTCATATAGTGACCCAAACCTATCTAAAACATATTTGTTTGATAGTATTCGACCCATACCCAAATTATACTTTAAATAATTCATTTTTGAGCCATTAGAAACCGAAAAGTGTTTTTTTATAAATTAATATTTCTAGCTTTTCTTAAGTTGCTGCTCACCCCTCTTATAAAAGGGCACCCCCTTCTCTCTAATTCACACCATCAAAGCCTTTTGGCTCGGCCAAAACCTGTCCAAATATCCTATAAAATTCCCTCACTTCATCCTAGAGGCCCACCTTTGGTCAAATTGCCATCTTAAGGAGCCATTTTGATCAAATCAAAAAGAAGAACCCGAAGAAGAGGTAATACTTTCACCACCCTCTTTCAGGTTCTTTTCTTCTTCCACTTCTTCATTCATTTTTATATCCATTTTAAAATAACAACTTTAGTATGATCTATATAATGTGATGTTCTTATAAATATGGTGCATCCATATTCCTTATTCTATTTATCCTTTGAATGTCATGTCACCATACGTGCGTGCGTGTGGATTATCATCTCCACGTCGTTGTGTAATTGTTATTCAATACATTATTATTTGGATGGGTATAATAATGATGTTTAATTCAGGTAAATAATAAATATAACATGAAAACTATTATTTATATATGATATACCATCCAATTATATATTATTTTAATATCAAAAGTATGATATTGTCACTCGTACGTACGTACGGATTACCGTCTCCACAGACGCGATGAGATTCATTCCCCATTGTATCCATTCCAGACTAATATTCTTTAGATGATTAAAAATAATGTTTAAATACTTGATATCATTCTAGATATGAATAAGATACATCCCATCCATAACAAATATGACTCACATAACAAATAATATAAAGGAAAACGAATCTGTTAACACCCGAAACAATGATAGTACTAAGATATTATTAACAAAGCAAAGTTAAAAGATCATATATGATATCATATTAATTAATATGATTCTTGTATAATTTATTAGAAATTATTTAAACATTAAACAGGAGGTTATCCTACCCTCGACCAAGGAAAAGTACAATGTAAGGGTTTATTTCACAATCTCGTCATTATCTGAGGTTTTTTATACGTAATTATCTACTGGGACCTCTTTATCATCCACATCCATGTTTCTTAAAAATGTATTTCAAAACATTATTACTATTTTATATACTATGGGTTAATGTCAATTATACACTATTTTTACTTTTAAAAAGATTTTTATAAATTAATCATTCTGTCATTTTCCAAACATGGTCTTTTTTAACCTTTTTAACAAAATTATGGTAAGAATGTCCATTTTAACATATACGGTGGGTGCCGCTATTTTATGCCATTATAAAATCATCAAAGCTTCCCTTACAAGATTATAAGAATATTTTCAAAGTAAATGTGTTCTTTTATAGCTATGTGACTTTTTAATTATTTCAAATAAGAGATATTTCTCTCAAATAGTGTTGATTTCATCTATGTCAACATCCTTTGATGGATTTTAAGCTTATTTGAAGTTGATTTATTATGATACAAAACATGAATATTATATTGAAGGTTTTGTGATATGATTGACTGTGGATGTGTTATTATTATACCATTCATGGTTTATGGAGAATGTTTTGACATTTTTTATGCTAGTTTTAATACGAATATTTATGTTTTGTTTAAACCTGTTTATATGAGGAACGCATTGGACTTAGTAAGTGACGGGTGGAGCCCACTATAGCTTTTTGATGAATCGGTAGGTCTCATGAGACAAACTAGTGTCTTGGCACAAGTACTTGACAAATTCTTATTTTTCTTCTTCGCACAAGGCCTTGACTATGTGGTTATGATAGTCTGGCATTGTGTATTCCATCATTATGAATGTGGTTATTGATATTGCATGTGATTGTTCGACTAGTAGAATATCTATGTGAATATGTAAATGGAATTATTTCATTTTATTTTTTCCATTTTATGATAAAGTTCAGTTTTAAAAGGATTTTTTTTGTTATACATTGCCTTGAATGTTTACGCTTATTTATGAATGTTTATGCTATTTTGTTATCCTTACTAAGCATCTGAGCTCACCCCTTTCTATGTTTTTTCCCAGGATGTGAAGAAGTATTTTATGGCTGACCTGCAGGGATAGTCTGAGAGGATATGAGTGTAGACTATGGAGACTATGCTGTTTTAGTTTTCCATTTTATCATGTAATGAATGAATTATGAATGTATCTAGTGTTTCCAAGGATACTAAACTAATTGGTTTTTCGAGATGTGATCTTTTGTGATCATGCCAATTGTATGTAATAATGCACCGAATCTGTATAACTGGGTTCGGGGTGTTACATTTCCATCCATAACGTGAAAAATATAATTCAAAATAATGTACCATCTACTCATTAATTTAATTATTAAATCAATAGTCATTTTCATGTCACTTATTGTCTATATGATATCATTTTCCTACTATTGACCCCCAAAACTTGTTTTTATATTATTTATTAAATTTGAAAACTTTATACTGAGTAATTACGACTAAAATGCACACCAGATTAATGTTTTTTCAGCATGAACATGTAAATAAACATAGGGGTAGTTTCCCTATAATTACACATCAATATGCGGTCATTTTCTCTGGATTTGACCATTGCATGCATGTTTTTGTGTTCTAAAACACTACAAATGAGTTTACAACCACAATAGGAAAACCATAATTTTTAATGACATGTTGGCAGTTCCTATATTTTATAATTAAATAAATGGTCATTTTACCACGAGTTTAAGAAAATATGCTGTTTTTTTCTTGTTATTTTCACCCTGACTCCTTTTTAATGTATTTTGTTCCTTTCAAAAAATTTATTCTGAGAAATTTTGACAAAACCACATATTTCATTGACATGTTGTTTGCACGTACATGTCATAAAAATACTCATAAGTGGTTTTCCGATGATTTCACATCAATATGAGGTCTTTCTCTATGTGTTTTACCATTCCAATCATGTTTTAGTGTTTTAATCATGTTTACAACCATAACTAGAAAATCCTATTTTGGAATGTCATGACGTCGAATCCTACAATTCCCAATTATATATGCTTTCAATTTTCTACGATTTTAGATCCATCAAACATTTTTTTCTAGTTTTGACCCTCTGAAAATAGTTTTTAAATTCTTTTATACCTTTCAAAAGTGGATACCAAGTAATTCTGACCACAACACACATCAAAATGATGCGTTGTCTGTGCTTATCCATAAAAACTCAATGTTGGTTTTATGATGATTTCAAATTAATATGATTTTTTATATGGGTTTTACTCTTCCAAAAATGTTTTGGTGTTTTAAAACACTAAAAACATGTTTATGGCTATAAACGATAAACCCCAAATTGGAATTATGTAACATCAGTTCCTTCATTTCAAAATTAAATCAATGATTTGTTTTCTGTGATTTCAGGGCAATCTAAAATAATTTTCCTATTTTTTACACCTCGACACTTGTTTTTAAAGGATTTTGTACCAATAAAAATTGTATATCGAGTAATTCTGAACACACCGCAAGTTGGATTGATGTGTCGCCTACACATACAAAAAAAGTCAACAGTGGGTTTCCTATTATTTCACATCAATATGAGGTATATTTCTATTGTTTTAAATTTTCTACAAACAATTTATTGTTTTAAAAACACTAAAAAGGTGTTTACAGCCAAAAAAGAGAAACCCTAATATGGAATGATGTGTCTTTGGTTCTTGTATTTGAAAAATAATTATTTGTATAGTGTCCCATGATTTTAAGGCATTCTGATATCATTTTCATGGTTTTGACCCCAGATACTTGTTTTTAATGGATTTTGTATATTTCCAAAGTGTATACTTTGTAATTACAACCACATTATTCACTAGATTGATATGTTTTATACCGGTACATCTAAAAAAACTCACCGGTGGTTGTCCCATGTGTTCAAATCAATATTACATCATTTTTTTTGGTATTTTTGACTATTCTATGCACGTTTTAATGTTTTCATAAACTGAAAACTTGGTCACTACCATAATAAATAAAATTAATTCATAATGACATTCAATTTGTTCCTATAATTAAAAAATAAATATATGATTGGTATCCCATTATTTCATTGTATGTTGAAATCTTTTTCTTTATTTTGATCCTCATTCACTGGTTTTTAACGGATGTAGAAACTTTTAAAAGTGTAAACTAAGTAATTCCGACCAAACCACTTATAATATTCAGGTTTTGTCTATGTTTACACATAAAACACAATTAAAACGTGGTTTTCTTGTGATTTTTAATCAATCTGAGGTTTTTTATATGGATTTTCCACTCCACACATGTTTTAGTATTTAAAAACATTAAAAATTATTTTATGACCATAATGGAAAAAATTGAATTGTTTCAAAACATATTGATAATGATATATATTTAATTTTTAATGTGTAATAACCAACCATAATTCAATCCATCATAATATGTGATCGATATAACTTAAAATTCATATTTATATATAAAAGTACCATTTTAGTTTTATTTATGAATGTTGTATGGGTTCCTTGAAAATGTGAGAATAATCTATGGAATTTGGAATTTTCCTTGGTGGGAAGATCCATATTGATATAAATTTCCTCAGGGATCATTACAGTCATATACTGAAATAAAAAAAAATCATTGACCTTTTTCATCCACCAATACTGTTGTGATTTCCTATAAGAGTATCTTTATTAAAAATATTCATTTATTCATGCAAATTCAATTTGTGATTACTCCTCAATAGAACTATTCAAACCCACACCAGTTCTAGAATTAATGGATTACATTTCCCAACCAATGATAAATTATGGGGTAGGCATGGAACCCATACTCTATACATGTCCAATATTGTCCATCCCTAAAACATTTCACAATGCATCATTTTGGGAAATTGATGCGGATTTTGATGGGTTCAGATCCCATGAATCTTGAAATATAAAATTTTAATTAAAAGATTTTATAAATTATTTTTAAAATTTTTTTAACTACATAATTTTATCTAATTAGTAAAATATTCAATATCAATTTTTATTATTTAAAAAGTATAATAACATAATATTTAAAAATATTTTTTAACAAAAAACAAGACATAAATCCAATTAATTAAGGTTGACTAGACATATCATAGGACACCAAATTGTCATTATCTGATCCATGTAGGTAGTCCAATTTAATAAGGTTTAATTATTCTTATTTTTTATAATATATTTATCATTATGAAATTATTATGTCAATTAAATAAAATTGATTGGTAATAAAAAGTATTTACTCGCAATTTTTTGGTAGGTTCGTTTACGAAACATCCATAAAGTTCCCTATTCTCTTAAATCCATATCTCTATTTTTCTAATAGTGTGACATAACCTCTATATATAATTTATAAAATTTAGAAAAAATATTTAGTTTTAAAAAAATACTATAAATAATAATGATTAAAATATAACCAAAATTATTCTCTTTCACAAAAAAACTCAATGACCCCGCAATGCGATAAATGAATTGCTTATCATGATTAACATTGTTTTTTATGTAATTCTTACAAAAAAGATAATTATTAACAGAAATTATAATATTTTTGTGTTTGTGTTATTATGATACAGTAAAATATGTAATTATCACTTGCGATGCATATATTTATCAGTATAATTTTTTTTATTTTATAAAATAAGATAAATTAAAGGAAAAGTGAGAACTAAACCTCTAAGATTCATTAGTGGGATGGACAAGGTACCCAGTCTCGAACCATACTTGGCTAAAAACAAACAAAAAACATACAAATGTAATAACAAAAAATAGGGTAGTCAGGGAACCCTGTCAAGAACCAAACGGCCCAAAATACACATACAACAACTATCACACTTCCTTACTCCCCATCACATCACAGATCCCGTAGATAATGAATAAATTCCCAAGGGATAGCAGAGTCACCACCATTGTTGACCAACTATCATCAGGACCTGATGACCATGGAATGTCGTCAGGGGCCAACACCACCACCCCAAAGAGCCACCAATGTCGCCACTGAAGCATGCTGAAGATGCCAGAGAGGATACCAAGACCAGATCCGCCATCAACGCAAGCACTGAAGAAGGGCCATGAGCAACCTGAAAGCAGAAACCCTCCAAGATGAACTGATGAATGAGAAGAATTATGGAATAGTCTTCATCGAGAGGGTTACAAGCATAAAAATTACGGTCTTCAAATTGAAATAATGATCCACTCTTGTGCCTACATCTAGACATGAACGACACAGTGCAGCAAATTTGAGAATAAAATAGAAATAAATAGGAAAGGGGACACCTAAAGAACTAATCTTTCCAATAGCACCATCTGTGTTCGTGTATTGACCCTGGTTGACAAATAGCTTCCATTTGTCATTATAAATGCCTTAAAAACGTTATCATCCATTTTTCGTGATCTCAAAGAAGTTTCATTATACTAATTCCAAAAAATATTTTTAAAATATCTCTATTTCTTTCCCAAAATTTTCAAAGTACACGGGTGTGAAATGGAGTCATCGACATCAAAATTAAAAAACATCTAGAAATACAAAATAAATCATTATTAGTATATTGAAAAAATTTAATCATGTATTTTACATTTGTTTCCAAGGAATATTAAATTAATATTACCTTTACTTGAGTATCAAAGACATCATTTTTCTAACCTATTGAGATACTCCCCCAATATTTATAATTAATGGAAAAGCTCATCATCTCGCAAGAAATCTTACCAAGAATATGCCCATATATTATGGAAGCATCAATGGTAGGAACCCTAAACTCATCAAATGTAATTATATTATTTATATCGTTTAGGTCCCATAAATATTCCATGTTCATATTTTTATCCATTATGTGGTTTCTTTTATCTATTTGAAAAATTCATTTAACAATTAAAAAAATATTTTGTTTTTGAAAAAAAAATGACATACATACTAATAAAAGTAACTTTCCTATATCCCATATATAAGGGGGCGATAAATTTATCCATCACCAGAGGTGAATAAACAAGTGGTATATGAAAAACAATGGGGGAAACAGACGGATCTCTAGCAGTATCGAGTACAATAGAATCACTAGGATTCATAGAAGATGACAGTAGTAGTGGCATTCTTCTAGATAATGGTCATCTAGGATCTGTAATTTTTTTGTTCATGTAAATCCTTCATTTCAAATACTTAATGTATAGTAAAATACATATATAGTATGATGTGTTATCTGGGTATTTTCAAACATGCTCTTAAATTTTATCTTTTTTTAATTACACAACATACTGGATGTACATTTTCCTCTTTTTACTAATTGTTGAACAACATTTTTCCTGGCCTCAATATAACTCCCTATCACTTAGTCCTTCAAGGGGATTATTTCAATGTTTTATATGAGTATATTTATAACTTGGGAAATACCCATTGAAAAAACCACTGTTATAACTATGTTAAAAAAAATTTGAGGTGTTATTTGAAGTAGAAAATATTATTGATGCCCATTTCACTCACTCTCATTTATATGTACTATTTGGAATAAATAATTACCCCCTCCAACATTTATCCAAGTGATATCTATCACACATAAAAAATAATTAATAATTTAATCATAATATTCAAATTGGTTGGGTCCTAACTCATGGAAATTACTATTGACAATCTAGTTGTGTGGTGGTACAATCAATTAGTCTCAGAGTGTCGCATACTTGAAAATTAGTGTCATCTCTCTAAAAGATATTTTTTTATCAATCAATAACTAAATGAAAAAATATTAAATATATCATTTTTTATATTTTTGATAACATATGAATTTGATGGGGTTAAAAATAATATATATGAATTAAATTTTAAGAAATATTTGAGCCTAAATTTAAGTCATATATTTCATATCATAATATATAATTATTATTTTTCAATCTATCAAATGGGTTTCAATGAAACATTATTTAAAATAAATTTATAAAAACACATGCATAAAATTCAACCTAAATAATTATGTGTTCTAAATGGGACAATTAGGGTGAGGATGATGCAAAATTTAAGAGCGGTATTTTTTACCATAGAGGAGGGGATCTGATCTAGGGAGAGGGAGGTCATAGGGGTAATCCACATCATTACTGAGGAGGTAAACACAGTTAGGGAGAGGGAGGTATGAGGGGTGGTCTTCATCTCCACTGAGGAGGGTAAATATGCTTGGGAGTGGGAGGTCGGGGGGGGGGGGGGGGTCATATGGGTTGCAACTGGATAGGGGTGTCGTGGGGGTGTCGGTATTTGAAGAGATGGTATGTGGTTGGTCAGAGGGGTGTGGGGTATGTGGGTTATGAGATTGGGGTCACCACTGGGAATGGATGAGGAGGAGGTTGGGGGAGGTCTAGGGTGGAAAGGGGTCCAGGTCGTGAGGGAGCGGGGGAAGAGGGGAGATTGATAATTTTTTTAAACCATTAGTTTAAATTTAATTAAAAACACATCTAAATGTTAAAATAAAAAAATATTAAGGTAGTTTGAACAAAACACTACAATATTATTATTATTTTAACCGTATTTCCCTCACGGTTGTTATAAGAACCATTTCCAATAAACCTCCACTAAGGATCAATTTTTTTGTACTATGAATTTTAAATATATTGTGTGAAATTTTTAAAATTATCATATATATAAGGCTAGAGAAAAAATCATATGATCATATGGGTTTCTAACTATATATCTTTATATTATACTATTATCCTCACATAATATTTTTATTTCAATGTAAATATTCAATGCGACGCCCTTATAAATATTTTTTGAGCTATATGTAAAAAATAATCATACAGGGAAATCAAAAAGATAAAAATCATTGAATTATAGAAGTAATAAAAAAATTAATAAATAAAGATAAAAATATTCAACAAAAGAATATATTAATTTCTAGCATCAAAATAATTTCAAAATTTTACCCAAGAAAATATAATTAATAAAAAACATGAAATACAATATTGTTATTTACAAACCCTTGAAATATATCAGCTAGAACTCCCCCAGATTAAATAAAAATATTTTACCGCAAATAATAAGAATATAAACAACAGATCCTTTAAAAATTAAACATTAAAAAACACCCAATTTCATGAAATTACTCAATAAATTGTTATTTCTACAAACGATCACCAATTATAGAATATTCATATTTAGAAGATCATTTAGGCACAATATATCATGAAACATATAGGTGGACAATATGTATAAAATATAACCATATTAAATTCTCTACCAATTATGATATTTATGTTCCTTAATCAACCAATTAGTCAAATGTAGTGGAAAAGAATAAATCAAAAGTGTAAAAAACCTAAAAATCCATAAAGAATTTGTTTTTAATTGAATTTACATCCATAAATTCTCTCGTATTGATAAAAATCCTCCTTAAAATTAAATTATTTCATTTTAATTTTGGCACTATGATTTTTAAAAATGATTGAAATTGTAATTTCTAAAATGAATTAAATCACTTCACTAGTCATCCCAATAGAACATCCAAACATATCATTACCTCTAGGTGAACTGACACATATAATTAAAAAGATATTAAATATATGAAACGAAATGGATAAGTGAAAATAATAAATAAAAACAATGAATAATTAGTTCATAGAGTTATAAAAAGAATAAATAATGGAATATATAATCCATATTAATATTTTATCTCCATAGAACATTTATATGCATATATTATGATAATAATTGCACCCATAATGCTCGAAGACAATAATAATTTTAAAAACGGATCCCTTTTTTTACCAAAAGAATATACTTATAATAGGTAAACAAAAAATTATTTGATCTATTGAATACAAGGAATAATAGATTTTATCCTCCTTAAAGTTGAACTAAATATTAAATCTTAAGAAAAAATCTCTCCCTTTAAAAATGAATACAGAATCATAAAAAACAAACAATTTTGATTCTTTTTTAGGTTTTAATATGTGTACAATAATGAATATTATTCAACAAATCAAAGATCCCTCACCCAAAATTAAAACTCAATATATTCCTCAACATTGAATCAAAATATTAGAGAAACATTTGAAAATTGTTAAATATTTAATGGATTTTCTATTGAGTAATTCAAAAGCATGTTCAAGGGTTGAAATATAATTCGAATAATATTTTACTTCAATTTATTATGAGTCATTAAAATAGAGTTAAAAATGTACATTCAATTTTCCTATTTACGTAGAAACAATAATGTTCACTTTTTCTCTAGAGACTGCAAGCTGGATATTCTTTTCAAAAGAAAAACATATATTAAAACTAATTTCAGCCTCAATAAATCTCAAAAGTAGGGTAAATTTTCCCCACAATTAGTATCAGGTAGTGGGAAAACCTAAACTATCATAAACTATCATGTATGTGTCTAGGAAGATTTATAATGGTAATATTTCAAAATAGAATAAAAAACAGGGCCCCTAATAAAGAATTATTAAACACTTATGTTTATTTTAATATAAATTTATTTTTGACAAGATGTAAACACCCATGGTCATCATGTTATATCCCTTACTAAATGAAAATATTAACATGAGATTCTGAAATCTATATATTAAGAATGAAAATATCACAAGATAAATTTTATTTTAATTTTATCGATATTTTTGTACCTAGAAGCACTATATTGGCATATGAGAATTATTGTAATTCAACCCCAAGTTTCCAAAAAATATTTCTCCTAAGGAACTTATAAAAAAATATTATCAAGATTCTAGAATAATATAGAAACTAGTGAATCCATATAAAACAAAACAAAATATTTATTATTATTTAATATAATTGATAGTGAATATAGTTTGAAACCAATGAACTAATGTGTTAAAAGTACTAATAAAGACTAAATGGACTTATTTTTCTATAACATAGATGGCAGCCAATCCCTTTGGATGCACCTTTATGTAATGATGAATTCATTAAACATTAACTAATAATGGATTATTCTCTTATTGTACAAGTTTCAAAGTACTATTTATAATACCGCTAAAGAAGTTGGAAGGTCCATAATACTTGGATTTAATCTTATAAGGAATAGAAAAATGATTGAAATCGAACAAAAGGAAGTATTGAAAAAAATTTAAAAATATATCGTTGATGATATAATTATCATAAAAATTATTCCCCTCTATGTAAATCCTATAATATTCATTAGACTATATTAGAATGTCATTATTCTCACTTAACTAACGTATAATTTTTTCTACAATAGTTTTAAAATCAAAATTCAAGGCCTTCACTGAGAAAAATTATTTTTGTTGCAACTCCACAAGAAAGTAAAAAAAATTAAAAAAATAATTTATAAGGATATAATATTATGGCGATTTTAATGGATGTTTTGTTGTCCAAAATATCATCGTAATGTTCAAATGTCCACTATTTCTTACAACAATACACAATTTTCTATATAAAAACGACATCTCCATGTTTGATATTTCAAATATTATAGTACACTATGAATGGAAATTAGTTCTAGTTTTATGAATAAATATATATATTTTCATTAAATAATTTATTATATAATTATTAAATTGGGTTCCATTTTATATGATGAAATATTTTTGCATACCAAATCTTGAAATGTTTGTATTCTTAAATAATTTGATCACACTATAATATTGATTATTATTAAGTGAAAAAAATTGAACCCAAGTTAAAACATAATAAAAACTCACCAGGATGTATTCATTATCATCAGATTATGAAAATCGTCCCATAAAGTCCAATAAAAACATAAGAAATATCACACCAATAATTTCTTTTTGAGGTAGTCCATGTTTCCTACCCACAATTCCTAACCATTGGTACTTAACAAATCCAATACCTAATTCATGTAAAATTTCAAGAGTATAGTCAAATTGAAACAATCGTGATGAAATTTTTGATTAGTTCTATATACTCAACAATGGACACCACATAGTGTTGATGACATCCTTTAAAAATGGGAAACATCACTTTGGCACACACCTCCTATGAAATCATTTGGACAACTCATAATAAGATAGGTTTCATCCAAAAAACCATTTTTTATATTTAAAGTGGATCTATTCCTTTAGTTTGTTTTCAAATATTTTGTGATGAATCCATCATCTAAAGAGATATCAAACTATTTCTAATAATAATAATTTTTAATAGTCAATGTAAGTCATCTTTCATCTGGAAAACAAGAATTTATCTCTCTAGGATCACCAATTCAGTTACTAGACAACCAAGAAAAATGATTAGTCACTACATTCATCTCAACATGACTAAATTTAATGTCTTAATAAAACTTTTGATGTATAATTATCTATGTAATCAATCTGGGAATGGCCACTTTTTTGGAATGTATGTACTTGAAGGATAAATGATCTTTGAAGACTATGACTATAAGCCCTAACAAGTACTTCATAAATTTATCTAGAGAAAAAACAATATTCAATAGTTTTTTCTTAATATTGGTGTAGTTAGTTTTTCCATTATTTTACATATAGATAGTATAATACACCATATGAATCCTCTGGTCTTTACTGTGGCGTTAATATACACGAATATCAACATTAATAACATCTCGTTTTAATTTAAACCGAAACATCTAATTAATGGCAATGATGAGGGGTGAAGAAGTGAGTTTCTCTATAAGAATATTGAATGATTAAACACATTTTTCCTCAGAAAAAAGTTATATATTCTTGTAATATCGATCTAAAATTCTTATTTAAATTTGAAATATATTTTTTGAATATTTCTTAAAACTTGGCATGGCCAAGAAATCTCTAAACACCATTGACATTCTCATGATGGGGAAATATTTTAATGAAGATTGTCTTAACATTATAAAAACATTTAACCCCACATAAAAGCTTATGAACTTTCTAAATTCCTTCCATAACCATTAATTTTTATTTCACCCAATTAATAACATGTTTAGTCTTTTGGAATATCTCTAAAAAATATCTGGATGCTCAAAAAAGATTTCAATTTTACTCCTAATAATGGAGGCAAAATCCATAAACGCATATGTTATAATCTAAATAATATCAAATAAGATATCTATTATAAACTGTTGAAAGGTGGTCATGGAACAATAGAATTAAAATGTAATTTTCTAATAAGAAAACATCCCAAAATGAAAACTGCAAGAGGTACTTTCTTGGTATTCTAGGGATATGGGAATCACATTTTTCAATGAATATCCATCCAAAAGAATAATAATTTCCATCTATCCTCCAAATTATTTAATATAATAATTTCATAATAAAATTATATTTGTTATTTACCAAATTTATTTTCTTATCATTTATATAGAACCTTCACTTGGTATATTTTTTAACATGAATTTGTTCATTTTTTATAGGTAAAAACAATGAGAACTCCATTTTATTGTCCGACTAGGTCCAAACTAATATATGAGCTATAAAAAAATTGATAAATTATACCAACATCAAGTGTCTTAATGAATTTCTCTCTAATAAATTATTTTATGTTTGTATTTAGTATTATTTGGTGCTTAACACTTGTATTTTGATAAAATTATATTGGGATTTTATACTTGGAAAATAATAAAATAATCTATTAAATGATTGCAGTTGTCAATCTAATGTTATTTTTGTACATATTTAAAACATCTCTTGGATTCTACTATTTAATTGTTTATAGTTCATCAGAGGTGATGTCATGTAGTTAATGGTTATAACCCAAAAAAGATTATTTCACGTTTGATGGAATGATTTTGAGATCATATTTTGGTGCCTCTTTACAGGAAGGTAAGACATTGGACTAAGAATTCCATATTCTTCACCATGTTTCATTATGTGGTGATATATGTTTTATATATTTTGAATATCAAGACTAGAAATACATTTTTCCTCAATTTTATCCTAAGTGGACGACTCACTGCATTCAGTGTCTAAGTATGATTTTAAAAAAAATTCATAGAAAATTTATAAAAATTATTCTTGATCTCTCCTTCACATGTATCAAAATACAACTCAACCTTATAAAAATTAGGAAATTAATCATCCATATCTCCTAAAAACTATTAATGATCTTGAAAATAAAATGTATCTTATAAAAACCTCACATCAACTAGAACAGATTTGTTGCAAACCTCTATAATATTTCATACATATTAATTTTTAGTATTTTTAAAATGTGTCAAACAATTATTCTAATAATCCACTTGAGTTTATTAAATAAAATATTATTTATCAAACCCTCCCTAATGATTTAATTATTTAACAAATTTATCCATTTTAAATCTTTAATAAATCTCATAAAATGTTGGCTCATTAACATTTTTAATCACATGAAACCTTTCTTGTTGCTCATCAAACGTAAAATATTAGTTATACTTAAACCACATTGACAATATACCCTCTTGTGCATGTAAAAGGACTAATAAGATTTCTATGTACTTCTTGGTCACACACCATATCATGAACTAATAATCAGTGATTATGAATAGAAAATCGAATCTTATAAAAATTTCATCTTCTCATATGAATGGATGTGTGGAGGATCAGTTGAATGGTTGTAAAACAAAAGTGGTGTGATTCGATTCCCCTAATATAAACTATTTAAATGATTATAAGGGTGGAAAATGGTTTCTATAACCATTGTTAGAAATACAATATAACTAAAAACTATTACCTATGGTTTTGGGAATGATAAAACCCCTAGGGTATTTGTGTTTTTTTGGTACTTGTTTTTGATGAATAGTGTTTCACTCTTTACTAAGGATGTATATAGAAAACTCGTGGTACATTTTATTCTTTTTTTAAATAGTTTTCTGATAAATTTAAAATATGATAAAATTTTAATTAATTCTTAAATTAATGGAATATTCACTTAGACCTTGTTGAAAATCCTATTGAGATTGAGCAGCTCTATTTTATTATTTCTAGGATTTAATATCTAATGAAATGATTTTGTTAGGGACTAATTTTTTTAAAATAGTGGGAAATTCTCCAAATACTCCTTTAGGTTTTTTTCCCTTTTTTAATTTTTGTTATGATCCTTTGTTATTATTGTTTTAGTAGTGGAAATATAAATTTGTTTCATTTTCATATTTGTTTCACATTTTTCCAGATTTATTGTGACCCATATTTTTTCTCTAGAATCATTACGTTTATCATTTTTTACTTTCCTCAATTTATTTTCAACCACCTATTAACCTTTTGAACAACTCATAGTGACCACAACTATGATACTTTCCCTGAGTTTAATTTTTCGGGAAAGGGAGTCTCCCTTTATCTCTTGATGTTAAATTTCCAGAGAATTGGACAATTTTAAGTTAATATTATCAATTTTATAATTCTTATCATCCTTTTTTTGAAGAATGTCCTTCAAATTATGTATCTAAATTCACAACCAATTAGTCTAATTTTCAAAAAAAAATTGTTAGATAATACCCCTTACTTACTCTAGAGAATAGTAATACTTAGTGATATTATTATATTAGAATTGTTTTCTTGGATAATTTTATAATTCATCGGTATTAGTGTAACTAATTATTCTTTATTCATTCTAATAAAATTTGGAGGGATCCCATAAGAAAGATTGTAGTTTCTTGAAAATATATCATCTATAGTATGTATCCTAAAACTATATATCACAAAAAAATAAAGTATTATAATTTCTAGGATAGAATATAAATGTTTAAAAACAAGTAATTGAGTAACCAAACATACCACACTATTGAAATTTATCCCCAATTGTCTGGTTTCGATTTGGAAAGACAACTTAATAATCACAATTATTAGCATTTTTTATCATTGTGGACCATTGTTCATCATTGATTTTAATTAGTTCAGAATACATTTCAGACCATAAAAAATTTCTATTTTTTTAATATTAGCTCTATTTATCCTAGATTTTTTCTACTACAAGGTTAAGGATCAATTTTTGAAAATATATTTCAACTCATTATCAGTTTTTTCATTATAATATCTACTAATGAACTGATCATCCATGTTTTATCCTAAAGACGATAATTATTAAGAAAGTATATCCATGAGGCAATGGGAATATATATAATTGTTATAAATTATTATATAATGTCCCCTACACCTACCTAATTTTAATAAAGGCCTTATCCATCCGCTTGACTAAACCTTATGATCAGATTTTCTATTTCATCTTTTAATATACTTGGGAAAGAGTTTATGAAAAAATAATTATAAATTGATTCTGGATTTTTAGACAAGTTTTGATCTACTTCTAAAGAATATTTTTTTATGAAATTCCCTATAATAAATAAGGGACCTACTATCATACCGTGTTCATTTTAAATGATCCATTGTCATAATAGCTATTTCAAATTGTTTTAACATTTCTTAATAATAGTTAGTGAATCTTTATTAGGTATTACATTTCCATTAGAAAATAGATAAGGGCATGAATGTTTGATCTAATAATTTCAATCTATTTAGATAATTACAATGGAGGAAAAATTACATTAAACTCGAGGAATCTGATAATCCCTCATCTCATTCCATCATAAACATTCCTTAGTGATTTTGATTTGATAAATTTTATTATTATTTTTTGATCTTCATCTCTCTTTTTTCCATTTCAGTGATTTATTTTCACAGAGGTAAAATAAAGTTTTATATACTGAAATGTAAATTCTTTAAAAATATTTTTTCTATCATAGTGTGTATGAAATAACAAATATTCAAAAAAATCAGTGGAACACAATATATTAAAAGTTTTTTTGAAAAGTATTATTTTCTTAAATTAACAAGTTATAAACAATTTTTTTTCAATTTTTTATTTATTTTATTTAATATTTTTTTCTATTGGGTGGATGAATCCTTCCCCAATAACGATTCTAACAATTTAGGGTTATTTCATTTATTATATCAAATTTTTAACCTTTAAACTTCCCTAAATATTTAAATATGGGCATCAATCCTCACTGAATGTAATTTTGGGTGTATTTAAATTAAACGAAATGAAAATAAAAAAAAATGTTCAGGAAGAAGAAATCAATATTAATGAAAACTATTTTTTTTAGAAAAGTGAGTGATGAGGAAAAATGATTAATTTTAATGAAAAAAAGCACAATAAAGATAACGAGAAAGATGAAATATGAGGGGAAACATGATTGTCCAGATAAAATTGTGCCTTATGAAGATATAATTGAGTTCTAAATTCAAAAAAAATCTCTCAAATCATCTATTAATGTTATTTTCCTGAAACAGATTGAATTTTTTACTTCACCACTTATTGTATTCATTCAATTTAAATGGAAAGAAATGTTGATTAGATTTAAAATGTTAAAATAATTAAGATAAAAGAATGAACTAAAAATATATATTTTCACCACAGGTTGTTTATCCAAGAATCATTTTCAGTACACAAAATACACAAAATCTATCTGATGAATACAAAAAATGAATGACAGAAAAGGAATGTGAAGAATCATCCCTTGATCTTCCACTCCTAATCGAGTTCTATCTCTTTACTACAATATCTTCTTTAATTCCCTCTTGATTTATTCCAGAAATCTATAAAAAATGGTTAAATCCCCTCTACCCAATACTATCGTTTTTCTAGCTGGTACTAGTAGGAACTCCTTTCATCTCCCATTCATATGGAAATAATGTGATAATTATTTTTTCCATGAAATAAATTATGGACCACATATAAGTCTAGATAAGATTGAATTTATAGTCTCTATAAGACAACATTCATTACACCTTCTCAAAACTTTTAAATCTCAGTTATTGAATATTGATAGACATTGCAGCCTCACTAAACATATGGATCCTATAGTCTATCACTAACATCCGATTTTGACAAGTGTCAAAAAATTAATTCACCCTAAAAACTTCTAGCAATCCAATACAAGGATTACCCCCTTATAGAATGATTTACAAATGAAATTTTTAACCTTAAATTCCTAATAAGTCCTTTATATATGAAAAATACCCCCCATTAAATTCCCCTTCAATCAAAATCAATAAAAATCATAGTCATGCGAGTACTCTTTACTCTAGTTAAATATTATATTAAATGAAATATGATTCTCCATGGGGGAATTTAATCATACATTTTTCATGTTGAAATAAATAATATTGAAGCTATGAAATTTGGGAGCTCATGGTCCCACAACTATTCAAATAATTGACTGACATAGGAATCAAACATTGTGCAATATAATTATTCTTTTGGAACTCACCAAACAAAAGTCATACTTAAATTATTACATCAATATTGGTTTCCTCCATTTCGATTTATTGGTTACCTAAGCTCGAAATAGTAAATATCCATATTATTTATCATCATCATTCAATTTTATTGATCAAAGTAAAAATCTAGACTAGGTTTCTCATCCATATAACTTTGGTTCGGGTCAATTGGTCATCCCTTAGTCCATCAAAAAATGTCATTTCATTAAATGTTAAATTATTTATTCCCGATTAATCATCTTCAGTTGCATTTAGAATTGACCCATGTAAATCCATCCAACATTAATAGAGATTCTCATGGATAGTAATAATATCATGTTTGAGTTTTCTTAATTGGTTCTCAGCCTTCATGTATATGATCACTAGCATGATATATATGACCTTAACGTCGGAATTTAGTTCTCTTCCCTTACTCACATCAGGTTCAAAGGATTAATAAACAAATTAGTAAACGTTCATAAAGGGATGATCATACGATATTTATTGGTACATGAGTTTGTTCTTGGTGAAACCTAAAAAATATAATGGGGTTGAATTATGAGCTACTCCAAAATCGTATTAGGATGCAAAAGGTATTTCTTACGAAGGTTCTCGTCAAATTAGCTTCTAGGAAATCACTAAAATTCTATTATGTTGGTGGCTGTTAAAAAACCACAAGTACATTACAAAATCCTACATGAAAGCTTAAAATAGTAATGTAAGGCTAACTTTATCAATTTTTACAAAGTAAATAGTTATATGTGACACCCTTAAAAATATATTGCATTGTATAGTTATATAAAAAATAATATAAGAAAAAATACAAATATAACTAAAATTATCAAATTGATGTAAATTATTTTTTAAAAAATTGAAACCCCTAAATAAAATAATTTATTTATTTATTTCTTTAAAATAATTTAAAAATTTTCCCATTATATGTATTAAAATTGTTATCATATAACCTGAGAAAATTATATTTACACCCCTTAAATATATAAACCAATACATCACTACATACAAAAAAATATATGATCATACAAAATAAGAAATGTAATTAAATATTATTTGAAAAATAAACAATAAAAAACACATATTTTCATGAAATTTTTAATGAATTATTATTGGACCACTAGATCGCCAATTATTGAATATTCATGTTTACAATAATAGTTATTCATAGAATATCATAAAAATATCCCTGAAGGTATGTTTAAAACATGTATAAAAATAAATCCACAAAACATAATGATTTTATATAAATAAATTTATTAGTTTTAAAGGGTATATGATACCGAAAGTACAATTTATTGGTATTATAATTATAAAATCGTTAAAATAAAAGGGAAAAATTGATGAATATTATTCCATTCACTCTGGTGATAGAGGAAATATTTATTACATAAAAGAGTTGAATTTTAGAGAATATATCACGCATAGAAGTATCTAAATAATGGATATCTTATTTTCATATTATATATTGTATATGATAACATAAATTATTTATTAACAAAGAGTTATTATGAAAAATGTAGGATGATGTATTAAATACACATAATTTTAGATTCATTGGATTCCAAGTAATTTTTTAAAAGGAGAAAAGATAATTTTTAATCTCAGATAAAAGTGAGTATTCCAATGTTTGATAAAATATGGGGGATTTGATCCCATCACAATTTGTTGAATATATTATAAAAAAATATTATTATCTGGAAAATTATTTAATGAAATGAAATACCAAATGTGATATTTAAGTAATTGTTTATTCATTAAATATTCTTACATAGAGAAATAATTGATTTTTACTAACAAAAAGGAGTTTTAGTATCTTATAAAGGTAAAAATAAGAGAATATAATACCCAATAAGCTAGATGGGTTATTTTTTATACTTAAAAAAGTTCAAATAAAAAAAAGAATTGTATGATATCCAAATACATATTTAATTCCACTTAATATCCTAAAATAAGGAGATTTGTTTCTAAAATATATATGTGGTAAGAATTACATATTGATTTAATACATTTTAAAAAATGCCTAAAAATTAAAAAAAATAACAGTGGTCTAGATATCTATCATATATGATATGATAGACAAGTGATTATGTATATTTTTATGTACTCTTTAAATTTTTGAAAATGTAAAACGTATCATGTTATATGGGAGTCATTCTCCACTTTATATTTATTTCACATAAGCTACATTCATATTTATTTATTTATTTATTTATCATGATGTGACATGATAATTAACCTCTCAATGTATGAATTTTAGTTATCTTCATCCAATGTTCGTTAAGGAGTAATATCTGTTGTACTGAAATGTTAATGATAAAATGAGTGTGATTATTATCTCTGGATAAAAAATAAGTTTATGAGGCAAAAAACTAGTTTTTGGAGCTAGATAACCCACAAAGTATACCACATAGAGTTACATACAGAATACATTTCGTATAAAAGGGGTGTATGGTTCATATTCTAATTCATCAATACTTTATATTGGTGAGATACCAAAGAATGGGAACCTTTATACTTTGATAAATTTTTGATACAAAAAAAAATAGATAATAAAATAGTGGAAGGATATGTTGATAATCATGTCATTATTTAAAACATAGAAAAGATAGGATTTTACCTGTCTTATAATGAGTAAAAAATTTAGTCCCTCAATAGAGATACTCTAGGCAAGTGTATGACCACACCTATATAACCCATATGACATTATTATCTATTGGGTGAGGGGATTATGATGTGAACATCCCTAAATATAAATGACATATGAGGTATTCATTAAACTGATCAATCAATACCCTTAAAATTGTAAAAGAATGAGTAAGTATATGAGATTTTTAAAATATGTGTCTTGGGGTTACTCGATGTCTAGAAATTAGTGATTATATGAAAATTAATTCTTTCATAAGATGTGGCTGGGGGGTATAGTAATAGAGATACATTTTTCCATAGATATAATTTTATATAACATTTTATCTTGATAATCACAAATGGTTTTCTAAAATACACTACATTTATACATTTTGGAATTTATTTATATTTCCAATTATAAAACTTCCAATGGGGTATCACATTGTGGTTTATAGAATGGTTTTTGATATATAGTTATAAATATGACCTAATATTATTTTAGAGATTTTACAAAAAATATTTTTTTATTATTATTCATAAGGTGTTATATATGATATAAGACACAGTGAAGTTGAAGATAGCATTCTAGAAAATTGGATGTCATTGAAAAGGTGTTTTAGACATGGTTTCATTATTTATTATTTGTGATAAAATATATGGTGAAATGATACTATGTGTATGAGGATTTTGTATAATTGGGTTATTGAAGGATATATTACCTAAATCATATATTTATATGTTATATATAGGCTATATCATATCTAATTATATGATATATTATAATGAAATGAAATTATATATCACACATACTGCATTTGTTTATCATATTGTATGACTGACTATATCAAATGTCTATTACATATATTATATTTTAACATTTCATTTAACAATTGATTAGCAATTCGAATGTTATTTTATATAATTCAAGATGATTTTCAATGTATGGAATCATTAAACTAAAATGTTTCATAAGATGAAGAATTTGGAGTGTTTATAGATGAAATTTGAATGTATTTCTTACCATTTTAGTTAACTTGTATGTTTTATTTCTTAATTGTAAATTTATGTAAAATATCAAGAGAGTCTCGAGGAATATACAAGGAAGATTGTACCATTATAAGTGTGTTTGATCTAGTAAAATCTATTAATGTTGATTCATATACTTCTCTATTCTGTTTGATCCTTTGATTCTTGTGGTACTAGAATACTAAGGATGTAAAGGGAACCCCACTATACCATAGAGTGATTCATTTTGTCACATGTATATATCACATATGATAGATTATGACTGTTATATATGAGTGATATTTGTAAATTTTTTTTAAAAGACACATGTAGAGGATTGATGGTGCAAAGTACACTTTAATTTTTCTTTATTTCGTATATATAATGGTTTTGGTTTCTATCGTAGTAGATTGTGGGTTTATGGGTTCATAAATGTATTTATTTTATTTATTAAGTATTAATTTATCCTGATAAAACCATCATATCACACATTTTGTATGGTTTTAGTCAATCAATTTCATGATATGGTGATGAAGGACATATTATTGGGTCCTCAAAAATAGACGTTTTAAACCTGGAATTCATCTTAGTGGGATGAACAATGTCATTTGACTTGAGGAGTTACCTTCAATAGTTTCACTACTCACTGAATAATTTTTGTTTTTATATTTTTATTTATGATTTAATAAAAATAAAAATATATTGGAATGAAAAATAGATAGTATAAATAAATAAAAAACAAAATAAATGACATTTAAAAAACAAATTATAGGAATGTAAAGTAATCTCAATATTTCTCCAAGTACTAAATCATTATACAATTTTGTGGTTGTTAAAATTCATTTTCTAACAAAATCATATCATAACCATTAATTATCAAACCCTAGTAAAATTATGGAACTCGACATGAATTGGAAAACATTCCTCAATGAATTTATCCCACCTCTTACAAAGTTAAACTGACATACACCCTCACCAAGAATGAAACCAAGTCTCACAACTCTGAAAAGTCATCCAAACTCATCATACCATGACTAGGATGAGTTATGTGAGGTAGGTGATAGAGATTTGGTAAATTTTGGAACAATGATATTTAAAATTCTATGGTATGATGGTATTAAATAACAATTATCCTTAACTTGATGACTTCAATATCACAAATGAAACAAACAACTATTACATTTAGAAGTAGATATTCAGGTGTTCTTGAACCTCCCATGGGGATCACACCATCCATCGATATACATAAGATTATTTAATTATAGGTGGGGCATGATTCTTATGGGTGAATGGATAAAAGCATAAGAAATAGTGAAAAATGAAAAGAACTATGAAATTTATTGAAATAAAATAAAATAGAAACATTTATTCAACGATTCATCCAAAGAAATGGTAGTAAAATTCCATTAAAAACAGTATGGAGACTTTTTATATAGGGAATATATAAGGTACTTTGAGAATTATCCATTCATGGAATGGGTTAAAAGTATTTATCCGATGGAGGGATGATTTACACATGTAAGAAATATCGATTATTCTCCTAAGGACTAAGATAAAGTATTTTTTCACCAATGATCCTTATTTTTCCATGTTCTTGGATGAATGAAACATGGAGTGTCTCCATAGAGTGTTTCCTTATTTTTTTGAGAAATAGGGAAATAATATCATTTTTTCAGTTTTCATTGAATGGATACAATATTTCTCCTAGATTGATCAAATAAACATATTTAATCTATTATGAGGTTCTTTAGGGACATTGAATGTCTATAAACCATTATTTTTTATACTAGTAACTTTAGCTACTGTAAAATACTTTATGTTCATGGATACAACTCTATGAATTAGAAAACTTTTTATCACATACTTGTAGTGATATTGAGATATTGTTATGTATTAATATGTAATATTAGGAAATTTTTTGAATGTATTCATTTCTAGTAGTTGGAAATCACATTTTATTCTAATGTTATGATATTTGTAATCAAACATGGGTTGTGGATTGAATTAATGATTCAATAATGGCAGATTCCCTATGAAATTCATTGTACAAGAAAATATTTGGTGAAGAGTTAATCAAACATGATCATTTATCCTCTATAGTTCCGTTTAAAAATATTTTGATGTGTGGGGGGATATTTTTAGACGATCCAAATTTTTTGGAGGTACTAAGTCAATATGACCCATGGTTATTATTTTGTGTGACTCTTTCATGGTTTCTTAGCTGACGATTCCTTAATTCATTTCTAGTACTTCCTTCATGAATTCATATGATGTATTTAATATATTGTAGATATTGAATAATGACATATAATTAGAAATAATTCTATATTTTTAACCTCGTGATATTCATGGGGTTTTAGTATTATCACATGAATGTTATAGCCACTTCAATTTAATCACACATTGTGTGTACCCCACCCAAAATAATCGCACACAATCCCCATGTAGTGTTTCTTAATACCACATAGGTATTAGAAATGTCATATAATCACACAAGAGTTATATAATTAAAATTTATTTATATGAAACAAATAATAACACGTGAAAACAAATTTTAGTGTATGTTTAATTCCATAATAATATTATAAAGAATATATCATCCAAAAAAATTAATTAAGTTATTTACTAATTAATTTTTACAATTAAATGTAAAAATACATGTGATTAAAACACAATGTATTATTTAAATTTTGGGATTTAAAATATGCATATCATCGGAAATTTTGAAATGTTAAAATTATCATCCTTACCCTATAGTTACTATATTTCTCTCTAAGGAAATAATTTATATCTAATTCATAATCAAAATTATTTTAGAAAATAAAAACACACTCAAAATGTTTTGAAAATAAATATTATATTTTATCAATTATGAAAACAATTTCCTCTCCACTTATAATCTCACATTAAAATTCAATCAACCTCAAGTATATATCGATTTATTAATTTCATCCTATATTATTAATTGATTTTTTAATCTTGGAATAAATCCTAGTGGGTTGATTGGGACCATCTCACTTCTGGAGTAACAGTTGATAGTTTCAATATCCATATATAAAAATTTGATTATATATTTTTATTTAAAATCTATGAAAAATAAAATGTAAATGGGAATGTAAAAAAGAAGCAAAATAAAAATACATCCAAATAATTTAAATAGTTTAGGTTAGTGGGAAAGTGAAGTGATCTGAAGAGTTATCCAAGAACACATATAATATCCAATTTATTATTGTCTAAATTAATTTAATATTTCATCCAAAACATAATTTTTAATTAACTTCCCTTATAAAAAATATGGAACCCAACATGTCTTGGAATTCATTCCATAACACTTTGATCCCACCTCCTTTATAGTGGAAAATGATAACACACATGTTCCAAGGGATAAAACAATTCATGTATCTGTGAATACCCGGCATACCTCATTATACTATGACTAGGATGGTCTATGTGAAGGTGGGGAGAGTGATTTGGATTGGTAGGGAACATAATTTTCAGAAATTAATATTGAACATGGGTCATACCCCACCATGATTTTATACATTTATTATATTGTTTGAAATTAATGGAAAACGTACTGAATTTAGATGCATATATTTATGTTTTCTTGAAACATCCAAATGGATCACACAAGCTGGAAATATACATTATCACCATGCAGTAAATGTTAGACAAAGTGTCTAGTGTGAAGTGATGGAAGCATGAAACCTAACGAAATGGGAATAATTCTATATTAAAATTTGAGAAAATAAAAATTCAAAATCCATCTTCAAATCATCATTTTTGATAGTGATACATGACTTTGAACCGTTTATATGGAAAAATAGGGCCTCTTATAGATGAAATAGAGAATATAGTTTGATAATCCTGAATTTAGGGAATGGACTAGACATAACACTCTCTCAAGGGGAGAATTTCTACCTATAACGATTTTTAATTTTTCTATTAGGTCCTTAGATCACGATTTAAATCAACCTATGATCCCACTCTAATCCTATTAATGAATGGATGATATGTACAATGTAACATTACTGTTTCCCCAATTTGGTCGAGTAATTGTATGATAATATTATTTTCAATGGTAGTTTCCATGCATGTATTCCTTATTTTACCTAGAACAATCCTACCATCGTATTTTATTTTACAAGGGGTTCATGAGGGTCTCTGAATAGACACAAACTACCAACTTGGATATTAGTGACTCTCCCACCCAAAGGAGATATTATATAAATCCTTATTATTCTTGAACTATAAAACAATATATTCCAGATCTATTATGATATGTAGATGTCATAATGTTTCTTTATTCAGTGTAAAAATCCTTTGAGATTTTATATATGTAGAAATTGCGACTTGGGTTTTATTCTGATGGGAGACTAATACAAATAGAACATGGGATTTGGATTGGATGAATGATTCTCACATGGATACTTCCTCGCAATACCTTATATAAAATTCATGGGAATAAAGTAAATCTCATGTGAGATATATTCTCATAAATTCCACTATATAAAAAATCTGTGGAGTGGAAGTTATTTTGATATGAGGGAAATTACATATAAATAATTTTCTATAGTATTTTTTAATGGACAGTGCCCCCATTTTTGTCAAAGGGGTGGGATGGGGTTGTTTTATTGTGGACAGATCCACCTAACCCACCAAGGGAATAATTATGTAAGAGGTGTTAACAATATCCTCTAAATGGGTAGCTTCCCTAGGTGTTCATTTAACATTAGCTTCAACTAATCTTCACCCATTTTGAGTATTTTTTTGATGTATTTTTCGAAGTTCTTTCACCACAAATTGAAGAGATATGTCTATAAGGGATATTATTTTTAGAATATTGAGATAGTATACACCCACATTTCTCCATTGTGAGATCCCAACATTTTCAATGGTTATATACCCATTTAATTTAATGGTATTTTCAGCATTACATATGGTGTCATTTAATTTTTAAAAAAGTAACTTTAATTTATCTTCCTATTATCACCACACCAATGGGATAGTCATTTCACATCCCAAAAGGATTTATTAGATCAAGGTTCTAGCCTTGTACGATATAATTTTCTAGGTATATATAATTATTGTAAATTTAAATATTCTCTATGATCGAAACCAAAATTGATCATTCATAAAATAATAATTTATTTATATTAATAAATTCAACATTGTAAAATAGTGTAGGGTCTAGACCGATGGTGGTTCTAGATGGTGGTGAAATTTAAATTGAAAAATTCCATAAGAATAATTTTATATTGTGAAAAATAGTGATGAAATCATTGATATTATAGGATAGTTGCCTATAGATAACTAGGGAAAGACTAGATTATGATGATGGAGTGTCGTTACAATGGGATCTAAAATCAAGTCATGGATCTAAATTTTGTGATAAATTTTGTAAATGGATCCATACTAGTGAGTGAAGTAGTGAACTCTTCTAGAGTTAGACATGATCTCAATGATTGATGAATAATTTACTCTAGAGGAACATGGTACATGAAATATCGATGGGAATAATATAATTAATTTGAAAATATCTCATAAGGGCTTCTATAAATGGTGAACAACCACAGATTAATTATCATTGGAGTCGGTACCATCAAACTGTATATGTGTAATTGTATTGATCAATCCAACCAAGCAGTATTCCATGTGAAGTTCCTAAATAAGTAAAAATTATCTTTCAGAAATAGTGATGATAGAAAATAAAAAATTTGAACTAAGAATAGAGTGATGAGAATTGTTAGGGGATCTTATTAGTGATGAAGGTATAGAACATATCAAAAAACTTTTATGTGATTATTGGAGAAATATTAAAGGGGTTTGAGATAGTTTACACATAAACTACCTCAATAGACTCATTGATGATTTCATGGAATTAGAAAATTGGTCCTCTATCTAAATGAGTCATTAATATTCATAATGATAAGATGTAACATCATTGAATTACAAATATATCCTTCCTATTTTGTATGACTTGGGTTTTGATAAGGAAATATAAGTAAATTTTTTGGTTAGTCAATGATGTTATGTAAATAGGTCTTTGATATTATACATTAAATAATTTAGAAAACACTAGTTATATGACTTTTAAGAACAAGAAACATTGTTTCATGCATTGATGATTATTCTAGGTGATGTTGATTATATATAATCAAGAGGATGGAAACTTTGTTTGAAGTATTTATTGTATTTAAAGCATGAAAGGAGGTTCAATCTAGAAATAATATCATATTTTTTATGGATTATAATGGCAGAGAATATAAAAGTGAGGGGTTTGTTAATTTTTTCCAATGTGAATGAATCGATAGATAGCTCATGGTGGAATATACTCTTCAACTGAATGGAGTCGTGGAGTGGATTAACTGAACAGTATTGGATAGAATAAGCGTGATATTATGGACTGCATGAATTGTAAAATGAAATTAGGTAGAAGCGGTGAATATATGTTGTTATTCCATCAACTGGTATCCTTCAATGGTGATTGATATAAAGAAACCAATAGAGACATGGAATTGTAAACTATATGACTTTTCCTAGTTAAATAAATTTGGAACTCATGTATGTTCGCCTTTTAATGACTACAAATTTTCAATTTTAGATTTGAGATCCATGAAATTTATCTTCTTGGGATAAAAATATTTTGTGAATGGGTATTATTTGTGGGACCCCACATTTTATGAATTTATCATCACGAGCGATGTCTTTTTTTAGAATACATAATGAAAATTATGATTAATGGCGGCATAAAAATAGGGAATATAGAAACTATAATTTTTGTGGTTGAGGAATAATCTATTGAACAACTAGTTTCCTTCGAGGTCGTACAACAACATGATGACTAAGTACGAGTAGATTTTGGACATTCACGGTCTACTTAGGGGAAAAGAGCACCAGTATGGAACTCAAACTATTTCATTGGTATAAATATTACATATTTCATATTTATACAGGATAGAGAGTTGTTTTCTATTGTGGAGGTGATTCAGAGTACAGATGTATCCTCACATATTTCGAATATGTAGGAAGAATGTGAATCTCAAAACTAGAATAAGACATTGTATCTGGTTTCCTTACATCAAGGATGGAAGGATGTTCAAAAAATTGATATTTAATATCAAGACATATATAAAGGACAAGGTGTGAATATACAATGTGAGACTAGTATTCAAAGGATATTCTCATAAAGAATTTATTTATATAAATGAAATATTTTCTTCTATTATCATACTAATGAATGTCCAAATAGTTTTTGTGTTATGTGCTATGTATAGTTTACATATAGTGTATATAGATGTGAAGTATGTTTTTAAATTTGGTAATCATGATTAAGATATCTATATGATCCAACAAGGAGGATTTATAGAAAAAGGGACATATAACATGGTTTACAGGGTGAGAAAAATAATTGTATAGTCTCAAGAAGGTGTGATGGTGTTGGTATATGAAATATTATTATTATGTAATGACGCTTGGATCTAAAAGAATTCATTTATATCCTTTTTCACACTTCAAGGGTTCATTGTGTATTGATTTTATTATTTTTCCATTGTATGTGGATGTAATTTTTTTTATAGGATCCAAAAGTGAAGAGATCTAGGAGAAGAAATTGTTGATGTCTAGGGAGTTTGACAAGAAGAAATTATGACTAGAAAATAATATTATTGAGATGTAGATTTTTTATGACAAGAATAATGGGAATATTTTTCTACGACATAATAATAACATGAAGAAATTCATGAAATGATTAAAAATGAATGAATATAATCAAATATGTAACCCAAATTCTATTAATTTCATGTTATCCCATGCATTGAGTTATTTTAGTCAAACAAAGAGGATTAATATATCTTCAGTAATTTATAAATCAGAAATGGAGAGTTTTATGTTCACTATTGATTTTAATTAATCTAACAATACACATTTATTGGGAGTATTTAGTTGGTACATTGTGAATCTTAGATGGGAGAATTGTAACATTGTGAAAGGGATCTTTAGATTCATCAAGGATACCTCATATTATGCATTATTTTATAGAGGACCATATTTTATTATAAGAGGATACGTTGATTGATAATTTTTTAGAGATTATGATAGGATGGAATCCATTATTTGATATGTGTTTACACTTAGAGGAGGATAAGTGAGACAGATTTCCAAGATACAGTCAATTGTGGCTTTATCCATGAATATGGAGGATTACAAGGAAGCTACATAGCCTTTCATAGAGGTGATTTGGATGAGAATTTAATTGGAGAAGGGGGTTTGTGGGAAGGATGGTTTTTTTGTTAGTGTCTGAGAGCTCTTCACATTATAAATAATTAGACATTTCATTCCTTCAAAATACACACTATGTTAAATTATCATTTTTTATATGTGGTAGGGGAAGAAATTTGGATGTGTACAAAATTAATAATAATGAAAATATCATAGATTTCATTATGAAGGATTTTCACTCTAATATGCTTCCATCATGAAGATCCATGATTTTATTCATAGAGACTTGAATAGAATGGTTTGGTAGTTAAATATGATATCTTATAATGTGATTAGTAACCAAGAATATATATAATTGGAAGATATATTAGATATACTTTTCCAGGGATAGTTTTACCCTTTATATTTTCCAAAGGGGTCTGGGATGGGTCAGTCATCGGTGGCCGACTCTACTAAACCGATTGGTAGAGGAATGTTGTAGGAGGGGCTGGTGAAAGATATTAATGGAATTCATCGCCAATTTTTTAGTATCTTCAGAATCAAGAAATATTTGATCATTTTTTATTTTTTGTGTTTTTTTGTGAGGTTTTTTCTATACTTATTCAATATATATAATTACAAGGGATTTTCTCATTGTAATAGTGATAGATTATATAACCACATTTCTCCATTAAGAGTTCCTTTATTTTTAATGTGGACTTATACCCCTTTCATTTTGGATGTTTTTCCATGTTACATCTAGAATCAATTTAGTTCTACAAATTTTTCACCTTATTTTGTCTAGTAATTATAATTTCATCAATGGGCCAATCATTTTTTGGTCCAAACAATACTTAGTATCCCTCACCAAATCCAAAAAATATATAAAACCCATCATCTCAAATAACATGGTGGTACATGAAACAATCCTCAAACACCAAGATCATGCTATCCACCATGAAAATAAAACTCACATCACTCAACAAATCCACAAACACAACACTACATTCCTGTATTTAAAAAGAGGGGTGAGAAAACCACAATTTCAATAGTCAATCCTCTAATTATGAATAACCATTTCATTATAATAATTTTATAATAATAAGAGTAATAAAATTATATTACACAATCAAATAGTCACCACAAATAATAAACCATGGGTATGAATGATAAATGGATAATTTTTGAATCATCCCACCTTTATGTTTCACCAGACACAATGCTTGAATCTATTAAATACCAAAAGTCTATGATTCACCTTCAATAATTTTTGTTTACAAGATAAAAATATATATAATTCTTCATTAATATATGTTATCATATATTTATTTCATCCCTATGATCATAATTAACACAACTCATCAAATAACATAGTATATTTAGTGTAATGCACTCCAACAAAATATATTTGACACCTCAGAAGCTATGTCACATGAACCTAGTAATCAATAGTCCTAAAACCACTTGTCATGAAGTATATCATTGTTTTTATCTCCTCCTAATATCCGTATAAACTAGACATAAGACACATATTAATGGAAATCAACCTCAAGAAAACCTCCTTGTGATCCTCTCTATGGAATATCCAATGCATGACCACATCTATTGATAGGGAGGGGAGATTGTCTATTGGTTTGCGAAAATTTGGAACCATGTATGTTATTTTATAGATATATAGTATGTTTGTGTTTGTTATCAATCCAAAATGGTTTTATCTAAGCGTTTTGGAGGAATGTGGTCTTACGATTGAGGCTAAAAGAATTATTGATGGTGGAATAATATCCCAGTGTTTGATAATATTTTGGGCCTCAAAATCATGAGTTTGTTTTTGCTAAAAGATGTGTTTTGGAAAATACATGGTAGACCACGAACCATATTCAAGGAGTAGTTCGTAGATCATGACATATGGTACACGAAATGGAGAATTTTGAACCCTGAAGCGGGAATGGTTTGAAGACTGTGTAGCAAGAAATGTTCACAATGAAAAGGATGTTCATGGGATGTCCTATGGTTTGTAGAGGGAAAATAGTTTGAGGGTTAGTGTTTCATTATCCAAAACTGGGAATAGTATTGAGAATCCATAAAGGGTTTCATTTGCAGAAATGAGATGGTTATGTGTGTCATTGTGTAGGGAGAATGGAGGTATGCATACCATAGAGGGAATATGGTTCACAAGTGATGCATGGTATTTTATAAATTCTGTTTTGTGTCAAAGATTTGGTAAATCTTGAATTTCAGTATTATTGGGATATATTTTCCCTTATAAGGGAGATAATCCCTTCATTAAAGTGTGTCTTTGAGATAAAAAATCAGAGAAGAATTTGGAAACATTTAGAAGTAGCTCACAGAAATAAAACCACACAATGAAGTTAATTAAAAAAATTAAAGGAATTCAGTGAATACTAGAATAGTTCACAAAAGAATGTATGTAGAGGAATAATTCCGATATACAGAAGATAGTGTTTGAATGAGGAGTTTTGTCTATAAATCAGAATAAGTACACAGTTACAGTTTGCAAAGATAGTATGTGGACATAGTTTGCAGAGGAAGTGCGTCGAAGAAGCCTCAAAGTATTTAGAGCATGGACGTACATGGGGGAAGTATCAGAGTACCCAGAGAAAAGAAGTATGTAGTGGAAGCAGCGTAGTACATGACAGTTCAAGAGAAGTTCATGTAGGAAGAACTCATTATATGCGGTGCAATATAGTTTGTGGAAGAATGAGGTCAGTACGTGGAGGAATATTTTCCTAACTACCAGTGCATGGAAAAGTGAAATATATATATAGGTGAAATAGGAATTCCAAAGAGAATATATCTATAGTTTTAGATTCATGATTTAATTCCAACCCATTAAAGAGACCATCTATTTGATAAACTATGTTCAGATTATTCCCCACATAGTGAGCATAAGCGAGTCAACTGATGTGATCTGAGGGATAGAGTGTGCTATCCCTAAAACCTTTTAATGGTAGTGTTCCTAGAATGGAGTGAATGTGATAAAAAAATATTACTCCATAACTAGTGAATATTAGTGTACTTTGGTATAAAAGATAACCTATCGGAGTAAGATCCTTGGACAAATCCCTTAATGGTGATCCAAGTAAATTGCAGTGTCCTCCCATTTCATGTGATTTTTTGTTTTCTTCACTTTCTCATTAGATAGGTTTAATAGGTTTCTAACATCATGTAAACAAGATCCATCGGTTTAAAAGAAAACATGGACACCCTAATTCACCCCTCATCTCTCAGGGTGTTCTGGGGTCCCTAATGTGCTATGAAAGGGAGGTTGCTGGTGTCAAATATTCCTTTCATTTCATTAATTTAGAATATTGTAAATGTAAGGGAGTAAACCTCTTTGATAGAAGCATCATTCTGATCTAGAAGAATAGGATGAGATCCCATTTAAGAATTCTTGGAATGAAATTCAGGTTCTTCACTATACAAGGAATACTGGTCAGTGATCTAACTGGGATGTTTATGACTAATACATACAGGAAAATTCATGATGTAGATTCCAAAGCATAGAATTCTATCACTTCAACTCATAATGATTAGATACATCTAAAGGTGATTAGTTATAACATAGAAAAGTTTATTTGGGAAAACAAGAAAATATTTAGGAATGAGAAAGAAAAGTGAAGGAGGTGAAAATAATATTTTTACATAATAGGATTGATGATCTGAAGATGCATCCGGATGAAAATAAAGATACCATTTCAATTAATTTTTTTGATGTTTTTGGAGAAATATGAGGAAATGGTGCATAAATAAATTAATTTGATAATTTAAATAAAATATTGAGAAGACATCTGCCTCTTTAAAATGTAAAGGTTTTATCCCTTGAGGAAATTGAACATTCCAATCTTTATCTGGATGATTTGCAGAGAATCCTGGTGGCATATGTGATGTGAGTCAAACCAGAAGATTCAACAACTTATGTAATCTAGGAAATGGCATTCAAAGCCATGGAAAACATGAAATTTCATTATATAGTATTGATGAAGATAATAAGGTAAAATAAATTATTTCTCTCAATTCTATGAAATTTAATAGGGGAAAAGGGAAATTTGAATACAATTTACATCATGTTTGTTTTCATTATGTAAGAGTTGAACACATTGCCTCTAATTTCATAATAACATTTGATGATGAATAAATATAAGTTGGAGACATAAAAAACCCTCAAAAAAATTATTTTCAATGAGGGATACTTCATGTACAGTAAGAAACTACAAAGAAATTTTTTTTATGAATAATAAGATGGTGATAGTGAATTATTTGATGAAGAAGTACTGGAATTTAAAATTGGAACCCATGAATCAATGATGGAAACCATTGAAAAATCATTACCATCGAGAGATAGATCATGAGATAATCAATTCACCACTGATGCAGATAATATGTGTCAACTGGAGGATGATTATGGTAATCTTGAGAATCAATGAAAGAGATGAAAAAAGCAGAAATCAATTGTGGAAGAGTCATAAAAATATGTTGATATACTGGATGTTGATATTGATCGACCTGGAGAAGTAGAAAATAAATATTCAACTATTCTTGAAAGGTAAAAAGTTATTGTCGAACTAAAGCTGAGAATTGAAGAACAAGTAAATTTCATTACTGACATTACCTCTATACTGGATGAGAAGTAATTAATTTCTTTGGGACTTCACTATGAAGTCATTAATCTTAAGAGTAAACTTGAATGTGAATCTAGTCCAAAAGAAACAATGAAGATTTGTTAGTTTGGAAAATTATTAGATGTAGAGAATATAGAGAGAGTTAAGAATGGTTCTATTGGATTTGAAAAAGTTTTGAATGATAAAAGGTCCTCATTCATGTAAAACAAAGGAATTGATTATAATTATGAAATGAAGTACACTGGAGGAAAAATGGGAAAAAATAAAGGTGAGATGAAAGGCGTACATTTCACTAAGACACTTGAATTCCATACAAAGAAATTACGAAATCTGGATGAAATGAGGACTTCAAACTCTCCTCAAGTTTCCCAAGATGATATATAGTCAAAGGATCCTTCAATGGAATTTGAAATGAAGTGGAATAGAAATGAAAAGATATTTCCACTTATGAAATGTCAATTTTTTGGCTATCTGGGTCATACCATGTCATACGGTGAAGAGTCAAGGAGCTATTTAAATAAGGAAGAACTGGGAAGTCAATAAAGGACAATGAATTAAAATCCAAATTCTTATAGAAAAAACTTTTATAAGGATATTGTTTTCATTGTTCTAAATTTTTCCACAAATCTATTGATTACATGCATATGAATGATAATAAAAATTCATATGGAACATAGAGACATGTCAGTACTCACCAACCAGATGGTGTTATTATTGAGAGAACGTTCTCTACTATAGATGAATAGTATGATTATAATAAACCCGTGGACATAAAAAAGTGTTTTGAAAATCCATCTTTATCCTTCACTCAAACTAATATTTATTGGAATTAGAAAAATAAAACTGAAAATTCCATCCTTGTAGAAATAGAACACAATGCTACCGTGAACTACATAACATGGATTATTGAAAGTGGATTCTCATCCCATATGACTGGAAATGAAGACATATTATCAAATGTTAAGAAAGAGGTCGATGGAACAGTGAGATTCATTAATGATGGTGCTTTGAGATCAAAGGCATTAGAAGTTCTGAACTAGCTAATGTCGAGCTGAAGAAGACCAAAGTTCTTCATGTGGTATGGTTATGTCACAATATCCAGAGTGTGAGTCAGCTCTAGGACCTTGGACATATAGTGACATTTAATCAAAATGGGTGCACTATAAATGTTAGAATATGGGATAATCTCATGGAAGGTTCCAGAATAGATGGAAACTGATATCAATTTGATAGTAAAGAGAAACTTTTCTACATGACAATTGAAGAAGAAAAAAATGTGTGGCACGGATGTTAGGTAACATCAATCAATAAGACATGGAAAATATATCTGAGATAAATATTGTCTTGGATATCCAAAATCTATAGTGTAAATGAGAAAAGACATGTGATGCTAGTATTTTAGGTAAGTTGGTATATAGTTCATATCATTCAAAGAAGATAAGGGAATCCAGTCATCTTGATGTCATTCATACAGACATTTTTGGTCCAATAAATGTTTCTAGAACTCATAGAGAAATAAAATTAGTTCTTTTAACTTATTACAATAGTACAATGGATTATGTGATGGTTATACATAATAAATGGAAACTGATCAATTGCATGAAAATATATCACTAAATAGGTGATAATGATACTGTATGGACAACAAATGATTTGTGGTCTGAAATTGGTGGAGAATAAAAATCCATTGAGTTTGAAAACTCCTTGAAGAAACATGGGAAACAACATGAGGTGGCTGTTTTGAGAACTCCACAGCAAAATGGAGTTTTTGTGCCACACAGTCGATATGTGAACATTATGGCTGGAACTATGGTGAT
Organism: Viscum album; assembly: GCA_963277665.1. Lineage (NCBI taxonomy): Eukaryota > Viridiplantae > Streptophyta > Magnoliopsida > Santalales > Viscaceae > Viscum > Viscum album. Next base: position 647,586,807 of record OY728119.1, read on the forward strand.
TGAGATTCATATCACTCACCATTACTAGAAATAGGTTATTCAATCATTAATTTATATTCAAAACCGAATAGGGTATTATATGGGTGGAACCGAGACACCCTATGAGTTAGAACATGGAAGGAATCCCTCTTTGAATAATTTTTTTGTTTTGGGATGCCAATTTTTAACTGAAACAAAGATTGAAAACAAGGAAAGAACGTCAATGTTGTGAATAAATGTATATTCATAGGAAATTAAATGAATGGAAAATCCTAAAAATATTCAAGTAAAAATCTTGGAAAATTGTGTAATGTGGGGATATAATGATCATTTAATATAAAATAAAAAATGGATCATGGAATTTTTCTACCTATGTGATAGAAGATGAAGAAGAATATGGACATGGAATAGATCCAAATACAAAAAAATAGATAAAATCGTCAAAAACATCCATGGTTCATATAATGATGTTGAATTAGAAGAATAATCAGAAAAAGAAACCATGGGTAAAGGAAATTCTTCTAAACCTAATAATAAAAATTGAAAAGAAAAAATTGATTGATCTAAGATCCTCGGGGATTGGATAGTTACCAAATAGACAAGGAGAACGAAGAATATTGATGAATCAATATTTCATTCAATTGTTGAACCATACTCAATTTAACTATCTTCAAAGGATGAATCTTTTATTAAAAACATAAATGATTATTGGATCTGATCGATAACAACCAAACATGTGATCTAGTAAAGAAACCTGAAACCCACAATGGGATTAGAATGAAGTGTATTTTCAAAAATAAAATTGATAAGCATTGAAATGAGATTAGAAATAAGTCATAGCTAGTGTGTAATGGTTATTCACGTATTGAAGGTGTTGACAATGATAAAACATATTCCCTAATGGCTATACTGGAGTGAATCAGAATGCTTCTTTCCATGACAATTAAAATATGATACAATGTGTTTAAATTGGATGTCAAGACATATATCATAAATTTCGTTTTTCAAGAAGATTCCTATATTAAAAAAACTTGTGGGCTTTCTTATTGGTAATGATGAAATGAAGGTTTATAGACCAAACAAGGCTCTAAATGGTCTGAATCAGGAACCACTGGAATGGTACTCTCAACTAGATTATTATATAAATAATATAAAATTTAAAAAGAGGTGGAGTGGATCACAATAATTATGTAAATAATTCTCAGAAATATCAATTCATGGTTCTAGTGTATGAATATGATATTATATTAGAAAGAATCAGGCAGGGATCTGTGGATGAATATTCCAATCACATGAATTACAAATTTGAAATGTCTATTATTGGTTAACTCACATACATCTTGGGGTTATATGTGATTAAGAGGAAAGCCTTCAATTTCATTTATCAATAGATGTATTCAAGAGAAGTGTTGAATAAATTCAATATGTCTGACTCTAAACTAATGTCCACTCCAATTGCAGTTGGAACTAAACATGTAAAGCATGAGGATGCGATTCCTATGGATCCCACAATGTATAAGAGAATCATTGGAAGCTTAATATTCTTAAATGTAACAAGGCCATATATTATTTTCAAATCATTATTATCATCCCACTTTCAAAGTAATCTGAAGGAGGAACATATGGAGAGAGTTGAAAAAATCATGAGGTACATTCAAGGTACTAAAAATTATGAAGTATACTTTGATGTAGGAATATATAGTAAAGAATCAGCATTATCTGATGGTGACTGGGATGGATATGTTTTCGATATAAATTTCACAAGTGGTGGAGAATTATTTATTGGAATAAAATATGCGGGATGGTTGAGAAAGAAGTAGGAAATCAGTTCTCTTGGTATTGTTGATTCTGAGTATATCTCCAACACAAGGGATTTAACTAAGCTACTGTGGATGAAGAAACAACTAAATAGTATTAGTGATGTGGTGAAATAACCAATTATGATTCACCATGATATAAATAGAGAAATTGATGTTACACAAAATCATATAAATAATCATCCTACGAAACACATAGAAGTCATATACTACTTTACCAAGGAAAAATATGAACAAAGTATAAATAAAAGGGTTCATGTTGGAACAGATGATCATGTGGATGAGATACTATCCAAGCTGTTTCCAACACATGTGTTCAAGAAGCATTAGTTGAACCTCGGTGTACAGCCCCCACCCAGTGCATGGGGAGGTTATGAAGGGTAACCTCTCCCTAGTAGTTTTAAAAGTTTTAATATGGTTTTTAAATTTATGTTGTTTTAAGGGGGAGATACGATCCCGGGGGAGTGTGCTTTGATCTATACAATATATATTTTGGTTATTTGGTTCTATTTCCAATGGGAGAGAATGTAACACCCCGACCCCAGTTACCCAAAGTCGATGCATTATTACATAACATTGGCATGATCACAAAAGATCATGTCTCGAAATACCAATTAGTTTAGTAGCCTTGGAAGCACTAGATAAATTCACAAGTCTAGCATAACATCATAAAGTAAAAAAATATAACATCATATTCTCCATAGTCCACACTCATATCCCCTCAGACTATTCCTGCAGGTCAGTCATAAAATACTTCTTCACTTCCTGAAAAAATAAAACAAAGAAAGGGGTGAGCTCGGATGCTCAGTAAGGATAACAATATAGTGAAAACATTCATAAATAAGCATAAACATTTAATGAAATGTATAAAGAAAACAAAATCCTTTAAAACTTGAACTTCAACATAATATGGAAAAAATAAAATGAAATACTTCCATTTACTTATTCACATTGATATTCTACTAGTCAAATAATCACATGCAATATCAATAACCACTTTCATAACGATTGACTACATAATTCTAGACTATCATAACCACATAGTCAATGCCTTGTGTCAAGACTACACATAAGATTTTGTCAAGGCCTTGTTTCAAGACACTAGTTTGTCTCATAAGACCGAATGACGCATGGAGGAGCTATAGCGGGATCCACCCGTCACTTACAAAGTCTAATGTATTCCTTATAAGAACAGGTTAAAACATAACATAAACATTCATATTAAAACTAGCATATGAAAACTATTTGAGAGAAATATGAATGTTTTGTTCCACAAAAACTGAACTTCAAATAATCATAAAATCCATCAAAGGATATTAAAATAGATGAAATCAAAACTATTTGAGAGAAATATATCTTTTAAAAAAATTAATTTAAAAGTCAAATAATTATAAAAGAAAACATGTATTTTGATAATATTCTTATAATTGTGTTACAGAAGCTCCAAAGATGTTATAATGGCAAAAAATAGTTGCACCCGCCATATAAGTTAAAAAAGACATTCTTACATTAATTTTTTCGAAAAGGTTATAAAGTAACTTGTTCAGAAAATGACAGAAAGATTCCTCTCAAAAAAATATAAGGTTAAATAATTGTATAAATGAATTTAACCCATTCTCTAGTAAATAGTAAATTTTTTTTAAATACATTTTACGAAACATGGATGTGGATGATAAAGAGGTCTGAGTAGATAATTACATACACACAACCTCAGATAATGTAGAGATTGTGAAATAAACCCTTACCCTGTACTTTTCGTTGGTCGAGGGTAAGTTAAAAACCATTATAATGGTGAAATAATTTTTATTAAATTATAAAATAATCATATACATTTATATGATATCTTATATGATTTATTAACATTGCTTTGTTAATAATATTTGAGTATTATCATCGTTTCAGGTGTTAACTGATTCATTTTCCTTTATATGATTTATTACATAAGTAATGTTTGTTATGGATATGATGTATCTTATTCATATTAAAAATTATATCAAGTCTTTAAAAATTATTTTTAATCATCAAATGAATATTATTCTTTAATGGATATTATGGGGAATGAATCTCATCGTGTTCGTGGAGACGGTAATCTGTACGTACGAATGAGCAACAATATCGTTATTTTGATACTAAAATAATAAATAATTTGATGGTATATAATATATAAAGAATCATTATCATGTAATATTTTTTACTTACATCAATTACACATCATTATTATACCCATCCAAATAATAATATGTTGAATAACAATTACACCACGACGTGGAGATGGTAAGTCATTCGTACGCACGTATGATGAAATGTCTTTCAAAGGATGGATAAAATAATGAATTTGGTTGTACCATATTTATAATAACATAATTTATATAGAATATACATGAGTTATTATTTTATAATGGGAAGAACAAAGAAAATGGAAGTGGAAGAAGAAAGCAACCTGAAATAGGGTGGTGAAATTATTACCTCTTCTTCGGGTTTTTCCTTTTGATTTGATCAAAATGGCTCCATAAGATGGAATTATAACTAATTTAAGGCCTCTATGATGAAGTGAGAGATGTTTAGAGTATATTTGGGAAGAGTTTGGTGAGACAAAAGTATATGAAGGTGTGAATTAGAGAGAAGTGGGGGTGCCCTTTTATAAGAGGGGTGAGAGGCACCTTAGGGAAAGCTAGAAATATTATATTATAATAAAATCATTTTCGTTTTATAATGGCTAAAAATTTGATAATTTAAAGGATAAGGTGGGGATAGGTCATAAACCACTCAACCAATAGGTTTTAGACAACTTTGGGTCACTGTATTAACATTATCTTTTGCCGAACCATAGTTTTTTAGGAATATAATATCAATTAATAATATAATATTTGTTTTAAAAACTCTTTTATGTCAATTTTGACACTATTTGGTGTTTTGTTTTTTATAAATTCATAACTGCATTATTACTTCAAAAATAATTCATCTATCCAAGACTAATATGTCATATTAACCTATAAAATTAGTTTAATTCATTAAAATTCAAGTATAACATTTATTTGGATATTTATAATATCAATTATTTTAATATTTCATTAATTAGGTAATTACTGCATCATCATTGTGTCATATATAAATTAAATTATTTAACGTCTCAAAAATATAAATAAAATAACATTACTTATTAAATCGTTTTATCCTTCTAATGAAAATTTATAGTCGAATTTATCTTATGTGTAACCCTATATTAATAATGTTCTTGTTATTAAACATTGATTTTAAATCTTTTAACTCTTCTTTGAATTAAATAATAATAAATTTCCTAATATAATCCATGTGGACCAAAAAGGTTCATATTTTATTACTAGGGTTGTTTTTGGTCGAATTATACTTATCCAATAGAATTATGACATGTGTTAGGGTAATAATAATATCAATTTTACACTTAATTACCCTATTTACTATTAACAGTGGTAAATAAAAGTAAAATGTTACTATTCATCATAAATTATTTTTATCTTATTGAACCACATTTAACTTATTGATATCAACTATGTCACGCAGATTTTGTAAATTCTACTCACAGAAGGAGTAAAATAATGTTTTATGTGAATTCACAAATTCTCATAGGAGGTGGGTAAAAGGTGGTGAAAAGTTCAATAAAATTTTTATATATCTTAAATTATTATAAACCGGCTCCAATGAATTAAATTGAACTTATATAGGTATTATGAAACTAGTTTGAAAGAAAATGAATTTAAATAAAATAAATAATTATTTAAATTAAAATTTGGTTTTATACTATAACTTAGTGTTTTTCACTATTCATCAAAAATTGAATGTTTTCAAAACAAAATACAAAAACTTCACCTAAGGCTAATTTCGATATCCCGAATCCAAAAATGAAGTCCATTTTGAAAGATAACATTTAAAAAATTTCAAAAATTGAGTATTACTATTCATAACGGCATGTGTGTTTTGTCAATACACAATGGGTTGATCAATTATTTTGAATTTAATTTGGTATTATGATTTAGAATAACAGCAGTAATTAAGGGGGCCAATTTCCCATTTTTTTTCTAATTTTTGGCCTCAAAATCAAGAGTTTGTTTTTAGAGTAAGAAGAGTTTCAATAAAAGAATGGCTGAATATGAACCATGTTGTGATTAACGTTCACTTATCATAAAATATGGTATGAAGAATGTAGAACCACAAACCATGAATAAGTAATTGTATGAAGAGAACATAGAAGGAACAGTTCACGAAGTGAAGGAGGTTTGGCGGAAGGCCTGCAGTTCATGGAAGATGATGTTTTCACGGGATGGCATGTAATTAATGAAAAAAAGGTAGAGTTTTGTGAATCTTGAAGGGTGTATTTTTTGAAAAAGAGATGCTGATATATGTTTCCTCTTAGGGAGAATGGTGGAATGAAGACCACATATGGAATATGATTTGATAAAGATGCACGATACGTGGTAAAGACTGTCCAGTGTTGAAGATTTGGTAAATCTCAGTTTAGATTTTTATATAGATCTGTTTACCTATATAAGGAGAACTAATCCCTCCATTAATGGGTGGCTCTATGATTAAAAATCCAAGAAGAATCTAGAAAAATCTAGAAGTTGTTTCTATGAATAAAACTCCATAATTACATTAATTATAAATCTAAAAAGAATTTGGTGAAGCCCAATACAGTTCACGAAAGACAGTATACATAGAAAGAATACCAATTCAAGGAAGATAGTTCGTGGGGGAAGAGTTTAGTCTATAGAGAAGAAATAGTATGTGGATGTGGTTTGAGAAGGTAGTACAAGGTCATAGTTTTCTAAGGAAATATGTGGTGGAAGCATCATAGTACATAGATAAAGGAAGTACATGTAACAAGCATCACAATACGTAGAGCAAGGAAGTACATAGTAGAAGTAGAAAATTACAATTTAGAGTATGACCCATTTGTGGAGGAATCCCTCGTAGTATGTGGTGTAGTATGGTTCACAGGGGAAGGAGGTCAGTACATGGAATTTTTCTACGAACACAAACATGTAATTCTATTCTCCTTAGATGTATCACTTAGTTATGAAACAAGTAAAATTGTTGTGTCCTCTATTTTCATGTGATTTTTTGTTTTATGTAATTTATCATCAAAATTTCTAATAGGTTCCTTCTAATGTGGGAACATGATTCATTAGTTGTAAATTTTTTTGACACCATGGTTCATCCCTCCCCTCTCTGGGTGTCCCAGGGTCATTCAGATCTTCGTAGCCCACTAACTCAGTGTCTGTAGATTCAAACTAGAGAAAAGAACCATCATGTAGTGGTTTTATACTAACCAGTAATTATATTTCCTAAAATAATATCAAAATATAATATGTAATGTTTCAAAAAAAAATTATATGCTTTATTGAAACCCTAAAATAAGTCATCTTCATCTTTTAACTCAAAAATATCATCAATTTGAGGCAACACTACTATTAATCATGTCGCCTCACTCTACATAAGAAATAGAAATTATGTACAATCGTATGAATATCATCAAAAAAATTATAAATATATTCATCACATTGAAATTATAGGGGTATGATCCACTATGTTAATCCACTATAGTCAGAAATAGTCGATGGATGATATGAAAAATTAGTAATGATCATAATTATTTATATTTTAATTATTTGGAATTGAGAAGTTAGATAATTTCAATAGAGAAATAGGGCATACATTGGGCACACTACTATCCTGCCAAAAACAGAGAGATGATAATATTACAACCTTCTATATGGTAAAGAGGATCCACATCTTATCCTAGAATCCATATCAATATAGACCATATCATAATCACTCATCATTAATAAATAAATTTTAAACTCCTCACCAGATATGGTTATTTTCAAATTTATAAGTGTAATACATTCCCATCATAAGAAGAATACATTTACAACATAATTAATTATCATAAACAATTTTAATTCCCACACAGTGATTATCAATCATAAATACACAAAAAGGTTTCATCATCAATATAAATTGAAATTTACATCTTGAAATTATTTTATCATGTTTAATTATTATTCGATGAGAGTAATCTTAGACATGGGTAAAATCCATGTATCCCCATTCATCATGATTATCAATAGAATCATTATGTTACGGGCAGGTAGACTCTCTTTCGAAGTATTTACCTGAAAGTTAAACATCTCATAATCATTTTCCCCTTGATATTATATGTTTATCCCAAATTTTTATTGAAAAATAAACACCCGAACAAGAACTAACAAGTGTATATCTTATACACCACCCACCACCCCATCAACCACCATCTCCACAAGCAGGACACCGCCAATTCCTGGAACCAAAACCACTTACTAATAATCTAAATGTGTACACCATAAATACATTTCAATGGTGGAAACTCTATCACTAGCCTCACCCACCAATAAACTCTTGACCATACTATAATCTTATACCAAACCCAAAACCGGTATGGTTTTGAAAATCTATATGTGTAGATTAATTCATCATGGAGTGTTATCCTTCTTCCTCATCCTGATCATAAAATTCCATCCTTCCCCGCAATAAGTTTCCCAATCAATATAAAATACAGAAAATCCAATTAATATATAATATTTAATTCCCCAAATAGTGTAATGTGAAATTTACAATACCCATCAATTTATATATATTTTCATGTAATATGTACATTGATCATGGAATAACCGAGTCTACATTGGTAAAACCATCAATATTTTGAAATGTTTTTGAATCAACACTAATTAAAATTATTTGGTTGTAGGGGATCATCTAATAATATTTAGCAGTAAAAACAAACACATATAATTCATGAGTTAACTTTAACAATTCTATATAAAAAGAATAATATAAAGAAAAAAATATTTCCATATAGAGAATATGGTAGCCCCATCTTGATGTTATAAGATTCACAAGGATCATCAAAGTAGAAAATGAAGCATCATTCCTCTGTAGGTAAAAGAACAACATTGAATCCTACATCATATCTTCTAGACCTCCAAACAATGAGGTTTTCTAGAACAATCACTATGTGTTAAATAGTGTATTTGGAAGAATATAGGTTTGACAATGTCCACATACAATTTTGTTCACCAACATATGAAATCATTTCCCACATATAGGAATCCGTGATGATCTAAATTTAATGAAGGGCATCAACCATTTTAAACATGTTGGGATCCATCTCATTAAACCTATATGTTACTTCATATTGGTGTGTATTCGTTAAACATAATCAATGAATGTGATAATACTTGTATAATTCATTGATATTTAATTATAACTAAAGAATTAGTTTGGGATATGAGTTACTTGCATGAATCATCACATGTAGTAGAATTGTAATCGAATCATATCAAAAAATATAATCTAAATGAAATATATTATATTACTTTATGAATCTAGAATATAATATCATAATATATTAGTCATATATATGTTATAAGATATTATTTTGGTGAATCATATAATATGATTCTCATATATTTTAGTGCATATATATCAATGTCTCAGTTACACTAAAATAGTATGAGGACATTATTAATAGAATAAAACACTTTATAAATACACATAATAAACTATTGAATAAATTCTATCAAACTCATTAATTTTGAACGAATTATTTTTCAAAAACATAATCCTTTTCTACAGGATTTACCGTGTGACTCTATGAGACTTAGTGGTGTTGTAAACATACATGAAATCTCTATTATTATCTTATTCTTGTAAATACTATATTTTAGGATCAAAAATCATGGTTCTTATGTTTCTAATTAATAATGTTTTTGGTCATAATAAATTATTTATCTTGAAATTTTTTGAATGATTTCTATGTATGTAAGTTACCATAAGATATTTGGTAATCGATCAAGTGACCATTCAAGAGATAATGAATAAATGTATCTATGTGTTTGATTTTTCCAAAAATGAATTTTAAAAAATCATCCCCATCATACAAAATATTACAATGTGTTGAAGCTAAAAATAAAAGAAATTTCAACATTCCTTTCCTACAAAATGACCATGTGTTAATCTTTGTATTGAACAAACATTATAGATGATTGAATGCCATTAAATATCAAATAACTGTATAGAAAACCTGGACGACCACATGTCAGATAAAAAGGTAATATTTTAAATATTGAGTGACAATATGTTGAGACCCAGAGACCACATGGTGATACGAAATGATCATAGGATCATAGAAAAAATCCAAAAAACAAAATATTGGTAAGTCAAGGGGGAACAAGAAGGATTTTGAGAGACCATAAGAAGAAATCCAAAACCTATAACACTTATTAACATTAGAAACCATGTAAAAATATATTCATATAAGATAAAGTTATATTATTTGATTCTAAATATAAGTTCTTTAATTACTCCAACAATTATATTTTGGATCATTTAATGAAAATTGAGAGTAGATGTGAATTTTAAAATTACATTCTTAATACATGGATTCTATTATGATTATTTATGGATGGATATTTTAGATGACCTCAACATATAAATCATCTATCGTATTGTATAAGTTTTTAGATAAAAAAGGATGAAATTTTTATCCAATATGACTCTCTATTTTATCTCACAAGATATTATAGATTCGATATAGGATTCAGAAGATATATATTCATCTGATCTAAAGGATTTTTTTCTGACAATTTCTCAAGAGAAGGGAAGCTTATTGATTAATTGAAATTTGATCAATCAAAGTGATGCACCACATTTATGCACTCTATATATAATACTATATTTATTTTATATTTCTAGTCATGCATGAATTCCCTTATATATATATATTAACGTGTTTCATATACTAAGAGGAGCACTTTGATGCTCCTACCTTCATTTTCTTTACATCTATAATCCCATGTAGATTAATGGAATTGTCATTGGATACCCTAGATTTCACAATAATATTTTCTATATTATATGATATGAGATGTGAATTAATAATTAATTTTTGGTAATAAAGCATGAAAATGGATTATTGTCATGTTGAGAGCATGATGATCCTTCATAAAGAAAACCTATTATTTAATTCTTTTACATGTTTATTATTTTTGCAGTTTTTTTAAAACTCACTAAAAAACAAAATTTATTTTTATTAAGTTTTTTTCAAATATGAATGAAAAATATAATATTATTTTTAGTATTTTCTACTGATATATATTTTTTCTTTTCTACGATTAGATTATGTTTAATGTTAAAATAATATTAGTTATTTAATAGGGTTTTATTAAAACTATTATAATTGTTTTTAAATATAAATTTATATATATGTAATTTATTTCTAACTAGTACATTATTTTAAATTTAGTGGATTATAATTTATTAGGTTGAAAAGAAAAAATATTTATATTGGGAGCTCAATTAACCCAATATTGAGCATTCCTCTTTAAAAAACATTTGGTATCAAAAGAATTATCTTATTTCATGATCTCTTTCTTTACTGTCATAATTTATGTTTTACAATGATGAGGTGTTGAGGGAATTATAATTTAAAGGAAAAAAATAATTAGAATGATTGAGATTTGATATTTGAGGAAATAAAGAGTATAAATAGAAAAGCATGAGACTTCCATAAAAGAATTTTAAAATAAATCTAAGGATAATTATAATTGTAAATATAAATCCAAAAATGAACTATATTTTATCCTAGATGAAAATTACATTAACGGAATATCTATATCTGGTACTATTTTTGAAAATTTGGACAGTTTAATTTTTTCCCATTAAGGTTCTTTTTATGATAAAAAATGACCTCACATACATATATCATGAATTACGATTCTTTTAATATGGCCCTAAAGAGTTTATTTCCGAAATGTATTATAGATTTAATGTGATCATCAACACTACAAGAACTCTTAGAAAACTAATGGATGACAAATATGAAGTTATAATAACAGTAATATTCTTACTAGATAGGTGGAGAGGTATAACTATTTATATTATAGAATCCTGTTACATAAATAAGATTGTTATCAAAGAACTGTTTTTTAGCTGATGATGTATGAAGAGGATGTAAAAAATTACAATGAAGTTGTTGAACTTTAGATGAAAACTATAGTTTTCAAGACACCTAATTCAAAATAAAAATAAGTTTTAATGGAATATAACTCCATTGGAAATGTATATGATCTTGAATGTGATGAGGAGGATAATTTAACCAAATGATTGAAAAAATTCAATAAGATGAAGAAGTTATTTAGGAATTCTAACAATAAAAGAATGTAAGAAAAAAGAGGAAACAAGAAAAATGATGATCACATTTTGGAAATCGCATGTTATGAATGTAAGAGGAAAGTATACATGGAATAGTATTATCTTAAGTTGATGTATAAGAATAATTGGAATCTTAGAGAGAAGAAATCAAATAAATATATGCATGAAACCTAGAGTGTATTTAAGAACAAAACCAATGATTATTATTTACATAAGAATTATATAAGTAAAAATTATAATTTTTGTTTTATATCTAGTGAAATTGAGGTAAGAAATTATAACATTGTTTATTATTTTTTCAGTGATGATGTTTCATGTGAATCTAAAAATTTTAATGAAAAAATATTTAAATAATACTATAAGATGGAATACACCATGAATTTACATACAAATATATAATATAATTTGGAAACAAAAATTCATTTTCAAATTACTATGAATGACCATTATTTTCAAGAAGAGAACAATTCCAATCTAAAAAATAAAGAATTGAAATTCGTAAATTAGAAATTAATTATTAATTTAGAATAGTTTATAAAGGGGAATAAAATGTTGAATATAATACTTGGCAGTTCCCAGACATCCAAACAGAATAGTAGAATTTGGTATACATCTGGGAATTAAAATAATCTATATAAGAACAAATTTCTTGCAAGTTCAAAGACTAAAATTTCAATTTTTATAACTATAGGGACTTATAGTTATGAAAACAAGTTTCATTATTTAAGACCAAAAATAATTTTTTTTCAGAATCAATAAATTTTATAGTTAACAAGACTATAAAACAAATTCCGATCCATAATTATTTATTTTATATCGTTTCATGATATAAAAAAATGTGTACCAAACTAATTTTCTTGGTTTTGTAATGGTAAATTGATTAAAGAGATCCAATAAAAGCCTATTGTATCTATAAATTATATGTTATGGAACTATGATAGTAGAATACTCAAGCATAAAAAGATTAGCAAAAGTTGATGGTGGACATGTTACTATTGGTGACAATGTAATATAAGGAATAATTTTAATTTGAAAAATTGGAAACCATTATACTAATTTAATTTGAATTTTTTGATTTTTTATGGTTTAGAAAACAACATCTTTATTATAAATAAATTTTGTGTTGATGGATATAATATTAAATGTGAAAATAATGGTTGAAATACTGTTGACTCCAATTAAGATTTTGTGTTTACTACCTTGTAAAATGATAATATTTATATTAATAATTTAGATTCTTTATTTTTCAAAAATGTTTCCCACTTAATTTACTTTCATAATTATTCTTAGCTTTGAAATGATATTCTAGGACAATATAACATTTAAAAACATTGGAAGATAAATATAAAATTTTTACTCAATGATCTACTAAGACTAGAGCCCTCGAAAGACAAAGTGTGAAATCAATTCCAGCAGATAAAGAGACATGAAATTTATTTTCGATCAAAAAAATGGTTTCAATATCTCAAGCACAAGAATTATTTCACTTTTTTTTGAACCTTCTATATTTTATAGTATATGAGTAACATAATCTATTTACGTTATTGTTGTTGAATATTAAAGATACACATGGGTATTATTCAAATTTCAAAAACGTTATGCTTCCTCCAATTTTAAAAATATAAAATCAGTGGAAACATTTATGGACATACTAATAAAATAATCAAATTTGATCATTTTCACGAATTCAAGAATAATTAATTTGAAATATTATTTTCATAACATATATATAATCCTAATTTATATTCACCTTGAATGCCTAAAAATATGTATTTTGAAAGAAAAAACATAAATATATCAGAAATTACTGATACCATTACCAATTAATTCAACATATCCATTTATATTTGGGTTGAAACTATAAGGAAATAATATGATGTAATTAACAAGGTTCTAATATTACTAATCTAATAAATGAATCTTTTTGAATTATGAAATGGAGTAAAAACAAAAGTTAATTACTTTTTAGTTTTTGATGATAACTCTTTATTATAAATACGAAATTTAATTTTAAAAATTTTCACCAAAGAGTAATGAAAATGGTTTATTAGGTTATTCAACCACCATTCAATCATATATAGTATCTAATAAACAATATAATTTTTTAGAAGAGAATGTTACTAGAAAATTTTTGGAGAAAAATGCACATGAACCCAAACATATAGGTGAAAATATTTACAATAACATGTCTACTCTAAATATTTATAACACCTCAAAAAATATCTGACACATTGAGGATTTACTTGAAAAATCATCCACCAGAGGCCAAAAATAAAAACCAAAACCTAAATGTGGATTAGAAGAACCATTCACCTTGATTCCTAGAATAATTTGGACCCATATGTATCACCCGATAAATATTATAGTTTTTATCCAAAAAATGAACTCAAAACCATGTTTTTCTTTGAAAATGGGTTGAATACCAATTCTAAATTTCTTAACTAGAGAGAAAAAATCACTAAATAAATTAGTTTTTAACACTAGGTACTGTAAATTATGGATGAATTTAATCAGTTTGATAAAAATAATGATTAGGGACTAGTTAAAAGACCAAAAGGCAAGCTAGCTATTGTCACAAAATGGGTATATAGAAACAAGGTTAATGATTCTTCCACTATTGTTATAAAAAATGATAGATTGGTTTTACATGGATACATTAAAGAGGATATTATTAATTATAAAGTGACCTTTTTACTGATATATAGATGTGAGTCCATTATTATACTCCTTACTTTTGAAACACATTTCAATTTCAATTTGTATCAAATATATATCAAGAGTTCATTGTTGAATGGTTATGTTATTTAGTATTTTTTAATTGAATAACTCATAGTTTTAAAACCATCCTTTACCAATTTTTTTTCAATCATTCACAATATATTTTTGGATTATAATAGGATCCTAGGGCATGGAAGGATAAACACAAATATTTTATTATGTTAAATTTATTTCCAAAAGATATAGCCAACCACAACATTTTTATCAAAAGAACAGTTTTTGTAGTCCAAATTTATATTGGTGAAATTAATTTTTGTCCACATAAAAATTATTTGTGTATTGAATTTTTTAAATTGATGGAAAATAAATATTAATTTATTTTAATGGGAGAATGAAAATTCTTCGATTGAATTATAAATTTTTATAAAATGATGGAATCTTTTAAAGTAATGTAAATACCCTGAATATTTTTAAACATGATTTGTTTTGGATAGAACAAAAAGAACTGATAGTCTAATGATTGCAACTTTTAAACTATTTTTCTTAGAAATTAGGAAATATTTTGACATAACTACTTACAGATATGGATTGGTGGTTTACTATACATAACTAATAGTCAACATAATAAAAAAAATTCTCTGTATCTCTAAATGTTTGATTAAAAACCAACAAAATTAAATTTAAATTATACCAAAAATAGATTTGAAATACATCTATATAAAAAAATATTTTTCATTGTTTTACTCTATTGGACCTTCATTTTAATGTTTTAGTTATTTAGAGGCTAATTATGGTTGATATAAGTCATATTGAAAAAGAAACTCTCTTACTAGTCACTTTTTAGAACTGTATTCGATATATTGGTATTGTCAAAAACAAAATATTTATTTTATCGTAAACGATAGTTGATCAGTGTATAACTACTATAAGTGTCTATGAAAACATTTTTTTATTAAAAACCAATTTACTAGATATAGTTATCAATTAATACATGCCCCTATGAACTGTTATTACAAAAGTGCAATTAATATTTCAAAGAATCATGTATCTCATTTTAGGAAAATACATATTAATATAATAAATATTTTTTTTGAGATATTAGTTTAAAAAAGGTGATATCAATATTGATTTAATTGGTTGTAGACATAATATTGACAATATATTTAAAAAGAATCCAAATTTAGAGAGAAAACTTTGTATTAGACTAGAATAAAGAATGAATAATTAATTTTAATAATTTATTTATTGAATAATATTTTCTTTTAGTATTTGTAAATTTATATAGTATTATATTTTAGATGATATTATTTATAATTATAGTATTATATTTTATATATTGTAATTTATTATAAGAATTTATCCTTAAATCAAAAAATTTCATGAATTTAAATTTAAAGGGTATAGTGGCCTTAAGGTTTTGGGGAAATCTAATACCCTAATCTAACATAATGTTTTTTCATATGGTAGTTGAAACTACCATATTTCTTCAACAAATAGTGTAAATTATTCTTGTGGATATTTATTCTATAGTGATGTATCAAGCTTTCAAAAGGCTCTTGATCAGTTATTCTAGCATGTTTCATAAAGACACCACTAGACTCTGAGTCAGTAAATCCACCAAATTAGATTTTGGGTAATTCAATTATACTATTATATTATTTTATTTCCCATGCATTTCAATTTAGAAATACATAATTGATTTAAAATAACCATATGTTGGAAATAAAATTGGTATATATCTCTTTTAAACTCTAAACCCATTTCATTTTTAATATCTCCCCCTCTCTCTCCCTATTTCTTGATATTGAAACTTCAAAAAACCCTAACATCAAAAAAATTATTTTAATATAAGATTATTTTGAAGAATAATCTTGTGGTTTCTCATTTCTCATATCTTCACCTCCCTTAAATACATGGAAATTTATCTCTAAAACAACAGTTGGAAAGATTTATAATTTTAAAGATGGGGTGATAGGTTCTGTAAGACAAATATACTATTTTATCCATGGTTAGTGGAAGAGTTTTATGTAAATAAGAAATATTAATATAGTAAAAAAAGTGATTTTATTCAAATAATAATAAATGTGTGGAATTCTGATTATTCATCAAATTTATTTTTCAAGTGTTAAAATTTGTCACATTATTTGGAATATAAGGATTTTTAGAGTTATTATCCAATCAATAATTCTCATTTTGATATTGAAAGTGCTCTATAAGAGTACAACGGAGGCAAATTCCCAAGAAGTACAAAATCTATTGAGATAAATTATGATTACAACCTATTGATTTAATTTGTTGCAGATTTCCAATATCCTAAAAATTTATAATATTGTTTATTGAATCACTACGATTTATATTTTTTATCTAATTATGTATTTTGTGTATAATATTGTTATTTGATTTCCCATGAGTCATATGTAATAGTTGAGTTATCCATATTAAAGGATTGATTCATTATCACATCCAATGATTATTGTTTCTCAGTTATAATTTAAAAGATTTGTCCTTCAATAACAGGCTATATCTATATATTCTCATGGATTTAGTTTGAATAAAATAGACTGTGAAATAATTTTGTTGATATAGAATCCTTGTAGTAAAATTTGAGTTCAGGATTATAAAAATGTATACGAGAGACTAAATCCAATGAATAATCGTGTAAGTAAAAAATTATATAAAATATCGTATTGTAATAGAATGAGGCTGTAGAGTATTCATTTGAAAATGAAGAGGATGTTAATAATGTTGATTCCTTATGATATACAGGTGAAAAATTATAAAATGGTGTTGTTAATTTGAAAGAAGAAGTTATAATAACCTATGAAGAGGAAAGTAACTCTCTTGAACATGTGGATGAAGACAGTACATATAATAAGGGTGTTTCCTTTAGATCTCCAAAACCAACACTATATTTACCATATAAGGAAGAATATTTTGATAATGAATATACTAATGAATATTTTCATGTATCTTTCGAGATACTTTAAGAATCTAATGAAACTTTTCCATACATTATTTAAGGACCCATCATTATTTAATCTATAAACTGATTATTTATACAATATTTCAATTTATTTATATTCAAGGAACATTTTAGTTTTTTTTCAATTAGGTCATAACTCCTTCATAAAATCCCATAAATTACAAAACAGACGATTCCACTTTGTGACCACATTTTTCATAACATTAAACTTATATAATGAAACATGAATTATTCAATTGAAAAATCATCATGAATTTCAAATCGACTTATAAATTTCCCTTAATCATACTTAATCACTTGAATTTTTTTAAAAAACATGTGATTATAAAAAAAATGTAGTCAGGAACATATGAAAATAAATATAGACAGCCATTAGTTAATCTTCAAGCCATAAAATTATAAAAGAAAGTATTCATTTAACAAAATAAAATATGATATCAAATAGTAAATTATTTTCAAATGAGATCATATTTAATATCCAGGATTTATAATGAAGAAATTTATAAGAAAGAATAATGGAAAAATCATAATCATGAAACATTCAATTAAAAACCGGAGAATTATTGATTTTTTTTAAAAAAAATATACATGTTTCCCAAAACGGAAATAATATTTTTTTTAAATAAAAGATATTATCTTTTCAAATAAAATTATTTCCATGAACATTAATTATAATGAATAGATATTTCATGTAGGTAAAATAGTACATAATTTCAATAATTCACTTACAATAACTATTACAAATAAAATAACCACATTGTTACATTTCAATAATCTCTTAGAAAAAACATATAACTATTTAACTTTATCGCTTTTACCAATGAATTAGAGAGATATATGAGTTTTAAGAGTTATCATGATATTTATTAGGCTCAAGCCTCATCATTAAAAATTATAAATAACCATAAGATAATCATAATATATGAAATATTTGATATTTATCAACACACTCCAAAAAAAATTCCCTCAAAAGAAAATTTCTTCTAAATAATGAAATATTGTTTCAATTTAAACATGTTTTCAAAAATATTTAGAACATAGGGAAGGAGGGTTTTATTTGAAAAAATATTAATGAATTTAAATAAATTCAAACAAAAAATAATGGATATGGTGTTGGGAAAAACCATTAACATTATATATGTTAAAATAAAAGAAATCCTTTTTTTCCTTTTGTACAGAAAGTCAAAGAATTCTGTATAAAATATGAATGCCATTATATTTAAAAAAATTAAAAAAATAGAAAAAAAGTACAAAAAAATTTAATTATGTCCATTCAAATAAATAATAAAAATATTTTTAATAATATGTACACGGAAGAAAACAGTTTTATAAAATAAATCATTAAAACATATGAAATAAGGTTTTAAGTCAAAATGTCTATTACCTCACTCTAACACATCATATAAGTTATTTTTTATCTCGAAAAATAAAATTATATTAATTATTTCCATTATTAATATGTGTTTTCAAATTTTTTATTCCATTACTTTTATTTATAAAATGTTGTATACAATTAATTATTCCATTAATTTCACATCAAATGTTTTTACGATATTTAGCTCATATTTCAAAAAGAACTTTTCTTTGTTTAATATGAAAAAATAGAAAATTATTACATCACTTATGTAATTGTATTTATGGAATAATGTTCATTATTATATGTAATTTTTAATTTTATAACCATCTAGTAATGATGGTTACGAAAAATGAACTACATTACTATCATAGAGTCACTAGGTCGTATAAACGCTTGAGTAACATTTCTACTTTTCAAAGAGCATGTGGGGAAGAAGTTCAGTATCATTTTATCATTTTATAATTATGATTGTATCATAAATATAATAATATATCTTTAAATTAACTTAAATAAACCATCCATGTAATGTAGTAATGAAAAATGAATGACATCTCTTCGGGGTGGTGGTAATCCCAACATAAGAAAAAATAATGTTATCATTTTTCAATAGTGGGAAACGATAGAAAATAGTTGATATATTATATTTATAGAATTATAATTATCTAATAATTATCTTATTTATATATCAAATCCATATTTTTATTTATTAATGATATGTGGTGAAGGAAAATGAATTACATCTATCCGCGATGTGGTAGACTGTCGTAAACATGGAACTTGGTTTAATTTCCAATTTTAATGAAGGGAAGATGTAAATATTTTATGAAATTAGAATAATAATAATATAATAATATATGAAATATATTAATTTTATTCTTTCATAATGGTTGAATAATATTTTATGGATGTATAAAATTAAATAATAATAAAATTCTTGGTAAAGAATTATATGTCTTCTTTAGAAAACCCCTTTAGTTATAAAAATAAAAAATTACTATGATAGTTTTTTGATTACTATAGGTACTGATGGATGTAGGAAGGGATTATAAGATGGTATTTGGTTATGTATTTCTTGAAATAAAGGGCCCAATATATTTTTAGAAAAGAGGACAGGAGGTTACATTTTATTTGGGCAGGAAGAGACATACTGGAAATTACTTAAATGATTGATATATATATATATATATCATAATTTTGTAATTTGGAACCAAGGAGTAAGAAATTAAAATATAATAATTTATAGGGTCAAACTGAACTCAAAAAAATGAAATTTATAAATGTATTGAAGACGTTTTAATCATTATATCCTTGTTAAACCACTTTAAACTAATTTAATTTTTAATAATGATTACAATTTGTTTTACCATGATAACCTAATTATATGAAAAAAATAAATGGGTACATATAAATTTTTTATAATAAGATTAAAAAATCTAGATTTCATTTTATCCGGTTCAAATTAAATGGGTGAAATAAATTACTTCAAATATAATTACACAACAATCATGGGAAATTTTTTTTAAGAAAATACCAAATTGAATCATAAACTTAATTTTACCTTGAAATCAATAATATATTATTTTCCATGAAATATTTTAGATAAATAATAAAATAATATGGTTTTTTAAATTTTTATTAATAAAAAATATAATGGAATCTTCCAAAAATACATTAAGAGAAAAGATCTGGAATTGTATTTAATTTGAGTGAAATATAACTTATCATCTCAAAAGTCAATATTACATTGAAAACATTCAAAATATGTTTTAAAATAAATTATTTGAATCCTTAAATATATATATGTATATATAAATATACAAACCACACATACAATATGATAATGACAAGTTTTTATTTAACAATAACCCTTGTATCTTTTGTTTAAACCCAAGTAAACTTATTTTACCTTTAACTGTAGTAACTAATATTTACCATTTTTAATCTTAATTATGATCCAAAAATACTTTTACCTTGTAATTTATATTAATTATTTTCTTCAAAATATGGAGTTAATATTATCATAATTAAAATCCTTGAAGTGAAAGAGTTTAATTTAAAATAGAACCCACAAAATGTGATGAAAAATAGTTTTTCAGAAAAATGAATTATTATGTATTGAAATATTTTTATACCAAATTCAATAATAATGTTGATTATAATTTAATTTATCAAATTATTTAAAATAATAATTAATAAATGAAATTTAAAAAAAATCAAAATATAGTATTAGTTTATAAATATTTTATTAAAATATTGTTTTCAATAAATATTTGTATTTTAACTATTCATTAAAAAGAACTTTTTACAAAATTCATCAAAATTAATCCAAAGATAATTGTCATATTATGAATTAAAAAATGATACAAATATATATAATTCTATTTCTAAAAGTTTTAGTAATTAATTATATTAGTGATTCACAAAGAAGAATAAAAAGCCATTTTAGAATATGTATTTTGAAGAATTAAATAAATTTAATGAAAATTGACCAATAATTTATTTTAAATTTATAATTTAAATTTAATTATATTAAAATTTTAAACATATTAGTTTTCATATGGTTATTAGTATTTAAATCATCCAATTTAATGTCTATTTTTTAAGCATCATATTTAATTGATAATATTTTTTATAGTATGAAATGCTTTTTTTAAAGCATAGGGGTACATGTTAGGAAACATATAGAACATAATATTATCAAAAAAAATACTAGGTTGTTACACATGATCCCAATTATTGGGAGTATAAGAGGTCTTAGTAGTGGGATCTTCTAGAGAATGGGAGAAATCTAGTTCAAATAGGTTAAGTGATCCTCATGAAATAATTCCACCTAAATATGGTGTAATTTCGATAAACAATTTATCTAAAGATCCTAATAGATCTGTTTTGGCTCGAAATAATAATTAAAGAATAATTGATATTAGTTCCCCCATATAAATCATATGTTAATGTTAGATAAATCCAATATTTCATAATTATTTTAATAATTTGATTGGCCACACTGTAGAGAATGACACTGAAAGAATCATTAAAACTAGTGGCTAAAACTAGTAGAATCTGTTGAATATTAAATGAATAATTTTAATAGGTCAAAATATATTTAAATAGAAGTGGATTTTAAAACATCAAAAGTTGATAAATGTTTAGGGAGACCTTTTTTGAGAGATAAACCCTCTATAGAATGGATGTGTGAAGTGGCTTCACATAAAGAACGGCATGCGACCTCACCTCACACTCACACTAATTCCTATATTTATAAATAATATTCATATAAATTCAAATATTATATGAATACTATATTAAAGTAAATACTTTTTTGATTTGAATCCTATATTACACTTTATAGAGAAGTATAAATCTATATAATTGTTGAAATTTTTATTACCCATATTTAACCTAATTTATTTTTCTGGGATTATCATAAGAACCAAGAGATTCATAGACAATTTGGTAAATTCAGAGATCTATATGATAACTAGAGTGAAATGATGTTAAATCCTAAAAAATATACCTGAATGCATGGAGTTAATCTTTGTCTTCTATTGCATTCCTCTTATTGAACCTTATAGTCCTCAAGCAAAAATTTCCCTAGATATGAATATAATTTGAAATATTTTCATATATGATATGAACACTATTTTTGACGACTTTTCAATGGTAATTGAAGTGGAATTTTTCGGATTTAAGACCAATGTTTCTATGACCCCTAAAATAGTAATAATTTAAGAAAAAAAATATTTAATAGACCAGGAGACCATAAAAAGAGACTTTGATTATTATATGAGTAGCATCATATGAAAATGCCTTTGAAGACCATTTTTAGATCAATGTCTAATAATATTATTGTCTCATAATTGATTCAAGAATTCAATTCTCATGTTGAAAAAATTAATGTGGTCACCAATCTTTTAGAAGTATTTATGAAATAGAAGGACTCATTTAAAAAAATCATGAATATTATAACCCTTACCTAGAAGTAATTAAGTTTACATATGAATCCTTATCTTGAAAGTTGTAGCAGCATTTCACTTTATTTAGCATTAAAACATGATTCATTACATAAAATTACACATGATACAACTCATAATATTGATAGGTATAGTTTATATTGGAAATTAGGAACATTACATAACAACGTAAATCATTAAAATAAACATCACTATTTAAAACTTCTTTTACGTGGACATGAAATTAATTCATACTTAACACTGTATAGGACAACCAGAGGACATATATAAGAAAGTGGTGAGCTATAAAGCCCAATAACAGAATAAACAAGGCATAAGAGAGGGGATACAATACATGTTATACAATAGGAATATCGATGGAACATAAGAGGAACATGAATAATAAATCTTGTTATAACATGATAATAATAACATAGGAAATTCAAAAACAACAAAAAACATGATATTAATAGGAGTCAAGGATGATTTCACATGGATAAGCATGAGTCAAACCTCATTGCACCTATAGATGAATCAGTCAAGGATCATTAGACATGGAGGAGAAAGAGTCAAAGATCATTGAAAATGGAGGATCATGAGTCAAAGTTCATTCCACATGATATATCTTGATACAAAATATTAACCAATTCATTAGAGAACTATCATGGATTACCCTCATAAACATTTCCATATCATGCTTAAATGTGACAAAAATATCATACATCATGGATTCATTAATCATTATAGTTTATTCCATGATCAAGTAATGTTGAATTCATAAATGTAAGTCCTAGATCAATATTAATATGGGAATACAGGTGAAAATCCCGGATAGGGAAATTTGTATAGTATTCACTACATAATTATTTTTTCATGGAAAATAGTGGTGCAATTTCGACCGCATAACGACATCATATAGAAATTCATAAAAAAAATTGGTGAGGGAGAAATGTGTATATAATTATTTAAACATGAAATGGTTAGTAAGAGGTACATGGAAGAAAATTTCCCAACATAAATAATTGTAAATGGAAGGTGCAACATAATAAGGATTGTTGAAGTTAGAGGAGAAAGAAAAAGAATCCTTACTATATTTCGGCATGGTAATCAGTGTACATAAAGGATCATAGGAGGAATTAATGAGAGTGAAAGAAAAATATCATAATTTATAAATCCAGTGGATAGTAAGGGAACCATATAACACAATATCTCATCATATAAAAATTGAATTTAAGAAGCATTATATAAAATAAGTTCTTGAATGGAAATGAGAAGAGAGAAATCTTTCCAGAATTTCAACAAATTAATGGCTTAGGTAGGGGAAAAAATGAAGGGGGGGATAAATGATCCATAATACCAATAAAATTAATTTAACAATATGGTAATTACTACAAAAAATGTATATAAATGAAATTTAAATTTAAATAAATAATATCAATGATGGTGCTGGAACTCAAAGGTGATTAGAGAAACCCTTACATGGATGTGTGACACAAAGGGTTGAGAGAGTATTCTTGGGAGCTTTATGGTGCCTTCAAAGGACTCTACAGAGTTGAGGCTAGAGGGTAGATGAGCATCATGGAGTTTGAGTGAAGATAAATGGGATCATATGTTGTTTTATATAGGAAAGAAGAGGGATTTCATTTTTATTTTGGTTTTTGATACTTGATAAAAAAAATATTCTAAACCACAAACCATCCAACAATTTTTACCATCATATTCCCAAAGGTTAATGGTTTATATTGTTTTATTAGTCTATGGTACAAACTTATTAAAATATTTCCCTTACTTATGTAGGGGTTGGTCACACTCTTAAATAAATAATTATAATATCTTAAAATACAATATAAGTCTTGGTAGATTGACTAAGGCTTTATAAAATAAATTAAATAAATTAATACCATAATATTTTAAAGGGAACAAATATATTTGAAAAAATATTCATTTTATATAATTTATAATATCATTACTAGGCCATTATGATGTCATAAAACACACCATATTTATATGGTATTTCATTTTTTTCCCTTAAATTAAAATGTCTCAGAAAATTATGAAAAATTCACCATGGGATACATTGGATGTCCTAATTATAAAAATAATTTCAATTTTAACTAAATTATTATCTCTATATTGAAAATTTCAATTTTCAAATAACAAATAACATTTATTTAAAATGATTGGTTTTTTGGAAAATAATAGTTTTTAAACCTGAAGAAAAATTAAATTTGACTTCATAAAAATTATATGATCATTAATATTTATCAATTGTAGTTTCATATTAATTTTTTATTAAAATATTTTTATTTAAAAAATCCATTAATTCTTTTAAATATATTACTTCATAGAATATGAATATTAACCAACAATACTATTTTTTATTTAAAACAAATTACATCGTATAAATAATTGAATGAAAAAATATTAATTATTATATAAAAAACAATATAAATAATATTATTGATAAGTTTGTGATTCATATAACTTTATTACCCCCATCATAATCTCTAAGAGTAAGGTGTGCGATGGTGGGGCTTTCATGGGGTCGTTCGGTAAACATGGTTTGGACCTCAAACAACATGAGATTTAACTTCTCCTAGAAACATTTTTTTCATCTTAAGTATTTGGATCTCATCTTGAGCTTGGTCTTTAAAAATTCCTAAAAATTATATCTCTCTCAGTAGCTCCAATAAATGGGCTTCATAGTTTACAATCCTATTGGTTGCAGCCATCAATTCCTTTATCATTGTCAAAATGATTTGTTAAAGCCCTATATTTATACTATTAATTTTATCATTATCAAATGAATATATTATCAATGGTAATGTAACTTAAGAGTTATTTAAATTAAATTGGATAAAATAAAACATAATAATTTCATGTGTTTTTAATATCCATTAAATCCAAAATGGAATTTTATTCATAACAGTTTGGTTCGTTACAATCTCCACCCCTTATGAAATTATTAACTAGAAGTTTCTTTTTTTCACAATAAAATAGGCAAGGGTAACTCTGCTTCATCACCTCCTTTGGTTCCAATATTTATTCTTCTAAATTTTAGTTTTTACAAACCAACTTTATTAGGGTCATTTATTTTTTAATAGAACTTTTTATCTTTGATATTATATCTTCACAAGATGATATTAATATGAATTATAATTATCTAATGGTACCACCTCTGGATTGATTACATTTGATGGGTTTGGGATTTATATCCTTAAGATTGATATATGAAATATATCATGTACTTAACATAGGTTTGGTGGGAGTTCTAGTTGATAGGCCACTACTCCGATTCAATGATGGATGAAAAAATGGATGATGTACCTTGGAATAAGCTTCCCTTATTCCCAAATATCATTAATATATTCCATGGAGATATGCAGAGGAATACCATGTCTCTAAAATAAAACATTGAGTCTCATTGATGATTGTCAACATTTCCCTTTTTTCTAACTCGGATCATATTTGATGTTATTCTGAATGGTCATAACGTTCTCTACCATTTATTTAACCATTTTAGGACGGAGAAGTTTTTGTTCCTCAAATTAATCTTGACATGTCGGTGTTGTGAACCTCTTCCCATTAAGGTCTTCATGGGGGGTGCATTTGGATTCTTGGGTAGAAACTATTTTTGTAAGAGACTTCAATAAAGGAAGATGTTGGTCTCATCTTCCTTTGATGTACATTGAGCACACTCTCAACATATCCTCAAGTTTTTGGATAGTCCACTCAGAATGACAATTAAATTTAGGGTGGTAAGCTATACTGAAGTTGAGATCAGTGTTTAGACAAAGTTGGAAACATTCCCAAAACATATAGGTGAATCCTGGATCTCGATCAGACATAATAAATAGTATTACTCCATGTAGCCCTATCACATCTCTGGTGTATATTTGATCTATTTGATCTAGTAATAAAACATCTCCATGCGCGATGAAGTGTGCAGTATTTGTAAGACGATCCTCAACAACCTAGATAGCATTTTTTCTGTTTGATGTATTTGTAAGTCAAGTGATGAATTCCATAGTGATGGTTTCCCATTTCAATGTTGTTTTGGGTAATGGTTGAATAATCCCCCTAGATTTCCTCCTGTCATCCTTCACTTACTGGCATAGAATGAACATTGATGTATATTCTGTGATATTTTTCTTTATATTATCCCACCAATGGTGCTATCATAGTTCTTAATACATTTTTCTCTTTCCTGGGTGAATGTACAATGTTGAAAATGTGAAACATTCAAAATTTCATTATTTATCTCAGGATTTGAAGGAACACATATTCATGATCCAAATATCACAATTCCTTATCCATTAACATTGAACTATGAGGATTTACATTTTCTAATTGTTTCAAATTTCTTATTAATTAAAACAACTTATTTTTGAGAATTCTTTAACCATTCCAAAAGAGTCGGTTGACCAATAATCTGTGAACATATTGATGATGTTCCTATCATTATAATTCCTATTTCCATCTTCTTTTAACTCTATCAATATAGGATCCTTCCCAATTCTCATCAAAGATTTAATTGATGGGTTCGTTATAATTTGAGCATCCACCACCTTGATCACTTTCCTCAGATGGTAGTGTATTGAGAAGTCCTAATCCTTAAATATTTCTAACCATATAAATTGGTTCATATATATCTCCTTCTACGAAAATATATATTTGATAATTTTATGATTCATATATATTTCACACATCTCTATATGAGATATTGCTGCAATATTTTCAACATAAAGATCAAAGCTTCCAACTCTATAACATGTGTGGGATAGGTTTTCTCATGAATTGTATGCTTTCTTGAAGCGTAGATTATGAATGTGTCATTTTTAATTAACACACATCCCAATAACTTCATTGAATTATTGTTGAATATTATGAAAAGATCCCCACTTATCAGTAGTGTGAGTACTGTGGAAGTGATCAGAATCCTTTTCGAATACATTAATCTTTCCTCAAATCCATCATTTTAAGAAAATTTGAATCCATTCTATGTTATTTTGGTAAGAGGTATTGAATATCATGAGAAATGTATCACAAATCAACAATAATATCTAGCTAACACATTGAATATACAAATATCTATCATAGATGTTGGACACATTTAAACCTTAATTGATTTTTTTCATGGATGGATCCACATATATCTAATTGCTTGTGATGATATTCGCCATGAATAAGAAATTCTTCAAATATAACTCAATATTTTTTTATTTTCATAGAGCTTCTCCTTTTAAATGGGTCTTTAGCACCATGCTCAGATGTTACTCATGATCTTTATTGGTTTGGATCATATTATTCTATCATCAATAAATACTACCTAAACATTATTGAGGTAATCTATAAAGACTCTATTAATCAATTACTTAAAGATTTCTGGAGCATTAGTGAGTCTTATGGAATAACTGTGAAATCATAATGCCCATAAGTTTTATGAAAAGTAGTATTGAGGATATCCTTCTCTTTCAACCTTACTTGGTAATATCTGAACTGCATATCCACCTTGGAAAAGTATTGTGCTCAACATAGTTGATTGAAAAGTCATCAATATTTGGAAAAAGATACTTTTTCTTTATCATTATATTCTTGAGCTCATGAAAATCAAAGAAAAGTCACATTGACCCATCCTTCTTCTCGATTAAGAGGACCGGTTCACCACATGGTGAGGCACTTGGGTGTATGAAACATTTTTTATCTTCTCATATAATTTTTTCTTCAGTTACACATGTTCCACAAGAACCATTCTATTCGATGTCCTGGATATTATAAAAGTCCTGAGTATAATCTCTATTGTAAATCAAACAACTTGGCTAGGGGGAGGACCAGAAAATTCCTCAGGAAACACATCAGCTTATTCTCTCATAATAGGCATCTCTTCAAGAATTCTTCTTTCCTTAGGCTAAATCATTTTATCTAGATAGTATGGATTATATGGAAATAATATCCATTCTAAATATGATGGTTTTAAATAAGATTCATCCTCCTCCTTGAAATTCTATAGAATCGGGCATTGATTCTCCATATAGAGAGTGATTTCCCAATTTTAGAAATTTATGTTGGCTTTATAGAGGGAAATCCAATAAATTACTATAATCGCATCAAATTCCACCAAGGGAATTATGACAAGGTTCTTCAGGATGTTCAATCCACATATTATGACAAGGGATGAGTTATATTCCTGGGATACAATAACTTCTGCATTTTCCATTTTCACAAACATCTATACTTCCATATTTTTTCATGGTTTTTGAATAGTTATACTAAATTTTTTTGATATAACGGAATCCATAGAACCAGAATCAAATTTACATTCCCTATTATTAAAGGAATTACTAGTGTACCTTCCAAAACTTCATTATCGATATTCAATTTGATGGTAGTGATAAAACATCTCACCTTTGTTGCCTTTGAGGTTGTTGGTTTCCCCCGAGAAACATTAAAATAGGTAACTGGTTCAAAAAGTTCCCTAGTTCATTATAGTTGTAGCTATAACAAATGAATTGATGGTTAACCGGAGCATTCCTTTCCATTATCACATTTTTGGGTTTCTCCGATCAGCAATTATTATCCAGGTGCCCTTCTATTCAACGCCTAATTAATTTCCTCGATACCCTTTTGAAATATAAGTGGTGCATCTTTTCTTACCTTTGATAATTGGGATACTATAATTTCATAGAATCATTGGATATATCAATCAGACTACCCGAATTAAATTTCACTTTCCATTTCTTATCACCATGATACCACTGAGATTCATCGACTTCCATATTGACATTGAGGGAACATCAGATTATTTTTTCATAACTATCAAAATCATTGATTGGAAATGATTTTTTGAGGCTAGGCTTTAGCCCACCAAATATGCGATCAACCTCATATTCAGGGGTTACGACAAATCCAAAGGCATATCGTGCATGCCTTGTGATGTTTTCCCTATATTAGCTATCATATTCGTCATCATTTTTCATTAGTGTAACGATTTATCCTTCTATATTATTATGGATGGTGTGAGTAAAATATTTATAAAAAAATTTATTTGAATTTATTCCACTCCATTTTTGAGATATCTTCCTCAGGGTTCATATTATTGATCAATGTCCACCCTTTATCGACATCACCATCCATATGATAAACAGTTAGAAGATATTTCTCTTGTTTGGAGAATTGAAGGATGGAGAATATCATTTTAGTGTAATTAATCCACTACTTTTTTATTAAGGGATCATATGATCCACAAAATGTTGGAGGCCTTTGACACATGATGCTCTCAACCATACCTGATCTCTCTTGGGGGGGTGATCTTTCTTGTCAAGGATTCTATTCAGATCATCAGTCAACTGAGAGAGTATTATGAAAATTATTTTGATTCCTTCTCCCATAATGTTGGGAATCTCATTGGGTAAATCCTCTCACCGCCATTCACATCAATTTTTAGCATGATTCCTCCAATTTATGGCCATTATATAGAATAAAAAATAATTAGTGATGAGTATTTTAGATTGTTAAACACATATAGAGGAATCGTAGTAAATTAAAGGGATAACTTATAATATACATGTATCTCATTAAATTATGTGTTTCTAAGCATTAGTCCATGTTCTCCATGAACTACTTCCTAATATATATTCTTATGCACATTTTTATTCCCTTAATAACGATTGGAAATGATCTTATAATTTTACAAAAGAATATCCCCCTGGAGTGTCAGACAAGGTGAAAAGTAAGGCCTGTTTTCATATACCAGGTTACACCAAGTCAATCCCAAAACACCTTTTTCGTAGTTGTTACTCTTAAATATATCTATGTCATAACCACACCCACTTGTAGTATCCAGACATGGAAACATTTTATTGATAAACCAATTTCTCTATGCACATCAATATTTAGGGATGTTTTCATACACATAGTCTAATACTTAAGGGGTTTTAATTGGGTTTTATAAACACAATCGTAAAAATAACTAAATATATCTTCAGATACCAACTATAATAACCCTGCACTTTGTTTAGCATTTATACATGATTCATTACATAAAATTACACCTAATTCAAATCAGAAGATCAAGAGATCTAGTACCTTTGTGATGTTAGGTACATTACATAACAACTTAAAACATTAAAATCAACATCTTTATTGAAATATAATTTTAAATGACCCTGAAATTACTTCGTACTTAAAACTGAATGGGATAACCTGAAGACATACAGAAGAAATGTGTGAGCAATAAATCCTATTATGGTAATAAACAAGGCATAACATGATGGATACAAAATATGTTTGTCAATATGCATATCAATGGAACATAAATAGAATATTATTAATGAGGCAGGATATAGAATGATAATAATAACATGGGAAATGTGGAAACAACATACAACACAACTTTAGAATGAGTCAAGTCTCATTGCACATGGAGGAGCATGAGTCAAATCTCATTGCACGTGGAGGAGACTGAGCCAAAGCTCATTGAACATTGATTATCACGAGTCAATGATCATTTACTATAGAGGATCATGAGTCAAATATCATTTCAAATGATGTATCATGATACTAAACTTTACCCAATTCATTGGTGCACTATCAGGGTACACCCATTATAAACATTTCTATCTCATTCTTAAGTGTGACACATAGATCACACCACTTGGATACATTAATCATCATAGTTTATTCCAAGATAAATTAATGTGGAACTAGTACATCTACTTCCCAAAACAATAAGTATATGGTAATAATGTTGAATACTCTTGATAGAAAATGGGTATTTTATTCACTATACAATGATTTTTGAATAGAAAATTGTGGTGCAATTTTGGTAGCTTAAGGACTTATTATGGAAATTCATAAAATGGGATGATGTGACAGAAATGGGTATCTCATAATTTATACATGAAATGGACAGTAATTGGGACATGGAAGTACATTACCCAACATTATTAATTGTAAATTAAAGGTGTAACATAATAAAGAGTCTTGAAGTGAGATGAGAAAACAAAAGAACGCTTATGAAATTTCAGTATGGTAATGGGTGTATATAAGGGATCATAGGGGGGATTAATGAGAGTTAAAGGAATACCTAATCGATTATACATAAAATTAATATTAATGGTACCATGAAAAATCATATCGCAATATATGAATGTGGAATTTAATAAAAATAATATAAAATAGGTTCTTGGATGGAAATCGGAAGAGAGAAATACCATATTGAATTTCGGTGAAGTAACGACTTGGGTAAGGGACCAAATGAATTGGGATAAATAATCACTAAAACCAATAAAATCAATTAGATAGTATGTTAATGATTACAAAAAAACTTAACACATACAATGGGAATTAAAATAACTAATCTCAAAGAAGGTTCTTGAATTCAAAGGTGAAGATAGAAATCCCTTAGTTGGATGGAAGACTCTAAAGGCTTGGTAGAAGATTCTTGAGAGATTGTGGGAGACCTGGTAGGACTATAGGGAGTAAAGGTAAGAGGTTATATGATCTTGAAGTAGTTTTAGTGAAGATAAATGGGAGAATATGTGGGTTTATATATGAAATGAGGGGGATATCTTTATTATTTTGTTTTTGGACACTTCATAAGAAAATATTAAAAACCAAAAACCACCACATGGTTTCGTCCAAAAATAATTGGATTACATTATTTTATAATTCCATATTCAAAACATATTAAAATATTTCCCTTTATTTTTTGGAGGTGAGTCACACTCTTAAATAAGTTATTTTAATATCATAAAATATAATATAAGTATTGAGGGATTCACTAAGGATTTATAAACTAAATAAAATAAACTTAAAACTACATTATTTTAAATGGAAGAAATATATTTGGATTAATATTCCTATTATAGTGTTTATTACATCATTATTTGGCCATTATGATATCCCAATACACACTGTATATCTATATGCAATTTAATGATTACCTGAAAACTAGAACAACTCAAACAATTATGAAAAGTCCACCGTTGGATAATTTCAATGAACTGGTTCCGAAATTAATATTCATTTTATCCAAATATTTTTCTAAATGTAATAATTTTTAATTTTAAAACAATAACTGATATTTATTGAAAGTTATGGGTTTTTTTTCACTAATAATTTTTAAACACTAAAAAAATTACATTTGACATCATAAAATTATACAATCGTATATACTAAATACAAGTAATTTAATTATAATTATTTATTAAAATATTATTTATTTTATAAATTCATTAATTTCCTCAAAATATATATCTTAATCACATTTAAATATTAACCAAAAATATTATTTTTCATTAAAAATCATT
Source organism: Viscum album (assembly GCA_963277665.1). Taxonomy (NCBI): domain Eukaryota; kingdom Viridiplantae; phylum Streptophyta; class Magnoliopsida; order Santalales; family Viscaceae; genus Viscum; species Viscum album. Next base: position 647,620,145 of record OY728119.1, read on the forward strand.
TTCAAAGTAACAATAATAGTATGAAAATATATTCATCATTATATATATAACAAAGTAAATAATATTATTTATAGCGTCTAGATACACATCCCTTTATTACACAAACATAAGACCTATGAGTATGGTTTGTGATGGTTTGGCATTCATGGGATGTTCAGTGAATATGGTTTGGGTCGTGATCTCAATGAGCTTGATCTTTTCCCATAAACAGTTTCACTCATGCCTATTTTATTAGATCTAAGCTTTCACTTGGTTTAGATAAATTCCTAGAAATTTTATACCCCTAAGAGGAACTGATAAATTGGATTCATATGGTACAATTCTATGGGATTAAGCCATCACTTCCTTTGTATATGACAATAGGTTTGGTTAAAACCTTATATTTATACTAGTCAGGTGATTACTATTCAACAGTTGTATTATCAACAGTAATAATACTTAATGGCAATTTACATCCAATTGGATTAAATAAAAAATAATAATTTCATGGGTTTTATATTTCCATTAAATCAAAAAGGATAATTTTATTCATAATAGCTTGGGGCATTACAATTGTTGTAATGATTATATAGTTGTACTAATCCTTGCTTCTACCTATAGGTGTTTTAGCCTCTTCAAACATCTGTTCCAAACCCAATTACCTTCTTTATGACTCATATTTTTTAATCCATCCCAGGAAGATAAATATTTCAGACTCGTTTCAAGAGGATTTATTATTTCTAAACCATTCACATCTAAACCATATTGTTCACCTAAAACTATCTCAAACATTATTAGGAGAATGTAAAAGATCCTATTGACCTGAAATCTTTTTGAGAAACAGATGGTGACTTCCAATTTTAATTACATTATTTGATTGAGAATGTCTATTTTGTATAACACTTAGTATAAATAAGTTTTTTTATATTGATTAAATTTATTACTAAATTTATTCATTTTATTATTGTCCCATTTATATTTTTGATTATTCTAAAAGGGGGAGAACTCAATATTGTAGTAAATTTTTTGTTAAATTTATGTTTTACCCTGATCTTTTTTCTCTCCATGTTTTGTATTCATTAAAAAGTGGACATTATTTTATTACTAAAAGAATTAATTATTTTAATGATACCAAATCACGTTTCTTATTTAACCATTGAATTATGTGTCTTGGGATATTAAATTATCTTTCAGGGAAAATTGAGAAAATTTTCTAACAATGGAAGTGACTGCATGATATATTCCCATCGATCAATGGCCATTGATGTGACTGTGATGAAATTTCCCTAAGTTTTATATATATTAAAATAATATATTTTATCCTACTATTATATCTATAATAAAACAGTTCTATGTGTTGATGCTACCATAAGAAGAAATATTAACCAACTGTGTCTATCAACCAACCACAATTTAACCATTCAAACGATTGCACATTATAGTTGATTAGCCAAAATTAGAGATTGATATACTGGTTGAAAAACACAACTGACCATATATCAAAATTAAATATTTTTCTACGTACTTGAAACCACATGTTGAGGCCTTGTGACAACATGTTTAGACCAAGAAACCCCACGATCACTCCTACTTGTCACAACTGAAAATATATCCAAGTCAAGTGACAAGTAGATTGATTTCATGATACTTTATGAAACACATATCAACCTAATATAAAGAATTACTTAATAAATCATAACTAAGTATCTTTTTGAAATACATACTTTCTGTTTATAATATAAAATAGTAGTTATTTAATTACTCAAATAGTGATATTTTGTATAATTTAATACATTGTTAAAGAACCTGTGGAATTCTGGATTTCATGCTTAATATAAGGATTTATTTATGATTATTCCTCAAGTAATAGTTAGAGAAGATTTAAACATACAGAGCCTCTCTAAAATAATATATATGGTAAGATAAAAAAGGATTATATTTTTCTACATTATTACTCTTGGTTTTTCCCATATGATATTACATATGTTATAAGTGGATTCTCATGAACTCTTTTTATTTGATCTCAAGGATATATTTAAAGGCAATTTTTCAAGGGAGGATAATATCAGTAATCAACCAATAGTTAATTAGTGATAGATCTATACAACATTCACTAGCCTCTATCTCTTATTATTTTTTATTTTCATTCCTAATTGTACTATTATTATATTTTATCTATTACCACATACATTGTATTTTAATAAGATAATTATGATACTCCTATAATCCTGTTAACATATTTTATCCAATGAAGAAAATATTAGGAGGCTCTTTATAGAAACTGCTACCTTGTGAGACATCGGGTTTATAAAACATGATCTAGGTTATGGAATACTTATTATGTTTTAAAAAATAAACATGATAGTTGATCACTATCATGTGGAGAGGAAAAATATATAACATAGATCTACCCTCTAGTTTAATTTAAATGTGATTGATTTTGATTTTTCAGTTTTTATTTTTAAATTTACTTGATTTTTTTATTTTTAAAATTTGTTTTTAAAATATGAAAAAATTATATTTTTATAGTTAATATTTTTAATTGTTATTTATATCATATTTTACATAAGTAGAGTATATTTAATTCTACAATAATTTAATATTTTTTAAATAGTTTTTGATAAAACCTTTAAGAAATTATTTTAAAATAAAAATTTATATATACAAATAATTTTTTCTAACTGATAAAATATTTTACATTGAGGGTATTTAGATTTATAATTTATTAAAATATCTATTTTTTATATTATAATATCAATTCAACCCCCATAAATAATTCTTACTAAAAAGTTCATTTTCGTATATTGAATAAGGATCATCAAATGACATAGTTTTAGTGATACTGAAACATCAAAGGTTCTAGTTTGATCTCATTCAAACACAATTATATATCTTGTGAACGTATCCACAACAATATGTGTCATAAAATAATATTTATACGTTTTTAATTAATTTTTCTAATGAATTTGGTGACCAATAAACATTGACACTATCAATCCAGTATATATTATCTCATAATTTATTAATTATCTATAGTTGACAAACTCGGTCGACAAATACTTCATAAGTCATTGATTTAGAAGATTAATACATCACATGTTTCTAATAAATGTATTTGAACACATCATATTTGACTCAAAATATGTATGGTCATTATTTTCAATAGTCTAATTCAATCTAGGTACATATGTATTTTCACATCATATAAGTTGAAAAATCCCATGTTGGTTATGTATAACCAATGACCTGATCAACAACATACCCACATACCCCCATTTTTTCTATGATAGGATGGATTTCTAAGAAAACATATACAATTATTAAGGTTCTCATTATATGTATCTCCTTAAACTTAAGTAAAAAGCATTGAAAATAAACATATAACCCTATGAATATTGATGACTGTGTGAAATTACATGGGATATACATGGATGGATAGTTAAAATAATTTGTCTCCACCTATTACCACATGAGTAAAATATTCATGATAATTTTTACAACCCATAATAATCCATGATGATCTTCAGTTGGTGAAAAATCAATGTCATAATTTAAGGGGATATTATTATTCTAGTAGTCTTGTAAATTAATTTTCGTCACACAGTAATGAATAATGAATAGAGGTTTTCTTTATTATATATACATGATAGTTTATGAAATCATAAAAATAATATCTTAAGTATCATATAACAAAAATTATACATAAATATTATGCTTATATTTCTCTAATAAATCTATTTTTGGGTCTTTTATATTATAATTTTCAGCCACCAAACTGATCTTAACATCAGCCCCACAAATGATCTCTTGTATATGACCATGTTACTAATATATGTGTTTGGTCTATTGGTTAGACTATAGATCTACTTCCTGAAATATTTATACATTGTTTTCACAATAATTATAAATAAATCACTTCATTCAATGAACCACCTAAAATTTTAAAGTGCACCTTTCGATCAAAACAACATCCATCATAATATCAGATATAATGATGTACTCTCTATATACTATAGATTTCTCTATAATATTTTTCTTCAAACTCATACAACTAATAACTCAACAAATAAATAAAAATATGAAAGAAAATTTATATTACATATCATATCTATTTTATTGTAAACATTAGTTTTTTAAATCATTACAAAGAGCGCAACCTCTCTTATAAATGATAAAAATTACCTTAGTCCGTCTTAGCTACTTAAGGATTTTATTCACAAAATTACAGTGGCAATTACCACAATTGGATTTTAATAGACCAATAATACAAAGAGTATAAGTTACATCGGGAAACGTAAAATATCATGGAATACATAATAGGTATTATATAAGGCGCAAAATAAATTATATCAATCCTTTCTAACCTAAAACAGGGAACCCAAATCGTTATAAGACTAATGGTATGTTACACCACTAAAGGTCCATTTTTAGAGTTCTCCATGATAAATATCACAATAAATTTGAAACTTTTATATCCTAACTATGTTAACGTAATTTCTTTGTGATATATATTTAGATATCTATACCTAGTGTATATACTAATTCACCCATTCCATTCATCAAGAATAATTTGCCCCGAAAAATCCTCATAGAGTGAAATTTTCAGAAGTCATTTACAATAAAAAGAATGTCTTATACTTAGAAACACTATTACCCACCAAATAAACAAGTTATATACACAATAATCATTTAAATGTTTGATGAAATGAATCAATTTAATTTCATCACAAAACTATATGTTATACCGTTGAGAACACTACTTCAATCCATAGATGGATTTATTCGACATGCATACCTTACAAGTCACATTTAGAACGTCAAAACCTTTAGGTTCTATCATAGAAATTACATGGATAAATTATTTTAAGGAAGGTTGGTTTGACATAAATTTGATATATCTCATAATCAAAATGAGATACGATGGTGAGTAGCATACGAATAGACTATATCATCCCAACATGTAAAAATTATTATTTATTGTTAATACCATAGATCATATTGTATGCTTTTCCCATAATTCAATCCTTATCAGTAGATACTCAACTATCAATGTGATTATTATTATAAAAAATAGAGTTAAACGATATAGTTCATACCCCTTTATGGGAATTTAATAAGATCTTATCAAGGATAATATATATGGGGTCCATTTCAGATTCCATGAATTTTAACTATTATTTTTAATGAAAAATATTGATTTCCTCCTAGTAGGTATTATGTCCATCATCCATGAACAATATCTCATCATCTGTGGGTATGATAAATCCAAAAATCAAGATATCTTGATAAATCGTACTATATCTTCAAGGTTATTGTGTAGAAGGAGTCATTTATTCTTCCATAAATCTTTGTCAAGGAGGCTTAAAATCCACCTTAGGAACACTTCATTCTTTTTAGCATTAAAATACTATAAGTTTTACTTTCCTCACAACAAATCCATGATTTATAAATTCCTTCTGATGGAATTTATTATATGGGGAGAAAAAACATTTCACTAATTAGGGTTATAGAAATAGTCAACCTTAGTTTCCTTGGGGTAAATAATAAATAGACATCTATCAGATTTAAAGTTAGATTTATTATAATCTAATAATTTCATAAATTCATGACATTATTAAATATTCACATAATATATACTCATATATTTCTAATATAATAACACATATTGAGTTTTTATAACTAATTTAGATGGAAAATGAAAAATTACAGATACAAAAGTTTTCATAGAGTTTCCATAAAATGTAATATGAGGGTCACATTATTGGATAACCGATTGAACCAAGTCCCACATGATATTATTCATCCTATTTTTCGCACCACTCCACTATGGTTTTCCAAGAGGAGTGAGTCACAAAAAAAGCCTCCATCACATTGAAGATCACTGATTTTCAAACCATGTATTCACCACCCTGATCTGATTGAATAATATTAATAAATTTTCTTAGATGATTTTGTACTTCATTTTAAAAATACATAAAATTTAAAAAAGTTCCAAACATTCATATCATCATAAACACATATCCATATATAATTAATTTCTTATTAAATGTATTGAATTACATAAAACCATAAATTTATTGACCACTCATTTGTCCATATGATTCACAAGTTATGAGATATAAAAATCCAATCTCCCATTATCAGTTTTAATTAAAAGTGGATTAGTTATATTAAATAATTAAAAATAATATCAATTATCATATTTTTATTAATAAAATGATTCTAATAATCTTAATTTATTGAGTCTTTAGTCATGTTTCTCCATTACATGTCAGAAGAGAAAATGCTAAATACATGTGGGATTAAAATAAAACCATGAACATTTTATTAGAAAATCAATAGAAATTATCATCAATATATATAATATATAAACTGTTTATCATACTCCATATCCTATAAAACATTTCATTTATAAATATATAACCAATCTGTTTGATAAAAGTGAATAAAAATCAATAAATTTTGAAATGATATGTAGAAATGATATTTATATTTATATTGAGAACATAATAAAATGTTTTCAATTCTATGATTAATCCACAAGGTAATTTAATATCAGAATTTCTAACTTTTAAAGTAGTAGAAATGACTCTATTATTAACATGACGGTATACTTTACACTTATATCCTATATTTTATCCACCATTTATCCACAAAAATGTTTGATACAAAACTAGTTCGAATACCAATGGCTTTGAGTTTGTGAAATTGATTTTAATAATATTCAAATTTAGATTATATGAATGCATCTATTTGAGAAAACATCTCAACATTAGATTCCAATTTTTAACTATCCTATTGATCACACAAATGAGGCATCTCCACAAGATTAACCTGATATAATACATATTCTAAAAAATATATATATGAATGTAATTATAATCTATGAAATAATTTGATAAATCAGTTTTAATGAAATTACTCCCACTAAAAATTATGTCTCCAAACATCAAATATATTTTGGGGGTAAATCTCCATATTTTACTATGTAATGAGTGTATTTTTTAAATAATGTCACAACTTAGTTATTTAGGTGGATAAACATCTAAATAATAACATTTTATATTCTTTCATTATTCATTTAGTAACCCCATACTTGGATCTATCACAAGTAAAAAATCATATATATTACAATGGTATCATAACTCTTTGGGTTTGCTATATAAGAATAAACCAAAGTTCACAATAATACTTAGTTACCTAAATTTTAGGCATATCTATTTCCACCAAGCCTTACAAAATATAATTCATATTCCACTGGCTACAATAGATCCTACTGAATATATTGATAAGGTTTTCAAATGATTTTATTTAGAAGGAATCTCAAAATTAGTAGTATGATGGTTTATCATTTATTATTCTTACTAGTGTTATATTTATCACATGTATATAAAACCCATTTAATTTATTAAAAGATGTATTATCTCACATTTTTATTCCTATTTATATTTATTCATATAAATATTTAGTATTTTGAATCCCTATTTCTACCACTAAGTAAATATACTCAAACCACATTAATGTGTAACCCTTTTACAAAATCAACATGTTTGAATTACTCACCTAAAAAACCAAACACAGACATATTCAGAAATATCTAAATGAATCACATGTATGATTTATATGATCTATTAATGTAAATTAATATACTTATATGAGATTTAAAATCTTCACATTTGTAATATCTGAGTGAATGGTTGTGAACACTTCACATTTTTTGAATGATTTTTATGCCACTAGGTTGATGGGTAGTCTGATCCTTTTCCCCTCACCCATATTAAACATTACATAAGAGATAATTCAATTCATGATATCTCTAAAACCTAATATATATAAAATATATTCTATATTTATTTATATGTTACAACTTTTAAAAATAAATGGTTATCAAGGATTATAGAAAATAAATCTTATGATATCTTAAAACGAGGTTCTATCACCTAGAAGAAATTTATCACATAAATATAGAATATATAATGTACTTATTTCATAATAAAATTTATAAACAATAATATTCTAATATAATTTAATAAATATATAAACCCTTCTTATTTTAAAAAATAGGAGAGACCATTAAAAAATAGTTCATATTTAATTTATAATTTAAAAATATTAGTTTATAATGCCTAGTAATTGTAATTAATAAACAAATGACAAATTATTATAAAAGTTCTTATAAATAAAATTTTAAAATATCTTTAACAATGTTGTCTCCTAAGTCTAATAATCATAGTATCAGTTATAATATATGATAGATATAGAAGATATCATACCCTCACAACTATCTTGTTCTATGATATAAATTTCTATTATATAGCTAAATATTAAAAGAAATATTGTAAATCACCAACCCTATTTTATGATAATAATGATATCAAAAACAAACAATGATAAAATATTTTACTGAGACACTTTTTTAGGTCATATTTTTCGATATCATATATTATATGATATGAAACAAATAGATATCTTCAGTTTATTATATATTAAATATTATCATAGAACCCATTTTTATGGTATAAATGACAAAAGAAGATAAATATAACATATCGTATACTATATATAGAAATATTTCTTTATGATATTAAAATATTTTAAAAACCAGTAGATTACATGATTTATTTCTTGAAGAAAACGTCTCTTATGAAAATATTAATGTTTAGTGAATAAAATTATGATATTTGGTAGGAGAAACAATCCATTGTTATTTCAAATATATCATAAAACATTAATCATGTATGGAATAATATGAAGAATAAAAAATTACATTAGTTTGAATTAATTAGCCTTAATACCAATATAGAAATCTAGATGATGATCACCGAGGATGTGAATTAAGGCTCCTACCTCTTTAGGTAAGACACTAACCGTGGATCTCATATCATATCTTTAGGATTCCTAAAAACCAAATGGGTGTCTGATCATTCACTAAATAAAAACAATTATTCATTAAGAGTATAGTTTTATCATTCTTCACATGAATCTTGGTATACCAACATAAGAGAACCCTTACCTTACGAAATAATCCTTATTTCACATCATTTAATGAAGAGATTTTATTATTTAAAACATACCATTTTCCATATCATATCATCAATGTGTTACTTTTAATTTTTTTTCTATTCATGAAACTCTTTAAATAAATTTTTCAAGACATGTATAATTCATTCCTAATGAATTTTAAACAAATAAAACCTAAGGGATATTATTTTAATGCTTTTGGTATCACATATATTAGAATCATAAGCCACTCATATCATATGATATAGGCTTAAAGAAGAATCATATTCTACCTTACAAATCATTTATATCATATTCTATGGTATATATCATATTCATATAATATGATGTGACTTAGTTGAATTTGATAACATAAATCACCCATATTTTAGTGTACTTCTATGAAGCCTGATCATTATCACCATGATGTGAGCATTATTATTTATATTTTATTATTGTTAGGGCATATCATAATCCACAATACTACCACCCCATGTCCATTCCTATATGGAATTAATGAGTCCTATCTATTCAATTCATTATAGAAAAATCTAATGCATTATCTAAATTTTCCCATTTTTATCATCCAAGAAGATATTACCCTTATGTATCGTCCTATATAAACATCACGTATTAAATTATTATTTTTTATTTTCACTTCCAGATATATATGTTTCTCTTATATATACAAGGATCCCATTCATGAATTTTTCTAATTTATTCAATCTAATATCTAACTATTATGTATGAGCCTTATTGACACTTACATATCACAACTGATGTTTTCTTCCTTTTCTATTTTTCAAAAATAATTTTAATGTAACCTTTTCATTTTCTGGTGTCTTTGAACACTAAGATGTATTATAAAAAATTATTTAAAACTAATCATTTTAACTATAGTGATTGTTTATTACTTTACCAAATTTCCATCTTCATGAAAATTCATACACCTCAGTTTACATGGAAGGTTCTTAGGTAGTTTTCCAATTTACCACTAAGCTCTAAATTGTAATTTTATGCGTCAGTATGGTTAACCTTGTGTATACCAACACTTTTCTATTTTTATAGTGGAATCACAAAAACCGTCTCAATATCTTGTGGAAAACATATTATATAACATGAGATATTCTTCCAGACCTTAAACATATGGCCTTAAATCTTTCAACTGTAAAAATCAATTCTATTATTCCATGTATACAAAAAATTATGATTTATTTCCGAACATCTTATCAACCATTTTCAATGAAACACCATTAAAATCTAAAATCAATTAATACCTCTTCTTCTATTACTGATGAACCTTCAATTCACTTATGTATGAGCTTTAATACATATATTAAGATAACTTACAGAATTACATTAGAATAAATCTTGATTCCATACCACATATATTGTTGAATGATCTCCCTGAATAACTCTTAAAACCAGATATTATTTCAAAATCGAACAAAATAATATATATTCATAAAATATTCACAGGACATGTTATTAATATATATAAATATAATGGTGTCACTTTTCAACCCTCTGAAATTTATTTCATTTGCACCAATTCATTAGATCTTCCATGACCATCAAGAAACTCTATTATCATACTTCAAAATTTCAATAATTCTAAAATATTCACCTTTATATATTCTAATATCATCCGGTAATCACTTTCAAAATATCCAATAACTATTATAAAAACTCCTTAACATAACCTATTGCTTCCGACATTCACATCCTTTGTATTTTGTTAACAATACTTCAATTATTATAGTGCATTCAACTCTCCCTCACCCTTCATATTTTCTCCTGATTAGTCTATAAAATGAAAAGGGTATTCTTATGTAAATTTTGTTTTCATAAATTTCCCAATTCTGATAGAATTTTATATGAGAAATTTCATCAAACCTACACCCACTTTTTTAATACACATCTTGTTCGGTATATCCCCTATATTCGGAAAATAGGTCTCTTATCGAAAGTCGATTAATATCATCTTATAAGATCAAGATTAAGGGATATTTTTCTCTTTATTTTTTTTAAAATTCCATTAAATTCCATTTTGTACCACTTGTTGATACAATTTTTTGTCATGTAATGCTGATTTATTCATTTCAAATATGATACCAATTAGTAATATTACTTTTTAGAAAAACCATTTAAATATTTTGTTATTCTAAAAATAAACCACTAGTTGAAAAAAAACATCCATATTTACTAACTTTTTATATATTAATGACCTCCTCCTTTTATCCATAATATTCCTAAATATTTTCAATGAGTGATTTTACCACATGGAAATGAGAAATCAAAAAATCCTACAACTCTGCTAAGTTGGAAGTTGGTTTAAGAAACACATTGTTATGTAAACAACAAAGAAATAAGTATATTTCACTCACATACCTCACTAAAGAAATATATTGTTTTTTTATTTTCATAAAAACATCTTCTAATGATCTTAAACACTCCTAAAAACTACCTCAAATAAACAATGATAAATTATATTTTTTATATATAAAACATGTTAAACAACTAAGATAAATTTTTAATATTATATTTTTGTAGTAATTGATATTCATAAACCATATTGTATTCACAAATATTTTCGTTATTATATGAAACTAAATATCCTTTAAGTAATCATCCAAAAATAATTATGAATTCTTTTAATTCATGGATCCATGCAAGGAGGTAAGTTTAGCATGGGGAAACTATTTTTTTGATATAGAACATTAATCACAAAATCCTTTATACCTAAAAAATTTTGTTAATTGAAAATATGTTTGAACATAAATTAACATCAATTCTATGATCCTTCTAACTTTATCCATTAAATTGTATTCTATATCTTATAAGTCGGTTACAACTACTGATATATTCAGATTTCACTTATTGACCCCCAAACATGGTTCCACTACACTAAAAAAATTTACAGATGGTATTTACAGATGGTATTGACAAATCAATTAGGATAAGACAATGGTACTAATTATAATTTTTTAAAGTATTTATACCAACTAGTACTTCCAAACTCACTAAAATCAGTTTGTTTTATTTAAAAAATTTCTATAGAATAAATTTTATTATTTGTTTTATGAAACTACATTAAAAATAATTATCATATTAATCAATATACACAGTAACTCTACACCACATTAACAATTGTTAAAATCATTTGAACACATGTGTTGTGGGATCCTTTCAAAAATTCCAAAAGGTGAGGAATAAGGATAGTCTGGGTGGAGAAACATTTTTGTTCCCACATTCCATTAGTCATTTCTAGTGGTTATTTTTGAAATAAAAATAGTATAATTTCATTCTATATTATCTCTTTTTTTTCATCAACATCAATGGATTGGGAACTATTTCAATTGTGAAACTCATCCCACTTGTGCATGTTTTCTCAATTTATGTTTTTTTCCTTTCATCCTTCTACATTATTACACTACCATATGATGGATCTTCCACCAGTATTGGTTTTTAACCCAGTGGTATAATTTTGAAACAAAAAAATCATGTTTCTCGTCTTGAATTACCAATAGAATCACTTTTAATTTAATTACCCTTAATCAAAATTTCATTACATGCCTATCAATTTTTCATATAGATATAGTAGATTCATTATTTATCTTCCAAATTTTATTTATTTTACTATATATGGGATATTAAGAGTGCAACATAATTATTTCTTCAGTATCCCTTGGTTGAAATACATTATTTTCCTCCAAATTAGTAAATCCTTATTACTATATAACATGTTTTATTTTCGTGCAAGTTCACTTCTGATATCTCATAGGAATGGTTTATATACTGATGATTTCTTGTGACCCATTCTATTTTATACCTTTCCATTTGACTATAATTATAAAAAATATAGAATATTCTAATAAAAACAAACCTATTATTTTCCTTCATCAGTCATGATTTTAATGCAATATTTTTTTCATCCATATTTGACCCTTTAGTATAATAGACACACACACATACTATGTTCTACAATTCCATAATAATTTATTTCCATAAATAATTTCAATTAAGAGCCTTTTATTCTATGATTTGTATATATTTTTTTTAATTCACTAATTCCATATTTTTGACTTTTCATGCACCACTTGTTGAGGCTACAATTAGAGGAGTTCCATCCATCTACTTTCCTAAAATAATGTTTACATAAATTCAATATACTTGATCATATTGTATTTCTACATTAATTGAGAAACCATTTCTCTCAATATTGGGTAAGATTCTAATATATTTATTTTTTCCTCTTTATATTTCATCTTGAGAAATATAATTCCCACAATTTACTCCTTCTATATAGACTTTTATTTAAAAACAGCTTGTGAAATTTCTCTATGTAAATCAATTTGACCCTTTATCTTCACATTCGATCTTCATTATGTCAAAATTAAAGGCAACATGTATTCACTTATATATTTTATTCTCTGTGGAAAATTCATTAATAAATTTATAATACCCTTGATTAATTATTTATTTGTAATTATATTCATCACATTGAAATTGGATATTACCTTGATCACAACATTAACATTCTGTATATTTATGAATAAATGTAATTTCCATGTAATATTTGGAATAAATAATTCTTTATTTTTATATGGGTGATTTTAATTTTATTGATTTTGATGAATCTCTCAAAATAAAATTTTATTTGGATTTATTAGATAGTTTTGAATAAATATCCATGACTAGAGAGTCTATTTTCTTACAAGTCTACATTTTTTTTATTTGGTTCCTTTTTCCTTTCAATATAAAGTGTTCCTTAACAATTATTTAAGATAATACCCCCTTTCCCATTACATCCATAATATTCCCATAAATAACATCTAAATTCTTCCATATCATGAAAATAACATAAAATGGAAAAGTATTCTTATATACCCAAAAAGATAAGGATTTATTCATGATATTCTTTATACATTGACCATAAATTCTATAATTTTTCTTTTTCAAATCATAGTTTTGAAGAATGTGCTCAATGAAGTCCTCAAAAGAATCATGAAAGATAAAAAGTTTATATTTTTTACATCTAGAAAAGTATATCCCTTGAAAAATGGGTGCCGCTTAATTAAATCCATGATTTAAAAAAAATACAGAATATATTTAGAGGCTCAACTTCATGTTATAATTTTTTTTAATATCACTTTATGAAATCGAGGAGACCTTAAGGGGTGGGTATCATGGTGTTATTCAACCCATGTTTTTATTTCATTTAATTTTATCTCTTCTGAATTTTATTCTCATGGAATTAAAAATATTGTTACAATATTGATTAATATCATTATTACCCAATCTAAAATATGAATTTTGCAATATAAATGTAACACCATGAAATTTTATTAATTATTTTATTAAATTAAATTTTATTTGTCTAGTAGGTTTCATTACCCGCAACAGTAAGTTTAAATGAAGCTCTTGATACTATTAAGATATGATTATTTAATATGATAGTTTTCACTAGGAGGTTATAAGGATATGAATGAATAGGTTTTAATAACATATTATAATATATAATTGAAAAATTTATATAAAATGATTTTTTGGTGACCAATTAATTATAAATGAAAATAAAAACCATTTGAAAATAAATAATATTTTTTTTGAAAAACTATTTTTATGCGCACAGACATGTATTACATCAATAAATTAAACTATTAAATTTTGGTGAATGATTTTAATTACATTTGTAATTAATATATTAAATAAAATATTTATCATTTATCTTTTGTTTGTTATAGATATGGGATAAGAATAAATCTAATTTTACACGTAAAAATATTTACTTTCTAAAAATTATTTTTTTATATTTTGGAGAATTATTTTAAAAATAATGTTTACCAATTTGATAAAAAAATTTGTAAAAATGAATTTTTTTTTAAAAAAAATAAAAATTAATAAAAATGTTATTATATTATAATATTTTGAAAAGATGAAAATTTTAGTTAATAGAGAAGATTAATGAATTTTATTATGAATTTTCATTTCATTTAATGATTTGTAAATACTATAAAAATTTAATATGGATTTAAATGTAATTTTATTTAAATAATAAATTTATTTATCCAATTTTTTTTGGAATTAATTTCTTCTTGAATTGTGATTTTAAAACATTATATACATACGAGAATTTTCTCTTTCGAAAAATGATTTTTCATAATCTCTATAGGATTGACATTAAACTAAAATTTTCCAATCAATTGAATTGAATTTTAAAAAATGGTTTGAATAATATTTATAATAATAATAATAATTAATTTTACAAAATAAGGAAAAAAATTTGAGAAAAAATAATAATAAAATATGTACACAATTAATTCTTGCGGCTAAGGTTAAAATTGGTTTATTAATTTTTAACCTAAATAGATAAGAGGTAAATTTTCATAGAAACTAGTGTGAACCCTATTATAGGACCATATTTACACATTATAACTTATAGTGTTTTGAATTACCCATTTTGGAACCTTTTGGAATGCCAAAAAATGTTGGTACACATTATGCTCTTTAAAATATCCATGTGTGTCCTCTCCCCCACTTATAAAAGGCCACCTTCTTTCCTATCTTATTTAGATTTAAAAAAAACCCTTTTGTTCTGAGAAAAAACTACCCAAATATATTTCTCAAATCCATAATCACATCTTATTTTAGTAGTTTTTTATGAAACCCTCATATAATGGGGTTTATTAAAAACCTAAATAGTTTTTCCAAAGAGGAGGTAAATTTATTAAATTTGTGTGTTTGTTTTATATCTTCTTAAACATCATTTAAATATCCATAAACTATTATGATATAATAAAAATAGTATATATGATATAATTAGATGTCATTTTGTCAATTTAATAACTTATATCCTTCTAATATTCCCCAAAATGGGAAACAAAACCGTTGGTGATGTGGATAAAGCACAACAGCCTCATGAGCCAGTGTAATTAAATTTCCTTCACCACCTATCCTATTGAATGTAGTTTTTTAATTAACATGTTTATATTTTATTTATGATATATTTACGATTCTATTTTTATAAAAACACATATTACTTATTAAATTATTATTTTTGGGAATACAACAATGTCACTCTTGTGAATAATGAATTACCCCCTTACGAAGCTAGGTGATTTGTTTTTCACTTATGCTTTACATGGAAGGTAATAAGTAGATATTTAATAATAAATCATAATATATATGACATAATAATTATTCTATAAAATTAATATATTATTTTCCTTTCTTTCATTTCATAAGTTGAGTAAATGGAAACAACATTCATTCATACAGTTGACCTACCCTTCCCATGAATAGTGTAAGTAATTTTGTATCTATATCATTAGTGGATAACTATAAATAAATATATAATGAATATAAATCATATTTTTATAATGTTTTAAATTCAATATAATATTTTAACATTACTAATGTATAAGGGTTGAAAATACCAGATCCAACATATATGAAATACGAAACAGTTATTTCCCAAAACATGATTTTAACATGGAATGGTTAATAAACAGGTAATAAAATTTCATAATTAAATAATATATGGTATCACAAATGATATTATGATTATATTATATATTTATAATAAATATTTATTTATTATATAGTAGTTTAAAACACGCATTAAAGAAGTGGAGGCTTATGGTAAGGTATTTCCATCTACCTTTTATTTTCTATTAGACAATTCCTTATTCCCCAAATTTTTATTTTATGTTGTGTATGTACTACCCGTGAATTTATTTTTATATTATTATCCAGAAATTAAGGTTTATTTACATATATAGTGTATGTTTTATCATTCATGGGGTTTGGATTCAAAAAGTAACCCATGCGGTAAAATTTTATTATCTCAAATTTCCTTCATTGAGATATGTTATGTTATACACCTATCTTCTTTAATGAGGCGTATATAAACACACGTTGATATGTTATAACACGAATATACTTATTCTAATGATACCCAATGTTTTTATTTATTTATTTCTTTCATGTGGAATATATTTTATTATACATTCTCATTGTTTATTAAGATTATTTATGATTATGAATTTGGTGATGGAAATTATGATCTATTTTTCAAGAACATATGGAATTATTTTTTCATATGTTCATATGTCGAGAATAAATTTTTTACATTGAACTTATTATCTTTATCTACACAAGATTCTAAAATCAGTTTTTAAGGCAAAAATATTTTATTTCTCTCTTTATTGGATACCATTTTTCATCAATTTCCATGTCTTGTAAAAATGTTTTTAAGAATTTTTATAATGTTTCTCTATGATCTATTAAGTAATTTTTACCCTTTATGAATTATTTTTAATAAATTTAAAGGAATATTTATATCCTACACCAAAAAATGCTCAATTGGATTTTACCCAAAATTTAAAAACAATATTTTTATCATTTGTGACATAAATGGAATTTCACAGCATAATAACCATTCAATGTTTTAAAAATTACTTTAAATGTTTTCAAAGTTATTTTCAATGAAATTAATTTATAAAATTTTTAAAAAATATTTAATATGTTTTTTTTCAAATAATGGTTATTTTGTCAAGAAATATTCCATGTTATTTTATTTTCAAAATAATTTTATATCTAAGATGACATCCTTTGACGTTAATTAATATTTTTCTGGGATATGATCCCACTGTATGGTCCTTATTCATTTTTTGGATGTTAAATTATTTTTATGAATATTTTTTATTAAAATAATTATTTTTCAATGAGCTCTATTATGATGAATTCATGAGATGATTATGAAAACCATTTCATTTCCCATGGGTTATGGTATGATGAATTGTTTATGAGTCTCATTTCATTAATGGAATCTAATAAGATCATTGTTTTAAGTTCTTTTAGAACACTTATGCATGTTTTTCATTAAGTGGTGGTATTTATTTTCTAACCATAGATGGTGGTTATGTGATAACCAAGGATGGTGGTTATGTTATAACCATGGACTAGTGGTTCCAATATATACATCTAATGCATTATGTAAAGATTGATATCTACTGAGATTAACATAACTATAATGGGGTGGGAACCCATTTCTTTGTGTGAATATTTCTACTATAATAGTCTTGGGATAGAAGTTTTACTTGTATGATGGTTTGGGGAGTAAAACCATTCCACTATGAATTTTTTTAAATGTTCCCTGACCATTAAGGAAATGATTTTCTATGATTATATTTGTGCCACAACTCCATGTTTTAATCCAATCCCATGTTTTTAGCTCATTTTCCCTGATTCTATTGTGATTAAAATCTTATTAGCTACCAATAATATTTTTTCCATTACTCAATTTTATGGTATATTATATATACAATATGGATTTCAAATGTAATTTCACATTCTCATTCCCTTAAGATCCTAATATGTTGATATCTCCCTTGTTTACCTTGACCAAGACTCTAATATCAACCTTTTTAATGTATATTTTACCATATTCAGATGAAATATATAGACTAGATATTGATCTTTTACTACTATCACTCACCTTAAAACTGATAAAATAATTCATCATTCATTTGAATGGGGTACTTGTAATTTTTCGTTTTCTAGTTTAGGTGATGATAATCAATAAAAAGGTGTAATATAATGTCCTCATTTTTCATGAATAAACTATGAGCTACATAAGGGGACCCCCTTGGTCTGATAAAACCTGTAATACCCCGGGTAAATAAAGAGTATGACATTTTCACATTTATCCATATTTGTGAATAAAATATTAATATGACTTTAAAAGGGACTCTATGCTCGATGGCGTACCCAACACGCAACAACGAGTTTCTTGGGAATCTTACGTTGCACTCTAATAATAACATAATATTATTTTAAATAGTAGTTAATGCCTAGCCTTTGTAATGGAGGGAATGAACAGAACTAACTACAAAATGATTATATATGTTTGTCAAATATTTTTACTTTTTACAATAAATGTTAGAGGATTAAAAATGCGAATGAATCCAATTTTAATTGTAATCATTCTAATATTCTTTAAAAGGTCGATTAACCACCTTTTGATTGCGAACCTCTTTTAAATCTACTTTTTGAAAATTTTATGTGTTATATTTGACAAAATAAAATTCTTCTTTAGAATCTGGACATTGAAATTTACTTTGTGTAAATTTTTGTATTTTTCCGAAAAAGTTCAATTTTTAATGAATAGTGAAAATTGTTGTATTTTAATTCAAAACCTCTTTTTAATATAATTTAATTGTATGATTAGATTATATTTTGAATTGGTTTTAAAGAGAAATTAGAATATATTTTTACCATTTAATCCAATAGTGGTCATTGAAATTAATTTCACTTTGAAATCGGACTTAAACTAGTGTCAATCTTTTGATACATTTTGTGTCATAAAAACACCCTATTTGTTTTGACAGAGGGAATTAATTATTAAATTAATTAATACAACTTATATGCTTTGAATTTTGTAAAATAGTCATCATTTTTTGAATACGGAATATCAAATATAGCTTAGGGTGAATTTTTGGTAAATTTCTTGAAAAAATTCAATTTTTGATGAATAGTGAAACCACTAAGTTGTACTTATAAAAACTGATTTTCCGTTTAAATGTAAATTTTCTATCTTTGTGTTTTGAATTTCAAAATTCCGAAATAAATGGTTTTAATTAAGAAGTAAAATTTTCTTCAATGGGATTAGAATAATTTTTTGGTGAATAGTAACTTATTCTGTTTTTAATCATGATTAGAGGTAATTAGTGTAGTTTAAGGTAAGAATAATGTTTTAATAAAATGAAATGACCTAGACACATGTCCTACCCTAATTAGATTTGTCATGGACGACCATGAAAATACATGGGTCATCTTGGGGACCCCATGGAGCCACTTTGGATGGAAAATGACATAAATACCTTTTTATTTAATGTTAAAGTAAAAATGACACAAACATGAGATGTTTTACTAAAACAATTTTTACATGGGGTTATACATGTCAGATTTTTTACTATAAATATTAAATGAAAATATAAAATGATTTCCTAAATCATAGTATTTTTCTTATAATTTTTAGATATTAAATAAATTAAATTATTTATGACATCATGATGATGCAGCGATGACCTCATTATTAACGATTTAAATAAAATGGAAATATAATGTAAAATCTATGATCTAAACATGTCCAAAACCTATTTTATGGGTGTATTTATAACCCTTATCACCTTATCCTAGAAACACATCAATGTGGGACCATTAAAATATGAAACCCATTCTAAAATAAAGTAACATTTCTTTACTTTCCATGAGTGCCCCTCCCCTCCTCTTATAAAAGGCCCCCACCTCTACCTTCTTACCCAAACTTCCAAAGCCATTGGCCTGGCTAAACCCTGCCCATTTTGTCTCTACACATCCCTATCTAACTTCTTGAAGCCTCAATTTGGGCATAAGTCTTCCCAAGGAATCCTTTGATCTCAAACCAAAGGGAGTTACCCGATTTTAAGGTAATGTCTTCACTTGAGTCCTTTTGTTTTATGTTGATTATACACCCCCATAAACTCTTTTTATTCATTTATTTTGTAACAACACTAGTTTCTTAAATATACTAGGATTTTGTTATGTTTAGGAATCGAGATACACTTACACACTTTCGTCTAATGGTTAAAGAACATACTGTTTTTGTGGTTGGCGATTTTCTACCTCACGAAACGATGATTGTTCAATATTCTTTTAACACATTTAATGGTGGCCATTATGATGTCACTGTATTTTATATATGATATATATGGTATTTATGATTACTATATGCTTCTGTATTTTATATTTAAACCATACCTTTATTCTATTCATGTTGTGTAAATGCGATAATTTCATATGAGGAATTGTGGACTACCGCCCCCTCATGTGATGTGACTCGTACATGCAATACATGGAATGTATAAATAATGAAATTAATGAACATATGTGACCTACATAACATATATATTATACTGTAATTATAATATTTATATATATATATATCATTTATTTTTAATTCCATTAATATGACAAAGAAAAAATGAAAGTAGCGTTCATGCATACGTACGGCCTACCGTCTCCATGAACGGTGCTTTTTGTTTTTTATCTCCAAATGATATGGAATAGTATAAAATGATTATGTACTGGATATATATGATATTTTAATCATTAATACTATTCTAGAAATTATTTACTTATAACTAAATGGACAATCATTTTTCAAACAAGTTCATTTTTGACTCATGTACCAAACATCAACAAAAATGTCTGATATGAACTCATATTATTAACCAAAAATTATAACATTAAAATATGTGATATTAACTGAATAATAATCTTTATATGACGTCCTTAAGCAATTATTAATTGACCAAAGTTTATTATTCCGGAATATAAAGAAACAAACAAGACAAGTTGGACTTGATGTAAGGGATCCAACCTCTCTCTTTCTTTTTAAGTACACTCTTTTATGTCATTCCTTTTAAAGCTCGTCTTTCTTGTTATTGGGATGTTATTTTATATTACTCTTACTGTAAGTTTTATGTTAATATGATGATAGACCATATTCTCTCTCATCAATCCATTTTGGACGTTTTGAGTGGCGCTGTTAGGCTGCCGAATTTTTGTAAGAGATCTATCCTCTCTCTTTCTTTTTAAGTACTCTCCTTTATGTCACTTCTATTAAGCTCCTCTTTTTTATGTTGGGGGGATGTTCTTTTATAATCCTCTTTCTATAAACTTTATTTTAATATTATGAGAAACCCTATTTGATCTCATCAATCCATTTTTGTAAGTTTTATGTGGCGTCGTTAGGCTGCCGAGTTTTCATAAGGGATTTTTCATCTCACTTTTATTCTTGTGAGATTTATGCTACATTTGCCACAATTTCCTTTGATTGGTGTATGTACTTCCCATTATTTTACACATTGTTTAATATACTTTCATTCATGAGTATTTACATCAATGTTGTATTGTCCTTCTTTCACGGGGTGCATGTCTCGAAAGATACCCATGTCGGTAAGGGAACCTTTCACCCTCCTCTTTTTAAAAGACTTATTTTGTTATGTCTTTTAATTCATATAATATTATGTTGGGATATGTTATTCTATATCCTTATTGATTGAAATTTTATGTCCATGTGATGAGATACCCTTTTTATCTCTCATCAACTCATTTTCCGAATTTTGTAGTGACGCTGTTAGGCTGTCAAATTTTTGCAAGGGAACTTCTTAACCCAAATTTGATTCTTTGGGATAAACTTGTAGTCCTTGAATATGTCGTTCTATGAATATGTGTGAATAAACTCTTATTGTTTTACACTCAATATCCACTTATATTTCATGTGTTCTTTTGTCACACATAATTATGTAATTGGTTTGTCCTTAATCCAGTGATACCGTCTTTGTATGGGACTTCGTCTCAATCTCCTTTCATTAAGGAATATTATATTTTATACACAACCTTCTTTTATATGGAGTATAAAACCATTTTACTTTTACTTTTATCCAAAAATAATCTTTCTTTATACGAAGCGTTTTACAAAAAGAAAAAAGGGAATGTTTTTGTCATACGTATGTGGCGACAACGACTTCTTCGCCGCCATGACCATTATTTGAGTTTCGGCTTCCTCTACAAGCCATACCTTTTTTTAAATAAAAATAAATACCATGTTTTACTTTTCTTTTATTTTGGTATTTAAAATGGTTTTGATAATGTTATTATTATATCACTGTTTTATTAATACCTTGTGATTGAAATGTGGAAATGTTATGTTTCCTTTATGTATGTTTTATGTGATACGATTATGTTATGGTTCTTGGGCATTGTTATGAAGACGGGTGGTTCCATGATAAACTAATGGCGGGTGAGCCCGATATAGCTCTCCAATGCATTGGGTAACGTGAAGGAGTGAAATGTTATGGTTTATCCGAAGAGATTTAAGGAATATACTGTGGTGGGTATTCCAAACGTAACCAAGAGGGTTACTCCCTACATAAGAATGTTATGAATGCCTCAAGTTACCTTTATGTCTTATGATTTCTATGATTTATTCATGATTTGATGAGGTATGTTAAAGTTCTTATGTTTTATGAGTAATGTATGATTTCATTGATTCTTATGTGTATATGTACTCATGTTTCCTTTCCATATATTTTTATATCCCTTAGTGAGATTTTTATGCTCATCCCAAGTTTTTGAAATGTTTTTCATAGGTCATGGGAAAGGTACATGATATGATGATAGTGTCAAGGATGTGTCAAGAAAGATTCCATGTTTTATTTGAAATATATTTCCGTTGATGGGAAAAATGAATACTATCTTTTATATAACCACATTGTTTAAATGTTGAATGTAATGCAAGTTTATGATCTAATTCTCTAAAACTATAAACCTGAAAAGATCCTAAATGTGTATTATTGTATTAACTCAAGATTATGTAAGGTTCAAGGCTGGGGACATATAGTTGGTGTTAGAGAGACGTTTAGATAACTTTAGAGGTTAGGTTATTCTCTAAGCATAAGTGACAGTACCATAATGGATAGGATTTCAGAAACAGTCCTAGTTTTAGATAAAGTGAATGAGTAAGTATATCTTAGTGTTAACCTTCCTCATTAGTACTTTATGGGTTTGTTGATATACTCACACTGACATTTCTATTTTTAGTGAATGGATAGATCTAGTAGGGACCAAAGAGACAATAGGTTTGAAGGAAACTGTGGTGGTTCTCTGATTTGGATACTAGATAAAATGGGGGATTCAATGAGGAAACTCATGGTTGTTCTAAACCAACTATCAAGGAATCATGATCAACCACTTTAACCTTGGTATGTTCTATAATGCATCATGTAGGAGATGACTAATCAATGTGGAAGTTCAGGTAATAATTATAAAGGTAACCATTAGAGCTTATATGATCCTTACTTTGGAGGTAATTATGGGTTTTTATATGTTATGATGGAAAATGAAGGGGACGAGATAAACTTGAGTTTAAAATATGTTATGATTATTTTTGATGATTTTATCTCGTTTTGGGGAATGTTTTAAGAATTATATACTTTTGGAAAAAGGACAACACGCAGACCGTGTGACAACCCGTCGTGTTGGACAATGCTACGGCAATCGAACCCACAACCAAAGCGCGACTGGTATTTATCGCCTACCACTAGACTACGTGAAGTCCCTGGTTAGCTTGACTGATTATTTTTAGTTAGATGATTTTAAGAATTTAGAGTATGTTGATTTTGGGTTATCTATGGAAATTTATTAACCTATCATGGAGGATATGTGATTAGGTTAATTACTTTTCAACACGAGACATTAAGAGAAACTGATGTTGTTTGGAGATAAATGTTATGATTTAACTTGGAAGACTATGTGACTAAATCCTTCAAATATTTGGGTTTCAATCTTAGTTTGGTTTACATTTAATAATTGTATGGACAAATTGTTTATCGACTGGTCCTCATTGAACTTTGGGTTTTGTTGGACAAATTTTGGAGATTAAGAATATATTTTCTTTTTATAAAGGGTTATCCTTTTCTGGATTATCTGATCTTGTACTAATATTTTTGGTTTTGGTTTTGGTTAAAGTCTAAAGACATGGGAAGTATATATTTATCTTTTGTGGATTAGGTGATTCTCTAGAAGTTGATTATAGAACTCTTAATGTGAACAAGTATTCCTAAATACTCATCTTTTGGAGAAAATATGTGTTTGTGTAAGGAATCTAATAAAAGTTGAAAGTCAACATGATAAATGAATATGTTTCCTTATGAATAAATTCCTTAATAAAAAGTAACTTAAAACAAAAATGTTGTCTATTAAATTTTCCTACTAGGGAATCAAATACCGTTTAACCCATCACAAGTTTGTGATTTTCTTGTGGTTAACTTTCTCCTAAACATGTATTCTATCATTCTATATCAGAACATGACCCTATGTTTTCTCCTCCATTTCCATGTTTTCCTACATGGAATCCTAGTATGGGTTAACATGGGTGACCTCTGTACTTATCTTCCTTTATTTTAAAGTGATTGTTTTACCGACTCTTGTTCCGATGTGGGACATTCAAGGATGTGTCCAAGCTCAATTTTAAAATTGCGAGGACGCAATTCCAAAAAGGGGGAAGGATGTAACACCCCAGGTAAATAAAGAGTATGACATTTTTACATTTATCCATATTTGTGAATAAAATATTAATATGACTTTAAAGGGGACGCTATGCCCGATGGCATATCTGACACGCTACAACGAGTTTCTTGGGAATCTTACGTTTCACTCTAATAATAAAATAATATTATTTTAAATATTAGTTAATGCCTAGCTGTTGTAATGGAGGGAATGAATAGAACTAACTACAAAATGATTATATATTTTTGTCAAATATTTTTATTTTTCAATAAATGTTAGAGGATTAAAAATGCGAATGAATCCAATTTGAATTATAAACATTCTAATATTTTTTCAAAGGTCGATTAACCGCATTTTGATGGAGAACCTCTTTTAAATCCACTTTTTGACAATTTTATGTGTTATATTTGACAAAATAAAATTCTTCTTTAGAATCGGGACATCAAAATTTACATTGTGTAAATTTTTGGTATTTTTCCGAAAAAAGTTCAATTTTTAATGAATAGTGAAAAATGATGTATTTTAATTCAAAACCTCTTTTTAATCTAATTTATTTATAATATTATATTATCTTTTGAATTGGTTTTAAAGTGAAATTATAATATATTTTTACCATTTAATCCAATAGTGGTCGTTGGAATTAATTTCACTTTGAAATCGGACTTAAACTAGTGTCAATATTTTGATACATTTGGTTTCATAAAAACACGTTATTTGTTTTGACAGCGGCAATTAATTATTAAATTAATTAATGCACCATATATGTTTTGAATTTTGTATAATAGTCATCATTTTTTAAATTGGAATATCAAATATAGCTTAGGGTGAATTTTTGGTAATTTTCTGAAAAACATCAATTTTTGATTAATAGTGAAACTACTAAGTGGTACTTATAAAAACTGATTTTCCATTTAAATGAAATTTTTCCATATTTGTGTTTCGAATTTCAAAAATCCAACATACATGGTTGTCATTAGGAAGTAATATTTTTTTCAATGGGATTAGAATAAATTTTTTGTGAATAGTAACTTATTAAGTTTTTAATCGCGATTAGAGGTAATTAGTGTAGTTTAAGGTAAGAATAATGTTTTAATAAAATGAAATGAACTAGACACATGTACTACCCTCATTAGATGTGTCATGTCCGACCAAGACAATCCATGGGTCAACTTGGGGACCCCATGGAGCCACTTTGGTTGGAAAATGACATAAATACCTTTTTATTTAATGTTAAAGTAAAAATGACACAAACATGAGACGTTTTACTAAAACACTTTTTACATGGAGTTATACAAGTCATATTTTTTACTATAAATATTAAATGGAAAGATAAAACGATTT
Source organism: Viscum album (assembly GCA_963277665.1). NCBI lineage: Eukaryota > Viridiplantae > Streptophyta > Magnoliopsida > Santalales > Viscaceae > Viscum > Viscum album. The sequence continues at coordinate 647,646,584 of OY728119.1, forward strand.
CCTACATCATAGTATATTTTCTATACTTTTTAGACATTAAATAAATTAAATTATTTATGACATCATGATGATGCAGTGATGACCTCATTATTTAACGATTTAAATAAAAAGGAAATATAATGTAAAATCTAAGACCTAAACATGTCCAAACCTATTGGATGGGTGGATTTCATACCCTTATCACCCTAACCTCGAACCACATCATTTTGGGACCATTAAAATCCGAAACTCAATCTAAAATAAATTAACATTTCTTTACTTTCCAAGAGTGCCCCTCCCCTCCTCTTATAAAAGGCCCCCACCTCTACCTCCTTAAACACACTTCTAAATCCTTTGGCTCGGCCAAACCCTGCCCATTTTGTCTCTCCACATCCCTATATAAATCCTTGAAGCCTCACTTTGGGCATAAGTCTTCCCAAGGAAGCCTTTGAGCTCAAACCAAAGGGAGTTACCCGATTTTAAGGTAATGTCTTCACTTGAGTCCTTTTGTTTTATTTTGATTATACACCCCCCTAAACTATTTTTATTCCTTTATTTTGTAACAAAAACAGTATCTTCAATATACTAGGATGTTTTTATGTTATGTATTAGAGCTAAACTTACACACACCTTCGTCTAATGGTTAAAGAACATACTGTTTCTGTGGTTGGCAATTTTCTGCCTCACGAAACGATGATTGTTCAATATTCTTTTAACACATTTAAAGGTGGCCATTATGATGTCACTGTATTTTATATATGATATATATGGTATTTTTGTTCACTATATTCTTCTTTATTTTATATTTAAACCATACCTTTATTCTTTTCATGTTGTGTAAATGCGATAATTTCATATGAGGAAGTGTGGACTACCGCCCCCTCAAGTGATGTGACTCGTACATGCTATAAATGGAATGTATAAAGAATGAAATTAATGAACATATGTGACCTATATAACATATATATTATACTGTAATTATAATTTACATATATATATTTATCATTTATTTTTAATTCCATTAATATGACATAGAAAAAATGAATGTAGCGTTCATGCGTACATACGGCCGACCGTCTCCATGAATGGTGCTTTTTGTTTTTTTTTCTCCAAATGATATGGAATAGTATAAAATGAATATGTAATGGATATATTTGATATTTTAATCATTAGTACTATTCTTGAAATTATTTACTTATAACTACATGGACAATCATTTTTCAAACAAGTTCATTTTTGACTCATGTACCAAACATCGACAAAAATGTCTGATATGAACTCATATTATTAACCAATTATTATAACATTAAAATATGTGATAAGAACTGAATAATAATATTTATATTAGGTCCTTAAGAAATTATAAATTGACCAAAGTTTATTATTCAGTAATACAAAGAAACAAACAAGACAAGTTGGACTTGAGGTAAGGGATCCAACCTCTCTCTTTCTTTTTAAGTACACTCTTTTATGTCATTCATTTTAAAGATCATATTTCATATTATTGGGATGTTATTTTATATTAATCTTACAGTAATTTTTATATTAATATTATGAGATACCCTATTCCCTCTCATCAATCCATTTTGGAAGTTTTGAGTGGCGCCGTTAGGCTGTCGAATTTTCGCAAGAGATCTAACCTCTCTCTTTATTTTTAAGTACTCTCTTTTATGTCACTTATATAAATATAATCTTTGTTATATTGGGGGGATGTTCTTTTATAATACTATTTCTGTAAACTTTATGTTAATATGATGAGAAACCCTATTTGATCTCATCAATCCATTTTTGTAAGTTTTAAGTGGCGCTGTTAGGCTGCCGAGTTTTCGTAAGGGGTTTTTCATCTCACTTTTATTCCCATGAGATTTATGCAACATTTGCCACAATTTCCTTTGATTTGTGTATGTACTGCCCATTATTTTACTCATTGTGTAATATAATTTCATTCATGAGTATTTACATCAATGTTGTATTTTCCTTCATTCACAGGGTGCATGTCTCGAAAGATACCCATGTCGGTAAGGGAACCTTTCACCCTCCTCTTTTTAAAAGACTTATTTTGTTATGTCTTTTAATTCACATACTATTATGTTGGGATATGTTCTTATATATCCTTATTGATTTAAATTTTATGTACATGTGATGAGATACCCTTTTTATCTCTCATCAACTTATTTTCTGAATTTTGTAGTGACGTCGTTAGGCTGTCAAATTTTTGCAAGGGAACCTCTTAACCCAAATTTGATTCTTTGGGATAAACTTGTACTCCTTGAATATGTCATTCTATGAATATGTGTGAATAACCTCTGATTGTTTTACACATAATATCTACTTATATTTCATGTGTTCATTTGTCACACATAATTATGTAATTGATTTATCCTTAATCCAAGGATATCAGCTTTGTATGGGACATCATCTCAATCTCCTTTCATTGAGGAATATTTTATTTTATACAAAACCTTCTTTTATACGTTGTATAAACACCTTTGACTTTTACTTTTACCCAAAAGGAATCTTTCTTTATGCGAAGCATTTTATAAAACGGAAAAAGGGAATGTTTTTGTCATACGTATGTGGCGACAATGACTTCTCTGCCGCCATGACCATTATTTGAGTTTCGGCTTCCTCTAAAATCCATACCTTTTTTAAAAAAGAAAAATAAATACCATGTTTTTCTTTTCTTTTATTTTGGTATTTAAAATGGGTTTGATAATTTTATTATTATATCATTGTGTTATTGATAATTTGTGATTGAAATGTGGAAATGTTATGTTTCTTTTATGTATGTTTTATGTGATACGATTATGTTATGGTTCTTGGGCATTGTTATGAAGACGGGTGGTTCCGTGATAAACTAAGGGCGGGTGAGCCTGATATAGCTCTCTAATGCATTTGGTAACGCGAAGGAGTGAAACGTTATGGTTTCTCCAAAGAGATTTAGGAAAAATACTATGGTGGGTATTCCAAACGTAACCAAGTGGGTTAATCCCTAAGTAAGAATGTTATGAATGCCTCAAGTTACATTTATGTCTTATTATTTCTATGATTTATTTATGATTTGATGAGGTATGTTAAAGTGCTTATGTTTTATGAGTAATGTATGATTTCATTGATTCTTATGTGTACATGTACTCATGTTTCCTTTCCATATATTTTTATATCCCTTACTGAGCTATTTATGCTCATCCCAAGTTTTTGAAATGTTTTTCACAGGTCAAGGGAACGGTACATGATATGATGGTAGTGTCAAGGAAGTTTCAAGAAAGAATCCATGTTTTATTTTAAATATGTTTCGGATGATGGGAAAAATGAATACTATCTTTTATATAACCACTTTGTTTAAATGTAGAATGTAATGCATGTTTATGATCTAATTCCCTAAAACTCTAAACCTGAAAAGATCCTCAATGTGTAATATTGTATTAACTCAAGATTAAGTAAGGTTCAAGGCTGGGGCCTTATAAAACACTTCTCTCGAAGGTCTTCTAAGTGAAAATGAAACTCCAAGGGCTTAGAAGTGGACATATGGTATTCAGTATAATATATCGCAGTGGTCTTGTGGTGAAAGTCATTATAAGACTCTATTTCTTTTCTCAAAAGTAGTTATAGAATTTACTCAGAAAATACTTCTATATAATCTTCCATGACTGAAGGAATCCTAATTTTTTTTGATCTTGCTATGAAAAGGGATTAACTCTCTAACTGATGGGTCATAGTTTAAATCTTTCATCTATCAAAACCTACTCACTCCACCGTGCGATCTATCACACCAATAAAAGAGAATCTCATAACATCATTGGAAAGGCATCTGACTCATCTACAGTAATGGTAAATATTATCTTGGACTGTAGAAAACCATTCCATACCCATGATGATTATATATGGTCTCATCATGGACAAAAATGTCCTAGGATAAAATATTTCAACTATGTAAATGATAATACTTGTAGAAAAGAAAATATATCGAATATTCATTAAATATAGGAATCTTAAGGAAGATCTCCTAGGATAAAGACTCAATAGGGAGATATAGCACATTCACCATGAGTTAAGAGATGATGGAATGTGTCACGCCTTTGACTAATACTGTTTAAGAATGAGCATAAGGAATAAAAACCGCTACTCTAATGATCTTATGAGCCTTCAAGTCAGATTCCTATATCAACTATAGTATCCTGTGACCCTGACCGTCACCTCCTTAAGCCTAACATGGGTCACCATTTCGTTGTGGTGGAAGGAGATAATAACCTCATTTTCGACTAGAAACTCTTATTTAGGGAGACCCACATGACCCTCTTACATCTATAGATCCTTGGGGGCTATCTGTCCCTAACCTGGGAGATCAATGATCATAGAAATTCCTCTACAGTATAAATCCATCCTCTATCTACCTTCCCTCTGTAGCACTTTGTGCTAAGAAATATCATTCCATGTTACCTTCATTATGACATGCATAAAATCACCCTTTTTCATGATTACATTTCCCTCTATGTAGTCCTCAGCATACATGACCACATCTATGAGTCTTGTCATGATTAGATATGTTATGTCGAGATCCTGGTGACATTCTTCTTCAAGCTACTATAGATGACCCATCCCTAGGATGCCCAATACCATCCATAACTATATAGAATACATTTGATAGGAATATCACCAAAATCAGTTCCCACTCTAGCAATACAAAAAATGTTTCAATGCAAGAGGGTACCATAAGAGAATAGATATCTATTAACACATCCAAGTCAAAAATCCATGTCCAAAATTATCCATCCTGAATCAGGTTGAGGGAATACTATATATGGATAGTAAATATCATATAATACTCTACAACGGTCATCCCTCCTTGTCAGGGCTCTGAAAGATCCTGAATCTTAACTGACTGCAAGCATCCGGGGTAATAATTCTTATGAAATAGTTGTTGGAAGATTTTCCATGATAGATTCGACTCATCATGAATCTGAATTAATGGACTCCACAATATCTCATCTACTATACATAAAATTATATCTTCCAATACAAACAAATTATCATTCAATGTCTATAAAATTCTGAAAACTCATATCACCAACTGTAGACAATCCCCCGCCTCCTAAGGATCGGGATCACCCTAGAATCTATGCAGACTCTGGAACTAGTACTTGTATAGAACACTAAGCCTATGTGCATCCTTATCCTACTCTGCTATTATAATATTCTATTAGATTGTAGGGTGTTCTTCTTTATTTCCTCCATGTGGAAGGATCTCCCATGATGAAACCTGAACTGAGGCCACATAACTCATCATATCATCATCACAACCCTGATTTAGTGGCCTTGCTAGAAATCTTTGTAGAGGTAGCTTGAAATTTTAAGCATGTCATACCAAGGTCAGATGAGAATATATATATAGGTATCTGACTCATGAAGTATATTCTAAATACTAAATTGTATAGGATGCATGCACCAATGTTCCAGATAACAAATTTCTTGGATTGTTGAGTAAAAAAGAATTTACTCAAGGTCCTGGTGAATGTATACATTGGCTTCTTCACCACCTCTGGTTTCTAGGGTTATAAATCAATAGTCGATACACTTTGACCTATTTTTCATAAGCTCGCAAAAAAACCTCACTAGGGAATAAAACTCTGGACATCTTCCCAAGTTCTATTGACCTTTTATTACAATATTTCGTAACCCAACCGACTAGATATTTCCTAGATAGCGGAGATACTTTCCATAACTACCTTAATCCCAACAACATTTATTAGGGGATGTAGAAAATATTCAAAATGAATAACTAATATAGGTGTCCTTTCGCTAATGTAACAGTATGCACACACACAATTATCTATATGAATAAATGAAGATGAATAAATATAAAAGGTAGTGACATATAGAATAATAAACATTCATGAAACAACATCAAGGTAATACAGGAGCACAAAAGAATAATCTGAAAAGTAAAGGGAAATTATTTTGGGCCAACCATAATGATTTCATAACATGAAAATTACTAGAAATGTAAATAGGGAAAAAGACTAGTTTTATATCTATATTCCACAACCATCGTATGTGATCTAATGCACCATGGTATCCCTATAATCATTTTAAATTTCTGCAAACCTGTATGTTGTCTACATAATACAATATATGTGTGGGAAAATCTTATGCACGCATGAGTTTATACTTACCAAGTACGGTGGACAAAAAAATATTGGAGGAGTGGTAGGAGACATGATATAGGTATATATCTACACCCATAGAAACATTTAAATGAAAACTAATCAACAAAGATTCATTTATATGCTCAAAAAGTAATCCTTGAAAAGATGGAAATATGATCTCTCTCTCAAATCCCATACCAAAAAAATAGTCTTCCATTAGTTCAAATAGGGCAATCAATGATACCTAGAAACTGACATGTTTATCTGAAGATGTATCAATGTTTAACCACACCTCACTACTATGTTGTATTGTCGAGAGGGAATAATATTTATATAGAGGGACCATATCCATGTAAAATAGGACGGTTCCACTCAATAGATTGAGTACTCATTCCCTCACACAACATGAGGGTGCCACTCTATGGTTAGTGGAATGATGCCCTGATACAATTGGAGGGATTCAATTTGAGGATAGAGGACCCAATATCTGATATAGATGTAGGGTTACACTCTATTGATGGAGGACCCTTTCCCTGATATAGAAGGAGGGTTTCATAGTATGGATAGAGGAAATGTTCCCCGAAAACGTAGTGGGGTTTCACTCTATGGATATAGGACTCGTGCCCTTTCCTAGTATGAGGGTTTTACTTTGTGTATAAAATACCATACCTTATCATATTTGTATGGTACCATTTTGTGGATAGTGGAAATATTCCCTTTAATTGAAAGTGGGTTACACTCTAAAAATAGGGGAACCATTCCCTAACCCAGTAATATGGTTCAACATTGTGTATAGAATACCCATTTTCTATCTTATAAGGAGGGTTATACTATATTGATAGACGATCCCTACCATATCCTAGTATGAGGGTTTCAATAGGGTCATCTGGTATAATAATGGTCATCATCATGAAATACCTAAAGAAGCACAATTCTTGGAACATACCACATCATATCACAGAATAAACTAAGAATTACACCATCACATTCATCATGGAAAATAAATATGATAGGTTACACACTTTCCAAAATCCACATCAAAATGAAGCAGATACAAGAGGTATAAGATTCCTCCAACCATGTCTATGTTTCCCGACCATATTCTAGTAAACAAAAAGTTCTTGTCCATGACTATTTTTATGTAATCCTAGAGTACACACCAATTCACTAGCACTAAGTCACATGGAGATTGGGGATCCAACATTTCATGTTATATTTATCCATCGCATAAACCTTAACTGTTGTAGTTGGGTGACTACCCACTATGTGTTCATCAGACTTCAAAATGTGTAGTCCATTTTTTGCAGGAATTTATATTCGATCCACTGATATTATATCCACTTATACTTCCATAGAATCAATTATTTCACCAGTATAAAATGGTTCTAATCACCTTGGCCCATAAATTTCAGCTATCTGTTATCTAGAAAACCAAATATAGTCCTCCTGTATGATGTTTCTTCACGCTTCCATCACTCATGGTACCTACCGTCACGTCATTGAATTCTCAATTCATGGTAGAATCACCTTTATTCTAAAAACCATATTGATATGTCATCTAATCACCAATACATTTTTCTCACAAGAATATGCAGTGAATTTGGGTCTTCGATCATGCTCAAACCTGGCCAAAATTTTTAAATTGCGGACCCATTGTTCAATGGTAATGATAATTAAAAAACATGGGTGAAAATACCTAAAAAAATATAAATAATTATTTTCCAAAATATATTGGTAAATACATATTTATTGGGGATGAACGGTGTAAGAAAAATGGTGTAATTAGGATAAATCAAAAAAATAATTGACATCAGATACAATGGATCTTTCAAAGTGTCACATCAAACATAGTTCAAATAATTTGATTTCATCATGATCAATGTTTTAATCATAATGTTATAATCCATGAAGGATGAGTCTTAGATCTATTCTGTTAGATCATTGGTGTAGAACGCAATAAGAAACGATGGGGAAGATCTATTTTGTTTTTTGCACCTCGATTCAACATGATCCGGTTATTGTTCAATCACCAAATCTAAATTTAATGGTGAAGGGTGAAAGAAACATCTAAAAATAATCCCATGGTTATATGGATAATGCAATTGATTCTCCATAACATATTATTTATAGAGGAATCTGGTTTAGACCATTTTGTGAATTAAATTAATTAAATAATTATTTAACACATTGAAAGTACCCAACAATGGATGCTTTATCCAAACTTCCCACACCGACCAACTATAGTTAATTCCTAGGGTAACCTCATTCGAAATATTAAATCATGGTATAAATTTTTTTATCCAAGAATATATTTAAGATATATGTGAATCTTCCCGAAACAATTTTGTGCTTGATATAAAATATATTTAACCTTCTTATAAAATTAATTCTGGTCATGTCAAGCCAATGATTATCACAAGATCTAAGAACATATATCATAAAATATTACATGATATATTTCAATTTAATTCAATGAAAAAACATTTTCTTAACATTTTTAAAAATAAACACCTCTTTAACAATATTTTCCAATCGAGTTAATTTCTGTTAAAGGTTTTTCATTTTAATAAAAAATGTGAACAATTTTTTAAAATCTAATTATGGATAGATATGGGATGATGAAAAATAATAATATAATATATTAATAATGTGATGGTTATTATATGTTTCTATGAATTTTATATTATTTAATTAACTTGTTATTAATATAACATTTTCCTCTTTAAATTACCAAAATAAGCTGTTAATAATTCAGTTTTAATATGACATAACTAAAAACATTTGGAATGAAATAAAAAAAAATTCTATCACTGTAAGTTACATATTAATAAATTTTAAATGATATATCATAATTTAATTGCTATAACATTATGGGTAATTACATCAGAAGTATTAAACATGTGTAAAATATTTCTATTTTTTTACACCTGATATTGAAAAGGGATTTCTAAAATCAAATATATGAAGATATTTTTAATTAATGAAGAGTATAAGAGGGAATATATATTAATTATATTATTTAATATAATATTATGTCATGAATTTATATTTTATGTGAGTTTATATTTCCATATACTAGTAATGGAAACAAGGTAAAGGTTTTTTTCTCAATTTCCCCCTTATCGAGACAATGTTTGTATTACATACCTATTTTATTTTAAGTAGTACATATAATAACGATACGATGTATTATATATGGAGTTAGTTTTTCATTCATGGTATTCTATGACCAATTTCATGGTTATTATCCTTCAAGAGTTTTCATTTAAAGGTTACATAGTATATAAGGATTTATTTTTTACTTCCATAAAAAAAGCATGACCTATAAAGTGTAAAAATCCTTCTTGGGAACTTGTATGTTCATTAATTATAAATACTATATCATTTTATTCGACTCTGTATATTATTATTTAAATTAATCATTTCATTAACCTATTTTAGATTAGATATTTAAAAAATTTTATTCAATATGGGATTTTAACGATGTTATTTCAAAGTGTCCGAAATTATTTTCCATCCCTTATAAATTAAATGTTTTATTATATAATACATAATTTATTTTAATTAATATTATGTATTTTTACCTTTTAAATTTATATATTTTTCTTATGTAAATGATTTCGGGGTAATAAAACTCCATTTTTTGAAATCATTATGTTTTTTCAGGTTTGCATTTTAAAAAATTCATTTTAAAATGTAAAACCTAAAAAACTATTATCAGTAATGTTATTGGAAAGATTATGTATTTTCAATTTTAAATTATAAATATTCTCTTAAAATTAATTTTTTTTCAAATTATTTTCACTTATCCCTTTTAAAAAAATATTTATTTCAATGAATTTCTATCTGTAACTCTTTATGACCACATTTTAAAAGTTTTCTTTTTTCCATTCACAAATTTTATTTAAAAAGTAATATCCACATAAATTATTTAAAAATGTTTTGTGATTTATTTTATTTTAACAGATATTTACCCACAATGTTTAATTTTTCTTAATGTGATGTTTTAATAAAACTTTATATGTTCTTATGATTTTACGTTTATAGAAAATGTTAGTTCTAATATTTTATGATTTCTTTACTTCATGTTATATTTTCTTAATGAATGAATTAGGAAAATCATTATATTTATATGGGTTATGTTGAGTTGATGAGTGTTTGGTTATCACGTGGGGGAAAATATATATGAATTATGAAAAGGATGGGTCATATATCTCCCTCTAAATTACTATGTAAATTAATATTTATCATGATAAAAAATGACATATAAATAAAGTAACAAGACAATAGGTTCACAAAGGGTGAGTGTGGTGGATGTAATCTCTAATAAAAATTTTATGTGGGAAAAAATATTGTCTCTAACTTCATAAAGGGTGAGTGTGATGGAACTAATATCCTCTCACAGTTTTTTATGCATGTATAGGTTAGAGAGTATCTAGGTTAACAATGATAAATAATCTTATTTTTGTGATTATCTCTAATTTTCATGTTATTTTTCAATTTTTTCAATTTTTTTATGATTATTAATTTTTTTAATGTTTTATACAATTTTATATCGTGCTCACATGTTTTTTAATTATTGATATTTTTAAGATAGTTTATTTATATTATGGTTCCATAATGATATTTCCATGATATTATGTTGAATCATTATGTTTTAAATTTATTACCCTTGTTTTTTTGATTATCCATATTGTTATATATATTATTCTCATAGTCTTCCTTGTTTTGGGATCTAATACTTTATGATATGTCTTTTACCAATTAAAAAATTAAACACAACCCCTTTAATATGATTCCAATCCCTAGGTTATGATGATTATTATATCATTTGATATGTTTATAATGGTTTTAGAAGAGATATATTATATATAAATGTTATCAAGTGTAATAAATTAATAAGTTTATGTATCTAATATCTAAAATAGTAAACCTTTTGGTCTTTTGGTTGTGTGGCTATTTTTTATATTTATAATAGAAATCATGAGAATGATGTATTATTTAATTCATGTTAAGCTTGGGTGGATTAAATTGGTATTAGAAAAATTATTAGTTATTTGTGGGATTAGGTTACTTATTTAGAGTGTATTTTAATTAATTGTTTTGTATTAGTTTAACAATATTAGGTTCCAGGGTTAAAGAATCTTAATGAAATACAGAAAGACAAGTTTACGCATAGGATTATATACTAAAATAATATTAATATCATGAATAAATATTTTTTTCTAAAGAAATATTACACTATCTTAATACTTGAAAGTGGATGTGGCTGTGGAACAAATTCACCTAGGTGCAATCACCTAAAAAGGCTTGTTTGAGCATTTTTTCTATCATCACCGTAATGTATCATGAGTGGGACTAAGACTACAGTCTGGATAGAAACACTTGGGTGTTATGATTGGGTTTTTCATATTCTCATTACATGCTAATAAAAATGATTTACTATGTTAAGAAATTTGTATTCATATGTGATAAACCATCCTAAAAAATCATAGGCTGAACCAAAATTGATTTACATTGAACTAAAAGATAGTGAGTTGGTTTTAAAGAGTTACCTACATTGAGGATAATTTTTTCATATTTCCATAATGATTTTAATATTGATCACCCAAAATTTAATTTTTTGTTTTATAAATAGATTGATAAAGTGGAAACACATTCAATAAGTTATGTGATTGAAAATATAGTAATAGTAAACCATGTGGGACAGAATATGCCATTGACCACTTATGGTATGGCTCATCAAACTATATTGAGTTATGATTAATAAAAAAATTCATTCCAAAAATTTCAACTCACCAAATAATAAAAGGTTAAAGAATCATAAATTATTAAATAATGAATATGTTGAAGGAAAAAAAAGATTTAACTTTTTAAATTTAGAAAATGTTAAATATTTTTCCTAGGGGATACCTCAAAAAAATTTCAAGTGTGGAACGATTGGCCATCCAACTCATAATTTGGGATTTGACATGAATGTTTTTATCCACAAATAAGGTAATTAATTTCCAATGTATCAATTGTTTAGAGTATAGGAATTGTGAAAAATTATTCCATTACGCAATAGATAATGAGTACAACAAACATCGTCAAACTCCAATAATTGGTAAATAAGGAAAATTATACAATAACCCTACTATTGAAAGTAGGTCTTAAAAAAGAAGGGTAAAAGTAAAACATGATATCCACCCTTATTTTGGGTATCCAATTTGACTCTCATTATAGCTACTAAAGTTGGACTAATGTTTTTCTAAGAGAATAAAATCAACACCCTAATGAATTGATATTAAATTGTAATATTAATCTATACCAATTTTAGGTTTATATAATATGCTTCAAGAAGGCATATTATCCATGATTTGGAAAAAATAAATGTTACCCTCGAAACACATTGGTTATATCCACATAGAATATATATAAATAAAAAAATAAGGAAATATTATTTCAAATATTATATAGACTTATGTTCATATATTAGAATAAGGATGATTATGAAACACAAAAAAATTACATTATAAGAGTTGTGATACTTAATTTTGAGTGAAGTTTAAACCAATTGGTTTTTAATAAACACAACATCGTGATATTTATATTAGGAATGAATAAAAGTTTTTTACAGTCTCACTTGAATTTTTATTATTGATACTACATTAGAAAATTAACTCTCGGTTTATATAAATCCTATGGATACCCCTAACTATCTTCACAAGAATGTGATAATAAAAATTGTAAGGAAATAATTTATCTAAAGGGGTAGAATCTAATGGCCCATGATTTTGGATCCATTAAAAGTAAAAATATGTTCTATATATTCTGTCACATTCAAATCCCAATTTTATAAACCACAACATATTAATATAAAAATTATATTAAAGATATAATAAACACTAAGTTGGTAACCCATTAATAATTATTATGTTAGAATGCAAATAAGTAGTCTGATTTAATATTGAAAAAGATATTTTAAATTAAATAAATTTTCATTATTTTTTGTATTTTAGGGAAAAAAATATTTACCAATTTTATAATTTAAATATGATAATGTAAAAATAGTTTTTGGTTCCACACAATAAAATTATGAGAATATGATTTTTTGATATTTTTAAAAATTAAGTGTTTTTAGTTAAAAAACTATCTTCTCAAATACCATTACATTTGTATATATTATAATCATGTAAAACCCTTTTTATATAAAAAGTACATAATATATTGTATAGTTAGGAATTATAAAACAATTTTTTGAATTTATAAACTAGTACACAATTATTGGAAAACTAATATATTGTTTTACTGCAAACTATTTTTCAATAGTTCTGTAAGATAAATTACAACACGATGACAAGAAGTTATTTATTTAAAATTTTTAAAATATATAATATTTTAATTTTTTTGGTTACTTTTAAATCATTTTAATCAATGTATTTTAAAATTCTATCGTAATCATAAATCATTTTACATAAAAATTAATTTTTCCTAAAAAATGTGTTTTTACGTGATACATATGAAAACCAAAATATTAATTACCAAAACATAGATAGTTAGTTTAAAAATATGGTTCTTATATTTGATTTAATAGTATTATTGTTAGAAAATTTTTATAATTTCATTTTTTGGTATAAAAATTAGATTGTTTGGATTAATATTTATTATTATAATATTGTGAAACAATTATTTTAAAATTATTATTTTATTAATTTGAATGAATTTATATATAATCTTTTAAATTAAAATTATTTGAATTTTTAATCTAATATGATTTATAAATATATAAACAAATATATTAACACTCTTTTAATTTTTATTCAATAGTTATCCTACACATTATCTATTTTAATTTAAAAGTTATTTATATAATATATTGAAGTTAAATTGGATTAAATAGATATTAAATTTAGTATTATAACACATAAATTTTGTTTTATGTGTTATGTAATATGTTTAATAAAACATAAAATCACTTATTTCAAAACTAGATACATAGTTTCAATGTAAAAGAGTAAAGTATAAAACAATAAAGGTAAATGTTTTATAAATTATTTGAACATGTTTGGAAGAATATTTATGTGAATTTATATATTCAATGAAAGATTTATCAAAATAATTTTGATACTTTTTATCCATTTACTTTCTAATAATTTCACAGAAGTATTATATTTTATATTGTTTTTTCAAAAGTGTATTCTTCCTCTTTAAAATGTTTATGTATTATACCCGTTTCAAGAAAAAACTATATAAAAAATTATTCCTTTAAACTAAAAAAATTAACATTATATATAACCAAATTCCAGAAAACTATTCCCTTACACACTTATATTTAGCATAATCCCTTCAACTTCATGGAACTTCCATGAGAAAAAACAAGTCACCAAAATAAGTGTTACCTATCATTAATATATTTTTTCATAATATTAGTATTCCAAATATATTATTAAAATAATATTATTTTTATTTATTAAAATTATTAGAATTATATTTATATTTATTATTTTTAGAACCCATTTTTATTCATTTTTAATCCATATATAAAATCAAAAGAACATTTTAAGTTCATTGCAAAAACTATCACCCCCAAGAAGCAACGTCATGTATTTTTCATTACTTCTATTAATTGATGTTATTTTTTAATGAAATGAGGACTAAATAATAAATATATCATATAGTAATTATCCTATAATTCCAATGTAATATCCACTTTCACCCCCTCTCATACATTGAGAAACAAGTATGCTAATCATGCATACATGATGATCACATCTTCCAAGATGAAATGTTTTTAAAAAAATATTTTCATAAATTATCTAAAAATTTATTATGGTTAATAATAAAAAAATATCATTATGATTATGTTATAATTTTATAATTTCGATTAAAAATTCTTAACAATACACATCTATTGAGTTAATGCATGTTCAAGTTGGAGTAAATTAAACTACCTACATGAACAATTATTTAAAATCTGTTTATGAATGATATGGGGGCATGAAAATTCGTATTTTTTAAATAAAATATTAAACCATGTTTATTCTATGTTTCATTATATATTATATTAATTATTTAACTTATTAGAACAGTAATATTTTTTCACTAAAATTATAGAATTAAGTTGTTATCAATTCTGTTTTCAAATTACATATCCAAAGAAATATAGAGTGAAATAAGAAAAATTTAAAAAAATAAAATTTATATATTATATAATCCTAAATTAAATATAAATAATTAAATTTGTATCAAATAATGGATAATGATACCAAAATTCATAAATTCATAGATAATAGTCAATGTTATTAACAACTGATGTACAAAAGAGATTAAAACAATCTTACACATAAATAGAAATATTATACATGAAGAGCATAAATGTGAATATATATGAATAAGGTTTTTAATTAAGTTTTTTATTTATCTATTTATGTTTTATATGATGTTATAGTGTGATCAAATAAGTAAGGAGACAATGTGTTGAATTTTCATTTCAATTTCCCCTTCGTTGAGGAATTTTTTGCATTACATGCTTATTTTCATTTAATTAGTATGTATAATTATAATATAATCGACTATTCATCCCATTAATTTGTTTTAATTTTGGTCGTAGAGGTTTCTAGGATACATTTCAAGGTGTTTCAAGGGGTAATTAATGAGATACCAAGAAAATTGATTCGAATGAGTTCTATGGCTTGGATCCCCGAGATATTCCATTGGGGTGGAAAATATTCCATTTAGGGGATATCTATAGCATAGGGGAGGATAACATGAATCATTGAGATTATTATAAAGTCTTCATAGTTATGGTATGGTCACTAGGATATGGTATAGTGATCCTATAAGAGGATTTTTGATGTCACTACAATATTTTTCATTGTTGTGCCAAAGACCAAGGTTGTGGAATATCCCCTCTTTGGTTGTCAAGAGTTTATAACATAGTGGAATTTTCTATTTTGTGTAATCCTCCGCAATCTTTAGATCTGTGATGTCGAGATAGTAAATGAAAATAGCGCAACTTTTCCTAGAACCATTAGGACTTGTACCCTAAACCACACCCTGGTCGTCCATCTTTTCACTTATATTATTGCGTGGTTAAGTGGGTTTAAACATGGTATGGTGCTTTACAGACTAGGTTTAAATTCTATATTACCATTTAAGCTGACCACTTTTAAAATCATTATCTCACTTCATAGGTGAACTAATTGCATCAATTTTAGTCCTTTAATCGCGTAATCACTGGTTTTCAAAATATGAATTAGTAGATCTATTTGTTGTAGATTTTGGTGACTTTCCTTATTTACCTCTCTTGTTTTTCACTATGTTCATAATTTGGGAAAGGGTTCAATCATGAAAAAATATGGTTTTGGGTAAAATTTTAATTAGAATAGTTTTTTTTGTGTTTTTAGTGTGAAAAATGAGTCATTATTCATTTTAGTTTTTGATGGCGGTCTTCCCCTCAATATGAACATGTGTTGCAAATTAAAAGGATCCATTCAAGAAGGTGATGTGATTTTCTACTAACGGGCATAATTTGTGGGATACAATGATGCGATGGGGTTTAATTCTTTTTCTGGGAAAATGTGGATTTGTAGTGAAGGGTAGAATTAGGTGACTTCGCAATACATGTATATTTCCTATGGTTTTTTTGGGTGGGTCAGTCCTGGACATGGTTCCATGGCCAGACTGCTTATGGGTTTTGATCAGTTTCGCCTTTTGTGATGGTGTATTCCTTGGTGGGGTTCCTTGACCGACCCACTTTCTCTTTTTTTTCATGTGTGGCCTAATTTTTTTTCTCACTTACCCATAAAGTGTGATTATAAAATAAAAAATGATTGTGGAATAAAGGATTTATTCGAGTTACGGGATCCTTCATTTCTCATCATGTCGTATAATGTATGAGGTTGTTTTATCTTATTTATGTTTGGGATTACAGGTTACATCATCCTATAGAAGATAAATACTTAGTAATTTTAAATTGAAATCGGAAGGGGGTTGAAATTGAATTCTTTTATAAATTTTTATATTATAGATATTTTGATTTCATGGGATTGAAACATTAGTAAAAATCATGGATATTGTGGGATATATTTACGATATGATTATTATGATTATGTAAACCTTATTTTTCAATTTTTCATTATCATATTAAAGGAAAATGGTTAACCACATATATCGGGCTATTATATTAGTCACACATTCCAATTGTGTAATATTTGATAATTCTATTGAAAAAAATAAGTGAAAGTGATGAATATCTCTATGATAAATAGAGAAAATATTTGAATTATGTGAATAATATTATGATGCATGGTTATGATATGGGGGTATATGTGATATGAAGTTGGTATGATCTGTTTTTGTGATGCATGGTTGTGATGTGTGGGAATGTTGTGTGGTTAGGTTATGTTTATGTGATGTCTAGGTTGGATTCACTTTTATGGGGTAATTTTTCTTGGGGGATGTGATGAGGAGGGGGTTTTGGTTTTGAAATTGTAGTATTGTGTGGCTAGTTAGCATGAGAAGGATGGTTTTAGGGATGTATGTTGTTGTTATATTTCCCCTGGTAGTAATGCAATTAAATATAAATGTGGAATTGAAATGGAATGGGTTGAAATTAATAATGAATTTTAAATTAAAATTATAAGGCCCCAGCCTTAAACCTTACTTAATCATGAGTTATTACAAGATTACACATTGAGGATCTTTTCGGGTTTAGAGTTTTAGAGAATTTGATCATAAAACTTTCATTACATTCCACATATAAACAAAGTGGTTACATAAAGATAGTATTCTTCATTCCCATCAATGGAAACACATTTAAAATAAAACATGGATTATTTCTTGACACATCCTTGACTCTATCATCTTATCATGTACCTTTCCCTTGACCAGTGAAAAACATTTCAAAAACATGGGATGAGCATAAGAACTCAGTATGGGTTATAAAAAAACATGGAAAGGAAACATGAGTTCATATATACATAAGAATGAAATCATACTTTACCCATAAAACATAGGAACTTTAACATACCTCATAAAATCATGAATAAATCATAGAAATCATAAGACATAAAGGTAACTTGAGGCATTCATAACATTCTTACATAGGGAGTAACCCTCTTGGTTACGTTTGGAATACCCATCACAGTATATTCCCTAAAATCTCTTCGGAGAAACCTTAATGTTTCACTCCTTCATGTTACCTAATGCATTGGAGAGCTATATCGGGCTCACCCGCGCTTAGTTTATCACGGAACCACCCGTTTTCATAATAATGCCCAAGAACTTCAACATAATCATATCACATAAAACATGCATAAAGGAAACATAATATTCCCACCTTTAAATCACAAGATATCAATACAACACATTGATATAAAAACATTATGAAAACAATTTTTGATACCAAAATAATAGAAAAGTAAATCATGGTATTTATTTTTCTTTTAAAAAGAAGGTATGGCTTGTAGAGGAAGCTGAAACTCAAATAACGGTCACGACGGTAGAGAAGTCGTTGTCGACGCATACGTACGACAAAAACTTTCTCTTTTGTCGTTTATTAAACGCTTTGTATAAAAAATATTCCATTTTAATAAACGTAAAAGTGAAAGGGGTTTATACACCGTATAAAAGAAGGTTGTGTATAAAACAAAATATGCCTCAATGAAAGGAGATTGAGACGAAGTCCCATACCTCGTATCCGACTTGACCCGATCGTTCTTTAATATCCTTAATAATAAACTTGAGTTAATCGAAACTTGCTTATGAATCTGTTTCAAGTTAACTATTCCTTTTATACCATGTTATGAACATCATGTAATCAGTTAAGTTAATAATGTTCATTTTGTCGGTATTTGGTTCGTAAGTCAAAAATAGACTTCTTACACTTACATGTTGTTAATTTGGTCATAGGTTCGTTATATCCAGAATGATATTAATGACTTGGATAACATATATATCATATATATTCATCATATACATGTATTTATAATATTACATCACATTTAGAGGTAAGAAATGAAATGCACCGTTCATGGAGACGGTAAGCCGTACGTACGCATGAACGCTACTTCCATTTCTATTTCATATTTTCTGGAATGGAATCATAATGATATAAGAGTATATTATAATTCCAGTATAATAACATATATAATATCATTAACATTATCCTTTACACATCCCACATATGGTATTAACGAATCAAATCACTTTCAGGGGGCGGTAGTCCGCACTTCCTAAAATGAAGATATCGTGTTTACCCATTCTGGAAACCATAAAGGTATTCCCAAAATGAAAAAAACAGAAGCTTAAGGAAAACATAAAAATATTATATATCATATATAAAAATAGTGACATCATAATGGCCACCTTTGAAGGTGTTAAATGAGTAATGAACAATCATCGTTTCGGGAGGCAGAATTTCGTCATCCACGGAAACTGTATGTTCTTTAACCATTTGATGTAGTTGTGTGAGAGTGTAGATCAAATAAATAATATAACAACATCCTAGTATATTTAAGATACTTGTTTTGTTACAAAAGAAGTAAATAAAAACAGTTTAGGGGGTTGGAGAAGCAAAATAAAACAAATGAACATGAGAGAATGAATTACCTTTAAAAGTGTAACTCCTTTTGATTTGAGCCTAAAGGCTTCCTTTGAAAGGATTCATCCCAAAGGGAATCCTCTAGGATGAGGAGAAGGATGTGGAGAGAGTATATGGGCAGGGGTTGGCCGAGCCAAAGGCTTGAGGAGTGTGTGAAATGAGGTAGAGGTGGGGGCCTTTTATAAGAGGAGAGGAGGGGCACTTTTGGAAAGTAAAGAAATATTACTTTACTTGAAAATGTGTTTAGGTTTTAAAAGGTCACACATTGATATAATTAGTGGATAAGGTGATAAGGGTTCGAAATCCACTCATCCAATTGGTTTTGGCCATGTGTAGTTCATAGATTTTACATTGTCATCCCATTTTATTTAAATCGTCAAATAATGATGTCATCGCTGCATCATGATTATGTCACAAATAATTTAATTTATTTAATGTCTAAAAATCATAAAAAAATACTATGATGTAGGAAATCTGTTTAGATTTCCAATGACTATTTATAATCAAATATCTGTTCTTTATAACCGCATGTAAAAATTGTTTTCGTGAAACATATTATGTTTGTGTCATTTTTACTTTTACATTAAATAAAAAGTTATTTATGTCATTTTTCAACCAAAATGTCTCCATGGGGTCCCAAAGTTGACCAATGGCTTGTATAGGTCGGCCATGACACAACCAATAAGTTTGGTACATGTGTCTAGGTCATTTCATATTATTAAAGCTTTATTTATACCTTAAACAACACTAATTACCACTAATCGCGATTAAAAACTTAATAAGTTACTATTCACCAAAAAATTATTTTAATCTCATTGAACCACATTTTACTTCTCAATGACAACCATGTATGTCGGATTTTCAAAATTCAATACACATTAGTGGTAAACATTCATTTAACTGAAAAATCAGTTTGCTTGATTACCACTTAGTGGTTTCACTATTCATCAAAAATTGAAGTTTTTCCGAAAATTACCAAAAATTCACCCTAAGTTATATTTGATATTCCGAATTCAAAAATGAAGTCTATTTTACAAAATTCAAATCATATAAGTCACATTAATTAATTTAATAATTAATTCCCGCTACCAGAGCAAATAGCGTGTTTTTACAAAACAATAAGTATCAAAAGATTGACAGCAGTTTAAGTCTAATTTCAAAGTGAAATTGATTCCAATGACCACCATTGGATAAAATGGTAAACATATATTATAATTTTACTTAAAACCCAATTCAAAACATAATCTAATCATATAAATAAATTAGATTAAAAAGCAGTTTTGATGTAAAATGCAGTATTTTTCACTATTCAATAAAAAATTGAACATTGTCAGAAAAATACCAAAAATTCACACAAGGTAAATTTTGATGTCCCGATCATAAAGGATAAGTTTATTTTTTCAAAAATAGTTTATAAAAGTGTCAAAATATAGATTCAAAAATGGTTTTCCATCAAAAGGTAGTAAAACAATCTTTTAAGAATGTTAGTGTATTCCATGCATAAGATTGTGTTTATTTTCATTTTAAGCCTCTATAACACTATCTTAATCATTAATAGACATAGATAAAAATATCTATTATTCATTACTTACTTGGGATGTTACATCCTTCCCCCCTTTAGAAAATTGCATCTCCGCAATTTATTTACTTATCGAATAAATGGGGGTACGTATCCCTCATTGCATTTTCAGATTCCCATGTTGCCTCTTCAATCATGTGGTTTTTCCACAAAACCTTTACCTGCTTAATCACCTTATTCTGTAACACTTGCTCCCTGTGGTCAAGAATCTGGACTGGTTGTTCCTTATAAGATAGGTTCTCTTCCAGCTGAACTACCTCTGGACTCAAAACATGAGATGGATCTGGCATATACTTTCTCAACATCGAAACGTGAAAAACATTGTGTACCTGAGAGAAACTCGGGGGTAAAGCCACTCGGTATGCAACTGATCCAACTCTCTCCATAATTTCGTATGGTCCAATGAACCTTGGACTCAGCTTTCCTTTCTTACCAAATCTCATCACACTTTTCCAAGGATAAACCTTGAGAAAAACATGATCACCTACCTCGAAAGATAGATCCTTCCTCCGGTTATCCGCATAACTCTTCTGCCTGCTCTGAGCTGTTCTCATGTGTTTCTGAATCAGCTGAACATTTTCTGCCATCTCTTCTTCCAATTCTGGTCCAATCAACTTCCTTTCACCCACTTCATCCCAGAAAGCTGTAGTTCGACACCACTTCCCATATAATGCCTGCAATGGTGCCATCTGTATACTGGAATGAAAACTGTTATTATATGAAAACTCAACCAAAGAAAGATGTTGGTCCCAACTTCCCTGATAATCCATAGAACAAGCTTGTAGCATATCCTCCAATGTCTGAATTGTTCGTTCTGACTGCCCATCTGATTGAGGATGAAAAGCTGTACTAAAATTTAATTCAGTACCCAACGACTTCTGAAGGCCTTTCCAAAATTTAGAAGTAAACCTGGGATCACGATCTGATACAATGGAGAGAGGAACTCCGTGTAACCTGACTATCTCTTTAAGATACAAACGGGAAAGTTGATCAAGAGATAAAGTATCTTGCATAGCAAGGAAATGAGCAGATTTGGTCAAGTGATCAACAATAACCCAGATTGCATTATTACCTCGAGATGTCTTCGGTAATCCAACAACAAAGTCCATGGATATATTCTCCCATTTCCACTCTGGCACTGGTAAAGGCTGAAGCATCCCTTTCGGTAACTGCCGCTCTACTTTAACCTGCTGTCAAGTCAAACACTTCACAGTAAAATCAGCAATATCTCTTTTCATTCCATCGCACCAGTAATACTCCCGTAGGACTCTATACATCTTAGTACTGCCCGGATGAACTGAAAACGGATAACTATGAGCTTCACATAACATCTCTCTATTCAACTGTGAATCACAAGGCACACACAATCTCTTCCCAAATCTCAAAACGCAAACATTATCAATGTTGAATTCAGGCAACTTACCTTTCTAAACCAGCTCTACCTTTTTCTGCAACTCACTGTCTTGCTTCTGTGCTTGCTTGATTCTATCTGATAGAGATGATCTCACTGATACCTGAAACAAAACAGAAGGGCTTCCTGCACCAACAACTTCTATGCCAAAGTTCATCAAATCTTTAACCAAAGTATCACGTACCAACCACAACATTGTTAATGAAGCATTACTTTTTCGACTCAATGCATCAGCCACTTTATTTGCTTTTCCCGGATGGTAATGAATTTTACAATCATAATCCTTGATTAATTCTAGTCATCTCCTTTGTCTCATGTTTAACTCTTTCTGAGTGAATATATACTTTACACTTTTGTGATCGGTATATATTTCACACTTTACTCCATACAAATGATGCCTCCAAATTTTTAAAGAAAAAACAATAGCAGCTAGTTCCAAATCATGTGTAGGGTAATTTACCTCATGAGTTTTCAACTGTCGTGAAGCATAAGAAATTACCTGATCATTCTGCATTAGGATGCAAACAAGTCCTTTCAATGAAGCATCACTATATATAACAAACTCACCATTCCTGGAAGGTAGTGCCAAAACTGGAGCATTCACCAATCTTCTTTTCAATTCCTGAAAACAATCATCACATTCTTTTGTCCAGATAAACTTAACACCCTTCCGAGTTAGCTTAGTCATTGGACTAGTTAACCGTGAAAAATTTCTAACAAACCTTCGGTAATAGCCCGCCAAACCAAGGAATCTACGAATCTCGGTTACATTTGTGGGTCTTGGCCATTCTTCCACAACGTTTGTTTTTGCAGGATCAACAGCTATTCCATCTTTAGAAATAATGTGACAAAGGAAAGAAATTTGTTGCAACCAAAACTCACACTTGCTGAATTTTCCATACAGTTTCTTTTCTTTTAAGGTTTGCAAGATAACCCTTAAATGTTTTTCATGCTCCTCTTTACTTTTAGAAAACACCAAAATATCATCAATGAAAACCACCACAAACTTATCCAAGAACTCATGGAAAATTCTATTCATTAAGTCCATGAATACAGTAGGTGCATTGGTTAGACCAAAAGGCATTACTACACATTCATAATGGCCATATCTCATACGGAACGCAGTCTTCGGAATATCTGCCTCCTTTACCTTCAGCTGATGGTACCCCGATCTCAAGTCAATCTTTGAAAAAAACTGAGCTCCCTGGAGCTGATCAAACAAATCATCGATATGAGGAAAAGGATATTTGTTCTTAACAGTGATATTATTCAAGGCTCTATAATCAATGCAAAGTCTCATAGAACCATCATTCTTTTTAACAAATAAAATAGGAGCACCCCATGGTGATGTTCTAGGTCTGATGAAACCTTTCTCTAAGAAATCGTGCAATTGTTCCTTCAACTCTAAAAGATAAATTTGAGCCATTCGATAAGGGGGTTTTGAAATTGGCTTAGCATCAGGAACTAAGTCAACAGTAAACTCAACTTCCCGATCTAGAATTATTCCAGGAAACTCATCAGGAAAAACATCAGGATACTCATTTACCACTGGCACATCATTAATCTGAACAGTTCCTTTATTTTCAACGATGTGTGCAAGGTAACATTCATTTCATTCTTTTACAAGTTTCTCGTCCTCTTGATATGTTATCAAAAGTAAGGGTTCATTCTTGTAAAAAAACTGAAAGTCTTTCTAAAAATAAACTTCTTTATCTCTACAGTCAATCTTAGCATGGTAAATAGAGAGCCAATCCATACCCAGGATAACATCAAACTCTACTAGAGGTAGAACAACAAGGTTTGAAAGTAGGTTCTTTCCACAGATAAGGATAGGAATATTCTTATAAATTCTTTTGGCCTCGACATTACCCCCATGTGTTTTTACCAAAAGTTCAGGAGTCATTTCTTGAGATGGTATTCCCATTTTACTAGAAAATGTTTCAGAGATGAAAGAATGTGTGGACCCCGAATCAAAAAACACACTGGCATAATCTGAGAAAACAAACAAAGTACCTGATACCACTTCATTTGATGGCCCGACATCTGCTGATGTAGTTTCAAAGGATTTCACCACCCCTTTCTGCTTGTAGTCTAACTGCTTCCCATCACTCAAGCTCCTTGTCGAACACTCGTTTGCATAGTGACCCATCTCATTGCACTTATAACATTTCACTAACTGTAAATCAAATTTGTTCTTACCTTCACTTTGATCCTTTTCAGTGCAATCACGAGCCTTATGTCCCATCTTACCACATCAGTAGCACTTCCCAGAATTTAGAAGACATTCCCCAGCATGCCTTTTGCAACATTTATCACAAACTGGAAACATAGTTCTCTTACCATCAGACTTTTTTGAAGAATTCTTACCTTTCTCCTGCCACCTCGGTCTCTTCTTCTGCTGGTTGTTATAGAAACCTTGGTCATCGGCAAACTCCATTTCCACCTTCTCAGCACATCGAACAAGCTTTTCATAACATTTAAACTCACGAGAAGCTAATGCCCTTCGATATTTTGGCTTTAATCCTGAGTAAAAACAATTTATTTTACTATCAAGGTCCCAGATAAAATTTGGAGCATACCTTGCCAATCGAGTGAACCTTTCTTCATAGGCAGCCACTGAGTCTTCCTCTTGCCTCAATTCCAAGAATTGCTTTTCCATCCTAAGTCGAACAGCCTTATGAAAATACTTCTCAAGAAACATACCTTTGAATTCATCCCAGTCAAGAGCATCAATCTCATCGGTGTCCCTGAAATTTTTAACCATAGACCACCACTGATCTGCTTCACCCTCCAAACGGTAAATAGCAAGACTAACCTTTTGATTGTCTGAACACCCCATGACATCAAAAATCTTCTCCAGTGCTTTAATCCACCCTTCAGCTAGCACAGGGTCAGATTATCCTCTGAATGATGGTGGATGTTGCCTCATGAAATGTTCCACCACTGACATGTTCCTCTGCGGTTAGTCTGGCTGATCTCGAGTATGGATACCACCGCCATTTATCGCTTGAGTCAACTGCGCCATTACTGCAACAAACTGTTCAGTTCCAATTCTGACCATTTCTGGATGCTGGTTCAGAAGGTTATTTCCTTCTGTATGCCTTCCTAGCACTGCTTCCCTGTTTCCTCTGCGGAAAACCATTCTGAACAAACATGTCTTAGCTGAAGCAACATGGTAATCTTTGAATGCTATATCATTTCGAAAAAAAATATTTTTGGATAATCATTTAATAGAATTCTAACTCCTAAAGTTATCTAAACCGACCTCTGATACCAACTATAAGGCCCCAGACTTAAACCTTACTTAATCTTGAGTTATTACAAGATTACACATTGAGGATCTTTTCGGGTTTAGAGTTTTAGAGAATTAGATCATAAAACTTGAATTACATTCCACATATAAACAAAGTGGTTACATATAGATAGTATTCTTCATTCCCATCAATGGAAACAAATTTAAAATAAAACATGGATTATTTCTTGACACATCCTTGACTCTATCATCTTATCATGTACCTTTCCCTTGACCTGTGAAAAACATTTCAAAAACATGGGATGAGCATAAAAACTCAGTATGGGTTATAAAAAACATGGAAAGGAAACATGAGTTCATATATACATAAGAATGAAATAATACTTTACCCATAAAACATTGGCACTTTAACATACCTCATAAAATCATGAATAAATCATAGAAATCATAAGACATAAAGGTAACATGAGGTATTCATAACATTCTTACGTAGGGAGTAACCCTCTTGGTTACGTTTGGAATACCCATCACAGTATATTCCCTAAAATCTCTTCAGAGAAACCTTAACGTTTCACTCCTTCACGTTACCCAATGCATTGGAGAGCTATATCGGGCTCACCCGCCCTTAGTTTATCACGGAACCACCCATTTTCATAATAATGCCCAAGAACATCAACATAATCATATCACATAAAACATGCATAAAGGAAACATAACATTCCCACCTTTCAATCACAAGATATCAATACAACACATTGATATAAAAACATTATGAAAACCATTTTCGATACCAAAATAAATGAAAAGTAAAACATGGTATTTATTTTTCTTTTAAAAAGAAGGTATGGCTTGTAGAGGAAGGCGAAACTCAAATAACGGTCACGATGGTAGAGAAGTCGTTGTCGCCGCATACGTACGACAAAAACATTCCCTTTTGTCGTTTATTAAACGCTTCGTATAAAAAAGATTCCTTTTGAATAAACGTAAAAGTCAAAGGGGTTTATACACTGTATAAAATAAGGTTGTGTATAAAACAAAATATGCCTCAATGAAAGGAGATTGAGACGAAGTCCCATGCCTCGTATCCGACTTGACCCGACCGTTCTTTAATCTCTTGAATAATAAACTTGAGTTAATCTCTACTTGCTTATGAATCTTTTTCAAGTTCATTATTCCTTTTATACCATTTTATGAACATCATGTAATCAGTTAAGTTAATAATGTTCATTTTGTCGGTATTTGGTTCGTAAGTCAAAAATAGACTTCTTACAATTACATGTTGTTAATTTGGTCATAGTTTCGTTATATCCAGAATGATATTAATGATTTGAATAACATATATATCATATATATATTCATCATATACATGTATTTATAATATTACATCACATTTAGAGGTAAGAAATGAAATGCACCATTCATAGAGACGGTAAGCCGTACGTACGCATGAACGCTACATCCATTTCTATTTCATATTTTATGGAATGGAATCATAATGATATAAGAGTATATTATAATTCCAGTATAATAACATATATAATATCATTAACATTATCCTTTACACATCCCACATATGGTATTAACGAATCAAATCACTTTCAGGGGGCGGTAGTCTGCACTTCCTAAAATGAAGATATCGTGTTTACCCATACTGGAAACCATAAAGGTATGCCCAAAATGAAAAAAACAGAATCTTAAGGAAAACATAAACATATTATATATCATATATAAAAATAGTGACATCATAATGGCCACCTTTGAAGGTGTTAAATGAGTATTGAACAATCATCGTTTCGGGAGGCAGAATTTCGCCATCCACGGAAACCGTATGTTCTTTAACCATTTGATGTAGTTGTGTGAGAGTGTAGCTCAAATAAATCTTATAACAACATACTGGTATATTGAAGATACTGTTTTTGTTACAAAAGAAGTAAATAAAAAGAGTTTAGGGGGTTGGAGAAGAAAAATAAAACAAATGAACATGAGAGAATGAATTACCTTTAAAAGTGTAACTCCTTTTGATTTGAGCCTAAAGGCTTCCTTTGAAAGGATTCTGCCCAAAGGGAATCCTCTAGGATGAGGAGAGGGATGTGGAGAGAGTAAATGGGCAGGGGTTGGACGATCCAAAGGCTTGAGGAGTGTGTGAAATGAGGTATAGGTGGGGGCCTTTTATAAGAGGAGAGGAGGGGCACTTTTGGAAAGTAAAGAAATATTACTTTATTTGAAAATGTGTTTCGGTTTTAAAAGGACCCACATTGATATAATTCGTGGATAAGGTGATAAGGGTTCTAAATCCACTCATCCAATTGGTTTTGTCCATGTGTAGTTCATATATTTTACATTGTCTTTCCATTTTATTTAAATCGTCAAATAATGATGTCATCGCTGCATCATGATTATGTCATAAATAATTTAATTTATTTAATGTCTAAAAATCATAAAAAAATACTATGATGTAGGAAATCGTTTTCTCTTTCCAATGACTATTTATAATCAAATAACTGATCTTTATAACCCCATGTAAAAATTGTTTTCGTGAAACATATTATGTTTGTGTCATTTTTACTTTTACATTAAATAAAAAGTTATTTATGTCATTTCCCAACTAAAATGTCTCCATGGGGTCCCCAAGTTGACCCATGGCTTTTCATGGTCGGCCATGACACAACCAATAAGGTTGGGACATGTTTCTAGGTCATTTCATATTATTAAAGCATTATTTATACCATAAACTACACTAATTACCACTAATCGCGATTAAAAACTTAATAAGTTACTATTCACCAAAAAATTATTTTAATCTCATTGAACCATATTTTACTTCATAATGACAACCATGTATGTCGGATTTTCAAAATTCAATACACATTAGTGGTAAACTTTCATTTAACTGAAAAATCCATTTGCTTGATTACCACTTAGTGGTTTCACTATTCATCAAAAATTGATGTTTTTCAGAAAATTACCAAAAACTCACCCTAAGATATATTTGATATTCCGAATTCAAAAATGAAGTATATTTTACAAAATTCAAATCATATAAGTCACATTAATTAATTTAATAATTAATTCCCGCTGATAGAGCAAATAGCGTGTTTTTACAAAACAATAAGTATCAAAAGATTGACACCAGTTTAAGTCTAATTTCAAAGTGAAATTGATTCCAATGACCACCATTGGATAAAATGGTAAAACTATATTCTAATTTCACTTCAAAACCAATTCAAAACATAATCTAATCATATAAATAAATTAGATTAAAAAGCAGTTTTGATGTAAAATGCAGTATTTTTCACTATTCATTTAAAAAATGAACATTGTCAGAAAAATACCAAAAATTCACACAAGGTAAATTTTGATGTCCCAATCATAAAGGATAAGTTTATTTTCACAAAAATAGTTTATAAAATTGTCAAAATATAGATTCAAAAATGGTTTTCCATCAAAAGGCAGTAAAACAATCTTTTAAGAATATTAGTGTATTCCATGCATAAGATTGTATTTATTTTTATTTTAAGCCTCTATAACACTATCTTAATCATTAATAGACATAGATAAAAATATATATTATTCATTACTTACTTGGGATGTTACAAAAATGACCATTTAATATTAGATGGTTGTTATTAAATGTTAATTTAATGGGATGAAATTATAAAAATAATGGGATTGAAAATTAAAATTTGTAATGAATGAATTTGGTTGGAAATGAGAAATTTAGACACTGGTTTGTCTTGAAATATAAGGATAAATATGGCATGTAACTTATTTCGTCTTGTGTAGTGTTTTAAATTTAATACCAGAAGAGAATGTGTTGGGAGTTTTCAGGATTTGTGATGATGTTGTGAGTTAGTTAGTGCATTATTATAAACCAACATGTTATCCTTTTTGTGTGTCTATATATATAATTTTTTTATTCCATGTGATTTCAATGTGAACCACACTCATGTCAAAAACCATATGCTGACAATAAAATGTTTTGGGGGTGTTTTCCCAACATTTCGTTGGTGAGGATGGATGGATGGCTTCATGCACTTCACTAATCTCTCTTCTAGGTGATTTTGACATGTAAGGGATCTAACGAATAGAAGTAAAAAAAATTAAATGTTGTGGATATTAGTGTGATGGTTTATGGTGGTGGTCATTCAAAATGGAAAGAGTGAATAAGGTTGATTCCATTCATGTTCATGATGACCATCTATCATGGTTATCACTATGATGTGATGTGATTGACCATATATCTTTGGGTGAGATGAGATGAGATGATATGTGTTGTGACTTCCTAGGCATCTTCAGGAAAGATGTTTGTAACACCCTGAGATTTTATGAGAATTATTTTTTATAATTTCTTTGATGTCTTTTGTTGAACGCTTCACCAAGATTAGCTTGTGTTATACACAACACCGTATTAGCTTGTAGTATACGCAACACTGTTCTTAGCTTGTAAATTGCATGTTCTTTTGAATAAAATTAATTTCAAACAACACCAAGAATAGATTTTGATCAATTTATAACAAAACTATATTTTGAGTATGTTATACGCAACACCAAAGGATGATTTCCCTACATGCAACCCTGACTGGGCTTGCATTACTCGCAAGAGCGACCTTCCGCGATAGAGTGTGATGTACGCAATACCTTGTTTCACTAAAAGTGATATTATTATAATATTATTATGAACTTTCTGTTATGAATATTATTAAATAAATTTTCAATTTTATAACATTATAATTCACCTTACACGTTTTCTAGATCATGTTATGTGAACAAAATAAATTTTTCAGGAAAAATAAGTATTTTTCAAAAAAATGCATTTTTCCGCCTTTTGATGGAGCACCCATTTTAAATCTAGTTTTTAACAAGTTTATATGTTAAATTTTTAAAAATAAACCTCTTCTTGTGAATCAGGATATAAATATTTGCATTGGATAATTTTTTGATATTTTTCAGATAACATTCATATTTTGATGAATAGTAAAAATACGATAAATTTTAATTAAAAAAACTATTTTCATCAAGATAATTTATATGGATAAATATTAATATTGAATGGTTTTAAAGTATAAATAGAATATATTTTTACCATTTAATATAATTTATGTTATTATAATTAATTTTACATTGAATTCATAGGTAAAAACAATTCAATCTTTTGCAATGTTTTAAATAAAAACCCATTTTTTTTTACAACGAGATTAATTTTAAATTAATTAATGCTTATTATATGTCTTGAATTTAGAAAAAATGGATTCCATATATGGAATCATTAGATACAAATTATGTTAATAGTCTACTTTTTAATTTTGGGCTTTTTGAATAGTAAATACGGCAAATTTTATTTACCCCAATTAAAGGTAAATCATGCAATTAAGGGTAACATTTATATTATAAAATTATCCTAAAAACTACCAAAATTCTATTTGATGAATAAAATTAGACCCATATCACCTAAGGGTATGAATAGATTAATTTCATTGACTTTTAATATAAAAGTGATTTAATTATTATAAAAACCAAAGAAAGTGACAACATGTCACTCTCTTATATCTTATAAGTGTAATAATTTTAATTTGGTGATAAAAATCATAACACCTCAAACTTAAATTTCTCCAGAAAGATAATATAATTATCTACATCATTTGAATTTATTTATTATTTTTAGGGATTAAATAATTATCATTAATGATTACACAATGGTGATGTAGAAATTATTTTATTAATAGAAATATCAAATAAATGGTTTTAAAAATATTAAAAGAAATATTATATGAACTATTTAATGTGATACAATAATTTTATAGAAACATATGACATGTTATTAATCTATTACTTATTTTTTTTCGAATATATCTTCTCTATGGAGTTTATATAAATTAAAATAAATGAATAGTGTCAGAATTGACAGTAATGTTATTTTATAAAAATAACATACTATT
This sequence comes from Viscum album, assembly GCA_963277665.1. Classification (NCBI taxonomy): domain Eukaryota; kingdom Viridiplantae; phylum Streptophyta; class Magnoliopsida; order Santalales; family Viscaceae; genus Viscum; species Viscum album. The sequence continues at coordinate 647,678,473 of OY728119.1, forward strand.
AAATTGTTTAAAAATCAAAAAAATATTTAAAAATTATAAATTGAAATTTATATGGTCTAAAATGTCATGAAGTATTCAATTATGGACAATTAACAACACATTTGTAATTATTTGTAACAATCTAAAATTTAGAATATTATTACCACAAATAAAATTTAATAGATTAAATAATTATAAATCAAGTTGATAAGGTTTAAAATAAATTTCATGCATGTCTAAATTTTATTTTTTGATGCGATTACAACCCTATCTTATCTAATCTTTGAATTTAGTCATTTTTGGAGGTATTTATGTGGGGTTTGATTTTATTATAAATTAATATTTTTGAGGTTTCCAAAAGTGCCACTCTCCTCTCTTATAAAAGGGCACCTCCTCCCTCTTCACTTAACTCCATTTTAAGCCTTTATGATAGGCCAAACCCTGAATATTACTCTTCTAAACCTCTATAGTTATATTATAGGGATTCTTGTCTTCTCAAAAGATCAACTCTAGTGCCCGAAGAGAAAGTTTAAAAGAGGCACGTCGAGGAAGAGGTAATCTCTTATACCGATTCTTTCTAGTTTCTTTCTTCTTCTACTTACTCTTCTTTATTTTTTTCATTATAAAGTAATAACATCAGTATACCTCATATAATGATATGTTATTATAAATATTAAACAACCATATTTCACTTTCTATCCATCCTACGAGAAACAAAATCAATGTGTGTGTGTATGTACAGCTTACCCTCTCTAGGCCGTGGTGTATTCTGTTTTTCCCACCCCACCATACATGGATGGGTATAATGGTGGAAATAATAACTATATATGATTATTATAACATGATACTAATTCTGAGATTTTATATCATCCACTCCAATTCCATTCAATAATTATGGGAAAATATCAGTTTTCATGCACACGTACGGATTGTCGTCTCCAGGACGCGATGAGATTCATTCTCCATGTTAACGATTCAAGAATGATTATAATGTATATATAATGAATAATAATGAAATATATTAAATAATAATGCTAATGTATATATGTATATATATATTTATTTTATCTACTTACTTTCATTCAAGTCAATACGGAAAGGAAAACAGCGTTCATGTGTATGTACGGCCTACCGTCTCCATGAACAGTGTATTTAATTTCATTTATCTATAAATTATATATATATACTGAATATATATGATATATAAATCATGATTTACATTCTGGAAGTAAGATAATCATGATATAAGAAATAATATCAAGAACAACAAGTCTAAACACGTACGATAAATGAAACCATTTTACGCAAAATGCTGCTTTAACATGGAATTAACAAAGGAACCGGTAATATAAAGTCATAAGTGAATCATATATGATATCATAAATATTATTATGGTGCTTTTACAATTTAATAATATGCTTAAACCCATTATACCAGATTTTCAGACACATACAGAAGAAATTTTACATAAGGTAAGGGGTAACTTTGCCAATCTCATTTCTATCCAAGACTGTTTATTCGTATGTATTTACAGGGGTTATATTTATCATCCATGTCCATGTATTCTAAAACCACTTTCATAAAATTATTACCATTATTTCATGTATTTTTAATGTCATTTTCCCCTTTTATGACTTTTACCACATGGTATGGAAGGGATATTTCTTTTGTTTACCATACGAGGAAATTTTTGAATTTTCCGCTAAAAACTACGAGGAGAATGCATTTTTTTCTTATACGGTGTGAAAATATTTTTAGAGTATCATAACACCTCATTTCCATGAATCTTATTCTACAATATTTCATGATTATTCTCAAAAAAATTCTCTTCTTTTAATATTTCATGACATTTAGAGAAAAGAAAAAGATTTTTAAGAAGAAGGGATATTTTCCTCGAGAATTCAACTCAATTATTTATTCAAAACTATTTTATGTCTAAGATTACATACTTTAATATGGTTATGTTTCAAGTAAAATGTTCCTATTATTTATGTGGTTTTATTTTTTTATGATGAAATTATAACAATTGATTTATATGGATTATGTTATGATGGGATGATGTTTATGAAACCCATTTTCTTCATTGGGTTATAATAAATGATTTATGTTTATTTTGTGGAACACGTAATAATTATTTCATTATGATATGGGTGGGACCTATATCTCCCTGTAATGCATTGGGTAATGAATTATATCTAATGATATACTCATGGCTGGAACGACAAGTAAATCTGGTTCAGTAATATCGGGCCGGAATGGCAAGTAAACCAGGTTCAGTAATGGACTTTGTCCACTATGACGGTCTTGGCACCAATGACTTGGAAACTATGGAAATAATGTCATATGCTTATTGGTTTTCCACAATTCCATGGTTTATTCCCATTCCATTTTATCATGATTAATGTTCCTTTATGATCTATACCTTATGTACTACCAAGATTTTTGTCATTGCTCAAGATTTTGATGTTTTATGTTCATGTTTTTACGTTCAAATGTTTATGGATTGTTTTTAAGTTCTCCATGTTTACCCTCACTGAGAATTTGATCTCATGCTTATTATGTTTTCTTTTCCCCAGGATATAAAGAAAGGTTTTAGGTAAGAAAACAAAATTGGAATATATTTATGGGATATGTTGAAGATATTTCACCATGATTAGAAGATTATGTTCCGAGTTTCCAAAGACACTAAACTAACATGGTCTTTGGACATATATTTGTGTAATGTATTTAGTTTTCCTAAAAATTAATGTATTGTCCATGTATGTCAAGCTTCCAGTATCTAAAATTTTATAACCCATGAATCTGGGAGAGATGAGATGAGATATTTTGTGACATGATGGACTTAGTGTCTTCAGGTGAGGTGTATTATAGAAAGATGATGGGATCTTCATGATGTATGAGTTTGGGGTTTGGGAGTGGGAAATTAGTAGGAAAGTGGTGGTTGGTAAACCTTTCTTCAATATGATTTTTTTTATGTTACCAAACATGGATGTGTTATCTAGTGAGATATCCCGGATGAGGGTGGGTTTGGTTAGTTTATCTATTCAGGTGTTGTGGGCTCTGGTATTTTCTCATCAGTGCATTAGTATTCTATTTTACACATGTTCACATTATAACTAGGATATGATCAAGATAACTATACTTGTATGCACATCTGACATCTATTCAAACTTCTTTTAAGGTTTCTAGGAAGGCAATGTGGGCTATGTTAGACATTATAATCTCATACCATTGATTGTTATTTATATCACCGCCTTATATTTTGTTTTTTACTTGTTTGGGGACATTTATATGTATTTTTTTACATTATACATGATTTGTGGTATGGTATTGGTTACAGTTATTTAATTGTGTGCAATGGAGTTATTTTCTGTTTTTTTTCTCAATCTCACAATCCTTTTATTATATAGGGTAATGAATCCCATTTATGATATTTTTATACCTTAAATGCTTGTTTCGAACCTGGGACCCACTGGAGGTGGGACTCAGGTTTCATTATCTCTAATAATTTATTTCTATCCTAGGATGGGAACCTTTGGATAGTGGAGGTTGTGATGGAGTGGTATTAGATTCTTTGGTTGAGGGATAGGTTGGAGTTTGGTGTTGAGAATAATTAGGATTTAATGGGTCGGTAAGGAAGCAATGTAAGTTTATCATAATTCAAGAAATATTTCAAGGAAGACAGACTAGAAAATGAAATTTTTGGGGCCCCATTGACCCACTGCAAGGATTCTAAGCCTAGTGAACAACCAAGTGAGTTGGATCCACTTATAGAGTAAAGACATATGAGAATTATATTCATCCTTATTTGTTTTTTTGTTTAAAATGATAGTTTTTGTGTTTTATAATGAGTTAGAAATATTTTAATAAAACATCATACAACCATGATTAGGACAACAATTATTCTATATTTTATATATGGCACATTTTTTTTCCTTGTGTGGTTCCGGAGGTGAAGGTTCAGTTAACTAATCATGTAGATCATCAGAGGGTTGATCTAGTTCAAGATGATGAACCATAGTAGAGAGAAGTGAATGGTTTATAACTGAAATATTTATGAAAGTATAAGGGTAATTTCTATAATCAAGATATAAAGGGTTGGTTTTATGAGCTCAAGTTCATTTTAAGTTATATCTTGGAACAAAGAGAGTACTTTTTAGAATTTTTAGTCTTTTTTTGTGGGGTAACATTATGTTTGTTAAGGATGATGATTATTACTGAGTGGAAGGTGCAAAAAGTTTTATTGTTGGAGTTTTAGAAATAATTCATTGTAGATTTCTATTCATTGATCCCAAAGGCTATAAAGATTCAAGAGTTTTACTATATTCATCTGGGTTGTATTCCTATGAGAGAGTTGGGAAGAAATTTTATGGACCATTTACATTTTCCCCTTAATAATTATTTATGTGGATTCCCATGTGAGGTATATGGAACAGGTGCTTAATCCTTTTATCCATTATACAATTACCTCTTTTATGTTTCAAATGTATTTGGTGGATCATAAAACGGTGGAGGTGATTGAGAACATGCACTCGTGAGAAGGTTTACTATGAGAGGGGAACTAGTAGGGTTCCATCTAGATAGGGTAGGTCAGTGGTATATCTCATGAACCAGGGCCATAAGGTTTTTGGCCAATGGGGAGTTAACCATATCTACTGAATTTCTAGCCTTCTATAGATAGTGGTCTCCATGATTTTTTTGGGGGGTTTTGATAACGTTTTATCTTTGTGTGGTTTGTGGCCATATTTATGAGACATTATATATGGTTATTTGGTCTCAGTATGGTGTAGTTGGTCAGGTTCTACAACTCCTCTAAGAGGAGATTCCAACAAGGTATTCTCAATAGTAGTGACAATAGGTTTGTCCTCTGATAAGAGTATATGGAGAAGAAAAAGTCTGATCAAAAGATATTTATTATATATAGGTACCTCAAACAAATTGTGTTCATAGATATTCCATTAGGATAGAGGTAGATGAGATAAGAATATTATGTTACATGCAGTAGGGAAGGCAACACCAGATGGGTAAAAGATCATTAGGGGTACAATCATCTTATCTTATACCCTTTCTGTTATTTGTTTGATTCAATTTAATCAAAATAATTTATTTCCCCCGCTATATTACAAGAACTCAGAATATATTTGGAGAGGCTTCCTATGACCGTGATGTTTTTTATGCTATTCAGAGGCTAGATCAGCTAGTTTCATATGTGAAATTGGTATAGACTAACGACAGGATCACATCTCTCTAGTGTGGATCTATTAATACTATAATTGCATATGTACAATGTCATTGTTTACATCAACTGTTAGTATTTTTTGGGTGACTTTATTGACTACTCTTGTAGGATAATTGTGTTCATGTGTGTAAATGGATAAAATAGGTTTTCTTTAGTGAGAAGAGTTTTCATTTGGGTTATAGACTTGTGGATCCCCTTTTCCATTGATGGATGTGTTATTTATATAAATATTGGGTTCTATGATGTAGGAGGATCCCTATGTTAGTATAGAGTGTCTTGATATTTTTTTGATGAGTTCATAATTATACCCCATAGATACAATTTTGAGTTTAAGAAAGACATGCTACCTGGTGATTCTCTAATTTTGATGGATCCTTTTCAGATGGAACCTTTTGAGTTGTGGGATTTCAGTATTTGGATGGAATATCTAATGAATATGTTTTTCATTTGGTCAAATGAGTCATTGTGTAGTGCTCTAGTTTTATTTTTATCAAAATGATGATGGTATTATAAGTTTGTTTGTATAATACCATAGGTTGAATCAGGTGATGATCTTGGATCATTACCCTCTTCTAAGTGTTGATAATATTTTTGTTCACTTTAGGGGACCTATATGGTTTTTTATATTGATATGTAGTACATATATCACTAGTTGATGGTGAAGAAGGATGATATCTTGAATACTTATTTCATATATATATATATATGGGCACTTTGATTTTATGGTCTTGTATTTCATCATCATGAATACACTAGTTGTGTTCATGGGAATCTTGAGCTCTGTGTTCTCTAAATTCTAGGATGATTTCATTGACATTTTCATCAATGACATATTGTTTACCTGAAGTCTGAGGATAAAAATTATGATCATATCAGATCTATCATTCCATTTTTTCCACGCCACTAGCTCTATTGAATATTTTCCATTTGAATGTTCTAGACATGGGAGGTTAATTACCTTGGGAGTGTGATTTTTAAAAATGGTGTGGATATTATAACCATAGAATTTTGATTCTTGGGGAACATCCAATAATTTGGAAGGTGTTTATTGCTTTATGGTACTTATTGTCTATTACTAGAGGTTTTAATTCGATTTCCCATGGATTTTTAACCATTTATAACTTTGACCATAAAGGACTAGGATTTTATCTATATAGATTAGTGTTATGAATAATTTTAATTCTAGAAGCGGATAATGATTAGTTCCCAAAGGATTTTTTTGGATGAATAGATGATTGAGGTGTTTGGTGACAATTCTCATTTCGGTTTTGAATTCTTCTTGGTGAAAATAAGGCAGCGATCTAATAGGTGTCTAGGAATTTATTCCCCCATAGAAAAACTATTCCACCCTTGATGTCATGGCCAATACCTCTAAATATACTACAATGATGGGATACATATAAGGACCTCAAGTCCAACCTCTAGTAGACTGTATTTTTTCATGTAGCACTGATGGTATAAAAATCTCCTGAAATGGGAGGAATTACCCTATATAATAATGTAGGATTGAAATATAAGATGAATCATATAAAAAACAAAATGAAATAATGTAAATGAAAACCAAATCATCCCACAATTTGTGTATAAAATTAGTTGATATAGATAACGTTTCCAAAATTAAATACCAAAAATCTATGGTAGAGTAGTGTTAAAAAAAGATACTATAGATCTAAGCTAGGAATGTCCAACATGATCTATGTAATCCTCTAAAAAAACAAGAAAATAGATTATATACAATGAATAAGAATGCAAGTATACATAGTAGGAAACCAGAGTCTCTATTCCACTTGTGAAGGAATCATACTAATGCACCCCTGAGAATAAAAAAGAACCAAGAACACCTAAACATGTCAGCTATACATCCCAATTTCACTAAGCTGCAATATACAAATAACATAATACAATTAAAAATATATAACAAGAATCATATCAATAAGTATAAATGGTACCACATTCCCATTGGTATGATGCTCTCACACCCCAACACCATACAACCTGTCTCTCCAATCTGGTTCATATACCACACTACCCAACAATCATGGTCACACAATATCTCACCCGTATACACCTAGTCAATGACATCACTTCCACAAACATAACCATAGTATTAGGGTTTCATGAAATTTTTTGAATTAAACATAATAATGATGTTAGGGTTTTTCTTATCAAATCGTAAATCAAGAAATTTAACCCCTAGAGAAATGCAATATAGTAGTCACTATATTGTATCTCGAGGAGGTTACAATTTGAGTTACTAGATTATCACTTGGTTTTTTTGGCAAGAAGATAAACATGATGATTTTATTAAAAGTATGAAAAAAATTAAAATATATTCTAAAGTGAAATATAATTGAATATAAAGATTTAAAAAACATTATTTCAATTAAAAGGGGTTTGAAATCATAATGAAAACATTAGTCATGGACATGCTTCAACCTATCAGACACTCCCCTCTTCCTTGTTTAAAAATATTTGTCAATTGAATTTCAAATTTCCCCGAGGGACCCCTAGGTGAACACACAAATTTTAATACATATAATATCAATATATCAATATGATTATAATCCATCCTATATATTTTATTCAATTTCATAAATACCTGAATGTAATCATACATAATTGAAATCATTATTCTCAATGGCAAGGCCACACCAAGAAAATATAAATAGGGAAATAAATTAATTTACATCGTATATTGAATAACTATTAAAATAAATTTGTGGAAAATATATTAAAGAAATAAAAAAAACCTCCTTCATTAAAAAATAAATGATTAAACAAAATTCCAAAAGATATTACAAAATAAGAATGAAACTCGGAAGAGAGTGTCAGTTGGTTGTCACCTTCCATAACCACTTAGAACATAGACTCACATTACTTGAGAATTTTCCATATTATCTATTATAGCATCATTAACTGGAATATTCTTCAGGATATCAATATCCTTCTTTTCGTTTCACTCTCTTTCTAATTCCCTTGAAATTGGATATCCTAAAATTGGAGAAGAGGAAAATATTTATTGGTGAATGGGTGAAAATTTTTCACTCAAAATATTTACATTGAAATAAAACACATTTAAAACACATTGAACTTCATATTATGTAATATGGGGATTCAATAATGTTTCTATAGAATATTTTATGAATCCATCCTCAAATGTTTCACTTTATAGGACACATTTAGAGGATGTTATTGATTAAATACTGAGCATGTACGGTCCTATTTGACAAATCTAGAAATTTGCCTCTAATGTATAACATCCAATTACACAACTAATTTATGAAAAACTATAAGAAATTCATTTCATAAGGGCATATATGTGTCCTATATTAAATAAATTTGGAATCACCTCAATTTGAGGTGTGTAGCCCGAATTATGATTCAGTTATGAAGATGGGGTCCACATTGTCTGCCCACACAATTTTAAAACTTGATTGATTTTTTACGGAATAATGTGGTTCGAATCAATTCATGGACCAGATGAAACCATTTATATAAATAAATTCAGGATTTTAAAAAAAGAACCAATAAATTTGGTATTATTTTTTTTTTTAAAATGACTAAAATAACCTTGTTATAAAATCTATAAAAATTTTAGAGTTTAGAAATTTCCAATTTTTATCACAAAACACATTATAAATCCAAAATTGATACTAATAAGGGAGATTTTTTAAATTTTAGGGGTTTAATTCATTTAAACATACATGTAAAAATTAAAATATTTTCTTTATCAATTCCACCACACTTGGGACTTGGACTGATGCACCGGTGAGCACTAAAATCAAATAAAATAAAATTCAAAACATAAACCAATGAAGTTCGCCAATTAATCACCAAGAATCAAAAGATTTAATGCCTCATCAAAAACAAATATTTAATGTTCTTAATTCATCTTATTCAAAAAATTTCCAATTCATTTATACTTCCATGAACAGAACACACTTACCTCACATTTATTCTATCTCAACATAAAATAGGCATTTTCAATAAGTTTTTTATCATCCAAATGCATGCATGAATCACCATAGATATGATAAATTTCTATATCCCTACCTAATGGGATCCAAGAACACATGATTATCATGAGGACCTTTCACGGTTGTTATATGAATTATATTTGGTGGGTTTCGAATATACAAAAAATATATGACTGAATAAGGATGGTTTGGATGCATTTTTAATGAAAATATGATTGATTCTAATTTTCACTCATGGATGGTCTCCTACTTACTCTCCTATAATGAATATTTTCTCTTAGACTCTCTTTTCCATCCCATTTGATCAAAATTTCAGCAAAAAATATGATTTTGTTTTTCTTTTTTTGGAATTTTCTAGATAGTGAAATCATTTTTCAATTGAGAACTCCCGCAAGGCACAACTACATTCCATTTGAGAGAACCATATATGCATAGCTCTCAGAAAAATATTTTTTAGCAGAAAAAATATATCTTCATTGTTTTAATATTCACCCAATGTAAAACCAAATTATGTAGCACATGCCAATGAATATACCTCCACACTTATTCTCCATTAGATCATTCTTTTATACATTTAGAGTGGGTTGGAAAGAGAAAATTGGCTTGTAATGTGGGTAACCTAACAGGATGTACAAGGATACTAAGGGAATACATTGTTCAAACATATTGGTAAGGCCCAAATAAAAAAGAAAATAATGAAAAAAGGTTCTTTAAAATTTAATGAAATTCCTCAATCATATTCATGACAAGTATCCCATCCCTCTTGTTTTGATAGAAATAAATCAAGTTCTATTTCAAAAAATCATGGATTGCTTCTCTCAAGAAAAGAGGATAATGTGATGAATATGTAAGAATGAGTTTAGAATCATCACATGAATGGTAATTTCAATTATAGAGAAACTGATATGTGGCATGATATTAAAATATTAGAGGTATTTTCAAGACATTTCAAAAATTTTGAACTTGAAAAAATTTCATTTTCACCATTAAGTAATGTTCAATTTAAAAGGATCAATCAGTACACTCCTTGGAATTATTTTCAAAATTAAAAAGGTTAATCATCAAAGCACACAAGTTTTATTAACAAAAATTGAAATAAAACACATATAATTTGATAATAAAATGAACATAATTTGAGAAAAAAAATGAAATGAGCTACACCAGAAATCGAAAAAAATGAAAACATAGAAATTCAAAGGAACCCACATAAATTCAAAATCTACCCAAAATATGCCTCCTCCTAAAACAATTCTATGAAATTTCCTCATTGTGCATCAATTTTATATGGGAATAAAATTTTTAAACTAAAGGAATAATAATTTAAGTTATAAGGAAAAAAACATGACATCAATTATATTCTGACTCATGAAGATGGATATCCTCCCCTAAAGGATCTTTGAAATTATCTCTCAATATATTCAACCTATTACCATTAACTGGGGATGTTGTCCCATTACCTATATATTTTATTGATTTGGTACCCAAAGAAAAAATATGAGTAATATTGAAAGGTCCATACCATTTGGGATGAAATATAATTGGGAAAACATTCAATCTTGATTCAAACAATAACACTTTATCTCCCTCCTTGGTGTTTTTGTTGATAATCATCCCATCATGAAATACATTGGTTTTTTCTATGTACTACATGGTGATTTCATATGGCTTATTTCTAATCTCCTCCCGCCCTGCAAAAAAAATTCGTTCCTTTCTATTAGAAAATAGATTCACGTTACATGCCTTGACAGCCCAAAAAGAATTTTCTTTTAGCTCAAAAAGTTGGGGTTAAGCCTTTTAGTAGACCAATCAAAATGGTGACATAAAAATGGGGGGTTTTAATGTAGTCCAATTGGACCATAGCACATCATCTAGTCTCAAAATCCAATCCTTTCTATTTGAGTTCACAGTTTTTTCTATAATTAGTCTAATTTATCTATTAAATAACTCATCCATTCAATTTTTTTAAGGATGATATGTTGTAGAGACCCTATGATGAATTCTATATTTCTTTATAATAGATTCCAATTTTCTATTAAAAAGGGTTACCTAGATCCATAATAAGAAATATTGGAAATCCAAACCTTGAAATCGAATTTCCTTTCACAATTTTGGACACACTTTTGGCATCATTAGTTCCTATTGGAATTGAATCTACCCACCTAGTGACACAATATATAACAATAAAGATGTAAATATATCATAATGATTTGGTAAAATGACCCTTGTAATACATTACCCAAACATGAAATACATAACAAAAGATAAAAGGATTTTGTGCCATCACATTCCTTTTGTAAATGTTTCCATGGAATTCATTATTTTTACAGGTACTATAAAATTCAAAAGCAACCCTAAAATGATCGGAAAATAAAAAATAGAATCAATAAATGTTTGTGTCGTTTTTTTGGGTCCCAAAGTTTCCTCCATAGTTTATGTTTTGGAAAAAATGTAGGATGAGTTGGTATTCAGAATTTGGAATGCATCTCCTAATCATGTGATCACTACCAATGTGCCATATGTATGGATCATCCCAAATGTAATTTATTGAATAAATGTCATATTTAGAAATTTATTTCTTGGAAAACCATTTGAGAAATTCATCAGTATCTAAATAATTGAAAATATTAGATAACCATAGTATTTCAATTTGATAGGAAAAAAACTCCTCATCAGGAATGGATTATTTAACCAGTGGATATATATGACGTTTTCCATCCAACTAAGAAGGTATCATTCTCAAATGATAAAAAAAGGTGTTCACTTCTTTTTTATCCTTTTTTACATAAAACTTTTATAATAGGATGACTCATATCAAAACTCTTGTTTTTTAAACATTTTTCTTAAAAAAAATATGATTATAGAATGATATGTGAAAACAATCACCTTTGAGCCCATCAGATAACATTTAATTTTTTTTACTGAAATGACAACATCCAGATGTTCCTTCTTAGTTTTTGTGTTGTTTTATTAGTCATTATCTAAATTTATATATTCATAGGCAAGTATATGAGATTTTTTTTTACAGCTTTTGTCTTCAAACTACCCCAAGATAAAAGTCTTATGCATCATTCCCGATTTCGAAGGGCAAGTCCAATATGGGTGGTTAAACAATGGTAGGGGTTATCCATTTTTATTCCATCTATAGACACAAAATTTCCAAGTAAAACCCCATTAAAAACCATAAAATTAAATTTATAATAATTTAGAACAATTTTCTTATCAGTAAAAGTTCCAAGAACATCATCCAAACTATTCAAATAATTTTTGAATGATGGGAAATAAATAGTGATGTCATCCCAAAAAATATCCATGCTTGTTTCTAGATATTTATATAAATTTCCCATCACACACCTCTAAAATGTTATAGGATAATTTCACAAACTCAAGGTAATCCTATGATATGTAACAGTTCCAAAGGGTCTTGTGAAAGTTCTTTTTTGATTCTCCATTGAAATATGAATTTGGAGATATCCACATAATCCATCCAGAAAACAGTAGTGGGTTTTCCTAGCTAGTCCTTCTTGTACTTGATCATCGAATGGTAATGGGAAGTGGACTTTACTTTTAACCAAATTAAACTTTCTATAATCAAAACACCTTCTCCGTTTATTTGGTATCATAAAAGGGAAAATATCCCCAAATTAATTCATTGATATTGTGAATCCACCTTCTTAGGGAATAACATGGATTAGACTTACCCATTGACTATCAGAGACGGGAAAAATAATTATAGTATCTAGTAGGTTGGTGAATTCATTCTTGACAACCACTAAATATGCTGGCTTGAATCAAATTTGAAATTGTATGACTTTTTTTTCCTCTAACAAAATTCTATGCATTCACACTAAAGGACTGATTCCTGTTAAATCAGATAGAGTCCATCCTATGGAGTTCTATTGGGACTTAAGGACTCCTAACAGTTGGTTCTAATAGTCTGTTAGAAAATATTCTGAGATTATGACAGATCATTGTTCATCCTCCCATAATAAATCATATTTTATTTTATCAGGAAGTGGTTCAACTCTAACTCGGGTTGGGGTTTCACATTGATTAACGAAGACTACCATTTATGATTATCAATTATCATTTCCTCTCAAAATTTTTCATTTGAAAAATTTGAAACATACCATGGGAGGCCACTAGTAGGTCCAAGGGTTTCCAAAAATTCAACTTAATCAATGATGAGATCAAGAATCTCAACATCCAATGTTTCATCAAAATCATCATGTTCCGCCTCTTGTTCGTCAGATTCTTAACCTAAATTTACATCTTTAAATCAGATGTTTTTATTTCATAATATCTAAAATTAGTGACATATTAATGGAAAATAAATAAATCAGGTTTACTTGTGGGGATGAATGACCCTAATCTAGACTTTTAATTGAATGAAAAATATTAAAATGCAACAAATATCCTCTAAATTCTATTACAAGTGTTTTTTGAGAACATTGATGATTTCATTCATAGTATTAAAAAATGGTCTCCCTAGAATGAGGCCTTCAAGGGAACTAAACTGATCATCTTCCATATCCATGATATAGAAATCCACATGAAATATCATTTCTCTCACTTGAACGAGAACGTCCTTTATAACTCATGCGGGCTTCATAGTACTTCGTTTGGCTAGTGGAATGATTATTCAAGAAGGATTAAATTCTCCTACATGAAGAGACGAGTAAACAAAATGTGGCATAACATTGATGGATTCCCTTAAATCAATCATGGCATCCTTCAAATTCAAATTTCCCAATGGTACAAGGAATTGTAACGCTTCTCATATTTTTACACATGATTGGAAAAGCATATTGAATAATGGATGAATCATTCCTCCCTAAGTTAAATTTTTTCTCCTCCATTTAATTTTCTATTTTGGGTACACATGTATTCGAGAAACATGGAATTCCTTGACATTTGTTTCACTACATCAATCAAAGTAATGTTGACATGAACTTTCTTATATGTTTCTAAAACCTCCTTACCTAAATTTTTTTCATTACTTGACTTTATCGGTGGTTTGATAGTTTCTAGGTTATTCTGAGAATTTATTTGAGAAAAAAGCGCCATTCATTCTATTCCAATCGATCTTTGTTCTTTCCAAGAAAATTTCACCCCCTGAATTTTTCGTTTCCATTCAAATATCATTCATAATTTCCCATTTTTTTCAATTTTGTTGGGATTCTCATTAATAGTTTCAATAGTAGGTTGAATTTTCACATTATGTGGGTTATTCAATCTTGTTCCACTCATAATATCAATTTCAGTCACCTTTTACATCCCATTATCTGTTTGACTCAGTTGGGGATGTGATGGTAAACCTCCACACTTTTGATTTGTTATGAAACTAACATTAAAAGAATGTTGAACAATTTGATTCATCAAGGTATTCATCTTGTTCTTTTTTTATTTTAAAAATTCTGGCTAGTTTTTCATTGATTCTTATTGCTACCTTACTGCTTACTCAATGATGCCCTATGTGTTCTGAGTGGAATTTTAAATATAAATTTATGTTCCAGAATGAGAATTGGATTTATCATTGAAATATCTTGGGTGAGAATTACTAAATTATCCTTTGAATAATCCTATATGTTGTTTGGGTGTCCAAAAACATTCATTAGTTTTTCAATCCTTGATTGAAATTTTTGTTGTTTTGAAATGGCCTTTCATGGTTTGATTGAAATTGTTTTCCAGGAAAAATAGATTTGCAGTTTTCATATGGATTTTTCATTTAAAGGGATTCATCACTAAAATGTTCATTAGAAGAACAAAATCTATAGTGAGCATCAACATGAAATGTTGCTTCATGTTTGGGTTATGTTCTGGTCTTATTGTACAGGATCATCAACCTCACCATGGTAGTTTGATCAGACAATTATCTTCCATTCGAGGTTTTTTTCAGGACTAGTAGTTGGGAATTCTTATGTATATTTTACAAGGGGCTGGCCACTTGTTCCCCATTGCTAATATATTTTGGCCATGTTAGCCTTTAATATCCTAAAATAAGATGTATTTTTTTCTGATAAATCCCCTCCAATGGAATCATCAATCATACTTATATCTATATGGAACAATCCCCAATAAAAATAAGGAATCAGAATTTGGTCACTTATTTTTTACAGTGGGGTAGAAAAGATAGATTCTTTTGAATCGTTCCCATTATTAATGCAACGTCACTCCTTGAGTTTTCCAAATTCCACTCATTTCATTTCAAATGGAATATGTTTTTGAGGCATGAAAAAAATTTCTAGGAAAAATTTCTCCAATTCATTCTAATTTCTAATTAATGTTGAATGTAAATAGAAGAACCAATCCTTGGAAACCCTTATAAAGAAAAGGTAAAAGACCTAAATTTCATTTTATTTTCATTAACTCTTTGAGGTTTCATGTTGACACAAAGATAAATAAATTCTTAGAGGTCTGGATGGGTTCTTTCACCTAGAAAACCATTAAATATTAAAATATGGTGTATGAAACCAAATTTTATTTCAAACCCTGTGGGTGCGTTTTGATATTCCAGAAGCTTTTCTTGATTTTCATCATATGATGATGCCAATTATTTCAATGTTCTGTTTTCTACCATTAGAATTTCAGTTTCAAACAATTACGTCTAATTATGTTCGTGGATGATTCATAACATAGTACATGTGGATCTCTAGTAGCTCTAACCCAAGGGTGAAATGTTATACCAATTTTAAAATCCAAAGGCAATAAGGTTGGGTCAGAATTTCAGGTCATACAAAAACAATTTCTCTAAAATCATCATTTGAAACCTCCATGGAATAGATGCTAGTTTAATAGGGGTTGTTTCATTAAAACCATGATCAATAAATTTTTTCCCCAGTGAAATGCAGTATAGAAGTCCTTGGATTGTCTCTCGAGGAGGTCACAATTTGAGATGCAGGACTATCACATTTTTTGTTTATTTTTGTAAGAAGATAAATATGGATATTTAATCAAATGATAAAAAAATATAATAAAGAAATAATATAAAGTGAAAGATACTATAATATAAATACATAAAAATTTTGATTGGATGTATAAGGGGTTTGAAATCCAAATGAAAACAGAAGCTGTGGACAAGCTTCATCCCCTCAGACATTCCCCTCTTCCTTGTTTAAAAATATTTATCAATAGAATTTAAAAATTCCCCCTCCAATGACTCACATGTGAAAAATAAAATTTATATAGATATAATATAAACATCTCAATAATATTATTATCCCTTATATATAATTGATTCTATTACTTTATTACCTCCATGTAATGAAACCTAATAAAATCACAATGCTCAATGGAAAGACATCCCCAATGAAATTTAAACAGTGAAATAAACTAATTTAATTCATCAATTGAATAAATATCAAAATAAATTTTATGAAATTATATTCATGAAAGAAAACTACTACATTTATTTAAAAATATATGTTCAAAAGAAATTCCAAAAGAGATTGCAAAATAATAATGAAACTTATAAGATAGTTTCAGTCGAGTCGTGCCATCCACAACCACTTGGTCCTTACCCTAACATCACTTCAGAATCCTCCATATTATATATTCTAAAATAAATGAACACAATATTAATCAGCAGCTAAATATGAACCTTTCCCTTTCCCTCTCAATCCAACTCACTTGAAATTGGATATCTAGAGATCGAAGAAAAGGAACATATTTATCGGCAAATGGGTGAAATTTTTTGGGTCCAAATATTTAATCGGAAAGGTTATAATTCATAACCCAATAGATATCATAATATGTGATAGGTGTCTTCAGGAAAGTTGTTAAAAAATATTTTATTCATCAATACTAAAACATCCACATTTCTTGGACAAAATAATAGAATGTTATAGATTAAATACTGAGCATGTATGTTTCATACCAAGAATTCTAGGAATCTTCCACCAATGTATAACTAATAATTACTCCATTAATTAGTGAAAAACTCCACAAAATTATTTTAATAAACTCTTATATATGACATATTTCAAATATATTTTCAATCATCTAAATTTGAGGTGTTTATACTGAATTATGCCTCAGTTATGTATGGTGGGTCCACGTTGTCTTCCCGAACAATTGTTCAACAGGATTGATTTTATAGGGCCTCATGTGTTTGGAATCAGTTATTTTCCCCGAATATAGTGTTGAAGGAAATAAATCCATGAATTAAAAGTATAAATCAATTTTGAATTATATTTTAAAATTAATGACCCAAATAAAACTGTGATAAAAAGCTGTAAAATGTCCAGAATTAACAAATTTTCAATTTTTATCCCTAGACAGACTCTAAATAAAAAATGCATACAAATAAGAAAAAATTGATAAATTTGTGGGGGTTTAAATCATTTAAACAGACATGAATAATAAAGAAAATAATAGTATTATCACATACCCCCATCCTACCATGCATGACCCCCACCATAATATGACCCATAAAAATGATCATATCACATCGTGCCCGAAAATGCAAGGAACACCAACCCACAAGCACGATCACATTTCACTCAGAAACACCAGGGCTATAACATCTCACCTAAAAATACTATCCTATCACAACAACCATATAATGCATGAACAGACCTCTGAAAGTCACAATTTTTTCAACTACTACCTCTCTTATAAGAGATAATGAGAAAGATCAAGTACCCATAAATCTATCCTCCTCATTGGATTTCAAGACATTCACCCCTAGATGGATATGTGGGTGTCGTAACAAAGTCCTCGACATGGGTGGAAATTTTTATAGAAAAAAAAGAATATATAAGTATGTATATATATATACACAAAAAATTCCAACATATGGGTTCAAAACAAAGTAATAACCAACTCACAATATCCATACTTTTTCTTCCACCTCTTAAAAAATAACACCACACATTCCATATCCACAAGTCACATCACCAACCAATTGAATTTTATGAACCCACTATTTTGGTTATTTATCAAAAACCATGTTTTAACTCAAATACCACCATTTAATTGTTCAAAAACATTTTCAACTCACTAACTAGACTAAACCATGTCATTTCAATCATTATTAAAAACATCATTTACTACATCACTACTCGAGCATCCATCAAAAAACAACTGTACATCACAAGTTTTTCAACATTCCCATAATACCATCCCTCCTCCTATCCAAAATCATTTCTAAATGTCCAACTCATTTCCATAAATAAATCTATAAGAAACCACCTCATTTCTGTAATATCCGAGGCAAACAAATACAACCTTGCTACCTTAAAAGAATGTGAAAACAACCACCTCGCTGCCCCCTGAAAAGAATAACTCAACAACCATCATTCCCACATTCCCTAACCAAAAATCACATCCCTAAAATCATGACCACACATCAAAACACATCAAAATCATTTTATATATTTATAAAGGGTATTTTACCACAATTCACATTGTTTTAGGGGCATTATCACACAAGTAATAATCTTGGGAAAACCATTTCATTAGCTAAATAAGAGTGGTTTGAAAAATTTCATATTAGGGTGAAATAATAATAATAACAAGAAATGAATTGGCCACAACACATATCATATATCACAAAACCCCCCATATTGGCCACAATGTTTAGTGGGGAATTAATTCCATACATACCCTATATCATAATCATATCAAAGACGTAAAATCATGCGAAACATTCCACTTCCTGATTTCAATTTTAGGAATCCAATTATGTGTCTTTGATTAAGCCATCATATCCATACCCTTATATTAAAAAAGTAACCCCCCCCCCCCCACATGAAACAAAATAAAGATAAATGATGTATTACATACCTCAAATAAACATTCCAACTCTTTGTGCACCGTATAGTGAAAAAGAAACACCCACCAATGACAATTTCACATTGAGAAAACATGGATCAGCCTATATTTCACTAAAATATCATCAAAATGCTTCCAAAAAACACTATCCAATCCAAACCATACGACTAAAATGAAACCCAAAATAATAATAAACGAAAACTAACCATGAATGGGAATATAACCTACCATAGATTACCAACGACGATGTACCAGAACCATATGATTTAAGAAGGAAGTTGGATTGAAGAACCCTTTAGGGTGCCTCACACATTTTCAAAATGACGGAGAAGGGAGGTGGTCGAATGAAACAATATTTAGATGAATGGGTTATATAATAACATGTATCCCCCTGTTAAACATCATGAAATCATCACATGGGGTGTAATCCTTGGGTTTACAAAAAATTTCCACATTTGTTGCAAAATCATATCACCTCTAAAGATTTATCACATGAATTTAATACACATAAAAAATCACTATTATATGATGTGTACCATTCTTATGGGTGACAGTTTATCTTCATAATATCCATGAACCACTTAGATACACAATCTATGAACCACCATTACATGTCATTTATGTAATAAATTACATGTATTTCCAACAGCAGCACTGTTGTAGCTCAATCATCCAAAAAAACTCATGAAATATCCCTTGAAAAAATTCAATGAATGAAACTAGAAAATTAATAGATCGGGAAGGCTCATACCATTAGATTAGATACCTATAAAACGATTTTACCCCTCATGAATCAAAAACCAAACCGAGACGGAAAGGGGTCTAAACAACCTACCCATTAGATACATCTTAAAGATTTTTCCATACATTGATCACTACCATAAACCAAGCAAAGAAAACCAAATGACCAAAAAAATCTCACACAACATCACCAATATACATCCATATCACACTAACTATCTAATATTCACACAACCCATACAAAAAACCATCATAACGAACAAGATGCACTTCCCAGAACACCCAAATTAGGTAATTCCATCATCCATGTCATGATATTATCCACTCTTGGTGACACTGACTCAACCATACAGGTTTAATTGCATCCTAGTTAATGTGTTTCGATTATGAATCAGGTTCTCACATTTTCATATGTCCAGATTTTATAACACATCACCCACCCTCTTCTCATCAATAGAAAACTATAATTATCATAAAATAGAAGGATCCAAAAATCACATCATAATGAAAAATAAGTAAATAAAAAATCAAAACATCTCGGGGTACATAAAACACATATGCATCTCTAACTCCAATGTTCTCTCCTCAACAACACTATTCCTCCAATACACATCATCCAAAGAAATGGTACATCCATGCAATTCCTTCTCTTGGAAATCATGGACCCCTACGTTCTTCTCCACGAATGTCATTTCATGTTAAATAATCAAGTATCACTAACGAAGGATATGAGAGTCATCATGAATATACTGATTAATCAGAGAGACATGAAAAATCTTAGGGATCCTCTCCATCCATGGTGGAAATTCCAATTGATATGCCACATTAACAACTCGCCCCCACAAGTCAGTTAGTCCAACAAAATTTAGTGAAAGATTAATACAACTTCCAAACCTCCTCTTCCTACAACAAGATAAAGAATTCAAGAACACATAATCCCCAACCTCAAACTCCCTATTTCTCCTCCTACAGTCGATACAATAATGATTCCATCCATGTGATTCTTTCATAATCTCCTCTCGCAATTGAATAAACTTTGTTGTGCTCTATTCCACATCGGGTCTAAGAACTGTTTCATCCCCAACCTTTCTCCAATTAGATGGAGAAAAACATGGTCTCCTAGAAAAAGCCTCAAATAGAGCCATATCAATGGAAGAGTGATATATATTTTTATAATAAAACCAAACTAATGGAATGTTTCAAACCCAATATCTACCAAAGTCCATGATGCATACATGCAACATATACTCTAGAATATAGATGGTCCACTTTGTTTTCCTATCTATATGAGGGTGGAAAGAAGTGATAAGGTTTAACTGAGTACCGAAAGAATGTCATAGTCCTCTACAAACTCTTGAGTATAATTTTTTTTCTTGATCCAATATAATGGACCTATGAACTCTATATAGCTAAACCAACTCATCCACATAATTTTTAGATAATGAATCCTCTTCAAAAAACCTCTTGATCACTAAGAACTAGGCCAATTTGATCAAATGATCCACAATCACAAAAATAACCTCACAACCTATGTAATATTATGGAAACTATAGGATGAAATATATCAAAATTTGATACCATTTACACTCAAAAATATCTATGAGATGTAAAACATTTCTAAGAACATGATGCTCACCCTTTACCTACAAGAAAACCAAGAACATCACCACAAACACTACCCCCATCCATTTCATCCTTGAGCTCCAAAATTGCATCTCCAAGGCATTGTATATATTGGATATTCATGGTATAACTACCAAAAGTGTACTATAAAGTCATGAAGTTATTCCTCATGAATCAACACCAGAACAAACAACCTCCCTTGAAATTATATTTGGCTTTTACCATCCTCCTCCCATAAATCTAGAGCATCACCATGGATAACACGATCAAAAGTAACCTCAAACTATGAGTCTACCCATTGAGACTCCTCTACCTTATTCATTAGGTAATAATTAACCATTGTATGAATCAAATATCCTCTACCATAATCCACCCATTGTTCTATGTGAAAGGCATATAAATTCTATATTGATCTCCAAGAATCCCCAAACATCTGAAAGACATTTTTACATGCCTTACTACTTAAAGTGTTAGCCAGAACATTCTTATTTATTGAGATATAGAAGATCTAAAAATCTTAAACCAAAAGAAACTCTATCCATATCCACTTCCATATGTTTAGACAAGGATGAGAAAAGATATACCTCAAGATTGTGTGATCTGTGACAACAATGAAATGGTCCCTAACAAGGTAATATGACTAAAAAAACATTGAAAAAAACAACCCCTAAAAAATATAGATTATGAGTGGCATAATAGATCAATTTCTACCTATTAATCAACATACATCCAATTCACATACGAGAAGAATCATAAAACACATCAAACATCACCCCCTCCTCGGGAACCTAAAGCACTGGAGATCTGATTAAAATCCCCTTCTGGTAACTGAATGCTACAAATAACCAATCAGTTGACACACAAACCAAGCCTTTCTGAATGAATATTTTGAACATGAATACAAATATAGATAAATAGTGTATAAGAAACAGATAATACCATGCAGGAAAATGGGAAGTGAAACCTATGCCACATTCTTTGGGGAATCTTGAGAGACAACTACCTCAGCCTTTTATGAGTCTATAGACACACGCTATTGAGACAAAACATGATCATGTAAATACACCCATCATGTCCAAAAATAATCCTTTGACAACTTTCTGTTGTTCTAGTGGTGTTGAAGAATCACTAAGACAACTCTGAGATGATTGACATAAACCTCCTATGGCCTGATGTAAATCATGATATCATCAATGAATATGATGAAAAAACATTCCATGAACTCATAGAACATGGAGTTCATACTCCCATTATCATTTATTGTCTATTCATTACACTGAATGAGATGAATACAATATCAAAGTGTCTATACCTATATTTGAAGGAAATTTTCTGGATGTCACCCTCCTCCACCATCAACAGGTGATATCTAGGCCACAGATTAATCTTAGAAAAGAAATATCCCCTATACGCTATTAAAAAAGATATTATATCCTTGGAAGAGGGTAATTTTTATTTTTCATCACCCGATTCATCATCTGTAAGTCCATACACAACCTCATACATACATCCTCCATCTGAGTGAAAAACCCTAGAGCACCCCACAATGACACATTGGGATTGATAAAATATGTCTACATTAGATCATTTATATGAATCCTTAAGTCCTAAAAACCCATATGGTTTCATCCAAAAAGGATCCATTGAAATTAGAGAATCACCGGGATGTATGTCTATCCAAAACTCAGTGTATTATTGAGGGTTTAACAACACAAACTCCTCGAGATAAATATCTATAAACTCCCAAATGATCTTGGGGACCACCACTATCCTTGTTTACACTGATTACACTAACATCTCAACTATTAAGGAAGTATGTGGTTCTACATATTGAATTCCCTCCTCAAAACCCTGCTCTCCAATAAATTGACACACTAGAAATCCATATATGAGGAAAAAACTATAATATAGTATCATTCGAAAACAACACACACATAATATAACCTGTTTATTTTGATAATAAAAATATATGGATGTATTCTTATCTATAAAGTAACCCCACGATTCTAGTGTGGCCCCACCATTTTATCTAAAGCATGAAAACACATCAAACAAACCGGTATATCCTCTGACTAATGTAGTCAACTCCATGGGAACATGAAGCTTCTCTATATCTAGTCCTAGAGGTGGGGATAAAAAGGGTGAAAATAGAGTTCTAATCTCATGAATCAAACAACAAATAAAAAAGGGTAATAAATGAATTAACCGTACCTCTAATAATCTTTGTACCCTATGACACTACATTTATTATTTTGTACAACTAACCATGCCTAGATCCTCATCCTCAATACAAATGAACGACCCCATGACGACACATATTTCACAATCACTAAAATCAAGAAAAATATAGGGGTAAAACTATACTTGATCCATCTCTCCTCGATATAGAATAATCCTACATCCACTACTATTATAATGATCTCACTAGTAAATTTTGTCGAGGCTGGCACATAACCTATCCACCTCTACTAAACTAAACCCAATGTAAGACTAGGAATTGGTTTTGGTGAAGAAAATAAACCCCACAACCAAAATTTATTAGTACTAATACCCAAGGGAAATTACAAAAACCATTGTCCATAGATGGATGGAAAGAAAACTGATGACATGGACTCCCTCCTGGTTGAATAATCAAAGGTCATGGTTATTGAGACATGTAACTGACAACTCTACTACTCAAGGAACCCTACTAGTTCTCATTTCATGGAAAACCACCTAGTCAGTGCATCTGATTTATCCCCTAATACTTAATTAAACCTCTAGATATGTTGGATATGTAAATGGAGTAACTACACACTAGATAAAAGTGTAGAGTGCCTCATCAAGATGTCTTTCATGAGACTCTTATATAAAATGAATTGGGAAAAAATTCCTAGGGTCATTGAAATTGATTCCAACCTCTCAAACTGATATATTATTATACTAAAGATAATGAAACTCTTGTACATTCTCTACCGTCATAGTTAATGGGAGAAAATGTACCCAGAACTCCTTCTGGAAATTTAATCTGAAAACATCTACCTCCTTCCTCTCTCCATAACACAACATCCACCACTGATGTGAATCTCCCCACATCTTAACTGCTTCAAATGAAACCCAATAATCCGCCAGAGTCCAAATAAAACTGAATTTTATCTAGGTATCCTCTATTCATCTCCCTATATCAACCTATGATATATCGTATTTCTAATTCCCCAGAGCCTATACCTGGAAAGAATCAACGCCCTCCACCAATACTCATCGTCTTTTTCTAGATCAACATTACAGTGATCAACTGGATCATCTTTCCAAACCTTCACCACCTAAGCCACAAGAAGAAGAAGAAGAACATGATATATAGTAGAAATTGGAAACGAAAATTTACTAAACCCGATAGGATGGAATTTTTTAGGAATAATTTTAATTTATTTTATTGATTTTAACCTACCCCAAACTACCCAATTAAAAAAATAATATAAATAATCATGATGTATATATATCTATGAGGTCTGTACCTTGTAAACAGGTCTATCTCACATTGAAATTTAATAATCTTTATATTCATTCACTGGATCATGGGGGGGCTAATATATAATTTCCTAGATGGTCTCCATATCCTATGCCATGCACCAAAGTCAGCTAGAACTATTGGAATTCCTCCCCATGAAATAATTGTTGTTCCCAACTCCAAAATCCATCATATCTATTAACCATTTATATAATACCACTCTTCTATAACCCCTCCCCACAAAGATACAATAATGAGGGGGTAGCGATAATGAACCCTGATTCCCACCTCTAGTAGGCCCCAACATGGTTATTAGCACAAAGCGTATAAAAATATCATGAAATTTGAATAATTACCCTCTATAATAATATAGGATCCAGAGATAAGATGAATCATCCAAAAAAACTGTATGAAATAATATAAAATAAACCGAAAACATACCTCAATTCATGTATAAATAAAGCTGATACATATAAAAATCTCCAAAATTAAATACATAAATGAAAAAGATAATGTAGCGAGACAATAGTTATCCAACCATCTGAGCTATTAATGTGCACAACGATACCTGTAATCTACCTAGAAATGTAAAAATAAATATACATGAAGGGTGAGAATACAACTATAGTCATTAAGAAATCCAAAGTCTATCATGAACATGTGAGAGAAGTATACAAAAAAACTTTTTTGAAAATAGAAGAACCAAAATTGCTTAAACAAGTCAACTATCCATTGTAACCACACTATGTCATGATCACCAAATAAAACAATTCAAAAAATATAATATAATATGTATAATTTAAAACAAAGGTACAACACACTACTTTACCTCTGGAATGATCCTCTCACACCCCAACTCTAAACATCTTGGTAATCTGAACTCTTCATTATACCACACAACCTCCAAAGATTGGTCACACCACATCACACCCATAGAAGCTCGGTCCATAACATCGCAACCACTCTCATAACTGGAGTATTGGGGTTTCATGATCTTATAGGACATCATGCTCATGAACTAAACCTATTATTATTTAACCCCACCCAAATCTTCCCCACACGAATAGTCAAATCACACCTCACCCAAAATCACATAGGAGACCACCCCAAAATCACGATCATATCTCACCAAAAAATGGTCCATCACATCTCAATTGAGAAATCATAGGTATAGATACCCCATATAATTATCTAACAGGTCTTCAACCATCACAACCTATAAAATTCCTACCTCACCTAGAAGAGATAGTGTTAAGAAGATGTTACCAATCCATCCATCCACCTCACTAGATTTCAAGAAAACAACCCCATGTGTCTATATGGTTGTTGACACATAGTGATCGATGTAGGTGGGTGTGTATATAAATATCAAGGAATATATATATCCACACACACTCCCACACTATGGGTAAAATAAAAAAAAACTAACCAACTCACAATATCTCCACTTTTACTGCCAAATCTAAATGTAGAACACCACACTATCCACAAAAACAAGTCAAATCACCATCAAATTCTATTTGATCAACCCATTATTTTCATTATCTATTGAAACCCATGTTTTAACCCACATGCCTCCATTTGATTATCTGTCATCCATTTCCAACCCATTAAACAAAACATCCATTTTCATTTAAATCATTATTAATCACGTTTTTTATTCTATCACAACCCAATAATCTAGAATAAACTACCACACATCACTAGTATCTCAACATTTCCATTATTCCATCTCTCCTATACCCCACAAGAATATCTAGACAACCACCACACCATAAAAAATCATGACAAAACAACATCAACCTCACTGCCCCCAAATCAAGTCAAACCAACTACCACACCTCTGCACCAAAAAAGGCCAAACAACCGCATAGCTTCCCAAAAACACAACCAACCAACCTTCACCCCCTCATGACCCAACCACACATCACTATCCTATAAGAATGAAAACACATATTAGTACATCATGATCCTTTTTATAGATTTACAAAGGTGTTTTTATCACATCACAATTTATTTTAGGGGTGTTATCACAGAAGTTAAAATCATGGGAGAGGCCATTTCATTATCAAAATATATGTGGTTATCCAATTTACATATTAGGAGATGTCATAACAATCCAAACGGAAGAAGAAGTCACATCACATATCATCTTGCATAAAAAAATTACCCAACAAACATGATTTTTTGGGTGGCATTAAGCATATACAATCACAATATCACAATAATATTAAATCCTCAAAATCATGATAAACATTCCCCTTTCACATTTAAATTTCAATTTTCCAATTATTTATCATTGATTAAGCCAGACCATCCATAACCCAAAGATAAAAAATGAAAACCCCTCCTACATGAGACACAATAAATAGAATCAATGTATTCCCTTCATCAATGATGTTTTCCAACTCATTTCACACCGCTTGGAGAATACTAAATTCCTAATAACAATAACCACAACATGAGATACCAAAAATCAACCTATGTTGCACCAAAACATCATCATAATTCAATCTAAACACACAAACTAAAACAAAATGCATATCAACTGTGAAACCCAATAGAACAATTGATGAAAAATAACCAAAAAATCATATGAGAAACTACCATGGATAGAAAATAGTGATCCAAAAATAGGATTGATGTTGAAGGAAGAGGACTTAAAGAACTCCCTGTTTCACCTTTGGATCTTCCAAAATGGGAGTGAAGATAGTTGTCTAAATGAAAAAAATCAGTTTTAAGGGTTCTAAAATAATCTTTATCTCACTGGTAATATGTCGTTTAACTATTATAGGACATGTAATCTAGAGGTTTCTTTAAAATTTAAACATTCAATAAAAAATGTGTCACCTTGAATTATTAAACACCCTAATTTATTAAACAATGTGAATCCCAATTACATGACTTAAACCCTTTTCACATGATACCCATAGGTATTTACAATCATTGAACCACCCAAATACACAATCCATGAACCACTAGTAAATATTTTTTATGTAATACATGGAATGAATTTTCATAATAAGCTCTATTGTCCCTCTAGGGTCATCAAAAAACTCATAGAACCACCCTTAAACACTACTAACCACCAAAACTAGAATGATTATTGAATCAGATGTACTAGACTATTAAATTTGACCTAAAGAAATAAGTGGTTTTGTTTTTACAGAAGTTATTGAAACATTACCTCAATGGTGAGATCTTTATGGCCTTAACAGATTGCTTGAGTTTGAAGTATATGTTTTTATAATATGATTCTAATCTAAGGAAACTAAGGTGGATTTATTTTGTTCAATAATATGACTTTGATTTCAAATATACTATAGAAAATTTAAATTTAATGGATGGTTCTTAGAGAATATAGTCATGGATGTTTATTGTTTAAGAGTATTTTGATTCTAAGAGGGGATGGATGAGTGGGACTCCCTACACATAGATGTGGGGGTATATGAGGGTGGATTTTTCTTATTTAAAATAATGGTGTAGTATTAAATGATGCAGAAGGTAGAGGATTATATATGGTGAGACTCAGAGGTAGTAGTTATGTGTGATCATTTTGATCATGGTGATGTTCCATAAGGATGGTTGGAACCCAATGTTGTTTTAGGGTAGGTTGTTCATTCTTATAGGGATGGATGATATCTTTCATTTTAAGGAGAACAAATCATGTTCCCAGTAGTTCGTTGCAGGCATTAAATGTTATTGAGTGGATGTGCGACGATATCTCGATATAACTCACCATCGGGTTTCCCCGAGCTCATGGAGGTTTTGAAAATATATATTTAACCATGTATTAGTTGAAAAAGTCATCTCACTTCTTATAGATCAAGGAGTCAAAAATTGCAGATTTTTTGAAAAGGGGGAGGGTGGATAAGGTGATCTAACTATATAGAGTCACAAGGTCTATTTTCTCAGAAAATGTTTATTATTTTACCTCAGGAGTATTGAATAGATTGAAGCATAATTTTATAACTCAGTTACCCATCAGCACAACATTCAATACTCATATGTATAGTAAATTTAAGTTCACTATCAAGATGTTAGAGGATATGTTTCAGGCATATATACTAAAATTTGGTGGATCCAGATAAAAAAAATTATTTGGATTTGTTTTCGTATAACAATAGCTTTCATTCATCCATTTTTGTGGCCTAGTATAAGTATTTTTAATGTTGTATTTTTTATTCTTGATTTTATAGGGCTATTTTTGGGAAGTCATTATTTTATGTTCTATATGTTGTATAAAGAATGACCGATAAGTTTGAGGTTGTTCATGAGAGGCTGAAAGAAGAACATGAATGATAAAAAGATTATGCTAATCCCATGAGGCCCCCCTTAGATTTCAGGTTTGGATAAAACATTTTCATAAATGATTCCACTCAATAGTGATTATAGAGACATGGAAGGGAGAATTCTCTCACCCTGGTTTGTTATACAATTAATGTGTTGGGGCATGTTGGAAGCTGGATTATAAATTGGAATTTCCTCCATAGCTTCAATGGATTTGTAACATATTCATCATCTATCATATCCATTGGTATCTTCGGAATGACTCCCATGTCATTAAATTTGCAGATTTGGATATCATGGACAATAAAACGTTATTTTTGTTAATATACTTTATTCTAGATCATCAAGATATAGTGCATCAAGAACATAACATTCCTTCGGTTCATTTTTTGTTCAGGCATGATTTCCTAGATGAGTGTAAATGGGAGTGTAAGATCCATATTTTTTCACAATACCCAATGTCCTTTTGAGTTTTCAATTATTTCCCCATTCATTATTATTGTAATATTTATATATTATTGGATTTGGAAATTTTCCTTTATCATTGATATGTGATGTGTGCTAAAAAATAAAGAATATGATGATGGTAAAACTTAATTTCTAACCAAGACATGTTATACCATGACATGATTATAACCATACATGAGATTAAATTCCTCTCAACGTGGATAATATCTTGACATGGGAGATGGAATTACAATATTTTTTATTGTAGTGATCATTGGTTTGGGAAGTGTGAAGGTTGAGACAATTGTACCAATGGTTTTGTAGAAGGGAGTTAGATTGAGGATACTGTGAGATGGTGTGGGGATATGATGGTAATGAAGATGGTTGTCAGATAAAAGTGGATTAAGGTGGTCTGGTGATGTTGTTTTGTTATGTGTTCATTGGATGTTTGTTTGGATTGTTTTTTTGACATTAGTTGTGTTCAGTGATAAAGAAATCCTTATGTGATATCTCATGGGATGGATGTTTGAACCTCTAACCCTCTAACCCTCTTTACATCGTAGCTTGGTTTTGATTTTTGAGGGTGAGAATTATTTAATAGGTATCTAATGTAAAATTTTGGACCTATATACCCAAAATATTATTGAAATTCTAGCGGTACTGGAATACATAGGAAATATCAATGAGTTTGGAGGGGAATAAGTGGATATCTCTTTAAAATATAGCTAAAGGATTTCTCTAATATAGAGATGAGAACTACACTTGAGGGGTGGGTACTATGGAATGGAGAGTCCTACTATGAAATAGGGGAAGACCATGCAATATTTTTTAGTTCTTCTAAGATTTAGATGGTTGTAGCATGGTCTTCAGGCTGTTACACAGGGATCTGGAAGGAGTGGTTTTGATTCCACTTCAATATTTGTCATGGTTTTGATGTGGAGGAGGGATGGGGTGCAGACTCCTATTCAGTTTTCACATGTTTATTTCATAGTGTATTGGGATATACTACGGTCCACTCCACATGTTTTCATATCTATGGTGTAGATATATCCATAGATCTCAGAGCTGCATTGACCAATAAAAATACGATATAGTACCTTGCATTATGTCATGATCCTAAATGTTTGTGGAAGTCATACAATGTAGTGAAGAAATTTGCGTACTCGTGTGGTGTTTTTTAGACTAACGATAAATTCTAAAATCCCCATAAGGATAATCAATTTTCCATATTTTATATCACTTTATAGAAATCCAAGTGGATCCTTTAGATTTATTTCAACCCCTAATTATTGGACTTCAACCTCAACCTTGGTAGATCGATCCATGGTGGCTTTAGGTTTGTAATCTTCTTTACCCCCCCCCCCCCGTAGTTTACTGATTGTTCTTCATCAGATATTGGTTTATTTCAAGTGAAAATATGGTTTTGGTTTTTTATATGATAACAATTTGAGGGGGTGTTTTTTGAGTTATTAAGGATCTATTTTTATTTCATGTGTCTAGTAGTGGAATTATTCTTGATTAATCCTTATTTAGTGAATTAGAATGCATCATTTGATGTAGGGGATCCATCAATTTTAATGTAGTTATATCCTATTGGATGGGTTATCATATTGTTTATCTTCTTAATGATATTTTTCATTAACCTAATTAAGTTAATGAATTTTTAATTTGGAATTTAATGTGAAGGGGAATAAAATCACACACTTTACAACCTTATAATATTTTTGAAATTTTGATTTTACATTCCTGACACTTTGAAGAAAGTACGAGTTTTGGGGGGATATTTTTTCAATTTGATTTTTGTGATTATGAAAAAGTTATTGTGTGATTTCCTATTATCATATTTATTTTTAATGTATAAAAAATTATATACAGCTATTAAATTGGTTGCACATGGAAATTATGGCTTATGTGGGAATACCCTTTAAATAAATATGTGAAACTGGTGAAAAGACCCAGGTTAAATATGGAATAGATTTTAATGATGGTAAAAGTAATTTATTGTATGGTTATGATAAAAGAGTGAATTCTATCGGATGTAGTTATTATTTGTAGTTGTGATGTATGGTTGTGTTCTGAGGCGATGATGTGTGGTTAGGTTATGTGGTAAGGATGTGTGGGGGGAGATGCACTAATATGATAGAATGGTTTATAAATGAAGTGATGATTTGGTGGTTGTGGTTATGAAATGGTGGTATTGTGGTCTATTTGGAATGATGATTATGGTTTTAGTGACATTTTTCATTGTACTAGTTTCCTGGGTAATAATGGAATTAAATTTAAATGGTGAATTTAATTAGAATTGGTTGACATTTCTAATGAACATGGAAATAAAATGGGTAGTGGGTATTATATGGTGGTTATCCAATGTGAATTGAATATGATGAAATAATGAAATGAATAAGTTTTAATATGAGTAGGATTAATGAGGGAATTTGGCTAGAAATTGGAATCATTTAATTTTTATTGGATTCAAAGGAATGATGTAATACGGAAAGTTTCTTGTATCATATTATGTGGTGATGTTAATTTAGTGATGGCAGCAAAAGTGGAAGTTGTTTTGAAGATATTCAGTGATGTTTTCAGTTGGTTAGTGATTTTTTGTGAACCTACAGATTGGTATTGTGTGTCGTTATATATATACCTTATATATTACATGTGATTTCTATATAGTCCACAACCATGTTGCGAATCATTCAGTGGAAACAAATTGTTTTGGGAGTGTTTTTCTAACATATCGGTGATGACAAGGTATGGATGGTTACCCGATTCCCCCACCCTCTCTACAATGAGACATTGAAAATAACTAGAAATAATTGAAATAAGTCAAATTTGTATGGTGGGGGTGAATAAAGATATGTATTATGGTGGGAGGAGCGAACAAGGTTGATTCCATTAATATTCAGGATATCCTACTATCCTACTTATAGTTAACATATGATGTGATTGACTAGGTATCTACGAGTGAGATTAGATGATACATGATGGAACAAATGTATTTGGTTGAGATGCTAGTAGATAGACCATATTTTTGAAGTAGATATAATATATGACGTAATTTGATGTGATGGACTAGGTGTATTCGAGAGAGATGGGTTATACAAAAGATCTATGAGTTCCAGGATATACAAATTTGTGGTGTGCGATTGGTGAATGAGTGGGAAATTGGTGAGGGGTTCCCTTTTTTGATATTATTCTTATTTTTTAATGTATTTGGATTCATTATTTGGTGAGAGATAACTTTTGAGGATATATTTGGTTACTTTATATATTTAGGTGTTATGGGTTCTGTAGTTTTATCATTAGTGAATTAATACACACTTTTTTGCATTTCCATACGAGACTTTGGGTACAATTATTGGTGAGTATACATGAATACACACCTCATGTATAAATAAACGACATTTTAGGTATTTAGGAAGACTACATGGCATTTACTGGAAATTAATATCTCAAACCGTTGAGTTTTTTTCATGATACTCCATTAATATTTCTTTCAGTATTTGTTGGGAGTATTTTATCTTACTTGGTTTATATGTTATATGAATAATGAGATTTAATTGCTCTCCTATATTTTATATTATGTAATTTTGTTTTTTGGGGTTAATTATTTATATTACCTGATTCTATTATTAAAGTGTGTAATGCCACTCATTTAATGTAATTTTATACCCTCTATGTTAGTCACCAACTCGAGGCCTACTAGAGGGGGGTGTCAAGGGTCATTATCTTTATTCCTTCATTTCTATAATAGGAACAGTGCATTTGGAGGGAGAGAGTCATTAAAATACAACCTATATGATATGCTATATCATGAATTAATCAATAATTCCTAGTATTCTTAGTTTAATTTCATTGTGATTATCGTCCAATATTTTAGATATAAATTTTACATAATCCAAATGATTTATTTTTAACATAAATAACTAGAGACCTCTCAATTCCAATAATCAATCATTGTAATTTTAATACTCATTAATTCTAAATCATATTTTGTTTTTTATCCTATTTATGTAATTGGTAAATTAATATTTATCTTTACTTTATTTTAAATTTGATGTTTGAAAATATGTTTTCAAATTTCATTTTTCATTAAATTCATTTATTAAATTTGAATGTTTTTTTCCAAGATTTCTAAAATAAAAGTTTTCTCATCCTCACCACATTTTTTATTACTCTCATTCATTTTACAAGATTCAATAATTAAATACTTTTTTAAAATATAAATTTTCATTTTATTCACACTCCTTTTATAGAAAACATTATGTACTTATCAAATTTAAATTATTAAGGTTTATTTTTCAAAGTATATGTTATATTTGTACTTTCACATCATTTATTGAAAACATTATTTATTTTTAATGATTTATTTATTAATGATTTTTTTAAAAGTATGAATTATCAATGTATTTTAACTTCCCCTGTTTAAAATATTTAGTACTTTTAGGTTCATTTTCATTATGAACTCTTTATTATAAGGTTTTAAAAATACTTCCATTTCACTTCACAATTTTTTTAACATAAATTAAAATTCAATATTTTAAATTGGTTTTCAAAGAAAATATTTTCCCGAATATTTAGAAACCACATTTTATTTTTAATGATGTGATGTTTTGATCAACCTATATATTTTATTATAATGTTATTTTTTGAAAATAGAATCTATAATATTCTATGATTTCTTCTATAATCATTATATGTTTGTTATGAGTTTGTTTAATAAATCCATTCTATTCCATTGGGTTCTTTATGTGATGACGAATGGTTGATTTTAAACTGGAAAAAAATGTATAGATTATGAGAATGGTGTGGAAAATGTATTCCTATAATGAATTGGGTGAAGATTTATATATACTGATATTGAAATTTTATGTGAAAAGGATTAAAATATTCTAGGTTCAAAAAGGTTCAATTTAATTTAATTGAGCTATACTCAAGATTTTATATGTCATTATATTTGATAGTCACTGTGTTCACAAAGGGTGAGTGTGATGGTACTAATTTCCTATCATAATTTTACATGTGAATATGTTAGATAGTCACTATGTTCACAAATGGGGGGTGTTCTAGGGTTAATTTATTCTACAATTTTTATGTGTGAACAGGATAGTGAGTGTCTATATTAACAATGATAATAAATACAACAATTATATTTTTCTCAGCTTTTCATGTTCTTTATCATGTTATGCTAATATTTCATGATTATACCATATTTTAAATGTATTATACACATTTATACAACTTTAACATGTTTTTTATGTCTAATATATGTTTATAATCTTGGTCATTTCTTTTATGGTTCTCTAATGATCTTCTTAAGATCTTAGATTTCTCCAGGAAGTGTTACAATTATTATAAAAGGTCATTTGAGCATTTATTATGTTATTTGTGTCATTTTAATATTCTTCTTCATGTTTATGATCTAATCCTTTATGATATGTATTTTCCCTTAATATTAATTTGAGATTACTCCTTTATTATTAAATCAAATCCAGAGGTTATGAAGATTATTGTATCATGTGAGATATCTTCAAAATCCATAGAGGAGAGTGATTATAAAGAAATGTTCAACAGTTTTTAAATCATGATTTTTATATAGATAATCTATATGGTTCTAAATAATTATATGTTTGGGTTGTGTGACTATTTCTATTATATAAATTTGAACTCATGAAATTAATGTATTATGTATTTGACGTTAAGATTTAGTTGCATCACTATGTGTTTCCATATTGAATCCACTTATATAATATAGTGATATTTTTATTATCAATGTTTTATTGTGAAAAATATGATATGATGGAGTATATAGGGATTTTGATTCATTGTATTCAATAACACATTTTTAAAACAAGATAAGAAAAAAATGTATTATTCTTGATAAATCATCGTGTTTGTTAAAATATAAAGGATTTGATCCCACAACCCTTCAATAGAATATTTTTTTCATTAACAAACTCATGTATTCTTTTTTTAATAATTATGAAAACTCATAGAATAACATAAAAGATATGGGTGTTAAATATTATTACGAAGGAAAATTAAGAGTTATTTACTAATGAAACAAAAGTTTTGTATCTAAAAATAATATTCCTAAGACAATATTGTTCCTAAATGGCTTTAGGCAATATATTTGAACTTAAATGATTTCAACTAAAACATATAAATTAATATACTAGTAAAACCATAATGTAAGTGTAAAATTATATATTATCCTAATTTAGGATATTTCGGAAAAGAAAAAATTAACTTGTTAAATATTATTAGTAAATACATCTAAAGTAAAATTTTGATAGAATATTTCTAGGAAATATGATCATGAGAAAAGAGATATCTTAAGAAGATAATATGATTTATTAAAAACATAACATTGATTATTCTAAAGTAAAGTAATTTGAATACAATTTCAAATGTGCTGAATTTTTGGGATACTATTACAATGTCTTATCATTATTAAAAGTATAATTATTCATAGACATAATGATTAATTTTTTTTAGTATGATGGTTTTATTAAATGGTCTCATAGAGATGTGGTAGGAATTACATAGGGAATTAACGAGTTTAACAAAAATCTAAAGGCAAGTAAAACATAATAATTCAATATCAGTCAGTAATATGTTATATGATTATATTGATTCTCATGTATGGATTTTTAGTATTATTAAAATAGTTCAAGAATATTATATTTATCATGTTATATAAATGGAAGTATCTACATTATTTATTTTTCATATTGGATGCATATACTTATGACGTGAAGTAGTAATTTAATTCTCTATGTAAAACATTGAGTTATCCTTAACAAATGTTCATCATAGATAATTATTGTTTAGGATTAAATTTTATTATTCATTTGGGTCAGATTTCCTATTGAGATACAAAATATTCTCATGATCTACACAACGATATCTATGTGTTCGATAAACTACCAATTATAAAACATGTAGTTTCATATAATTTTTTAATATAATGGGGGTACATGTTTCAATTGTTATTTCCAAATAACTAATTTTGGTGAGATTCCTAACATGATATCCTTTACAATTTGATATATTTACTACACAATCCATAAGGATTGGTTATTTAGAGGGTAGTTGAGAATTTTATTGGTCATGTCATCGACTGAGAGTAAACTAAATTTTAATTGATCCTCTCATATGATGAGTATGATATCTATCCCCTCAATTTAGATATATTGATGTTGTGTAAGGATATATAAAGATAAAACAAGTTTTGCGATTAGCCATTATGAA
The DNA here is from genome assembly GCA_963277665.1 of Viscum album. Taxonomy (NCBI): domain Eukaryota; kingdom Viridiplantae; phylum Streptophyta; class Magnoliopsida; order Santalales; family Viscaceae; genus Viscum; species Viscum album. The sequence goes on from OY728119.1 coordinate 647,715,281, forward strand.
AGGGGTATGTGATGTGATCTTCTATAATGGTGAATGAAAAGTGAAGTATTTATCAACCTAGTCAGTCTACAGTTAGATCTTAAAGGGAAAATGAGTGGTAATAGATGATTGAAATACTCTATATACCATGGCTTTGTGATGACTTATAAAAGGGATAATATAATAATACATTCTTATATATGATAAAACTGTTGCATACAGGTATAAAGATAAATGTTATTAACAGAGATCTTTCCAGATCTCTTAATACTTTGAGTATCCTTAATAACTTTGTAAATTCAAATCTCTAATTATATTTATGAATTAATGAATTATTTTTTTATCAATTCTATAAATACCCATGGGGTCACACATTTTGATTGAATTAATATGGATTGAGGATGACAAAACATATATAACCTCAAGGAAAGAGTTTTAGGTTAGTTTCAATAGCTATTTTGGATAGCAATTCATTCCGTATTTCATATGAATTGATAAAATGAGATATTAATTATATATTTTTGGTAATATTTTGGAAACATATTCAAAATAATTTTGGGATATGGTTTCATAAGTTATTGTATGTGTTATATTATAAAGCGAAAAGATATAAAGTCTATAAGTCTTTAGTGTAAGTGTGAGATTTATGGTGTTATTCTAAAAATCCATATATATATATATATAATATGTTTATATACTAATATAATAGTGTAATATATTGATATATCATATGGAATTACCAATAGAATCCATGGAATATTTTATGTAATAGATCGAGGAATATTATAAAGTATGATATATGGTATCATTCTACTTGTAATGGATGTATTATTGTATAACATGGTTAAATCATAATTCATTAAATTGTAGTGTATGTTTATTGTGGATCCTAATGATTAATACTTGAAGACAACAGTTAAATTTCACCATTCTCATTTATCATATACATAATGTATCATTAAAAATTTCATAAGATGATACTTGTAGGAGAGTTTAGTGATTAAGAGTCACAATGGGTTGTAACTGAAATGAATTTTAATCAATTGTTATCTATCAATAAAATAATATAAATTTCATTATTATAGAAAAAGGTGAAAAAACACATGGAGGTCTAATGAAATTAAACATGGGAGAGTCTGTTCTGAGAGTAAATACACCCTTATGGGGAAGGGAGCCCGTAATAGAAAGTAAAATTCATGGGTTGACCTGAGAGGGTGAAGAATCCAGAAAATATGAAGATATGTTCCCCTAATTCCACATGGGGTGAATATTCAACTAATTATTAGGGAATATCTTAAATATATGGATGTTATATGTGATAGATAATGGGATGTTTTTATTCCCCCATAGGGAGTCGAAACATCCAGAAGAACCTATTCCCACTAAGGTAAGGCTAAATCCATGGGATTATTACATCTCTATCATGTGAGTGGTGTAACTTTATTCTTTAATTAAAGAATACCTAAGACCATGTAAGACACTAAATGTTAAAATCACCTAACTATTTCTGTCTCAAACATCCCCTCATTCCTACATGTAATTGTGGTTACTTGGAAATTCACATTGAGTTTAAAACCACTAGTTGTTGGGAGGGGGTCTATGAGACTCATCTCTCATAAAAAACATGGTTTTTTTCATATATAGTGGATCTTCAACCATCTATGAACAATATTAGATAGGGTGAAAGAACGGATTATTCCAGTATAATGATAATATCATTCATCATGATTTTTTTGACCTTAAAAGAAAATTCATACATGATTTGGGGGAGTTTTCCCTCATTTCATTATTTCTCATGTCCCATTTTAATCAATTTACAACAGCCAAGAACACAGACCTTGTTTTCCACTCATGATTATTACTTCCTACCATATTGAAGTAGGAATAGAAGAAGTATGTTATGGTTCCCCACTAGACTAAATTATCTACGAATTCACCCAATATTTGAAGTATATATATTTTCCACTCTCTCTAAAATAATAGGTTATAGGTCATTACTTACTTGGGTGTCCAAAAATAGATAAAATTTCATTCTAGTAGAATCCCATAATTTTATATCTCCTCATCACATAGAGTGATGTGATTATTAACTTACCATATGGGGAGATTATTTTTCTATAAGGTATTTACACCATAGTGAACCTCCCCATTCATCCAAGACATGGTTAGCATAGATAAAAGTATGTTAAATATCTTTGGAGAAGATCCCTGATGTTGTGTATATGAATAAAAACCTATCATAGTCTGAATACATGATGATATTGTGGATTATATTTTATTTTGTATGATAGAGTAAGGCATATATAATGTATGGATTTATTCTAGCCTGAGTGAAGGAGATGTTTGGGATTAGGCACCCAAGAACCCAAGAGTAGTATCCACCCTATTGTTCTTTTGATAATTTATCTCACAATTACCAATAATCCATAATTATTTCCATAGATAACCAGGGATGTGAATGAGGAGTGATTTCTATAAATAATAGTTTTCCCCACACATGTAATCTTGTTTAGTCTATGATTTTTTTGAGAAAAAATTGGCACAGAGCTGTTGGAATTACAAAACCTCACAACCTAGTTTTTCTTTCATTATTCCAGGGCCTCTTCATAACTCCTAATAGAGATATATAAGTACAAACACACACTGATATAGTGTTTTCTTGATATTTACCATGAAATTGACTAGGTAGAAAAATTATATATCCCCATTATTCCTATTCCCCATAAGAAACTAGAATGTCATGTAATAATGGAGGGTCTAGCACAAACTATTGGGTGATTAAGATAAAATCATGGATACACCATACATGGAGAATGTAACACCCCAAAAACCTGTGTTTCATATAATGGTAATTTTTATATTTTTTATGTCGACTATTAATCAAATAAAACTTGTTTCTTATGGAAAAGTAGTAATATGATTTTAATTTATAAAATGGAATAAAATACACAAAATGGATATAAGGCTCTTTATTCAAATAGAAACACCGTAGTGTTTACAATACACCGATGAAAAGAGTAATCAAACTAACCAAATATACCTATTAAAAACCCAATCAGAATTATAGGGAGACCACATAAAACAATGAGAACACCAAGAAATCAATATGGGTCCTTAGAATCTGACATAATGGACATAAAAATGGTCGAATCCACCATGGCTACGCTATGCACTAATGGTACGATGAGAACCATTTTCCTCTTTTGATTTTTATGGCACCATAAGGCATGATTTTATACGGTACTAATTTTATCATTGCCATGGGTGATCATGAAATTCCAATGGCTATAAATATATCCATTGTCCTTGTTGGATAATTAAGTGAAAACTGGTAAGTATATTTTAGTTCTCCAAATAATTAGGTTATAAATTGGAAAATTATTTAAAAAACTACTCCTTACCACGAACTTTTAAAGGACATAGTGAAATGTTTTGAATTATACATTGGTGTTTTTGAAATATAGTAATGGATTCAAAACATGTTGCAATTAATTTAAATGTATTATAAATATTTTCATTATGTGTCATAAACTATGTTTTATTCCTTTTAATTGAATTATACTTTAAATTAAAGTATGTTTTGACCACTATAACACTAGTATAAGAATTATCATTCAATTTATAACTTTTTATGTTAAAGGTTTTGTATTTATAAACAACCATATAAAATACATTAAAGTCTAATCTATACACACTAACCTTCTAAATTTTGATAAAATCCATGCATAAAAAGAGAAATTTCTATATAGTGTTATTTTTCCTTTAAACTTCTTTTTTAGGTTAGTTTTTATAAAAATTAAGGACCGCTAGGGCCAGCCCTATTATGGCTGGTCCAAGAGAGGAAGCTCATGCTACTTTGCTGAGCCTAGCCCTCCTCCCAAGCTTGGGCCATCCTGAGCTCAGGAATAGGACCCCCAAGGGGCGCACAATAGCACAATAGCATGGGAGCAGGAGCGCATGAGTGCGCAGCGTGAGCGTAAGGCTGTGGTCGGCATGGTTAGGCCGAGACCTATGGGGGAAGTGGGAGCCTGTGCGTATGTCCCCCTGAGTGTGTGTTGTGTGATTTCTGAACCATGGACCAATGGGTGAGGCTTATAAAGGAGGTACAAACATTCCACTGTTTCGATATGGGATGCATTTTTTCGGGCGAAACGAGATCTGGTCCATTGGATTGTTTCGCACGCGATATGGGTCATTGATCCTGATCTTCTATTCAATATTCAGCAACCACAAAGCCTCACTGGGTTTTTGTGGTCCATTCGATCTATCGTGATCTAATCATGGCCATTCGATGTTTTTAAAATGATGTGATGATCATGTCCTCCCGATCATATCGTAGATTGATCAGAGCCACCCTTTACCTTTATAAACCATGGACGCATCCCGACCCTTGAATCCAAGCCAGATCTGATCTGGGCCGTCAAAATTCCTCCTTGTTTCTATCCATAGCAATGTATTCTTCCCCACAACATGCCTTTAAACAGAAACCCTACGCCCTACATTTCATTATTTTTGTTCTCCTGTGACAGTCACAGGTCTCCCTCCCTCACGCGGTTTCCACAAGTGCTGACTGTTAATTTTTTTAATGGCCACTTGGGCCTCTAATTCCATACAATTGAATTAAATTATTCATTAAGGTTTATAAAAAACACTTGGGGCATCCCAAAAATCTCGGCCCATCACTCATAGCTTACAGCATACCCCAGAAAATCTCCTCCATGATTTTTAGTGCCTTCCTGAGCTCCTCCTCCTCTTAAAACTAAGGTAGTGGATAAATATTTATCTTGATTTTTGGGTTTTATGTTTACATGTATGTATATATATATATATATATATACTTGTAATAAATATACATCATCTACATTTTGAGGTTAAACCTTTCTTTTCCCAATTAAGAGTTGCAAAAATCATGAGTTACAGGGTATTAATAGACCCTATGTATGGATTCCCCATGCAGATTTTCATTATGACTTAAATACATAAATGGTTACACATATAGTTATGTATATGAACATATATAATTATAATAGACACAACCCTCAGATTTTAATGAAGTTCATATGCCCAGGTTAAGGATTTGTAAATTTGCGTTTCATGTTATTAAAGAACTGAAATGCATGGAGTCACTTTGTGTAGGAAAATTTTATATATAATCAAGAATGTTCTTATATATGAATACACATAATATAAATTCGGTTTTTACAAAAACAATTCTATAATTGTACACTAATAATTAATTCCATGCTTTAGATAAATTTACAAGTGTCAAATTAACATAGAATGATAACATTGTGTATACTTGTTATGTACAATCGGGTATGTGGGTACGTGTCTATATATGTCATCATTGATCCCCAATATAATTTATAAATTTCCAAGGTTTACGAGGAAGATAAAAAACGTGTTTTTTCAAAAACAAAATCCTCGACTAAGCACTATTTCTTAAGCACACCCCATTGAATGAATGTTTTACATGTCATGAACCCCAAGTGTAGTTATTTTAAATTTTTTTCTTTAGATATTTTTTGTTCATTAGTATATATATTCGAGGCCTGCAACTTCATATTCACATGTATGAGTTACTCTCCTCTATTTATATTAAATAATAAAAGATATAGTTGAGTCTCACGATTTCATGTTTTAGTATCTAATGTGTTAAACAAAATCTTTTTTATAATACATTTATGAGGAAATGTGAAATTAACACCCCACATGGAATTTTGGGTTTACCTTTTAATTTATTATGCACCGAGAATAAAACTTCATTAATTAATTGGTCAAGATTGTTTCAGGAACTATCATTTTATGTGGTAACCTCATTCATTGATTACTGGTGTGTTTTAAATCAATAGCACATGCGCAAAGATTGTATACTAGTTTATGCATGTCATGGAGAAACATGTTGTCTGAATAGTAACTGACATATTATGATTTAGTCCATTTCCAATTCCATTTATCTGATCATGAATAATGAGAATGTATTTTAATGCATTAACTTTTATTACTATGTAAGAGTTGTAAGTTTGTTATTTTATGATATAATCAGACAATTTATTATTAATGATAATTTTTGAAATAATCATTTAAGTATTCAATGTGGTATGGGGAACATTGAATAATGTGAAATGAGAAACAAAGTAAGATATGTACTTGAAATGATAAGTGATTTAATAAATAAATGTTGTAAGTTCAATTTGATTTAAAGATATGAGGAATTCATTGGACTTAAAAGTTTCGGCTTGGGGACTGGAAAAAGTAAGCCCTAAGGGTTGGGGTCTGGTTACAGCAGACCCTCCGTGTTGGAGTTTGGTTATGAGAGGCTCTCTGGGGTGGAGTCCGGTTACATAGGCTCTCCGGGTTGGGGTCCGGTTACAGTTCTCCCCAAGGTCTTCGTATGAGGCCATGACACAGTCTAGCATATGCACCTTCCTCCTTATGACTATATAAATTAATTAACCAGAGGAATATTGGACTAGTATAATATTCTTGGTTAAAGAGATTTTGATTATGAGAATTGAAAGAAGTTTATGTATGGAATATTAATTATGCAATATATATAGATTTTATTGCCAGAGTATGTACCACAATAGTAAAGAATGAAATTGAATTTATTATTTTAATCATATCTCAGATCATGCATTACACTTAGTTATTAATTTTGTACTTGCATTTTAACATGAAATGACTTTTAATTTTTATTCCAAAATAATAATTCCCATAATTGAATCATGATAATGTTAGTATTTTTAAAATTGTGAACTTATATCCATTAGACAATTATCATGGTATGTTATGTGTGATACAGGTTTTTTAGAAAATGATTTATGAAAATTTTAAAGAATGTTTTCAAATGTTATTTTGGATATAATATGTTATTTTTTTAAACCCCTTACAAGGAATTCATATGCTCACCATACGTTTTGAAATAAAATTTTTAGGTATCATCTTTTAGTAGAAGAAACCTTTTAGAAGAAGCTTGTTTCTCATAGCCCGAACCAAATTCAATCCTCTGTATGGCTCCGGCTCTAGTACTCGGGAGTTGGGGTGTGACAGTTGGTATCATAGGGAGGTTTAGATAACTCTGGAAAACTAGAACTGAACAAAGAAAATTTACTTAATCAATACTAAGAACATTGTTTTCATAATTTTCAGATGGAAAATGAAGGTAATAACCTTCTTTATCATCCCAATGAGGCCTTAGAAACTATAATTTCAATATCCAACCATGAAAATTATGTAAATTATGCCTATATCCATATTTCATGTAAACATCTCTATGACATATCTAATTCTCCCTAAGTACTTCAACTCCACCGAAGATTGGGTCTGGATTAAATATTTATGATCCAAGCCCAATTTCCATCCTACGCATGACGGAAAAAATACTACGAGGGACAGTTTAGATGCTTCACCGTAGATGAAGTCTTCAAGTCCCTTATGGCCTTCCAAGAAGCTGTAGTAGCGGGAGACCTCCGCGTGGCATATATGTTTCAAGTCCTGTCTTGTGGCCGTCTTAGTCAGGTAATGGACTTTGACATCCTTGAATATAAAGCCTCCCATTATGTGTACAGAAAACAAGTACATACAGATGTCTCTCAGTTGTACACCCCACATGCCAGACACTGGAGACAACACAAGTGCATCCAGGATATCGAGCCCAACTACTCGGGTTGCATATGGTTCAGAGAGATTTAATATTTTGAATTGGTTTTGGGGATTCTTGTATTAGGGAATTGGGTAAACCACTAGATTTGTCTTACCTTATGTACTAGTGGTTAGATAAGAATAAAAATTGCTGTCCCTTCTTTTTACCATCCTTTCATAAACTATACTGATTGAATGAGTATCACTAAGTTAATTTTCATAATAAATTTTCAGATGGAAGGAAAAAACTCAACTTTTATCTCATGCTGTTGAGGTACTGGAGATTATTACGATCAAAACCTGTGAATAATAGTACCTACCTATAGAAAACTTGTGGAAAATTTGAAAACAACTATATGAAGTAACAAACAGTCTATACATTTTGTGCCCCTGTCATGGGAATGATTCCATTTACTACCGCATAACCACGATACAACTGGCCGAGTATATGCGAAGAGGAAAATACCATGAATGGATTTTCCTATGTTTCACCCGAGGCCAGAACTATCTGGCCAGGTTATATTTTCAAGAGGCTGCTTTGGAGGGAAACCATTGTGCGACCTACATGTACTGACTCCTCTGTTTTATCTTGTACAACAATGTCTACGACAAAGATGTTCTCAGTCGATACATAGATTAGCGAGTTCTTCTTGTGGTTCCTCATTCCGATATTTCCAAACTTTCTACCATTAAAGACTCCCTCTAGAATCCTGAGTGTTCGATGCAAGAGTTCAAGCACTTCTGTCCGAGGTGTGTCTGGGATAGACAACTAGCGGAGTTGAGCAGCAATTTGGGTTTTCCGCTGAATGCACCTGAGCATCCTCTAAGATGGGGGTTGTGGTGAGAACATCAAAGAGCTTTCTTTTATGTTTATGAAATGAATTTTGAGGACAAAATTCTTCGAAGGAGGGAAAAATGTAACACCCCAAAAACTTGTCTTTTATGCAATGGAATAAAACACACAAAATGGACGTAAGTCTCTTTATTAAAATAGAAAAAATGTAATGTTTACAATAAACCGATCAAAAGAGTAATAAAACTAACCAAATATACCTATTAAAAACCCTATCACAATTACATGGAGACCACTTAAAACAATGAGAACAACATGAAAGCAATATGGGTCCTTATAATCTAACATAATAAACATAAGAATGGCCGAATCCCCCGCAGCTACGCTAAGCACCAATGGTACGATGAAAACCATTTTCCACATTTAGGTTTTTTGGCACCCTAAGCCTTGGTTTTATACGGTACTAATTTGACTGTTGGCCTGGGTGATCAAGAAATTCCCACTAGTATAAATATAGCCATTGGCCTTGTTGGATAATTAATTGAAAACATATAAGTATATTTTATTTGTCCAAATAATTAGGTTATAAATTGGAAAATTATAAAAAAACTACTCTTAACCATGAACATTAAAAGGACATAGTGAAATATTTTGAATTATACATTGGTGTTTTTGAAATATAGAAAGGGATTCAAAACATGATAAATTTAATTCAAATGTATTGTGAAGATTTCCATTAATTTTCAAAATCTATTTTTAATTCCTTTTAATTGAATTATGCTTTTAATTAAACTATGTTTTGACCACTATAACACTAGTATAAGAATAATCATTCAATTTATTACTATATATAATAAAGGTTTAGTGTTTATAAAAAACCATAGAAGATATATTTACGTCTAATATATACACACTAACCTTCTAATGATTGATAAAATACATGTTTAAAAAATAAAATTTCTATATAGTATTATTTTTCCTTAAGACTTCTTTTTTAGGTTAGTTTTTATAAAAATTTAGGCTTGCTAGGGAAATTTCTTTTATGGCTCTGTCGAGGGAGGCATCTAAACCTAGGTGGTTGAGCCTAGCCCTCAGCCCAAGCCTGGGCCAGCCCAAGCTCAGGCATAGTTCCCCTGAGGGGCGCACAAGAGAAAAAAAGCACGGGAGCAGGATCCCATGAGTGTGCAGCGCGAGAACAAGGCCACGGTGGGCATGGGTAGGTCGAGAATTTCAGGGGAAGTGGGAGCCCTTATGTAAGGCCCCCTGAGTGTGTGATGTGTGATTTCTAAACCATGGACCGAAGTCTAAGTCTTATAATTTATTTGAAAACATTCCACCGTTTCGATGTGGGACGCATTTTTTTGGGAAAAACAGGATCTGGGCCATTGGATCACGTCGCCCGAGATTTGGGTCATTGATCCAGATCCTATGTTCGACATTCCGCAACCACAGAGTCTCACTAGTTTTTTATGGTCCGTTCAATCCGGTGTGATCAAACCTTGGCCATTTGAATCTTTTAAAATGCTGCAATCATCAGGAGTCATCCGATCTTTCCGTAGATCGATCCAAGATGTCCTTTACCTTTATAAACCACAGACGCATCCCGACCCTTGAATCCAAGCCAGATCTAGTCCTGGCTATCAAAATTCCTCCCGGTTTCTACCCTTAGCATTGTATACTTCCCCAAAGTGTGCCTTGAACCAGTAACCCTACACCCTATATTTCATCATTTTTCTTCTCCTGTGACAGTCGCTGGTCTCCCTCCCTCACGCGTTTTCCACAAGGCTGACTATTAGTTTTTTAAGGCCACATGGGCCACGAATTCCATAAACTTACATTAAATTATTATGTATGGTTTATAAAAAAACACCAGGGGCATCCCAAACCTCTCAGCCCTTCACTCATAGCTTCCAACATACCCCAGCAAGTTTCCTCCATGATTTTTAGTGCCTTCCCGAGATCCTCTTACTCCCCAAGCTAAGGTAGGGGATAAATATTTGTCTTACATGTTGGGTTTTATGTTGTTTATATATATATATACACTTGTTATAAATATACATCATCTACGGTTTGAGGTTAAACCTTTATTTTCCCGATTAAGAGTTGAAAAAATCTTAAGTTAGAGGGTATTAATAGACCCTAAGTATGGATGCCCCATGCATATTTACTTTTATGCCTTAAATAAATAATAAGTTTCATATATACTTTTGTATATAAATATATATAAGTATAATATACACAGCCCTCATATTTTCATAATGTTCTTATTCCCAAGTTAAAGATTTCTAAATTTGAGTTTCATGTTAATAAAGGACTAAAATTCATGGAGGCACTTTGTGTAGGAAACTTTTATATCAAATCAAGTATATTATTATATATTAATACACATAATATAAATGCGGTTTTTTAAAAAACAATTCCATAATTATACCATTATTATTAAATCCATACTTTTGATAAATTTACAAGTGTCAAATTAACTTAAAATGAGAACTTTGTGTATACTTGTTATGTACAATTAGGTATGTGCGTACGTGTGTATATATGACATCTTTGATCCCCAATTTAATTTATAAAATTCCATGGTTTGCGAGGTAGATACAAAACTTCTCTTTTCAAATATTTTGTTTTGGCCTTTACTAAACACTTTTTCTTAAGCACACCTCGTTGAATGAATGTTTTACACAACATGAACCCAAAGTGTAGTTATTTTAATTGATTTTCTTTTGATATTCTTAGTTCATGAGTACAAATATTGGAGGCTTGAAACTTCATATTCACATGTATTAGTTACTCTCCTCTATTTATATTAAATAATAAAGGATACGTTTGAGTCTCTTACTTTCATGTTTTAATATCTAATGTGTTTAACAAAAGCTTATTTATAATAAATGTATGTGGAAATGTAAAATTAACACACCACACAGAATATTGGGTTTACCTTTATATTTATTATGAACCTAGAAGGAAATTTCATTAAGTAATGGGTCAATATTATATCAGGAACTATAATTTTATGTGGAAAACTCATTCATTCATTGGTGGTGTGTTTTAAATCAATATCACATGTGAAAAAATTGAATACTAGTTTATGCATCTCGTGGGGAAACATGTTGTCTGAATAGTAACAGGAATATTATGATTTAGTCCATTTCTAATTCCATTTATCTGAGCATGAATAATGATAATGTATTTTAATGCATTAAAATTTTAATAATATGGAGTATTTTTAAGGTTATTATTTTATGTAATAATCAAAAAATTTATTATTCATGATAATTTATAAAAACAATTATTCAAAGGGGTATAGGACACTTTTAATAATGTGAAATGAGAAACCAAGTAATATATATACTTGAAATTATAATTTATTTAATAAAAGAAAGTGTTATCTGCACTTTGATTTAGAGATATGAGGAATGCATTGGACTTAGTATGTTCCAGGATGGGTACCGGTAAAAGTAAGCACTCCGAGTTGGGGTCTGGTTACAGCAGACCCTCCGTGTTGGAGTCCAGTTACTAGAGGCTCTCTGGGGTGGATTACGATTACAAAGGCTCTTCGGGTTGGGGTCCGGTTACAGTTATCCCCTAGGTCTTGGCACGAGGCCTTGACACAATCCGGCATATGCACTTTCCTCATTATGACTATGTAAATTAATTAACCAAAGCAATATTCGACTAGTAGAATAATCCTGGTTAAAAAGCTTATGATTATGAGAATCCCAAGATGTTTAAGTATGGAATATTTTTTATGAAATATTTAGAGATTTTATGGCCAGAGTATGTACCACAATAGTAGAGGATTAAATTGAATTTATTATTCTAAGTGCATCCACGATCATTCATTACACTTAGTTATTAATTTTGTACTTTCATTTTAACATGAAATGCCTTTTACATTTTATTCTGAAATGAGAATTCCCATAATTGAATCATGATAATGTCAGTATGTTTTCAATTGTGCACTTATATCCCTTTGAAAATTTTCATGGTATTTTAAGTGTGATACGATTTTTTTAGAAAATGTTATATGGAAATTTTAAAGAATGTTTTCAAATGTTTTTTTGTGTATACTATGTTATTTTTTTTAAACCCCTTACTGGTAATTCATATGATCACCCTAGGTTTTGAATTAAATTTTTCATGTATTATCTTTTGGTAGAAGAAACATTTCAGAAGAATTTGGTTTCTCAAACATCGAACCGAATTCGATCCTCTGTATTTCACCGGATCTGGGTACTCGGGAGTTGGGGCATGATAGGGAAACCTATAGGTCCCTTTTAAGGAATAATTATAAAAATATTTGACTGAAGATAAGAAATGAATTAATATTTTGAATAAGTTACATGGGTGGTTTTAAATTATATCATACATGATTTTGGATTTAAATTCAATGGGATTTTAGGAACTATGTGTTCTAATATTATATAATTCCAAGCTCATGGGTTATTCGATCAATAAAAACAAATAACTATAAAAGATATTCTCTGGAGTTTTTTTGGACCAATTATGGTTAAAAGTTTATATCCTGGTAAATATAATCATTATGTGGTATACCTTATAGAAGAAATATAGTGAATAGTTCTTAATACAATTTATATTTCTCATATTCAATGGCAGTTCATTGCTTCTGGAATGATAATGTTGGAAGAGGGTAAGGTGAAGATTATTAAATATGATGGATTAGATTTAAGATTTAGGAGGATTTATATTGGAGAAATTATATTCTATAGAGATATAGTGGATCCATTAATGGTTTTCAAAATTTAAGAGATATCAAAGAGACAATGTTAAAGGATTGATTGAAAATCCTGATGTTTGACTCATATGATGTTCGCACACATGTTATTATTAATTTTCATGGAAGATAAGAGAATTGGTGAGCTGTTGTCGACCCTTAAGTACATGTATATGAAGAAAAATATAATAAATAATGAGTTTTTTAAATAACGTCTTTTTGGAATCAAATAATTTTAAGTAATTTTGATTATCGAATCTAGTAATAGCTTTAATGTTTTCTGAAACCTATTTGAGTTCACTAGGGTGACATTTATTGGAGGTGTGTGGGCATTTATCCTTTAATTATTTCTTTGAGAATCATGGGATATGATGGTTACCAAGATGAATAATTTAGGAAGTAAGTATGAAGTGGAGATTTAGGAAATTCAATATTATATTTTGAATTTGTAAATTCTAAGGGAGGAAAAATAGGCTTCTATCAAAATTGAATTTGGTTTGGAATGTAGTGGGTGTACTATTTTTTGAATAATTATAATGAATTGTAATATGAAAAGATATATGAGTTAAGGTAATTTCACAAACCCCAGATCTATATGCCAACATTATACGAAGAAGGTAAATTTTAAGAAATATTATAGGGGTTAAAATTCCAATTAAGTATTCTTCTAGAATTTCATTTGAAAATATAATTTTGAAATATAATAGATGTTTTTTTAACCAATCCTCTTAAGTAATGAATAATTGAAAATATAGTTTATTTTCAATCAGTATATGAGAAGGAAAATATGATGGACATTGTTTCCAAATTTTTTGAAAGGACTAACCATATAGATGATAAAGTTATCATGATTTTAGGAAAGGGTGATGTTTTTGTCTATACATTTAATTGGTTCATGATAGAGTTGAAATGTGTGTGACACATATAGAGTAACATGAAATCCTAATATCAGTATTAAATATGAAGTATGAGAGTTTCTATTCTATTTTATTGGATGTTTTTTGGAACATGACATGGGGTCACATGGTGGTGGTCAAGGGTTTCAAAGACTGGAAATTGTATATAATTGGGTTAACAAGGGATATATGTATTGAATTTGTTAAGTATATTGGAACTAAATATTATATATTATCGAACATTCAATGAGTGTATCCTTTGAAATAAAGATATTTTTTCATTCAATATTGATAGAAAGTAACTGAATAACTTGAAATTATAGCCTGTTCATATGGATGTATAGGGGGAATCCCTAATTCATTATCCCAAGGTCTTACTATACTACTCCAACATCATCGATGATGTGACTTGAAAAGTGTGTGTGTTATTTCTTAAGAACTAGTACAAGGTTTTAGAAAAATTAGTATGATAGGGCTCCAAGGTGGAAAATGCGAACAAAAGTAAGTTAAAACTATTAAGGTCTTATTGTGGGGGAGACCATAAAGGTATCTAGTTATGAATGTTCTTATTATTGAATGTTATACAGAATGAGAAGAACCTACGAGGAACATCAAAGTATAATGGTGTCACCAAGACAATGAATCATAATTTGACTAATAAGGTGATGAACATGATATTCAATTCCAGGTTTTATTTTGAATTCTGGTTGTTAAATGTAACACTCCATGATAATATGATTTATTTTAGAATAAAATTAATTTTTTAATAGCTTGTGTTACCCACAAAACAATGTTTTTAACGAATGTGATATATTATTATTATTATTATTATTTAATAAAGTCTGTTTTAACCTAGTTATTAAATTTGGCAGAATGATTTTTAGTAAAAAAGTTTAAAATAAAAGTACTATTTTTTTATAAAAATATAATGTATGTATAAAATTGTACATATGTTTTAGTAAATTTAGTAAATGTTTTGAAAAAACTATTCTCTCAAAAATGTTTTTATAAATTGTTTTTAAACAAATAACAAAGAAATTATTTGGAACTTTTATAAAATTATTTTAAAATAATAAAATAAAATTTTGAAATATATATTTCAATATTTTCATAGAGTGAATTTTAGAAAAATTTCTCAAAAGATAAAATTTTCAGTGAACAGTGAAACATATTGTTTGTTATCAAAATTTTATTTTAATTTAAATAATTTACAAAATAATAAAATATTTTATAATTGTTTTAAATGTGAAATTTTTAAAATTTTAGATTTATTAAAAAAATAGGTAATTGGAATAAAATTTCATATTGAATATTTATATAAAAACATTTTAATATTTTAAAGACATTGTCTTTAGAAAAAACATTTTCTTTATATCTAAATGTATAATTTTAAATTAAATTCTACCAATAATGTGAGTTGAATTTAATAAAAAGGATTATTTTTTTTAATAATTATAATTTATATTATATTATCATTCCAACATTGTTTTAGACTAGATTTATTAGTGAAAATAGTCAAAATTAATTACAGGGATTAATATTAAAATGGGTTTACCTAGAGTTAAAAATAAAAACATAAGGGTATTATTTACATAATAAATTGTATAAATACCATTTTAGGGAAATATTTCTATCATATCTTAAACAATTTTTAAACATTAGGTTGATTTGGATGCTCATTTAATGTTAATGACCTTGTCATTTTGGATTCTTCTAGTAAATTTCCATATAGTTTCTACGTGTATTTTTTCCCAACATAAAAAATATATTTTCCTCTCTTATTCTATATAGATTCAAGATCATTTTGGATCATCTAATACCCAAATAATTCATATTTTTACTTTCTTAACCACATCTTATAGCCCTGTGTTTTAATATTAAACCCTTATATGAAGGCTTTTGATGTAAACCTAAGGAGGATCCATGAGGTATATCATTTAACCATACCTTATCGTCTAATCTATTCTTCCAGCTATATAAAATATTTACAACTGTTATTAAATACTAGTACTTTTATATACCATATATTTAGATTTTATTATTTTAATTTCATTGCCTATATCCATTTCTTCTTCAATCAAATGGGAAACAATACTATTGGCCATGTGTATAGCGGACTAATTCCCCATGAACTGATGATATTCCTTTTCCATCATCACCTTTAACAGAAGTTTATTATGATATATTGACCATTTTTTATTATATTTTGATATAATTAAACATTTTTTAAAAGTGATATAACATATACCTTTTTACATTCCATTATGTGGAAATATGATAACATCTCTCATGTGTATGGAGGACTACCGC
The DNA here is from genome assembly GCA_963277665.1 of Viscum album. Lineage (NCBI taxonomy): Eukaryota > Viridiplantae > Streptophyta > Magnoliopsida > Santalales > Viscaceae > Viscum > Viscum album. Next base: position 647,731,641 of record OY728119.1, read on the forward strand.
CTTCCAAAGTGATGTGATTCATTCTTCATTTAAGAGTTACATGGAAGGTTATATGTATATGATCAATAACCATATGTCATATATATAAATTAAAAAAATTATTCGATATATATAATATATAATTCACAGTTCATTCATTTCATTTGTCAAGAAAAATGAAAAAACTTTAATGTTTACATTCGGTGGACCATCTCCATGAATGCTGTAATTAATTTTTTATTTATAAATTTAATTGATTAATATTAATACATATATAATTAATATATTGGATCTAAATATCATGGATAAAATTACATAGATGATGGGACCATGACCAAATTAAAAGGTTTTATGGATTAATATGGTAATTAAAATTTGAGTATGGTTCTATAATATATATATATAATAGATTATATTAATTATATATGAGGTTTGAAGGTGTTTGAAGGATGTAAATACATACGGTAATGGATTTTTTTTAATATTTTGATTCTTTTAGACATATGTTATATTATTAAACTATATTTCTTTATGATGTGTATATACATATCCTTTAACATATTTAATCATGAATCTTATTCTTTTCATGGTATTTGAAATTTCATTTGATTACATGAATTATTAGGTCTTACAATTATAATGTTACCAATGTATAAATTTTTTGATGTGTCAATCTCATTGTTTAATAGGATTTTTAATTCATATTCTAACAATTATGAAATATTATGATCTATCTCTCAAGAAACATGTGAAATTCCGTATCCTATTTATATTTCAGAAAAATACTTGTCTTCCTTTCATTTTCCTCTCATTTTGTACTCTACATTCAAAAAGAGTGTTTTATTAAAAATAGACATTATTTATTTATTTGGCTGAAATCCCTTTTTCTTCCACACACATATTTTATAAATATATTTTAAATTTTATTAATATTCTTCTATGATGGTTTAAAGTAGTTTTTTAAAAAAATTCTATTAAAAAAATTAAATGTGTTTTTATATATTTTCCAAAAAGAATTCATATTTGGTTTTTACAAAATATGTGAAAGAAATAATTGTCTTACCATGTACAACATGAATATAATTTTCTACCATGATGAGGTATCAACGTTTCAACAATTCCTCTAAAATATTCCAAGGATATTCTCATTAAATTATTTTTTAAAATGTTTTATTTTTAAAAAAAGTTATTTTCAATGTGAAATGATTATTTTACTCAATAATTATTTTAAATTATATTTAATTATTACTTTATATATTTTAAAAGTTATTTAAAAATAAAAATATTTTGCAAGTGTTTTATGTTGCGATTTTTTTTCGAAGTGGGAAGTCAATATTCCTCCTGAAAGTTTACATGTGATCATTCGAAATCAATTTCTATCTGATATGACATCCATTGATGTAAGTAATATATCAATTAGGATTTGATCCAAGGATACCATTGTTTTTATTTCATGAGGTGGTGTTTGTCAATTATTACAAGATGTTAATTTAAAATATTCATTTTCCATGCGTTATTTTATGCTGAAATGACTAAGTGTTTATCAAAATAATTTATTTTCCTTGAGTTATTCTATAAAGAATAATTATAATTCGAAGATTACTTTATAAAACTCATTTATTATCAAGGGATTTGATATGATGAATGTTTTATGATCTAGTGGAATGTATATGTTTTCTTTTCATTATGTGACAGTCATTACATTATATCCAAGTGTAGTGGTTGGGTTATTAAAAGGGATGTGTGGGGATTATATTTTCATTCAATGGATTTTTTAAAGATATATATTTAATTTTATAATAATGGGAAACATGTAGAAGGTCTTGATCCATAATAGGAAACATGATGATTGGCTAGATACAAAATTGGAAATTGGAAATGAGTCAAAATCCACTATGTTTGATGGTCTTTTTAGTTAACCATGAAAAATGAAATTGAATTTAAACATACATGGGCCCTACCATATTATGACATGAGATTATGGTTAATGAATTATGATGATTTCACATTCCTATAAATAATGTTTTTTTGGAAGGATAATTATTTATGTGTTAACATACATTTATGTTCTATTATAGGTTAGATATGAACATTTTATGTTAAGTTTATAGTATCATACACTTACAATTATCTAATTCAATAATATGACTATAGAATGGAATCCCCCATGTTTACCCTGATTCAGATCTAAGCTCTCCATTTCTTAGGTTACTTTTCTATTCGTAATGATGAATGGTTTTAAGTATGGTATGTTTATGAAGATTACAAAATAGGGTGATCATTCTGGGAGATTTTGAAAATATTTTATTAAATGTGAATATTGTGGTAACAGTCTATAATGAAACAAAACTATTATGTTAATTGAAATTTGTTTTGTGAAATTTATTTAATATTAATATAAAAATATGTTATATTTAGTTATGAATATCCCAGTGTGTTATATATGGTATCAGATAAAGGTTTAATTTACCCTTGGAAACTAGAATGAGAAAACATTACTGAGAACCCTTTGAATGAGCCTATATACATAATAACATCATAGAGATTTAGTGAGGAAGATATTTTGTGGTTTACTAGAAATATATTCATGTTTTGATACTACACATTGATGCGATTCTAGAATAGATGTACTTAGGGGTAATAATCCCTAAAAAGGTGTATCTGGATTGACTTAAGAATCACCTAGTATACGAAAACAAGCATTTCTACACACCTTCATAGACACTCCCTAGGGATATTCTTTGGTTAATTGAAATTTCATTTTTAAACTATCATAATATATTTGAAAAGATGATGAACACCAAAAAACTGGTTAAACTAAGGGTATCTTAGATTGAAAAAAAGGTGTCATTATTTATACATCCAAAAAATTATTTTTTGTGATTATGTTTTTTCCCACTATGATTATTATTTATCGCACTATGATTTTTGATTTTAGATTATGGTAGGAACAATAATAAACTATGTTAATATTAAATGTTCTAGAAAAAGAGTTTACGAGAAACCAAATTGGATGATTACATGAGTGAAGGATATTTGCATTAGGTATAATCAGTTATAATTATATACCATTAACAAATTTCACCTTCATCTTCACTCAGACTCACTAAATAAGAGAAGGATCGATTTATCTATGATTATGTATGGTGGATACCTTAGAGGAAATTAGATTCAGTTCCATATATGTCCAAAATATGGTAAGAACCACACCAGGTTATCAATCAATTAAATAAGAAGTTATTTTATGTGTGGAGAAGAAAGGAAGAGAGTAAAATATTGGAATGGAAAAATGAAAAGTTCCATTAAGGAAGTGGATGATAAAAATAAACTCTAACATCACTAATGTCTGAATGTTTTAAATATGAAATGTATTGTAATTATGAATACAACTTCTATATGGATAAATCTCATGAAGAGAATCAGAAATGTTATATAGGTAATAGTTGAACTACTAATTAAGTGACTATTGTTGAAATATAAATGGTATGTATTTTTATAATTAAATTTTTAATTTTAAGTGCAATAATAATGAATAAATTGACATTGTTTAATCTTAATAAAAGATTCAAATTTTTTATTATAGGAAAGGGGGATTGTGGAATAAGATGATGAATCTTAGTTATTAGTTTATTAATTATGGTGAATTATTGAAGTGATAATTTATTAGATTTTAATATTTTTGTTATATGAATTGTAAAATATATAAAAGTATTGTTCTATGAAGTTTTTAATTTAATATTTTCAGGAATATTTTGAATTTTACTAATGATCAAGAAATGTTATTAAACATTATGGTGATATTTTCAAAAAAACATGATTAATGGAAGATAACCATAAATATAATACTAATTTTTAAAAAATTATATTGGGATGAAGAGAATATTCATATGGATAATGTAAATTGGGTAATTTTTATTAAACTATACCAGATTAATGATTTGATGAAAAACTGTTTTATATTATCATTGTTGTAGTTTATGGATTTTTTGGATTTGTAGAATTCAAACAATAATATGTGTTTTACTTAATGAAGGAGTAATAATGTAAACATTCATTTATTTTTTTGGTAATTTTGGTTATCACCATAATTTATCAGAATATACGACCAAAGAATTCACATATTTAGAATTTGGCTATTAAGAGCTACTTTATGATATTTTGGGGATTAATGTTGTGTTGATTTTTTTTAAATTTAGGGGCCTTCATTAAAAAAACTAAAAATTTATATTGTTATTATGGATTACCATTAATGTAATTATTTAAGTTGGATATTTGATAAGGTTTTTTTAATTAATTATATATTTCATCATATGAATATTTATATATATCTGATAAAATGTGTTAACCGTATGTATTTTATAATGGAAGCTATGCCTTTCCATTATTTTATGGATCTTACAATCCATTAAAAGTTAATTTTAGTTCTTAGAGAATAAAATATTAATAATTTATTTTCATTTCATGTTGTGAATGATAATTTGGAAATTAAATGAAGCATAACAATGGAATAAATTTTTCATATGATATAAAAGAATGTTTATCCCCAGATATATCGACCCATGTATCTCTCCTAAGGATGAACATACTTGATCTATCACTTGTAAGGAACTCATAGGTCATACCCATTTGTAATGATATTGTATATGAGTAATAATTAGCTAATAGTTATGGATATTAAAGATTAATTTCTATTAAACAATTCCACTCACATGGGAATAGCAGTAGACAGATACAACTGGCTTGAGGAAGCTATATGGGAACTTACTGATGTTATGAGAACGAAATATCCTCATTTTATTACCAATGTGACCGAATTTAAGGGGTAAAATTCATTTTAATTGTGATATAATGTAACTCTACAAGATTTTATGAAATCTATTGTAATGAATAAAATTTCTTTCATAGCATGAGTTACACGCAACACCAACTTTTTAATGAACCATAATATATTATCAATATTATTTTTTAAACAAGACTATTATAACAAATACATTACACTTGGATATATGAATATGAATAACCAATTTTATATATTATGTATAATGGTTTCAAATAAATAAAACATACTGATAAAAAATTACTAAAATTTTAGTAAAGTATTTATATGTTTTGAAAATATTATTTTTCTTCAAAAATGTTTTTATTTTTTTTTGTAAAAAAAGTAATACAAATTAATTGATCCACTTTTATAAAATTAATTTTTAAAAATTAAATTAATTTGTAAAAATATTATGAATAAATTATATTATTGGCATTTTTTTATGAATTATATGAAAAGATAAAAATATCATTGAATATTGAAAAATATTGGATTTCTATTAAGAAATACCTTTTCACTTAACGAATTTAAATGTATAAAACATAGTCTAATATGTTCTTATAATTATAATTAGTTTTATTATATATTTATATATCAAATTTATATTATTTTAATATATTTCATAGTTAATTTTTATATAAACAATTTTTAAATTTGAAAATTTTCTCGTTGGAAAATCTATTTTTCATCACAATTGCAGGTTTAATTTTAAATTGAATTATTCAATTTATGTGAATTTAATATGATTAAATGTATTTCATATTTGAAATAATAATAATTAATATTATCTATTAATTTAATTTTTTTTATTATCATAATTTTTAGTTAAGAAAGAAAAAATTAATTATCGTGCTCAGGGTTAATACAGGTTTACCATGTGTTAAAGTAAAATAGGTATATGTTATATTTCAAAAAAAACATATATAAAAACTATTTTATTTCTATATTATAATATTATTCTTCAGGATTTATAATCTATGGTCCGTTAAATGCATTTCATATACAAATCACATTATCAATGTGCATTATTTTGGGAAATTTCCATGTAGATTCCAACTGGGTTGCATTCCCCATATATAAATAGACTTCTTCAATTATACAGTCTAAATGATCCATGATCCTTTTATCATAAAATAAATACCCAATTATATTTTCTTACTTACTTAATCACTTCATATAGGCCTTAGTTTTATTAGGAAACCATTCAATTAAAGATTCAATATAAACATTAAGAGCCTCTCTAAAGAAAAGGTGTAACTATTAACCATGTTTTATAATTTTATTTATTATTCTAACTCATTGTAATATTACTGAAATTTTATGATATATTAAGAGATTTATATATCATATTATGAAATATTATTATGTTACTTAAATAACCTATATACTCATCTTCATCAATCAAAAAGGTGGGAGAACCATCAATCATTTCTATAACAGACTATTTCCTCCCGAACTGAAGAAATCCATTTTCCATCCCAAAATCTAAATGATATTTATAATAATGTATTTAACATACTTATATTTTATTAGTGACATAATTATAGATTTTTTATTAGGATATCACATCAACATTTTTGAACATTCTATTCTGTGAGAATAAGATAACATCGCACGAGTGTACAATGGACTACAACCTCATAAAGTGATGTGATTCATTCCTAAATTCTAATTATAATGGAATGTAATAATGGTAGATTATATAAAAATATTTTATATATAAAAATGAGATAAAAATGATTCTATATGTGTAATATATTATTTGAAATTTATTCATTTCATTAGTTGTTAAAATATAAACAACGACCATGCATACGTATAACTTATCGTCACCATAAATGATTTAATTCATTTTATATCTATATATTTAATAGATTACTATTAATACTCTTATAATATATGTATATATATATATATGATATTTATTTCATGGATAAAATTATGGAGATTATGTGGCCATGATAAACAAAAATTTATTGAGAATACCAAACCAAAGAATATATGAAAATGAAACCATTATTACACGAAAAGTGATTTTATAAATAAATTGTTAATAGTTGGGTAACAAAATCTCATAAGTAAATAATATATGGTATGATAAAAAAATTATTTTCATATAATACATTGATAATAAACATATATTTAATAAAAATTTGTTTTGAATGTGTATTAAAGAATTCAAGAATTAATATAAGGGACTTATATCTCAATTTTCCTTATTTGAAAGATATGTTATGTAATGCACCTATCTTCACTTATGAGGTGTATATACTACCCATTTGACAACTTATATCATTAATATAATTCTATTCAAGATATTTAATTTTTCATTTTATTTTATTATTTATTTAATATTTTGAATCATATGTAATCAAAGTGGAAAGTGTTTGACATTGTAATCTCATCATTTGTTAGGCATGTTTATGTTTACGATTCCCATGATTAAATATTAGGGTCAATCTCTCAATAAACTCATAAAATTTTTTCTCCTGTTTTTATTTCATTAAAATACATGTCTTCCATTAATTTTTCCCTCTTTATATAATCAATATTGTAAAATACCTTTTTTCATAAAAATTAATGTTATTTAGTACTTCGGTTGAAAATAATTTTACTTTCATATCTATGTTTTCTAAAAAATTAAAATTTAGTTTAATTCTCCACTATGATTATTTCAATTAAATTTATCCATTTTTTGGAATTTTTTTTAAAGTTATAATGAATATTCATATCATTTTGAAATGGATGTCTTGTTTTTATTTTCCATAAAATGTGAAAGGAATATTAAATTTAACATCCAAAACATAAAGATAATTTTCCACAATATTTCCCAATAAATTATTTAATAATTCCATTATATGTTTCCAAAGTTGTTTTTGAAGAAAATTACATTGAAAATTTATTATTCGTTAATTTCATTTCAAAGTGGAAAGATATTTTACGGAATAATGGTTTTAAATGATATTTAAGGATTTATTTTTAGTATTATAAGGTAATTTACTATGAAAATGATTACGAAAATAATTTATGTTTCAAAAATAATTTTTCAATGTAAAGGGATATTTCGTACATAAATGTTCCAAGTCATATTTTAAAATCATTTTCTTTCAAATATGAAATCCTTTGACATAACTTATGATATATTAGGTATATGGTCCAAATATACCATTTGTATTCTTTCACTGCATGGTTTATTTATAAAATGAAATTATGTTTATCAAGCCCATTCCTTTTGAATGGGTTATTCAATTATGAAATACTAAAAGGTTTATTAGACCCATTTCTTTTCTAGGAGTTATTCTATGATGAAATATTTATGAAACCCATTTCTTTTCATGGGGTCTGATATGAGAATTATTTACGATACCCATTTCTTTTTATGTGTTTTGTTATTATGAATGTTTTATGATATTTGATCACACATTTGAATAATTTCCATTATGTGACTGTGGGTATGCTATAACCAAGGATGGTGGTAACATTTTATACAAGGACCCGTGGGACCTCTATATCTCTCCAATTAGAAGGGTATGTAATTATATCTCATTATATTAAAACAGAAAAATTTGATGTGATTTGTTAGTAATGGGAAACAAGTCTATGAGAAAGATCAATAATGGGAAATATGATGAAGGGATTGATACATAATGAAAAAAAGTTGATGAACCCTATTCTAAAATGTTTTATTATATTTGTGGTTATCCTTGGAAAGTGATATGTAATCTACGACAATGTTTTTTCAATACTCTTATAAAATGAGATTATGGTTAATGAATTATGATGATTTCAAACTCCTATGAATCATTTTTTCTTGTAAGATATGGATTTATACCATGAATCATGTTTAGGAACTATGATATTTTATTTATTAACATTGAGTTTTATGTTCAAAATCAAATAATTTTATGATTAAATTATGCTTTAACATGACAAAAGAACAATATCTACCATTTTTTCCCTTTATGAGAAAATGAGCTCACCCGTTGTTGTGTTTCCTTTAACCAAGTAATGATGAAAGGTTTTAGGTAGGTCATGTTTATGAATAATTTTAAAAGGGTAATATTTTAATGGGAGTTTTATATGATATTACAAAATAATAATATTATGTACCTAGTCTCCAAACACACAAAACTATTATGATCATTGAGAATGTATTTGTGTAATCTGCTGAATATTCATCAAAAAGATATGATATTTACATATGAAAATCTATGGTTTTTATAGCGGTTGTAAACTATGAGACATATTTTAATAATTTAATAACTTCACTCCATTTTTTAATAAACTATTGTTGTAAATTTAGTCCATAGGAATGATGGATATATCCTATATCAATGTTTTTAGAAGCCTCTCCTAAATCCACATTGATATTAATGAAAGGGATACGCTAGAGGTAATGTCACATATGTGTTTCATTATTGGATTTGGAAATGAATAAATTAGTTTTTTAATATTGGTTAAGGACTTATGGATGGTATTAAGAAGTCAAGAATATTCTCTTCACTGTGGAGATCTTATGGTATTTTTATATCATGGATGAAGATGTAGTTGAGGTCAATGAATAAACATGATCCAAATTTCATCGATATAGAACTATAAAATAGAGTTAGTTAAGGTATATTGATAGTTACATAGTTACATGACTATATGGAAGCATATATTTAAGTTGGAATATAGATTCAATTAGTATCACTAGGGCTATATGTATTTTAATGGTTAAGGATAGTAGAAGCTTGAGGGAGTGATCTTGAAGCAGAAATTATGGAATTAGTGGTTCTATAAAGAGTAAATATGTATGTTATGTTATATAGTTCTACTAGAGATAAGATACCAATTTTTTGATTTGTAAGAGACATATACTTAATTCTTATTATATACATTGGATAACCAAATATCCTAAATGATTCCAAAAGTCTAGGTGAATCAAGAAATTGGGTTTTCATGCTGGGAGATGAAATTGATTATTTACATGTGTCTGGATATTAGGATATAATATAACATATTTCAATAATAATATAAATAAAGATAAAATTAGTGTATTGATTCAAATAATATGTGGTACAGTAATAAATGGTACAGGTAAATGTTAATTTTTAATGGACTTAAATAAGTAAATGGTTTCAATTTATCACAAAATATTTTCTTGTGTGTTTAAGTAATAAAACATTTTGATAGTAACTATATTGATTTTTATTGATGGTATATGTCTTTATTTTTTATATTTAAGTAATTATTTCTTTCATTGTGAATTGGATGAGGAAATATTCATTGAAATTCAAAGGGTTTCATAGAAAAAAAGAATATGTCATCTCAAATTGAGATAGTATGGGATAAAATAAGCCCTCATGAGATGAAACTAGATTTTGAATTCCATCAAGTTAAGAATGTATTATTTTAATTTAATGAATATAATTTCTATTACCAAAAGGATTTTGGTGATGGGATTTCCATCATATCTATTTTCTATGTGTATGATATGATTCTTATAGGTTTGGGGAAAGATCATATTATGGAGATGAAAGATGCTTTTTGTGGAGGACTCGAGATGAAATATATTGGTTCCTCCACGAAGATATTAGGGATGATGATTGTAAGGTACAGAAATATTAATAAATTATTTTAATATTAGTTGGTTTATATTTATAAGGTGGGGGATAAAATCATAATAATCTAATATCCACTCCCACATAAAAAAATTTATTATTTTGTAAAAATATGTAACTATGAATAAAATATGAGGTTTGATACATGGAATTAGTCACATATTAATCAGTACTCATTAACTTTATGTAAGAAATCATTTTAATGATGAAATATATTTAATATTACCTGGGATTTATTAGTGGGTTCCTTAGGAGTCCATAAAAGGATCACTATGAAGAATTGGAGTGTATATTCTATTATCTCAAAGCTTCATGAGCAATATCACTTAGTTTTGGAATGAATGGTGAATTAAAAGGGTTTTGGAATTATAAATAATAGGATATATGAACATAAAGGTAAGTAATACAAGTTATATGTTCATTATGAAATGAAACATATGTTATTTTAATTTAAATAATTCAACTAAAAGTTTCGATATTAAAAATGGATGAAGAATACATTAAAATCATAGAATCCAAGAAGGAGACAATCTAGATTAAGGGGATATTAGAGGAACTAAAAGGAATTTATATGTTTTGAACATTAATATGTGATAGCCATAATTTGAATCCGTTTAAAAGGAATATGATGTTTCATTCCATGATAAATGTTTTTTTAACTAAACTATCATTTCAATATAATGATGTTGGAGGATAGTGTTCGAACTACTAAATTTTTATTGATGTCAGAATTATGATGAAATATTGATGAATGTCGTTGTTCTAAAACTTATAGGTCATTGTTATAACTCAGTGTATATTGAAAGATCCAAATCATGGTGGGGGATAATGGAACCACAAAATGATAAGAAAAAATAGGGAATGTAGTGGAGTAACCTCAAGGACTTGAGGGTGAGGCCTTAAAAATCTTCCTCAAGTCAGATATTATTTTTATTAACCAGGTGAAAATTATTCCATGTATCAGTATTCATAAATTTTGAATGGTTCGATTATGTAAGTCTTGGTATGAAACTAGATGGTTAAGGTGAGAAGTAGAAAAAATAATGTATATAACTATAAATAAAGGTCATAATGTTCTAGAAGTGTATAAGAATACGATGTATGTGTTTCTAAAAAATGTATGATTTACTAGTTGCTTCATAATGACATAGTGGAAATTTATTTTTATTGGTGGTTGTCTTAATTGATCTATGTTTATAAAAAAAGATCATTTGATGGTGGAACTTTCTTTTTTGGATGGATTCATTAATAAAGGGATTGGTGATGACACTTATATAGTTATACTAATCATTTGTAATCATATTATGTTTTTAGGTAGATCTATAGTATTCTGTGATTGTGAAAATCAAATGTTTTCTCACATAATTCAAATGTTATAGTGTTCATCCCATGGATTATGAATAAGTATGAACAATATAAATCATTATGGTGTTGTTGTTATTTTCTTTATTTCTAATTTTATTTCATAGAAATGTTCCGATCTTGATATGTGAGGTTATTTTGTAAAAAGATTCTAGATTTTGGTTTCAGAATCTATTTGCAGACATTATGTTACATGAATCCTAGATATTTCAAAATATTTCTCATTATATGATTTTTTTTGAATAAAAGATTCCATTACAGAGGGTTTTAACCCAATGGATTTTGGTTTATGATCCCAAAAACATCTATTGCACAATTATCAAAACCCATCCAATATAAAATGGAAACCCATCAACTCTAATGAAAACTAAACTTTCTTACCAAACCTCCAGCTCAATTTGGATCAAAAGTATTATTACCCAAACCTAGATAATTTAGTTGTAATAGGAAAACCACCACATTAAGGTAGGTTTAGCATCAATCACCAAAGAAAAGCAACTAGAACCCGGGTATAAGAAAAATTAGTGGGGGATTGGTTACCCAATTTTATTAGACATCCTAAATAAGAGAATAATAATATAATCCCATTGGAATATGTTCCTTATTATAAAAAATAACAATACAAGAAAAGATTAATAATACACACCAGTTCGTAAAACACATGGGTAAATTCCACATTCAATATGTAGTGTAGAATTCCACTTTGACACAACCCGATATAACATCAACCTGGATTAAGAAATTGAATCATACAAGAGTATACTATTTTTTATAGGTACCTCAAAAATTGACCATGAAACTGCATGTCCATCAGAGTGTACATGAAGGGTGTGAGAATATAATATTCTATAGGAATCAAAAAAATATCTAACATAAATGGAATACAATAATTTGTTTATGTTATAAAAATATACTCATATATTTTTAAATGACTTCTAAAATGGGTATCAACATTAAAATATTTGTAAGAGATAAGAAAAATCCTCACAATTCAATATGTGAGGCCATTTGGGTTACCGTTATTCCTTATTTGAGCCCAAGGATTTATATTTAGGGGTAGAAAAATATTCAAGGGGTCAGTGATTGAAAACAAAGTATTTTGATGGAAAATGGTATGTATAATGATTATGGATAATGGTTAGTATAAATTTTTTGTAAATGTGTGGTATGACACATTGAGTTTATATTGGCATTTTCATGGTTTGAGAATGGTTAGTAAAACTGTGCAACATGACTAGTGAACCATATGGGGAGTCTGGTGGTTTTATAGGGTTCCCACATGGTTAATTCCCATGGTTAGTTTAATCATGAAACTATATAGTGAAAACAATGATCCCCTTGATCGAATGGATTATAGGGGTGAATGATTAAGGCACGTTGTTTGTTTAACTATGCGACCTCCTTCCAGAAACCATGAGACCTCCCTCCAAATTATTAAAAAGTGTGACTTTACCCTTAATCCATTGGTTTATTTAAATCATAGCTACCCCCAGATCTCATTTAGGCTTATCCTATCCCCATCCCAATGATTTGGAGGTCTCTCCAATTGAATTATAAGTTGAATACCTTCATTATTGAATGGTAACATTTGAGGTGTGATGCAATTTTGATCAAATTTCCCCTCTTCCTTATAAATCTATATTAGATTACTTTTCCAATCATATTTTTGGAAACTATTTGGTAATTTATTCTAGATGCAATAGATTTTATATAAGATTGAAATTGTTTCATATAGATCAGGGGCCATAAGGACTTGATCTACTCTTCCACGATTTGCATTTTTAAAGGAGTTTGGTTATTCCTCAGTTTTTAGGTAGTTTTTATATAAAATGAAAAATTATAAGAATTTATTATCATACTTGTAAAATTACTTTTTTAATTCATTAAATATATGTTATTTATGTTTTAATGGGATTTATTAGAAAGGTTCTTGTTTTTAATTGGGGGTTTCTTAAAAAATGTGGTTTTCCACAGCAAGTGTATTACTAACACTCGAATGGTGGTTCCTAAACATCAAAATTCGTTTTCAAACTCCATTGTAAATTGGACGGGATTTTAAAATATTTTATAAAATTTTTATCATGGTTTATATATAGGTTTTGACCAAACTTTTTTGCTTTTGGAACATTGGGTGCATCAGAAAAGAACATAGGTGACCCGAGTGTATATAGTACCACTTTAGGTTAGTTTTGTGATATTCCCATACTATAGAGGGACACAATATTGGTTATAACTGATGTATTCGTAGTTTATAATAGTTTACAAATAGTATGTATTCCCATTAGCTAGGGCCACTATGAAGTTCTTTTTTCATTTACTTCCCATTTATCACCTCATGGATTTATCATGGATTTTACTCACATATTTTCACATGTGTTTCTATCACAAGGATTCTCATAATGTATTAGGTCATGGATGTGTCTTTTTGAACTCATGTTATTGTCGATTAATATGTATCCATGTTTTATCAGGTATACTTTTCATATTTTTTTATTTGTGGATATGGATGGATTTTATTAGAAATAAAAGGAAATACATTATAAATTAGTATGTATTAAATAAATTTCATTTTGAAACTAATTATACATTAAAAGGTAGGAACCACTACATTATAGATATTATACCTTGTACAGAATCTGAGGTGATATCCTAGAGGTCTTTGTTCATACACCCTACTTTTCCTTTGGGGTGGTTGTAGATGTTGTTTCACATGTTCCAGGTAAAGGTAAGTTAATCATTTAGAATTAATACTTCTCTTTTAGTCACTTCCTATGTTGTAGTATGGTTTGGAGGTGATAGTTAGTCACATGGGTACTTTTTGGTCTTTTCATTCATGATTTTTGGGTTAGCTAGTTTTTCTTTGACTGTATTAATCTTGGATTTATCTATTTATTAATCATTACACTCTGGTTTTTTTTCTTTCTTTGTTTTATTGAATAAATGCTTCTATTTCCTCATTTCACCACACCACCAAGATGTACTACCTCAGTGGCTTGACTAGTTGACATCAGTTGGTTTCATACACATCATAAACTAAAAATAATAATTATCGATACTAGGAGTTTTCATTCCATACATACCTTCTTTGAACCGGAACATGGGATCTAAGTTGAACCATTTGGGGAAACTATAATAAAAACCCCAACTAATCCACTATACACATGTATATGTTTACCTATATATATATAGAGAGGTTTTAAAAATTCAAGGTTCAAGTGGCTAGTGTGGAGGTAAAGGAAATGATGTATACAAGAGTCGATGAATTCTTATATCCTATCACATCAATATAGGAGAAGGGATTAATAGAGTTAGGGCATTGTGGGCCCATATCATTCACCATTATGTATATAAACCATGTCCAAAATTTATTTAAAAAAACATATCCCTCTAAACATGATTTTAATCAATTGAAATAGTATCAATACAGAAGTTGAAAAACATTATAAAAAATAGTTCTCATTTTAAAATAGATTTTATAAATTCTTGCACATACCACTCTATTCTTCGTAATAACAATTTTACTTCATTTTAATCAATATAATTATACAATCATGAGAAATCCATGAACACCCCTTTAGGAATTCCACACATGTTAATGAACATCCAGAAAAATGTGGCTCTCTATCTTTCCTCGGTAGTAATAATATTGAATTAGTAAAATATTAGATGAGAAATAAAATATGGTATTAATAATAACCAATACATTTTTTTTGTAACCCAAGTAAATAACTAAACAACTCAAAAATTTTTAATTTGAAATAGTAGTTTAGAAAAAATATTTCTTTTACAAATTATATTTTCAAATTAAAAAAAATTAAGGATGGTAATAATCTATGTTAAATTATTTATATTGATGAATTTTTTAAATTGATAAATATATTTTGGAGAATAAATTATAAACTATGTTCTATATATGAAGTATATTTTTTACATTAAGATAAAATTTAGTGGTTTCTTATAATAAATAATTAATCTTATATGTTGTGAAAAAATTAAAAAATAGATTTTTCAAAAAAAAATCATCAATTTTTGGTATTAATTGAGTTCAAAAATTCAATCATGTATATAGTACAAATAATTCATTTTAAAATAATTTAACACAATCATTATCTATTCACTAATGAAAACACGTAACAAGATCTAGGCATATATTTTTTAATTATAACTCATATATGATAAAGTGGAAACTAATCACCTCTATAAAATTGTAAATTAAAGGGAATAGTATGGAATGATTCTAACCAAATATAGTGACTCTGCCCTTTATTCATATTTTATTTTAAAATATTTTAATAAGTCAAACTTTTATTGTAAGCCTTATGCGGATCAAGAGGAATGTATTAAGGGTATATTATAATGTTTATTCTCCTCACAAACTATAATGAACAAATAAGGACATGTAAATTAAGCACACTTCATGATATATAAATAACACTTCCATGAAAGAATTATTAATTAAGATAGGTTGTATCACACTACCAAGACATATAATATCAAATGACACTCTAACCATATCACGAGTCTCACATGAGAATAAGATTACACATTTTTATTCAAAACCAATCAATTAACAAAATTAGGTAACATATTCTATAATATACCTTTTATAACCTAAAATTAAGAGATAAAGGTCAGTAAATTCAATATCCAATCATATATTTCATGTAATAATTTATTAATGGTGATCCCAACATCAAAAAGTAAATAAAAATGTTTAAATCACCTGTTAAAATTAATTTGTTGTTGAAAAATAATTTGAACAAAAATTTAATATCTAAAAGTGTAATTTTATAATTTATTCAAAATATAAATGGATAATTTCATAGTAAATCCATTTAAATATCTAAATTAATTATTCAAAAAAACTCTTAAATCATATAATTATAAAATAAATGGAGTTTCATATAGTATTTTAGAGAAAATAGTGGTCTACAATCCAAAGAGTGTAAAAAAATTAATTCTACATTGGTCATAACTTCTTACCATGAACATAGCCTTGATGACTCACTGTCACAATCTATGACCAAAAATAAAATCCCAAAAAATGACCCCAAAATCATTTTTGATTGGTTACACATGAAAAAAATATTGAGAACTTTACTAGAACCAAGCCCACCCTTGTATAAATTCTATTATAACCACTATAACGATCAATTCATAAAAATCCCCAATTTGTGTAGATATATTGAACAATAAATCAATGTCTCAAATCTATAAAACCCTACTAAAATCAATATTTAGATATACTGTATCCAAAAATGAATAAAGATCAATTAAACAACAACCTATATCTCTCTTATCCTAATCAGGGAAGTTAAAATGAATGAAAATAGAATTTTCAATGATGTAAGAACCCCATTTTAAATCCATTATGAATCCCTGAAATTTTGGTCTAATTATATTTTATAGACCAAATATGGATGCCTAATAAGTTAGATAAGGTTTCTTGGTTGACTAGACATTTTTATGAGCTCACAACACTGGTCGGTGGAGATTTTGTCCTCTTGCGTGTCTAGAGTAAACTGTGCGAGGAAGGCCACATAGTTAGTTTTAACCATGCAAGGTTGGACAGTGGGGTGATATGGGGAACAAAGTTTACAAAAAATGTGTAATTTAGGATGCACGAATTTGAAAAAATGTATTTTATTTTGATAGTGTAGTTTCAAACGATTGTACACAATTCTCCCAACCATGCAGTATTCTCCTTCCTACAGCTTCATGTGTATGGTTTGTGTATGGTTTGTCCAAATCATGTTGTGAATCAGTGCAATGGAAGAATTTATATTAAATGATGGGATTTTAATTAATAATATCATTATACCAATACACATATACCCTATTCAATTCTAGTGGATAGAGGGCTTCATTTCTTTTCTTTTGGGATCTATTTTTCTTATATTGTAGGTTTTTAGATCAAGCTTCCATCTGGTGTCTGATTCTATCATCCATTGTCTTCTTGAATTGGCACCAGTATTTACTTGATTTGTTTTTAATATTTCATCATTATTATTTTTATCAATGATTTTATTTAGGAATATCCTCATATTCCATATTTTTAGGGGGTTGATCCATTATTCATATATCTTCAAATCCAATCCAAATTGGAGGCTGATATTGGACATGTATAGTAATACGAGTACAACGTAGGTGGTTTGTAACTCATTCCTCCAGATTTTTCAATTTATAAATTGTCTTGTTGGAATAATGGTTTAATCGAGAATATTTTTTTAAATTTATATGCCTCTCTTTCAGTCGTTAAAACTATTTTATAAGAACCATGTCATATATGTAATTAAATTTTGGCGGTTATGTCCACAATGTCAACCACCCATAGTATAGTGTTTCCATAGTTATGATTCTAGTAGTGTTTTGAACCTATTAGTTACACCATTTAGGGGAGATGTGACTTGAACTAGTCGAATGTTAGTGTTTAATTAAATCAATTATTTTGTGAATGAATAATAGCAAGTTGAACTCCATGTGACCCAGTTAACGTATGTTCTTTAACATGTAAAATAAAACTAAAACGAAATGGAAAGTCTATGGTTAACATATGACTTGTCTTAATAGATCATAACCCAATGTATTGGTTTCACATTCATAGAACCCTTTTACATGCCTAATAGAATTTATCAAAGAAAGCTATATTATATTATTATGACGTAAATGGCCGCATTCCCCTTTTCATTATCAAACTAATGAATGGAGTGGCTTGATCCTTCACTTTATAAAATGGTATGACCATAAAACGACTTAATTAAATAAATGAATTAAATCTAAGGTGACTAATTATACATATGGACCTTGAAATTATTATTGGAGTGTTCATACTTGACTTAGATTTTGGATTCCTGGGGTAATACATTGAGCACTCATGAATTCCATTCTGATTCAAGGATGTCGGTTGCCTTAGATGAGACCCACCATGGACTCTGATCTGTTTCTATCACTGGATGTCTAGTATGAACCCATAAGATCCCAACATTTCTATTAATATATTCATTGGATACACTCTGTGGATCATGAATGTCTTCTTTGTACAAGAGGTGACTTGGATACATCCTTGGGCCTAGCCATAATATATTCTGTTTTACCATGGATGATCTACTTGGACTCTATTAGATCATTTTATAATGGAATTCCTTAGATGATGCTCCATGGATTAAACTCATACGCCTATTTATTGGTTGTAATTACAAATATGTTGGAAAAACATGTGGTCTAGGATTCCTTTGTTATTACCTTGTAACCCTTTAATTATTAATATCACTATAGGTTACCTTGTTAAATATTAAAACCCCTACTATTAATATTATGAGGGGATTTTAGTGCTGGATATGACTCATGTGACTTAATAATATAAACTTGAACATAAATAATTAATGAACTAGTAACATGTTCAGATAGTATCCAATGGATGAATCAGGTATATCGGTATTTATGTTACTTTACTACTTTACTTTTATATATTCATGCTTTCACACTATTTCAGTTTAATTTACATGGAGATGCGGTTATAGACACCATTGGTGGTGGTTTACTAATATTTATCTCATACATTATCCATCCCACCATTGGTACCCAATAACATTACATTTATGAAGGAGTTGATAAATGGAAGAGTATGAAATAGGACACTTGATTTCTTGGATTCATAGGATGGTTATAGTTTAAGATGAATAAGCTGGAGCTCGGGATGCTTGGTACAATTTTTGGATTCCTTTTTTATATTTTTGTATATAATTTTTTGGTACCAAAATTTGTGCTACAAGAGGAACGGACATGGTAAAAGATTGTTTCCAACCCATTTTGGCACTAATATCAACAAAATACATCAATGGAGTTTACCACATGAATCTCCTTAATTGAGACCTCTCTCCCTTAGACATGCAAAGGCAGCTGATGGTACCTCCATGATTCCAACAAGCCTCACGACCATGGGAATGTCTTTAATAGATGTCACAATGAGTCTAATGAATCCCCTTCCCTTTTCAGTTTCATTTTTCATTCACATTGTACCCTACAAGCATCACATTCCTCATTTCCTATAAACATGTAGCTCACCCCTAACTCAAAGGAATCATTAACATGGCTCTTCAACTTCTGATCTCCCATCTCACGAAGCACCCAAACACTGAGAACCCAACGAAATGAAAAATCACACTGTGTACATGACCAGCACAAGACATGTTATCCTTTGTTCCTCATAGTGTCTACCTATTGTATGAATTACCTCCATGAAGGCATTGTCCCTTCACGAAGGAGGGACCTTGTTTGGGTTTCTCAATGCTTCACAAAGAATTAAGACTTCATGAAGTACTCTCATATTATTTCAAGACTCTACACTAATGCAAGGTTCACGTGCTTTGTGAGGCCATTTCCTTCGTGAATACCATTTGCTTCACAAATCACCAAATATTCCTAAAGCCCATTTCATTCATGAAGAACCCAAGATTCACAAATCTCCAAATTTTGAGGCACCTTGCTTCGCGAGATGCACAATTTGATGGACCTCCATGCCTATGTGTATTGATTTCCAAGACACTCATTTAGTATCCCTTATTACCATGTCCTAACTCTTAATTTTGTTTGAATAGGTATGATACTGTCTCTTTATTATTGGCATAGCCATGTTGTCATAGACCACATGAGTGGCCATTCATCCACCCCAATACCATCTGGCATTTCTGATTCCTTCCCTTCTATAAGTGTGGGTGGGTATTAGTCATGTATGTCTAAGGGGTGAGGGAAAAGTAATCCCATTATGATCTATCAGATATTAACCTACCAATCCTCCTTTTCCTTAGTACATGATGTAAACAATGTTGTCTTTCCCCATGTAATGCAATGGGGTGTTGCACCATGGGCATTCTCCATGACAACACATCTCCGTGGGAGTAAGATCTGTTCTCCATCATGGATGAGAATTATATCCTCCTTGCAAGGAAAGAAGACCCTCAATGAGCAGAGCTTCTATATTAATCCCCAATCTATATCTTCCGGGGCCACCTCTATGCGTAAGTCCCCATATCACCTCTCATGGTCACATGTTTTGTGACATGATCGTCAGGTCTCATGCTACCACTTTTTTTCTCACATAGATAATAAATCACAAGGGATTACAGGTTAGTAGTGACCATGAAACTTACCCAATTGTCCTCCTTAGTATATAATCCATAATATCCCCTTAGTGCCAAACTATGTGGGTTTTGATCCCTATCTTCTAAACATGGTACACAGGAAGCCTCCACAAGGTTCAATCCCATTAAATGGTAACCTATTGTCCTCCTTCATAGGTATTCACCCACATGATGTCATATATTCTCTTTAGGGAAAACAACCCCTTGATCCACCTCCCTAAGGTGTTCTGATCCATCCGAAATCACTTCATCCATCGCCTCTCCCTCAGCTCGGTGAGATAACTTCATCCACCTCAATCTATTTGGGACATAAACCATGCATATTCCCCACAACGAAAAAGGTAATCCATCCAAGTCTAATCCCCAATGCCATTCCGAAGCTTCATGGACTTAGATCCCTATCTCCTACAAAAGTTATGTAGGAATCCTACCCAAGGTTCAATACCATCATCCCTTCCCATCCTAGTATTTTCCTTGATTCACCATGTTTTAGGAGGGTCATGCTTCAGGAGGAGGTCACATCTCTTTCAGTTCCACATGGGAAACTTCAATACATAATATCTTCACCCCATTCCTGGGCCTCTAACCAAGTGTAATCCCTAACTCCCCCATCATAACTACATGGGATTTTATTCCCAATAAACTAGGATACCTAGGAAACCTCACAAAGGTTCTAGAACGATACCATTATATTCACATCATTTCACACTCATCCTTGAAATATGAAGTCAAACTACATGTGATACCTAAACTACATGAAATTTGATCCCTTCCTTTTAAAAATGGTATATAGGATGTCTCTCGGAGGTTCAAGACCATCAATCACTTGAAATTTATCCATTCCATCAACTATATTTTAACACTTCCTCCAGTTCCCTCTCAATTCATAGCAGGGGTGTCACATCCTGGTGGGATCATTCCATCCATGTGGATAGATAAACCTGCTTAAACACCACACATCCTTGTTCCTGAATCAAAGGGAAATCCTCTTGTGGTGGGTGACATCCATGTGTAATCCCCAAATCACCCCTTCAAACTACATTGGTCATGATCCCTATATCCTAAATAGGGAATGTAGGACACCTCCATGATGTTCTATCCTAGAAAATGGTAATATTTGGTGTCCTGTTAATTGGGATATACCTCACTGATCTACCCTTAGTGGTGTGCAGATTAGACTTCATGATCTGACATCTTACCTTTACGAGACAAAACACCTAGGTTCATTGTTAGAGGTGTTCTCACATATCCAATGGTAAACCTTGGTGTCACACTCAAAGGGATTTCCCACTTAATAGTGTAAAATCTTCACATTATTGGAAATGAAATTGTAGGGTTTGTCTTTAATGGGTGTCGTAATCCAACCATCGAGTAAACATTCTATGTGCTCCCTCATTTGGGTGTACTTAACTGATCCACCTTCACAAGTGTTTTGATTAGACCATTCTGTCTCTTCAAGATGTTAAACTAGAAATCATCCATCTCCAATAGATGTTTATCCCATGACATACCCAATGTAAAACAAGGGTTTCATGACAAAAACCATGGAAGATATTCCACTGGGAGATGATACCCCACAATCAAATTGGGATGACTCTGCTTTCCATGCCCTTGATAAGCACTCTTATGAGGAATAATGTTGGTGATGTAATGTTTCTATATCCAGACATTCCCCTAATTCCCAATATGACTAATATCTTAACCAATGTTTACATAAATTTAAAGAACACATAGAATATATAGACATATGTAGCCTAATTAACTGGCATCCACAAAGATATGACATCAGGAATGAGGTTCACAAAAAAGGTATTAATCTATGAGGGGTACCTAGACTAGGATACAAGTTATAAGGAGGATTTCATGTAAGGAGGAATGGAAATACCATCATCCCATTTTGACCAAAGAGTATACATCATGTAATAGGTGATGAATGATTACCGTCATTGGAATTTGGCAAGGAAGGGGTACAATGCACCTCCTGTGAATACAAAAAAATGAAGGTGGAATGTCCCGAAAAAAGAAATGAAATCAGAAATAGTTAACCCAACAAGAAATATTATCATCGATATGGGATTAGTAGCATTTGAGACATCAGCAGATGAGCATTTCACTAGATCCAGTTGCCTACTGCTAGGTCCCTCCTATAAAATAGTGGGCTTGGTGTTGAACTCATATGAGACTGGGGTAGTTAATCATTGTTCATTATGATCTATGGCATCGCCAGTATGGATATCCCTCTCAAAGAATGGATGATTATATGATTATGGGGAATTGGGAATTTATTTCCTATAATATTCAATGATGGATAAATCTTCTTACATTGAAGGACCCCAACCATTGGAAATCAATCAACCTCTTCCCACAAATATAGGGGTAGGAGAAACAACAATGGGGTAATCTTGCATGATTCCACCTCCCACATGACATCAACCATGACCATGAATACTAGGCACCCATTCCCCATCCCCCGCTTAGAAATTGTTCATACGGTAGGGGTGATCGACACCCTTTTTCATTTATATGAGTAAGAGGAGGTCATTCCAATAAGGTACTTGTCCCACTAGGACCTAGAGGATTATTTTCCACACTATCATTGTCTCCCACAAGGGACACAACTCCACAGTCCGAATTACCACCACTTTGAGAGTCTCTCCCCAAAACATTCATAGGATTCAGACCCCTATGACTATGAGGTAAGGGATATCTTGTGTCATCACAGATACAATTACAGCCTCGGATACATAAAAGAGGTATTTGAAGAGGACCCATGAATTCCAAAACCCAATTCCTCAGGCCGAAGAATAGGCCGTCTACACCCCTTCTCCTCAATATATGGTTCATATGACCAAACATCAACATTAGGTGGGAAGTCAAGAAGATTCTTGTCATGGGGAATCATCTTCCATGGAATCGGTTTAATGTTCCACCCTCGAAGCATACAACTAGTTCCCTACTGCTATAGATCAGGGGCACTTCAATGCCCGATCAGGATCAAGCCCTCAACCACCCAACAGGTAGTCTGGTTTGAATCTTTCAAACGTCAATTCATTGAGAATCCATCATGGGATGAACTATGATGATGTGATCTAGTATGGAGGCCCACCATATACCATTAGTATCCAATGTGGAGTTCATCCCCACTATCACTCTCAATATGGAGGTCCTCCCCATGTCCTCAGTGCCATCTTAAGAGGAGGTCCACCCCATTTTATTGACATCTAGCCTCAAGGATGTATTCATGCTTATAGTTCCCAATGTGGAGGTAATGTTCATTCCCTGGTCCATCAATGAAAGGTCCCACCTTGTATCATTGTCAGCACTAGTGGAAGTCCTCCCGACTCTTGAACCCATCAGACTGGAGGACCTCGCCACTTCACCAATGATCAGTATGAAGGTCCTCGACATGTTGTTGGAAAATGACATGGAGGTCCTCCACGTGCCATAGTAACATGACATGGAGGTCCTCCCCACTACAGAACTCCCAAACAATGAGGTCATCCATACACATTCACCAACCAGTATGAATTTCCTCACCATACCCATGATACTAAACACAGAGGTCCTCCTCATGTCACATTCGATATGTTCCTAGTTTCTCCTCACACCTCATCTCACAAAAGAAAACGTCGTCTATGATTTCATACCCAAGAAGGAGTTCATCCCCATGTTCTCATTGATTAAAGGAGAGGTCAAACACATGTACTCAATGATTCAAAAAGAAGTCCTCTAGGCCATGTTAGAACCCAGATTCTTGTTCTTCCCCACTCTCATAACAATAACAGTGGGTTCATCCCCACATCAATAGAATCAATTATAGAGGTCCTTCCCATATTCAATACTACTCATCAGAGGACTTCCATGCCCTAGAACCCACAAGCACAGTGGTACTTTCCATGCCACAATTTTACCCTTCCATGAAGATTCATCCCAGGAATGAAGGTTGAAATGCCACCGCTAAGGAAGAACATCGAGAATTGTTAGGTCATTGTCAATCTAGTCTGATTTTCAGTTTTTGAAGAGGAATTTGATTCTAGGATTTATCATTCACTCTAATCATATACAGTAGAGTCCAGGGAAGGAACCTGAAATTTAATTGTTTCATCCCAAAAGGTGAGATGACCCAAAAATCATGAATCCCTTTGTAGGAACATGCAAGTGGATGAAACTTTGGCCCCATTCTAGAGTCTCATAATCCATCTCTGACTATCATCTCCAGTTTCATTCTCTACCTCAACATGAGATCATGGAAAGTTATTATGGGGCATGGTATATGATAAGAAACAACCACATTCACAAACACTACCCTCAAACAAGAAGAAGTGGTAAATACCCCATACTAGAGGGACATGATGATGTGGTCAGTACGACCTATGAGATTGGAACCAGTGAGTGGAGTCTAGTCAGCTCGCGCAATAGTTTCTCAACCAGATAGTACACTATTGCAATGGTTCAAATTAATTGCACTGATAGTTCTTTGACAGCCTCAATTGAAGATTTTAGAAACCAAGATTTTTGCAACACTTTGGAAAATAGAAGATTTTAGGACACTCCAGCTGCCAATCAGTTGTATAATATGTTCTTCAAATCACTAATCCCAACATAGGCATTCCATGTTTCTCACTTAGGATGATGTTTTTTTATTTCTATGAACCATCTAGGTGATGAATTTCTACCTCCATGTCTGTTAGTTGGACTATCAGAGGATCCAATAGAATTGTGATGACATTTTCCATCAATGTCACATGGTTGAGTTAACAACACATCCTATGGCTTACCACCCTACTTCACCTAAATATAATTATACCCCTCAACAATGATGCATTTATAGATTTAATTTTCTCAACATAATAATTGTAGAGGTGACCCCACATGTTTAAATTCAATTCTATGTGAAGTATGTTTCTCTCCACTTCAGTCCCATCCTATGCCAACCTAACTTATCAAGTGATATCAAGGATATTCTACCGGGTGTAGTCGTGATGAATATGGTTGAACATGACCCAATCAAGGATAAGGACACCATGGAACGTCTTAATGAAGATTAATTGACACCCGATGTAGAGAAACACCATGTGGACACTCATACGAGCATCATCGCTTACTAGCCAGGGAATATACTTAGCCCTGCAGAGCCCTCTGAGTCATTTTCCTTCGATCAGGACCCCAATAAGGGTAAAGGACAGACCAATGCCTCTAAAAACTCTGACTCATTTAGTTTAGTGTAGAAGATGGAGGTTGATTCTGTGAAGGATTATTTTCTCCCACATCTTATAGAAAAGATAATTTTTATTGAAAAGTTCTTCACTGAGCGCCTTGTAGACAGACATCCAAATTATGTTGACCCTAGGTATGATCATATCCCTTCTCCACTAGGGAAGTATGGGAAGACACATGTATACCTCATGACTACCTATAAAATATTATATTTCTAGTTAGGTTAGAGACTAGATCCTATGGAATGTGACCATTTTATTTATCACTGATCCACCCTTGGTGCATGAGAAACCTCCTTGAGACTTGGTATAGGTCGCTCCTATGAAAACTCCTTAGGTAATTACTCCAGTAGCACCAAAAGACACTCCAGCCACACCATTGAATTTCAATCCCACATATCATGTTAAAGATCCCCCCCAATGCATTGGAGTTAAGAAATACTTGACCATACATGATTACCCATCAGAACGATCTAATAGACGCTCTCATCACTCACCTCATGTCCCTTGAGATATGATAGGTGGAAATCCCACCCTATGGAATTTCTTATTCAACATGGGAGAATGACATACAAGAACCCTAAAATTTCAGGAATCCTACCTTTTCACACATCAATAGGATGGGTGATCAGCTAAAACATCTCACACACTTCATAACATGGTGTGGACCCATGTTAGGGACTCCAGCACCGTAAGATGACTCCAAGATCCAGTTTTTAATATAGTCCTTTGAAGTTACTGGGTTCATCTGGTACAACCAGTAACCTATAAGTTCTATTACTGGTTTATAATATTTTGATATATAGTTCCTCTACCATTTCATCTCAACCATGTGCAAGATGAGTATTGTTGACCTCTTCAAAAGCAAGCAATGACTAGATAAGAGAGTCTCAAACATTATCTTTAGGTGGAAGGGCCTCACGTAGTCACTTGATATTCAACTGACTCAAGAGTAGATATTGACGATGTGCATGGGGAATATTAAAACATAAATGGTTCCCTTTATTATCACATAGAATTTCCCAGGTGGATTTCAAGACATTTTTGACAGGGGTCATCACCTTGAGGAAGCCTTGTTGTAGTCCAAGTAGGCATGTTCGTTGCCTCCATCTATGGTATGAAAATCCTCCATGGTTGATACTACTACCATCACACAAATAGAGGCACCATGCCACTATATTTGTTACTGACATGGCCTCCCCCACAAAATCATTGAGGTAAACAACCTCAGGTCCAGCCTCGGTCTCAGAATGTCTGGGAACATAGTTCGCATGTTATTCCACGGAACACACCATCTGCACCTAGGAGATATAGTCAGGCTCTATCCCCTTGTTAGGATCAATCCCTCGTCATGTCTAGGAAAAAAATTCCCTTCTCAGATAGGGAAAACTAAAAACAATTGTCAATGAGGATCGTGTTCATAGTTAATTTCATATTTCTATCGATTAGGGGGTTCTAAAGATGGAAGAATATAGGAAACCCTAGAAGGATAATCTCATTGATCCACCTAACTACGACCCCTATCACAAGATCCATGGAAATACCAGCAATAAATGATTTGTGATCAACGAATAGTTGTAGGACAATGTTGATAAAAATGTAGTAAAATTGGTCCCTACCCCAGCACATGTGGAATGAGTTTCCATAATCATTGAGAGTGATAGAAATGGTTAATGGAAGTATTTCATCAGCCATGGTTCCTATAAGAATGAAAGATAGTTGCCCCGTAGGTCATTTTCCTGCCTCCATGGTTCCATATGTTCCCATTTGAATCATCCCGATCCTCCAGAAGATGTCATACCTAATACAACTACCACTTCTACTTCCACATATAATACTTCTACCAATAATAAAGGAATATGCTAAGGGGATAATGGAAAACAATGTCCCCCACCTGTGAAAAAAAATTATTTTTTACTCTCAGTGATTTAATTCCTCTAAAGATAGGGATCTCCCCAAAATCTGACAAGTAGTGGAAGATTCCTTAGATGATGAGCAGGTGTACACCTCCATGAATAATGTAAAATTGGTGGGTATCTAAATGATTTTTAATGATGAATAGTTTTAGGTAGGTCCTCTTAAATTTTTTGTTTGATGAAATTTTCAATGAGGTTGTGTCTTTGTGAATCATTAGAATAAATGGGCCATTGCTTTCAGATAACCCATTCACACTACTGAGAAATGATTGTAGGTTCATCATAAGTCTCATTAGGCATCACATGTTTATCCCATCTTTTAATATTCCATATCATTTCCATTCATGTTACTCGACTAGGTAGAGCTATTGTGAACACATCATGATCAGCCATGCTCTACAATGGCCAAGGTTTAGTGATCTAATAGTCAGCCAGTAGTCATTTTTCATGGTTTATCTAGTGAGAAGTGAGAAATCCCCAACAATACCCTGAATCCACTACTAGGACCCACTACACCTATAATTCATCCTTCGAAATAGAATCCTTATACAGACATAAATGTTGATATAGAACAAAAATATGATTTTCTTAAGAATATTTAAAGTATTACTGAATATATCTCACTTATATAGGCTCTACAATCATTAAAATATATATGAGGATCCCTCACAGAGGCCTTGAAGTGCTCATCTAGTTTGAGACAGAGTTGGTGGAAGCTGATACATTCCATGTAGAGTTTATTGAGTAGTATGAATTCCATTTCATCATCTATTTCTCCATATAAGACTAGTGTTCACTTGTGTAGGGCCATATATGCCTACTGTATATCACATTCCTATTCAATGGTGTTGAATTCCATCATTGTCACCTCGACATATATTCTATGATCAATCTCATCCCAACCCTAATACTTTGAAATATAGGACTGATTGAAGCATATTTGAGTCTCTTAGACCTGAAGATTCAAGGTTATGACATGACAAAGCTGTGGAAATGTGCAAAAGAACTTCTCATGTCCCATTTCAGTGGCCAGATTGTATGCACTTAATTTCTGATGGTCTCACATGATACCAATTACAACGTGGTTTTGGGTTGACCCTAGATCCATATGAATGCAACATTTCCCACCTAATATCACTAATGCCTCAAGTACTCCATCAATGGTCAAGTGGGTGTGCTATAATGCAACACATCTCCATTTTCCTCTTGTGAAGTTTTATATATGGGCATGGATTAATGACATAACAAGGACCAGAATTATCTTACCAACAAGGTTGATAACACTATCAGTGTGGATAACCCAAGGACAATGTTGTATGATCAATTCATCCTCCCAATGCACTAGTTAGAGGGAACCACACAAGACTTGGGACACTTATTTTTATTTATTGAGATAAGTGGAAGACATGTTTCAAGATACAAGGAACATTTAATTATTATCTTTTACTCCTATATAGAATAAGATAGAGTGATACCAGGACTTTTTACCCATTTATGGTATCAAGATCATCACCCCATGGCTACAATAGTACACTATACCAACTTATTCCTCTGACCTAGTTTGAATCAACATAGATCGACATGTCACCACTTCATTGAAAAAATCAAGCGCGAACTCCTTGGTCAAATTATTTATGGAATCGGGTTGATAGCCTTTGTCCCTATTGTTTCGGTAGTACGAGTGTCTCCCAGTTATGATTACACCTCAACCTATGTGGGAACCAATGTTCCTATAGAATTTTTGGGCCTGGGTGAACTGTCTCATCCCATTAAATCCCTTATGTTGGGCGATGAATATTATTTGAGAGATAATCAATCCTACATTTGAAGAATGAATTTCCACCACCATTGGTGAATTGGTTAAGGTAAATCATCATACCGAGAAAAATCTAAGCCCAATGCTGATGAATGAAAACATGTTCACAATAGGAAAACAATTGTATATCGACTTTCTAAGGGAACATCCTGATGTTTTTTCCTATATCAATGAAGTGGATCAAGGGTTAGAACCTCAAGTATTCATCTAATGTCTTGGCATCCTGATAAGTCATCATGGGTTCAAGAAGCCTCCCTAGAAGATGAACCCCTCTCATAGTTCCATGGTCATTGTCAATGTTGATAAGATCATCAAGGAAAAATTTGTCAAGGATGTCAAATAACCTCTGTGGCTGTCCAAAATCATTCCCATAAAGAATAATAATGAATAGATTAGAGTTTGTATCGATTTCTATGATCCTAACTACAACTTCTTGAATGACTATTTTAACATTCCAGTACTAGAGTAGCTGATTGATGCCACTACTGGGTTCTAGGATATCTCCCTCAAAAATAGGTACTCCAGGTATAATCATATCTGAATGGCCTATGAAAATGAGGAATCCACCACCTTCAGAGCACCTCAAGGTACCATCTATTATAAAGTAATTAATTGAAGGATGAAGAATGATGGAGCCACCTATTAGTATTAAATTCAAGGAACCTTCAATCCGGTCCTTGGGAGGGTAGTGTAAATATAAATGGATGATATGATGGTCAAATCCCTCTTGCATCAAGACCATATCAAGGATCATTAAAAAGAAATTGTCTTTCTTTTCTCTTGGAATTTGATGATAATCCCCGTGAAATTTTCTTTTAGGGTGACCTCTGAAAATTTCCATAGATTATTTGTTAGATATATAGACATCAAAATTGACCCTGTGAATATCAAAGCCTTTAGGAAGATTCCCCCCTCCAAGCAACCTCTGCTAGCTTTGATTATTTTAAGGCCACTAAGTCAAAAAACATCGATTCAATGAGAATATGTCCAGAAAGTTTAATAAATTTTCTTGGACTAGGAGGATCGTGACATCTACCAGTGTGATAATGACTGATATACCAATTCTGTAGAGATCAGGTAGTCTCTTCTACAACCTACGGTTTTTATGCCACATGTATCTAGGAATCCACTAGTCCTTTATATGACCACACTGGAATGATCCCCCGATGCACTTCCCACCTACAAGAATAATTAATATATAAATAATTGTTTTTACTATCTTAGTTGCATGATCTTTGATATAGAGTCAATATATTCTCATATCAAGAATAGCTTCCTCGTATTGGTTTTCATAGTGTAGAAATTGAGACCCTACCTATAGAATCACAATATAGAGATGGTTTTCCATGTGGATCCACTAGAGAACATTTTCAGTTTACCCATGTTGAGTGGTAATCTAGCACACTGGAGGGTAATTCTTCAGTAGTTAAAAATTATTTTCATTTCACAGAATGCCATCAAGGTTCATTCATTGGATGATTTCTTAGCTTCTCAATTGGCCCCATCAGTGAAATCCCTAAACCTTGATTTTTATGATGAGCATATCCTCTTAGTGGATTAGGTTATTCCATGTTGAAAGATTCACTTAGACGATACCTTCAACACCCAACCGGTGGAAGGGACAATGATCCTGAACTTTATAGATTAGGAATGGGAATTGTCTTTATCACCCCTAAACAGAATGAATTTCCCTATACACTCTTACTATCAGAGGGGTGCACTAATATTGATGCATAGTATCAAGATCTCATTACTAGTTTAATTTTTTAACTCATGGTTGATGTTCCCCACCTTCATGTAAAAGGGATTCTGAGTTAGTCATCAAGCATATTTACTGTGGCTACATCGTGAGTAAGCCCAAGATTATACCCTTTCTTAAGAATTCTCACAATCTGATAGCCTAGTTCTGTTATTATGTAGAGGGGAATCATGTTACCTGGTTATAGAATAATCAAGATGATGCCCTTTATGGACTAGCCATTTCTATCATAGATCCTAACCAAGAAGAACTGTTCATTCATGTGGCGCATCGAAGAGTCATCACCCCTATCAGTTCAGTTGATGAAGATGACCCATATATAAACCACCTTACCACTAATACTTCCACATCACATCTTTAGGATCCCCTTGTAGCCGAGGAAACCTCTGATAAGAAAATCCTTTCATCGAGTATTTCCAGCATTAGAATCTCTCATCAGATCGAGCCAAACACGAGAAAATATATCACCCTGTAGTTTAGTTTAACCCTCTATAGTGGTCCAAACCAAGAGAAGGCTATCTAAAAACATGGGTTTGATGGAATTATCCTCCACAATATATAAAGATAAAATATTCCTTTGGGTATGTATGATATTCAAGTCAGGTCATGGGGTTCTCATCGGGTATGAATTAAGATCTCCCACCAGATTTGATGGATGGGATACTTTTGTCCCACTATGTTCGATGATAGTACCAAGTTCACCAAGAGGTTCGTTGCATGTTAGATCCATTCCAATTTCATGCATTGACTTCTAGAGCCCTTAAAAAATACATAGTACTCTTGGACAATTATAGTCCGGGGACTCAATGTTGTGGGACAATACCCTCCCAAAACATCTATCCAGTGTAGATTTATTCTGACCGCAACAAATTCATATTCCATGTGAGAAGAAGGTTTTACTCTAAAGGAAGACAAGGCATAGTCTATTATTAAATTCCTTAGATCTGAAATGGACCATTTATTTGGTGTCCTTGATGTTGTTATCATCAATAACAACCCCATCTGTAAAGACCCGTAATATTCAATGAAATTTTTTTCTTAATTTTCATTTGAATTTTACAAGAACGCAGTTACTGACACCACCTGATTCTGAGGCCCGATGTGTCCGGAATAATTTTCCGAAGTTTGGCTCGGGTACGTTCAGTTAACGAACGAGTGTGTTTTTCTAACTTTTGAACCGGTGCTCGGAATCGAATTCTGAGGGGACCGAATGAAACACAGCGACGGTATTTGATTAGAAACGCCTTTTCTGGAGTTGCGTTTGATCGGGTGTGGTTTTTAATATTTGGGGTTAAGTTAAGAAATAAAATAATGTGGTCTGACAAATTTATTTTATTTCACTTAAAGCCACTTAAAGTCACTTAAATCCGATTAATCGATGTTAAGTGGATAGGGTGGAACCCAAAATATCCTACCCACTTGGTAGGATATTTGTGAGGTGGGGCCCGCATGAGCCCCACCATTTATTTTACTCTAAGTAACGTACCCACAAAAACCCTTTTTAATGAAAGTCAACTGGTGCGTTTTCTAAACTCTTAACGCCCTTATTAATTGGACTGTTAAGATGCTACCATTAATTCATCGAATTAATGGTTTGTTTCTTAACTTGTTTTTTAAATTGATCGCATGGAATGAAATAAGACCAACACATGTCTTTCGTGAGGATTTCTCATTGAGAGGATTTGGATAAGACTCTAAGGCTTGGGATCTTCATCCTCCTTTGCGAAGAACGCGAAGAACGCGAAGAACGTCAAACCCTTGGAGATGGACGACATGACGCCGTGTTCCGCAATGCCGATGATTCATCTTCCGCGAATCTTCTTCCGCGACGCTTCATCAGCGACGCTTCTTCCACATTGTTTCTTCCCCGCAACAACCTCTGATCATCAACTTCTTGAGGTAGGGGATTACGGTTCTCTAATCCTTTGTGGATTTTATCCTCAACATGGGTTTAAAACATGCAATTAAATCTGTGTGTTTTCTTTAACCCTCTGAGATCGTCGACGCGACGCCGTGTACCGCGATGATGTGATGCCCCCTTCCATGACGCGACAATCCCCTTTTTCCGCGAAGAACTCTCGTCCGACGAAAACGACGATGTAGGGGATTGTTTTATTTAAATCTTTGTGATTTTATACCCGCGGTGTATGTTTAAAAATGTAGTGAGACATTTAAAACCGCTAACGCGGTGGGTGCGGACTAACGAACAAGTACAAACCCACCGTCCCCTTTCTTTCTTGGTGTGTGAAATGGCGGACGTCGACAAACAAGCCGCACGGGCGATGCGAGGTCCTCGCAGTGAAGGAAGGACCCCGGAAGGGACGTTGGAGAAGACGACGTGTTTTTCAGACCACCGTAACGCATCCGGTGGTCCGCAGAGCAAACCTCCGGCGCGCCGCCGGGAAGAACCCCCGTGGCTATAGCCGCGGCGGCGGGCCGACCGTCCCGCGACCACGTGGGACCGGCGAAGGAGGGACGACGCATCCGTTGGCGAGAGGCGGCCCCCCACGCGGGGCCGCAGACCCTTGATCAGGGATTGAGGCATGAGATCAGGGCATCGCTGATCTATCTCAACATTCTGACCCAGGCAGGAGTACCGGAGCGAGCCCTTTTTATTGTGAGCTTTCTTGCTGAGCCTTCATCAGCAGCGAGACCTACCGTGGGTCGGCACGTAGCAGAGTCTTCTGCAGCAGGCAGTCGGCGGATGACTCATGGGTCCAGGAAGACCAGACCCTCGCGCAGAAGACCTAAGGACACTGGCTCAATAGTGTGGGGCACACAGCGTGGAGCCAGTCTTTCGAGAGGTAGGCAGTGCTTCACATGTGGCGGACAGGGTCACATGGCTCGTGACTACCTGACCCACTGTGCCGAGGAGCAGCAGACAGTTGAGGGGCCACCCAGGCAGAGGCAGAGGGTCGACCGTAGTAGTCCGCAGGGAGCAGGCTGATGAGGCAGAGGAGCTGGCCGAGCGGTAGGTGTTGGGAGACTCTTTGAGGATCTACCACCACCACCACTAGGAGGTCCACACCGGCCATAGGGAGCTTGCAGGCAGAGATAGGCATAGCTCTATGCAGCGGAGGCCAACGACCACGGCGCACCCGAGATGAATCGAGGTACTATCTTTGTCTATTCCACCGTTGATGCAGTTCTTATAGACACAGGAGCAAGTTAGTCTTTCATAGAGTCTTCCATTGTTGGAGCTCGGAGAATTCCGATAGATCCGTTGGCTCGATCCTTATGGCTAGAGACTCCTACGGGAACAGACTCGACGATTACGCACTAGCACTGGCAGTGTGAGCTTACTCTAGGAGACGAGATCATCGGATGGGATCTTCTTGTAGCGGCGTCGAGGCCTTACAACTTCATCTTGGTCATTGATTGGTTATCTATAGTCCATGCTCAGATTGACTGTATTAGGCGCAAGGTGCGATTTGTACGCACTGACGGGAGCAGGTTCACCTTCACCGGGGAAAAGGGAGCCTTCACAGAACAGGATGGACTTCCGAAGAGGAGAGGATAGCCCATAACTCATCAGTTGGCTAGCCTCATCCTAGGAGCAGTTGACGTGTGGAGTCCTAGGTTTCGTACAGTGGTGGATCAGTATGCGGACGTCTTTCCCGACGACGTTCCCGGACTACCTCTTCATAGAGAGGTAGACTTTTATATTTATCTGTACCCCGAGACAGCCCCGATATCCACTCCAGCATATCGAATGGCCCCCACTGAGCTTCGAGAGCTACGGGTACAGCTGGAGGACTTGCATGTCAAGGGTTTCATCTGACCCAGTGCTTCACACTGGGCTTCCCCAATTTTGTTCGCCAAGAAGGCTGAAGGGAGCTTGGGACTGTGTGTCGACTATCGTCGCCTGAACCAGGTGACAATGAGGAACAAGTATCTACTACCGAGGATTGACGACCTCTTCGATCAGCTCAAGGGAGCACGATGGTTCTCGAAGATAGACCTCGGGTCAGGCTATCATCAGCTCAGAGTTTGAGACGAGGACCTGCATAAGACGGCCTTCAGATGTCAGTATGGCCACTATGAGTTCTTGGTTATGCCATTCGGTGTAACCAATTCTCCAGCAGTGTTCATGGGCCTCATGAATAGTATCTTTCAGCCATACCTCGATCGATTTGTCGTGGTCTTCATCGACGACATTTTGATATACTCGACGACTGAGGAGGAGCCCGCCTACCACTTACGGGATGTGCTAGACACACTCCGAGAGCACCATATTTATGGAAATCTCTCAAAGTGTCAGTTCTGGATACGTGAGTTCCACTTCTTAGGACACGTCATCTCTGAGGCGGGAGTTGTAGTGGATCCTGCAAAGATCGAGGCAGTTCTAGCTTGGGAGCCACCTAAGAGCGTGACGAATGTGCGGAGTTTCTTGGGACTAGCTGGATACTATCAGAAATTTGTGCCAGACTTCTCCAGAGTTGCGGCACCACTCTCAGCTTTGATGAAGAATGGGAAACCCTTTGTGTGGTCAGAAAGATGTCAGGAGAGCTTCCAGGAGCTGAGACAGAGATTGACCAGCGCCCCTATCTTGAGGTTTCTTGAGGAGGGAGTAGGGTACGTAGTCTAATACGATGCATCAGGGACCTGACTCGGATGTTCCCTGATACAGGAGCGGGCGGTTATTGCCTATGGATCACGTCAGTTGAGGCCGCATGAGCATAACTACACTACCCATGACCTGGAGTTAGCAGTAGTGGTCTTCTCTCTAAAGACTTGGTGACACTACCTGATGGGCGAGCGCTTAATAGTCTTTTCTGACCATCAGAGTCTCAGGTATATCTTCTCTCAGAAATACATGAACATGAGATAGCGGCGATTGCTTGAGTTCCTCCAGGACTATGACTTTGAGATAGTCTATACTCCGGGGTAGGGGAACGTAGTAGCCGATTCTCTCAACAGGAGGACGGGCATTCAGCTACTTGAGGAGGTGACAGAGAAGCTAGACGCTTTGCAGATATCCTTCGTGGATAGAGATCGAGCAGTATTCCTTCAATCTCTCACAGTCACCCCTCCACTACTGCAGTGGGTCAGAGAGGCACAGCGTGGGGACGCTGACTATGAGACCCGGCATGTGTAGATATCCTCAGGACAGACACCTGATGGTTTCTCCTTTGGAGCAGAGCAAGATGTCTTTTCAGAGGACGTACCTTAGTACCAGTTGTATTATGGGAGGTGGTGCTGAGAGAGATTCACACTTCTCCCTTGGTGGTACATCTCGGAGTGGAGAAGATGTACCAGGACCTCATATGACAGCACTTGTGGCCGGGCATGAAGAAGGTTGTGGCAGAGTTCATTTCTCGATGCCTCACCTGCCAGCAGGTGAAGGCAAAGCATCAGGTACTAGCAGGCTTGGTACAGCCCTTGGGGGACCTGGATTGGAAGTGGGATGACATATCTATGGACTTCGTGACTGGACTTCCACGCACTTCCAGAGGTCATGACTCCATTTGGGTGATTATTGACCGACTCATCAAGTCAGCTCACTTCTTACCCATCAGAGAGCAGGGCTCGGTAGAAATCTTGGGACGTCTCTACGTTCAGGAGATTGTACGACTTCACAGTGTGACATCATCTTTCATCTCCTATCGAGATGCTCTCTTTACTTCCCGGCTTTGGAAGGGGTTGTAGGAGGCATTTGGGATACAGCTACGTCTGAGCACCGCCTTTCACCCTCAGACAGATGGTCAGACGGAGAGGACCATTCAGAATCTCGAGGACATGCTCCGCGCATGTGTCGTCGACTTTGGTTGTAGCTGGGAGGACCACCTACCCTTGGTTGAGTTTGCGTACAACAACTGCTACCACTCCACCATCGGGATGGAACCATACGAGGTGTTGTAAGGCCGACGTTGCAGATCTCCTTTGTGCTGGACAGACCCTGGGGAGTCAGCACTTGTGGGATCAGAGATGGTCCAGGCCACGACAGAGATGGTCTAGGTCATCTAGGAGCAGATGAGGATAGCTCAGAGCCGGCAGAAGTCTTATCCTGACAGGAGGCGGAGGCCACTAGAGTTCATGGATTGCGACCACGTCTTCTTGTGTGTCTCACCTCGACGTGGATTACGGTGATTTGGCCGAGGCGGCAAGATGTCTCCACGCTTCATCAGACCATTCCAGGTCCTCAGTAGGATTGGCGAGGTGGATTATCGCCTGGCACTACCCCCTCAGTTGCACCGGGTGCAGGACGCCTTCCACGTATCTTAGCTGAGGAGATACCTGCACGACCCAACGCATATCATTGACTATGGGGAGCTGGACGTTAATGATGGGGGGGGACTTTTGCGGAGGTCTTGGTGGAGATCGAGGATCGACTTGAGCGGGTCCTATGTGGACGGTCGATTCCTCTACTGTGCATCAGATGGCAGCACGGGAAACTCCAGGAGAGCACTTGGGAGAAGGAGGCTCATATGTGTGCTCAATACCCACTTTTGTTTCCCTAATTTATGATGAATCTTTACGAGGACGTAAATCCCTGAGGTGGGAGTGATGTAAACACCCGTAAAATTCAAGGAAATGTTTTTCTTAATTTTCATTGTAATTTTACAAGAACACAGTTTCTGACAGCACTTGATTCCGAGGCCCGGTGTGCCCGCAATCATTTTCCGAAGTTTGGCTCGGGTACGTTCAGTGAACGAACGAGCGGGTTTTCTAACTTTTGAACCGGTGCTCGAAATCGAATTTTGAGGGCACCGATAGAATCACAGCGCCGATATTTGATTAAAAACGCCTTTTCCGGAGTTGCGTTTGATCGAGTGTGGTTTTTAATTTTTGGGGTTAAGTTAAGAAATAAAATAAAGTGGTGTGAAAGATTTATTTTATTTCACATAAAGCCACTTAAAGCTGCTTAAGCTATGTTAAGCGGATAGGGTGGAACCCAAAATATCATACCCACTTGGTAGGATATTTGTGAGTTGGGGCCCGCACGAGCCCCACCGTTTCTTTTTCTCTAAGTAACGCACCCGCGAAAACACTTTTTAATGAAATTCAACTGGTGCGTTTTCTAAACTCTTAATGCCCCTATTAATTGGACAGTTAAGACGTCACCATTAATTCACCGAATTAATGGTTCGTTTCTTAACTTGTTTTTTAAATTGTTGGCATGGAATGGAATAATACCAACACGTGTCTTTCTTGAGGATTGCTCGTTGAGATGATTTGGAGAAGACTATGAGGATTGGGATCTTCATCCTCCTTCATGAAGAACGTGAAGAACGTGAAGAACGTGAAGAACGCCGAACCCTCAGAGATCGACGAAGCGACGTCGTGTTCCGCGACGCCGACGATTCTTCTTCCATGACGCTTCTTCCGCGACGTTTCTTCCCCGCAACAACCTTCGATCATCAACAACATGAGGTAGGGGATTACGGTTCTTTAATACTTTGTGGATTTTATCCTCAACATGGGATTAAAATTTGCAATTAAATCTATGTGTTTTCTTTAACCCTCGGAGATCGTCGACGCGACACCGTGTACCGCGACGACGCGACGCCCCCTTCCACGATGCTACGATCCTCTTTTTCTGCGAAGAACTCTCGTCCGACGACAACGAAGAGGTAGGGGTTCGTTTTATTTAATTCTCTGTGATTTTATAATCGCGGAGTATGATTAAAATTGTTGTGAGACTTTTAAAACCACTAAGGCGGTGGGTGCGGACTAACAAACAAGTCTGAACCCACCGCCCCCTTTTGTTCTTGGTGTGCAAAACGAAGAACATCGACAAACAAGCCGCACTGGCGATGCGAGGTCCTCGCAGTGAAAGATAGACCACGGAAGGGCCGTTGGCGAAGACGGTCTGTTTTTGTGACCACCATAATGCGCCCGGTGGTCCGCGGAGCAAACCTTCGGCGCGCCTCGCTGGCAAAGCGGAGGGCGGCGGCGCCCGGCACCCCGCCACAAAGAACTGCCGCGGCGGAAGCCGCTGCGGCGGGCCAGCTATCCCTCGACCGCGTGGGACCTGCGAAGGAGGTATGTGGCCTTTCCACGTCCGTTGGTGAGTGGCTTTCCCCCATGCGGGGTCGCGGAACAATCAAGGGGGCGGTGCCCCCCTTGCACCCGCTCGGCCGTTATGGCTGAGCAGCCAGGCAACCAGGCCACACCCGCACCGGCCGGGCCGGGCCGCGCCCAAGTCGGCCGGACCTGGACACGGGTCGGGTCGACCTGGTTCGGGCTGACCCAGGGGGTCTAGGGCCGGGTTGGTCTGGGCCCAAAACCCTAACCTCTGGACCTTTTCAGACGATTTCCCATATCTTGGGCTCCGGACCTCCGATCGACGTATCGTCAGTGGTGATGTGATCCTTTGATCGAGATAGTCATTTCGGTATATCAAACTCAAGGTTTCGGAGTACTTTTCATGAGGTTTGGACGCAGGTGGAGTATGGTCGGGTTGGTTTTGACTTAAAAACCAACCAGTCCCTTGGGAAGAAAAACCAATAACTCTCAGACGGGGCGTCCGATTGACATGTCGTCTGCAACGTTGAGTTCCTGTTGACAATACAGAACTTTTGGAAACATCCACTCTGGTCTATGTGTTAGTTGATGTATCAGCTTCTCGGCTCGTGGAGCGGACCCTCCCGAATGAGCTTGCTGTCTGCGGGAACCCTAGAGCTGGCTGCGACTACTGTGACGACGACTGTACAAAGATCCTCAGTGGATTCGACGACGACGACTACAACACTCAGCTTCCTTTGTGGATCAGTGCTACCGATCCTATGTGGGTCCGATCCTGTGTGGGTCAATGCTCAGGGGTCCTGTGTGGGCTAGCGCCTACAGATCCTGTGTGGGTCTGATCCTGTGTGGGTCTTTGCGGGGGTTAGTTACCTATCGATCATGTGTGGGTCAGATCCTTTGTGGGTCATTGCGGTGGTTAGTACCTATCGATCCTTTGTGGGTCAGACGCTTAGATGAATTAGTGGAAATATCTGATCATCTCTATCGTCATACGAAGAAGTATACCTGTATGAGTTGAATCATGTTTTGTATTCCTATGTGGATTGTGTTGAGCTATCCTGTGTGGATTTACGTTTTGCTTTCCTGTGTGGATTGGGTTGTACTTGGGCTCGGATGTTGGAGCCGAATGAGAATAGATGAATTAGGTATATGTAAGGGCATATACCTAAGTAGTGTCGGATGTTACTTTGTGATTTTATCTTTCCTTTTTGGATTTTCCATTGTGGATTTTGGTAGACCTTCGGGGGTCTCGGGGTCCCTACTCAGTAGCTTATACTCACCCCTGCACGGGCTATGCCCGCACTACGTTGTGTTGGTTGCAGACAATGGACATCGCTGATCGTGGTTGAGGCTTGCGGAGCAGGACAGTACCTGGAGGTGGACCACTGGGCGGGACATACTCGGAGCGGTCGTCTGGACCCGAGGAGCAGTGGAGGCTATATGTACCCACCCTTCAGGTGGGATTTCCAGTGGACAGCTCGACGTTGCGGCTTTACTTTTCAGTTGTTGTTTTCCCTTCCAGTTGTACTTTACTTTCAGTTTGGGTTAGTATACTGGCCCACTTGCTTTTCCTCACTTACTGTTGTACTCAGTTTTTACTAAGTGTTTACTTCTACCTGCTTGCTCTGTGGTGTTTGTGGTTTACTTTACAAAGGCAATGCCTTCCCTTTTTACTGGGATTTACGCCTTGGTGCTAGTCGCCAGCCCCTGGCCTATGGAAGGCGGGCATGGGGTAGTCAAGGCATGGGCCCCGAGGATGGGTCGTGACACCATCATTCAGGAAGATGAGTTGAAAATGTTTAATGCCAAGTAGAACATCTGGTCCAACAAAACCTCTCTCAACCATTTGGAAGAAAATGTGTAGATTGAGACATTCCAAAAGGCCCTAAATTTTTTTATAGTATATGGTGGGTCAGAATAAGAGATATTGGATGGAGAAGCTTCCCAATGCTCTCTGGGGTTATCGGATGACAAATCATAATTCCACCTAGGTGACTCAATAATACCTTATTTCGGTATTATGTCTAGTCCTCCCCATCGAGGTTCAATTTCAATTACTCTTCACAACTATTTCAGATTAGAATATGTTAGATAGAGTTGTAGAAGTCCTTCTATCCAAAATATAATCACGCGACAAGAACAATAACTAGGCCTTGCATGATCTAGAGATGAACCATAACTAGATAGACATAGATATCCACATGAATCTTTCCCTCTGATATTTACTCTAAGGTTGAACAATATTTCTTATATGGAATCCAACGATACTGGGTATGAAACTACCAAAGTTGGTGCCCAAATGGGGAGGACCTTACATCATTCATAAGGTCGGTCCCAATAGTGCATACTCTTCAGCCACCATGGATGGTGAGATAATTACTCCTACCATCAATGCCAAGTTCCTCAAATAATAGTTTGCATGAACTATATCATCCCTGAAACATGATGTTCAACTATACTGCCTTGTCCCGTATGATGTTAAAATGTTGTGTCATAGCTATCATACATTAAACTGCACAACATTGATGGTTATTTTTTGTATGAAATTAAAATTAATGTTCCCCTCATCCCGCATAATGTTAAACTATTGCGTCCTTGCTACGAGGCATTAAACCACATAGTATTGACGGTCCTTTCTGCATGACCTTTAAGGGAAAGTTACCCTTTTCTAATATGATGATAGACTGATCCATCCTACATGACATTAAAATATTCCCTTCATCCTTACAGTACGATTTTAAACTGCATGTATTTTAAAGAACTATTCATGGATTGATTCACATCATTATAGGATATTTAGATATTCCTAAGAAAATCATCTTTAGGACCAACCACAAACTCTCCCAAACGTTTTTCCTCACCCCCATGATGTTAAACTGTGTATGCATTCTTAATTTTCATTTTTGGTGTGTTGTGGATCTCTTTGGGCCTCATTCATATTGTGTTTTGTTTATGTCATCCTACTTCATTTTTCACTTTTAAGGCCTCATCCTTTGGTTTGAGCTCTACAACCTTAAACTAATACCTCCAGAGTCCTTATGGAGTAATGATAAACTGTATAACAATCCATGCCCTTACTTTATGATGTGAGATACATATCCTTCACCTGGTATTTATAATGATATACAACACAATCATTTGATGTATTCAGCAAATGAATAATTTTCCCAAGTATCGGTCACCTACCCTTCAATTTCTAAGAACTACATGTGGCTTAATTTCTATCCTCACTGTATATTTAGTGATTTCTATTAATTTCTTTATTGGGCCCATCTGTAAAATCAGATGCCTTTTTAACCCTTTGGTTTGGGTTCTGTCCTTGGGAATTTGTGGTCTGGTTTGGGCCTCTTGGTCCTCATTCACATTAGGTTATTTCTCCATTCTGAATAAGCTCACTTTTAGATACATCTCCCCCCAATGTCCTAGCCGAATGAGGATAAACTATTTCTTAATTATCATCCTTTCCACATGATGTTAAATTACATGGGATTAAAAAATAAGTACCTATTTATTCCAATCCTCAGGGGATATGTAGCAATACATGAACAATTTTCCTTCAGCTCCAGCCCCTAGTTCAATAACCATTTTATCCATCCTCTTCACTTGACACCGGTTCACTGCCATGTCATATCCATGTTCTATCTCAAATAATTTTTCATCAAGATGGGGTTTAAATACTTCTATCTAGTATTCCTCATTGACGTTCTTAGATATGATATAGAGTAGAACATAGACTATTGGATTCTGCACAGAAAGTCTCTCATTCGATATCCATGCTTTGCATGTATCTTCATTTGGACCACCATCATCTTTCACAATTTAAGGGACCTCTAATGCTATGGTTCTTGTCTAGATGGCTCACCTACCATCATATGATAATGACCCGGAGGACATAAAATGAAATTTTTAAATAGTCCCTATGTTTCGAATATGTTAAGTGGTCGATCCTCGTTTGTTTTTCCCACCCCGGGTAACATGATATGGATCCGAAGTTTTTTTTGAATATGGTTGTCGTTAATACTAAATTTTAACACAACCCTAATTATGTCCATGATATTGGTTACTATTATTCAAATGTTTCCCCTTCATATGTTCGG
The DNA here is from genome assembly GCA_963277665.1 of Viscum album. Classification (NCBI taxonomy): domain Eukaryota; kingdom Viridiplantae; phylum Streptophyta; class Magnoliopsida; order Santalales; family Viscaceae; genus Viscum; species Viscum album. Next base: position 647,775,316 of record OY728119.1, read on the forward strand.
GATGAACTCCATCACACTCCATGTAAACCCTCCGTCCACCTTTTTATATTGAGCAAGAAGATCATTGTCATTGGGACATACTCATCCCATTTTCTCCATCCCCATGATGTAAACTTCTACATGTGTTGTGGAAATCCTAACCTTTATCATTGTTTCTCACACCAAGAATAGATCTTGTGGGCTTAGGAATCTTGGTAGGGTTTGTACCTATATGGATAAGCAATGAATCCTTATGGTCCAAACTCTATGCCCTTAATCTAAGATCCTTCTCATGATTCTCTCGGTAAAATGTTGTGTTGAATTGTGACTATTTGGCTCATTAATGTCAAATTTTTCATTACACCACACTGTATATCTCTACTAGAGGTACCTATTCTCAACCAGTCTGAATTATATGACCCTAAATAAAAATCTCTAGTGTCCAAGATTCCTGACTCTAAGTATTACAGTGCATCATCCTTACCACATGACATTAAAATTCTCGGATACGTCCCACATACATTACATTAAACTAGGAACCATATAGTCCTGAATCTATGACCATAAAATAAGATCCCTTGATCCAATAAATACAACCTTAAACTATTTTCAATACCATGGTCTTTAATCATGGGTTCGGTAATATCCTACCACTGGCATGCCCTAAGGCACTGGGGATCGAGACAAAAAGTGTCAAGTTCCATGGAGATATCTCCTCAACCCATCTCCACACAATGATTCATTCTAGGTTTGGATTCATAACATATTTCACATCTAAAATGAACTTATAATGGTTATGGTCTCATGTCGCTTCAGCTCACACCCCATCATGGGCCAATTCTCCAACGGATTTACCGCAATAAACATCGAATCATGTATTTCAAATTTGACAAGTATTCAAGTATGTGTTTTCATGCCTCATACTTGATTGGTAATGTTATGGACCATGTGTTGCATATATGGTCAACAATGATCCTACTAATCTGTCCCCCTTTACCTTATATAGACCCTAGAAGTTTCATTTAACACCCTTTCTACATCCTTATATTATAGTGAAATTCAACACCACTGGTGTTACTCCTCACTGAATCTGTTCTCATCATGTGAGAAGATATCTTGTTGCACACTTCTACATGTGACGGGGAAGGCCTTACATAAATCCTTGTTTCCCACACCCAGCATGGCTCATGTGGGCTTATGAGTCTTGTTAGGGTGTGTACCCACATAGAGAAGATTCTCAACCTTATGGTGAAAATTCTATAAACATAAAATAAGAGAACCATTGTCCAAACTTTTGATAAAAAACACCACGATCCAATATTTATGACCATAAAAAATATCATCTTCGTGGTTTTCTCATAAGTGTGTGTTGTGGTGTGGTCCTCTTTAGTCATCATTCAGGTTTGGATTCCAATAGCCACACCATACACATACCTTTCAAAACACCACCTCTAGTGTCCATACCACATGATGTTAAAATGAATGTGTCGGTCCTATCATATGACCTTAAATTTTAAAAACATTTTCCTAGACGAATGATGGAAAATGACACAACGTTATGGTGTTCTCTCATAAGTGAGAAACACCATTGGAAATGGTCATCTACCACACCATCTGTCAAGACCTATACATGGATTGATTCTTATAGTAACACAAATACATTCCATTCTAGTTCTTCCACTAATGAAGAGAGAAAACAAAAAAATAAGAAAATAAGAAATTTCAAAAGGCCTTTGTGTGTGTGTGTATTATTTAGACCTGAACATGGAAATTGCCATTAAATAACTATGTGTGGCTTGATTCCCATCCTTATGGGATACATATTGGCTCCCAAATCATTGATCTTAGGTTCATTGGTAATATCATTGTCCCTGTTCAGGTCAATTCGCTATCATTCTCTACAAAAGATGTTAAATTAATGGATCTTAAAGAACTATATATAGCTCCATTCCCATCCTTATATGATACATAGAGATTCCCACACACTTCATCTTTACGACTAGCCACAAAATCTCTTAAAAATTCATCCAATTAGCCTAGTTTATAGTCCAAGCCAAATGACATTAAACAATATGCATGCCTCCATAGGAATGAAAATATAGTGCTTGTGGGACCACTTGTTCCCCATTCACATCAGGTTTTTTATTCCCCCAAATTACACAAATTTCTCTTAGAGTACCCCCTCGGGGTTGATACATTATGCCGATAAACTAAGAGCTCCACTGTGGTATTTTTCCCCTTGTTTGATCACATGTTCTTCCTTCTCGACTTTTCATTGACAATTGTTTGGTGTGAACGAATCCTATGGATCAATCATTTTAGGATTATTTCCTCCAAGCCACCCATATATTATGTGAATAGAAATTTATATTTTCCATTCAATGAAAATCTAATCTATTTTCTAGGGTTTAAACAATATGACCATAAACTATGTTTAGAATCTGAATCACATTATATAAAAATATGACACGCATCCTAATTATAGGATGAAAAAATATTCCCTACATCATCCTTATAGTACAAGATTAAGTTATGTATATTTCCTACTTATTACACATGACATAAAACTAATAGTTCTGCCTTTCCCTCATTAGATAGGTCTCCTGGGTTGATGATTTTGATACTTGTTTATCCCAATTCACCCACACCTATGTGATTTAAGTCATGGTGGCCTAATTTCAAGAGATATAGAATCCTTTCAGACATCCCATCACTCCATCTCAGGCATTATGTTCCCCATTTGTTCGTATCCTCATTCGCTTTCACGCCTAAAAAGATACCCTAATGGCCTGGTACCATGACACATTCTCTATTTTTAGAACATGGTTAATGATCTACCCATGTATTTTCCCCATTTCAGGCTAGCGATACAAATTAATTTTTTCATAATGTGGTCAAAATGATTCCTACATCATTATTCTATCCTTAATGTGTTCCTAATTTTGGGCTTCATGATTCAAATTTCCCATTCCCCCTTCTTCCAATTGATTTCAACACCCTTGGTGTTATCCACTCATACACTAGAGTGTTTTAGGAAAGGAATGTTGGATGCCCTGAGAATCCAATTTTTTTGTCAAAATATCTCTCAACATGAACAATCTCAGTGGTCAGTCAACATTAGAGAACCCCATGTAGTAAATGATTATCTGACACTCTCAGACGAGGTGAATGATTATTTGATCATTCATTGTTTCACACATTTACCTTGGACAATGTGATATTAGTGATCAGTAATTGGATATTTCATAGACAAGATAAGGTGTGATAACTAAATCAAGAAAGAATTTTTGCATACATGCTGTTCAAAATGAGAAAGAAATAAATTATATTTCAGAAGACTGAAAAAAATCCTCTTATGGTTCAACCCATTTTGAGGAGTGCTTCAAATCATTCACCTTCTGGTGTGTCACCTCCATGTAATGTCATCACATTCTAATCCCCCTTGTTTCATCAATGGCCCCATAACAAATCTCATCCACCCAAATGCATGTTCAGTCCCCCTAAACAAGGTGATATTTCACCTGGCATGACACTTGCTTAATCTAATCTTTGGTCTCCACTAGTTGAGCGCTTAGTTTTTAAACAAACCATTTTTGAGTATCAATGAAGGAGAACATATAATTCAACCATTTCTATACGTGTCGGGTCTCCTGTTCATCGTCTTGAAGCTTCTATGTGTTGGGGGACTTCTCTTGATTCGAGGTGACATCCAGCTGGTGACAACTTTACGATATTTTCTCAGTGAGGTAGTACCGAATTTGCATGTTCATACCTTGCACATCATTCATTCCAGGGCACATTCCACAAATCCCATTATGAAGTGACCACATTATTTTTATCCATAGGGATTCTGGAGATTTTAAAAAAATATTGATTAACTTACATGCTCGGTGTCTGGTAGCTCGACTATCCTTGACCACATCAGAATCAGCTTTGTCTTGATAAATCAAATTAGTTGGTTTTCACTATTGTGATATGGCTAGTATTTTATCAGTATGATCTCCCTATAGAATCCTTCCTGATGGTTCGGGCCCTATGTCATCATGTTGAGCCTTGTCACATGATCCCATCTCAATGAGGTTGTCCCAAGAAGTTCCAAGTTCCCTTCCACAAGTGACACCACCAACAATCACAATTTATTGTTCACCAGAATCAATGGATATGTTGGCTCGAATACATATCCTTGTATATACCAAACACTCTATTAGGAAAGGAGCCCCAAGTCCTCCCACCATTCTTACCATCATACCACCAGCTACTCTGAGGACTCTCCCGATAGGGATCACATCATTCAATCTGGTCGAATAAGAAACATGTATAAGTATACAAAGAAATCAAATTACAATGGAAAAGTTATGGATTATTTCTCTCTAGATTTATAATTATTATTATTACAAGTCACAGTCCCCTATATATAAAGGAGGGATCCAGGGACTCCAAGTCAGAACATCCAACCTCTTCAGCTCCAATTGACAAACATGATTCTCCTACTTCTAGCACAAACCTTCCAACTTTTCTCTCTTTATTGGTCTCATATTTATCCATATAATAAGGGGCCAACAGAAACAGATTCTCTTGCATGAAAAACACATCAATTGGGAATAAAATGTGGGAGAGATTATAGTATAAAGCGGTGAGTCAAAAATTACTTCGAGGGTTTTAGAAAAACATTCCAAGGAAGATTTCTCTGAGGATACTACCTCTCCTTTCTCTGAGGCCACTACCTAAACCTCTCACAAATAGGCTTATTTAGAGGTTAATTGCTTATTATATTCTTTAGTATTTCCCTCATCGACTTATACCTTCATGATCCATCTATGTGTTCAAAAAATGTGAAGTGTTCCACTAGCTGAGATGCTGAAAACATCAGGGGAGAATTCATGTTTAGAAGCACTCACACACAATTTTTCATTGGACATGAAATGCCTCAGGAATGTACTATGTACTATAATTTAGCAATGAATTTATTCCCCTACTATAAGGACGTGTTAAAAATACCTTCGTAAAAGTTGGTCCCCTCCGGCTATATCCCATAACTATTCAGCGGATCCCACATGCTATCAATGTTGTGGTACTATCTATAGGTATCCTTGATATTCTGATTCTTCTGATATAAAACATCATGATAAATCACCCAATGGTGAAATTTTTTCCCATCATAAATAGTGGACATCATACGGAACCACCGTGATGGATCCCCTTCCTCCTAGGTAATCTTTGATGGGAGTGATTGATCTTATATTATTTCTCATATCTTTTCATCTCTGATCGGTACTATTCCATGGTCCACTTCCAAAGAAACTGTAACCTTATTACTGTTATGTTCAACCAAAATTCCTCAAGGACACTTCCATTCTACCACTCTACATTGACCTTGAGGTGGAGGGGCCACTCCATCATTTGACTGGATCATCAGCTACTTTTGCATTTCTCTTAGATAGAAAGCCTCCCAGCTCTAAGTGTATTCATGGACTATCCCCAATTCAGTATTGGATGGTAGCATCTAATTCCACATATTCCCATATTATTTTTTGAACATTATCGAAATCTCCCTCATCACGCATGTGTGTCCTTTGTGACATTCTCCCAGGTACACCCTCAAGGTAAACCTTTGCAGACTCCTAAACTGCTTCGCAAATCGATACGGGTTTACAGTTCACATATTCACTCATTGTCCACCCATTCTACCAACACTACACCTTGAAAATATAGAAGACATGAATTATTATCAATAGTTCTTGTACCATCATCAGTAATTACTGTCATCAACATAAGGAATAGTTTAATGATGAATTGATCTTCTTTTTTGATCTTTCTCAACACTGACACCATGCTTAAGATGAGTGGAAAACTCCCTGGGATTTTTAGAATCATCGTTCAAAAGTTTTTCCGGGTTGGCTTAGTATTGAGGTAATAATAATATCATATTTGTTCCACTATAAAGAAGTACAAAAAGTGAAACATACCACACATGTGTGGGAGATTCTTCCCCTCACTGATATTTTAGAGTGCCTTATACAACTTCTCCAACACTGGGATCCCTTGATGGTTATGTTTCCCAGTGACCATCATCATCTTTTTGTTAAAAGTACATGTCCGCACTCCCATATTTGAATCTATCATCAGTAGAAGCCTACTAGAGATGAGTGCTAAAATGAATCCGGTCAGCCTCACCATTAGCTTCTACTCATCTTTGTTGTTGTACCTCCAAAAATGCCACTATATATCCTCTATAATCTATCAATAAGAGATGTGAATACCTCCCTTGATAGGTATGAATCCTTTTTCGGAATATTATTAGGTCTCTCCACACCTTCGGTTGGAAAACTCATTAGAATGTTTAGAAAGTAGTCAAATAATTTCTTAATATGGACATCCCCTATTGTCTTCTTGTTGTTGTTTTTCCAAACACCAGATCAATTAGCACCTTATATAGACATGGAATATGATCTTCATTCTCCTAATAATTATTATTAGTTTGGAACTCGTCATTAATTTCCAATATAATCAGGATACTAGAAATATGATAGAGATACCATAGTCTGTTGCCAACCACCTCATGGTAATGATGAAATGTGTTGATGTCTGTTGAACACCATCTAGATAGTTTATGAATAATGTCATTTGGTGGATAGATATGGAATTGGGAATCCCATGAAACTTCATGAAAACTACCTCACCTCAGAATTTTCTCAAACTCTCCATAATATGCGCACACTCTGTAGGCCCATGCCCAGTCATTTCTATTGTTTCCAACCTTCTATAGATCCCAACCATCGATCTATCCCTAATTTGGGTTCCTCGGACTTTCCTTGAAAATTTTCTTATATTTCTTCATTGACGTTTCTTTCTCAAGTGGTTTTCCATTGACACTGATGAGTTGATATTAGAGACAGTTAGTGGTGATGAAAAAGTGGTCTTTCCTGATGTGGACTCAAGTATCGACGTACCACTAATATTGTTAGAGTGTTCCCCCTAGCCCAAGCAGGCTTCTTCATCCCTACATACCTCTAGGATGAAGACATCATCCTTCAAGATGATGCCATATAGTGGGAAACTTTTAAAGAAACGGTATTCATTTGGAGCATCCAACATCAACTCTAGTAATGATTCATGGTTCGATGGATCCACACATACTCCCCAGTCATGATATTTCTCAGCATCTCTCATTGCTAGGTGGCAGCTGCAGGGACCTCATGGGGAGCATCTTGAGAAAACATTTAATCTATAACTTATTAATTTTTTTTTGAACCTGTCAGGAATGTCACTCGTGAAGAACGTTCAAAAGGCTAAAATTTGAAATGAAAACACATGATCTATGTGATTCATAAATTATCAATGGATCATGATCCAATAGGTTAAAAAAGATCATTCATCAGAAAAAGGGTCGTGAAACCCAGTTTGTAGAGATTCTCTCATGGGTTAGATGACTTCATGAAAAGAGATCTATGTCGCAGTCCTTCACAAAATATCTAATATGTACAATGGGACCTATTCACCCAATTTACATGAAATTGTCGATCAAGATTAGTGGCTTCTGGGGAACCCTTGAGATTTGTTGAGAACTGACACATACACACTATGAACCCAAAAATATGAGATAGATTTGTGACCAGCCATGTTTTTTGGCAATTGAAACTCCGAATCTGACCCTCCTTTTTTCATTGGCTCCCTTTCTGAGGGGTTATTTATTAGAACTGAAATCCATGATACTGGATAAAAAGAGAAGGTAATGGCTATTTCAAATCCCATTTGGGATAAAACAATCCAAAAATTCGTCATAGGATTATACCTCCCATGATTTTCATGGATTCCCCTCCCCACTGCATGCGTGAAGGAAGCTGACAATACCTCCATGAGGATGAAAAACCCCATGACCACATGAATCTCTTTAATGGATGGATCAGATAATCTAATGCAACCCTACCCTTAACGACTTAATTTTTTTACTTTACAACGTGCCCCAAAAACATCATGAGACTTCTTTCCTATAAATATGCGTCTCACCCCCACCTAAAACACATAACTACCCTAATATTTGAACTTCTATCCTTGCATCTCTTGAATCACATGATCACGACAAACCTTACCAAAAAAATGGATCATCAGCGGTACTAGAGAAATATGGTCCATCATTTCCTTTTCTCCTCATATCCTCTACATATGTAGGTATTCCATCCATGAAGGCCTCTTTTTATAATGAATGAGGGAGCCCCTTTGAGTTATTCAAGGCTTCATGAAACACTATTCTATTAAGCGAAGCATATATTCTATGGTATGAGCCCAATACTTCATGTGTCCATTTCCTTCATGATACATATTCCATTTGAGAAAGACAAAACCTTTATAAGGTCCCTCTTAGTGAGGCACCTTTCATCACGATATCCTCTTCTGTTCAGACCTCCATGCTTGTGGGTAGTGTTTTTTTGGACCCTCAGGTGGTATCCCTCGTTGCGATGTATGAAATATTTTCTTGGAATAGGTACGCTAATGGATCTTTTTTTTATTCATAGCTAGGATGACATGGACCCCACAAGTGACCAATCCGCGACCACACTCTCATTTGGCATTGTTGATGCATTTACTCCATTGTGGGTTGGTAATAGTCATTTAAGTCCCTGGGTTGAGGGTTGAGTCCTCCCCGTCTGAGCTATATGGCGTTAAACTTCTAACCCCCCTCATCCTCAACACAAGATGTTAAACTATAGTCACCCCCTGTTAAATGTACAAATGTTGTAACACCTCAGGAATTCTCCACACCAACTCAAATACATGGGAGTGATTTCTTACTCACACTCGTGGTTGGGAATGATATCTTACTCACACAGAACAAGGTCATATTCAGGTATCCCACCTAGAGTAATCCCCAATCTCAAACTTCTTGGTCTGCCTCCATGTGTAATTCCCCACATCACCTCTCGTGACTGCACCTTTCATGACACAATCATCAGGTCTCCCCATAAATATTGTTTCTCACACTAATCATGAACCATGTTTTATTAGATGTTATTAGTGACCATGAAACCAATAATATGGGTCAAATTAGTGCATAAGATTCATGCCCCCTTATTTATGAACTATGAGGATTTTAATCATTATCTTCTAAAATGGTTACGTAAGAAGCCTTCAAGAGGATCAATCCTAATCAATGATAAACTCTATTTCTCTATTATAGGGACATACCCCCATGATGTGACATCTTCCCATTATAGGACACATCCCCCAGATCCATCTCCTTGAGGTGTTTTGATCCATCCGCTATCACTTCATCCATAACCTCGGCCTTTCCTAGTGAGATCACTTCATCTACCTCTATCCATTTAGGCCGCTAACAATGTGTAAGCCCCAAAATTGCAATGTCTAGCTATCCATATGGATGTCATGATGTCATTATGAAATGCAAGGAATTTTTTCCATGTCTCCTACATTGGTTATATAGGAATCCTCTATAAGGTTCAATCCCATCATCCTTTCCCATTTTGGTCTTTCCCTCAAGTCTCTATGTCTCAAGAGGATCATGCCTCACCTGATGGTGGCTTCTCATTTGGGTCCACCCAGGATTCTTCAATGAAAAATCCTCACACCACATTCTTGGACCACTAACCATGTGTAATCCCCAATGCCCTGGTTAGAACTATGTGGAATTTGATTCCCAATCATCCAGGAGATCTAGTAAACCTCCCTGAGGTTCATGCCTGATACTTTCATATTTACATAAGTTCGTTATCATCTATACGGTATGACATCAAAATACTTTTGATACCGCAACTACATGGAATTTTATCCCCAACATCTAAATAGGGTATGTAGGAAGCCTCCCTAGGGTTCAATCCCAACATCAACATCAACCCCTCATAATATATACATTCAATTGACTACATATTAACACTTCTTCCATTTCAATCCCAATTCTTACCCGGGCTACCACATCTCGGTGGGATCATGCCATCCATATGGGAAGAAAACCAATTTCAATCCCCGCACAATCCATATTCATCCATCCATGTGAAATCCTCTTGGGATAAGCAATTATCCATGTACAAACCCCAAAATAACACTTTGAACTGTGTATCTTTTGATCCATGTATTCTAAAAAGGGTATGTAGGATTCATGTATGAGGTTCAATTCAAGCAAGTGGTAAACATTGGTGTCCACATCATTGGTTCCACCTTCCTAATCTTCCCTAGGTGGTTTCCAGATCAGCCTTCATGGTGTGACATCTTTTCTGTATGGGACACATATCCTAGGTTTTTCATTAGAGGTGTTTCCGACATTCCAATGGTAAACCTAGGTGCCTTCCGACAATGGATGTTACCATTCATAGTGAGAAATATCCCCTTTAGAGGAGACACCATTGGAGGGTCCCTCCTCACTGGGAATCCTGATCCATCCATCCAATAAACATTCCAGGTTCTCCCTCATAAGGATGTACCTATATGATCCACCATGACATGTGTTATTATCAATCCATTTTATCTCCACAAGAAATTGAACTCATGATCCTGCATCACATATAGATGATAAACTAATGACATGACCCATGATAAACATGGTATACTTGATGAAAACCTCAAAATATATTTCTTTGCTATAGGATACCCTATAATCAATGTGGGATGCCTCTTGTTTCCGGACCCTTTAGAATCCCATTTATGACGAAGAAAGAAGTTGATCTAATGTTCTAGAATCCAAACATTCCTCTTATTACCAAAGTGACTACTCTCTTAACTAAAGGTTTTTACCCTATCTAGAACCCATGTAATGTCTATATAGAAGTATAATAATTAACTATTGTATACAAAGAGATGGAATCAGGAATGAGTTTCATGAACAACGTCGTAATCTATAAGGGAGACCATGACTAAGAGATGAGTTCCAAAGAGGAATCCAAGGAAGGAGGAACATAAATCCCTTAATATAATTTAAATAAAGGATTTTACATTTTAATTTATTTGATGACTATTTCCCACCTTTGGAAAGCAATAACACGGGGTACAATGCACTGCAAGAGAACACGAATGCATGAAGGTGGCATGCCCTAGTGATTGTTTCAGAAACAAATGTATTGTCTACCTATCTATATCAATGTTTTCTAGTTTTATAGATACATGAGATATATCATCATTAGTATTTTTATATTTATATATGTTTCTTAATTTTTCATTTTATTACTATTTTGGTAGCTTCTTTGGTGCCACTTGTTTACACATCTTTGGTTATTTTCTATCTTTTCATATTAAAAGGTTGTTCTAAACTCTACTAAATAGGGAAGAGTCACCACATGGACAAAACCGAGACCCTCAATTTTATTCAGTAGCCACTGAAATTTGAGGATATGTGATTGAGGCCATGTGAACAATCAGGCTTAGGGATCCTCTTAGTGGAATTAGGGTCTAGGATGTCACAAGGTGGTATTTGAGGGTTTACATTCATGCATTACTATTTGAAAAAAATAGACTAGAGATTTAGAATTCTTGAAACATGGTCATAAATGATTCTTGGCCATCGCGAACACATGTTTGAAGTAAAGGTGGAGATGGTTGAATTACAATTTTTGTTATATGTCTTTCTACTATATTTGATATCATTTCACCATTGGGTGAATCACATTCTATATGGTGTTTTTATTGTTATTCTGTTTAAGGATCTTATTTCTTCCTTAGCCTGATGATATTATAGAAAGAAGCATTGTTACATGAATCGTTATGGTCACCTATAATTTTTATGTCATACATATTAGCATTCCATGTAGGTTCATTTTACTATTTTCATTACATGATATTGTTGTTATTGTTTACTGATAATGTGGTAGTTATATTATGATTTTTCTTTACCTTGTATGTTATTAACTGATTTCTACATTCAATTCATGAGGTTTTATAGCCCTCATGGGTTGGATTTTGTAATTTACCAAGTCAATCAATTAGATTAAACATAAATGTGTGTTGTATTTAGTCATAAGGTCTATGATCCCTAATTCGCTTGGAATGGAGTTCCATTTTAAATGAACATTTTTATAATTTATAAGAAAATGGAAATAGTAAAAGTGAAAAATGGACTATAAAATGTAATGTTTTCACATCCTATTTCTATCTTGTCTTGTTTATGGAAGGTAATGTAGTGAACCTAGAAATGATGTTTTTAAATGAATAAAATGGTTTCCAGTAAATTATGAGGAAAAGTGATATTGAACATTCATCTACTAGAAATATTGTAACTAATATTTGATACATTTACAATACCAGGCCATCTAAGCCGGTAGTTTGGTTAGTATTCCAAGTGTGGCAGGCCTTTTTTACATTCCTCTTCAACTACTATTTATATTTATCCAATTACAGATTTCTGTAGTGCGTGTTCTTGGAATTTGTATACCAATGCCTCCACAACATCCTCGGGTTGTGTGAAAAGTGGGTGTTGATGACCCTGCTCTTCGTGTGGTGGGACCAGAGATAACAGTCTATCTTCTAGATTTGGCACTTGAGTAACCTCCTACTATACCTGACCTGGGATCTGGAGACCAAGTTTGTGATATTTACTATCTTGGATGTAATCAATGAAATGGGATCCACAAATCATATATATGATGGCTGGTCTGACGTGTGAGTTCCAACAATATCACCCTCTACCCTTCTTAGTGGATGGTGGTCCAAACTCTATTGAGTCTTATCTAGAATCAAATATTACTATCATTTTGAATATAAAGATGTCTCCAATGTAGAGGGTCAATATTTCCATGTACATGTTCTGGGATTAGACTAAGCACTGGTGTGATGTAGTTACCCATGCTAGTTAACATCAGGGAATGGTATGGGATGATTTCCAGAATACCTACTTTGATTAGTTCTTTCCTTAGATACTAATAGTCTATAGAACTAGATATTTTACACATCTCAATCATGGTTCAATGTTAGTTATGTAACATTTAGTGTGTTTCACTGAGTCACGAAACTTCACATCACTTCTATCCAATGTTGATATTTCATATTCTAGACACTTCGAGGTTGGGATCATATGTTCCATTTTTAATAACATGAATGTATTTCACCTACCTACATTATCTAAAACAGTCAATCAGTCACTTATCAGTGATAACAATATTGGGGACAAAGATACTATCAAGAATAGAGGACACAGGTCACGGTAGGCAAGTAGTTATTCTGTTAGAAGATAGTGAACAATCATGGGTTGTCTTTAAGTAAGTGGAAACTAGAGTTCCAGTATTGGTATCTCTATGGAATGTCACTAGTCTAAAAAATAGTTGAATCTGAATCCAAAATGTGATATAGACCCAATGGAGTGGTGGGATTGCATCCATATGGCCCATCTTCATAGTTTCTATTGGAATTTTCCATCAGATTCTAGTGGAAAATGTTTCGAACTAGATATACATTCAGTGGAAGGTTCTTTTATTCTATGTCAGGAGGGGAGTTGAAGAAGCATTGGTTGGTCTGGATGAGGAGGAGGTCATGGCCATCAATCTAGACTCATAACCAATATTAGTTCTGGAAGAGTTGTTTGGATCATGTTAGTCCAGCTGTTCTACATGGATGTGGATAAGGTCAGTCGCATGAATTACAACTGATACCTGAGGACCAAGATGCATGACAATCTACAGAACGATGTATGGTTCCAATATCCTACACTATATTATATACTTTATTTGATATAGTTATGTCAGACTCTTTTATCTCATTATATATCATGAATATAAATAAGACTGAAATATAGTATGACTATGGGGTGATGACCCTAGATACACCATTGGGTGTATTATCAGGGAGAATAAACCAATTTATGGACTACACCCATGAGGTAGGAAGTTACCCCTACTAGTAGGGCCTATTTGTTTTTTAGATGATAGGATTTGATTTTATATTCTAGATAGAGTCACGCCAGCAGCCTATCAGTTGTTATTGCCTCAGAGGTATTGTTCCATGAATGTTGTATTCAATATTTCATAGATCCATCGGTATCATACCGACACCTCTGATACTTTTTCTCTTGACAAATTTGAGTTACATTTTGATACTAAATTTTATGAGTATAACATATGCATCATTTTCTTGGGAATGTTGGATATTCGATGTTGGTATATCCCTCTAGTATAGGTGCTACTATAGAAAGACCGTGTACTTGAAGTGAAATGGGAGCTAGAGATGATGTAACTGGCCAGTGGCCAGAGTTATGCTTTGATAGTGTTTCAACCCCATTGGAAGTTGAACTTGTTGATGTGGTCCTCTAGCATGGGAATACTATATGAGATTAGTTTTTCCCTTGGGTATGGATCCATTAAATTTTAGTCTAATTATCATTTATCAGACTAATATGGATTCTTAATGAATCAGTGAAGGTTTCATGGCTAACTGAATAATGATCAGAGCTCATAACCCCATGTGGTAGAGGTTTTTATTATGTTTCATGAATAGTGAAAACCATGTGATGTAGGACACATAGTTAGTTTTAACCGTGTGAGGTTGTACAATGTGGTGATTTGGGGCACATGGTTTTCCCAAACCACTCGATTTGTGCTACACGACCATGAGAGAATATTTTCAATTTTTACGATGGAGTTTACATGTTATGTGCGTGGTTAGTCATGATTTTCCCACTAACCTTATTGTATGTCCCTTGATACACATTCCTTGTTTGTAAAGGGTTTTTCCAAACTTTGTGGCCAAACCATGTGAAGGTAAATTTGGTTTAAATGATAGTTTACCCTTAGGGACATAATTAAATCAATATTCATTCATCACATTTCATTTCTAACAGAAAAAGGCCTTCATTTATTCTCTTTTGGTATCTTCTGTTCCTCTATTCTAGTATATTGGATCATGATTCAACCCAAAGTCTGATTCCATCACTGTTTGCCTCATTGGATTTGTGCTGGTATGTACTCGATTCCTTTTCAGTCACTCATTATTGTTCATCTAATTAAAAATTATTTTTAGTTGCAGGCTCATATGCCCTTTTTTAGGGAGTTAGTTTGATATTTATATCTCTTCTAATCAATTCATAATTAGAGGATGATACTGGATGAGGATAGCCATATGAGTACAACGTATGTGGTCAATAAATCACTCCCAAAGATTCATCATTTTGTAAATTTCCGTATGGGTACACCAATTTCATCATGTGTCATATGTAAAATTAATAATCATCTTCATTGTCATTGTGAACATGTTCTATAACCCACATAATATATGAAATTAAATTATGGGGGTTAAATTTGGAATCAATACCATCATAATTAAGGTGTTTCCATTGTTATTCTTTTAATAGATTTTTGATCATATTATGGCCACTGTTCTGGTGATATATGACTTTAAATTATTATAGGTTAGTGTTTCACTAAATTAATGAATTAGTGAGTTTATTGTACCATGTTGAAATCCACATGACCTACCTATGGATAGTGATTTAACATGTCAAATAAAACTAAAATTAAATGTAATGTATATCGTATATATATATGATTTGCCCTAATTGATTATAAAAAAATTATTTATTACATGTTCGTAGAACACCTTTAAATTTCTAATAGAATGTATCGGAGTGAAATTTATTAAATGATTATGATTTAATAGTTGTAGGAGCATTGGACATGTAAAGCTAATGAAAGGAACAAAATAAACCTTCAATTTATTAAATGGTCTGACCACAACATGATATAATTAAAGAAATTAATTAAATTTAGGGTTCCTAATTACACTTATGGAATATAACATTATTAGAGTCCTAAGACTTCAGTACGGTTTCAGATTCATGAGGGAATGCCTTGAAAAATCATGGACACCATTCCAATTTAAGGATTCAGGTTTCCATGGTTGAGACCCACCATGGTACTATAACCTCACCTTTTAGTGGATTACTTGTATAAAACCATAGGATCCCTTCATTAATATTACTGGAGGCTTTAGATACACTCCTTGGATCATGCATGGCATCTATGGACATAAGGTTCCTTGGTTAAATCATTTGTCCTAGCCATAGTTTATCCCATTTTTCCTTGGATGTTCACCTTGAAATCATATATATTATATTATTTTGGAATGAATTCGATGATTATCCTTGGATTACACATGTAACACTATATGCAGGTTGCAGTTACTAATATGTTGGAAAACCTTGATGTCTAGGTTTCCATGGTTATTATTATGGAACCCTTAAATTTTTAATATCATTATAGTTTTTCTTTTTACATATTTGAACCTATACTATTTCTATCTTGAGGTGATTTTAATGAAGGGTATGACTCGTGTGATTTAATTACATAACGTAGAAATTAATTAATTAATGAACTTGTTACATGTTTATACACCACCTGGGGGTTGAAGTATGTTATTGCATATTTACATTATTGTACTTATTTTCTTTCATATATTCATTCTTGCACACTGTTTTAGTTTATATTACATAGAATGGTTGTTTCAGACACTATTGGTGGTGTCTTACTAAGATTTATATCACAACCTATCTGGTTGACCATTAGTACCATGGTAGATTACATGTTTGTAGTTGTTTATAAAGGGAAGCATATCACTTTAGACAATTGAGTATTTGGTTTCATAGGATATAGATGGTAGCACATGACTGATATGGAGTTTGGGATACTTGGTATAGTTTTTGGATTCATTTTTTATTCTTTTTTTATAATGTGTATTGTCTGTTGTGTTGTATCCATTCATTCCATCATTTTAGGTACTTCACATAAATCCGCATTAGTTTTTTTATATTTATATAAGTTTCATTAGCTGTGTTATTATTACTATTTATTTAGATTTTAATGTTCCATATTTTTATATTTATATGTGCTTCATGACAATATGTTTTGATACACTCTAGTAATGAGGGTATAGTGTCCCCAAAAACCCTCCCTTGAACTTAACTTCTAGTTATAATCCTATAGTATTTGGGGGATATAATTGAGGCCATGTGGCCAATAAGGATCGGGGCACCTCTATGGGGAATCTAGGTCTAGGACATCGCACATGACTTTGGTGACATCAAAAGTCACAAAACATATTTATAACAATGAAATAAAGGAGATGAGTAGATGAAGGAATGAGAAGAATAAAACTAGTCTTGGATCCCCAAGAGTAAATAGATAATATGAGAAGGAAATATTGAATATAAAAAGAGGTTTTGGCATCAATGGGCCCGAGGAGGAATAATTTTTAAGGATTAATAAATAGAATTATTATAGGACTACTATAATATTACTAAAAATAAATCAATGAAAAATGAACCCATAGAATATAGGGTACCGAGTCTGGGTCCACTAGGTTCCTAGTTGAATCGTTTGTCTACCATGGCCTATGCCTTTTTTGGTGTCCACTTAGTGTAACCTGCACTTATAAACTATAGGTGGGACTTTTCTTGTGCCAATTTAAAATTTTTTAAACCCTAACAAATCATTAAATATTAACAAACCAATAATTAAACTTATACTACACCAAGTAATATTAAAAATCAATAAGTGAAAAAGTACTCTTCATTCGATATTAGAAAGTTTATGAGCCTACAAATTAATTACACAAAATTACCACAAATGGCCTTAGTAACACCTTAATTAATGTAATTGAGATTCAATCCATTCCCAAAAAATTCATGATTCTATATAATCATCAATAGAACTCTACAAAAACATGTTATATAATCAAAATGTATACAAACCGAGAAATAGATCCACAACAAAAAAGTAGATGATAAATTTATCTGTTACACAATCAATTTAACTGCAAAATAAAATTATAATATATTATAAAGAAATTTTAGAATTGGTTTTTTTAAATATTTATACTATCACATAAAACACTCAAACTCTCTTGAGGAATATATAAAATATATTTTTAAAGAATGTTATAGAAAAATATTAATATGGAATTATGTAACATTTTATGACTTACTACCCTTTATTGAAGATGATTTTATAAAATACATTAAATTCTATATGATGATAATTAATAAGAAAATCATAAAAAGGAACTTTCACTATATCATAAATTCCTATTTACATCACAATAAGGACTTTCTCACTTTATTTATGATCATTACTTATATCATAATAATATCTCACATTGAACGGAATATGTATATTTTTCTATTTATTAATAAAAAACATTATCATACAAAAATCATGGTCTATCTTGGAAAAAAAATTAGTGAATCTCCCAAATTAATCATCATTAACAAGGTCCATCTAATTCTGATACGTGAAACATATGATTGCCTCAATGGGTTATAATTGTCATGGAATGTATCTGAAATAAATGTAATTAGAATTTCACTATAACATATTTGCTACTTCATCTTTATTTTAAAATACCAATCATTACCCTATTTTGACTTCACTACCAAGTCTCATTATATCAAATAATTCCTTTTAGTCTCAATAGGACATTGAAAATTATACATATAATTTTTATCATCCCTTCAAATAATAAAATACCAAATATAACCATAGTCAACTCTTCTTCATTGATCCCATTAATGTTTTTAGAGAGAAGGACTATAAATTATGAGATGGTATTTTTTATCAGATTCATAACAATACTCATTCTCATTAATCATACACCCAATTGAGGCCCCATTCCCTTATTACCGAAGTGAACAAGGTCAAAATCACCCCAATTGCTACAAATATTATTCCATGAACATTATAAAGATAACATTAGCAAGTAACATTCCTTAAACTAGAACAAATATATTTATAATGGGATAACCTTAAAACTTTTATCAGGACAACATTTGATCACATAAACTAGTGTTAATAAGTCATAAAATATCATATATTTTAATAACTCATAGTTACATTTTTTGTGATTAAACCCATAACATTCAAACCCCTACCCTTCACAGGGGATAACATCAAATGTCTAACCTAAAACTACACCATGGAAATATTAGTGTTTCCAAAAATGCTTACTATAAATTATAATCTATGACTCCCATAGAAACATTATTCCTATGAAATAAATCATTATAAACTCTTATAGGATAAATGGGAATATAAATCATTCCCCACTGAAATTATTTTAAATTATATTATGTATCATTAAAATGAATATAAAATCATGTTGAAATATCATCCTAAAATATAATCCAATAAATCTTACTCAAACTAATGAGTAATATGATAATAATTCTGGGCCACATAAAATCACTATAGCTCCCCTTGGAACCTTTCTCTCATATGTGGTTCCAAAAACACATAACATACGACACTGTATTTGATATAAATCTATGAATATAATATCTTTCACAATTTACAATACAAGGACATGATAGCTTGAAGTTTTAGAGGATTCATACAAACACATAACTAATAAACTTATATTCTTCTCATAAATTGGAAAAACCTTTTAAAATATATAAGAAAATATCAAATACCAAATGATTCCTTAATATCACCCATAAATTCTCCATATATTATACTCTTTTGGGATTAACATATATAATACTTTATTCAAATAACCTTGGGAAATGGAAATAGAAGAAAGGGTGATCTCAGATGTAGAGTGAGGGAATAATTAATGTATTTTATAATATTGAGAAAAATTTGACATTTATGTAGCCAAAAAATGCTATTATAAATAGAACAGAATCATGACATGGGAAATGATAACATAAGAGCATAGAATAAGCATGGTCATATTATATGACCATGTAATTATAGGATTATGAAAATAATATAAACATGACATTATCATCTTAATTTAATGATCCAATTTTTTTTAACATAAAATAGCTATCTAGGGTAACTTACCACACAATATAGATGGTTAGTATTACTTCCCACACACAATCATATCTGATGGCATACAAGCATTAACCAATACAATCGATGTATATTTATTTCAAGTCCCACCCATCACATAACATGTACAAAATTTTGTGGATGAGATGAAAATAAGTTACCATAACATAATGTTCCCAAAGGAAAAATTAGAAAACAAATATTTAAAATGGAATCACATAGGGAAATAATTCACAATTCCACCAATAATCATAACATGATATAAATGGAAAATAAATTTCTATCCATTTACTTTTTTTATAATAATAGGTTAATTAAAATTAGTAAACATGATTAAGAATATATTCTTCACATCATATAGTATATACAATATAATTTAAGAAAAAAATTTCCAAATGAATAGTTTTATTCGGTATATAGGACAACAACCTTCAATCAGTGTAATGGAACAAAGTCCATTCACAGAAGACTTCTATGTAATAAAATAATTTATATAAAAGTGGATGTTTAGAAATTAAAAATGTAGTGATAGATCATCCCATTGATATGAAATATAATTTAATATTCCATCTACATAAAAAATATGGATAGTATAATTTGAATAATACCCTTGATAAAGTATAAAACATAGATGAAGAACACTCTTAGAATCATATGTAAAATTTCTCTAAAAATAATAATTTCCATTATCAATTTAAAATATTTTAAAAGGAATATTTTATTAAACTAGGAGAAGAAGTATTTCTTCATTGGAAAACATGAATGTATAAAGATGATGTATCTTATTAAATGGAAAAGGCTATGCGAATACATGTTCATAATAAATGGGTAAAATAGATTGATTCCATAAAAAATGACCTATGTGGTGAATGTAAAAAAAATATTTTAAAACATTTTTATAAAAAATAAATTTATTTTAAAATAAACTTGAAATAATTTTTCAATAATTCATTAGGAATCATTTTCAAAAATTACATTATAATAATTTTTCATGAAAAATAATCATGTGGAAAATTATTGATGTGAACTAAAATGATTAAATGAAATCCATATATTAAGAAGGATGATGAAAAGGAAAATCAATAATAGATAATTTGAATTATAATGGTCACATGAAACATTAGAAGAAACAATTTCATTATAAAAAACATGTATATATAAAAAAATGTGTCATATGTGTAGGTTGGGGATCATTTCATTCAGTGATACATTTTGAAAGAGAATATGATCTCACATAGAGAAATATGATAATTTAAGGGATTAATTTTCATAAATATAAATAATGTTAATAATATTTAAAATGTTATCAGGAATAGGACCATATAGGTCTGACCAATGATTACCGCAAGACCACCTTTAATAGGCCTAAGGTTGGCCACTAGTACCAAGTAGGAATATCCCATAAATGGGAGGCATTAGCCTAATGAAAATACACACACACACACAAATATCAATGTAGAAACAATGTTGAAATATAGAACAATTGAATCCAATGCATGAATGCATCTATGATCCTACAACAGTGTAAAATAGTAATGTAATGAAAGAGGAAAAATGGGAAAAATACAAACCCAACCAAAAACTATAAATATCCCAACCTACTCTAAATGTGATTATTGGAGTCTAATGAAAACTCCAAGTATAAACCACAGTATGTAAATCGCTATCTATGATCTACCTCATCCCTTTCCTCCCATGCATTTATTGAAATATGTGTTATCGACATATAAATTGACATGTATGGGAAAAGGCCATACATGGGTGACTATAGAAATCCATATAGGACACCCAGAAAACCCCAAATAAGAATAACCATGTATAGTTATCTCATCATAGGATATCACTATCAATTTATGATAGAAGCAACCATATATAATTAGGAAATAAACCACTCAACTAGGCACTCAAAACCAATATCTATCCATGGGACTATTCTTGATGTAATGATTGTTCCAGGAAAACCCACATCCTATGGAATTCTATCACCAAAAACAATTAAATAAGAGTTCTAGATCATTGATCCATACAAAAGAATGATTGTTGGTGTAATAATAACAAGATACTCAGATAGTGGGTCTTACTTAGAATCTCTAGGTGACCCCACAAACCCAATCATTATCAACCCATTGCATAGGGGATTGTTTTCCAATGATATCAGAAACTCTACTAATATGTACTTCTAGAAGGATGATAAAACCCTCATCTGAGAGGTCACAAAAATTCCCAAAAGAATCCACCTAGGGAATACAGATGATGAGGATCACAGTTCAATTTCATTGAGCAACACCAAAACTCAATCTATGATTTGTCCAATAGAGGGGATCAGAATACTATGATATGGATATAATCCCACATTATAACATAGTGGGAAGAGACCATTGGAACATTATAAATAAAGATCGATCAAAACTAAGGAAATGAAGAGATAAAAACACTCTTTAAGGGTTTAAAATGTGTTTCCTAGGGTTACATGGTTTTTCTAGATATCCCTATGTCTTTCAATGTGTAAAGCCTCACACAAAATGTAAGTATAAAAATACATGGCATGTAAAGGTATTATACGGTATGCAGAGTGTCATGACTCGCCTTTACCATGATGAGGGAAGGAACATTAGATTTCCAAATCCTTCCTTCCTCATGTTGAAGGAGAAATAATGACCCTCGAGACCCACCTTCAATAAGCCCTAGAGTGGCGACTAGCACCAAGGGTATAAAATCACACATAAGCAAAAATAGAAGGCATTAACAATTTTATTTAGTAGAATCAGAAGATAAGATAGTAAATCCCAAAAAATCCTAATGTGGAAGTAAAAGTAAATCCAAAACAATCCATTCCCATATGCATGTTCAAATAATAAAGTGCTACAAGTACATGAAAAATCCAAATGGATGTACCAAAAAAAATAAAAACATCAACGTCAACCGTCCCGACGTCTAAGCTAATAGGGCCAAGCATGGTCCTACAAATACTCCTGGAAACCTAAACGTAGTTTTATATATGTGTTTTGAGTATATAGGTATACTCAGTATGGAAAACCAAAGCTCTCATGCACAGGTGGGGAGGCATTCTAATGCTCCGTGAAAAAAGAGATAACTGAAGAACCTAGAAAGAAAACTATCCACCCAAACCTCACCAAGGAACACTCCCCAAATAACTCAATTCATGTAAAGTCATAGTAATAACACATAGATGTTTGGGTACCCTTCACCACTTTCCAACTAGTTGTTGAAGACATCATTCACAACAAACCGCCCATGCCATTCTCACCGGAGTCCCACTACCAAACCTCACCCACACACACCTCGTCTACCACAACCACACACCCCGCCCACAAACACCCAGGCCCAACAACCACACATAACCATGCCCACATACACCTTGTCTAGAACAACATCCACTACACCCGAAGACACCTGGGCCTCTTCCCGAAGACACTTGGGAAACAAAATTCCTGCAAACACCTTGGAAAACCACTGAAACAACCCTTCCTAATGATCTATGGGCTATAATGGACCTCAGTCCATCATAGCGTGCCCGAAGAGTCTTGGGATACTCTATAAATGTAGCAGAAAAAGACCTCATTACCAGCTACTCATATGAGTGTGGAAAAAAACACCCTCCCCCATGAAATTGGGGCATTCGGGACGAAGTTCTCAACTTGGTGGGGTGAAAATAAGAAACATAAGAACTATATTATACATATAATAAAACAAGAACTCATCCCAACCTAGGTGTTCAAAAACCATCCCATACAAAAACACCCTCTTTACTATTCATTAATAACAAGCACTACAACCATAACCAAGCCACAACTCAATCCTAAAAAATAATTCCCCATTAAAAGCATTCTTGTTTTCACATTCAAGTGATTCCGTTTAAAGAATTCTTCACTACCAGGAAACTAACTGGCATAGCCACAAGTCAGGGAAGTGAAAACAACCATGGATCAATTTAAGCATTCTAACCCCATTATCTTATAATGTCAGAATGACAAAAGGGATCTGTGAGATCACTCAACATACTGGAACCAAAACAAGCCCAAACATTCGACCCATATAACCTAATATACACAACCCAAAAACTACACCACAATAGTAGGGGATTCCATCCCCATCCACGTCACCCCACAAAAATCAAGCAGAACCACACATATTACCAAGACAGAGAAAGGATGTTCCCATATTAAACACAACATTCATTAAGTTCCTTTAGTTTCATTTGGTTAACAGGGGTGACCATACATGGATTTTTATTCATTGGTATTACATTTAAACAACTATGTTTACATGATTAACTAGTTTCCATGTTACATCCATGCAATGTCAGAATTACCCAGAAAAATAGAGGTTCATTAGTGCATAAGGAAGGATCACCAACAACCATGATTTTCTATGGGCATAAGCCCATATAATTCCAGACATATATATTAAGGTAAAAGAGTATAGAAGCATCATCAAACACACCCCTATATTCTTCAAAAGTCCATTTATTATCTTAGTTATGGTTTGGTTTCATCTGTCCCTGTCAGACCATTATCATACCCACCCCACATGGTACTCATTAAAGAGATTCTAATGAATAACCCTACCTAGGTGATGAATGGTCTATGTTTTTCTCCTCTCTCCAAGAACTAGGGATGAGTGACTTGAAGGGGATGAACATTGGGGACTCCAAGAGTGAGTAGGAAAGGCTCCAGCATAGGAGCACCACTAGCCTTGAGATGGGGGAATCCAAATGTACCAAGGAAAGAAAAGAGACCATTCACGAAGAAGAATAAATCTTGTGCAATAAAAATGCAAGATACTAGAGTTACTAGATATGAATTTTTAATGACATCAAAATACGATCGTGGTTTCACCATTCGGTTTGAGGGTTACACACAATGGAATTAATTTTTATATAATAATTATTATTGAAGAGGTGGCCATAACGACTGTGAGTTAAATAACTTTCCATTAAATAGAGGAAAACATATAACATGGGAGAAACTAGATGTACGAAAAAAAGGGTGTGGCACTGAGGGAAAAGACACATGTTTTTGTTTGTCAAGGTTTGTCTCTCTCTTGGGGGATTTTAGATATCATTTATGGTATATCATGGCATTTAAAGGGATATTAAAAACTTCTATGTCAAAAGATATATTGCGGGAGAAGAACTATAAAAGGAAACAAAGGTGGGTCACCATTTGGTGAGACACCGTAAGTGGTACCATAGTCACAGTACCACTGTCAGGGTGCCACCGTTTCGGTGTGCGACTGTGACGGTGCAACCGTTACGGTGCCACCTTCATGGTGCCGCCATCATGGTTCCACCTTCATGATTTCACTGTTTTGATGTGCGACTGAGACGGTGTGACTGGTTCGGTGGAACACCATAAGCGGTGCCACCATTTCGGTGTGTGACCATTACCAGTGCCACTGTTATGGTGTCTCCGTGACCAGTGCCAGTATGTAAGTGGAAATTTTTGATGGAACCAAATCTTTGGAAAAGTACTGCACCAAGAGGGTCTAGGCCATTACATCAGATACCTCTCAAAGTATTATTGTCCTTAACAATTCAAGGATAAACCAGAAGAAAAGAGAGTGGTCCGAACAACCACCTCGAAGATACCCTTTAAGAGTAATCCCCATTGACATCTAGGATCACCTCTCCCTCAAGTAACCGTATAAACATATATAGGTTTCATTGTCCATACATATGGTATAGGGATCCCTTTTCCCCCATGTTGAGATATTATCCACTTTGGGTGGCACTGACTCGCCCACATGGGTTTAATCATATCCACCTTAATGCGTCTCGATTAGGGATGAGGTTCTCCCCTCCCCACAGTTAGGACTCTTCACACACATCTAGAGAATAAAGAAAATATGCAATCTCATAGATAAAAAGTTCAAGCACTTCATCTCAAATAAGTACAAAACAAAACAGAAATACACTCCAAATAGCTCTGGGTACTGGGCGTGCATCTATGCCTCCTGTTCCCAGGTACTCTCCTCAATGCCACCATTCCTCCATAACACATGAACCAATGGGATGGTTTTTACCCTAGCCACCTTCTCCTCATGATACTTGATCCTCACTAGTCTCTCTATAAATTTTGCATCATCCTCAATATCCAGCTTGCCCCAGTCGAGGACATGTGAATAATCATGTAGATACCGATGAATCTGAGTCAAATAGAAGATGATATGAACCCTCAGTAGTGGTGGGGGTATCGCCAGCTGAAAAGACACTTCACCGACCTTCTGCAACACCTATAAGGGTCCAACAAACATGGGAGAAAGCTTACTCCCCCTACTGAACCTCTATTTCCTACTCTGAGGGGATACCATCATGAACATGTGGTCTCTGACCTCGAACTCCAAGGGTCTCCTTCTAAAATCAGCATATGAAATTTTTATGTCCTGAGCCACCTTCATCCTCTCTCGTAAAATTTGAACCTTCTTCATCGTTCTCATCACTGCCTCTGGTCCTAGAACACATGCTTCCCCAAACTCTTCTCAATACACGGGTGAGTGACATGTCCTCCCATACAAATCTTATTATGGAGTCCTTCCAATTGTTGAGTGATAGATATATTTTTAGGCAAACTCTACCAAAGGAACGTGTCGTTCCTACCACCCCCAATGTCCAAAACACAAGCTCGTAGCATATCCTCCAACATCTGGATGATGTGCTATGTTTTCCCATCTGTCTGGGGTGGAAAGCTGTGGTGATGCATACTTGGGTGCCAAAATCATGTTTCAATCCTTTCCAGATTCGTGAGGTAAACCGGGTATCCGGATTAAAGACTATAGACCTCGAAACTCCATGCACCTGCACCACCTCGTCTATGTAACTCTGTGATAAGGAATCCACCGCAATCAGCTCCTTGATTTCTTGGAAGTGAGCGGATTTAAGTAATCTATCCACCACTACCCAGATATTATTACATCCTCATTAAACCCTTGGTAGTATTATGAATAAATCCATCGAGATGTTTCCCACTTCCACTCAGATACATCTAAAGGCTCCAACAGACCTCCTGGGATGCAGTGGCCAACCTTCAGATACTGACACACCAAGCACCTTGCAACAAACTCCGCTACTTTCCGCTTAACCCCGGGCAACCAAAAATGACCCCTAGAACCCTGGTTCATCTTGGAAACTAATGTGTGTACCTCCATGGGTGAGTTTTTGAACTCATAAAGAAATCTCTCATGAATTTCCATGGATATGAACAACTTTACATGAAATAGAATCTGATTATGGACATCTTCTGGCCATCATTCCGGAGCATTGCCCTGGCTAACACGATCTCACATCACTTCAGCCTCTATGTTTCCCCACTGAGACTCCTCCACTTGCTACAATGGAGAGGACTGCACTTTCATCTGGAATAGATAGCCTCTGCCATCCTCCACTGTTGTATCTAGGTGTAGGTCAGCCGACACCCCCATCGCTCTCCAAGCATCTGCTGATTCTCGAACCACATCCTACTACGACTTCCTTCTCATGGAATCTGCAACCTTGTTCCCCTTTCCTGAGGTGTAGGAAATTTCATAGTCATAGTCCTAAATAATCTTTATCTAGCTCCATTGCTGCAAGTTCAGGTCCCAACGGGAGAAGATATACCTCAAGCTCTTGTGATCTGTGAAGACCTCAAAGCACTCCCCAATGAGTTAGTGCTTGCAAAATATTAGTGAGAACACAACCGCTACGAACTCCATGTCATGGGTGGAATAGTTATTGTAGAGACCCAAATCCTAATGTACTTGGACATTACATTAATTTTTCAGAATACTTTATACATAACAAAAACCAATACTCAAGGATCGTAATAGTTTAGTGTCTTTGGAAACTCAGAAAAAAATCTTCTCATCATGGTGAAATATCTTCAACATCTCTCATAAAGATATTCCCCTTTTTTTCTTACCTAAAACCTTTCTTTATATCCTGGGGAAAATAGAACATAAAAAGGGTGATCTCAAATGCTTAGTAAGGGTAAACATAGGGAACAAAAAACATTCCATAATGTTTTGAATGTAAAACCATGAGCATAAAATCTAAACATCAAAATCTTGAGCAATGACATAAAACATTGCAGTACATAAGGAATAGATCATAAAAGAACATTAATCATGATAAAATAGAATTGGAATATAACTTTAATTGTGGTAAAATATTAATCTCATGATATGATTTCCATAGTAGCCAAGGCATTGCTTCCAAGACCATCTTAGTGGACAAAGTCCCTTACTGAACCGGGTTTACTTGCCATTCCATCCCTATATTACTAAACCGTATTTACTTGTCATTCCATCCATGTCTATCTCATGAGATATAAAGATTTACCCAATGCATTGGAGGGAGATATATGTCCCACCCATCTCATAATGAAATCATTCTTACGTGTGCCAGAACATAAACCTAAATCATTCATCATATCCCAAAGAATAAAATGGGTTTCATAAACTACATCACATCATAACATAATCCATATAAAATAAATAGATATCATTTCATCATAAGAAAAATGAACCCATGTAAATCATAGAGAAATTATATTTGAAACATAATCATACTAAATAATGTCATCTTATATGGGAAATAGTTTTGACAAAACACTTGAAATGGATTCTTGAGGAAAATATCCCTTCTTCTTCAAAATCATTTTCTTTTCACATAATTCCATGCGATATTAAAAGACAATGATTTTTTTGAAAATAATCATGAAATCTTGTGGAGTAATCTTCTTGAAAATAAGGTGTTATGAAACTGTAAAAATCCATTCATGCCGTATTAGTTAAAAAAACATTCTCCTGGTACTTTGGTCGGAAAAGTCAAAAAGTTCCTTGTATGGTAAACAAAAGAACGATTCCTTCCATAACACGTGGTAAAAGTAAAAAAATGGGTAAAAACGACTTTAAACAAACATGAAACAATTTTTAGAAAACATATACATGAATGATAAATATAACCCCAGTAAATACTTACGAATAAACAATCTCGGATAAAAACGAGATTGGAAAAGTTATCCCTTACCTTAGGTCTGATATGCTTCGTACGTATCTGAACCTCATGTATAATGATATAAATAATGACATTGAATTATTACCGAATCATATTCATTATTATGATATCATATATGGTTCACTTATGACTTTATATTAATCGTTCTTTTGTAAATTTCATGTTAAAGTAGCGTTTTGGGTAAACTCGTTTTATTTATCGTACGTGTTTGGACTTGTTGTTATTGATATTATTATTACTTATATCATGATTTAATTACTTCCATAATGTCAATAATGATTTATATAACATATATATATTGTATATATATATATAATAGATAAATAAATGAAATGAAATACACCGTTCATGGAGACGGTAGGCCGTACGTACGCATGAATGTTGTTTTCCGTTCCTTGTTGACTTGAATGAAAGTAAGTAGATGTAATATATATATATATATAAATAAATTCAGTAGCTTTATCATGTCATATATTTCATTATTATTCATTATATATACTTTATAATCATTCATGAATGGTTAACATGGAGAATGAATCTAATCGTGTCGTGGAGACGGTAATCCGTGCGTACGCACGAGCGATGATATTGTTCCCATAATTATTGAATTGAATTGGAGTGGATGATATAATATCTCAGAATCAGTATGATGTTATAATAACTATATATATTTATTCTTTACACCATTATACCAATCCAAGTAAGGTGGTAGTGGAAAAACAGATTACACCACGGCATGGAGACGGTATTCCGTACGTACGCATATGCGGTGATTTCGTTTTCCGTAGGATGGATAGAAGGTGAAATGTGGCTGTTTCATATTTATAAAAACATATCAGTATAATTTTTATACTGATGTTATTACTTTATATTGAAACAACTAAAGAAGAATAAGTTGAAGAAGAAATAAACTTGAAAGAACTGGTAGAAGAGACTACCTCTTCTTCGACGAACCTCTTTTACGCTTCCTCTTAAGGCACTAGAGTTGTTCTTTTGAGGAGACCAGAATCTCTATAATGTTTCTAGGGAAGTTGAGAAGGGAAATGTTCAGGGGTTTTCCATGCTTGAAAGCTCAAAATTGTGTAATGATAAGAGGGAGGAGGTTCCCTTTTATAAGGGAGGAGAGGGTCACCTTATGAAAAACATAAAATATTATTTTATAATAAAGTCATATTCGGTTTATAATAGCATAAAATTGATTTATATAGAAGATAAAGAGGGTATTGGTCTAAATCCTCTCAACCAATAGGTTTTAGACATGTTAAGGTTACTATTTTAACCCTATCATTTAGATTTTACTTTATGTTAAATAATTTATCTTTTACAGTGTCTTCTTGTATTCCTACACTATATGGTTAATAAACTTACTATAACAGGCCAAAAGAACCCAAAGTGGTTAATTAATAATATATATAACCTTATATAAGTCATTTGGCCGAGCCTTATATTTTTAGAAATATAATAGAAATTAATAATATAATATTTGTTTTAAAAACTATTTTATGTCAATTTTGACACTATTTGGTAATTGATTTTTTGAAAATTATAACAGAATTATTAGTTCAAAAAAAGTTATTTTAATCACTACTAACATGTCATATTAACCTAAAAATTATTGGAATTTATAAAAAGTCTCAAATTACATTTATTTGGGTATATATAACATCAATTATGTTAATATTTCATTAATAAGGTAATTAATGCATCGTCATTGTGTCAAAAATAATTTAAATTATTTAATGTCTAAAAATTATAAATAAAATACCATTATGTAGGAATGCTTTTTATCTTTCTAATTAATATTTATAGTGGAATTTATCTTATGTATAACCCTATATTAAAAATGTTTTAGTTATTAAACATTAATTTTAACTATTTTAACTATTCTTTAAACAAAATAATAATAAATGTCCTAATCTAATACTAGTGGACCTAAAGGGTAATATTTTATTACTAATGTTTTTTTGGTCGAATTACACATGTATAATAGAATTAGGACATGTTTTAGGGTAATAATAATAACATTTTTATCCTTAATTACCCTATTAACATTTAACCGTGGTAAATAAAAGTAAAAAGATACTATTCAAAAAATCATTTTTATCTTATTGAACTACATTTTACTCCTTGATATTAACCGTGTCTATAGGATTTTCAAAATTCCACTCACATAAGTGGTAAAATTATGTTTTATGTAAATTTTCAAATTCTCCTAGGAGGAGAGTAAAAGACGATGAATAGTTCAATAAAATTTTTATATATCTAAAATTATTATAAAATGATTCCAATGAATTACATTGAACTTATATAGGTATTATATATCAGTTTTTACCTAAAATAAATTTAAATAAAATAAATAATTATTTAAATAAAAAGTCAGTTTTCAAATAGTAACCCAGTGTTTTCACTATTTATCAAAAATTGAATGTTTTCAGAAAAATACCAAAAATTCACCCTAGGATATTTTCGATATTATGAATCCAAAAATGAAGTACATTTTGAATGATAAAATTTATAAAATTTCAAAAAGTGGGTATTACTGTTCCTAACGGCTTGTTCATTATAATATTTTAATAATATCTCGTTTAGTGAAACTCAGTATGGCGTACTACACATGCTATCGAGGAACGTCTTGATGCATGTAATGCAAGCCAAGTCTGTGCTGTGTGTTTTGAAAGCTCTGTTTGGTGTTGCTCATAACATAATCAAAACTTATTTCATTTATAGATTAAAAAAATCTATACTTAATGTTGCGTAGAATAATTTCCTCAAAACAAACGTGAAATTGTGTTTTACACGAGCCAAGAATATTGTTGTGTATACTTCAAGCTAATACTGTGTTGCGTATAATACAAGCTAATCTTGTTGTAGTGTATAACACAAGACATCAATGAAATTAAAAAATAATAATTTTTCTCATAAATCTCGGGGTGTTATAGTTCTGCTCAAGGGGACATAACTTCCTAGAACCATAAGAGATCACCCCTATTGTTGCATTATCACACAACCCAATACTTGGCCTGAAGCATCAGAGAACACCTCAAACATCAAACCTTCTTCTAGAAACCTAAGTACTGGGGAACCAACCAGCATCCCCTTTAGATAATTGATGACTGCCTGCCACTTCTCACTCCATATAAAATCCTATAATTTTCTAGTCAAAGCTGTCAATGCAGCTGCGACTCAAGGGAATTTGGGCACGAACCTCCGATTATAGCCTCCCAGAACTAGGAAACAATGAACCTCTATCCCATTATTGTGTACTACCCAAGAAATAACTACTTAAACCATTGATCGGTCAACCGTTATTGCCTACTCTGATGCCACGTGTCTAAGGTAGTTCACCTCTCGTGTCCAGAACATGCACTTGGACAACATTTCGTAGAGATTGTGATGTTGGAGGACCTCTAAAACTGTTCTCAGATGCTCAGCATGATCCTCATATGATCTTGAGTAGATCAGAATGTCTTTAATAAACATGACTATGAATCGATCCAGAAATTCTCGGAAGACAGAGTCCATGAGCCCCATGACCACAACTGGTGCATTTGTAATGCCAAACGACATGACCATGAACTCAAAGTTACCATACCTGAACATGAAGGCACTCTTCGAGATGTCACCCTCCTTCAACCACAAATGGGGATACCCTGACCATAAGTCGATCTTAGAGATCCATCCTTCCCCCTTAAACTGATCGGAATGGTCATCTATCCTTAGGAGAGGGTAACGACTCTTGACAGTTATGTCATTCAGCATTCAGTAGACTATACACAACGTGAGACCACCACCTGACTTCTTCGTGAACAAGATTGGGGCACCCCATGGTGGCACACTTGGTCGAAAAAAACCCTTATTGATTAGATCATCAATCTGAATATGTAACTCCCGCAACTTTGAAGGCGCCTGCTGAAAGGGAGCCATCAGAATCTAATGGGAACTGGGTTGCATGTCTATCCCTAACTCAACATCATGTTGAAGGGGTAGAGTCACCACCTCTTCCAGAAAGACATCGATGAACTCACTGAAAATTCCCAAAGCTTCCACCATCTCCAAGTCTGCGGAATCCACTGATAGCTCAGCTAACAAGGGAAACAGAGGCACCCGTTGCCGGCTACATTCTTGAAAACTCCATTCGTCGACGAAATCTACAAGCTAGTCACCCATATCTGAAAACACGATCCTTATTATAAAGTAGTCGATAATAGAACATATAGATAATAGCTAGTCGATGACTAAAATGATATCATATGACATCATTTATTTCAAAAGATGGCACCCACTAGACTGATGTGGTCCCAACATTAGTCTACATCCTTGGAAAACAAGACACAAGTTGGTCTGACCTCCGACTAGTATACTGAGATCCAGGGTATTGGAAGTCTCTTTTTGTCTAGACCCAATGCATGGCCTAGACTGGGTGCAAAAAACTAGTGTGATGCTTCTGAATCAAACAAGGAACATGCAAGAGTACCAAACAAGCTGATAGTACCTTGAACGACTTCTAGCCCTGCTGGAACTACTACCTCTATAGTGTGAAACTGCCCACAAACAGCTCCCTCTACCTCTCGGTCGTCGGCCACCTCCTCAACCACATCTTGGTCGAGGTCCCTGAGGATTGCCATGAGGACAGTCTCAACCTGAAACTCCTTCTCCCGGAGGAGCGGGAGCTCGCTGTCCCTACTGCTGCAGCTGAAAAGGCCTGGCTGGAAACTACTACTGATGAGGTTGTTGCTAAACCGAACCACCCCCACCGTACTGCGCTTGGTCAGGGAAATGATTTTTAAGATTCCCATGACTAAAAAAGAAGAATAATCTTAGTCCTGGTCCCACAAAGAAGGGGTGAGAACTAGGATATCGAAACTGGAACAGCTAGGGCATGCTCCCCACTTGTTGAATCCTGGAAGGTCTGGACACATGAGGTCTGCAGCAGACAACCTTCCCCTTTGACGAGCCCAACTGGCTCCCCTGTCATGGTACACCTCCCAGCATATGCATCCTCTCCACTACATCATCCTTCTCCTAGACCTCCATGTAGGTCGGTAGGGTGAATGGGGTAACAACATACTGAAGAGAAGGTCAGGGTGCCTCCTCTAAACGTCTCGCATTAGACTCTACATTTGGAAAATAGTTTGGAGAAAAGTAACGATGATCATTGAACTTGATCCCCAACTCCCTCACCAACATTCTCACTGACTGAATGGATAATATCTCTTACATATTCCCATCCTTCATCGTGGAACTTAATAATTCCGCACGGAACTCCATCTCGAAGTCATTCCATGAAACCTCAACTTCCCTCTTCTCCCCAAGGTAGAGCATCCACCACCGATGTGATGCTCCCCGTATATGGCATACAACCAAAGGAACCCAATACTTTGTCGGATCTCAGACCAAGCTAAAATTTTTCACCCACTCCTCGACTCATATCTCTGTCTCTACGTTTGAGCCGCTGCCCTTGTACTTCCCGAGGGTCTACCACTGAATGACACATAGCGTCCTCTACCACTTGTCACCCTCATCTTTTTGGTCATCCCTATGCTGATCAGCCGAAAAATCCTCATGGGCCTCCATTTCCCGCACTACCAATGGCCACCGTCTAGGATCCATAGCTGCTAATTAAACAAAGAATGTCTAAGCCTGAGTAGTGTAGAAGATTACATTAAAATTTTGCTTAGAATTTTTATTTATTTAAAATCCCCATAATACCCATGAAACACAAGAGAACATGTCATTATGATTCATGTGACTTTCCTAGGGTATCTACCATGCAATTAGTGTAGCCTCACTTGGTCATTAATTTGGTCCAGATTCATTGCATCAGATCATGGGGGGCCCTAAAATCCCATGTCGGAGCCGGACATCCCTATCCAATTTCACATTCCATGATTTCTTAAATCTATTTCCCCACAATCCCATGAACTCCTAACTGTTCCTAACTCCAAACTCTATCCTATCTCTCCACCTTATCTTCTGATACCATTTTTTCATGACCCACCTTCACCAAGATGAGGGAAGGGACAACAGATTGGAAAACCTTGCCTTCTTCATGTCGAAGAAGAGATAATGACCCCTGAGACCCGCCTTCAATTGGCCCTAGAGTGGAAACTAGAAAAAAGGGTACATAATCACACGTAACCAAAAAGAGAAGGCATCACCCTTTTTATTTAGTAGGATCGAGATATAAGATTGTAAGTCCCAACAACTCTATAAGTGGAAGTAAATGTAATGAAAAAAAATCAATTCCCATATTCCTGTTCAAATAATAAAGTGATACAAGTACATGAAAACTCTAAAGGGATGTGAAAAAAGGAAATAAAAATAGAAACGTCATTTTTTCCAGCATCTGAGCTAATAGGGTTCCACGCAGTCCTTGAAATCCTCCAAGAAGCTCAAAACAGTTATATATATGTAAGGTGAGTATACAAGTATACTCAGTAGGGAAAACCAAAATCTATCATGCACTGGTGGGGAGGCATTCTAATGCCCCTCAAAAAAGAGATAACCAAATAACCAATCTAAGAAACTATCCACCCAACCCTCACCAAGGCACACTCCCTAAATAATCAATGTCAGGTAATGTAATAGTAATAACACATCGATGTTTGGGTACCCCGCACCACATTCCCACTACGTAGTGAAGACATCCTATGTGTTAGACCTCCCCCACCATTCTCACCGAAGTCCCACTACCATACCCCGCCTGCACACACCTAGGCTACCACAACCACACATCCCGCCCGCAAACACCTGGTCCAAAAATACCACACATAACCATTCAAGTAGACACCAGGGCCAAAACAACTACCACCATGACCAAAGATTCATGGGCCTCATCTCAAAGACACATGGGAAACAACCTACCCAAACACACCTTGGAAAACCACCACAACTACCCTGCCTTAAGAATATAGGGCTATAATAGACCTCAGACCATCACAGCCATCCTGAAGTGTCTTGTGATTCTCGATAATGGGAGTAGAAAAAGAGTAAATAACCATCCACTCATTGGAGTGTTGGGAAAACACCCTCCCCCATGAAATGGGGGTGTTTGACATGAAGTGATCAACTTGGATGGGGAATGAATAAGAAACATAAAAACTAAATTATATATATTGGTAAACAATAACTAATCCCAACCTAGGGATTCCAAAAGCAGCCCATGCACAAACACCCTTGTGACTATTCATTAATAAGAAGCACAACGACCACAAACAAGTTAGAAAACAATCCCATATAACAATTCCCCAATGAACCCATTCTTGTTTTCATATTCAAGTGATTTTGTTTAAATAATTATTTACTAATGTTCCACTGATAGGAATATCTACAATCCATGGACGGGAAAACATTCAAGGAGTAATTTAAGAATTCACACCCGGTTCTCTTGTAAAGTCACAATGACAAAAGGGATCTGTGAGATCACAGGATGTACTGGAACCAAACCAAGCCCCATCATTTATCCCCACAAGGCCTCAAATCCCCAACCCAAAAACTACACCACAATAGCAGGGGATCTTATCCCCATCCATTTCTCCCCAAAAGAATCATACAGAACCACACATATTACCAAGAAATAGAAAGGATGTTTCCAGATTGAACACACCATTCATTAAGTTCCTTTTATTCCATTTGGTTAATCAGGGTGACCATACAAATAATTTTATTCACTACGCATCCATTTAAACAACTGAGTTTACATGATTAAACAGTTTCCTTGTTATATCCATTCAATCACTAAATTATCTAGTAAATCAGAGCTTCATTAGTGCCCAACAAAGGACCACCAACAACCACGATTTTCAATGGCCATACACTATGGGAAAAATGGGTATTTGCGACGGGTTATTTGCGACAGGAATAAATCCCGTCGCAAATAATTAGGCTTTTGCGACGGGATTGCTTTCCCCGTCGCAAATAGTTTTCCCGCGATGCACGCCAAATCGCGGGAAACTTATTTGCGACGGGGGAATATTCCCGTCGCAAATAACCGGCGACGGTAAAAGGTATTTGCGACGGGAATATTCCCCCGTCGCAAATACTATGTCGGCAGGGGTTATTTGCGACGGGACCCGTCGCAAATAACTATTTACCGGTTGACCGTAATAAATGTTGGCTAAGGTATTTGCGACGGGTACCGTCGCAAATAATATTATTTGCGACGGGATACCCGTCGCAAATGGGCCCGTCATAAATAATCTATCCTATAAATACCCCCATCCGTTTTTTTCATTTCATTCTCATTCCTTATCTTCTCCTTCTCTCAAAATTATATTTCTAGAGTTGAGTTTTTCTCCAGTTTAATTTTTTTCTCCGGAGCTGATATTAAAGTTTTGAAGAACGATCAGAACAAATAAATTTTCAAGGTATTTATGTTCATTTTAATTTTTTATTTATTTTTAATTTTTTATTAGTTTCAATTATTATTAATTAGTTGTAATTTAATTATGTTTACATTGTTTTATTACTTAATAAATTTAAATTATTAGTATTGTTTATAGTTAATGGTAATTAGGAATAATTAGTAATAATTTTTAATAATTAAGAATAAATATTAATAATTAGTAATAAATACCAATAATTAGGAATAAGAACATTATTACATTATTAGTTTATTTTATTATTAATATTAAAATAATATAATTTTTTATATATATACAATTCTTTTTTCATCTGTGTGTTTGCTGTCTTCACATGTATTATTTGTATGTGGAGATAGAAAATGCACAGATGAAAGAAGAATTGTATATAAATTAGAAAATTATATTATTTTAATATTAATAATAAAATATATTAATAGTGTTATTATTTGTAATTATTGGTAATTATTTTTAATTATTGATAATTATTCATTTAATTACTAATAATTAGGAACAATTATCAATAATTATCAGTAATTAAGAATAATTAGTAATAATTAGTAATAATTAGTAATAATTACCAATAATTAGTAATAATTAGTAATAATTATCAATAATTAGTAATAATTACTAATAATTAGTAATAATTACTAATAATTAGTAATAATTACCAATAAGTAGTAATAATTACCAATAATTAGTAATAATTACCAATAATTAGTAATAATTACCAATAATTTGGAATAATTACCAATAATTAACAATAATTAGTAATAATTACCAATAATTACCAATAATTAGTAATAATTAATAATAATTAGTAATAATTAGGAATAATTAGGAATAATTAGGAATAATTAGGAATAATTAGGAATAATTAGTAATAATTAGTAATAATTAGTAATAATTAGTAATAATTAGTAATAATTAGGAATAATTAGGAATAATTAGGAATAATTAGGAATAATTAGGAATAATTAAGAATAATTAGGAACAATTATCAACAATTATCAAGAATTAGTAATAATTAGGAATAACTACGAACAATTATCAAGAATTAATAATAATTAGGAATAATTAGGAACAATTAAGAACAATTATCAATAATTAGTAATAATTAGGAATAATTAGGATCAATTATCAATAATTATCAATAATTAAGAATAATTAGTAATAATTAGGAACAATTATCAATAATTATCAATAATTAAGAATAATTTGTAATAATTAGTAATAATTGCCAATAATTACCAATAATTACAAATAATTAGGAATAATTAGGAATAATTAGAAATAATTAGGAATAATTAGTAATAATTAGGAATAATTAGTAATAATTAGTAATAATTAGGAATAATTAGTAATAATTAGTAATAATTAGGAATAATTAGGAATAATTAGTAATAATTAGTAATAATTAGTAATAATTATTTATAATTATTTATAATTAATTATAATTACCAATAATTACCAATAATTACCAATAATTACCAATAATTACCAATAATTACCAATAATTTGCAATAATTACCTAAAATTAGGAAAAAATAAGAAAAATTAAGAAACATTAGAAAAAATTAAGAAAAATTAGGAAAAATTAGGAAAAATTAGGAAAAATTAGGAAAAATTCTCAATAATTTGTAATAATTACCTATAATTAGTATTAATTACCAATAATTAGTATTAATTACCAATAATTAATAATAATTAGGAATAATTAGGAATAATTAGGAACAATTATCAATAATTATCAATAATTAAGAATAATTAGTAATAATTAGGAACAATTATCAATAATTATCAATAATTAAGAATAATTTGTAATAATTAGTAATAATTGCCAATAATTACAAATAATTACAAATAATTAGGAATTATTAGGAATAATTAGAAATAATTAGGAATAATTAGTAATAATTAGGAATAATTAGTAATAATTAGGAATAATTAGTAATAATTAGTAATAATTAGTAATAATTAGGAATAATTAGGAATAATTAGTAATAATTAGTAATAATTAGTAATAATTATTTATAATTATTTATAATTAATTATAATTACCAATAATTACCAATAATTACCAATAATTACATATAATTACCAATAATTACCAATAATTACCAATAATTACCAATAATTACCAATAATTTGCAATAATTACCAAAAATTAGGAAAAATTAGAAAAAATTAAGAAAAATTAGGAAAAATTAAAAAAAATTAGGAAAAATTAGGAAAAATTAGGAAAAATTAGTAATAATTAGAAATAATTAGTAATAATTAGTAATAATTAGGAATAATTAGTATTAGTTAGGAATAATTAGTAATAATTACCAGTAATTAGTAATAATGATTATTAATTACCAATAATTAGTATTAATTACCAATAATTAGTATTAATTACCAATAATTAGTATTAATTACCAATAATTAGTATTAATTACCAATAATTAGTATTAATTACCAATAATTAGTATTAATTACCAATAATTAGTATTAGTTACCAATAATCACCAATAATTACCAATAATGACCAATATTTTTCAATATTTTCCAATAATTACCAATAATTACCAATAATTACTAATATTTTCCAATAATTACCAATATTTACCAATAATTACCAATATTGACCAATATTAGGAATAATTACCAAAAATTATGAATAACTACCAATAATTTGGAATAATTACCAATAATTTGGAATAATTACCAATAATTTGGAATAATTACCAATAATTTGAAATAATTACCAATAATTTGGAATAATTACCTTATTACATTATTTGAATATTTTATTATTAATATTAAAATAATATAATTTTCTATATTATATACAATTCTCTTTTCTTCTGTATTTTTTCTGTCTCCACATGTAATATTGGCATTCTTTTTCAAAATTATCAACCTACTCGCCAATGGAGAGGTGAAAGTGAATGCCAATATTACATGTGGAGACAGAATGTGAAACACACAGATGAAAAGAGAATTGTATATAATATAGAAAATTATATTATTTTAATATTAATAATAAAATATACTAATAATGTAATGATGTTATTATTATATAATTAATATTTATGAAAAAATTTATATTAGTATTATTAAAAAAAATAAAAAATCAATATAATATTAAAATTATCAATATTTGTAACAGGTTTTGCTTTATTCTCAATATATTCAATCCTTGCTTGTGTTTTTTCTAACAAATTATTCAAAACCAGTAATGCTTTTATATTTTATAGAAAAATATGGAACAACGAGGTCGTCAACAGTCATTATTAGATGACCGCATATGGATAAATCAACGTAGAAATCCAAATGGTTCTGGTTTAAATCCAGTATATATAGAGGGTGTGGAGTGTTTTTTATCATTTGCGGCATCAAATCCAGAATTTGTTTCAGAAGGAAAGATAAAATGCCCTTGTAGAAAATGTGCATTGAGAACGTTTGACACGTTTGACAAAGTGGGGGAACATCTCTTGCGTTTTGGTTTTCAAGCAGATTATGTTTTTTGGTATCAACACGGTGAACGCAGTTCCAGAGCAGGTGATACCAACTTGATTCCGGATCCATCCCAGTTTCAAGATTTAGTACATGATGTTGCAGGTTCATCTGTTCAACATACAGAAACTCCGGCTGATATAGCTTCAAATCCTAAGTTGGGACCGTCTGAATTTTATGAGTTGTTGAAGTCTGCTGAGGATGCATTATATCCTGGCTACAAGATGAGAAAATTAGAAGCAGTTGCAAAATTTATGGCTATCAAATCAGATAACGGAATGTCAAACACCTGTTTTGACCAGATATTTTCTTTGCTGAAAACACTGTTACCCGAAGGAAATGTTTTACCTGCAAATTACTATGAAAGTAAGAGGTTGGTTCGAAATTTGGGACTTACTTGTCAGAAGATTCATGCATGTTCAAATGACTGAATTTTATATTCTGGGGAAAATGAGTCATTGGATAGTTGTCCCACATGTGGGCAACTGAGATATAAAGAAGGACAACACGGGAAGTCTGGTTTGATTCCTATAAAACAGTTGAGATATTTTCCGCTTACATCCAGACTTCAGCGTTTATTCATGTCTAAGAATACAGCGACAATGATGTCATGGCATAAAGAGAATAGTTCAACCGATAAAAGCTTGAATCATCCAGCCGATAGTGATTCATGGAAACATTTTGATAGAGTGCATCCATCCTTTTCTTTAGAAGCTAGAAATGTTCGACTGGGACTTTCCACTGATGGTTTCTGTCCGTTTGGATCTTATGGTAGTCAATATTCATGTTGGCCTGTTTTTTTAACTCCGTACAATTTACCTCCATAGATGTTGATGAAGGAGCCATATATCTTTTTGACTTTACTAATTCCAGGACATCCGAAGAAAAATATTGATGTTTATTTTAAGCCATTGATTGATGAATTAAATTTATTGTGGAGTACTGGTGTCAGTACATATGATGTTGCAACGAAACAGAATTTCATACTGAGAGCAGCATTGATGTGGACAATAAGTGACTTCCCGACTTATGGGATGTTATCTGGCTGGAGTACACATGGTCAGAAATCATGTCCTTACTGTTTGGGAGAGAACAAAGCATTTATGCTCATTCATGGAAAGAAACCTTGTTATTTTGACTGTCATCGCAGATTTCTTCCAGCTGATCATCCTTTTCGCAGAAACAGATCTCATTTCAGAAAAGGAACAGCTGAAAGGGATGGACCTCCAAAAATGCTATCAGGTTCGGAGTTAAAATCGGTTGTATTTTCATTACCTCCCATCACTTTTGGTCCCACAATAAACCAACAGAAAATTTCTGGTTTTGGGAAAGAACACAATTGGATTAAACGTAGCATATTTTGGGATTTGCCATATTGGTCTGATTTGTTGGTCCGACACATGTTAGATGTCATGCATATTGAGAAGAACTGTTTTGATAATTTGTTTCATACAGTTTTGGATACGCCAGGAAAGAGCAAAGACAATGTAAATGCACGTTTAGATCTTGCCCAAATTTGCAGGCGTCCAGAATTGGAACTATTTGAGAATGTCAAAACAGAAAGGTTACTGAAACCAAAAGCAGCTTATACACTGTCTAAAGAAAACCGTTTATTATTTTGTCAGTGGATTGCAGATTTGAGACTTCCAGATGGTTGTGCTTCCAATTTGGGTAGATGTGTAAAGAATGGTCATATTACTGGATTAAAAAGTCATGATTGTCATGTTATAATGGAGAGACTTCTACCCATTAGATTAAGAGGTCTGTTGAATTCTGTGATTTGGGATTCTATAACAGACATGTCTCATTTTTTTCGGGAAATTTGTGCGGCTACGGCAGATTATGATGCACTAGGAAAACTTGAAAAAGATGTTGTTGTAATTATATGTAAACTGGAAAAAATATTTTCGCCGTCTTTCTTCGACTCAATGGAACATTTGATGTTACATTTGCCATATGAAGCAAAATGTGGAGATCCGGTACAGTTTCGATGGATGTACCCATTTGAAAGATGCATGCAAAAATTGAAAAGAAATGTACGTAACAAAGCATTTGTTGAAGGATCTATTGCAGAATCTTATTTGCAAGAGGAAATATCTTTTTTCTGCTCCCATTATTTTGAATCTGAGTATCCTTCAAAACACAACCAAATGGGACGGAATGAGAGAAATATTGATGAAATCGACAATCAATTATCTGTTTTCAACCAGTCAGAGCTTGGTTTTGGTGGAGTTTCT
This sequence comes from Viscum album, assembly GCA_963277665.1. NCBI lineage: Eukaryota > Viridiplantae > Streptophyta > Magnoliopsida > Santalales > Viscaceae > Viscum > Viscum album. The sequence goes on from OY728119.1 coordinate 647,818,163, forward strand.
GAACGCTGGCTTTCTGATGATGAACATCATACAGCTCATACGTATGTTCTGCTCAACTGTGAAGAGATGACATCAGTTGTACTGTAAGTGTTTATATCACTTATTCTATCATTTATGTTACAGTAAATAACATTGGTTTTTATAGGTTGTATGATAATCATATCAAGAAACAAATTCCAAAAATTACAGCAGCTGCTCTCGAAGAACGTCGACTGAAAAATTTCTCTCAGTGGTTTCAAAAACTGGTAACATAAATTCTTTATCTTTTAGCAACTCATTCAATGTATAGTTTACTATATTGATAATTATTTCACAAATTTTCAGGTGTCTCGACATGCTGATAAAATTGACAAACGGCTGTGTGTATTGAGTAACCCACCTTCCAAACGTGTTAAAACTTATAATGCATATGTGGTGAATGGATTTTGATTCCACACACATGCATATGGGGAATCAAAAAAAACAATGAATAGTGGAGTTAGCTTGAGAGGATCTCATCATCGAGAAAATGAAGTTGACTTTTATGGCATACTTGATGAAATCATTGAACTCTGTTATCTTGGACAACATTACATAACCATGTTCAAATGTCGGTGTTTGGATACAGCGAGAGTCGTGTGTGTTCATCCGACTCATGGAATCATCGATATTAAATGTAAAAGTGTTCTCGCAGTAAATGAGCCATTCTTATTGGCTCAACAGGCATATCAAGTTTATTATGCAAAGTACTGTGCAACATCAAGAGACTTGACTGATTGGTGGAGTGTAATAAAAATCAAAATTCGAGACAATCAGTTTAGTCAAAGTGAATGTGCTTTCACTGATGTGCAAAGAATTGAAGTTTTTCAAGAGAGTACTCAAAATCAATCTTTTTTACAAAGAGACATGAGTATCGATGACGACACCCCACATTTAAGAGTCGGTGATGACGATGATGTTAATGATGTCACACATGAATTTGAAATGGTAAGAGATGAAGCAACTGCAACTTGAATGGTTATCGATGATGTTGAGGAGGAATATGAAGATGACATTGACATATATGAAGATGGTGATGAATATGAACACTTATAGAATTCCATGGTATTTATATACAATCATAATATGTATATATTTATATATAATAGTAATTATCAATTATTTGCTAACATTAACATTTTCTGTTTCAGATGGACGAGGCCACATTTCGTGAGTTGGCGGATGCTGACCTGCCTTTCGATGCGGATGAGTTGCTGGCAGATGACCCTCAGCCTGCAGGCGCTTCAGGGAGTACGCGGAGGGGGCGCGGTCTTGCACGATTGATGATTCCTGACCCCGTCCCCGAGCGACGTCCACGTCCTGGGTTTGATCCGCGCACTCAGAGGTGTGATAACCTGTGTGATAACCTGTGGATTTGACTAAGATTTCATTAATCTATTCACATAATAAATGTTTATTATTTTTTTCAGTTTTCCGCATATAGCAGTCGGACAGGGCATCGCTATTTTTCGCAACTATTTATCTCAGCCGTGGACCACATGGGAGCAGATTCCCATTGATGTGCAGCAGTCCATGTTCAGCCATTGGTTGGTACGTACGTAAATAAATAATTTTTATTTTGAAAATTATTTCATTTCTAACTTGATATTTTGATTTTTTTTGTAGGGTTTATGGTATCCGATCGAGGATACCATGCGTGACGCCATCCACGAGGCATGGGAGGTGGCAATGCATGATCGCCTTCGTCAGTTTTTGCACAATTTAAGAAAAGCTGCGATGAAGAAAGCAGGAGTGTCAGATTTTGAGGAGTCATGTAGAGCACACCGACCAGAGTATATTTCATCCCATGTATGGGATGGATTATGTGCGCACTGGTTGAGTGGTGCCTTTCAAAGGAGATCATCGCTGGGGAGGCAGAATCGGGGGAGACAAGAGGTGACTCATCGAGCTGGGAGTCGTTCTTTCAGTACTCATAGACAGCATCTGGTACGTACATTATTTATAAATATTTTATATAACAATAAATATTAACAGTTTATTTTTTATTCTTATAGGCTGTCGAGCACCCCGATATTACAGAGTACGACGTATATCAGAGGATGTATAGTGATCCTGCTACTGAGGAGATCAGAGGTGATCGTCAGCATCACATCGTGGTCAGTATTATTTGTTTTCAAGTTTAAAAATTAACTGCATATAATATATTCACAATTTTAATTTTAAATTGCAACTATAGGGGTCATATGAGGCCGCAGCGTCACAGGCCCGGCCTGAGAGTCAGGCCGAGTCATCAGATCAGACCACTGCCCGTCAGTTTGATGAGGCGGCATGGATGCATGCCACCCAGTATGCCTTCGAGAAGGGCCGGGTAGTTGGTATCGGCTCTCGACTGACTCCCGGAGATTATTAGGGCAGTGCTGCGATGTCGGCGTCCAGCTCGAGATGAGCTCGTGCATCTTTTTCTACACAGTATGAGGATCAGTTGCGATCTCAGACTGCACAGATAGAGAGTCTCCGACAGGAGCAGGAGCAGATGCGTCAGCAGCATGAGGAGGAGCGTCGACGCCAGCAGCAACTATACGAGGAGCAGACGAGTCGGTGGCAGCAGCAGCATCAGGAGCAGATAGAGTACATGCGCCGACTCACTCATGCTTTAGGGGTGGAGTTTTCTCCACCACCATCTGCAGATCCCCCACCTCCCCCCCCTCTTTCAGATTAGAGTTTGTATTTCAGTTATAAAATTTGTGAAATCAAAATATTTTTTTTTCTATTCGTAGTTTCTGTCTCATTATAAAATATTAATAATATTATATTTTTAAATAACAATATTAATATGAATAATAATATTATTTATATTTTATAATATTAAATTTTATATATATATTAAAATTTTATATATATATTAAAATTTTATAATATTATAATTTAATTATTTTTTTTGTAATACTTGAATTATTTTAATATTTGAATGTAAAATAATTCTATTATTTTTATATTAATTAAAATAACTTATTAATATTTTTTTTATTTATGAATTATAATTGTAATATTATTATATTAATTAAATTATTTATTAATATTCTATTATTTTTTATTTTTGAATTATAATTCTACTATTATTATAGTAATTAAAATAATTTATTATTTTCATTTGTAAATTATAATTCTATTATTATATTAATTAAAATAATTTATTAATAATTTATTTTTTTTATTTTTTTTATAGTATTTGCGACGGGATACTATACCCGTCGCAAATACTAGTATTATTTATAGTTTTTTTATTTTTTTTAAAAAGTATTTGCGACGGGATACTACTCCCGTCGCAAATACTAGTATTATTAATTTTTTTTTTATTTTTTTAAAAAAAAGTTTTTGTGACGGCACCGTCGCAAAAGGGATTTGCGACGGGTCCCGTCGCAATAGGTATTTGCGACGGGTCCCGTCGCAAAAACTGTTTTAAAAGTTTTTTACAAAAATACGGAATACTATTTGCGACGGGGAGAATGCCCGTCGCAAAAAAGGGCTTTAGCGACGGGCCCGTCGCAAATAAGTGTAGTTGCGACGGCGTTTTCAGCAACGGGCTATTTGCGACGGGACCCCGTCGCAAAAAGCCCGTCGCAAATACCTGTTTTTCTAGTAGAGATAAGCTCATATAATTCACAACATTTATGCAAAGGTAAATGAGTACAACAACATCATCAAACACACCCCTTAATTATTTGAAAGTATATTTATTATCTTCATTAAGGTTTGGTTTCATCCATCCTCATCAGAACATTATCATACCCACCCCACATGATACACAATAAAGTGAAATAAAGGAATAACCCTACTTGGATGATCAATGATTGATGTTTTTCTCCTCGAGGTAAGAACTAGGGATTTGAAAATTGGAGGGGAGGAACTTCAGGGACTCCAAGACTGAGTAGGAAAGGCTCTAGCACAGGCAAACCACTAGCCTTAGGAAGGGTGTCTACAAATGGAACATGGAACGAAAATAGACCAGCCATGAGGAAGAGGAATTCTCTTGCGATAAAAAGGAGAGATCCTGGAGTTATGGGATAGGAATTTTGAATGGATTTAAAGGCGGATCGTGGTTTCACCATGTGGTTGGACAATTACACATGATGGAATTAATTATTATTTAACAATTCTCCTTAGAGAGGTGGAAATAATGACTGTGAGTTAAAGGGGTTTCCTTTAAATAGAGTAAAACATGTGACATGGGTAGAACTGGAAGTATGGGAAAAGGGTGTGGCACTGAGGAAAAATCCCCAAGTTTTGGTATGTCAAGGGTTGTCCAGATCTTGGGGGAATTTAAGATATCATTTATATGATTTTATTGGTTTTGAAAGGTGTATTAAAACCCTTCTACATCAAAAGATATGTTGTGGGAGTGGAATTGAAAAAAGAAACAAAGGAGTATTACAGTTTTGTGAGACACCGTAAGCAGTGCAATAGTCTCGGTGCCATGGTAACGGTGCCACCATTAGCGATTCCACAGTCACAATGCCAACATTAGCGGTGCCACCATTTCAGTGTGCGACTGTGACAATGTGATAGTCATGATTCCTTCATCACGGTGTCACCCTCAATGTGTCACCCTCACGGTGCCACCATCATAGAGCCACCGTCTGCGGTTCCACCGTTTTGTTGTGCGACTATGATAGTGCGACCGCTATGGTTCCACCAGTTCGGTGGAAAACCATATGTGGTGCCATTGTTTCGGTGTGCGACTGTGACTGGTGTCAACATTATGTTGTTGTCATGACTAGTGACATCGTGTTGGCAGAACCGTTAGATGGAACCGAATTCTTGGAAATATACGGGACCTGGAGTGTCCAAGCCATTACATGGAGACACATGACACCCTACCCATGACACAGGACCATGTCCATATACTATTATACCCATGTTCTAACCTATGCACAGGTGGACCTATCCATATCTGATTATAAAAAGTTCCACTTTATGTGTACTTTTTATCACATTATTATACTTTCTAAAGTACATTCCAATCCCTCATAGAAAGGTCTCATAGAATGTGACAGACTAAAATAGAGTCTGACACTTGACGCCACCCAAACCAAGATGCCACTTCTTTAAGGTACTCACACGTGGTGTAATAACAAAATAAACATCATGTTTATTCAGATTTTCCAAGAACCCTGGTTCTCTTCCACATATTTTGTTGCTTTTCTAGAGTCATCTTCTTCACTAGGAACTACAGATCCAGGGTTGTGGAAGTGTCACGTCACCAAAGATAATTGATTTGGTTTTTGAATTCACCCAGGGATCATATATCACTATATTCGTAGGTGTACCATTCATCACTTGGGATAAAGAGTTCACCTAGTACATTATAATTATCTATGATCCATCCATCATCATTTTCAATTCTATAAAGGATAAGTACATCATGTTTCTTACCTAGGGTTTCGATCTGTTGCATCGAAGAACATCCCTGAAATGATCAGAAACTGGGTAGTTGTCAAACTAATGGACAAATGAAAAACCAATGATGATAAAACAATGAAATAGGGGAGACAAAAATCTTCTATAAAATGTTAGAATTAAACCTCATTCTTTATTCGTTTAACCTTGTCTCATTATATTAGAATAATATAAACTATGTGGAACACATGAAAATGAATAAATAAAATTCCATTAATTTAATTCTAACTACAATTTTAATATCAATTAATTTCATGGAGTTTCTTTGTATTTATCCCATATTAATAAAATGTAAGGAAAATAGATGCAATTATTCTTCCTAGATTTTAGATTCATCACTGACAAGGAATTTCTATTTTTCATCATTAAAGGAATCAAAAAATTCTATTGGCCCAAAAAACCACAATACAGTCTCATTCACTCATTGTTTTCTAAGAACACTATCTTCTAATAGGTTCTAGGTCTCTAGGGTTTAGCAGAAAAACATGAGAGAAAATATATATCTATTTATATAATGATATGCCAAGTAATTATTTTGAATAAAAATAAAATAAATCCATTTATTATTTTTTTATTAATTTCATGCCCCGGATATCTTTTTATCAAACAATCATCGCCGACAATGTTTATGTCACACCTATGGTAAAACCTATGTTATGAACTCAATGGTGCCATTAGGTTTCTGATCCAGGACTCCATTCATATGTTATTTCTAATTATCAAGAAAACTATCTTTCTATTCAATTTAATATATTTTATATATTTTAAAACTTTATTCCTTGAACACTGAGCCTCAGAATCACAAACATTCATTGTGCCTAGTTTACAAAATAATCCACATAATATCAAAAAAATAATACCTTGAAAATATGAGTCATTATATTATCCCCACTATTTGGATTTTCATCCCAATAATAAAAAAGCAAACTTAGAAGGATGAGGATTCTAGGAATTTATATGGGTCTCCCTCTCCCAAGTGATCTTCTAAGGATTCTTGTGCATCCACTTAACATGCACTAGGTGAATCCTTCAACGAAGAAGGATCATCTCCTTCCGATCCTTAATATCCTTTGTGTATCTACAAAGGTATCTCTATCCTTAATATACATGTCCTCCTAGTCCATAACTTGTGATGGGTCATTAACTTACCTCCTCAGCTGCAACAAATGGAAGACATCGTGTACTCGGTAAAATTGTGCTCTTATAGCCATGCAGTATTCCACCATGAAAGTAATGTGTAATATATGTAAGAGACCAATAAATCTAAGAGATTACTTTCCACTATATCTAATTCTCTTCAATCCATGTTATGCTGAGACCCACTAGAACACATGGTCTCACTCCTCATTCTCTAGAGGTCTTCATTGTCTATCCACATAAGTCTTTTGATGATTATGTGTAGTTGTCCTCCACTCCTCGATTACATACACCATCTCTATAGTAGCTCCTCCAACTCTGAACCCATTAGTGTTGGCTCACCTATATATGTCCAAAAAAGTGGAGACCTGGAGGGTATCCCATAAGAATCCTCAAATAGTTCCATAACAATTATGGAATGATATTTTTTGTTTTAATAAAACACCATCTATGGTTGGTGATCCGTCCAATTATTTCCAAATTTCAACATGAAATCCCACAACATGTCCTCTAAGAACTAAATGACTGTTCTATCTAGCCATTATTCTCGGGGTGGAACACTATGACCAAGAATAACTATGTTACTAAAGGTATCTTATAATCGTCTCCAAAACTATGATTGGAATTTTCCATCATGTCCAGATATTATCTCAGAGGGAACGACATGGAATCAGACTGTCTCCCTCACACAGGAGAGTCTAATTATCTCTATTTAACTCTTCTCTCGGATATCCAGGAAGTGGTCCTGGTTGGTGTGTCAATCTATGATCACCCAAATAGAATCATTCCATCTAGAAATACATAGTAATCCCATCAGAGAGTCTATAGACCCCCATCCCACTTATGTCGTGGAACCTCAAGGGGTTGAGGTAAACCCACTAGAACATGGAGATCTACCTACACCTGCTGAAAAGTGAGGCACCGGGAGACAATCTATGGGACACCCTTATTTATTACTAGACACCAAAACTGACATCAGAGGTTTTGGTACATCTTTTCTACACCTGGATGTTCCACTAAAGTGGAAAATTTAAACTCCAATATCAGCTCCTCTCACAACATTGAATGTACCATTTTCCATCATCTGAAAATAATTTTGTTCGCCCCACCTTTTAAATATCATTAAAGTGTATGTACAGTGGAGATTTTGAGTATGTAACGTCTCATAGTAAGTATATCCATGATGATGTTTCTTGAAATCATGTAAAAGAAGTGAGGTAAAAACAATCAAATAAAGATATGAATCACTAATACTCTCTACTATGGAGAATTTCAACGAGACTAACTGCTTCGATGTCTTGGAAAACAACTCAAAATAAGATCTCTTACATAGAGTGTCTTCCACCGCGTACCCCTTCAGATGATTATACAAAATTATGATGTAATATTCACAGATGAAATATGTCCATTTATATGTATCAAGTTATTTTCCTTCTATGTGAATATATACTTGAGGAAATTGTGGTCAGACAAAAAAGTTTACCAATCCCCCGTTAGGTAGTTTTGCCATATCTTCATTGCGAAGAATATCTATTCTAACAAAAGATCATGGTTTACATAGTTCAGATAATGTGGCCTCAACTAACATGAAACATAATAATTATCCACCATCTTATACTTCTGAGATTCAACGAAATCTAGTCCCTGATGTAGCACAAAACATAAAGTCATCAACACCCACCTTTGGAAATCCCAATTAAGGATCACTCATCAACCTTTTCCTCAAATACGTAATGAACTATTGGGACCTTTCAATAGATTGGAATGACTACCCCTTATAAGATGAATCTATCATGGTTGCTTCCACTCTAAAGAAATATAGTAAAAAACCTATGAGAGTACCCTAACAACCTAAGGAAACACCACACCTTGGTAACACTTTTTGGTGGATCCCATGAAAAAACTGCATCATCCTTTTTAAGGTTTTTAGCTACATCTTCCTCTTAGATGAAATGTATGAGAAATTAGACCCCTCAAATCCAAAACTGACACTTTCATAGCTTCCTGTAAAACTGGGTCTCCCAATGTGTGCCTGATAACATCCTCAAGGGTCTCACATGCTCCTCATCATATGAAATATACACTTGTATTTCATCAATGAATACCACAATGGATATGTGTATGAAATACTGAAAGATCTTTTTCATTGGTCCAATGAACACCATTGCAGTTTTCTCATAATGAACAACATTACCAACGACTCATAGTGACCATATTTTCTTCTTAATTTAATTTTGGGTATATCCTCAACCTATACTCACAACTGGTGATAGATAGATCTAAGGTCAATCTTCGAGAACCATCATTGCCCTCTGAAATGATCAATGAAAATATCGATATTTTGTAGTGTGTACTTATTATTCACGGTCACTAGATTCAGGAACCTATAATCCGAAAATAACTTCCTACTCCCATCTAACTTTTGGAAAACTACATTTCCCAATGGGAAACACTAGGTCTCACAAAGACCTTAGGATGAAATTAGACCACTTGAACCCTCATCTCTTGATGCTCGGTGGGATCCATCTTAAATGTTAGTGTAGATATCAGTGTTTTCTCAGGATTCATGTTGATGTATAATTCTAGTTTTTGGTGGTGAGTTAGAAATTGTAAATTTATAGGAAACACATCCTCATAGTCTTACACCACTATAAAAAACCGAAAACCTAGGAATCAAATCCCTGAAGATTCATTCTACATTACTTGGGAGTAATAAATTTCACTATCATGTGCCTAATATCATCCTTTTCCAGCAAGGTTTTCTTTACACACACAAAACAAACCATTCCTTGTCACTACAGACACTTAACATCCTCCACTTAAAATAGTCAATCAGGATATTATCTATTGATAGCCAGTCCACAACTTAGATGGCATTTCAAGGAATAATATTTAGTGAAAATGGATCCCATACAAAACTCTTACCTCGAAAGGTCAGATCCCACTATTTGCACAAGTGAACAATAATTGATTCACCACCTATTGAAGTATTTAACCTCTAGGGTCGATCCCATGGCTCAACCAGAATCCCTATATCTTAAATTAGATAAGTAGAAAAGAAGGAATGAATCCAAATCGTGTCTATAAATATTATATTTAATTTATAAAATAAATAGATTTTACCACATAGAGTTCATGGATCATTGAGTTCATTTTCCTCTATATCTTGAAGTTATCCTCAAACCTTTCCACAATCCCCCTTAGCCTAACACAAATCACTTGGCGGAGTTTGAAGTAATACATCATATCTCCAAACAACTCTTTCTACTATACCAAAAAATCATCTATGTCTTCTGATCTATATACCACCCTTACCTACCTTTGTGTCTATCTCAGTGGTCCATAAAAAATATCACGAACATATGTTGAAAGGGTAGAAATAACCTAACGCCAAATGTCCCCATTCATTGATGGAGAAACACCGCCTCTTCTTTGGCTAATTCGAACCACCCCGAGAGCCCTACAATTTTGACCGTGAATCATATAATTTCCCCTTAAAGAGTGAGATAGTACTCGATCCCAGTTAATTTCATTGATTTACTACTACTTAGGTCTTAGAAACATGGTTCCCACTACTTGCTCTCAATGTTGGTGCCTTCTTATGCATAAATCTCTCCACTACCAAGGCTATCTCAAGTACCCCAAAAATGGTTAGAATGAAATGGGATGCCACTGAATCCCTGATGTATTGGAGTATTCCTTGCTAAAATATCCAAGATTTTAAAAATAATGCCACACTATATACATGGAGTAATGAGGGAGATTATTAAATCTCACTGAGTATTCCTCTATAATCAAACTACCCTTCTACGGATACATAAGAACTGGTATGTGTACTAATTTCAATGTTTTTGAATATAACTCCTCCATAAAGAGAAATTAATTATATGACCATGAGAGAACTGTATCTTCATTTGACTAAGTCACTAATCTCCACCATCACCCAATATATCCCAAAATAAGTCTCACCACAAGGAAAGCCATCTGATATACATACATCCTTACAAGTTAAAAAAATATGAGTGAATTTCTATAGCCAGTCCATATCCACCTAGGTGTCTATCTCACCCCGAAACATGATAGATCACTTCTACTAAAACTCATACAAAAAAATCATCCTATATGCATCCCCATCTCATACATCCAATGTTACATACTTTTAAATTGGTGGTGACATAGTTGGTAAAGCTCCTGTAGGTTCTATCTTCAATACATTCACTAGTACTGATTCCATTTCACTGGGAGGATTATTCTCAATATTACGCAATGGAATTCAAGAGGGATCTATGTGTGGAGGAACCCAGAAGAAAAAAAAATTGTACCATAGCTAACCGAGTATATTTGGGGATAAAATTTTAGAAGGACATGGAAAACACAAACCATTCATATATGATGCTTGTACCAATATTTTACATTAAACCAATGTTTATGTGTAATGAGTTAAATGGTCGGTGATCAGAGTCACAGTGTATGGAAATGTTGACTACCATAAAAAAATTGGAGTCCCTGGCCTAAAATCTAAACTTGAAACACTGAACACGGTTTCGCCAAAAAAATCATACCCACTCTAGTCCTAAAGTATATCCGACTTTTTTTGTACCACACTTTCACAAATCAACCTGCTAAGGTCCAACCCATGACTACATCAATCCCACCTCTAATGAGTCAGGGCCTTCTACAAGTGTTGAGTTGGAATATCCCACAGATGGGAGGCATTAGACTAATGTACCTATACAAACACACACCTCACAATTTCCCCACAATGATGAAATTTAAAAAAACTAAAACCAATGAATGCATACTTCTATGATCCTGCAAAACAGTATGAACGTAGTGTACTGAAAGTGGAAAAAGGGTCCAAATTCATGCTCATCATAGAACATTAAAGTGTCCAACCTACTCCAAGGGGGAGGACTATTGGTAGATTCAATTTTCAAATAAAAACATTGGGTTATAAAGCTCAAGATACACTCTAATAACTCTCTATCCTCCAAGGAAGATGTAAAAAATGACCTTTATCATCAATATACATGACAAGTGTGTGAAACCCCATGTAGGGGTGAATATAAAAATACCAAATAAGACACCTAAAAAACACCAAATATGATGAAAAAAGTATAGTTAACTGAATACAAGATATCATAATAAATTTATAAAAAAAACACCCATATATACTCATTAAAGACACCACGATTCAAGGAATCCTTAACCAAATACCAGCCACAATATTCAAATTTAGGAAAGACTCATTCTATGATAACCAACTCCCTAAGACATGTTAACATAGGAGACACTTGAAGAAGAGGACTAGATCATTGGCCTCTTCCCATGAAAGATCACTGGTCTAAGAAGACCTGAATACGTAGATTGGGGGAAACGTCCAGAACCATTGTGGGACACCACAAATCCAATCTAGATCAACCATCTACAAAGGGTATTAGATGTAAATGATATTAAAAACCAAAATGATATGGTCTAATGGATGGAAGATCAATTCCACCACAAATCCAATCTTGACCAAAAATCTAAAAAGGGGATCATATGTAACTGATATGAAAACCCATAAATATATGGTCTATTGGATGTATGATCAATTCATTGCTTAGGGGGGTCATGATGATTCTACAAACCACACCTTGGTATCAATGATGATAGAGGATCGCATTCCAGTATCTAGATGGGACACCACAACACTAGTTTAGACCCAACATCTATAGGGGATGATAATCCTTTGATATGAATGTTGTACTGCATTGTACCCCCAAGGGAAGGGACCTCGAGAACCAACACAATCAAGACTGGTCTAAAATAAGGAAACTAATAGCTATAAACACTCTTGAAGAGGTCACACGATGTGTTCTTGGTGTACACGACATGTCTCATTACACCGTATTCTTCACATGTGGTATACACTCAAAAACCATGAATGTCTCAAAATACACAGAATTTAGAGACACATTCAACTCTTACCATTTCATCTGACCATGACCATTTACTAGCCCACTGTTGTACAAACTACTGTACATGTGACCGCGTCTATGTCTAAGTACATGGAGTGCCACTAGCTCTAAATTTTTACTCAGGTTCATGTTATTTTAGATGTAAATTCCAATCCATCATGGAGGGGAATCACTCTGTGTAAAGGATTCACATGACATGTGATGCAAAACACCATCCTGTAGCCCGAACTCTATTGGGAGGGCTCCACATGATATGTAATCCTGAAATACAGGCTGTGTTTCTTGGTATTTTTCAAAAACCCTGGTTCTTTTTCGGATCATCTTCCACATATCCTAATTCACCACCCTCCCTGAAAATTGATGATCTGGGGTATTCAATGCCTCACGTTGTCAAAGATCATATATCTAGCATTGAAATCAGCTTGGGAATTTACTATTCACACCATATATAGTCGCTCTATACATAAGTCAGGAACAATGAATATCACTCGATTCAGTCTTGTTCTAAATTGATCCATCCATCATCATCATTGATTCACAAACTACAAGCTCCGTCACATATTGTACCTCTAGTTTTGATCCATTTCGCCGATGAATGGTTGTTCAATTACCATAAATCAAGTATTGGGTGAAATATTTTAAAAAATAAATACCAATGATGATCAAATGAAGAAATAGGGGACAAAACCATAAGACATAAAATGTGAGGAAAAAACATTTGAATGTTTTTTTTCATTTTAAATTTATTGTCCTATAAGAATTGGGACAAAAAAAATAAATCAAAATAAACCATTAAAATTAAATAAATTTAGTTCTATCAATAATACCCGTATATAATCTATATGTAGAATAGACTCTCACTCATCTAGGATTAGGAAACAGAATTTAAAACACAAAATCAAACATCCTACCTAGATTTGGGATTTGTTATTGATGATGAATGGTAGTGTTTTCTTGATTGATGAGATCCACAAACCCCATTGGTACAACAATCCCTGATCTGGTCTCGTCCCACTATCGTTGACAAAGAAAAATCCACTCTAATGGATTCTAGGACTCTAGGGTTTACTGGCCATCCTAGAGAAAAAATTCCTAGCATCATATTTAATGAGTGACCTAGTTGATTCGTTAAATAAAAATAAAATAAAATCTTTAATTAATTCATTTTATTAATTTCACACCCAGAATGGTTCTTTCATAAATAGACCATGATAACAATGTTTATATCATGGCTAGGGAAAAATCCATTTTTTGAACTCCTCTCTTCCCTCATATTTCTAACATAGGCCCCCATTCAGGGGTTATTCTACATTTTTAGGAAAACAATGTGTGTGTGCTATTGAATATATTTAATATATTTCAAATAATTATTTCATGCACACAGAGCCTCAAAATCACATGTCGCATTGGCTCCATATCTAAAAAATAATAAATATTGATTCCAAAAATTATAAATGAATATTCCATGTCTTTAAAAATGAAATCAAAGGATTAAGTATATTTGTATTATCAACCTTAAGAATAAAATTCATGACTTAAGGGAAAACAACATGTCCTGAGACATGGGTAAATGATTAGAAAAAGACATTGAATGATAAATATCTTGGAAATGAAAATGAAATACCATGAATAAATGTTGTTTCAAGATAAATAATATTATATACTATGTACACCATATTAAAGTCAGTTTTTTCATACAATAAAATGTATTTCAATTATTGGAGTCTGAGATAAAAATCCGTTACCTTATTTAAATGCTTAGTTGACCAAAATCAAAATTCTAATAAAACAAACATATATATTATAATAATTTATTTCATAACGATTTTAATCTATATAACCCATTCATATAATTCTTTTATAATGTACTATGAATATGGTGGTTCATTGTAGTATATTTCTGAAATCGAATATTAAAAAATATAATTATTTTTCACATGATTAGTAATGTAAATTTTGATCCCTGATACTTGATAATGATTTATTAACTTGTATATAATATTGGTATTTTAATATATATCACATAGTTATTTATAATTTTCAACATTCATCCTAAGAGTGTTTTAATTACGAATCTTTAAGATGATTCCAGAGAGAAAATTGTCTCGACAATTTTTAATGAACATAGATGATATATTATTAAAATGTAAGGACGTTAACATTATAACTAACAAAAAATTATAACATATTTATTATACTATTATTAAATTCCATTAATTGTATATTACATTCCATAATTATAAATAATATAAACATTACAATTTTAGTCAAGTAGGCAGTAAACTGGAAAAAACAAAATAATGTCGTAATGATCGAATGAGTAAGAATGTGTTATCACATAATATTGATATAAAAATTAAATTATAATATAATTATAATATATATCAAATATATTAATAAAATTAATTATTTTGAGAAATAATTATTGGTTTTTCTTGAAAAATGAAATTGGTTGTTCATGGAGCTAATAGACCTTCCATTAGTCTGTTTGACGATATGATTCGTTAATGAATGGATTGAATTAAGGTAAATAAAAAATTGATAATTTTATAATTTTATAAGTGACACAAAAAAGAAATTATTCATTAATCACACCATTTATTACATCCATAATAGGCCACCGTGAAAAATAAACTACATCATGTCGTGAAGGCGATAGTCTACCCATACACACAATAATGCCTTTTTTGCTTAGTGGATTCTATGAAATGAATGAGTATATAATATTAAATTAATATAATTATATTTAAGAATAAATATAATACTTTTATTCATTATACTATCAATTTTATGGAAATTTAGGAGGGGGAAAATTAAAAATCATGATAAAGAGGAGAGTGATACGCAGGTAAGGAACATTGATTTTCCATGGAATTATCCTTTAAAATGACTTGCATAGGATAATTAATGGTGGATACATGCTATGGTTCATGGTAGTAGTAATTAATATGAAAATGTGGGATTTTTTTCCCAATCATTACAATATATGGGTGTGTAAAGAATAGATATACGGGTTACATCTGATATGTGAAGGAAATGGAAGTTTTGAAATTATATTAATTTATTAAAATTTTTATATACTCTATTCAAGGTAAAATACACCCATATTTATAAATTATGTATTATTTTACATGATATATAAATTAATCCTCCCTTATAATCAAATTTGAGTTGCTTTTGAGTTAATTTGGGGTTTATATATTCATTGTTTACTTTACTATTGGGTAATTTTTATTAAGGTATCTTTTACTTTCACCCTTGTTTATTAATTAAAATATTATTTATTAACATTAATATTACCACTTAAATTGAGTATTACAATACCGAATATTATATTAATTTTATTAAATAAAAATAGCTTTTATTATGAAATATTTTTTTAAGAAATAACTATGTTTGTTGCTAAAAAAAAGCTTAAGAGAATCGTATTTTTAAGCATAAAATTTATTATTGGGTTAAAATTTTTATTTTATATTATTTTTATGGTATAAATTGATTTATTATAAATAATATTATGTTTTTGAGTAATTAAAATCATTACATAACCTCATTATAGAAAAATTAATAATTAATAAATAGAAAATGCATAAAATATTTTTTTGTTAATGTTATATTTTGAGTTTAGTTATACAAATGTTATCCATGGGTTCTTTAATTTCATATAATATTAGAAAAATATTTCTTAATTTTTTATTTCATATTATAAATATTTTATTACCTTCTAGTTAATTCTTATATGTAGATGAATTCATGAAAAATTTAATTTTTTTAACAAAATCATTTTTGTCTAAATAAGATATTTTCAAAAAATGTTCAAAAAATAAATTAATATAAATTATCATATTATATATTATAAAATAAATTCAATATTAACTGAAAATATTTTTAAAAATTATGTATATAAATTTTAATATAAATTCAAAATATAAAGATAAACTAAATTAATTTAAAAATGTTCTTCTTTAATATTAATTGTTTCTCAAATTATATCATATAAATTTTATAATTTTATAATTTTAATTATTTTATATCGTATTTAGATATATAATATCAGTTCATCATGATATTTTATATATTATTATTTGAATTTACTAATATATCACAACCTATATTCTAGTTCATAAGTTCAATGGTATCAAACTCAAAATTATTTAAAGTTATATATATATATATATATAATAAAATAATATGATGCTACATTCTACCCCCTAACAAAAAACTTTTCCCTCGCATTTTTTTTAAAGTAAATTAATTTAATATTTCCAAAATATAAAACTTCCATACATTAAAATTGAAAACAAAATGTATAAACTAAAATATTATGTAAAACTAGATGAAAAATATTTACACTCTGTCAAGTTAACTGAATTCATCATTTCCATATTTTTCCCTCTTTTTCTAGACATAACTAATTTTATATTTCATTTGAGATGTTCCTAATTATTTTCCCCCCATTTTTGACATGAAGAAAATTTTATCTATTTTCCCTCATTTCTTTTATTACCCAAATTTTCATGAGGCTCAAACCTTATTTTCTTCAGTGTCATGGGGAATTAAAATATGTAAAATTTGTTAACCACAATTCAGTATTGTTTATTTGGATTGATAATAATATTTATAATCCTAGTAGATTGTAAGTCAGACTCATCACTACATTGTCCATCTAATCCACTGTTATCTTGGTTCCTTCTTGCTCAAACAACTACATTGTAAAAATGTTTAGGGATGAGACTACATAAATTAGTAAATTTACAATGCTAAAAATATTATTTTAGAAGAAATAGTTTATAAATGTTGTGAATACAATAACTTATGATTATTTATTTCAATATAGGTAATACCATGGTAATTTTAATATCACTTTCTATTATCTAGGAAACATTAATAATATTATATGTTCTAGTTAATCATAATGGTTGTTAAAGAGAATGTGAATTAACCTATGAATTTTCTTGAGATTATCTGGATAGATTCATAGTTATGATCCTTTCACCATGCACATGAATGATGACCAATTTATACCAACCAAACACTTTTTGGGGTTTCTTCCCCTAGATGAATATAGACAATAACTACATTCCCTTACTAGAATCTAGATAGGGATGTAATTACTTGGAAAACCACACAATATCTATATTACAAAAAATTTAAGATGTTATCTTATACTTAGACTCAAACCTGGGGTTTCCAATAATTCTATATTATAGTAATATCAAAAAAACAACAAAAAATTTTCAATACTATAAATAAATCTTTATCTATAAATATCTTCCTTCTTTCATCAATCATTTATTTCATTACCAAAAATTAAATCTTACTCAACCAATATCATTATAACCTATATCATTACATAATAACATCTTTGATACTAACTGTTCCACCCCCATACCCCTATTAGCAAATATGGTGCATATAGAAATTTACATAAAATAGTGGATTTGATACACATTTAAAAATAAAATATATTTATAATATTTACAATCAAAGAACCACTTAGTTTTCAGTTTAATAAAATTAGTAAACATAACTAAATAATAAATCTCAAGAATTATCATCCAATGGATACTTTTTAACCACTATATAGGAAGTTACTAAATCTATGATGAGCATTCAACATCACCTATAAATTCTATATAAATGATAATTTTTTGGATTAGTATACTTATTACATTCTTTCATAACCTAGAGTAATGGAAACATAATAAGGGGTGTGAAAAGATGCTCAGTAGGGGGATAATAAATGTAAATCATAATAGTGATACAACGTACACATATCAGGAGGTATAATGTGAAATTTTAAATAGAATGTAACCAAGGCATGGTAATTGATAACATAATATAATAGAAAATTAATTATCATATTATTAGATAATGACATCATAGGAATGTGGAAACAACATAAACATGATATCATCAGCATAAGTGAAGAATGTTTTCCTCATTATCATGACATAGTTGGCTCAGTTAATTACCCATTGACAATATTTTTTTAGGATTTATTCTTATGAATCAGGATATCTCTTGATATGGAATCATTACCTCATTCATTGAGGACATATGTATTTCTTGGCCACCAATTATATAACATGTACATGTATATATTTGCATGTGCATGTTGGTGTGTGTGAGATATAAAAATCAATCATCATATCATAAATTTCTCAAGGAGATAACATGGGATTCAAATCTATCAAATTAAATCACTTAAAGAAAGATTTAAAAATTTTATAAATAATAATAACATAATAAACTATGGAAAATCAATGTGTTTAGATTGATGGTTTTAACCATTGGAGGTACATTCCACCTAGTATATATGATTAAGTATATGGTATTTACATCATATAATAAAATGAAATATATTTTAGAGAAAACATTATCTAATCAATTTATGTATTAAGAATCTAGGCGAACACCCTTTAATCAATGTAATGTAACATAGGCTATTACTATAAAATGGTAGTGGAAGAAAATCATTCCCATTTTGTGGTTAATTGTCAAATACAATATTAGTGATAAAAAATACCATAGATGTCAAATATAATTTCTTAATAAATCTAGAAAAAGAATATAAATAGTATCTTTTTAAGAATACTGTTAATCTAGAATACCACACAAATGAATAAAAATCATAGATGAATTAATAAAATTAATTTGAAAATAATAATTTCTGTTATTCATTAAAAATTGTTTAAAATTATTATTTAATTAACTATGATAATAAGGAATTACTTTTCAGAAATAATGAATGCATAGATAGGAAGTCACTCAGAAAGTCACAAAGGTTGTATACATATATGTTCAAATGGAAACATGTTAAATATATTCCTTCTATAAAAAATAATCCTTACAGAAAATATTGAAACATTTTTATTTTATTCTTTTAAGAAGTTCATTGATGTTAAAAATAACCTTAATACAATTTGGAAATATAGAATTTTGGAAAAATTTTCTAAATTACATTAGAATAAAACTATTTGGAAAACTAATCTAGTAGAAAATTCTACATACACATTAAAATATTTTAGTGAAGACAGAATAATAACAAATGAGGATGGATATTTTTTTTGATAAGAGGTGAGAAAAAATATGGAAGTCACAAGAAACATTATAGAAAACAATTTTGTTATGTAAATAATGTATATGGAAGAAAAGGAGCCACATACTTTGGTTTGAGATATTTACTTTTAGTGAAGAATTTTGAAAGATAATCTGATCCCCCAAAGAGAACAATTTTAATTACAGGGATTAATTTTCTCAAATTGAAATAAAATAATTGTTTTTAAAAAAATGGTAGGGTAAAGGAGACCAATATGATCAATTTTAAAATAAAAGTTCATGAATCAGGGAAAATGAACATGATTTTATACATGAGTAACTCTTTAACTAAATTCCATGAATAATTTGGAGGTTTAATATGAGTATCAAATACAATGAATACAAGAATATTATTGATAACATAACAATTATTAAGTATATAAACCATATAAAATTAATATTTTTTTAGAATGTAAAACAGGTCTTGATGAATTGACTTTTTGAAAAAAAACATATTCCTTATCTTATTGATTAGCTTACCATATTATAACTTCAAATAAAACAACCCAAACAATATTAATAATATTTTTCAAAACCATATTCATATTTTTATCAATTTTATGTACTTAACATATGCATGTGTACTGTGGATACTGTGGCTCATTATAGATTATTTTTAACGTCAGGTGTTAACACTTTTAATTGTTTTTAACATGATTTTTAATGTTACTGTTGATCCTAGATATTTGATAGAATCTTTATAATTACAAAAGTAAATATGGTTATGTTATATTTTACCCCTTATCATTTATACATTCCCACTTTCATACAATGAGAGTAATTTTTACGACTCTTGAATTTAATGCACATAGACGAAATGTTTTGACTATATGTAATATAAATAGATCATATTTTATTAAAAATTTTAGAAAATAATACTATAACTCCATAAATTTTTTGAAATTATAAATATATTATTTTTAGATTTCTTTTATAGTAAGTAAAATTCCTTAATCAATAACAATATAAACATTATAACATCACACAACATTCTGGTAAACTTTTGAAAACAAAATTCACTGACCATTAAACATATAAACATTATAACCTATGTCTTTTAGGTAGTAAACCGACCAAAACAAAAGAATATTAGAATGATAAAATGAGCAAGAAGGTGATATTACATTATTATAATATAGCACTTACAGAATCATGTCATTTTAATATATATCATATACCTCTATGAAATCTATTATTATATCCATTAATGATTAGTTGTGTTGACAAGATGATGTTTTTTCCATTGAGCTCTTTGTCCACAAATATACATGATTAATGGTCTCATTCGTAATGAATGAATGACATGATGTT
This sequence comes from Viscum album, assembly GCA_963277665.1. Taxonomy (NCBI): domain Eukaryota; kingdom Viridiplantae; phylum Streptophyta; class Magnoliopsida; order Santalales; family Viscaceae; genus Viscum; species Viscum album. The sequence goes on from OY728119.1 coordinate 647,839,105, forward strand.
AAATGAAAAATGTGATCATTTAAGAGTATTATAAGTGATATAATAACATAATTATTCATCTGACCCATCCTTGATACCTTCTATTATAGGGGGTGATGAAGAAAATAATCACATCGTGTCCTGTTGGCAGTGGTACCCCATATGCATGATCAAGGGTTTGGTTTTTCTTCTTAAATGCTAAAAAATAAATGAATAATTAATTTAAAACTAATATAAATACATTAGAGTAAATATATTATAATAAATTAATTATATACTAATTTTTATATAATATTAGAAATATAAAAACTTTTAAGAAAGATTAAGGGAAGATTTCTACTCATATTGAGAACTTTTATTTTCCTTTTAATTATCCACGAAAATGAATTGATTAGTCAAATTACGGGTAGGAGAATTCTATTTTTTTAGAGTGGGGGAGGGTTTTAGGATAATAAAGTGGGAAAAATGAACCATGTAATTAAAATGTATGGGTATATAAATAGGGGGTGTAATATTTTACTTTTATTTGTGATGGGAAGGGTAGTTTTTGAATTACCATAACTTAAGAAATTATTTATTTACCCTATTTCAGGTAAAATACCCCCTTATATCAAAATTAAAGAGTATGTATCAGGATAATAGTATAATCTACTCAAATAAACTCTAGTTTGAATCACCTTGGAGTGATACGGGGTTTTCACATTCACTTTTCACATTACCCAAGTGAATTTTCCCAAGGAAACTTACTTTTTTACCCATGTTAATTATGTAAAATGTTATTTATTACTATTGATATTGCAACATAATTTGAGTAATAAATAATATATATGATATTAATTCTATAAAATTAAAAATACTACGATAAAAAAAGTTAATTTTAAAAATTAATGTGCTTAATGCTTAAAATAGTTGTTTTGATAATCATGTTTTCAAGCATAATATTTATTTGTGAGTTAAAATTGTTATTGTTAGATATTTTTTGGACCATAAAATATTTACTATAAAAAATTTATTTTAATATGATATTAAATTAATGATATAAATTAATTTACCAAAATATTAATTAATGGAATGGGAGTACATAAAACAATATTCTTAATTAAGGCAGCCTTTTACATTATTTCTAATAATGTTTGTCTTGGGTTCCCAAAGACCAAATAAAATTTAAAAATTCCAAATATTATTCCATAATTTTATATTTTATCACATAAATGGTTTTATGACCTTATAGTCCATTATTATATATTTATAATTTCATGTAAATTAAAATTTTCATAAAAACAATATTTACAACAAAACATCTATATTTTCTGAAAATTCTAAAAAATCCATAGAATGTGAATTTTGATATTTCCAATTAAAAAAATAATATAATTTTAACTAATAATATTTATAAATATTAAATATTTATCTTTTAAATAAAACTAATTAATTTGAAGAAAAACACATTTTATTTAAAATAGAATTTAATAAATAGTAATATTTTCTAATATCATTTCAGACCTATTTTCAAATTTAAGGAATTTTTATATATTTTTTATATATAGATATGTTATATTTTATCATAAAGTTATTTTAAATATTATTAGTTTATTTTAATAATGTATCATGATCCACATTTTAGTTCTTCTGAAGAAAGACATCAAACTCAGAATTATACAATGGAAAAATATTTATTCTAAAATATTGGGATGTTTCAATAACAATCTGTTACACACAATTGGGTCAAATAAAATAAAATTATAGAACTCATAGCCAGGTCAACACACATAACTCTATGTATAAAACAATTCTATCCACCACTAGACTGTTAACCATGCAACATGCTCGTCGTAAAGAAAACAACACCTCTCACAAATCATCATAATATTCTATATATAATTCTATATCCTACTATACGCTAATAAAAATATTTCTAATATCCTATAAAATTAAAAAAAATGTTAAAATTATAAAATCAAAGATAATATATCCACCAAAATGTGAGTGACACCATTATAGGAAAGCCAAAGTGGCTAATCAAAGCGGTGGCCAAACATCAATTGAAGAGAAAACCACCATTACCGGAAATGACATGAAATTTGGAATAAAAATACAGACCTTCTAGGAATGGTAAAAATATAATTTGACTCAACCTTCTTTTACCAATCCCCAAACTCAAATGAAAATATCTCACCAACCCAAGGTGACCCAATCATTATATAACTCAATACATGGTATAATAGCAGGTTTATATCTCATAATGTTCAGGTCATGATTTCTCATAGGATTTCCCACAAGGAATGATATAACCATAAAAATTAACTATGATACATGATAATTTCATATTGTTTAAATCTAATATTTAAAACATATCATTGAAATTAAAAAATTATTCATATCTAGAATAATTTATAGATTAGAATAAAAAATGTGTAGAGATCATGTCTCAAGCACTATATAATAAATTTATTAACAAAATTATACAATGAAATTAATTTCCTAAGTACTTTAATTACATGATATAAAACATATGTTAGTGATTTTGGAAATAAAATTAACCAAAATTCAACTCTATGAAACCTGTAGAAGAATTAGAAGACTTCGATGATTTTTTGGGTTTTATGCATTAACTCCCACATATAGGTGCCTTAAATATTTATAATAATCCAATATCATTGCCACACACCCAACCATCATGTATCATATACCTTCACCATTATTATTTTAATTCATCCCTACACATTCCTTAGGCCACATGGCCCCACTCCTGTAATCATGAACCATAACTAACAAACCTATGCACAGGATGCATGACAAATGTCATACCATATATGCCTAAATTATTTTGTGGTTGATCATGATGGTTAGAAATGGTTACTATGATATCCTAATAACTCATCCTACCATTTCCTTATAAAATGAGGCATATTATTATTTATTACACAAATAGAGAAAGTACATGACAATTAGTTTCGACCAAACATATCATGTTTGATTTCAGAGCCATTAAGAACTTAACTTCAAGCCAAAGTATCCAAAATCTCCATATGGTAATTTTTTATGTCAAAACCTTAGATAAAAATTGAACTAATGTTATTTTTTCATCTAATAGTTTTTACACCCAAAACAATCATGATAGACCACTTCTGCCATACAAAAATCTAGAAATGGTGAAGGAACTATCCACAAAGAACTCATAAGTAATAATGGGAGTTACATAACCAAACATACTAAAGAACACTAAAAAAATGTTATATTTAACCCATATTTCTACATAAACCATATTAAGGACACAATTATCCCTCCAATGGATCAAGGGGGAGACATTTTTCCTTAGATACCAATTTTTTCCCATTAAAAATGATACCAAGCATGGAAATCAAGCTTCCAAAAATTGGATTCACTCTAAGACTGTAGGGAAATACCTAATCATCCTTACATGTCTATCTGCCATACCTGTCTAAATTCATTCATTTAACCCTAGTGGCCTTAACACCATGTTGGAACACATTCTCATAGGTTAAAATTATGAGAATATTTTTTTTACATGGGTTTCTTTACACCTAATAATGTAATGTACATGGTCATAATGAACCCTTATATGCTCTGTTTAAATAAAATATTCTATTTAAAATGGTTTACTAACCAATTGTTTTATCCAATTGATTAGTTCATCGAGGTATTTTAAATCATGTATCCCCTTGATAAATAAGATCCCTCCCCCCTTCCAACCATTATGACCTTTTCTATCTTAATACACTCATTTAGGATGCTCTAAACCATCCACTATAGCTCTCAAGCATCTGGTAATCTAATTTTATCCAATGAATTATTTAGTGATATATTGTGTTTATAAATCATGTAATCACAATTCAAAATGTTTCCTTAATGTAGAATCTCCTCACCAAAACATTTCGAAGTACATTTCACCATGTAGTTAACATAACATGATTTTAAACTACATGTATCATGTCCTAGTCACATGATCATAAATTGAAAGACCCAATTGTTATTTAAATATACCAAAAAATGTAAACCATTGGTATAGGTTTTATGAACCTAATAGTCATACTACTGGTCATGGATTCATGAATTTAAGGAATCACAACATTTCTTGTTACATGGGCATAAAAAATAAAAGTTTTTTTTGTTAAATGGACTTGAAATATATGGGGTTTTATTCCCTTAACAAGGATACTTATGATTCCCCTCTCATGGGACTAATCTCAAATACACAACACCTAACTCCTCACTATATGGTGATAAATTCCAATGTTTATAGTTGTACAGTTTCAAACCATATCATAACCCTGTAACAAGGGAAATTGTAGATAATATCTCATACTTGTAGATGAAGAAACTATTATACCTATAGTGTTCTAACATTGTGAATAAAATTAGTTGATCACTTTCTTTATAAGGGTAAACCATATTATTACTCAGAAACATATTATAATCATTTATTAAATATAAAATACATTGTCCAATTAGATAAAAATATCCATCATTGGAAGAGTCCACCTCATATCCCCTTGATTTTTGTACACAACACCCTCAACACTACTAAGTGATCATATAAATTGATCACCTTTTCAATGTGGGTCTATGTTAACATGGATAAGAAAACATTGAAAAAAACAGAAAACCAAATGTGAAATTATTTAATTGTATAAATACATAAATTGATCATAAATTTTAAATATCATAAAACACTAATGGTAAAATGTCCCAAATTTTTCATACATGAATATCATTTCTTATTAGATTAATATTCAATAAATAACATTATCATCTATGTAATAATTTTATAGGTCTTGCTTCATTGAAATCATGGACAAATAAACAACATGTTAAAAGTAGATATTTATAATCTACAACTATTACAATCTTAAATAAAACCATTATTAGACAAACCATAATGAAAACAAATATCATGACCTAGAAAAAGGGAACATAAGAAATGGAGATTTCAGAAGCTTGGAAAGGGTAAAAAATGGAGATACCACTAAAAAATAGCATGCGAATAACTGTGTGATATTATAATCATAAAATTTGAAAACAATAACATGCATTTCGAATTTCATAATTTTGAGTAATGGAATAAATCCTAGAATTCCATAAGAAATTAATCATAATGTATTAGTGGTATATTAATCTTTAGGGAATAACATTGGCATAATACAAAAGTTTTTGTCTTACACATTACCATAAAAATGATTTCTTAGTTAGAGATCACAATCAATACTATCATATTTGATTGGGTATACTCCTTATTTCACCATATCCTTAATCAAGGTTCACACCCATGAATATCATCGTGGACTCTATCCCTCACTAAATTATGTTCTCTCACTATTTATATCTTTATTATATCATAATGTATCCATCCTTTTCCAATTCATTGAAGGGATATATAATTCAAGGCCTACCCATCATGTAATGAAACTCATACATATATTTAATATAATACCTTAAAACATTAATCATTTCATAACCCATGTAACATAATGATGGTATCATAAAAATTCCATCGTATAATAATAGCATAAACTATGGATATGAAATGGGTTTCATAAATTATTCACCATATATTAACTTACCTGTGGGAAATAAACGAGTTTCATAGCATTATTCTTGAATATTTTTCATAATCAATTATACAAAGAATAAAATTATACCGTTAAATTGTATCATAACTCCAATAATGTATAATTAACATCAAATATGTTATCTTCAATAAAATATTCCTTTAAAATATCATTGGAACATTTATTTAGAAAACTATCCTTCTAACATTAAAATCACATATTAAAAATATATAAATTTCCAAAATACTAAGATTAAAATTTATATAAAAATAACATTGGAAAAATGGAAAGTTACATTCAATTAATTGAGTCATTATGATGATATGTAACTCAATTCATGTCATTTATATTAAAATAATGATTCCTTTGACATTTTCACAAAAAATTCAAAATTACCTCCGTTGGAAAATGACTAGAAGGATAATTTCAATGAAATTTGTAAAAAATAAAATCCCTAGTAAAAATGATTTTAAAAATCATATAATAATTTAATGATATTTTTAAAATGTTTTTAGAGAAATATGATATTTAGTATAATAGATTTTCAACCAAATAGATAAAATAAATCGTTTTTTATTAAAAACTATTTTTTGAATCGTTAGTAATTAATGTGATGAAAATGAAAGGAAAACATGTATTATAATTAAAAAACAAGTGGATAATAAAATTAATTTGTCTTATTATGAAATTATTAGGTAATATTTTTCAATGTAAATTTATGTATGAACAATCCCTATTTAAATTTGAATGAAACATAAATCTGTTACCTCAAGTTTGACTTGAATTGAAAGTAATTTATCCACCTATATAATCAATTTAAAATTATTATAATACTATATTGAAGACATATAAATACATATAATATCTTATATGATCCACTTATAACATTTTAACAACTATTTATTAATACATCCTATTCAAAATTTTCATTTTCGAGTGTTAAAAGTTTCGTATTATAATGAAAACTTTTGTTGGCTAGTTTCGGTCCTTAATATTTGATCTGGGATCCATCATTTAAATTTTCACAAATATAATACCTATTAGTTATATACATATTTATAGTCATCCATAAATTTTAGATACAGAAAAATTAATTACAATGTTCATGATGATGGTGGATTATAAATACTCATGAACATTATTTACAATTTTCAATGTATGGAATGAATGAAATGTAAATAATAAGTCACATTTATAGAATCATTTTTATTTAATATATATCATATATATTTATTAAATCTATCCTTATAAACATTAATGTAAATTATAAATGTAAATTGAGTAACATCACTTCGTGGAGGTGATATTCCACAAGTACACACATGCGACAATATCATTACCTAACATATTATAATGTAATAAAGTAGATATGAGATTATAATAATATAATAATAACTATAATTGTATAAATACCATATATCAAAATTAAACCCTTCTTAATAATCATCCATGAATGATGGTGATGGAATATGAGTTGTATCACATCATGGGGGCGATAGTCCCCAAATATTCACTAGTGATGCCTTCACACCAAATATTATGGAAATGAAATGTGTCTAATTTTTGTTAAATAAAAAAAATACAAGTCTAAAATATTTAGTATAATAATATTACTAATTTATGGTGAATAACACATATTTATAGGTGGTCTAAGAATAAATAAATTAAAATAGTTTTCATAGGAAGATAATATTTTTATTATTAGGACTACTTTAGATTACTTCTTAAGAACCCATAGAATATTCTTTTAAGAAGACAAGAACACCCATAAAGTAATTATGGAAGTTTATAAGTGAATTGGGAAGGGTTTGGTCATTCAATATTGATTACTATTATGGGAATAAGAGAAAGAAGTGGCATCCATTTATAAATGGGGGAGATGACACATTTGGAATTTCATAAAATATTAAAATATAATAAAGTCACATTAAATTAAAATTCTTCTAAATGGATATATATTAAAATATGGTATAGTATGAGGATAAAAAAATAACAAAAAATATTATTTAGGAAATATTATTTGTAAAACATTAAACTTTTATCTTTGTTTAACCACTACCAGAAAACCTGTTTTAACCTTATTCGTGTTAACAAAATTTTACTAGTGTTACTATTCATAATGACCAAAAATTTTGGTAAAAATATTACATAATATTAAATTTTTTATTTATACTATAATATACATTTCATTGAAATCAATTTAAAGAAGGGTGGAATGTAGTTTAAAATTACACCCACAAAAATTGATGAAAACCAATTTTCCAAAAAAAATATTCTTATATAAAATAGATTCTATCTCATAATTCGAAAAAAGGTTAAAATGGAAAAAATTGGATTATAAATAATATAATTGATCAAATTATACTTTAAAACCAGGTTTAATACCAAATTGAACTTTGCAAATGCTTCAAAAAAGGGAATTATCAATAAAAATAAATATTATTAACTATTCATTGAAAAAATCAATCGTTTAAGAAAATTTTAAAAAATTTAATATAAGATAATTTTTACATGATGATTCAAAAATTGAAGTTCATTTTTTTTAAAATCGAAACGTTTTTTGAATTTATTTTATTATTTGTTCATAAAAATAGTTAGATAGTTTTAGAATAAAAATGTATTTCTGAAACATATAAAGTATTCACCATAAAATGAGTATTTATTTATAAATATATTTTATTAATAAAAAACAATTAAAAACAATTTTTAAAATATTTTTAATCAAAATAATAAAAAAATAGAGACTCTCTTTATTCCCTAAAATACTAGGGAATATATCGATGAATACTTTCAAATCCAAGTGATGATATAGTGTCTGATTTTGAGGCTCGGTGCTCCCAGAATTAATTTTATAAAAATATTAAAAATTGTATATCATGTGGGAATTTTTTCCAGTAATTTAATATCTTCTTAATTAAGTCCAAGATAAAAAATTTGAGACCATGTTTGAATCTGGTGTGTGAGTTTTACCATAGGCATTACCAAAAGTTTGTTGGCGTCGAATGTTTGGATGTGGTAACCATTGTCTAGTTCGTTTAAATTATAATAAATGATTAATTTATTAATTTAAATTTAAATGAACAAAATATAATAGTTAAAAATATTTCATTATGAAATTTAATCTAGGCCAGTCACATAAACAACGTTTTTTTCAATAGTGCTCTAACAACCATTGTCGGTGAATCATGATCAAACTTGTAAAGGCGATCCAATCAGGGTGAATCGATAGACAAAAAATACATTATATGTTCCTTATTATTTGTTAACTCATTTTTTCCAAATATATATTCATAATCAAGGTAATACTCATAAATTTATTTTTCAATCATTATTAAAAGACAGAGCATGTACTTATGAACTAGTCATTGACCAATGATTAATTTTAATCCTTCTCATCAGGCAATTTGTCGAAATTAATTGATTATTAGATTTATTATTTTTTACACAATGTTTATCACCTATAATACACCCAATATATTATCATTTTTCATTAAAACTTGTAAAATTATATATTAACCATTTTCCATCAACATCTCCCATTTTTTTAACTATGTTTTTCACCTTTAAGTTATGGGTCCATGCCTCGATATTTTTGGGAGGTCTGAGTGAAATAAAAAACCCAAGATCATGGTTGATGTGTTCACAATTATGAAAATAGTGTTTTATATATACATTTAGACTAATTGTGGGTGTGGGTTATGTATTTTTAGATTTTGTTTTTAAGGTGGATATCGAAAAAGCATGGGAGGTATGCATGACACGTTACGAGATTTCCACAGGTGGGGGAATTAAGATTTATGGCCATCAGTGGTTTGTAAATTGATGAATGGAATTATTCTTCTCATTTATGGTGATATTATAAGAGAAAATTGGTGGAACATACCAAGTGATTGGATGATCTGGGATACTCATGAATGATCTAGAATTCTAAAAAAATCCTGACTACACATTCAGTTCTGGGATAAATATACGATGTTTAGTTCCCCATATACATCTTCTAGGGTTTCTGAAAAAACATAAGGATCAAAATTTGTGTGGCTAGGCCACACACTATGTGAACCTCCTTGGTAATTCAAAACATATTTCAACTACACATGCCGAGAAACCCATGTGGTAGGACACACTGTGTACTATAGGAGTACAATATAATGACTTTATGAACATAATCACAACTAGGAGCATACGAATCAACACCACAAGGCTGTGAAACATCATTTAATACTCTTACACACCATTGAGTAATACATTAAAAATAATATTGGTACTAACAAGGAATATACTAGGAGGTTAGGTGGGGGCACACATTGTGTGACCCGCCTTACATACCACAAACTTTTTTATGAATCTTATACCCCATATATATTCTCAATTTTGAATTTATTTTTTATGTGAGTAGCATAACCTATGTGTGTTTTCTTATATAAAGTGGTAGATTTCTTAGTAACATATTTTTGAGATTGATGAATGATGTTTCGAGCATGACTCTTATTTAGGAGAACCATGATGATGACAGTGATTAGGAAATACCATTAGAGAGTTCAGATAGAGGTGACACTCCCCAATAGCACGGGGTTTTAGGTCCTCTATCCATGGATATGGTACTATGTTTTCATAATAGGGTGCGGGTCCTCTGTAATCATTATAAAGATACAAAGGATACACGCTACGATCACACCAAGGCATGGGTCCTCTATCAATGGAGATAGTATTCCTCTATCACATCTTGGTATAGGTCCCCCATACTCGATATATAAATATTGAGGTTGTAATCCCCTATTTCACCAGGGTGTGTTTACTCTATCCGTAGAGATGGTACTCTCCTATCACACTAGGCTGTGGTTCCTCCATACCCATTATACATATACAAAGGTGGTACTCCATAGTCAGACCATGGTAAGGGTCCTCTATCCATGGAGATAATACTCCCCTTTCTAACCAAGGACTTGGTCCTCCATACTCATTTTAAGATATAGAGGTTATACTCCCATATCACACTGTAGTATAGATCCTCTATCCAATTAAATAGTACTACACTATTTTACTATGGTATGGGCCCTCCATTCTCATGGTATAGATACATAAGTAGTATTTCCTTCTCTTGATAGGTTGAAGGTACTCTATCCATAAATATGGTACATCCCTGTCACTCTAGGTTGATGGTCCTCCAAAATTGATGTATCGATACAGAGGTGGTACACCCCTATCACATAGAGGAATGAGTACTCTTTCCATAGAGAGAGTATTACCGTATCATACCAAGGCATGGTTCCTATACACTCATTGATCATATACAAAAGTGGTACTCTCCTGTCACACCCAGGCGTAGGACCTCTATTAATGGAGATGAATCTCCATTTAAAATCCAGTGAATGAGCCCTTACTATTATTTACACACACATACACAAACATATTTATTAATTACCTATCATATTAGGAAATAACTTCTTTGGAAAGACACGTGAGATGGTGGTCATTGATGATGGACCTTTTTAACCATTTCAAAACTCTTTACTTAGATGGGTTGTGATATGGTTATCCCCTTTCTATCTCGAATGAGTTAATTATATGATCATATATATATAAATCTATTTCATTTGGTCTCATTTATTTTTCTTTGGTATGAGATTACTACTTATATCGTGTCTTTTATTTATGCCCATTGTTTTTCAGGGAATTATACTCTATATGTGTATAATCACCCCTATATGGTATTTTCATGATTGTTTTATATCTTATGTAGACAAGTAATAGGTCCTTTGAGGAATTGGTGGATCTTAGGTATTGTTGGGTGTATTTTACCTTATATTGTAGTTAGGTATTTTTGACTTGGAGTTGGTCTCAATCATATTTCTTTCACATCATGTCATTATCTTTTAGGTAAATCTCTTCTACTTGGGTGTGTATTTTTTTATTTAATTTTCATATTACACTATTGACTCTTTTGTACTCCCTCGAGTTTATTAATTTCATTTTTTAATTGTGATATTATTTTATTTTATTATTATTCATCTTAAATTCTTCATGGATATGGTTGGGTCTATGTATAAGTGTAAATTAGGAAAAGTTATACCATTTTAGTTATTCAAACAACACATTTTCCTACCCCTAGCCTATGAAGGTAGGCTTTGGTATGTTTCACCTTTGCATTCTTCTAGATTAGAAAGCCCAGATGGGTCGGATCAAGATAGATTGTTATAGAGGTGGTTCAAACTCAGCATGGTAACTAGAATTTTCCTTTTATGAGGTTTGGTTGGGATCCTAAGGAAATGTTGTAAAAGTGTCTCATGTATGTATTTTAGTACATGGAACCCTGTGTTAGTGTGGTGGCTAACATATCCATTCACTAGGACCCAGATTACGTATCTTTTTATCAAAATGCCAACAAATTAGTTTCAAGTGTTGATAAATTTCAAGGATGCCTCTATAAAGACAACTATATAAGTTACTGATTCCTGATCATAACGGTGATCTGATGAGTGGAGAGGCCTTAGTTCAGAGGTCATTATATGAGAACATTCCTCTATGAGGGATGGTATTAGCACCCCCTCTAGTTGAGAAGTAGATTATACAAGTATATTAGTGTAAGGATGCTTGCAAGGTTAGTTAACTCTATGAGTTCCACCATGAGAGTCCAATAAGGTCCCACCGTGTGACAGATATCCAAGTTGTGGAGGATTGTATTGGGTCACTGATTTGAGTTTTTAAAATTGTGTGGACCATGACTGACTAAATAATTATGCTGGTTAATAGTGTTTTCATGGAGAAGTTGGGTGATGGTGTAGTTTAATCATGAAAACACATGATGATTATTCACTTTCATAGTCCAACATTCAGTAGTTATATCATATGAAGTACTACCCCCATGCTTGCACTCAGTTCAAATTCAAGATAAATTTGAGATAAAATTTAGTTGGATGGTAGTTGTTGATTATTCTACGAGGTTCGCATGCCTTACACAGTGATCCTTGTACATGATTTATGATGGTTACATCCAAGCATGGAAGTTCGAGAAGGGTATCTGCAAAGACATTAATGCCAATGTAGTACCTTAGTGAATTACCAAATATTTTTTGGTAATAGATTGAGAAATGGTGAAGGATATCATCATATCATAAAAATTTCATGAAGCTAGATTCATCTCTAGGAATCCTAGGGCTGAGTTACCTATAGTGGCTAGAATGTGACATGTTTCAAGGAATAGCAGGATTAACCATAATCAAACTCATGAACATATTAATGCGGATCAAGGATAATTCAATGGGAATGGATATCCCATAGAGTGGTGATTATATTCATGTTATAGGCATGGTAAGTTGTCATATGATTCCCTAACCTTACATATTGAGGAGGCCTGGAAGGAAATAATTGGTTTTCTACAATATTGGAATCTCCATAATCATGATTAACCTAGGAGAGGACAGGGTGTCCCATAGGAAGGTGGAGATGGTACATGGGTTTGAGGGCCTCCCTAATGAGGATATATTATTGGTGTAAGATATTGTGTTCCCCTTCTACCACTTCCCCCAGTAGGCCCATGCCCGGCTCAGGGAGATGGAACTCAAGGCCATGCGTAGGTGTAGGCTATAGATCCTTATGAACTAATATCATGATATTATTAGAGGTTTCATATGTATTTATTGTACTCTTTATATAGTACAGGTAGACATAGGTGTGAGTCGTTTTTTCTTCTCTATACTCCTGGGGCAAGAGCTGGAGCCCCAAATTCAGAATTTATGCCAATATCTTTGTCATGAGGTTCATATATGGAACACTACTTCATTATCAGTTATATTATAGTGGTGGAAACAATTATTTAGTGGATCAAGTTTCTCATGCAACCTCTTCGTGACAATGATGAAGCCAAATGAAATCATATTATGTACGGACTACTTTTTGATGATCCAAGATCATATTGACTACCACTAAAAAATATTTTGGATTGATTATATGATGTTCCACATTGATGTTTGGAGTGATATAATTCAAAAAAAGTTAGTTTTTCATGTAGGAAACTGCCACCCATCATGCACCATTTGGAGAGGTTATCCCATAGTGCAACAAAATCCTTAGGAATTTGGGTTCCTTCAATCATGGAAGATTACATGGACATGTTCACTAGGAACATTCCATGAGTACCTTTGACATGAGATATGGAATGATTCATTGAACTTCACCATGGGACCTCTCATATATCTTCTTCAGCATATCATATGGTTCCTACCATGATCTCAGAGCTTAAGATGCATTTTAAAGAACGTTAAGTGATGATTTTCTTACCTCGTGTGTCCCGCTGGGAAGATCTGGTTTTGTTCACGAAAAAAGTATGCAATTAATTGTGGAACATTGTTGATTATCATCTCCTGAACTTGGACATGATATTGAACAAGTACACCTTTCCGAGGATTGACCACCACTTTGGTATGTTCTAAGGTGCAATATGGTTCTCGAATATTTCTCCTTGATACATCTACCACCAGTTGAGGGTTTTTGATACTAATATTCAAAAGATAGAATTATGATGTCGATGAATACATCAAAAGTTTATATTGATTCCTTACAGTTTGAATAATTCCACAACTATTTTTATGGATATGATGGACTATATTTTCTGGCCACACTTGGAACGATTTTGGGTTTTCTTTATTGATGATAGGGTCACATACACTATGTCAGTTGAGGAGAATTCCTAGCACGTGGGTATTGTCCAAGAATTTATTTGGGAGAACTATAATTATGGTAAACTCTAAAAGTTCTACTTCTATATCTCTGAGGTTCACATTCTGGTGAATTTCATTTCAAGAATGGATTAGTTATTGACCAGATTAATATTGCTGTTGAGATTTTTATGGATACACCGAAGAGTATATCATAGGTGCGAAATTATATTGGAATTTAGTGGTACTATAAAAGTTTTTTAGTATACTTATCTAGAATTGAATCCCCATTAACCACCCTATTGTAAAAATCTATGCCATTTACTTGGATTAAGTAGTGTGATGGATACATTGAAGAGTTGATGCCAAGGCTTATTGGTTCTCTTATTTTAAGACAAGTAAAGTATGGTGTGGTGTTCATCATGTATTTTAATTCCTATATAGATTAGATAAAATATATATTGATGAATAATTAGGCCGTGATCACATAGGGGTTCAGGGAGTTGAGACCCTGCAAGCAGAACAACACGACTTGTGAAAATGAGTTGGAAACAATGGTATCCAATATAAGGATTTGGATGAACTATAATCTAGGAGAGTATTTTATTATTTAATTAATCAATCAATGTATCATGAGTTTATTCACACATATTGATATAAACCTGATATAGAGGAATTGGTTATAGTTCATGTATTTCAATTATAATAGGATTGGCAATATGCTTGGGAAGGATAATGTGGTTGATGATTCCCTCTATAGGAAGTCCTAATCTCACTTAGTGGAGTGGGAATCTAAGTGGCTAGCTTAATTGAAACTGACCCTAGTGGAGGATATGGGAGTATATTATCTTCAATAGATGGTGATGACTCCTCCGATTCTGCAACATTTTAGGGATAGTCAATTTTGAGACATTTAATGTGAGGTCCTATTTGACCTAATACCCTTAAGAGATTCCCAAGATGTATTATGTGAAGGAAGGAATCATATACCCCTTTTCCCATGATAAAAGGTGGTTTCGGTCACCTTGTTAGATGAGGGAATGATAGATTTTTATACTTCTTCTTTTGATTAACATTTTTTTAAGGAATATGTTTAAAGACCTTCAACTACAGTTTTGGTGGGATGGCATGAGCTGGAGCGTCACTGAGTTCATCTATCAGGGTCTCACATGTTAGTAGGTGAGTAAACAACACATGGTTGACATAAAATTGTTTAATACACTTAATATCACAAAGTATAAATGATATTACATATACATGGAATTTTTTATAGGGTTTCTATAGACATAATGATGCTAGAATGTAGTCTTGGTGAAATTTCCCAAAAGTTTTATGATTTTTTATTTCCTTGGTACTATGGATTAGAGATTGGTGGGGGGGGGGGGGGGGGTTTGTTAGTTGTATGTGTGAGAGATCGTACTCTTTCATGGGGTTCCATTTATGATTATCTCTAACCATTACACATGGTTACCATCATAGTTTTGGAGAGGCATATAGGAGGAATTCATGACCTAGTTTAGGATGGGAATAACATTTCACTCCCATGTAGATGGGATGACCATGTGCAGTATCCATGTGTAGGAGGATATGATGATGGACTGAATGTCATCATTTGGTTAGATTTGTGAGGATATCATACCTTTGGTAGAGTTTTCTTATAATAATATATATCACTCTAATATCTGTTTGGAACCATTAATGGCCCTCTATGAGAGACCCTGTAGCTCCCCCTTATGTAAGACTGAGATTGGTCAAGAAAATCTTGTTAGACCAGTGGACGTGGATAATATGATAGATAAGGTCTCAGTGATATGCAAGAAGATGAGGGCATCCAAGAGGATTTATAAATCTTATACATATTGATGTAATTTTCTTATTGAGTTTGAATAGAGAGAAAAATATATCTTTAGATTCCCCCCAGAAAATAATTTTAAATATTCAGTCGGGGGGGAAATCCATCCCCAAAGATCATCGAATCATTCGAACTAATTCATAGGGTTGGTGAGGTTACTTATATTATATCCTTATACAAAAAATCAGAGTGGTTTTATGAAATCTTCCATGCTTTGAAACCGAGGAGATTCATGCATGATTTTAAACACATTATTTATTGGGGAGGGCTAGAAATTGAAGATAGATCGATATTTATAGAGTACCAAATTTAAATCAAGGATCAACAAGATGGGATCATGCGTACATTCAACAGTCTATTGGTTATTTTTCTATGGTAGAATAAGAGAATTTAAGAAATCTAATAGGATTTAGAGAACCATATATAGGCACATTATCACCACCTTTGTTCGTATATTATTATTTTAAGGGATGAAAAGCATTGAAGGAAAGAATAATTTAGAGACAAAAATTTATATTTTTTATAATTTTTAATATATCAATGAATTTTTTGGAGCCATTATATTAGAGAGTTTTTGATTATGAGGCTTGGTGAGAAAGAAATTAATTTTATTAAAATATAAAATATATTTTTTATCATACACATAGAATGATTTAGAAATAATGAAATAATTCATAAATAGAGTCCCATGGAAAAAATATATGACCAAGGTTGAATCTAGTAGGTGAGGTTTAACATAGGTGTGACCTAAATTTGTTCATAACAGGATGTTCAGATGAAGAATTCGGTGACAGGTGCGTAAAAATTAAAATAAATAGATAAATTATTTATTTATTTATAATTAAATGACTTCAATATAATCCTCTATAAATATGTCATTTAATCATTTTTATAGGGTAATTATCATAACCAAAAAAATTTTAGAAAAGATCTTATGTTCTTAATTGGAGAATCATGATCAGATGATGACTAATTATTAGATCACTGTGAGTTGATAGGCATGTAATGCTACAGTTGTTCCTCATTACTAGAAAATGCGTTCATCAATAAAAATCGATACAAAATCACATAAAGAATTTTCAATTATTTTTTATTCCCTTCATTAAATGATCTAGAATGTTCTTTTTTATATTCATTAATCTTTGATTAATTTAATCATTCATATGAACTCATGTATTAGAATAAATTGATTATTTGATTTATACTTTTTTACCATATTTTAACCCTAAATATCCCTAATATATGATTTTTTAATAGAAAACTTGGAATTTTATTGATACACATTTTTTCATATACCTTTCCTCCACCTCTTCTTCATTTTCATCACCATCAGGCAATAGGGCCACAATTTGTATTTTTATATGGGTCTGAGTGTGAGTAGACACCCAGATCGGTGGTGGATATAAGAAAAATGGATGGATAAATGTTTTTGGATATCTTCATATGGTTGTTTTCTCACAGTGATTGATTCATGGATCTGGGATCTATGAAATATATGGAAACAACATGTCATGTGTGTAGATGTGTAATGAGATTCTCACACATTGTCAGATTCCAATTTCCTACCACCTAAGGATTGTAAATTGATTGTCAGTGTCATTATAATTTTTTTTGGAAGGATTATAAATTCATAGGATTTAATGGTGGGAGTGGAAGATCTAGGATTTAAATTTTAAATCTATATTTATATAAAAATCCCTGACAACATGATGTGTACTAGGATGAACACACGTCATGTAGTCCCCCAGAAGTGGTGACTGGTGTTTCTATAAAAAGAGAAGAATCACATTCCATGGGGTTTGGCCACATGTAGTGTGATACATCCTAGGAATCTAGGATGTGTTCATGCAATAAATTAGAATGAATTAGTGTGGGAGAACATTTTGTGTAGTATAAGAGTTCATGGGCAGGACATGACATACATGGGCATGACCAAGAGAAGGCGACTCAACCTTTATAGACTAAGACACATCATGTATTAATTTTACTTGTCTTGTATTACTGCATGTAAATTACTATCAGTACTAATGAGGACACACATATGCGTTTAGGTGTGGTCACAATCCATGTTTCTCCTTTACACATCGTGTAATTCTTTATGTAAATTCATTATCTTGTATCTCCTTCATTTTATCTCTGATTAAATCATCAAACTATCATATCCTGAGTGTTTTCCTTAATAGAAAAAGATGATATCCTTCATTGTTTTTTTTGAGATATTATGCAAGATGTCTTAAAATAGATGATTATATAGGTGATTTTCAATGACAACAGTGATCAAGCAAGATCATCGTAGAGTTTAGAGAGAGGTGAAACTCCCCTTTTGCACCACAGAATGGTTCCCCAATTCATGTAGATAGTAATCACATATCTTACTAGGGTGTGGGTACACCATACTAGTTGTTTGGATTCATAGGAATAACTCCCCTATCACAACAGGTCATAAGTCCTATATCTGTGGAGATGATACTCATTTATTGTACTAGGGTGTATATCTTTCATACACGGTGTACAGATACAGTGGAAGCACTCCCCTATCACACTAGGGAATGGATTCTCTATCCACAGATAAAGTTCTCCCCAATCACACAAGGATGAGATTCCTCCATACTCATTGTACATGTACATATGTGGTACTCCATATCACAATATGTAATGAGTCCTTTATACATTTAGATGTTACTCTTCTGTCACATAAGGGAACATGTCCTCTATTTAGATTGTATAGATACGGTGGTGGTAATCCTCTATCACACCACAAACTGTGTCTTATATCCATAGAGATGATACTCTACTATCATACATGGGTGTGAGTACTCCAAACTCATTAAACAAATAAAAGTTGGTATCACCTGTCACACTTGGGAGAAGGTCATCTATCTTTAGATACCATACTCTATTTTTGTACTAGGGTGTGGGTCCTATATAATCGGTATATATATACTGAGCTGCAAATCTATAGTTGTACGAGGGAAACGGTCCTCTATCCAAAGATATGATAATCCCTTCTCTTATAATGTTTTAGTTACTCCATACACATTGTATTGATACTGAGGCGGTACTCCCCTATCACACCGGGGTGGAGGTCCTTTATCCCAGGAGATGATATGCCCCTATCACACTAGGGCCTTGTTCCTACATATTTTATACTCATATATAGAGATGATAATTCCTTATCATCCTAAGGATTGTTCCCACCTTATGAATTGTTTAGATAGGGGTTCGAGATATTATGTATCAGTGATGGACCATTGGATCAATTGGTAGTCTCCTTCATCAGTTGGGGTGTGAGATGGATGTACCCATTCTCTCTTGAGAATGTTTCTTATATGAGAACATATATATATATTCATATATTTTCCTATGTTTTTATCACTATTGATTTTGAATTGTAGAAGCTAAAAAGTGCATAGGTGATGAAGAATTTTTTGAAATGACAAAGTGAAGACATAGTCGGACCTAGAGACCCTATTCGGGGGGCATGGGAGTGTTGCGAAAAAAAATGGTGAAGTGCGTGAAAAATTGTGTCCCACACAGAAAGTGTTGGGATTCACGAATATTCCTTGGCGCAGGCACAAAACAATTTCATGCCAGTGCCCCGCACGGTTGACATTTCACGCCACCGCCTCTTTCACGCAATTATTTCGCGCCGACCTGTATTTCGTGCCCCCGGTCACTTATTAATAGAAGGTGACCCCCTTCCTTTTCAAGAATTAAGAATCTTAACCGTCTCTCATGTGCGTAAACGACATTCTGCGCGCGCACAATAAGGCCTTCAGGAACGGTTCTTTTCACGCACATTCGCCCCAGGTTCCACCTTTGCGCAAGACCCCCTTTGGCTTAGACTGAATTCCACTCCCTTTGGGGTCTTCCCCTAGCACGAAATTCCTTCCATTGCGCACATGAAAGACGTTTTTGTGCAATTCATTCCATTGTGTGAAGCCCTTGTCCTTGCGCGCGGCCAATGCCACTTGCGCGCAAAACCTCTACTCCCCCAAATTACTCCCAAGCATCAGCGATTTCGCGCCAGCCTGGGGATTTTCATGTCGGGCCCCGTTATTTCGCGCAAACCTTAAGCGCTGCTCGCAATTCCCCAGGGCCCTTCATCTTGGTGCTCCATGGGAGCCCCCTTGCGCGAGCGCCTGATTCCCTTCTTCTCGGTGCCATTCGAAGGTGTCTTGTGCATCCCAGGCATCCACATCAATGGTTTTCCCATACGACATTCAATGATTGTACGAAGTAACTTCAATGTCACTTGGTCAATTCTACCTGTTGTGTTGCTTCACCTCATGCTTCTTCACATAGGCATGCTAACAGCTATTTCTTCTTAGCATAGCTATGCTAACGTGGACCCCTCGATGGTTCGCTCTGCGACACCCCCTCACCACAGCCTTGTCGATTCCTTCCCTTCCACAAGGGGCAGAGAGTACTAGTTATGTAAGTCCTTGGGGTGTGGGGCGATCCCACCTCATCCGAGCTACCGGACGTTAAACTACGAAGCACATCGTTCTCAACACATGACGTTAAACTGTGACCTGGCCCCGTGCCTTGCATGTAGGGACCCCCCGCCTTGGAAATTATCCATGCCCACTCGTCTCCACAGGGATGTGATCACCCCTAACAGGGGATGATATCCTTCTTATTGGAGTGGCATTTGTCCGTAGGGAAAGGAATCCATCTTGTTGTAAGCCCCCAACATTCTTGCAGGAGGCATCGCCCCTGTTCCTCCTCACTCCCCCGACACCATAGCCAGCCAAGGGTGTGATGGGGAACGGTGATCCTCCTTTCAGCATCGGTCCCCAAGGCCAGCGGAAGTCGTAAAAAGGAATGGGGATCCCCCTTTCTTCAGTCCCAAATCTATCTCCCGCTGCGCTTTGTCGCCCTCGGGCCTCCATCCTGGAGTATGTCTCGACACCTTGGGTCGCTCAACATGTACGGCCCTCTTCATTTCCCACGGACTCTCCCTTCACGACGTGATCATAAGGTATTTGAAAGCTCTTGTTTCACACATCGATCATGACTCCCATGAACATAGAGTGAGCATCAACCATGAAAAACCTTGGGCCACCTCATAGAGTAAGCCCTAAATTCCCTCGTCCGACCTGCAGGACGTTAAACTGCAAACCTCCCTCGTCTCGCATGACCTTAAACTGTACACCCAAACTACATGGACATTGATCCATGTCAAGGCATGGTACATAGGAATCCTTCATGAGGTTCAAGCCCCACCACCTAGGTCCACCTCAGAGCATAAGCCCCAATCCATCCCTAACTATGATGACTTTGATCTATGTCACGACATGGTACGTAGGAATCCTCCACGAGGTTTAAGCCCACTATCCAACAGGACCCCAGGTTCACATTCACATCGGTTTATCGACACCATGTTCCACCTCAATGTGTAAGCCCCAAATGCAACCTGAACTACATAGTCTTTGATTCCCTACCATGGGGATACATAGGAATCCTCTCTGAGTCTCAAGCCCATCACCCATATCTCATCCTGATCTCTCCCTCGAGCCCAGGTGTCTTGGGAATCTAATGCCACAACCTGGGGGTTCCACATCATCCAGGACCCATCCATGCATCCATTATCACGGGTCGCCTCCTCAGGTGCCCCATCATTCCACCGAACTATTCAGACTTTGATTCCCCACCACGGGGATATGTAGGATGTCTCTTCGAGGTCCAAGCCCAAATCCATCGTCAATCCTGATCCTTACCCAGACCGCCACATCTCGGTGAGATCATGCCACCTCATTCCTCTCCACAACATTCCGGAAGCCACCAACGCATCAGACCCAACCTCGGTGTCCCCTCTGGGGGTTGCGCCCATCTGATCCACTCTATCTAGTGTTCCGATTAGTCTGATTCATCTCCGCTGGACGTTAGACTTGAAGAATACCCTATGTTAAACATGGGAAGCTGAAGAAAACCAAAGATACATGCCCATGGTATACAATTATTCGTGTATGATGTGGGATGCCTTCGACTTCTGCACCCTCGAGAAGCCCTATGATAAGGGACAGAGGGCAGACATGCCAATTCCCCATCGTCAAGACACGCCAGTGATGCCCCAATGTGACTACTCTCATAACCGAAGGTTGCTGCCCTGACCAGAATCCTTGGAATGTCCTGACAGATGTGTCATAAATAACTGGTGTCCATGAAGATATGGCACCGGGAAGAGTATCGCGAACTACTTCTTAAATCTATGAGGGGGGACCCGGACTATGTGACGAGCTCCGAGGATGAATCCACGGAAGGAAGAACTGACATCCAATCATCCAGTTTTGATCATGGAGAAGACTTCCGTAGATAAGGGGTAGATGCCACCTGCCTTTGGAAAGAAGGAATGCAGGGTAACAGTAGCGCTTCCTATGTGTGATGGATGCGCGCGTCCCGGCGAATGTGTCAGAAAAAAGAAAGGGTGAACCCGCCGTGAATCTCTTCTCCTCAGCATGGAGGCCAGTAGAGTTGAAGGCATCGATGGTTTAGCAAGTCATCTGACCCTATCATCTGGTATCAGGTCCCACCAAATAGGCCTGACGTGAAACTCAACAAATGTTCGGACAATCAAGACGTTGAGCATTCCATTATGCGATGTTGTCAGCATGGATCCCTCTTTCCGACCACAGATGATGGAATGGTGCTCGGGCACTGGTTCTTGATTTCTATTCCTAGCTGTATTAATTAGTTCATCTACCTGATTTTAGGAATCAATTTTTTGCATCCGGAGCTCGTTCACCTGCCCACCGGCTTAGGGTCAGGAGCAATATCGACGTGGCTACCCCACGCGGTTCATCCTCTTCCACGATGGCCTTGACCGCCACAACTGATGGGAGCCCATGCCCCCTCTCACCATTAGATATTATCCATCAATGGTTAATTATTTACCCTGTACATAAGTATGAGGAGGAGGGGATCATCCCCACCAGGGATATGGCCCACTTGGATCTCAAAGCCACTGCGCCTCACCGTCAACATCGCCCCCGAGGGCCGCCCAGGGATCCGCTGCTCTCCACCCCGACATTCAATCGTTTTGGGACCTTGTCCCCATAATTCCTTTACAACTCACTCCCCTATGCTGACAAGGTAGGGGATTTCCGAGTTGGCCCAATTGGAGTCCCACTTCAAGGGTTCCCAGTGGGGGCCCGCACCAGGCTGCGTCAGCGCTGCTGCCCGGTTCACCGAGACAAGGAGTAGGTAATCCATATACTTACACCACCGGCTCGAGTCCATCTGACCTGACGCTAGCGTCAGGCATGAGCGGAAGAGGACGTTCAACGCGGGGCGTTAATGTTAGCAACTACTATGGCCTGAGCCACTGCTGACTCATACCTACAACTCCCTGCATACGTTGAGCAAGGGAAAATTCACGCCCAACCTGGATCGAGGCCCCAACCACCCCAATGGTAGGCTGGGTTGACTCTCTCGGTTGTCGGCACGGGTGATGGCCACTGCGGACCAATCTGTAGCGGTGCAACCCCACGCGGAGGCTCGCTCAGTGCCGCCATTACGGAAGGTGTGTGTCCTCCCAATTTCAAACCTTGTCTTAGTGGTCTGTCAGGAACCACCTTCATCCCTTGTAAGGGTCTTCCCTGTGACAGCCACACTATGTATGAGGGTCTCTCTCATGATCACTACACTGGGTTCGGGGTCACTCCCTCTACCGTGGACCACGATTATGGAGATGTTGTATTTTCGGTCACTTGCCAACATGAAGGTACTCCCCATGTCCACATTCCAATTGGAAGAGGTCCTCCTTACCCCAGTAATCGAATATGTGGAAGTCATCCCCACTTCACCAATGTCCAGCATGGAGGATCTCCCCATGCCCCTTTCGACATTTGTCCCCGTTCTCCTCACACCCCACCTTTCTCGGGTAGAAACCCTCTCTGCTCCAGCACCAATGTGGCTAGAGGACCCCATGTTGGAAATGAACCCTATCCCGAAGAGCCACCCAGGGGTAGGAAGGCGGGTCACCGCCGCCACAAGTGGAATTCTAGGGAAGGCTGGACAGGAATTAGACAAGTCCGCTTCTTAGACTCCGTAGCAGAGTGCAACAAATTGTGGGAGCCCACCACTCATTCCTCCGAGTCAAGGGATGGAGCAGGAACAAGGTGAATCAGCCTTGTACTCCCTGAATGTTAGATCAATATGATCCATGCCTTCCTCTGAAGGTATATCCATGAGGACGAGAACTTGGAAGGTCCCAATGGACCGACCACACAGTCACCACCAGTGTCTCCAAAATCGCCCTCGGTATTTGCTGGAGGCTATAGAGAGCTATCTTGGGGCCAATGGTGGAAGAGTCACAGCATAACACACCCTCAGTGAATGCTGATTCTATGTCATGAGCTTTGGTCACCGGTCCATCCTATTGTGATATGGTGTCTAGGTCACTACAATCCTCAGAGGAAATCCCAAGATTCGGCGGCCAATCATCCCGCTCGCCGTACGCCCCTCTGGCCATCCCGCCGGCCCAACTGTCCGCCTTAGTGCCGCTACCAGTTCCTCAGCCACCCGAAGTTAATGAGTGTGAAATAAAGGGCCAGACCTTGAATCTGAGATGAGGAGCTTTTGGCCCATCCTCATAGAGGGCCAATTCCCTAAGACGTTTTGACCGGTCACAAGATTGAGTTTTTGTACTCCAGAATTGCTCACCCCGTAGGAGTTTGAATGTTTCTTCCGAACCCTCTGGACAACTCACTTACGTCTCCTCTATCGATGGGTGACTTATCAATGGATCCATGAGCAGGTGGATGAAATCAGTGATCAATGTCGCCTGGTTGACCTAGCCACACTCCCCGCGGTCCAGAACCCTGAGTCACCTGGACACCACAAGGCCCTCCAGAATCAATGAGATCAGAGTTTTCAAGTTCTCCACAAAGTTATTGGGGAGGCTACCCCCCATGTGCAAGTAAGTGGCTGGGGAAGTACGCTACCCTCCTCTTCAATGCGATTCTCTGATAGCCTGACTGATTCGTGATAGTGAGGGAATGCCCCCAAGAAGTGTGGCGGTCAACATGACTTATATGTTAGGGAGGGAGAATGAGTTTTGACTTCTTGATGGGGACGTCCCCCCTAAGGACGTGCCACCACTGGACCCATCAGGGAGTGGTACTCGCCAGCAGAGGGACCTCCTGGGTCTCCCACAACCCACATAGGCATTGGTACTCATCTAGAATCTCGGTAAGGGCAAGGAGCATATTGGTGTCACCAAACACTCCGACCTGTCTGCCTCATTGAAGAAGGCAGAGAAAGATCCCGAGAAGGTTGCGTTGTGCCAGCAGATCTCCGAGCAGAAGAAAATAGTGGATGAACTCTTGGCCGAACGCGATGTAGAACAACCTCCAGATTATAGTGACCCTCGGCCAGTACTGCAGGGAGAGATGCAACTTCTCCCCGGAAAATTTCCCCTAGGTAACCCTGAACATCCTTTCCATGCAGAAAGGGTAGAGGCTGGAGCTCACGACAAGTGGGCATGGTAGGTCTCGTCGAACCCTCCTGAACGGCGTGAAAATCCAAGGAACCCCACTCGGGCTCCCCCGGAAGCCCCAAGGGTTTCTCCACTAGCTTCTCCATGGGCCGCTGATCTTGGATCCCACATTGAATATCCCTTCAATGCGCTCGTGGTTAGGGATCCCCATCAGGATAGAAACCCACGTCCAGACGATCCAATGGTGGCACTCATCGCTCGCCTCGAGGCCTTGGAAACGCGACAGGTGGCCATCCCACCAGATGGAATGCCATACTTGGCATGGGTGGATGACATGCCAGCACCCTCGGGATTTGGGAATCTCACTTTCTCCCCTTTTAATGGGATGGGGGACCATCTGCAAATCCTGGCACACATTAACTCAAGGTGTGGTCTTATGTTAGGGACCCCATTGTAGCAGGAGGCCGCCAAGCTCCACTGCTTTGTTCAGACATTAGAGGGACCAACATTCGTTTGGTATAGCCATCTCCCTATTTGATCTGTGACTAGCTGGAGAAACCTTTGCAGGTAGTTCCGTTACCAGTTCAGCTCTTCCACCCTGAAGACGAACATCGAAGACCCCTTCGGGTGCAAGCAAAGGCACGATGAGAGAGTTGAAAACTTAATCTCCTGGTGGAAGGGGCTCATATACTCCCTTGACATGCCACTAACTCAGGATCAATTACTAACGATGTGCGTGGTAAATGTCAATACGAAAATGGTTCCCTCCCTGATTACTCAGAACTATCCTGGAAGGTTCCTAGACTTCTCAGATAAGGACCAACGTCTTGAAGAAGCCCTGTAATAGGCCAGTCATGCAAATCTTCTTCCCCCTATGACCCCAGAAAAGGGGGATGCCAGAACTGATCCCACTGCGGTGGCCCAGATAGAGGCCCCCATAAAACTGGAATTGATACCAGTGGAGCCAGCTCCATAGCCCCGTAGAGGTCCACCGCCACGGGTGCGACTTCCAGCCCAGCAGTATCCTCAGAATCGGTAGGCTCCCCCACGTAACGCACCGCCACCGCCTAGGTGAGATAATCAAGTTCTGCTTCCACATCAGGATCCTCCGGCCCCCTATCAGGGACAAGCTCCCAGAGCCCCCTTTCAAGACAGAAGGAATTTTACATACTCATTCGACGAGGCCCAGGTCCCTGGCTACTTCCACAACACCTTAGAACAGAGAAATGTATGACTGCCAGAGTGATGGAAGCCAGAAGAGGCGCATCTCACTAATCACCCCAACTACTGCCCTTATCATCAGATCTTGGGGAACACCATAAAGTAATGTTATGTGTCCAAGGATTGGATCGATGACCAGATTGACAATAACATAGTCAGGTTGGGCCCGACCCAGACACAAGTGGTGGGTATCTTTGTGAGATCAGTTAGCAGTAGCGACGGTGAAGGTGAGTGGAAGCAGGTTGATGACCGTGGGTCCTAGAAGTATAATGAATGGATGGATCACATGATGGTCTCCCACACCCATGGAATTATCTTTTCATGCCTGAATCATCTTGAGCCTTCAGAAGCTGTGGCCACCACCCCTGTGTCATCATCTCAGTCGTCCTCTTCCCAGAAGATCAACCGTCGGCGGCTCAAGAAGAAGCAACGCGCCCCGCCAATGTCGTCGTTGTCTCGCACTATGGGAAACTTTATTCCCCCAAAGACAGAGATCCCCCCTAGGATTCTTCCAGTGGTGGATGATTCATCAAGTGATATCCAAGGGTACGCTTCGGTTACCACCATCAAGTTGGTAAACCCCTATATGACTCTGATGAGGGGGAGCGCCAACCGAACCTCCCCAACGTCCCCAGCCGACTCCAACGTCGGTGGGGCCATGACCATGTTGGTCTTTGGGGCACGTCATTTGGAACCTTCAGCTATGTCATGCATTTCGCTGAGACCAGACAGCAGGCCTAGCGTGAACTCAGCATGCACAGCCTCTTCATCCGGTGTCAACAGGTACGCCTCCACCACCATTGTGTTACTGGATCAGACAGAACCACTTTGGCCGGACCGCGACCAGCTTTTCCCTACTGCAGTCTGATCCTAGCCATTTATTCCTCATCCGGAAGATACACTTTGGGCTTCTACTAATGAGCAGAGGGATGTTCCCAGTACTAGTCAGCCTCTGGTCCACCCAGAAGGGCTCACCATGCCTCCGATCACAGAGAGACTTCTTGTGAGCATAAGTTCCTGCCTAGCGTGGAAGTAGGATTTTCTCAAGCATCTTTCTGGCATCCCATCAAGGCTTTCCATCCTTGAATCCCTTCTCCTGTCTCCAGATATGCATGAATCACTCGCCAAGGCTTTAAAGAGCCCCCTCCTGTTTGAGATGGAGATAGTAGCTATAGAATATTTCCATGCTGAAAGAGTTGAGGATGTCGAATGTCAGGCCATCATTTTCATCTCTAGAGAGCATGAGGGCTCCCCTATATAGGGTCACATCTGCCCTTTGTACATCACCAGAAAATTTAACGGCGTGGAAGTTTGCCGTTGTCTCATTGACACCGGCTCCGGGATCAACATTATGCTGATGCGAACACTACAGAAGATAGGGTTATCTAAAGATGACCTGACTCCCTCTGATTTAAGGATCCAAGGATATGACAGGACAGAGCAGACACCGGTTGAAAAGATCCTCCTGAAGACCCAGTTCAGTGGCCTAGTTTCCATCACTGAGTTCATGGTTGTCTCCCAAGACACCGTATATAATGCATTTATGGGAAGAACATGGCTCCACCCGCATGCGGCGGTCTCCTCATCGTATCACCAATTCCTCAAGTACTCCCTTAATGGTCAAGTGGGCGTACTCCAAGGTGATTCATCTCCTTTCGCCTCTTGTGAAGCCCGCCACTTGGTCGCTGACTATTACAAGAGCAAGGATAAACAAGTCCAAGAAAGTGAAGTTGAGATCGTTTCCATTATGACCAACCGTTGGGCATGCCTGATTGATGCCTATGTCTTCCTGATCCATCTGTTGGAGGCCAAAACCCCTGATATGAGGCAATGTTTTGTCATTTCCGGGACAATGGGGAATCATGCTCCCAAATCTAGGAAACGTCAGAAGATCACTTTGTATTATTATACGAACCAGGCTCCGGTGATCCTGGAGCCTCCCACTCCCATCAGGTATTACGATGTATGACTCATGGCAATGACAGTATGTCAAACATGTCTGTTTCGCCGAGCTAGAATAATTCGTCTCCGGCCGACGTGCCACTACTAATTTATCAAGTGTAGCCCCTTGGGCCAGAGACCAGTTGAGATCTGGTCGACATCCTTCACAGCTATGGTCACTGCAGTGCCGGATGACCTCAATGTAGTAACCACTACTACACAAGCTGGTACCAGCCTTCCATTGGTGTCTGGAAACCCAGAAGTAGCTTCTCCCTTGGAGGATCCCTCTATAAGTGGATAAGAGGATATAGAGGATTCTCCCCCTGCATTTGAGGAAGGCGTCTCCACCACGGTCGATGAATTGGTACAGGTGAACCTCGACAGCGAGGTAGACCTATGACCCACATTGATCAGTGCCACTATGTCCCTTGAGGACCAACGAAAATATATAGTCTTTCTTAAATAGTACCGGGATATATTTTCCTAGAGTTACACCAAGATACCAGGACTAGATCCTCAGGTAGTTGTCCACCGCCTCGGTCTCCGGACACATCATCGTGGATTCTAGAAGCCTCCCAAAAAGAAGCACCCTTCTCACTGTGCCATGGCTGAGGCTGAAGTTAACAAACTCCTTAGAGCCAACTCCATCAAGAAGGTCGTGTACCCCCAGTGGTTAGCCAACGTTGTTCCGGTCAAGAATTAGAACAGACATATTGTAGTCTGTATCGACGTTCGGGCTCTCTACCGCCATTGTCCGATGGATGATTTTACCCTTCCAATGAAGGAATTGTTGAGTGATTCTACGGCTGGGTTCCAAGACCTCTCCTTCATGAATGATTACTCTGCTTATAATCAGGTTTGGAAGCCTCCCAAGGAAGAGGAGTCTACAGATTTTAGGGAACCCCAAGGTACTTTCTATTACCAAGTCATGCTTTTCGTCCAAAAGAATGCAGGCACCACCTACCAGCAGGCCATGCATCACCTATTCAAGACGATCCTTGGGACGTTGGTGGAGTGCTATGTGTATGATCTGGTGGTCAAATCTCGCTAGTTCCAGGACCAACTCAACGATCTTGATAAAGTGTTCAGTTTCCTCCGTTCCTGCCACCTGAAGATGAACCTATTGAAGTGTGCCTTCGGGGTCACCTCTAGAAAGTTTTTTGGATTTGTTTTCCGGTACCGGGGAAATGAGATCGACTCAAAAAAGATCTTGGAAATCATCCAGATGACTCCCCCGAGAAATATTTGGGAGCTTCAAGGTCTCCAAGGCCACTTAGCCTACATACACAGATTCATTGTGAATCTGGATGGAATGTGTAATCCCTTTTATCGACTCTTGAAGACAGGTACCACTTACGAGTGGGACGAAAAGTGCCATACCGCCTTTGAGAAAGTAGTATCTACTCCAGCCTCTGGTCTTGATGCCACCCGTCTCTGGAAAGCCGCTAGTCCTCTATGTAACCGGCCTGGAACGGTCCCTTGGCACCCTTATCACCCAGAAAAATAATGAGGTGATGGAGAAAAACATCTAATATATCAGAAGCATGCTCCTCGATATAGAAACCAGATACTCCGCCATAGAGAATAGATACCTTGCACTCGTATTTTCTATGTAGAAATTGCAGCACTACCTACAGCACCATGAGGTACATCTGGTCTCTCGGGTAGACCCATTGAAGTATATTTTGAACCGCCCCATGTTGACTGGTAGACTAGCGCGGTGGGAGGTGATCCTCTATCAATTTGACATTAGGTTCATGGCCCAAAAGGCAATCAAGGGGCAGGCATTGGCGGAAGTTATAGCCGCCCATCCAACCCCCACAAACCAGTCCCTGGATATGGATTTCCCCGATGTGGCAATTCTCTCGGTCGATCAATCCATCCCATGTGGGAAATTTCACTTCGATGGTGCCTCCCTGAGCCCCACCGGTAGGAGGCTCAATGATCCTTGGCTCAACAGAGTAGGTATGGGTATCGTCTTTATCACCCTAACACAAGACGTCCTTCCATACTCATTCCTGTTGTCAGAAGGATTCACTAACAAGGAGGAAAAGTATCAGGCCCTCATTACTAGTCTCGAGCTAGACCTTGAGATCGGCATGCCCTATTTTCATTTGAAAGGTGACTCTGAGATAGTTATTAAGCAGGTCAATGGAGACTATGTTGTCAGGAAGCCCGATATCATACCATTGTTAGAACGCACTCTCTAGCTAATGGCCCAGTTCCCTTCTCAGCCATTGGTTATCCATGTCCCTCGGTTAGAGAACAGTCGAGCAGATGCTTTGGCATGCCTGGATGCATCACTAGTAGAGCCCGAACATGATGATCTAATTATCCACGTGGTGCACCGGAGGGTCATTGCTCCCATCACCCCAGAGGATGATGGTGGCCCATAGATATTCCATCATACCATCAGCGCCTCTGTGTCTAGACCCCCCGAGTTATTCAGATGTGGTGATCGAAATGGTTTCCAATTGGAGGATGCCCTTGGTTGAATACCTACAACATGGTAATATTTCATCAGACCGGGCCGAGCGCGGGCAAATAAAATGTCGCGCGCTGCAGTTTACCCTCTAGAGTGGTCCTAGTATTGAGAAGGTCCTCTACAAAGGTGGATTTGATGGTGTTCTCCTCCGTTTCATTGAGGGGGTCATGATTCCACAGGTCATACAAGAGGTTCACACCGGTTCTTGTGGTGCCCATCAAGCTAGGCGAAGACCGTCTCATCAGATCCGGAGACTAGAGTATTTTTGGCCCCCCATGATCCACAACTGCATCGAGTTCGCCAAGAGGTGCCAAGCATGCCAAGTTCATGCTAACTTTTTGCATCGTCTACTGGAGACTCTCTATAAAACCATGTACTCTTGGACCTTTACATTCTAAGGGTTAGATGTTGAAGGACCATACCCACCAGCAACGGCTCACCAATGCCGATTCATTTTGATTACTAGGGATTTTTTCCAAGTGGGTAGAGGTAATTCCGCTCAAGGATGTTAAGGAACATTCTATCATTGACATTATGAGTTCCAATATCATCTATCGATTTGGAGTACCTCATTCTATCCTCATTGATAACAACACCAACTTCCAAGGAGCCGAGCTGAAGAAACTGTACGCCAAGTACAACATTTGCTCCAACAATACCTCCTGCTATCACAGGCATGAAAATGGACAGATTGAGGCATTCCATAAAATCCTCTCTAACATTATATAGAAAATGGTTGGTCAGAACAAGAAGAGTTGGCCGGATAAGCTCCCCAACTCCCTCTAGGATTATCAGATGACGACTTGTAATTCCACCCAGGTGACCCCATATTCCCTAGTGTACAGAACCGTGGCCATCATTCCCATAGAGATTCTGTTTCCCTCATTGCGCACATTGTATATGACTAGAAAGAAGTAGATAGAGTGTATGAGATCCATCTAGATGAATTGTAAGCGCTGTATAAGAACATGTTTCGTACCCGGAACAAACTAGAAAGGCATCAGGGCAAGATGACTCGAGCATTCAACAAGAAGGTTTGCCTCCGCTCCTTCCTACAAGGTTAATTGGTACTAACCCTAAGGGTACCAATGATAACCGGATGGAAACCACCCAAGTTGGAGCCCAGATGGGATGGACCATTCATTGTTCCTAAGGTTTGTCCCAATGGTTCATACTCCCTGGTTACCATGGATGGTGAGCGTATGAATCCTCCCACCAATGCCATATTCCTTAAGCAATATTTTTACTGATCCCTTTTTTATGGTCCTCCATGACCTTAAACTGGATTACTATCACGCACGACATCAAACTGTCGGTCTCGCATGACCCTAAACTGCACGTTCATCTCGCATTATGATAAACTGTAGGTCATCACGCATGACGTTAAACTGTATCTTTCTAGAAGTTTGTGTGGCTTGATTCCCATTCTTATGGGATACATAGGACCGCCTGGGTATTCAGATTTCGAGTCCAGCCTCATCTCTTAGAGATCTCCAGATCTCTCATTCACCTAGGCCCCTTGGCATGTTCTTCTCCACGACAGGGATATATAGGTGTGGTACAGGGTCATGCCCTCTTCCGTGTTAAGTTTTTGGTTTCATCCCCCCTTCTCCTGGGAAGCCTCCATCTCTTGGCCGCTATCAAGATGATTCCCTCAACCCCTTGCAGTTGTTTTCCAATGTGTTAAGAGTACTCTGGACTACGACAAGGAGTGTCATATTCAACTTAGGCAAGTTCCTTCCACTTTTCAAGCTTCGTGTTCCCCTTCATTTGGGCCCCCATTATATTTCACACCCAAAGGGACCCCCAAAAATAGCATGGATACCACGCCGAATAGATCTCCTACCATTACGGGCCAATGCCTCTAAGGGTTTCAGATGACAAATTGATAGAAATCCAGTGCTGCGAGCATGGTCAGCAGTCGATGCTCATTTTTGTCCCCATTTTAGGCTAACATGAAAGGATTCTATATTTCAAACATGGTCAAAAGTAATCCTCCATCGTCACGCCATCCCCTTCAGGCCTCAAATGTTGGTTGCATGATTCACATTATGTTCCACCCCATCATGTCCAGGTAGAATATTCTAACTCTTGGCACTATCCCTCAATTCATCTCTGCACGTGGGGGGGGGGGATGGTGCTATACGGCATCCTTTAGGGCTCCCACAGTCCGAGCTCTAAGACCATAAACTATGATCTTCATTAAGGGTTGTTTGTCGCTCAATACTCATCCCAGTGGGATACGTGGGATCACCCAGATATCATGCTTCCGGGTCCAGTTCATCTGGGAGTTAGTTTCTCCTACCCCTTATCCTCTGACCCTCACTAGCCTCCTGTCTCGATGCTCTTCTCCCAGAACCGCGCGTGGTGGTGGCACAGACCTCGTCCTCATTCACATCGAGTATGATTCATCGCATCACGCACATTCCTTCAGGTCCAAGCCATATGACTTTAAACTGTACTGTTTGGTCCTATTACATGACCTTAAGCTGTGATAACATCATCCCGACCGCACGACAAAAAGCTGAACTACATTATGATGACCTGATCATAGAGAAAATCACGTTGGGTATCAGTCATTTACCATACCATTTGTCAACGCCAATATACGACTAGATTATTGTGGCGATGCTAAGAATTTCTACCCTAAGCCGGCCGATCCACAAAAGATAAACCATTCACCTTAAAGGAAAAACAATATACATAAAATAACACTTCTCTTGGTGTGAGGGCTTGACCCACATGACCCTTTTATCCTTTTCACTGGTACCTTACCATGCCACTTTTGAGAACTACGTGCGTTTTGATTCCAATCCTTATGGGATATGTAGGAACACCCGGGCACTTCCCCATGGGCCTAGTCTAATTGTTGTGTTTGGTAACTTGACCTAAAAACATCCCCATGGAGAAAATGGTAATCTGGACTCATGTCCTCATTCACGTAGGGTTTCATAATCACCTTACCATATGCCTCCTGCATTCCTTACCGATCCCTGGTCCGAGTTCTATGACCTTAAACTAAGACCATTTATAGAACTATGTGTGTCTTGATTCTCATCTTTATGAGATATGTAGGAAAACCAATACATTTCGTCTCGGGTCCAGTCCCGGGAATCGAAAATCCCATCCTTTTTTCCACCGTTGGCCTCTTGGCCTGACCCCCCCGGGGAGTTGGGTAACTGCAGAATTTGCCCTGAACAAGTTCGGGATTCCTTATAATGACATTGGGAATAGACAATTCCCTTTCCATAGAGGTCTTGTCTAAAATTAGGTATGATCCATGATCAGATTAATGCTCCCTACTAATGTGCTTCCACCACGGTGGAATAATCTTGAGAGTGTTAGATTCTGTATGAACAAGCCACCACTTCAAATTCCATGCTTCATGTGCCCCATTATTCGGATCCTCATCCTATTTTATGAATGAAGGGACCCCCTAATAGTATGGATGATCGGCCTATGGTCTGCCTGCTGTCTTGGGCCAATGATCCAGAATACTGATCATGTTAGAAGGGACCCCCTAACTGTATGGATTCTCAACCTATTATCCGCCTTCTGTCCTGGGCCAATGGTCCGGAAGACTGATGGATGATATTTGAGTTAGGTCCTGTGTTTCGAACATGGTCAGTGGTTGACCCTCATTAATTATCACCATTTCAGGCTAATGAAATAGGGATGCAATGTTTCGAACATGGTCAACATTCGTCCTTCATTGTCACGCCCCTCCCACAGTGTTCTGAATTTGGGTAACATGATTCACATTTTTTCATTTCCCTATGTTCGGACTGATTCCAATGCCCCTGGAATTTCCACGCTTGTGTGATAGAGCACATTGAGAAGACGATACATCGATTAGTCTAAGGTATTCTTCCTTTGATCGGGCCTCCCTCTTCTCGTCAGAAATCCAGGTTCTAATTTTAAATTCCTGAAGCAATGCTGGCGCTCCCACGATCAAACGAAGTGATAGTATGAGCCGCCATTGCTTCTCACAGCCCACATGAGCTTGGGGATGGATTGGTTTTTATTTCGGGAATTATGGTTGAGAATGTTAAACCAAAAGGAAAAGTATGTTAAGAAAAGTGGAAAGTAAATAAATTTTCTCATACATGCAGTTCAAATGAGCCAGAAGCATTAAGGAAGGATAAGTTTATGGGTTCAGCCACAACAGGGCCCCTAATGGTCGGCTTCTTGGATAGATCTCTCCAATATCTCCACCTTTTTGCTGGTGGCCTCCAGGAATGCTTCCTGTCCCCCGAGGACCCTTTCTTCATCGTTGCCCGCAGAGCGTAGCTCGCTGACCCTGGCCCGTGCCCATGCCAATTCCGTCTGGAGCTCAGTTATCTGGTGACTCACATTCATGAGTTTTTCTTGGGCATTTTCCAGATAGGACCTCAGCTACTCCACGAGCTCAGAACAGTTTGTGATGAATACCTCCTGTTCTTTTGCCTGTTCCTCGAGGCGTTGGACCTCCTGCTCTGCCCTCAGAAGTACCCGAGTACTCCCCTAATCCTCTCGAAACTGGGTGACGTCAGAACGTCGGATGCTTTCATGCATCTTCTCATCCATGTAATCATGCACCTTCAGGTGAAGGTTTTGAGCATCTACTCCTCCAGTATATAGGAAACACAGCCATGTGTGGAGTGACCCCATCCGCATAAGCTATTCCGCCTAGGGGTGACTTAGAAAACGCCTGATGCACTTCTCTACCTTGTGTCCTGTCATCCGACTCTCCTCAGCCGCTTCTGAATCTGAATCGTCGATTTCTTTGGGATCTTCAGGCCGATAGACTGGGAAGACAACCATAAGACCTACATCAGGTTCTTCCTCAAAGATTCTTCCTAAGGGAATAGGCTCCTCAACATCTGGGTGACCTTCCTCTCTCCCCTCGATCCTGGTGGAAGCCTCATCGACTTCCGTCCCTGCCCTGACAGCAGCGCCACTAGTGTCCACCACTCGCTGCTCACCAATTTCTAGAGCCAACTTAGTTTGTGAGTCATGTTTTGGATAGGACAATATGTTTTCCATTGGCATGATCGCAGATGGTCCGGGCTCAGCAGCTCGATGATCCTCCAATGTCGTGATCACTGCACAGACAAGGAGCACCATGATCAGTTGAGTCCTCCAATAGTGAGTACCAATATCAAAGAACGGAACTTATAAGAACCCAAGGCATCAACCTCTAATTATCTGGACACTACTGGGGTTGTCATGGGAGGGGATCCCTCAGCACTCGTCAATTCGATAATGAGCGTCGGTGATCCGCCTTTCCCCCTTGGAACTTCCTCCCCTCATTCAGCTGTAGAGGATTGATCAGCACTTATGTTCTCCTGAGTGAGATAAGGAATATGGGTTAAGGATTGAAATGGAATGAGAATACAGGAGAAGAAAATGGTCGAGTCATACCTCGAGTAGCTCGGTCACGTCCATATCGAAGCTTACGATCTCTCCGCTGTCCCGGAGACTCCCTTAGTGGGAACCCCCCTGAGACCCTTCACCTTCGGGACCCTCTTATCCTTCACCTTCACCATCCGCCTCTCCTTCTGCCTCCTATCATATTTCTTTGCCCTCAGACTCATCGTCACTTTCATCTTCCCCCGGTGGCATCGTTTCCGGATCATGCTCTTGGCCGAGCATTACTTTCACCAAGAGAGGTGGCTCCACACACCAAACCCGTTGGTGTGCGTACATGTCCATGGCCATTAGGTATGCATGCCGTCGGTGGACATTCACTCTGTCAGCGACCCGGACAAGCCTAACTTCTGGCATCTAGATCCCATCTCGCACTATCTTCTTCAAGAGGGATTCAGTACTCATTGATTGTCTTATGGTTAGATAGGCCCACCATAGTGCATGGAAGATCTCGTCGTGGGAAGGTTGAAGAAGGTATCTTAATTTATTCCTAGGAAGTTCTTTGTCAACTCTGTGGGGCCCTACTACATTAATCAATGGTGTGCCCACGCCATGAGATACCCCCGCTGTTGAGGTCCCAACCTATGCGGGCCCTGTTTCCTGAGGCGCTTCTGATCCCCACCTATAGCGGCACCCTGCCTGCTCTCTCGCCGCTGAGGTTCCAAACTGGTGTCATTGAGCTACCGAACTCACTTCCATAGAAGCCCCTCATGGTATTCTATGGTCCAATGTTTGGTATAATCGGTTGAGAGTCCAACGTCCACTCTGGTGGGAGGAAAGGTGATTATTTCACTAGAGCCGTAGGTTGTGAACTTCAGCCATTGCTGATGAAGAACACATGGATGTGTCTCCACCCGGATGTATGTTTATACTCTCTTCAGCATTCGCTGGAGTCACCCAAACTGCATGGAGAATCTAGACGGCACATAAGTCTCACAGAAGATCTTCCCATAGATTCATGCCACAAGCACCCCGCCTCTGATGCTCTAGAAGTACTCCCTCTTCTCCAATGATCATTGCCCATTGTCCACAATTTTTCCAGTTGGGGTGGGGAATGGGTTGAAGGTAAATTTGGCATGGTTACCAATCCTAATCCATACTCCCTCCTCATTAAGTTTCATCGTCATGACCCTAGAAATGTTCAGCATTGGGGGTCACAGGACATTGCCCGAAGGACGAACGACATTTGGGAAAGTATATCTGTCGTAGTGAGCCGCAACCTAGCCATGGAAAATATGGAAGGGGCCACAGACTCTCCTAGGTGATCCCCATCTCGAGATACATCCCAGAATGGCGTACAACTGAGCCAGCACGGGGTCCCCCATATTGAACCTCTTATTGGAAGCCATGATGTCCACCATCACCAGAGTCGCTAGACGGATGCCCATCCTTGCGTCCCTCACTAGAAGGAGCCACCCGCTCAGGAATTTTGCAAGGAGTCCAACATACCGAACGTTCGATTCCTGGGCCTCATTTATGATGTATCCCCATTACTGGTAGTGCCCCGCCTCCAGGACACTCATGTATGATCTGATCTTTCTCCTCTGAGCCGCGGTTGGACACCGTATCCCCCGCCCTGGCATCTTGACCTCCAGATCCTTCTCCAGGAATATGATGAAATAGTCCTTGTAGGGGATGTCCTTCAGGAAGTCCTTTACCCCCAGCTTCTCCTTTTCCAGCTTTAGTAGGTGCCACGTCAGTATGTGGGTTGAGATCTGTCCCCCTAGATTTTCATCGGCAGGAGGAATTCATCATATTGATGGCCCTCCATAAGGATTCCCCCGATGCAGTGGATTCCCCAGAGACTAATGTCGACTTCCCCATGGTGTAGGTGGAAAGTGTTGGTGTCGGGGGACCATTGGGTGAACAGCTCCAGCCCAAGCCCAGGCTGGCGGTAGAAGTGGAATTGTGATGTCCACACCACCTCAAACAGACC
The DNA here is from genome assembly GCA_963277665.1 of Viscum album. Classification (NCBI taxonomy): domain Eukaryota; kingdom Viridiplantae; phylum Streptophyta; class Magnoliopsida; order Santalales; family Viscaceae; genus Viscum; species Viscum album. The sequence goes on from OY728119.1 coordinate 647,877,594, forward strand.
AATGTGTCGTAGCTCGGCACCAAATTGGTCGAATGTATGGAAAACCTAGTACGCCCAGGCCCATTTTCTGGTGAAGTTTCCTCTCAACCACAGATCCCAGTCGTGCAACCAACCTTTGGTCTTTTCAGTGATGCTCTGACGGAACGTGCTTGCATAGAGGTTCTAGGAGCTCTCTACAATAGGGTCACCCTCAGCAACGGTCCTGGTCCTGAGATTCCAGACATATATGCCTATGTTCCTGGTTTCTCTAGTAGGGTGACCATCGTTGGTGATGTTGTACCGAGGATGGTTGTCTTCATGGGTCACCCATGACCGTGGTGTGTCAAACTCGAAACCCGATAGAGGGACCTCCTCCAGAATGCCGAAGTCCCACAGCAGTAGATTGTCAGAAAGGGCATACTATTTTTGGGTAGAGGTTTGCATGTTTAAGAGGGCGTGGTTATTGGAGAAAACCATTTTTGTGCCATAAACCTCCAGGTTCGCATCCATTTCAGCTCTATGAGAAGCGGCTTCCCCCTCATCAACCCGGTTTGCGGCCATCTTTTCTGACCATGTTTTTTGGAGGCGTTGTGCGAAATCTTGGAGGATAGCTTGAAATCTAGGAGCCTGATGCATATAATTACTGGATGTCATGAAATTTCAGGTTGTGGCATGAAACAAACTGGGTTTTTGTGTAAAATTCCGCCAAATCCCGGTGGAATTACGCGTCACCGAAGCTGTTTTTTCGCACTAGAGTAGAAGAAATTTCGCGCACGAGAGCTCAAAGACTAGCATATTCCGCGCCTGGCTAAGTTTTGTGCGATGCTTCAAATTTTTTCATGTAGGGGACCCATGAAGCCTTACATTTTGAAATTTCCCTAGGAATCCGATCGTAGAAGCCCCTCACTGATCCAATTCTGAGGGGGGAATTTGTAGATGCCGAAAAGTGCTTAGGTGATGAAGAATGTTTCGAAACGACAAAGCAAAGTCATATTCGGACCTGGAGACCTGGTCCCAGGGGCCCAGGGGTGTTGCGTGAAAAAAATGGTGAAGTGCGCCAAAAAATGTGTCACGCACAGAAAGTGATGGGATTCGAGAAGAGTCCTTAGCACAGGTGCAAAACAATTTTGTGCCTGCACCCCACGCGGTTGGCATTTCACATCGCCACCTCTGTCCGACAATTATTTCGCACCAACCTATATTTAGAACCCCCAGTCACCTATAAATAGAAGGTGACCCCCTTCCTTTTCGGGGCTGAAGAATCTGAACCAGCTCTCATGCACGTAATTGGCATTTCGCGCGCACGCAATATGGCCTTTTTGTACGTTTCTTTTTGCACCCAGTCACCCAGGGTCTTCCTTTGCATGAGATCCCCTTTGTATTAGACTAAATTTCACTCCCTTAGGGGTCTACCCCTTGTGCAGAATTCCTTCCCCTGTGCGCATGCCGAATGATTGTGCGCCATTCCTTCCATTACGTGCACCCCCTGTCCTTGCGCGCAACCTCTGCCACTTGCGCGCAATTCATTATCCTTGCACTCAAAACCTCTTCCCTCCCAATTACGTGCAAGCATACACGATTTCGTGCCAACTCGGTGATTTTTGTGTTGGGTCCCTTTATTTCACGCAATCCTCAAGGGCTGCACACAATTCCGAAGGCACTTCACCATGGTGCTCCCCGGGCACCCCCTTGAGCGAGCACCAGATGCCCTTCTTCTGGGTGCCATTCACAGGTGTCATGTGATCCTGGGGAATTTGCATCAATGGTTTTCCCGTATGACCTTCTAGGCTTGTACGAAGTAACATCAAATTTCCTTGGACAATTCTGCCCGTTGTGTTGCTTCGCCTCATGCTTCTTCTCATAGTCACACTAACAGCTGTTGCTTCTTCGCATAGCCATGCTAACGTGGATCCCTCGATGGTTCGATCCGAGACACCTCCTCACCAATGCCTTGACGATTACTTCCCTTCCACAAGGGGAAGAGGGTACCTGTTATGTATTTACTAGGGGTGTGGAGAGATCCCACCTCGTCTGAGATGCATGACGTTAAACTTCCAAGCACCTCTTTCTCAACACATGATGTTAAACTGTGACCTAGCCCCTTGCCTCGCACGCAGGGTCCCCCCTCCTTGGACATTCTCCACGCCCACTCGTCTCCACGGGGATGGGATCATCCCGCACAGGGGATGATATCCTCCTTATTGGAGTGTTGTTTGTCTTCGGGGAAGGGCAACCACCTTGGTGTAAGCCCTTAACCTTTTTTGCAGGAGGCAACACCCCTATGGCTCCTCATTCCCTTGGTACCAAAGCCAGCCAAGGGCGTGATGGGGAATAGTGCTCCTCTTTTAATCTTTGGTCCACAAGGCTAGCGAAAGGGGTAAAAGGGAACAAGGATCCTCTTTTCTTTCGTCGTAAATACCTCTCTCACTGCTCTTTTTCGCCCTCAGGCCTCCATCCTGGAGTAAGTCCTGGAACATTGGGCCTATCTTCATCTAAGCCCCTCTAAATTTCCCACGAACACACCTTTCGCGACATGATCATCAGGTCCCTGCTAGTTATTTTTTCTCACAATGATAATGACTCCCGTGAGATTAGAGTGAGCACCGACCATGAAAACCCATGGGCCGCTTCAGAGCGTAAGCCCCAAATTCCCTCGTTCGAGCTACATGACGTTAAACTGCCAAGCACCCTCCTCCCGCATGACGTTAAAATTTATACCCAAACTACGTGGACTTTGATCCATGTCAAGGAATGTTACGTAGGAAGCCTTCACTAGGTTAAAGCCCCACTACCTTGGCCCGCCTCAGAGCATCAACCCCAATCCATCTCGAACTATGAGGACTTTGATCCAGGTAAAGGCATGTTACATAGGAAGCCACCACGAGGTTCATGCCCACCATCCATCAGGACCCCATGTCCACCTTCACGTCAGTTTATGGACCCCATGGGCCACCTTAGAGTGTAATCCCCAAATGCCACCTAAACTACGTGGTCTTTTATTCCCTCCCACGGGGATACGTAGGAAACCTGCCCAAGGCTCAAGCTCATCACCCATGTCTCATCCTGATCTCTCCCTCGAGCCCACGTGTCTTGGGTAGCTCATGCCACAACCCAGGGGTTCCACTACCTTCGGGTCCCATCCATGCATCCATTCCCTCAAGTCGCCTCCTTAGGTTCCACATCGTTACACCGAACTACGCGAACTTTGATTCCCCACCTCCGGGATACATAGGAAGACTCTTCGAGGCTCAAGCCCAAATCCATCATCCATCCCGATCCTTGGTCAGCAGCCACATCCCAGTAAGATCATGCCACCTGATTCCCCTCCACAGCTTTTGGGAATCCATCCACGCATCGGCCCCAACCTCAGTGTCCCCTCCGGGGGTTGCGCCCATTTGATCCACTCTAACCAGTGTTACGATCAGTCCGATTCATCTCCACTAGACGTTAAACATGCAGCATACCCTGTGTTAAACAAGGGATGCTGAGGAAAACCTCAGATACATGCCCATGGAATACAATTCCCCCCATCCGATGTGGGATGCATCGGGCATCCGCACCCTCGAGAATCCCTATGATAAGGGACAGAGGGTAGACATGCCAATTCCCCAGCGTCTTGACACGCCAGCGATGCCATAACATGACTAATCTCTTAACCGAAGGTTGCTGCCCTGACCAGACTCCGTGGAATGTCCAGATAGATGTGGAGTAATTAACTAGTGTCCATGAAGATATGGTGCTGAGAATATTTTCACGAACTATGTCATAAATCTATGAGGGAGACCCAGACTAGGTGACGAGATCCGAGGAGGAATACACATAAGAAATATCTAACATCCCATCATCCCGTTTCGATCAAGGAGTAGACGTCCCTGGACGAGGAGTGGATGTGGCCCACCTTTGGAAAGCAGGAATGTGGGGTAATAGCAGTGCATCCTCTACATGAAAAATGTGCATTCCCCGACGAAAGTGTCGGAAACATAGATGAGATGACTACTTATATCTTGTCTTCAACTTATACCTATTAGGTTTTCATGAATTTATACTTGGTATGTTTTAATCTCCCTTTCATGGGATATTCATACACATGTCAGGTCTTATATAGATATATGACCGGTCAACATTGGCATTGGTGGAGCTTGGGGATACTTGGGTGTATTTGACTACATACGATGGAAGGATCATGGTGATCTGGAGTCAGAATCTCTCATATTTATTTATTTAACTATAATTTTTTAGTGTGCAGATCTTTTATAATTATGAATATATGTTTCCATTTAATTTTTAGATTATTCAGTCATACTCATTAGATTTCTATATTGGATTTTATATGCCTGATTTAAACTATAAATGTTACTTTCTTTAGTTAATATTAATTTATTCATCTTCAAGGAGATGGTTCTGTGCAAACCTATAGGTACATTAAGGGAAGGTATCCCTTTTTGTTAAGACATTCAATGCTTTTCATTGGCCCCTAGACTATGGAGGAATTTGTGAAGTTATTTGTTGCTCAGACATCTGCGAAGAAGGCATTCCCCTGTGGTTTGAGTCATGACATTACAAAAATGATGTATATTTAATAATTTTATAGTATACTATAGATCATTTAGACAAGGTTTTTCATGTACTGAAAGTTATCAAGGAATTTAATATATTCTGTGAAAAATATATTATAAAATCTATGGATGTCATAGATGGGTTTACATATTTGTTCATTTAGCCTATGTTTTCATAAAACATTCAAAATTAATTATCCACGAATGCATAGAATTGAATAAATTTCCTTGACCAGCATTAGAGAAATTTTTGAGAGAAATAGATAGCTACACATCATCAACTTATGGAACCTTTGATTCATGACATTTTCATAATGACTATCATGGATTCACATCCTAAACCTATGTTATCTCTAACTCAGCACCTTTAATCTGTGGTGGTCAATTATTCAGTTCAAGAATTTATCAACAATGGAATCATTCTAGAACTTGAAAACCCTATGCGATCTTGGAGGAGATGATGCCTCATTTATCATCACAAAATAATAAGCTTGGAGGAGACAGGAATTCCCCATCACCACTTAGATATTATTTAATAGGATAATCTAGGCATGAGACCACAACCATACCTTTTATGCTAGAAAATTGAAGTAGTACATTCACTATCTCTTGACAGCTTCCCATAAGATTAAATTGAGATATCTCAACAATTTTGGTCTTAACCATCAAGATTTTTCCTCAATCCCTCTACAAAAAACTAATGAAGTTGTTATTGGTATTGTTACCTGATCTAGGGAACCAAGGAGAAGATACCGCTAGAGGAAGAAAACCACAACAATCTACCAGTTGTTTCAAACACATATTATCACCAACATCCATGACACCTATTGGAATATCTATATATTAACATAGAGATGATTCTCAGTCACCACTAGATAAAATCAACATAATATGTCAAAGTGGGAATCATTGACTTCCCTAAATAACCCCTCAATATAAAGGGACAAAAACCATTCTCATTAAGGTAATCCTCTTAGTGATATATCCATAAATTATAGAGGTACTCCCATAAGAACATATCAAAAAATTACACACTTTTATAACTTATATTACATCAATAGTGGTTTTATACATCGTAACATATAGTAATTCAACAGCTACAAGGTCCCTCCATTTATAAATATGAATACTAACTTTTAGGTTCTCCTTAATAGTGAAGATATATCAAAAAAATAAAATATCTCCTCCCTATGGTGCCTATTATAGATGTCCTCCCCATATTAATGATAATTTTAAAAAGGCATGATCTCTACCCGCCAACTTACTGTCAATAACTCTAAAGGTATTTCCTAGAGAACCCAACATAGATGTTCTCCTCATAATGAAATAATAATATAAAAAGTGGTCCACCATATAGAATTGAAAAATAAGTTAACCACATAGTTCCTCCACATGGTGATCATGCAAGAACCTGAAGTGAAGGTCTAACCGTTTATGGAAACTAAAATAACACTAAACGTTGATATCATTCCTAATATGATTAAGAAATAATCCAATTGGGAGATCATCCTCCCATAAACCTATGAATTGTTAACAACTCTTATGGTTCTCTATAGATTGCTTGTGGAAAAATTATTCCCCATGGTACTTATTATAGAGGTCCTATCCATGACAAAATATTCAACCAATATAAAATTTCACCTCCTGATAGTGATAAAAAAAATTAAAACCCATATAGGTACTAACATAGATATAAAGAATAGATGTGATGCTTTAGTCCCTCTAATGTTGGTGATAAATAAATCAAAAACCATAGAGGTCATAGGATTGGCAATTTTTGTGAAGGCCCTTCTCGTGATTATAGATTCCCTTAGTATTAAGGTCATCCCTATGTTACAATCATCACAATTATACCCTTAGACTATGATATACGTAATATGATGAAGTCATCAACACTTGGCACTCCACAATTGAATATAAGTGTCACGTATGAACCAATCAATGATTCAATGAGACAATAATCAAAAGTTGAACCACTAAATAACACGGTCTTATGATTGGAAAGACTTTTATAAAGGGTTTAATTTATTAGAAAATGGATATAATGTCACCTTTATAGTGAATCAAGTTAACGAATAATCCATTTAATAGCATGGATATTCTAGAATCTTGTTAAATGAATTAACCAAAGAAAATATTCCATTTATGTTCTAGAAAATTTCACCATTTTTGTATAGTTTTATTGAGAACCTAGATATGGAGTGCATACCACAACATCGATGAAACCTATGGGAAACATTGAATTAAAATTATTTTTGGAAGCTACCACATCAAGGATATCCAAACCAGTTGAATACATTGGATGATAAATTTTCCAACATCATCCTTATTATTCTTTTCGTATCCTATAATTAAAATCCATGAAAATACACGGGCACCTTTATTAATCCTATTTGAATGACCATAATAAACACTATCAAATTATTTAGGATGATTCTCCATAGGTAAACATTAGAGATTATAGTGAATCAGGGGACCTTTACTTCACCACATCCTTCAATAAATATGGTTATCCTAATAATTTGATGTGTGATTTCATCACCCAAATAGCACATAAAACCCAAGAGTTGTGTGTGATAGTTGTTAAATGCATTAAGTATGTGTTCTTTTGAGGGTTGAAAATAGGATTGATTGATTGGAGTGAGTGATTGATAGGATCCCAATCCATGATGCAAAAAAAGATGAGCAGGAAGAAAATTTATATCCTTTAAATTTCACTAAAGTAGAGCCACTACCCGATGAATAGTTCTTTGCACCAATTCTGAAAAATATACAAGACCAAACTCATGATATTATATAGTCCAAAAAGATTTGGATAAAACTTGAAACCAAATTGGGAAATCAAAATATCATAACATCCAAAGGAATGGATCTATAGGACAACTACATTTCTTATAATGAACATTTAAATATCTATTTTTATATACATCCATTAATAGATGAAGATACATCGATGTGATCCATTAAAAATAAACATTCTTATGATAATCTCAATCAAAATGCGAGCTTGATTGATATATGGTCAAAAAAAACCTTTGATCTTCGATCGATTATAAATATAGAATCAATGAAAAAAAGTGATTATGTACCTTAAACCATATTAAAATAATATAAATAGGTAATAATAAACCATATCACATTGTAGATGAGTGTGACCACAAAATGGTTTTGGAAACCCCTTTCCAATTTCATAGTTATCATGATGGGAGTTCATCATTCAATATTGAACACAATAGGGGAGATGGTCTTAGTGATTCCCTATAGATCCTTCAAGTAAGGTGTCTTAATAACCATCAGTGAACTCAAGAAAGTGAATTTGGGTATAATTGATTATTTATGTCCTGTATTGAATAGTGTTTCCATGAATTATAATGTGTAAGAAGATGACATCAATTTTATAAAATAGCATCAAAATATTTTCACATGAGATTACATAGATATTATATGATAAATTAATTGGTATTAGTTCACCACATAGGATTATCTGCTAACAACCATGTTTATAAATAGGCGGTGATAAGGATGCAGCTAACTCATGGTACTTTTTTCTGATCCATGGATGACAAGTTGATCAAAAAAATTATATTCCAGAGGTCCTATATCCGAAGAAACCAACAAAAATATTTATTATTAAGAATAAAAATAAGAATATTTTCATTTTAAATGATTTTAGGGGTTTGCATAGCCAATTCCTAAAGTAATATCTTCCCATCCCAATCACAGAGCTAGTGATTGATGAGACATAAATTTATCAAGACTTTTAATTCATAAACTGTTATTATGGTGAAAATATTATTTAAATGGATTACAAAGATAAATAGACCCCTATCTTTTGAGATGATAACTGGTTATATTAATACCATATATTTCCCTTCGTCTTGAAGAATTATGGGAGGACCGCCTAGTGCTCCATAAAATAATCATTAAGTCAGTTTGGTTGAAGTTAATATATTGTCGTGTTTGAAATCCTGATATAATGTTTCCATATACTCATTAACACCTCACTGACCTTAAGGAAATATTTTTTTAACTATTAAAACACAACATGAAAGTAAAACCATAAAATTTTAATTTAGGATGATATAATTAAAATTCATCAGTTTAATATATATTTTCACAATCACATCAACATTATCCCTTAGAAAACATTGAAAATATATGATATGTCCCCCCTTGAAATATTTGGGTGTTTATAAGACTTAAATTATATCATATTTAGAAATTATTTTAATGTAATCCTCACTAGAAAATGTTTTCCCTTTTTGAAATTGATGATGAAATGAGTAACATATCACAAATATGTGGATTTCTATAATGATTTTCCTTATCCTAATCTATATCTTTTGAACCCTCTTATTTTGATGAAACCTATGGAAGAAATTAATTTAATTATATACTTGGATGATATGTAATTTGTTCTTGGGACAATTAATACAGAGTGAAATGATCAATAAAAGGATAAAAAACAATAATATGTCATCAGAATAATGATGGAACTAAAAATTTGATACACTGACATAAATAATAGTTTCATTTCACTGATATTCATAGTAAATTATATATTAAATTATCTTTAGAATCATGAAATCATATTAATCCCTCATATGGTTCAACTCAAATACATCATCATTATCCTTGTATTGGATGTACAATTACAAATATGTGTTATCATCCTGTAGCAATTTGAAATCCATTTTGTATCTCAAAATTATATCAATGTAAAAGTGCTACAAGATTTCATCGAAACATATCCTTCTATTAATGAGTCTATAGTAGAAATAAAATCTAACCAATGATGGATTTTTCTCCATTGATGAAATTTACTAAATATAATAGATAAACTACAAAGGTGCCTCCCGTAGTCTGATAGGTAACATGATAGAATATATGACACCCAAGATGGTTATCTTTGGGGTTATGCTCATTTCCCCAAAAAGAATCATTTTAAACACTCTTTCCTTCTCTCATAGGGGTGAAAAAATATTGAGGCTATGTGAAAGGATCTCATAATAGGTTTGGATAAGGTCATGTAGATATTAATTACTTGATTAATCATTAAAGGTGATTCAGAATCAATAATCAAGAAATTTTTTAAGACTATTCCATCAAGAAGGACGAGTTTCTAAAAATCATGATTATGTTTAGGTATAATGTTTCAATTTCCATTAGAATCAATGTTTTCTCACATTCATTACTCACATGATTCACTAGATAAAATATTGGGTAATCAATCAACCACCCAGGTAGATGCAATCCATGATGATATGATTATTTATATCACCCACTAAATGGTTGTACCTATATTTTTAGCAAGGATATAGATTAAATTAATGAAAATAATACCAAAATAAATCAAGGTGATTGCTTATATCTACCAGTAGAACCAATAAAAACGGATCTATTTTATAGTGATATATTTACAAAATAGGGATCTTCTATAGGACTGACCTAGAACAGAGAAAATCAATAGAAGGTTAAGTAATTTTAGAATTTTTAATGGTCAAAATTACTTAAAATTTATTTAATAAATTATTCTTTGATTTTGTCATTTTCACATGAATTGAAGGAGGAGAGACCCTTACTATCAAGAAATAATTCCACATTGGTTCCATGGTTTCACATCAATAAAAAACAATCTCTTTAACTAAAAATAAATAATTAGGTATTTATAGGCAATAAAAATGCATGATTTTATGAAATTTGAAAAAAAAAATATTCTTGATTTTCATATACATAATAATTTAATTCATCAAATATAGAATGTTATGGAAAAATTTATATGACTCTAAACCATTTTCCTTTTAAGGGATACAATTTGTGGTTATATAACTTCTACCCAATGTTATTTTCTTCATCTTAATTCTAACTCGTACTAACATATTCTAAAAACGAGATGAATTTCATCCCTTAATAAACGTTATGTGAAAACATGTGATCAATTTTGTGAAATCTAACATTATCACTAGATGTAGTGTTCCTTAAAAAACTCTTATGGATAATAAAACCAATATCATTTTACAAGTTTAAATAGGATACATTTAGTATTTAATATTTTTCCAATAACTCGCCTTACTAAAGTGAGATTGAAAATGTAATGATAGATGTTTTAATAAGATATTTTCAAACATTTAGTAAAATGTTTCTTGTGGGGGAAAAAATATGATCATTGAAAACTCATTCATGCACTATGTGATTAGAATAACACAACTTATACTACCAAAAGTTAGACCCTATAATCACTTGTGTATGGTATAGAAGATGAGTTTTAGATTGAATTTCATTTTCTTTCACTTCACATAATTATTTTCAATCAACTAAATGAAGAAGAACAAACTAGAATATACACTAAAGAGTTAGTGAGAAATAATGAAAAAAGTGTACAAACCCAATATAACACTGAAGTCTAACAAAACCATGTCGTTGAATTATTCAAAAAGATGGTCTTAATTTACTTGTTTATTGAAGGTGAGTTGGTTCCATTTTTTATAATTCCAATGATACGAAGAAAGAAACCCTCAAAGTTTGAACAGAAGTTTGAGGGATCTTACATAATACAAATGGTCTACTATAATAGAGATAACTCCCTAGTTACAATTGATGGTTACTGTATCATACCATTCACCAACGTGAGGTTCAATAAGAAATACATTACTTATTGTGATGGGGGATTCATAGAGTCCTTACATCATGAATCTAAAATGAGATATATAATGTCCTATACAAAAGACTATTAAAATCATGAAACAAATACCATGTATAAATATGTTAAACTGCAGGAAATAATTTTAATTAATAATTAATTTCAAAATTTTAAGGTATATAGTCTATCCTATGTGACCATTAAACCACTCAGATTGGTCTACTCTATATGCCTCGATCTCCATGAATATGAGCCTAATCCCTGTATGAGATTTTTGTGCATGGTCTACATACCTATAATGATTATTTTTCAATAACCTAATATCTAGATAACCTATCAACATTCCCATGAAAATTATATGGGGAAATTATAATTTTCACTGGTTATGTAGTTGAAAATAAACTAGTGGTCCTAGGTCTGATCATAAACCTTCACCTATAATCCATTCATTATTTTCACCCTATCATTGATACATTTACCAATTCGTATCATAGTTGATCATGTGTCATTTTATTAGGGAATCTATTTATTCCATCTCATATATACCTACACCTGAATCAAATTTATATTAATTTATAATCCTATAACAATGTGTGGCTTTATTTCTGTCCTTACAAGATATATATTGTCATCCTAATCACCAATATATTACCCAACCATAAATCTCAATTTTTAATCATCCCTAAACTATCCTATAATATGGATAATTATAAATTGACATTTATTTTTCAATCATTTTTCCTTATTTAAGGATAAATCATTATTTCACCTCATACACAAGATCTTGATATATTTAGAGCACCTTTCCATTAATCACATGTGGTTTGATTCTTTCCCATGTAAGATATATAATTATGTATGAGTCTCCAATATAAATCCTAGGAATAAATTTTAACTCTATCATAACCCTCCTAGCATATGGTCTCTTCATTGATGTTGTGTCTTCTTTTATTTGACTATATATTGGGATGTAAAATTATCCTTACTAGAAAAATGTTTGGATTGATTATAATTAATTAATGGATATATAGTGATGTCCAACTCATCTATCTATAACCCAATAAGAAATCGTTTTCATCTTATTTTCCATTTCAATAATTTATGAAATTCATATTCTGATTAGTTTTAAATGGGAATGTATCAATTTAATTGAAAAAAATAAATTTTTTCATATATTATATTGTTTATCATTGGTACTTGAATAACTATATACCGTTCCAGACCCCTGTTAATGACATGAAAATATCTACAATGACACATTGACTTGGAGACAATAGACATAGCCTATTAATAAAATTTCACTTATAAACAACCAGGGGATCTATATATCCCTAATGAGAATATGTTATGACCCTAAACACCTTTAAAAACATTATTTTAGATCCATTAATTCAAATATATCCAAAATGTTTCATTGATATACTTCTTTAAAGGTATGATAATAGGCTCAGTATTCAAAAGTAGTTAGGGTTTATCCTATACTATCCATTTTGGGTTTATCATGTCCTATTTTATAGAGCATGATTGTCTATTTAAATAACACTTTAACATTAAAGAAATGACATTTTAACATTATTGGTTCTTAAACCACTAGTTTGGTTGTGGAATTTTTGACACATCTATTCTTCTATGACAACATTTTATCAGTCTATTCTAAATCAAATATTTAAATTGAATTGATGATCCTCCATTCCCATAATCATTTTCTATGTCACAAAATTATAAAGAGTATGATTTTATTTCTAATAATTATGATCATTATCTATGTTATGATATTCTTCAAGGATATGTATATCAACATTACTTATATACATCTTGTATATTATTCCACCATGAAGGGAAATGAAACCTCATCCTCATTTAGGATCATTGTGACCCAAAACTACGAGAACCTCTATTAAATGTCTTTCTATATTGAAATTTGGATCTCTATTTACAATGATTTATAAACTCCCTTATAAAAGTGGAGACTTAATTTCATTATTTTTAATCCATTCTATGTGCCTGTAAAAACAATATCCACATATAATTAAATGTTTTATTACCTTAAATAACTTCCACCTTTGTGTCAAGTCATTATAACCAACGACATTGCCTAATTTTTTTCATGTTTTATATTAAAAAACCCCATAAAAACCATGGTCAAATATGTATTACATTAAACATAAATAATCAATATTTTAACTTAGAAATACTAAAACCGCATACTGGAAGATATATGGTACTCATGATGTTGAAAAGAAATATTAAGTCTCCTCAGAAAAAGCTGATTCTCGGATCTTTGCATCTTTTCCATTTATATTTCATGAAAAATTTAGTGCATAAAATAAGATAAAGAGGAACAAATCCTATCCGGTTTATATCCTATAACGATTGAAATAAGTAAAATCTATATTATGTCTCATTAATATATTTTTTCATGGCCTTAGAAAAAAATTCATATTATTGAATATAAAAAGACACATATATTATTGGGACCAACACATTGATCTTGAATTTTTTTTGATAAACTCACTAACATTGTATATATAAGTAATTTTTTTTATCTCATATTATTTATTGGTATAACTAATTTGTGTAAAATTAAAAATGAAGTAATTTATTGGTAGTTGAACCATCCTTGAACATTAACTCTCAAATTAAAAAAAACCTCATGATTTTAATCACACTGATTCCATAATTATCTTACATAAAAATGGACGATATGTTTATGATGGTCATGTAATATTCAATGTGTGTCTTGATTTCCAACATCCGTCCAATATAACAATCCTATAAGGAAACAAAAAATTATAATATTTTATTGAACCAGTTAATGTTGGCCTATGATGATGAAATATGAGTAGTGTATCTTGCATTGCATAAAGATTCGCGAATTCAGATATGTAATAATTCATTTTCATCAAATCATTAATGGTTTCTAACTATCATTTCATTGATCCTTTTGATTTTTCATGATTTTTTATGAACTTTTATTTGAAATTATGGGCATTATAGAGGATATAATATTTTTGAAAGAAAATAATTGTTTTCTATATATCCAAAAAAATTAGGGAGGTACCTTATTAGTTTTCGATATCTCTATAGAATCTATCAAAATATATATACGAATGATAAGATTTATAATGTATGATCCAATGATTTATAGAGATGTTCAAGTGATTACCTGGAATCGCCAAAGCCTTATCAAAACCAGGTAATATTCATAGTGTTAACCATATTAGTAGGGTATAACCTCCATAAATATATAGAAACATTTTCTTATTCTTTACTATCCTCTTTGAGGATCTTTAGATTCTCTTACACTTTTACCTTGGCTATTGTAAAATCTTATTAAATGTGTTTTATCAGGATATTACTTCGTTGGTAAAATATTACTTCTCTGCCACTAACTCAATATAGAGATATATTTTCTGGAACATTGTAACCCTTTGTTTGAAAGGGCGAGTTGTTGATTTATACCTTAATATAATAAACTATAATTTATGATGTTCCTCCCACAAATTTTATATCTACTTTAGGGAATCATGGATCCATAATATTTTAATCTAGAAAACCAAATCTAGTTAATATATAGTGAATCTTGTAGAGTGTTGTGTGAAATTCATCCATAGAAATATTAAAAATTAACTTCTGGATGTCTTTCTACACATATTTTAATTAAATTAGGAACAAATTAATATACTTGGGATATAAATAATATTAAATATTTGAAAATAAGATGTACTCTAGGATGAAATTTTTAGAGAAAAATATGTTTTTAAAACATATCAAGGATACCAAAATATGAGGGGCCTTAATTGTTTTACATTATCTCAGTAGATAAAGTGTGTAGGTGACCTCATCCGTGCATTGTTCATCATTCATTTGAAATAATATAATAATTTATTTGAATAAATGTATGATTAAAATGATATAATAATTGATATAAATAAATATTAATAAATACATATTCCCTCTGGGTTTCATCTTTCCTTTCTATAATGTGTTCATTAAGTGTTCTTATAATAAGCATTCTCATTGCTTCCATTACTCACTTTTGGTGAACTAGGTGGTTTCACTATCTCCATTTCCTAATCCATCAATTGTGTCATCTACAGGGGAGTGATAGTTAAAATTTCATATTAGTGAATTTGCTAATATACATTATATATAGACAAGGTGGTTTGTTCTTGGAATCTTAAATTTCATGCTATGTGGAAAATTGATAGAGATGATACAGGAGAAAGAATCATATATATATATATATATATATTTGATAGGGTTATTAAATTTAGTAATTGATGATGAAATATCTAAAATCATTAGTTATAGGATATCCTTCATGATAAAATTATCAACAAGGTTTGTGAGACCAATTATACAGGGGAATAATCAATATGTTCCTTGAATGTTGAGGTCATTATTAAAAAATCACCTAAGATATCATACCATTTATCATCAAGAGTGTTCAATTTATTCGTTGGTTTTGTTCTCTCAAACACAATGGGGGGGTACTACTTACAATTCAAAATCATCTAACCTCACACTAGGTGATTCCATGGTCTCCCCTGAAAATTAAACACTATCTATAGGAAATTATTTATCAATAACATGGTTTTCAACCTAATATATAATAACATTACCCATAATATAAAAATGTTCAAATATGTGTTTCAAAACCTCTCTATATATTGATTATATCCCCAAAATGACACTATGTTTGGTCATATCATAAATAACATCCTCCTCAGTCCTTGAATCTATGGAAAATTAATTTTTCATTAAGAAAATATTTATGGAAATAATAAAGGGGCAATGTATTAGTGTTAAAAATATAAAGAAGAAAGTAAATTCCCAAACTAACCAAATTCTCCCAAGCAGATGTGTGTGTCTAGTCGAATATAATGTAGAAATTTTTTATAATTTTTTTGAGATATCAATTTCTTTTTCTAACATATAATATATAAAAATTGGTTAAAATACTTTTTATGAATCACCTATCTACTTCTAGTATCACACTATGGACCGTCGATATACTTTCCCCCATTAAAATATCAGACCCATTCATTTTTTCATATATGGATCCACCATTTATATACCACGGATAGAGTATCGACGCTCTTATATATTTATCCATATTTATTAGTTGAAAACTCCATCCGTGTAGCTACAGGTGAATAATTAAAAGAATAAATTATCTCATAAAAATGAATTTTGGGACATACATCAATGGGATTAACATATTAATCCCATCCTTCATTAGATAATTGGTTAAAAATAAATTTTACAATGCCATGTTCAAAGGTTTATTTCATGCATATAATTTTGGTAACCCTATTTTTGGTTTCATCAATTAACATGTACATCCCATAGAGGTATTTTCCAAACTATTTTAGGTCCTTACAAAATTGAGCTTTTTTGTAACTTTATATTACAAATAGAGGGATTAAAAATGTCATATTGAATTGTAACTAATAAATCTATAACATTTTGCACTGTTTTAAAATTTCACCAGAGATAATTGTCCTAGTTATATATGTAATCTAAAGGAGTGTTTATATATCATTCTTCGGTTTTTAAGAAAATGATCATATAAAACAACTTCAGTTTTTTAGAGGAATTTCATCCTTAATTGAATAATTTCTTCACTATCTCTAGCTCGATCAACTATTTTTGATGTAATATAATATTATCTATTTATTCAGGAATTAAAATTAATATTTGGATACTATCAATCCATAATATTTTATTCTTCAGTCATTGTTTACTTATTTTGGTAATTAAATATTCCTTACATTCCCATCTAAGGAGATAAATATTAACTTACCTATAGAATTTTATTCACCAATATATCACGGAAATATGAATACAAAAATGAATGATAATACCGTGAAATGAATCAGATTATAGAATTTAAGGAGGGTAGTCTGATCTCAACATTAGTATTCACATAGATCACAATCATCAATATTTTTCTGAGCATTATCAAATTTTACACCATTCTCAAATCAAGGACCAATGTCAAAAAATGTAATTTTTTACACCGGTATTGACATGAAAATTTGTGTTGAATAAATGATTCCCAATATATATCACAATACACCATCAATAAAAATATTTAACATCTCAAGAATGTTATATATGATGACTTATCATACCTTCAATAGTCTTCATCTATGATCATACCGATAGGGGGTTTATTATTGGGAAGTAATAAAAAAATCTATATATATTTTCAATTATTTATGTCCTTTTCATCTACTATCGATAATAATTAAATAATGGATATAACTGAGTAAAATTACATAAACATAAAACTCATTTTTTCCACATATATATTCTAAAATGTGTTCCCACATATCTCTATGAAATATGAAACAATATAGATATAAATAGAATGATTATTTATTATTATATAAATACTATGAGAACTAATATATATTGGCCAACATGGGCACCAATAAGATTTTAATATTAATTTCTACTAACCTTACCACCATGATGAATGTTCTAATCCTTACTCTTTTTTGTGATTCATGGAACAAAAAAAGCCTTTAAGCCACATCACAAGTATGGTGGATTAAGATAACATTGTGATCTATGTTAGGGTTTACCTAATAGCCCCACCTCTCATACTGTCATCACTGAAGTTTAGGACAGTAATTTAAAATAGTTTTTCCCTTTTTCATTTTTTGTGTCTTTATAGGTAATTTGAGGTTCTCCTATCTCGATGATTGATGGAAAAGATCTTTATCCACATTTAGAATAAAATGTTTTTAGTGAGTGCTTTTCTTTCCCCATAACATTTTTATTCTCCTTCATTAATGTATATATTAATAGAGGAAATCATGTAACATTTCCCCAAATTTATATTGGGGTAATAAAATCACTTTACATTTCCAGGAAAATAAGATCTCTCAATACTTTAATACATCACCATTAATATTACTCTCTTCACAATGTGATAGATGAATGTTTTTGATGACTCTATGGACTCAGATGTCAAGTATGAAATTAAATCCCTTGGATACATATATATGTAATATCCAAATTATTTTTTATATTTATATCCTCTTAATTAAATCAAAAAATTAATTCCATGTATATCGAACTCCGTATTACCACATATATTCAGGTTGAATCCACATATAGGGAACAAATCCTAGTAAGTGTTCCACCCCTAGAGTTGGTTAATGGTTTATTGGTGGTATATAGTGTAGTTGTAGTGAATTTGGGGATTTATATCATATTAAAATTCAATGAGATATACTAATATTAATTAAATTCACTTTTTAATGAATAAATTATTTATTAAGTAATGTAGGTATAGAAGACACTTTCACTACTTTGGTAATTATGAAATTTTATAAAATATAGCCAAATCAGATTTAAAATACCATTAATTATATTGACAATTTATAATATAGTAATTTTATATTGATCCTTATGTTTAGTATATATTAAGGGTTATTATAAATTCTTATTGACACAAACATAAGAAGCGATTTCATCGACCTGTAGGATCATACACTAGGAAGCCCAATTATCAGAACATATGAGAGACATGAACTCCCTAGTAATTTTCTTATGTAAAACCCCATGTTGACATTCAAAAATTAAAATACTAATGAAAATATTTATGGGATATTTTCAAGCTTATTATATCACAACCAAAACTACGATCATTGAACCACCCAAGAAAGTACCACCATCACAATCCTTACATGTAGGGAATATTCTTATGTAATAATGAATTATATATCTAGGAAAAAATAGTATGATTTTCATAATAAAATAATGATTGCTTTTATAAATTTTCATTATTATTTAATATAAACAATTATAAATGATATGATTAAAATTAGATTTTGATATGAAGAAAAAAATAGTTTTATGGAAAATATATGGGTTTAACACAATGTTTTCAAAATTAAATATTTATAAATTAAATATTATATTCATATAATATTTCTACTAAATATTATATATATATATATAAATGCTATTATAGTTTAGTGGATCCCAATTTTAACTTTATTAGGTTCCAAGCCCTTTTTTGACATAAAAAATATTTTCTAGTAAATAGAGATTTACAGTTAAAAGGGTATATTATCATATTAATAGAATTATTTTGATTAAATAAATATTATTTTTATATGAGCCTATTAATATTACCTTATGATGAATGTTTTAAAATTTTATAAGAAAAAATAATTTTTTGTTTAAATTTAAATATGTTATAGATATATGGTATGTTTTATGACATCATAATGAACCAAAAGTAATGTAATAAATGATATAAAATGCACGCATAAACAAATACATTTTTCTCATTTAACATATTTCTATTTTTTTTGATTAATTTTAAAAAATGTTATTGAATACTCTAAAACCTATATTTTATATCATGGTTTCAAAATTAATTCTTAATGAACATGACTCACTTAGACATTGTCAACTGTATTATTTTAATATGTACAGTTATTTTACTTACAATATATTTAATAAAAATTAAATTTTGTTGAAGAAATGGGAAAACCCTATTAGAAAATATGGGTTTTTGATCACTTTATCGTATATATCCCAATACCTATGTTTAGAAATTGAAAAATAATTCCCATCTATTTTTCTATAAATACCCCCCAAGTCTCCAAATCATCTTCAATAAAAACCAATTTAACATTAATTTACTCTCTCTAAAACTCTATAAATCCTTCCTAATGTGTTTCTATGATTTTTAAGCTCCTCACACGATTTTCGAAGAACCCTACCAAGATACCGAAATTCTCTTATCTTAACCAGTATTCAAGTACTTTCTTTTTATTATGCCACAGGATTTCCAATTTTTCATTTTTCATGTGTTTTTACAGATAACATTTTTTCGTTATGATTTCTAATAAATTATTTACTGCCTCTCATTATCATTAAACCCCCTAATTAATCGTTATGTAAACTTGTTATGTTGCTAATATTATCTAGTGGTTTTCCATGAAAAATATTTTTTTACAGAATACCCATCATCATTTCCACTTAGGGGTAATCACCAAAATTTAACTATTATTTTATTGATTCGGTAATTACATGTATGTAACCCAAACTCCCTTATGATGTGATTAAAATTAATTAAATGCATTGTTATGTTATAAGATATATGTGGAACACTCTTGTACATGATATGAATGTAATGGGTGCACTAAGAATTATATATCCCTCTAACACATTGAGTAATGTTTTATTTTAATGAGATACAATTTATAGTGCACAGTAGGTTATCATTTTCACATTGCGTTATGATGTCTCAGTATTTCTCCTTGAATTATTTTTATGATGTCATTTTTATATTATTTATGCATTCCTATTTCAATTTCATGATAATATCTTCTATCATTATTTGATGTTCATGACTATGAATCTTACCCATTTAATTTCAAATTTAAATTAATCTTGACTATCTGGATTTAAATTAATCATGTTACTGTTTGATTATTCCCTTAATGGTATTTATATCTCATCCCTTTCTTGCGTACATCCCCAGGTTATTCTATGTAGTATTATTTTATCAATTGAATAAAAGGGTATATTATATTGTTTATAATAGTATCATTGTACCCATGATTCATATTATTTTTCTATATATCTAATTACCCAAATAAACTAGTACATATGATCTTTTGGTGTAGTATATAGTGTATATTTATGTAATAAATCATGAATTAAGGTGTATCAAAGGTATATGTTTTCATTTTGTATTAGGGAAAGGTCAGGTTAATATTAGGGATTCGAGTGAGAAATAGAAATTCAATGAAAATTGGATTATAGTAAACATATGATAACATAGAAGAATTAAGGAAAATTATTGAGTAAGTGGTTTCCCAGAAATCCCATATGGATACTATAAGTTGATGTGGAGGTAGTACATTTTTACTTAGGGGTAATAACCCTAAAAAAATTTTATTGTGTAATAAATCTACTATCACCTGGTTCATGACAAAGAGTCCTTGCTATACATGTAGTCCTACACTCCCATTAGATATGGTTTGGTTAATTAACCATATTCTTATGAACACTTATAAAGGTAATATAAACTCCAATAAAATGTTGTGTTAATAAATAAGTCTTGATTAACATAGATTTAATCATAGGAATTCATAGGTTAAGGAATGTTTGTGATTTATGAGTTATACATTCAATGTTTAAACCTTCCATTTTAAATTTGTAATATTTTAAAAATTATCTTCAATAAACTTCCCTTTATATTTTTCAAAGTCATGAAATTTGAAGAATCATGTCAACAACCTGTGTGGCAGGAAAAGTGATGATTTCCCAAATGTGGTGGTCTATTTTATGAGAGAAAGAGTTGGTACCATCATGAGAATCATTTAAATATTTATTTTTCTTTTTAATGTAAGCATAAATTAGGTGGAAATCAAAAACCCCCTTAATAATTAGAATGTTTTAATTGAGGCCATTATGGAACAAAGTCCACTGAATTTCAATAGATATTTTAATCACTTAATCATAGATAAATATATAAACTCCATTTAATATATATTCTCCATCATTCAATATTTTGATAAGGGTAATTTTGTGTTGGATATTTATCATATGGGGGGATAATATTATCAATGGATGAATTTTATTAAAAATAAAAAGCCTGAAGAAGAGGTAAAACAAATAGAATTGGAATAATTCCATTAAAATTTTCAATAATTATTTTCATCACACTCTCTGGCTATAAATAGAGATGTATTTTATTATAATCTATTAAATGTATGACAAATATTTCGGGGTGTATGACCCGAACATCACAATAATTACTTGACATGCCTTTGGCTTCTTCATTGACCTTGAAATTAATGTTTAATGCTTTCTTGGGATAAATATGAGTCCATGAAAATATTTTTTCATTCAATACATTGACAACTTTGTGGAAATAGTATGATGTTCATTAATGTCTAAATAAAGATCAAAGAATCTCTATGGTCTCATGGGTTTTGTAATTGGAATAAAAAAATATAGGTTAATTCTCGTGGAGAAAATGAGAAACATTACCATGAAGAAAAGTAAAAAGTTATAATTTTCAAACATGTGTGAAGAATCATCCTATAAAGTTTTTAAATATAACTATGTAATGATTTTTTTGTAGGAAGGAAGAGTACCTATATAGTGAATGATGAAAATAGAAACATACTAATGTGGTGGAATTAATGTATAATCCAATGAAATATAAAACATTTTTCCATTCTTTAAAATTACAGGAGTAAGGACACTATGTGAATAAATATACTAATCCAAGGGTTTTCAATAATAATTAAAGATATTAAAAGTCATTTCTTATTGAGAAAGGGTGAGTGTAATGTATCCTAGTTGCTGAGGCTGATCCTGAAAATGTTAATTTTAGAGGAACTGTAGTTAATTATTTAATAGAGAAATTACTATTTCATTATAGTCTTATTAATTCTTTCATATCAGACATATTTAGTATAACAATTCATACTCCACCAAAAAATATGGAAATATAGATATTGATGAAAACAAAACATACATAAATTAGTAAATCTACAGTATATAAAGTCTCATTGATCCGTGTATGTGGGTTGAACATCTTAGTGAACCATGTCACACATATTTTCTCATTTTTCTAAAAAATTATGTGTATGGATTATATTTCCTTTTATAGAGCTAACTTAATATTATGAGAGAAGTAACTAAACATTCATATCATGAATTTCCTTATGATTATATAAATGTGAAAAGAGAAGGATAAATCAACCTTTTAATCATCATCTCAAGATAGTATACAATTTCATTTTGAGAAATAATGTCTAGATCAAATGATTGACACTAAGGAAATAATCATCCTTATTAATAAGACTATTATAATGGAATATGCTACTGTGTTACCTAAATAATTTCACCGTCTTTCTTCATGTATTGAGGTTGAGTTGACAATCAATTATATATCTGGATATTTTAAAACATTCAAGAATACAAATATAAAGGAAACTATTGAACATTAACATCTAAATAAAAAACATTAGGATAATATACATAATGTCTTTATATTCTCATGGTCTTTACCATAGGCTGTTCAAGTTCTCTTCTCCAAAAAACTTGTATGGGTCAATACACCATTACATTAATTATCGTGTGTTGAAAAATATCATGATAATGAAAAAGCACACTCTTTCATATATTAGACATCTATAATTTGTCTCTCTGATATGTTTATTATATTTAAAGGTGAAGAATGAGGATGTCCCCAAGACATCCCTTTGTAAAAGGTATGGGCACTACAATTTCATAGTGATTCTATTAGGATCATAAATGGTCCAACTGTCTTCATGGAAATATTTAATAGTTTATTTTTGGATTACCTTGAAATGGTTATTGTAGTCTTTATTGAAGACATTTTTATCTACTCTAAAATAAAAGAGGAGATTGCAGTGCATTTTAATATTATACCCAGAACATTATAAAATGAAAATTTATATGGGAAATAAAATACATATGATTATAGTATGGTGCATGTAAAATTACATGGTTAATTTTTCACCAAAAATAGAATATCAGTGGATTCTTAGAAGATAGATTTAGTTGAATACTCATCCAAACAACAATCTGGGATAGTGGTTTGTAGTTTACTGGGATTAAATAGTTTCTATAATGAATTTTCAATAAATATCTCCTGATTTTGATGACCAATAAGACGTATAACATTGAAGAGAATGGAGTTTTTTTGTGTTGAAGAATGCGAGACCAAAATTTAATCGTAAAAAAGGATAATCACTGAGATTATTATCACATTACCAACCAATAAATAAGGATTTGTGATCTACAATGATTCACCCAAAAATGTCTCATGTCCTGTACTTGAAAAACTGATAGTCTATGTCTCCTTCAAATTAAGGATCTATTAGTAGAAGTATCGATTTCAGGATCTATAATCACCTAAAGCGATATTCAAATCTATGATTAGGACACACTATATATATAGGGATACTGTGACATATGTTTATAACATAAAGTATAAAATTATATATTTACATAATAGGAGATCAATATACACTAATGAAGGTGGTTATATATAATCAATGATTTCTATTGTTCAATGCATTACCATCATATATTGATGAATAAATTCTTGGTTCTCTATGTTAAATAATTTTTAAACCATATATATGGTGCAGATTTAAAGGTATCAAATATTCATTTACATGCAAATGATGGAAATGGGAATGATCGTTGGATCTTCATCCCACACTTCTAAAAAATTCTTAACCATCCATTCATAAATGGATTAGGGAGTCCCAATAATATTATGAGTTTATATAGAGAAAGGTATTGAATATTTAGGAATTAAAATTTCTTAAAGATGGAATCATAATGTTTGTAATAGAGAAATGTGTCCCATGAAATCCCAATATATTGATGTAAATACTATATTATGAGAATTAATCATCATTATATATTAATCTAAGAAGGACTATGATGTATATATATCATAAAAAAATATTCTTATGGGATAACATGAAAAGGGTGATTGTAGAATTTGAATCTCGATGCTCGCTATTCCAATATATCAAAGATGAATGATTGAATTATAAGGTCATGATACAACCATTTCCCATACAATTATATAAATGGGAAAACATATCTATGTATTTCATTGTAGGATGGCCGGAAAAATATAATTGAAATAACATTATAAATGTTTTAGTTTAACTATTTACAAAGAAAGTTCCTTTATTTAATAACATTTATTTTTTATATCAAGAATATATTTAAATAATATACATTAGAGAAGTGGTAAGACTGCATGGAGTTCACTCTCTGTTTCATCTTATTAAGTTCCAAGGATTACATCATGGTTAATCTAAATAGACCATTAAAATATAGAAGACATTATAATATTATATTAAATTTATTTACAAGGATTTATAAACGTAGTGAAGTTCTGGAATAATAATTTTTTACATTATAGCATCCAAATGGAACCATACAAGGAACCACATGAGATGAATTTTTAGAATAAAAAATTCTAGGATAATGTTGGAAAGAAAAATCTTATGGGACCTAGTCAAATCCATGATAGAAAAATTAATGTTCAAATTATTCAACATCCCATGAAATAAGCACAAATTAAACATAAATGTTATATAGGAAATCGTCGACTAGACCTGGAGTTTGAGATCATACAGAAATTAAAAATTCATATATCACTATGGAATATTTTCCTGAAGTTTTAGAAGAAGGGAAATATTAGTCAATGAAACATTTGAACCATTGAGATCCTTGATGAAGTTAGAGTTGTGGCATATTGACTAGAACTCCCACCTAACCTATCCCAAGTACACGAGCAATTTTATGTATCCCTCATGTATATGTACATATCAGACCCCTCCCATATACTAAATATGGTGATGGTAACCTTGTAGAATGACCATTTACAAGATGAAAATCCAAATAAGATCTTAGATCATAGAAAAAAGTATCGAAAACAATCCTTCAGTCAAAGTGTCATGAAAGAACAAAATATTTTAGGATGCGACATGGGAACCAAAAGCTCGGATGAAATAGAAGTACCCTGATTTGATTTTGATTGGGAAATGAAAATTTGAGGGTAAACTTTTTGAATCGGAGTGAAGGTAACAACCCAAAATTTTATATATGAAATCCCAATTTTGAATGAATAAATGCATTATAAATTAATGTATTTGTAGAATATATATATAGTAATTTTTTTAGACCATTATAAAATATAGCTACTGAGATTTAGAAGACCAAAAAACAGCTAAATCGTTGATAATATATTAATTTTATAATGATCATTAATATTAAGAAACATTAAGTGTTAGTATAAAGACTAATTTATAGAGATTTAAGATGAAATGACCTTGTCTTTTAGGATCATTCTATACGATGCCTAATTGTTGTAGTATTTGAGAGGGACATAATCACATGAATTTTGCATCGACCATGAACTACTTAAAATTCGATAACAAAAACACTGAAAAAACATTTATGGGAGATATTCAAGCTTAATGCAAACACACCCCAAATTATGTTTTCCCACGCACCCCAGGAAAGTAGAAAATCACACACATTACCCATAGGAAGTATGTTGGTGTGATAATGGGTTATTTATCTAGAACCTAAAAGTACACATTTGTATGTTTTCTATGTAATAATATTACTATAATTTTTATCCATTTTCATTATTACATATACAATAATATATGAATTGATAAAAATTAGACCAAAAAACCGAAATATTATTTTTGGATAATATATTCCTTCAACAATCATTTTGAAAATTCTTAGAATTTTGAAATAAATCTCAATTTTATATAATAATATTTTTAAATAATATTTTTTACATAAAAATGATAATATAATAATTGATGTCTAATTTAATATTTATAAGGGTTATAATTCTATTATAATCATGAAAACAAGTATTATCCAGTAAATAAAGAGGTTTAATTAAATTTTTAATTTGGATTATTATTTTTATAAAATAAATATTATTATTAAAAACAACATATCAAAATTATCCTATTGATAATTATTCATAATTTTCGGAGACATTTGATGTTATAGATAATAATTTAAAATTTTATAAATATACAATCTATATTATGGCATGATAAGGACAATAAATTGATGTAGTAAATTCTATAAATTGTATACAAGTCCAAATTTATATTTCATCTTAAAAATAATGTGTATTGAAGTTATTTGAAAAATTTTATAATCTCTAAAAAATCCTTCCAAAACAATATTATTTTTATTCTTTTAAAATCATTTATTTATAAATATTACTCAGGTATACATCACCAATGATATTAAATTAAACCTTTTGGTTCATAGACATAATATGTATTTAAAAACACAAAAAATGGTATAAACCGTCGTAAAAACCCATGGGACGGTTTTTATTTTATTTATTTTTATATATATACTCCAAAATCTATGTTTATAAGTTAAGAAACAATTCCCCTATCTTGTTCAATAAATACCATCCCAACCACCCACACCTCATAACTAAAAACCCATCGAGAATGAATTAAATCCCCCTATACTACTATTAATACCTCTTATGGTGTTTCTATGATCTTAATAAGCTTCTCCTAATCTTTTGGAATCACTATCTCAATGTAAATGGATTCTCTCATACTGCTATTTATTAGAGAAAATTATTTTTGTTATTACATTCAATTTCCAATTGTTCATGTGGGATTTTTTATAACACTTCATTATTACTATATTTATGACATTCAAATAATGAGAAAATAATTTAAAATCTCATTAATCCCTTCCATGAATCTTTATGTACACCTATCATGCTTCCAAAATAATCCATTGATTTTATATACCATGATTTTGTGATAGAATAACTATCCCCATTTCCAATGAAATTAAATCAACTATACGTACCTCTCCTTTATTAATTATCAAAATCCATGTTTGTCACCCATAATCTATAATCATGGTATTAAAATTAATGAAAGGAATAATCTTGTTGTATGATCTTTGTGGAACAGTAATGCATATACATGATAGGAATGTGGCAGGTTGGTATGGAATTATATATCCCTAAAATGGATTGGGTATTGTTTTTATATCCTAGGATACCATGTACTGTGCATGATAGGTTATCTTAAGAACATAATTTTATGATTTTTTTAGTTCTTTTCATTGAATTAGTCTAATAATGAAATGTTTTATATTGTTACCAAGTTGCTATGATGGACTGATATAATCATCATATATAACTATTTGATATTCATGTTTATGATTCTACTAACATTAATGGAACCTTGATATTCTTCTTCAATAACCTATATTACTTTCATCATGTTATAATTTTCTTATTCCATTACTGGTATTTATTCCTCACCCCTTTCTTCTGTGCATCAACAGGTTATCATATGCTGTATTAAATCATAAATCGAATGTAAGATAATTTTATAAAGTTTCTAAATAGGTCCATCATACCCATTTTATAATTTAATTTTATTTGTATTTATTTCCACATATACACATACCCTCATGTTCATTTTTGATTGTATTTTTTTAAGTAAATAGAGAAATGAATTGGTCACCAAATTCTTGCACCAAAGAAATTTATTAAATCAAAAGTGTTACGATACATGCACGTGGTGTAATGAGTTTACACTAGCACAATAATTGGGTGAAAAAAATTATGATATAACAATAAATATCAGTCACATCAAACTTTGAGTGCAACATCTCTAAGCAAGAAAGCACAACAGGATCTGTAGTCTTCCGGAGTCATAAAAAATGAAACTTCCCACCCAAAGTGGATGAATATTCTACACTTTGAGGTTACTATGTGCATGAGGCAATACCAAACTTGAAGGGGGCGTACATGAATAACTGTTACAAAAATTAAGAGGTAGTGAACCTTCCTAATGGGAAACAAAATAGCACTAGACAATGAAAATCGTTGATTTCTTATACACATGCACCAACCTTTTATTGAAAATTTGGCACTTTATATAAAGATATGTTTCTGAAAAGATTTTACCATCTCTGAGCTTTTGATAAGATTTTTCATCCTGCTATTTTGATTCTAAATTCACACTCACCTTCTCAGTATACTAGTTTTTATAATTCACATCCTGGTCAGAGGTTCATTTGGGCTATCATCAGGAGGTGAAATAGGAGAATCATCATCATTTTTTGATCACGTAAATGAAATATTTTTCTTTTTAGAAGCATCAAGTGATATTGTTACAAATTTTCTTTCAAGGTGGGTATATTCCTTATGTTTCATTGTTTTTTTATTGGGAGTAATGAATCCATCAACATCAACTATTTGATTTTTTCCTTTTCTAGAAGTTGATTTTAGGAAGGCTTCCTCTATTTGAGCAGATTTTTCATCATATTCTAGTAGGGATGTGCATTGAGTCTGTACAGGACAAGGGTTTGGGGATTACTGAGAATGAAATTCAACATTATCATTATAGTGTTCACCTTCCTCAATTGGAATAGCATCATTAGCCTCATGATTAAGCCCATTTCCTTCCTGAATTGATTGCTCAGAAAAAGCATTTGGGGAATAAATGGAGCATAAGGCATTGATGTTATTGACTAGTTTATCTATCAATACTAAAGATATATTATTTATGGGATTCTTTTCTGGACAAATTGACTTGAATTGTGTGCAGGGAGGGACATCCATTTGATTCCCACATTCTTTCATAATATGACCAATTCTATAACGTTTTTATTGCATTTTGGAAAATTTTCAAATACAAAATCCTATATAATCCTGTAATATCCATTTGGTATTCAAAACCGTGATGTAAATTCATGAGAGAAGTCAACTTCAGTACAAATCCTAGAAATTGAAGGTCTTGATAGGTTCAAAGTAGTAGAGTCAAGCCTGGTTGGATTTCCGAAGAGTCCCGTAATGGAGAATAAAGAACTCTACTTGAATAGATGGAGAGGTAAACCTAGGAAAGCAATTCAGATAGGAACGATGGGGGTTCATAAATAACATCAAAATCTGAAGACCATTTGAAGACTATCATATGAGATCCCACAAAAGACAAAGAACCACGTGTCTAGAGTCGATAATAATCATCCTCCAAGGAGAAGTGGAAGAGAACATGCCACAAATTCTGAATGACTATGTGAAAATTAGTAAAACCTATACCTTCTAGTGATTTTCATAAAGACAATAGTGAAGGGAGAAAATTGACAAACTTTCCAATGAGAGAAAATCGAATATCTGAAGAGTGTGTGTACCTCATCATTTGAAAATGAGATCGCAGATAAGCCTCAATGTTGATATGTTTTTCCAGCAATCCCTTCTGATGTCTTTGATTCAGCAAGATTAGAACTACTCATGAAAATTTTTCCTAATTACCTAGTATACAAGATAAACATTTGTTGAGCGGGATTAGGGTTTCTCCCTTGTTCGCCTGCAGAAGGTACTTCTGTGGACAACATCCTTTATTGTGATTGTTTTAATTGTATAAAATATCATCAAAAGGTGTATACATTAATGAGACCTCTACTAATATGTTCGACCACATGTTTTAGACTAAATAACTCTATTAGATCCCATGCATAGGGTTGCCACACATTGTGTGGAGACCAGCATAATGTAGTGTCACACTAGATTCTGATGCCAAACCCTAGTGGCATACCAATCTTGGAAACCTTTCTATATTAAATTCAATCATTTAATCCAAGTTTTCCAAATGATATTTTCTTATTATTTTTTTATTTCATACACCTATGAAACCTATATCATCCAGGTCACCACTATAAATATCTAACATACATAGTTGTGTCACTACACACACTCAAGTTCTTTATTTAAATCATGTATATCCCTGATAATGGGTCACCCACTAGTGATTTTCATTAATTGATAAGGTCATTGGGGTAATATAAATCTTTTATCACCTTAATAATGATTATAACGCATCGTAATGTATTATAGTAATACAGTCGTGCTTAATACACTCCTCATGGATTCTTTAAAATAGTATCCATATCTTTCGATCATTATACCAACTTCTATTTATCCTATTAATGATCAAGTGATATACTGGCCATCCAATCTGGTGTAACACCCAATAGAAATCAAAACTCTTGCATAATCACTGTAATAAAAATTATATAGGAACCTTTTTCCTAGTATTCCACCATGAAAGAAATTAAACTACATAGTATAGGTTCTAGTCGTATAACCTTAAACCATGGGTGACTATTATCCGAGTTTCTTAAAATTGAAATTCCCACCATTTGTCCTAGGTTCACAACCATAAATTTTACACCATTAGTAAGGTACTAATGACCTTAAAAGGGATCCAAATGGTCCTTGTCTTAGAAATTTAAAATTTATCTTCTGTCTTGTCAAATATAAGAAAACTACAAAAGTTTTAATCCACTTAACATGGATATATATGAAAACCCATTAATAATCTATCTCTAGAATCCACAAAACCTGTCACCTATATGGATGGTGAAAAATTAAAAAATTAGTGGTAGTTTGGATTTATCCATAACATATAAAACATTAGGTAAAATATATAGAACAATTCTAACATGTAAATAGAAAAAATCTTGAATATACAGTCTTATCACATTGTGATTGATTTTAATTGATCACATTCACGGAACATATAGATGTTACTAATACAATAATGTTTTAATAAACAATTATTAAATATATTAGAGAGTCAAAAATTGGTAAATATTCTCCTTAATGGGAATAATATTACAATAATACTCATTTTTTTTGACACAATAAACATTACGTATAGTTAACTTGTCATAGAAGCCACCTTCCATTAGAAAGCGGGGTTGTAATAACATGGGCATGGAAACATAAAAAAATATTTTAACGAAAATTTTCAACACCACACCTTATGAAAGATAATCAAGCCAATTATAATGAGAAATAAGACTTTAAAAATAATTACCCTAGTTGTTACAAACCCATTAAAAACCACACATGTTCCTAACTTCATACTCCACACATGATCTCATTAAAATGGTCTAATTCCACTATATATTGATCTAATTTCAAAGGAACCCCACATGAGTATATGAAATAATAATGATTGATCCATGATTCCTATCTTTAATAAGTTATAGATTAGTAACTATAATTTTGGGTATAACACACACAGATGGGAATCATTTCCCTCAACAGAAAATGTTGGAATGATATAAAAAATCCATTAATGCATAAATAATAAATAATCCATGATGGACTAAAATTATAAAAATATATAATTCATGAATGTTATAAAACATAAAAAAATATAGACATAAGTATAGAGAAAACCTCAAAAAGTAAAAAAACAATTTAAAAGAAACCAAACAACGCAAATAACTTAGTGGTACATGGAAAAATTCACAAACATCAAACTCCTACTATTCATATTGATCATCAAGATAAAATCACTTAACAACACCATCAACCCAACACTAATTTTTTTATATAAAATTAGTGGTGAAAAAATCATTATGCTCAGGAGGCCATAACCTAAGGATAAAAATCCTAGTCAATAGCATGCATGAAGAATGATCGAAGTAGTAAATTCATAAAACATAGTCATGTTCTTAGAAACTAGAATGCCCGTCGGTATATAAGATAAAAAAACTAGTGAATCATCTTCCCATTACATAATACCACATATTATATGGGAATCAATTCCTTTCAAGAATTTATGAGTCATATTTAATCACTGATGTATATCAGTTTCAAAAAAACTACTCATTCTCAATCATGTATATACCCATTTAACTATTACATCCCCAAGATCTCCATATATATTGCTAGAAAAACAACATACTATATATTTTATAAAACACAACATCAAGATATAGAATCTCTCTATTAATGACACCCACTAACCTTGTCAGATATAGTCCTAACGTCTCATTTCATGATGTATATCAACCATGTCCCCTTCTCTTCCTGACCACAACTATCACATAGCTACATAATAAAGTAAATAAACCTCATTCTGTCCTCCTCATGTTCAACTCAATCACATAACCACACCGTTACCACATCCATTGGCAGTGAAGAGACTAAGTATATTAGTTGGTCATCACATTAGCCTACCCACTCAATGTGTGTTAATTCACACCAAAGAAAACAACCCCCAGGTTATGGCTGTGTATATATCAATACTCACATATAATGAATTAAAATAAAAATATAATAAGTATAATATGAAAAAATATCATACTCATAAGTGAGATAATAATATAAGGCATCCCCATATTATAACTCCCAACTATAATTAGGTTTAAGAAATACTTCCATTAATCAAGTCATTGTATCATGTTGCGATTCTAGTGTGATTCTTCATTTAAATAAATACTATATCAAATTGTTTATGACATATGAAACACTGATCTTAATTTAACATGTATATATTTTACAATGAAATCTGGTCACCATTATTTTGTAACTATAAAATTGGAAATATCATTAAAAAAATTACAAGAAGTGTAAAACCCCATAAAAATAAAAAGTTAGATTAAATAATACATATTCAATCCTTATATATTACTATTACCACTTAAATGAATAAAATGATGTTTTATAATAAAAATTATTTGATAAAATTTAATTTTTAGAAGATAAATAATTAAATTAAATGGGATGTGACTAAAATTATTTAGTATTAAAAATACTATTTTCAGAATAATTTCATTTTTTTCATATATTATATATTTTTACATTAATAAATTAAATAAACCATTTTAAAAGGATTATTTTAATTAAATATTTTAATGATAAAACTAATATATTAACACCAATTTATGTTTTAATTGATATGGAATATTATTACGAACACATAAAATTTACTGTCATTTTTGCTAATAAAACATATTTCCATTATAATATATATATAGATTTAAAAGTTATATTGTTATATTTTATAACTTTTTTTGAAAGTTATTCAGGTTTTTAATTTTATTCTTAAAATTATCATAGGGTGATTTTTTTGAATTTTTTAAGGATAATGAATTTTTGGTCAATAAAATAAATTCTATTTTTAAAAAACACAACAACCTTTAAAGAATCATTATTATGTATATATGAAATAAAAAAATGTGAAAATTTTTTCACAATAAAATATTTATTTGAGGAGGAAATATTTCATTATAAAAAATATGTTTAATTTTTAATCATATGTTTGATGTCTCCAAACCTAAATTATATATTATCCTAATAAAAAATTAATCATAGTTCTTTGAATTTAATGGAGTGATTAGATTTTCCCATTTGGTATTGGATTGATTTAAATGTAAAAAGATACCCATTATTCTTTATAAAAAGGTTATAAATTTTTTGGGACGCATTGCAACTCAAAATTATTTGCATTAAATAATAAAATAGAGAATATTTTAAATTAAAAACACCCCTCTCCTAAAGTATAAATTTCTCCAATTTTCCTTATAAAAATTACTTTTCAAAAACTTCATAATGATGATTATCTGCTCATTTCCCATGTATAATGATTATTAGTACGCTTATGTATGTATTTTAATTACATATCTTAATGGCCTCAAGGATTTAGTAAATTAGCAAATCATCCACAAAGAGGTAACCTCAATTATCTTTCATTGTTTTATTTCTCTTCTTATTTTGACTCCCCAAATAAATTTCACTCTTCAAAAATTTATAAAAAAAATTTATAACATACTAATGTTATTATGATACTGGTATAACTATGATAATATATTTAACATATATACTCTCTATACCTCACTTTTTAGTCCTCTTGATTATGGTATGTTTGATATATCTATGATGACAATGTAAATTCTTTACTTATCACCATCTTACATCACAAAACATGTCATTAGGTCTAAGATAGGTGTTATATGACCTCATTAAAACCTCCTCTAATGCAAGAAGATAGAGAATTTTACCAATGATGTTAGTATTTTAGGGATGAGACAACATATTTCATATCATTTTCAGAAACATAAAATAATTACAAACCAACAAAAATATAAATAATTAGAGTTAAAATGCATAAACTAAATAGATGATGTGCCTGTCACATAATTAAATTATCTCCCAATGTGACAAGATTTGTCAAAGTAATAAAAAAATATAAAAAAAATTAAGATCTACATATTCCCCTATAGTCTATCTCGGTTTACCACTAACTCTATTCTCCACTATTCAGCTATCCAGCATAGGAACCTTCCCCTTCATCGTATCCCTTAGAAATTATATAAGCATATAAAAATATCTGATTAGGCTATGAGTAAATAAATCATTTGGAGACCAAAAATGTGTCCTTAACCTGAAGAGATCATGTTTACCTTGTGTATTCCATAATAATAATTAAATTCGATATAGTGTAAATCTATAATCTAAAACCAGATGGTAGTGCACCCACCAAGATGAAACAACACTCAAGTATACCTACTTCATTTCCACTCATGTAGATAATGGAATAATTTGGTATTAACTATAATATAACTTATACAACTTCATCACCATGTCATGGTAACATGTCATTTATCATTCCAAAAGACCATATCACCGTGTTTCCACAAGTAGAAAATATCTAGATCTAACAGCGATGAAGCTACCTCCTGGTGAATGGATCACGAAAAATAAATGTTAACATGGGTGCAATAATAATACGTCACTAAGGAAACCCCATGCATCTTCCAAATTCTCACATCCCTCATCATGATCATTGTATGTAAAGAACTCTTAACCTTTAAGGGATAAACATTATCATGATGTTCCACCTATTTCAAGTACCGCTAACCACTACCAATGTGTGATAACCAACATACAAGGTGATCATACTAAATTAAATAATATATCATCATGATTAAATTGGATTACACAATACAACATGTGATCAAAATAAATCAAGGGAAAAACTACACTTGTATCACACATATAAAAATAAATTACAATATGTCTTGAAATCTACACACAACCCCAAATGTGATCATAATCATGCAGGGACATCCAAATTGAAAAAAATATAATCATCATGAAAACAATTTTAGACACAATCCCAAAAGGGATAAAAAATTTCTACCATAATGTCATTAATTCAAAAAACAATTATAAAGCACCCAGTGTGGTTCAAATTTATGAGTGGAAACCTGAATTGTTTAAAACAACTCCCCATAGGACATGTTATTATAGTTACTAACACATCAAATATCATGGATTTTTAAATGATCTTAGATCTAAAAATATCCATTTTATATTAAGAATAAATAAAATAATATATGGGTTGATAATTTCCCTCTCCATTCTGATTTAAAAATTATCGTTTTATTCTGACACATGCATTCAAACTATTTTTCTCGAAAAAATTATAAAACAATATTTGACATCATAATATCTCTATAGTAAATCAAGAAGACATGTTGTATTAATTTAAAATTATTATTTGATAATGTAAATACTTATCCTTCATTAAATTTTGTAACTTATCCTTTCAAAATTATCTAATGTTAAATTTAAATTTTTTTTAAAAAAACAGGCTATTTTATTTTGATAATTTTTCTATAAATTAACCTTTTATAATTTGTTTATATAATCTCTTGATAATTCATGATAATTATTTGTCGATAATACAATTAATTATCCTTTGATAATTTATATATGCTTTATCCCATGATAATTCTTTTATAATTATCCTTATATAAATTTTATTATATTGCCTTTGATAATCTCACACATGTATCCATTTATAATTCTTTATAATTATCACATGAAAATTTTCACTTATTGTCCTTCTATAGTTACTTTAAATTATGTTTTGATGATTTTAATAATTTATCATTTTATAATTTAATATTAAATTACCATTTTATAATATTGTAGAATTATATTTAAAAAATTATTGGTTTTACTGTCTTATAATTCATCCAATTATTTTAATAGTTTTATTAATAATGTAGAGAAAAATTAAATAATCATAAAAAAAATTATATAAATAAAAATAAAACAAAAAATACACCTTAAACATACATAGCACTTCATTGAAGTATAGGGGACAATGTCATGCTAGATAAACCCTAACCCAATCCCTAGAGAGTTACTAATCGCACACAAGTAGGATTGAGGTTTCTTAAACTCATCTATATCAACCAAAATCAGGAGTTGATCATGTATATAAATCTTATGCACCTATGAATCTAATGATTCAAACCCCAAATTTCAATACCTTGGTTTAATATAATATTCAAATGAATGTTCATAGAGAAGATTTAAATTTTATCCAATTAAAGTGTTGTTGATATTTTTGGGCCAGAATGTATAGAAATCCACGATTTTTATATGATCTAAGAATGAGAAAAAGGATTTAATTTGGTTATGAATCTCGTTTATGATCTATAAAAATAAATTAATAATAATAAAAATATTAATAAATATATAAAAATGATATTTAAAAAATTTCTCTCAACTTTGATTTAACAAAACACCAGATACGGGAAAATTTTATTTTATGTCTAGTGTAAACCCTATATTACACCACAAGTGGAGGTCTAATATTTCTCATATGAGACACCATTTGAGAAATATTTCATTATTTTAGAAAAATAAAATGGGCCTAATATAATATATTTACCCTCAGGCATGATCTAACTAAACAACCGATACACAAAAATGATTATATCATTCTTAGCGTAAATATTATGTTCCCAATTTAATTGAATCCTTGATTTTCCCAACCTGGACACTATTTGAGTGATATTAAATTAATTTTTAGAATCTAAACACATATGAAAATATTTATTTTAAACTTTTATTATATTATTAATGAGGATCATCAGGCCCCAAAATCTCACTCAGACTCAATAACTAATTTAGAAAATATTTTTTAGAATATTCGAAAGTGTTAACATCGTGTTTACCATTATGTGTATTCAATTAAAAATAATGAGTTTATATGGTGTTTTTTAATAAAAAGGAATATTTTCACATTAATCCCCATAAAATATAAATAAATTTGGATTTATTATCATGAATATATGAGTATATTGTAATTATTCCATTCTATCAACATCTTGTCCATGAGAGGTAAGTATAGAGGTATTTCTTAAACAAATCCGGACATAAATATTGAGTATCAGACTCGTGTTACCATATTTACTCGATTCATATATGATACCACTGAATATTAAGATGTGGTAACATCTTCCTACAACGAAAAATCTCAATTATGTCCATTATCTTTGTAGGAATCTCCTTGTAATATTCATCGGGATCTAAGTCCAAATCCTGGTAGTCAATAATATTCACATGATCATCGACGTAACGCTATAATTGTGATGAATGATACATTTAATGCATACCCTAGTATAGATAAGTAATATCTTGATGATATTACATTTTCCCATCCCATTAAATGTTCACAAATAGTCCCACAAACTATGGTACAAGATTTCCTTGTTTTCTGAAACATTGGTGGGCTAATCGAATTGTCACTCTCAGGAAAACAATATCACCCAAAGTGAACTTTGAAGGTATCCTCATATAGTTAAAAAATTATATCCTCCATCTCTTAGTAGTGATCAACCTCTTCTAAATCAATTTCAATTTATCATAGGTCTGATATACAATACTGGATCCTACAACCACTACATCACCCACCTCATTCCAACAAAGTGGTTAAGGACATTATATCCATTAATGTTACCTCTAAGGCTCCATCTAAATTGAATCATGGTAACTATTTTAAAATAATCATAACTA
The DNA here is from genome assembly GCA_963277665.1 of Viscum album. Classification (NCBI taxonomy): domain Eukaryota; kingdom Viridiplantae; phylum Streptophyta; class Magnoliopsida; order Santalales; family Viscaceae; genus Viscum; species Viscum album. Next base: position 647,916,010 of record OY728119.1, read on the forward strand.
ATGTGGTCAGAGGTCATCACAGCCCTCTAAATAGTGTTTATTACTCTTACACTGGTACATTGGTGAAGGTTTGAACCCAAGGGAAGACAGATAAGAAATATAAGGTTTTAAACATGATAAACTCCACAGTTGTTAGCAATGGAGGGAATGAAAATCTTTTATGTTTTTTTTGTATATAATTTTTACTGATGAAGTGGAAAACGGATGAGGAAAAAATTATTTTTTAACAAGGAAACTAAAATTTGAACTAAGTACTGATAAACTAAATAAATACATTAATCTAATATTAAACAGCAGAGCAAGGAACATTGTTCAATTATAATGCTCAAGAATTCTAACTACCTGCTAAAAGGTTAACCTCCTCTCAAAATTTTGTTGTATCACCCCTTAAAAAATTTTATGAATATATCTCACTAGGAAATTCAACATGTAGAGGAATAAGTAATGGAGTCCGCCATCCCAAACTTAATCTGACTGCTTCCGATTTTGAAAAAGATAAAAATTGGAAATATATTCGCCATAAAATTAACACTGTAAAAGGAATTAAAGATTTTATAAGAAAAACATTCAAGATCAACCTCACCAGTCAATATTAAAATTATTAACTTTAATGAACAGTTTATGAGTGAACAATTCAAATGAGAATCATAATTCTATCTCTCTGATTGATTATGACACTGAAAATTTAAAAATGTAAAGAGATATTATAATAAAACCTAGTAGAATTAAATTCCTAAATGAAAACATATCTACTTATTATCATATTGATTTCAACACTATAAACATATGAAAATAGTGTACAACATCTAAGTACAGAGGGAAGAAGAACTCCCCTAGAGCTACTCTTCTTTATGACTCTTCGTCTCCTACTCTGCTCGTGTGCTTCTCTCGGGAGTCTTTGCTCTTGAAAAAGTGTGTACATCGAATGTGAACGAGCATCCAAAATTTTCTTTTACTTATTTACTTTAAATACCATCCATCATGTCCTACATTTCATTTCATGTTTCAATCGACTTCAAAAGTCCTTCACTTAAGCACCGCACACGTGTGTTTTTTTCATGACTGACATGTCGCGCTAGTTTTGCCTTTGTAATGAACTCCCGGTGAGTTAGTTATGTAAACCTGTGTGTCTTTACAAATGTGGTTTGATCTTGCATAGTAAAAACAGAAAATAAATAATTCAATGTCAATAAAAAGTGTTAACTATTATAAATAGACAATTATATACTTAGTTAATTTAAGATTAAATGTTAATTAATTTATATTAATAGTTTTCTGTTATAAAATTATTATTTTTTTATATTTTGAACTATGATTAAATTATTTAATTACTTACTTTACTTTATTTATTTAATTATAATTATTTAATAACTTAACTTAAACAACATTAAACATGTTATTTAAAAATATTTATAAATAACAATTTTTTAAACTATTTAGATAAAATATTAATTTATAATAATGTTTTTAATTTAATTATTAATTTTTCAATAATTAAAACTAATAATTATTGGTTAATTAATTCTATTTTTATTAAATAAAATTAATTTATTTTGATTATTATTATTAGTAACTTTATTATTATTTTTTAGGTTTTTTTAGATTAGATTAGCTTTTTAATCTTCTACCGCCCCACCCCCATAAATATCGGCGCACAGGAGGTAGGGTGTGGTTCTCCACATGAGGTAGCCACCAGAGCACCTGCACAATCTGACGTCCTTCTTCACTCTAGTGGCTAGCAGCACATGTGAAAAACTATCCTTCTCCAGATCTGTTGTAGTAGTCCTCATATCGTGAAGGAACAACCCTCAGATCAGTGGCTCTCATGCCGGTGACCCCTAGTTTTTCTTCTGGAGGATTCTATTCCTTTTTCATGTAGCTGAAAACTACAGCAGGCAGTGACTCACATCCGAACAATGAATCATAGACAGAAACTGAAATCCAGGTGTCTGCGGTAACCGGGTCCTCCCCAATGACGGCTTAGGTTCTTTTCTAGACTCAGCCTCATCTCAAAGCTTGGAAGGCAGTGGCTTAGCATCTCAGGACCTTCAATGTGGTGGAAAACTTCTTCTCACTAACCAGAAAGAGATCCCCCCTATTTCGGCTCTCCTCATCTTGCATTGGCTTCATGCAGTTCTCCCCATCACTAAATTAGTTCGGTTCTTCACCTAGTGGCCCATCACGGTGGCACTGCTCTTCCTAGAAAACTCACCCTCATGTAGATGACATCATGGATTCCTCTGTAGAATAATAGTTATTATGGCGATTCTAATACAGAGTTGTAGTTTATGTGGTTTTGAGGATGTGGTTCAGGTTCTGCATGTTGTGGTATCACCAGGATGAGATGTAGTGAATCTGTAGAAGAAGTGGTGCATGAGTTTGCATGGACTGAGGAACCGGTGTCTGAGTTTGCGGTATGAAATAAATGGTGGTTGGGGATGATGTTCTAGAAATGGTTGATACGGTACAACCATAAGACAAAGTGGTGGCACAACTATGGAATAAACCAGTGGCGCCGTGAATAAATATGGACACAGGGGTTATGATGCGAGAGGAAAGAGTAAGAACCGGTGGGACAACATATGGGAATTGGCAGTGGCACACAGACATTACCTGTAAAAATAAAAATTATTAAACGATGGAAAAAAATTTAATCTAAAATACATACTGATAAACTAAAACTTATTAAAACATTTATAAACAACATAAAAAAACGTAAATTAAAAAAATGAAATAAATAAGCCTTTAATTTAATTTTCAAAAACATTTTTATAAAATATTTAAATTAGAACTAAAAAACTAACATTAAGAGACCATTATATTTTAAAAAGTTAAAAGAAAAATTATTTTTAAAATTAAAAGAACACAAAATAAAGTAAATTATTTTAATATGATTACTTTATTAACTTAAATTTTATTAAAGTAGGCAGTTAATTATTTTATCGTTAAACAATTAATTTAATTTATAAAATTAAATTAAACAGATTTAATAAAAGTAGTACATTTATAATATTAATTTTATAATTAATGATTTTTTAGAAGACATCAAATAATTTGATTACGATATTTTAAATTAACTAATATTTCATAAAAGAAATGCTAAAATTAAACTACATTATTTATGTGAAAAAATAATAATTAATTAATTAACAAGTAAATATTAAATTATTAAATATTAAAACAAAAACACCGAACTAAATAGAATGTTATTAGACTATAAAATTAATGTAAGATATAAATTAACTATTTAAAAGGCTAAAAAACAATTTTAACTATAAAATTGATAAAATAATAGATGTAATTCTAAAAATTCCAAAGTTAACTAATTTATAAAAAAGTGTAATAATAATTAATTAAATCAAAAAAATTAATTAAAAAGACATGAAAAAACATGTGTTTTTAAGGCCATGACAAATTCCACCATACTTAAGCATTGTTTTCACCCAAACAATCTCATAAATTATTAACCGTGAAACCATATGTATGTTTATGATTCAGATAAAAATGTAACAAGTTCAGCAATTTGAAACAGTGGATAGAAACATGTCTATAAGCTTCCGAAAATGAATTGATGAAATAAATCTTCCCAATAACATATACTCAATGGGTAGTCAAGAAAGAAAATAATCATCAATCAATGATGGTGTCCTACCTCAAATGTGACATTACTTAGTGACTCATTCAATTCAAATCTAAAATCTAATTCCTAGACTGAAAATAGGTTAAATTCATGTGGATTTGAGAACATAACCAATGGAACTTTGTTCATTCACTCATTCCTCAAATCCAAAAAAAAATATTTTTTTGTGTCAATCACCTTAATGGTACAACCTCAATGACTTCCATATAAACCAATTGGACACTTATTCATTAGGAGTGCATCATTCCCCTCACCTTAATGAACTCCTTTTTGAACCTAGAAAATTTCTTTAATTTTTTTCAAGCCATGTATCTGGTGCTAAGCACTGTGCAATGCACTTATTCCAGGTGTACAGATGGATTATAGTAAACAGAAACGTATTTAGCATCTAGGGTATCAGAGATTCACCGTGGGATCCCAGATGAACAAATTACTCTTATTTCAAAATATTTTTATGAAAACAATTAATATTTTCTCATTATGGTAATTAATTTATTAAATAAAAAAACTGTGTCTCCTAGGATCAATTCAAACTTCATGTTCCAAGGGTTATGATCAAAATTCGTTTAAAATGTTACCCATATCTCTCTCAAAAGTAGTTCCTAAACCAAGATCTCATAAAACCACTAAGAAAGACCACTCAGAAATCATCCAACCTCAATAATTGCATATTCAAAAAAATATTAACTACCATAATGGTACTTTTCCTATGGAAAGACTCATTTTAGATATAGTGTAAAGCCTAAAATTATGATTTTTTTTAAAAAAAATTAACCATTTTTTTCTAAAAGATTAATGTGAAGTGGGGATTGATGGGTTCACATTATAGAACAGTTTAAAGCAATATATTATTGTCCCCATACCCCACACATATAATCAAACATTATCTTCAACGTTGACTTCTAAAGTAGAGAAGAGAAATTTCACAGTTAGTGTTCAAAACAGATTTTGAATTTAGTAGATTGATGAAACGTATAAAGGGTCTCTTTGATGTTAAAAAATATTGTTTTCCACAAAGGTTAATTAACAGCAGGTTTATAAGCAAGTGCATGCATTAACATTTATGTTCAGTGTATAATTTTCAATACATATCAAAAGTAGCATGTTAGGTTTAGGTGCATAGTTAATTAGGGTGAAATCAAGTTTAACAGAAATAATTCAGTTGGATATTCAATACTGAAAACAAAGTTTATGCTAAACACACCAACCTAATGCTTCTAAAAAATAGCAGCACGTACCCCCCCCAAATAGTTTCATACAGTGAGAAGATTTTAATAACAATTAAATTCAATTTTTAGATGTAATGTACATGTATATTTTTTTCATTACAACACATGCAGAATTATTTTCAAGAGGGTGATATATTGCTGGATTTTTAAATAGCTAAAGTCATGCAGTGGACTAGTTTAATAAAAACAGTAGTATATATAGCAGAATTTTCTACAAGCTGATTTTTTAATTATAGTACACCAAGAAAGCAGGTTATTATAAACAAACAGGAAATGCAGTAGATTTTTTCTAAATGCATTAAAAAGAAGAAAAAAATTAAAACAAAATTTAATAGTATAGTACTTCCCTGACATAAAGTTTTATTCATTATTCTTCCAAAAAAGGAATTCCACTTCTCCATGAGAACCACAGTGGCATCATGAAAATAGATCATGTAATCCCGATACAAAAATTGAGTACAGACAGAGCATTCAAAAGACAAAAAAGATGAACTTTATTCAAAACAAACACAATAGAAAAATAAAAGTAAACCCAAAATAAGAACTATGGGTTGACTCCTATACGGCACTGAGTTTTAATGTCTTCAGTTAGACAATAATTAATTACAATTGTTCTATTTTATTGAAAAAAATATAAACCATGGGTTTCCTCCAATGCAGCACTAGGTTTATAGTCCCCTACCAGACTTACCTAGAAACTAAGCATAATCACCAGGTGGATGTAGTTTCCTTTATAGGAACCACAACTTGTGTTTTTACCAAATTTATTTAAAAGATAAATGAAATTTGTGGGCACAAAAACATATGAAAACTAAAACTAAACTCCCATAGTCTTAAATAACCCCAAAAAATCACCCTTTATTAGTTGGAGGCATGGTGCGGTCAACTTCCTGAATTGTTTTCAGAATTTAAACATTTAATGTTTTGAGGAAGTTAAAATTTAGTAGGTGATTCAATTTGTATGGACTTATTCTCATGGCCATCTCTCTAAACTTTAACAAAAGAAGATTAACATTCATTGGTAAAATGGGTAAATTTTGATTAATAGGTTAAAAAAAGATTCAATAAGGTGCTGAACAGAGTCATGTACAATGGAACTCAAGGATAAATGCACTTTTACACTACAATAAACATCTTTAGAAGGTTATACACGCTTAATAGTTGAGGGTGAAAGTGATATGAAGGGATGATAATTTATTTTATCACAAATATATTCAAGTCTAACAATGTTGTAAATTGCATCCAAAAGATCCTCATCTTTTAACTCACACTGAACATCTACTAATTATATCAACTCCATTGTACAACCATCATCTATTGTGTGCTCAACCTCTACTTCAAGTTCATTTTCAAAGGGCTCACTTTCCAAAACAATGCCTGTAGTGTGAACCAGAAAGTTCAGTTGAGGAGGAGAAATGTTCAACTCAGCTTCCATAAATTGAAATTCCATATTGTTCTAATTCAAATAGTTTTCCCCATAAATGAAAACACTTCATTCCATTTTAGTACATAGAGCTTCAACAATGATATAACTATGAGAATAGGGAAAAGAAAACTCATCAGTTTCAGGTTCGACTTCAACCCGATTATACCCAATATCTAGTTCAACCTCAATGTTCACAATGTTAGATAAATTTGGTGAAGAGTTTTTAACATTCAAGTTTTCAGTTTCATGTTTGACTTCAACCTGAGTAACTTCATTCTCAATACTTCTAAAACTATTATTTTTCTCCAATGTAGGAATTATGAAGAGAACTGGGCATTCCTTTTCAATCTGTTTCAATTCATCTTTAAAATTTTCAAACTCAAAATCATTGATGTTCTTTTTGGGATATTAAATTTTATTCTCTTGATTTAGTGAGTTTTTTATTTCCTATTTAAGTTCATCAGTATCATATTTTTCAAAGTAAAATGTTTTTTCCCATGTTCAGATTCACTCCCTCCTCAAATTGACTTTCAAATATTTTATAAAAACTTTCCTTTTTCATTTTCTTCAAATTATTCTTGTTCCTTAACCCTTTTTGTAACTCTAAAAGCATGTTTTCAAATATTTTTAGGCTTTGATCTTTCTCTTGAGTGTATATAAATTGAATTTCATGGTTATTGACTAAAAAAGTATTACAAAGATCCACCCTAGAATCCAATTTATAATCACTTAGGTCAATTTTATCTAGTTTGTCAAGACTTTTATCAAAATATTCATCCTCTTCAATGAAATGAATATGTTCTGGCTAGTTATGGACACACTGCCAGGCAGTGTGCCCATAACAGCCACAACAGACACAGTTTGGTCCATATTGATCAATTTTTAAAATTTTCATATTAAACAACACACTCAATGTCTATTAGAATTTAAATAAGAAACATAAGTAGAAAATGTTCACAGTTTCTATGCAGATATTTGTATGATTTTTTATGTCTTTTTTGATTTATTTTAAATTATCGAAAACATAGAACACTCAAAACGTTCCTTATCTGGAAACAGTGCCAAATTTTTATGTGGCTGGAGGTCGTCACAGACCTCAAAATAATATTTATTACTCCTACACTAGTACAGTGGTGTAGGGTCGAACCTAAGGGAAGATAGGTATGAAATCATAGATTTTAAATAAAATAAAATCCACTATTTTCAATAGTGAAGGGAGTGAACATCTTTTTTGTTTTTGTTTTCTTATGTTATTAATAATGAAGTGGAAAAAGGATGAGGAAACATGATTTTTTTACAAAGAACCTAAAATTTACACTATGTACTAATATACTAATGAAATTCAGTAAACTAATATTAAGTAGTAGGGAATGGATCAATGATCAATTGTAATGATCAATAATTCTAACTACCAATTAAAAGGTTGAACTCCTAGAAAATTTCTATTGTATCACTCCTCAATGAATTGCTAATAAATCTACATCACCAAGAAATTCAACGGGCATAAGAATAAGTAATGGAGTTCCCCACACCAAATTTATTATGACTTCTTTAGATTTTGAAAAATATAACAATTAGATATAAACTAACCATAAAATTCCCAATGTTAAAAACATAAAATCATTGATAAAAAACATACTAGATCAACCAATCCAGTCTAATTGAAATTCTGAATTTGAAAGAATAGTTGAGGAGTGAACAATTGAAAAGATAATCATTATTCTATCTCAAAGATTGATTATGATACTGAAAATTGAAAAGATGTGAAGATAGAGTAGAATAAAATTTAGTAGAATCAAGTAACCGAACTAAAAACATATTAAATTATGATCATATTTATTTCAACACTAAAAAATAACCAAAACAATGTACAAAATCTATGGATAGAGGGATGAAGAACTCCCTTAGCGCTACACTGCTTTCTGACTCTTTCTTCTCCTGCTCTACTCATGTGATTTTCATGTGAGTCTTCACTCTTGAAAAAACGTGTGTGTAAAATGTGAAAAAGTGTCCTCCTTTTTCTTATTCTGATCTTCTTTAAATACCATCTATCATCTGCTTCCTGTCACCGCATGTTTCCACTGACTTCAAATGTTCGTCACTTAAGCACCGCACACATGTGTGTTTTTATGACGGACACGTCATGCTTGTTTTGACCTTGTAACTAACTCCTGGAGAGTTTTTTGTGTGAACCTGAATGTGTTTACAGACTTGGTTTGAACCTGCATAGTAAAAAATGAGAATAAATAATTCAACATTGATAAAAAGTGCTAACTATTATAAATAAACAATTACCTAAATAGTTAATTTTGGATTAAATGTTATTTAATTTATATTAATAGTTATCTATTATAAATTAATTAATTTATTCAAATTTGAACTATGATTAAATTATTTAATTAGTTACTTTACTTTATTTATTTAATTATAATTATTTAAAAACATTACATAAACAACATCAAAGTTATTATTTATAAATATTTTTAAATAAAATTTTTAAAACTATTTAAATTATATATTAATTTATTGTAATGTATTTAATTTAATTATTAATGTTATTAATAATTAAGAATAATATTTATTGGTTAATAAATTATATTTTATAAACGTAATTTAATTTATTTTTAATATAGTTTTTAGTAACATTATTATTTTTATTTTTATTGTTTTTAGATTACATATGTTTATTTATCTTTTGCCTCCCCCCAAATATGGGCACACAGAGGGGAGCGTTTGGTTCTCCACATGAGGGAGCCACCTGCGCTCCTCTACTGTCCGGCGAACTTCTTCACTCCAGCAACCCATAATGCTGGTGAAACACTATCCTTCACCAGATCTATTGTTGTGGTCTTCATCCCACTACAGACTAGCCCTCAGAATAGTGGGTCTCAAGCAGGCGCCCCCTGTTTTCCCCTCTGGGGTATTGTCCTTCTATTTTGAGCAGCTGGAAACTACAACGGGCAGTGACTTAGGTCCGAACGGAGGATCTTAGATGTGAACTGAAATCCAGGAGGCTACAATAATCGGGTCATCCCCTTCGATGGCTTATGTTCTTATCTAGACTCGCCCATAGCTCATAGCTCAGAAGGTAGTGGATCATCGCCTCAGGACCTACAAAGTGGTGGTGAACTTCTACTTGCAGACCAGTAGAATATCCCTCTAATTTCCACTCTACCTCATCTAGGATTGGCTACATGTTGTTCTCCCCAGTACCATCTTCATTTGGTTCTTCACCCAACGATGCATCATGGTTGCGCTGCTCTCCCCAACAAACTCCTCCTCATGCAGATGGAAACATGGATTCCTCCGGTGAAAAAATAGTTGTTGTGGTGGTGCTGAGACAGAGTTGTTGTGTAGGTGGTTTTGAGATTTCAGTTCGGGTTCTATGTGTTGCGGTATCAAAGGGATGTGATGAATTGAATCTATAGAAGAAGAGGTGGAATAGTTTGCGGGGACTGAAGAACTAGTGAGGGAGTTTGCGGTATGATAGAAATGGTGGCATGTGATGACATCCCAAAAAGGGTTGATACAGTGCCACCGTAATACAAAGTGGTGGCACAACTAAGGCATAAACCAGTGCCACCGTGAATAATTACAGGCGCAGGGGTTATAACGCGACATGAAAGAGTGAGAATCAGTGGAACAACATAATAGAATTGATGGGGGGACACAGACATTACCTATAAAAATTAAATTTATTAAACGTGTATAAAAATACTTAAACTGAAATAAATACTGAAAAAACTAAAAATTTTTTAAACAGTTATAAACAACTTAGAAAAACTTAAATAAAAAGAATGAATCAAATAAGTCATTAATTTAATTATCAAAAAAATTATTATAAAACATTTAAATTAGAACTAAAAAACTTATATTAGGAGACCATTAAATTTTATAAATTTAAAATAAAAATTGATTTTTAAAATTAAGTGATCAGAGAATAAATATAATTAATTTTAATTAATTACTTTAAAAAATTAAATTTTATTAAAGTTGAGAGTTAATTTTTTTATTGTTAAACAATAAAGTTAATTTAAGAAATTAAATTAAAGAGATTTAATAAAATTAGTGCATTTATAATCTTAATTTTATAAGTATTGATTTTTTAAAAGACATCATATAATTAGATTATGTTTTTTACATTAATTAATATTTAATACAAGAAATGTTAAATTTAAACTACATTATTTATGTGTAAAAGTAGAATTAATTAATTAACTAGTAAATATTAAATTATTAAAAATTAAAAAAGAAACCCTAAACTAAATAAAATGTTATTAGACTATAAAATTAATATAATATATAAATTAACAATTCAAAAATCTAAAAATAAAATTTTAATTACAAAATTGAAAAAATAAATGATTAAATACTAAAAATAAAAAAGTTCAATAATTTAGCTAAATCTGTAATAATAATTAAATAAAAATAAATAAACATTAATTAAAAATATGTGGGAAAACATTTGTTTTAAGGCCAGATCAATAATAAAAGCTAGATTATTTTCCCCTGCACTACCAAAGTCTACAACACAAGATCTATGAATATCCTCGAAAATGCATATCTTTCATTCAACCCTTTCCTTCTGTCTGAGGATGGTATGATGTTATCAATATTAAAAGAGTCCCCATGAAATTTTTATATCTTCAATTTTCATGATAATAAATATCTATTTGTATATAATTTATGAGTATTTTTATGTAGATAATTTAATTTTTCATAAAAAAATCTTGTTATAAAACTGTTATTTTGAAGTAACTTCTCATAAGGGTAAAATACATATTAACACATAGGAATATTATATGGGATATGTTTAGGGTTAGGAAATGATTCATCAATATATTTCCATGCATGTGGTGCCTCAGTAAATATATAATAAAAATATTAAATATATATTGTTACACGAATACAGTTTGTCCAAAATAATAAAATATATTGCTAATGGTGTCTTAGATGGTAAATCGGTGGAACTCCTTAAATCTGTAATATAGGATTTATCCTAGGATCTATATAATAATTATGCATGTTAGGATTTTAGTTAGATCACTTATGGGATTAAATATATTATATTACACACATGCGATTAATCTAATATAATGGAATATATATCTAATAGTGTATCATACTAGAAATATGAAACCCCCATTAGGTTTCGAATGTGGGTTGTTCTTATATGCAACTTAACATTTGTGTATTTCTGGTGTTTGGCAAAATTCCAATGAAGGTTAAATCTGTAAATATTTTTATTATATTTTAGTTTTTTACTAATTTTATTTTTATATTCCATCCTACCCAAACATAACCTACAAAACACTATATTATCATAAGTGGATTATCCCAAATATTTGAACATTTTTTTCACCCAAAATTTCAGCAACAGGATAATTGGGTATAAATAATGTCTCCATAATGTATTTTCAGTCGAATATTATATTAAATCAAGGAATTGATTTTTTGTTTTTATAATGGATGATTCATACATGGTTGGGTTTTATATACCCAATTGAAACCAATTTTTCAATGATCGCATATTGTTCCTGATGCCTCAAACCTCTTTGCACATAGTAATCAGGTCTACAATGATCTGGTTGGGGTTTCTCTAACACATCATAGTCTCCTCTCCTGGAGTGCACAACATTGGTTGAAGTTGGGTTTTTATATATATTTATTTATTATTAAATTATTCTTCTTATATTTTTTACTTTATTAAAAAATCATGGAAAACAAATATGATGAATAGTAAAATAATAAATCATTGTATTTGTCAAACATAATTCCACAAGATAATCTAAATGATAATTATAAATAATATTATACAAGGATAAATTTTCAAAATTATCAAATGATAATTGCAAGTAATTATCAATGGATAATACTGAAATATTATCAAGAAATAATTGCAATAAATAATCAAAGGATAATTGGAATATTATAAAATTTGTTAAATGATGGAAATATAAGAATTATAATATGAAAATGACTATCGAAATTTTCAAAGGATAATTAAATGTATTATCAAATGATAATTATCAATAATTTAAAAGAAATAATTTCAATAAAATTTCAAAGGATAATTTATATGAAAATTATTAAAAGGTAATCACAGATTTATCAAAAAAATGAACCAAATTATAATGAGATAATTTAAAATGTATAATTTATATAACATTGTTAAGTATAATTATTTATATTATTATATAACTATTATAATGGACTATCACATGTTCTATTTAATAAATTTATTAGGATTATAAAAAAAATGAGTTTTTGTAAATTTTCTGAGGAAATATTATAAATTTTGTTTATTTTCCAAAAATGGTAATTCGAAAATTATTTAGTAGAGAAAAGGTATCAATACATGGAATATGTTATTTCTTCATGAAATAAAATGTATAGTTTTGGTTCTATGATAGTTTGAAAACAACAAGAGTTAATGTGTCAAAAACTATAATAATATGTAATGTGAGGAGGTGTTCTTAAATATTTAGGTTTCTACTATATCTTTCAAACCACACTAGTTCGTTTATTCTTTTAGCTGATGCCTATGACTTCATGGTAGGAGGTTCCTTTTGATTTTAGGCTCACATTTACACTTGTTTTCAGGATGATAATTATTTATGGAATTTTGATTTTTATTCTTATTTACGATCTCATGGGGGTATTTGTATACACTGTGATACATATTGTGATATATAATTTCATAATGAAAACAAGAGTATCTTTCTCCATATTTCATTTTTATCATATTTTGTTATATAGGATTCTATATATTAATGATGATTTTCTATTCCTACTAGTGAGCTCACCCAATATTTGTTTTTCTATTACATGGTGGTGGTCAGTTTTACTTCATATAGGTAGATCTTCAGGACAAGTTTATACATTATCGTGGGATCTGTCTGACTTAAAATGATAGAGAATAGATACATGATCATTGGGTGGAGGTATGAGGTAGCCATGCTGGAATATTATGTACGTACCTGAGTAGCCTTTATTTTCTTTGCTCAGGGAACAATAATGTATCTTGGTCAATGATAGTATGATATTTTATAGACTAGTTGGTGATGGGTGAAATAGTCCTTTTGAGGGATTGGTTATCTAATGTTTTTTTTCATATGACACCATTAGGATGCCGTATAATGGATATTTAGGTTACTACTGACTTCTTTTATTATATTTTCGTATGGATCCCATATATGTACGATTGAGGGTTTGTGGTTGATTCGTTATTGTACTACCTGTTGGGTTTGGATTGTATATTTAATACAATATGAATTTATTTATTATCATGGAACACACCGGTTTTACTTGAGAACTTCATGTTAAGGATGCAGTGGTGGTGTCCTACTTAGTTATCTACTGACCCCCTACTAAAAAAATTCAGTGTTCTTACAGATATCATGAGGGATCCAATATAGAGAATGGGCCATCTGGTGGATAACATAGTAGATGAAGATAGATCGGTTGGTGGACTATGATGGACTCCATAGGACACTATAGATCTATATTTTTATATTCTTTTATTAATATGGACATGTATTCCACATTTAGATAAAAATTATTTCTGTGAAATTTATGTCATCAGTTTAGTTATTTAATTTTTTACTCTAATTTTTAATATTCTGTTTGTTTATTATGATTATTTTGATCCTTGAAATGATATTGAGGTTGTAGTATTCCCACTGATATACTAAGACCCTTGCTACTATTCAGAAGCATCTTATATATTGGCAGGTTTTCTTAAGGTCATATAAGACTCAACTGGGACTCAGTGGTTCAATTTGGTATGTTAAAAAATATCATCAGAGCCAAAAACATATTTAAAAAGCAGAGGAAATTCCTTGGTTTTATCTTATTGGTCCAAAACATTAGAGTTTTTCATTAATGGTGGTTTGGGGATATTATAACCCCCCTAAAAATTTGAGGGTTAAAATTCTAAATGTTACAACCCATGTCAACAAGGTGCACCTTAATTTTTCATATCCTATCTGATTTGAAAATGTTTTGGCTTATGAGAATATTGATTAGTCCAATAAGTGACCTAGACTAGAAATAGGCTCTGTTGTGCTAAGAAGGATCCAACAATTTTACAGAAGACAACTATGGTCAAAGGACCGGGTCCATGGTTCAGAGAAAGCCAAGTCATGATACACTACCAATATTTAGTGTTATTTTATATTATGTAAAATAAATTTATTTGATTGTATTATAATATTTTTAATTATTTTTATTGCATTATAAATTATAAATAAATAATTAAACAAATTGAAACAGAATTGAATTATTTAAAAGAAACACAACTTCAACCAATTCACACTTCAAAAATTATTAACAAATAAATTCCACTAATTATAAATAATCAATAATGATAAAAATAATATAATTAAATATTTTTATTTATGTTTGGATAAAAAAAAATTTATTTTTTAAGAGGCGTAAATGTGAAAAAATAAAACAACAACTTTATTAACAGAAGTTTTTCCCAATATCCATTTCTTGTTGTCTATTTCGAAATATATAAATATTATTCTTTTATTATAGAGGCCCAAGGTTTATCATACATCGAAATTACAATAATTTTTCTGAATATATAATACATTACAAAAACAGACACCAAAGGACCGTAATAGTTTAGTGTATTTGGAAACACGGAACATAATCTTCTAATCACGTTGAAAGATCTTCATCATCTCCCATAAAGATCTTCATTTTTTGTTTTCTTACCTAAAACCTTTCTTTAAATCTTGGGGAAAAGAAAACATATAAAGGGTGAGCTCAAATTCTCAGCAAGGGTAAGCATGGAGAAAACCAAACAAATCATATACATTTGAACTTAAACATGAAAATAATGTTTAAACATCAAAATCTTGAGAAAAGACATAAAACATGGAAGTACGTAAGGAATAGATCATAAAGAAACATTAATCATGATAAAATAGCATGGGAATAAAACTTGTAATTGTGGAAAAACATTAAGCACATGATATGATTTCCATAGTAGCCAAGGCATTGCTGCCAAGACCACCTTAGTGGAAAAAGACTCTTATTGAACCAGGTTTACTTGTCGTTCCAGCCCTGTATTACTGAACCAGATTTACTTTCTGTTCCAGCCATGTCTATCTCATGAGATATAAATTTTTACCCAATGAATTGGATGGAGATATAGGCCCCGCCCATCTCATAATGAAATCATTCTTACGTGTACCACAACATAAACATAAATCATTCATCATACCCCAAAGAATAAAATGGGTTTCATAAATATCATCCCATCATAACATAATCCATATAAAACAAATGGATATCATTTCATCATAATAAAAATAAACCATGAAAATAATAGAGTCATTATAATTAAAACATAATCATACTAAATAATGT
Source organism: Viscum album (assembly GCA_963277665.1). Taxonomy (NCBI): domain Eukaryota; kingdom Viridiplantae; phylum Streptophyta; class Magnoliopsida; order Santalales; family Viscaceae; genus Viscum; species Viscum album. The sequence continues at coordinate 647,931,686 of OY728119.1, forward strand.
CATCAGAGATGGAAAATAGTTTTGACAAAAAACTTGAAATGAATTCTTGTGGAAAATATCATTTCTTCTTCAAAATCATTTTCTTTTCACAAAATTCCGTGAAATTTTAAAATAAACGTATTTTTTTGAAAATAGTGAAAAAATATTATAGAGTAAGATTCTGGAAAATAAGGCATTATGAAACCGTAAAAATCTGTTCATGCCGTATAAGTTAAAAAAACATTCTCCTTGTACTTTTGTCAGAAAAGTCAAAAAGTACCTTGTATGGTAAACAAAAGGATGATTCCTTACATACCATGTAGTAAAAGTCAAAAATGGGAAAAAAGGACTTTAAACAAAAATGGAAATATTTTTATAAAACCTGGACATGGAAGATAAATATAACCCCCAGTAAATACTTACGAATAAACAATCTCGGATAAAAATTGAAATTGCGAGATTTTCACTTACCTTAGGTCCGATATGTTTCATATGTATCCAAAAATCCTGTATAATGATTTAAATAATTTCATTTACTCATTAAATAATCATATTCATTGTTATGATATCATATATGGTTAAAGTGTTACTTTATATTACCCGTTATTATGTAAATTCCATGTAAAAGAAGCGTTTGCGGTTAAATTGATTCATTTATCGTACGTGTTTCGACTTGTTGTTCTTGAAATTATTACTTATATCCTGATTTACTTAATTCCAGAATGTAAGAAATTATTTATATATAATATATATTCAGCATACACAAATATATATATGATATATTGATAAATGCAATGAAATACATCGTTCATGGAGACGGTATGTCATACGTATGCATGAACACTGTTTTCGTTTCCTTATTGAATTGAATGGAATTAAGTAGATGACATATATATATATACATAAATCCAGTATAATTATTATATCATATATTTCATTATTATTCAGTATATATACTTTGTAATTATTCATGAATGGTTAACATGAACAATGAATCTCATTGCGTTCGTGGAGACGGTAGTCCATACGTACGCACGAGCGATGATATCATTCCCCTAATTATTGAATAGAATTGGAATGGATGATATAATATCTTAGAATAATTATGATGTTATAATAGCCATATATAGTTATTCTTTACACCATTATACCCACACAAGTAAGGTGGTGGTGGAAAAACTGATTATACCATGACGTGGAGACGGTATTCCGTACGTACGCACGCGCGGTGATTTCATTTTACGTAGAATGGATAGAAGGTGAAATGGAGGTGTTTCATATTTATAATAACATATCTGTATATTAGTTATATTTATTTTATTACTTCATATTGGAAAAACTAAAGATGAGGAAGTAGACGATGAAAGAAACTTGAAAGAATCGGTAGAAGAGATTACCTCTTCATGGACACCCCTCTTTGAAACTTCCTCTTAAGGCACTATATTTGATCTGTTAAGGATAAAAGAACCTCTATAATGTTTATTGGAAAGTTTTGAAGGGAAATGGTTAGGGGTTGGCCGATCTTGAAAGCTCAAAATTGTGTAAGGAGAAGAGGGAGGAGGTGCCCTTTTAGAAGGGAGGAAAGGGGCACCTTAGAAAAAACTAAAAATATTATTTTATAATAAAGTCATATTCGGTTTATAATAGCTCACAATTGATTTATTTTGAAGCTAATGTGGGGATGGGATGAAGTCCTCTCATCCAATAGGTTTTAGACAAGTTTAGGTTACTATTTTAACCTTATCATTTAGATTTAACTCTATGTTAAATAATTTAACCTTTACCGTGTTTTCTTGTTTTCTTACACGATATGGTTAATAAACTTACAATAACAAGACAAACGAACCCCAAGTGGTTGATTATTAATATATATAACCTTATCTATGTCATTTGGCCGGACCTTTTCTTTTTAGGAATAAAATTACAATTAATAATATAATATTTGTTTTACAAACTATTTTATATCAATTATGACACTATTTGGTAATTGATTTTTTTGAAAATCATAACAGTATGATTATTTCGAACATAGTTAATTAAATCAATAATTACATTTCATGTTAACCAATAAAATTATTGGAATTTATTAAAAGTCTCAAATTACAATTATTTGGGTATTTATAACATAAATTATGTTAATATTTCATTAATAAGGTAATTACTGCATCATCCATGTGTCATAAATAAAATAGATTATATAATGTATACAAATTATAAATAAATTACAATTATGTAGGAAATATATTTATCTTCCTATTGAATATTTATCGTCGAATTTATCTTATGTATAAACCTATATTAAAAATGTTTTAGTTATTAAACATGGATTTTAACTTTTTTAACTCTTCTTTAAATAAAATAAAAATAAATGTCTTAATCTAATACAAGTTGAACTAAAGGGTAATATTTTCTTTCTAGGGTTGGTTTTTGTCGAATTACACATATCCAATAGAATTAGGACACGTGTTATTGTAATAATAATATCATTTTTACCCTTAATTACACTATTTACTTTTAACCGTGGTAAATAAAAGTAAAAAGTTACTATTCACCAAAAAAAATTTATCTTATTGACAACTTTTTACTCCTTGATATCAATAGTGTCTCTCGGATTTTTGAAATTCCACTCACAGAAGCGATAAAATTATTTTTTATGTAAATTTTCAAATTCTCCTAGGAGGTGGGTAAAAGACGGTGAAAAGTTCAATAAAATTTTTATATATCTAAACTTATTATAAAATGAATCCAATAAATTACCTGGAACTTATATAGGTATTATGCTTCAATTTTTTCCTAAAATAAATTTAAATAAAATAAATAATTATTTAAATAAAAAGTCGGTTTTTAAAAAGTAACCCAGTGTTTTCACTATTCATCAAAAATTGAAAGTGTTCAGAAAAATACCAAAATTTCACCATAGGCTAATTTTGATATTCAGAATTCTAAAATGAAGTCCATAATGAAAGATAAAATTTCAAAAAGTGGGTATTAATATTCATAATGACTATTTTATATAATATTTTAATAACATATCGTTGTTTAGTGAAACTCGATATTGCGTACAAAACACGCTATCGTGGAAGGTCGCGATTACGTGTAAAGCAAGCCAAGTCAGGGTTACGTGTAGTGCATGATTCTTTTTCTATTGTGTGTAATTGAATCCAACCATATTTAATTTATACATTGAATATATATTATATATATACACACTCAATGTTGCGTAGAATAAATCCTATCAAACGAACTAGAAATTTTGTGTAACACGATCCAAGAATAGCGCAAGATAATCTTAGTGTAGCATACAACACAAGACATCAAATAAATTAAAAAGAATACTACTCATAAAATATCGGGTTGTTACATTCTACCCCCCTTATAATGAATTTCTCCCTCGAAATTCGTCAGGTTTATAAATGGTTTTCTACTTCAAAGTTTCTTTAATAGACACCCACATCGTAAAAAGGAGTTCCAAAACTTAACTTTAAAAACTAAAGTATGAAACGTAGTGGTTACCCAAATTAACTAATCATTGGGTTACCACATAGGAGAACATAGGTGAAAACATGGATATGTAAGAGAAATCTATCCATCATGTTCTTATGGAGTGTGGTAGAAAACATGGCTATAAGAAATCCATCAATCAAAAAGCTATACATTTGTGATGATCTTAGGTACCATCTGATTCATCAGATATGAGGGAAATAGGACAACATTTTTGGTTTTCAAGATCATTTCTCTAATGTTGAATAATTTTTGAATTAAAAGAAATACTTACTTGATTTTGGTACAATATCACTATTGTTCATGATTTGATCAATTTCTACTTCATATCTTAAAGAAATGAAGTTTAATTTGTCTTTCGTGAAATGTTAGCAGATCATGCGATAGAATGATAGGTCATTCCATCTGTCTCAAACATATGGTCATCAATAGTTATTTACATAGGTCAATTTATACTGATATTAATCATACACGGTTCCAAAAATGGACTTATACATCATCTATCATACCACATAATAAAATAAAACTAATTTCTACAAACCAGGGACTTCTTATTAGACAATGGTAGGTGATAAAGTCCAGTCAAACTTCAGTTGTGGGTTTGATTTCCCGCATCCTTGTCCGACGTGATGGGTTTTCACCCGTCCTATGAGTTTTCAATTTTCTAAAACTATAATATTATAACATTTCAGAAATAATATTTAAAAATAAGGTCTATCCTTATATAATACTTCCTGTTGTTCAACATAATCCATTCCAATTTTTAGGCTTATCCAAAATACATCTGTCCAAAATAATAGTGTAAACAAAACAATTACATGAACGGTCAAATAAATAGCACATGAATACCATCATTTATCCCCCATATATCATACGATATATCTTGTTGGTCACATTCCAAACATGTGAATACCTTAATCATTTATTCTCTTTAAAAATGAATACCCATTGAACCTTAGTGAAAACATGAATACTGTCAAAAGTTAACTCTTTGAACATTCCAAAATCCCAAAATTTCTATATACTCAAACCATAACATAACATTTTCCTTATATCATTCATGAGCCCATGAATACTATCAAACATATTATTTTCTCCTTACCCCTTCATTATGTGCATATCATCTCCTTTACAAAAATATTTTAATCACTTTTCATAGTTAGTGGTACCTTATAATTATTTAAAACCACAATGGACCAATACATAGATATTCAAATATACCATAAAAGTACCTCAACAACATTATTCTTTAATACCAATACATAAACACTTCAATCCATTCTCTTCCATGATTGTCCTGGAATAAGTCCTTCCTTGATTTAGAAGTAACCTTTTAGGTCAGGGCATTGAGTTGGGTAATGCCCATGTTCTCCACAGATAAGACATTGAACTCCATAATAGTCTGTCACTCTATGACCCTCCTCTCCACACAAATTACATCTTCCCATCCATTTGATGTATTCATCAAGGCTTTTCTTCCCTTCTTTAGAAATCTCAATCTTCCTTTCTCTATGCTCCTCACCATGCGAATATGCATAAAATTCCATCTTCCTCTTATTTGATGAATTAATAATACCACTAAAGTTTACCTTGTTAATCATATATCACGATGACTGATTCGACATAATCACAAAATCCTTCTTTCTAGGAATTACACAATTTCGTTGCTCACAGTCACCAATTTTTCCATTAGATTCAATGTTGACCCAATTCCTTCTGGTTCCCTCCATTGCCTAAAACCAAAAGCCATAGTGTCAAAAACTGTTAAAATAACAAGGAACCACATAATCATAAAAATTCACTTGTGGTATGTCTTACTTATCACACATTCTTTAATCCATGACACCCTAGGTTCACCCTAGGTTATTCATGATTGTCAACATAATTCTAGTAATGTAATCTATAGTTATACTAGACCTTAGGGACATCCCTAAACATACCTTAGAAATATCTCTAGGGATCTCACTAAAGTTCTCGCATCCTAGTTTCCAAATTATGACTAATACTTTCCTATGATACCAACAGTAGAGACCCAAGTCATAGCGTACATGGACATTACATTACTTTTGTAGAATACATAATACATTACAAAAACATACACTAAAGGACCTTAATAGTTTAGTGTCTTTGGAAACTCGGAACATAATCTTCTAATCATGGTGAAAGTTTCTCAACATCTCCCATAAAGATCTTCCCCTTTTGTTTTCTTACCTAAAACCTTTATTTAAATCCTGGGGAAAAGAAAACAAAAAAAGGGTGAGCTCAAATGATCAGTAAGGGTAAGCATGGAGAAAACAAAACAAATCAAATATATTTGAACTTAAACATGAACATAATGTTTAAACATCAAAATCAGCAGAAAAGACATAAAACATGGAAGTACGTAAGGAATAAGTCATAAATAACATTAATCATGATAAAAGAGCATTAGAAAAAAACTTTTAATTGTGGAAAAACATTAAGCACATGATATGATTTCCATAGTAGCCAAGACATTGCTGCTAAGACCATCTTAGTGGACAAAGTCTCTCACTGAATCAGGTGTACTTGTCATTCCAGCCCTGTATTACTGAACTCGAATTACTTGTCGTTCCATCCATGTCTACCTCATGAGATATAAATCTTTACCCAATTAATTGGAGGGAGATATAGGTCCCACCCATCTCATAATGAAATAATTCTTACGTGTTCCATAAAATAAACATAAATCATTCATCATAACCCAATGAATAAAATGGGTTTCATAAACCTCATCCCATCATAACATAATCCATATAAAACAAATGGACATAATTTTATCAGAAGAAAAATGAACCATGTAAATCATAGATACATTATACTTGAAACATAATCATACTAAATAATGTCATCTTAGATGGAAAATAGTTTTGACAAAACACTTGAAATGAATTCTTGAGGAAAATAACCTTTCTTCATCAAAATCATTTTCTTTTCATGAAATTCCATGAAATTTTAAAAGAAAAGTATTTTTTTTTGAAATTAGTCATGAAATATTGTAGTGTAAGATTCATCAAAATATGGAGTTATGAAACCATAAAAATATGTTCATGTCGTATAAGTTAAAAAACATTCTCCCCGTACTTTTGTCGGAAAAGTCAAAAATTACCTCGTATGGTAAAAAAAAGGAAGATTCCTTACATACATGTAGTAAAAGTAAAAAATGGGTAGAAAGGACTTTAAACACACATGAAAACATTTTTAAAAAACTTGGACATGGATGATAAATATAACCCCCAGTAAATACATACGAATAAACAATCTCGGATAAAATTTGAGATTGTGAGATTTTCCTTTACCTTAGGTCTGATATGCTTCATACGTATCCGAACCTCCTGTATAATGATTTAAATAATGTCATTGAATTATTACCAAATCATATTCATTTTTATGATATCATATATGGTTCACTTATGACTTTATATTACCTGTTATTTTGTAAATTCCATATAAAAGAAGTGTTTGGGGTAAAATTATTTCATTTATCGTACGTGTTTCGACATGTTGTTCTTGATATTATTACTTCTATACTAATTTATTTAATTCCAGAATGTAAGACATGATTTATATATAATATAAATTCATAATACACACACATATATATGATATATTGATAAATGGAATGAAATACACTGTTCATGGAGATGGTAGTCCGTACGTACGCATCAACACTGTTTTCGTTTCCTTATTGAATTGAATGGAATTAAGTAGATGACATATATATATATATAAATAAATCCAGTAGAATTATTATGTAACATATTTCATTATTAGTCAGTATATATACTATATAATCATTCATGAGTGGTTAACATGAAGAATAAATCTCATCGGGTTCGTGGAGACGGTAGTCCGTACGTACGCACGAGCGATGATATCATTCCTATAATTATTGAATAGAATTGGAGTGGATGATATAATATATCAGAATCAGTATGATGTTATAATAACCGTATATTGTTTTTCTTTACACCATTATACCCATCCAAATAAGGTGGTGGTGTAAAAACTGATTACACCACGGCGTGGAGACGATATTCCTTACGTACACACACGTGGTGATTTCATTTTCCATAGGATGGATAGAAGGTGAAATGGGGTTGTTTAATATTTATAATTAAATATCATTATATGAGTGATACTGATGTTATTACTTCATAATGAAACAACTAAATAATATGAAGTATAAGAAGAATGAAATTTGAAAGAATTAGTAGAAGGGATTACCTCTTCTTTGACGCACCTCTTTTAAGATTCCTCTTAAGGCACTAGAGTTGGTCTTTTGAGGAGACCTGAACCTCTATAATGTTTATAGGGAAGTTGATAAGGGAAATTGGTAGGGGTTTTCTGAGCTTGAAAGCTCAAAATTGTGTAAGGAGAAGAGGGAGGAGGTTCCCTTTTATAAGGGAGGAGAGGGCCACCTTAGAAAAAACTTAAAATATTATTTTATAATAAAGTCATATTTGGTTTATAATAGCTCAAAATTGATTTATTTTTAAGATAATGTGAGGATGGGACGAAATAATCTCAACCAATATGTTTTAGAAATGTTTATATTACTATTTTAACCTTACATTTAGATTTATCTTTAAGTTAAATTATTTAACTTTTACCATGTCCTCTTCTTTTCTTACAATATATGGTTAATAAACTTAATATAACAAGCCAAACGAACCCCAAGTGGTTAATTATTAATATATATAACCTTATCTATGTCATGTTTCTGAACCATATATTTTTAGGAATAAAATGACAATTAATAATATAATATTATTTTTAAAAACTATTTTATGTCAATTATGACACTATTTGGTAATTGATTTTTGTGAAAATCATAACAGCATGATTATTTCTAAAAAAACTAATTAAATAGATAATTGCATGTCATATTAACCTATAAAATTATTGGAATTTATAAAATGTCTCAAATTACATTTATTTGGGTATTTATAACATCATTTATGTTAATATTTCATTAATAAGGTAATTACTGCATCATCATTGTGTCATAAATAAACTAAATTATTTAATGTATAAAAATTATAAATAAAATACCATTTTTTAGGAAATATTTTTTACTTTCTAATTAATTTTTATTGTCGAATTTATCTTATGTATATCCGTATATTAATAATGTTTTAGTTATTACACTTGGATTTTATCTATTTTAACTCTTCTTTAAATAAAATAAAAATAAATGTCCAAATCTAATCCAAGTGGACCTAAAGGGTAATATTTTTTTCCTAAGGTTGTTTTTGGTCGAATTACACTTATCAAATAGAATTAGAACATGTTTTAGGGTAATAATAATATCATTTTTACCCTTAATTACCCTATTTACTTTTAACCGTGGTAAATAAAAGTAAAAAGTTAATACTCACAAAAAATTATTTTTATCTTATTGGACCATATTATAGTCCTTGATATTAACCGTGTGTCTCAAATTTTCTAAATTCCACTCACATAAGCGGAAAAATTATGTTTTATGTAAATTTTCAAATTCTCCTAGGAGGTGGGTAAAAGACGGTGAATAGTTCAATAAAATATTTATATATCTAAAATTATTATAAAATGACTCTAATGAATTACCTTGAACTTATATTGGTATTATATATCAATTTTTATATAAAATATATTTAAATAAAATAAATAATTATTTAAATAAAAAGTCAGGTTTTAAATAGTTACCCAGTGTTTTCACTATTCATCAAAAATTGAAAGTTTTCAGAAAAATACCAAAATTTCACCATAGGCTAATTTCGATATTCTGAATCCAAAAATTAATTCCTTTTTCAAAGATAAAATTTCAAAAAGTGGGTATTACTAATAATAACAGCTTGTTTATATAATATTTTAATAACATATCGTTGTTTAGTGAAACTCGATATTGTGTACAACACACGCAGTCGTGGAAGGTCGCGATTGCCTGTCAAGCAAGAAAAGTTAGGGTTTCATGTAGTGCAAGATTCTTTTGCTATTTTGTATAATAGAATGCAACCATATTTCATTTATACATTGAATATATATATATATATACACACTCAATGTTGCGTAGAATAACTCCTATCAAACGAACTAGAAATTTTGTGTAACAAGATCCATGAATAGCGCAAGATAATCCTGGTGTAACATACAAAACAAGAAATCAAATTATCTAAAAAGAATACTTCTCATAAAATCTTAGGATGTTACATTCTACCCCCCTTAAAATGAATTTCTCCCTCGAAATTCGTTGGGGTTATAATTGGTTTTTTACTTGAAAGTTTCTTTAATAAAAACCCACATCGTAAAAAGGAGTACCAAAATATAACAATAAAAACTAAAGTATGAAACGTAATGATTACCCAAATTAACTAATCATTCGGTTACCACATAGGAGAACATAGGTGAAAATATGGATATGGAAGAGAAATCGAACCATCATGTTCTGATGGAGAGTGGTAGAAAACATGTCTATGAAAAAGCCAACAATCACAAAGCCATAAATTTGTGATGATCTAAGGTACCATCTGATTCATCATATATGAGGGCAATAGGACACAATTTTTGGTTTTCAAGATCATTTCCCAAATGTTGAATAATTTTTGAATTAAAAGAAATACTTACTTGATTTTGGTACAATATCACTATTGTTCATGACTTGAACAGTTTCCACTTCATATCTTAAATAAATGAAGTTGAATTTGTCTTCCGTGAAGTGTTGGCGGATCATGCGATAGAATGATAGGTCATTCCATCTGTCTCCAACATAATTTCAGCAATAGTTATATACATAAGTCCATTTATAGTGAGATTAATCATATACGGTTCCAAAAATGGACTTATACTTCATCTATCATACCACATAATAAAATAAAACTAATTTCTACAAACCAGGGACATCCTATTCGCCAATGGTAGGTGATAAAGTCCTATCGCACTTCAGTTGTGGGTTCGATTCCCACATCCTTGTCCAACGTGACGGGTTGTCGCCTGTCCTATGAGTTTTCAGTTTTCTAAAACTATACTATTATAAAATTCCAGAAATTATATCAAAAAATAAGTTCTATCCATAAATAATACTATCTGATGTCCAACATAATCCATTCCAATCTTTAGGCTTATCCAAAATACGTCTGTCCAATATCATAGTGTAAATAAAATGATTACTTTAAAGGTCCAATGACAAGCACGTGAATACAATGATTTATCCCCCATATATCATTCGATATATCTTGTTGTTCACAATACAAACATGTGAATACCTTAATCATTTATTCTATTTAAAAATGAATACCGATTGAACCTTAGTGAAAAAATGAATGCTGTCAAAAGTTAACACTTTGCACATACCAAAATACCAATATTTCTATATACTCAAACCATAATATGACATTGTCATTATATCAGTCCTGAGCCCATGAATACTATCAAACATATTATTTTCCCCTTATCCCTTCATTATGTGCATATCATCTGATTTCTAAAAATATTTCAATCACTTTTCATGGTTACCGGTAACTTATAATTATTTAAAACCACAATGGAACAATACATAGATATTCCAATATACCATAAAAGTACCTCAAAAACATTATTCTTCAATACCAATACATAAACACTTCAATCCATTATCTTCAATTATTGTCATGGAATAAGTCCTTCCTTGATTTAGAAGTATCCTTTTATGTCAGGGCATTGAGTTTGGTAATGCCCATTTTCTCCACAGATAAGACATTGAACTCCATAACAGTATGTCACTCTATGACCCTTCTCTCCACATAAATAACATCTTCCCCTACATTTGATGTATTCATCAAGGTTCTTCTTCCCTTCTTTAGAAATCTCAATCTTCCTTTCTCTATGATCCACACCATGCGAATATGCATAATAGTCCATCTTCATCTTATTTGATGAATTAGGAATACCACTAAAGATCACCTTGTTAATCATATATCACGATGACTGATTCGGCATAATCACCAAATCATTATTTCTAGGAATTACACAACTTCACCGATCATAGTCACCAATTTATCCATTGGATTCAATGTTGTCCCAATTTCTTCTGGTTCCCTCCATTGACTAAAACCAAAAACCATGGTGTAAGAAACAGTTAAAATAACATGGAACCACATAATCATAAAAAGTCACCTATGGGATCTCTAACTTATCACACATTGTTTAATACATGACACCATAGGTTCACCCTAGGTTATTCATGATCGTCAGCATAATTCTAGGACTGTAACCTATAGTTATACTAGACCTTAGGGACATCCCTAGACATACCTTAGAAATATCTCTAGGGATCTCAATAAAGTTATCACATCCTAGTTTCCAAAGGTTGACTAAACCTTTCCTCTGATACCAACTGTAGAGACCCAAGGCTTAGCGTACATGGAAATTACATTACTTTTGCGGAATACATAATAAATAACAAAAAACAGACACCAAAGGACCTAAATAGTTTAGTGTTTTTGGAATCTCGGAACATAATCTTCTATTTGTGGTGAAAGATCTTCAACATCTCCCATAAAGATAATCCCATTTTGTTTTCTTACCTAAAACCTTTCATAAAATCCAGTGGAAAAGAAAATATATAAAGGGTGAGCTCAAATTCTCAGTAAGGGTAAGCATGGAGAAAAAAAACAAATCATATACATTTAAACTTAAACATGAACATAATGTGTAGACATCAAAATCTTGATAAAAGACATAAAACATGGAAGTAAATAAGGAATAAATCATAAATAAACATTAATCATGATAAAATAGCATTAGAATAAAACTTGTAATTATAGTATAACATTATGTACATGATATGATTTCCATAGTAGCCAAGGCATTGCTACCAAGACCATCTTAGTGGAAAAAGTCTCTTACTGAACCGGGTTTACATGCCGTTCCAACCTTGTATTACTGAACCGTATTTACTTGCCTTTCCATCCATGTCTATCTCATGAGATATAAATATTTACCGAATACATTGTAGGGAGATATAAGCCCCACCCATCTCATAATGAAATCATTCTTATGTGTGCCATAAAATAAACATAAATCATTCATCGTAACCAAATGAATAAAATGGGTTTCATAAACATCATCCCATCAGAACATAATCCATATAAAACAAATGGATATCATTTCACCAAAAGAAAAATGAACCATGTAAATCATAGAGGCAATATACTAACATAATCATACTAAAAAATTTCATCTGAGATGGAAAATAGTTTTGAAAAAACACTTGAAATGAATTCTTGAGGAAAATATCCTTTCTTCTTAAAAACCATTTTATTTTCACAAAATTCCATGAAATTTTAAAATAAAAGTATTTTGTTGAAAATAGTCGTGAAATTTTGTAGAGTAAGCTTCTTGAAAATAAGGTGTTATGAAACCGTAAAATTTTTTTCATGCTGTATAAGATAAAAAAACATTATCCTCGTACTTTTGTCGAAAAAGTCAAAAAGTACCTCGTATGGTAAACAAAAGGAAGATTCCTTAAATACCATGTAGTAAAAGTAAATATTGGGAAAAAAGGACATTAAACATAAATGAAATTTTTTTATAAAACTTGGACATGGATGATAAATATAACCACTAGTAAATACTTACGAATAAATAATCTCAAATAAAAATTGAGATTGCGAGATTTTCCCTTACCTTAGGTCCGATATGCTTCATACGTATCTGAACCTCTTGTATAATGATTTAAATAATGTCATTGACTTATTACATAATCATATTCATTTTTATGATATTATATATGCTTCAATTATGACTTTTTATTACCCATTCTTTTGTAAATTCCATGTAAAATAAGCGTTCGAGGTAAAGTTGTTTCATTTATCATACATGTTTCGATTTGTTGTTCTTGATATTATTACTTATATCATGATTTAATTAATTCCATAACTGAAGACATGATTTATATATAATATATATTCAGAATACACACACACATATTTATATATATATGATAGATTGATAAATGGAATGAGATAAACCGTTCATGGAGACGGTAGGCCGTACGTACGCATGAACGCTGTTTTCGTTTCCTTATTGAATTGAATGGAATTAAGTAGATGACACACACACACACATATATATATATACATACATAAATCCAGTAGCATTATTATTTCCCATATTGCATTTTTATTCAGTATATATACTTTGTAATCATTCATGAATGGTTAACATGAAGAATGAATCTCATCGCGTTCGTGGAGACGGTAGTCCGTACGTACGCACGAGTAATGATATCATTCCCCTAATTATTGAATAGAATTGGAGTGGATGATATAATATCTCATAATCAGTATGTTTTTATAATAACCATATATAGTTATTCTTTACACCATTATACCCATCCAAGTAAGGTGGTGGTGGAAAATCTGATTACCCCACGGCGTAGAGACGGTATTCCGTAAGTACGCACACACGGTGATTTCATGTTCCGTAGGAAGGATAGAAGGTGAAATAGGGGTTTTTAATATTTATAATAACATATCAGTTTATGATTTATACTAATGTGATTAATTCATAATGAAACAACTAAATAATAGGAAGTAGAGGAAGAAAGAAACTTGAAAGAATCGGTAGAAGAGATTACCTCTTCTTTGACGCACCTCTTTTAAGATTCCTCTTAAGGCACTAGAGTTGGTCTTTTGGGGTAACCATAACCTATATAATGTTTCTAGGGAAGTTTATAAGGGAAATTGGAAGGTTTTGGATGAGCATGAAAGCTCAAAATTGTGTAAGGAGAATATAGAGGAGGTGCCCTTTTATAAGGGAGGAGAGGGGCACCTTAGAAAAAACTTAAAATATTATTTTATAATAAAGTCATATTCGGTTTATAATAGATCCAAATTGATTTATTTAGAAGATATTGTGGGTATGGGTCGAAATACTCTCATCCAATAGGTTTTAGACAAGTATAGGTTACTATTTGAACCTTATCATTTAGATTTAACTATAAGTTAAATAATTTTACTTTTACTCTGTCTTCTTGTTTTCTTACACTATATAGTTAATAAACATACTATAACAAGCCAAATAAATCCCAAGTGGTTCATTATTAATATATATATACTTATCAAAGTCCTTCGACCGAACCATAGATTTTTATGAATAAAATTACAATTAATAATATAATATTTGTTTCAAAAACTATTTTATGTCAATTATGACACTATTTGGTAATTGATTTTTGTGAAAATCATAACAACATGATTATTTCGAAAAAATCTAGTTAAATCAATACTTAATCGTCATACTAACCTATAAAATTAGTGTAATTTATAAAAATACTCAAATTACATTTATTTAGGTATTTATAAAATCAATTAAGTTAATATTTCATTAATAAGGTAATTACTGCATCATCATTGTGTCATAAATAAACAAAATTATTTAATGTATAAAAATTATAAATAAAATACCATTATGTAGGAAATAATTTTTTATTTCTAATGAATATTTATAGTCGAATTTATCTTTTGGATAAACCTATATTAAAAATGTTTTAGTTATTAAACATGGATTTTAACTATTTTAACTCTTCTTTAAATAAAATAAAAATAAATGTCCTAATCTAATCCATGGGGATCAAAAGGGTAATATTTCATTCCTGAGGTTGTTTTTGGTCGAATTAAACTTATCCAATTGAATTAGTGCATGTGTTAGGGTAATAAAAATATCATTTTTACCCTTAATTGCCCTATTTACTTTTAACCGTGATAAATAAAAGTAAAAAGTTACTATTCACCAAAAATTATTTTTATCTAATTGAACCACATTTTACTCCTTGATATTAAATGTGTCTCTTGGATTTTTGAAATTCCACTCACAGAAATGGTAAAATTATGTTTTATGTAAATTTTCAAATTCTCTTAGGAGGTGGGTAAAAGACGGTGAAAGGTTCAAACTTTTTTTTATATATCTAAAATTATTATAAAATGACTCCAATAAATTACATTGAACTTATATAGGTATTATGTATCAATTTTTACATAAAATAAATTAAAATTAAATAAATAATTATTTAAATAAAAAGTTAGTTTTTAAATAGTAACCCAGTGTTTTCACTATTCATCAAAAATTGAATGTTTTCAGAAAAACCAAAATTTCACCGTAGGCTAATTTCGATATTTTGAATCCACAAATGAAGTTCATTTTGAAAGATAAAATTTAAAAAAGTCGGTATTACTATTCATAACGGCTAGTTTATATAATATTTTAATAACAAATCGTTGTTTAGTGAAACTCGATATTGCGTACAACACACGCTATCGTGGAAGGTTTCAATTGCGTGTAAAGCAAGCCAACTCCGGGTTGCATGTAGTGAAAGATTATTTTGATGTTGTGTATAATAGAATCTAACCATATTTCATTTATAAATTGAATATATATATATATATATATACACTCAATGTTCGTAGAATCACTTCTATCAGATGAACTTGAAATTTTGTGTAACACGATCCAAGAATAGCGCAAGATAATCTTGGTGTAGCATACAACACAAGACATCAAATAAATTAAAAAAATACTTCTCATAAAATCTCGGGTTGTTACATTGACCACATGTAATTAAAACCCATTTACCTATTTTTTGGTAAATCACATTTTATTAAATTTATTTAAAATTTTATTTCATGATTTATTTTCACATGATTTTGATTCATTATGAAACTCATTAGGGAATCCATAACTCAATTTATTTTCTGTAGGTTATATCCTTCCATCAGTGATAACGTTCTCTAAGATTATATGAATTAAAAAACTAATTTTTATATGTTTCATTGATATAATTATTAATTTCTATAAACATTTTGTTTACATGATATGTTGATTTATATATTCATAATTCACATGTTATGTTTTCAATAAGGGTTATTTTTCAAAATTTAAATCCCTTAAGAAATTATTTTTATTATGAATAATATATTTCTAATTTGGTGAAAATAATTCAATATTGAATTATTATGCCTTATAAAATTTCATATTATTAGATTTTCTAATTCCATTTATTCTCTCCTAGTTCCTTCCCCTTTCATTCATACATTAGTTAAGTAGTAAGGGTTATTGTTAACTTAACATACTTTCATGAAGTTATAACCTATATTCATGAACATCATATTAATATGTTTGGTTTTTTCCACCCTATGATTGAATTATATTGTAATACTCATTTATTTTTTATATTTTTCAAGTCTTCTTAAAATTTCCCCTCCCTTTGATTAAAAATTCAACAAAACAAATTCTTTTATGTGTAATTATCCTTATTTATTATTTATGGTCAGAAATCATTCACATCCATGTCCATATTCATTTTATTTTTTCCTTAATGTTTTTCTTATGATTCATTATTTTTTTTATTGTTAATTTCCATTATCTACAAATTTACTTTAAAATTTTTAAAAGGAATATTTCATTAATGATCATAATTTTATAAATGAGATATCCAATTATAATGAATATAACACCTATTTTATAATGGGGAATACATTCACCACATAAATAAAATTAAGAACACATTTTTATTATTAAAAAATCAATCAAAAATACGATTTTTGGGAACATTGACCATCAAACATTACTTCTATTGGTAAAATATCTATTATAATGTGACCATCAAGATAAGAATATTTTAAGGGAAATAATGAAATATAATTATGGTATAAGGACAAAATGACAACCTCAACCCCAAGATTTTCCCTTATGAATCTGATTTAGTTGAGATTCCAATAGAGATGTCATAATTTTGTTTTCCTATTGACCAAGGACATGATGATATTCAACGTATAAGGCATGATAAGAAATGATTGTTAGAGGAGTTCTACATTATAAATGTCACCACCTGATCAGTGTTTATTGAACAATGCCATGACTGTATTATCATCACACCCCTTACCCACAAAGAGTGTGATGGTGAACTTTAAGGTTATATACAATGACTGCAATCATAAAAATGTGTAAATTTTTTTATTATTAATTAAATACTTGTTACTCCGACCTGATTTACATTATTACTCCCATGAATAAAATATGAAACGACAAATATATTTTTAGATATAATTAAAATAGAATTATATATTTAGAAAATATATGATTCCAATTAAAATATAAAATTATGAAAAATTCAGGAATATAAAATAATATTGTTTCCTTTAAATGGTCTTATAAAAAAAATTAATATAATTTTTAATATAATTTTATAAGGTCCCGTGTAATTTTTAAAATGTATATATGATTTACTATTTCATTAAAATAAGATTTTTTAATTAATAATATTTTATTAAATAAAAGAAATTTATTAATTTTTGAAATTTATTTTTGAAAAGTAAATTTCATTTTTTAAATTAGCACATCAAAATTTTCAAATGGTTTTTTGGTATAGTTTTTTAAGATAGTAAAATTTATGGATAAAAAATAAATACAATATAAACATATAGTAATTATTATAACATTATAAGTACTTAAAATTGATGTAATTCATATTATAAAATGATTTATTATCCGAAAATACTAATATTCAACAAATTGGGGTATTTTAATTCTATAATATAATGACCAATGCATAACTAACATTCATATAACATCATTATTTTAGAATACACATACAACCTCTTAAAGAATATATTAGTATAGTGACTTTGGAAATATGTTATCATTAAAAACATCTTCATAAAACATCTATATCATACCCCTCATATTTCTTCATTTCTAGAACACTTTTTGAAAAATCGTATATAAAAATATTCATCATATCATGAGGAAAAGAAACATAAGAAAATGGTTATCTCATATGAACAGTAATGATATAAAAAATAGATATGTATGAATACACATGAAAATAATGGGTATTATATCATGACCATAACATTATAAGATAATACCTTTAATAAGAAAGATAATAAAAATGAATTAAGGAAACAATATCTTGGTTCAAAAGACATGAATCATAAGGGATTCAATGAAAAAAATCCATTAGATCAAAACATTGATATAATACATTAAATTATGTCATACACATAAAATTGTAACATTATGAACATGGTTAAATTATAAAAGGATAACTCAATAAATTAAAAAAATGAAATAGATCCTTTTAATAAAAATATATACATGAAAACAAGGTCCACATATAAATTTATAGACATGAAAAGCATGTTCATGCATAGAATTATGAACATGAAATCATGTTTAGGAATAACATATGTACCTCATGAGGTATCCTTCATGACCCAATGCATGGGAGGGAGATATCGGTCATACCAATAAAATTCTGAATTCCATACATACTTCTTCAACTAGAAAATAAATTGTTCATCATATTAGAACCCATGAAAGGTAATCGGTTTCATGAACACTTCATCATAGAATAATCCATGGAAAATAAAAGGGTTTCAAAAATATAAATCGATCATAAAAATAAAACAACCAATATAAGAACAAAAATAATATCTGAGAAAAATATCTAAAATAAGGTATAAGTAACATCAAATAATGTCAAATTTGATGTAAAAAAATTTTTAGTGACCACTTGAAAATAAATCATGAAGAAAATATCCATTCAATTAGGAAAATGTTTTCATTTCGTAACATGTCGTGCAATTTTAAAAGAGAAAATTTACGTGGAAAATAACTTAGTAATATTGAAAATTGAGTTTCATTTAATTAAGTATTCAGGATGGTAGAAAATTACAATCATATTGTATAAGTTAAAAAAATATCCTTTCATACTTTTTCCCGAAAAGTCACAAAGTACCTTTTTTAGAGTACAACAAAAATATTCCTATCAAAATGTGCAGTAAAAAGTAAAAAATGTGTAAATATTAATTCAAACATACATATTAGAATAGTAAAAAAAATTGAAATAATTTTTAGAGAACATGTAAATCAAAGATAAATAATGCATAACAGATACTTAAAGTAAACAATAAAATATAATTATTATATTATAAACAAATACTCATCACATTATAATTAGTAGAATATTATGACCCATGATAGAAAAAAAGTTAATTTATTTATTAAAAAAATAATATTATGGATAATACTCATAAAATATATTCATCAGCATTATATACACAATTTAGATGAAACAAATAGTGTATAAGGCATGTGTCCCACAAAAATAAAAGTGATACAAAAATCCCTTACCTTAAGTCTTAACATATGTTGTATACATTCAAACATCATGTTTAATAAATAAAATATTATTATAAATATAACTTATAACAACATTCATATATGAAATACCATATATTTATTACCTATAAATTCTTGTTACTCACTTACTAACAACTCCATGTTGCTGTAATGTTTTTGGTAATAATCATTTTGTTTTTAGTTCAGGTTTTCACTCATTATCCTTGGTACTCTTACGAATATCATTATTTAAAAATCTAACTAATGGTAATAATTATATAAATATCATATATATATATATATATATTCAGTAGATGTTTATTTATAGTGATTCATAAAATAAACATATTGAAAATAAAATGCACTGTTCATAGAGATGGTAGGTCATAAGTACACATGAACACTACTCACATTTTGATGTCATATTAAAATAAAGAAAGTTATAAGATATATTATAATTAAAGAATAATTTTTATGTTTTATATATCATATGTATTCATAGAATTAATCCTTATTACCATCCATGTGAAATATACATGAATAAGTAATCAAAACACATCTTTGAGATGGTAAAACATACAAACATACAAGAAACATTATCATTTCCCAAATATTATGAGGAAAACTGTTGGTAATATATTATCATTCCATATGTATAAAAATATAACAAGTATAAAATTTAATAAATAAAACCATCATAATTCCCACTCATACAAATGTTGATTGAAAATGAATTGTATCGCTACATAGAGGTGGTGAGTTTTACGTACGCAAGTGCGATACTTTCACTTATTGTTCGACGGAAAAGTGGTTTTATAATGGCGTATTCATAATAAAAATAAAATATAATAATATTTAGGATTCCTAAAATTTATTTTATTATATATATCATATATTTATAGTATGTATATTAATGTAGAAAAATAGATTGACGTGTTAGATCGATTACCTCTTTTTTGAAAGGGCACCTTCAAATCTATATTAAAGGAATCTAGAGTTATTACTTTGGGATGTTGAGACCTATAGAATGTGTATATATTAGTGGATAACATAATTTTTTATATATATTTCAATATATAATATTCATTGTGGTGAAATGGGATGAGGAAGGTGAAGTCCTTTTATAATGAATGTGAGGGGCAATTTGGGATTTTCACAAAATATTAAATTATAAATCATTAAATATCAATCCAAATGCCTAAAAATGGAAATTAATTATAATATAATGTTTGATAGGATGTAATACCATCATCCAATATATTATTGACTATTTTTTATGTAATTTTAATCGTATCATTTTGATTAACCATTTGTTAACCTATTTTTATTTTAACTAGGGTAACTATATTTTCAATTTAAAATGTTGATATTTTTACTTATAAGTTATGAGTAAAACCATAAATTGTATATTTATGATCTATTAGAACATAAATGATATTTTTTTATAATTATTATAATTTAACATTTTTATCTAATTTAAAAAAAAATTATTTTCTTAAAATTTTATTAGTATCAATTGTGATACTATTCATTACATTTACATTATAAAAATATGTATAGAAAGGTAAAAAAAATCATTAAATACACCCCAAAAATATATTTTTTACCGATAAAATTCTTTTATCAAACAAATTAAGTAATTATAAAATTGGTAATGTTTATAATATCATTTAATTTTTTGTTTCTTTAATTGAATAATTACTTCATCATCATTTTGTCATGATTTAAGATGTTTTATTCTTCACTAAATTTAAAACCAAAATACCATGATGTATAAAATCATTTTAAATTTTACAAAAATATACATATTACATCATATCCTATATTTAACAAAAAATTAATAATATTATACTTATTAAAAGTAATATTGTGGAATGTTTCAACTCTCTATGATTTTAATCATTTCCTATCAATTTTCCGGGACTACTGTCCATTAAATCATATAATTTTGAACCATTTTTTTTAATGGATGAACTAAATTCATCCAATAACATTTAGAAATTTTTTATGGTGTTTTTGTAATATTAATAATATTTTTTTACCCTTAATTATGTAAATGATATTTAACTATGGTAATAAAAATTATTAAAATTCATATTCATATAGTCACAAAAAATAAAAGGGACTTAATTACTAAATTATGAAATTGTGATTAAAAATATGGAATCCATATTTCAAAATTTGATTCACCAAATCTTTATAAATTAATTAAAACTTAATCTAATAGATAGGACGAAACAATAGGGTTTTAATGTGAAAACGATCAAAATATTCATATAATTTTATATCCAAATTCTATGTAAAATTTATTCCAATGAAATAAATTGGTTAAAATGAAAAAAAAATAAACTAATTATATTTTAAAATAAATTAAAAATATAGTATAACCCTATAAAATATTTAGATGAAAAAACAAATTTCAATTAAAATGCCATATTTTTCACTATT
The DNA here is from genome assembly GCA_963277665.1 of Viscum album. Classification (NCBI taxonomy): domain Eukaryota; kingdom Viridiplantae; phylum Streptophyta; class Magnoliopsida; order Santalales; family Viscaceae; genus Viscum; species Viscum album. Next base: position 647,953,772 of record OY728119.1, read on the forward strand.
CATCAAATCATGAAACATAACAGAAATATACAAAAAAAATCAACCGACTTAAACTATTATTTAATTTTTTAAATAAGAATATTTTTTCAAATAGAATGTATAAATGGGTGAAAAACTTTAATTTAATAAAGAGAACAATCAAAATGTAGTGAAACTATCTTTATATGAATATATATATATATATATTATGTAAAATTTTATTTATTCTTATATCTTGTCTACAAAACACAAAGGATAAATGTTAAAAATTATATTTAATATTATATATATATATATATAATTCATATAAAAAAATAAGTTAATTTTTTTCTTTATTGTTATAAAACTTAGTTTTTCTATTTTAATTAGTTTTTAAAAAAAATATTTTTTTTAAAACGGGTTTTACATTCATTTATAATTTGTTGGTCAAAGAATTTTATGTTATCATATAAATCACAATTTAATAATTTTGTTAATTTTGTTCATAACATCGAATTTAATGGTTGGGTTATAATTTTCTTATTTAAATAATTTTGAAAATAAAATGATGTTGTGTGGAGACACAATGTTGTGTGTAAAGAATGATAAGCTAGTGTCACGTATGATACTAGCTTAACATGTTGTAGCATATAACACACGAAATAAAATAAATATAATTTATTCAAAATAACATTCACAAAAACATAGGGTGTTACCTTCTACCTTTTTAAAATGAATTTCTCCATCAAAATTCATCATTATAATAAAAAAATGTGGATTCTTCCACCTCATCATCTACTCAAGTTACAACATAGTTCTTCAAACTAGTGGGTTATACACTAAAATTTAACCATGTGGGTGGTCTTTTTTTATATAACATTATCTATTTGATCCAAAATTTCTTCTGGTTTTCTTTATAATAAGTATGTTGTTCCAATGGAATGACCCCTGATTTTAGTATCTGTGATGGATTAGGTATATACTAACTCAGAAGAGATATCTGGAAAATATCATGAACTTTAGAGAAACTTTGTAGAAGCCCCAATTCGAAAGACACTATTACAAAAAAATCATGTATTTAATAAGTAAATGTAATCCATGTAACATGATATTTTAGTTCCAAAATTAAAGGTAAATTATTTGAAAATTCATTTGTGAAAATTGATATCATAAAAATGAGTAATAAAACTCCCATTTAAAAAAATGTCGGATACATAACAGTTATAAAATGTAACACATATCTAGGTTTCTATATAAGATAAAATATGTGTAAACTGAAATAATGGACATATAATAGAGATATAACTATTAAGTTATGATGGAAATTGATAGAGAACATGTTTAGGTAATAATTAAAAATCAAAAAGTGATAAATTTGTTATTATATAAGGGACCATATTATTTATCAAAAATTAAGGAACTAGGATAACATTTTTGGTTTCAATATCCTTTCCCTATAGTTTATGAACATTCATGATATGAAATAATTATTGGATTTCATTACATTTCATAAGAATATATATTCCATTAATTGTTCCAAGATCAATTTCCACTTCATCTCATATTCATTGAAATTAAGGTGTATTTTTAATTCCTAATGCATTAGCAGATCATGATATCCATGGGATGATAGGTTATCCCATATTTCTTAACATTAAAAAAATATTCAACCCATGTTATACAGTATTCATAAGTCCTCATATGTAAAGATAATATATTAAACTCTAAAACATCATTCAATGTTTAACATAACCTGTTTCCTAAATCGTTAAGCTCATAAAAATCCCAAAAGTTGAAATTCTATAACATTATAAATAAAGTCAGTAAATTTCTCAAAAACACCTTAGCATTTACCCCCATAAATCATAAATTATCTATTATTTCTCATATACCAGACATGTGAATATATTCATCATATATTATTTTAATACCTTATTTAATAAACACTTGTCTATTCCTTCCTTATAAATACTATTTTCTTAAAAACAATTAAATGGAAGAATTGGTTCGCACTTGTACAAATAAAATATAATATTTCATTACTCTATAATCCATGTAGATAATCACATGATTTTTTACTAATGAATGAACAATAATATTTTTATTGGAATTATTCATTTAATATGAAACATGAAATTTAAAATAAGGATAGGGGATAAATATTCTAAAATTTGCATGGTTCACTTCATCCATTATAATGACATCAGATTTCCATTTTTTCTTTTCCCTTTAAATTTTGTTGGGTCTTATCTTCCATATTAACCCTTCAAATGGGGCATTGATTTATATAGTGGAAAAAAGTCTGTGAAATTATAGAACTAATGTGTGATTATTTTATTTTATTGATAATTGTCTCCATTAATTTCATTTATTGGCCTCTTTTCATCACGCTAACAATCTTTAAATTTATGTTCAAGATTCTGACACTTGATGAATATTCTTGTTCACTTCAGTCATTCCCGTCTGTGCCCATTTCCACATTTTTTAAAAGTAGTAGGTCAATAATTTTTTTCACACTATGTGGAAATCCACTTGACTTTCCATCAGTTTCAACCTTCCATTTATTATAACCAGAACCATGAGGGTCACTAAATTACTTTTCAACATTGATTTCACACTGAATTATTTCATTATTGCTTCCAATGACCCTTATTGTCAAATCCATTAAGAGACTTTGTTTCAGGAAACCAATGAATCAATTGATTTTTCATTCATGGATGATGGTTAAAGAAGAATCATATATTGAATGTCTAGTAAAATAGATTTATAGTCACCAAATATTAATCATCCGTTTTCTTAATTTCATTGAATTTCTTCTCGATATTTGTTTATAGAATATGATGGATGAACTTACTAAAGAAGATCCCTTTAAAATCTCCCCACTCTATAAATTCAATTTATTATTATTCCCTTATGTTGCATATAAGATTCCCCCATTGATCGAATTCACCTTCCAAATGATAAATAAGAGAAATGAAATATTTATATTTAAAACACTAAAGGGAAGAAAATATATTTTCAGCAGTACTGGTTTCTCATCAACAAGTGAATCATAAGACCCACTGATAGTTGGTGGACATTACCACATGAATAAATCAATAATTTTTTTCCCAATAATCATTTCGATGTACATCATTATTCATATATTGTGAGATTATTGTGATAATATTTTTCATTCAATCACCCGTAATATTTGGTTTCTCAAGAGGAGAATCAATTCATTAACCATTTCATTTATTATTAACATCGTTCCTTTGGGTTCCAAATATTGACTAAAAATAAAAATAATAGTGTGATAAACATTAATAATAATAGGAATATATCATATTATTGGGAAATTATAGATAAAATTTCAATCTATTTTACCTTATATTTATCTTAGTTTATTCATGATTGTTTACAAAACCATGTGTCTATAACCGAGACACAACCCTTGGTTTCTTAATGAGGATTTCTCATCTTAGTTTCAAATGGTTAACTGAAAATTTTGTCTAATACTAACTGTAATGACTCAGGATTGATGTACATAGATATTACAACATTATTTTTTCAAAACACACATCCACCCACCACAAGACAGTGTTAGTTTAGTGCCTTTAAAAACATAGAAGCATAAATAACTAGTTTTTAATACATATACATCATCTCTTGCATATTTAATTATATCATGAATTATTTTTGATATATCATACTTAAAAAAACATTTCAAATCCTATGTAAAAGAAACATAATAAATGGACGAGCTTAGATTCTTAGTAGGGGTATAAAAAGAGATTTGTAATAAAAAAATAAGCATTATGGTTTTTCTAATGTGGTCATAAAATTATAAAATCAAACCCTACATAAAAAATATAATAAGTATGAATCATGTAATAAATATTGGTAGTTAATATGACTTTAATGTTAAGGGATTAAAATAACATAATCCATGAGATCACAACATTGAAATAATACATGAAATTATGGCATACACCTATACTTGTAATTTCCGAATATGTATAACTAGTAACATCAAGAAAAATTAAATTAAGTATATGAAATAAGGGCCTTTAATAAACATATGGACATGAAAAAAATTCCACACATAGAATTATTAACCTGAAAACCAAGTTTATATACTAAATTATGGCCATGAAAACCAGGTACATTTAAAGAATTGTGAACATGAAAATAGGTTCTTGTATAAAATATTTACCTCAAGAGTTATCCATATTTACCCTATACATGTAAGGGTAACATAGGTTCCAAGATTTACATAATGAAACCCATATATATGTTTCCCACATGAAAATTTATCATTCATCATATCAAAACCCATGAAAAATAGCATTTTTAATTACTTCATCATTGAATAACTTGTGGAAAAGTAATGGGTTTAAAAAATATCAATGCATTATAAACATGAAAAAAAATCACAAAAACAAGGATACTTTCCTTGAAAAATATCCCCAGTAAAGCATATGTAACATGAAATAATGTTATCTTAGATGGAAAATAATTTGGAGTGATTAGTTAAATATAATTCTTAATGAAAATATCCTTTCTTATTTGAAATTTTATTTCTTTTCATAAAATTTTCCACAATATTAAAAGACAAAATTTCATTTTAAAATAAAATTTTAAGATTTTAAAGGATGATTTAATTAATTAAAGAGTCAGAATGGAAGAAAATGTTGTTCATTCTATATAAGTTAAAAAAATTTCTTCTGTAGTTGTTTTTGAAAAGTCATCAAGTACCACTTTTAGAAAACAGATAAAAGATACATTTCAAAACATTTATTAAAAAGTAAAAATAGGTAAATATGAATTTAAACATCCATAAATGAATAGTAAAAATATTTTGAATATATTTTTAGAAAAAAATGTTATAGAAGATAAATATTCTCCAATGGATACATAAAATGAGAAAATCCCAAATATTGATTAGATTATGAAATAAGTAGTCATCACTATATAGTCAGTGCAATCATATAATCCATGAAAGAATGAAAATTATTTGGAAAATAAAATACAATAATATTCAAGATAATACTGATAAAATACATTCATGTTCTATAGATATTCCACATAGAAGAATCAAGTAGTTTATAAGACATTTTTCCCACAAAAATATATGTGAGACCAATATCCCATACTTTAAGTCTTGAATTCCTTCGAATTCATCGAATCCTCATAAATAATAAAAACAATTTAATTATAAATGTTCCACAAGAATATATTAATATATATAATACCATATATTATCTAATTATAACTTTATATAACTATTTAATTAATAATTCCATATTAATGTTATGTTTCGGGTAATAACCGTTTTATTTATTGTTCATGTTTTTACTTGTTATCCTCGATCCTCTTACATAGATAGTGATTTAATCATATCCAGAATGATAAAATAGATATTAATACCATATATATATATACACATACATATACACATATATTTAGTATATATTCTTTTCTTGGTGATTTTTAAATGTTATATATAGAAATTGAAATACAGAGTTCATTTAGATTATAAGATGTACATACGCATGAACGTTGTTTTCATTTCCTTTTCATTTGAAAATAAATAAATGTGTATGATATATTATAATTAAATAATAATTTATATGTTATATATATCATATATATTTATGAAATTCCTCCATATTACCACTCATGTGAAATAAAGATGAAAAAGGAATCACATCACATCATGAAGATTGAAATACAAACATACACACAAGTGACTTTTTAATTTCCCAAAAGAATAGGTGAAAAAAGGTGGATATGATATAATAATTCCATAATTATTATAATTTTATTAATATAATATATAAATATTATACCCATAATAGTTACCACTCATCAAATATGGTGTTGAAAAATTAATTTTATCCCTATTTGGAGACGGTGATCCGTATATACGACCAAGCGATATTTTCACTTCTTGTTCGATGGAATAGGGGATGTATTATGGTGTTCTCATGGAAATTAAAAATTTTCAAAATATTGATGATTTTTAAGGTATTATTTTATATTGTATATATATGTTGTTATACGAGGTATAAAATTGTAATATAATTACCACTCAAGAGTTATTTTCTTTTTTGGAAAGAACAAAATCTATTTAATATGGATAAGGATGTTTAGAATATAATTTTTTATATATTGGATTATCAATAAGCCTAAATGTTGTGAAATGGTATGAGGGAGGATTTGTCCTTTTATAATGAAGGTGAAGGGCCCTATGGGATTTTTTCAGTAGTTTAAATTATATTTATTAAATAAAATACCCCCCATATTGAAACAAATTCATTGATAATGTGCGATAAGGGTTTATAACATCACCCAATTTATTTTATACAAGTTTTTTGGGTAATTTAAAACCTTTCTATTTTTATTAACGCTCTAATAACCTGTTGTAATTTAACAACAACAGTAACATTTTAAATATTAAATGGCGTATATTTTTACTTATAAGGTATAAATTAAATAATAAATGGTTAATTTATGATATAATAGACCATATTTAATAAAATTCTTCTACAATTAGTATTTTTAGGAATTTTTACTATTTTAATAAAATATTTGTTTGATAAAATATTATGAGTGTAAATTTCGACACTATTCATTACATTAATGTTAAAAAAACAACATCTCGCAAGTTAACTTTAAACCAATTAGTTTAATACACCCCATCATGTCGCGTGTACCTATAGAATTGGTGTATCATATTAATTATTTAATAATATTTTTTTACTGTTTATAATATCATTTATTTGATTGTTTTTGTAATCGAATACTTATTGCATCATCATTGTGTCATAATTTTTGAAAATTATTTCTCCAAGAAATTTATAAATAAAATACCATGATGTAGATAAGCATTTTATATTTCATAATAATATACATATTCCATCATATAATTTATTTTACCATATATTAAAAATATTATTGTTTTTAAAATTAAGAGTGTGATGTTCTGTCACTCTCTTTGATTTTGATAATATTCAATTAATATTCATTTACAAGTTTCAATTAAATTATTAAATTTAGAACCTTATGTGTAAATATAATAATAAAATTCATCCAAGAACATTTGGTAATGTTTTATACTTCTTTTAAAATATTTTTAATTTTATTTTTACCCTTAATTAAATTATTTAACCTTAAATATAGAAATAAAAATTACTAAAATCATAATTATACAGTATAAAAAATAAAATTAACCTAATTAATAAATATAAAACTTATGATAAAAAATATGGAATCCATTTTAAGAAATTTAATTTAAATAATTTTGATAACATAGTTAAAAATTAATCTAAAAATTGGGACAAAACAACCTGTTTTTATAGAGAAAACGATCAAATGATTGGTACGTTTTTATATCCAAAATCAATGTAAAATTGATTCAAATTCCATAAATTGAATTAAATGAAAAATATTTATTTAATTATAATGTAAAACCATTTAAAAATATAATTTAACAATAAAATTATTTAGATGAAAAAAGAATTTCAATTAAAATCCAATACTTTTCACTATTCATCAAACAAATAAACATAATTGTGAAATACCAAAAATTCACCCAAAGAAATTTTTTATATCCCAATTTCAAATAATATTTTTATTTTTTAAAATATAATGTCTAAAAATTTCAAAACTAGATTTAAAACAAGTGCATCATCAAAAATAGAAAATTTTCTTTTTATTAATATATATCTTTTATGCATAAAATTGGATTTGTTCTTATATCATGTATAAAAAACATTGGATTAATGTTAAAAATTAGATTGAATATTTTATATATATTTAAATAATATTATAAAACAATAATTATTTTCTTATTTATTGTTATAAAATGCACATCTACAAATTTAAATATTTTTTCTAAAAAACATTTCTATATATTTTTAAAAGGATCTTACATTAATTTTTAATTAATTATGAAATGAATTATATATACACGGGTAATACATTATTTCAAAATTCATTTTATCCTCTTCATTATTGCCCACAAAATGGGTATGTTAAAAGGGTCATGTTTAAATATTTATACTAATAAAATGATGTTTCATAGAAACTTATTGCTCTGTGTAATGAAAGCTAATCTAGTATTGCAGGTAGCGTAAGATTTAAATAGTCTAACATATAAAAAAATACTTCAAATTAATTTAATTTCTTCCAAAAAAATTCATCAAAACTTGGGTGTTTTATATAAGATTATTTTTGAAACCTATAATAAAACTCCTACAACCAAAAGTATATTTTATCAGTTCTAAAAACCATTCATTATGAAACAGAACATCTTCCATGCACAAATTTTATTAATAAAATATTATTATTCCATATGATGTTAAAATATTAAAACCATAATGTGAAAAACATTGGAATTCCAATGTAATTTAATTTTTTATTAACATAGTTTTCATGGAATAGGTTTAGAAATTAATAAATAATATCACCAATTTACAATAAATACCCACAGTTTATTTGATGCATATTTAGTATAATTCCTTTGAGAATGTTGAGTATCTATTTTTTAATATTAGTATACTGACCATGGTGTTTACAATTACTAATTATCTCCTATTAATACTTAAGAAACAACCTCTCAGGGAAAGGGGTTCTCTCCATCCTCTTTTCCATTCAAGCACATACTTTGTAATAACACATATAATTACGAATTTATTGATTTTTATTTTGTTTAAATGTATTAAATTAATTTAAAAATGATTAAATAATATTTTTATAATAGCTTCTTCCTTCATTAATTACATTCATAAACATTTATATATATCTGTTAGGTTGCTATAATTGAATCTTATTTTTTCATTCCCAAAATTTTTTGTTGTGAATACCCAACGCTATTATTTGTATTCACCTAGATATAAATATCCTTCATTGATTTGGGAATTCTATTTATGGAAAGAACTTTCGATAATAATTGGAATGAAATAATGAAATACATTTTAGGTTATTTTATAGATGTGTCACATGTAAAGCGATACATATAAAGAGAGATCCCCCATAGACCTCTAATGAATTAGGTAATGTTTCCAACTCATGAGATTCCGTGAATGATGCATGGATGGTTAGTATAAGAACACTATGTCATGATGTCATTTTGGTAAGCCTTGACTTGTTCTTTATATGTCACATTTTCAATTTCTTATACATTCAAATTATTCCTTGATCTTATGATATCATCCAATCATGTCATGATTCAATGTTTTTATGTATGATTTCAACTTTTAATGTTATCTTGATATTCCTTTTTTATCAAATTTGTTACATTTCACCATTCTATTCATGATTATTCATTCATTAAGATTTATTTATCACCCTGTATCATATATTTGTCTATAGGTTATCATGTTCAATATTTATGGGTTAATGTAAAGGAGGATCACATTATTGAGATTTGAAATTTTTGGTATTTATTTTATGATAATTGTTTAGGTATCTAATTTCCCACCTAAACTATGACTCTAAATCAACTCTAATTAAATTCTATATAAAATTATGGTATAAATCCTAACATAAAATGTATTATAAATATTGGTTTGTAGAGTTGGTATCAGATCCAGGTTTAGTAATTTTAAATTATTATTTTGAAAAATTTAGATAGAACCCGAGATTTATTTTTATGAAAATGATCATCATAATGTGGTAAATTATGTATTTTGTGTGTTTTAAGTAATAATATCCATTTATGGAAACTATAATGTTGGGGCGGTATTGGAACTACTGCTCCTTGGAAAAAACACCTCTAAAAAAGATGATTGAGTATAAAATAAATATTCACATGGTGTAGGATGTGTGTTCCCTAGGACAACACACCTGTAGAGGCACTCTAAGGGGATATGATTTCATAATTAATATAGTATTTGAAAAATATTATTTTTTATTTGAATATAATTTATGTTTAGATAAATTAATAGGAAATATATCAAGGATTACCTTGACTGAAACTTGGATATTCATAAGTTATTATATATATGTCATTAAATATAAATGTTCTCTTTTTTATTTTCATATTAAATCATTTTTCCTCATCCAAAACATTACATTACTATATAAAATGTATGTAAATAAGAGTAATCATTAAAAAAACATATATTATGGTAAATATTATTATTACCTTAACGAAATTCCTAATATGATGGTAGAAAGAGATTATAACTTCATGGAAAAATAAGAAAAACTAATTCAATTTTTTGTTTTAAAATGAATCACATCGAGTACCTACTCCTCCTAAGAGAGTGGAATTTTATATGGAATCCATTACGTAAAAAATGAAGTTATATTTTAGGTGATCATTTCATCACATAATTATGAAAAGATGATTTATAATATTTGAGAAGATATTATATATCATCCAGTGCTCTATATATTAGAAAGCCACATTGGATATCTATCACAAAAATGGATAAGGTGATCAGTGTTGGATGCTCATCACTGATACGAATACCTAAAAAGAAATTAAATCTATGTATAAGGATGAATTCAATAAAATATTTTTCAATAATTATTTTCGATGAACCTTTCACTTTAGAATGGTGTATTGATTAATTGGACTCCAAAAAGTGGAGAATAAATATTTTGGGTCATTTGAAGAAAACATCAAATGTATTGCATAATATTCCCCCATATTGATCATAAAACCCAAAATTAAAGAAGGAAACTTATTTAGAGGGTAAATTTTGATACTAGGAAAATAGATTATTATTCCAGAAACATATAGCTACGAGTAAATTTTCCGTTATTATTTGAAATTTTAAATAGATAATAGTGATTCTCAATGGTCTCATGAGATTGGAGTCATGAAGTAAAGAATAATATTAAATTCAATGGGATAATAGATAAATTTAATTGATTAAACAAAATAAAACATCATAGTTATAAAAATATTATAAAGGATCATCCCTTAAATTTATTCCTGGGAAAATGATATTCTTTAATATTGGAATGGAGGGGAATCTATTTAATTAATACCTAAAGGATATGAATAGTTCCACTATAATGATAGTTGAAAATGAGTTCTCAGTCAATCATCCACCCATTTTTAAACAATTAAACAATAAGAAACATAAAAACTATAAAATCCATTTCCATAAACCAAGGGTTGCTAATGAAAATTGATTAATCCTGCATCGTAGGTCAAGTGACTAGGGATGAGATCACACAATCAATAATATTGAGATGGATCCAGAAATCAATGTGGTGATAGGTACATTGGTTATTCATTCAATAATATAAATTATACTATTTAATTGTGGGAGTATGTGTTATTTCTTATCCTCTATGTTTAGTAGAATTACTAAATCTCCTTGTAAAATCTTATCGGTTTTCTAATAGTGAAAATAGAAAATTGGAAAATTATTACATATAAAACCTATAACTCCTATACTTTATTACTTTTGGGATAAATATCGCAAAAAACCATGTCACTTTTTTATTGGTGTAATTTTATATTATAAAATGTACGGATTGGTTGTCCTTGTATAGATCCAACCTAAATTATTGGGAGAATGAAATCACATTCTATCTTCAAAATCATCCTATGATTTTATAGATGTAAAATTTGGGTGATGAATCTACTCTGGATTGTTTTTCTTAATCTTGGATATTATTTCATTATAAGAAATGATATAAAGACAAATTTATTGATTCAAATGATATGATTACCCTTGTAGAAATTTCCACTGTAATGAAATATGGGAAGGTATTCCACAAATAATTTTCCGGTATTCCTCATAATCTTGAGGTTTTGTTCTCCTGATAAATTATATATCGAGGTCTTCCAATATCTAAGACTCAATATTGAATTTTCAAAATTGAACTGGATGATCTAAAGAATAGACCATGAGAGAATATAGGTAAGTGAATAATATGTATAAGTTCTTCTCTGTGTGGTGCAATATTCATAGACAATACAAATAATTATGTGTCAATATATCGATATATTTATTATCACGAACTCAATAAGATCATGGTGGAGACAAAATACCCCCTTCCATGGATTAATGACTTTATTGATCAGTTACTTAGGTATTATTAAATCAGTAAAGTGGCCCTTTTGTTTGAATATTTTCAATTAAACTTGATGAAGTATGACATTAAAAAGAACATATTTAAAAATGGTAAATAAACTATGGGTTTATAGTGATTCCATTAAAAATTATTAATACTATAGTAATATTTATCATTTTGATTAATATAGTCTCTATATATAGCCTTTAAAAGGTTTTTTTGTTCATATATATTATTCTGATCTACTCCATGTTAAAGGAGTAATTGAGTTGAATTTGGGTAATGTGATGAATACTTCGAGAAAAGAGAGTTATATGAAAAGTATCGTTAATGTGATTTTAAAGGAGAATGAATCATTTTTCTATCATTTTATCCTAATAAAATTGATATCAATGGATAATTAAAAAATATAGGAGATTATAGAATAGAAAAATCAAATATATATATTATATAACCAAAATTTCCAAGGTTTAGTTGGGTACTATCAATGATTTTTAAGAAAATGATCACAATTTCTGAACATTCTGAACAAGTTAACATGGATTGGAGTAATGTTTGTTTGATTAATAGATAATAAAATATATTTAAATAGTTAAAAGAATATTCTAATCGTTACACCTATACAAACACTACCCACTTGTGGTGAAGGATTTTTGATCTATATTGATGAGTCTAATAAATTCTTAGGTTGTGTACTAATGGAAAATAATAAATTGATAAGATATGCCTCTCAAAAATAATGATCAATTTGAAAACCCATATGGGAAATGATCTATAGTTTTTTGAAGTAATATTCACATTGAATACTTTTTCAAATTATCTATTTAGAGAGAAGATTGAAATATATACAGATCATGAAATCAACAAGTACGTATTCTCACAAAAAGAGCACAAGATACCCCAATAATGGTTGTCAGATATGATCATTGATTATCATTATTTAAAACATTAACATCATGGGAAATTGAGATATTTTGTAAGAAATTTTATTAAAAAGGATTGTGTAAATATATCCTTGATGAGGTTTGAAAGGGATCCAATATTCTTAGACATTAAAATAATTCACATAATGATTATAAGGAAATGAATGAAACTATAGCTTTATTACATTAATACTCACTAATCCATCCATGTAATGATTAAAGAGGCATACAGAGATGATATAGGCATATAATGAATGGTAGTTAATAATTTGGAGTTAAACATTGACTATGAAAGAGTTATAAGTTTTGGAACATGTATATGTGTCTCATCAAGACTAAAACTTAAGAGGGATTTTTTGCATCCCCATAGCTCATAATTCTCTATTCATGCAAAGTTCCCAATGATTATGTTAGATTTTGTTTTTTATAGATTTATGTACGATTTTACTTTTGTGTGAAACCCCATTTTTCATTTAAGAAGAGATAAAGTGGTTTTATAATTTCATTGGAGTGTAAATGAACAATGGGAGAAGGATGAGGCATGTTGTCCAAGGATTAAAGTGGAACCAGTAAGCTAGTATAAGTCCACTGGGAAGCCGGTGGTCTTCCATTAGGAATTATAAGACACATGAAGTCCTACTATGTTATTTTTGGGACCCACAATCCATCTTGTGGGATATAGATAATTATTTTTCAAAAAGAGGTCCATTTTGGTCCTTTCACGCCGCTAACCTTTATATTATCCCTTCAACCCAGTTTCCCTTCTCATTTCAATCCCATTGATGGATTGTAATTCTCTAACATGTCCCTCCAATCTATTGGATTTGGTGTCCTATAACCAATTACATTGTACATTATTCATTAATAAATATCTAATAACATCTTGGTTATTCTTCTGCGCGACAATACATGTGATAATGTCCTAAGGATAGTTGTTTCATTAAAGGGACATAGCGGATCTCTGCTATAATAAGAACACGGAAGTGCCATAACATTGTTCTTGAATATATGTTCTATGTTTGGATGATGTTATTAGAGGGACACAAATAATACATTCCATTAGGGGTGAGTACTCATAAAACATTGAGGCGCCTTCTCATGGTGTGCACCCTTGGTAATATTCAAGGGGATATTATGAGAACGAGACCTGCCAGTAGGAAATACACATTTCAATGTGTCATTGGATGTTATTATATGCAGATGTGGGTATTGGTCCTTAGATATTAGGATTATTAATAATGGGTATTATAACACGTGCACTTAAATTTATTGATAAAAACTATGACGACACACTTTTCACAGTGAGGTAGGATACATTGGGTGCATCACAAGTGATAATACATTAATAGATAATGCGAAAAAAGGATTGGTCCCTTCCGTTCCATAAAGGTAGTAGATATATTATTTCCTCTAATGGAATTGATATGGCCTAAATAAATCCATGGCCATGGTGAGGAATGGGCATGTCAAAATTCTGGAATGTCCAATAATGAATAATCAAGAACATCAGTTGATTGCACTAGTATGGAACCCTCTTTATTCGAGATATCGTGATAAATGGATTATATTACATAATAAACATTCACAAAAGTATACACGTCATTCCAGCTTTAACTTCTTTCCCTATGGGTGCGTTGGTGTGTTGATAGATGCTAACATTCAAATTTAGGCAAGCTCCCTCTAATTCCATCAAAAAAGAGGCCTAGAGTGTCACACACTAAGTGTGTCCATGTTTATCAGTTAATTATTTATTTAACCAGTTAAATATAGATTATTCTTGATTGAAGTTTAATTGTTATTCAAGGATTTCTGATCACATTTATTTTGAAAATTGTTATTCAAGATAATATATTGTGGGTGAAATAATATATTTATTAGAGAGTAATTCAGTGATATTTTTAGTAATAAATAGACATTATTCAAAGTCTAAAAAATGTGGTGGAGGAAATAAATAAAAAATAGAAAAACAAAATTAAATTCCATGTATATTAAATATACATTCCATGTATTTTTTATCTAGGAATTTATGGAAATTAATATTATTTATTCAATTAAATAATATTTGGTGTAATTTGTTGGGTGCATGTCAGGTAATAATAATATTCAACTGTTATTAGTAGACATTGGAGATTACAAATAATTAAAGGAAATGAATAAATTATATAAGTTAATTAATTCATTTTATTTTTATATGTAATTAAAAATCCCAATTATATATTTCACATTATCCTAGACAATTTGGGTGGTTGTGCACAACAGATTTTGAAAAGCTATCAAGAAAAGTGAGAATTCCTTTTTCACCAAGAACACTATCAAGCTATGAGAGAGAGAGATCCTCCCCCACCAGGTCAAGGCGATCGAAGGCAGACATCATAAGCGAAGTATT
This sequence comes from Viscum album, assembly GCA_963277665.1. Classification (NCBI taxonomy): domain Eukaryota; kingdom Viridiplantae; phylum Streptophyta; class Magnoliopsida; order Santalales; family Viscaceae; genus Viscum; species Viscum album. Next base: position 647,969,063 of record OY728119.1, read on the forward strand.
TTCCATGCTAGCACCCAAATATCCCCTTGGCAACATCCAGATATACATGGAGCACATATGGATCACCACTAGAGGAATCCTACACTTGGATTCTACGAAGCTATGACAAATCACATCGGATTCTGACCAGATACATCAAGAAAGAAATAATTCCATCAAGGTAATTCTTGTCAATTAATTAAATTAATTATAACCAACATATGATGATACCGTATATGTTTTTGAGATTCCCCTCTTTCTTTTTCATTCTTCGTTCTATTTTGAAGATCCAGTGTCTTTTTATCATGATGGATCTCAGGTTGATTGTTGTTAACGCTAAAATTAAATTTGGGTACACCCACCAATGCGCTTCAATTGCACCCGGAACCTACAAGTGGTATCAGAGGGAGTCATATTGTTGATTATAATTATTCAGTTTTTCGTTGGTGATTTACACATTAAATAATTTAGTTGTTTCAATTCATGTTAATCATTCATTAAATCTGAATCTTGAGATCTATTACTTCTCTCTCATTTCTCATTAACCTTAAATAAAATAATTTTTTTTTCTGTTTAGTTTTGATTAAATTTAAATAGAGGATCTCATCCGGAGATTCCAAACGTTCCATTCCATACAACACTAGAATACATGGCATGTATTCAGAACTACACGCCTAGTATTCTGGGTTCAATGCATTAGACTAGTTCGCCAAATCAGGACATGTGTTGGAGTATTCCTAAGTCAAAAATGACACCATGTGTTGACCAGGAATAGGTGGCACACGGTTTCCAAAATACACATCGTGTGGTCCACTGAACACGGTGTGTAGTCCCTTCGGGCTAGGGTTGGACCGTGTACCTCGTACACTGCTTGCCCGACTGGAAACCATGTAACACAGATACTATATGGTGTGTGTCCCACTAAACAATCCGTGTACATCCAAAATTTCAAAAGTACATCTACACGCCATGTCCCCAGGAATGTACTTTGGATGGATGGTGAACAAAAGTAAACGCCATGTAGTCAGAACTACACGACACGTACTCATCCAAATTAGGCAAAATTTTTAAAATTTATTATTATATTATACAAACCCTTGAGATGTATACCATAGTGTAGGCGTAAAGCTGAGGCACAACTCATGATAGGTGTTTTATATATATGTGTTTAATTTAACATCTATATAATGTTCATTAATACTCATTGGGTAGTTATGAACACGAATTCACTGGGTTGCCTCAATGGTACAAGTTATGTACAAAAATAATTTTAAATAAATTTATGTGTTTAAAATGATGATGGACGAGAATCTCAAGGAAATTCAGAAAAAGGGTTTATGATAAAAGGATTGATTAATTAAATATAATTAATTGATTCGATAGTGATTTATCTTAAGCAAGAATGATTGAATAATTGAATTCTTGTTTTATTTATGAATAAATATTGTTTCATAAATGGATTATCATGATCTAGACTAAGACCATTGTATGTGAATGGTTTCTTTTAATTTATGTATTTAAATTAAATTTTTTGGCCTGCGAGCCTTCTCCTCATTAATATATAGGTCCTACATGACCAAGGTTTCTTTTATGTAAAAACCTCTTTTACCCCTCACCTGCGTGTAAGATAAATGCATATCTAATGGATGGATCTCCCAAGCTAGTGGAGGTGGCTCAAGTCAGGCGCTAATGTGAAATCAATCCAAGGACATGCAGAGGTGGATATGTGGAAAGATGTAAACATGAACCCGAAAGGTTCATGGAGAATTTATTTTATTTCTGTCAGTTGTATGGCTTATTTATTGTGGGTGCGCTGTCACAATCACATAATTAATGAATTAAACAAGAATGCAAGATAGAACGAAAATAAGACCGACTTATGAGTAAAATATTATCTTAGACACGGTTAATCACCTAAATATATCCCACATAATATTAAAAAGTATATAATCAAAGATAATAAAATGAATATTTACGTATAAGGATAACATCCCTCAAAGAATTATTAAGTCAGCATCACCTTCCATAATCTTAGTTAGAATCGAACCATAGTTCAAAGGGATAGACCAACCTTACATTGGGTGCTTTCAATTATCAAGGAATTATGATTCAATGATTTGGGTTGACTTGAATTGGTTCACATCATTGGCTCACTTCCACAGCAGGAGTTGGTGTGACTAAGAGGCAAAGGTTGAGGAAATCCAAAATAAAAGGATTTCAGGATTGGGGAGTCCACTCAACAGATCAAGGAGATGCGAGTTAATGCAGTTGGCATTTGGAATTCCTACATAAAACCTTTCAAGTTTCTTAACCAGCCCTAGTTGGGGTAATACGAAGAGAAATATGGATCCTTGCCACTAGAATATTTAGGCAACAAAATATTCTGAAGTCAATTTTGAGGGATATTGGATTTCGAAAAAATAGTGGGAACTAGTAAGTATTAATTTATTTATTTGTCTCAGTTTTATCATAATAAAGTACTAAACAATTTCTCATCTTAATTTGTCAAAAAAACTAGAAAATGACTTCAAACATATCATTAATAACCATACTCAATAATGAAAACCATATCACTGGCACCAATTTCCATGAGTGGTAGAGGCGTTTACGCGTCATCCTTCTCCACGAGAGAAAATTATATGTTCTGGAAGAGCCAGTTCTAGTTGCACATGGGAAAGAGGCCAGGGATGAGGAATTATCTCACTATATGAAACACATGGATGATTCCACATATGTATAGTGTTTCATGACATCGGCCATGTCTAATGAGCTCTTGAGGCAACATGAAAACTTGGACATGTATAGCATGATCTCTCACCTTAGGGATATCTACCAAGAAAAGGTGAGACCGAAAAGATATGAGATCTCCAGCGTTTTGTTTACAACTGTGCTTGGAGAGTCAGCGCCAACTGGGAATCATGTATTCAAGATTATTTTCTACATTGAATGTTGAGACATCATAGGTATTATGTTCATGGAGGAGTTTCTTACAGATCTCATCCTATCATCACTCCCTAAGACCTTATATAGCATTATTTTCAACTAAAACATGAGAAACAATGAGAAGATTCAATCAGAACTTCTAACGTTAATTCTCTAGGTAAATAATTACATGGGGCACGACAAACCTGTAGTCCTTATGGTGAATAAGAAAAGGAAGGTCAAGGCAAAGGGTCCAAATACTTATAAACGGTCTGAAGCCGTCGAGCACTGTCCCTCCAAGAAGGGGAAGATCCATAGGTAGGGTAACGAATGGAGGCGGTATGGTTTTCATGTGGAAAGCAAGGCCACTAGAAGAGGAACTGTACCCTGAAGCATGGGGATGCTAATGGTGAATTCATTATTGAGTGTAAAGTTTCCATTTATACATGTTGGGTATTAGATATAGATTTGTGGGGATCACATATCTATTCAAATTCAGGAACCAAGTAGATTTAGATATATTGCCAGAGGAGAGGTGGATCTTCGAGCTACCAATGGCACAAGGCTGGATATGTTAGCCATTGATTATTACCACCACTCATTTCTAACTGGGATGATTTTGGTTTTACATAACTGTTATTATGTGCCTAATGTTACCAAAAACATAATTTCTATATCATATTTGTATATGGATGGATTTATTTTCATGTTTGGAAACAAGGCGTTCTTATTTTATAAGAACAACATATGTTATGGAATGAAACATTTAAATAATGGTTTGTATGTCTTAAATTATGAAAACCATGTGTCAAAATCGATAACGGAATGAACTGACATGACTTATACATCACCCAGTTGTGGCACCAACGTCTCGATCATGTAAATGAGAAGCGCTTGACAAAGATCTACCTAGATGGATATTTATTCTATACTGACCTGAAACTACTTGATAGATGTCACACTTCTTTACAAGGTAAAATGACCTAGCCGCCTTTCGGTGGACAGGGTGAAAGGTCCATCAAGGTTCTTGGACTATTTCACACAAGTGTATGTGGACCATTTGCAGTAGAAGCTAGTGGTGTATATTCCTACTTCATTAATTTTACTGATGATTTAAGTAGATATGGATATATCTACATAATGAGTAATAAGGTAAAATCCTTAGAGAAATTTATGGAATTAAAGAATGAAGTAGAGAATAATCTTGGTAAGAAGATAAAGAAGCTTCAATCAAATCGAGGTGGAGAATATCTAAACCAAGAGTTCATTGATCTTCTATGAGAGTCTAGGATTCTATCTCAGCTCCCTCCTCCTTATACACAATAGTGGAATGGTGTTAGTGAAAGGATGAACATCACCTTGTTGAACTTGATGAGGTCTATGATGAGTCTGGTAGATCTTCCATTATCTATTTAGGGATATGCATTTCAAACATCAGCATACACTTTAAACTAAGTACCAACTAATGTGGAAAATGGGATTCCCTCTGAGTTATAGAATGTAAAGAAGCCCATTTTTTCACACACATGTGTTTGGGGATGCGAGGAATTTGTTAAGGCCTTCTCATGAAACAAACTAGAACCCCGGGCCACGAGGTGTATCTTTATAGGATATACCAAGGAAATGAGAGGATATTACCTATATAACCCTTCAGACAAGAAAGTTACTATCACCAGACCAACCATCTTTCTTGAGAGGGAGCACATCCTCAAAAAGGATTGTGGGAGAAAGATTGTCTTTGATGAAGATAATGCTCTCGATACACAGGATTTGTTACATGAACAAGTTCCATATGCCCCATGGAAGAGGTTCCAGAAACACAAGTACTACGTATGAGCTCAATAGATGTAAGGGAACAAGAGAGATTTGGATTTTTAGTCACCGAGGATGGTTAATCATTATTTTTGGACAATGATGAAACTCACTCCTATAAGGAAGTAGTAGAAATCACAAAAGCTACATGATGGCTAGAAGTTATGAATTATAAGATGGATTCCATGTATCAGAACCAAGTCTGGGTTCATGTCGATGAGCCAGTTGATGTAAATCCTGTTGGATGAAAATGAGTATTCAAGAGAAAACTGGATATGGAAGGTCAAGTTAGCACCTATAAAGCAAGTCTTGTGGCTAAAGGTTTCAGGAAACATCAAGGAATTTACTATGATAAAACCTTCTCGCTAGTTTCCATGTTTAGGTCCATAAGAATAATACTTTCCATAACAGCTTACCATGACTAAGAGATTTGGAAAAAGGATTTCAAAACTGCAATCCATAATGGGAAAATTCAGGAAGATGTCTATTTGACAATACCAGAAGTGTTTGTGAGACCAGGTGAAGCCAAATGGGTTTTCAAGTTGCAGAAATAGATTTAAGGATTAAAGAAATCATCCTGGTTGTGGAACATATGATTTTAGGAATCCATAAAGAAATATAGTTTCATTAAGAATAAATGTGAGCCATGTGTTTGTAAGAAGTTTATTGGGAATGTGTTTGATACCCTAGTGTATATTTTGATGACATATTGCTTATTGGAAATGAGGTACCAGTATTATAGTCAGTTAATGACTGGTTTAACAAGTGTTTCTCTATAACGGACTTCGGTGAAGTAGCCTATATTCTAGGAATCAAAATCATTCGTGATAGATCCAAGAGGGTTCTAGGACTATGTCAGGGTACATACATTGACCAGATACTAAAGATATTTAGTATGGAACAATCCAGGAGTGGATTGGTTCCAATGTCACATGGCCTACATATTTCTAAAAAAATGATTCCTCAGACACAACAAGGGAAAGATAGAATGAGTAAGCTCCAATAAACTTCGGTTATAGGATCTATCATGTATGTCATGTTATGTTCCATGCATGATGTTGCCTATGCACTGAGCATGGTAGGCCGATATCAAGAATATCCATGAGAACAACATTGGACTAATGTTAAAACTATCCTTAAGTATTTGAGAAGAACTAAGGATATGTTCCTAGTATATGGAGGAGACGAGGATATTTTCATAAGAGGGTATTAGGATTTTAGGTTTTAGATAGATCATAACGATTTGAAGTCACATTCTGGATATGTTTTCTTTCTCAATAGAGGATCTATGAGCTGAAAGAGTTCAAAGAAGACAGATGTTGCCGATTCTACAGTGGATTCTTAATATATAACGGCTTCTGATGCAGCCAAGGAAGCTGTATGGATTCGTAACTTTGTCCAGTATCTTGATTTGGTGCCTATCAGTAAAGATCATATCACGTTGTATTGTGATAATACTGCAGTGATGGATCTTGAAAAAGAACGAAGGTCACATCAACATATGAAGCATATACTCTAGAAGTATCATCTCTTGAGGTATTTGTATCAAAGGGGTGAAGCTATAGTGATCAGAGTGTCCACGAAAGAGAACGTGGAAGTCCCCATGACTAAATGCCTACCTCAACAGAAGCATGAATATAATGTGAGAGTTGGTGGGTTAAAAGTTGTTAGCAGTTGGCTCAAGTCCAAGTGGGATACTATTGGAGTTTGTGGCATATAACCAAATACTTTATACTTTATTTATTAATAAATATCTTATCACATCTTGATTATTCTTCTTGCATGATAGTGCATGTGATAATATCATAAGGATAGCTGCTGCATTATAAGGGTTATAGATGATCCCTGCTATGATGTGAACCCAGAAGTTCCGTAGCACTGTTCTTGAATATATTTCATATGGCCGAATGATGTTATTTGAGGGAAACAAATAATATAGGCCATTAGGGGTGGGGTGTCATAAATATTTGAGGCACCTTCTCATGGTGTGCACCCTTAGTAATATCTAGGAGGATATTATTAGAACGAGACACTCCAGTATGAAATCCACATTTCATAATGTCATTGGATGTTCATATCTGTGGACATCTATATTGGTCCTTAGACTTTAAGATTATTATTAATGGGTATTAAAACTCGAAAACTTAGATCAATTGATTATAATAGTGATGACACACTCTTCACATTGAGGTAGGATACGTTGGGTGCGTCTCTAGTGATACTACTTTAATAGATAATGCGAGAAAGGATTTTTCCTTTCTGTTCCATAACAAAAGTAGATATCTCAGGCCCATTGATAAAATTGATATAGCCTAAATAAATTTATCTCCATGGTGAGGAATGGGGAAGTTCAATTCTGGAAATTCGAAAAAAGAATAATCGAGCACATGGGTTGATCACACTATCATGAAACCCACTTGATTCGAGATATCGTGACAAAGGGATTACATTACACATTAATCATTCATAGGAAGTGACACATCATTTTGGTGTTAACATATTTATCTATGGGTTCCTTGGAATGTTTCTAGATGATAACCATGGAATTTAGGTAGGCTCAATCTAATGACACTGAGAAAGAGGCCTACAGGGTCACTCACTAGGTTTGTCCAAGTATCTCAGTTAAATATTATTTTAACAAGTTAAATAATTATTATTCCAGATTTAGGTTTAATAATTATTTATGGATTTTTGATCTCATTTATTTCGACACTAGTTATTCGAGAGAATATATTGTGTGAGAAATAATATATTTATTAGCTTGTAATGAAGTGATATTTATTTTAGAAATAAATAGCCATTATTAAAGGTCTAATAAATGTTGTGGAGGAAATAAAGAAAAATGGAAATAAAAGTATATGCCATGTATTTTTTCTAGGAATTTATGAGAAATAAAATTATTTATTTCATTAAATAATATTATGTGTAATTATCTAGGTGCATGTTAGATAATAATAATAGTCAAATGTTATTATTACACATAGGGTATTAATAATAATTAAATGAAAAGAATAAATTATTTCAGGTAATTAAATCATTTTATTATTCTATGTAATTAAAAACAGCAAAAATATATTTCTCATTAGCCTAACCATTTTGGGTGGTTGTGCACAATGTATTTGGAAAATATCTGTAGCTAAGAGAGAATTTATTTTCCACCAAGAACACTCTCAAGCTACGAGAAAGAGATATCCACCTCCACCGGATCAAGGTGATTGAAGGCGGACATCCCAAGCGAAGGCTATTCTGCGCTAGCTCCCATAGATCCCTTCAGAAACATCCAGAGGTACATGGAGCATTTGTGGATCACCTCTAGAGGAATCTTACACTTGGATTCTACATCGCAACGACGGATCACATTGGATTGTTACTGGAAACATCGACGAAAAAATAATTCCCTCAAAGTAATTCTTGTCAATTAGTTAAATTAATTATAACCAACATATGATGATCCAGTATATTGTTCTAGGATACCCCTATTTCTTTTTCTTTATTCATTCTATTGCAATGATCTGGCGTTTTATTATCATGAATTATCTTGAATTGGTCGTTGTTGATGCCAAAATTAATGTTTGGTACACCCACCAATGCGCTTCCGCTACACCCGGAACCTACACTATCTTCATGTGAGTAATCCATCAACTATTATCCATTTTTACATTGAATTAAAGCATTTGGAATCTCTAGGTATGTCTCTATCATATATTCCTTCCTTTATCAAATTTCATCACTGTTAAAATTTTTATCTTTGTGCATGCTAATATACCCTATTTTCATGGATTTTATTATTCTTCCTCATTTCATAAAGATCATGATCAAATCTTAGGTACATAAAATATGGGGATTCATCCTCAATCCTTTGGGTGGTGGTCTATATACTTTTCACTAAATGTGTCACTATTTTTAATTTTTATTATTATTCTACATGTCATTCATTTTGAGAATTATGCCATGAAAATATATTACTTTAATATGATGCATAATACCCAACATTCATGTTCAATGGGATTATTTAACACCATTAGTGGTTGAAAAACTCAACCTAAACTACCCCCTTAGGGTGTGATAGGCCTTACATATAAGAAAAAACTAAACATTTAATGTAAACAGGAACACATAAGGGAGTTTTTGGGTTAGAATTTCAAAAAACCTAAAATATATCCATTATATAAGGAAACCACAACATAGAGTGTATTTTAAATGTTATTTTAATTGATTAATTACTAAGATATGACTTTTGTAATGTCATGGGAAACTTAATCATTGTTGTGTAAATTAGGGAGTGTTTAATAAATTCTAGATCTTGAACCCCTTTATTATTATTTAACTTAAAAGGGAATGGAATAATTAAATCATGTAATGATGTGGGTATCTCACAAAAATCATTGGGAGACCCCTCCAAGGTGTTGTTTCTATTTATGAAGAAACCAGTGGAATAAATAAAATTATTTTCACTTTTGAATTATTCCTGCGGATTCTTTGGTTAATAATTATGGAAATAGTTCACACTATTAAAGAAGTGGAATAACAAATTCAATCCTTCAATTCCCTCTATAGAATGTTTTGAGTGGAATCACGTGATGTCATGATATTTATAGATGAGAATTTTAATTTGTAAACAAACCATGGATTGAGTAAGTTTCATACTCTAGTAAAATCCATGAAAATAATCATGGATCCATTTTGAACAAATTAAAAACTAGAATGTTTGAGATAATCTCCCATGTTCGAATTCATGACCCTGAATGTGTAACGACTTTCGTAAGCCCCATATATTCAAATCATGATCTACCTCAAAATTAATGGTTATCATTCCCATGTTATTATATAATCAATTTGGAGTATAATTCCAAGTGTTCATCCCCTGGATTCCACAAAAAAGAAAATTGTAAACATCACACATTGATCCCCAAAAGTTTTCTCGGATAAATAAGGGTTATGTATTGCATGGATATATTGTGGATTTGAAATGTGTTTTTTAGGAATCCAAAGAAAATATTTTGGATTCCAATACATTATTTATTCTTTAATTCCCTAGATACATACTGTGGGTCGCCAGAGCAATTACATCCCATGATTGGAGACATTCAACCTAGGTGAAAGCACATAGGGCTGACCAAGAATACCTAAAAGAGAAAATTCATGATTAATTATCACTTACAATACTAATTTAAATTAATATATTATAAAACTATTATATTTTATATTCTCATACCCGGTTATCATTAGGTATCATTGGTTGTGGCTGACTGAGTTGAACTTACACCTTTTTTGGGCCTCCACTTGGTACATGGTACGATTTCATGGAATTAAAAAAGGAAAAAGGAGAGAGTCCTACTATGGATGAAATATTTATATCTTTTATTTGGATAATGGGACAATAGGATAGTTTTTTTCCTTGGAATTCCCTAATATTTTAGAAGTTTTGGGTCATTATTTTTATTTTTATTCTCCTAGTACTGATTATTTGTCAAAATCCATGACACACTTAAATTTATTTTATAGAATCATGAAATTATTCATATATATTGTTGTTTTTTCATTATATTTATTTCACATATTATCTTGATGGATTTTTATGTCTTTATTACCTTTATGTTTCACTCTAATACATTGGTATAGTCTCCCAATCACACCACAATACACACTTGCAACTAGTCATATGCCTCTTCAATATAGGGACGAACTATTGAGGCCTTGTGGACCACTAGACCAGTTAAATTTTAGTTAAATATGCTGGGTAGATCATAAGTGGGTGTCAAGTAATTATTTTTTCCCTTATCATTGCTATTATGGGTTGGTCTAAAAGAGATTAAGAAGTTTCACAACTGATTAATGAGAATATTACTTGGAGTAGCTAAACTAAATGCATGGTAAATGGAAAAGCTTCTAGAGAAGGGACATGTTGTTTTGGAATTCACTTGTTATAGTTGTTCTATTTGGAAATCTCAGTGATGTATATTTTCTGTGATGATACATTTTATGGAATATCCAAACATGGTTCAGCGTAGTAAGGAATAATTATCTCCTTCATAGTCATAGGTACATTGGTATTTATATGTCTTTAATATTCAATATACTACATATTTCATTGCATATATATCATTATGAAAACATTATCTGCATTGGATGCAATTATTATTATTTCTAACATTAATGGAGAAACAAATATTGGCTTCTAAAAGGTTTTTCATCAACCAAATTAGTTTTTTTCAACATATATTAATGAAGGAATTTAATTTTAAAAAAATTAATATAATGATTTCATTAAATAATTTTTCATTCAAGCTAAGAATTGAAATTTTTTATAGTTAAATGGATTTCCCATTTAAAATTCTAAGTGGTATACCTATATAATTTGGGTGTGTAAATAATATAAATGAAACATCATATAAATACATGTTAAGTTCTAATTATCGAGTTAAAATAGTTGGTTTCAATTTGAGTTTTGCACTATATAATTGAATTGAAAACCTATATAATTGATCCATTATGATGAAGGCTTCAAAGAATTTCAAATAACACGTCCCTATGAATGGGTAGTTAGTGTTATTGTTATCTCTTGAGTAAAACTCTTGTTACCTTATTTTAAATTATGTAGTGATACCAAGATCTTGTTATTTCATTTTTTATCTCTATAATGATGTATTCTATGGTATTTTTTTCAGTGATGTGTTTTTGGAACAGTATAAAAAAATTCCTCCATGAGGAAATCAATTAAAGCTCTATGAAGGTAGTGGTGACCATCCTCTTGGGGTGGTGGGACCTGATCTACCAGGGGTCCCTCCAGTAGTGATACCTATGGAACCTCATATTGTACCACCTATCGTTTCATGGTAAGGCACTAATTTTCATATTAGAGAGGGTTTTATATGCACAATATAGTCTATTGTATGATATCTATAAGATATATCTTCACTGCCAAAGTTGACTAGGGAGTTCTAATATAAGAATCTATATGCATTCTTAATGGAAGGTGATCATTATATTACAGTGTATTAGATAGATTCTATGCATATGGTCTTAGAGAATTTGAATATTCTTATGGATTAGAGGGTGAATATGATAGAATATACGATTTTAGGATCTTCAATTGGCTTGTGTGACATTATTACTATGGAATATATTCATTCAGGAATATTATTGTTGGACTTCTAGAATCTCTTATTTGATTATTTATTTTTGGTTCATTTTGGGGATGATTCTGAAAGGGAATTCATGCATCTAGATCTTGGTTATTTTTGAATCATGGATTACTCATCATGCTTCACTGAACTCTAGTTTCTTTCACCCACTCTTGTGGGTGATGAGAATTATGGGGAAAATCATTTTGTGTGTTGCCTTAGGAAATCTATTTTATCTCATGTAAATGTGTCTTGAATCACTATTTGTCTTTGAAATGGTGAACTATACCCTAATATACAATTATATTTTGGTTCAAAAGGTATTGGACAGTGTAGTTCAGCTAGAAGGAAAGGAAATGGATCATCCAATGGAACGATTTATATTCAAGATACTTCTCATCAGGGAAGTGTTTAATACCCTGATATTTAATATTTTTTTAATAAATTTAATCCCTATGAAATATTATAGTTCACACAAGCCCGAGTCTACATGAACTGAAAAGTATTATACTGTAACAAAATATACATTAATTTGATGGAATGAATATTAAATATAAAAATTATGAAAATTATATGGATAAAAAATTTATAAAATAAATCCATTGGTTATAATTTGATTAGAACAAAAATTAAAATTAAAATAAAATTAAAGGAAGTTTTTTTCTGAATTTTTTTTCTCTCCAATGTATTTTTATCTAAAAAAATAAAGTAGTCACCATTTGAAAATTATTTTAACAGAATTTATATATTTTATGTTAAATAAAATTTCTAATTAATCATTTGATATTTTTTATAGAAATTTGATAAGAATATATCTATTTTTATTCTAAAAAACAATATTTTTCTAAAAAAAGTTTCATAACCTTTTGCGCACATACTTTTTTGAATAATTTATTAAAATTTTATAAAAGTAAATTTTTAATATTATATTAATTTTTTAAGTCACTAATTAAAAATTATCATAAAATAAATTTTTCTGTATTTTCTAAAATGATTAATTTTTTGATGAATAGAGAAAATACTAATATTTAATTCAAAATTCCATTTCGAATAAAGTATTTCGATTTTTTTGTTTCTATTATGATTTTCATAAAAGTAAAATAAGTTATAATTTATGATAATCAATTCAATATAGCTTATTTGAATAAATTCAATATTTTGTTTTGATATGAACATATTATACTTCTGAAAATATTTACTTCAAGAAACCATTTTTCAAAATGCTTTCCGGTTTCATTTTAAATTAAATTTATTCACTTCTATGATTCAAAATTTTAAAAATTTTAATTTTATAATTTAAATAATAATAGTAAATATCTGGGTATATGTTCATGTTAATTATTCTAAATAGTGAAAATTAAATATAATAAAAATTAATTACCACTGTTAAGCATAAACAAGTTTTACTTACGGGTTAAACAAAACCCATTTAGGTTAAAATATTCTTAAAAACATATATAATTTATATTTTATGTACATATGTTTACCTAATATCATATATGGTTTGGGAATTATCAAATTTGGATCCATATGGTGTTTTTAAAACATTTGTATATTATTTTCCTTTTAAACATTCTAAGTGTGTGATTCCCCCACTTATAAAAAGAAACCCCATCTCATTTCCGCTCCATAATTAAAGTGACCATTATTTTCAAAAACATGTAAAATAACAACAATAAATTCCATCCCATGTCCTATGTTTTATTTTCTTCTAACTATGTTATTATAGTAAGTATTTACGTACTAACCTAATGTGGTTCTCCCAATAAAATTTATAGTTCTTAACCACGCATATTCATTTTATATCTTCATCTAACCATTTAAAACTCTCTCAAAATATGACAAAATAATATCATAATTATCATAAATATAATTAAATTTTATTATTTTAATGAAATATTATATATATATCACCTCTTTCATGAAATCAGAAAAAAAAATCATCAACATGTGTACATACGACTACCGCCTCACAAACCAATGTTATTACTTTTCCATAACCACCATCCATGTATGGATATAATTATTTATTTAATGTATATATATATATACACGATATTTATGACATAATTATAATTTTAAATATATCATCTTATATTCTAATCTATTGAAAAATGAAAATATCCCTGAGGTGTATGTGTGGACCCCCGCCTCCACGAAGTGATGTGAATCATTTTTCACTTTATTTTTTAATGTATAGAAATATGGATATAATTCTGAAATATATATGATATATTTGATATAATAATTATTATATAATTTTTAATTATTATTTAACATACTTTTATTACATCTATTAAAAATGGAAACAATGTTCTTTGGTATTTACGGCCAATTGTCTCCATGAATGATGAAATTTATTTATTTATTCTAAATTTAATTGATTAATTTAAATACATATAAAATGATTATATATATTCTATTTTAACTATTATTAAAATTTTATATATAATGTAAACATGATCATGTTACACGTACCAAAACTCAAAAATGAAATTATATATGGAAAATGAAGTAATTATTACCCAAATTAGTGATTTTAACAAAGAATTAATAAAAAAATAATTATAAAGCATTAAAAGTAAATGATGAATTATAATATATATTATTATGGTTTTTAATTATATTATTATATAACTATTTTTAATATATATGTGTTTTGGAAAAATATTTATGAATTTGGACCTATGGTACGGGTGTATTTCCTAATCTCATTTTTATCTATGATTGTAATGTTCATGCCTCCACTAGGGAAATTATTTTATATTATATATAAAACCAAATATATGTTTTTCATCTTATTAGTATAATATATTAAATGTTTAAATTTAAATTTCCTCTCTACGAACTCAATATACTGAACTAACTTTTTTAAGGGAAACCAATATTGTTTTTCTACCCAGTCTGGAATATTAATATTTCAAGCCCAAATTTTCCTTAAAAAACTTAAAAAATATTTTTATTATTATTAATTGGTTTCTTAATTAATTTTTACCAATGTTTTAATATATTACAAAATTGCTTAAAATAAATCCTTTTTATAGTTTCTGAGTGATGTACTATTTAATTTTTACCTATAAATTGAAAGGAATCATTGATGTGACATGTAAGTAATGTAGCATATTTCATTACATAATGATTAATAAATTATTTAAAGAAAAATTTAAATGATTCAACAGATATTTTAAAATATTTTTTATACACAATATTTGTGTATATTATTTTCAAAAGTGATTTTTAAATTGAAATGTGTATTTACGTATATGATTTTGTAATGAAACTTTTAGGGTATTTATATTCATTAGTGACAACTAACATTTTTTCAATTACTCAAAATTAGGTAAATGATTCAATGATTCCATCATTTTTATTTCTCTTGATAGTTATTGATAAAATTTACTAGGGATTTAATATTTTGATTTAATTCACCATATTACTCTGGATTGTTTATAATTATTATTTTTGATTAGGGAATTTACACACAATTCATATGAAATATTTTTAAATACTAATGTTATTGTGGATTATATTTCTCCCTTTTAATATGGATAATTGATTATAATTAATATCTGAAGGTAATGGACCGTTATAAACCCTTGATACATTTATAGGTCTTATGCAAAAAATATATTTATTATTTGGGTAATGAATTATCCATTTTTGTATGACATGTTGGCACACGACCCTGATGATATATTTTTTAAGTTTGTCATTATGCATTCCCCCATTATAAGATTTGTAATTTATTTTCATGTGATTTTTTTAGTTATGATATCCATGGTTAAGTTTAATGTTCATGTGATTATTTATATAGAATTATTTGATCATTTTTTACTTCTTACATATTATTAATCATGCTAATTATTTTTATTAAATGACATGTGTTTTCAGATATTTTCATTACCAAATTTGTTATAAATTATCTATTCATGATACATTCTGTTGTATGCATACCCTTACCTAAAAATATACGCTCAACTATTTCTTATGTTTAAATTCCATAGGATACTAGGAAACGTGTTATGGTTCATATGTTGGTATTTTATAAAGGGAATAATGATTTTCTAAAAGAAAATATTAAGGTGATTTTAATTTTTTCAAATGTAATGTGAAATTCATGTATATATCTAGTTTTAAAATAAAATTAAACTATTCAGTTCTTTAGGATGTGGTCTCATATACCACCCACCAATGTAATAATGTAACCAATTACTCTAGTCTTTTGTGGCCAACTAAATTACAATTTATTTCCAAGAATGTTTAGTTAGAACCATGAGAACTAGATTGAGGAAAAAATATCTAATAGAAGACAACCCTCTAATAACATTGATGATAATTCTATGTAAATGATAAAATCATAAATTTATTGTAAGGTAGTGATTATTTTAATTTTCATGTAGTATATCCCTACATGGATACATAAAGTGAATATGGCTATGGAATAGTTTTATGTAGTGTTAATAACTCTGAAAAGGGTGTATTAGGCCTTAACTAGATCATCCCCTAGTTCATGACAACAAGCCTTATTAAAATCCTAGTTTCACACACTTATAAGATATTCATGGGATAATTGAAATTTTATTTATAACCCATAATTATGGATTTGGAAATATATTTATGATTTGAAAAAATTTCCAAAGGAACCATGTTAATGTTTTTAAAATTAACAATGTATTAAATTTTCAATTTATGGTAATTGTTTAACTTGATTTGGTATTATTGTAACAAAGCCAAAATTATATCTATGAAATGTACCTTTCTTATAATTATTTTATATAGTATAATTAACATAAAACAACTTATATAACATAATAAAAAACTATAAATTAAGAATGAATAAAAGAATATGTATTTTAGAAGTTAACAAACATATACCCAGGAAAGAGTCACATGATATTAGGAATATTACTATGAATCATATGAATAGTAAACAAGCCAAATTATTAGTAAAATCACCCATCAATGTATAAATAAACTTTACACATATTATAAATGAATGTTATATATAATTATATCATAGTATAAGTAAATGAATATATTAAAAATTATTAAGTATGTGTTTGTATTTTTTGGAAGTCATAAATATTTAAATAAAATTTTATAATTAAGAATATAATTTAAAAGAAATTTTAACTCAAAAAATTATTCATAATTAATTTTTTTTATATCTCATGTTTTTCATATAATTTAACGAGACCTTAGATAATTTTTTAGAGTTTTAAAATCGGTTATAATTTTAAAATCGCTATTTTTTATTAGACAATGAATTGAATTAAAAATTTAATCTATCATAATTGTGATGATATTTTCATGAAATTATGTTCATTTTCGAATTCAACATGTCAATAAATGGTTATGATGAATTTTTTCAATTTTTCAAAAATACATGAATTGGTTATGAATAGTAAAATACAATAATTTACGATAAATGTTAAATACATGAATGGCTGATTAATTGATGATTTATGGATTATTTAACCCAATAATATCGAAATATAATTCATTATTCTAATATATTTTGTGATAATACACAAACTATTCAAAGTGCTGATCAAAAATAATAAACCAATGGATAAAATATTCAAAAAAACCACTCTCGTCCACTGTAAAAACCACCCATCACCGCCCCTTCTCATCACACCTTCCAAGAATTTAACATTTCCAAATTTCTACCAAATAATCACCCAAAGACTCTCCCCATGTCCAAGATCCCATATTCTCAACAAAATTCTAAAACAATCTGCATAATAGGGTTCTCAAGGTGGAGAATTCAAGAGGTAAAAATACTCTTTCTTTTATTTTAATTTTTATTTTTTGTTTCATTTATTTTATTCTCTTCCCCCCACATCCCTTATCCAAAAAGATATGATAACATAAATATCATTTATATACTAAAAAATTTTCAGTGTAATGGATTATACGTCATCAAACTCCTTTCTCTCTGTATTTTATTCTATAAATGAAAACATCAGCTGTGATGTGTCAATTTACCGACATGAGGGACGATTCATTTTAATTTACAATTAACTCCTTCAAAGAAAGATATAAAAAAATATGGTTAAAAATATATATATTATTTTTATTACAGTTGATGTAATATTATGGAACCATTATATACACTAGATATTAATTAGTAAGATGAAATTATTTTTATTGATCAAAAAACCACCCGAATGATCTAATTGATTATAATTAAATTTAAACCTAATAAATCATCCTAAAATCTAGAAAAAAAAATTACAATACCATTCAATATTATTGATTTAAATTAATATCATATAATTTCAATTCTGGGTAATTATACCAATTTTACATGAACTTTGTTACTTATAAACAACTATATGGATCATGAATTCCAAGGAAACAAAATATATTGAATGATAAAATTGTATCTTATAACTCATCAAAAAGAGTATAAATTAACGTAATACAATTATAATAAATCAATAAGTACAGTAAATTTCCTTAATTAATTAATTAATTGGTTTAATTTAAATATATAAGACATTAAGGTAATGATCAAAACACTTTGGGGCATAAGGTAAGGGTTTCATCCTGAAGGTACATTTTTATCCGGGTTATGCTTTCTTCCTCTATACCCCAAAATAATTATTAATTATTTTTATATAATAATTCTAATGTCTAGGTATTTATTACAAAATCATGTATCTTGATTAGTTAAACTTTCATTTATATGAAATACATGTTTTTCAATGTTCCCTTCTCAATTTTCTAGATACGTAAGCCCAATTACGGGCAATGTCTCAATTTCATACCCATTTTCAAGTACCATCCACAATAAAATTTATGAATCCATTATTTTTAAAAAATTACTAAATTTTTAATAAATATATATATTTTTTAATTTTAAATTTTATAAAAACAATCATGAAATTTACAAATTCTTTTTATAAAATAAATATTATTTTCAAAGTAAAATTGGCATTTCTTTTAAGAATACCTTGATGGTTTTGTTAAAGTACTTTCGACTATTTCAACACTTCTGTTTAATTTTATGACTTATCAAGATTAATGTCTTATGATTATCATCTACCATACTTTATTAAATGTTTTTTGATCATTTTGACTATGGATGTGCTATCTTGATACCATTAACCATACTAATCAGAATGGTTAGTGATTATGTTTATTGATTGGGGAATGTTATTTATATTTCATATGTATATGATTTTTATGTTTAACCACAAGAATATGATGATTAAATTGGTCATATAGAAGGATGTGTGGGGCCTGTTACATCCCCTTAATTCATCGGTAGGTCTCGTTAGACAAAATAGAAATGGATTTTGGATGATGCATTAACAATTTATTTTCAAATATATTAGTTGATGCCTTGATGATATATTTTAGATGTATGGAATTATGAATTACCTCATTATGTTATTATTAATTGATATACATGGAGTAACATTAAATATTGTATCTGATCATGATATAAGGATTACTTCTATATTCTGGAGAAGTATTTTTAAATTATTGGAATTAGTGTTGAGTTTTAGCACTATTAATCACACATAGAACAATTCTTGGTATAGAATACCCATTAAAAATATATTTATTATGTTTATATCATGTCAATTTGATTTTCAATTATTTTGGGATCAACACCTTCTACTAGACGAGTTACCATGCTAAAATAGTTTCCATTTCAGAAGTTCAATGAGACCATAGGGGGATATTTATCAAAGGAGGTGTATAAATCAAACATGTTAGGATAAATTTATAGAAAAAAATTTTATATGATCCTATCTTGTCCAAAATAGGATAGAAAAGTTTCATACTATTCATCATTATATGAAATTGGAAAAAAGTTGATAGAAATTTTATTCTAAAATTGACAATGAGATCCATAATTTTATGTAGGATCTAAGGTGTTTCTTCACATATGATCATGGAACAAATTCTTGTGGTTTAGGTATATGGAAAATTTTAGTCTAAGATATATAAACCCCTTTGAGATTATATATTGTGTGGCCATTACTGAATATTGGCTAGAACTCACACCTACTTTGTCTCATGTAAATGATGTATTCCACAAAACCCCTTGGAGATGTGAAAATTGGATCCATAAATTGTACTAAATCCATTATTAATATCATTGTAGAATAATATTTCTTATAAGAAACAACAAGTGAAGATATAATATAATAAGGAAATATTATATGAAATAAGACAACTAACTTTCTAAAATTAATAAGATAAAACTATAAGTAAGAAGGGAATATTTGGGACCAGAAGAAGCAATGAAAATAATTTCTCATCATGTGTTTAAGGTTATTAAATAAAATTCTAAGGGTTAGTTTTTTTAATGGGAAATAATATAATGTCATATACATTTATAAATAAAATTTTATATATCAATAAATATATATCATATTTAGTAACATTGAAAACATACACTATGTAATTAAAAACAAGAAAACCTTGTTATTATTTTAATATAAAGACATAATATGATTGTTTACCATTAAAAAAATTGGTAATATAACTATTTTAATGTTACCATTAAAATTAGTATACATTAAGGGTAACAATATAAGCTAATTGATATAGAAGGATGAAGAAAGGTCCACAAATAGTATAAATATCCTTTATAAATTTCATTTATCAAAGAATAAAAGGGATAAAGAATCATTGGGTTTTGATCTCGACTAAACACAAGATGTGACACAACAAAAAAGACATTAGTGAGATATGTTACATGAGATGTTGAAGATTAATGAATCCACCACCCAATCAGTGTCCACCGAACCTCCCTAGGAAAATACAACCATTGAATACCTTAATATTAGGGTGTATACTTCTATAATAAGGGGTTATGTATCTTAACCACAATAATAGAAATATATAATTTTTTAAATAGAAATAAAATAATGGTTACTTTTATAAAATATTCATTATTTCAGAAATTAATATAAGATCAATATTAGAAATAGAATTTGGGATATTTAGAAAAAAGAGTGTATTTTTGGAAAATATAATGTAACACTTTAATTACATTTTTTTATAAATTTAAAAAAATTAAATAAAATTTAACTCGTTGAAATATTCTAATAAGATGCCAATTAATTTTAATATAAAATTAATATAATTTAATGAGTTCCCAAGTAATTATTGTAATGTTTGAGAAGTAAAATATGTCATAAAAACATGCGTATTTAATAAATAATAATTTAAATTGAAATAAAATTTATCATATTTATATTTCATTATAAAATAAATTCTCATTATGTAATTAGAACAAAAAAAATAGCCAACATTGATTCATTCCTAATTTTTTGGCACAATTAAATTTTGGGTTAAAAATTTTTTTATAAATATAATGTAATTTTTATGAAATCAAAATGACTTAATAGTGATGTAATAAATAATATAAATGCATTCATATAAATAAATGTATTATTCATTAAGATAATGTATTTTAATGTAATAATATAAATTTTATAAACCAATAATCAATTTTATAAAACCAAAAATATATTTTAAAGGTTTTGAAAATAATTCTTGATGAGAATTAATTCTTTTTAACTCCAAAATCATGTTAATTAATGGAATTATTTTCTAATGATATTAAAATGCCAAAATCCACACCCCATGTAAAATAACTTTGGTAAAAATCATTGGACTTCCCAAGGTTATTAATTTTTTATTAACAACAAATAAAAAGAGCTATGTTTATAAATTAAAATTGAATTTAACCTCCTTTACTATAAATACCCATCCATTCTGTCACTATTCTTCACTCTATATCATAGGATATTATATTTAATCCCTTTATCTCTATTAAGATACCTCAAAAGAAGATTCTTGGGTACTACGCAGTTCCTCACATGAATTAAGAAGAAAATACTCAAGTAAGCGGTGTTTTGAATATTTGACATTCATACACTTCCTTTGTAATAATCCAATTGCTTCAAAATTAGTTGCATTGACATGTGTTTTTGAAAAAATATTTTACTTTCCAAATAACGCCCAATTAATAAGTTACTATCTTCCTCTTATTTTTTCATTCATAAATCTATTTGTATTCGTATTATTCTTCTAAAATCATCGCTTGATTTTTTATGCGAAAACCTGTAAATATTATCACTCAAGGGAATTCTATGAGATATAAATACCCCTCAATTATTATGGACTATAATTTAGGAAACACACATTCTATATTCATAGGATTGAATTTGGGAAATTTTTTCTAATT
Source organism: Viscum album (assembly GCA_963277665.1). Classification (NCBI taxonomy): domain Eukaryota; kingdom Viridiplantae; phylum Streptophyta; class Magnoliopsida; order Santalales; family Viscaceae; genus Viscum; species Viscum album. Next base: position 647,991,119 of record OY728119.1, read on the forward strand.
TTATATGATTGATATGGAATTTATAAACTAAAACATATAAATGGTCCACCCTGATATATCATTAATTCATTGGTTAATGATTTTATCTTTGAAGATACCATATATAGTGAAAGGGTGGTTTGGCTGAGGACAATATGTTTGGATTTCTTAGTGTTTATCCTTGACTTATGATAATAATTTCACCTTATAAGTTGTTTTACCATTTTTTTAATGCATTGAACATATTATACCATCCCCTCCTGTCATGATTCAATTATTATATGAATTATTCTATCATTTTTAATTTTTATAATAAGCCTCTTGAATAACATGCATTAATTTTCATCAGGATATGGTATATTATTTTATCATTAATCATTATAACTCAAACATATTCTTAGTTATATTACTACGTTATCCTTTGTAGTATTAAAAATTTAATGAAATCTAAGAGAACATTATTGTGTTTGGAAGAAATGTTTTCATTTTTATTTTATTTTAATGGATTGTATATCAAATTTATTAATAATAAATAGCCTCTAAATTAAAATGGATTGTATTTTATTTATATTTATATTAAAAACCATGAAATAAAATTCATTCTAAATATTATATGTTATTTTTTGAAATTTTTTCCACTAGAAGAATTTCATACATTTTATAAAAATCTATGAAGAGAATATTCCTTTTTAATTTTTTCATTCTTAATGAATTATCCTACTATTATCCATTTTTTTAATATCAAGATCACTTTCAATTTTTTCATGAATTTACAATCTAAATAATATTTCCATTATTCTATAAATTTTTATATTTTAAATGTTATAAAAATAAAATGGAATATCTTTTTATTTTTCAAAATCGTTTTCTAATGTATTTCTAATTTTTATTCATCTATGTAAAAAAAACTCTTTCACTCTTTATTCATATTTCTATGTATGTATAGAGTTAGTGAAATGAATTATATATAATAGGAATAATTAATCACTTCCTTTCTATTTCCTAGTCATCCATTATGTATAAACATAACTTTTAATTTGATGCCCTTCCACTATGAATATCATGAATATAATTATTTTTATCGAAGTTTGTTCACCTAGATAACCATAATTAAATTGGCTATATCAATTATTGTGCAAAGACCCGTAAATTCCAAGGAAAACTTTTTCTTAATTTTCTTTGGAATTTTACAATAACGTGGTTTCTGAGGGAACCTGATTTCGAGGCCCGGTGTGCCCGGAATCATTTTCCGAAGTTTGGCTCGGGTACGTTCAGTGAACGGATTAGCGGGTTATTCTATCTTTTGAACCGGTGCTCGGAATCGAATTCTGAGGGCACCGATGGAATCACAGCGCCGATACTTGCTTAGAAACGCCTCTTCCGGAGTTGCGTTTGGTCGGGTGTGGTTTTTAATTTTCGGGCTTAAAGTTAAGAAATAAAATAATTGTACGAAAAACATTATTTTATTTCACTTAAGCCACTTAAAGCGGCTTAAGCTGAGTTGATCCGGATAGGGTGATATCTAAAATTATCCTACCCTCTTGGTAGGATATTTTTGGGGTGGGGCCCGCACGAGCCCCGCCGTTTCTTTTCCGCTAAGTAACACACCCGCGAAAACCCGTCATTATGAAAGTCAACTGACGCGTTTTCTTAATTTCTTAACGCACCAATTAATTAGGAGGTTTATTTCGTTGAATTAATTCTACGAATTAATGGGTCGTTACTTATCTCTTTTTCGTTTCTTAACCGGTTTGAAATTCGTTGGTGTAGTAATAAAATAAGACCAATGCCACATCTTGAGGTTTACATGTTGGGAGGCTTTTGACGGAATTCTTGTGCCTTCACCCTTCTTCGCGAAGAACGCGAAGAACCCGAAGAACGCGAAAAACGCCGGCCTTCGACGAAGAACGCCGAAACCGCGGAAATCGATGATGCGACGTCGTGTGCCGCGACGACGACATTTCCTCTTCCACGACGTTCTTCTGCGACGTTCCTTCGTCCGCAATTAAATTTTCGATCTTCTGTTTGAGTTAAGAGTTTTCAGGTTTCTTTTAAAAGTCCTTTGTGGTTTTTAACAATGCACGGATTTAATTATTAAAAGTAAATCTGTTGTTCTTGAACCTCGGAGTTTGTCGACGTGCACCGTATTCCGCAACGACGCGACACCCTTCCGCAACGACGTGATGCCCTTCCTCGACGACGCAACGCGATGATCGCCTCCTTCTGCGGTGATCAAATCCGCGAAGAACCCGTGTGCGATGACTTGACGAGGTAGGGGTTGTTGTGAATATTTTATTTTCCATGAATGTTTCTTTTAAATTAAAGAACCGGTTTCTTATGAACAATTTTATTTTATTAAAATTGTTTTTGGATATGTTGTTTTATCCTCCCAATTGATACTGTCTAACATGGAGGGTGCGGGCTGAGCGAACACGGCCCGACAACCCTCCATCGTTCTTCGTTGTTGTGCGGATTTGGTGGGCGATGAAAAAATGTGGCGCAAGGGTGTTTTGATGATTCCGCAGTAAAGAACAGATACCTGGAGGAACAGCGGCGCAGACGGGAAGGAAAACGGACCACCAGAGCAACTCTGGTGGCCCGCGGAAGCTACCGGCGGCGCGGTGGCGGCCAACGGACCCGCGGCCGCGCGAGTCCGTCTTGCACGCACGGGACGCGGCGACATGTCGTGTCCGCTGGTCCAGCGCGGCCCCTCGAGGGCTGCGCCTTCCTCAACCCACGGGGGCGGCGCCCCGCGGCTGCGGCGCTCGGCCGCTCGGCTGAGCCGAGCCAGGCCGGTCTGACCGGCCGGGCCGCGCCCTGGCCGGGTCGGCCCGGGCCCAGATCCCCCCGTCTTCGGACCATTTTCGGTCTTTTGGCCGTAACTTGAGCTATGGGCCTCTGAACGACGCGCCGTCAGTGGCGATGCGATCCTTGTATCGAGACGGTCGTTTTGGTATATCGCATTCAAGGTTTCGGAAAACTTTGGGTTCGGCCGGGTTGGTTCGTACACGAAACCAACCGGGCCCTCGGAGCGGAAATGCTCATATCTTGAGCTCCGGACGTCTGATTGACGTGCCGTCGACTTTGGTGGATTCTCTAAGTGAGACGGATCTTTTGGCTTACTACGCTCGAGGTTTGGAGGCAGTTGGAGTACAGTCGTGTTGGTTTTGACATAAAAACCAACCGATCCCCCGGGACGAAAGAGCCAATAACTTCCAGACCGGGCGTCCGATTGACGCGCCGTCTGTTGCGTTGCGTTCCTGTTGACGATACAGAACTTTTGGCATCCTCCGCCCATGTTTTGGATGCGGTTGGGTTATAGACTGGTTGGATTGTACCCAAAATCCAACCAGGCCCCTGGAACGGAAAAAGATGATATCTTTCAGACCGGACGTCCGTTTGACGAACCGTCAGCGGTGTTGGTGATCACGTTGAGAAACGGTCCCTATGAGTATACCATATGAATGTTCGGGGTACAGTTGAGATACGGCCGGGTTGGTTTGCTTACGAAACCAACCGGGCCCCTCGGATGAAAAGGATAATAACTCACAGACCGTGTGTCCATTTGACATGACGTCTGTTGCGTTGAGACCCCTATGACGAGGCGGTCCTTTGAGATACTTCTTCGTGGGACTTTGAGATACTTGGAGTATCGACCTGTAGCTCGTGGAGCGGACCCCCCCAGAGATGAGAGAGCGGAGTACAGAGACCGTGTAGATGACTGAGACCCGACGACTGCTTGACCGACTCGACTGGGAGTGAGTCGACTAGCCTAGTGGACGGAGCACCCGGTATTTGGCGGCAGACCCACGGAGGACGGAGAACCTAGTAGTTGGCCGCAGACTCGTGGTATTCGACCGGAGGAGTACCTCTGTAGGCTATTAGGGAGAGAACCCAGTATTTGGCGACAGACCCTCAGCGGACGGAGCGCCCGGTAGTTGGCCGCAGACCCGCGGTACTCGACAGGAGGAGTACCTCAGTAGTCTTAGGTTAGTGAGCAGTACCTCGGAGTCGTGACAGGACCACTGTACACTCCAGTGACGGATCTCTTCAGCAGTTATGGTTTCAATAATGAAAATCCTGGTTTGAGCTGAGACTTTTGACCTTGTGTTTACCTCATGATTGAGATGGGTCACTTGCTAACTTAGGTATATGTATGGGCATATACCTGGGTAGTGGTTATCCGTTGTTTTCACAATCCTTGTGTTTCCTTAGGGTTGAGATGGGTTACTTGATAACTTAGGTATATGTATGGGAATATATCTAAGTAGATGTTATCTGTTGAGATCTTCTTTGTGGTTATCCTTGTTGGTTTTAGTGAGACCTTGAGGGTCTCGGGGTCCCTACTGAGTATTGTTATACTCACCCCTGCACGGGCTATGCCCGAACCTCGTTGTGTTGGTTGCAGTCGACGGGCAGTGCTGACGGAGGCCGAGTGTTCGAGGACTGGACGGTACCCGGAGGTGGACTACACGACGAGTCAGTACCCAGAGGTGGACTACACGACGATTCAGTTCCCAGAGGTGGACTACACGACGAGAAGACACACAGAGGAGGTTGACGGGCGAGATCATGGAGGAGGCTATCTGTACCTACCCTTCAGGTAGGATCTGTGGTGGATGACTAGGAGTTGCGCCATCTGTACCTACCCTTCAGGTAGGATCCGAGGAGGACGACCCAGGAGATGCTTCTGTCCTTCCAGCTGTTATCTTTTCTTTTGTACTTGTTCAGTTGTAGTTGTACTTTCTTTTGGGATTGTATTCTGGCCCATTTAATTTTCAGCACTTCTCTTGTACATAGTGTTTACTTTTTCTGCTTGCTTACTCTGTGGTGCTTGTTTTCTTTTATAAAGGTAATGCCTTCCCAGTTATCGGGATTTATGCATTTGGTGCTAGTCGCCAGCCCCTAGCCTATGGACGGCAGGCTTGGGGTAGTCACGGCACGGGCCCCGAGGACGGGTCGTGACAAATTGGTATCAGAGGAGTTCGGTTCTACCACAGAACTTATAACTCTGATGTTTCTTTCTGTGAAGCAATAATGTTAAGATTACCGAGTGTGGTTTTCTGTTCAGGGAGTCCAGTGTTGGTGCGGGCGGCCGAAGTATCTATACACTAGGACCCTGACAACTGATTTCCGACATTGTGCACGAAAACACTGATTGCGTGGGTGTTTTCCAGAAGTTTTATTTAAATGTCAGCTCAAACCAGGTCAGCTCACCAGGGATAATCTTTTGACAGTTTCACGTTGTTTCTTTCAGGATGCCTCCCCGTGGACGACCAACTAGAGCCCCGAGAGTGGTACGTACTAACAGCCCGCCGAGCAACGAGGCCTCAGTACAGGGCCCTATCCCAGTTGAGGCACCAGTGGAGGCCCATCGGTACTACTACCCATTGGGCCACTGATGCCACCAGCCCCAACAGCAGAGGATGTACGTCGCTTGAGCGCACTGCATGAGTTCCAGCGCCAGAGGCCACCCAGGTTCCAGGGAGGGACGGACCCGCAGGTGGATGAGGATTGGCTGGATGCTGTGGTGAGAGTCTTCAGGCTAGTTGGGACGCTGAAAGATTTCATGGTGATCCTTGCTTCCAGCCTTCTTCAGGAAACAGCAGGTAGATGGTGGAGCCTGATGCTTCAGATGCATGACGAGGCGACACTTCTATGGGCAGACTTCGAGAGCCTATTCTGGGAAGAGTTTGTACAGCCACCCTTCGAGCGGTGCGTATACAGGAGCTACTTCAGCTGCGGCAGGGCAGCATGTCAGTGGCGCAGTACTTAGCGAGATTTATAGACCTCTCGCGCTACTCCACATATATGGTACGAGACCCGTTCTTCAGGGCCCAAACCTTCGAGCAGGGTATCAGGCGAGAGATTAGAGCTTCTGTTGTTTCTCACAGCATTCCGACGCAGACATGGCTGTTGGAGAGAGCCCTCTTAGTGGAGAGTTTCCTTGCTGAGCAGTCTCCAGTAGCAGGACCCACCACTAGCTAGCTTGCGGAAAAGTCTTCTATAGCAGGCAGTAGATAGATGACGCAGTGGTCCAAGAGGACCAGACCTACCGATGGCCGACTGCATGACTCAGGTTCAGTTGTGCGGGGAAACCGGGGTGGAGTCAGAGCCAGACGTGCCGAGAGTGAATAGTGTTACTCCTGCGGCGGAATTGGTCACATGGAATGTAACTGTCCGACCCACCATGCAGATGACCAGCAGTTAAATGAAGAACCTCCGAGGCAGAGGCAGAGGTTCGATCAGGGCAGACCGCAAGGAGCAGGCGGCCATGACAGAGGAGCTAGCCGTGCAGCTGGAGGTGGACGACGCTTCGGTATGTTTCCACCACTACCACCAGGAGGCCCACCCTGTCCGCAGGGGATAGTAGGACATGGGAAAGCTCAGCTTCAGACAGCTGAGGCCTACGGTCATGGAGCTACGGATGCAGATGGACAAGAGCGGGACTAGCTCCGACCTGGAGGCTACTAATCCCGTTGCTTCTAGTTTTGTTGATGTTTGTCTGTAGTTGCGTTGTGTCTTTGTACTATGAGCTGCAACAATGAAAATACACTTATCTTTGTAAAATTTGCTTTCCTGTCCTTTTTGTTTGGTTGATACTGAGTAGTCCTGGTTAAGACTGTTGACTTGACCCTCACCTTCGAGTTTTCTACTAAAGGAGACCTAGTGACCACACACTGATTCCGACAGTGTGACTCGACCCTTGGAGGCAAGAGTGACAGTTGGAACTTATGGTAGTTACGTCGAGGCCTTACGACGTCATCCATGGCATGAATGCATCATTCATGTCAGGATTGACTGTATTAGGCAATGAATGTGGTTCATCCAGGGGATGAGACCTGATTTCTTTTATCGGAAAAGAAGAAATCATAGCAGCTCTTGTGAGGCTAGAGAAGGCCCAGGTCATCCAAGAGCGGATGAGGATGGCACAGGGCCAACCGAATCCTTATGCCGACAGGACTTGGAGGCCTCTAGAGTTCGAGGATGACCATCATGTCCTTATACGACTCTCACCTTGACGAGTTTTACAGAAATTTTTGCCAGGGAGGAAAGTTATCTCCGAGGTTCAACAGGCCTTTCTAGGTCCTCAGCTGGGTAGGAGAGGTGGTTTACCGCTTGACCCATCAACTTCAGTTGCACTAGGTGCACGACGTTTTCCACGTATCTCCACTGAGGAGACACGTTCTCGAACCTCCGCATATCATTGACTATGGGGAGCTGGACGTTGATGATGGGGCGACTTTTGCGGAGGTCCCATTGGAGATCAAGGATCGACAGGAGCGGATCCTAGCAGGACGGTCGATTCCTCTTGTGCACTTTCTTTGGCAGCACGGGAACCTCCAAGTGAGCACATGGGAGCGAAATGCTCACATGCGTGATTAGTATCGCCTTTGTATCCCTAAGTTTGTGGTGAAGCTTTATGGGGACGTAAATCCCTGTGGTGGGAGTATTGTAAAGACCCTTAAATTCCAAGGAAATTTTTTTCTTAATTTTTTTTGGAATTTGACAAGAACGCGGTTTCTGACGGCACCTGATTCTGAGGCCCGGTGTGCCCGGAATCATTTTCCGAAGTTTGGCTCGGGTACGTTTAGTGAACGGACGAGCAGGTTTTTCTAACATTTGAACTGGTGCTCGGAATCGAATTCTGAGGGCACCGATGGAATCGCAGCGCCAGTACTTGCTTAGAAACTCCTCTTCCGGAGTTGCGTTTGCTCGGGTGCGGTTTTTAATTTTTGGGCTTAAAGTTAAGAAATAAAATAATTGTACGAAAAACATTATTTTATTTCACTTAAGCCACTTAGAAGCCACTTGAAGCCACTTAAAACGGCTTAAGTTGAGTTGATCCGGATAGGGTGCTATCCAAACATATCATACCCTCTTGGTAAGATATTTGTGGGGTGGGGCCCGCACGAGCCCCGCCGTTTCTTTTCCGCGAAGTAACGCACCCGCGAAAACCCGTCATTATGAAATTCAACTGACGCGTTTTCTTAATTTCTTAACGCACCAATTAATTGGGCGGTTTATTTCGTTGAATTAATTCTATGAATTAATGGGTTGTTACTTATCTCTCTTTCGTTTCTGAACCTGTTTGAAATCTGTTGGCATAGTAATAAAATAAGACCAATGCCACATCTTGAGGTTTACACGTTGGGAGACTTTTGACAGAATTCTTGTGCCTTCACCCTTCTTCGCGAAGAACGCAAAGAACGCGAAGAACGCCGGACTCCGACGAAGAATGCCGAAACCGCAGAAATTGACGACGCGATGTCGTGTGCCGCGACGACGACATTTCCTCTTCCGTGACGTTCTTCTGCGACGTTCCTTCGTCCGCAACGAAATTTTCAATCTTCTATTTGAGGTAAGAGTTTTCGGGTTTCTTTTAAAACTCCTTTTTGGTTTTTAACATTGCACGGATTTAATTATTAAAATTAAATCTGTTGTTCTCGAACCTCGGAGTTTGTCGACGCGCACCGTATTCCGTGACGACGCAACGCCCTTCCGTAACGACGCGATGCCCTTTCGCGACGACGCGACGCGATGATCACCTCCTTCCGTGACGATCAAATCCACGAAGAAACCGCGTGCGAAGACTTGACGAGGTAGGGTTTTTTGTGAATATTTTATTTTCCGTGAACGTTTCTTTTTAATAAAAGAACCGGTTTCTTATGAACAATTTTATTTTATTAAAATTGTTTTTGGATATGTTGTTTTATCCTCCCGATTGATTCCGTCTAACGCGGAGGGTGCAGGCCGAGCAAACACGGCCCGACAACCCTCAGATGTTCTTCGTTGTTGTGCGGATTTTACAGGTGACGAAAAAATGTGGCGCAAGGGTGTTTTGATGATTCCGCAGTAAAGAACGGAACCCGGGAGGAACAGCGGCGCAGACGGGAAGGAAAACGGACCACTAGAGCAACTCCGGTGGCCCGCGGAAGCTACCGGCGGCGTGACGGCGGCAGCCAACGGACCCACGGCCGCGCAGGTTCGGCTCGCACGCACGGGACACGGCGACATGCCATGTCCGCTGGTCCAGCGCGACCCCTCGAGGGCCGTAGCTTCCTCAACCCGCGGGGGCGGCGCCCCGCGGCTGCGGCGCTCGGCCGCTCGGCCGAGCCGAGCCAGGCCAGTCCGACCGTCCGGGCTGCGCCCCGGCCAGACCGGACTGGGTCCAGCCGGGTCGAGTCGACCGGGTTCGGCCGACCCAGGGGGGGTCAGGCCGGGTCGGCCCCAGCCCAGACTGCCCCGTCTTCGGACCGTTTTTGTTCTTTTGGCCGTAACTTGAGCTACGTGCCTCCGAATGACGCGCCGTCAGTGGATATGCGATTCTTGGATCGAGACGGTCGTTTCCGTATATCGCATTCAAGGTTTCGGAAAACTTTGGGTTCGGCCGGGTTGGTTCGTACACAAAACCAACAGGGCCCTCGGAGCGGAAACGCTCATATCTTGAGCTCCGGACGTCCGATTGAGGTGTCGTCGACTTTGGTGGATTCCTCTAAGTGAGACAGATCTTTTGGCTTACTCAGCTCGAGGTTTGGACGCAGTTGGAGTACGGTCGGGTTGGTTTTGACTTAAAAACCAACTGGGGCCCCGGGACGAAAAAGCCAATAACATCCAGACCGGGCATCCGATTGACGCGCCGTCTGTTGCGTTGTGTTCCTGTTGACGATACGGAACTTTTGGCATCCTCCACCTGAGTTTTGGATGTGTTTGGGTTATATCCATGTTGGATTGTACCCGAAATCCAACCAGGCCCCCGGAATGGAAAAAGATGATATCTTTCAGACCAAACGTCCGTTTGACGAACCGTCAGCAGTGTTGGTGATCACGTTGAGAAACGGTCCCTATGAGTATACCCTATGAGAGTTCGGGGTACAGTTGAGATACGGCCAGGTTGGTTTGCTTACGAAACCAATCGGGCCCCTGGGACGAAAAGGATAATAACACACAGACCGGGTGTCCGTTTGACACGCCGTCTGTTGCGTTGAGACCCCTATAACGAGGCGGTCCTTTGAGATACTTCTTCGTGGGAATTTGAGATACTTGGAGTATAAACCTGTAACTCGTGGAGCGGACCCTCCCAGAGATGAGCGAGCGGAGTACGGAGACCGTGTATACGACTGAGACCTGACGACTGCTTGACCGACTTGACTTGGAGTGAGTCGACTAGCCTAGTGGACGGAGCGCCCGGTATTTGGCGGCAGACCCACGGCGGACGGAGCGCCTGGTAGTTGGCCGCAGTCCTGCAGTACTCGACCGGAGGAGTACCTCTGTAGGCTATTAGGGAGAGCACCCGGTACTTGGCGACAGACCCTCAGCGGACGGAGCGCCTGGTAGTTGGCCGCAGACCCGCGGTACTCAACAGGAGGAGTATCTCAGCAGTCTTAGGTTAGTGAGCAGTACCTCGGAGTTGTGACAGGACCACTGTACACTCCAGAGACGGAGCTCTTCAGCAGTTACGATTTCAATAATGAAAATCCTGGTTTGAGCTGAGACTTTTGACCGTGTTGTTACCTCATGATTGAGATGGGTCACTTGCTAACTTAGGTATATGTATGGGCGTATACCTGGGTAGTGGTTATCCATTATTTTCACAATCCTTGTGTTTCCTCAGGATTGAGATGGGTTACTTGATAACTTAGGTATATGTATGGGAATATACCTAAGTAGAGGTTATCTGTTGAGATTTTCTTTGTGGTTATCCTTGTTGGTTTTAGTGAGACCTTGAGGGTCTCGGGGTCCCTACTGAGTATTGTTATAATCACCCCTGCACGGGCTATGCCATCACCTCGTTGTGTTGGTTGCAGACGACGGGCAGTGCTGACGGAGGCCGAGTGTTCGAGGACTGGACGGTACCCGGAGGTGGACTACACGACGAGTCAGTACCCGGAGATGGACTACACGACGAGTCAGTACCCGGAGGTGGACTACACGACGAGACGACACACAGAGGAGGTTGACGGGCGAGTGCGTGGAGGAGGCTATCTGTACCTACCCTTCATGTAGGATCCGTGGTGGACGACCAGGAGCTGCGCCATCTATACCTACACTTTAGGTAGGATCCGAGGATGACGACCCAGGAGCCGCTTCCATCCTTCCAGCTGTTATCTTTTCTGTTGTACTTGTTCAGTTGTAGTTGTACTTTCTTTTGGGTTTGTATTCTGGCCCATTTACTTTTCAGCACATCTCTTGTACTTAGTGTTTACTTTTTCCGCTTGCTTACCCTGTGGTGCTTGTTTTCTTTTATAAAGTAAATGCCTTCCCAGTTATCGGGATTTACGCCTTTGGTGCTAGTCGCCAGCCCCTGGCCTATGGAAGGCGGGCTTGGGGTAGTCATGGCATAGGCCCCGAGGACGGGTCGTGACATATTGAGTAATCCATAATGTATTTTACCTATATGGTTTAAATAAATTTCACTTCATTATCATAATTGAACAGTATTTACCTACAGAGTCACATAGATTCATTGATATAGATTAATTTCTAGGGGTTTATCATGTTCTATTTATTGATGGATTTATTTTTATTTTTCTTTTTTGGAAAATATATAAAAATAAATGTTTTTATGAGACAGGTGGGCCTATAATTATACAACCCTATTATTCATTTAGATATGTTTTATATCTCATGAGATGATATATAATTGATTGGTGAGCCCACAATGTGACTTTTTTCACAATGTAATGTTGTCTTGGAAGTGATCCATGGCTTTTTTTTATGATGTATTATTTTGGGTTTTTGAATGATTCTTAAGATGCCATAATATTTTAAAATTTTCTCAATTCTTCCAAAATACTAATATTATGATTAATGAATTATGGTCCACATTCCATCAATTATGATATCCAAATTATGTTTTCTTATACCTTGAATATGTTCCCCTAACCATATGTTTATCATATGCTCAAATATGGTTTGTGATTTTTATGGATTATTTTTACCATTTTTTAGTGTTTGATATCACATTTATTATGATTTAATTTCCTTATGATATGGTGTAGTTTATCATCTATCATATTTATAAAATTATATTTTTATATAGATTTTTATTGTGGGATATGTTGAATAATTGTTTTAAAGTAAAGAATAATTAATTTTGTAGGAAAACACCCATTTCATGAGAATCGTATCAGTTTTCATAGTTAATATTTTATTTTGATAATTATCTAAAACTCTTAACTGAATAGGTTTTGTATATATAAGTTACTTGGTATATTTAATTGATATTGTAATTATGTATTATTATTTTTGGGTCACTTTGGTTGGTATCAACACTGCTTGCAAAGAATACCAGTGTTTCGAACCGGATTTAGGTGTACGTGCTAAGGGTATGATATTTTGTTTCAAATAAGTGTTTATATAACATTAAGGGTTATTATTTTATCAAATAAGGAAAATTTAAATGTTTTTATATCATCATTGTTAATAAGTTAAGGTTGTTTGAAATATTAAAGTCATAAATACTACTTTTAAGGTTGTATTTAATTGGATTTTAAGGTGATAAGTGATATTAACAGTGATGATTATTGGGTATTATGAAGGATTTGTAATATAGGTATTAGTATACAAGAGGATTTATATGGATTTTTGTTTCAAATAAATTATAGTTATTTTTAAATATGATTAATACTGTTTTAGAGTATATATGATTAAGGTATATATTGGTTGATATGTGATTTTATATTATTTTGGGATTACAGAATAATATTATCTCTAGTATAATAGGTTTATATAAATTTTATTTTAGTAATATAGTAATAAAGATATTGATAAATTTAATTTTAATTATTATTGAATGTCTGGACAAGAATAAATTATTGGAGTTCTTAAAGAAATATCTAATTATATGAAAGAATCCTAAAATTTTGGTAATTTAATAGTGTATGTTTATTATTATTGAAATATTTTTTTGGATAATACATGTGGATATAGGTTTCAAGTTTGATGCACATAGGGTACAATCCCTAAAAATAGTCTTTTGAGTATTAATTGAACCTTTACTCTGTGGATAAAAAGATGACATAACTGCACCCCTTGTTTGAAACATTGAAGGGATATGATTATTATACTTCTCATGAACATAATGTAAAATTATGATGGATTTGAAATATATTTTTATGAGTCTTTAATATATTAAGAATACCCTTGTCTATTTTCATCAGTTAAACAAATAAATGTTTTAGGATGAAATTTAGTTAAGGGAGTAGAATGTAACACCCCAAGATTTTAATATATATTTATATTAAAAAATATACTTAGTCAAATATATTATATCATAAAAAACCAAACTAAAATGGATTGGTAATTTTTTTAATATTCAATATAGTAATTATATTTTTATAGGGAGAAAAAAATGAGGAATCATTAGGAAATTTTTAAAAAGTGTAAAACCTCAAGTACTTATAAAATAGTAAAAATTAATTATATTAATTACATTAAAATTATTTTTCATATTTTAAACAATAACACTATTTATTATTATAATAATTAAATAATGGTAATTATTTATATTAGTATAAATAAATTAATTCATTGGGATGTGATTAAAAACATTTATTATCCAAAAATTTATTTTATAAAGACATATATTCTCCAATATATTCTGTATTGTTTTCATAGTAAATTAAAATGATAAATTTTAATGGATTATTAAATATTAATTTCTAATTTCAAGTAGAAATATATTAACACTCATTTAATTGGAAATTTTTATGATATTAGATAAAGAACACACAATATTTTTAAAATTCAATTTTGTTAATAATTTTTTACTTTATATTGGATATAATAATTTAAATTTAAATTTCCCATATTTTAGAATTTTAGTTGGATAAAATTTAAAATATTTTTTCAATTATTATTTTGATATTATCATAGGGTAGTTGTTTGGATTTTTATAAAAATTCAGGTGTTTTGGTAAAATGATAAAATATAGTTTTTATCAACATATTAGTTTTTATGAATTCCTCTAGTAGTAAGCATGAATTAAAAATTTAGAAAACTTTTTCAAACAAATTTATTTTTATAGAGTGAAATAATTAATTGTAAAATAATATGTTTAATATTTAAACTATTGTGTGTTTTCTGTAACCTATATTATATTTCATCCTAATAGAAAACTATTTTATATTCTTTGTAATTAATTGGACGGTTAATTGGTTATATTAGGTTATGTATTGATTTAAATACAAAATACCCTTAAATTTAATAATAAAAAAGAATAAATTCATTAGAAACCACTTCTAATCGAAATTATTTGTCCAAAATGATAAAATAATTAATATTTCAACCCAAAAGTACCCATCTTTTTTTGTATAAATACCCCCTCTCCGTTCCCTTGAGAAATAACATCCCATACAGATATCAATACCCAAAATATACCAATTAACTATATCCTATTAACACCCAGACCCTTAGATAAGTTTTACTATTACCCAACCCAAGCCTTCAAGGCATTATCAAAGGAATAAATCTTCCATGAAGAGGTAACCTTGATTATCTTTAGTTGTTTCTTTTCTTGTCATCTTATATCCCCCAAATCACTTTACAATTTTCTAACGTTTTAAAATATAAAATATAAAATGTTAATATTATCATCATACTATTATCACTTTTTTAATATTTTTATATAATATATTCTCTATAACTCTCTTTTGGCTTGTCATAATTATTCTTGGTTTCATCCGCCATTGAGGACGTTATCAAAGATTTATTAATCACCAAATAAAAGGTTATTTATTTTATATTATATAATATAAATTTATTTAAATGTATTATTAATCTTCTAAATGATTTTTCAAAAAAATAAATTAATAACAATAAAAATAATAGAATAAAAAATGGATGAATTTCAAAGGAAACATGTCTTCAATTCATTATCACATCAAACAGAATTCTAAAAAATAACATAAAATGATTATAACTATTATGTAATGAAAAAATAATATATAATTATATAATATAATCTTGTTTTAGTAAATTTATGTTTATTATAATGTAGGTGAAAAAGTGGAAAAACATTACCTAAGGAAAGGGTTATCTATCTAAATATTCATTTCCTAAAATATATTTTTAATTTGATAAATATTCATAACTAAAATGAGGTTATTACTAAAAAATTAATAATTTTATCATAAATATGCTTTCATTCATGTGACTGAAAATTCAATTTTATGATTTTTTCAACGTAATTTTGATGTATTATAATACCCATTAGGGGATACTTAACTCAATTTCATTTTATTCAGTAATATTATGACATAATTAATTATGTTATTTGAATATTATTTTAATTATATGCTATAATTGTTTTTTTCACTTGTTTTTTTGTTGATATATATATCTTAAACAAAATTGTTTTATTGATATATTCTTACATAACATATTTTGGCCTTGGTATGGGTTCCATATCACAATTTCAATTTCTTGATATACATTATTTGTTACACATATATCTAATTTTATATAGTGTATTCACTACAATATTTAATCCTTAAACCATAAATAATTTGTTATTATTTTAAGTTTTAATCTAATTTATGCACAACTTATTCCTTAAACATTGATTTATATATTAACTAATTCTTATGGGTCTTTGTTAACAAAATTTATTGTCATTAAATTATAACCATAATTATTGACTTTAATCAATATATATATAGTTTCTTACACCCTATTATAATATTACGTAATATTACCAATTTATAGTCTCAGTTGTATAAGTCTTCCTAAATTTCTTCTCCCATTAGTTCATAATTCCAAAAAATAATTTCTCGTATATAGTCATGAACTAATCTATTATTTAAAAACATGATTATTTCTCTTCCATATCTAAATTCATCGTATTATTTCAAGAAAATTCTAAAATATACATCAATTATTTTTTATGTCAATTTTCCATTATCTCAGAGTTTCTTTTAAACTTTTTAAATTTATTTTTTTAAAATTTTCTTTATGGGTCAATTATTATTTTCATTACAATAATAGGAAAATAATATCCCCTTCTAATGTTCTCCACATGAATTAATTTTCCAAATTTTATCTGTGTTGTTAATTATCATGGTAACATTCCAAATTTTCTTGTTTTTAAAAATTCAATTGTAGTGTAATTATTCAATAAACTTTTTATTAAATTTTTTTTCATAAAATAGAATATGTTCTTATTTTTCAATGTGGTTTACTAATATTTTTTAAAATGTTTTTTCGATCTATTGAAAAATATTCCTTCAATTATTAATATATTTTATTATGTATGTTTGGTTTTAGGAAAATGAAATATATATAATATAAATAATCCATCACATCTATTTTCATACCTAATTAATCACCAGGAATAAACATAATTATTCTTTGAATGCATTTCCTTGATGAATATAATGTATTTCATTCTTTTGATAGAATGATGTACCCATATATACCCATACATTGGAAGACTAGTAAAATAATACACTAATCTATATACACTTTTACCTATATTATGTTATTTCCTAATACCTTATTATCATAATTTTCTTACATAGTTTCTAAATTTAATTAGATAGCCATTTATTTTTTCAGAATTTAACATTATCGAATTAATTATGTATTTATATTTATTTTAATTATGTGGAATACATTTTCATGTACAAATTATAATGTGATGATTGGCCCCTTAATTTTACATCCTTGAAAATTCTTTGAGTATTGTTTCACATCCCATGATATTATAAGTAAGGGAGTAAGGAGTGAACAAAGTACTCTATGGAACATTGTACACAATGTTATTTTTTCATGGTTTTGAACGTTGGATTATATTTATGTTTCCATATTTTATGTTTTTTATACATTATTAGGTGCCATGATCTTTTGATATCTTCGTTTTAGTCCAAAATACTTATATTTTAATTCATTACATATGATATATGACTTATTATGTATAATTTCATCATGATATGTTCTAATACCCTGACTATGTTCTCATACCAATATATATATAGATATATCTTATGATAACTTATGATTTTCAACATCAATCTCTCAAGTTATCCATTATTGAGTGCTTGATCTCACCCTTATTATGATTTCATCTAGTCAATTTATAAAAGACAATATTACCCATGATATGTCTAGAAGGGTATCATGTGTGTTGAATCATCTTGTGAAAACATTTAAAGAGTTATTGTAAAGAATAGAATGCATAGTTTAGTTGAAAAATGACCATTTTATATGAAACATATCGGTTTTTAAAGTTAAATTGATTTTTAATAATTCTATAAAACTATAAATCAAAATGGTCTTATTTATGTAAGTGACTGAATTTTTTTATATTGTAAATATGGATGGTTATGTTTTGGATTCTTCAGTTGGTATCCATCAAGTTTGTAAAGAATATACGTGTTAGGAAAAATATTTGATAATACGAATATAGGGTTTTTTAATCACAACACCCCACTAAAGTAATCACTTATAGGGGGATCCATACAAATTTCCTCATTACATGTAATGCAGAATATCTTCTCAGGGATGCAATTCTATTTGTTTCTCCCTATAAAAAATAATTCAGTAGGTTATAGGTTTATAAAATATCGATCATAATGGTTTATCTTTTAATTATTTAACAATGAACCATTGGAAAATTATCACTAACAAAGGATCCATATTTTGAAAACACTACTCACATGCCAATAAAAAATATAGGGATGATAATATGGTTGAATTATCTATGGTATTAAGGTTTTCTTTATATGTAAAAAATTACATCAGACCATATTATATGATAATCAATAATATTCAATACCTAAATTCCATAATCATTGAAAATATTATGGTCATACATTAAGGTGGTTTTCATTCCCTTCACAAAAAAGAATACAAGTATCATACACGCAATTATCATGTAGTTTTACATTAACCATTTAAATTATCAAACAAATAATCCTCATCATAAATATTAACAAGTTTTATCATATCCTTCAATTAAAAGTGAAATCTAATAAATTTCATTTCATTTTAAATAAATGTTAAATGAAGGTAATATGAATTATATTCTTGATCATGGGTCTAACACAAGTATCATCATTCATAATGAATATCATGGTACACATTAGGTTACCAAAAAACACACTCGTATCTAACACTCCCTTTAAAAATTTCATCATACCAAGATCAATAAATCTATTTTTTTGTGATAATAATTGAATGAAAAACCCATAAAAAGGAGAAAAATGTGAAGACTATAGTTTTACATATAAAACTGAAATTAAAGATAATCCCTAAGAAAAGGTTGAAATAAAAATTCACATTGCGATTTTGTTAGTTTATATTTCCTTATAGGGATACAAAATAACATAAAAAGATGAATATATCTCAATAATTAATGGATAAATAATTCATAATCATTATTAAATATAATAAATTAGATTAAACTACTTAAATTAGGTATATATATATATCGCAGCACCAAATACCTCTAGCATTATCTGAATCCACAAAATAATTAAAAAATCTTCAATCTCTTGGAAAACAATTCCACCTCTTCAAGATAAGTCCCTTAGGGAACAAATCAAAATATGAGACCAACCATGTCCAATAATTTCATGGAAATGGAAATAGTAATTATGACAACCCTGCTTTTTATTACAACTTAAACATGCTTTATTACATAAAACTTCACTTGATAAAACAAAGAAGATCGAGAGGTTTAGTGTCTTTGGGGCTTAGGATCATTACATAAAAACTTTAAACTTGCAATACAACATCCTTATTGAAAACTTCCTTTACATGACCACTACATTCCTTCGTACTTAGCATTGCATGGGATAACCTGAGGACATGCATAAGAAAAGGGTGAGCTATAAAGCCCAGTAAGGGAGTACACAATGAATAACATGAGGAGTACAAAACATGTTAGGCAATAGGAATATCAATAGAGCATAAGAGAGACATGAACATAAAGGCATGATAAAGCATGATAATCATAACATGGAAATGTGGCAACAACACTTAACATTGAATTAGCATGATCCAAGGCTCATTGCACATGGAGCATGAGTAAACCCCCATTACACTTGAAGCACGAGTAAACCCTCGTTGCACTTGAATTAGCATGAGTCAACACTCATTGCACATGACGTATCATGATACTATACTTTACCCAATGCATTGGAGCGCTATCAGGGCGCACCCTTCTTAAACATTTCATTTCATGCATAAGTGTGCCACATGGATCATAAAACATGGATTCATAAAACATAATCATTTATTCCACGATAAAGGAATGTGGAATTCATACATGAAACTTTACAATCAATAAGTAAATGTTCATAAAGGTGAATACCCTTGATGGAGAAATGGGCATGGTATTCACTACACAATGATATTGGCTTAGAAAATCGGTGTGATTTCGGCAGCGTAACGGCGTGACATAAGAATTCATAAAAAGGCTGATGAGAGAGAAAGGGGTTCCTCATCATATTTACATGTAATGGAAAGTAAGAAGGTCATATAGATACATGTCCCAACAATTGAAAAGGAATTTAGATTCATGATACAAAATTATTTCTTGAATATAAAAGAGGAGAAAAAGGTTCCTTTCGGAATTTCGGCATAGTAACGGGTGTACATGGGAGGCATTTAATGAGAGAGAAAGGGGTCTCCCATCATTCAATCAATAAGAGGGCAGTATGGAAGAGGTGCGAAACCATACCCCAACATTCATAAATGAAATTAAAAGGGCAATACAACTTAACGAAAAATGACAAAAATGAGAAAGGAAGAAAAACCCTTACTTGGAAGTGTGCTTCCAAAGGCTAGAGAGAGGCTTGTGAGAGGCTTCTTGGGAGCTTGGGGCACCTTGGGAGGATTCTAGAGAGAGTAGGGCAGAGGTTGGACGAACTTCAAGGGCTTTGAGTGAGGAGGAAGTGGGAGCTTGGTGGGTTTATATAGGAAAGGTGAGAGAATTCTTTATTATTTAGGTTTGGGACCCCTTATATTAAAATAATCCAAACCACAAACCATCCCACGGTATTTGCCCATGGTTTCTGGAAAGGGAAATAGGAAAACAATATTTTACAAGGCCATGGTCCGAACATATTAAAAAATTAGGGTTGCTTATGTGGAGGTGAGTCACACTCCCATGGAAATTAATTTAAAAAGGCAAAGTGTTGAATAAGTCTTGAGGGCTCCATTAATGCTTTGAAAAGTGAGTCAAACAAACCCAAAACCTCATTATTTTAATGATAAAACACATATTGGCCGAACATAAGGATTATGGTATTTTATTACATCACCATTGGGTCATTATGATGTCATAAAACACATTATATATTTAAATGGCATTTAATTTTTACCCAAAAATTTGACAGTCTCAGAAAATTATGAAAAATTCACCGTTGGATAATTTCGACGTCCTGATTCCAAAATTAATATTTATTTTATCTAAATAATTTTCTAAATATGTCAATTTTCACTTTTAAAATAAAAACCGACAATTATAAAAAATTCACGGGTTTGGACAGAAATGGCTTTCAAACCTTAATAAAAATTTTAATTGCATTCATAAAATTATAAGATCATTTATATTTAATAAAAATTAATTTAATATTAATAATAATATTTTATTAAAATATTATTTAATTCAAAAATCCTTTAATTTAATAAAATATAATTCTTAATTAAATAATAACTAAAAACACCGTTTGTACTTTAAAAACTAATTACAAAGTATCAAAAATGACTAGAAATTATATTCATTATTATATACAAAAATAATGTACATGAACATGGTGCTACTTATTTGTTACATAACCCCTTAAAATAGCCGCATAAGACCTAAGGGTAGGGTGTGCGATGGTGACAGACTCTTGGGGTTGCTCGGATAACATCGCTCGAGTGGTGATCTCTATCAACTTCCATTTTTATCGTAGACGATCACGTTCGAGCTTGACTTGATGAAGCACAGCTTGGGCTTGGTCAAGGGCAAAGCCCAAAGACGCCACCTCCTTTCTGAGCTCCGACAAATGGGCTTCGTAAGGGGAAATTCTACTGGATGAGGCCATCGCTTCCTTTGTCTGAGTAGAAAATTGGTTCGTTAAAGCCTTATATTTAAACTACCCAGATGATCACTGTTCAACGGCTATAAAAGTAACGGTCAAAAATCTTAACGTTAAACTAAAGAAGTTGACATCTTATAAAAACATTTTTTTTCATAAAGAAACATTTAACTGGATCAAGAGGGATTTTCCATTAATGAAATTTTGGGTCGTTACAACATTCCCCCCTTAAGAAATTTCGCCCTCGAAATTTTCCTTTTCCCACACTAAAAAAAATGTGGGTAACTTAGCTTCATCATATCCTCCGACTCCCAAGTTGCTTCTTCAAACTTGTGGTTTCTCCACAACACCTTGACGAGGGGCATTGTCTTATTTCGTAGAACTTTTTCTCTACGATCCAAGATCTTCACTGGTTTCTCCTCATAAGAAAGATCGTATTCTAATTGTACCACCCCAGAAGAGAGTACATGTGAAGGGTCTGGTATGTACTTCCTTAAGAGGGATACATGGAAGACATCATGCACCTTGGCCATAGTAGGTGGAAGTGCTAGTCAATAGGCCACAGCCCCAACACGATCAAGAATCTCGAATGGGCCGATGTACCTTGGACTTAACTTCCCTTTCTTTCCAAACCTCATGACCTTCTTCCATGGAGACATGCGTAAAAACACCATGTATCCGACTTTATACTCAAGGTCTCGTCGACGATTATCTGCATAACTCTTCTGTCGACTTTGGGCTGCCTTGATATGCTGCTGAATGGTTTTCACCTTCTCCACCATTTCTTCGACCATTTCTGGTCCAAGCAGCTTACGTTCACCGACCTCATCCCAACATGCTAGTGTTCTACAACTTTTCCCATATAGGGCTTCATATGGTGCCATTTGGATTCTCGAGTGGAAACTATTATTATAAGAGAACTCAACTAGAGGAAGATGTTGATCCCATCCTCCTTTAAAGTCCATTGAGCACGCTCTCAACATATCCTCAAGTGTTTGGATAGTCCGCTCGGATTGGCCATCAGTTTGAGGATGATAGGCCGTACTGAAGTTCAGTTCAGTATTCAGAGCATGTTGAAGACTCTTCCAAAACTTAGAGGTAAATCTTGGATCTCGGTCCGACACAATAGATAGTGGTACTCCATGCAACCGTACCACTTCCCTAATATATATCCGTGCCAGTTGATCCAAAGAGAAATCCTCTCGAATAGCAATGAAGTGTGCAGTCTTTGTAAGACGATCCACAATAACCCAGATTGCATTGTTGCTTTTGGATGTCCTTGGAAGTCCAGTGACGAAGTCCATGGTGATGTTCTCCCATTTCCATTCTGGTATGGGCAATGGTTGCATCATCCCCTTAGACTTCTGCCTCTCTGCCTTCACTTGCTGACACACCAGACACTTTGATGTATATTCGGTGATCTCCTTCTTCATATTATCCCACCAAAAGTTTTCTCGGAGATCTCGATACATCTTTGTGCTCCCTGGGTGAATAGAGAAATTTGAACTAT
This sequence comes from Viscum album, assembly GCA_963277665.1. Taxonomy (NCBI): domain Eukaryota; kingdom Viridiplantae; phylum Streptophyta; class Magnoliopsida; order Santalales; family Viscaceae; genus Viscum; species Viscum album. The sequence goes on from OY728119.1 coordinate 648,013,637, forward strand.
GTGCATCATCCAAAAGTTCCTTCTTCTGCTCCGAACTTGATGGGACACATAGTCTTTTCCCAAACCGCACAATTCCTTCTTCATTAACATTAAACTCTGAGGATTTTCCCTTTTTGATAGCTTCCACTTTTTCTTGGATTCTCGCATCATCCTTTTGATCATCCTTTAACCTTTCCAAAAGAGATGGTTGAGCAATCATTTGTGAAAGGATTGATGATGTTCCCTTCTTTATGATTCCCACGTACATCTTCATGAAGTCTAAGAAGATTGGATCCTTCTCAATTCTCATCATTGATAGAATTGCTGGATCCTTTCTACTTAGGGCATCCGCCACCTTGTTCGCCTTCCCAGGGTGGTAATGTATTGAACAGTCATAATCCTTTATGAGATCTATCCATCTTCTCTGGCGCATATTAAGCTCTTTCTCTGTGAATATATATTTAAGACTCTTGTGGTCAGTATATATCTCACATTTCTCTCCATAGAGATAATGCCGCCAGATTTTCAAGGCAAAGATTACCGCCGCCAACTCCAGATCATGCGTTGGATAGTTTCTCTCATGTATTTTCAACTGTCTTGTGGCATAGGATATCACTTTATCATTCTGCATCAGCACACATCCTAAGCCCTTCTTCTAAGCATCACTGAATACCACAAAAAGCTCCCCACTTGTGGGTAAAGTGAGCACAGGTGCAGTGATAAGCCTCCTTTTCAACTCCTTGAAGCTTTCTTCGCATTCATCACTCCAAGCAAACTTTACTCCCTTTCTAGTTATCTTGGTAAGAGGGTTGGACAATCGTGAGAAGTTTCTCACAAATCGTCGATAATATCCAGCTAACCCCAAGAAGCTACGGATATCAGTTACCGATGTTGGCCTCAGCCATCCCTCAATTGCATCTGTTTTGGAGGGGTCCATAGATATCCCATTGCTTGTGATGATATGGCCCAAGAATGAGACCTCCTTCAACCAGAACTCACACTTGTTGTACTTGGCATAGAGCTTCTCCTTGCGCAAAGTCTCCAGTACAGTTCTTAAATGCTCCTCATGGTCCTCCTTGGTTTTGGAGTATATTAGAATATCATCAATAAAGACTACCACAAATTTATCTAGGTAATCTCTAAAGAATCTATTCATCAAGTCCATGAATATTTCTGGAGCATTGGTGAGTCCAAAAGGCATTACTATGAATTCATAGTGCACGTACCTTGTACGAAAAGCAGTCTTGGGGATATCTTCCTTCTTCACCCTTACTTGATAATATCCCGACCGCAAGTCGACCTTGGAGAAGTATTGTGCTCCACGCAGCTGATCAAACAAGTCATCGATTCTTGGGAGAGGATACTTGTTCTTTATCGTGATTTTGTTAAGTTCATGATAATCGATGCAAAGCCGCATTGACCCATCCTTTTTCTTGACGAAGAGGACTGGTGCACCCCATGGTGATGCACTTGGGCGTATAAACCCTTTATCCAGATTTTCATGTAGTTGTTTCTTCAGTTCTTCAAGCTCAACCACAACCATTCTATATGGAGTCTTGTATATTGGTAGCGCCCCAGGTATAAGTTCAATTGAGAACTCAACATCTCCTCTTGGAGGAAGACCAGGAAGTTCCTCGGGAAATACTTCAGCGAATTCCCTCACAATAGGCATTTCTTCAAGGGTGGTTTCTTCCTTGGACTCAATCATCTGAGCTAGATATGCGTGCTCATAAGGTAGTAATATCCATGCTTGAGATGATGGAGCTAAAGGAGATTCATCTTCCTCCTGACACTTGTAAAGAATCGGGGGTCGATTCTCTATATGGAGTGTGATTTCCCTCTCCCGACAATTTATGTTGGCTCTATATATGGAAAGCCAATCCATGCCAAGAATTGTATCAAATTCCACCAAAGGGAGTATGACGAGGTTCGCCGGGAAATTCAATCCACAGATTATAACAGGGGAGGAATTATACTCATGGGATGCAATGATTTCCCCCTTTGCCGTACTCACCGACATCTTTACTTCCATGATTTGTGGTGGTGCAGGGATTGTTCTACTAAACTTTTGAGATATAAAAGAATGCGTAGAACCTGAATCAAAAAGTACGTTCGCTATTCTTGAATGAATAACTAGCGTACCTGTCACCACTTCATTGTCGGGGTTCACTTCGGCAGAAGTGATGGCAAAAGCTCTTCCTTGCTGTCTTGGAGGTTGTTGATTGCCTCCGATAACCCTTGTATTAAAGCACTGATTCGCAAAATGACCCGGTTCTTTGCATTTGAAGCATTGAACAACGCGTTGAGGTTCGAACGGAGCATTCCTCCCCTCCGTTGCAGGAGCGGGTCCTTCTTGCTGACAGTTAACAGCTAGGTGCCCTTCTCTTCCACACTTGAATCATTTTCTTGTCCCCCTAAGGCAATTTCCAGGGTGCTTTTTTCCACACTTTTGGCAAGTGGGGTGCTGGAATTTCTTAGCGCCGTTGGATTTATCCATCGGACCACCAGCATTGAAGTCCACCTTCCTCTTCTTGTCCCCATGATACCCCTGTGATTCTCCGATCTCCATTTCAACCTTGAGGGAACATCGGACAATTTCCTCATAACTGTCGAAGTCACGGATCGCTAATGCTTTCTGCAATCTAGGCTTCATCCCACCAAAGAAGCGGTCAACCTTGCATTCGGGGGTAACGACAAAGCCGGAAGCGTATCGTGCAAGACTTGTGAAGTTTGCCTTGTACGCTCCCACAGATTCCTCATCTTTTTGCTTGAGGGAAAGGAAGTCCCTTTCCATCTTAAGACGGAGGGTGTGTGGAAAATATTTATCGAAAAACATCTTCCGGAATACCTTCCATTCCAAAGCCTCGATCTCCTCCTCAGGCTTCGTATTTTTGATCAACGTCCACCATTGATCAGCTTCACCCTCCATACGATAAGCCGCCAGGAGAACCTTCTCTTTTTTAGAGCATTGGAGGATGGAGAATATCTTTTCAATGGAGTTGATCCATTGTTCAGCAATCGTGGGATCAGATGATCCACTAAAAGTAGGAGGCCTTTGTCTCATGAAGCTTTCAATAGCGACTTGTTCTTTCTTAGGGGGGGTTGAACGTTCCTCTTGACCAGTGTTTCTATTCAAAACTTGAGTTAGCTGAGAGAGAAGCGTGACAAAGTTCTCGATTCCCTCTCCCATTGGATTGGGCATCTCATAAGTACAATCATCACACTGATCTTCACAACGGTTGTTAGCCCGAGTTCTCCTATTACCGGCCATTGGCTGGAATAAAAGGAAAGTTAGGGGTAGAACATAAAGGGTAATCCAAAGACAAAAGTTGATGACTTATAAATAAACTTTAATCTCTTCAACTCATGAGTCTATAGGATTCAATCCAGGCTTTTCATGATCTTCCTTCTAACATATATTCTTAGGGGCATTTTTCCCTTAATAAGGGTTCATACTAAGATTGTGAATTTATCAAAACATATCCCCCGGGAGTGTCGTAACCAAGACTGCAGCAAGGCCCGTTGTCGTGCACCAGTTCCCGTTCGAGTCTAGCTCAAAGCGGTGTTTTCGGGTTTTACCCCTAGGATACATCTGTGCCAGAGCCGCCTCTACCTGCTCGTATCCAGACAGGGATGTATTTGTTTGATAAACCACTTACTTAGTATTTACCAAAACTTAGGGATGTTTTTATTATGCTTAGTCTTGTATCTAAGGCTTTATAGGGTTTCCTAATCCCAAAAATAACTAAACCTATCCTCTGATACCAACTATGACAACCCTGCTTTTTATTACAACTTAAACATGCTTTATTACATAAAACTTCACTTGATACAACAAAGAAGATCGAGAGGTTTAGTGTCTTTGGGGATTAGGATCATTACATAAAAACTTTAAACTTGCAATACAACATCCTTATTGAAAACTTCCTTTACATGACCACTACATTCCTTCGTACTTAGCATTGCATGGGATAACCTGAGGACATGCATAAGAAAAGGGTGAGCTATAAAGCCCAGTAAGGGAGTACACAATGAATAACATGAGGAGTACAAAACATGTTAGGCAATAGGCATATCAATAGAGAATAAGAGAGACATGAACATAAAGGAATGATAAAGCATGATAATCATAACATGGAAATGTGGCAACAACACTTAACATTGAATTAGCATGAGCCAAGGCTCATTGCACATGGAGAATGAGTAAACCCTCATTGCACTTGAAGAACGAGTAAACCCTCGTTGCACTTGAATTAGCTTGAGTCAACACTCATTGCACATGACGTATCATGATACTATACTTTACCCAATGCATTGGAGCGCTATCAGGGCGCACCCTTCTTAAACATTTCATTTCATGCATAAGTGTGCCACATGGATCATAAAACATGGATTCATAAAACATAATCATTTATTCCACGATAAAGGAATGTGGAATTCATACATGAAACTTTACAATCAATAAGTAAATGTGCATAAAGTTGAATACCCTTGATGGAGAAATGGGCATGGTATTCACTACACAATGATATTGGCTTAGAAAATCGGTGTGATTTCGGCAGCGTAACGGCGTGACATAAGAATTCATAAAAAGACTGATGAGAGAGAAAGGGGTTCCTCATCATATTTACATGTAATGGACAGTAAGAAGGTCATATAGATACATGTCCCAACAATTGAAAAGGAATTTAGATTCATGATACAAAATTATTGCTTGAATATAAAAGAGGAGAAAAAGGTTCCTTTCGGAATTTTGGCATAGTAACGGGTGTACATGGGAGGCATTTAGTGAGAGAGAAAGGGGTCTCCCATCATTCAATCAATAAGAGGGCAGTATGGAAGAGGTGTGAAACCATACCCCAACATTCATAAATGAAATTAATAGGGCAATACAACTTAACGAAAAATGACAAAAATGAGAAAGGAAGAAAAACCCTTACTTGGAAGTGTGCTTCCAAAGGCTAGAGAGAGGCTTGTGAGAGGCTTCTTGGGAGATTGGGGCACCTTGGGAGGATTCTAGAGAGAGTAGGGTAGAGGTTGGACGAACTTCAAGGGCTTTGAGTGAGGAGGAAGTGGGAGCTTGGGTGGGTTTATATAGGAAAGGTGAGAGAATTCTTTATTATTTAGGTTTGGGACCCCTTATATTAAAATAATCCAAACCACAAACCATCCCATGGTATTTGCCCATGGTTTCTGGAAAAGGAAATAGGAAAAAAATATTTTACAAGGCCAAGGTCCGAACATATTAAAAAATTAGGGTTGCTTATGTGGAGGTGAGTCACACTCCCATGGAAATTAATTTAAAAAGGCAAAGTGTTGAATAAGTCTTGAGGTCTCCATTAATGCTTTGAAAAGTGAGTCAAACAAACCCAAAACCTCATTATTTTAATGATAAAACACATATTGGCTGAACATAAGGATTATGGTATTTTATTACATCACCATTGGGTCATTATGATGTCATAAAACACATTATATATTTAAATGGCATTTAATTTTTACCCAAAAATTTGACTGTCTCAGAAAATTATGAAAAATTCACCGTTGGATAATTTCGACGTCCTGATTCCAAAAATAATATTTATTTTATCTAAATAATTTTCTAAATATGTCAATTTTCACTTTTAAAATAAAAACCGACATTTATAAAAAATTCACGGGTTTGGACAGAAATGGCTTTCAAACCTTAATAAAAATTTTAATTGCATTCATAAATTTATAAGATCATTTATATTTAATAAAAATTAATTTAATATTAATAATAATATTTTATTAAAATATTATTTAATTCAAAAATCCTTTAATTTAATAAAATATAATTCTTAATTAAATAATAACTAAAAACACCGTTTGTACTTTAAAAACTAATAACAAAGTATCAAAAATGACTAGAAATTATATTCATTATTATATACAAAAATAATGTACATGAACATGGTGCTACTTATTTGTTACATAACCCCTTAAAATAGCCGCATAAGACCTAAGGGTAAGGTGTGCGATTGTGACAGACTCTTGGGGTTGCTCGGATAACATCGCTCGAGTGGTGATCTCTATCAACTTCCATTTTTCCCGTAGACGATCACGTTCGAGCTTGACTTGATGAAGCTCAGCTTGGGCTTGGTCAAGGGCAAAGCCCAAAGACGCCACCTCCTTTCCGAGCTCCGACAAATGGGCTTCGTAAGGGGCAATTCTTCTGGATGAGGCCATCACTTCCTTTGTCTGAGTAGAAAATTGGTTCGTTAAAGCCTTATATTTAAACTACCCAGATGATCACTGTTCAACGGCTATAAAAGTAACGGTCACAAATCTTAACGTTAAACTAAAGAAGTTGACATCTTATAAAAACATTTTTTTTTCATAAAGAAACATTTATCTGGATCAAGAGGGATTTTCCATTAATGAAATTTTGGGTCGTTACAGTAATATCCTTGTTCATTATATCTATAGTTTAATCACAAGTACCAATCATGCTCGTAAAACCATATCCAAGGTAAATAAAATGTCTCACAAAAGATATATCATACATCATTATGGTCTTTCATTTCTTTAAAAATCATAAACTTCTTGAGAAATATCCCACTTTTTCTATCATAATATATTGAGGAAAAATAAAAAAAATTTCGAGAGTTCACAAATAATTTACTTTAACCAGATATTTAATTTAATATCAACTTTAGAAACAATATAATCAGCCTCAATAGATAATAAATTTAAAATATTCTATAATTTTGTTTTTAGAAAAATATTACACCTAAAGATTATAAAGACATAACCTATCATAGATATTATTATTCCAATACATCCTAAAAAATAAGATTCATTATTTCCAATAACACCATCATGTGATCTCCCAAAACTAAAGAAAATATTTGTAACCCATGTGGATATCTGGAGTTCCCCCATACTACCTTCTAATGTTATTTTCCATTATTATCCATATATATCATAATTTTGACTGACTCCATGAGCTAAATATAGATCATTTAAAACTACTAAAAACATCAATGAGCTCATTTCACTAGAATATAGAACTTGAGATATATATTCCACCTCATCATCTAATGAGACAAAAAAATATGTTGAATGTATAAAATGACTAGCTAAATGAGTACTTACAAGGTTAGAATTCATAAAATTAAACCCTACAAGAAAATTTATAATATATCATTTTTGAATCAGAAAAAATATGATTAAATTTTTATTCATATGTATCTAAATGATTAGAATATTTTGTATAACATCCAAATAATTCATTTCAATATTTTTAATATAAAATTATTTAATATGTTTAATATATTTCTAAACCATCTTTACAATTAGTATGTCATCTATATATAGTAATTGATAAAAAAAAATATGTGTGAAAACATTTCATTGTAGAAATAAATCTATTATAAATTAATCTTCCAAAAAAATGAGAGGTAATAAAATATTCAAACATTTTATTTAACAACCAATGTGATTATATTAAGTTATAAAGTGATTTATTCAATGAACGTACATTATATTCAGCACCTTAATCTAAAAAAACTATGGATGGTAAATATATATCTACTTCTCATGATCTCCATGAAGAAAAGCTATCTTCACATCCAATTTCTCAAACTCATGTTTTTTAAAATCCACAGTACACAAATGAAGATGAATAGATATCTAAATTAAATCTTGTGAGAATAAGTATGTTAATTAAAAATCTAGAACCCGAATATAGTGTTTTCCAATGGCACCAAACTATTTTCTTCAAATAAACTTACATTTTGGTTAAGTGTGAATAATATAAGGAAAATATCAATTGGTGACATAGTGTGGAATAAGGGGATCCTCCATGGGGGCAGTATCTAGACCTGAGGACCTCTGTACACAGTATCCTCATCAAACCATAACACATACTGCACTACAAGACACACATCATTTCAACAACTCTCACACACTAGAAGAGACTTGGAAGTTGATGAGGAACACTACAACACTGCACCATCAAGAATTGTACAGCCACAACAATAAAACCAAGAACATGACTAAAATAATTAAAACTGAAAACATAATCCCAAATCTCCATGGAAACCATTGAATGAGACTAATGTCAGGTCATACCTGGAGGAATAGGGAAACTGGGCTATGGAGGACCAAGGACAGATGAAACCATGCCCGGGAAAAGAAAAACAATGAAACCTCACTTGTCTAGACTATTTTGGAGCAGGTCCTTGAGAAATATATAATATAAGGTCCCTCATAAAAGCACTAATAAATGAGGGTGAATGAAATTGGACACTTCATCGACATGGCTAAGAATATAGAACCAAGGGTTGATTTAATTGATAAACCTAGATACAATACTCAATTGGGTGGGAATCCAGCCTCAAAAATAGAACCCATAGATGAACCAACATTTTAGAATCCACCCAGAAAGTTGAAATCTTCATGAAATACATTGATCCAGGCCACAGTAGAGTCATGTTCAATAGATAAGGGAGAAATGGTAGATGATACTAGGTAACATTGTAACCAACCTCTGAAAAAAAACAAATATCATAAATTAGTCTCCAACAGGGCCAAAAAAATAAAATGTAAGACAATTAATAGAAAAATAGGAAGAGATTTAAAAATGTTGTGGGATTTACTGACAGAAATATGAAAATAGAAACCATGGGATAATCATACTGAAGGACACTTTGAATGAAAAATCCCAAAAAAGAAGGAGGAAAAGGTTTGATTAGATCTATTCTCAAATCATGGGCAAGTGTAGTGGGGGGTGTAAATATATAAAAATAGGATTCATTATAGGAGGGTGAATGATGGTGGAACTTATTTGATAGAGATCTTTAAAAAATAAAAAGATCCATGGGGATAACGAGATGGACACCACACCATGGAATCAACATCGTTCGGCCTGACCATCAATAGTTATATGTCCAAGAAGGAGAAGGTGAGAAGATGAGTAGGAGAGAATGGAGGAAGAAGAATGGTGGCATGGAAACCCTACAACACCATGATGAAATCTCTCTACTCGACTACATACCACACTTAATATTTTAATGTACTGACTATTGTATTTAACAAATAATCTTGATTTATATATTGCTCCTTCAACAATTGGTATGATTTTTTTGAACACCCATTTCCACCAGGAATCTTTCTTAGCCATAGATATTTTCACTAAATCCAATATATAAGTTTTCAAAAGAGAATCCAACTCACCTTTTATACCTTGAATTCATATACCGAAATAACTAAAACTAACCATATATATATAATTCATAATATATTCAGTTTAGTTAATACTTTTAGACACATTTATCACATAACAAACTAAGTTGGCCACTATAAAATTTAATAGAGGTCTAATATTTCTTATAATCATGTATTTTGTAATATAATAGTCTAATAGTGGAGGAGAATGTAAACTATCATCGAAGATATTATAGTCATCATGATATGGGCAATTCATTGAAAAATATGAATGAATCTAAATTCAACATGAGTTTTATATAAACATTTTCTCAAATAATTACAACGTGAGAGACTAAGCCATGGAATTTTAATAAAATGTTACATTACATCAAATAAAATATTATATTATTTCATGAAAATAAAAAAATTATCCTTTAATCCTTGAATTATAATATATAAAGAAAAAAATTCTAGATCTTAGATTGAAATTTCAATTTTTAACATGTGAATAAGAAAAACATCCAAATATATTAATATTAGAGTAAAACATATGAGCATCAGATCATACAACATCTTGAGTCTTCTTTGATAATAGAAGATATTTGTGACTAATTGATTAGAAAATATGTAGTTCTAATTTCTTCAGTCCAAAATGATTTGGGTAAAATAGATTTAGAGGGAATACTTCTGACCATCTTCATTCTTTGAAAAAATAATTAAATTTATTATAATAAATTTCATTTTGATTATAAGTGTGAATAAAATTAACTTTTATCAAAATTTTCTTTTCTATCATAATCTTCCACTACCTAAAATCTAAAAATAGTATATTTTTTCATCCATAATAATTCCAAAACATTAGTTGAAAAATAAAAAATAATTGTTAAAAAAAATATTTCAAAACTTCTAGAAGTTAATATAGATGGACACAAAATTTATGAATGAATATTATCACGTGTTCCATTAAAAATTTGGAGTTCCCTTTTAGACTATATCTCTTTTCATATTCCTAAATATATAGTGCTAAAAATATTCCAACGTTTTTATACACTAAATATTATAATGCCTTATTATAATCAGTTAATTTATTATATTTGGACTCATATTACCATGTTTCATAAGAGATTTTTTTTCCAATACCATAATTATATAAAGAAGGAGTAGAAATAGTTTCATCAATAATGAAAGTTGAAACTAGAATAAGATAAAACCTTTTGAAAAAAATATCCACTTTATTAACCACATGTGATCCTTTAAAAAATATTAAAAATTAACATTGACTATTGTACTTATATCATAATATTTCAATATTATTCAATGTTATTAAATTTATTTTCTAGTCAACGACATGCATCACATCAGTATGAGTTATTAAAATTACATAAAAACTCATAATTCATATGGTTCCAATTTATGAAACCATGCATGATGAATTATTTATAATAATAATAGAACATTTTAAATTATTTAATATTTTGAATGCTTGTATAATTTTGGAAAAAAAATAAAAATTAATTTATAAATGAAGAATCCTATCACCCAAAAATTTATATATACAACGATAAACAAAATGGAGATTCTCATCATTGTTATTATTCATTATGACACTAACTATAACAAAATTTACTTCTTGATTTAATTTTTTTAAAAAATTATCTTTTTATTATTATTAGTATTATTATTATTGTGTAGCTTTAATGATTTGGATTTAATTTTTCCCTTACTCTTATAATAATTCTAGTTTTTATCAATATTTATATATTTTTTCCACCACATTCAGTAGTAAATAAATCTATTTCACTTATTAATCATTTGATAGCCAAACCCACTTATGGGGATTCATAAAAACCCACAAGAAATTTTATTTTTCATTAGAAAGTAAATCCTCTAAAACCATATCCAGAGTTAGAGAATCATGAATATATAGAATTGTATCTCTAAAGGCAACATCTGAAGGTAATGAGAAAAAAAAAATAAAAAAAATATTATTTATTATATTTCAACTATATATTCTCTAGATTATAAATGATTTTATTAAAAACTATTAAATGTTATAGAATAGATTTATATTCAAACATGTGATGGGAGTATCAACTATGTTATTAATACAACTTTTTTATGACTCTTCATCACTAATAATCATCGATTCTAGGAATAGTACAACAATATTTTTCTCTTTTATGAAATACAATGAAACATGATTGGATAAATGTTGTCAGGATTCTAAGAGAACATTATGATACTTGTGTTCCTATTACTCCTCAATCAGTGGTTTTGTTATCTAATCAAATATTGAAAATGAAATATCCAATTCCTTCTATATGAGAAAACCATATTTCCTAACTAGTCAGGATGAAAATCTAGTGTCTGACCTCAGGTCAGAATTTCATATCAATTAAGCACGATGAATTAGTCATCTTAATGTTACCCCGAACTATTTTATCCACAATCAAGACTTCATCGATTTATGTAAATGGGATGATCTATTTAAAAAAAACTTAAAACCCAATCACCGTACCCATTTAATTAAAGATAATTGGAACTTAACCCAATTAATATATGTAACATGGATGATGGTTTATCATGGCCCATCATTGTTGCTTATAGCTTCATTGATTTAACAATCACTATAGGGATGCCTGGGGAGGCCCAAAGGGGTTTACCAATGGGGGTATCTATAGGGTTCACAGTGATAGTATAAAGAATCTTATAAAAGGTGGCCTTAATATGTGTTTCAAGGTCATCCAATAGTGGTCACTACAATCCATGATGTGGGAGATTATAGTGTCTTTCAAATAGTGACTCATATAGCCTGAACTTATAGTGGTGTCCTTCTTAGCATTCCTAATAACAAGTTTTTAATGAAATTATAATAGTTTCTAAAACATATAAAACAAATAATTATTCAACTATTTAATAAATATAAAAAATATATTTAATTTCTTAATATCACAGATTAACTCATCTAACAATTTTCCATGCTCGAAAACCATCAAATCATTTGAAAATCAGATAAATTGAAATTAAAATTTACTATAATATATAAATAATCATAAAAATATATTAATTTAAATATAGTAGAATATTTAAATTAAACATAATACAAAAAAATATAAAAAAATTAAACAATTTGGTATATATTTATAGTTCAAAATGGTTTTTTAACATAAAACATCATAATTGATCATTATAGACACACAACACATCAAATTAAAATTCCTCTTTCAAGTGTAGATTTACAAATTAAAAGGATTTTTTACCAATGATTTCACATCATTATGATGCATTTTTCAACGAATTCCACCGTTAGACTCAATTTTTATTGGTTTAATCCTCTATAAGTTTCTTTTCGGGCATACAAGTAAAAACACACCTCGATTTAACATTATGTTAGAAATAAAATTTTGAGAATCATTACAAGGTTATCATTGTTTAATTTCCGACATTCAGATGTAGTTTGGTTTGTTTTGACCCCCAGGTGCGTATTTGTAATGGCAGCTAAACCTCTTAAAAATACATACCTGGGTTTTTAGAAAACAGCACACATTTTAATTATGTGATGTATTTTTATACAAATGAAAAACTGAAGTGATTAATTTCATAGTATTTCAAGTCATTCTCGTGTCATTGTATATAGATTTCACCATTAAACACATGTTTTATAGTTTCAAGACTCTAATAGTGAGGTTCTAGTCACTCCAAGCTAATAACACCTCATATTCACATTCCATAATCTCTACTATATCACAAAAAGTGGAACATTTTTTTTTCGAAATTTACTCTAATCAGTGGTTTTTTGGTGGATTTGACACCCATATGCTTGTTTTTGATGTAGTAATACAAAAAAAACAACTCATTTGGTCATTCTAAAAACACATCCGGTCTGATTAACATGTCCTTTAATCATACACATAAAAAATTAAAATATTATTTTATTATGATTTCACATCACATCATGGTTGTTTTATATGGATTTTCAAGTCAAAAATATTTTTTTTATTTCAAAATAGTATAAATTAATTTTCAATCATCTTAGGAAAAAAACACATAAAAATAATTTTTTCCTCAATATCATTTCACATATCATTAATGAATAGTTGTAGAATAATTTTTTGATATTTTGAGCCTTCATGGATGTTTTGGAATCCATGAGACACATTTTTAAAGGTCATTAATCCTTATAAAATATTATTCAGATTTTTTGGCTACACCACAGTCATATTGATGTTTTTTATAAAAATAAATATAGAGAAATATAAATATGGTTTTACTAGGATTAAAGATAATTATGTAAATATTGTATATACATCTAACCATTACACACATGTTAAATTGTTTATCAAAATAAAATTTATTTTTCTGGCATCTTATTAAAACAACACCTCTTATTGAAATTTAATTAGTTCTACAATTTACCAAATTACTACACTATTTTGTCATCTAATTTCATGATATTCTGAGATTTTTGGTTAGTTTTTACCCCATGATGAATGTTTTTAAAGGCTACTAAAGACTATAAACTATTAATCTCCTTGTTTCGGTCACACAACACATCATATGCACATGTAATATGTAGGTAACATCCTAAATAAAAAACATAGTTAAAATAGAACTTCATGTCATATCCAGGATGTTTTTTGTATATTTGACTATCACATACACATTTTCGTTTTTTAAGGCACTAAATGTATGATATTGATCATCTCAGGAAGGTGAAATATTATATTGGTGTTTGGTGAGCTCCACCATTTCAAAAAAAAGTAACACTTATTTTTGTTTCATTTCACATCACATGGGGGATGTTTGGTATGGTTTGACCAGCAAACCATTAAAAAATTCTTATTTGGAAATTCCAGGAACTCCATAAATAAAATTAATTTTTCATATACTGGTAGACATAAGAAAATACAAATATGGTTCTATTATTATTTCATGTCAATATGAAGTCATTTTCAATGGATTTTAGAATTATAAGAATGATTTAGTGTTTTAATGAACTAAATATGTGTTTCCAATCATATGGGTCAAAAAAAACTTTAGATTGATGATTCTTCAGCTCCTCCATTTCAAAAATAATTTCAAAATTGTTCTCATGAAATTTAATATCATTATATATTTCTTTGGTTGGGTTGTCAATCAGAACTTGTGTTTTTAAATCTCTTCACACGTTTAAAAATTGTATATTTTGTTCTTATAGACATATTTCATGTTTGAATGATGTTTCGTCACACCATAAACATAAAAAAAATGACCTTCCTATTATTTCACATTAATTTGGCGATTGTTTCCATGGATTTAATTATCAAACACATGTTTTGAAACACTATAATAGGGTTTTTTGTTGTCTTATAAAAATGATAACCCATATTGGAATTTAGTAGGCTAGAACATTTTAAGAATCATAGTAAAAAAAATTCTTATGATTACATAGCATTCAATGGTCATTCAGTTTGTTATGAAAAAATAAATCTGGTCTCTAAATTACATCAAACAACTAAAAACTACTTATTTGATTATTAATGGATTAGTCAAATTTCTTATTCATGTACCCTCTACTAGTACACATCAGAAAAAACTATTTCTATATAATTTCATGTCAATATGAGACTATTTTATATTTATATGATCCTTAAATATCTTTTTATATTTTTAAATCATTAAAACAATGTTTTTAGTCATCTCAAAGAAATTACACCTCATATTGGCATTCTTCTAGCTCTATAATTTCAAAAACCACCACACAATTTTTAATCTAATTTCACTGTACCCGGATGTTCTTTAGTTGGTTTTGACCCCATTATGTATGTTTTAAATGGTCATGAAACTTTTAAAAACATATTATTTGGTTGTTTTGAGTACACCAGATGTTTGAATTATTTTCCATAAACATATACATTTCAAAAAATACTATTACATTTTTCCTATAATTTTACATCAATATGTTTCATTTATAATATATTTAACTGTGAATAATGTGTTATTCTATTTGAAAACACTTTATGTATGTTTATGGTCATCCCTAGTAAATAACTTCTCATATTCATGTTTTGGTAGTCCCACCATTAGAAAAATCAATGTGCGATTGCTTTTTATGAATTCATTAAATTTAGTGTCACATTCACCATTTCTGAACAAATGATGAATTTTATTAAAGATCATAAATCCTTTAAAAAATAGCTTATTTAGTCATTTGGGGCACACCGTATGGCTAGTGGACATTTTTTCAACTTGTACAAGTCAAAAAAATTACAATGACTATTTTACTAGGACATCAGATCATTCCATGGCAGTTTAGAATGTATTTTACCATGTTATTTTGTGTTAGAAAACACTAATAGTTCTTTAACAATAATTCTGAGTAAAATAAAACTCATATTAAAATTTATATTCCCCTGAATTTTAAAATTCACTGAATAGTTCTTTTCATCCAATTTCATGAAAATCCAAGGATATTTGGTATTTTACCCCCTTGACATGTTTTTAACGGTTATAAACCATTAAAATATATATATTCAGTTGTTCAACTATAGAAAATTCATTTTTCATTTTTCATATACTAGTACACATTATAAAAAATTTGAAAGACTATTTTTGTGTTATTTCACATAATTCCAAGAAATGTTTCTATAGATTTTATAATTTCATTTTTTGTTTTAGTGTTTTAAAGAACTAAATGTGTATTTTCGATCATCCTAGGAATATGAAACCTTGGATTGATGCTCCATTAGCTCTAAAATTTCACAAATCATTTCCTAGTTATTTACATTTGATTTTATGGCATTCATATCCTATTTCATGGTCTTGAACCCCTGAAAGCATTTTTTTTTTGAAGGCCATTAAACATTTAAAACATCGTATTCACTTGTTTCAGAATCACAATATTTCAAATTCATTTTTCTTTTACTGGTACACATCATAATAAATAAAAATACATTTTTTTCTATGATATAATATCATTTTTAGGATTTTTTATATAGGGGTTCCAATTACATGCATGTTTTGGTATTTTGATGAACTAATTATTTTTCAATCATAGTATGAAAAAAGAAATCTATATTTTAATTCCATCAAATACACCATCACACAAATCAGTGAATGGTTATTTTCATCTAATTATTAGGGTATTTGAATGTTTTTGGTTGGTTTAAACCCCATACTTGTGTTTTTAAAGGTCATCAAATAGTTATAAACAATAACTTTGGTCATTTAAATAACAACACATGTATTATTGAAATTTCACCATCTCATACACATAAAAAAAATAAGAATATGGTTTTCCTTTGATTTCAAATATTTTTATGTCCATTTTTAATTTATTGGACCATAAAATGCATGTTTTAGTGTACTAAAACACTAACAGTTTTTTAATAATCCTAAGAAATTAAACATCAAATTAGTATTTTATAAGATACAACATTCTATATGACAATAATTTTTTTTGTCGGATTTCATGGAAATAAGAGGACTTCTGATGGTTTTGACTCCATGCATCATGTTTTTATATACAGTTATAGCATAAAAAATTAATTATTAAATCATTTTGGGGACACCACATGTACGATTATTATTCATTATATTAATAAACATAAAAATAAAAATAAAATAAATGTTTTACAAATTATTTCACACCATTTGGTGGTGTTTCTCTATGAACCTAATAGTTATAATTGATTTTGAGTGTTTTAATGCAATGAAAGTGAATTTCATATCATCCCAGGAAAACGATACCTTGGGTGGCCATTCCATAAGTTCTTATATTTAAAAAATAACTAAAAAAAGGATTATTTTTTCCATGGAATTGAAAGGAATTTTATTTTCTTTTTTCCTTGGACTCATATTTTTAAAGGACATCAAACCTTAAGAAACTACTTATTTGGTCATTAAGGGCACCCCACACATCTGATGCAGAAGTAGTAATCTCTTACACATAGAAAAACATGAAAAATGATTTTTTATAATTGAATTTAATAATATTTTTATTATATAAAAATTTTACAAAAATAAACATGCTTTAGAGTTTTAATTTCATAAAAAGTGTGATTCCTATCATCTATGGAAAAAACCTCGAGTTGATGTTCTTCTAGATAAACCATTTCAAAAATAATTTTTGTGGTTTTTTCATTAAATATCACGATATTTATATGCAATAAGGTTGTATTTTAACCAATGAAAAATGTTTTTATAGTCGTAAAACCATTTAAAACTCTTTATTTGGTCATTCTGGGAACAGAACACATCTTATTGGTATTCCATGTGCTGGTACATATTAGATAAAATTTCAAAATATATCAAATATTGAATTTTCTATGTATGTTATTTTAAAAATCATTCCATTTTTTCATTTTATAGCTTTATAATGATCTTTTCACGGTTTTGACCATCTGATTGACATTTTTATGGCACCTCAAAACATAAAAAAATGTTTATTAAGTTATTCAAGACAATTAACATGTCTGATTCCAATTTCATCTAATGGTACATGAAATAAAAGTTAAAAAAACATTTTCCTATGATTTGATATTATTTTGAGATTTTATTCTCTGGATTTGACTATTACACATCTGTTTTAGTGTTATAAAGCACTAAAAATGTGTTTCTTATCATCCTTGTAATACGATATCTCATATTCCATTATGTTAGTTCAACCATATGAAAAATACTTAAACAGTTGATGTCATCTAATTTCATGGAATTTTGAGGTTATTCTGTTGTTTTGACTCCATGGTGTATGTTTTTAAAGGCCATCAAATTATTAAAAATTTCTTATTCAAAAATTCTTGAAATGGTATGCATATGATTCATGAGTTTTCTAACAATACACATCGTAAAAAATAAAAAAAGGGTTTTAGTTTTATTTTATATCATCATGAGTCTTTTTTCTATCGATTTGATCATTATAAAAGTGTTTTCATGGGTTAAAGCTCTGAAAGTGCGTTTATTGTCAATATTCTAAATCCATTTTATATATATTTTATAGTTACACATGATTTTTTTGTGTTTTAAAACACTAAAGGTGTATTTTTCTTTATCCTAACAAAAAAACTCAATAGATTAAAATTCTGCAGACTCAACTATTTCAGGATAAATTGTGTGCTTTTTATTTAGAATTTATCGAATTTAGAGGTTGTTTGATTTTTTTTTACACACTAAAACTTGTTTTTAATGATCATCAAGACATTTAAATATGAATATTAAGTCATTAAAATCACCTTGCACATTTGATTGGTGTTCTTTCTTCTTGTACACATCATAAAATACAAATATGTTAATCCTATAATTTCACATCATTAAGAGTTTTCTTTCTTTGGTTTCAAACATTAATAAAATGATTTAGAGTTTAGAAACACTAGAATATTGGTTTTTTCTTATTGGGAAAATTTAACCACAAATCAATTTTTTATCTACTCAATCATTTCACAAAATAGTGTGTTTTAAAAAAAATAAAAAAAATTACAGGATGTTCAGTTGGTTTTTACACAAACAACTTGTTTTTAAAGGCTGCCAAACCATTGAAAACTAAATATTTAGTCATTTTGGTCACCCTTCACATATAGTGGATTTATATTAAACTTCTATATTCCAAAAAATAATAATAAGATAATTATATAATGATTTATTTGCAATCAGATGATGTTTTCTTTATATTTGACCATTACAAATATTTTTTTCTGTGTTTAAAAATGTTAAAAGATTTTTTCTGTTCATCCTGATAAAATAAAACATACAATTGATGTGAAATCGACCCCAACACATCCAAAATTAATTTATGGTTGTAGTTTTATGAATTCATATAATTCATTTGTCATTCTATTAGTTTTGATCTACCTGAATTACATTTATAATGATTTTCCATCATTTAATAAAATTTCATTATTCTTGGAAAACTATATATGAGATCGATGCCTCCTACAATAATACACATAAAAATAAAAAAGATATTTCTCCTAATATTTCACATAAAAATAAGGTTGTTTTTTATAGATTTCACCATTACATCAAAGCCATGTTCCTCCTTGTTATTGAAATAATTAGTTTTTCAAACCCATGTTTTTCTTTGCAACATAAAATTTACCAACCAATAAAATAAAAATAAATCATCAATGATAAACTATATTATTCTATAAAAAAATAATACAATTAAGGATGATAAATATTAATTAATGAAATAAAATTATATTTATGGAAATTATTATTAGTAGAGAGAATTTTACTAAATCCAACTAAATATAACTATAATTATTACCATCATAAATGTTATTCTTAAACATGTTCCCATAATTAAAGATGTAAACACTATAACCAACAAAATATGATATTATTAGTGGATGAATGTCTATATCGTTTTTTAAGGGGCACAATTTATTGAACATAGAAAAAAAGAAATGGGGGTTACAAGAGTCTGAAAGACGGAATGATATTACAATCTTTATCATAAAATGGGAAGAAAATCGGCAGGAAAATCATCTAGCCATGTAATATCTTGATTGCCCCCCTTGTTGGAATGGCTATCATCAACCATGTTTGATTCATGAAACGAATTAGTGGAAATGCAGTTGATTTCTGTGACCGAAGCAATGAAATTCATTCAATGGGATATAAGAGGCCAGGAAAGACGCACCACCCCCTTCCAAGTAGATTGGACAATAGTTGTTGAATCACTTTCCACCCAAAGATTATTACAACACCTTTTCTTGTAAAATTCCACAGTATGGATCTCCCCCATCATTTCTGCGTCCAGAGACGAGGCCATACCACATCCACCAAAGAAGAATCCATGACACCATCCAAGATAGTCTCTAAATATAACACCACATCTAGCAGGTCTTGGGTTTCCTTTCAAGGAACCATCAACATTCACATTGATTCATCCTCCGAGTTGATCTTTCCATAATACATCAATGGTTCATCAAAGATATCTGTATGTTCTCGCAATCCTGATTCATAAACGGAACTCAAAATACACAAACAGTGTTATCACAATGAGCTTTCTGAAGTGAGGTAGTGTCTCGAATGGCAATGAGAATTCACATCCTACATTCAATGAGACTAAATGAGAAATTATTATAAAGATTATTATTTCAATCATGCGAGATCACATATTGGATTTCCTCAATTGCAGTTAGAAAATAAATCTAGATTTTTTGAGAAGATTCTAAATTAACACAATGATGCAATTGAGAGATGATAGAATCAAGATGTAACTATCTGCCACAAAAATGTCTAGAATGTAATTTTAAAGAGCTGCAGCTATAACACAAGATAGAAACAAGTGATTAGAATTCTCTATGTGTTAATCTCATATTTAACTTCTAAAGAAAAGATGAATCCCAAAATATTGTAGGCACACTTCAATGAGGACCCTATTATGAGGAATACTCCAAATAACAAAAAGTATCGAGGGCTTAATCCAAGGTTTGTTAAAAGATTTCAACCAACAAAGTATAGGATCATAATTTTTGGAATTGTTTTCCTAAAAGATTTTGGAATCTGGAACGCTATTATAAGTAGGTTCGAAAAGTAGGAATTCCTTAGTGGTGGAGAAAGAATAATAATCAATGACATGACTAATGTTATTATGAAGTGTGATGTCATAAGAATTAACAACATCCCTAATAGTGGTGTCGGTATTGTTAGGAAGAGCAATTGGAGGCAGATTGGAGATTAAAGGGACACCATTCCAGTTGCACATATTGACGTTCATGGAGTAATTAGTGATAACCATCCATTTAGAGTTGTTCATGATGTTTATGAAGGATTACCTATTGGGTGGCCCTATGGAAGAAGCAATGTAGTTCAAATTACCATTCTTAATCTTGGTAATGAATCTTTTTTTGAGATATTCCATTGAATCATAGTTGTTATTAAACAACATCCATGCCATCCTATCTTGAAGGGAATTATTAAAATTTTTAAGATTTTTCATTCCAGGACCACCCTTATCCAAGGCTTACAACAAGTGACCCAAGGAATAGTCACAAGATTCCGTTCGATCGTACTAATAATCCAAACAATGTTTTTAATTTAAAATTTGATTTTCATAAGGAGGATATTATGAAAATTGTAAAACATCACCGAGTAAACAATACAAGTCAAAATTTTCCATCCATAGAGAGAGATTTACCCATCCAAGAAGAAAGTTGGTTTTTAATTTGATAAATTTTTTTGATAAAGTAACTTTATTTAGGTCTTCCAAAAATGATATGAACACCAAGTTAAGTGAATGGGAATGTACCATCCTTCATTCCTAAGTAATTGATGATGATACCTTTTCTGTTAGAGGAACAAAATTTCCCAAATAACCCCAAGTATTTTCTCCAGCTTATAGATTGACCCGAAATTTATTAATCGTTATCCATTGAATTTTTGAGGTTTTGTATATTCATTTTATCACCCTTCAAGAAAAGAATAATGTCATTAGAATATAGATGATGGGTAGGAACATTTAACTTTCTAGAATATTGGGTAGGTTTAACCTTGTTTTGATCCAAAATTGAATTTTTGAAATCAAAATACATGATTTGGGTGATCTTTCAAAGATGAAAATATAAAGTATAAATTTATTTTTCGACAAAATGAAAAACAAAAATTAGTAATAATATAATTTCAATAACATGATAGAAATTATCCAATATATAAATTAGAAATTTAGAAGACCCTAAATTGACTAAAATTCATGATAAATGAAACTCTATTCTATATTCCCCAATTATTAGTTTTTTTATAATTTAATATAAAAAATAATTAGACAACCAATTAAATAAATTTTAAATGATAAAAAACAATAAATTAAAGGAAATATTATAATAATAAATGATAAGCCAACTGAGTTTTACATCTCAATAATGGAGCTTATATGAATACAAGGAATCAAAAAAATATTAAACAAAGTAAATGAACTTTCACCCAAAAAATTAATACACAAATTGAAACCAAAATTAATATATGTATCAAATATAAAAATAGCATATATTTTTAGAAAATAATTAGTTGACTTGGACTTTTTCTTCACAATAAATGTGTCACCTAATCAAGTGCACTACATAATCCATGTAAGATGGATATAATTTTCCATTAAAAAAACCAAAACATTTTAAACATGAAAATAACTATTTCACTACCAAACAAACAGGAAAACCATGAATATTATTTCATCCATTAAAAAAAATGTTCATGAATGTTTAGTAATGTAACATTGGTTTGGAAGATTAAACATTTCTTAAGAAAATTAGAACTCACTTAATATTTATTTATAAATTCTTATAGAAAAAATATATGTCATTCTTATTATGATTTTCTAAAACAACATAGAGTTTAAAAAATACCACATGAATTAATTAAATAGATCTTAATTCCATAAAATTCATATAAAATTCTTCTTACTCATCAAAATGCATGAGTTGGGATATTATTATCTTTTAAATATTTTACATTTAAACAGTTATCAATTTAAAAGAATTCATAAAAACATGAAAATAGATCGCAAAGTATAAAAAACATTAAAAATACATTTGATAGTCATTCATAGATAAAAGATACCAAATAAACTCAATGAATACATTTGATACCCTCATTAAAATGAATATTATTAAGAACTAATGGGACATCCACCATGATACATGATAAAGTAAAATGCCTACTAGAAATGAAACTGGGTGAGATACACTACTAATAGAAATTCTATAATGATCCTTAATGAACTAAAATTTAAACACTAAAGTAAATTGGGTGTGATTTAAAAAATGGAAACAAATTCACATTGGTTTTATTATTTTGATATAATCCATGATTGGTGAAATCTATTATAGAGGTGTCCATATGTAATTTTTCGATACTGAGAGAACTATATCTCACTTGATTATGAATTGTTATTCATCATAATAACACACAGTGGGTTCTTTCTATTTTTTGAGTTGTGGTTTTTATAATGAAAATACCAATTAGTGGCAATGAATCAATATAATGTAGTAACAAAAACATTATAGTGGTAGTAATGAAATTTTTCAAAAACAAAGAAATATTATATCCACATGAAACATATGTTTAAGGAAATCATTGTCAAATAATAGTGATGATATGAAATTTTATTACTTAACATGTTTTTATATGTGCTTTAGGAATATCAATATTTTTTATAAAAGGAACTTCAAGTACGCGGAATGAAAAAATATAAAATCCGAAATTTCAAGGAAAATTTAACAAAATTACGATAGAAGAGTCAATTATTTTTTTAGTGATAAAATTAATATTGAAACAATAGTGTAACTATTTTAATAAAATTCAATTGAAATTAAGGGAAAAAATAGACACACGATTTTTTTTAATAATCAATCATTAATGAATATGTATCAACTTATGAAAAAAATTAAACTTGAAGCTTATAAAGAAACACACACATATCTATCCAATGGTTACCTTGTAGAGTACCTCTTTCACATTACAACTATTTTATCAAAAGAAACTACCACATATGCATGTCTATGTAATTAGTAAAAGTATCATTACCTAATTGATTAAATTCAAAAATCTAGAAGGGTATATGGTATGTTATCAAATCCATTTTGAAACATTCAAAAAAAATAATAGAAAATAATTCATTGTTTTGATAAAAAAATCCATAAAAAATCATGTAACATGAACATGAATACCAATTTTTAAGATATATAATTAATAATATAATATTATAGTTATTAATATATGGAAATTATGAATTTTTTTATATACTCAGTTTGATAACACATTGAAATCTTTTTATAAAACCTATAATTTATAAGAATACCTAAATTTTCCTATTAAAAATTTATAAATTAAACTACAATAAATTTTATTCAATATTACAATAATCCATATTGTGAAAATGATAAAGAGGCACTCAAACAAAGAATTTTATGAAATAAATATTGTTACCACAATTAAAATTTGATAAAAAATCAGGTAGAATTTCTAATGAAAAATTGTATGTTATCTAATGTACCATCGATTATAAATGGTTAGTCATAATGAATGATAAAATAAAATGGAACATATATGTGGAATTAATTCCTATTCAATAATTGAAATATGAATAACATATTGATCATAAATCATCAAACATTACATGTTATATGAATATATTTGAACTTGAGTTCCTCATTATTGATCTAGGATGAAAATCTATATATTTTTTAAATGATGTTCGGACACAAAACCAAAAAAATCATCAATTTAGTGTAACATGAAATGAATAACATAACAATATATCTTTTTCATAAATATTAAATGAATGATTTATTAATTGTTAATTGATTATTTTACAAATTTTTTTTGAAGCTAATGGAAGGAAACCGAGGGAGACATGCTTGGGTATATAGTGAAATAAGAAAAAGGTTGAAACATAGACTTTCCACTCCTTTAAGAATCAATTGTTAATAAATGAATAATATTACATTAACATTAACAAAAAAATCACAATATATTGAATTAATTATTGTTTGAAAATTATTTTATAAGAGGAAATAAATAATCTTAATAACTAATAAGTGAAAATAACATATTTTATTTTATAGATGAGAACATCACTACAGGTATTTGAATTTTTTCATTACAAAATGAACAAATTTCGATAAGATTTTGGGAAAATCAACAACTAAACATATTTTGAGTAATAACATATGAAATCTGATAGGACAACTAATGTGGAGTGGAAATTTTGGATTTATTGTAGAAATGAAGAACCATGTAGAACAAATACCCATTTTTAATGGAAACCCCAATTGGAATTTTATGATTGGTGATAATTGAAACCTGATACTGGGGTAGAGACTCAATGTTGATGGAAGAACCAATTTGAAATAAATAATATATTCCAATGTCAAGAACCCATTTTTTGTGGGAGAATGTGAAAATTTGTACTATTTTTTATAAACAATAAAATCATTTTAATTAAAAAAATAAAATAACATGTTGATAAAATATATTGAATTATTTAAAACCATTATCCCTTAAATGTGAGAAGTATGATCAATCTTGTAATTCTATTAAATTTTGCAAAAAATAAATAACAGTAAAATATATATTACAAAAATACTAAGTTAAATTTTTATTAAATTATTTAGTTAACTAATTTTCCTAACATTGAATATTAAGAACCAATTTTATAGGAAAAAATTCGAGATAGATAATGAATAATTTTTTTTAATATTATTAATATATAATGAAATGAGTTTATAGTTTTTAGGAAATAGAAACATGTAACTATAATTTCATGTAATATATGAAGACACATATTTTATCCTTTCATAGAATCAAGGACCCTTTGGAAATTAATTTTATGATAGAATATTTGAAATAGTCTAAACTATTTATTTTTCACTTGGTTTCTAAATGTAATATATGTTAAAGATCAATGATCACAAGCATGTATTAACTTATATTTGAATCAAAAGGATTTAGAGGGATAATAAATTTGAGAGAAACTATTTATTTTAATACTTTATTGTATGAAAATTTAAATTTATAATTCTAAATTCAATGGAATCTTATCGGTGTAACATACTCATTAAAAAATAAATAACCATAAAATTAAAAAATATATCTGAATCAATGAATATTTCAAGTGAATACATGAATAATATTATGATTCCTAATAGTATCACATGGAAACATTATCCATTGAGATCTATATATGATAAAAATAATCATATATATGGTTGAAAGAGGCCATTCTGATGAAAAAATAAGCAAAACTAGAAAAAAACCACAACCCCCCGCCATCAAATGATGAATAAAGATGTGATAAATATAAAAGGGGATTGGTAACAAAAATATAGGGATTAAATTATATATGGGCTCTATCATTATATTCTATTTATTATTCTATTTTATGTTTGGAAATTATTCAAAAAATAATAAAAAACGAGAAAGAGAGATCATTTGATTTAGTCAATTTTATTATTAGAATTTTATATCATGTATATCATAGAATACATTGTAAAGTGAATTTCAATAAATTTTATATATTTTATTTAAAAAATAATTATTTTATCAAAATTCAATTATAGAACCATGTAATATCAATTCTTAGGAAGTAGGGAGGTGGATGAAAATTTTAAAAAATTTGAGTGAAATAAAATGAATTGAAAAAAATGGATGTTAAAAACTTATTGGAAACTATAGTACTATGGTTAAAATTACCCTACAAAAAAGTGGAAGAAGAAGTGGAGTCATTGGTAATTGAATCCCAAGGTGAATATGAAGAAAAGTTGTTGATAAAACGATGAAGACAAAACATTGTAGGTGACATAGATAAGAGGTTGAAGGGATAGGGGTGCAGGGGAAAGCAAGGAGATAGAGGTGGAGATGTATAGGAATACATGGAAAGGCATAGGGGGTGGGAATTCTGAGAGTCAGTGAGGTGATTGAGTAGGGACACATGTAAAATCACGATTGAGTGGTTGGTGGGGAAAATGGGTAGGGAAGACTGGGGGGAGACTGTAGTGTTATCACATGTAAAGGAATATACAATGGTGTGTATAATTATATATGTTCAAATCCATATATATATATTGAAAAAATTATGATAAAAGTATCATCTTCAACATATCAATTTTTGATTCATTCATTATCTGTATATATAATTTTTTTAATACCCCATATCTATAATTCATCTTCCCCAATATATTATAGGGGTTTCCTCTATTTTATAAAGAAATATTCGACCTTACATGAACAACACTACAACTTGTATGTGCCATCATGCATTGATTATTCATCACTTTAATATGTGAATGATCATCTATTTTATTGTTTTACATTAATCGTGTTCATAAATTAAGTCATTAATTTTCTATGTATGGGGAATGTGGATTAACATATAGTATCATATTTTTTTGTGGTAAAATTTAAATAAGTTTCCATTGATAACTAGGCCCTAGTTGGGTACAATACATAATATAAATAATAAAATTCATAAATAAAAATTTCATTCCCAAAGTATCATGGATGTGAGAGAATAAAATTATGATATATAGTTTTAGTAGTAGATAATTAAATTTATTATTCCAAAATTATTTCATTACTTTAATAAATTGTTCATAAAATCAAAATACACCAAACAATCACTAAATATATGAACTAAAGGAAATAATTCATTTAAAAAATTTATAAAATGAATTGAATAAATGGAAGTTGAAAAATTATTGGTAACTACATTAAAGTGGTAAAAATTACCCTAAATAAAAGGATAATAAGAGGTGAATTTTTTTAAATGAATACCAAGGTGAATAGGTATAAATAAGGTGTTGACGTGATGGAGGAGATAGAATGTAGGAGGATATATTGATAACATAGTGAAGGGAATGGGGTTGGGGAGAATGCTGGAAGATATAGGTGGTCATATAGAGGAACACATTGTGAAGCATAGGGGAGGTCGGATTTCATAGAGTCCCTGAGGTGATAGAGAAGGGAGGTATGTAAAATAATGAGTGAGGGGAAGGTGGGGAAAATTGGTTGGGAAGATTGAAGAGGAAAAATATTGTAGTGTTGACACACGTAAAGTAATATACAATGTTTTTTATAATTATATGTGTTTAAATTCATATATATATATATATATATATTGAAACAAAATTATGAAAAAAGTATATTTTTCACCCTATCAATATTTTAATTCATTTTACAACTATATATAAATTTTTTTAATACCCCATATCTAGAAGAAATCTTACCTAATATATTAAACCTATATTCCATATTTTATGAAGAAATAATCGATCATACATGAACCACACTACATCTTGCATGTACCCTCATGAATTGACTATTCAACACTTTTTTTATAAGGATGGTCCCCTAGTTAATAGATTTCTATTCATCATGTTGGTCAAATGAATAATTTATGTTCTAATTATAGGGAATGTGGATTCACATATAGTATCACATTTTTTGGTTAAATTTCAATAAGTTTACATTTTTTTGTTGGTCTTAGTTGGATACAGTGCATAACATAAATAGAAAAAATCTTAAATAAAAACCTCATGCCCCAAGAATAATGGACGTGATAGAATTAAATTATGATATATAGTTTTATATGTAGATAAAATAATAAATTATTCTCAAATTAATTAATTAATTAATTTTAATAAAATTTTCGTTAATTATACATCAACCAAAAAACCACCAAACTTGTGAACTATTGGAAATAATTCATTTCAAAATCAGTTATGTGGTCATTTGTTTTCAGAATCTTCAATATTAATTAACACCCACTTCCACAAAAAATCATGCAGTTGTGAGATTACACAATTTTATATAATTATTTATTTACATTATCTATTTCACTACAACCCAAAATTATTATAATTCAAGATAATTATCTACTCAAGTATAAACATTCTATTTTGAGATCAAAAAACCCATCAAAATTATCTTCAAAGGTTGTTTACTATGTTAAATTTCAATTTTAACCCATTGAATAAAAAATTGCAAAAATTAACTTAAAATTTCATAAACACCAGAAAATCATTTATATGTCAATTACAAAAAAAATCAAAATCACTGAAATAGTATAGCAGTATATACAAACAAGAAAACACTAATACTATATAATCAACCCTTGATTATTACAAAAATATATCTGAAAACTCCACTAACAAGAACCTATAATCCTATATGGAATTTTATGGGTGTTTATATCTACATATTAGATATCTTATACCCTAAAGATAAATAATAAATTTATTATCATCCATGGATAATAGTGAAATATGGTAACATTATAATTGGATGGGAGAATGATCACTATCATTGTCAATTTAAACTATATTTTCAAGGGCTTCGCCACCATTTCATGATAGATGATGAATGTTTATATTTTATTTTAGAATGAATTTATAATTTTCTTCAATAGATATGATCATTAATTTATTTTTTTATATTATATGGAAAATAATTTTTCTGTCATTTGAGCTGGTTCAGTGTATTATACATTAAGTATTAAGGAAGACCTTATAGAATAATGAATAAAACTATATATCAGATAATGAAAAATATAATTTCATCAATACTAGATTTACTATAGAAGAAGGATCGAATAATAGGATAATTAAATTTTGTGTGTAAAATATATTCCTATAAGATATGTTAAAGCTAAAAGACACATATTCCCTAGATCAAAGAGAGTAATCAGAAAATAAGATGAAATTTAGAGCTAAATTCCCTTTTCATATGAAACCTAAAACATCTGAGAGATGATATCTACATTCATTAGTAAAACCCTATTTGTATGATCATGCAACTCCATTTTTCATAAATAACCCCCAATATCAAATCTCCAAACTAGAATTCCATAAATACCCATAAAATCACCATTTTACATATTTTTTATAAGGATTTAGTGAGGACTCATACTATTCCACATAAATCCAACATACATGAACCATCTAACCCAATAAAAAAATCAATGACTCCTACAGGTGAGAGATGTTATGTGAATTAAGTCACATAGTAACATTATTATATTTGAAATTTCTTGAGAAAAAATCACAAATACAACTTAAATGGTTAACATATTTCATATAGGTTATGTATCTTGAACAGTTTTGAGACTCTTTTTAAACCCTTGTTTCTCATGAACAAATATAATATGCACACATATAATTCCCATTTTATGGAAAAAAACTTATGCAAGACAGTTTGCATGTGGTAAAAATAGTTTATCAAATTATGGATCATTTATTCAAATCTATTTTGTAGGAGATAAATTTTAATATCACATTTGGTGTCTATTTAGATCAATAATGGTCCATGAATCTTGTCTTTATGCATGATATATATTCCATATCCCTCATAGAACCTTATGTGTATTCCCGGCACATGAAATTTCTCCTTTTGGTCATCCTATGTGTAATATCCTCACAAGGTTTTACTCCCACCAGTTAACTCATGTGTAAACCCCCAACACAAACATGTTTTCATTTCTATAATGGATCAAGAATCCTTACCGCATTTTGTTAAACTATATGGACCTATCCAGTAACATATTCATAATGTCTGTAAGTAAAACAATATTAGTTTAAATTCATATTCACAAAAGGATATGCGGCACACCACTCAGAGGTTCAATTGCAAGGATGATCCAAGTATTTCCAATAACACTAAGAAGTATCAAATTCTAAAGTACCCAACTATAGGTATTTATAATATAATGTATCCACAAAAAATGATAAAATATAGGGGTACCCACTAGAAGCTAAACCACATGTTTCATAACATGAATTAAATTTATGTGTGACCCCACTATATTCAAAACAATGTGTTCCCCTACCAAAATCTAAACTATGAGTTTCCCAATTATATCCTAAAATATTTTTCCCCCACTGAACAAAAACTTTTAGTATCCTAACTAGGCCCTAATACTTGAGTGTCTCCACTGGAATATAAAATTTGACTACCCCATTGGAATCTAAATTGTATGTGCCCTCACTAAACTGTATACCATGAATTCCTTCTTACACGTATTTAAATTACATAGTTCCACCCTTCATGATAGTAATTATTAAAAATATACCCCCTTATGTAATAAATTCAATATTTCCATATAATATTAGATGAGATGTAGCTATAAACATCTAATATGTGTATCTCACCGAGCCCTTCGATCAATGTTTTTTACCCTAAAATGGAAAAAAGTGATATAACTAACTAAGGTAAATAAATATTGAATCATGGAATGATTGTAATTTTTTCCTAAAATATATGAGAGTATCCCAGAGTATGTAATATTTACTTATTTGGAATGATATATCCACCCATCCCCCATAATATGAAATGATTCATCATTATCACCATATGTTTAGCGGTCACTCACCTTTGGAAATAGGGTAAAAGAAGATATTACAAAATGATCCCATCCTATATTAGAAGTGTTGGAAATAGAAAGGGTGAACTGATGTGAAACAGTTATCCCATAACAATTAGTGGATGGTGAAGCTTCAAATCACCACTATTGTATATCATATTCCCAATTGGATTCACTATGATTTCAATTATACAATCCAGACTGGTAGATGTGTTTTGAAAAGTACAGCTACCACTCTTAAAAAGCGAGTGTCTGGGAGGAACATCATGAATGCTAACACCGAATTTTCATTCTCATACAAAGTGATCTCACATACTTATTATTAGTCTGTGGCTATTATTAATCCAATGAATTTTTTAAACCAATTCCCTCATTCCCCCATTCCCCTATGGAGGAGAAAAAATTAAATGTGATCAATGATATTTTTCACTAATATGAATTTGGGAGTATCATCCTAACATGAAAGATGGCATGTGAATGTCTCAAATCCATTGGATCACATAGTAAAACCCGAATATGAAGATGTTATTGTGTGAAATTATCATTTCCATATAATAAAAATTGTAAAAATTTAGTCACTAAAATTTAGTGATATAAAGATGCAAAATTGGGAGGAGATGGATATATTCTAAGGTGATCCAACCCCAACTATTTCTTGGAATCCATCAAGATGGATCATTGATTTCCATTTTATTCATAATTATATAATAGTTCTTCCAAAATCTAAATAGGTTGGGGTTAGTAATATTCAGTCTACACTAGCCCGTCCCTAAAGGTTCTCCCCTCAGGAGAATGTCATTGGCCGAGCTCCTGGTGAATATTTCCCCCCATCTACAATCATTTACTCTTAAGAATAAATCTATATCCATCTATCAACCATGTTTATATATATTTCCATACTATATATTACATAATCTACCAAAACATATGACCTATATTTTTAAATATTTCTATCAACTTGAAGGTTCTTTCCATGGGTTACATACATATTGGTTATCATAGGGATTCTCCCCATAATGACAACAATAATTATCATTGAAATTATCACCCTGAGAAAGAGATTCCTACACATGGTGAGCACATGTTCTAGCTATGAAATTCTAATTGGAGGCATTAACGATTGATTACTATCAACATTTTGGGATCCCAGATCATAGAGGATCATGATGATATTATATAAACCTTGATACTACATCCTTATGAGGAAAAACATTATTTTTGAGGATATCCATTCATAAATATGAAGTGCATATGGTCAAAAGTCATTCAGTGTTACCTATGTGTTGATTTATTAAATTCTTACTTTAATGGTATTTAGATGATTCCAACAACTACACCATCAATTTAATTCATCTATACCATTATTCTATAAGTATGGATTGTTCAAAAAACATATTATATTCCAACATATCTCAGTTTTTATGTGTTTTTATGGTTCAAAAAATTCATATTTTAATTCTATCAGTTTTTTCATAAGTGTTTCATATTATATTTATCCAAATAATTTATCTTACACTAATTTCATAAGGTTTTATTCTTTGAGATTTGGATTATTTATCATTAATATACTCAAGTTGACGTTTACTTTTGATCTTATTATGTAATGCATTATGTCAAAAGTGGATTGCTTTATTTATTTCATACTCAAGAAATATATTTTATATAGAATGAAACTAAGGATAATAATTTATCTAATGAAGTGGATATTCATAAATTATTATCTTACAAAATTCATATGAATATGAAAAAGAAGAGTAACACATTTTTTCATATACTATAGAATTATCTAAAGTAATTATGATGTTATATTATCTTAAAATCATTTCAAATAATCAATATTATTTTTTTAATAAGACACTCATGATTTTATCTATGATAAATAGATCAATTAATTGAATATCTTATGCAGATCTAGCTGTTAGGTAGAATTCAATTATTACATTACTAATATATTGATATGTGATTTCATGTTTTTTTAGCATATTATAAAAGGTAATATCTTGTTATGGAAATATATTTCTATACAGTATATCAATTTTCCATGAATGAAATGATCCAAAGAACGATATGTTTTGACATCGCTACAACAAAATCAATTCCCATATTAGGAAAGAATGGGTTCATGTCCTTAATGTCATGTCTTACCAACCACTAAATGGATGACTAAATTGATTGTTATGATTATCTCGTGACAATGTTCAAAATTTTATACAAAAGAAAAATTTAGTCCCGACATAAAAAAAATCAAAAGGGAAGAATATGAGATAGATAAATTTAATAAAATGTTAGAATGTATATATTCATGAATTGCTTAAAATAATTTACATATAAAATATCAAACATAAAATTTCAGGTTTTGGTTACTAGTTTTTTCAATATCACTAATAATCCTTCTATGTTAAACCTTGAATACTATTATCTTCATAGACATATCTTCCACTAATGTTAGTTTCTTATTGAAATAGTGTTATATGAAACTTCTTAAAAAACTACATTCCTTCTATTTTTTTACACTCATTATATGAGTGTGTGTCTTGAGATTGAGGATAGGTCTTATAAAAGGGAGATCTTGGAGAAAATCTCTTGAACCTTTTATATTATGTGAAATTTTCTTGTACCCAGTTGTGAGCCCCTACTAAAAGGGTTATTGTAGTGAAACTCAATAAACTCTTGGAGAAGAGTTTTGGTGGAGTGGAATTGGGAATTTCTTTTCCCATAAGCACTATAAGACTCTTATACCCATTAAATGTCCATTTTATTTTTATATTTTTTTATTTCATTTTATATTATGTAAGAATATTGTATTGATCGTACCAGTAGGGTTAGTGTTGATAAATAAAATTTAAAGAACACAATTCACCCACATGAGTTTTTAGATATCCATTCTCTAGAAAAAAATTTTTTATCAGATATTGTAACTATTGACTTGTCATCTATCAACGGTTTATGTCAAATAACTTATTTTAAATTGGATAATATAGGTGATTAATGATAAGGTATTTCAATGGTTATAGCTCTATACTTTAATGGTAAAAATTCGATTTTCAAAAAGGCTTTCATGACCATCTATAAGAAAAATATTTTCCTAAAATTTTATCTCAATTTAGTGAATCCCTATACAATTTTTAAAGGAGAACCTCAAACATTAAATTCTACAACTGAAGTGGAATATAATCATAATAAACAATATATGAATTCTACAATTTATGTTTTGTGATGAAAAAGTTTAATATATTTTATCAATGTTAAACAACAAATGAAATATGGAACACTATAGTAGTTTCAAATTATGGTATGGAAAATGTGAATGATCATTGATATGATACAACCTATCTTATGTTTAATATGTTTAAAATGTATAATGGATAAATAGTTACTCTGCTATGTGGATGGGTCACAGATATTGTCAATAATACTTCTTCTCTGGGAGATCCTGTCAATAATCCAAACAAATAATTGAAAGTATTATTGTATTACCACTTAAGTGGAGTGGAAAATCGGCTTCAATTAGACTATCTACAGAGGTGAAATGTTTTAAGATAAATAACCTTATTGTTTCCCTGATGATGAATGAAGATAAAATGAAATCTAAAGATAGAGAACCTAGAATCATTAAAAAGGAAAATTCCACTTATAATTCTTCCACTTATAATGGTGAGAAGAATAAAAAAAGCATAAAAATGTCTGAAACATATGACGAAGAAGACTCATCAAGAAATTTTTTATCAAATGATGAACTACATCAGTTTTGTAACAAGTTCAAAAAATTTATAAAAAGAGAAGAGTATTTTGAATATTACTAAACTAGTACAAATTGATTGGTGAAAATTATAATGTATTAATATTATATGAGTTCCTGAATCTATAACATATATAACCTAATTTTCCAAAAAATAAGGATGTTAAAATGATGGAAAAGAAATTTATCAAAAATAGGGTTATAATAAGAAATCTAAAATGTATGTGAATCCCAACTAGAGTTCTTCTAAAGATTCTAGTGAGTGTACACCATAATAAGAATTAGATGGAACTCTAAATCAGAAGTAAAACATATTATTTATGACAAATTTGAATAATGTAATTTATTATTAGACTTTTAATCCTGAAAAGGAATCCTTAAATGAAAATTACACAAGTGAATAATTAAATGAATATTTTACGCTGTTGTATGGAAATTATGGAATCATAAAAAAGAATATTACATCCCTTAGGGATTATTACAAAAAAAAATTAATAAATATGAGGATCTAGATAA
The DNA here is from genome assembly GCA_963277665.1 of Viscum album. Classification (NCBI taxonomy): domain Eukaryota; kingdom Viridiplantae; phylum Streptophyta; class Magnoliopsida; order Santalales; family Viscaceae; genus Viscum; species Viscum album. The sequence goes on from OY728119.1 coordinate 648,048,877, forward strand.
AAATGGTTATATATAAAGAATTAATTTTAAAAACCGTCATAAATTTGTACTTATAGTCATATACAATAAAAAACGTAAAAAAGGAGGATCAAAACATTAAATATTCAACAAGTGTCTTTAAAAAATAAGAAGATTGTTTAAATAAAAGTTTTGGTAAAAATCTATATAACAAACATTATAGGAATAGAATGATAGGTTGAAAACCTCAAATTCAATAAAAATTATTTTCTACCTAGTTCATAAAAATATCCAAAAAAACTTTTTCATTCTGGAGAAAAAGGAAAATATGATAATATTTGTAATTTAAAAAATCTTAAATCTATGGTATCAAAAATGAATTTCTTACATAACATTTTCCAAAATAGGTTTCTATGTTTTCTAGAAAAAAAAAACAAATTTGGACTCTTATCTCTATTATAGGTATCATATCTAGACCTAAAATAGTTTGGCTACAAAAAAATATATTTTATGTTTTTTGATTTTTGGGAAAACACCATATGAATAAAAATAAAAATGGTTTTTGGATAGTTATTTTTCAAGATAAATGAGTTCTGATTTATCGAATTTTCACTCTGTATATAGGATTGATGAAGTTTTTTTCACATTTTATTGAAGTGAAAAAGGAAAAATACTTAGGATTGGATCATTTGGAAATCCTTAATCAATTCCCATCATCATAGATCTTTATGTTTTAGGATTTAAGAACAACCTAATAAGTATCTCGTATCTTTATAATGATGGGGTTTTAATTGATTTTTTAACAAGAAATATTGTTTTAAAATATAAATTATAATGTTTAAATCATTGATAATATATAATTTCAATAAAAAATATCTCGATTCTCTATGTAGAAATATTTAAATTGTTGGATTGATGAAATTTATAAATAGAAGATTTGGTATAGAAGGAATAGATATTATAATTTTCATTCTATGAAAAAGATACCAAAAATACATCTAATTTCTGACTTGACTAATCTTTAATTGGATAAAAATAAGTTCTGTGTTCCATTAAAAATAGACAATGAACTTAATTCATATTTTAAACCAATTATGGAAAGTGGTACATTTAGGTCTCTTAAAAACATCCACAAGGATCTATTTGGACCTACATGAACTGAAAGTCTATATAGGAACTCTTTTATAATGATTTGGTTTATGATTTATAGAAATTTAAATAGGTTTAATTTTTAATACTTAAGATTGAATCTTTTTCAATTTTTATTAATTCCTATAAACTTTTGAACAAAAAAGAGGGTGATAAAAGAATGACCAGAGAAGTGATCATGGAGGGGAATTCAAAATTCGTGAATTTAATTCAAATTTCTCAAATAAAGGAATTAAACATTATTTCTCTTCCCCATTTCACCTCAACATAATAGTTTTTTTGTAATAATGATTAAAAAATTTCAGAAATTTCTAGGACAATGTTATGTAAATATAACATTCCAATTAATTTCTAGGATAAATCTGATATGTCATTAGAAAATTTCTAATAAGACCTATAATAAAGAAAACCCGATATGAGTTATAGAATAATAGAAAACCCCAGGATGGATACTTCAATGTTTTTGGATGAAAGGTTTATATCTTGAACACCATGGTTATACTCGAAAAATTAGATCCAAAGGTAGATGAAGGTATCTCCCTAGGAATCTCTACTACTTTAAAATACTATCTAGTTTTCAACAAAAGGACATGGATCATTGAGGAATAAACTCAAGTGATGTTAGATGGATGTGATCATTTTGATCCTAGATTTACTCAAACTAATGAAAAAGAGATTTAATCAAGGATACGAGACTTGAAACACTATTTAAAAACTAAAAAGATGATGATTTGGAACATGATTTCTACAAAGGAAATCTAGTAAGGGTTGATAATCTTGAGCCAAAGAGTGATTTTATTAAACAAGAAAGAAATATCAAATTTCATACACTATAAATATTTATAGGAATCTTTGATGAAGATGAAGAACTAGAACAAATATAATAAAATTAGTATAGTTATCTTCCTTTTTTCCCATCTAGAACCTAAATATGTAGATGAACCATTTCCAGATAAATGATGGTTATTATCTATGAAAAAGGATTTAAATAAATTAAAAATTAAAAATGATTTTGAAATAGTGAAAATACCCTATTATTATCCAACAATTCTAACCAAAATAGTTTTTAGAAAGAATCCAGATGATCATGGTGTAATGAATAGAAATAATGCTTGAGTAGTTTATAAAGAATAAAATCTAGAAGAATGAATATATTATGAAGAAACCTTTTCCCCTGTAGCTAGGTTAGAAGGTATTAAAATCCTCTTATCATATAAATATTTTATTAATTAAATCATATAGATGTTAAATTATATTTTCAAAATGGATTCTTAATGGAAGATATTTTTTTAGAACAACCCCTTGATTTTGAAGACCCTCAATTTAAATATCTAGTTTTCAAACATACCAAATATCAGTATAGAATTAAACATGCACCAAGAGCATGGTATTAATTTTTATGGTATTTTATTCCATAAAATGGATTTATGGTAGGTGTGAATGTGTAACAACCATAACATTTGAATTATATTTTTTTTCTAATTATTTTGTGTTATTTTATATTATACTCCACAAAACTATACCCTTTAATTCATGAAGTGATTATAATTGAAAGGACAACGTTGGGTTTCGACTGTTATATGACTATTGGTCAATATGACCATTGAAAACTATACTCTTAACGTTACTATTGTTTTTTATAATTACAAGTGATATTGGTTAATTAATATAGAAAGAATGGTCGATATCCTCAACCAGTAGAATCAGGCCATACGAAGCCCCTCTGTCAGAGAATGGAATAGAGGTTGCATCACCAGGCTTTTCTCTGGACCAAGCCCAAGCTGACCTTCCACATGTAAAGCTTGAACAGAATCTCTTAAGGGCTAAGTTCAAGCTGATAGAAATCACAATTCGGGCAATGTTGTCTGAGCCTCCCCAAGATTCTATCACCATTGAACACCTTAGACATTGGTCCTATGCAGGTGTTATAAGGGTCTATGTAAGGAGACCTTAGTTACATGTTGCAATACATTTGTATAAAGGAAATTTTTATTTCAACATTCATATTTTCAGAATAGGATTTCTGAATAATGATTTTATTTCATTAAGATAAATTTGATAAATTGATTTTAGAATTAAAAATGTTATCTTTTTAAATATTTCTCATACATAGTGAATTATTAGGGTAAAATAAACATCATTTATGAATTTCAATGGTCAAATTTAATCTAGGATGAATTTATATAAATTTTCACTGAAGTTTCAATTTGATGAATTGTGTTTTTTGATGAATAGTATTTGATTAATTGTCTTTTTTGATTAATAGTATAAAAATATTTTATTATTAAATAATTTTTTCTGTTAAATGATTTTCAAAAATCCGCCATACATGGTCTTCACCCAGGTGAAAATGTGGTTAAATAAGATCCAAATAAATTTTTGGTGAATAGTAACATACATAATGAATAGTTATGAATGGTAATGAATAGTAATCGGCCAAAAAAATAGAAACATCACCCATAAATGTATAAATACAATGTAGAAATATTGTAAGTGATAAAATGATCATGGTATAAGTTTCGGTATTTTTGTATGTCAAAAATATTTTATATACAATTTTATAACTAATTTAATAATATAAAATGGAAATGTATATTCATAAAATGTAATCCTAAATTTTTACTTTATTGTCTTATGGTTATACGATAACTTTATGGGACCTTTATTACATTTTCAAGGAGTTACAAAAAATGTTATAGTTTTAGAGTTGTTTTTCTGAATAAAAAATGATTTTATTTAAAAATTTAATTAAAAATATTTAGAAAATTATTATTGTAAAATGGAGTTCATTTATGATTTCAGAGCATCAATATTAGGCTACTGAAAATAACATAGGCAATCCCATGGATGTGTCTCTATCTAAGATGTTCATAAGAGTGAAATCTTCGACAAAGAGTTTGGGTCTTGAGCTAAAGTATCATGGTACACGACAAGGGGAATTTCTTCTCTCCTAGTTTGACACTATTAGGAGATATGTTTGGTTAATCATAATCTTTTTATGAATAATTATGAAGGATTTATAGAGAATTGTAATTGTTTAAGCATGATGTTTTATGACCTAAAACAATTTACAGTAAAATGATTTATAAATGAAATAAGATACTCACTAACGTGTTATTCTTTAAAAAATAGTCGTCAATAAGAGGAATCGTGCAAATGGTGACCACAATGTACCATGCATTGACGACCCTATAATAGAAGCCGAAATAGAAAATTTCATGATAATGATCAACCAACTAACTCAAGTAATGGGAAATAACATGATGCAAGTTGAGAGACCGATCTCACCACAATGGGAACAACATTTTGTTGAGTCTTTTATGCCTCAACAACCACAAAACTTCAGTGGAATTACTAACCCATTGATTTTTGAACAGTGCATTACCACTATTGAGAAGATATTTTCTATTATTCACTGTTCGGAATAAGAGGTGGTCACCCTGGATGTTTACCACTTAGAGGGAGAAGCTGATCAGTGGTAAGAACTAATTTAAACATGAGGCCAAGAGTGGAGGTTGATGCTATGTAGTGGGAAGAGTTCAAATGGTTCTTCTTTAGTAAGTATTTCCCTAAATCCATGAGAACAAGAAAAGAGAATTAGTTTCTCGAGCTGACGTAAAAGGAGAATTAATCTTTGGGAAGCTACGAGCTGAACCCCACAAGGATTTCATGTTACAACACTAACTTTGGCATGGATCAAAATGGTAAGGTTAATAGATTCTTTGGTGGACTGTGACCTCATCTACATAAGAATATAGCCAACTGAGACTATGATAGCTATGAGGCGATCATCTGGAGTGCAATGATAGTCAAACTAGAGTACGGTGACATGCAATGGTCTCATAAATCTAATGAAAATAATAGTTCAATAGATCTAACCTTATGGAAGACTTTTGATCGGGGAAGAGGAGGCCATCAATTGAAACATCCCACATGTAATAATTATGGGAAGAAGCATTCAAGAAAATTCGTTCTCGAGAGCAATAATTGTGACAAGTGTGGAAGAGATGGACATATTGTGTGGAATTTTTGTAGTTAGGTGAAGCCTCAACTTCCCAACATTATCAATAATGGGAATATGGTGCAGGACTGACCTGATGTCCAATGCTATAAGTGTGGAAAACATGGGAGTTTTTCCAATCACTGTCTAGATCAAAGTCCAGTGGAGGGGAATCACCATAAGCCTCAACAAAGGCCAAGGGAGCATGGTTGTACTTTTTCAATTACTACGGTGGAAGTTAATGTTCCAAATGATGTGGTGGAAGGTACTCTTGTTGTTCTCTGAAATAGATCAAGTACTTTGTTTGATTTTGGTTCTAAGAATTCTTTTATTAGATCTAAGTCAGAAAAGAGTTTAGAATCAACCCCCGATTTACTAAAATTTGAGTTATCTGTCATGACTCTTGGTGGTATTATCTAGGAATCATCAGTGTTTATAAAGTCTAGTATTTACATTAGTGGGCGCAATCTTATCTCAAATATAGTAGTCATTCCCATGTAGTAATTCAACATTTTACTAAGGATAGACAAGCTCTCAAAGTATAATGCTAAGATCAAATGAAGAAGGAAGGAAATATTAGTAGTCTTGAATGGAAAACCTATGGTTATCTTCAAATGAGAGATATCTCAACCTGATCTTTGCCTTGAAGAAACACTTATATCATTCTTTTTGGTGTTGATCAGTGAAGAAGATGAAGAAGGAAATGAGAGTATAAGGATAGGAAATTTCCCCATCGTCCTGGAATACATTGACGTTTTTCATGAAATGTTACCCAGACCTCCCCCAAGAAGAGTGGTAGAGTTCTCCATTGAACTCGTACCTGGATATCATCTGATATCAAAGACCCCGTATAGGATGGAAAATGTAGAGCTAGAGGAAATAAAAAAGGAACTCAAACATATTTTGGAGAAGGTTTTTATCTGGACAAGTGTGTCTCTTTAGGGAGAACCTATTCTATTTGTGAAGAATTTGGATGGATAAATGCGGCTATGAATTTATTATAGAGTAGTAAATTGGATCATGGAGAAGAACTAGTACCCTTTTCCATGAATTGGAGATTAATTTAACCAACTTCATGGTGATCAATTATATTCAATGATTGAACTTAATTTTTTGTTATCATCAATTGAGGGTGAAAAAAAATATGATATTCCAAATAATTACCTTCTGATAAATATAAGGGCATTATGATTTTGTTGTTATGCCATCAGATTAACTAATTCACCTGATATTTTTATGGATTTGATGAATAGAGTCTTTAAGTAATACCTTGATAACATTGTGGTAGTTTTTATTGATGATATTCTAATATATTCCAAAAGTCGTGTGGACTATGAGGATCATCTATGGGTTATTTTGAAAACTCTATGGAATGAGAGGATTTCTGAAAAGTTTATAAAATGTAAATTTTGGTTACAATAAGTTGCTTTCTTAGGGAATATTATAACCAATGAAGAAATCATTGTTGGCACTATAATGAAAAAATTTATAGAGGAGTGGCCATAGCCTATAAAAATAATAGAGATTCGTAGTTTCCTTATATTAGAAAAATATTATAGGAGGTTTTTAAAAAACATTTCACGAATTTCCAATCCATTAACAAAGTTAACTTGAAAAGGGGTCAAGTTACTCTGCACAAATGAGTATGAGGAATGTTTCCAAGAGATGAATAAGAGATTGGTTACTGAACCCATGTTATCATTTCCCTCAAGTGGAGAAAAATTTGTTATTTTTAGCGATGAAACTCTAAAATGGATTGGGTATGTCCTCAAGAAAAATAACAAATTCATTGCTTATGCATCTCATTAGTTGAAGAATCATGAATAGAATGATCCTAAACATGATCAGGATATGGATGCAAACATTTTTTCTCTAATTATATAGAGGCACTATCTTTATGGGGAGCAATGTGTTATATACACAGACTATCAATGTTTGAAGTATATTTTCACACAAAAGGAATTTAATAGGAGACAGAGGAGATGGTTCTAACTTCTCAAAGACTGTGATTGTTCGTTTCATTATCATCCTGGATTAGTAAACAAATTTGATGATGCATTAACCAGGAATGACCTAGTTGTTTTTTACATGTTGAGGATTCAAGGAGATACTTTGACCAATGTCCTAGTGAAGCTATACATGGGATTATAAGAGAAGGGACATCATCAACCTTAACCCTGATGATTTATCAACCGACATTACTAGAAAATATCATGAAAGATCAGAAAGAATGTCCTTTGTTACAGAAGAATTATGTGGATGTTAAGGATGAAAAGTTTCCTGAGTTCAATATTGATGAAGACGGTGTACTGATATTTCATACAAGACTATGTGTTCCATCTATACAAGAAATAAAGAAGGTGATGATAGAAGAAGCTCACAATTCTACTTTCTCAATACATCCAGGAAGCACAATAATGTATAAAGTCATTTTTGATCGTTATTGGTGGGATAAATTGAAAATAGAGATTGCTGACTACACATCAAGGTTCCTGGTATGTACACAAGTAAAGGTAGAGTGACATGTTCTTAAAGGGGTATTGTAACCACTAAACATACCAGCATGGAAGTGGAACTATATCACAATGGACTTTGTCACTGATCTCTTGAGAAATTTCAATGGAAATAATGTGATATGGGTTATTGTGGAATATATCACCAAGGCTGTCCATTTTATCTCTACTCGAGAAGATTTCACTCATGATCAACATGCCAGGATCTACGTATAAGAAGTGCTAAGGCTGCTTGGAGTTCCACTTTCTATCATATCTTATCATGATCGAATATTCACATCAAAATTATGGAGACGTCGTCAACATGTTTTGAGTACAAAATGGAATTTAAGTAGGGACTAACACCCCAAAATGATGGAAAATATGAAAACACTATTCAAACACTTGAGGACATGCTAAAAACTTGCTCAATGTAATTTAAATGTGGCTTAGATCAACATCTCCCATTAGTTGAGTCCTCTTAACACAATATATTTCACTCAAGTATTCAAATGGGACCCTATAAAGCACTATATGTGAAGCATAACTCCTACTTGTTGGCATGAAGCCGGTGATAGAATGCTCCTTGGGCCAGATCTTGTGCAAGATATGATAGAAAAGGTCCATACTATCCAACAACACATTAAGTCTCACAAGTTCAGAAAACGTTTTTAATGTCACCATTTTTTATGTTGGTTATATATAACTGACGTGATAAGCTGTGATACATGGGTTTTTACGTAGGTTATTTTATAAATGACGTAAAAAATAAGGACAGTAAATTTTTTACATCGGTTATTCTAATAACCGATGTAAAAAACAAAATTGTGGTGTTTTATACATAGGTTATAAAATAACCGACCTAAAAAAGCTGCATTTGAGGCCTTTTGATGTCGGTTATTTGATAACCAATGTAACAACCCAACTTTCACAATTGTTTACGTCAGTTAAATTATAACCGACGTAAGAAACTGTGATTTGTAATGTATTTTTTACGTCCGTTATTCTATAACTGCTGTTAAAAAAGTGGTATCTGATACATTTATAACGCCAGTTATTATAATAACTGAAGTTATAAATGTAATAAAGATATTTTATAATGTAGGTTATTAAATAACCGACATTATAAAACATTTAAAAAATTAACACGCTCCATGGATGGACATTTACGATTTTTCGATCGACAGTCTGGCGACTCATCTCTCTCGCGCAGAAAACCCGAATAGACTCTTTGATCTCATTGCGTTAAACTCATTTTTCCATCATCGCTTATTATTTTTACTCTCCTCAGATCTATCATCTCAACTAACAACACTCAGGTAATCCCCCATGTCTTTATTTTGTTCATTTTTTCCTTGGTTAGTCTATATTTACGTTTTGAATTTTTTTTTCTAAACTAAGTAAGATTCTTTGATTTCGAACCCTTTTACCTCGATTTATCATCATAATATTATTTATTATCACCAGATCTATTAGATCGACTCACAATATTCACGTAAGACTCACCTACTTCTATTTCACTTGTTTTTGTTTCGCAGATGCCTGTCATTGATGGTAATTTTTGTTGTCATTGACAACTAATGATCTCATTCACCTATATTACTACAATTTATATGTAAACCATTGTGATACACCCATTCCATGTACCGGTGTAATTTATTTTATAAGTATATATGTTTTTTCAGGGTGGAATGTTTGTTTTGGATCCTTGGTTGCTTCTATTTTGGGTATCACTTTTTGTTGTTCCATAATATATTTACGTTGCTTATTTTCGTGGACTATTATAAGTCTTCATATGCTATTAAAACCCGATTCATTGCACAATAGAGAATTTTATACTAGTAGGAGATATAGTTCATAGTTCTCATTTTGAATAATGGCATGATACCAAAACTAGTATATTGAGGTTAAAATATCTAGATATGCCAACTCTATTATCTGGAGGTTAAAATCCCATGGTTGTGGGGGATGACAAGAGGGTTGGTGGCTGTCCAGGGGGTTGGGGGCTATCTAGAGGGTTGGGGGCTGTCCAGGGTGTCTATTGAGGTGGGGATGGGAGTCCGGTGGTGTGGGGGGGGGGGGCAAGGGGGCGGGGGTGTCGAAGGGGGTGGGGGGTTGTCCAAGGGGGTGGGTGGGGGTGTCCTAGGGGGTTGTGCATGTCCAGAGGGTTTGGGGGGCTTTTCCAGGGGGTGGGGCTGTCTAGAGGGTTGGGGGGTGTCCAAGGGGGTGTCCAAGGGGGTAGGGGGTGGGGGCGGTGTCCAGGAGGGGTGTGGGTGCTATCTAGAGGGGTGGGGGATGTCCAGGGCTGGTTGGGTTGTCCAGAGGGATGGGGGTGTCCAGGGGGTGTCCAAGGGGGTGGGGTGTGGGTGGTGTCCAGGAGGGGTGGGGGTGGGGTCTAGAGGGGTGGGGGGCTGTCCAAGAGGTGGGGGATATCCAAAGGTTTGGGGGGTGTCCAGGGGGTGTCCAAGGGGGTGGGGGTGGGGGTGGTGTCCAGGGGTGTGTCCAAGGGGGTGGGGTGGGGGGGTGATGTCCAGGGGTGGGGGGCTGTCCAAAAGGTTGGGGGTGTCCATGGGGTGTCTAAGGTGGTAGGGGGTAGGGGTGGTGTCCATGAGGGGTGGGGGTGCTGTCTAGAGGGGTGGGGGATGTCCTGGGGGTGGGGGGATGTCCAGTGGGGTGGGGGGCTGTCCAATGGGGTGGTGGTGTCCAAGGAGTGTCCAAGGGGGTGGGGGATGTCTAGAGGGTTTGGGGTTGTTTGGGGAGGGGGATGTGCTGTCCAGAGGGTTGGGTGGTGTCCATGGGGTTGTCCATGGGGGTAGGAGGTGGGTGGTGGTGTCCATGAGGGGTGGGGTGTCCAAGAGGGGGGGGGGTTGTCCAAGGGTGTGGTGGTGTCCATGGGGTGTCCAAGGGGGTGTGGGGTGGGTGTCCAGGGGGTGGGGGTGGTGGTGGCTAGGGGGTGTCTAAGGGGGTGGGGGATAAGTGTCAGTTGGGATTGACTATTGCATCATGGTTTCTGAGATTATGACATGATGATTGTGCCATGATGATTGGCTTTACATTGTCATTTTCTCCATCTTAGTTTTTATTTTAAATTTGATTTGATTCTTAGGTTTGCTCCATTTTCAACAATTTTCTATCAACCATTGTAGGCCCCATGGTTTTCTTTGATTAAATGGAATTTAAACTTATTATATCTAACTGTATTTTTTTTAAAATATTATTCAAGCATATTTTTTAAATATGCATTGATTTGTTTTATATTTCAAAATTGTTTTAGATTCAAATTTTGATTTCTTTCATATAAACATATATTTTTCTTTTCTTAGAAATATATATGATTTTGATATTTGTTATAGGTAATAATGAGTCGAAGTTGGATTACGGCACATTGAATGACAAATTAATATGAGGAAGGTGTTGATGCCTTTTTGGAATTTACTAATTGAAATGTTCCAAGTAGTGAAAATTTTTTATCTCCATGCCTGAAAAGTTTGAATATAAAGAAGTTGAAAAGTAGAGAGATAAAAGATCATCTTATTTTTCATGGTTTCAATCCGAGTTATAGCCCTTGGATTTGGCATGGTGAAACTGGATAGAATGCCACTAATGATGACGATTCACAAGATGGTAACTCCGATGGAATTGAATTAATGATTCGCAATATTGCAGTCGAACAAATTGAGATAGAACCGACAGTTGCACGTCTATATGGTGATGCTGAAAAACCATTATATCCTATTTGTACAGATTTTATGGTTTTGATGGCAGTGTTAAGATTGTTTAACCTGAAGCTGAAACATGGATGGAGTGATAGAAGTTTTATAGAGCTCCTACAATTGATGAAATACATTCTTCCAAAAGATAACGATATTATAGATTCACATTATAAGGCCAAGAAATTATTATTCCTGATGGGATTGGGATACAAGAAAATACAAGCCAGTCCGAAAGACGGCGATATATATAGGAAGGAATATGAATTTCGGTCAGAGTGTCTTAAATGTGGGAAATCAAGGTATAACGTGAAAGAAAAATCACAGGCTGATGTAGAGATTACAAAGATCCCTTCAAAGGTATTTTGGTATCTTCCAATAATTCATCGTTTCAAACATTTATTTTCTAATTCACATGATGAAAAAAAGGTTAAGATGACATGCTGATGAGCGGTTATGTGATGGAAAAATAAGACATCCAGCTGATTTTCCACAATGGAAGAAAATTGAGGAGCAATATTATACATTTGGAAATGAAATTAGAAATCTCATACTAGGGTTGTGTACATATGGAATGAATCCATACCAAACCCTCAGTAGCACACATAGTTCATGGACTATTTTATTGGTAATTAACCACCTCTCTATTGATGTTTGTATGAAGCGCAAATATGTCATGTTGAGTATAATAATCTCAGGTCCAAAGCAACCCGGCAATGATATTTATGTTTACTTGTAACCGTTGATTTATGATTTGAAATTGTTATGGGTTGATGGTATTAGGGTGTATGATTCTTATAAAATGGAATATTTTCAACTGCATGCAGTGCTTCTGTTCACTATAAATGACTTCCCAGCATATGGAAATTTGTATGGATACAGTGTTAAAGGGCATAAAGCATGTCCAATTTGCGAACAACAGACGTCATATTGTCCATTGCATCATGGGAGGAAAACAGTGTACATGGGTCATCGAGAGTTTTTGCCTATGGATCACCCTTATAGAAGACTAAAAAGGGCATTCAATGGCTCACAAGAATTTGATATTTCTCCAGAAACTTTATCCCCAGATCTGTTTTTTGATAGGGTGAATAACCTTGATGTGACATTGGGAAAGACACAAAAATTTGGTAATGATAGATATATTTGGAAGAAAAGGTCAATATTTTTTGAGCTACCATATTGGAGGTATCATGAAGTTAAACATAATATTGATGTCATGTACGTGGATAAGAATATCTATGATTTCTTGATTGAAAACATTGTTATATATTAAAGGGAAGATAAAAGATGGGTTGAAGGCAAGATTATACTTACTTTCAATGGGAATATGTTCGGAGTTAGCTCCCACTCTTAAAGGAAGATGAACATTTCTTCCCCCAGCATGTCATAAATTATCAAAGAGGGAGAAAATTAGCTTTTGGCTGTGTCTACATGATATCAAAGTGCCTCAAGGTTATTCTTCAAATGTAAATTTTTTTGTCTCACTAAAGGACTTGAAGTTGATAGGTACGAAATCACATGATTGTCACGTCATGAATCAACAAATTCTACCAGTTACATTGCATGGAATATTTCCCATCTGTGTTAGAAAGACTATAATGAATTTGTGTTATTTTTTCAATTCAATTTTTAATAAGGCGATTGATGTGAATTCTTTGAACATTTTGGAAAAGGATTCAATTTTCATAATTTTTCAATTGGAAATGTATTTTCCTCCAACTTTTTTTCATATAATGGTGCATTTAATGATTCGTCTGGTTCGAGGAATAAACCTTTGTGGACCTTTATATCTTTGTTGGATGTATTCTTTTGAAAGGTATATCAAAATATTAAAGGGGTATGTTAAGAATCCATATCGACCTGAAGCCTCCATTATTGAAAATAATATTTCTGAGGAGGTAGTAGAGTTTTGTACGATCTACTAGGTTGCGACGAAACACATAGGTTTGCCTCCATCTCACCATGAATGAGTTAATAATGATGGAAAGGGTATTTTTGGCTTCAATGTCAAATCATTGTTAGTTGAACAGATGAAGAAGTTAGAATCATACATCTTGAATAACATAGCTGATGCTCAACCGTATACCACATTGCATATTAATGAGTTGAAACAATGTCATCCAAAGAAGAAAGAAATGTGGATTTTGAATGAGCACAACAAAACATTTTTTGTCTTAGATTAAAAAGAACTTGATTGGTAGATCAGATGTATCAAAGACATTAAAATGGATAGTGGGTGGTCCATGTTTAAATGTGATAACATGGTCCGGTTATGACATTAATGGCTATACATTTCATACGAAAGCTCAGGACAACAGAAGTGCAGTTCAGAATAGTGGTGTATTGGTGTTTGAAAAGCAATACATTTTTCAAGTTCTAGGGACAAAAACCAAATTTCTACATCATGTGCATGTTATGGAGTGATTGAAAACATATGGGAGGTTGATTACATTAAAATTGAAGTTCCTGTTTTTAACTGTAAATGGTTTATCGGTAACAACAGTGTCAGAAACGATGAATTTGGAATGACACTTTTTAATCTTAAAATATTGGAGGACACATCTGATTATTTTATAATCGAATGACATGCAAAACAAATTTTATATGTAGTAGATCGATCAAGTATGCAGTGGGCTGTTGTTTTACAAGGAAAAATACAATATGTTGGTAAGGATGAACTTGATGAAGATGTTGATTTATGTGAGATCCATACTTCCATGGGATGATTAATAGAACATAATGACGAACATGTTGAAGACGTGGTTTTTTCCATAAGGAACGATCACGATGAAGGAATTTGGGAAAACAATCCATTTGTACATTCTTAAAATTACAGGTAACATATGTTTATTTCTTGTTTACATTTATTTTTTTATAAAATGTTAGATATTATAAGTATTTTCTTTATTAAAACATGCATTAAAATAAAATAAGTGTATGTTTTTGTTTGTTTTAAGTTTGTTTAGTTTAATTTATCATGTTTACCATTACATGAATTATATATCTATTATTTTTGTTCACTGACAATTACATTACCATGTTTACTAGGTTTACCATGTTTACCATGTTTACCATCTTGACCATCTTTACCATCTTTACCATTTTTTAACATGCTTACCATATTAAAAATGTTTACTATTATGTAACTTAGTACAATTTTCTATTTTTTGATTACAGTAGTATTAAAATATTTGAATTGTATATTTGTGAACTAATGTTTGTTTTATTGATTTGAAGGATAATGAAAGATCATTCAGTTGATCAACCACATGATTATGGAGATGATCATATTGGCCATACCTCTGGGGAGGAACATTCACCTTCTCCTCTTGATGATACCCATTCTTCCTCATGTGATCCTATTAGACAAAGAGTTCAAAGGTTTGTAAACGTGGGTGCACACGTTTACAAAAATTAGCACTTGCCCGTACACGTGATCAGAGGATACTCATTGAGTTTGAAGATGATGATATTCCTATAGGTCCAAATGCAAATTATTTTAAGAGTTTGTATCAACTCAGGCTAAGTGAAAAGTAAGCATTATGTATGATGACTGGAGAAGTGTGGATAAAGAGATAATCTCTCAATTGTGAAAGATGATTTTGGTAAGACCTTTTTCTATTGTTTGACAATTTACTAAATGTTTCTAGTAAATATAATATGTTTAACCTCTTCTTTATTAGATGACATTTGATATTCCTGAAATAGGAAGAGTTAGGCATAAATGCTTATCATTGGCTGTCAGGAGATGGAGGGATTTCAAATCAACCCTCTCATCTGATTTTATTTATGGTCATAGGAGTGATGACAATCCATGTTGTATATATCCTTTTATATATGAAGACATGTGGATACAGTTTTTTGAAAGTGTAACACCCCAAGCTTCCACGGTACATTTCCCTTTGAATAATGCAATAGCTTGCATTGTACGCAACTTCGAGACTCTAACACACCACGACTAATCAAAGCAGCCATTATGAATAGAAATACCCACCTTTTGAAATTTTATAAATTTTATCTTTCAAAATGGACTTCATATATGGATTCAAAATATATAAATTAGCTTAGGGTGAATTTTTGGTATTTTTATGAAAAATTTTATTTTTTTGATGAATAGTGAAAAAACACTAAGTTATGGATTAAAAACAAATTTTTATTTAAATAATTATTTATTTTATTTAAATTTAATTAAGGTCAAAATAGATAAATAATACCTATATAAGTTCAATGTAATTCATTGATGTTAGTTTAGAATAATTTTAGATATATAAATATTTTATTGATCTTTTCACCATCTTTTACCCACTTTCATGGAGAATTTGAAAATTCACGTAAAACTTAATTTTACATCATCTGTGAGTGGAATTTCAAAAATATGAGAGACACAGTTAATATAAAGAAGTAAAATGTAGTTCAATAAGATAAAAATAATTTTTGGTGAATAATAACTTTTTTACTTTTATTTACCACGGTTAAAAGTAAATAGGGAAATTAAGGGTAAAATGATATTAATATTACCATGACACATGTCCTAATTATATTGGACAATTTAATCAAGACCAAAAGAAACCTTAGGAATAAAATATTATCATTTAGGTCCACTTGGATTAGATTAGGACATTTATTATTATTTAATTCAAAGAAGAGTTAAAAGAGTTAAAATCAATGTTTAATTACTAAAACATTTTTAATATAGGGCTATACATAACATATATTCAATTGTAAATATTCATTATAAATATAAAAAGATTTCCTTCATAATGGTATTATATTTATAATTTTTAGACATTAAATAATTTAATTTATTTATGACACAATTGTGATGCAGTAATTACCAAATTAATGAAATATTAAAATAATTGATATTATAAATATCCCAATAAATGTAATATGAGACTTTTTATGAATTAAACTAATTTTATAGGATAATAGGACCTTTTAGGATTGATTTAATTAACTTTTTTTAAGTAATCATACTGTTGTGATTTTCACAAAAATTGAATTCCAAATAGTGTCAAAAATGACATAAAAGAGTTTTTAAAACAAATATTATATTATTAATTCATATTATATTCATAAAAATCTATGGTTCGGCCAAAAGACTTATATCATGATAGGTCTATCATTAATGGACCAATTGTGGGTCTCTTGGATGTAGATAATATGTTTAATAACTATATAATATAAAAATACAAAGTGACATGGTAAATGTCAATCTAGGTAACTAAGAGTTAAAACTAAAATATTAGGTTAATATAATGACCCAAACCTATATAAACTCTATTGGTTGAGTTTGTTTCAACCTATATCCACGTTAACCTTTAAATAATCCACTTTGGATCCATTAGAAACTGAATATGAATTTATTCTAAAATAATATTTCTAGCTTTTCCAAAGGAGCCCCTCACCCCTCTTATAAATGGGCACTCACCCATCCCACTAATTCACACCATAAAACCCATTTGGATCGGCCAAACCCTGCCCAAATATTCTCTTAACTTCCCTCATTTCGACATATAGGCCTTAGTTTGATCAGAAAGACAACCTAATGAGCCCTTTTGATCAAATCAAAAGGAAGAACTCGAAGAAGATGTAATGTTTTCACCACCCTCTTTCAAGTTCCTTTCTTCTTCAACTTCTTCATTATTTGTTATTTCCATTCCAAAATAATAACTCCAGTAACTACTATATACTGTGATGTTATTATAATTATGGTACAACCATATTAAATATTCTATTCATCCCTTTAATGACATGTCACCATACGTGTGTACATACGGCTTACCGTCTCCACGTCGTGGTGTAATTATTATTCAATACATTATTATTTGGATAGTATAATAATGATTTGTATATCATGTAAATAATAAATATAACATGATAATTATTCTGTATATATGATACACCATCCAATTATATATTAATATAATATCAAAGGAATGATATTGTCGCTCGTGCGTACGTACGGACTACCGTCTCCACGAACGCGATGAGATTAATTTCCCATCACATCTATTCAAGTATAATTCTCATTTGATGATTAAAAATAATGTTTAAGGACATTATAACATTCTTTATATGAATAAGATACAACCTATCCATAACAAAAACTTCTTATGTAACAAAACATATAAAATAAAACGAGTAAGTTAACACCCGAAATGAAGATAATAATAAAATATTAATAACAAAGCAATGTTAAAAGATCATATATGATATAATATTAATGTATATGATTTTTTTATAATTTAATAACAACTATTTCACCATTCTATAAGAGGTTAACCAACCCTCAACCAAGGAAAAGTACAAGGTAAGGGGTTTTCATCTCACTCCTTATTCCTGTGACATTCATATCATATTGCCACTATTACCTTTTATGTGGTGTATGTACTTTCCATAATTTTATTCTTTGTGTAATACACTTTAATTTATGTGTATTTACATATTCATTGTATGATACTTCTTTCATGGGGTGTATGTTTTGTAAGTTACCAAATTGGTAAGGGTTTATTTCACAATCTCTTCATTATCTGAGGTTGTTTATATGTAATTATCTACCGGGACCTCTTTATCATCAACATCCATGTTTCTTAAAAATGTATTTCAAAACATTCTTAATATTTTACAGAATATCGGTTAAAGTCATTTATAGTCTTGGTTGACTTTTTATAAGATGTTTATAAAAGAATCTTTCCTTCGTTTTCCAAACAAGGTCCTTTTTAACCTTTTCGACAGAAATATGGTAAGAATGTCTTTTTTTAACTTATATAGCGGGTGCGGCTATTTTACACCATTATAAAATCATTGAATATTCCATTAAAATTTTATAAGAATATTTTCGAAGTAAATTTTTTCTTTTATAATTATGTGACTTTTAAATGATTTCAAAAAAAAGAGATATTTCCCCCAAATAGTTTTGATTTCATCTATGCCAACATACTTTGATAAATTTTACACTTCTTTGAGGTTGATTTATTATGATACAAATATTCCGTATTGTATTTAAGGTTTTCTGATATGTTTGACTATGGATGATTTATTTTTATGCCATTAATGGTTTATGATTATTGTTTTTGCATTTCGTATGTTAGTTTTAATACGAATGTTTATGTAATATTTCATCTTCTTTTTAGGATTAATGTGTTGGACTAGTATGTTATGGGTTGGGGACCGGTAAAAGTAAGCCCTCCAGGTTGGGGTCTAGTTATAGCAGACCCTACGGGTTGGTGTCCGGTTATTAGAGCCACTCCGGGTAGGTGTCCGGTTAATAGAGGCACTCAGGGTTGGTGTCCGTTTATTAGAGGCACTCCGGGTTGTAGTTCGGTTGCAGAGGCTCTCCGAGATGGAGTTTGGTTACAGAGGCTTTTTGGGTTGGGTTCTGGTTACAGTTATTCCTTAGGGCATTTCACGAGGCCTTGACACAAAAATTAATTTTCGTCATTATGCATTTCCATCATTATGAAAGTGGTCATTGATATTGCATGTGATTATTCGACTCATATAATATCCATGTGAATAAGTAAATAGAATTATTTAATTTTATCTTTTCCATATTATTCTGAAGTTAAAGTTTAAAAGGCTTCTATTTTAGTTATACATTGCCTCAAATGATTATGCTTATTTATAAAAGTTTCCGCTATATTGTTATCCTCACTGAGCATCTGATCTCACCCCTTTCAATGTTTTATTTTTTTCAGGATGTGAAGAAGTAATTTATGAATGACCTGTAGGGATAGTATGAGGGGATATGAAGACAAGATGTTGTTGTAGTAGTTTTCACTTTATGATGTAATGTAAACTTTATGAATGTATCTAGTGTTTCCAAGGCTACTAAACTAATTGGTTTTTCGAGACTTGAACTTTTTTGATCATGGAAATGTTATGTAATAATGCACCGACTCTGGGTAACTGGGGTCAGGGTGTTAAAATTGGTATCATAGAAAGATTAGTACAAACCATAGAAGCTAGAATTGATAAACTCTGATTAGAGCACATAGCCCTAACATAGACTTTGAGGATTAGAATAGAATAACTTTCGAGAATTTTGGTATTATAGAGATTTTGTGAGTTTTCTGAGAAATACATCCCTTTTTGGATACGAGCAGGTAGAGGCGGATCTGGCACAAATGTACCTAGGGGTAAAACCCGAAAACACCGCTTTGAGCTAGACATGAACGGGAACTGGTGCACGACAACGGGCCTTGCTGCACTCTTGGTTACGACACTCCCGGGGGATATGCTTTGGATAATTCTCATTTTATTTACAAATCATTATGTAGGGTTTATGAGTATACATTTCCTCGAAAAATACATATTTTTATGATTATGGATTATATCCATAAATTGTTCAATTTATGTAAAGTGTTTTAAAAGAATGGAATTATGTATTTTGATTCATAAACTGATCTAGTTTATTCCATTGTTTAGAAATGGCACCTAGTAGAAGAAATGGAAACTGTATCAATGCATGCACTCAACGTAGGAATTTCCCTCCTGCTCAAGATAATTATAGTGGAGCTGGGGATGCAACTAGTGATGATCAGCTAATCACCATACTGGGACAACTCACTCAGGTTATGAATAATAACCTTACCCGTATGAAGCACCCTAATCCACAGTGTGGAGGATCAATGTTAGATCTCTTCATTATGAAACAACCACCAACTTTCAATGAGATTACAAATCCCTTAGTAGATGAGCAATGGATAAATTACTTAGATAAAATATTCCACGCCTTTGGGAGTAGCGAAAGGGAAAAAGTTGTCATGGCAGTTTACCGCTTCACTGGAGATGCAGATCAATGGTGGTCATTGATTCAAAACATGAAGGAAGATGATGAAATATCAAATATGAAATGGAGGGAGTTAAAAAATATTTTCATAGAAAAATACTTTCCTCGTGACCATCAAGCAGATATGGAAAGGCAATTTCTGAATCTGAGAAAAAAGAGGGATGAAAATGTCGCAAAGTATGAGGCAAACATTACAAGGTTAGTGAGGCATGCTGTAGATTATATACATAACCCAAGAAGTAAGATTGATCGTTTCATTGATTGGTTATAACTATTTCTTCATCGATCATTAGTTGCACAATATTTCTCAGCATACAAAGATATAGTCTCATGTGCTATTAGGACAGAAAAGGAATTCTCTAAATCTTATGACAATAAAGTAAAGCAAGAAAAGAAGACAACGATGGAGCAAGAGACAGATAAAGGGAAAAATGGAATGAAGGATTTCCCATTATGTGAAAATTGTGGGAAGAAACACCCTGGTATTTGCCTAAAAGGAATGGGATTTTGTTACAAATGTGGAGAAAAAGGTCACCGGACTCATGATTGCAAGGGAAAGAAGGAGGTTGTCAATGTTGAGTGCTACAATTGTAGAGAAATGGGGAATTATGTGAATGAATGTCATAAGTGTAAGGGAAACTTACCTCAAAAAAGGCCAAGGGGTCAAGTCCAAGCATATACTGTTACAACCGATGAAGAGGAATAATTAATGTATTTGTGTTTTTGGGCTCAAGGATTATATTCTGGTTATGAGAATAATGTGATATATATAAGGATTGTACTGTAGTACATGTTGTTTTCATTAAGGTTTTAATATGTCTAAGGTAATCATATTTTAAGTATGTGACAATAAGAGAAACATTACTCTATTTGAAGAATATGGCGTTGCGATTGATTTTAGAATTTAGATACCTTTTACAGAGAGTCCAAACAGAGGTACTTTGGATAACTATAATGTTTTGGAATGGATTATGTTGAACTTTGGATAGTATTGTTCAAGGTTAAAACATTTTTTATGATTCTTTTTGGAATATTATGAAACTATAGTTTTAGGAAAAGGACAACCTGCAGGTCGGGTGATCACCTGTCGCGTCGCACAAAGATGGAGGAATCGAACCGTCAACCATAGTGCGACAGGATTTTATTACCTACCACTAGCCTACCAGAAGTTGCTGGTTATTAAAAAAGATTTTTTCATTATAATGGTATGTGTTAATGATTGGAGCCTTATACTCTTATGATAAATATAATATTATTGAGTTCTATTATCTTTTGGAGTGAAAGATGAGTTTGTGGTAGAAAATAGTTGAAGGATGAAAACTCTACTTGTCAGGATGTATATATATATAATTATCTTATTCTATGATGAAATTAATTCTTGAACTTTATGGAAGGGATATCAAGACCAACAATGTGTTATTCTAATACCTTATGTTTTGTTAAACTGATGATATTTTAAATCATCATAGACTGATGGCTTTGAGGCCATCAATTATACACTTGTTTGTGATTGATGACCTCAATCACTCCCTATAAATATTTACATTTTCCTCTAATTAAGTGTCTATAATTTCCACCAGTGTTCTCCTATTCGAAACCCTAATTTGGTGGCAAAATTCTCATTTCCCTTTCCCTCTTATTAAAACTAAATTTTATTAACCCTATTTCTGATATGGGTTTTCCAAAAAGGCATTATCTATTTTCAACCATTTATTTTCAAAGAAAAATTTCAAATTGTGGGGATGGAATTATTTGAAGGATGGTAGAATGTAACACCCCAAGCTTCCACAATATGTTTCCCTTTGAATAATGCAATAGCTTGCATTGTATGCCACTTCGAGATTGTAACACACCGTGACTAATCCAAGCAGCCATTATGAATAGAAATACCCGCTTTTTGAAATTTTATAACTTTTATCTTTCAAAATGGACTTCATATTTGGACACGGAATATCGAAATTAGCCTAGGGTGAATTTTTGGTATTTTTCTGAAAACTTTCAATTTTTGATGAATAGTGAAAAAACACTAAGTTATGGTTTAAAAAAAATTATTTTAAAAAATTATTTATTTTATTTAAATTTAATTAAGGTCTAAATAGATACATAAAATCTATACAAGTTCAATGTAATTCATTGAAGTTAGTTTAAAATAATTTTAGATATATAAAAATTTTATTGAACTTTTCACTGTCTTTTACCCACCTCCCCGGAGAATTTGGAAATTCACGTAAAACATAATTTTACCGCTTCTGTGAGTGTAATTTCTAAAATATGTGAGGCACAGTAAATATCAAGTTATAAAATTTGGTTCAATAAGATAAAAAAAAAATTGGTGAATTGTAACTTTTTACTTTTATTTACCACGATTAAAAGTAAATAGGGTAATTACGGGTAAAAATGATATTAATATTATGCTAAAACTTGTCCTAATTCTATTGGACAAGTGTATCTCGAACAAATACAACCTTAGGAATAAAATATTATCATTTAGGTCAACTTTCATTATATTACGACATTTATTATTATTTAATTCAAAGAAGAGTTAAAAGAGTTAAAATCAATGTTTAATTACTAAAACATTTTTCATATAGGGTTATACATAAGATAAATTCGATTGTAAATATTCATTAGAAATATAAAAATATTTCTTACATAATGGTATTTTATTTATAATTTTTATATATTAAATAATTTAATTTATTTAAGACACAATGGTGATGCAGTAATTACCAAATTAAAGAAATATTAAAATAATTGATATTATAAATATCCCAATAAATTAAATATGAGACTTTTTATGAATTCGACTAATTTTATAGGATAATAGAACATGTTAGGATTGATTTAATTAACTTTTTTTAAGTAATCATAATGTTGTGATATTCACAGAAAACAAATTCCAAATAGTGTCAAAATTGACATAAATGAGTTTTAAAAAAAATATTATATTATTAATTAATATTCTATTCATAAAAATATAAGGTTCCTCCAAAGGTCTTATATAATGATAGGTGTTTCATTAATGGACCACTTGGGGGTCTCTTGGATGTATATAGTATGTTTATTAACTATATAATATAAAAATACAAAGTGACATGGTAAATGTCAATCTAATTAACTAACAGTTAAAACTTAATGATAAGGTTAATATAATGACCCAAACCAGTCTAAAATATATTGGCTCAGTTTTTTTTGACCTATCCCCACATTAACCTATAAATAATCCACTTTGGAGCCATTAAAAAAACAATATGTATTTATTATAAAATAATATTCTTGCTTTTCCAAAGGAGCCCCTCACCCCTCTAATAAAAGGGCACTCCCCCTTATCACTAATTCACACCTTCAAAGCCATTTTTCTCGGCCAAACCCTAACCAAATATTCTCTCGACTTCCCGAAATTCAACCTAGAGGCATTAGTTTGATCATAAAGCTAACCAATGGAGCCCGTTTGTTCAAATCATATGGAATAACCTGAAGAAGAGGTAATGTTTTCACCACCCTCTTCCAAGTTCCTTTCTTCTTCAACATATTCTTTCTTTGTTATTTCCATTCAAAAATAATAACACCAGTATCTACTATATACAATGATGTTATTATAAATATGGTCAACCATATTCAGTATTCTATCCATCCCTTGAATGACATGTCACCATACGTGCGTACGTACGACTTACCGTCTCCACGTCGTGGTGTAATTGTTATTCAATACATTATTATTTGGATGGGTATAATAATGATTTTTATTTCATATAAATAATAAATATAACATGATAAATATTCGGTATATATGACACACCATCCAATTATATATTATTTTAATATCAAAAGAATGATTTTTTCGCTCGTGCGTGCGTACGGACTACCATCTCCACGAACACGATGAAATTCATTCCCCATCGTATCCATTCAAGTATAATTCTCATTTGATAATTAAAAATAATGTTTAAGGAATTGATATCATTCATTATATGTATAAGATACAACCTATCCATAACAAACATGTCTTATGTAACAAAACATATAAAATAAAACGAGTAAGTTAAAACATGAAACGACGATAATACTAAAATATTATTAACAAATCAATGTTAAAAGATCACATATGATATCATATTAATGTATATGATTCTTTTATAATTTAATAACAAATATTTCACCATTTAAAAAAATGTTAACCTACCCTCAACCAAGTAAATGTACAAGGTAAGGGGTTTTCATCTCACTCCTTTTTCCTGTGAGATTCGTACCATATTGCCACTATTACCTTTTGTGTGATTTATGTACTTCCCATAATTGTATTATTTGTGTAATACACTTTAATTTAAGTGTATTTACATATTAATTGTATGATACCTCTTTTATGGGGTGTATGTTTCGTATGTTACCAAATTGGTAAGGATTTATTTCACAATCTCTTCATTATCTGAGGTTGTTTATACGTAATTATTTACTAGGACCTCTTTATCATCCACATCCATGTTTCTTAAAAAAGTATTTCAAAACATTCTTAATATTTTAATGAATGTGGGTTAAAGTCATTTATAACCTTGTTGGACTTTTTATAATAAGTTTATAAAGGATGCTTTCTGTCGTTTTCCAAACAAGGTCCTTTTTAAACATTTCGACAGAATTAAGGTAAGAATGTCTTTTTTTTACTTATATGGTGAGTGCAGCTATTTTTTGCCATTATAAAATCTATGAATCGTCCCTTACAAGCTTATAAGAATATTTTCAATGTAAATTTTTTCTTTTATAATTATGTGACTTTTAAATGATTTCAAAAAAAAGAGATATTTCTCTCAAATAGTTTTGATTTCATTTATGTCAACATCCTTTGATAAATTTTACGCATGTTTGAAGTTGATTTATTATGATACAAATATTCCATATTGTATTTAAGGTTTTGTGATATTTTTGATTATGGATGAGTTATTTTTATGCCATTAATGGTTTAGGTTTAATTTTTTGGCATTTCGTTTGATAGTTTTAATATGAATGTTTATGTTATATTTCATCCTCTTCTTTAAGATGAATGTGTTGGACTAGTATGTTCTGGGTTGGGGACCGGTAAAAGTAAGCCCTCCGGGTTGGGGTCCGGTTACAGCAAACCCTCCGGGTTTATGTCCGGTTATTGGAGGCACTCCGGGTTGGTGTTCAGTTATTTGAGGCACTCCGGGTTGGTGTCCGGTTATTAGAGGCACTCTGGGTTGGAATCCGGTTATAGAGGCTCTACAGGATGGAGTCTGGTTACAAAGGCTCTCTGGGTTGGCTTCCAGTTACAATTATCCCATAGGTCTTGGCACGAGGCCTTGACACAAAAATTAAGCTTCGACATTATGCATTTCCATCATTATGAAAGTGGTTATTGATATTTCAGGTGATTATTCGACTAGTAGAATATCCATGTGAATAAGTAAATGGAATTATTTTATATTATATTTTCCATATTATGATGAAGTTCAAGTTTAAAAGTCTTTTTTTGAGTTATACATTGCCTTAAATGTTTATGCTTATTTATGAAAGTTTCTGCTATATTGTTATCTTTACTAAGCATCTGAGCTCACCCCTTTCAATGTTTTATTTTTCCCAGGATGTGAAGAAGTAATTTATGAATGACTTTAATGGATAATATGAGGGGGCATTATGACAATATGTTGTTGTATTAGTTTTCAATTTATTATGTGATGTAAATTTTATAAGTGTATCTAGTATTTCCAAGGCTACTAAACTAATCGGTGTTTCGAGACTTGATCTTTTGAGATCATGCCAATGTTATATAATAATGCACCTACTCTGGGTAAATGCGGTCAGGGCATTTTAGAAAGTAGAAGAAAATAGTCATTTTTTGTCAAGGTAATGTAAACTTTTATAAGCTTTATTATATAAATTATCTTATTAATGTTATGTTAATGATTTCTTATTCTTAATTTACAGCAAACAAGGAGATATTATCAGGCGATCCAATCTAAAAATGTATACCCTCATAGTTTATCTCGGGGAGGGTATGCATTTTTGGAAGAACAAATGATGGAAGAAAAATTTCAACAACTAAAAGATGATTCTTCAAGCTCTGGAGAGGTGGCCCCTCGATCCCATACGTCTAGACATGAAAATTGGAAGAGATCTCGGATGGGAAAAAAGGGCAATATCTTTCCGAAGAATCGAGAATCGTAGCTGAGAGGATTTTAAGATATATATTTTATTAATTTAAGTTAATTATTTTCTTCATATAATTTCAATCATTAAAGAAATGTTCAATTAATTAATACAGGACTCTCTTGAGGAGAGGAGTTCAGAGGGGGTATTTACAACTACTGGGAGGCAAGATATTTTATCTGTAGCATTGGGAATGCCCGAACATCCTGGTCATGTAAGAGGAAATCTGGCAGGTGTATCGGTAAGAAAAGTGTTTCCACGTTCTTCAAATTATAACGTTGAGAGGGTTTATAAAAAAAATAGATTCTGTGGAGGCATAAGTTCATAATATTAATGTGACGATGGAGGGAAAGATTAGAGTGTCAGTATATTCTATGTTTCCAGACATGCAAAGACAATTTCAGACTCTATCTCCCACTCCTCCACACCCCCTATAGACCCCATTATTTATCCTCCACCTCCTCCAGTAGCTCCCATTCCCCCACCTTAGCTTGTAGACCCCATTTTTTATCCTACTCCTCCGCCGCATCTTCCTACTTATTTCGAGTTGTATGTTGATTATCCTCATCATCATATAATTTCATATGGGTTAGTATATTGTATAGGAGATATAGTTCATCATACAAAATTAGAGGTAGAGAATTAGAGGGTCACTGTACATGATATGGTAGATAGATCAGCTCGAATACCATTACCTACAGATGAGGTGATGACAGTTGGACATAGTATCGGCCATTTTTTAATTTGGCCATCCGTACTTCTTCGACACATTACCATAGAGTTATGAATGTTATATATTTTATTTTATTTTTTTATTAAAGTTGTTTTATCATTTGAAAACTAATATGTTTTTTCTATTTAGTTTTATAGGAATAATTAAAAGGTAATGAAATAATGTATAGACAACAACAAAGACAAATGGCTATGATATCAGATACAGATTATAGTAGTCTTGAAATATTTTCAAGATATTCAAATTTGTTGGCGGGTCATTATGAGTTTCCAATGGAATCTCATGTTTGTGGATGTGCAATAAATGTGGGGATTATGAAAACCGATATCATGGAGCTTGTTACTGGAGATAAGTTGGGCATCAATGTGGTGAAATTTTTGTCCATGTAGGTATTAACACATTTTCCCTATGTTATATTTATTAAAGATGTATACATATGTCTGATTTGTATTAGGTATCTTTATAAAATTTTTGACAGGAATGAGCTGACAGATGTATATGGATTCATGGACCCGTAATTGATTTCCGCTGAAGCATGTGCATTGGATGAGGAACAATGAATGCTTT
This sequence comes from Viscum album, assembly GCA_963277665.1. Taxonomy (NCBI): domain Eukaryota; kingdom Viridiplantae; phylum Streptophyta; class Magnoliopsida; order Santalales; family Viscaceae; genus Viscum; species Viscum album. The sequence goes on from OY728119.1 coordinate 648,076,442, forward strand.
TTATTTCTGAAAGACTTGAACAGAATATAGTCACACAATGTTGGATGATGCATTTTTGTGAGAGGTATGAAACATAGTACTCTCAAAGAGTTCATTATGTTTTATCATAAAAAACAAAAAACCTTAAATTTCCTTTTATCTCTGATCATTGGATGCTAGGGGTTTTTTGCCCATGGGAGAAAACACATTATTAGATATGCTCTGTCCATGATGATGTGAGGGAATGTTTTATGAATATATTGGAAAAGTATGTTTCAATTTCTCAATAGTTTTATATATTATAATGAATTTTAAATTTACCGAATTTTTCTAATTTTTTAACAGGGGATGGGTCTACTTTTGAAAAAACAAAAAGAAAAGTAGTAAAGAGATCAAATATGTAAATGCGAAGGTAAATATACATTTATAATTCATACATTTTGATTTATTACACAAAAATAATATATTTAATTTACACTCATTCAAACATAATTTTCATGAACAAAAAGGCGTCATAGAATGCAGATATTATATGTTAAGATTTATGTATGAAATAATAATAACTGGGACAGTTGTGAATTTTGACATTGTAAGATTTTCACATAAACTTTGCCATAATATTTCAATTTGATTTATTCATTATACATGTTAGTTACTATCCTTTTAATTTGTATCTTTTTTATGACCCACAACCTTATTATACTCAAAAATTAAACACTTACAAGTGGAGTGGTCAAATTATTTTACAGGTTTGATTGAATTTTAGTAGTTTGTAATGTAAAATATAATTTTGAATATTGTCATTGTAATTGTGTATTTAGTAGTTGTTTAGGATGGATTTAGTTTTTTTAAGTTGAAATTGTATGTTTTGAATGTTATATATGTGAATGTTTAATGTTTCTCTACTTCTTGTTTTGGTCTACTTATGATGGTTTTTCTGGTATGGATTTTGGTCTGGGGGGAGGGGTTCCAAGGGTGTGGGGGGTGTTCAGTGGGGTGGGGGTTCTCGGGGGTCTGGGAGGGATGTCTGATGGGTGGGGGGGTCCTGGGTGTCCATGAGAGTGGGGGGGGGGGCAGTCCAGGGGGTGGGAACATTTCCTGGAGGGTGGAAGGGTTGTCCAGGGGAGTGGGAGGCTGTCCAGGGGGTGTCCAGGGGTGTGGGGGTGTCATGTGTGGTGTGGGGGGTTTCCAAGGGTGGGGGGGCTGTCCAGTGGGGAGGGGGGGTCTAGGGTGTCCATGGGGATAGGGGGCGGGGCAGTCCAGGGGTGTGGTGGGGGTTGTCTAGTGGGTTGAGGGGGTTTTGGTCTGTTTTTCGGTAACTTTTTGGTCTGTTTCAAGGGTGTGGGAGGGCTGTCCAGGGGTGTGGGAGTGATGTACAGAGGTTGGGGGATCTACAGGAGGGTGGGTCGATGTCCAGGGGGAGTTGGTGATGTACAGGGGTGTGGGGGGTGTCCAGGGGTGTGGTGGGCGCAGTCTAGTGGGGTGAGGTGGTTCTGGTTTGTTTTTGGTAACTTTTTTGTCTATTTTAGGGATGTGGAAGGGTTGTCCAGGGGTGTGAGAGTGCTATCCAGGGTTTGGGGGTTATACATGAGGGTGGGGGGGACGTCCAGGGGTGTTTGGGTCTATCTAGGGGGTCGGGGGCAGTCCAGGGGTGTGGTGGGGGTTATTCTGTGGGGTGAGGGGGGGGGGGGGGTTGGGGGATGTCCAGCTATGTGGGAGTGCTGTCCAGGGTGTGGGGGGTATAAATGAGGGTGGGGGGTTGTCTTGGGGTGTTTGGGGCTATCTAGGGGGTCGGGGCCGTCAAGGGGTGTGGTTGGGGATGTCCAGTGGGGTGAGGGGTGCTGTTTAGGGGGTGGTGGGGGGCTGTCCAGTGGGGTAAGTTTTAAATGTTATCAAGGTAGATGCTTAACATTGATTTGGTTATTGTTTTTATCTACTTATGTTTTTGTTGTATGGATTCTTGATTTGGTTTCTGGATGTTTATGGGGAGATTAGAGGACTACATTCGAATTTTTTTAAAGAAAACATTGGTCTTCCACATCGGTTATTTTTTAACCGACGTGATAAAGGAATCCGGAAGGGTTTATCACGTCGGTTATTTAATAACCCACATGAAAAAAGGCCTGGGAAATGGTTTATCATGTCGGTTATTAAATAATTGATGTGATAAAAGGCCTGGGAAATGGTTTATCAGGTCAGTTATTTAAGAATCGATGTGATAAACCTCCTTCCCCGGACTGGTTTAGGACGTCAGTTATTATATAACTGACGTGATAAACCATTTCCCAGGGGGTTATCACGTCAGTTATTAAATAACCAATGTGACAAACATGCTCCACAGGGTTTATCACGTCGGTTATATAATAACCGACGTGATGACCCCCCCCCCCCCTTCTGGTTTATCACGACGGTTATATAATAACTGACATGATAATCCCTCCCCCCGGTTTGTTCACATCGGTTACAAATTAACAGATGTGATAAACACCGCGATGTTATGTTTTTTACATCGGTTTTTAAATAACTTATGTAAATAATAATATTTATATCATCTTCTGTATTAACGTTAGCTAAAAACTAACGTAAAAAATGAAAAATAAGGGTTGTAAATAATGTTTTCTGCACTGCTGTCTGCTCAGAGTCGGAGAATGAGATATATGCCCACAACCATCGAAGGGACTTGGAGTTTATGTTGTTGACAAAGTATTTCTTTGAACATCACCTTGGAAGAGAGTCTTAAGGCCAGCTAAGAATGGGTAGCTTAGCCCTAGGTACATTGGCCCCTATGAAATCCTTGATCCCGTAGGAGCAGTGGCCTATCTACTAGTACTTCCACCAAATCTAGCACAAGTTCATGATGTCTTCCATGTACCCCTCTTGAGTAAGTACATACCAAACCCTTCAAAAGTACTATATCTAGAGGTGGTACAACTAGAACATGACCTCTTTTATGAGTAGCATCTGGTGTAGATCTTGGATCATAGAGACAAGGTTCTATGCAACAAGACTACCCACCCTGTTAAGGTGTTGTAGAGGAACAAAAAATGTGAAGAATCCACGTCGGAATGGGAGGAGTCTTTGAAGTAGATGTACCCACACCTTTTCTCTTTTGAGGAAACGAGTTAAAAATTAGGGTATGAAATTTATTAAGGGGGGGGGGGGGATTGAACAACCCAATCTTTTGAAAAATATTTTCTTCCTAAATTTGTTTTTTATTTTATTTTATATTCCAAAAAACTATATCATTTAATTAATTAATTGATTATATTTAAAATAACACCATTGGGTTTCGACTGTTATATGATCATTGGTCAATATGACCATTTGTCAATATGAAAACTTGAAACTAAACTCTTAATGTTAGGATTAGTATTTATAAATATAAGTGATATTGGTTAATTAATACAGAAAGAAGATTCAATGACATCATCCAATATAATCAGGTCATACGAACCCCATCTGTCGACGCTTGGGAAGGAGGTTGCATCACTTTGAAATTTTCTTGACCAACCCCAAGCTGAGCTTCAACATGTGAAGCTTGAACTTAATTGCCTAAGGGAGTAGTTCAAGCTGATACAAATCACCACTTGGGCAATGTTGTCTGAGCCGCCCCAAGATTCTATCACCATAGCACACCTTACACATAGGTCATATGCAGGTGTTATAAGGGTCTATGTAATGAGAACTCAGTTACTTTGTGTAGTCGTACTATATAAATAAAACTGTTATTTAATTATTCATGTTTTTGGAATAGATTTTCTTAATAAAGTTTATGTTTAATTAAGATAATGTTGATAAAATGATTTTAGAAATAAAAAAATTGTACTTTTCAAAGATATCTCATACATAGAAAATTATTATAGTAAAAGAAATATCATTTTTGAATTTAAAATGTCAAAATTAACATTGGTTGAATTTTTAGAAATTTTATAAGAAGATCCAATCTAATAAATAGTGTTTTATGAATAGTGTTTTGTATGAATAGTGTTTTTTGCGGAATAGTGTAAAAGCATTTATTATTAAATAATTTTTTTTGTAAGATAATTTTCAAATATATGTCAAACATGGTCGTAATCAGTGTAAAAAATGTGGATAAATAAGATCAAAATATTTTTTTGGTGAATAGTAACATACCATTATGAATAGTAATGAATAGTAAATCGGCCAAAATAATAGAAACTTCACAAATTAATTTATAAATGTAATTCAGACATAAAAAATGTTAAAAAATGATCATAGTATAAGTTTTGGTAATTTTTTTATGTCACAAATATTTTATTTACAATTTTATAATTAATTTAATAATTTTAAATGGAAATCAATTTTCATAAAATGTAATTATAAAATGTTACTATATTGTCTTATGGTTATACAATAATTTAATGGGACCTTGATTACTTTTTCAATGTGTTACTAAACATGTTATATTTTTATAGTTGTTTTTTGAATAAATAATTATTTTATTTAAAAATTAAATAAAAATATTTAAGAAATTATTTTCATAAAATTGAGTAAATTATTGAATTCAAATCATCTATTAATGGTTAGGGTGAATTTATGATATTTTTATAAAATGTTTTTTTTTAGTTAATAGTGAAAATACAGTTTTGAGTTTCAGTGTGTTTAATGACATCATTAACGATATATTCCTGATGTATTAAATCTGGTTGGCTTTTAAATAGTATTTCATGTTATGATGTGTCCCATGTGTCCAATACCATGGGAAAATACAATGGGCAAGCCCATGGTTTTGCAAATACCACCGATGAGGTGTCTCTTGAAAATTAATTAAATATTCCCTCACTTTTGCTATAAATACCAACCCATTACTCCATTAATTTCATTCCAAATTCCTTCCCAATAATTTTCTGGTCTTTTTACCTCGCAAAGAGTCCTCTTAAGGTTCCCTCGATCCCACATGGTCCCAACCTTCAAGCATTCAACGTTACTCTTCAATGTAATGGAACCTTTCACCCTCTTATTTTATATCATGACCTCCATTATGTTATGTATTATTGATTCTACTTTATTATGTGGGGTTTGGTTCCCTTATATCCCTAATACTTTCTATTTCTTGTTCAATTGATGAGAGACCCTTTTCGTTCACATCAAATTGTTTTCTGAATTTTTAAGAGACGTCGGTAGCCTGTCGAATTTTTGTAAAATAATTTACATAATCTCTTTTCTTTCTTGTTTCCTTTTTATGTGGTATGTCATTCAAACATCCATACCATGATATAATTTAAATTTTGTTCTATCACTATACTTTTTCATGAGTTATTTATGAGTGGGTGACCCTTGAAACCTCTCTTTTTATTGTTTTCTAAAATCATGTTATATAGTCGTTATTCTGCAGAATTTTCGTCTCTAAATCTCTCCTTTTTTCTCAAGAAATTATCTTATTTTATTTATGTGAATACCCAAATATATTTTCATTTATATAGGTATTAATGAACAAATTAAATTGATCTATTTTATTCTATAATTGAAAAACATGAAACCCTCATTCCTTTTCCAAGTGTTATAAAATACATAATGATCAGATTTTTAAGCACTTTTAAAACATCAATATTTTGAAGTAAAACCCATTAATTTTACTCTCTATGGGTTATTTATGAAATGTATGATTATTTTATATGTGGATCACATAAAAATAAATACATATTAAGGATTATATTCGATATATTTCCAATGCATTGGGTAAAGAATTTAATCTCTAGATGTGACATGTTTCACAATACCTTAGTGAATGACCTTGCTATTTTTTACGACCCCATGGGGATGAACCTTGGGGATATGATCATGATAGTATAAATTAATTTTTTTAGACACATTATCATGTTATGTTTCAAGTTATTAATTCAATTATATTCCTCTTTATCATTCTATTATCATATCCACCGTGTTTTTATTGATATCTCTTATGTTCAAATGTAAACTATTTCACTTGTTTTCTTTACTGTGCCTTCTGCTCACCCTTTATATTGATATATATCTACAGGTTATGAGATGAAATAATTGTACATAGTAATAATATATGATGAATCCCTACAAGTTTATTAGAATAATTTTTTATGTTTTTAGGTTTTATGTTCCTGATTTCGAAGACACTAGAATGTAAAGATCCTCTATTTGTAATATGTAATGAAATGTTTTGTAATGAAAATGTAGGATTCCACAGAAAGTAAAAAACTTATTTCAGAAAACTTCATCCCTAGATAATTTTTTTGTACAAATATAAGTTCACGATGTTATTTATGGGTCAACAAATCAAAAAAGTTGAAATTATTTTTCAAAAAATATAAAAATTGGAATTTAAAATGATTTTGATGCATGAGTTAAACTAGTTTCTAGGATTTCATATATATCAAATTGGTTTTGTAAAAATTTTAAACAAAAAAAATTAAACGATTCACATACTTAATAATATTTGAATGGAAAATTTTACGACTTACTCAACTCCTAGGAACTCTAATATTAAACAAGATATTGATGAAACTAAAAAACCAGTTCAAAATAAGTTGCATAGATGAATCATTTAATGATTATTATATATTACTACAAGAAGAAAACGTATTTTTTTTTTATTTATTTTCGATGACTTCAATCCAATCCAAAAGAACATCATTAAAATTATTCAAAAATAATTTTAATATATTTTAAAAAACCCATGTCTCTTTTTATTGTTTTTCACAAAAAATCTAACTATAATCTAACATCATATTCAGATGATGATTTTTCTATATGCATACAAGATAGGAAGAGCACGTAGGGTGCCTATCATTTTTGTAAAAAATAACTACGATATTGGATTATTTAGAAGAAACACTCTATATAATTTTCAACCACTAACAATAAATATATTGAAGGAGTAATTTTTTGTGTGCATGTTTTGTGTATTAAAATCACCTTAGTTGATAATGTATTTAAGTAAAATTGTGTTCTAATCAAATTTGATGACATGAGTGATATCAAAAAGTCAAATAATCTGATAATCATTCAATAAAAACATTGATTTAATACATTGTTTCTTAATAGATCATACAAAAATAGATTATATATATTTATAATTTGTTTCCACAAAAAGTAAATTAGCATATATTTTTAATGAATCCTTTACTAGAGATAGATTTTATTCTATAAATCAGAAATAGGTTTGTTTAATTTTTCAGGATATTATTTTAGGAATCTTTTAAATTAATTTTTTTTTCAGTTAATACATTATTTACCTTATTTTGTAATTTTTTTGGGTGCCACTTTTTTGAGTATTAGATATATATATGTAGGACATGTCTCCTGGATTTTTTGATTATTTCCCTATATAATATTGCTATACCCATTTATTATTGTGAAAAAATTGAGTTGGTCCTTGTTATAATACTTCATGAAAACATTGATCCCTCTCTTCTCTTTTCTATCTAATCCCTTCTTTTAATAATATTCCAAAACATTCAATCCTCCAAACATCTTATAATAAATGGTCAACAAACTAAGAACCAATGGGGCTACATCATACAGTGATAATAAGAAAAATACATCAATAAATGTCCTTAATGGATGACCAATAAATGTTTCCCAGATTGATGGAACTGATATACAGCTTTGAAAAGTCATCAAACATCAAGGATGAGAATATGTGTTCAATGAAAAATGAACCGAGATCATGATTCAAAGGTAAGTGAGTGGGTTTTATGAAACATTGGTTTTTTTATATTAGTGATAAAGAAAATATCATCACCACAACCATGAAATAAAATTTGCAGCAAACTCATTGGTAATGGCATAATCTTTTATGTTCTTGCTTGAATGTTGTGAAGGTTTTATTTCTTTGCTTTATGCCATAGATGATGTTATTATACATGATATTTTGAATTTTATGTTTGAGACTACAGGTATAGAATAGAAGCCAGTATAAGATATTGATCCAGAGACAAAATGACACTTCATGTTCATCCAATCTTTCATTTCTTAGAGAAATGACGAGTTTAAAAAAACTAATTTAAAGATGTTTCATTAATATAATTGATTATTGTTTATAATTTTATTAATATAGAATGGTATGACATTAGTTAAATATGGTATATACAAAGAATATTGTGAATTTAATTTCTCTTGGAAGAATGTCAAAACTACTATTTTGAATAGTTTTATTTTTTTGATGGTAATACAATAACTCGTTTTCATGGGTTGACAAAATTTGGTATTTTTTTGAAAAAATACTAGTTTGTTTTGGAATGAATATTTAAAAAAGATGATGTCATTACCTTTAGAAGAAGAGTATAATAACTCTTCAACTATCGAGGTGTCACAATGCTTTCATGAAAGAATAGTTATGGTAGACATTCCATCTATGATTGTTCATATAAGATTATTTCACAGTGATGTAGATAATATTTGTGAATGGAAAAGGATGTTTAGTGTTTCTATTCAATCTAGTGAATGAACTACTCATAAAATGATTTCATGTCATGAACCAAGCAAGATTTCCCTATAAATCGACACCAAACCGAGTATTTGGATGACCCGAAGGGAATTCTAGATCCCCATGATCTTGAAACTAGTGTTCATGTATAAGGAAATATATATATGTTCTGAATGATTTCACCTAACTTTAAAATTATAAACAACCAACAATAGTAATTCCCAAGGCTGAAAAACATAATGAACCATGGCATAACATATTTTAAATTTATGTTAAAATATTTTTAAATGAAAACTATAATGGGTTCCTAACAAAAATTAATCAAGAACTCTCCCCAAAAAACACTACCCAACAAGAGGAGTACAATGTTAAATCCACCACCACAACCCGTGTAAGGGGACACCTCTAGCTTCCCAAAGCACCATCACCAAACATGTTTCTTGTATAGATTCCAAATGTAACCAAGTTTACATACACTCAAAGGTGTAATTAGGGTGTGATCCATTCTTAGTAGGATTCCACCCAATAAAGATATTCCATGATATAATCATTATTATATAATGTAAAATGAATGTTTTTTAACATTGCAAGTAATTGTTTTTATTGAAAACATGCATTATTTTTAAATACTCAATAATATATACCATTTATCAATTATGAGTACAATATTCCAAGAGAATAGTAGGTTACAAGATATCCCTCATGGTAATAACTCAGAGTGGGACCCTAAAAACATTTTATCTTGAAGAAAAGTGGTATAGAAACCACAAACATCCACATCCTTGGGCATGAAAAACTAGAGAGGAGAAAAATATAAAATTATAGTGGCCTCCAATCATCATTAAAATTTAGTTAGCGTTGTCATCATCTGTCCCTCTATGTGAATCCAGACAGAATCCACTTAAGAATCATTAGCATATTAGTCTTATTCTGCCCTAATAGCCACCTAGAATTCCCTTTGAGCTCAATTGACAATTCTTATGTCACATAAACCACCACTTACCCTCAAAAATACTAATATAATATAAAATATAATAATAAACCTCTAACTTCACAGCTAAAACCACATTTAAAACCTAACATACACTAAAAGTATTTTATACAAAGATTTTTATCACTTTCATAATATAATAAACATATATCAGAATTTAGAAAACATCTTAAAGAATAACAATGAGGGTTTACAATTGAAAAACACCCAATTTCATTTAGAAAAAACAATTTAAATCCATATAAATATTAAATACATTCAAAAATAGACTTCACACCACACGAATAAATCAGACAACATAAAAGAACATTCAAGAAAAAAATTCAATTCTTTAAATAATGTTTAATCACAGAACCACCAATATTAGGTGGAGAAACATCTAGAAATAAAGGAAAAACTCCAACTGCACCATAATAGCACCCTAAAGAGGCATTATTGAACCTAAAACATCATGAATAAAACAATAATATTATTATCTAAATCTAAAATAATAACCCTACCCATTTGAGAAGTGAAACCCTAAAGGGGGAAGAAAGATACCCAAGAATACTGGGGGAAACCAGACTGAAGGAACTGAATAAGATATTTGAGTAGATATCGCAGCACAAATTCCACCAAAATGGTTTCGAAGGTATATGAGATGAATTGGAAGGTATAACTAGATTATAAATACCAAGATAGGGGATAGTTTGGGTGTTTTGGGTTTATAATCAGGGATATAGAAAAATCAAAATCAAATTGTTAATGAGCTGGACATGTCGCATGGTTAGTATGCATGGTTTGAAATACCATGTGGAAAACATGCAACTATTACTATACAAGAAATGCCTATTGTACGGTTAACCCACATGGTCTTACTTTCCATGCACAATAAGTGCGGTAGACACTGCCTCAAAAGAGACACCTACCGTACAGTTACCTGGGTAGGGGAATATAGTTTCTACTAATCATGGGCTAACTGATCCCTTCATTATGTACACCCAATCCTTTCTCAAATTTCTCCAGGGAATCAATGGAAACATAAATAAAAAAATGTAGACCAAAAATAAGTTGAAAAAATACCTCAAAGAAATAGACAAATGTGATAATTCATACCACTATGAAGACTTTCCGTCATCATAAATTAAACCTGATGCCTAATTAGAGAATTAATAAAAGATAATTTTACTCAAATAACTAATTATAATCCCAACTATCATGCACATAATTTCCATGTTTACAATGAATCTAGACCAGTGGTATAAATATCCCATGAATCACTTTCTCCTGATAATCTAAAATATGCACTTGTTAATTAGGCACAAAAAATCATGCTATATTTCCAACTCTTCCCAATTCAGCAAATGAGACAGATCTAGGTTATAAATCACTAATTTAGAAACATGAAACACATCATAAATTGATATCAAAGAAGGAAATGATAAACTATATGCCACCTTACAAACACACTCAATGATTTTGAAAGGACAAACTAACTTGGTGTTAGCATTCCAAGAATTCCCAAACGACGGTGACCAAACTGAGGATCATATTTTAGGAACACCCTATCACCCATAGAATACTCAAGATCTCAACGTCTCTGATCAACATATGATTTTTTTAACTCTAAGATGTCAACAATCGCTTCCTAAACAACCTGAAATTATCAGAAGTCTCTTGGGATACGCTCGGTCCTAATAGTGAGGTCTCACCTACCAAATCCCAACACATTGGCCACCGACATAGATTACCATAAAGATCCTCAAAAGGATCAATTTGAATTGAGTACTTCTATTTATTAATATATAAAAATTCAACCAAACCCAAATGGTTGTCACATGAATCGCTAAAACTTGAGACACATTCTCAATGCTTGACTTCCAAAATCTGATTCACCTACTACATCTGACCCTTAGTTTGAGAATTGTATGCCATGCTCAACATTACCTATGAACCCATTTATTTTTCAAGGAATTCCCAGAATCGAGAGGTGAAATGGGGGCCCCTATTAGAAATGATTACCAACATCACACAATAGATCCTCACTTCCTAATGAACATATTATTGGCCAAACCCATATACTTTAATTGAATATCTCATCGAAATGGAATGGTCTGATTTGGTTAGATGATCAATCCCCACGGAAATGGAAATCCTCCCCCAGAGTGTATGGGGAAAAATATTAAAATCCATGGTGATTTCATACCACATCCAAGTAGGAATAGGTATTGGTTAATGTAATCCATAGGGCCTTTGATGCTCTTCATTTACTAGATAACATGTGTAACAAATCGGAAATAAGTCAATTGTATTTCTCCTCACACATGGACCCCAAAACCACTGATGAACAACATAATACATCTTGGTAGCACCATGAGGAAAAATCCACTGAGACTATGGCGATACTGCATCACCAACTTACTTAGAGATAAGGACACCATAAAGAGACCACTGAAACTCAAGATTCCCTTAGGAGACAATGGCTGACCACAAGGTGTCTCCCCTCCATGATGAAACTTATTAGACTACTAGAAGAACTAACTATCTAGGTACTTCTTCTGAATCAACTCCAAAATATAATGACTTAGCTGAACACTTGCAATGAAAGAACCTCTACAATGCTCATTGTTATCTAGACGTAAATGGTAAAAAATACCCATCAACGTCCACTCCTCACTGGAATCTTCCAAATCCATCATTGAAAATATTCTTCTAAAAGAATCCACTACAACATTACCTTTAACCATGGTACATATTATATCAAAATAAAACCCCTATAGATATTAAACCTAATGGGAATGACTCTGATTTCGATCCTTTTGGTAGAAAAAATAGGCATGTATATTATGATCAGAGTAAACCAAAACATTCTCCCCAAAAAGATAATGATGCTACGTCTTTAGGGAATGAATTATAGCTGCTAACTTTCAATCATGATCATCCAAGAACAAACTCAGGAAACGTACCAATGGATTCATAATAAACCATCTATCCCTTTTATGATTCTGTAAAGATTAATAAATGAGTGGTTGTAAACCGCAGCTTTATATCCTTGAAGGACACTTGGATGTTTGGGATCTATTAAAACTTCAACACTTTTCGAGTGAGCACTGTCATGGGAAATGAAATAAAAGATATGTCCCAAACAGACCAACTATAATACCCTACCAGGAATAGGATTTTTATTATCTCAAACCCATTCGTCAGTTACTCCCATGACATCACGGCATTAATCTTTTCAGTGTCCACTGAAACCCCTTGTTCCAAAAACACGTGGCCTAGAAACATTACATCCCTGACCCCAAAAGGGTACTTTGAGAACTTGGATTTGAGATAATGATTCCATAGAGTTACCAAAATAATTATTAAATGAATCTCATGCACCTCCTAAGTTCTAGTATATACTTGAATGCCATATATGAATATAAAAAAATTGAGGTACTAGTGAAACACACTGTTCATAAGCTCCATGAAAACCACCGATGCATTCATAAATGCAAAAGTCATTAACAATTACTCAAAATGGTCATAAAGACATCGAAAATCAGTTTTCAGAACATCAGCCACTTTCACCCGAACGTGGTGATAACCAAAACCCAAGTAAATTTTTGAGAACCACCTTTCCCCTTTCAACTACTCAAACATGTCTTCAATTGAAGGAAATGGAAAATTTTTTATGGTTAACTTGTTAATCTTTTGGTAATTAATAAATAAAAAAAGAGATCAGTCAGCCTTCTTTGCGAACTAGATTGGGGCGATCCAAGGATAGATTCTCAGATGAATTAATCATTTTGATTCAAAATCATCCAAATATAGATTTAATTCCATTAATTTAGTGGGGGGCATATAATATGATGGATGATAGAATAGTGATGTTCCTAGTGCCAAATCAATTAAGAATTCCATATCTCACTCTAGAGGTAGACCCAAAAAATCATCTGAAAAAACAACTAGAAATTTTTCCACCACTGGTTTTAATATATCCTCAGGTGAGACACCATCATCTTCTAAATCGAGTGATGATAACTAAAAAAATATTACTCAATTCCAGGAGTGGAGGTCCATCACGACCAAATAGGGATCCTAGTGTCCCTGAAAAACCGAGGTACTTCTATCCGATTAAAAAAACATTAACCAACACCTATAGGATTATATATGACTCTAAATGCACATCGTCTTATCATTACTAATGATTTAGTAAAGTAGGACCATATACAAGGCTAGGAAATATCATTCTAGCTCAACACCCGATAGGCTGAGTGCACAGGATGGACACCTGAAGCCCTACTCTTTCTTCTTACAGAATTATGTTACAAACTCCGTCACGTAAGAAATAAGTTTAGTTGGAATATTCAGAAAGGTCACAAGAAGGTAAAAGATAAATGAAAAAAAAGAACCATTATCAAATAAAAAAGAAACTTTAGAGGATTCAATCATAATAGTGCATTGAAATATCTAAGGCCATGCACTTGATCCTACTGGTGCCTAATCCACATCATGAAAATGCATCATCTTATCCATATCTGGATAAAGAACTCGTTCTTGAGGATCTTCCCTAATTTGACACTTCCGAGAAGATGATCTAACCCTACCACCATGACCCCCAAATTCAGATCCCACTATCTTAGACTGTTCTGATTAGGACAATATCCCCCTAAAAGGCACAAATCATGCTCCACTCTGATAACAACACATGGTTCTATAGAATTTCTACAAGTTCCACATCACTCAACATTGATGAGAGGATTTGGAAAATATGTGAATTTAGGTTGAATGTGCCTCACCTTCCCACACGGGTGGCACACAATGTACACGACATCGAATGCTAAAGATGAAGACTACCCTGAATGATGGCCTGAACTACCATTTCCCCTTTTCCCATGCAAACCTTGCTTCTTCTTTTTCCCTGACGAGCTGTCACATCCCATAGTTAACAATGCTTCAGTGATTGTAGACTTTCTTTTATAATCGATATCGACCATGAAGGTATGATAAAACACCACATAATTGGTAATCTACCTAAATACCAATAAATGAGAAGTAATTTGTAGTCACATCCCCATATCAAACCACCGATCTTCCATCTGATCATTGGAAATAGTCTCAAGTACATACTTCACTTGCTCTGCAAACTTATTGGCATAATCCATCATTAAAAATTCTCCCTACTAAAGATCCAGGAACTCCTAGGATTTATCATAGGCCAAGAACTCTAGAAAATAATTATCATTTAAGATGATATTGAAATCCTTCCAACTCATCTATTATGTCTACCCAGTTTGAACCACTGACTCCCACCATCTCAGACTAAGACCTTCTAGAAAGAAAGAAGCACATTTCACTTTCATATAATTATGAGTGATAAGAAATTTAAGCATATAATCTGACTTCTCAAACCACTCCTATACCTCATAAGGGTTCACATTTACATAGAATGAAGGAGGTTTGTTCTTGAGACAATCCTAATTCTTGTTCTTATTGAGGCCTAGTTTAGCCTCTCTAAATGGATTAGGACTAAGACCCGCTCCTTGAACCAATGAATAAATAGCGTAGACCACATCTTCCACTATTATTTGATCAAATGGTGAGGTATAACACTCTTCTGTATCTTCATGTGGTGACACTGGAAGTCTCTAGGGAGTCATTTTTCTATTAAAAGAAATAAACCCAACAAAAACCATTAATACTATCATTGTAAAAAAATTCATCTATATCCAAAAACACCAAAATTTCATAAATCCAAAGATATTTAACCCATCAAAATAACATAACAACTTATCAAATTCACCACTTCCTATTCTCCAAATTCAGTCTGCAGACTATACGCCCCACTTGGAGGAAAAATCAAACATAAATCCCAACATTCTTTGGAGACCTTAGATCATTAATGATATGCACTCTCCAAGAAACCTACTAAAAACCATAACATCAAGTCCATATATTACAATAACATTTATATCTATTGTCACGACCCGCCCTCGGGGTCCGTGCCGTGACTACCCCAAGCCCGCCTTCCATAGGCCAGGGGCTGGCGACTACCACCAAGGCGTAAATCCTGGTAAAAAAAGGGAAGGCATTGCCTTTGTAAAGTAAACGAACACCTCAGAGTAAGCAAGAGGAAAGTAAACACTAAGCAAAAGCAGAGTACAACTGAAAGTGCGGAAAATTAAATGGGCCAGTATACAAACCCAAACTGAAAGTAAAGTACAACTCGAAAGGGAAAACAACAACTGAAAAGTAAAAGCCACTCACCGAGCTGTCCACATCCGCTCCTGGATGACCTAGACCTTCTCTGTCGTGGCCTGGACCATCTCCGGTCACACCAGTGCTGACTCTCCAGGGTCTGTCCAGCACAAAGGAGATCTACAAGGTTGGCCGTACAACGCCTCGTACGGTGCCATCCCGATGGTGGAGTGGTAGCTGTTGTTGTACGCAAACTCCACCAAGGGTAGGTGGTCCTCCCAGCTACGACCAAAGTCGAGGACACATGCACGGAGCATGTCCTCGAGAGTCTGAATGGTCCTCTCCGTCTGACCATCCGTCTGAGGGTGAAAGGCTGTGCTCAGACGTAGCTGCGTCCCGAACGCCTCCTGTAACCCCTTCCAAAGCCGGGAAATAAAGTGAGCATCTCGATCGGAGACGATAGATGATGGCACACCGTGGAGCCGCACAATCTCCTGAACGTAGAGACGTCCCAAGCTCTCCACTGAGCCCTGCTCTCTAATGGGTAAGAAGTGTGCCGACTTGGTGAGTCGGTCAACAATCACCCAGATGGAGTCATGACCTCTGGAAGTGCGTGGAAGTCCAGTCACGAAGTCCATAGATATGTGTCCCACTTCCACTCCGGAACCTCCAAGGGCTGTACCAAGCCCGCTGGTACCTGATGCTCTGCCTTCACCTGCTGGCAGGTGAGGCATCGAGAAATGAACTCTGCTACAGCCTTCTTCATGCCCGGCCACCAGTGCTGTCGTCTGAGATCCTGGTACATCTTCGCCACTCCAGGATGTACCGCCAAGGAGAAGTGTGAAACTCTATCAGCACCTCCTCTCGCAAGCGACTGGTACCATGGTACGTCCTTTGAAAAGGATGTCATGCTCTGCTCCAAGGGAGAAACCATCAGGTGTCTGTTTCGAGGATATCTGTGCACGCCGTGTCTCACAGTCAGCGTCCCCACGCTGTGCCTCCCTGACTCGCTGTAGTAGAGGAGGGGTGACTGTGAGAGACTGGAGGAAGGCTGCTCCATCTCTATCCATGAAGGATATCTGCAATGAGACTAGCTGCAAAGATTTCTCCTTTGTCGAAAAGTGATATCCGGTCTCATCCCCTAGATGAACCACGTTCCTTGCCTAAAACAGTCAATCCCGTCATGATTAGTTAATTCATGGCATGGATGACGTCGTAAGGCCTCGATGCTGCTACCAAGAGATCCAACCGTTACTCTCGCCTCCAAGGGTTGAGTCACACTGTCGGCATCAGTGTGTAGTCACTGGGTTTCCTCCAGTACGAATCTCGCAAGTGAGGTTCAAGTCAACAGTTTTTAACCGGCACCTATTAGTAAAAACAAACAAAAGACAAGAAAACAAAAGTCACCAAGTCAAGTGTCTTTTATTACTTCAACTTAAAGAACAAGGCCACAAAGCAACACAAATTACGAAGCTAGAGGCATTATGGGCAAAGGCCTCTATGCCTGGAGCTAGTCCCGCACTAGTCCACCCGCTTCCGGAGCTCCATGATCGTAAGCTTCAGCTGCCTGAAGCTGTGCTCTCCCCTGAGGTCGGGGTGGACCTCCTGGTGGTGGTGGTGGTAGAGCCTCAAAGCGTCGCCCACCACCTGCTGCTCGACCATCTCCTCTGCCTCGTCCGCCTCCTCCCTGCGGACCGCCATGGTCGAACCTCTGCCTCTGCCTAGGTGGTTCCTCAACCGTCTGCTGCTCCTCTGCATGGCGGGTCGGGCAGTCACGAGCCATGTGGTCTTGCCCGCCGCATGCATAGCACTGTCTTCCACTCGAAAGACTGGCTCCGCGCTGTGTGCCCTGCACTGCTGAGCCAGTGCCCTGAGGTCGTCTGCCTGAAGGTCTGGTCTGTCTGGACCCCTGAGTCATCCGTCAACTGCCAGCTGCAGATGACTCTTCCACGTGCCGCCCTGCGGTGGGTCGCTGCGCTGGTGTAGACTCAGCAAGGAAGCTCTCGATCAGAAGGGCCCGCTCCAGTACTCCTGTCTGAGTCGGTATGCTGAGGGAGATCAGCGATGCCCTGATCTCATGTCTCAAACCCTGCTCGAAGGTCCGGGCCTGGAAAAATGGGTCACGTACCAAGTCGGTCGAGTAGCGCGAGAGATCGGTAAATCTCGCCAAGTACTGAGCGACTGTCATGCTGCCCTGCCGCAGCTGAAGAAGCTCCTGGATACGCACCGCACGAAGGGTGGCTGGGACGAACTCCGAGCGGAAGAGGTTCTCAAAGTCGGTCCAAAGTAGTGATGAAACAACACATCTTATTATAGTGTTAGCTTAATGAATTCAAAATAATTCAAATTCATTAAGTTATATCCTTCATTAATGGGTGGAGAGGCTCCAAAATTAATGAAGGTGGAAGTGAAGAGAATTCCACCCTCGACGAAGAACACGAAGGACATCTCCAAACATGGAACAACGTCTTCTCGACGAAGAATGCCTTTTCCAAAGAAGAACGTGAAGTTTCCAACTTCGATCCCTTCTTGGATGCCTCCTTCCCACTCCTTACGGAATAAAGAAGGGAGCGCCTTTCACGAAGAACGCCGACGTCGTCAACGACTTCTCTTTTCCGATGTCGACGAATCGACGCCGCCTTTCTGCGACTTCGTCAGCACATAACGAAAAGCGAGGTAGGGGTTTGTTGTTGCTTTATTTAATTATTTTCCGTTATTGGTTCTACCATGACAAACTTGAGGATGAACGTTTAAGTGTTATCGTCTAACGAGAGGGGGACCGGACCGCACAAACACGGCCGAACCCCCCCTCCTTTGTTCTTGAATGTTTCTTGCGGATGAAACGAGATAGCGTGGTGCCGTCGCACCACGCGGGAATCACACGGAAATTATTGCGCGGCGCCGTCGCGCCGCGCCGTGGAAAGAATTATCATGAACGCGACGCCGTCGCGCCGCGTCGAAGGAAATCGAAGACGTCGCGGCCGGAGCGGGGCCGCGGCGGAGGGGCGCGGTGCCGTCGCACCGCGCCGGATGACGAAGGCCGCGGCCGGTTCCGGGCCGCGGCGGATCGTGATGACCGGCGGCCAGCCGGGCCGCCGGTGCCGGAAGACGGAAGAGGACTGGCCCTTGCTGGTCCTGTTGACAAGAAGTCGGTCGGCCAGGTCGGGCCGGCCGGGTTGGTAGAAACCGGGGGAATTTAATTCCCCCGGGCAGTTATTTGGCCCCCCATTATGAGGGGGGCCGGTTTCACAAAGGGGGGGCAGGCGACCCCCCGTTTCCAGCAAGCTCGGCCTTCGGCCAAGCTGGCAGCGCGCCTGGCCGGTTCGCCGCGCCGGGCCACACCGGGCCGCGCCGTGCCGGGCCGGGCCGGGCTGTGCCGGGCCGGTTCGACCCCGTCCGGGGCGGGTCGACCCGGTTCGGGCCATCCGGGGGGTCTCAGGCCGGGACGACCCGGGCCCGAAACCCCCGTTACCGATCGGTTTGGTCAAATGCCAGTATCTTGGGCTACGGGCCTCCAAACGACTCGTCGTTAGCGGCAACGCGATCCTTGGATCGAGACGGTCGTTTCGGTATACTATACTCAAGGTGCACCTTCCTTTTCGGGAGCCTACGTGGTTAAAACTCCGTAGTTAAGCGTGCTTGGCCTAGAGTAGTGATCAGGATGGGTGACCTCCTGGGATGTTTCCCAGGGTTGGTGTGAGACGGAAAGGCCAATAAATAACTGACCAAGCGTCCGATTGACGCACCGTCTGTTTCGTTGAATTCCTCTAAGTGAGATGGATCTTTTGGCTTACTCCGCTTGAGGTTTGGATGCCGACGGAGTGTGGTCGGGTTGGATCGCACCGAAATCCAACCGGGCCCTTGGAACGAAAAAGCCAATAACTCTCAGACCGGGCGTCCGATTGACGCGCCGTCTGTTGCGTTGAGTTCCTGTTGACGATACAAAACTTTTGGCATCCTCCGCCCGAGTTTTGGATGCAGATGGATAGTGGCCGGGTTGGATCGCACCGAAATCCAACCGGGCCCCTGGAACGGAAAAGCTGATATCTTTCTGACAGAACGTCCGTTTGACGAACTGTCAGCGGCGTTGGTGATCGCATTGAAAAACGGTCCCTATGAGTTTAACCTATGAGAGTTCGGGGTACATTTGAGATACGGCCGGGTTTGGTTTGCTCACGAAACCAACCGGGCCCCTGGGACGAAAAGGCTAATAACTCACAGACCGGGCGTCCGATTGACGCGCCGTCTATTGCGTTGAGACCCCTATGACGTGGCGGTCCTTTGAGATACTTCTTCATGGGACTTTGAGATACTTGGAGTATCGACCTGTAGCTCGTGGAGCGGACCCTCCCAGTGACGAGCGTGCGTAGTACGGAGACCGTGTAGCTGGCTGAGACCCGACGACTGCTGATCGAACGACTCGGAGTGTTACAGAGGTGTGCTTGGTTTTAGCGGCACATGGGAGCGCTTGGTTGTAGCGGCAGACCCACGACAGAGTTGCGCTTGGTTGTAGCGGCACATGGGAGCGCTTGGTTGTAGCGGCATACCCACAAAAGAGGTGCGCTTGGTTGTAGCGGCACATGGGAGCGCTTGGTTGTAGCGGCAGACCCACGACAGAGTTGCGCTTGGTTGTAGCGGCACATGGGAGAGCTTGGTTGTAGCGGCATACCCACGACAGAGGTGCGCTTGGTTGTAGCGGCACATGGGAGCGCTTGGTTGTAGCGGCAGACCCACGACAGAGTTGCGCTTGGTTGTAGCGGCAGACCCACGACAGAGTTGCTCTTGGTTGTAGCGGCACATGGGAGCGCTTGGTTGTAGAGGCATACCCACGACAGAGATGCGCTTGGTTGCAGCGGCACATGGGAGCGCTTGGTTGTAGCAGCAGAACCACGACAGAGGTGCGCTTGGTTGTAGCGGCACATGGGAGCGCTTGGTTGTAGCAGCTGGCCCGCAATACTCGATGGGTGGAGTTCTTCAGCAGTCTTAGGTTAGTGAGCACTACCTCGGAGTCGTGACAGGACCACTGTACACTCCAGAGACGGAGCTCTTCAGCAGTTACGGTTTCGATAATGAAAATCCTGGTTTGAGCTGATACTTTTGACCTTGTGTTTACCTCATGATTGAGATGGGTCACTTGCTAACTTAGGTATATGTATGGGCATATACTCGGGTAGTGGTTATCCGTTGATTTCACAATCCTTGTGTTTCCTCATGATTGAGATGGGTTACTTGATAACTTAGGTATATGTATGGGCATATATCTAAGTAGAGGTTATCTGTTGAGATCTTCTTTGTGGTTATCCTTGTTGGTTTAGTGAGACCTTGAGGGTCTCGGGGTCCCTACTGAGTATCGTTATACTCACCCCTGCACGGGCTATGCCCGCACCTCGTTGTGTTGGTTGCAGAGGACGGGCAGTGCTGACAGAAGCCGAGTGTTCGTGGACTGGACAGTACCTGGAGGTGGACTATATGAAGAGATGGTACCCGGAGGACGACCTCACGACGAGGCGGTACCCAGAGGTGGACGTGACGACGAGGCGGTACCCGGAGGTGGACCACTGGGCGAGACATACTCGGAGCGGACGGTGGGACCTGAGGAGCAGAGGAGCTATTTGTACCCACCCTTCAAGTGTGATTTCCAGTGGACAGCTCGGCGTAGCAGCTTTACTTTTCAGTTGTTGTTTTCCCTTTCGAGTTGTACTTTACAGCTGGGCTTGTATTTCCGGCCCCTTTTTACTTTCCGCACTTACTGTTGTACTCAGTTTTTACTTAGTGTTTACTTCTTCCGCTTGTACTCTGTGGTGATTGTTTTCTTTTATAAAGGCAATGCCTTCCCAGTTATCGGGATTTTACCCCTTTGGTGCTAGTCGCCAGCCCCTGGCCTATGGAAGGTGGGCTTGGGGTAGTCATGGCACGGGCCCCGAGGACGGGTCGTGACATCTAGACTCTTCAAAAATAAAATGACCCAAAAGAGAATACCATAAGTGATTCCATTTTGTGACGAACCGCGATGCAGTCCCATCCATATAGACACTCGAACCAGTCTCTGGCATGGACTGAAGGTCATTACCAATCCTCATGGGTTGGAAACTAGTGCCCAGATATCAATAAAATATTTTGGGAATGATTTCACCTGTCTTTACTATTATAAACAACCAACAATAGTTTACATCACAAGACTGAAAAACATTAACAAAAAATGAAAAACATTTTCTGATTTATTTAAAAAACATTTTAAATGAAACCCAAAATGGGATACAAATACAAATAAAATGAGAAATATCCCAAAAAAACTAGGCAAAAAGAAGATTATAGTCCTCAATCCACCGTTGTAACACCTATAAGGGGAAACCACCAGCATCCCTAACCACCACCACCAAACACCTTCCCATTTCATATGTCCAACATAACCAAGTCTAGTTACACCCAATAGTGTAAGTATGGTGTTATACAAGCCCGGTAGGATGCCACCCAATAAATAGACTACATTCTATTAACATTATTATATAAAGTAAACTACGGGTTTAATAAAAAGGTTATAAATGGTTATATGATGAAAATATTTTAAATGAAAACATGCTTGCATTAAAAATACCCAACAAGGTATAGAATATGTCGATGATCAATATGATATCCCAAGAGTAATCTATGTCACAATAGATCGCTATAAGAGCTAGATAATATTCAAACACTAGAAACATCATATCTAGGTGAAAAGATATATAGAAACCACAACCATCAACATCTTCCTGAATGAGCCACTATAGAAGAGAAACATCCAAAATGAAAGTGGTATCTAATCATCAAGAATATTTTGTTAGTTTTGTCATTGTTAGTCTATCTAAGTGAATCTATGATGAATCCACATCTTAATCACATGCATACCTATCCTAGTCTTCCCACCTAGTCACCATGTATTCCAATTTATCTCAATTCACAATTCATAAGTCACATAAACGACCACTTTCACTCACACATGACAAAAAATATAAACATGCTTAATAAACCACAATAATAATAACGAAAAAAACAATTAAAACCAAACGTAAACCAAGGTTATTTTAAAAACTTATTACCATCAATTTCATAATTTAATAACCATATATCTAAATTTATAGAACATCTTACATAATCATAACAAGGGTTTACCCTTGATATACATCCCATTTAATTTAGGAAAACTTTTTTAATCCATAAAAATATAAAATCCACTCAAAACTGCCCTTATAAACACACCCAAAATCATAGAACACCCAATTATACTATTGAATGAATATTAAATTTTTCAAATAATGTTTGAACGGAAAACCCTGACCTCAAGTGGATAAACATTCAAATATCTTTGTAAAACTCTAACTGCACCTTAATCTCACCCTAATGTGGAATGATTGAACAAAAAACATCAAGACTAAACCAAAAATCTAATATCTAACCCAAAAGTAATCACCATTCCCACTAGATAAGTGAAACAAAAAAGGATGAGGGAAGAAACCCCAGAATAGAAAAGTAAAATAAGAGAGAAGGCACTTACTTGTAGATTTGAGAAGAAATATCACCACAAATGCCACCCAAATGGAGCCTAAGGGAGATAAGAGGAAGGGGAGGCGCTCTTAGATAATAAATCCCATTATAGGGGTTAGTTTGGGTGTTTTGGGGTTAAAATCTAGGAGAGGGAAAACCCAAAATGCAATTTTTAATGGCCTAGACAAGTCTCATTGTTAGTCTGCATGGTTTGACTAACCATGCTCGCATTATTGTGCAATAAGAACCAACTGCATGGTTTTCCCACATGGACTGGATTACGATGCACACGTTGTATGGTAGCTACTACCTCAAAATAATCACCTACCACACGATTACCTAGGTTGTAACACACATTTTCTAATAACTGTGCACCAACCATGAACCACATTATATCCACCAGGATTTTCCAAATTTTCCCTATGAACTAAAAAGAAACCCAAAATGAAAATGATATAGAAAAATTATACCAAAAAATACATCTATAAAAACAATGGATGTGACCTTTCACCTCATGCTCTTATTTTTACTCTAGCCAATAGAGAAATTATATATTTTATTGTTACACTTTTATTCTATTGGTTATGAATGAACCATCACAATAATAATAGGAACTTCACCTTTCGTTATTGATTATCTTTATATGAAATTGGTAAAATTATCTTTATGAAGAATTAGCTCGATGTCTTATAAATAACAACCTATTGTAGAGTTACATCGTTTTGGGAAAATTCAATCAGATCATGATGGATGTTTATAATTTCAATAAAAGATATTATATCCCATCAATTAAAACTGTAGAAATTATGAAGGACCGTAAGTCAGTACAAATACTAATGAGATAGCTCAAGGGAGATCTTAAAAGTTGTTTTTGATGTGGAATATATAATGTACCATATATTGGAAGAAATAAATAAAATCTTGAAACATTAGGATAATGTTGTTTCATGAGTTGATATTAGATATGTAATGAAATTTTTTTAATCTATGGTTGAGAAAATTTCAGTAGAACTCTAGGCATAATCCATAAATCATGACGATTTTTTTTCAATTAAAAATAGTGTATATAGTGATATATACAATGAAATGTATAATTTTATGTATGAAGTGTACTACACAAGGAAGTAATTCAGGATATTCGAAGGGATTTAATAGTTGAAATAGAAAGGATTCATGTGTTTCATAAATTTTTTCATAGGTTTTTTGATCAGTTAACGAAAGAAATCAATACCCTATTATGGGATAAGATTCATGTAGTTGTGTAGATTATGTCATAATGATACACATATGTATGTTTCATCATCACCGATTTATTGAAGATGGATGAGTACATAGCCAATAAATTTAATGTTTTAGGGAAGAAATTTGAACATATAGATCCAATTTATGTATTGTTGACCACCACCAATTCACACATGATATAAAAATGGTTTAAAGATAAATTATTGTTTCTCAAAAATGACAGGGTTAAAATCATTGATGCATGTGTGGATGACCTATTTTATTAGAGGGAGACACCTACCAAGGCCTCCCATCATCGATCAGTATGCCTCAACTTCACAAATAATGAAAGAGATATTTGATCCTACTGATTTTTATAAAATGGGAAATTAAAGGATTTCTAATGATTTTAATTTTCCTAAAACTAATTTTCTTTTCAAAACTATCCTTTTTAACTATAGATATATTGGACTAGTAATAATCTCAATAACTTATTCCCTACATCGAACTCGCATATAAAAGGATAGTTTAAGATGATCCAGTGGATTTTGATAAACCTTAATAAAATGGAGAAATGTTGTTAGATAAGTGGTTAAAGTTGCCATGCCTTTATCCTATGTGCTTTCTGGTCAACCCTTATCATTAAAAAAGTTACACAAAAAATTCAATTCATGTTGAATGATAGAAAAAATATCATATTTTTCAGTAAACAAGATGATTTCCTTGTGGATGGGGTGTTTAAAATAATTTGAATCATTATTTCATTAATGAAGTTAATTTTAAAATTTTATTTAATTTTTTGCAATCAATTGAATTATATCTAGTTATGATTCTTTTTAATATTTTAATAGTGATTTTTTATCTCTCTGTGTGTTTTATATTTTTCTCATTCATTTATTTTTTATACCAAAGTGTTTTATTTCAATATGACTCTTTTTATTTTAAATTTTTTTATTATTATCTTATTGTTTTCTCATTATTATGTATTGGTTAATATAATAATTTTGTTCACATCATCAATATATTTTTACATATTATTGAGTGTTTCCTTTTTATATTTGATTCATCACTCATTAATCACATAATGAGTTTAGGACAAATTATATTCAAAATTAGTAAAGTTATGTATTTAATATTCATGAGAAATATTGATAAATTCCTTATTTTACTTATATTTTTAAATAATAAGATTCAAGAGAATAAAAGGTTAATACCAAAATTGAAAGTGAAAAAATTTTATTTTATGATACTACAAAAAATTCATACTTATATTATTTCTAAGGGGGATAATAAATGGAGAATAAAAAATATAATTTTTAAAATTATTAATGCATGGAGAAGAAAATGATATTGTAAAATGAAGTGGAAGAATATATATTTTAAATTTATTACCATAAGATAAATATTTTTTAAAAGTTAAAATCATATTATGAAATTTGTTTCTTCATTCTAATAGTTTCTCTTATCATAAAAAGGGGGTTATTGTTGGATATAATATTGTTTTTCCAAAATATCATGCATTATATGTGTTTTTTGGATTCAGAAAAGAACAATAAATTTATTCTAAATAGTTTTTATTAAATCTTTTAGATTCAATTTGTAAAAATAATTTTTCTTATGGTTATATTATTTGTTTTTATTCTAGGATATTTTAAGAGATTTCATTCAGTCTACTCAAATGTATTTCGAAATGTTTTCTTACTATTTTAGACATTATCTTAAAAAATAATGATTTAATTTTTTCACACTCCAGTCAAGTATTTTAGGTATATTTAAACTAATTATAAGACTTTTTTATAGAAATAGGATATTCATAAAATATTATATTGCGAAGGAAATAAGATGTTGAGGAAGCTATGTAAATCATTTTTTACCTCGAATTATTAGCTTATGAAATGAGGAAGTTGGTTTATCTTATGATCAGGACAATTCATAAATCATCTATTACCTAGGAGGAATCTCGGGATGTTATCTTAGCATAAAACATATTACCAGTTGAATATCTAATGCAGAGACAGATGTTAAGAATAATTTTATGATTACACTGGTAACATATTCATATTTTATTTCCTGATTTTAGTGTGATTCATAAAAGGGATTAACTATTTAAGGATAGATCAATATATATAGTATATCATGGTTCTATAAATCAAATGATCTAAATAATGAAAAGTCCTAACATCATAGTAATAGTATTAATTTATATATTAGTAAATAACTGATGCATGTCCTTCATATCATATCTTATCAACCTCTCAATGGATATCTTGATTGACCATTACAATTATCCGATGATATATTTCAAAATGAGATATAATAAGAACATTTAATAGGTTCCTAAAATTGGAAAAGGAAAGAAGATGAGATAGATGAATGTAAACAATTATTAGAATGCTTGTACACAAGAATTTATTACACATGTATACTTCGAAAAGATAAAAAATAAATACTTATGTTGTGCATACTAGTTTTATTAGGTTCATTAAAGTTAATTCTAAGATATACCATGAACACTATAATCATCTTGGAATGAATGTTCCACTACTATCAGTTGCTACTTGCAACTATGTGCTGCAACCATTATTTCAAATGTATATTCCCTTTATTTTTATTAAAATTGTTGTAAGTGTGTGTTTTGAATACAACGATATGTATTACAAAAGGTATATCATATTTTAAATATCTAAATAAATTAGTAAATGAAAACTACATTACTCAGCTGGGAACACCTGAAAAAAGGATTGTTATTGTGATACATCACCAATCTCATGGAGTACAGTCTCAGTGGAATGGACTAGAGGATTCATTTTCCCTGAACCACTGTAAAAATATTTTTATCGATATCTTTCATTTATATTTTTATATTTCCATTTCAATTACATATTATAAAAAAAAATATTTTATTGATCATACCGAAAGAGGGTGGTTTTCAATAAATAAATTTTTTAGGAACATAATTCACCACAAACTCTTGAGTTCTCAATGAGCCATTTTTTTGGAACATTTGGGGTGAAATTTGAATTTGTATAAATACATTAATATTAGTAATAAAAAAACATTATTCTCATATTCCCACCATGTTACAACAATAAGGGTGTATAAGCACATCCTCCTATAAAGTGGTGTTATCAAAAGGGAAGATATCTCAAAGATGTGCCTCTCAAACTCTAGTGGAGACCCTCTATGTATGAACTTTACCAATCAAAAATATACCTCCATAGAGGTCCTCCTAGCTTACCCATGTGGTTGTGTACTTACCCATTGTATGTTAGTTTTTTATCATCCAACCATCTCAAAAAATATCATCAATCTGAATAAAAAAATGTAGTTGGAGAGAGTATGTTGAAAACATTATCCAAGATTCAAATCTAAATCAAATGTTAGACACATTCATCCCAACACTATTATATCATAGAGGTGATGGCTGAAATATAAATGGTGTACATCTAAAAATTATTTGGTGACACATGAATACCCTATTATATGATTTTTTTTATCCTATGTTCTTTGACTATTTGAAGACCCCGAAGGTACAGTTCAAAATGGACTACCTTGATACACTCTCAATGATGCAACATCTGATATCTAAAAAATGTTATCATAATTTATAGCAGGAATGTGTTAAATATATTGGGACACTATTCCAAACCATCAAATAGGGCCCTCCTAATGTACACATCATGCTTTGGGGGTAGTATGATACATTTTAGTCAAACACTATTACACATCAATACTAGGGAACTTGAGGGTCACTAACAGTTTATTCAATGAAGGAAACATATATGACATCATGTAATGTGATTAAAAACGAGTTTTTCACAACATAGGTCTATGAAGACATTCTTTATTGTTTTAAAAATTACTTATCCATATGTGACTCTCAAAAAAGGATTTATCTCTATAGGAAAGTTGCTTTAAAGTGACTATAATATCCTATTTAGTTAGTGACAGAAACAAAACATCCACAACAATTTATTGATAAAAAATATTGTTGATGTCATTAGTTAATGGTTCTATATATAAATTCCACTATGTTGAGGACATTTTATGGATGGATGGACTTCCTAAAAGAATATTATGGTTCTGAATATCCATTATTACTATTTCTCAACCATCGAGTTAATTCATGTTTTCTTAATTGGGATCTGTCTCACCAAAAATAGATGACCAATGCTTCTCGACCATATATGTGGTTTTTATATGTTGCTCACTCATAGTTGCACATCTTGAGAATAATGTACATGTGAATAATTAATTTTAAAATGGGAGGAATTTGAAATCCAAGAATGGATACCAATGTATTTTTTTAGGGGAATAGAAGCGACATCAATAGGTGATGACTTTATGCACTAAAGAGGTTGATCTCTATATCCCATAGATTTTGGTGGTTACTTTACACTATTAACCACTACTGTCATAACCTGACCCAATGGGGCTCGATCCGCGACTCCCCAAGCCCGCCTCCAATAGGCCAAGAGCTGGCGACCAGCACCGAGTAGGCTATCACACACATGGGAGGCATTAGCCTAAGGTACCTGTACACACGCACCCAGATACACCTCCATGGAATAGTGCAGAGATATATAAAACTGAAAAGAAAATGCATGCATACACTATCCCACAACCAGAGTACAACAGAAGTACAAAGGGAAAACAGGGCCCACCAAAAATAAATTACAAAAGCGTGTCCAACCTACTCTGAAGAATGGGAACGCTACCACAAACACAGCTAGAAATCTCCCTTGGAACTGCATCAGAAAACACCCCGGTCAATCTCGCTCACTCAGCTACGCCTTCTCCGGGTCCTCCTGGGACTCCGTCGAAAGGATTGTGGTCTGCACAAGACACAAACATGTGCGGGCAAAGCCCGTGCAGGGGTGATTATAAACATACTTAGTAGGCACCACAAAAACCGAAAAACAAAGAGAGCAACTGAAATGCAACAGTCTGCTCATCCCAGCTAGAGTGAACCCGGATGAGAGAGAAACTCCATGTCGTGACCATCCTCTACTAAACACAACTAGTCAGCTCATCTCAGGTGTATGCCCATACATACTACTTGAACAATCCAGATATACTCAGCTCACGCCACAAAGCCACAAGAGGTATCGACCTCATCACCAGCAAAATTCCACAACTAGGAGAACATGCTCCACGATCACTGTCATCCCAGATGACACTCATCCGAGAGATGCACTCCATTGGGTTTCTCACGAACCTCTCAAATGATCACCTGAGAGATCACGCTCGTCGGTTGGCATCACTGAGGAAACTCACCGAAACAACATAACTACCAAACTCCTCAGATAGGGGATCCCCGCTATGGTCCGGTAGGGGATACCAAAACCCACTCCTGTATAAGTAGCTCACAGATAAGGGATCACTCCCGGGGTTCGCTGTGGGATACAACGACCCGATCTGGCATACGTAGTTCTCACAGATAGGGGATCACACCCAAGATCCGCTGGGGGTACCACAACTCGATCTGGTGCTCGACAGAATCACATCACTCAGATAGATGATTGTCGCCCATATAAAGATGTTCACGATGATACCAGAACCCTATCTCGTATAACTCACGATGTAGGGGATCGAACCGATGATGCCGCAACCCTACAGAAACCACGCGCAACGTAGAGGATGGTATAACCCATGATACCACAAACCTACCCAAACCACGTGCTAAGTAGGGGATCGTAGAACCAATGATACTACAACCCTACCAGAATCATGTGTTGAGTAGGGGATCGCATAACCAACGATACTGCAACCCTACTATACACCTCATGTTGAGTTGGGGATCATCTACCCGACGCTCCCACAACCCTTCTGAGTACAGCCCACCGCATAGGGGATCAAAATCCTGATGATGCCACATACCCTATGGGGTTAAACATCTAGATAGGGGATCACCGCCCATGAATAAGCGGTCACAGCGATACCAAGAACCCGATCTAGGGAAAAGATGCTAGAGGATCCCGCTCCGGGCCCACCATAGGGATGCCACAACTCTAACAGTTTAGACATCCCATCGAGAGGATCACAAACCTATACGAAGGTTGTGATGCCACACAAAACCTCGTGGAAATGAACCAAGGGAGTACCCTCAACCACTACTTGTCCAAAACGTCGCTAACCAGAGCGACTCGGAACAACGCCACTCCGCGCACATCCAAGGCCAATACCAAGGCCACCATCGCGATCTACGCTGAAAAACACGCAGGATCAGCTATTTACTCGCCTGAAACAGAGCACTGGTGAAAAAAAGAACTATTGACCATAGCTAGCACGTGCGGGGCCCACACAACGATCCTAAAACCCATCAATCGGATCATACCAAGACGATCACCTCGAAAAAACAAGAGGAATTGACTACTCGCTCGTCCGAAACGGACACTCAATGAAAAATGTACAATTCACCAAAGGCCAACCCAGGTGGGGCCCACACCTCGATCCCAAAACACATCGAACGGATTGCACCATTGTGGTCCTTTCAGAAAAACACACAGGGCCGACTAATCATCTGCCAAAATCGGACTACTGGTGCGAAAGCTGCGTTTCTCGGCAAACGCCAAAACCCGGACTCATGGGGCCTGCACCCCGTTCTCAGTACCAACACCCGGAAACCATCTCAAAAAGTCTTTCATACCACCAATGTCTCAACTCCACTGACAACACATCATTCAGAGTTCTGGGTGGAAGTTACAATCTCCCGAAGTCGAATAATAATAAAATATCATTACTTTATTCAACATTTAAAGCTCCTGGGCCACGATCCTGAACCCATAAACCCTTGAACCCACACTGGAGGGTTCACCTCGTCGTTAGGGTTGCGTCGCCGCAAACGGCACACGAATCCGACTCCCGGATTGCAAGATACGGGGGTTTTAAGAACCCCCGGAAAAACCTGCCGGACCACCGTCTGCCTCACCGGAAATCCCCGCGTCGCCACCGGATTCTGCCGCAACGCTGCCGGATTCCACCGCACCGCTGCCGTGTCGTCTCCAGATTCCTCCATGGCCACCGCCCTCGTCGCCTAAAAACTGGGTTTTCCCCGGAAAACTTCCGGGAGCCACCGGGAGCACCCCGGTGCTCCAAATTCAGATCTGAAACATGTTTCAGAAAGCTCGGGACCCGAACTATACAACCCATATGAAAATTTGAAGAAAAAGAACAAAAAAACGGGATCCTGGATTTTGAAACTCAAACCGCCTACCTCGCGGACGAAACGCCGACGTTCTGCCTTAGATCCGCGCTCCAGAGCATCCGTTTCACGCTCCTGGAATGTCCTCCGTCGAAATTCAAGCTCGTGGGCGCTTCGTTTGCTCGATTCAGAAGAGAGGCAGTGAAGAACGTTGAGAGGAACGATAAAGGGGGGGGGGGGTGCTGGTATTTATATCTGCCACCCGCCGGCGCCAGACCCGCCTCGGACCCGACGCCCGATGCGAACAAAGGTAAGGTCACCCCTAGGGTAAACACGGCGTTCTGAATGCAATGACGGGCTCAGATTTTTAATCCGAGACTCCGCTCAGAAGTTATTCGAGGCGACGCTCACACACTAACTTCTCCACTTATTTACGAAAATGCCCCTGGTGGCGTTTCTCACCGAATGCTTGCGCCCGCAAAGTTTACACCTCGCCTAGGGTAAACAGAACGTTCCGGACGCAACTGTGCCCTCATATTACGGTTCTGAGCTACCGTTTAGGAGATATCACACCCCCACCAGGTGCATAGTATAAAAATACTTAATATTTTTATAAAATTAATTCCGGGCACACCGGGCCTCGGAATCGCAAGCCGTCTTCACACCTAGCTCTGGAATTATTCGTAGAAATAATCCAAAGTCTGACAGGGCCAAAAACTCGATTCGCTACATCCTCCCCCCCTTAGAACATTTCATCCCCGAAAAGCCCTAAGAAAAAAGAAAGTGACTGGACTCTCAACTGGGTCTCCCACACCAGTGAGTTCACCAACAAACACCCATGCACGAAAACATAAGTCAGAGGGACTCATCCACTACCCCTCAACACTATCCGCTTTGGGCGGCACTGACTCACCTACACGGTTTTAATCGCGTCACAAAAACGCGTCTCGGTGGGGGAAGGATCCATCTTCCTCATGCATTTGAAGCACGCCGAACAACACCCACACAGGGTTTTACCAATGCCCTGAACAAAACTCGATCAAGAAACAGAAAGGAAAGAGTACCGCTAAACAGTGTCTAACAAACTAGTGCAGAATGTAGAAAAGACACAAGGCGTACCTCTATCCATCCGTGGAGCCTATGGGTCAACAGCCTCCAAGGCATGCAGTTGTCCTCGCCCTCGTCCACTATCTCCCTGAGCTTGGCGTGGACCACCTGGGGGTGGGGTGGTGGAAATTGGTACTGCCAACCACCTCCTCCTGTTGCACCCGCTCCGCCGCCACGTCTGCCGCCCTGCGGACCTCCTTGCTCGAGACGCTGCCTCTACCAAGGTGGTCCATCGACCGGATCCCTCTCAGTAGCACTTAGGGTTGAACAATCTCTAGCGAGATGTCCTCGACCGTCACAAGACTAACACTGCCTCTCTTGCGGCTGAACAAAACTGACCTACGAGCCCTGTGATCCCTGAGCCTCAGATCCTCCATCCTGGGGTCGCCTCCTGAAATGTCAGCCACGTCAAGACCCCTGAGTCTGTCGTCGGCTACCAGATGTCGATATCTCCGCTCTCGCGTGCCCATCACTAACAGGGGGAATCTGCTCAGCCAGAAAACTCTCCACCACCAACGCTCGCTCCAGCACTCCAGCATAGGTGGGAAAGCACAAGGAAACCACACCTTCTCAGATGTCACTGCGTAAGTCCTCCTCGAAGGGCCGAGCCCAAAATAAAGGGTCCCGAAACATATCCAGGGAGTAGCGCGACATGTCTTTAAACCTCGATGAGTACTCCGACACAGTCATGCTCTGCTACCGAAGCTGTAGAAGCTCTGGAATCCGCACTGACCTCAGCATCACCGGATAAAACTCCCCCCTAAAGAGCCGCTCAAACTCTGCCCACATGAGCGTCTCCTCGTCATGGGACTGCGTCACCAGGCTCCACCATCGCCCAGCCGAACCATTCAGAAGGCTCGCCGCTAGGACCACCATCTGATCTGGGGGAGTCCTCACTAGGTGGAAAACTCGGGTGACTGCCTCAAGCCAGTCATCAGCTGCTTGGGGATCCGAATCACCCCGAAACCTCAGAGGTCGCTACCTCTGGAACTTGTGCAGCGCACTCAGCCTACGCGAAACCTCGTCCTGCACTGCCGGCACAACCAGCTGCTCGACAGGTGGTGGATCAACTGGCAGACCACCTGGAGGTGCAACCTCAGAACCTGCGCCCTACTCCACAGCCTCTACACGGGGCGGGTCGTCAGCACAGTCCTGCTGCGGAACCCTCGTGGGATGTCGTCATGGAGGCATCCTAAACACATTCAAGAAGCACCACAGTCAAAGAGTATATCTAGAGAGCTGACTCAAGAAGGACAAGGAAAACCCAGAACCCAGTCCTATATGATGCATGTACCATTATGTCCCTACGACCAGTGTATGAACATCCCAAGTCAAAAGACAGGTTATCAGAGTCCTGTTGTATGGATACGTCGGCTGTCGCACCAACATTGGAGTCTTTGGCCTAAAAGCTGAGCTCGAAACACCCTAACAATTCCGCTATGCAACTCAAACAAAACTCACAGCTAGACCATCTACACTCTGAGATCCCAAATGTGGATTCTCCTATAATACAACTCTTTCACGACCCGACCCAACGGGGCTCGATCCACGACTCCCCAAACCCACATTTAATAGGCCAGGGGCTGGCGACCAGCGCCGAGTAGGCTATCACATACATGGGAGGCATTAGCCTAAGGTACCTGTACACACGCACCAACATACACCTCCATGCAACAGTGCAGAGTTATATAAAACTGAAAACAAATGCATGCATGCACTATCCCACAACCAGAGTACAGCAGAAGTACAATGGGAAAAACAGGGCCCTCAAAAAGTAAACTACAAAAGCGTGTCCAACCTGCTCTGAAAAAGGGGAACGCTGCCACAAACACTGCCAGAAAGCTCCATCGACACCACACCGACAAACAACCTGGTTAGTCTCGGTCACTCAGCTTCTCCTGCTCCGGGTCCTCCTGCGACTCCGTCGAAAGGCCTATGGTCTGCACAAGACACAAACATGTGCGGGCAAAGCCCGTGCAGGGGTGAGTATAAACATACTCAGTAGGCACCCCAAAAACCCAAAAACAAAGAGAGAAACTGAAAGAAAATAGTCTGTTCATCCCAGCCAGAGGGAACCCAGACAAGAGAGAAAATCCATCTCCTGACCATCCTCTGCTAAACAAAACTAGTCAGCTCATCTCAGGTGTATGCCCATACATACACCTTGAACAATCCAGATATACTCAGCTCACTCCACAAATCCAAAAGAGGTACCGACCTCGTCACCAGCAATTGTCCACAACCTGGAGAACATGCTCCATGATCACTGTCATCCTAGATGACACTCATCCGAGAGATGCACTCCATCGGGTTTCTCACGAACATCTCAGACGCTCACCTGCGAGATCACGCTCGTCAGTTGCCATCACTGAGGATAACTAACTGAAACAACATAACTACCAAACTTCTCGGATAGGGGATCCTCGCTAGGGTCCACTAGGAGATACTAAAACCCACTCTGATATACGTACCTCACTGATATGGGATCACTCCCAGGGTCCGCTGGGGGATACCACGACCCGATCTGGCATATGTAGTTCTCACAGATAAGGGATCACACCCAGGCTCTGCTGGGGGATACCACAACCCGATCTGGCACTCGACAGAAGCACATCCCTCAGATAGAGGATCGTCTCCCATATAAAGGTGGTCACGAAGATACTGGAACCCTATCAGGTATAACTCGCGATGTAGGGGATCGAACCGACGATGCCGCAACCCTACCGGAACCACGCACTAGGTACGAGATCGTATAACCAACGATACCCCAACCCTACCCAAACCACGCGCTAAGTAGGGGATTGTATAACTAACGATACTGTAACCCTACCAGAACCACATGTTGAGTAGGGGATCACATAACCAATGATACCGCAACGCTACTATACACCTCATGCTGAGCAGGGGATCGTCTACCCGACGATGCCACAACCCTACTGAGCACGGCCCACCGCGTAGAGGATCTTAATCCTGATGATGCCACAAACCCTACGGGGTTAACTAGCTAGATAGGGGATCACCGCCCATGAATAAGCGGTCACAACGATACCATGAACCTGATCTAGGGAAATGATGCTAGAGGATCCCGCTCCAGGCTCACCAGAGGGATGCCACAACTCTAACAGTTTAGACATCCCATCGAGAGGATTATAAACTTATACGAATGTTGTGATGCCACACGAACCCTCGTGGAAATGAACCAAGGGAGTACCCTCAACCACTGCTGGTCCAAAACGTCGCTAACCCGAGCGACTCACAACAACGCCACACCGCCCACATCCAAGGCCAATACCGAGGCCACCATCACGATTTACGCAGAAAAAAAAGCAGGATAGGCTGTTTACTCGCCCGAAACGGTGCACTGGTGAAAAAATCACTATTCACCGTAGCTAGAACATGCGTGGCCCACACAATGATCCCGAAACCCATCGAGCGGATCATACCACGACGATCACCTCGGAAAAACAAGCGGATTCGACTACTCGCTCGTCCAAAACAGACACCTGGTGAAAAAGGTACTATCCAACGAAGGCCAGCATGGGTGGGGCCCACTCCTTGATCCCGAAACACATTGAACAGATCGCACCGTTGTGGTCCTCTCGAAAAAAAAACTTTGGATCGACTAATCATCCGCCAAAATCGGACTCCTCGTGCGAAAGCTGTGTTTTTCCGCAAATGCCAAAACCCAACCTCATAGGGCCGCACACCATTCTCTGTCCCAACACCCGAAAACCATCTCAAAAAGTACTCCATACCACCAAGGTCTCAACGCCACTAACGAGACGTCATTCGAATGCTCCGGGTGGAAGTTACAACGGCCCGAAGTCGAATAATAATAAAATATCATTACTTTATTTGACATTTCAAGTTCCCGGGCCACGATCCTGAACCCTTAGACCCTCGAACCCACACCAGAGGGTTCGCCTCGTCGTCAGTGTCGCGTCGCCGCAAACAGAACGCGAATCGGACTCCCGGATTGCAAGATACAGGTGTTTTAAGAACCCCGAGAAAAACATGGTCGGACCACCATCTGCCTCGCCGGAAACCACCGCGCCGCTGCCAGATTCCGTCGTGCCACTGCCGGATTCCACCGAACCACCAACGTGCAATTGCCGGATTCCGCCATGTCCGCCGCCCCTCATCGCCGGAAAATCTGGTTTTCACTGGAAAACACCCGGGAGCCACCAGGAGCACCCCGGTACTCCAAATTCAGATCCGAAACATGTTTCGGAAATCTTGGGACCCAAACTATACAACCCATCTGAAAATTTGAATAAAAACAACACAAAAACGGGATCCGGGATTTTAAAACTGAAACCGCCTACCTCGCGGGCGAAACACCGACGTTCTGCCTTAGATCGACGCTCCAGAGCTTCCGCCGCACACTCCTGGAACATCCGCCGTCGAAATCCGAGCTCGTGGGCGCTTCGTTTGCTTGATTCGGTGGAGCGGCAGTGAAGAACGACGAAGAACGTTGAGAGGAACGATAAAGGGGGGTGCTGATATTTATATCACCCACCCACCGGCACCAAACCCACCTCAGACCCGACGCCCGATGCGAACAAAGGTAAGGTAACCCCTAGGATAAACACGTCGTTCTGAACGCAATGACGAAGTCATATTTTCAATCCGAGACTCCGTTCATAGGTTATTCGAGCCGACGCTCGCACACTAACTTCTCTACTTATTTACGAAAAATTCCCCTGGTGGTGTTTCTCACCGCATTCCCGCGCCCACAAGGATTACACCTCGCCTAGGGTAAACGGCACATTCCGGACGCAACCATGCCCTCAGATTCCCGTTCTGAGCTACCGTTTAGGAGATATCACACCCCCGACAAATTCATAGTATAAAAATACTTAATATTTTTATAAAATTAATTTTGGGCACACCGGGCCTCGGAATCGCACGCCGTCTTCGCTCCTAGCTCTGGAATTATTCGTATAAATAATCTAAAGTCTGACAGGTCAAAAAACCAGAGTCACTACAACTACTACAATGAATGAACTCAGATCGTGATAGAAGAAATCGATCAAATGGGAAATTTTCCCATTATAATATCCATTTCACTAAGGAAACTCCTTAATTAGTGTTTATACATGAATCCAAATACAAGATATTATCCTTACTGATCCACCAACAAGGTGACTCGCATATTCATGTTTGAACATTAGAAAATTAAAAAATGAATCTCAACCCCACTAGATTTACCTAATGTATATAAATAATTATATTTACAAAAGAATCTTATATTTTCTACAAGAAATTAAAAATAATTCCCCCAGGGGTTCCTTCATCCAATTTTTATTGATCTGATAGATGGAACTAGATTTGGTTGTTCCCCCAACTTAAGGTATATTGTGATCATTATTTTAATGTATACTATAATAAATCAATTTTATTTGCCATATTTTGTTCATTATCAGAACACATCACGGTTAATATTTATAATATGGATAGAAGTGCATAAAGAAGTTTCCTAGAATTATCACACCACATCATGGTTGTGCACCAGCACAACTAAAGTAGAATATTTGTCTTGATTGGGTGGATGAAGTTACCCTATTTCTAGATTTTAGAAAATCAAACTCCACCTCCTCCAATATAATGAGAAACCCAAAATGGAACTTTATACATTTTCCTTCTTGGTGTTTCCTTATGCTAGTAAACCCAAGGAAATTAAAATTTTTCAAGATCAATTTTTATGTTTCTCCTACGGAGAGTCATTATTTTTGGGGTATAAATATTTTCACCCTTGTACGTAT
This sequence comes from Viscum album, assembly GCA_963277665.1. NCBI lineage: Eukaryota > Viridiplantae > Streptophyta > Magnoliopsida > Santalales > Viscaceae > Viscum > Viscum album. The sequence goes on from OY728119.1 coordinate 648,114,754, forward strand.
CATTTGAGATGAAGATATTAATCAATAATTCCTCTATCATCTTAGATCTACCATTTCATGGATGACCTTTAGAGGCCTCACAAATTTTATGTAGTCGGATAATGAACCAATTGTCGGCCTCATTAACTGATGAAGAGAACTAATATATTCTCTCAGGTGAAAACCCACAAACATTAATATTATATGGATTTTCGTAGAGTTTTTTTGAGATTATTTTGATGCAAATATAACACCTAAAACGTTTCCATGTGTATTATGAGGATGTTCAATGATAGAATAGTACAAAGAGGAGGCCATGTGGCACCCCAAACCGACACGCCATTTCCTATCATTATAAACACTTACTTTTAATACCCACTATGATACAAACTATAAAATATTTGATAAAACAATCCTAATTTACAAAATCAATATTAATTATTATATCTCTTACGTAAAAAAGATCCATTTTTTAGACTTTTATAAAGTGAGGTTACATTATTAACAAATAAGGAAAATCATATTGACATTTTAACCAAATAATAATAAGAAAAAGGTAAACCATATAATTTATTCAAAATATCCAAAGTATCCCTTTCATTTTTTATTATTCAAGTCATATCACGTGTATTACTATTCTTCATAAACTAGGGAAATAGAAAAAAGAATTGGATGACTCAAATGCTCAGTATGGGAAAACATGAAACTAAGGCAATCAGGGAATAAATTTTTCAAAAATATTATAAAAAGAATAAATAATAATTCTAATTTGTTAATAAATAAAACTAAGAGAATAATATATCCATTGATATTAAATAAATTAAATTGATCACTTAGATAAAAATAATAGAAATCATTGTAATGGAATTAACATCTATATATATATATTAATCGTACCATTGAGTCCTCAACTATGACATTATTCATTCCATAAAGGTCCTAGACAAGTCATCATTTTTAGAATAAATATTGTAGTCAATTCATATATCAAAATTTTGTGGCCATACACAAAATCCCTCAACATGTTTCTATAATAAGAACAAATGATGTTTCGAGGGGCTATATAATACCATACCCCAAAGATCACTTTTTTATATCCAATTCATTCATGATATGAGAAAATTAATAAATAATGCATAATAATTTTTGTCAATAACAATATATACTGAAAAAAAACATAATAAACACAAGTACATTTCTCTTATGAATAAAATTGATAACATTATCATAACTCCTCTAGAGAAAGAATGTGGATATTTTAACAATACATAGTTTAATATTCTGTGTAATCAATAAAAATATGTATCAAAACAAAAAACTATACTTATTTTCAATAGTTCCCCATTAAATAAATGTAATTTCCTTTTATATAAGCCCCCCAAGATACAAATTTATGGTATTAATGTTATATGTTTAGAAATAAAATTTCCCAAATAAATAAATATATTGAATCATGGTGAACACCCTGCAACAAATTTAAGGGAAAATTGGTTATTCACAAAAGTAAAAGAATTATTGGAAAAGTTATTCATATTCAAAGTGGATAGTTAGGAAAAAAAGGAATATATGGATCATTACATTGATAAAAAATAATATTTTCTAATCCACATAAATAAATTAGTTGGATAGTTTTAAAAGATTTTGTTGTGAGTTTAATAGAGGAAACCTAGAATGATATTAAAAAAATGAAAAACATAGTTGCAACAGGAAAATTTGAAGGGTTTCATACAATGATCATGAATTGAATTGTTTGATACCACAGGTTCAATATACCAAATTATACATATATATTTTAATAATATAATTGATCATAAAACATAAAAAATATGAATACAAATAATTTTGAAAATGAACAATAAAATGGACAGCAAACCTTTAAATAATTGTTAGAAACAATTTTCACATTGACGTAGAATACAAACATACATGATAAATTTATAAAAGGTTAAGTGAAATTTTTTAAAAAATTTGAATTTAAAAATAATCACTAATAATATATCCTTCAAAATGATAAAAAATTATTTATAAAATATGGATACAAATGTAAAACGTTTTATAATGAAAGGAAATGATCCTTTTTAATACATTGATAACACTTTTGTTGAAAACCAATATTCTAACATGAGTAATAAATCCATATTTTTATAAAGAATGTTTTTTTCAAAAATTATTATTAAATAAAATATAATAAAATATTAGAGTTGGAGAACCCTTCCATGGAAGAATAAAATTTATGATAAAACATTACAACAAAAAGGAAATAATTTTTGATAAATCCACGTCCTTGACATGAAACCTACTCTGTAAGGTGAGAAATATTTGAAATAGATTTTTATGGTAGGAATTTAAATCCATATAAAATAATTATAGAACCCAAAATTATACATTAATGGTTATAATTTATGCATATTTTATGAAATAATTTAAGAGAATGATAATAACTCAATGAATAAGAATTGAGTTACAAAAAATAATATCAATTTTTATATATATTCACATAATTAAAAACATTTGTATCTTAATCACATAATTAAAAATATTAATAATATCAATTTATATATATATTCTACATATATAGTCATTTACAATATGAATTATTGCTAGTTTTTTACATAGTTTAAAACATTTTGTGTTTATAGCTAATTGTTTTACCACTTTTATGGTGACCTACATTTTCAATATATACCACTTAACATTATTAATTAAAAACTATTATAAGAATAAATCTAGGGAAAATTTGTAGGGTTGTTTTATAAGAAACTAAATATATTATATAGGAGTTATGTAATAAAAAAATAAATATATACTTTATTTAATCCTCTTGAAAAACTAATTATTTATTATAATGAAACATGCCGTAGTAACCCACATTCCTTGGCAACATAATTACATTAGAAAAATTTACATAGAATCACATCCTAAAGTATTGAATTTTTTTTAATTTTTTTAATAATAGATGCATACTTGAACCTTTCATTATAGTTGAAAATATAAAATACAACATGGAGAATACTTTGATAAAACCATTATTATCCTAGTATAACCATGTATATCAACCATAATAAACATATTAGAATACTAAGAGAAATAAAATATAATATAAGGGTGATATAGGATTCTTAGTATTGGAATTTATACAATAGAACTATAATATGAAATAATAGTTATATAAAGGACATGACTGAAGCACATGACTTTTAATAAATAAGATGAGAATAATATGTTCAAAATAATATATTATCAAATAATTCATTATAAATAATAAAATGAGCTAGGAAAATTAACCATGGATATCCTAAAAATCCAATGATCTTATAAAAATAAATAAATTATCTCATAATGATAGAATGAATAATGATGGATATCTGAAACATAATATCGAGGCTTCATCTAAGACATCTGAAAATACAAACCAAGGCATTCTACCATAACATCTAAAACTAAATGGGTAAGACCTGGGATAAAACCCAATAGGTTTTGTCTCATGCGACCTACCTTTGCATCAAGGTGCTATAATAGGCCCCACACATCATTTCCTATGTCAAATTTATTCATCACATGAATAAATAATACAATTGAATCAACATGAGATAAAAAATCAATAAAGGTACAGACTGTAAGAATTAGTTATAAAAAATATCAATAATCCTCCAGTAAAAGTGACAATAAACCATCAATATAAATATCATTAAGTGTATTATTGGAGTGTTTCAATAGAATAATATTCAAAAAAAATGTTTACATAGATGAAAATAATCGAAATTGATTATTTGAATATTTATTAAGGTAGATACTCATTCTAATTTTAAAAAATGGTTTAAAATATAAAGATATGCATATAATAAAGAAATACATTTCATTGAAAATTACATTTAAAATTGTAATGTAAGTATCAAATCATTACAGTTTTATGAAGGCCGTAGAATACACTCATTCTATATAAGTTTAAAAAAATGATTTCTTATTTTTGTGAGAAAAATTACAAAGTACCTTGTTTGGAAAATGATAAAAGCACCTCATTAAAAACATTTTATAAAAATTAAAACACCAGTAAATATATATTTAATTATTCATAGGATAATGCTAAAAATATTTTTGGAAAAAATATTATAAAACATGGATATGGAGGAGAAATATTCCCCAATAGAGACTAAATAAGAAACAACATTGAATAATGATGAGATTGTTAAATAAAATCTTACAGCTTTTTAATAAGTCAAATTATACGCCCCATGAAAGAATAATATTTATAAAAACATTAAATATGATGAGAACAAATTAATTTATTATATAACATGTCAAATGGGTGTTATATACACCATAAATAATATTATAAGGGCATAGCATCAAAATATACTTCAGTGAAAGAAAATTGAGATAAAGTTTCGTACGAAGATCATATCATTGAATTGAGCGTTAATAAAATTATTCAATTTTGTGAATTCTCTTTAAAAACAAGAAAGTGAAAAAAAATCATATAAAAAAATCATTCCATGTATAGTCTTAGAATAACATGATCAATGATGTATAATTTTCACCCAATAAATTGAAATTGAATTCAGAAATCGCTTACCAGTATATATTCATTCAAATTGTATGCCCCGTGAAAGAATAATATTAAAAAAAATTAAATATCATGAGACTATATAAATTCATTAAATAAGATTTAAATAGGGTTTTATATACCCCTCATAGAATATTATTGATGTATAACATGAAAATATAACAAAAATAAATAAAATTGAGGGAATGTCCCTTATAATGATCATGTCATTAAGGTGGGAATTAGTTAAATATATCGATTATGTGTATTAAAATTAAATCAACAAATAAACTAGAAATAAAATAATAATATAATCAATTTTCATTCCACACATAATCTTATAATGACATAATCATTGATGTAGAAGTTGAACCTTATGAATTGAAATTGAGTTAAGAAATCCCTTACCGTAAAGCTGAAATAATTGTTTTCATACGGTTAATTTAGTCTATAATAAAATAAAATAAATTAATTAATTAATTTAGAAACTTTTAAAAATAAATTTTATTTCTTATGTACATTTATATCCATTTTATGAGTTATAAAGATAAATTTTGTTTTTTTGGGAGCGTTCATTTCATTCTTTCAGGGTCGGTTAACTCGTGTATAATTATGAATTATCATGTCAAATCAAAATAAAACTATAGAAGTGAAATTAAATGGTATTTATGAAATTAAATATATATAAATATTATCTTAATTACCATTTTTTACATGAGGATGATTCATTTGATAAAACATTAATGATAAATATTTTGTTTAATTTGGTAGTTTTTCCAACCATCACGAAATAGGGGCGTTTTATATAATATTATGTCCATGTTTTATTTAAATAACATGAAATAGGTTACACTATAATTATTAAAAATATATTTAACTATAAAAATGATTATATAACCACCCATGAAGGTTTTAATTGAATACGAAGAAACTAATTATTCACTGAGATGGTTAACTACAATAATTTGAAAATTTGTTTTGTTTTATTGAATAATAGGAGGTAATAAAAGGATGGATATAAAATATTACATTAGAAATATAAAATTAAAAAAATATATTATATTGTATTTATTTATCCTTTATGGATTATAGGGATGAATATAGGGTATGAAAATAAAAGAAATAATGGCAGGTTGTTTGAGAAAGTTACATCTTCAGTATCACATTCTTGAAGGACCCCTTAAGAAACGATGAATTGTTATTCCGATTAAACTGAAAGAACATTAAAGTGGGGGAGTGGTTATAAAAATTTTAGTTATATATTCTAGGGTCTAAAAGGATTTTTAGAATAAAGAGGGAGGTGAGGAGTTGTAGTTATGCATGAGTATGGAAGGTTTAAAGTGATTAAATATTGATTACATTATATTTAAATTGAACCACATTTTGGTAGCATTAATTTTGATGAATTATGTTTATTATAAATTTTTTAAAGGATATTTATAATCTATAAACACTTAAAATATCAAACCACTCTAATTTATTTATTTTAGTTTTTTTATTCTTTTAACATTTAACCTTTCGAAGTTTCATTATTTTACCTATTCTACGATAAATCATTTTTACCACTATAAAATTTTATGTCTAAAAACGAAATATGTTGATAATATAAATTTTACCTTATTACTATAAATATGTAGACTATTTTATCAATTTTAATTCAAAAAATTTAAAAATTATTTCTAGAATTATTCCCATAAATTAGACGACAAAGTGTGTTTTTAGAGAGAAAATGTTCAACAGTTTGAAATGTTTTTATACCAAAATTAAACATTGAATTGATTTAAATGAAAAAAAATTTAACAAATAGATTTATATTCGAATAATTTTTAATATAATAAATTTATAAAATACTTTTTCATTATAAATTATTTAGTGGAATAGTAAGTTTTTAATTAAAATCATGTATTTTTCACTGTTCGTCAAAAAATAAAACTTCTTATAAAATACCAAAAATTCACCCTAAAATAAATTTTATATTCATATTTAGATAGTGAGTTAAATTTTTAAGAAAAAAATTTATTAATGTTCCAAAATTTATTATTAAAATATGTGAGCCATTAAAAGGCCCAAAAATTGTTATTTAGAAAATATAGTTTTTCATTCTTAAAATTGTATTTATTATTTTCCTAATAATACAGAACTTATTTGATGAATTTAAAAACATTTTATTAAATATATAATAAATATTTTTCATAAATATTTTTTATTAATATTTATTAATTTAATTTATTAACATAAAATATAATTGTGTGAATATATATAGTTTTTTATTAAAACATATTCGTTATGTTCTATTGGTTTTTATTAACTTTTATAATTAATTGTTAACCTAATAATTTATTTTGAAAATATTTTTAAACTATATTTTCATAATTTATTTAATCTCATTCATTCCCTCTATTCAAATGGATTATTGATAACTATCGTGATTAAATAATAATATTTAACAGTATATTTATGTTCCGTGTTCAGTTTAGCATATGCTATAGATCATACCGTTCTTTTTAAATATTGAGGCATTAAATTTTCCATTGATATGATAAATTTTATCCTCCCAATTATAAATTTAACTTTGAAAATAAAATGTTCATACGAAAATTCACATTATAAATAGGGTTAATAAAACGTCCTCTTAAAAGGCGGGAAAAGGAAATGTGAAGGTCAGCACAAAATTATGATTTCAAATAGGATATAATTAATGAGATGAGAAAACATAGACATGGAAAAGATATATAGGTATCATGATCTGATGGAGAGTGACAGAGAACATGGTCATTAGAATGTTTATAATCATAAAACTATAAATATGTATTGTGTTAATAGGTCATTTATTTTTTATAAGATTGTTAAATTAATATTTTCTTTCTAAAATAACTTTCCTATTTTTTATGAACCCTTTTACTTAAATGAGTAAGAACATAAAGAAATATAATTACATAACATATAAAGTTTTATCCTTTAAAAACATTTCCACCATAAACTATTCTTTTTCATAAAAATTCAATTCATATATTTTTACTTAAATAAAATTCCAAATTATTTTATTTATCTTAATTAAATATTGTTCTTAAAATGAACTTATCCTTTATTTTGAAAACATTTTAAATAATGAAATCTATGTTATACTCTAAAAAACATCTGGTTTTCTTGTGGTATTCGATGTACCAATGTCATCCCTTACTGGTATTTTCAAGTATTGCAACCTTTCTGGATTAAACAAGTTGTTTCCCAACCATTGGGTTTTGCTTTCTTGAAAAATATATTAATATAATCATTACAAAATTACAAATATATCCCTAACATGTTAAACTTCAATGAATGTTATTAACCTGAAATTTTGTCTCGTACATTTCATTTTTCATTCCCCAAAATATAATAAACAATATTGTGTCATTCATTTTTTATGTATTTAGTAATCCAGCTGAAATTTCATTAGTAATTTCATCACTTACTCCAGGAAATGAATATCCATAAATGAATTTTTTATTACTAAAACATTGAAATACACTTTTAATAGTTCAAATTAATTTGATCTGTTTGTCTCAAATTATTTTCCAACTAAAGTCAATGAATGATATCCCATATGCATAAATACATTAGTATTTAATACATCCATAAAAGTTCAACTTAAACCATTTTGTAAATGGTAAACGTTACAAATCATCTAATTGATCATGATCCAAAACATTAGAAATAAGGATACCAATTTTTGAAAATTAACTTATTGTAAATCTACCAAATCATATAAGGTATATATTTATTGTCACATACCGAACATATGAATTACATTATCTTGAATTATCATGAAACATGGTAACAATAAAACTTACCATAAAACCTTATTGAAACATTCATGAATCCATATCCTTTCACTATGAGTTATTTATAAATAATTAAAGATTATATCACAACATTAGGAAACCCAATGTATAATCTCACCACTATATAATTTAAATTGAAAATTTAGATATGTTAAAACTCTAAATCATAAGATTGGATTTTTTGGGAGTATTTGAAAATTATTTTACAGGGTTTCACTATCTAATCCATGATTTTATAATTCTAGTTCCCAAAGTTTCTACTAAAATTTCTATGATACCGACAATAAGGATATTGACCCCGGTAGCCTAGATTCAGTGTATAATTTATTACATAAGAAAAATATACAAGGAATAACATATTAATAAACTAAACAATTTAGTACTTTTGGAATGATAGATGCATACTTGAGCCATAAATTAAAATTTAAAACAATATACAACATGGATAATCCTTTTTTGACACTATTATTTTTCTATCTTAACCATTCATATCAATCTAATGAACATCATGTCATCCTGTAAAAATAAAGCATAATAAATGGATGAGAAAATATTCTTTGTAAGGGTATGTATACATTGGAATACATCATAAGTAATAAATTACAATTATGGAAACATAAATTACTGAGCCACATGCCATTTAATAAAAAATATGAGTATAATATGGATAGAAAAAATAAAATCGAATAATTACTAATAAATAATTACATGATCAAGGAAACATAACAAAAAATATTCTACTAATTTAATGATCATATAGAAATAAATAAAAACTCTCATAATAAACATATTCATAATTATAGAAATTTAAACCATATAGTCAAGGCCTTATCTATGAAATCTGAAAATACATCCAAGGCCTTGTACCATGACATGTAAAAATAAATGGGTAAATCATTGGGCAAAACAATCTAGTTTATAACATGAAACCAAATTATACATATAGTGTATATAATGGCCCCACCCATCACATAATAAGTCCAATTCACTCCTCACATGAATAAATAATACCACTGAATTAACATTCCATAAAAAAAGTATATATTCATATTGGAAGTACCATACATATGAAATATACACACTTCCCCAGTAAAACTGATCATAAACCATTAAAAGAAATATGATAAATAATATTATTATATTATTTCATTAAAATAAGATTAATCAAACAATGTTTACATATATGATAAATCTTTAAATATATTGTTGAAATTTATGTTGAGGAAAATACCTTTTTTATAATGTAGATTGTTTTTAAAATCTAATGTTGCACACTAATGAAGAAATCATTTCATTATAAGATAAAGTTTTAAACTTTGAAAGGAAGATAAAAATATTTAGGTAATACTAAAGGAGTGAAAATCCATTCATGTAGTTTTATATAAAAAAGTCTTTCTATATTTTTGTATGGAAAAAACATTACCTCATTTGGAAAATCTCAAAGAAGATTCCTTTCAAAACATTTTTTAAAATTTATTAATTTGTAACAACCTAGAAGTTCCATGAAATTTTTTTAATTAATTGGAAATTTTACGAGTCTGTGAAAATTGAAGACACGTGATTCTGAGGCCTGGAGAGCCTAGAATGAATTTCTGGGAAAAACATCTAGTATGTTCCATAAACGTGTGAGCGAGTTTTTTCTAACTCATGAAAAATTTCTTGGAATTGGAATATAAGGGCACCATTGAACTCGTAGCGTCGATATTCACTTAAGGAAACTGTCACCTTGACCAAAGTAGGTATAGGGTAAAAGTTAGTTTTTGGGACTTTCGTGGGAAAATAAAAATAAAATCATTTAACATTTTACTTTTTTTCTTGAAACCTCCCGTGTGTGGGTTATGGTGGTGGGGACCACCCGAGCATAAACACACAATTTTAATTCCATGAGGTGGGGACCACCAGACTCCTCGTAATGGGGGAGAAACATCTCACCTCCCTCTTTATTGAGGAGGATCCTCTTGAACATCTTCTACATTATTTTTTCCAACTTGTGTGTGTGTGCCAACATAATTTCTTCTTATGTTAAATTATATTGGCACCATTTTTCCTTTGGGTTGACAAAGGAGAGTGATCTTGTAGTATTACTTTATTTAATGAACAACACCAACGAAGAACTTCTTCTCTGAATGAAGAACTCCTATGAAGAACTTCTTCTCCAAACAAAGAACTCCATCAAAGAACATTCTTCAGAATCAAGTATAAGGATGAGGAAAGAACCAACAATAGAGGAAATCGTCGATGAAACCGACATTTGTCTATTCCCAACAATTTGTCTTCTTCCTCACGACCTCATCGATGTCATCAAGTGAACTAGGTAGTGGGTTATTTCTATATGATTATGACATCCCATTTACTCCCCTTATATTTTTTTGTAGGATTGGGAATAGAGATGGACGAGGGTTGTAGGGATTGATGTTTTTAAATATCTTTCATACTCAATCTTTATTCATGATTACGTTGAGCCGCTTTCTATCAATCTAATGCAGAGAGTGTGGGCCAAAAAAGCATGGCCCTTCCTCTCTGTAATTGTTTTGATGATATGTGGAGTTCTTTGCGATAGAGGAAGACATCAATCAGATCAGGTTTTTAGGCACCTATGTATCACGAGAACAGTGGCTAACACCTCCACTGGCCACGACGTAGGCGATGGTGCAAGCGCGCTGCCCCACAGCCCCCGCCGCCTCGTGGCCTCTGCGCCCTATGACACCATCGCTCGCAGCCTCTGTGGAACTCTGCGGCCGAACCACCCTATGGACGAGTCACCGTCCCGTTGATGAACCCCCACGGACTGAGCCACTACCCCACAGTCTGGCCACTGATCCATGTCCGAACCCCCGCGGCCAAGCCACTACCCCGCGGTCGGGCCACCTTTTGCGGCCGAACCGCCCGCGGCCAAGCCGTAGCCCCGCAGTAGAGCTGGTTCCCACGACTGAGCCGCTCCATATCTGAGCCACCCAACAGCCTCACGACACCCTCCACAGCTGAGCCACCCTATGACCATGCCGCATTGCGGCCCCCCAAGGCCCCTCATGGCCTTCCGGACCACCCATCATGGTTCGGGCCGCATTGCGGGTAGGGTCGGGTCAATCCGACCTGGTCGGATTGCACCTGGACCCACTTTGACCCAAATATGCTCTTTCGGCCCTAATGTTTTCACCGAAAGTCCGTTTGACGAAACGTTAGGGGCTCTAGAAATTTTGGAGCAAGATGGTCCCTTTGGTATACCTCACCAGGGTTTTCGATAATGTTGGGGAACAGTTGAGTTTGATTGAGCACGAATCCAACCGCGACCTCCAGACAAAAATAATAAAAACTCAGAGATCGGGCATCCGATTGACGCACCGTCTATTGAGTTGAGACACCTCTGACATAGAGGATCTTTTAAATAATTCTTTCTGGGACTTTGTGGAAGTTGGATTATTGACCAGCAGATTATGGAGTGGATCCTCCTGTAAACGAGCGAGTATAGTGCAGAATCCCGATAGCTAGTTGTGATGAGAAGATTAACTAGCAATCCTGTGTGGGTCAGATCCTAGCAATCATGTGTGGGTCAGATCCAAGTGATAATGTGTGTGATAGATCCTAGCAATTTTGTGTGGGTTAGATCCTAGCAATCATGTGTGGGTCAGCTCCTAGTGATCTTGTGGGGGTCAGCTCCTAGCGATCCTATGTGGGTCATCTCCTAGTGATCCTATGTGTGTCAGCTCCTAGCGATCCAGTCTGGGTTATCTCCTAACGATCCTCTGTGGGTCATCTCTAAGAGATCTTGTCTGGGTCAGATCTTAACGATTCTATGTGGGTAAATAGTAGAGCCACATAATGGAGTAAGATGATTTAGTAGCTATAACTAATCATCTCTACTACCATACCTAAGATATACCCGGTGTGAGTTGAGTTCGTACCTGTGTGGTTCATTCCTTCGTGATAATACCATGGTGGTATTCTTCTGCGTGGAATACCTATGTGGTAATTTCCTTTGTGGTTTTCCTTCCTTGGTGGAACATTTGAGCTTTGGGATTTGGGGTTGGACCCTGTGTTTCTTCATGATTGAGATGGGTATAAATATAACTTAGGTATATATATGGGCATATACCAATGTAGGGTTGACATTTGACTTCATGCCTTGCGGTTTATCCATTTTGGATTTTGTGAGACCTTGAGGGTCTCAGGGTCCCAACTGAGTATCGCTATACTCACCACTTCTCAGGTTGTGCCTTCACCTTGTTGTGTTTGGTGTAGATGATGGACATCATTGATTGAGACTGTGGGTACCATGACTGGATAGTGCACAGAGAAGTCAGACAGACGTGCAGTGCTGAGGGGGCAATCTATACCTACCTTTCAAGTAGGAACCTCAAAGGTTGACCCGACATCTGTCTTCTTTTTTGCTCCAGAATTACTGATACATCAGTTTCTTGTACTTTCCTGTTGGGCATGTATTCTGGCCCCATTTACTTACTACACTCACTCTATTTACTATTCAGTTTTCTTGTGTTCATATATAGCTGTGTGCTTGGTTTCTCATGATTACAGGTTTTAAAGGAAATGCCTTTCCAGTTTTACGAATTACGCATTTCGGTGCTAGTCGCCAGCCCTGGCCTATGGAAAGCGGGCTTGGGGTAATCACGACATGGGCCCCGGGGGACGGGTCGTGAAAAATTGGTATTAAAAGGAGGTTTTACCCCAAAACATAGGACTCTGATCTTTCTTTTAATGGAAATAGTTTTAAGTGTAGTGAGTGTGGTTATCAGTTTATGAAATCCAATGCGGGTGCGAAGACTGACGTAACCAGACACCAGGACCCTGACTTCTAATTTCGAGCTCAGTGCACGAAAACATTGATTGAGTGTGCATTTTCAAAGGTTTTCTTGGAGATATTTTGAGTCATCTCGCTAGGTATAACTTATTGACCATGGCACATCTATTTCTTTTCTTGATTCCTCCACACAGACTGACAGCTGGGGTTCCGAGAGTAGTACGCACTGATAGCCCACCAAGCGACGAGGCCTCGATGTAGGGCCACTTTCCAGTAGAGGAACCAACAGTACCATTATCCGTTGGGCCACCAATGCCACCATCCCCAATATTAGAGGGTGCACGATGCTTGAGTGTGTAGCAAGAGTTCCAGCACTAGATGCAACCCAGGATCAGGGGAGAGACGGACCCACAGGTGGTTGCGGATTAGCTGGAGGCTGTGGTGAGTGTCTTCGGACTAGTAAGGACAATAACCGATCTCATGGTGATCCTTGCTTCCATCCTTCTACATGAATTAATAGGAAGATAGTGGAGCTTGATGCTCCAGGTTCACGATGAGGTGACACTTCTCTTGGAAGACTCCGAGAGCCTGTTTTGGGCAGAGTTTGTTCCAGCGACACTGCATGCATTACACATTTAGGAGCGACTTCATCTGCAGAAAGGCATCATGATAGAGGCTCAATACTCAGTGAGGATCGCTTACCTCTCACGCTACTCCACATATATGGTGTAGGACCAATTATTTAAGACCCTTAACTTGGAGCAGGGACTCAAGAGAGAGATCAGGGCTTCGATGATCTCATTTAGCATCCCAACGCAGGTTGGCATGTTAGAGAGAGCATAGTTATGGGAGAGTTTCCTTTCTGAGCAGTCACCAGCAGCACCACCCACCACCGGACATCACGTTGTAGAGTCTTATGTAGGTAAAAGCTGACAGATGTCACAGAGGTCTAAGAGTACCATACCTAATGGTGGACGACAGCATGATTCATGATCAGTTGTGCGTGGCATATGAGGCGAAACTAGTCATAACAGGAGATGGCAGTGTTATGCATGTTGTGGGAAACGTCACATGGCTCGTGACTGTCCAACCCGTCGTACGGATGATCAACAGATGGTCAAGGGATAGCCCAGGGAGAGACAAAGGTTTGACCAAGGACGTCCGAAGGGAGCAGGTAGATGTGGCAGAGGAGCTGGTCATGCAACTGGCTCTGGGTGAAGATTCGAGACGTTACCGCCACCACCACCATGAGGTCCACCCCTACCGCGGGGAGTAGGTGGACAGGGGAAATCTCAACTCCAGGAAGCTAATGCCAATGATCAGGGTGCTCTAGAGATTATATGAGGTATGATATGTGTCTACTCTACCTTAGCTACAGTATATATAGACATAGGTGCCTGTCATACTTTTATTTCCACTGCCCTCATTTGGAGCCCGGAGATTACGACGGAGCCATTGGCTTCATCCTTACAACTAGAGACTCTTACGGGAGTGGATTTGACGATTATGCACTGGTTCTGGCATTTTGAGCTTACTTTAGGAGGTGAGATCTTCAGTTGGGATCTCCATGTTGCGGCATCGAGCCCTTACGGCGTCATCCTGGGTATGGACTGGTTATATACAATCCATGCTCAGAATGAATGTATTAGGTGCAAATTGCAGTGTATCTGCACGGTGAGACCAGGTTTACCTTCACCGGCGAGAAGGGATCCTTTGCAGAATAGGATGGACATACCTGGAAGAGAGTGCAGCTGATCACTAATCAGTTGGAAAGCCTTACCCTCGGAGAGGTTGATGTGGAGAGTCTGAGTTATCCTGTAGTGGTGGACCAGTATGCGGCTGTCTTCCTTGATGATGTTGCCGGTCTACCTTTTCATAGGGAGGTGAACTTTTACATTGACTGGTACCCCCGGGATGTCACCAATATCTACAATAGTGTATTAGATGGCTCCCGTATAGCATTGTGAGATGCGGGTACAACTAGAGTACTTATAAAGTGAAGGGTTCATTTGACCTAGTGTTTCACCTTGGGCAGCCCCAATTTTGTTCTCTAAGAAGGCGGATGGGTGCTTAAGGATTTGTGTATACTATCGGCACCTGAACCAGGTGACTGTGAAGAATAGTAACCCACTCCCAAGGATTGAAGACCTCTATGATCAACTAAAGGGAGATATGTGGTTCTCGAAGATAGACATCAGATCAGGCTAACAGCAGCTTAGAGTACGAGACAAGGATGCTTAGAAGAAAACATTCAGATGTCGGTACTTCCCTTATGAGTTCTTGGTTATTCCATTCAGTGTAACCAACACAACAGTAGTGTTCATGGGACTCTTGAATAGGAACTTTCAGTCAAACCTTGATCGCTTTTTAGTTGTCTTCATCGACGACGTACTGATCTACTAGACTACTAAGGAGGAGCATGTGTATCATTTGCAGATAGTTATAGACACACTATGAGAGCACCATCTTCATGGTAATCTCTCGAAGTGCTAGTTCTAGATCTGAGAGGATCACTTTCTAGGACATTTCATCTTAGAGGCTGGAGTTGCAGTGGATCCAGTGAAGATTGAGGTGGTACTTTCTGGGGAGCCACCCTAGAGTGTGACAAAGATACATAGTTTCCAGGGTTTGGTTGGATAATTCTAGAGGTTTGTGCCTGATTTCTCTAGAGTTACAACACCTTTGTTAGTGTTAATGAAGAAGGGGCAACACTTCATGTGGTTGGTGAGATACCAGCAATGTTTTTAATAGCTGAGGCAGAGGCTGACTAGTGCCCCCATCTTGAGGCTTCCAGAGGAGGGTGTATGGGACGTAGTCTACTGTGACACATCTGGGACCGGACTCAGATGTGTCCTGATGAAGGAGAAAGTAGTGATGGAATATTTTTCTTGACAGCTGGGAAATCATGAGAAGAACGATGCTACACATGACCACGAGTTAGCAGCAGTGGTCTTAGCCTTGAAGATGTGGCGACATTACTTGATGGGCGAGTGTTTCACAGTCTACTCAGATCACAAGAGTCTCAGGTATGTATTCTCTCAGAAGGACCTGAACCTAAGATAGTGATGTTGTCTTGAGTTCCTCCAGGACTATTTCTTCAAGATAGTCTATACTCCTTGGAAGGGGAACATTGTAGCAGATGCACTCAGCCAGAGATCTGGTATACAGCTGCTGGGCGAGGTGACGGAGCAGCTGGTCTCTTTGCAGATATCCTTGTGAATAGATATAGATCATCTTCCCTTATGTCTCTTATAGTCACTCCCCCACTTCTTTAGTGATTCAGGGAGGCGCAACATGTGGATGATGACTGCGAGACAGGACATGCTCAGATATCCACAAGACAGGCACCTGATGGATTTTCTGAAGGTAGGGAGAAGGTTATTCTCTTCAATGGACGTACCATGGTACCAGAGTCACTTCGAGAGGATGTGTGGAGGGAGTTCCACACATCCCCTCTATAGGTACATCCAGGAGGTGAAAATGTACCAGGATATCCGATGACAGCACTGGTGGCCAAGGATGAAGAAACCAGTAGCAGAGTTTGTCTCGTGGTGCCTCACATGTTAGCAAGTTAAGGTAGAGAATCAGGTACCAGCAGGCTTGTTTCAGCCTTTAGAGGTCATAGAGTGGAAGTGGGATGGAATTTCCATGGACTTCGTGATAGGACTTCCATGTACATCCAGGGGTCATGACTCGATTTGGGTGATCAAGGATCGACTCACCACATCAACCAAATTCATACAGATCAGAGAGAAGTGGTAAGTAGAGAGCTTGGGATGCCTCTATGCATTGGAGATTGTGCAGTCACATAGAGTGCCCTCGATGTTTGTCTCTAATCATGATGTATGTTTTACTTCTCGTCTATGGAAGGTGTTGCATGAGGCTTTCAGGATGCAGATTTGTTTGAGAACCACCTTCCATCCTCAGACAGATGGCCAGACTGAGCAGACCATTCAGACCCTCGAGAACAAGCTACGTGATTGCATCCTCGACTTCGGTCGCAGCTGGGAGGATCACTTTACTTTGGTTAAGTTTTCCTACAACAACATCTATCACTCCACCATTGGGATTGCACATTTTGAGGTGTTGTACCAGTGACCTTTCTGATCAACATTGTGCTAAAATGACCCAGGGGAGTCAGCACTATTGGGACTTGAGATAGTATAGGATACCAGAGAGAAAGTGTAGATCATCAAGTAGTGGATAAAGACTGCAAAGAGTAGGTAAAAGTAATATTCTGATAGGAGACGGAGACCATTGGTGTTCAAGGATGGCGACCACTTCTTTCTATGGGTATCACCCCGATGAGGTTTACAGAGATTTGGTTGAGGCAAAAAGTTATCTCCGAGATTCATTGGAACTTATAAGTTCCTCAGCAGTGATGGCAAGGAGGAATACCACTTAGCTCTTCCACCTCAGTTGCACTGGGTGCATGAAGTCATCCACGTATCCCTGGTGAGGAGATACGTGCATGAACCATCTCACATCATCGACCATGGCGAGCTGGATGTCGACGATTGGGAAACTTTTACATAGGTTCTAGTAGATAATGAGGATCTACAGGAGTGGGTCCTTTTTGGACATTTGATACCTCTGGTGTGAGTTCGCTGGCATCATGGGAGCCTCTAGGAGATCACATGGGAGAGAGAGGCTCAGATACGTGCATAGTTCCTCCACTAGTTCCCATAGTTTGAGTTGTGGCTTATGGTGATGTAAAGACCTAAGGTGGGGAGAATGTAAAGACCCATAATTTCCATGTAATGTTTTTTAATTAAATGGGAATTTTATGAGTCTGTGAAAATTGAAGGCACGTGATTCCATGGCCCGAAGTGTCTGGAATGAATTTCTGAACTTTGTTTTTCGGGTACGTTCAGTAAAAGTTCTATCAGGTTTTTCTAACATTGAAACTGGTGCTCAGAATTGAAATACGACAGTACTGTTGAACTCACAATGCCGGTATTTTTTAAGGAGAACTTCACCTCGACCGTAGTAGGTCGAGGGAAGAAGTTAGTCTATGGGATTTTCCTGGGAAAATAAAAATAAAATATTTAATTTTTTTTTATTCTTGAAACCTCCCATGTGTGGGTGATGGTGGTGGGAATCTCCCAAGCATAAACCCCCATTTTGAATTCCTAGAAGTGGGTACCAACAGACACCTCTTAATGGGGGAGAAACCTTTCAACTCCCTCTTTAATGAGGAGGAGCCTCCTAAACTTCCTCTACATTAATTTTTCCAACTTGCGTGTGCGTTCCAACTTAATTTATTCTTATGTTAAATTATATTGGCAGCGCTTTTTATTTTGGGCTGGCAAGGGAGAGAACTATTAGAGGATTACTTTCTTCAATGAAGAACACCAACGAAGAACTTCTTCTCTGAATGAAGAATGTCAATGAAGAACTTCTTCTCTGAATGAAGAATTCCATCAAAGAATGTTCTTCAGAATCAAGCAAGAGGATGAAGCACGAACTAAAAATCTAAGAAAACACTGACGACACCAATGTCAATATATTCCCAACGATTCATCTTCTTCCTCATAACCTCATAGACGTCATCAAGAAAATGAGGTATGGGTTTATTTATATATGATTATAACTTCCCATGTACACCCCTTCTAATTATTTTTCAGGCTTGGGAATAGAGATTGATGAGCATTGTGGGGATTTATGTTTTTAAATATCTTCCACACTCGTTCTTGATTCATGAATATGTTGATTCGCCTGCTACCACTCTAATTAAGAGAGTGTGGGCCTGACAAACATGGACCATCATCTCTGCAATTCTTGTGATGATACGTGGAGTTCTTTGTGATGGAGGAAGACAGAAAATGGAGCGGGTTTTTTGGCACTGATGAGGCATGAGAATGGAGGTCGGAACCTACGACGGCTACGACACAAGTGACGGCACAACGGCACCACCCCGTAGCCTCCGTGCCCTGGGGCGCCGCCGCCTGCGGCCTCCACATTGCTTCTTAGACGATCCACCTCCCCAGGGCTGAGCTGTCATCTGCAGCTGAACCCCTGCGGTCGAGTCGCCACCCGGTGGCCGATCCACTGCAGCTGAACCCCCATGGCCAAGGTGTCACCCTTCAGCCGGGCCACCTTCTGCGACCGAACCACCCACGGCCGAGATGCCACCCCATGGTCGAGTCGCCGCCCATGGCGGAGCCGCTCCACAACCGAGCCACCTCACATCCTCACAAAACCCCCCGCGACTGAACCCCCCGCATAGAAACCTTTGCGGCCATGCCACCCCGCAGCCATGCCGCCCCGCGACTAAGCCGCCCCGCAGACCCTTGCAGCCCTCACAGACTACTGGACCGCCCAGCGCAGGATGGGCCGAACCCATAGTGTTGGGCCGCATTATGGATCGGGCCTGACCCATGGGGTGGGGTGGGGTCAACCGAGGTCGGGGTGGCCGTGGCCGGGTCGGGCCGGGTCGACCCAGGCAGGGTCAGCCTAGGATGGTTCGGGTCGGGTCAGACCTGACCCAGACCCACTTCGACCCATTTACACTCTTTGTCCATTACATTGGCACATAACGTCTGTTTGATGAACCATTAGCGGTGCTAGAAATCTTGGAGCAAGATAGTCCCTTTGGTATACCATATTGGAGTTTTGGATAATATTGGGGAATGTTCGAGTTGGATCGAACATGAATCCAACCGGGACCTCAAGACAAAAGGCTAATAAGTCATAGACCAGGCGTCCAATTGACCTGTCATCTGTTGGGTTAAGACCCCCATGATGTGCCAGAGCTTTTAGATAAATTTTCATGCCAATTTGTGGTAGTTATAGTATTGACTAGTAGCTTGTGGAGAGGATCCTCCCAGAGATGAGCGAGCATAGTGCAAGAACCCAAAAGGTGGCTGTGACGAGAAGACTGACTACTGATCCTGTGTGGGTCAGCTCTTAGCGATCCTGTGTGGGTCAGCTCCTAGCGATCCTATGTGGGTTACCTCCTAGCGATACTGTGTGGGATAACTCCTTACAATCCTTTGTGGGTCAACTTCTAGCGATCCTGTGTGGGAAAGCTCCTAGTGATCTGGTGTGTTTCAGCTCCTAGAAATTCTGTGTGGGTAAGCAGTAGAGCATGTTAATAGAGTAACATGATTTAGTAGCTAGGACTAATCATCTCTATTATCATACCTAGGTTATACCTGGTGTGAGTTGTGTTCGTACCTGTGTGGTAAATTCCTTCATGATAATACCATGGTGGTATTCTTCTATGTGGCATACCTGTGTGGTACATCTGATTGTGGTTTTCCTTCCATTGTGGAATAGATGAGCTTTGGGATTTTCGGTTCGTCCCTATGTTTCCTCATGATTGAGATGTGTATACTTGATAACTTATGTATATGTTTGGACATATACCTAAGTAGGGTTGACAGTTGACTTCATGCTTTGAGGTTTATCCTTTGTGGATTTTGTGAGACCTTGAGGGTCCTGGTGTCCCTACTAAGTATCGTTATACTCATACATGCATGGGATATGGCCACACCTAGTTGTGTTGGGTGGAGATGATGAAAAACGATGATCTAGACAGTGGGTACCAGGAATGGACGGTGCCCGGAGGAGACAGATTGACATGGAGTGTTGAGGAGGCGATATGTACCTTCCCTTCAGGTAGGAACCTCAAAGGACCACCAAGAAGTTGTCTTCCTTTTTTCTCCAGAATTACTTGTACTTTAGTTTCTTGTACTTTCCTATTGGGATTGTATTCTGGCCCCATTTACTTACTCTACTCACACTGTTTACTATTCATTTTACTTGTGTTCGTATCTTGCTATGTGCTTCGCTATATGTGATCACAGGTTTTAAAGGTGATTCCTTCCCAGTTTAATGAATTACGCCTTTAGGTGCTAGTCGACAGCCCCTAGCCTATGGAAGGCGGGCTTGGGGTAGTCATGGCATGGGCCCTGGGGGATGGGTCATGACATAAATGGTTAAAAATAGATTTAAATTCTCATAAGATAACATTAAAAATATTTTTGAGAACATTATTAAATAATATGAACATTTATGGGGAATATTCCCCACTGGAGACTTAAATATAAAATTTTTTTAATAACAACAATAATGTAAAATAAAACCTAACCACACTGTAATCTATCAAATCATATGTCCTAGGAAATTTTTATTTTTTTTAAATTAAATAACATGATAATAAAGAAATTCATGATATACCATGTCAAAGGGGCATTATATACATCTCATAAAAGGTTATATGGTCATAACATCAAAACATGCCTCAATGAAATAAATATGATACAATGTCCCTTACAAAGCTCATATCATTGAAGTGAGCATTAATTCAAACAACTATTTATGTGTATTCATTTTAACTAAACATAAAAAATTTTGAATAAAATCATAATATGTTCAATAGAAATTTGAAAAAATAATCTAAGAATGACATAATCATTGTTGAAAAAGATTAACCTAATCAGTATAAATTCTATTAATAAATCCTTTAACACTTAATAATCAATCAAATCATATACCCCATAAAATAATAGAATTTTTAAAAAAATTAAAAATCATATGAATAAATAAATTCATGATATAACATGTCGATGTGGTGTTATATACACCTTAAGAAATATTATAGGCGAATAACATCAAAATATGCATCAACGAAATAAAAATGAGATAAAGTACCTCAGAAAGATTATATCATTGAATTGAGTGTTAATAAAATTAATTTATTTCTTTAAATAATATAAATTAACATAAAAAATTGAAAATAAAAACATAACATTATAAAAATTAATTCCAGAATTAAAATTTGCATGACATAATCAATGAGGTAAATGTTTAACCCACAAAATGGAAATTAATTCCAAATATTTATATTTAAGATTATTTTGTGAATTGTTATAATTTATAATAAACTAATCCACCACCCATTTAATTTTTTGTTTTGGTCAATTGTAAACTTTTACCTTCTAACTTTATCTCATTTAATTATTTTACATATACTATGGTGAATATTTTCTTACCACGGTAACTTTTTAAGAATAAAAAATTAAAGGAACATAAAAAATAATTTTCAAATTATTATTCCAAATATGAAACAAAATTTAACTAATTAAATTCAAATAATTATAAAAATCATATGTATAACTATTCTCACAGACCAGAAGAAAAAGTTGGTTTCTAAAGATACATGTTCAAAAGTTGGAAATATTTTATTATAAAAAGTAAATGTGAAATTTATTTCAATCAACCATATTTTATTAATATATTTATTATGGAAAAATTATGACTTTAAAACAAATTAAAAATATAATTTAGCATTAAAATTGTCTAGATGAAATGTTACTTTTCAATTAAAATTATATATTTTACATTATTCATTAAGAAATGAAACTTCTCTCACAACAATAAAAAATTCTTCCTAAGTTAATTTTTATATTATTATTTTAAAAAATAATTCTATTATTTTCAAAAATAATCTTTATAAATGTGTCAAAATATAGTATTAAATTAGGTTCACCATTAAAATGTTTGAAAATTTAATTTTAGAAAAATACAACTTTTTATTATTAAGATTTGATTTTTATTCATAATCCTTTAAAAATTATCGAAATAATTTTAAAAAATTATATTTAATGTGTAATATATATATATTTTCATTATCTTTCACTAATATAGATTAATTTATTTTATTATTATAAAATGTCATTGTGGATATAAACATAGATTTTTTATAAAAACACATGCTTTTTAATCAATTTTCTTTATATTCATTTATAATTAATTAGTAACCAATGGATTTTTTATAAACATGTTTAGAATATATTTTACAAAAATATATAATATCATTCATTAAAGACATCCAAACAGATACGTGATAACTATCACAATTAAATAATAATATCTAATTGTTTGTTTAAGATCAATGTTCTATGTAACATAAGATATAAAACATAGTGTTTTATTAAAATATCGAGGTGTTACAATTTTATTATTGGTTACCTAAAAATAAGTAATTTTATAGAGATGTACACTATTATTAAAGAGTGGGTATAAAGATAAATACGTGATAAAGAATATAAATTGAACATTATCCATCATCATTTATAGAAAATGAGGCATAACATTACATAATAATAATAAGTATAAGATATAAAATATGGAAATATGGTTACAACATAAAAATAATATATTCATAATCCTATAAAAAAGGATTGATCAAAAGTATTAAAAAACATATTACAATGATTATTTAAAAAGGTATCATAATACAAATCATCGATTATCATGGAACATCATTCCTCTTCCTTCATTTATGTATGCAACATAGATCATATTTCATAATATGGAATTTCACCAATAACCCATGGAGAATAAATAATATGTATCATATTAAATCATTGAGTATATAAATTAACAAATACAAGAAGTTTTCAACATTCTTAACCCATGAGAATGTAATGTGGGTTTTGTACATGTTAGTCCCTCATAAAAGAAGTATAATTGTATCAATAAAAATAACTAATATGAAAAATCGGTTTTTCCATTCCAAATATAAAAAAATTATCATGAAAAAATAAACATATGATTTTGGAAGCATAATAGGTATGAAAAGTCGTTTATGTAATGACATTATTGAGATAATAGTGGTCCTGTAATGATTGATCATCATTTGGATAATAATGGGATGATTATAAGTCTATGTGAACATAATAAATTTTAATATAGAATACTAATTAAAAATTATGTAAATGGATAAAAATAGAAGGAATATAATTCCTTGCCCTAAAATGTAGCCTCTTAATGCTTGGGGAGAGTTCGTTTGAACATTATAAATTCATTGTAAGAATATAAAGAGGTTAAATGAGGGTAAAACTGTGATTAATGGATATTAAGTGAATTACCTGGGGATGTGATGTGTGTTTTTATATCAAATGTGGGGTGATTTATTAATAATTTATAAAAATAGGCAATAGGAATATATGGTGGGGAAAATGAAAAACCAAAGATCATGGGTTTTCCTATAAGGTTGGAATAATCGTTTTTAATTTAGCTCTCTATTTTATCCTAATTTGTGTTCCTAATGGGATCATGGGAGTTTTGGTGGTTTTGGGGGCTTGTTCAGAGCTTAGAAACTGCTTATTTGTGAAAAGGCTAATAGGATGCAGGGATAGTAAAAAAGGTTGACCCAAGTCATATGGAATGAGTAATGTATGAGGGGTTGGATATAATGTTACAGGTGAAGACACAGTTTTATGAAAGCATGATACCTGAGTCAGACACCCCTATCGTGGATCTCCATTTTTTGATTGAGGCTCGGTTCACAGTCTATACACAATTTGTCTAACTGTGCGCCATTTCCAAGAATGGCCCCCCTTAAGACCAATAAGGGAACCGAGTTGGAACATGGTTTGGACAACCTTGCATCCAAACCATTAAATTTATTTTAAATGGGGGAAAAAAATTTACCTTTAAATATATTATAAAATTTTTTTGTGGGCCCCCCATTCTTCAATATAGAACCTTCAGGTGTTGGGAGATCCCTCAAAGCATGGAGGCTAGGATTGGCTCCCATTTCTTGATCCAAACTCAGAATAAAACACTATCAGTGACATTGAATCTTCACCGGCGACTTATTCCATTATCACATGTCTTTTATAATTTTTCTTCTTATCAAGTAGGTTATTTTGATGAAAGATGATATAACATATTTTCATGGTTTTCATTCATTATTTATTTTTCTATTGACCAAGAGCGAATCAAAGGTAAATAATGTAATATTCTTTTACCATGTTTATATGATAGGTTGTATATACCTTTTCTAACATGGCATGGTGTTTTATAAAATATGTTTACATTTTTCTGCATGCTGTATTTTTTTTCATTTCAGAAGTAATTAATTAAATGTTTAAAGTGAATGAGTTGAAACCTTTTAGTTTGGAACATGGGTAGATTTTATCATTGGTGGTCATTTAACCTCAACCTAATCCACCCATGGGGTGTACCCTTGTGTCTTCCCTTTGTTTTACCACCTTTTGGGATAATGTGATCTCACCTATTTTAGGTGAAGCCTTAAGGAGAATTAAATAAGCTGATAAATGTTTTTAGAAACTTTTTTTTCAAGATCCCTATTTAATGAATGGAATTAAGTATTTTGATTTGGTAAGAGATGATTATGGACTCTATTACTTGTTACTACATTTTATTAAATTGTACGAATGAATTATTTTATAAATATTGAATGAATTGAAAGGAATAATTGGTTATTTATATCTGAATGAATTTTGATGATGAATTGAAATGGTATTGGAATCCTTTGATGAGCTCCTTAGATCTTGATTCCATTAGATAAAATTCGAAATTAATACTCTATAGACCAATATTATTGTAGTGGATTCCTTGGACATGTTTACTCCATAGATCCTAATTCTATAGGATGCCACATACCTTGTAACCCCTCATATTCATCGTTCTTGGACACTCATTGAAAATGTTCCGTTGAAATACTCCTTGGACCCTACAGAAATCTTTTAAGAGTTTCCATCACGATGCTCCTAGGACTTGATGAGGATTCCTTATTATAATATACATTGGATCCAACCATTCACGATCTAACATTGGATAACACATCATGGCCATTGTTGTTTTATTACATTGGATTACAAAATTAGGCCATTATTTAAATGCAAATTGGCTATACGGTGTGGCCATGGTGGATATTTTTTTATTTAAACTGATGTCCCTAGTATGGGTATCAGTTTATAGTTGTTATAATAGATAGTATCAATATTTATTTCATTACAATAGCCCTTATTTATGGGATCCTGATTGAGGTAAATAAGGATCCATGTTTGGATTGACAGGATCACACCTTACTTTTGTAATGTTATACATTTAATATATATTGCACAAGGATTATATTTATATTTCACATACTGGACTTGTAATAGACATAGTTGGTGGTGGACTACTACGGGTATCTCACACCCTATTGGGGATTTTATTGGGTACCCAGATAAAACATCCATGATATGGGTAGGGATTGGGGAAGTTCCAACTGTTTGATGCCTGATTTGATTGTTTCTTAATACCAGGGGAGCACAGAACTGAAATGGGCTCAGGATGATATCTAGAGATAGTATTTCTGGTCATTTTTTAACATTGGATATGTATACTCTTTGGATTCCTGTATAACTATTTCCCTACATTGTACAGACATGACATGATCATCAAAATATATATTACGGATTTAGGATTATTCATTATTATAGACTTCTAGATATTTATATTCTATTAGTGATTTATATTATGCGTGTTATATTGATTGATATATTTATACCACTACCTTACACTTTGACATGTGGTAATGGTGTCCTCATAGCCACACCCTAGGCCCTCACTGTAAGTTGGAAACATCTGACATATGAGTGGGTGCGCTTGAGGCCATGTGACTTACAAGATCTAGGAAAAGATTAGTGGATCCCGGGTCGAGATATTAAAATGTCGTATCATAGGATTATTTTTATTGTTTCATTAAAATTTTTGGAAAATATATATGAATTAGTATTGTATTTTAAATTGGTGAAGACCTATTCCTAGGAGTATCTAACCCAAATATAGGAAAAAATGAATTGACTAAAAATTAATACATGTTTCATGATTTTCTTTATTATAGTCGATTTGATTCCACTATTAGATGACACAATTATTATTTGATGCTCCTTTGTATTTGGATCTCACTATTAATAGAAGTTATTAGGGTATGCATCTCATGATTCATATTAAGAACCTTTTAAGCATAACATCCCATGATTTGTTTCGTGCTCCATAGGGTGAATTTCTTTTCTATGTTCCATTTATGATGTTATATTTGTGTGATATATCTATGATCTAGTTAATAAATTGTATAGGTAATTTAGTAACATAGTTATTACTTAGAGTGTTTTCCCTAAACTAAACCATTTCATACATTATAGGCTATATCATACACCCAAACAGTCAAATGCGAAATATTGAGTCTTGGACCATTGGTCTCATTAACTAAAATGTTTTATGGTTTTGATTATGTATGCGCCGCATTTTGGTTCATGTGCGGTATGGATCTTTATAGATAAGTAGCAGTGAACCGCTTCGTTAAACCATGTAATTAAAATTGTGAATAAATATGGATTTAAATGAAATTTAATTGTTGAAAGAGATAACTTGCAATTGACCTGACTTTATAGTGGGTAGTTGGCAGTGTCTCCAGATATTTGTTATGTTTTTTATTTTACCCAGTGAAACAATTACGAGTTGGAAGAGTGTTTTATTTGTCTAATCGATGTCTTAGACCTATCCTAAACATCAGAAAATTTTACATGTTTCTAATTTTTTCTTTTCATAGGCATGTGTTTTTATTTCTAGAGACATTCCACCATGATTACCTCCATTCCTATGCCAAGATGGGTGTGAAGAACAAGATATGGAGGTGGTGGGACATAGTACCCAACTAGATTCGGTGATATTTTTTGATGATACACCATTTATAGAACCAAATATTCATGTTGAGGTATTTTTCTGAGAGAGTTGTAAGGAAATTATGGTTACTGTTCAAGGAACCATGAATGATACCTCGTCCATAGAAGAGCTACGACATGTGTTCTAGCAGCACCATTCTCCCATGTCCATGTAGTAGTAGGGTCTGTGGGATAATGAGTTATGGATAGAGACTATCATGTCTATAATTGAGCATCTAGAGACACCAATTAATAGTATAGTGGAGGTCATTAAATATATTATTTAAGGACAATTAATGAGTTAGTGAGCTATTGAAAACCATGTTTATACACTCTGTGGTATGGTTTAGAGGGATTTTGAATACATGTTTTATGAATAATATTTCTTGAGACTCTAGGAGAAGAAGGGTACAATGATTTTAAGCATCAGGAGAAAGGCACAATAACTATTGTAAGTATTTGGTATTCTTTATAGAGCTTCAGGATTTTGTGCTGATTTATCCTGTAGATGAGATATCGAGGGAGATATGCTTGAAGGGTGGTCCCAAAATACCTGTTTTATCATACATATAGATGTTTTATATGATTATTATTTTGTAGGTAGTTTATTACTTTCTTATTATTGAATAAAAGGTGGGGGAAGCTGAGGGCCTAGAGTTGGTTAGTTCATATTCTCAACCTAGTGGTCCAACATCTTGCGGAAGGAAGCACAAATTTGAGGCTTCTCATTTGGGGTGTAACAGACACACTATGTGTACTAGTAACATTATCTTTTTTCACCAGTGTGGGGGATGGGGACATATTAAGAATTAGTGTGATCGTATCCAAGTTGAGTGTAATGATTGTAGAAGGATGATACACATACAATAATTCTACATCACCTTCCCCGCAACAATCTATTGATGGGGATTGTCTATGACTCCTAGTTCCAGAGTGAGATTTAAAACACAATGATAGTCTAATATATAGAGAATAATCATCTATTCATGTCGATTATTTTTTCATGACCAAGGGATCCAAACACCTATTTTATATAGATAGCTGGGTATGCCTACTTTGGGTGTTGAGGCTATTTCTTAGGGTCACAATTTAGGCTCGATAGATTCTATACAAACTATGCCTAAAGATTATAGCATCATGATGTCTATGGTGAGAGGTAAAATCATAACAACCTATACTATAATATCTTATATTTTCAATATATTTTCCTCATATATTTTCATATCAATACATGTAGTGGAGTGCCTTAGGATCCTTACATAGTTTTATTAGGGAATCATTATAATAGACACTCCAGTAGAAATTAGTTTAGTCAATTTGAGATAGTGAAGTGATTTATCCCTTTATATTGGGGGGGTCACATCCTTTGAGATATTTTTTCCTTGAGATGACATGGTTCAACGTCATACTCAAGATGGAAAGGCTTGTTTAATATCAATACCATATTGATTTCTATCCATGAAGGGTGACCTTCACATCACCAAAGGGTAGAGGTATTATTTACAAGGGTGAATTGGATTTCGAGGAGATATGAGCTTGATCAGAGCATCATGGGTTGGGAAGGATGAATGAATCAACTAAAAGTTTATATATGGATGATCAAGGAACAAATCGAGAAGATTTCCCTCATGGGGTTGTTTGTTTCAAGGATGTTTTCCTTAGATGAATTTTTTCTTCTACCACCTACAATAGAGGTAGAGTTATCTATAATTCTAGTTCTTGGAGCTACAACAATATCTATTCCTACTAATAGGACGTATACTCTAGAGTTTAAATATCTCAAGAGAAAGCTACAAGACTTTTGTGAAAAGGGTTTTGTTCAAACCAATACTTCTCTGTGGGGTTCAATTGTATTATTTTTTGAAAAAAAGAGGGTTGAACCCTTATGATGAGTGTGTATTTTCAAAAATTAAACAGGTTGATGTTTAGAGAATGATTTCATTTTCCACGGATATATGATCTCTTCGACCAACTCCATGGGTTTATGGTTTTCTCAAATATTAATTTTAGTACAGTTTATCACTTCGTACACATTTAATCAATAGAAATACCTCTAATAGATTTTTGTAGTAGTTATGGTCTATATGATTATCTTGTTATTTCATTTGGTCTTATCAATGCAATAAAACATTTTCATGGCACTCATGAACCGATTTTTCTCTCTCGATCTAGATATTTTTTTGGGTACTCATGGATGACATCATGGTTTATTTCACAATGGACATGACCCTGAAAAATATATTGGCATCATAATGGATACAATAGAGAAGTATTATATTAATTATATGCTAACAAATTGACACTTTGGGATGGGTATGATACACTTCTAGTGTTATATTATCTCGCAGAGAAAAGTATCAGTTGACTTAGAGAAAGTGAGAGCTACAATTTCTGGGGAGCATCCCAACAATGTCTCTGATATATAGAATTTCTTAGGGATATATGGATTTTATATAAATTACATACAGGTCTAATCACAATTATTATCATTTATTTTGGACTTGAGTAAGATGGGTGTGATGTTTTTATTGTCATATTCTAATGAGACATCCCTTCTGGAGATTAAAGGAATACAAACTTCATCACCATCACCGATTCTTCTAGAGGTTGGAAGAAGCTATGCTATGTTTTGTGATGCATCTTATATTTGGATAATATCATTCATGAAGTAAGAGGATTGAGTTGGGGTATATGGGCCTTGGTGGTTGAGGCTAAAAGATAATAATTACCCCCACATGATCTTGAGTTAGTGGTTTTGGTACATGCCTTATGTTGTTGGAGACATTATTTACAAGGAGAATGATTGGTGGTGTACACATTCTTCAAAAGCCACAAGCATATATTTAAATAGAGTGAATAGAATCAAACGTTTGGAAGATGGGTTGAGTACTTAATATATTTGGAATTATATATTTCCTATGTGCCTGGAAAGGGAAATATAGTTATCGATGTACACAACAGGAGGACTCAGATATAAGTAGTTCTAGAGGCTAGGAACCAGTGGTAGCTCAAGGATTTCCTTTATAAGACGCGCCTTGAGGTGAAATATGGTAAAGTATGAATTTAATATCATCAATTGTGGTGAATTATACTCTTCTAGATAGATTGTGGATGATATAGTAATCAGAAAGTTAGGGCTTAGTCATACGAGATAGTTTATCTTGTGAGGACCCACCTCATGGTTGCACCATGGATGAGGATGAAATTATGTGTATTCAAATCCATTTTTGGGTTCCATAAGAAATACGTGAGGATATTTTGTTATAGTCTCAAACCTCAGATTGGGATGTGAATCCAAGAATTACCATGATGGATCATGACTAGCACTGTCAATACTGGTGGTCATGCACAAAATGATTGGTAGTTATAATTGTTATGAGGTGTTCCACCTCTCACCAAGTAATAGTGTAAATCTAGAGACCAATATGTATGTTATAATAGTTACCCAATACAATGAGGAATTGGGAAGATTTTGTGATGGATTTTGGGATATAGTTTCTATGGTCGCCTTGAAGTAGTTATATAATTTGGGTTACTGTGGAAAGGTTCATGAACTACCCTCATTTCCTTCTGATCAGGGAGACCTTTTGGAAAGATGATCTTGGTTTGTTTTATACCTACGGGATACTGTACCTTCCTATGGTTCCTCAGACCATGGTATCAAATATGTATTCATGGATTACATATCAATTCTGGAAAATTTTCTAAGCGCGTTGGGTTAGAATTTTTTTCTAAGCACCAAATACCACAGATAGATTGATAACATGTCATATCACATAATACAGCTTCAAGAGTACATTCCTAAAGAATGGGTAATTGATTTCAAGGGATATTGGGAGTGTCATATACCCCTAGTTGAGTTCACCTAAAATAATATCTACCAGGTGATGATATATTTTTTACCCTATGAGGATTTGTATGGTAGTTCATGTTGATCACCCAAGTGCTGGTTTGAGGTAGGAAATGATGCATTACTTGAACCTCATCTCATTGAAGAGACTTCTGAGTTGGTCCAGTTGATTTAGAATATCATCGCTCATAAACAATCAAAATATAATGTATACTCTAATCAGCATTCATGACCACTAAATTTTGAGGTAAAGGAATGGGTTTTTTACATATCTCACTAGGGCTGGGGAATAGCGGGATTATGAGACAGGGTGAACTTTCACAAAAATTTGTCTGACCATTCAAGATTTTAGAGAGATTTAGGCTCGTATCTTATCAGTTGTAGTTAATTTAGTGGTATTGAGTAATGCATAGCATGGTCTAGGTATCTCAACAGTGTCTTTATCACTTAAAACATTCTCACACTATTTATCCAAATGAAGTGAAGTTATAGGTTGATGAATCCTTCTGTGAGAATCATTTTCATGTTGTTAACATGGGAATATGGGTTCGTCAAGGTTGGTTAGTTCTCATAGTAAATGCGCTATGGTAGCACGACCATTTACTGGATGAATCATGGGAGTGGATGGCCGACATACGCGGTCAGTAGGCTAAGTTATTCTTATTTGATTCTTAAACACCATTATAAGAGAAATTTTGGGACAAATATCTTTAAGGATAAAGATTATAAGATCCTAGGACTTCTTATTAGGGAAATGTTTTTTTGTTCAATTTAACACATTTGATTTGACATAATGCGAGTTTTTAATAATATCACCGTAGTTTCATGGGAATTTGGGGCTTGTTCGGAGCCTCAATAAAGAGTTTTCTTAGAAAAAGAAGTTAGGATGTGTAGTTAGTGGAAATTGTGTGGCCCTAGCCATGTAGTTTGAGTAAACTGTGCAGTGATGGACCAAGTTCCGCAGGAGGCTGTAACATTTGAGGAAGCCATGAAGCCTGTGGTTCTCACTGGTTTGGGGATAAATATATTTTTTGAGGATTATTTATTGGTTTACATAGAGTCTCTATAACTATGCACTATGATAGTACAAGGTCCCCCTTGAGATAAATAATGGATCACTGTTGGCATATAGTTTGGCCAACCGTGTGACCAAAATATGTAACCTAGATTAAATGGGTGAAGTGATATTTTTTCACTTAAAATATATTATATTATTCTTTTCATTTCTCCAAATTACATCAAACATAACCTAGAGGTGTTATGATCTCCCTTGAATCTCAATGTTTAAGATTGACTCCCATTCCATGATCTGTATTTGGAATTGAACATTTTCGATCTCATTAGATCTATGCTGGTGAGTTCCTCATTCATATTGTGTCATTAGGCTTTGTATTTGTATCAATAGAGATAGTTTTGTACAAGATTATAAGACAAATTTGTAGGATTTGTCATTTATTCTTCATTTTTATTCTGACCTAGACCAATTCAGTGGTCTATATATGGAAAGTGTTCTCCCATGTGTATAAGGTAGGTGGTATATACTATTTCCCTTAAAGAATTATGTTTAATAAGCCATGTGTCCCTGTTTCCAAACAACAAAACATCCATAGTGTTGTTGAAAATTAATTAAATGTTTAAAATGAATAAATTAGAAGATGTTATATTTCTCCATGTGTACCATTTTAGGGTTGGAGGTCATTTATTCTGAACCTAGCCTACCAATGGGGTCTTCCCTTGTATCTTCCATAGTTTTACCAACCCGTTTGGTGCCTGTGATATCACCTATTTTGGTGTGAGTCTTAAGGAGAATTAAATAGACTATTTATGGTTGTTAGAACATGGTGTTTACCTGTTCATTTGGGAATGGAAGGAATGTAATATACTAATTTTTTTAGTAGATGGTTGTTTAATCATTTGCATGATTTTTCATTTGATTAAATTGGAAAAATAGGTTCTGTCACAGGTATTAAATGAGTCGTAATCCACATTGGTTCTAAAATTATTAATGAATTGAGATGATGAATTGAAGTGGTAGTGGATCCCTTAGATGAGGTCCTTGGATCCTATTTTCATTAGATGCCTTTGGACTTTTGTACTCAATTGATCTTGATTATAGTAGTGTATGCATTGGACCCGTTTACTCCTGGGATACTCTTTTTGTAGAATTAAATATTCCTTACTACCCCTTGGATTTAGATTTCTTGGAAACTCATTAGTTGTACACTGTTGAAATTCTCCATAGACACCATCCAATGTATTTACTTAGTTCCATCGAGATGTTTTTGGTATTCAATAAGGATGATTTAGTCTTCTATACCTTGGAGACAACCCTTTATAGTCTGAAACTTGATTCCATGATGTGGTTGTTGTGGTTGATTTACACTAGATTAAACAATGAGGCCATCCTGAATATTCACACTTGGTTATATATCATGGTCATGGTCAATATATTATTATGCTAGTAGATATCCATTATATGGAAATAAGTTTATAGTTGTTTGACTTAATAGTATCACTTGTATATTTCTTCATTGGAAATAACCTTGTTTTTGTGAGAATGACTATTTTTTAAAGGGATACTTTTTTTTCTATACAAGATCACACTTTAATTTGGTACTTTTATACCTTTGGTATATATTTCCCATGTTGGAGTTTATATTTCATCAAAGGGAGTTTTCATAGATCTCAATAGTGGTAGCCTACTGAGTGTTATCCCAAACTATATTATGGTCATCGTTGGGTACCTTCAAATTCTTCATAGATGTAGGATGGGGCAGGTTAAGAACCCATTGTTGGATGCATGATTTGACTACTAATTATGACAAGGGGAGCACAATAAAGAGCTAGTCTAGTAATTCTATCTAGTGATTTTATTTTTGATATTTTTTACCTTTGATACAAGTATCGCTCTGGATTCTTCTATACATGTTTTCATTAATTGTAGAGACATGAAATGATCATCATAATGTATATGACTCATTTTGGATTATTTATTATTGGATACTTTTGGGTGAAAAACTTTTTTCATGGAAATATATTAAGCTTCTGCTTTTGACTAATGTATTTTTTGAAACTATGTTACAGTTTGACATGAGAGAATAATTTCCCTGTAGACACACCATATACCCTTACTATTAGTTAGAAGCCTCTGGCTTATAGGGAGTCACATTAAAGGGAGGTCATGTGACCAACCATCTCGGGGAACTTTTTAGTGGCTCTAATGATGAGACTTTACAAAAAACCATTAGCATAACAAAGGTTTCATATTAAGGTTTATTAAAAAAAGATGGAGGTTAATGAAATATTTTAGTTTCACAACTGAACCTATTTATATTACCTTTGGAATGAGAAAATAATTTTCTCACAAAATAATGATTTTGAAACAATAACTTCAATTTTTGACATCGGAAGTTAATTATATGTTTGAAAATTCATATAAAATCATGAAAATAAAATATATTTAAAGAACAACATCTTCCAGGTTTTGGATTCAGTTTTATTAATTATTACTTCATTATTATATATTTATGAAGTCATAAAACATACAGACTATAAAAAAATGTATTTTTAATTTTCATAAATATGTAATGTATTTTACATTATTTTAAAAAATTTACAGTTAGATAATTTCTTTGTGAAAAATTTTAATATAATTTTTATTTTTTGAAATTAATTTTCTATATATAAGAAATTTTACTATTAAAAGAAATTAATTATTTATTGAAAAAGAATTTATTTATTACATAATCTTCTTTTTTATCCATATAAAAAATTATATGGGATATTATAAAATTGTTTTATCATTGTTATTAAAACAATAGTGTTTCATAAGACTATTTAATATAAGTAGAATTTATTTAAAATAATTTAATTTATCAAACATTATTTAGAATTTTATAAAAATTTCTTTTATTTGTATCCAATAAAATCTATTTATCAAATTTATGTTATATTATGTGTATTTTTTAAGTAAAATAATAAATTAAATGGAATTGAAGAAACCAATATTTCATCACTAAAAATATTATTTCTCTTTTATAATAATTTGATCTATATATATAACGTTGTATTTCACTAGAATAATCCCCTAAGGTTTGGTGTGTGATAATGATACATTCATTGGGTGTCTCAACATAAAATAACCTAATGGTGATCTCAAATTACATAAAATTATTCCATAATTAATTCTTCTTGGGACACACTTTTTAATGATATTATTTGGTTTTGTTATAGGTTAACCCCAGTGATGTTACATCCCTACCATGTTATGATAATGATTATTCAACAGAATGGTCCTATTAGTTGACATCACCTTTTATCACTTTAGAACCAATTATCTTTTTTTTATTACCCTATATATACACTATTTCTAATAATAACATTATTACTAATTTTTATAATTCCCCATGGTCGAATTCACATTGGGTTATATTAAATGGTTTTTATATTGAAAAATGATCATATTAACCAACAATAATGTAATGGTAGGATTCTAAGAACCACATTCCCCTTTATTTCCTATATATAATCCATCATTATTAGACAGCAACATTCATTACATAAATTACAATGGTTTTTACATCTATTTATTATTTCAATCATATTCCTAACATTTATATTTAATTTTATTTTTTTAACAGTAGGAGTTATATTTATTGGATAATTAAATCTGATATACTTTTCATTACAGTGTGCATTATACTATTTTTATCTTCTTGTATCATTTCTAACAATCATAACCAATTTTAATTTATTATATTTAATGTTATTATGAAATATGATAGTCTTAAAATTATCTCATAGTAAAATAATAATTATAAAAAAAGAGTTTATACTTATATAATATAATGTACGTAAAGATCCAAGATTTTAAGTGGGGAAAAATACTCAACCTATTTGATTTTTTTTGTTTGGTGGGAGCACCAATATTATTTTTTATTTCTGGAACCTAATTCTTGGAGTTTCATTAACCTAAATACTTGTTTTTATATTTTTTATGCCTCAATAATTGAATAAAATGTTCATATGTGTTTCATGTGAATCTGGTCAGAGATACTCTATTTCTAGATATCATAGACTTAGAATCATAGTTTGGATATACCATACGACATCTCTTGAGAAACCATGAGACTGATGACCTCATTGGACAATGTTCTTTCAAAAATATTAGGTGGTTAAACATGGTCATGTGAGAACATCAATAGTTTTAATAGATGGAATTCTCATTATCATCTCATGGCTTGTAAAACCGTGCACCTACCTATGTGTGTTTGGTGATTAGACATTTATCACCACACATTTGGCGTCAAACTAACCTATTAGTGAACCTCATTTATTTGGGTGAATTTACTAATTTTAAATTCATTATTTGATTAATTATCCTACATTATTCTACAACTATATGCACAATATAGGGAATCCCTTCACTTTGCCTCTTTGGATAATTTGAGGGATCATCTGCATCCAAACTCTAGTCATTGATTCATTGAGGGATACAATTTTTTTAAGTGAGAAATTCAATATAGTTTATTATTTTTTGTGTTTTCCCACCATACAGAATGATAAATCCATGTGAGAAATTTTTAACTACTTCTATGGTGTTTATATTGAACATTGTTTTATTATAATTTGTCTAGAGGTAAAATATGATATTATGCTAGTGTTCCCCTACTATAATAATGTAGCTGGTGCCTAGATTTATATATTATTTTACTAGAGTTTTGTTTATGTTCCTAATTATGCAAGGAGTGTCTAACCATGTGAGTCCCATAATAATTAAATGAACTTCCTTAAACTGATAAACTAATTATATGATATTCTTCTGGGAATTACATAGCAACCCAACTATTGGTTGAGAAGTTTTATGTGTTTGGACCTACCTAGATTGTTTAGTTCGAGGGTGTAATTTTATTTTAATGAATTATTTATATTTATTGGTCAGTTCCATGTGAGCATAAAGGGAATGGCCAAATTATTAAGGTGGTGTTGAAATCCCAGGCTGAGGTGGTTCTATTTGTGTCATTGAGGGAGTGAACCAGGATACATGTGGTGATAATAATTAATTGGATGAGGTCAAAATATTATCGGATTGAGGTGATTAGTTCTTTAGTATTAGGGAATGAACCATGTTACTTGAGATAGTGATGACCATCATGATTTAGTAACATGATAGCATCATAACAAGGTGTATGACGGTGTAGTTTATGGGTTTGGTGATTATTTCTCACCTTTTTGTGGGCCTATGGGCCATTACAGTCATGTTCGCCCATTCAGGGCTCACTTGAAGAGTTTTTAAACACTCATTATAGATTGAGGCCCCACATAGACTATGTAGCTTAGGGGATGGTGTTTTACATCAGATATGATGGGTGTAGTCACTATAAAAAACCACATGGTTCGTGATTAACCATTGGCTGATGGTGTTGAGACCATCTATTGGGGTCAGAGGCACACTGATACACATGGGGTTGAGGTTCTTGGATCATGGGATGATAGATATCACCATACCTTGGGATTTCATTTTTAGATAATAATGAATATTATTTGATGAAAAATATAACTACGCCTTTGGATGTTGGGCTCTGAGTCAGCGATGATCTTCAGAACGGTTGTTTGAGGGATCTTGGGCTTGATATTTTCATGTTGTTTGGATGTCGATTACATGATTATGGGAATGATTTGAATATTATATTATTATAGGTGAAACCTGAGGGTTCACCTAGTATGACAATTATTAGGGGATACCATGGGAATTACGACATGGATCCTTACCAATGTAATTATATATTTTAAGACTCAATGTGTATGCATATATATAATTAGGGATTCATGTATAATATATTCTGGAATTGTATAATGTTGGTGAAAGGCTTTATTGTGATCATTGATCAAAATAGAAGTGGGTTATTTATTAAATGGTAGTGAGTTTCCCTTTTATTGTATTCATTATACACCTATATGTTATTGATGTTTGAAGGGATCATTTTGGTGGTGGCCTAGTGAGATCTATCCTCACAACCTACAAGGGCCCCTCATGATTCATTTGTACCTTATGATTTTGAGATCAGGTAAGGATTCAAGATTATCATGTGAACCTTAGTGATCAAGTTGGACCTTTTTCCTGGTATGGATGGAATATGGTCCATGGTGGTTTATTTTCATTATCTATTGTTTCCTTTTGAGTCATATCCTTCTTTATTTATGTGTAATGTTATGGTCTTTAAGGACTTTCCCTCCATTTCTATTGTTTGTATGACATGGTATGGCATGTATTATCTACAAATGGTACTGTTTATTATTATATTTCTACTCTTATTATGCTTCTTTTTTTGTAGTTAATATATTTATTCTACTAATTCATGGTCTTGTTTTGTTGTTGTATTATCTATGGATCATTATTATCATCATCAGATGAGTTTATTGTCTCCCCACTATTACCTCTTCAAACCTCATTGCTAACCAGCAGGCTTGGGCATATAGGGAGGTGTGCCTAAGGCCTAGTGAAATATCCTTCAAGATCACCATTTAATGTGTCTTACAAATTATGAAACAATAAAATATATCATAGTCTATTCTTATTAGTGTTTCCACAAAACATCACAATACATATATATTAAATAGTAATGAAGTTCGTCTAGTTAAAATGATATAAAATTATCTTTTTTTATTTTGGTTTAACTATTTGTGCTATTGTAGACTGGAGACCAGGATATTATTGGAACTGGTTAAATAGACCATGTTTAGTTTCCTAAAGCCTGATGAATTGTTGAAAAATATTCTGGGGTGTAAAATTGATATTATACAATGTGATTTAATATTTTATTATATTTTCACCTTTGTTAGTACACTTGGTTGTGATATTAATCTGCTATGGATCTTTTAAATCTTGATCTGATATAAAAAGTTGTTTTTTTATGAATCATTATAAGAACATAGGATCATATGATGTGTGTATTTTTGGTATTTTCATTAGGAACATTGAATTCACTAAAACAGGTTAGGCTATGTAAAGTGTCAACAATGAACTTAAATAGTGTTTTCAAACATAGCCTCTTTCATTGGAAATTACTCAGCCAAGCCAACCATGTGGTACCAAATAAATCTATATGTGATTATATACACATGTGATATATAAGAGAAAACCTAATATGGTTAGGCAAGGATGATGATAAGGGTGAGTTGTTTAATGTTTTAATAAATAATCTCAAATGATTTTTCTTATAAAGACTCTTTTATGGAATTCTAGTCAACCACATAAAATTATATATGATATGTGTTTCCAAACCCTATCATGGGAAGTAAAGGGGAAATGAGGCTGGATAATATAGGATATTTGACTCCAATGTGGGTAAGAAAGAGGTGATAATACCGAATGGTACAGGGTACCTAACTCTGATGTGGGTATGTAAAGGGCCATGTGGTCATATTTCATGTTACTGGGTGTGGTAGGGGATTGTAATGATGGTGAGATGTTCTTCTTATTATAACTATTCTTATCTGTGAAATATGTATATATATACTATTATTCTTGTTTTATAATCATCATTAGAATTTATTAGCATTCCACCTACACGGATTCATGAAGAGCATTAGGAGGGTGGTCACATGGTGCATCATTAACATGTCCAATATTAGGCCCTGTATTGTTAGGAATACAACCTGGAGGGTGGAGGTGATCATAGACGTAGGTAAATGCCTTAGTACATGAAGGATAACCATATGATATGGAATATATTGGTCCATTTCAGGATGAGAAACATAGGGTTATATTGGTTCAGTTTATACTTGGTATTAACCACAAACCTTATAGAGTTGGAAAATCCATGTCCAAACTGATTTTTGATCTCCACTCTCAACAGGAACTACTATTTCATGGTGAGGGTAGAATAAAGGAAGTATATTATTGGATAGAGTCTTACTAAACTATCTACAACTAGATTGAGACACCCCTGGTCAAAGAGGGAAGCTAATGACATGTATAACCAGAGTACTAAAAACGCATTGGTGGGATTTATTGGTATGAGAAGGCTATCATGAGGAAGTATCGTAGAAGGATTTTGAATCTAGGTTCAACAATCACTTCATTCCTATGATGGTAAATAAGGATAGATCCCATGAGTTTGTGAATAATGAATAGGGAGATATTTTGGACTTGGAATATGCACCCAAATTCCCAACCTATCTCATTTTCACCTACTCTGGTGGGTGATTACAGTTCCAGTTTGTAGTACATCAACTCTTTTTTTTGCATGGAATACGTGTAAAGGTCATCATCTTTTGGCTAATTTCATTTTCAGAGGCAGTCAACCACGAACTTATATCCAAGGTTAACTTGACCTACCAGTCATATTATAGCATGGATATGGTCTTATATAATTTTACTAGAAATTATTTAGGTAGAAAAAACTTTTTCCATGAAGAATATCATAAGGTAATTCATTAAAAAGTTTCAGGAAGAACACGATGAGTGAGTCTTCAGTACTGTTCTTGTAGTGTGGGTAGCCATGGCACGTATATTCTTAGCGTGATTGGGTTATGAAGGAGTTCTATGAATGTAGTCAGATAATATATTAGTGAGGAATTGTATGAATACTTCTCATATATCTGAATTCCAGAGACCGGGTATGCCTCAGGGATCTAAGGAATGACATGGAGTGGTACAAGGGGCTGGTAGATGAGATTCAGCTACATGTGGAGGTCATTTTAGATAAAATGGTACCTAGAAGTGTGGCCATTTTCAAGTATCTAGACAAGATTTATAAGGAGGCTATGACATGGAAAACTGGACTTTAGGTCAGACACTAGTAGTTGATCTTCTAGGTTTGGACAATCCCAGGTTGACAATGACACTTAGAGGTACATCATGGGCATGACTGACTTTTTTTCATGAAAAATTTTGGATCTGGAGGTGCATGAGTATTTCTTTAACTAGGTGTTGTTTAGTTAGTTTACATTGGGTTTTAGGTGGTAAATATATATGTATATGATGCACATTAGCACTGGGACCTATCACGGTCATCAATGTGATACTGTATTAATAAGAGGTGCATATGCATTGGGATTTTATTGAAAATGAATATGTATATACGATGTGGGTTTGTTTTGATTATTTGTTGAGATGAAAGATGATGGTAATCTTATGAGTTGTGATATTTTATGTGCGTCTTGTGTTACATAGCTACATATGGGAATATAATTAGATGATGCATATGATTTGATTTAGACGTGACAATGGAATGATTTTATTAATTCATGATGAGAAGGAATGATCATATTCCATGGAGGGGGATTTGTGCTTTGGGATGGTTGGTGGAACTATCAAAAATTTGAATATTTGGAGAAGAAGAAACCTGAACGGTAATCCCAATGGTGTGGAGATCCTTGAGGTGAGTTAACATGTGAAGTAGTAACTAGGGTTAACCGGGTTGATTTATATGATTTGGGTATGTCTTGTACCAAAACATGGTAAGGATTTATTTCTTAGGGATGCGATATATTAATGTAGAAAAATTGCAACATCTTGGATTTTTGAGTGCCTCAAAAATCCAAACAATATTTGAATTTTTATGTTTGGTGAGTGTACAAACATTGTTAATGATATTTGAAACCCAATTTTAGGATTTAAATTGAGATAAGGCCTTCTTTTTTAATTTTTTTGAAGTATTGGAATTTTCCTTGAGGTTTTGGATGAGATTCAGGTGCTTCTGGAATATGGAACTCTATTTTGGGTAATTGAAGTCTAAGACCAGTGGTTTGGAAAACCTGTGCATCCTCTCAAGATAAGTCATTCAATCCTCTATAATCCCATGGTATGGAATGTCAAACTATGGGGGTGGGGGAACACAGTCATATGATAGAACCTGCATTTTTCAAAAAAGGGTATTCATATGGTATGCTTATATCTTAGAAAATGGTGTTCCTAGAATGTGATCACTTTTTTCTAGGGTATTGATCACCTTATAGATTGTGAATGATTAGACAAAACATGTGTACAAACCAGATATAAAATTTATTTGGTTGAAATTACTAATTTCCCCTTCCTCCGTAATTCTATTTCATCTCCCCCTTTCTTTTTCACCAACACAAATAGCAGAGGGACATGCTTCCCTTTCCATTATTGTAGAATTTAAGATAACTTCTTGCCCATACTCTAATTTTTCATCATTTCATGGTTATAGATTCATCTTGGAACAACATTTAATCCACTATCTTCTCTTTTTGATTTATCTCTCCCTATATAATTCTAAATTCATATGATCTCCTTTCCCTTGTTTATATTGAATTCATTTGAAACTCTATTTTCATCTGATTTGGAACATGTTAGAGGCCAATTTCTGAAAAGTGATCACCTACTAGACTATGGTATATTTTTCCAAGCTTTTTCTTGGATTTTACAAGCATTATGCAAGGGTTCTTAATTATGTGTAGTGTGTGTGGCTGAGTGAGATCCATAAGCAATAAATTATTTCTTTTAAATTGTTAATCAGGTGATATAAGAATCCTATAGGAAATTTATTACTTATTTACAAGTAATTACGATGGGTATGAGGCTTGAAAAATATATATAATTTATTATAGGTGTTTAATTTTGTTTTGTTGAATTATTTATATTGATTTCCTGGTTTGATAGGAACATAAAAATCATGTACTGATGATTATGGTAGTGTTAACCACCTGGACTGAGGTGATGTGGGTTTTCAGGTTGAGGTAATGAACTATGATATATGT
The DNA here is from genome assembly GCA_963277665.1 of Viscum album. NCBI lineage: Eukaryota > Viridiplantae > Streptophyta > Magnoliopsida > Santalales > Viscaceae > Viscum > Viscum album. The sequence continues at coordinate 648,157,901 of OY728119.1, forward strand.
CGTGATGATGATAACCATTTTGAGGAAACATGGTCATTAGATTGACTCAATGAAGTCTTCTAGATAAGGTTATAAGTCATGTAACTCGATATGGTTATGACCATTAGGATATAGAAGCATGGTCATATGGGGAATGATGTCTTAGATGATATGTATTAGGTTGTTTTGTGATTTCTGCTCACCATTTTTTGGTCATCGAAACATTGGGGTCATGTCCCCAAGGATATGTCTCAGTTGATTTGGTTTTACCTCCCATTCTGGGTGGAGGCCCTCATAGACTGCACTGCTTAGGTGATGGTGTTGACCATCAGATATGCTGGGGTTGATCATCATAGAAAGTCATGTGGATGGTGATGGACCAATGGTTGATGGTTTTGAGACCCTTGGTTGGGGGTTTAGGCTCCCTATTACACTTTAGGTCAATTTGTCAAGATTATGGTGGACAGATATCGATATACGTTCATATGTCGACAATTGAGACGACGATGCATCTTTTTGGAATAATTATATTATTGTACAATGGGATGTTAGCCTTCGAGCTAACAATGATATTTTATTATATGATGAGGGGTACTAGGGACATGATTTGGAGTTCCATTAGGACATCAGTTACATGATTTTTGGAATGAGGTGCTCGTGAAACTTTTAATGGTGGAACCCAAGGGTTCACCTAGTTGCTAATCGTCAGGGGTTTTCTTAGGAATTAAGATAGGGATTGTAACTACTAAAAATAATAAATATGTAGAAACATATTGTATTACATATATATAATTAGGGGCATATCACCGATATATTGACATTGGTTGTGGCATGTAGAATGCTTCCAAGTGGTTGTTGAGAACAACATAGGCATATTAGTTTTTTAACATGATTGTTAATTAAATTATTATTATATTCAATATAAACTTTCATAATTATAGAAAGATGATATGCAAAAAATTTTAATATATTACTGAGATTTATTCTCACACCCTGCACAAGCCCCTCGATATGTGTCTATACATTTTGATTTTTAAATCCTATAAGGATTGAGGCTCAAGTGATGGACCTTAGTGATCTATTTGAGAATTTTCATGGGGTGGAATGAATATAGACTATTGTCGTTTATTTTTATTAGTTACAACGTTCTCATGAGTTGAATTGTTCATTATATATGTTTAATATTATTATAATCCAAGGGAGACCCTATATTTCTATTTTCTATATGATCTGTTATGACATGTATTCTCTATTGATGGAATGTTTTATTATTATACTAATTTTATTATTATGCTTCATCTATGCTGTTATTCAATTTATTCCACTATGGTATGGTATCCTTATTCAATTTTATTCATTGTGGATGATTATAATTTTCACCACATGAGTGTATATTCTCCCCATAATTACCACCTGAAAATGTTTATTCTACTCAGAAGTATTTAGTATACATGGTGGCGTACCTAAGGTGTAGTAGCCAACTGGATTAGGGAATCATTTATAATGGCTTCAAACTTAGGCCACTATAGGGCCATTACATTCACCCCCCATGAAATTTCATCCTTGGAATATTTTTTCTACGTCAAAAAATTTATGAATGTATTATTCATCACACATTTAGGATTTCATGTTACTTTTTATGACATGCATTTTCTCTAATAGACTTTCATGATTCATGTTCTCTTATTCATCAACAGTTATTACCTTCTATAAATAATATGGACAAGATCTTCTTTATAAGATAAATCAAGTTCAATTATATGTATTTTTATCCTATTGTATATGTTGCGTTTGAAAAATACTATCTCAATAAAGAATAATTGATGATATCCTGCACATTATAATGATTCGAAAGTAGTGATACCCAATACATATCCACTTCAAAATGATCTTGAATCTAAAATTGTACAATGTACCTTGGACTTAGTTTCACCTTCATTATGAACATCGTCACCAATTTACATGGCTATATTTTTAGGATTACATAATCCTAGAAATGAAACTCTAAAACATTCATTTATCTTCCATCATTACACATCCATTGATTCATTTAAGCATTATACTTTTTTTGTAAAACCTGCATATTATTCATATTACCGTTCTTAATTTTTGGTCCTAATAGTTTTATATCTCTAAAACCATCCCAACATATTGGATTGAATGGATACAATTGAATAATTTAGTGAAAACTATTGTTATCTGAGAATTAAATAAGGGGATGATGATGATCTCAAAACCCTAGAAAATTAAGTGAGCTACACCATAATAAGTCATAATCTATTTAAACTGTCATCTGAGACTACCTATTAGTTCATAAACGATAGGTTGTGATCTGGTTTTATTTTTTATTCGTATCCTCTTGTAGGATCCTCCCGATCCTAGAAGTCAATATAAGACAACATTTTTAAGAAATTGATAGTGTGACCCCATTAAGTGTCATTAATTCCTATATATATAGATAATCACATAACATGATGGAGAAATCCGATCTTATTGTGATTAAATGATCATATTTAATTAATATAAAAATTATTTCTCATATATCATTTCTTCCCTTTGATGTTTTTGGAAGGCCAGTAAAAAAGTCCATAGAGATGTTGTCCAACTTCTATACATGTTGGAATATTGGTTTTAACAATCAATATAGTATTTTTCCATCAGAACTTAGTTATTGACATACCAAAAGTATTATATTATAGTCACCAATCTCCAATTTAATATTAACACAACAACGATTATATCACATATAACTATACATTTTGGTTCATTTGATATGTATAGATAATTAAGAGATGTGAGATGCATCCATAATATCATTATTTAATTATATATTAAATGGGTTACAATCCCTGTAAAAGTACCTCGATAATCCCTCTTAAATATTATTGAACATAGAATTATTCCCATTTATTCACTACTTCTATCTTAATTTAAGACATAATATTGTCCCATAATTCTTTCCCAATCTTCTCCAATAATGAAGTTTGGAAAATCATTAGGGATACTATTAATGATGTTACTTCCATTAAAAATTCCTTCTCTATCATTACTAATACATTGACCAATGTATCTCCATTAATCATGATCATTGCATGAACTCTAGGTTAATTCTGACTAAAAACCACTATAACATTATTTTCTATTCTAGGGTGATAGTGGATGGAACAATCATAGTCTTTAAGAGTTTATAATTATCTACTTTTTCTCCTTTTATGATCCTTTTTTGTGCATAATATAGAAAACCATGGTTCTCAGACATGGATCTTACATATTTTTCAATTAATATTTATTACTGCTTAAAAAAACATGCTTGGGGACCGTAATATTTTAGTGTCGATGGAAACATGAAATTAATCTTCTAATACAATGAAAAATCGTTAGTGTTTACCATAATGTTCTTCATATTTTGTAGTCTTTTTTGTCATAACCCACATGAAACCATTATTCAAAATATATAGAAAGGAAACATAAGAAAGGGAGAACATAGATGTAATGTAAGTGTAAACATAAAAAATATAAATCTATGAACATATGAAAGAATAAGATAAGCATAAGGGTATGCGATTATAAAAATAATGTTTAAAATTCATACCAATAGTGATTTAGATTATAAACATGAGTCATGTCATAAATATTGGTAGTTCATAAGAAATTAATCAAAATATAAACAATTATAATGAAACATGAAAAAATAAAATTCTCATAAGGCATGTAATTTTTTTGCATCCACATTAGCTTTTAACATTGTGAAAAGTATCAATTGAAAAAGGTTTACTCGTAAATATAATGTCTTTAAATTAGACCCTCAGATAAAATTCTGAACATGAAACCATGTGACAGTATAACATTAAATATATGAAATACATGTACATGAATAATATTGTGAACATGTAATCAGGTCTATTAACAACGTTGTGAAAATTTAATTGGGTTCATGGATACCATTGTGAACAAGTAATAATGTTTAGGGATGACATTATATTAGTCAAGGTTCACTCCCAAAAATGTAATATTGGAAAAAACCCCTTAAAGAATATAATTAACTCCCATGTAAGGTCATTTCTTACTGAATATGGTTCACTCCCCATTCATGTCATGTCTTACTGAACCAAGTTCAATCCCTATTCTATCCATATCTTGTTGAAACCAATTCTCTCCCAATTCTCATTCTGTTTGTCGCATGATATATAAATCATTACCCAATGTATTGAATGGAGATATAGGTACCACCATTGTTTGGTTATTTTAACCAGAAATCATGGTTATAATGTAACCACCATCATTTTATATAACATTAATACCACTAACTAATGAAAATCATATATTTGTGTACTATTAGATCATATAACATTCATCATATCAGAACCCATGAAAAAAAATTGGTGTGACATAAATTACATCATAACATAAAAATTGATAAATAAAAAATTATCATAATAATTTCATTATTTCATCAAATAAAAAATCCTGGAAAAATAACATAGTTTCATAATAATTTTATCATGGTATAATAATTGAAGAGAAATAGGATTCATAAAAATCTTGTCATCATGAACATAAACCATTCAAAGAAAGAATAATATTGATATCAATGTAGAATATCCCCATTACAACATAATTTACCTCAAATAAATTCATCATTGATGGAAAATAATTTTAAAAGACCATTTGGTCCATTTTTGGGGGAAATTCTATTCATGTTTTACACGTTAAAACATAGATTCATTTAATATTTTTGGTAAAAGAAAAATGGGAATTGATTAGAAAAGTACATGAATACTCTTTTCAAAAAAACTAACAAGTTATAAATGGTTAAATGTTACATTTAAAGAACATAATAGTTTAGTAAAAAAAATTGAAAACATTTCTATAAAACATGATTTCGGAAGAAAATAGATTTTCAATCGAAGAGAGAAATACTGTTAGATTTTATAAAAGCTTTTTATTAATTATTTTAAGTCTCAAAGTGCTAAATTGAAAAATTATTAAGATTATATAATTAACAACCACATGATAAGAAAATTAATTATAATTATTGAGATATCTATCATAAGAGTTTATAATTGGAAACATATTCATAATCAATCCTGATAAATGGTGAGATTTTAACATAAAAAATTTAACACATTAGTAACATTAAATCCTAATACCAATGAAGAAGTAGAATAAAAATAAAATAAAACTATAATTTGGAATAATAATTACATTATATAAAAATTCAAACGGTCTTTATTTACAAATCGTGGTATAATATTGGTGTAAAACATAATGTATATTTTGAAGATGGAAAAGTGAAAAAAAAAATTCACTTACTGCATTGGTAAAATTTTAATAGTATTCCCCATGAAGATATAATAAAAAAATTATATGTAAATTAAAATAATTACCATTATAATAATCATAAAAAACAATCATGGTTAGTATAAACACTTTATTAAAGAAACAATTTGTGAATATTGCATCTATCTCACAAAAAATAAAAGCGAAACAAAAATTACATACCTTAGGTCCCAACTTCCATCATACATGTCAAATCCCCTTATGTAATAAATATAATTTTATTATTAATATATTAAATAAAAATATTTATATATTTCATACCATATATGATTTTTTATGACTTTTCATTATCGATTAATTAAAAATTTAATGTTAATGTTACATTTCGGGTAATAAATGCTTGGTTTTTCATATATGTTTTAAATTGTTATATATTTGGTCGTCTTACATTTATCATGGTTAAATAACATAAAATAATAATAAATAAATAATTATAAAATTTATTAATCAAATATACATCTAATATAAATCATGAAATATGGTTTCTAGAAATGAAGTATGCTATGATCATGGGGACAATAGTTCTTACATACACATGTGTAAATTTACCAGTTTTCATTTATTGTTATGTAAAATAGGTAAGTAATATATTCAGTTTACATAATTATCATAATATTAGAAAAATATTATTTTTTATATATAGTTATACATTTCATACATGTGGTGTGGTGATGAAAATAGAGTCACATCGAGTTGTGAAGGCAGTAGTCCACACATACACGGGTGGCGTATTCATTATTCATTATGTGAAAATTTATGAAATAAAATGATATATATTACCTTTTAATAGTGATAAAAATTTCATTAATATAAATATTCATTATTTTTTGCGATAGATAATCACTATCCATTCTACTATCAATATCTGTGTAAATCGTGAACGAATCACATCACTTCGTGAGGCGGTAGTCCACCATACATAGAAGGGATGTTATTGTATTACCATAAAATAAAAAACATAAATCTATGAATGATATAATAATGATATAATGATTATATTAAGATAAATATCATACGTGTAAAATAAAAGTATCATTATGTCTAACCGTTATAGGTGGTATTGGTAAAACAAATGACTTCGGTTCATGAGTTGATACCCAATTGTATACACGAATAGTGATTTCATAACCCATTTAAAAGAAGTGAGTAAGTTTTTATATATCGAAATTATTATAATAACATCCTAGAATATAGAATATAATGATGTTATTATATCATAATGCGTTAAAAATAATTGAAGGAGGCGGAGAAATAAATAAACTAATTATGCTCGTTGTAGAACATTACCTCTTCTTTGGATATCCTCTTTAGGTTTTCACAAAATCTTTCCTATGATGAATTTATGTCCAAAATAATTCATCTAGGATGATATAATAAAACATGGGACGTTATTTGGGTATGTAATTGAAAAACTAAATAGTTGTGAAGGTTTCAATAAGGTAGGAGAGGGGGTTGCCTTCTATAAGTGGGTGGATGACACACATGGTTTTTTAGGAGAATAAATAAGTGTTTCCATGATTTTGATATTTTCCAAGGGTAAAAAACAAGATACTTTTGAACCATATAGGTGTAATGTTCTAAATATATCTATCTAAAAGTTTTCAGACATTTCTATAGGCAATTTATACCTTTTTTAGTTCAACCCTTAGTAAACCAATTTTTCCCTTAACTGTGGTAATTAATTCTTTCTGCATTAACTATTCATTTTTTTAAAAATTAATTATTAACATTTTAGGTAATAGAAATTATTTTGATTAAAAAATATTAATACATTTTTTAAATTTACAATCCAAAAAGTGAGGGAAATAAATTTTGAATTTATACTTCAAACGTGAAAAGAATGTGGGTTTTGAAAGGGTTATTGATCAAAGGTTTTCAAAGTTTTGATATCAAAATTCAATATGAAATCTATTAGAATAACCTCATGTTTATTAATAGATGTATAATTAAAGTAATTTAACTTTAAATCTTACTTAAAATATGTTATTACTTTACAAATAAATAAAATTAAAAGTCTATTTTTAATTAAAATTTTGTTTTTTCACTGTTCATCGAAAATTAAAACCTTTCTAGAAAAATCCCAAATATTCACCCGAATATAATATTAATTTTAAAATTTCAAAAAATTTGGTTTATTTTATCATATTAATTTTATAAAAGTAAAAAAGTTAGTTTTTAGAATTAGATCATCATTAAAAAGGTGTTAAAACTACTCTATAGAAAAATAATGTTTTTAAGAATAAAACTAGATTAATTAATATATCTCGTTTAGAAAAAACATAAGTGAAATTATAAATAGTTTATTGAATATATATACAACATAAATTTAATTAAAACCATTCAACAAAGTAATTTTTTTTATTTTATTGAGGTAGAAGACATTTATTTCATCAAAAATCGTTTTTAAAAAAGGCATTCCGTTGTTAGGAAATATTTTTTATTATCATTTAAAATTCACTAGTCACTAATTAATTCATTATAAATTATTGTTTCAACCATATTTTAATAATTTAGTTTATATTTTTCATACTCATAATTCCCATGGCTAGGTGAAAACAATCATAATATATAATAAAATTTTACTTGTATGACACATTTTGTTTAAGTTTAGTGTTCTATCTACCAGTTTCTAAACTCGGTACTGTTTATAAAAATACAAACATAGTTTTTCATATAACACTTAATAAGAAATGTTTACATTTAATACAATCCAAAATCGGTGTTTCTTTTTACAAAAAAACACAAGTACCAAAAGTATTTACTTCATCATCATTTTTTACGTCCGTTATAAATAACCAACTTAAAAAGATGAAAAAATTGATATATGACGTTGGTTATACAATAATCTACGTAAAAGGTGTATTAGTTTCATTTATAATGTATGTTATTTTATAACTGAAGGGATAAATCAAGTATCGCCATTTATCAGGTCATTTATTTTATAACCAATGTGATAAATCCAATTTATAACATTAATTATTATATAACTGATGTGATAAATCAATTTACCATTTCTGTTATAAAATAAATGACTTGATAAATGTAAAAAAAATTATATCACGTTGGTTATTTAATAACTGACCTGATAAATATTTTAAAATTTTTATGATGTCTTGTTTTGGGTAATTGTAATATTTTTCGTTCGGGCGACAGTGACTCGGTCACTCTCGCACAGAAACCCTATAATCGAATCTTCGATCATGTGGCCTCCAAACCCATATTTAAAGCGTCAATCATCAGTTTTTTAATTTTTTCAAAAATATTCTCAACATGAAACTCTCAAGTAGATTCTTATGGTCAACCTCCTTTTTCTACTTTTTCATCATCTATAATCATACATACACCCATTCATTTACGGTGTGTCTATCCCTATAAACCAAAGTGGCTAAGTGGATGAAAATAGAGTTTAGGTATGGTTCTAATTTGGGTTTTTTGGTGTTTTAGAATTATATAGGGATCTTATTTGATTTAGTGAGCTTCATTATTGTAGTAGACTTCCTATATTATTATTTATACTTGATATAGGGAGGGTTTTTGTATAATTCCTTGAATTTACTTTTCATTTCATTTTTTATGTTTTATAATTACATGTTTTTTAAAATACACTTATATGTTATAGTCGAAATGAATTTCGTCATATTTTTACTATTCATATCACTTGGTATAATAAAATTGTATGGATTTTCTAGTTTCTACAGAAATATTTAAACTATTTTTGACCTGATATAGTGTTAAGGGGATAAATTGTGTCCAATTAGCAAAAAACAGACACCATATTGTTAATTGAATCATGGGATAAAAATAGTATACATGGTTCATTGATTTTTTTTGCCAATGGATCACTCTTATAAAATATTAAAAAAGACTATAAATGGATGAGATGAATTTTATATTTTTCAAAAAAATTAATCCACTGATTATTATTTTGATAGGGTTGAAAACCATGATGTTACATTGGGAAAGGCAAACAAATCTTGTAGTGATAGACATATTTAGAAGAAACAATAAATATTTTTTGAGCTAGCATATTGGATATACCATAAAGTGAAAAAAACATTGATGTCATGCATGTGGAGAAGAATATTTGTGATAGTTTTATTATAAAAATGTTAGATATTTAAGGAAATACTAAAGATGATTTGAATGAAAGATTAGACATACTATACATGTGAATACATTTTGAGTTATCTCCTACTCTTGATGAAAGATGAACATTTCTTCCCCCGGTTTGCCACACCTTATTAAAGAGGGATATAATTATATTTTTTCATTTTTTTCATTATATAAAAGTGACATAGGGTTATTTCTAAAATGTAAAATTTTTTATATCTTTGAAGGATTTGATGTTAACATGTATGAAATATAATAATTTTCACATCATTATGCGACAAATTCTACCATTTTCATTGTGTGGAATATTTCCCAACTGTGTTAGAAAGACTCTCATCAAGGTGTTTTACTTTTTAAATTCAATTTTTTTAAGGTGATGGATCTGGATGCTTTGTAAATTTTGGAAAACGAATCAATTTCTGTACATTGTCAATTGGAAATGAACTTTCCCCCATATTTTTTATATAATGGTACATTTAATGGTTTATATTGTTCGAGAAATAAATCTTTGTGGACCTATATATCTATGTTGGATGTATCATTTTGAAAGGTATATGAAGATATTGAAGGGGTTTGTTACGAATCCTTATCGACATGAATCCTTCTTTATTGAAAATTATATTTCTGAGGAGGTTGTGAATTTTTTTATGAGCTAGTTGTCTATGGCGGAGCACATTGAATTACTTCAACCTCTCCATGAATGAGTTAACAATTAGAGAAAGAGGTTTCGTGGCATGAATGTCAAATTGTTGTCAGGTGAAGAAATAAAGATGGAACATTTATACATCCTGAATAAAATTGTTGATTCTTATCCATAAATACCATTACATATTAATGAGTTGAAACCATGTTATCCATAGAAGAAAGAAATGTGTATTTGTAATGAGAATAATTGAACTTTTTGACATGGTTTAAAAATATCTTGCTTGGTATATCAGATGAATCAGAGACATTAATATGTTTAGTGGGTTGTCCAAGATAAAATTTCATAACATGGTTTGGGTATGAAATTAATGGATATACATTTTATAAGAAATCTCAGGACAATAGAAATGTAGTTTAGAATAGTGGTGTATTGGTGTTCGTAAAAGAAATGAATTTTTCTTGTTCCAAACACAAAAACCCAATTTCAAAATCATTTTCATATTATAGATTACATGAAGAAATATGGGAGGTTGATTGCATTAAAATTAATTTTTCTATGATTAACTGTTAATGTTTTATCGGTAACAATAGTTTTAGGCATGATGAATTTGGAATAACCCTTATTAATATGAATATTGTGTAATACACAACTGGTACTTTTTTAATTGAAACTCATAAAAAGAAACTTTTCTAGGTTCCTGGTCAATCTGCTATGCAATAGTCTATTGTTTTATAAGGAAAAATAAAATATGGTTGAGATGATCAACTTGATGAATATGTTGATTTATGTGAGTAACCTACTTCTAGGGAATTATTTACCGATAATAATGATGAACATGTTGTAAACTTGGTTTGTGCCATAAGGAATGATAATGAAAAAAGAATTTGGGAAAAAAATCCATTAGTACATTCATAATATTATAGGTAGAATCTGTTAATTTCACATTTACATTTCGTAATTTCATTAAATATAATATATTGTATTTGTTCCTTATTAAAATACGTATTAAATTGAATATGTATAAATGATTGTAAATTTTAGTTTAGTTTTGTTTCATCTATAATTTTTACCATTACGTAACTAATATATTTATTAATTTTGTTGAAATAAATTCATTTGATATCTATATGTTAAAAAAAATTAGTTTTGAGGTTAAAAATTGATTTACTTGGTTGAACCATTTTAAATATTCCTACACCAATATGGTATTTTTTTATTCATTTACATGAAATTTCATATACCATTACTATTATTATAATTTAACATAATTATAATAAATATGAATAACAATGTGTTAAGATTTAGTTTACTTTTCTGTTTAATAAATTATCTTTTTTTGTTTACATGAGTATTGTAATAAGTGAATTTGTATATTTTGTTTACTAAATGTTTGTTTCTTTTATTTGAAGGATAATGATAGATCAATTAGATTATCCACTAGAAACTATTAGAGATAAGATTAAAGATCATACCTTTTTGGAGGAACATACATAGGCTTCTCTTGATTTCCCCAATCATCATCTTGTGCTCCCACAATAACAACAAAGAGTTTGAGGGTTGGTAAAAGTGGCATCACACGTTTACCAAAATTATCACTTTCCTTTAGCCAAGGCCATAAGATGTAGGTAGAATTATATGAGAATGATGTTCCAAGATGTACTAATAGAAAATATTTCATGATTTCTATATCAAATGAGGGAAAAAGAAAAGATAGAATTTGGTTTAATAATTGGAGAATTTTTTGAAAAAACTACACTAACTCAGTTGTGGGGACCATTTTAGTAATCTATTTTTCTATTATTTGACAATTTTTGAAATGTTTATTTTATAATATGTTTTTTCACTTATTTATCAGATGTCATTTGATATTCCTGACACTTTTGGAGTCAAGAGGAAATGTTTATAAATTGCTTCTAGGAGATGGAGGGTTTTCAAATCAACCCTCACATCTGATTTAATTTTTTGGTATAGGAAACTTGTCATTCTTTGTCATTTAAATCCCTTTATAGATGAAGACACATCGAAACAAGTTGTCGAAATTTGAACACATTAAGAATTTTTTGTAATTGTAATATAAAATTTTACAATTTTTCATATATTAATGATATTATTAAGGACTTATTATTGATTTATTGTTCACAATTTATAAAAATCAAAGAGATCTCACCAGGAGATCCAATCTAGAAATGTATACCGTCATAGTTTATCTTGAGAAGGGTATACTATATTGGAACAACAAATGATAATTGACAAATTAAAAAAACATAGTGTTGAGTCTTCCATCCCCCGAGAGGTTTCCCTTCCATCCCCTCCGTCTAAACAAGAAAAATAGAAGAGTGATCGAATGAGAAAAAAGGAAATATCTTAAAATAGACTCGTGGGTCGTATCAGATCGAATGTTAAGTTGTTTATATTATTTATTTATGCTAATTCAAATATTTATATAATTTGAATGATTACATAATTTTTTAAATAATTTATATAGTTTTATCTTGTTTAGGAGAGAACACCAAGGGTATTTAAAGGTGATTGGAGGCCTGATATTTTAACTTATGCATTGGGAAATCCTGAACACTTGGGTTGTGCAAGAGGATACCTAGTAGGTGTATCAATAAGAAAAGTGTTACCACATTATTCAGAATCTTCCATAAGAGAATTATATAAAAATAATAATCTTTAGAGGTTGAATTTCACAATATTTATGTGTTGATGGAGAAAAAAATCTAAGTGTCAGTACGATCATTATTTACGGACATGAAAAGGCAATTTCAGGATACAACTCAAACACCACCTCCACCAGCAGCTCCCAATCCCCCACCACCACCTGTATACCTAATTATTAGTCCTTCGCATCTGCTTATAAAAAGAATTATGTGTCCTCCACATTTTTTTACATAACCCAATTTTTATCCTACTCCCACACCCCTTCTCCATAACTTCCTAGTTATTATGAGTTGTATGTTGATGATCCTCATCACATAGTTTCATATGGGCAAATATATTATATAGGAGAAACAATTCATCATCGACAGTTAGAGGTAATATAGCATATGGTCACTATATAAGATATTATAAATATATTTGTGGCAGAACCATTACCTACATTTGAGGTGATGACAATTGGATAGAGTATCGACCACTTTTCAGTTTGTCCATCTAGTCTTCTGTGACCCATTAGTATAGAGGTATGTCTATGATATATGTTTATTTTATTTTTTCTTAATTTTTTTCATATTTGATTGTTATTATATTTATCTCTTTATTTATCAAAAAAATTTAAAGGTAAATAAATTTTTTATAGCCTACTACATAGAGAAATGGATATAGAATCAGATTCAGATTCTAGTAGTATTAAGAGATTTCCATGATATTCAAACTTATTGGTGGGTAATTATATGTTTCCAATGGAAACTAATGTTTGAGGAAGTGAAATAGATATAGGGATTTTCAAAAATGATATCGTGGAGCTTGTTATTGGATATAAGTTGTGAATCAATGTGGTGCATGTTTTTTTCCATGTTCTTCTTAACAAAAATCTTTCCCTGTATTAAATTTAATTAAAATTTTAACTTATGTCTATTTTTTGGTATATTTATAAAATGTGTGAGATGAATGGGAAAATTAATGTATATGAGTTGATAGACCCTTAGATTATTTCACTTGAAGGGCATGAATTAGAGGAGGAACAAAAAGCAGTTTATATTGCAGAAAGAATTCAACAAAATGTAATTATGTATTGTTGGATTTTTCCTTATATTGAGAGGTATGAAACACATGTCTTGCAAATTTTTATTTATTCATTAACCTAGTAAACCTTAACATTAAATTTTCTTTAATACCAGTCACTATTGTATGTTTGGAGTTTTCTGTCCAAGGGTGAAAACACTTTATTATATATGTTCTTTCTAAGGAGATGTGCGAGGATATTTTAATAACATGTTGGAAAAGTAAGTTTAAATTATCTAATAGCAGTTTATATTACAAAATTTCAGATTTATTTCATTCATTTTAATTTCAAATAGGTTTTGGGATTTATTTCAAATATCCACAAATCAAAAGAGTCCCATGATCAAATATGTAAAAGTAAAGGTGAATATCCATTTATAATTAGTACATTTTGGATTAAATAAAAATGATATTTTGAAATGAAAACTCATTTAAGTATAATTTTCATAAACAAAAATGTGTAAACAAATTTTAATATTATATGATATGATTTATGTATGAAATAATTACAATATGAATTGTTATGATGTTCAACCAGAAAGAATTTCCATATAAATTATTCATTAATATTTCATTTTGTTATTAATTATACATGTTAAAAAATTTATTTTTTATTTTTAGTTATTTGATGACCCTCAACCTTATAGTGAACAGGAGGTCAAACACATACAATTGGAATGATAAATTAGTTTAAATTTTTAATTGGATTGTAGTTTTTTTTGTGAGTATTATAATTTTTAATTTTGTAATTATAAATGTGTATTTGGAAGTTGTTTTGGTTGGATATAGGTTTTTTAGTTAAAATTATAATTTCTGAATTTTTTAAATGTGAATCTGTAATTTTGCAACTATTTTTTCTTCTTTTTTTCCTGTTTTTGTTTATTTCTGGTCTCGTTTCCATTATGGTTATGGTTGTTTTAGGTTTGGTAATATAGTGAAGTGGAAGAGCATAATTAATTATTTTAAAAAAATTAGTTTATACATTGGTTATTTTATAACAGACATTATAAATAAATTTCTTTTGGTTTTTATATCAGTTATAAAATAACGGGCATAACAAATTTGTTTATCCATGTCGGTTATTACATAGACCAGCTTGGAATACGAATTTTTACAAAAGATATTCAATAACCGATGTGAAAAATCTTCATAGAAGTGTCTTTAACGTCACTTATTAGATAACTGTCTTGAGAAACTTCTAAAATAATATTTGACATTCTAGTCATATTAACAAACATTAAAGACATGATTTTTCATATTACCTCCTACAATGTCCCCATAAAAATGATGTGAAAACCCTAAAAATAATTATAAAAAACATTTTATGCACTTTTAAAATATGGAAAAAGATAAAATACTTTTGAAAAAATATTTTTCACAAAATCCCAAGGTGTTACATTATAACGCTTTATGAATAATTTATCACATGATATCCATATTAGTTATCAAAGGATTTTCATTTGTATATTCCTTCATATAAATCTACATTATGAAAATGGATAATGAAAATTCCCCAAAAAAGTGAATGTTTGAAAAATTATTGTTACCTAGAGTGACTCATAACTATGTTTCCAGATAGGAGAATATAAATGGGAAGTGAAAACATGGATATATAAGAGAAACATTACACACAAATATTGATGGATTTTGATAGATAAAATTGATATAATATTAATTTGAGTGATCCATATATGGTTAAAAATCGTAAATTCATTAACCAAAGAGGCATGATAAATGTCATTAATGACATAAAAAAGGATGATAAGTAAAAACAATTTTATTTCAAGACCATTTCACTAATTTTGATAAATTTCACAAGTGGATACAATTACTTGGTTTTATTCCTTTATATAAGTACAATATCTCCCTCTGGATGTGCCCTGATCAATTTCCACTTTATCATATACTCAATGATATGAAGGTGAATTTGAGATGCCTAATGTACTAGTGTATCATAATATGAATAAATATAATGTAAATTTATTCCATATATCATTAGTTATCATCAAAACAAAATGGGTAGCACATGTTATCCAAGATTATTATATATTAATTTGTTGAAATAACACACTAATCACTAAAACTGCATTCAGTATTCAATATAAACCATTTCATAAATGGTTAACCTTTTAAAATATTTGAAAAAATATAATCCAAATTATTAGATACAGGGTTACTAAACTGGAAAAATTAACATATGATTAATAAACCAAATAAGATGAAATAGTACTTAATTTTCACATTCAAAGAATTGAATAAATTCAATGAGTATTATCTAACAACCAGATTGACCATAAAAACTCAATGAAAACCCAAATTCATTATCATTACATGAATAAACCACATATTATTAAAAATATTCCACGGACAAAATATTATTTTAAAATCCACCAATGATAAGAAAAATTACTTTTTCAACAAATACTATATCTATTTTATTTTAATTAATATTAACCAATTTACATTATCCATATCAATTGTCTCTGTATCCAAACTAAAAACTATTTTCGCAATATCAAGAACATATTAAGGTTTACCTTACCATAATCAAAATATTGACTTTCAATTTAATGAATCTTCTAGTCAATCAGTACCATTTAGCATGTTTTTGATAGTTATTAAAAAAATATTCTGAACAATTGTTTTATACTCCATGATTAATATAACATAATCTTTAAATTTCAATACATAAATACTTCAATCATCCTGAATAATTTTAAATAATTAACTAGGCTATGTCATCTTATTACTTATAACTTATTTCCTTTCCAATATCTTTTTTGGTATCTTTATCATATGAAATCTAACAATTACTCATACCACCTAATTGATTATATTCATGATAATTCCACCTAGGGAATCAATTTTATATAATTACCATACCATCAATGTTTAAATCATTCAATATTTGATGATATCATTGGGAAAAAATATTCCCATCATTTTCATTAAATGATCTTTTTTATTTTTCTTTTGGAGTTAATTGATTTGTGTCCCTCTTTTCCATGGTTCAAAAATCCTCTCTCTCCTCTAAGACACTTACTTGGGCGTTTCTTTCCACATTATCGACATATTGAAAGCTGAATATTCTTTCCTCCATGGTTACCATCACCCAAACTCTATTTTTACTCATTACATATCCTCTCAGGAGAATTTAATAGTCAGTTATAGTATACGTTTTTATTAATTTTCTGAGAAAACTAATTAGTCCTAATCAAAACCAACATTACTATAATAAATATCAAATCCAGTTTCTCATCATCAATTCATTCATCACATTCAATGTTAATCCAATTAATTCTATTTATTCCCAGAGAATTATATTTAATCTATGCTGTAGTGGGATTAAACTAGGCCATCCATGACTTTCATCGATTTAAATCTATAATTATTGTCAAGAATGTGTTTTTGAAAATCCAAATAATATCCCCTATAAGAGACAAAAAAAGTTTGTAGCAAGCACCATTGTTGTCCCCTTGTTTCTGATTGAGTCCATCTTAATGTGAAGTTTTTCGGGTTGTTACCTCTAAGTACATATCTTCCAATGAAAAATCCACTTGTAGTATCCAAACAAGTATTTAATTTCATGGAAACCACTTTTTCTATCATTTTTCAAAATTCTAAGATGTTTTCCTATATATGGAATCATATATTGAATTATCCTTAGATATATATCTATAAATATCCTTAGAAATATCCATTGGAATCTCCCTACAATTTTCTTATCCTTGTTTCCATAGGTTAAACAAACCATTCCCCTTATAAAAAAATAGAGACCCAAACTTCTCACACATCAATATTAAATATTTATAGATGAATATTCATTAAATTCCACAAACACACTTATAAAGACTATAATAGTTTAGTTCCGAGGGAATATTGGAACAAAATCATCTAATATGGTGAAACATTTTTATTATTTCCTAGAAATATATTCCCATTTGATAAAATTTATGGACATACCAAACATAAAATCAATCTTCATAACCTAGGGAAATGACCCTTAAGAATTGGTGGGCTCAGATTATCAATAATGGTAAATATAAGAGAAAAAAATATATGATCATATTAAATAATAATATAATATTAAAAATATATGATAATGTATATAAATAAATTTGTATATGACCAACCTCTCATAGGTCACAAATGTGAGTAATTTAATAAATATTAGATGTTCAGAAGACATAAATCATAAGGAAATCAATGAAAAAGAGAGACGATATCTTAACATTGGCTTAAGACATGGAATTGTGGCATTCAAAAAATATTAAAACATTTTGAAAAAGTATAAATAGAAAATGGTTTACTCATTATGTTAAGGAAATTAAATCATAACCACTCATAAAATTATTTACATGAAACTGGGTCCACACAGAACATTATAGACATGAAAGGTAGGTCCATGGTTGACATTGTGAACATGTAATCATGTTTATACGTAACATTATGAACATGTAATTTATTTCATGAATAAAATCATAGTTCTCAAGGTTCACTCTGTAGACCATCATAGAGGAAAAATTCCCTTACTTAACTGGGTTCACACCACATTACATCCATTACTTAATGAAATTGGTCACTTATTATTACAGTCATCTCTTACTAAATTGAGACCACATTCCATTCCTTCCTTGTCTTACTAAACCATTTTCACACCACATTTTATCCAAATTTATAACATGATATATAAATTATTACCCAATAAATTGGCAGGACATATACGTCCCACCCATCTATAGTAATAACTTAACCACCTTACATTATAATGATGTAACCACTATAATTAGTTATAACATATCAACTATCGTATAATAGAAATCATTCATATTTATTACACAAAGATGAAAAGGAATTAATCATATCATAACCACTATAATCAAATGAGTACCCAAAAAAATTCACCAAAAAATAATCAATGGAAAATAAATAGGTTTCATAATAATTTTATCATTTCATCAAATAATAACCCATAGAAAATGAATTGGGGGGCATAAAAATTTTATAATGGTTTAACCTATGGAAGAGAAATAGGTTTCTTAAAAATATATTCATCATAAGAATTATCTATTTAGAGAATTATTAATAATGGAATCATTTGATCAAATCCCCAGTAAAGAACAACTAAATTAAAATGATGTCATATTAGATGAAATTTTTTTAATGAATACTAGGGAATTTTTTTGAGGAAAATTTCATTTATTTGAAACTAAAATTTTAAGACATAAAACATTATTTAAATGGTTTTTTTTTGAAAATAACATTGAACACTTATAAATTATGATATTAAAAAATCATTAAAATAATTTCATGAGGAAAATACCATTTTCTCTTTGGAAGAAACATTGAATGAAATAAAACATTTTGGAAAATTGTTTCTTTGAAATTAACATTGAAACATATAAAGTAATCCCAAAATAAATAGTTTTTCATGACTTTGGATAATTCCATTCATGCCGCACTTGATAAAATATAGATTCCTTTCACAATTATGGAAAGATCCAAACTGGTTTTATTTAGAAGATGACATGAATATTATATTAAATACATTTTATAAAATTTAAAACATATGTAAAATTAAATTTTAAAAATAATAATAGTGTAATAAAGAATTTATTTAAAATATTTTTAGTAAACATGGTTTTTGAATAAAATATATTTCTGACTGAAGAGATAAGTAAAGTATGAGTTTATTAAAAAAAGTACTCTAAATTATTTTAAAACCAATGAGTTGAAAAATGGTATCATTACTTTATGATACCATGAATGTATAGAGGATAATAAAATTTATTATAATTATTAATATATTTATCTTAATATTTTTTCATCGAAAAAAGGAACCTAAACAGTCTTGATAAATGATGATGTCGTAACATGAAATCTTGACCACTTAAGTAAATTTTAATAATAGGACACATGGAGGAATAAAATAAAATGAAATGTAAAATACTATAAGGAAGAATAAATTAATTAAATTACTTATAATGGGATTTTATTTACACCCTATGAAAAATTATTGGTTCATAACGTAACATATGTCACAAAGAAGGAAAATTAAGAAAAAAATCCATTACCATTGTGGAATCATTTTAACCGTAAACCCCTTGAACGATATATCCTCAAATTTATTTTTAAATAACAATAATTATCTATATATTATTAATAATATAAATTAATTCGAATTATAAATCCCACATAAATGAAATATGTGGTCAACACATCATGTGTCTCACAAAAAATAAAATTGAGACCAAAATCCCTTACATGAAGTTTGGACTTCTATCGTACACATTCCAAAATCATGTTTAATAATTTATTTTTTTAATATATATATTAAAATAAAATTAATATATTTAATAGGATATATATTTTTTTAATTATCATTTATTACTTGTTGTTTAACAATTCCATTTTACCATTTTTTGGAAAATAATTGCATTGTTTTTATATATGATTATATTTGTAATATTTTTCATCATATTAATTTGATAATAGTTCCATATATTCTATAATAACAATCATAATATAATTAGCATATTTATACATAAAATATTCTTTAAATACCAATCATGAAATATTGGTTTGACAAATTAATCACGTTACGATCCTGGAGATGGTATTTATTACGTATGCATGAGTAACATTTCAATTTTTCATGGATCATTATAGGATGTAGTTAAGTAATATATTATATTTAAATAATGATAATTTTATCATAGAAACAAATTATTTATTTTAATATATTAATACAGTCAATTCATGTGCTCTGGTGATGAAAATATAGTACCATAACTTCAAGAAAGTTGTAGTCCACATGTACATGAGTGGCATTATCATCATTCCTTGAGTGAAAATGTGAAAAATAAAATAATATATATTATATTTTTATAATGATAATTGTTTCAATTAATATAATTATTATTTAATTTATATCACATATAATCATTACAATTACCCTTATCACCATCCATTAAAGCGTAAATGCATCACATTGCGTTTCTAGGCGGTTGCCCGCCTTCCACATGAGTGACGTAATTGTTTTCCCAAAAAATATAAATAATAAATTAATTTGTGATATAATAACTTAATAATAAAAAAATATCATAAATATAATATATAAAAAAATTATCCATATTTATTTCCAACTATTAGAGGTTGTATTATAAAAATGAATAACATCAGTTGGAGATGTGGTAGTTTGATGTACACACGAACAATGATTTTGTAACCCATTTGATTGAATAACAGGTGGTTGTAGGTCATTCCAAAATAAGAAAAATATTCCAATATATGTAAGATAATTATTTTAATATATCATCATGGAATAAAATAATTTAGGGAGGCATAAGAAGAAATAAAATAAATATACTCGTTGAAGAACATTACATCTCCTTCAGGTATCCTCCTCAAGTCTGTCCTAAATCCTTCTTAGGTTGGATTTTTTTTTCAAATATAATGATTCTATGACATGAGGAGTTAATTTAGGATGTTATTAAGTTATTTTAGGTCCCAAAAAATAGGTTTTATGGTGTGAATAAGGGAGGTGAAGGGGTGGCCATTCATACGTTTGGGAGAGGACACAGATGGTATTTTTTAAATGAAATAACTACTCAAATATTTCTAATATGTCACAAGGGAACTAATTATGCCTTCAAATAACATTATATGTTTAATGGTCTTAACAGTTCCATAAAATTGATTTTATAAAAGTGTATAGTTTATTTTTAACCCTATTTTTTTAGTTTATCCCCTGGTAAACACATTTTTTACTTTATCGTAGTACTTAATTTTTTTCATTGATTAATAATTTTTATAAAAAGTTAATAGTTCCTTATTAGATAATATAAATTATTATTAATAAAAAGATTAATCAAATTTTATAAACTATATTCATAAAATTGGTAAGTTTCAATTTAAAATTAATCTCACTAACATGATGAGAAAAATGTTTTTAGAGAGAAAATGTTCAAAATATTACAATGTTTGTAACATCCTGGATCCAGATGTTACTCAATGGGTCCCCCAAACCCAATAGGTCACATAACCACAAGCGCATTTCCACAAATTCCAGCGGCTGTCGATAGTAGTGAGGGCCTATGTCTGATAGTGGGGAAACTATTCCATCATTTTTCAAAGTGTAACGAAATGGAAATAAATAGAAACATACAACCGCGGAAGCAGTAAACAATATAAAGAAGAAATGGAAAATAGATGAAAAGATAAACAGAAGTCATACATATATGTTGATGCAATATTTCTTATTCCTGTGAAAGCAATCAAACACATTACAACGCAATAACATACAATACAGTACAATTACAACAAAGAAAAACAAAACAGTGCAGCATGAACTCAGCAGAATCGCAAGACAAAGCTCGGTCCCATGCTCTCCTACTCCTTGGAAACAATCAAGTACATTTATAAGATCCCATGCCCTTATCGACACCTAAAAAATATAATACGTTTTGGCCCAAGAAATGACCCAAACAACGTTTGAGAAATAAATCCCATTATACAACCACAAAAGGCTTGTGCCCAACTGACGGTGAAAATGTGCAACAACAGTGTGTAGTAAGGCAAAAAAATTAAACTAGGAAGTACTCACAAGAAACTATCCTATCAATTACATTACTATTTTAATAATCATTTAATAACTCCAAGCCTGTTATTTAGCTTGTAAGGTATAACACAAGGAAAAACCACGGTGAATATTCAAGTGAACATTTCCCTCAAGCTAAACAGTACCTTTCGTCCAGGCTAATCAGATACTTTCCCTTAGGCGTACTAGATATTTCCCTTAGTCATAGAAGCTACTGCCCTCAGACATAATAAATGATTCCCTCAAGTGAATCAGTACCTTGTCCTCAGTCGAATCAATACCTTTCCCTCAGGGGAATCAGTACCTTTCCCTTAGGAGTAACGAAACACTTCCCTCAGGCTAAGAAAATTTAACACCTCAAGCTTCCACTGTACGCTTCTCTTTGAGTAATACAATAGCGTGTGTTGTACGCAATTCCTAGATTCTAACATGCTGTAAACAATCAAAGTACCAGTTATGAACAATAATAACTACTTTTTTAAATTTTACATTTTATCTTTCAAAATGGAATTAATTTTTGGATTTGGAATATCTAAATTATCTTAGGATGAAATTTTGGTACTTTTCGGATAACTTTTATATTTTGATGTATAGTGTAAATTACTAAATTTTAATTAAAAACAACTTATTTAATCAAAATAATTAATAGTGATAAATTATGAATTTGAGTGGGTTTAGAGTATATTTAGAATATATTTATACCATTTAATAAAATTTTGGCCATTGGACATAATTTCACAACTAAACCGTACATAAACAAGTATCAATCTTTTGATAGTTATTATATATTAAAAACACGCTTTTTGTTTTGACAGTGGGAATTAATTTTAAATTAATTTCTGCCACTTCTGTGTTTTGAATTTGGAAAAATGGATTCCATATTTGGAATCAGGATGTCTAAATTGTGTAAATAGGTGTCTTTTAGTTTTTTGACATTTTGAATAATTACTTCTGTAAATATTTAATTTACCATTGTTAAATGGTAAATCCGGTAAATAAGGGTTAAAAATTAATATTATTATAATAATAAATTACCCTAAATTGTGTCATAACCTTATTTTTGGATACATGTCCGACCATGGGCATCTTTGGGTCGATTTTGGGACCCCATGGAGCCACTTGTTGGTGATAAGGACACATTATGTTAATTAAGTTAAAATAAATGCAAAAATGACATAAGCATATATCTTTTAGAAAAATGTTTTTTACATAGGGTTGTATATGTTGTATTTTAGATTATAAATTTTCATTATAAAGCTAAAAATATTTCCTACATAATGGTATTTTATTTATAATTTTTAGACATTGAAAAAGTAAAAATATATATGACATAATAATGATGCAGTATTTTCCTTATTAATAAAAGTATCAAATAATTGATATTATAAATGTTAAAATAAATATAATTTGAATGTTTTGATGACATAAACGAATTTTATTGGTTAATATTACATTTTAGGATTTCATAAATGAATTTGGTTCGAATTAATAATGTTGTTATGGCTTTAAAAAAAATTATTGAGTAGTGTCAAAATTGACATAAATGAGTTTTAAAAAAAATTATTATATTATTAAGTGATATTTAATTCCTAAAAATCAAAGTTACGGCCAAAAGACTTTTATCACGATTTGTGTATCATTAATGTACCACTTTGTGGTCGCTTGGATGTATATAGTAAGTTTATTAACTATATAATATAAAAATACAAAGTGCCATGGTAAGTGTCAAACTAATTAACTAAGAGTTAAAAATAAAAGATAAGCTTAATAATGTGACCCAAACCTGTCTAAAATCTGTCGGTTGAGTTTTTTTCGATCTATCCTACCTTAACCTTTAAATAATCAACTTTTGTGCCATTAGAAACCGAATATGGATTTATTATAAAATAATATTTCTAGCTTTTCCAAAGGAGACCCTCACCCCTATTATAAAAGGGCACCCCCCCTTCTCATTAATTCACACCGTCAAATCCATTTTGATCAGCCAAACTCTGCCCAAATCTCCTCCCAACTTCCCTCACTTCAACATAGAGGCCTTATTTTGATCAGAAAGCCAACCTATGTGGCCCTTTTGATCAAATCAAAAGGATGAACCTGAAGAAGAGATAACGTCTTAACCACCCTCTTTAAAGTTCCTTTCTTCTACAACTTATTCTTTCCTTGTTATTTCCATTATAAAATAATAACTCCAGTATCTTCTATATACTGTGATGTTATTATAAATATGGAACAAAAAAATTCATTATTCTATCCATCCCTTGAAGTACATGTCACCGTACGTGCGAACGTACGACCTACCATCTCCACGTTGTGGTGTAATTGTTATTCAGTATATTATTATTTAGATGGGTATAATAATGATGTATAATTAATTTAAATAATAAATATAACATGATAATTATTATTTTTATATGATATACCATCCAATTATATATTATTTTAATATCAAAAGAATGATATTGTCGCTCGTGCGTACGTACGGATTATCGTCTCCACAAACGCGATGAGATTCTTTTCCCATTGTATCAATTCAAGACTAAATTTTATTGGATGACTAAAAATAATATTTAAGGATTTGATATCATTCTGGATATGAATAATATACAACCCATCCATAAAAAACATGGCTTACGTAACAAAACAGACAAAGTAAAATGAATCCATTAACACCCGAAACGACGATAATACTAAGACGTTTTTAACAATTCAATGTTAAAAGATCATATATGATTTCATATTAATATATATGATTCTTTTATAATTTAATAACAATTATTTCACCATTATACAGGAGGTTAACCTACCATCAACCAAGTAAAAGTACAAGGTAAGAGTTTATTTCACAATCTCTTCATTATCCGAGGATGTTTATACGTAATTATATACTGGGACCTATAGATCATCCACATCCATGTTTCATAAAAATGTAGTTCAAATCATTCTTAATATTTAAGAGAATATGGGTTAAAGTCATTTATACCCTGGTTTTACTTTTTATAAGAAGTTTATAAAGGAATCTTTCCGCCGTTTTCCAAACAAAATCCATTTTAACATTTTCGACAGAATTAATGTAAGAATGTCTTTTTTTTAACTTATACGATGGGTGTGGCTGTTTCTGCCGTTATAAAATATTCGAAGCTTCCCTTACAAGATTATAAGAATATTTTCAAATTAAATTTTCTATTTTATAATTATGTGACTTTTAAATGATTTCAAAAAAAGAGATATTTCTCTCAAATAGTTTTGATTTCATCTATGTCAACATCCTTCGATAGATTTTAAGCTTATTTGAAGTTGATTTGTTATGATACAAAAAATCCTTATTGTATTGAAGTTTTTGGGATATGTTTGACTGTGGATGTGTTATTTTTATACCATTCAAGGTTTATGAGAAAAGTATTGACATTTCGTATGCTAGTTTTAATACGAATGTTTATTTTATGTTTAAACTTGTTCATATGAGGAATGCATTGGACTTAATAAGTGAAAGGTGGAGCCCGCTATAGCTCCTCGATGCATTGGTAGGTTAATGTGACAAACTAGTGTCTTGGCATGAGGCCTTGAAAAAATATTATTAGTAGTCTTGGCACGAGGATTTGACTATGTGGTTATGATAGTCTGGCATTATTCATTCCGTCATTATGAAAGTGGTTTTTGATATTGCAAGTGATTATTCGACTAGAAGATTATCAATGTGAATCAGTAAATGGAATTATTTCATTTTATCTATTCCATATTATTCTAATGTCTATGTTTAAAAGTCTTTTTTTTAGTTATACATTTCCTTAAATGTTTATGTTTATTTATGAAAGTTCCTGCTATATTGTTATCCTTACTGAGCATCTGAGCTCACCCCTTTCAATGTTTTATTTTTCCTAGGATGTGAAGAAGTAATTTAAGAATGACCTACATGGATAATATGAGGGGATATGAAGAAAAGATGTTTTTTTAGTAGTTTTAATTTTTATGATGTAATGTCACCTTTATGAATGTATCTAGTGTTTCCAAGGCTACTAAACCAATCGTTCTTTCAAGATTTGATCTTTCTTGTGATCATGCCAATGTTTTGTAATAATGTACCAACTCTGGGTAACTAGGGTCGGGGTGTTACGGTTGGTATCAGAGGAAGTTCAGAACAAACCTTGGAAGCTAGATTTAGATAAACTCTTATTAGAGCACATACACCTAAGATGATCTTTGAGGATTAGTGTAGAAGAACTTCCTAGAATTTTGGTATTGTATAGATTTTGTGAGTTTTCTGAGAAATACATCCCTGTCTAGATACGAGCAGGTAGAGGCGGCTTTGGCACAGATGTACCTAGGGGTAAAACCTGAAAACACCACTTTGAGCTAGACTCGAACGAGAACTAGTGCACGAAAACGGGCCTTGATGCACTCTTGGTTAAGACACTCCCGGGGGATATGCTTAGGATAATTATCATTTTCATTACGAACCATTTTGAAGGGTTTAGGAGTATATAATTCTTTAAAGAAAGCATTTTTATGATTATGGATTATATCCATAAACTGTTCAATTTATGTTAACTATTTTACAATTATGGAAGTCTGTATTTTGATTCATAAACTGATCAAGTTTATGCCATTTTTTAGAAATGGCGCCTAGTGGTAGAAATGGAAACCATATCAATGCACGCACTCCATGTAGGGATTTCCCTCATGTTCAAGATAATTATAGTCGATCTGGTGATGTAACTGGTGCTGATCAGCTAATCACCATAATGGGACAACTCACTTAAGTTATGAGTAATAACCTTACCCGTATAGAGCACCCTGATCTGCAGCATGGAGGATCAATGTTAGATTGTTTAATGAGGCAACAACCACCAACATTTAATGGGAGTAAAAATCCATTGGTTGCTGAGAAATGGATAAGTTCCCTAGAAAAAATATTTCAGTCTTTGGGGAGTAGTGAAAGGGAAAAAGTTGTCATGGTAGTTTATCGCCTCACTGGAGATACTGATCAATGGTTGTCATTGATTCAAAACAAAAAATAAGATGATGAAGTATCTAATATGGAATGGAGGGAGTTCAGAGCTATTTTCTTAGAAAAATACTTTCCTCGTGACCATTGAGCAGATATGGAAAGGCAATTTTTGAGTATGAGACAAAAGGAGGATGAGAATGTCGCAAAGTATGAGGCTAACATTACAAGGTTAGGAAGGTATACATAAGATTATATATGTAACCCAAGAAGTAAGATTGATCATTTCTTTGATGGGTTAAAACAATTTCTCTGTTGAGCATTAGTCTCACAATCATTCTCATCGTACGAAGACATTGTCTCATGTGCTATCAAGACAGAAAAGGAATTCACTAAGTCTTATGACTTTAAAGCAAAGCAAGAGAAGATGAGATCTTCACATAAAACTGGAAATGGAAATAAGGGGAAGAAGGGAAAAGTTGGATATCAATCCTACAATAAATGTGGGAAGAAACACCTCAGTACTTTCTTGAAGGGAATGTGTGTCTGTTACAAGTGTGGTAAAAAAGGCCACCAAGCTCGTGATTGAAAAGGGAAGAAAGAAGCTACCAATGTTCAGTGCTACAATTTCAGGGAGATGGGACATTATGAAAATGAATTTCCTAAGCGTTAGTGGAAATTACCTCAGAAAAGGCCTAGGGATCATGGACAAGCTTATGTTATCACTACTGTTGAGGTAGAAGCTCCGAAAGACGTGGTGGTAGGTAATTTAATGGTTTCCTCATGTTTAGCCAATGCTTTATTTGACTCTAGATCATTGCATTGTTTCATATCTTCCCAGTTTTCTAAAAAAATTAGATATTTCCAATTTGATTTAACAAGAGAGTTGTCAGTCAAAACCCCTAACGGAAGTATCATTTCTACAAAGTTCTGTGGATCCGTTCCCATTAGGGCATATAAATGTTCTTTATCTGCTGATCTTATCGTCATACCCATGACTGAATTTGATATAATCCTCAGTATGGATTAGCTTTCGGACCATGATGTGAAGATTTATTATAAGAAGAAGGAGGTTATGATTTTTTATGATGATGTTAAGGAACACCTTATCTTTAGAACAGAATCATCACCACCTAATTCTTATCTAGATCCACCGCTTATAGCTCAACTAAAATCAATTATCAGGGAGGAAGAGAATGAAATAACTATGGGTGAGGAAAGGAATGTTCAAATAGAGGATGTACCTATTGTGAAAGAATATGTAGATTTGTTTCCGGATGAATTACCAGGACATCCTTCAAAACAAGAAGTTGAGTTTTCCATTGATTTAATTCCTAGATCAAGGTCTATATCGAAGACACCTTATAGAATGGCCACTGTGTAATTAGTTGAACTAAAGAAACAACTAGAGGAATTGAGTAATAAGGTATTTATATGCCCTAATGATTCTCCATGGGGAGCCCCTATTCTTTTTGTTAAAAAGAAAGATGGATCTATGAGTTTATGTATCGACTACAGGGAGATCAATGCAATAAAAATAAATAACAAGTATCCCCTACCTCGTATTGATGTTTTATTTGACCAACTACATGGAGCTCAATACGTTTCAATGATTGACCATCGATCAGGATACCATCAGTCATGTGTGAAGAAGGAAGAAATTCTAAAGACATCATTTCGAACAAGATACAGGCATTATGAGTTTACAGTAATGCCTTTTGGGCTAACTAATGCACCCTCTGTATTCATGGATCTAATGAACAAACATTTCAAGGAATATCTTGATGACTTTGTAGAGGTATTTGTTGATGATATTTTGGTATACCCCAAAAGCTACAATGATCAGGAAAATCACTTGCGCATTATATTGAATACTCTGAGAAGACATGAATTATATGGGAAGTTTAGAAAGTGTGAATTCTGGCTTCAAGAGATTTCATTTCATGGCCATATTGTCTATAAAGATGGAATCTTTATTTATCCTTCTAAGATCAAGGAAATACAAGAATGGCCAACATCGATGAGTATAACTGAGGTACGTAGATTTATTGGTTTGGCTGGTTATTATTGACGTTTCGTCTAGAATTTTTCCCCATTAGCTAACCCATTAATGAATCTCACACGTAAAGGGGTTAAATTTGTCTGGACGAAAGAGTGTGAAGAATGTTTTGAAGAACTGAAGAGAAGATTAGTCAATGCTTCTATATTGACTCTACCATTGGGGAATGATGGGTTTGTTATTTATAATGATTCATCAATGAAAGGACTAGGTTGTGACCTTATGAAAAATTATAGGGTTATTTCCTATGCATCACGAGAGCTAAAAATTCATGAGCAAAACTATCCTACTCACGATCTTGAGTTAGTTGTTGAAATATTTTCTTTAATCATATGGAGACATTATATCTATGGTGAGAAATGTGAAATTTATTCTGATCACAAGATTTTGACGTATATTTTCTCACAGAAATAACATAACATGAGGCAAAAGAGATGGATTGAATTACTCAAGGATTATGATTGTACAATACACTACCACCCGGGGAAGGAAAATAAGGTGGCAGATGCTTTGAGCAGAAAAGATCATGGATTTTTGAACAATATGAGAATTGAAAGGGATCCAATTTTCGTGGATCTAGTGAATAAGGATATGGGAATCACCATGGAAGGTGAAACATCAATGATTTTTCAAATGGTTTCCAAACCATCTTTACTAGAAAGGATAAAGAGTTCTCAGACCGGTGATGAAGAGTTACAAAGGACGATTAAAGCTGTGACTGATGGGAAATTGAGTGACTTTGTGTATGAAGATGGAATTTTGATGTTTGGGAAGAGACTTGGTGTTCCCGATATACCTGATCTGAAAAGAGAATTGTTGGATTATGCTCATAGTTCCAATTTCTCTATACACCCTACAAGCACCAAAATGTATAGATATTTAAAGGAACATTTTTTGTGGGACAACATGAAGAGGGAGATTTCTGATTTTGTGTCATGATGTATGGTTTTTCAATAAGATAAAGCTAGAAGGAAACTGCCTGGAGGATTATTGCAACCTCGTCCCATACCTGAGTGGAAATGGGATAATATCACAAAGGACTTTGTCATGGGACCACCAAATAATCCTAGAAGGAATGATGAAATATGGGTCATTGTTGATCATCTTACCAAGTCATCACATTTTCTTACGATAAGGGAGGATTTACCAGTTGAACTTCTAGAAAGGCTATATATTAATGAAGTTATGAGACTTAATGGAGTACCCCTATCGATTGTCTCGGATCGTGATCCCCGTTTTACATCAAGATTTTCGAAAAGTCTTCAGAAGGCCTTGGATACTGAACTTCGTTTGAGCACTGCTTACCACCCTCAAATAGATGGACAATCAGAACAAACTATTCAAACCTTAGAAGACATGTTGAGATCATGCTCATTTGACTTTCAGGGTATGTGGGATCAATATTTACCTCTGGTAGAATTTTCCTTTAACAATAGCTTCCATTCAAGCATTCAGATGGCACAATATGAATAGTTATATTGTAAGAGATGTCACACACCAACCTGTTGCAATTATGTTGGTGAATGAAAACTAGTAGGCCAAGAACTAGTGGAGGAAACGATGGAAAAGGTGAAGTTAATCCAAAACCACATCAAAGCAGCTCAAAGTAGGCAGAAGAGCTATGCTGACAACAGAAGAAAGGATTTGAATTATCATGTGGGAGATCAGGTTTTCATGAAGGTATATCCATGGAAGGGAGTTATACATTTTGGCCAGAAAGGTAAATTGAGTCCCAGGTACATTATACCTTTTGAAATTTTAGAATAAATTGGGGCTGTAGCTTACCGTTTGGCAATGTCGCCAAATCTCTCCAAAGTTCACAATGTGTTCCACGTATCACTGTTGAGAAAATACACGTCTGACCCCACGCATGTACTCACCTATGAGGAATTAAAACGGGAACCTGATCTATCTTATTGTGAAGATCCCATCAGGATTATTGATACAAGAGAACAAGTGCTGAGAAACCAGATGACTCGTCTAGTAATATTTCTCTGGAGGAACCATAAGATAGAAGAGGAAACGTGGGAACTCGAGGAAATCATAATGAAGAACCACCCGAGTCTTTTTATGAAGTAATATTCTAGAAATTTCTAGGATGGAATTATTTGAAGGGGGGGAGAATGTAACACCCAAAGCTTTCACGGTATGTTCCTCTTTGAGTAATACAGTAGCGTGTATTGTACGCAACTCTGAGATTCTAACACGCCGCAACCAATCAAAGTAGCCGTTATGAATTGTAATACCCACTTTATAAAATTTTATACATTTTATCATTCAAAATAGACTTCATTTTTGGATTCAAAATATCAAAATTATCTTAGGATGAAATTTTGGTACATTTCAGATAACTTTTATATTTTGATGAATAGTGAAAATTACTGAATTTTAATTAAAAACAACTTTTTTAATAAAAATAATTAATAGTGATAAATTATTAATTTGAGTGGTTTTAAAGTATATTTAGAATATATTTTTACCATTTAATACAATTTTGTTCATTGGAAATAATTTCACAATTAAACCGGACATAAACAAGTATCAATCTTTTGATAGTTATTATATCTTAAAAACACGCTTTCTGTTTTGACAGCGGGAATTAATTTTAAATTAATTTCTGCCACTTCTGTGTTTTGAATTTGGAAAAAATGGATTCCATTTTTGGAAATAGGATGTCCAGATTGTGTAAATAGGTAACTTTTATTTTTATACATTTTGAATGATTACTTCGGTAAATATTTTATTTACCATGGTTAAAGGGTAAATCTGGTAAATAAGGGTTAAAAAATAATATTATAATAATATTAAATTACCCTAAAATTTGTCTTAACCTTATTGTTGGATACATGTCCGACCATGGCCATCTTTGGGTTGATTTTGGGACCCCATGGAGCCACTTGTTGGTGATAAGAACACTTTATATTAATTAAGTTAAAATAAATACAAAAATGACATAAGCATATATCGTTTCGAAAAACAATTTTTACATAGGGATATATATGTTGGATTTTAGATTATAAATATTCATTATAAATCTAAAACTATTTATTACATAATGGTATTTTATTTATAATTTTTAGACATTGAAAATGTAAAAATATATATGAGACAATAATGATGCAGTATTTTCATTATTAATAAAAGAATCAAATAATTTATATTATAAAGGTTAAAATAAATTTAATTTGAATGTTTTGATGACATACACGAATTCTATTGGTTAATATGACATGTTAGGATTTCTTAAATAAGTTTTTTTCTAATTAAAAAAGTTCTTAAGACTTTATCAAAAATAAATTATTGAGTAGTGTCAAAATTTACATAAATGAGTTTTTAAAACAAATATTATATTATTAATTTATATTTAATTTCTAAAAATAAAATGATAGCGCAAAATACTTATATCATGATTGGTTTATCATAAATGGACCACTTTGGGGTCGCATGGATGTATATAGTAAGTTTATTAACTATAACAGATAAAAATTCAAAGTGACATGGTAAGTGTCAAACTAATTAACTAAGAGTTAAAAATAAAAGATAAGGTTAATAATGTAACCCAAACCTGCCTAAAATCTATTGGTTGAGTTTTTTTCTACCTATCCCCACCTTATCCTTTAAA
Organism: Viscum album; assembly: GCA_963277665.1. Taxonomy (NCBI): domain Eukaryota; kingdom Viridiplantae; phylum Streptophyta; class Magnoliopsida; order Santalales; family Viscaceae; genus Viscum; species Viscum album. The sequence continues at coordinate 648,190,924 of OY728119.1, forward strand.
AAATATACTTTGGGGCCATTAGAAAACGAATATTTATTTATTATAATATAATATTTCTAGCTTTTCCAAAGGAGCCCCACACCCCTCTTATAAAATGGAACTCCCCATTATCATTAATTCACACTTTCAAAGCCATTTGGCATGGCCAAACTATGCCCAAATATCCTCCAAAATTCAATAAATTCAACATAGAGGCCTTTGTTTTATCAGAAAGCCATCCTACGGATCCCTTTTGATCAAATCAAAAGGAAGAACCCGAAGAAGAGGTAACGTCTTAACCACCCTCTTTAAAGTTCCTTTCTTCTTCAACTTCTTATTTCATTGTTATTTCCATTCAAACATAATAACTCTAGTATCTTCTATATACTATGATGTTATTATAAATAGGTAACAAACACATTAATTATTCTATCCATCCCTTGAATGTCATGTCACCATATGTGCGTACCTACAGCCTACAGTCTCCACATTGTGGTGTTATTGTTATTCAATATATTATTATTTATATGGGTATAATAATGATGCATAATTCATGTAAATAATAAATATAAAAAGACAATGATTCTGTCTATATGATATACCTTCCAATTATAAATTATTTTAATATCAAAAGAATGATATTTTCGCTCGTGCGTACGTACGGATTACCGTCTCCACGAACGCGATGAGATTCATTTCCCATTGTATCCATTCAAGTATAAATTTTATTCGATGATTGAAAATAATATTTAAGGACTTAATATCATTATGGATATGAATAAGATACAAAATATCCATAACAAACATGGCTTATGTAACAAAACAGACAAAGTAAAATGAATCCATAAACACCCGAAACGACGATAATACTTAGATTTTATTAACAAATCAATGTTAAAAGATCATATATGATATAATATTAATATATATGATTCTTTTATAATTTAATAACAATTATTTGACCATTATACAGGATTTTAACCTACTATCAACCAAGAAAAAGTACAAGGTAAGGGTTTATTTCACAATCTCTTCATTATCCGAGAATGTTTATACGTAATTATCTACTAGGACCTATTTATCATCCAAATCCATGTTTATTAAAAATGTATTTCAAATCATTCTTACTATTTTACATAATATAGGTTAAAGTCATTTATACCCTTGTTTGACTTTTTATAAGAAGTTTATATAGGAATCTATTCATCGTTTTCCAAACAGGGTCCTTTTTAACCTTTTCGACAGAATTAAAGTATGAATGTATTTTTTTAACTTATACGGCGGGTGTGGCTATTTTCAGCCGTTATAAAATCGTCAAAGCTTCCCTTACAAGATTATAAGAATATTTTCAAAGTAAATGTTTTATTTTATAATTATGTGACTTTCAAATGATTTCAAAAAAAGAGATATTTCTCTCAAATAGTTTGGATTTCATCTATGTCAACATCCTTTGATGGATTTTAAGCTTATTTGAAGTTGATTTATTATGATACAAAACTTCCATATTGTATTGAAGTTTTTATGATATTTTTGACTATGGATGTGTTATTTTTATACCATTCATGGTTTATGGATAAAGTATTTACATTTCATATACTAGTTTTATTAAGAATGATTATGTTATGTTTAAACCTGTTCGTGTGAGGAATGTATTGGACTTAATAAGTGATGGGTGGAGCCCACTATAGCTCCTCAATGCATCGTTAGGTCTCACGAGACAAACTAGTGTCTTGGAATAAGGACATGACAAAATATTATTTGTAGTCTTGGCACACGGCCTTGACTATATGGTTATGATAGTCTGAAATTATGCATTCCGTCATTATGAAAGTGGTTATTGATATTGCATGTGATTACTCGACTAGTAGAATATCAATGTAAATAAGTAAATGGTATTATTTCATTTTATCTATGACATATTTTTTTCTGAATTTTATATTTAAAAGAATTTTGTTTTAGTTATACATTGCCTTAAAATTTTATGTTTATTTATGAAAGTTTTCGCTATATTGTTGTCTTTACTGAGCATCTGAGCTCACCCCTTTCAATGTTTTATTTTTCCCAGGATGTGAAGAAGTAATTTATGAATGATCTGTAGAGATAATATGAGTGGATATGAAGAGAAAATGTTGTTGTAGTAGTTTTAATTTTAATTATGTAATGTAAACATTATGAATGTATCTAATGTTTCCAAGGCTACTAAACCAATCGGTATTTCAAAATTTGATCTTTCTTGTGATCATGCCAATGTTATGTAATAATGCACCGACTCTGGGTAGCTGGGGTCAGGGCATTACATAAAAACACTGTCCTCAGGCTAAGAAAGTAATCAGGTAGATCCCAACATACAAATAAGAAATTATATATGTTTCCTCTCAGGAAAACTAAACAGATGCTTATAATCACGGAATACCCACGAGTATCCTGGCCAAACGACTCAGCAAGGGAAAAGCACACTCGAGGTGGCCCTGGATCCATGTAATGATCCAAAACAACAATTTATATTTATCATTATATTATCTATTAAATTATTCATACCTTAAAAGTGTAGGCCTCATCCATATGACACCCCATCATTGGCGCGTAGCACAACGGTTCACAAAAATCACTCGAAAGTTGGAAATAAACACAAGACCACCTACCTCGATCTCCTTAGATTGATATACATGAATGGCGCCCCCCGAAACGACCAATGAAGATGTATATCTAATAAAAACAAATACTCATTCAAACCCAAATAACATCTCTTAGAGGAATAAGGGGTAGGAACGAATCACATAGAGTGAAGAACTCACCCATGTGGTTCCAACCTGATCGATGGCGGAAGAATCTGATTCCCGGTGTGTGGTCGGGAGCTCCTCCAAAGTCTGGCTCTTCTCTCCCATGGCTCTGAGGTGTTATCAGCTTCGTCTTTCGAAGGAGGAGGCTACTGCTAGATTTAATCAAAAAAAACAAACTACATGGAGTGTACTCTCAAGTACAAATCATGCACTTTCCATTTTGAAACTATTCCTTTAGTGGCTACTTTTCACTGACACATTGTCCATCCGTCGACATGATTAGATGGCGTCTGTTTCTAAGGACACAGCATGTACTACCGTTCTACTGGCGGTTACGTTCATCGCCTTACTATTCACTTTCCAACTAATTACACGGCTTGTACATACTATACACGGCATATTGTTAGTTTTTACACAATTCATTGCCGATAGGCCTACACGCCCTGTATACTCATCTCACACTGCCAAAGTACACGGCGTGTAGAAAAGTACACGGCGTGTAACCACAATTTTTTGGATTTTCCCCATTTTCCTTATTTTTTCTAAACGACATATGGAAAAAAGAAAAGAAGAAACCCGTACCTCAGGAATAAGAACTGGGTTCTTACAAACATCCCCCCTTAAAGAAATTCGTCCCCAAATTTCCCTTCCAAGGGTGGTGAAGATAATTCTATGAACAACTCTAGCTACTGAGTACGTATGCCGGTCTCCCGCTCCCAGGTTTCGTCATTCACTTGGCCATGCTGCCATAACACCCGTACGAGAGGAAATTACTAGCCTCAGAAAACCTTCATGCTCCTATCAACAATACAAATTGGATGCTCCCCAAAGGATGCATCTACCTGAAGCTCAAACTCCTCATGATGAAAGATGTGAGATGTGTCTAAGTGATAACAGCGTAGCTGAGATATGTGAAAGATGTCGTGCGTGGCCCGGTACCTCTATGGTAACAACAACCGAGAGGCAACCGACCCAACACTCTCCAGAATCTCAAACTGCCCCCACATACCTCAGTGAAAGTTTACCATGTCTCTTGATCTGCCTGTGTCCCAAACTCGGTGAAAAATGCAATAAAACCTGATCCCCGACCATGAACTCCAAGGGTCATCTTTGGCCATCAACATAAAATTTCTGACAAGACTGTGCAGTAGCCATCCACATCTGAATCAACAGGACCTACTCTAATGTCTCCTACATGATACATGGTCCTAGTAAAGATGCATCACCTACCTTTAACCAGAAGAAGGGTGATCGGCATGGCCTACCATATAAAGCCTCATAAGGTACCATATTAATAGTTTCCTGGAAACTATTATTATATGAAAACTCAACTAGAGGAATGTGCTCCACCCAAGATCTCCCAAAGTCTAGGATTCATGCATGAAGCATGTCCTCTAGCACCTGTATCGTATGCTCTGACTGGCCATCGATCTGAGGGTGGTAAGCTGTGCTTAGAAGCACCCGTGTACCCAGTGCCCGCTAAAAACTCTATGAGAAATGAGACATAAAAAGGGCATCCTAAACTGAAACAATAGAACGAGTGACCCCATGAACACATACTATCTCTCATATATACAAGTTCCAGAGCTCATCAACACCGACGGTCTCCTTGATCGGAAAAAAGTGAGTTAACTTCATAATTCTATCCACAACAACCTACACGACATCATTGCATCGAGGTTACCACAACAACCCAGTCACAAATTCCATTGCGACTTCAACCCATTTCCACTCCAGGATGGGTAACTGCTGTAATAGTTCAGCTGGCCTCTGATGCTCTGCCTTCACCTGCTGACTGGTGGAACATCTCGTAACAAAACCATTTATCTCTCTTTTCATACCCGGCCACCAATACTGATGTCTCATGTCACGATACATTTCGGTTACTTAGAGAAGCACTGCCCAAGATAAAGCATAAAATTCCTGCATCAACTCCCCATGTATATCCCCTAGAACCCACACTCTTCCATGGATATGCAGTACCCCATACTAACCTATCCTCCAACCATGAGGTGGGTCCTCACTTTCCACCGACTCCTGTAGAACCAGGCATTTAGAATCTGAATGATGTCTCATCCTAACATTATCAAGGAGGGTATAATCCACGACTAAGGATGAGAGATATGTTTTCCCCGGACTATCATGCACCACCAAATGCATCTAAGAGAACAAAGCCACAATTTTCCACTCACCACATGCCCCCTGAACTTCCTGTATCTGAGTCCTCCTACTTAATGAATCAGCTACTTCATTACCATTGCCAGGTTTATAGGCATGCTCAAAGTTGAAGGACTAAAGGTATTCAACCCACCTTTGCTGTCTCAAATTTTGGTCACGCTGGGTAAAGATATATTTGAGACTTCTGTGGTCCGTAAACACCACAAAATGTTTTCCCAAGAGATAATTTCCACAATAGTGTAACACATGAACAACTACATCCAACTCGAGATCATTCATCGGGTAATTCCTCTCATGTGGCCTCACCTGTCGAGACCCGTACATAACTACTCGATCACCATACATCAACACTGCTCCCAACCCAATACCTGATGCATCACAGTAAACTGTATAACTATTCCCTTGCTCTAGAAGTATCAGGACTGGTGTTGATGTCAACCATCATTTCAGCTCATGAAAGGCTGTCTCGCAAGATTTTAACCAAATGAGCTTCATACCCATCTTAGTCAAACCCGTCAATGGAACATCTAAGCAGGAGAAGTAATTTATAAAGAGAATGTAGTAACCATCCAGCCCCAAGAATCTCCATATATCAAAATCGTTCTTCGGCTGCTCCCAAGAATCTACTACTCTCACTTTCTCTCGGTCTACTGCAACCCCTGACTCAAAGATAATATGACCCATGAAGTGTATCTGGTCCATCCAAAAGCGGCACGTTGAAACTTTAGCATATAGATAATGCTCTCTCAGTGTACTCAATACGATCTCAATATGGGTGGCATGGTCATGTCGACTGTCAGATTACACCAAGATATTATCCAAGAAGACTACCATGAAAGGATACAGATGTGGATGGAACACACGATTCATCAGATCCAAAATAACTACTGGGGCGTTCGTGAGTCCTAATGGCATAACCATGTACTCGTATAGACTAAATCTGCTTCAAAAAGCTGTATATGGTATATCATATGGTTTAACACGCAATTGATGATATCCGGATCTCAAGTCAATCTTCGAGAACACTAATGATCCTCGATGATGATAAAAAATAACATAAATCCACAGAATGTGATATCGGTTCTTAACCATCAACTGGTTTAGCTTCCAATAATCTAATCTGAGTCTCTGAGAGTACTGTTCGCCATCTTCACAAATAAGATAGACGAACCCCAAGGAGAAGTACTAGGTCAGATGCAACCCATTTCCTGTAACTCCTCTAACTACCTCATGAGATCCTGTAACTATGGTGTAGCCATTCTATAAGGAGGAATGGACACCGGTGCTACTCCTCCAACAAGTGCAATGGAGAAATCCACCTCTTGCTCTAAAGGTAGACCTGAAAATTCATTTGAGAAGACATCCTCGAAACGATCAACCACAGTAGGGAAATCCTTCTAACAAGTTTTCTTTGTCATCCAGATATAAACTCCCAATCTGGGTTGTCACTCCACCTCACCCATGATGCTCAGGTCCATCTCGGCTCACCTGGACATCCCATTCTCCCTTGTATAGAAACACTTCTCCCTCTGGTGACTTGAAACTCACCCTGTGACGATAGCAATCCACAAAGGCTCAGAAGGGTACCAACCAGTCCATCCTGAGAATGAAATCATAGCTCTTCATTTTTAATACATAGAGGTCCCAATGAAAATGAAACCCACCATCCTCTAGGGGTTACTCTTTTCATTGACGCACACCAGCTGTTATCATCCCCAATAGAGTGTCTAGCATCATGATATCAAAATAAGAATAAAAACAAATCCCAAGGCTCTCCACAATGGGGAAAAATATAAAACTATGTGTAGCACCCATACCGAAAATTACATAAGATAAAACAGAAGAAAATAGAATATTACCTCTAAAAATGGATAGTCTAGGATCCTGCTCATGTTGGGTCTGTTTCCCAACATATGCCTGCCCAGTGTCGCGGCCCTACGACACTGCCTGGCTACCCTGAGCTGACCCACCCCACTGTCTTTGAGATTCTGGTGTATGGCTACCACGTCCACGACCAATAACTCAGCATAAATGTCCAGACATGTTCCAATTCTCTGACTGGTAAGAAGCTTTTGGCCCTGCTCCTACACATGGAGTTTGCACAGAACCCCTCTTACTAGCCACTAGCGGAAACGCTCTGAAAAAATGCTGGAGACGGCCCACCATGCTGCAAGCTCGGCACTCCACTGGGTCATGTGGACACTCAGGTCTCTTATTCCCCTCTTTACCACATAGGTAGTACACTACCGGGCCACCTAAAAAATTCCTCTGGCTAGTACAGCCATGGTGAGAGAAATCGATCTACCTTTTCCTCTTACCGTTAGAAATAGTACCAGAGATTGGTTCTGAACTACCCTTGCCCGCACCACTAGCTTCCCGCAGGTTCTGCATAGAAATCAGTGTCGGGTTCACAATAGCATGCACCAAAGGCAACCTGAAAACATTCACCAATGCTAGGATATCATATCGAAGACCATCATTAATGTTTTATCCCTCAATGCCACATCACCCACCAGAACAGGTGCATAACACAGAAGCTCGGTGAAGCGAGAAGAATAATCCATCACTTACATTGCACCTGCTGCAGATTCATGAACTCTCGAGATCGATCTACTCTCAGTGTCTCTGAAAAAGAAGTCATGGAATACTGCCTAAAAAACATCCCACGTGATGTATTGGTGATGCTCTCTATGAGTGCTAATATCCCACCATCTTTTGGCGGAATCATGCAGCATGTATGTAGCGAGCTTGACCCTCCTCCCAAGAGGAGTCTCCGGATGCTCCAAAATATTCTGCATAGAACCCATCAAAGACTCTATAGCCTATGGTCTGCCATCCCCTGAGAACGTAGGTGGAGGCTGCTACTAGAATATATGTGTCAGCTCTCCCATAGATGTGGCAGCTGACGGTGCTCCCTGGATAGTCTTCAGAAACTGCATGAAGCCTTCACGGAACTGTGCATTCGCACATGTGTCCAGTATAACGGCTGGCACCTCATCTAGCACTGCTGGAGAATCCATTGGTAGCCCATTGACTACCATCTCGGGAGTATAATCGTTGCTGCTCTCTAAATGAACAACTAGTGGTCGACTCGGCGGCATGACTCTAAAAGGTCAAACTCACTCCTTATATATAAGATTATAAAGGACCAAGAACTGTAAATATAAGAAGGGAGAATAAGAAACAAAACATTCAAGTATTAAAAAACATGACTACACGGTGTGTATAATAACTACACAACGCATTCGTTTAGGTCATTCAAATGGGTGTGTACATCTGCCAGCACTGGTCGTGTAACACCCCAAACACACGGCATGTTGTACACACACACGACGTGTACTTGAATTCTCTTCCCCTTCCTGAGTCCTTCAACACAGCTAAGCCACATGACTCTATTACTGGTGAAGACTACACAACATGTCCCTTAGGATACATGGTATGTTCGAGACGAGCTTCGCCGACCCGTGTTGTTCGAGACACGACCGGATACATGGCCCACAATATACGGCGTGTTCCACGTGGACACAACGTGTACTAGTAGAGGTAACACCGACCTGCATTGTTAGTTACATGGCCGGGTCCCAAAATTAACCTAGAAAGCATGTATTTAACAAATATTTCTCTGCTCGTGTTTTTTGATACATGGCGGACACAGGGTCAACACGACATGGCATGTATGAATGGTACACAATGTGTTACCTCTAGAGTTTTCTCATCCCGTGTTTCTGCCTAGACGACCTACGACCCAGTTAACAACTACATCGAGTGTACTTTCAGTACACGACATGTAATTAAAAAAATTTCATTTCATCCTGAAAAGAAGTGTACAGGCTGTGTGTTAATAGAACCACACGCCGTGTTGTCTGGGTTTCCGGACAGTACACCTCAGGAATTACTCCGGAGCCCCTTTTTCATTAATTTCAAGTGCTGGTATGCTAAATTCTGATCAGTGGGGGACCATACTCCCTGCGAATCAAAGTTTAACACATGACCTTTCACATCATAGTAAAAAACTCAAAAAAGGCTGGATTATGATCCGTTAAATTTTGGTCCAAGAGAGCCCATACTTCTTATGAACCAAATTTTAGTTTCCATCAACCCAACCGTAAGATGTACCAATACCCTATCAAATAGAAGGTATTTTATCAAAGAATCAATCACTACATCATGCTTGGTCCAGTACAACATCTATCACAACAACATGCAATTCTTAATGAACCTACATGGCATGGAAACTGTGCATGGTATGTGATCCTTACATGTGCCTAAATGATGAATGAGATGGCGTACCCTCATATCATCTGGTTGCAACTAAATAAAACCCAGTATTAAAATATATATAGTACACCATAAGTGCGTCACCCAATAGTGAAATAAAATCAATTGTAAAAGTAAAAAATTAGTAAAATTGCAATACGAGGTAAATTGGATTTTCCCTAAACACGGTTTAGCTACTCACGGGAACAACATATTACCAAGTACCTATTTTTTCTTATAACTAACTATAGGCTCCAAAAACTATGTTAAAGAAAATAAATTTCCTATGATACCACTTTGTAACATCCTGGATTTGGAATCACTCAACGGGTTCCCAGAACCGGGTAGGTGACATGACATCAAGCGCATTTCCCCAAATTCCAGAGGTTGTTGACTAGCAGTAAGGGCCTTGGTCTGATAGTGGTGAAATTATGCCCTCATTTGTCAAAGTGTAGCGCAACGGAAATAATTATAGACATACAACAACGGAAGCAGTAAACAATATAAATAAGAAATAAAAAAAAAAGATAACTGACAGTCGTACATATATGATGATGCAATATGTCCTATGTCTACAAATGCAGTCAAACAGAATACACTGCATTCAAATAAAATACAGTACAAGTACATCAAAGAAAAACAAAATAGTGCAGCAGGAACTCCGCAGCATCTCAACCTGAAGCTCGGTCCCATGCTCTCCTACTCCTCTGCAACAATCAAGTACCAGTACAGGGTCCCTTTCCCTTATCAACAATTGCAACAATACAATCTATTTGGGCGAAAGACATGACCCAAACAGGGTGTGAGAAATAAATCATCGTAGGAAACAACCAAAGGTCTATACCCAACTGATGGTGAAAATTTGCAACAATAGTGTGCAGTAATGTAAAGTAGTAAACTAGGAAGTACTCACAAGTAACTATCCTATCAATTACATTACCATTTTATTAATAATTTGACAACTCCAAGCCTGTGGTTTATCTTGGTAGGTATAACACAAGAAAACACCATAGTGAATATTCAAATGAACATTTCCCTTAGGCTAAAAAATACCTTTCCCTCAGGCTAATCAGAACCTTTCCCTCAAGCGTACCAGATATTTCCCCATGGCATAGATGCTACTACCCTCAGGCATAAGAAATGTTTTCCTCGAGAAAATCAGTACCTTTCCCTCAGGCGAATCAGTACCTTTCCCTTAGGCGAATCAGTACCTTGCCCTCAGGCGTAAATAAACACTACCCTCAAGATAATCAAAACACTGTCCTCAGGCTAAAAAAGTAACTGGGCCGAGCCCAACATAAAAACAACCAATTATATATGTTTACTCTCAGGAAAACTAAACACATGCTTATAATCACGACATACCCACAAGTGTCCGGGCCAAACGACTCAACACGGGAAACGCACCCTCAAGGTGGCCCTAGATCCAAGAATTAATCCCAAACAACACTTTATATTTATCATTAGATTATCTATGAAATTGTAGATATCTTAACAGTGAAGGACTTTTCCATAGGACACCCCAACATGGGTGTGTAGCACAATGGTACACAAAAAGCACTTGAATGTTGGAAATAAACACCAAACCCCCTACCTCGATCTCCCATGACTGATATATGCGAACAACGCATCCCGAAATGACCAAGAATGACATAGATATAAAAAAATGCTTTTTAAATCCTAAATAACATCCCTTAGAGTAATAATTGGTAGGAAAGATTCACCGAGAATAAATAACTCACCCGAACAATTCCAAAATGATCAACGATGGATGAATCCGATTCCCGTTGTGCGGTTGGGAGATCCTCCAAGGTCTGTCCCTTCTCTCCCATGGATCTCAGGCATTCTAAGCTTACTCTATCTAAAGAAGAGTCTACTGCCTATTTTGAGAGAAAAAAACAAACTACACATCATGTACTATCAAATACTTGACGTGTACATTCCATTTTTAACTGTTCCTATAGCGGCTAATTTTCACCGCCACACTGTTCATCCATCAACATGATTAAATGGCATGTGTATCTGAGGATACTGCGTGTACTACCATTCCACTGACGGCTACTTCCACCACCTTACTATTCACCTTCCAACTAATTAGATGGGTTGTATATAATATACATGGCATGTAGTCGATTTTTACACCCCTTATCGCCGACAGGCCTACATGCCCAGTATACTCATCTCACATGGAAAAAGTATAGGGCATGTAGAAATGTAAACTGTGTGTACCCACAAAATTTGGGATTTCCCCCCATTTTCCTTATTTTCTCAAAAACACTTATGGAAAAAGGAAAATAAGGAACTCGTTCATCTAGAATAAGAACCGGGTTCTTTTAATGCTATCATATAATTTTTTTTATGAAATTAATTTCAATAACCTAAATTGAATTAATGGGTTTATAATTTAACTAATTTAAATGTAAAACCATTTTGTAATACAATTTCACTTTAAAAATTAATTAAATGAAAATATAGTTTTCAATTAAAATTCATTATATTTTCACTATTCAAAAAAATTCAGAAAAATACCAAAAATTTACTATATTGTAATTTTTATATTAAAAGTTAAGAAATTATTTTTATTTTAAAAAATCTATATTTAAATTTTTTTAAAAATATTTTTAAAATATTTTTTCCATAAAAATTATATAAAACTACTTTAAAAAATACATTTTTTTAGCAATTAAAGGGATTTATTCTGAACTCTTATTCATAATACACATAAGATGATTAGTAATTAATTTATTGAGTTTATATGATATATAAATTTTATTAATATCATTCACTAAAAGTTTATTTTTTATTACCGTAGAATATATTTGTTTGCAAGAAAAAATAGTTTTTTTCGAAATATATATCATAAATTTTCAAATACATTTTATTTTTATTCATAATTAATCACTTGCAAAATAATTTATTATATCTACATGTGTAATCCATATTATTATAATCTATTTAATAATATTCATAATTTAAATTCAAATTTCTTAGAGATATATTTCCTATAAATTAATAATATTTTAATTATAAGATAGGTTTTGTTAAAACTCGGTGTGACAAAAAGATCAAATCTATACGAAAAAGGAATTTCAAAAAATCTCACTCTGTTATAAATAGATAGTATATAATCTGGTGGTTAGTGTATATATCACACTTCTCCACATAAATATATTACCTCTATATATTTACTACAAATATAACTATTTATTACTCAAAATAATTTTTTAGATAAATTTTTTCAGGATGATTTAATTAATGTGACCCATTAAAAATTTGTCATTCATTTTAGATGAGTACAAATCCAATAAAAATATAGGGTAAATCATTATAAATGACACATCTTTACTTGTTAGTGGGTAAATTGGGAAAACATGCACTATCTGAACCCTTTTTTAGTTCATAGAAACATTCAACGCCCTCCTGGAGAAAGATAAATGTAACCCCCTTTCAATATAAATTGTTTACATGATTATAAATATATGAAAAGTTTTTCCAAAATCATATATGTTATACCTCTAGACTAAGAATACTATGAATCTATGTTATTGTAGTTGTAAATGTACACTACTATACATTATTTGTCAACATAAGGTCCATTTTGATTGTTAAAACAATAATAATGGTCCTAATAATGATTCTTAATTTAACTATAATTCACATTTTCATATTTTTAAATAATGCTTCACTTTCCTCATAGTTAGTAATACGACCCTTTAGTATGGATCCAAGTATAAGTTTAATTAATAACTCAATCTCACTTTCTCAGGGAGGTACGAGTTGATATTCTGGTAATATATCAATGTATTAAAAAATAATAGGTACATATTATATACTTATACAATGACTTTATTCCCATTATTTAAAAAATATAAACATAAAGATGGCAATAAGAGGTGGTTCATGGAATGAGTCATGATGATATATCACACTGTTGAATATAATTACAGGTTATCCCTTAAATAAATAACAAATTTAATTACTATTGATCTTAATATTGTAATTATACATTTATAAAAAAAATACATTCCATTTATTTTGTCAAATTCTAGTACTCGAATAATCACATGGGTTTTGGAGAGATTATACTCACCATTAATAGGGTAATCCTTATATATATATATATATAATTTTTTAATAATTACTCATGTATTTTTAATGTAATAATATACAACTTACCCTTTATAATTGACTTGTTGTTCGTTATAAAAAATAATCAAATAAAAAAATCAAACAACTAGAATCAAACAATGTACATTCCAGTTTTGGTTGTATGATGAATATAACCACCACAAAATCATTTAAAGACTCCCCTATAGCCATTGTAATTTTGAAATCAGGGCCTTGATCCATTTTCATCTTCTAGGGTTTGTGGAAAATTCCATCAACCATCTTTTAATATTGAAATTGATTAAATTAATGACCATACACCCTATACTTAAATTATTCATGACATGTTTCACTAACAAATAATTCAATTCCTCATCTCCATAAATATGTTTAGTTATTATATCTATATGATGGTTTTGAGATATTTAGAAAAGTCTTCGATGCATGTTTCACATCCCACATCCTTTTATAAAATTCCTTAAAATATTCTTCACACTATTTTCGAACTCAAGTAGTTTTTTTTCTTTCTATATTTTCATTTGTCAAAATTCATTAGGGTATTTTGATTTATCCAAAAAATTTCTTAATTCAGAAAATTAGACACATATTCCTCTCAAAAATCATTTTTCATTTAGATAAAACACTATTTTATTTCCTCATAACATCCAAAGTCCCTGATTGCAAGAGGAATATTCCTATGAGGACTTATCCCACCAAAGATCTATTCAATCATCCCATTAGAATCTATAAAAAATCATGAAGTGTATCATGAATGAATTATAATTTTTATTTCATTATTGACCATATAATAAGTTTACCTTAATTTCAACTCGAGTCATTCCATTTTCATATTGGTTAAGATATTAAAAGAACTATACATTGTGAATAAAACATTGATGAATTCTTCTCATTACATGGATTCCAACTCATCTATCGACCTCAATATTTTTTTTAAGTTTCCACTACTGATCTTATTCCCCCTCTATGTGATATATTTTCTATGTAAAATTATATTGCATAAAATTTGGGGAATATAATATAAATTTTTTATATTTTTGATCCATTTTTTATGAATTGATCACACGTTCCACAAAAAATTGTTGGTCATTAATGTGTAAAGGATTAAAATGATAATATTTCCTTTATGAAGTCACATTCTCCACTTATTTTATGTTTTAATTCAAATCATGAGATAAATTTTTCCTTTTAATTATGACTTTTTCAACTCCACCTCCCCAATATTTTAATGGTCATCATCCCATTTTCCCTTTCATATATTAGTTATCCATGTCCTTATATTACCAATAATTTTTCAAAAATAAGAAAACTTAGGTATGGAAATTTTTACGATTTTATATCTTATAATAATAATTTTAATGGTGAAATTAATCCCAAAACATTCCAAAATCATGCTTCTAAGATGATATACTACATTTTTAAAAGAAGTAAATTATATATATATCCTTCATAATGGTTTGTAAAAAATGTTATTATCCAAAATATATCACCAAGGTGTGTCAAACTAGTTGTGAAGCAAGGACTAAAAATCATTTAGTAGGTGTATATTGAGTTAATACCTAATCCATCCTTTTAATTAATTACCCCTAGGTATAACTATTCAAGATCCACATTCACCTGCATTATCCATATAGGGATTACATTATGTGGAAATAATTCACTTTATAATTTAAAAAACATTCATGATGTTTTTAGATATTTTAAAATATCTATAGAGTTTTTACTAATGTTTTCCTAACCTAATTTCAAAAAATAACTAAGCCTCAACTCTGATAATAACTATGGTGACACTCCATTCCAGTATGTGATTGTTAAAATATTTCGTTAACAAATTATTTCATAAATAATGTCAATATAACTGTTAAGGTTAAATTTTAGGGGATTTCGGTACATATTACATTGATTACATATGGAATAAAGAAAATAAACTTCATTTAATCGACTTGGAATAATCCTTTATTAATACATCCGAGGTTTATTCACTACAAGTGACTTATTGGGATGAACATTAATATAAATGGTAAACATGAATCCTAGTATTGAATAAAGAAAGGAAATGTAACATGAGAAATCATCATTGGTAAAATAATTGGAATAATATGTAATAATAATCATTTGTATCTGATACATATCATGGACCATTTTTCTGAACATACAAATGAGGCATTAAAAAGTATATCACTAAAAATCAGTAACATAGTGACATAAAACATATAATCAAGGTTATTCATAAAGGTTTCATAAAACATTTCATTACTAGTGATTTATTATCTAATTAAATAAACAGATATCAAGCTGCACCCTTAATATGACTTAATTAATGTATACCACATACATCATCTATCATAAAACATAATTTCATTAATAACCCATAGAGAATAAGGAAGGAGTTTTACAAAAAAACATTGAGTATAAATATGATTAATGACATGAAATTTCCATCATTCTTAACCAAATAAATGGTAATTTATGATATATATAGATAATACACAACCATAGAAGTATATATACATCTATATGAAAAATATTGAATTAAAATAGATTTTTATGATCAAAATATAAAAAATATTTCCTGGAAAAAAAATCAAAGAATGATTCTGACATCACAATGGGTTTGAAAAATGGAATAGGGGAAAGTCATGATGGGAGAGAATATACATCCATAATTAATATAGAAACATTTGGTTTGTAATTGAATGATCATAAGTGATTGAGAAAATAATATCATTGAAATTTGGAGACTAATTATAAAGGATGTATTTTAAAAAAAAAGTGGAATAGAACCCCTTACCTTATGAGATATATTTTTAAATCTTTCTTATATTCATTATAACCATATAAACTACATGTAAATGATTTATATTTGTAAAATTAAGTTATATTAATAATTAATGGATTTGGAGTGAATGAAATTTGGTTGTGAGGTGGGTATTTATAACAAATGTTAATTTATTATTTATTAATTTCTAAATATAGGCTTTGTAAGTCTAGGTTGTGGAAGAAGGAAAATTATTAGCATAAATATGTATTCAGAATGTGATCCATGAAGTACATAATGTTTTTTACAACTTTTATTGTTTTAAAACAAAAAATTATTATTTTTTGTTACTGTTGGCATGATGGAACGATTTTTATTCAAAATAATATTTTTATTACCTCAGTTTATATTAATATTTGTAATTTTATTCATATTCTTCGAAATTAATTTTAATTCATAAAAATAAAAATTATTTTTCAAATAGATTAAGTTTTATTAATTATTAAAAAATTATTAAATATTTAAAAAGTCATAAAACAAATTTAAAACAAAAAACTATACTTTTTACTATTAATAAAAAATAATTCATTTTATATTATTCTCAATATTTCACCAAAAATTATTTTTATTTGATAATTACAAATAAAATATTAATTTTACTAAAATAATTTCACATATTTGATAAATTTAACATTTAATTAAAATACTTATTTACTGAAAAATAAATATTTTTACTTGATGAACTTTCTATCCTATTATAAAAATAACCTTGAAAAATATAAAATTATACTATCAAATATATTTAAAAAATAACATTTGATAATACTATTTAATTAGGATAAATTTATTTAAAATATCTGAATTTATCATAAAAATGTATATATTTTCTAATAATATTATGTTTCATTTTTATAAAAAATCAATTTTCCATATTTTATCATATTGATATGAATTTTATTCAATTATAACATAATGAAAATGGATCCGAAGAAAAAACTATTCCGATTTGAAAAATAATATTACACTTTTATAATAATAATGTATAGATATATAAACCCTTTTTAAACTAATGTACATATATATGGTAATGTGAATAATGTTGCAACTTTCATGTTCTGGATCGGCTAACAATGAGCTAGTGGTGATATAACATTACATGAACTTAACATATAGTCAATTTTACTCAAGCCTTGTGTTTTTGAATCTCCAATTGGGTATAGTCATGGGAGATCCCCAATGATGCTACCTACCCCCATGTTTTCATAAATGGGCTTAAAAGACAAGGTCTTACTAATTAATTCAATCATTTATCCCTTCAACATAAATTACCATTTTCATTATCATATTTATATGTTATTTTTAATTTTAACATTTATAAAAAATTGTAAAACTTCACATTTCTCTTTTTGATCAACAGTTATATTGACCAATGGTTATATTGATGAATGGTCATGTAAGGGTCAGATACCTATGTAAACCATTCCCTTTATTTATTGTATATACTCTACTATTCTCATACCTCAAAACCCATAACATATCTTATTATGGTTTTAAACGTCCCATGAAAACTTATACAATATTCCTAACTATTCTATTTATTTTTACAATTTTTATATCTTGAGCGATATTTATTGGAAGATTACATCCTATGGGGTTTATAATAATGTTTAAATTGTTATTTTTTATCAATATAAGTTGTTAAATCTTTAAAAGTCAACATAAATTCAAAATATGGAATTTTCTTAAGAAATTAAATAGTTTTCATATCCCCATAATAAAATATCCATTATAAAATAAGTGTTCTTAATAATATAAGTGAACATTCAAGTCATTTGATATTTCAAAAATATTTGGTTATTATTCACTATGTAAATAAAATTACTCATTCAATGATCATTTAAGGTAATATAATATATTTTCCATGATATTTATAAAAATATAATTTAACTCCCACATAGTTTTGGGGGCAATACATTAAGATAAAATCAATAATGATTATGTTTGATTTATTCTTAATGAATGAAATATTTTTTTCATAGTTAATGACTTTAACATTCATGTTACCATTTCCAATCCAAAAAATTATATTCAAACATTTATAAGATATTTTAACAATTATTATTCTCTCATATAAATTCATGATATAAATTCATATTATTGTTCAAGTATGTAGTTAATCTGACCCAATCATTAACAACCTTGATCTGATGAATGAATATGAGGTGATATAGTTATAATTTCATTATAAAAGTTTCATAATGATATTATATAGTGGTTTTTTGTTTAATATATTATAATTAGAATTATTTTTATGATTCATTTTTGGATATGAAAATATTATAAGATATGAATATAATAGGTTTCCTTATAGTCCTGTCAATTTTATTGATTTAATTATGAGTGATTGTTTGTTGATAATATTATTATTGGGTTATTCAGTTTTTTATAACTTACCCATAATTATATCAAAAGAAAATATTAATCCAATAAACTCATTCTAGGACCATCCATGAAAGGTAGTGAAGTAAAAAAATATGTTTTTTGTTGAGATGGAAGTTCATACATATGCATAAATCATGTCTTAATTTTACAAATGGGTGTCAGGGAATGGTGACTAGTGGTTATTCCCATTGAATAATAGAATTTATTATATAACCCATATAATTTTAAATAAAAATATATTTTAAAATAATAATTGTAAAGGTATGATAAAAAAGTAAATGCGTTGAAGAAATTTTTTTACTCACATTGAGAAAATTGAATTTTCAAATGAGAATTCCTTCAACAAGGTGGGATTTGGATAAATCTGTTTGAAAAAACGCTAATGTACTATATAAATGATTAATGGAAAAGGGAAAATGAATTATATTTAATGTGGAACTCAAATTTTATATGTCGTATTGAAGGGGTGGATAAATGCCCCTTTTTATGTGATAAGGGGTGAGATTTTTGAACGTGCCCATAAATATTAAATAATGGGATTCCATTCTCCTTGAAAGTGGCTCCAAAGATAGAAAATATTGCACTATGGAAGTGTTATATTTGATAAAGGCCTCATCCACACACAATATTACTTTTTTTACATATTATATTTTTTTACTATGTTAAACCCTTTAAACCCAAATTTACTCTTACCCTATGAACTGGTTTTACCTATGTAATTTATCATTCATGATAAAGAAAAAATGGTCCTTACTACATATTTTTTACCTAATAATTAATGTTTTTACATATATTTTATTTTATTAAATATCTGAAAGTGATAAAAATTAATTTTAAACAATTAACAATATAATTTTTTAGAAACAATTTCACATGAAAAATATGACATACGTTCTAAAATATAGTATATGGATTTGTAATCTAGAATCAAATTTTTTAGGGATTTTTTATTTAACTTATTAAAGATATTTTTTTTAAATTATTTTAAAATTTTCAATAACCTACATACATATTAATAATGCCATAATGTTTCATATTATTTAACAAATTAAATATATTTTGGGATTCATTACAGTAATATAATTTATATATATATTTTCCTTTTAAAACAATATAAAAAATTATGGAAAACTATATTTATATGGAAAACAAATATTTAGAAAAAAGGACGAAGAAGTAAATTTTTATTTCAAATGAACTTTTGAGGAAAATGTGGGAATCCAATTAATTCTTAAAAAAAAGAGATAACTCTATAAATAGGTCACAAAATCAATAAAGACAAGGACATGAGTACTGGATTCAACAACCCTATATAACACCGATTGTATTTTGGTTACCTACTTATCCAGATCATCCTTTATAAAAACTTGAAATGATTTTTCATCTTCTTCTAATTCAGGATATATCCCTACAAAGTGATCTTTCTTTCATTGAAATTGTGTTAAAAAATGTGACCTTCTTTGTTTATCCATGTAATTTTTATCCTCATTATTCTCTACAATTATAATTGTATCATTTATTTTATTGAAATCTTCCTTTATAGAATTGATATTGATGGAATATTCCAACATTTCCTCATTGGAGTGAAGAACAAGATCCATGTATTTCCTATTCTCCGCCCCACCTATTCTCATATCATGTTAAAGACTATGTTAGTAATGAATTAACCTTAAGGAACATTTCTATAATTACATATATTATTCTAAATTCTCTTAGCATATATCTTATGGAAACCATAAAACATATTTGATTATGACAATCCTTTGTCACTCTCATTTTTATTTTCCTTACCCGAAGATCTAGTTACAATGTATTTTGGAATGTTTGATTAATTTTTGAGAGGAATTTCACCAACCCTATGGATAACTAAATTCTTATAAAAATATTAATTTTCTTTCCCATAATAGAACGAAACCGAATAATCTTAGGCCCGTGGGTGTTCTTCTCATTGTTCATCATTGGTTGAGGATACAATTATTAATTGTCTGAATACAATTGTCTGAATACACCCTTAACTCATTCTATTTTGAAGAACTTTACCAGACCAACTTACAATTTCATCTAAAAATTTATGCTTCCCATTGTTCAAGGATACAATTATTCATTATATTGACATTAAAAGTTGTGAATTTTTTTTAATATTAATTGGATTTGATGTTTCACGTTAGTGGTCTACCCATAGCTTAGAGTTAAGGGTGTATTCAGACAAGTAAAGATTTTCACCTAAATAAGAACCCTTGAATCTGCATGAGTGAGATAACCACTAGAAGTTGAACATTGATCATTATCCTATTCATTCCCTATACCCCCAAACTTAACAATATCAGTAAAGGAAGGGAATGCATGGGAACTAGGCTCTCTCAAGGATGAATGTTTCAACTTGAAAACCCCTAAATCGTGTTTCAGCATGGAATAAATATCCTCAACCATTGGTTTTAGGTTTGTGACTCCCATTTTAACATGAATTGGATCCAAGGTGAGTGATTCTTAGTGATACAAATATCCTATGGAGATATCAGTGAGAATTATCCAAAATGGATTCTTGGAGGAAACCTCTCCAAGAGGATCCTTATAACCACATCCGCACAAAAGAGTGGAATATATGATATCTTCTAAAAAACAACATTTTTTAATGAGTTGAAGACCAGATTTTTATTGAAATGAATGTACTTTCCAAAAGTTATATATAACCATTCTATCGTTGGTTTGAAAAAAACATCATCAACACATATATGTGGGAAAATAGTGCGACAGACTGTGTTTGTCCTACATTCTGTGAAAAAAATTATCCTACCATATTCTACAGCATGTGAATGATCAAAATATTTTGAAATAGAAAAGGAAGTTCAGAGAGACATACAAAAAAATCCATTGTCAATGCATCAATATTCAAATGGTAATTGTTGGAAAATTAAAATTGGGGCACATGGGATCCATTGAAAAAAATATGGAACTCTAGACTAGTCCAAAATTAAATCTTCCCCTGATGTCAAAAATTTTATAATTTATTTCTTATTGAGAAGGAAATTATTCACTTAATCTTGTAAACCCAAATAACTATACATAAATCTATTGAAAGAGTCCACAGTAAGTCAATGTCGAGTAAAATGATCAACTAATGTCTGGTTCAGCTGAGCTGAGGCCTCAGTAAACTCCTCTATAGAATGTAAAGGTTATAATAAACCATCAAAAAGATCAATAAATTTAGGGAAAATCTTAATTACATGGAAGGGTTGGAGGGACTCAAGGATGGATAAATGAATGAAGGGAAAAGGTAGAGCTCCTTTAAAATCTTGATAACTAAATGTATAGGGTTTAATGGACATATATAGAAATTTATATTTTCTCAAAATACATTATGGTTTCATTTAAGTTTAGTTTTGAATATAGTGAAATATATCGAACACATTTAATTATTTTAAAGTATTAATAAATTAAAATCTTATTTTTTTACAACACATGTAGTTTACTAAGATAAAATATTATCCTACACCCCCCGCCTACATCAAAGCTAGAAAAAGTGGAGATGACCACTATGGTGAAATATATATTCCATAAAAAAATCCATTTTTAGGTGCCATTATAAAGAAAACCACATCAGGCATATTCTAAATTCAAGACTGATGTCTATGTCTCTCGATTGATTGAATATGTGAGATAATTGAATGTTGAATTTTATTCCTATAAAGTATAGAGCTTAGTTTATTTCTATAAATATTTCAAATTATTTTTACTCCTATTCATTATAGATAATTCAATGGTTTTTTTAATGGTCGTACATAAATATCTTTATTTTATCAAAATGTATTAACATTTTATTTGAGCTTTATATTTAATATGGATAATGCTATTGATCAAATTGACTTTGTTAAAAGTAATAATATATTAAAATAATAGGGAACCATATAAAATGTAGTGGACCATGTTAAAATATTATCCATCACCTCCCACTCTATCATGAATGTCAGTTAATGTTGAGAATATCATGGTGGTGGAATCTCTATCCCCTAAATTGATATTGTTTTTGGTTCTACTATAAAATATACATCATCAAGTATGTAAACATTTTGAGACTGATTCTTCGGGATCAAGATTTTATGAAAATGTGATATCATTAAAATATTAGAAGAAGAAGTTTAATTCCATCCCAAATATTCATTTTTCTAGATGCCTTATATGTTCTAAAAAAACCAACCATCAATAAATTCTATAATCCTTAATATATAAGAGCATGAAAGAGGAACCATCCAAACAATTATAATTACTAAATTTTTCATGAAAAAATGACCCAAAAATAAATTGTGTATAATTATTGGCTCCTGAAGATGATAAATAAAAGAAATGCGGAATTGATCAAATAACATGAAAAGGTCATGTGCATTTTAACTGCCCTATATGATACTGAGGATATGGAGAAATAGAAACATGTTTTAAATAAAATGATAACATAGGTTCGATAATCCGATAACCTAAAAGTTCAATGATCAAACAAATGGGTTACATAATTTGTGGGTAAGTAATCCAACACCATCAAAAACTTGTGTTTGACATTATTTTTCACTAATAGATCCCTAAAAATTCAGACATGAGGAATTCATCAATGATGAAGCATGGAAAATGAAGATTTTGGTCTTAAAAGGAGAACCATTCCAATTCAAGATCCTTTTATGTTGATCTACAATTTATTAGGTTAGTTGATTAGTTAGCTAAGCTACAAATATGTTTATGTTCATATAATTTGGTTAATGACATTCAAGAAACTAATCCACAACCACCTTGACCATCTACTGTTCTGGTCAAGGTAATCTATTGGGAATAGGGGTGTTACCTTGTTATGAATGTATTATCTATTCAATTTTTTTTGAAATCACAAATATAATATAATTGTAAATTCAATTCACATTTCAGAAAAGACAATGTGAGGCCCTTTATAGGTCCAAAATATCCCATTGGAGTTAGAAACATAAGTGGTAACTATTGATTAATATCTTAAAGAAGTATGTGATCATGGATAATCTCAATTATTTATTTCCTTCTTAGGGGATAATGTGGGTGAAGTCATACTAGGCCACATACACCCCCTCTATGTAGATGGGAAGATAAATGAAATTTACGTTCACTGATTCCTGGTGTATAATGGATCAAAGATAAAATTTATCCCAAACAAAATGATCTAATATATTAGGAAAATATATGATGATCTTAACCTATCTAACTATAAAATATAGTTGTATGAAAATTGTGAACAAAAAACACATGGGAATGTCATTTTGGAACCCCATTTTGATGACTTGTATCTTACATTTAGTTTATTGTAGTCTATTATGAGACCACCTTTAGTTCATTTCGTCAATTATCATGGTTTTAATTTCATGCATTCAACCCATAATCATATAAAAAGGGCCTAAAATATTCTCTAACTATTCAAGTATCTGTGTTCCCCTTTAATTTATGTGAGACCCATTAAAATAAAAATATGTACTAATAAGTAAGTGGAATGCAGGCCCAAACCGAAGATTCAAAAATAATAAACAACAAATGACTTGAAAGGCACCATTTAAAATCCATAGGATGAGATTATAGGTTGTGTCTTACTATTAGAATACCAAATTTATGAAACTATCCCCAATTTTGGGAGGCACGTTATTATATGGTAGAAAAAGGGGTGCTATAGAATTTTTTACCTCTTGTATGCAAGACATGAAATTCTATGTTTAAAGAAACCTTTACCAATGATGCATGAAAGGGTTAACCCCATTTAATTTAATTTATGTGCTTCCCATGTATACCAATGATATGTGTTGATTGATAAGTGGTCAGTTGTTTCATAAGGTTTTGAGATACATGTTTATTGATGTAGGTGAAATATAGAAGGACTGGTGATATCAAAATTTTCCATAATGGATTATATAGAGAAGGAACAACATATAACTATCCATGATGATTCATCACCTAAAAAAGAATATTATGAAACTTGGTAACTATATAGGTTTATGAAGATGGGTTCCTACACAAAATATTATATTTCTTAAGAGTAAGAGTTAGGTGAAACCCAACCAACCTTCAGAGTTTCAAACTCCATTGATGAGATAGGACATGTGAACCTAAGTACATAGCATGAACTGATAATAAAAATAACATGTGTATCCGCATACCCTAGTGAACATGAGTTGTATATAAAATTATTGAACTACATGATAACATAATTTCCATGAATTAATTTGTTTTTATAGGAATTCACCCTCATGTCAACTTCTATCATTCTTTTTTTTCTTATCATTAATCATTGATATAAGAAATGTCCTAGATGTATGTAAACCTCTTACAGTGCCATGGTTGAGCCTAAAATTTAAAATTTCATCAGTGTAGAATATTTAAGAGAGAAATAGTTCCCCATATAGTTTCCCATATTTTTCATATTCATGAAGAATAATTTTTAGATTAGGGTCATCATTGATTTATGGGATCTCAACCATCACTTCATAGATATTGACTTACATATTATGGTCATATAGTTATTTATCAACACAAAAACTAGTTTATAATCCAAATACATTATAGATAGATGTTTGGGGTACAAGAAATTATTTATAGACCCCTATGATGAAGTCGATATTTCATTCAGGCGACCCAAGGGAACATATCTCTATAAGGTGATGCCCTTTTTTCATAAATAATGTTAAATTAACATATATATAATCCATGAATCATATAGTGATGCTTCTTTTGGGATACATGGTGGAGTTCTAAAAAGATTAATTGGTGGTGAAATTTCAATCAATTGGTGACAATTTTGGTGATCTTGAGATGGGTTTCTCAATGTTAAATTCCTATAACCTAAAAATGGATTCACTAATATGTGCATTCATGTTTATATTTGATATGTTTCTCAAATTCATTTTCTAAAATACTAGAAAATAAACTGTCATTTAAAATATGAAATATTTCATTAACCTTCCCAATCTACAAAATTTTCTAGAGATGAGAGGTTTTCATGTGCGTTTTGATTACATCTATTCATTTATCACAAATATAGATGGTAAGTGAATGTGTTTATCATAGTTAATCATGAAATTCAATTCATAATAGTGTTGTGAATAATTTTAAAATGTGTTATGTGATATAAAGTAGTTATTGTTTCACCCTCAATTTTTATGCCACTTAGGAGGGAAACCCATTTATTCTATGTGTCAAATATGTAGATTTACCTCTTAGTTATCTATAATTCTTAAAATTCAAGGATGGTAATGATAAAAATCAATAGTAAATTATTTATATGTTAATAGACACAAAATTCCGAATTTATATTATTGAAAAAATTGAATTTTCTTTGTCTCTATGGTCTAGAAGATACATTATTTTCTTCAGTGCCATGATGTTTAATTGATCTCCCACATTGGAAAACATAAATAAATTATCAATGAGCCAAATATATATAGGTTATTGGTATAGTGCATACAAATCCTCTTCTATTTTTACCTCATGATCAACTTATATAATGAAATCAATGGAAAGGAAATGGATAATTTCTTAGACTTGAGCCTGAAAAGTGTGGAACTTCCCATGGGCACCAAATCCCTAAAAGAGGTTATTCTCTCAAAACATCACTATCATGTTATAAGATACATTTTGATGATGCGTTACAAAGGATAATCAAGAATATAATAGTTAATACTAAACTCAATAGTTCTAGTCTTGTGGTTACCCACATTTCTTCATTAAAGACATTATTCTATATTCATTCCTTCATTTAGAAACAAACCCAAAAAATGAAGTTCAATATAAATCCCTCCATAAAGACTTGATATAGCCCTAAAAATTATATTTACATGGAAATATATGAATGTTGACATTGATATATAATTCAAAAAAATACATAATGACTATTTTATAAAAAAGTGGAACTCACCCCCTTTCTGAATCATAATAAAAAATTTATAATGAATTTCTTTATTAAAATAATTTCATTACATGTTCTTTTGTTTCAAAAAACTAAATAATATAGTCTGGAAAACATATCTACTATTTTGTCTTACTTGTATTACGATCACATGATGATCTATATGGAATATAAAAAACTGTTTCTTCATTGTGGAAGAGCATGAAGTAAATTTGATCAACATCATATCCTTATAGGAAGGAACCTAAAAATACCATGTTTTAGTAGGAAGGTATGATTGGATGAATCTATTAGTAAAATACGTCCATCCTGGAATGTGAGTGTCATAAAATGTTTAATGAGAACATGTTCACACGAGATGAATAATTTTTTATCTTTGTGAAAACCCTAATTCCAAAAATGATCTCACTAAGAATATATTTTATATAATACTCCTTCAATTAAATAAGAGAAAATAAATTAATCATGTAATGCAAGATGTATATTCTAGGATTTTTAGAGGTCATCAAACTTGGTTGGAATACTTCAACCAATTCCAAAGGATGGGAAAATATTCTCCCACAATGATATATGATTTCCTTCAATTTACAAATTGTATCCATGAAAACTAAGTTCATCCAAAATTTTTCATAAACCAATAGAATTTTTCTACACTATAATATATTTTGGACCTTCAATGTGTTAGGAAAATACAACATGGGTCGATACACTATTGTGATAACATGGTAGTTAAATTTTATTATTATTGCAACCATATTAATCTCAATGTTGGATGATGTTGGTCCCTTGAGGGGGAAAGACAATGTCCATGATTGAGATTGTGAGATAAAAAAGTATTTTTGGATTTATAGTTTCAAATAGATTTCTCTTGGGAATTATAACAAATATTAATGAATTTAAGATGATTAAGGTTTATGATATGTATTATATTCTTTCCAACCAAACGCTTCTTAATCATAATCCAAAAATTATAACATTGAAGCATTAAAAAATGTAAACTCACACATTTTGTAGAAGATATTTTATTATATAAACAATAGTGAGAATGAAAAATTCTTCAAACTATTTTTGAAATATTTCACTGTAATTTGAACATTCACCCTTGTGAATTCTTACATGTAGGTGTATTTAAAAGTGATTGTGTTTCCCATCGAGGTTAAGATCTCACCGCTCTAAAAATTCATCAATGAATGACTATTTCAAGATTATAGATCATAATTATTTATGGATGAAATATATGGTCTTAATGAAAATAAGTTACAATCATTTCACAACTACATAATTCAAAAAAATCATAGTCGATGAATATTTAAGAAGCGGATTCACTATAATTTGTTCATCCAAGTTGATATTATATTATCCATAGGGGAGATAATGATAATAGGAAAAACCAACCAAATATGTGTCCAACATGGGAAGGACCATTCATGGTCTATAAGGATTACTCTAATGGTTCATACTCATTAATCTCAATTGATAAGGATCACATTGAACAACCCACCAATATTATGTTTAAAAAAACAACCATATTTGGGCCACGTCAGCTACTTATTCCATTCTGCATAATTTTTAGCTTTAAGGGAAATTTACATAATTTAATGATTTAATATTCCTAGAAAACATTATTATTTCATGATTTTTAAATGAATTAAAATTTTCCCTACCACAAGATATAAAACGACATATTCATTTCACTATCACTTTATAGTAAACTATGTGTTTTTTTCTTATTTATTGTATAACCATAAATTGTATGACCAATATATTTATATATGATGTTTACATCATGGAACTATGATATAGTATTTACCTTAAAGTATTCACCCTTTATTCTAGCATTGGAATCCAATCATAACTCCCCATTATTCAAGAATTTTTTTCATATAATGTGTTCCCTTTATTCTAATATTGTCGACATACTGCACAACCAAAGAATAACAATATGTTCCTTTATTCGGATATCATAAGATATGTCAGTATGTATATATCTTATGTATTAGGCTCAAATATAAATTTCCAATACCATTTCTCTCATAGAATTCTGTATCATCACCAATTCATGTTGAGTTTACTCCAACATTCGAGAATATGTATAGGGTCATTTTAGTTTATCTTATTAATGATCTATATTTGTATAGATAATTCTCTATAGAACCATGTGTGGATTGATTTATATCATTACATGATACATGGAAAATTTTATACATTCGGTCATGGGATCAACGAAAAATTCCATCTTGTTTGATCCCCTTCCATAGTGCATGTTCTCACTAATTGATGTATTGTCATCCTATATTTTTTATCTTAATGAGATTGAATTTTCTCCCTAGAAAAACTATGTGGGATCTATTTCCCATTACATTGAATGTATAGTGGTCACCGAACCTCATTTTATAGGCCTAATAAGAAATATATCATTTCCCATATTTAATTTTGTTGTCGGTGGTCCCTCATTTTTCTTAATGTTATCATACTTGGACTAGGACAATGGAGTCTTTCTCCTCTATAAAAATATTCTGATCTCTATATACCTAAATTAATATCCACTTATTTAGTTTAATTTCTATGTTCTTAGCAATTTCTATAAAACCCCATTTATTCTAAAGTCTTATACATTTAACGAGGATATTCCCATTTATTTTTATATTATAAACCTAAACATGGATCCTCCAATTTGGCCAAATATGTTCAACCCTAAACTAAAGTAATATAACTCATTCAACAAAATTTACACAAAAAACCTATATTTTCTCAATTACAACATTAATCCCTTAAAATTCATGATTCAATTATTTCGCTCATTTCTCTAACTATATTAGAATTTATGTCCATACAAAAATGGCGTTGTTCTATATACCATCAATTAATGTCAGTTCACAATGACCAAAATATCAATGTGTGACATCCTAAAACCTATAGTACCTGATCTCACCTTTAGTATATTCTTTTCTCATAAAAAAAATTACTTTCCTTTGAGTTTAAATGATTATCTCAATAATTTTATTGGAAACAGTCTCACATTGATTACTATGATTATACATGCAACCAAGTCTAAGCTATCCAATACCCTTCCTATGTACCCATACCAAATCCTTATTAAAAATATTCTATAAGCCATTTTTTAACATGTTATATGGCCATATGTAACTTCTTTACCCCTATATTAACAATAAAACCATTGAAACCATGGTTCCAACATGTACAGTTTTTTTATCCTTCAAATATTTTTTATCATTACATAACATATGGATTTAAAACATATATTTCAAAGATAACCTCTTCCATTCATTACTAATATTTTAATAGATTGTAAACCCCCCAGTTTCATGTACCCAATGAATTTATATAAGTCAGGTGGGAGAATTATTATTTCAAAATTTCATCTTCCCCTATGGCCTGATTATTTAGTAATGATTTTTGGTGGTCAAGTAAATATTCAATCATAAACATTTATAACTCCATTATTCACTCTTAGGTAATTCAAATGGTATTATAAGGCCTATTATCTCAAAAAATAATCCTGAATCCCAATATATTTTTGGTTATTAATTTTATTTTAATTATGTTTTTGAGATTCGTCAAAAATTGAAGAATGTAATTTAACTGAAGATATTTATGTTAAAAGATTAAATAAAAGAGGACTATCTAAAAAAAAGTGTATCCCCATAAATAAAAAATTGAGAGTTATATAAATACCTTATATATTCAACTCTATATTTAAACCCTATTTTAGGTGGTGGAGTTGGAATTTTTATAACTCAGTCAATTCTTTCATCTCATCATCTACATGTGAGAGAAATTGAGCATTTGGAACATAGAGTTCATATCTGTGAGCCTTTTACTCCAATTTTGAGGTTGATTTTTTAGGATATATTTACCATATTAACATCTATTTGAGACTTTAGGTGAGTAAAAATATATTACCTTTCCTAGGTAATAATCTATAGTTTGAATTACTCAACCTCCTATAAAGGATTCTCATATTGAATTAGCCCCAAGGAAACCATTCCATGGGCCCTAGAATCAGCCCTTACCAAACCGGCTAGTAATACCTCAAACCACTCCTTTACTAGGAAGTAATATATCACCATAATTATGGAATTATTTTAAAACCCATCAGTTATAATTTTCAATATCCATTGGAATAAATCACATATCCTTGCAACCATTTGCTCAATAGAGTTTGAGTGATCATAAGTTCTGCCACTACTTTCATCGAATAACCTGGTTGACTATAGTTGTGTCTAAGACTTATTCAAGTTCCTCCTTGGGGAATTATTTATATATGGTAAATTTATTAATCAATAGTTATGGGAACATCATTATAATATCTTCATGAATTAACTATATAATAGAGGGAAGGCTTGGTTCAACAAAGTCCACTAGTGTAGGAAGTGAAACAAAAAATCAGGTTTAGTCTATATAATTCTTAATAATGGTTTCTTAGTTATTCACATTCAGTATTAATGATAGGGTTTTCCATGGAAAGGGTTTATCATTTTAAATTTTTCTATGTCACTCTAGAATGATACCCCAAACAATTTTATAGTTGATAATGTCATGTTTTCACCACCCCCCCCCCATTTTGAAAAATCGGTCGATAAAAAAACATGTGACCGCCATTTATCTCAATATCCGATCCTTCTTGATTTGATCAAATTAAATTATTGGGGGGATTTTTAATCTAAGGAATAAGTATCTCACATATCATCCAGGAGAATTCACAATTAATTATAAATTTTTATCAAAATCCTCACTAATCATGAAACCAATAAGTTTCAAAAGATTAGATCTAATATAATTTATAAAATCATATTTGTTGGAGTGACTAATAATACATTATAAGAAAAATTTAAGATAAATCCTTTAAAACCAAAAAGTCCAAAAATACCACACATCTCAGCATTTTAATAGTCTTTTATAGAGGATTGGACATAGACACAACACATTTTATGTAACTTTTATTTTTTTTGAATCGTGCAACCACATGAAAACTCATAGACTCATACATATCATATAAGATTTAAAAATTACCTCATATAATCAATTAAATACATTAAATAATTCATTAAAATTAATTTTTAAAAAACCTTCCATGAATAACACCTTTCACATAATTTGTGTTTTTTTAAATATGATACTCTCACATAGGCGATGGTTTTCACAATATGAGGTTGTGAGCACCAATATGATATATTTTTAATATAGATAAACATCTCTGAGAGTTCTGGAATGTGGGGAATTATTTCATTAAATCTATATAATTTTTTAAACAACTATGTTTAATCCAAAATGTGATCTATCGTATTATGGAAAGTTTCATCAAACAAGGGCGAAGAAGCTTCTACATAAGCACCATTAATAGCTGTTCTCAATTTGGTTTGGTTATATGTAATCCCAAAACATAGAATTATACATATTTTTTGTGTAAGACCAAAAAAATACATTCCCCTATAGACACCCCATATATATGACCTACTCACATTCTATTTTATGTTTTTTTGTGATAATAGATTCCTTACCAAATGATGCTAGATACCAATGATAAAGACCATCACATGAAAATAAATTGTGAAACTAAATCTAAAAGTATTTTGATTCTAGTTTTTGATAGGATATCTAGGATTCCACTTCGAGGATTAATCCCAATAATGATTATGGTATCACCACTCTCTATACAAAATATCAAACGATATATTTCCTACATATGGGTATTTATCCTATAAATCATCCCCACTAAACTCTATACTATTTTAATCACTAAAATACTATAAAAATTTAGTGTTCAAAATGGAAAATATATTTTGGGTGTCCCCACATGATCCTAAATAATGAGTGTTCCCACTAGATTCAAAATTACGAGTATCCCCATCATAATCTAAACCATGAGGTCCACAAATGGACTATGAATCATGAGAATAACTGATGGATTATAGTCCATGAGTGTCCCTAATGGACCCTATATCACGAGTTTCCCTACTATACTATCATTTTTATAATTTTATAATGGGATCTAAACCATGATTTTCCCAACTATACCCAAAATAGAGAGTATCCCCACTAGTCTCTAAATTGTATGTTGCACAACTAAAATAAAAATTGTTAGTATCACCAATAGAATTAACCATTGAGTACCATATTGTATGGCTTTACATTATCGTTTTTAATCTGACCTATCTTTCAATTAAAAACCCATCCATCATTGTGTAATAAATAAAATATATCCATACAAACATTCATAAGATATAGGTATCAATATCTACTATGTTTGACTTATGTGGACCATAGATTGTAGGTTTCTACCCCTTTAGGGAACCGTGTGAAGACAATAATTGATATTTATGTGGATGTATTATAGAGGGAATCAAGAATATATTTTAAATCTATAAGAGACATCTACAATAGTAAGCAATCTCAATAGTGAGACAACTTATCATGGCATCATCCAATCCAATTAAATGATCCATCATATCCTATTAATATAGAGGGTCCTCTCTTAATTAGAATTAGAGAATGATATATGGGCTGAAAAATATCCTACCTAAGAATAAAATCACTATAAATTAGATTAGATAATATTGGATCTCATAAGTGTTCATAGATGATTGTATTTATTATGAATAAATATTTCAATTATGGTAAATTTAAACTGGAGTGATGGAATTTCAATTATTTCCTAAAAATGATAAATAAAAAGTTTTTAATTGATTCCGTTATAAATTTGGGAATAATAATCTAGTGATTAATGAAATATCAAGAGATAATATTCTATCATTTGTTTGAAATTACCCTTTTAGGTTCTAATAAAGGGAATTACTTTGGTAATATAGAACCTTAAGGTAGTATATAAGATAGAAGATCCGTAGGTAGGATTCATTGAATTTTGATGAGCATATAAAATTCATTGGCGATGTTAGTTATAATGATAAATTAGATTATACAGAGCCAACAATTCAATATAGGTTTCTCCTTGATAGCTAGAAGCTAACAAATATTAATGAATTTCGAGTATGAAAAATTCCAAAAGTATATTATTATTATTATAATGAAATGGGTAATGTAGAGAATGATTTTAATTTGAAATTGGAAACATCATATCAAAAAATTATTTATCAATTTGGTTCTTTAATATTAGTAAAAAAATTAAAAAAAATTTATATTTGTTAAAGAAATTGGAAGTGGTAAAATTAAATTTCAATATATTCACTTATAGTAATAAATATAATTAACCAAGGAGTAATAGGTGATTATATATGAAATAATAAAGGTATATTATAATATTCAAGAGGGGATCCAAGAAGAAGGGATTTGGTTTTGATGTATAGAACATCTAGAAAAATATCAATATTAATAATATTTTACTTTTAATATCAGAAATATCCATTTATATTTCTAATTTAAATGAAATTTGTATAATATTAGATAAAATTATATTGTCAAGATGTTTAGTAGATCCTAATTCTATCAATATTATTATAAACAACTATTAAGGATCTAGGATGAGACAGTGTGATGATTTATGGTAGACCAACAAGAATGATAATTTTTTAAAATGATTATAAAATAGAAAAATATATTATATTGAAAAGTACATTAATGAATATTTTTTGGGTGAAATAAACTCACACTACCCATATAATTAATATATCAGAACATTATGGGACATTGAAACCCTCAAACATTTCGCATATTATATTCTTCTACTCTCTATCATTTCTATAAAATTGTTTTAAAATCTAAATATGCATCCAAATCCAATGTAATTTATTTTATAAAATATGATATAGGTTTCCAGAAAAAAAATTGATGGAAGGATATATCATGTTAGTAATTGTTGGATTTTATTAGTAGAATAAGTGAATACATAAATTAAATAATAGTCAATGAATTAGATTATATATTACATAATGGTGAATAGTTTATTAAAATATAAATTTATTGAGATTTACTATGGGTTATCATAGAGTAATAAATATAAAATACAGAAGAGGCTCAGATGTTCCTAAGGTGAATTTGTAGGACTTATGATAATAGGTGGTTACCTGAATGATATATTGTAATTTACTGAAAATATGGGTGGTTCTATTCTTTTTGTTAACATAATTGTATGATTCAATTAATTTATATCAATCATTGGTCATTTAGATCATGGTTTTGAAGAATATGGAACTAATTGTTTTAGAGGGGGTGATATTATATAATAATTTCCAAAAGTCTTTTGATTTGTTTTATTTCCATATATAGGAAAAATATTTTCCCATTTTATTTTATTTCTTATCTATCTCATTTTTCATATAATGATTATTCTATTCTATTATCTCATGATCCTTGAAATAAATTTAAAATATATTGTAGAAAATTTAAATGTCAAGATAGTTTGTTTACAGAACTATGATTTTATAAAATTATAAACCTCTATGAGAAAAATGATGTTTGATTTTTTATTTTAAGATTTAAAATGTTATAAATAATTTATATATATAGAGTCATTTGGAATTTCAAACTACTTATAGGAGGATTAGTGATATTTAATAGTGGTTGTTATTGTTTTTGTGGATAGATATTGATAATTAATATATTGAGTTGGATTCCCATTTATTCAATATTTTGATGTTCTTTTGAAAAGTAAAGAGCAATTTATAAACTTAAGGGAAATGGAATATCAGGATAAGTAGGATAAATAAACCTAATGTATTTCATAAAAATGATATTATTGGGAAATGATGTAATATTTTTCAAGACTAAAAAATTATGATGGAGTATGGGGGATTTTTTTTTACTAATATTAAGAATATTATTATTTAATTATTATGATTATTTATTTACCATAGAAAACTATTTTATATCAAAATACATGTTAAAATTTATTACTTCTATTTTTATAGATGTTAAGAAATAATTATAAAACCATTATATTATAGATAAGGAAGTGATTTTTACCTTAATTAATTTCTCCCAGCAAAGGCTCCGATATAAGATGGTTTCCGTGATTTATTTTAGAAGATTTTTATGAATGAAAAGGGTGAGGATATGATTAATTTTATAAATTACTTTTTTTGGGGACTAAATGATTTTTTCCAGTTTAATAATACGATGATAACTATTATTTTTAGTGTTTATAACCATATTTTTTTTAAAGAATAAAAAAATAAATCTTCCCCATTTCATTTTTCAAATGTTCTTAATTATATTGGATAATAAAATTATAAATATTTTACCTGATATCATTTTATAAGAGAAAGTGATTTTGAAATAAAAATATTATAGAAGATAATGATATCATTTCTCTAGTGGGTTTTCAATATATGAATATTCAATTAATTTTTAAAAAAGTTAATGTACATTTAAATGTTGATATAACGAATGTGTATGATAGAGTAGAAAATGATTTTCTCAAAATATTCATGGTTCGAATGGGTTTTAGTGAAACCTAGATTAATGTTGTAATTTAATTTATTTCTTCTTTTAAATTCAATTTTAATATTAATGTTGATTTTCTATATATATTATTTCTTCAAGGGGATTATTCCAATGATATTCCATATATCCATATTTTTTTATTCTTGATATTTATGTGTTTCCCAAGATGATTTCTATAGAAGGTTATAAAGGATTGATTCACTATACAAAGATGACTTAATATGGTTTTTAAATTTTCAATTATATATTAAAGATGATGTTAGATTATTCTATAGAGAAAATAGGGAATAATTCCACTCAATTTTCAGGTTAATTCAAAATTATGAAGATGGAAATGGAATGAAGATAATGTTTTTGAATTCAATAGTGTATTTCAATAAGCTGTGGTTATAATGATCTATAAATTATTGCATCAATTTTAATTAATAAATTTATTTACTAATACTAAATTTTAGTGTACTTGTTTTTGTTTTATGGTTTTATGGTTGAAATAATATTTTATTTCAAATTTGGATAATTTTGAATAAAGATGAAGGAAAAATTGGTTTGAACCAAGCCTTTGTAAGGGTAATTCTAAAAATGGGTATTTGTATAAAAATATTTCATATAGGGTTGTGGAGATGTTAGGAATTGTATTTCATGTGAGATCATTAGGTCAATATTTTCTATATAAGAACTATATCATGAGATTACAATCTTCTTTTGATTAAAAAGTGGTTTTAGGAAAATAACATAGAAATTTTTTAGGCTGTATAAGATTAAAACAATTGTCTATATTAGAATTTTTTGGTTCAAAACAGAATAATATAGAATCAATATTTGTATTGTAATAGGAAAACTAAAATCTATCATAAAACCTTTTATTAACCTGGGTTTTCTGGTGAATAAAAATATGTTTTTATTTAAGTCTGAACTTCTAACCCCGCATCATAAACAACTTCAGGGATAAATATTCATGATGTTTTTGTGTAATGATAATTTAAATTGTAACACAATCAATATGATGATTAGAGATAATGGAACACTTGATATTCATGGGGCTGTTCATGCATCATAAAAGAGGTTGTTTTTATTAAAAGTATTTCTTTCACCACTATTGTAGATTGAAGGGTAAATAAATTATGTTTTAAGGGATGATGGTTACATTGTGGTGCCTTTTTATATGATAATGAGTTAATCAGTGAGGAATAATATGGATATATCTTCTTATGTGGTGAAGGAAATACTCTGCACCATAATATTTATATCTACAATAGATATTTTAACCCACATACATCAAAAAATTATGGTACAATGGAGATATATTTTGGAGACGACGTTGGAGGTTCATAGCTGGATATTTATGGTTATTTTCATGTATTATTAATTGAATTTAAAGAGTAAAATATATAATTAGATATGGGAGGAGATTAAACTGGTGTGTTTTCCCATTACATGTATAATTCTATCACACCCCTTGGAGGAAAATTCATTCAGTTTTAAGATATTCATATACTAGGATCATGTTTGTATTTTATATATTTCTCGAAAAAGGGTGTTCGGTTGTTTTTATGTTCCCTATCATAAATATAATGAGGGGTATATTTATTTGTTCAATGATATGTATCTAATGGTGATTTATTAATTTTTTTTTTCAAAAATAATATATGTATTTTTATCAGAATTTTATTTTTTATCAACATTGTATCTCTATACGCAAGGAATGATTATGTGGTGTTGATAGATAATTTTTTAGTGCATTAACTAACAATATTGATTCATGCATGTCTATTCTACATTTTAAAATGGTGATGTTTGAATATAGTTTTGTGTCACCTAGATGGTAAATAATTAAATGTGTATACCCATAAGAAAAGTGTTTTTATAATTTCTATATTGTATTTGATGGCCAAGGCATTGCTTAGACAAGATTAGGATGATACATTGGCTATTCTTTTATTCTCTACACACCACTATTTTATTTTCATGGATTCACAATTCTATGTACACCTTCATATGTTAAATAGTATTTTAAGGTAATTATAGGTTCCTTAATTTAATTTTTTTATTTCTTCATCATTACATTTAAACTAGGTTTTTCGTGCTAGAGATCATTGTCTATACTGGTTAAAATTTATAATTGAACTATTTTAAACCTTATTAGTTTCAGTTTTATGGAATTATTATTATAAATTATAATATTCATAACCTATAGAAAATAATATCTCTATTAATGTGGTAAAATATTTTGGTTTCATTCTTGATTACATGGAACATAATATATTTTTTGGTTCAACAGACTATAAGAATTTATTTAATAGTATATTTACATATTAAAATTTTATTTTATTGATTTTTTTACAATATCATAATTTTAATTGTTATGTATGCTTCGGAATACATCATTAGTGAACACATAATCTTTTCAATAAAATTTTGGGATCTTTCATTTATAATTAAAAAACCCATGGATAAGATAATAAAGAGATTATGTAACCCATGACCATGCCAATGTGAAGATTATTTAGTCCAATATTTCATAGATCATGTATTCAAAATCAAATGTTTAGAAATTGAGATAATGATAAATGAGTTATAGGATTCAAAGGAAAAAAATAGGAACCTCAATTTCATAAAACAATTGATGAATATTGATGTCAATGTAGGGTTTATGGTTGAATAGGAAGTGATTTCAAATGATAAATTTGAATTTTATATGTAACTAAAGGATTGTTTCCTCAAATATAACAAAATTTTGGATAATTAAACAGAATTAGGCTGTCAATGAATAAAATAGAGAATATGAATATAAGTTTTTTTAAAATGGAACTACA
This sequence comes from Viscum album, assembly GCA_963277665.1. Taxonomy (NCBI): domain Eukaryota; kingdom Viridiplantae; phylum Streptophyta; class Magnoliopsida; order Santalales; family Viscaceae; genus Viscum; species Viscum album. The sequence goes on from OY728119.1 coordinate 648,229,576, forward strand.
TATATGATTTTAAGGAAGATAAGTGAGAATAGGTGATGAAGGTGGTATATTACAAGATTTATCCAATCAATGAGTATTTTAATCACTCTATTGTACATTAAATTTCTTGGATCCAACCGAATGAATGATTCAATATTCTTATAATGAAAAGGGGGAGAATTATATCTCTAAATAAAGAAAAAATAATCTTATGGTTATGTACAAATTTTTTAGAGTATTTTTATTTTTCTATTAGATGATTGATATAGTTTGGGTATGTCAATCTGAAAGACATTAAAAATATCTTCTAAAATTCCATAAATAAATGTTCTTTCTTGGGAATTGTTATCTAATATTCATTTTCATATATATAAATTCAATCACCATTAAATTTTATATCTCTAAAAAATGGGTCTTATACTCTAAATTATTCATTTTTATTTTTCATATCTGCGATGATGGATGACTAAAACAAAATAAGTGAATTAGAGGAATATAAAAAGACTCAATAGATAAAATAGGTTTTTCATAATTTATTGATATTTTTACATTTCCCATATTATTTATTTTAATTTTATTCTATAATTAGATTTATTGATTTAGTTTCACTAATTATTCAAGAGTTTTTTAGGAAATATTTCATACCTTCTTTTAAATTTCATTATTTATTGAATTAAATGATTAATATAATGAGTGGATAAGTCTTGATATGCATGGGGATGTTTCCTTGATGAATCATGATTTAGAAAGATTGATTAATTTATGAAGACAAAATTTATCATCTAATTTTTTTATTCAAGTTCCTGATGTTCATTTTGAATATTTTTTTTATTATTATACATTCCATGAGTGATTTTGTCACATTATTTGTCACAATATTTCATGGGTTATAGTTGTTTTAAATTTTTCATAATGCCTCATTCCATGAGATATACTTATGAAATAAAACCTACTTGGACAACAATATATTTATTTCCAAATATGTAGAAGAAAAATGTTTCAGTAATTTGATTAAGGATTTTTTTTTATTTAATCGCATTATACCTTTTAGATATACCTTTAAATTAGATCTTTCTTTTTATCCCCAAGAAACCATGAATGACCATAATATTTTAGCCATATTAAATTACTATTTATCATTTATATGATAATATTAGTACATTTTGTTGATAAACAATAGAATAAGTGTGGGGAAGAGGTTAATTAAATATATGAAGGTGATGATACATTTTATTAAAGTAAAAGATTTTAAATGTTATCATTCGTTTTGTGGGAAGGGTTCACAAATTTTATTCAATATGTTTTATTGGACACTCCTTAAAAAAGAGTCATTAAAAATTAAATGAATGAAAGTAAACAAAAAAAATTATTATAAAAAGGATTAATATTTTTCTATTTTATTAATATAATTTATGATCCCTGTGAGGAGATTGAAGCATTGTAGTGGAATATAATTTGATGTAATATTTTGAAGGAATCTTTTTTTCAATTATATTCCTATTTTATATCATTTAATTTTGTTTATATTGTAACTTCATCTATTATCTCTATTATATTTCTCATTAATTACCTACTAAACCCTATACATTGATTTATTTGAAAATTTATTAAAATCCATAATCATTATTGTCTATTTGGGTCATTTTTTTGGAGATTTTTTTTGAAAGACTATAGGTTGGATTCATGTACTCAAATATAGACCTATTTAATTGTCCTTGAGTGATATGGGAATAAAATTCTTTTATGGTATATCCCAAGTGGAAATTAATATTTATAATTCCTAGCCAATCATTGTTTTCCATGTTAAAAGACGATTTAAGGTTGGACTGGACTCCAAAATACAACTTCAAACAAGTCAAGAGAACAACAAGAAAAAAATAGCACAAAAAACACAGAATTACACGTCATAACAGCCAATGTCTTCTCCATAACCCATGCAGGATTCTCCTTCGCTAGTAGCTGATTCCCACTCTGGATGCCTCCAAAAGAGTTCACTTTTCACCCTACTCCTAAGCTGTTCAAGTGCAAGCAGATCAGGTGGATCTTTCTTGACAACACTTCCATTTTTCAAAGCCACAACCACATCTCCCTTACTCTTGGAGTCAGATCTAGTCCGCATCGGACTCAGAAGATAGGAATTGTCTCTCCTAGACCTCCTTTCTGGTGTAGCAGATGCTGGTCTTTCTCCTGCAGCGATCCTATGATTCCCACTCTGAACAATTTCACTGAATGATCAGCCAACCAGACCACTCACATTTTCTTTCCCTCCTCTGGATCTATCTGTTTCCTTTCCGACTTGTTCATCAAAAGAAAAACAAGACACCCATTGACACTACCAAGCCTCTGATCTGGATTATTACACTCCATCAACGTGAGTCACATGTCCTCATTTGAAGCTTCCTCCACCATCATGGGAGATGAATTATCCACATGACTATATCCTTCCCCTTGACATAGATTTCCAGCAAGTTTTTCTTCCCTAGAAGCCCCACCATTCACATCACCTCTTTTTGGGTCATCACTTAAACCAAGGTCTGGATTTCCATTAGCAATACTTCCAAATCTATTTCTTAAAGAAATAAAAGGCCTTTTATAATTCATAGAAATGTGTGACTTAAGGTGATGAAAATCATCATTAATTAAGATTTCAAAGTAAAATAGAGAGTTTATGAGTTTACTAGAAGAGTTATGAGTTTGAAAGACAGATTTATTATATGTATGATAATTTATTCCTTATTGATAATTATTATTATTATTTTGATCATATTATTTAAAGAATTGTTTTTATGAGTTTCTTTTACAATGTACATGGGATTATTTCTATGGTAAAAGAATATTTTTAAGTGTGTAAGGATTTGATGGCCAAATTTATGCATTAAATTTTTAGATAATTTTTTTGTTCAATAATATGTTTCTGCCTAATTTTTGTGTTTAGTTTTGTGGAAGAAATAATATGATATATCAAATTTTGATTGTTTTAGAGAAAAAATAATGGTAATTTATGTGGATATCAGCCTGTATAATTATAATTCATTAGGGGATAGCTATAAAATAACATGTAATGTGGGTGAAAACTATTTTTAAATTTTATGTTTCATTAGAAATAGTAGTTTTTAATTTCATCAATGAAATAATCATTTAGTATTTCAATATAAATTAGACTAGAAAATGGAGTCATTATAATAACTCAATGAGTTTCTGGGATACATAATATTATCCCAACTATATTCATTGTAATATTAATTTTTCTGTGTAATTAATCAATATTATAAGTAGTTTTATAATAGTAAATCCAAAATTCATCATGCTATGTGGGATTAACCAAATATGTCTATATAAGATGGAGGATGAACCGATCCAGTCATGAATAAAATCGATAAACAGAAAAAACATTCATGGATCGATTTTCATATGATTTATATGACGTGATAATTAGAGATTCACCACAATTAATAAGATAATGCACAAATTTTGGTTATTAATAACAAAATGTATGTTATTGCATTTCTATGTTGGTTATTGTGATGTGAGTGTGTTCTCACATAATTTTTAACCATTTAAGAAAATAACATTTATTAAATGGATAAATATAGTTGTGGTTTGGTGAATATTGTTTTTCTATGATAATAGGATATCCATTGAGGAAGTTAAATAATATATATATTCTAGTTCTATAAAGGATATATGTTAAAACAATGATAGTTAAATCTATAGTAGATAATAAAAATAGATTATCTACTATTACTGTGGTATCTTGAAGATATATTTTTACTTGATTTGAATGGTGAATGTATCAACCATTAAGAAAAATTATCATGTATTTTTAGTTGGAGAAAAAAATGAAAAAATATAGTGGGATGTGAAAGGATACTAAAAAGGATACTTTTACCTATAAAAATATATTAATTGTCACCAATGAGGATTATTCATTCATTATGTGAAGATTAATTCACAATGAGGGAGTTTATCTTTCTTAGAGTACTTGAGATAAGTTTTTTGTTAGTTGTCTATTCCCTCTCAACACTACGATGGGTGGTTATTTAAATTGATAAAATATACATATTCCATGGGTATTAATTTATTGATTTTATTTTTCAATAATAGACCATGTATGGATTCTTAATTCATTATGTTTTAATATAATATCTTCAATCTTCAGTAAATATCCTAGTTTTTCGAGGAATTATTTTATCCTTAGTGATTTAACTAATTACATTGACTAATATATTTCCTTTTATGAGATATAAATGTTATATTTAAATATAGTTTTTTCCACCAGATCATAAATAAACTCAATTATTTGGCCATAATAAGACGAATCATTATTATTTAGAAGGTGTATTATAAAATTAAGGCTTCCATTAGTTCAAATTATTAAAATATCTTAGCAATTACTTTATAATTTTCCTATCACTATTTAAAAATTATGAATTTACTATACTTGGTATGAATTCAACAACAACTATTTATTTTTGAGCAATTCTTGGTTCCTTGTTTTAATCTATTTTAGTTATTTTTATTAACTTTTTAACTAGGGTTTTCATGTTAGGACTCATAGCCTCAGTAGGTTTGGATTTGTACTTGAGATATTCGACAACCCTATAGTTTTAGTTTTAGTAATTATATACTTTACAATTGATGACCCATAAGAATTAATGACTCCATGTGCGTGGTTATATGGTTAGAAGAGATTAAATTATTAGCTTAATAAAGGTCAAACCTGTGGTAAAGTAGAAGAAATATATTATTCATCCCATGATCATTCATTAATCAAAGATGTTTTTATTTTATCATCTTATTGGTAGAGTTGTTAGTGGGATAATGTTTTTGAATAGAGAAGAATGTATATGGGGATGACAATACGGTTCTATTGAACTTTTTTTACACAAATGATTTTACAATTTGTTATTTCAATAAATAAAATTCATAAATAATTATTTTTTAAAAATTAATAAATATAATATAATATAATGTTATGAACAAAAATCATTATAAAACATAGGATAAATTATATTGTCAAAAATGGAAGGGGTGGGATTCATTTGTATGTGATATTTGAATCATGATCTTCTATGTAAACATGGTGGGTGTCTTCTTTAGAAAAAAATTATTTGTTTTTGATTTTAAAATTATTTATTTTTTAATATCTTATTTTCTACATTCAACATTTCAATATAATATAATATATGATTGGATAATTGTTTTCATCTATTTTCTCATCAAAATGAGTGGAATTTTTTAGAATAATAGAATAAAAACAATAAAAAATTAGTAGGATCTATATGTGTGGGATATTTCAAATGAAATGGATATTTCTCCTCCTCAATCATGTGTCGAAGATTCATATGTCATGGAATTGATTTATTATGATTTAATATGAAGATGTTTGGAGAAGTAGAATACATGGTTTACTGAATGGGGTAAAAAAATAAGTTTGAATATACAACTCTATATAAGATCTAATATAGATCATTATCATTAGACTTTTACTATTAAATTTTTTTAAAGTTTATTAATAGGTTTAATGTTGGTGATGAATTATATATTAAGTCCATATAATCATGTCTAGATGATAATTTAGAGTGTAGTCCATCTTCTTAATGTCAGGTTGTTTTGGTTGATGTTTTGAAGAATTATCATTCAATATATATTTTTTATTCTATGTGGATTATTATTTTGGATGAAATATTTACATATTTGTTTTTGGAAATAAAGACAACTAAAATTTGAGGTCTAAATTTTCCATGCATCTATGGTGTTTTGAATAAATGGAATGAAATGTTTTTCTTATTCATAGATATGTTTTGATAACATTTTAGTGTTTTTTATGTTGAACTAATGTTCATGATATCTATCTCTTTCAATAGGACAACATAATATATTTTTTTAAATGGGTGAAGGGTGATTAATTATAATTTCCAAAAAAATATTATTACTAGATTATTTTTTACTAATAGGTCATTTGATTTTTTTGAGTTCTATTAGTAAAGGATGACTAAGATTTTGAAGTTAGAGATATGAAAGTTAGACATCATATGTTATAACCCATATTAATGTGGTGTTAATATAAAAATACATTATAGTTTTTTTGTGATTATTGAATTTGTATGTGGGGTATTTTAAAATATTCATCTAGATATTTTTTTCTTGTTTCATAAGTCTGTTTAGGCCAATTGGAGTCATCTAATTACTAAAATAAAAGCTATAATTGTAGGATTTATTATTCATTAACACAAATTTGGAGTAATATTTATGTTAAAACATGTTTATAGGAAATTATTTTGGTTTTTGTATAGATATTATGGTATTTTCAAACTTCTGGTCTCCTTTTGATGCATGTGTTATTGGAGTAAATTTTTCTAATTTTTTTTATTTGTTTGTTTTTCGAAGAATAATATAATAAAATATATATATATATATTTATCATAATAATTGTGAGGATGATGAATTTTTAGGTTTTTCATGTTCTTAATGTCTTATAATATTTTGTATTAAGATATATTGTTTTTTGAAGTTAATGATGTCATGTTTATGGAAAGTAGTTAAATCATAACACATTTCCTAATTATCAGAAAATAAACCATCCAAGGAAATAAAATGTTAAGAAAAAGAAACTACCACATTTTTTGAACCCTATAAAATTATATGTGATTTTAAATTACTTTTTATAATATACATGTCATAGTTTATAATCTAAATTATTATAGTATTTCATCACCAATATCACCAAAAATATCCCTCCCCAAATTATTTGGTATGTATAATATAACACTTATTTTTAAAAATATAACAATGTCCCAAAAAAACTAATTACCACTAAACCAGCCACGGATAGTCCAAGAATAACATTTCAGAAAGGAAATCATCATCATACCCTCCCCTCTTGACAAACTCAACCTCATGGGTGAATTATTATTAATATGAATATCTTTATCTCATCATTAATTATTGATTCAATGATTTAATTATATGATAATCAAAACCAATAGTATGTGGGAACAATCTATACTATTTCTTAATCACAATATCACACTCACTAAATGTGTATTGGGAATCAACTAAAAAAATAACCGACAAAGAAGGTTTTGTGTCAAATAGTTTTCCCATCACTTCGATTGTAACATCCCAAGATTTAAGAGATAACAATGTGTGATTAAATGAACTACTGAGCTCAATGTGACAATTATAATCTAGACATTAATCATAATTTTTCCACTTGAGTGTTTATAATTTCTAAAAAATGATATACACAATTACGATCATTAAGTTATTTGGAGTCTAATAGGAAAAAATTAATTTTTGGGGAATAGTAGCATACCCTTATGAATACTAATGTGACCCTTATGAGTAGTAAAAATAACAAATGAATAGTAATATCACTAAAGAATGTATAATAAAATGGAACTTTATATGTTACAATATGATCATAGAATAATTGTTAGTATTTTTTAAGTCATAAATATTTAATTATAATTATATAATTAATTGAATAGTTTAAATGAATGTATTTTTCCATATGATATAGTCATAAATTATTATCTTATTGTCTCATGATTGTTAGATAATTTTGAGAGATCATGATTAATTTTCCATGGTGTTAAAAAATCAGTTATAGTATTAATATTTTCATTTTCCGAATATATTTTGAATTTATTTTAAAATTAAATTTATCACATTTAGAAAATTTATATGATAAAAATTATTTCATTTATTAATTAAAAAAATCAAAAAATGGTTGGGGAGATATTTTATGTTTTTTTAAATACACAATTTTTTTTTGAATTGTGGAATTTGATAATTTTATAAATATTATAAATAAATGAATTTCTTCCTAATGCATGATTAATGGATTATGTAAATGGATATTGGTTCAAACTCACTTGTACATATTTTTTTATAAGAATCAATATTATTTCCTATTTTTATAAAAATAATAAAATATTGAATAAAATATTGATAAAACCCTCCTCTCCCCCTCAATAAAAAACATCCTAACCCATCCTCTCTTCACTCCGCTCAAGCCCTATCCCTAGTCAAAATTATTCTCAATTATCTACCAAATCCCCTCTTCCATGTCCATAATTCCATGGTGTCTTCAAAATTCCAAATCGTATACCCTATTGATGTTCTCTAGGATGATATATTCAAGAGGTAAGTTCCTGTTTTCATTTCTTTTATTTTCTTTCATGTTCCACTCATTTATGTTACATCACTCACTTCCTTACATCCAATTGTTATGAGAAGTCAACTACCTTAAATGTAGTGGAATTTTGTTATGATAATTTAATAATTCATCATAATCTATCATTTACCCTATATTTATACTAGGAATGAAAACACTACCCGCAATTTGTTAATTACTTACATTCAAGGATGATAGGTTTTCATTATCTTTTACCATCTTTAATTCTGGTCATGAAACCAGATTTATAGTGGGAAGAGACTATAATATATGTATTATTTTTAATTTAAGGTTCTGGGAATTTTTTACATGTTATATAAATTAAAATGAAAATTGTGTTTGATGTGATAAACAACCACCAATTAACCAAAACATTTTTCCTTAAAATTTTATTTAATGATTCATATTCACCCCAAATTACTAAATGAATTTAATAACCATGTAATCAACTATTTTTTCACTAATAACATATAAATATAAATCTAGGAAACCATTTATATTTTATATAGTTATCATTACATGTATATAAGTAATTCAATCCTTAAAACCAAGGAAACAAACACACCCAAACAATGAAATTGAACCACTAAACCCATAAAAATCCATGAATGAATATAACAAGGTTATAAAAAATCAATTAAATGAATTATAAATTCTGAAAATTATAATTATTAAATATAAATTGGTTATCTAGGATATTATGACCTAGTGAAGGACTCCATCATACTTAAGGTAAGATATTCTACCCGAACCACCGTTATTCCTTCGAGTTTCTCCATCTTTATTTACACCCAGTAAAATTTATCTTTAATTTTTATTTACATATTATTAATTATTTCTGTATTATCCAAAATAATGTATCAATATCCATTAAAAAAATTTTATGGAAACACATGTTTTTAAATGATTCCCTCCACAATACATCCCAATAAGTAAACATGTTTTAAGGGTACTTCCATTATTCTTACCTAATTTCAATTTCCCTATAACATTTGTTTTAAGCCATCATTTTTTAATAAAATATGAATATTGATTATGAAAAATAAATTCTTAGTTCACTTCAATAATTATATAAAATATTATTCCCTCTTCTATTTTAAACGCTCTTTAGTATCTTCCTTAAAAACACTAAAAAATTTTTCATGCTAAAATTTGTTAAATACTTTTCTTAAATGTTGTTAATTCTATTTGAAATCACGTACAAGGATATATTATTATTTTACCATATGAATGTCCATGTATGTTTTAATTACTTTATTTCATGGACATAAGTATGATATGATCATTCACTATGCTTTATGACAAGATTATGATACCCATTTCTTTCCCTGGATACCCTTATATTTATATATGATTGATTATGTAAGGTTATTTTTTTGAAATTCATATTCATTAACATGTTATGATGGGTGTTACTATATAGTTCTCCAATGAATTCGCTAAATTTGTGTCTCATGAGATGCTATGTGCAATGAGTCTATACTCATGCTAAAGTCAATATTTATTCTTCAACCACATTGAAATGATTACTTGTTTATATGATACCATGTTTCATACTTTATGATTTCATATGTAAAATCTTGTTACATTCCTTTTTATACCAATTTGTTATGTCTTCTAACCCTTGTGCTAAAATGTATTCTTGCTATTATTCCCTTAGTATGAATTTTGTTTTCATCCCATGTTTTTAAAATTTTATTATAGGAATCCAAATAAAATAAATTGGAAGATAATGTTCTAATTAAGATGAATCCAAATAGTAATATAGTAATTATTTTTGTAAATTATAGTTTAATGTAAGGTTTGTCTCATCCTCCAAAACCAATATTGGGAAAGTCCTAAATTTAATAATGTACTGGTTATTTTTCTTTTATCATTCATACAATAAAATAAACAAAATTTTTTATTACTTAATTTAGAAGAGTGGTTTTGGGGATATATAGTTGATATTAGATGAATTTTGCTGAAAACATTGGAGATTAGACGTTGTTGTTTTAAAAATAAATTCAGGGAAAAATTTAATTTTAAACATCTAGGTAATTAAGTTTTAGTACCCTTGGTTTCATTTATGTGGCATTTATTATGCATTTCTATGTGTTTAAAGTGTATAGGATGAGTTGGGAAGAGGTTGGGAGAGTTTGGAATGGTTTTGGATGTGTTTGGAGGCTTTTAAATGGGTGCCTGGTTTGAGCACAGTTAGTGGAAACTGTGCAGGTTCTCCAGGAAACCGTGCTGGGGAGACAGTGGGCTTCACACGTCCTACGCACATTTTGCCAAATCTTACGAGGAAACCGTGCGAAAACTTTCTCCCGAGGCAGTAGCGTGCACACGGTTTTCCAAACCGTGCAGGCTCACCATGCAACCATGATAAAATAGGGTTATAAGTTCCAGGCTCCCTCGGGGTTATCCTATTTCACTCCAATATTCCTCCCACTTGAGCCTCACTCAGGATTTTGGGTTCTTAGGGGTTAAGGGTGCTCTCCCACTCGGTTTGGAAGGTTTTTGAAGAGGTTCATGGTGTTCTTAATGTGATTGCTCCCGGGTAAGTCTTCTCTCACGGTTTCTTTATGTTTTCCTCTAGATCTACTCTTCCCTATTTCTTGGTTTTCTATATCTACACTTTTTTTGTTTATATATGGGGTTTTGGTTGCCTTGGATGTTAATATTAATGCTTGTGGATGTTAGAGAAAGAGATCCAGACAGGTTTCAGTGGTGCATTCCCAAATTTGAGACGTGGTTGTTTGTCGGTCGATTTCTCGGAAACCCTAAAGGTAGGTGGATTATCTCTTGACTCCACTTTGTTAGATCTAATTGTTTTGGTTACAATTAATTTTTTGTGCTTGAAATTAATAGTTTTTGATGTGCAAAATAGGTTAGAAATCATGTGGGTGATGTTTTGGGGATTTTTGGAAAAAAGAGGGTTTTGTGGTGAAATACTATTGTTGTGGATTTAAAAATGAATATTTGAAAATGGTATGCTATGGTTGATTTGATAAAATGATTAATGGAAATGGTTTTCAATAAAAGGGTTGTTTTATTGAAATGATGTTTGTCAGGGAAAACGGTTTTCAATAAATGGGTGATTTATTGAAGTGGATTGATATGCAATGGAATGGGTTGATTGCATGTGGTTGTGACCTTGGTGGGTTATATGATTAGAATTGGATTGTATGAATGTTATGTGGAAGTGGCATGAAGTACCACTTTAAAAAGGGGATGGATAGTGGACAGAAGGGCCACCATCAATGGTAAGTGTTCAAGAAGTGCCGCTTAGTGTTAATGGGTGAACGGGTTGGACGGAAGCTCCACCGTTTGGTTGTTTGGTTGTTTTTTTGTGCATTTCTTTGCATGGTGGGAATTTTTATGCTAATGTGTACATGATGATATGACTTGTGGCATGTTGTTTGGATTTTCCTTTGTTGCTTGGTTTGTGTGGGATGGCTTCGTAAGGGCATGTTTGGCTTATGAAAATGGTTACAATTGTGATTTAATTTATATAAATTGTTTTATATAAATGTTCTAATGGTTTTATCATAGTTGCGTTTGTAGGGAAGTCATTTGTGGAAATCCTACAGATTTTTAGTACTCACCCCCTACTTTGGCACGTTGGTGTCTTTGCAGATGTTGTGTATTGTGATGTGGGCAAAGGAAAGAAATCTCCCTCGTTTAGTAGAGCATTGGGATCCCTTGGTGGAGCTTGGAGCTTGGGGCTTGGTGTGGAGCTGTGGTGGTGTCATGGAAAATTTTGTTTGGTTGTTTAGTTTCTGCAGTGTACTCTGATGTTTTGTGGACATGTCGGGTTGAATTGGTTTGGGTTGTATTGTGGAACAACACTGTTGTCTTTTGGGAATGCATTGTTAGTCAATTTATTTGAGAGGCATCATATAGTGGCGGTTAGTGGATGGGTTGGTTGGTTTAGTCTTAAGGGAAAATCGTTCCCCAAATTGATCTTGAAGCCCATGGCATTTATTACCAGCCTTTGGCGTCTTGGGAACATCGTTTAAGGCCATGTAGACCTCATCGCCTCCTCATGCCAATGACGCAGGGGCGGGGTGTTACATGTGGTATCAGTTTGTTCGGTCATTTGGAGTTGATTCTCAGGATTGGTGTTGACATTCGTTGTGTTACACTCTTTGATTTGGGATGGTAGAAAGGCGTAGGAATGTTGGAACATGGAATGTATAACATAAAAGGATGTAGCTAACCCTTTTATGCTGAAATTCAACTTACCATGGAGTTGGGTACATAAGTGTTTTGGAGACACTTATATGCATTGGATATCTCATTTTCATGGGTGTATCCAATGAGAGGATCATGGAATGCATGGAAGAAATGACTTCCCACTAGGATGCATATTTCATTGGGGTATAATGATTTACGATGTGATATGAATGTGTGAAATTGCATTGTGAATAAATTGGTATTTCTAAAATGGTTTGGTTTCAAAATGGTGAAACGTGGGACACGTGGAAAAAGGTGGAAATCCTTGTTGTCATAGTGCAGTGTAACGGGATTTGAAATTGGATTTTGTGATGTCTACTGAAGTGAGAATCATGGTTGTTTGTTTTCTATTTATAGAAATGACACCGAGTAGGCATCATGGAGATGAACCAAAGTAGGCTGCTGAGAATGTGGTTGAACCTGAGCCTCAGGTGAACCAACAGTTAGTGAAAAGTATAGTTCAAGCTTTCCAAGCTGTGGAAAGTGGAAATAAGATCGATTAACCAAAGCATGCGGATCATGTGGATCAATTTCAAAAGCAGAATCCACCCATCATCCGGGGTGATTCAGAGCCATAGAGGGCGGAAGAATGGTTGAATAGAATGAAAAAGATCATCGAGTTCTTGCGAACGCCGGTAGAGTTAAAAGTGTAGTTGGCCACATATATGTTGGAAGATCTTGCCCTTCAATGGTGGGAGTTGGTAGTCCAAGCTGGGACTAACCAGGGTATGATGTGGGAATGCATTGAAGAATTGTTTAAAAAACAATTCTACCCACATAAGTTTAGAATTTAGAGTACGACTGATTTATTCAGTTTGAAGCAAGAGCTTTTGTCTGTGACAGAGTATGCAGCTATGTTTATGAACATAGTGCAGTTTGAACCTCAGGTGGTGGTTAGCACATCATTTAAGGAAATGATCATTGAAGCGGGGTTAAGGCAAGAAATTTGTTAAAAGATAGCGGTGTTGTGTATAGATGATTACACAGAGATAGTGAATAGAGCCTTGGTGGATAAGCGTGATCTGTTGGGAGCTTTGGGCAGAGGAAGCATAGTGGTACCAATGGGGAATAGTGGGAACTCTAATTATGGGTTCAAGAGTGTGAAGGAAACTTCTTTCCAGTGTGGGAATATGGAATATAATCCAATGACAGGATCGGAAAATCTTCCTCCGAGGCCCCAGAGCAAGCCAGGATATTTTTAGTGTGGTTATATGAGCCACATCAAGCGGGATTGTACGACACAACCTCAGGCATGTGAGAATTGTAATCAAATGGGGAATCTGCAGCGTTATTATCGGAATGCTCTAAGGTCGTGTTCATGTGACACTCCTCAGGGATCTCAGACGTCGTATGCTTCGATGGCATGTGGACATCAGCACACCCCTCGACAAAAGTGTAAAGTGGGTCATGTTGATTCTCGGAATATCAAAACGCCTCAGTAGGACAATAATGAGAAGAGTGTAGAAAGAAAACATTTGTTTGGATCTGAGTAGGTTGTGGTGGATGATCAGTCGGGACCATCCACGGTGCGAGGTACTATTCTTATAAATTCTACCTTGATGAAAGTGTTGTTTGATACAGGTTCTTCACACTATTTTATTATTGCACGTGTGGTTGATTTTTTGGGTTTATGGGTAGAAATGATGCCCTCAGTTTTGAAACTTCAAAATCCTCTGGGTCGAGAGTGTTTCGAGCCTTCTTGTGTAGAGAATTTTGAATCGTTGTGGGTGAGGTTGAGGTAATGTGTAATTTCTCAATACATGAGATGAATGGGTATGATGTAATCTTGGGAATGGATTGGCTGGTGGATTTTAAGGCCCACATCTATTGCGATGAGCTAATAGTAGGTTTTACGACACATGATGGTGTTAGGAATTTCTTTAGAGGAGAGAAGCATGAAAGGCAGGGTGCAATGGGTTTTTTGCACCAGCAGCGGGTATGTTATCATATCAGTTGGTAGTTTTTTCATTAGAATCAGTAATGGGTGTTGAGAAATGTGTTCTTATAGTAGTGGTAGTTCAGTTCATGGATGTTTTTACTGAATAATTATCTGGGTTACCTCCCGTAAGAGAAGTGGACTTTATGATTGATCTCCATTTGGGGACCAATCCTATCTCACTTATGTCTTACCAGATGGCACCAACTGAATTGAGATATTTGAAAGTATAGTTGTAAGAGGTAGAAAACAATGGGTTTATCTGGCCTAGCACGTCTCCATGGGCAGCGCCTGTGTTTTTCGTGAAAAAGGTGGATGGAACATTGAGGCTCTGTTTTGATTATCATAGGCTTAACCAAGTTACGATAAAGAATTGATATCCACTTCCACGAATTGATGACTTGTTCGACCATTTTAGGGGAGCCTAGTGGTTCTCCAAGATCAACCCGAGGTCGGGATATCATCAATTGCAGGTGAGGAACGAGTATTTTCCAAAAACATCTTTCAAAAGTATATATGGCCATTATGAATATGTGGTTATTCCCTTTGGTCTAATTAATGCACCAGTGGTGTTTATGGCATTGATGAATCAGATATTTCAAAGATATTTGGAGTCATTTGTGGTGGTGTTTGTATATGATATTTTGGTGTATTCAAAGACAAGGGTGGATCATGAGAAGCATTTGGAGAAAGTTCTAGGGATCTTGAGGAATCATCGGTTGTATGCCAAATTGCCAAAGTGTGACTTCTTGATACAGGAAGTTCATTTTCATGGGAATGTGATTTCTGAAAGAGGTGTTTCAGTGTATCTAGAAAAGATAGTGGTAGTTCTCTCATGGAAATCGCCAAAGAATGTGTATGAGATACAGATTTTTCTTTGTCTAGCTGGGTATTATTGGCATCTTGTCCGTGATGTTTCACGTTTGGCTTCGATGATGATAGCTTCCACAAGAAACAATGTCCCTTTCTAGTGGAATGAACAGTGTCATCAATGTTTTGAAGAGCTAAAGGGTCACCTAACATTAACACCAATCTAGTTTTTCCTAGAACCAGGAAGAGGGTACGTGGTGTATTGTGATGCATCTGGATCAGGGATGGGGTGAGTTCTCATGCAAGGGAATCATGTAGTTGTTTATAGATCATGGAATTTGAGTGTCCATGAGAAGAACTACCCAAATCATGATTTGGAGTTGGAAGCAGTGGTCCATGCTTTGAAATTATAGCGTCATTATCTCTTCGGTGAGAAATTCAAGATATATACAGATCATAAGAGCTTGAAACACATTTTCTCACAAAGGGATTTGAACTTGAGGAAAAGGAGATGGATGGAATATCTCCATATGTTTGATTTTAACTTTATGTACACACTGGGTAATGGAAATTCTGTGGAAGATGCATTAAGTAGAAGATCATATGCTCAGGTGGTGAAACATGCATCAGACCAGTGGTAGTTGATGTTGGTTGTATCTGCTATGTGGTTGGAATATGAGGACCAGGGTGATAGATTGGTCTTCTTTCCGGTTTTGTTGATTCCGGACTTGGTTATCCTGGTTAGAGAAGCACATAAATCTGATTCAGAGTGTGTGGCCATGGGGTCTAGACTCAATGGTGGGGATACCATTGAGGGTTGGAAACTAAACGGAGATTCAGTTTTGTGCTTTCAGAATCAAATGGTTGTACCACTTGCTTTTCAGGAGGATCTTCTCAGGGTGTATCCTAATTATAGGTAAGTTGTTCCACCTGGAATTCAGAAAATTTTTAAAACATTGAAAGCACATTTCTGGTGGGCTTGTATGAAAAGAAGTGTGGATGAGTTTATTTCGAGATTCTTGACTTGTCAGTAGGTCAAGGCAGAGCATCAGAGGCCAGCAGGAATGTTGTATTTGTTACCAATCCTTGTTTGGAAGTGGGAGTAGATAGCGATGGATTTTGTCAAAGGTCACCCAAGAATGGTCAGAAATCATGATTCTATTTGGGTGATAGTAGATCGGCTAATGGTGTCTTCCCATTTCATCCCTATTCGAGAATCTCATACTGTAACACCCCAAGATTTTATGAAAAATATTATTTTAATTTCATTAATGTTTTGTGTTTTATTCTACACCAAGATTACCTTGCGCTATACGCAACACTATTCTTGGATCGTGTTACACACAATTTTGATAATAGTTATTCTACGCAACATTAAGTATATATATATATATATATATATATATATTCAATGTATAAATGAAATAT
Source organism: Viscum album (assembly GCA_963277665.1). Lineage (NCBI taxonomy): Eukaryota > Viridiplantae > Streptophyta > Magnoliopsida > Santalales > Viscaceae > Viscum > Viscum album. The sequence continues at coordinate 648,246,132 of OY728119.1, forward strand.
GGTTGGATTCTGTTATACAAAACAACGAAGGATTCTTTCACAACACGCAACCCTGACTTGGCTTGCATTACACGCAATCGCGACCTTCCTCGATAGCGTGTGTTGTACGCAATACCGGGCTTTAATAAACAACGATATATTATTATAATATTGTCATGAACTAGCCGTTATGAATAGTATTAACTAAATTTTGAATTTTATAACATTATTATTCATCTTACACATTTTCTAAAACATGGTATAAGAACAAAATAAATATTTCGGGTAAAATAAGTATTTTTAAAAAAATGCAGTTTTGCCGCCTTTTGATGGCGCACCCACTTTAAATCTAGTTTTTAACATGATTATAAGTTTAATTTGAAAAAATAAAATTCTTCTTTTGATTCAGGATATATAAATTTACATTAGAAAATTTTTTGATATTTTTCCGATAACTTTCATATTTTAATGAATAGTAAAAACACGCTATATTTTAATTAAAAACAACTTTTTTAATCGTAATTTCTTATGTGGATAAATTATAATATTTAATGGTTTTAATGTATAAATATAATGTTTTTTTTTCATTTAATATAATGTATGTCGTTATCATTGATTTTACCTTGAATTCATAGGTTAAATCAATTCAATCTTTTGCAATGTTTTAAAGAAAAACCTGTTTTCTTTCGACAACAGGATTAATTTTAATTTAATTTATTCATCTTTTGTGTATTGAATTTAGAAAAATGGATTCCATATTTGGAATCAGTGGGTCCAAATTATGTTAATAAGCTACTTTTTATTTTTGGGCATTGTGAATAGTAACTACGGTAAATTTTATTTACTATAGTTAAAGGTAAATCGGGTAATTAAGGGTAAATATAAGATTATAAAATTACCCTAACACTTGGAAAAATCCTATTGGATGGCTAAAAGTAGAACCATATAACGTAAGGGTCGGATTAGATTCATTTTATGGACTTTTATCCATGAAAATAATTTAATTATTATTAAAACCAAAGAATGTGACAACATGTCACTTTCTTAAATCTTTTAAGTATAATAATTTTAATTTAGTGATAAACTTCATGAATATTAGAACATGAGTAGTCTCCAGAAATCTAATACAATTATATACATCATAGGAATTTATTTAGAATTTTTAGGGATTAAATAATTATCATTTATTATGACACAAAAATGATGCAGTAATTGTCTTATTAATTAAATATTGACATAATTGATGTTATAAATTCCCAAATAATTGTAATTTGAGACTTTTTACGAATTAAACTAATTTTATAGGTTAATATGACATGTTATTGTTGATTTAAGTAACTTGGTTTGAACTTATCATTCTGTTAAGAATTTCATAAAAATCATGTACCAAATAGTGTCAAAATTGACATAAAATAGTTTTTAAAAAAAATATTATATTATCAATTGTTATTTTATTCCTAAAAATATAAGGTTCGGCCAAATGACTTAGATAGGGTTATATATATTAATAATAAACAACTTCGGGTTCGTTTGGCTGCTTATAGTGAGTTTATTAACCTTATAGTATAAGAATACAAGAAGACACGGTAAAAGTAAACTTATTTAACTTAATGATAAATCTAAATGATAAGGTTAAAATAGGAACCTAAACTTGTATAAATTATATTGGATGATAGTATTTCGACCCATCCCCACCCTATATTAGAAATATATCAATTTGGAGCTATTTAAAACCCAACTTGAATTTATAATAAAATAATATCTTTAGTTTTCCCAAAGGTGCCCCTCTCCACCCTTATAAAAGGGAACCTCCTCCCCCTCTTCCTCACACCACTTTGAGCCTTCAAGCTCGGACAACCCCTGAAAATTTCTCCTCTCCACTTACCTAGAGACATCCTAGAGGTCCTGGTCTTCTTCAAAGACCAATTTTAGTGCCCTAAAAAAAGGTCTCAAAGAAGCACTTCAAAGAAGAGGTAATTCCTGTTACCGATTCTTTCATCTTTATTTCTTCTTCCACTTCTTCTTCTTTAGTTGTTTCATTATGAAGTAATAACATCAGTATCACTCATATACTGATATGTTATTATAAGTATGAAACAACCCTATTTCACCATCTATCCATCCTACAGAAAAATAAATCACCGTGCGTGCGTACGAACGGAATATCGTCTCCACGCCGTGGTGTAATCTATTTTCCACAAACACCTTACTTGGATGGATATAATGGTGTAAATAATTACTATATATGACTATTATAAAGTGATATTGATTCTGAAATAGTATACATATACTCCAATACAATTCCACGATCATATGAACGATATCATCACTCGTGCGTACATACGGAATACCGTCTCCACGATGTGATGCGACTCATTCTACATGATCTTCATTTCATAATGTTTATATAAATGAATTGAATTAATTAATATGGTATATATTACACTAATACAATTCTGGAAATGAGGTATCTATAACCTAAATAAAATAAAAAGAATTTATTCGACAAAACACGCATAAGAACAAAAAGTTATAAACACCCGAATAACATGAAGAAATGAAATATTACTACTAAGAAGCTAAGAATATGATGATATATGATATCATAAAAATAAGTATGATTCTGGAATAAGTCAATAACATTATTTAAATTATTATACAGGAGGTTCGGACACTTACAAAGCAAGTCGGACCTAAGGTAAGGGAAATATCACAATCTCATTTTTATCTGAGATTGTTTACACTTTGGTATTTACTGGGGTGTATTTTATCATCCACATCCATGTTTCTTCAATATGTAATTTTATTTCCATCCACCTACAATTGTTTCAGAAAGGAAATCATCATCATACCCTCCCCTCTTGACAAACTCAACCTCATGGGTGAATTATTATTAATATGAATATCTTTATCTCATCATTAATTATTGATTCAATGATTTAATTATATGATAATCAAAACCAATAGTATGTGGGAACAATCTATACTATTTATTAATCACAATATCACACTCACTAAATGTGTATTGGGAATCAACTAAAAAAATAACCGACAAAGAAGGTTTTGTGTCAAATAGTTTTCCCATCACTTCGATTGTAACATCCCAAGATTTAAGAGATAACAATGTGTGATTAAATGAACTACTGAGCTCAATGTGACAATTATAATCTAGACATTAATCATAATTTTTCCACTTGAGTGTTTATAATTTCTAAAAAATGATATACACAATTACGATCATTAAGTTATTTGGAGTCTAATAGGAAAAAATTAATTTTTGGGGAATAGTAGCATACCCTTATGAATACTAATGTGACCCTTATGAGTAGTAAAAATAACAAATGAATAGTAATATCACTAAAGAATGTATAATAAAATGGAACTTTATATGTTACAATATGATCATAGAATAATTGTTAGTATTTTTTAAGTCATAAATATTTAATTATAATTATATAATTAATTGAATAGTTTAAATGAATGTATTTTTCCATAAGATATAGTCATAAATTATTATCTTATTGTCTCATGATTGTTAGATAATTTTGAGAGATCTTGATTAATTTTCCATGGTGTTAAAAAATCAGTTATAGTATTAATATTTTCATTTTCCGAATATATTTTGAATTTATTTTAAAATTAAATTTATCACATTTAGAAAATTTATATGATAAAAATTATTTCATTTATTAATTAAAAAAATCAAAAAATGGTTGGGGAGATATTTTATGTTTTTTTAAATACACAATTTTTTTTTGAATTGTGGAATTTGATAATTTTATAAATATTATAAATAAATGAATTTCTTCCTAATGCATGATTAATGGATTATGTAAATGGATATTGGTTCAAACTCACTTGTACATATTTTTTTATAAGAATCAATATTATTTCCTATTTTTATAAAAATAATAAAATATTGAATAAAATATTGATAAAACCCTCCTCTCCCCCTCTATAAAAAACATCCTAACCCATCCTCTCTTCACTCCGCTCAAGCCCTATCCCTAGTCAAAATTATTCTCAAATATCTACCAAATCCCCTCTTCCATGTCCATAATTCCATGGTGTCTTCAAAATTCCAAATCGTATACCCTATTGATGTTCTCTAGGATGATATATTCAAGAGGTAAATTCCTCTTTTCATTTCTTTTATTTTCTTTCATGTTCCACTCATTTATGTTACATCACTCACTTCCTTACATCCAATTGTTATGAGAAGTCAACTACCTTAAATATAGTGGAATTTTGTTATGATAATTTAATAATTCATCATAATCTATCATTTACCCTATATTTATACTAGGAATGAAAACACTACCCGCAATTTGTTAATTACTTACATTCAAGGATGATAGGTTTTCATTATCTTTTACCATCATTAATTCTGGTCATGAAACCAGATTTATAGTGGGAAGAGACTATAATATATGTATTATTTTTAATTTAAGGTTCTGGGAATTTTTTACATGTTATATAAATTAAAATGAAAATTGTGTTTGATGTGATAAACAACCACCAATTAACCAAAACATTTTTCCTTAAAATTTTATTTAATGATTCATATTCACCCCAAATTACTAAATGAATTTAATAACCATGTAATCAACTATTTTTTCACTAATAACATATAAATATAAATCTAGGAAACCATTTATATTTTATATAGTTATCATTACATGTATATAAGTAATTCAATCCTTAAAACCAAGGAAACAAACACACCCAAACAATGAAATTGAACCACTAAACCCATAAAAATCCATGAATGAATATAACAAGGTTATAAAAAATCAATTAAATGAATTATAAATTCTGAAAATTATAATTATTAAATATAAATTGGTTATCTAGGATATTATGACCTAGTGAAGGACTCCATCATACTTAAGGTAAGATATTCTACCCGAACCACCGTTATTCCTTCGAGTTTCTCCATCTTTATTTACACCCAGTAAAATTTATCTTTAATTTTTATTTACATATTATTAATTATTTCTGTATTATCCAAAATAATGTATCAATATCCATTAAAAATTTTTTATGGAAACACATGTTTTTAAATGATTCCCTCCACAATACATTCCAATAAGTAAACATGTTTTAAGGGTACTTCCATTATTCTTACCTAATTTCAATTTCCCTATAACATTTGTTTTAAGCCATCATTTTTTAATAAAATATGAATATTGATTATGAAAAATAAATTCTTAGTTCACTTCAATAATTATATAAAATATTATTCCCTCTTCTATTTTAAACGCTCTTTAGTATCTTCCTTAAAAACACTAAAAAAATTTTCATGCTAAAATTTGTTAAATACTTTTCTTAAATGTTGTTAATTCTATTTGAAATCACGTACAAGGATATATTATTATTTTACCATATGAATGTCCATGTATGTTTTAATTACTTTATTTCATGGACATAAGTATGATATGATCATTCACTATGCTTTATGACAAGATTATGATACCCATTTCTTTCCCTGGATACCCTTATATTTATATATGATTGATTATGTAAGGTTATTTTTTTGAAATTCATATTCATTAACATGTTATGATGGGTGTTACTATATAGTTCTCCAATGAATTCGCTAAATTTGTGTCTCATGAGATGCTATGTGCAATGCGTCTATACTCATGCTAAAGTCAATATTTATTCTTCAACCACATTGAAATGATTACTTGTTTATATGATACCATGTTTCATACTTTATGATTTCATATGTAAAATCTTGTTACATTCCTTTTTATACCAATTTGTTATGTCTTCTAACCCTTGTGCTAAAATGTATTCTTGCTATTATTCCCTTAGTATGAATTTTGTTTTCATCCCATGTTTTTAAAATTTTATTATAGGAATCCAAATAAAATAAAGTGGAAGATAATGTTCTAATTAAGATGAATCCAAATAGTAATATAGTAATTATTTTTGTAAATTATAGTTTAATGTAAGGTTTGTCTCATCCTCCAAAACCAATACTGGGAAAGTCCTAAATTTAATAATTTACTGGGTATTTTTCTTTTATCATTCATACAATAAAATAAACAAAATTTTTTATTACTTAATTTAGAAGAGTGGTTTTGGGGATATATAGTTGATATTAGATGAATTTTGCTGAAAACATTGGAGATTAGACGTTGTTGTTTTAAAAATAAATTCAGGAAAAAATTTAATTTTAAACATCTAGGTAATTAAGTTTTAGTACCCTTGGTTTCATTTATGTGGCATTTATTATGCATTTCTATGTGTTTAAAGTGTATAGGATGAGTTGGGAAGAGGTTGGGAGAGTTTGGAATGGTTTTGGATGTGTTTGGAGGCTTTTAAATGGGTGCCTGGTTTGAGCACAGTTAGTGGAAACTGTGCAGGTTCTCCAGGAAACCGTGCTGGGGAGACAGTAGGCATCACACGTCCTACGCACATTTTGCCAAATCTTATGAGGAAACCGTGCGAAAACTTTCTCCCGAGACAGTAGCGTGCACACGGTTTTCCAAACCGTGCAGGCTCACCGTGCAACCATGATAAAATAGGGTTATAAGTTCTAGGCTCCCTCGGGGTTATCCTATTTCACTCCAATATTCCTCCCACTTGAGCCTCACTCAGGATTTTGGATTCTTAGGGGTTAAGGGTGCTCTCCCACTCGGTTTGGAAGGTTTTTGAAGAGGTTCATGGTGTTCTTAATGTGATTGCTCCCGGGTAAGTCTTCTCTCACGTTTTCTTTATGTTTTCCTCTAGATCTACTCTTCCCTATTTCTTGGTTTTCTATATCTACACTTTTTTTGTTTATATATGGGGTTTTGGTTGCCTTGGATGTTAATATTAATGCTTGTGGATGTTAGAGAAAGAGATCCAGACAGGTTTCAGTGGTGTATTCCCAAATTTGAGACGTGGTTGTTTGTCGGTCGATTTCTCGGAAACCCTAAAGGTAGGTGGATTATCTCTTGACTCCACTTTGTTAGATCTAATGGTTTTGGTTACAATTAATTTTTTGTGCTTGAAATTAATAGTTTTTGATGTGCAAAATAGGTTAGAAATCATGTGGGTGATGTTTTGGGGATTTTTGGAAAAAAGAGGGTTTTGTGGTGAAATACTGTTGTTGTGGATTTAAAAATGAATATTTTAAAATGGTATGCTATGGTTGATTTGATAAAATGATTAATGGAAATGGTTTTCAATAAAAGGGTTGTTTTATTGAAATGTTGTTTGTCAGGGAAAATGGTTTTCAATAAATGGGTGATTTATTGAAGTGGATTGATATGCAATGGAATGGGTTGATTGCATGTGGTTGTGACCTTGGTGGGTTATATGATTAGAATTGGATTGTATGAATGTTATGTGGAAGTGGCATGAAGTACCACTTTAAAAAGGGGATGGATAGTGGACAGAAGGGCCACCATCAATGGTAAGTGTTCAAGAAGTGCCGCTTAGTGTTAATGGGTGAACGGGTTGGACGGAAGCTCCACCGTTTGGTTGTTTGGTTGTTTTTTTGTGCATTTCTTTGCATGGTGGGAATTTTTATGCTAATGTGTACATGGTGATATGACTTGTGGCATGTTGTTTGGATTTTCCTTTGTTGCTTGGTTTGTGTGGGATGGCTTCGTAAGGGCATGTTTGGCTTATGAAAATGGTTACAATTGTGATTTAATTTATATAAATTGTTTTATATAAATGTTCTAATGGTTTTATCATAGTTGCGTTTGTAGGGAAGTCATTTGTGGAAATCCTACAGATTTTTAGTACTCACCCCCTACTTTGGCACGTTGGTGTCTTTGCAGATGTTGTGTATTGTGATGTGGGAAAAGGAAAGAAATCTCCCTCGTTTAGTAGAGCATTGGGATCCCTTGGTGGAGCTTGGAGCTTGGGGCTTGGTGTGGAGCTGTGGTGGTGTCATGGAAAATGTTTTTTGGTTGTTTAGTTTCTGCAGTGTACTCTGATGTTTTGTGGACATGTCGGGTTGAATTGGTTTGGGTTGTATTGTGGAACAACACTGTTGTCTTTTGGGAATGCATTGTTAGTCAATTTATTTGAGAGGCATCATATAGTGGCGGTTAGTGGATGGGTTGGTTGGTTTAGTCTTAAGGGAAAATCGTTCCCCAAATTGATCTTGAAGCCCATGGCATTTATTACCAGCCTTTGGCGTCTTGGGAACATCGTTTAAGGCCATGTAGACCTCATCGCCTCCTCATGCCAATGACGCAGGGGCGGGGTGTTACATGTGGTATCAGTTTGTTCGGTCATTTGGAGTTGATTCTCGGGATTGGTGTTGACATTCGTTGTGTTACACTCCTTGATTTGGGATGGTAGAAAGGCGTAGGAATGTTGGAACATGGAATGTATAACATAAAAGGATGTAGCTAACCCTTTTATGCTGAAATTCAACTTACCAAGGAGTTGGGTACATAAGTGTTTTGGAGACACTTATATGCATTGGATATCTCATTTTCATGGGTGTATCCAATGAGAGGATCATGGAATGCATGGAAGAAATGACTTCCCACTAGGATGCATATTTCATTGGGGTATAATGATTTATGATGTGATATGAATGTGTGAAATTGCATTGTGAATAAATTGGTATTTCTAAAATGGTTTGGTTTCAAAATGGTGAAACGTGGGACACGTGGAAAAAGGTGGAAATCCTTGTTGTCATAGTGCAGTGTAACGGGATTTGAAATTGGATTTTGTGATTTCTACTGAAGTGAGAATCATGGTTGTTTGTTTTCTATTTATAGAAATGACACCGAGTAGGCATCATGGAGATGAACCAAAGTAGGCTGCTGAGAATGTGGTTGAACCTGAGCCTCAGGTGAACCAACAGTTAGTGAAAAGTATAGTTCAAGCTTTCCAAGCTGTGGAAAGTGGAAATAAGATCGATTAACCAAAGCATGCGGATCATGTGGATCAATTTCAAAAGCAGAATCCACCCATCATCCGGGGTGATTCAGAGCCATAGAGGGCGGAATCATGGTTGAATATAATGAAAAAGATCATCGAGTTCTTGCGAACGCCGGTAGAGTTAAAAGTGTAGTTGGCCACATATATGTTGGAAGATCTTGCCCTTCAATGGTGGGAGTTGGTAGTCCAAGCTGGGACTAACCAGGGTATGATGTGGGAATGCATTGAAGAATTGTTTAAAAAACAATTCTACCCACATAAGTTTAGAATTTAGAGTACGACTGATTTATTCAGTTTGAAGCAAGAGCTTTTGTCTGTGACAGAGTATGCAGCTATGTTTATGAACATAGTGCAGTTTGAACCTCAGGTGGTGGTTAGCACATCATTTAAGGAAATGATCATTGAAGCGGGGTTAAGGCAAGAAATTTGTTAAAAGATAGCGGTGTTGTGTATAGATGATTACACAGAGATAGTGAATAGAGCCTTGGTGGATAAGCGTGATCTGTTGGGAGCTTTGGGCAGAGGAAGCATAGTGGTACCAATGGGGAATAGTGGGAACTCTAATTATGGGTTCAAGAGTGTGAAGGAAACTTCTTTCCAGGGTGGGAATATGGAATATAATCCAATGACAGGATCGGAAAATCTTCCTCCGAGGCCCCAGAGCAAGCCAGGATATTTTTAGTGTGGTTATATGAGCCACATCAAGCGGGATTGTACGACACAACCTCAGGCATGTGATAATTGTAATCAAATGGGGAATCTGCAGCGTTATTATCGGAATGCTCTAAGGTCGTGTTCATGTGACACTCCTCAGGGATCTCAGACGTCGTATGCTTCGATGGCATGTGGACATCAGCACACCCCTCGACAAAAGTGTAAAGTGGGTCATGTTGATTCTCGGAATATCACAACGCCTCAGTAGGACAATAATGAGAAGAGTGTAGAAAGAAAACATTTGTTTGGATCTGAGTAGGTTGTGGTGGATGATCAGTCGGGACCATCCACGGTGCGAGGTACTATTCTTATAAATTCTACCTTGATGAAAGTGTTGTTTGATACAGGTTCTTCACACTATTTTATTATTGCACGTGTGGTTGATTTTTTGGGTTTATGGGTAGAAATGATGCCCTCAGTTTTGAAACTTCAAAATCCTCTGGGTCGAGAGTGTTTCGAGCCTTCTTGTGTAGAGAATTTTGTATCATTGTGGGTGAGGTTGAGGTAATGTGTAATTTCTCAATACATGAGATGAATGGGTATGATGTAATCTTGGGAATGGATTGGCTGGTGGCTTTTAAGGCCCACATCTATTGCGATGTGCTAATAGTAGGTTTTACGACACATGATGGTGTTAGGCATTTCTTTAGAGGAGAGAAGCATGAAAGGCAGGGTGCAATGGGTTTTTTGCACCAGCAGCGGGTATGTTATCATATCAGTTGGTAGTTTTTTCATTAGAATCAGTAATGGGTGTTGAGAAATGTGTTCTTATAGTAGTGGTAGATCAGTTCATGGATGTTTTTACTGAATAATTATCTGGGTTACCTCCCGTAAGAGAAGTGGACTTTATGATTGATCTCCATTTGGGGACCAATCCTATCTCACTTATGTCTTACCAGATGGCACCAACTGAATTGAGATATTTGAAAGTATAGTTGTAAGAGGTAGAAAACAATGGGTTTATCTGGCCTAGCACGTCTCCATGGGCAGCGCCTGTGTTTTTCGTGAAAAAGGTGGATGGAACATTGAGGCTCTGTTTTGATTATCATAGGCTTAACCAAGTTACGATAAAGAATTGATATCCACTTCCACGAATTGATGACTTGTTCGACCATTTTATGGGAGCCTAGTGGTTCTCCAAGATCAACCCGAGGTCGGGATATCATCAATTGCAGGTGAGGAACGAGGATTTTCCAAAAACATCTTTCAAAAGTATATATGGCCATTATGAATATGTGGTTATTCCCTTTGGTCTAATTAATGCACCAGTGGTGATTATGGCATTGATGAATCAGATATTTCAAAGATATTTGGAGTCATTTGTGGTGGTGTTTGTATATGATATTTTGGTGTATTCAAAGACAAGGGTGGATCATGAGAAGCATTTGGAGAAAGTTCTAGGGATCTTGAGGAATCATCGGTTGTATGCCAAATTGCCAAAGTGTGACTTCTTGATACAGGAAGTTCATTTTCATGGGAATGTGATTTCTGAAAGAGGTGTTTCAGTGTATCTAGAAAAGATAGTGGTAGTTCTCTCATGGAAATCGCCAAAGAATGTGTATGAGATACAGATTTTTCTTTGTCTAGCTGGGTATTATTGGCATCTTGTCCGTGATGTTTCACGTTTGGCTTCGATGATGATAGCTTCCACAAGAAACAATGTCCCTTTCTAGTGGAATGAACAGTGTCATCAATGTTTTGAAGAGCTAAAGGGTCACCTAACATTAACACCAATCTAGTTTTTCCTAGAACCAGGAAGAGGGTACGTGGTGTATTGTGATGCATCTGGATCAGGGATGGGGTGAGTTCTCATGCAAGGGAATCATGTAGTTGTTTATAGATCATGGAATTTGAGTGTCCATGAGAAGAACTACCCAAATCATGATTTGGAGTTGGAAGCAGTGGTCCATGCTTTGAAATTATAGCGTCATTATCTCTTCGGTGAGAAATTCAAGATATATACAGATCATAAGAGCTTGAAACACATTTTCTCACAAAGGGATTTGAACTTGAGGAAAAGTAGATGGATGGAATATCTCCATAGGTTTGATTTTAACTTTATGTACACACTGGGTAATGGAAATTCTGTGGCAGATGCATTAAGTAGAAGATCATATGCTCAGGTGGTGAAACATGCATCAGACCAGTGGTAGTTGATGTTGGTTGTATCTGCTATGTGGTTGGAATATGAGGACCAGGGTGATAGATTGGTCTTCTTTCCGGTTTTGTTGATTCCGGACATGGTTATCCTGGTTAGAGAAGCACATAAATCTGATTCAGAGTGTGTGGCCATGGGGTCTAGACTCAATGGTGGGGATACCATTGAGTGTTGGAAACTAAACGGAGATTCAGTTTTGTGCTTTCAGAATCAAATGGTTGTACCACTTGCTTTTCAGGAGGATCTTCTCAGGGTGTATCCTAATTATAGGTAAGTTGTTCCACCTGGAATTCAGAAAATTTTTAAAACATTGAAAGCACATTTCTGGTGGGCTTGTATGAAAAGAAGTGTGGATGAGTTTATTTCGAGATTCTTGACTTGTCAGTAGGTCAAGGCAGAGCATCAGAGGCCAGCAGGAATGTTGTATTTGTTACCAATCCTTGTTTGGAAGTGGGAGTAGATAGCGATGGATTTTGTCAAAGGTCACCCAAGAATGGTCAGAAATCATGATTCTATTTGGGTGATAGTAGATCGGCTAATGGTGTCTTCCCATTTCATCCCTATTCGAGAATCTCATACTGTAACACCCCAAGATTTTATGAAAAATATTATTTTAATTTCATTAATGTTTTGTGTTTTATTCTACACCAAGATTACCTTGCGCTATACGCAACACTATTTTTGGATCGTGTTACACACAATTTTGATAATAGTTATTCTACGCAACATTAAGTATATATATATATATATATTCAATGTATAAATGAAATATGGTTGGATTCTGTTATACAAAACAACGAAGGATTCTTTCACAACACGCAACCCTGACTTGGCTTGCATTACACGCAATCGCGACCTTCCTCGATAGCGTGTGTTGTACGCAATTCCAGGCTTTAATAAACAACGATATATTATTATAATATTGTCATGAACTAGCCGTTATGAATAGTATTAACTAAATTTTGAATTTTATAACATTATTATTCATCTTACACATTTTCTAAAACATGGTATAAGAACAAAATAAATATTTCGGGTAAAATAAGTATTTTTAAAAAAATGCAGTTTTGCCGCCTTTTGATGGCGCACCCACTTTAAATCTAGTTTTTAACATGATTATAAGTTTAATTTGAAAAAATAAAATTCTTCTTTTGAATCAGGATATATAAATTTACATTAGAAAAAGTTTTGATATTTTTCCGATAACTTTCATATTTTAATGAATAGTAAAAACACGCTATATTTTAATTAAAAACAACTTTTTTAATCGTAATTTCTTATGTGGATAAATTATAATATTTAATGGTTTTAAAGTATAAATATAATATATTTTTTCCATTTAATATAATGTATGTCATTAGCATTGATTTTACCTTGAATTCATAGGTTAAATCAATTCAATCTTTTGCAATGTTTTAAAGAAAAACCTGTTTTCTTTCGACAACAGGATTAATTTTAATTTAATTTATTCATCTTTTGTGTATTGAATTTAGAAAAATGGATTCCATATTTGGAATCAGTGGGTCCAAATTATGTTAATAAGCTACTTTTTATTTTTGGGCATTGTGAATAGTAACTACGGTAAATTTTATTTACTATAGTTAAAGGTAAATCGGGTAATTAAGGGTAAATATAAGATTATAAAATTACCCTAACACTTGGAAAAATCCTATTGGATGGCTAAAAGTAGAACCATATAACGTAAGGGTCGGATTAGATTCATTTTATGGACTTTTATCCATGAAAATAATTTAATTATTATTAAAACCAAAGAATGTGACAACATGTCACTTTCTTAAATCTTATAAGTATAATAATTTTAATTTAGTGATAAACTTCATGAATATTAGAACATGAGTAGTCTCCAGAAATCTAATACAATTATATACATCATAGGAATTTATTTAGAATTTTTAGGGATTAAATAATTATCATTTATTATGACACAAAAATGATGCAGTAATTGTCTTATTAATTAAATATTGACATAATTGATGTTATAAATTCCCAAATAATTGTAATTTGAGACTTTTTATGAATTAAACTAATTTTATAGGTTAATATGACATGTTATTGTTGATTTAAGTAACTTGGTTCGAACTTATCATTCTGTTAAGAATTTCATAAAAATCATGTACCAAATAGTGTCAAAATTGACATAAAATAGTTTTTAAAAAAAATATTATATTATCAATTGTTATTTTATTCCTAAAAATATAAGGTTTGGCCAAATGACTTAGATAGGGTTATATATATTAATAATAAACAACTTCGGGTTCGTTTGGCTGCTTATAGTAAGTTTATTAACCTTATAGTGTAATAATACAAGAAGACACGGTAAAAGTAAACTTATTTAACTTAATGATAAATCTAAATGATAAGGTTAAAATAGGAACCTAAACTTGTATAAATTATATTGGATGATAGGATTTCGACCCATCCCCACCTTATATTATAAATATATCAATTTGGAGCTATTTAAAACCCAACTTGAATTTATAATAAAATAATATCTTTAGTTTTCCCAAAGGTGCCCCTCTCCACCCTTATAAAAGGGAACCTCCTCCCCCTCTTCCTCACACCACTTTGAGCCTTCAAGCTCGGACAACCCCTGAAAATTTCTCCTCTCCACTTACCTAGAGACATCCTAGAGGTCCTGGTCTTCTTCAAAGACCAATTTTAGTGCCCTAAAAAAAGGTCTCAAAGAAGCACTTCAAAGAAGAGGTAATTCCTGTTACCGATTCTTTCATCTTTATTTCTTCTTCCACTTCTTCTTCTTTAGTTGTTTCATTATGAAGTAATAACATCAGTATCACTCATATACTGATATGTTATTATAAGTATGAAACAACCCTATTTCACCATCTATCCATCCTACAGAAAAATAAATCACCGTGCGTGCGTACGAACGGAATATCGTCTCCACGCCGTGGTGTAATCTATTTTCCACAAACACCTTACTTGGATGGATATAATGGTGTAAATAATTACTATATATGACTATTATAAAGTGATATTGATTCTGAAATAGTATACATATACTCCAATACAATTCCACGATCATATGAACGATATCATCACTCGTGCGTACATACGGAATACCGTCTCCACGATGTGATGCGACTCGTTCTACATGATCTTCATTTCATAATGTTTATATAAATGAATTGAATTAATTAATAAGGTATATATTACACTAATACCATTCTGGAAATGAGGTATCTATAACCTAAATAAAATAATAAGAATTTATTCGACAAAACACGCATAAGAACAAAAAGTTATAAACACCCGAATAACATGAAGAAATGAAATATTACTACTAAGAAGCTAAGAATATGATGATATATGATATCATAAAAATAAGTATGATTCTGGAATAAGTCAATAACATTATTTAAATTATTATACAGGAGGTTCGGACACTTACAAAGCAAGTCGGACCTAAGGTAAGGGAAATATCACAATCTCATTTTTATCTGAGATTGTTTACACTTTGGTATTTACTGGGGTGTATTTTATCATCCACATCCATGTTTCTTCAATATGTAATTTTATTTCCATCCACCTACAATTGTTTAAATCCAATTTTTACCTTCGGAGAGTTTTTAGTAAAGGATATGAAAGGAATCTTTTGTCGTTTTTTTCGTACGAGATACTTTTTAACTTTTCTGACAAAAGTACGAGAAGAATGTTTTTTTAACTTATGCGGCATGAATGTATTTTTAAAACATTATTTCCAAGAAGATTCCTTTACAAGTTTTCAAGTTTATTTTTAATCAACTTCTTTTAAAATTGTATGACATGGTAAGAAAGGAAAAAAAATTTGAAGTAGAAAGGATATTTTCCTCAAGAATGGAGTTCAAGTGTTTTATCAAAATTATTTTCCATCTAAGATAATAAAGGGTTCTATTTCTATCCCTATTATTACATTGATTTGATTATTTTGTGATGGAATTATTTTTATGAATTCATTTATCTTATATGAATTGTTTTACGATGTCATGTTGTTTAAGAATCCCATTTTTATTACATGGTTTATGCAATGATGTATGGTTTATGATTTTGCGGCACACATAAGAATGGTATCATTATGAGATGGGTGGGACCTATATCTCCCTCCAATGCATTGGGTAAAGATTTTATATCTCATGAGATAAACATGGCTGGAATGGTAGTTTATACCGGTTTAGTGAAACAGGACTGAAACGAGGGTGACTCGGTTCAGAAAGGGACTTTGTCCACATAGATAGTCATGGCAATGAGTCTTGACTAATAAGATATGATTCTCTATGATTATGTGTGTATGCCACAAAGTTTCATGTTTTATGTTATGATTATTAGGATTACATTTCACTACTATGATTTATCCCATGTTATGAAATTATGATCTCTTTTGCAGGTTAAGATTTCCAAAATATATGTTCTTATGAATATGATGTGATTGATATTTCTTTTGATTACCCTTACTGAGCATTTGAGCTCACCCTTTTTATGTTTTATTTTCCCCAGGATATAAAGAAAGGTTTTAGGTAAAAAAAAGAAGATCTTTATGGGAGATGTTGAAGATCTTTCACCATGATTAGAAGATTACGTTCTGAGTTTCCAAAGACACTAAACTATTACGGTCCTTGTGTGTGTGTTTTTGTTATGTAATAAGTATTCCGCAAAATTAATGTAATGTCCATGTACGTTAAGCTTCGGGTCTCTATAGTTGGTATCAGAGGAAAGGTTTAGTCACCCTTTGGAAACTAGGATGCGAAAACGTTAGTGAGATCCCTAGAGATATTTCTAAGGTATGTCTAGGGATGTCTCTAAGGATAAGTATATGTATAAGATATAGTCCTAGAACTACGGTAACGATCTTAGAATTTAACCTAAGATGTTAGATATTAAGGGTACTCCCCCTTTATTATGTTGTTTTCCCTAGCATGATTTTTTCCTCTCACACTATTCTTTTTGGGTTTTAGACGATGGCTGGAACCCGAAGGAACCGTGTTGATCACTGTAATGGACAATTCAATGATTGTCCTCCTGAACAAACAATTGTTATGGGAGATGGAGTGCAAAATCTTATTGCTATACTTACACAAGCTATGAATCATTCTGGACTTCCAAATGAGCAGAGAAGGGAACAATATTTTATTGAGTCCTTCATGAGGAAACGTCCACCTTCTTTCAGTGGGTCTTCTGATCCACTTGTTGCTGAACAATGGATCAGTACCACTGAAAAGATATTTTCAGTTCTTCAATGTTCCGAACATGATAAAGTCATCTTAGCAGTAAATCATTTTGAAGGTGAAGCTGATCAATGGTGGATTCTTATCAAGAATATGATGCCAAGAGATGAAATTGAGTCCATGGAATGGGACGAGTTCAAGAACTTTTTTTTTCAGTAAGTACTTCCCTCGTATTCTTCGAACAAAGATGGAAAAGGAGTTTCTTGAGCTGAAGCAGAAGGATGATGAATCTGTTGGTATATACGAAGCGAATTTTACAAGACTTGCAAGGTATGCATCTGGAATTATCATCCAACCTGAAAGTAAAGTTGATTGATTTTTCAGTGGCTTAAAACCAAGTCTTCGAAGGGCATTAGCTATAAGAGACTTCAGTAGCTATGAAGAAATTATCTGTTCTGCTGTGAAGGTAGAAATGGACGTTGGTGTTACATATCCATCTCATGGTTTTGACAAGTAACGAAAGATAGAATTCAAGGAGAAATCTCAGAATAATGGTGAAAAGAAGATGAATGTTTCCTTATGCACAAAGTGTGGAAAGAAGCATGGTGGAGATTGTCTTAAAGGGACTAGAAAATGTTTTATGTGTGGAAAAGAAGGTCATCGAGAAGCTGAGTGTCGAAGTAATGGAAAAAGGGTTTTTAATGATATGAATAAAGCAAACACTGCATAGAACGCACCACTAACACTTTAATGCTTCATGTGCAAGGAAATGGGGCATTATGCTAATAAATGCCCTAATCCAAGGGTTAGTGATGATCGACATGAGCAACCTCTTAAGGCAAAGGATAAAGGGAAGTCACATGCGATCACTATTGGCGATGTTGAATATGACAACGATGTGGTGGAATGATTAAGTGTTTATGTAATGGGATTCCAAAATTATGTTGTATCCTAAAGTATTGGAATATTTATGTGTTGGTCTAATGTGGTATTCAATGTGATTGAGATATTTTTGGAAATAAGATGATATGCAAAAATGAGAAAATGAAACGTTTAACAGTATTCATGAGCTCATGATTGATATAAGGACTAAGTGATATCATGGTTTGAGTATATAGATTTTTGAGGATTTTGGTTTGTGGAAAGTGTTAACTTTTAACTGCATTCATGTTTTCACTAAGGATCAATGGGTATTCAAGAGAATACATGATTAAGGACTTTGAATGTTTGGAATGTGACCAACAAAACATATCTTATGATATATGGGGATCAACGATGGTATTAAAACTCTGGTAATCATTTTCACTATGTTATGAGAGCGGACGACAATATTATGGATAAGCCTAAAGATTGGAATGGATTATGTTGGACATAAGTTAGTATTGTTTAAGGATAGAAGTTATTTCGATATATGTGATGGGATGTTATAGTAATATAGTTTTAGAAAAAGGAAAACCTACATGGCGGGCGACAGCCCATCGCGTCCGACAAGGCCGTGGGAATGGAACCCACAACCGAAGTACGACTAGCCTTTATCGCCTACCATTGGCCGACAAGAAGTCCCTGGTTAGTATAAACTAGTTTTATTTTATTAAGCGGTATGATATATGAAGTATAAGTTCATTTTTGGAACCATATACGATTAATCTAACCATATGATGGACTTATAACTTTTGCTAACCTTTTGTTCGAAAGATATGGAATGACCCATAATTCTATCACATGATCTACTAACACATCACGAATAACAAATTCAACTTCATTTCTTTAAGGGATGAAGTGGAAATTGTTCAAATCACGAACAACAGTGACATTGTACCAAAATCATGCAAGTATTTCTTTCAATTCATTAACTTTAGGGAAACGATCTTGAGAACCAAAAATGTTGTCCTAGTTCCCTTATATACGATTAATCAGATGGTACCATATATCATCACAAATAAATAGCTTTCCGATTGTTGGATTTTTTATAGCCATGTTCTCTACCACTCTCCATCAGAACTTGATGGTTAGATTTTTCTTCCATATCCATATTTTCACCTATGTTCTCCTACGTGGAAACCCAGTGATGAGTTAATTTGGGAAACCATTACATTTCATTCTTTAGTTTTTAAAGCCATGTTTTGTTATTCCTTTTTACGATGTGGGATTCTATTAAACAAACTTTCGAGTAGTAAACCATTAATAACCCCGACGAATTTTGAGGGAGAAATTCATTTTAAGGGGGGTAGAATGTAACACCCCGAGATTTTATGAAAAATATTATTTTAATTTCATTAGTGTCTTGTGTTGTATTCTACACTAAGATTACCTTGCGCTATACGCAACACCATATTAGCTTGCAGTATACACAACACTATTCTTGGATCGTGTTACACACAATTTTGATAATAGTTATTTTATGCAACATTAAGTATATATATATATATTCAATGTATAAATGAAATATGGTTGGATTCTGTTATACGAAAAAACGAAGGATTCTTTCACAACAAGCAACCCTGACATGGCTTGCATTACACACAATCACAACCTTCCTCGATAGCGTGTGTTGTACGCAATACCGGGTTTTAATAAACAACGATATATTATTATAATATTGTCATGAACTAGCCGTTATGAATAGTATTAACTAAATTTTGAATTTTATAACATTATTATTCATCTTACACATTTTCTAGAACATGGTATAAGAACAGAATAAATTTTTCGGGTAAAATAAGTATTTTTCAAAAAATGCAGTTTTGCCGCCTTTTGATGGTGCACCCACTTTAAATCTAGTTTTTGACATGATTATAAGTTCAATTTGGAAAAATAAAATTCTTCTTTTGAATCAGGATATAAAAATTTACATTAGATAAAGTTTGGATATTTTTCCGATAACTTTCATATTTTAATGAATAGTAAAAACACGCTATATTTTAATTAAAAACAACTTTTTTAATCATAATTTCTTATGTGGATAAATTATAATATTGAATGGTTTTAAAGTATAAATAGAATATATTTTTACCATTTAATATAATGTATGTCATTAGCATTGATTTTACCTTGAATTCGTAGGTTAAATCAATTGAATCTTTTGCAATGTTTTAAAGAAAAACCTGTTTTCTTTCGACAACGGGATTAATTTTAATTTAATTTCTGCATATTTTGTGTATTGAATTTCGAAAAATGGATTCCATATTTTGAATCAGTGGGTCCAAATTATGTTAATAAGCTACTTTTTATTTTTGGCCATTGTGAATAGTAACTACGGTAAATTTTATTTACTATAGTTAAAGGTAAATCGGGTAATTAAGGGTAAATATAAGATTATAAAATTACCCTAACACTTGGAAAAATCTTATTGGATGGCTAAAAGAATAACCATATAACTTAAGGGTCGGATTAGATTCATTTTATGGACTTTTTTCCATGAAAATAATTTATTTATTATTAAAACCAAAGAATGTGACAACATGTCACTTTCTTAAATCTTATAAGTATAATAATTTTAATTTAGTGATAACCTTTATGAAACATCGAACATGAATAATATCCAGAAAGATAATACAATAATATACATCATAGGAATTTATTTATAATTTTTAGGGATTAAATAAGTATCATTTACTATGACACAAAGATGATGCAGTAATTGTCTTATTAATGAAATATTGACATAATTGATGTTTTAAATGCCCAAATAAATGTAATTTGAGACTTTTTATGACTTAAACTAATTTTCTAGGTAATATGACATGTTATTGTGAATTTAAGTAACTTGGTTCGAACTTATCATTCTGTTATGAATTTCATAAAAATCATGTACAAATAGTGTCAAAATTGACATAAAATAGTTTTTAAAACAAATATTATATTATCAATTGTTATTTTATTCCTAAAAATCTAAGGATCGGCCAAATGAATTAGATAAGGTTATATATATATTAATAATAAACAACTTGGGGTTCGTTTGGCTGCTTATATTAAGATTATTAACCTTATAGTATAAGAACACAAGAAGACACGATAAAAGTAAACTTATTTAACTTAATGTTAAATCTAAATGATAAGGTTAAAATAGGAACATAAACTTGTATAAATTCTATTTTATGATAGGATTTATACCCATCCCCACCTTAGCTTCGAAATATATCAATTTTTAGCTATTTAAAATCTAACATGACTTTATAATAAAATAATTTTTTTAGTTCCCAAAGTTGCCCCTCTCCTACCTTATAAAAGGGAACCTCCTCCCCCTCTTCCTCACACCACTTTGAGCCTTCAAGCTCGGCCAAACCCTGCCAATTCCACCTCTACAATTCCCTAAAGACATCCTAGAGGTCCTGGTCTTCTTCAAAGACCAATTTTAGTTCCCTAAAAGAAGGTCTCAAAGAAGCACTTCAAAGAAGAGGTAATGTCCGTTACCGATTCTTTCATCTTTATTTCTTCTTCCACTTCTTCTTCTTTAGTTGTTTCATTATGAAGTAATAACATCAGTATCACTCATATAGTTATATGTTATTATAAGTATGAAGCAACCCTATTTCACCATCTATCCATCCTACGGAAAAAGAAATCACCGCGCGTGCGTACAAACAGAATACCGTCTCCATGCCGTGGTGTAATCTATTTTCGACCACCACCTTACATGGATGGATATAATGGTGTAAATAATGACTATATATGACTATTATAAAGTGATATTGATTCTGAAATAGTATACTAATACTCCAATACAATTCCACGATAATAGGAACGATATCATCACTCGTGCGTACGTACGGAATACTGTCTCCACGATGTGATGCAACTTGTTCTACATGATATTCATTTCATAATGATTATATAAATGAATTGAATGAATTAATTTGATATATATTACACTAATACCATTCTGGAAATTAGGTATCTATAACCTAATGAATAGAATAAGAATTTATTCAACAAAACACGCATAAGAACAAAAAGTAATAAACACCCGAAAAACAAGTAGCAATGAAATATTACTACTAAGAAGCTAAGAATATGACCATATATAATATCATAAAAATATGTATGATTCTGGAATAAGTCAATAACATTATTTAAAACATTATACAGGAGGTTCGGACACTTACAATGCAAGTCGGACCTAAGGTAAGGGAAATATCACAATCTCATTTTTATCCGAGACTGTTTATACTTTGGTATTTACTGGGGTGTATTTTATCACCCACATCCATGTTTCTTCAATATGTAATTTTATTTCCATCCACCTACAATTGTTTAAATCCAATTTTACCCTTCGGTGAGTTTTTAGTAAAGGATGTGAAAGGAATCTTTTGTCATTTTTTTCGTACGAGATACTTTTTAACTTTTCCGACAAAAGTACGAGAAGAATGTTTTTTTAACTTATGCGGCATGAATGGATTTTTAAAACATTATTTCCAAGAAGCTTCCTTTACAAGTTTTCAAGTTTATTTTTAATCAACTTCTTTTAAAATTGTATGACTTGTTAAGAAAGGAAAATGTTTTTGAAGTAGAAAGGATATTTTCCTGAAGAATGGAGTTCAAGTGTTTTATCAAAATTATTTTCCATCTAAGATAATAAAGTGTTCTGTTTCTATCCCTATTATTACATTGATTTGATTATGTTGTTATGGAATTATTTTTATGAATTCATTTATCTTATATTAATTGTTTTACGATGTCATGTTGTTTAAGAATCCCATTTTTATTACATGGGTTATGCAATGATGTATGGTTTATGATTTTGTGGCACACATAAGAATGGTATCATTATGAGATGGGTGGGACCTATATATCCCTCCAATGCATTGGGTAAAGATTTTATATCTCATGAGATATACATGGATAGAATGGTAGGTTATACCGGTTCCGTGAAACAGGACTGAAACGAGGGTGACTCGGTTCAGAAAGGGACTTTGTCCACTAAGATAGTCTTGGAAATGAGTCTTGACTAATAAGATATGATTCTATATGATTATGTGTGTATGCCACAAAGTTTCATGTTTTAAGTTATGATTATTGGGATTACATTTCACTACTATGATTTATCCCATGTTATGAAATCATGATCTCTTTTTCAGGTTAAGATTTGCAAAATATATGTTCTTATGAATATGATGTGATTGATATTTATTTTGTTTACCCTTACTGATCATTTGAGCTCACCCTTTTTATGTTTTATTTTCCCCAGGATATAAAGAAAGGTTTTAGGTATAAAAAAAATAAGATCTTTATGGTAGATGTTTAAGATCTTTCACCATGATTAGAAGATTACGTTCTGTGTTTCCAAATACACTAAACTATTACGGTCCTTGTGTGTGTGTTTTTGTTATGTAATAAGTATTTTGCAAAAGTAATGTAATGTCCATGTATGTTATGCTTTGGGTCTCTACACATATGGTGGAGGATCTGTCCAAAATCTATATCTAGTTGGTGGTAAAGAGACATGGTTTTCAAGTTTCGATCGTATCAGATAGAGATCTGAGGTTTACATCTCGTGTATAGAAATCCATTCAGGAAGAACTTGGGACACAATTGACTATGAGAACGACGTATCACCCTCAGAAAGATGGTCAATCCGAGAGGAAGATACAAACTCTGGGTGATATGTTGTGGGCTTGTGTCAAGGATTTTGGTGGCTCATGGGAGGAGCACTTTTTGTTGGTTGAGTTCTCTTACAATAACAGTTAACAGGCATCCATACAGATGACTCTGTTTGAAGCGTTGTATGGGCGGTCATGTCGTTCTCTACTATGTTGGGTGGAAACATGCGAGTCCTCGATTTTTGGACTGAGCCTTGTCTAGGAGACTAAAAATAAGATCATGCTGATCAGAAAAAGAATGGAGACGGCTCAATGTCATCATAAATTGTATGCAGATCACCGTCCACAATCATTGTCGTTCGAGGTGAGTGATAATGACTTCTTGAGGATCTCTCCTAGGTTGGGACATCATCTATTTGGGAAGCATGGAATGTTATCTCCATGGTATATTGGGAATTTTGAGATTATTTAGTTGGTTGGTGAGGTGCATTATCATTTGGATTTTCCACCTAGGTTCAGTGCGGTGCATAATGTGTTTCATGTGTCGCAGTTGAAAAAGTATCAGCCAGATCGTGACTATGTGATTTGATGGGTTCATTTTGAGCTTGAAACGGATGCTTCACTGGTCAACGTGCCACATTGGGTTGTCGATATGTAAGATAAAGTATAGTGTGTTAAAAGAATCGGTTTAGTTCATGTTTTGTGGTAGCATGGTTAGATTCCAGAGGAGACTTGGGAGCGGGAGAAGGAAATGGTCGAGCAATGGCCCAGGCTCATTCAGCAAAGGGTGGGTTCACTACTTTTCGAGGGCAGAATGTCCAATGGTGGAGAGATTTTAGTACCCCCGGTTTGAGATACGTGGAAGTTTTTATACATTTTATGTGTTTATAGTTCATGGGATGAGTTGGGAAGAGGTTGGGAGTGTTTGGAATGGTTTTGTATGTGTTTGGAGGCTTTTAAAGGGGTGTATGGTTTGAGCACGGTTAGTGGAAACCGTGCGGGTTCTCCAAGAAACCATACAGGGGAGACAGTAGGCTTGGGATGGCCTATGATCAGTTTTCCAAACCGTGTGAGGAAATCATGAATTCCTGTTCTCCTGAGGTAGTAGCGTGCGCACAGTTAGCGCACGTTTTTCCAAACCGTGTGGGCTAACCGTGCGACCACTTAAAAATAGGGTTATAAGTTACGGGCTCCATCAGGGTTAACCTATTTCACTCCAATCATCTTCCCACTCGATCCTCACTCAGGATTATATGTTCTTAGGGGTTAAGGGTGCTCTCCCACTTGGTTTGGATGGGTTTTGAAGAGGGTTCTCGGGGTTTTAAAGGTGATTGCTCCCAGGAAAGTCTTCTCGCATGGTTTCATTGTGTTTTCCACTAGATCTACACTTCCCTCATTCTTAGTTTTCCGGATCTACACTTGTTGTGTGTAGATCTCGGGTTTTGGTTTCCTTGGATGTTAATATTAAAGAGTTTGGATGTGTGGGAAAGGGATCTAGAGAGGTTTCGATGGTGCGTTCTCCATATTTGAGGTGTGGTTGTTCGTGGGTCGATTTCTTAGGAACCCTAAAGGTATGTGGCTTCTCTTTCGACTCCACTTGGTTATAGGAAATGGTTTTGGTTACAATTAATTTTTTGTGATTAAAATTAATTTTTTTTGATGTGCAAAATTGGATAGAAATACCTTGGGTGATGTTTTGGAGATTTTTGGGAAAAAGAGGGTTTTGTGGTGAAATACTATTGTCGTGGATTTTAAAATAAATATTTTAAAATGGTATTCTATGGTTGATTTGTGAAATTTTTGATTGGAATTGTTTTCAATAAATGGTTTGTTTTATTGAAATTTTGATTGGCATGGAAAATGGTTTTCAATAAATGGGTGATTTATTGAAGTGGATTGATATGCAATGGAATCGGTTGATTGCATGTGTTTGTGACCTTGGTGGGTTATATGTTTAGAATTGGATTGTATGAATGTTTTTTGGAAGTGGAAATGAGTAAAAGTATAAAAAGGGGATGGATAGTGGATGGAAGGGCCACCATAAATGGTAAGTCTATGGGAAGGTCCGCTTAGTGTGAATGAGTGAACGGGTTGGACGGAAGCTCCACCATTTGATGATTGGTTGTTTGGTTGTTTTTTGTACATTTCTTTGCAAGGTTGAAATTTTTGTGTAATGTGTGCATGATGATATGTCTTGTGGCATGTTGTTTGGATTTCCCTTAGTTTCTTGGTTTCGGTGTGATGTCTTGGTAAGGGCATGTTTGGCTTATGAAAATGATTTCACTTGTGATTTAATTTATATAAACTGTTTTATATAAATGTGCTAACGGTTTTATCATAGTGGCGTGTGTAGGAATGTCATTTGGGGAAATCCTACTGAGTTTTAGTACTCACCCCCAGCTTTAGAACATTGGTGTCTTTCCAGATGTTGTGTATCTTGACGTGGGAAAAGGTAGGGCATCTCCCTCCTTTATTATAGCATTGTGATCCCTTGGTGGAGCCTAGAGCTTGGAGCTTGGTGTGGAGCTGTGGTGGTGCCATGTCTAATGGTGTTTGATTGTTTATTTTCTGCACTATATTCTGATGTTTTGTGGACATATCGGGTTGTATTGGTTTGGGTTGTATTGTGGAACAAATCGGGTTTTTTTGGGAATGCATGGTTTGACAATTTATTTGACATGCATCATATAGTGGCTGCTAGTGGATGGTTTGGTTTGTTTTTTCTTAAGGGAAAATAATTCCCCAGCATGATCTAGAAGCCCTTGGCATTTATTTCCAGCCTTTGGAATCCTGGGAACATCGCTTAAGGCCAAGTATGCCTCATCCCCACCTAAAGCCAATGAGGTAGGGGCGGGGTGTTCGTAAGTAAACACAATAAAATAGTTTTTCATGATTATCGATATTTAAATTCCTAATTTTATGTTTAATGAATGAATTTTGTGGGAGAAATTAATTTACTGGGGGATAATGTAATATCCTGAGATTTTAAACGGAAACACTATGTACTTATATGAAATAATGAGTGCTATGTGAACTTTATAATCTTTCAATTAAACATAATTTTTCCTCCTCTTTATTTTGAATTTTGAAAAACACACAAACACAGTTGCGATCAATATGATATATAGAGTATGATAGGACCTATTTAATTTTTGATGGATAAAATATACCCTTATGAATAGTAACATACCCATATGATTTGTAATATAACCCTTTTAAATAGTAAAATGGACACATGAATTGTGACATCACAAACAAATATATAATAAAATTGAATCTTATATGTGACAATTTGACCATAGTATAACTGTAGGTATTTAATTTAAAACATAAATATTTAATTACAATTTTATGAATAATATAATAATTTGAATGAAAGTGTTGTTTCATAATATATTTTCATTAATTATTATATTTTTGTCATATTTTTATAAGATAATATAGTGAAACCTCGATTAAATTTAAAAGGTAATATAAAATTAGTTATAGTTTTAAAATTGTTATTTTTTGAATAAATTATGAGTTTATTTAAAAAGTTATTTCCCCGTATTTATAAAGTTCTTTTGATAAAAACGAGTTCATTTTTTAAATCTAAATGTAAAAAAATGGTTGGAGGGAGTTTTTTGTATTTTTTTTAAATAGTTGAATTGTTGGTGAATAGTGAAATTTGATAGTTTTGGAAATATGCTATATAAATGAGTTTCTTCATAATTCTTTAGTCATATATGATGTAAATTCACATGGGTTAGAACTCACATGTACATTGTACCATTTTTTCATAATAGATAATATTATTTATTTCCTTGAGAAAAATAATAAAATAATGAATAAAATATCGAGAAAACCCTTCTCTCATCCACTAAAAAAACTACACTCAGCCCTCTTATCTTTACTCATCTCAATCCTTGTTCCTAGTCCAATTTATACTCAAATAGTTCCCTAATCCCTTATCCCATATACAAAATCCTTTGGATTGTTTAAAAGACTGAATCCTCTACCCAAAATAGGTTATCAAGGAAGATATATTCAAGATCTATATTCCACTTTTCGTTTTTATTATTTTCTTTTTAGTGCCATTGTTTTCTTTTTCTTTCCTCGCATCATTTCATAAATAAACTATGATAAAACTAGCACCTAAAATTGATAGATTTTTTGTATTATTATAGAATAATTCAACATCACCTCTAATTTTTTTCTCCTTTTATACTAGGAATTAAAACACCATTTGAGATGTGTCAATTTCTCAAATATAAGGACAACGGGTTTTGAATTTCTATTATCGTCTTAAATTCTAGTCATTAGAAAAATTTTATGGTTGAACAAGAATATAATATATGTATTATGTATAATTTTATTTTATTTTATCATTTGTAGACATTATAATAATTTATAAAGAAAAATATGTTCGAGGTGATAGAAAACCACCAACAAAACAAAAGTGTTATCATTAATGTTTTGTATAAAAATTCATATTCATTCCAAATGAAAAAATTAATTTTATTAATATGTAATATAATGGATGTAAAATAAAAACATATCACTCCATTTATGTACAAAAATTCTCATATTACATGTTTATCATTACAGGTATATAAGTAAACCGATCCTGAAACCCAAGGAAAGAAATGTCCCTAAACAACGAAATTGGAAATCATAACGGATAAAAATGATGATGAATGAACTTAATAAGGTTATAATAAAATTTTTACATGATGGAAATATTCTGTAAATAATAATTAACTAATTTACATTAGTTTTCCCATACATTAAGATCGATTGATGAAACCCAACAGACTTAAGGTAAGGGAGTCTACCAAACCTCCATTATTCCATCGAGTTGCTCTATCCTTATCTCTACCAAAATGAAATTACATTTTCTTTTTATGTACATATTCAAAATTATTTTTATGTTATCCTAACTCATTTATCAAGATCTATTAATCATTCTCTTTTGGGGATATACATGTTTTTAAATGATTCACTCCTCATTACTTCCCGATAAGAAAAACCATTTTAAGGGAACTTCAAGAATGGTTACACAATTTCAAGTGCATTGTATCATCTATTATAAGCCACCATTTATTTATCAAATAATTCTTATTTATTATTAACACCATATTGGTTCAATTCTGGTTTTATATAATAGAATAATCCCACTTCTATTGTTAAATTCTCATCTTTATGTTCCTTAAAACCGTGCTAAAATCATTGGACACTAAAATTTCATTAATAGTTTTATTAAATGTTATCAATTATATTTGATATCAATTACCATGATATATGATTATTTTACCTTGTGAATGTATCTGTATGTTTTAATTCCTTTCATTTATGAGAACTTCTATGTTATTCCCATTCATTATGCTTTATGACATGATTATGATACCCATTTATTTCTCTGGATACCCTTATGTTTATGTATGATTGACTAGGTATGATTATTTATGGGGAAGGAATATTAATGAAAACGTTGAAATGGGTTCACCCAAATAGTTCTCCAATGCATTGGGTAATGTTGAGTCTCATGACATGTTTTGGGCATCAATCTTGATGGTTAGACAAGACTTGTGCTACCATGTGCAACTGTTTTGGTGGTAATCCTTGTCTTGTGATCCTCTATGTGAAACAAGCCTTGACTCATGGTAAAGTCATTTTATATATTGATATCACAATACTATTATTCAAGGTTAGTATTATCCCATGTTATATATTTTATAATTCTATATGTTCAATATCCATTCCATTTTATATCATTATATCATGCCTTCTTACCCATGTGTTAAGATGTATTCCTATGACTTTCCCTTGCTGATAATTTTTTGCTCATCCCACGTTTTTATTTTTTTTACATCAATTCTTAGAAATTAATGGGGAAATTAAAGTGATAATGGAAATGAATCAAATTAGTCATATTTTAATTATTTTTGTAATCACTTGTTAAATGAAATGTTTGACTAATCCTCCCACTCCTACATCTGGAAAGGTCCTCAATTTTATAATGTAATGTGTATTTATTTATCTTTTATAAAAAAATACACAACATGTTTTAGTAGTGAATCTGGGAGATTAGTTTCAGGGATTTACCCAAATAACATTTAAATAATGTAATAAATATCTCAAATAACTCAATAAATATAGTCAAGTAAAAAAATTAGAATCTATATTCATTTCTATGTTATCATCAACAACAATTCAAGTGTTTACACCATTAAAATTATCATCAGAATATTTGTACCATAATATTATAACTTCATATTATCCCAATTGTAATGGAATTTACCTCTCACAAATATAGTGCATGGAAATGAAAACTCTCATAGTGTTAATATCTTGTAGGTATCATATCTAAACAACATGTAAACATCAATCCTCATCAAATCACATTTTCACATCATCAATGCAACAAGATACGTTCTTTAGTATATCAATATCCATTTATATCTAAAGGACTACTGCATTTTTAATAATATGGAATAATATTGTCATTCCACAAATATTTCATGTGAACCTCATTATTCATATAATTTATCCTACAATCATTTTACATCCCAAACAACTCATTGTGGGTTCATTTTGAGTCACTAGGGAAAATAATATCTTTAAATCAAAGTATATTTTTGAATTACGGATTGATGTTGGTCATTGTGACTTAATTCATTATCATGGGGCAAACTGGTTCTCCTCATTCATGGTGATCATTGTATAAGACTCTATGTCTCCCACACACTCACATGTATCCAAAAATTCATTTAAAAATTTCACTATCCTAATACTATAAATTTTTTAATGCATGAAATTGTTTCTATATACTTGTGAAAAGGTGTCGTAGGGGAATTTTCAAATAAAAATAAAATAAGGATTTCATTAAATTTGACATAATTATTTTTTAATTTGAAAAAAATTCTCTATAAAATATATTGTTTGGGCTCATGATTTTTGCAATATAATTCTACATCGTTAATCGTTCATTACTAACTATTAATTTTTAGAATTTAGGTATTATGTGAAAATGTATATTTATTTAATTAGACACCAAATCTTATAATAATAATAATAATGTTAGTTTCATTAGTATTGTTTTTTTATTTTAAATATTATCACTTTAAATTTCAATACAAATAAAACAAACACATAATCATACAAATATAGGTATAATAAAAATATTACAAAAAATATAGATTTAAATGACCTTATAGAGATGAGGGAGAGGGAATATTTCACCACAAACAATTATTAATTTTCTTTATATATATATATATATTTATTCTCATTATCATAACAAATATTTTTTTATTTGAATCCTACAAGGCCATGTCTCTCGCCCCTTCATCATCATCTTCTTCCATATTATTACATAGTTCTATACACAACCATAGAATGTCTATTAAGACAGTGTACCAATAGAGGCATTAGATCCTACCACCTCATCCTTATGTCCCACTCTCACAATCCCTTCAAGATCAATGTGATTAAAAGAGGCCATCATAATGAAATTCCAACTCATTCCACCTTCTCAATCCTAAAACCAAGTTTGAATGGAATATTACTTGGACTTTTGAACCATCCTCTAACAATTAAACTCTATGGATTAAGTATACAAGTAGTAACATATAACATGGTGTAATAATATATATAAGAAACTCACTCTATAACCACAAACACATATAGTGTAGTTTGAAATGGAATACCATGAATGTAAATTCTTTAAACTGCCAAAAAACTAACATTACCAATACAACTAAATAACATTAAAAACTACCAACAATGACATGTCCTCTACTAGCCTCCAATAGATCTCCCGTGCTAATTGGTTTAATCAAAAAAATCATTTTTCAAGGAATATATAAATAAATCAACAACATCTTAATTTACACCAATTTTTAAATAAAGGGACTTGAATACTTCCTATTTACCATATAAATGTAAAAATACAAAAAGGTACAAGTTCATTTTATCAAATATTCCCAAATCTGAAAAACATTTGTACAACCAAATGAAAATATTTTTCAATTCATCAATATTAAATAATCAACTATAACCATATCCAAAAACATTAAAATCTACCCCATTTTTATAAACACATACCATAAACACATTTTCTCCCAAAAAAATCTTTTAGAAATACCTTTCATATCACCTTTGTATATCCTGAAATGATACCCATGATGATTAGGAAATGTTTGTAAACCATTATGTGCATGAAAAGGAAACTACAATAAGGTATGAATTTCCATCACAATGATCCTTTTCAACCCTAAAAAGGTAAGTACAGAAAGTTATGATTTTTTATTATCATGAAAATTTTTTCAACCAATAATGAACTTATATCCTAGTATGAATTACTACCAATATTATTCTTTTCATGATTATACATGAAGAAAAAATCCAAAAATATCTATAGAAGCATCATGCGTGGATAAGGTTTGTAACTCCTAGATTTCGATCAAAACAAAAATAATAGTGTGTCCCAAATGATAATTCAAATTAACAACATACATACATAGAATCACTCAACATTAACCAAAAAATATTACCAATATTTATCAAGAAGTAGAATCAAAGGAGCTATATGAAATTAAAATAAGTGTGTAAGTGGTTTTAATAAAGTCCTAATGCAAGATAGAATATTGTTTTTTATTTTAATAATAAAGGAAAGAAAAAGAGTAAATTGTTATGAAATAATTGTAACATAAATTTTTAAAAATAACCCCACTCTACCTATTTATAGTTGGTTTCAACCGATAAAACTAGCATTATATCCATCTAACAATCAAGGGTAACACGCCACTGATCATATAAACCATTAATTATCTACATATTTTACCACATCAATCAATATCATTCATTGAATAGTGTAATATATTTTTATATAGACCTAAAATGATTTTGATATGTAATTTAGAAACATATGATTATACTGAAGCAATAATAAATATTATATTTCTGGATTTTACATTGAAACTCTCATCCCATGGACATTTTAACTTTTAAACTAGTTCTGGAATATTTTCATTTGAATCAATCCTTCATCTACCAAGATTCCACTACTACAAGCCTCCTCAATGTAAAATTCCCATGTTCGGGACATTATCCTTATAATCAAAAATAATTATAACATACACATATTCTTCACACTTTTATAACAATCTCTAACTTGAAAAATAATTTCATGTATTTATGAAAACCCCCAACACTTAGAAGAATTTAAAAAAAAACATCTTTCACAAAAACATTCATCATTTTACATTTTTGTTCTTCTATACACCCAAGTCCAAATGATTATCCATTTTTCCACATAGTTTCTATAACTATGAACTTTGTAAATATTGTATATAAATATTTACTAGCACAAATATTCTATAGATCCATCAATATATATTCAATTATCTATTTTATAAAATTAAACATAGGAATAATGTTCATCATTTTTCATTGAATCACTATATTCTATTCTAGTTGAATTATTATTTATATATCATTGAAAATGTCAACTTTTATGACTTCATATGTGATATTATAACAAACATTTTATCCAAACCAATTATTTCCAAATTTTCATAAAGACTATTTGTTATCGTTCAATACATGAATGAAATACTACCAATTGTATTCTCAACATAAAAATTATGTTTCCCCTCAAAATTGTATAAAACACACATAGTTATCTTACATAAATATATATTCCCTGTTAACTCAATATCATCATACCACTATATTTAATCTTCCTTTCTACAACATATATATAGGTTTATCGTTTTTAGGATATTATAAAACACCTTTTAGAGTTTACCAATGCTCTTATATGGTATTCTACATAATCCTTCTTAAAACACCCTCAACATGAGTAATTTCAATCCTCATATAAACCATAGTGTTCCTCATTCTTATGAACACTCATGTATAAAATTGTTAACCATATATTTGTTATAATCTCTTATATTAGGTGATTTATAACTAGATAAAAAATATCCAACCGATGGGGTGGTATAATATTTGAATCAATTAATTATAAATATTTTAATTATCTTTTAACACCCTAATATTTTAAAATAATTTTTTTTTCAATTATATCTTTCGTTGTATGCAACATAATGTTTAGAAAAATAATGAAAAATAATTAAAATATTATATTTCTGTTATTAAATAAAAATTCAATATGAGGTAATTAATTTTAATATATAATTAATTATATAAATATTAATATTCTACATAATATTACTGTATTTTTATGTGTTTATAAAATAAATAGATAATTTTTTTGTAAAGTGATTTTATTCTTCATTAATATATTTCCTTCAAAATTGCATTTTTCTTCATTTTATGAGTGAATATTAATTTATAGATATTCTATAATAATTAATGGAAAAAAATCATTTTTGAATTAAAAATATAAAATTTATCCTAAAAATATTTTTTTTTAATTTTATGGAAATATATTTTTTTAACAATAGTGAGAAGGAATAATTTTTATTTAAAACATACTTTTTATATGATTTTTAAATGTTCAAATAATGTTTTATATTTTTTAAAAATATTAATTCCTTAATTTTTATATATAATAAATTATTTATTATTTTTAGAGGATTTAATACATGAATTCAGTATACAAATGTTTTATATTTTAAAATGGAATTTTTTGGAAAACCTTTTTTGATGCATTATATTGTGTTTGTATTAAATCATTCTATAAAACTTATGTTTTTTAAAATTTTAAAATTAGATTTTATATTTTCAATTAGAAGGTATAATTATAGTAAATATTTCAATTTTATTTTTGGTCAGTATGAATACTAACCTCACTAATGTTTTTTAACGTTGTAATGGGTAAATTGAGTTAATATTGAATAAAAATAACTATTAAAACCATAAGTTTTCATCATATTTCTTATTTTATTATATTAAATAGACTCTTTGCATAGAATATTTAAAATTCAGGTTTTTTAAATTTACACTATTTCATGAAAATGAATTATACATTATTAAAATCATTAAAATTAACAAAAAGTTGCATTCATTGTCTTAAATAAATCTTACGTTTCCACTTATAGAGAAAAGTATTTTATGAATGCATATAAGTATCCATTGTGATTAGATAAACCTATTTAAATTTTATATTTTTATTCGAAATTTTTCTGAGCCACTTGGATAAGATTATGACATTTATAATATTGTATTTAATGAAATGTAAAAGACGTCACATTCATGTTTTAAATAACTATAACATTTTGAATATGGAGACATCTAGAATATATTTTAAATTGTTAATATTTTTTAAAGCTAAAATATTCATATTATTAATTTTAATTTATTAATAATATTTAGTAATTAAATAATTACACTAAATACCTACACAACACTAATGTAGAAATTATTCCATTAATAAAAAAATAAAATAAGTGATAAGAAAAATATTAAAAGTATCATAATATTAGATATTTAAAGATATCATAAAATTATATAGAAGTCCTTGAAAAGTTCGTAATTAAAAAAATATAAATTTATATATTTTGTTGATATTTTTAATAGTCAATGTAGTGAATAGTATAAAACTAATCAATAATATTATTTTTGGTATTAATATTTAATGAATTTTTTAAATAATAAAAAATATTTAAAATATACAATTTGATTATTATATTTTCTAAAACATCATAAACGAGAATTTTTATGGCCCGATTTACCAAATATAAGTAAATTTTTAAACCATTTAATATAGATAACATTTTCACCATAGATAAAATTAAAATAGGTTAATTAAGGGTTAATCAAAATGATAAGGTTTTAAATGATAAAAAACATTTCAAAAGTATTGTGATTGATGCGATTACAACCTTTTTTTATATTATATTATAATACATGGATATTTGTCGTATTTTTATAGAATATTAATTTATTATAATTTAATCTTTTGAGAAATTACAAATATACCTCTCACCTTTATTATAAAAGGAAACCAATTACCTTACTTATTTCCAACACATTGAACCTTATTTCTCTACAATACTGTTAATATATATATTTCAAGCTTCCCTATACAAATTATATAGGTGGTTTTATTCTCAAAGTACTATCCATAGAGCCCATTATTGGGGATCCAAAGGAGGCGTTCTGAAGAAGATACAATCGCTCCAACTGATCAATTTTTTATACACTTCTTTAACTCCTATAAATCATTTATTTTTATCATCTAAAAATATATTTTATATCCTTAATAAAATAGAATTTTATTATAATTATGAAAATAACATTTACACCATTTTTTAATTAAACTATACTTGAATGTATATCCCTTTTTTACGTATGGATTACTATCTCCACATAACGAAACAATTCATTTTTTTCTCGCCAATGTTTATGGATGGGTATAGTAATGATTTTGACGAATATATGTGATAAATATGACATTATAAATCTATAAATAATAATAATTATTTACCATTATATCATTCCTTCAATTGTATAATTAAAAAAACAACCATGTATACATATTCTCTACCATCTCCACAAACAATGTAATTCAAATTATCTATATTCCATTAATTATTAAAAATCAAGATATAATTCATATATATTATTTTTATATCATGATTAAATTTCTATATATTACGAGCCTATCATCAAAATATAAGTACCCAGACTTCCCAACTAAATCATTCTAGGAAAATGAAAGAGTTATCCCGAAGAAAAATGATTTCAGTAATTAAAATTATTAATAAAAAGGTGAAAAAATGTTAAAAGTAAATAATACATGGTATTATAAAATTTATATTATTTAATAAATTAATAGAAAATACAACATTATTATACGTATGGTTTTAATGTGAACCAATAAATAAAAAACATGAGGTAAGATTTTATTTCAAAATCACATTATTACCTGAGATAGTTTATGTTAAAGTATATTTTGGGGAGTTATTACCTTCAATGTCCATGTTTTTTTAAAAATGTTTTAATTTTTTTCCATTATCCAATTAATTTTTAAATTTATTTTAAAAAAGTTTTAATTTTTAAAAAATGGTTTGAATGGAATATTTTTCCCGTTTTCCAAACAAGGTACTTTGTGACTTTTCAAACAAAAAAAGAGAGGAGTGTTTTTTTAACTTATATGGAATGCAAATATTTTAATACTATCATGACGTATTAATGATCTGAATCATTTTATAAAATCATATGTGGTTGTTTTCAATGAAAATATTTTTTCTCAAATTGCATGGATTTTCAAAAAAAAGTTTTAAAAAAGGAAAATAAATTTTTATCAAGAATTAATTCATGTTATCTTTCAAGATGGCACCTTTATCGCCTGGATTTCCCCCCTGAGTGAGGTAAAACATTGTCTTGGTTTTTCCATCCTAGAGTGAGGTACTCCTTCACATTTGGGTTCCCAAAGATATTGGTTTTCAAATCCTCCCACTCTCCTTTTCCTCCTTTGGTTTTGGGCTCTTCTAAGCCTCTTAAACCTCTTTTCTTCCATGTTTAATACATCTTGGTGTTATGGGACTGATTTTGGTTTTGGTTTGATGGTTTGGTGATGTTTACACCAACATTGTTTTAGATCTACCTTGACCCGACTCCTCTAACATGACTCGAAGACTGCAATATGTGGTTTCTTTCCCATAATCATACTAGAAGTGCAGTGGTATGGGTTTCAGGTGATTATTTACTAGGATTCTTCTTCCCCAGTTCTCTCTTGATCCAGAAAACCTAGATAGTTCGATGATTCTTTGTTATGGATTTGGTGCATGATGATGATCTAGTTTTCAAGTGGTGGCTAGTAACTTTAATACTTTCACATGATGACTTCCTCGAGTGGTGAAGATAGGAGTTCTGGAGTCGATTTGGTTTCCTCCCTTTGAATTTGGTTGGCATTATAGTGTGGTGCTTTCTCAACATGATGGTGGTCTCTAGGTACTTCTGTATTTGGAGAATTTTTGAATGAAATTAGATGGCCTGTTTTGTTACTATTTTCATTGCGGGTTTGGAATTGGTTGACGGATGATGTAGCTGATTGGTGTTGAATGAGGTGAGGTATGACATGTTTTGTGATTTGTTTGTCTGTTTTAATGTACGGTTGTTTTTGGATCTGGTGGGTTGATTCGTTGTAGATGTTTCAAGGGGATTTGAAATATATTTTATCACATTTGGATGAAGTGTAGTTTCATGTAATGTAGGGTGGGTGGCCTCAAAATAGGGATGGGTGTGTTGTCAGACATCATCCAGCCATCTGTCTCTTTTTGGATGGATCTGTGCCTTGATTTGAATTTGTTCAGTGATTTTGGTAAGGAGTTGTATAGCATCAGGTTGACCTGCTATGATTTTTTTCACATGCATTGCCATGTTGGTGGCTCTAAATAGATATAGATGTGCTGGTATCTATCAGTTTTTCCTCCCTCTTCATTATTATATGTACAGGAGGAACGCTCTATCTCATTGTGCTTCCAAAACAGTGAAACTTCATAGAAGGGGGTGAATCTTAATCTTTCTCCAATATAACTATTTCTATTTATTTGGAGTGCGAGGGGGTGGGGGGGGGTGATGATACTTATTTTCTTACCTTATTGACCTTTTCACTCCATTGATCACTTTTTACTTCTTTCACCCCTTTTTATTGGCTTATTCTAGATTTTTTGTCATTGTGTTTGTAATGGGTTTCCTCTTTTCCAATTCTTAAAAAGAGGCTTTTATTTTATATATTATTAGGGCTCCACCCCACATATTTTCTTATCTTTAAAACTAATTTTCTATCCAATAAAACATAATATTATATAACTTATTCTTCAATGGGGATAAAATTTAAGGATACTATATTTATAATTTTCTAGCATGGTCAATGATTACGGTAGAATTCTTTTATTGAATCTCAATAATTTTTCATCTGTTATGAAATGACAAAATGTTTATGAATCCCATTTATTTTCATGGGTTCAGATATGTGGAATGATTTATATTCTTGTGGAAGACATGTGTATGAATTTCATTACATGATGCGGGAGACATATATCTCCCTCAAATGCATTAATTTAATATTTAAATCTCATGATTTTACAATGTAAGAAAATTCGATGGTTTTGATCCACTAAGGGAAATAGGTGAGTTCTAATCTACTGTAGGAAATAGGTGCATCTAGATTTATTATGTGAAAAAGTTTGTCTTAATCAACTATGTTGATGGTATTTGATTTTGACCAAGTCTTATGAAATGGTGTTCTATACTTATGATGGTTCAAATATTTTATGACATGAGACTATTTTTTATTGATGATTTAAGGCGATTTCTCACACATATAGTCCAGGTTTTCGAAAATTATAATTTTTACCCAATGAATTATGTTTATTTTCTATGAAGGGTTGTGTCTGCACTTTGTATGTTATGTTAATTATCATGTAACCTTATTATTATGTTATTATTTTATATATTCAGTGACTAATAACTCCTTTATTTAACCCTATAGAGAATATGATCTCATCCTTTGTTATTTTTCCTTCTCCATGTGATGAAGAATGTTTTTGTTGAGTTATTCCTAAGAGCAGTACTATGTGAGAAGATTATTTTAAGATATGTTGACAATATTCCATAAAAAATATGATTCAATATCAAATCCCCAAACACTAAAAACCTTTATAGTTCTAGTGTAAATTTTATTTTTATTAATTGAATACTCTCTTGAATAGATGTGATATTTGTATATGAAATTCCCAGGGAGTTATAGTTAATATCAGAGTTGGGTTTAGACAATCTTCAGAGATCAGGGTTGGACTATTTTTATTAAATTACATGGGATAAGACTATATAGAGTTTGGAATCATAATGTTTTAATAATTTTTAGGAATGAACTTGGATATATGTAATGTTTAATTGATTAAAAATAACTCGTAATGATTTATACATAATATCTCATGATTATGGGGATTCCCATTATAATTATCATTGCACAAACTATGCTTATAGGGTTTTAGACAATGGATGGAAATATGGGGATTGATGTTAATAGTTATTGAGATGTAGAATTGTATTATATTCTTTATGAGAAAAAATGAAATGGGAGTTATAAGTAGAAACATTGTAATAATTACTAATAATAAACATTATAATATGATCAATAATCTCCACTTTGGTGAGTTTCTTAACCCATATAATAATATAGAGATGGAGTTACACAGTTGGAAAAAGGGAATGAATGTTAAATATTCCTCATGTAATGCTTATGGTAAGATCCATCAAGAAGAATGTTTTAATGGATCTAAAAATGCATTGGGTTTGGAATGGAAGGATTCAAATTAAGTAATTGAAATGGAAATGTGAAAGGTTATGATAAAACAATGGAACATAAAAATGTTATTCCAAATAAATCATAGATAGTTTAATGTTTTATATGTTCTAATGTATGTAATTTATGAAATATATCTCATTGGAAGAAAACTCCTGATGATAAATAGCATGGTTATATGATTAATGGTAATATTTATGATAAATGCACTAGGAATGAAAGATGAAAAAAAAAATTATTAAGGAATAAAACAATGGAGAATAGTTTATGGTTTAAATGTTAATGGAATGATTTAGGGTTTATATATTGGAATTCAAGAATATTTTTATAGAAATAATTTGGTGGCATTATAGAATATTGATTCATCATTGGTCCAGAACACAGTAGTTTTTACATAATTATTTGAAAGAATAATTTGAATGGAACTGTTAACCATGAAAATTGATTGAGGTGGTAGGGAGATATTTTTAGAGGACATAAGATTAAGGTACAAAACCCATAATATGTGCATGATGTTTGGATAAAATTACAAAGATATTATTGATGATGTTAAAATAAATGGTATTATATTCATGACCTTGGAATAGTTAGTATGATGACAAGGTGTCTTATGATATCATGTATCGATTTTATTGATTTTTCAGGATTATTGTAATGGGAAAGGATTAATTTTTAAAAGCTAGAATATTTTCACAATGGTTTTCATGTAATTCAGGTTATTACCATGTTTAAAGAGAACACATAATAATAGTATTCACATGTTTTTTATTTGACAATTCTGATATATTACATGTTATTTGGGGGATTAATAATTTTTTTTGGAAACTTAATGACCATCATTAGGGTGTGTCAGATATTAATATTTTGGAAGGTTCATATGGGTATCCATTTATGAAATTTTTTAAATTCAATTTTGGATGATGTATTATAAATTAATGTATTACATCCAAATTTGAATACTTAAGTTTATTGGATAACCAATAACGATATCTAAACATATTAGTAATGAAATATCATCCTATTATATATATTATGATCCACTAGTTCATCATGCTATAAAATTGTATCTTCGTTTCATTGATTTATATATGAACATGGAATTGATTAATAAAAAAACAAATAGTGAGGTTTTACTTATAAAATTAAATCAAGTAATGATTTATTATACTAGGATTTCGAAAAAATAATTCTATTATCATTACATCTGATGATATCAATTTCCTTTTTCAGACCCATTTGGTCTAGGATTTTGTAGTTATTAACCTTACTTAGATCATATTAATTTTCACACTATATTAGTTATTCAGGATTAGTTTTAACTTCCTAAAAAATATTTTAATTTTACACTAATGTATTCTCAATGTGGAAACCAATTTATGTGTTACTTTAGTTAACCTTTACGTTTCCAACATTCCCTTTTTAAGGGATGTTATATTATTCATTTTCACATTGTGGATTTCTATAAATGAATTGTGAAATTTTAAATTTTTGATGACTGAGATGAACATAAAAATATAAATTCATTTTAATGGGGGTTCAATTTAAAACCTTTTTATATTTATGAAATATATTTTTAAATAATTTTATTTCATTGATGTCTTACATTGCACGCATTTACAATTTTAGCCAAGTAGTGAAATATTATGAAAATATTATATTTGCATTGTATCATTGAAATGAAATTGGAAGAAATTAATTATAAAAACATATTTAAAAATAAATATAAAGAATAAAATTAATATTAATATATTTTTATGATCCTAGAAAATAATATCACCATTTTTAGTAAAGTAATTTTTCTCTTTAAAATATGTTTTCATCAAAAATGACTTTTTATTCTTTTTATTAGTGAATATAAATTTCAAGAAATTATAGAAAATTTAATTTGATAAAATTAATTTAGTTTCTGAAATAATAATTTCAAAAGTATCATAAAATTATTTTTTGAGTTTTTTTAGAAAAAAGTAATTTTCAATGAATTTGGAAAAATAAAAATTATTTTGAAAACTTTATTTTATTTTATAAAATTTACAAGTTAAAATAATTATATTTAATTTTTTAAAATACTTATTAGTTAATTTTTATATAAAATAATCTAATTATTAGTTTCAAGAGGTTTTTATAAATCAATATAGTGTAAAAACAACTAGTACTTTAAAAGGGCATTTTTCGAAGAAAAAAACTCTTTTTCTTGGCGTTTTGCTATTTAATTTTAAATTTGATTCAAAAAATTTGGTGTTTTTAATTTTCAAAGATTTATTAAATATTTTAACTAACTACTTCCATCTTCAGTAAACATTTCACATTTATTCTTTTTAATATAAATCGCAACTTAGTAAATTTGGTTAGCTCGGTAAAGGGTAGAACATGTTAATATGGATTACTGATATGTGATAAGGCTATAATGTTTCATAATATTTATTATTTCATGAATTTAAAACTACACATTAAAAATATACTTTTTAAATATGTTTTTTAATGGACATATGCCCTAGAAAACTGCTGACATATTTATTAAATCATAGAAAGTGACAAAAAATCACATTCTATGAATTAAATATATATTATGAGTCCACACATGGAAAAAAGAAGTTTATGAATGAATATAAGTTTCCATTTGGACCTTTATAAAATTAATCTCATGATATGAATTTATTTATGTGTTTATTTAGATACATGGATAACATTATGACCATTATAATATTTTTTTAATGAAAAGTCAATGATGTCACATTAGTTATCTTAAACCTATAACATTTTTAATGTGTGGATATCGAGAGGATATTTTAGACTATAAATAAAATTTTTTAAGATATAATATGTATATTTTTAATTGTATTTTATTTTTAATTTTAATTAATTATAATAGTACCCTAATTCCTTTAAAAGGATAACGTATTAATTTTTAAATTAACATAAAATAAAATTAATAATAATATTTTTATTAAAAGTAATATAATGTGAGATATATATATGATGATCCATGAATTATCTTGATGAAAATGAAATTTTATGGATATAATAAAAACAATATCTGTTTTCTCATATTCTGTTGATATTTTTAAATCTCAAAGTAGTAAATAGTATCAAAATTGACAGCAATGTTATTTTTTGGGATTATTATATTATTAAAGTATTTTAAATTAATAAAAAATATTTATGAAATAAAAATTAAATATTTTCTTGGTCAAAAATATCAAAAATATTCTATTGATGGTCCAATTGAAACCATATTAGTAAAAATTACAACCTTTTTATATTGAAAATTTTATTATAGTAGATAAAATTAAAATGGGTTAAATATGAGTTAATAAAATGATAAGGTTTTAAAAGATTCAAAAAAGTGTCTAAGATATATTATTTTTTTATATTACACCCCCATATTATATTATCTTCCATTACATGGCCATTTTTTTTATTTTTATAGAATATAAATTTATCATAATTTAATCATTTGAGAAATTCCAATAGTATTTCTCACCTCAATTATGAAAGGGGACCTCCTCCATCACTTCTTTACACCAATTTCATTAATATTCATAAAAACAAATATTTTATTTTATTTACCAAACATAACTAGACATATTTTATAGGTTTTTGTCTTCTCAAAATATCAACCTGATATACCATTAGTAGAGATCCAAAGGTGGAATTTTGAAGAACATGTAATCCCTCTAACCGATCACTTTCATTTCCAACTCTTCCATAAATCCAATAAATCTCTAATTTTAGTCCTAAAATAATAAATTATTTATCCTAAATATACATAAAATTTATTCTGATTATGAAGACACCTTTATACACCCTTTATATATTAAATAAGAAGTTGATGTGTCACTCTGTATGTTTGACTTACCGTCTCCACATAGAAATACAATTTATTTTCCATAACCAAAATTCATCGATAGTTATAATGATGTGTTAAATTAATATATATTATATATTAGTTATTATTTACCATTCTTTCATTCCATCATTTTAAAAATGAAAACCACATGTATGCGAACTTACAATCTACTTCCTTCATGAACAATGTATTTCTTATTTATACATTCAAATAATGATTCTAAATATTAATTAATTATTGTATATTATTTTTATACCATTATTAAATTTATGGAAATTAAGATATCAAAGATCAATGTATATGGGCCCAGACTTCCAAGAACAGACATGCTTGGAAAAAGAATCTATTATCACCCAGATATGTGAATTTAATAAAAAAATATTATTAATAGTCAAGTTATAAGATGATAAAAATAAATAATATATGGTATTTTATAATTTAGTTTATGAAATTAATTTATAATCAATCCATATTTAATATATATGGGGTTTTAATTTGAATGAATAAATCAAAGACTTGAGGTATGGGTTTATTTCAAAATATCATTAAAATTCAAGATTTATTATGGTTTAGTATCCAATATGGAATTTCTCTCTTCATGGTCAATAATTTCTAAAATTGTTTTAAATTTTTTTATTCTACAATAAATTATAAAATATATTTTTACCCTTATTTTGATTTTTTTTGAAATAATTCGAATAGAACATGTTTACCATTTTCTAACATGGGAACTTTTTTAATTTTCTAAAAAAGATACTGATGTGATAATTTTTTATCTTCAATGGAATGAGAGTAGTTATTCATAGTCTTTAAGACTGAATTATTTTAGGTTCCCTAAATAATATTAAAAGGTTCTTTTAAAATAAAAT
Organism: Viscum album; assembly: GCA_963277665.1. NCBI lineage: Eukaryota > Viridiplantae > Streptophyta > Magnoliopsida > Santalales > Viscaceae > Viscum > Viscum album. Next base: position 648,290,583 of record OY728119.1, read on the forward strand.
TGTTTCCATTTTAATTTGAAGTCATTCTAAAATAATTAAAATTGAATGGATATTTTCCTTAAGAATTATTTCAATTCATCATTCAAAATTAGTTTTCACATATGGAATCATTATTCAATGTTTCTAATTTTTTAATTTGGATATGATCCAATTATAACATCCATATTTTATCATTTTATGGGGTTTTTTCTTATAGTATGATATTTATGAATCCTGTTACTTTTTAATGGTCAATGTAATGGTTAAATGTTTATAAAACCCATTTCCTTTCACGGGTTTTTATTTGAGGAATGATTTATGTTTATTTTGAAAAAATATGTATGGTTTTCATTATTTGATATTTAGACCTTATATATCCTTCTATGAAATTGGGTAAATATTTATATCTCATGAGATAAAATCATAAAACACTCTATGGGCTTGATCTAAATTGTGAAACAGGTGTGTCCAGATCTACTATGGGAAACTGTTATGTTCTCATAAATTATGGGTAATATGTGTGTTTTGATCCACAATATTCAATGTCGTGGTAAATATCCTTCACATATGAATTTTTTTATATTTATTATGGTGATACTGTTTTATGACATGAGCCTGTGATTTGTGATTGATGTATAATGATGTATAACCCAAATGGTCCATAATTTAAAAAATGATAATTTTTACACAATGAGTCATGTTTATGATCTATGAAAAGTAGAGTATAAAATTTCTATGTTATGTTCATGATCATAAAACTATATTATTATCTTATTCATGTGTCTTCAATTTACCCTTATTGTGAATCTTTTCTCAACCTTTATTATGATTCCTTCCCCCATGTGATGAATAAATGTTTATGTATGCTATGCCTAAGAGAATTAATATATGATAATATCATTGTAGAATATGTTGATTATATTTTACGAAATAAGAATATTTTATGTCTAATATCCAAATACTCTAAATCATTTTCATTCTGGAATCAATTCTATTTTTATATATTGAATATCCATATTAAAAGACATAATATTTATGTTTTAAGAACAAAGGTTGTCCTATTTGTAATATATTTACTTCTTCTAATAAAAAATTAATGTTTTCATCTTCCCATTCATCCTGAAATATATCCCCAAAATCTGATTTTTTTTATTTTGGTCCTTCATCTCAAACCCTCTCAAAAATCCAATTTTAATTTCTAAAAAAAATAATATCCTAACCATATAGAAGAATATCATCTAAATATAATAGAATAATGTCATAATATGTACCATCGAACACCTTCTAGAAACAACAATGAAAATGATTTCTTTAGAAAAAAATAATTCTCATCTATAAAGGGATTTAATTTCCTAGACAATATTCTTGGATTTTGTTTCAAACCATAGAAGATATAATTAGGCTTGAAAACATAGCCTCTAGACAATTTACAAGTGAAACCATTTCATATTTACATATAATATGCTGAAATGTTTTTGTAGAAATATATCCTTTCCATATATTAAAACCCATTAACAATGAACCTTGGATCACATATCTTTTAACATATTATATATCATTCAACAAGTATACCTGATTATTATGTAGCACATTATTTTCTTATGGAAAGTCTATTTGATTTTCATAGTCTGTTAGTTATAAAATAAATCATTTATTCTTTTATGGATAATGTAAAAATTTATAAATAAATTAGTTTTTCAAGATATTATGGGATCTTGGGTGATCTTACAAATATTGGAAGATGGTAGTGAAGATCCATTATAAAACATGAATTTACTAATCTAATTCTAGTAGACCTCCTTAATTCTACATTTGGTTCCACTCTATTCGAAAGTTCATATTCAAAAACACCTTCCCATAGTTGCGTAGTGTAAAAGAATTCCAATACCTCTATCATAGTTGTCCATCGTTAACATATTACTCATGTTGAATATTTTAAAAAACATAGTCTTCTATTCATGTAAATTAAATTGTTATTTTCTTTTTCTTTGTTATGAGACACATATTCCATTAATTTCTAATAATTATACAATATTTTTTCATTTAAGAGAACATTATAGGTTCGAATGGATATTATTTTTAGTATCCCAAATCCAAAACACAATTTTTTCATCATTATACCCAAGAAATAAAAATATTTGGAATTTTTATTGAAGATTTTCTATTTCATTTTCATTAACATGTATATATATTAAACACATAAAAAACATTAATCTGTGAATGATCCAGTAGTTTTTGAAACCATAAGTATTCCCAAATCTCTAAAACAATATATATAGATGGACATTGATTAATCTGAGACTAAAAAATAGGAATTTAGTCAAAACTTATAATGGGAAAGCTATATGAAACCATATAATATAATATTTCACATTCAATATTGAGTTCATATGCTATAAAAAACAATTTTATTTTTGTATCAAAGGTATTTTCTATTTATACTAGATACCTTTTCTCTAGAAAAATAACGAATTCCCTACTACTACACTCACCTTTATTTTTCATCTTCAACTAGTTGAGATTAATTTTAGAAAAATTACCAACATTGTCCCTCCATAAAAAACCTTTGAAAACATTGGATTTGTTTTAGGGATGTATACACATAAGTTATCTGTTCCCTCATCAATGTACATAAAATAATACAGCGACCCTACAAGATAATTAAATTGAGTAAGCCACCAAATTTTTATATATATGGGCTCCTATTACTATTATATATGTTTCATTTTATTTTTGTTAAAGAATCCCTTTCTCTAATTTCTGAAAATTCAACTCTGAGGTGTTCCAAATTCCAATTGGCTAAGCACAGGAAATAATTTTTTCTAAGAATAATTTTTCTAATATAATTTACCATTATATATATGTTACAACTCTACACTTTTAAAAGTTAATATAATTGAAATAAATGACCCAATGTATATTCCAATTTGATAGAGTATTATGTCCTTAAAACCTATAGCCACCACCATAGATCATAAAGTGATCTTCTAAAATCATTCCATAAATATTATAAAAGAGCATAAATCATATTACTGACTTATAAAAATTATATTATTTCATATTATCGGTATAAAAAAAGACATGAAACTATGGAATGATTATGTTTCACATTAAAACATTAATATTTTATTTCCATGTGATCACAACAAAATCATATTACATAAGATAAAACTTGCATATTCTTTCAAAAAAAATGTTTTCCAAGGATACTCTCATGTACATAGAATGAAATAATACAATGGGATCAATGATTCGTGATTCCAATAAAATGATGAATCTGAGTAGTAAATTAATATCTCCCTCACCTGTGATATTTTTGGGAATTCCTGTAGAAACCCTTATAGAATTATATATATAATCCCCTTGATCATTCTTTTGGTTCCCCTTATTCCCAAAATGATAATATACATGTCATGTATAATCAATTGAGGTAAATTTATTTCCTTGTTTTTCTTATCGTTCTTCTTATATTTTTTAGATAGAACATGCATTACCATCTATAATGAATATATTTTTAGAAGCTACATAGAGTTCCCTCCACCCAATATCCTCATTCAAAATGATAACAAAAATGAATAAAAAAACTCAATTAGGCTTATAATATGAATTTATCAAAAAATTTACCATCACATCCCATGATTCTGGGAGTGATGACACCAATAATATAGCCCACATTGGATTTAAAAACATCACACCAACCAGTTCCAGTGGACTTTGGTACATGCAGAAGTCATTAATATGATCTTGTACTACCCTTCCATCCTACAGTATTTGGATAAATAACCATCACATAATAAACATTGTTTTCATCATAGTTGGACTCTCATATATATCGACTAGAGATTTTATTAATTATGACTTGTTATTTATATCCTGATTTTTTGGAAGCATTATTTCCAATATAATCTATATCAAATCCACTTTAATCATATAAATACAACCCCATTATACTTTATCCATTGATTATAGTTTCAAAACAATAAATATAATACCATGTTCCATCAATAATGGATAATCCTTCATTTATATCCTCCAGAAACATATGTTTGCCCCTTTAAACATTTCAATCTAGACCTTACCATATTCCAATTTCATTACTTCTAAAAAAGATTACTCCCAATGAAATAGAAAAAAATAAATAAGTGAATGTACCAAAAAATAAATTTTTGATTTATTAAAATATTTAATATCATAATTTTTTTTATTATTTTTGGGTTTGATTCCTCTTATCTATATATATCCATTAGATCCTCAAGATAAGAGTAATATCTTGAACTCCCTGATTTGAAACAAACCTGTGACTATGTTGTATCAAAAATGATAATAAAAATTCACCCTATACACACACATAATCGATCCAGTGAAAACATAAACAATCATACTAAAAAAAGAATAAATTGAATCAATTTATTATAGGAAACATCAATAAGAGTTTATGGGGTTCATACCTGGTCCTACTCTATATGAGAAGAATGCTTCTTCTTTTCTTCAAAATGAAGGAATATGAGTACAATAATATGATATATACTCACTACAACATTAAAAGGAGACCCCACTCCACTTCTATAAAGTGTGACTTACTAGTGAAATCTATGCCATAATTATTTGACCTTTTCATGGATCACACTATAGACCAGGGATTAATATTAACATATTTAAGTTGTACCACCTCCTCCAATATATTAAAGTTAATAGTGTAAACTATTCATATGAAACAATTTTATTAATCTTCTATAACCGTTGAACACTATAACACCTAGAGTTTTGGAGAATTTTTTTTTGAATAAATAAAATTTATTTAAAAGAATACATTACATGATACTCCAAATTAATCTTACGCTACACACAACAATGGGTTATCTTTCTCTATACACGACACTAAGTGCTAACAAAATCCGGATATAATATTAATATTATTATTCAAAAGAGACAGTTATAACCTTTTACATAAATAGATATATATGAATAGTAATAACTATTTATAAAATATGATTTATAATGCTAATGTAAAATGAGAACATATTGATAAATTAGTACATAACTTTTTTCAAAGTATTTATATATTTCTAAAATAGTTTTATTTCCAAATACATAGTATTACTTTTTGTGAACAATAATATTATATTTTTTATAGTTTTAGGAAATTAATTTAATAAAATAAACTTATTTTTTGAAATTATCATGTTAAAAACATCTTGTAGTGAATTTTTGGTGTCTTTATACTAATTTTCATTTTTGGATATATAGTGAAAAAATATAATTTTAATTGAATGATCTTTATTAGATTAATATATTTATATAGATAAATTATATTTAAAATAGTTTTTATTGTATAATATGTAAAATTATTAATTAAATAATCCTTTATAGATCATTGGAATAAATTTAATATTGAATTTAAACATAAAACATTATAAATGATTGATCATTTTCTCTCTAAAATCCCACTTTCTCATTACATCTGTGGGATTAATTCAACATAAAATTTTCCCACGCATATGGAAGGAAATTTAAAAAATGGATTAAATATTTGGAATAAAAATAATTTTATGTTATATAATAAGTTATACTTAATTTATTACCATAATGAATAGTAGAAATTTAAAAAACTATTTACCATGGTTAAGGTAAAAATAGGTTTACCTAGGGATTAAATTAAAATGATAATTTTTAATATAAAAAATATACAAAACCCATTGGATTGATGTATTTCAACCATATCTCATCGAGCCATGATAATTATCTATTATTAGAGACTTTTGACATTAATAAAACCTTGGTGGAATACTTTTCTTCATAAAATTAATGTTTTCTACTCACCTCACATATAAAAGGGCACACATTAAAATAAACCCTATACACAATAAAACCATTTTGTTTCAGAAATAAACTACCATAAAAACATCAAAAATTCTCTCATATACTCCAATAAGAATTGTTTTTTCATAAATCTAGCCATGGATGGTTTTTTATGCAAACCCGCATAGGATAACTGAAGAAGAGGTAATATTCATCAATGAGAGTTTTTGTTTTATTTCATCTACATCCTCATTGAATTATTATTATACTATTATGGTATAATAAAATAAGTATCTTCAATATAATTATATTTTATTATGTTAATTTCATGACTGAAAACCATTTTCAATTCCATCAAATGGGTTACAAAATCATCATTTTTGTGTATGGCAAACAACAACCTCACGAACTGATGGCATTATTTTTTGCATTCCCACCTTGTAATACTAGGATTAATGAATTATTTAATATTTATATTTTATATTTATGATATTATTATACTTATATAATTATTATATCATTCAAAGCTTTATACTCTCCATTTTTTGTAATATAATAACATCGCTCTTATGTATAGCGGACTACCACCTCACGAAGTGATGTGATCGACTAAATTTTTTTATAAAAAAGGTGATATGTATGGTATTAAAGAACATATTTGATATAAATTAAATAAAAATTTATTATACTATTATAATATATAATTTTCCATTATTTTCAAAATAAATTAAAATAGAAACAATGTTCTTTTGTATTTACGACCTACCGTCGCCATAAAATGATTATTTAATTTCTCATCACTATGTTTTACGAATTAATCTAAATAAATATATATCAGATTTATATATTGGTTAAAACTATAGATATTTTTAAATCATGATCAATTTAAAGGGAGAAAAAAAATTAAAAATTAAATCATATAAGAGAAACATAGTGGTTATTACCCGAAAAAAAATATTAGCATTGATTTATTGATAAACATGTAATAAAATGTCATAATAAAATCATATATAGTATGATATATATAAATATATATAATTATTTTTTTAAAGGTTTATAATAAATTTATATTTATTACACATGAGGTTTGAACGTGTAAGACCGATGTCAAGAATTAAGGTAAGATATTTTTGTCACATTTTCATTCTTTGATATCTTTATTTTCTTATGAACCTATATACATTAACCAGTTTTTTTGTACATCCATGTAGAAATGTAATATCATGAATTTATTTTTACTTGTCACATTTTATGTTTAGCTTTATGTTATTCCTTCATTGGTCCTCTAATTCAAAATTAAACAATTTCTAATGAATTTATGTTTAAATATCATCATTTATTGGGACTGTTTATGACTATGTTTATAATAATAAAATATTTTGATCCATATCCAAATAAACTCATGAATTTTTTTATACTATATTTATACAGTATATTTTCATTTAATAGAACAATTTTCTACTATTTGGAACATAAAATAATTTTGATTTTTTTAAAATGAATCTTATTTTTGGTCTTCAACCAAAAAATCATTCCCCTCCTAAATAATCCTTTCCAACAATGAAAATTTATGTTTTATTGAAAATTTGAAGAAATTATTGTTTTTAATTTATGGCTTCGATGAAACATCCCTTCATAATGACCATTATTTTATATAAATAATTTATTTTATTTTTTGAAATATATCCTAAAATAAATAATACTTCAAAAAAATTATGCTTTAAGTTCTTTTCAAAGTGGAAAGTGTATCTTTCTTATGAAATATTTTAAATGATTGAGAAAAATCATTTTCCATCTGTGATGACATCCGCAGAAATTACATATGCCTTATTAAGTATATGATCCAAAGATACCATTGTTACTCATTCTCTAAATTTTTTAGGGATATTATGAAATGTTGTTTTTGAAACCTAATTCTCTTCCATGGTTTATACCATGATCTAATACTTATGAAAACCACTTCAATTCTCATGGGTTATGGCATGATGAAATAATGGAAGTATTATAAATCCTATCTCTCTCCTATATGTTATGATAAGATGGAATTTTAATGAAACCCATTTTATTTCTTGTATTCAGATATTATTAATGTTTTATGATCTTATGGAACACATAAATATTGATTTCATTATGAGATAGGTGGAACCTATATCTCCCTGCAATTAATTGGGTAATAATTTATATCTTAGGAGATAGATATTAATGTAATAGTTAGTGAACATGGTTTTGTAAGGGACTTTATTATAAAATATAATATTTTGAGTGAATCTTGAATACTATAATTGTTTTTAGAGTGAACCAATTCGAATATTATAGTCTTAACAATGATCCATGAGTAAAATATATATGATATTTTGTTCTTATTTTATTTCCAAAAATCTATGTCTTGTGCCAATTTTATTTTCTTCGAGTTCATGTTATATAATTCCCTTATGATTCTAGTCTAAATATCTACCAATATTTACTCCATGAGTAAATATTATAATATTTTATATAAAGGGTATGGTTTTAAAATATTATATTCATTTTTTGAAACCCTATGGTTCACATTTTTTTTCATATATCTTTTTTACCCTTACTAAGAATCTAATATCACCCATTAATAGGTTTTATTTCACCATGTTATGGAGAAATATATTAATTATGATATGAGTAAGAAGGTTTCTTTTTATAATAATCATACTAGAGGATGATGTATCTTACCTATGGACCAATTGTTTTTATTTCTATGTCTTCAAATAAAATAAAATTTTACAGCCCGTAGGCATGTTTTTGTATAACATAATAAATATTCATAAAAAGTGATGTAATATATATAGATGATAATCCTAGGTTTTCATAGTTGGAATCATATGGTAGGTTTAGTCAACTACTAAATACTAGGATGAGAAAACCATAGTCATATCCCTACGGACTTGTCTAAGGATAATTCTATGGATGAGTCAAAGTATAAGAACATATCAAGGAATTTTAAAAAAGGATGGAGTTAATGGTTTCCAAGAAAATAAATTCATGTGTTGATATTAAAAGTGGGATTGGATATTAGGAAAAGGCACCTAGGGGTAGTAACTATAAAAATGTAACATTTATTTGGACTTCATCATCACCTACTACATAACAACGATCCTTATATTGCAGTTATTCTGAAAATCATAGAGGATACTCATTGGAAATTAACATACTCTTTACAAACCTTTATGAAAGATTTATATAGAGGATTGCAATGAATGACCATATATAAACCTAATGTTTCCTTAATTAATTACGGTTTATGGTTTAGACCTCTTATAAGTGATTTTTCATGAGTATGTGGTTCACCATAATTATTACTACTTCATAATCTAAATTTTTTGGTTTTATTAAACAGATAATACCCAAATTAAGATGTTTAATACTATATTTGGTAGAAAATTTAATGATTTCAATTATTAGTATCAAATTTTCATAGGATATGGAATGAAAAATTTACTTTCTATGGTCATACAACTTTATTAAGATGTGAATCATGTTGGACATATAAATAAAAAAAATGTAGGGACAGACATTATATTGAGTTCTTCATATGGATGGTTCCACCTTATTTTAATGGGTCTTCTGATATATATGTTTTTTAATAATGGATCATCACTATTTAAAATCAATTTTACATCATCTAGTGTTCAAAACGAGAAACAAATTGGCTGTTTACCATTTGGAAGGTGATGTGGCTCAATGGTCGACTGTTATCATGAATATGAGACAACATAATGAAATTTAATCCATGGAATGGGAGGTGTTCAAGAACATATTTTCAATCAGTAATTTCATAATATTCTTCTTATGAATATGTAAGAGGATCTCCTTGAGAAAATTAAAAGGAATGATGAATCTATATGCAAATAAGAGGAACATTTTAGAAAACATGTGTGGTACACAATTGGTATTACCATCCAAGAAGAAGTCAGTATTGATCAAATCTTATGTGGATTACAACCTAGTGTAGAACCCCTATACTTCACAATATTTTCATTAATAAATAAATTTAATTTTTTTCAATCTTTCTTTACATGAAAAACTATTTTAATCTTACACTACACACAACAATGAATTCTCCTACATTACACATAAGTCTGAGTTTGGTCAAACAAAAATACATTATTAAATTACAATAATTTAATATAATAAGTCATAACCTAGATTTTTTTTGTTATAAATAATATTAACTTACTTATGAAAAAATATGGTTGAATTTGTTTTTTACAAATTAATTATAAATGTATATAGGAACCAAATTAATATGTAGGTAATGTTTTTATAAATAACTATTTTTATGCTCATAATGTCATTTTATCCTAATAACTGAAATTCATTACTACTAGTGAATGATATAATTGAAATATTATATATTCAATTAGGTATTTCCATATCTATACAATAGTTTTGATAGGCATAAGATAAGAAGTAACCCAATATTAAACATAGAAAATCTATATTTTTATACATGTTTTTTTACTTTTAATGGGAAACTAATTTTAAATCTAATTTTAAAAAACATTATATATTCTGTTTGACAATATATAATTCTTATTGTATATATTAATATAATAAATTACATTGGTTGAATTTTTGGTATACTCTAATAAGTTATATATTTTTAGGAATAGTACAATATAATAAATTTTCATTGATATCAATTTTCAACAAAATAATTTATAGTGATAAATTATATTTTTGATTAGTTTTAAAGTATATTTATATTCTTTTTGGTCATTTAATCAAATTTAGTTAATTTGAATCAACTTTCCAACGAATTTATATTTGTATAAAATTAAATCATTTGATGATTTTACTTTAAAAAATGATTTTCTCATTCCATCAAAAATATTAATTAATTATTATTTAATTAGAATTATAGTTTTTAAATCTTGAAAAAAATTCCAAATTTTAATTATTGGTATCAAATTTTGTAAATTTGTTTCTTTTATTTTTGGGCATATGATTTGAAAATTGAATAATATTTTAATTTCCATGGTTAAGGGTAAGTTATGTAATTATGGGTAATAATAATATTATAGTGACCATTAAATTACCCTAAAACTTGTCTTTATTTCATTAGATTAGTGTATTCATTCAAAAGAATTATTGGGCTGATTTTATTGCCACTTAGATCAACTTGTATGTCATTAATCATTTTACAGTTTTTTTCAATGGAATGTCCAATATGTCACACTTTTGTTTTTAATTACTTTTAAATTTTTGATATATTGTTATTTAGATGATATATTCAAATATAATTAGTAATTTGAAATATAAAATATCTATATTAATCATTATATATTGTTTTTTATTTTTTTGTATGAAATAATTAAAATAATGTCTTTCAAAATGATGATACATAAATTTTTTAATTATTGGAAATAATAAATAAATGACATTATAAATATTAAAATATATGTAGTTTTACATAATTAATTTAATATTATTTTCCCTATTTAATTTTTTAATTATATTTTTAAAAGGTTAAGTAAGAAATAATGTCCAAATTGATAGTAACAATTGTTTAGAATGAAGATTATTTTATTTTATGCTATAAAATTCATAATAATCACATATTTAGCCAAATGATTGAGATAATTCCCAAAATGTCATAGTTGAATCATTTATTGGTATTTTAGAATTTAATAGTCATTATATTAACCCTAAAGGATTAAATTACAAGATATTATATAAATAATTAAAAAGACTAAGCGATGGTTTAAGCTACATGACAATGATTAATAATTGGACAAAACTTAATTAATTTTCATTGTATGAATTTATTTTATTTCTTAATTATCCTATATTATATATAAAACATTTTATAGTAATTTGGAAAATATTATAAATTTATATAAATTTAATAATTTGATGAATTCCAATAGTTCCGCTTCACACACTTATAAATATGAACCCCATTATTTTCTTTCATTTACACTTATGGACTATTTGGATTGGCCAATACCATTCCATATATAATACCAACATCCATCCCATCATCCTAGAACCCTCCATTTGTGAAACAATACATCCAAAGAATCCCTTTGGTGAATCCAAAAAGAGTCACTCAAAGAATTGGTGACATATTTCAAGTTCTTTAGTTTTATTTCCATTCCACACTCCCCTCAACTATCCTTACTAAATGATTATATTACAACACCAATATCATAAATATACTAATATTTAATAATTATAAGTGTTCTACCTACATTTTAATACAATTCCATCTATTGGGTAATGAACATAATTTTTATGAGTACGTAGAACTACCGGCTCATGAAATGATGATTGTTCATTTTTCTGTTACCGCATAACGTGGTTGGGAATTATGATGGAAAATCTATTTATATATGTTATATATGCTATTTATTAGGAATTTATTCTTCTATAATTATTTTATAACGCATAACCTTATGTTTTCCATTATTTATAAATATGATAACATAATTTATGGAAGTGTTGACAACCTCTTCTTCAAATAAAAATAATTCGTTCACACTATGCATAGAATTTAGAAAGGATGGTTTTAAAAATAATATATGACATTTATGAAATAAATATGATACTATATTTATAATATACATAATTTTAGGTTTGATTCTTCAAATAAGAAAAATAAATAGAAGTATCATTCATGCGTACGTAAAGGCCTACCCTCTTAAATGTAAATGATTTCTATTTTTTTAAAAGTTAATATTATCTTATAGATGTATAATTTCATTGAACCAATGATCAACATTTATAAATTCTTTTAATGAAATATTTTTTATTTATTTTTTAAACTAGGTACTTTTAGACGTTTTTTATGGAATGAATTTTTTTTATCTTTTGGAGCATGAGATAAGTTTAACATTATCATGATCCCTTAATTTTTTTGAATCATACCTTACAAGATTAATATTTTTTTCAAATAATTATTTTTCTAATATAATTTCCATGATTTTTAAATAAATAACATAAAATATAAAAGGTCTTTATCTATCATGAAATTTCAATGATTTTTAGAGTATTTTTATCAATGTTAATATACGTTGTTGAATTTTATTCTTCATTAATGATGATATATTATGATATATATTACCATATTATATTAAATGTTTCATGATCAGTTTGGTTGTGGATGTTCTATTTTGGTACCAATCACCATATTACATAGAATGGTTTGTGATTATATTTACTTATTGGGAAAATTTATTTACATTTCAATAGTATATGTTTTTTATGTTCACCTCATTTAAATGAGGAATGCATTGTATACAGTAAGGGACATGTGGGGCATACTATATCCCCTTGATGCATTGGTAGGTCCAATGTGAGAAACTAGATATAGACATATCCAATGCCTTTCCCATTTATTTTCATATATCGTTTCGGACAAGGACATAATTATTTATTTTCAATTGTCTTGGCTGAGGACTTGAAGGTATATTTTAGATGTATAACATTATTTATTCTATAACTATGATATTAGTTAATTCATATTTGATCTGATTATTCAACAAGTATAATATCAGTGGATATGTTTCCTATACCATATGATTATTTATACATATTGTGTTTTAGTTATTTACCACTCTATATTTACTCAAAGCTTCCCCTATATGCTTACCCTTATGGATTATTTAATCTCACCCCATTATTATGTTTTATTTTTCCATAGGATACAAAGAAGTCTCTTGGGTTTTATATGGAGGGTTAAACTAAAAGGATTAATAGAATGAACAAATAATTGTTTTATGAAATCCAGGTTTTAGATTGTGATGTGAATTTAAAGTATGTCATCTAGTTTTTAAAAACCACTTAAATGATTAGTACTTTGGGATTCAAATATTTTATTTAGGCCATCGTAATAATGTAAGTCTCTGACTCCATGATATCGAGGTTTGGTTTATTGCAGATGGTATCTAAAAAAGTTTAGTAGAAAATAGGGAAACTAGATTGGGGAACATAACCCAAAGATAAATATTGAGGATGATCATATAAGAACAACCCAGAAATTTGAAAGGTAAAGATTATTTTGGTCTTCCTAGAAATAAATCCATATATGGATAGTATAAGAGGATATGATTATTCCATAGACATACACAGGGGTAACACCTCATTCAAGGTGTTTCAGGCCTGACTCATCCTTATCAGGTACATGATAATGGGCCTTACTGCACACCTGGTTTGACAGTCCCTAGGCATAGGATTCAGATAATATACATTTTCTTTACAAAAGATTATGAAAGATATAAAAGTGAATATATTTCTAAGAGAACCATGCTTTGATTATAATAAAAGTTATTATTTTTTAAAATTTATGTTAGGTGTTACTAGTTTAAATATTATGCATTTTGATTCATAAGTTAATCTAATATACGAAATTATTTTGAAATGGTGCATAGTGGAAGGAATGGAATCTTTATCAACGCACACAATCCAGGTTGGTATTTCCCACCTATTCAAGATAATGTTGTTGGATATGGAGCTATAATTTTTGTTGTAAAAATATAACTATATTGGGATATCTTACTATGTTTTGAATAATAACCAAAACCTTTTGGAGAATGATGATACAAAAAATGGAGAAATAGTGTTATAACTCTTTATGAGACAAAAAAATCCAACATTTAATAAAACTACAAATCCATTTGTAACATTAAAATGGATAAGTTCTTTAGAGAAGTTATTTATTACATTGTGAAGTAATGAAGGGAGAATGTTTTCATGGTAGTTTATCATCTTTAGAGAGATGTAGATCAATGTTTTTCATTGATCCAAAACACTAAAAAGGATAGGGAAATATAAAACATAAAAATGAAGGATTTAAATGAAATTTTCTTGGAAAAATATTTCACTCATGAATAGTTCATGGACATGGAGAGACCATTCCTGAATTTTAGGAAAAAGAATGATGAAAATTATTATTTGAATGAAGGAAATATTATATGGTTAAAAGGAAAACTACAAACTACAAATGTAACCTAATAATTGAGAATTATCTTTTCTTTAATGGGATAAATCCATTATTTTGTGTAATGACCCAGGTATTAATTGAATGATAAATTTACATATAATATGTATGTATAATAAATTAATATTATTTGAAAGAGGCCACTTTTTTGGATAGCATACTCAACACGCAACAGCTGGATTCTTTGAAATATTATGTTGCACACCACTTTGAATTATACAAAATATAATAAAATAATAATATTTTTTATTTTAAATGATACATAATGTCTTGCAATTTTATTGGAGAGAATTAACATAACTAACTAAAATATGTTTATTAATGGTCTCTACACATATCCAATTTATTTTAGAGTCTTAAAATTAGAAGGAAACTGATTTTAAGCATGAAAATCTCTTATATTTTTAAAAGGTTGTTTTACACCATTTGATAGATAACCCTTTTTAAATCTAATTTTTTTACATTCATGTGTTAAATTTGAAAAAATAATATTATTCTTTAGAATAGAGACATGAAAATTTAAATTGGATGTCCTTTTGGAATTTTTCATTTAAAGTTCATTTTTAATGAATAGTTGAAATACTGAATTTTAATTCAAAAATACATTTTAATCCAATTTATTTATATAGATATATTGTACTTACATTTGGTTATAAATTTTAATTGGATTATATTTTAATTAGCTAATCCAATTTTTGTCAGTTTAGGTAATTTCATTTTGAAATTGTATATAAACACATGTCAATCATTTGTAAGTTTTTATTTGTTAAAAACACGTTTTGTTGGTTTTGGAAAAAGGAATTAATTTTAAATTAATTTAAGAAACATATTTTTTGGAATTTGGAAAAATGGATTCCATATTATAAATTAGGAGGTTAAAACTGTGTAAATAGATAACTTTTATTTTTTGACATTATAATAGTAACTTCAGTATATAATTTACTTATCATAGTTAAAGGGTAAATCTAGTAAATAAGGGTAAAAAATAATATTATAATAATATTAAATTACCATAACACATCTCTTATCTCTATTTTATGAGATATGGCTGACCATGAGCATCCTTGGGTCAATTTGAGGACCCCATGCGGCCACATGGGTGTGAAAATTACATTTAATTACTTGTAATTTATAGTTAAGGAAAATAACATAAAAATATATATTTTTGTAAAACAATTTTTATATGGGGTTTTATAAAGTATATCTTAAACTATAAATATTAATTAGAAATATAAAAATATTTCATACATCATGGTATTTTATTTCTAATTTTTATACATTAAACAATTAAATTTAATTATGACACAATAGTGATGCAATGATTACTTAATTAATAAAGAATTCTAGTAAATTTTATTATAAATGTTAAAATAAATATAATTTTGTTATTTTTATCAAATAAAATAATTATTTGGATTATATTTATGTGTTATATTTGTATTAATAAAGTTTTTTAGTTAACAATTTTTAAATGGATTTTTAAAAAAGCCATGATATTCATAGTGTCAAAATTGACATAATTCATATTTTAAAATATAAAATATTTTATTAAATATTATAAAATTAAAAAAATTATAAGATTCATCCAAAAATATATCATAATTTTAATAGTTTATTATTGACTCTTTAATTGAATATTTTTCATGTTCTTGTAACTATTTCGATTCTCAACGTGTTAAAATCCTGATAAAATGGTAAGAGTAAAAAAGTGTTAAATAAAAAGAATAAGGATAAAAAAATATCCAAAACCTATATAATTATAATTGGATGATTTTATTTCAACTTATATTTATCTTATCTTATAATTTAATGTATTTTGGATTATTTGAAAATGAAAAAAAATTTATAATAAAATAATACTTTCAAACTTTCCTAAAGAGTCCATCCCCCATTTTATAAAAGGACACGACTTTTAAAAAATTACTCACACCTCTCAAGCCTCTTGGGTCATCCAAAATCTATGAAAATAATCCAAAAACATCCATTAATTACTCCTAGAAGCCATAACATGGGCAGAAGGAAATTTAAAAGGACACATTATCTTAAATCAAAAAGAGTTTCCTGATTTAAGGTAATGTCTTTTCTCAAGCTTCTTCCATTTGTTTTTCTTCATCAACTCAGTAAACACCCTTTATTAAATTATTTTAACAAAAATAAAGTATATTAAATATACTATTATGTTGTTATGATACGTATTTGAACTAAAATTCCACACAACTTTATCTAACGGATATGAACATAATGTTTCTGTGGACGAGGAAGTACAACCTCATGAAACAATGATTTTTCAATTATCTCCTACTACCTATCATGGTGGCCATTATGATGGAACTATATTTATATACGGTATATATTATATTTATATTATCTATATTCATATCTATTTTTTATTTTCAGTATACCTTTAATTTTTTCCATAATGTGTAATTACGATAATTTTTTTCGAGGAAGTGCTGACAATCAACCCCTCAATGTGATATGACTCGTTCACGCTATACATGGAATGTATAAAATATTTAATTAATGAAATTATGTAAAATATATAAAATATGATTTTATAATGGAATTATAATATACCTTTGAATATTTTAGTTTTCATACCTTTAAAAATGAAAAAGAAACGAACGTAGTGTTCAAACGTTTGTACAGCTTACCGTGTCCTTGAATGGTGCTATTCATTTTTATATTCAAAAATGATATAGACTATTCTAAATACTTATATAATGGATATAAATACATATATAATGGATATATATATTATATTTAAATCATGAATACAATTCTGGAGATAATGGAATTTTAACCACATGGTCAATTTGTAATTATAACATGTTTATTTATGACTCAAGTACCGAACATCGACAGAAGACCAATATGAACATTAAAAATGATATGAATGTTATAAAAATGTAATAAGTTATTTAATTGAAAATGTTTCTCAATAAATTATAATTCTCTTAATTTTATTATGTAGGGAGATAAATAAAGAATAATATAAGTCGTACACAAGGAAAGGGACCCTTTAACCCTCCTCTTCTAGTCAAATACATCTTTTATGATATTTCATTAAATTTCAATTTTCAACTGTTGGGATATTTTCTTCAATATCATTATTTTTGTACCTTTTATGTCAATGTGATGAGATACCCTTTTCTCTCTCTTCAACTCATTTTCTGAATTTTTAAGCAACAACGTTAGGCTGTCGAATTTTTATAGGGGAACTTATTAACGCAATTTCTATTCATTGGTTAATATTATATTTAATGATTATGTAGTACTAAGATTATGCGAGAAATAAATTTTTATGTCATATCATGTATTTGTAAATTTTTATGTGTACTTATAGTGAATACAGATAATCTATCTATTTTATTTACAAAATGATCTTTGTAAGGGACTTCTTATCAATCACCTTTCATCCAGGCATATTTTGATGTTATACAATACCTTATATTATATAGTTTATAATTACATCCACTTTCCTTTAAATTTATTCAATGGATTTCAAAATTAATCTTTGATTCTATTAATCATTTTACAAAATGAAAAAGGGAGTGTTTCTTTTTTACGTATGTGATGACAATGACCATTCCGTCACCTTGTGAATTATTTGATATATGGTTTCCATAACAAGAAGTAATGTATTTAAAAAGAAAATAAATACTATATACTATTTTTATGTATTTTATTATTTAAACTGGTTTTGAGAATATATTAATTATGATAATATATTGAAATGATATACTATGATTACAACGTGAAAGGTTATCTTTTTTATGCTTATGTAATGTGTTATTATTATGTTATTGTTATTGGGAACTATTTACTTATAAGGGTGGTTACATAATAAACCTAGGGTGGGTGATCCCGATATAGCTCTCCAATTCACTGGGTAACGTGATGGAGGTAAACTTGAAATTTTTTTCTAATAGATTTAGGGAATGTACTATGATGGTTATTTCAAATGTGACTCCATATGTAGTTGTGAAATCTACAATGTATGTATTATGTGTATTCCACAAGTTACATTTTCTATATGTTATTATTATGTGTTATTCATTAATCTTATGGATTTGTGAGGTATTTTAAAGATCTTATGTTTTATGATTAAAATGTATGATTTCATTGATTTCTTTGTATTGATGGAAGAATGTTTTCTTTCTTTATTTTGTTACCCTTACTGTGCTTTCTATTCTCTTCACAATTTTTGAAATGTTTTTCATTGGGAATGAGGATGGTTAATGGAATGGAATAAATCATAATATTTTTTTAAAGGAAAATAATTCATGTTTTAATTAAGTAGTTTCATTGTTGTGATGAAAATTGGATAGACTAGAAGGGTCTACATTGTTATATATTGAGATGTAATGTAATAGTTATAGCGTAATTCACTAAAACTCCAAACCTAGAATTATTTTAAATGTGAATTCTTTGAATTAACTCAAGATTATGTGATGTTTACGGTAGGTGACTTATAGTTGGTATCAGAGGTCATTGTATAAAACTTTTGGGATTATGAGTTTATGTTAGAAATAAGGTTAGTCTCTATGTCAACTATTTAAGATAAATCCTTATTTTGTAACTTTTTCAAATAAAGGAAGGCATCTAAAAAATTGAAGGAGGAGGATCCCAAATGACATTCCTATATTTTTCTAACGACTTTATTACAATAATTATATCAATGTCATGTCAAAATGATTCTGAAAAATTTTATATCATACAACTCAATTCCAATAAATTGTTTGAGATATCAAACACCTCCACTATACCTCGATACCATCATAGATCATGGGTTGTATTTAATCCAATTATATTTTCTCAATATTCTTATATTTTTAGGTAACATAAATATCATAAAATAGTTTTCATATATTTTACCCTATCACAAGATTTTGAAGCATATTATGATTTTGAAAAAGGATCTAAAGAAGGAGACACTTAAGCACCCTATTAATATTTGATTTTAAATTATAGTCATTAAGAACATACATATGGTATTTTTAAAGGACCATTGATTGAATTTTTTAACTCTAAATCAGTCTGACTGTGTTTATAAAAACCATGTTTTATCATATGATTTTAAATTATATGTCATACATGATTATTTTCTGAAACTAATTTTTTGTGACCACACATATTACCCAAGCCATACGATGTGTATTTTGATAAAGGAAGACAATGATGTTAAAGGATCTCTAAATAGTTTTTCAATGTATAGAGCTTCTATATATGTGAACAAGATGATGATGAAACCAGGTATACACCATAATCAAGGTATGATGTTATTGTTTTTTGGGTATAACATTATTTGATGGGGGTAAAAAATTATCAATATATATAAGACTTCATGATTTAAGATATTGAGGTCATTATGAGTTGGGATGAAAATAAAAGGTACAAGACATCCATTGTGGTTAATTCATTTTAGGGTTATTTTAGAGTTCTATTAAAAGGGATAACACTCAAGATGGGTGATAACCCGTTGTGTCCCACAAGGCCACTGGAATCGAACCCGCAATTGAAGGGCAACAATGGTGCATCACCTACCACTGGCCTACATGTAGCATCTGGTTGGTATGAATAATTATTTTTAGTTAATTGATTTTATTGATCAAGAATAAGTTAATTTGGGATCTTTTGTTTTATCAAATGGATATCCTTGGTATAAGAAAACAATTTTTAGATTAAGTGATAAAGGTTAATTTGGACGATCTTTTCTCTTTTGGGAACACTATATGCCTATGTAAAATATAATCCTATGTGATCTCATTTGAGGAGTAATGGTAGAATTATATTCTGGAAGAATCTATGTTTTTATTGTGGACATATAGCGATTCAGGTAATTAATGGATGTGATTAACCTGTCTTGAAGAATATGTGATTAGGTTAATTACTTTTCAGTATGAGACTTTAAGAGTTGTTGATGTCATTTGTAGATAAATGTTATGATATTTGTGGAAGACTGTGATCAAATACTTCAATATTTTTGATTTCAAACATAGTTAGATTTTTTTGAATAATATTAGGAAAATTCTATATTCAATGCCCTATTCTGAACTTTGTGTATTGTTTTTTCAATTTTGGAGATTAAGAGTATTATTTATTTTTTATAAAAGATTATACTTTTTGTGGATTATCTGATATTGTACTAACATTTTATGTTTTAGTTAATATCTAAAGATAGGGGAAATATATAGTTTATCTATTTTGGATCATTTTATTCTCTAGAATTTGATTCTAGTGCTTCAGGTGTGACCAACTCATCTTGAATACTCCTCTTTTGAAGAAAAGATGAGTTTTTTGTAGAAACTTATTAAAGGATGAAACTCTACTGGGAAAGTAAGTACATTTACTTCTGTTATTAGTCAGTCTCATAAATAAATTCTCCAACATTAAGAAATGTAATTTACAAAAAAAAACATTGTCTGTTTACTTTTCCTACAAGGGAATGAAAGATCATTTAACATATCACAATTTTGTGGATTTCATGTGGTTAACATTCTCGTGATTAGTTTTTCTATCACTCTCTATCAGAACATTACACTTATTTTATCCTCCATATACATTTTTCATTTAATACCAGTATGTGTAATCTTGGGTGACATTTTTACTTGTCTTTATTTCTTTTAATTTGACAGTTTTTTTACTTTTTTTTTCTATATGGGACTTTCCATTAATTTTCCAAAACTAATTTTAAAATTGCAAGGACGTAATTTCCAAAAGGGGGAAGGATGTAACCACCTAGGTATATAGATAATAATACAGATTCATATCTATTAATTTGTATGAATAATATAATAATTTTATTTTAAAGATGAATCTTTTGTTTGATAGTGTACTCAACAGGAAAGATCAAGTTTTTTTTTGAAATCTTATGTTGCACACAACTTTGAGTTATACCAAAAATAATATTATAATATTATTATTAATTTAAGTTATAGTTAATGTTAAGACATTTTATTGGATTTAATTAATATAACTAACTATAATATTATTATTAAATGTCTTTTCAGTTATCCCATAAATTTTAGAGGCATAAAATAAGAATTAATCTGACTTAAAGCATAAAAAACACTAATATTTTTAAAAGGTTGTTTTACCACCTTTTGATGGAGAACCCTTTTTAAATATAGTTTTTTCCAATTTAAAATATTTTATTTGAAGAAATAAAAAATTTCTTTTGTAATGGGATATCAAATTTTAAAATGGATGTAATTTTGGTATTTTTCTGATAAAGTTCAATTTTTAATGAATATTTAAAAATGATGAAGTTTAATTCAAAACTGACTTTTAATATAATTTATTTATATAGTTATATTATACGTTTAGTTAGTTTAAAAGTTTAATTGGATTATATATTTATCTTTTAATCCAATTTTGGCTATTTTATGTTATTTTAATTTAACATTTGACATAAACACATGTCATGGTTTTGATAGTTTTTACTTCTTAAAAACAAGAGTTTTGGTTTTTCCAACGAGAATTAATATTAAATTAATTTCTTCATTTTATATGTTTTGAATTTGAAAAATTGGATTCCATATTTCGAATTAGGATGTCCAATTTTTTCTAAATAGGTAACTTCTTTTAATGTATTTTAAATAGTAACTTTAATAAATATTTTATTTACCATCTTTAAAGAGTAAATCTAGTAAATAAGGGTAGAAAATTATATTATAATAATATTAAATTACCTTGACCCATGTCCTAACCCTATTGGATGACATATTTCAAACCATGGGCATCCATGGGTCGATTTTAGGACCCCATGGAGCCACTTGTGTGTGAAAATGACATTTAATTACATTTAATTTAAAGTTAAGGAAAATATAACCTAAACATATATCTTTTAGTAAAAAAACATTAATATGGGTTTATTTAAGTGAAATATTTGAAAATATATTTTAATTTTAAATCTATAAATATTTCTTACAAATTTATATTTAATTTATAATTTTTAGACATTAAATAAATCAATTTAATTATGACACAATGATGATGCAGTGATTGCTTCATTAATAATGGATTCAAGAAAATTATATTATAAATGTTAAAATAAATGATATTTTGATATTTTGATTTCATCCATGAATTTTCTGGAGGATATTTACTTGTTATATTTGTATTTATGAAGTTGTTTCTAAGTAAACAGGTTGTTATGAATTTTTATAAATGTCATGATATTAATAGTGTCAAAATTGACATAATTAATATTTTGAAATATAAAATATTTTATTAAATATTATAAAATTAAAAAAGATATATGATTTATAAAAATAGTTATCATAAGTCCAATGTTGTATTATTGACTCTTTAATTGGATATTTTTCATAATATGGTAACTATATTGTTTCTAAAATTTTTAAATACTTGATAAAATGGTAAGAGTAAACAATGGTTAAATAAAAAAGAAAAGGATTACAAAATATCCAAACCCTATATAATTAATAATGGATGATTTGATTTATACTTCTATTCACTTTATCTAATCATTTAATGAGTTTTGGATCATTTGAAACTGAAATTATTTTATAATAAAATACTACTTTCAAACTTTCATAAAGAGCCCCTCCTCCCTCTTATCAACGACCACCACCTCTTACCCATTACTCACACCTATAAAGCCTCTCAGATCATCGAAACATTGCCTAAATAACCTCCCGACATACGTCTATTACTCCTAGAATCATTAACTTAGGAATAAGGAAATTTAAGAAGGCTTTGAGATTAAATCAAAAGGAGTTACCCGATTTAAGGTAATGTCTTCTCTCAAACGTCTTCTATTTATTTTCCTTTTCCAACCCCATAAACTCTATTTAATTCATTATTTTATAACACATATAGTGTCTTAAATATACTTGGATGTTGTTACATAAATTATTTGAACTATACTTCAACAAAACTCCATATAATGGATATGAACATACTGATTCTGTAGAAGGCGAACTACTGCCTCACGAAATGATTATTGTTTAGTTATCTTCTACCGCCTCTCATGGTGGAAATTATGATGACAATTTATTTATATATTGTATGTAAAATATTAATATTGTTTCTATTCATATGTATTTTCTATTTTCATTTTACATTTATGATTTCTATAATGCATAAATATGATAATTTCATTTGAGGTCATGCATACTACTGCCCCACAAAAGTGATATGACTCTTTCAAGAAATACATGGAACATATAAAGGATGGAATTAATGAAATTATGTAAAATATTTAAATATGGTATTATAAGAGAATTATAATATACCTATGTATATTTTAGATTTCATTCCATTACAAATTGAAAGGAAATTAAATTAGCGTTCAAGCGTACATACGATTTACCTTCTCCCAAAACAGTGCATTTCATTATCTTATATCCAAATGTTATAGACTGTTCTAAAGAAAAATATACTAGATCTAAATAAATTTATACTATATATATATATAATATTTATAAGATGAATACAATTCTTGAGATACTGAACTTTTGACCACATAGAACATTTATAATTATAACAATTCCATTTAAGACTCAAGTACAAAACATCAATAAATGAAAAATATGAACATGAATAATAATACGATTGTTATAACAAGGTAATATGTAATATAAATAGAATAATAAATTTAAAAAGGTTATCAATAAGGTAGAATTAACTCTTGTTTATTATTCAGGGAGATACATAATGAATAATACAAGTCAGACACAAGGTAAAGGAACCATTCACCATCTTCTTATAGTCAAGGACTTCTTTTATGTTATATAATTAAATTTCAATTTTAAAATGTTGGGATATGTTATTATATATCCTTATTTCTATAAATATTTTCTCCATGTGATGAGTGACCATTTTCACTCTCATTAACTCATTTTATGATTATCTAAGTGACATCGTTAGGCTGATGAATTTTTTAAGGGAACTTCTTTACCCAATTTCGATGCATTCAGTTAATATGATAATTCATGAAAATGTCATGAAAATATTATGTGATAAATAAATTGTTATTCACTATCATGTATTTATAATAGATTTATGTGTACATATAGTGAATAAACATAATCGGTCTACTTTATTTTCAGATGTATCTTGGTAAGGGACTTCGTCTCAATCATTATTCATTGATGCTTATTTCAATGTTATACACCACCATATTTTATATGGGCGTAAAATTATTGCCTTTTTATTTTAATTTAATTCAATTGTTTTAAAAAGTATTATTTCGTTTTATAATTCTCTTTACTAAAATACAAAGCGACTGTTTATTTTTAACATATGTCGTGACAATGGACTTTCTACTTCCATGATCATTATTTAATCTTTGAATTCTGTAACAAGCTGTAATGTTTTTAAAAGTAAAATAATTACCATATACACTCTTTACGTATTTTGGTATTGAAAATGGTTTTTTTTGAATTTTTCGATTATGTCAATATATTAAAATGATATATTGTGATTCCAATATTGAAATTTTATCTCTTCTTTTATTATATTGTTGTGAGTTATGATTATGTTATGGTTCATGGGATTTGTTTAAATATACAAGGGGTTCAGTGATAAACCTAGGGAGGGTGTGCCTTAGATAGCTCTCTAATGCATTGGATAACGTGATGAAGGTAAATATTAATTTTTCTCCTAAGATATTTAGGGAATATACTATGATAGGTATTCCAGACATAACTCCCTATGTACGTGTGAATGAAAAACTGTAAGTATGATATGGATTCCACATGTTAAATTTATGATTTGTGATTACTATGTGTTATTCTTAAATATTATTATTTAATTAGAATGTTTTTTCACAAGGTATAAGGAAGGTTAAGGAAATGGAAGAATTCAAGAAAATTTATATCAATAAATGAATTATTTTTTTAAATAAAGAGTTTTATTGTTGTGAAAACAATTTGGATAGAGTAGAAGTGTCTACGTTTCAATCTTTCGAGATGTAATTTCATATTTTTGACCTAATTATCTAAAACTATAAACTTAAAAAGATCCAAAATGTGAATTCTTGACTTAACATAAGATTATGTAATGTTTAAGGCTGGGGCCTTATAAGTTTAAAGGAATTGGTCTCCCAAACATTCTCATCATAAGAATATATAGTCTCTTGTGCTATCAAGATATAGAAATAAATCACTATGACTTATGACCTTGTAGGAAAAATAGAAAAAATGAGAACTGTGGAGAAGGAGATAGATAAAGGGAAATGGGATGAATTATTTCAATATATGTGATAATAGTGTAAGGAAAAAACTTGGTTCCTGATTAAAAGGAAAAGTATTTTACTTTAAATATGGTGGGATAGACTATCCTTACCATGATTAAAGGGAAAGGAAGAAGCTATTAATGTTCAATGTCACAATTGTAAAAAGATGGGATATTAATCAAAATATTTTCCTAACAATAAAATAAATATAACTCAATAAAAGATAAAGTATCAAGGTCAAGCATATGTTATTGACACTCCTAATGTGGAATGATTATTGGGATTATGTATTTGAATATAAAATTTTTTTTGTAAAATTATTTTATTGATGATGGTATCATCATATGGATTATGAATATATAAGGATTATAATAAAATAATTATTCATCATGGATTTGAATGATTTTATTTTTTGGTTCCAATGAAAAAGAAATGTGATTCAGTATCAACTTGATTTTATTAAACACTTTGTTTAGGGAAATGTAATCGTTAATATTGTAATGATTTAGAGGAAATGATGTTGGATAAAGAGATGATTGATATGTATAATGTAAGATTCATACTACTAACTCCCATAGAAATGATTATAATGTTTTTCATCATAACACATAGAAGGGTCACAATGTTAATTATTTATGAAATAGTTTAAAATAAAATTTAGATGAGGTTTTGGAGATTAATATATTACCTCGCCTGGTGATGAAACATATTCTAATAAAAGAAGTTTAACAAATTCAAGATACAAGGATATTATTGTTCTTATATAAATATATAAAATATGAAGATTTACATATGTATTTAGCGGGTGAAATAAATTTTTAACTATTGGAAAGGTTTTTTAAATAAATTTTTTACCCTATAACATTTTTCTAATTAATAAAATGCTTCCTTAGATCATCATAGAATTATAGCCTAATGATTGTTAACTTTCTCTTAACCATGTTCTATATCCATCTCCATCAGAAATTTATTGTCAGAGTTTTCTTCCTTTTCCATGTTTAAGTACATGGAACCCTACTGTGTGTCATCTATAGTAACCTTCATAATCCCATTTCATTATTTTAGATTAGAGGTATCATAAATCCTTTTTCTAATGTGGCATTACAACAAATATATTTTAAAAATTCAAACGACAAATATTTGATCTCGTGTTTAAATTATGAGGATGTAACTTATTGTTGGATGGGATAATGTAACATCCCAATACGCTATAATATATTAATTTTTGAATAAATATATTTTTTCTTATACTTTTAGTTATAAGAAGCACTATGTAAATAATATGATACATATAACAATGAGTTGGTTTTTATTACACATAAGACTGAGTTTTAAAAACAAAAATATATTATTAAAATATTAATATTTAATATAATAGTATATTACCTAGTAATTGGTGTTTATCATTAGTATTAAATAACTTATGAAAATATATGTTTTACTCATGGGTTATAAATAAATTATAATTGAATATTGGAACCAACTGAATATATAGGAAATGATATTATAAAGAAATATTTTATGCCCAAAAAATCCTTTTATCGAAATTAATTAAATTAATTTATATTAGTGAATTATATTAATGATATAGATATATATGTTATATATTCAACAATTTTTTTCGATATTAATCCATTATAATAGATAGGAATAAGATAATAATAAACTAAGTATTACCTATAAAACCCAATAATTTAATACAAGATGTTTTACAACCTTTTAATGGAGAAACTATTTTAAATTTTTTTATGATTTTATAAATTATATTCAAAAAAATAAACTTATACTATTATATAATAATATAAAAATTAACTTTGGTTGACGTTTTTTATTTTTTTGATAAATTTTAGAATTTAATGATTAATTATAATACTAAATTTTAATTGAAAAAACAATTCATCAAAATATTTTATAGAGATAAATTATATATTAAATTGGCATTGAAGTATAATGAGTTTATTTTTTAAATCATTCTCTCAAATTTAGTTCATTGGAATATATTTAAAATGAAATTTATAAATAAAAACATTTCATTGTTTTTGTTGATTTTAATTTAAAAACATGTTTCTCATTCCTTCAACACGATTAATTTTAAATTAATTGTGGAAAATTATTTTTTTTGGAAATAATTGAAAATATATTAAATATTAGTAACAATGGTTCAAAATTATGTAAATAATTTTATTTTATTATAGGGAAAATAAATAGTAAATTTAGAAATAATTTAATTAACATTATTAAGATAAAATTATTTATTTAAAAGCTAATTTTATTTTCATCCTCATTAATATTTTTTTTTATTTTTTAGGGAGGACATAATTACTATAATGACATTCACAATAATGATACATAAATTGTCTAATTAAATGAAATATCAAATAAATAATATTATGAATATTAAAAATAAATATTATTTGTTATATTTAATTTCATACATAAATTTTTAAATAAATTTGAAATGTTATTTATGTTTTATAATTATTGGTTCTATATTATCTTGATGTTATGATATTTTTAAAAATTCAAGTAATGTATATTGTCCAAATTGACACTAATTATGTTTTAAAATAAATATAATTTAAAGAAATGATATAAAATTTATAAAAATCCTATAATAATATTAATGATTGGGATAAAACCAAAAATTTCATCAATGACTCATTTATTGGTCCTTTTTTATTTTATTGTTATTATATTAACCTTCAATGTATAAATTTCATCATATCAAGGTATGAATTACAAAAAAAACATAGATTAAAACAAAAATTTGAGGATTAAAAATAGTAAAAAGATAAATAATTTTAATTGGATGAATTGGATTAGAACCATTATATGACTATATTCTTAAAAATTCATATTGGATCCATTTTTAATACAAAATTAACTTATATTATTTTAATAATTTGATGAATTTCAAGAGTACCCCACACTCTCTTATAAAAGGAAACATCTTCTTCTATATTATTCACACTTTCAACCCTATTTGGTTCTAAAAAACCTGTTGAAATATCCTACCAACTTTCCTTCCCAAATCATATAAACCTCACATTGGACAGAAATCCATTCAAGGAAGCCCTTTGGCGAGACCAAATGTAGTTACCCAAAGAATAGGTAACATCTTTTTTCAAGCCCTTTATTTTTTTTCAATTCTCATCTAACCTCAACTATATTTGTACCATCCTTATATTAAATAAAATTATCCTAAATATAGTAATTTTTTAATCTTTTGGTTTTTTCTAAACTTACACACACTTCCATTTAATGGGTAACAAACATACTATTTACTTGTACAGAAAACTGCCACCTCACGAAACGACGATTGTTCATTTTTTCCATTATCACCTTTTATTCTTTGGAATTATGAAGAAAACATTGTTTATAAATTTTATATAATATATTTATTATGTATTTTTACTTCGAAAAAATCTAACACATACCCTTATACTTTCCATTTTTCATGAATACGATAACGTCATCTGTGGATGTGTGGACAAACTCCTCCTCAAAGTGAAGTGAATCATTCATGATATACCAGGAAAGTATAATATATGGTTTTAATAATAATATGATAAATTTATGGAGTAAATTTGACACTATAAAGAATATATTAATTGTTTACATTTCATTCATTAAATATGAAAAAATGGATGTAGTGTTCATGTGTACGTACGACCTACCATATCCATGAACTGTGCATTCCAATTTCTATCTCTAAATTTTATGGATCATTCTAAATACTTAATTAATAAATATATTTTATATTAAAATCAGGGGATATATTATTGATATAATTAAATCATGATATAATTAATATTAATAACATGTAACATGTCATAACATACTCGAAAATCTAGGCAATTAACAATGAAAATAATGTATGATTACTAACAAACAGGTAGTGTGAAGTTATAAGAAGTAAATATACGGAATAATTAATATGATTATGGTTATTAAAAAGATGTATAATAAACCAATATTTATAAAGAAGGGGTTTCAGACAAGTATAGAGGAAATTGGACTTGAGGTAAGGTACTAATTCCAAGACACAGGATTAATCAAGATTGCTTTTGTTTATGTATCCATTGGGGAATATTATATTCTATGTCAAATATTTCTAAAAAGGTTTTAAAAATGGTTTTTACTATTATTGTTTAAAATTTTTATGTATTTTAACCAATTTAGGAATTTTTATAAAATGTTTTGAAGGGAATATTTTTGTTATTTTCCAAAAAATGTACTTTATGACTTTGTTTTATTGAAGGAATGTTTTCTAACATTTTCTGTGTGATTGAATTTTTCTGTTATCTTGTCACATTTCTTTTTTTCTCCTTAAATAATTTTTAATTTTTTTTAAAATATTCATTTCATTTATAATTTTATGGGGTTTTAAATAAACAATATTAATGTTAGATGGGGTATTTCTCTTAATAATTTGCTATGATTTTATTAGAGTATTTCCAACTATGTCAATATCCTTTTTTGAATTTTATGCTTCATTATGTTTGTTATATTATGATATAAATTAATATATTTTATTTAATGGATTATGATCATGTCAACTTTAAATGTGTTATTTAGATACAATTTACTATATTGCTCAGAATGGGTTGTGATTATGTATATTGATTAGGAAATCTATTTAAATTTCATTAGTATACATTTTTTATTCTCACCCAATTCAAATAAAGAGTGCATTGGACATGGTAATTTAATGTTGGGGACTCCTATAGACACTTGTTTCATCAACATTTCTTTTAAGACAAATGGGATATGGACAAGGGAGAGGCCTTTCCCATTTATTTCCAAATATAAATTTGGTTGAGGACTTAAACATTTTTTTCATATGTCTTTTATGAGTCCTCAACGGTATATTTCATAGTTGTATAATTATGCAATCTATCATTATGACATTTGTTATTGATATTCCATGTGATTATTAGAGTAGTATAATATACATGGTTTTGTTTCCTAGGTCATGTGATTATTTAAATGGCTTATAATTCTCTTATTTATCCTTCCATATTGTTTATGCCATATTTACTCCTAGATTCCACTATGTTCTTTCCCTTTTAAAGAATTTGATCTTTCCCTTTTATTGTGTTTTATTTTTTCATAGTATAAAAATATGTTTTTGGAGTTTGATACATAGGGTTACACTAAGGGGACTAATGGAATGCTGGAAAAAATTTTGTTCTGTATTTTATGTTTTATATTGTTATATGAATTTCGTTTATGTAATCTAGTTTCCAAAACTGAAAACCTAATTTTTCCTTTGGGAATTGAATATTTTCTGTTTTACAATATAGTAAAGTAAGGAATCGGCTCCAGGATACCGTGGGTCGGAGTTGTTACAAAAAGTCTTTAAAGGGAATTAGCCATAAGATATATTACTAATAATGAATATAAATTTCAATGGGATATCCCTGTGGGAATGGATGATGTAGTTACATATCAGTCTCTTGGTTTCTATAATAAGGGAATAATGTAATTCAAAATAAATATATGATCCATAGACGGAAGGCGATGATATTTACTTTATACACAAAGTATGGAAATTAGAATTGATAAAATGACTTATAGGGACTAGTAAATGTTTTAAGTGTATAAGTGTGTTTCATAGGGGAATTTATTGATTATGTAATCAGAAGATGTCAGATAATGAGGAAAATGGATATAAATATACTTCGAATGAACCACCCACACTCTAGTGTAAACAATATATGGAGTACATGAACTATGCTAAATAATTACCAAATATTATGTTCAATGAAATTGATTGATATTAATAACATCTAAACCTGAGAGAAAACTATAAATATCATAAGATTAGTATTTATGAATAGGGGTGAATGAATGATGTGGTGTAGGGTATAATTAAAATACACTCTAGAACTATTGATATATTATTTGACTATAGATCAACCCATTATTTATTATTTTTAAAATTTTATTATGGCATAACTATTCCAATAAGATTTTTATACATAAAATTAGTAGTGTAACCCCTATTGGTATGATGATCACATCTAAAATATATGATTAGTCATTGGTTGAGATTGGAGATAATATGATTCCGAAAAATCTAGTCATTTTTCTTCTTCTTTAATTTTATGTTATCTTTGGAATGGATTTGATCTCTCTACATAAATACCACATCAATTTTTGAGGAAGGGTAGTTGCATTAGATGTTAAAAACCAAAATATTTTATTCTATCAATGTGATGATAAATATGAATTTCTATTGGATTTCACACCCATTATATGGTTCATAATTCCAATACATAATGGGAGTTATGTCAAATGGTTTGGAAAAACATTCACACCAATGATATGATTACAATATTGGAATTATTTATTATATTTCTAGAAGTGTTTCCTAGACATTTAACATAACAAGAAGTTGAGTTCTTAATAGAACTGACACTTGGTTCTATAACAATTTCAAATAGTCCCTATAGAATTACCCCAAATGAGTTGTAGGAAATGAAGAAAAAACTCTTGATAAACCTTGTAAATGGATTTATTCTATCAAGTGTGTCACCTTGTGGTGCACCTGCACCTTTTTTAAAGGATTATAGATCAATGTTACACTAAATTTATAATTAAGACCTAAATAAGAACATAATTTAAAAAAATTATATGCTTCCTCATATTGATAACTTTTAGATCAATAGTGTGGATATCAATTGATTTCCAAGACTGATCGTCATTATGGATATCATTAATTGGGGCCCAAGGAGAAGGATATACCCAAGATATAATTTCATACAAGGTATTGAATCTAGGAATATATTTTTATTCCATATAGACATACTAATTCCCTAGATATATTCATCAAATTAATGAATAGAGTCATTTGAAATTACCTTGATGGATATGTGATATTCCTTATAGATGACATTCCCATATACTCAATGTGTATAGTAGAGAATGATGACAACTTTTTTATTTTTCTATTAACCATATGGACGGATAAAATAGATGAAAAATTTATGAATTTTTAATTATGGATACAAACTGTTTCCTTTTCTTGTTATATAATCTCATGATAGGGTATATCAATTTATCCTTCAAAGATAGATGATATTGAATGTTGTCCCAGAACAACTATGGTCACTAGAACTATTTTTTTGGGTTTAGCTGGATATCATTGATGGTTCTTGGATAATATCCCATGAAAATATAAATCTATGACTGTGTTAACATAGAATGGATCCATGATACTCTAGATAGATGAATGTGAGGAAATTTTCAGGGAAATAAATAGAAGATTAGTTAATGAAACTTTTTTTAGATTACCCAATAGTGGATAAGGGTTTGAAATCTATAGTGATGTATCCAGGATGATATTGGGATGGGTTCTTATACAGAATCACATGGTTATAGCTTATTCCTCATGTTATTTTAAGATCTATAATAAACATTACCAAACTCATGATATCAAGTTAGGTATGGTAATTATTGCATTAAATATATGTATGTAATATCTTTAAGTGAAAAAATGTGACATAAATACCGATCATTAAATTCTAAACTATATATAGTCAATTGAGGATTTGAATATGTGCTAAAGAAGATTGTTATAGGTAATTAATGACTTTTGATCAACAATATATTATGAAACTAAAAATGAGAAGAAGGTTGTTGATTTTTTGAGCCTAAATTATCATGGTACCTTATCCATGTCGAGGACTAAAAAATGATGAACATTTATAGATTTTCAATGGATGGTTTTGTAAATCCTAAAGGATGGTGAAAAATCATATATTTATCAATTTTATTTTTCAACCATCTATCCAAGTGATGATTAATGTGGCCTATAAGGAATATGTAGAGTTTCAAAAGAAAGTAAGAAATTTTCTTAATTTTATCCTTGATAAATATGGAATGATACAGTTCAAGAACCCTATATGTGTTCTGTATATGAAGAAATTGTAGAAGAAGTAATTAGATAAATATCATAATTATTCATTCTCTATTCATCTAGGAAGTACCATGATTTATAGATATTTGAAATAGTATTTATCATGTGATGGAATGAATGATGATATTGTAGATTTTTTTATCCCAATTCTTGGTATGTCGGGATGTTAATTCTGAAATAAAAAATTCAAAGGGGATGTTGTATCCATTACCCAAACCATAATTTAAATTTGAAAAAGACACCATGTAATTTTTCAATAGACTCCCAAAAAAGTATCAAGGGAATAATTCTCTTTGAATTTTTGTAGATAATTATACTAAGTCATAATAATTTGTTACTATCATAGAAGACATCTCTCTAGATCAACAATCTAGGATATTCATGAGAAAAGTGAAAGGGTTTCATGTAGCACCACATTCCTTTATGTCTAATCTGGATCTGATGCTTAGATCGATGATTTAGTGATGTATAAACTCTTGATTTAGAGTTGAGTTTTATTACTATGTATCATCCACATACATATGGTTAGTTTTAGAGAATAATTAAAACACTAAGGGATATATTGAGATCTTGTTCATTGGATTTCAATCGGTGTTGGGATGAAAACATTCTTTTAATTGAGTTTTCCTCAAACAATTTATATCAGTCATGAATTTAGGTGGATCCTTATAAATTTATCTAAGGAAATTAATTATAGCTCCAACGTAATGGAATGATGATAAAGATATTAATATATTGGTAATTGAGATAACTGAATAAATATAAGAGAAATTTAAATCTGCTCTGGAACATTTCAGGGAAACACATTGTTAGTAGATATAATTTGCTGAAAATATCAATTCTGATCTAAAATTTAAATATAGGGAAATGGTATTTATAATAACATATTATTGGAATAAATTTATGATATTAGATAATAATGTGAAACTAATCTATATGCATATCGATCCCTTTTAAATTCTTGATCATATTGAGATTGCATCTTATTTAATAGAGCTTCCGTTGAACATATCTGAATTCCACAATCTGTTCCACATTTCTCTCATGAGGAATTGCATACCTAACCCTCCACATGTAAAGGAAATAGATTTAAAACCACTAGATCATGCTATTTCATTTAGAGAACAACTAATAATGATTTTGTATTGTATATAAAATGTTCTATGGAACAAGGAAACTCTAAATGGACAATTTTTTGACGAGAAAACACATATTTAAAAAAGATACAAATGAAGATGAGGATATAATGGGGATGGATTTTATTAATTTTTTTATTAGTGTATTGATTTTCATTAGAGAAAATCATTTTAAGGGTGTATAAAGTAACACCCTGATGGTTTTCATGTTGTTTTTCAAATAAAATAAATTTCGTTGATTTTTTTCTTACGCAAAAGAAAAATTTAAGATTGAGCTCCATGAAACACTAGGTTTGATTATGTTACCCCTGAAAGTGAGTTTCAAAAAATGATATAGTGTTAATATTATAAGTAAAACAATATCATTATAACCTAGATGTTATACTTTGTCAAATTAATTTTTAAAAAACTTTTAAAATATAATAAAAAATTGATATATATGAAGAAATAATTTTAATAAAAATGTTCTTAAATCTTGATAAAAACATTATATGTCTTTAACATACTATTTTTCTAGGAGAATGTTTTTTTAATATTAATTTTTTGAAAAATAAAAAAAATTAATTTTTTTCACTTTCAAAAAATGATATTTTTGAAATAAAATTACATTATTAAATCATCATAGAAAAACTTCATTAAGTTAAATTCTTTTATTTTTTTAAAATGTTTATTTTTTTGATGAATACCAAATAATTATGAATTTTAATTAAAAACAATATTTTCATTTAATTTATTTATAGAGATAAATTATATTTAAAATTCTTTTTAAAGTAACATTTTTAAAAATAGACATCAAATTATCCAATTAATGTCCTTTAAATTTGTTTTATGTTGAATTATAATATAATAACTTTGTAAACTTTCAAACATTTTTTCATCAAAAGACCATTTTTTCATCTTATCAGCGAAATTAATTTTAAATTATAATTTCACACTTTTGTGAATGGAATTTAAAAAAATGGATTACCTATTTGGAATCAATATATTTTATATTATCAAATATATTCGTTATAATGTTTTACCAACATTAATATTAAAAAAAGTAAAAACCGTTTACAGATACTAAGTTAAAAATGGGATTATTTAGGGGGTTAAACTAAAATGGTAAGGGTTTAAAATATTATAAAACTTATCCAAAACAAATTTGATGAAAAAATATAGACCTTATCATTAATAGTATTTATAATTTTCCATTACTGCAGCATTTTGACATCGATAAGAAATTTTGATAGAATTAATTCTCTTAAAAACTTACAACTATTCCACTCACCTATCTTATAAAAGGGGACCCTTATAATCTTATATTCCCACCATAATATAATTTTTATTAATCCATTTCATGACTAAATAAATTCCAAACAAACCTCATCTCATCATTTAAGCCTTATTTTGAACAATAATACTTCCAATGAAGGATTTTATTATAATCCTAAACAGGATACCCGAAGAAGTGCTAATATAAATCAATAAGTGTTTTTATTTTATTTATTCTTCCAAATCATTCAATTATAAGTTTAATAAGATAATAATATTACATTAGTTTCATAAATATACTAATATTTTGTTATGTTATATTCATGACCTACAATGATCTCTACTTATATCAAATTGGTTTTGAAATCATTTTTCTTGTGTTTGTTGGATTATAGCCTCCGGAACCAATGTTATTCATTTTTCCATGACTATATCTGATGGTAAAAGAAATTATAGATTTATTGGTTATATATTATATTTTAGAAATAATTTTTATTATTGTAATATTATATTAGACATATCATTATAAAACATAATTTTTGGAAATGTGGCAATGTCACTTCTGAATATGGTTGGACAACTAACTTGTGAGGTGATGTTATTAATTAGTGATTTACATTGAAGGTATTTAGGATAATGTTAATATATATATATGATATAAATGACATAAAAATATTCTAAAATGTTAATTTATAATTAGTCTTTAATTCAATCTAAAATTACAATGGGAACATTCTTCATGCGTATGTACGACCCACCTTCTATATGAATGGTATATTTCATTTTCTATCACTAAATTTTATAGATTAATATAAATACATATATAATTAATATATATAGTATTGATATCATGTTTAAAGTTCTTGAGATGCTGGAATCATGATCAAATTAATAGGAACATAAATAACTAATCAAAATATATATGAGAAATAGATTGATTATTACATGATACGTAACTTTAAAATGGAATTGTTAGTAAAAATGTAATAAAAAGTAATAATAAAATAGTATATGGTATTATATAAAAAAATAAATTTTTAATAGGTGAAAAATAAAATTATATTTATGACCCAGAATTTTTAATGTGTACGACGGAAGTCAAGACTTATTATAAGGGGTTTTTTTACTCAATTTTTACTCTTTTAGACATAGTTTAGGTTATGCACCAATATTCTAACATTAGGTGTGTATAAAACCCCTATTACAAGAAATATAATGAAATTTTTTATCCTTATAATTTTTTAAGATCAACATTATGTCATTACATCAAGAATCTTACAAATCAATTTCACCAAACTAGTTATGATTTTGTGTTATCATATCATTGATTATTAGGATGGATTATGATTATGTTTCCCTTGATAAAATATTATGATATATCTCATAAGAAACTCAATAATTTATTCTTCCTCTATTTATTCATGATATTTTCATGTAACACTACATTTTTTCCACTACATGATACTTAAAATTTTTGAGAAAATGTATTAAAAAAATATGACTTTCTTTCCCTCTTCAATTAGAAATATATTTTCATCCAAAACCATGTTATCTAAAAATGATTTCAAAAATGTTTTATTTTTATAGTATGATTTCTAAAAGAAATTGTTACACATTTTTATTTTTTTACAATTTTTCGAAATAAAGCTTCATGTATTTTTCTATGAAATGACTTTTTGGATTTTACAACAAATGTTAAAGGAATTTTTTTAAAATTTTTACGACAAAAATAAAACATCCTATCATCATAGCCAGTATTTTCATTGAATATTCCATTAAAAATAATCAAGATTATATTTTTTTTCAAAAAATCACGGTTTTGTATATTTAATAATGTTTTTTTTCAAATAAAAAAATCATATATTCCTCAAGAAATATTTCAAATGATTGATTAAAATCATTTTATTTCTAAGATGAAATCTGTATATGTTACTGATGTCTTAATTATGATATTATCTAGGGATAAAATTTTTATTATTTTTCTAAATAATTAATATATATGATAGAATTAGTTTTATGAAAACAATTTATCTCTCATGGGTTATACAATGAAAAAAACTAGATAAAACGAACTTCTTTGGCCACGAATTATGATATAATGAAATGATGAAGTGATTTTGAAACCTATCACTTTTATATAGGTTATAATATGATGATGTTTTTATGAAACCCATTTTATTTCAGTGGTTATAGTGTGATGAAATGTCATATGATCTTATTAAAAACATAAATATGGTTTTAGTTATGATATGGGTGGGACCTATATCGCCATAAAATCATTGGGTAAATATTTATATCTCGTGAGATAAGAAGGACTAAAATGGATAGTGAACCATGTTAATTAAGTGACATTATCCCATATTATGATCATGGGGTTAAATAAAGATTACTATAATGGTTTAGGGAGTAAAATCATTCTACTATTATATATTTGGATATAATCCTTGAATAATATGGAAATGATTTTATATACATCTATGTATGCCAAAAATGTTGGTATTGTGACAATGTTAGGCTCTTATAGCTCATGTTATTTTATTTCATTATGATTCAAGAACTCTGAACTACCGATATTTTTTCCTTGAATCGAGATTATGGTCTTTGATATACAGGTTATGGTTTCCAAATGTTATTCTCGTGTTCTCAGAACCTTATGTTCCAGTTATTCTTACATATGTCCCTTTTATACCCTTATTTGAATCTGAGATCAACCCTTTATTATGTTTCCTTTCTCAAGGGTTTGAAAAATATTATTAAATATGATATATCTAAGTAATGTGCTAGTTTTGAAAATTATATATGTGATCATGTAGCATATATATGGACATGTTTTTTGTGTTTCCATGTTTCTTAAGAAACCAAACTATTACAGTCAATAGGTGTTTGTTTGAGTGATGTAATTTATATTCATAAAAAATATGCAATATCTCTTTCTGATAGTCAATTGTAATAATAAAACAATATATTTACAATCAAACATTAATAGAGTTGATCCTATATAGAAACTTATTATGCACTCCCATAATTCAGAAAAGGTCTCATTCCAACTGGTTTTGAAACACAGTCTTCCAGACCAAGCATACCTCTATTTATATCACTCTATCACAAGCCACATCCCAGTCTAAATCCTAGGATATAGTCATTATCTCCTTGAAAAAATAGTAATGGAATTTTAAATGATAATTTTAAATTCTGAACATTTCAAAAAGATAATAAACATATTCATATGTATAAATTACCATCTCATTAAAAATAATAATAACAACAATTATTATGCTAATATTTATTATAAATATCATGACACACCCCTATATAAGGAAAAAAACTATATGAAATCCAATAAACTATATTAATTTGAACAAAAATAATATCAGAACCATCATACTCAATGAAATAATTCAATAATAATATCCAAACATAACATTATAATCCATCCAACTTACAAGAAAACTAGAAGCACAAAATATTACGATTTACATTTTTACAGAAAACTATAAAAATGTCCAATTTTCTAAAAAAAACAATTTTATAATTAAATAAATCTATATCTTTAATATAATTTAATTAATATATAACATCACAGGTGATATATATTTTTAAAAAAAGGAGTGGAATTGAAGTTGAATACATTTTATTTCTTCCATAATTTATTCCCATGAACCCCAAAAACCACAAATCAATAATACTACCATTAAAGAAAAAACATAGTTAAAAAATTTATAAATTATAAAAAATTATTAATGATTAATTCAAAGAGGTAAATATTAACTTTGGTGATTACAAAATTATCAATAAGGAAACAACATAAAAATAGTCTTATTTTGGTATAATACATGGTATCAAATATTTCTTCGAAAATGTTCTATAATTTAATTCATTTTGAAAGATGCCAAAGTTTTGTATCAAATATATTTTCTCATTAAAACTAGGTGTATTTAAAGTTTTTGTTAGTTAATAAAAAACTATATAGGTTTTTATTCTATTACTAACCTTTTTATAGAAAAATTAATCTACTTTTTGATATGAACTGACTACTAGTTAGAATGATTGTGAATTTAGTGCTAGAATACCACCTATTTTTGATAAAGTTTTTTTATTAGTACTAGTGGAAAATAATGATATAGTGTTTCCTTTGTAATATTGGTTTCAATTATCTTATCATGATTAGTGGTTATAAATTTCTATAGAAGAAACTTTTTTATTTTCCACAATAATAAAAGACTAAATATAATGAAAATCTTAGATTCTGGAATTCTATTTTTTTCAATTAAAAGAAATATATATTAAAATATCATCTTATGATATGGTTGTTAAAATTTGGAGGAATCTATAGGTTAAATATTTTAAAATGT
Source organism: Viscum album (assembly GCA_963277665.1). Classification (NCBI taxonomy): domain Eukaryota; kingdom Viridiplantae; phylum Streptophyta; class Magnoliopsida; order Santalales; family Viscaceae; genus Viscum; species Viscum album. The sequence goes on from OY728119.1 coordinate 648,331,201, forward strand.
ATAAGGTGTTAGAAATGAAAGGAGATATGTTGAGAGTATGTTATCAATATTTTTTCCTACCTATTTAAATAGTAACCCAAATGAAGCAAAATTTTAAGACAATTGTAAATTATTTACAATCATTTGGAGATAAAGAATTAATACAATGACATATTTTTGATAATGTTATTAAAATTATTTTTAATGATTGGGATTCGAAGGGATAACTATTGATGTTACTAAACATTTCACTAAGCTAATTTTTAATAACATTATAGGAACATCAATTCCATATGAATCCAAAATGAAGAGAGATTATAAAAATATAAAAGTAATATTATAGTACCTTTTTTATATACTTATGGAAATTATACTTTTGTTGGATTTAATTTTGTTAAATACTTTTAAAAATATACTTTCAGTGTATAAATATAAGCATTAATAAGTAATTAGTTCAAATAATAGTGATAATGAACATTATAAACGGTCTAAAACAATGAGACATATTATTTTAGATTATAATACTTAGTAATCAGACAAGAAATGTATAAATAATCAAAATAGTAAGAGAGAATCATCAAATATCATTTTTTATGAATGTAATAATACAACGTATTTTAGACCACATTTTCTGAAATTAAAGAATAAATATGGAAAATCCAAGAAGTATACTCTATGTAGAGGTACAAATGGTGTGGAATCAGTGGGAAAAAAATTTCTTCTATATGTGATACTACTTTTTCTAGCTCATCAGAAGATATAGGAAGTGATATTCAAAAGTATTTTTTATTAAAACATTCCATAGGATAAAAAATTCATTATGGATATATTAGCTGCATTATCTACGAAACAATTAAATATAGATTCTAAATGTATATATAAGATTGATGATTATTATTAAACTTCTTCACATGATAAATGATATAATTCATCTGATAATGTAAATGTAAATTCATTAGATAGTGATGATATTATTCTTACATTTTATGAAACATTTAGATGTATAGGCCTTACGGAGAAGCACAAAAATGATTAGTAAATATTATTTGTTGAAGAAAATAATGTTAATTATACAATGGATACATAAAATTATTCTAAAAATTCATCAAAATTTTATTCTATGTCAAATTATTATTTAAATTTAAGTGATTTTAATTTTTTTATTCCTTAAATCTAAATTCAATTGTTTCATGAAAATCTTGTATAACATTTCTTCATCTTAAGTAAATCTTTTCAAAATTTAAAAATAGCTAAAACACTCCAACAAATATAAATTTATACTATATACTGATACTAAATAACATTTACTTTTAAATTATTTTCTAAAAATAGGTATAATTTTTGATTAAATTTCAAATGGGAGGTCATTGAGAAAATATTTTTTTTAATAAAATTTTAATGTTTTTGTTTTAATTGATGTATTATTTGAAAATAACTATCATTTGCTCAATATACAGTATTTGAGAATATGGGGGTTCTAAAAACTTTCTTTGTTGACATAACTAAACCAGTGAATGTTTGAGTTCTAAGAATATAACTTTATTTCTTTAAGGAAATTTTTTTGAGTACCAACAATTCTAATGAATTGTTAATGGAATATGGTTTCCTAATTCATCTGATCAGTGATAGGTATAACTTAATAAATCTAACAAAGATTAATGGGGGATTAATCAGTTTTGGAGGAAACATCAAATGAGAAATCACAAGAATTTGAAACATTTCATTTCTTATAAAAACATTAATTTATAAACTTTTATATGATTAATGAAAAACTAACACCCTTATATGAATTACTCAAATATAATGTGACTTTTACATTGTGAATTTCAATAATGATAATTATATTATTAAAAATTGAAAAGGTGTTTTCATTATTTCTATGGACAAACATAATAATTTTTATATACATGACATCGAAGACTTAATACATTATTAGTTACATTGTCTATTTGAAACTAGATATTTGTCTTGGTTGGGGAACAAAATATGTAGAAAAATTTACATTAAAAATCTAGCTAAACATTCTATGAGTAGATATATTAGTTATTTGTATGAAATTATGTTTAACACTTCTAGATTTTTTTTTTATGAATTTGGTAAGCTACACAGGCATAATGAGATGGCCCTGGATGACCTCACTTAATTCTACACTAGGCATGAAGGGATGTCAAGACATGCATGGGATCAAAACTAGTGCATAGAAATCAAAAAATAACCTTTTGGAATGGTTTCTTCCTCAAATATGATTTAACACAAAACATATCACTATATAAAAATTTAGTATGGGTCATCTATAAATTTTGCACACATTCAGGATAAAACGAAAAATTATATCCTATGAATTAACATAATGATTCATAACCAACCCAACATGATTAACTCATTTAATTAAACATAAAACACAATACAAAAAACACATGGCATCATATAACAACAAGAATTGAAAATGATTATGTGAAATTTGGATTTCTCGACATATTGAATCCGTAATTAAAAAAAAAATCTTGAGTAGATCAATGCAACCAATTGTTTCCTTCTATATCCCAACTCACCCTTTAAACAGAGAGATAGTTTACAAAAACCGAAATAAAAAATACCTTCTATAAAATAAAAAACGATATACACGAACATGAGTGTGTATGTAGGGTGTTAGTTAAAATTCACAACATGATTTCACCATGGATTATATGTATTTCCATTAGTTAAACAATTAATTAGTGAAACATTTAAATGAAATTGAAAATGGGGGTTTTCAACATTAATGAAATTAATGTATTATAAACATAAAATAACTTTTTTATAGAAAGCGAAAAATGTCAATTAATTAAATTAATAATAATAGAATCATAAAAAACCAAAAAATATCCAAGTTTAAATTAATTAAATAAAAAAAATTCAACAAAATTTTAAAATAATTCCTGAAAAATGTTTTCATAAACCGAAGATTCATTTTTAATTTGAAAACCACATTCTAAAACAACAGTTACAATTATTTTTGAAGAATAAACCACTCATAAAAAGTCAAAAGAAAATATAATGAAGGACCATGAGATCAGAAAACAATGAAGGGGAAACAAATTAGCATAAATTATGCTAGAGGCCAATCCAGAACAAGGGGATCAAATAAATAAAAAAAATGGAAATTCTATATATAAAACCACCAATCAAGAAACAAGTGGCATTGCCTACTCCCTAGGTCAAAATGTGAAATTGACCCATTAATAATATAACAGCATTAACAAACCCTTGGTGTATGATACATAATATAATTACATAATCCAACAAACAATACCACCCCAACAATGTCAGGGTGGACCCCTCACCTTACCCTATCACAAGCCAAAGGAGACCCCAACAGTATATTCACAAACTAGAGATGCATGAATCAAGACCAATCTTCTAGATCCCTAGGTTCTTATGACCAATATAACCTAGTGGTTGGTCAATAATGAATAAAAAATAAACAATAATAAATAATTCACCATCTCTTATACCCCTATAACATAGAGCCACACATTTTAACAAAGCTTATCCATCAATTATATAAATAAACACACCCATCAATAAAATAAAAAAATGAGAAACCATGAGAGTCTATCTAAAAAACATATTATTTTTAAGGTTCCAAATGGGCCTTTACATTAAAATAAACGTTTAAATTCGTGATATATTTAACTTATTTTAAATCACAACCTTTCATAAATGTTTTGAAACACTTGGAAGAAAATCCCCCTTTAATTTCCAAATTAATTATTTTAAATACAGTAAATTTATTTGAAAACACAATAAAAGATCCAAATACTATTTTTTCAAAAAATCTAGTTAATAGAGTCCGTTGGGAATTTTTATAAATAGTTGGAATATTTAAAAATTTAATTCAAAGAACACAAATAGAATACAAAGGAAAAAACCCATCATTATTAGATTAAAATTCCTAAGAAACATTCAAAAAACCCATTTATGATACCATATATAATCCGACATTATTTCAAATGGAATGTATAAATATCTATAATTTCTTATATCTGATAATCAAGATATTAGATTGAAAAACACTCTAAATCAATCCGAATCAATCCCTAACCTGTATTCTTATTTGGTGAATACTCAAATTAATATAGAAAAAACTTTTATGACTCTTAACTCAATAAATCCGAAAGTTAAGAAAACTAAAACCCTAAAAACCCATGAGTAGTAAGCTAAGGTGCCATATTTTATTTTGAATGTGTGAGAAAGAAGGATAGTAAAAGCACCCCAATAAACTAAGAGGGGTAAACATGGATTTTTATATAATTTAAATTCCCACCGTCTCGTATTGCTCTAAAACATTATGTATATAACTATACACCTACCATGTTACTTCTACTAGATAATAGGTGCACATTTGTACTACAAAGATGCATGGTTACTCATAAATGTGTTCTAACTATTCATGTCCCCTTAACAACAAAATCAATTGAATAGATTCTTAGAAGACTACGCATAGCTTAGAAAATGGTTATCCATCCAGGTTAAATCATACTATCAAGGATTATATCACTACTCCAATGTTAACTCATTATTTTTTGAAACCACCCACAAACTATATGACAACCAAAAGCAATCATTATATTAGAATTGGGTGTTATAAAAACAATCAAACTATTGAAAATTAAAATTAACCAAAATTAACATTACGATTAATCCATAAGGCCCCATAATCCCCCCAATAAAACATTCAAACCCAGTAAATATTTTCTTGAAAATAAAAGGCTACTATGCAACAAATTGAAAATTCTGAGAGGTCTTCACTAAGGGGAACAACTCACATGATTCATCAACAATGTAATCCAACTAAAACGACCCAAAATAAAAAACTAAAATCATTAAATATCATCAAATGTTCCTAATACCCTACCAAACTAAAAACAAAAAATTGTGTGTCATAAAATGATATATACATATCATAGTTTTACACAACATTTTTAATTTCACTATAATGGTAAATTTGAAAGGAAGTTATACTCCGATGAATTTCATGGAAAATGACATCCTCTACCAACCATATATTGAAATAACATCAACATGATAATAGAGGAATAAGAAGGAATCCTCTAGAATAAATAATATAAGAACAAACAAACAAAAATGAGCCACAACATGAAAAAATGAGTTCACATCATGGGCCATTATTTCAAAATAGAAAATGTGTACCAAAAACTTAGGGAACCACCTTATGGTGAACCCATGAAACAAAAATAACACGCAAATGTAGTTAACTAATATAATATAATATGTACTAAACTCCATATTATAGATCCAATGGTCTCACATGTCAATCCTACCAACAAAAACATCATCATGGATATAATTTCACCCATAACCTCAAGAAATAAATATTTAACCTAATGATATTTCAAATATCCCCAAACAATAAACAAATATAAGAAATGATCAAGTGATTCCCAAGAAGATAGATATTATATCACTAAAACAATAATCAAATTAAATACATAAAAAGGAAGCCACAAAATAAATCAACACCTTATCCAAATTGAATCACAAAACCTTTATAGATGTCTCAAGTGGCTATACCATGGAAATTTACATTTGATAAATCTAAGAATTCGAAAATAATTGGTTTGTTTTCAAGGAAAAAGATGGTCTTAACACCGACATCCAACATGGGGTTGGTGTAGAGTTACCGACTAGAAAATCTCTATCGAAAAAAAAGAGGGAACACCATTGTAAAATAGAACTCTACTTATAATGAGACATTTTGGGAGGTATGAATGACATAAAATAATTCCAAAACCCAATAAATTCATTCCTATAAACTCAAAAATAGATAAAATTAATTTCATTAGAGATCCAAATAAAATTATCATTTAAAATTTTTAAATATTAAAACCCTTTCTAATTAGAATAAAATTACTTAAAGGAATAATTTTGAATAGAATTTACCATTATTTCATTATAGGCCCTTAATATAGATTTATTATAATTTGAAATCATATCCGAAAAAATGGCATCTATTTTAAAAGAATTTATCTAAAAAATAAATTTAATTTCATGATCCCTCAACTTCCATTTAAAAAGTAATAGTATCAACTCGCTAATTATTAAAATTTGAAACAATTATATAAATTCATTCAATGATTAAAATTTAAATACTATCATATTAAACTATATTAAATTTAAATAAAAATTTAATTCCATTATAAAAACGTTTCCAATTATGAAACTAAAACCAACCACCTTACAAAAGAGCCTTTAGAAATAATGAATCCCCTTTGAATTCACACACTAAAAACAATTTTTAAAACAAATATTTCAACAAATTCCATTTTTAAACCTAAATAAATCTTTCTAACAACAAAATATTAAACAATATAATAGATAATGATACAAATTATCTAAAAAACAATTCCATAAACATAATAATCTCATAAAAACCATCTTTAATTTAGTTAAAATACGTATAAATCAATTTTAAATAAATATTGAATCGTGATAGATATAAATTATAATATCATTAAAGATATATTTATGAGAATGGCTTTTATTTACAGTTTTATGAATGTCCTCCAACTTTGTGGAACACTCTGGGATACTCACAATAACATTTGTAATGCCCTTACACTATTTTACATACCATGAAGACTATCCGTAGAGACCTAGTTATACTTATAATTTCACCAAAAATTAAAAAGGTAACCCCAAAATCACTAGTTGAAATCACTGGCAATAAAAAATAAATAATTCTATCATCTAAAAATACATCAAACGATCAAAATAAAATCATTAAAAAAAATATTCAACTATGAAATTAACATCGTAAGATTTGTCTATGAATTAGAATGAACTTAAAAAACTTTTCAATCATCATCCTCTAATGTTCATACATAACTATCTACATTAAAGCATAAAAACCCCAAAATAAAAAGAAGTAACTCTCAATAACCTTGGAAATTACAAAAAATGTAGTCTCTGATCTGATTTTTAATGAACTATTACTAGCTAACCATACATGTAACCCAACACCATTCACTACGAGGCTTGATGTGAATTCATGATCTGTATGGTGTTGAAACTCATTCTTTACCACCACAACAATCAATTTTGGGCATGGTTTTTTCCCTCAAATCATAGTTATCAAGAAGAATATAATTTATAAAATACATCATGAATTATCTATAATTTAAAAACTCAAATAATGTAAAATGTATATATGAAACCCAATAAATAAAAAATGATCCTCAACATACCAAATATGATTTTACTCATCTACATAGAAATGAAAAATCATTAAAAAAACCCAAATCAAATATACAATAAATATTTATTTATAAAATGAACAAATGTGCATCTTAGAGCATATATGAAACCCCAAAATAAAAAAAACTCGAACCAAATTCAAAGACCACCTCTATCATCAACATACTGAAAATGTATTCAAAAAATAATGCACAACAGAAGAGGGATGGGCCCAAGGTTCCCAATGCAACCAAAAAGTCCTAAGGAGGCCGAAAATAGTGAAGGTCGAGGGAATCCCCTTGAACCAAGTTGACCCCCTCTGGCTTCATGGTGATTACAGTGTAAAGACAAAATTGTGCCGGACTAGGGACATCGATGGAAGCAAGGTGATCCACAACCTTATTCCCCTCATTCCTTGTGTGGAGAACACTGATGTTGGTACTGATCATGTCTTTCCATTTCCAGGTGATGTAGTGGAAAGACCATGGGATGACGCTATATCCATGTAAGGCATTGTGGAGGGTTAGGGAATCAGTTTCCACCTCTGATAAAGTGATCCCCTCTCGACGGCATAAACAGAGTCCCATCAACATTTTCTTGGCCTTGGACTAGAGAGAGGAACCATGCACCAAGATAGTATAGAAATCCATAATGACTGACCTAGAAGGGTCATGAACCACCCCTCCTCCTCATATTTCCCCCAGGCTTCACGACCCATCAGTGTTACGTTTGAGCCATCTTCTTGTCGGTGACCACCACACCCAATTTCCTCTCCTATTTCTTCTACCTAGAGCATCGGTATCAGTATGTGCCTTGACACGTTGGAGAGTTGATAACTCCTTCCATTTGCGAAAAGATCTAATCAAATCCAGCCAAAGGAAATTTGTACGTATAATGATCTCCTGACCAGAATTGGTGTTCCCTTCGTGTCAGGCATTGTTCCGTGATTTCCAAATCGACCAACAGCCTACATGAAGGACCATCGTGTGGACCATCTACTCAGGGATCCTCTTCTCCTTGTTGTGAAATCATTTATCTAGAAATGGAATATCGGCCATGCAGTTGTCATAAATTTCTATGAACTCACGAAAGTGCTTCCCCACCACCCTCTCCCATTTTAGTTCAAAAAACCAGTGACCCATGTTCTCCTCCTGGTGTACTGAGCAGCAGGGACACCATGAAACTAATGGGATGTTACAGTGCTTCATATTTTCTTTCTGTGGGAATGGCCTGGTGATATAATCACCATATAAGAAATCTATGTATGAGTGGATTTCATTTAGACCATAAGATCTCATTCCACATGTCACTCCGTTCGTGGGGGCCATAGAGCATTTGACATCTCGTGAAGAGAAAGACCCATAAGTATAGGGAGAGAACATGAACTTGTTTGATTCGGAGTTGGTCTCGATAAGGTTAAGGTATTGTGCTGGTCCTTGTCCTTGATCACTACAATGAAGGTCAGGTGTGCACTAGCCCCCTTGAAAGTGATCTGTGTGGTCAGACAACCAGGGAAGTTGAGGATGGATTTGGCCCAGTTATGGTTCTAGAATAGGATGTCCTCCCTCACCACGATCAATCTGGACTATGATTATAGAGAAACAATATGCGGGGAAATTGCTGACAAGAAGGGAGAGGTTTGGCCAGCACCACTGGACTCAGGATCTACATGGGATTTTTTCTTGGTTGTTCTCTAAAGTGTACGCTACTCCAGAAACTCCCAAGATATATTTTTATGCAAGAACTGGACAATTTAATTGAGCCGTCGAAAATTGATACCCCCTACCCTAGCTGGTTGCACCACCCTATCCCATGAATCCCAATGGCTATTGCCCTATGAACACGGATCCCAGATGAAGCCATAAATGATCTTTTAAATTCTATTGATGATTCTCTCCATGGATTTGACAGATGATAGAGATTTGATTATGGACAGGGACGAAGCACATTCTATTGACCAACGTTATTTTGGCCCCAAACGAGCGGTATATGTTCTTCTGGTTGAGTATCCAATTAGTAATCCTGTTGACAATAACGTCGAAGTCACTTAAGAGTAGTGGCCTAAGGGAGATTGGTGCACCTAGATACCTCATGGGAAATGACCCTCTGTGCATGTCCAAGCTTCGATTGAAATCTTGGGTCTAAGAGACATTATAACCATTGGATATAAAGAAATTCCTCTTGGCCTTGTTGATGACCTCCCACTCCAGATTCAACACTAAGGTAGCACCATGTTGGTAAAACTGATGGACTGTCCATTGGCATTCGAGAAGATGAATGTATCATCCATGAACATTAGAGGAGATAAGGGGGGAGTCCACTGACTTCTACAATATGTCGTGGTCTCACTGTTGTTAATGCCTCTGTGTAGATGCTGACTGAGGACATCCTACGATAGAATGAAGAGGCTCAAAGACGAGGGATATCCCTGCCTCTGGCCGCAGGTAGCCTTGAAAAACCCATTCATTTTCCCCATAAAAGTGACGTCCATCCTGGAGGAGCTAAATCACATGTAGATTATGTCCATGTTCCACATGGAGAAACCCATTTTTTCCAGCACCTTGTTGAGAAATCCCCTCACTACATGGTCTTAAGCTTTACTCATGTTCAACTTCATACCCAGATTTGAGCTATGGGTCTTATAGTCTAAGTCTCTGATCATCTTCTGAGATAGTGTAACGGCCCCATGAATGGACCACCCTTTCACGAAACCATGTTTTTCCACGGACACCCACCATGGGATATGGGCAGCTACCCTTTCCTTGATCAAGAAGACAATGATCTTATAGGGAATGATATAGATGCTTATAGTCCAATGGGGGGATATGGAAGTGGGATTCATGATTTTGGTCAGGAAAACAATGTTCGTGGCAGAATCGGCCCATGGGAGGTAACCCCACCCCCAGAAGAAGTCACGGATGATAGTGGTGTCATCTACTTTAACGATGTCCCATGTTTCTCATTAAAATGAACCCATAAACCCGTCTGGGCCTGGCGCGCTTTCAGGATTGAGCCTCATTATGGAATCCTGAATTTCCTTTTCTTCCGAAATGGAGCTCATGGCGGTGTTGTCCTGGAATGATAGCTGGTGGATAACCACATCAAAATAACCCCATTACTCCCCTGTATAACAATTAGGGAAGTGATTTTTGGGACCGACAAAGAGTTATTCCCTGGAGGCCCAGGACATAGCACCTATTGTGTCTCTATCATCAGTGTACCTTCCATTATCTAGTAATATGTTGGGATTCACCATGCACTTACGTTCATTGATAAAACCATGGAAAAAACCTGTAATCATATATCCCTCCCTAAGACATTTGATCCTGGACTCCTCCCTCACTAGGAATTCCTGTTTAAGGAGAATGTCTTCCAGAACACTCTTCTTGCTAGAAAGGTTGTCGAACACCCTATCATCCCAGTCGACCTCCAAGTTTCCCTCCAAGAAATCCCCATCTAGCACGGTTTTAGGGATATCATCATCCATGGATGATTGAGCACTCAACTATGATTGAAGCTTAGAATTAATCCTTTAGAGTTTTTAGTGTATGAAAATCCATGAATGTCCCTATGTGGGATCCCCCCAAGTGTTGTTAACGAGGTCTTGGAAACCTGAGAGGTGGTCCCAGTGGTGATAATATCTAAATTTTGCGAGCTAGTTCTGTCTAGAGGATAAGGAAAAGTGTAGGGGGAGTGATCAGATAATCCCTGAACCAGGTGTCTTACCTCAGTGTCATAGAACGTAGATATATAGTGAACGTTGGCCAGGATGTGATCAAGGAGACTCCATGAGCGGTTCCTTCATTTCTGGTTATTGCACCAGGCGAACCTTTCTCCCGAGAAGCTGAGATCGGAGAGCCCTTTCCCAGCCGTAAACTGGATGAACTCCATGCTCACATTCTTCTGAAATGGGTCTCGTCCTTTTCTATCTTCTACATCAGTATGCACATTTAAATCCCCCCAATGATCTAAGTAGAGTTTCCCGGATCAAAAGAGTTGAGGCCATTCCATAAGGATCTCCTTTTAATCATATTACACCTTCCGTAGACGAAATATATAAAGAATGTAATTCTGCCATTTCCCACCCTCATTGTAGTATACTGGTCACTGGCTTGCACCATGTCCACAGTGAAGTTACTATTCCACATAACCCACATATGATTATTAGTAGGGTCAGCATGCGAGCACCATGCTAATTGATTTTCCCAGAGAGTTCAATGAGTTTGGATGGAGATTGTTTATACTCGATAACTACTACAATGGAGGCCTTCATCCTTCTGATTTCCCTAGCGAGGAAGTCCGCCTTAACCTGAGCTCCAATTCCATTGGCATTCCAGATGATTACCGAAATCATTTATCAAACAATATACAATCAATGGCCACATAATTCATGGACTTTTCGAATTTTGAGGACTATTACTCGTTTAGGTACCAGGACAGAGATCGTGTGAAAACTCTTTCCGAATTGGTCATCGGCGAGGGTGCCAGTTTCTGGGCCGCCCTGGAGACATTGGTGGAGTGGCCTCTATCAGTAGGAGTGGACCTGAATGTCTACCCTGGGAGCCTAGGATTATGAAATTTGGGTTCTGCCTTCAAGATCCTCAAGGTGTTACAGACGTTAGGGACCGATGACCACCCCGAGTAGATACCCCTAGAGAAGATCGAGTATGAGTACATCCTTCCCCTATTGGCGACTACCTAAGGGAGAGAGATGGTAAGAGATAAGGCTAGAGCCTCTGCAGAGTAAATGGATTCCATGGAGCATGGTGGGGGCAGAACCGGAGGGCCAAAGAGACTAGCCAACCTGAATGAGAGCTTCCCCTCTAGTAGAGATCCCAACTATATCTCAGATATGAACATTGTAGGGGTCGAGAAATCATCCGGAGATGGTGTCATAGCTCTAGGAATGAAGGAAGAAAAGTTCAAGAAAGATAATAAAGGGCAAGAAATTGGTGGGATCAGTGCCTCCTCAAAACTTGGTGTGGGAGCCAGGGAAGTCATCAATGGCCTTGTAGAGGAGTCTGCAGTGGGGGTGATTCGATATGGATGCAAGAAGACGTAGTATGCTGTTGTGACCCGATCCTGGGATGGTTTCAAGACGTCGAATGCTGGTGGCGTCTACAAACTAGCTGGGAGTGCCCTTGGAACAAGAAGAAGGGGAAGTACCTTGGGAAGACCGAGTTGGAGATGACCCGGTCCCATACCAGCCCGTCTTCCACCTAAAGGGAGAGCCATTTCGAAATGGGATGGGAGATGTCTATCTTGACACATAAGCAAGTAATTGACGCATCCACACATCCTATGGTCCTATTTTCAGCACATAGGAAACCCCCCATAGCATCACCAATCGCTTTGAGAATGCCCATGTTCTGAAAGGGGAGCGACAACCGAGGAAGTTTGATCCAAACAGAGGCGTGCAGACTTTCCATGACCTTTTGAATGTTCATGGACCAATAGGACATGATATATCACCATCAGCTGAAAGATCTCATATCTTTTCACCACACGGACACGAAATCTGCTTCCGAGGCAAGAAAAATGTATAACAAATTCCTGTGAACCGGCGAGATCTACACCTAATACTGGAGACCCCAAGAGCTGACAAAGCGCTTGAAGATGGCGAGGGGAGGTTTCTCAGATCCAAAGCTCACCGGAAGGCTCCATATCCCACTTTACAAATATTAAAGAAGTTATGTTCTTCCAACATTAATAACAGTAAATTCAATGAAAATTAATTCTTTTTTGAATATTAACCACATTACAACATTAATATTATAATATTTGAAAACTGAAACACACCCTTTTTACTTTTTTGAAATCTTAAAAATCAATTTATGTATTCATTTTAAAATATATCATGAAAAATACATTCATAAAAAAATTTAAATTTTCATTAATAAAACATCAAAAAAATAAATTTCAAACATTTTTAATGAACCATCCATCAACTTATAAAATAAAAAACAATGTAAGAAGGCATCATGAGATCCTCAAATGATACATAGGCAATCATCAAATCTAAATGGTTCTATTTTATAATCTATCAGATGGAGGTACATGAAATCAATAAATTAAAATACCATATATATAATGACAAATCAATAAATAAGTGTTATGGGTAACTTACTAGGTACTAATGTGAGATGGACCTAAAAGTTCTATAATATCATGGACCACTTACTAGGGTGTGTTGCATCCTAAAATAATACATGGCACCTAGTAGGCCATCACAGAAATCCTCAATGTGGTACCCACCACCGATCCCATCATACAGTTTAGGGGATACTATATACATGTGTACAGACTATGATATCATGAATCGGGACCTCTCATCAAGACACAGAGGTAAACATGATCAATTTAATAATGATTTGAATCAATACAAATCCATGTTTAACAAGAAGAAATAATTCTCCCTTTCTTCAATAACCCTCATAAAGTACTTCCCACACGCACATAATACACCCATCACATATATAAATAAACACCCATAGTAGATTATAAAATAGAAGTGGTAACAATGAGGGTCTCTCAGGAAGAAATACAAATTTTTTGTGGTTTAAAATGGGGCATCTCATGAAAACTATCTAACCTATTTGATTCATATTTAACATAAATAAAATCACGTGTCTTTAATTTTTCATAGAGAAACATATAAATCTCACAACTTCTCCTTCAAAAAAAACCATTATAAATAAGGAAACACCCTTTGGAAAACCATAAGAAGACTCGTGTCCTATATTTTCCATTAACAAGGATTAGTAATCCCTTTGGAAATTTTTTAAACACTTGGAATATGAAATAAATTAACTAAAATATGATACATATAATCCATTGGGAATCCCCTTTATTTTAATATTGGAATCCATAATATTCATTAAGAAAACCAATTGATGTTACCATAAAAAGTACAAATTTATTCGTATAGAGTTTTATAAATCAAAATAATGTCATGTATTTCATAATAAAGAAATTATTTATAAACTCTTTCCTTAAATAAATAGTAATAGATTCTTAACATATTAACTTCAAAAGAGAACATTCAAACTAGAAAGGTAACACCTTATGTGTTTTAAATCACAAAAGAAAATGGTTAAAAACTAGTGTAGAAAATTTTATTTATGTCGGTTTTTAACCGATGTTAATATGAACAACGGTATAAATATTTTTCTTTAAGTCGGTTATTTAAAAACTGACGTAAAAAACATAACATCGTGGTGTTTTTCACGTCAGTTAATTAATAACCGACGTGCAAAAACTAGGGGGGGTTTATCACGTCGGTTGTTATATAGCTGTCATGATAAACCAGAGGGGGGGGGGGGTTATCACGTCAGTTATTATATAACCAACATGATAAACCCATGCGGAGGATGTTTATCATGTTGGTTATTTAATAACTGATTTGATAAATCCCTGGGAAATGGTTTATCACGTCGGTTATATAATAACCGATGTGGTAAACCAGTCCGGGAGGGGGGGGGGGGTTATCACATCAGTTCATAAATAACCACCGTGATAAACCATTTCCCATTCCTTTTATCACATTGGTTATTAAATAATAGACGTGATAAACCCTTCACGATTCCTTTATCACGTCAATTATAAAATAAAAGACGTGGAAGACCAATTTGTTTTTAATAAAATTGAATGCAGTCCTATGCTCTCACCAAAAACAACCAGAAACCAAATCAAGAATTCATACCACAAAAACAGAAGAATATCAAAATAATAACCAAAGAAAAATTAAGAATAAACATTGATAACATTTAAAACATACCCCCCTTGACAGCCCGCACCACCCACTGAACAGCACCCCTCACCCCACTGGATAGCCCCACCACACCACTAGACTAACCCCCGACCCACTGGACAGCCCCAAACACCCTGGGACAACCCCCCCCCCCCAGTCACCCTCATTTCTACCCCCTACACCCTGAATAACACTCTCACATCACTGGACAACCCTCCCACCCCCACCCCCTCACCCCACTAGACAGTCCCCACCACACCCCTGGAATGCCCCTGACGCCCTGGACAGCCCCAAACACCCCTGGACAACCCCCCATCCTCATGTATACCCCCACCCCCTAGACAGCACTCCCACACCCCTGGAAAGCCCTCCCACACCCCTAAAACAGACCAAAAAGTTAGAAAAAACAAACGAGAACCCCCTCACCCCACTGGACTGCCCCCACCAAACCCCTGGACACCCCCCACACCCCTGGACATCACCACCTCCCCATGGACGTCCCCCTACCCTCATATAGACCCCCCACCCCCTGGACAGCACTCCCACACCCCTAGACAGCCCTACCACACCCTTGAAACCGACCAAAAAGTTACCAAAAACCGACTAGAATTCCCTCTACCAATTAGACAGCCCCCACCACACCCATGGACTCCCCCAATCCCTACGGACACCCCGGACCCCCCCCCCATTGGACATCCCCCCCACCCCCGGAAACCCCCCACCCACCCCACAGGACACCCACACTCCCCTAGACACCCCCTGGACAGCCTCCCACTCCCCGGGACTTCCCTTCCACCCTCTTGGAAACTCTCCCACCCCCTGGATTGCCCCCCAACCCCACTCTCATGGACACCTAGGACCCCCCCCCCCCCCAACCCCACCAGACATCCCTCCTAGACCCCTGGACACCCCTCACCACACTAAATAACCCCCACACCCTTGGATCCCCTCCCCCCAAACCAAAATCCATACCATAAAAAACATCCAATGTAGACCAAAACAAGAAGTAGAGAAAAATTAAACATTCACATATATAACATTAAAAACATACACTGCCAACTTCAAAAAAACTAAATACAACCTAAACAACTACCAAATACACAATTACAACGACAATATTCAAAATTACATTTTACATTACAAACAACTAAAATTCAATCAAACCTGTATAATACTTTGACCACTCAACATGTATGTGTTTGATGGCTTGAGAAGTATAAGTTTGAGGGTCATAAAGAAGCTATAAATGAAAAGGATAGTAGTTAACTTGTATAATGAATTAATCAAATTGAAATATTATGGAAACGTTTAAGAAGAAATCTTAGCAGGTCAAAATTCACAACTATCCCACTTGTTATTATTTCATATATAAATCTTAACATATAATATCCGCATTCGATGATGCCTTATTGTTCATGACAATTCTGTTTGAATGAGTGTAAATTCAATATATTATTTTTATGTAATAAATCAAAAAGTACACATTTTAAACGGATATTTACCTTCGAATTTACATTTTGATCTATTCACTCCTTTTCTTTGTGTTTTTTCGAAAGTAGACCCATCCCCATTTAGAAACTAATATGAATGGGGTAAATTTAAAATTCATTATAATATATAAAACTATCGATAAATTGAAACATACTTTTCCAATATATTCTTAAAACTTTCCCACACATCATCATGGACAGTTCATATCCAATAAAGTGTTTTCTCCCTTGAAAAAAAACCCTAACAACCAATGATCACTCATAAAAGGAAATTTAAGGTTAGTGGGTTTTTATGTTAAAAGATAATGAACTGTTTAATAGATATGTGTTTCATACCTCTCACGAAAAGGCATCATCCAACATTGGGTGACTATATTCTGTTCAAGTCTTTCAGGAATATAAAGAATTATTTATTCCTCATCCAGTGCACATGTTTCAAGGGAAATCAATTGCGGGTCCATGAATCCATATATATCTATCAGTTCATTCCTATGACAAATTTTATAAAGATGCCTAATACAAAACATATATAAGTATACATTTTTAATAAATATAATGCAATGAAAAGGTGTTAAGACTTACATGGAAAAAAATTTCACCACATTGATGCCCAACTTATCTCCAGTAACAAGCTCCATGATATCAGTTTTCATAATACTCACATTTATTGTAGGTCCACAAACATGTGCTTCCATTGGAAACTCATAATTACCCATCAACAAATTTGAATATCTTGAAAATCTGTCAAGACTACTATAATCTGTATCTAATGTTATAGCCATTTGTCTTTGTTGTTGTCTATACAGTATTTCTTTACCTTTGAAGTATTCCTGTAAAAATAAATAGAAAAATATATTAGTTTTCAAATGATAAAAAACATTAATAGAAAAATAAAATAAATGATATAACATTCATTCCATTATGGTAATGAGTCAAAGGAGTCTGGATGGATAAACTAAAAAAATGGCTGATACTATGTCCAACTATCGTCACCTCATCTATAGGCAATGGTACTCGAACTTGTCTATCTATAATATCATGTACAGTGACCCTATGATTCTCTAACTCTCATTTTTTATGATGAACTGCATCTCCTATACAATATACCAACCCATATGCTTATCTATGATGTTGAGGACCATCAACATACAACTCATAATAAGTAGGAAGCTACCGAGGAGGATGAGGATAAAAATGGTGTCTGCAGGCTGAGGTGGGGGAGTGGGAGCTACTGGCGAAGGTGGAGGATAAATATTGGGGTCTGTAGGGGGAGGTGGAGGAGTGGGAGCCATAGTCTAAAATTGTCTTTGCATGTATGAAAAAATAGACTGTACTGACGCTCTAATCGTTTCCTCCATCATCGCATTAATATTATGAACTTCAGGCTCCAAGGATTATTTGTTTATAAACCCCCTCAACGTTAGAAGTTGAAGAACATGGCAAAAATTTTCTAACCAATACACCTGCCAGATATCCTCTTACACGACCAGGATGTTCGGGCATTCCCAATGCTACAGATAAAATATCATGCCTCCCAGTAGTTGTAAATTCCCCATGTGAACTCTTCTCCTCAAGAGAGTCCTATATCAATTAATTGAACATTTCTGTAATTATTGAAATTATATAAAAAAATAGTTAACTTAAATAAATAAAATAGATATCTTACAATCCTCTCAGCTACGATTCTAGATTTTTCTGAAATATATTTCCCTTCTTTGCCCATCCGATCTCTCATCCATTTTTCATGTCTAGATGGAGGGTATGGAGGGGCCACCTCTCTAGAACTTGAAGACTCATCTCTTAGTTGTTGAAATTTTTATGGCATCATTTTTTCTTCCAAATATGTATACCCTCACCGAGATAAACTATGAGGGTATACATTTTTAGACTGGATCACTTGATGAGCTTTCCTTGTTTGTTGTAAATTAAGAATATGAAATCATTAACAAAACATTAATAAGATCATTTATATAAGAAATCTTATAAAAGATTATATTTCCCTTACAAAAAATGACTCTTTTCTTATATTTTCAAAAAACTATCTTAATGTGTCTTTTTCTATAAAAGGATATATACGACATGGATTGTATTGACACCTATGACCATTAATGAAATCAAATGAGAGTGTTGATTTGAGATCCCTCCATCTCCTGGCAGCCAACGATAAGCATTTATTCCTAACTCCTCCAGTGTCAGGAATATCAATTGTCATCTGATAAAGAAGAGATTAAAAATATTATATATAATAGAATCATTTAAATAATAATCAAACAATAGCAAAAGATCTTACCAAAATCATCTCGGACAACTGAGAGATTATATCTTTATCCACACATCTCCTGTCATCATACATAATACTTACTTTTCTCTTAGCCTGAGTTGATAAAAAACTATTAAAATATTTTGCATTTGGACCTCCATGAATATCATCATCATCAAACCCAACGAGTATCCTCTGATCCTGCATATGTGCAAGTGCTAATTTTGGTAAACGTGTGCACCCACACTTACCAAAATTTTAACTTTTTGTCGTAATATGATCACATGAGGATGATTGGGGAACATCAAGAGGGGCATGTAAATGTTCCTCCCTAGAGGTATGACCAATATGATCATCCCCAAAATCATGTGGTTGATCAACTGAATGATCTGTCATTATCCTTCAAATAAAAAAAACAAACATTAGTTCACAAATATACAAATTCAAATATTTTAATACTACTATAATCAAAAAATAGAAAATTGTACTAAGTTACGTAATAGTAAACATTGTTAATATGGAAACCATGTTAAAAATGGTAAAGATTGTAAAGATGGTCAAGATGGTAAACATGGTAAACATGGAAAACATGGTAAACATTGTAAACCTGGTAAACATGGTAAATTATTTTTCACTTCATAAAAATAATAGATATATAATTCATGTAAGGGTAAACATGATAAAGTAAACTAAACAAACGTAAAACAAACAAAAACTTATACTTATTTTGTTTTAATACATTTTTTAATAATGAAAAAAACTTACAATATCTAACATTTTATGAAAAAAATAAATGTAAGCAAGAAATAAACATATGTTAACAGTGATTTTAGGAATGTAAAAATGGATTGTTTTCCAAAATTTGTTCATCATGATCATTCCTTATTTCAAAAACCATGTCTTTTACATGCTCATCATTATGTTCTGTTAATATTTCCATGGAAGTAGGGATCTCACATAAATCTACATCTTCATCAAGTTCATCCTCACCAAAAAATTGTTTTTCCCTTGTAAAACAACAGCCCACTGCATAACTGATTGATCTACTATATAGAGAATTTTTTTGCATGTGTTTCCATTATAAAATAATCAGTTCATTCTTCCAATCTATTTAGATTAACAAGTGTCATTCCAAATTCATTGTGTTTGACACTGTTGTTACCGGTAAACCATTTACAGTTAAAAACTGGAACATTAATGTTAAATTAATCAACCTACCATATGTATTAAATCACTCAATAATATGCACTTGATGAATAAATTGGGTTTTTGTCCATAGCACTCAAAAAATGCATTGCTTCTGCAAACACCAATACACCACTATTCTAAACTGCACTTCTGTTGTCCTGAAAATTCATATGAAATGCATAGACATTAATTTCATAACCGGACCATGTTATCACATTTAAACATGAACCACCCACTTTCTATTTTAATCTCTATGATACACCTGATCTACCAAGCAAGGTCTTTCTAAACCATGAAAAAAATGTTTTGTTGTGCTCATTCAATATCCACATTTCTTTCTTCTTTGGATGACATTGTTCCAACTCATTAATATTAAATGTGATATATGGTTGAGCATCATCTATGTTATTCAAGATGTATGATTCTAACTTCTTCATCTGATCAGCTGACAATGATTTGAATTTCAATCCATGAATCCCCTTTCCCTAATTATTAACTCGTTCATGGCGAGATGGAGGCAAACCTATATGCTGCACCACAACCAAGTAGATCGTACAAAACACTGCTACCTTCTCATAAATATAATTTTCAATAATGGAGGCTTCAGGTCAATATGGGTTCGTAACATACCCCTTTAATATTTTCATATAACTTTCAAAAGGATACATCCAACGAAGATATACAGGTCCACAAACCTTTATTTCTCGAACAAGATAAATCATTAAATGCACCATTATATCAAAAAAAAGTTGGAGGAAAATACATTTCCAATCGACAAAGTATAAAAATTGCTTCTTTTTCAAAAATGTTCAAAGCATTCACATCAATCGCCTTATTACAAATTGTATTGAAAAAATAACACAACATCATTATAGTCTTTCTGACACAGATGGGCAATATTCCACACAACGAAACTAGTAGAATTTGTTGCATCATGATGTGACAATCGTGTGATTTCATACCTATCAACTTCATGTCCTTCAATGAGACAAAATTTTTTACATTTAAAAAATAACCTTGAGGCACTTTGATATCATGAAGTCACTGAAAAAATCTAATTTTCTCCCTCTTCAATAATGTATGACAAGCCGGGGGAAGAAATGTTCATCTTCATTTAGGAGTGGGAGCTAACTCCAAACGTATTCCCATTGATAGTAAGTCTAATCTTGAATTCAACCCCTCTTTTGTCTTTCCTTTAATATTAACAATGTTCCAATTAAACAATCACAGATATTATTTCCACGTGCTTGACATCAATATTATGTTTAACTTCATGATACCTACAATATGGTAGCTCAAAAAATATTGACCTTTTCTTCCAAACATGTCTATCATTACCATATTTCTGTGTCTTTCCCAATGTCACAACAAGGATTTTCACCCTCTCAAAATACAGATCATGGGATAAAGGTTTTGGAGAAATATTAAATTCTTGTGAGCCATTGAATGCATTTTCTAGTCTTCTATAAGGGTGATCCATAGGCAAAAACTTTCGATGACCCATGTACACTGTTTTCCTCCCATGATGCAATTGACAATATGACGTCTGTTGTTCACAAATTGGACATGCTTTATTCCCTTTAACACTGTATCCTGACAAATTTATGTATGCTGGGAAGTCATTTATAGTGAACAAAAGCACTGTATGTTGTTGAAAATATTCAATTTTATATGAATCATACACCCTAATACCATCAGCCCATTACACTTTCAAATCATCAATCAACGATGACAAGTAAACATCAATATCATTGGTCGGTTTCTTTGGACCTGAGATCATTATACGCAACATGACATATTTGCGCTTCATACAAACTTCAGGAGAGAGGTTGTAAATTTCATATAAAACATGCCATGAACTATGTATGCTACTGATGGTTCAGTATGGATTCATTCCATATGTGAAAAACCCTAGTTTGAGATTTCTAATTTCATTTCCAAATGTTGAATATTGCTCATCAATTTTATTACATTGTGGAAAATCAGTTGGATGACGTATTTCTCCATCACATAACCATTCATCTGCATTCCATCTTAACCTTTTTTCATCATGTGAATTAGCAAATAAACGTTTGAAAAGATTAATTATAGGAAGATACCAAAATACCTTTGAAGGAATCGTTGTAATCTCAACATCAGCCTGTGATTTTTGTTTCACCTTATACTGTGATGTCCCACATTTAGGAAACTCTAACAGAAATTCATATTCCTTCCTATATATAATTCAGTCATTCAAACATTCTTGTATTTTCTTGTATCCCAATCCCGTTAGGCATAATATTTTTTTTGCCTTATAATGTGAATCTGGATGATCGTTAACTTTTGGAAAAATGTCTTTCATCAATTATAGCAGCTCTGTAAAACTTATGTCACTCCATCCATGTTTTTCCTTCAGGTTATTCAATCTTAACACCGCTGAAAAAACAATAAAATCAGTACAGCTTGGATATAATGGTTTTTTAGCATCACCATATAGAAGCGCAACTCTTGGTTTTATATCAATTTGTTCTGCTGCAATATCGCGAATCATTTCTTTAATTCCTTCAGAGTTACCATCTTGCGAATCATAATCATCAGTGACATTCAATCTAGTTTCACCATGCCAAATCCAAGGGCTGTAACTCAGATTAAAACCATGACAAATCAAATGATCATTTATCTATCTACTTTTCAACTTCTTCATATTCAAACATTTCAGGCATGGACAGAAAAAATGACACTACTTGGAACATTTCGTTTAGAAAATTCCAAAAAGGCATCAACACCTTCCTCATATTCATTGCTCATTCAATGTGCCGTAATCCAACTTTGACTCATTATTTCCTATAAAAAATATAAAATTATATATATTATTAAGATATGGAAAATATATGTTTATATGAAAAAATATTAATTTGAATGTAAAACAATTTTGAAATATAAAACAAATCCATGTGTATTTAAAAAAATATGCTTTAATATTATTTTAAAAACAAAATATTTTTAGATATAAGAGGTTTAAATTCCATTGAATCAGAGAAAACCATGGGGCCTAAAATGGTTGATTGAAAATTGGAGAAAATGGAGTAAACTGGAGAATCAAATAAAATTTAAAATAAAAACTCAGATGGAGTAAATCACAATGTAATGACAATCATCATGGCACAATCATCATGTCATAATCTCAGAAACCACGATGCAGTAGTCAATCCCAATTGACACTTATCTCCCACCCCTTTAGACAACCCCTGGACACCACCACCCCCTTAGACAGCCCCCACCCCTGGACACCACCCCTCACCCCCTTAGACCCCCATGGACACC
The DNA here is from genome assembly GCA_963277665.1 of Viscum album. Classification (NCBI taxonomy): domain Eukaryota; kingdom Viridiplantae; phylum Streptophyta; class Magnoliopsida; order Santalales; family Viscaceae; genus Viscum; species Viscum album. Next base: position 648,354,407 of record OY728119.1, read on the forward strand.
ACCACACCCTTGGACAGCCCGCCACCCTTCCTGGACACCACCTCCCACCTCCTACCCCCCTCCCCCCCCCGGAAACCCCCTGGACAACACCGAACCCTCTAAACAGCACCCCCCCGAATAACCCCCAAACCCTCTAGACATCCCCCACCCCCTTGGACACCCCCTGGACACCACCACCCCCTTGGACAGACCTCACCCCTTTGGATAGCCACCCACCCCCAAGACATCGCCCACCCCTTTAGACAGCACCGCCCACCCCTTCTTGACCCCACCCCACCCCTACCCCCTTGGACACCCCCTGGGACCCCCCAACCCTCCGGATAGCCCCCACCCCCTAGACACCACTCCCCACCCCTACCCCCTTGGACACCCCCCTGGACACCCCCAACCCTCTGGACAGGCCCCCACCCCCTAGACGCCACCCCCACCCATACCCACTTGGACACCCCCTGGACACCCCCAACCCTTTGGACAGCCCCACCCATGGACAGCCCCCCACCCCCCCTAGACAGAACCCCTCACCCCTCTGAGACACCACTCCCACCCCCTACCCCCTAGGACATCCCCTAGACACCACCCAACCCTCTGGACAACCCCTCACACCCTGGACATCCCCCACCCCTCTAGACAGCACCCCCACCCCTCCTGGACACCACCCCCACCCCCACCCCCTTGGATACCCCATGGACACCCCCAACCCTCTGGCCACCACCACCCCCCAGACAAACCCCCAAACCCTCTAGACAGGGCCCCACACACTTGGACAACTCCTCCCCCCTCACCCATCCACCCCCTTGGATAGCCCCCACCCCCTTCGACCCCCACCCCCTTGGACCCCCCCCCCCCCCCCCACACACACACCCCTGGAATCCCCCCCCCCCTCGCCACCTCAATGGACACCCTGGGCAGCCCCTAACCCTCTGGACAGCCCCCAACCCCTAGACAGCCACCAACCCTCTTGACAGCCCCTCAGAACCATGTGATTTTAACCTCAAGATACTAGTTTTGGTATCATACCATTATTCAAAATGAGAACCATGAACTATATCTCCTAATAGTCTAAAATGCACTATTGTGAAATGAATCAGGTTTTAATAGCATATGAATACTTATAATAGTCCACGAAAATAAGCGACGTAAATAGATTATGGAACAACAAAAAGTGATACCCAAAAAAAAACAACCAAGTTTCCAAAAAAACATTCCACCATGAAAAACCATATATACTAATAAAACAAATCACACTGGTACATGGAATTGGTGTATCATAATTTTTTACATATAAATTGTAGTAATATAGGTGAATGAGATCATTAGTTTTCAAAGAAAACAAAAGTTACCATCAATGTCGGTCATCCGCGAAACAAAAACAAACGAAATAGAATTAGGTGAGGCTTACATGAATATTGCGAGTCGATCTAATAGATCTGGTGATAATAAATAAGATGATTATCAAAAAAAGAGGTAATAGGGTTTGAAATCGAATAATATTACCTAGTTTAAACAAAAAAAATCACAAATTGTAAATATAGACTATTTGGGAAAAAAACGAATGAAATAAAGTTGTGGGAGGCTTACCTGAGTGTTGTTAGTTGAGATGATAGATCCTAGGAGAGTAATGATGATTAAAGATGATGGTAAAACGAGTTTAATGCAATGAGATCGAAGAGTCGGTTTGGGTTTTCCGCGCGAGAGAGACGGGTCACCGGACTATCGATCGAAAAATTGTAAATGTCAATCCACGAGGCGTGTTAATTTTTTAAATGTTTTATAATATCAGTTATTTAATAACCGACATTATAAAATATTATTATTATATTTATAACATCATTTATTATAATAAACGATGTTATAAATGTATCAGATACCAATTTTTTATGTCGTTTATTTTATAACCGCCGTAAAAAAAGCCGCATGTTGGTTTTTTTACGTCGGTTATAGAATAACCAACGTAAAAAATACATCATAAATCATAGGTTTTTACATCGGTTATAATATAACCGATGTAAATAATTCTTCGGGTTGGGTTGTTACGTCAGTTATCAAATAACTGATGTCAAAAAGGCCTCAAATGCCACTTTTTTACGTCGGTTATTTTATAACTGACATAAAATATTCTTAGAAACCTTGTTTTTTAAGTCGGTTATTTTATAACCGACGTAAAAAACACCGCACTTTGGTTTTTTACGTTGGTTAATTTATAACCGACATAAAAAACAAACGTGCGCGGTTTTTAACATTGGTTATTAAAATAACCGACGTAAAAAATTTACTCTCTATATTTTTTATGTCGGTTATAAAATAACCGACGTAAAAAACCATGAATCACTGCTTATCATGTCAGTTATAGATAACCGACGTAAAAAATGGTGACGTTAAAAATGTTTTCTGCACTAGTGAAGTAAATATAAATCCCTTAACGCCCATGGGTCGTGTGATATAGTTTCTATTAAAAATATAAAACCTATGGGTAATAGAAAATAAAGTAAAGAAGAAGATAATAGAAGATAATGAGATGAGTTTACCTTGGAAACCACATCATATTTAAAGCAAAAAACAACGGAATTGAATGACGGCGCTGTTGGAGATCTACCCTAGGGGAACCACGGGTTAGTTGAATGCATGAGGGTGTAGATGAGGCCCAAACCCATAAAACCCATGATGGTTTTACTTTTAATATTACAAAATTAAAATACTAGGAATCAAGAATTTTTTACCGACACTATTTTGTAAACCACGAGCTAACCCTGATGCTTCAACCAGAAAATCACTAAGAACTTTGACAATATTGATGTATAGTTATTTCTAACTATGTTCCAACTATGGAAGTCACCCTCCAATAACACAATGGTTCAAATTTCTTCCAATAACACCATCTATTTTTTGAAATATGATAAAAATATGAAAAATAATAATGTCAAGGATTTCATCCATGATAGGTGGTCACCATATAGTTAATAATAACCTCACATAAACTGTTTGACACCCAAGAACTCTTAATATTGTTAAAAAGTCCAGAAATTATAATTTAAAAGTAACCACATAAAAATTTAAAAAAATTAAATGAATTACACATGGTGTCACATCAAATATAGTATTAAAACTAAAAGTGAATTCCTTCTTTTAATGTAATAGATTTATTGCACGTGATTTTATTTGGTCCTTTAAAAACTAGGATCATTGGATGAAAAATATATGTGTTGTTCTTGGTTGATGATTACACTAGATTACTGTGGTTACTTTTTCTCACTTGAAAATTGAATTCACATTCCCATTCTAAAACATTTTTATCCTTTTGTTATAAATAAGTGAATCCTACCATTGATTACTATTAACAGTGATCATGGTTGAAAGTTTGTAATCTATGATTTTGTATGTTTTTTTTCATTTGAAAGGTATTACTCAAAATATATAATCACCAAGGGTTCAATAATATAATTGAGTAGTTGAATATAGAAATTGGATTCTTTGTTAGACTACACAAACATTAATAAATAGTATTCTATTGCATGATATTTTTAGGCTGACGACGTGATTAATTTTAGAATCATTATAAATTGATTTTGACATTATTATTTTCATAATAAAACTCTTAATAAGTTATATACTAGATTAAATAATAATAAATCATACTTTAGTGTCTTTGTGTGTAAATTATTTTTCCGGAATACTAAATATGTACTAAAAATAATTTATTCAGAGGCTGATACGATAATTACAATTGGATATTCTGTAACTAGTGATACATGATGTTTAATGAATATATTAACAGATAATGTTGTAGAAACATTTTTTTTTATTAATTTTAAATAGAGACAACATTTTTTCTATAGAACATTTTAATGTTCAACCTCCATATAATATTATTTTAAATTTATTTTGTTTGTTTCAAGAATTATGATTCTCATCCAATAGTAGTAATCTCTACAACACTAACATCATAAAATCTATAATATCTAGAAAACATTTTAACATAATACGTACAAGTAATAGTTTTGGATCAACATATCATTTAACCTAAGAACTTATTGATCTTATGGAGTCAACCCATATATTATATCAATAGATTAGTAATATGACCAATAAAAATTTGAAGTTTATTGTGGAATAAAGATTATAAGCATAAATTTCGTTCTCTATTTGAATATAAAATGAAATATTATTCCTTTTGGGAGGAAATTTAGATAATCCTATGCAAGAAGAGGTAAACCCATTTTAACAGAATCAATTTAGGAAATTATTAAATCATTAGAAGAACTTCTATTGATTGGTGAAAATTTTATTTTTTGAAATCAACAAGATTAAAATCAAATTATATTAACGAATAGGGAGATACTTTTTATTAGTGGTTATATTTAAAATGTTATAATATACTATGGAAAAATGTTTTCCTTCATATCTATATATAATATATCATTATTTTACTAGATATTTCAGCACATGGGAATTTTTCATTATTTCAAATGGAAGTTAAATAAAATTTTCTACAAGAATTTGTTTAGTAATAATTCCAACATGATAAAAAGAAAAGATTTGATGATCATAATTTTTTAAAAAAAATTATTAAAACCCACTTAAACACTCTGTAGACTAAAATAATTACCAATATCAAAGTATGATAGACTTACTAAATTGTTGTTTCAAAATAATTTTGTCATAGGAAATATTGATATGAATAATTTTAAAAATATGTTATTAAGGATACTTACAAGATTCCAATTTATGTTTATTATATAATTTTGGTTCAAATCCAAAAACTATTACTTGTGATTTTTTGAATCGTACTAAAGTGTGAGTTTAAAATAGGCATTATGGGAGAACATATTTTTTCTATGGTTTTAAAATCACTCAAACACTTGAATGAAATAATTTAACTTAAAATTAATAAATTGATTTTACATGAATGTTTTTTGTATAATATTTAAGTTAGAGTGTATTTATAGAATCTTCAATAAAACATGATATTAATGAATCCAGAAACGATTAGATCAAAAATATAATAAAGGCTTGAGGGGATGGTATTTATATTTTTTTATAATAAAACAAAAAGAATATTTTTAGTATGTTTATGTGTCATATTTAAAGAATATCTAAATGAATCACTAATTAATGTTGTAAAATTACTTTTCTATTAATATATGAATATGCCATAATTTCGGTTTTTTATTCATATAAAAATTATTTTTTACATAAAAGTTACATATATGATAAAATTAGAGTTTATAATTTATATATTAGGATTAAAGTTAAGAAATATCAGTTGCTAGGAGAAGTTTTAGTTTCATAGTCCAATAAGAAGAAACAATCTATTTCAATCAACACTACCGAAGAAGAATATGTAGCACCTAGAATTTATTATGGAAATGTATTATGAATGTTATAAACACTCGCATTTTTTGTTGAGTTTCACTAGAAACCAATTATTTGTGACAATATTACAGCTATTTATTTATATGAAAACACAAAAGATCAGTCATGTGAAGACAAAATATATGGGAGATACTTTTTCCAAAGTGATTATACAGTTAAAAGAAATATTATTATTGTCATTATCAGAACCAAAAATTAGTATTATGATATTCTTAAAAAATCATTAAATTTTAAAATATTCAGGTACATCAAAAAAATATTTCGAATGAACAACCAAATGTAATGATTAATAAACTACCTATTTAACACACCTCTCAAAATAACATATATTTTAAAAATAGGAGGATGAATTTCTTAAATTTTTTATAACCATATGATTTAATTTTTTTGGACTTTCATACAATAGAAATATATTCTATGTTCAACATAATTTGGTATATTTTAACATTGAATATTACTAATATATTCTTTAAAAAAAATCCAATAAATTAAACCTTGAAATAAAAGAGGTAATTTCATTAGGATTTTGATAGAAAAGTAAATTATAAATTATATTATTCATAAAATTTCAAGTTAAATGTTATCGTTAGAACCATCCTCAAAATAGGAAGATCATTGGTCTACTGAATTATAAATTCCACATGTTTCATCATTTTAGAATCTATATTTTCATAATTTGATTCATTAAATATATCACAATAAAAAAATTATTAAATTAAGTTGGAGATATATTCTTGAAAGTAGGATTGTTCTAATACTATATAGTTTTTTTTATTTGTAAAATGTTTCATATTCTGTATGTATTTTTCAAAATCAAAAATGGGAAGACAATTATGTAAAAATTGAAATTTTATGATATAAAAAATATATTAAAATTTTTACTTCTGGCGGAGAAAATCATGATAAACGGAATTTGAAAAATTCTTTTTTAAGGGGTATAAAATTCAGATTTTTTATTTTTAATAAGCTGATGATTTTATTATGTTTTTTTTGAAGAAGAGGAAATATTAATAATGGCTGATATTTTTTATAGATATAAAGAGGGGTATTTTTTCAATTTACTTATACTATTTGTAGCTAAAATTTTCTTCTTGATGGTTGTAAGTCATTAAGAATGAAATATATACAATCATAACATATATATATTCTTATTTCATAACTCAATGTCACCTGTTGAGTTTTTCAGTGTGTCTTTCTTTCCAAAGGGGAGAGATTATTCTGATAATGACTCACATACTTCTTTTGTATGAAAAATCAATATACAAATTATAAAAATATAATTTATAATATTGTATTATTAATGTTTTATTTTCTATTATGAACTGAATTTCCAATAAAAGAAATTATATATCACATAACATGAAAATAAAATAATCAAATATTTATTGATAAATTGAATCCATCGTATTTACAATCATATTAGTGATTTTTGAATAAATCTATTCAAATATCTCAAGTATGTATAAGTCAATCAGAATACGATAAACCTTATTTTGATTTAATTAAAATTTATATCGAAGAAATATAAATTTGAATGTTTTATTATATTACAATGATATCTATAAATGAAGTCATTACATCATAGGGAAGAAGATATTTCGTCACTCTATAAACGTATCAAATCATTTAGAAGTTGCTTAATTCTTTGTTTCTATGAAAGTTGTTTAGATTAATATAAATTTTACATTCTGATAATTCTCACTAAGATATATAACTTTGTGATTTTCACCTGGTAAAATATGTTTTTTTATTGTAATCATATGGATTGAGGATTTATAATAAGGAAGGAACTACTTTTGTAGTGGGAAGTATGCAGTTGAACTAAGAGCCAAGGGCCTTCATTGATAGAAAATTAGATCACCTTCATATGGGTGTAACATAAGAGATTGTGTTTATAAGAATAAAAACATTCCAATATGTATAAATTCAGTGATACATAGAGCTAGATTTACAAAATTCCTCTCCTATTATGGTTAATATGAGTGGGTTTTATAATAGAATTTTTTTGATATTTCATATAGTTATTTGATACTAAAAATAATTTTAATGATTTTTAGACTATGTTTATTACCTTAATCTGATGTTTTTTAATTTAAAATAGTAATGTTTCATAATACTTATATATTCATTCTATATTTTTTTAACTTAACATTAAGATAATATTTCTAATGAACATAAACCCAGAGCATGATTGAAAATTTGTATGATATTTTTAAAATACAATTTATCCCTTAACATGTATGGTTTCTACTCTATTGAATTTAGGACAAAAAAATACCCCCAAAGAATTTTATTCATTACTCAAATCCCATGATCCAAATGATTTGTAACACCATGAATATAAAAGAAATGAATAAATTTTACAAGGAAAACCTCATGTATTGGAAGCTATTAATGAAAATCCAAAGAAAGAAAAAATTACTCAAATTGGAATCTCTCTCATGAAAATAATTAATTTCCAAGATTCAAATTTACCAGAAACCAGAAATCATCCTTTTACGACTTCTTATTCATGATGTTGCAGATTAATTTATATATTTATTTTTAACAAACTCCAAATTGTTATTATTAATTTATTCATGAATAGATATAACAAAATTAGAAGATATTTATTTTTCATTATGTGAACATATAAAAACATCACATCATGTTACAGAGTTTTTCATATACTCCTATATTTATTTTATATATAATAAATGTAATATCTCATGAAACATAAAATGAAAATATTTTCATATAATTTTATATTGATGTTCATTTATTTGAAATCGAATCTATAGAACAAAAGGCAGCCAAAAAATATTCCATGTTATATCAAATTCTTATATAGTTTAATATTAATTTCAAAAAAACAAATATGAAATTGATTCATTAACTCAATAGGATTGACCATGCCTTAGAGAAAACACAAAATAAAATACTAAATCTATTACAAATTCAAAGAAAGAGAGGGAAAAACGTGACATACTTTTGATTTGGGAACAAAACATTAAATATATAATAGAGAAGAGATATATATGTATGAATATACCAAATATCATAATATGATCAGAAAAGGATTCCCATGCAATGGACTGTTAGAAATTATGGGGAAAAAAGGCTATCTGGGAGATAAAATTAGGATTTTGGAGATATTTTTATTGGATACATGGATTGAATAAATTTTCCCATAAACCATTCATGGTACCATGAACCTACCAGTACCCAAAATCCCATAGTAATATTGTCTAAATAGAGCGTACATCCATCCCTATATTCAAAATTTTACCCAAAAACATTTTAAAACTCTTATAAATTCTTACAATAACATTTAAAACACCTACTAAAATTCACAATAATCCAAAAAACAATTATTTCTCAAAATTTATCAAAAAGAAATATCAGAAAATTATATCCTATGGGATTAAAAATATTTCAAACTTCATCCAAAAACATGTACCTTCTAACATTACCATCTATAAACAATATTAATTCTTAAAACTAGCCATAGGATATTTATTAATACTCCTAATAAAAGGTGTGTATGATTACTCTCCCCAAAATCAAAATTTTAACCAATGAAAAAATATCACACGTGTCAATAAAAAAATAATGTTCTCTTGGGAATTAAAATATTTAATTTACTCCCCACCATATTTTTTTTTAATTTACTGTCAAAGGAATCTAATAATATATAATCTCTATATTCCTTCCTACCATAATTAATAGAACATCTAAATATACGATATTCTATAATTATATCACTAAATATCACCTCAATACATGTCAATAACAAGTTATTATAATTTACCAAATAGTATAAAAACAATTTTGGACCAAAATAAACATCCAATCCAACAATTAACCAAGGAATATAGGGTTCATATCACATCCCAATGTCTAAAAAATCTCAAAATCATTATTTATCCATTAAATCAATTATATATAAAATATTATACATAAAAATGATATCACATCATGACTAATTCATCAAAATAAAATCCTAATTCATAACTAGATTCATGGTTTACCTATAATGATGCCTCAATATTTTTCTTATTTTTTCAAAAAACCCTAAATCATTTATCAAATTTCCTACTAAAATTAATCTATTCAAAATACCATGTCAATAATTCTCTCTTTATGCTCAAAAAATAATCTTTTCACACATAAAACCATATCCTGAATACATTTTCCATCCATTGGATCCATTTGGGTTCAATTGTTTCCATTAGAATATAGTACTAAAGTTCTCAATATAGAGAAATACTAAAATTATTGAATTGTTTTATAAGAAACCATCACCATAAACAATCAAATAACACTGAAATCATATATAAAATAGTAAATGGAAACAGTTTCGGTAGTCCAAATGAATCTTCAGTACACAAAGTTTATAATTTACCTTGCACTACCAAATCATTAAAAACTGAACTGGGAATCATGACAAGGTTCATGGTGACATTCTCCATATCTACATCTTATAAATTCTTGGATTTATTGACATACTCAGAACACAACATCTATCTCTATGGCGTGTTTTGAAAACAATAAAAATATTCATACCTTAATGTTTTTATTCTAATATTTTATTGACACCCTAACCAACAGAGCTTAAAATTTTTTCTAGAACATCCCACTTTGTATCCAAATATGTATAATGAACCAATATATTTCAATGCCTGATTTTAATCCTTAACACATAATTATTAAAAAAAATTCTTTTACACAATGCCTTTACTGAAATGTTCAATAAGGGATAGTTTTGCAACTAATACCTGAAAAAACACAAAGGAATGAAATCCCAAATCGAATAAACCTATATTACATTTATATTTTACCAAAAAACCAATAAATACCCAAATTTATATTATAACTGTAACTTTTAAAACAAATTTAAGGACATAAAAGGATATAAATAGCTTAATTCCACCATATGTAATTACCAAAATCAATAGGAAACAAATATGGTTACTCCCATAATCAATAAATACTTCATCATTACAAATTATAACACCTTAATTGTATTAAAATCAAGTAAAAACAATATCCCACCACTAATAATCCCAAGAGTTTATTGTCTTATACACAAAACAATCCTAGGTCGTCGCCTACCATTATATACCAAATAAACCATCAATATCTCATAGAGTGTCCACACATAAAGAGTATTTTTTTACCCTAACCATTCATCTCACACAGATTAATAATAAAAAATCAGATAGGTAATTGAATGAGAAATCCTAATCTATATAAAGCTAACACTCACACTAACATTTCTAATTAAAGTAGAAAAGCCACATCACCCAAGGAGAAACTACACATTATCATACTACAATGTTCCATAAGATTAATTAACATCAAACAATGTTACTAGAATCAATAATTTAAACCAAATTTATATAAAAGCCATTTTAGCCCAATCAAACACTTTAGAAAATGAAAATTTTTCTAAATTTATCCTCATACCATTATAAAATTACATTAGAATTAAAAAAACTATTACTTACTAGGACATGATACCCACTTCAAAATATTTAAAATACCCAATTATATGAATTTACACATTATAATGACCATCCATATTTTAACAATCTTTAGAAAATTGTTTTAACAAAACTGCTATCTTTTGCACAACCATGGTTAAATAGAAATACACTAGTTTTATATATCCATTCCATGAAAACAAACTCTTATAGAAAAACCTGATTAAACAAGTACATGATATTATATTCAATTTTACCACACAACATCCGATAACAGAACCCCAATTTATAATTTTTTAAGCTGGAATATTTTGTTAATATTTATTTGAAAACACTATAGAATTTTTTAGAAAACATTCATCCCTATAATTCATTTGGGAATCCCCCCCATTTTCCAAAATAAAAAACATTTCCAACACTATTTTGGAATCAATATGAAACACAACACTATGGAAAAAATTGTATTTTAAAAAATATAGACAAATGATTGAAAAAAAAACAACCATTTTTTCTTCAAATTCCATATATTATAAAAAATCTTTAAAACAATAATTAAGGAAAAACATTTTTATCCAAAACAACTTTCTCATATTCATGAAACCATGTTTAACAACTAAACATTTTTTTTAAAATACCCATTTCATTCCAAAATAGTAATCAAATTAAAATCTTTTCCAAATCCATAACCAATTTCAATTTTTAAACCACGTTCAAATTGAAAGGTTTCTAAACCTATTTATTGTTTTTTTCTCAAAAATTCTAACATAATCTAAAACAAAATTTCTATAATAATATTATTCGATTAAAAAATCATTTTTTATCTTCAAAACCATAGAATATTTTTACCAAATATAATGTAAATTGAATAAGTTTACATGAGAAAATCAAAAAAATAAAGCACATTAATCCCATAATGTTGACTACTAACATTGTCCTAATTAAGATACCAATAGAAGAATATTTAATCTATAGCTCTATAGTATTTTAGTGAATTTTAAATTTTTTTATATCTATCCGAAATTGTGTAATTCTAACATTGACCACCAAAACACAATAATAGGAATCAAGATACCCCATAATGAAATACAAAATAATATAAATGTTATAGGACCCCAAATTACCCTTATATGGGGGGGGGGGTTAATAATGGTTTCAACAATTTCTTTTAAATAGATGGATCTCATTCCCACGAAGTTAAGAACATGTTAAAGTGATATGAGGGAATCATTCCTTAATCAAACATTCACATGTAGAGAGACAACATAACAGTTTTATTGGGTTCACCAATAAGGGTTAGCCTAAGGAACAAATGCCAATAGTGATTTGTTCATACCAAAATATACTAATCCCCATAAGTTGTGGAGTAAATAAGTTTATACATACTGATTAAATTATAATGAAATTTAATTTATAACATTTTATGGATATCACACTTCCTCATTAGGAAAACTTCCATCGACTCTCCCATCCTCGATACATTGGGTGAATTCTTACTCAGTTTAATGATTTGAAGGTTGACTCAGTAAAATGGAAAGTATGAATTTATGTCAAAAAAATATGAGAATCTTCATGCACTATAGTATTGATTTGATTCACTCGAAATCACTATTTACTTTAACTAGATGTTCAGTACTACAATTTTCAATACCCATTTATAATTATTCTTCTTGATTCTCCTTTTATAAGCTCAATACATTCAATAAGAATGTTTTATTTTTTGAAAACTAAGCCATTATAGCATAATAATTCATTGGAAAACAACATTTTTCAAGATACCTAATCATTAGTCAATACAAAGATAGTATTTTGATGATGCTCAATCACACAATGAATGCCCGAATCATGAATATTTAAACCTTCATGAATTCAAAAAAAAATTAATCCTTTTATTCAAAACATTTCATGTCAAATGAAGTGGGGATAACTGCCTATTTATATGCTTATCCATTCATGATGATCACTTTACTCTAGTGGATTCGTTGTGAACCTTCATATTTTGAAATGTGAATCTCTTTAATTCATGAATCTCTATTGAAATTTTAACTATTCGAAAACATTATTATTGTCACAAATATTCACCATCAAATCATTGTGAACAGAAAATGGTTGTCGTTGTTGTGAAGATCATCATTTTTTCATCATACATTCTCATATCTACAAACCGTCACGATGCTAAAACATTTATGAAACCTAGTATTCTTGAAACTTAGTCCTTTTGAAACATAATATTTTACCATATTTGAGAAGACTCAATTCTGCAAAATAATATTTTGTGATGATAACTTTATCTTCCTAATTTTGCACCCAAAAAATTGGAGAAAACTAAGAAAAATATCCACTTTGAACATTGTAGTCATCATATACTTTAAGATCACTTTCCTTGAAAAATACTTTATCATCCATATGTGTAATAAAAACTAGAAAAAATCAGACTCATTTTCTAGCTGTGATAGTCCCATATTATAATAAATCGTACTACATGTACCAATATATCAATAATAATAATTAATTCCAAAAAAAATACTCTTCCATAACAGTAAACATACACCCAAATCTTTCTACCATTTTTATCTCAACTCTATAATATGAAATATCACATATTAAATCTTTTCTTTGTAAGAATTAAATAATAAGAAAAATGCACCATCCTTTGTATTGTTTCAATTACATAAATAATAAAATACATCAAAAATAACCTAAAATATTGAATACGTCATGCAATTCCTTACATGTAATGACATGATGAATGAAACACAATTCTTATATCCATTTACCATGTACAATAAAAATCACATTGGAAAAAACATACTAGATTGACTCATTTAGAGTAATCTGATGCCACACATTCCTATATATCCATAATATATTAGGGGTCTCTATAAATACATTGATCACGTGTTTTTATAGGATACCTCCTTAGCCATGGGAAAATATTTCACTATGCCTATATGACCCTCACCGAACAAATCTAATAATATTTGTAGCATCTTTACTTGGTTCACTAACTCAAACCCAGACCTAATCTAGAATAGAATTTTATTCATAACATATCATCACACCATTAAGGATAAAGGATGTGTTATAAATATAAAACATGCAATGAAATTTATAGGAATAATATATACATCTAACTAACATAATCAACACATACATGTGTAATATGATACATAATGGAATACCATGTATGTAAATGACTGAAAATGCAGTACATAGATAAAAATACCCAAAATAACTGTAAAAATATACAAAATAAACAAACCAAATCTAACAAAACATCATCCACATGCCTCCCCGGACAACATTTACTAAATCATCCAACCTAGTGATATAATGTCCCAATAAAGTTGAGCTAAATAAAAATTAATTCCATTTACACCATGATGAACTTATAGGGGGTGAATGCAAGATATAAAATAATACACCCAAAGACTTATTTCCACCCAATGAATGTGAAAAACCATATTTGCATATATATTTTATAAACAATGACCAATCCCATGAAATTATATAAAAACTAATAGAATATATTTCTCAATAATCAAGAAATATTTAAAACACAATTACTAAACCTAATAAAATTTGAAACATTTTTTAAATACACACAATAAACCTATTTTTCCCAAAAAAACATAAAGAATTCTCTTCCTAGAATTTATTTCTAACCTGATGTGGAACTCAAACTCCAATTGAAATATACATTTTACATGTCATTCTTGAAAATTCACCTACCCTAGAGTAGGAATTGCCACTACCAGGATCCTTGTAGAAACATACATGAAACCTACAGTCAGGTATGAATTTATATTACCATTTTCTTGGAATAGACCGAAAATTAAGTCACATAAAAATTGTGATTATCATTATCATGATACATTTGAAACCACAAAAGGAACATAAACCCATTTAAGAATTATAGTTTCTTTCCATACTGACAGAAACCATAAATTCCCAAATATACAAAAGTAATATCAGAAAAAATACACCACTATAAATCAAGAAAAAATAAAGAAAACAAGAAAGTAAATGGAATGAATCAAATAAAATATGAAAAACATCATTTAAATGAAATAATTATAAAATAACATCAAATCCTAACATTATTAACTAGTTAATTTTGTGGGAAACTGAAACACACCAAAAAAGATACCATTTCCATGTTATTAAAAATCACTAACATCATAAATAAATTTTCCAAACTACTAAAATAAAATAATTAAATTATTTTAATTAAATATAATAATTAAATTAAAATACCAGATCCATGAATAGGTTGTCTGTTACAATATAATGTATAGTATAATCCACCTACTTAGTAGTACTATGAATATTATGTTTTCAGGAATCCTAAGAATCATACGTCTCTTATTTTTTCATCCTTTGAAAATAACCCTAATTCAACAATAAATTACTCTATATTGTTCAAAATACTAATAAAAATGGAGAATAACTCATCATAATGTGTTATGAAACCAATCAATTATTCTAAAACATGAATATTCACCCTCAAATCCTCCTATAATATCATTGATAATAACCCTATCAAAAGATATGGTTTCTCCAAATATTTGTGAAAACCCTGAATCAAATCCTAGACACTAAAATAACGATATATTGGGAAATTTAGAGATGGAAAACATTTTATCTAACACCAAATCCTCAAAATATCCATTGTAGAATATATCTAGAGGGATGAATCAATAAAAAACACAAAAAAGATTCCATTTAAGACCCTTCCATATGTTTGGACAATAATGTGAGAGAAAAAGGGTGACTATGGTTAATTTTATTAATGATATTTTTAATATATACACATCCCAAATGAATAGTCTCAAGTATTGTAAAGGGTTACAAGCACATCCCACCACCCAAAATAACAAGACCGCGTGGTCAGATTGCACCATTAGTCAAGAGTATTCATCTCTACCCGAATTTCTAATTTCCCCAGAAAGAATCAATAAACACCACCAACATCCTCCAAACATTTCCTAAATACCTAAATACCATATTGAATCTAATAAAAACTTCCAAATGTATCCCTATTCCAAAAAACACTTCAATACTTGTCTCAAAATGTTATAACTTGACTAAATCCAGATATATTCTTCTCAATACCACCTAGACCATACAATAATTCCTTACTTATATAATTAACATTCTAAAAAATCTACTTCCAATCAAATTCATCAAAATACAATTTAAATCTAAATAAGGTGAATTATCTCTACGATAATTCTTTTTGAACCAAAAAATGTAGTATACATGTTATGATAAAACTTCTCCATTCTTATGAGAAATAATCATTAATAAGGTCCCCAACTTGAGTATTTTTATTTTCTACCAAATGTATGAAATAATGAAATAAAAATATATTACATCCTACAATAAATACTAGATGATTTAAATCTATATTATTTTACAATGATCTCTAACAATATAGACTTAATTCACATCATCACTTTGTTATTCTAATGAAGTAATGGGTAAAACACCAAGACCAAACCAAAATAAATTTCATATATATATATAAGGACAAAAAAGGTTATTACTGCATCAATATATAAAAATAAATACAATTTAAATGAATAAAATTGTTTTTGAAAGCGTATGTGACATAATGTCTCGGATTAAAGAACCCACAAAATATATGAACTTAAATTTAATCTCTTTAATAGAATGCGAAACAAAAAACCTTGAGCTAATGTTAAGCATTATATAGTATAACTAGTTATTAAATTGGAAGGTATGAATTTTAATGAATAAATTATGGAAATTATGGTTACTTATATATTTGTAATAAAATAAGAATCATCTCGAAGAAAAAGAAATGTTTTTAGGAAAAAATGTTTTTTAGATGGAATAGTAACTCATTGTGTAAATAAATTAGAATGAATTTTTACTTCTCATATAAAATTTATTTTAAAAAACTAACATAACATTGTAAATTAAAATATTAAAATTATCTTTTTTTTAATTTAAATTATTTTTGTCAATGGTTTCAGTTTAATGAAAAGTGAAAACTGCTGAATTTTAGTTGAAAAAACCCATTTTTTTAAATAATTAATTATATTAAATTGTATTTTTGAATTAATTTGAAAATCAAATTAGATCAATTTTATATAAATATATCCATTTTATTTCATTGTATTATTTTCTATATATTATATTTACATAAAACATTGTAAACTGTTGGAAATTTTCTCTTTAAACCCCTACATTCTCATCGTGATAGTGTGGTTAATTTTAAATTAAATTTGTCATTTATATGGCTGAAATTTGAAAAGGTGGATTAAATATTTTAAAAAATAATAATTTATAATTTCCAATATGTTCAACATAATTTTTGACTAAAAAAATTAGTGAAAAAAGTAAAACTTATTTTCCAAGGTTAAGGAAAAAATCGATTTATCAAGGGTTAAACCAAGAAGATAAGGTTTATAAAGTTGTAAAACTCCCATTATAAAGAAATATTTATACCTAATATCTTTAGATATTAATGGACCATTTTGGATCCTTTTTAGGATAAAAATTTTAATTTAGTTTAACCATTTCAAAAATAAATAGTGTACAACTCAAATTGCTTACAAGTTGCCACCGAATCTCCTCAGTTCTTCACACATGACAAGCCATTTAGAATGAAAAAACCATGACCATAACCAATTAAAAATTACCTAGTCTAATCATAAAACAATTATTTTTTTATGAAATCCATCAAAGAATGAATTTTGTGAAAACCTAATGAGAATACTAGAACAAGAGGTAACGTTCTTTAACTAGTGTTTTTTATTTTTTTCTTCATCCACCTCATTAAATAATTAATAAAACATGATGATACAATATGCATAGTTTTATACATATAATGATATTTTTTAATTATTTACATTACCTAAAAACACCCCCACTTACATAAAATGTGTTAGGAAATCATCATTCTTGTCTAAGGATGACTACCTCATCGAAAACCTATGTCATTAAATTTTTCATTATAGCCTCTCACAGTTGGATGTGAAAATGGATATAAAGTATATATATTCTATTTATGTCATATTTATACCTATGAAATTATTATATCAAATATGACTTTTGTATTTCCATTCCGTATGAGATCTCATAGTGTCGCTCATTTGTACGGTGGACTACCACCTCCAGAAGTGATGTGATTCCTATTTCAGTAGTGATTAATGTTGAAGGTGATAAGGATAAAGTTTTAATTATATATGATATAAATGAAATTAATTTTATATTTATCATTATGAAAATATGAGAGAACTTTTATTTTTCTTACCTTTTCATTCACTAGAATATGATAACAACATTCTGTACTTGTGGACTATCACCATCACGAAGAGATTTGCATGTCATTTCATCCCCAAAACACATGGATTATAAATATAAAAATATTTAAAGAAATATTATGGTATTTATGTAATTATTATATTTATATAATGAAAAAATATTACCTACCATCTTTTCATAATGATCATTGAAAAATAGAAATTTTACTCATGCGTATATACAGTCTATCGTCTCCATGATCGTAATAGTCATCATTTTTCATAAAAAATCATTCAGGATTTGTTTTAAAACTAAAATTAATAGAAATTTATTTTAACTATATAATTATTATAATTATTTATATTATATAACTATATATCATCACTACAACTAGATCATACAAGATGAAAAATTCATGAGAAAACCGGGCAATTAACACACTAAATAATGAAAATAATGAAATTTAATTAATAAAAAGTTGATAATATGTCATAAAATGATCATATATGATATTATATATAATAATACATTTCTTTAATAATTTTATAATATTTTAGAACAACTATATCTGAGTATAAATCATGTTTAACCATAATTAAATTTGAGGTAATGCACATCGTCTAAATTTCCTTTCAATGAGGATCATTTGTATGTCATGCAAAAATTTATTTTATATGGTGTATAAAATTCCCATTTCACATGTAATATCTCCCTGATGATTTTTTCCCATTTTGAAAAGGGATTTAGATAGATCTCCTTTTTTTAGGATCATGTAAGTTGGATTTATTATTTTAATAAAGGGGTCTTGCTTTTCTGGGCAAGGTCTCATATCCTTTTCAAAACAAATTCCCATTTTAAATGTTATATAATGATTAATTAATAATTCTTTATATTTTGAATTTATATTTTAATTATTTAATCTATTTTTTTCATGTAAATTACCAAATGGTAAATAATTTCTTAACTCAAAATCATTGAATTAGGTTATATTGCATCTTCATTGTCATTTTTATTCAATAATTATGTGTAGAATTTAATTTTATTATGTTAATTTATATTCCATCTTGTTTTATATGTATTTATATTTGATAAAAATAATTGATTAGCTTATTAATTATCACTTCAACATTATGATCATTGTAAGGGTTTATTTTTTAAACTATATTCTAATCGAGAGTATTTATTCTTGAATTTAATATGAAGGATATTATTGGAATTTTCGAAATAATCCAATTTCATATTATTATCATATGATTATTCATAATATTTTAATGTAACTATACCATTTTTTTCTCTTTGGTACATGATATAATTGATAAAATGTTTTTTTTGGAAAATATTACATCATTTATTTCTTCAGTATAAAATATATTTTCTTCCAAATATCTATTGTGTAAAAAAAAATTCGATTTTTTAAAAACATTTTTAAATGATTTAAGATATTCTAATTTTCACTGTTATATAAATTAATGTAATATTTTTATCTATTTTCAAAAATATTAACTTTTCATACCACTTTACTATTAAAAAGGAATGTTCTTTTTAACTTATACGACATGTATAGAATTACCAACAGACATGACCTTTATATCATTGAATAATCCTTTAAAATTATAGTAAGTTATTTTTAATGATTTATTTTCTCAAAATATAATAGAAAATATTAGTTTTTAAAAGTTATTTTCATGGTGAAGTATTTAAAATATGTTTTTTTTAGAAATGATTATTCAAAATTAAAATAAAATTCATAATGAATTATTTTAAAGATATTTTAATTATATTTCTAATCATCAATGAAAAATCCCATTATTTTTCATATACTCAAATGTGGATACGTTGTATTTATACAATCCTTCTTCTTACTATGATAGTTTTATTCTTATTTTTTAAAATATAGTTTTGATTTTCATTTTATTGATTCATTTTTGTAGTCAATAACATTTCCATGAAATGTAAACTTTCCTAGGTTCATTGGGAATTAAATTTTCCATAAATACACATATAATGTATCATGGATTTTGTTATATTTCAAACCATATATCATCTCTTTATTCAGTTTTCTATATTGAAATTCATTTGTTTATTTGGGGAAATATTGATAAATTTGTATTATTTAAACATTACAAATATTTTATGATAAATCACATTTTTTATGAATAATATAAATAATTCAATATATGAGGAATTATAAAAGATATGAAATAAAATTTTGCGGCCTAGTTGTAGATATCCCATTTATGAATTGGTAGAGTCATTGGAAAATTAGTTGGAGAACCATAGGTAAATGGGTTTTGACCCATCAGTTTTATGTTTCCTTAAGGATAGATCATAAAAATAGAGGTATCATGCACTTGATATATAATTATAAAATGTAATCATTTCATTAAATCATAATTTTTTTTATTATCATCCATGATATTTTTTCCATGATATTATCTTTAGATGTATTTCATTCTTTATTAATTGATTAAATGGAATTTTTTAAGTCATTTTCAATTACATATGTATTATTCATTATCTCATCATGATATTCATGTCATTGATTAAATGGAATTTGTTTTTTGTTATTTAATTTTATACATAGTTCATTCTTAATTGATTATACATTATATATTCATGATATCTTCTGCAATAAAAAATCCTTATTGAAACAATTTTCTCACCCTTATTATGTTTTCATTCACAGGGATACCATAATGTGTATTGTGACTGATATGAAAATATTTTTGTGAGTTAATAATTTTATTTTCAAAAAAATTGGTTATCACTTTTCTTTTCAAATATAATTCAAGTCTCTTGTATGTGTACTGTTTAACAATCATACTAATCGTTTTGGTCCTTTGGGATACATGCCCTTGTATCAGCTTCCATTGTATTAAAACATGAACCAACTCTAAGATAATGGGTCAGCATCATTGTAGTTTTTATCAAAGGATTTTTAGTACAAAACATAGAAATTTTTTTTAGTAAATCATTTAATAAGGAATATAACCCTATGATAAACACTGAGGATTAGTATAGTAAAGTCCTAAAATTTTGGTAAGTAAGTAATTATAGGGTTTCTCCATGAAATTAAATTCTTATCGAGATTCTATAAGTGGATGTTGTTCATGAACAATGTTTCCTTGGGGTAATAATTATAAAAATGTCACTTTGAGCCTAACTCGATCATCACCTCTTTCATGACAATTAGAATTACTATATAACTGGTTTCACATTCCATGGTGATATGATTAAGATAAATAACATTTAATTTATAAAACATTATGATACATTTGAATAGATAATGGCAATGAATGACCATGCAAGAACCAAATGTGTCTAATATGTAAAATATTTTTTCATAATTTAGATATCCTATAAATGGTTTTATTATTTTCCCACTACCGTCATTATTTATGACATAATTATTTTTCGTTTTATTCTATGGATGTACACCTAAGGAATCATAATAACATTTAATATGAAAGAAATGGTGGTGAATATTAGAAAAAAATAAGATTATTATTGGATTTAAATATATTTTGATTAGACCTAATCATTTTTCAAAAAATATGATTAAAACCATATACCGTAGATAATTATATCTCTCACAAAAGTAGAGAATGATAAAATTTTCTAAGAGAAAAAATGGTGAAGTCCTTAGAGTAAAGAATTACTGATTTCCATCACATCTTTAATGTATATATAGACACTGAGTAATGTTACATAATAGAATGTGAAACAATTTATTGGTCGAATAAAATAGAATAAGGAAAATAATAGTTGAGGAAAATTTAAGAGTATGATGGAATGAAATAAATCTCATCCCAGGGATATATTTTAGTTTTTTTATTCGATTAGGAGAAGCTAGGGATTACTTGACTCAATTCCCTCTTCTAATGTTTACACCCTAGACCAATGATGGACCAATGTTAAAATAAAATTGACGAAGTGTTTTTTTATTGCGATTCAAGAATAAAATTGAAATTGTCATTTTCCAATGGTATTTTTGTTATAAAAATAATAAAAAATATAAGATTTTGTTCTATTTTAAAAGAATATGTGTATTCATTAACTTATATATTATGGATACCATAATGTGTTTTCATTTTAGGGTTAGCCATATTTTAAATTCCAGTAATAACCACATTAATTTTAATATTATGGGATTCTACCATGATAAATGAAATTAAACTGAAATTTATGGAATGTATATATTTTATTAAAAATTTATTTGAAGAATAATGACATATAAATTTATGGACATCATTATAAAGGTATTAGTTTCCATTATTGTTAATATAATAATTATGGATAATGTCATAACAACCAAATAATATTTCTTATCATTGTGGTAGAAATAAATAAATTGTATTAAAAACCGTAGTAAAACTGTTATTTAAAGTTACATTTTATTTAAATGACGAACTACATATTTTTGGGGAAAATTTTAGGAATTATATTAAAATGGTTTTCGAAAAAGGATAGCTTGCATGTCATATGACAACCTACTGCAGCTGACAAGGTCATGAGGCTAAAACCCATGACCAAAGTATGTTAAGGTTTTAACACTTACCACTAGACTAGGTGATGTCATGGTTAATATGTTTTTTGAATTCAGTTAAAAAATTTGAGAAATAAAAAATATTTATGAACCATAGTTCTTATTATTTATCAATAAAGATTAATTTATTACTTGTTCTAATCATATTGTTTTTAGAAAATGGTTGGATATAAATGAAAATAATTATCAAAAGTTTATGGATCTTAAGATATGATAAAAGTGAATTTTAGAATTTTAGGAATAAAAATAAAATTCTTGGAAATTCACTTGAAACCAATTTTCTCCAACGTAAAAACCTACTTATGTGTAATTACATATGACATTTATATTTTATTTTCATTCTTATTATGAGTATTTCTTGTTAAATCTTTTTTTGAAGTTGTCTTCAATAAATAAACTCAATTATCAGAACCTTGATTATCAAAATAAAGTATAATTTTTATGAACATAATTTATAAATTGTGGGTATACTTAAACACATAAATATTTTAAAAAAATATCATTTCTTTTTTACGTCATATAGGACACAAAACAAAAATATTAAACAACCCATGAAATATATTTCTTTTAATATAATATTTTTTTTACTACTTATAGAATATACAACCCCCTATTTAAGTGAATTATTATATAGCATAAATAGTAATTAAATTGGTGGGTATAAATATCAATTACTAAATTATGAGAACTGTGTTTACATATTTAATAATAATAAAGTAATAATCATTTTAACGATTTGTTTTTCTAAAATTGTTTTTTCTAAAATGTGGAATAGTTGGGAATCACCCACATAAAAAAAGTGTTTTTTTTGTACTTATAGAAAATTTAACTTATTAAGTGGAAATGTTTTTTGAAGTAATCATATAAATTATCTAACTATGAAATTCAGTGATTTTTTTAAAAGGATTCATTTTTTTATCAAGAGTGAAAAATATGGAATTTTAATTGAAACATGTCTTATCATATAAATAATTTATAATATTTAATTATATTTTTAGTTGGTTGTAAAGTAAAATTATTTTTGTAATATATCAATTAATAAAATATATTTAATTTTATTAATTTTCATACATAATTTTGATAAAAAAACATAGTAAACTTTTAGACATTTTCTCTTTAAAAACATTCTTTCTCTTCACATTTGCAGGATTCATTTTATATTAAATTTTTATAATTTTGTGAATTGAATATGTAAAAATATATTCCATATTTGGAAAACAACTAATTTAAAATTTCTCATATGTTTATTATAATTTTTTTACCAATATGAATAGTGAAAATATAAAACAAACATATGTATTTAAGGTAAAAATGGATTTTTGGGGGTTAAACAAAACATATATGATTTAAAATGACCTACCCACCTATCCCAAATCTTTTTTATGGCCATGTGTTGACCTAAAATATTCTATTATTTAAACTATATATTTTTTTCTTTTTTAATGATTAAAACATCAGGGTAATTAAATATTTTCAATCATTACAAGTGTTCCACTCACCTCTTATATTAATGGACCCACCCAGACCGCATTTATTTACACATTTCAAGCCATTTGCCCTAAACAAAACCTAAAAAATTCACCTAAAAACATCCATAATCTCACCCGAAAATCATTTTATTGGGTACAATTAATACATAGGAAGTATGTTTTCTAACCCTAATAAGGATACCCGAAAAAGATGTAAAGTTCTTCAATATGAAATTTTATATTATTCAGTCATCCACCCCATTGAATTATTATCAACCCATGATGTTATAATAAAATAATTATATAAAATTAAATCATATTTTTTTATGATAATACATGAACTAAAATTATATCAACTTCCATCTAATGGGTTGCGGAGTCATCATTTTTGTATACGGCGGACTACGGATTCATTGACGGATGTCATTCGTTTTTAGATTACCATCTCCCACGGTTTGGTATGATGATAAACATGAAGTTTATATATAATATTTATAACATTATTATTTATAGTTAGTAATTATATCATATATATGATTTTAATTTACATTCTATAAGGGAAAAAATAATTTCTCTTGTGTGTACATGGATTACCGCCGCGTGAAATGATATGATTCATATTTCAGTAACACTTCATATAAAAGTTAATAATGAAAAAGTAAAAATATTTTTTCATGTAAATGAACTAATTATGTTTAAATGATATATTTTTATTCCTAAAAACATGATAAAACATTTTATTTATTTAAATTTTCTCTCAAAGAATGATGATATCATCATTCAAGTACGTGTGGACTACCACCATCACAAAGCTATGTGGCTCTCTTTTCATTTAAAACCGCAGGGATGATATGTATAAGTTTTTTTAAAAAAACTAATATTATACTTAATATTATATTATAATTATTTAAGGTTAAATTATTACTTACCAACTTTCTATAATGACAATTGACAATGGAAATGTTACTCATGCGTACATATGAACTACCACATCCATAATCCTAACATTCTTCAGTTTTTCATAACCATTATTAATAAATTTTTTAAAATTAAATTTGACAAAAAAATATAATAATTATATCATTATTATTATTATAGATACTACCAAACTATATAGCATGTGCATGAATCGGTTCCTTTTAGATGATACATGCATGAGAAAAAAGAAGGAAATTATCACCCGAAATAAGCAAATTAATGAAAGATAAATAAAGAATGTGAGATAAGTGATCATAAATTGACTATATATATGATATTATCAATTTTAATATGTTTATTTATTTTGTTAATAATTTTTTTACAACCAATATAATAGAAGTTAAATTATTTTAAACCGAATGGAAATATGTGGTAAGGGACTTCACCTAAATTTCCTTTTATAAAGGAACATTTGTATATTATGTACCAATTAATTTTATATGGTTAATAAAATTATCATTTAAGATGTTTAATCATTAAGACATCATAATTCATGTTATTTTCTAGTATAATTTCAATTATTTCATCTATGTGGTTTTTATTGAATATTAGCATATAGAAAGGGATTTCATTTAAATTTTATTTCATTATGCCATATTTTAATGTTTTGAACCAAATTTATTTTATATGGTGTTTATAATTTCCATTTAAAATATTCTATCATGATTCATTAATAAAAAAATGGTATTTTTATAATCAATTTGTGTTATTTTATCCAAAAATATTTAACTTGATAATTACCAAGTTGTAAAGAATTTCACATCTCAATTTATTTTCATTGGGTTATATAACTTATTTATTATCATTGGTATTATAAGATTAAATGTTTAATGAATTTTGATTATCAATAGATGTTTTCCAACATTTTTCTATGTATTTAATGATGATAAAAATACTCTATCCATTGATTAATTTTCACTTCATCGTTATGATCATTATAAGTGTTTATTTAACAATATCATTCTAATCGGGATTTTTTATTCCTTAATATTGATTAAAATAATTATTACATAATAAAAAATATAAATACATATATATTTATTATACATTGGTTATTCATGATATATTCATGTAATTGTATCATTTTCCACTCCTTGATAATTAAAATTATTGATAATTTTTTAAAAAAAATATCCGACATCATTTCTCTATTTCTTTATGATTTTTTTTCTTCCAAAAACATGTTTTTTAAAAGGTTTATAATTTTTTAATAATTTTTAAAAAAATTTATTAATTAAATTTTTACCATTTCTTCTTTTAATTTTTTTTTCTAATTAGTGTTTTTGTTTTTTCCGAACAAATCACTTTTATAACCCTTTAACTATTGCAATGGGAATGTTCTTTTTAACTTGTAAGATATGTACAAAATTACCCACTAACACGACCGTAATTTATTTAATGGTTATTTTTCATGTTTATAAGGTTATATTTAATTTATGTTTTTCCTAAATATGAATGAAATTGATTTTTTTTAATTTTTGTTTTTGAATAATAATATTTTTAAAATTGTTAATGTTTTATAATATAATTGTAAAAATGAAATTGTTATTTTCCTGAATATTTTTTTAGAGATATTTTTATAGAATTTATATTCATTAATGAAAAAACCCATTATTTAGAATATAATCCACTAGTGATATGTTTTATTAACAAAATAATCATTATTATTAAGGATGTTTTATGATTATTTTGACAAAATATAGTACTTATATTCACTTCTTGATTCATATTTATTTGTAATATTTTCCTCTTGAAATGTTCACGTTCCAGTAGTCCATGGACATTAAATTTACCCTAAATAACCGTATTATTTATCAATGTTATGTTTATCATCGAAAATCCTAAACCATTACAATATTAGGTGTTTCAGATTGAATGTTTTTTTCTTATATAGGGATGTGTTATAATCTATATTCTTTACATGATATAAATATTTGATGATAAGGAACACTATTTATGAATTAAATATATTATTAGATATATGAGGAATCCTTTGAAAATGAAATACATGAGTGGGATCCAGTTATATAGATACCCTCAAAGCATATATAGTCTCATGAGATGAATCACTTGTCTAGACTTAGTTAAATGGTTTTCTATACATCAGTTTTATGCTTTGTTAAGTGTAGATATTTCTTGTAGAGGTATCATGTGTCTAAGACATTACGACCATAAATTAAAAAAAATTTCATTACAAATTCATTAATTGTAATCCATAAAATTTTCTCTATGATAATATTTATAGATGCATTTCATTCTGGGTTTATTTATTAAATGGAACGTGTTAGTAGATATTTACACGACCATATTTATTATTACTTATCCGATTATGGTATTCATATTATTGATTAATCAAAATTGTTTCCAGTTATTTACATTTCCAAATTAATAATTACAGATTGATTATTATTCATTTATATATGATAGATTCTATTTTACATTACCGTTAATGATAATTTTATATCACTATTATTTATTCCTTTCATTTATATTCCATGATGTGTACTATCATTGACCTGTAGAGATTTTTTAGAGGAAAAATCTGTAACATTTAATAAAAAAAATTTAATTTGTGTTTTAAAATGTAATGAAAAACAAAAGTAAGTATCTATATTACAAATATTGTTAATATATTTATTATATATGAATCAGATACCTTTTATATTATGATAATGTAATATATTAGGTACTAGATCAAGGCTATTAGGGTCAGGGTCACAAGAAATAGGTTTCAATAAAAAATGTTTTTCCACTTGATCCAAACAATCCATAGAATATAGTATGAATAATGATCAATATCTTGATATTTTCAAACATTAACATAATCATAGTAATATTTTCAATGCTTTAAAAAGAGGGAATATTAAATGAAAGACTTAAAATATTAAGGAAACATGATTATAATGTCTCTTGAGTTAGTGATTAATAATTTATATAGGATGATATCACCAAACTACATTGATTTATAATGGTATTATGTTATTTTATTAATTGATTATAGGAGGATGGAATTGGTCAGAGAGATCTCCCATAATCAAAAGTTGTTTAATTAAATTACTCATCATTGGAATAAATACAAAGAGTTTATTATGGAAATTGTTCTATAGTTGCAAACATTAACTGACACAATTTATACCCATATATATTAAGAGTATTATCTCTAGAATTAGGAGATAAGGATCCATGTTTCAGTGGTGATGAATCCTCAGTAAAAAAATCTTATTGATAATTTAAAGGATATCATCTAAAATATGGCATGGGAAACAATAATTATGGATGACCAATTAGTGTGTTTTTAGAAGGGAGTGGTGTTGAAATTATTCTATAACACTAATAAAGATTTGTTGTGTCTGGGTGATGAAAATATTCCATATGGATGTGGTATAGGAAAATCCTACATTGAAAACATTTGAATCTGTAGAAGTAAGTATGTTATTATCATCAAATAAAAGAATCATAGTAATTATTAATCTCTTAGACATGATCATATATTTTTTATAAACATACAAGATTTAGTATTACTAATATTTTTGTAAATGTGTTAGAAACTTATAGAAATCAGTGTTTTCAATATTGAGTAAAATAAGATGGATTTTCACCAATGTATTAAGTGAATTACAAAGTAGATTAATAAATAGTGGATGAAATATTGGAGATCAATAGTGGAGGATGATGATTCTAAAGAATACACCAATGATGAGTATGTTAAAAAATGTTCATTAACAATAAAGAAGCTATGAATAAAATAAGAAATGAATAAAGAGAACGTAATTAGTGACAGGATAAATCTAGACAAAATAATGTGAATGAAGTATCTATAATAAAAAAACATATTAATCAAGTTTAGAAATTAAATTCTTATGATGATTCAAAATCTAATAATTGAGAATAAATAATGAATAAAAATCCTAACCAAATTATGAAGAATAAAAATTATTACATTTATTAAAGGATTGTAAAGATCAACTAAATTGAAACCAAAAGTTTCTACCATTGACAACTAAATAATTAAGGAAATGTGATTTGAAACAATATATGGGTTATGTAAAAAGTTTATACCTATATTGAGGAAATTTATTTTGATAAGATAATTTTCAACATAGATATATTAGATATGATATAATTATTCTTGGTCATAACTATCAAAAAGAGATTCAAGGTGCTCTATTATATTTATGAATTAATATTTGGAATATCAAATGAAAATAAATTCAGGATCTTTGAGGAATTAAGTATCTATAAATTCAAAATAACAATGATTGGAAAATTGACGTTTTCTATTTGTTTTCATGTGATAAAAGGTTCTAATAGTGCATTTATTTCTCAATCAAAATATTCAAATGGTGTTATGAATATTTTTAGAATGGATGATTCTATAATTATGAACACAATTTTTCATACCCAGATGGGGGATTTAGATGATAATGATATAAAAATGGTTAATGAAATAGAGTAACAACAATTCATTGGATGCTTAATATGCCTACCAAGAAATTATTTTTCCATATATAAAACCATAAGGTTCAAAATTAATCCCACGGAAATGCACTTACAAGTTGTAAAAGGAATGTGGTGGTATCTCAATGGAATGGAAGATTTTTTTTATGATGCTATATTACAACTACATTTAATTGTATTTATGGATGTAGATGGGGATAATTCAGTAAATGATAAGAAGTAAACATTGTATAACAAATTTTATCGTATATATATTTTTATATCGTTGTGGGTAAAGGATAAATATTGTATCTCATTGATATGTATATTATAAGAATACATCAGGACAACTTAGGTTTGTACTCAATTATTATGGATGAATAAAAAACTTAAGGGCATCACCATTGATTTGGAACATCTCACTATAATCACGTGTGATAAATCAAGTGCAATTAATTTTATCATAATTTCTATTCATGATGAAGGTACAACTGAAGGAAGTGTTTGAAAAGAATCTATTTTATTTTCAAGTCCAACCATTACTATGCTTCTAAATAGTCTAGAGATGTGAACCCCGCTCCCAATAGGTTTTTTTCGACTAGTACACTAAACAATTGATATCTTCACCATGTTATATAGGGAATGATATTTTATCCCCCATGGTTTGACCAAATATTATTTCTATTTGTCTCTTTTGATCATTCAAAGAATTTCCCATTGGGTTTATTTACCAAGGAGGAGATAAAAGACTATTTTTCCTTTATAGTGGGATATATGGGTATAGTTATGAAGGGGATATATGTCACTCATGAATAAATTTAAATGAGTTCTATTTTTCTGTTGAAAATATAGAGATATAAAACTTTAACAACGGGTTAGAAAAAATTTCATTGATAATTTTTTAGGATAAAATTATTGAGTGTTTTTAGTTAGGGGTAGTGGACTAAAAAACAGTGGGAATATAGACTTTTGGATCCAAAGTGGATTCAGTAGGCCATTTTTCTATCTCTTGACAACATATAGTGTCAAAAGGCATAATGATTCATAAATCATATCATGGGGAACAGTTATTTTTACTCTATTTTCTCATGTCAATGATAAATTATATGAGATTTTATTAGAATATTAGTGAATAATTGTGTATTCTACCTAATTAATGTTGGTTTTGGTTAATATATAGTAATAACATTTTAATTTTTTGGTAGGAATGTTGATAAACGGTTGTTGTAATGACCTATGATATTACCAATGGAATTTTATATCTAAATTTATATGTGGTTTGGAATTATGAATATAGTATAAAGAACATTCAATTCACAATATTATGTTAGAATGTAAAATATAATAAATTTATTACATAATATTTTTAAATATAAATGTTATGTACGATAAAAAAATGTTTTACACAAAAAGAGTAGAATTTCATTTTTCTCTCCTAAAAAGTATAGATGTTTTATTTTTTAATATAAATTTAAATTTAAGTAAAAATATTTTGATACACTATCTTTTTTATAAAAATGATAAATAATTTTATAAACTCTAAATTAATTATTCAAAGGTTTAGAAAGATGATCATTTCATAAGACTATTTTTTGATATAAATAATTACTTTTTTTAGTTAAATTTCTTATACTTGTCAAATTAATTTGATAAAATGAATTTAATTTTAAAAATATCCATGATAAAATTAGATTTGGTTTAATTTTTAAGATTTTCCAGAAAATGGTTATTTTTTGGAGATTTTTGAAAATGCCATTTTTTACCATGAATATCATGAAATCATCAAGACATAAAAATTTCAGAAATATTTTGTTAGAAAAAAAGGGTTTTTAAGGATTAAAATAAAAATTTCAAAATAAAAATTTGAATTTAGAAATATGAAATTGAATTTTTGGTAATAAATTTATATCTTTTCTTTTAACTATTTTTATCTGTTAAAAATTTTCAATTCTATGATAAGGTTTTATCACTCTTAAAAATAGAATCATGTAAAATGAATTTCATATTTTTAACCCTAAGTTCCATGTTATTTATCTAGTGATGTTTATTTTTTAATATTTAAAAAACGTTTTCGATGAAAAAATTGAGTTTCCATGGTAAAGAAAAAATAATGAAAAAAATTAAAATAAAACAAAAATAATTTTTTTTATATTTCACTCAATGAAATAATAGATTATGGTATTTCAAAAAATTAATCAATATATTAATTAATTATTTTTTGTCAAATTTGTTATAATTAAAGATCTCCCAAAGTGTTTATCCTTAGAAAAATATAATCAATATTCTCACCCTTAAATGTTTCCCACCTCAAGTATAAATAACCAAAATGTCTTTCCATTATCCAAAAAATAATTTTCTCTTATATATATCTCTTGCGGAGTCCATTGGTTTTCTCTCTTTTCAAAATTAAATAGCATCCGGTTTGAATGGGTTGACTCTAACCTACAATTATTACAACCTAGAATTTTAAAAGAGGAACATAATGCTCTATATCATATATTACACAAAACACTGATATTAGAAGAGAATGTAACATACTAAGACCTTAAAATATATTCATTTTTAATAAATAGTAATATCTTCAATATATTCGGATAAACAATACACTAGGTTTAAAAGAAACATGATACTTTATTATGATATTTTAAATTAAACAACACCATTATATCCAAGCCCGTAAGTTGGCAGGAATGAATAATACTAAATAAATTATTAATAATTTATGGTTTTAAACATATCCGATAAAATCAATTGTTTTATAATTACATGACATAAAATAAAAATATTTTAAATAAAATAAGAATCATTTGAATGAAGAATGATTGTTTTATGAAAAAAAAATGTATTTTTGAAATGGATTATTTATTATTATTTAGAGCTCATAATTTAAAGATACATTTTATCATTTTTATAAAATTTAATTTTCAAAAATATATATCTTTTAGAAATCTTATTTTATAAATTATCTTTGGATAAATGTCTTATATTTTTTTTCAAAAAATAATTGTTTGATGAATTGTGAACTATATTGATTTTTATTGAAAACTACCGAATTATTTAAATTATTTACAAGGTCATATTATATTTTTGATTTTTTATCAATTAAAATTAGTTCACTAATATTATAATTTATCTATTTTAGGTCATTATAATCAATTTCATATAGAAATATAACATAAAAACTTTTTAAATTTGAATTTTTTCCTTTAGAACACCCTATTATCTTGACCTCATCTATGAGTTTAATTTTAAATTGATTTCAACCTCATTTTTGAATTGATTTTATAGAAATGTATTCATATAATTAATAATCATTATTTATAATTATATAATAATGTAAACATAAATTGTTACCATAATGAATTGTAAAAAAGTTAAAATTTAATTATCATAATTAAGATAAAAATGGGTTTACAGAGGGTTAACCGAAAATATATAAGGGTTAAACTTACTAACCAACCGGACTAACACCCATTTCCTAGACATATTTTGACCATATAATTTTTAGGGATACATAATGACCCATTTTGGTGGGTTTATTTTCAGAACAAACATGGATCTATTTGATTATTCTAGAAACTATCAAGTGTTTCCTCTCACACACTTATAAAGAGTCACACATATCCTCCCATCTTCACACTCCCAATTCTCATTGATTATTTTTGAATAATTTTTTTTTCACTTTTTTAAACTTTTAATTTTAATATTTTCATTTTCATAGCCAAAAATGATATTTTTATCAAGAATGTTTTTTACGATATTTTTATGGAATTTATATTCATTGGAAAAATCAAACCCTTATTTTATATATGATACATTCAAGATATACTATATTGACATCATTCTTATTATTTATTCAGATGTTTTATGATAAGAATTACTAAGGTTCTAAAATTTTGTTATCATTCCCGATATTATTCAGGGTTGTTTGTGACAATGTTTCTTTAATTGGGGTATTTATCAAAATTTGAAGTTAGTTTTTCAAAATTAATGTTTTTATATAATGTGTTTCATCCAATTCATATGATGAATGAATATTTTTTATTATGTTATTGGTGGGGAAAATTTATTGATATCCCCTCAATGTATTGTTAGGTCTAATGATACAAACTAGATTGGGTTTTAGACCATGCCTTAAATATTTATTTATATGTATTTGTATGAGGCCTCAAATATATACTTCAGATGCCTAGAATCATTTATTTCATCATTATTTTATTTTGATATTCTGTGTGATTATTTGAATAGTTATAATTTCAATTTTTATGTTTCAAGTATATGTTATTATTTATATGACATTATTTGATTATCATTTATTCCTTCAATATTATTCAAAATATAGTGATTAAATGGAATGTGATTTATTTTTTTTCTTGACATGCTGATTATGACTTATTAATTAATAACGTTTGTTGTAATAACACAATTACATGAATCTTATATCACCCCTTTATTATGTTTTATTTTTCCCAGGATACTAGGAAGAGTTTTTTGATTGGTATCAAGGGATACACTAAAGTGAATAATGGTGATTTCAAAGAAAATTATTTATATATTTTTGTTTTGAAATTTAATTTGAATTTAATATATATATATATAGTTTGCAAAAACTAATAAACTATTTGGTATTTTGGGGTGTGATTTCTTGTATCTAGTGCCAATATTCTAATGTAAACACCTGATTTGAGTTACTGGGTTTGGGTCACTATCTTTGTATCATAGAAAGTTTAGTAGAACCCGTGGGATATAGATTTAAGAAACAATATCTTAGAGACCATAAATATATGTTGTACTTTGAGTATATATATATAATTTCATCCTAAAGCTTTCATAAGAAATATATTATGTGGGGTTTCCTATAAATATATATCTATATCTAAATAAAAGTGGTCTAGGTTCTAAGACACATGAACCTAGGGGTAACAAATGTGAAAAGGGAAAAATAAACATGACCTGATCCTTACCTAGTGCATAGAAATGGACCTTATTACACTATTGGTTTGAAACTACGACGATATATTCTTAGGATAATTTACATCTTCTTTTCAAACAATTTTTAATGTTTGGATAATAAAAATATCATGAAAGAAACTATATTTTTGATTTTGTGATTATTCATTTATTAAATTTTCAATTTATTTTAAGTATCTCACTAGTACTGAGATTATACATTATGTTTTATATTATTATGATATAATCTGATGTATTTCATTTTTAGAAATGGTGCTTAATTTAAGTATTAAGAACTGTATTGATGCATGTGCTCCATGTTGGCATTTCCCTCCATGGTATATATTTAAGCTAAAGATGGATTTTTTGTTGGAACTGGTCAAATTATAATATATTGGGGATATGACTGGTTATTTATAATAACTTTTCCCATATGCATAATTATGCTTATTCATAATTCAAGGCAATAATGATATACTTCTTCATGACTCTATAACCTACAACATTCAAAAAGACTACATATCCATATTTATCTAAGAAATGGATAAGTTACCTATTGAATATATTTCTTACTTTGTAATGTAGTTAAAGTGAGAAAGATTAATGTATATTTATTTTCTCTTATGAGATGTGTTTCATTGTTGGTGAATGATTCAAAAAATATATATATGAAGAGGAAATAGAAATCTTGGAGTGGAAGGATTTTAAGGTAATCTTCTTGGAAATTTTTTCTTCTTGTGATCAATGAGTGGATATAGAGACACTATATCTGAGTTGAAGAAAAGATCAGGTTAACATTTTTTCTAATTATGATGCCAAATTTACAAGGCTTTCAAGTCATGATACAGACTAGCTATGTTATCCAAATATCAAGATTTTCCATTTCTTTAATGTTAACAATTGAATCCTTTTAGTGGAACTAGTCTACCAATCTATCTCGTCATATGAGGAAATATTATCATGTGATGTCAAGAAAGGAAAATAATTCTCCTTGTATTATTGATTCAAATAGAAGAATGAGAAGATAAGGATAAAATAATATCAAACTAATAAATGGTTGAAGGAAAATAAAGAGAAAAAGGCAATAATGATCATTATTTCAAGGGAAATAAAGACTCACCCAATGTCAAATTCTTCCATTATAGGGATATTATTCACTAAAAAATGAATTCCACAAGCATGAATGGAATACACCACAAAATAAACAAAGAGGTCATGTTAAATCTTTTTACGTTACTATTGATAAAGAGTAATGATTAATGTTTTTGTGTTTGGATTCATGAATTATGTTATAGAGATATTTTAATCAATTATATTCTCATTATATGAATTATAAAATGTATAATTCTTATTCTATTATAATATTTCATTATGGGTTTTAGAGAATATATTGAATGGTACCAATGGCAAGGAAAATTGATTTTTTGGAATGTTTTACATTTTATAAAACACATGACTGAGGTATGATGACCCTAAATATATAAATGATATTGAGATAATAATGATAAATTGTATTTTATGAAGGCGTTGGATGAATTTATGTTTTATCTAAAAATTGTTGTTGAGGTGATTTTGGGAGGTTACAATTGGGTATTATTAAATAAATTATACTAATATATATTTATGAAAAATAAAATCTATAAATCAGCAGACAATTTTTCGCATCTGTCGAGGTTGTGGGTCTTGAAAGCATAACTAAAGGGTGGTAAGGGTAAAACACCTACCAGTGGGCTACGAGATGTTTCAGTTAATAAGAAATTTTAAAATTAATGAATTTTATGGATTAACACTTATCGATTGAATTATGTTAATTATTTAGTGTTACTATTGGTTTTTAGAGATTAATATATATTGAACTTGTCACTATTTTATGGATCATATAATCTGGTAAAAGTTAATTTTAGTAATAAAGTTATAAAAAATTAAACTGGGATATAAATTTCATATAGTAAAAATTGTAGTGTAAAATTATCAATTTCCAACCAGAAGATAAATTGTGCCTATAAAATAAAAATATATCTGGGAAGAATATTTTCTTATGTTCTTATTTTCAAGTAAGTATATTTCTATATGTTCTTATTCTAGATTATATAAGTAGTCCTAAACATTTGGAAAAGGATCATAAAATGGAGATATAATATTATAACCATTATTCTAATAATAGATTTAATGTTTTGTGGGTTTTGATTTTTTATACCCTTTCACATCTACAGATTTCATAGTCAATGTGGCTTGTGATTCTTCCCCTCATTTCCTTCTATCAATTTTAGGAGGCCTTCATCACTATGGATTTTGATGTTTCAACCTTGATCAACATGTTGTGAATGATTTTTTTCCACCTTCCAAGAAATCCTCTGTGGATATCAATTCCATGTACATGTATTCCTTATACATTTGATTCTTGTTACTGAAACTCATTCTCGATGCCATATATTTGTGCAATTTATTTAATTGTTATGCTACTATATTAATAAGGAATAACCATTTTCTTGGAATAGATAGTAATTTTAGTCATGTTTGGGAATATCTGGGCATTGTGTGTTTCTGGAACCTATGAATTCATTATCTTCGGAGGGAATCTAATATGAGTCTTCTCAAGCATATAACTAAAAACTCTTATGAAAATCATGATGAAATTTACACCATGGGAACTATTATACATATGAATTTAGAGGCAAATTGTATGAGGCGTATTAGGAACATAACCAAAGGCATATCATGTCATCCATGTGGTAGTTGAATCTAGGGTCATTGGTTTTCAAAAGATTATTACATCAGATATCACACATTTGTTACATCATGGTAGTATAAATGTTTAATTTCATATTGAAGGATGTGCGGTATGGGGATTATGCAATGTGATGACCATCCTTTCATCCTCCTATTAGTTTATTAGGAAATCCCATTTCCATTACATAATGTAAGATCATAGTTTAACATCAGGTTGAAGGGTGTGGTGTAATGGGTTGATGAATTAATCTGCATTTCCATTATTCCTCAAGTCATGTAATTAGGGATTCACGTTTCAATTACTTAATGTAATAATATAGTTAAACATCATTTGGAATGATGTGGTGTGTGGGGCTTATGAATTTATATTCCCATGCTTTCTTCCTCATGCCATGTAATGAGGGAATCCCATTTCAATTTCCTGAGGCATGATTATAGTTTAGCATCATGTAAAAGGAAATGGTGCACATGGATTATACATTGATATGCTCATAATTTCTTCCTCATGTCATGAAATGAGGTAATCTCATTCCAATTGCATGAGGTAAAACTATAGTTTAACATCATGTCAAAGTATGTGGTTGGTAGTGAATATTCATTGAGCTTACTATAGTTTCTTCCTTATGTGATTTAATGAAGTAATCCCATTTCCATTGAATGAGGTAGGATTATTATTTAACTCCATGTGGAAGGATGTGGTGTGCATTGTATTTTCGTTGAGTTTCCCATCCTTTCTTCCTCATGTCAGGTCTTGAGGGAATCCCATGTCCATTAAATGAGGTAATATTATATTTTAAAATCATGTGGAAACATGGTGTGTGTGGGGCATATGTATTGAGATACATGTCCACCATCCTTACGACAGACCATGAGCGCAACTCAACTCACTTGTGTGTCAATGTATCTAATTGGGGATACAACTGATGAGGCAGACCAGGGTTGTTGTTTCGTTCTAATCTCATGATCATTACATGAGGCATCGTATGCTTGATTCATAAGACACCTCATACTTTTCAAAGGATATTAGGGTCTTGTAACACTTGGGGATTTATAAAACTCATGGGTTATTGAAGGGTCTTGTAACACTTGGGGATTTATAAAACTCATGGGTTATTGAAGGTTACAGATTCATGATGCAAAGGGTTTCACAAAGACGATTGAAATTTGTGATATTATGATTAGTGAAAGGAGGTATCCTAATGGTTGTTGAAAACACTATTTCATGAAGCTTTTTAGATTCTGGAAAATTGAACCTACAATAGTTAAACCCATTTTCAAAGCATTAAATACGGTGAAATGATGTTCATGAATTCACAAACTTCATTAGAGGTTCAAAAATTGTGAGTGTAGTGTCACAACATAGAGTCTCTTTTTATTCAAATGAAGGAATGAGGGGACATTTATAATATGTGGGTGTTATGAATGTTGAAGGAATTAATGAATATTTACATTCTTCTTGAATGGATGGGATCTATGATTCTAAATTTCGTGGTGTAGAGATTAAAATCTAACCTTTTCACATGAGTCAAATGATCTATGCCTCTGAATCTCATTTCTCAATGAATACATTCAATCATATAAAAACCATAGACCTATTAATGGACCTTTAGAAACAAGACCATCCTGAATGGGACCTTAGTGAATAAACCATCAAGAAAAATGACTCTAAAATCTGATTTTGGAAACGTGACATTAATCGGCCCTAAAATATGATTTTTTACATTATTCTGACACTATGATCTATCAAACTGAAAAATGAGAAACGATCTATACTCTAGGAAAATGTTACTCAACATTTGGTCCCATATTATATGTTCTTTACCAAATACTACAAAATTATCTGGATTATTTACATTCTTATTATCAATGATCTTTCCCACTATCTATTAATCCATAGGCATTAAATTTTTTATCAATGTATGTATCTACATTTTCTACCAATGTTCTATTATTTCGAATCCTCATTTGTATATTCCATACAACCTTCATACATCACATCATTTCTAATAAAGGGGGTGTTTTATTAACCCTTTTTAGGATTTGGGGTTTCAAGACGAGTATTTTCAAATTTCAAACCCTTTTTTAGATCATGATTAAATTTTGAGGATGAAATTTTATTAACGTGGGAGCATCTAACATTAAAATATTTTAATAGGTGAACATCATATTCTATAGAATATATGACATGAAATTTGAATAATAGAGTAAAATATAAGATCATGAAAATATATAGTATATTTATTTTAAAATAAATTTAATATTCACAATAGCTAGTGATGCATGAAACACAATGTTGGAACAAAATGTGTACTCTATTAAAATAGTATTATTTAAACATGGAAATTATAAGAAACATTTTAATTTTTTGGGGTACGAATATATCAAAAAAGATTATTAAAATTATATGGTTCAAAAATTTATAATATACAATTCATTATTCATTATTGATTATAAATAAAATACGAATCATTTTAATGAAAAATAAATGTATTTTGAAAGATTGTGTTTTCTTAAAAGGTAATTTAGTTACATGTTGCTCACATTATTTAAAAATAATTACTATCATTTTTATGAAATTTATTTTAAAAATAAAATTATATTTAAAATATAAATTTTCACTTTGTATTTAGGTTTATTTGTGAGAATTTTTTAAAAATATTAATTTATTAATAAATAAGGATAAATACTGATTTTTATTGACACTAAATTTTCATTTAAATTATTTCTGATGTTAAATTATATTGTAAATTTATTTTAAAGTGATGATAGAAAAAATATATTACAATTTAAATTTTCTATCTCCTTGGAATAAATTTTCATTTTATTCTGATATAAAACTTTTTAATCATTTGAATGTTTTCCTTTGGAAAATCCAATTTTCATCGTGTCTATGAGATTAATTTTAAATATAATTAGGTCAATTCTCTAAAATTAATTTTGAATAATAATTTGAAAATTTTTATTCCCCATAATTTATATTATATATTAGTTTAACATTATTTTTTACAAAAATAAATAGTGAAAAAGTAAAACATAATTACAACGGTGAAGGTAAAATGGGTTTACCGAGTGTTAAACTAAAATGATACGTGTAAAATTGTCCTAAAAATTTGTCAAACTCCATTTTATGGGTATATTTATAAAATATATCTATATTTTTCTATAATAATATATTTTTTGGATTTATTCAGGATAAAAAAATTATTTTACTTAATTCTTTCCAAATCTACTATGTGTGTCATCTCCACCAATTATTAAATCCCACCCACTCCACTCCAATAATTTCACTCCCAAATCCCTTTGTATTTTCCATGACTAGCCAAAATATCTTCCATAAATCCCCCCCCACATAATAGATAAATTTTATAGATCAGAAACACAATCTAGTAAGGATTTATGATAAACATAAATGCATTTCCCAAAGAAGAGGCAACATTTGCAGTTATGTGGTTTTATTTTACTTATTCATATAACTCATTGTAATCCTCTAAAAATATTCCAATATAATAACACAATTATCTACAACATAATTTGATGTTATTATGTTAATTTAATAACATATATTGACCTCCTATTCAATAATATGATAAATGAAACTATCAAATATCTGTACGGCGAACAACCACCTCTTGAGTCAATCTAATTAATTTTCAATCACTACCAATAAAGGAATTGATAAAATAAAGGATCAAAAAATTTTATATAATAATTATGAAATTATATTCTTTTAAAATATGATAACTCATATACCTTTTAACTTTCACTTCTGTGGTCGATATGATAATGTTGCTCATTTGTAAAGTGGACTATCACATCAAGAAACGATGTGATTCATTTTTGAAATACATGTTATAATAAAGGTACTATGATTTAATTAAATGTATATATGTGGTATTTATAATTAATCCATAATTATGTAAATATAATTTCAAATCTAACTCTTTTCCTTCCAACCTGTTTGAAATCAATAACATCACTCCTGAGTACGTGGGGACTATTACCTCCACCTAGAGATGTGAAATGTTTTTCTTCTTATATTATATGGATAGTAATAAGAATTCATTTTATTAGTATAAATTATATATATGAAATCATAATGATTCTATAAATGTGAATTTATATTTATATTTATTTCATTCCATCTTTTGAGACAAATGGAGACATTGTTCATGCATATGTATGATATACCATCCCCATGAAGGTTGTAATCCATTTTATATCACAAAATTTAATAGATTTAAATAATTTATTATCTAATAAGTATATATATATATATTATATATATATATATCATGTTTAACATTGTTGGGATTATATGAAATGATCAAATTAAAAATACTGTAATTACTAAACACAAACATACAAAAGAAAATTATCATCTGAAAATGTGATTTAACCAAAAAATTATTAAAAAGGGGGGATAAAATACTATCATTAAATAACATATGAAATGATATATATTATTATGGTTATAATATATATATATATATAACTAATATATAGGCGATCCTGGAACATATGAAGAAGTGGAATTTGAGGTAAGGGTATCTAATATAACTTCAACATTTGTGAGGGAAACAACACGTTCAACAATAATTACTTTTTATAGTGTATATACTACCCAAATTAATAAGATATATCAGTAATATCTTTATATTAATTTTTTTAGTGTTTCATTTGATGTGATTTATCTTATGGGGATTACAATTTAGAAGTTACCCAAATGGTAAGGGTTTATTTGACAATCTCATCATCATTACAGATTGTTTTTGTATATATCTCTTTTGGGGGAATTATTTGTTAATCATATCTTAAAGTTAGCCTATATTATTATACTATATTTATTAATGAAATTTTCCATGTAACAATAATAATATTAGTATCATTGTTAAATAAAAGTATTGGTAAGATGTTTTTAATAAAATCCATATTTATTTATCTGTTTAGTCAAAAATCATGTTTCATAAAAATCAATTTTTTATGAATTAATAATTTTCTTAAGATTTTAAAAAGGATTTAAAAAATAAATTTTTAATTATTTTGAAATTTTTTTAAATGATAGGAATCTTCATGTCATTTTTAAAACAAGGATTTTTTGGATTTTATCAAAAATGTGAAAGGAATATTTGTTTTAATGTGTATTGAATACACAAAATATTCTGAAATAATGACCACTCAATGTTTTAAAATTTATCATAATAGTTTTTAAAATACATTTAAAAATAAAAGTATTTTCTATATATTTTCTAAAATATTAATTTTAAAAATATTATTTTCATTATGTTATGAATATTTTTCTCATGAATTTTTTAATGACATATTTATTGAATTTTTATTCATCAGTATCATCAACCATATATTTTACTTATTATCCACTATGGATATTTTTATTGATATCATAATTATTCACTATTTCGATTGTTTTCGATCAGTTTTATGGAAGATATAAAATTTTATTACCATTACCCATATTATTATAAATGGATAATTATTATGTTTGTTTGATTGGGGTAATTATTAGAATTTAAATATTAGTTTTTCAATTAAAATTTTTATGATGAATATGTTTAACAACATTAATATAATGAATAAATTTTAATTTGTATGTAATTCGCTGGTATCTGTAATGAGAGTCCCCTTAATTCATCAGTAGATCTAATAATACAATCTATATTGGGTTTTTGTTGAGGCCTTACCAATTTATTTATATGTCATGGGAAAAGGAATTGATGGTATGTTTTAGATGACAACCATTTTTCATTCACTCAATATGAATTTAGTTATTGATATTCTATTTGATTATTTGATTAGTTATATTATCCATGGTTATGTATCTAGATAATGAATTTAATTATATAAAATTATTTTATCATCATTTATTCATTCCAAATTATTCTAAAGATATTGATTAAATGGTTTTTTTTCAGTTATTTAGTTTTCGATAATTATTAATGCCTTATATATTCATATATTATATTGTATGTATAACCATACTGAGTAACTGAGGTCACCCAATTATTATTTTATTTTTTCAATAGGATGCAATGAAGTATTTTGTGATTTATATGATGGGATAAGACAAGGTTAATAATGGAAATATCAATGAAAACCCTCTCTGAATTTTATGTTCTAAAATGTAATGTAAATTTCAAGAATGAATCTTGTTTACCTAGAATACAAAACAATTGGTTCATTTGGTATGATATTTATTATACTGAATTACAATTTAAAAATGTAAACACCATATTCAGGCTAATGGGGTTGGGGTCAATACAAAAAATCTAA
This sequence comes from Viscum album, assembly GCA_963277665.1. Classification (NCBI taxonomy): domain Eukaryota; kingdom Viridiplantae; phylum Streptophyta; class Magnoliopsida; order Santalales; family Viscaceae; genus Viscum; species Viscum album. The sequence goes on from OY728119.1 coordinate 648,397,909, forward strand.
AAAGTGGTAAGGGATTATATTCCCCTCATTTTGTCATGTATTTTCATTATAATAATTCATTTAATTTTTAATTGATTATGACATCATGTGGTCATAATAATGTCATTATTTTCCCAATGAAGACTTATTAATGACTGACTACATTTCCATATTATTAGTCTACTCTATCCAATATTTTTTAAACAATTTCTATTATTGAAGTCACTCTTTCACTTTTCATGCCATGGATTTGTATTGTAAATACACATCCTTACTTTTATTAATTGTTATTCACAAAGATATGAATATAATTTTTTGATTGGTTACTTCCATTTATGAAAAACTTACTGCCTATTAATGGTTTAAAATTATAAAATTAATTCTTATGATATATGATCTGTGTGGAACTAATATAGTTACACATATGAATGGTTTTCCCTAATAGAACTCTGATGCATCGGGTACAGAATTAATCTCTAGAGATGACATTCTAATGATGCTTTGGCAGCATTCCTATCTAATGTTTTATGATAACATGGTGGATATACTTGCACATATGATTAAGTATTACTTATTGAAGAACCATTGTGATATTATTTTTAATGTCTGGGGTTTATTTTTTTTCTAAATTTACATGTTATACCTCATGTAACCATGATAATGATCATATTTCACACCTCATGTATGGATGATCAAACTCTTTAATTTTTCCTTAGGTCATTCCAATGGTGATCATTTACATTACATTTATTTTTTATCCCCCATTGGGATGAATTATCAAACATTTAAAATCATTTGTGTACCTAGGAAATCATATGTAGTGACCTAGGTTTAATTTTTAAATTCATACTTTTATATGATTAAAAAATTATTTTTTATTTATGTACATAATATACTATTTTCCTTGTTTCCAAGTCACAAATCCTAAAATATCCATCAAATAATCAATGTAATATTTATTACTAGAATTTTTTTTAAACTCAATTATGAACATGGAAGGTCCCCAAAGTTGGTTATAATATAAGGTTTAGTTATTTGTTTAAATTAGGACATAAACACTATTACAAAACCTTTGGAAATTTTTATGGAAAAAATACTATATTGTTTTAAAATTTTAGAGTATTTTTTTGATGTAAATGAAATCCATGATTGAATACATTAATGTGGATATAGATGAGAAACAAAATAACCTAGTTTAATAAACCTATAAAATATTATTAAATATCAAATAAATCTTCAAGCAGAGCACGATGAGTGTCTCTAAGGCTACAAACCAGGATAGAAACTCTCGTGCATAATATTTGTATAAAATATATTGTCCATAAAATATATTATAAAGAGATTAGATATAATGTTTGGAAATAGAACATAACAATTAGAAAAGTGTGGATAACCTTTACTAAAGAATATAAATTAATTATATAATGTATATATTTCAATTATGAGTCATTTCATTAAGGTTCATAGTCTAGAATTTATATGATATTATTTGTGAATATTCACATTCCTAATTTGAAATTTATTTGTGGAAATGGATAAAAATAGAATTAATCAATCCAAAACAATATGGGATGAGAAACGTGATGATTGATCTGATGAAATTTCTAATATAATGGGAGCATGAGATTATAACCTCATGGAATAATTATAAAGAATACTCATATTGTGAGTAATAACATAAATCATGATGAACTCCATCTTTCCCTTAAGTGAGAATAAGTGGAAGGTATGTCCTTTATATGATAAAAGAATCCTTCATTCACGAGATCCTCTAATACTATAATTTAATGAAAGGATTAACAACATTGAGAAAGTATTTTTTATACACCATTGTTTTAAGGATGATAAATTCAAATTTGTTGTATATCCCATAGGGGGAGAACCATATCTATAGTGGACACTGATAAAAAACACAAAGATGACTGATGATGTTGAATCTATGCAATGTCATGATTTCCAAAAGGCCATTTTCAATGAGTGTTTTCCTCACACCCTTTGAAAATAAATTGCAAGGGAATTATTTAAGCTCAGTAAAATATAAAATGAATTAGTGGGATGTTATGAGATGAAAATTAAAATCGTATCATGTTATTATTTAATCATATTCATTTTTTTAATGGGAATATCGATTAATTATTTATTATATGCAGACCACTTTTATGGAAAGTAGTGTAAATCAAAAATAATGTCAGTTATGAGGAGATAATTTGTTGTTCCCTCACAGTGGAAATCGAGTTTGGTGATACACATTGGTCTTGTTGAATTAATTATCAGAAGAGAATTATGAAGCCATATTTTGGGTATAATTTTATCTATGAATTAAATGGTGAAGCACAACAACATAAAATTTTTAATAATTATGAGATGATTCATTGTGGAAAAATTCTACAAGGAATTGAAAACTATTTCATTTATAGAAAATAGGGTCATATATCTAAAAAATATCATAGTGATTAAAATCCTAAAAAAATAATGAAAATGAAAGAAATAAAATATGGGGAATGTGTAGAATATGGTGTAATTATTTAGGTGTGGGGGAATGGTTATTTCTCAAAAAGAAATCAAAATAAAAATATAATATAAGGGAACCACCATCACCCTTAGTAGTATCCTAAGGAGAAATTACAGGATTTTTCTTTTCATATATCTATAATTGGGGCTCCAAAAAATGTTTTATTTAGAAAAATAATTGAAAACAAAAAACTATACAGTTCATTATTTGATCCAAGTTTAACAAATTCCATTATTTCATTCGTGTTTTCAATGAACACCATGTTAAACTCTAAACCACTTGTTGTAGAGTTTTTGGTAAACACTAATTGTGTAAGTATTCAGGCATCAAATGATATATGGAGATTACCATATTATCCTTGATGTGTATATTCTCCCTATAAACTTTAAGTTTATTCCAATGGTTTAATATTACATTATACTACTAATGAATTTACCTTGAATATATAATTCAAATATTAATTATAAAATAAAAGGAATACTTATAATCCAAAAGGGAGAACTACTAATTATTTTACATGGAAATATATCCTATCCCAAGCCTTATTAGGAACCAAAACCAAAAAAACCTTTGTTAAAATTATTTTAAAATAATGGATTGATAGTTGAATAATAAATGTAATAAATGTACCTAATTATTTCAGAAAACATTGATATAATTTCTAATGAATTACTTGTAACTCTCTTAGAAATATTGGCTGAATTATGAATTGAACTAATACCTAGATCAAGGATAATGTATAAGACCCATATGTAATTGAATACATGGAGTGAGAGTAATTGAATATGTAACTTCAATATATTTTCTATTCAACCGTGGGGACCCCTTGGGGAGAAATGTTCTTTTTCTAAAAAATAAGGATATATCGGTGTGGATATACATTAATTATAAATTATATAATGGGATAACTTTGGAAAATAAATACCCTCCTCTAATTATTAATGGATTAATAAACCATCTTTGCATGGATCAATTATAAACCAATATTGACCTTCAATCAGCATTTCATCAGACGGGTGTGATAAAACAAGATATTAAACAATTTATTTTTTAAAAATACATGGAAATTAATGATTTTTTGTAAACACATTATATTAACTATTGATATCTCTACATTTATGGACTTGATAAATAATTTCTTTAGGGACTAACTTTATAAATATTTTTTTTTATTTATCAAATCTATTTTTATATGTTCCAAAATTCTTTTGGAGCATTAGGATCATCTAAATATCATATTAAAAAATCCAAGGAAGGTGAATATTTTTTGAAATTTAAGTAAATGCATGTTCTATTTTAAAATAGTGGAATTATTAAGATGTAATGTTTAAAAGTAGTAATCTTACATGATCTAGTAAAGATTGAGTTCTTAGAGGAGTGGTCTTATCGTATAAAAGTGACAAGTATTCTTAGGTTCATTGGACTATTGGGATACTATATATGGTTTGTAAAAAAATAATTTATTTTGACCTAATAAAAACTATAAATTGAAAGAAAGTTATTTTGATCAAGATTAAAGACTTTGAAGAATGATTCAATTAAAAATTTAAGAAGTTTGTTAGTGAACCTATAAAACATGTAAGATAATGATATTTCATTTATAGTGAACTGTTCCGGAAATTAATTTGATGTGTACTCATTTAAAATGACAAGGTGGTTTCAAATGATTTTTATAAATTAACACCTCATAAATTGAGAATTCATTCCAATGATTTAGAGATAATAATAGTTTTCCTTGCATTAATCATATGGAGAAATTATCTTTATAAGGAGAAGTGTGATATACACAAATACTATCAAGTTCTTACATATATGTTCACATAAATGTAACTAAACATGACTCAATAGTGATGGTTTAATCATCTTTAGGACTATTACTCAACTTTTTTTTATAACCAAGGAATATGAAGAAGGGTTGTAGAGACATTAAATAAGAATTTACAATAGTTATTAGAATAATGACGATTTATGGATATCCCTTGATCAACTACATGGTAAATATAAGTATAAAACTTACGTGGGATGGAAATCAAAAAATCATGTCATAAATAATTTTCTCACCATCATTACTATAGAAAAATCAAGAATGTGCAAGGATATGATTCTATGTTAAAAATGAAGATAAAATCTATGAAAAATTAAGTTTCCTAAGTTATAGGTTGATCAATAGAGAGTAATAATGTTTCTATAAGACTAGGGATCACATTTACATTAAAGGTAAATAGAGATATAGTGGATGAATCTCATATATCAATTTCTCTACACATTCTAGAGGAACCAAAATGTATGGGGATGTGCATGATCATTAATGTTTTATTTGTTTAAAGAAAGAGATTTATGATTATATCAATATATGTTTAGTAAACACCGGGGGATTTTATGAGTGGAAAAGACTCCCTATAATCTGACATCACAACCGAGTTCACATCCGAGTGGGAGGAATATGTGTTGGCAGGTAGTGATGTATGAATGACGTAGGTAGGTGGTGAAGTAGGAATAATGTAGGTAGATGGGGACATTTTCCCGATGCTTCTTTGATGTACACTAGTCATCTTGGCTAGTTGTTGGGCCATTAGGCTATGAAATGGGATTTATTCCCATTAGGTTTTTAGGCCACATACTGAATAAAATAAATATTAATGTGTGGGTTATACTTTAGGGGGGATATGGAATATCTTTTCATTCTCTCTATGTGTTGTTGTATGTGTTTAATATAGTTATACCCCAATAACCTAATATAAATATATAATGGAGTTTTGTTTTTTTGAAATTGATGTAAGAGAAACAAATTCCCAAAAGAGTGTTGTAACGACTACCCTAACCAATGTGGATGTGTGAAAACATCATGATTAATTTTTTTCTTGGAAGTTATAAGACATTATAGAGAATTAATTTCACATGGTTAATCAATGAATGATTAATTTTGTATACTTTTTTTATTCCCATACGAGTGTATTTCGTTCTTGATCACAATGATCATTTATATTTTAAAGAAGTTGTGGGACTTATTTCATAAACACTATCAATTATATCATACTAAGATCCAATAATTTTTTCAATGATATGGATGATACATTAAATGGATATGTATACAAATGTAATACTTAGCACATCTTATCATCTGTAAACTGATAGAAATCCTGAGAAGAATATTCAAACATTGTATGATGTATTATGGTCTATCTCTTTTGATTTTGAGATCAGTTAGGACGATCATAGTTCTCTTGTAGAATTATCATACAATAGCATTTTTAACTTGAGAATTCAAATGGATCCTAATGATACAATTTATGTGAAATGTTTTTGAACACCAACATGTAGGGATGAAGTTGGAGAGTGAAAACTAGTGGGACTATACATTGTAAATGATATTATTTATAAGATAAATGTGATCTAGAAACATTTCAAGGTTCTTAGAGTCCAGAAAATAGTAATTAAAACAATATAAGGAATTAATTATAATTTGACGATATACATCATTTATTCTTAAAAATAACACGACAAAAAGTTTTCATGGGATTTTGAAAATATGGGAAACTGTTTCCCAATTAATTGGAAAATTTTAGACTCTAGAACATGTTTGAAAAATTTATTATCGGATATTAATGCCTCCAAATCACGCAATTATTTATGACCTATTCCACAAATACTTATTAAAAATTATATTTCAGAGACAGTACATATAATAGATTAAAATTGCGCTAACTATAAATTGACATGCCCTATAAAGAATAACATATTCATATTCATGGCGATAAGGAAAATGATTTGAGGATCAAGACCAAAAAAATCAAGAAGATTTTGTGGAGAAATATCAATTTTGAAAAAGAAAACACAGTACCTAAATAACTGATTAAAGGGAAATACCAACACATATTTTTAGGTGGCACACAAATTTTAGGGGGGAATTTCATACATTTTTATTAATTTAATGACTCGGGGTTTAATCAATGGATTTTCCCTTCTGAATTAATTCACATTTCATAATTATGATTAAATTTTAAAATAAATACAATTAAATATATTATGTTAAAGTATTATATGTAATAAAATTTTACATAAGACAGTTAATTTAACGTATTATAAATTATAACGTAAATCATTGACATATGTCTTGTATAATGATATTTTTTTATCCAAAAAATTTTTTGTATTATTTTATTTAATTAAAATTTTATTCCAATTAATTTTTTTAGAAACTATACCTCTTTATATAAATAAAAATAATATCTTATGAACTCCTAATTAGAATTTTAATTGGTATGGAAATTGATCATATCATAAATTTAATTCTAATATATAATTTATTTATTTTAAAAAATAAAAGTTACCATAATTAGAATTTTTTTGATATAATAGGTATCATTAATTAATTCATCATTTAAAAAAATAGGGTAATTTGTATTTTTTTTAATAATTTTTTTACCTATTTTGAAAATATAGATTTCTATGAATGATAGGTGTATTATGGCATCATTATGATCAACAAATTTAAGAAAAATTTTCTTCAAACAATTATATATTTAAGGATTAAAATTGTAAGATCATTAATTTTTTCATCATGTATGGATCCATTTAAATTTCAGTTTACATCTTATCATTTCCCTCTTTTGGGATTAGATTTTGAAGATAATAATTTTTCTAAATTGGAATGGTTTTATAAGGAGGAAGCATTGAACTGAAGGTACATGCAAGCCATGTATAAGACACATATTTAGAATACATAGTGTTCATTAAATACATGATATGTACATTCCCAGGTAAGAAAATTCATGACATGTAATGAACATTCCCCATAGGGTAAATCCAAAGAATTACAAGATATGTAAATAATTTAAACACCATGTAAATTTAATGGTTCTTTTTTAAATGGGAATACACTTTTTATTTATCCTCACATGTAATTTCATTATTTCTCTATTTTATAAAGGCTCTCCTCCCATTTGAGATTCCTTGAAGACAATAGCTAGGATTTGAAGTCGTTCTATTGTCTATACTCTGATTCAGCTTCGAATCAAGTCATTAGATAGATCTCGGTAAGTGTTTTAATAATTAGGCTTCTTTTTTTATTTTCCTTTCAATCAATAATGACATTTAAGTGTAAGTTCATAAGTGTTATTTCCCAACATTTCATCTATTTTTTCCTTTTCTTTTGATTTGGACCAATCGAGAGTCTGATACTGGATATGTGATCCTTAATAAGAATATAGTAGTTGTTCTAGTATTTACTCAACAATTTCTTGATGATTTATATTACTTGTTATGTGTTTCATGCCAGTTTCACTATGTATTTCCCCTAACTTGAGTCTTCCTTGAATTGGTTTCCATAATTAATAACAAAATGAATCTTTTAGGCCTCCTTCATATGTTTCTACACCTAGACTTGTGCCAATTATATTTCCATTGATATTATAAATGTATAAATGACCAAACCATCTTATATATTGTTTGGGTGTGACATCTAATTATGAAAAATTCAGTGGATTAAATCGAAGTAAGTGGTAAAACCACATAATGTGACTAAATTGAATAATGGTTATGTACTTTTTAATAAATAATAATAATGAAATATGAATTACCATTTGGCTCATATTATGACCTTAACTACATATCGTTATTATGAAATTTGGGCATGTAACCCCTTACATTGTTGTTATATATGGGTATATACCCCCTTATATTATTATTATATACAAACATGGAATCCCTTATACTATTGTTATATATGGGTATACAGTCCAGTATACTGTTTTTATATATAAGAATAGAGTCCCCTATACTGATTTGATATATAGGCATAAATAACCTATAATATTATGATTTATTGGCATAGAGAACCTTTTGAATTATGATGGGTGAGAATGGATACCCTCGTTAATTACGATATATGGCCATGGTGATTGTATAGTTACGATTTAAGAATAGTGACCCAACTAATATTATTTAGTCATGGACACCCTATTTATATGTTTCAAACATAGAATCACAATTATTATTATTTGGAAAATGAAACCATTTTTTTATGAAAATAGGAAGGGTTTCCCTTATTATTGTGATATCAAACATTGAATCCCTTAAAACTTATGAGACTCATGATACTATTCATTGATTCAAGATTTATTCCATATGTACATTATAGTTGTACTATCCATATATGTGACCATAGATGTAACGTCATATAAAGAAAAAGTATGTGTAGAACAAATTGTTACATGTTCACAAACTATCTAGAAAGATCTGAAGATGATAGTTTCATCCGAGTAACTTTCAAAAACAAGAGATGATACCATTATCGTGTCCATTACAACTTAATATTTATTATATCAGCATACTACTAATATTATACACAAAGAATAGATACTTGTGGACACTGTTAGTGGCGACCTACATCTTTTATATCACACATTATCGTGGTCTCTAATGGAACCTGACAAAAATAAGGTAGATGGAGTAAGGGATAGAGGAAGGTGACTAGTTTTTGGTACAAGATTTTTTATATCATGGGGTGTGGTATTATAGTAATATGTTATGGCTCATGATGCACTGAGAGATAGGAAATATGATCTTTTTATTGTTTTGATAGATTTTATTATTACATTCCTGCTTTCATGCCTACAATTTTTCTTATGATCGGCTTGTTAATTTACATTATTTTATACATGATGATGGATACTATTGATTTTCATTATTTATTACCAATGGATGCTTTATATTCTATTCTTAGTAATTTATATTTCTTTTGTACTTTATCTATTCTTTTCAATTATATTATACTCCGGTCAGGATGGTATAATCTCACCACTATACCACCTTGGACCATAACTCCTAGTTGGATTCCTCTTCTATATTGGACGGAATGATTGAGGCCATGTGGCCCACCGACTCGGGGCCCCATTTAATGGAATCTATGTTGGGATTCCACAATGTAGTATCTAAGTGATTTCTACACTTTTTTCATATCATTTAGAAATATTAAATAGAAGATTAACAATGTGTTAGAATTTGGTAATGTGATGTTCCTAAGAATAGATAACCCCCATATAAGGGCAGGCCGAATTACCTGGGATGGTCTATGTTGTTATTTTTATTAATTTTATAGTTGATTTTGTTCCACTATTGGGTGACACACATGTTGTGTGATAATTAGTGTTAATATTGAGGAATATATTTTATCATGAGATTTGTAATGAAATTTAGAATTGATCATTATTATTTTTATGCACCTCACTAGATTTATATGACATGCATTATGTCATTCCACGTTTACTTATTTTGTATATGTCAGGCATAATTTTTTTTTGCTTATTTCATTATGAATGGATTGTTATATTAATGCATGTTGGGAATGGATATGTGATTGGTTTCAATTAAATGGATGAAACACTTTAGTTCAAATTGTTTATGGGCCCTTGTGAATTGGGAGGGTTGATCCATATAGTTTAACCTTTTAAAGAATATTCTTATATACTTGAGAATGGATTTAAATAAAAATTAATGATTAAATGAAACGATAACTATTAAATTTTGACTCCAATTGAAATATATATTTTCTTTTAATCTATATATTATTATTGAAAATTTATACACATTAACCCTTATAAGAAAACAAATATTTTGACACGGACCCAACCTTAGTAAGGGGTAGTAATAGAGTCCATTATGTTCTATATAATTTTTCTCATCACCTAGACATATATATAAGTGTAATAAGAGGCGTTTTGTAATTATATGTGATGTTAGGTACCCTTCTGAATCATGTATCTATGATATTTACAATTATACAACCATTCTAGGGGTTTCCCTTGGATGTTTTAGAATTATTCCACCAAAATTTACATTAGTATTATTCAAGGAGGTGGTGACAACCATGCTCCAGAGGTGGTGGGCCTCGTTACACCAGTGATACATCCAGTAGTGCCCCATGTAGAACCTCCTGTTGTCCCTGATGTTGGAGATGATGTCTAACTTCAAGGTTTTTTTGAAGCTTCGGAAAACTATCAGGGGATATTTGGGAACTTCCCCAATTATGGGAGAGTTAATGTAGGAGTTTCAAGAGTAGCATCCACCTATTGTTTTGGGGGATGGTGGGCCCTATGCTTTAGAGTTATAGTTATAGATTTTCATCTCAATTTTTTATAACCATAAGAAACATACTTATTGGTTAGTGAATCTCTCTACTTCTATGATTCATGGATCCTCTAAATGTTGTTGCAATATTCTAAACCAGGAAGGTTGGTATTTAAAGTTATTATGAGTTATTTATAATAAATATTTTAAGACTGATTCTTCTCAGAAACCCTAAGGGTGATTGGGCATGGGATTTAGTGAACCTGTAGTATGGTTTAATGTCTGTTATGAATAACTTATCAAGTATTTTAGATCTTAATAGGTTTCTCATATCTAATATTATTATGTTCTAGTAAAATATAGATGATTTAAGGTTTGGAATTTTAATCCTATCCATTATTGGGTAAATGTTTTATAGATGAGTAACATAACTGATAGAGTTATCCAGGATTTAATCACTATGAAGAACAAAAGGGAATTTGATGGTGTGTTCTATGGAAATTTATACCCATGATAGTGTTGTTGTTTAACAAGTGATTGGATGAGATTCGTTAAGACTGAACGTGTGAGTAGAGGCATCCAGATTACACCCAATAACAATTGTGTGGGTTTTCACCAGTGTGGTATTTTTTGGAATAATAAGCCCCAATGTCATTGTGACATGTTGAGTGCTATGTTTGTGGAAGGTTGGGGTATATTTATCGATTTTTAAATACCTTCCCATATACGCCTAGATAGATAGGATCCGTATCATTTCCAACATCAAGGGTTGGATTAGGGTCACCTCACCGCACATGTAGATAGAGTATTATTTTCCATACAGGTGGAGGAGGAGTTCTTGGTCAAGATAGTCAGGGTTTAGATGCGCAACACTAGCAGAGCAGACCCCCTCATGGGTTTTAAGTTGTAGCACATGGTCATGTATTAACACATATTTATTTTGTACAAAATATACATAGGTAATAGGGTTTCATAACATCTTTTATTCAATGTAGTATTCTAGTATCCTATACTATTATATCATCTTTATTTGATATGGATGCATCACATTCCTTAAACTATGTGTCCATTTTGGAGATCCTTGGTCTTGATATTGAATACATATATGGCTTGATGAAACATGATATTTCATTGGGTATGCACTGAGATAGTGTATTCCAATGAAAGGAATAAGCATTCAGGTAGGTACCCTTCATTTCTTATGGGACCTATTCATCATCTAAATGATAGGCATCAATATCATTCTCAAGATGGACTCATAGGTCCCTTGTCAATCCTATGTGGATTATAATCACTATAGGGTGTCATTTACATCAAAAAAGGTTGGTATATACCTTCAAAATGGTGAATGTGATGTCTAGGAATGTAGAACTATACCAAATCATCGTGGGAAAGGTGGAGTGACTGCCTTGATTGATATGCTTTATATGGATGTTCAGGGACTACAAAAAAATGAATTCTCTCATGTAGTAATTATTTATTGGGATATTTTACCTTATGACTTATCTAGAATACCTCAAGATAGAGAGTTATAATTTATTATGGATATAGTTTCTGGAGTTGTACATAAATCCATTCTTCCATACAAGATGGATAATATTGAGTTTTAGGGGCTCAATAGGTAGCTAGAGGATTTAGAATTCAAGGGTTTTATATAGCCCATTACTTCCCTATAGGGTTCAATTGTCCATTTTTACAAGAAGTATGATAGAAATAATAGTCCCTTTGGGGATTAATCAATGTTAAATCACCTTACTATGAAGAAATTGTGTCCCTTACCTTGAATTCTAGATCATTTCGGCTAGCTCTGAGGAGCATGAGTGTTCCCGATGATTAACCTAAGATTAATCTATCATTTTCTTAAATTCACTCCATGAGATATACTATGTATGGTTTTATGAAGTTTATTACCTTTATATGATTATTTTGTTATTTCATTTGGTCTCATGAAAACACCTTCCATTTTCATTACCTTGATGAATAATATTTTCCATACCTACCAGGATTCCTTTTCCATGGTTTTTTGGCTGATATTTTTTAGGTATTTTCATACTTGAAATTACTATACTAAACTTTTTAAGATCAGTTAAAGTAAATTAAGAGAAAATCAATTATATTATATACTAACTAAGTTCCACTTTTGGATCGACAATGTGCACTACTTGGGTCATATTATCATAGTGGCAGGATTTTTAGTTTACCACGATAATTTTAGGGTTTTAGTTAACTAAAATCATACTAGGAACATATTTTAAATATGATGTATCTTATGGATAGATAGTTAATATAGGATGATTCATACATGACTTTTCATTCTTATAAGAACCATATATGTGATAAACTAAGAAGGGTGTGAAGTTTATATGGATAGAAGAATGGGATAGATCCTTTTAATTGCTCAAATATGATTCACATCAATGTTGATCCTGGTAAATTATGTGTCAAGACGAAGACATAATGTGTATTGTGACATATCGGGTATTGGGCTAGGAGAATTTTGGATTCATGAAGATCAATTAATTATATATAGATCATAGTACATGAATCCTTATAAGTGGAATCACCCAATTAATGATCTTTAGTTTGTAACTATTGTTCTTAACTTGTGTTATAGGAGGAATTTCCTTTTGGATGAACATATTTTTTTTTATGAATACTAAAATAATTGGGTTCATTTTCACTCATCATGACCTGATCATTTAGAAGAGAATGTGGTTTGAATCTCTATGGTGTTTTGAATTCGAGATTAAATATACACTTGGGAAAGGAAATGTTGATTTCAGTGGCCTAAGATGGAGGACTCTGAAACATATGGTTTAGGAGTTCTGTAGAGAGTGGAATGTTATGGCCCTATTTTTTGATATTCCCATCACTACTCAAGAGCATCATGGATAGTACATAAATTCATCCTTATCAGTGATATACTCAATTATGGAGAGATTAAAGATGTTGTATTTCATAGATCATGATTTATTCTTACTCATGTAATGTATTTCATATGAGGACCCACTTTTGGATTGGTTTTTCAACATAGGCAATATCGTAAATATTCAAGAGATTATCATGCTTCCTGCAGATATGAGGGAGGAGATGGTGTGATAATAAAATGATTCTCAGTGGTTAGTGAACCCTAGAATCAAAAATATGTATCATGATATGGTATGTCTATATTGGTGTCTAGGAATAAAACATCATATTATAGGATTTATCCATTAGAAATCCACCCATCAGAAGGTTCAAGTAGAACCCCAATGGTATGATGGATTGTTACATCTATTAGCAGTCTCATAATGGAACTGATAAAATGCTTCCAATGATTTTGTGACTGGTTTATTGAGGTCTCTAAGAGGAATTGAAATGGTCAAGGTAGTCTTGGATTGGATGATGAAGGTATCCCGATTACATCATTATCTAGAGACATTATCATTTGATCAGTTGAGAAGAATGTATGTCCAAAATTCTGTACATTTATATGGGATCCCCTATATTATCATTCTCAATAGGTATTATCATTTATCATTGAGGTTCATGGATAGGGTTTTAGAAATCATTGGCTACAAAGGAGCTTCTTAGTATAGATTCCCCCCTAAAACCAATATCCAATGCAAATGTACTGTACAGATACTAGAGAAAATTCTCTAAACCTGCGCCCATTATTTCATAAGTTCTTTTGAGAAGCGTATCCCCTCATTGAGTTTTCCTACAATAATTAATATCATGTAATAGTTCATATGTCTCCATATGGGTCATTATATTGTAGGCCATTCTATTCACCTCTTTGCTGGATGGTGGTAAGGGAGGCAATGCTACTAGGTCCTTATCTCATATAGGAGAGCTCAGAGTGGGTGATGTTAATTAGGAATGGTACGTCTATTACCCAGTCCAAAATGAAATCTTCTGTCGTTCACCATCAACTGCATATGGAGTTCATGCATTAGGATCATGTTTTATTGTAGGTTTCACCTAGAATATTGAATAGACACATTTGGACGCAACTAAATTTTCACCACAATTTTTTAAAACATTTGAGAAATTTGATAGAGTGGGGATGGTATCCTATCGATTGTTATTACCTCATAGGTACCATTCCATTCAAGATATCTTCTGCATATAATAGAATCACCATTAACATACCTACTCATATCATACTTTTGATTCCAATGATGTTTAATTAGATGTAAATGTTTATTTTCAAGAGTATTCAATATACATCATTGATCAGTGAATAATGTATCAATGGGGTTAGTTTATCCCTTTGCTGGGGGGGGTGTTTTGGAATCATGACTATGTATACCACAATATTTGGGAGTGGGAGGTTGTTGTACGTGCTCGAAATCCATATCTATTTTCACACAGAGTCTTTCCATCCTCATAGGGGAAGCTCGTGGATGAGTTCCTTTTGGTGGGGAATACCATGAGATCCTAGGTTTTCCTTTAGAAATAGATCATTTTAACATTTAGTTTAACCCTTGTTCTAACCCTTTTTTAATTAGATTTGGATAATGGACCTTTAGCCTGGTTGGTATGTCTTGAGAAGGATCATGTAGGGAGGTGAAATCTAGTTGAATTCCATGTACATGAAATGTATTTAGAATACACTATGTGTCTTAAATAAAACACATGTACTATCCTGTGAAGGCTAAATCATGAACTGTAATAAACATTACCCTAAAGGGATGTCCAATGAATTACTCAATGTGTAAATAATTAACACACCTTATAAATGACTTGGATATGGTTTGAATTGGAAGGCCCTTTTTCTTTTTCCTCACCACTTATTTATTTATTTCTCTCTTATAGAGGATCTCCTCTCATTTGAGATCCCTTAAATACTGAAACTAGATATTGATTCCATTCATCCATATGAACTCATATTCATCTTCTGATCATCTCATTATCTAGATCTCTATATGTTGTACAATCATTATGTTCATTTAGTCATCTTCATTTCTATAAATGATTATATTAAGTTACATCCTCATATAACCAATTTTCATAGCATTATTTTTTTTATATTTTCTTTCAATAAAAACAATACTAGAGGTGGATACTATATTATTCCTCCTAGAAATGAATAAGGTACATGGGCCAGTATTTTTCCATCAATGTCATGATGATTTTTTAATGTATTTTTTGTCACACAATAGTTTATCCATTTTCCCCTAAATTTAATCTTCTTTTAATTGGTTTCATTAATTATTTTCCTAATGGAACTATTTGGATCACTCGAATTTTTTCTACCCCATGAGGTGTTATAATAAAATTTTCATTGATATTATAAACATATTAATTGAAAATACATGTTCTATATGGTTTTAGAATGAATTATAATTTAGCTTACATTAATAGATTAAATTTTAGTGAGTGGTGTGACCATGTCATGTGACTAGATGGAACAATTGTTATAACCTTATTAATAAGTAGTTTTAATGAACTATGAATTACTATTTGGGTCGTATTTAATATTTAATATACATATAAATGTTATGATATACGACCATGAAGACCCGTACATTTTTGTTATATAAATGCATTAAATCTGATCAATTATCATTATATATGGGAATGGTGTCCCTTATAATATTGTTATATATGGTCATTAAGTCCCATCTACTATTTTTATACATGATCATGGTGTCCCTTACATTGCATTGATAAATGGGCAAGATTATCCTCTAAAATTACGATATATTGTCATAAAGAACATATTGAATTATAATGAACAAGCTTAGAGACCCTCATTAATTATGAAAAATGGGCATGTAGACCTATTATGATATGAGCATGATAACCCAACAGAAATGATTTGGTCATGGAGACCCTATAGTTATGATATAATCATTGAATCCCTACCTATACGATTCAAACCTCGAAACCCTATTATTATTATTTTAGAATGGTGACCCTACTATTATGAAATTATGAATGGTATCCATTGTTCTTGTGATACTAGGAATATTACCCCTTAACAACTGAGGGACTCATGATACCACTCCTCAATCCTAGAGTTATACCTTAGGTGTTGTCCAGAAAAAATATCCATATATATCGATGTATAATTAACTAATTAGACATACCACATATGTCTATAAATATAGTCACTTGTTCTTAGATCATCCAGAATGGGCCGAAGCAGGTAGTCTTAGGATGGTATCATTCTTGAACCAGAACTAGAAAATTTATATTTTATATTACTTCTTATCAATTATTATATCTGCACAATTCTCATATTATGTGCACCGATTGGATATTTATAGTCACATTCGGTTGTGGCCAACTTAGTTTATATCTCACCCAATTCATGCCACCAATGGTCATAGAGAATATTATATGGATATAGTTGGGATAGTGGTAAAACACCTTTTTGTAATACTTTTTTGGTTATAGGATTGGATTAGGGAAAAACGAGACTGAACTATGTCTTGTGATATAATTAGAGATTTTATTTTTGGTCTATTGGTTATTTTAATAAATGTATTGTATTTCGTGTCACCTTCCTTGTTTTATTGTTTAATTTTGATAATATAATGTAATAACCATATTTTATATCTTTTTTTTATTTTTTTAAGTTGGGTTTTTATAATGTCTATATGATTTATCTTCTTCTATTATTCATTTATTTAAAAATTACTATTTATCTATTCATTTAAACATTGTGATAATCTGATCAAGAAGATATTGTCTTTCCATTGTACCTTGTTGAACCCTCACTGCTATTCCAAGCCCTTAGATGTATGGGGAATCACACTTCTGGCCACATAGACCACCATATCATGTCATATTTTAGTGTGTTCATGGTCAGGATATCAAAAATTATGAATATTAAAATAAAATGTTGAAATTTTAAACATATAACACAAACAAAAAAATAAATGCTATATCTAATCTTAAAACTAGTTTTATGAAATATAAATTATTGATTAGAGGAATTAATTAATATAAATTTATTAAATTAAATCATTTAAATAGGATTTCTTATTTATAACTAATATTTAATTTTTTTTCTAAAGGTCAATTTCATTTTTAGGAAAAAAATATGTTATTTTGGTAAATAGTATACAACCAACGTAATGATAAAATAAAGAAAATGTTAAAATTAAAATGGAATGTAATAATATACCTCACTCCATTAAATAAGTTGTTAAGGTTGTTGATAAACATAATTAAACCTCTCATCAAAATTTTTTCACCAACTAATTTGAAGTTACTTCCACCCAAAATTGGTTTGCCTTACTAACAAAATAAGAAATATTTTAACACTGAAATACATCAACCCTGGATTATAAATACTCATTTTCTCTTATAATTATCCCACACTAAAATTATAAATTATCTCATCATATCAATCTCATATAGTCTATTAAATTTATCTATTTTAAATCTTGAAGAGGATTGTTGGTTCAATGGGTCGACTATAATGTAAGATGCTTAAGAAAGGTATGGAGTTATATTTCACTCACATTTTTCAAGTACATTATTTGAAATAATATTTTTTAGATTATATTTATTATGTCTATATTAGTTCATAATAATTAATTTTCTTTCCAAATTATTACTTATTAAAGAGGGATTGCATTTTCATATTAATAAATAAAAATTCTAAACTATTATGTAGACTAGTTGTCTTTCCAGACACAATTTTTTTTATATGCCATAAAATTAAAATGTGAAATAGTATCCA
The DNA here is from genome assembly GCA_963277665.1 of Viscum album. Lineage (NCBI taxonomy): Eukaryota > Viridiplantae > Streptophyta > Magnoliopsida > Santalales > Viscaceae > Viscum > Viscum album. The sequence continues at coordinate 648,416,148 of OY728119.1, forward strand.
TAATTTCATCTAATGATATTCAAATGTATACTAATATACCCCCTATATTGGTGTTATTCATGTATTAAACCTATATAACATATTCATTGGATTTATAGTGATAAAATATTTTCATATGATATATAATCTATGTGGCATATATAATGTTACACTTATAAAGGGTATTCCCTGATAATGCTCCAATGAATTAGTTAAATCACTAATTTATAGAGATTAAATTATTTTGATATATTGGTAGCATAATTTGATAATGTTTTATTATACCTAGCAGAATGACCTTGGTAATATTATTTATGAAACATTTGGGATGAAAATTGTTGATATGATTATGAAAATATCATGTTTATGTTTTGGCAACATTTATAGCCAAAAGGTCAGATCCATGCATGCTTGGACCACAAAATTTATTAATAAAATGAAAAGTGGAGAGACAAAAGACATGAAAAGAGAGAGAGGGTACAAGTCATAATAGTCACAGTCATCACAACCATACCTGGTCATGTCGTCAGCGTCAGCCGATTCCCATTCTGATTGAGTCTCATACTGTTTGAGCAACTTCTTATAAACCTTATTTGTTTCCAGTTGCTCCACATATAACTTCTTAGTATACTTATTAATAGATGACCTAGTTTTCATGGTCCTCGGAACTGCAGAGTAGTCTTTCCTTAGTTTCCTTATAATTGGGGCAGTCCTGACACCCTCACTGTCTGAGACTCTTTTCTTTTCCCCTCGAACAATTCCACTATAAGAAACTATACTCATGTCCATATCTCTTACCTTGGACTCATCCTGAATGTCTCCCCACTTTATGAGGATCGGTTCCCCAACTCTAGGAGTGGAGTCCTCTAGCCTTTCCTTTGCTACATCAGGGATGTTCACCCATTTAGCAGAGGAAGAAGGTTTTTTGGACATTCTATTATGTAAGATCATTCACCGTCAAGGCGGGAAGGGGGATCATAATCTCAGTTGTAGCAGGATCATGAGCTCTAGAAGGATCACAATATTGAGGCGGGGAAGCATCAATTATTAGCTCTTTTCTATTCCTAGGAATTGGCATATCACGAGGGCCTGACTCCGTAGGAGGTCACTGTCTCTGGTGGCAAGCTCTGGAGGGGGTGAATCCTTCAAATTCACCTTACGTTGGAAAATATTGGAGGGGTGACCTCACATCCCACACTCCTTACATGTAATGTTTTTGCTGCAGAACTCAAAATTATGCCCCACAACCATGCATTTAGTGCAGAATAGAGTTTTGTTTTCATATTCAACATCATTAAGAAATTCATCAGAGGGAATAGAAAGTGTTATTGTGTCAATGAGAGTGGATCAATGATCTACTTCCACCAGCACTCTAGCAAAGTTCCCATACCCGACATCTGTTGTCTCCTTAATTTTAACAACATATATATGTTACACCTCATGTACTTTTGAACATGATCTTATAATACTCTTCATGTATTAATGATCATCATCTATTATTATGCCTCATGTATTACCCATGAATACCATTCATGTACCATTTCCGTTTATTATCCCTTACTAGGATTTAAGTAACCTATTTTCTGTGGATGTATATCCTGGGTAAATCATATGAAGTGAGTTGACCTATGATTTGTTTTTAAAATAGTCATTCAAGAGGATTAAATAATTTTTATGTTTATGTTTTACTTATGTACACCATGTATTTTTTACAAGGTTTTTTAGACACTATGACTAAACATATCCTTGGGAAAATTGATATAATATTTTATCAAGGAATTAAATTAGAAAACATGTATGTATAGGTGGGTTTACATTTTTTTAGAAAACACAAATTGGGGTTTTGTTATCAAAAATACATGGATGTATTTGTTTGTTGTTTTTATTTATATGTCATCATTATTCTCCTCTAAAATATAGAATATTCATGATGAAATTTTAATGGAGTATTTATGGTACTTGAGGAATATTAGTGGAATCTATGTTGGGATTTTTATTGAAGACTCAACACATGTCATACTCTAATGTAATAAAGGGTGTGATGGTAACCATGATATATGGAAATGATTAGAGTTCTATAAGTGTCATTAGAAAATCAAATAAATGTTTTAAAAATGTGAAATAAAGGTTATAATTATTGTTTTTATGGTATTTTAATAGGTTAAATGACATGTAATGTCAATTTAATGGAATTTCATTCGATGTAGTGTGTTAGGTATTACAATGTATTAAATGAGAATCCTGAAATTGGTGTTTTGGTTTGTGGATTAGATCTATGTATGATAAATAAAATCGGGCATCAATATATACAATGGAATGTTATAATTCAATTTATGCATGATTATTTCTGGAGTTAAACTCAATACGAGTTATTAATGATTATTTTGGCTCTTATAAATGGTGTTATACACATCAAGATTCCAAAAATAATTCTGAAATGAGAAATAAGGCATGTGACTTATAGGATAAGTGTTTTGGGGTTAATGTTTGACTATGACCCTAAATTGAACACGGTGGATAAATGCATGACTTGGTAAACCAATATAAAATAAATACATTTACTTTTAATTTCCACTGTTTGGAGAGATCTTTTATAAAATTTATTAATTGATTTTGACTTGAATTTTGTGGATAATTATAATGAATTTTCCTAGTGAGGTACATTTAATGATCATAAACTATGTTAATTATCAAAATTCTCTTTGGAGTTCGGGGGTATATTCTTATAAAAATAGGCATAAAAATATTGTTGATAAAAATGTGTGCACATATAAATATGGGATTGAAGATTCATTCGAGAATAATGATGATAGAATATGTTCTATTTGTTCATCTTAGTGAAAAATCGTGGATATTTATCGCGCTAAAAAAGGAGGGAAAATTTTCAACACCATAATAAGTTTATTTATCATTCCAAATTCATGTATTATAAAGGTAACATGTTGAGGAGTAGTAAATTGTTTTATATAAGGATATTAGAGGGGTATATAACTTTAAAAAAGTTGTAGACCGGTTGGTTTTGTGAAACCATTTGGAATTTTTGTGGAGAAAATAGTGTGATTTGTGAATTTTGGTACAACAACACATTGACGTGTGTAATGTCCTTTGATCATTCCCAATGTTAGTGATGATAGTAAATATTGATTGTATAAGTCTTTTGTAATTTATCAATTACATATTTTATTACATGGGAGATTCATGTTTTTTGAATAATGAAAAAGTATGATCCTTGGAAGTGGTATTTTAAATAAATATAACATGATTCACCCTCCCCCACCACTTAATGGTATTTTCTTTTTCTGGGACCAATGACTATACACCAAAATATACGAGGCATTATGACTTGTTTTCCAAAATCGCATTTAGAAACAAATCTGTATCACATATTCAATAAAAATCTAACTTCCATTATTTATCTTATTTTTCCCTAAAGTAAAACATTATTTATTTTAATTACCAACCATAATCATGGAATGAAATAATGATTCTCAATATTTTTTATAATAAACATTATAATGAATGTTATAGAACATAAAAACACAAAATGAATATGTTTTCCAAAATTAAAATCCATATAAAAACAATTTTCATTTCTCCAAAACTATATAAATCCCTAATAAATACATTTATTAAAAGTAAAAATGTTTGATATGAGAGACCAACTAACTATACAAACAAAAAAACCTTCAACACATATAATAGAAAAAATTGAAAACATAACTCATACCTTAAATGATCGTATTGTATCCAAATATCATAATTAACTTTTCATAGCTTATGAACTCAAAACCTAACATGAAATCGAGTAAGGATTCATTGTATCCAATTCTATTAGCTTCATATCATAAATCCTTCAATTAACATCCCCACATAACATTAAACATCTATATTTAGAGTGTTTTTTGAAAATTGTTAAAACATGATCCTATTATTATACCCCCTAGATAACCCAATAATACTTAATACTAAGGGAACCATACTCCAATATACTAAATATAATACACTCCCATAATGAATACTGTTTTTATTTAAATATCCTAGAATTGAGATAACAATTTAAGGAAGGAATTTTAATCCTATATCTTCGATTAAAATACCTAGACATAGGTAATGAAACCATGGTTATAAATTTTAGTAATATTTTATTTAACTATTTAATATCCACAATCCAAATAGGTATATAGTAATGGTTGGAAGACAAAATAAATATTGAAAACATAATTTTATGATTTAGTAAAACTATAACAATAAGTGGAAAATAAATATATAGTCAATGATATTAAAAACATGATAATATTTGAAATATATATATGTTTTTTAAAAAAATAATGAATATATATACTCTATTGTATCAAATTTTATAATAATAAATATAAATTATTTTTACAAAAATCAGATGTCCAAACATCCTTTTATCATTCACAAAAAACAAACATTGACAAATATAAATTAAACTAGAAAACAAAGCCACTGTAAATTAATATATATTTAAAAATACATGAAATACTATATGAAATGTCTTATAAAGATAAGAAACATAAAAAAGTCATCAAACAACTCACTTAAATAATAACATGGAAATTTAATAACTTAATATGATAAAATAATAATTCACAACTAGAAAACACAAAACCTATAACTACTACAACTATATAGTAATATTTATTATGGTTAAAGATTTAATTAAAAGTTTCCAATTCATAAAAAACACAACCCAATGCATCCCCATCATATTTCAGGAAAATAATTCAAAATAAATTATTTCATGTAATAATCACAAATCCAAACACAATAAAAATAAAATTTCTAATCATGACCTATTTAAACCAATAGATAAACAATATGACCTTTTAAAGGACTAAAATTACAACAAAAAATTTTCCCATAAAAACTAAAATTTTTAAAAAAAAAACCTGATGCTTAAAATAATATTATTTCAAAACCACTTAACCATGAATATATACTTCAAAAAATACCTACTCATCCAAATAAGGCTTCACACCTCATTTAAAATATACTTATATTAAAAAACAAATTATCACATACCATAATAATGAATTATGAGATTATATTGATGCATACATATCCTTTTAATATCATCTTTATTTTAACTATATCAGAAAATAATATTAAAATAATCAGAAGATCATAAAATTAATTGTAATAACCAAATCCCTCTTAAAAAATCAAGGTTCAAAAAAAATTGAAACCAAAAACCATAAAAATATTATTAAATAAAACAATTTTGGAATATTTCATATAAATTATTTTAATTTTAAATTTTTACAATCCATTTCAAACGTAAACCAATCTATCCCCACAAATATATAGAAAGAAAATCAAAAAAGAACGTTCAAGTAAAACTCCTCACTCAAAAATCAATCCAAAATAAATATTTAATCATAATAAATTAAGAAAATATAACAAATGAATAACCAATATTAGGATTAGAATCACTAGTACTTTATTCTATAAAACGAAACAATCTACAAATGAAAATATATGTTAAAACAATCAGATTTAAACCCTAATAATCCATGAAAATATATTTTTGGAAATACTCATTCATCATAAAAATGTCATAAACATAATTAAAATTGAAATTACATTATAAAATAACTTGACATATATCATACCAATTATGCATGATTAGCTATTATGGATTACATAGACATTTGGAATCATCTTTAGTTTAATTTATGTGAAACAATAACTGAAAAATAATTATAACACTATACAATAAAGAATTATTAAAACATTTTTATTAAATAATAAATATTCAAAAATAATAATCATTATATAAATCCATCAATACAATGAATAATAAGGTAATTTTGTTAAATTACAAATAGTGTCAGTTTGTATTATAATTTCCTATCTATATGAAACTCAAAACAACACATTCCCTCAAAATTCATGAAAATTCATGAAAATAATTCAAAATATACACTTCCACGTAATACACTTCAATCAAGACACACTCAAAATTAAATTATTCATCAAAATCATGTGAGAAAATTATGAAAATTAAATCTTATTTTTAGTTATTAAAATCACCAATAAAATATTTCCCCAAAACTAAAAAATTTATAAAATTAAAATGAAATTTAAAAACAATGAGATATCAATAACACTGAACCATGAAGACATATTTTTGGAAAAACCCACAAAAAAATAGTTATTTAAACCTCATAAACATTATACTAAAATTATGTTTTTTATTTTATAAAAAATAATCATTAGTTTTACATTTAAAAATGTTAATTTATATTAATGAAAAAAAATTATATTTACACATTATGGATATAAACATTCCAATATAAATATTTTTTAAAATTACACAGTGAGAAATGTTGAGGTCAAAAGAAATGAAAAAAATTATATTTTAATAAAATTCAAACTCAATGATTTATATAATTCCTTTATAATTAATAATAAATATTTAAAATTATTTTTAATATAATTAATCTATTGAACCAAATGATTTTATACTGATTCAATGATGTTTTCTAGAGGTAATTACCTATCATGTTTATCACCTAAAAATAATAACATAGAATGAAATAATTTTATGAGTAAGATTAATTTTAAATTTGTTCTTATATATCCATTCTTTAAATTAAATTTTAGTTCAAATATATTTTATATACAACACATATATTTAAAACCATATTTTTTCCATTTGTATGATTTTAACTCCATTGGTTCTCAAGGAATTATGTTTTTTTCTCACAATACAAATAAAATAAGTAAAATAAATCAACAAATAAATTTAATTTCGTCAATATATAATATTATAATTTATGGGAAAAAATGTTTTTATAAAAAAATACACTTCAATAAAATTAATGTACCCATTTATCTGTACCTAACACATGATTATCAAAAAGAACCTATGCATATTAATTATAAATATATTGCAATCATAAAATAAAATATCAAAACAAAAAAATTATAAATTACTATTATAATCAGGTATTAGATTGATATTACCTAATAATTTCCTATTGAAGCATGAATTTAGATTTTAAAACCACTATAAAAATTGCAGATCATACACTAGTGATCTTATATATAAAAATAAATCAACTTATTAAAAGATAACATAATAATTAAAAAATTATACAATTTATAAATTAAATTTAACATAAAACTTAATAATATTTTTTTTCAAAATAATTTTCAATCAATTGTAGGTCATCCTAGAAAATTTTGAGTTGGGTCATCTCAACTACTTCCACTACCACCACCATAACTACATTTTAAAACATCATCGTCATCCTTTTAATTTTTAAAAACTATAAAATCCATATCTAATGTAGTATGAACACCCATAAAACCACGATCCTTATTAGAATCATTAATATTATCACCAGGATATGGGGTAGTAACAACACATGACCCACTATGAGTAAATTATTTCTACATAAGGGTTGTCCATTCATCAATTTTGGATGACATATCTCATGGAATCATGGATAATACTAACTAAAATCTAGAGTCCTTATTCTTGATGGTATTTGGAGGATCTTATAATGATCATGTCAATGGAGTTACCTTCTCCAGAAATACTAATGATGTACAGGTTGGAAGAGAGATCCTTCAATTGGGCTTAATAATCTCACATGTACTCAATTATAGAATCCAAAAACATTATATCAGATCCATTTATTTAATGAAGGGATTCAAATATTGGAAACAAATCCACGGTATCCAGTATGTATTACTCATAATGCATTTCCAATAAGATCTCATACTCATTTTATCATTAAATATGATTATGTTTTCCCCTAAATGAATCATACCTTGGATTCATAAAAAAACAAAATAATATGGGAGATGTTGAAAAATAAATAAACTCAGTCTGATAATTCTATCATATAATATAATAGATGAAATTTATTATTTATTCAATATCATTATATTATATTATGTTATTTTAATATTATTCATATCACAACATATTTGTAACTCTATGATATTTTAGTGTGTATTACTATATATAAGTATAATTTTTAATATAATTTGATATACGCAATAATGATGCATATTGTATTATAATTTATTCAAATTCATGATATACAAAAATAATTTTTTATACAATATAAAAAAAAGTAAATTAATAATATTTTTTTAAAAAACATGAAATATGGTTTAAAATACATTATCATTTAAAAGTGTAATTTTTATATAAAAGTGATTTTCTTTGTATTTTTTATTTTCATATGAAAGATAGATTTTGGAATTTTGGTATTTTAATTTGATAAAATGAATTTATTTTTTAATTTGGGGTAATAAATTTTATTAGGGTTATTTTTTGGGATTTATCATAGAAGGTTGATTTTTGTGAGAATAGTGAAAAATATAGATTTTACCAATATCAAATATTATATTATTTCATTAGTATATAAAAATTTCTTCAAAATAAATAAAAAAATTTCATTGAAGAAATTTATATTTATAGAGTATAATATATAATTAAAAATTAGTATTATGAATTTGGAAACCCTTGCATGATATTTCAGATCCTAAGATGTATTTTAATCAAATAATTTTTATCTATGTTTTTAATTGATTGTTTGGAAGGTAAAATTAAGTTTTTTATTGATTAAAATTTATACTAATTTGAAATTATTTTTTAATTAACCAATAATAATTTCATGTATTAGTTCTATACATCATCTTTGTTTACAAAATATTATATGGTTAAATGAATATTATTACGAATATTTTTTTTCATTATGTAACTCATCATTATATTAAAATTAGTTTTTACATAATCTAAAAGGTACCTTTTTTATAGTTTATAAATTTTTCTTAATCATGAAATTAATGTTATTTATTATGGACTATTTCATTTTCATTCAATGAATTGTCTAATAATAGTAAATTGGGTTTTCACCACGGTAAGGGTTAAAAGGGTAAAAGATGGTGGTTAAACTAATAAATAATGACTAAAATATCGCTAAAACATGTATAAATATAATTATATCAGTGTTATTTAACCTTATACTATATAATATTATATATAGTACTAAATTGGTTCCACATTCCATTATAAATACACTTATAATATTTAAAAGTTATTAATTTTTACAAGGGTGTCGCACATATCACTTATAAAAGGAAATATATGATCCTTAATAATAAGCACAAATTGAGATATTTATCATGATTCATATACAATATAATAATATTGAATCTCTCTTACTTAGGTTCTAGAGGTCATGATATCAGAAAAATACCCATCCTAGAATCCTTATTATGCAATCCAATGGAATGTATTCAAGGAGGAGGTATAAGTGTTAACCAAATTAATTAAGGTTAATTTATTCCAATACCTCATAAAAAAAATTATAATAATTCTATTTTTTTTGAAATTTATATATTTACTATACATAAATGGTATTATGTTTATAAAAAAACTATTTTCTTACACATTTCCATCATAGGGGAAATGAAAATTCTGCTCGTTTATAAGTGTTGAATACCACCACCACTAAGAAATATGTTCATTTTTCATCACCAACTAACTTGAATTGTTAAAAATATGGATTTAATATATATATATATATATATATTATTTTAAAGGCATAATTATGATTATTTAAATATAATATATTATTTCTCTTCTAACATCTCCATCCATTGGAAATTGATAATGTCTCTTGGGCGTACATGCTTACTATAACATCCATGAAAAAATGTGATTCATTTTTCATTACAAAATTACATGGATGGTAATATATATATATTAAATCAACATTGATGTTTTAATAATAATATTATTTTAATAAATAATGTCTTTCTATTATTCATTTTTATCAACTAGAAAAGTGTAAGAGTTGCTCACGCATACATTCAAACTAAAAGCTCAATTAACAAAATATACCATTTTTTGATTAAACCCTTAAATTTATGGTTTAAAAATTTATATGAAATGTAAAGAAATCATAATTATAAAAAAATTAATATTATATTGGTGATGTAACCATGAATCATTTTACTTTTGTTAACCTTCCTATGTTTTTTAAAAGATAAGGGTCGAACTGCCCCAAAATATCTCATGTGATCTTAATTTATTTAGTAAAAAAATAAAACATGTTAAAAATATAAAATAAATGGAAATATTATAATCTAATTCAATTTAAAATGTAATCTTGAAATTATAGTACTAATATATTATAATTATTCATGAGTTAGGGAACACATGAAATGATTCAGAACTCTGGGTAAGGAATTTCTTATCTCAATTTGGTTTCTTTGAGGCTTAAAATATTTTTTCCACTTTTATTGTCGTTTACAAATTATTATATGGATTTATTTTATCATTAATTTCCTAAAATTTGTGTCTTTAGATATCCATTTCATATTCCCTTCTTAAATTTTATTTTTATTCAAAAGTAACTAAGGTTGTAATAGAGTTTTTGGAACATTATTTTAAATTATTTGATCTCTTTTTCCTCCTTGAAAATGTAATCTAAAATTAATTAAAAAATTTCTTATTTATAATTAAAATATTATTAAAGGTCATTTTAAAATTATTTTGACATTATATACAAGGGTTAAATAGTAATAGTTTTAAATTTAAATTTTTTTGTTATTTTTTACTTTCATTATAGAAGTGAAAAAATATTTATTTACATATACTACACAAATTATCTTCCCCATATTTATAGACATTATTAATTCTCATGATTACACTATAATTTTCTTGTTTTTTAAAATAATATTTTAGTCCAACTCATCTATTTTTTTTTAAAACCCCCATAAATAAGGATATTTCATCTTATATTTACGAGATAATTAAATGTGATCTTAATTATGAGATAAAATACCAATACATATGAGTGATATTGTGGCAGTGAATTATTTTATATAATTCATTCATGTTATGTTTCTTATAAACTTTTTATGAATATGGTTGGGTCTTATATAACACTCTAATTGATATGTTAAGGATATGTTTTCCAAGAGTGTACATAGATGAATTTACTGTGAATGTTATTTATTTGTAAGTGTTATTATAAGAGTGATTGAAACAGTAATATAAATATAATATACAATGGTACATACATGTTTTTCTATGACTAAAAATGAGTTTTATGGAAATATTTTTAATTCATAAGGTGACAAAAGGATCGTTTGATTTAAAATAAAATATATGATCTTTAAACTGAGTAATGATTCATTTTAAAAATAGTTTCCATGTTTTTCATTTAACCATCATGAATTATTATTTTTAATTTATGCATAATACCCAATTTTGTATGAAAAAATTACAGGTAATAAATTTCATTTCATGAGTGAGTAAATTAATGCTTGATCTTGGAGTTGTTTTTCTAAAAATGAAATTTCTTTATGGAATTTAATGCTCTTTAAATGGGATAAACGATTTTAATTTTTTTATACCAGTTACTAAGCATTATTTATACATACCAAATTTTGAAAAACAAATCATAAAGACAATGGATGTATTCGTATAACAACCCAAGATTTGTATTCATACTAAAAAATTTATTTTATCATTAATATCAATTATTTACAACCCGAAGATTGTGAGTCCATGAGAATTAATAAGAATAAGTTCTTAACATAGAAAAGTGTGACTGAAATATGACATATTCCATTTTATATTAATTATTGAACTCCTAAATGAATTTTATCTCCTAATAATTCACATGATTACCTGGGAAAACACATACAAGAAAGGGCTTCTCTAAAAAAATTGTAAGTAAAAAAATGACAAGTAAATATAACATGTAAGTTAAAGGTATAAAATTATATCATAAAAGAGAAAGATCGTGAGTAATCACATTTGAGAATAACAAAAAAATTATATCATATGATAATGGACTCATGCGAAATGTGGACGAAATATATAGCATGAAATAATCATAAGTCAAGTATAACTACATTGAAAACATCAAATGGTGTATCAATTCAAATAATAGATTAGTTTACTCCCAAATTTCATTCTTGAAGTCCAATAATATTAAAAACACTACCCAATGCATCTGAGTTTTATCTTAGTGCATACATAATACACGAATTACAAATGGAATGAAAATTGGTTTCTATATATTGTTTCATATCATAATAAAAAAATCTTAATGATGGAATTTGAGAGATGAAGATAAGTTATGTATCATATCATAAATGTAAGGGAGAATAATCTAGGTATTTATGTGATAAACATATATACAAAAGTGTTATGCAATCTATAACTTCAATTATTTCTTTCATTAAATATTATTTCATCAAAATTTGACATAGAAAATTATTGAGAAAAATACCCTTTTCGCTTTGAAATCAATTATTAAAAATAAAAAAATTTCCAGAAATATTATAGAAAAAATATTCCTTAATAGAAAACATGGAAACATATAAAGGAATATTTAAAATATTGAGTGTTTATGAAGACAATTAATTTTATACAAACATTATATGTTAAAAATCATTCCTTTTAAACTGTTGTAAAATGTATTTAAAGTTCCTCATTTAGAAATTGAAAAGAATATTACATATAAACTAAAATTTAAAATGTTAAAAAAGAGTAAAAATTATATAATATATATTTTTAAAATATAGTTAGAAATATTTTTGTAAATATTTTTTGAGAAAAATGATATGGAAGAAAAAGGGATTTCTGACATAAGAGATAAATGAATTTATCTTTCAATAAAAACGTTTTCTCAATAATTGTAATTACTAAAGTGAAAAAAATTAAATTTTTACTTAAAAATTTCATGAATAACCAAATTATAAAAAATGAAATGGTTTTAGTTGATAATGGTAAAATAATTTCCTATAGTGTAAATTCATGGATAAACTATCTCGATATCTATGAAACTAGAACACAATCCATTACCCCTCTTATAAAATTATAATCAAGTATCCAATTTATCAAATAATATAATTTTAAACTCAAATATCATGATTTAAAAAGGAAATATTATATAATATGTAACGTCTAATTATATAAAACATTCAAAATAAATTAGGCTGTTAAAATTACAAGTCATAGTAATGTATTTTTCGAAATGAAACTCCAACCTTGAGACAAAAATAGTTGTGTATGAATTTAACTTTCTGAATAATAATATTATATAAATATATTTTTTTATCTTAATTATAATTTCTTGTTTTAATACATTATAAATAAACTATTTACTTGATTTATTTTACCTACTTATTTAACTACATAATCATTTATTTCCATTTCATGTTTGTTGGGGATGCTCAGTTCATAATTTCAAATTAGAATTGGCGTGTTGAATGTTCCTAAAGGGTTCATTATCACTATATATACTGAATAATAATAATGAAATAATAATAACGTTTTATACATCAATTAATTAATGGGAAGTTACTCACAATTCATGTGACTAAAAAATTTCAATAAAATGGATTTTATATGGGAGAAGTATTTGATACACCTCATTAATTAAAAATAATTTTTTTAAACCTGATATTCCATTTACATATTTGCTCCCCCCACCCCGATAAAACAACTTTGACATCAACTGTAGTAACATAATATAACTAATTTTAAAATTAATTATTACAAAAAATTGTGTAGTGTAACATCATAGAATTTACGTGTAATGTTTTTTGTATATGTAATTATTTCAATTCCTCAAAATCTGACATCATGTGATTCTGATGCCTTGAGTGCCCGAAATGGTTTGCCTAAAAAATGTAAAGCTTTAAAAAGCGCGCATGTGCAGTTTTCGTGAAAAAGAGTAATTACGCTTAAATTGGTGCCATGATCAGATATTTGAGGGCACCATTGGGTTCAGGATAGTGGTTTTACCCTAGACGCTTCTTAAATTTAGTTGTCACATGCCCCTAGTGAGAAAACCAAAAAATAGTATAACGATAAATAAAATTATTAAATAAAATTATTTTACTTTTCAAATGCCTATAACTCACAAATGCTGACTCAAATTAAAACTCTATGACCACTGCTGAACGCATGAGTGCTTTCTTTCTTTATAAAGATACTATCATTGGCCGGAACAAGCCACCAATGGAACTTAGTTTTTGGTTTTAAATAAAATAATTAAGTAACAATTATTTTATTGTAAAATCTTTAAATTTTAATTGGAAACTCCAATATAAAATTCAAGAGTACTATTGGGATCATTAGGTCAAGTTCCACTTAGTAGAATCCTAACCTCGACCGGCACGGGTCGAGGGTGATTGTTAATATGTTTTTAACTTTTTTTAAGGTACGTTCAGTAAACATGGGTGAGGCGAATTCTATCTTTTGAACTAGTGCTCGTATTAAAAATATGGGGGCACCATTGAATCCAATGTGATGTGATTCACTTATGGGATACTTAACTTATACTGACATGGGTCATATAAAAATGTTAATTTTTAGACATTACAAAAAATTAATAAAATAACTTTGGGTTATTTTATTTTTTTCTTTGTGAAACCATTGAACAAATGGTGGTGCGACCATAGTGAAACTTCAAACTATTTACTGGAATGACTCAGGATTCAATAACCACACCACTTGGAGATTTCAATGAATTTGAAATGACCCCATTGATAAAATTAAATAGGTTCATTAATTACACTCATTATTGAACTTCATTAATTGTGTGTGTGTTGATCCTCTCCTCCCCTCTATTTAAACAATGCTCGGGAATGGGTTTTTGACACACAAGAGGGGAACCTATAAAAATTAGCTGCGATTACATTCAACAACCTAGAATGAGGCTTCATGCGATGTACATTGAAGAAATTGACGGGCGATCACAAGTGCAAACAAAAACCTTCAGACATGGACACATCTTCCTTATCTGCAATGCCTACTTACGATTACAATGTAGGGTTTATATGTTTGAGTCATACACTGTTTACCCCATTAAATAATATGATGAAGAATACAAATCAATAGTCTAATGGGATCACCAATGTTTCTCTCTTTAACGTGGGAGGATAATGCAGGGTTTAATTATGAGAGTTTTTTTATAATATAATAATCCTTCCCAAGTTATAAAGTTAATGCGGAGGGGGCGGTCTGAACGAACAAGGACCAGACCCTCTGTTGAACCAACTATGGTTACATTCTACGTGGTTGACCGGAAGAATAGGTGGTGTGACGGTGGAATGTGGTGGGACCAGAGACCAAGTGAGGCGGCGAACGGAACCCTTCGACTGCAAAGGAACGACGGTGCTCGAAGGTGTCGTGGATGAAAAGTGACGGGTGGCCTACATCGGCTATGTTTAAGTGGGGAGGCATGCCACGGTGGAATGTCGAGACATCAATCCATGGCAGAGGGTTGGACCAGTTCCTGCAGGTCCGTAGAGGGTCGGTCCACGCGGTCTGGCAAGGAGGTGCAACCCCATCCGGCGCCACTGCTATACCGAGGGGCGTAGTGCAGCGGAACACCGCCGAGGAAGTCCATAACATCGAGCTACAGTGATGTCCAGACCCATGCCAACATGTCCTTAGTGGTCCAGTCCATGAGGACCGGCCAAGAGATTCGGTTCCACCGGGTGTTGCTGTATGGAATACCTAAATGGCTACGATCGTTTAGGAGGGGAGAGGTCCCCCGCCATATGCCAGTGGGCCGAGCGATTTCACTGCCTGACTGGCCATTCCCTACCTGGTTCCCTATTTTAATCATACAGCACAGCTTGATGAGCCTATAGCCCAGTATGTCAGACAAGGCCTAGCGGAATTGGGTCGAGCCCAGTGGGCTGGGTCAGACCAGCCCTGAACCCACTTATAGCAATGTTTGCCTAAATGACCGTATCTCTTAAACATGATGTTCATTTAAAAAAACTTCTATGGATACATAACCATTATAGGGGAGGAAGTCATGTTTATATACTCTACATGACTTTCAATGTAATTAGGATTTTTTTTGGTTTGGATCGTACCTGAATCCAACCATCCCCTTGACACTAAAATACCTATAACTTTCAGACCAGGTGTCCAGTTGACGGGCCGTCTATTGCATTGGAACCCTTATGACATGACGGATCATCATGTTACTTCCTTTTTTAAATTCATGGAGTTTGAGGTATGACCAGTTATTGGGGATGAGAATGAGGTTGTTTCTTGTAGTGATAGTTAGGATGGATACTCCCTTGATGAACCAAGACGTGGGTATTCCCTACTCCTCTTCTCCGGTAGGGACGAGATCCCACACGTCACTAGTGCAGGTCCATTATCCACTGATATGGTTATCCAATATTAGGTGTCAGCCCTCCAAAATTGATCTGGGTCATGGGTCCTACATTCGTAACTCGCATCGAATAAGGTACTCCCCTACAAGGCAGGGTGTGGTACTCTATGTTAGGAGTAGGTACACCCCTGTCATCCCTAGGTGTGGGTCCTCCATATCCAGTTCTACTGTAGATTCAGTAATCTCCTACCATGAAAGGGTGTGGGTCCTCTAGATTGGGGTCAGTACTTCCCTTTCATACTACGGTGCGGGTCCCCCATAATGAAAAACTACCAGAGCTGTACTCTCTTATTGGGTAGGGTGTAGGTCCTCACATTTGGAGAAGTAATCCCCAGTCTCTGAGTAGTGATGGGGAGTTAGACCCTCATAGGAGTTGGAGATCCCTCGACTATAGGGCATATTTATGAGGAGTGTCCCCCTCCAACTAATGTAATTGATACCCATGGTAGATGTTAATACTCCCTCGACATACTGAGGTGCGAACCACTTTTTACTTGAGCGACTAAGATATCATGGGTTAGACTGGAGTAGTTCTCCCCAAACTGAATGCAGTGTCAGGGATTGGTCCTCATCACTTGGTTTCCCTTGGTCTTTCCTCGAGTGCAAGATTGTTACTACAAAACCACCAGTACTAGGCAATAAAGTCATTTCTAGCAGAAAGTTCCCAATGGAGGGTTCCCAATCCCTTTCGTCGGGTGTAATAATGTAACTACAAGACCTCTAGTAATAGGAACTATAGGAATTTGTAGAATAATGTTACCAATGGAGCATGTCCTTTTGTAATATCCATTAGGAATGGTTGAGTTGTACTTAATGGAGTACATCTCTCAGACGGGTTCCATCACTGAAGGCCAATTCTTGGATAATGAACTCTTGATCCTTGAGTTTTACTTTGATCCTTCTTTGGAAATCCTGGAAATTGGTTAAGGTTGGGAGATTAAGTTTCCTTATGGAAGAAATGATTATATTTGGATGACCTAGGAATATGCAATGGCATATTACAGAGTTGAGATGGCAATGCATAATATTTGTGTTTTATTGTGTGGATGATTTGTGTTATTTTCCATATGTGGATTTATGAGAGACCATCAGGGTATCAGGGTCCCCTAATAAGTACTGAGTAACTCACCCCTGCACGGGATTCAACCACACATGTTGTATACTGTGCATACAATCGACATTTCAATTGGGGAGATCAGGATAATAGGACCAATGGATTTTATGACAGTGGACATGGTGGCCTAGGACCAGGAGGGGTCCAGTCGGACCAGAATGAGAGACATAATACTTTGTATTCTAGTAGCCTCACTAATCCAACGATTAGGTGGGATCTTCCAAAAATGGTTATCAATTATCCCTTTATTCCATAGTATTTTTAGTTCTTTTGTTAGGCTTGCATATTGGCCTGGTTACACAACTTTGTGCTTTAATTGTTGTTCTACCCTGGTTTCTGATTACGTAGTGTTCACCTTTCATCTTTTGGGTATGTCACGACACATGCCCCGGGGGATGGGTCTTCAGAAAGTGGTATCAGAGGTGGTTTTTTGTACCTCAAGGATTAAGTGTATGTTTTTGTTGCTGTGAGAAATAGTGTTATGTTTTTCTGGTTCAGATTTTAGGCCAGAGACTCCAGTTTTTGTGTGGCGGATGACATATCTGCACACCAAAACTCTGGACACCTGTTTCTTGACATGATACATGGAAACATTGGTTACATGAAAATGAAAGGAATTTTCATCTTGTATTGATGGTTGGTATTAACACATTCCTTCTCAAATCCTCTCTCTGGATATAACCTTCTAACTATTGTACATCTTTATCTATCGTAGGGTGCCTCAAATTGGATGCCTGCCCAGGATCTCGATATGAGGTTGTGAGGACAACCCACCTAGTGACGAGGCATCTGCTCCGAGACCAGTGTTGGAGGTGGCCCCACCGATTGGGGTAACAGTTCTACCACCACCTGATGGTCAATAACTACTATCAGCAATTCCAGAAGAGGATGTTCAGAGGGTCAGTTCCCTACATCAGTTCCAGAGGCAGATACCTCCCATTTTTCATTGTGATACAGATCCTCAGGTAGTTGAGGACTGTCTGGAAGTTGTTGCATGTGTTTTCCACCTAGTGAGGACACTGCCTGACAAGATGGAAATCCTAGCTGCTATCCTCCTTCAGAGATCAGTGGGAAGATGGTGGAGTCTGATGATTAAGAATCATGAAGAGGTGAGCCTCACCTGGATAGACGTTGAGTGCCTCTTCATAGAGGAGTTCTTTCCGGTGGCTTTGCAGTCTATACACATACAAGAGCTGTTGTAGCTGTGGCAGGGAAACATGATAGTAGAAGTGTACTCAGATAAATTCCTAGATCATTCTCACTACTCTGAAAATATGGTGTGGGACCCTTACTTCATGGCACATACCTTCGATCAGTGACTACACTAGGAAATCACACCATCAATGATACACATCATCTTTCCAATGCATGTTGGGGTAATAGAACAAGCCCATTTGGTTGAGAGCTTCTTGGCGGAGGGGTAGGTGGAAGTGACCTACGATAGAGGTCACAAAGTAGTGGTGTCTAATGGATCTATAAGAAAAATGGAAATGAAATCGCGACATAGGAGGCATACCCATGCAAAGACACAAACATTCGGGTCTGTGGCACATCATCAATTCCAAGGAGATAATCATCCACATGAATGGTCGTGTGACGCTAGTAATTCCTGGCGGCATCTCACTAGAGATTTCCCAATCCACCATACTGCTCAGAGAGATAAGGGAGAAGAAACTCCTTGGTAGAGACAGTGCTTGGTGCATGGAGTTATTCATGTTTGTAGGCAGGTTAGAGGGGATGGGCGAGCAGCAGGGGGTCCCCGCCCGGCTCAGGGAGCTCAAGGACGTGAGCAAGGATGGTTGCACACAGTCATGTATCATGACTACGAAATTACCCGATAATTTAGAGGTATGACCTACATATTAGTTTTTTCTTCCTTCTTAAATAGACACGGGTGCGAGAAATAATTTTTTCAGTGTAAACTATTCAAGACTTTGTCGTTTCTGTTGGACAGTGGACTTTAACCTTATGATTATAGACTCTTGATGGAGGAGACCTGCTGATAGTGTGACCTGTCTCTTGGAGGTGAGAGTTGCAGTTGCAATCTCTTATTCATGGATTCAAGACCATACGACATCAATCAGGGTATGGAATACAACCGTTCATGCTGAGAAAGACGATATTAGGCATGCAATATGGTATATCAGCATAGTGGATAGGGGATTTCCATAGAAAAAAGGAGGGGGAGCCCATACGGCATGGTTTGGACTCTCTTAAAGAGTCCCTCTTGAGTCGTTCTGTGGTGGTTTAGTTAGACCACAAGATGTTTTACCAGTGAGGAATTGTTCATAGCCTTCCATACAGAGTGGATATTAAATTAGTGGGAGTGGTCGTGTCTTGTTTCCGCTTCTGGTGATGCTGTTGAATGTTTTAGGAAGTGGGTTCGTAGACCCCACGATTGAAAAAATATTGTGATGCTTACTTCGATATACACTTGTTGCAACTAAAGAAATATGTTCCTATTGCGGCATGATTTAGACCTAGAAAGAGCTAGACATAAGAGTTATTAATCATGTTATCCCCTCGTGGCGCGTGCTTGGAAGCAGTGCATGAACCTTTTTTAGACCTAGTTTCTTCCCATGTGTTAGGGTCTTGGCTTTTTGTTAATGAAAATTATAAAGGTGGGGAGAATGTAATGTCTTGGAATTTTTGGGTAAATTTATTTATTTATATAGAATTAATATGAGACTTCAAAATCTGATGGAACATGATTCTGATACCCAGGGTGCCCGGAATGATCTGTTGAAAAAAAAGTTAAGCATTAAGTAGCGCGCATGAGATGTTTTCCTAAAAATGTTGAATGACTATTAAACAGGTTCCTGGATTTTAAATATGAGGGAACTATTCCGTTCCGGATGGTGTTTTTACCCTAGAAGTAACTAAAATTTAGTTGACGTATGCCCCCAGTGAGAAAACCCAAAAACAGTATAACGGTAAATAAAATTATTTTATTTTTTAAATGATTATAACTCACAAATGGTGACTTGGATTTAAAATACAAGACCATTACTGAACTCATTAGTTTATTCTTTCCATAGGTAGATACTAACACTGGAATGTGCAGACCCCTAGTGGAAGATAGTTTTTTGATGAAAATAAAATAATTAAGTAACAATTATTTTATTTTAAAATCATTAACTTATAAACAATAGCTCATATTGAAAATCTGAGAGTACCGTTGAGGCCGTGAGGTCATGTTCTCTTTAGGTGGAGCTTAACCTCAACTAGCGTGTTGTGAGGACGAATTTCAATAATTTTCGAACTATTTTTAAGGTACGTTCTGTAAACAGGTGGGCTACGAATTCTCTCTTTTGAACCGGATCTTAAATTAAAAAAATGTGTGCTCCGTTGAATCTGTAGAACCAGGATTCTCTTAAGGGAATATTAACTTCGGCTAGAAAGGTTCGGACAAAGAATCTATTTTTTGGACTTTACAAAAATATAATAAAACAACCTTCGGTTATTTTTTTTCTGTGTGCAACCATTGAACAAACAGTGGTGGGACTGTAGTCCAATATCAAACAATTTAATGGCTTCACTCATGATTTTTGTAACCATGCAATTTGGGAGATTTAAATGAATGTGTAACCACACTATTGAGATAATTAAAAAGGTTCACTAATTATACTCATTATTGAACCTCATTAATTGTGTGATGTGTTGATCTTCTCCTCACCACTATTTAAACAAATCCCGATAATGGGATTTGCGGAACATAAGAGGGGAACCTTTGATGAAGTGCAGTGATAAATTCCACC
Organism: Viscum album; assembly: GCA_963277665.1. Classification (NCBI taxonomy): domain Eukaryota; kingdom Viridiplantae; phylum Streptophyta; class Magnoliopsida; order Santalales; family Viscaceae; genus Viscum; species Viscum album. The sequence goes on from OY728119.1 coordinate 648,437,210, forward strand.
AACCTAAAAACGAGGCATCAGGGGACGAAAATTAGAGAAATTGACGGGCAGTGACAAGTGTCGAAGAACACCTTTGGACATGGACACTTCTTCCTCATCCATAGTACCTTCCAATGATTACAAGGTAGGGTGTTATATATTTGATTCCTACATTATTTACCTCATTCATGAATATTATAAAGAACATCGGTCAACCGTCCAATGATTTGACCCTTATTTAACTATTTAACGTGGGAGTATAATGAGGGGATTCATTATGGGAGTTTAATTATAATCTAATAATCCTTCCAATGTTAAAATGCTTATGTGGATGGTGCGGGCCGAACGAACAAGGCTTGGACCCTCTGACGATCCCGTTATGGTTTCCTTCTATATGGGTGACAGGAAAAAGTGGCGATGTGATGGATTCAAATGGTGGGACTAGAAACCGAGGGAGGCGGCGACCAACACCCGCTAATGAAAAGGAACGACAGCACCCGAAGGCACCGCAATGTACAAGTGGCGGTCGGTCAATGCCGACCACGTTGAAGAAGGGAGGCGCGCTGCGATAGTTTTCCACGGTGGAAGTCTGCGGCATCGATCCATATTGGAGGGCGGACCCTCGTATGTGGATCCATAGCGGGCCAGTCCACGTGGACCATCTTGGAAGTACGGAACCAATAGGAACCACTGCTGATTCGAGCAGCACGCTGTGGAAGAAGGCCTCATCATCGAGCCGAAACAGAGAGCATACTCTCATCCACAGGTCCGTAGTTGGCTGGTCCACGTGGAACGACCAAGAGATGAGGTGCACCTTGCAATGCAGCATTGAAGGCTTGAATGGAATCGAATGTTCGGGCGGGGAGCAGTCCCCCATGCTCAACCAACAGGCCGAGCGATTCTGCAGCCCGACATCCCACACCCAGCCAGGTGGGCTGGGTCAGACTCACGGCCCAGCAGGCTGAGCCCATGGCCCAACATGCCATATCATGCCCATCCGAACCGAGAAGATCCTAGCTCCTTCAGGCCAGGTCCAGTGTGCTGGGTCGGGTCGGACTGATCGTGTTGGACCGGACCCATACTCACATATGACCCAGTTAACATAAACGTGCATATCTCCTAAACCAAACCTTTGTTTGATGAACCGTCTGCGGAACTAGAACCCTTAGGAAGAGGAAGAACTTTTGAAATACTCTATGTAATTTTTGGATAATGTTGGGTTTCTGCCAGGTTGGATCGTACCTGAATCCAGCAGAGCCCTCGGTTAAAAAAATTCCTCTAACTTTCATATCGGTTCTCCGGTGGATGCATCGTCAGTTTCTTTGGAACCCTTATGGCATGACAGATCATCAGGTTTTATATTTTAAGAACGTCATTGCAGTTATGGTTTGACCAATAATCTATGTAACGAAACCAGGGAGTTTCTTGTAGTGAGAGTTAGGATGGCTACTCCCTAGATGACTCCATGCGTGGTTATTCCATAATCTTCTACTTTGGTAGAGATAGGACCCCCCACGTCATGAGTGCAAGTTCATTTTCCTCTGTGAGACGGTTTTCCTATCTTGGGAGTCGGCACTCCCCCATTGGACTAGGGCATGGTTCCTCCTTAATTAACTCACATAGATTCAGGTACTCTCCTACTGGGTAGTGAGCATGTCCTCTATGTTAGGAGTAGGTACTCCCCTACCGTGTATGGTGCGGGTCATCTATGTTAGTATTAGGTACTCCCATGTCATCCTAGGGTGTAGGTCCTCCATATTCAGTTCTACAACAGAGTCGGTACTCCCTAGCTATGCCAGTCTTTGGGTCCTCTAGCCTAGGGTTGGTACTTCCATGACGTACTAGGGCGTGAGTCTCCTAGAGTGAAAAAACTACCAGAGTTGTACTCCCCTATAAGGTAGGGTACGAGTCCTAACATATGGAGTATTTCTACACCATCTCCAAGTAGTGATGAGGAGAGCGTCTTTATGGGTGTTGGAGCTCCCTCGACAGACTGAGGTGTGAGCAACATCTTACTAGAGAAAATGAGATATCGTGGGTTATACTGGAATGGTGTTCCTCCATTTGAACGTATTGTCGAGGAGTTGGCCTCTTCACTAGGTTTTCCATGGTCTAGCCCCGGTCACAAGACTTGACTACATGACCTCTAGTGTCGGGAATAAGAGGATGTTCTAGTAGAAAGTACCTGATGAAGCATGTCCTTTAGAAAATTCTATTAGGAACGGTTGAGTTGTACCTGATGGAGTACATCTCATTGATGGGTTCCATCTTAGATGGTCAATTCCTGGAGTGTGTACTCTTGATCCTGGAGTTATGCATTGATCCTTCTTTGGAAATCCTGGAGAATGTCATGAGGTTGAGGCTTTATGTTTCTTTGTGGTTGAGATGAGTATATATGTATGACCTAGTTATATGAAATGGCATATAACGTTTTAGAGATTACTATGCACCATATTAGTGTTTCACTTTGTGGTTGTTTTGTGGTATTTTTTCTTTGTGGATTTATAAGAGACCATAGAGGGTCTCAGGGTCCCCTACTGAGTACTGAGTAACTCACCCCTGCACGGGCTTCGCCCATATATGTTATGTCTAGTGCAGGCGTTCAAGGTTTTGATAGGGGCACTTAGGAAGATGGGACTGACATATGTTACGAAGGTGGAATTAGTATCCTAGATCCAGGAGGGGACCTGTAGGACCAGACAGACAGAACATAATACTTCAGATTCTAGTAGCTTCACTACTCTAGTGATTAGGTGGGATCTTCCACAGATGGTCATTAGTGCTCACTTTGTGCCTTGATGTTTTTATTTCTTTTTTTGGGAAAGTATACTAGCACGGTTACACCACTCAGTGATTTACTTGCTGTTGTACTCTAGTTTCTGATTACATAGTATTATCCTTTCAACTTTTAGGTTTTTGTTTGTGTGTGCATGGGTGTACATGTATCCAGGAAAATGCCTCCCACTTACAGGTTGGCGCCTTTGGTTCTTGTCTCAAACCCCTAGCCTTCGAAAGGCGGGATTGGGGTTTTCCCCAGCACGGGCCCCTGGGGACAGGTCGTGACATGTATACCTTGTTATATAATAAAACTTATGGTGAAAAAAATATTTCATAGTTTTTATAAAATTAAATTCTCAAAATTAGAAGAATTTAATTTAAAATGAAACTCGTGGACATATCGAAAAAATTATTTTTCAAAAAAATGTTGTTTTCAAGCATAAGATGATCTTATAATAAATATAAGACATATAATATTATAATTAAATAAATTTAAATTAATATTATATATATATTATCTATAAATTTAATTTTAATAATTTATCATCTTTTTTTAATTATAAAAAACAGAGAAGCATTATTCTCTTCAAAACAGATTTGAGAAAAATGTGTTTTAAAGCCTAAAAATAAACATATATTAAAATTTAGTATAAATATTATTTGAATATAATTAATTGGATCAAATATAACTATATAATAAAAATATTAATTTTAAATAATATTAAAATAATAATCATACTTTTAGATTAGTTTATTTATTAAAAATAGATGATTGTTTTACAAACATTCTGTTTTTTCACTATTCAATGAAAAATAAATATTTTCCAAAAAAATCAAAAAAAACTAGTTTAATTTAATATAGATATTTTTATTAAGAAAATTAAATTATTTCTAAATAATAATATTTCTAAATGTTAATGATATTATATATATAATTTTAAATAAAAAATAAAAAACAATCTTAAAGGAAATGCAGTTATTAACTGATTAATATAATTTTATTATAGGTAATTACATATTTTTTTATACTTTTTTAATTAAATAGAATTTTATTTGAAACATCATATTTTTTTAACAATGTACTTAATATTATTCATAACCATGAATTGAAGGGCTATGTTATATCATTTTCGTTAAAATAAAAATATTTCAATATTATATAACAATTCATTTAAACTTAGTGTTGAATGACAAATTTTATATCAATCATATAATAAATTTAAAATATCTAGGTTTTAAATTACTCCACATTAAAATAAATTACATCCTCATAATTGAATGAAGTTCTTTTTAATAAAGTGTTTCATGTTCAAAAATTCCTTTTCGGAAAATCCTCATCATAAAAAGGGTAAACAAAACATCCACAAAAAGTTAGAAATGGAAATATGAAGGTCATCTATAAAAGAATGGGACTAGGTTTTTATGTTGGGGATCATTGGTGGGAATTGAAAAATGTACCTGGAAGAAAAATGATAAATAATTATATAGTGTGACATAGATCATTGATCAAATTAAATTCAATTTTGAGTAGAAATTTAACAATCACAAAACCATAAATATGTGACTATTTAAAAGATAATTTGAACCATTGTATTGGAAGGAAAATGTATAAATGTTTCTTAAATATTTATTTTCTTAGGTTTGGGTGATTATTTTACTATCGAGATAGATAACCCCAAAAAATATACTTACTTGATGGCCTTTTATTAAATAAACATTATTCCATCCTTTAATTTTTCTTCAGTCAATTTCTTATTCAACTCTTACTCTATGGAATGAATATCCAAAATAATTTTTCTTTTTCTTAATAACTATAATTTTTCTAAATATAACAGAAGAACAATAAAATTATTACAATTTATTCCGCTATTAATTACCAAAACTAATATGGTTTTAAAAAATTAAGATAACAACCAAAATGATAATGAATATATTAATATCCAAAATTAAATATTAAATTCAATGGGTTTTCAAGGATCAATCCTTATATAAAGAAACATATATCCAAAATTATCTCAATAAACTCAACAAAAAAGAATTGTTTTTAACTAAAAAAATTTCTCACACCATTAAAAATACATCTCCAAAAACATAATTTCTTTTTTACCAAAAAAATGCATCATATTAAGCCTTATATATATCAAAACCCAATGTAACATTTAGAAAAGTATCATTATTCACCTTAATTTCACTTAAATTCTAAATATTTTATCCTATAATATAACTCGTAACGTCAAATTAAAATTTATCCACAAATTCATTAAAAAACCATTTCATATTAACAAGTACATCACATAAGATGATGTTAGGTGATGCACACTTATCTTCCTTCAATTGAAGGTTTAACTACCTGACCTTTCATGATTTGATAGTTTATTCCTAGGGTTATAAGTTGTCCCATTCCTAAAAATATATTAATAAAATTCTGGTAAAATTCCCACAAATACAATGAAAATCCTCAAATTGACATTAAACCAAAATCATTTTGTAACCACCACATTTTTAAATACAACTTTTTTCTCACAAAATCGTATAATATTAATTGAATATTATTACCTTAATATTAAAGATCATATAAACCCTAATGATTTCCAATACCATTAAATTTATATCAAGCAATTATGAATGAACTATCACAAAAATACTTCATTTTTATTAAAACCTATACTAAACCCAAGGGTTTTGATAATTTATATATCTACCAAAATAATCTTTATCATTGTAGAATTACATAACATAAATCTTTAAATGGGGTAATTATTTAATAAAAATTAATATCATCCATATACATATCAACCCAATACATATTACTTTAATCCTATATAACCATTGATTATAATCAATTCATGTCCTCCATGGTGATTTATAATGGTCCTGTGAATTTCCAAAACATATCAACATGTATTGTCAAATTAGGTGTGTAGTAATGAAAATTGTCGTGCACCATGTGATAATCAGGTCAAATCCCAATACACCCATTTCAGTGTTACTAACCCTAGGTATATATATGATTGATCCATATACACTTGTAGTATCTAGACAAGGATTTAATTTCTTACAAGCCACTCTCTATATAATTCAATCAAATTCCATGATATTTTGTTTATACATAGCTTTATCCTTATACAAATCCCTAGGGTTCTCACTAATTATTCTAATATTAATGCCAAAAAATAATAATAACTTTTTATGAAACCTAATAGAATGACCCAAACATTATACTATTTTTTACATGATTTTTAGCATAGACATCAATTAATTACAACCCAAAAATTGTATGGCCTCGTGTATTTGGAAGACTATGATCATAATATATCAAAGTGAGACTAAAACATTTCATGTTTTTTATTATTCTTAATGAGTTACGAAATACATTTGATCTCCAAAAACATCCCAGGAAAACCAAGGAAAATATATAAAAGAAAGTGGTGAACTGAAAATCCTAGTATGGGATTAATCATGATTTGAAATTAAAACACATGATTGAATGTTATAATATAATATCAAAAAAACAATACTCATTTGTACTCTAATTCAAGCATAACATAAAAAATGGTGTCAAAAGATCACGAAATCCTAGGAAATGTGGAAGAAACATATAAAATTACAACTATATGAGTCTTGGATAACTTCCCAAACAATATCACAATGTTTGTACTATCCTAATTGATTAGGTTTACTCCCTATTTCAATACATGATGCCTCATGAGACTAAAAACATTACCCAATGCATCAGATCTCTATCTAGGAACACCCATAGTATAATAAATATTGGGATCACTGACTGATATTTGTGGCCACCCATAAATACTTGTTCATGATTTATGTGTTTCAGAAAATTTTAAATAAATCCTAAATAAGAAATCATTATATTTATTAAAGAGAAGACACTAGGTTTTATAATATTTTCTCATATAATAATCCAAATAAATTTTATATTCAAGTCATTTTAAAAATGGATATAATGAATGGAATACACTATAAAATTATTGGATAATAAGAGAGGTACCTATGTGGGAGTCATATATACACAATTTAGAATAAATATTTAACATCAAAGATTGTACTCACCATTGAGAAAGTCTTTAAAATATTACATAGAATACATCATAATAAAAACACCCTTTTAACGTAGAAATAAATTCATCTAAATATAAAAAAATCAAAATATGATTGAAAATTTTTTATTTAAAAAGATCAATCGAAACATACAAAGTGATATTCCAATATTTATTTTTTCATGAAGAAAGGCAATTTAGTATATATCATTTAAGTAAAAAAGAAACATTCTTTTCACAGTGTTGTAAAAATATTGAAATGTGTCTCATTAAATAAACTATTAGAAGAAACCATTCAATTTTTTTTTTAAATATAATATTTCACAAAAATTTATTTAAAAAATATTTTCTAGAATGATAATTTTTTTAAAAAAAAAGTATTTTTAGAAAACATGGATTTGTTAGAAAAATGTATTTTGGAATAAATAGAGAAATGGATTATGTTTTTCATAAAAATATCTTCTGAATGATTTTATGTACCCATGAGATGAAAATACATCTATTAGGTTATAATTTCACCAATAACCAGATAAGAATAAAAATAAATTTAATTATTGTAAAATTATCATATAATTTTCTATAATGTAAATTTCAGAATAAACAATCCAGATAAAAATGAGATTGAAACATAAATTCTTACCTATTTGGAAATATTGCATTCATAACAACAATGAATAGATTAATTATATTTTAACTTAAAATAAAATAAAATATGTTTTATTAATTAAATAATATATTTATTTTAATTATATTAACAATTTTAAAAAATAAATGTACAAAGGAACATGCATCTCAAGGAAGTATGTTTATGGATGAAGTTCTTACCTTGAGTCCAGTCATTGTAGTCTATATATTTTATCTCATATAAAATAAACCTATATAAACTATTTTTTATATTAAGATCCATTTATTGGTTTAATCCATTATAATTTAACTATTCACTTTATTTATATTAATGACATATTTATCTAGACAATCGGTGATGTCTATGTTGGGTGTTTTAAGGATGCTTAAATCAGGATTCTAAAATAACAATGGTGTGTTGACAATTTTAAACGTTTTATTGTTGGATGATCTCCATAATAACAATAATTAAATATTTATAATTTTTATACATATATTATATTTTTAAAACCAATCATGAAGTATGGTTATGAAAAATGAACTAGGTTACAATCATGGAGAGGTCAGGTCGTACATACGCATTAGTAATGTTTCTATTTTTCAATGACCATGATACAAAGAAAGAAGTGTTATATTATACTTATATAATGATAATAATATAAAAAATGTTATATTATTTCTATAAATAAACATATATATATAGTGCATGTAATTTGGTAATAAATAATGAATCATATTGTTTTTGAGGCAATAGTCTATCGTACACATGAACAATATTATCATTTTCTATGGATGGTAATATTACAAGGTATATGATATATTAATTTTCTATAATGAATATTATGTTATTAATATCGTATATGAAAATTAAAACCATCATCAGAAATATCTATTATATGGGATGATCGATAATGAATTACATCATTTCATGAGGTGGTAGTCTATTATGCACAAAAATTATGGTTTTGTTTTCTATCTAAGGGAAGTCCACATGGATGTATGTTATGAAATTATCATAATAAAAAATTATTATATAAGAGTTATTAAATTTATTATATTATAATGACTGTGTAATATTTTTAGTAAGTTAAAGATGAAATAAAACAATGATTCATGATTATCAACATTAAATCTTCATCGTACGACCTCTTTATGATTATATCTAATGCCTTTCTAGATTTTCTTTTATGATAGAAACATGGCCTAAAAGAAATGATAAGGGAAGTAAAAAAATGGTAATTTTCTGGTACCATATGATCCAAATAGTTTTGGAAGTGTGGAATTGATACGTGAAGTGAATCCATTTTATAAGGTATGATGAGTTGAATTATTGAATATACCCAAACTATTCAATAATAGGATGTCATTCTTATAAAAAGTGAGAAAAATTGAAAGATAATTGAGTGAATGACATAAAATTCAACATCAAACATATTTAAATTAAAATAATAATCTTTTAAATAAATTATTCAATATTCATCTTTAGTTCCCCCATTAAACATGTTTTTACATTAACCATGGTGATAGATTTTTACTTATTTTACTTCTCATTATGAACAAATAATAAGTTCATATTTTTTCATAATATTAATTAACTAGATTAAAATTATGGATTCTATTTTATCAAGTTCAATTCATAAAATTATTATAATTTAATTTCAAATTAAACCTGCAAACATAAGGAAAACAGGTTTGCAATAAATTCATTTTTCACGCATAAGATGGTCTTATATTAACTTTGCGAAAAAATTTCATACTTTAGTGAATATAAATTCAAATTTAAAAATATATTATATATACATTAAATATAAATTATTCCACATTATGGGATACTTTAATTAGTTAAAATGGAGAATCCTTTTTCACTTTTAAATAGTTTTTAGAAAAATGTTTTTTACTACAAAAAAAACATATATTAAAATCCAATAAAATTATTAATTAAATTTAATTAATGGGATGGAATAAAACTATCAATTTTTTATGTTACTTATAAATTATATTTAAAAAATAATTAGAATTTTAAATAACCTGATTTACTAAAATTAAATTATAATTTTACAAGAAATCATTATTTTTCTTTATTCAATGAAAGAATAATATTTCCCCCAAAAAATAAAAATTATCATACTAATATATCATCAATATAATGATTGAAAATAATATTTTCATTTTATTTAAATTAAATTGAGAAATGTTTAAACCATTTTTTATATTATTTTCTCAGAAAATAAATAAATATTCATTTTAAAAGGAAGCATGATTTTTTTATAGAATAAAGTATACTTTTTAAAAAAGAATTATTATTTATTAATAATTAGTAAATTAGTATATATTTAATGATACCTTTATATATATTCCATAAATTAAAAAAATAATATTCATACCTTCTAATTTAATGGACATGTTATTTCAGTCGCATTCCAATAATAATATTTCAGCATTATATGGAAGTTCGTTTAAACACAGGGTTGCATGTTTAATCCACTATCGAGCATAGTTTTATTTTTTAAACATCAAGGTATTAAAATAGGAACCATAGAAATTTTAATGGCGATATTCCCTAAATGAATAAAAATTTTAAATAATTAAACATGAGTATAAACATAAAAAACCTATTTTATAGGAAAACATATACATTGTTTCGATGATACCACTTTATTATGTAATGGTTATCAAAATTGAAGGAAATCTAAAAACAATTATCCTAGAAATAGTATAAAATGAATTATTTGTAAAAAATATTGTATTTATGATTTATTTATGTTATTAAAAGTTAATTTTAACATCAAATCCAGTACATAAATAGTATGTTTTTAGAATAAAATTTAGATATACATGTCTGGGATTTATAGTTGGTATCAGAGTATGGATTAAGATAAATAAAGAGGCTATGATGTTAATTTTTCAGCATATGTTAAAATAATTTGATAAAACATGGCATTAATATATTTTTTTGGGATCATAAGTTAAAATAATTATATAACCATAAATATAAAATGTTTTTGGATAGATATGTATAAAATTTTTTGTAAATGAAAATAGTTAATTTGAACATGAGATGGTTATAGATATGTCATTATTTGTTCTCTTTAATAGATGGATTCTTATGAATTTTCTTTACATACTCAAACATACCATTTTTTGAATAAATCTATAAAACCAATTGGAAACATGTTAACATTGAATTCAAGGGTCAAGGTGAGGGTTTTTCATTTTGGGAACCAAACAAGATACGATGTGGAGTGAAAAATAATATGATAATTCCAAACATACATCTTATTTTATGATTAACATCCTAAAACTGTTATAATACCTCACCATATAAAATAAGTTAAAATGGAGTTTCATTGAAGTTCATATGACAAAGATCATTAAAATAATACAATATCCAAAATTTCAATAACATCATAAGAAGAACCCAAGGGATTTCTAAAACAATTAATAATATGTTTCCAATTTCTAAAAGGTGGAGAAAAGAAATAAACTACCGAGAAAAATATGAAGATTTAAGTTAACAAAATATATAAGAATATTGTTCTGCTAAAAGTATCAATTGAATGTATAAAATGTAGAATGTATGTTCATTATGATAATTGATTCCCAAGAATAAATTATCATGAAATGGATATGTAAAATTGTTTGAACAGTGTTTTAGAAATTTAAATTTTTATACTATTAATGTTAATGAAACTATTAATAACAAATAAAACATATAAATTATTTTAATTTCATAGTTTATATTTAAAATTTGAAACATTAGTAGATTGATATTAATGAATCTTATGAGATTATTTATATTTTTAATATTTAAAAGGAACTATTATGGAATAATAGGTAAATTTATAGTTAAGGTTTTATGAAGGAAGATGGATGATATGATTGTCTAGAAATAAGGTTTTGAGAGTTATGTTGTTCTGTTTTTTTCAATTAATGATTGATAAGCTTTAAAATGATCAAAACATTGAAATTATAGAGACCATTTTCAATTTTTTTTGGTTTTGAGATGATTAATGATAATTTGGAGTTCCTTATTAGGGTTTAATAGTTTATTGAAGTATCTATAACCCTTAGGTTAATAATTTCATTTCTTTATAGGTTATTTCATAATAATCATAATATATTGGGGATAAAAGTTTTAATATGAAGATAAACATTGGCATTAATATTTTATATTGTTTTAAAATATTTATGTTTAATTGGGATAAAAGGGTTATTATATTTTTATGTCTATATTTTTTATTTTATACATAACCATAGAAATTAAAGTGTTTTCGTGATTAGTTGTTCGATATTATTTTTGATGAAATTCACAACATTTTGGGGAATATTATAAGAATCAATTTAAATTGAATATTATTTTTAATATTGGTATTTATGTCAAATTGGTTGATATTAATATATTAATTAATATTAATTTATATTTTATATTAATATATGATTATATTTTATATATAAAATGATTTTATATATTTATGTAAAAAATTGGAACGTTTTGGAGAATATACGGCTAAAGAATATAAATTTTTATATGTATCATTATGAATGATATATATTGTTTAGAGATAAATGTGATGTTGATTTTCAAAGAATACATGATCAAATAATTATAACATTTTGGTTTTAAATTTGTTAAATAATATTGTGAAGAGTTTTAGTGTTAGGTATTTACGGAAATATTTATGTAAAACACTGGCAGTTATTATTGAGGATTTAGAGATTAATGTATTATTGCATTAATAGATAGATTATTTATATTGTATATTATCTACAATTATTCTAACCATTTTATTTTTAGTCAATATATATAAACTTGAGTAATAACATATCATCCTTTTATAGATGTTATGCTCTATTAAAAGTATATTTTAGTGTTTCTTCAATGAAAAATTCATCATTGTTATTTATTATTTTGTTTATGAGATGAATAAATGGTGGAAAACTACATAAAACACAACTGATTGTCAAAATATCAATAATATAATGTAAATAAACAATAAATATATATTTTCACATACTCTCTATCTTGGGATTCATATAATTCATCAAATTTTGATTGATAAAGATAAATCATTCAATTATTATGTAGGAAATGTCACATAGTTATAAGGTATTATTCTCAAAATTATTCATAAGAAATCATTTTATAGTTGTATATGCACGTTATTAGAAATAATATATTATGAAATACTATATTTTTATGTAGTGACTTAGAAATTACAAATCAATATAGAATCTACATCTAATTTTAGTAATTTATAATTATCCAATTTTTTAAGTGAAAAAATATAAGAGAATAATAACTTAGAGGGGGTAAAATGCAACACCCTAACATTTTATTATATATTACCTTAATTAAATATCTTGTAGGTTAATGTTATATATATAAAAAACAATAAAAATTTATAATAACATATTAAAAATTAAATGAAAACATTTGTACATTATTTGTATTAAACTTTTAAACAAAAAACAATAATTTTATGTAAATGATATTAAATAAGTTTAAAACACCCTAATGATTTAAATTATTATTTTTTAATAAAATTATATTGTCTTTTTATTTTTTACTATTCTTTAGAAGCTAAATTTTTTGATTTTTTAATTTTTTTTGGAAAAAATTATTTTTTATATTTACTTATCAATATTTTAATACTGTAATTTTTGGGGAGATTGCTAAAAAGGTTGACTTTTTGGTGAATAGTGAAAATAGCATAGAATTTAAGAAATAATTGATATAAAATATTAACTTAAAAATATATATATATCCTTTTTTTTCAAAAATATGTGTCATTATTTATAAAAATAATCATTACTTTTGTAACATATGTTATCCTTTAATTTAATAAAAAAATTATTTTTGGTCATTAACATTTAATTGAGTAATTTATAGGTTCCATTTAGTTTCATATTAATATAAATTTCTAATAAAATTACTTAGTTTCATAATAAACCTTAAAATATAGGGATACATGAATTTCTCAAAAAAATATATTTTATACAAGAAAATTTATTTTATTTAAAAATTATTTTCCATTGAATTGTATATACTTAAATTAAATGTAATTATTGATGAAATCTAGAAATTGATCCTTTTAAAATGGATTCCATATTTTGAATCATAATATTAATATTATATAATAATTTATATTTCCTATTTAGTCATAAAATTATGTCAACATAGTAAAATTTAGTCAACATGGTATAGGATAAAAGGTTTAATGTGGGTATCAAACTAGGCTATACATATATATATATATATGTATAATTTCATTGATTTTTATTTTATGGGTTAATGTTTACCTTAAACAATCATTAATTTGATATTTGGGTATATTAGACACATTCCTTTAGAGAAACAATTATTATATTTCAATTTTCTTAATACATTCCAGGGCACCACACATCTCACTTATTAAATTGAAAATTTAATCCCACTTATCCACTAAATTTGGTCCCTTTATCGATATCATGATATATTTTAAAACCCCCCAAATACATTATAATACTCTAGAGTTTCTAGTATAAAAATATTAATCCAAGAATCCTTGAGGTTAATTTAAAATGAATATATCCATAGAAGAGGTATAAACCTATATTTAATCCTCTAAATATTATTTTTCTTCTACCACCTTGAAATATATTATAATCATACTAATATAATTACATATTTATATTAACTATATTTAAATGTTATTATATTTATAGTATAAATATTTTTAACATATATTTCATCCAATGGGAATTGAAAACATAATTTGTGTGTACATATGGAATACCCCTACATGATGGGATGATTTTTTTTTTTCACCACCAAATTATATGGGTGGTTATAGATATGAATTTAATTTATGTACATATTTTTATAATATACTTATTATTCTTTATAAATAAAAAATTTTTTACATCTTATGCTCCCATCCATCGGTGAATGAGAACATCACTCATGTGTATGTGTGGACTACCACCTCCTCAAATAATTGTGATTTGTTTTTCAATTACACCATACTTGTATGGTAATAAGTAAGGTTTTAGTGAATATTTTTTTTATATTTATATTATTTTTTTCACTCTTTAAAGGAAAAAAATTATCTAACTTATTTATTTTTCAACCATTAGAGAAAGTAAAACATCACTCATGTGTATATTAAAATTTCCACTTCCATGAATGATATATCTCAATTTTCATTGCCACAATAAAAATATTGTTCTAAAATGTATAATGAATGTATAAAGAGGTAATAATAAAAATTAGTTCATTGGAGTCTATAGAACCATGGACCCTTTGTCTTCAGTCATTATTACTAATTTCTTCCAAATATTATATATTGGATGACAAAAAAATGTATATCCTAAAATTAACTGATTTAGTAACTAAATAAAACATTATAATGAATAAAATAAATATAATAATGATAATTAAATGAAACGTATAATTTTTCGTAATAATGTAAACAACTTATGTAATTTAATCATTTATTAGTTAGAGAACATATGAAATGTGTCAAGAATCAATTTAAGGGAATTATCATCACAAAATCATTTCATTAAGACTTATTCCATTATCCCCACCCTTTTTTGTTGTATAAAATTACATATGGGTATTTTTTGTCATTAATTTCAAAAAAAATTAATTTTGTTAACTTCTAATTCATGTTTTCTTCTTCAATTCTCTAGCGACACTATAACCCACACTCTCAGATCTGGTAAAAAAACATTATATAAACATTATATTTCATGAAAATTGAGATAAATGATTCATTTTTTTTAAATATTCATATTATAAACTTTATATCACCCAAATAACCCAAAATTTTTACAAATTAATGTTTCAGTATATTTTAATATCAACTATATATTAAAATTATTTCTCATTCTTGTAAACATTTCTCCATAATTGAGCTATACTAGACATTATTCAAGATATCTCATAATTTACACTTCCTAAACTGAGGAAATTTAAAAAAAAAG
This sequence comes from Viscum album, assembly GCA_963277665.1. Lineage (NCBI taxonomy): Eukaryota > Viridiplantae > Streptophyta > Magnoliopsida > Santalales > Viscaceae > Viscum > Viscum album. The sequence goes on from OY728119.1 coordinate 648,452,617, forward strand.
AAAGGGGTTGGATGAATTTCTTAGTAAGGGTATATTTAAGTTATAATATTAAATGATTATAAGTGCACATAATATGAGTAAAAGGGTAGAATCAAATTACCTAAGGGAATCATACCCAAAAAATCATAATTCCTGATTCCTGGAATATGGAATGAAATAACATGATAAATTAATAAATATAGTTTCAAAATATGAGTAATTTAATATTACCCATGATATCATAACATAGACATAAGAATGAAGAAAAATAATTTCACATAAACATAATAATAGGAAAACAAATTGAACAAATCCATTTATATAGACCATTTTCTATTAGTAAAAAATATAAGTATTCCCAACCTTATAAATTTATTATAAATCAATGTAGGTTTAGTAATCATTATCACTTGAAATATATATTTGTAACCAATCCATAGGTGGTCAACTTATGACCCCACCTATTATTATCCTTACATAGGAGTGCTAATTGAAATCATTCATTCATCTTATCACAAAAACAAATAGAAATGAAATGGGATTATTATCCATTTAAAATGGAATCAAACAAAGGAAAAATATTCAAAATTACATCAACAATCCTAAACTGATATACCCATAGAATGAAAATGCGTATCTATATTAATTAAATAAAATTATAATTAAATACCCTACAATCAAGATAATAGAACATATGATATTTAAACTCTATAGATAATGGTAATACGGTTATTTCGATAATTTCACTAATAAATCGATATATGGAAACAAGGTGAACACTATTCAATAAAGGGAATATATAATCAAGTATTCACAAATAAATTGCTTTGGAAGACAAGATACGAGTATTCACAGCGGATGGTTAGGTAAGAAAAAGATTGTAATGAAACACTCCATGGATAGAAAATAATATTTTATTATTCATATAGAGAAATAAATTTGATGTTATAATTTTATTAATATCCTTGATCAATCAAAAAATATGTAAAAAGATGTTTTCATAGATAAAACAGTTTTTGTAGGATTAAGAAAATAATTTTGGAAATAAGTTACATTATTTTTATTTCTCGATTCATATATTTAAGAAAAAAAAAATTATATAAAACAATTAAAATAATAATATGTTTTATAAATTATGAAAAAATAGATAATAAGCATTATAAAAAAGACAAAAAACGGAAAAAATACGTGTTCCTAAGAAAAATGAAAAAATAATATTATTTCCAGACATTAAGAAAATCAACCAATATGAAGAATGTTTGAATGTAAATATAAATTTTTATAGAATATAAAAGAATAATAATATGGCCATAATCAATTATTTATTCAAAGATAAAAAATTTACAAAATAATCCATTTTCTACGACCATTAATTTAGTGGATTTCCAATGGAAAAGATGAGGTAGGATTGGTTTCCTTATGATAGATAAATAATAATAAAATAGGGATAATTAAACAATAATAACACACATAAACCCCATTAATAATATAGGAGAAAAAATTATGGGGTTTTAAAAATCATGAACATATAAATAGAAGAGATGGATTATCTTTCAAAATACAATCCCAATTTTAAAATTTTGATGGAAGAATAAACTATTACTTTAATAATAACATAAGTATAAAAAGAATTTAAGAGGTATACCTTAACATACACATTATAATATCATGAAATGAGAGTTATAAAAAATAAATATAAGAAAAATTCTAGTCGATAAAACATATAAATTAAATAATGGTGTCTAATATTAAACCTGGCTCATGGAATTGAAAATACAGAAAAATAACATTTACAACATAAGAATATTTTGAATTTTAAATCCATGGATGGTATAGAAAAATATAAATTTTTATTACTCTATATTCTATAAATGTTTTTAGAAAAATAAATCCATATTCAATAAATACACCACAAAAAAGAAACAAGTGGGGAATACTAAATATATCACAATAAAACAAATTTGAGTTCCAAATCCCCTTATCAAGATTCTTGGATTAATTGTGTTTGATCCGAATAGATGTAAAACAATATTCAATAACATAAAATTGAATTTAATAACATTATTAATATAATTTAAATTTTATATACTTAATTATTGATCATTTATTATGAATATATAATTTACTTATAGCCTATTTTTACTATTTTGAGTTGGTACCATTAATTTTCTCATGAATTCATTATGATGTTAATTTTGGTATCCAATATTTGATTCCAAATTTATGATTACCATATTATTTCATTTACTAAAATATAAATCTTATATTTATTTATAATTCACTTATGTAATTCCATAATAGTTTTAGTTATATTGCATCAAAAGTAGATCGATGTTAGCTGATTTTGGTAATTTTAGCAATCAAATATGATTTTTAATAACAAGATAAATATATAGTATAAGATATTTATAACCATAAAAATTAATATTTTCATAATAAATTATAATAATAATCTTATTTGTGTTTCCATATTAATAAATGAAATATTTTTAGCATCATGATAATAGGTGGTTAAACTGACCCAAACAAGAACATGATATCCCTCGATGGGTGAGTATTGTTAGGGATGTGTATAATATCAGTATAATAGAATAATAATGTTATTTTTAAGAATATTTTATATAGGTTAGTATTATTTTTAAGTGGTTTGGATAAATTAATAAATTCAATATGAAACATAAAAATCACGACTTCATTAGGGTGGTAGTTCACACATACTCATGATCGATGTTCCATTTATTTTCTTAGTGGATCAAAAGAAAAAAATAATGGATGTCCAATTAATATAATTATACATAAGTATAATAAAGATATTAATCTCATTATATTATTTATGAAAGAGATATATTTAAAAATAATATTGTTACATCCCTAGAATTTATAAAATAAATTGTTTTCATCCAAGAATTAAATAGTTAAACTCATTATAAATGTATAATGAAATGAGTGATTTTTATAAAAATTAATGAATGTATAATAATATAAATTTAAACACAGTTAATAGAGTAAAAGTAAAATTTACCAATCTTATAATTGAAAATATGATATATTTATATAATGGAATATGCATATAAATGTTTTGAAAATTATTAATTAACTATTGAGATTTTTTTGAAACATAAATGTTAATTTACTATTTTTTAATTAGAATAATCATTTAATAGATAATATATCTTTCTAAAATAGCTTCTTAAATTAATATTTTGTTATCTTATTATTGTAATAAAAATTCTATGAGAACTTAATTGTTTTTTCAATGTGTTATAAAATCAACTATAACTTTATAGTTGGTATTTTTTAATAAATAATGAAATTAATATAAAATAAATTATCTAATGTTTATTATTTTTTTCATACAATGGTGTTATGGTTTGAATTCTACACATATAAAAAAAAAAATTAGGGGTGATTTTTTGTGTTTTTTCTAAAAAACTGTAATTTTCGGTGAATATTGAAATACTGTAATTTGTTGTATTTAACAAATTCATGAATTATTGAGTCATATATGATGTAAGGATAATGTATGACTAAATTATCAAACCCCTCTTAATTATTTTAATATATTTGGTGATAATTCTCAGACTATTGAAAGTATTGAGTGAAAATAATAAACTAATGAATATAATGATGAGAAAACACCCATCTCCTCCATTATAATCATCACCTCCTATCCTCACAAATAAATGAATTTTAGATTTTTTAAATTATAAATAATCCCTTTACCAATCCTCTTACACAAATCCAAGACCTTATGGTCTTACCAAAATCCCAAAACCAAGATCATGAAAGATGTTATGAAGGAGTAGAATTCAAGAGGAAAAATACTCTTCCATTTTATTTTATTCTCTTTTAATTTTCTTTTATTTTATTATTATATCCTCACCTTACCAATCCAAAGTTAAATTATTTCGCCATTACCTTAAAAGACTATAATTTTATTTTTTTCGTGTAATATCCATCATCAAAACCATCTCTCTTCCCCTCTAATTCATCCAAATGAATGCATTGTCTGTGATGTGTTGATTCACCTCCTCTAAGGACATCGAATTTTCATTTTTCATTTACCACATCCATGGAAGGTCATGAACACATTTTTATGGTTAATTAATATTTTTTATACATATTATATGTTATTTAATGTTTTTTATCCAATATATTAACATGATATTTTATATAATGATATATGTTCGCAATGGTCGTAAAATCCTCCCAAATATATTAAATCATATTCTTTAATGTATTATCTAATGATTCATCCTCATATTAGAAAAAAAATACATATGTTATAGTTTTAAATTATTAAAATATATTGAAAACATTTCATTATAATTTTGTAAATTTTCTTCCCTTCGAAAAGACAAACCATAATGAACCGACCATGGAAACCAAGAAATAAATGCACCAAAAACAATAAAAACAAAACTATAATAAACAAATTGGTTGATATATGTTATATAAAGATCATAAAAATAAATATAAATATGGTTATGGTTATTTAATATATTATTACAACTCATTAAACCATTAAATTGGATGTTTTAACAGGGTTTATTAAGATCAACCTAAGCTAAATAACATTCCTTTCAAAATACTCTTTGAAATTTCTATTTTTAGAATTTTAAAAAATAAATTTTTTATGATAAATGTAGACAAGATTTATGATTATTTTATGTTTATTAGGATTTTTTTATAATGTATGTGGGGACAAAATCTCCCTCCAATAATTACATATGATAATATTAGATGTTGAACGTAATGGTTTTTCTAAATGTAACTGTGATTGTTACACCATAAGGTAGTCGTGTGAGTAACAATATATGGTAGTAATGAGGTTTAAAAATCATATGGTAGTTGTAATGGTTAAAATATTAAGTAATTAATTCCCCAAATTACCCTTATGGTATTATTTATTTTCTATATACATTATTGAAATATCTTGTTTTTAAAATTTAACTTTACGATACTAATAGGTGGGAAGAATGTCTTTGCGAAAATGTGTTCATATGTTTCTAAGTATTAATGGAATTACAGTTTACATCCTTCCCGTTATGTTCTATTTGAATAAATGTTTTATCATCCCTTGTTTTAAAATGTTTTTCATAAGTCCTATGGATGGGTAGGATAAAATAATAAGCCAAGCTAAATTTTGTGAATATTTTTCATCAAAATATTTCATGTTTAATTAAAAAATTTGTATTAAGCAAAAAATGGATACAGTTTTAGTAGTACCAGCTTTGTATGACTGTGAGTTGATATGTAAGAATTATATCCTAATTATCTAAAAAACTATACTGAAAACACATATGATATTATTTGAATGTGAAATAAAATCAAATTTACTAGATTATGTAATGTTTATGGATATGTCCATATAGTTTATATTAGAGGAAAACTTAGATAACATTATGTGTTAATATGATGTCAATAGAACACCATAAATGTTTTTAACTTTATTTTTATGTTGAAAAGATATTTAATTATATTATTACCATGTTTCATCATATATGATATGCCTATTAATACTCGGTTTCCCCAAACGAAATAGGGAAGCTGATTTTGGAAGACACTGATAGGGTGATATCATTCCGAATATGCAACCTCTAATGGTGGGGATTAGAACCAATTATTTTTTAATAGTAATGGATCATATTATGCAATATATAAATTGTGGTTGCATCCATGAATGAAAAAAATTACTACCACAAATTAACATGGAGATAGTGGAACATTTTATGAAGCAACACCATCCAGCTTTTAGTGGATCTACTGACCCAGTGGTGGATGAAGGGTGGATTTATTCCCTAGAAAATGTATTCAATGTCATGGGGTGTTAATCTAATTGAAAGGATAATCTTCATATTTAACATTTTTAAGGTGAGGCTGGCTAGTGGTGGTTTATGGCTAATAATATCGGCGATATCAATGAGAACGATTCCACAGATTGGGATGAATTTAATAATATTTACAATGAAAAACATCTTCCTAATATGGTTTGACATATGATGGAAAATAAATTCCTTGAATTGAAAAAATTAGGATGATTCATTGGAAATGCATAAATAAAACATCACTATATTTTCAAGGTACTCTCTAAATATTATTCATTATCTAGATAATAAAATGAATCATTTTAACACCTGATTGGGGACAATATATCAAAGGGAATTAGCCTCCTCTAAATACAAAATTTATGTGAAACTTGTCTGATGTGCTAAGAGGGTAGAAACAATGATTTCTAATGATCACATACACTTTAAAAATAATTATATGAAAAGGAACATATGTAAGGAAATGTGTAACAATGAATTTAATAAATCTGAAGTTAAGAAAGTATAGTTTGTTGTTTGGGACAAAATTTTGTAAAAAGAACCTTGGGGAATACTTTAGCAAAAATATGAAGCATTTTCGATGTCGTAAGTTTTAACATATGTCTAATGATTTTAATGAAAATGATCTTAAGATTAATTATGATAAGAAAAAATTTACATTGTTTTAAATAAGGTGATATGTTCTGTTATAAGAATACATGCTCGAAGATAGATTTGAATGATGGAAAGTAATGTCATTATAAGCATAAAGTTGAAAAAAATAATTACAACTACGTTAGTGGATGTTAGACCATCCAATGATGTGGTATTAGGGATTTTTTTGGTTTACTCAGAATTTTATAATGTTCTATTAGATAAGGGGTCAACCCATTACATTATTTTTGATGAATTTTCAGGTAAATTTGAAATTTCACTTCATGAAATGATACCAGAACCTATTTTTAAAACACTAGGAGGTATATTATAGAAAATTTTAATTATAAGAATCTTCTTATTGTTTTCAATAGAAATATATTACCTGAAAAACATATTGTTCTTCCCATAGTGGATTTTTATGTTATTCCTGGTATAGAATGGATTTTTATTTATCACTATATGATTGATTGTAGAGTAAAAGAAGTCTTTTTTTCAAAAATAGTTTTAGTATTTATTCAAGAATGAACCCATATAGTTGATAACTTATTAGGAAGTTGTAAAATAGTTAAAAGATGAAAAGGAATGTTATCTTTCATATATTGTTGAAAATAAAGGAACTACTCAGATAATTGATTTGGAAATGGTAAATGAATACCTACATATTTTTTTACTATGAGTATCCCGATGAAATACATGTTCAAGATGTTGAATTTACTATTTAATTATTTTCTGATTCCAGGAAAATTTCAAAAACTCCTTATCAAATGACTTTAGTGGAACTTATTGAATTGAAAAAATCAGTTGTAGGATTTTCTTGATAAAGGATTAATTCATCCTAGAACATAACCTTTAGATGATCTATTTTCATTTAATAAAAAGAAATATTGTTACATGAGGATTTTCCTAGATTATAGAAATTCGAATAACATTACTGTTATGAATAAGTATCCACTTCCACATATCATTGAATTTTTTTATCAGATCTAGGGAGCTTAGTATTTTTCCAAGATCGACATGAGATCTAGGCGCCATCGGTTGGTGGTAAAAGAGGATGATATTCCAAAAACATCATTTCATATAACTGTGGACATTATGAGTTTGTAATTACTCCCATTGGTTTAAAAAATTCCCCTTTTATATTTATTGGTCTTATGAATATAATTTTCTGTGAATATTTTGATAAGTTGTTGTTGTTTTTATTGATGATATTTTGGTATTTTGAAAATTTTATGAGGATCATGAAAACAAATTAGGATTTAGTTTCAAACTCTAAAAGAAAAAAAGTTATCTGAAAAATGTAGATAATGTGATTTTTGGTAGCAACATATTTAGTTTATTTCTCACATTATAAATAATGATGGAATTATAGTTGATCACATCAAAACAATAGTTATTGATGAATTGAAAATACATAAACTTTTTACATAGATTAATTTTTTTCTTGACTTATCATGATATTATATATGGCTTGTTAAAAACATTGAATAATTATCTACAATACTAACTATGTTAAGATGAAAAGGGTATAAATTTATGGGGAATGGTGACTGTGAAGGTACGTGGTTGTATTCTGGTGTAATACTGACTAGTTTTGTCTCTTCCTTCCAGAAATGGAGATTTTTTCTTCTACAATGATGCTTCTTTGAAGGGACTTGGTTGTATTCTGGTTGAATATGTTTAAGTAATTTCTTATGATTCTAGACATCTAAATCTTGAGGAGTTAAATTATCCCACAAATGATTTTGGATTAGAATATGTGTTATTTTCATTAAAAATGTCGAGGCATCATTTTTATGGAGATAAATGTGAAATATATATTAACTATAAAAATTTGATATATATATTTACATAGACGGAATTGAACATGATTCAGACAAATGGATGGAACTGATATAATATTATAATGGAATTATCAATCACCATCCTATAAAATTAAACAAATTGGTAGAATTCTTCAGTCGAAAACATCATACATTATAAACTATGTTACATTTTTAACATGAACCATTGGTTTATGATTTTTTGAATTTTGTCTTGGAAGTTGTTTTTGTATGAAAATATTATGTTCGGTTTTAGATGTCGGTGTAGTCAAATCACTTAGACCGGATTAAGAAAGTGCACAAGGAAAACCTTGACGTACAGAAAAGGTAAAATTTGTTTAATATGATATGTTTACAAAAAGTAACATTGATAATGATTCTGTTTTGATATTTTGAAATAGATTATGTGTTCATTGTGATCCCCAAATAAATAAATAATTATAAGTTAATATCATATTTCTCTATTTTCAGTTCATCATGGCAGCACTATATTTTATGGTGACCTTCGAAAGTATTACTGGATGGATTGAATAAAAAGGGATATTTTAGATTTTACCAAGAAATGTTTGACATGCCAATAGGTTAAGGGAGAGAGAAAACTACCAAAGGGGATGCTTCAACCTTTTCTAGTACCATAGTGGAAATTAGAAAATATATCCATGCACTTTGGGGAGAGACTACTAAAGACTTATGTAACTAATAATTTGATTTTTTTATTATATACCAATAAACTAAATAGGTATGTTTTCTTACTATTTAAGAAACTATGACTTCGGATCATCTTTCTTGATTGTAACTCAAAGATATTTTCATGTTACATGAATTTACTGTATCTATAGTATCTGAATAAGATCTAGGTTCCACTTCTATGTTTTGTTATGCCCTTCATAAGTCATTGGGAATTGAATTACATTTATGTACAGCCTTTCATCCCCAATCTGATAGTAGACCAAGTGAACAGTTAAAAATTTAGAAGACATGTTACGTACTTATTAAATATATTACTAGGGATATTTGGATCAACATCATTCTTCAATTGAGTTTTCTTATTTCAAAATATTTCATTCTAGTATACAAATTGAACCTTTAGATGAATTTTATAGAAAGAGGTGTCAAACTTTTGGATTTTGGGATGATGTCGAGTAATGGATGTTTACCAGAAAAAAATTAGAAGATGATGTGGCTGAGAAAGTTAAGTTGATCCTAAAAAACATATAGATTACTTAGTGCAGGGAAAAATGTTATGTGGATAATAGGAAGATAGTTATTTCATTCGATGTCAGAGATCATGTCTTCCTCGATGCTTCTCCATGGAAAAGCGTGATGCATTTTAATAATTAGGGGAAACTGAGTCCCAGGTTAATTAGTGAGTTTGAACTCAAAGACAATGTTAGATCGATTTCGTCCGAAGTAGCTTTCCCTCATAGTTTACCATAGGTATTTTTTTTAATATTAAGAAAGTATATTCCAATTTCATATCATTTTTTGATTAAAGGTATTGTTCTGCTGGAACAGAACCTTTCTTAAGAAAAGAACCCTTTTCATATTCTTGATCATAATGAGAATGTACTGTAGAATAACGTAATTAATTAGGTTATGGTTTTGTAGGGAAACCATATGGTTTATGAATAAACATGAGAATTTAAAAATTCTATGAGGGAAAAGTATACTCACTTGTTTAATATCCGAATAAAAATCTTGATGAATCAATTTCCCAGGGGTGGGGAGATGTAAAAACCCATGTACTTATTAAATATCTTTTTTTCATCCATGAATAAACATAAACTATTAAAAATGTAGAATTTGATAAGCGATATTTTTCAAAAATAAGGATTCTATACTAATAGAATAATAACCACACCAATTATAGTATAAATAAAATTTAGCCATCTTATAAGTGAAAATATGATATATTTATATCATGGAATAATTTTATAAATGTTTTGAATGTGATAAACTATGTTTTGGTATTTTTTTTAAACATAAATGTTTATTTACAATTTTATAATTAATATAATGATTTGATTAAAATTAATCTTCATAAAATATTATAATAAATTAATATCTTTTTTATTTTGATTATAAGACAAATTTCTCAAACCATAATTAATTTTTTTAAGTGTTATAAAAAAATTATAATTTTAATATTGTTTTTTTGGAATAAAAATTGATTTTAGTTAAAAAATAATTTTTTAATATTAGAAAATTTATCTTTATAAAATATTGTCATTTTTTAATTAAATAAATTTACAAATTGTTGAGGTTTTTTTTTGGATTTTTTTAAAATATATTAATTTTGTGGAAAAGTGAAATTCTTTAATTTACAGAATTTAACAAATTTATGAATTATTGATTCATAAATGAGGTAAGGCTGATGTAATCCCAAAATATAGAAATAAACTTAATTATTTTAAAATATTTATTTATTATTCTCAAACTGTTCATAGTCATCATCAAAAATAATTAACTAATAAATATAATAATGAAAAAACACCCCTCTCCTCCAATATAAATATCACCCCTTACCACCTCATCTCATAACTCTTAAAGGAATTTTATCTTGTTTAATTTTAATCGTATTCCATTACTAAGACTATTCCCCATGTCCATGATCTTCTCGTATCACTAATGGGGAAAAACCAAGTTCATTATGGCGATTCTCACGGAGGGGAATTCAAGAGGAAAATTCATATTTCTTTTTCTTTTGTTTTCAATTTATTTGCTTGTATTTTATTATTATATCTTCACCTCCCATATCTAAAGTGACTAAATAATTATAATAACATACATATACTGTAATGTTATTTTTTTTAATGTAATATACATCATCAAAAGGCCCCCATTCTCCTCTTAATCTTGATAATGACTGCATCGTCTGTGATGTGTCGATTCGCTACCATCATAGATGTTGAATTTTTATTTTTCTTTTACCACCATCATGGCTAGTAATAAAACCATTATTATAGTTATATAATATTTTTTATACATATTATATGTTATTAAATTTTATGGAACTAAAATAGAAACATGATGTTAAATAATATGATATATGTTCGCAATATTCATAAAAACTGCCAAAAAAATTAAATCATTGTCAATAATTTTTTATCTAATGATTCATCTTCATATTGGAGATAAAAATTATATATGGTGCCATTTAAAATTATGGAAACATATTAATACCATTTCATTCATTTTCAGGATTTTTTCTTCTATTCAATATGAAAATATACAATGAACTAAACATCAAAACCATGCAATAAGTTCACCAAAAATATTTAAATCAACATAATATTATTAATAAATGGGTGGAAATATTATATAAGAAGATCATATAAGAAATTATAAATATTAATGTGGTTTTTATATATATTAATAACTCTATTTAAACCATTATATTAGATGATTGAACACGTCTGGATTAATATTAACCCAAGGTAAGGGACTTCCCATAAAAACCCTCATTTAAGTTTCTATTTTTACAAATTTTAAAAAGAATGATTTCCTGATGAAAGTAGTAATTTTTTATGATTATGTTTTCGTTATTGTGAATTTTTTATGAATAATGGTGGGAAATATATCTCCATCAAATCCATTGGGGATGATTAACTTGGAACATGACCATAATAGTTATTGCACATAAAACTATGATTGCCAAACCATAAGAATGTTGTGAGGGTAACATTTTAAGATTACTGTGGGGGTTACAAATCATATGGTATGCCCACTGATTAAAATAGTATGTATGTAATTCCCCAAGTTACCTATATTTTGTTACTTATTTCTTATTTTTTATGTAAATATATTATTTTCACAAAGTATCATGATGATACATGTGGGTGAGAAGTATCTACTTGTGAAAATTTTGTTATATGTTTATAAGTATCTATAGACTAACAGTTTCATTCCTTTTTTACATTTCATAGTGATGCTTTTGTGCTCATACCATGATTTAAATTTTTTTCATTGGGTTTAAGGATGCGTAAGTGAAAATAAGAATCTACGCTAAATGATGTGAATATTTTTCAGGAATATATATCATATTTTACTAAAAAAAATATATTATAGAAGAAATAAATAATATTTTAGTTGTTCCTAGTTTTTATGCTTGCGGGCTGATATGTATGAATTTCGTCCAAATTGCATAAAAATCATTACCAAAAAGTTATATTGGAATATTTTATTGTAATATATAAATGAATTTACTGCATTATATAATTTTTAATGTCGAGTCCTTATAAATATATAGTATATGAAAATGTTATGGATTAAGCAAAATACATGTTGGGACCTTACTCTTTTTCCTTAAAAGTCTCCTCAGAAGTGAATGGTATCGACTAAATTCTAGAGATCACGATCTTTAGTTTGTGTAATGGAATTCTAGGAGAAGAAATTTTGTTACGGTTTGATGTAAATTGGAATTCTAATGTGGATCATAGAAAGGGTGGAAGCCATCCAATTTTATATGTTAAGAAACTAGAAATTTTGTGAATTCCCATTATTTTTTAAAAATTACATGACATTAGTTAAGGATAAATGGATAAAAAATTGGGAAATAGTGAAGTTGAGGGTGTAATAAATTTTATAATTCCCTTAAAACTCATTTTCACACATGTTTTAAACATTTTGTATTCTTCTTCCATGTGATTTTTAATTTCATCGTTTATTATTGAACTTCAATAATAATCATTTAACGAAGTACATAATATTTTATTAAAAAATTAAAATATAATCATTATTAACATGTTTGGGAGTCATTAAACTAAATTAATCCCCAAAATAATCATATTCTATTTCTAAATAGAAAAATTACAATTTAACTTAATACTTTTAATATATTGAAAATTTGTTTTATATAAAATGTTTTTTGTTTTGTACATTAATTTTTATTAATCGTATTTCAAATTAATTTACAATTGAATGAGTGTTACTATATTATTATATAGGATTAATAATTATGTTAATTTGTTTTTTCGTATGATATTATTTTATTTTATTACATAAAAATTAAATAATCTCTTTAAAATAGTTCTCCCAAAATAACAGTATTACCATTATTGTAGTAATTAACTTTGATCATAGTAGTATTATTTTCATTCTTTAAAATGAAATATACCTATTTATATAATATTCATATTTTGATAATAAATATGATATCTATTTCTTAATATTTAATTCTTCCTTGTAATTTAAAATAACTTTTAATATAAGCCAATAAAAATAGTTTTTAGTGAAAAATATTACTTATGTTTACAAAATGATAGACAAGGGGTTTATAAATTCAAAATATAATTTTTAAATCAATAATTTTACTCCTTAAATATATATTATTATTAATATAATATAATATGAATTTATATATTTTTATGTAATATTTATTTCACAAAAAAGAGTTCAACATTATAGTATTAGTTAAAAAACATTTTCATAATTCACATAAAAATAAATTATTTTAGAAAAATTGAAACTTCAACCTTTTTTCAAATATAAAAATAGAATAAATTTTTTCACAATCATATTCAAAAATTTATAATGTTATTTTTTGAATGAAAATTTAATATATAAAGAACAACAACTTTTTTTGAAAAATGTCCTTTATAAACATTTTGGGTTCTCAATATTATTTAATATTAATTTATAATTAAATTAAATCTAATATAATAGTTATTGTATTGAAATATTATATTTTATTATAATAGTCATTTAAAAGTGGTTGATTTAATTTACTAGTATTTTAATCAGTTAATTGAGAATGAATAATTATACTAATTATATATCTTCTAAATGTAAGCAATATTAATTGTTTGATATATCATTTTTATTTTTAGTGGTTTCAATATTATTATATAAATATTTTTATAATTCTCACCAAATAATTTTTAACTAATTTTACTTTGGAATTACCTATAGAACTATCTATAAAATATAGTCTTAATTTAGTGAGACAGTTATATTCCAAAATATCGAGTTTGTAGACGCCGGAAAAGTCCGTTGTTCCCAAACGAAGCTCCGGATGCGGAAAGTGAAGTGATATTTGGAGTCGGAAGAACGTTTCGGAGGGCCCGGAGGCCTTGCACGGAATTTCAGAGGCCCGCGCGCAAAGGTGATGTTCCGCGCGCAAACCCCCCGGGATGCGCGCAATGCGCCGGTCCGGCGCGCAATTTTGCGCGCCGCGGGTCCGCGCGACTCCCTTACGCGCCGCGCCCGATTCCGCGCCCGCGAGGAGAATTTCGCGCTCGCACCCTGGATTTCGCGCCCGGGGTTGCCTATAAATACAAGGCGACCCCCAACGTTTCAAAGGTTGCTGGAAGTCGAAACGTCTCTCGTGCGCGCAATTCAACCCCTTCCGCGCGCAATGACGAACTTCAGGTAACCTCCTTTCTTTCGCGCAATAAAGCCTCGGGGTCCGCCTTCGCGCGCAATCCCCGCTGGCTCCTTTCATTTGAATAAAAACTCACCCTAAGGCCTTTGCGCGCAAAAGAACCCGCTTGCGCGCAATTGCCCCCGGGGTGCGCGCAATCCGGCCCGATTGCGCGCACCCCCTTCTTTCAAGTGGCCATTCATTAGAGAATGAGCCGTTGCCCCCGCGCGCTATCCGAAGCCCGGTGTGAGCAATCTCAAGCATCCGCGCGCAAGGCACTGGCCCAATTGCGCGCCAGCCGCCCCGATTGCGCGCCGGCCCGCAGTATTGCGCGCAAAGCTTCCTTTTTGCGCGCAATCTGCCAGGGTCGTCCCCTCGACCCCCTGAGGGCACCTGCCTGCGTGGCGCCCGATGCTCCTCATCCTGGGTGCCCGCACCGTGCGTTGTCTTCCCGTGCGGCCCTCCAGGTTCGTGCGAAGTGACATGCACCCATCGTCCGACAACCTATGCCCAGCATGACGTTAAACTGCACAATCGTCCGGCAACCTATGCCCAGCATGACGTTAAACTGCACAATCGTCCGGCAACCTATGCCCTGCATGACGCTAAACTGCACCACGTCCGTGCTACAAGACGTTAAACTGTTCAGCATTCGTCCCGCATGACGTTAAACTGCGCATACGTCCAGCATGACGTTAAACTGCATATTCGTCCAGCATGACGTTAAACTGCACATCCGTCCAAGCTGCACGACGTTAAACTGCCTAGCCCCATCGTCCGCGCTGCAAGACGTTAAACTGCCAAGTGCTTCGTCCTCAACACATGACGTTAAACTGTACTTCGTCCGGCAAGACGTTAAACCGTCCGCTTCGTCCTCAACACACGACGTTAAACTGTACTTCGTCCGGCAAGACGTTAAACTGTCCGCTTCATCTGATCCCGTGCTCTGCACGCAGGATCTCCCCCGGTTTGGATGTGGCCCCCACCCGCTCGTCTCTGCAGGGATGTCGGGATTGTCCCGCTTTCGGGGCGATTTAATGGGAGTGGCTTTTCCCTACGGGGGCAGGGTACAAACCCCTAGTTTCTCGTGGGAGGCTGCACATGTGTATCTCCATTGCGCCTCCCCACGGCCGAAGCCAGTAGAGGGTATGACTGGGATCGAGGTGTCTTCTGCTTTCGGTCCAAGTCCCTTCCAACTGAGTTTTGCCGCAACCGGGCTGCCCCAAGTGCGTAAGTCCTGACAGAATGAACTACGTGGACTTTGATCCCTGTCTTCTATACAGGGTACGTAGGAAGCCTCCCCGAGGTTCAAGCCCACCACCTGGTCGTCCCGGTCGTATTTACGTCGGTTCGTCCATCAGTGGACCCCTCCAGGGTTCACGCTTGCGTTGATTCACCTATGAATCCGCCCCCGTGGGAGACTGCCCGTGTGTATCTCCACAGTGCCTCCCCACAGCCCCCCTTTTCCATTTCCCCTTTTATCGTCCAGCATGACGTGAAACTGTGATCCACCCGGCCGTTCCATCCCCCTCTGTGCGAGGTGGTTCGGTTCAATCCTCCGCCCGGCGGCCTCGACCTCTTCGTGAGTCGGCTTGCCGACGTCCAGCATGACGTTAAACTGTATGCCCGAACTACGTTGACTTTGATCCGTGTTAACGCGCGGTACGTAGGAAGCCCCTCTGGGGTCCAAGCTCTTCACTCCATCATCCATCCTGATCCTTACCCGGGCCGCCACATCCCGGTGGGGTCATGCCACTTCACTCCACTCCACGTTACTTGGGAAGCCGCCCATGTGCTGGCCCCAGCGTCGGAGGTTCCCCGCAAGGGGTTCCGTCATCTGATCCACTTTTCGTGTTGATCGGTCCGATGCCGTCCCCGCTGGACGTTAAACTCGCGGCATACCCCGTGTTAAACACGGGAAGCTGAGGAAAACCTCAGGTGACACAGTTCCCCGCACCTAGTACGGGATGCCTCAGGCCATCATGCCTTCGAGAAGCCCTATTAGGGACGGAAGACAGATGTGCAGAGCCGCAGTGTTACGACACGCCCCCAGCACCCAGAGCCACCCGGCCTTCTCACCGCAGGTTGCTGCCCCGCCCAGACTCCTTGGAACGTCCGGGCGGAAGCAGCGTAATTAACCGGTGTCCATGAAGATATGGCGCCGGGAACGAGATTCACGAACATTCTTAAGTCTATGAGGGAGACCCGGATTAGGCGACGAGTTCCGAGGAGACGTCCAAGGAAGGAGGAGCCGACATCCCATCATCCCGGTTTCGATCAAGGAGCAGACGCCCCTGAATAAGGGACGGATGCCGCCCGCCCTTGGAAAGCGGGACTGCGGGACCACAAGCCGCGCGCCCATCCCCTCGGGTTGACGGGTGCACGCGCGAACGCGTCCTGGCGGAACAGCGTAACCCGACGCACATCCGCACCGAAACAGAAAAATGGTGAACCCGACGTGAATCTCTTCTCCTCGATACGAAGACCGATGGCTTTTAGAGGTGTTGGATGACCGGCATGTTGCCCGGCCAAGCATTCAGTCTTACCCGCCAGGGGCTGGGGAAGGGAAATCGGGCACTCCGTCTCGCGACGTCGATGGCCTGGGTTCCCCCCCACGGATGGCGGGTGTTGGGTACGCTTCGGTTAACACCGTCGAGCTGGTAAATCCCTTTTCGGTTCCCGACGTTGAAGAACACCAGGTGGACCTCCCTAGTGTCCCCGGTCGTCGCCACCGTCGGAAGAACCGCAGCAACAGGAGTCGCCGGGGCACAGCCGTTGGTACCTCCAGCCAGGCCGTGCATGCCACCGAGACTAGGCAGCAGGCTCAAAACCGAGCTCAGCACGCGCAGCTCCCCATCCGGGGATGACGGATTCGCCTCCGCCACTGTTTGTGGTATGGGACCAGGCAGAACCGCCTCAGCCGCGTCGCGACCAGCTCCGCCCTGCCACAAGTCCATCCCGGCCTCCTGACTCCAGTACGGTGACCATTTCCCGGACTGCGACCAGTGAACAGCGAGATGCGCCAAGTACCAGTCGGCCGCCGATCCAACCGGTAAGGCCCGTCATGCCACCAACCGCAGAGCAACCTCCTGCAACCAGGAACTCGCGCTTGGCCAAAAAGTATGATGTCCTGAAGCACTTGGCCGACATCCCAGCAAGGCTCTCCATCCTTGAGGCTCTGCGCATGTCATCTGAGATGCGCGAGGCACTCGCTGAAGCCCTGAAGAGCCCCCTCCAGTTTGAGACAGAGGTTGCGGCTGCAGAGGCCTTTCACGCCGAAACGATCGAGGACGCCGAATTTCAGGCAGTTATCTCGTTCTCTGGTAAGGATGAAGACCCTCCTATACAGGGACACATTCGTCCGCTGTATGTCACTGGCCAGTTCAATGGCCTTGAAGTCCGGCGTTGTCTTGTCGACACGGGGTCCGGGATTAACCTGATTCCAACTCGGACGCTCCGGAGATTGGGGTTGTCTGAGGATGACTTGATTCCCTCCGACCTCAGGATCCAAGGGTACGACCGCACCGAGCAAACCCCGGTCGGCAAGATACGTTTGAAGACCCAGTTCGGTGACTTGGTTGCCAACACCGAATTCATGGTAGTCTCTCAGGACACTGCGTATAACGCATTGATGGGCAGGCCATGGCTCCACCTTCATGCGGCGGTTCCCTCATCATACCACCAATGCCTCAAATACTCCCTTAATGGTCGAGTAGGCGTGCTTCAAGGAGATGCCTCTCCTTTTGCCTCATGTGAAGCCCGTTATCTGGACGCGGACTATTACAAGAGCAAGGATAAGCAGATCCTGGCAGGTGAGGTTGAGCCTGTCGCTGTTGCAAGCGATCCATGGGCCAGCTTGGATGACGTCTACGTCCTCCCGATTCAACGGTTGGACATAGCCATGGTTTCGACGGCCTGTGAGTCTCCTGATGAGATGACCGCGACCGCCCGTGCCAGCACCAGCGGCCCAGCAAGATCTGGTGGCCCCAATGCAGTTTCCAACGCAGTCTCTCCCGTGGATGATCCCTCCCCAAGTGGAGAGGACGTGGAATATGCACCCCCAGCCTTTGAGGAGGGCGTCCCCGCCACGGTCGATGAGTTAATACAGGTGAACCTTGGAACCGAGGCCGATCCAAGACCCACGTTGGTTAGTGCCGCCATGCCCTCTGAGGAGCGGCAGCAGTACGTGGACTTTCTCAGGCAGCACCGTGATGTATTCGCTTGGGGCTATGACGAGATGCCGGGGCTAGATCCTCAGGTAGCCGTCCATCGCCTTGGTCTCCCGGCGAACCATCGCGGGTTCAAGCAGCCTCCCAGGAAGATGCACCCATCCCATGGTGCCATGGTTGAGGCCGAAGTTGAAAAGCTTATCAAAGCCAACTTCGTGAGGGAAGTTCAGTACCCCAAATGGCTGGCCAACATTGTGCCGGTCAGGAAGAAGAACGGGCAGATTAGAGTCTGCATCGACTTCCGCGATCTCAACCGCCACTGTCCGAAGGATGATTTTCCCCTTCCAGTGACAGAGCTGTTGATTGATGCCACGGCAGGGTTCCAAGCCCTCTCCTTCATGGATGGATACTCCGGATACAACCAAATTCGGATGGCCCCTGAGGATGAGGAGTTCACTGCCTTTAGGGCCCCCCAAGGTACCTTTTGCTACCGGGTCATGCCCTTCGGCCTGAAGAATGCAGGTGCCACCTACCAACGGGCGATGCACCGCATATTCAAGCCAATCCTCGGCACACTGGTGGAATGCTACGTCGACGACTTGGTTGTCAAATCGCGCCAGCGTCAGGACCATCTCAAAGATCTTGAGAAAGTGTTCAGCTTCCTCCGGTCTCGCTGCCTGAAGATGAACCCGTTGAAGTGTGCCTTTGGGGTCACCTCCGGAATGTTCCTTGGATTTGTGGTAAGATACCGGGGTATCGAGATCGACCCAGAGAAAATCAGGGCGATTAGCCAGATGCCTCCCCCGGGTACCGTCCGGGAACTGCAAGGGTTCCAAGGCCACTTAGCCTATATACGCCGATTCATTGCGAATCTGGCCGGCAAGTGTAAGCCCTTTTCTCGGCTTATGAAGAAGGGTGCCACCTATGTATGGGATAAAGAGTGTCAGACCGCTTTCGAGGAAATCAAGCAGTACCTGCTTCAACCTCCGGTCCTGATGCCGCCCGTATCCGGAAAGCCGCTGGTCCTTTATGTGACCGCCCTGGAACGGTCCCTGGGTGCCCTTCTCGCCCAGAAGAACAACGAGGGAACAGAGAATAGCCTCTATTACCTCAGTCGCATGCTCCTCGATGCGGAGGTTAGGTATTCCCCCATCGAGAAGAGCTGCCTGGCGCTCGTATTTGCCGTACAGAAATTACGGCACTACTTGCAGCACCATGAGGTACAGTTGGTTTCTCGGGTAGACCCGTTGAAATATATCCTGAGCCGACCTATGTTGACTGGCCGTCTAGCGCGGTGGGCTGTGATTCTCCAGCAGTTCGACATCAGGTACGTGTCTCAGAAGGCCATCAAAGGGCAGGCATTGGCAGACTTTCTGGCCGCTCACCCGACCTCCGCGGATCAGCCGCTGGATCTAGGCTTTCCTGATGAGACCATTCTCTCGGTTGATCGAGCCGATCCATGCTGGCAGATGCACTTTGACGGTGCCTCCCGGAGCCCCACCGGTAGAAGACTCGATAATCCTAAGCTCAATAGAGTGGGCTTGGGCATCGTCTTCATTACCCCGGAGCGAGCCGTGCTGCCATACTCTTTCCTGTTGTCAGAGGGCTGTACCAACAATGAGGCGGAATACCATGCCCTCATCCACGGCCTCGAGTTAGCTCTCGAGATCGACGTGCCCCATCTGTGTGTGAAAGGGGACTCCGAGCTGGTCGTTAAGCAGATCAATGGCGACTACGTTGTCAGGAAGCCGGAACTTGTGCCATTGTTGGAGTGCACCCTTCTTCTGATGGCCCGGTTCCCTTCTCGGCCGGAAATTGTCCATGTTCCCCGGTCGCAGAACGGTCGAGCAGATGCTTTGGCCAGCCTGGCTGCGTCACTTGCGGAACCTGAACAGGACAACCTGATCGTCCGCGTGACGCGCCGCAGGCTCATCGCTCCCGTTATCCCGGAAGAAGATCGCGGCCCGTTGGTAAGTAACCTCACCACGGTTGCCCCTATGCCCGGAGCCCCGAGTACCCCAGATATAGCAGTCGAATCAGCCCGTGATTGGAGGGCGCCTTTGATTGAGTACCTCCAACATGGCATTCTTCCGTCATATCGGGCCGAGCGCGAGCGAGTTCGACGCCGCGCATCGCAGTTTGTCCTCCAGAGCAGTCCCGGTCTGGAGCAGATCCTCTACAAGCGCGGGTTTGATGGTGTTCTCCTCCGTTGCCTTCAGGGAGTCGAGATCCCACGAGTCATGCAAGAGGTTCATGCTGGTTCATGTGGCGCCCACCAGACTGGGCCGAAGCTGTCCCACCAGATTCGGAGGTTGGGATACTTCTGGCCCTCTATGATCCATGACTGCATCGAGTACGCCAGGAGGTGCCATGCATGCCAGGTTCATGCGAACTTTGTGCATCGGCTGCCGGAGCCTCTCCATACCACAAGGTATTCCTGGCCCTTTGCAGTCTGGGGACTGGACGTTGTGGGACCTTACCCGCCGGCGACAGCTCGCCAGTGCCGGTTCATTCTGACCGCTACGGACTTCTTCTCCAAATGGGCAGAAGCGATTCCGCTCAGAGAGGTCAAATCCTGTTCGATCGCTGACTTCGTGACCTCCAACATCATCTATCGATTTGGAGTGCCTCACGCTATCCTCACGGATAACGGAACCAATTTCCGAGCAGCCGAGTTGAAGAAGTTGTACGCCAAGTATAACATCCGCTCGAACCATACATCTCGCTATCATGCGCAGGCGAATGGACAGATCGAGGCGTTTAACAAAACCCTCTCTAACATTCTGCAAAAGATGGTTGGTCAGAACAAGAAGAGTTGGCCGGACATGCTCCCCAACGCCCTCTGGGCTTATCGGACGACGACTCGCAATTCCACCCAGATGACCCCTTATTCCCTGGTGTATGGAGCTGAGGCCGTCCTGCCCATCGAGATCCAGTTACCGCCCTTGCGCACTGCGGTCTACGACCAGCAAGCGCCGGACAGAGTTGCTGAAGCCCGTCTAGTCGAGTTGGAAGCACTGGATGAGAATAGACTTCGCGCTTTGCACAACTTGGAGAGGCATCAGAACAGGATGGCTCGAGCTTTCAATAAAAAGATTCGCCTCCGCTCCTTCCTGCAGGGTGATCTAGTGCTAGCCCTAAGGGCACCGATGATCCCCGGCAGGAAGCCGCCCAAGTTGGAGTCCAAGTGGGAGGGACCTTTTGTAGTCCACAAGGTCTATCCCAATGGCGCGTACTCCCTAGCGACTATGGATGGTGAGCGTGTCACTCCTCCCACCAACGCTAGGTTCCTCAAGCAATACTTTGCCTGAGTGTTCAATCGTCCCGCATGACGCTAAACTGCACTTCGTCCTGCATGACGTTAAACTGCACCACGTCCTGCATGACGCTAAACTGCACTACGTCCGAGCTACAAGACGTTAAACTGTTCAGCATTCGTCCTGCATGACGTAAAACTGCCCCTCAAGAACTACGTGCGGCTTGATTCCCATCCTTATGGGATACGTAGGACCGCCTGAACATTCACGTTTCAGGCCCAGCCCCATCCTTCGGGAATTTCCATCCCATCTCGGGCCCTTGGCCCAGTTGCCCCCGGGTGTGCGGCGTATGGTGTGAGTGCGGGGCTATGCCCTCATTCACGTCGGCTTGCTCGTCACGCTGTACGCCCCCCCCCCCCCCCCCACGTTTGGGGATGCCTTCTGCTTCCCCCTTCTTTTTTCCTCATCGTCCTGCATGACGTTAAACTGCACTTCAAGAACTACGTATGGCTTGATTCCCATCCTTATGGGATACGTAGGACCGCCTGGACATTCATGTTTCAGGCCCAGCCCCATTTCCCGGGAATCTCTATCCCGCGTTGGGCCTCTGGCCCCAGTTCCCCTCCTTTTTGTGCGAGGCGTATCGCGTGAGCGGGGGATTATGTCCTCATTCACATCGGTCTACTGGCCGCGCCGTACGCCTCCCCCGTGTGTGGGACTACCTCACACCCCTCATCGTCCTGCATGACGTTAAACTGCCTCTCAAGAACTACGTATGGCTTGATTCCCATCCTTATGGGATACGTAAGACCGCCTGGACGCTTGTGTCTCGGGTCCAGCCCCGTCTCTTGGTTGATCACGGGGATCTGCCCCCCTTCGGTTGCTCTCAGGGTGAGTCCTCCGACCCTTTCCGGAGATCTGTTAACATGTTTTGGGTGCTTCGGTCTATGACTCGTAGTGTCAGATTCAATCACGACAAGTCCTGTGTTGCTTGTCAGGCCCCGCGCTTCCTCTTGTTCGAGCCTTCACTCAAAGGGATCCTCGTTAGCGGTTTGGGTACGATGCCTCAGTGCTCTCCCACCGCTCCGGGTCGATTTACCGGCGGGTCTTGGGCCGCAAATCGATATGAATCCTGCGATTGAGCGGTTGATGCTCGTTTGCTTGCCCCGTCTTAGGCTGACGCGATCGGATGTTGTGTTGCGAATGCGTCAGCAACGTCCTTGATCGCCATGTCAGCTCTCTCAGGCTCTGAACATTGGTTGCGCAGTCCTCATCACACTCCGCCTTTGTGCGTTGTAGTGGAATCTTGACACTCTCTTCATACTGACCTCCGGTACGCCTCTACACGTTAGGCAGACCAACCAGGGTAATGATGTCGTTCGAGGCTCCCATGATCTGAGCGCCAAGGATATATGCGGATGTTCTCCCCAAAGGGCCATGCGTAGCTGGACCCTCGTCCCCATAAGGAGGAGGGAGTCGCCCGAACAATTGCGTTCTGGGCCCAGTATATCTGGAGGCTAGCATCTCTGCCCCTCGGGTGATGGACATGTGCAGACCCCTATCCCAAGACTCTTCTCCTGGAATCGTGCGTGACCGCAGGGCTGGGTATGCTCCCACCTCCGCCGTGTCCGCCGTACCGCGGTAAGCGGATTCCTCCATGGTCCGAACCACACGACCTTAAACTGTGTTGTCTGGTCCTACCACACGACCGTAAACTGTGATCGTCTTGGCCGCCCGACGAGAAAACGGCACTGCATCGTGATGTTCCCCTCAGGGGACACTCATGTTGGGCGCTGGTTAATAACCACGCCATTCGTCAATGCCTTCCGTGGCTTGATTATTGCGGTGACGCCAGAGATTTCTCAATCACAGGCATGTCGCCGCACAAAGAAAAACCATTCATCTTTAAGGACAAACAAGAAATATCAAATGACGCTCCTTTTGTGTGCGAGGGTCAGACCCGCACTCTTCCCCGCGCTGGTGCCCGATTGTGTTGCACCGCGCTTCAAGAACTACGTGCGGCTTGATTCCCATCCTTATGGGATACGTAGGAACGCCCGGATGTTTGAAACTTCGGGTCCAGCCCCCCACCTCTTAGAGATTCCCCCTTCTCTGGGGAATCTGCCGCCTTCAGGTCACCCTCAAGGCGTGTTCCCCGACCCCTTTCCGTGGTCCACCGGTGTCAAGAGTACTCTGGTTTATTGCCAGGAGGGTCAGGATCCGCTTGGTCAGGTTTCCTCCACTTTTCAGGCTTCGTGCTCCCTTTCATTCGGACCCATCGTCTACGCCCTGGGTGGAGCCCCCGTGAACGGTTCGGACACAATGCCTCAGTGCTCTCCCACCGACTCGGGCCGGTACCCCCAATGGCCTTGGGCAGCAAATCGATATGAATCCTGCGATTGAGCGGTCGATGCTCGTTTGCTGCCTCATCCCACCAACGGTTAGTGCGATATTGATGCTGCTTTTCCGCCACGGTCGGCAGTACTCCCATATTGTTACGCCGGTGCCCCCAGTCCTTGAGTGAATGGCCGCATGATTCACATTTTCCACCTCCCATTCTAACCAGGCGAAACCTCGACACTCTTGACACTATCCCTCAGTGCATCTTCGCATATCCAGGGGATAGGACCACGATGTGGCGTGCTTTGAGTCTTTATGGTCCGAGCTCTAAGACCTTAAACTAAGATCCCCCCTTTTATGGTCCGAGCTCTAAGACCTTAAACTAAGATCTCTCCTTATGGTCCGAGCTCTAAGACCTTAAACTAAGATCCCTCCTTATGGTCCGAGCTCTAAGACCTTAAACTAAGATCTCTCCTTATGGTCCGAGCTCTAAGACCTTAAACTAAGATCTCCCCTTATGGTCCGAGTTCTAAGACCTTAAACTAAGATCTAGCCCTTATGGTCCGAGCTCTAAGACCTTAAACTAAGATCTCCCCTTATGGTCCGAGTTCTAAGACCTTAAACTAAGATCTAGCCCTTATGGTCCGAGCTCTAAGACCTTAAACTAAGATCCTCTAGCCCTATGGTCCGAGCTCTAAGACCTTAAACTAAGATCCTCCACCTTTATGGTCCGAGCTCTAAGACCTTAAACTAAGATCCAGCCCTTATGGTCCGAGCTCTAAGACCCTAAACTAAGATCTACCCCAAATGGGGTCCTACGTCCTGCATGACGTTAAACTGCACTCACAGAACTACGTGTGGCTTGATCTCCAGCCTGATGGAGTACGTAGGAACGCACGGGCATTCCGACTCGGGTCCAGCCTCAGGGATCGTTAAGTCCCGCCCCTCCTCGTCGCCGGCCGTCTGGCCTGACTTCGGGTAGAGTGGTGCAGTTGTGATATTCTCCCCGATTCAGCTCGGGATGCCCCATCGCAAGGATGGGAAGCGACAGTTTCCTCGTCAGAGAGGTGCTGTCTGAGAATTGAGGTGACTCACGGCCAGATTAGTGCATCCGCCTAGTACGTTTTCCCCACGGTGGCGCAATTTCGAGAGCGTTGGATTCTGTCCGAACAAATCATCACTTCGCCCCACGCTTCGCATGCCCTGTTGATCTGGATTTTCCACCCTTGTGTCTGAAGGAACCCCAAAGCGGTATTCATGATGACATGTGGTCCGCCTCCTGCAATATGAATGATGGCCTTTTTCGGTCCGTCTATTGCAGTTGTTATGGTCGATCCACTGTCCGCCTACCGTCTTGGGCATTTCCTGGAAGGCCGACCGTTGTGGATGTCTGGATTCGGGACACGCAATTCACCCTTTCTCATTTCCCTATGTTCGGATAAAATCTCAACGCCCCTAGCGTTGTCCCGCTCGTGTGTTGGAACAAGTTGGGGGATGATACATTGGTTAGGTCTGAGGTCTCCTTTCCTAGGAATGACCTCCCTCTTTTCTCCAGAAACCCAGGCCCAATTATGGATGCCTGATGCTTGGTTAACACTCCCGCAAGACAACGAATTGTGGTTGAGCATATTAAACCGAAAGACGCAGATAAATATATTGATTCATACAAATGGATCGAAATATTGAATAACGGAAGCAAAATGTTCTAGGAATGGCAAAAAACAAAGCCCCTAGGGATTAGCGTGCTGGATAAGTCTTTCTAATGCCGCTACCCTTTGGCTGGCGGCCTCCAGGGCTGCTTCTCGTTCTCTGCGTGCCGTCTCCTCGTCGGCGGTCGCAGCACGCAGTTCGTCAATCCTGGCCTGTGCGCGCTCCCGCTCGACTTGGAGTGTGACCATCTGTTGGCCCGCCTCCATCAGCTGTACCTGAGCGTCGATCAGTTGTGCCGATAGTTGCTCCACAAGCTCGGTACATGCTGCGACGAAGGCCTCCTTCTCTGCCGCCTGCCCTTCGAGGCGCCGGACTTCCTGCTCTGCCGCGATGAGCGCCTGCGTGCTCTCCGACATGTCCCGACTTTGTGCGACGTCGGCACGCCGGCGGCTCTCGCGCATCTTCTCGGCCATGAAATCACGGACCGTCAGATGGAGGCGTTGAGCATCAGCTCCCCCGACGCACAGGAAGCGCAGCCAGGTCTGAAGTGATCCCATGCGCCCCAGCCATTCCGATGGGTCTCGTTTGAGGAAGCGCTGGATGCACTTCCACCCCCTGCGTCGCGTTACCCGGCTATCCTCGACCGCCTCCGCGTCCGAGTCATCCATCTCCTCGGGGTCGGCAGGCCGGTAAGCAGGGAAGGCAGCCAGCAGGTCTGCTGCAGGGTCCGCCCCTGGGAGGTCCTCACGAGGGATAGGTTCCCCAACATCCGGGCGACCTTCTTCTCTCTCCCCAGCGGCGCTGACACCCTCGTCAGCCCCCAACCTTTCTCCGATGGCAGCACCGCCGACGTCCGCAGCCCCTTGATGAGCAGTTGGTGGGGCCGGCTCGGTTTGGAAGGTCTGTTCCGGAGCAGGCGGCATGTCCACCACTGGTCCACTCGTAGATGGCCCGGGTTCGGCAACCCGACGAGCCTCCAATGTTGAGATCACTGCGCGGGGCATGCCATGGTTAGTCACGGATCGTCAATGGCAAGCACCAGCAGTAAAGTAGGGAGACTTATGGGAGTTCGGAGCGTCATCTTCCGCTACCCCGGTCGCCGCAGGAACAGTTGCAGCAGGGGACCCCTTAGCGCTTGACAGTTCGATAATGGGTGCCTGGCCCCCGCCTTGTCCTGCTGGCGCCTCTCCTACTCCTGTTGAGGACGCCTGACCGACATCCGTGTGCTCCTGAGAAGGATGGAGAAACGGGTTAGAAGCTGCATAAGAGAATGGATGAAGCAGGTTGAGTAGGGATAGAAGCGGACCTCGAGGAGCTCAGTGACATCGACATTGTCGGAGTCGGCCACCTCGACGCTCTCCCGTGGGCTCCCCCGATGGGACCTTCCCTCGGAGCCTTCATCCTCCCCCGTCTCCTCCTCCTCTTTGGAGTCGCTGCTACTGTCATCTTCTCCCGGCGGCATCTGTTCTGGAGCGGGCTCGAGACCGAGCATCACCTTCACCAGAAGGGATGGCTCCGCACGCTGACCACGTTGGCGCGCGAACTCGTCCATGGCCGTCAGATATGCATATTGCCGGTTGAAGTCCACCCTGTCGGTGATCTGGAGGCGCCCGACCTCTGGCAGATAGATTCCTTCTCTGAGTATCTTTCGCCAGATGACGTCGGTCCCCAGTGACTGCCGCAGGGTCATCCAGGCCGACCACAGCGCCGGGAAGACTGCATCGTGGGAGGGTTCGAGCAGACGCCTCACCTGCTTCCCGGGCCGCTCCTCGACCGCCGCATGTGCCCCCTCTCTGGGCGCCGAGGTCGTAGCGGCAGCCTGCGATGTGCCCGCCGCCGAAGTCCCTGCTCGCGCCGGCCCCGCTGCTTGGCGCGCCTCCGTTCTCCCCCGTGTGGCGGCGCCTCGCCTCCTTCCTTGACGCCCGGTCTCCGCACGGGTAACCTCAAGCCGCCGAACTAGCTTCCGCAAAAGCCCCTCAGGGTACGCGATGGCCCAGTGTTCGGCATACTCGGTTGCCAAGCCTGCGTCGATCCCGGTAGGAGGGAGAGTGATGACGTCGCCAGAGCCGAAGGCGACGAACATCAGCCACATCTGGCGAAGGACGCAAGGGTTCGTCTCCTCCCGGACAGCGGTGAATACCCTCTTCGGCATCCGCTGAAGGCACCCGAACTGCCTGGCGAACCGGGTCGGCACGTAAGGCTCGCAGATCACCTTCCCGTCGATCCGAGTCACGAGCACCCCGCCCCGCATGTTCAGGAAGTATTCATGCTGCTCCAGCGGGCCCTGTCCGTTGTCGATCATCTGGCCGACGGGAGTGGGGAACGGGCTGAAGTTGAAATTGGCATGATTGCCAATCCGAACCCTCACGCCCTCCTCACTGAGGGTCATCGGAGCGACCCCTGCAATGTTCAGCAGGGAGGGTCGCAGGCCGTTGCCCGGAGGACTGATGGCATTTGGGAACGTATACCCACCAAGGTGAGCAGCCACCCAGCCGTGGAAGAACTGAAAGGGCCCACAGATCCTTCGTGGCGACCCCCCTCGTGAGATGCGTCCCAGAATGGCATACAGCCTCGCCAGTACTGGGACCCCGAGGTTGTACCTCTTATTGGCAGCCATGGCGCCCGCCATCGCCAGCGTCGCCGGGCGGACGCCCATCCTCGCATCCCGCACTGGCAGGAGCCACCCGCTCAGAAAGGCGGCCAGGAACGCCGCGTACCGGACGTTCGGGTCCCGGGCCTCGATGACGCGGTACCCCCATGAGCGGTAATCGCCCGTCTCCAGGACCCGCCAGTACGACCCGTTCCGGCTCCTCTGAGCTGCGGTCGGGCACCGCTTCCCCCTGCCTGGCATCTTGACCGCCGGGTCATGCTCCAGGAACTGGCCGAACCAATCCTTGTAGGCTATGTCCTTCTGGAAGTCTTGGATCCCGAGCCGCTGCGTAGCCAGGTCAAGAAGATGCCAGGTCAGAATGGGAGTCCGTGACCTGTCCTCCCAGATGTTCTTCGGTGGCAGGAACTCATCGTACTGGTAGCCCTCCAGCGGGATACCTCCGATGCAGTGGATGTCCCAGAGACCGATGCCGACCTCCCCATGGTGAAGATGGAAGGTGTTGGTATCCGGGGACCAGCGAGTGAACAGCTCCGGCCCGAGCTCAGACTGCTGGTAGAAGTGGAACTGCGACGTCCACACCGCCTCAAACAGGCCGATGTACCGCAGCTCCTCTGCGAAGTGATCGCAAGTGTGGCGTACCCAGAACGCCCAGGCCCATTCACTGGTAAAGTTGCCCCCAGATCGCAAGTCTCAGTCCTTCAGCCAGCCCTTGGTGTCGTCAGTGACACTCTGACGGTATGTGCTCGAGTAGAGGGCTGGAGAATTCTCCGCTGTAGGCTCACCCCCATCGATGGTTCGCGTCCTCGGGTTCAGGACGTAGACATCCAAGTGCCTGGTTTCCCTGGCAGGATGCCCATTGTTGGTGATGTTATAGCGGTGAAGCTCGTCCTCCCGGGTCACCCAGGTCCGCGGCGCATCAATCACGAACCCTGGCACCAGAACCTCATCTAGGATGCCGAAGTTCCAGAGCGGCAGGTTGTCCGATAGCGGATATGTCTTCTAGGCCGGCGTTAGTAAGTCGAACAAGGATTGATTGTTAGAAACAATCTCCTTGGCTCCGTAAACCTCCTCGTTCGTCGCCATCTCGGCTCTGCGAGTGGCGGCATCCCCTTCATTTCCTCTGTGCGCGGCCATCTCGGAAGATTCGGGAGTCGTGCGGGTTAAGGGATGAAGCGTGCGGGATCGGACGAGGCTGGTGGAAAAGTTTGAAGGTTGGCGCGCAATCCAAGTGGACGGCGCGCAATTGGGAAGACTGTCGCGCAAAGTTCCAGGTTTTCGCGCAAAAAACAGGCGAAATCCGGACGGTTTTGCGCGCCGATCGGGCGAATTTCGCGACCGGAAGAGGCAATTTCGCGCACGAGAGCTTTGGAGCTTATCGCGCGGAAGGCCAGAGTACGGAACGCGGGACCCAGCGCCCCTATTTATAGGCGAGGCCGGGTCCGCGCTGCGCGGAAAGCGCTTTGCGCGACCGCAGCGGCGAATTTCGCGACCGGCGCCCCTTTTTGCGCGCCTAAGTCCCGCGCCGCCCAGGACTTCGGCATTCCGGCGTCTCCCTCGGAACCCGATCGTTGCGACCTCTCGCCGATCAGATTCCGAGGGGGGGCTTTTGTAGACGCCGGAAAAGTCCGTTGTTCCCAAACGAAGCTCCGGATGCGGAAAGTGAAGTGATATTTGGAGTCGGAAGAACGTTTCGGAGGGCCCGGAGGCCTTGCGCGGAATTTCAGAGGCCCGCGCGCAAAGGTGATGTTCCGCGCGCAAACCCCCCGGGATGCGCGCAATGCGCCGGTCCGGTGCGCAATTTTGCGCGCCGCGGGTCCGCGCGACTCCCTTACGCGCCGCGCCCGATTCCGCGCCCGCGAGGAGAATTTCGCGCTCGCACCCTGGATTCTGCGCCCGGGGTTGCCTATAAATACAAGGCGACCCCCAACGTTTCAAAGGTTGCTGGAAGTCGAAACGTCTCTCGTGCGCGCAATTCAACCCCTTCCGCGCGCAATGACGAACTTCAGGTAACCTCCTTTCTTTCGCGCAAGAAAGCCTCGGGGTCCGCCTTCGCGCGCAATCCCCGCTGGCTCCTTTCATTTGAATAAAAACTCACCCTAAGGCCTTTGCGCGCAAAAGAACCCGCTTGCGCGCAATTGCCCCCGGGCTGCGCGCAATCCGGCCCGATTGCGCGCACCCCCTTCTTTCAAGTGGCCATTCATTAGAGAATGAGCCGTTGCCCCCGCGCGCTATCCGAAGCCCGGTGTGAGCAATCTCAAGCATCCGCGCGCAAGGCACTGGCCCAATTGCGCGCCAGCCGCCCCGATTGCGCGCCGGCCCGCAGTATTGCGCGCAAAGCTTCCTTTTTGCGCGCAATCTGCCAGGGTCGTCCCCTCGACCCCCTGAGGGCACCTGCCTGCGTGGCTCCCGATGCTCCTCATCCTGGGTGCCCGCACCGTGCGTTGTCTTCCCGTGCGGCCCTCCAGGTTCGTGCGAAGTGACATGCACCCATCGTCCGGCAACCTATGCCCAGCATGACGTTAAACTGCACAATCGTCCGGCAACCTATGCCCAGCATGACGTTAAACTGCACAATCGTCCGGCAACCTATGCCCTGCATGACGCTAAACTGCACCATGTCCGAGCTACAAGACGTTAAACTGTTCAGCATTCGTCCCGCATGACGTTAAACTGCGCATACGTCCAGCATGACGTTAAACTGCATATTCGTCCAGCATGACGTTAAACTGCACATCCGTCCAAGCTGCACGACGTTAAACTGCCTAGCCCCATCGTCTGCGCTGCAAGACGTTAAACTGCCAAGTGCTTCGTCCTCAACACATGACGTTAAACTGTACTTCGTCCGGCAAGACGTTAAACCGTCCGCTTCGTCCTCAACACACGACGTTAAACTGTACTTCGTCCGGCAAGACGTTAAACCGTCCGCTTCATCCGATCCCGTGCTCTGCACGCAGGATATCCCCCGGTTTGGATGTGGCCCCCACCCACTCGTCTCTGCAGGGATGTCGGGATTGTCCCGCTTTCGGGGCGATTTAATGGGAGTGGCTTTTCCCTACGGGGGCAGGGTACAAACCCCTAGTTTCTCGTGGGAGGCTGCACATGTGTATCTCCATTGCGCCTCCCCACGGCCGAATCCAGTAGAGGGTATGACTGGGATCGAGGTGTCTTCTGCTTTCGGTCCAAGTCCCTTCCAACTGAGTTTTGCCGCAACCGGGCTGCCCCAAGTGCGTAAGTCCTGACAGAATGAACTACGTGGACTTTGATCCCTGTCTTCTATACAGGGTACGTAGGAAGCCTCCCCGAGGTTCAAGCCCACCACCTGGTCGTCCCGGTCGTATTTACGTCGGTTCGTCCATCAGTGGACCCCTCCAGGGTTCACGCTTGCGTTGATTCACCTATGAATCCGCCCCCGTGGGAGACTGCCCGTGTGTATCTCCACGGTGCCTCCCCACAGCCCCCCTTTTCCATTTCCCCTTTTATCGTCCAGCATGACGTGAAACTGTGATCCACCCGGCCGTTCCATCCCCCTCTGTGCGAGGTGGTTCGGTTCAATCCTCCGCCCGGCGGCCTCGACCTCTTCGTGAGTCGGCTTGCCGACGTCCAGCATGACGTTAAACTGTATGCCCGAACTACGTTGACTTTGATCCGTGTTAACGCGCGGTACGTAGGAAGCCCCTCTGGGGTCCAAGCTCTTCACTCCATCATCCATCCTGATCTTTACCCGGGCCGCCACATCCCGGTGGGGTCATGCCACTTCACTCCACTCCACGTTACTTGGGAAGCCGCCCATGTGCTGGCCCCAGCGTCGGAGGTTCCCCGCAAGGGGTTCCGTCATCTGATCCACTTTTCGTGTTGATCGGTCCGATGCCGTCCCCGCTGGACGTTAAACTCGCGGCATACCCCGTGTTAAACACGGGAAGCTGAGGAAAACCTCAGGTGACACAGTTCCCCGCACCTAGTACGGGATGCCTCAGGCCATCATGCCTTCGAGAAGCCCTATTCGGGACGGAAGACAGATGTGCAGAGCCGCAGTGTTACGACACGCCCCCAGCACCCAGAGCCACCCGGCCTTCTCACCGCAGGTTGCTGCCCCGCCCAGACTCCTTGGAACGTCCGGGCGGAAGCAGCGTAATTAACCGGTGTCCATGAAGATATGGCACCGGGAACGAGATTCACGAACATTCTTAAGTCTATGAGGGAGACCCGGATTAGGCGACGAGTTCCGAGGAGACGTCCAAGGAAGGAGGAGCCGACATCCCATCATCCCGGTTTCGATCAAGGAGCAGACGCCCCTGAATAAGGGACGGATGCCGCCCGCCCTTGGAAAGCGGGACTGCGGGACCACAAGCCGCGCGCCCATCCCCTCGGGTTGACGGGTGCACGCGCGAACGCGTCCTGGCGGAACAGCGTAACCCGACGCACATCTGCACCGAAACAGAGTTGTTACCATTATTTTGATTCAAATATTAATAATGTTATAAGGAATCTTTTCCTAAAACAATATTTAAACTATTATAAAATATATTTTCACATATCCATGTTGTTTAAAATGTTTCAAGAAATTTTTTTAGTATTACCACTAGACCGCCTTTTCCCACTTTCATAACTTTTATTCATTTTTAAAATTAATCTAGAAGTTTCTATGGTTTTTCAAATATAAAATTTTACCTATTATTTTTCCATTTTTTAAAAAATCTTTCCAAAAAGAATATATTAATTATTATTTTATTATGTAATTTTGTTTATTTTTCACTAGGGATGAAATGATAATTCTTATGAGTGTTTTGATGGAAATGATATATTTTTTTTAAAATAATTGATATAAAAATTAGTAGAAATTATTAATAATGATGGGTGGGTCCAATATATACATTAAATGAAATAGGTAATGACATGTTTTTAAATAGGTTATATAATTGAGTTTATATTGAAGGTTGTTCTACTATAAGTGTGTTTTTAGAGTGATTTCAAAAGAGATATGAAGATGAAATCTCAAGGTACCTACATAATTTTCTATAATTTAAATTTCATTTTAGACATACTTTTATTTAATAAGGTAGTAAAATAAAATTATCATTTAATTGAATTTTTTCTGATCTTTTAATTGTGAAAGTATTGATTTGAATGAAAATTGTTCAAGTGAATTTTGAATATTACATTATTTGTGCTATAAAATATTTTTTATTGAACATTGAAAAATAAATTTGGCTTCATGGCAACTTAAGGGATTATTTATGCTCAATGTTTTTGTAAAATTGTGTTACCCTGATTGAGTATGTTTCCAATTTTCCTAACATCTCTTTTAGTTTTACAAATCGTTTATGTGGTTTTTTTGGTTTACTATAGACTGCAGAACATGTAATCACCATGTAAAAAAAGTACACTTAGCGTACTGGCTTCTGGTTGCATATCATTGATGGGGAGATCACTTTGTGAATGAGGAGATCATATCATGAGCCAGTACATGTCATTTTGGGGATAAATAGAATATTTTTTACTTGAGGATAAGGGTTTTTGGTGTAACTTATTTAGAATAGACCACACCTCATGTCCAAGGAGTGCACATCATGACCTGGTTCACACCCAAGTAAAATTCACGCATTTAGTAGTTTGACTCATCAATTATTTTCTATAGCACTTGTATCTTAGACCAGATCCCTCCCTAGGATTTTTTTCATAGATTTCACACCGTCTGAATCGATCTGATCTATGTGGGATCTTTGTAGTGTTTCTGGTGGACCTCACTAGGTAAGTGTTTGTTATGGTTTTTCCTTGTGGTTGATAAGGGTAGTTCCCTAGCCTTGTGTTATCAAACACATTGACCCATGATCGATGTTTCTTTTATCCTCATCATGGTCTATTAAGAGAACATGTCTTGAAGGTCTTCCCTTCGGTATTTTTGATGCAGCATATGTTTATTCTTGAGGTGCGTGGGTTTTCTTATATCCACCAATCCCATGTCATCACTTTTGAATCAATCATTTGAGGTGCGGGTTTGATACTAGGGACTGCATTGATAGCATTTTTGGGTTTCTTTTCTTTTAGTTTCCATTGTGGGAGTGTGAAATCCAACTTTGTGGTAGGCGGTTCTGTATCTAGCCTATGATAATGAACTTCTTTTTTTATATTTTAAATTACTTTTTAAATTTATTTATGAGACTGGCAGGATTGTTGTGTCTGTTGTAAATGGGTTTTTAAAGAAATTATTTTTTCCCTAGATTTTTTTAAATGTATTAAAAATGGGTTTTCATGTTTTCAAGACATTGAGATGGTTTTCTATAGGAGAACATGGGTTACCTTTGGTACTCTGGTGGAAGTTCTAACATGAGGCCATTGTCCACTACATTGTTATTATCAAGGAGGTATGTATTGGGGGGTTACTCTATTTACTAGGCACATTGTTCTAGAAGACTGATATTGACATTTTGAGGGGATTACTCTTGTAGTTTTCCTATACTTCATAGGACCATTTTTCTATGATCAGTTTTTTTGAACTTGATTATTTTGTGCTATGGTACTTGTCATTCTATTTCTTATTTCATGGATTTATGAGTTATCCTTGATATGTATGTTTATTCTTGTGAAACATGACATGGAAAATTATCATTGAAACTGATATAATTGATTTTATTTAGAAATTTGAAAAAGGGAATGTTTAGAATGTTTTCTATAAAACTTATTTACTTCTTATCGTGCCATGTTTTAAATTTTAAATAAGTATACATGAATTAATATGTAGATTCTTACTATCGAAAACCTAGGTGGGATCCTAATGGGCCTATTAGCTCACACCATGTGCAGTGATTCGGTGGTGTGTAGACCATTGTTTGTTGTAAAATGCAGGGAAAGGCAATGCACAACAGCAAGGCGATGTGGTTCATATCAGCTGATATGGGTAGCTATTGTTGAGTTGGTTGGAGTTCCTTCAAGCCAAAATTAGAGTAGTCGTATGGTTTTGAGTTCATTTTAGTAGGACTTGTCTTATGGATTTTGTAGTAAATGTTTTAGTTTTTTTTGTTTCTGTTGTTATCCTTATAGTTATGGAAAAAATATTCGTTAGTCTTTTTCTTTTTCTTCTTTGATCTATATATATTTTTGGAGGTCCTTTATGTAGGGTTAAATCCGTCCCTCAGTTTATTCGTTTGATTCCCGAGTTCTTGTCTCTATCCCATGGGGATTGGGAAAGCCTTTATGGTATGTGATGGATCAGATTGAGTGTCGGGGTTCAGGGCAACCCGGGTTGGTTTTTTACAGTTTCGAGTCAAAGGGAGACTGTCCTCAAGAATATTTATCTTGGGACCTCTCTTAGACAGGAGATAGGATTGTCAAGACATGATAGGTATGCTATGATGATTTTCTTGCTAGCTCATATCGCAAAAAGACTCATGTTACAATGGGATGTTGGGATATGTGTCTCTAGTGTTGGTTTTTTCTCTTAAAAAAAGTATTTACTACTTATGATTTTTTTAGTTTGAACTGAGATTTGTTCTGTGTATGATCATTCTTATGTTTCGATATATTGCAGTATTCTTCTAAGATGTCTTCCAAATGTTCCTTAGTAAGCTACAGTTGTTTCTCCTCAAGGGAATCCACCAATGGACCAGAATCTCATCGAGCCGACAGTACTAGCAGTTTGTGTTTTTGATCAAGATGTTCCAAAAGTTATGAATGTAGTGGTTGAGGTATAGGCAAGTGGTGGAGGTCAAAGAGATCGATCGTGGGAGTTATTGTGTGAGAATCCACCATCCTTTAAAGGGACGCCTAAACCTTAAGAGGTGGAGGATTAGCTAGAATGGATTTATAAAATATTCAACTTCTTGGAGACACCTAAGAATATCAGGGTGAAGTGTGCAGCGTTCAAAATCAAGGGTTTTAGAAATCACTCTTGAGAATCTATTGTTTTGGAAGATAGAGATGTGGGCTTGGATTGGATGGTTTTCGACTCCCTGTTCTTTTATCAGCCTTTTCCAATGTCTCTAATGTTTTAAAAATATCAGGATTTCCTATCATTGCAGCATGGAGAGTGTTCGGTGTCATCATATGCCAAACGATTTGCTGAGATAGTCTATTTTTCTCTATACATGTTAAATATTGACTAACTAAAGGCATATAAGTACCTATAGGGTTAACTAATAGACATTAGATTTCATGTGTTCATTTTGATACTTTCTACCTCTATGGATTGAGTAGATTCAAAAATGATGGAAGATACGGACATAGCAGGAAGGTTCAGCTTTACCGCCTATTCTCTTAAAATATGTGATAGTATCAGTGGTGTACCTGGGAAAAAAGTGGACATTAGGGGACCGTCTCCACAGTGGTGGAGGTGTGTCTCACCAACGAGCCTCCTCTACACCATTCATTGCAGCTGGTAGTGTGCCTCTAACTTGCTACCAGTTAGGAAAATGGGTCACACCAAACATTCTTGTCCAATTCCCGTGAAGACATGCAATATCTATGGACGTGTTTCTCACATTCCTTTTTTTATCATGTTATGAATATTCCCCATTGTGGTCAGGGTTCGTCAGCTCCAATGGCTACTACGGTGCAGTCAGAAGTATCAAAGACTATAGAGATACATCCATAAGCCATCAGAGCGAAGCATTCACATGCAGTATATGATTTTCTAATAAAAGTGGATGCATGTATGATAATAATGAGAGGTATGCTCCTTATATAAGCTTCATAAGGTATTGGTTTTCTTGATACTGGTTCCTCTCACTAATATATATCAGCACATTTTTTTGATTTGGTAAAACATACAATGGAACTTATGCCCTATATATTGGAGTTAGAGACACCTATTGGAAAGAGAAAAGAGAAGGTGTTTATGTTTCCTTATTTTTCATTCATGATAGATGAAATGGAGTTATTCTAGGATTTTTTCATTCTTGATATTGATTTAGTTGATTTCATCATCGATATGGGTTGGCTTGTCTCTCGTCAAGATGAGGATGATTGTTATCATCAGTGTGTTTCTATTCTTGATTATGATTGGGTCTTTTATGTGTTTCTAGGAGAGTGGTGCCCAAGGTCAGGTTGTTCAGGACCATCCCACCTAGAGATCCGAAGTTTTTTTGTTGTTGTTGTGTTTGATCCCGATGATGTTTCTTCTGTGGATGATCATCCTGTTGTTTTCCAAGACATTCTTTAAATTTTCCAAGATGACTTCTCTAGTCATCCTCTAGAGAGAGAGGTAGAGTTCACAGTTTTCTTGGTGTCAGGTAGGAAGCTAATATAAATTCCTTCATATTGTATGGGACTAGTTGAGTTTAAAGAACTAAAGATTTATTTGGAAGACCTATTATAGAATGGTTTTTTTCACCCTAGTGTTTCTCCTTGGGAATCCCCTATGCTCTTTTCCAAGAATGTATATGATTCACATCAGTTTGGTGTGGACTATCAGAATTTAAACCATGTATTGGTAAAGAAAGAAATATCAATTTCCATGTTTGAATGATTTCTTTGATCAGTTGAAGTGTGAAAATTGGTTTTCAAAAATTGATCATTAGTTGGGTTATCATCAACTCATAGTTTCGGAGTTTGATATACCGAAGATGTCCTTCAGGGGAATGTATGGCTATTATGAATATCTTGTGATGCCTTTTGGTCTAACTGAATCTACTATAGTTATTATAGACATGATGAGTCAGATATTCCTCTTATATCATAATACTTTTTAGGTAGTGTTCGTGAATGATATTATGGTTTATTCAAATTCTGATTGTGTGCATGAGAACCATTTGAGTTTCGTTCTAGATATTCTGAGAAATCATTGTCTGTATGGAAAACAATCAAAATTCAATTTCTAGATTCATGAAGTGAAATTATTGGGGAATGAAATATATTAGCATGGCTTATCAGTTGATCCAAAGAATGTAAAAGTGTTTTGGACATAGAAGGAACCATGGAATATCATTTAAATTTGAAGATTCCTAGTTCTTGATAAATACTACCAGTGGTTCGTTAGGGATTTCTATAAGTTAGCATAAACCTTGACTACTCTTACCAAGAAGGCAATAAATTTCTCATGGAATGAAAAGTGTTAGTATTATTTTGATTAACTATAATGACTTGAAACATCAGCACCTATTCTGATCTTACCTGATCCTAGAAAGGGGTACGTGGTATTTTTTGATGCATCTCATGATGTTTTGGGATACACGCTGATGTAGGATGATCATGTGATAGCTTATGGCTCTCGTCAACTCTAATCGAATGAGAATAACTACCCCACTCAAAATTTAGAGATTTTTGTTGTGATGCATTTTCTTAAATGTTTCAGCATTATCTCTTAGGGGAGAAGTTCATAGTTTTCTCTTATCAAAAGTGTCTGAGCTATATCTTTTCCTACAAGGACTTAAATCTCGGACAGAGACTCCTGGTTGATTACCATCATACTGCTGACATTGAAATTTATTACACTCTAGGGAAAGGTAATGTAGTTGAAGACAATTTAAGTGTAAAGGTTCCACTATAGGCTATTTTGGAACTGAAGGAAGATTGAAATATTATGTGGATTTTCCCTCAGTTTCACTTGGATGCTCATGAGGATTCTTTAGAAATGATTATGACCGGTGTTCATTTATCATCATGTCTCTTGGATTCTATCTTAAAAATTAGACAACAATATGGCTAGTTTCATATGACTTTTGAATACCATTATGGTGGGGAGACTGTTTCCAGTTGGTCTCTTTCTTCTAATTGAATAATTCACATCAGAAAACATGTTCTGTCCCCGCATCTATGAGGAGTTCAGTTTTGTTTTATTGTCACAACTCTTCATGGGACTTTTATCCAGGAACTACAAATATGTATTATGACATGCAATGATGGTTCTGGTGGCCTGGTATGAAGACTGAAATATCAATTATGTGTCTCATTATTACACCTGCTAATGGATAAATATATAGGACCTGATGTCCGGGTTTTCTTTATCCCCTCTTGGAACTAGTTTGGAAGTGGGATGAGGTTTCCTGGGATTTTGTTTTAGTTTTTAACAGTCACCCTGAGATAAAAATGCTATCTAGGTGGCTGTTGATCGCTTGATGATATCTGATCATTTCGTTTCGATTAAAGACACCAGTAATGTTAATGATCTGGGTAATCTGTATGTGCATTAGATCATGAGGTTACTATGGACTGCTTAGACTATTGTTTCATGTAGGAATCCTAGGTTTACCTCAATTATATGGAGGAGTCCTCAAGAGGCAAAGGGTACTCAGGTCAAGTTGAGCACAACTTAGCATCCACAGACAGTTGGATAGAAAGAATGTGTAATCAGATCTGATTGGATATGCTTCATGTTTCAGTCATGGATTTTGGTGGATTGTGGGATATCCATCTAGGAATGGTTGTATTTGTTACAAAAAATGGTTATCATCCATCAATCAAAATGGACCCCGTCAAAGAGTCGCACAGTCAAGCATGAACATCACCTATTTCTTGGGAAAATGTGGGAGAATTATCTTTCATTGTACCATGTCTATTTCATGAGACATCTTCAATGATTAAAGAGGTTTGATAAACTCTATTTATAGACAAGAGTTGGAAGAAATAGTTTGTATATCAACAATGTTGTCCTTTGGAGTTTTCTGTTGGTGACTTGGATTTCATGAAATTTCCTACTTAGTTGGGTCACCATTGACTCAGAAAATATAGAATGATGGCTTCGAGATATGTTGGGCCATTTGAGATCATTGAACGCTTGGGATTCATTCTTATTGATCAACACGAACCATTCATGTGACTAATATTCATTATATTTACATCATATCTCATCTCAAAAAGTATCAACCTGATCCTACTCACATTCTGAGTTGGGAAGAAATTGAGTTAGAGCCAGACACTTCTCCAATTTATATCGTTGACTCTCAGATGAATGACTTTCATGGGATTTCTATTTTGTTGGTCAGATTTCTATAGAAACAAGGGTCGTATTCTTATGAGACTTGGGAGAATGATTTGTTGATGAGGTATGAGTGGTATCATCTCATTCAAGAGGATAAATCTTTTGCATGACTTCTAGGGGATGGAAATTATTTGTGGTGGAAAGTTTATAACATTATGTTACCCAGATCGGGTATGTTTTCCCTTTTTCTAGGATCCCTTCTTTTTTTTAAAATCCTTAATGTGATTTTTCTGGGTTTAATAGAGAGTGAAAAACAGGTACACACAGTGTTCCTGAAGTAAATATCGTGTACTTAGTTCTAGTTTCATGTCATTGACTAGGAGATCTTATTGTGAATGAGGAGATAATTCTATCAATTGTTAAATGTCGTGTACCTGAGGTGCACGTTGTGTAGTGTTAAATATAGGATTTTTAACCCGAGGTGATGAGTTTTCAGAATAACATATCCAGCATGGACCACACGTCATGACCAAGGGGTACACATCGTGACTCGACATGTTCCCAAGTAGAATTCATGCGTTTAGAGGTTTTTCTCATCTATTATTTCCATATATATTGGCACTCATTCCAGAGCTCTCCATAAGTAATTTTTTTAGGACTCACACATTTTAGATTGATCCAATCAGTGTTGGATATTCATCACATTTGCGGTACATCTCACTGGGTATGTATTCCTTCATGTTGTTCCTTAGGGGTTATCAAAATAGTTTTCAAGCCTTGTATTATCATATCCGCTAATAGATGATGGATGATTCTTGTTGTCTTCATGTAGATATGTTGTAATATTTTTTCTAAAGGGTCGTTCCTTGGGTAATTGTGGTTCAGTGGTCGTT
The DNA here is from genome assembly GCA_963277665.1 of Viscum album. Lineage (NCBI taxonomy): Eukaryota > Viridiplantae > Streptophyta > Magnoliopsida > Santalales > Viscaceae > Viscum > Viscum album. The sequence goes on from OY728119.1 coordinate 648,494,012, forward strand.
TTCTCTTGAGGTACGTTGTCATTCTTCTATCTACCAATCCATTACCATCAATTTTAAATCCATCCCTGGAGGTGTAGTTTTGATTCTAGGTCCTTTCTTGATGGAATTGTTGGGTTTCATTTCTTTTGAATTCTGTTTTGGCCATGTGTGACCTGAATTTTTAGGTAGGTGGTACTGCCTCTAGCTAATGATAATGAACATTCAGGTTTTTCTTTGAAATATTCATTATAAGTTCACTTATGAAAATAGCATGATTGATTTGTGATATGAAAAGGGGGTTTGAAAGAAAAATAGTTTTCCCTTGATTTTGATAAATGATTTATAAATGGTTTTGAATGGTATTACATACATTCAAATGGATTTTTGAAAAAAAATAACATGGGTTACCTAGGGTACTTAGGTGGAAGATTTAGTTTGAGGCCATCGTCTATTACATTGTGGTTATTAAGAAGGTATGTCTTGGGTATTTTGTCTATTTCTTAGGATCTGTGATCTATGGGACCGATATTAACATTTTGGGGGATTACTCTTTGGGTTTTCCTCTGCATCCTAGGAAATTGTTCTAGGATTAGTTTTTGGGAACTTTATTATTGTGGTATGAGTATTTTTCAGCCTAGGCCTATAGTATTCCTTGGTTCTATGATACTTGGGCTTCAATTTTGTATTTCTTGGATTTCTGAGTTATCTTTGATATTCATTTTTATGCTTGTGGAAAATGACATGGAAAATGTGCTTTGAAACTGATATACCAGCTTTTGATTAGAACTATAAAAAAGGGATTGTTTCACATGTATCCTATTAAACAACTTTTCTGCTTATCATCCCATGTTTTAATTATTAAATAAAAAAAGGAATTGTTACACTGATAGTTTTTATAGAACACCTAGGTGGGATCCTACTAATCATGTTTTGTCACACCATATACATTAATTTGGTGGTGCGTAGACCATTGTTTGTCTTCCATTGTAGTGAAAGGAAAAGAACCATAGTGAGGTGGAGGGGATCATGTCAGCTGGGATGGATAGTTGTTGGTGATATGGTTGTAGTTCTTCCATGCCATCATTGGAGTAGCATTTTGGTTTTGATTCCCTTTTAGTCAGACTTGTATTTTAGAGTGTTTAGCTACTATTTTAGTTTTTCCGATTCCACTCTTATCCATACAGTTAGAGCATATAAATTCATTACTATTTTGATGTTTATTCTTTTCTCTATATATATGGTTTGTGGTAATTCAGGTTGGGAGAAATCATTCCCTCATTTTTGTCGTTCGATTCTTGGGTGCTTGTCGTCTGCCCATGGGGATTGATGAAGATCACATTTTCATATATTTTATACTATAAAACATTGTTTATAATCCCACAAAAGTGTTATTGAATGTGTAATTATCATGTTTTTAGGTTTTAGTGCTATTTTGAACCCAAATGTGAAAAACGGCTAATTCTGGATTTTTGACAGAATTTTACGTCAGGGGTATTTTGGTCATTTCAGGAAAAATAAAATTCCAACTTTTCTGATTAAAATTTTTCTAGAATCCGTATTTTAGTTCCTTCATTTTTTTCTTCTGGACCAGGAGCTGATTCGGTCATCTAAAGGGCCTAAAAAATCATTGAAGATTGAATGTTTCCGGGCGGACAGCATGGACCCACCAAAGGTAACGGACATAAAACGCGGCCTACACATCTCCAAATGATGTTTTTCCACCTGGGATACCTTGAGGACATATAGGGCCGTCTCTACAATAAATTGGGAGGAAGGTTGAGATCATTAACGAGGCTATTTAATGACATTATTTTGAAGTAACCTTCCTGGATGTTTCGTCCAGAAACAGCAACCGAGAATGCAAAATTCATAACCCCTACATACGGTTTCCAGATTATATGAAATTTGGAGAGGAGACGGCCAAGACATTTATGAACAACATTTATGAAGGGTGGAACGCGTGAATATGTCATTAAAGGGGTCTAAAATGCGTCTACATGTGAGGGAAAAATTCTGCCTATAAAAGGAGGCCCTCACCTCCTTCCCAAATCATCCATTCTCCGTCCATTTCTTCAAGGCACCAAGGAGGAGATGTCCACCGAGGGAGGCCGACCAGATATCTTCCCCATTTAATTTATTTTCTTTATTTTAGTTTTAGTGTGTAATTCATATTTCTAATAAAATTCATGCATTGTTTTTATTTTTGTGTCCACCCTTCCTCCCTTTTTTCTTCTTCATCTTTTCTCCTTCTTTTCTTCTTTTATTATTCTCATATTATCTACCATGACCTCTTACCCTCAAATATGAGGGGTTAACCCGAGACTTGGCCCGGGGGAGGTATGTGTAAATTTCATTAATTCGGTGCTTAAATTCCTATATTTTATTAAGTTTGTTATGAGTAAGAGTGATGTGCACGGGTGTGGCGATCGTCCACCACGACACTGATCTCAAACTCATTTCTATTCTTTTATTAAATATTTTCCCTCCCTTATACTGGATACAAGCTCTTCATACGATGGAGTTGATCCATTTAGTGGTTGAAATGGCATACGATGGAGCCAGGTCTTGGAAGATGACACACTCTCGATCGAGGTGTGCCATCAACCTTGATTATAGGAGGAGGTGAAGTTAAGATTTCCAAATGCATTCAAGATTTCAGACCAATAAATAAAAGAATAGTAATTCATGAATGATATCTCATAATTGAATTATCAAACTTAATTTAAATATCAACAAGGAGAATGATGAAACCCACATACCAACCCATAAAGGCCAAGTTCTTTCTCAATTAATTGCATTTTGTCATTGCATGTTAGTTTTATCTTTTATTAAATTGTATTACATTCATAAAATATTAAACAACAAAAAAAGAATTAGATTAGGTGGAATAGAAGTAGTGATTTATTAACCACAAAAGCTCCTCAAGAGAACGACCTAGGTCAGCCCCTGTGCTGCACTTAGCTATAAATATTTTTGAGAGCGTGCACGACAACGCTTCGTCAAATTGGCGCTGTTGCCGGGGATCCAAGTGGTTTTAATTCACTATTTTTATTCACATTGTGTAAATAATTTTCCTTTCATTTAAAAAAACACCAAAAAAATCATAAATTTCAAAAACTAAAAAAAAAACTTTTTGTTCATGATGTATTTCAATGGTGATTATTCTTCATGGACTGACCAATCTCAGGTGCCAAAAAATGTTTGCAATGAAATTGATTCTCAATTTCATTGGATTAGTGATAAAGTTCAAAAACTGGAGAGCCAAATAGAATTGATTGCAGAATATGTATGCGCATCCCAAGAACAAACCGAACCTGAACGGGAACCTGAACCAGAACGAGTGGTGGAAGAGATTTCACCCATCATTTTTTATGCTAAAGAACCTGAGGAGGGTGAGAAGGAGCTACTAAAAGAATTAATCACATCATCCCGCACTCAACCATTGCTCGAGGAGGTCCCAGAAGTAAACATTCCAACTGATGCATTGATGGGAGGTCAACATTTTTTGGAAGAATCTTGGAATAACTTTGTTGAAGATAACTTGAAACATGATCTTCCCATACTTAATAATGAAACATCAGACACTTTCTACCTCTCTATTGCTTTGGAAGATAAGGAAGAAGACACACCTGCTGAGATTGAGTTTCCAATGGTCATGCCTGAAGAGATCAATTACCAAGCTGAATTACTTGAAAGGGAAGATTTCTTTATTAATTCTTCATGTTTTAATCTTATTCAAGCTAAATTGTTTTCTGACATCTCTTCCTTTGAAATTTCTGATAAAACACAAATGGAACAGACCATGGATGATATAAAAGAGACCACCCAAGTGGTGGTAATCAAGGAAGAAGATCCGGAGAAGATGGTGGTGGTGCGACTACCTCCTATACATCAACTTTTATATCACATAGAGGAGGACACCACCGAAGTTAACAGGGAGCACCCTTATCTTTTATTCCCTCCCACTTCGAACCTCAAATTTCTTCTTTATTCTTTCTCGGGGGTTGGGAACATTTTTATCTTATTTGGGGTTCTCTACTTTCAGTGTTTAATCATGGAAATCGGGAAAACTCACATGTGGTGGTTCATCTCAAAGAAACCACATCCACCTTCTGATTGGGGATAATCCACTGAAACTGCCTGACTAGGGGCAGTAAAAACCTAGCACCCGCTTGGGGGTCTAAACCAAGCATTATCTCTTTTCTTTTCCTTTTCTCATTATTTTTATTTATTTTTCTTATTTATTTTCATTACTTTCTTGTAGTTTTAAAGTGGTTGCTTCTAGGAGCTTAACTCAAGGCATCCACCTCTAAAATAATGTCAGGTTGTATCTTTCCTTACCTTTGATTTTCTACCATTATATTTATATTTTGTTGAGTTGAGATATGGGGTAGTTAAATTTAAGTGTGGGGGAGTGTCAACCTGCTTAGTTCTTCTTGTGTTCTTTTCATTTTTTTAAGGATTTTTGAGCATTAATGAATATTCTAATCACTTTTCACACATCAATTGATTATAAAGAGTTGAAATGATTTTTGAAATAATGGATTTTAAATGATTGTTGATGTGAAAACTTTTTTCATGAATTGGATTGTCAATCATTTTTATGAGTTTGACTGATTTTTGAAATCCATGACCATGAAACACTGACCCAAAATATTTTTTTCCAATCCTGTGAGGTATTCTAAACCACTTTTACATATTCTTCCTAATACCCACACTTTCTTGAGGGAAACTTGAATTTTGTGTGAGAACCAGAATTTGTGAATATTCTCTTTCGAAGCTTTGGATTTCATGGAATGTATTTAAAATGATTGAGGCATCTCTTTGGCTAGCCACATTTTATCCTAAGACCCACCTTTACATTTATCCTTCGTAAGCCCTTAGATGCCATGAATTGACTTATAGGTTTAAGCCACATTACAATCCAATTTTTCCTTACCTACCTGCCCTTTTAGTATTTTTGCATTGTTATTTCAAGTTTGAGTGTGGGGGAAGGGCCTTTCGTGTGTGTTCCATGGGATATGTATCATTTTTGGGTGGTGTAATGTGTGCGTCATCATTTTGGGCAATGTATTATTAGAAAATTGGGCATGAGTCGTAATTTCATTATGCTTCTTTCATTTCATCCGGTTCTCCATTAAAAAAAAGAGAAAATAAAGCTGTGCCTTTCTGGAGCTTTAAAAAAAATAAAAAAAATAAAAAAAGTAAAAAAAAATAATAAAGATGTGCCTTTCTGGAGCTTTACAAAAAAAAAACTGGGAGAAATTGGATGATATCATTCTTTATAATCACTTATTGGCTCATGTACCATGTCATAAAGATGGGTGGGGTTGTTTTTCACATTTACAAGCAGTATTGAGTGAGAAATTCCCTGTGTTTTCACTTGATTTAATCATGCATTGTACTTAAAAGTTCAACCTCCTCTTTCTAGCTTGGAGCATTTTTCAATCATTTTACCACCGACCCTAAGCCACAGAATAATTTGAACCATTATTTAAATCCCTCATGATTAAATTCATTTTCATGTTTCACGTTGTGGAGAAATGATAATTTTCACAAACCTATGGTGATACATGTGATTTTCAAGTATGAGGATAACTCCAGAATCAATTTCTCTTGAGTGAAGAGTGACATAAAAATCAATGTGAGGTAGGTTGTGATTGGGCCATGGATTAATTTATGAGGTTGAACAAATTTTAATGATTGAAATGAAAATGAGATAATTATTATTCATAAATGAGACATGATGGAATTCTATTTTGGATAAAATCATTGATATTTTCTCATTTTTGATTGTTGTGTGGATTTTGATTTGGATGTAAGATGATTGCCCAGGAGTGCAATGTTTAAGTGTGGGGGAGTGATAAAGCTCACATTTTCATATATTTTATACTGTAAAACATTGTTTATAATCCCACAAAAGTGTTATTAAATGGGTAATTATCATGTTTTTAGGTTTTAGTGCTATTTTGAACCCAAATGTGAAAAACGGCTAATTCTGGATTTTTGACAGAATTTTACGTCAGGGGTATTTTGGTCATTTAAGGACAAATAAAATTCCAAATTTTCTGATTAAAATTTTTCTAGAATCCTTATTTTATTTCCTTCATTTTTGTCTTCTGGACCAGGAGCTGATTCGGTCATCAAAAGGGCCTAAAAAATCATTGAAGATTGGAATATTTCCGGGCGGACAGCATGGACCCACCCAAGGTAACGGACATAAAACGCGGCCTACACATCTCCAAATGATGTGTTTCCACCTGGGATACCTTGAGGACATATAGGGCCGTCTCTACAATAAATTTGGAGGAAGTTGGAGATCATTAACGAGGCTATTTAATGACATTATTTTGGAGGAACCTTCCTGGATGTTTCGTCCAGAAACAGCAACCGAGAATAAAAAATTCATACCTCCTACATACGGTTTCCAAATTATCTGAAAGTTGGAGAGGAGACGTCCAAGGAATTTATGAACAACATTTATGAAGGGTGGAACGCGTGAATATGTCATTAAAGGGGTCTAAAATGCGTCTACATTTGAGGGACAAATTCTGCCTATAAAAGGAGGCCCTCACCTCCTTCCCAAATCATCCATTCTCTGTCCATTCCTTCAAGGCACCAAGGAGGAGATCTCCACCGAGGGAGGCCGACCAGATATCTTCCCCATTTCATTTATTTTCTTTATTTTAGTTTTAGTGTGTAATTCATATTTCTAATAAAATTCATGCATTGTTTTTATTTTTGTGTCCACCCTTCCTCCCTATTTTCTTTTTCATCTTTTCTCCTTCTTTTCTTCTTTTATTATTCTCATATTATCCACCATGACCTCTTACCCTCAAATATGAGGGGTTAACCCGAGACTTGGCCCGGGGGAGGTATGTGGAAATTTCATTAATTCGGTGCTTAAATTTCTATATTTTATTAAGTTTGTGATGAGTAAGAGTGATGTGCACAGGTGTGGCGATCGTCCACCACGACACTGATCTCAAACTCATTTCTATTCTTTTATTAAATATTTTCCCTCCCTTCTACTGGATACAAGCTCTTCATATGATGGAGTTGAGCCATTTAGTGGTTGAAATGGCATACGATGGAGCCAGGTCTTGGAAGATGACACACTCTCGATCGAGGTGTGCCATCAACCTTGATTATAGGAGGAGGTGAAGTTAAGATTTCCAAATGCATTCAAGATTTCAGACCAATAAATAAAAGAATAGTAATTCATGAATGAGATCTCATAATTGAATTATCAAACTTAATTTAAATATCAACAAGGAGAATGATGAAACCCACATACCAACCCATAAAGGCCAAGTTCTTTCTCAATTAATTGCATTTTGTCATTGCATGTTAGTTTTATCTTTTATTAAATTGTATTACATTCATAAAATATTAAACAACAAAAAAAGAATTAGATTAGGTGGAATAGAAGTAGTGATTTATTAACCACAAAAGCTCTTCAAGAGAACGACCTAGGTCAGCCCCTGTGCTGCACTTAGCTATAAATATTTTTGAGAGCGTGCACGACAACGCTTCGTCAGGGATCATGAATTCCCTTAGGGTATGTGACCGATCAGATAGGATGTTGGGTTTTAAGTAACCTGGGTTGATTCATTATAGTTTATTTGGTAAAAATTAATATTTCCTTATTTATTTTCAATTTTTAAAATGAATTTATGGTATTCTATTATTTTTATACCCCTTGATGAGATTTTCATTCTCACCCCACATTTTTTTTTAAATTTTTCCGTAGAGACTAAGGATGTATATGAACTATTACAAGATCTACAGTTAAATTAATTTAATAATGATTGGTGTCATGAATGAAATAGTTTGGTAAAGATAAGAAAATGTTTTTGAGGAAACAATGTGCATTGTATTGAAAGATACACCTTATTATATAATAGTAGTCATAATTTTCTCATAAGTCTAAACCTAAAATTTTCAAAACAATACAAGGAAGTGGAACCATTGTTATTAATAATGTATTTATGGGGTGATTATATTACACAACATTATAGATGGAATAAAATATAATATGTAAAAATTATATTTTTAGCACTGTAATTGGGTGCACAGGTTTGAGTTGTTATAATTTGAACTAGGAAAATTACACAATATTATATCCCTACATTAGTGAATTTGAATCAAAAAATATTCTATATGTATAAAAATTAAATAGGGTATTTATAAAAAACTTCACAGCTTATTGTGAAACCAAATAGTATCCTTTGGATATTATCTATTATACTCCAATAAATTACAAAAAAAACTCTATCTAAAATTAATTCCTCATCCCAAGGCCTAACTATGTGACCATTTTGATCTTTTAATAATTTTTAATAAATATGAAATCCTTATTTCATAATTTCAATAAAAAATTAGCATCTAGTAAATCATGAATTCTACTCAAACTAAACATGTTCTAGTGTTAGAGCAACCCAAACATAACATACTTATAAATTATATATTTTCTATGATTACTTAATATGTTTCCCACATAAACATTCCAATAATCCATAAAAGTTTAGTATACTTACAGGATAGTTACATAAATAGCATTTTTAAGTAAAACCTTCATCATACCTAAAATATTTCTTTACATAAGGTACCCTTCAAGACTCATCTTTCCTAGTACCCTTATATATAAAATGGGAAAAATTAAAACATAAGTAGGGGTGATCTCATATGCTTAGTAAGGGTTAGCATGGGAGAAATAAAAAATTAAATAAATGTAAGAATAGTTTTCACATAAGTTAATTAGTGTATGATATTATCAATAAATAATAGTACACAATAATTTGTTGATCACAATCAGGACTCATGGTATAAAACTTGGCTCTTAATAAGAAATGAATCGTAAAGAAATTAAGGATAATGATCCATTATTTCAAATCACAATCATAAAAATAAGTATTAATAATGTTGATCCATCGTAGGAATATAAACCAAATCATATTTAAAGCAAAACTATTGAGATCATCTTATAAGATTTTATAAGGAATCCCCAATTGTTTCCCCTAAAATTGTGGATCAGGCATCCTAGTAGTTTCCCATAATGGATAATGAACATAAACTTTTTTTTATATAATTAGGTAATCAGATATAACTTTTTTTAAATGAATTTTTGGGATATTTAATTATGATACCACCCATCACATAATGAATGAATAATATATGTACCATAAGATAATAAAACATTTAAAGTGATATCATAGCATAACCCATTGAAAATAAACATGCTTCATAAATATCTCATCATTATAATAATAATCCATCCAATAAAAGAATAAATATGTTATCACTCGATCATATCCCTTTTAAATCACAAAAATCCATAGAGTATGATGACATATATAAAATATTACTTTATAAAATCATTCAAGCATTTAATTGAAAATGTGAGAAAATATAACGTTCCATAAATTATATTTTAACTAACAATTATGAGAATATTAATTTATCCCTTTATTTTAAAAGAAACAATGAAAAATTAAATTTAATATTCAAATAAAATAACATTCATGATAGTGGTAAAATATATTCATTTCTTATACATTAAAAATAAAAACTTTCCTTTTAAACATTTGATAAAAAAATTGAATTGTTTGGAATAAATTTAAAAATATAAATTTAGAAATATTTATATATTATAAAATTATTGAAAATTAGCTTTTAAAAAATTTAAATTATTGTTATGAAATTTCATGAAACACTTTTGAAGTGTATTGATATGGAAGAAAATGTTTTTCGACTAAATATAAGGTATGGTCAAATATTTTTTAAAACAATTTTCCTAGTAATTTTATTTGAAACAGAGAGGAAATGGTAATAATATATATAGAATATAGGAATAAATAGTGGTGATGAAAAAATGTGTATATATAAGGAGAAGATCTATAAAATTCCTGTCAATGTGAAAATTTTAAAAACAATATTAAAAATTATTGACATTATAACAAAACCCTTATCGTTTTGGTAACTTTTGAAATATAATAGCCATGAAATAAATGATATGAAATAAAATATAAATAAATACAAAATAACAACATTCATGATATAAAATATCAAATGGGTTGTAGAAACACATCATAAACATAAATTGGTTCACAACATCAAGCATTTCTCCGTGAATGATTTTTGAGATGAAGACCTTTACCCTATGTTCTAATAGATTAGTAATCACTCAAAAATACATTATAATAAATTTATATAAGTTATCATTCAATAAAATAATCATATATATACTTTTAATATCATATATTATTAAATTATAACATTTCAACACTCTTTTATTAATATATATTTATTAATATCCTCGTTTTCCGGTGTTAACTATTTTTTATGAATGTTTCATTTTAATAGTGATAGTCCTCATAATTTGATCATTTGTCCAAAATCTATAAAATTTTATCTTTTTTATAAGTATACTATATTTCATAATAAGAACATTATAAATATTCTATAATATCTTAATAAAAAATGAATTTCATCACATTGTATAGATATTAATTCATACATAAACCCATGTAATGTTTCCACTTTTCGATGGATGGAAAAAACTAAAGATAAATAATAATTTAACATTCCAAAAATATTATTTTATGATATATATCATATATATTTATTAAATATTTCTATATTACATTCCATGTTTTATATAAATGAAAAAATTAATTACATCACTTCATGGAGGTGGTAGCCCACTTGTATTCTAGAGCGTCGTTATAATCTTCCCATGGATGGAAAGTTCAGAAGGAGGATAATATATTATAATTAAAAAATATTAATTTGGTCAAAAAATATATATTTAAAATTTTAATCCATCTTAATAACCATTTTGGAATTACGGTTATTTAATATTATTCATATCGCTACCTGGAAAAAGTAGTCAACACATACGAATGAGAAATGCATTCATTTCACATTCTATGGAGATGAAGAATAATAATGGTTGTTCAATCATTATAATAACATAATAACATAATAATATTTTAATTATATTTAATTAATCATTTTATAATAATTATGAAATTTTAGATAAGGTAAATCGATGAAATAAAATTGAAAGAGATCTGTCGGGAACTATACCTCTAATTTAGACAACCTCGTTAGGATTATACCTAAATCCTTATTAGAATGGTATTATAATGAAATAAGTATATGTAGGATTTTGGGAGGGATGTTAGGAAATAATATTGTTATGTATCACATAATCTAATATTCTCTTTATGTGTGGACATTAAAGGATACGAGGTTTCATTTTATATATAACAGAGAGTACACACTTTGAATTTTTAAAATGATTAAAATATGTCAATGTCATATTTATGATAAATTGATCCAAAATGATTTATAATTGTCTATCCCTAGTTATGTTTTGTTTAGGTTCATTATCAATTGATCAATATTTTTATTATGTTGAAGAAATATTTAATATTCAATATGTTAATGGAAATCAGTATTGATGTCTTCAATAAGATCCAGAACCATTGTCATGAAAATTAGATCCAGAATATAATGATAGGTCAATACAATCCTATGGATTGGGATACTGACAGAAATCCTTGAGCTTCTAGAAATTGTTTTGAGTTTAGAATGAAATAGAATATTGTAATAAGGATGTTTTTTGGGGTATGAATGGATCTGATGTAAACCTAAAGATTCTTTGTTGTTTTGTATTTTACAAAAAATTATATTATCTGATTGTGATGTAGGACTTTCAAATGAAATATGGGTTTTTTCAAATCCTAATTTTATTCATAAATCATTAACAATTAATAACACAATTTTTAAATTTTTTAAGAGAAAATATTAGGATTTTAATTATTTTCGATGTTTCTCATCTGTTGGAGGAAAACAGGGCAAATATGGATGATGATCATTGAGATGAGAATCATTAGAAATAAAATATTAGAAGACCAGAATATTGATCGTACTAACGAAAAAATTCACAATCAACACCATTCCATCATACACATAATTCAATGGATCCCTCATAATGGATTCTTACATCAATTAATTTCATAAACTGTTGGTATCATTAAGGAATCAGATTTAGAATTATATTTGAGGAAGAAGTGGGAATGGATAAATTTTATTTCAATTATATCTAGAAAAAAAGAAGTTATAGTTTTTCCGCTTAAAATTGGGTCAATATCAAAATAATAAAATTATTGATTATTGGAACTGGTTCAACATTGTGAGGGAAGAGACAGATCCATCAGATTGACATTGATATAGTAATCATATGTAGGATCAGCGGTCTAAAGAATTGAAGAAAAGGATAAATAAAATGAAGATTCTTTAGAATGGTATTAAATGTATTACATTTTAGAGTTGATATCGAGAATATACACTAGAATACATTCATCGTTTATAAGAGGTAATCATATTGGGTCTTCTTGAGTATTAAATGTGTTTTCATCATAATGAGAAGTCATCCAGTTCTCATATGTGATAATTTGGTATGGTGAATCTCAATAAAGAACCATAATGGTGAATTATAATGAATAATTAGTCTGAAGAAATGTTTGTAAAACCGGAATAAGTATAATGTTTTGATATTCTCCTAGATGATTGATGAGGCATTGAAGATGTAAAATAAATATATAATATTTAACGTAAATTTAATATTCAGGAAATATAGATGAGCAGGAAGTGAAATTGTTTTTTCCACCCTTAAAATTTTTCGGATTCTATAAAATGATAGCACATTCCATTTTTACATAGTGTAAAACATGAATCGTTAATGTGCACCGGGAGCTCTGAATTGTTTCGCCATGTATTGAGTTTTCAACAAGAGTCTGTTTTTTAGGATTACGTTAAGGATGTTCCATCATAATGATTCCATCAGAGTGAGGTTCAATCCAATCATTAGAGTTTGTTCCAAGACAATGCTTCATCTGAGAAATTCCAATTGAGTGAGCCCATTTGAGTGAAATCCATCAAAACATGGTTCATATTACCAAGATCCATCATACTGAGGAATTGATAATAGAAAATTGAGTTCCTACTCAATTGATAAAGGAAGAGAAAAAGTAAAATTGGACTTAGGAAAATTGGAAGGAGACCATCAGATAGAAGTTAAAAAACTAAGGATGATCAGACTGGCTTTGTTGAAGAACATTTTTATTCGGAGTTTTTAGATAAAATATCGATACAAAAATGATGAATTGATAGTAATTAATGTTCCTGAAGATTATATGCAAGAAATATTGGATTCATATTACTTATGGAATAAGTAAATACTTTATAAAGTTGACTGGATAAGAATAAGGAACTTGAAACTTGTAACTTTGGATACTAACCATATGATGAAAATTATTTGTTATCTTCATGGGGAATGTAACCTGTTATGCGGATGTGGATACAAAAAAATGATTGGTTGGGGGTATAACCAACAATAGAAGGAAATTTTATATATGGGTATTAGAATTGTTCTCTACCTATGTCGTTGTATTCTGGAATGTAGTTTGGGTAAGAATCTTTGTTGGTGGAACTATCCAACATGGAATGCAGTATGAATTTTTATCAAAACCTTTTACATATCATGTGCTTCTTTCTATTTATATTTTTCAAAAAAAGGTGAGGTTGTGAAGCTAATTATGAGTGGATAGTAACCTTAATAACATTCAGAGTTTAATTTAGTTTAGTAAAGTATTTAAGGAAATCATTCATATAAGAAAATGAACCAATAAATCACCCCCACTCCCTTCCAGTGTTCTTGATCGTACCTCAGAACAATAATTGGTATCAGATCCATGGTTTCATATGAACAATCTATCTTTGAAAAAGGAGAATTTTTATTCAGTGAACTATAAGGGGATTCTAGTTTTTAATAGTAATAACTTTCATATCTATAAAGACAAACTGATTCCATATGTTATGTATTGTATCCATGATTTTTGGAAACAACTACATGTGTATTTTCTCTCTTATTGAGATTAATCCCCTTACTTCTACTGATAATAAAAATCATGAGAATAATGGAAGTGCTAAAAATGATTTACTCTTATCACAAACAAAATGTAAATTTCTTATAGAAAACGTTATTGAAACTACCAATGATATCTAACATAAGTTTAAAATCATATATAAAGGAAATGAAAAGGTAGATATGGGAAAGTTAAAACATTGGCTGCTAAAGGTGATGATATGAAAATAGATGAGCATGAATTTTTTGGTGATTTATTTACAATGGTAAATAATTTTTCTAGAACTATAAAATGTCATGGTGAGAAACTGGATGACTCAACAATTTTTTGAAATTATCTAGAGAATTATTTTGGATAATTTTGATGCCATGGTTTCATCTTCAAATGTTATAGATCATAAAACTCTATCATTGGACTATATTCATAGTACTCTTCTCACTTGTGAAATGATAAAATTAATGGTAATTAAATGTAATAAAAATGTTTATCAGGAAATATAAATACATATTCAATTAATAGGGAAAATAAATTATAAATAAATTGAAGAAGAATCAAGTGATTTAGGAGATAAGGAAGACACTAAAGATTTCAATACAATCATTTCCCTCATTTCTCATAAATACAATAAGGTTAAATTTAAAGAAAAACACTCAAATGTTGGAATTGTGATGGGAGGAGAATTTTTCCTAGAATTTTCCTAGGAATAAATTTAGAGAATATCATTCTGGGGAAGATGATGATAAATATTTGAATAATAAGTAGAAGAAACAATATTTAAAAAGGGTTCTCCATCCTACGTCGGTACAATGACCATTTAATATTATATTATTCTAATTCGTTTTAAAGTGTAATTGGATTAATTTTTATCATTTAATCCAATTATGGTCATTTGAAGTAATTTCACACTTTAATTGGACATAAACATATGTTAATCTTTTGGTAGTTATTACTTCTTAAAAATGCACTTTTTGGTTTTGACAATGAGAATTAATTTTGAATTAATTTCTAGAACTTCTATAATCTCAATTTGGAAAAATGGATTCCATATTTTGAATCAAGACATCGAAACTGAGTAAATAAGTACCTTTTAATTTTAGACATTATAAATAGTAACTTCAGTAATTATTTGATTTACCATGGTTAATGGGTAAATCTGGTGAATATGGGTAAAAATAATATTATAATAACATTCAACTATCCTAACACGTATACTAATACTATTGGATGAGATATTTTCAACTATTGGAATCTTTGGGCCGATTCGGGGACCCCATGGAGTCACATTGAGGTGAAAATGACCTTTTATAAGAATGAATTTAATGTAAAGAAAAATATAACAAAAACATGTATATTTTAGTAAAAATTATTTTATATGGGGTTATATATGAGATCATTTTGACTATAAATTGTCATTAGAAAGATTAAAATATTTCATATATCCTCGTAGTTTATTTATAATTTTACATCATCAAATACATAAATTTATTTTAGATGCAACGATGATGAAGTGATTACCTTATTAATGAATGACTTAAATAAAAGATATTATAAGTATTACAATAAATATACTTTGAAACTTCTTGTGTCATATACGAATTTTATGGATAATTATGACATTTTATCTTTAAAATAATGATGTTTTTTAGAAATAAAATAGTTGTTATGGAATTTTAAAAAATTCTTGATATTAATAGTATAAAAATTGTCAAAAAAGATTTTTTAAAACAAATACTATTTTATTATATGATATAAAATTTCTAGAAATATTATATTCATCCAAAGGACAAATATATTCTTAAAAATGTCATTAGTGAACCACCTGAGGTTTTATTGGAATTATATTGTCTATATATTAACCATATAATATAAATATACATGAAGACATGGTAAGAGTCAAATTAGTGAAATAAGGATAAAATCTAAAAGATAAGGTTGCATATGTGACCTAGAATTTTTTAAAACAAATTAATTTAGGGGTTTTAGACCAAAAAATCTTATATTTGATATAAATGACATTTTGTCCATTTGAAACCAAAAAGCGTTTATAATAAAATAATATTTCGATAACTTCCTAAAGTGCCCCTCCTCCCTCTTATAAAAGGGGATCAACTCTACCCATTAAATCACACCTCTAAAGCCCCTTGGATCGTAAAACCTCTTCCCAAATAATCTTCTAAAATCCCTTTATTCACTTTATCAGCCTTAAATTTTCTATAATACAGTTCAATAAATCCATCTAGCTCAAATCAAAGAGAGTAGCACACTTTAAGAGGTAGCATTTTCTCTAAAGTTCCTTTGCATTATTCTACTTCTTCACTCTATTGTATATTCTTATTAGTTTATTTCATAAAAAACCAGTTTCCTCATTATACTAGGATGTTTATTATGATATGTATTCTAACTACACTTACACACACCTCCATCTAATTGATTCGAACATATTGTTTCTATGATCGACGAACTACTGCCTCACGAAACGATGATTGATCGATTTTTCCTACCACCACTCATGGTGACCATTATGAAGAAACTATATTTACATATGATACATATAATATTTATATTATCTCTTGGATTTTGTTTTATAAATTAAATCATACCTTTATTCTTTCCAAAATGTGTAAATATGATAATTTTTTTTCTGGAAGTGCTGACTATCGCCCCTTCAAAGTGATATGACTCGTTCATGCCATACATTGAACATATAAAGGATATGATTAATTAATTAATGCAACAAATATACTATATATATTATAATAAAATTATTATATACCAATATATAATTTATTTTTCATTTCATTAAATATGAAAAATAAATAAAAGTTTCGTTCATTCGTACGTACGGCTTACAGTCTTCATGAACGATGCATTTCATTTATTATCTAAAAATGTTTTGGACTATTCTAAATACATATATAGTAGAAATAAATATTTATATATTTTATATATATGATATTTAAATAATGAATACTATTATGGAGATAATTAACTTTTGACCACATGGAAAATTGTTTATAATAACTAGATCGTTTTCGACTCAAGTACCCAATATCGACAAAATGATTGATATTAACTTCAAAAATTACCTAATTTTTATAACATGGTTATAAGTGATATAAAAAAATAACAAACATGAAAATTTTTCGTAATCAAGTAGATATTAACTTCATATTATTGTTCAAGTATAAAAAGGAACATACCTGACGAATCAGACTCATGGTGAGGGAACATTTCACCCTCCTCTTTCAGTCAAAGAATTATTTTAAGTTATTCCATTTAATTTACATTTTTTTATATTGGTATATAGTGTTATATGTCTTTATTATAGTAAATTTTATTTCCAAGTGATGAGATACCCATTTCCCTCTCATCTACTCATTTTCTGAAATTTTTAGTGACACTATTTGGCTGTAGAATTTTCATAAAGGACTACGTCTTAATATCCTTTCATTGAGGCATATTTTGATTTACACAAGACATTCTTTTATATGGTTTATAAAAACATCGGATTTTTCATTTCATTCAAATTGAATCAATTTCTATGAATCATTTTACTAAAAGAAAAAAAGAATGTTTCTTTTCAATGTACACAATGACATTGACCTATCCACCACTATGAGCATTATTTGATATGTGGATTCCTTAACAAGCCATAATGCTTTTAAAAAAATAAATAAAAAAATAACCTTTAATTTTTTTTGGAATTGAAAATGGTTTTGTGAAAGTATTGATCATGTTAATATCTTGAAATGTTATATTATGATTGGAATGTGGAAATTTTATCTTTATTTTATGCTTGTTTTATGTGTTATGATTATTTTATAGTTCGTGGGAATTATTTACATATACAGGTGGTTTTGTGATAAACCTAGGGCATGTGAGCCTAAGATTTCTCTCCAATTCATTGTGTAATGTGATGAAGGTAAACATTAATGCTTCTTTGAATAGATTTTGGGAATATAATATGATGTAAATTCCAAACGTAACTCCCTACGTAGATGTGAAAGCTATATTGTAAGAATGATATGGTCTCCAAAAGTTACCATTAGGATTTATGATTTCTATGCATTATTCATAAATCTTCTGATTTCATGAGGCCTATTAAAAATATTATTTTTTAAGATTGAAAAGTATAATTTCATTAATTTGTATGTATTCATGGTCAAATGTTTTATTTCTATATTTTATATGCCTTACTAAGATTTTTATTCTCATGCAATGTTTTTGAAATGCTTTTCAAAGGGTATAAGAAAGGGTAAGATAAATGAAGAATTCAAGATTATTTTTACCAAGAATAGAATTCTTCTATTAATCATTGTGTTTTATTGTTGGGAAATAATTGGATAGAGTAAAAATGTCAACTTTCAGTATTTGAGATGTAATTTAATAGTTATGGCCTAATTCTCTAAAACTATAAACCTAAAAAAATATCCTTAATTTAGATTATTTACAAAAATCACGATTATGTTATGTTTAAGTATGGGGCCTTATATTTTGTATCATAGGTCTGTTTAGAAAACTTTAGATGTTAGGGTGCTATTGAAGCATAAGGGAAATGTTTTTTAAAACTATAGTGGTTATTATATTAGAATGAGTCATAGTTATTTTAGATAAATAGAATGATTTTATGAAAACATTAATATGTATATATTTAGTGTTTACTCTCCACAAAAGATAGTATATGATGATTTTACATATATACTCACACTGACCTTTTTTGGATTTAGAGTAAATGGTTAGATCTAGAAAGCATCAACATAATAATGCATGTGAAGGAATATTTGGTGGTTTTCATAGTGAGCAATTGAATGAAATGGGAGGTGAAATGAGAACTTTTTTTGTTATTCTTAACCAACTATCTAGATTCATGATTGACCACATGATCCATGGGGATTTTTCCAAGGAATCATATATGTGAGAAAAAATCCGTATGAAAGTTCATGTAATAATCATAAAGATATATATATTCAAAACCTATGAGTCAAGTATGTGGAAAGAAACACCTAATAAATTCTACAATGTGATGGGAATATGTTTTAGATGTGTTAACGAAGGTCATAAATCAATATTATAACATAGAAAAAAGAAGTGTTTGGTATACTCTACGAAAGGGGCAAATTTTTTTTCTAATGCATCAATTGAATGTTCTAAATCTGGTGTGCATGGTCATTACACAAATATTTTTCCTATGAAGAAGTTTCTGGAATGGGATTAGCATGACCGTAAAAATATATGTTTACCAATTCCTAATGCCATTCGAATTGAGGATATAGAAACTGGAAATGACCTATGAAAGGAATAAATTATTTCGTAGTTGGTGTTTTGATATTCTTGAATCATAGGATATGATTCATGATTTTATTTGTAGGAAATAATTATTATAGAATAAGTTTAAAATAAGGTTAAGGGGTAATGAAGATTTTTTGATGATTAGGATTTCCATATATTAGAAATTCAAGAGTTATGTTATATATCTATGTGATTAAATGTTTAAAAGTATTAATGCTCTTTTGTTGATGGGATAACTTTTAAAGACAGTTATCTTGTATATGTAAGCCTCAAGTTGGTCATGTAAAAATGATATTTGAGGAATAATTATCTTTTTTTGTGGATATTGTTATAAAGAATGATTTTTATTTATATAACCCTTGAATTTGAAGAAATTACAGGTTATTACTTTTTGGGAAGAAACATGAAAGGAATTAGATAACCCTTTATTATAAAGAAGATTATGGTTATTTTTTAAAAAATTATCTTATTATTTACAATTTTGTAAGAGTGATATGGTTTTAGAAAATGGAAAGCTCCCGGGATGGGTGACAACCCGTCGCGTCAGGCATGCCCATGGGAACGAAACCCTCAACCGAAGGGTGACATGGGCGCATCGCCTACCACAAGCCTACATGAAGCTCATGGTTAGTATGACTTATTATTTTTAGTTAAATAAATATATGGATCAATAATATGCTGATTTTGGGGATTTTTATTTATCAAATTGATATCCTTAATATACAAAAATGACTTAGTTATTATTTTGTAAATGTTATTTTGGAAGATATTCTCTATTTGAATAATCCTAAATGATAAATGAAAATAGAATACTATGGGTTTTATTTGAGGAGTAATGGTGGAATTTAATTTTGGAAGAATCTATGATTTCATTGTGGACTTATAGATATTTGAGCTATTTAGGGTAATGACTAACCTATATTGGAGAATATGTTATTGGGATAAATAAATTTCAGAATGAGACAATAGGAGTTTTAGGTTTCATTTAGAGATAAATGCTAAGATTTATCATGGAAGACTATGTGATCGAATTCCTTTGAGTTTTTGGTTCAATCTTAGTATTAATTATATTGAATAATTTTGAGGGAAATTTTATAGTTTTTGGTCTTTTTTTATCTTTTGGGAATTGTTTGTGGAATTTTAGAGATTATTAGTATTATATATTTTTATAATGGATTATACTTTTTAAGGAATATCTGATCTTGTACTAACCAATTTGGTTTTTTTTAAAGTTTCAAGAAATGAATAATCAAGAGTTAATCTTTTGAGGATTATGTTATTTTTTAAAAGTTGATTCTAGCACTTTGGGTGTGACCAAGTTGTCTTGAATACTCATCGTTTGGAGAAAAGATGTGTTTGTGGTAGAAATTTATTTGAGGATGAAGCTCTACTTGACAAGCAAGTATGTTTCTTTATGAACTTAGTCTAGGGAGTAATAAAAATTATCCACACTATAAAGAGGGTTATTTTAGAAAAAAATTATACACTTTATTTTATCAACAGTCTATTACCCAACAAAAAAATAATGTAATTTTGGTTGTTAACTTTCTATGATCAACGTCTCTATCAATCACTATTAGTCTATGGGAGTCGGTTTTTATTTCATATCCATGTTTTTTTTGTAGAATACTAGTATATGTTATATCGGGTGAACTTTTTTACTTCCCTATTTTCTATTAAAGTGATAGTTTTATTGAATATTTTTCTGATGTGGTGATTTCAATGAAGTTTCAGTGCCCAATTTAAAAATTGTGAGGATGCAGTTTCCAAATTGGGGAAGGTTGTAACGACCCATGTATTTATTGAATAATACATTTTCACGTATATCAATATTTCTAAATAAGATATTAAATTTATGTTAAATAATACACTCTATCTGATATCATACTCAAGACTTAACAATGGATTTCATTGAAATATTCTATTGCACACATCTTTGAGTTAAACCAAAAAATAATACACTGATATTAATATTTAAAATGGTAGTTAACACCTTGATGTTGTACTGTCATGAATAAATAGAATTAACTATATTATGATTTTACATATTTATTAAATGCTATAACATTTATCCAATGAATATTAGAGTCTTCAAATAACAATAACTCCAATTAGTCATAAAGTACTCTAATATTTTTAAAAGGTTGTTTTAACGCCTTTTGATGGAGAACCCCTTTTAAATATAGTTTTTGTCACTTTTAAATGTTATATATGACAAAAAAAACTTATTAATTATAATCAAAACATCAAAATTTACTTTGGATGAAATTTTGGTACATTTATGTTAAATTTTGTTTTCTAATGCATAGTGAAAATAGTGCATTTTAATTCAATACTCTCTTTTCATTTAATTTATTTATATTGTTATATTGTTATTTTAATTGGTTTTAAAGTCAAATTGTATTATTTTTTTATCATATAATCCAATTATAGTCATTGAAATTAATTTTAAATTTTAATTGGACACAAACACATGCCAATCGTTTGACAGTTATTACTTCTTAAAAACACATTTTTTGGTTTTGATAACAAAAATTAATTTTAAATTAATTTCTGCAACTTCTAAGTGTTTAATTTGGACAAATGGATTTTATATTTGAAATTTGGATGTTAAAATTGTGTTAATAAATACCTTTTATTTTTAGGCATTATGAATAGTAACTTTAGTAATTATTTTATTTACCATAGTTAAATGTTAAATGTGGTAAATAAGGGTAAAAATAATATTATAATAAATATAAACTACCCTAAAATGTGTCCTAATACTATTGGATTATATATTTTCAGCCATGGAAATCCTATGGTCTATTTGGGACCCAATGGAGATAATTTTATGTGAAAATGGCGTTTTATAAGAATAAATTTAATGTAAATAAAATATAACATATACATATATGTTTTATTAAAACAATTTTTATATGGGGATATATAAGAGATAATTTGGACTATAAATTATCATTAGAAATATAATAAGATTTACTACATGATATTATTTTATTTATAATTTTCTGACATCAAATGAATGAATTTATTTGTGACACAATAATGATGTAGTGACTACATAATTAATGGATTATTTAACTAAATGAGATTATAAATATTAAAATAAATTTATTTTGAAACTTTTTTATGTCATAAAGAATTTTATGAATTATTATGACATTTTATATTTTACATAATTATTTTTTTTCGAAATAATCAAGTATTTATGTATTTTTAATAAGTCTTGATATAAATAGAATAAATATTGACAAAAATTAGGTTTAAAAAAAATACCATTTTATTATATGATATAAAATTCATAAAAAAATATGATTTGGAAAAATGACTAATATAATGTTACGAATGTCATTAAGGAACCACTTTTGGTTCTATTGACATTTTTTTTGTAACTGTATTAACAATTTATTATGAATATTCATGAATACAGGGTAAGAGACAAATTAGTTAACTACTGGTAAAAGCTAAAGAATAAGGTTAAATTTGTTACCTAGACATATATAAAACCAATTTGTTTAGAGGTGTTAGATGAAGAAACATATTATATTTAAAATAAATGTCTTTTGTATAGTTTGAAACATAACATCATTTTATACAAAAATAACATTTCAATGCCTTCATAAAGTGCCCCTCCTCCCTCTAATAATAGTGCATTGCCTCTACCCATTTTATTAATCATATAAAGCCCCTTTGGCTCATCCAATATCTTCCCAAATAAGATCATAGAATTCCTATATTCTTACTATATTCCTTACCTTATGTAGAGTGCAATTTAAGAAAGCCTTTTGGCTCAAATCCAATGGAGTTGCATGTTTTTAGAGGTAGCATCTTCTATAATGTTCCATTCCATTATTGTACATCTTCACTTCATATTATATTATTATTATTTGATTTCATAAAAAAGGTAACCTCAATATAACATGATGTTTTTATGATAAGTATTGAATATAAACTTACACAAACCTCTATCTAATGGACACGAACATACTATTTCTTTGTACATCGAACTACAACCACATGAAATGATGATTGTTCAATTTTCCCCTACCACCTCTCATGGTGGCCATTATGATGGAAATATATTTATATACGATAAATAATATATTTAAATTTTCTCTATTTTTTGGGTTTTTTATTTAAATCATACCTGTATGCTTTCAATAATGTGTAAATATGATAATTTTATTTGAGGAAGTTTGGACTACTGTCCCCTCAATGTGATATGACTCATTCATGCCATACACTGAACGTAAAAATGATGGAATTAATAAACTTATGTACCATATAAAAAATATATATTAAAAATTAATTATAATATAAAAATTTATCATTTACTTTTCATTGAATTAAATGCAAAAAATAAGTGAAAGTAGCATTCATGCGTACATACGACTTACCATCTCCATGAACTGTGCATTTTATTTCTTATCTCCCAATGTCATTGAATTTTATAACTACATATATAATGGATCAAAATATGTATATACTAGATATATATGATATTTAAATCATGAATACTATTTCTGAGATAATTTAGTTTTGACCACATGGAAAAATTGTAATTATAACAAGATCATTTTTCACTCAAGTACCCAATATCCACGAAATAACTTATATTAACATTAATAATTATGTAATAATTATAAAACATTAATAAGTGATATAAATGGAATAATAAACTTGAGAAATGTTTTTCTTCAAGTAGAAATATACTTAAGTTTATTATTCAGGAAGAACAAGGAACATACGTGAGGAATCATACTCAAGGTAAGGGAACCTTTCACCATCCTCTTTTAGTCAAAGACTTATTTTAGGTTATGTCATTTAATTTATAATTTATTATTTTGTGATTTGTAATTATATATCATTATTACTGTACATTATAGGTCCAAGTTATGAGATGCCCTTTTCTCTCTCATCAACTCATTTTCTGAAAATTTATTTGACGTTGTTAGGCTGCCGAATTTTTGTAAGGGACTTAGTCTCAATCTCATTTCATTGAGGAATATTTTTATTTATACACAAATTTTATTTATACTATGTATAAAAACCTTTTAAATTTCATTTCTTTCAATGTTACCATTCTTCTACGAATTGTTTTACGGAACGGAAAAATGAATGATTCTTTTTAACGTACAGGACAACAACAACCTTTCCACCATCGCGAGTATTATTTGTTTTATTGCTTTATTAAAAAACCATAACATTTTAATAAAAAAAATACCAAATACCATTTTCAGGTATTTTGTTACTGAAAATTATTTTTATAATTTCCTTATAATGGAAATTTCATGAAAGGTTATACTGTTATTGGACTGTGGAAATGTTATCTTTCTTTTATGCTTGTTTTATATTTTATGATTATGTTATGGTTCTTGGGACTTGTTTATGTATATGGGTGGTTCCTTGATAAAACCTAGGTAGGTGAGACCAATATTTCTCTCCAATTCATTTGGTAATGTGACATAGGTAAAGGTTAATGTTTTTTCTATGATAATAATGGAATATACAGTGATGGGTATTCCAAAAACAACTCCTTATATAGCTGTGAAATCTACAATGTAAGAATGTTATGAATTCTCAATGTTACCATTATAATTTGTGATTTAAGTGTGTTATTAATATATCTTATGATTTTTTTAGGCATGTTATAGATATTATGTTTTAATATTGAAAATTATGATATCTTTTATTTATAGGTATTAATACAGTAATGTTTTCTTTTCTTATTTTATATCACATAATGAGATTTTTTTTCCAATCACATATTACAAAATGTTTTTTTCACAAGGAATAAGGATGGGTAAGAAAAAATAATATTTCAAGAAGATTTTTATCAAGAAAAAATATCTTGTTTTAATCAACAAGTTTTATTATTGTAAAAAAATTGGATAGAGTAAAATTGTCTAGTTTATAATATTGGTGAAGTAATGTAATAGTTATAGCTTAATTCTTTAAAACACTAAACCTGAATAGATCATTAATGTGAATTGTTTAGTAAACTCAAGATTATGTAATGTTTATGGTTGTTTTTATTGAGAATGAAGATATTTTATTATAAACAAATGCAATGTTTCTCACAGGAAAAAGTGAGATATGAAATAAAACAGAAAACTCCCCCAAGGGAGTTGATATTATAATTTAAAATTATAAATAAGGTGAAGAAAATGTTCACAAAAGAATGATTTTGAGAGAAAATCCTTCACCAAGAAAGATATAAATTTTTTAGGAAATTATCTTCCTGAGAAATGTGGTAAATTATTTATTAATAAACAATAGTGAAAATGTTCTAGACAAGTTTAATATTAGTCAGAAAACTCAAGATTCAAATGTCACATTTAGTTGTTTGAAGTTTTTATAAATAGTGCTTATTCATGCTGGTATAAAATGTCTGTACCAGAAAACAAGAATTATTAAAAAGGGACAAATGATGGAAAATGTATATTAAATGTTTCAAAAAAGTTATGTAAATGATAAAGGAAATTTAGAAGCTAATGATAGCTAAGTGGGGTAAGAAAAATGAGTATGTTAATAACGATGAAGAAATTAAACATGATGAGTCCGAAATTAAAGAGTGATTATATATTTTGATAGAACAAGTTAACATTTCTAAAATGGTATAATAATCCTAAAAATAATCTATATAATAGAGAACGAAAGGATTCTGAACATTAAAAAAATGTTGATAAATATTTTTCAATAGACAGTGAAATAAAAATTTAGGAAATATGAAAGATATGTGAGAAATAAGGGCATGCTACTGAGTCTATTAGTATTCTTACAAAAGAGTTTAATTAGGTTTTAAAATGTTATTTTTTAAATATGTTTTGAAACCCAATAACCTTATGATATGTTTTTTGAGATGGGTGTATGTTACTTTTATCTTAAACCGATATTTTCCGTATTTTAAAAAGAAAATAAAATGTTGAGAGAAACATGAAAAGGGTGTAATTTGAAATTTTTGAAATGGAAAACATTTAAAATCCAAATTAATCAAACTTTTTTATACACTAATTTCTTCCACATAGACTAACCATTTTTTGTTCAAATTCTATTTTTTGAGAAACTAATGTGATAAAATGATCTCTTGAAGAATAATTTCATGTTTTTACAGGAAATGTTCCAAACCTTGGAAGGGAAATCATTTTTTAATCATGAGGAAAACCATCAAAATGGAACCCTTGAATTGTTTTGTCGATAATGGAAATAGATAAGATAAAATGGGAGAAATATAAAATAGGGGGAGATTGAAATGAATTGGGAGAATAATAATAAAAAATACAAATTTTTTTGGAAGTGGTTGAAGTGGGTATTACAAAAGAACACAAAAATGGAGCTTGTTGGACCCTAGTTGTGTTTTGGTTGTGTTTTTCAATAGTGTATCAATAAGTTGATTATGTTGAAGAATGAATGAATATGGATTAAGGAAATGGGAATCCTGATTAATGTTTTGAATCAGATCTAGAACCATTGGCATGATAATCGGATCCAGACCATCGGCATGATTCAATACGATCAATCAAATTTATATTTTGATAGAATGTAAAAAGTTTCTAGAAATCATATTGAGTCTAGAATGAAATTGGTTATAATAATTAGGGATTTTTTTCTTAGTTTGAATAGATCCATTATTTGCCTGACAATATTTTGTTGATTCATATTTTATAAAAGTTATATTTTGTCTGAGAACATGTGATGAAATCCTTATTAATGAAATGTGAAGTGTTTACAATCCTAATCGTATTCATAAATCATTAATAAGCCTTGAAAAAAGTAGGAATTTGTGGAATAGTTTGAATTATGATATAAAATATTCTTGATACTAATCATCGATGTAAGGAAAACCAAACACATATGGATGAAGATCATTGGTATGAGAATCATGATCATGGTAATATCTAAATACTGGAAGATTTATCACACTAAAGAATATAATTCCCTACCAACACCAGTCTATTGGGTTCACTATTCCATCGATCCATCATAATGGATTCTAAAACTGATTTAGTTTATAAAATTTTGGTATCTTTAAGAAATTAGATAAAGAGGCATATTGTAGGTAGAATTTATAAATACTGATTTATATTTCAATTAGTTCAGTAAAATAAGAAGTCAAACATGGTTCACATATAGTTGTGTTATGAGAAAAGGTCCAAAAGTCTTTATTTTGGACACTTATCCATTAGAGTTAAGATAGAGACTGGTCCATTATACTGACAGGGATGTGCAAATGGGACGTAGAATCATAGGTTTTAAAAATTGACGAAAATGAGAAATACTTTGAATATATTTTAGAATTAATTTAAATTTCGAAATTTTGGGAGTTGATAAAGAGAATCTATTTGATAATACGTTCAATTTTTATAAGAGTTCATCATATTGGGTTATCTTTAGTATTGTATGTGTTTTCATTATAATGATATGTCATCAGGATTTCATATATGCTCATTTTGTATGAAGCATCATAATGAATAATTAGAATGGTGAATTTTATTGAAGAATTTGACTAAAGAAATGTGTGTAAAACATACATATGTATTATGTAGTGAGAATCTCCTAGAATAATTATTATGTTTTGAAGAATTCAAATACACATTAGAGATCCAAATAAAATTTATTCTTCAGGAAATATAATTGAGAGGGAAGTGAAATTGGTTTTCCCGCCTTTAAAATTCCGGGATTACTATAAAATGATAGATCAGGTGAATTGAATATTGTGAAAAATATGAATTGTTAACTTGAGCTTTGGGCTTTATCATTTGTTTTGTTACTTACTGAGTTTTCAACTAGAGGTTGTTGTTCATGTTGATGTTTAGGAAGTTCCATCATACCGATTCTATTACAATATGGTTTAACCCAATCACTAGGGAATGATCTAGGACGACACTTTATCTAAGCATTTCCAACAGAGTGAGACCATTAGAGATACATCCTTTAGAAAATAGTTCTTTAGACCATGTTCTATCAAACTAAGGAATTATGACATGTTGATTGAGTTCCTAGTCAATTAATTAAGGAAGAGAAAAAAGAAAATTTTGAGTGAGACAAATTGGATGGAGACCATCACACATATGTTATAAGACTAAGGAATATCATACTGAATTTGTTGAGGAAGATTTCCAAATATATTTTCTAGAATAGGATTCAAGATAAACATGCTCTTTATAGAAATTTTTATGTTATTGATGATTATATATAATAAATTTTTTTATATATCTTACTTTTTGATTAAGTGAACACTTTATTACTTTTATCAAAATATAATGAGGAATGTGAATCTTGTAACTGTGGATACTTACCAGTTTCAAAAAAGGATTTATTATCTTCTTGTGGTATATTACTAGTTGTGGGGATTTAGATGTTGAAAACGATAGTTAGGGGTATAACTAACAATAACATGAACCTTAATTTTTGTATTATATAATTTTCCCCTACATACTGCTATGGAATTATTAAATATGTTAGTGGAAGAATCAATGATGGTGAGACTATCAAAAATGGAAAGGAGTATATCTTTTTGCCAAAAAAATGAAAATATTGTGTAAGTACTTCTATTGATATTTTTTTAACATGAAAGGTGTGTTTGAGAAGTTATACATGATTTTATTATATCCCTATGTAGTTCAGATCATAATAATGTTTACTAAAGAAGTTAAAGAAAATATTCTTATAAAAGAAAAAGGAGCCTCTTATTCACCCCCCTATTAGTGGTCTTGATCCTACATGGGAATGAAATTAATAGAAAATTATATTATATAGTATATAAATATGACTAACTATTTGGATTTATTCAATTAATTAGTTCATTTTAACCCTTATCATTTTAGTTTTATTCATTCTATGTCTTTTGGGCTCTTACCATGGTGACAATTGTTTTTTTCCAAATTATTGTTCATAATGAATAAAAATGAATATAGTATCATAATTTTTTCTTGGAAAATATAATTATAAATATGGGTTCCAATTTATCATATAAAATTTATATATGTATCATAAATTAATTTAAAAACAATCCTGTCAAATGTATTGAAGGACGGTTTTCAAGAAAAATAAATTTTAAAAATAAATTTTTTATATAAAAAAAAGTGTATTTTTGATTTAAAATGTATCTAATTATATTATGTTTTATAAAACTAAACTAATAAAATTTTAAAATTAATTCAAAATATAATTTTGATATGGTAATATATGAAAAAAAACAAAATTTTCAAAAACTAATGGTAATTTATACTATTCACACAAAAATCAACATCTTTGGGAAAATCATAAAAAATGACTCTAATTTAATATTATAAATATTATTTAAAAATTATATTAATTTACAGAAATAATTTTTAAAAATAAATTATGATTTCCATTGAAAAAATGCAACGAAAAACATTTTTAGAGAAATCATATTTTTTAACCAAAAAACGGGTTTCTTAAAAATTGTTTAATTTATTTTTATAAATAAATCCCTTCAATTGAATTATATAAAACCTTTATACATATTTTCTTAATTTCATTAGGATTATTAATTAATTAACTCAATAGAATGGTTATAATGGTCACACTTAAATAATAGTAATTCAATAGTAAATTGTGGTTTATTTAAATCACAGTTTTGCATGTTAAGCAAGATATCATGAATGGTTTTACATTCAAATAATTTTTTTGGGTGATCAATGTTTCATATCAATAATTTTTTTTGATCATAATATGAACATTTAATCCCAAAGACATATCAAATAAATAATATTTATACCGATATAATCCTTCTCTTCATGAAATAGAGTGACAACTAACTATGGAAGATGTCAATATAGTGTAGTTCAACTCATATATTCATGATTATAAAAATATATAGGACATTATTAATTAATACATAACATTTTATTTATCATATAAGTTAGTCAGATCACACATCACTTGAACTAATTGTGTCCAAACATTCCCTTGGTCAAATTAAATCAAGATGGTAATTATGTTTAACTCATCATATGAGTGAAAAATATCAACTTGGTTTAGATATAATAGATAAAATGATCCAGAAAATATCCAATCACATATAAATTTTCTAGGACTCAATGATTTAATAATAAATATATCAATATATATAGGCTTTCATGATAGGTATACCACTAACCACATGAAAAGGGTACTCAGAATAATTATACACCCCTAAGAATTGAAATGAATATTTAAAAAGACTTATAATATACATTGTTCGGTCATTATAGACAGTACAACTCAACTTATTACCACATTGGTTTGTTATTTGTATCATTTATATAACACTTTGTACCGAGTATAATATTCAACTCATGATAATATTACCAGATCATCACAACCTAGAATAATTTTTTATGATCATCAATTACGATAAATCAAAATTATTCTTCATATGGATATTATTATTCAACATATGGTTTAATATAAATAAAACACACATTAAAGAATTCTACATAGATATTTCCTTTATTATAAAGTCATAATAAATTTTACAACTATTCTATCTAATCTCTCATATATATAATATCAATATATTCAACATGAAATTCATTATTTTTTTGTGGCTATCATTTTTTAATGGATCTATTACATTCTACTCTTTAGTCAACAAAAATATCTTTACATCTCCCCTCTCAATGATTTCTAGAAACATAGAGTACTTTTAAAATTTGTGTTTGGTTTTTGGTTATTCCAAGATACCTTAGCGTGAGAAATATTCCTGTTAATTTAATTATAAATCAAGATTTCTCTCTCAATTATAAAAACCACCCAAATTTTATAAAAGAACACCCTATTCCAAAAATAATTCAGAGTATCTGATGTAGAGATGTACTTTTACTCTGTTTTCAAGTCTACTACAATGCCTTATTTGGTTTTATTCAAACCGATAACTCCACCCCTTAAATAATTCAAGAAAAAATATTCATATCTTATTTAATTTTTTAAAAATTGGAAATTAATATTAGTGTATTCCTTTTCATAAATATCATCCTCACCGCTAAATACAATGAAGATATTTTTACTTTTCATATGTATTTAATGATGTTCATAATAGTAGTCTAGGTACTCTCACCGGGATTAGATTGGTATATATTTTTTATAATAATAAAATAAGATACAATAGGTTGAGTAAACAATATAGAATATGTAATAGATTCTATATGGATGCATAATAAACCATATACATCTTTTATAACTCTTTTGACGTTTCTTGAATATTTTGAAGACTTGTACCATGATATGCTGGTAAATTACGCTTTTTATTTCTCTATTATAACCTGCATTAACACATTGCCAACAAATTTATTTTCAATTAGTCTGAGACACCTCTTATATCTATATTAATGATATGTATACCATGTATGTCAGGTTATTTTATAATGTATTTCATTATGAAGAATTTTCAAAAAAACCCATTTATAGAATGTAATGTTGGTATATTATTTCTGATAATAAGTGTATTATCTACATACAAAATCTAATATACCAAAATATCCCCAATAATCCATTTTTATTCATAAAAATCATTGAAATTTATTTATGAAACTAAACACTTTGATTTCATTATATTACTCTATGTTCCAATCCCAGGAGGCTTGATTTTATCCCTATATCGATCACTACAACTTGAAATCCTTAATAGAATCATGTTGAAATTCTAAAAAAAATTGTTACCATATACAAATCATTGAATAAATTTAAATTAAGTAAATATACATTTGAATATATTTGATATATTTCATTATCATAAGGATCAAATATATAAATAAATATCCAGAAATACATTATGATTACTACAAGAGAAATGGTTTCTTTAGTCAATTCCATGAATTTTTTAATATCTTTTTCCATGAATAATGTTTTTTTGTGGACACTCTACAATAAATATAGTTTCTATTATAGATAACCCACTTTTAACATATGGGTCTCAACCATTTAGGTTCATCCACTATGATCAATATTTTTGTTAGTGTGCATGGAGTCCCTTTCCGATTCTATTACTTTTCGACATCTATCTTAATTAAAAATCGCAATCGCCTCCCAATTGGTTATAAAATCACCTTCTATAAACATGAATTCATCATATATTCTATAAAAAGTCAACATATCTCTAGGACATAATGAATCCTACTAGACCATCAAGTTTCTTATGTAACCTGAGTCAGTTCATCCTCCTTAACTCTTTATGGAATCTTCTCAACATCCATCCAACGAAGCCTTCATATTTTTAAGTATTAATCATATCCAACTTTAAATTTCGTCTCTTGGAATCATATATTCATGTGATCCATCTCATTTAAAATGTAACCTTGATCCATAAAAACCTTTTCTTTGGTAGGAGTATATAAATAATATCCCTTTTTTCTTTTTTATGACTAATTTACATTCATTTTCTCAATCAAAGGTACATTTTTTCAAAAGTAAAATGTTTCAAATATGCTTAATAACTCCAAATATTCATGAAATATATATATTGATACATTTATTATTCCATATCTCATATACTGAATTTATGAATGACTTATATATAACATGGTTAAATAGTAATGTAGAATGTTCTAAACATATCTCTAGAATGAAATAGGAAGCTCACACGTACTCATTATTGATCAAATTAGGTATTATACAGAATCATTATACCTCTTAAACAATCCATTCCACTGTGGTATTATTGGTGGATTATTTTTTAAAATAATTACAATATGTCTTAGTTGATAATTTAATTATTTGATCAATTATTCACCATCCTGATCTGATTGGATAATCTCAATAATTGTTTCCACTTGATTATATAATTCATTCCAAAACTCATTGAAATTTTTAAATGTTTCAAAATTTTGACTCATTAGAAACACATACCAATACAATCTAAATTAATTGGGAAAATTTATGATTTAATTTAAAAAACCAAAATATTGTGCCCTCATTGGTCTATATAAAAAATAGTCTGTAAAATCTAACTTTCTATCATCCATATCACCTTTCTCATTAAAAGGTTCTTTAGTCGTTTTTCTTAATAAACATGATCTAATGTTATCAAATGATTATTATTATAATGATTATAATAATCAATATCAATATTGTATATGAATTTGGTTTCTGATTTATATGTCTATTTAGTCAACTCCAATGGTAAGTGGGGTTAGAATCAACCATGTACCTTCATTATGAATGTTATAAATTGGACTATCCATATCCATAATATATAAATTGTTTACCATATTTATAATTCCATAAAACATTTTATTTATATATATATATAAATCATGTTCATAATAACAAATGAAAATATAATATTTTCTAAAAATTATACAAAAAAATTATTTATTGTAGGGACATAAAAACTATTCTCCAAATCTAGAACTAATCTACAGTGAAAACTGAAGTCATCAGTGTTATATTCTAATATAACTACAAATTATCCATTATTAATGTGTATATTAACTTTATCTTTCTTAAACTCACTCTTATATTTGGATTATTTCTTTAGCACAAATATGTGGTGTACACCCAATATCAAATACACATATATAAAATTTAGAGAAATTAATTTCTATATCATTTTCATTAAAATTCATAGAATTGTTCTATTTGAGAAATATAATTACCCTTAGATAATAATCTAGAATAGTTTTATATATTATGAATATATGAAATCTCAGAAGGATAAACATCACACATCTAATAATCTACAATAAAATTATATCTATAGGTGGGAATAATTTTCTATATCTTCCTATCAATAAACTTTAAAAGGATTACTCAAACTAAAATTTAAAACCTCATACATGATATCTATCTTTTGGCCCATGAAACATATCTTCATTAAATAATGAATCATATTTTGAATAAAACATATCTACTTTTCTATTTCGGTTGGAAATAATACCAATCATATCACATGAGAATATTTGATAGTTTCATGGGACAGTCTCTAATTATATCCCTCAAATCAATAATAGTTTACTTTATTCATAAGGATTCCTAACCCTGATACATTCCTAATTAATTATATCATAAATACCACATTTTAATTTCCAAAATTAATCCTTACGTTTAGCCACATACATAATTGTTTAAAAAAGATAATCCAAGGGTGTCCCTATTTATCATAAACTTAAATATTATATGATTGAGATATTGACATGTATTTCATTTGGATAAAATATTATAATTAGTATTTTAATGGTTTTAATTTAACGTATTACCTAATTTAATTTATATATTTTAATAATGATGGACTTGAATCCTCTTCTTTTAAAGAAAATCAAATTCCCTCTTTTTCATTAGTAGACGGGGACCCAAAACATCTTTCATAGGCCCAAGGGAATAATGGCCTGAAAGAAACCCAGTCATGTGGACTAGTGGGAATTAAATCCCATATTATCATGCCTAACAAGCCCAACCAACCTATGGTTATAAATCCATCTTTACCATATTGTCGAACGTGTGATTATGTCTCACTAGGTCCACCGTCGACACTCCATATCCTCTAGAATTTCATCTCTGTAACATGTTCAGTAGGACCTCATGCTCTTGTGAACATACATCCCTCTTCATCCCGGGTATATCTCTCCCCTATAACATCTATTAAATAAATAATTAGTATTTTACTCGTGACCCCATGCTTGCGACCTATCATTTCCAAAATCCACCTTGTGCATTGTGTTCTTGAGAAATAGGCCATATCCCCAAAAATTTTCGTAGAAAATGTGCCATGGGTAATGATAAAACCATGACCCCCTTCTCGTAGGATTCCATTGATAGGGATAGTTCAC
Organism: Viscum album; assembly: GCA_963277665.1. Classification (NCBI taxonomy): domain Eukaryota; kingdom Viridiplantae; phylum Streptophyta; class Magnoliopsida; order Santalales; family Viscaceae; genus Viscum; species Viscum album. Next base: position 648,528,987 of record OY728119.1, read on the forward strand.
CAATCAACCTACACTGCATTTGAATCAAATTTAATATAAATTATATTAAAATTAAATTATAAAATATTCCTTCTCATAAAATCTTTGTAATAAAATATTTTAGTCCCCTTGTATTCATGCTTCAAATGATTTAATTTTTAAATCACCATTATATTTATTATATATTTATGTCCAAAAAATATTGATTTCTAACTATTTAGATTAAAAAATTTTGTGTTACCCACATAAAAATAGAATCCAAAAATAAATACACATATCCAAAAAAATCCTATGAATATAGTACATGATTATTTCATGTAATAGATAAAAAATTATATTAAATTAGTAATCTCTAAAATAGTATGATTGGATACATAGATAACCTTCACCCATGTTTTTATATTAAAGAAGAAGCCTATATATATGTGGATAGTCTAACCCAAAGCCCATATACACAAGGATACATTACGAAAGATAGATTCTAATTAATCATAACTCTAATACCTAATATTTGTAAACCAAAATCAAAAAATATAAGTCCTAACCCATTTTTTAAGCAGGTGAATTACCTTATATATAAATTTTATGGTAATGGAAAGAGTTCCATTCGAATAAACCTTATGTATGGAGTAAACCTTATAGATGTAAACCTTATACGTGAAACCCTTCTGTATCAAAGAGATCAAATGGAAATAATTCCATCATTTGTCTTTGTATTATAACCTCCTTTACATCATGACTCACTAGAATGTCATGGAGGTTGGAATAAGTCCACTTGTATGGTGAGTGATCCATCACAACCCATGGATATGTTATAAAGAGGTTATTTTGATGGATTTCCTTCAATGATATTTGTTAAGATCATTCAATTAATGATCATATAAATAGTGATATATTGTAAGGTACACATATGAAGGTAAATTCATTTACAATGTATGATTTAAAATCATTCCATGTTCAATCTTTTATTTGGGTTTCTATATTTCTTCTTATATTTTTAAAAAATATAATTATAACCATTGTGACTAATCCCTATTATATCTCTTAATTCACTAAAATACCATAAGTAATTTATGAAAACAAAAATCGCAACTCATTAGGAATCCTTGATAACTCGTTTAGATCTATTTTATCAAATTCTATTCATTTTAAAACAAAAACCTTAGGAAAATTTAATACTTATCCTAAGTCCAAACCATGTGACCATACTGGTCTTTTTATAATTGACCAAAAATATTATGTAGGTTAAAAGGAAAGTTTTATTATTTTATATTATATCTTAATTTATGACATATAAATATCATATTTTTGAACTTTGATAGTTATATTATATTATTTAGGTGTATTATTGTTACAATAATTGTAAGGTATGACTCATCTTGTATTGTTTTGATTTATCATAGGCAGTAGAGTGTTAATGAGGTGACACTTGAATCTTCTACACATTGGTTATCATTAATTAGTACTTGTTTAACATGAAATATTTGTTACATTAATGGATAATGGTTATATAAAATTTCACTATATTCATCACTCGTATATTTATGAAACATATGACGAGCTTCATGGGCTTGTGGAGAACCCCCGTAGCCTATAAAAATATGGAAGGTTTATGATTGTAAAATGGTTGTGTGTAATACTCTGGAAAATCATTGGTTTCTACTTTCTCTCCCCGGAATCTCTCCTCTTAAATTTCACCACATGATACTGCTATATCATGGTGGTTCAAAAGGTCATAGCCAAATCATTTGGGTGATTTTTTGCAACCATAGGTTACACCATTGGTGGAATATACTTTAGGTTATTCATTGTTGGTTTTCATCAATAACATGAAAAAGGAAATAGTAGTGGCATACTTTGGTGTACAGTACACATTCTTTGTTTATATTTTAAATGATTAAATTTTAAAATTCAATGTGTAATTGAGTTTAATGGGTTTTAGAAATATCCTTAATTTGAACAATCATTAAAATTTTCGTAGAAATATTTTATATGTGATTGAAATTGGAGAGTACCCTTATGTATCATCTCTATTTATAAGGAAAGTGTTTCAATTGAGTTACACTTACGAGATGAGTAACCATTATGTATCAAACCCCTATGCACATAACCATTATGTATCAAAATAGTTTCAATATTGTATCCCTTACGCATGATGTAACCCTTACATGTAGAGCCCTAAAACATATAGTATCACATAAAGGAACAAACCTTATATATAAATAAAACTATATTTGATAGAGTATCATGAAATTGAATAAATATTACATATTATTAAAACCATATGTAAGAGAGTCCCAAAAAAATTCTGAAACCTTATATTTGAATTAAACTATAAATAATAGAGTCATTTTCAATGGAAAAAACCTTATGTTTGGAGTATCATTATACACAAATCACATTTATTTCAATAATTATAGGGTGAAATGTTTTTATAAAACCTTAGTTTCTATCATATCCTTTGATATAAAAATATCATATCTTATGAAACGAATAAAAAACATGGGTTTTAAACTTATTATAATTTACAAAACATATCATTCATTACCTATGAATAAACAAAACGCATTATCATATGCTATAATGTACAGTCAGGTAGAGAAATTAGGCCATCTGATAGATAACATTCAACTCTTCCATATTTATGCAATGATACAACATCAAACAGAATATAATATGTAGGTTATTCATGAAAATAGAAAATGTACATATTGATTCATTGATAAAAATGGATCTAATACCATGTATTATTTTTTTAGTATTATCTCATGATCATGGTAGTATAATAAACCAACTAATTTTAAAGATCTATTATCAAGAATTAACATATATTATGATGAAAAAATATATAAAGTGCACCTAAAATTAAGAAATATCCAGCATTTTTGAACATCAAAAAAATTTTATTGATTAATATCCATAAGATATATCCACAATACTCTTATATATATAATGATGACACCATCCATTATGATCCTTATTCGTAACAATTACAACTCCAAACATAATTGGTGTTCTAGTACTTTCACCATGAAGATGAATGGTGAATATGAATGATGATAAGGATTTAGATATGGATTAAGAGTCTCGTATATACTCAAATGGTGAATCACATATATTTATATATGATCCTTTTATTTAATGAATGGATAAAAAATTTCAACAAACTTTCATGGTAGGATACATGTGTTTTTAAATAATTCATGACCATTAACATATGATAATAAGTTGAATGTTTAAAATAAATAAGTGAACAAAAATTGAGGTAACCCATTGATTAATAATCAAAGAAAACTCTATGGGATATGTTGTAGAATCCATTAACCTATTATCATAATCCTATTTTATGGTACTATATATAAAAATCATCATTTCTATTATATCATGATATCATATTCTTTAATATGAATTATATATATATATATATAAATTGATATAAATCAGGTGAAATTGTAAAATATAATATTCTTATTTTAGTTTACTTATAACAAATCTAACACAAAACATACATTCATTTCTTTTTTGGAACTAAGAATTACATTGTATATGTTGTAGTGGAAAAATTTCTAGTCTTTGATGATGCACAATTATCCATAACTATAATATTCTATTTATGTTTAAATGAATCCCAACCTTGTTGATTTAAACTAAAAACATGACTAAAATTATCATTATAACTTAAATGGTCTTCTCCATATCTATCAACTTTCTCTAATGAAACCCTTGAAATTATTTTGAAAATCAAAAATAAGTGCACTATGAATTGGTTATATTGATTGAAGACTGTAATATTCATACAATCATTTCTCCTATAAAAATATTGATAGCAATATTATCTATCCTCTTTCAACTAGAGAAAAGAATATTAATATTTTAGAGTTTATATATATATATATATAATCAAACTAAAAATACACTTTCTGATTTTTTCTCAAGGCTAGTTAAACTAGTGTGCCCTAAAGCATTAAAATATTTATTTATCAACTGTTTTTACTCTTCTATGATGATTCCAAAATTAAAATAAATATTAATTTAATATTTTTTATGAAACCCGATTATATATATATATAAAATATTAGACTACATATATAATTAATTATCACATAATACTGATAGATATAATCGTCACTATAATAAGGAATAATCACCTGAGTGTGTTCTTAATTTCCATATAACCCAAATACAAGTCATATTTATAAGAAATCAAAATCTCAAATACCTCCATAATGTGTTCCTCCCAAATATTCTAACAATCGGAGAAAATTTAACATGATTATATAAATTATAAAATTTAAATATTAAGCTAACATATAAACATATTAATAAAAAATAATGTTCTCAAATCTCTATCCATTTTCTATTATTAACTATATCACCCAATTTATGCTAGATATTTTGTTGCATTGGTATGGTATTGTTATATATTGGAAGGGAACCCCAGAAAATTTTATATTCTATCCAATTACACATAATCATTTCTGTATATTTGTTATAATACACCTTGATTTTTTTATTTATATTCTAGAAAGTTTTGATCCACGTACTATCATAGAATCTGGCACTCAAACAAGAATTACAAAAAATTATAGATACAAATAAGTTGGTAACAAAATAATAAATGGAAGATAATTACTTATATAAATGAAAATAAAAAAAATACTTACTTGGGGAATGTGGTGGTGTTGTATTTATATCAATAGGATGACCATTATTTCTTATATCCTACACATTAGGAAGGCTCATATTACCCTCTTCGGTAGTAGGAGGAGGATTCATGGAAGGAGGGGTAAAAGTAATAGGTGATGATATCATTGAAGTGTTTGGAAGCTATTATGAAAGGATATGAATTATGTAATATTCATATTGGAGGAATCAATGACATGGTGGAAGAAAATGTGCTCTTAGAAAATATGGTGTAAGTGGAGTTGGTGTCTCTAAATAAGGTGGATTGGTCAAGGTAGATAGTGTAGTAGACCCAACTATGAAATGGATCAAATGATGAGGGGTATAAAGAGATCATTGTGTCATCAAATATTTAAAAAATTATAAATTATTATGTATAAATACATATAAAAATTAATTATTTTTTTAATTTAATATATATAAACTCGCGACGTGATTAGCGGGTTTATTCCCCTATATCAAATACATTAATTATTTTGATCAGTATTAACTCATTCAATAAATTCTCAATGTGCATAATCTGATATAATAAATGACATGAATATAATCATCGGTAAAAAATTTATAAAAAGTACATAGAGAAAAATATATTTAATTTATAGAGGATTAAAATTATATTTTATATAACATTTTAAAAAGCGCATATAAAAGTATAAAAGAATATTTTATATAAATATTTTTAATAATATACAAAACTAAATAAACTATTAAAAAATATTGACAAATATATAATATTATAAAGGTATAATTTTAAAAAGAATTTATAAAATAATTAATTATAGAATCATATAAATATAAAAAAGTATAAAATGATAACTATATATATAATTTAAATTAATAAAATAAAATATTTTATATAATTTACAAAATTATATAAAACTATGAAAAATATTTTAAATAGTATAATAATTTAAAATTAACTTCACCAAAAAATAGTTATATTTATTTATATTTACAAATTTATCAAATTCTGTTTAATATAATATTTGAATAAAATATCCTACATATTTTATAAATGTTTATAAAATTATACTTATAAACATCAAACAATTATACTATTTAATATTTATAACATTATAAAATTATCGAATAACATTTTTGAAAGTATATCAAATCCTAAAATTTCATCCTCATATAACACCCAATTTCAAATAATCATTTACTAATAATCATTATGAATAAAAAATATATTTGGATTTTCAAACCCAAATCAACACCTCAAAAGGAAGAAATAAATGTTCAAACTAATACAAAAATTAATTATCATATACCTTGAAACAAAATTCATTATAAGGGGTTATGGTCGGTCTACAAAAAAATAATTAAACAATTGATCAATGACACCTGTAAAATACTGGCATCTTTGTCAGATAATTGAAGGGTGGCAACGAATTGAAATGATTGTGAATGTATTATCATCCAAGCCTTAGACAAAAATTATTTTATAATGTTTCACCTCTATTTTCAAAAAATGAAAAACAATGATCCAAATTTCTATATAGGTTAGAGTATAATAGCAATAGGGGTGAATTGCCTTTAAAAATTGAAATAATAAATGTAAACGCAAAATCAATAAAAATTGATTTTGACTTGAGGAAGAGATAAAATAAAAAATTCAATCTTTATTAAAAATATAAAATGTCAAATTTAACAAAGTAATTATTTACAAAAAGAAAAATTATAATTTGATTTTTGAAATTATACATACCGAGATTCAATAATGCAATTCATAAATTGAAAAAGTGTGAAAACATGGTTTGATAAAGGATTCCATCAATACCCCGTTGTAATCCTATCTATATCCACTTGAATGGTTGACATGTTTTTCATTTTAGTAAATTAATTTTAATGGGGATCAATTAACCATGTCCTCCTTTTCCATTCTTTATAATTAGAATGACACCAAGTCTCCCTTACATAAACGGTAGTAAGCACCCATCCCCCTTGATCTTTACAATTTACTTCCAAAAAACCAATTGTTGAAAGTATGATGAGAATGAAATGATTTTATGAATGAAATTATATTACAAATTTTATCTAATATCTCCCTATAATTATTTATTCAATTTTGAGGATAAATATAAATAGATTGAGTTGAGAGCCTTTGAGGATGAGAATTGATAATTTTCTCTTTCAGGGGATTTTTAGTTTTTTAGAGATTTGCCAACATTCATTTTAGTGAGAGTTTGTTACAAAAGATAATTGATGAGATCAATGACTCACAAGGAAACTATTTATATGATTTATTAGAGATAGTGGTCCCTTGGGTTGAGATGAGGATTTAATAGCTTGAGTAAAAGCATTTAAAAATTTGTTAAATTCTTTTTAGAAGGATTTATGCCATAGATACCAGCAAATCTGATGATCCCACTAGCTAGTTATAGAGACACCTAGGAACTCCTTAGAACATTATTCTTCCACCAACTAGATGATACTACTCTACTAGTTTGTCATTATACAATCTAAGGATTAGAGGATACTTCACATCCCACTAATTGGTTGGTGGTTTTACACTGGAATGTTGGTTCTGTCTATCTGTGCATTCTTCAAATGTTGTCCTATAAAGATTATTCATTATCTATAAATTATATATCAAACTCCCTTATATGGATTCAGTTTTTCTATTATGATTTCCTAAAGATTTTAAGGGTTATTTAAATCCATTAACATGAACGTCCAACTTCAACACTATTCCATCATTTTTTTTTATTAAGATCAATATATGGAAACTCAAAAATGTCGTTTTCATCCAGAAAAATGAAACTATTAGACCCATAATTTATTTTTTTAATTATGGAAACATTATGAGAGAGAGAGGCATAAAAATATCCACCTTTGTTTATGAGAAACACTTATCATAAAATATGCATCAAATGTAAATCAACAGTGAAACATGTATTAAAATTAATTCGAGATATTTTAATTATAAAATACCTCTCACCAATAATAAAAAAAATTATCCTCCTTAGAAACCAAATCGCATCCCCACTTTAAAATTATTAAAAAAAATTGGGTGATGAATATATATATGTGTTTGTGTGTGTGTCAATAAGATTAATTTAAAATAAGTTAAAAAATAAATATATGATATTTTATGTCCCCTATAATGATTTTGATAATCCTAAAAAATTCTTGGAATATAGAGTAAGGGTGTTAAATAAAAAAAATATTTACAAAATGTGAACAACATGAGATGGATTATATATATAACATTTATAAATTAATCAACTTAAATTGAAAGGATGTTAAAATAATCTTTTCAAAATAATTTTAAAATGTAAAAAATAAATGTATAAGAAATATTTTCAAGATTTTAAAAATTTAAAATATTTTATTAAAAAAATAAAAACTAATATAAAGATGAATTTAAATAGCTATTTGAAAATAAAAAAAATAGAGAAACGAAGACATTTATTTTGAAAATAGGAAATATGAAAACAAACATTATACTATTAAAAGAATAATAATACATATAAAATATAGAGATGGGAGGGATTTTGAAATAAACATCATTAGGAATTTAAAAGATGTAAAAACATATCCTTGTTGTAGATTATCTCTTATCTTTACTGAAAATGGATCCCCCTCAATTGGATCATTTTACCAAGAGATCATACTGCAATAATAGATCCATAAATTCAAGAGTTTTATATGCCATTTTTATTGTGAAGATTCCATATGACATGATAATTAATCAAGTTGGTGTAGACCGTAAAAATATCAATTATGAGTGATTTTTAGTTCCGTTGTGTACTTGGGCCCATAAATGCTATCTGATTAGAATTTATGAACCAAAACTAGTTAACAAAAAATTCAATTAAACCTATGGAAATAAAGATGAATAATTTTTAGACTACTATATGTTGTATTTTTCCAACCATGCTAATAAATTTGATGCCCATGTTTTCAAAAATATTTTCAAAATTCATTTTGGGAACATCCACTTATAAAATTGGTATTTTGAGAAATATTGATTACATTTGAAAAACCAATATCTTAATTACTTTTGAGATAATGCTGGGATACAAAATTAGAATTTATATTTTGTTCAACTTAGTGAATTGAAAAATAGTATTTATATGATTTTTGATAGTTTATAATATATTATAGACAATTAGTTGTATTCTTTTTAATTTTGAAACTAAATCTATATTTTCATTATAAAAAAATATTATTTCAATAAAATGTTGATCTTTTAATTATGAACATGACTTTATTTCTCAATAAGTATTATATATATAAGTAATTTTTTCAAAAAAATTATTAAGTTTATTTTATTAATTCTAAGAGAGATAATGTTAATAGGAACAAGAGGATGAAGGGGAAGAATAAGACACATGAGAATATACCTCATCACCTACCAAAATTTGTTCCATGATGAATTTTGGACTTGATTCACTTGATGAGGTTGAATACATAGAGTCATCACATATACTCCCTGTTGATAGTTTAAGTGATTTATTTCCATTATACTTCATATTAAAATTTCTTTAATATAAGATGCAATTGAGTAAAATATGAACGTTCTTATTTCATTAATATCATGTCATATTAGATGCATAAATGGATATTTCTTTTTGGAACCATTGGATGTTTTCTTCTTTTTGATCAAATTTTTCAATTTTATTTTCAATTATTCAATATTGAATTAATTATCATTTGAATCTAAATAATCAACATAAATGAAATAAATTATTGTTTTGGTTTCAATGGAATCCTTTTCTTCATTTTCTTATTTTTAAAATTTATATTTCATGGAAATTTAATTTTCATAAGCAATCATATTTCTCCTCATGTTCTAAATTTTTTATATAAATTTACTCTCGCATAACCATCTCCTTCGGTTCTGATGATCTACCCAAGACCCACAAAATATTTTTAGTATAGTATATTTATAATAATAGTCCCCAAGAGACGGTTGGACATCACAATTTTTAATCAATAATGAGAAAAATATTATAAATAGATTAATTTTCATGCATACTAAAACATTCAAAGTATTTTTTATATGTACCATGATTAATACTTTTGAATTTTATCATAACTTAATTACTAATTTATAACATTATCCAAATTTTATGGGTACTTTTCAGGATATATTTTATTACATTTATTTTTTTCAGGCCAATAAGAAAATGTTTTATTATTTTTAAAATCTAATTCAATAAATGGAATTTATTGTAGAGTCCATTTATCATTTAGTTCTATTTTAGGGGTATAACCAAACCTAAAAACATAAAAATTGGATATGAAAATGATCTAATGAAAATAGACAAGATTGATCACCAATAAAAGTAATTTGTTCGATTAAAGAGAGTATCAGGGATATAACACTAGTAAAAAACTATTTTTAATATCTCCCTTTTAATGTCATTCTTTTAGAACCGACAAGAAATTTTTTGGAATTTTCATTTTCATAATTATTTCACATATTTTACTATATAACTAATGTTAAAATCGATTTTTTAATTTATTCATCGGTTATGAGGAACCAATGTTAAAAATTGGTTTTTCAGGTTCGTTATTTATTAAATAATCTAAAAGAAAATGTAGACATCTTTATAACATAGGTTATTAAATGACAAACATTATAATGCTTTTAATGTTTTATATTTATAACATATATTATCAAATAATGAATGTTAAAAATCAATTATAACGTCAATTATTTAACAAACTGTGTTATAATTATTTTAAAATTATTTTTATAATGTCTGTTATGAAAGAACTGATGTTATAATCCTTTTATAATTTTATGAATGGGAAATGGTATTATTTCACAATATTTCATTCTCGAGATAGTAGCCATCATTTCTCACCTATGAAATATGTAACGTTGTCCTTTCACTGATCTTAAGCACTTCCATCTAGTAGTATGATCATTACACAAGCTTAGGAATAATCAAACATATCATTGTACATCGAAGATATGTCTTCTCGTCTCTCTAATAATCCCCTAACATGTATGTTTCCCTATTTTTAGTTGTTCTGTGGTGATGATTCCCTAACCCCTGTTTTTTCAAATTTGTAGAGTCCATTCAAACATTAAAATCTTTGTACACCCTTGATTTCTGTTGGTTTCATCATTATTCATTCTACTAGAGATCTATTGGTCACCAACTAGATATCCCAATGATTTATAGTCACAAAATCTATTAGGTATCATTCCAATTACATACTTATATTGACAACGTATTGTGTTAATTTTATTTCATGAGTAATTTCATGATAAATTTATTTTATAAAATCATTATTTTAGTCGTTTTGGTGTTATTTGACCAGGAGGAAGCGAACTAGGAAAATTTGGACCAATAGTTGGTTATTTGATTAAATTATTTGCTTCATTAATATTGACAAATAATTTTCCTTTGTTATATATTTTTTTAATAGTGAATGTTTTTTTCTATTATTAATTATCAATCATATAATTTTTTGATTTTTGATAGTATTAAATGTGTTATTGTCAAGTTTATTACTAATTTATGCACAATAAAAAATGATGCCTTGATCTTTAGATCATTAATCATTTTGGATGTTGATGTTTCTAAATCTATCAATGTAGTTACTTTAAATGGTGAGTACTAAATGTATATCCCCACTAGTTATGATTCACATGTGTTCTTTCAATCTATGAATAGTTCTGATGATTCATTGGGTAGTAGAACGATTGATTGATTGTCCTGTGTTATATTCCATTGATCACTTCAAAATCCATTAAACATGAAGGAGACTATTTATATGTTACATATTTTGTAGAACCTTACTCTATGTATATTTCGATTTTATAATAACTTTTATATATGAATATCTATGATTTATTAAATAAAAAATCATTAAGTAATCATAATTCTCCTATAATCCTCGTCATATGATATATATTTAATTATCATCACTATTATATTTATCTATGTTATGACTAATGGTTTACATCATATTTAGATTTTAATTGTAGAATATTTATAATGTTTAAATTCTTGAGAATGTTACCCTCCAAATTTTTATTTCCTTATTTAATATCAATTGCCATTTTCACTTTTCAGTATTGTTTAATATATAAAATTATGGTCTGTTACGTTGAGAAAGTTTTATTTAGATTTTGAAAAATCTTAATATAATGCTTAATAATTTTCTTATCTATGTAGATAGAAATTTTTTATTGTTGAAAATTTACTTAGAAGGCGGACACGTTTTTTTTACATTTAATGAAATAATTCATTAATACATTGATTTAAATATTTTTTTTAAATTTTAAATGTGATTGATGTTATCAAATATCTCCCTTTATCTAAAGTAAAAAATGATGTATTTTTTATTTATATTATAAGGTGAAATGATTTGTTTTTTTGAAATATATTATTTTGAGAAAAATGTGTGAGATATTGTTTTAAGAGTATTTTTATGTTAATGATGTTTTTGTAAATATAAATATCACATAGTGGTTTTTGAGATTATAAATCTAAAGGTTGATTAATTTTGATTTCTGACTTATATTTAAACTTTTTTTTGATTAATATCTAGAATTTATAATTATAATTTTCAAATATGGTTACATTTCATTTAAAATCAAAATGTTTATTTTCTTTCAAATTATGAAATCATTAACATATATTTATACTTGGTTTAACTTGATTAATTTATTCTCACATTTATCACCACTATTTTTTTATTTGAAATTTTGTTTATTTCTTAAAGATAATAATGAGTTGAAGTTGGTTTAAAGAACTTCAAATGTATGGTGCAAACAAGGAAGGTGTTGATATTTTTATTGGAATTTTTTGAACAAAATGTTCTAAAAAATAAAATATTTTCATGTTTACGCATCAAATTTTTAAATAAAAATAATTTTAAAAGTAAAGAGACAAAATATCATTTAAATTTTCATGGTTTTAATCTAAGTTACAGTCCTTGGGTTTGTCATCGTGAAACTATGAATAATTTCATATCTAATGATGATGATGCTTTGCAAGATGATAACTCTGATATAATTTTTGAAATAGATCATGATATTTATGTAGATTTATTTAAGAAATAACCTACAATTCAGTTTCATATGGTGATGAAGATAATTTATTGTATCTTAGATTCATGGAATTTATGGTTTTATTGTCGGTGATAAGATTGATTAACTTAGTGGTGAAACATAGTAGGAGGGAAAAATGTTGATTTTCTATAATTGTTGAAGGATATTCTTCTTATAGATAATAATATTCTTGATTCACATTATAAAGGTAACAAAATAGAATTCTAGATGATATTAGGGTCCGAAAAAATACATGGATTCCTATATAACTTTGTCTTATATTGGATGGAATATGAATATCAGTCAAAGTGTCCCAAATGTGGGACATCATGGTATAATTTGAAATCAAACATACATACTAATTTAGCAGTTATGGAGACCCCATAAAAGTAATTTTTGTATCGTCCTGTAATTTTCCATTTAAAACAATCATTTTCAAATTCAAATGACGTAAAAAGTTTAATATGGCAAGCATAAGAGTCAATTTGTGAAAAAAAATTCTATCATCGAGCTGATTGTCCATAGTGGATGAAAACTGATCAGCAATTTAATATATTCATAAATTAAGTAAAAAATATTAGACTTGTACTATGAATGGAGGGAATGAGTCCATATTGAATCCTATGTAGTTTAAATAGTTCATGGCCTATTTTATTGGTAATTTTCAACTTATCCACTAAATTTTACAAGAACTGTAAATATATCATTTTTATTTTAATGATATCTCAACCAAAACCACCCATAAATGATATTTATGTTTTATTATCACCATTAATATATGAATTGAAACTCTTATTGAACGATATTATTATGGTATATTATTATTATAAAATGATATATTTTAAACTATATTCAATGATATTTTTCTCAATAAATAACTTCTCATTGTATGAAAATTTTTCTTGATACAGTGTTTAAGGGTATAAAGCATATCCAATTTGTGAGAAAAAAAACATCATATTATTGACTACATAATGAGAGAAAAATTATATACATGGGTCATCTAATTTTTTATCTATGTATCACACAAATATAATATTGAAAAAATATTTGAAGGCTCAAAATAATTTAATATTTCTCTAAAACATTTATCCTATGATAAATATTTTGATAGGGTGAAAACCTGTAAGTTTAAATTGGAATGACATATAAATATAGTAATGATAGAAATATTTAGATGAAACGTTCAATATTTTGTGGGATGCCATATCTGATATATCATGATGTGAAACATAACATTGATTTCATGGACATAGAGAAAAATATTAGTGAAATATTGATTGGAACAATTTCAGATATTAAAGAAAATACTTATGGTGGTTTGAATGTAAGACTATACTTACTGTCTATGGGAATACGTCTGGATTTATCTCCCACTCTTGTTGAAAAGTGATCATTTTAATCCATCTTTTCATACAATATTCAATAGATAGAAAATTATCATCTATCAGTGTCTTCATGATATTAATGTTCTACTGGGTTATTCATTAAATGAAAGAAATTTTGTTTCTTCAAATGATTTCTTGTGTATGGGTATAAAATATCATGATTTCCACGTCATGATGCAACAATTCCTACCAGTTTCATTGCATGTAATTTTTCTCATTCCCGTTAGAATGACTATCAAGAAAGTGGTTTTTTAATTTCAATTTGTAATAAGGTGATTGATCTGAATTCTTTCAAAATTTTGGAAAACAAAGAAATTTTGATAATTTTTCAATCAGAAATGTATTTTCCCGGATTTTTTCGACATAATGGTTAATTTTTTTTTATTTGGTTTGATTAATCTTTTTTTCGGACCTATATATCTACGTTGTATGTATCCTTTTGAATGATATATAAATATATTTAAGGGGTATATTTATAATACATATCAAATTGTAGCCTCTATTGTTGATATGTATATTTTTGAGGCGGTTGTGCAGGTGTGTACAAGTTACTTCTCTATAGAAGAGCACATAGGTATGCCTCAATATCTCAATAAATGGGTTAATTATGTGGGAACGTGGATCCATGGATAGAAATTGAAATCCCTTTCAAGTAAACAAATAAAGAATTTACATTTATAAATATTGGATAACATAGATGAATATTAACTATATATAACATTTCATGTAAATGTTTTGAAACAATTTTCTCCCAAGAAAAAATATATGTGGATTTTGAATGTGAATAAAAATCTTTTTTTACCTTGGTTTAAAGAGACAACCCATGGTAGATCATATGCATTTGAAACATTAAAATACATTGTGTTTGGTCCATGTTTAAATTTGATAACTAGGTCTAGGTATGAAATTAATGTAAATACATTTCATTAGAAAGATCATGATAGTATATGTTCCGATCATAATAGTATTGTATTATTTTTTGTAGAAGAAATTTATTTTCCAAGTTCTAAAGACAAAAACCCAGTTTACGCATAAAGTTCATATTTTCAAGTCATTGAAGAAATTTGAGAGATTGATTACATTAAATTTATTGTTCATGTAATTAACTAAAAATGGTTTATCGGTAATAAAAAGGTCAGACATGATGAATTAATAATGAAACAGATTAATAAAAATATATTATAAAGAATATGATCCTTTTATAATGGAATCACATACAAAAAATATTTCTAGGTTCTTGGTCAATCAAGTTTGTAGTCTTGTCTTTCTTAAATGGAAAATATTATATTAGTGATGATAAACTAGAAGATGGTGATGATTCATGGGAGATCCATACTTCCATGAAAATATTAATAGATAATAATGACCAATATTTCATAGAAATTGTTTGTTCCATAAGCAACAATCATGATGAAAGAATTTGCGGAAAAATATGGTAGTACATTCCAAATATTATAGGTAACATATGATTATTTCTCATTTACTTTTATTTGTTTCATAAAATGTAAGATATTTTAATTTTATTTTATTTAGTAAACAAAATATTAAAACTATTAAGTCAAAAAAAATTATATTAGTATATTTTTGTTTTTTTTCATGTTTAGAATTTTGTATCTTATCTTTTAAATGATTTTTTAAAATATAATTATTTTAAATATAATATTTCAAAGAAAAACAAATATAGTTTTTCAAAAAGATATTATTTTAAATATAATATTTCAAAATAAAAATATACTACTATATGGAAAAAATATTATTTTTATGTAAAAAAAGATTTATTAGGTTGGGCCATTTTTAAAATTATTACACTATTTTGGGATTTGTTCTCATTCATTTACATGAAATTTCATATATCATAATTATTTTTAAAATTTTAGATAAATATAAGAAATATGAATAACAATGTTGTTATGTTTAATTTAGTTTACATTTTGTTTTATAATTTTTCATTTTCTTATTTACATTATTATTGTAATAGTTGAATTTGTATATGTGTGTAATAATTGATTGTTGGTTGGACTTTTAAGATAATGAAAAATCAATAAACTAATCAACCAAAAACTTATTGAGATGAGTGTAATCATACCTACATGGAGGCACATGAACAGGCTCTAATTGATGATCCCAATCCTTTTTTAAAATAGTCATATACTCCCATAGAGACAAATAAAAGTACTAGGGTTGGTAAACATGGAAACAATCATTTACCCAGATTATTTATTTCTCGTCGTGATGAAAAAATGTTACAAGTGGACATTATTTATAAAGATATTCCAAGAGGTCATAATTCTAAATGATTTTGGTGTTTTATATCAGTTTAGGATAAAAGAAAAGCCAGTATATTGATTGATGATTTGAGAAGTGTGTGAAAATTGACACTATCTCTATTGTGGGAGACCATTTTGGTATGCTCATTTTTTATTGTTAAACTAATCTTGATATATTTATATTAACATATTTTTACCCATCTTATTAGTTGAAATATTATATACCTGAAATTGGAGGATTCAGGATGACATTTTTATCATTTGATACTTGGATATGGAATGATTTCAAATCGAACCTCACATCTAATTTCATTTTTGGTCATTGGAAACAACATAATCCATGTGATATATATCCTTTTATAAATGGACACACATCAAATAAATTTTTTGAAAGTAGAATTTATGAAGCATTTATGGTAACTGTAATGTAAACATTTAGGTGTTTATGTTGATGATCTTATTAATGATTTCATATTAATAGATTATTGCAATTGAGTAGATCTCACTAGGAGATAAGATTTTGATATGTATACCCTCATAATTTTTCTAGGTGATGGATTACTTTATTGGAATAAAAAAAATTATATTTGGAAATATTCAAAAACTGAGATCTCAGAATTCAAGCTCTAGAGAGGTTTACCCTCCATCCACCTAGTTAGATATGAAAAATGGAAGAGGGATAAGATTAAAAAAATGAAAATTATATTGTGGGTGATTCTTGAGTTATAGCTAAGAGGATTGTAAGATTATTGTTGTATTTACATATTTATGTTAATTAAATACATTATATATTTTGAATTATAACATAATTTTTCAAATAATTCATTTTGGATTCTACTGAATATCAAAGAACACATGGGGTATTTATAGTAGACGGTAGGAAAGACATTTTATCTGCAACACTGGGAATGCTCGAACACATAGTTCATGAATGAGGATACATGATGGGTGTATTCATGAGAAATATGTTTCCCCATTCTTATGATTTTATAATGGTGGATTTTTTTTAAAAAAAATAATATTTTGAGGCTCAAGATTATAATATTTTTGTGAAGATGGAGGATACAATTAGATCATCGGTACAGTCCATGTTTACAGATATGAAAAAATAATTCCAGACTGCAACTCTCACTCCATTGTCTTTTCCAATACCATTGTTTCCTCCACCTCTACCTCCAAACTCCCCACCTTATCCTACACCTACACCCTTCCCCACATCATCCTAATTACATTGAGATATAGGTTGATACACCTCAGTATCATATTGTTTCATATGAGATGATATTTTATATTGGAGATATCATTACTCAAAAAAAAATATGTATGTATATATTTTATCTTTTATTTCATTTTTTGGTGATTGTAGATAGAAAAATAATTGTAAACTTTTTAGTTTGGTTATCCATATTTCGGTGACATATTACTATAGATGTATGTGTATATTTTATATTTCATTTCATTTTTTTATTAATTTTTTTACATTTTAATGTTTATATATTTATCTATTATTAAAATAATACTTTAATGTTAATAAAATATTATATGTCCAAAAGTAGATAAAAATATATATGACTTAAAATAATTATTCTAGTAGTCTTGATCGATATTAAAAATACTAAAAAATAATTTCTATATTTATGAGATTCCAATGGAAGCTGATGATTGTGGGTGTGCAATGATTAATGTTATTTTTAAAAATGATATGATGGAGTTTATAACTGGAGAAATGTTTTCCATCAACATAGTACAATTCTTTTCTCTATAAGTTTTAACATAATTCTTTCTGTGGATTTAATTTTTTTTTAAATTTATACATACATTTGTTTTGTATTAGATATATTTATATAATGGGTAAAGACAATAATAAGATATATGTTTTTTATTTATGGATCAATAACCCATTTCACCTATATTGAGGATAATTACCAAATAGGAATGAATAATTTATATTGATGAAACATTTGAAAAGGATGTAATTATTAAGTTCTATATTTTTCCATCTCTTCAAGACTACGAAGCATTTATCACAAAAAGTGATATATATTTTTTAACATAATAACCAATAAAATTAAATTTTATTTTCAATACGTGGACATTATATGTTATGTTTTTTATGTATAATGGAGAATAAACCTTACTAGTTATTCTCTATCTATAGTGAAGTGCATCAAATTTTTATGGATTTATTGGAAATGTATGTTAGAATTTATTAACACTCGTTTATTTTATAATTATTTTAAATTTATATCATTGTTAAAATTTTCTAATAGTGGATAAAATTTGATCAAAGAACTATATAGAAAAAGAGAACCAAGATAAAATATGTATAAAAAAATTTAATTTTCATTTATAATTAGTAAATTATATGTATATTACTTAAAAAAATATTTTGAATTGTCCAACTCATTTAAATAGTGTTTTCATAAATAAGGTGTCAAAGAATGTGGATATTATGTGTTAATATTTATTTATGAAATAATTTCAATTGGTATCGTTAAATTGTTTAATCAGTATATATTTCATTATAACCCATTTTGTAATACATAATTTGTTTTATCCATAATACATGTTAAATGATTTCCTTTAAATTTTTAGTTTTTAGATGAATCTCTACCATATAGTTCCCAAGATCTCACACACATACAAGTGGCATGGGAAAATAATTTAATAGTTTTGGTTGGTTTTGAGTTTGTTTTTACTATATATTGTACTTTTGAATTTTGTAATTATAAATTTATTTCTAGTTTTTATATTGATTCTTGTTCTTTCTTGTTGTATTGGTCAGCTGTCGGAAAGAATGTTGAAAAGAAATTTTGAAAAATATATTTATTTATTTATTACATCAGTTATTTTATAATTAACAAAAAAAACTGTCTATGTATAGTTATTCAAATTAGTTATTAAATAAACTAAAATAAAAACTATATTTCCCTTAAATTATTTAATAACTACCATAATAAATCTTTAATCGCATCAGTTTTTTCATATATATTTCTTATAACAGACATGAGAAACCATTTTTTACATCAGTTATTTAATAATAGATTTAAAAACACCTTCCAAATTGTTTTTATGTAATTTACCAAAAAATTACATAAAAACAATTTTATGATTAATTTATAGTGTCAATTTTTATAAGCAATGTAAAATACATATTTACTGTGTCTTCTTTAATAACAATTCCTTACAACTAAAGAAAAATTCAAAACACATCCATTAAAAATGTTTTTTTTCACTAGTGTAAGAGGTAGAATCCACTATAAAAAGATCAATCTTCGAAATATAAAGAGATTTTTGAAATTTAATGTAATTTTTGAAAACTTGGATTTTTGATAAAAACACAATAATCTCATTTGTCAATAATTTTTGGCCAGAGAATAACGGAGAAAGGTGGGTGAACTTCCTAGTAAAAATTAAAAAAAATACAGTGATGGTAAATTTTATTACAAAATGATGTTAACATAATGAAGTGGAAATGTGAAATTTTTTATCTGTATCAAAAAATATAATATAAAATTTATTTAATTGAGTATTTATAGTGAAAAATTGGTCAAATCAATTAATGGAATTATGAATATCAAAATTTCATGTAGAAATGTGAAGTATAAAATTTATAGAAATCATTTTTTGATAAAGGAGTATTGTTTTTTCAGAATGAGAACTTCCTTAAAATAACAATACTTGTTTATTAATTAAATGAAAAGTCACAGAAGTCTAAATAAATATATTTTACAAAAACCATGATGAAAAATAGATGAAAACTCATCAAGACAATCACTACACCATATCAACTTAGGATTAATAATCCATTTATTCAAAATCATATCAACCAATTTATTTTCATCATGTTAGTTATAAGTAATGATATATTTCAAATATGAAATATCATCGATAAAATTACTCCACCTGGAATTTAGCTTCCATGAATGACAAATTTTTCCACTTATGAGAGTCTAAACCATTGTGTAAGAATCATATTCAATGCATAATTTTGAGTTATCGATGATTCATAGAGAAATCCATCACATTAATAATATTGATCATTTTATCCACAAGAGATCTTTTTAAACCATAAGGTCCAAGTAGGTATCCCATAGTTTCCTAAAAATAATTTTAGATGATATCATTGTAACTAAAAGAACATGGTTGACCCCTTAATGAACTACCCATATTGCACTAGATACATCCTATAAATTGAGAGAGCCACATAACATTGAATTTAATAGAATCAAGTTAGAAATTATCAGAAATAACAAGAATATTTAGCATGGTGAGATCTTGAATTGAATTGTGACAATATCCTTTTTGGAGATCCTTTGTATGATTAACATTAAAAAAAATTGTGATCCAATACTGACTGCAAGTTGAGGGTAGTGCCTTCATGAACTCGTTTGTTTTGGTTGGAATTTATATGATGTATAAACTCGAATGATTCCATAATAAATAGGTTGATAAGATGAGATAACAGAGACATATTCATGCATGTATGTTGAGGATCACATATGAAATCTAATATTGGAATAAAGAAATATTAAAAATATATGCAACCATAGGCCACAAGGCCTAGGTAGTAGTGGAACCCAATAAAAGATTATCAATTTCCTCTCTATGTTGGAAACATATGGAACATCTAGAATAATGGATAATGCCAAAACCATAGAAAAACATCACTGTTCAATTTTAAAAACATAATTCCTTATGAAATAGTATACATGGATTTATTAATAATCGTTATTCTAAAATAATTTTCTTAGTTATTGGAATTACATTAAACAAATAAATGATTGGAGGCCTTTTAAGATAACCTCCCATTCGAGGTAGGTTCCAAAATAAGAATAACATCTCTGCTAATTAAGTTGTAATTCAGATTCACTTTCTTTATATTAACTATGAAAACATCCAATGAATTATCCATTTTATTTTTAATCAATACATTTTTGTCAATAGAAGTATCTAAAGAGTGGAGATAATTTATAAGAGGAATATAAGTCCAGTTTTCAAGTCAAACATTTACGG
The DNA here is from genome assembly GCA_963277665.1 of Viscum album. Classification (NCBI taxonomy): domain Eukaryota; kingdom Viridiplantae; phylum Streptophyta; class Magnoliopsida; order Santalales; family Viscaceae; genus Viscum; species Viscum album. Next base: position 648,550,340 of record OY728119.1, read on the forward strand.
AGGAATTTTTATTACCCCATAAATTTTAATTCGAAGAAATATTATAAAAATAATTCTTATGGGTATTCCAAATTCATGAATTGACATAATTTAAATTTATAATTTTGTGAATGTCTAAAAACCCTGATCTCAAAACATATATGCGGGTATCCCATTGATAAGTCTCCACATAAATTTATCATGTATGGATTTAAAAAATTTAAATAGATTTTTAATGTTCAAATCACCATAATCAATTAGCTCACAACAAAACTTCCAAGGAAAAGTTACAATTTTCTTCTAAATAGTGCTTCCTCTCAAGAAATGTTTTTGAATAGAGGTGTTAATACCCTTAATTTGAGTATTCATCTATCAATAAACCAAAAACGAGAAAAAAATGAGACAATAATTGATTAGAAAATATTAATCCTTCTGTCCATCTAGATATTCTTACCTATCCAGTAATCCAACATATTTCTAACATAAATGAAAATTTTGCTAAAATTTATAATAAATGGGTTTCACCAAAAAATAGGTATACTAAAATAGTTTACTAGAATCATACATACTCTAATTACCACATTTTTAATTATAACCAATTTTCTTGTTGTAGGAATATTTCCAAAAAAATAATGAAAAAAATTATTCTAATTGATCACCTACCATGATAACTTCTCATAATAAATAAGATCATATTTAATGTTATTGATATTTTTTTATACCAATGGGTGAAAATAATGATTTCATAAGAATATAACAAATCAGTGGGTGAGGCAAGTCCTCTACAATTAATAATAGACTTAGGTTTTTTATTATGTTCCAAACTGGGCAGGATCCTACTCATGTAATCTTCATTAATATAAAATCTAATTGCTAAAATAGGTTCACCTTTCCAAATACCTAAGGCACTTGTGATGTATCCCTTACGGGATTTTTTTTCACGAGGGACGGATAATATTCATCTAGAAATTTTTTTTATTTGGTATGGAGTTGACCATAGATCATCTCCCTTTTACTTGGGAGTACCTTGTGGAATACCCCCAATTCTGAGCTTCATAATATTCCTCTCCAAAACACATGTCACGGTACTGATACTCCTGAAAGGAGTTCTGTTTTCTCGTAGCTCCCGTTTGATACCATATAAAGCAAATCTTGGGTTTCGTTTCCCTTGTGATGGGCCTGGAAGGGGCGGGACATGTCAAGTATCTGCTTGGGGTCATGTATTCTTAGGGCTATTATGGATGTACAATGCAATTTCTGTAGTTATATTCCATTTCAGTTGGAAAATGTAGTCAGATGTTTGGGGTAGTATAAGTGATCAAGGAGTGATAACTCATATTACGGGAGGAAACATTGCGCAGAGTGCCATTACTATTAATGGGTGGCTCCGAGATTTCTTATGGGCACAGGCATCCCAGGTGAAAATATATTTTTTACTCAGAAGGATTTGTTCCCAATTAATTCAAATTCCATCAAATACAAAATTGCTTAATACCTTGAAAATGATACCTCAGTCCAAGGTATTAAAAGATTTTTTTACAATAATCATATAACGATATTACCCCCCCCCCCTTTCAAATTCCTGAGAATGATTTTGCATTTTGTGGTATTAATAAAACAATCATGAATAGTACAACCCATTATGAAGCCAAATTATTTTGGGGAAACAATTTTATTAGAAATGTTGGAGATAATATTAAAAATAATTTTACCAATATTTTTATAAATAATTATTATAAGAGCCAATAGTCAAAATAATTGGATATCATTCAAATTTTATACTTTTGGAATTTTAGAAATTAATTTTCCATTGAGGACCTGTTTCAACTGACCAGCCTTGAAAAAAAGATCAACAACTATACAAAAAACCAAATTAATAATCTCCAAATATGATTGAAATAATTTTTTTAAAACATATTTTCCTGGAGAGATTCCATAATTTAAGACGAAAATAGCATCCTTAATATCAAACACAATGTAAAGATAAATGAGATTTTAATTTTCATCATCAGTTATATGTTATAGAATGATACCTTTTATAATATCAAAAGTATTATTGGTACCACCAAATAGGATTTTAGTAAAATGAAACAACATGTTCAGCGAAATATTCTCTATTATCAAGAGTATCATAAAAATCATTGATAATGGCCAAGGGTTTATAGAGCTTCGATAATAGTTTCATAGAGTTGAATTATTTGGAATTTTGATCAAATTTTTTGATCCATTTGATTTTGAAAGGTTCTTTTTACATGCACTATTTGAGATTTAAAATATTATTAAGATCATGGATTATTTTATTTTCCTTCTCAAGACCTGTAGAAAAATAAATAGTAGAATCATTTTCATGAATAATGTGAATAATGGATTCAATATTTGTAATATTTTATTCAAACTGGATAAATTGATCACGACTCAAAAAATTTAGATTATTATTAATAAATATTTCTTTAAGAACACCGGCCAATGCATCTTCTTATACATTAAAGAGTTCCATGTGTCCTGAACCACAATTGTGTTTTCTAGGGGTAATATCTAGGATTTATTAAATCTGAAGAGAAATGGTTGATCAATATATCTTATGAAAATATTAACCAAAATAGAGTGATGATTTGAGTTCAACATAGAAATGGTAAAGAATAAAATGACTGTAAAAACTTCTAGGGTCACATCATTAAAAAAATCCCAATCCAATTTTCTAGAAACAAATTTATTAATATGCTTATTGTACAAGTTTTATTTAGCAAAAACTAGTTTTACCTCATGAAGATTACTATTCTCAATAAAATATTTAAATTACCTATTTGAAATAGAAGAATTAACCATCTCTAGCGTCTTATCCATTTGGAGAATGGAATTGAAGTCACTACGGAGAGTACAAGATACCATTATTGTGTTTCTAAGAGATTCAATGCTCAACGAATGGTCTATTCATTCCTAATAACAATTATAATAATAAATGATAGAATACAAATTTTTTAGACCCATGAAAATACAAATAATAGTGACCATATTCTCAAAAAACATATAAGAGAGACTCCAACAAGCCCTGATTTGTAACATACCTAATGATATTTGATTTTAATTTTTTTTATTAGAACATATTATTTGGTATCCTAATTTTTCAATAGAATTAAACATATTATAAAAACAATTGGGCACCAAAAGTCCAATAATATCAAACTTATGTTTGTTGATAAAGAGACTATGAGAGATTGTTGATGCATGGTTGGATAATCCATGAAAATTATAGAATCTAATCTTCATTTTAAATTATATTTGGAGACATATCCCCCTTTTACCAAAAAACCAATGTGACTGTTTCAATCTAATATCTTAATTGCAACTGCTTGTTTATCATTCTTCGTTGGAATGGTCACATGCCCCTTTCAAGAGGTTTCATCTGTTGGGGATCTCAATTCGTTATGTGTGTCTATGGTCTTAAGAGAATAATGGAATTTTACTTTAGTACTCCCTTCTAGGTCATGGGATGAGATTTTAATTGATTTACCAGATCATCTAGTGTGCGGTTCATTCAAAAATGGTAGTCTAGTATTATAGATATCATAAATAGTAGAAACATTATTATTCTTGATATATGAATTTTATCATCTCAAAAAAATTATGAGATTGTAAATTCACATCATATATAGGGGACCCATGTGGATGATACTTTTTGTTCATGTGACTGTAAAACATTATCTTCCTAGCATAGTGATCATTCAAACTATCTACGACCTATACAGATGTAGGAGTGATTCTAGAGAGATAATCAGTTTGTTAATTATGATTCCCACATGAGAACCTATGGTATTTTCATTATTAACTTCAATAGATACCAAAGAATCCAAATCATAATAGGAGGTAACATGACGAGAAAAAGATTGAGAAGGATTCCACTACTTGTTAGACATCCTGCTAAAGTGATGACCTTCCAATGACTAAATTAATAAATTTTTTAGAAAATAACTTCTTTAGGTCTCAATTTATAGGATTCATATGATTTGGAGGTCCCTTGGGATGAAATGTGATTTTAATAGCCTATTCCAACACTATTAATACCACATGTATTGATCCTTGTATGGTTTTGGATTGTAGCCACATGGAACCTATACGACCCCATTAGCCACTCAATGAGACACATGGGAACTCTTATAACAACCAAAATTAACCAACTAGCTGGTTCTCCTCCACCAACTATCAAGTGGACTCAAGATGGATGATATTCTACAGTCACTAGTCATCCAGTGTTTCTTACAGATTCCCTCATAAAATGGAATTCCATTGGGATTATTCATTAACATTAAACAACCATTAAACCTTCATTCTATGTCTTCAAAAAGTCCATTAATATTTCAAAATAGTCATTATGGTTTCTTAGATTTAATTAGTAATAAAAATTGAACATCAACAATATTTTAGTACCTTAGTCTTCCCATACATAGATATTGCATCATTTTTACCAATATTTGTTACATTACACACAAAATACCAGTGTAATGTAATAGTTTAGTGCCTTTGGAAACTAGGAAACCTAATAATTGGTTAATAATTGGGTTAAATAATCTCCCTCTATGTTCTTAACAACTATCACCCATTTCATAAATATCCTACATAATACATATCTTCATAACTTGGGGAGTGGAATCATACGAAATGGTGAGCTTAGAATCTCAGTAAGGATAAAAAGAGGAACATAATAATAACATTAACATAGGGGTTTGATAATATGTGAATAACATTTGAAAACCATTAACTATATATCAAATATCATAATCACGATTCATGAAATATGTATTTTAATTTGATAATACATGAATCATAAGGGAATGAATGGAAATAGGCCATGATTTCATAACATTGGAATAAGACATTTAATTTTGTAGCATGAACATACACATATAAAATCATTTCCATATTATTCAAGGATAATTTTTGCAACCATCATAGCTGAGAAAGTCATTCAATGGAAAAATTTCACTCCTCATTATATCCTTATCTCACTACATTGGGTTCACTCCCTACTCTAGTCGAATTTTACTATACCAGACTCCCTCCCAATTCCATCCATATCTATCTCATGAGATATATATATATATATAACAAATTTATTAGAGGGATATATAGTCTACATCTATCTCATTAAAAATTATATTAATATGTTCCATAAGATCATATATATTCATAATATCATGACTGTCACGACCCCCTCCCACCAAAGATGCCCCTCCAGAGCTGGCAGTGGAGAAAGGGAGATAATGACCCCCGAGTCCCGCCTGTAGTAGGCCCCAGGTTGGCGACTAGCACCAAGGGTATGAGTTTTAACAAATATGGGTGGCATTACCCTTTTTATTATTTTGGATCAGGAAATAGGAAAAGACAACCACTAAAAAGAAAAGAACAAGTGTATATAAATAAACCCAATTCAAGCCCACATGCATTTTTAAACAATTTTATAACAATGTACAAGTACAAGGAAGCTAAAAAGTACAATACCAAAGAAAACAAGAGAATAGAAACTGCAACAACTCCAACTGCCCGACTAGTAGGGTCCCGCACGTCCCTGGTAGTCCTCCTGGAAACCTGAAAGTAAACGTAGGGTGAGCATACAAGTATACTCAGTAGGGAAACCTAAATCTCCCATGCACAAGTGGGAAGACATCCTAATGTCCCGTGAAAACAACAGAAGAAACCTAACAATGAAAACTATCCACCCAATCTCACCAGCCACACTAACCAAAACACAATCACAATAGGTAGTAGTTGTATAAGAACAAGAGCATTGGGTACCCCACACCATTTCCCATTAGTTAGCTGAACGTCCCGACGCTGTCACACTCTCCCCACCCGCACACACCTGGGCCTCATAACCATGTATCCTGCCCGCACACACCTGGGCCTCACAACCACACATCCCGCCTGCACACACCTGGGCCTCACAACCACAACCACATCCCCGCCCGAAGACACCTGGGCCTAATCCCAAAGATTCTTGGGAACATTAATAGTAACAGAACTCTATCCCGAAGACACCTGGGCCTGAAATCGAAACCTACCTGAAAAGTCTTAGGTGTAAGGTCGCCTCAAGCCATTATAGCCTATAAGCCTGCCTGAAGAGTCTTGGGCCTAATCACCCCAATCGAAACCTACCCGAAGAGTCTTGGGTGTAAGGTCGCCTTAAGCCATCACAGCCTAGGGAAGAATAAGCAGGAAGGAGCTAGTAACTATGGAAAAACACCCTCTCCCATGGAATGGGAGTGTTCGGCACTATGTGCTCAACATGGGTGCGGTGCGATAAAACACAAAAGATACAGATATATATATATAGCAACCACTCAGCCCAACCTATGGCTTCTAAAAATTGAAATTGAGCACGTGCCTCGACACTGCTACAATGAAGCATGCATTCAACAAACAACCGCAACCCCATTTAGGTTTTCACATTTCAGCAGAAATTAGCATATTTAGTTCATTAACTACTGGGAAACTATCCACAACCAACCACTTAAATCATTCGTAAAACATATCCCTACCATCCACAAAACAAGTTAGGGAAACACAAGAAGCAAAACAAAACCCTTCTTAACAACCAACCAACCCATTGATTATTCTTTCCATTTCATTACTGATCCCCATCATTCATTAACTATTCCATTTATTATTTAAAAACAACCCATAGTCCGCTCACATTTAAACCCATCCCTGCAGCCTCGCTTCCAACCACCATACCCACACCACACACTGTTATCCCTTTAATACCACTTATTACAGCCCCGCTGCCCATTACCATTAAACATTCACACCTTCCCACAACCAAGTCAACCGCAGCCATACTGCTCACCCAAACCACAACAGCCCACAAAACATCCCCATCATATGCCATGTAACCAAGCCAACACCCACATGTTCATTATTCCATTTTGATTAATAGGGGTGATCACACAAGGGTTCCAAATTTTCATTTAATCAGCCAACATTACGTGATTATCCAATTTCCACATTCAACAATGTTCCACTCACAAAAAAGGTCTAGAAAGATAGGGATACATTTAATTGCACAAAAAAAGGCCCCCAACAACCGTGATTTTCAGTAGGCATAATCCTATTCATTTCAAAACATAATATCACAGGATATAAAAGGTAAAGTAATAGCAATCACAAACATCCCACCCCATTCTTTAACCAGTTATTATCTTTATTTAAAGGCTCAACCATTTCTCATGAAAACAAAAAGTATACCCACCCCGCATGATGCACAAATTAGAGAGATGAAGGTAAAACCCCTACCTCAACAGGTTCTGGTCACAACGCTCCCCCAGATCAACTTTAGAAGACGTACGTCGGCATCCGTCACTTTTTTCGGGTCCCGGCAGAACCTCCTCGGGTGAAAGTTGGAGGAAAGACAACAGATCCAATCTCGGAAGTTCCGCCTCGTCGTTACGATCCCGTGGCCGCTGCCGGATCGTAAATCGGAGCTTGGATAAAAATTTATGGAAGAAAGAGCCATCGATGCCGTTTTCACATGGTCTCCACGCGGCCTCAAACACAGTTTCGCGACCGTTGATTGGTCAACACACGGTAATGCTTACGCGGGGAAGGACTACACGATGTTTATATTGGACACACGGCGTGTACCCATTTTCTTTACGCGGAAAAGACACGGCCATCCACATGGGGAATACCCAGTAAGAGGGTACACAACGTGTACTCAAACTACAAGGCGTGTAGTTTTAAAATTCTGAAAAGTGTGGGATAAGTCCATTTTATCCTCCAGAACACTTCGTGGCCTTCTTTTTGACAATGGAATGGGCCGGAGAGGTCCGGGCCCTTACATCAGATACCTCTTAAAACATTCTCGTCCCCGAGAATTCAAAAACCAACCCAGAAGAACCCAATAAGATACCTCTTAGGGTTCTCGTTATAAAAGGAACCCAACCAACAACCCTAATCATATGTGTTAGGAATTCCTTCTCCTGTGTCGAGATACTATCCACTTTAGGCGGCACTAACTCGCCCGCACGGGTTTAATCGCATTCTCATTAATGCGTCTCGATTAAGAATTGGGTCTTCCCACTTTAATGCATTAGGATTTCTCAACTCTCACTAACCCCAGCACCAAACAACTAACACACTGCCCAAACACATGGGTTTAGGAAATTTCTTCACCTATGTCGAGATATTATCCGCTTTAGGTGGCACTGACTCGCCCTCACGGGTTCAGTCACATCCACATTAATGCGTCTCGATTAAGGGTCAGGTTTTTTCCCTTTCCCACACATCCGGACATGTTACACATTACCAAGGAACAAGAAAATAAAAGTTCTCACAACTGATAAGCCAAACATTACATATATCAAAGGTACAGAGTACAACATCAACACAAAGCTCAGAAGAACAAGTGAAAACACAAGTCAAAACAACTTCGGGTACTGAGCGTGCATCTGGGTCTCCCACTCCCAAGTGCTCTCCTTGAGGCCGCCATGAATCCAAAACACACGAACCAAGGGAATGATTCATCCACAGAGCACATTCTCTTTAAGATCCTCGATTCTAACTGGTCTCTCCTAGAAGTTCGTGTCGTCTCCCATATCCAACTCTCCCCAGTCGATAACGTGAGAGTCATCGTGTAAGTACCGATGAAGCTGGGAGATGTGGAAGACGTCATGAATTTTCTCCAACTGAGGTGGCAGGGCCAGCTGATATTCCACCTCGCCGACTCGCCTCAGCACCTCAAAAGGTCCGATGAACCTAGGTGAGAGCTTTCTCCCTTTCCCAAAACTCTACTTCCCCCGTCAAGGGGAAACCTTCAAGAAAACATAGTCTCCCACCTCGAACTCCAAGGGCCTCCTCCAATGATCAACATAAGACTTTTGTTGGTCCTGAGTTGCCTTCATCCTCTCACGTACAAGCTGGACTTTTTCTGTGGTGATCTGTACTACCTCTGGCCCAAGAGCACCTGTCTCACCAAACTCTTCCTAGAAAATGGGTGAAAAACATGGCCTTCCATACAAATCCTCAAATGGTGACATGAAAATAGTAGAGTGGAAGCTTTTGTTGTTGGCAAACTCTACTAAAGGCAAGTGTCGTACCCATGATCCTCCGAAATAAAGAATGCATGCTCGCAACATGTCCTCTAATTTATGGATAGTCCGCTCTGTCTGCCCATCAGTTTGGGGGTGGAAAGCAGTGCTAAGGCGTAGTTGGGTGCCAAAAGCATGTTGTAACCCCCTCTAGACTCCTGAGGTAAACCGAGTATCCCAGTCTGAGATGATAGTCTTCGGAACTCCATGCAAATGCACTACCTCATCTACGTACATCTGTGCTAAGGTACTCACCGGACCCGACTCCTTGATTTCTAAGAAGTGAGCACATTTCGTCAGTCGATCCACCACTACCCAGATAACATCATAACCACCCTGATCTCTGGGTAGTCCTGTGATGAAGTCCATCGAGATGTAATCCCACTTCCACTCGGGGACATCTAAAGGATGCAACAAACCACAGGGAACACGGTGTTCAGCCTTCACTTGCTGACACACTAGGAACTTATCCACAAACTCCGCCACTGCCTGTTTCACCCCGGGCCACCAAAACGGATCCCTCAGGCCTCGGTACATTTTTGAAACTCCTGGATGTACCTCTAAGGCTGAGATATGGAACTCACGTCGAACTCCCTCACACATTGCCTCTGGGACAAACAACCTTCCACGGAAAAGCATCTGATGCCGGTTGTCCTCTGACCATCCCTCTGGAGCATTCCCCTGATCGACGTGATCCTGCATCTCCTCTGCCTCGTAGTCCCCCCACTGAGACTCCTCCACCTACTGCGACAAGGAGGATTGCACCATCATCTGGAACAAACAGCCTCTAACACCTTCTTCCCTTGCATCTAAGTGCAGGGCAGACAACTCTCCCATCGCCTTCCTAGCATCAGCGGATTACCGAACCACTTCCTTATGTGACTTCCTGCTCAGGGAATCAGCCACAACGTTGCCCTTACCTTCAGTGTATGAGATCTCAAAGTCATAATCTTGGAGAAAATTGACCCATATCCGCTACCGTAAGTTCAGGTCACGCTGGGAGAAGATATAACGCAGGGTCTTGTAATCTGTGAAGACCACAAAGCACTCCCCAAAGAGGTAATGTCACCACAACTTCAATGCAAACACTACTGCTATAAGCTTCAGGTCATGTATGGAATAGTTACGCTCATGAGGGCGCAAATGCCTAGACCTATAACAAATAACACCCTTCTTCTGCATCAGCACGCACCCCAGACCAATGACAGATGAATCACAAAACACTTCATACAACAACCCTTCCTCTGGCAACCTGATTACGAGAGCACTGACCAACTTCTCCGTCATGTAGTCAAAAGATTTCTGGCACTGCTCGCTCCACAGGAAGACCTGGTTCTTCCTAGTCAATGCTGTCAATGGAGCAGCAACATGAGAGAAGTCTGAAACGAACCTCTGATAGTAACCTGCTAACCCCAGGAAACTACGAACTTCTTCCATGATCTTTGGTGCTGCCCAAGAAACAACTGCCTCCAACTTCGACGGGTCCACCGATACTCCATACTGAGACACCACGTGCCCAAGGATGTGTACTTCTTGTTCCAAGAACTTACACTTTGACAATTTCCCGTAAAGTTGGTGGTGTCGAAGGACTTCCAAGACTGCCCTGAGATGCTCAACGTGCTCCTCATCTGATCTTGAGTAGATCAGGATGTCATCGATAAACATAACGACGAACCGGTCCAGAAACTCTCGGAAGACAAAGTTCATATGTCCCATAACACAACTGGTGCATTGGTAACTCCAAACTGCATCACTAAAAACTCGAAGTGCCCATACCTGCACCTGAATGCTGTCTTCGAGATGTCGATGTCCTTCACCCTCAGATGATGATATCCTGATCGTAGATTAATCTTGGAAAACCAACCTTCTCCCTTCAGTTGGTCTAAAAGATCATCTATCCTCAGGAGGGGATAGCGGTTCTTGACTATTACCTGGTTGAACCTTCGATAGTCTATGCCTAGACTAAGACCACCATCTTCCTTCTTCATGAACAAAACTGGAGCACCCCATGGCGACACGCTGGGTCGAACCAAACCCTTATCCATTTGATCGTCAATATGAATCTGCAACTCCCGCAACTCTGAAGGTGCCATTCGATAAGGGGACATCAAAATTGGGCGGGCACCATGCTATAAGTATATCCCAAACTAAACGTCTTGTTGGGGGGGTAGAGTTACAACCTCCTCCGGAAAAACATCGAGGAACTCCCCAACAACCTTGGGGACATCCATCATCTCTGTATCATCTGGAACCACTAATAACCCACTCAACAAGGAAAGGAGAGGCTCCACACACCGGCTTCCCGCTTGATAGATCCTCTCTCCAACAAATGATACGAGCTGCCAATCTACGTCGGAGAACACGACTCTTCTCCTGAAGCAGTTGATAATGGCACTGACAGAAAAAAACCAGTCGATGCCTAGGATGACATCGTATGGCTGCATCTGTAAGAGAATAAGGTCTCCACTAGATCTATGTGGTCCCAACATCATCCCACATCCCCGACAAACACAAGTTAAGCTGGTCTGGCCCCCAACTGGTGTACTCGGTACCAGTGGTATGGAAAGTCTCTCTACTTCTAGTCCCAAAAAGCGGGATAGACTAGGTGTAACAAAAGATTGTGAGGCTCCCGAATCGAACAAAGCAGAAACAAGAGTGTTGAACAAACAAATCGTACCTCGCACCACCTCTGGTCCTGTTGGAGCTTCCAACTCTGCTGCGTGCAACTTTCCACTCCCCGCTCATCTGCCTCTCTGATGTCGTCCACTTCCCTGACCACGCCCTGGTCGAGGTCCCTAAGAAGCACCCTGAGGTCGGCCTCTTCCTGCAAAGTCTTCCCTCGGAGGAGCACGGTCCTGCTGCTGCTAGAAGGGCCTCGCCGGCAACTGGTGCTGCTGCAGTGGGCGCTGAACCTGCCCACCCCCACTGTACGGAGCTTGGGTCGGGCACCAACTCTGAACATTCCCGAAACCTCCACAAGAAAAACACCTCGGTCCTGGGCTCGTGGAAAAGGGACGAGGACCCGAAGATCTGAACTGGAACTGCTGGGGCCTACTCCCCACTGGCGTGAACCTAGAAGGTCCTGTCGCAGGAGACCTGCTGCGGACTGCCTTCCCCTTCGACGAACCTGGATGAAACACCTCACACGGTGCACCTCCCAGCGAGTGCATCCTCTCTACGACCTCTGCCTTATTCTGCACTACCAAGTACGTCGGAAGGGTAAAGGGGGTGACAACATACTGGATCGAAGGACGAAGCGCCTCCTCCAAACATCTCTCCCAAGATTCCTCATCCGGAAAGAGATCTGGAGAAAAGCGTAGGAGATCTTTGAACTTTATCCCCAGCTCTCGTACCGTCATACTTCCCTGCTGAAGGGAGAGTAACTCCTGCCGCTTCTCCGCCTTGATCATGGAAGAAAGGAATTCCTCTGGGAATTCCTTCTCAAAGTCAGCCCATGGAACCTCTGCCTCTATCCTCTCTCTGAGGTAGAGCGTCCACCACTATCGCACCGCACCTCTCACCTGAATGACTGCTAGGGGAACCCAGTACTCCCTCAGAGCACAGATCAAGGTGAAAGTGATCCCTAGCTCCTCAAGACACCTCTCCGTCTCTGTATTCTAAGTACTGCCCTCGTACTTCTTGAGGGTCTGCCGCTGGAAGGAAAGGAGAGTCTTCTGCCACTGGCTATCTTCCTCCTCTCGGTCAATCCTCAACTGATCGACCGCCTGAATTTGCTGGGCCTCAGCCGTCTGAGCCACCCGGGGACGACGTCCAGGTGCCATAGCTGTACGATAAACAAGGATCGCCTAAGCCCAAGTAGTAAGGAAAAACTCAAGGTTTTATTTTATCATTTTATTTAAATTTCTTTCCCATAACACCCAAATCAAGTAAAACAAAAACATGATGATGCATGTACCTTCCCTAGGGTCTCTACCCTGCAATCAATGTAGTCTCACTTGGTTGTTCGGTAAGCGCAGAGTCCTTGCATCGGATCACAGGGGGCCCTAAAATCCAGTGTCCTAGCCGGTCTTCCCTGGCCTATGTCACGCACCAAGATTAACTAACATTGTTTCCCTACCATCCCATGAAATCCTCATTGTGCCTAACTCCAGACTCCATCCTATCTCTCAACTATCACATCTGAAACCATTCTGTCACGACCCCCTCCCACCAAAGATGCCCCTCCTGAGCGAGCAATGGCAAAAGGGAGATAATGACCCCCGAGTCTCGCCTCCAGTAGGCCCTGGGTTGGCGACTGGAACCAAGGGTATGAGTTTTCACAAATATGGGAGGCATTGCCCTTTTTATTATTTTGGATCGGGAAATAGGACAAGTCAACCACCAAAAAGAAAAGAACAAGTGTATATAAAGAAACCCAAACCAAGCCCACATGCATGTTTAAACAATTTTATAACAAGGTACAAGTACAAGGAAGCTCAAAAGTACAATACCAAAGAAAACAAGAGAACAACAACTGCAACAACTCCAAATGCCCGACTAGTAGGGTCCCGCATGGGCCTGGTAGTCCTCCTGGAAACATGAAAGTAAACATAGGGTGAGCATACAAGTATACTCAGTAGGGAAACCTAAAGATCTCGTGCACAAGTGGGAAGTCATCCTAATGTCCCGTGAAAACAACAGAAGAAACCTAACAAGGAAAACTATCCACCCAATCTCACCATCCACACTTACCAAAACACAATCACAGTAGGTAGTAGTAGTATAAGAAAAAGAGCATTGGGTACCCCACACCATTTCCATTTAGTTAGCTGAACATCCCGACACTGTCACACTCTCCCCACCCGCACACACCTGGGCCTCATAACCACGTATCCCGCCCTCACACATCTGGACCTCACAACCACACATACCGCCCGCACACCCCTGGGCCTCACAACTACAATCACATCCCCGCCCGAAGACACCTGGGCCTCATCCTGAAGATTCTTGGGAACAGTAATAGTAACAGAACTCTCGACTGAAGACACATGGGCCTGAAATCAAAACCTACCTGAAGAGTCTTAGGTGTAAGGTCCCCTCAATCCATTATAGCCTATAAGCATGCCCGAAGAGTCTTGGGCCTAATCACCCCAATCGAAACCTACCCGAAGAGTCTTGGGTGTAAGGTCACCTCAAGCCATCACAGCCTAGGGAAGAAGGAGAAGAAATGAGCTAGTAACTATGGGAAAACACCCTCTCCCATGGAATGGGAGTGTTCGGCACTATGTTCTCAACATGGGTGCGGTGCGATAAAACACAAAAGATACATATATATATATATATAGCAACCACTCAGCCCAACCTATGGCTTCTAAAAAGAGAAACTAAGCACGTGCCTCAGCACTGCTACCACGAAGCATGCATTCAACAAAAGGCCCCAACCCCATTTAGGTTTTCACGTTTCAGTAGAAATTAGCTTATTTAGTTCCTTAACTAGTGGGAAACTATCCACAACCAACCACTTCAATCGTTCGTAAAACATATCCCTGCCATCCACAAAACAAGTTAGGGAAACACAAGTAGCACAACAAAACCCCTCTTAACAACCAACCAACCCATTGATTATTATTTCCGTTTCATTGCCAAGCCCCATCATTCATTAACTCTTACATTTTTTATTTAAACACAACCCATAGTCCGCTCACATTTAAACCCATCCCTGCAGCCCTGCTGCCAACCACCATAACCACACCACACATTGGTATCCCTTTAATACCACTTATTGCAGCCATGCTGCCCATCACCATTGAAAATTCAATCATTCCCACAACCAAGTCAACCGCAGCCTTGCTACTCACCCAAACCACAACAGCCCACAAAACACCCCCATCATATTCCACGTAACCAAGCCAACACCGACATGTTCATTATTCGATTTTGTTTAACCGGGGTGAACACACAAGGGTTCCAGATTTTCATTTAATCACCCAACATTACGTGATTATCCAATTTTCACTTTCAACAAAGTTCCACTCAAAAAAATGGTCTAGAAATAGAGGGCAACATTTAATTGTGCAAGCAAAGGCCCCCAATGACCGTGATTTTTAGTAGGCATAAGCCTATTCATTTCACAACAAAATATCATAGGATATAAAAGGTAAAGTAACAGAAATCACAAACATTCCATCCCCATTCTATAACCAGTTATTATCTTTATTTAATGGTTTAACCATTTATCATGAAAACAAAAAGGATACCCACCCCGAATAATGCACAAATTAGAGAGATGAAGGTAAAACCCCTACCTCAACAGGTTCTGGTCACAACAATCCCCTGGATCAACTTTAGAAGACGTACGTCGGCGTCCGTCACTTTTTTCGGGTCCCGGAAGAACCTCCTCATGTGGGTGTCAGAAAGAAAAAGCCTAAGGAAAGACAACAGATCCAATCTCGGAAGTTCCTCCTCGTCGTTACGATCCCGTGGCCACTGACGGATCTTAAATCGGAGCTCGGCCGAAAAAGTTATGGAAGAAAGAGCCTTCGAGTATCTTGAGAGAGCTCTGCTCAGAAGAGAGGGTAGGAGAGGTGTGAGTTGAAATGAGGAGGGGACCCCTCCTTTTATAGGCGTGAAAAGCAAAAGTAAACGGCGTGTACTTATGGTACATATCGTGTACTTGGCCGTTTTCACATGGTCTCCACGCGACCTCCAACACGGTTCCGCGGCCGTTGACTGGTCAACACACGGTAACACGTACACGGGGAAGGACTACACGGCTTGTAGATTGGACAAACGGTGTGTACCCATTTTCTTCATGCGACAAAGAAATGGCCATCCACACGGGGTATACCCTGTAAGAGGGTATACGGTGTGTACTCAAACTACACAGTGGGTAGTTTCAAAATTCTTGAAAGTGTGGGAAAAGTCCATTTTACCCTCCAGAACACTTCGTGGCCTTCTTTTTGACAAAGGAATGGGCCGGAGAGGTCTGGGCCATTACAATGACCCATCATATATAATGGGTATCATAAACATTTCATCACATCGTAACCAATGAAACGTAGACTGGTTTCACAATTTTTTCTATAAAAAATAACCAGTCAAAATAAGTAGGTCTCATAATAATTTTATCATGTAATAACCCTTGTAGTAGAAATGAGGTTCATAAACATCATGCCACCAAAATAAAAACCATTCACGGATGAATTATGAATGGTATCTGGGGATCATATCTCCAGTAAATCATATGTAACCTCAATGAAAGTCATCTTATATAGAAAATAATTTCTAAAATCCACTTAGGAAATTTTTGAGTAAAATATATTTTCTTTCAAAATCAGTTTTTAGAAAGTAAAATAAATTGAAAATATTTTCCTCTGAAAATAGAATTGAAGACATATAAAGTAATCTTTTAAAACACATTTAAAACATTTGTTGAGGGAAATATCTTTTTATATTTGAAAAATAAATTTTTAAAACTAAAAAATGTGGAATATTTTTTATATCAAAAAAATTGAAATCTTATTACATAATATTTTAAAAAATAAAACATTTGTTGAGAAAAATATCATTTTTAAATCAAAAAAAATTTAATCATAAAAATTTATGAAAAAATTTTTCTTTTAAAATAACCTTGAAATTTTACAAAGTAATATTTTAAAATAATTTTAAACTATTTTTAAAGTATAATGAACACTAAAATTATTTTCTTTGAAACTAGACTTTTGAATGCATATAGTAATCTTTGTAAATAATTTAAAGAAACATTGAAAGCATAAATAATTTTGAAAATTATTTATTTGAAAATAACCATTGAAACCTATAATGGATTATTTGATGATTATTTAAAACAAATTTTAAACCATAAAACATTGTCAAAATAATTTTCAATCAAAATAAACATAAAATATCATTTTGAAAAATTTATTTTTTTATAAAACATGCTCTTGGAAGAAAACATGTTTTTGATCGAAGAGATAAATAAATTCATATTTTCATAAAACATTTTCGTTTATTATAATGAGTACCTAAATATGTATAAATGTTACCGTTAATTTAACATATCATTTATTAAAAGACTATAAGAAAATTCATTAAAATAATTTAATGGTATACCATTATATGTCAACAGAAGATACTTAGTTATAAACAATCCTAATAAAAATTGATATTATAATAGAAAATCATTACTAACATAGTAACATTGAAGTTGAAATAACCATGAATATCTAACATAAATTGAATCATAAAATATCATGATGATGATTATATTAATGATACTATATGTGAAATAGTATTTTTATACACCTCATGAAACAATATAGACGCATAATATAACGTACGTCTGAAAGAACGAAAAATTAGGACAAAAATCCCATTCCGCTTGGGAATATTTTGAATTGTAATAACTGAAAAATAATATCATAAAAATAATAATTAAATATCATTAAAATTATATTATTCATTATATAACATTTCAAATGGGTTCTTTATACACCACACCAAAGAAACGAGTTATAAATTTGCATATGTCCCCAAGAAAGAAAATGGTGATTTGAAATCCCTTACCGTATGTATCGAATTCCATCATACTAATTAAAAAATAAAACATAATAAATATATGTTTATTAAAACTCTATTACAAAACCCTGTCAATATATATAATTCCATATATCATCATGTTATCTCCTTTATTATCTTTTTATTAAAAATTCCATGTTAAAGTAATATTTCAAGTAATTACTTCTTTATTTTCATATATATTTCGAATTTATTTATATTCTATCTAACTAAATTGATAGTGGTTACATAATCCCAAAAATTATATTTATTATATAAATATAATATATATTAATCAAATATTTATTTAAATTAATCCACCAAATTTAGTGATACAAAATAAAATACATCTTTCATGGAGATAGTGGGTCGTACGCACGCATGAATAATGCTTTTATCTATTTTCATACTGGTTTGGAAGAAATAGAAAAAATATTAAAATTATGTAATAATGGATATTTCATATATATGAATATTTTATTAATCTCATACTTACAAAATTTCTTGTAAACTGTGAATAAGTATACACAAACGATGTTATCATGTTCACTAAAATGGATATCTTGATGTTATATGTGATATTAAAATATCATATTAATAATAAAATAATAAATATCATTAATAACATATATAAATTATTATTCCATCATTATTCCAATCCTTTAATGGTGATAATGGATAAAATAATTATATCGGTTCGTAGGGTGGTAATTCTCCGAACACATGAATGATGATTTAGTACCCCATTTAATGGATGGGTTTGTGGTTTTATGTCATAAAATTAACATAAAAACATATAAGAATATGTAATATACTTATTATATTATATTATCATGTTATTTCAATAATTTAATAAGTGGAGGAAGAAAGAATATAAAAATTCACATTGATTAACATTACCTCTTCTTCGAGTATCCTTCTTAGGTTTTCACTAAATTATTTATTGGTTAAAATTATGTCTAAAAATATATTTAAAGAATTATGGTTGATTTTTTTTAAGTTATTTGGTATATCATGGTTGACTCAAATGGCTTGAGAGGAGTGGATAATTACGAAGAGTGGGACCCCTTTTATAGTTGAGGAGGAGTGACATTGTTGTAAATATTCAAAAGTATTCACTATTGGGAGGTCTAGATTAATAGATTCTCAACAAAAATTGAATAATAATGGGGGTAAGGTTTATTTGGTCTCTATATTTTTCATCCACAATAAATAAACACATTGGGTTTTTCATGTTATTCCTTAATCGTGATGTTTAGACAAATTTATCCTTATTGTTTCTCCAGAGGAAATTTATATATTTTTTTACCTAGATTATTTACCCTTTATAACTAATATTAAAAAAATATTACATTTATACTCATGGATTTAGGAATATGAATTCACGCTTATTGAATAATGAACATAGTTGTGTGTAAATTTTATTAATACAGACACATGTAATTTTCAAAACCCTATTTCAACCAAAATCAAGTTAATTAATTAAAAATATTCTCAATAAAAATTATGTTAAAATTAAGATGAAGATATTATATAGTATAAATTTTTATTATTAAAAATATAGAATTTATTTTCCCTAATTCTATTTCTTGAATTGGCATAATTTGAATTAAAATAATTTTGGAAGAGATGAGGAAAACGTAAGTCTTGAATGAGAAAATTTCAAAAGATGGAAAAGTTTTTATATCCTATTTTAATATAAAATTGATTCGAATAACCAAAATTATATTAATATATGTATAATTAATATTATTATAATCTAAAAATAATTAAAATGTAATTTAATGTCATATATATATTAAATAATAACCAATATTTTAAATAAAAATTTAGTATTTTTTACTATTCATTAATAAATGAATCATTTTAGAAAAATCCAAGAACAAAACCTTAAGATAATTTTAGTATTTTTAATTCAAAAATGATTTTTATTTTATCAAATTAATTTTTTAAAATATTCAAAATTTATTTTGAAATAAGTTCCCTATGAAAGGCGACAAAAATGCTTTTTAGAATAATACACTTTTTATTAAAAAAAATTAGGATTTGTTCTTATCAATTTAATTGAAAACATGTAAAGAAATTTTTTATTTTTTAAATATATAATATATATAAATTTTATTAAAATAATTATCAAATGTCAATTTTTTAATTTATTCATATAATATAGTCTTGCGCGCATAAAAATAGTTTTCTAGGGAAAGAATTTATTTTATGTTAAAATAGGTATTTTTTTCATTTATAATTAATTGGTCACTAGAGAAAACATTTATATACATGTATGAGCACATTTTCTGTATTTATTTACTCCAATTCATGCCCCTCGTTCCAAAATCTTGGATATAACTATCATATTAAATTATAATATTTTAACAGTATGCCACATTTTTTAACTCACTCTTTCATGTAGTGAAAGAAAAACACGGTGTTAAATATAAATGAAGATTAAAATTAAATGGAATTCAAATAGTTCATAAAATAATTTCATTTAGTCGATAAAATTAATTCATAAAAAACATAAAGAGTTATATTTATTCCATAATTTTTATTATTAATATCAACATATGGAAACTCAAAAATATAAATATAACCCACTAATATATATTTTCTAGAAAAATAATTGATATTATTTTATTATTAAGACATGATAAGATATATATTGTTACAATAGTCTAGTGTCAATGTAAAATTTGACACATAAATACATCATTTTAAACCTAAAAATATCACCATTATTGAAAACACTATATAGTTCTACTAACTCCCATAGATCTTATAAATCATCATAATATGACCAATAGAAGCAAACAAGTAAAATGGTGATCTAAAAATCCAATTAATGGAATAAAAATGGAAATAAATCATAACATGGTGGTGAAGATCAATAACATGATATTGTTAAGATAATGGTCATAAGAATGAAATATTACAAAAGTAAATGAAATAATAAGATCATAGAACCATTGAATATGTGGAAATAACATATTACATGATGTCATAAACATATGTCAAGGATTACTCCCAATACAATCTTTCTAAAGTGGAAAAATTCCCATAGCCAATTAGGTTCACTCTTTAATCCCATATATAGCATCTCTTAGGAAATAAATATTAAACCAATTCAGTATAGGGGTATATAATTCTATACCCACCCATAAGATATTAAAGATAATATATATGTGTGCCACATAAAGAAATGAACAAATACATATATCATAAGAATAATCAAACCCAAATGAATGAAGAGGGCATTGTAATTATAATTAAAGGAAAAACTGAAAGAAAAAATCATTACAATTCTCAAGTTATTAAAGAATTAAATAATTTTTATGATTCATAATTGAAAAAGGTACCAAGGTATTAATCATGATGGTCCAATTTAAAAAATTAATGTGAATTATCAATGAGAATAAAGAATAAAAATTAAACATTTGGGAGATTTTTTGCTAAATAGGTACATGTTGTTTTGAAGAAGAAAAAATATATTTCATTTTTTATAAAGTAAAACATGAACCAAGATGGATTTATATATATATTTTTATAATATATTCTTTATGTTAAAACATTTTATAGGGGGTATTCATGTCATGATTCATGAAATTGGATGGTTCCCTTAAATTAGGTTTATATAAAAGTGATAATTTTTTAGGGAAATAAAACCATGTATAAACTATATAATGAAAAGGTTATATTAATAGGTATATATGTTATTGATATATATATATATACTAATTTTGTGAGAATAATATTTCATAAAAAGCATAAAATGTAATAGAATTTTTCGATGAAATGTAACAAGCGTATTATGGAATATCCCTTTCCTCGTGTCATAATTCTCTCCATAGTTGTAATTAAAATAATGAATAATAATGTAAAAAACGATAAATATATTAAAAATAACCTTATTAATCTATATTTATTTTTATAAGGGATGTTTATTAAATTATTTTGATTTATTTTTATTATAGTTACTGCCTATGTTGGTTACTCAGGTTTGTTCAGTTAATTCATCAATAAAATTTCTAATTTGTTGATTGTGGTTAGAGGTTTTATAATGTAAATTAAAAATCAATATAATTTTTATGGTTTATATAATTTATCTTAAATTATAAAAATACTTTTATAGACTCAACGATTATTCCAAAATACTCCCAAATTAAGAATGGGGTCTTGATAATCCCATTTAAGATGGTCAAAATTAACATGTGTTCTGATCTTCAATCACATAAATAGTAAACCCAATATTAGTCATAACTAATATAAATAGTTTCAAACTTATCATTTTCTCAAACTAATAACATTTTAATGATATCCATGTCTTGTGGTCATGGGAAATAAAACATGTCATTTCTTGGAGGTAGTAGTCCGCACGTATGCACATATGACACATTAATTTAAAATGGAATGTTGGGGTATAAAATAAAATAATTTATATATGAGGATTATAATCATGTTATACATATTATATTTTTAAACTAAATATAATTTTTAGAAAACCAATAATGTGGGTGACGAAAAATTGAACACGTCATTCTTGGAGGCGGTAGTCATCCCATACACATTAAAAAATTATCTTTTTCATAAATTATTTTTATGGACGGTATAAAATAGATAATACATTATTATTATAACAACTAATAATATTTAAAATATCACTGTTAACATACCATCATCGATTAAGGGTACATGAGGGTGTAAAAAAGAAAATAACCATAACAGTTGGATTAAGAGTATTACTTCCACTTTAAATGATCATTCTTTGGTAACTCTTTAAGGATACCTATATTCATATTTTAGTGAGAACAAGGTATCAAGTGATTGGGGAGGGTGTGGATGAAATTTTATACAATATATTTGGTTTATCTTTATTTTTAAAATTTCTGTAAAAATGAGGAGGAGGTGAGATCCTACATAAGTAGAGAGGGTATCATTCTTGTAAAATAACTTTAAGTTTAAATAATTTTATTCCATTATTCATTTCTAAAGGATCAATAAATTTCTAGTAATGATTGTCAAATCATAAAAGGTGGATATTATCACCACTATCCAATATAATACATGTTTTTTCACATTTTTTTAGCTTTTTCATTTTGTGAAATCAGTTTTACTCTAATTTTCTCATACTGTGGTAACTGTATATTTACATATGGTAACTAATTATAAAAATAAAAATTAAACGTCAAATTATTTAGAAATTTGATTAAGATTATTTTAATATGAGAATTATTTTATAAAACAAAATTTCTATGAATTAGAGAAATTAATGTTAGTACTACTGCATAAAACATGTAAACCCTGTTTTTTGGGAAAAGTTCCTTTAAAGCTTAAAATTTATGTGTGGGATGTGATTAGACTATTTTTTAATTGAAAAATATGGTGTATGATAAAACAAATAAATTTTATGTGGATTTAAATAAATGAGGCTGAATTTTATTAAAGTAATATTAAATTAAAAATATGATCAAAACCAATTTTTACTAAGATTTAATATTTCCTAACTCTAAAAATTAAAATCATAGGATTTCTAAGTACAACCAAATAGTTTAGAATACCTAATTTTTATTTCTTATACACATCTAAAGTGTTTATAAATTTTCTACTCATGATTTATTATAATAATATCTTATCAAAACTATTTTTTATAAAATATTATTCTTCATTATTCACCTAAAAACTAATTACAACAAAAAATACAAAAAATAATCACATGAAAATTGGGATATTTATAATTCAAAAAAAATTATTATTTAAAAAATTTCAAATCCTAAAATTTATTAATCTTCTATTAATATTATAATTATATTTATATTAAAATAATTATATATATTTTAATAAATAATTTTTTTATAAATATTATTATACAACATAATAAAATATTTTTAATAAGATATTATATTTTTGTTTCATAATTTTTATTTCTAAAAACTATTATCTAAACGTATTACTAAAAATATATACCTAACGTATACTTATTTAAAACATGTACATCTGATGAAAATTTATGAAATTACCATATTTCCAATGACAATATTTTCAACGGTCATATTTGAAATAGTCAGATTCCATTTCTATATAAGGACATAAAAAATTATTAATTCTATTCTCATGTCTTAAGTCACACTTCCCGTATCTATAGTTCTCATTGTAGATATCCAAACATGGTTTCCCATTTTATATTATTCTTTCTCCGTATGAGTGTTTTCATATTAATAGTTATTCTTAATGGAGGCAGTGGTCCAGGAGAGTATCTATTTCTAATTTTTTTTTTAAATTAATATCCCCCTATAAATTTTTACTATTTAAATAGACATACCCATCTAGAAAATATTAATAATAATTTTATGCGGTAAATATTTTCATATAACATAATTTTAAATTTTCATTGCAGTTGTGTAAAGTGTCAATGGCTTGGTTCAAATCAAGTATGACCTAATATTAGATTTAGTGTTAATAATTTTTACAAAATATAAAACATTCATTATAATTATAAGGGTAATGTAATGGATCCTATAACCAGTGGATTTATATTATTACCCCTAAATAAATTGTGTCTTAACAATTTTGAATATCATCAACTAATTAAGAAATATAATGGTATTTGAAATGTATTCATTAATCAAGGTATAATTTCTTGATAAATTAATAACTTGCAAACAATGGGAATATATATTTTTTCCTTAGAATAAGATTATCAATAATATTTATTTTCTATCTTGCCATTTTACATAATAGTTTATATTTTTCATAATAACATCAATACAATAAAATTGTTTGATATGAAATGTTATTTCATTATTCTAAAAAATAATTTTTTCTATAAGTGGGGAGAAAAAGTAAATTACCAAAATAATATTAAATGTGTCTAAATTAATTATTATAAGACTCAGATGAATCATACTTCCACAAACCATAATGAATATTTTCATTCCATAGGTATAATAAAGATTCCTCTAGGTATTTTTGTTTAAATAGATAGTTTTTAGTGAAAATTTACATGACAAAATACATTTAAAAATATTTAGTGATTAGTAAGCATATCTAGAACCACTAAGTTAGCACAATACACTTTAATAGTAGTAATTTAATTGTATTTTCCTTATTCCCATTATATTTTATGGTTTTTTTTTCTATTTTCAACTTAATCCCTTGGATTACAGCAATGTTTTGTATAGTTATAAAATTCCTCACATCTAAACATAGAATTTCTATTGGACACATATAGACAAATTTCCTTTTCTGATTCCTATTAACTGAAGACTTAATTTTTTCCCTGGGTATCTTATTTCTTGATTCCCTACTTTAACATAGATCAAACATCTTATAGTTCCTTTGATATATTCCCCTATGTGGCTCTTCTTTGATTTTTGACATCATGGAGATCATATCTTCTATACTTCATCAACTTTTTCATTTGAACATCCATAAGACTCAATACATATTTTTTTATGTGTTTAGAAACTCAACTAGTACCATGTGATCATTTATACATCTTGAATGATGTGTCTTTCTTAATCACAATGTTCCTCAATTTATTTCTTAACGCATTAAGTTTCTTATTATGAAAATCTCTATATTTACCATGGAATAAATTTTTAACATACTTACTTAAGAATTCATCCATTACAAAAAACTAAAACCTGTTAACATGGGTGATTACTAGTTAACATCATTTCAGAGTTTTCATAAATCCTCTAACAAAAAAAATTAATCTCAAAATGGCTAATTCTTTGAAATCATCTCATTAATTTTTAGTTCTACATAAATGCCTCATGGTTTAATCTACGGTTCATTAGGTTAGTTTTTCTAATACTTATTATACTTATCATAATAAATCCATTATAATGGTTATTCAAGATAATGGGATTGACCAAAGAGTATCCCCTTGGAGTATAAAACCTAGAGTAATGTTAGGTCACTTAATCATGCACCAATTGATGATCAAGTTAACACAAAATACACACTTTAAATTTTTTTACCCATAGTTACATATATGTCACAGCCTACTTCAATCTGAGGTATCCATATAGGTATTTAATTACTAGGAAAACCAAATACCTGAAATACAAGTTTCAAAAATTTTAAAGAATAATTATATCCTCTATTTTTTTAATTTATATGTGTTTTGTGTGGAATTTAAAGTTTTCAACATAAAATAAATTTATTGATGGTTTTTTGACTTTATATTATGGTAAAATTCCTACTAATGTGATGCTTCAGTACTTTCCCACTATAAAATTGGAATAATTAATAGAGTTTTATTAGGGTTAGGTATTTATTTGATGAGGGATTTCATTGACCATAGAAACGTAGTATTTATTTAATAATAATATTTAATATATTATATCACATGCTTGTGGTTCAAAAAAATTAGTTTAATACCTTATGATCTATATTTTTGATAGTAATTATGGGCCTATCATTTTATCTATAATAAGGTTTTACACTAGGTGAGACATAACTTTTTACGTATCAGGTGTCTAGTTTTATCACACCCATGTATGGTTTTCTACCCCCTTTCCTTTATTATTTTATTTCAGTTTTTATTTTCATTTTTATTTTACTTCTTATTCTCAATTATATATGTTGTAAACTTCAATTTATGATTGATAAGATCCAAAATTCATATAAAATCATCATTTTTGATCCATTTAATTTGGCATCACCGTAATAGGGTTAAAATAAGAACTACACTATTGATCTTCAATGGAATAGAAAATTAAAATTGTGTATAATATTTTCATTGAATTGGTATGTGATTTTGGTATTCAAATATGGGAATTATTCTTGTTTCATCATGTATATTTTATATTGAATATGTTTGGACTATAAATTTCAAATGACATGATTGTGAACTGCACATAAATGTTTAGGGTTCCTTATTCCGAATATTAGTCTGTGAAGTTCTCCCTTTCTTCTTCTATTCCTTCTAAAAAGTTGTGAAAGAGGTGGTTTTTTAATTATTTTTTTTCATTTTTTCTTATTATCATATTCTTGATGAAATCTGATTGAATTATGAAATGATAAAACCACTATTTATCAATGTGTATTTCTATAAATTTATCAAAATGTAATTTTTTTAAATTATAAAAGTATAATTACATATAATTATAAAATTATAGTTACATTAAATTATCAAATAATAATTAAATTAAATTATAAAATTATAGGTAAAAAACATTATCATTTTTTTCAAATTATCAAAACATAATTATAAATAATTATCAAATGATAATTACATCGACTTTTCAAAGAATAGTTTTTAAAAATTATCTAAAGGTAATAATGTGAACATTCTCAAATGATAATTATCTATAATTATCATACTATATCTACCTATGATTACCACAAAATGTTTTAATTTAATTATAAGAGGAAATTATACAAGTATTATAATATCGAATTATCAAAGGACAATTTTGGAGAATTATATTTGGATAAATATTAAAAATTACAAAGAATAATTAAACAGATATATAAGAGTATAATTAAAAGGACTACCACATATGTTAAAGAATAGCCTTGAGTTATATATATTATCAGGTGTGGTTTTTTAATTTTTTTTGGAAAAAAAATTTCTAATAAATGTGTTGGCCTAAAATGATAACATGGGAATTATTCGGGACAGATAATGTATGATCAAAATTGATATTTTATTTATTTTTAAAATAAAATAGCTATTTTTGAAACCAAAAACCTTGATGAACCTCAAGAGTTGAATTTCAGGTAATAATAATAATAAGTCTATTCGGAGGACTTCCTTGCTACAGAGGGTTCCACTCTATCTTTTGAACCACAAATGGTGGTTTATCCTTGATGTTGAATTTGATGACTTTGAGGTATGAAGATACATAACTTCATGTTATTTTGATAAAAATACTTCCATTTTATAATTTATGTGTTTATGTAATTGATAACCATCGATTATTGTAAACCCATGTGGGTGTGGGTGTAGACCGTGAGACATGATGTGATATTTATTTCCATTGGTGATATTAAAGTATTATTTAAATATGTTTTATTATTATCACATGATATTATGTGTCTAACCATTATTTATCATATTGATATTATTTCCATTTATTATATAAATTTTATTTATTTTTTCTTATATTATAGGTATCCTTTTTGGTGCTCAGAACATGTTGACCATCGTAGAAAGTTTATCCCTTAGAGGGGGAAGTTCACTTAACATGTATCCATGGTTGTGATGGTCCTAATATTAGGGTCATGCTATTTTGAAACCATGGAAAAACATGTTGTTGATTAACATGATGCATAATTTTTGGGCTTATTGATAACTAATTAAATTGTGAGTTACATGTTATATACCAGGCACTCGGATCCTTGTTGATTTATTAATTTCATGACATAACAGGGGCCTAGATAGTGTCTCATATATGAATTATTACTTGAGGTTTTTTAGATACAAATTCACCATCTTGGTAGATTTTTTTATCATTATCATCATCTTCTCATTATACTTTCAACATGGATTGGAAGTAAGATCAACTACTTGTTTTTGGTGTTTTTGTTAGGTAACGACCTCTCTTTTTAGGAATATATACTATTATGTTTTTTATAATTTTATATTATCATGGAATAAAGTCATTGATGTTCAGTATCCTTGGGTTAGTGTTCAATAGTGTTGTCCTACCGAGTATTGTAATCACAACCTACTTCGTAATTTTGGTGTTCAAGTAGACTTCAATGTTTGAGATCTAGTGAAGGGAATGGGTTATATAGTGGATGTCTCAGCAGTAGAGCATGGAGCAGTTATATTACCAGTATAGACTCTATATAGAAAATATCTTTTATTTATTTATTGACCTACCCTAATTTTTTTTATTTTCATTGTTGGAATCATTCATTGACATGGAATCCCTTTTTATTCTTCAGTTTATGCATTTTTTGTCTAGTTATTTTTTAAATTATTTATGATTTATTATTGACACTGTGAAATGATACTGAGGGTGTATTATCCGTACCAAAAATACATATCTCTAAATCTATTTGGTAGCCTCTTATTTATGGGGGCATTCATGAGGTTATGTTACCCTCTAGCTCGGACATGGTGGTTCATATCAGGGTCTTACACAAAACATTACTAAAAATTAAAAACATTATCCCATTATTAAACATATTATTATGGATTTAATAAAAAAAAATATTATTAATATCAAAAAATATCCATACCATTTTATAATACCAAATATAATTACCAAGCCTTAAACATGAAATATTTCATAAATTTTTCCATAGATTTTCAACAAATACAAACTGAGGATATTGATTTTTAGTGAATTTGGAATATTAGGCTCACAAATACATCATGATAAACCTAAAACACTCACCATTAAAAAAACACCATATATTAATCCTAATTTCCATAGATATTTTAAAACTATATCGAATATCCTTGAAAAATACATACATTAAAGTGAGATCTATAAATCCCATTAAAGGACTAAACATGGAAAAAAATAAAAACATATTTCAGAGGCATAAAATTTTATAATAAATAGAATGATCATAATAATGAAAAAATAGAATAAATATGTAAATTCATAATATAATAGAATCAAGAAATATGTGGAAACAAAAGAATTCATTTCAACATAAACATAATTTAAATTTCACTCCCAAGACCATTACCATAAAGTGGGAAAAGTTATAAAGTAGATAAGGTTCACTCCCTAATACCTTATATTATAACTCAGTAGATTAAAGGTATTATCTAATTTTTTAGAAGAATTAATAATTATGTGACCACCAATCATATTATTATAATAAAACATCTGTGTGCAATATGAGGAAAACAAGCCATACATAAATAGAAAAATGATCATACCAATTAGAATGAAGTGGTTTTCATTATTCTGATTCATGGAACATGCAAAGGATAAATGATAAGGATTGCTAAAAAATGAATCATTTTGAATACTCAATATTGAAAAAACGACATAGGTCTAGAACAGGGAGTTCAAATTCAAGAAAATTCATTACAATGATATATGATAATAAATAATAAAAGAAAACTACTTAGATAAGGATTTAGGAAATAAGTGAAGGATATTTCTAAATAATGACAGATCATATTATTTTCAATAACAAAATACTAAAATAATATGGTTATAAATAAGATAATTATGGTTTTTATAATTTATTCATGGTTTAAAAAAAATTATTGGGTTGATTCTTAACTTGATACAATAAATATGAATTTTTCATTGAATCATATTGAATTAAAAGTGATAATTTTGATTGGAACTAAAATCATGTACAACCCCAAAAATTAAAATAATATTTATAGATATATATATGTATACGATATTTATACAAAAAAATGAATAATATTGGGATAATAATATTGTATAAAGGGTATAAAATGAATGAGAGTGTGTCATTTATACCTAATGATAATATTACATAATATACCTCGAAAAATATATAAATATATTCTGTGATTGAGCTCAAATTACTAAATTATTAAATTAATATATTAAAAACATACCCAAGAACCATATTCACATATCTTTATGCTTCATTTAATATCTATTCTAACTTATTTTAAAAATAATTTCTTCTTTCATCTTTAACATGATGTTATAAGCTAATTTCTCTGTAAGACTTTTTTTATTGAACGTTCTCAAATGTGTTGTGAAAAAACATCATGAACTCAAGGACTATTTAAGATTATTTTATTTACTACTATATAAATAATATAATGATATATTCTCATGTTTTATCCTAAAAAAGTTCCATATTAATAATGGTTCCCTAATAAGTCTATTTAATTTGGTCAATGTTACTAAAACCATTTTTTGTTAATCACACATTCATAATTCCCCATATTATTTATAAATAATGTTAATGGTGTAAAAATATTAGTTATAAACTCTAAATAAATTTTAAAATTAATCTTTGTTAGGTGGTTATGGAAAACCAAACCAGACATTTCATGGAGGTGGTAGTCCACATGTATGCACAGACGAAAAATTCATTTTCCAATGAATGAGAAGGTACAAGGAAAAGAAATAATTACCATTTAAAATTTTAAATCACTCCATTAATATAATAATAGTAAAATAAAAAAAACTTTTTGAACCTAATTTTTCAGGTGGGAATGAAAAATCTAATTTTTACTTCATGTATGTGGTAGTCCACCCATATGCTTAATGACGCCTTTATTTTCATCAATGCTATTATAAAAAGGTATAAAATAGATATTCCATTAGTATAATAACCCCTAATATTTGTAAAGATTTTGGATTAATCATACCTTCATGGATACAGTGTACTTTAAGGGTGTAGAAGAAAAAATGAACTATAATTTTTGGGTTAAGAGTATTACCTATATTGTGGATGTTCGTCCCTCGAAAACTTCCTAAGGCTCCTTAACCTATAATTTTTGTGAGACCAAGTCATAAAGGTCCTAGTGAGGGTGTTTAGGAGACACTACGGTATATTTTTGTCCAATACTAATATTATTAATGGGCCGATAAATTGGGAGTATGTGAGATCATTTTATATGTAATGATAGTGGCATTATTTTGACATCTCAATAATTTTAAAAAAAATAATTATTAAATGAAATAGGATATAAAAATAAAATAATTATGTATTAAAATATATAATTTCTCTATTCCCTCCACCATCCAATATCATATATTTATTTTACATGTTTTAACATTTCTCACTATATTAAACAAACTTTACCCCAATTTTATTTTACCATAGTAACTCTACTTTCACCATCGAACACAAAAATTAATTACAAAATAAAATATTACTCTATATAATTATTTTAAAATTATTATTTAAATTAGGTAAATAATTTTATCAAAAAAATTATTATTTAGCATAACTGAGTTTATTATTATAACATATAATGTGTAAAACCAATTATTTTAAAAAAAGTTCATTTAGGATCGAAAATTATGTATGGGATAAGATTGTCAATGATTTTGGATTATAACAAAAAATATTTTATTATGCCATAATTATATTTTCTGTGAAATTTTAAATTAACACATAAATACTATAAAATATTATTTAATTAAATTTCAAGATGAAAACAGTTTATTTATTCGAACTGTATCTTACATGAGTCAAAATATCCTAAAATATAATTTTTAAATTGAACATAAAATTTTAGAATTTATAATTATTTTCCCTTAAATATATTTTCAATGTTTATGAATTTCCAAGACATGATTATCATATAAAAATATAAAAAAATTACAATTATTTTGAAAACAGTATTTATCATTATTCACCTAAATATCAATTATTTTAGAAAATTCAAGAAAAATAATCAGTTGATATTTTTTATATTTTTAATTAATTTATTTTTTCATTTTATCAAAATATAATCCTACGATTTATAAATATACATTAAAAATTAAGATACAAAAAATAAATAAAACTACTTATATAAAAATTCAGTTTCAGATATTATGTGTTCTTAATCTTATTTCACATAAATTACTAATTAAGTTATTATCAATATATATCAACGAAAAACATTATAATAATTTAAAAATTATATATTTATCCTCCTATAAAATGTATAATGCATGAACATAATTTTTTTAGTGAAATACAGTTTTAAGTATAAAATGATCTTAACCGAGATTTATGTATTATATCCTAATCCTTTAATTTTTTTAATCTATTGATAGTAAGATATTTATTTAATTTTTAAAAAAACTTATTTTAATAATAATATTTTAGCATACAAGAATAAAAATATTAAATGATATTTAAAATTTTTCATTTTTCATTAATATTTATACAATATATTATTTAAACTCATTAATAACAATACTTAACTCTAGTATAAATATTTGAAACATGTACATCCAAGGAAAATTTCATCAAAAAAATATTTTCAACTCCGGTATTTTCAATGGTAAGATTCCATTTTAATATATAGGATTAGAAAAATAATTCAATTTATTCTCACTCTTTAATTGACACATCTCATTATCTTTGTTTTCATTTTATATCTCAAGAAAAAATTTATCCTTTAATATTATTATTTCCTATTTCCACATTTTTTATACTAATCAGGATTCTTAAGCATGGCAGTGGTCCAACGGATATACTAGTTCTAGTGGTATTATTCATTTCAGTTTTTCCTGCTTTTATTTTTCGTATTTTGTAATGGATGCAATCAACCACGGTGTGTAATAATCCATTGTATATGATAAATGGTTTCTTGTACCTTTTTAAATGTTAAAATATAATTGAATTAATTTTCAAAAACATGGTTTAAATCTTGTATTAAACAATTTATAATCAAGTATTAATTAATTTGAAAGCATACACAAGCATTATTTATAATTATAGATAATAAATTAATCTCTCCTAAAACCTGGGGTTTTAGATTCTCCCCCTCCACCTTAAATAAATTGTGTATTCACAATTTTAATTATATAATAATAATGAAAACACATATAGAGGTCTATAAGGTAGTAATGACTCTTGGTATAATTTCCATAGAAATGAAATCCTATCAAAATTTAGGAATATAACATTTTCCTATATTAGAATCTTCCATAATATTGTATTTTTCATCAACCATTTGATCTAAGTGTTTATCACCCATCATCCATGAATAATTATACTATCATAGGTTGATATAAAATTAGATTTACTTAGTCTAATAAATAATTCATCCTCTACATGGAGAGATAAAATCAATTCCCAAAATCACATTAAATGTATCTAAAAGAGGGATAATAAGACTCATGTGAAGGATAATCTCACATTCAATGAATAATATTCAAATACCATAGATACAATAATGAAAACCCGTGGTTTTTTAATTCAATAGCTAATAGTTGGTGTAATTTTACATAACATGTTACATCAAAAAATTTATATCAATGAATAATTATATATTCCACCACATAATAATCATTATCCACTTTAGTAGTTGTTATATATTTTTATAGTTAATATGGTGTTGGAGTTTGTTAGTGTCAAATTCAATTATAAAATATCTAATTAGTTCCCAAATTTGTGTAGTTTTTTATTTCAATAATTTAAAACATTGAATTTATATTTTATCATTATGGACAACATTATTTTTTTCCCATTATGTTCAATAAATTCTTTATTTTTTCAAAAATCTTGTTTATCTACGCCATCCAATACCATATATAAAATGTATTCTAAATCCTTTGAGACCTTCCCCTATGATTCTATTCCACCAATTTGCATTAAAGTTATTGGATCTTCATTACTTCTTTGTCATCATCACCTGAACAGAGGTGAGAATACATCATTCCCATGTATAATTTTCTTGGAAACTCAAGAAAGTCATTATTTTTAATTTTATTTCTTGATATCTATTTTAGCATAATTAAAAATTTTCTCAGTCTATATATTATCACATTAGTTTCATTTTTTGAAAAAAATTTCATTTTTCATTTCAAATTTTAGTAACATCGTCCCCCTAGGCTTAATCCATTACTAAAGAAAAAATTAGATGATATGAATTATGAATATTTAACATTATAATAGAATTATCATAAATTATCTCATAAAAAAATCATCCTAAAATTATATTACTCTTTGAAACCATAACATTATCAATCAGTTTAACCAAAAGCACTCTTGGTTTATTCTAGGTTTCTTTTTGGTTGGGTACTCACATACTTCTAATACTAATCATAATAAACCATTTTTAAAGGTGTGTAAAGAAAATGTGATAGGCCAATCCATATAACTTGGGTGTATAAAACTCAATCGGAATTTAGGTCACTCTGTAATTAACCTAGTGATGATAAATTTAACATCCAATAATCTCTTATCAACATAATTACCCAAATTTCTATCTATTCTAATTTATATATCATTTTATATTACCAAATAAGGATTCCATTTCTTGGAAAACCACACACTCAAAACATTACAAAAACCACGATACATTAAAATATAATTTAACCTATTTAAAATTTTTTCAAAAAGTTTCAATAATACTAAAATAAAAAAATAACTACAAAATCTTTTAATGTCAACAACAGTAACTCAATACTTTAACAAAATTTATTTAATAATATTTCACAATGATTTACAATAAATAAGAACTATCAATTTTAAGGTATAGTGAATTTAATATATTATACACATAAATACATCATTATAAAAAATAAAATAACAGTTATATTTTAAAATAAATGTATTTATCTTAACTCTAAAATATCTTCTTGAAATATATAGGATTTTGAGGGGAGAAAAATAAGGAAAAGGGTGCGCTATAAATCATTGTAATGTAATTAAAAATTGAATAAATAATAACATGAGAGTCAAGAGGCATAACATGATATCATAAAGAGAACGATCATATGCATGGGAATGTGGAATGGGAAAAAAGCATCATATAATGGAACCAGGTATTATGTGGCAACAACATAGGTTATGAAAACATAAAAATAAGTAAATGGTTACTCCGAATATGATCATCATGATGTCGATAAAGTCATATAGTGGATTTAGTTCACTCCATAATCCCAGAAATAACATATCATGTGATGTAATTCATTACCAATGCATTGTAAAGTGTATATTTATAATCCCAGCCCTCCCAAAAATTTCAATTGTTATTAAGTTTGAAAAATGATGAAAAGAATCCATAAATAAATCATCTGTCTGATCAAACACATGATAAGTATGTGGGTTTCATAATTATGATTCATGGAATATTAAAAGGATAAATAATAATGATTCCCAAGTTTATAATGAATTAAATCAGTTTGAACATTCATAATTGAAAAATGGAAATTCATTTGACACATGGATTAATAATATATTCAATTCATGACAAGGATCTACGATAAGAAAGAATTAAAATGAAAAACATGGGTAATATGTTTTGCAATAAGTAAATAAACTTTTTATAGAAGAACATAGCATATTATTTTTGAGAAAACCATTATTGAAGTAGAAGGGTTATACATAACATATTTATGGTTTTTATAAGTTTTTCATGGTTAAAAAACATTTTAATTGAGTGATTTTTAAAATGAGACAATAAATTCGTATATTCCCTGAAATAGAGTTTACTTAACATTGGGAATTTTGTAGGGAACTACAAACATGTATAGCCAAAATAAATTAAAAGGATATTTGAATAGGTATATTTGTAAAGGAAATATATTAAAAAATTTAAGACACGAATATTGTGTACATGGGAGAATGATAATTAGAACGGGTAATTGATAATTAACATTTATATTATGATGATATCTTTCATCATGTGATAAACCACTCTCCACATGTGATTAACATCCAAAATAATTAAATTATGTTAATTAAAAAAATAACTAAGAAAGATATTCAACTATTTATATGTTCTATTATTTAGAAAACTGTTTACATTTGAGTTAGTTACTCAAGGTTGTTAAGTTAATTTCTACATAATAATTCTTGTATATTGATCATGGTCAACGGTTTGGTGAATTACAATATTGATCTTTATTATTTTTTATGTTTATTTCATTTATTTTTTCATTATAATAATAATTGCATATTTTCAAAGGTTATCCCCAAAAGGACTCAAATTATGATAGGTGTATTCATAAGTTCATTTAAGGTGGTTAAAGATACTATAATTATTTGTTGTTAATCACACATATAGAATTAAAATTTTTATTCATACTAAATATTCATGGTTTCAATATATTATTTTGAAAAACTAAATACATTTTGTAAGGAATCCTTCTTATTATGTAATGAATGGAAAACATGTCATTTCATGGAAACAGAAGTCCACATGTATGAATGTACGACACTTTCCTTTTCATTTGAATTTGAGGGAGTATTAAATGAAAGGATGGACATTAAATAATTATAATCATATTATAAATATAATATAAATGAATAAAATAACCCAATTTTAACAGAATTTTTTTGTGATGAAAAATTAAACTTTTCATTCTAGGAGGTGGTAGTCTGCATAAATGCATGACAATATCTTAATTTTAACAACTATTTTAGAGGAAGGTATAAAATAGATATTCCATTAATATAATAACACGTCATAATAGAAAAAATGATGTTTTTGTCATAACTTTATGGATATAGGAGGATTAAGGGGTGTAAAATAATAAAAGAACTAGTGAAATTGGGTTGAGAGTATTTCCACTCCCTTGGATGTTCTCCATTAGGAAACTCATTAAGAATACTTATCATGGTATTATTGTGAAAAAATGATCCAATGTCCTTGTAGGGTTCTTAAGGCATACTAGGGAATATTTTTTGTTGATTAAAATATTTTTAAAGGGCTGATAAATGGGGAGGTGGTAACATAACTTTATAATTAGATTTTTATTTTTGTAAAATCTCTTGATGTTTCAAAAGTTTAATTCCATTATTCTAGGAAATAGGATTAAAAAAATGCCAGTAATAGTGTAGCGAAATAAATAATCTCTATCATCCCTCCTCCATCCATTATCATTCATGTTTCTTACATGTTTTTTCTCTTCCAATACGTTATACCAATTAAACTCCAATTTACCCTTGGTGTAGTAACTCCACTTTTACTCCCAACAAAAAAATTTAATTACCAAAACAAAAATATAATTCATTTATTAATTTTTACATTATTAATTAAAATGTTGAAATAATCTGATAAAATAAAAATTTTAAGAGTTACAAAAAAAATTTACTATTTGAACACAAAATGTGTAATAACATTTTTTTAAAAAAAATAAGTTCATGATAGGATCAAAAATTATGTGTGGGATAATACTATCAATGTATTTGTCTTCTAAGACAAAAAAATCATCATAAAATATGAAAATGTTTTTGTCATTCATTAAAAAATAAAAATAAATTTTATAAAAATAATATTTATTTTAATGTAAATATATAAGTTGTTTTTCTATTAGAAATATATATTACTTAAGAACATAAATGCTAAAGATTTTTAGTCCTAAGTTCCACATAAAATTCCATAATTCATAATTTTTATTCTTTAAATACATTTTCAGTGTTGATAACATTCTAATTCCTGATTTTGTTATAAAAATAATAAATAAATTACAATTTTTCTAAAAACAATATTTATTTTTATACACGTAAAAAATAATTATTTTAGAAAAATTCCAAAAATTCTTCATATGCACATTTTTATATTTTTAAATAAAAAAAATTATGTTCATTTTTTCCAATTAAAATCCTAAAATTTAAAAACAAGTCTCAAAAATCCATATAAAAAAATTAAGAGAATTAAATGTATAAAAAATGAGTTTTTGGACTTTATGTGGTCCTAATATTATTTCATAGAAATTAAAAATTAAATATTTTTCAACATATATTGATAATATTATATATCTATGTATCCCCATAATATATTTAGTTTCATAAAAAATGGGTACATTATAAAAATAAAATTTCTAAAAAAATATAATTTTAGTATAAAATTATCTTGACCAAAATATAACAATAAATATTTTTTATATCCTAAAAATTTAATTTTATAAATATATTGATATTTATATATTTATTTTAATATTATCTAAACATTATTTTAATAATAAAATTTTTGTTATAAAAATAGAATATGGTAATTAGATATTATATTTTTGTTTCATTATTATTAATTTTAAAATGTATAATTTAAACTCTTACAATATATATCTAATTCTTGAAATTTAATTTTAACCATATATATCAAACGACCATTTATTTAATGACTATATTTTCTATAAGTATCATTTTAATAGTCTCATTCCATTTTCCAAATTTTAATTCTTCTAATAATCACTCATTTTTTTCTCATTTCTTCAGTCTCAATTATTATTTCCGTAGTTTTCATTTTAGATATAACAACATGTTTTCATATTTTATTGATATTATTTATCCTTTTCATATTTTAATACTAATAGCGATTCATAAAGGATACAATAGTATAAGCAGATTTCATGTACTAATGGGATTATTTTTTCAATTGTTATCTCCATTTTTTCCCATTTTAGTGGATGTAATCAACCATGAATTATAATAATCTAATATATGTGACACATGGTTTCTTGTACCTATTTTCAATATTTCATTATAATTTTAAAAAATATCAACATGCTTTATATCATCTTTTTCTATTCTATAATTATTAATCAATTCTTTTGAAAGAATAAAGAAACATTCTTAAAAATTATAAATTGAAAATAAATGGCTCCTTAAATAAGGGATGATACTTCCCCCCCAATAAATTAATTCCATGAATTTTTAACTGTCAAATACTAATTTATTGACTCTTATAGTTTGATATAAAATGATATTTCATGAGTTAAACAATGAATTTTTCCTCTAGGTAGAGAGAGAAAATCAATTCCTAAAATCAAATTAAATTTATCTAAAGGAAGAATAATAAGAGTCTCATTAATCAATATCCAAAAAACATTGAATAATTGTGACATAAATTATGAAAAATAGTGATACCACAAGTTGTGTTTATTTCAATATATAATATTTGTTGAAAATTAACATAACATGAAACATCTGAAAGTCTAGCATGAGAAATAAGTATACACAGAACAACTTAATTATTATTATCCACATCAATAATAGTCATAATATTTTCATTTTTCTCATGATCTATGTGGTTTGTTAGTGTCGAATACTATCTTAATCCCAAGTATTTGTTCACTAGTTTGTATTGTTAACAAATTCCCCACACTAAGAAAATTGAATTTCTTGTTGGTAAATACGGTGTACGTTATTTCATTCCATCAGGATAACTATTCCCTATATTTATT
This sequence comes from Viscum album, assembly GCA_963277665.1. Classification (NCBI taxonomy): domain Eukaryota; kingdom Viridiplantae; phylum Streptophyta; class Magnoliopsida; order Santalales; family Viscaceae; genus Viscum; species Viscum album. Next base: position 648,589,662 of record OY728119.1, read on the forward strand.
TCCTTATAATCCTTTTCCATGATTCCCAAATTTAACAAAAATAATAAATATCCCAATTCCATTGAAACATAACCCTGGGTGTTTCTTCTCACATTTTTGACCCGATAAAGATTAGATCTTCTTTCCTTCATCATTTCCATCACTTGAACATCAATAAGACTGCATCCTTCTCTCTATTGATGTGTTAGGAAACTAAAATATGTATATATTATTATATATAATTCATCATATCTATTTTAGAATAATAAAAATGTTTCTCACTCCATATATTATTCTATTTAGATTCTCTTTATGATAGTCTTCACATTTTCCCCGGAATCCTTTAGAAACGTGGTCTCTCTGAGCATCATCCATTGCTAAAAAATGGTTATCATGAATTATTTACTGTTAACATTATTATATAATTTTCTTTTATTATCCTAAGAAAATATAAAACTCAAAATGTCTTACTCTTTGATACCATCTCATTTAATGATAATTTTTCATAAATCCATCTTGGTTCAATATGGGTTTCGTTATACTGGATTCTCTCATTATTTTTATCCAAATCATATTAAATCCATTGTAATTTCTCTTGAAGATAATATGATTTACCATATCATTTCCCCCAGGTAATGTCCAGGTTCCAGCAGCTGCCCGGAGGAGCCCCATACCCGGTTGGTCACATGGCCTCAGGTGCATTTCCCCTAACACCAGAGGCAGGTGACTAGCCACGAGGGCCTTGGGTGTGATAGGGGGAAACTATGACCTCATTGGCAGAGTAACACAATGGAAGTGAAATAGATAATAGTATAGAAAGTAGTAATAATGGCATAAAATAGTACACAACGGAACACAGAAATTAATAAGCAATTCGAGAACATATATAATGATGCATGATACAAATGTCTAGGAAAGAATCCAAACACATCCCAATGCTGAAATACAGTACTAAACCAAAGTACAAAAGAAAACAGTAAACAAATCCTCAGCATCGCAAGCCTCAGCTTGGTCTCATGCTCTCCAGCTCCAAAATAAGTCAAGTACCTGAAGTAGAAGGGCACTTGTCCTTATCTATACCTACAAAAATATAATTTTTTTGACCCAAATGCAAGACCCAAATATGGTGTGAGACTATTTCCCAGTAGGCAACCACCACGAGATCTATGAATAATGGTCAGTGAATATATATGGCATGTAATAAGCCAAAGAGGTAGTAAACAAGGAAGTACTCAGCAGTAAACATTCCTACAGTATTAAGCATTCAAACACCACATATCTTGAAAGAAAATATTCACAACTGGTAACCCTCTAGGATATTATAATAGCCTAATCCCCTCTGTTCCTACCTAGAAAACACAGGAAAAACTATGGGAAGCCCACATTGTCTAACCCCTCTGGTTCAGCTTTAGCACAGACTCTCTAAAGAAGCTGTCACCATTAATACCCCCATAGTCTCGTATCGGTGACTAAAAGGTTCTTTGGGGAAGAACTTACGTCTCATTCCCCCTATGCCCCATGTCTAGGAACTATAGACACTCTGAGAAAGCACTTACGTCAATTCCCCCTATGGATTCACTTCGTAATAGAAAAAACAGACCCTCTGGAGAAGCCCTCACATCCATTATCCATATGGTCTACTACACCAGGTTCTCATGGACCTATGTATGTCAAACGAGAATAGAAATACATGGTTGTCAAAGTAGACTAAAGAACTAGTTGGATAAACAATCTATAACATAATAGCATGTCAAGTAAACCACTCCATCCTAACAATACTAGGCATGGAAAACAAAGCAGCAGATTAATAGGAAAAACTAGGCCAAATGGTCAAAACAAGAAAACATGGGAAAAATCACCATAACATGGAAAAATAAACCCCATTCACAATATATAACCTGTATCCAATCAACCAAAGCATATAAGGCAGACATTATGGCTAAATACATAAACACTCAATACCCCATTCAAGAGAATTGGGCCCTTTTTCACATATAACTCAATGAATAACTACATAAAGCACAAACCACCTACCTCGGCATTGTAGGATAGATATACATGAAAATCAAGACTTGAATCACCCTTGAAAGCCGAAGATCTAAAACAACCTCTAAATGTATTAACCCATGATATCTCACGAGAAAGAAGGAATAAGAAGAAGGTGTTCAAGATGAAGAGAGAACTCACCGATGTGATTATAATGCAACTGATGGAGTTTTATTTGGAGAACGGATGCTCGATCAGGGGATCCGTGAATATCCACATTGTATAGATGCTCTCAGACAAACTAGGTCGATAAGAGTTGTGTTCTGTCATTCATATGAAACCCCGATACGTTTAATTAAAAAAAGTACACAACGTGTAATTTAGAAGTATATAGCTTGTACTTTCCCTTAATAGCCCCCATATTAGGCACTCTCTAGGTCACTACAGACGGTCGTGTTCTTGGGTCTGACACGGACAGAACACGGCTACCCGCGGTGTCCGAGTAATCACCGAGTACTCATAATGTACCCGGCGTGTACTCATACAGTACACTGCATGTACTTAAGAAATTTCTAGAAATTCCATTTTTTCTCACAAACACTAGAAAAATGAAACATACCTGAAAAGAAGATCCATGTTCATACAAACATTCTCCCATAAGTAAATTCTTCCTTGAATTTCCCTAGCAAGGCAGTGTGGAAGAAGAAACCTCGGACTACTCCAGCCAGTGCGATCGTACATCGGCCTCCATGTCCCATGTCTCGTCATGTACTTGCTCGTGCTTCCATAGTACTCATACCTGAGGAACAGACGAGCCATGAAGAACCTTCACACTTTGATCAACAATTCTGATACGATGCTCCTTGAATGACGCATCCACCTCTAACTCAACCTCCTTGGGTTGAGAAACATGATATGGGTCAGAGAAATATCGTCAAAGATGAGAAAGGTGGAATATGTCATGCATAGCCAGGTACCTTTGAGGTAACTGCAACCGATATGAAACCGGACCAACTCTCTCCAACAACTCCAGTGGCCCAACATACCTCGGTGAAAGCTTACCCTACCTCTTAATCCTCCTATGTCCGAACCTTGGTGTGACACGTAGGAAAACATGATCTCCGACCTCGAACTCTAAAGGTCATCTCCATCGATCTTCATAATACTTCCCTCATGACTGTGCAGTATCCATCCTATTTTGAATCAACTCTATCTGCTCTATGGTCACTGGGACAAGATGGGGTCCTATTATAGCTATCTCTGCTTTATCTAGCCAACATAAGGGTGATCGTCATGGCCTACCGTACAAAGCCTTATAAGGTTCCATCTGAATAGTTTCTTGAAAACAATTGTTATAGGAAATCTCCACAAGAGTTTTGAGTTTCTCCCAACAACCTCTAAAATCAAGGATGCATGCTCGATAAATGTCCTCAAGAACCAGAATTGTACGCTCTGAATAGCCATCTATCTAGGGGTGGTATGCTGTACTCAAAAGTACATCTGTGCCCAAGGCCTTCTGTATCCCCTGCCAGACCCAAGAAGTAAATCATACATCCCTGTATGAGACAATGTAGTGTGGAACCCCATTTAAACGTATAGTCTCTCTGATTTACAACCTTCCCAGCTAAAAAAATTGAAGGACTCCTTGAATGGAAATAAGTGAGAATCCTTCGTGAGTTTGTCAATGACATCCCAAACTACAGCATTTCCTCAAGGCGACCACAAAAAACCTATCACAAAATCCATTGAGACATCATTCCCCTTCCACTTGGGAATGGGTAACTACTGCAAAATCCTTTCTGGTCTCTGATGCACTTCCTTTACTTGCTGACAGGGGGAACACCTCATGAAAAAACCTGCAACATCTCTCTTCATACCCGGCCACTAATTCTGCCAGTGTAGATCATGATACATCTTGGTGACACCTAGATGAACTACCCAATTGAGGAGTGGAAGTCACACATCATCTGCTCATGTATTTCTATTGACACCCATAAGCACCCATGAAAATGAAAGATCTCATCCTCTCCTATGGTCCATCACGAATATGGTTCTCTTTTGACACACTTTCATGGAGGACCAGGCCTTCATAATCTGATAGCTTCCTCAATCTCACTCGGTCAAGAAGAGTAGAGGTAACAGCTAAAGAAGAAAGAAATGCCCACCCCTCTCTATTGTGCACGTCTAAATGCATCTTAGAGAACAGATCCACAAGCCTCGACTCACTGCTATCCTCCCAAACTTCTTGTACAACCAGCTCAAATCATTAGCCATTGTGTTGCCTTTTCTAAGCATATAGGAAAGCTCAAAGTCAAAGGACTAAAGGTACTCACCCCAACTTCACTGTCTCAAATTCAGGTAACACTGATTGAAGATATACATGAGACTTTTTTGGTCAGTGAAAACCACAAAATGATCTCCCAGAAGATAATGTCTCTAACAGCGTAAGGCATGAAAACTATAGCCAACTAGAGATCGTGTGTCGGGTAATTCCTCTCATATGGCCTTAACATATGAGACCTGTATGCAATGACTCTTTCCCCCTATATAAGCACAGATCCAAAACCGATACCAAAAGCATCACAGTACAGAGTATAGCTCTTTCCCATCTCTAGAAATACTATTATTGGTGATGAAGTCAACCACCCTTTCAACTCCAGAAAGGCTGACTCACAAGAATTTATCCACAAGATCTTTGCAACCTTCTTAGTCAGGTCTGTCAGTGGCATTTTTAAGAATGAAAAGTCTTGTATGATGTGTGTGTAGTATCCAGTTAGCCTTATAAATATTTGGTTCTCAAAGACATTCTTCATATTCTCCAAGGAATCTATTTCCCTCGCATTCTCAAGGTCTACTGATACTTCTGTCTCTTAGATAACATGACCCAAGAAGAGAATCTGGTACATCCAAAAGTTTAGTTTTGAGAGAATAGAATATAATTGATGCTCTCACTGTGTACTCAAAGTAATATCAAGATGAGATTCATGGTCATATCATGTGTAAGAGTACACCAAGATATCATCCACAAAGACCACCACAAATAAATCCAAATTTGGATGGAACACTCGGTTCATCAGTGCCAGTAAAACTGCAGGCGCGTTCATGAGACCGAATGACATAACCACATATTTTTATAGACCATACATGCTCTAGAAGGTTGTAAGTTGTATATCAGATGGTCTAATACACAACTTATGATAACCAAATCTCATGTCAATCTTTGAGAACACCCATGCTCCTCGAAGATGATCAAAGAGATCATCAATCCTCAGTAAGGGATATCTGTTCTTGACCATAAACTATTTTAACATCTGATAATCCATGCAATGTTTAAGGGTACCATCCACCTTCATTGAAAACATGATAGAAGAACCCCAAAGAGATGTATTGGGTCAGATGAAAACTTTTTTTTTGTAAAATCCTCTAACTATTTCTTGAGCTCTTGAAACTCTAGTGTATCAATACTATAAGGAGGAATGGTCACCGGTGCCGCTCCTATCATGGGATCCATAGAAAAGCATACCTCTCACTCAAGAGGAAATCCTAAAAATTATTCATGAAAGACATCTCTGAAATGATCCACCACTAGAGGAAAGTCCATTTGTGAAGTCCTCTAGTCATCCAGATATAGACTAGAAACTTGGGTTATAACTCCTCCCAACCCATGATGCTCGGGTCCCGCTCTGCTCGCATGGACATCCCTTTAACCCTTATAAAAAAATGATCTGCCTTCTGGTGATGTGAAACTCACCCTATGATAATAAAATTCTACAACAACCTAGAAGGGAACTAACCATTCCATTCCGATAATGACGCCATAGCCTGTCATGTCTAAGATATAGAGGTTCCAAAAGAAGTGACACCCAACAAACTCGAGAGGGAACATCTTACACTGAATTACACCAGCCGTTCTAGTCCCCAATGGAGTGTCTAAATTCAAGATATCCACATAAGAAAAGATACAGAGCCCAAGGCTCTCCACAACAGCAACTGATATAAAGTAATGGTAATATCCTATATTGAATAGAGATGAATCTAAAACTGAGGCAACAAGAATAGTACCTCCAATTGTAGAGGGCCTGGGATCATTCTCCTACTCGGTCTACTCCACTGCAAAATTATGGCATGTGTCGTGGCCCTGAAACCCTGTCTGATCCCTTTGAGCTGATCCACCCTGTTGTCGCTAAAGGACCAGTAACTAAGTACCATGAACATGACCTCCACCTCGACCTGAACGACCGGAAGAACTCCAGTTCCCTGACTGGGGAGTAATTAGTGGTGCTACTCTTGAACATGGATTCATATAAGAACCTCTATCACTGGATGCTGGTGATAAGATCTCACAGAGGCACTAAAGGTGGCCCATTTTTCTACATGATCGGCACTCCACTAGGTCTCTCGGGCAATGTGGCCTCGTATGCCTGCTCTTCCCGCACTTGTAGCACACCTCCTTGCTACTAGAAGAAGTGACTCATCTCCTTGGAGCATCGCCTGAAGATCCCCTGCAGTACTTAATACTATTAGTAGGATGGATAATTACTCCGAATGTCGAACCTCCTAGGAACACAACTCCAGAATCCCGCAAATAGTGTTCTGTGATCATCCCCTAGTTGATGACAAAACTGATGGAAGTCAACCTAATGATGTTCACTTGCGATCAGATGTTGTGCCTCAGTATATCATCAATATTCCTTAATAGAAATAACTCATCACCTCCTAGAATAGTCGTGAAGTGCTGCAGCTCATTGTAGTGAGAATAATACTCCATAATGGAAAGAGAGCCCTACTCTAGACTCGTGAACTCTCAGGAACAATCGGCCCTCATGTTTTGCAGATATAAGTTATCATATAAGGCACGTTGGAACTCACCCCTGGCCATAACCTGCTCGTGTCCCACCTTTGAGATCACATACCACATCTCTTGGTAGATTCTTGAATCTTGTACGTAGCAAGATGGACCCTCCATTCTGAAGGCATATCCAGATGCTCAAAGATAGAATGCATGTATTCTAACGATGACTCTGCATCCTGAGGTCCTCCATCGACAATGAAAGTGGGAGGATGTTGCTGCCAAAAGACTTATGTCAGCTCTACAATGGACGGGGAAGGAAGTGTTACTCCATAAAAGGTCTGCATGAACCTGATAAATCCCTTTCGGAACTATGCATCAGCACCTATTTCCGGAATGATGGCTGGTGCCGAGACATGAACAACAAGAAGATCTGATGGAAGTCCTTGATCATTCATGTATAGTGTATGATTGTTGCCATGTAGCTTTCATACAACTGGAGGACGTCTCAGTGACATGACTCTACATGGTTAAGCGCACACATTAGATAAATGTTATCAGGGAATTAAAATCTATATGTGCAATAATGGAACAAGAGAAAGAAATCATTCTAGTTTTTCAAAAAAAGGTTACATGACATGTATAATGACTACACAGAGTGTTCCCTTATGCCTGCACATGGGCATGTAATCTTGCCACCACTAGTCGTGTAACACCCCATACACGACATTTTTTCCAAAAACATGGCATATACTTGATTCATCTTCCCTTGACAGAGTTACCTTACATGGCTAAGCCACGCGAATCTCTAAGAAAGAACTACTTGGTGTGTTAGTACCAGAGATGGTGTGTACTAGAATAACATCACAGGCCTATGTTGTTACTTACATGGCCAGTTACATGGCTTACTCTACATGGCATGTTGTAGCAAAACCCAACGTATTACTAAAAGATTTCACCAACCTGTGTTGTTCGTTACAGGACAGATTCAAGGGTTACACTACACTACGTTTTCAATACTGACACGTTGTGTATGAACTAAGCATTATCCATCTTTGTCGTTAGTTACATGGGAAGACATAGGATCTAAAAACACTCCATGTAATTTCGGTACATGGCGTGTCCCCCCATGATTTTTCCCAACCACGTGTCTCTACTCAAATAGTCAGTGACATTGTTAAAGACTACACAACATGTACATAGAGTACACCTCGTGTACTTAAGAAATACATTTTCTTCCCGAATAGAAGAACACATGGCATGTATTCATTACTACACGACTTGTATTCTGGGTTTTTCTAGACAGTATACCTAAAAAACAATTCTAGAGCCCATATAAACATGGAAGCAATCATTTAAGTGCCAAATTATGATAAATGATGTCCCATACTCTCTGATAATAAAATCTTGGCATCTTATACATGTCACATACAAGCATAACATATAAATGATCCACCAAATTCTGATCCATGAGGGACCATAACACCTTGAGAACCAAATTATGGCGTTCATTCAAATAAAACCATAGAAAAAATTAATATTGTATCAAACAATGGGTATATTATTAGGGCATCTATCACAATAGAATGCATATATAACACAACATCTATCACGACAACATACAATCACTAATGCATCCTAAATGTCATGGCATGTGATTTCTATCAAGTGTCTATATGATGCATGAGATGGAATGACCTCATCTCATCAGGTTGCAATAGAAATAAAACCACAATAATATAATGAAAATCACAAAACATGTGAATCACACAAATAGTGAAATCAAATCAACGGTAATAATTGCAAAACCAAAAAAAATCAATAACAAGGTAAATTGGCTTTTCCCTATTCAAGGGTTAGCAACTCCTGGGAACATCTTATTACCAATTACTTATTTCTTCTTATCCTTGGATATAGGCTCTAAAAGGTAAATCAAGAAGAAAATAATCCCTCTGATTCCACTTTGTAATGTCCCAGTTTCGGAAGATAGCCAAATGGGTCCCATACCCAGTTGGTCACATGGCCTCAAGAGCATTTCCCCTAACACCAGAGGCTGCCGACTAGTAGCGAGGGCCTTGGGTGTGATTGTTACGACCCAAACATTCATTAATGAAAATTACACATGATCTAATTTATTGTCTTATTATGGTTACATAAAATCTGAAATTTATTGGTTTTATGTTTCTTGGATTTTAAAATACCATTATGAATTGTGATCATTGCTAATATAGTCATTGAACAGTTATCACATGATTAGTATAAATATAGGTCTTTAACAAATCCAATTTACACACATAAAGAAGTGATGGCCTCATCTAGTGGACATTCCCCATACGAAGCCCATTTTTCATATCTCAGAAATGAGGTGGCATCATTGGGCGTCGCTCTTAACCAAGCCCAATTCGATCATGAAGACGTTAAATTTGAGCGAAACCGACTATGGGAGAAGTGGAAGTTAATAGAGATTACTACCCGAACGATATTATATGTGCCAGCCCAACAGTCTATCACCATCACACACCATTCCCTTTGGTCTTATGTTGGTGTTATAAAGGGTTATGTAACAAGACTCAGGCACTATGACTATGTAAATTATTTTTGTATAAAGAATGTGCATTCATTTTATTATTGTTACTTTGTAAATAGTTTTTAAATCGTATTATTAGTTAATATTGAACTAAGAAATATATTGAAATGAATTAATTTAATTTTGAATTAAATAATTCTAGAATAAAATATATTTATTATTTAAATAATATTTATTAAATATAAATGATCATTTTATTTTATGAATGAAATTGTAATATTTATTAAGGTTTGGAAGATGTTTTTGTCAAAACCCATGAATTTTAGATAAATGTCAATTTTTAATTTAAAAGTAAAAATTCATATATTTTGAATATTATTTAGATAAAATGAATATTATTTTTGGAATCAGGACATCTAAATTATCAAATGGTGAATTTTTCCTAATTTTCTGAGACAATTGAATTTTTTGGTAAAAATTAATTACCGTTTAAATAGATAATGTGTTTTATGACTTCATAAGGACCCAATAGAAATGTAATAAAATAGTATAAACATTATTTTCGACCAATATATGGTTTCACAGTAAAATAATGGGATTTTATATTTATTTGATTTATTTTAAAAAGCTTTAGTGGGCCATTCAAAGCTAATAAAACATTTTGTCTTTTAAAATTGTTTTCCTTTAGAGCGTGACTCGCCTCCACATAAGAAACCAAATTATTTTAAAAATTTAGGCCATTGGCCTTATAAAATATTTTTTTCAGTCACATTTGGATAAAAACCATGGTCAGAAACCTTGGGCTGGTTTTTGGTTTTGATTAGTTTAATGTGAGGTGTCCCGAACCTAAATAATAATGAATTCCCTCTCCTTTCATATATAAAACCACCCAAGCTCACACTTCCTCTTCACTCAAAGCCTTTTGAGGTCATCCAACCAGTGCCCTCCCCTCCTTATAATCCTCAGAAGGAGCCTCAGGCTTCCAAGAAGCCTCTCTTAAGCCTCTCTCATGCCTTTGGAATCACACTTCCATGTAAAGAATTTCTTCCTTTCTCATTTTTGTCCAATTTTATTATAGTTTTTATTCTTTATTTTCAATTTAAAATGATGGGGTATGATTTCAAACCACCCCATACATCCCTCTTTATGTTTGGATGATGGGTTACCCCTTTCTCACACATTAGTTCCTCCCATGTACACCTATTTCCATTTTAAAATTCCTTGAGGGATTTCTCTCTCCCCTTTTACATCAAAGTAATTATTTTGTATTATGAATATAAATTCCAATATATTTGATCAGAAATGTATCTTTATGACCTCCCATACTATAAATTTCATGAAAATAAGATGATACACCCCTTTATCCTGCATAAACCATTTTATATGAGTTCTTATTTCACGTCATTATGCTGCCAAAATTGCTCTACGATTTTCCAGGCCAATGTCACTATGTAGTGAATTCCATGGCCATTTATCTATCAAAGGTATTTGTCTTTATTCCCATTTACTTATTTATTATAAATAGTCATGTATGTATTCCATGTCCTTTTATCATTGAATAAATTATGATGGTTGATTCCATGTTGTCTGATCCATGTGGCACACTTATGCATGAAATGAAATGTTTAAGAAGGGTGCGCCCTGATAGCATTCCAATGCACTGGGTAAAGTATAGTATCATGACACGCCATGTGCAATTGGTTTTGACTCATGCTAATTCAATTGAAAAAAGGTGTTACTAGTCCTTCATGTGCAATGATATTTTACTCGTGCTTCATGTGCAACGAGCCTTGGTTCATGCTAATTCAATGTTAAGTGTTGTTGCCACATTTCCATGTTATGATTATCATGCTTTATCTTGCCTTTATGTTCATGTTTCTCTTATGTCCCATTGATTTGACTATTGTCTAACATGTACTGTATTCCTTATTTTATTCATTGTTTATTCCCTTATTGGGGTTCATATCTCATCCTTTTCTTATGCATGTCCTCAGGTTATCTCATACAATGCTAAGTACGAGAGAATGTAGTGGTCAGGCAAAGGATTTTTCAATAAAGATGTTGTATTTGAATTTTTAAGTTGTTATTTAATGATCCTAAGCCCCAAAGACACTCTACCTATCGATATTCTATATTGTATCAATTAAATTTTATGTACTAAATCATGATTATGTTTTTAATAAAAGGAGGGTTGTCATAGTTGGTATCAAATGATAGTTTAAGTTATTTTTGGGATTAGGATTAGAAAACCCTAGTGAAGGATTAGCTACAAGAATAAGTATAATAAAAACATCCCAAAGTTTTGGTGAGTATTGAGTATGTTATTTATCAAGAAAATGCATCCATGTATGGATACAAGAAGGTAGAGGTGGCTCTCGCATAGATGTATCCTAGGGGTAAAACCAAAAAACACCGCTTTGAGCTAGACATGAACAAGAACTAGTGTGTGAAAACAGGCCTTGCTGCACTCTTGGTTAGGAAACTCCTGGGGGATATTATTTTGTAAATTCACAATCTTACTATGAACCATTTTTAAAGGAATTAAAAAACTACCCCAAAGAATATATGTTAGAAAGTAGATCATGAATAGCATATTTCGAAGCCTATCAATACATAAGTTAAGGAATTAAATGTTTTTTATAAGTCATCAGTTTTTTACATGGATTAACCTTTATGTGTTACCCCTAACTTTCCATGTATTCAATCCAATGGCTGTTAATAGGAGGACTGAGGCTAACAATCGTTATGAAGATCAATGTGATGACTGTGCTAATGAGATGGAAAATCTGATTGGAGCAGGAATCGCAAACATTTTCACACTTCTCTCTCAGCTAACTCATGCTTTGAATATACACATGGGTCAAAAGGAACGTTCATCCCCGCATAAGAAGAAACAAGTCACTATCGAGAGATTCATGAGACAAAGGCATCCTACTTTTAATGGATCATCTGATCCCTCAATCGCTGAAAAATGAATCAACTCCATTGAAATGATCTTCTTCATTCCTCAATGTTTAGTACAAGAAAAGGTTCTCATAGCTTCTTATCACATGGATGGTGAAGCTGATCAATGGTCATCATTGATCAAAAATACGAAGCCTGAGGAGGCGATTGAGGCGTTGGAATGGAAGGATTTACGAAAGATGTTTTTTGATAAACATTTTCCTTTCACCCTCTGACTTAAGATGGAAAGGGACTTCCATTCCCTTCAGAAAAAACAAAATGAATTTGTCGGAGCGTACAAGGCCAAAATCAAAAGGCTTTCACGATTCACATACGGCTTTCCCGTTACCCCCGAATGCAAGGTTGACCAATTCTTTGGTGGGATGAAACCTAGCCTACGGAAAGCGCTGCTGATCCGCGACTTCGATAGCTATGAGGAAATTTTCTGATGTGCCCTCAATGTCGAAAGAGATATCATAGAATCTAATGGGTATCATGGGGATAAGAAGAATATGTTGGACTTTAATGTTGTTGGTCTGATGGATAATTCCAATGGTGCAATGGAAATCCAACACCCCTCTTGACAAATGTGTGGAAAGAAGAACCCCAAAAATTGCCTAAAGGGGACAAGGAAATGCTTTAGGTGTAGATGAGAAGGGAACCTAGCTAGTAACTGCCGACACGAAAAATATATGGCCGAAACAGAGGAGAGGAATGCTCCATTTGAACCTCAACATGCTGTTCAATGCTACAACTAAAAAGAACAAAGTCATCATGAAAATCAGTGCCCTATGACAGGGGTTTTCGGAGGCAACCAACAACCTCCAAGGCATAAAGGGATGGATTTTTTCATCACTACTCCTAATATGAACCCCGAAAAAGAAGTGGTGATAGGTACACTAGTTATTCATTCAAGAATAGAGAACGTTATTTTTTATTCAGGTTCTATGCATATTTTTATATCCCAAAAGTTTTGTAGAACAATCCCAGCCCCCCCCCCCCAAAGTTATGGAAGTAAAGATTTTAGTAAATATGGAAAATGGGGTAGTCATTGCATCCCATGAATATAAATTCCCTCATGTCATAGTATTTGGATTGAATTTCCCGATGAACCTCATCCTACTCCCTCTGGTGGAATTTGATGAAATTCTTAGCATGGAATGGATTTCCCTGTATAGAGCCAATATAATTTTCCGTGAAAGGGAAATCACTCTCCATGTGTAGAATCGACCCCTGATTATATACAAGTTCAAGGAAAAAAATGAATCTTCTTTAGCTCCATCATCTCATGTATGGATATTACTACCCTATGAGCAGGCGTATCTGGATTAGATGATTGAGTCTAAGGAGACAACAATCCATGAAGACATGACTATTGTGAAGGAATTCGCTGACTTTTTCCCCAAGGAACTGCCCGGTATTCCTCCTTGAAGAGATTTTTAATTTTCAATTGATCATATACCTGGGGAGTTTCCAATATCAAATAATTCGTATAGAATGGCTAATGTGGATCTTGAGGAGCTAAAGAAACAACTACCAAAGAATCTGGATAAAGGGTCTATACGCCCAAGTGCTTCACCATGGGGTGAACCAGTCCTCTTCGTCATTAAGAAGGGTGGGTCAATGTGTCTATGCTTCAATTATCGTGAGAATAACAAAATCACGATAAAGAACAAGTATCCTCTCCCATGAATTGATGACTTGTTCGATCAGCTGTGTGGATCACAATACTTCTCCAAGGTGGTTATATGGTCGAGATATTATCAAGTAAGGGTGAAAAAGGAAGATATCACCTAGACTTATTTTCATACAAGATACGGTCACAATGAATTCATAGCAATGCAGTTCAGACACACTAATGCTCCTTCAATCATCAAGTACATGATGAATAGAGTATTTAGGGATAATCTCAACAAATTTGTGGTCATATTTATAGATGATATTCTGATATACTACAAAACCAAGGAGGATCATGAGGAGCATATAAGAAATGTACTTGATACCTTGTGGAAGGAGAATCTCTATGAAAAGTACAGTAAGTGTGATTTCTGGTTAAAGGAGCTCTCATTCCTCGGCCATGTCATCAAAATAAATGGGATATCTATGGATCCCTCCAGAACAGATGTAATTGAGGAATGGTTGAGGCCAACATCGTTAATGTATATCCGTAGCTTCGTGGGGTTATCTAGATGTTATCAAAAATTTGTGAGAAATGTTTCGCGATTGTCCAACCCTCTTACCAAGCTATCATGGAAGGGAGTAAAGTTTTACTGGAGTGATCAATGTGAATAACACTTCCAGGAGTTAAAAAGGAGGCTTATCACTGTGCCCGTGCTCACTTAGCCCACAAGTGAAGAACATTTTGTGGTATTCAGTGATGCTTCGAAGAAGTTCCTAGGCTGTGTGATGATGAAAAATGAAAAACTCATTGCCTATGCTTCAAGGCAACTAAAAGTTCATGAGCAAAATTATCCAACACATGATTTGGATTTGGATGCGGTGATCTTTGCTTTAAAAATTTAGCATCATTATCTCTTTTGGGAGACGTTTGAAATATATACGGACCACAAAAGCCTCATGTATATATTCACACAGAAAGAGATGAACATGCGCCAATGAAGATGGTTTGATCTGATAAAAGACTGTGACATATCAATTCATTACCAACTTGGGAATGTGAACAAGGTGACAGACGCTCTAAGTAAAAAATGACCTAGAAATTATATCATTGATGAGAATTGAAAAGGATAAAATCTTCTTAGATTTGATTAAGATGGACATGGGAGTCATAATGAATGGAACATCATCAATCCTTTCACAAATGATTGATAAACCTTCTCTTTTGGAAAGGATAAAGGATACTCAAAAGGATGATGTGGTAATTTATATGCGAGTGGAAGCTACCAGAAAAAGGAAATCTTCAGAGTTCAATGTTAATGAAAAATGAAATTGTGATATTTGGGAAAAGACTATGTGTTCCATCAAGTTCGGAGCTGAAGAAATAACTTTTGGATGATGCACATAGTTCAAATTTCTCTATTCACCTAGGAAACACAAAGATTTAACTAGATCTTCGAGATCCTTATTGGTGGGATAATATTAAGAAGGAGATCACTGAGTATATGTCAATGTTCCTAGCGTGTTAACAAGTGATGGAAGAGTGGTAGAAGTATAAAGGGATGATGCAACCATTTACCATACCATCATGTAAATGGGATAACGTCACCAGGGACTTTGTCACCAGACTTCTGAAGACATCCAAAGTCAACAATGAAATCAGGTTTGTTGTGGATCATCTTACAAATTATGCACACATCATTGAAATTCCGGAGGATTACTCATTTGATCAACTAGAACAGATATTTATTGGGGATGTGGTAAGGGTGCATGGAGTACCGCTATCAATTATATCTGATTGAGATCCATGATTCACCACTGTGTTTTGGAAGAGTCTTCAACATGCTCTAGATAATGAGCTAGACTCTAGTACGGCTTATAATCCTCAAACTGATGGCCTGTCCATGCGGAATATCCAAACACTAGAGGATATGTTGAGAGCGTGTCCTATGGAATTCAAAGGAGGGTGGGACCAACATCTTCAACCGATTGAATTCTCCTACAATAACAGTTTCCACTCGAGCGTCCAAATGGCACCTTATGAAGCCCTATATGGGAAGAGGTGTAGAACACAGACTTGTTGGGATGAGGTCGGTGAGCGTATGTTTCTAGGACCAGAAATGGTCCATGAAGTGGTGGAGAAGGAGAAAACCATTAAACTACATATCAAGGCCACCCAGAGTCAATAGAAGAGTTATACAGATAACCTTCGACGAGACCTTGAGTTTATATTTGGAGATATTTTATTTATATGAATTTCTCTATGGAAGAAGGTAATGTGGTTTGGAATGAAATAAAACTTATTTCCTAGGTACATCGGCCCCTTAAAGATTCATGATCATGTTGGGGCGGTTGCCTAATGACTAGCACTTCCTCTTACCATGGAAAAAGTACATGATGCCTTTCTTGTATCCCTCTTAAGAAAGTGCATTCGAGACCCTTCACATGTAATCTCGTCATAGGTAGTACACCTAGAGGATGATCTTTCTTACGAGAATCAGCTAATGAAGATCTTAAGTCATAGAGAAAGAGTTATCTAAAATACGAAAATGCACCTCGTCAAGGTGTTGTGGAAAAACCACCGGTTTGAAGAATCGATGAGGGAATTGGAGGAAATTATGAAGTAGAGTTACCCAAATATTTTTTTGGGTGGGAAAAGAAAATTTTGAGGGAAAAAATTCTTAAGGTGAGAAGATTGTAATGACCCAAACATTCATTAATGTACATTCCTCTTGATCTAATTAAATGTTTCATAATGGTTCCATAAATTAGAACTATATTGGTTTTATGTTTCTAGATTCTAAAATGCCGTTATGAATTGTGACCATTGCTAATATATCCATTGAATAGTGATCACATGATTAGTATAAATATAGGTCTTTAACGAATCCAATTTACTCAGACAAAGGAAGTGATGGCCTCATCCAGTAGACATTCCCCATACGAAGCCCATTTTTCAAAGCTCTGAAAGAATGTTTCGTCTTTGGGATTCAATCTTAACTAAGCCCAAGTTGAGCTTGAACACGTCAATCTTGAGAATAATCAACTATGAGAGAAGTGGAAGTTAATAGATATCACCAACCAATTTATGTTATCGGAGCCGCCCCAATAGTCTTTCACCATCGCACACCATACACTTTGGTCTTATGTGGTTTTTATAAGTGGTTATGTAAAATGACCCTAGCACTATGACTATGAAAATTATTTTTTTATAAATAATGTGCATTAATTTTATTATAGTTACTTTGTAAATAGTTTTTAAATAGTATTTTTGTTTTATATTCAACTAAGAAATTTATTTTGATGAATTAATGGATTTCTGAATTAAAAATATTTTAATAAAATATTATTTTTATGAAATTAATTTTTATTAAATATAAATTATCATATAATTTTATGAAAGAAATTGTAATTTTTATTACGCATTGAAAGATGTTTTGGTCAAAAACCATGAATTTTCGATAAATGTTGGTTTTTATTTTAAAAGTAAAAATTCACATATGTATAAAATTATTTTGATAAAACGAATATTATTTTTGTAATCAGAATTTCAAAATTATCAAATGGTGGTTTTTTATAATTTTCTGAGACAGTTGAATTTTTGGGTAAAAATTAAATACCATTTAAATATATAATGTGTTTTATGACATCATAAAGACCCAATAGTTATGTAATAAAATACTATAAGCATAATTTTTGGGCATTATATGATCTAAAATTAAAATAATGTGATTTTATATTTGTTATATCATTTTTACAAACCTTTAGTGGACCCTTCAAAGATTATAAAACATGTTGTCTTTTTAAATTGTTTTCCTTCAGAGTGTGACTCACCTCCACATAAGCAACCCTATTATTTTAAGACTTTCGGCCATTGTCCTTATAAAATAAATTATTCCACACTCTTTTCGAAAAAATCCATTGGTAATAACCAAGGGCTAGATTGTAGTTTTGATTATTTTAATGTGAGGTGTCCCAAACTTAAATAATAAAACATTCCCTCTCCTTTACTATATAAACCCGCCCATTCTCGTAATTCCTCTTAAATCAAAGACTTTGGAGTTAATCCAACCCATACCCCCCCCCCAACTCTATAGAATCCTCCCAAGTTTCCCCATGCTCCCATGAAGCCTCTTTCAAGACTCTTCCAAGCCTTTGGAATCACACTTCCATGTTAGGGAATTCTTCCTTTCTCATTTTTGTCAAATTTACATTATGTTGTTATGCCATTTTTGTTTCAATTAAAAATGTTGGTTTATGATTTCTCAACTCCCCCAAACATCACTATTTTTGTTTGGATGATGGGAGACCCCTTTCTCTCTCATTAGTGCCTCCCATGTACACCTATTACCATGCCGAAATTCTATGAGGGATTTCTCTCTCCCCTTTTACATCCAAGTAATTATTTTGTATTATGCATATAAATTCCATTAAATTTGTTGGGACATGTAACTACATGACACCCTTACTATCGATTTCATGTAAATATGATGATACACCCATTTCTCTCTCATCAACCATTTTTTATTAGTTCTTATTTCACATTGTTATGCTGCCAAAATTGAACTACAATTTTCACAGCCAATGTCATTGTGTAGTGAATACCATGCCCATTTTTCTATTAAGGTTATTAAAACTTTATGTACATTTACTTATTGATAATAAATATTCATGTATGTATTCCACATCCCTTTATCGTGTAATAAATGATGATGGTTGATTCCAGGTTCTGTGATCCATGTGGCACATTTATGCATGAAATAAAATGTTTAAGAAGGGTGTGCCCAGATAGCACTCCAATGCATTAGTTAAAGTATAGTATCATGATACGTCATGCATAATGGGTGTTCACTCATTCTAATTAAAGTGTAACAAGGTGTTATTTTTGCTTCATGTATAATGAGGGTTTACTCATTCTCCATGTGCAATGAGCCTTGGCTCTTGCTAATACTATGTTAAGTGTTGTTTCCACATTTCCTTGTTATGATTATAATGCTTTATCTTGTCTTTATGTTCATGTTTCTCTACTTCCCCATTAATATGCCTCTTTTATATCAAGTATTTCATTCCTTGTGTTATTCCATGTCTATTCCCTTACTGGGATTCATGGCTCACCCTTTTCTTATGCATGTCCTCAGGTTATCCCATGAAATTCTAAGTACAAGAGAATTTAGTGGTTATGTAATGTAATTTTTCAATAAAGATGTTGTATTTTGTGTTTTGATTTGTTATGTAACGATCCTAAGCCCCCATGACACAAGACCTCTTGATCTTCTTTGTTGTATCATGTGATTTTTATGTAATAAATCATGTTTAATTTTTAAATAAAATCAGGGTTGTCAGAGTGATATTGGGAAAAATATGCCCTTGTTGGCAGAGTAACACTGTGGATGATAAAGAGATAAAAATAGAGAAATTTGTAATAATGGAATACAATACAAAACATTAGAAGATTGAATGTAATAAGTTGCTGGAGCGCATATATAATATTGCAAGATACATATGTCTTGGAAAACAGCCAAACATGTCACAATACTGAAATACAGTACTAAACCAAAGTACAAAAAAAAAAAGTAAACAACTCCTCATCATCACAAGCCTCAGCTTGGTCTCACGCACTCCATCTCCTAAAACAGTCTAGTACCTGAAATAAAAGGGTGATTTCCCTTATCTATACCTGCAATAATATAATCTGTTTGGGCCCAAAAGCATGACCCAAAGAGCGTGTGAGACTAAATCCTAGTATGAAACCACCATGAGATCTGTGCATAATAGTCAGTGAATATATATGGCCATTAATAAGCAAAAGAAGTTGCAAACAATGAATTACCCATCAGAAAACATTCCTACAGTTTAAATAATTCAAACACCACGTATCATGTAAGAAGATAATCACAACATGTGACCCTCTAAGATGTTCTCACAACATAATCTGCTCTGGTCCTACCTAAAAAACACAAGCAACCCTTTGGGAAGTACACACAGTCTAACCCCTCTGGTTCAGCTTTAACATAGACTCTCCGAGGAAGAACTCACTGTCAATTCCCCCTATAGTATCTTATCAGTAACTAAAAGGTGCTCTGGGGAAGCGCTTATGTCTGATTCCCCCTATGTCCCACATCGAAGAACTACATACACTTAGAGAAACCACTTATATCAATTCCCCCCATAGTCTCGCATCGTAACAGTAAAAATAATCCTTCTAGAGAAGCCTTCACGTCCATTCTCCATATGGTCTACTACACAAGGTTATCACGACCCTGTGTAAGTCAAACAAGAACCGCAATACATGGAAGTCAAAGAAAACCTCAATAACTACATGGATAAAAAATCGACAGTATAACCACATTTTAGGTAAAACACTCTATCCTAACAATACTAGGTATGGAAAACGAAGCAACATCCTAATAGGACAAACTATACCAAACGATCAAAACATGAAAACATGGAAAAAAGCTTGATATCAAGGAAAAATAAAACATATTCACAATATATAACCTTTATCCAATCAACCAAGGCATTACAGGAAAACATTAGGTCTAAAAACATAAACACACAATACCCCGTTCAACGGTATTGGGCACTTTTTCACATATAACTCAAAGACTGACAACGGAAAGGCACAAACCACCCACCTCAGTGTTATGGGATCATTATACATGAACCTCAGGCTTTAAATTTTACTAGATTGCAGAATATCTACCAAAATATTTAAAATGTTCAAACCACGATATCTCACAAGAGAGAAGGAATCCAAAGAAGGTGTTAAATAAAAATATAGAACGCACTAATGTGATTCCAATGCAACCAACGGAGTTCAATTCCAAGAAAAGACACTGAATCGAGGGATCGGTAAAGATCTGCACTGTACGGATGCTCTCAAATGAACTAGGTTGAGGGGAGATGTGTTCTTTCTATCATACACGACCCCAGTATTTTTAATGAAGAAAGGTACACGGAGTGAAATTTAGAAGTACACGTCATGTACTTGCCCTTACCGGCTGCCGCATTAGGTAGTATCCAGGTCACCACACACGAATGTGTGCTCGGTCGTTACACTTCATGTACTCATAAAGTACATGGTCTGTACTTCAAAATTTCTAGAAATTCCTCTTTTTCTCAAAAACACCAGAAAAGAAATCATACTTGAAAAGAAGATCTGGGTTCTTACACCAAGAGAGTGTATATCCAAATTTCTTGTTAACCCACATTTTGTTTCACTAGGTGATGATTATGTAGATTTCCAATACATTCTTATCAGGGTAACTACCTTGATGCACATCTGTTGCAATACCTATATCAACTTTTACTTTCTTGATTGTGATTTCATTAATTGGAAAACCATATTCACAAAAGTTGACCAAAAAATAAGAATATTTTCCTTTAATTAATCCAATTCCTATGGATTTCACAAAATTTCTCTTATATTAATAAAAAAATAACTATATCGGGCTATGATACATAATATAGAAACACAATACTTAGACACACATTATTATATTATTTTCAAATAGGATTCTAAAAAACATGGGATCTAGATGTCTAATTTTGTAAAAATTCTAGACATATAAATATATTATATTACACATAAAAATAATTAATATTTAAAAATCCCTTAATATCTATGAACACTAAAAGATCATCTAAAACCATAAAAGATAAACAAGGTAAATACATAATGAAAAGAAGTTATAGAATGACCAGTAATAGAACAAACATGTAAATAAATCATAACAAAATTTAAAAGAGGTAAAATATGATTTAATAAATCAAATTACAATAATAATGAAACCATGTCTTAGGGAAATAAAATCATAAGATCTTGGAATATATGATTATTTGGAAACATCATAAGGTGTATCTTCAAAAATATAAGTCAAAGGTCACTACTAATATAATCATCATGAAGTGGAAACATTGTATAGTGGATTGGGTTCACTCCCTAATCCCATACATAACATATCATGAGATAAAAAGACTTAACCAATGAATTGGAGTGATATATATTTCTGATCCCACTCATAACATAATTACAATCATACATACTTATTCTATATGAGTAAAAGAAACCAAAAATAAATCATAAGCATGATCAAACACATGATAAAGAAGTTTCTTTCATAATTATATTTCATGTCATATATGAAAGATAAGTCAATGATATTCTCTGGAGAATAAAGACATATTTCAATTCAAAATATAATAATTTAAAAAGGTAAAAAGGTCTTGTACATGTAGTTATATTATATGAAATTTATGTGAAGGATATAGGATAATAAATAATAAAAATAAACCACCTAACTAATGCTTTGTGAAATAAGAATATGATATTTTTTTAGAAGTAACAAGATTGTTGTTTTCTGTTATACAATTATTAATACAAAATAGTTATGAATAAAATAACTATGGTTCTTTGTCGATATTCCCTATTTAGAAAAATTTTATGTGGGTGATGCTTGAAATGTGATATGAAATAATAAAGGTCCATTAAATCGATTTTACTTAAATGCATGATTTATTAAGGGAAGTAAAATAATTGTATAACCCAAAAAATGAAAAGGATATTTAACTAGGTATACATTTCAGAGATTTTATATAAAACTTTTGAGAATATCATGAGAACAATATTGTGTATATGGGAAAAAAACAATAATATGTTATTGATAGGTAATGAGTACAGTATGAAAGATTAGTTAACCAGTGTTTAAATTATCTATGTATATGTGGTTAACTTCATGAATAATTAAATTAGTTAATTTAAAAATATACATAGAAACCTTATTAGTCTATTTTTATGTTCCATTTTTACCTATTTTATTTATTTTTAAATAGTTTCTTCTTATAGAAGTTACTCAGGGTTGTTCACTTAATGTCCCCATAACACTTCTAGTTAGTTGGCCACAATCAAAGGTGTCATAAAATGACATAGTTATCTCTATAATTTTAGAGGATTATTACCCTTATTGTTAAATTATATATATAATTATTCAATTTCAATGTTTATCAAAAAATATTGCCAAATTAAGAAAATTCTCTAAATGAGTATATTTATGGTAGATAAAGTTACTATGGGAATTTATTATATACTAAAAATATTAAATTACCAATATTATTCCACCAAAATATTATGTGTGTAAAAATATCATTTTATCTACTAAATATATTTTTAAATATATCCTTGTTTGGTTTTCATGAAAATGCAAACATGTCATTTTGAGGAAGCTCTAGTCTGTACATATGCAAGAACAACAGACTAATTTGTCATGGAATTGAGGGGGGTATGATATGAAATAAAAGTGTATTAATAATTATACTTGACTTATAAATATAATATTATAAAATTTAATAATTATTTTAAACCCTATTTTAATGTTGGTGGTGAAAAATTGAACATATCAACCATGGAGTCAGTAGTCCACACATACACATGACTACGTCTTCATTTTTGTCAATTATTTTTGAGGATGGTATAAAATTGATAATCCCTTATTATAATAATACTAATAATTGTAAAAAAATTGTTATCATACCTTTATGGATAAATGGGACTTTAAGTATGTAGAAGAAAAAAATATCAAAAAATGATGGCTTCAATGTATTAGCCATCCCTCGAAATTCTACCATAGGTTACTCATTAAGGATCATTATCATTGTATTTTCAATATTGAGAGGTCTGAAGGTACTAGGGGGTCAATGTTTCACTATACCACATTTTTTATTGATACATGTTTTTTAATGGGATGAGAAATGGGGAGAAGGTGAGATCCCTTTATATGTAAAATGGATGGAATTTTTTTAAAAATCTATTTACTTTTCAAAAATATTATTCGATTATTCACAGAAAAAGGGTAAAATGGTCAATAATGGGGTTGTAAAAAGATAAGGTTTATTTTTACATCATGCACCTCCCCATTGGAATGAGAATGTGGTAGGATGTTACTTTTCTTTAAGAGACACCCCCAAGATTTCAAACACTGGAAAAACATGCCAAGGGATTCAAAACAATTTGGGGTATGATTTTCCCTTTGAGAATAACACAACAAAAAAAGTCATAACAAAATAAAACATTATAGGATGAATTATATTAATGAAATAAAACTCAAATAATACCTTTTATTTCAAAATAAAACTCTATAAGATTACCACGGTAATAGACTAAAAAAACCCAGTACACCTAAGAAGGCTAAAAAACCAATAAAACACAATGTAAACTACAATAATATAAGTTGATACAAGATACATTATCCCACTAAATAAATAGCACACGTATCACTAAGAACTGATAGAGAAATGTGATACTTTACCTTTTCCAATGTCTTGGTAAATGACATCTTCAAAAGTTACAAAATTCCAAAGAATGGGTGAGTAAGGAAACTTAGTTGGATTTCCCAAAAGGACTTCCCAAATCATGACCCTAGGATATAAAATGTTAACACATTTATAGTTTTCTATTTATATAAAAAAATTAAAAACATTTCACATCTAAAAATAAACAAGTACAATTGAAAAATATTTTTCTCAAAATAATAACATTTTCCATGGAAGGAAACCAAACAATGCTTTTAAAACCATTTCATGAATTACATTTTGACATATTTCATTACTTTCCACATAACCTCACATCCAAAAATGTTTGTATCATGGACATCACTATACTCATGAGCGGTAAAACATCATTTCACTAATACATCACTTAATATACCATTTTGAAGGGGGAGAGACATGAACTTTATCCATCGCATTAATGATGGGGGGAGACACCTTACCCTTATCCATACTGAATTCTCATAAACAAAAACAACCATTATGCCAAAAACTAATTCCAAAACATCCATTTCAAACATTTCAATTAAACATTTATTTTTATTGAAAACCATTCTAACTCTCCGTTTCAATGAAACCAAACATTTATTGAAAACATTTTTCATCCATTGAAACCAAAAAATCATTTTAAAATCATTATTTTAAAATCAAGTTACCAATTCATCTTTCCAAAAAACACACAACTTCCATAATTCTATAAATTATCACCAAAGAGTGTTTCTAACAAGAAATTCACATAAATTTCATAACTAATTTCAATCAAAATAATAAATTTTAAATAAATCATTCATGTTCAAAATAGAGGAGTCGATAATGAAGCTGCCTACCTTGATAAATTGGTGAAAATGATAATAAGAATGAAAAATTTGAACTTAAATGGGTTGAATCTTAATAAATATTCCCTATATATATTCCAAAAATGTCAAAAGATCCAAATACCATTATATTTATCAAAAAAACATTCGATCTATCTTTAAAAGAAATATATAAAAGAATACGAGATATTGAGAGAAGAAGATCTAATGAAAACCACCAAAAAAACCATAAACTAGGATTTACATTGATATTCAGGGTTCAATGCACCAAGAAACACCTATATATCACCACTAAATCAACGGGTAGAGGTTCTATATTGTTTGGGAGGAGACAAAATAGACATAGGGTTAGTTTATAGAATAAATGAGGGGCCAAATATTAATCCCAACATAGATACACTTTTTTTGGATCTAGTAATTAAACATCACACAATTACTTGAATGGTTATAAAACAATGCGCTAACCATGCACCAATTACTACCTAAAGGGGGATCCTCACATCATCATATTTATGGCATCTAAACTATAGCACAACCATGATAAATTCCACTCCCCATATTTTCATGGTTTTAACATTGTCGTCATGGATTTTGGCAAAAACTATGATCCCTAACATTTCACTTACCTAGAGACCTCTCTCTCATCATGAAAAAATTTCTAGGGAAGTTTAATGGTTTCCATTAACTGTGAACATTCATAAATGCCCCCAAAATTTTCCAAAAGTTCTCTAACCCCCCCCCCTCCCCTCACAAACATCACCCAAACACTTTATATACATAAAATACATAAAATAATGTCTATATACATGGAACTGGGTGGTGATATATTCCCCCAACCATTGGCCATTACATACATTGAAATTATAAAACCATCATAGCACTAAAAGTGTTTTTTCCATTTCTCTTTCATTTCCTTCTCCCATTCCCATGTCTCTTCCAGAATCTGACCATGTTTCCACAAAACCTGCACTATATTGATTCTCTTCTCATGCATGAATTTATCTTGACTATCCAAAATCTACTCCAGCATGTGAACAAATAAAAAATCCTACTCTAGGTCAATGTTATAACATCAAATCACATGGTTAGGATCATGCGGATTGTTTTTGAACTATCATACATGAAACACATTCGGCACCACAGTAAATAGTGAGGGTAATTCAAATTTATTTGAAACCTCAAAAACCTGTTCAAGTATCTAAAAATGACTTGTGTATCAAGGAAATAAATTTTCCTATTTCTTAAAATGTCTATTTACAAGCCTTTAAGAGATCCTCAAGAACACAAGATTTGTTACTCGAACAATAATGGCCATCGATGATGATCCACATACAATTTCTAGTTACTCTGATCCATCACCACCCATCTTTTATCAACATAATCTTCTCCATTTTCTCTTGAATAATTCTCATACCAACCAAGGAAGTCTCAAACGTTTCTTCCCATAAAAGTTGATAAAGACAAGAATACCCATCCAATACTTCAAAATAATCCATATGTATCGAGGATTGATAATTGTTTTTATACCAAAACTAGATTAATGGCACATGTTTATACCATGAGCCACCAAAATCCTTTAGATAATATTGAAAATTGTATTCCAATGTATGTATCATCCATTTGAATTGACCATCCATTTGAGTATAATATGATGTACTAATATTCAATTCATCCTTGATGTATTTCTATATGAATATCCACAAAATGATATGTAAACCTCACATATATATATATATATATCTGATATGATTGAAATTTGTACATTATGCCTCATTAAAACTTATAGTATAATGGATTTGGAGAAGTCTACAACCATAATAGATTCATGGAGAGGAATGGAATGGGTCAACTTTGTTACCTGATCCACTATCTCCCATATAGAATTATGTTTTCGAACCATTCTTGAGAGAACTTTTAAAAATACAAAGATATCTACTCCCATTTCCAAACTGCAATAGGTAAAGGATGTAACATACCCACCGGTCACTAATTTTCTTTATTGACAATTTATAAGAAGGGAATCCCTGGATAATATCTCTAATAAATCACATGTAACAATGAATTATACAATCATTCATGTAAAATTATATTTAAATTGATATTACTTGGAACATTTCTTGAGGAAGATATCATTTCCACTTTGAAAATCAATTTTTTAAAAAATATAAATTCATAAAATGTTATAAAAATAATTTAATTTGAAAATATCCATTAAATATTATATAGTAATCTTCAAAGATAATAAATTTCTAGACAATGGGAAATTTTTTTCTTGTTTTACACATTAAACGAAATGTTTCTATCACCATTTTGATTCCAGACAAATGGTCCTTATTTAGAAAATGATAGAATAATACTTCTAAAAGACATTTAAAAAATTAAATCTTTGGTGAAAATTTTTTTTACAAGTCGTATATATAATTTCGAGACATTGTCTAAAATATTTTTTTTGGAAAAAATTGATATGAAATAAAAATGGGATTCGGTTGAAGAGAGAAACAAAGTTTATTTTCATTAAAAATAGTATTTTGTAATATTGAATGAATAGAAAATAAAAATGAATGGAAAAAAATTTTCATAGAAAATTATAACAGGATAAGATAATTTATCATTATCTTCGGAAATAAATCATAATATATAATTCTTAAAATCAAAATCTTAAACAATAACGACATTGTAACATCAAACACTTGCCACTTAGGAAATTTCAAATCATAAGCCTTACTAAAACATAACATAAAGAGAACGATTAAATATCATGAATAAAATGAGATTGAGTTTTTAAAATTATAATAGGTTCTATATACACCTCATATAATAATATAGGTTCATAACCTAGAATATTTCTTAAAAGAAGAAAAATTAGGACATTAATAACTGAATTCTTTTGTAAATTTTTGACTGAAAACTCCAAGAAATAGAGATCCTAAAATGGATATTTAATGCAACATAATTTTTAGGATAATAATAATAATCTAAATTCGTGGAAAATATATACAGTAAATTAAATAATCATGTGGTGAACTTGACACGTGTCTCATAGAAAATAAAATTGATAAAGAAAACCCTTATGTAAAGTCTGGAATTATATCATACGCATTATAAAATACAATAAAATAAATAAAAGTTTATTATAACTAAATTAAAACAATATATATATATATATATATCATACCCAAAATGATTTAAGTATGACCTTTTCTTACCTATTTGTCAACAATTACTTGTTAAAATCAAATTCTGAGTAAAATTTTCTTGGTATTTCATATATGTCTTGATTTGTTATTTTCCATCAACTTAACTTGATCATTTTTATAAAATATCATGCTTTTTAACCATGATATAAGTATCCTTTATAAATGGTATATATGTATTTATAAAAATCAATAAATGATAGAGATACGAAATGGTATACTTCGTTCATGGAGATGGTTGGTCGTACATACGCGTGAATGCTATTTCTGTTTTTAGACAGATTAACTGAAATAAAGTAAAATAATATATTATATTTAATGTATAAATTTTATATTAATTTTTTATTGTTAAAATTCAATTTTATTACCATCCAAATAAAAAATAAAATAAAATCATTTTGAATCGCTACATGGAGGCGGTTATCCATTTATACACATTAGCAACATTATTGTTTCCAATGGATTGAAATTTAAGAAGTTATATGTGATATATATATTTAAATATGTATGGTTAGGTCATAAATATGACATATATTTGTTAAATTTATCATTACTACTTTCCATATAAATTATAAGTGAGAAATAATAAAATTGCTTCGTGAGGCGGTAGTCAACCGTACACACAAGCGACATTGTCGAACCCCCCACGGAATGGAAAGTAAGTAGGTATATGTGATATCATAATTAAATAAGTTTAATAATTTCATAAATATGATAAAAAACTGTTATAACCAACACTATATCCATCCATGAATGGTGATGATGGAAAATTAATTATATCAACTCATGAAATGGTAGTCTGCAATACACAAGATCAATAATTTTGTTTCCCATTTGATTGATGTTGAGATGGATAAGGGTTATGAAAATGACATAATAAAATATAAATATATAGATGATAATATTATTATTATTTTATAATATCTATAAAATATTTTAAAGGGATTGAAGTGGAACTAAAATAAGAACACATTAATAAAAACATTACCTCTTCCTCGGACAACCTCTTTTTGTTTAATGTAAATCTTTCATTGATTGGATTTATAATCTAAAAACGACATATATAATACGGAAATGTGGGTATGTAAAATATTTTGGATGGTATATATAGAGACACATTATTTAAATACATTCATATCGCTTTATAATTTATATATATTTATTACAACATATATCAAAACCATGACAAGACCGTATAGGTATAGTGTATTTAGTAATTGGGAAACACAAACAACTAGTTCATAAAATATCTATATTGTCTCTCGTTTATATAACAATAAATAGAATCCTTTTTGGGATATTATACTTAATAAAATTATTCATCTCTTGGAAAAAAGAAACATATAAAAGGGTGATCGCAAATTATTAGTAAGGGTAAACAAACAAAATAGTAATCATATCATATTCATAAGAATATAGCATTTGAAAATACTATCCTACATATAAAATATCACAAAATCATATATTCGGATAAATCATAAAAGTGAAATGTAATCCCAATATTCATAACATAATAAATGAAATTTTCTGCATACACGCATAAGCATAGAAAAACATTTCATATTACTCAAGGCTCTTTTCCAAGTCCATCATCGGGTACAAAGTCCATTACTAAACTGAGTTCTATACGCATTCCAGCTATGTATCACTGAACTAGATTAACATTCCATTAAAAACATGTCTATCTAATAAGATATAAATCGTTACCCAATAAATTGGAGAGAGATATAGTTCATTCCCATCTCATAATGAATCCATTCGAATGTTTGCAACAAAAACATAGAAACATTCACCATAGCATAACCCATGAAATCAAATGGGACTGTAAAACATCATTCCATAATAATTGATATAAAAAATGGTTTTTCTAAATAACATTCCACAATACACATAATAAAATCATAGTAATAATAGGTATAGAAACAAAAACATATGTAATATTAGACGGAAAATAATTTTGATAAAACACTTGAGCTTCATTCATGAAGAAAATATCCTTTCTTCTTCAAAAAAATTCCTTTATCAAGCATTCGTGCAATATTGAAAAAAAATAATTGAGTTGAAAACAAAATTGTAATATTATAGAGGAATATTCAAGAAAATAAGGAATTATGATGTTATAAAAAACCCATTCATGTTGTAAAATTTAAAAAACATTCTCCTTGAACTTTTTCCAGAAAATTCAAAAAGTACCTTGTATGGTAAATGAAATAAAGATTACTTCCAAACCATGTTGTAAATGTTAAAATGCGTAAAAATGAATTTAAATATACATAGAATAATTATACACATTTTATGAAAATAGTTTTGGAAAATATAGACATGGATGATAAATATATCCTTAGTTTATACTTACGAATAAACAATCTCAGATAAAACGAGAGCAGAAACATTATCTATTACCTTAGGTCTAATATGCTTTGTATGTATCTGAACCTCTTGTATAATGATTTAAATTTTGTTTCTGATTTATTCCAGAATCATAAGAAATTTTATGATAACATTTGTGAGAATATTTTGATCTGTTTGTTAGTAACATTTCATTGTTACTCGTTATTTGGGTATTAAATACTTTATGTTCTTATGTATGTTTTGTTGGATAAGTTATTAATCAAATTTTTAGGTTATAGTTAGAAAATTTAAATCCAATTATTATTATAATATATATGATTTTTATTAATTTAATTTATTTATATAATCATGGTTTAATGACTATTTTGTTGAATGAATCACATCGCACTATGGAGACGGTTTTTCATATGTACGCACGACCAACGAAATCGTTCCGATAATTGTTGAATAGTACAAAATTGGATGGTGTATCATATCTCAGAATTATTATAATGTGATAATAATCATATATAGTTATTATTTCTACGATTTTACCCATCCATGTAAGGTGGTGGTGAAAAACAGATTACTCCATGGCGTGGAGATGGTAAACCGTACATATGCACACGCGGGATTTCATTTTTTGTAGGATGAATATAAGGTGAAATAGGTTTGTTTTATATTTATAATAACATATAAGTATTTTAGTGATAATGATGTTATTACTTTATAATAAAACTACTTATGAATATTTATTTTAGTAAGAAATAAATTTGAATGAATCGGTTGAAGAGATTACCTCTTCCTCGACATGCTTCCTTTAAATTTCTTCTTAGGGCACTAGAGTTAGTATTTTGAGAAGACCAAAACCTCTAGAATGTTACTAGGGACGTTTAGAAGTGAAATAGGTAGGTTTTGTCCAAGCATTAAGGCACAAAATAGAGTGAATAGAAGATGACGTAGGTGCCATCTTTTTGGAGAGGAGAGGGGCACTTCAGATTAATCTGAAAATATTAATTTAGGATAAATTCAATTACAACTAAAAATGGTCAAAAACTTATTTAATCAAAATATAAAATAGTTTTTGTTCGAATAACCATTATAATATAATTTTTGGATAAGTTTAGAATATTTTTCGACCCTTATCTATTTTGTTTAACCCTTATTTTACCCTTTTTAATCTTTCTGTGATTTCATGTTATTTACACATTGTGGGTTAATTTTATTACCATATCTTGTCAAAAGTACCAAATGATATTATTTATGACATATTTGGACTTATATTAACCATTTTTTGGAATATTTTATTTTTAGGAATTTAATATCATTTAATAAACTATTTTATGTTTTAAGTTATGAATTGTGTTAATTTAGTCACTATTCATATTTGATTTTTTTAAAAAAAATCAAAACAACTTGATTCTTTGAAACTAAGGATTTAACTCAAATATAAAAATTACATATCATCATGAAAATTTTTGGATGACATAAAAATAACAAAATTCCATTTTTTTTAATATATATTAATTCATTTACTTGAATCTTTTATTAATGAGGTAATCACTGCACCATACTTGTTTCATAAATAATTATATGTATCTAATGTCTAAAAATTATAAATAAAATTCCATGATGTATAAAATATTTTTAACATTATAATGAATATTCATATCTATAGATATCAGTTATAAAACTATCTACTAAAATCGATTTAGTGAAATATATATGTTTAGGTTAAAATTATCTTTACTTTAAATAATTTTTTATAAAATTTAATTCTCACATCCACATGAATCTATGGGATCATAAAATAGACCCAAATATTCCCATGGATGGAAATATCTCATCAACTAGGATTAGTACATGTTCTAGGATAGTTTTACTTTATTAAATTATTATTAGTTTACCCTTATTTACCAAATTTACCCTTTAACAATGGAAAGTAAAATAATTACTAGAGTTACTATTCATATTGTTAAAAAATAAAAGGTACCTATTCCAAAAATTTGGACATTCTAAATCTAAATATAGAATACATTTTTTAAAATTCAATACACATAAGTTTCGCTAATTTATTTTAAATTATTCTCGTTGTTGAAATGAGAATACAAGTTTTCAAAGTTAAAATAATGAAAATGATTAACATGTTTTACCCATGAATTCAATGTAATATTAATGTTATATACATAAATTATATTAAATGGTAAATATATATTAAATTAAAAATTTAAAACCATTAAATATTATAAATTAACCATATAAATTATATCGAGGAAAAAAATTCATTAAAATTTAGTATATTTTTACTATTTATCAAAACATGAATGTTATTAGAAAAATGTCTGAAATTTATACAATGTAATTTTTTATATACCAATTCCAAATTAAACATTTTTTTCATATAGAAATTATTAATGTCTCAAAATATTAAATTAAAATGGGTTCTTCATTTAATGGTGTAAATTTCTCCGTTAAAAAATAGGTTCTTATACATAAAATATGGTTTTATTCATACCCTATAACTAAAATATCCATTGGTTGAAGATAAAAATTATTTTGTTAAGTAAATAATGCATATATATTATTGATTGTTTTACCAGAAGTAATTCACTAAAAAAATATCTAATTGATTTATATTTCTAGTAAATAATTAATTGACATTGAATTCATAATACATTTTCCGAATTTATTTTTAATTATTCCCACTAAACTAACAGCTAAGATATAATGGTAATTTTATATTAGGGGCATCTTGTGGTTCATTTAGACTCACGATTTCATGGAGTGAATGCTACTAAAGAATAAAAATTATTTAAATAAAATATTTCACAAAAAGATCATTGTGTAAAATTCTACCCCCCTTATATTGAATTTCTCCCTAGAAATTTGCCACATGGATATAAACAAATAAGGACAACTTTCCCTCATTATATCATCATGTTATCATGTAGCTTCTTCAAATTGGTGGTTCCTCCATAAAATATTAACTAAGAGAGTGGTCTTGTTTCGTTGATGTTTTCTGCTACGATCCAGAATCTCTATTGGTTGTTCTTTATAAGAAAGATCTCGCTCCATCGATATGACTTATGAGCCCTGTACATGTTAAGGATCAGGTATATAAATTATTAAGATTGATACGTGAAACACATCATGAACTTGAGAGAGATTCAGTGGAATTTCCAATTAGTAATCTACCTTCCCAATATTATCTGGTATTTCAAAAGGACTGATATACCTAGGGCTCAGCTTTCCCTTCATTACAAATATCATTACTCTCTTCCAAGGAGATATTCTGAAGAACACCTTATAACCAACTTCAAACTCTTTTTCTTTTCATTGGTTTTCAAAATAACTTTTTTTTAACATAGAGCTTCTCTTATTTGTTATTAAATAGATTTTAACTTTCCTACCACTTGGTCAACAAGATAATGTCCTAGTATATTTCATTCCCCTACATCATCCGAGCATGTTGGAGTTCATCAATTATTTCAGTACAAGGATTCATAAGGAGCCATAAGAATACTGGAGTGAAAGATATTATTTTAAGACAATTCCACCAATGGTAGTTGTTGATCCCAACATACATTGAAATCCAAAGAGCATGTTCTCAATATGTCTTCAAGTGTTTCAATTTTCCTCTTAGACTGATTGTGTGTTTGAGGATGATAAGAAGTGTTGAAACGTAACATTGTATCTAGAGAATGCTAAAGACTTCTCCCAAACTTCGAGGAAAAACTCAGATCCCGATCAGATATAATGGAAAGTGGTACTTCATGCAATCTCACCACTTCATCCAAATATATATGGGCAAGATTATCAAGAGATAAATTCACTCTAATTTCAATGAGGTGTACTTAATTCATAATTCAATCAACTATAGCCTAGATAACAGTATTGCCTTTGGATGTTTTCGGAAGTCTGATGACAAATTCCATCATGACGATTTCAAATTTCCACTCTTGTATGAGTAATGGTTGTAACATCCATTTAGACTTCTATCTCTCAGCCTTAACTTGATGACAAACCATGAATCAAGAGACATATTAGGTGACATCTCTTTTCATGCCCTCCCACCATAAGTACTCTTTCAGGTCCCTATACATATTTGTGAATCCAGGATGAATAGAGAGTGAAGAACTATGAGCCTCAAGGAATATCTCTTTCTTTAATACCATTATTAGATTAATACATACCCAATTCCAAAAATCTATTATTTCATCACAATCTAGGTTGAATTATGGAATGTTTCTCACCTTGTTTTATAACTCTACATCTTCCTTATATGCTTCTACAATCTTCACTTGTATATATGGTTGAACATTCATTTATGAAATATATGATTTTTACCCTTCAATTAAAATTTAAAGATCTATCCTCTGTAAATCCATAAATATTGGATCTTTTGTGATCCTCATCATGGATATGATACCATGGTCATTTTGACTCAATGTATCTACCACCTTGTTCGCTTTCCCTAGATAGTAATGTATTGAGCAGTCATAATATTTAATCAACCCCAACCATCTTCATTGGGGAATATTCAGATCCATTTGTGTAAAAATATACTTTAATCTTTTATAATAAGTATAAATATCACACTTTTCACCATAAATATAATGCCTCTATATTTTTAATGCAAATATTTCCATAGCTAACTCCAAATCATGATTTGGGTAATTTTGAGCATATATTTTCAACTATTATGATGCATTGGCTATCACCATATAATTTTTCATGAGAACACACTCTAAACCCTTTTTGGATGAATCACTATAGATCACAAACCTTTCTCCACTATAAGGAAGTGTGAGCAGAGCTGCACTAGATAACCTTCTTTTTATCTCGTTGATATTATATTCACATTTATCCACCAAAATGAACATAACTCCTATTCTAGTCAAGTTGTTTAGTGGATTAGATAATCAACAAAAATCATCCCGAAAACTTCAATAATATAAATCCAAATGAAGAAAACATTGGATCTCACTTACTTTTTTTGTCTCAACTATATTTCAATAACCTCTTTTTTTAAGGATCCGCAGATATCCCCTCTATTGAGATTATTTGTCCTAAAAATGAAACTTTTGTATCCAAAATTCAAACATGGTAAATTTGGAATAATTCATGTCCTTTCTTAGGGTCTTTAGAAAAATTATCAGGTGATTTTCATGTTTATTGTTTCTCTTTGATTAGACAAGAATATCATCTATAAAGACTACCGCAAACTAAACAAGATAGTCTCTAATGAATATAATAATTAGATCTATAAATATTTTAGAAGAATTCGTATGATTAAAAAGAAACACTATAAAATCATAGTGTCCATACCTATTACGGAATTCAATCTTTGTTATATCCTCATTTTTAGCACTTAATTGATGATATCTTGAATGAAGATAGATCTAGGAAAATTATTGAGCTCTATATAGTTGGTCAAGTATTTCATCAATGTGCAGGAGATGATATTTGTTCATGATATTGATGTTGTTAAGTTCTCGACAATTAATACAGAGTATCATTGATACATATTTATTTTTAACAAATAGAATAGGTTCTCCCCAAGGTGATTCAATAGGGAATATTAATCCCTTATCAAGATTCTCTAGGAGTTTCTTCTTCAATTCAAACTACTGAATTGGGTCTATTCAATAAGGTGTCTTTGAAATAGGCATAACACCCGGTATGAGTTTTATTGAAAACTCTACTACATGATTTGGTGGAAGGCCTGGAAATTCCTCTAGAAAGACATCATCAAACTCCCATAAAATGGGTGTATTTTTAATCATGATTTTATCCAAAAACATTTTAGATAAATAACCTTTATTTATGGGAATCAAGACCCATATGAAGGAATAAATTTATACTGGATGTTTTTATTTATCCTTCCATTAACAAATGATCATAGATTGATCTGGAATTTGAAATGTGGCTTCCCTTATTTGGAAATTGAAATGGTCTCTATATAAACAATGCCAATCCATACTAATAATCACATTAAACCCCTTGAATGAAATCCTCATTTCTTCTTATTCATCATAAATAATTATAGTGATAAATAATGCACATCACAATATTTAATCATTATATAAGAGATATCAAACCCTTTTGTTTTATTAGAAGGACCTTTGAGTCCCTTTATTAAATCTTTCATTATTCTATTGGATTTGTAGAACTTGGAATTGTCATAGTTCCTTTTCCATATGTGAATTTTGTTCCTCTATCTGTCAATATCTTCACTCTAAAATAACAATGAATAAAAAGTAATTTTTTTGAAATTTAAATCACTATAAATTATATTCTACAACAACTAATTTAATTCTAAATTTGTTTCTTCATAAGATTTTAATTTATTTTCATTTGAAAATCACAACATTGATAAAATAGTGACACTCCACCTCTCTTTATAATTAAATATTTCTTAATTCCATCTTAGATAATAGATCATCAATGACTCAGGATGTTTTTAAGATTATATTCTAGTTCTCACCCATACAGGGGTTCATTTCTCAAAACACATAAATTTTATTTCTACCATATCAAGTTACCGTAAAAAATCCAGAAATAACATTTGAAGGACACTTAATGAAGATGTTGTTCCTTGTAATGATAAATGCGCCTTTTGTAGTTCAGTTAGGAGTATTACTAAGAAAAACCCAACAATAGTAACTCAGAGTCAATGGATACATTATTACATTGGTGCAAGATACATGGAGTTACAAAATAAGGGATCACATAGTCTAACAATATTCGGAGAAAACAATCCTATATGTTTTTCATATTAAACTGGTAACATTAAAACATTGTTTCATAAAATTATTGGAAACTCTCGTATTCTATTTATCACTTCCTTTAATTCATTCAAATAACCCTTATTGATTCCTAGTAAAATAAAACTAAATAAAATGGTAAAATAAAATTCTTAGTTCGGGTAAGCATATAGTATAATCTATTATTAATACAAAAGGAATAAAAAATATTCCAGAGTAAGTACTCTTTAAATGTTACATAATGAATAAGTTAATAATTAAATATATCTATGGATAATATAAAAATTAAAATAATATTACAAAAATAGAATTATTAATTTCATTGTGATGAAATTCATAATATCATGCATATTAATCCTACTTTCATGGCCTCATCTATGATGTTATACTTACCTTCAATGCCTCGTTCAGGACATTATACTGTTCATCAAGGATACAACCAAGAGTGTATTAATAAATCAGTATGAATAAACCAAATACAAAAAACTGTTGTCTCATTAGACCTCCCGATTCATATAGAGGATATATAATTCGAATCCCTACACATCACATAATTATTTCTAACGCATTCACCATATGAATGAAGTGAATAACAATTAAATAACGATTCAAATTAACACTGTAACAAATATACATATATATTAGAATAATTGAAATATTTTATTTCAGTAATTTCCCAAGGTAATAAATAGAAAAAATGATCAACAATAATCAAGATAAATAATGCGGGTGATATCATTAGAAAATATATCTGGTAAACATGAGAAACTGTAAAGTATGTGGATACCATGATCATAGAGAAAGAATATAGACCTGATATTTTATAATTTTGTTATGATTGTTTGATGTTGTGACCTTTTCACTAAATACAAGCTACCCAATTAACAATATAGGGATCCTATGCATAAGGATTTATGAAAAAATATAAATCAAACAGTTACCTCAATTGATTTCAATTGAAAGCATGTTCCATTTTTCATCAGTGGACCTTACATGAATAAATAGAACCCTGAACCCTTTATATCATTCACACATAGTCCAAAATATTGATTGAATTTCATACTTAAAAATATTAGTGTTGGTTTTGATAATCAAAGTCAATTTCATGCCATCATGAACATGGTGGGATCAATCTATTGATCGTCAAACATTTTTCAAATGATTCTTGATATTTCCTTCACTTTATCTCTCTAGGATATAAGAATTTTGTAGACAAGATAGAATTAGATAAAAATATTTTCACCATAATTATTGGGATATGAAACGTTTCAATATATTTTATTAAAACTACCGATATACATCACGTAGGCTCTTCAAAAATTTATCATTTAAAACAAACCTAAAATAGACACAAAAAACAAGTAAAACATGCCATAAATGCTGTTAATATTTTATCACACAATTAGAAAATTAATTTTATGTTTCATAATAATAAATGAGTCCTCCAATCCAATATTTTCTCAAAAAAATATTTAATTTAATGTTTCTTATTAAATATAAAAATTCAGTCAAAAAATATTTTTCTCTCTCAATTCGCTAAACAACTCATGAATATAATAAGTAACTAAATTTAATATGAATTATTATACCCTAGAATTATATTTATTTTATTTATTTTTCTAATGATTTTATAAAATCATACACTATCTTACCCTTAGCATGGGGCCACTAAGTCATCAACTCCATTTTACTGGGATTGATAAATATTATGAATACGGTTTTTGTATGGCCCTCTTGCACATTGTCTCAATAGTAATGAGTGAGAATCATCGACCAGAAGTATAGAAAAGAAACCCATTACAACCCCTTATAAGATAATATAATTCGTAGAAATGAAAACCTATTATGAAACACACAGTGTAATGTAATATTCTTCTCGCATGACATATAATAAAACAAGACACACATGTTGAGTCATCCACCATTACTTCTTTACTTATTATCAACCACACTCGATAGACATGCCTTATTTTATCATGATAATGGATTTAATGAATGTAATACCATCCTTTTAAAAAATCCCAATGATTTTTCATTATTTTGGAAGGGAAAAATATTATCTTAATTATTCTATAATGATATACTACCAATGATTCACCCAATGAAAGCTACCGTACCACATCATAAATGTTATTATTTTCTCTAAAATAAATGTATATAATCAAATTTTAATCACTTGTAATGATATAAAGATAAGAAACTACTAAATATTCTCATACATATGAATAACCAATAACACCCACAACATGTTGGGTAACTATTTGTAACACCCTGATATTTTGTGATTTTATTGAATTAATTTAATATTTTAAATATTCCCCTTTTCAAAAAACACTAAATATAGATTGTGTTATTTGAAAGAACCAATTTATTCTTACTTTATATACTACACCAAGTCAAGATAGTACTAAATGAAACACTTATATTAGTTTAAAATATAAGAAACACATTGTTGGGATTGTGTTACAAACAACTTCGAGTTCCTTAGATAGCCCACATTACCTATAAGAACTATTTTTACCAAGGTAAACTGTACTGTAAATAATATTATTAAAATATTTTTATAGTTTTCACCCAGTCATTTAAATGATTATTATGAATAAGATGAGCTAAATTATAAAAATTTGATTTAAAATGTATAATAATGGAATCATTTGGGTATCAACTTATAATAAATTTATGTAAGAACTATTTTAAAATAATGAACATTATTTTCTAAGAATACAATTTTTTCAATGTACAACCACTATTTTATCTCTATAAAAATACAAAAAAAATTGATGAAGGTATTTATTAAAATCTATATATTATATATTCATTCAAAAAAATTAATATTAATCCAACAGATTTCAGAGAAAAATAAATAAAGATAATCCAATTTTATATATAAAAAATGTATTTTTTTGAAATGGTTATTTTACCAAATTTTATTTGTGAAAAAATTTTAAATATAGTTTTTACTCTTTGGAAAATTTTATTTTAAAAAATAATAATTTTATAAATATATATTTCAATATTTTCTAGAGGTGGTTTTTTGGTATTTTTCAGAGAAGTTTGATTTATTGATGAATAGTGAAAAATATTGAATTTTAATTGAAAACTACTTATACATATATTCTATTTATATAGATAAATTATATTTTAATTTTGTTTGATATTATAATTAGTAAAATTTCACATCAATTAATCCAATTTAGATCATTGGAACCAATTTTACCATGAAATTCGATACAAAATCGTTTTATCATTTTCAACTTTTTTACATTAAATACCAGCTTTAGCAACATGTCTCTGATATACATTTAAACTTGGTTTATAACAAAATGGTGAATATAATTTAGAAAAATGGATTCCTTATTTTTAATAAGAATAATATATAATTTATATTAATTTCAAATTTTTTTCACCAAACATTTTATTCAAATTAATCAAATATAATTATACTGATTAAGGAAATCATTAGTTAACTTAGTGGTAAAACATTTACGATTTAGAAAAAATTACCTAAAAATATGTAAAAAGTACATTGAATGTACATATATTGACAATATCCACTATTTTTATTAATATTTTGAGTTAATGGGTCTTTATTCCTTGGATGTGACCTATATAATATATTTTGTATGGAAATGAAATAAAGAACTTTCATTACCATTGACATTTATAAAAACATGTGATATAAAAAAAATATTTTTGTTTTACAAATAATTTTGAAATTTAATGATGTTCTTTTCATAATATTATTTTATTTTTACTTTGTAAAAATTAATTATTTAGAATAAATACCTAAGGAATGCCAAAAGAGGTAATTATTTAATTAAAAATCGAATAATTATATGATACTAAAAATATTAAAACTGATGTAAATTTATTGAATTATGGTATTTATTTTTTTTAGATTAATATATCATGTCACACAATTTTCAAATTATTATATTATATTTCCATATTTTTCTTGATATTTTTAAATTTAAATTATATAAATAATTTCCAAGTGTTCACTAATGTTATGTTACAATAAATGATATTTTATAGAAATACTAAAAAATTACTAATCATCATATATTCTACCAAAAATGAATTTAGAATTTTAATACATATAAAATATGGTATATTCACAGATCAATTTATATTTTATAATTAATATATTGACCATTAAATAGAAAAAACAGTGTTCGTATGGTTCAGGTAAAAGTAGTATTTTCTATGTTACATGTTTTTGTTTTAAAATTAATTTACAACACACAAAGGATATGTTTTTTAAATTATATTTCATATTTTTAATTAATTGGGGATATTTTTTCTAATAAATATAAATTTAAATTACACTTAATTGTTAATTTACTTAGGTTAGAAATATAATTACCAAAATTAAACGAAATTTGATAAAATTGGGGAAACATTGATGTAAAGGAAAAAAATTATAAAAATTAAATTATTTTTAAATGGTGGAGGTTTCTATAAACCATAATTTCCCTTTACTCCATTATTATTCCATTTTATAATATTAATAGGTAATAAAGACCTCCCAAAAGTGTCATCATTTTTCTTTTTACAATATATCCACCCCACCTCCTCTATAAAAAGGCATTCACTCTTCCCCTTCCTCAAACCTCTCAATAGACTTTGGATTATAAAAAACATAAAACAATAACCTCCCAAATTATTTTAATTAACATTATAAGACTCACTTTGGGTATAAAACGAATAGAGGTACCTCTTTGGTGAAAACCTATAGGAGTTTCACAAAAAAAGAGTAAACATTTTTCAACGGTTATTTATATTACATTTAATTATCCAACCATTAAGTTATTCTTATTAAATGAATATATAATACTCATTATCAAAAATATATTTATAATTGTTTTATTATAAGTGTTTTAAATACACCAAAATTCTCTTCCATCAAGTGGGTAGCTGACTTACCATTAGTGTGTATGAAAGACTACTACATCGTGAAACAACGTCATTTGTTTTCCCCTTAACCACATCTCATGGATGATAATATTGATGAACGTAATATTTTTACATTATAAATATTATATTTATTACTACTGTATGATTATATAATTATAATATAAAACATATTTTCCTACTTAATTTTTTTATAAATAAAATAACTTCATTTGTGGACATGTGGACTACTGCATCCTCAAAGTGATTTGATTCATTCACTTTTAACCCAGAATGTATTATGTGTTGGTTTAGTAAATTTATATGATATTTATTACACAATAATTATAGTCTAATGATATTATATTTTTATAAATATATTTCATTTACTTTCTTTATTTTAATATTATAAGGAAATGGAAATATTGTTCATGCTTATATATGGCCCACCATCTCCATGAACGGTGTATTCCATTTAATATTTATATATTATATAGTTTACTATATATATTTTTATACATAATATGTAATAAATTTTAATAATTTTTTAAATTCGGTAAATAATAAAATCATGAACTATGTAATAGAATCAATAATAAAATACAAAATATAAACAAAATACAAAGCGATTATTACCTAAAACGTAACTTTAAAACGAAATTGTTATCCTATGTGTAATATGAAGCCATAATAAATTAATATATTATATGATATATAATAATATGTTCCATTATTACAAGTATAAAAAAAATATATTTATTATAAATTATGTTTTAATATGTTCAAGGAAATTCAAGATTTAAGGTAAGGGTTTTCTCAACTCACTTTTATATCTGTGAGAATTAACGCCTTATTTACCACTTGTTTCTTTTGTGTGGTGTATATACTAACCATAGATTTATTATATTATTATTATACTAAAATTTATGGTCATTAAAACATCCATTTTAGGATATTTATTTCATGTGGTTTATGGTTGAAATGTAAAAAAATCGGTAAAGTAATTTTTGTCTCAATTTTCCTTCTTTAAGATAAATACCATGGTATGAAAATATATTTTTATTAGGGTGTATATAAATCCTTTTTAAATATGATATCATGAAAATTAATATTTTCATTATATTACAAGGTAATTTAATTTTATTCTCTATTGAGGATTATTATTTAATGGTACCAAAGTGGTAGTAATGTTTTGCTAAAATCTCACCTTTTATCAAGATTATTTACAATTATACATCCATTGATGAATTATTAATATCATTATATTAAGAAATCTCTTAAATTTTATTATCGTATGGTTATTCATGATATACTCATCTAATCATACCTTTTTTATATACTTTTTTACTTAATATTATTATGAAAATTTATTTATGAAAAACCAACCTTATTTTACACATTAGTCAGAAATCTATTTTATTCAGAAAAACCATGTTTTCTTAAAATATTTTAAAAAACATTTTTAAGTGATATTTAAAAATTATATTAAAAGAAAATTATTTTATTTTTTCATATTCCTTTACAAATTTTCTAATTTATTTTCAATGAAAATGTTTTCAATATGTTTCCAACAATCCCTTATATCTTTTCATTGTTATTCTTAATGAAAATGGTTTTCAAAAGTATTTATACTTGAAAATAAAAATTTCAATGAATATAAGATAGTTTCCTCTAGAAATTTCTCTAAAATATCTTTATGAATAATTTCCAATCTAATATTACATTTTTGGGTGTCACTCATTCCGTTCTTAGAAGATGATCTAAAGGTTCCATGCACATTCCTTCTCTTAATGGTTAATGTTCTGATGGAACGATGGTTATGATACTCATTTATCCTTTATAAGTTATATGTTTATGAAACATGTTTCTCATACATGGGTTATATGTTTGTGACACTAAAATATCTTTAATGAGTAATAGGCTTTAGAAACCCACTTCAAATCAGGGGTTATAGTTTGTTTAAACGATTATCAAAAATGTATATTTTCCATTAGTTGTGATATGATGGCATGTTTATGATACCCATTTTATTTCATGTGTTATGATATGATGTTTATGAAAATAATACCTTTTTAAGGGTCATGATATGGTGATTGTTTATGATATTTTTTCAAACATATGTATGATTATATTATGTGACGGGTGGGACTTATATCTCCCTCCCATGCACTGGGTAAAGATTTAAATGTCATGAGACAATGATGGGAAACAATTTGAAAGGCATGATATACTATGGGATGAAGGGGAAACCTAACACACTATGGGAAGAAGGGGAAACTCAGTCCACTATGGGAATAAAGGTAAACATGACAACTTGTAAAATAAGGACTACGACATGGGATGGTG
This sequence comes from Viscum album, assembly GCA_963277665.1. Taxonomy (NCBI): domain Eukaryota; kingdom Viridiplantae; phylum Streptophyta; class Magnoliopsida; order Santalales; family Viscaceae; genus Viscum; species Viscum album. The sequence continues at coordinate 648,634,172 of OY728119.1, forward strand.
GTGTGTCATGTCTGGTAGGTTTGGTCTGCATGAAGTACCCCGATACATTTTGGAAATTCACCTTAACTTATATGGAATCATATGACATGTTTATGTGTTTTACATAAATTACCTGTCTTACCTCTATGATATTCTTTCTTGGATTATACTCTTGATTTCCTTATTATTCATGTCTTATGAACAAGAAATCATTATGTCTTGACACATGTTATGAAACTTGATATGAATTGTATGATTATATATTGTTATATTTATGTTCTCATACCCTTATTATCATGATAATTCATAGATATATCATGTATTTACCCTTATTGAGAATCTGAGATCACCCATTCTTATGTTACCTTTACTCATGTTATGAAGAACAGTCTTAAGTAGGAGTACTAAAGTAGGAATATCTTTAAGGTAGTTATTGAATAGGTTACACCAATATTAGAATATTTTGGTCCATTATTCAAAAGACACTGAACAATTACATTCCTTGAAGAATTTAATTTTTTAATGTTCTAAATATTCATCTACAAATACGTAATATCCATCTATGTTAATCCTCAGTCTCTATAGTTGGTATCAAATGGATTTTTTAGACAACTATTGTAAAATATGATGAGGAAACATTAGTGAGATCCAAATGAATATTTAAAAGGATGTGTATAGATATTTATCTACGTATAAGCCTATGTTTTTCATAGATTTAAAAGATGGGGTCATAATTTAGACAAGCTATAGGTGATTTTTCATGATTATGTGTTTTTTTCATTGATATTTTCTACACACACTATGTTTTCCAGTTTTAGTAAATGGTAGGAGCAAGATGAAACTAGGTTAACATTGAATGTGATGATAAAAAATTTGATGAGAAATCAAATGGGATGATCATTGTAGTGATGGAAATTATAATGATTCATAATAAGTTTTCATGGATCATGATTAACAATGTGTATGATAATAATCTTGGAGGATCACCAATGAAGTAGAGGAAAATATTTTTGGAGAATTATGGTAATTTATACCATTTAAGAAATAATATTCAATATCCACGGTGTCCAAAAGTTATGAAGAAAACACTAAATGAATGTATTAGAGTAGCATGAAGTTTTTTGGCTGTGGAAAAGAAGCCCACAAAGAAAGTAAAATCCATGGGAAAAGTACAAGTTCAGTTAATATAGTGGAAAGGAATATTTGACTCCCTAAGGAACTATCAATTGATGAATTGATTAAATGCAGAATGAATTGGTATTATGAAAATGGATTTACAAAGAGAAAAGATTCTGAAGAGAATTAGTAAAAAGGTTTAATTAGTGGGTATATTAGTGATGATAATGAGAACATTGTTGAAATCTGAATGAAAATAGGTATTAAGTAATAAAAATAGGTTTCCAGCTTCATTTCACAAAAATGGGGTGGAATGATAAAGTGTTTTTATATTTAGATTTAAGAATTATTATATATTAATTTTGAGATATATAAGGATTGATTACTTTTTTTCCTTATGATTAATAAGAATATGTGGAATTTTTCTAAAGGACTATAAAATATATTTAATAGCATTGTAATATTCTTGTGATACACATTATTAATAGACTGATAACCCTAAATATGTCCTTAGTTTTACGATATTGATGTATCGATAAAGTAAATTGGATGGTACTGTTTAACTTGGAACTGATTATGGATTTCTTGAAAAAGTGTTGTATTATCTCATGGATTGAGTTGAAAACATTTTTAGATAAATGGAATATATCCAATATACTTAGGAATAATGAAACATTAATGTTTTCAATAATGATTTTTGGTAATTCAATTTATTACCTTGTTTCAAAAGGATACGTAATGACGGTATTCACATGTTTGGCATGTGATAAATAGAACATACATTATGATATGTTGGGGATCAATACAAAGAGGGTTTTTTTATATTTAGTGACCTTATATTTTTGGAATTTTATCTTTAAAAAGGTTTATAAGGGTAACCATTTATAGAATGGTTTATATTAAACATCCGATGAGGTTTTAGAGATTAATGTATTATAATTCTGTATGAGGATTTATGCATATATTATAACATTTTCAAACCATTTTTTGATGAGGATAATTAATGAAAATGTAATTATTTGTAATTATATTTTGGATATTATGATCTGATAATGATTTAGGAATGAAGAATTAACCTTCGTTTCTAAGAGTAGGAGATGAAGTAGATGTTGAGCAAGGAAAACCCAAAGGGTGATATTGTGCATATGAAAAGGAATAAAATCATGTAAGTATATCTTCTAATGTTCTTAGAATGTAAAATAATCCCTCAACTCTATGAAAACTATTTTAAAGAAGATTTATCCAAATACCTTCATTTTTTTTGAACTGATGTTCATATAAATCATCCCATATTTTTGGTTTTGAGGCCCTTAACAATCCAACAATAATTCACTTGATGATGATTAATGATATTTATTAATATATATTATTATTTTCACTTTTATTCCATGTCTAATATTAAATACAAATCTATGTTATACTATGTGGAAAACGTGTTATTAATTACTTTTGGTAATTTTTATATCTTCAAAAAATCACTTTTTAAATTAGGTTTTAGTATTCATTATTTAAATGTGGGATTCTACGAAAGGAAATTTCAAGAATTAAATATCTGATAGACCAGATTCATTTTGAGGGATAAATTCATTTTATGGGGGTAGAATGTAATTACATGAAATTATTTGAATTTTTTTGAACTAATTTATCCTTTTCAATATTCTTCATTTCACACAACACTAAATATAGAAAATGTTATATGAAATCCCCAGTATATTATTTTCTTGTACATAACACAAATTCAATATTGTGCTATAAAATAAACACATAATATCTTGAGGTACAAACAATAATATTTGTTTCTTGTGTGACATATAATTTCAAGTTCCTTTTATATCATATGTTACACATAAGCCCTAGTTTTTCTGAACTACAATATAATGTTAATAATATTATTAAAATATTGTTACAGTTTTTACCTAGCCATTGGAATGGATTTTATGAATCAGATTAACTAAATTTTGTAAATATGATTTAAAAATGTCTAAAAAATATATCCTTTATTTAAAAATTTGTTCTAAATTAATGTATAAATGATTTTGAAACAAATAAATTCATCTTCTAATAAAAACATTTTTTCTATGTATAATCAGTATTTTATCTCATAAATTTAAACAAACCAAATTCCATTTTTATTTTTAATAATATTTATATATAATATATTCAAGGAAATTTTTTATACTAAAAAAATAGAGTTTATTGACAGTAGATAAGAATAAATCCAATTTTATGAAAAAAAGATGAATTTTTCTAAAAATTATTTTTATCACCTTTATTAGATAATATATTTTAAATATACATATTATAACTTTTATAATTTTTATTTGAAAAAATAATCATCATTTATAAAGTTGTAGTGTCATAATTTATTGTAGGTAAATTGTTTATTTTTTTTGAGAAGTTTCATTTTTCGATGAATAGTTAAAAACACTGAATTTTAATTGAGAACTTCTTTTTCATCTAATTTATTTATATAGTTAAATAATATTTTCCATTTTTTAAAATTATAATTACTCAAATTTAAATTAATTAATCAAAATTACATCCTTTTAACCAATTTTACATTTAAATTGGATACACAAAACATTAGATTTTTTGAACTTTTGAACCTTTTCACTTTAAGAACCTGCTTTCATGAACCATCTATAGGATTCTTTTTAAGTTTATTTATACTACTTATATATTATAATTTGCATAAATAGATTCTATATTTGCAATCATAATAAATTATAATTTTTATTAAGGCTATCTTTGTTTTTGATTGAAAATATAAGCGAAAATAATTAAAATTTATTATAGTAAATAATGATAAAATTAGTTTACTTAGTGGTTAAAATTTAATATTAATGGGGAAAATGGAATAGAAACTAGTAGAAATGCCATTTGATGCCTATATTTTTACCATATAAACTATTTTTTGTAATTTTATGAGTCATAGTGACACTATTCCATGAATTTGAACTATATAATTAGTTAATCAAGGAAAAAGACAAAAAAGGAACATTCTATACCTTTATCATTTATAAATCCTTGAGATGTGGGGAAAACCCAAATTAAACCAACTGTAAAAATTATTTAAAAGGTAATTTTTCCGTCATATTAATTAATATTTTATTTTTAGATATTAATGCGGCTGATTAACTGCTTATGGAAAGCTGAATGTGGTAATTATTTAAATAATAATTTAACAGAGTAAATGGTACAAAAAATATACAAATTGAAATAGATTTATTAGATAGTTATATTTAATTTATTTAGATGATTATAAATTCTTATAATTGTGAGAAATTATTAGATTCAAATTCCACCTTCTTCATGATATGTTTAAATCTAAATTATTTAAATAATTTAAAAATTGAAAATAATGTCGTGTGAAAATAAATAATATTTTTTAAACATATTTAACATATAATAAGAATATAATTTATAACAAAACTATTTAACATTTTAATAAATATAAAATATGAACTATTAATTTTCCAATTTATCTTTTATAATGAACATATTGAACTTTAAATAGAAAAAAATGGTTATCATGGTTTAGGTTAAAGTAGTTTTTTTCACATTACAAGTTTTTTATTTAAAATTAATTTCGAGCACACGTGTTACATATTTATTTTTTAATTAGATATCATATTTATAATTATCTGGGTCCAAATTTTATATAAATTCCCCATTAATATATTCTTGAAGGTTCAATTCTTTAGGTTAAAAAACTAGTAACCTTAATAGAACCCAAAATAAAAAGGTGGGGAAATATAGAAGTTAAAGAAAATAAAATATAAAATGAAATTATTTTTATGTGATTAATATTTGGATCGAACATAATTCCCCTTCACTCCATTATTTTCCCATTTTATAAACACATTTGGAATTAGCAACCTCCGAATATTTTTAACCTTTTTATATTAACAAGAATTCCACCCCTCCACTTTTATACAATGGTATCCACGCTTCCCCTTACTCACACATCTTGAGGGATTTTTTATCATAAAAAATAACCCAAATACGCTCCAAAATTATTTTAATTCATCCTAGAGGCCTCACATTGGGGATAAATATAACCAAGGAATCTCTTTGGAATGAACTAAAATAAGTTACCTGAAAAAATAGGTAATGTTTCTTCAACAGACATTTCTGTTATACTTTTCTCCACCCATTTAATTACAATTATAATATTATTATATAATTACAACATTATACTCAATATAATTATATTTTTTAATTATAATTTTTTTACTTAAATCATCACATACATCAATCTAATGGGTAATGAACATATCGTTCATGTGTATGGGGGACTATCGCCTCATGAAATGATATCATTCGATTTTCATTTACCACATCCCATGGTCAGAAATTATGATGGAAATACTATTTTTATATGATATTTACGATTTATTTATGCTTATATAATTATTTTATAAATCATACCTTTAGTCTATTCCTTTTTACGAAATCTATAACTTTTTTTGGACGTGTGGACTACCGCCTCCTAAAAGTAATGTGTTTTGTTCACACATTACATTGATTGTATTCAAGATGGATTAAGTAACTATATATGGTATGTATGACATTATAATTTTACTATAATGATAATATTAATTTATAGACACACACATATATAATTCATTCAATTTCTTTTGTTTAATACGAAAAGAAAATAGAAACATTATTTATGTGTACATAGGCCCTATCGTCAGCATGAATAGTGTATTCCATTTCATAATTCTATATTTTGTTTTTTGTCTTACATATTTATACACTGAATATATATTATAATTAAATATTGTTTCATATTATGGAAATAAGTAAATTACTATTTATGTAAGAGAACAAAGAATATCAATTCAAAACAGAAAATAAAAATAAAGCGGTTATTACCCGAAATGTAACTTAAAATTAAGTTATTAATAAACTCATAGTATAAAGTCGTTATAAAATTAAATATGGTATGATATATAAGAATATATTTTTATTTTATATTTATAATAATCTTATATTTATTATACATGATTTTTAATATGTATGATGAAAGTCAAGTCCTAAGGTAAGGGTTTTCTCATATAACTTTTATTTTTCTGAGACTTATGCCTTATTGAACACTCGTTAAATTCGTGTGGTGTATATACATCCCAAAACGTTATTCTATTTTTATTATACTTAAATTTATGGTCGTTTACATATCCATTTTATTATCTTTATTTCATTGGTTTTATGGTTCAAAAGATACCAAATGGGTAAACAAATGTTTCTCTCAATTTTTCTTTCTTCGAGATACATTCCATGTTACACAACTATAATTTTCTATGGGGAATATATGGTGATATTTCAAATGTTATAGCATGAATATTCATATTTTCATGATATTATACAATTCATTAATTTTTATTAATTTATGGGCGTTGAATTGGGCGATACCGAATATACCCAAGAGGGGGGTGAATTGTGTCATTTACAAATTCTCTACCAGAAAACTATTCGTCATTTCCACATTATCGGAATTATTAAGAAGAAGAAAATAAATCGGAAAGAACACACGATGTATAGTATTTTGGCAAATATAAGGCCCCTAGTCTACTCCACCAATGCTCTACTCCACGAGCTTGGTGATTTTCACTCTATTGTCCTCTTATCAACATATCCTTCCACAACTGAGTGCATGCAGTTGACACCTTTACATGTTTAAGGTTAAACAGAAGCTTATGCATCATACACAGAACCAAATACATCGCTTTGTATGAAAATATGGTTACTCAAAGTAAAATATTTTTTTTTCTTTGAAATACTTTCCAATTGTTCTTCACATTTTCAATTAACAGTACAATAATCCTTGTCTTCATAAAATATGTTCTTCAGTTAGAAGTAGTTCTGAGAAAATCTAGTTACACTAGATCTTGAAATATAATTCGTAACATTAATCAATTGTCAATTTACAAAATATATTCGATGTAGAATCGTTGAATATTCAATCTCATTACTTCTTCATCACAAAACAGAACTTTGGCGTTCTTCGTAACAGCATATATGTAAGTCTCGATTGTCTCTAAAAATTGTAAGAGTAGAAAAATCAATATCTTGATATATATTTTTGATGAATCACCTCAATATCTATAATAAAAAATAATAGAATAATATATAGAATCAAGACGATCATTTTCCTTTTAAAATTTAGATCCACAACAGCCGCCTTTAGAATCTTAATATTCAAAAGTTTGAATAACATAGTAGTTGTAACTCCCCTAAAAATTGGGCACGAAAATATCCTCTTAAAACAATCCTCTGAATCATAAATAAATGGATTTGAATTAGTAAATGAAACATTTTAGATTCTGGATTTTAATATGGCTTCAAATCAACCTAATAATCGGCATAAATATCATTACCTTATTATAGTCATAATTTAAATATCTGACGCCAAACGTAGTGTTGAACTGCATAACATACAATCTCTGAACATAAGGTTCACAACATAAGGTTTATCTTAAACATAAGGTTAATGATTGATACTTTTCTCATCTTCCAAACATAAGTTTGATCATTCAAAAAAGTAAGGTCTATGAACTATACTTTTCTCTTCAACTCTCAAATGTATGTTTTTTCACAAAAGTAAGTTTGACGAACTATAATTTTAAGAAACAAACATAACATTCCATACTCACATAATAATCTTCTTACATACATTTCTGATTTCCCAAATGTAAGGTTCCTTCCAATTTTAGGGTTCTCCTCCCCAATGTATCATTCCTTGCAAAAGTAAGGATTCTTCCAAAAGTAAGGTTCCTTCAAAAAGTTAGGTTCCTTCCAAAAGTAAGGTTCCTTCTTTCATGATATTCTGATAAGGTATTTTTGCTTTTCCATACTTTTCTGACAATGTATGATGGTTTAAACATACCTCTCTGATAACCTATAATGTAAATAATAGATTCCATCCTTACACTACGCTCGTGAATGTAGGGTATGAACAGTGTTACCAGAACATGCTCAAGTAATTTACAAACATGTAGAAGATGAACAGTGTTTCCAGAACATGCTAAAAACGATTTCTGTATACTTTGAAAAATTTTCTACATGAATTAAATGCTTCAATTTTATCTCAAAATAGATAAATAAATAATATGAATTTCCTGAAATATAATCAGTGTAAAATTAATAGAATAACAAATAAGGATATTTGTGAGCCTCAAAATCATCATAACGAGATAGAGGAGGGTTCTCAACAATATCCCCATATAAAATTATGTATTGTTGGAAACAAAACTTGCTCTATAATCCCCCCTTTGTTATGATCACAAATTACATAAAATAACCAATGTAATTTACAAAAAAAATTAATTACATATTTTTTAATTTCTCCCCAAAATATCATCTTAAATTTTTAAAAAAATCTCCCCCTAAGTAAAAACATTTAAAATCTAAAAATAAAATTTTATTTTTCCCTTTTTGGGAAAGTAAATAAAATTAATTTTAAATAATTTTAAAAATGTAATATTGTGTTTATCTAAATTTCTCCACTTTTGTGATATAAAAAAGAATGATTGAATAAGATATAACACATTTCAATGTAGCGCTGAATTATCTAAATGATATTATTAAGTTTTTATTATATTTGAATCTAGATTATGGGAATTTCTAACATAGAGAGTAAAAAAATAACACACAAATATTAAATAAAAAACTTCATTGAAAATATTGTAAAAAAATACAGTTTCTATAATATCAGGAATCAAGGTTGGGTTAAGGGTAGGTTTCATCTCTTCTAAACAATTCCCTAGATCTCAGATAACTATGTTCTAAATCTTCTCCTCAATCAATCACCCAAATAGATTATGAGATGTCTATTTTATTGAGTCATATTAATATCTTCATTTATATTGACTTGGAATAACTCACGAATCCTCTCTTCCTAGTCCATAAATATAGTTAACAAGTTTGTGAATTGATTCAGCAATGTTATAATTCTTGGTTCACTAGAAGTCTACTGGTCTACCTAGAACTTCTAATTGTCCAACAACATTGTAAAAACATCCCTATTGCATTTTTGGCCTTGAAACCTATCATTCATATTGCTCAATAATGTCGCAATGGCTTGGAATATCTTTATATGATTAGGTGAAGTACCTATTGTACTGGGTTCAATAGTCCTGACAGATATAAATTTTTTCTCCATGAATGAATTAAATTCTATTAAATTAGACATCATTAACATCTCAGAAATAAACTTAGTTACTTCAACAAATATTTATTTCTTGAAAATTTCAACTTATCCTTTTGATACAATACTTTCGTTCAGTATTTTAAATCTCTAATTTTTATTTTTCCAATGCTCTCCTTAGATAAGAATTCTCAGATTCAACTCTCCTCAACTTTTTATGTGTCTCTTCTACTTCTTAATTAATATAATTTGAGGCACCATGTGCTTGAGTCTCTGTTTCAGCATCATTCGGATGTCACAATATTAAGGGGAAGTGATAAACATCTGATTTTTCTTTATCCCCTCCCTGTACTGGGTTTTCCGTTGATTTTTCCATAGATTCCTTTCTTGACTCATCAACAGAAAAATCTTCATTTAATAATTCAGTATGAAATTATGCTAAATTTTCATTTTTAATTTCAACTCCTTCTTGAGGTTTCTCCTTTCAAGCAGCATCATTATTTATTTCCTCCGCAATTAGATTCTCAAAAATTGTTTCATATAGATCAACTGAAGTTTCAGTTACAACCGTTTTACTAGGAACTACCTCAACATCTATCTCTATTTATGCTTCTGCCTGTGCCTGAGACACAATTTCTTTTTCCACATGAGGAGTCACCTCAATCTTAGAAATTGTTTGTTGTGAAATTTCATGTACTATAGATTATATAATAAATATGTAGCTCAGATGTAACATCCCAAGTAAGTGATGAATAATAGATATTTTTATCTATGTCTATTTATGAATAGATAGTGTTTTAGAGACTTAAAATGAGAATAAATCCAATCTTAAGCATGGAATACACTAATATTTTTAAAAGATTGTTTTACTGCCATTTGATGGAAAACCATTATTAAATCTATCTTTTGAAAATTTTATAAGCTATATTTGTCAAAATAAACTTATTCTTTATTATTGGTACATTTATATTTACTTTGGATAAATTTTTGATATTTTTCTGATAATGTTCATTTTTTTAGGAATAGTTAAAATTGTTGTATTTTAATTCAAAACAAATTTTTAATTGAATTTATTTATAGAGTTAGGTTATCTTTTTAATTGGTTTTAAAGTTTAAATAGAATATATTTATACCATGTAATCCAATTTTGGACATTGTAATTATTTTCACATTGAAATCGGACTTGAACTAGTGTCAATCTTTTGATACTTTTTGTATCATAAAAACACGCTATTTTCTCTGACAGTGGGAATTAATTATTAAATTAATTAATGTAACTAATATGTTTTGAATTTTGTAAAATAGACATCATTTTTGAAATCATAATATCAAATCTATCTTTGGGTGATGTTTTGGTATTTTTCTTAAGAACTTCAATTTTTGATGAATAGTGAAACCACTAAGTGGTACTTAAAGAAACTGATTTTTTGTTTACATGAAATTTTAACACCTCTATGTTTTGAATTTCAAAAATCCGACATACATGGTTTTCATTAATAAGAAAAATTTGGTTCAATGGGATTAAAATAATTTTTTGGTGAATAGTAATGTATTAAGTTTTTAATCGTGATTAGAGGTAATTAGTGCAATTTAAGGAAAAAATGATATTATAATAAAATAAAAATACCTATACACATGTCCTAACATTCTTGGATGTGTCATGGCTGACCACGGCCAGCCCTAGGTCAACTTGGGGACCCCATGGAGCCACTTTGGTAGGAAAATGACATTAATATCTTTTTATTTAATGTTAAAATTAAAATGACACAAACATGAGTTGTTTTACTAAAACAATTTGTAAATGGGGTTATACAAGTCCGATTTTTTACTATAAATTGTAATTAGAAAGATAAAAGGATTTACTATATCATAGTAGTTTTTTTATAATTTTTAGACATTAAATAAATTAAATTATTTATGACATCATGATGATGCAGAGATTACCTCATTATATAATGATTTAAATAAAATCAAAAGATAATGTAAAATTTAAGACCTAAACCTATAAAAAACATATTGGATTGATATATTTCGAACCCTTATCTGTAACGCCCCGACCCCAGCTACCCAGAGTCGGTGCATTACTTCGTAACATTGGCATGATCACAAGAAAGATCCAATCCCGAAAGACCGATTGGTTTAGTAGCCTTGGAAACACTAGATATAATCATAAAGTTTTACTTTACATTTCAAAATGAAAAACTACTACAACAACAAAGTCTTCATATCCACACTATTAACCCCTCATAATATCCCTGCAAGTCATTCATAATTTACTTCTTCACTACCTGGGAAAAATAAAACATAGAAAAGGGGTGAGCTCAAATGCCCAGTAAGGATAACAATATAACGGAACATTCAAAATAAGCATAAACATTTAAGGCAATACATTACTAAAACAAAAGCCTTTTAAACTTGAACTTCAACATAGTATGGCAAAAGTAAAATGAAATAGTGCCATTTACTTATTCACATGGATATTCTACTAATCGAATAATCACATGCAAAAATCAAAAACCACTTTCATAATGTTGGAATGCATAATGTCAAACGTTAATTTCATTGTCTAGGCCTCATCCCAAGACCTAGGGGTTACTTCTAACCGGAACCCAACCCGGAGTGCCTCTAATAACCGGACACCAACCCGGAGTGCCTCTAATAACCGGACACAAACCCGGAGTGCCTCTAATAACCGGACACCAACCCGGAGGGCATACTTTTACCAGTCCCTAACCTGGAGGGCTTACTTTAACCAGTCCCCAACCTGGAGGGCTTACTTTTACCAGTCCCCAACCTGGAGGGCTTACTTTTACCGGTCCGCAACCCGGAACATACTTGATTAGCACATTCATTTGAAGAAAAGTTTGAAATATAACATAAACATTCGGATTAAAAATAACTTCTGAAATGTCAACACTTTAAACATAAACTATGAGTGATATAAAAATAGCACATCCACAGTCAAACATAACTCTTTCGATACAATATGGAAGATTGTATTGTATCACATTGACTCAATCAAGAATAATGAAGGATGTTGACATAGATGAAATCAAAATTCTTTTTAGAGAAATATCTCTTACTATTTTTGAAATCATTTAAGAGCCATATAAAATAAAACATTTTCTTGAAAATATTCTTATAAGCTTGTAAGGGAAGCTTTGACGATTTTATAACGGCGGAAAATAACCGCACCTGCCGTATAAGTTAAAAAAAACATTCTTATCTTAATTCTGTCGAAAAGGTTAGAAATGACCTTGTTTTGAAAACGACGGAAAGATTCCTTTATAAACCTCTTACAAAAAGTCAAACAAGGGTATAAATGAATTTAACCCATATTCTTGTAAATAAAAAAAATGTTTTGAAATACATTTCGAAGAAACATGGATGTGGATGATAAATAGATCCCAGTAGATTATTACGTATAATACAACCTCGGATAATGAAGAGATTGTGAAATAACCCTTACCTTGTACTTTTCCTTTGTTGGGGTAGGTTAACCTCCTGTATAATTGTGAAATAATTGTTATTAAATTATACAAGAATTATATACATTAATATGATATCATATATGATCATTTAATATTGCTTTATTAATAATATCTTAGTATTATCGTCGTTTCGGGTGTTACCTTACTCATTTTCTTTTATATGTTTTGTTACATAAGTCATGTTTGTTGTATCTTATTCATATCCAGAATGGTATCAAGTCCTTAAACATCATTTTTAAATCATTAAATGATAATTATACTTGAATGGATACGATAGAGAATGAATCTCATCGCGTTCGTGGAGACGGTAGTCCGTACGTACGCACGAACGCTATTTCCATTTAATTTTTATTTTAAAAGAATCGAATCCAAATGATACATAGGTATATTACTATTCCAGTATAATATAATATTTTATATATGTTACTTAAGTTCTTTAACACCATCCTTTATACGTTCCATGTGTGGTATGAACGAGTCATATCATTTTAAGGGGGCGGTAGTCCGCACTTCCTCAAATGAAATTATCGTATGTATATACAACATGAAATGAATAATGGTATGAAATAAAATGGAATTACAGAAGCTTATATATAAAATATATATCATTAATATCATATTTAATTACAGTGCCATCATAATGGCCACCATGAGAGGCGGTAAGATGTATTTGAACAATCATCGTTTCGTGAGGCGTTAGTTTGCCATCCACAGAAACATTATGTTCATCATCCATTAGATGGAGTTGTGTGTATGTGTAGTTTGAATCCTTCTTATAACAACATCCTAGTATATTGAGGATACTGGTGTTGTTACAAAAGAAAGGAAATAAAAAGAGTTTGGGGGTTGGAGAAGCAAAATGAATGAAAATAATTTAAGAGAAATCGTTACCTTTAATTTAGGTAACTCACTTTGGTTGGAACCAAAGGACTTCTTGAAATGATTTCTGCCTAAGGGGAAGCTTCAAGGAGGAGGATAGGGTTGTTGGGAGCTTAGTTGGGCAGAGTTTGGACGAGCCAAGTGGCTTGAGAGGTGTGAAGAAATGAGAAGGAGGAGTGCCCTTTTATAAGAGGGGTGAGGGGCACCTTTGGAAAAGCTAGAAATATTAATTTATAATAAATTCATATTCGGTTTCTAATGGCTCCAAAGTTTACTATTCAAAGGTTGAGGTGGGGATGGGTCGAAAACAACTCATCCAATAGAATTTAGACAGGTCTGGGTACTTATATTAACCTTATCTTTAAGTATTAACTCTAAGTTAATTAGTTTCACTTTTACAATGTCTCTTTGTATTTTTATATTATATGGTTAATAAACTTACCATATACATCCAAGCGACCCCCAAGTGGTCCATTAATGATTAACATATCGTGATATAAGTCTCTTGGACGAACCTTAGATTTTTAGGAATTTAATATCAATTAATAATATAATATTTGTTTTAAGAACTCTTTTATGTCAATTTTGACACTATTCATTAGTTGATTTTTGTGAAACTCATAACAGATTGATTACTTCGAACAAAGTCAATTAAATCAATCCTAATATATCATATTATCCTAGAAAATTAGTTTAATTCATTAAAAGTTTCATATTATATTTATTTGGGTATTTATAATATCACTTATTTTAATTTTTCACTATTATAGTAATTACTGCATCATCATTGTGTCATAAATAAAATAAATTATTTAATGTCTAAAAATTATAAATAAAATATCATTATGTAGGAAATCTTTTTAGCTTTCTAATGAATATTTATAATTGAAATTCAAACATGTATAACCCTATGTAAAAATTGTTCTTCTAAAAGATGTAAGCTTATGCCATTTTTATTTTTATTTTAACTTTATTAATATAATGTGTCATTATCACTTACAAGTGGATCCATGGGGTCCCAAAATAGACCCAAAGATTCCCATGGTCGACCATGTATCAACAAATAGGGTTAAGACACGTTTTAGGGTAATTTAGTATTATTATAATATTATTTTTTTAACCCTTATTTACCGGATTTACCCTTAACCATAGTAAATAAAATATTTACCGCAGTAATTATTCAAAATATCTAAAAATAAAAGTTACCTATTTACACAATTTGAACATCCTGATTCCAAATATGGAATCCATTTTTCTAAATTCAAAACACAGAAGTGGCAGAAATTAATTTAAAATTAATTCCCGCTGTCAAAACAAAAAGCGTGTTTTTAAGAGATAATAACTATCAAAAGATTGACACTTGTTTATGTTCGGTTTAATTGTAAAATTATGTCCAATGACCAACATTATATTAAGTGGTAAAATATATTCTAAATATACTTTAAAACCACTCAAATTAATAATTTATCACTATTAATTATTTTGATTAAAAAAGTTGTTTTTAATTAAAATTTAGTAATTTTCACTATTCATCAAAATATAAAAGTTTTCCGAAAAGTACCAAAATTTCACCCTAGGTTAATTTCGATATTCCGAATCCAAAAATGAAGTCCATTTTGAAATATAGAATATATATGATTTCAAAAAGTAGGTATTACTATTCATAACAGCTAGTTTGATTGGTTACGGTGTGTGTTAAAACTCGAAGTTGCGTATAACACACGCTACTGTATTATTCAAAGGAAAGCGTATCGTGGAAGCTTGGGATGTTTCATTTTAAATTTTTTGATGTCCCCATTTAGTCAAAATGTTTAAAATATTGTATTTAAAAAGGGTTCACTATTAAAAGTTGATAAAAGTGCAATACTGAAAATGAATTTGTTCTTGCATTATATGAAGGAAACTCATAATATGGATTCTAAAATTATAAGGATTATATAAAGTTTAAAATTTAGATAATACTATTCATAACCGCTTTTGAATGGATTATTTTTGTAAGTCATGGTGTGATTGAACTCGGTGTTGCGTGTAGTGCAAGTTATTGAATTATTTTGAAGAAATAACATACTATGAAATCTTGGGGTGTTACATTCTCCCCTCCTTCAATAAATTGCGTCCTCGCAATTTGAAATTATTCTTTGAAAATAAAAGGTTGAAAATAGAAAATATATTTGTGGGAAAACCCACATCGGAAATAGGGTTACTAAAATTTAGTCTTAATATGAGGAAAAGAGAAATGAAAGTGTCACCACCAAATTATGATCTCGATTAGGAGAACATTGGTGGTAATTAGAGACATATAATTGGAGGAAAAACGTAAATATTTATAGGTAGTGATTGAGGTCATCAATCACAAACAAGTATAAAATTGAGGTCCTTAAACTCATCAATCTATGATGATTTGAAATACCATCGGTTCAACAAAACATAGGATATTGGGATGACACATTTTTGACGTTCCAAAATATCTTAGTTGAAATCCACATCGAAAAATGAATTAATGAGGCCTCTATTTAAAATAAAGAGTGGAAAGTATGAAGATTACCAAAAATAACACATATGTAGGAAAATATGGATATGGAAGAAAAATCTAACCATCATTTATCTGATGGAGAGTGGTAGAGAACATGGCTATGAAAAGGCCAACAATCCCAAAGCCATAAATTAGTGATGATTTAAGGTACCTTCTAGGACAACATTTTTGTTCTAAGTTCCTTTTCTTAATTTTGAGGAATTTATTTATGAGATTGGCTAAGATCATAAGGAGATATACTTACTTTATAATTAGAGTTTTATCCATTAATAAATTTCTACCACAAACTCATCTTTCACTCTAAAAGATAATAGAATGTAAAAAAATTTCTATTTACACTATTCGTATAGGGTTCCAAAATAAACGAATTTATAATTCATCTACAAGATCTTTTAATAAAAACTACATTATTTAATCCAGGACATCTCGTGGGCCAGTGGTAGGTGATACACCCTTGTCGCCCTTCGGTTGCAGGTTCAAGTCTCGCAGCTTTGCCGGACGCGACGGGTTGCCGCCCGACCTCCGGGTTGTCATTTTATGGAAATCCAAAATAATCCAAACTAGAACTATCCAAAATACTTCTGTCCAAACTCACAGTCCAACATTTATAAGGAAGTCAAACATAATGTAGATCCTTTTTACCCCGTAATAGAATATGAATACCTTCATCATGTATTCTTTTAATATACTGAAACATCCTGAATTACCATATTCCTTATTGATTACATTCATGCTCCCTTATTCCATATAGAATGATGGATATACTTCATTAATCCAAAAATGTTTTAAACCCCAACAATGATGGAATATACAAATCATTAATCAGCTTCAAGGTAGTCAAGAATATCCAATATAATTTATCCAAATCAATCATGTATTATTCTAAAATCACTACTTCGGTATCAGAACCATATTATGGTTTATCTTTCTCTAAACCATATATTTTCCAAAAATTTAACCTTCTATTGAGTCACTTTTCTTTGTTCCACACAATCTCAAGTCCTTAATGAAATAGTACTGCAGTACAATCCTTATATACTCCATAATTATTATAACAAGTACATTGTTGATACAACACTCAATTGACATAATCAACATAAGAACTCTAATCATTCCTCTTCATCTGTGGTAGTATCATAACTTGATTATTATCCAATAGCATCATTTGCGGCATAGTCTGATGACTGGGACATAGGTTCGCGTAGTGTCCAAACTCCTTGCAAATGAAGCATTGTACATTTGAAACCATTTTCTTACCCTTACAGTCACGTACTTTGTGCCCTTTTCCTCCACACTTATAACAAACTCCCATTCCTTTCAGGCAAGCTCCAGGGTGTTTCTTTCCACAGTTACCACATATGGGAAAATTCCTCTTTTCCCCCTTCCCTTTATCCATCTTTCTCTCTTCCATCTTGTTCTTCTCTTGCTTCACTTAAAGGCCATAGGACTCAACAAACTCTTTACATATCTTATCAACACATGATATTATATCTTCATATGATGATAATACATGGGAGACTATTTCTCTTATAAATTCTAGCTTAAGACCATGAAAGATATGATCCTTCCTTCTCTTTGGATCATGTGAATTTCTGGAGTTCTCATTCCTTCTACTGGGCGCCATTTCTAAACAATGGCATACACTAGATCAGTTTATGAATCAAAATACATAATCCCATACTTATAAAACACTAAACATAAATTGAACTATCTATGGATATAATCCATAATCATAAATATGTTTTCTTTGAGGAAGTATATACTCGTAAACCCTTCATAATGATTTGTAAAGAAAGTGAGAGTTATCCTAAGCATATCCCCCGGGAGTGTCGTAACCAAGAGTGCAGCAAGGCCCGTTGTCGTGCACCAGTTCCCGTTCGAGTCTAGCTCAAATCGGTGTTTTCGGGTTTTACCCCTAGGTACATCTGTGCCAGAGCCGCCTCTACCTGCTCGTATCCAGACAGGGATGTATTGCTTGGAAAACTCACAAAGTCTCTACAATACCAAAATTCTAGGAAGTTCTTCTATACTAATCCTCAAAGTTCATCTTAGGTCTATGTGCTCTAATCAGAGTTTATCTAAATCTAGCTTCCAAGGTTTGTACTAAACTTCCTCTGATACCAACTGTAACGCCCCGACCCCAGCTACCCAGAGTCGGTGCATTACTTCGTAACATTGGCATGATCACAAGAAAGATCCAATCCCGAAAGACCGATTGGTTTAGTAGCCTTGGAAACACTAGATATAATCATAAAGTTTTACATTACATTTCAAAATGAAAAACTACTACAACAACAAAGTCTTCATATCCACACTATTAACCCCTCATAATATCCCTGCAAGTCATTCATAATTTACTTCTTCACTACCTGGGAAAAATAAAACATAGAAAAGGGGTGAGCTCAAATGCCCAGTAAGGATAACAATATAACGGAACATTCAAAATAAGCATAAACATTTAAGGAAATACATTACTAAAACAAAAGCCTTTTAAACTTGAACTTCAACATAGTATGGCAAAAGTAAAATGAAATAGTGCCATTTACTTATTCACATGGATATTCTACTAATCGAATAATCACATGCAAAAATCAAAAACCACTTTCATAATGTTGGAATGCATAATGTCAAACGTTAATTTCATTGTCTAGGCCTCATCCCAAGACCTAGGGGTTACTTCTAACCGGAACCCAACCCGGAGTGCCTCTAATAACCGGACACCAACCCGGAGTGCCTCTAATAACCGGACACCAACCCGGAGGGCATACTTTTACCAGTCCCTAACCTGGAGGGCTTACTTTAACCAGTCCCCAACCTGGAGGGCTTACTTTTACCAGTCCCCAACCTGGAGGGCTTACTTTTACCGGTCCCCAACCCGGAACATACTTGATTAGCACATTCATTTGAAGAAAAGTTTGAAATATAACATAAACATTCGGATTAAAAATAACTTCTGAAATGTCAACACTTTAAACATAAACCATGAGTGATATAAAAATAGCACATCCACAGTCAAACATAACTCTTTCGATACAATATGGAAGATTGTATTGTATCACATTGACTCAATCAAGAATAATGAAGGATGTTGACATAGATGAAATCAAAATTCTTTTTAGAGAAATATCTCTTCCTATTTTTGAAATCATTTAAGAGCCATATAAAATAAAACATTTTCTTGAAAATATTCTTATAAGCTTGTAAGGGAAGCTTTGACGATTTTATAACGGCGGAAAATAACCGCACCCGCCGTATAAGTTAAAAAAACATTCTTATCTTAATTCTGTCGAAAAGGTTAGAAAGGACCTTGTTTTGAAAACGACGGAAAGATTCCTTTATAAACCTCTTACAAAAAGTCAAACAAGGGTATAAATGAATTTAACCCATATTCTTGTAAATAAAAAAAATGTTTTGAAATACATTTCGAAGAAACATGGATGTGGATGATAAAGAGATCCCAGTAGATTATTACGTATAATACAACCTCGGATAATGAAGAGATTGTGAAATAACCCTTACCTTGTACTTTTCCTTTGTTGGGGTAGGTTAACCTCCTGTATAATTGTGAAATAATTGTTATTAAATTATACAAGAATTATATACATTAATATGATATCATATATGATCTTTTAATATTGCTTTATTAATAATATCTTAGTATTATCGTCGTTTCGGGTGTTAACTTACTCATTTTCTTTTATATGTTTTGTTACATAAGTCATGTTTGTTGTATCTTATTCATATCCAGAATGGTATCAAGTCCTTAAACATCATTTTTAAATCATTAAATGATAATTATACTTGAATGGATACGATGGAGAATGAATCTCATCGCGTTCGTGGAGACGGTAGTCCGTACGTACGCACGAACGCTATTTCCATTTAATTTTTATTTTAAAAGAATAGAATCCAAATGATACATAGGTATATTACTATTCCAGTATAATATAATATTTTATATATGTTACTTAAGTTCATTAACACCATCCTTTATACGTTCCATGTGTGGTATGAACGAGTCATATCATTTTAAGGGGGCGGTAGTCCGCACTTCCTCAAATGAAATTATCGTATGTATATACAACATGAAACGAATAATGGTATGAAATAAAATGGAATTACAGAAGCTTATATATAAAATATATATCATTAATATCATATTTAATTACAGTGCCATCATAATGGCCACCATGAGAGGCGGTAAGATGTATTTGAACAATCATCGTTTCGTGAGGCGTTAGTTTGCCATCCACAGAAACATTATGTTCATCATCCATTAGATGGAGTTGTGTGTATGTGTAGTTTGAATCCTTCTTATAACAACATCCTAGTATATTGAGGATACTGGTGTTGTTACAAAAGAAAGGAAATAAAAAGAGTTTGGGGGTTGGAGAAGCAAAATGAATGAAAATAATTTAAGAGAAATCGTTACCTTTAATTTAGGTAACTCACTTTGGTTGGAACCAAAGGACTTCTTGAAATGATTTCTGCCTAAGGGGAAGCTTCAAGGAGGAGGATAGGGTTGTGGGGAGCTTAGTTGGGCAGAGTTTGGACGAGCCAAGTGGCTTGAGTGGTGTGAAGAAATGAGAAGGAGGAGTGCCCTTTTATAAGAGGGGTGAGGGGCACCTTTGGAAAAGCTAGAAATATTAATTTATAATAAATTCATATTCGGTTTCTAATGGCTCCAAAGTTTACTATTCAAAGGTTGAGGTGGGGATGGGTCGAAAACAACTCATCCAATAGAATTTAGACAGGTCTGGGTACTTATATTAACCTTATCTTTAAGTATTAACTCTAAGTTAATTAGTTTCACTTTTACAATGTCTCTTTGTATTTTTATATTATATGGTTAATAAACTTACCATATACATCCAAGCGACCCCCAAGTGGTCCATTAATGATTAACATATCATGATATAAGTCTCTTGGACGAACCTTAGATTTTTAGGAATTTAAAATCAATTAATAATATAATATTTGTTTTAAGAACTCTTTTATGTCAATTTTGACACTATTCATTAGTTGATTTTTGTGAAACTCATAACAGATTGATTACTTCGAACAAAGTCAATTAAATCAATCCTAATATATCATATTATCCTAGAAAATTAGTTTAATTCATTAAAAGTTTCATATTATATTTATTTGGGTATTTATAATATCACTTATTTTAATTTTTCACTATTATAGTAATTACTGCATCATCATTGTGTCATAAATAAAATAAATTATTTAATGTCTAAAAATTATAAATAAAATATCATTATGTAGGAAATCTTTTTAGCTTTCTAATGAATATTTATAATTGAAATTCAAACATGTATAACCCTATGTAAAAAGTGTTCTTCTAAAAGATGTAAGCTTATGCCATTTTTATTTTTATTTTAACTTTATTAATATAATGTGTCATTATCACTTACAAGTGGATCCATGGGGTCCCAAAATAGACCCAAGGATTCCAATGGTCGACCATGTATCAACAAATAGGGTTAAGACACGTTTTAGGGTAATTTAGTATTATTATAATATTATTTTTTTAACCCTTATTTACCGGATTTACCCTTAACCATAGTAAATAAAATATTTACCGCAGTAATTATTCAAAATATCTAAAAATAAAAGTTACCTATTTACACAATTTGAACATCCTGATTCCAAATATGGAATCCATTTTTCTAAATTCAAAACACAGAAGTGGAAGAAATTAATTTAAATTTAATTCCCGCTGTCAAAACAAAAAGCGTGTTTTTAAGAGATAATAACTATCAAAAGATTGACACTTGTTTATGTTCGGTTTAATTGTAAAATTATGTCCAATGACCAACATTATATTAAGTGGTAAAAATATATTCTAAATATACTTTAAAACCACTCAAATTAATAATTTATCACTATTAATTATTTTGATTAAAAAAGTTGTTTTTAATTAAAATTTAGTAATTTTCACTATTCATCAAAATATAAAAGTTTTCCGAAAAGTACCAAAATTTCACCCTAGGTTAATTTCGATATTCCGAATCCAAAAATGAAGTCCATTTTGAAATATAGAATATATATGATTTCAAAAAGTAGGTATTACTATTCATAACAGCTAGTTTGATTGGTTACGGTGTGTGTTAAAACTCGAAGTTGCGTATAACACACGCTACTGTATTATTCAAAGGAAAGCGTACCGTGGAAGCTTGGGATGTTTCATGTTAAATTTTTTGATGTCCCCATTTAGTCAAAATGTTTAAAATATTGTATTTAAAAAGGGTTCACTATTAAAAGTTGATAAAAGTGCAATACTGAAAATGAATTTGTTCTTGCATTATATCAAGGAAACTCATAATATGGATTCTAAAATTATTAGGATTATATAAAGTTTAAAATTTAGATAATACTATTCATAACCGCTTTTGAATGGATTATTTTTGTAAGTCATGGTGTGATTGAACTCGGTGTTGCGTGTAGTGCAAGTTATTGAATTATTTTGAAGAAATAACATACTATGAAATCTTGGGGTGTTACATTATCACCTTATCCTAGAATTATATCAATGTGGGACCTTTTAAATCTGAAACACATTTTAAAATAAAGTAACATTTCTTTACTTTCCAAGAGTGCCCCACCTTTCCCCTTATAAAAGGGCCCCACCTCTACCTCCTTATCCACACTTCCAAAGCCTTTGTCTCAGCCAACCCCTTCCCATTATTTCTCTCCACATCCCTCTCTAACTCTTAGAAGCCTCACTTTGGGCAGAAGTCTTCCCAAGGAAGCCTTTGAGCTCAAATCAAAAAGGGTTACTCGTTTTTAAGGTAATGTCTTTACTTGTGTTCTTTTGTTTTATTTTGCTTATCCAACCCCCTAAGTCTTTTTATTCATTTATTTTGGAAAAACACCAGTATCTTAAATATACTAGTATGTTTTTATAAGAAGTATTCGAGCTACACTTACACACACATACATCTAATGGTTAATGAATATACTGTTTCCGTGGATGGCGAATTTCTGCGTCCCGAAACAATGATTGTTCAACATTATTTAAACACCTTCAAAGGTGGCCATTAAGATGACACTATATTTATATATGATATATTATATGTTTATGTTTTACTTAAGCTTCTGTATTTTTCATTTTGGGCATACCCTAATGGTTTCCATTATGGGTAAATGCGATATTTTCATTTAAGGAAGTGCGGACTACCGCCCCCTCAAAGTGATTTGATTCGTTAATACCATATGTGGGATGTATAAAGGATGAAGTTATGATACTATATATGATATTATACTGGAATTATAATATACCTTTATATCATTATTATTCCATTACATAAAATAAGAAATAGAAATGAAAGTAGCGTTCATGCGTACGTACGGCTTACCGTCTCCATGAACGGTGCATTTCATTTATTACCTCTAAATGATTATGTAATATTATAAATGCATGTATATACTGGATATATATGAAATATATTTCATCTAAATCATGAATATAATTATTGAGATAATGGATATTTGACCACGTGAACAACGTGTAAATATAAGAAGTCCACTTTTGACTCAAGTACCATTGATCAACAAAACGACCATTATTAACTTAAATAATTACATAATGTTCCTAACATGGTAATAAGTGATATAAAAGGAATAATGAACCTGAAAAAGGTTCTTAAGAAAGTATAAATTAACTCAAGTTTATTATTCAAGACATTAAAGAACGATCGAGTCAAGTCGGACCCGAGGTATGGGACTTTGTCTCAATATCCTTTCATTGAGGCATCTTATGTTTTATACACAACTATATTTTATACGGTGTATAAACCCCTTTGACTTTTACGTTTATCCAAAAGGAATCTTTTTTTATATGAAGTGTTTTACAAAATGACAAAAGTAAAAGTTTTTTACATACGTATGCGGCGACAAAGACTTCTCCGCCGCCGTGACCATTATTTGAGTTTAGGCTTCCTCTACAAGCCATACCTTATTTTTAAAGGAAAAATAAATATCATGTTTTAGTTTTCTTTTATTTTGGAATTGAAAATGGTTTTGATAATGTTTTTATTATATCAATGTGTTGTATTGATATCTAGTGATTAAAATGTGGAAATGTTATGTTTCCATTATGCATGTTTTATGTGATACGATTATGTTATGGTTCTTGGGTATTATTAAGAAGACGGGTGGTTTCGTGATAAACTAAGGGTGGGTGAGCCCAATATAGCTCTCCAATGCATTGGGTAACGTGAACGAGTGAAACGTTAAGGTTTCTCGGAAGTGGTTTAGGGAATATACTTTGATGGGTATTCCAAACGTAACCAAGAGGGTTACTCCCTAAGTAAGAATGTTATGAATTCCTCAAGTTACCTTTATGTCTTATGTTTTCAATGATTTATTCATGATTTGAGGAGGTATGTTAAAGTTCTTATGTTTTATGGGTAATGTATGATTTCATTTTTATGTATATATGAACTCATGTTTCCTTTGCATATATTTATAACCCACACTGAGCTTTTTATGCTCATCCCAAGTTTTTTGAAATGTTTTTCACAGGTCAAGGTAAAGGTACCTGATATGATGAAAGTGTCAAGGAAGTGTCAAGAAAGAATCCATGTTTTATTTTAAATATGTTTCCGTTGATGGGAAAAATTAATACTATCTTAATGTAACAACTTTGTTTAAATGTGGAATGTAAGGCATGTTTTATGATCTAATTCTCTAAAACTCTAAACCTAAAAAGATCCCCAATGTGTAATCTTGTAATAACTCAAGATTAAGTAATGTTTAAGACTGGGGCCTTATAGTTGGTATCAAAGGGACGTTTAGATAACTTTAGGAGTTAGAATTCTATTAAATGATTATCGAAAAATATTTTTTGAAATGATATAGCATTTGAAGATTACCATGTTGCTTCATCTAAGACATGTTTGTCTAGAATGGTTTTTAACAAAGGAAACAGGGAAACAGTGCTAGGAAGGAATACAGAAGAGAATAACCTTCCGAATCAGCATCCTGAGATGGTCAGAATTGGAACTGAATAGTTTTTTGCAGTAATGGAAGAGTTGAATCAAGCGATAAATGGTGGTGGTATCCATGCACGATATCATCCAGATCAACCACAGAGGAACATTTCTGTGGTAGAACATTTCATGAGGCAACATCCCCCATCATTCATAGGATCATCTGACACTGTGCTATCTAAAGGGTGCATTAAAGCACTGGAGATGATTTTTGATGTCATGGGGTGTTCAGACAATCAAAAGGTTAATCTTTCTATTTACCGTTTGGAGGGTGAAGCAGATCAGTGGTGGTCAATGGATAAAAATATCAAGGAAGTTGATGAGATTGATTCTCTTGACTGGGATGAATTCAAAGGTATGTTTCTGGAGAAGTATTTTCCTAAGTCTATTCGACTTAGGATGGAAAAAGAATTCCTGGAATTGAGGTAAGAGGAGGACTCAATGGCTACCTATGAGTAAAGGTTCACTCGATTGGCAAGGTATGCTCCAAATTTTATCCGAGACCTTGATAGTAAAATCAATCATTTTTACTCTAGATTTAAGCCAAAATATTGAAGGGCTTTAGCTTCTCGTGAGTTCAAAAATTATGAAAAGTTTGTTTGATGTGCTGAGAAGATGGAAATGGAGTTTTCTGATGAACAAGTGTTCTATAACAGCCAGTAGAAGAAGAGACCGAGGTGGTAGGAGAAATGAAAGAATTCTTCAAAAAGGTCAGACGGTAAGAAAACTACGTTTACAGTTCGTGATAAATGTGGTAAAAGGCATTCTGGGGAATGTCTACTGAATTCCCGAAAGTGCTACCAATGAGGTGAGATGGGACATAAGGCTCGTGATTGCACTCAAAAATATCTAGGTGATGGTAAGACCAACTTTGATTTACAGTTAGTGAAATGTTTTAAGTGCAATGAGATGGGTCACTATGCAAACGAGTGTCTGAAAAAGAGCTCGAGTGATTGGAAGCAATTAGACTACAAGAAGAAAGGGGTGGTGAAAATACATTGCAACTACTTTAGTAGAATTTGGGCCATCAAATGAAGTTATATCAGGTACTTTGTTTTTTAAGACTATGCATGTGTGTTGTTTGATTCGGGGTCTACAAATTCCTTCTTCTCTGAAAACTTTTCTAGTAAAATGGAAATACCATCTCAAGAAATGGCTCCGGAACTTGTGTTAGAAACACCTGGGGGAAATGTTGAGGCAAAATGAATTTATAAGAATCTTCTTATCCTTATCCGTGTAAAGAACCTACTTGAGAACCTTATTATTTTACCTCTAGTAGAGTTTGATGTTATCCTGGGTATGGATTGGCTCTCTATTTACCATGATAAGATTGACTGTAGAGCTATAGAAGTTTATTTTCAGAAGGAATTTTAGTTTGTGTACAATAATGAACCCTTACTGTTGATAACTTATCAAGAGGCTTAGAAACTTGTAAAAGGTGGAAATGAATGTTACCTTGCACACATTATTGAAAACAAAAGAACTGTTCAGATTAATGATGTGCCAGTGGTAAATGGGTATCTTGATGTTTTTCCTGATGAGTTTCCTGGAATAATACCAGATCAGGAAGTTGAATTTACTGTTGACTTAGTTCATGGTGCTAAGCCAATTTCAAAACCCCCTTATCGAATGGCTCAAATTGAACTTTTATAGTTGAAGGAGAAATTGCAAGATTTATTAGAGAAAGGTTTCATTCGACCTATCACATCATCATGGGGTGCTCCTATTTTATTTGTTAAAAAGAAAGATTGTTCTATGAGACTTTTCATTGATTATAGAGCCTTGAATAACATCACTATTAAGAAAAAATATCCTTTGCCTCATATCGATGATTTGTTTGATCATCTCCAAGGAGCTCAGTATTTTTCAAAGATTGACCTGAGATCGGGGTACCATCAGCTGAAGGTAAAGAAAGCAGATGTTCCTAACACTGCGTTTCGTACAAGAAATGGCCATTATGAATTTGTAGTAATTCCTTTTGGGCTAACCAATGCACCTGTTGTATTCATGGACTTAATGAAAATAATTTTCCATGAGTTCTTGGATAAGTTTTTGGTGGTTTTCATTGATGATATTTTGTTGTTTTATGAAAGTAAAGAGTGGCATGAAAGACATTTAAGGGTTATTTTGCAAACCTTAAAAGAAAAGAAATTGTATGGGAAATTCAGAAAGTGTGAGTTTTGGTTGCAAAAAATTTCTTTCCTTGGTCACATTGTTTCTAAAGATGGGATAATTGTTGATCTTGCAAAAACAAAGGTTGTTGATGAATGACCAAGAACCACAAATGTAATTGAGATTCATAACTTCCTTGGTTTGGCAGGCTATTACCGATGGTTTTATAGAATTTTTTCACGGTTATATGGTCCAATGACTAAGCTAACTCGGAAGGGTGTTATGTTTATCTGGACAAAAGAATGTGATGATTGTTTTCAGGAACTGAAAAGAAGATTGGTGAATGCTCCAGTTTTGGCACTACCTTCCAGGAATGGTGAGTTTGTTATCTACAGGGATGCTTCATTGAATGGACTTGGTTGTGTCCTAATGCAGAATGATCAGGTAATTGCTTATGCTTCATGACAGCTGAAAACTCATGAGTTAAATTACCCTACACATGATTTGGAATTAGCTGTTATAGTTTTCACTTTAAAAATTTGGAGGTATCATTTGTATGGAGTAAAGTGTGAAATATATACCGATAACAAAAGTATAAAGTATATATTCACTTAGAAAGAATTGAACATGAGACAGAGGATATGGCTATAATTAATCAAGGATTATGATCGTACAATTCATTACCATCCGGAAAAATCAAATAAAGTGGCTGATGCTTTGAGTCGAAAAAGTAATGCTTCATTAACAATGTTGGGTTTGGAACATGATCCTTTGGTTAAGGATTTGAGGAACTTTGGCATAGAACTTTTTGGTGTAGGATGGCCTTCTATTTTGTTTCAGGTATCAGTGAAATCTTCTCTATCATACATAATAAAGAAAGCACAGAAGCAAGACAGTGAGTTGCAGAAAAAGGTAGAGCTGGTTTAGAAGGGTAAGTTGCCTGAATTCAACAATGATAATGATTGTGTTTTGAGATTTGGGAAGAGATTGTGTGTGCCTTGTGATTGAAAGTTGAAGAGAGAGTTGTTATGTAAAGATCATAGTTCTCTATTTTCAGTTCATCCAGGCAGTACTAAGATGTATAGAGATTTTCGGGAGTATAACTGGTGTGATGGAATGAAAAGGGATATTGCTGATTTTACTGTGAAGGGTTTGACTTGTCAGCAGGTTAAAGCAGAGCGACAATTACCGAAATGGATGCTTCAGCCTTTACCAGTGCCAGAGTGGAAATGGGAAAATATATCCATGGACTTCTTTGTGGGATTGTCGAAGACACCTCGAGGTAATAATGCAATCTGGGTTATTGTTGATCGCTTGACTAAATCTGCTCTTTTCCTTGCTATACGAGATACTTTTTCCCTAGATCAAAATTACCTTTTGTATCTTAAAGAGATAGTTAGGTTACATGGATTTCCTCTCTACAATGTATCTGACCGTGATCCCAGGTTTACTTCTATCTTTTGGAAGGGCATTCAAAAGTCGTTGGGTACTGAATTATATTTTAGTATAGCTTTTCGTCCTCTATCACATGGGAAGTCAGAACGAACAATTCAGACTTTGGAAGATATGCTACATGCTTGTTCGATGGATTATTAGGGAAGTTAGGACCAACATCTTTTTTTGGTTGAATTTTCATATAATAACAGTTTTCATTCCAGTATACAGATGGAACCATTTGAGGCATTATATGGAAAGTGGTGTCGAACACCAGCTTTTTAGGATGAAGTGGGTGAAAGGATGGTGATGGGACTAGAATTGGTAGAAGAGATGGAAGAAAAAGTTCAGTTGATTTAGAAACACATTAGAACAGCACAGAGCAGGCAGAAGAGTTATGCAGACAACAGGAGGAAGGATCTATCTTTCGAGGTAGGTGATCATGTTTTTCTCAAAGTCTCACCATGGAAAAGTGTGATGCGATTTGGTAATAAAAGAAAGCTAAGTCCATGTTTCATTGGACCATATGAAATTCTGGAGAGAGTTGGATCAGTTGCTTACCGAGTGGCTTTACCTCTATGTTTATCTCAGGTACACAATGTTTTTCATGTTTTGATGTTGAGAAAGTACATGTCAGATCCATCTCATGTTTTGAGTCCAGAGGTAGTTCAGCTGGCCAGAGAACCTATCTTATGAAGGAAAACCAGTCCAGATACTTGTCCATAGAGAGAAAGTGTTGTGGAATAAGGTAATTCACCAGGTAAAGGTTTTATGGAAAACCATATGGTTGAAGAGGCAATATGGGAATCTGAAAATGATATGAGTGATAAATACCCCCACTTATTTCGATAAGTAAATAAATTTCGGGGACACAATTTTATAAAGGGGAGAAGGATGTAACATCACAAGTAAGTGATGAATAATAGATATTTTTATCTATGTCTATTTATGAATTAGATAATGTTTTAGAGGCTTAAAATGAGAATAAATCCAATCTTAAGCATGGAATACACTAATATTTTTAAAAGATAGTTTTACTGCATTTTGATGGAAAACAATTTTTAAATCTATCTTTTGACAATATTATAAGCTATATTTGTCAAAATAAACTTATTCATTATTATTTTTACATTGAAATTTACTTTGAATAAATTTTTTGGTATTTTTCTGATAATGTTAATTTTTTTATGAATAGTGAAAAGTGTTGTATTTTAATTCAAAACCACTTTTTAATCGAATTTATTTATATAGATAGATTATCTTTTTAATTGGTTTTAAATTGTAAATAGAATATACCTATACCATGTAATCCAATGGTGGACATTGGAATTAATTTCACTTTGAAATTGGACTTGAACAAGTGTCAATATTTTGATACTTTTTGTTTCATAAAAAAACGTTATTTGCTCTGACAGCGGGAATTAATTATTAAATTAATTAATGTAACTATTATGTTTTGAATTTTGTAAAATAGACATCATTTTTTAATTCGGAATATCAACTATAGCTTAGGGTGAAGTTTTGGTATTTTTCTGAAGAACTTCAATTTTTGATGAATAGTGAAACCACTAAGTGGTACTTAAAAAAACGGATTTTTCATTTAAATGAAATTTTACCACCTATGTGTTTTGAATTTAAAAAATCCGACATACATTGTTTTCATTAATAAGTAAAATGTGGTTCAATGGGATTACAATAATTTTTTGGTGAATAGTAACTTATTAAGTTTTTAATCGCGATTAGAGGTAATTAGTGCAATTTAAGGCAAAAATGATATTATAATAAAATGAAAATACCTATAAACATGTCCTAACCTTATTTTATGTGTCATGGCCGACCAATAAAGGCTATGGGTCAACTTGGGGACCCCATGGAGCGACTTTGATAGGAAAATGACATTAATATCTTTCTATTTAATGTTAAAATTAAAATGACACAAGCATGAGTTGTTTTACTAAAACAATTTGTAAATGGGGTTATACAAGTCATATTTTTTACTATAAATAGTCATTGGAGAGGTACAAATATTTCCTATATCATAGTATTTTTTTATAATATTTAGACATTAAATAAATTAAATTATTTATGACATCATGATGATGCAACGATTACCTCATTATTTAACCATTTAAATAAAATGAACATATAATGTAAAATCTAAGATCCACACATGTCAAAAACCTATTTGATGAGTATATTTCGAACCCTTACCACCTTATCCTAGAATTATATCAATGTGGGACCTTTTAAATCCGAAAATCATTTTAAAATAAAATAAATTTCTTTACTTTCTAAGAGTGCCCCTCCTCTCCTCTTATTAAAGGCCCCCACCTCTACCTCCTTACCTACACTTCCAAAGCCTTTGGCTCAGACAACCCCTGCCCATTATGTCTCTCCAGATCCCTATCCAACTCCTAGAAACCTCACTTTGGGCATAAGTCATCCCAAGGAAGCCTTTGAGCTCAAATCAAAAAGGGTTACCCGTTTTTAAGGTAATGCCATCACTTGTATTCTTTTGTTTTATTTTGCTTCTCCAACCCCCTAAACTCTTTTTATTCATTTCATTTGTAACAAAACCTGTATCTTCAATAAACTAGGATTTTTTTATAAAAAGTATTCAAGCTACACTTACACACACCTACATCTAATGGTTAATTAACATACTGTTTCTGTGGATGGTGAATTTCTGCCTCCCGAAATGATGATTGTTCAACATTCTTTTAACACCTTCAAAGGTGGCCATTAAGATGAAACTATATTTATATATGATATATAATATGTTTATGTTTTCCTTAAGGTTCTGTATTTTTCATTTTGGGCATACCCTTATGGTTTCCATTATGGTTAAACATGATATCTTCATTTAAGGAAGTGCGGACTACAGCCCCCTCAAAGTGATTTGATTCGTTAATACCATATGTGGGATATATAAAGGATGGAGTAATGATACTATATATGATATTATACTGGAATAATAATATACCTTTATATAATTATGATTCCATTCCATAAAATACAAAATATAAATGAAAGTAGCGTTCATGCGTACGTACGGCTTACCGTCTCCATGAACGGTGTGTTTCATTAATTACCTCTAAATGATTATGTAATATTATAAATGCATGTATATACTTGATATATATGAAATATATGGCATCTACATCATGAATATCATTATTTAGATAATGGATATTTGACTACGTGAACAACTTGTATATATAAGAAGTCCACTTTTGACTCAAGTACCATTGATCATCAAAATGACCATTATTAACTTAAATAATTACATAATGTTCATAACATGGTAATAAGTGATATAAAAGGAATAATGAACTTGAAAAAGGTTCTTAAGAAAGTAGAAATTAACTCAAGTTTATTATTCAGGACATTAAAGAACTATCGAGTCGAGTCGGACCCGAGGAATGGGACTTCGTCACAATCTCCTTTCATTGAAGCATCTTATGTTTTATACACAACGTTATTTTATACGGTGTATAAACCCCTTTGACTTTTACGTTTATCCAAAAGTAATCTCTTTTTATAGGAATCGTTTTATAAAATGACAAAATGGAATGTTTTTTGTGAACGTATGCAGCGACAACAACTTCTCCATCATCGTGACCATTATTTGAGTTTCGGCTTCCTCTACAAGCCATACCTTCTTTTTAAAAGAAAAATAAATACCATGTTTTACTTTTCTTTTATTTTGGTATTGAAAATGGTTTTCATAATGTTTTTATTATATCAATGGGTTGTATTGATATCTTTTGATTGAAATGTGGATATATTATGTTTCCTTTATGCTTGATTTATGTGATACGATTATGTTATGGTTCATGGGAATTGTTAAGAAGACTGGTGGTTTCGTGATAAACTAAGGGCGGGTGAGCCCGATATAGCTCTCCAATGCATTGGGTAACACGAAGGAGTAAAACATTAAGGTTTCTCAGAATAGATTTAGGTAATATACTGTGATGGGTATTCCAAACGTAACCAAGAGGGTTACTCCCTATGTAAGACTGTTATGAATGCCTCAAGTTACCTTTATGTCTTATGATTTCTATGATTTATTCATGATTTGATGAGGTATGTTATAGTGATTATGTTTTTTGGGTAATGTATGATTTCATTCTTATGTATATATGAACTCATGTTTCCTTTCCATATTTTTATAACCCATACTGAGCTTTTTATGCTCATCCCATGTTTTTTTTAAATGTCTTTCACATGTCAAGGGAAAGGTACATGATATGATGATAGTGTCAAGAAAGTGTCAAAAAAGAATCCATGTTTTATTTTAAATATGTTTCCGTTGATGGAAAAAATAAATAATATCTTTATGTAACAACTTTGTTTAAATGTGGAATGTAATGAAAGTTTTATGATCTAATTCTCTAAAACTCTAATCCTGAAAAGATCCTCAATGTGTAATCTTGTAATAACTCAAGATTAAGTAAGGTTTAAGGTTGGGGATTTATATCAGAAGTGGACCAGTTTCATTTGAATTTGTTTGAGTAGACTCCTCTCCAACTTGAACCACTCTATACCTTTTTCTTTGAATCCTTTCTTGACATTCCTTATCTGCATCTCTATCAATAGTTTCAAATATGATTCTCCTTGAAACTCCACTTACTCTCGATTCTGCATGCCATTATTTTTACTTTGAAAGTTATGCTTGTGCACTCTCTTCATCTTCTTATGCTCCTATAGGCATATTCTTGCCTTTGATTACGCCCCAGATATAACCAATCTTTCTCAATGTTCCAAGATTGAACTTGTTGTTGTGGTGGCATCTCACTCGATCATCCACCAGCCTTATCATAACATTATTAAACAAAATATTAGAAAGGAATCATACAATGGTAAAGAAGTTCTTTCTCGCTTCTGGTTGGCAACGTTAACTAAGATATCTCACCATATATCTCGGAATGTCTAACTTGATATGACTCAATAAGAGAATCATGATAGACATGTCAAGGTATAAAATTTTCTCCATCTTTGACATATGAGGTGAAATCCATATTTTCACAAACATTACTAAAATATTTTGATCATGCCCTAGATCTTTCACTAGCATCTTCCATACATTCGTTGATATAAACAAAAAAGACATAATATCCTCTGAATTATGAACACTATGACCGATATTCTTCAAATAAAATAGAATTACTACCTCATGAGGGTAGTTAAGAATTCAAGCAATTTCTAAAGAGGAAATCGAAATGTCTATGTCCTCGATCTTTGCTATCACAATATCTTCCTCTTTTCCATAGATAAACTAAATAGATTTAATGAAATGACGAATTTTGACCTCATATATTGACACTGTATTCTCTTAATTAAACATTTGTTCTATGTTTTGAAAATCAGAGGCTTGTCGTAGCATCAGATATGTCTGATATAGCCATTCCAAATCAATTACCTCTCCTTGCAGAATTTTCCATCCTGTGGTGTGCTGATGCTTAGTAGTGTTGGTCCCTGGATCGTCGGTCCTCTTTGACATTGCCATTATTTAAGTACATCTCTGAATGTTCAAAAGGTTATGGCTTCGAAGGTTCAAGTGTGGGTAGAGAAGAGCTATAAAAGTGTTCGATATTTCAAAAGTGTTTTGAGAAAATGAATGGGATTGGAATGTGAAACAGTTTCTGACATCCTTGATTCCTGTGCACATAGTAATTATTATAAAAAAATATTTAAAAACTTATGAGAAAAAAGTATAAAATAGTTCTAAATAAAATATAAATTAGTTTAAAAACATGTAATCATAAAAACAAATAAAATTAGAACTAAAAAATTATATACAAATAAATAAACCTTACTCCCTCTTAATAATATCGAACCTTGAAGTGGGAAGTGGTTTAGTAAAAATATAACGTAATTGAAATTCATTGTTTACAAATTCAATGATTATAACCTTTTTAATAACATAGTATCTTAGAATGTGATGTATGATATCAATATTCTAGGATCTTGACTAATTAATAGGATTTTTTGAAGTATTTATAGAACTTATATTATCACATAAAATAGGTGTATTATTAAAATTTAGACCAAAGTCTATATGAGTTTTTTTCATCCACAAAACATGTTCACTACAACTTCCTGTAGATACAAATTCTTCTTCAGCTGCGGTCCGGGAAATTGAGTCTTGTTCCGTACTAGACCATGACACAAAGGATTTTCCTATAAAGTTACAAGTCCCCGAGATGCATTTTCTATTTAATATAAAACATCCCAAGTCTATATATAAATATAAAATTAAATTAAAATCTGATTTTTTTTGGTTAGAGAAGAGATCGAAAAACAATTCCATTTAAATAAATATTTTTTACAACACTTATGTGAGATTCTTTTTGATAAGATTGAAATATAGCACAGAGACATACATAATACATTTTATCTAGTCTGCTAGTAGTTAGTTATAATAAAACACCAACCATACAATTATATAATTTTTTTTCAACTGAATTTATAGTTTCATCCAAATCAAGTTTAAAATTAGTATACATAGGAGTTGAATTTTTCTTGATGTTTCCAAGTAAAAATCTATTTAGTAAATCATTAATGTATTTTATTTGATTTAAAATATTTCCAAAATCACTTTGATAAATTTGAAGTCCAAAAAATATATTTAATTCTCTTATAATTCTAATTTCAAATTCCTTTTGCATTAAATTTGAAAAATCATGACAATGTTTTGATTTTTTGATCCAAAAACTACATCATCAACATAAATTTGAACCAATAAAATATTAAAAACATAAGATTTCTGAAAAATAGTTGGATCTGCCATTCCAACCGTAAAATCATTTTTTTAAATGAAAGTAGATTCATCTTTCATACCAAGATCTAGGTGCTTGTTTAAGGCCAAAAAAATATTTAGTAAGTTTAAAAAGAGAATTCTGTTTTTGAAAATTTTAACAACCAGGAGGTTGCTTAACATAAACTTCCTCCACTAAATAACCATTTAAAAATGCATACTTAACATCTATTTGAAATAATTTAATTTCCAAATGAGATTCATAGGTTAAAAGGATCCTAATAGTTTCTAATCTAGCTACAGGTGAAAAGGACTCATCAGAGTCTATACCTTCTTCCTGATTATAATATTTAGCTACAATTCTTTCTTTATTACTAGTTATTATTACTTGATTTCCGACATCCATAATATTCACTGTTGAAGTAGTAAGATCAAACCCTTGACAAACCCTCTCGTGTATCATCCATTATGCTTTTTATAATCTGAAAACATTTATCTTGTTATATCTTTGACAAAAGTGCCTCCTATGATACCAATTGTTGTATTGGGTTATACCAAATATACACAAGAGGGGGTGAATTGTGTCTTTTAAATTTTTTTCACAAGATCGTGATCTTTCCTTTCTACTTTATCATAATGAATAAGCACTAGAAAATAAATAGACAATAACACACGATGTTTAGCGGTTCAGGGAACAAAAGTCCCCTAGTCTACTCCACCAATGTTCTACTCCATGAGCTTGGTGATTTTCACTATCTGGTCCTCTTATCAATAGACCGTTCCAAAACTGAGTGCCGGTAGTTCACACCTTTACAATTTCAAGTCTATATAGATCCTTCTAGTTCATATATTGAACCAAATACACAGCAGAGTATGAGAAGTAGGTTACTCAAAGAAAAACAGTATGTGTTCTCTGAAATACTTTAGAATTATTCATCATAATTGCAAAAGCATAAAATTGAATGTAGAGTGACCGTTGTCTTCAGAAAATATGATTTTTAGTTAGAAGTAGACCTGATCCAATTAAGTTGCAGTAGATCTTGAAATATAATTCTCAACTTTAATAAATATTCAATTAATAAAATATATTCGATGTATAATACGAGAATATTCAATCTTGTTTCTTCTTCATTAGAAAACAGAACTTTTTCATTCTTCGTTACAGCAGATCTGTAAGTCTCGATTATCACTGTAATTTGTAGCAGTGAAAAACTCAAGAGATTGATATATATTTTTGTTTATTTGACTCTATATCTGTAATAAAAAATAATATAGGTATATATAGAATTAAGACAAGCATTCTATTTTTAAAATTTATATCCACAAAAGTCACCTTTAGAATCACAATATTCAGAAGTTTGAAAAACAGAACCATCATAACTCCCCTGAAAATTAGGCATGAAATGATCCGCTTAAAATCTCTAAATGTAACATTCAGAACGTAAGGTTGATCTCAAACATACGGTTAATGATACATACTTTTCTCATCTTCCAAACATAAGGTTGATAATTTACAAAAGTAAGCTTGGTGAACCATACATTTCTGTTCAACTCTCAAACGGATGGTCGTTCACAAAAGTATGGTTGATGAACCATACTTTTAAGAAAGAAAACATAACATTATGTACTCACATAATGATCCTCTTCCATAATTTTTTGATTTCCCAAACGTAAATTTCCTAAAAAATGTAGGGTTTTTATTCCAAAAGTAATGTTCCTTCCAAAAGTAAGGTTCCTTAAAAAAGTAAGGTTTCATTCAATAGTAAGGTTCCTTCCAAAAGTAAGGTTATTTCTTTTATTCTTTTCTGATAGCATATGAGCATTATTTCTAGAACATGCTAAAAATGATTTTTGAATACTTTGAAAAATACTCTACAAGAATTAAATGCTTTAATATTATCTCAAAATAAAGTAGTAAATAATATTAATTTCTTGAGATTTACTCAAATTAAAATTAATAGAATACCAAATAAGTATATTTGTGAGCATCAACATCATCACAATGAGATAAAGTATTATTCTTAACAATCCTCCCCATATGAAATTATGTATTTTTGAAAATAGCACTTTCTAAAAAATGGGTATAATGATTTAATGTAACCATAGTGGTAATGGTTTATTACTATAATCTCATCGTTTATCGTGAATGTTAATATTTATGCTTCTATTAATGAAATATTATGATCCTTATCTCCAGAATTCTATTTAAATTTATTATCCTATTTTCATTCATGATATCCTCTTATATGGTAGCATTTTTCCACTATTTGGAACATAAAAATATTTAGAAAATTACTTTACGAATAGTCGTATTTATTTCTCTCTTCAGTCAGAAATATGTTTCATTCAAAAAAACCAGGTTTTCTACCAATGTTTTCAAAAGAAAATTTTATAATTATTTTAGAATTATTCACAAATTAAAATATATTAATGTATTTAAATATTCATTTATGTGTTTTAAATTTATTTTCAAAGAAATGGGATTCAAAATATTTTCATGATTCTAGTATATGATTTCATGGATATATTTAATGAAAATTGTTGTCAGATGGTTTTATATTTCAAATAAAAGTATTCAAAAAGAAAGGAATTTTTCCTAAATATATGTTTTAAAAATATATTTCTTAATTATTTTCCATCTAATATGACATATGTTAGTGTTACTCATGAATTTATAAAGAAAATATCAAAAGGTTCCATTAATATTATTTCTATAAAAGGTTTATGTTTGGATGACATGATGGTTATGAAACTCATTTCACATTAATGTGTTATATATTTATAAAACCTGTATCTCATTAAAATTTTATATGTTTGTGAAACCGGTTTCCCTTCCATGGGTTATATTCTTTTGAAACCCACATCTAATCATAGGTTATGCTTCAGTGAAATGATTATAAAATTTTAATATATTACAATAGTTATGATATGGTGATATTTTTATGATACCCATTTCATTTTATGGGTTATGAAAAGAGTCTTATAAAACTCATATATTTTTATGGTGACTGTTTAAGATCTTCTGTGACACGTATGTATGAATTTTCTATGTGGAATGTGGGAACTATATCTCCCTCCAATTCATTGGTTAAAGATATATATCTCATAAGATAATGATGAGAAACAAGTCAATGGGCTTGATCTACTATGGGAATAATGAGAAACCAAATCGTTTATTGGAAGAAGGGGAATCCAAGTCCCCTATAAGGAAACGACTATGACTTGGGATGGTGGTGTGTCCCACCTAGTAACTGTAGTCCATATGAAGTGTCCTAATAAATTTAGGAAATTCCCTTCGACTTATAGGGAATGATATTAAATGTATATGTGTCTGCCAAAAATTTCATGGCTAAATCCAATGATATTACTTCATGAATTATATTCTTGATTTCGTTATGATTCATATCGTTTTAACTTTCGATCTTTATTTAATAACTCTTGATAATGATACTTCATATATATATTATGATCTTATAATATTATGATCATGTTCTCATACCCTTATTCTCATGATTATGCATAGATATCTCCCTTGTTAACCATTGTTGAAAATCTAAGCTCATTCCTTATAATATTTTCCTTCCGTAGGTTATGAACAAAGGTTTAATGTTTGTGTACTAATGGGGAAGATCATTAGGGAATATGTTGGAGTTACTTCACTAAAATTATAATATTGTGTTTTGAGTGTCCAAATACACTAAAATATTATGGTCCCCATGCATGTTCTTTTTGAAATTGTATGAATATTTATCTACAAATATGTAATATACATGAATGTTAATCCTAGGTCACTATACTAAGGTTGGTCCATTCTTAATTATCTTATATCCTCGAGATCACTATGTGAAATATTCATGAGAAGAAGTCTCAATGCTTATGATCCCCCAATACCTGAGTGTCAAACATAAACATTTTCTTATTAGAATGATGTCTCTTGACCATATGAAATATATTTAATATTATATCCATGGTACTCAAGGTTCTCATTATAGTTGATAACTACTATCACATTTTCATTTTTTATGTAATCAAAGTATATTACCAACTTTATAGTGAACTTAAAATGAATTTCACTATTATGGTAATAGAAAACACATTTATATATCAAGATATATATATATATATGTTATGGTAAAAAAAAGATCATACATGAGTTTGTTCCATGAAATACACAAATAAAACTCCCACTTTCACAAGTAAAAACTGCTAAAAACTCTCAACTTGATAAATTATAATCATGATTTTTGTAGTCTATGGATTTAGTTAGAGTGTTTTACAAATTATCATCAATGGAAACTTTGATAACTATGAATTTAAATATCTGATTAAAATACCTCAAGAGAAAAAATTTCATAAATAAATAATTATTCTTCTATTGGGAATTGGTATCCTTAGAAAGTATCAATTCCATAGTATTATCATAATCAACTATATCCATGGATTAACTACTAACCGAAACACCAAAATCCATGGAAAAGTTTTATATCCTTGGAGCCTCCTTAGCTACATCACTAGAGAAAATATACTCACATTTTTCTATAGAATCAGTGAACATGGATTTATTTAAGGTTATCCTTCCCACTACACCCCTATTTAGGGAAAATAACTGATGTGATTTCATGTCATCGTGATCTATCTCGAAGATAGCTCTAGTTTATCCCCCAAATATTAGTTCCTCATCCACTCTATACACAAAAAACATATCCCATATTTGTCTTAAATGGTTTAATATAGTTTAAATATCCCTAATACATATGTCTTGTTTTTTCTAGATAATTCTCTATCACGTTTAAAAAAATGAAACATCCAACCTAGGAAATATTATATAACACATGATAGATCCCACAGCGGATTCATAAGTGTATTTATTCATCCTCTCTACATCCACTTGTGCTTTTGTCCCCATCCTCTTAGAGTGACTTATACCATGTGTCATTAGCAACAAACCTCATTTAGAT
This sequence comes from Viscum album, assembly GCA_963277665.1. Classification (NCBI taxonomy): domain Eukaryota; kingdom Viridiplantae; phylum Streptophyta; class Magnoliopsida; order Santalales; family Viscaceae; genus Viscum; species Viscum album. The sequence continues at coordinate 648,674,585 of OY728119.1, forward strand.
TATTGAATATGGTACCTTTTGAATACATTTTCAAAATATGTATTTTGACATATTTGTAACAACCTTCGAGATTTAACATTATAGAACTTGATCCCTATAATATGTTTTTCTTCACTTATGTATTTCCTAAAGAATCATTCATTTAACCTCATATTAACTAAAACTAATACATTCACTTTATTTCCCATAATTATTATATCATCATCATATAATAAAAAATAATTAATAGAATTTCCACTAAATTATTATAGACACATGGATTACTTTTATTCCTTAAGAAACAAATCATATTATGTCCTCATAAAAAGAAATGAAAATCTATAACCATGACTCCTACTATAATACATTAATGTATCTACGTATCTTTGATATATTATTGGAACTCTTTAACATAATGAACCCTTTTGGTTTTTTCTTGTAGATGTATATAACCATCATCTATTTTAGAAAAATATTTTCGACATCGATTTTATAAATATATTAATCATGGAGGTAAGATATTTCATTTAATATTATAATGGATTTAAGCATCATTACTGGGGATAATGTTTTGTAATAGTTAATCCCATAACACTATTTGAAACCATTCACATCCATTCAGGCTTTAAACATGTTAATTTTACCATCTATGTGTATATTTTTTAAAAACCCCATTTACACACCATAAGATTTAAATTATCTGGAGGGTCTACTAAAATCATAACATAATTTTGGTGTAGGGACTCGATATAAAAGAAACATAGTTTACATATATTTAGAATAATACTTTCTATCTACTAAAACCTTATAATTCATAGGTTCATCATTATCTGGGGTTATATTTCACCTGACTTAGTGATAATAAAACTATATCTCTTTGGTTCCATACTATCTCTAGTAGAGAAACAAAGTAATTTTTTCTTTTGAATGTCTTCATCTCTCATTTTAACTTTTGATTATTTTTCATGGGCCAATACTTTTTCATTTAATTAATCAACTACATTGAATTCAATATTAATCCCATAATTTTTAATATATATCTATTAAAATTTTAAAAATATATCTTCTTTTCCATGACATATCATCCTCCTAATGAAATTTATATGTTATATCCATTTTTCTTTTCAATAATATATAAAGATACACTCCGTACATCATAATGATAGTTTTTTAATATGTGTTTTCTTGAAATATTCCATAAATATGCATACAAGTACATGAGAGAGAGTAGGATTCATCTAAAAATATTACTCATATATAATCCCATATTCTACCTTTTTTGGTACTCAGTTCAGGGAATAAGCAACTATCTATGATGTATATCCCCAAATCAATAATGGTAAAGTTGAATAACTCATCATTGATCATACCATTTTAAAAAATATATAATTTCATATTTCACTTACACTATTTAGCTAAGGTGTATAAGGAGTAGTGAGTTGAGAGATTATCCAACACTCCTTTAGGGTATTGAAGAATTTTTTATTTTTATAATCTCTACAATAGTTTTAGTAGAGTTTCTATATTTTCATACCAAGATTGTTTTAACTTAATTCAGATGAACAATAAAAAATTTAATAGAATAATATATATATATTATTTTGTATATATATATCCATACCTGTAATTTTCATTGGTAAATGTTATGTAGTATAAAAATCCACTCATTTACTCTACTATAAATAGACTGTATACATATGTATAAATTAATTCCAGTGGATCTGTAGCTCTTAATCCATTAGCATTGAATGTTGATTTGGCCATTTTATCTTGTAATTACATGTCACATACATTTCATGGTTTTAACTAAGTGATTTCTAAAATGATTTCATGATTTAATTTATGTCAATGATTATTTTTTAAATGACCAATCTAGAAACCCAATAGGTTCATTGGATATGAGTCATTCTCTCTAGTATCTAAATTTATTCAGAATACATTTTTTAAGTTAAAGTACATAAAATTCATCATTATGATCTTCCATTCTATAATATATGTTATCTATATTAAAGGAAAAATATTTATCTTCAAAATTGAAATAAAATCACGTATTGTCTAAAATCCACACTAATTGTTTTTTCCTAAAACTATTGGTAATTGATATTAGTTCATTTATATAATCACTAAACCATATTTAAAAGTCTTATTATAATCTCTTTATACTAGGGAAGCTACTCTCACACCATTTTCATCCCAAAGATCCACCACTCCCTTTTAGATATTATATAATATACTTTCTTCATGTCTGTAAAAAAAGTGTAAGCCACACAATTTATCCAATACTCAACATGTAAATAAATATGTATTAAATTCAATGAAAACCTACCCAAGGAATAATAATCAAATAACATATTCGTACATACTATGAAATTCTTATTCTAGTGGCTCTTTTTTCAATAAGAAAAGTATATTGCCTCCTACTCATTATTATCCCTCTGTATATATGAATTCATAGAGATGTGGTGTTTTGGTGTCTTTGTCATAGACTTATCCTTTGATACCATATATTTTTTCTTTGTCCTTGTTTTCACCATTATGAATACAGATATTGTATTCTATAAATCCTTATCAAATTTTATATCTAAATCTAATAGATCTGAGAGTGATTTGTTCAAGTAATTGATGATATAATTTATAATAAAATACTACGAACTTGGTGGATAAAAATATAAAATGAGTTTAGTATCTAATTCATGTTTTTTATTGAAACAAAGGGATTTTAGTCTCTTAATGCATTCAATAATCATTAGTAAATTCAGAACTTCCTACCGACCTTCTATTATCCTTCACTTATACAATGTATCTTATATCTGATATCTTTCATTATTATCTCCCTCATAATAATGATCTTGGATATAGGTCAACTTTTAGATGCATCTTCATCCTCATTTTATTTAAAAATCATGAGAAATATATTACAACATGATAAATTTTATATAAATTTCATCATCTAAAATCTTCTTATAGTTTTCTTTATATGTTGTTCATTCGTTAGCATGGGGTTAGTTGGATCTATTGATTCCCACCCATATATATTCCAATATTGGCATTGTAATATATATAAGCACATATACCACTCTTTGAAGTTATATCAAGTATGTATATTCTCATCATCTAGTATTTATAATAATTATTTTGAACAAATGTTTGTGTTTTACATTTAATAAAAAAATATATTTATCATATTAATATATTATTATGATTACCAATATACATTACTAATTACTTAATCACTTTATGTATCCAACAATTTTATCAAATCCTATTATCCCTCACTCCAAGATTCAAGATATTGATTCATTTGAGTACTCAAGTGGTAATGATACTTGAAATTGATACATATAGCCCTTGTCATTGCAATTCCACTACATGGGGAGTTTCAATGTTGGATTTTCGATGGATAACCATATTGACACGTGACACCTTGACATGTTTTTGGAGTCAATTACTTTGGGGGTCAAAGCATTTATTTACTAAATAATTTACATTTAAAATTATTATAAATCTGACATGAATATTTCATTACTACAAAAACATATTTATGTCTACCCACTTCTCATATAAGAATGCCGCATTAAGAGGGAGAACCCTCAAATAAGGGTGATGAGCATCTCTTACATACAATTTTTCCGAATTTAACAATGGATGGAATTATGGACATAAAATATCATTAAATTATTTTAATTATTCTTATTGAATATATCATTATATATATAATACGATTTTTCTATATGATTTCACCCACATATTAACCTTACATAATATAAACACATTCATTATTTATCAATTATTTTTTCTCTAAATTATTTTTTATTATTCTATGTGGTTTTGTAAAAATACATATGAAAAAAAATGAACAATGCGTAAATAAATAAACAATACAACTGATCAAATTTTTTTCTAATGGAAGATCCATTGAGTGGATTGTTGATTTAAAAAAATAGGGATAACTACTTAAATTACTATTTACTGGAGTTGTGGTAACTACCCCATCCAATGTTTCTATGTGTAATTTGGTTCTATTATATGTATTCGTATAGTCCGCATCATTTTTTCTCAATCATTACAGAACGATAATGGTGAATACGATATACACATGTTGAATAATAATCGTTGACATGCAAGTGATTATACATATAATGTGGAAGATATGCGATGTGAAGAAAATAATTTATCAGTTAATTTTTTATAAACAATGCATGAATTGAAATAATTAACTAAATAAATGAAATTCAAATATATACGATGTCTGGTCACCTCTCATGATAAGTCGTCTCACAAAAAAATGGTATAATAAAATAATATTTTTGATAAACTCTACTCTATGATAATTAATAGTAATTAAAAAATGTAATCAAATTATAATTTACAAATTATAAGTCACATGGTCCCCAAAGAAATTTTACAAATGAAATGGAGTATAAATTTATATAAAAATGCTAAAAAGTTAGAGAGGAAGTTTATTAAATATAAATGTTGATTGTGGTACTATAATGAATTAGTATGTAATTCATTAAAAATAATATTTATTTTACATCTTGTAATGAAAATCAATGTTCGTATAAAACGAACTCACATGTCACCTTAAAATAAATTTTTCAAATTGATGACTAGAATAATTTTAAAAAATTATTTCATAATAAAAAATGTAAAAAAAATGGAATTTTGAATATAAATGAAGGTTAATTCCTAAAAACAATAGAAGAAGATAAAAGTTATGAATGTGAATAATATTTCAAATTAACTTCTTTTGAAATTGATATCGTTAATGGAGTAAAAAGGGGTCCTTATAAAAATAGATAATGGTGAATATGAATATGAAAATAAATAATAATAATTTTTAATTCACAATAAGAAATGAGAAAATTTGTAGAAATAAGATTATTGATTTTTAGGGGAAAGATTCCATCATTAAATGTAGTGATATTGGAAAAAAGAAACCCTTATGGCTTTGGTAACTTGTAAATTGTAATCCATTAAAGGAAATAAAATTATATCACATTTATAATATCATTAATTACATGATGGATATGGTTAAATATAGTCATGGGGAAGTATATAAACCCCACATAAAAAAATAAGGTTGGATATATAGACCATATGTCAATGAATAAAAAATGAGAGTAGAAAATCCTAACCTTTTACTTAGGACTTTAACAAAATCTATTTAACCTACTATATAAAAAAACATAACCATATTATTAAATTATTTCAAAAATGTATTCTTATTTACTACCATTTACACTCTAAATATATAATCAATACCTAGGAATATATTAGTTCGTTTTTTATTTTCATTATTAGATGATAATTATTTTGTTTCATTAATTAAACATTCATAATAGCAGTGTTGATTCTTGTTTATTGAAACAAATTCCACTATTAAAAGATTATCAAATTTATTATAATAGTTTTGAATGATTGATTTCTAAATTCCATGATTCTATCCAAGAATAAAATTCATCAATATTATAGAATTTTAGAAGAATATTAAATACATTACATAGTAATTGAAACCCTAGAAGAGTATATGGTTTTTTATATTTCGATACAATATATATAAATAAATTATATCAAAATTGTAACTAAATATCGTCCATAAATTTATTCTATCATAACACTATTCTTATTCATAACATATATAAAACCATTATTTGTAACTTTAAATGACTTGAAACACAATAAATGTTGAGCTCAAATACTCAGTATGTATAAATATATGAGATGTCAATCAATGAGAATTAGTGACGATAAGGGTATTCGAACATAATAATAACATAAAAAATACATATTAAATAAATTAAATATCTTTAATCATGATTAATGGCATATGTATTTTTCAGAAAAATATTTAGTCATAGAATCCTTGAACCATTAATATCTCATCATGATCCATGTGAGAATATCATAAACCTAAGATTGCGGGACATGAAAAATACTATTAAATTAGAACATTATGAACATGTATAAACAATTAATGGTTTAATCATTAAGTTGAGTATATGAAATCATATAATTTTAAAAACATATAATTTTATAAAATATTTAAACTCAAATTGGTTCACTCATTAACTTAATGAAGTAAAATCAAGTTCTCCCATAATATTGTGGACATGAAACATCATCCACAAGTAATGTTGTCAACATGAAATAAAATACATAGAAAAATTATTATATCATGATTTATTCATGTTTACCTAATTCGTTCATGGGTTATAAGTGACCCACTCATCAAATAATCATATAACATTCATATATATTCCATAGTATCATTTATCATTTTGTCATAACAAAATTCATGAACAATAAAATGAGTTTCATCAGCATTTCATAATCATAACGATAAACCACTAAAATAAGGAATAAGAATGGTACCATAGAATCAAATTTCCATTGAAACGTAAGTAACATCAAAGGTTGTTATCATTGATGAAATTTTCCATTAAAAGACTACAAGTAAATTTCATATTGAAATTACAATTTTCATTTTTAATTCAGGTAATTAAAATCTAAAAAATTACAAATTATTAAGGAATTATTTATCATAAAAAATTAACATGGAAACATTTAAAGTATGATTAAATTTTCATATCAGTTATAATTGTATAAAATTTAATTCATTTTGTAATTTTTGAAATAAATAATTTGTTCACACATTTTTTAAAAAGTACCACATTTCAAAAATGACATGAAGATTTTATTTAAAATATTTTATTTAAAGTGTGATATGGGTAAAAATTAATTTAAATAATATTTTTATATAATAAAAAACATTATTAAAAACGATTTATAATACAAGAATATGGAAGAGAAATGATTCTTAGCTGAAGTGAGAAATAATGATAGCTTTTCTAAAAGAAATTTCTTGGAGAACTTTGAGTAGTAAAGAGAGGGAAATTGTGTTAAAAAATAAAAAATATTTAAATAAACATATGACAACAAAATATATGTGGCAAAATATATATGAATCATTTAATTTCATTCAAATTAAATTCAAGAAAAAATAATCAGAAATAAATGATATTGAAACATAAATCCCTTACCACTTTGGTCACTTTTGGATCATAACACCATAGATGTAATAACATGAATTGTAAATTTATATATCAGGATGTAATAATGATTCCTGATATAAAATTTTATATTTGTGGTATATACATCTCATAAAATAATAAAGCTTCATAACATAAAATATGTCATAAGGCAGAAAATTTGAGAAGGAATACCCATACCTCAAGTCTCGTGTTTTTTTATATGGGTTCGAAACTCCTATATAAAAAAATACATTTATTATACATATATTACAAAACCATATTAAAACATATAATGGTAGTCCTGGTTTACTCATATCATCTTATCACCAATTCATTAATAACACTTTTTAACATCATTATTCTGGGTGATAGTTGATTCATTTTTCCTGTATGTTTTAGTTCAGAAGATATATGACAGTCATATTGGTCAGGGTGTAATCATATACTGAAGATTAATAATGAAATAATGAAATAATTTATTTATTATTCAAACATGTATAAACATTCATATAAATAATTTAATAAAAATTATATATATCACTTCTTGGAGGTGTAAGTCCATACATATGCACATGGGATGTTTTCACATTTCGATGGATGGAAAAACGAAATAAAAATACTGATTCACCATAATTTAATAATTATTATATCCTAAATACTATATACATTCATTAAATATATCCTTATGACCATCCATGTAAATGAGATATGAAAACATTTTCACATCGCATTATGGAGGTGGTAGTCCCCACACATGCACAAGTGATGTTGTCATTTTCTAATGGTTATGAAGGAGATAGAAACTTTAATTTCAATAATCATAATAAAACCATTAGTTATTTATGATACTACATTAATTATATTATTATGGATATATTAGGTTTTGATGAATTATATGAAAAACTAAACATTGAATGATTTGGGTTTGTTGATTACCTCTTCTTTGAGTGACCTCCATTATCTTGCACCTTAATCTCTATTATAATTTTATTAAGAGATGAAAATAAGATATAAAATGTTTAGATAGAATATATAAAGATATTTGGGTCAATAATTTTCAAACGTTGTGTCTTAAGAGGAGTGAAGAATAATGGATATGCGGTTTTCTTTAGTAAGTGACAGGAGATCCACTCTTGCAAGTATTCTAAATTTTCAAATAAGAAAAGGTATTATTCATAGTAAAGGCTCAAAATAGTACCCCAATTTCATAAATAATAATTGTTACATGGTCTATGTAAAAACAACTAATAACATTTGTACCCATTTTGGAATCATTTTAATCCACGTCCCTTAGTTAAACCTTGTTTAAACCTAATGAAACTTTAATCATGATAACTTATAATTTTAACAATATACCTTAATTATAATAAAAAATGAAAATAGACTTTCAGAAAAATTGAAAATGATATAAAACTTTTGGAATAAATTTAATCAAATTAAATAATTATTTTTGGAACAGACTACATTAAATATAGTTACAGGAAATGTATTAAAATAATTTCAAGGAAAATATAATATTTATGTGTAAAAATATTTTCACATTTAAATTAAGTGAGTTGTTTATTTCCAAAAAAAATTTCAAATAATTAAAAATTGATGTTTTTAGAATTTTTATCAATAAAACCCCTAATTTAACCTTAAAAAATACCATTAAATGGAATGAAACAAAAATAGTTTAAAAAATAAATCAAATATATTTTACTTTCATAAAAGTTATGAATGAGTTCCCAAATACAAAATAGTGTTTTATGATAGATAATTTTCCTCCATACACAAATATTTAGTCTAACATCACTCATAAAAAAGGATAATTTCATCTTTTATATATATTTTAAAGCCTAACCCAATAGTTTCAAAATAGTTTTAACCTTATTGAGTGAAAAAATATTTACAATTGATACTATAAATAATGAAAAAATAATTAAACTATCAAATTTACCAAATTTGAATCACCTAGTTCCCAATAAATCTTCCATTTTTGAGATTTTTAAAATCTAAAACCAAAAAGTGATATATCAAAATATTATGTATAGTAATTTATCTCTAGAGGATTATTCATTCATGACACATAAGAAATTTCTTCATCAATATAGATTAGAAAAAAATTAGAAATTTCTTCCAACAATGCATTAATTTAGATGAAAAAATCACCATTTATATAATGAACGGAAAAAATTGGAGCCTCCACCAATATTCATTTTGGTTTATCAAAAAATCATCACATTATTCCATATGACCATAACTATTTTAAGAGTTAATATGGTCTGTGGGATCAATAAAATAAAAAAAAAATTAATGAACCGCTTGTAGTAACCATAAAATATAAGAGAACTATGAATATTTATGACATTTTTGGGTCTTGGAAATTATTTACGAACTTTTGTTTAAGCATGGTAAAAATTTATTCCATCATGAGAAACAATATTACCAAATAATTAAATTTTTTACAATAAAAAATAACACCTTTAAAACATATCATACAGATTATTTTGTTTTAAGGGATTCAAAACATCCTATAGGTTTCTTTCATGATCCTATTAACATTAAGAATGTACCAAAATTTCATATATAAAAACAACAGAAAAATATTCCATGAACTAATGAATGTTTTTATTTATGTAGTCCTTAAATAAATAAGGTTCATTAGATGTCCCCAATGGAATAACTAGAAACTCATACTTTATATATCTAGTATGAAATTCATTCTTCAGAATGTATACTTCCTTATCTTTCATATGATGGTAGCCCAACCGTAGGATGACCTATGAATAATATTGAGATCCCTGGTGTTGATTAGGAAAATCAATGACATGGTGAAAAGGATACACTTTATTAACTATGATGTTATTCAATTATCTATAATCGATTCAAAGTATCCTTAAACCATCTTTAATTTTAAAAAACAAAATAAGAGAACACCATAGTGAAGTTCCAGGTCAGATAAAACTGTTATCTAGTAACTCTAATAATTTGTTTTTCAATTATAAAAGTTCAATTTGAGATATTAAATAATTGTGTTTATTAACAGGCTTACCATTAGGAACATTAGCACTAATTAACTCAACATATCAATCTAGAATATGAAAGGAAAATAATTATGAGAAATATAAATGTATTTATTTACTACTAGAACATCAATAATCTAAAATTGTTTTTTATATAAGACAATATGAGGTAGGAAACATTCACTTATATATCAAATGAATTTTTCTATTTTTTGGTATGTTATTAAAGGAATAAAATCATTATACACAAATTTATTATCAATATAATCAATTTTAGGTGGATTAAAAAAATTAGTCCATACTAAAAATGATTTCAAACTATTCTATGGAATGTTTATTAAGAATTCTCGGAAATACCATCCCACTAATAATAAAACAAATTTTCCAATAAAACTAGTTTTTTTAATACGTCCATGTGAATTTATTACCAAAATTACTATCTTAATTTCATTAGGGGATATTTATGATTTACATGAAATTTTATTAGAAATGAAATAATTCAATGATCCATAGCCAGAATGGATTTTGGAATACTTCCAACACGAAAGTAACATACCTATCACCGCATTATTTTGTGGCACAATGTCAACCATAGTAGTAGAAAATGACCTTTCTACACCCTTCTATTTCTGATCATGATGATTTCCGCATAGTGAAAATATATTTATAAATGAATTATCCTAATAAGACATCTCATTTCGACTAAAACACCTCACCATTGGGTGGCTATTAGTTACACCATTATTTGGTTATTCAGAACACTTTTATTTTTATTAATGAGCTATATAACCAAACTGACTACATTTTAAACACTTTCTACATCCTGTAAAACATTCCTAAAAATGTTAGTTTTTTTTTACATTGAACACTTTGGGGGATTACCTCTTTACTTCTTAGGTTGTTTTCTCCATTTTATTCCATCATAACCTTTATATACTATTGTAATCTCTAGGAAAATACATGTCAGTAAACTCCATCTCAAATTTCTCATAATAATGAACCTATTTATCTTAACTTTTAAATTTTCATGTGGGAAATTCGCTTCAAAACATTATTTCAAACCTATGTAAAATCTATTAATTTTAATATTTGTGTCTTTCATTAAATTCAACACAAAAACAGCAAATCATTCAATTTTTTTCATATGAAGCTATATAATCATCAGCTTTCTACCTTAATTCTAGGGATTTTTTTCCATCCTAAGTCAAATGACATTAGGAAAATATTTCTCAATAAAATAACCCTTTGATATTTCCCAATACATGGCATCAAGATCATATTTTTCAGTAGTAACATTAACCAAAGACCACCATCGATCTGCACAACCTTTAAAAATATAAATGGAAAGAGTTAACTTTTAATATTCTGAATATCCCATCACTTGAAATATATTTTCTACAGAATTAATATATCATTTGAATACATCAGGGTTAGATGATCCAATGAATAATGGATTATGTTTCTTTATGAAATGATCTATAAAATATATTTTCATTCGTGGTACACGGGGTTCCTATATAGCATGGATATCATCACTATTTATCACTTGTGTTAACTGATGTATCACTGTAACAAACTATTATGTATTAATTGAATCCTTCTCCTGATTTATGCTTGGATGTTTATTTTCCACTTGATACCTTCCCACTACATCTTCCATGATTCCTCTCTGAGAAACAATCTTGAAAGACAATGTTTAAACAAAACAACAGGGTAATATTCAAATTCAGTAACATTATACCATGACTATAAGGTAAAATATTTCAAGGGTATGATATTATCATATAATAATTTTTAATATTATCTAACTCGTCCCATGATACAAAATATTAGTCCCCAACTTTAAACAATATATATTCTTGGATTTTATTCAGGATTTTAGTTTCTCTAACTTTGAGGACCTTTTTGGGATTAGAACATTATAGAATTGGGTCATTACTCATACATTACAAAACAAGGAAAAAAAAGTTGAAATGATTGATAAGTATACATTTTTTCTTCCATATAAAACTCTTCATGAAAAATATTATTTATTTCAAGAAAACCATTCACTACATTAACATGACTTCATCCTTTCCCTTTCCCATCATGTAAAAAAAATTTAAAAACATGGGATAAAAACACAAAAAAATTTAATGGATGCAAAAGAATGGAAAATATTAGTGTAGTGAAAACATAAAAACTAATATAATTTTAACCACCATCTTTAAATTTCATTGTGAATATGAAATAAAAAAATCATTTGAAAACACACATACATTTTCCTTAACAAAAATTTATTAAAACCGATATCATGAGATTAAAATGCCGTTTTTCAATCTCATATCATCATATTCATTAAATCCCTTCAAAACCATTTTAATTAGAATACCTCTATTTCTGAATTTATATATTTTCATTACCCAATTCATTAGAGAGGTATCTCATTTCATCTATAATTTAATAAATAATGGGCCCACCAGGCACTGTCTAGGACACTTCAACATTTAAGTAGTAAGTACTCACCCAACTATATTGAGGTTTTCCAATCTTATAATGATAAATTATCATATCATTAATAAAAAAATTATGCTTTCAAATTAAATCATATATTTTTTTTAATAATATTTTAAACTCTTTAGAAAATAACTTTCGAATATAAAAATACCCTTTTTTTAAACCTGTTTCAATACCACAATACCATTTTGTTTTGAAAAAAAATGTAAATACCAAAATAAAAAAAATGTTTTTTTTGATTTAAAATGATTTATTTTGTATGAATCTTGAAATACAATAATGTTCATAGAGGTATGAAATTCATTGTTTCTATGTAATTTAACAATAGAACATTCATATTAACTTTTTTAAAACTTTTCTTATAAAACATTTTAAAATTTTCATTTTGAAAACCGTTTTAAAAAGTAAAATAGATAGAAAACATAATTTATAAATCTTTTAATCCCATATTTAAATTTTCAAAAATTCATTTCAAATACAAAGACATTAAAAATTAAGAGATTGATGGAAAACATGTAGAGAAATTTGTTTAATTAAAATTCCCTTATCACATTGGTCATATTTGAATCATAATCCCAATGAAAGAATAAGATTATACAACTCATTAAATAGCATCAGAAAAGAAAAATAAATGATATATAATGGCAATGTATCTGTACATAATCCTTATAAAATAATATAGGTTTAGAAAATAAATATATGCCTCACTGAAATAAGAATGAGATGGAGTCCCTTAACTTGATTATTACTTGTCACGTGTTTCATTATCTATAAAAATAATAAACATATGTTAATAATTTAATCTTTTATAACCTTTTTAAATTTTATTATTACTTTTAATTCAATTATTACCATGTTACATACAATTACTTAATCAATTAAGATTGCATCAAATGTTTTAAAAATATTTGGATTATGTGTCATAATAAATTTAATAGGTCGATAATAGTCAAAGGAGACATTATTTAAAAATATTAATAATAATAATCATTAAATTATTATCATATTTATGAATAAATTAAACATTTAAAACTAATTATAAAATTTGGTAATGAAAAATTAACTAACGTTATAGTCATTGAGGTGGCGCACGAGTAACATTTCAATTTTTCCAATGATCATTATAGAAAGAAGGAAAGTAAATTTTATCATTAAAGTTGGATAATTCTGTCATCAATACCATTTTATTTAATTATATATAATTTTATATAAACTATTCTTATGATGTGGTGATTAAGAAAAAATTATCCCATCTCTTTGATAAGGTGCTAGTCCACAGATCCATGAATGACGTTACCACTTTTTCAATGTGTGAAATCATAGGAAGAAAGTGATATAATTAATATCTAGAAAGAAATTTATTTCATTAATATAAAAACTATTTCATGTATTTCATGTATATTCATTATATATTCCCTTATAACTATCCATTTATAATGGTAGGGAACAATGCTTCACATCGCCTCAAATGATGGTAGTCTTCTATACACAAGAGTGGAATTATCGTATCCCCTACAATATAAAATATAAAAAGGGTGTATATTATATAGTGAATATATATGTATAATTGTTTTATAAATATCATCAAAATATTACATAAATAGGATTTCCATCATAATTAACAGCCATGATATGTGGTAATGTAAAATCCAATGACTTCCTTTCATGAGTTCGTAGTTCGCCGTACAAACAAATGATGATTTTGTAATCCCATCGATGGAGGTGTATGTGGATTTAACATTTAACATTTACATAATAACATCTCATTATATTTAATATATTTATTTTTATAATATAATAATTTTATAATAATAATTTATGGGGTTTTGGATGAAATAAAACAAAACTGCTGGTTGATGAACGTTGCCACTTCTTCATGTATCTCATATTGGTTTGAACCAAAGGCCTACCTTGGAATGATTTTTTTAACTTATTGAGGCTTATAGGAAGAGAGTATTGAATTGAATAACTCATTTTGGAAGGTATTTTCTGATCCAAATGTCTTTATAAATGAGAATAAATGTGGAGGGTTTGTGGCCATTTATAAGGGGGAAAGTGGCACTCTTGTAATTTTTTGAAACATTAAATTCCACCCATATTATTTCCACAAAATCGACTCCAACAATGAAAAAACTATATAATATAAGGTATAAGGTTTATATATGGATATTAAATGTGTTATCAACTAGTTTATAGGTTATCGGTCCTGTTATTATTAAATTTTATTTACTCGGTTAACTCATTTTTACCTTCATATTTGTGATTAATTTTAATTGTTATCACTAATAAATTTTGTCAAAATTTATGTTTTTCTATTTAGAAATTATTAATTATTATTAAAATATATTTAATTGATTTTTCTAAATTAATTTCATTTATTTAGAAAATTTTAATATAATATTAATCACACGGTTGCGGGGAAACAACATGTTTTCAAGAATAATATTTTTTAGAAAAAGATGATTCTATATTAACTCTATGAAAACCAATAATAATTTGATGAAACTAACATAGTATTTGTTAATATATAGTCTATTAATTAAATTTAAAACATTTCCCCTAATTTATTATTTTAATCAATTAAAATGTTGAAGCATTATGCATTTTGAAATAGTTTTTAGAAAATATCATCATTGAACCTAAAAAGAATTAAGATAAAATACAATATATAGTTGATCAAATGTAATTAATTAGACTAAATATATTATATATAATAGTTCGGTTACTTATAATCTCATTAAAAATTAATTGGGGCTCGTAAATTACTTATTTTATTAAAAATAAAAGTCGATTTTATAAAAATCAGTATTTTTCAGTATTCACTAAAAAATAAATATTTTCAGAAAATTCCAAAATTTATCAAAATTTAAATTTATATATTATTATATAAAATGATATTGACTTTATCAAATTAAAATTATATAATTTAGAAATTATTATTTTAAATAAAACCTTATATGAAAAGTGTTTAATTAACATAATTTCATTTTTGATTAAAAATTACTGGGTATTTTTATAACTAATAAAACTATCTAAATCATATTAATAAATATGAAAATTATTTAATATATAATTACCTGATTTACTGGACAAACAACATGGAATTATTCTCATAAATGATTTAATGTCTTGTTCCTCCTCCTTTGGTGTATTTAGAATTGAACATGGCCTTTGTTATAACTCATAGCTTGATAATGTTGAGTGAGCATAGTCACGAGATATTATATCTCATATCTGAATCCATTTAGATTCTTATGGGTAGGATCATTTAATTACTTATCACTTATATTATCTAAATTATTCCTTCTAGTTCTATTCATTTAATAAAATAAAAAACATAGAGTCGGCATCAAGCTATAATAATCTAAGTGAATAGTAATATATTTATTGAAATTATTCCTAATATTTCCTTAATTTTGACACCATATTATAAAAATATGAAAAATTATGTTATCCATAGGAAATTTATGCTCATGAATTATTTAATTCCATCTAGATTTTTTTATAAATATAATATTAATTTACAAAATAATATCCCCTTGGGAGTTCCTAGATAACTGTGCAATTTTAGGGCCACCATCATGTGTCTTTGATGACTAGGTTAATATTTAATCCATGCATTTTAGGGTTGGAAACCCTTGTATTCATATTTTACAATGCATTATACATTTTTCAGCATCCATATAGAGATTTATTTTTTAGGAAAACAAATCATCTCTAATTTAATAGTACATTAAGATTTTATCCAATACATAGAATTATCCCTGAGATTTTCATCAAAGTTCGTTAAACCTAATATCCAAAAAAATAAAGAAACACTACTCTGATACAAACTGAGTTAACCCAATCATAACATACATAAATATTAAATTATATAATATGAATATTCAATACATATAAAATTAGTATAGTACTAAAAACCTTAAAATTGAAGTGTATTTGGATACTAGAAAAATTAACATATTATTTCATAAAGTATAAAAATTTGTCATAGAAATTTATTTTATCATAGTACACTTATTTCACATACCCTACATAAAACAGTTCATCATGAGACTATGAAAATAGAATCATATGAATAGATGAGATTAAATTATCAGTAAGGGTAAACAAAGAAGATGTCAGTAAATGATCATTACAAATAATAGCAGTGTGATAATGTTATCATAATATAAGAAATTCATCACAATCAACTAAATATCATAAATCATGAGCCATGAAAAAATTATTCTTCATTAAAAAATAAAAATGTCATAATATTTCGCAATTATAAATAATCATTCATGATCGATTAAAGCATATCATAAACATAGGAATACAGAATAAGAATAATCATAGGAAATCAAAATATTAGGAACACTTAAAATAGTAACAAGTTAAATCATTCTGTTCAGGATAGCAAATAAGGTCCTCACATAAACGTAAGGATATGAAAAAACATCCATGAATAATGTTGTGATCATAAAATATAATTAATGTATAACATATTTATTTCATGAGCTACCCATATTTACTCAATGCATTGGAGGTCAATACCTAAACCACCTATCACATAATTATAATCTATTCATATATAAGACAAAAAACCATTTATCATTTCATCATAACATAACCCATCGATAATAAAATGGGATCCATAATATATTTCTTCATCATAATCATGATCCATAACAATGAGTAAGGTATCATTACATTATATCCTGAGGTATTAATATATAACATAAAAGTATGTTATCATGGATAAAAATGTCTTTAAAATATCACTAGTATATTTCATGGGGAAAAACCTTTTGAATTTGAGATCACATAATAAAAATATAAATATTTAAAAATTATTATGGAAATAATTTTATTTTATAATAGCCATTGGGAATTTTAATGTAATCATAAAATCATTGAGTTTTTATAGAGATGATAAATTTTATTCATGTCGTAATGATTAAATAAAATATTTTGTTAACACAATATGTAAAAGTTAACTAATTCAAAAAAGGAGAGAATGTTATTTTTTAATATGTTTATATAAAGTCAAAAACTGTTAAAATGAATTTAAACTATCACAATATATTAGTATAATAATTTTCAAAACATTTGGAAAACATTTATATATAATTAAAAATATCCCCGATCAAAGAAAGTAATAAAAAAATCTGGGTGCTCCTCTCTTCCCTTAGGTGAATATGGGTGTTTCAGCACCAATTCCTCCCCCTTGGCGGGGGAGGGGAAATGGTCGTCCCCGGAGGGAGAAGGGGTTTTCCGACCATTCTCCAACCCATTTTTTCTCCTCCCATTCCTAAAAGTTTCATTAATTCCTAAAGTTTTGTATCTTCTCGATGGCCTCCCTAATCTCCAAATCTCAACTTCTATGTTTTTGGAAACCACATTGTTCTTGAATCTCACTCTAGTTTCTCGTTTTAAGAAAATGAGTCCTCCCGTCGATGTATTTGACAGGTTCATCTTCAGCTCTTTGGATCTTCAAGGAAGGTAAATTATTAGCTTTCTCGAGAGTCACCATATCATGATTCAGTTTGAATTGGAGGTAAATCTCATAAAATCATGGTCGGGGGTACCTTATAGCTTCAATGGATTTGGTTTCTTCCTCTTACATTGGTCCTTTGATTTACAAAAGAATCACGATTCTCCTTCTACGGTGGTTTGGAAATGGATGCGTCTAGTTTTCCAATTTTATTATGTGTGGATTACTATTGGTGAGGAATATAGGTGTAAGAAAAGGGTGATTTATGAGAACTAGACAGATTTATGTCTGTCTAGTAGTCATTTGGCTCACTCTTTGGAGGTTTTCCGAAGGGGAACCCCCACTTATGCCATGGAGGTACATTGTTGAGAGCCCAAAGTTACTAAAAATAGAGGGGATGATTCAAAGGGTAAGGAACCCGAGGATGGTGTGATGGCGGGTCAGGATTAAGAGACTTCGAGGGGGAATGAATGTGGTTGGGGACCTCAGACGTCGAGTCCAGTGGTGGTGGACCTTTTGGATGGTGTCGCCAAGGTGATTGTTGAGGATGTTCATTGTCTGAACCGTCAATTGTTTCGATGACTCGTGTTAATCCTGAAGTAGATGAAGTGTTCAGCAGGTTTTGGAAGGATTTGTAAGGCCCTTCTAATCTAAATTTACGGGAGAATAATGTGTTGGTTTATAAGTAGGATTTTATGGAGGTGCACATGGATTGGTAGAAGACGGTTAAGGAATAGAGTGTGGGGATGAGGGATTTATCTTCAATTTGGACATTACCAACACAAACAGTGCTATGGAAACAAGGTGATTAAAACCTTCGGTCAGACCCTTTTTAATTTTTATAAATTTCTTTGAAGGAATTACTAAAGGAATGTTTGAAGTGGGTTTGGATGTTTATTATATGATAGGGGTGATGATGATGGGTTGCTATTGAAAGGTAACAATTTTGGAAGGTTTTTCCACGAAGAATTTAATATAGTCTTGGAAGATCCAACTAATGTGGTTAGGGGTCTTTCAGTGATTGATAGTAAAACGCCAGACCAGGGAGAGGGGGAATACAAATTGATGTCATGATAATGTCTTCAAGAACCTCCTCGACAATGGGAGGGACCTTTCTGGGGGTGATAAGAAATATTAGAGTGTTCCGTCCAATCTTGTATACAATAACATTGTGCAGAATGGGAAAAAAATGATGAATCAATGTGACAGAGCTTTGTCCGCTTCACCAAGAATAATAAAAAGAAAGGACTACTCTTACATACCTCAACCGTTGAGTACCATGTCTTTCTTTAAGCTGGATAGTGGGGTGATTCTTGCTTTCAAAAAGGACAGCATGGTCAGGTAACCTTCCCTAGTGCAGCTTCCACTGGACCAGCTGAGGAGCCACAATCAAAGTGATAATCTTTTGAGGTAGCATAAATCAGCTTCTGAATGGGAATCATCTACTAAAGAAGGAGACTCTTGTGTGGTATATAGAGATGAGTAAGGATATTATGATATATACTTCTTTGTTGGTCTGTTTGTCTTGTTGTTTTAATTGAATGTTCTTGTATTGTAAATTTTGTACGTCATGATCCTGCACTATTAAAGGGTTGTGTAGTTTCTCACCTTTCCTAAAACTGTTTGGAAATTAAAAAATTAATTTTCAGTCAGATGAAATTAATACATTTGGATTTTCAGAAAATATTTTTTGGGAAATTTATGGAACCAAAGAAGGAAAAATACTAATAAACCTAAAAAATCTACAAATTAATAGTTTATAATAATTTTCATGGGTTTATTAATTTATCATATAATTTACCTCAAAAAAAATTCAAGCCAAAAAATAATGATTAAATGATATTGAAACATAAATCCCTTAAAATTTTGGCAACTTTTGATTCATATCCTTTTAGATGAAAATAAAATTCAATTTAAACATTAAATATCATGATGAATAATGATTCATGATGTAAAATTTTAAATGGGTTGTATATAAACCTTTTAAAATAATATTGGTGCAAAACATACCATTAATCCCAAAGAATGAAATTTGAGATGATAAACCAAAACCTCATATTTTAACTTCCTTCTAATGGGATTAAAACTCATTTATAATAAATGTAGATTTATTATAGAACAATTTTAGAATAATATACATACATATAATACCATTCAAAATTTACTTATAATATCTTATCACTCATAGAGTAATGATTAATTATTAAAACCACTATACAATGTGATAGTGGTTTTATTTTTAATGCATGTTTCGATTTCAAAATTTTTGGTCTTGAATATTGATCATGGTTCCATCATATACATAATTTTAATCATTACATAAGTATAATATTTATTCAAAATATACAGTTTTATAACCATTCATATAATGTGGTGATTAAAAATGAATCACATCACATAGTGGAGGTAGTTCACAAATACGTGCAGGAGATGTTTCCAATTTTTTTGGATGGAATTAAAGATGGGTTAATAATAATTCATCATTCATGAATCATAATTATATCATAAATACCATTTAAATTAATTAAATATATTATAATTAGCATCCATCTAATGATGAAATGAAAAAATTATCACATTGCAACATTGAGGTGGTAGACCACACGTACACTTGAGCATCATTATCATTTTACAGTGGATGGTAAGGAAATAAAAAGGTATGTACATGTAATTTAACACCGCACCTAACTAATGAATGTAATAGAAAAGTTGGCTCCACATCACCTCAGGTGTTCCTCCCTATATGCGAGAGGCTGCCCAAAAGTGGTGAGGGTCTATGAGGGTACTATATGGATACTAAACCCTCTAATTATAGTAAAAATTGAATAATATATAATTGAAACAGAGAAACCCAATAAATAAACATAAAGAATAATACCAGTAATGTAATGATTAATTAAATCAGAAAACATAATTATATAATGAATGGAGTATGACATACATGTCTCAATGGATCTTTTAATGGTGGATCCTAAAGTAATATAATACATGAACCCAAATAAATCTTAAAAGGATAATCCCAAAAATATTAAAAAGTACTACACAGTATATATACCATCTATAATTCCTCCCAAAATTCCATGAAAAAACTCATATAAGAGGATATTTTTCCTAGACCTATAACATGAGTCCAAGTTGCGACATTTGGTTGGGTACCCATGATCCATTGATTTCCGAAAAGGATTTGAGTATATCTCAGTAGGCCACCACCAAGGGAGTTCCTAAAATAAAACATCCACTTTATAAGTGAAATTAGAATCCAAAAAGCTAAATAATTCAAAATTCATTCATTAAACCATATATATATATACATCAAAAAGACACCAAGCATGGGCTCTGTGATGACACCAAGACATGGTGCATACCTATTTTGGCTAGTGTTAGGGTTTATCTAAGAGTTCCATGATGACCTTACCAAACAATATCCCTTTATGGCTAACATTCCACTCATGTGTCAATAAATTAAATAAGAGGGGAATATTCCCATCCGTGGTTCCCAACCAAGTCCACCCAGGTTCCGGATTCACCTTGGGTTTAATGATCACAACCAATCATCCTAGGTATAATTTCAACATGGGTCTCACAATCACAAAAAAAAAATCTTCTTGGGGGCCATGTTCACTCTAGTTTAGTGAGAAAAAACTATTTTTGAGGGACATGGTAACCCTAGGTTTAATTAGCACAACCTAAAACTAATTCAATTTATGTATAAATTATATCATTTACATATCAATATTTTCATATAAAAAGAATAATTAATTAATCATCATTACCATAAAATAAAATACTCAATTACAAGTAATAAGGGTAAAATTAATGATTCCATTTTGAATACAATTCAAACCCGAAAAATGAATTTTTATTTAATAAAACTCAATCTAAAAAAAATAGTTTTTACAAAGAAAAACATTCAAAGCTTCCATTTTAATGCATAGAAAAAATTGCACCCTAAAACCACTTCTCAAACACGATAGTTTAAACAAACACTTGTTATTGGTTGCATTAGTTTTCATAAAATAAGCATTATCGAACCCAACAAAAAAACCCAATAATAAAACAGCTTTCAATTTCATGATAAATTTACCAAGGCATACCATTTATTCTCAAGGTGACCATTTGACTTCATAACACCAAACACGCATTTAACAGTTTCAAAATAAATATAAAATCATAGAAAATAATCAGTCCTTTTAATTTATTAAATGAACAATAAAAATTCATCATTTTAAATAAAAATCCTTACCACTTCTATGTTTTGATTCAATAGTTGATTCCATTTCACATAACCAATGATTATTGAAATTCCATTTCAAAATAATCATCTTTAAAGCACAATAACCAATTTGGAAAAAATGTCACATAGATTACGCATTTAATAAGAACTAGACATGACATAGAAAACTATTTAAAATGGTCATTTTAATCAAGGGAAATCCTAATTTAAAACCTCCAATAAAATCTAATATCATCTCACTACAAACCAAAAATACTAAAAAATGCATACACTAAAATTAATGCGAGAATATTGGATAAATTGAGGGACCCCCTGCCTTATACTTTCAAAAGACCATACATCTAGTATATATTGTTGATTCAGCTTGAATCGAAATAAAATGAGGAAAGAGGAAAATTCCCAAAAAAACATTGTCATATTAGTCTTGTCTAGAAAGATTCCACTAGATAAAAAATAGAAAATTAAAATAATATAAGGGATTAATTACCTTACCACATGCTATTGATCACAAATTATGGCATCCAAAATGAACAAGAACTAAATGGGATCCACCCTATAGTAGGAGAGGGATATGGGTTGTATATATAGGTGCCAGTATACCTAACGGAGTCCGAAATATAGACCCAAAAATGAATAGGGGAGGCTCGTGTGAAATGATAGTCCTTTCCGCCATGTAGAAAATACCCTGGAGGTCATCAGCTCAGTAGTGGCCCAAGGAATAACACGAGATCTCTTTCTATCAATCGGCTAACTAGTTGTACTCTAAGAATATGGTTCGGCTTGGAATCCATGCCCCTTCTCCTAGTTCCCTATTATAACTTATTTTTCTACCTTTTTATCTTCATTCCAAGTTAAAACATTTCTAAATGCATTTCAAATATAAAACAGTTATTCTATAGCCCAGTTCAAAAATATGCCCCTCCATAGAATCAATTTCATGTTCCCCCTCAAATGGATAAATACCCATATGGACAAAGGAATTATAAATTATCCACCACAATAATTCTCATCCCCAATAAGTCTAACTGGTCATATAACTACGCCACCCAACTTACGTCACTCATTAACTCTTATATAAAGGGTCATGCCCCATTCCCAAACTCCCAAATTCCCTAAAAAAAAAATCCATAAGGATGAATGCTCTATTAAATAAAACATGATAAATAGATATCCATTAATTTTAAAACACTATGATTATTCTTATGTCAGCCCATATACCCAAAGACATGATCATTTCACTGTCTAGAAAATTAACTATCCTATATCACTCCCCAAGATTGGTCTTAGCTCATGAAAGAAAACTATGAAGAAAGATGCATATGAGTTATTCAATTTCTTACCAAAACCCCATTATTTTGTTTTCAAAATGCAACTAACATTGTTTACAATGCACCACACATGAACACTCATGAGAAATATAGTATACCACCTGTTCTAATCTTCATTTCAAATCTTGAATGGACTTGCCTCTTCTACCCTAGAAAAATCGGTATATAGAGGATCTTAATTTAAAATCTCATACCAACTATTGAATTTCCCCTAAATACCTAAAATGTTATACTAAATGAATTTTTATACTACACACATCCTAATTATATAGAATAAATAAAGTTATAACTCCTCTATCAAACCTAATTCAGGTATTCTCATCTTCTATTTTTTATGCATCATCAAATTACTACAGTATAATACCTTGATCACCAGTCGGAACTCAAGCTCATCCTAACACACTATGGTCTAACATGGACTTCTAGGGTGATCTCATGGTCTATTCACAAACCTCCCATACTACTCATTACTCTATCTCCTAGTCACCAATGTTCCACCACATTGAACCTTTATTGGACCAAAACATTAAATCTTGATCCATAAGAACAACCCAGACTCCACCCTTCACTTTAAGGAGATTAAACTGTAGAATTACACAATGAATCCAACTCACACTAAAATCACAATGTACTGGATTATGGTGCTATCAAGACTATTAAAAAGTAAATTTTATCTATGATTTTTGATTTACTTGATGGATATGTCACTCTCACTATAAGGATTTCATTACACTTCTCCCCATGACCCAACCCCAATAGTTCTTACCTTTAGATCACATGTGTCACTCTCCATGAACCACACCCACCATCATTCTAATACCAGACTGGGATCAATCTATTGGATTCACCACTCCACTACACTTTAATCCAAACTGATGCTTCTCCCATCAACCAAGGGCCTTTTCCCTCTCCAACCAAACATCAAGGAATTATTCCTATAATTCCTCATCAGTGTCACCATCACCAACATGTATATAGAATCTCATTGATCCCCAATTTTGTTGGCATTGAATATACCCACGTGAATTACAATATCCATTTAACTAAAAATTGTGTGCAATCCCACACCAACCATTAACATATTCTGAAATGTTCCCTCTTAATTCATGTCACACCCAAACTGTTATCACACACTTATCCCACTAACCATGTTAACATGTATCTCATCCTTTCTTAACAAGGAATACCCTTAATTGTCCTCTTCAAAAACCAAAACCTCAATTGTTCTAAGGACCATCACATTACCACCCATCAACCAGTGTCGTACCAAAACAGTAAGCCTATTAACCTAGTCTCACCATAATTCCATAGATACTCCCAAAATGTGATAGGATTAAAAACCCAAATATCTATTCCCTTTACCACCAACCATGATACGATGCCCCATAACCATATAGTGATTCACATTTAAAACCATAAATGAAATAAATATACATATCCCAAACACCCATTCATGCCTCATGTTGATATATCCAATCCCCATGAATCAACTTGATTCTATCTAAATAGAAGGTGATAAAACTCATATCATTAGATCTGATAAAGACCCAAGGTAATCACACTCAGCCACTACCAATTTATAGAACCTGAAAAATTGTCCCATGAGCCAATATTGATTTATCCCAAACACACACACTCAAACATGAAAAAAAAATCTTCCATAATGTATCTAATGTATACAATGTCATTCTATATTTCCTTAAGGTCAATCATAACATGTTTCATGTGTCACGAATATGTGCTAACCACCCATACTCTTGGGAAATATTTCAAAAATACCAATCACTTGAAACCAACACAAATATAATCCATTGTGACTTAGACCCCTTAAAAATAACCACATCACCAATCTGTGGACTCAAACAAGCATGGATCCCATAAGTAAAAGAAAAACCCAAAACCTAAATAACATATGAATTCATAAGAATTAAAATACCCCAAAATGTGTTACCCTAGTGTATCTCTATGTTGAGACACAATAAAAACCTTAGCCACATTTGAAAGATAACTTGGACCTCCCACCCAGTTCTTCATATAGGGTCTCACTAAATCCACACCACAGAGGATGGTACTCACTCTTGTCTTATGGTCACATAGTATCCCACCTTATAAAGCACAAAAATAGGATCCCTACACATAATTGTGACTCTATTAAACACTACATAGTCTCAATTTATACATAACTCACATTGGTCCTGTGAAAATACTACATATCTCAACTAATCACATACCTGAAAGGTCATAGATCAAAATAGGAAACATAACATGTATTATATTCACTTTGCAACATACCACGCAAAAATAAATTTCTTAAAAACTGGTCTCTTTATATCCCATACCAACCTTTGACCAGGTCATCACATTATTTCCAAATTCTTCAAACCCTAAAGTGGTTTATCACAAAAAATGCCACAAGAAATCATAACCCATGAGCTCTCAGAAACCCCCAATAACCTATTCTCAAATTTCGTACATGTTTAAAATATTTAAAACACAATTATCATACTTCTGCATTCTTTTTCAAGGGATTTATCATTACCAAAAAAACCTAGAAGGATACTTTCCAACAATATTTTCATTTTATTTTTTCCAAAAAAATCACACTTTAAACTATCCCAACATAAAAATGGTTTTAACAAAACCACATTATAAGACATACATTACAAATTTTATCATTTTATGAGGCCCACATTTATAAATTTCTAATTTCTATTATATTCAAAATTAATTCTTCATCATTTTATAGGATTCATATTTTAAAACCATTCATAAGTTACTAAGATTCAAAATACACTATGTCTTTATTGAATTTAATTTAATTAAAAATCTATAAGAGAAAACATATTATAGGTTTTTTAATATAAATTTATTCAAACATAACTATCATTCTATAACCCATTTGTATCTACCTTTATATCGAAATATAATCTTGATATTTTTCTATGTAAGATTCTTCCATAGCCTTATATGAGAAAACACCATATATGACATGGCTTCCACATTAAATGATCTACCCCCTCTTATCAATACACAGTCATGACCAAAGGAAGATATAAATCATACCATTAAAAACTAGGGATTATATAATTCATATGAATCATGTAATAGAAATTAGAATCCCGTGTACCTAGAATGATTAATGTCAAATGAACCCATAGGTTCCTGAAATGATGCATGAATGCAGATAAAACCTATTTACATACAAATATATGAGAATAAATCCCATGAACTTGTACTATAAAAAACCATAGGTATCACACAAGGTGAAAATAAAATAAAAATATAATATAAAAATCTAAAGAAAAACTAGTATTATCCCTAGAAATTTAGGTTTTCCTTAATGAATTGGTTGATAACTCATGGAAAAGAGAAAATTACCAAGATCTAAAACTTTATATTTTGTTTTATAATGATCCCAAAGTGTATGAAAAAATAAAACTAGCATTGAAATCACACTTTAAGGTCCCACCACCGCAAACCAATGACTAGTACTAGAATAAAAGTTTCCATATAAACTAATGTGTCTTCACCATATTATAGAGGTATAAAACTAGTAGTGGGTGGATATGAGGATAATATGTAGTGACTATTACACTCAATAGAAGTATAAATAGTAGTAAAAATAATTGAAACATATAACTAGTACATATGAACAACAAAAATAATATGAGAAAGTGCTAATGAAATTAACCATGAATCATAATGTTATAAATGATGTAGTTTTTCAAGAATGTGTTAATGAATCCCCAACGAATATACTATATATATAAATAATAAATGAGCCAAACTAAATTTTAAAAAATGATCATCCCCAAACCAATACCGACACTTGTTGAGTCTTTCCTCTTTATCCCCAACTATCATGCCATGAAAACACATAAGAAGTGAACCAATTCCTTAGAGCTATAACTTGTGAAAACATAGTCACATCATCTTTGTTACCCTAGTTCCATGGTTGTCTGACCAAGGTGTGAGTATAACTCAGTAGGGAACCACCACTTATGATCCTAAAAACCATTCTATGTTCATAGTTTATACTGAAGTGATAAATTTAAACAATTACAAATAAATATATTAAAATTTATAATTTTAAAGGAATAAAAAATTTTCATTCCCAATATTCATGATGATATTAAGGATTGTTACATACCTACTTTGGCCAGTAATGGGGTTTCACTAAGCATTTTTTGATGACAATGTCATCCCATCTCACCGTAAGGGTTATGTAATCATCTCCAATTAATCAATTAGGGTATGGGGGTATTAAATCCATCCCTAGAGCCCAACCAATTCTTTCTAGGGGACATATTAATATAAGTTTTAATTAGAATAATGAATCATCTAAAGGTAGTAATTCACCTTATGTCCATTAAGCATAACCAAATCCGCTCGGGGTCAGATTCACCCATCATTGAATGATCACAATCAAATATCCCCTAGTTGCATGTTCACCTTAGATTTGATGAGAACAAGCAATTCCTCCTGAGGGTTGAGTTCACCTAAGTTTTAACTGGTACAATCCAAAACTAATTCCATTTTATTTAAAATAAGAACATGAACATATCATCATTTTATATAAAGAACTCAATAACTCAACATTTATATAAAAAATATAAATAATTACAATGAATAAGGGTTAATTAAATATTTTCATTCCAAAAAATACAAATCCTCATGGAGTGTTTAAAATTCACAAGACACATTCAAACATAAACATCATTTTTACCAAAACAAGACACATGGATTTTTTTTCAAAAAAAATAAAAATTTACATTTTAAAATTGTTTACCAAACACATAAATTTTTTTAAAATTTTTTCAAGAGGTTCTATTAATTTTCATAAAACAAGACTATTTGAACAAATAGCCAAAAACATAACATAAATCCACATTTAAATTTAATAAAACATTACAGAGTGAAACAATTTTCACAAAGTTACTATTTTACATAATAACACAAAAAACACTTTTTTAATAATTTCTAAATCATTACCCATGTTCAAAAAACATTTCCATATTTCATTTTTTCCAAGCCAGACCAAAATTTATCATTTTATGAAAACCCATTTTCACTTCAAATGTTTAATTAAAGAGCCAATTTCATTTCACATAATTGGTGATTATGATATAGACATTCAAAATAATCTATTTAGAAAGAAATTACACAATTCAAAAAAAATTATCAAATGGATTAATAGACAAATAAAAACTATACCATATAACGCTAAAAATTTAAAATTTCCATTTTAATGAATAGTAAACACAATTTTAAACCTCTCATAATAACCTAGATCATTTCTTGGAAAATTGGCTATACTACATGACACATATAATATAAACTGACATATAAATATGGGTTAAATTCAATGACCTCCTGAATTATATATAATAATCGCACACATCAAATATCGAATGCCAATTTGAACTAAATCATAAGAAAATGATGAATTGGAAAAAATAAATCACGATAATAAGAAATATTAGAATAAGTTATAGATATTCAACTTGATAGTTAAATAACCAAATAATATAAGTGAGATAATGTATGGAATTACCACTATCCTTGTATCATTAGTGAAGATGTCCCAAACGTCCAAGATCCTAGGGAGATAATCCATGGAGAAGGAGAGGGAGGGGAGGTGTTTATGAGAAATATATTGAACCTAAAGGGGACTAAAATAATTAGTAAAAATAAGAGGGGTTACCTGGGTAATGTGACAGCCCCCCCCCCCCCACATAAAAACCCCAAGGAGTCCACCAGTGATATTGTGCCCCAAGAAAGTAACCATGTTCTTTTTTGGACACTAAATAGTAGATGGATTTGTACTAACAAGTTGGCGGGGTTGTAGAATCATCTTGCATCCTTGACTATATGCCTCAAGTCGTTGGTTCTCTCTTGTAAATTCTCTACCCACCCTTCATGATATATTCCATCTGAAAAGTAATCCTTTAAGAGGTCCTAACATCCGAAATTTTATTTTTAATCTTAGTTAATGATTCATCCCCTTCACTAACTAAAATTCATGTTCCTCCACATGTTTTCAAATGCATGTATGATTATGGTTATTATAGACCCATATTCAAAATAAATGAGCTTTAATTTTTTTACCCTTACTAACGTGTAATATATTTACCATCATTACTAGTGTTAATAACCAAAACAAAAGAGACTTATTTACCAAATTTTAACATCATAATTATAATTATAAAATCAATTTTAAAAAAACCAATTTCAAAAAGTGCAAGAAATCATGATAAATATTAAAATTATAAAATGTAATAAAAACATTTTTTAATTTTTTTTGGTAATCATAAAAATATTTTTTTACAATAAACCATTATATAAATGTAAAAATATTTTATTGAATATATATAATATATTCATTTCAATATATTATCTTTTCAAAGGAATTTATTTAATTTATTAATATTGACAAACATTTTGTAAGACATATTA
Organism: Viscum album; assembly: GCA_963277665.1. Lineage (NCBI taxonomy): Eukaryota > Viridiplantae > Streptophyta > Magnoliopsida > Santalales > Viscaceae > Viscum > Viscum album. Next base: position 648,704,593 of record OY728119.1, read on the forward strand.
TTCTCTAAAAAATATATCTTTTTACACTAAAATGATTTTATATTAATTTTAAAAACACTATTATCCTAGGTATGATGGGATATTTGTTTAATAAATGTGTAAAACAAATTATTTTTCTAATGTATACTCATTAATCCAATGGTGAGGTGATAACTATTACATTATATAATAATATTTAAATAGAATATCACGATTCATTTAAACATGGTATTATGTTTAAATTAAGCTAACCAATAAATAAAATTTATTCAATGAAGAAATATATCATAAAATGTTCTGGTGTTATAGTCCCATTTTCATTCTGTGGAATACTTTGGTGTGATTTGTTTAAATGGATTCCATGATGAACTAATTTTGGTTAATTTGACGATTACAATATGTTACAAAATAATAATCCATAATTCAGGTATTATCCTTACATAATATTATTCATGAAAAATATTACTAATTAATATCATATATATTCATCCAATATATGTTTAGAACTAACCTTATAATTTGGTGATGAAAAAAAAGCACATCCACCATGGAGTAAGCATTGCACATGTATACATGAGCCACATTTTCATTTTTCAAAAGATACAAAAAATAATGAAAAGAGTGATTAATCATTAAAAAACTACGTAATTATTTAATATCATATCTATTTGTAAATTACTTTCTGAAAACCATTTGTGAAGGTCGGTGGTGTAAAACAAAACATGTCATCCATGGAGGCTGAAGTCAGCATGTACACCCCAGTGATGTTTTAATTTTACTAGTGGTAGGAGGGGAGGTAAAAACAGATTATTCCATAAAAATAATAAAATATAAGTACGCTAATTATATTTATGTAATTATGTTATCATTTAAGGAATATATTTTGGATGACGTAGAAGAATAAATAAAGTAATGGAAATGAAGATGACTGATTAGAAGTTTTTACCTTACTCCTCATGAGAAAACCTTGATCCTTATTCGAATGGTATTTTTTTAGACTAAAACATTTTAAACAATGAAACAAAGTTATTCAAATATTTGGTTATAATTTCATCAACATAAAATTCATGGGGTGTTTAGATAATTAGGGTTCTGATTGTCCCCCTTTATATATGAGAAGGGTATCACATTTTTTAATGCACATAAGTTTATGTAAAAGACATGTCAATTTTAAAATAATGTGGCTCCAAAACTTTAAAATAATGCAATTTGGATAACCCTTGGTCAATCCAACTCTTATCCAAAAAAATAATGGGATAATATGTGAGATATTTAATGTCCTTTTTCCCTCGATTTTATATTTTAACCAAATAAAACCTTAGTATGGTAACTTATTTTTTACCTAAGTAACTTATATTTATGCATACAAATAAATTTACCTTTATATTAAAATTTATATATTATTATTAAATAAATTATTAATTTTTAAATAATAAATTTCTAAAAGTGGTAAAAACAAATTCCAAAATATGATGTTGATAACGCATATAAATAACTTTTAGATAAAATATTACTTATGTTGGAAAAAGTAAATCATTGGTTTATAAATTAAACAAATAATTTTAAATATATAATTTTTTTCATAAATATTTATTATTAAAAATAGTTTTATAAAATTTTAATTCATAATTATATCATAATGATGGCGTTAAATTCACGATACTTGGAAAAATGGTATTTTAACAATTCATTAAAAAATAAATCATTTCACAAAAGTCCAAAAATAATCAACCTAAAATAATTTTTACACGATTAGTTATAAAATAAATTTAATTTTATAAATTTTTTATTATAAATTTATATTTTTATCTTCTAAATGACATTATATAATATAAATAAAACTTATTTTATAGAAAATTTGTCTTCCTAACGTGAAGTGTTCGTAATCTTAAATCAAATCGATTATAAATTAAATTAATGTTAATATATTTGTTCAGAAAGATAAATATTACTTTTTATAATAATAATATTTTAAAATATATGTTGATTATATTCATTTTTTCTGGAAACCCCATGTACAAGTTATATAAAAATCAACTTGGATGGTGTGGTGAAAGGAAATATGAGACTGATAAGTTGTTGAGGGATTTTATGAAACCAAATGTGGAAGTCTGTGGTATGATAACAAGAGGGTTGTGTCTCCTCATTGTCTTATAAATATTAAATAGATAGATTCATCATGTTAATTCAAAATTCTAGATAAAAAATAGATCAAGCTTCAGCTCGAGGAGACCTAAAACCTCCTTGTGAACGCCATCAAACATAATGTTACATCACCCTCAAGGTGTCTCACAACAAATATGTTGAATGGTATAAACTAATAAAATAATTAAAATTTATGGTGTTTTGATGCTTTTAAAAAGGAAACACAAGTTCTGAAATATTCACTAACTTATGACTGGTCTTAAGAAGTCTCCATTCTTACGTAATTTAATCTACTATATCGGGGACCTCTTCCCTAAAATTTGTAAAACTTTAATATTTTATTCATTTAAGAAAGATTTAGATATTAGTTCTTATCCCAATAGTGTTATTGATTTGATCATAATCTTTTAAAAGAGATCAATTTTATATATTATTGTAAAATACAAAACACAAAATAAAATTCTTATGAAACCAATAAAATTAGTATTAAATAGTATTTATTATTTATTTAAAAATAGAATAATATTTTAATTGATTACTAACATTTATTTATTATAGGATTACATATTCTTATAAATTTCCTAATGATACCAATTTAATATGTATTTATCAATTTTTTGGAGTTTTAGACGAATCCATCATTTTAAAATAACATTATTTAAAATATAAATTACATTTTGAAATATCAGGCTGCTACATTAAATCATCTTCACCCATTAACTTTAAACTGTGTTTATTTTTAATGAAATTCATTTAAATGAAATCTACCAACTTATTTATCCTCTTATTACAGCACAAGTATAAAATTCAATAAAATAAGTGTCCCATCAAAACATATTCTCAAATTTTTTCATTAAATTTTTCAAATATTGAATTTTAAAAATTCATTAATCATGGAAAAAAATAAACTAACCAATTTACTCCACTCATGACCAAATATTTCATCATTTATGTTCTCTTGACAAGTGTCTCACCATAAAATCATATCCCCTCAATCTTAATCCTAAATTCAATGATTCTTTAAAATTTTCTTTTATAATTCATTAATTTATAAATTATATATGGATTTATTTTATTATGTATGAACTCCCTTAACCGCAGGGAACACCAATGATAAATTTACGCAATTTATCCAAAACTATTTTATGATTTATAGTGTAGGATTTTTGGTTGATCATCAGATATTTATATTCCTCATATTTTGTATTACGAATTCATATTTTGTCATTCATTTGACCTAGAATATTAGAAAGGGTCTTGTAATCTATAAATTTAGTTCTATTATTTAAATTTTTTAGTTTCTTATGATAGATATTTGAGATACTTTAAGTTTAGATGTAGAATATTTATATCAAAAATTTAGGAATCATTGGGGGATTTCGTAACATTTTATGTGGGTTCGAAATCAATATTGAGTTATATAATTAAATTTTTTTGGTGATTGAATATTATTCTTGAAATTTCTATTAAAATATTTAATAAAAAAATTCCGACAAATGAGATTTTTCATGAAAACTATGGATTCTGATAAGAAAATTCTCACATTAATAGTTTTTTAAAAGTATGAAATTCAATATGAATTTTTCTGGGTTCCTTAGTTCCTTGTAAATGAAAATTCTTGTTTGAATTTCATATTGTGGATCTAGATATAGATTTTTTTGGAGAACATGCAACTTGGATATGGAATTATATGCTTCATACGTAGGATGAAAAATTTTAAAACCTATAAGTTTAATGCTTTAAGGTTGGGTTAACTAGAATTCATTTTGGTAAAAATTCATCGGTGAAAACTGCTTTAAAATATATTTGTTTTACACCATAGGATAGGGTTTCTTAGATTATGTAATTAAAATATATATATTTCACACCATGGGGATAGGTGTTTAAGGCATGGTACTGACTACTCATGCCTGTGTCCAATTCCACTAATTAGCAGCCTCGAGGGATGATTTTTTCCTCACGATCTCCCACTTCCTTGAGAATCGACAACCAAATATTTATTACTATTTGATATTCCCTACAAGATGGATTCATGATTTCAATGATGAATGGAGCATATTTATTCTATTTTAAATCTATTTTTGTTGTTATATTAATAGGCCCAAATTATTACATCTCATTATTAAGAAATCTCACATCTTCTAAGCCTCTTTTCAACTTTTGGATCTTTTTATAATCTACAAATTATCTTAAAGCATGTGGGTTTATATCTTAATTCATAGCCACATCATAAAAAAAGTTATACTTAATTATAATCTTATCCTAAATCATAAATTTTAATTTTGGAATCTAAATGATTTTATACCATTAAAATGTTTTTCTATTCTAAAGTTTCTAAAATTTGTTCTTTAATGAATAGCATATAAACCGATTAATGTGGTTTTCCATCCTTAAGATCATATTAAAAGGTAATACCCTTAAATTTTGAATTTTTTTAATATTTTTCCCAGATTATAAAATCATATATGTTCTCATGTGGGATTATATTCACAAAATACCGTCCCTCTCTTAAGGTGATGTCTATGAAACACTCTATAGTCATTTACTCTATCTTAGTGGGAACTAATTTGTAATGTATATTCAATGAACTACAGGTGTCACACCCCCAACTATTCCAAGCCGTCCAATTACCAACAAGAACACACCTAGCTGCACACAGTGGTTTAAATCACAAATATACATGTTATCACCATCAAATTGATGACTCACTGAATCATTTCTTGGTCCTTCATACTGTATTTCACAACCCCTAAATAGATACTCAATCTATATAAGGAACCCACTCTTTGATCAATGTTTCATAACACATATCTATTAGAATATTACAAAGATAAAATAGATGAATGACCCCTTTGACCTCATATAAAAACTATGGATTAAAATTTAAAAAAAATACTTCATGATCAGAACAAACATATATGGTATTTTATCAAAAATATCCCCCAAGAAAATTTATACTTCCATATTTATATTTTCTCAGGACCTAACTATTTCAAGAACTCTATCAATATAGATATATTTTACATTATGTAAATTGTTTCTATCCTAATAACAAAATGATATAATTCCACTTATTTAGTTTTATTTGGGTATTATATTTCCTTGAGTGAAAAAAATGTCCTCACACATTTATGATAAAATCCATTTTATTGTGAAAAACCATGATATCTATAGAATTGAGGGTGTTTTTAAAATAATATCATACCTTATAATCGACATCAAATGTAGCTTTAGTAGTAAAATATGTTTTAAGAGACATCCAATTAATATATTCACTAAATAAATTCATTGAAAAGAAATAATGAAACCTCAAATCGATCCTAATATCAATTTATTATATTTTCAATAACTATTCAATCCACCCTCCTCAGATGAATCCATGGTAACAATTACATTAATCATTATTCCCATTTTCACACATTTGGGATTGTTAAATACAACCTCATATACCATGAATATAATATCAAGAATAAAGAGTTCCTGAAAATCCATATAACTCACTCTAAAGTCAGTGTCACATCTTGTTACATATCAACAAACCTAATCGGAAAATACTAATATCTTTGAATTCATCTAATAACTGGGTAGATTTTATAAACATTAATTTATAATTTATTAAATAAATCACTAAATAATATTGTTTTGATGTTTCCACTCAAAATTTTCATTCATCAAATCTATATTGACATTGGATCATGTGCGGTAAATATATAAGATGAATTGCTTTTCGCCTTTGAGGTACAGTATTCCAAAAAACTGTAGATCATATTGACATTGATGAATGAATAATGTACTGTTTAATATTTCATTAGATTTTATTCTTCACACATAAATAGATATGTATGAGATCCATGGGAGAATCTAGGAATATTTAAAGACCTATACATAAAAAAGAAATGATATTGTATTTCTAAACAGTAATTTACTTTCTTGCATTCCCAATGGCCAATTAGGGTTACATTTTTAGAGAAATATGTCATAAATATTATGTTAAACCCTTAAACATTAGAAATTGGACACTTACAATGAGTATAAATTATTTTGAAAATATAAAACATTTAAAAGGAAAAAAGTTTTCTTTTCATGAAAAATCATTAAGAATTTTAAATTGATTTCTTTATTGTTCCTACTCATCCAAAAACCCTATAAAAATATTAAATATGTGGGGTGAGAAAAAATATCATTGTAAGGGATATAAATTAAATAAATTAGTCAGTATATAAAAAAAGATGAAAAAAAAAATTATTTTTCTTTTTTTACCATATTCATTAAAGATATAAAATTAATCATAAACAGATAGAGAAAAAATTTCTAAACAAAAACCTTAAAATCGATGACAATAAAATTGAAAACCTATTAGTCATTTTAGAGATTTATATTCAAATATCATGTTCACTAATATTACAAACAATTGTAAACAAGATAAATACATAGTGTAAACCACCCTAGTTAACTCCCTACTTCTTTCACTTTCTTACTTGGAACATTACCCAATGAATTCAAGGGATATATAATGTTCACTTGTCATATAAGCTGTATCAGGTTCACTCCTTATATAAGTTGTATCGGGCTCACCAATCTATAGGTTGTATAAATCTCAAACATAATATTTTTTAATGATAAATTAATCTATCATGAACAAAACATTTTTAATATTTCACATTTTCATCATAAATGAAATTAATGAATTATTTCAACCCATACATTAAACACTTTTTTATATCAAGATATCCATTCTTTATAAAACCAATTTTTTATATAAAAGACTAAAAATTCAGAAAAAAGGGAATGTATTCTATTTGAAGCCCCATGGAATCATGTAAAGGTATAAAATTAACAAATAATGGTTTTGGTGGAATGAAAATGTGTTCAAGGTAAATATAATAAAATAAAATATTCTTTTTTATATTTTCTAATGAATCTCAAATCATTCCATATGTAATTAATAATGGTTTTCCTTTTAAAAACATTAGGAAGAAAGTAAAAAGAGGTATTTATAATTTATTTATTTAAATATAATTATATCAATAAAATAATTTTATGAATATAGATATGAATGTAAAATATTAGAAAAAAATCCATAAAATAATCAAAATGAGTTTTTACGATATACTATCCCTTGCAACATGATAACTTTTGAAACAATTAAAAATTAAGATAATGATCATTGGAGTTTTTGTAAAAACATTAATTTCAGTTAATAATAAAAAATACATCCATACAAAAATTTATTTACCAAAAAATGAAAATTTATGGTGAAAATAGATTTAGTCTCAAAGAAAGGGAATTGAGACTACAAATCTCTTAACATAAGTGTCATCTAGATTCGTACACTATATAAATACAAAATAATTATATTAACATTGTCTTATGAAAATTTAATAATTTTTTAAATTTAAATTTCATTATTATTATTTCTTTTATTTAATTTATTACCATTTTTTATTTAGTTACTGAAATATTTATGTTCATATTGGACATTTTGTGGTCGTTCGGTTTAGACCTTCAAAACCACATAAGTCTTTTTATTATAGGAAAATTTTTCTTGATTACATAATTTATAGAACAATACGCATGTTATATTTATTATATTTGTACATTATATAAACTTTTAAAACAATCCAGAAAATTCGTTTAGGAAAAACTAACCATGCCATTTCATGGAGTATGTAGTCCATTCATATGCTTGAATAACATTTTCATTTTTCTAATGGGTAGAAAAGAAATAAATTAGATCATATATTATTTCTACATAGTGATAAATATTATATAAATGCAATATTAATTCATTATTTATGTCCTTGTGAACATATTTATAAGGTTAAAATGAAAAATGAAACGCATCGTTTTTTGGAGTTTGTATTACACATGTACACAAAAAATACATTATCATTTCTAAATGGATGGAAAGGTAAGAAAATAGATGATATATTATCTTCAAAAATAATAATTCCATTAATAACACACACATATATATATATATTCATCATTATAATCATCCCTAGTAGGAATTGATGAAAAATGAATTTCATCAACTCATGAGGCATTACTCCACACATACCAATGAACAATGGTTTTGTTACTCATTTAATGTAGAAAGTGGTGAATAAATGTTTATACCATAAACATAAGAAAATTTTAATATATTTATGGTATCTATGTAATTATATTACAATTTCTATGTGATTTGTGTATGAGGTTGAAGTAAAATTAAAAAATAATACACTCAGTTATAAACAAAGTCTCATCTTCAGAAAACCTCCTTAGGTTTCACCTAAATCCTTATTAGGATGATATTCTCATCAAACCAAGAAAATATAGGACATGGGGAGTTATTTTATTAAGGTATTTTAGGATCTAAGAGTCTCTTCATGTGTTGTGAATATATGAGAGGGGGCATGATTATATAGGTGAGGGAGAGAACACACTTTTAATTTTTCAAAAGATTACAATATTGGAATGTCTCACTCAACAAAAATGGATCCTAATGAACTATATCAAATTAATGGATGACATAGGTTATAAAATAGACCATATAATTGTATTTATAAAATTATTTAGGTCATTTAACCCTTATCATTATTGTTTTAACTATTTTGTTTTCTTTAAACTCTTACTATGGTAACTGATTTTGAACAAAATTATTATTCATAACAACAAAAAATTTAAGTGGCCTAAAAACGAAAATTGTAAAAAAAATATTAAAAATATAGATAATATTTTATTAAATTATATTTATTTAAGTGCAATATATTCTATGTAACATAAACAAAAAAAAATATGCAAAATTATTTTCCCAAAAAATACATTTTTAAATAAACAAATATTTTTATATCAAAATCACCTATACCACTCATTCAAATAAAAATAATAGAATATTATTTATTAAAATGTAACTACTAAAATTTTAAAACCAATATAATAAATAATGTGACCTTTTAAATACATGAAATAAAAAATTGTTTTCATAAAAATCAAAATGATCAACTATTCACACAAAAATAAAATTTTTTAGGAATTTCCAAAAAAATCAATCTATGGTAATTTTAAATTTTTAATTTCAAAAATTATATCCTTTTTATCAAAATCTAATTTTAAAATGTAGAAATGAATCTTTTATGTAAAACCGTATAAGACATGTATATAAATTTTTTAAGAATTAAACTATCTCCTTTTCAAATAAAAAATTACATTATATAATTATGATGAATATATTTATATAAAATTTAATTGATAAATATTTATAAAGATTTAGATTGAGTTAATATTAACATTACAAAGTTTGTTACATTCTTCTACCCATTTTAATGTTGTGTCCTTGCAATTTTATTCATTATGTAAACTAGCGGGGATATTTGTCCTTAATAGTATTTCCAAATACTCAGGTTTCTTCTCCAACTATATTGAATTTAAAAAAAATTAACAAGAAGAATCATATTATTTGAAACACATTCTCTTTAATCAATATTAGAATCTTTTATTTCATAATATTAAGTATTATCTTCCAATTATACTACTTAAGGGCTCAAAAAATGAGATGTATGAGGTGTGTATTTCCTAAATACTGAACCATAAAACACATAAATCCCTCTAGGATGAAATATAAGGTATGGTAATTTGTTAAGAAACTAATATAAATTCATCAATAATTAAGTATAATTACATAAACCATGGACCTAAATTTTCCATTCTACCAAAACACATAACATTTTTTCATTGAAATACTTTAAGGGAATCATGACTACTTTCCTTGAATGAAATATATTTCCAATATTTATCTACATAAATCTTTTGAATAATCTAATATTATTTCATATTATTATGAATCATCTTCATCTCCTTAACCATAACACTTATCATCTCTAGTTCCAACAAATTCATTTCACATACTTCACCCAAACAAGTTGGAGTCCAGAGACACATTCTATATAATACCTCTAAAGGTGTCATCTATATAGTAGAATGAGAACTCTTGGTATAAGAAAATTCAACTAATGAATTATGAAGATCTAAAATTCGATGGAAATACATTAAAATGTATCAAAGAATGTCTTTTTATGTTTTAATTTTTTTCTCAAATTGTCTATCAGATTAAAAAAAGAATCATTTTACTGAGATTTAATTCAGTACTCAATGACTTTTTAAGTCCTTTCAAAAAATAAATGCAACCTTGGGATATGGTTAAATTAAATAGAGAGAAAAAATCTATTTAATTGTTCTATCTCATTATGATATATTCATGAAAGCTGATCTAAATACAAAGTATCGTGAATAGTAAGAAAATGTGTATAATCAGTCAATCAATCAATAATAAACCAAATCAAATTATAACATTGATATTTATTGGCAAACCCCACTATGAAAACCATAGATATATTTTCCCATTTCCTCTCGATCAATGGAAAATCATAATGCTTCCCTTTTGGTAATTTTAATTCTACTTTATCCTTTGTTCTTATAAAAAATTTCATGGTAAATTATATAATATAGTTATTCACTCAATACCACAAGTAATACTCTTTAATGTCGATGTACATATTATTACTACATAGATGAATAGGAAGGGTAGATATGTGAGATTCAATCAATAATTCCATTTTCAACTGCGAGATAGCTGGCACACAAATCCTATTTCCAAATCTCCAAAACATCATCATTATCAATGTAAAATTCAAGAAACTTACCTTTATTTACTAGTACTTCCTTTTTTAAAAAAAAATAATTGTCTACCTTCAGACCTTGGTTTGTTATGTCTTAAAAAGTTCACGACAATAACACATAGAACAAAAAAATAATTTCCTATATAAAAAAAGTATAGGCTGACATTCATCAAATCATTTACAAAAGGATCATGTTTTAAACATATCATTGTTAAGGATATGTAATATTTTTAACTAAAATCATAGGCTACATTGTTTTATTTTCCATGATGGTAATTTATCAGAAAATTATAGTCCTTTATTATTTCAATCCTTCTTCTCTACATCATGTTGAACACTTTATGGGGGGATATATACTAAAAAATTATGATTAGAATATATATAACATTTTACTCTATATAAATTATATATCTTTACATTTAAGGAAAAAACTATATAAGATACTTCTAGATCATGTTTAAGATAATTTAGTTAATGTGGTTTCAATTTTTAGGATTCATAACCAATTATATGATCATCCTGAATCACAAAACAACCAAGTTCCTTCAAAGCATTATCAGGGTCAATAGCTAGGCTATCTTGAGAGATAATATTCTTAAGGAAATAAATCTTATACAAGAAAAATTCACATTTAAAAATATTTATGTTTTACTTATTCTCTTTCAATGTTTTCAAAACAATACTTAGGTGTGATTTATGATCCTAGTGACTTTTAAAATATACCAAAATATCATTAATAAAAAACCCCAATCTTATCTAAATAGTCATGGAAATCTATATTCATAATATCAATGTGTATATGTGGTGCATTAAAAACCCAAAGGGAATAACCAAAACTCATAATTCTCATATATAGCCTAAAACATCATTTTTATAATATCTTTAACCTTCACCATTAACTAATAGTATCTTGACAAAATATCAATCATTGAAAAATACAACAGTCCCCAGAGTTATTCAATCAAATCATCGATGTGATTTAAAGGATACTTATTATAAGAGGTGATGTTATTCAAGGACCTACAATAAATTAAAATCCTCATTGAACAATATTTATTTTTAACAAAAAAATTGGGATAACCCCATTTTGAAATTCTATGAAAAATGAAACCTTTATAGTGAAATTATTACAACTATTTTTAAAATTACAAAGATTTAATTCATCCAAATGATAAGGATGTTGTTAAATTGGTGTAGAATCAAGCACTAAGTCAATAATAATCTCAAACTCCTAATCAAAAATAAATCCAATAATATAATCCAAAAATACATTCACATATTCATTCACAACTAACACATCACTAATATGAACAATTTCCATTTATATAATAACACATTCCTAGTATCTATCAATTCTCCCTTTAACCAATTTATTAGGTTCATGATATTCTATAAGAGGTACATATTCTTTCAAAATAATTTCTTATCTATTTGATCTATATTAACATGATAAAATAAAATCTAACCCATTCCCAAAATAAAATCAATATCTACAATGAGTATCTGAATAATATTTCTAGGAAAAATCATCTCACTAATAATATTGGGAGATTGTTATAAATCTTGATTACTTTAAAACATCAACAATGATTTTTCAGTAAAAGTCATATATTATTTTCATGATATTAAATTCCAATTGTACATGAAAATTTATCATAAAAAAGGTAATGTGAAGATCCATATTCAAACAAGGCATTGGAATAATTTAACTAAATAAGTAACATACCCATCAAAACTACATTTTATGGAAAACAAAAATATTTGATGTAAAAAATGTTTTTTATACAAATTTTATAAATTGATATTTTTTGAATTATACCTTAGGAAACTAAATTTAGACAGGAATTATCATAATTCCCAATCTCATTATAATTAAAATATCTCACTATTAGCTGACTATTTGTTACACTATTCTTGGATTGATCTGTAAACTTTTATTTGTGATTTTGATCACACCTACCAAACTAGAATGAATTTTTATATCCTATAAAACATTCCCAAAAATCCCTTTTACCACACTTGTAAACAATTTGGGTCTTACCTTTTTATTTCTTATTTGACTACTTCTCTATTTCATTCATCCTTGACCATTTCTTTCTCTTTTTATCATGAGGAATAAAAGTGTTAGCAAACTCAATCTCAAGATTCACTTCACAATGAAAAACATTCTCATAAATTTTATATTCACATAAGGCCAATGAAAATTTAAAACACTATTGTATTACTAATTAAATTCTATTAATTTACTATCAAGTTCCAGAGTATAATCTGGTGTATACCTAGGAAATCTTGTAGTGTTTTCTTCTTACGCGAATATTAAATCCTCTTTATTTTCCTCAAATCCATGAATTGTTTTTCTATTCTAAGTCAAATAGATTTTTTAAAATATTTCTCCTAGAAAATATTCTTCAATATATCTCATTGCATGGAATAAATCCAATATCCCTTCCTAGTATTCCTAACCAATGACAACCACTATTCAGTTTCACCTTCGAAATGGTAAATAAAAGTATTACCTTTTGATGTTCTGAACATCCCATGACATAAAAATATATTTTCTCATATATGTCTATCTGTTGCCTACCACTAGTTATAAGGTTTAATAAAGAATTATAAGTTTTTAATGAAATTATCAACAACAACAATGTTTTTATATAGTGATTATAGTCTCTATTTTACACGAATGCCAAAATTATTTATATCTAGCATCAACTGAGTCATCACTATAATAAACTACTCTACCACAATTCCAACCATTATAGGGAGCTGCTTTGGAATGATATTATACTCCTTGTACCATACTAATTTAGATTCTATGATTCATTGTGGAAAACCATTATAAATGGACATATATCAGATGAATTGAATGGTAATTATCGAATGTTGTATGATTTAAAATTAACTGTAAATTATAATCTCTCGTGTGTATTTTATTAACATTAACATAAACTCGATAGTTTTTGAAATATTCCCTCCTATGTATATCCGAGGGAACCATCCTAAAAAATTACACTACATTATTTTTTTTAAATAATTAAATTTATTACATTCCCAAAAACCATTCAGGTTTAGAGATTTTGAGAAATTAATAATAACTCTTATATATAAAAATATCATTCATTAAAAAGTGGACAATTCCCCCGCAATATATATGATTGTGCTATAGAAAACATTTTAAAGGAAATAAATTTCCTTTTCTCTAAAAATATAAATGACTTAAACTTTATTTCTTCTTTATTCCTACTCACCCATAAACCGAGTAAAAAAAATTTAAAATAAGTCATTGGAAATAATATTGGTAAGAGATTTAAAAAATAAATATGTTAGTCCAGTGAAAACATGAAAACCCATAAAATGTTTACATTTTTTAATTTAATTTTTTAGTATAAAAAATATATCACATCCACATGGGTAAAAACTTTTTTCCCAAGAAAAACCCTTAAACAACATTATAATAAAATCTAAACCCATATATTCATTTTGGAGAATTATATTCATAATATCTATTAAATCATGTTAAAAATAAATGGTGTCTTGTTTAATCTAAAGGGGTCCCCCCCCACACACACACAAAAAAAAGACACACATTTAACTCAATCCTTATATAATTAAAATAAAAGTATCATTTACCAATTAATTTGATAGAATTACATGTGTCACAGGTCATATAAGTTGTATTAGGAACACGTTTAATATAAGCTTCATTCGTCACACCAATTGTATAAGATATATTAGGCTCACTCAGTCTCATTTATAATTTTTAAGTTCCTTATAAATTTCCAATCCAATTAATATTCACAAATTTCATCCTAAATACCCTAAAAACTCTATTCAATACACAAAAAAAGACTTACAATTTTCGAAATGTCATTTCCATTTAAAACCCCTATTTGAAAAAAAAACTAAAAAACCTAAGTCTAAAATAGAAAATACTTTTTAAAATCCATAGAATCATGCCAATTAGTCTAAATAATGTATAATAGTCATTATAGTGGGAATATGAGGTTATATAATATATGTTAAAATAAAAAAATCAATTTTCCTTTTGTAATGGAAGTCAAACGTTCTATATAAAATATGTATAAAAGAATAATTTTTATATCCATTGAACAAAATCAAAAAATAAATTTATTAATTAATTTATATATACATATATAAATTAATTTTCAGAATATGGAAATGGAGGATGATTATTTTGAAAATAAATCTATAATACTTTTTAAAAATGTTTTTACAGAAAATTGCCTTTTATGATTTCATAAATTGTGAACCAATGAAAAATTAAACATAGTAACTGATAATGGATTTTTAAACACATTAATTTCATACTTTTATGATATATTACATCCCTAAAGTAGTATATGCACCCCCATAAGTAAAAAATATTTTGAAAATAGCTTAAGTCTCAAAGAATGAGAATTGATTCAAGGAATCTCTACCTTATGTGTGTTAAGATTCACATGATATCA
Source organism: Viscum album (assembly GCA_963277665.1). Lineage (NCBI taxonomy): Eukaryota > Viridiplantae > Streptophyta > Magnoliopsida > Santalales > Viscaceae > Viscum > Viscum album. Next base: position 648,719,846 of record OY728119.1, read on the forward strand.
AACTCCAAAATAATAAAATTATAACATTTTTATGATTAGTTAATAATATTTTTCAGGTTAATTTCAATATTATTATTCATATTATTTTATTTATTAACATTTTATATTTATTCAATAAAGTAGTTAAGTTCATGTTTGACATTTTGGTGTCATTCTGTTTACAGCTTCATAATTAGTTCGGTGTGTTGACCATAGTCAATTGGTTTAAGTTTACATTATCTCAATAATATTAAAGTTTTTATAATTATTATATTTATATATTTTATACTCTTTTAAAACAAACCATTCAAGATGATCATGAAAAATGAACCATGTTATTTCACAAAGACTGTATTTTTTCCATACGCATGAATGAAATTTTTAGTTTCCTAATTGGTAGAAAATAAGTAAAGTAATGAATATTTTTCATTTATATAATCTAAAATGTGTAAAAAATATCATATTTATTTATTATTTACATCCTCATGACTATCCTTTTTAGGTGAAAATAAAAAATGAATCACTTCTCTTCATGGTGGTGGTATTCCACATGTACTCACAAATGACGTTATAATTTTTAAGTGGAATGAAAGTTAAGAAAATTGATGATATATTTTTTATAATGAGTTTTTTTTAAATCATGAATGTCATACATTTGTACATTATTTAAATTCTTAGAACTATCCATGAGGGGTGGCTATGGAAAATTAATTACTTCATTTCGCAACGTGGTAGTCCTCACATAGGCACGAACAATGGTTTTGTTTTTCCATTTTTTGAATATTTAGATTAATAAATAGTTATGAAAACGATTAATTTTGTATATTTTATAAAATAATTTTATTATATCACAATGGTTAGGATTTACTTTAATGATTTGAATGAATAAATAATAATAAATTACTCTATTAAGAATTATACCTCTTCTTCGGAACACATCCTTTCGTTTATACATAATGTCATCGTAGGTTCATATTATGAACAGACCAGGAAATCTAGGATATTGGTAAGAAGGTAAGTATTGTATTTGGGTAGGAATGTTCCATCATAAGATTCTCTTAACATGTGATTAATAGAGGATGAAGGATTTTCTTTTATAAGTAAGAGAGAGGACACACCTTGAATTTTTTCAAATATTAAATCATGTTAATGAATTACTCAATCCAAATTGATCAAAAAAGTTTCATTTACAAATAATATATTATATATGGTCCATATAATAAAATAAATAGTATTTATACATGTTTTGACGTCATTTTTTCCCTTCAATTTTTATTTTGAACCTTTTTAAATGTTTTTACTCTTAATGTGCTAATTGAATTTTTAAACAGAGTTATAATTCATAAAAAACAATAATCAATGTTTCCTCATTAAAATAACTTGTATTGATGTATATGAATCTGGGGTAAATTTTTTCAAATTGAATATGAATAATTGAAATAAATAACTTTTAAAATAAACCTTCAAATCTTGAAGAAAAACGTTTTTCCATAATAAAACTTTCTTATGTATAAAAATGTGTTTGTAACAAAATCAAGTGTAATATTGAATCCAATGAAATTTATTTTATTATTTTCAGTAAAAACAAAATCCTTAATCATTAAAACTAATCCAAAATACAACTTTGACTTTTTAATACGTGAATGAAAATAAATTTTTTTTAAAAATCACTATTTTCTAGAATTCAACCAAAAATAAAATTTTTCAGAAATTTTATAAAATGTCACTCTAGGATTATTTTGAATTCCTGATAAACAAAATAAAATCCTTCTTTAAAAATAAAAATAGAAGATTTATAAATTAATATTTTAATTAATACAATGAAATATATGTAAACTAACTTATTAATAATAAAATTATTTCCATTTTGAAATTATTTAATACATAGATAAGGAACATAACTATATAAAATATAATTCCATAATATTAATAATCAATGAAATCTATTTAATATTAACATTAATTTTTTTTAAAGATTTCTTATATTGGATTGGATTATATGATATGAATATGAACCAATAAAATTTTCAAATACTTATTTTTACAGTTTCACAAAGCATTGAGATCCTAAAATATCATATTAGAGGAGTCATATAGTAATTTAAATGAATATAAAATTAACTTTTTATAAATTTCAGATCATGGAATTGTAATGTACCCAACATCATGAGAAGTTCATTGACTTGAGATATGATGGCCAATTTATGGCTATCCTACGATCGAAAATATTTTTTGGAAATAAAATAATAAAATATATATATATATATAAAACATATTTTATTATAAATGGTTGAATTATTAGTTTCCTAAGGTTATAAAATCACAAAAGAGGGTGCCTAACTACAACATCAATGGGGTGGGAGAATAAAAGGAAAAAAATATACATGCATAAGGGAGAAGTAATTACATCTAAAAAATAAAATCCTAAAGAAATATGGATAATGTGGCCACTACCCACAGTATGCATTTACCCCCTGCTGATGAGGTTGATAGTGCATCACTCACATATCCCTTTATAAAAAAATTATTTTTTCTATTTTTTTGTGGTGTAGGGGCATGAAATGTGCCTCAATGTTTCACTCCTTCCTTACATGGTATGGTTTTAACATGAACCATCCATACAACTAGGTATCATTTACCAATGTTGGGCCAACCCTGCAAGACCATCATTGTCAATTGTGTTCCCAACGAGGGATCTGAAACCCTCTTGGGGTTGTAATAAATATTCCACCTCTTAAGAACTTAGTAAAATTTATATAAATATTTTAAATAATTGGAGTGAAAAAAAATTATTATTGGGACTATGAGACGTATATATATTGAATAAAAATTATATTTAAATATTTTAATTCATAGATAATAACCTCATTTTTTATTGGAATTTTATATTATTTACAAACTAGATTTTTATTTTGACTGATCATTAGCTAAGACCATCCAATTTATGTTTCATTCATTTATTTATTGAATTTAAATTTTTGTAATGGTTTGTTTTGTAATAATTAATTAATAAATATATTTTTAGATGGTCTTCATATCATTTCGTAATATTTAAATATATATAGATCAATGTGCCCTCATTTTGAGTAATCAAAATGTATTCTCACGTCTTTTTTACTGTCTCACCTATGAGGGATTATATTTTGTAATATGGAGGAGTCCAGGATGACATGGTTCAAGTAAAGGGTCAACGTGGAACGAAACAACATAATTATTGAGATTTTGTTGATTTCATCAACTCAAGTCAGTGGATGGATCAAAGATCTCCTCTAGAGTATTAGTTTATCTATTATCTACTTGATTGATCAAACAGTAGAAATAACTTGTGATCATGTCATTATTTATTTTATTTTTTATGGTAAATAATTTTTCCATGTGTGTATGATTCAGGGTGACGTAGTATAATTAAAAAATCATTTGTAGATACTATTATTGAATTTCTATGATGAATGATTTCTATTTATTAATGGTTAAATTTGTGGTCAATATCATATGGTAGAAAGCTTGATAAATATAATATTATTGTATTCATAAAGACTATAAAATCATAGAATCTATCAAAGTAAATATTAATTGATCAATGTCTTCCATCACTTAATTTTGAACAAAACAATAGTAAGATGTTAATGTCATCTATATTTGAGGGCATATCAAACTATTATAAATTTCTAACAAGATTCTTGGATAGAATAAATTAAAATTGGAATATAATAAATAATCAAAGGATGAATGTTGAAATTTTTTAAGAAAGCATTGATTTATGAATGGTTACTATTTTTAGGATATGGTAATATGCTCAACAAATAAAATAATCATGTTTCGATGTTATTGGACAGAAAATCCAACCATAAAACTCTATGAGTAGTGAAATAGCCATATCTTTAATGATGGGGAGAGGTTATGAAGCATCCTTTCCACTAAAATACCAAATCTATTTATTATTTCAAATGATATAGTCAAGGATACCAGGATTTGATAAAATATAGAGAGGAATTTCTGATTATTAAAATTATAATGTCTAATAATAGAAAATCACGATAAAGTTTTTAATATTATAGAGTTTATTTTTTTAGAAAATAGAATGGGATACCACATTAACACTATGATCAATACTGGATAATAAACATTCCCTTACCCCTACTAATTTCTTAGAGTGGTATAGGTGCTTCTGCATAGTAATACAATATGAATGGAAATTATATTTTTTGATGTCCCCAGTACATTATGAGAAACCTCAAGAAAAAATATAGTATTTGATGGATAATTATAGGAATCTCTTAGATAATTATACAACTTTTTCTCATCCACAAGAATCATGAGAGGACAAAATGATGTAATGATTGAATATGTTTAATAATACTGGGAATAAACATAAATTAAATCGGATTATTCATGATAGTCCTTATCTAAGTTGATCAATTAAATTTATCAAAAAATGATCTCTCAATATATCTCATTCGCAAAACTGTATCACTAAGTCTCTCCATTTTCAGAAACAATTATAAAATGAAAATACTATAGAAACCATTTTTATATTTTTTTGGTAATTATCACTATGATGATAAAAACCTAATGTATGATAGATCGTTAGTTCCTATAGTTAAAAAGAAGAAACAAAGGTTGAAAAGTTAAATGGAAAGTATAATTACATTTTCAATATCATAATAACTTTATAATTATCAAAAGATACAAAGCAAGATCATTTAACATGATGCTATTTTCTTCACTTTTGAAAAGAAATATTTCTAGAATATAATATGCATTGAATTGAAGAATAATAAATTTGAAGATTATAATTAAATTATATTAATCACTCTTTGTAATATTTCTATTTTACTTATTGTATTTTTGACACAATATGTGAAATATATATTTGAATAAAAATAGAGATAACAAGGAAGTTTAGAAACATTAAAATAGGTAAGGTAAATTATCATTATAGCTAAGAAAGGGTCATTCTAATTTCATCATTGAGAAAAACAAGACTCATGTTTCATCCATTTTGGTTGATTCTAATTAATATATTATTTAGTATTCAGGTTGACCATGATATTTTTTTTCATCTGGTCATCGAATAAAATGATACATTGTTTCATTTGGGAAAAAAATTCTATTGTGTTATATACTCTACTAACAGTTTATTAATACTTAAATCATAAATAAATAATAATTAATATAAAATATAAGGCTCTAACCCAGTTTTGGAAATATAATTATAGGCCATGTAAATTTTTAAGAAAATGTCATTTAAATAGAAATAATGGTTCTTAGACTCTTCAAGATTTAAAACAATTAGGTATCAAACATAATTACTTATTTTGTTAAATGAAAATGATAACTTCATTGATAAAGGTGATTAATTCATAAGCTTCAAAAACATGTTCTGAAAGATATGTGTAAACAATTTCAAGTAGAAGGGATATAAAAATTCAAATACGTCATGAGATTACATAAACGGATTTGTGGATTATAAAAGTGAAGAGATAAATATTATTTTTAAAGGATATTTGAAACAGTTTGTAGTAACTTTAGAGTATATCTTAACCATGTATTTATCAATCATTAAAAATTTAAAAATTATTGGTAATAGCCACATACCCACACTACCTGACTCAAAGCTAAAATCATAAACTTTTCATTTCTTTCTATGATTCCCATGAAGGTTGCCCAATTTTCACCATCCAAAACAAAAAACATCAAAAGGTACTATTGGATCACTTATACACCCAATGACCATTTAGGTTTATTTTTTTTAGAGAATTAGTACAAACCCTAACTTAAACAGTATCTATAATATTAAAGGAGTATTTTATTTCAACTATACAAATCTTTCAATATTCCATATTAAGGCTAAAACATCTTTGAAAATCCTCATCATGTTATAAACCTTTCTAGAGACAAATAATTTAATAATAATTCTTTATAACCTAGGTAATATAAAATATAATAATGGTTATATCAAATGATCATTAAGGGTAAACATATGAATTAACAATTGAATGTCATTATTGAGACTATAATGAGAATAAAGGTATGATGATATAATCATAGTTCAGGACTGTAATGACCCGAACCGTTATAAATAAAATTCCTCTTATGATTTATTTAATTGTATTATTATATTATATGATTATATAAAACACATTAATTTATTTCTTTTTATTATATTTTAATATATTTTGATGACCATTAATTATCTTAACAATTTATAATATATCCATTTAACAGTGATCACATGATTTGTATAAATATTGGGTTTTTTCAAATCCAATTGGCATGGTCAAAGAAAGTGATGGCCTCGATTAATTTAATCATGCCTATGAATCTCATTTATAAGTTCTTCTTAGGGAGATAGTATCACTAGACGTTTCCCTTGACCAAACCCAAGATGAGATCCAATAACATAATCATGATAGAAACTATTAAAGGTACAATTTCAAGATCATCAAGATCACGGTCCAAACAATGTATGTCAAACCACCCCAAGAAATTCTCATTATCTCACACCTTACAATAGAGAATTTTCTAGTTTATTAAAGGGATATATATCAAGACCATTGTGATATGAGTTTGTAAATCATTTTATATAGAACAATGGATATATTTTCATCTAATTTTTTACTCTATATGTGATATTTATTTTATTGCAATAAAAATTAAATAGTATTTTTAAGTAATATTCAAATTCAATTAAGGTATTTATTTTTTGTGAATTAATTGATTTTTCAAATAAATAATTTTTTAATAAAATATTGTTTTTTTATAAAATTTAAAATATAAATGTTTATAAAATATTTATGATGTCAAATGTAAATTTTATGTGGGACCAAAAAAGTATTATTTAAAAAAAACCCTAAATTTATCAACAAATATATATTTTTATTTTGAAATTGAAAATTAACATATATAGAAAATTATTTATATAAATGCATTATTGTTTTTGGAATAAGAATGTTGAAATTTTCAAAAGCAAAATATTTCATAATTTACTGGGACTTTTGAATTTTCATGTAGAAAATTAAATGTCGAATAAATATACTTTATGTATTATGACATCATAAAGACCCAAAAGTGATGTAATAAATAATAAAATGGGATCCATGACTAAAAATATTCTTTCCCTTAATGACAATGTGATTTTAGGTTTATTTGATTATTTTTAAAATGACTTTACAAATCCTCAAAAACCATTAATATATTTTAATATTTTCAAATAATTTCATTAAGAGTACAACTCACTTACACATAAGAAATGTTATTATTTTATTATAATTTATCCCATGGTCATATAAAAAACTAAAACCACTCAAATTTGTTAAAAACAATGGAATGGTTTTTGGTTTTGGTTATGTTATTATATAGAGTCCAAAACATATGTTTGAGAGATAATTAAAAAAATACACACTAATTTCCTATATACACCCTCCCGAGATCACATTTCTCTTCACTAAAAATAATTATAGAACATCCATTATCTTCCCTACCCTCTCTAGTGTCCTTCTATGGTTCTCTATGGATATCAATAATCTCCTCCCAAGCATTTGGAGTCACACACTCAAGTAATGGGTCCTCACCATCTCTTCTTAACTCATGTTTATTTGTCATCTTATACAATATATTTCCAATTCCTAGTGATGGGATATTTCTTTCCATGTACCTATTACTAATTTTTTAATGTGTAAATTATGAGATACTTATTTCTCTCTCATCAAATCATTTTATGTATTTTAATGTGACATTGTTATGCATCCTAAATTTCATCGCAATTTTCCATTACAAAACAATTGTGTAAAGAATACCATACTCATTTCATATAAATGGTGTTTACCATTATACACTAATACTTATTTAAATTGTGACTTACTTGTGTATATTCTATACTCTTTGATCATGGAATATAAAATTATAATGAATGAATCCATGTTTTATGATCTATGTGCACACTTAAGCATTAGAATGAAATCAAAGTGTTTGGTACGACCATAATTATATAGAGCTCTAATGAATTTGGTAATGTTTATTCTCATTATATGTAATGTTTGGAAAGGTAGTAAACCTTATTTATTTTTTGGACATTTTATATCATGATTTCTGGGAAGTTCACATTGACTTATGTTTATGACATAGTGTTTTATGTTGTTTCCACATTTACCATGTTTTATTTATGATTATGATTCTATATCATACCTCCTTATTCCGGTTTATGATTCCTACTCTTTGTAAGCCCCATTGATATGGAAATATCCTGATATGTATTATTCTCTACATGTTACACTATGATTATTCCTTTACTAGTTTTTATAGCTCACCCCTTTCTTATGTATATCCCTGGGTTATCCAATACATTCTTAAGTGCGGGCATGTTAAAGAATTTGTCAATAATGTTGATGTTTGTTCTTATTATAAATTTGTTAAGTAATGTACATAATTCTCAAAGAAAAAAATACATATCTATCTTATAGGTTGTATTAAGTATAACCTTGGGTAATAAATCATGTATTAATGTTAAATAAATAGACGGTTGTTCATAGTTACTATTAGAGAAAAAGTTTTGTTATTTTTGGGATTGGAATTAGAAATCTTTAGGGATAAGACTAAGAACAATAAAGAAACCCTAAATTTTAGTAAGTGTATATTCATTGTTTTATCAAGATAATAAATCATCATCATGATATTATATATTGAGGTGGATCTGGAATAGATTTACATAGGGGTAATACCATAAAAACCCATATTTAGCTAGACTCAACTATGAACTAGTATATAAAAATGGGCCTTGCTTCACTCCTATAGTGACACTCCGATAGGATATGATTTTCTAAATTAATAACCTTGTTATGAACCATTATTAAGGAAAAAATACCCACAATAATATATATTTCAAAATAGATTGTGGATAACATAGATTAATGCCTCAAAATTCCTAATTCAAGAAAATACATGTAATTTATATGTTACTTATTTAATGTCATTAGATTCATGATTATGTTTTTAATAGTTTAAAGATACTCATCCCTAATTTTCTATTTATTCTAACTAATGTCTAGAAATATGAGGAATTATGTAAACAAGAAATGTGATGGGTAATGTGATGATTACCACAATGAGATATCCAACACAATGGGTGTGGGAATCATGAACATTGTAATGATATTATCTCAGATGAATCAGGTTCTAAATAGGATCCTAGATCAAGAAGAGTTTCCAAGTCCCTCTAATAATGAAAACGTGATATTGAGATCATTATGGGAAAAAGTCCTATAACATTCAATGGACCATTTAATCCCTTAATCACCGAACAATGGATCAGATCCATTGAGAAGGTCTTCCAAATCCATTAGTTTTATAAGAAAGACACAGTTCGGCTGGCGATTTATAATATGGAGGGGCAAGTCGATATGTGGCGGACATTTATCAATAATACAATGCATGAAGATGAGATAAAAAAATATGAGGTGGAATTAATTTCATAAAATGTTTTTGGTTAAATATTTTCCTCACACTCTCCATTATAAAATGTAATGGGATTATCCTTGGCCTCTAAATAAAAAATGAAAAACATATCTGGTCATATGATGAAAAAACAAAATACATGCCTTATGCACCTTCAGATTTTTTGTTAAACCTGAATACTAGATCTGCGACTTCTTTGGTGGGATAAAAACTAGTCTACGGAATGGATTGGAGATCCATGACATTGATAGCTACGTGGAAACTATCTGATCATCCCTCAATGTTGAAATGGTGATCGAATAATCTCAAGGGTATGATGGAGATAATTTGATGAAATTGGATTTTTATTCTAGTGGTCTAATGGATAAATATTACAGTTTCAAGAAACATTCACACCACACTTGGAAAGGGGGTGTAAAGAGGAACCCCTAAAATTGACTATGTAGGATGAGAAAATGATTTAGGTACAAGAAGAAAGGTCACCTAAATAGAACATGTCAACAAGAGTGACCAACTAATTCATTGAAGGATATGAATTCCATGGTCAACCCTCAGTGCATAGATCATTGATTTAACTACAAGGAACCAGGGCACTTTGTAACCCAATGTACTAAGATAATGTTTTTGCAAGAAATCCAACAGACTCTAAGGAATGAAGAGAGTGATTTTTCCATCACAATCACTAAGATGGTCATATGTATTCTAGTAATTCATTCTAGAATATAGAAATTATTTTTTTTCTACTTCTATGCATTCCTTCACATCACAAAATTTTAATATAACTATACCAAATCCACCACAAAACATATAAGCAGAGATGTTAGTGGAAATTAAAAATCGGGAAATTATAGCATCAAATGTATAGAAATACTCTCCTATCACAATTTTTGGGAGGAACTACCTAGATAACCTTATCATAGTTCCTTTGGGGTAATTTTATGCAATTTTAGCTGTGGATTAGCTTTCTCTATATATAGGAAACTTAAATTGTTACGAGAAGGAAATCACTTTCTATATTGTGATTAAACCATCGATTCTATACAATTTCAAGGAGGATAATAAATGTTATTTAGCACCAACATCTCAATAATGGATATTTTGCCTATTTAAGTAAGAATATGTATCCCAAATTATTGATTCTATGGAAGAGATCATCCTTGAAGACATGCCCATTATAAGGGAATAAGCCAATGTGTTTCCTGAGGAATTGTCTGGATTTCTTCCTATCCAAGAGGATTAATTTTCAATTGAGCTTATACCTATTTAGTTACAAATATCCATGAAACTGTATAAAATAGATATTGTAGAACATGAGGAGATGAAGGAACAACTATAAGAGAATATATATAAAGGGTCCATACGCCCAATTGCTTCACCATGGGGTGCACTAGTTCTCTTTATTAAGAATAAGGATGGGTCAATGCACATTTTCATTGATTATATTGATCTCAAAAAGATCACGATAAAGAACAAGTGTCCTCTACCATGGATTTATGACTTATTCAATTACCTATGTGGAGGAGAATACTTCTCCAAGGTTGATTTTCGATCAAGATATTAACATGTTTAGGTGAAGTTGTAGGATTTCCACATGACTAATTTTGATACAATGTACGTGCAGTATGAGTTCATAGTAATTCGATTTGGACTCAATCATTCTCAAAAAATATCCATGGACTAGATAAATAAAGTCTTTATAAATTACATCAAAAAATTAGTGGTAGTCCTTATAGAATATATTCTAATATAATCCAAAATCAACGAGGAGAATGAGGAGAATATGTCAAATTTGATAATGAAATTATGAAAGGAAAATAACTATTGCATTTATAAAACATGTTAGTTCTGGTAGATGTAAGTCTCATTTTTGCAGGCATATCATTGCAAGAACTGGGATATCAATGGAACCTTCAAAGGAATAAGAAATTTAAGGATGTTCTAGGCCAACATATTTGATAGTCATCTATAATTTCATTGGATTATTTGGGTACAATCTCCAATTTGAGAGAAATTTTTCATTGATTTCAAACACTCTAACTATTATCACTCAGAAGGTATTCAAGTTTTCTCAAAATGATGAATTGGAAGAGATTGTTATGGAATTGAAAAGGAGGATTATCATTACATCAGTGCATAAAATACCCACAAGTAGAGAACCTTTCATCATATTCAGTGATTCTTCAATGAATGGATTGGGCATTGTGTTGATTAAAAATTACAAAGTGATAGACTGTGATTCAAGGTAGTAGAGTGTTCATGAACAGAACTACCTAACACATCATCTAGAGTAGGCTCCAGTTATATTCTATTTGAAAATATGGGAGAATTATCTATTTGGAGAGATGTATAAATGTTATATAGATCACAAAAGCATCAATTATATATTCAAATAGATCTATATATTCCCAAATGAAGATGGTTAGAGCTAGTCACGTAATATGAAGGCTCAATTAACTATCATCCAAGGAGAGAGAATATAGTGCTATATTCTCTAAGTGGTAAAGATATAGTAATTATATCATTGATGAGAATAGATATTGATTTTATATTCTTAGATTTGTAGAGTATATATATTGGAAGCATAAAATATTGAATGTCATCAATCCTTTTATAAATGATTGAGCAACTGTATGTTTTTGAAAAAATAAAGGGCACTCAAAGAGTTAATGTTGTAATTCAAAAGAAAGTGGAAACTATAAGAAAGGTTAACTCTCTTTATGTGAATGTTAATGAAGAAGTTTTAATATTTGTGTCAAGACTCTGAATACCATCAAATCATGAATTAAAGAAGGGGATCTTGGTAGATGCACATTAATGAAGCTTTTGTGTCCACCATGGTAGGACAATGATATATCAACATCTCCAAGAACACTATTAGTGTGAAAATATGTAGATGGAGATAGAAAAATTCACCACAATATTTCTTGTATGTTAGCAAGTAAATCTCGAAAGAAAATTATAATGGGGTGATTCATCCACTACACATACCTACATGGAAATGGCAAAACAACACTATGGAATTTTTCACTATACTTTTGAAGACAAACGAAGGAAAAAAAATATATGGGTTTTTTTGGACATTCTTACAATGATATATCAAATTATCACAATTATAGAGAACTTCTCACTCAACAAAATTGCATGGATATATATCAAATAAATTTTGAGGCTTCATGGTGTATCGCTATAGATTTTATCTGATCAAGATCTGAATTTTACTTGAAATTTTTGGAAAAATATCGAAAATGATCTAAACAATAATCTAAATGTTAGTACCACATACCATCCTCAAACTAATAGGATATCTAATCAGAATATTCAGACACTAGAACACATGTTGAGTGAATGTTCTATGGACTTTAAATAAGGAAGGGACCAACATCTGTCTTTGGTCGAGTTCTCATACAACAACAGTTTCCACTCGAGCATCCAAAGGGCCCCATATGATTCCCATGATGGGAAAAGACGTAGAAAAGTGTCATGCTAGTATGAAGTTAGTGAACCTAAGCCCCTAAGACATGAAATTATTAAAGAAATGGTATATAAGGTAAAAACCTTTCTACAAGAAATTAAGACATCCCGTAGTCGATAAAAGATCCATGCTTCCAATCGTCGCTGATACCTAGAGTTTGATATTGGAGACATGGTATTCCATCACATTATCTATGGAATAAAGTCCTATGATTTGGGAATAAGTTAAAGTTTATTCCAAGATATATTTATCCATTTGAGTTCCTTGATCAATCGGAGTGGTGTCCTATAGACTGGAACTCCTACATTACATATCACAAGTACATGATGTATTCAATTTATCCCTATTGAGAAATTATGTGTCAAACACCTCAAATGTACTCAATCCATAGGCTATAACATTCAAGATTGATCTCTCATATGAAGTTTATCGGGTGAAGATCTTAGACCATATAGAAAAAGTTCAACAAAATAAGTCAATGCACTTGGTCAAAGTGACATAGGGGAACCACATGTATGATAAAGTGGTGTGGGAAACTAAGGAATCGATGAAACATAGTAAATCACATCTGTTTTAGTGCAGGAATGAATCATTTTAGGCCATGATTTCTTATGGGGGAAGATTGAATTGACCCAAATTTCTATAAATAAAATAATCCTTATAATTACATTAAATGTATTATTATGTATTATGGTTATAGAAAACTCATACACATAATTGGATTTAATATAGAATCATAATTAAATGATTATTAATTATCATTACCATTGATAATATAGCCTTCGAATAGTGATCAAATGACTAGTGAAAATATTTGGTTCTAAACAATACAATTGACAAAGGTAAAGGAAGTGATGACCTCAAATAGTAGGATCATAACCAATGAATCGCATTTATTAAGGATTTTGAGGGAAATAAAATCATTTGGATTTTCCATTTACCAATACCAAGCTATGATACAATAACTTAAGAATGACTGAAACCATTTACAGAAGAAGTTCGAGCTCATCGAGATCACGACCCGAACTATGTACGTCAAACCACCCCATAAATGTATCTCCATTGTGAACCCTACCCTTAGGGAGTTTTCAAATATATAAAATGAATATGTATCAAGAACCTAGTTACATGAGTAATTATAATAATTTTTATAGAATAATGGATATATTAACATCCTATTATTGTTATTTTTAAGGGTTTTTTATTTTGATACAACAAAAGACAAATAATATTTTTGGAAAATATTCAAATTCAATTAAGAATTTATTTTGGATAATTAATTGATTTTTTAAGTAAATAATATTTTTATAAAACAATATTTTTATAAAATAATATTTTTAAATTATTTTTATTCAATATAAATTATAATATAATATTTATGAATTAAAATTTTAATTTTTATAAGGGATCCAAAAACTATTATTGTAAGAAAAACCCATCATTTCTCAATAAATGTCAAATTTTTTTTGAAAACAAGAATAAACATAATTAGGAAATTATTTATGAAAAAATCTTATTATTATTGGAATAAGAACATTTAAATTATACAATATTGAATATTTCATAAATTTTTATGAAAATTAAATTTGAAGAAAAAACTTATTTATGGTACAATTATACTTTGTGTATTATGACATGAGAATAACCTAAAAGTGATATAATAAATACTATTAATGCGATAAAATATAAAATAAATCATTCCCTTTAAAATAGTGTAATTTTAGTTTTATTTGGTTTATTTTATATATCTTTTATGTATCCTAAAAAACAATTAATATTTTTAGGGTTTTAAATTAACTTTTTTAAGATTATGACTCACTTCCATAAAATGAATGTATTGTTTTATTATGTTTGGCCACTGGACAAGTAAAATATTTAAAACAAATCCAATTTTAAAGAAATCATGGGAATAACCATGGGATGATTTTTGGTTTTGGTTATTTTATTATATAAAAACAATAGTTTCTGAAGTTATAATGAATCCCCCACTCATTTATTACAAAAACCCACCAAAGAATTCATTTATCATAACTCAAAATCCATTAATCATGCGCATACGCATCCATACAATCATTATAGTCCTCCTAAGTGTCTCTAAATCTCTCAATAATACCCCCTCAAGCATTTGGAGTCACACAGTCATGTACAAGACCCTCACATTCTCTTCTTCAATGATGTATCTTTATTATATAATGTGTCATATTTCCAATAGATAATGTCGGGATATGTCTTTCTAGGTATATATTTCTAAATATTTCATTTCAAAACGATGATATACCCATTTTCTCTCAATAACTCAATTTATTAATTTTATAGGGATTTCATTATGCAACTGAATTTCACACTGATTTTCCATGATAAAACAATTGTGTAGAAAATACCAAACTCATTTTCAATCAATGGTGTTCAACATTAAACAATAATCATTATTTTCACTGTGGATTAAATGTACGTATTACAGACTCTTTTTTTCATGGAATAAATAATTCGGACAAATGAATCCACGTTATATGATCTATTTGTAAAACATAAGAACGAAAATGAAATAAAAGTGATGGGTTCTCCATGAATTATAGACTGCTCTAATGCATTGGATAATGTTTTGTCTCATGAGAGGTCATTTTGGGATATGGTGTAAACCATATCCTTTTATGAGACTTTTTACATAATTATTTATTGTATTTATCCTAGAAATATTATTATGATTTAATTTTTTATGATGTTTCTACCTTTTCAATGTTGCCTTTAAGATTATCACGATATATCATGCCTAATTATTCAGGTTTATGATTCAAAATTTTTTCCCTATTTCTATGCATGTTTTCTAACATTTATTATTTTATTCATGTTATCCCATTTTTATTCCTTTACTGGGATTTATATCTAACCCCTTTCTTATATATGTTCCTATGTTATCCAATGCACTTTTAAGTGCAAGCATGTTCAAGAAGTTTTCAATAAAGATGAAGTTTTTTCTTGTTATAAATTTGTTAAGTAATATATCTAATTCTCATAGATAATATACTTATAGATATTCAAGGTTTTATTAACTATAACGTTATATAATAAAACAAGTATTCAAGTGAACTAAGGATAAGGGTTTTGATAACGACCATAACTTAACAAAATTCATACCCATAAATACCTTGAAAATCAATCCTAATACATGGAATAAATCTTTCTAAAAGGAATGAGTCATAAGAATAAATAATATCGAGACAGGTGATTTAAATCATTATAAAATGAATAACTAAAATCCTATAAAATAATAAATAAAACATGTTCTTATCTTTGAACATCATATGCATAAACCATTTTAATCTCATATCAAAAGAAACTACAGCCATGTTAAATCCAAAAGAGAAATTATCTTGTAAAACCATATTTAATACCATTAAAGGAAAGGAAAGTTTCATTATTGATTATACTTCTATCTATTTCCATACATCATATATTCTATATCATGCTTATCGAGTTATATCTAGGTACACCCATCATATAATCTATATCGAGCTCAACTGATTTTGTCTGGGAATAACCTTCATATAAGTTATATCAAGCACACTCATGAGCTGTAATGGGGCTCAACACTTCGTATATGTTATATCAAGATCACCATTTAATCATAAATAATATACATGTACTATTCATGAATAAAACATTTATAAATATCTATATTTCCATCATAAAAATAATCAATATTCTTTCCTAGAAATAATAATCAATAGAATATAAATGGGTTCTATTATAATCACATAATCCATCCAAAGAAATTATATTTATGGTATCAAGGAAATATATCTCTAGTGGATTATATGTAACAAAAAACCCTTGTGGATGTTGATGAATTCAAATAACATTAAATTATCACTAAAATCATTCTTGAGGAAAATTTTCTTTTTAACTTGAAGTAACTTCAAAGGATTCAATCATTAATAGAAAATTATTTTGAAGAATCACATAGACCATTTCTTGATGAATGTATCATTTAAATTTTTAACAAAATTACGTAGAATATAAAACATTCTTAATCATTAGATAATTAATTTTCTTTGAAAATATCATTTGAAAGATTAAAATGATGATTTAAAATTTTTAGTGGTCGTGACGAAAAAACATTTCTATTCCTGATGAATATGATAAAAAAATGAATTCATTCACATTTTTGTTTAAAATGAAAACAAGAAACATTTTGGAAAATATATAGAAAGATTAATGATAATACATTTTCTAAAATTAAAAATATTGGAAAATATAACTTCAAACAGTCAATGTGATTCATTTGTGAAAATATTTTTAGAAAACATGGATTTGTTAGAAAAATGATTTTCAACTAAGGATAAAAATAAAGTATATTTTATTTTAAAAAATAACAATAATTTTAAGTATCAATGTGAGGAAAAGTATACTATTACATGAAAATATATTGAAAATCCCTAAGAGAATAAATTTATATTGAATTACTATACAATGATCAAATAATTTCCATCAATGGAAATTCAAGCATATACAATATCGATTAAAAAGGTGATTTTAACATAAATAATTTTACCATGTTGGAAAATTTCTATCATAATCCTTGTCAAATAATAACACCAAATAAAACTTTAAATATCATTAATAAAATTTTATTCATGAATTGAGTTGTCAAAGGGGAAATATATTTACCTTGTAATAATCTAAACAATTATAAATAAAATTCAATTTATTTTAATGTTTAATGTATTATTATGTATTATGGTTATAGAAAACACATGAAATTACATGGTTCTTTTATATCCTATCTTATTTATGAGATCATTTATCATCATATACATTGATAATATAGTCGTTGAATAGTGATCATATGATTATTATAAATATAGGGTTTTAAATTTTTTAATTGATATAGATCAGGGATGTGGTGTACTCAACCGGTTGGATCATACCCTATGATTCCCATTCATAGAAACATCTAATAGAGATAGAATCATTGGTATTTTACCCTGACCAATGAAAAACTATGATCTAATAACTTAAGCATCTAGAAAACCATTTACTGTAGAAGTTTAAGGTCATCAACATCATGAATGTCTCAATATAGTGCACCTTACCCATATGGTGTTTGATGGTGTAATATAGGGTTATTTATCATGGCCATTATAAAGAGAATATGTATATTTTATAGTTTAGTTAATAAATTTTCATCTTATTATTGTGACTTTATAAATGATTTTTTATTTTGATACAATAAAAATAAATTATATTTTTGTTCCCTCAAGCTCTGAATAAGCACCTCTCAAGAATTTGGAATCACCCTCTCAAGGTAAGAGATCATATCCTTCTCCTATTTACACAAGTATCTTCATTATCATATGAATTTTATCTATAATTACTAATGTTCGGAAAGGTTATCCCATATCCCCAAAAATATTAATTTTATTTATAAATGATTATAAACCCATTTCACTCTCATTACTCCCCACATGAACATTTTCACTCCCATGTTATACTGCCGAAATTTAACTGTGATTTTTCCACGCAAAACATATGTGTAGTAAAAACCCATAAACATTAACTATGATTGGTGTTCACTATTATGTTCTTATACTTCCTTGATTTGGTACATAAATGTATTTATTCTACACTCCATTCTCATGGAATAAAATATGACTATAAATTAATCCATTTTTTATATTCTATGTGGCACACTTTTGCATGTGAATAAAATAAAAGTGACACGTGGACAACAATTTATTTTTCACTATAATGCTTTTTGTAATGTTTTAGTCTCATGAGATGTTATAGAAGGGATTATAGAGTGAACCTAATGCATCATAATTCTCTTTCCAAAATTATGTACTGGTAATTATCCTTGACCTATGTTTATGATGTCATGTTCAAAGTTGTTTCGACACTTACCAAGTTGCCTTTATGATTATAATGTTATAACATTTCTCATTGTTCATGTTTTTTGATTCCCACTCTTTTTTTATGAACCATTAATATTCTTATTTTCTAATATATAATACCATATTCAAGTTATGCCATTTTTATTCCCTTACTGGGATTTATAGCTTAACCCTTTATTATGTATGTCCATAGGTAATCCCATTTTGTTTTGAGAAAAAGGGAATAATATAAACATGTCAAGGAATATATAAATAAAGATGATGTATTCCATATTTTAATTAATTATATAACGTACCCGATTTCCCAAAGATACTAGACTTCTCGATTTTACAGTGTTTTATTACATGTAATCATTTATAATAAATCATGGATTAATGTTTAAAAAAGTGTTAGGTTTACATACATCGTATCAAAGGAATGTTTAGTTATTTTGGGATTAAGATTAGAAAACTATAGAAAAACCATTAGGGATAAAATTCAACATAATAATACATCCCTAAATTTTAGTAATGTATATATTGAGTGGTTTCCTAGAAAATATAGCTATTTCTAGATACTACAAGTGGATCTTTAGCACTGATTTACAAAGGGATAAACCCTGAAAACATTGAAATTATCAATAATTGACAAGAAACTAGTGCACGAAAATGGGTCTTACTTCACATCTAGTATCAAACTCCTGAGGGATATTCTCTGGTAAATTGAAAAACTCATTATGAAACATTAAAAAGGAAACAATTCCCATAAAAATCTATGTAAGGAAATAAATCAGGGATAGTATAGATTGAATCCTAGAAATTAATAAATTAATGATTTGTTTGTCATTTATAAGTTATCAATTTAAAATCATTTGATTCTCATATATGTGATTAATAGTTTAAAAATACACATCCATAATTTTTTTTTATTCTAGAAAATGGAAATAAATAGTTTGAACTGAGTAAATAAACAATGAGAAAGGAATTGTGATGACTACCAAAATGAGATACCCAGCCTGATGGAAGAAGGAATATAAAACACTATAATAATACCCTACCCATGTATTGTGTTTCTAAATTGAAAAATGCATCAATAAGAGTGCCCAAATCCCCCAAATAATGAACAAGCTACAATTGAGATCGTTACGCGACAAATTCCTCCGACATTCGATGGATGATATGATCGCTTAATCATTGAACAATGGATCATGTCCATTGAGAATATCTTATTCTTCCTTCAATTCTCCAAGAATGATTAGGTTATATTTGATATATATTATATAGAGGGTGAATATGATCAGTATTGTACATTGATCAAGAGTGCAAAAAATGAGGAAGAGATTGAAGTGATGGGGTGGAAAGAGTTCATATAAATTATTTTCGACAAATATATTTATTACACTTCCCAATATAAAATGAAAATTAATTTCCTTACCCTCATGAAAATATATGTCGAATCTATCTGAATTTATAAGGAGAAATTCACAATACTTGCATTAAATGCCTCCATCTTTGTCGTTACCCCATAGTTCATGATTTACTTCATATTTGCTGGTATAAAACCTAGTCTACGATAATCCCTAATGTTCTAATACTTTAATATCTATCAAGCAGTTTTCTGATGTGTACTCAAATTCAAAATTAAGATCAATAAATCTCAAAGGTATCATAAGGATAATAAGAATAAAGTGGTGTTCAATTTTGGTGGTGAAATGGGGAAATATATTGGTTATATGAAATTCTAACATCCCACATGTCAGAAGTATGAGAATAAGTACCTTGAAAATTCAATAAGGTGCTATGAAATTCATTAGGTGTCAGAAGGATGTACACTAAGATAGTGATTTCTAGTGGGATAAAACCGACAAATGTGATGGAGGAAAAAAATAATCAAACGGATCTTAATGTATTGTTCATTGTTTTAACTCCTAGGAAAAAGGAAATTTTTCTAACCAATGCACTAAGAAAAGGTTTTCGAACAAAACCAAACACATCCCAAGATGAAAGGGAGAGATTATAACATCACAACAACTATGGTGGATCCTCAAAACAAAGTGGTGAGAGGTATTGAAGAACCTTTATGATGTTCTTTTGAATAATTTTTTGTATTTGTTTACAACTAAACATTTTTTTGAAGAATGTTTTTGATATTCAAGAAAATAAAGTTACGGGTTACTGGATGTTTTCTATTTGAATAATAAGGGAAATGATGAAGTTTCATTGTTATATAGAAATATTTTATTAAACAAAGAAGTTACTAAATGAAGAATTATTTTTTTATTGAAGATTCTGGAAAGTGGATGTTGATGAAGATTGAGAAGTCTCAATATAGAATGTTTTTTTCAAACATTATAGACAAAATCATAGGATTCTTTACAGATAAAGAAGTTCTGAAAAATCACGAAAACTATCTTTATAAAAAAATTCGAAGAAACGATAGAGAGATTTAAATAAATAAGAACTACTAAAAGGTTTAGGAAAATTGGATCCAGCTTATTGTCTTAAAAATCAGAACCAAGATTCTATTTAAATTAGAACCTTGTTTCTGAGAAAATTAAAAACAGTTTTTATAGAAAATCGAAACTGTTATTCTGAGAAAATCGAAACTAGGATTATAAAAAAAAATAGGACCATGTTTTTTAGAAAATCGGAACTAGTTTTCTTAAGAAATCAGAGTCATTTTTCTGAGAAAATAGAAACCTAGATTCTATGGAAATTAGAACCAACATTTTGAAAAAAATCATAACCAATATTCAAAGAAAATGGGAATTATTTTTCTCTAAAAAATCATAACTATGCTTCTGAGAAAATTGGAACCAGTTTTCTGAGAAAATTGGTTCCACGATTCTAATTAAGTTGGAAACAATTTCTTGAGAAAAATTAGACACAAGATTCAAATAAAATCCGAACGAGTTTCCTAAGAATATATGAACCATGATTCTGAGCAAATGAGAACTACATTTATATCCAAATGAGAACCAAGATTCTAAGCAAATCGGAACTATTTTTCTATGAAAAATCGGGCCCAAGATCCAGAATTATCATAGTGAGAATGATATAAATAGTTGAAGAATCCAAACATGAATTTAAATTTTTCATAAATCTCAAGGAAGTATAAGGATATTTGATGAAGTGAAATTTTATTTTTTAAATTTGATATATTTTCTGTGTTTTTAGATTTAAAGAAGTATAAAATATTTCAAGTTTCTCACCTTTGTTTTTTGAGTTGCCTATAAAAACGTACATAGAACATTTGTTATATTTCAACTTTAATGTAAACACAAAAGGTGCAGCACTGGAGAACTAAGAGTGAAAATATCCCACCTGATGAAATAATATTTTTTATTGAGTTTGTTGAGTTGATAAAAATTAGAATCATCATTATCATACTGTGATGATCAGACTCATCCAACTCAGACTGAGGATTCAAATTGAGCATTTGTGGAGAAGATTCAACAATGTTTTTATTCTTATTTTTAGCTCAATTGTTTTATTTGAAAACATTATAAACTTACATGAGTTAGAAAAATCATTCTTGTCAAGAGATAGAAGGGGTCAAATGGGAGTTGGCACAAGTTCAATTCACCTCTTCATAATAATAGATTTTTGTTAAGCCTTTTGAATGCTGATGGAAAGGATGTATGTTCTCACAATAAGGCCGAACCATATAAATATTTTTTGATCTTACTTATTTCCTAATTTTTCATGCATATGTATTTACTAAAATTTGGTAAATAAATAAATCTTAATAAGTTATAGGGGTTATTTTTCTAGATGTTTTGAAACATATAAAAAGTGAACAACTAATTCAACCCCCCTCTAAGTTTCCATTCGATCCTTTGAAATTCAATTATTATCATATCTTAGCACCCTAGTTAAATACTTATCACGGATAATATCAATTATTTCAACAGTAGTGTAATTCCAACATTTTATTGCAAAAATTATTATGGATAGAAAAAATAGGATAATTCCCAATCACTTATTTGTTGGCTTGGAAGTTGTTGATGTTGCTACTATTGGTTTTACCTCTATTAAAAATGATAATCCAATTATATTTGATGACAAGAAAAACATATAAATTTATGGAATGTCTAGAAATTAAATCCTTATGTCCTTATTAGAGAATGTCTATCAGATGGTGATGGGCCTCCAAAAATAAAATGTATGTGGGACAATTTGGAATGTGTTATTAAAGGGATTATTGAATTCAAGGAAGAAAATATAAACATCTGTAATAGTAAGTATAATGATATCCAAAATGGGGATGGAGGAAAATTTTATGAATACTTCATTAGAGTAAATAAAATTGTTTGCAATGTACGAGGATTCAGAGATGTCTTAAAAGTTTCATAAATTTTGAGGAAACTTATGAGAAACTTTCTGGAAAGGTTTGATTATAATCATTCTTCTTTAGAAGGTAAGGTTAATTTATCTCTTGATTAATTGCATAACATTTTTTTTCATATGAAATTATTAAATCTCCAATCCTTAAAACTAACATGAAAGAGGAACTATATTTTGAATTTATAAGAAAGTTGAAAATACAAGTTGTTGTTGAAATTGATCCTTAGGAGTCTGATGACAGGGAAGATGATGAGATGAGTGAAATAATCATGTCCCTAATATCCAATAACTATCAAATATGAAGAAGAAAATTTATAGGTAATCTTCCTCTCAAATGTTTTGAGTGTGGTGGAATTTGAAACTTTTCTATAAATTACCCTAAGAAGAAATTTGGAGAATATGGAGATGATTCTGATGAAAAACATTAATAGAAGAAGTCGAACAAATATTATACGTAAGAAAATTCTTCTAACATATACAAGAAGATATTTATAAGAAACCAAATATGTATGTTGATAAAAAATGTTGAATCAGACTCAACTTACAATGATTCATCAAAAGATGAATGTTCAGAAAAATTGCCTACCTTCATTGCAAGAGATGAGAAAAGAAACAATTTCTCAGAGAGTGAAGAAGTTGGTGAAGAATATTAGAGAGAGTATCAATTCATAACTGAACATATTTCATGTCTTGAGAAAAATAAAACTCTTAATAATGAAATTGGATTAATAAAGAAATATTGTGAAGAAGTTACTGATGGAAGAAAATATATAATCAGGTAGAAGGATAAATACATTTTGGTTATTTTAAGCTAAAAACATAGATATTTTGAATTGGTAACGATAATTGAAGATTTGAGCTAGAATTTTTTTGCTAAGAATGAAGAGGTTAGAAAGCTGAAATCCGTACTTCTTGTGTCCAAAAGTACCTTGAGGAATATGAATGGAAACTTCAACAAATAATCAGAAAGATGTTACTTCTAATGTTGATAAGAAGGCTCAATACAAGAATCTAGTGGAATATTCCCTTTCCAAAAATAATGTTTAATATGATCATTATTACATTTTATGTTATATAAAATCATTGGAAAAACATGGGTGGATAAAGTAAGTGAGAAAAATTTCAATTATACAAATTAGAAAACTTACTCAAAATAAAAGATGGCCTATGTCCTCAGAATGCTAGAGTTGAAAGAAATTACCTTCCTCAACAATGTTTCTATAGAGTATGTTCTTTTATGAATAGATAATATTTATTTGATGGATATTCTTAGAGTTATGGAATCTATGGGCATCATTATTATAAGTTTCGGCATAATTTAACTCATCCAAGAAGTCGTTTTGAGCAAACTAGAAGTAATAGTGAAATAATAATGAGTAACATTCATAACCCACATGAAGTTGAAAAGGTGGATCCTCAAGATGTTATAATCATTCCAACAATAAATGAATTTTAATGTTTGGAATAATTTTTTGGATGATTTGATCTGTCTGGTCATCATGCTAAAATATGCATGACACTCTTTCCTAAACAAATTTCTTATAATAGAAAAGATAAGGAAACAAAGAATAATAAAGTTGATAAAAAATATTTTTTTGTTGATACAGCTTTTAAAGAAAGTAAAATGAACAATCTATGGATACTTTATAGTGTTTATTCTTCACATATGGCAGGTGATATAAAAATCTTCAAACATATTGAAATCAATGATGGATGTGTTGTTACTTTTGGAAATGATAGTTCCTTAAAATCATAAGAAACTGAATGGTGGATATTGAGTCTAAGAAATTAGAATCTGAGGAATTTTTTCATGTTAATGGGATAAAACATGACATACTATGATTATGTAAAATTTTTGAATATGTAAATGAAGTAATATTCAGAGAGGTTTCTTTTATCATAAAAAGTGTGAATGGTTAAAAATTCATTTCAAAAGGAGAAATAAATAGTGGGAATCTATTTCAAATTAGAGAATTTAATAACTCTTATTCCTTGAGTGCTGAAAATGAAAAAAAAGTTGTGGCACATAATACATGGCCACCTTGGGCTAAAAAACATGAATAAAAATTTTAAAGATGATTTTGTTCAGAACTTTATAGAATTGAAGAAAAGAGAAGAATGTTTTTGTATTACTTTCCAGAATAGATTGATGACTAAAAAAGTCATAAAAGTGCTGATATTAATACTAGCAGACCACTTGAGACTATTCATTATGATTTGTATGGGCCAATGAGACATCAACCAACAAAAAGGGATTTATATTTTATCAATTTTATTTTATATTTCACTCAGATGAAAAACATCATATTCATGAAGCACTAGTTAGACGCTATTAAAATGTTCAAATTCATTAGAAATGATGTTGAGAAATAATTAGTGGTTTCCATAACGAAGCTAATAATGGATAATAGTACTAAATTTGCAAATAATTCTTTTGAAACCTATCTAAGAAAACATGGTATCAATGATCATTATAGTGCTCCCTATACTCAACAAAAAAGTGGAGTGGAAAAAGGAATAATAGAAGCATAGTGGAAAAGGGGATAAGTATATTACAAAATAAAAAACATTCAAAATTCCTCTGGAGAGAAGTTATTAGTAATGTTGTAAATGTTCAAAATATATTTTTGTTGAGATCATAAACCAAAAAGAGTTATAATGAAATATTGTTTAACAAAAAACATTCATTTATATACTTTCATGCTTTTGAAATTGCATGTTTTTTCAAAATCAAAAATCTAAATTTTGGAATGTTTATTGAAAATGTTGAGGAAGGAATATTCATAGGTTGTTCACCAAATTGAAGAAGGTCTAAATGTTTGAAATTTTTTTATAAATATTCGTGGACTCATCTAATTCAAAGGTAACTAAAAATAAAATTTCCTTCATAAAAATTGTTGAGAATATTGAGGAGGATAAATTAGATATTTCCAATAATAGTGAAAGAAATTCAACAAATCCTTACCAAGATTCAGAAGAATCATGTGATGAGGAAATTCTAGCTGTGGATAAAACATTCAGATTTCCTATGTTACGAAAAATATGTTGAATCGGAAAACATTATTTGGAATCATAAGGATTTAGTTCATACAAGATGAAATTTGGGATTAGTAAATCAGACTTCACATATCTAAAAAATATAAACCAGAATCGGTTTCAAAGGATATTCAACATAAAGAATGGGTATATTCTATGATTGAAGAGTCAAATTAGAATGAGATTAATGAAACATTGGAACTTGTTACAAGATCATCAAATAAAAATATTATCAGAACCAGGTGGGTTTCTAGAAAACAATTTAATGATAATGGAGATGTTTCATGAAATAAAGAAAAACTTTTTTTGTAAAGGATATGAGCATGTGGAAACTGT
Source organism: Viscum album (assembly GCA_963277665.1). Classification (NCBI taxonomy): domain Eukaryota; kingdom Viridiplantae; phylum Streptophyta; class Magnoliopsida; order Santalales; family Viscaceae; genus Viscum; species Viscum album. Next base: position 648,746,339 of record OY728119.1, read on the forward strand.
GGATTTTGATGAAGCATATTCCCCTATTAAAAGAATAGATACTATTTTAATGTTTATTGCAGTATCTTCTCATCATAATTACAATGTTTCTCATATGGATTTAATGTTATCATTCCTAAATGGTGAAATTTTGGACAAAATTCCCATTCAGAAACATTGTGGTTTTCTACTTAATAAGGATGCAAATAAATTTTTAAAATTTTTGAAAGCTTTGTATGGGCTGAAACAAGCTCCACATACTTGGTATTTGAAGCATGAAAAATGATTGAGAATGGTGAACTTTTCCCAAGGTAATGTTGATAGAAACTTTTATATAGTGGATAATGACTCTGGAGAATTAATTGTTATGGTTTATGTGGGTAATATAATTTTTTGGGGAAAAACGTTTGTAAGGAGTTATTTGAATAAATGAAGAAGAATTTTTAAATTTCAATTTCTGGAGAATTAAAATTATTCCTCGGCATACATGTTCAAAAAAATAAAAATATTTTTTTTATCACAAGAAAAGTATACCGGGGAATTATTAAAGAATTTTTGGATAGATGAATTCAAATAAGTTTCTACTCCTATTTCACTGGGCATAAAGTTTATTAATGATGAAATTGGAATCTGACACATAAATACTTTAAAAATCTGATAGGAAGTATTCTTTACATCATAGCTACAAGGCCTGATATTGTTTATCCTCTAACTTTATGTGTCATGTATCAAAGTAATATGAAAGAATCACATTTGTTTGCATCAAAAAGGATTCTGACATTGTTAAAAGGAACAACTTCACATGATTTGTTATACAAAATAAAAATTGAGATGATGTTCCATGGTCATATTGATACTAATTGGGATAAATATTATAATGATAAAAAATAAACCTTACGAGGAACATTTTTCTATGGTGAATGCTGTGTATGTCAGCATTGTAAGAAACAAATTCTAGTAATTTTGATCCCATGAAATCATAATATATTGTAGCTGCTCATGCTTGCACTCAAATATTGTGAGTGAATGTTCAGTAGGAATATTTGAAAGTAAAATTCTCTAAACCATTTGAGATACTTTGTGATAATTAAAGTGAAATTGATCTTTCTAAGAATAATTTCAAACATTCAAGATCCAAACACATTTATATAATGTTTCACTTTATCAAAGAGAAATTTATTGTTGGAGATGTTTTTCTGGAATACATTTCAAAAAAGTTTCAAACTGTTGGTATCTTTATAAAAGAAATGTTGAAGGAAAGGTTTTATGAATAGAGGATGAAACTTCATGTTCAGGCTCTTCACATGTCTTTTTAAACCCCATAAGGATGATCTCCTAGGTGCTTGGGATTATGTTCAAAAAGTGGGATAGAAAGTAACAAATTTAATAATTTTTTTACATATCTTTCTTTCAGGAATATGATGTTGTGGTTATCATATAATGGTGGAGAGAAGAAGAAAAGTGAGAGAGAGAAAAGTGAGAAAGGAAAAGATAAGACCGAAAGAAAAATAAAAGCGGGGGAGTTATAATTTCATATCCGCAAAACATTAATACCACTGAGGGATGGAATTCTTTAAAAACATTACATTATCTAGTACTATGGTTTCAAGACACACTCTTTTGATAATTGATATATTTTGGTAAATTCAAAAAAAATAGTTATTTAGAAAAGTTGAGTTGTCGAAAAAATTCGGAGAGTTTTGAAATGTGTTGTAACGCCCAGACACCAGAAGCTCAGAGCCGATGCATTACATAAATATATTGGCATGATTATAAGGAATCAAGTCCTGATGGACTGATCAGTATAGCATTTTTTGAAAATAGATTACATATATGAACGTTATATTACACATTGAAACATAAAACACAACATAAATAATCCTTTAATAGAGCCATTATTCCCCTGTATTAACACTGCATAACAATCAAAATACACTAATTGGAAACCTGGGAAAATAAAACATAATAAGTGGGTGAGGTCAGATGCTCAGTATGGGTAAATAATTTAGCAGAAGAAATAAACATTTAAGTAATTATATGTAATAGAAACAATATCCTTTTAAAATAAACATGAATATAAGACGGAGAAAATAAATCATATATTACCATATAAACATGCACATATATATTTTACTAATAGTATAATAACATGTAAAAACTAATTTCAAAATAAGGGATTTCATAATGCCTGATATCATAACCATATGGTCATGGCCTAATGCCAAGACTACAAATAAAATTTTTTCAAGGACATGTGCCAATACACTATTTTGTCACATGAAACCTACCAATGCATTGAGGAGCTATAGTAAGATCCACTCATCACTTACTATGTCCAATGCATTCCTCATATAAAAAAGTTGAAACATAACATAAACATGTGTACTAATACTACCATATGAAATGTCAATACTTTAACCATAAATAGTGAATGGTATTAAAATAGAATATCTACTGTCAATGATACCATAACTAATTCAATAAAATATGTAATATTTTATTATAATAAATCAACCTCAATCAATAATAATATCCCATATAATATGTTGACATTTATGAAAATGATCAGTAAAACTCTTTGAGGGAAATATCTCTTTTTTGAAGTCATTTAAAAGTCATGCATTTTTAAAGAAAGTCATTTAAATGATATTTTTGAATCAAATTGTCCAATACCACTAAGAAACTTTTTTAAGGAATTAACATTCTAAAACAATAATGTTCATATAAATAAATCCTTAAAATCATTTTTAATAAAAGGAAATTAATTAAAATGATTTAGAAAAATAAATCATTAAAACATTTAAAATTCGGATCTTTGTAAAGAGTCCCTTCCACAAAACCTTAAAATATTAATTTTGAAAAAAAAATATGAAACATGGATATAGATGATTAAAATGGCTCAGTAAATACTTACAAATAAACAATCTCAGTTAAAAATGAGAGTCAAGAATTAACCCTTACCTTGTACAATCCTTTGGTTGAGGGTACCTTTAACCTCCTGTATAATGACCATATTATGTTATTAAATTATAAAAATCCCATATTCATATTTATGATATCATACATGATTCATTTTTGTCTTTATACAACCCATTTAATTATAATTTCTATGTTAAAATAACATTTCATGTAATAATCCATTTCTTTATCATACATGTTTTAACATGTTATTGATGCTCATATAACTTATATCATGATTTAATTGATTCAAGAATATATAAAAAATTGTGTATCATATATATCTAGAATATAAGTATGTATAAAAGATTTATATATGGAATGGATAACACCATTTATGGAGACGATAGGTCGTATGTACGCATAAACACCATTTCTGTTTTCCTATCATATTGAACGGAAGTAGGAGAATGAGATATATGTAAATATATACATTCATATATATATATATATTTCCAGTATCTTTACTATATCATATATTACATACTTATTAATAATATATATATATATATATAATCATCATTGAACGATGAACATGAATCTCATCGTGTCGTGTTGGGGGTAAGTTGTACGTACGCACGAGTGATGATATCAATATATTAAAGGTGATATAATATTTAATTGGATGATATATTATATAGAAATAATTATTAACATGATATATTTATTATTTACATCAATTATACTCATTAGTATACCCATCTAAATAATGAACTGTTTTATAACTAACTACACCACGATGTGGAGACGGTGTGTCGTATGTACGCACATATTGTGACTTTGTCATTCATAGGATCGACAGAATAATGAATATGGTTGTACCATATTTATAATAAAATCTCAGTATGTAGAAGGTACTAGAGTTATTATTTTATTATGGAAATAACAAAGAAATAGGATGTGGAAGAAAAAAAACATCTTTGAAATAGGTGATGATGTAATTACGTCTACTTCGGGTTCTTCCGTCTGATTTGACAAAAATGGATCCTTTGGTTGGCTACTGATCAAGGTAAGGCCTCTAGGTTAAATTTTGGGTTTTTTGGAGGATATTTTAGCATGTTTTGGAAAATTTATATTTCTTTGGAGGTGTGATTTTAATAGAAGGTGATGTACCCTTTTATAAGAGAGGTGAGGGTCACATTAGGAAAATCATGAAATATAATTTTATTATAAAATCATTTTCGTATTATAATAGATCCAAATGGATTTATTTCTAGGATAAGGTCGGGCTTGGTCTAATACCCCTCAACCAATAAGTTTTATACAAGTTTAGGTAACCATATTAACCATTTCTTTTAGATTTAACTCATAGTTAGATAGTTTAACTTTTACCTTGTCTTCTTGTATTTTTATATTAAACGGTTAATAAACTCACTATAAAATTTCAAAATAAACTCAAGTGGTTCATTAATGACATAAATATCATTATATAAGTCTTATGTCCTATCCTTATATTTTTAGTACTATTATTTCATTTAATAATATAGTATTTGTTTTAATAACTCATTTATATCAATTTTGACACCATTTGGTATTTTGTTTTTGTAAAAGTCATAACAAGTTGATTACTTCGAAAAAAAATACATAAAATAAACCCAAACATGTAATATTAACCTATAAAATTCTTGGATATCCTCAAAAGTCTGAATTTCATTTTATTTTGATATTTATAATATCAATTATTTTAATCTTTCATTAGTAAGTTAATTATTGCGTCATGATTGTGTAGGAAATAAATTTAATTATTTAATGTCTAAAAATTATAAACAAAATACAATTATTTTGAAAATATTTTTATATTATTAATTAATATTTATAGTATAATTTATATTATGTGTAACACTATATTAAAAATGGATTAGTTATTAAACATTGAATTTAACACTTTTAACTCTTCTTTAAATAAAATATAATAAATGTCCTAATCTAACCCAAATAGATCAACATGATCATTTTTTTCCTAATGTTAATTTTTGTGTAAATAAAATTATCCAATATAATTAGGACATGTGTTGGGGTAATTTTAGTATTATTTTTACATTTGATTACCCTATTTACTTTTAATCGTGGTAAATAAAATTCAAAAGTTACTATTTACCAAAAATTATTTTCATATTATTGAACAAAATATTACTTACTAATGTCAACCATTTCTCTTAGATTTTTGAAATTCAATTCACAGAAATGGTAAAATTACATTTTCTGTAAATTTACAAATTTACCAAAAAGGTAGGTAAAAGACGTTAAAATTTTAAATAAATGTTATACATCTAATCTTATTATAAAGTGACTCTAATTAATTACATTTAACTAATATAAGAATTATTTATCTATTTTTACATTAAAATAAATTTAGATAAAAATAATAAATATTTAAATAAAAGTCGGTTTTAAACAATAACACTATGTTTTTCACTATTCATCAAAAATTTAAAGTTTTCAGACAAATGGGGAAAAAATCAACCTAAGATAATTTTGATATTCTTAATTCAAAAATTATTTTTATTTTACCAATTTCGAAACATATATTTTTCATTAATTAATTTAAAACTAATTCTCGTTGTTAAGACCAAGTAGCGAGTTTTTGAGAAGTAAAAACTATCAAAATATTTATATGTGTGTTGGTCCAATTTATATGTAAAGATAATATTAATAAAAATCACTGGATTAAAAGATAGAAATATTATCTAATTATACTTCATAACCATTCAAATGTAAAATTTAACACTATAATATTTTTTTGATTAAAAAATTTGTTTTTAATTAAAATTTTGTATCATTCACTTTTCATCAAAATATAAATGTTTTTAGTTTAACACCAAAAAATTGTCCAAACTAAATTATTATGTCCCGCTTCAATAGAAGATTTTTATTTGGTCAAATTTAATATATAATACTTTCAAATATTATATTTAAAAATGGTTCCCCATTAATAGGTGATAAAATTGCATTTTTTGGAAAATACTTCTTTTATATGAAAAATTGAATTTGTTCTTATATTATATATATGAAACAAAAAATATAAAAGTTAACTTTATATGGAGTATTCCTAAAATATTTAATACTATTCATGATACCTTTTTGTACATCATGTTTGGTAATTCGTGGTTCACTCAAACTCAGTGTTACGTGTAGCACATGCTATTAAATTACATTAAAGAGAAAACATACTATGAAAACATGGGGTGTTACATTATACCCTTTTTTAATAAATTTCATCCATTCAATTTGAAATTGTTCTTTGAAAATAATAGTTTTAAAATAGAAAATACAATTTTGGAAAACCGACATCAGAAATAGGGTTACAACAATTTAGTCTTAATAAGAGGGAATGGGAAATGAAAAAGTCACCACCAAATTAGGGTTTCTAATAAGAGAACATTGGGGGAAATTATATACAAAAAATTGGAGGAAAATGTAAATATTTATAATGAGTGATTGATGTTATTAATCACAAACAAGTGAATAACATTGGGGAAAAACTGAGGGCCTCAAATCTATAAATCTATAATGATTTAAAATATCATTGGCTTTACAAAACATAATGGTTTAGTATAAAAATATTTTTTAGATACATTATTTTTTGAAAGAGGATGGATTAATTTACTATCAATATAAGAACTCAAGAAAACATAATTTATTTCATTATCTGTCTTAATCATAATCTCATCATTTGGTTGTGCTTCGATCTATTTTCACTTCATCCCTTATACTAGGAAATTGATGTTCAAAATGATTTTTTTCCTAATGTGAATTTAATAAATCATAAGGTCCACATGTATTTCCTTAATCTTTTTTATGTTTACTAAAATCCAAGTTTTTTTTCCAAAGTATCCAATAAACAATACTTTAACCTCATACAAAATATCAAGATCTCAAATTACTCCATTCCAACCTTTAGACTTATCTAATGAAACTTATGTCCAAATCGCCTCTTAAAAATTTATATGGGAGGTAAACATAATGATGATCTCTTTTTTCACATAATAAAATATGAATACCTTCATCATGTATTTTCTTTAAACATGGTAACACCATAGATTACCATAAAACCTTATTCAATATATTCCTTCTCCATTATTTCTTATAGAATACTAGATATACTCCTTAAATAAAAAATTATTTTAAACTCCAAAAATGATGGAATAAACAAACTATTAATTAGTTCCAAGGTAGTCAATAATATTCAATATAATTTATCCAACTCAATTATATCTTATTCTGAAATCATTAATGCAGATTCATAAACATATTAAGCTTTATATTTCCCCCAACCATATATTTTCAAAAATTCTGAACTTGAAACTATGCCACATTACATAGTACAATAAAATCATAAATCCGTAATGAAAACATATTACAATACATTCCTTATATACTTTATAATTCTTATAACTTTTACTCATATGAGACAATTCATTAATAACAACTTAAGAATACTAATCATTTATCTTCATCTACGGTAGTATCATAACTTGATTATTATCCAATATCATCATTTGGGGTATACTATGATGATTAGGAAATTGATTCTCATAGTGTCCCACTTCATTGAAGATGAAGCATTGAAAATTTAAAACCTTTGTCTTACCCTTAAAATCATGAACTTGGTGTCTTTTTTCTCCAAACATAAAACAAACTCCCATCCCTTTCAATCACTTCCCTGAGTGATTATTTCTATACTTATCACATATTGGAAAATCATTCCTTCCATTTTTTCTTTTATCCATCTTTTTATATACCATCCTCTTATTCTATAGCTTCCCTTCAAAGCCATATGACTTGGATAATTCTTTACTTATCTTATTAACAAATGATACAATTTCTTCATATGATGAGAATATATGGGAGACTATTTCCCTACTAAATGTTTTCTTAAGATCATTTAATATATTATCCTTCTTACGTTTTCGATCATGTGTATTTATGGAGTTCTCATTACTTCTACTGGGATACATTTCTAAATGAAAAAATATACTAGGTTAGACCATATCATAATGTATAATCCAAAAACAAACTCTACATTATTTGAATATCTAGTTTCATAATCATAAAAATAGTTTCTATGCAAACATATTTACTCATAAATCATTCATTATGGTAAGTAAAGAAAATGTGATGTATCCTAAGCATTTTCCACAAGAGTGTTATCAACAAGACTTTAGAAAGGCATGTTATTGTGCACTAGTTTCCATTCGAGACTAGCTCAAAGAAGGGTTTTCAGGTTTTACGCCTAGATACATTTGTGCCAGAGCTGCCTCTACCCAGTCATATCCAGAAATACATGCATTTCTTATAAAATTCACAAAATCTCTAAACTACTAAATTTATAGGAAGTTCTAAAATACTAATCCTAAAATTCAATCTTTGGTTAATGTTTTATAATCAAAAAATTTCTGAAAAGTTATCTAAGGTTGTTTCTAAGCATCCTATGAACAAACTGTATTGCCCCAACCCTAGAATCCTAGAGAAGGTGCATTATTTTAATACATAGTAATGATTACAATAATCAAGTTCTAAGGACTGATCAGTTTAGCAGTCTTGAAAAATAGATTACATACATGATCATTACATTAAACCTTCAAAAATAAAACACAACATAAATAATCCTTTGAAAGAAATAGTATTCTCCAAGATTAACCAAAATTATCAATCACAATACACTTCTTGGAAACATGGGAAAATAAATCATAAGAAAGGGGTGAGCTCAGATGCCCAGTAAGTGTCAATAATTTAGCAGATTCTATACACATTTAAGGTAAGATGTTTAATAAAAACAACAACATTTTAAACATAAATAGGAACAAAATATGGAAAACATATATCATAAATTACCATATAAACATTCAAATAGATATTCTACTAGTCAAATAATCACATGTAAAAAACTAATTTCATAACGAGGGAATGCATAATGTCGGACATCATAACCACATAATCAAGACCTCGTTCCAAGACTGTAAATAAAAGATTTTTCAAGACCTTTTTCCAAGACCCTAGTTTGTCTCATGATACCTACTGATGCATTGAGAAGAGATAGTGGGCTCCACCCATCACATACTACGTCCAATGCATTCCTCATATGAAAATGTTGAAACATAATATAAATTTTTTAAAACTAACATACAAAATGTCAATAATTTAACTATAAACCATGGATGGTATAAAAATTTCACATCCACAGTCAAACATACCATAACTTATTCAATACAATATGGAACTCTATATCATAATAAATCAACCTCAATAATGAATAATAACTAGTTAGGTATGTTGACATAGTTGAAAATTATCAGTACAACTCTTTGAGAGTAATATCCCTTTTTGTGAAATCATATAAAAGTCATGACTTTATAACAGAAGACATTTAAAAGAGATTTTTTAATCAAATTTTCCCATAACACATAGATACTTTTTAAAGGAATTAACATTTTAAAACAATCGCGACCGTTTAAATAAATCCTTAAAATGATTTTTAAAATAGGGACATTAATTAAAAATATATGGAAAAATAAATTATTAAAACATTAAAATGCAGATATTGATAAAGAGTACCTTGAAAAAAACCTTAAAATATTAATTTTTAAAACATTTTTATAATACATGGACATGGATGATAAAAATTTCCCAGTAAATACTTGCACAAAAACAATCTCGGATAATAATGTGATTGAGGAATTAACTTGTACCTTGTACTTTTCTTCGGTCGAGGGTATGTTTAACCTATTGTATAATGAAAATAGTATGTTATTAAATTATAAAAAACCATATTCATATTTTTTATACATAATTTATTCATTTATGGCTTTATACTACCCATTTAATAATAATTTCTATGTTAAAATAACATTTCGGGTAATAATCGCTTTCTACATCATACCTGTTTTAACTTTTTATTCTTGATCGTATAACTTATATCATGATTCTAATTGATTAAATAATATAAAACATTATTTATGTATCATATATATTCATAATATAAGTATGTGTAGTATATTTATATATGAAATGGAAAACACCGTTTATTTAGACGGTAGGCCATACATACGCATAAACGTTATTTCGGTTTTCATATCATATTGAATAGAAGTCAATGTGATATATGTAAATAAATACATATATATATATCCAGTATAATTATTATGTCATATATTACATAATTATTAATAATATATATATAATCATTGTTTAATGGTGAACATGACTCTCACCGTGTCGGGGAGACGGTAAGCCGTACGTACGCACGAGCATTGATATCATTATATTTATGGTGAAATAATATGTAACTAGGTGGTATATTATATATCCAGAATTAATAAAATATTATATTTATTATTTACATCAATTATACACCACGATAGGGAGACCGTAAGTCGTACGTACGCACGTATGGTGACTTTCTCATTCATATGATGGATAAAATAATGAATATGGTTATACCATATTTATAATAACATCTCAGAATGTAGATGGTACTGGATTTGTTATTTTATTATGGAAACAACAAATAAAAAAGGTGTGGAATAAGAAAATACATTGAAAGAGGTGGTGAAGTAAGTACCTATTCTTCAGGTTCTACCTTTTGATTTGATCAAAATAGATTCATAGTTTGGATTCTAATCATATTAAGTCCTCTAGGTTGATGTTAGGATAGTTGGGAAGATATTTGAGAAAGTTTTGTCCAATCCAAATGGATATAGAGGTTTAATTTAAGAGAATGGGAAGTACCCTTTTATAAGAGAGGTGAGGGTCACTTTAGGAAGAGCATGAAATATTATTTTATTATAAATTTATTTTCGGTTTATAATGGATAAAAATGGATTTATATTGAGTCTTAGGTGGGTATGGGTCGAAACCCCTCAACCAATAGGTTTTAAACAAGTTTAGGTCAACATATTAACCATATATTTTAGATTTTACTCTTAGTTAAATTTTTTAAGATTTACCAAGTCTTCTTGTATTTTTATATTACTTGGTTTATAAATTTCTATAAAATGCAAAGAGAACCAAAAGTGTTTAATTAATTAAATTTATATCATTATATAATTCCTTCGGCCGAACCTTATATTTTTAAGATTATTATATCATTTAATAATATAGTATTTGTTTTAATTACTCATTTATTTAAATTCTGACACTATTTGGTATTTGGCTTTTGTGAAGGTCCTAAAAAATAGATTACATCTAAAAAATATATTAAATAAACCATAAACTGTCATATTCACCTAGAAAATCTGTTGATGTTATCAAAAGTCTCAATTTACATTTATATTGATATTTATCATATCAATTATTTTAATATTTCGTTAATAAGGTAACTAAAACATCATCATTCTTTCATAAATAAATTTAAATATTTAATGACTAAATTTTATAAATAAAATACAATGATGTAGGAAATATTATTTTCATTTTAATGAATATTTACATTCGAATTTATCTTATGTGTAATGCAAAATTAAAAATGGTTTTGTTATTAAACATTGAATTTAACACTTTTAACTATTCTTTAAATAAATTATAATAAATATCCTAATCTAACTCAAATGGATAAAAATGATCTATTTTTCCTTAATTTTTATTTTGGTTAAAATAAACATATCCAATTAAATTATTACATCTTTTGGGGTAATTTTATGTTTATTTGTACCTTTAATTAACCCATTTACTTGTAACCGTGGTAAATAAAATTCCAAAGTTACTATTCACCGAAAATTATTTTCATATTATTGAACCAAATTTTACTTACTAATTTCAACAATGTGTCTCATATTTTCTAAATTAAATTCATAGAAGTTGTAAAATTACCTTTTTTTGCAAATTTGCAAATGTGCCTATTAGGTGGGTAAAAGACGTTAAAAATTTAAATAAATTTTATACATCTAATATTTTTATAAAATGACACTAATAAATTACATTAGATTAATATAGGTATTATTTATATATTTTTTCCTTAAAATAAATTTAAATAAAAATAATAAATATTTAAATAAATGTCAGTTTTAAACAATAATGCAGTGTTTTTCACTATTCATCAAAAAATGAAAGTTTTCAAAAAATGCAAAAAATTAACCCTAAGATAATTTTCATATTATGAATTCAAAAATACTGTATATTTTACCAAATTAAAAACAATTAATTTTCATGAATTAATTTAAAGTTAATTCCCATTGTTAAAACTATAAAGCAGGTTTTTGAGAAGTAAAAACTATCAAAAGATTGATATGTGTGTATGTCCAATTTAAACGTAAAATTACTTGATTGACCATCATTGTATTAAATGATAAAAATATAATCTAATTATACTTCAAAAATATTAAAATTTTTAATTGAACACTACAAATTATTTTGATTGAAAAAATTGTTTTCAATTAAAAGTTTGTTTTGTTCACTATTTATCAAAATATGAAAGTAATCTAAAAAACATGAAAAAGTTATCCAAACTAATTTATTATATCCCGATTCTATAGGAGACTTTTATTTGTTTAGATGGAATATATAAATGTGTCAAGTATTTGATTTAAAAAAGGTTCTCCATTAATATGTGGAAACTTTTAATTTTATGAAAAATACTTCTTTTATCTGAATAATTGAATTTGTTCTTATATTACGTCCAAGAAACACATTATATTGATTTAATATTATATGGAGTATTCAAAACAAAGTTAATAAAATTTTTAACTGCTTCTTGAACATCTATTTTGGTATGTCGTGGTTTGATCTAACTCGGTGTTCCATATATCACATGATATTAAATTACATTAAAGAGATAATGTACTATGAAATCTTGGGGTGTTACATTTGTTAACAACGGTGGTCAAAAAATCCCAACGGGGAGATTGAATAACCATTGTGAAGTTTTTTTAATAATATTTTTTATTTTTTGACAACTTTCATTTTTGTTGAATACTCTTTTTAATATTCAAGAAGATGAATTTGTTGTTTGCTAAAACGTTTTTCTTTTCTCTAATTAGAGAAAGAATTAAGTTGATATGTTAGAAAAAAAGTTGTTTCTAAATATTGAATTTCTTCAATAAAGAAGCATTTTTTATGAATATTTTTGAAAGGGTATGTTTTTCAATATTTAGAAGTGAAATTTTATAAGGTTTTTTTATATTTCTTAAAAATCAGTTGATGCATTACTTATTAAGAAGATATAACAAATCTTGAACATTTTCATCTAAAATATTTTTAATAAATGGTGGATAGGTTTTTTGGATTCAGAATCACTAACAAGATTAAAAATATTGGTTCCAGCTTATTATTTTGAAAAACAAAACCAAGATTCTGAGTAAACTGGAACCATGTTTCTGAGAAAATCATAACCATGTTTTTGAGAAAATCAGAACCAGTATTTTGAGAAATTTCGAATCAAGATTCTAAGAAAATAGAAACCATAATTTTGAGAAATTTAGAAACAATTTTTTGAAAAAATAAAAACCATTTTTTTATGAAAATGGGATCCAATATTCTAAGAAAATTGGAACCAATTTTCTAGAAAAATCAGAAATAAGATTCTGAGAAAATTGGAACCAATTTTCATTGCAAATTAGAACCATGATTATAGGAAAATCATAAATAGTCTTCTGAGAAAATGGGAATCAGGATTCTAAGAAAATAAGAATTATTTTTCTAAGAAAAATCATACCCTATATTCCAAGAAAATCAAAAATATTTTTCGAGGAAAATAAAAACCAAATTCTGATTAAATTAGAATCTATTTTCTGTAAAAAAATCAGACCCAATATCCAGCATTATCATACTGAGAATGATATAGGGATTTGAATAATTCAAACATGGATATCAATTTTTCATAAATCTTGGATAAATATAAGGATATTTAACAATTATAAATTTGATTTTTTAGATGAAAGAAATTTTTGGGGTTTTAGCATATAAGGAAGAGACAAATATTTCATGTTTCCCGCATGGATTTTGAGTTTCCTATAAATACTTCCCAGGTCCTCTGTTCATTGGAAACGTTAATATATTCATAAAAGGTGAAGCGCTTGATAATTTTAATTCAAATGTTCCGACCACATCGAAGAATATTTTTATTATATTTTTTTAGTAGAGAAAAATTAAAAACATCATTGTCGTACAAATAAGATCAGACTGAGAAAAATGGAACTAGGGATTCAAACTGAGCATTTTTTGGTCAGATTCAACAAATTTTGTATTCTTATGTTTGGCTAAATTATTTTATAAGAAAAAATTATAAACTTCTAGGAGTCAGTATAATCATTCTTATTGAGGGATAGAAGGAATCCAATTGGAGTTGGCACAAGTTGTATTCACTTCTTCATAACATTGGATTTCCATAGACCCATGGGAGTGGTTTTGGCAAGGATGTAGGTTCTCACACTATGTCTAAACCTTGTAAATCATTATGTTCTTTTCTTGCTTTCCAACCTTTTTATACATGAGTATTTACTAAAAGATTATATGGAAACAAATCTTAATATTTTTCAATGGTAATGTTTCTAAAAGTTTTAAAACTTATAAAAAGTGATAAACTTATTCAACCCCCCCACCCCACATTATTTTTATTTGATCCTTGAAACTTCAGTTGTGTTAGTTATTTGTTTAAGAATAGTGAATTTAGATTTTAATTCTAATTCTATACATTACTTCTTATCACACATGTTTATTAAAACTATTCAAACACCACCATAAATAATGGAATTAGATCGATCAGTGAAAATGGAAAATGGTCAAATTATTTCATAAAATGTTTTAACTCCTCCCTTATCAAATCATTGGGGCTTAATTTCCTAGTGAACCTTGTGATATTCCCTTTAGTGGAATTTTTTTCAATTTTCGTTATGGATTGTCTTTCCTGATTTAGAGCCAACATAAATTTCCATGTAAAGAAAATCACTCTTCCTATCACATACCAGCCCCTAATTTTATACAAGTGTAAGGAGAAGTGTGAATCCTATTTATCACCAATATCTCAAGCATGGACATTATGTATCCATGAGAAAAAGTTTCTAGATTGAATTCTTGAGTCTAACAAAAAGATCATCCTCAAATACATTCCCATTGTGAGGGAGTATTGTGATGCCTTTTCCAAATTATTTTTCAGTCTTCTCCTATTTTAGAGGTTGAATTTTCAATTTATCTTATACCAAGGGAGTTTGCATTATAAATTAATTTTTATAAAATAGTTATTGTGGAATGTGAGGTTCTTAAGAAATAACTATAGTTGAATTTGTATAAAGGGTTCATATACCCAATTTCTTCACCTTGGGTTTCACTAGTCATACTCATCAAGATGAAGGATGGTTCAATGCACCTTTGAATTGTTTATCATGAGCTCAATGAGATCATGATACATTAAACGTATCATCTCCCATAGATTGATTAATTGCATGATGAGCAATGTGGATCCCAATAGTTATCCAAGGTGGAGCTTCAATATGGATATTAACATGTAAGGGTGAAGAAGTAGGATTTTTCTAAGCCCCCTATTTGTATAAGGTAAATAACCATGATTTCATAGTAATACAGTTCAGAATCACTAATTTTGTAGAAATATTCATGGACATGATAAATATAGTCTTTATATATTACCATGACTAATTTTTGGTAGTATTTAGGGATAATATTTGAAAATACTCCCAAATCAAGGAGGAGAATGGTGATCATCTAAGAAATATTATAAAGACATTAGGAAAGGATTATATTTATTAAATGTAAATAAAATATGAGTTTTGTTGGAAGAAAGTATCACCCTTGAGGAATATTATCGCAAGAAATGGGATATCTATGGACCCTTAAAAGGAAAAATAAATTGAAGGATGGTCAATGACAAAATATATGATAGAAATACAAAGTTTCCTTGGGTTTTTTTGGTACTATTTTCGATTTTCAAACCATTTAACCAAGCTATCTCGGAAGGGATTTAAGTTTTTATGGAACAATGAATGTGTATAGAGCTTCATGGTGTTGAAAAATTGGATTATCACTACATCTATTAATAAACTACACATAAGTGGGAAACATTTCATAGAGTATAGTGATTCTTTGAAAAATTTATTCGGACGTGTGTTAATGCATAATGTCAAAGTGATATCCTTTACATTGAGGCCACTAAAAGGTCACGAACAAAACTAACCAATGCATGATCTAGAGTTTATTTTAGTGATCATTTTATTGAAAATATGGAGGAATAAAATGTTTGGGGAGAGGATTGAAATATATACATATTAAAAGAGCCTCGAGAACATGTTCACATGGAATGACATGAATATGAACAAATCAATATGGTTATAGCTAATCATGGAATATGACTGATTAATCCACTATCATCCTGGGAAAGAAAATAAACTAGTAGATGCACTATGTAGAAATGATCAAAAAAAATTATCGTTGTTGATAATTTATAAGGATCCATTCAACATTGACTTTTAATTTATAGATATGGGAATCACAAATGAATTAATATAATCAATACATCCACAAATTATTTCTCCACCATCCCTTATGAAGAGAATGAAGGATACTCAATGACATTATGTGGTAATTTAGAAGAATGTAGAATCTATAAAAAAAGTTAAATCATCATAGTTCAATGTTTATGATGTAGGAATTGTGAGATTTGGTTCTTGATTATGTGTACCATCAAATCCTAATTTAATGAAGTAGTCACTGGATGATTCACATTGCTCGACCTTCTCCATCCATCCTAGAAAAAAATAATGTATTGTGATATTATAGAGTGATTTTTGTGGTAGAATGTATAATATATGTCAAGGTTTATGGTATGTGAGTAAATGAAGGTTGAAAGGCCAAAATCCAAGGTGATGATGCAACCACTACCAATACCTATCTAGAAATGGTAAAACATAACCATATACTTTTTCACTAATCTTCCAAATATATCATGATGAAATAATTCTCTATGGGTTGTGGTGGATCATATTATAATGGAGTTTTACATCATTGAAATTTTAGAGGACCTCTCACTCAATAAATATGAAATGATATATATTAGAGAAGTTGTGTGGTTGTATAAAATACCTCTATCTCATGTGTCTAATCGATACTCCATATTTACCATCATGTTCTAGAAGAGTCTCCAACACTCTATAAACACTGTGTTTAACTTTAGTAGTTCTTGTCACTCTAAAACTGATGGACAGTAATATTGGAATATCCACACACCCCATGAAATGTTGAGAGCATGCTCAATTAAATTCCAAGGGGTATGGGAACAACATCGTAATCTGGTAAAGTTATCTTACAGTAATAGTTTTCAATAATTAATCCAAATGGCTCTCCATAAATACCTTTATTGGAACAGATGATGAACACCTGCATGTTGGGATGAAGTTAGTGAACACATACTACAAGGTCTTGAAATGTTCAAGGAAATATTAGAATGTTCAAGACCATTCTACAATACATCAAAGATTCTTAGAGTCCACAAAATATTTGTGCTTAGAATCATCAATGAGACCTAGAGTTGGACGTTGGAGCCTAGGTATTCCTCTATATATCTCTATGGAAAACTTTCATGGGATTTTGGGAGAATGGAATGCTTAATAAATGATACGTTAGTCCCTTTGAGATCCTTAATTGCATTAAAGAAGTGGAATATCGATTATAACTCCCACTTAACCTATCTCAACTACATGATGTATTCCACATACCACTCTTGAGGATGTACATATAATACACCTCACATGTCATAACCTGACCTTCCTCTGGCCATGACCCTGGTCAACTAACCCCACAGGTCTCCTATAAATCCTTGGTTTCCTTCCCGAAACAACATATGATATTACTCATTAGGGTCTCGTATCAAATTAATGATTTTCCCCACATTCCAATACATGTAATTTCGGTGTGATTTTTTCTATACTCACACACGCCCTGTGAAACATACAAGGAGGTCAGTCATCTTGATTATTTCTTCCATCCAAGCACAATTAACTATGGGGATCTAGTCAAGTAGTCTCCTGGAAAGAAAGGTAAACCTTATTGAAAAGTTTGGAAACATTGTACTCTTTATGTCTCACTTTTTAGGTTTGTTACACTCTCCAAACCCTTAAAATATAATTCCATTATTATGGACCTCACACACAAACCCTGGTAGTTCCACTACACTTTTGCATGGGTAATTTATCAGATACCATTTCTTACAACCTATCCTTTCCCACGCCACATACTTAAACACTTAGCTGTGATTCATGTGCATAAGTTTTTTGAAAATTACCCTTATGAAGAAAGGTTTAACATGTTTTCCTTATACAAAATATTGATTTATACCTTCTCAAAAAAATATTTGAATTTATAAAAGAGTCTTTGGGTGGAATACTTGAAATATTTTGACTTTGAAAATTCCTATACATCAGGTTAGCCCAGGTCATAACATGCCAACAGGTCGAGTCCGAGTATTAAAGAACTTTATGATTTCTTTACCCACTTCCAGTCCCAACATGGATGTGGGATGAGATCTATATAGACTTTGTCATTGGGATTCCTCATACCGTGAGAAAGAATAACGTGATATGGGTTTCAATCAACATTTTTACTAAACCAACTCATTTATTCCCATTTTTGATACAACCAATGTAGCAGTTTGGGGAAATATCTATGTGAAAGAGGCCATTCAGTTGAAGGGAATTCTATCTCGTATAGTGTTTGATAGGGATCCTTAGTTTAATTCACATTTTGGGAGAGGCCATCAAGAGGAATTAGGATACCATGTCTATTTGATTATGGTATACCATCATCAGTCGAATGGTTATACAGAAATAGAAATATATCATTCTTACAGATATAAATTTCACCTATTTCCTAACATTTTTTGGATCTTGGTATTACAATTAGGATATGGATGATTTTTCCTATAATAATAGTTACCATTTTGGATCAACATGGCTCGTTTTTAATCCTTTTAAGGTAATCCTTATAAATATACATTGTGTTGGTAAGATTTGGGTGAAAGTTACAAGATTGGACCACACTTGGTTTAAGATAAGAAAGAAAAAAAATTATGATTCATCAGATAATGTTGATAGAATAGATCATGTATAAGTCTTATGCTGATCATCATCACAGAACATTGGAATTTTCAATTAGTGACTAGGTGTTCTTGAATGTTTCACCATAGTTGGGTCATTAGTCGATTGGGAGGCAAGGAAAACTTGGTCATTGTTTTTTTGGACATTTTGAGGTTGTTGAGAAGGTGGAGAAAGTTACTTACCATTTAGTTGTTCCACCACATGGGATTCTCATAAATAACATGTTCCACGTATCTCACCAATGAATGTTTCTTTCTAATCCTTCTAATGTTCAACTCTGGAGTAATATTTAGGTTGAGCCTAATTGATCTATGATTGAAAATCCCATCAGGATAGTTTATTTTAAATCTAAGGTTCTTAATGGGATGAAGATACCTTTGTTTTGAGTGTTAAGTAAGCATGGTTCTAATCCTCATGAGACATGGGAGAGAGAGGCACCAATGAGAGAGTAGTGACCTCATCCTTTTGACATAGAATCTTCTTAACATGATTTAAGGGGATATAAATTTTTTATGGTGGGGAGGTTGTAATATATTGTCTATGTTTTTAGGTACTCCAAAACCATTCCTTATTTTTAATCTTCAGTTTGGGTTTATATCAGGTAGTTCTTGTAAAGAATTTGGAACTCTTCATAGTTTTCTAGAATGCTCGGTGCATGGTTTTCCCAAGCCATTCCCCCTCTCATTGATAACCATGAAAACCAATATAGTGGGGTTGGTTTGGATAACACAAGGTTTGAAAACCCATTTAACTAAATTTTAGAAACCATGCACATTGTAAAAGGGGGTTGATGGTTAGGACACACAGTTTTTAAATCGTGCATCAATTCCAAACTAATCATGCGTACAAGATTTCCATAATCTGAAATTTAATTTTAAAACCTCAAAAAAATATTTTTTTATGTCTGATGGTCCTATTCATACCTAATTTGAATTATTATTTCTTGGAGTCTCCCAATAGTATATTTTGTCCCCTCAACACAGCTCCCTGTGTTAATCAAATCTACGAAATTGACGTTTGATCTCTTCCTATAAAGATTACAATTCTTTTTTGCTTTCTCTAACTCTATAATTCTTTCATCAATATGGTTATATATGCCTATATGTTGTTGGATAATCAGATATTTAATGCTTTATTACTTGAATCTATGTTTTATTCTCAGTTCATCATTGTTGATGTTCTTTCTTGGCATTCCCTGATTATGGATTTTCATTATGTGATCCCAAGATCCCAAGGTTAGTGGTTCTATTTATGATGGCCAATTTGATGAACCCTAAACTTCTTGATTTAAATTCAATTATTTTATTTCAACATAATTTCTCAAAATTGGTTTATTAAAAAACCAATTCCATTGAATTGGGGATTTGAATCGGAATTGGCATAAAATTGGGAAAAACATATCAATTCTATTGAATTTGAGGGAGATTTTTATTTTATGGAAACTTATAGAATTTTTAATTATAGAACATAAATTGAAAAGATTCATTTTGAAATTTATTTCAATTTTTTTTGGATTAAAGTGGATTAAAACTGGTTTTTATAGAAACCTAGTGGTTTTATCTTCGAAAAAGGTATGATTTGATTAAAAACTTATGTATATGTTTTTAAAGAGAAATTTGACATATTGAAATTGGAAATATTGGTTGAATTTTATTGTGAATTTTTTTAAATAAATTATCAATTATTGTTTGATTGTTATCTCACACGAAATATTAGTTATTCAATGAGTTATTGAGATATCACACTTTAGAAACATTAAAACTGAAAAAACCAAGTGCAACAGGTTACATATCAGATGGGATGGTGATGAGTCCTATTTGACCAGTGTCTAAGGGACATCTGTATACACATATTATCACAATTGAACTTATAGTTTTTTATAATATAATATCCTTGAACAACTTTACCACATATAAAATTACCATGTGGCTCCCCTATGATTTATTTGATATATATGTCAATTTTTGTAAAATATTTTTTACATGCCTTTTGAAATTATATATATTTTTTACCGAAAAGTACTTGTTAATACATTTTTAAGAAATTTTTCCATAATTTAAATGTGAATAAATATTTTTATTAAATATTACTTAAGATGTAATGCATGTTTATTTAAAATTATAATCATAAATTCGTAAATTAATTGCTGCTCTAATTGTCGAATACATTACGAGACCCTACCATGATTTTAGATCACACTCTACCTGTGCCTTTGGGCATTTTTATATTTTCTTCTTCAAGGGTTAATAATGGTTAAAGAACCACATTGAAGTTGTCTAGGTTGTTTATCCCTGGTCTTGAACTGTTGTGTCCATTGGGAATTTGGTTTTACTCCCTTTTTCAAGTACGTTGGGTTGTAATTTGGGCTGTTTACCTATTTCACTTCTAGTATAGTTCTCCCTGTGATGTTTTTCTTGTATTAATATTGAGTTCCTAATAATACTATATGGACCTAATATGATTTATTCTTCCATAGAGTCTCGGAAAAGTCGAGTGTTCCCCTCTACACCCCTCCATAAGTGAATCGAAGCTAGGTGAATGATGTTTGATCTGTTCCCGTTAATATTCCAATTCCCATTCCCCTTATCTTAATCTCTCCTTCTTTCATCCATATGGATATATAGTTCTCCATGTTGTTAGAGAATATAATATCCACTATTTTAGATCTTGAATCATGGTTTTATTCTCGGATCTTCATTTCTAACTTTCTTTGATGGAGTTTCCCAATTTAGAATTTTTGTTTGGATATCTCATTATCCCTATGTTGGAGGTTTAGTTTATGAAGGACAATTTATTAACCCTAAATTACTTGATTTAAATTAAATTTATTGATTAAAATTTAATTCCATTCAATTGGTTTACTAAAAACACATTTCCATTGAATTGGGGGTTTTTAATTAGATTTGGTATAAAATTGGGGAAAACCACCAAGTACATTGAATTGGGGCGAGATTATTATTTGATTGAAAATTTTGGAGTTTAAAATGTTTGACTTAAATTCTGAAATTGAATATCAAAATTTATTTAAAATTCATAATTGATGAAAATTGATTAAAATGGTTTTGATATAAACCTAGTGGTTTTATCATGGAAAAGGTCATGATTTGATTTAAAGCCCATGTATTAGTTTTTTAAGAGAAATTTCCATAATAAAATAGGTAAGATGGTTTGAATTTTATTTGTAATAGATTTTGAATAAATTACCCAATATTTATTGATATTTTGAGAACATATAAGCCTAGGTAGTAAGTGAGTTATTAGGAAATCACTATTTTAAAACATTACAACTAAAACAAAAACCAATGCCTTTAGTCACGGGGGGTGATGAGTCCTCTTTGAATAGTGTCTTAGGGACATATGTATATGCATATTACCATGATTCACCTTTGAGTGTGTGAGAATCACGTATCCTAGAACAATCGTACCTCTGAGAAGATTACCATATTTCTCACCTGTGATTTCATTGATATATATTTCATCAATTGATACCTGTTTTTCACATACATTGGAAATTTATATAAATTGTTTTATTTAATGTGATTTTTAAGCCATTATATACAAATGTTTCCATCATTGAAATATAATTCCTTATTTCTTTTAAATATGATATTTATTTCATGCCTATTTATTTAAAATTGAAATATTTATTTGGTTAATTAATTATGGACTCATAATTTGGAATCCTTGGTGAGACCTTATATGGATTTTAGATCACACCCTACCTCTTCCTTCACGTGTTTCTAGATTTTCTTATTTCTGGATAGAGAAAGGGTAAAGTTCTACGTAGAGGATGTTCGGATTGTTTATCATTAGGCTTCGAGGGTTGTGTCTATTGGGACTTGGGTTTTACTCCATTTTTTTCATTTACGTTGAATTATTATTTCATTTGTTTACCTATTTGAATTGTGGTACAATTATCCTTTTTGTAATTTTTCTTGTATGCATAAAGACTTGTATATCTTACTTCCATTGTGTTTGTGTAAAATTCATTCCAACATTCATATTTTTGGATGTTTGGATAGCATCATTAACCCATGGGGATCAATAACTCTTTTTGGGATATGTTGTTACTATCTTGGTTATCAATGTACCATGTTATCCGTGTTGGTTCATGAAAAAGTGTGATCAGATTCATGTTTAGAATCATATCTTGATGTCAGAATAAAGTTGTGTGATATTATCAGCACATATGAGTTAGTTTCGATTGAGTTCTTTTCCCAATTGCATCACAATGATCCTTAATACACTAAGGGTAGTTTGGTAAATATTCCTTCACGATTAGTTATAGTATTTTCCATAATTTTTATTTTTATTGATGGAAATCCAAATATTCTTCGATTATCAATTGGGATTAGTTAACCATGTTTCTCTATTTGAGTGTTAATATGATGTCTTCCATGTTTTCTGTCGATGTTGTGTTGCATCATGTTTTGGAGAATATGTTTGAATCAGATATTAGAGGGAGATTATGATTAACCAATGTGAGAAAATCCTACCACGAACCAGGATCTATTGGAAATCATCGTGTGTACGGTCCAAGCTCTGGGACAGGCACCTATATTGGTTCTCGTTCAGGCTCAATTTGCAGATATCCATAAGAATATCATATGAAATTGTTCTCATGAGTTACTTCTTTATAATCCAAAAATATTCAAAGGATAAAATAATCGTCAATAGGTTATTGATTGTTTGAGAAGGATTGATAATTTTTTGAGTTCCAAAAACACCTGATGAAAAAAAGATGAAGTGTCCCACATTCCTGTTGGAGGGACTTATGAGGAGATAGTGGGACATAATGCCAATGAAAAATAAGCATGAAGGATTATATTGTAAATACATATCACATATTCTTACCTATAAATTATATCTATTATTAATGGTGTTTTCCAAGGATATATTATTTTCAAACTTGAGAAGGCTGACAAGACCATGACCGAGTATGCAAATTTATTTGTTGAGATTGTCGAGTTTTCAACTGATATTATGTTGATTGGGAAGATGAAAAATTGACGTTTCAAGATGTGACATTGATCTAATATTCATTATCAGGTTTTCTTACTAAATCTTCCTTCTTATGATGATGTGTTGGATAGAGAATTGATGGTCGGAATAGACCTGGCTGGTATGTCAATATTAACAGGAGTTCCTTTTTCTCCCAGTGGAAGTTCTATGAGTTTCTTCAAGGAATGAAGAATATTTATGATTCTCAAGGTGGTATGTGACATCATGGTTTTTATAGACCGCCTACAGTACTTCGAAGTGGCCCTTTGATTTTATAATAGTTTATAATACCTGGACATTTGAAACGGGTTTGTACCGAGAAACCCAAGACAGGTGGCACCTAGGGATGTTCAAGTCACTTATAAGAGTTATTCAATGTCTTTTATACACTATTTAGTGTTATTGGATCATCATCACCTATTAAAATAGCATATTATTCAGATGCTTCAGGGAAAAAAGGTTCTGGCAATAGTCATCTCGAATAAAGAAGAAAAGTAGTTGTTTTATCATGAAAAGTCAGTAGAAGTAAGGTGTGAGATTCGATGGGATTGTTTTTTTTTTGTAAATGAAGAATACCTGAAGGAATATATATTATTATTTTTTAAATATACAATAATTTTAAGGAAACCATGTTAGGGGCATCATAAGAATTCTTATGTGTGTTCTTTGAAAGGTAATTCCAATGGTAGGGGATACCCATGTTTAGTTTTTGGACTCTTTTTAATGTTAAAGCCAAAGGTTTGGAGAACCATTGGCCATATGTTTAAATAGAGGAAGCTTTGATAATGTATTTGGTTATATAGGCTCGAGTAAGAAACCCTTTTATGTTTCAGATGGTAATTGATCTTTGGATCGGGTTTCGATAGCGTATGATCCATGTTAATAGAGGTACATTGAGGTGTGTTGGGAATTTGGAAATATGATGCAGCTATTTGAATGAAACATCACAACCCTTGTAAGTTGGGTGATTTCATTGTAGTTTACATCAAGGATTCTTGGTACCTGATGATCGATGGTGGGGTGTTTGTAGGAAAATGTTTTTTTGAAACAGATGGAATTTATAGGGAATTTTAATTTTTAAAATAATAGAAGGGGTATTTTTTAAGAAATGATTTGAAACATAAATACAAGTGTTGGAATGATTCAATATGATGTATCTGTACGTTGGTGAATGATTGAGAAATTTACAAGGTTGATCAAGGAGTTCCAAGAGCACTAGACCCCAAAAAACAATTTTAAAGGGGTCTGCACAGGGCGCACGGTTTGTCTGGAACTGTGTCACACACAGTAGGAAACCGTGTAGCCTTGTGTAGGTGGATAAATGTAGTGACACATGCTCCACATAGTTTTTCAAACTATTTTTCTATCCCTCACAGTTATTGCTTTTGGATAGTACCTAAACACTATTCACCACAAGGTTGGCTCATAGTTTCTCTACTGTGTGGGACAAGTTGTGTGGGGTGTCAAGGTGCCCAGTATAGGACACAGTTTGGTGCATGGTTTTCCAAACGTTGCGGGCCAAACCATGTGTGATGACCTATTTTAAATGTCAAATATATTTAATAAAAATTTAAATATAATGAATTTAAACTACACTTAACCCTTCTACCCATACTCAATCGTGATATACCATAGGGCGCCACTTTGATCCATGCATGATGCTCCCGACGGCTCCCCCTTGAGATAGAGATTTGAATCATATTTTGTCTATTTTCCCTTAGATTCATTGAGGTAAACCCCAAGATATTTTTCCTCTTCATTTTGGTCAATATTTTATCTCCACATCCCCCTAATCCATTTTGAAAATCGCATAGGGGTCGGATTGTTTTGATTTTTGGTCTTCTTCCAGTTCAAGGATATGTATAGGCTCTCCTAGGACCCCTTCATGTGAGTTCTGACATCCAAAATTGAATGTGAAGCAGATTGGTTCAATTCGGTATGTTTTCAACAACTAAGGTAAGGGTTTGAAACCTATATTTGGTTTCTCCAATCTAATTTTGGGTCTTTAGTGATTTTTAATCCCTTGTGTTAATTAGATCGTTTGGTGGCATCCAAAATATTTTCTCACAAAAACATAGTTATTCATATATATATATACTCCTTTTTCACATTCTCTCATGGAGAGGGGAATTTTTACTAATAATTAAGTGGTATATATATATATATATCAGTGTATGTTCATGAATGTGTGGAGAAAGTTTCATCAAAGGCGTCATATACAAAAGTAGTTTAGTTTTGTATACTTCTTGAGGTAGGATACCTATCCTTAACCCTTTAAATTTAGTAATTCATGAAGTTATTTTTTAAATAAGTTGAATCATGACATCATTTGATAAATTAGATTATGGGTTCTTCAAATAAATTCTTAAGAGGCTAATTGATTTTTTGATAAACAAATCCATGTTATTCTAATATAACAACTCCAATGGAGGTGTGATATCTTCAAAGATGAAAAGTAATGTTTTTTTATTTTAAATCATGGTTTTCCATATTTCTTGTATGTTCCCTGTCCTTGAGTGGAATTTTTCATGTGAGAAATGATAACATGTAGCCTCTATTGTTATTTTTAAAAGGAATTTCTTGTAATGAAATCATGTTCCTAAAATAGCTCAGAATGTATTGTGTATTAAAAATTGGATTAATAACGCCGTTATTGGTTCAGAACCATGAGTAAACCACCCCTTTATGTGTGTTGTCCTAAATGGCCATTTTTATGTCTTATGATTTGGACACCATTAGGTTCACCCTTTTCCCCGTGTCATGGGATTTAAAACATGTAATTGAATTATATATTTAATAATTAATTAAATGGATTTAATGGGAAGGGATGAGTGAACATTACACTTGGACCTTATTATATCATTTTGTGACTAAGAATAAACTACCATTTTATGTTTATTACCATGTGATATAGAAAATATTATTCTACAATGTAGTTTATTTATGCCTGATGAGCTTGTTATAAAAAATTCCCATGTGATTTAATTAACTCTTATTCCATGTAATAGATTTTTTATGCATGTGATGCTTTTTATATTGAAATTACCATGTAAATAATTGTGATCCAAGCCTAGTTAGCTTACTCCATGACTTTTTCCACCCTCAGCTAAGATCTCAAATGAGATGTAATTTGTTCAGACATGAAATATAAATGATATTGTGATTGAATGATTATAATAAATGGGTGATACATGGATTAAAATGAATAATTAGATGGATAGAGGTTTGACTTTTAGGCGTGATTGATACCTTATTGTTGAGGATGGACTCATAGAGGATTTTGACTGTTATCTACCAAGTGATACTTGGATCATATAGTGGATTCCATGTACGGGCTCAACGGAATTTATTTTTCTGCCATGGGTGATATATGGGCTCCCACTAGGACTACTAAGGATAAAATTTTGTGGATGAGACATTATACCAAACCAAGAGAAATACCAGGTTCCTCGGATGTTTTTAGGTGATGGGATATTAAGGTGTTGGATCATATTAAACATAGAGTGATACTTGAATTCCAAATTAGGATTTCTAATTATGGTCTTAGGTTATTAAATATTTAATGAATTAAATGATTTATATGACCTGTCTACCATGCCAAAGCACAAGTCTGGATTCAGTCTTGTTACGCTGTATAAATATATTGGTCAAGAAACATTAATCACTTCATTAAGTGGGAAATTGGGATACATACCACGTCTTGATAATAATTCAATTAATGAGTTAAATCCTAATTTGAACTTAGAATAATGAAATAAGTATTACTGTTAAAAAAAATACTTCTCGGTTAAAAAAAATATATTTAACATGTTTAGGTATCATTTGTATCTTAGAAATTATAAGATATTTACATCTGAGTACTTCTTTACATTTCAAATATATTCTTACACACTGCTAATTTTCCATTTCACAAAATGGATTAGGCCTAACAACATTGGTACTGAACTATATAGATTTATATCTCACACCAAAATTAGGTATACTTCATTCTAGAGTATACCTTCTTGTTTGAAGGGATATAAGAACTTTTCTTTTTTTGTTTTTATTATAGCTAATGAGTTAGAGGCGCAGGACTGAGCTGGAGCTCAGGATGGTCGTGGAGATTGCCTTTGGAATTTTTGGTTTTTTTTCTTACTTGAGTCTTATATTATAATTAATTGAAAAGCATGTTGTACAATTACTATTTTTCGATTATGTACGACCATCTGTCAAGAATGATTTGTATAAAATGGCATTGGATATATTCAATATTCTTTTGATATTACCTTTTTCTTCCATTTCATTATCATATATTTATACGACATCTGTTATTGGTCAGTATTTACTATCTGCTTATTGATGTTCACATCTGAGATTGAAGGTAGAGTCTCCCCACTGAACTACCTTGACACCCTCATTGCTTGTCAGTAGTATCTATCAAATGGGGAGACACACTTGAGGTTCTGTGGTGACGGGTTTGGATTTTGGTTTGGTGGT
Organism: Viscum album; assembly: GCA_963277665.1. NCBI lineage: Eukaryota > Viridiplantae > Streptophyta > Magnoliopsida > Santalales > Viscaceae > Viscum > Viscum album. The sequence continues at coordinate 648,774,787 of OY728119.1, forward strand.
CAGTCGGTTTGGGATGTTACATCTATTTTTTTGGTCAACGATGCGTGAAATTTCCTTATTTGAACTGATATTGGTTCAAGATATGGAAAAAATATTCAACGCCTCAAATATGGTGTAAGTCTTATGTTTATCATAATCAAAGACCATTTGAATTTTAAGTTGGTAAATAGGTGTTCATGAATGTTTCACTTTGGTTAGGTCATCAATAGCATGAGAGGTATTGGAAACATAATCCTACTTTTGTGGAACCTTTTGATTCTATGGAGTAGATGGGAAAATTTTCTTACCATTTATAACTTTCACAATAACATGTGTTGATACATAATTTGATGCTTTTATCTTATATACTATAGTATATTTCTGATCCATCTCATGTTTTTAGCTGGATTTATGTTGAGGATGAACCTGATTTATAAGTGACTAAGCATCTAGTCATGATTATTGATTCTAAAACTAAGGTTATTCATGGTAGGATGATACCATTGGTTTCAGTTCTATGGAAGAATGGTTCTGATTCACATAATAAGTGGAAGTGGGATTCAATGATGAGATAGAAATGACATCATATTTTTGACATGGAATATTTGTAATATGATTTATGGGGATAGAATGTGTCTACTGTGGGGATGTTTTAACATCCAATTACTATTTTCAGGTACTCTTAAACCCCTATTTTTTATTCTTTTATTTGGGTTCATCTCGGGTTTTTTTGGGGAATGAAGTTGTAAATTTTGGATGTTTATGGGTTGTGCATGGTTGGTGCACACATTCCCCAAACCATGGTCCCTATCAGTAGAAACAATGAAAAATCATATAGCGGGGTTCTTTAAGGATAGTACTTGGTTTGATAGATTATACAACCACATTGTAGGAACTATGCACCTTGTAAAAAATGGGGGATAATGGTTTGTGTGCATAATTTATCTAACTTTTCTACCATGTTTAGCTAAACATGGGTGTAGGATTTCCTTAATTTTAAATTTAATTTTAAAAAAATGAAACCCTCATCTAATGTACAATACATGCCTTTATGAAACTAATATAATTTCTTATTCCTTGGATACCCCTATATTTTTTTTTGGCTACTCTACACACCTTTAAAAAATGAATCAAATCTAGGAAAATTGCATTCAATATCTTCCCGGTAAGATTTCACTTCTTTTCATCTTTCTCCCTAACTCTATTTATTTATCGTAGAGTTATATAGATCACTTTGTTTATAGAAAATTGAATATAAACTATTTTAGTACTTGAATATAGGGTTTACTCTCGAATCATTGTTTTTGACATTCTTCTTTAGAGTTACCTGATTAGTAATTTGTGTTTTATTATCCCATGATCCCTAGGTAAGTGGTTCCATTTATTATGGACAATTTGATTAAATCTAAATTGCCTTATTTATATTCAATTCTTTTATTTATATTAAATTTCATTAAATTGGATTATTAAAAATTAATTTCATTGAATTGGGGATTTGAATCGTATTTGGCATGAATGTAGGAAAAAACCACCAATTCCATTCAAGTAGGGTGAGTTATATATTTGAAGAAAAATAGTGAAATATAAATTTTAGAATTTAAATTGTTAAAATTATTTTTTAAATTGATTTCAATTTTTAATTTGTTGAAAATTAATAAAAAATGGTTTGATAGAAACCCAATGGTTTTATCATGGAAAGTGCATGATTTGATTAAAAACTCATGTATATGGTTTTAAAAAGAAATTATCATATTGAAATGTGAAATATTATTTTAATAATACTTTGAATAGTTTTGAAATAAATTACCCTTTATTTTATATCACATGAAAGGATAGGTGGTCAGTTAATTGTTGGGATAACACTTTTTTATGATTTACATCTGAAACAAATCATAGTGTAGTAGGTCACATCCCTGATTAGATAGTGATGATTCCTCTTTGACCATTTTCTGAGGGACATATGTATACACATATTTCTAAGATTCACTTTTGAGTGTGTGATAATCTCATATCCTAGAACTATTGTACAAAATAGAAGATGACCATGTTGTGGTCATGTGATTACTTTGATATATATTTAGTTGTGTTTAAACTATTTTTCACATTCCTTGAGAATTTATATAAACTTTTTTATAAAATTAATATTTAATACATTGTATAGAAATTTTTAAATCATTGAAATGTAAATAAATATTTTTTAAAATATTATTCGAAATTCCATTCCAATTTATGAAAAATTGAAATTATTATTTGGTTAATTAATTGTGGCCTCTTACTATGGAATCGTTGGTGAGACCCTACTGGAATATTTGAATACAGCCTACATGTACCTTCGAGTGTTTGTATATTTTATTTTTCCCATATCAAGAAAGAGTAAATATCCCCTTCAAGTTGTTTTGTGTTTTTGATCTGTGGTCATGGGGAGTTTTGAATATGGGTAATTAGGGTTTACTCTCCTTTATTCAGGTACTTTGAGATGTACTTTGTGGTTTTTACCTTGTGTAATTATGGTATAGTTCCCCTTGTGGAGTTTTTCATGTATGAATACAAACATGTATCTCTATATTATTTGTGTTTCTTGAAAATGATTCCCCAATTTCATATTGTCGGATGTCAGGTTCTTATCACCAACCCCTAGGGATTTAGAACACTCTTTGGGTTATGTTTGTGCTGACATAATTATCAGGGTACCGGTGTATTTGGGTTGGTTCATGACATCATGTATAATCAATCTAGAGGTGGTAGTGTAGTATAATGATCATTTATATGAGGATAAACAAATAAAGATCATATATTATAGATATAAGGTTTTACAAAATAAGTTAATGCACCCTGTCAATGTGTCATGGAGAAACCTCATGTTTGAAGAAGTGGAATGAGAACTAGTGGAGGTGATGACACATAGTCATCCTCGCCTATTTTAGAGTGTGAAATAAAAATTTCAAGGGAATGATTTCTAAATTGGTGAATATTGTAACAACTCTATCTTTTATAAAAAATCCCATTTTTTGGTTAAATAAAAGGTTTTATTATGTTTTATGGTTAAATATTACACATGAACTTTCTTTATTTTATTTTATCCTATTTGATTTAAAATACCTTTAAGAATCATAACTCTTGATAATATATTCATTTAATAGTGATCATATGAATAGTATAAATATATTGTTTTACAAAATATAATTGTAAGAAATGAAGGAAGTGATTGCCTCAAACAATGGTCGTACATTATGAATAACATTTATCAGTTCATCCAAGGGATATAGCATCACGGGGATTTTCCCTTGACCAGTCGTAAGATGAGATCCAACAACTTAAGCATGAGAAAAACATTTTCTTGGACAATTTAAATCTAATTGAGATCACGGCCTAAACCATGTACATTGAACCACCCCATGAAAGTATCATCATCGTGCACCTTACCCTTAAGGAATTTTATAGTGTAACAAAGGGATATACATGTAGAGCATAATAATATGAATATTTATATTATATTGAATAATGAATGTATTTTTATCATATTGTTGTTGCATTATAGATTATTTTTATTTTTATACAATAAAATATAAATTATTTTTTGTGTAATATTAAAATTAAATTAAGTAATTTTTTGATTAATTGATGGATTTTTAAAATAAATAATATTTCAATACAGTATTATTATTAAATATTTTTTATTAAAAAAATTATCAAAAAAAATTTAAGAAGTCAAATGTAATTTTTTAAGGGTTTGAAAACTATTGTTGCCAAAGAAACCCATCATTTCTCCATAAATGTATATTGTTATTTTAAAAGTAAAATATTCATATATTTTGGAAATAATTTTCATAAAATGATTATTATTTGTTGAATTAACATGTCAAAATTATAAATTTGTGAATTTTTAATAGTTTTCTAACACAATACAATTTTTGGGTAATAATTCAATTCGGTATAAATATATGGTGTGTATTATTACATCATAATGAACCAAAAATGGTTTAATAAATAATATAAAAGTAAATCATGACCAAATATATGTTTACCCTTTTAAAATAATTTTATGTTAAACTTATTTTATAAATTTTATAAATCCTTTATGAATACTCTGAAACCTATAATATATTTTATGGTTTTAAAAACATTTATTTTAAGACATAACTCACTTACACATCACCAAAGTTAATAATTTAATAATTTTTCACTTTTCCTAGTAAAATAATAAAAAACTCCACTTTTTATTTCCCCACACATTTCATATATATACCTGCCAAATATTCCATTTATCATTTCTAAACATGTTGTATAACATCTTTAATCTTCCCTCCCCTCTATATAGTCCACCCAAGATTCCCCCAATGCCTCAAGAATATCATCTCAAGCATTTGGAATCACCCTCTCAAAGTAATGGATCCAATCCTTCTCCTCTTTATTCAGTTATCTTTATTATCTTATGTATTTTTTCCCTAATTCCTAATGTTAGGATATGTTAAAACATATCCACATTTCTGTCCATTTTAATTCAAAACGACGAGATACCCATTTAAGTATAAATAATACCATCAATTAATGTTTATAAACCACCATAATGCTTTCAAAGTTTCATCGTTATTTTTTCATGCCAAAAAATTGGTTTTGAATACCTGTACTCATTTCTTATCAAGGGTGTTCCCCATTACAAAATTATAATTATTTAATTTGGGACATACTTTTATATATTCCACACTACATTATCATGGAATAAAACATGATTTTAAATTAATCTATATTTTATGATCTATCTTTCACACTTATGCATGTGAATGGAATGAGAGTGATGGTTTTTTCAGAATTATGTAGCGCTCTATTTCGTTGGGTAATGTTTTAGTCTAATGAGACATCATGAAACCAATTAAAGAGTGAACCTAATCCATCACATGGATCTATACATCATTATGTCTTAGCAGTTAGCCTTAACTATTGTATATGATACCATGTTTTAATTTGTTTATGCATTTCCTATGCATCCTTTCTGATTATCTTTCAATACCATGCCTTATTGTTCATGTTTTTGATTTTAACTCCTTTAATGCCCTGTAGATTAGCCATTTGTATAACATGTATTACCTTCTTCATGTTGTGAAATGTTTATTATCCTACTCAGATTTATTTCTCACTCCTTTCTTATGTATGTCCATAGGCTATCCCATATTGTTCTGAGAGTGAAGGAATAATATGAACATGTTATGAATGTTTTTAAAAAAGATGATGTATTACATGCTATAAGTTGTTATGTATTGTACATAATTCAATAAGACACTAGAATTATTAATCTTATGGGTTTTTTTATTTGTAATATTATGTAATAAATTGTTGATTAATGTTTAATAATAATTTGGGTTGTTATAAACCTCCTAAAATAAGATAGGTGTGTACCATAACATATGTCCCGAGAATATAATTTTATATGATCAACCCTTACATTAATCACAACATAGAAGTGATTGTTAATCTATAAATAGATTGATTGTTCCAAATATAATATTAATAAATAATTTATAAATAAAAAATATTGTGATCAAAATCCATTAAACACATAATCATAAAATATTAAAAACAATGAAGAAGTAATATACCCCAATGAAAATAAATTGAGTTATGAAATTATTTAGTACTTGGTAACATTAAATTCAAATCTGCTTGGATATAATAATTCAAATTGAGACATTAATTAACATGATGCATGAAGGATTCAGGTAATTAATTATAATAGGGGAATTATATACCAAATATAATTTAAATTGGGTTCATAACAATAAAATAGTCCTTAATGAAGGATAATTGAGATGAAGTCTCTTACCACGTGTCTATACTTTCCATGTATGTGATTTAAATACACTACAATAAGATTATATAAATTATTTTGTTAATTAAGGAAATTTTATATGTTATATAACATATACATAAATAATTTATTTCACATATTTAAATACCTAATTAGTTATGTTCACATTGTGTGTTTTGAGGATCTTTGGTTTATTGATTCAAAACAGCTTTTGTGTGTTGACTGTGGCCAAAGGGGTCATTGTTTTATCATCTACAGAATAATAATCATGAAATAGATATCTAATTTTTAAAATATTTATAATTTTAAAACCAATAATTTAATATGGTTATGAAAAATGAACTATGTTATAATGATGGACATGGTAGGTCATGTGTACACATGAGTAACATTTCCATTTTTCAATTATCATTATTGAAATAAGGTAACTATTATTTTATATTTATAGAATAACCATAATATCCTTAATACTATAATATTTCTTTAAATATACTTATTTATATCGACCATGTGTGAGGGTGATGAAAAAACAATCATGTCATTTTGTGGAGGTGGTAGTCTGCGTGTACACATAAATGACATTATCATTTTCAAGTGAGTGGAAAGGTAAGAAATATACTGATATATTATCTTTTCTGAATAATACAAACAACATTAATTAAATAATTATCTCATATTTATATAATATTTATTAAATTTATCAGTATTACCTTCCATGTTAGTCGTTAGTGAAAAATGAAGCACATCACTTAGTGAGAAGGTAGACCATCTTACACATGATAGAAGTTATCATATCGCCTATGAAATAGATTGTAAGAACATATATGGGATATAAAAATTCTATAAGTAAATTTTTTACAAATATCATATATATACTTTAAATACAACATTATAAAAATATTTTAGTGTTGATTACTAAAAACATTTCCTCACTTCATGAGGTGGTACTTAGCTTTTCAAACGAATGGTGGTTTTCTTACCATTTGATGTAAGTGGATATGTATTTAGTTTCTTCCATTAATATAATAACATATCATGATATTATAAGAATTTATGATAAAAATGGGATATATGTATTTTTTTAGTTTTGTAAGAGAGTTATTTAGATAGGACTTAGATGATCCAAAATACATTGAAGGTTTCAAGATGATAGGAGAGTGGGTAGAATTTTATAAGTGAGCTTAGTGGGACACCTGCAATTGTTTTTAAAAAAAATTCATATCCACATTTCTCACAAGTGAAAAGACTCAAAAAAGACAATTATAAATAAATAGATGTTTAAAGGTCAAATTAATTATATAAAATTTCTTTTTGTCATGTTTTTAGGTCATTTTAACTCTTATCATTTTAATTTAACACTAGGCAAACTCGTTTTTGCATTTATCACGATAAAAGATTTTTACTAATTTCATTATTCATTGTAAAAAAAAGATAAGCTGAACTTATTAGATAATAAAATTTATTATTTTTTTCCACCATTTAATTTATTTTACAAAATTAGTTTCAAAAAATTGGAATAATTTAATATGAAATTATGTCCAAATATATAACGAAAGAGCATTTTTCAAGAATTGTTTTTTTATGCATAAGAAGATTTTATGTTAACTATATAAATAATAAAATTAATTTTATAAATTAATAATAATATTTATTTATATATAATATATAAATTTCATTAAAATAATTCATTATTAGTGGTTGTTTTAATTAAATAAAATGGATAAACATTAAGCACTTTAAAACGTCTTTCAAAAAACTCCATTTTAAACCCAAAACAAAACAATACTAAAATCCAGTATTAATTTGTTGAAAATTTTATTAATTAGATAAAAATAATAATTAATTATTTTGGTAATTTATATAAAATTAAAAGAAAAAAGAAAATTTTATATTACATAATTTATTGAAAAAAGAAACATTTTTACATAAAAATGCTATTTTTCACTATTCACTGAAAAATCAACATTTCATGAAAAACCAAAAAATAAACCTTTGTAATTTTAGATATTAATATTTAATTAATGAATTTAAATTTATAAAAACATTTTTAAAAACCCCTTTATACAAGTTACAATATTTTCTTACAAAAATTAATAAATACTAGTTTTGATGAAAACATATTTTTTGAGGAATAAAATGGAATTGATTATAATTGAGTAATTATTTACTAAAAAATTATCAATATTTATATATTTAATAGTACCATAATATAAATATCATAAAGTATAAAATATTATTATTTCCCTCCAATTAAATGGTCATGTTATAACTCGCATATATTTTTTAGTTCATTTAAGATGGGTGTTACATGTTTAATATGATATCGAACATAATGTCCTCAACTTCATTATTTTATTCCTTGATTTTATCAAAATAATATAACATATATATAATTAATTATACATATCTATATCAACTAAAATCACCAATAAAATATATGAGGTATGAGTACACACCCCTTTCCACAAAAGTAAATGGTCCACATGCATCGGTTTGAACTAATTCAAGAAGTTCATTAGCCCTTTTACCTTTCCCATTAAATGGGGATTTAGTTATTTATTCATGTAAAAATGTGTGACATACACTAAGTGGTTTTAGTTCAAAATTATCAAAATATCCACTTGATTTAATTTAGTCAAGCTCTATTGATTTACATGACCTAACCATTTATGCTAATGTTGGGTGTGGTATGATTCATGTGAAGTAACTTCATTATTGATTTATATTACTTGGTTTTTGTAATCCAGCTCATGAATACCATTATTTAAATGTTCCCTACAATAAAAAAAATATATCTTTGTAAAATAACCAACATTTATATAGAAATTTTAGAATAAATCCATTTGTATCTAGTATTTATACAGAAATAATGTTTTAGCTAATTGAAGTCACATAATAACATCCCTTTAAAAATAAAATCATTGTAGTTAGAAATGTGAGGTGTTATCCCATAATACATACAACAAAAAATTTATCTCCAATGTCTTCTCATAGATATACTTTCCCTCAATCAGTTAGTTTGAATCTGCATAGTTCATGTATTTGAAAAAATATATGATCCCTATAATCTAAATCTAATACCCAATTTTTAAAAATAGATAAATTTCATATGATAAAAAATCCATGTGAATATTCCCCTTGATTGTTTGACGAGGTACAATGTTTCTTACAGTGGTCCTTCTTACCACATGTGAAACAGACATCATTATTTTTCCTTTTATTCAACTTGAACCCCATCTTCATGGCAGGGTGTGAAGAATAAATGGGATTAAATATATTTTATTCCCCATTATGTTTGTTCACCAAGATGATGGAAGTTTTATCACACTTTGTATCCTTATATACTTGCAAAAGAAGATTATGAAGATATAGAAGACACTTCTCAATGTTGTTCCAATAAAAATTCATAATAAGCTAGAGAAGCTCTAAGGAAGTGATGCCAGAATGAAGTTGGTGCCCAGTTATTCTATGATTTTAAACCCTAGAAAATATTGGAACTCAGTGTAGCCAATTAGGTTGACTATATGAGGATATTCTAGGGATCTTTATCCAATTTTTCATTGAAAAAGAACCTTGGAAAAATTAAATCATTTATGTCAATCTATCTCTAAGTATAAACATAGGACGTTCCCAATCATGATATATGCATCCATGTTTTTATGATACTTCATGATTTCAATAGACATAGATCAAATAATAAAAAATTAAATGTAGACCATGTTTCTAAAATGTTTTCCATACACTATAGAATGTAAATCACATTACTCTTTATCGAGAGGTTCATGCATTCATTAGTCCAACATGTATTATTTTTTATCATGGTGTAGTACAATGTGAAGGTATATAAACCACTATTTTAAGTAACTTCTAATTAATTTTTTGTAATTATATAATATTGATAATTGGGATAGTGTAGATGATTAAATTTTCATTTTATTATAAAATTTAAAAGGCCAGATTATTAGTACATGGATTAATTACATATTTGTCATATATAATAAATTAATTTTTTTATTAAATCTTCCATTATATTATTTAATCCCAATATCCCTCGCCATTGAACTCGAAATATATAATTTTTTTAAAATTATAATGGAAAGGATCCCCATTAAATTTCCTAATGATCTAAGAATTGACCATTAAATCCATAAGAATTTAATTTGGTATGTCGCCTTTCTAACTAGGAACTTATAGCTCCTTGATCTGTTGAGTATATTCCCCTATCCTGGAATTCTGACTTAGATTTCCTTAACTCTAGCATCAAAATATTATTTGAATAGACTTTTTCTATTAAAATCCTTGAAAGTTTTGTTAATTCAACTAAAACCCCTCATCAAAACTACCCAATAAAAGTAATTGTCCAATCTTTGGTCATGTACAACAATTATTTTGATGGTGTCATTACCAATTAAGTAAGAGAAGGAATATTATGACATAATATTAGTTTGATGTATTTTAATTAATTATTAACATATAATATAATTTTTTTATCATTTGTGTGTCCTATTAATATTTAGTGGATTTTAAATCATTAATCAACCATGTTAGAAAAACATTTATGCATATTTACTTTATTTAAATTCCATCTTTCCATATTAACTCAATTTTATGTGATGGTAGTTTTTTTACATAAAATAAGTAATTCAAAGATAGAAATAAATAAATAACACAAATTACCTGATCAAAACTTATATAATGGCTCATTTAATAAGAGGAAATTAAATTAACCTATGGATTAGAGGAATAAATCCATCAGTCGGTCTTGGAATGAAATAAAACATTCCATCTGTATATATCTTTATAAATGATTTGGCATCACCGTGTTTCCATATTGAATTGCCTCCATGCACCTTGGGATGATACATTAATTAAAAGTATTCATTACCCACACATAAATTAGGGTACCCAAATTATTGTTTCACGGGGATTATATAAATATCCTTGGACACATAATCTCTACGTAATAATTGGGGGAGGGATAAAACACATTCCATCCTTTAATTTAATATTAAATATTTTCAAACCCATGTAATAAATTAATTTTAATAAATAACAACACATATATAGGACATAGTCATGTTTGTCATGACACACCCTGCATATTGAACATTTCCATCAACTAATATCAACATATTTTATGAAAAACCTATATGTGAAAGAGTTGTAACTTTCATTAATATTAATATTAATGTCTAAGGGCCATCATACACACTCATAGATAAGAATATACGATCATAGAAAAACATGAATAATTTCTACATGTGGGACTATTCTCATAATCCTCTACCTTGGAGATTACCAAGTGAAAAAATCATAACCAGAAGCCTCATCTTCTTATGTGTACTCACACATAACATTAAAAATTACCAATGAATGAGTTTTTATGGAATTTTAAGATTTATCTAAATTACTTGACCTAAATTTTTTTTAATTTTATATCATTTGATAATAAATTATTAATTTTAAAATATCAATAGTGTCAATTTTGACACTATTGATTAGGTTACTATTTAAAAATATCATAACAGCAAGATCAGTTCGAAAAAAATATCATAAATTATCACTAACATGTCAGTGTGATCCATTAAATTATTGTATGAAATTAATTATGTCACATTATATTTATTATAATTTTTTCAATATCATTTGTTTGATTATTCCTTTAATGAAACAATTACAGCATCATCTATGTGTCACCATATAATTTAATTATTACTTTCTTAAAAATTATAAATAAATTAACATGATGTAGGTATAGATTTTATATTTTTAAATACTAATTATATTCTGACATATAAATTTTATATCCCATATTAAAATTGTTATAGCAATGAGATATATGAGTATGATATTGTTGTCTTTACATTAAATAAAATATTACAAATGTTATAATCAAACCCAAGTGGCACCCAAATGATAAAATTTGAAACCTATGATGATTCTAGCCTAAAAAACTCATCAAATTAATTTAATATAAGTTTATGGGTAATTTTATAATATTTATAATATTATTCATACTTTTAATTGCCTGATTTATCATTAATTATGGTAATAAAAAATTTACTAAAGATAATATTCATAATAATGCCCACAAATAAAAGAGACTTATTTACTAAATTTTGATCTCATTATTCCAAATGTGGGATCCATTTTTCAAAATTGAAAACACATAATTTTTAGAAATTAATTTAATGTTAATCTCATTGATGGAACAAGAAGGTGGATTTTTTAAAGTAAAAACATTAAAAAAGTTAACCAAGATTTTATATCCTAGGTCATTGTGAAATTTATTCCAATGACCTAAAATAAACTAAATGAAAAAATATGATCTAATTTTAATTTAAATATATTTAAATTTATAATTTAACGCTATGAATTTTTTAAATGAATGCGTTGTTTTATTTAAAAATGTAATATTATTCATTATTCAATAAAAATTAATTTTATTAGAAAAAACCAAAACATTATCCTATGTTAATTTTGAAATTACAATCTCAAAAATTATATTTATTTTATAAAATTATATTTCAAATATTATATAGCATTAACTTTATAGGTTTTAGTATAAGGACATGAAAATTAGTTCATTCGATAAAATTTCTTATTTAAACATATAAATACTTTAACAAAAATTATTTTTTTCATTACCAAAATGGTTTACCATTATAAATAATATTTTTAAATTCTTCACTAATTTTTTTATTACTTTGTTTAATGGAATGTTCATAACCATATAATTATAATTATAACAATAAAATGGTATTTTGAGGAAACTCGATGTTGTGTGTAACATACGCCTTGTCAGTGATGCATGTTGCATAAGAAATGTTTTTGTCCTCTAAAAGGAATGTATGAATTAGTGTAATGAAATACATGAAAATTAATTTATTCAAAAAAATCACAAAAATCAGGGTGCTACATTCTACTTCCAATTAAAAGAATTCCTCTTTAAAAATTCGTCATTATGATACCTAAAATGATGATAATTATGCCTCATCATATCCTCATGTTCACTCATAGCTTCCTCTAACTAGTTAATTTTTCACAAAACTTTTACCAGGTGAGTTGTCTTGTTTCGGTGAAATTTCTGTGTATGATCCATAATTTCAACTAGTTGGAATTCATAAGAGAGATATAACTCCAAAAGTATGACCCTTGTGTTCATTATATGTGATGGGCCAGGTATATACTTTCTTAGGTGAGATACATGGAAAAAAGCATGGAATTGGGAGTTTTTTGGAGTAAGTGACAAGCGATAAGCTACTATCCTGATATGATCAATAGTTTTAATGATAATGATATATCTAGGGTTTAGTTTTCGTTTCTTTTAGAATCTTAGAAGCATATTCCATGTAGAAATTCATATAATAACCTTCTAAACAACATCAAATTAAAAATCAGGTTATTTTTTCAGCAAGACAATTCTGATGATTTCGGGATGCCTTGAAATGTTATTGAATGGCTCTAACCTTCTGTTCTATCTCTTCAATAATCTCACGTCTGAATTGCTTTCTTTCTCCGACTTCATCCCAACATGTTGGAGCTCTACATTTCATCCCATATAGGGCTTCATAAGGTGACATTTGAATTATTGAGTGAAAAATATTATTGTATGAAAACTCAACAAGAGTAAGGTGTTGATCCCAAACACCTTTCAAATCCAAAGAACAATATCTCAACATATCCTCTAGGGTTTGAATTTATCTTTCAGACTGACCATCTGTTTCAAGATGATAAGAAGTGCTGCAACTTAATTCTATATCATGTTCTTATTAAATACTTTACCATAATCATAAGGTAAACCTTGAGTCCTAATGGAATACAATAGAATGTGATACTTCATGCAACAATACCACTTCGTAATGTATATCCTATAAATTTGATCTAGAGAGAAAACTTCACAGATAGAAATAACGTTTTCTGACTTAGTAAGGAGATCAACTACCACCCATATATCATTAAACCATTAATAGGTTTTGGTGAGTCCAATGACAAAATCAATGGTGATATTATCTCACTTGTAATCTAGTATGTAAGTGGATGCAACATCACCTTAGTTTTTTGTTTTCCACTCTTAATTTATCAGAAAACCAATCATTGATATACAATGTCTACAAAATATCACTTAATTCCATCCCACTAGAAGTATTATTTCATGTCTCTCTAAATCTTTATACTTTCATTAAGAATAGAGAATGAATATTTATAAGAATACTCTAATAGATCCTTCTTCAAAACTAGAATGTAATTAATGCATGCCTGGTTCCTGAAGCTTATCATTGCATCCTGATCAAGGATAGACATTGGAACATTTATGAGCTTCTATTTTATCAATATATCTTCCTTATGCACCTCTTTAATGTTCCCAATTATTGAGGGTTGAATATTAGTTTTATAAAGTTGAGTTTTTCCCCTTCCTTCAGGATTTCTAGGTCCATCCTTTTCAAATAAAATAATATTAGATCTTTTTCTATCCTAATCAGAGAATATATATTATAATAACTTCAACCCAAAACATTGACCGACATGGTTTCTTTCATAGGGTGGTAATTTATTGAGAAGTCATAATCATTTATCTTCTCTAACCGTCTTCTATGGTCCATGTTCCACTCCTTCTATGTGAATAGATATTTCAGAATTTTATGATCTATATATATATCACCCTTTTCCCCATAAATGTAATACCTCGATATCTTTAATGTAAAAATTACCATAGCTAACTCCAAATCATTAGTTGGGTAATTTTTTCTCATTAGTCTTTAACTATCATGAGGAATAAGTGATAACATTATTGTTCTCCGTAAGAAAACATAGCAATCCTTTCTGGTATGCATCACTATATATTACAATCCCTTCACCACTGTAGGGTAATGTAAGAATATGTGAACTGAATAAACGTCTCTTCGGTTCTTTCAAATTTTCACCACATTTATCCATCTAGAGTAACATGGAACCCTTCTGAGTTAAATTTTTCAGAGAATTTGATAGTCATGATAAATTATTCACAAATCATGGTTAATATCTAGATATACTAATAAAACTATAGATTTTAGTCATTATGGTTGGTCTAGGATATCATTAAATGACCTTCTTTTTTAATGTATCTATTTTTATAACTTCTTATGATACTATATAACAAATAATTGAATCCTTTTGCATCCAAAATTCAATATTTTTTTAAATTTTCATACAGTTTGTCCTTCCCTAGTGTCGTTAGTGTAATTTTCATGTGGTCTACATGCTATTAATAACTCCTTTAATGGATAAAAAATTAATCTATAAAAACTTCCAAAAATTGATTGAATTAATATCTTAATACTCTATTCATCAAATCCATGAATATATAAGGGGAATTGGAAAAACAAAAAGACATCCCAATACACTTGTAGTTTCTATACCATGTACATAATTTTGTTTTGGGTATATCCTTCTTCTCGATCCTCAATTAGTGATATCCAGAATGAAGGTCAATAATGGAAATGTATTGAGCTATATGTAGTTGGTCTAACGAGTCATCAATACAAGAAATAAGATACTTTCACTTGAATATGATCTTGTTCAATTCCCAATAATCAATGTAGAGTCACACTGATCTATATTTATTTTTCACAAAAATAATTGGTGCACCCCAAGGAGACACACTCGTCCAAATTAGTACCTTATAATGGTTTTATTTGAGGTTATTCTTCAACTATTAAAACTCAATTGGTCCTATTCTATGGCGAGTCTTTTAAATTGGTGTATAAATAAGTATGGGCCCTTTAGGTAAATCATCTTTATGTTTTGGTTGAAGACTAGGTGAAAATTCTAGAAAAAAGCCAACAAATTCACAATAAAATAGTCATATCCTTGATGTTAATTTTCTTTCCAACCATTTGAGATAAACAACCCATATGAATGGGAATTAATACTCATACACTCGATGTGATCTCCATTATAATTTGATAATATCAACATATTGATAGATAATCATATGTTAGTTTAAAAAATCAAACATAACTTCCCATCCATTACAATTGATGTGGGATTTATATAGATAAATAGAACCCATGCCTAAGATGACATTAAAAATCAACCGGAAGAATAATAATAATATTTCAAGGAAACACATTCCCACAAACATCAACCAAAGAAGAATCATATACTTGAGATACAATCATCCTACCATCAAGGTTTTTCATTCCTAATTCTATATCTATTCATTTGGGTGGAATCTTAACACCTTTATAAAATTCTTTAGATATGAAAGTGTTGGTAGATATATAATAAAGAAAGACATCACCAGTTCTAGGGTGGATGGTAAGTGTACCTTTAAAAAAGTTGTTATCGTAACCCTTATTAGAAAGAATGACCTCATGATATTTCCCTTATTCCCTCAGCTTAAGAGGTAGCTGACGTCGATCATCATCATTATCCCTTAGGTTTGGGCACTTGTCAGCGTAATTCCCATTCTCATTAAACTTGTATCATTGTAGCATGAGAGGTGCATTATGTACTTTTTTATCTCCATTCACATTATTCGCTGACATTTTCCCATCTCTTCGGCAATAAAAATCTCGATGGCCTTCCTTTCCACATATAAAACATTTATTAGACCCCTTAATAAGTTTTCCTTTATGCTTCTTTCCACACATAGAGCATAAATGAAATCTCCCCTTTTCTCTTCTTGGTTTTCAGATTTCAATTTAAACATCATCGCCATATTCATGTCAAAACCATAAGATTGGTATGTGAATCCAACCTCTATTTCATCCTTGATTATACATTTCGCAATCTCTTCATAGCTACTAATGTCACTTATGGCTGATTTCCTTATGATACTTGGATTTAATCCATTGAAGAACCTCTCAACATTACTTTAGGGTTGGATGATAATTCCTGAATCGTGGCCCGCATGTCTTGTGAAATTAGACTTCTAGGTATCGATAGATTAATCATTACTTTTCTTCAAATCGAGGATTTGTTTCTCCATATTGGTATTAAGAATCCTTGGAAATTTATTTTGGAAACATAATTTCTTTATCTAATTCCAATTCAAGAATTCAATTTCATCGTGTTGCCTCGTATTCCAAAATAGAATCCACCAATATTCAGCTTCTCCTTCTAAAAAGTAAACAACCAGAATAAATTTCGTATCATCTAAAAAATAGAAAATAAAGAATATATTTTCATTAATAATGATATATTATTTAGCAACAAATAGATCCAAATAACCATTGATATAATGTGGATGTTCCCTCAGGAAAGACTCCTTATAATGGTGTTTTCTCCTTTGAAAATTTTTAAGTCCACCATAATACAAAGGTTGAGAAATCTATGTGAGTATTACAACAAGATTTTTCATTCCAGATCCCATAGAATTTAGTTTCTTAGGGAAAAACTCAATTAATTGTTTGTAAAAATAAAAATTAGCTCAGTTTCTCTGAGTTCCAAACATTAACAAAAACCAAAAGCATAGAGTACGGAACATTTATCATAATGATTGACAAAATAATCATGAAAATTCACAAATATGATATCTAAATTATGACACCTTCTTTAATATTTGAAACCTCAAGTTCATTACTTTTTCTTCATAAAGAACTTATATTTAAATCTTTAATTATGCTTTTTGATGATTTTTTGAACTCCCAAACATATCACAGGGTGTGTCAACCCAGGTTTGTAGCATGGCCTGTTACATGTACCTTGTTATGATTGAGTGAGGCTCGATGAAAATTGTAAGAGTTTTTACACTTATGTACACATGTGCTTGAGCCACAACCACTTGTATTATCTTTATGGGAATATTACACTAGGACACCACTCACTCATTCCTTTATAAAAATTCTAGGGCATTTTCCTATGATTTTATTTACCCTTATTCTTATCCTTATATTTCCGTAGGGTTCTCACTAACACTTTCTCATCAAATTTTTCAAAGGTAAACTAAACTTTTGGTCTCATTTGAACTATAATGAATCTCTATTTTCATAAATTAACCTTACATTACTTTTGAATAAAATTGATAAATTATAAAAAAACCCAAATGTCATATTAGTCAAGTTCCGTTCTAAATATAAAAACATAAACATGAGTAAAAAAATGAGATACATTATCTCCCACTAGGTTCCTCTTGACTATCATTCTTCTTAGACACATAAAACATAATACATATCTTCATAAACTAGGTAAAAGGAAACATAAAAAGTGGTGAAATCAGATGCTCAATAAGGGTAAAAATGGAGATATATAAACATAATCATCATCATAAGGGTATGATAACATGATCATGAAAATTTAATATCATACCCTATATATCAAAGATAGTAAATATGAACTATGGAATAAATATTGGTAGTTTCTAAAACATGAATCATAAGGATATAATGAATATGACCCCAAGAATAATAACATATGAATAAAACATTTATTTGTGGTAGACTCATAATCATATAATAATGAATCTCATAGTAGTCTAGGCATAACTTCTAAGGACATATTAGAAGTATGGGTTCACTTATCATACCATCTTTGTAGCCATGATTCCCTCCTATGTCCGTATAAGGGGATAAAGTCCATTATTTATATCTCATGAGATATAAATCATTACCCAATGCATTGGAGGGAGATATAGGTCCCAAATATCTCATAATGTAATCATACATATGTGTTCCATAAGAAAATAAATCATTTTTTCATATCAGAACCCATGGAACAAAATGGGTTTCATAAACATAATTTCATCATAAAATAAAAAAAATGGGTTTAATAAATATAATTCCATAAAAAACATAACCATTCTTAGAAATAATAAAAATGGAAACATTAACTAATTTCCCTAGTAAAACATAAGTATCATCAAACAATGTTTTCGTGGAAGGGAAATAAATTTGAGAGAACTCTTGATAATAATTCTGGGGGAAAATATTCTTTATACTTTGAAAACATTTTATTTAATTGAAATTCAATGAAATTTTAAAATAAGACATTTTATTTGAAAATAACCTGTTAATATTTTAAGGTAAACTTCAAGGAAATAATTCCCCCTGAAATCGAAAAATCTATTCATTTTTTGTATGTTAAAACCATTCCTCTTTTACTTTTTATCAAAAAGTTAAAAAGTACCACGTTAGGAAAACGAAAAAATATTCATTTCAACCCATTTAATAAAATTTTATACATGTGTAAAAATTAATATAAAACATTTTATACGAATAGAAAAAATATTTTGGAAAACAAAGTGAAGAATCATGGACATGGATGATAAATATACACCAGTAAATATTTTGGTATAAATAATCTCTGAATATAATGAGATTGTTAAATTAAACAGTACCTTAGGTATGACTTCCATTATATGTATTTTAAACTTTGATATAATGGATTAAATAATTTTACTAACAAATTCCATATTCATATACATGTGATATCACATACGATCCCATTATAGCTTGTTTGTTAATAATATTTCATTATTACTCTTCTTTTGAGTGTTATCTACTTTTTTTCTTATGCATGTTTTGTCATATAAGTATCATTTTATGTGGATAGGATATAATTTTTTAATTTACATGATTATATTAGGGTAATAGATACCATATTTTTGAATTATATACGGTTATATTATCATTCATTATTGGTGATCATGGATAATGAATTGTATTGTGTAACACCGTAATCTTTTTATGATATATATTTTTCTTAAATTTGATTTATTTTGTCTTGTGCAACAACAAGAAAATATTTTACTACATGAAACACTGACTTAACTTGTTTTATACACAAAAATATGCTTGGCTAGTGTTACATACAATTTTAAGTTCTTTTGATAGAATTCATTTCATGCAAGACCGATTTTAATAGAAGTACTAAATATTATTATGTTACTTTATATCCTAGACATTATAATTATGGTTATGAATAGTATATAATAAATTATCAAATTATTCCTTAAACATGTATATATACTTAGTTATTTCCTGAGAAATTGATTATAAATAAAAATAAAACCCATTTTAAAAAAAATGGAATGTTTTCCTCAAAAATTCTATTTAAATTAAAGTAAGTGAAATTATAAAATAATAAAATCAATCTTGATGGATTTTATTAATGAAATATATATTTAATATAGTCAATATAATGTTCAAAATTCATCTTATATGTTTTCTATACATAATATTAGAAGAGATTCAATTTTCAGATAAAACAAGTATTTTTGAAACAATACACTTTAATCACGTTTTCATGGAGAACCAATTTAAAATTAAATTTTCAACACGTTTTTATAATCTATATGACAAAATATAGTTATTAATTGAAATTGGAGTATCATAATTTAATTTGGTTGATTTTTTATATCTTTCGGATAAGTATAATGTTTTGTAGAATAGTGAAAAATAATATATTGTAGTTAGAAGCTGACTTTTCCTTTTAAATAATTATTTTATATTTTTAAAGTTATAGTATATAAATAATAAATATCATTTTCTATTTTAGGTTATTGGAATAATTTTTATATTTAATTTATATATAAAATCGTATTGGTCTTTTGAATGTATCTTTTTCCTGCCTTCTGGCCACATTCGGGGGATTAACATTAAATTTAATTTTATCGCTCATGAAAATTAAATTTTTTAAATAGACATACATGGTTGTAATTAGTATGAAATTTTGGGTCAACTAGGAAAAAAATAGGTTTTTTAGTGAATATTAACTTCAGTAAATTTTTATGTATTTACAACGGTTAAGGTTAAATCGGGTAATTAATGGTAAAAATAATATTATAATATTTAAAAGTTACCTTAACACATATACTAATTTAATTTTTTTTTGTGGGTATCAACCAATATAAACCTTAGGCCTAAATAATGATCTTTTTATGCGACTTGGTAATGAATAATTTTTTTGTTATCTTTTATTTGAAGATAAGACAAAAATATCATTCTCATAATTTTATTAAATAAATCATTTTTGTTCCATCCTAGATATTTATTGAAAAATA
Source organism: Viscum album (assembly GCA_963277665.1). Lineage (NCBI taxonomy): Eukaryota > Viridiplantae > Streptophyta > Magnoliopsida > Santalales > Viscaceae > Viscum > Viscum album. Next base: position 648,795,552 of record OY728119.1, read on the forward strand.
AATTTTATAATCAATTAAAATTTATGAATAAAATATTAATTTTACATTAATGGGATTCTTTTTGTGATAGCGTACTCAACACGCAAAATCAGTTTTCTCTGATATTTTACATCGCACACAACATTGAGTAATACTAAATAATAATACAATAATATTTTTATTTTTTTTAAATGGTAGTTAATTTCAAGATTTTTTATTTGCGTGAATGAAAATAACTAACTAAAATTTTATTACACATTTTTTAAATGTTTTTATATTTATCCAATTAATATTAGAGTCATGAAATGATAATGAATCCAATTTTAAACATAAAATACTCTAATATTTTTTCAAGGTTATTCTAACACATTTTGATGGAGAACCCTTTTTTAATCTTTTTTTTGTCACTTTTATATGTTATATTTGACAAAATAATCTTATTATTTGATATAGTAACCACAAAATTTAATTTGGCTGAAATATTTTTATTTTTCTGATAAAATTCATATTTTAATGAATACTGAAAATAGTGTAGTTTAATTCAAGAATCCCTTTTCAGATAATTTATTTATATAGTAAGATTTCAATATTAATATGATTTAAAGGGTAATTGAATTTTTTTCATCTAATATAACATTATTCATTGTATGTAATTTCACATTGAAATTTTAATAAACACATATAAATCATTTGATATTTTTTACTTAAAAAACCATTTTCTCATTTTCACAATGGGAATTTATTTTAAATTAATTTATTGCGATTCTATTTTTTGAATTTAAAAAAAAATTATTCCATATTTGGAATCATAAGGTCTAAATTGTATAAATAGTATCCTTTTTTTTTTGGACATTATGAATAATAACTTGAGTAATTATTTTCATTTTCCATGGTTAAAGAGTAAATCAGGTAAATAAGGGTAAACAATAATATTATAATAATATAAATTTACTCTAACACATGCCCTAATCCTATTTTATTATATATTTCCAACCATGATCATCATTGGGTCGATTTTAGGACCCCATGGAACAACTTGTGTGTGATAATGACATGTAATACTTAATTTAATGTAAAGGGAAATATAACCTAAACTTGTATCTTTTCCCTAAAACAATTTTAAATGGGTTCTATAACTTATATATTTGACTATAAATAGTAATTATAAATATAAAAATATTTAGTACACCATCGTATTTTATTTATAATTTCTAGACACAAAATAAATAAATTTATTTATGACACAATGATGATATAGTGATTACCTTATTCATGAGAAATTCTAATAAATGATATTATAAATATTAAAATAAATGTAATTTGAACTTTTTGATTCCATACATAAATTTTATGGATTATTGTGACTTTTTAAATTATTTTTTTGAATTAATCCAGTTGTTGGGATTTTAACGAAAATACATTACTAAATATTGTCAAAATTGACATAAATGACTTAAAAAATACTATTTTATTAGATGATGTAATTGTCATTAAAATGGTATAATTTTCCATGTGACTTAAATAATATTAAAATTTTTATTAATTTTCCACTTTAGGTTCTCTTGGAATTTTATAGTTACCATATTAACCATATAGTGTTAAAATATAGGAAGACATGGTAAGAGTTAATTTATTTAACTAATTGTTAATTCCAAAAGATAAGGTTACATTTGTGACCAAAACTAGTGTAAAACCTATTGTTTGAGAGTATATTGACCCATATTAATCTTATTCTATAAATATTTCACTTTCTAACTATTATAATTCTAAAAGAAATTTATAATAAAATAATATTTCAAGACATTCCTAAAGTGCCCCTCCTCACTCTTATAAAAGGCTCCCACTTACTCACACCACTAAAGCCCCTCGTCATGACCAAAATTTTGTAAAATAAGGTCCCAAAATCCCTAAATTACTCCAATAATCCTTACATTTGGTATAATTCCACTCAAATAATCCTTTTGGTTCAGATATAAAGGAGTTACCCGATTTAGAGGTAACGACTTCTCTCCATCTCATTTCATTTATTTTATTTATAAAACTCAATAACCTCTATTTATTCAATTATTTTATAAATATATAGGATCCAAAATATACTAAGAAATTTTTATTCTATGGTTTAAAGAAACACTTTTACAAACCACCATCTAATGGATATATAACATATTGTTTATGTGTACGACGAACTACTGCCTCAGGAAAATATAATTGCTCGATTTTATCCTACCACCTCCCATGGTGGCCATTATGATGGAACTATAATTATATATTATATAAATTGTATGTATATTTTCTTTATTTTTCTGTTTATTTTATTTAGAACATACCTTTATTATTTCCATGTTGTGTAAATATGATAATTTTGTTTGAGGAAGTGTGGACTACCGCCCCTCAAAGCAATGTGACTCGTTCTCCCTTATAGATGGAATGTATATAGTATGGTTTTATTCATAAAATGATAATTACATGACATTAATATTATACTATTATTATAATATAGCTTTATATCATTTTATTATTATTCTTTTAATTTGAAAAAAATGAAAGGAGCGTTCATGCATACATACAACCTGTCGTCTCCATGAACAGTGAATTTCATTTCTTATCTCTAATTATTAAAGATATTATATATACATATATACTAGATATATATGATATTTAAATAATGAAAATTATTTTTTATATGATATAATTTTGACTACATTTCTATTTTACATCAAAACAAGGTCATTTTTTACTAAAGTACCAAATATCTGCAAAACACCCGATATGAATTAAAATAATTAAGCAATTATTATAATATGATAATAAGTGATACGAAAGAAATAATAAATTTGAAAAAGATTCACAAAAAACTATAAATTACCCTTTTTATTATTATTCATAAACATAATGATTTTATGTTATGATTCATACTCAATGTAAGACAACTACTTAACCCAATTTCCAATATTTTGGTTAATCTTATAATTATGGATTATGCCATGTTATGATTATGTGTGAAATAAATTTTTATATCCTTTATTATATTGGTACTTCCTTTATGTTTATTTACAGTGAATACATATAATGTATCAATTTTATTAGCAAAATGGTCAATGGAAGGAAACTTTTATCTCAATTTATATTCATTGACGTAAATATCCTTGTTATTGGTTTTGTTTTTCCAAAAATGTGTGAATGTCCTATAATTGTTCAACACTGAATATCCACTAATACTGGGTGTGTTTATATTTTTCACACATAAATATTTCATTGATTTATCCATGATCTAATGATATGATCATTGTAAGGGATTTTTTCTCTAAATCCTTTCATTGAGAAATTTCTTGAAGATATGCACATTAATTCTTTAAGTGTATATACATCCCTATTTGACTTTACATATCCATATTTTATATATTCTCCTATTATTTAATGTTTTCTAAACTGTTCTAATTATATGTGGATTATAATTTAATGTTCTAAATTTGTATATGAATCTTTATGTAAAACATTGTTTTAAGTGACTTAATGATTTATTATTCTAAATATTTTTCATTCATGTCCATGTTTTTAAAAGGATTTTATGAATTTTTTTATACGGACATAAATTTCTTAAAATTTTAATTATATAACTTATTTTAACTATTTTAAAGTGTTTTGGGACCCTTTGATTCGAACCTCTTTTTATAAATGTTGTAAATTGGTATTTGAGAATGGATTGGTTACTATAGTAGCTTGAAATGTTTTCTGATGAGTGAAAATGAAATTTTATGAGTGATTTGTTAATTATTTCAATAATTCATATATAATGATACTAGGATATTTGACAGGTAGTTATGTGATAAACCAAATAGGGGTGGTTATGTGATAAACCAAATATGCGTGGTTCCATGTAATCCAAGGATATGAGGTAACGTTATAACCTACAATCCATGGGGTATAGAACTTTTCTATATGGCTATTCCATTTAGTAATATGTGTGGAAGTTGACCGTATTATTATTCCATTTAAGTATGATTATGTCATACGTTATCATTATATGGTATATATTTCTTTCTATGGGTTTATTTTATTCTTTTGGTTAAAAAGGGTAAGAAATGAGCTTATATTTAGTGAAGAGTATTTACTACTTCATAATGGTGAAAAGTATTACTTTGTGATAAATTATTCATGGTTTTCATGTTTTCCCAAGACTAACATTTTTCCTTTTTTGTATCCCTTACTGAGCATTTTATGATCATCCCATGTTTTGTAATTTTTATCATAGGACTTAAATAATAATGGAGTCGATGATGGGATCAAGGAAAAGTTATGTTGTTAAAACCAGAAATGATACAATGTTTGTTTTTAAAGAGTTTTTGTTTTATGAAAAAATGGATAGTGATTAGAAGTGTCTACTTAAAATATTAAAGTTTTTATGTATGAGTTATGAAATAATTACCTAAATCATGAGACTCAAAAATATCCTCGATGTGAATTGAATTCAAATTATTGACTTATATCAAGATTAAGTAATGTTTAATGTTGGGGCCTTATAGTTGGTATCAGATTTCCGTTTAGGTAAATATAAGGGTTAGGATTTTATCTGGGTATAGACTAAATATCCCATATAACCAAGAGGGTTGTTATCATATGGAATCATTTGGAGGGTTATGGTAAATCTGGTTGATTTTGTAAAAAACTGAAAAATGGAGATATAAAGAGTTTGATGTATTAGAGTAATATAAACGTTTTTGAGTTATATTTACCCAACAGAGGATTCTTTTTTTGATAATTCAATTCTTTTTTATGTGGTGATTCTCTTCAATAGATTAAATATAATTTTTTAACATGAAAGGAAAGATATCTTGCACAACCTTTTTATCCCTCCTCGATGATTTGATCAACATTATTATGAAAATATTTTGTTCGAATGATTTTGATAGCTTATTGAGTATTAAAATAACCTGTAAGATATTTTTTGATTTATCTAGCACCTACTCATTTCAAAAAAAAAATTGGGGCATGGAATCTTTTTCATATTATTTCAGGATCTCAACTTGTCAAACTCTATCAAAAATTGAAATTACAGAAGTGGGGTGAATGATAACTTTTTGATAGTAGGACGACATGCCAAAATAGAAAGGGAACATTATGAAGATCATGATATCTGGATTCAAGGTATAATTTATTTTCTTATCCATAAGGAATTATGCATATTTGGATTTATATTTATAAATGAAAAGGATTTTTTATATATTAGAATTATTTATTAATAAATAATGTGTAAATTCATATTTAATGGATAATGAAGAATGATTAATGATTAAGAAGTCTATATATAAGGGATTCAAGAGTTATTTCATCTTTTAGGATGATGAAATGTTTAAAATTATTAATACTCTTTTGAGGATGGGATTACATTGGAAGACTTTTTACAAGTATGTGTAACCCTGATGTTTTGGAATTCAAGGATTATTTATAAGTATTTTCAGTAAGTTTTTCATTATGGTTTGATAATGATCTGTATAATGGTGATGAGGACATAGAAATTTTTTTTAATGGAAATATAATATTTTTATTAAGGGAAGGTAACCCTTAATGTGTTTAAGATGGGGAGAAAATTTTGTTTATCTTGGATAAAGGTATGTTGGATATGATTAGTTGGACAATACTAATTAATGATTTGTTGACTTGTTGGTTATGCTATAATGGATGAAGTTTACAACTTTTTGTAAATAAGGAATTATTTTGACACGAGGTAGACATTTGGGGTAAATAAAATGGTATGATTGGAATCATCATCAATTTGTTATTGTTGAAAGTATCATGTCAGAATCACCATTTTTATTTTGACCAATGATGGTGCATTTAGTGTAATAAAAAATGGTCTGATGGGTGATAATAATTATTTTGATATTATAGAGACTTTCACATCTCCATTTTTGTTTAGTCAGGATCCATGTTGTTATCCTTTATGAAAATTCGATTGATCCCAGGAGGACTGGTAAGTTAATCAATTTTTCTTTATGAAGGAGGTTCCTTAGTCAAATGGTCCTAGTGGGCGATTGTAGGGGGTTGGTTTTTGTGCAATGAGTCCTTCTAGGATATTATTTCCTCGGATGGTCACCAATATGATTATTTGTGGATCCAGAAACACCTGATGGCCCTAGATCCATGATTCATTGACAGGATTTCCAAAGGAAGGCACCTGTTGGATGATGATTTGGCCAACAAAACTTAAGGAGTCCATTGGTCGAGAGAATGGTTGGTCGGTCTCATCAAACCATTTTTGTGGGGAATTATTTTCCACAATGGGACACTCTTATAGATTCAAACTATTTTCATATGTTCTTGAATCCTCAGTTCATTCCTAAAGATAGTATCCATCTGTTACCCCTGGGATGCGGGATCATCATAGATATACATGGATTTGATGTTATGGATACAGTGCTGACTTAGGCCATGAAAAGGGGAATTGTAGAGTTTATCATTATCCATGAGGGATGGAAGATGGTTTGATGTTGGGTTCGGACCAATAGTATTGATTTACTATGTATCTTTGGGAGAAAATCAGATCCCATGTAGTTCTTTTATGGGGACTTACACCTTTGAGGATGCCCTTTCATATTTGGGGGAACATTTTATCATGACAAAATTTTTAGGAGATTATACCTTGATCTCGGGCCTTAGAAAATTTCTTATCTATTCTAATTGTGGTGGAAATTAGATTTCTCATAGTTTATCTATCATGGGGATTACACTTGGGAGTAGGCCAATTTTTTGGATCATAATTGGGTGAACCATTTGGAAAGGCACCCGTTTGAGATTGTGCCTTCAAGAAGGAGTCCTATGTATCCTAGTTGAAATAGGAATCAAAGTTAATTTAGTTCATTTATTGGTTTTTACAATGTTGTATCATCATAGAACTCAAATCCCACATGATCCATGATCGGTGTGAGAAGCAATAGTATTTGAAAGATTCAACAGCGGCACATATTCTCCTCTCTTTTGATTGAAATGGAGGATGGTGGTGGTGGAATAGCTCGTGGAAACAAGAATGATGGTAGAGGGAAAGGGTAGCTTTAAGCATGAGACCCTCACCCATGTTGATATCCTGGTAGTCACATCTTGTGATTTATTTAGACACTTCCAAAGCTAAGGTGATGGGGGTGAAGTGTGACACCTCTCCCAGATTTCTAGGGGCTTACCGTAGGATGAGTTCCCTTATATGGGTTTTGGGAAACATGATGATCATCATCCCTGATCAAAGGAGAAGTAAATAGTGGCATTTTTCTTAATAATGGCACTCAATAGGGGAATGTCTAGTGGGTACCCCCAAACCCCAGAATGGTGTGGTTCACGTTGGAATCCCCAAATTGTTCCTCTAGTCACCAAGGGAATGTAAACTTAGAGACATTCTGGAGTCTAAACCATTGTATTGATAACCTTCGTGACTCTTCTTACCTTTGGTATGTATATTCAAAAAGGTTAATATTTGTACCCAATGATCTAATCATACTGGTCTGGTGGCTTTGAAGGAGGCGTTGGCCTGATGCCATTAGACTGGTTTATAGAGGATCTATAGAGAACATGAAAATAAGGAGGGTCATGATTGGAACTGGATGGAGGGACACTCAAAGGCAACACATTCCACGTACTGTTTTTTATTCGGGACAGGGGCAGCCTGACATAGCATAATGATATATGGGTATAGGGGTCATCCATGCACTGAATTGGTACGCAGACGTGGGTATGGGCCACCACATACCAAAGTGGTATGTGGTCCTGGATGTGATTCCCCATGCCGCTCCGAGTTCCTTCCGTTTACTAATGACGTGTGTGGTATAGGGTTCGATCTGAATAGCCTTGTTCTATGATGAGTGCTAAATTGAAGGAGGTTCCTAGATCATGTGGTTCTTGGGGAATTCATCCATGAGGGATTTATGATCCATGATGGAACGAATTGGGTTCTTTTTTTACCAATTATTATTAATTTACTTCATTTCTTGGTTTGTGGAGGGTTATACTTGCGAAAAAGTGTTTCGTGGTATGAAATGTTTCAATGATTTGAGATCTATGTTGAAATTGTTGCCATATTAGAATTCTCTCTTGAAAACTCTGGGGTCTCCTTCGTTCCCTCTTCTACCAATCTCTCTTCTCCAATCCCTCTTGTGCTATTTTTGTAGAGAACAAGGAAAATCATATCTTTGGTCATGTGACACCATTGGAATAATCACATGAAAATATATCTCAAACCATAGAAGACTCAGTCCCCCATGGTTTTTAGAGGCCATGGTTTGCAATACATGGATTTCGGAACCTTTCCAGATTACTTTTTTCATGAACTGCTTAGTTAGCAAGATGGTATGAGGATGGAATTTTTGTGCATGATTTATCCAATGAAATGGTTCACAAAATCCTAGGTTTTTTGACCATCGCCTCACGGGCCAAAATCTTGCGGGTCCTTTTGTGTACTAATGTTTCACGGTTCATGTGCCCTGTGAACCTTTCCATGTGATGGTACTCTCTACACAAAAAAGAATTTTATAATTTGGTTTTTTTCAAATTTATTCTCAAATGTTCAATCCAATTTTCATTAATTTTCTTTGATAGACTTATAGTAATTCATCCTTCCCTATTTAAACTACTTGTGGGAGTATTTACTTCCCGTTTCGAAGTTTTTAGGACCCTATAAATGCCCCAAATTTAAGGGGGTCTAGTCAGAACGAAGAGGAGGCAATTCCAAAGTAGATTTGATACTGAACTAACATGGATTGCAGTAGAATATGTAGGTCTGGTGGGCAGACCATATTTATTTACAGGGGACCATGTCATTTTTATTGTACCATTTCTCGTGGTAAAAATAGATCTCGACCTCTCTTCGACTACCTTTGCGTCTTCGTACCGACTCCTTTGCAAATTCCATATCTGTGAACCACTCTATATGGTCTGTGAATAAAACTTTTCACAATTGTTTCTTCCCCTGGACAGAATTCTTGGTCCATGAACTTCACCCTAGAATTTAGAACTAATGTACAGATCTCCGTGTAAAAGAAGGCTATGAGATTTTCCTATTTCCCACACTGAATATTAAATCGGTGAACTAAAATTTAAAAATTGGTAAACCAAACATAAAATTTCAATCAGAAAACATTGAAAATCTATATATCTTGGACATGGTTTTAAATTTCTTCATTTTTTGGACAAATTAGTTTTCTGGATAACTCTCCATAAACTATCACCTCATGGGACTTCTTCATATCAAGGCCGTATGTGGGAAATTGACTCCACATACAGATGAACTACACAAGAAATGGATTCTGTGTACCATTTCCAGGAGTAGTAAACTATGCCCCATGAATACCCCCTATTTTTTAAAAGTCCTTTGGCCATTCTTATAGTTATTATCCAAATATTTTTTCATTGGACTAACTTGTGTGTGTCCTTTTAGATCTTTTTGTGCAAACTACAATGGATCTTCCATAGACCTCGTTGGAATAAACTAAGATGAGAGTAGCCATGATTGAGGACATCGAGGACCATCTTTAATCTTACATTTTCCCTTGAGATAGTACCTTAAAATTAATCCTTATGCCAGATCTTAAATATTTCCCATTATCCATGCATCTACCTTTAAGTGTCTCTGGTCTTTCTAATGACATCCCTTTTCTATTATCTGACCATAATACTCCCTTCATTCTTTTGGAAGCACCCCAGGGGCCTAATTGAGAAAATATTTCTTCAACTTGAGAAATCATAACTACACCCATTCAAGATAATGTGTTCAAACTTAGAGGCTTGATGTGGATTCAATGAAATCATGGTTGACAAAACACGTCCTTGATACTAGTCACACTAGAGTGCCCATCTATTGTCAACTTTTCCCAAGGAAACCCTAATGGTGGGTGGAGCACCAAATGGGACTAGTGAGCTAGAGGATATTTTTATGATGACTGGGCCTAGGAATTTTGGGTACATGAAATCTATTTCGAGTCCCCAAATTATTTGGATGTGGTGAACTTGTACCATGCAGCTTGGGCCTCCCAATTTTTTGTTTTCTCTCCAAGAAAAAACCATCCTGAACTATTGAGTTGTTGTTGTTAAAGTACCAATTCATTCCATTTATCACTTGTAGAGTTGGAGATCAGATTATGAGACATCTATCATCTTTGAAGAATCCCCATTCTCAAAAATATGTATGATGATTTCCTTCCAGCAACTAATACATGGTACAATTACAATCATGTTTCCTCGCTATCCTGGAGGCTACTAGTCATAGCATAAGGACTACTTAGTCAACCCCTTCAAGCTCACTCCCTTATCTCGTTTGAGGACTGGATAGGGTCATTTCTAGTAATGAATGATACTCGGAAAAGGGTCTCCTGTAATCAGACTCATCCAACCTGAAAATATTGAAAAATTACAGGGTCATATTGTGCCACCCTGAAGTATGACGATATACTACGAGTGGATACGAGATTTTATTTGACGTGCCACCTAATCTTAGATTAGCATGTTTATTTGCTATATTTTTGGTAAGATGGATCTTTCCCTCGGGTGATGTATACATTGAGGTCAAAGTTTTTACTCTGGTGATGGAAGCTACATTGGAAGAGGGTCAGCCAATCAATCTAGCAATCCCAACTCTTACATTATTTTATGATCTATTTTTTGCAGATATAGTAAGGTAAACCTATGAATCATCTCTGTGGACCATTTTAATTTGTATATTAGTGGATAGAAGAACATTTCCCCTACTATGAATATCAACATACTATGACGATTCCTCATTCTGAATTTCACCCCACACCTCTAAACATTGTCATTGTTCGTCTTATGCCCTTATGAATTAGCGATGTGGTCAGGGTACTGAAGGATACTTCTCAATTTTCATTTTCATCATAACCTACCTTTTGTGGTTTAGTTATTGGTGGTTGATGTGGTTCTTCAACTGGGTGCTCATATATCATCACGCTTCAAGATGGGATGCTAACTGCCTGCATAGATCAAGTGGATATTTGTGATCCATACACCCCTACCGTTTTCTAGGTAATATGGATGCCTTCAATAGACTGTGCTTTTTCCTAGTATTCAATTGAGGGGATAATATCATCCTGTAATTCATTGCCAATTATGGCTTATAATGATCTGGGAATATTCAAAAATGGAGGAAATTATCCATAATATGATAGGATCCACCTTTATATCATTGGACTATTGCCAACAATGGGTGGACTGTTACCCTGACAGGGTGTTGGGAAGACCAATTCGACGGGTCTAAAATCCATTAACTATCCTTCACCATGTCTTGACCACAACATCCACTTCATATATTCCTCTCTGAGGGGTGATAAGACTCTCAATCCAAAATCACATGTGTCTTGAAGGGGATTCATCTCGGCTGCCAATTTCAATAAAGAGTTTTTCAAACTACTCCCCTCCCTTGGATACCATTCACGGCCATAATGAGGCTGGCATGAGTAGAGTATCACCAGGTATCTTGGATGTTGTATCCAGTCCCCTGTTTCTGGCTCCAAGGGTCAAACCATTTATAGGGAGGCATATCCCCCCTTCCAAGGTAACCTATCTTATGTCCCTTCCAACTACTGAAATGATTCTTCCCATTTATTGACCCATTGTAGTGGGGGAGGAACATGTTTCTGGCATCATGAGGAGGCATCAAGTTGTGCAAAAACAAGCCTATCATCAGTTATGCTTCCTTTCTATAGAAACTCTATTGTCTAACTTCACGGATTGAGAGACCAAAATCTAGTGATTATTTTCTTAATTGTGTTTGGGTGGAATCGGTTTCTAGCATCTACACTTTTTATTCATCATATTTTTATAGCCTAGGAAGACCTTGTTTTTTGGGTGGACAACCTTGCCAGATTCAATTCTTTATATCATCATGCAATGACCTTTCGAGATGTTTTTGAGGAACTCAATAATCTTTACGCTAATGAGGTGAAGGCTCATAACTTAATGGTCACCCAAACATAAGATATATGACAATGTGAGGCTCATGTGTCAAGGATGAAGGCTCAACTATCCTCCATGGGTGTTGACTATGAAACTATCAAGATAAAAGGGCAGGACCCCAAATCCATTATAAAATGTGTACGCCTGATGGTGGAAGTTGAGGTAAAAGAGAGAGCTACTCTAGAGAAGACCCTTGACAGCCCACAACAGTCACGTGTCATTTTTCTATAAAGGGAGAACAAAACATCCCTATTATTTTCCCAAATTGATTTTTACTCACGCTATTTTGATACAATGGAGGGACTCCAAACTAAGGATTCTACACAATTTTTTTATAATAAATGGAAATATTTCTCCAACCAATACTTCTCCTATTCCTTTTTCAGGCAATTTCAATCAATCATATATTACCATATAAACATCATTATGATCATTTCTAAATTTAAACCGTGATTCTAAATCGGTAAATTGAAATAATTGAATCATGCTCTAATATTTTCTTCCGATGTGGTACTCAGTGAGTATAGTTTGAATATTGATGGGGTTATATGGAAAACATCCTGAACTATTGTTTCTTTTTCATTATTTCCCAAGAGTTCTCCTGAGCATATTTGGAATGGCCATAGCAGGCATAACTTGACTTTTTCTTAGGTCACAGTTTGTGGGTTTTAGACCCAACAACCTTTATGTATATTTCGAATATTTTATATCTCGAAATTGTTTCTTAAACCATATATAGTATAGTTTTAACTAGTTGGTACCCGACATTATCCAGGGGTTCCCTTTGTGGATTTTCACTATGATGAGTATCATATCTTTTTTGTTTTCGGTTTATTGACTTTACACTCAGACTTATAACTGATGTTTTATGTCGAATATCCTTGAAAAACATTGATTTTGTAGGGGGTCCGATTTGGGATTCATCAGCTGGGAATGTCCTAATAGCTCCCAGACATGAAAGAGGTATTTTTCTTGACCCTAAATTTTCATGATTTTGAGGTATATTGGGCCTGGGAACCATTTTAGGCATATAGAGGGAGGAAAAAAACACTGTTGAGGATGAATTTTCCTTTGGTTGACAGCCGTTTTGATGGTGAAATATACAGATCCATTAGAAAATGATGTTTATAGTCAAATAAAGGTGTCTACATGACATTGGCCATCCATTTCTCATGGCCTGGTTGATTTATAACACATGGGATTTGTTTTGAGGTTGGGGACCATAGTGGTTGGCCAATCGAGGGGATTATGTTCAAAAGTATTAGAGACATTAGTATCAGCATTAAAAGGGAATCCTCTCTCAAAAATATTTCTCTTGTATAAGGGAGATCCGGTGAATAGTATAGTTTAATTCCATACAACTAAGACACTTGAACATTATTATGGGAGATCATTTTACTCTAACCAAGAGATAGTAAACGATTCCTAAATTTATCTAGAAATTCTTTTCATATTCTGGAATTTGAATGGTTAAAATTATATAAAGCTTAATCTAGGGGGTTTTTGAATTCAGGGAGTGAGATGGGACATAAATTTTCATTCAATCATATAGAAATAGGAATGGACTCTCCTGAGGTTGCATTGGCCTTTGGGTGACGGGTATTTCATAGGAGACAAATGCCAAGCCAGCAGGGCATGATGTCAATAGTCAAAAAAAAAGTTGTATTCACCACACTGGCCTTCCATATCTTATGGACATGAAGGATTATTTGGATTTGGACCTTTATAGACATGGTGTATGGATTATTAAAGGGGGTGCACTTAAACATGAAAGCAGGCATTTATTTGGATGAACTTTACCAGGAAAATAGAAAATAAGTGGGGGAATTTTGTTTTTCATACATAGATCAACATCATGTATATATATGGGGAATCATTATTTTATAGGATCCTTGAGTGATCATTAGTTAATTGGGCTAGGATGTCATAATATATTCAAGACGTGAGTAGGAATGAAAATGTAACCAATAAAATTGATTGTTCCTAAATTAGGAGGGTTTTCATGGGGCTTGGGAGCCATTTGGCATACCGATGTAAGAGGGGACTCACCTAAGGATGAATTTTCCGTTGATTGAAGGTTGTTTAGTTGGAAACATTTGGTGAGCCTCTACAGAATTATGGGCATAGTAAAAAAATGGTGTATGTAAGAAACCATCCTTCCATATCCAATGGCCATGGAGGGTTAAGGTCATCCAAGATTACTTATTTTAGATAGTTTGATGTGTAGAATTAGTGTATCTAGATACATTAGAAACATCTAGTTTGTGATTCACCCATGGGGTCAAGTAATCATCTATATAGATTTGGCTTATACGTAGGGGGTGCATATGTTCTTTCATTAGTGTACCTTTTAGTTTAACATTGTACGGCAAGGACCCAGGGATCCTTGTGGAGAATGGAACAATGACATTCCTTTTAGGGTCATTTATCATGGACCAAAATCCTGGAATATTTTTTCATGACACCCTGGCGGATCTCTAGTTGAGGTCCCAAAGCTCATGTGATCTATGATCCAGGTGAGAAATAAGGTATTACAAGGATTTCAGGTCACCACCTAAAAATTGAATAATCAATGGCATGGAGAATTTTATGATTAGACCAAAATTCTGGAGTTTAACATCGTGCAACAAGGATGAATTCCACAAAATTTATCATCATGTGGGGTGGAATTAGGGTAATACCATCGTGAAAGAAGGGAAACATAATTACCACTAATCAACCCTATAAATACGACTTATCTGGGGATTCTCTACTTTGATTAAATTTGTGTACATAGAAGGGAAAATTTAAATACTTTCTTTGGATGAGTCTTAATCGTAGGATTCGAGGCTACCACACATTTATTACGGTGTAACTGAATTATGAAGAATTCCCAATGAAGATTTCTTGAAATGGTCTAGCCCATATGTAGGAAGGAAATTCATTTTTTGGTGGAGTCTGAGCTAAGATAAAAAAATGAATCATTTCCATTGTGTGGTGTTGTCTAATGTCTTGCAACCAGGACACTTCTGGCCTTGCATTTTATTGTTGTGAGGTAAGGACGTTGGTAGAACATTTAATCATCAGGTTGTGGAAAAAACATTTCTTAAAGTCAATAAATACCATTCAGTGAATCGTGGGTGGGATATTCTGGTATTCCATAGACATGAGTGATGATAGAATGTATAAACCATAGTCCCAGGGGGGACATTGAATCAAGAGTAATGTCATGTGGATTGAAAGACACTGGGCATATGGAAATAAAAAAAACCTCTCCTAAGGATGAATTTTCCTTTGATTAATAGTCCTATTTTGTATGCAATATATGCAGAGCCACCAAGGAATGATGGGATCAGTCAAAAAAAGGTGTTTGAAGGACACTTGTCTTCCATCTTCGAGGTTAGTGAATGTTTATGGTGACCCAAAATTTCCTAGAGTATGGAGTTTTAAAATTGTAAAACATGTGTATGGGAATGCAATAAATTTACAAGTTGAGAATAACCCTGAACTATTAAAGCCTCTACATAGATCTGACTCATATGTAGGCGGAATCCTGATTTTTTGACTACTTCTAGGTGTCAGAATTCAGACTTGGACTTCCTTCATCTCTTTTCTTGTTTCTTGAACGGAATTAGAGGCATGTTCCATATCTCATAACATTGAGAATCAGGATTCACATGATTCTTTAGGAACCATGCAGTTTAATTTCATATGGTTAGGACCTTTTAGGGATTCCCCTTTGTATGTCAGACCTATACAAAGAGGAAGGGGAATTTTTTTAAAATGGAAGCTAGACAAAGAAAAAGGACTTGAGTGACACTATGTATCCTTGAAGGGTAAGAATCAAGCCACGCGTAGTTCTGGAAATTAATTCCCTACATAAGTATATCTTGTACAAAGGGAATAAATGAATTTTTGTGTGCTTGTGGCTGGACCGTGATTTGGGGTCAAGCTTTCACTATGATTACAACAATTATAGGAATCAAGCCATACGTATTTCTAGAAATATCCTCTGTTTAAAGGATTGGTCTAAGCATAGGGAGGGAAAAGGAATTTTGAATGATGGCGGAACTAGGATATGAGATCCGGGAATCACTAAGTATCCCACTGAGATAGGAATCAATCCATACATAGTTCAAGTAGTTTCTGTGTGTTTTAATGTCATAGGACAAGGACTAAGGTAAACCAGTGTTAATTATAACCATGTTGTGGTTGGTCCCAAGACTTGGGATTCAAGAATCACTATGTATCATACTATGATTGAGATCAGGCCATATGTAGTTGTGAAAATGATCTCCCTATATAGGTTTAGTCCATACACTAAGAGGGGGAATTTTTATCTAGTGCTGATGGATGGGCCCAAATAGATGATCCCAGAATAACTATGTATCCTACAATGGCAGAAATCAAGCTATACATAGTTCTAATAGTTACTTGTAGTGCTCTATTCCATGCATAGGGAAACCAGATGAAATTGTTCTTGATTAGTGGCTGGTCCATGATGCTAAACTCAGATGTCACTACATATCCTGCAAGGGTAGAAAGCAATGTATTTATTGTTCTATAAAAATTTGGCTCGTAGTACCGATCTGACTCAGGAGTAAGAGTAGTTTCATTTCGGTTTCATCCCCTACAGGTGTTGGGTCTATCATATTTTTCAATAGTCTGAACCCTTACCACTAATCTAAAACTCACGTGAGTTATTCTCAATGTGGTAAACCAGGAGCTAAAATTATTTCCCTCGTAGTATGGGGTGATATAGGATATAATAGGGGATTTTGTTTCATTTAATGGCTTGGCCAAGATCAAGGGTCGAAGCATCTCTACACATCCCACTGATTAATGGGAATCAAGCTATATGTAGTTCTAGAATTATCTTCCTGTGTTGGTATGAATTGTGCACAAAAAGTGGGATGGAATTGGTATATTTTCCTCGCATGAATTTTATTTATACGTGACAAATTTTTAGTTTGAACAAAATCCCTACTATATAGTTTGACGTCTTTTATTTAGGATGAAGTTGATATGAAATTTAACGTCATGTAGAATGGATGATTTTGGACGTACAATTTGACATCCATAGGTAAGGATGAAGGTGTTTCTATTTACTTTTACGTCCTTTATATTGGACATATGTGTTACTATTATATGATGTATTTCTTCAGAAACATTGAATTGGTGAGATCTGTGATGAGTTGTCCATGCAATGATATTAAGTAATATACTCTATTAGAGTAGAACTTATGTATGAAATATGGTCCTTCCCATTTTGGGAAAATCTTTTGTGGTGTCCTCCCAAGTATCATCGGGGTTCTAAGGGGAACACTATCTCTCCATTTGGGAAAGATATACGTAGAACCTTTTGTTGAAGGCTTTTGCGATCTAATTTAGGTAGATTACCAAATGGTGCAATGTGTGAAACCGTTTCTCATCCAGTCTCTCCAACTCTTCATACTATTTCTAGGATTGGTCATCAGTGGATAGTTGATCACAAACCGTAACATGGAGCGATGGTATTTGATCTTCCATGGGAAAATCCACCTCAATCTCGTATACTAGTGAGTACTGGGTTTTCTAGATGATAGTCTGGGTTGTGATCTGGTAATCCCATAAAGTATAGAGGATCGTTTTTGGTCGTGATTCCTTGTACATGTTTACCATATTCTAGATTATGTGGAACAAAGTCTTGTTGAAAGCCTATATTAACCCATTAGTTCCAATGGGGTGTTAGCTGAGTGGTACCCGCTAGTTTTACCCCTCATTATCTATGGGAACTAGCTCAGGATCGAGTCCCTCCAGACTCAGATAATGAGCGTATTATTCATAGGGTGATTCAAATCCATTGCTTAGCTCAGGAGCATGTGCTGCACCTGGGCTTGTTCGGGCCCTTGATGGGAGTCGGTGTTAGAAACACCCCTTTTTCCCATGGGGTGTTAGCCGAGTGGTACCTGCTGGTTGTACCCCTCACTCTCCATGGGAACTAGCTTAGGCTCGATTCCAGCTAGACTTGGACACTATGTGTATTATTCATAGGGTGATTCAAATCCATTACTTAGCTGGGGAGCATGGAGTGCTCCTGAGCTTGGTCGGGGCCCCCTCTTGGATTCGGTGTTAGAAACCCATATTTTTCACAAGGGCCTCAACCCAGTTGGTGAGGTATCTTTAAGTTCATCAACATGACCCAGGTTCAAAACTATGTGGGGCATATTTGCAAGGTACTATGGCAATACTGTAGTAGTACTACAGTAGGTACTGTAGCAGGCACTGTGTGGGTACTGTAGCAGTCACTATGTGGGTACTGTATCATATACTATGTGGGTACTGTAGCAGTTATTGTTACAAGTATTGTTTGGTACTGTAGCAGCCAGAACTATTCACCTTGGGCCATGAATTTTTTCTTGGAGTCCTTAAGGCCTTTGGGCCACCAAAGCCTTCAGTTCAGTAAGGATTTCGGGTCACCATTAAGGCCTTCAGGCCTTCTTAAGGCCTTCGGGACACATGTTGTTCCCCAGATAGACTCTACAACAAAGGTACAACCCTAGAGGAGGATTTAGAGCAAGAACACTCACCAGAGAAAAACTAATGGATTTTTAAGAATGATAGGGTATTTTTATGCCATCGGGACTAGCCTATGCAGGGACAGAAATCATAAGCAGATGGATATGCGAAGGTGGGGAGCTACCATCACGACGCATAAGCTAGGGAGGGGTAGTTCCATGTAAATATAGTTTGGTTGAATTCCCTAAGACCTTCAGGTCATGTAATGTCTCTTAACCCTATTGGCGATGTAATCACTAAGCCTACGGGCCTTTTAAGGGATCCCCTTAATCCCTTGAAAGTCGGGTTATCAAAAAATCAATAAAAATGAAATCCTTTAGGCCATTCAAACTATATCTACCTATTGGCCATTTCATGGTAGTTGGATGAATGGTTGGTTTGATTCCATCTTCCTGGTATAACTCCTCCAACTCAATAGAGAATATGTTGGTGCCATTATCCATAAATATTGTATGAGGTACACCAAATATGGTAATGATGTTGGATTTCCCAAATATAATTATACTTCTTCCCCTCACCTCTTTAAGGGGTATGGATTCATCATATTTGGGGAAAAGGAAAATTTCTATGAGAATGAACATAAATTTTCTAGTTGTGGAGGAAGGATATGGTCACATGACATCCATCCCCCATACAAAAATTGGCCAGGAGTACTTAGATGTGTTAAGTAGTTCTGAGGGTTGTTGAATGAAATTAGCATGAACATTGAAGGTCTATAACTTCGTGGAGAATTTGGCACAATCATATATCATAGTTAGACAATAGTATCTAGGCCTTTGAATTTAATGGGAGGCCTTTCCTACTGATTAGTGTGCTTCACAAGTTCTGACATGCATTTATTTCATACTGGCAGCAGTCCCTTGTCCATTGATACACCTGAGAAGGACTCCATCAAGGCCTCATATGAAGAGAAACTTTTCTTGGTTTGTACCATTATACAAAAACATGATTTTCCACCTCCGGATTTATTCTATTCCAACCCTATTTGGTGGATGTTCCCCCATCCAGTGGAAATTTTCAATATGATACATCCATCCGGGGGTGTAACCATAAGGATCAGGAATGGGGCTAATCTTGTCGATATCTTCTGTATTGTTCTGAATGAATAGAAGGACCATCTGATGGTGGGCAATGTGGATGACTGTTTCATCACAGTTTGGATTATCTAGGGTTGTGGCTGCATTTTCTAAAGCATTGGATTGATCATTTTTGACTAGGGGACATAAGTCAGTGTTGGTTATGATGGGAATTCGTCCATAGTATTTAAGAAATGGTTCATTAGAAGTACCAATACTTATTTCATAATGGAATAGTTTTCATTGACCTACTTGATGACCTTCTTTGAATCGCCTTTTATCATTGGGAATTTTTCTTACACATGAAGTGCCAGCTTCAGGCCAGTAATGAGGGAATGATATTTTACTTAATTATTCATACACCCTTCTAAAAGAAGGTAGTTGTAAGCCAAGATGGACTATTCCAGAGATATGAGTATAACTCCCTGCCATACATTGTTGACCTTGGGATCCTCTGTCCTTTCTCTATTGGGATTCTAGAGGCACCATAGAAGTACATTTCCCATATCTGGGTGCCTTATTGGGAAGATATTACTTATTCATCAAGAAGTTCAGTATCCAACGGTGTCATTTCTGCTGAGGGGTGCTCTGCCAGGAAATCTGCTCATGCATGGTTTTTGGTGGATTTTTTGGGGATGTACCATATTTCAAACTATTATTGGATGACTTCCCACTATGATAGGCATTTAGTTAGCATAGGACGGATAACGATATACATGACTGGGTCATAGTGGGAGACCATATGGACCTCATGGTTCATTAAGTAATTCATTTGTTTTTGAACAACAAATATTAGGGATAGATAGTTCTTTTCAATTCATTAATATCATGTCCCAACATTGATCATTATCTAGATAAGGTAATAGAGACTATTCTCATTGTCAGATCATTCTTCTGTGCAAGGAAAGCACCTAGAGACCATTCCAATGTGGTTATGTAAAAAATGATTGGTCTTTCCTCGGTAGGAGGAATCATCACCGGTGGGATTAGAAGATATGATTTAAGATTTTCTATTGCCTATTGACAATAATTATCCCACTAGTATACGACCCCTTTCTTCATCAATCTTGTGAAAAGAAAAACACTTACCATCAAGGTTTGATACGAAGTACTGAATGTAGGCTAGGTGCCCCTGTAGACCCCTCAACTTAGTGAGGTTATGATGTGGGGATGTGACACGGATGGATTTTTACTTCTCAGGGTCGACATCGAAGTCGCGATAGCGTACGACGAGGCTGAGGAAATTCCCAGAGGTAATGCTGAAGCACACTTTAAGGGATTCATATTTAGACAATTATGTCATAGTTTATTTAAGACTGATTCAATATATGTCAGGTGGTTTGAGTATTGTGGTGATTTAACCACCAGGTCATCAATGTAGCACTTGACAAATTTTCCCATGAAGGGCTAGAAAATGTGATGCATGGAATGCTTATATATAGCGCCAACATTATAAAGAGACAAGGGTATCACCTTATTGTAGAATACTCCTTGGGTCTGGAATATAGTGGATTATTCATCTTCTCAGGGCATTTAGATCTATTTTTATCTAGAATATCCATCCATGAATGATATGGCCTCATATCTGGAGGTCGCATCGACCACCAATTCCATGATCGAGACCAAGAAATTATTTTTCCAAAAAGGCTGATTGAGGTCCCTAAATTCAATACAGACTCGGATCTGTCCATTCTTCTTTTTGACATGGACTATGTATTCTATCTAGAGCTGATATTGAACTTCATAAAGGATGTTGGCTTTGATTATTTTTTCAAATTAGGCCTCTATTTGGGAAGTATGTTTTGGGTGGGTCCTTATGGCAGCTTGTTTGTAACCATAATGGTCTTTTGGAAGACCCCAGGGATGAGTGGTGACCTCAAGATGAAGGCCTGTCATTTTATTGAAGTTCCAAGAAAAAAATCTTGATTCTTCTTTAATAATGCGTTATATTCCTTCTAATCCTTGAAAGGTGTATCCAGATTAATCCGAGTGTGTCACAGGACTTATTTGGTTCATATGTTTATCTCCCAAAGTTCATCAATCGCGGTAGAGACGCCTTCATCGAATGTGGGAGGATAATATTTGATATCTTCATCTTCTTCTTGATCCTTTTTGTCATCTTCTTCCTCTTCTGATTGAGAGAGGATTCTCAAGATAAACTCTCCAACTTTGGGAGAGGAATCACAACTCTGGCTTATGGAAACTGAAATAGATCTTTTTTCCATGGATGACTGGGGGGAATATTCTAAATATAATAGAATGGGGGTGGATGAGTTTCATCACATTATTTTAGTGAAAGGACATTGTCTTTTTCATTAGTGAGTATGTCCGGAACTGTCTGGGGCCCTAATGACAGGATGAGAGCATTTTTGTTTGATCCCTCTCCATCATCATGGGGGTTAGTGTGATTTTCATCATCCTTGGACATGGCGGTTATAAAGGAAATCATTAAGAAGGTTGAGTACTATTCTGATCATGAACTTGGGATCTGAACCTGGTTGATGGTTAATTAATACTCTTCCCCATTCTATTTGAGTTGATTTGTGGGATCCATTTCCAATCCATTTGTGTAAGTGATCCAACCAACGTTGTTGTCCAAATACTTCTTCTCTCTTGGTTTATAAAACCATGTATCGATGTAATGAGACTCACATGATTTGAATAGTTATTTATCAGCATGCAATGTCCTTCTTTGACCATTAGCACAATATTTGACACATTGATGGTATGATGAGTGGATCACAACGTGCTGATACATCCATGGCCTCCCCAATAGAGTGGTGAAGGTCGTACGTTGACACAATATTAGAAACTAAAAATTAGACATAAGCTCACTGAGCAAATTTTTATAATTGATTATTCTAAATATCTTTTTCTCAATTTTTTTGTATCCCAATAGAGTTTTAGTGTAGGGTGTGAGACTATCCTCGTCATAGCCCAACTGATGAAGTGTTTGCAGTGGGAGGAGGTTAACTCTAGAGAAATTATCAATGAAAATTTTCAGGAAATCAATTCCATTTATCATTACAGATATGTATAATGGTTTTTTCGTCTTTGAATGATGATTTCATCATCCTGATCTATGAATGTGATGAGGTTGGGTCATTATTTAAGATTTTTCTCTATCCAATAATCTTCAACAGCTACTACTTCAGCCCCAAATTCTTGGAAAATTTGTAAAACTTTGTTGATCACCACCCTAAGGCCTTCTGAGAGATTCAAGACATCCAGGATAAATATATTTTCTAGTACTAATGCTAGCTACATTAGAATATTATATTTATACTCTAAAGGCTAGTGCTTCCTAGCTTGGGGATTCTCTTTCATGGGCACTTTAGGGGATTGGGCTTTGGACGCAGATGGTCTAGCCTTTGTGATAGGGGATAATGGAACTATTATACATTCTATGTTTGGATGAACAAGTTTTCTTGAATGCCTTGGGTGATTAGACATCTTTTCTCCCTCTGATGGATATTCCCAGATTATTAGGCTCGGATTTTTTTCAGCAGGGGCATAGAAACACTTCAGTTCCATTTGTTTCTATTGGAGGGTCCTTTTGCGAGTTTCCGAAACATTAACAGTTTGAGATAAGGTGTGGCTAGGAATTTGACTCATATCCTGGTTAATCCTTCATGGAAACCATTGTACATTACGACCTCTTCCACCGACCCTATGGTAGGACATGTGGTGTTCGGTTTTGTATCCACAGTCTCCATCATTGAAGGGGTCTATCAAGTGAATGATGTTAATGGAGCCAAAGATTAATTCTTGATCCAACAATAATTATGTATTCTTGCCTTATTCTAATGATTTCGTTTATTAGGGTGTTTACCATGCTTTTATGAAGTCCAAAAGTGTCATGACTAGTTTTTTATTTGGTTCCAGCTCATCTCCTTGCTCATTCATTCTACCTTGTCGGCCATCTGAGGGTTATAGGATTAAGGATGATGGTTGTGTTGTATCAAGAGCTATTCGGGGCTTGGTGGGTTCCAAAAACTATGAATATAGGATTCCATGAGCTTATTTGACTATTTTCTGAGTCATCCAACAATCAAATTTTTTCAATTTTTTGTTGGTGAATGTTTTCCACTCCTCTTCTTCTCTTGAGCCTAAAGTGGAGACATATGCCTCTGGTATTGGTGGTGGACATAACATGACATGTTTGGAATCCACCATATTTTATAAAACATAATTGAAGATGAATAACTCTTATTAGGTGTGTCCAAGTATATGGTGTTAGGGAAAATAATTTGGGCGGTTATCACGACCCACATCAACAGCTCTCTTTGGCTCGAGAAGATGGAGCAAGTTTCAATTCATAGAGGCTACGAAATATCCCCATATTTGGCCATCTCAGAATGAGTAGACATTATTTCTTCTTACCTCAAATAGATTTATTTTTCCACCCCTTCTATCATCTTGCTGAGGTCGGTATGGCTGTTGACATATAGGGGGTCCAACATGGTTTAGTGGAGGCTAAGAAATTAGAGCTGATGTCGGGGGTGGCTTAAACAGGACAGAAGCCACTTTATATTTTCTCTTTCTTTTTCCTTGGGCCGATGTGGACACTCAGAACATAATATTGGTCCATTGCAAGTATTATTCTATCCTTTGGTAAATGGAGATGAAATATTGAAACCCACTTGTGTACTTCACAGGGATGAGTGGTGTCCACGATTCATCATGGAGATTATCGATGCACATATCGATCATTTCATCCTAGGGGAGAGGTTGGTTTCAAGAGTAAGGACTTTCCATTTGTTGATGATGTCTAAAACTCATCCATTATCTCGAAACTTATTGTTAATGATATCATTGACTATTGTTAATGTTGAAATGAACTGGTAGTGAAACTATCGCTAAATGTCCTCCCAGCCTGTGGTTGAGTTAGCTGGAAATCTTGTATAGCACCTGAAGGCTGAACCCTGTAGAGTTCACATGATGAACCTGAGTTTGATAGCTTCTTGTTACTCTGAGGTTCCCACCAAAGGGTCACAGAAAGATGCATAGTGTATTAGATTATGTTCTGGTACTCTTGAAGCATTGAAAACCAAGAATACGAGGTTCCTAAATTTTGGTGGTGGTGAACGTTTCTCACCCACTCAGGGTAAGGTTAGTATTCTAGTTGTATCGGAGCACACCGACCTTCCAAGGATTATAGTAAGAAGGCCAATTTCTTTATGGTATTTAATATCCATTTATGCATATCCTGTCATATATTCGATTGGGTGGGTGCAGTTGGGACAAAACTTGGCATGGCGGCACTGCTAAATTTTGGGGTAGATACCTAGTCAGGGGGTATCCTTTGTGGGTTTGCCAAAATTTATTCTGGATGCTTTCCCTATAGTGGGATATCATGATGTCCTTATAGGGTCTTATTAATGTATAATGATGGTCCTAGAGATGTATTGTACATGGATCCAAGCATAGTTTCATCTACCAGGATGATTTATTATGGAATTGGCACCTCCTCTGTGAACACATATTGACGTTCTGCTTAATAAACACATATAGTAAGATATAATTCTTGATGTTTCTCAACATTGATTCATCTGAGATCCTTTATTTCGTCCTCTTTCTTGGAAAATCTTTACTCGAGCATGAAGGAAACATTCTCTAGGGGAGGTGGTGGAGGTTTATAGATGACCTGGGATTTATTCTTCTCATTATAATGGATTCTAGATAGAGGTACTAATCGTTTTTCTGAGGGTGCACCCAAATTTAGGTAGGCTCTCTGATTTTGAGTATTCACACCATCAGGCTCGGTGTGGTCCGCCTCTGTGAAGGTACCATATTCTCTTGTTTCTTAAACATTTGTGTCATTTATTTTGAGATCCATGGTACTGATGTTCACTATGTTTAATAATGCATAACACATTAGGGTCGGTGAACCCAGTGCCAAATTGTTGGAGAGATTTTGCGTCTTTTTTTTTTGGAATTTCTCCATCCATTCAGAGGTATTATTCAGAGTTCTTGGAAAAGATCAACCTGAAGGGAGACCTAATCTGACCTCACAATATTCCTTCATCCTAGGGGTACGAACCATGAGACCTGACTAAATGGGTGACCTCTTAACTCATTGTTCTTCCCAAACGAGAGAAGACAGAAGTCTGTTGTGCAGGAATTTGAGGTAAAAATTCCCCGAGCTCTATGTGTTGTGGTTTCTCACATTCTTCCAATGATGTAGTATATCCTGGACTCATTAGTCCTCTAGGGGAATTTTGAGTTAAAATTACTCCAACCCTGCAAGCAGGGTTTGTTCTATTATTATGGCAGTAGCTCCCGTTATTTCCACCTTTTTGGTTTTTCGTACTCCTATGTGGGTGTGATCAAGATATGGCACTGGTATTGTATGGTATTTGTTTTCTTTTGAGGAAATGAGCACTATGTGTTTCTTAGATTCCCTTCGGCGTGATGCCTGCTGGATGTTCTTAGTTTCCTGGATTAGAAGCTTTTTGATGTCTTGATCTCCTTGGGAATAATTATTTTGATAATTACTCAAGGTTGGTACTTGTTGACCATTCAACCTTTCACGCGTAGGGATTTTATTTGAATGTTTCCTTTGTGTAATGACATTGCAAGATTTCATTTCCGATGAGGTCTGCTAGATGGGATGTGGAGTGAAGTGTAGATATTCATGTTCTCCCTATCCTCGAATATGAACTCCAGATGGGGTATCACTGATGGGGCAACAAAAATTGTGCCGCATGTGGTGGTAGACATGTTCAAGGTTTTTCTTTTTCCTTTATGATTGTGGAAATCATGAAGACGAGAGGCCTTTCAGGTCAATTACAATGCAAAGATCTCCTAATATGTTAACATGGTCTTCATACCCTTCATAGGGAATGAAATTTTCTTTTTGTTGGAATAAAGTTGTCCAGATATTGAGGATAATGTTATATATACATTCCCAAAAACAACTCCCATTATATGTCTAAGTGAGAAGTTTTTTTGGGCCAATACATCACTGGTATATCACCCTTACCTTGTTGTGTTCTCACGGGAAACATATCTTATTGTTGTCCATCCCGGGACTCCCCTACTTGATATGTCTATATTGAATACTTCTTAATGATTTAATTATATGAATAAGGGCTAGTAGGAGCCTCATTGATATGTGAGTGGAACAAGGGTAGCTTGGAAGATGAGTGTGGCCCTGGACCAACCTTTGGTTGAGAAAGTATATCACTCTTCATAGAGAGAGTGTCTAACATGTCTGGCTCAATCTTTCTACGGGCCTATGCATATAAGGGATTTCTCGCATTTGTCCCGACAAGGGGAGGGCCTTCTTTCCAGTATGAATTTTTATTACAGGGAGGACCTTCTCAATTGGTGCTACAATGGTGAGGGATACAATTGAAACATGATTCTCGACTATGGGGAATGTCCCAATGGTGTATACCATGGGGAGGACCTTCAAGCTGGGTTGTAGTGTGGGTAGGACCATCTTACCACTTGATTTCACTGAGGGGAGTATCTTTTCGATGACTGAAATGATGGAAAGTACTACTATGACAACATGATATCTAGATGTAGAGATATTTTTTGTAGTCTACATTATGGGGAGGGCCTTTAGGATGCACTTCAATATTGGAATGACCTTATTTTTTCTTGATTTTTCTATGGGGAGGGCCTTCACAACCACTTCCATTGTATGGAACTCCTTTATAATGGTTGTCATCATGTCAAGGACTAACATCATGAGATGACATCTGACAATAAAGAGAAGCATATCTGTAGCATATACCCTCGAGAGGACCATTAGGGTGGATGAAAAAAGGGGAGGGACTTCTTTCTATTTTATATTCTAGTAAAGGGGAGGGTTTCCCTAACATGCATCACGAAATATGATCTCATGATCTATCATCCCTAGCCCATAGAGAAAGCCCTCATGGGTGTCGTGTAGTGGATATTCAGAACTACTGGTAGAGAAATTGTAGGGAGGGCCTTCGCAAATGCAACATCCACTTCCATAATTTGGTAATTGACAGAGAGGATCGTGGGACTCTATTGATATGGGATCCATGGCACCAACAACTCCAACATATAGCATAGTATAATAATGTATATGCTCTTCATTTTCCAGTTACCTTTGGAACATTTTTTAGGCACTCTCTTGCAGGTAACCGGGGCCATCAATTATTTGTAATGACCTTCATATATGGTTCCATATTTTCATGGTTCCCATGTTGCCACTGAGAAATTCCAACAGAAATCCTACATTTTGGAAAGGATATATGCCTGTCGTGGATTAGCCACCACGTTGGATTGGCATCTCCCAGTTGAAAGGTGTGTTTGTTCCCAATACAGTTGTACACATATCATTGGATATTGCAATCAGACCTCTTGGACTAGAGTAGGGATGCATAACTGCTCCGGAGTGACTAACCCATTTGGTGGGTATGACATTCCATTCGAGGAAAATAGTTCATGGGCATAGTTCCTTGCCTTTTCCACCAATGCCACGATATCTTGACATGTCATCGTGATATGGTCTAGAATTGACATTTGATATTCTATCATTTACAGGATGTGCAAAGACACATCCTTGGATGGAATGTGTATGAAGGCCCATTTCGTTATCAGAGAAGGAGTGTGTGCCTAATCTAGTCCTACATAGGTTTCTAGTTGACATAGGAACTTCTCTTATGTCAGGATAGAGGAATGATTCTTCCACTAGTTTTCTTCTCCAATTGAAACTATATATGACTGGTGGGATACATATTTAAGGGATGCATTTTTCATCTACTCTCTTGCAACTGTATTTGTATCATGGGATCTGTATGAAATCACAGTAATTTTAATTTTCTCATATTCATTTTACACCCTATTTAGATATCTGTCTTGATGTGCATCAGTTGGTATTTGTGCCTAAATGTAGCTGGTTTTCATTCTATTTGGATGATTGGATTCTTGTGCATTGGAATATATTTTCATCTACATGTAATTTGTTGCTTTGTCTGCATGACAGGACTAACGAGCACTGACAGGAATGTGCCCATGTTCGTATTGTGCCACCCTATTTTTGTGGTCATCATGAGTGGAGGTGGCACAGTTTTATGTCTTCCCATTAAATGTCACCACCTTTTTATGGAAGAGTTCCTTATCAAGAATCATGGTGATGGAATGATCCTGATTGTACGTTTTCCATCCTCTGTGGGTGTCCTGAGGGGCATGTGTCCATTGGACATCAATAGGTTCTCTCATCATAAGATCCTATTCAGAGTGAGGATACATGGTCCGCCGATGTTGGTGGTGACACTCTCTTGTAGGGGTCCGTGAGTAGGACCCCTATACAGCTAGGATGAAATCATCAGTATCACCTTCATCTACCTTCCGGAGATAAGAAAGGTTCTTTTTCTCACATTTTTGGGATAATCTCCCAAAATGGTTATAGATGACCACCGGGGCCTCCTTATGCAGGGGTGTCGGTCACTGATGAACAGGAGGCTGGAAATCTTTTCTCGATTGGAGGGATTGTCTTGCATCCCCCACTGTAGGGATAGTACCATTTTGGTAGTACTATATAATATATATGTTTGATACCCAACAATGAATATTTTGGGTAGGAAAGGGGGTCCTTCTCTTTATCGGGGCCTCATCCACCTATGGGGTCGCTGAGGTGTGTGTCTACATTAGTTGTCGGGATGCCATTTGGATCGAACGTTTT
The DNA here is from genome assembly GCA_963277665.1 of Viscum album. Classification (NCBI taxonomy): domain Eukaryota; kingdom Viridiplantae; phylum Streptophyta; class Magnoliopsida; order Santalales; family Viscaceae; genus Viscum; species Viscum album. The sequence goes on from OY728119.1 coordinate 648,824,760, forward strand.
TGTGGAAACCTAAAAAATATATTGTACATATACATACAACAAAACCCCATAAAATTAGTATCTCTTGATCAAATTCATATTTGATTAATCAACTTAGCCCCCTTTATTTTCGTGAGGTGAAGGGGATTGAGTGGGGTAAATCTTTCACCTTGGTTGAGGATTAATGACGGGTTCGGCATTTTTGTTTTGACCCTAGGTTGGCATTTGGGGGAAAACAAATGATCTGAAAGGAATCATCACACATCTATTATGGTAGTGAGTTTCACGCCAATTTCACCATTTGTTTTTCAACCAAAGTTGATGCATTTGGGGGAATGAAAAAAGGTCCAATGGGTGGCAGTAATTTTTCTATTATAATTGAGACTTTCACAACGCCATTTTCATTTTGGATCATCCACATCACTATCCTTTATGGGGAATTATATTGATCCTATGAGGACTCGATATTTTATTCATTTTTTATTATGAATGATGTTCCACTATCAAAATGTCACAATAGGTGATTGCATGGGGTTAAGTATATGTTCAGTTGATCCTTATAGGATATGATTTCCTTGGATGGTCTCAAACGAGTTTATTCATGTACAAGAAACAACCAAGGACCTCGTATCTATGATTCATGGACCTACTTTACAATGTTAAGTGCTCGTTTGATGATGATTTGTCCACTGACACTTAAGGGCTCCATTGGATGAGAGGATTAGAGGTCGGTCTCATCACACCCTTTTAGGGGGAATTATTGGCTACTCCGAGACTCTCTTATAGATTTAATCCACATTCATAGGTACATGAATCCTCAGTTCATTTCTGAAGAGTGTATCCATGGGTTATCCCTAGGTAGTGGGATCATCATAGATATATGTGGATTTGATGTTATAGAGACAGTTCCTACATAGTCCATGCAATGAGGTGATCTAGGGTCTATTGTCATCCAGGAGGGATAGAAGATGGTTTGATGTTGGGGTCAAACCCATATAATGGGATTCCTACATATATTTGGCATAAGAATTGGAGCCCATGTAGTTTGGTTATTGGGACTTATATCCCAGAGGAAGCCCTTTTAAATTTGGGGGAACAGTTTACCAGAAAAGATTTCGGAGGAAAACGTCCCTTGATCTCGGGCCTTGGATAGACATCCCCCGTATCCCAATTATTGTGCGAATTAGAGATCTTTTGGTTCATTTAGACTCGGGGTTTAACATGGTATTATGACCATTTGTTGGGGGAATAATTGGTTAATCCTTTTGGAAGAGAACCCGTTTGCGTTAGGGCCTCAAATCAGGTATCTTACGTATCATGTTGGAACAAGAATCAGAGTTATAATAGTTCATTTATGGGTTTTTCCAATGTTATGTCATCACTGACCTCTAATACCATGTGAGTAATGCTTTATGTGTGAAACAAGAGGATTTGAAAGATTCAACATGGGAAAATATTATTCCCTCCACTGATGGAAAAGGAGGACTACAAAAACGAAAGAGGATGTGGATAGAAGCCTGACGATTGAGGGAAAGGGGATCTTTAAGCATTAAACCCTCAATTGTGTTGATATCCTGGGTAATAATCTCTAGTTATTTATCTAAACATGTCCTAAGCTGATGTGAATATGGTGAATAGTGACCCCACTCACTAAAGGCTAGGGGATTACCTCAGGAGGAGTTCCCTTATACAGGTTTTGGGAAAGGGGGTATAATTAACACAGGTCAAAGAGGAGGGGAAAAAGTATCTTTTTTCTTCTCAATGGATCTCATTGACGAGAAGGTCATGTGGTTACCCCCAACCCAGAGAATGTGGAGGTTCACATTGGAATCACACAGTCGTTCCTTAGGTCACATTGATAATATATACTTAGAGGCATTCTAGAGGGCCAAAACCATTGTGGGGATAACCTTCTTGACTTCTCCTAACTAAGGTATGTAGATTAAAAAAGGAATTCTAGTGTGCCCAATAATCTGATCATATGGTTCTTGTTTCATTAGAGGAGTTTTTGACCTAATTCCGGTGGACCAGTTCACATAGCTGTTTTAGAGAATTGGACGGTAATAGAGGGGCATGATTGGAACTCGAGGGAAGGACACCAAACGACTCCCTATTCCATGTACTATTTTCTCATGTGGGATGGGGGCATCCTAGCATAGCATAATGTTGTGTGGTTATAGTGGTACTTCCTGTACAGAAGTAGTACGCGGACGTGGGTATGTAATACCACATACCAAATTGGTACGTAGTACTGGACGTGGTTTTTCATTCCGCTTCGGGTTCTATATGTGTACTGATGTAGTACGTGGTGTTGGGTTCGATTCACATAGCCATGCACTATATGGAGCACCGAATTAAAGAATGGTCCTTGATCCTATGGTTTGTGGGGAATTCATTTGTGAGGTATTTATGGTTAAAAATGGCACAAATTAGGTTTTTGGTTCACCAATTATTATTATGTTCCATTATTTTGTGGTTAATGGCATGTTATACCTATGGAAAATTGGTCTGTGGTTCACACTTCCTCAAAGATTCAATGTCATAGTTGGAATATTCTATATATCTTAATTCACTCTTCGAGCCTCTAGGGTCTATTTTGTGCTCTCTTCCACCCATATCTCTTCTCTAATCGCTATTGTGTTCCTTTTATAGAGAACTAGAAAAATCATATCTGTGGAAATCTGTGACCATTTGAAGAATCCCATGATGATATATCTTAACCCACGGAAGACTCAGTCAACCGGGGTTTGGGAAGGTGGTGGTTCCGTGAGACATTCTTCATGGAACCTTACTAGCTCGCTTTATTTTCAAACCACTTAGTTCATGGGATTGTATAAAGATGGAATTTCTACACTCTATTTCACTAGTGACATGATTCGTGGTGTCCTGGGTTTGCTACCCATCGCCTTGTAGGACGGTGCCTTGCGGGTCATTTTGTTTACTTATGGTTCTCTTTTCATGTGTTCCACAAAACATTCTGGGTGATGGTACACTGTACACTAAAAACTCCTTCAAAATTTGATTTCATCAAGTTTCTTCCCAAATTTTCAATCCAATTTGCACCCATTTGATTTACGGGACCTGTAAAAATGTTTGCTTCCCTCTAAAAACTTCTTTTGGGAGTATTTACAACATTTTGTGAATTTTTTAGGACCCTGCAAGAATATAACCAACAAACATTGGAATAAATAAACATGCATGTTTTCAATAAGGATATATGGTAATTAAAGTTGTTACCATGACACAAGAGAATACATAATGAAGTTGTTCACATGTTTGGAATGTGACTAAAAGGAGATACCTTATGACATATTTGGGATAAATGTTAAGTGTGGTAACTGCACCTCTTTCAAAAAAATTGGATATTTTTCCCAAAGGAGTGTGTGGTTATCCATTTAAGGAAAGATTAAGTTAAACATCAGAGTAGGTTTACTAGATTAATGTATTATCTCTCTATAGGTGGACATAAGAATATTTGATAACTTATGATATCCTTATTGTCGAGACAGATGGAATGACCTATCATTCTATTTATAGATCGCATGATTTGATAATGTTTCAAGAATGAAAAATCCAACATCATTTCATTGAATAAGAGATGAACTAGAAATTGTTCATGTCCTTTCCAATAGTGATATTATTCTAAAATCAAGTAATTATATCTTCTCCTGAAAATTTCTCAACATTAGAAAAAAGGATCGTGATGTAAAAGGGGGTCCTTTTATCATCATTTTTATGATATCAATAACATATTTCACACTTCATTAGTTTATGGTTTCGTGATTGTTAACTTTCTCTAGATCACCCAATTTCTTGTGATCAATAATCTATATCTTTCTGAATGATTGTTTACTCTTTTCCTCTATAACAAAAACTTCACTTATTTTCTCTTATGTTGAGATATAGTTTTGATTTACTTTTGGTAAATATTATTTTCCAACTAATCCTTTTTAAAATCTAGCTTAAGTCAAAAATTTATTTCATGGGTTAAAATGAAATAAACTATCAAGTGTTAATCCTTATATAACCCCGATGAATTTTGAGGGTGAAATTCATTTTAAGGGTGGTAGAATATAACACCCTAAGACGTTGATGAGATAGATTTTTTTATTCGATATCTTGTGTCATACACTAAACCAGGATATTATTGAACTACACACAACACTATCTTAGCTTTAGGTCTACGGAACACTTTTTCTAGCTTGTGTTACACACATTTCCAAGTTCTTCTGATAGAATTCATTTCACACAATACCGTGATTAAGCGAACAGCTAAATATTATTATCTTTCCTTATAACCCAGCTATTATATTTGTTGTTTGAACATCATTAACTAAATTATGAAAATATTCTATAAACATGTATATATAATTAATTATTTGGTGAGAAGTTAATTATATATGAAAATAAAACCCCTTTTTATAAAAAATGAAATGTTTTTCTGAAAAACCTATTTAAATGAAAATAAGTAAATTTATAAATAAAATAAAATCCCACATGATGTGTTATATTAATGAATTTTATATGTAATATATTAAATATAATGTTTAAAATCCAACTTATATGCCATCAATACATGATATAAGAACAAGTTCAATTTTTCAGATAAAAAAAAGTATTCTTCAAAAAATGCATTTTTACAAACTTTAGATGGAGAATCCATTTTAAATAAATTTTTTACTAATTTTTATTTTATATTTGAACCAATCTTATTATTTGAAATAGGAGTATCAAAAATTACTTTGGTTTAATCTTTGATATTTTTCAAATAAGTTTCATGTTATGATGAATAGTGAAAAATATGGCATTATAGTTAGAAACTAACTTTTTCATTTAAATATTTATTATATATTTTTATGGAAACAATATATATATAATACATATATTAACACAATGTAGGTTATTAGAATATTTTTTTTTTTAAAATTAGATATAAAAACTTATTGACCTTTCGAATGTGTATTCCACCCACCCTTTAGCCACATCTATACGATTAACTTTAAACATTATTTTAAAGATTCATGGAATTAAATTTAAATAAACAGACATAAATGGTTTTAATTAATTTGAATTTTTTGGTCAAGTAGGACCAAATTAATTTTTTTGGTCAATAGTAACATCAGTAGATTTTTATTTATTTACCACAATTAGGGATAAATCGGGTAATTACATTTATAAATAATATTACAATATTTAAATGTTTCCATTAGTGTAACACCCAGGTATTTTAAGAGATATATTATTTCAATTTCTTTGATGTATTTTGTTTTAAACTACCCCAATATTAGCTTTCTCTATATGAAACATCGTATTAGCTTCCAGTATACACAACACTATTTTTAGCTTTTGTTGCACACAATTTCATGTTCTTTTGATAGAAATCATTTCACACAACACTGAATATATATTTAGTTCAATTTATAAATTTACTATGTTTGGATTATTTTATATGCAACACCAAAAAATGATTTCACTATATGAAACTCTAACATGGCTTGCGTTACACACAAGAGAAACCTTCCTAAAAAACATGTGTGGTACAGAAAACTGAGTTTCAATAAACAATGATATATAATTAAAATATTATATAAACTACCCTTTATGAATATTATTAACCAAATTTTTAATTTTATATAACATTATAATTCATTTTACATACAATATTAGAACAAGATAAATTTTTCAGATAAAAGTGGTATTTTTCAAAAAAAATGATGTTTTATCGCCTTTTGATGGCGGACCAATTTTAAATTAACTTTTTAACACTTGTATAAGATATATTTTGCAATATAAACTTCTTCTTTTTAAGTGGGACATAAAAAAATTACATTGGATAAATGTTTTATATATTTCTAATAACTTTTAGATTTTGATAAATAGTGAAAATATGATAAAATTTAATTGAAAACAAATTTTTTAATCGAAATAACTTATATGGTAAAAATAAATTATTGAATGGTTTTAAATTATAAATGGAATATATTTTAATATTTAAAAAAATTAAGTCATTTTCATTAATTTAACATTGAATTCATATGTAAAAATATTTCAATCTTTTGCAATGTATTAAACATAAACCCATCTTTTCGACAATGGAATTAATTTTATAATTTTTACTGAAACTTCTATGTTTTTAATATGAAAAAATGGATTCCATAGTTGGAATTATAAGGTTATAAATTTTTAAATATGTACTTTTTATTTTTGGACATTATGAATAGTATCTTCAGTCGTTATTTTATTTACCATGGTTAAACGGTAAATTTGGAAAATAAGCGTAAAAATTAAATATTATAATAATATTAAACTACCCTAACACATGAACTAATCTTATTGGATGAGATATGTCTGACCATGGTAATATTTTGGAAAATTTTGGGTTCCCATGGATTCACTTGGATGCGAAAATGACACTTTATAAGAATTAATTTAATGTAAAGATAATTATAATCTAGACAAATATCTTTTACTAAATAGATTTTAATATAGGGTTATATAACAGATCAATATGTATTTAAATATTAATTACCAATATAAAATTATTTCATACATCCTAGAATGTTATTTATAATTTTTAAACATTAGATAAAAATATTTATTTGTGATACAATTATGATGTATTGATTACCTTGTTAATTAAAGATTTAAATATGTGTATTTATAAATATTAAAATAAATTTAATCTGAATATTTTGACTTCATACGTGAATTATAGGGATAAAATTGAAATATTTTATATGATTTAATACATTTGGTTTGATGTAATAAGGTTGTTATGAATTTTTAAAAAATTCAAGAATGAATAGTGTCCAAAATTGACACAATTCAAAACATAAAAAATAAAATAGTTTATTAAATTGTGTTAAATTCTTGAAAATCTAATATTAGTCAAAATGGTTAATATAAGTCCATATATTTCATAAATAACTTTTTGTGGGTCCTTTGATATGATATGGTAATTACATTAACCCATAATGTGTAAATAACATGACATCATAGTAACATTGAAAAGGGTCAAATAATGGTAAAACAAAAAAGATAAGGATAAAAAAATATTCCCAGCATATGAAATAATTTTTGGATCGTTTTATATCAAAATTTAATTTATAATAAATTAATATTTTGGAACTTGCCAAACGTGCCCCTCTCATCTCTTATAAAATGGATCATCCTCTCACTCGTCCTCTCTCAATTTAGAGGCTTCAAGATCCGCCAAACCACACCCATTTCTCTTCTCAAATTCCTTAGTTACATTCTAGAGGTTATGTTATACTGAAAATACATACTCTTGTACTCTAACTGAAAATTTGAATAAGGCACGTCGAGGAAGTGATATTCTCTTCTACGGATTCCTTAAAATTTATTTGTTATTCTAATTCCTATTATTTAATTGTTTCATTATAAAGTAATAACATAAGTATCAATCATATTCTAATATGTTATTATAAAAATTATACAACCCTATTTCCACTTCTATCCATCCTAATAAAAATGATTTCACCTTGCGTGTGTATGTACATCTTACCGTCACCACGCCATGGTGTAATTTTGTTTTCACTACCACCGTAAATGGATGGGCATAATGGTGGAAATAATAAATATATATGATTATTATAACATGATACTAATTATATGATATTATACACCATCCAATTCAATAAAATTCAACAACTATGGGAAAGATATTGTCGCTCGTGTGTATATACGACATACGATCTCCACAATGCAATTAGATTCATTCTCCAGGTTAACCATTCAAGAACGATAATTACCCAAATGGTGCTTTAACATGGAATTGAAAAATGAATGGGTAATATAAAATCGTAACATAATCATATATGATATCATAAATATTATTATGGTTTCCTTACAAGTTAATAATATTTTTAAAACAACTATATATGACTCTCAAACACATATGGGAGAAATTGGAACTAAGTTAGAAGATATTTTTAGCAATCTAATTTTATCCGAGATTGTTTATACGTAAGTATCTAATGGAGTTATATTTATCAACCATGTACATGTTTTATAAAAATGTTTTTATAAATTTTACGATTATCATATGTATTTATAAAGTCATTTTTACACATTTTTTACTCTTACTATGTTGTATGAAAATAATATTTTTTTACCATGCAAGGGACTTTTTGACTTTTCCTGTAAAACTACGAGGAGAATGTTTATTAACTTTTATGACATAAATTGATTTTTATGTCTTCTCAATGCCTTACTTCCATGAAGAATCATCTAAACTAATTCATGTTTACTTTAAACTAAATTTATTTCTATTTAAATTTCATGACATTTTGAGAAATGGAAACATTTTTGAAAAAGAAATAATATTTTCCTCAGGAACTAAGTTCAAGTGTTTTATCAAAAATTATTATCCATATAATATGAAATATAACTATATTTTTAAGACTATTATTATATTTTTTTTATTATGTTTGTGTTGGAATTAGTTTTATAAATTTTATTTGTCTTATATGGATTATGTTATGATGGAGTTATGTTTAAAAATCCCATTTATTTACATGGGTTATGCTATGATGAATTATTTATGTTTCTATGGAACATATAAGAATGGTTTCATTAGGAGATGGGTGGGACCAATATCTCCCTCCAATGCATTGGTTAAAGATTTATATATCACGAGATAGACCTTATTAGAATGTAAGGTAAATTAGTTTGAGTAATACATGGCTGGAACGACAAGAAAACACAGTTCAGTAATGGACTTTTCCCACTATGGTGGTCTTGGAAACAATTCCTTGGATACTATAGAAATAACATTATGTGATTAATGTTTTGACACAATTCAATGAATTATTCCCATTCTATTTAACCATACATAATGTTCCTTTATGATATATGCCTTGCGTACTGCCAATACTTATTTCATGACTCATGATTTTGATGTTTAAACTTTATGTTTATGTTTTTACATTCAAATGTTTATGAGTTATTTTATGTTCTACGTGTTTAACCTTATTGAGAATTTGAGCTCATCCTTTATATTTTTTCCTTTTCCTTGTGATATAAAAAATTGTTTTACGTAGAAAAAAAAGTGGGAAGATCTTTAAACGATATGTTGAAGATATTCCACAATGTTAGAAGATTATGTTCCAAGTTTCCAAATACACTAAACTAATAAAATATTTTGGAATTTTCTTGTTTCATGTGTTTAGTATTTCAAAAAAGTAATGTAATGCCCATATACATCAATCTTGGGTATCTAAAGTAGGTCTCAGAGTAATGTTTTAGTCAACCATTGGAAACTAGGACACAAAAACATTAGTGTGATCCCTAGAGATATTTCTAAGGTATGTCTAGGGATGCCCCTAAGGGAAAGTCTAACTATGGGTTATAGTCTTAAAATTGTGGTAATGATCATGAATAACCTAAGACCAAACCTAAGATTTTAGATATTTAAATTACTCCCCCTTGATTATGTTTTTTTCATAGTATGGTTTTTTCCTCTCAAACTATTCTTTTTGGGTTGTCAATAATGGATGAAACCCAAAGGAACCACGTTAATGCTGGATGTGATGGGCAATGCAATGATTGTCCTCCTGAGCAACAAAATGTTATGGGTGATCAAATAAAGAATCTTATTTCTATAACCACAAATCTTTCTAGGATTCCAAATGAAGAAAGGTGGGAACATAGTTCTCTATAATCTTTCTTAAGGTAACATCCACCATATTTTAGTGGAACGACTGATGTACTAGTTACAATGAAATGGATTTTTTTCTGTTAAAAATATATTTTCCATTCTCTATTGTTCAGAATGAGAAAAGGTTAAGTTGGGAACTTATTTCATGAAACGAAAAGAGAATCTATGGTGAAACGTTATCAAGAATTCGAGGCAACAAGATAAAATTGAATCCATGGATTGGTATGAGTTCAAGAACTTATTTTTCAGGGTGTACCTTCCACATATTCTTCTTATGAAAAGGGACATTGCAGTTTCTCATCTATATCATGGTTATGATAAGAAAATAATGATGGAATTCAAGGGAAACTATAAAAATTATAGAGAAAAAAGATTATATTTTCTTTATGCTCAATGTTTGGAAGGACACAGGGAGGAATTTGTCTTAAGGGGACAAATAAATGTTTTATGTGTGGAAAAGAATGTCATTGATCATTTTATTGCCAAAGAAATAAAGATAAATAGAAATCTCCAAGGTGTGCACCTCCCAAAAATCAGGGTTAAAGTGAACGGAAATGATTCATTATGCTAACCAATGCCCAAATCCAAGGGTTATGGATGATTATCAATGTCAACAACCTCATAAGGCCAAATAAAAAGGAAAATCACATGCGAACACTATTGTTGATGTTGAGTATGACAAAGAAGTGGTGGAAGGACTATGTGTCTATATAGTGGGATTCCAAAATAGTGTTGTGGAAATTCATTTATAGTATTATGGAATTTTAGAATATCTATGTATTGGTCCACTATGGTTTTCCCATAGTATACGGTACCGATAACCATGAAAAGTGATTGAGATATATTTGGAAACACATGATATGTGCTTAATGAAAGGATAAAGAGATAATGTGATGTTTGATAGTATTAATGATCTCATTACTGATATAAGAACAATGTGATATCATGGTTTGAGTATATAGAATTTTTGGGATTTTGGTATGTGGAAAGAGTTAACATTTGATAGCATTCATGTTTTTACTAAGGTTCTATTGAAATTCATGTTTCAAGAGATTACATAATTTATGTAATTAAATGTTTTGAATGTGATAACCAAGAACTACCAAATGATATATGTGAGAAAAATATCAAGTCGATTAAGTTCACCTATTTCTAAGTTTTATATCTTTTAATTGATTGTAATGTTATCCTTTTATGGATAGTATAAGTTATTTTTGTTTTTATGTTTGTTAGATTAATGTATTATCTCACTATAGGTGGACTTACGCTTATTTGATAAACTTTTCTAACCTTTTTGTTGAGACAAATGGAATAACCTATCATTCTATCACATGATCTACTAACACCTCCTAAATGAGAAATTCATTCTCAATTCTTTAAGAGATTATGTGTAAAATTTTTAAGACATAAACAACGGTGAGATTGTTCCAAAATCAATTATGTATTTATTCTCATGCAATATTCTTCAACTTTTGGAAAATAACTTGGAAGGCAAAAAAATGTTACCCATGTACCTTCTTATCCGATGAATCAAATGGTTCCTTAAATCAGTGCATATTTATGGATTTTTGATAGTTACCTTCTTCCACACCTTATTCTCTGTCACTATCCATTTGAACATGATGGTTAAATGTCTCTTCCATATCAATGTTTTCACTTCCTACCTATGTTCTACTATGTAGAAAGCCATTGAATAGTTAATTTGGGAAACCATTATATCTCTAAATTTCCTTTTTAAAATGAGGTTTTAGTATTCTTTTTTACGATGTGGGTTTCCATGAAGAAACTTTTTAGTAGAAAACAATTTATAACCCCAACAAATTTTGATGGAGAAATTCAGTTTAAGGAGGGTATAATGTAACACCCTGAGATTTTATGAGATAGATTCTTATAATTTCATTGATGTATTATGTTTTAAACTACACCAAGATTAGTTTTCACTATATGCAACACTGTATTAGCTTGCAGTATACACAACAATATTCATGGCTTGTGTCGCACACAATTTCAAGTTATTTTGATAGAATTCATTTTTTCACAACACTGAGTATAGATTTTTTTCAATGTATAAATGTACTAATATTCTATTATTTTATACACAACACCAAAACAATCTTTCACTAAATGAAACACTGACATGGATTGTGTTACATACAAGAGCGACCTTCCTCAAAAGCTTGCGTGGTACGCAAACCCGAGTTTCACTAAACAATGATATATTATTAAAATATTATATAAACTAGATGTTATGAATATTATTAACCAAATTTTTAATTTTATATAACATTATCATTAATCTTACATATTATATGAGAATGAAAATCAATTTTTTATATAAAAGAATAATTTTTCAAAAAAATGCAGATTTACCGCCTTTGGACCGCGCACCCAATTTAAATCTAGTTTTTGACTCTTTTATTAGTTAAATTTGACAATATAAACTTCTTATTTTGAAAAAATACATAAAAATTTGCTTCAAATAAATTTTCAACATTTTTAGGATAACTTTCATTTTTTTGATGAATAGTGAAAATACGCTAAAATTTAATTGAAAACAACTTTTTTCATAGAAATAATTTAAATGGTTAAAATATATTATTGAGTGATTTAAATGTATAAATAGAATTTATTTTTAATATTTTAATAAAATTTTAGTCATTTTCATTAATTTTACATTGAATTCAAATGTAAAAACATGTCAGTCTTTTGCAATGTTTTAATTAAAAACCAGTTTTTTACAAAATGTTTAATTTTAATTTAATTACTGCAACTTATGTGTTTTGAATTTGGATAAAGTGATTCCATATTTTGAATAATAATATTAAAATTGTATAAATAGGTAATTTTTATTTTTGGACATTATGAATAGTAACTCTAGTAATTATTTTCTTTACCATAGTTAATGGGAAAATCAGGTAAATAAGTGTCAAAAAATTATATTATATTAATATTAAACTACCCTAACACATTCCCTAACCCTATTGTATGAGATATCTCTTACCATGGGAATCCTTGGGTAGATTTTGGGAACCCATGTATTCACTTGGTTATGAAAATGACACTTTATTAGAATTAATTTAAAGTAATGATAATTATAACCAACAGATATATCATTTACTAAATCTTTATTAATATAGGGTTATATAAATGATATATATGTTTATAAATATTCATTATAAGTCTAATAATATTTCATACATCATGTTGTTTTATTAATAATTTGTATACAATAGATACATATATTTACTTATGACACAATTATTATGTAATGATTACCTAATTAATTAAATATTCAAATAAATGAATTTATAAATTTTAAAATACATTTAATTTGAATATTTTGATGTCATCCACTAATTTTATGGATGAAATTTACATATTATATATTTTTAAATTCCTTTGGATCGAACTAATAATGTTGTTATAAATTTTTTAAAAAGTCAAGTATGAATAGTGTCCAAAAATGACAAAATTCACAACATAAAACAAAAAATAGTTTATTAAATGATATTAAATCCCTAAAAATCTATAATTCATACAAATAGTTAATAAAAGTACCAATATGTCATAAATAACTTTTTTGGGTCTTTTTATATGATATTGTAATTACATAAGCCCACAATGTATAAATAACCTGATATCACGGTAAGATTAAGAAACGTAAAATAAGCGTAAAACCAGAAAGATAAAGATAAATCATTATTTAAAACCTGTCAAAAAATTATTTTATGATTATTATTCGAACAAAAATTATCTTATCTTATAATTGAATAACTTTTTGACAATTTTAAATTGAAATTGAATATATAATAAATTAATATTTTGGAACATTTTTAAAGTACCCCTCTCCTCTCTAATAAAAGGGAACCTTCTCCCTCTTCCATTCACTCCATTTTGAACCTTTAAGTTTGTCTTAACCCTACGCATTTCTATTTTAAAATTCCCTAGTTACATTCTAGATGTTTTTTGGTTTCTCAAAACACCAACTCTAGTTCCCTAAAAGAAAATTTAAAGGAGGCACATCGAGGAAGAGGTAATCTCTTCTACCGATTATTTCAAATTTATTTTTTTCTAATTCCTCTTATTTAGTTTTTTAAATATAATGTAATAACCTAAGTATCACTAAAAATACTTATATGTTATTATAAATATGAAACAACCCTATTTATCATTCTATTCATCCTATGAAAAATTAAATCACCACACGTGTGTATGTACGACTTACCGTCTCGACGCCGTGGTGTAATATGTTTTTCACCACAACCTTTCATAGATGGGTATAATGGTGGAAATAATAACTATATATGATAATTATAACATTATTATAATTCTATGATATTATACACCATCCACTTAAATAACTTTTAACAACTATGGGAATGATATCGTCGCTCATGCGTACGTACGACTTACTATCTCTATAGCGCGATAAGATTCATTCTCCATGTCAACCATTAAAGAATAATTATGAAGTATATATAATAAATAATCATGAAATATATTAAATTGTATTTATACTATATTTATGTATATATATATATTTCATTTAATTATTTCCATTCAATTTAATAAGGAAATGAAAACAGTGTTCATGCGTACGAATGACCTACCGTCTCTATGAACGGTGTGTTCTATTTGACTTATCTATCTATTATATATATTTATATAAAGAATATTAATGATATATAAATAATTTTTTACATTATTGAAGTAATTAAATCATGATATATGTAATAATATCTTGAATAACAAGTTCGATCACTTAGGATAAATGAAACGATTATTACCCAAAACGTTGCATTAACATGGAATTGACCAATTAATAGGTAATATAAAGTCATAACTGAATAAAGTATGATATAATAAATGATATTATGGTTCTTTTATAAGTTAATAAATTCTTTAAACCCACTACAATGGAGTTTAAAAACCCATATGTAAGAAATTGGACCTATAGTAAGGGATAATTTTACAATCACAATTTTATCCGAGATTTTTTATACATAAGTTTCTACTAGAGTTATATTTATCATCCATATAAATGTTTTAAAAATTGTGTTAATAAACTTTTTACTCTTATTATATGTATTTTTAAAGTAATTTTATCCATTTTTGACTTTTACTACATGGTATGGAAGGAATCCTTCTTTTGTTTACCAAATGAGGAACTTTTTGACTTTTCTAGAAAAAGTATGATGAGAATGTTTTTTTAACTTATACAACATGTATAGATTTTTATGACTTCTAAATGACTTATTTCTAGGATTATTTATCCACAATATTTCAAGTTTATTTTCAACTAAATTATTATCATTAAAAATTTCACGGCATTTTGATAAAAGAAAACATTTTTCAAGAATAAATGATATTTTCCTCAAGAACTATGTTCATGTGTTTTATAAAAAATTATTTTCCATCTACGATAACATAGGGTTAAGTTTCTTCCCCTATTATTACATTGATTTGATTAATTTTGTGATGGAATTATTTATATGAATTCCATTTATCTTATATATATTATGTTATTATTTCATGATGTTTAAAAACGCTATTTTATTACATGGGTAATGCTATGATGAATGATTTATATTCTTGTGGCACACGTAAGAATAATTTCATTGTGAGATGGGTGTGACCGATATCTACCTCCAATTAATTGAGTAAATATTTATTTCTCCTGAGATAGACATGACTAGAACATCAGGTAAATCCAGTTCAGTAATACATGGCTGGAACAACAAGTAAACCTCATTCAGTAATGGACTCTGTCCATAATGATGGTCATGGAAACAATTCCTTGGATACTATAGAAATCAAATTATGTGCTTAATGGTTTTACACAATTCCATATTTTATTCCCATTCTATTTTATCATGATTAATGTTCCTTTATAATCAATGCATTACGAAATCCCAAGGCTTATTTCATGACTCATGATTTTGATGTTTAAGCATTATGTTCTTGTTTTTATGTTAGAATGTTTACGGTTTGTTTTATATTATCCATGTTTACCCTTACGGAGCATTTGTGCACACCCTTTAAATGTTTTTTTTTCACATGATATGAAGAGAGGTTTTACATTGGAAAACAAAATGGGAAGATCTTTATGGGAGATTTTGAAGGTCTTTCAAAATGATAGAATATTATGTTCCAAGATTACAAAGACACTAATATAATATGATATTTGGGCATTTTTTTTGGCATGTATTAATTATTCCACTGAAGTAATGTAATGTCTATGTACATGAATCCTGTGTATCTACACTAAAACGTTTCTTAAAATAATTTTAATAAATGTTTTCGACCAATATCATCATTAGCATTTAATTATTCTCTTTTTAATCCATATGGGTTAGAATAATACTTTTATTATATTTTTTTTTTAAAAATAATATATAAAAATTTCATACTCATAATTTTAATAACTATATAATATTTATTATAGGGTATTACATAAGATCAATTAGACTATAAATAGTTTTTTGGAATCTACTAAATTTATCTTCATCTTTATATTTTATGTTTAATATTTTGAGAATAAATAAGTTAATTAAAGGCTTTCATAATAATTATGTAGTAATTATTTAGTCAATGGAAATATCAAATAAATAAATTTAAAAATGTGATGATAAATGTAATTTGACATAATAATAACAAAAAATAAATTTATATATACCTTAGAGATGTTATATATTTATTAGAAGTTTTATTTTGAAGTTATCATTTACTTAAAAATTTTAAAAATAACAAATAATAAATTGATTTAAAACTGACTGAAATAATTCATTAAAATAAATAATAATTTTTTAAATTATATAAAATTAGTAAAAAAATTAAATTCATTCAACTAAATGTGATAATGTTAAAATTTTCATAAATTATCCAATTGGGGTTTGTTTTTCATTTTATAGTAACTATATTAACCCTATTGTGTAAAAAGACAAGTAGTCATGATAAGAGTGAAATTGTTTAACTAAGGGTAAAATCCAAACGATAAGGTTAATATTGTAATCTAAACTTGTCTAAAAACAATTGTTTGAGATTATGTAGACTCATACTCATACACCCTTCTAAATAAATCAGTTTGGATCCATTTGAATTCAAAACCCACTTAATAATAAATTAATAGTTTTTGAGTTTTCTAAAGTTCCCCTCCCCTCTCTTATAAATGGGTACCTCTCCTTATCTTTTAGTCACACCACAAAAGTCATTTCTATCTGAAAAACCCTGACTATTTCTCCTCCCAACTTCCCTCAATTTTTTCTAGGTGCCATACATTGGGTGGAAACCCAATCTAAGGAGTCCTTTTGTGAAAATCAAAGGGAGGCATTTGACAAAGAGGTAATTATTTTACGAATTCTTTCAAAGTTCTTTTCTTTTTCTACTTTAATTTCCAATTTTTTTAATAACGTAATAAATCCAGAATCTAATAAATTATGAGATTTTTTTATTATTATGGTACAACCATATTATTTCTTTTATACATCCAATGAAAAACAATATTACCATGTGTGTGTGTGTACGGCTTATCGTTTTCAGGTCGTGGTGTAATATGTTTTTCGCTACCACCATACTTGTATGGGTATAATGATGGAAATAATTAATATATGTAAATATTATAATATTAAAAGGATTATTGAACAAAATATATTCTATCAACCTCTTTACCATCTCACAAATTATCGGAATGATATTATCGCTCGTTTGTACTTACGGTCGACCGTCTCTACAATGTGGTGTTATTCATTCAAAATGATATCTATTAAATCATGATCACATAAATATATATAATGAATGAATAATGTATTGATAATGTAAATATAATTTTGGAATGATATATATATGACCTAATAAGGTGAACCAGAACTTATTGACATAACATGCATAAGAAAACGAAGCCATTGATACCCGAATAATGAGTAATTATGAAATATTATTAACAAACAGAAGATAATATAATCATATATGTTATCATAGAAATTAATATGATACTTTAATAAGTCATTGACATTATTACATAATTATACAAGAGGTTTGGATCCATACAAATGATATCAGACCTAAGGTAAGGGATAATTTCTAAATCCCGTTATTATTCAAGATTGTTTTATAGTTTGGTATTTACTGTGACATATTTATCATCCTTGTCTATGTTTATTAAATATTAATTAAAAAATATTCATTCTATTCTTCTAAAAAAAATAAATTCAATTTTCCCATTGGTGAATTTTTATTAAATAGTAAGAAATGAATATTTTTCAGTTTTTGATATGAGTTACTTTTTGACTTTCCTTCAAAAGTACATGAATGATGTTTTTTTAACATATATGGAATGAATATGTTTTTAAGATTTCATGAAATTTTATTTCCAAGAATCTTTCATTAAAAGGTTGAATGTTTATTTACCAATAAATTATTTTCTGTTAAATTTTTGTGTCATTGGAAGAAATGAAAATGTTTTTGAAGAAGAAAGAATATTTTCCTCGATAATAAATTTAATTTTTTTATTAAAATTATTTTCCATCAAAGATAAAGTAATTTTATATTACTTATATTTTACTAGGAACATGATCCAATGATACTATTATTATTATTTATAAAAAAATTATGTTTATATTGATGAATCATGTTTCTTTTTCATGAGTTGTGTTATGATGAAGTGTTCATGAAGCTCATTTATTTTTATGGGATTTGATTTGATGAATAAATTTTGTTATTTTGGACCAAAGACATGTATAGTTTTCATTATGTTAAGTGTGGGACTTATATCTCCCTCCGATTCATTGGTTAAATATGGAAAACTCACATGGTATATATGTTATGCGTGAACGTGATTTCATGTTCACAATGTTATCCATGGACCAAGTTTTCATGTACATAGTTTCATAAGTGTACCTAGTTTCCATGTCCATATGTTTATAAAAGGGCCTAATTTCATGACATTAATTTAATGAGTGAACCTATTACTATTTATACACTATCATAAAATTATATGTTTATGTGTGTTCTATAATTTCATGTCTCATTCAAATTTCTATGATGTTATCGATTATGTTCTTTGTTTTTCTTTATGATTTTTGTTTTCCTTACATATGCAGTTCATGATCTCTTACTGTTATGATAACTTTATCATACCCTTTATGATATTATTTATGTTTACATATCACCCTTTATTACTCTTATTGAGAATCTGAGCTCACCCTTAGGTTTTCTTTTCCTTAGGTCATAAATAAATGTTTTTTAGGTAGAAGTACTAAAGGGGTAGATATTTGTGGAATATGTTGAAGATATTTCACCAAATTAGAAGAATATGTTCCATGATTTTTAAGGCACTAAACATATATGGTATTTGGGTATAAATTTTCATAGTGTATTAAATATTCTTCAAAAGTAATGTAATATCCATGTATTTCAAGTTTTGGTCATTTCACATCGTGTTATGGAGATTGTGGGCCATACGTACACACAAGAGATGATATAATTCCCTCAATAGTGATATGGTAAGGGATTGGATGGTAAATATTTTTTCATAGAATCAATATCATGTTATAATCAAAATTTAAATTAATTATTTCTATCATTATATTGATACTTCAATTTCATGTTTATATTTTAATGTGTTTTAATGTGTTGATTTCACAATTTATTGAATAAACATTCCATGTTTGGAATGAATTATGGTGTTTTTTGTTTGTGGAAATAAATAATATATATTTGATAAAGGAATGATAATTAGAGAAAAAATGACAAAAACAACTCTTGGCGACTCGAGTGAAGTGATGTGGAACGACACTATATTTTTAAGAATGATGTGATGCTGAAAAATAAATAAAATTGACTAAGTGTTTTGTATCAAAAATACACACCGTGTATCACAACTACACATCATGAACTTTTTAAGTAAAGTGGATCTTCATGGGAAAAGTCATGATGAGCATACATAATGTGAAATCCAAGTAAACTTTGTGATGAATGCTAAACAGACAAAAATCATTCGCAGATTCGACACAGTGGAGGAAAAAGTAGATCTAAAGTACACATCATGTACCCCAGGTGCACGTCGTGACGGAGTCAACTCACAGAAAAAAAATAGGTGATATGGACCGCTTGTTTTGACATAAAAATCATTGAAATATCGGCCCTAGATTCCATTCCAACGTACTCTAGGACTAGAAGATGCATGCACGACACCAACGAATGAAGGATTAACGATTTAGAGACCCTCTTCACCGCCTTTATTCTTTGGGTACTCATGACGCTTGCTTCCACCATGAGAGAGTTTCCCACATAGTTTCGGTGATGTGATTTGTAGGGGGATGTGTGCTCAGGGATTATTTTTCCACTTTATATTCATGTTTTGGATTTCTTCAAACTTTTTATTCAATTCCAACTCTCATTATTTCTGTAATGTATAACCATTTCTATGTTATTAATATTAACATTTTATTTCATCAATTAATCCGCTATATTTTCATATGACCATTAGGATATCTATGTCGGTTAAGTTTTAAAAAAGGGATTTGTTTCACCTATTTCTATAATTTCACTATGTAGATGACCATTCCAATGGTGTGATCATAGCTTTAGGGTGGGATACCATGTCCAAGAACCCTCACTGACTCAATTCTGAATCCAAAACTGAATAAATGCATATTACTGAAATCCCTAGAACACAAACCGAAATATCACTAAACCTGGCATTATTCCCATATTGATTCACATCCAAACCTTTTTTTACAATTTGATTCCTCCATGTAAATGAACAAAACAATTTCAATTTCTGTTTACAAATTAATTTAATACATATGCTCTGTCCCTGTGGGTTCAAAACTTGGACATTCCAAGTAATAAACCTTGAGTTTGGATTGTATGAGTTTTATAAATTTTGTATTTTCATAGTACCATAGGGAACTAACGACACCCTTGGGGATGTCTTATACCCATCAAAGTATAGTGGTGATGAAAAATAGATTATAGCATGGCGTAGAGATGGAATACCATATGTACGCATGCATGGTGATTATGTTTTTCACATGATGAATAAAAGGTGGAATATGGTTTCTCCATAACAATAATAACTAATCATAATATATTTGATGTTAGAGTTATTAATTTGTATTTTAAAAAATACATGAAGAGGATGTAGAAATAGAAACACTTAATCAAAAATGATATATCTTTTTCTTACGATCGCCATTGATTAACACCTTAACACCTCCATGAAGGATGTTCTTCATAAACTATGGCCTCTAGAATGTGTGTATGGATTATTGTAAAGGATTTGGGTAGATCTTGTCTTATCAAAATATGTTTTTAGGAGTAAATAATATAGAATAATTGGTACCCTTTTATTGGAGAGGGGAGGGACATTCATTGAATTCTTAAAAGTATTAAATTAATATGAATTAATTTTATATTTAAATAGTCCCAAAATGATTTATTTAGAATACATGATGAGAATTTGTCACAATAAAATCATCCAATATAAATTATAAATGTTTAGATTATTTTATTATCCTAACATTTTTATTTTAACCTTTATTTTACCCTTTTCATTTTTACGGTGATAACATGTAATTTACACATTATGGGTAAATATAATCACTATAAATTATAAAAATACCAATGAATGAGTAATTTATGGATTTTTAAGGCTTATCCCAATAATTTCTTGTAATTTTATATTTTTATTAATATTATGTCTTTTATAAATTATTATTTATTTTATAATATCAATATTGTCAATATTGACAGTATTCATTAGTTGCCATTTTAAAAAAAATCATAACAGTAGGATAAGTTTGAAAAACTCCATTACATTATCACAAACATTTCTAAGTTATACAAATGATTCATAGATGTCATTATTTATATCAAATTATATTTATTTTAATTTTTTATTATCGTTTGTTTAGTTAATTCATTAATGAAACAATTACTACATCATCATTATGTCACCATATAATTTAATTATTTATTTATTAAAAATTATAAATAAATTATTATTATATATGTAATCATTTTAGATTTCAAAATATTATTTATAATTAAATATATCACATATATGACTGCATATTAAAATTATTATAGTTATTAAAGACATGATTATGACATCTTTTTCTTTATATTGAATAAAATATTATAATTGTCATAATAACACCCAAGTGGCTTCCAAATATCAAAAAATTTCCCCAAGGATTATTTTTTTGAAAAAAAATATTTTTAATTTAGTACATGTTTTTGGAAAATTTTCTATTATTTATAATAATAATATTACCTTTAATTACCTTATGTACCCGTAACGGTGGTAATAAAATAAATTACAAGCTATACTATTCATAATGACAAAAAATAGAAGCGAAATAATTAATAGCTTCAAAACATCGGATTCCAAATATTGAATCCATTTTTTAAAATTCAAAACACATATTTCACAAAAATTAATTTAAAATTAATCCCTTTGATCGAATAAGAATGTGATTTTTTTAAGTAAAAACCTTCTAAAGTTCACGAAGATTTTATTTCCAATTTCTTTGTGAAATTGATTCTAGTGGACTAAATTGGATTGAATGATAAGAACATTACCTAATAATACATTAAAACCAATAAAATATATAATTTAAAAATACAAATTATTTCAATAAAAAACATTTTCAATTAAAAATGCAATATTTTTCACTATTCATCAAAAAATTAAATTTATCATAAATATAAATAAACTCACCCAAAGTTAATTTTGAAATTATAAACTCAAAAATGATTCTTATTTTATCAATTTAAATTTCCAATAGTGTCTAAAATTGTTTTTATTTTTTTATTAGAAGGACATGAAAAGTAATTCATTTGAGAAAAAAGTATTTTTTAACATATAAAGACTTCACCAAAAATAATGTTTTTCATTTCCAAAATGTTTTATCTTTATAAATAATTTTTTAAATATAGTTAAAAATATTCATATTACAAAGTATAATTTTTAGGTATTAACCATCTTATATTAATTATTACAATAAAATGATGATTTGTGGAAACTTTATGTAGTATGTAACATTCACTAAGTCAGTGTTGTGTATAGTGCAAGCCCAGTTTGTGTTGTGTGAAAGTAATTTTTTATTTAGTGAAATGAAATACATCAATTAAAATTAGTTTATTTGAAAAAAATCACATAAACTTGGGGTGTTACAGTATCCTTGTAGGAAAATATAGATGGACCAATAACTAAATCTATAACCTAGTAAAAGCATGATCATATCATGTCAGTACTAACAAGTTTTTTTAGTAAGTAGTATCAAGTGAATATTGGAGATGTTTTAAAATTCGGTTCCCTATACCCAACATGAGTGGAATTTTTTGATTTCCATATCCTTTATACATAGAGTAATTCAGGTTATATTCTTACAATAATAGTGTTGTCACTTATGCATCCACTATTTACATGGTGATGTCCTTAGATTATTTATCATATCAAAAGGTTATACCAGTTTCCAACTATAATGAGAACCTCGAGATACAATCATAATAACATTAAAAGATATGTTTGTTGGTCTAGATACATAATATTTATGGGACACCTATAATGTATGACTTTTGGGTGTTGGGGGATTATAAGCAATTAAACTTCTTTTCTAGAAGTTCTCACTTTGTGATCTAGAGTAGAGTTGATCATGATGACTAGCCTTCAAATAGGTTCACCACATGTTTTATGTTTCATTATATATTAATACTTTTTAGCATTAAAAATGGTATATCGAGTTGATATCATTATCAATGTATACCATTTTTTTGTTCTTTGATTAAATAAGAAAACCATGATATTTATAGTGTGGTGTAGTAGTTTTTTTGGGTGTCTCATTGATAGTATGTCATTAATTTAATAGTTAATAAAAGATTTTTCACTTCTTAAAGGAAGAGATAATTGAGAACCAGTTAACCAATATGGTTGTACCTTTACTAAATCCATATATATGGAAGAAGTAGGTAATTTCAACCTATAAGTTCTTGAAATGATTTAGAAATGAATAATAAAGACAAAAAGTGTGCATCCCACTTTATGAGATATCATGAGACAAATATATTATATTATATGAAATGTGTTGGTAGAATGTTTTCACTCTTATAACCAAAATTTAAATCATTATATTTGATGATGTGTTTCTAGATATCACTCTAGGTTTATTATTATGACTCACTAATATTATGATTATGGAAAAACAGGACACATAAAAAGTGTATTCAAAATCCTGACCAATATTGATGAATTTGAGTTGAGTACATGGTGGGACACATAATAGGGAATGGAATATTCCTATGTTTGAATGATAAAAAATAATAAAATATTAAATATTATTTTATTTCAGATTAATATGAATTTATTTTATTTTCTCAGCGTACACACATGATTTTATTGAATATGAGGAATAACAGATTTTGAATTAATATTATTAATTGAGGATAATTAAATATTCTAATGATAGATTGGTTGAGCTGATTTTTCTTATTTAATCATGCAACAAAATATATATTTTTTAAGTATGTAATAAAATATTTATATTGTTTTTGGAATATTATATATGTATTACAATACAAAACTGTACGTAATTAAGTGGTTTCATTCATTGAAGGGAATAAGTGAAATTTTCATAAATGAATCCTGGATAATTATGGAAATCAAATCCACTAGTCATAGTCACAATAAACTACACCAATTTGAGATCCTATCTCTATAATCTACCAATTTCTTGAGAGAGGGAGGACAAATTGGAGTACCTTGATCTATGTTTTCCTCATGGATTGAATGTACGGTGCACCTATGATATTCATAGCATCAATAGATTCATTTATTTTCCAATAAAACACCCATAAATCAATGATCGAGAGATCCTAAATCATTTGTAACTTGTTTATATGATCTACAGGATTATATTATTGGCCTTTTCAAGCTAAAATGCTATAAAAATAAGAAAATCATATCTGTGTTGATGAATGAAAAAAGGTATTAACTAAAATTTCATCCGATTTTATTTTTCATGATTAAGTGTAATTTTACTTGATCCATGCATGAATATAAGAATGGGATATTGTATATATTGATTCATACTGAATCAGTACCATAAATTTTTAAAATATTTATTTTAACACTTCCAAAAATCCTTTGGTTCCTATAATATCATCTTAAAGATCAAATTTAAAAACTATTACTTTAGAGAGAAAATTATGTTCTGAATATATGTATTCAACATCCTACTTATTATATTCAAGTAATAATTCTTAAAAGATAATAAATTTTATACTAAACATTCCCCTTTAATTTCGTCCATTGGTTGAAGATGCACCACCTCTCGAATTGTTCCTTAATTTATTATTGTGGATTTTTAAGATTCTAGGGTGTTAATGTCATTAAAAATGGCTATTTAGAACTCTAAAAAACATTTTATTGATTTAATTATAATAATTTATGAAATTATCATAAAAATAATCAACTTTTAGCATTTGATAGTAGTTTTTTACATTATATAACATACCACTCTAAAATCTCATCATTAAAGATTTAATTTAAAAAGTAAAATAGAAAAGGGAAAAAAGTTGAAGTGTTAATAATGAATAAAACATAGATCTCTGAAAAATGTTCTAAAAAGTGACACAATATGAAATTTTTATAGGGTCTTTGGTGTACTTTATAATTTTATAGAACACCTAGGACGTATCATAGAAGTTGAACTTGATATTTTTCGCATGATCCTGATTTTTAAAGTGTTTATAAAGCTCTGTAATTTATTTATCTAGTATGATAAAGTATTAATTTTTTATGTTTTAAAATATTTTTCTTGTAAGGGAATAATCAATTGTGGTTACACTAAAAAAATAAAATAATATTTTAATTAAAAGTAAAAAATAAAGAAATGTGGTTATGTGATGTATGTAATTAGGTCAAATATAGAATATATATGCACTCTATAAAATGATTTATCATAGTAAATAATTTTTTTTCATTATCTATCAAGATAACTCAATCAAGTTATATATTCATCACTTAAATTAGAAAATTAAATCCTTTAATATCGTAGCATCTCTTCATTGTAATGAAACTCATATTGAATTGATAACTTCCCCTAAGTGTAGTAGAGTCATACTAATGTCTCAGAGAAAACCCACAACACCTATTCTATTATAATTCACTCATCGGGGATATAATTAAAATTAAGTGAAGTTAAGGTTTAGGATGAGAATAATTAATACACTTGTAGATATTTTTAATGTGTCTCTATACTTCTATAACAATAAACTAGAAACATTAAAAAAAAAATTTGTCACAAAAACTAAAAAATATATTTCAAACTCATAAAAAGAGTTCCAATGTTATACATCAGCCTTGAAATGCATGTTATGCCACCATTAAGGGAGGTTAAAGGTTATATAATGAAAATATAAAGAAAATAAGAGATTATGGTAAGAATAAATAAACCAGAACTAGAGGAACATAGATAATATAAAAAGGAAATCAACAGAGTAGATAAAGAGAAAAATAATTAACAAAGATGAAATACCTCAAAATATTGAAATAATAACATAAAATAGTGCAAGGGAAAGGGTAAAATACATCACAAAAATTGAATTAAAAATGAATAATTGAACATAAATTCGGTATAGATATAACTTTATGGAAATTGTAAAAAATAAGGAAAACTTTGAAAGAATTTTATTCCAAAATAAATCATGTTGTTCTTAGTTACATCCCCCATAGGATGGGAAAAAATAAATATAGTTACCCATAACCCATTTAAAATAAGTAGACTAAGTTCAATTATAATTAGAAAATAAAAAAAATACCGTATTTTAAATTAAATATTTATCTTTTTTTTCTTTCCATATGTGTTCCTTCAACCAAATCATTTAAGGAGAGTTGTTTCCCTAATTGGTAACTTACTGAAAACATAAAAAACATAATAGAAATATGAAATGGAAAAGATTATACAAAATTGTTTCTAGGACTTATGAGTAATTTCCATTAGAAAATGTGATTCAAAAGATTGGTCATGGTATGATTTTTTATCCATTTTAGTGTCAGCCTATTGGCTAAGCTCTTTGAGTGTAATCATTGTGGCCAAGACCAATCAAAAAACACTACTTACATTAGAGTTTAACTCGACCTCAAAATCATTAACTCATAAATAAATTATTATAACCCAGCATTTTACTATATAGATCTAATGTGTTCAATATCTTCCATCATATTAATCATTGAACTAAAACAAAACTGTGGTATATTTTGATAAAATAAATGTATATGGACTAAATAAAATCGATATAATGTAGCCAATAAATTTATAGATAAAAATCAATTTATTTTTCTTAAATATATTTTTAAATAAAAACAAAATGGTCATTTATAATACTAATTTAGAGATAACTTTCAATTATTAGTACTAAATAAATCATAAGTTCATTTTAAGAAAAAAATGCATTTTCCTAAAAATTTCATTTTTATGGGCTATATATTTTTTTAGTAAATAAGTATGTTAAGGTTTAATTAGAAAACAATATATTTTTAATATTAATGATATATTGAATCTAATTTAATTATTAATTAATAAAAATAAGAATAGGAATAGTTAATAACTAAAAATACATTTTCTTATTAAAATGAGTTTTTCATTTTATTTTATATTTACACTTTAAAGTTAAATATCTAAATTTTAGAATATGAATTTAAAATAATGAACTTCATTTTCTAACATAACATGTCAAAATTATGTTGTGTTTTATTTTTGTGATTTTTATGAAAATTTTGATTTTAAGGTCAGTAGTGAAAATTACAATTTATACATATACCGTAGATTTTATGACATTATTATAAGCTAAGTCTAAAATTAAAAATATAAAAATAATTCATTACCAAAAACTTATTTATGGAGTAAAATAATTTATTTCAAAATAAATTTAGAAAACCCACATTTAATATTTTGAATCTTAAGTAATACTTATTTAAATAAAAACTATTTTTGGGTTGTTTCTTTTAAGATTGTATCCATAAGGTATAATTATGTTTTATTATTTATTTTAAATACACATAACCCTTATTTAATTAATAATAAACCAATTAATTTCAACTAAAAAATTAACAATAATTTTACCGTGGACAAAAATTTTATATTTGATCTTTTTTGAAAAAATTGTTTTAAACATAACATGTTATAGTATTAAAAATAATTTTTCTCACCCCAAAAAATATTATTTAATAAATTAGTTTCCTTATTTTAAATAAGAATTATCAAATTAATTTTTATTTTTATTTTTTTTATTCATAAAAATTAATTTCCGATGTTAAAAATGTAGTAACCACATAAAAGGTAAATTAAGGTAAACCTTGTTAAACCAAGTGTAAAAGAGAAAAACATATCAAAAACATGTATCAAAATGAGTATTTGTGTTGTTTATAAACCAAAACATATCTCATATCCATTATTTCACTCTTTAAAATCTACTTTCCATTTGAAAAATGTGTACCATGTACCATTTATGTTAAGATTTTATATTCAGAAAAAGATCATTCTCTCCACTTATAAAAGTGTCCTTCCACTACCCCTTTAAATACTCACTAATTATTAATAGTTCTTTTATAAACTCTACATATGTTAATTTCCCTAGAATTATATTCAATTTACGTAATCCTTTTTTCATAATGATACGGCCTAATGCTTTCATTTTTGAGAAGTAATTCAAGAGAAAGTGTAAATTCTCAACATAAGTACTAAACACTCTCTAATCCTATTTTTGTATCAATATTTCTCCTCTATAACTATATAACTCATTATAATATGATGACATAATTATTATTTATGTTCTAATATTTTGATATTTTTATTGAATAAAAATTTTCCACCTTTCCCTTATTCCATTAAGAAAATAAAAATATTGTATGTGTGTGCATGTGGACTACTGCCTCCACAAAGCAATGTGTTTTTTCGTTCACCACGTCACATGGGTTGTTAAAAAATATTTATTTAATTAATAAATATGTTTTTTTCTAAAAAAACATTAATATTATTAACATATAAACTGTTACTTAACTGTATATAGTTTAATGGAAAACAAAAATGTTTTCATCGATACTTATAGACTAACAGCATAAAACAAGCATACTAAAAGAAAACAAGATTAGTTTTATTTATAAGTAAAAGAATATTTTTTCATTTATCCTATTTTACTAATTTTTTTCAACTATTGTAAATCATAATAATATTATCTAAATAATATCATGTTCTCTTACAATAATAATATAATAACTAAATCACTTCATATTCATATATTAATTATAACATATACTTATATAGGTCAGTCAAACCACCGAAATGAATAATATTATAAATTTTTATCATGGTTGTATATGGAAAATAACATTTTCATAATATTTACATCAATGTGTAAATTTTAAGGACCATGTCATTCTTAAATTTTTTATTCTGATTAAATTTTCGTTGATCATCATTTAAGGCCCTTGGTTGGTCAAGTTTTCTTCAGAGATAGAAGTGGTTTATGGATTCAGAGTGATCTAAGAAGAATTCATGGGGATTAGAAGATACAAGGCCATGCCAAAAAGGCAGGTATAGTACAACCAGAGAGCTAGTATAGATCCAATAGTTATCAGTTTTCAAACTGATATCCCATCACTATCTTACCATTGTCCCATCAAAAAAACTATGGAGTCTAGGGGATCGCTGGTGGGATCTATAAGGTTTTTTAACTGAGGGGTAAATTAGTAATATCACTAGGACAACCACTTTAACCCCTAACATAGAACATTTCTACCCATCAGGTTTAGTAGAATACTCTCATGCCAATCCATATATTTTTTTCATCTAAGTATTATCTATATTGATCTTATGACATTTAGAGTGTCTTTGGTAGAGATTTAGAGATACAGGTATTGTTCTAACTATGTATCCTCAACTTATTTTTTCTCATTGTTAATAGATCCCTATAAATTTATTTCTAACTTTTCCTATTTTCATGTCTTTTGTCTTATCCGTCATTTTTACCAATTTCATCTCAAACCAAAGGATGGTATCAGACAAGTAGACTCCTCTAAGTCTGGAATAGGTGATCCATTCTCCTTTCCCATAATATCTCATAAATTTTATGTGTAATAGTTTTGTCACCATTCTGACATACTATGTGTTGAACCTAATTTTAAATTTGGGTTTTTAATTCTAAATTTCCAGTATTGTATTCCCTATAATATGAATGTTAATACTCTTTATGGGAGGTGATTCTAATTGGATTAATTTCTTTATAAATGGACATTATGAATGGATTTGTAAATAGGAAACCAACCATTTTTGTGGTAAAAGTAAAATGGGGGCATTAAAAATGGAAAAGGGGGTCATGGATTTTAGAATTATTTATGATGGGTTTGGTTATTAATGAAATTGTATTAGTATATATTTATGTCTTAAAAAATGGGAATTTATTACATATTCATTATCCTATAATTTAAATAACTTATATTAAGTGTGTTTCCAAGGGGAATACTCATGTTTATAAATAGGAACTATAAGTGATAAAATATCACAGTGAATGGAAATATAATTTCTATAAAATAAAATTGAACAATTATGTTTTTATATTTATAATTAAAATAGTACAACCATGGGTTATTAAATGTGAAATTAACGTTTTGATGTGAATTGATGACTTATAAATTGAAATTAAATTGTAAAAAGAATTATAAATTGTTAAAAATTTGAAATGGGAACATTGTGTATTTGAAATTTAAGTGGTATATTATAATGGCTTTTTTTAAATGTTATTGTTTTATGTGTTGGTTAGGAAAATTCCCCCATATGTGGTCTTGAGTTTCTAAAAAAACATAAATTTTTGGTTTTTCCATGAAAACCAATAAAACACCCATTTTTTATGGTCCATGATACTAATGAAAACACCATTTGGGGGTGATGTATAATAATATAAAAACACCATTATGGGAGGCTTATGATATATTAAATAAAAAACCCTTTGGGATAGTCAATGATACTCTTAAGAAAACACCCTCTATGGTGGTCAGTGTTACTAAATAACACACCTTATTAGGGTGGTTTGGGATACTCTCAAGAAAACGCCATTATGAGTGGTTATCAAACTCCTTGGGTAATTGGGTTATCATAGTCATCATGATGCGATTTAAGACATATGGAACTGGATGAAGAAGGTAGGACTGACCTACGATGTCACCTTGCAACCAGAGTTTAGAATTTTACTATTTCCTAATATTCAGTTATTTAAAAATTTTATTATAGTGCTCTCCATTAGCTTATTTTAGTAGATTTGATATATTTAAAGACATCGTTGGTTATGGTCTACTGAATTTTAATCACACCCTTCTCAAGACACCTTGGCACTAGGGTGATCGATCATATGGTACTTGATTGTGGGTCTAATCTTATAAAAGGCCCGATACTTAATGATTGAATTTCTAAGATAGAGAATGGGAGTGTGGGATTTTTCAAGGACTCAGGACTATTTTCAGGCATTTTCATACTTTTATATTTTGGTCTTTTGGATCGGATTTATATGAATTTCTCCCTATGTATTCATTTTTGTACATGTTTTATATAGTTTATCTATTATAGAATGGTTCATTTGGATTATTGTTCATCATTATCCTAGATGTCATTTCACTACATTATTTATCTAAACATCATATTTTATTTCTTATAATTTTCACTATCGTTACATTTAAATATATTGGTATAGTCTATCCATAACACTACCATATACATATCCTGCTAGTTGGAATCATCTAATGTTTAGGGAGATGATCCCAAGGTATTTTGGTGACTTCCATTTTAGGCACTTATTAGTTATTTTGGGTGGTGGGATGTTACAAAGTGGTATTAGAGAATCCTTCAAATCTATGTTAGTATTTGAAAAATGTAAATTAAATATAGATTGTTGTCATAACATGGTATAGAAATTTTTTCTAGGACTAACCATTCAACATATGGAGGAAGACCATGTAGGTGGGGAGGGTATTTTCGTTTTTTTTTTTTGCTTTTACTATTGATATTATATCATCTTGAGTGACACACATGATTATATGGTTATTGATTTATTTGATTTTATCTCTTTTCCAAAATGATAAGAGGGATTATGTTCATGCATCATATCAGGCATGTAGTATTTACATGTAATTTACATGATTTTCTTTGATCAAATAATTTATTACCTGAACCATGACATGGGTCGGTTATTTAACATGTCTATAACAATTTATAGAACATTTTATTCTATAATTGTTTCTTGTAATATTATATAATTAATCATCAAAATGTTTGAAATCATTTTATTTGATCACTTTCCATGATTATTACAAATTCTAACCTAAACAAAATTCTAATTTAAAATTATAAATAGTTTTCCTCTATAAGTTTTAATTGACATTTCAATTCACTAAACCACAACTATGAATTTTTTTTTGTTAAATGAATTTATATAAACGAAATTATTTGATCACTTACCATAATTATTATGTGTCATCATCTAAATTAAATTCTAATAACAACTGATAATTTTTTTCCTCTATAACATTTAATATACATTTCATTCATCTACGCTTTGTTAAAGAATCTTTTAGGAAATCAAAGTGAAATTTTTTTAATCCAATATATATATATATATATTTATATATATTTGATTTAGACCTCATTGGTAATCAATTTTTGACCCAATATATAGGCAGCTCATTGATTTTGAGGTTCTTGATGTACGTGAGTGATAAATAGGATTGTGGGGGTAGTCTTATATATAGGTGCTCTATAAGGACAGGGGCCTTGAGAGTGGTATAAGGTTGTTTCATGTGATTTCTATTGAGTGTTCTTATGTGTGGTAACATTAAGTGGGTAGTTTTTCATTGAATTTTATATTTTGTATGAATTAATAAATTAGTAGGAATGAAACATTTGAGTTTATGAGACTTAGCTCATAAGAACAGGTGTGACAACCTTGTAGCCTTTACAATGTGGTATGGTATTTGGGTGAGTCTATGAGTTTTAATTATTGAGTGTAATATTGGGGAAGAGGTTTTCTGGGGAACATGAGTGATTTTGGAATAAGTATCATTGGTGAATTATCATGTTTGAGACCAATGAATGAGAAGTATTGTAGTGTATATTAAAGGATGGTGATGCACCATTAGAGTTTTCAAACAATATTTCCATTAGATATTGTATTCCCATTGAATGGGTTAGAGTAAGGGAATATTGATTAGTTAAATTTATTTGGCATTGACACCAATCTTATAGAAAATAGTCATTCATATTCCAAGACTTATTGATTTATAGTATAGTTATAGTGATTTTGTTAATTGTAATCCATGTGGTCAAATATTGGGTGAATATATCATGGTTTTTTATATGTAGTCTTTGAAATATGCTTGAGTTATGTGTTTGCATGTGAATGGTTTCATCATAGTGAGAGTATTTGGTTGTTAAAAGTGTTGAGATTTTTTTCATTTGGTAGTATTATCGCTTGATGGAGGCATGGATAGTGGAATAGGCACATTGCCTCTTTTTAATAAGAAATGACACACTAGAATTTGAGTCAGGTCCTTCTAATAAGGTTTCATAGGAGCAAAAAACCATTTAGTATCAATGATATTAGTTTGGTAAGTGGATATTAGATTTATATTGTGCCATTGGATTATGGATTGGGTGGTATGGAAGAATTTTCATGTTGTTCTTAAAAGATCAAGAATTGTGTTTTTAGTCTAGGGAATGATGTCAATTCAAGGAGGGTCTTGTGGGAATGGTAGCTCGGGGACTTGGTTAAGAATAATTATTTTCCTAGTATTATAATGATAATGTATATGGGTCAAGGTTCTTGGCATGGTCAATCGTAGATGGATCCCTATTACTGGTTAATATCATGGATAAGTGTGGCTTGAGTGGAGAGAAAAACATGTCCTGATTGTGGAACATGTCAAAGTCATGTTCAAGGATTTATATAAGTGAGTTCATATGGTAGGTAATTCTACATTGCTCGGTTGAAGTTTTAGTCCTTGTTTTGAATGAATTTTAGTGGATATCATGTATAAAATTCCTAGTAATCTATGAGTGGGTGGTGGTTGGTGTTTCTTATTTTCACCTAGGTGTGAGTGGGGTGATCACATCCATTCATTTCATATGGTAATAAACAAGGGATGAATAATGGATCATGTATTTTTGGTTTAGTGGAAGTATTATGTGGGTACATAAATGGTGGGAAATATAGAATTGGTCATGAGAGTGTGGTTCCATGGGGGTAGGATTGTGGATATGGTGAAAGAATTTGGTGGGTGGTTAAAATGACTCTAGGATTTATATGTGTATATGAATTTGGGATTATCTATATTTTTTATTGAATATTAGATTTGATATCTATATGTGATTATCTTTAATGTATATGTGTTTCTATCATACATGAGATAGAATTCGATGATCTATGTAGGATTCTGATCGAGGGTGCCTCTATGCTCATGGTGTACTGTGGTGACGGTTTCTGTTGGTACAGGATTTAATCATGGAATGGAACTTGGAGTTGGGTTTATTCTATGATGTGTATGATTTTGTATCAAGATGTGTGTTATTTAATTGGTGGGTTTTTTCAATCACTCTTGAGGTGAGTCAACCATAGGGGGTCTAAAAGATGATGTTCTGTGTTGTTGGATATGGTGATGTGGAAACCGCCTCAATAATGACATTGGAATGTATATTTTGACATTTTAAAAATATATTAATAGTTTTGGGGTGTATTTTTTGTGTTTAATGTTTGATAAATGCCAAATGTATGATAAATTTCACGTGATATGACCATGGATAATTTTAAGGGGGAAGGTTATTAGAGTGACTGAGTATATAAGGATCTAGTGATCAATGGTAGCATGTGGAAAAAATTATGAGTTGTGGATTCTTATTATAGGTATTCTTGGGAGTAGGGATGTTATTGATAAGGATTTACAAAACCAATAATGACTTGAGAGGTGGAAAATAAATGATTTGTTATCGAATTTTTAGGGGTATAGGTTATTGGTAAGGAGGTTTTTAAAAGTAAATCTAAGTTGGTGTGAGGTTTGGTATAACTACACCTAGTGAGAGGTCAGTGAATTAGTATTGGTTGAACTGGGTCAGGTGTAGGAAACTAGGTAGTGTGTCCAGTGGAACTTTGGAACACATGAATATTGGTTGGAGCAGAAAAAGGACATATGGTGATTGGTTGTCACAACCTAGTGGGTTTATGGTGGGAGACAATGTGTTTTTTAGGTGTTGATAATTTTGGGAAACTATACTATTATAAATAATGGGGAGATTGTGCCCAGAGCTGGGGTCAGTCAGAATTGTGAGGATGATTGGTTATATATCTTAGTGATTTTTATGAATACAACTTAGGGATGAGGTATTATATGGTGTTAATGTTGTAATACCCTGAACCTTTATAAATGTGTTGATTTGTATAAATTTTTTCTTATAATTGTGAAATTTCATTTGTTGGGCCTATTTTATTTAGAGATAGAAGTTATTCATGGGTTATGAGTGTTCTAAAAAATGTTAAAGGGGTCTAGAAGAGGTTGGGCCTATAAATAGGTTGTGGTTGAGCTACCAGATAGCTGGTATAGAGAAAACAGTTATCTTGTAGAAAACCCACATCCTAACAGGGGTTTTGGACTAACCAATGGCCTTTAAGAGATTTTTAAATGAGGGTCATCATCATAATTTCACAGGGGCCACCCCTTTAACTCACAACCTATTATTTTTCACCTATTCATGTTTAGAAATACCCCCTTATGAATATTACTCCATTTTCTTCTCCAATTAGGATCTCCTTTGATTCATGACTTTTTAGAGTGTCATTGGTGGTGATTCATAAATAAAGTGTGGATATGAATTTGTTTCCTATCCTTCATCATTTCCATCACTATCATGAGATCTTTCCCCATTTATGTTAAACTTTCTAAATTTTTATGACTTTTGTATTTTTCATCATTTTCTCCAATTATCTATCGAACTAAAGGTATGTATTTAACATGTAGACAACTATGAGGATGTGCTATGTGGTCCTTATGTATTTTCTGTAGTCTTCATTATATTTTAAGTGTACAAGTTTTGTGTTCACACCAACATATAATGCATTGACACAAAAATTAAATTGTATTTATAAATTATTACTAGTCATGATTTTATTCTCTATAATTAAAATGTTAATTTCCATTATAGAATTTTATACCAATGGGATTCCTTACTTGTTAAATATACCTAGTGAATTTTTATATAAATTGGAAACAAAAATCAATCCCAATTAATGTGAGATAAAGAAATTAAAAATTGAAAATGGGGTTATGGAATTGTCACTAATATATGATTGGTTTGTTAAATTATGAAAGCGTAAAACCCCAAGAATTTAAAAGTAAATTTAAAATATCTTGTAATGCACAAAATAACAAGTCTCTCTGAAAAATACACTTTTTATTATAATTATGTACACAAGATAGTTATACCCTTACCATGAAACCTCATTTTTACACCTCTATGATTTGAATTGAAAAAAATGGAAATACACCATTGTGATTAGAATGTTTTTCAAAGTCTAGTAGGATCAACATAATTTTTTTTGAATAGTAACTTGACCCTTATGAATAGTAATGTTCCCTTATGAATCATAATGTTACCTTTATAAATAGTTATTTTACCCATTATAATAGTAACCTCATCCATGAAAGTATAAATAGAAATTTGACACCGTATAAATAAGAGTTAATGTTTTAAAAATTAATAATTATGTGATGGTATTTTTTGAGTAAGAAATATGAAATTAAAATTTTAAATTATTAAATTTATTTAAAATAAAAATCATTTTTGATAAAATCTATTCCTAAATTAATATATTGTGGTATTATTATTTTAGTATAATTTTATGAGACCTCAGTTAATTTTTTAAAGTATTATAAAATCATTTTTAAATTAAAAATATATATTTTTCAAGTAAGTGATGATTTTAATTGAAAATTATATTTCAAATATTTAGAATATTATTTTTATAAAATGGAGTCTATTTTTTAATTCTACACATCTAAAAATTGTTAGGGATAGTTTTTTGGTTTTCTTAAAATACATGATTTTTTAGTGAATGGTAAAATGCGATAATGAACAATAAATGCTAAATGCATGATTTATTGATTCATAGGTGATATATGGCCATTTTAAGATCACTTATTTCAAACTCACATGAGCTTATTAATTTTTTTAATCACAATAATAACAACTATTACTTGTATAAAGCAAAATAATAAAATAATGAATCAGTTATTCAAAAATCCCCCCTCCCCTACTATAAAAACAACCCTCACTCTCTCTTCCCCTCACCCCTCTAAGCCTGGAAGCTTCTCAAATTTATGCTAAAAAATTCTTCCCTAGTACCTCCCATATTCACAGATCTCTTGGTATTTACAAAAGTCCCAAACAACTTCACTTAATGATATTCCCAAGGATCTGTATTCAGGAGGTAAAATACACTACCTTTTTCGTTTAATTTTTTTTCAAGTTCCTTTTTTTATCCTCTCCTCACCTCCTGTGTCAAAATTATCCTGATAACTCCATTATAATCTATATACTATAAGTATATCTTTTTATTATAATTACCATCATCAATAACCTGGATATCACTCTCTCTCTTTTATTTTAAAAATGTAATTACCATTCAGGAGGTGTCGATTTCCAACCTCGGTGGATGATGAACTTTTCCTCTTTAATTTATTCCTCAACACTGGTCAAGAAACCATTTTTATGGTTGAAACAGATTATAAAATATCTATTATATATTATTGAATGAATATAGAACAATAATTTTTACTATATACTAAATAATAGAACAAAAATAGTTTATTGTGATCGAAAACCTACCAAAAAAATCTATACAATTATCAGTAAATGACTTGTCTAATGATTAATCCTCATACCCTATAATCAAATGATATATATAACCATTTATACTTCTTTATTTTAATTAATAATACATAAATTAAATTTTTAATAATTATTTCTATTCCACGTAAACTTCTATACTCATATACAAGTGTACCAATCGTGAAAACTAAAAAATCATACGATCTCGAGTGATAAATTTGTATCTTATTACTCATCCAAAAGGCCATGAATGAACATATAAAATTTATAATAAATAAATTACATGTATATAAGTTTCTTAATTAATTAATTAATGTATTTAATTTTATTATAAAGGATATTATGGTCATGTTCAAAACATATTCAGACATAAGTTAAGGGTTTCCTCATCACACTTCCATTTTTGCGAGATTTCCATTATTCACCACTTATTTCTTTTATGTTGTGTATGTATAATTACATTTTATATATAATATCATTAATCTATTTATCCTCACAATATTCAATGATTAATTTGATAATTATTACACTTCTTTTCATACTCATCAAATGATTACAAAGTGGTAAGGGGTTTCTCATCTCACTTTTATTTTTGTAAGATTTCCATTATTCACCACTTATTTCTTGGATATTGTGTATGTGTACTAAAATTTGATATATAATATCTTTATTATCTTTTTTTTCTTGGTATTTAATGATTAATTTGATGATTGTTAATTTTTGGACATACAATTCAATAGATTACAAAGCACTAAGGGTTTCCTCATCTCACATCTATTTTTGTGAGATTTCCATTATTCACCACTTATTTGTTGTATGTTGTGTATTTATACATTCATTTGATATATAATATTAGGAATATATTTATTCTCAGGTTATTAAATAATTCATTTGATAATTTTTAATTTTCATTCATACTCTTTGATTGATTATAAAGTGGTGTGGGTTTTCTCATCTCACTTCTATTTTTGTGAGATATTATTTATTCACCACTATTTCGTGTGTATGGTGTATGTGTACTTCTCATTGAGGAATGTTATCTTAAATATATTTATTTTCATATTATTCAATGTATCATTTTATTATTATTAAATTTGGGGAATATTACTCCACTGACTACAAAATGCAAAAGGATTCTACCCAAACCCTATCTTTTTCTTTCAGGTTTCACTTTATCAACCTTTACTCAAATGAAATAACTCTTTATTTGTTTATAATTATTATAAATTCGTTGTATATGTTACAAAATCGCATATATATATATATATAATATCATCCTTCTTTTATGGGTATATACATTTTGTAAAATGGTTCCCTTCCAAATTCTTCTTGATAAACAATCCTAATTAAAGGGAACTCTCCGAATCATTACCCATTTTTTAGTTCACTATATAATCTATTTTAAGAAACAATTATTTTTATAAAATAAATTATTTTATCATGAACAAAAATTTGGGATCATTTCATGTTTTCTGAAATAAACATTCCTATTTTCGTTAAAATCTCTCTAATATTTTGTTTAAACTCCGCTAAAATGTTTTATTTCTAAAGTTTCTTAAACACTCTTTTTACAAGATTTCACTTCAGTTGGAGATAATTTATTCCAAAAATAATAATTTCAATGTCCATCATGTTTATTTTCTAGTATATAAATGTTTACAAATTTATTTTAGGACAAATATAAATCATTTTACAAATAAACTCTTCTTTACAAAGTAAAAAATGGGTTTTCTCGTCTCACTTTAACTGTTATGAGATATATGCCTCATTCACCGATTATTCTTCACATATGGTGTATTTTATACACTTTGATATATCATAACAATAGTATCCTTATTCTGAATGTATTTTATGGTATTATGATTTGAATATTTCAAAATGGAATGGGACACTCTGGAATGTTTAAAGATTATTTCCTCCGAAAATATTCAATTATCTCATTTAAAAGTATCCTTATCTATGTCAACATACTTTGTTGAATATTGTAAATAATTGAGGATTGTCTCTTATTATATCATCTACCATATTGTTTCGAGTTTTAATGAAATGTTTGATTATGTATGTGCTAATTTGATACCAATAAAAGGTTATAGTTAATGTTTTCACATTTCGTTTGGTAGTTTTTCAATACAAATATTTATGTTATCTATGTATCACCCTTTAAATATGATGAATGTTTTGGAATTAATATGTAATTAAAGGGGTCCTTTATTGTCCCATGATGCATCAGTAGGTCTCATGAGACAAACTAGTTTGGGTTTTCCCTATTATTGTATTGTCTTATCCCAAGGCCTTCACAGTATGGTTATGATGACCGGTATTATGCATTCCCTCATTATGAAACTAGTAATTGATTATATATGTGACTATTTGACTAGTATAGTATCCATGGTTATGTTGTGTTATGGAATTATTCATTTAGCATCAATTCCTTCCATATCATGCTTAGGTGTATTTTTAAAGGCATGTGTTTTTAGTTGTTAACAATGCCTAGTGTTTATTTTTATAATAACTTTTGTTTTAGTACTTACCCTTATTGAGCATATGATCTCACACATTTGTTATGTTTATTTTCCCCAATTTATTAAGAAGAAAACATTGAATAATATCTCAATGATGTAGTTTATTTCATTTTATATTGTATCATGTTTTATTTTATTTTAACAATATATTATGGGTATCATCAATGTCATATGGTCTTCCATGATCGTTAAACTAGTCAATCTTTCAGGATCTGATTCCTTGTAATCATTCAAATGTGAAAAAATAATATATATAATCTGGGATTATAGGGTCAGGGCATTATATTTTTTATCAGAGAATGTTTAGAATCAATCTATAAAACTAGATTTAGAAAACATAGATTAGAGAATGTAACCCAAAGATTTACTTTGAGGATAATCATACAAGAACATCTTATAATTTTGGTAAGGTATCTATTATGTGGATCTTCATAGAAAATACATCCTTATCTGGATACTAAAATTGGATGTGGTTTTGAAATAGATGTACCTAGGAGTAATAACTCCAACAAGGTGTTCCGGGCCTTACTCGGGGTAATATAGTACATGATAACAGACCTTACTGTGCATCTGGTTTGACACTCCCAGTAGATATGCTTAAGATAATTCACATTTTCCTTACAAACCAACGTTATGGATTTTAATATATAATGAAAACGAATAACCTATATATAACCCAATGTGTTTTAGGTTGAAAATAAGTTTTCATGATATCATATAAATGATTATGCTTTACTCTCACTATGCTTTCTGGTTTTAGTAAATGGATAAAACCCCAAGGATTCATGTTCACATTGAACATGATTAATAAGGTGGTGATGATGAGAAACCAAATGGAATTTCAATATGAGTTAAAGATATCGTGTTCATTCCTAATCAGTTGTCCCAAAAAATCACTAACAACAAATACCATAACAAACTCCTAAAGCCAACCAAGAAGAGAAGAATATACTTTTCTAAGAAGTCGAATGGCAGAGACTATGGAGAAAAGAATACTCCGCTACGATCATGAAAGAAATGTGTAAGAAGATAACCAGGGAAGTGTATCGAAGTAATGGACAAATGATTTATGTGTGGTAAATAATGACATAAAGAAAATAATTGTCGAGGAAAAAGGAAGAGTATAATGGAAGGAAATAAAAATGATCCTAAGAATCCATTTTTTTTATTTACCTTAAATATAAGGGACCTTGGAATTTTCCAAGTCAATAACCTATTCTAAAGGATAACCTCTAGACCATGGAAGGCCCTATATGAAAATAAATTTATGATGTATTTATGTATTGAGTTTGTATTGAAAATCATAGTCAAAAGAATGTTTAATAATTGACCTTATTTCGAGGACATCCATAATATTTATTTTAAAAGTTTTATGGTTTTACAAAATGGAAAACCCTCATTTTGGGGGAAAACTCAATGAGTTCAGTATGTTAACAGGGTTTAAACCCATATCTAAAGGGAGATAAGGGTACAATTCCTACCACTAGCCTATGTGAAGTCCCATTTACCATAACATTTTTTAAAACATCTAATAGATAAATGTTATTTGGATTTTAGGGACGTTTTTTATCAAATAAATAACTTTGGGATTGGAAAATGATTTTTTGGTTAAGTGAATAATGTTATTTCAGAAGATGTTTGCAATTTTTGGAATTTTATAAGAGTTTGGTAAATAGAATATTTTCAGGAATAAATGTTGAATTTTATTTTGGAGTCAAATATGATTTTATTGTGGACATATGGTGATCCCAGTTATTTATAGAAATGAATATAATATCTTGGAGATTATTTGATGGGGGAAATTAAATTTTTTGTATAATGGATTAATAGGTATCAATGTCATTTGGATGACTACATGAAAAAATCCTTATATATGTGGGGGAATAGTCTAGATTTTTTTTAAGAATGATAGGGATTTGCAAAAAAATAAATGTTGAACTTTGAGTTTTACATTTTAATTTTGGAGATTAAATTATTTTTCATAAACATAAAGGTTTAATATTTTTGAGAAATTATCTTATCTTATCCTAACCATTTTAGTTTTGGTTAATAAATAATTATTCTTTTGTGGGATCTGTGATCCATAGAAGTTTATTTGAATTATTTAGGTGTAAAAAAATCAACATGAGCATTCATTTCCATGTTTTAGAAATCAATTGAAAATAGATCATAGAACAACCAAAGAAGTATATTATTCTTATGACATGGATATTTATCATGTAATCTTAATTTATCATATGATTATCTAGATAGTAAAGGAATACCTCAATTCAGGGAAACCAATTTTATAACAAAAACATTATATATATAGTTTTATTTTTGAGAAATCAATTTTCTCTTAACAAATAACAAAATTAATGGCATTGTGATGATTAAAATTATAATTACCATGTTCTCGATCACTCTTTATTAGAACATTATGGTTAGATTCTTATTCCATGTATATATTTTCACTTCAAACTCATGATACCCTATTAGAATGCATAGTTTGGTAGTAACCTATGTATTTTTCTCCCCCTCTTATTAAGAGGATATTTCATTAACCCTATTTTTTATGTGGGTTTCTAAAAAAGGGAATTTTCAAGTATCATCTTTAACTTTCAGAGTGCAATTTCAAATGATCAGGATTCAATTTATTGAAGGAGGGGATAATGTGACACCCTAAGAGTTTGAAAATAATGTTAATATAGACTATAATTCACACAATACTGAGTCTTTAGGAAAAAATAGATTATGATTATAATTATTTACACAAGATAGATATATCCTAGCCATCAGACATAATTTTTCCACTTGTGTGATTTGAATTTCGAAAAAAGGACATACAACGTTGGGATCAGTAAGTTTTTTTGAGTCTAATAGGATCAACATTAATTTTCTGGTGAATAGTAATTTGACCCTTATGAATACTAATATACCCTTATTAATAGTAATGTTACCTATCCTCAATGTGAGGCGTGGTGTGCTCAGCACCATTCATAGTGTCTCTCTTTTATTTAAAATGGACATCATTTGAAGTGAAAACAACAACTGACATAAGAAAAACTGACCAAATGCATTAATAATGTGTTAATGCATTAGGAAAACGATCCATTTGTCATATGTGATGTGTACGAGTCAAACCCACCTCAATCCAAGGTACGGTGTGGCTGGGATCACTCTAAGTGTCTCTCTTTTGTTTAAAAGGGATAACTTTTTAAGTACATACGGAAAACTGACCAAACGGAATCTGATTGTGTTGATACTTAAGTACAACCATCCATGGGTAATATATGACATGTAAGAATCAACACCGCCTTAATCTGAGGTGCGGTGGGGCCGAAACCACTGAAAGTGTCACTCTTTTGTTTCAAAAGGACATCATTTTAAGTGAAAACATCAACTAACATACAGAAAACCAACCAAACGCATTCAGATTGTGTTGATACTTTAGGAAAATGATCCATGGGTCATTTAAGACGTATAGGAGTCAACTCCGTCTACATACAAGATGTGGTGTGGCCGATACCACTCTAAATGTGTCTCTTTTGTTTAAACTGGACAGGTTTATAAGTGAAAAGAACAACTGGCATATGAAAAACTAACCAAACGTAATCGGAATCTGTTGAAACTTTAGGACAATGATCCATTGGTCGTATGTGATCTGTATGAGTCAACCGCTCTTCAATCCGAGTCGCGGTGTGGCTGACACCAACAAAAGTGTCTCTCTTATGTTTAAAATGGACAACATTTTATGTTCATATATAAAATAGACCAAATGGATTATGATTGTGTTTATACTTTAGCACAAGAATCCATGGGTCATTTGTGATGTGTACAAGTCAACCTCGCCTCAATCTGAGCCGTGGTGTGGCCGGAACCACTCAAAGAGTCTCTCTTTTATTTAGAAACCACTTCATTTTAAGTGGAATCAACAACTGACAAATAGAAAACCAAAAAAATGGATTCTGATTGTGTTGATACATTAGGAAAACGATCCATGGGTCA
Organism: Viscum album; assembly: GCA_963277665.1. NCBI lineage: Eukaryota > Viridiplantae > Streptophyta > Magnoliopsida > Santalales > Viscaceae > Viscum > Viscum album. The sequence goes on from OY728119.1 coordinate 648,868,853, forward strand.
TTTGTGACGTGTACGATTCAACCCCGCCTCAATCCGAGGTGTGGTGTGGCCGGCACCACTCAAAGTGTCTCTCTTTTATTTAAAAAGCACTTCATTTTAAGTGAATGGAACAACTGGCATACCGAAAACTGACCAAACACAAACGGATTATATTTATACTTTATCAAAAATATCTGTGGGTCATATGTGATGTGTATGAGCCAACCCAAGCTCTATCCGAGTCATGGTGTGGTCGGGATCACTCTAAGTGTCTCTCTTTTGTTCAAAATGGACAACATTTTAATTACATACGGAAAACCGACCAAATGCATTCGGTTTCCGTTGAAACTTTATAAGAAAGATCATTGGGTAATATGGGACATGTACAAGTAAACCTTGCCTCCATATGAGGTACAGTGGGGCCGACACCACTCAAAGTGTCTCTCTTTTGTATAAAACGGACTTAATTTTATGTGAAAACAACAACTAGCATACTGAAAACCAACCAAACAGATTCTGATTGTGTTGATACTTTATCATAACAATCCATGGGTCATATTTGATGTGTTGGAGTCAACCCCACCTCATTATAAGGCACGGTGTGGCCGACACCATTCATAGTGTCTCTCTTTTGTCTAAAACAGACATCATTTTAAGTGAAAACAACTACTGACATACGAAAAACTGCCCAAACACATTAGGAATGTGTTTATGCTTTAGGACAATGATCCATTGGTCATATGTGAAGTGTACGAGTAAACCGCACCTCAATCCGATGCACGGTGTGGTCGGGATCACTCTAAGTGTATCTCTTTTGTTTAAAATGGACAACATTTTATGTACATACGGAAAACTGACCAAACAGATTCTGATTGCATTGATACATTAGCACAATGATCCATGGGTCATATTTGACATGTACAAATCAACCTCGCCTCAATCTGAGGCGTGGTGTGGCCAGAACCACTCAATGTGTCTCTCTTTTGTTTCAAAAGGACATCATTTTAAGTGAAAACATCAACTGGCATACAGAAAACCGACCAAACGCATTTCGATTGTGTTGATATTTAGGACAATGATACATGGGTAATTTTACACATGTATGGGTCAAACCCGTCAACATATGAGGTGCGGTGTGGTCGATACCACTCTAATTGTGTCTCTTTTGTTTAAAATGGACAGGATTATAAGTGAAAAGAACTACTGACATATGAAAAACTGACCAAATGCATTCGGAATCTGTTGAAACTTTAGGAAAATGATCAATGGGTCATATGTGACGTGTAAGAGTCAATTGCGCCTCAATTCGAGTCGCGGTGTGGCCAACACCACCCAAAGTGTCTCTCTTATGTTTAAAATGGACAACATTTTAAGTACATATGGAAAAATGACCAAACGGATTCTGTTGTATTGATACTTTAGCACAATGATCCATGGGTCATTTGTGACGTGTACGAGTGAACCACGCCTCAATACGAGGCGCGGTGAGGCTCGCACCACTCGATGTGTCTCTCTTTTATTTAAAAAGCACTTCATTTTAAGTGAAAACAACAACTGACATACAAAAAACTGACCAAACGCTTTTCAGAATATGTCTATACTTTAGTACAACGTTCCATGGGTCATTTGTGACATGTAAAAGTTAACCTCACCTCAATCTAAGGCATGGTGTTGCTGGTATCACTCCATGTGTATGTATTTTGTTTAGAATGGACATCATTTCTCATAAAAACATCTAGTATACGAAAAACCGATCAAATTATGAATTTTATTCTGGATTCCACATATAATTGTCATCTAAATTTTAAATTGAATTCTAAATTAATTATGTATTATTATAATTATGTTATGAATTCTTATTTAATTATGGATGTGTATAGTTCCAGAATGCATTATATGTTAAATGTGTATGAATTTGTTCTGTATATGTATGTGTTAGTTGGTTATTGCAGGTACAGTAATTGTATATGTATGTGTTATTTGATTATTACATGTACAATAATTGTAAATGAGAGGGAATTTGATAGAAGAGGGAATGGACACCCTGCTCTGTGCCTCCTGTGAAAATTGCAGGCTTCAGTGCAATTTTCACAGGATATGCTATGCCAACGGTTTCAAACCATGGTCATAGGATTCCCAGTATTTTTTTACCAACGGTTCACTATGAACCGTTCGTAAAAAACCTTTCCCAATAGTTTAGAAATCATTGGGAAAGAAGTCATATGGTTTTTTTCCCAATGGTTCAATCCAAATCATTGGGAAAAACTATCCCAAGGGTTGTGCCAAACCGTTGGGATAGGTTCCTTTTTCTAACCTTTCCCAATAGTTCTGTGTAAACTGTTTGGAAAATCTTTCCCAACGCCTTACTTTCCAACGGTTCTGCAGGCTTTCCCAACGGTTCAGAACCGTTGGGAAATTTTCCATTTTCAGTAGTGTTATTAGACTTTTTATTTTCAGGGGCTCCATTAGTGGGGACCAACTGAGTTTTAATCACACCCAGATTGTGATTACAACTAAATTCACCGCCCAAATAGATGTTATTTGATTGTAGGTATGGTCTTGGCAAAGACTAGATTCTTGATGATTGGATTACATGGATTGATTATGGTAGTTAGGGATCAGGTCAGCTCTTAGGACCCTTTTCATGGTTTTTTCTAGTTTTTTATTTGGTCTTTTAGTTTTTAATGTATATCAATTTCTACAAAATTTATGCCATTATTGACATATTGTATATAGTTTATTTTTTAGGGAATGGTTTATTTTCATTATTTTTCAGCACTTGGTTGGATATCAAATCCTTGATTTATTTATTAGGACATTATATAGGATTTCATATTATGTATATTATTTTAACATTTTAATATGTGGGTATAGTCTCATTACCATACCATATAATACCCATGCAACTAGTTTACTACATCTAGCCTGCATGGAGATGTTCAAGTGGTACAATAATGACTATCAGTATGGACACAGATTCATATTCTGGGGTGGAAGGACTTTATAAAGTGGTATTAGAGAATCCTTCTTTTTTACTACATGGGAAATATATATATGATAAATGGAGTTTTTTGAAACAGGGTTTGGAAATTATTCATGAGACTGGCCACCCCACATATTAAGAAGTACCACATTTTCATGGATGGGGTTTTCATTCATGTTGTTAAAGATTATTATTGACTTTATTTCACCTTGAGTGATGAAAATAATTATTAGGTTATTGAATTATTGGATTTTATCACTTGGATGGTATAGTAAGAGGGTGTGTGTACATGCATCCTACCCGGCATGTAGGATTCACATGTCATTTTCACAATAGCATGTGACCGGTTTTTTGATTACCAGGACTATGACATTGGTTAATTATTTAATGTGTGTATAGCCATTTGTAATGTTTCTTCATGTAAAATTGAATTACTTAATCCATATTCAATGTAGATAAAATAATTTTATATTATTTTTTCCTTGATTATTACAAGGTATCAGCTAAATAAAATTCTAATTGCAAGTTATAGAGTGATTTCCTCATTAAATTGTAATTGAAATTTCATTTAACTAAGCCTTGTTTATGTCAAAATTCAATTTTAAAAAAAAATATTGGCCTATAACCTTTATTATCATGTTTCTTTTTGAATAATTAAATTTCAACTAAAAAATATAAATCATTTTACATTATAACTTTTTAAAGAGATTTCATTTAACGGAGCCTTGGTCATGATAATTTTGGTCAATGAAAGTGTAAAAATGTGAATCCTATATATATATATATATATATGAATATATTTTTTCAGAACTAATGGTTAATTGGTGTTTTTCTCTATGTATGGGTTGTTAGTCTAAGGTTGAGGCGTCAAATGTATGTGTGTGAAAGATGGGACATTGATGATTTTCTCATACACAGATATCTAATAAGGACCAGTTCTATAATTGGTGAAATATTGTGACATGGAATACCAGTGAGTTTGTGTGAGACCCTTTTGTGTTGGTTTTTTCCTGGAATATTAGATATTCTGTGTCTCAAGATGGTATCATGAATGTTTCTGAAGAGTTTTAGATTATATGAATCTTGGATTATCTAATGAGGTGTGATAACCTATTTTTCTTTGATATGTGGATTAGGATAGTTTTTAGTCATTATGTTTTGATTGTCAAGGTAAATAAAAGGGATTTTTTGTCCTTGAAAATTGATTTATTTTGTAATGATGAGCATGGTTTAATTCATGTGTATAAAACCAGTGCACAAGAAGGGATATAGTGTGCGGGAGAGGCTGTAAGATAACTTTAAAGTGTTCAATGACTATTTTTAAACTATTTTATAATACCCTTAAATATATTTTGAGTAATTCAATGTTTATTCCCTATGGATTTTGGGTATCAAAATAGTATTGTAGGGAAAGATCATTCAAATGCAAAGCGTTATCGATTATTGGCACAATTATAATGAGATAGTTTATGGTAACCCTATGTGGTTGAATTTAAGGAAATTAGGGCATTGTAATATGATTTAGGTCTTGTAACTACACATGGTTTAGGATTTCCCATTTAAAAGATTTCAATACGGTGTAATTATTAGGTTTTGAAAAGTTTCAAATGTATTTTTTATTATCTATATTGGCGTACAAAAGTGGCATGGCTTTTGGTGTCTATGTGTAACCTAGTTTTGATTATACCTCACACAATGAATTTTAATTGAGGTCTATGAGATTTTGTTTCACAACTGTGCGACACATTTTAGGTTTTATTAGATTATATAGGTATAAAAAAGTTTGTGATGTGTTGTATTGTTGTCTTGGGGTTTGGGTTGTATAGAATTATATTCTTGTTATTCTTAAATGATAAGCAGTCATGTTAGTAGGTAAGAGACCTATGTAGGATTAATGAATGAATTTCAAGAATGTTATCCTAGCTCAATGGTTGATAATAATGATGTTCTTATGGTGAGAATGAAAATATATATAGATCTAGGTTTGGTGGCATGGAATATCTGAGATTGACCATTGTTACAGGTAGATGTGATCGATGAACATGTCTCAGAAAGAGTGACATAGGCCTCTTGATGATGAAACCTATTGAGGTCTCTCTTAAAGACCAATATTAGTAAATATATGTGGTAGTAACTACTCCATTTTCTAGTTGAAGGTGTGTTCCTCATTTTGAATTATCTATAGTAAATGTTGTTGTTAAAATTCATGGTAATCTAGGAGCAGCCGGTGGTTGGTATTTTATGTTGTCACTCGTGTATGAATGGATCCCTTACCATTAAATTTGTTGAATTGTTAGGCCTGGATCCCTTACCATTAAATTCTAAACAAACTTCTTGGACATTGAGTTAATTTTAATTATTAATATTATTATTATTATTATTATCAGTTTAATGGTTAAGCATGATTCCCTTATCAATTACTGAGAATTATTTGAGATGATTCCCACAACCCCTTGATTTAGATGCACGGACAAATTCCCTTTACATAAATGTGTAACTTCCTTGTGAATATCATCATATTTGTGGATACCTTGGGTACAAACCTCAGTTACTTACATGAAATCACACACACACACACATATATATTTTTGTGTGTGTAATGGCACATGATTAGATATTCTGGATTATGTCGAAGAAGGTAGAGTTTCCAAAGTATCCCCTGAGGAACCTGATCTCGACATGGGTAGTATTTAATTAAAATATTTACTTTTGATATACCCTTATACTACTTCGTTTTATATTTGTATACTGGAGTAAATTATACAATATTCATGGTGTCCTATTAAGTTTTACTCACACCCTGATCATGTTATTGTTAGGTACCAAGAGAAATATCTTGAATGTAGTGTGGGACCCTGGATTTTACTTTCTTTTTTTGTATCTTCTAGGCTTAGACTTGAATGGGGGTAGTAGTTGAGAATGTACTCAGACTACCTTCCATTATTAGAGTCATTTATTTACTTATTATTTGGGGAGTCTAGAATTGTAACTTTTATTTACCATTTTATGTTTATTAGATTATATTTATGACATATCATGTTTATGCATGCGTGATTTTATTGGCACATGCCTCATTATCAGTTTATTAGTACATATCATTTGTTTATTTTCTTACATTCCATTTAATGCTTCAACTATATTTCTTATTGATCCATATGTTATAGTCTTCCCACTTCACCAACTTTATACCCTTACTTATATTCGATAGTCTCTATCATACAACGAGGAGTGCTTGAGGCATTGTGACAACCTGTTCTATCATTATTTATAGAGTGATCCAGGTCAGTATATGACAATGTGGTATTATAGTGGGCCCTTTTCTTGTCATATTATTTTGGGATGGCAGAGAAGTGACTTGGAATATGTTAAAACCTGGTATATAGGTAGTGTCTAGGTCTAGATAATCCATGCATAGGGGAAATATGAAATTTTTAGGGATGTGACTATTGTTCATGTTTTTTTATTACAATTGATTATTACTTTACATCGATTGATTGATGTGTTTATTTTGGTTATAGATCTATGGATTTATGATATTTACCTCTTAGCCCATTATATTAAGAGATGGGGTGTCTCCATGCTTCATTTTTAGGAACATAAGATTCACATGTCATTAGCATGCTTATCCATATCAGGCTTCTGTGTTTTCCTAATTATCTGTTCTTATTATTTACTAATGTGATATATTTCTGGGGTATAATTATGATATATATTTTTTACAAAAACTGTATTCTTCAACCTGAATGGTGTTTAATTATATTTATTAATGGTGAAATTCAATTCAATTATCCGGAAACTAATTAAACAAATAAATGGTTTGGTAATAGTTAATAATTTATCTTAAATGGATTTTTTGAATTGGAAAAGAAATGGATATATCTTAAAAAATTCATATAATTTCTCAGGTATGGTTTCTAATTAAATATTCTATCAATTATTACATATAATGGTTGATATCTTTATAAATTGGTAATGTAAACCTATATAATTTAATCCTTATATGTTTCACTTAGACCTTGTAGGTGAGTATTAGCATCATGTGACTATGTGGTAACCCTGTGGAAAATGTGTCGAAATTATGATAAATTAAATATTAATGGTTTGCACTTAAATTTTATTCCAATTGTAATTTACAGGATCATTGAAAACATAAATTGAGAGAGTTTTAAAATATAATTGGTCCTAGAATTTTCATTATGGGAAACTCATAGGCTGCCTCTATTATTATATTCCTTAGTACTAAATATATTTTAAGAATTATTATGAAAAATAGGGATTTGTATTTGAAGTTTCATTATCCACATATACATTGAATCATATAAATGTAAGGTGACATCTTACTAATCCTATCCACCTTAATAATAAGGAATTTGGTTTTTTAACCCCTTTTTATATGAGGAGTTGGGAAATTAAAGTTTCAGTTAGAACATTAAAGGTGTTTTCAAAATTATCTTCAAACATAAATTTTCATTTATAAATTCATTTGTCTGAAAATATAGATAAATAAATGAATGGTTTAGAAAGAATTTTGACATAAATTTTTAAAATTATATGAGATGTTGGCTAAGTAAAGGGATATGTTTATTTTGAAAAAAAATTCCTTTATATCAGAAACATAAAATATTTTATTTCTTAGCCACTTTAATGTTTAACAGAAATTCAAATCTATTAAATGGGTAAAATATAAGATTTTAACAGTTTTTATCAATAAGTACCATAATTTTAGGGCTAGTTTTAATGTTAACTTGGTAAGGTTGCCTTTAATGGGAATGGGGAAGTTCTCTATTAGTTTCTGTTTCTGTTTTCAATTTCATTATATATAGAAGTTAGGTTGTAAATCATTGTAACCTTTTAGACCAAACCCTGGTTTAAAATTAAATACCTTTAGAAAATGAGGGGTTATCCCACTATGGTATCACCCAATATAATAGATATAAACAATACATTTTTACCAATCTCTTAGGAATGCAAGGTGATGTTCCTTGATTGTCGAGTCGGATAAGACAATTTATTCATGAAAAAACTCCCCCAGAAGATGGGTTGTTATTTGGAAAGTTAAATATTAAGGGAGGTATTACCATATACAAATTCCAAGTGTGTGTTAGATCTTTATCCTTTTCATGTCGGCATTGTGACCCTCCAGGGTGCACTCCCCTATAAGGATTCTTGAAAAGAGAATTTGGGATTGATTCCTGATACATGGTAGGTGATGTCATCACACTTATATTGACAGTTTTAGACCCTTTTTGGTTGATTAAACTCTTACCTTATATTGTTTTACCTCTTATGTAACAGAGTTTCAAGAACATTAGATGATATTTAATACATACCCTTAATTGTGGCAAGGTTCTTATGTAACAGTCCTTACGGACAAGTGGATTTACCTAGTGTCCATGTTTGAGATATGATTGATAGGTAAATAAGGGATACCTAGAAGACGTTAATTTTGAATCAACATTGATGAATTAGCTATGTTTTCTTTGATTGAGGTAAAAAATATGAGATAGTTTTTCCCAGATTTACAGATGCTTTAAATGTGGTGTGATTATTTTTATGCTTGTTTTGAGACTGATTCATTGAATGTACTTTAGCATTTTGATATAGGCTTGAAGATGCCTTTGGTTTCTGAGGAAGCACCTAGAGTGCTTGGGTATCGATGCCAGATTCCATGGGTAGGACTGATCAGGTGCATGGGCTAGTCGACCAGTTTTCATGTGTTTGATGCTCTAGTTTCGGAAATGATATCATGAAAAAATTGACCATTTTTTAACACATGGCATAAGTAAGGTTCCTGATTCTGAGTAAGAGTTTCAAGGTAATTCCTTATGTGTTAAGAACTAACAACCCATATAGCATGGTTAACATGTACTTATTGATGAAAAACACACGAGAGTGTGATTTGAAACCTAATAGAGTGGTATGAGATTGTCCACCCATAGTTAATGGAATGTTTATCTCTTATTGGTTGTGAATTAGAACTATTTAGAATTGAATATCAGTGAGAAATCGGGTACAAGATGTAGATTGATGATTTGAAATTTTATTCTTCCGTGCATAAAAACCAATATATTTTGATAAAATTAAAAGTAAGTGCCTATGATGAGGGTTAACTTGGAATTGAACCAGGTGACATGAGATAGTTGAATCATCAGTAAACCATAAGACACAATGTCCGAAGACGTGGTGTCAAGATTTGGTTAAAAGGCATGTAAAACTTGTTTTGATGTGATCATGGATTGGGAGAGTGATACATGCATTGTTATGGAATAATAATTTACTTTGATTGGAGATGATCACGCACAAAATCTCTACATCATTTTAAGTAATGTGATACAACATCTCATATACTATGAGCTACATAGATATCTATTTTTATTGGATGGAGAGACTCCTTGGGAGTTTTCTCAAGGATTTGTTTAATCTTATACATAATTTGGGAAGTACACCATTGGTTTTCTATGTTTTGTGACCCGTATTGTGAGTTTAAATTTTAAAATTTTCATGGAACCATTCTCAGAAAGAGGGTACAAGTGATTAGAGGAGATTTTATAGTGCTCATGAATGAGTGGGTTCATAGTATTGTTAGTTTTTGTGTAAAATGGTGGATGAAACATGAAGTGTGGTAATCGATAAAATTTTTAATGGTGTAATGAAAATGATACTCCTAATGTGGGGAGTGGGATGTAGGATGCTTGTGGGTGACCGTCGTGTGTGAATGTTCATGGGATCCTTGAAACTGGTCATTGGATAGTCATTGTTCCCTTTTATTCAATTAAATTAATAAAATAATATACCTCTATATTTATTCGTAAATGTTAGGTATATGTTTGAATGTGTACTTTGGTGAAGTTAATGTGTATGCATCAGACCTAGTATAGATTGTGGTGAACTATGGGTGTTGGATCAGATGTGTGTTGGAGCTTGTTTTTTTGCATGGTGATATTTTGGGTAAGGGATGATCTGGTTGGGATACATAATTGGAAGTCGAGTATCGAAATCAGTAATAAATAATAGAACTATGTTTATATTTCTTTTGATAAAGTCTTTTTTTTTGGGAAACAATATTTGTTAAAGCCATGAATTTTCTAAATTAGTCAGTCGGAGGATATTCTACTTGATTTCTTTCAAACAGATTTATGTGGTCAATGAGGAACCATATCATCTGTATTGATGGGAAGAGATTGGTATAATATAACTTCTTTCCATGACTTTTCAAGAAAAAAACTAACTCAACTAGACTATTCTTGGTCGATTTAAAAATTTGACGATTTGGACTGAATCAAGGACAATGACTAGTACCCTCATGTATCATTGTGTTTAACAAGTTAATAATGTATATGGATTGTAGCTATGATTCTAATGATATTTTTTAATAGGAAATTACATTTTTGGGAGTACCATAACTTGGAATTGGTCATTGATAGATAGAACCTTTGGGAGTACCACTATAGGAATTTTAATGAATAATATAATGATGTGAACATGTCTCGAGTTAGAAGAGATCAAATAGGTGTCATCTTAGAGTTTCATTAATGGATATAGACAATGTATTGTTTTTTAATGGATTAATAACCAAACATTTAAATTTAATATTGTAAGTGCATTGGGTGTTGGAAATGCAACATAGCCATTTGAATGGGAATACACTACCTAGTTAGGTCATTTAGTTTATTTTAATAGCCCTTTGGAATTTTAATGGATGATTATTTCTATAGTTGTGAGGTTGTAAGATCCAGATGTGGCCTTTTACTTAGTTGATTTTATATATTGTTTATTTATTTATTTTTATCATTTAATTAATTATTTTTTCCTTATTTTTAAATTATTTGAACATTAATAACTTAAAAGTTTAATTTATTAATTAATCATTTTTTATGCTAAATTTAATATTTTCAGATTTAAAAATAATTATATTTTTATGACTTATTTTTCTCTATATTATTTTTATAATTACTTTTTAAATTCCAATTCTTCTTGAAATACTACTTTTATGTTTTTTTGTTTCTCTAAATTAAATAATTCATTATTATATATATTATTTTAATTTATTGAACTTTAATTTAATTTTATGTAACTTAATTCTGTCTTTTTATATATTTGAATATGTATTTTATAATTACAATGATATATATATTTTTAAATATAATTTTATCATTTTTGAATTTTAATTTATCATTTAAAATATTATATGAATGCAAAAATAATTAATTAATTTTCCTTAAAATGTATTTTTAGTTAATGTTTAGTTTTCAATTTTCTAAGCTGACCCCCATTCATAGTAGCCTCTCTACCCAGACGCTCTACCAACTTAACCACAATGGTTCCACCTTCATAATTATCCATCACCAACTATCTTCTACTCTATTTGTTCGGCCTCCAACTGCACCACAATCATTCAGAAACCACCCCGAAGTAGAGAAGGCAAAAAGAAGCTTAAATTGGGGTTGGGATCTACTCCTTTCTCAATGCCTATGAATCTAGAACCACCACCTTCCATCAGACATCCCCCACCCATGATGTAGTGGTATTCTTGAAGATGGGTCTGGTTCCGTCATTTTAGATTTATATTTGACACTGATGATCGCTTCCACCTCTGAAAAAGACAAGGAAGAACACCTTACAGTGATAGGCCTTCCGCCATAGAGACATTGAGTAGTGGGAGGAGTAGAAGTCGAGTTGTTGCCACTATTGGAGGTGATACTGACAGGGAGGAGGTGTGCTCCATCCCCCTCCTAGGGAAGAACGGAACATGCAGCCAGTTTAGGAAGAAAATACAATAATATGAATAATAATGTCAATAATAATTAAAAAAATAAATAATAATAATATAATATATAATAATAAATAATAAATAAATAATAAATAAAATATTATAATAATAATAATAAAATAAAACAAATAAATTTAACTAAATAAACATAACTTCATAAATTATATTTTAAAACAATAATTTTAAAATTGATAATTTTTTTATATTTATTTATTTTAAAAATATTATTTCAAATATTATTTTTAAATTTAAATATATTAATATTTGGTTATTAGTAAATAATAATTATATAAAATAAATATATATTTTAAAAAATATATAAATAAAAATTATAATAAATTTTATTGTAGTTTATTTTGTACTTTTTTTATGTAATGGTATTAAAAATTATATTAATAATAATATTATATATTGTAAATTTATAAAAAAATTATTTCTATAATATTATTAGTAATAAAAATTTATTAATTGTACTTTGTTTTTTTGTGTAGAATCAATACATTATTTATTCCACATACATTGTCAACTCATGGTCGTGTTTGGTTGTAAGGGCATCGATATAGTCACACACAGTTAAATCAAGGAGGGTCACTATGACAAGTGTCATTGGAATTGGGGCATACCGAGTCGAGCCGGTGAATCACTTTAGTGACCAACCAAAAAAACTATGGATGACGTAAATTATTAGGAAAAATAGAGAACAAAGGAACATATACTTCTTACATTCTTGACATGGGAGACTCATGGAATGAGAGACCAAGATAGAGATAGCATGACCTGAAAACCAACACACCATGAGTAGAAAATCAGCATGAATCCAATCAAAGGGAGAACCCTTTTCCTTTTTATTTTATTTTGTTAATTTTTAATAGAAAATTCTCATTTAGTTCTTTATTTTTAAATGCTTCTCGGTTAATTTTATTTTCTTGGGGGTTTAAAAAACTAGGTTATTCATAATAACTTCATTGCATTTCTTTTTCTAACAAATCAGAATCGATCGATAATATAGATACTAAATTCATTTAAAATTATTGCATGCCTTTTGTTTATAACATCAATACTTCTTGATCAATGGATGAGATTGGCCATGGATTATTTTCTATAACTTCAAATTTCAAAAAAATGGAATATTTGGTGATATTTATTCGAACATCGTTTATTCAAATTCTATTTATTTTTTATATTTCTTGAAGTGGAAAACTTCCTGAATCACCAAACTGTATGTTTGATCTCATGTATAGGTTGATTAATCAAACAATTTTCCATGGTTTTTAAATCAATTAACATTTATGTGAAAATGAAACACTTTAAACCCAGTTTTTTTAAATTCTCTATGGGTTTTCCTTGATCACTTTTTTATTAACCTCAGTTTATGTTCTTAGTTCGTCATATCTTCTTAAAATTGATTCGATTCACTTTTCTTCATAGTCAAGTTCTATAAAAAATCATTATCTAATCAGTAGTAGATCCTAATTATTTTAAAAAACTAAAATATTGAAAAATATTTTCACCCACTATTTATAGCAGATTTGTTTAAAAAAAATTGGTTGCACAATATCATTTACACCTTTCCATTATGTTTGATTCCTTAATACCACTATATTAGTTCTAGAAGGATTTTGAAAATAATTAAAATAGTCTTGTATTAATGACATTAATTTCATATTATTTTTTATTGAATTAAAGTTATAAATGATTTCGATTGGTCCATTGGGTAGATATTCCAAATTTTTAACCGAACATTGGAATGAAATTTCAAGAGTTGGAACATCTTAAAAGTATTTTTATGGGGTTTAATTCCTAAGAGGTGTCTCAGAATCCTAGATGAGTATGGTGAGAATCAGGCTTTGAGATCCTTATTGTTTTGAAAGACAAATGCAAGTGCACAATATTCACAAGGTTATCACAAATTGTACAACTCAACTATGTGGCACTTTAGGGGTGTCACACGGTTTTTTAAAACCATGAACCTAATGCTAAAACACTATAAAAGGAGTTTGGGTAAAAATTAAAGGATGGACTGTAAATATTTTTCATAGTTTTATTAACCTTGATCATAGCCATGTGGGGTGTTGGGGTGGTACAATAATAAGGGCGTAGTTGGTGAAAGGTTTCCATAACTGTGCACAAGAATCATGCAAGGTGTGTCCCATTGAGAGTGGGAGATTCATGGTTGGATAAAGGTTTGAGAAACCATGTGTACAAATAGTGTGCCCCTTAAAATTATTAAAATAATGTTTTTACCTATTTGTCTTTTAAACCTTAATCCATATTTCTCTTCCCATTAATGCATGGAAAACCCTTTTAGTGAGATCCACTATTATTCTCCCTTTTGATTTAGTGATATATCTTCTATCTGGACTCAGAGTTCAACATAGTTTGTTGAGTATGATCACACTAAATAAGAATATGGTTCTCTTTTATTATTTTCACTATCTATTTATCTTGTAGTGTATGGTATTTCTATGTGAGTTATTATACCATAATTTCATAGTGTTTTTTAATTTACTTTTAATTTTATTATTCGATCATGAATGAAATCTTAATAATGGGTGAGTGAGGATTATGTGGTATCATATGGGTGGTTTATATACTTTTCCATTAAAGTAGTGTTTTTTATAAAAACTTTCATTGTATAGTGTGGATTAATTTTCATGTGTATCCTTCAAAATGTTATGTCGTTTTAAATAATATTTTAGTACCACAAATTGGTTATCTTTGAGACCTAAATCCACTTGACGATGTTGTCTTCCATGAGTTAAACCACCCCTATGGGGTGCGCTTCATTTATTTGATGACACTTATACCTTTTTATATATATAACTCGCTTTTTCATGTGTATTTAAGTATTCCACATAAATTATATTTTTAAATAAAATTAAATTAAATGGTTGAATACCTTTAATTGACCACTTCTAGGAAATAAAAAATAATTGGTTTTAAGTTTCAATTGAGTAGAATCAGATATTTTTTAACTAAATGAATCCCAACAATTTGCATAATGACATGCTATCATAATTATACCGTTTTTAATTAAAAATTATTATTATGACCCCTAATATTATAGATACTCATGACCCCTTGTAATTTGTTAAAAGAAAGGGAAAAATTTTAATTAGATGAGATATTTAATTGAGTTAAATGGGAAGTGAATAGAATACCCATATCACTTGGATATTTTGGAAGTTGTAAATGAAATATTTAAAGGTATATTTAAATTTTTAATAGGTGTGGGATTTTCCCACACCCCATATTTAGTTATTAAATTTTTTGTTCCTATCTATTTAATACATTGAGTTTCACTTCGATTCTGATACGTAATGTCCTGGTTGGACTCATAAGGCACTTCAAATTGAATGAATCATAAATGGTTAAGCATTGTAGAACATGGTTCTCATCATTGTTCAATTATAGTTTGTGATATGAAATCCTTCTTTATTATTTGAATTAATTAGACATGACATTCCTTATTGTTATTATTTGAGCTTATTGGACACACCTTTCCTTATAATTATTATTATAATTTTTTAGAAATGGTTCCCCTTTTCATTTCTTTCTCATGTTCTTGGGCATTTGTTCCATATAACATTATAATTTGAATTGTTAGGTATTACACTCTGATAATTAAATTAAAATTAAAATTTTATGAGGTGGAATTCATTAACATTATTTTTATTTTTATTTTCACTTAAATGTAAGAGAATATGACCCTTTTCAATTACTATGAATTGATAGACATGATTCCCATGCCCCCTTTATTTAGATTCATGGACTAATAACCATTATTTTAATATTAAACATCCTTCTTATTATCATAATATATATGTAAACCTAGGGTATACACCAAGAGTTTTCATCTAAACATGTGTCTATTTATATATATTAGGTAACATGTTCAAACTTTTCAACTTTGGACAATGAAGGTAGAGTCGGCCAAGTATCCCCTAAGGAACCAGAGGTCGGCATGGATTGTATTTATTTCAAAACAATACTTTTGATATACCTACATAATAATTTATTTTATATTCAAATATTGGATTGCATCAGACACAATTGGTTGTGGCCTACTAAGTGTTACTCAAATCCTATTTGGGACACTTTTTGGTACCGATACAGAAATCTTGGTTTCAGGATAGTACCTAAGATTATGATTCTTTTACATTGTATATTTTGGGATTGGACCTGGAATGGTGGTAAAATATGAGAATATAATAAGGATATATTCTTGAGTTGGAGTGTTTTATTTATTTATTATATTTGAGGTCTATCTATTTTATGTGTATTACATATTGTATTTTGATTACCTTGTATTTATGGCTTATAATGCTCATGAAAATATGATTTTATTATAACTCTCCTAGTTAATAGTTTGATAAAACTCATGAGTTATGATTATCTTCTGCTTCCTTTAATTTATTTATTCTTTTACTATATTTAGAATTAATACAAAGGGAATAGTCTCACCACCACACCGCCTTTAGAGTATCACTACTAGTCTACAGCCTTTATCATACATGGAAGAACACTTGAGACTTTATCACCAAGATTTATGTTTAATATTTATAGGGTGAACCAGTTTGGGACTAGACTATTATCTCCGCATGGGTCCTAGGCTGACCAAAAAACCAGTGAGACTAATATGAGCCATCTGTTTTCTGACTGATAAGTTGATGGCCTCAAAAATTCTTTTTAAATGAGGGTAATCCCTATAATTTCATAGGGAAAACAATTTAACCCCCAACTAGGTATGTTTCTTCATATCATGGCTAGTAGTTTACACTAATGTGTCTCAGTCACTTCTCTTCTCCAAGGAGGATTTCATTTGATCATGAGTTATTTGGAGTGTTATTAATGGAGATTTAGTGTAAAATGTAATGATAAAACTATTTTTTCTCCGTCTTCATTTCCCTGGTATTCATGAGTCCCATCCATATTTCTATCTAACCTATCCAATTTTCAATTATTCTATCAATTTCTTTATTGTATCTTTTTTTATCTCGAAATAAAGGATGATATCAAACAACTACACTCATATGAGTATAAGCTAAGTGGTTTATAATTTTTTCCAATCGAATTCTTTAAATTTCAAGTGCATGAGTTTTGTAGTCATGCTGACATACGGTGTGTTGGCCATATATTTAATTTTTATTTTTAAAGTTTATCTTTCCATGAATTTATAACCCAAAATAGAAATTTCAGTTTCCCTTATGGAAGGTGATCCCAATGGGATTCTCTAATTTTGAAATGGAATGTACAAAAAACTATGTAAATAGGAAAGAAAAATAGTTCATGATAATTGGTGGAATTATAAACGGTTAAAGAGGTCATAGAACTTGCAGAAATATATGATATGTTTGTTAAATAATAAAAGAGTCATGAATGTAAAGACCCATAAATTTCAAGGGAAATTTTTTTCTTAATTTTATTTGGGATTTTACGAGGACGTAGTTTCTGACGGCACCAGATTCTGAGGCCCGGTGTGCCCAGAATCAATTTCTGAAGTTCAGCTCGGATAGGTTCAGTGAACGAACGAGCGGGTTTTCCTACCTTTTGAACTGGTTCTCGGAATCGAAATCTGAGGGCACCGATGGAACCGCAGCACCAGTAATTTCTTAGTAAGACTTTTCCTGCAGTTGCGTTTGCTCGGGAGGAGATGTTAAAAATGTGAGGAATAAAAAATAAAATTGTTTTATTATTTATTTTTATTTCTTTATCGATGGTTAAGCGTTGTGGAAAAGGAAGATGTAAGGAAGTTGGGGTGGGGCCCACACGAGCCCCACCTTTTCAATTTCCTCAAACCTCCTATTATGTTTGCAAAGCCCCCATTATTTTGTAACTCACCCACACCCCAAATTTAATGGCAATTCAACCCTCAAAGTTAAATTGATTATTAAACGCTCTTCAATTAACTCATTTAATTGAATGTGATCTTTTGATTTTTAAATTTAATGTTGGCATGTGTGTGTATTAATAAAATAAGGCAATGTCATATTTTATGGGGGGGTGGATTCGTTGTGCGGAAACAAGGAGAAGACTCTCTAGTCTTGAAAAAAATTCTTCCTCATTGAAGAACGAGAAGAACTCCATCACCGTAAGGGAATCGCTGTGACGTCTCCCCTCCTCTCCACAGTCGATGAGAGAAGTCATCTTCGGAGAACGACGACGTGCCACATCCTTCATCGGGCGAACACGGACGACGCTTTTGTAGCCTTGTACCGCGACGTCATCTTCCCCGATGTCTTCTTCCCGCGACGATCCTCATTTGACGTCTTCTTCAAGGTAGGGTATTAGTTTGTGAATAATAATAAACCCATGTTTATTTTCCTTCTAAATCAAAGAGAGCAGATCAACATAATATTACGTTGATTCGTGAAAGAATATTTTTTCGGGTTGGGAAGTTTTGATTGCGGGAAAAATGTAAGGGGATTTTGTTTAATAGTCTTCGAGTGATTTAATCTCACATGCTAAGGAGTTTAATGGTAAGAAGTTAGTATAATTTACACTTGAATAAATTATACCCCTGTCGATACAAAAAACAAGTGTTTTCATGACTGCCATTTCAGAACACCTAACGCGGAGGGAGTGGGCCGAACAAACACGGCCCGACAACCCTCCGTAGTTTTTTTATTGATGTACGGATCGACGGGGGATGATGGATCGGGCTGCAGAGGCGATTTGAAGACTCCACAGTGAAGTTCGGGTCCCGTAAGGACTCTAGGCGTAGACGGCAGTTGAAACGGACCAATGGTGCGCGTCCGGTGGTCCGCGGAAAGCGGCAGCGGTGGCGCGCCGCCGAAGAAGACCGTCGCGGCTCAGCCACGGTGGACCGGAATGGCTTTGTCGTTCCAGATTTTGGGTGAGAAGTGCAGCATTAAAGCCACGCCAGTTCGCTGGATGACTGGGTGGGGACAATGCCACCCCCCTTCCGTGTCCGTACGGCCGGCACTGAGCCGCCCTGGCTGGACCGGCCGCACAGGGCTGGGCCGGCCGCGCCGGCTGGGTTGGGCCACGCCGGCTGGGGCGGGTCGCGCCAGCCGGGCCAAGCCGCGCACAAGTGGGCCGGACTCGGACCTGGGTTGGGTCGACCCGGTTCGGGCAGACCCACGGGGTCTTGGGCCGGGGCGGTCTAGGCCCAAAACCCCCTAAAAACGGACAGGTTCGTTAAAACGCTCGTAACAGGGGCTACGGACCTCCGATCGATGCACCGTCAGTTGCGATGCGATCCATGGATCGAGACTCTAATTTAGGTATACTACACTCAAGGTTTAGAAGAACTTTGGGTATGGCCGGGTTGGTTCGAACACGAAACCAACCGGGACCTCGGAGCGGAAACCCTTATAACTTGTGCTCCGGATGTCCGATTGACGTGCCGCTGACTTTGTTGGATCTCTCTTAGTGAGACAGACTTTTTGTCTTACTCCACTCGAGGTTTGGAGGTAGTTGGAGTACATCCAGGTTGGTTTTGACTTAAAAACCAACCGAGCCTCTGGAACGAAAAAGCCATTAACTCTCAGACCGGGCGTCTGATTGACGCGTTGTATGTCTCGTAGAGTTCCTATCGACGAGGAGGAATTTTGGGATACATCAACTCCGGACTAGGTGTCAGTTGATGTATCGACCCCTTGGCTCATGGAGCAGACCCTCTTGAAAATGAGCATGCTTTGTTCGGGAACCCTAGATCTGGATGCGACGACGATGACAACCGTATTGGAATCTTCCGTGGGTTTGACGATGAAGACTTTCATACTAGAATCCTTCGTGGGTTCAATGATGATGACAACCGTACTGGAATCCTCGGTGGGTTCGATGGTGAAGACTTTCGTACTGAAATCCTCTGTGGGTTCGACGATGATGACAACCGTACTGGAATCCTCCTTGGGTTCGATGGTGGAGACTTTCATACTGGAATCCTCATTGGGTTCGATGATGACGAAAAATGTACTGGAATCCTCCGTGGGTTCGACGGTGAAGACTATTTTACTTGTATCCTACGTGGGTCTGACAGTATTGACCTCTGTTGTAGTATCCTACGTGGGTCCGACAAATTAGCTGAACTAGAATCCTACGAGGGTCTGACAGCTTAGTTGGTCTAGTATCCTACGTGGGTCCCAGCTAGATGAATCAGTAACTACATATGATCATCTCCTTTACTTTACAATTGATGTATACCTGTGTGAGCTGAGTCTTGACTTTCAATCATTAACTCTGATATGATTGACATGCTTTCCTATGTGGATTGAGTTGGGCATTCTTGTGTGGATTGGGTTGTACTATCCTATGTGGATGTGATCGATCTTGGGCTCGGATGTTGGAGCCGAACTAGAATTGATGACTTAGGTATATGTATGGGCATATACCTAAGTAGTGTTGGTGGTTAATTTTTGATGGTATCTTTCCTTTTTCGATTATCCTTTGTGGATTCTAGGAGACCTTCGGGGGTCTCGGGGTCCTTACTAAGTAGCGTATACTCACCCCTGCACGGGATATGCCCGCACTACATTGTGTTGGATGCAGATGACAAACCACGCTGATCGTGGTTTAGGCTTGTGGAGCAAGTTGATACCTGGAGGTGGACCACTGGGCGGGACGTACACGGAGCAGACGGCTAGCCTCGTGGAGCTGAGGAGACTATCTGTACCCACCCTTCAGGTGGGACATCCAATGGATGGCTCGACGTTGCTGCTTTACTTTCCAGTTTCTGTACTTTCTTTCCAGTTATACTTTACTTTCAGTTTAGGTTTTTATTCTGGCCCACTTACATTTCAGCACTTACTTTTGTACTCAGTTTACTTAGTGTTTACTTCTGCTAGCTTACTCTATGGTGTTTGTCTAATTTATAAAGGCAATGCCTTTCCCCTTTTTTTGGGATTTATGCCCTTGGTGCTAGTCACCAGACCCTGTCCTATGGGAGGTGGGATTTGTTTAGTCACGGCATGGGCCCCGAGGGAAGTCGTGAAAAATTGGTATCAGAGGAGTTCGGTTCTACCGCAGAACTCAGGACTCCGATCTTTCTTATATGTGAAGCAATGGTGTTATGGGTATTGAGTGTGGTTATCATTCCAGGGAGTCCAGTGTTGGTGCGGTGGCCGACGTATCCGTACACCAGGACCCTGACTTCTGATTTCCGACCCAATGAAAAAAAACACGGATTGCATGTGTGTTTCAACAGTTTTATTTGTGATTACATTGTGTCAGCTCACCAGGTATACTTTTTTGACCGTGGCGCACTAGTTTCTTTTCATGATGGCCCCACGACGGCAGCCAGCTAGGGTTCAAAGCGTTGTACAAGATGACATCCCACCGAGCGATGAGGCCTCAGTGCAGGGCCCTTTTTCAGCGGAGCCACCGGTGGTACCTCTACCCACCGAGCCACTGATTCCACCAACCCCAGCCGCTGAGAGTGCATGCCGCCTTAGTGCACTGCACGAGTTCCAACGTCAGAGACCACCCGGGTTCTATGGGGAGACGGACCCGCAGGCAGCCGAGGATTGGCTGGAGGCTGTTGCTCAAGTTTTCAGGTTAGTGGGGGCACCACCTGACCTCATGGTGATCCTTGCAGCGAGTCTCCTACATATGGCCGCAGGCAGATGGTGGAGCCTGATGCTCCAGGTGCACGACGAGGCATCACTCGTTTGGGCGGACTTTGAGACCCTCTTCTGCTCGGAGTTCGTCCCAGACACCCTCTGTGCAGTGCGCATTCAAGAGTTACTACAGCTACGGCAGGGCAGCATGACCGTGGCCCATTACTCGCCGAGGTTTACTGATCTCTCGCGCTACTCCACAGATATCGTATGGGACCCGTTCTTCAGGGCCCGGACCTTCGACCAGGGACTGAGGCATGAGATCATGGCTTCGATGATCTCCCTCAACATTTCGATGTAGGAAGGGGTGTAGGAGAGAGCCCTTCTAGTTGAGAGTTTTCTCACCGATCAGTCGCCATTGGTGGGACCCTCCGCGGGACGACCCGTGGAGGAGTCTTCTGCAGCTGGCAGTAGAGAGGTGAAGCAGAGGTCCAAGCAGGCCAGACCATCAAATGGGCAATCTTAGGATGCAGATTCGGTTGTGCGGCGCACAAGAAGAAGAGCCATCTACACGAGGAGCAGGCAGTGCTACGCATGCGGCGGGCAGGGTCACATGGCTTGAGACTGCCTGACTAGTCCGGCAGATGAGCAGCAGGCAATAGAGGGACCTCCCAGGAAGAGGTTCGACCATGGCGGTCAGCAGGTAGTAGGAGGATGAGGTAGAGGAGCTGGCCAAGTAGCGGGTGGTGGGCGACGCTTTGAGGCCCTACCACCACCAGCACTAGGAAGACCACCTCGAATATAGGAAATGGGTGGATATGGGAGAGCTCAGCTTCAGGCAGCTGAGGCTTACGACCATGGAGCTCCGGGAGATAATGGAAAGGAGCAGGACTAGCCCCTGACATGGTGACTTTTGTTCATGTTGCTACTAGATTTTTTGTCGTTTTTTGTCTTGGTACCGTGAGCTGCAGTAACAAAAGACACTTGTTCTTGTGACGTTTTGTTCCCTGTCCTTTTTATGTAGTTGATACTAAGAGGTTCCGGTTTCAAACTGTTTACGTGACCTTCACTTTTGAGATACCTACTAGAGGAGACCCGGTGACCACACACTGATTCCAAAAGTGGAACTCAACCCTTGGAGGCGAGAGTAATGGTTGGATCTCTTGGTAGTAGCGTCGAGGACTTACGACGTCATCCTTGGTATGGATTAGTATCATCCATGTCGAGATTGACTGTATTAGGAAAATAACGTGGTTTATCCAGGGGATGAGAGCAGATTTCTCTTATTGGAAAAGAAGAAATCTTAGCAGCTCTTGTAGGACCAGAGAAGGTACAATTCATCCAGGAGCGGATAAGGACAGCTCAGAGATGACATAACTCTTATGCCGACAAGAGGCGGAGACCACTTGAGTTCGAGGATGGTGACCACGTTTTCTTACGGGTCTCACCTCGACGTGGATTACGGAGATTTGTCCGAGGAGGCAAGTTATCTCCACGCTTCATCAGACCCTTCTAGGTCCTCAACAGGATAGGTGAGGTGGCTTATCGTCTGGCCCTTCCACCTCAGCTACACCAGGTGCATGAAGTCTTTCACGTATCTCAGCTGAGGAGATTTGTGCACGACCCGACGCATATCATCGACCATGGGGAGAAAGACATCGATGACCGGGAGACTTTTTCGGAGGTCTCGGTGGAGATAGAGGATTGAAAAGAGCAGGTCCTATGTGGGCGGTCGATTTGTCTAGTGCGCATCAGGTGGCAGCACATGAACCTCCAGGGGAGCACTAGGGAGTGGTTGGCTCAGATGCGTGATCATTACCACTTTTATTTACCTTGTTTGTGTTATAGATTTACGGGGACGTAAAGCCCTGAGGTGGGAGTATTGAAATGACCTGTAAACTTCCAGGGAAATTTTTTTCTTAATTTTCTTTGGGATTTTACGACTACGCAGTTTCAGATGGCACCTGATTCCGAGGCCCGGTGTGCCAGGAATCAATTTTTGAAGTTTAGCTCTGGTACGTTTAGTGAACAAAGGAGAATTTTTTCTTAACTTCTGAACCGGTGCTCGGAATTGGAATCTGAGGGCACCGATGGAACCGCAGCGCTGATAATTTCTTAGGAAGACTTTTCATGGAGTTGTGTTTTCTTGGGGGGAGATGTTAAAAATGTGTGGAATAAAAAATAAAATTGTTTTTTAATTTATTTTTATTTCTTCATCGATGGTTAAGCATTGTGGAAAAAGAAGATGCAAGTAAGTTGGGGTGGGGCCCACACGAGCCCCACCATTTCAATTTCCTCAAACCTCCCATTAAGTTTGCAAACCCCCCATTATTTTGTAACTCACCCACACCCCAAATATAATGGCAAGTCAACCATCAAAGTTGACTTGATTATTAAACCCTCTTTAATTAAGTCATTTAACTAAATGTGATCTTTTGATTTTCAAATTTAATGTTGTCATGTGTTTGTGTTAATAAAATAAGGCAATGTCTTATTTTATTGGGGGATTGATTCGTTGTGAGGAAACTAGGAGAGAACTCTCTAGTCTTGAAAAATGTTCTTTCTCGTTGAAGAATGCGAAGAACTCCGTCACCGCAAGGGAATCGTCGTGCCTTCTCCTCTCCTCTCCACATCTGGTGAGAGATGCCTTATTCGGAGAATGACGACGCGCCGCATCCTTCATCGGGCGAGCACCAACAATGCTTACGGAGCCTCGTTCCAAGACGCCGTCTTCCGCGACGTATTCTTCCTGCGATGATCCTCGTTTGACGTCTTCTTCAAGGTAGGGGATTAGTTTGTGAATAATAATAAACCCATGATTATTTTCCTTCTAAATCAAAGAGCGTGGATCAACATAATATTATTTTGATTCATGAAGGAATATGTTTGCGGGTTGGGAAATTTTGATTTCGGGAAAAACGTAAGGGGGTTTTGTTTAATACTCTTCGAGTGATTTAATCTCACATGCTAAAGCGTTTAAGGTGAGGAAGTTAGTATAATTTACAATTGAATAAATTATACCCTCGTCGATACTAAAAGAATGTGTTTTAATGACTTCCATTTGAGAACACCTAATGCGGTGGGGGCGGGCTGAACAAACACGGCCCGACAACCCTCCGCAGTTTGTTTATTGATGTACGGATCAACGGGGGATGACGGATCGGGCCGTAGAGGCGATTTTAAGACTCTGCAGTTATGTTCAGGTCCCGTAAGGACTCCAGGCGCCGACGGCAGGTGAAATGGACCACCGGTGTGGGTCCGGTGGTCTGCGGAAAGAGGCAGCGGCGCGCCACCACAGCGCAGTGACACCAGCGACCGGCGACGGCGGCACGCCGCCGGAGAAGACCGTCACGGTTCAGCCGCTGCTGACCGGAACGACTTTTCCATTCCGGATTTTGGGGGATCAGTGCGACATTAAAGTCGTGCCGGTTTGCTGGATGACTGGGGGGGACAGCACCACCCCCATTCCGCGTCCGCTCGAACGGCGCCGAGCCGCCCCGCTCGGCCAACGACGAGCCTCCTAGGTCGTGCCGAGCTGCCCACATTGGGTCGGGACGCCCGTGCCGGCTGGGCCGGGTCACGCCAACTGGGCCGGGCCGTGCCCTAGTGGGCCGGACCCAGACCCGGGTCGGGTTGACCTGGTTCGGTCCGACCCAGGCGGTCTTGGGTCGGGTCGGTCCGGGCCCAAAACCCACTAAAAACGGACATGATCGTTAAAATGCCCGTAACATGGGCTACGAACTTCCGATTGATGCACTTTAAGTTTCGATGCTATCCTTGGATCAAAATGGTCATTTCGTTATACTACACTCAAGGTTTCGGAGTACTTTGGGTATGACTGGGTTGGTTTTAACACGAAACCAACTGCGCCCTCGGAGCAGAAACACTTATAACCTGAGCTCCGGACGTCCGATTGATGTTCCATCAACTTTGTTGGATTCTTCTTAGTGAGACGGACCTTTTGGTTTACTCTGATCGAGGTTTGGATGCAGTTGGAGTACGGTCAGGTTGGTTTTGACTTAAAAATCATCCGGGCCCCTGGAACGAAAAAGACATTAACTCTCAGACCGGGCGTCCGATTGACGCACCCTCTTTCTCATTGAGTTCCTATCAACGAGGCGGAACTTTGGGATACATCAAATCTGGAATATGTGTCAATTGATGTATCGACCCCTTGGCTCATGGAGCGGACCCTCCCGAAAACGAGCATGCTATGTGCGGGAACCCTAGAGCTGGCTGTGATGACGATGACAACCGTAGTGGAATCCTCTGTGGGTTCGACGATGAAGACTTTCGTACTGGAATCCTCCGTGGGTTCGATGACGATGACAACCGTACTGGAATCCTCTGCGGGTTCAACAGTGAAGACTTTCGTACTGAAATCCTCCGTGGGTTTGACGATGAGGACAACCGTACTGGAATCCTCTGTGGGTTCGACGGTGAAGACTTTGGTACTAGAATCATCCGTGGGTTTGACGATGACGACAACCGTACTAGAGTCCTCTGTGGGTTTGACGGTGACGACTACTGTACTTGTATCCTACATGGGTCTGACAATATTGACCTCTGTTGTAGTGTCCTACGTGGGTCCGACAGTGTAGCTGAACTAGTATCCTACGTGGGTCCGACCGCTTAGCTGGTCTAGTATCCTATGTGGGTCCCAGCTAGATGAATCAGTAACTACATCTGATCATCTCCTTTGCTTTAAAATTGATATATACCTATGTGAGTGAGTCTCTACTTTCAATCATTAACTCTGATATGATTGACTTGCTTTCCTATGTGGATTGAGTTATGCTTTCCTGTGTGGATTGGGGTGTACTATCCTGTGTGGACGTGATCGATCTTGGGCTTAGATGTTGGAGCCGAACTGGAATTGATTACTTAGGTATATGTATGGGCATATACCAATGTAGTGCTGGTTGTTACTTCGTGATTGTATCTTTCCTTTATGGATTATCCTTTGTGGATTCTCGGAGACCATCAGGGGTCTCGGGGTCCCTACTGAGTAGCGTATACGCACCCCTGCACAGGCAATGACCGCACTACATTGTGTTGGATGCAGATGACGGACAACGCTGATCGTGGTTGAGGCTTGTGGAGTAAGTCGGTACCCGGAGGTGGACCACTGGGCTGGATGTTCACGGAGCGGACGGCTGGACCCGTGGAGCTGAGGAGACTATCTGTACCCACTCTTCATGTGGGACTTTCAGTTTATGGCTTGACGTTGCTGCTTTACATTCCAGTTACTATACTTTATTTCCAGTTGTACTTTACTTTCAGTTTGGGTTTGTATTCTGGCCCACTTACTTTTCTGTACTTACTTTTGTACTCAGTTTACTTGGTGTTTACTTCTGCTAGCTTACTCTGTGGTGTTTGTTTACTTTGTAAAGTCAATGCCTTTCCCTTTTTTCAGGTTTTATGCCTTTGGTGCTAGTCGCCATCCCGTGGCCTATGGGAGGCGGGTTTGGGGTAGTCACGTCACGGGCCTCGAGGATTGTCGTGAAAAATTGGTATCAGAGGAGTTCGGTTCTACCGCAGAACTCAGGACTCTGATCTTTCTTCTATGTGAAGCAATAGTGTTAAGGGTATTGATTGTGGTTATCAGTCCAGGGAGTCCAGTGTTGGTGGGGTGGCTGACGTATCCGTACACCAAGACCCTGACTTCTGATTTCTGACTCAGTGCATGAAAACACTAATTGCATGTGTGTTTCAAAAGTTTTCATTGTGATTACTTTGTGTCAGCTCACCAGGTATACAATTTCGACCCTGGAGCACCTGTTTCTTTTCAATATGGCCCCACTACGGCAGCAAGCTAGGGTTCAAAGCTTTGTACGAGATGACAGCCCACCGATCCATGAGGCCACGGTGCATGGCCCTTTTTCATCGGAGGCACCGGTAGTACCTCTACTCGTCGAGCGACCGATACCAACAGCCTCAACCGTTGAGAGTGCACATCGCCTTAGTGCACTGCACGAGTTCCACCGTCAGACACCGCCCAGGTTCCGTGGGGAGACAGACCCTCAGGAAACCGAGGATCGGTTGGAGGCTGTTGTTCGAGTTTTCTGGTTAGTGGGGACACCAGCTGACCTCATGCTAATCCTTGCAGCGAGTCTCCTGCATGCGGCAGCAGGCAGATGGTGGAGCCTGATGCTCCAGGTGCACGACGAGGCATCACTCCTTTGGATGGACTTTGAGAGCCCCTTCCTCTCAGAGTTCATCCCATCCACCCTCCGTGTAGTACGCATTCAGGAGTTACTACAGCTACGACAGGGAATCATGACCGTGGCCCAGTACTTGGCGAGGTTTACTGATCTCTCGCGCTACTCAACAGATATGGTACGAGACCCGTTCTTCATGGCCCGGACCTTCGTGAAGGGACTGAGGAATTAGATCAGGGATTCGATGATCTCCCTCAACATTCCGACGCAGGTAGGGGTGTTGGAGAGAGCCCTTCTAGTGGAGAGTTTTCTCGTCGACCAGTCACCAGCGGCGGGACCCTCCGTAGGATGACCCATAGCGGATTCATCTGCAGCTGGAAGTATATAGGTGATGCATAGGTCCAAGAGCGTAAGACAATCAGATGGGAAATATTAGGATGTAGATTCGATTGTGTGGGGCGCATGAAGAAGAGCCAGCTACATGACGAGTAGGCAGTGCTAGGCATGCGGAGGGCAGGGTCACATGGCTCGAGACTGCACGACTCATCTTGCAGATGAGCAGCAGGCAATAGAGGGACCTCCTAGGCAGAGGTTTCACCATGGCGGTCCACAGGGAGAAGGCAGACGAGGTAGAGGAGCTGGCCTAGCAGCGGGTGGTGGGAGACGCTTTGAGGCCCTACCACCACCGCCACCAAGAAGACCACCCCGACCGTAGGAAACGGGTGGACAGGGGAGATCTCAACATCATGCAGCTGAGGCTTAAGACCATGGAGATCCAGGAGCTGATGGACAGGAGCGAGACTATCTCCAAACATGGTGAATTTTGTTCATGTTGCTACTATCTTTGTTGTCATTTTGTGTCTTGGTGCAGTGAGATGTAGTAACAAAAGACACTTGTTCTAGTGATGTTTTGTTCCCTGTCCTTTTTATGTAGTTGATACTAAGAGGTTTCGGTTTAAAACCGTTGACTTGACCCTCACTTTTGTGATACCTACTGGAGGAGACCCAGTGACCACACACTAATGCTGACAGTGTGACTCAACCCTTGGAGGCGAGAGTAATGGTTGGATCTCTTGGTAGTAGCGTGAAGACCTTAAGACGTCATCCTTGGTATGGATTAGTATCATCCATGTCGGGATTGATTTTTTTAGGCAAATAACGTTGTTCATCCAGGGGATGACACCAGATTTCTCTTATCAGCAAAGAATAAATCATAGTAGCTCTTGTAGGACCAGAGAAGGTACAATTCATCTAGGAGCAGATGAGGACAGCTTAGATCTGACATAACTCTTATGCCGAAAGGAGGCAAAGACCACTTGAGTTCGAGGATGGTGACCACGTTTTCTTACGGGTCTCACCAAGACGTGGATTACGGAGATTTGGACAAGGCGGCAAGATATCTCCGCGCTTCATCGGACCCTTCTAGGTCCTCAACTGGATAGGAAAGGTGGCTTATCGCTTAGCCCTTCCATCTCAGAAACACCCGGTTCATGAAGTCATTCACATATCTCAGCTGAGGAGATATGTGCATGACCCGGCTCATATCATCGACCACGGGGAGAAGGACATCGAAGACGGGGAGACTTTTTCGGAGGTCCCGGTGGAGATCGAGGATCGACAAGAGCGGGTCCTGCGTGGGCAGTTGATTCCACTAGCGCGCATCAGGTGGCAGCATTGGAACCTCCAGGGGAGCACTGGGGAGTGGGAGGCTCAGATGCGTGCTCAGTACCACTTTTGTTTCCCCAGTTTGTGTTATAGTTTTACGGGGACGTAAATCCCTGAGGTGGGAGTAATGTAAAGACCCATAAATTTCAAGGGAAATTTTTGTCTTAATTTTCTTTGTGATTTTAGGAGTACTCATTTTCTGACAGCACCTAATTCCGAGGCCCGGTGTGCCCAGAATCAATTTCCAAAGTTTAGCTCGGGTACGTTCAGTGAACGAACGAGCGGGTTTTCCTAACTTTTGAACCAGTGCTCAGAATCGAAATACGAGGGCACTGATGGGACCACAGTGCTGGTAATTTCTTTGGAAGACTTTTCCTGGAGTTGCATTTTCTCGGGAGGAGATGTTAAAAATGTGAGAAATAAAAAATAAAATTGTTTTACAATTTATTTTTATTTCTTTATCAATGGTTAAGAGTTGTGGAAAAGGAAGATGCAAGTAAGTTGGGGTTGGGCCCACATGAGCCCCACCTTTTCAATTTCCTCAATCCTCCCATTAAGTTTTCAAACCCCCCATTATTTTGTAACTCACCCACACCCCAAATTTAATGGAAAGTAAACCCTCAAAGTTAATTTGATTATTAAACGCTCTTCAATTAACTCATTTAATTGATTGTAATATTTTGATTTTCAAACATAATGTTGGAATGTGTGTGTGTTAACAAAACAAGAGAATGTCTTATTTTATGGGGGGGTTGATTCGTTGTGCAGAAACAAGGAGAGAACTCTCTAGTCTTGAAAAACGTTCTTCATCATTAAAGAATACAAATAACTCCGTCACTGCAACGGAATCACCGTGTCGTCTCCTCTCTTCTCTGCAGCTGGTGAGAGATACCTTCTTCGGAGAACGAAGATGCCATGTATCCTTCATCGGGCGAACACTGATAACGCTTATTGAGCCTCATTCCGCGACGCTGTCTTCCGCGACCTCTTCTTCCCGCGATGATCCTCGTTCGACGTGATCTTCAAGGTAGGGGATTAGTTTGTGAATAATAAGAACCCCATGTTTATATTCCTTTTAATCAAAGAGAGTGGATCAATATAATATCACATTTATTCGAAAAATAATATGTTTGCGGGTTGGGAAATTTTGATTTTGGGAAAAACGTAAGGGGATTTTTTTTAATACTCTTCGACTGATTTAATCTCACATGCTAAATTGTTCAATGGTATGTTGTTAGTATAATTTACACTTGAATAAATTATACCTCCGTTGATACTAAAAGCATGTGTTTTAATGACTTTCATTTGAGAACACCTAACGCGGAGGGGGTGGGCCGAACAATCATGGCCCGACAACCCTCCGCAGTTTGTTTATTGATGTACGGATCGACGGGGGGTGACGGATAGGGCCGTAGAGGCGATTTGAAGACTCCACAGTGAAGTTCGGGTCCCATAAGGACCCCAGGCACAGACGGCGGGTGAAACAGACCACCGGTGCGCGTCTAGTGGTCCGTAGAAAGCGGAAGTGGCGCGCCACCTCAGGGTGACGGCGCCGGCGACCAGCGTCAGCAGCGCGCCGCCGGAGAAGACCGCCGGTACTGAGCTGTGGTGGACCAGAATGGCTATGCCATTCTTGATTTTGGGGGAGCGGCACGGCATTAAAGGCGCGCCAGTTCGCTGGACGACCGGGGTGGGGATAGCGCCACCCCCGTTCCGCATCCGCTCGGCCGGTGTCGCGCCACCCCGCTCCCCCGGCGCCGAGCCGCCCTGGCCGTACCGGCCGCCCCAGCCCGGGTCGGGTCGTGCCCTAGTGGGCCGGACCAGGACCCGGGTCGGGTCACCGGGTTTGGGCCGACCCAAGGGGTCTTGGGCTGGGTCGGTCCGGGCTCAAAACCCCCTAAAAACAGATAGGTTCGTTAAAACACCCGTAACATGGGCTACAGACCTCCGCTCGATGCATTGTTAGTTGCAATGTGATCCTTGGATCGAGAAAGTCATTTCGGTATACTACACTCAAGGTTTTGAAGAACTTTGGGTATGGCCGAGTTGGTTCGAACACGAAACCAACCGGGCCCTCGGAGCGGAAATGCTTATAACTTGAGCTCCAGACGTCCGATTGGCGTGTCGTCGACTTTGTTGGATTCCTCTTATTGAGATGGACCGTTTGGATTACTCCGCTCGAGTTTTGGACGCATTTGGATTATGGTCAGGTTGGTTTTGACTTAAAAACCAACCGGGCCCCTGGAACTAAAAAGCCATTAACTCTCAGATCGGACATCTGATTGACGCGACGTCTGTCTCGTTGAGTTCCTATTGACGAGACAGAACTTTGGGATACATCAACTATGTACTATGTGTCAGTTTATATATCGACCCCTTGGCTCGTGGAGCGGACCCTCCCGGAAACAAGGATGTTGTGTGCGGGAATCGTAGAGCTGGCTGCGACGACGATGACAACCGTATTGGAATACTTCGAGGGTTCGATGATTAAGTCTTTCATACGGGAATCCTCCGTGGGTTCGACGACTATGAAAAACATACTGGAATCCTCCGTGGGTTCGATGGTGAAGGATTTCGTACTGAAATCCTCTGTGGGTTCGATGACGATGACAACCGTACTGCCATCATCCGTGGGTTCGACGGTGAAGAATTTCGTACTGGAAGCCTCCGTGGGTTCGACGACGACGACAACTGTACTGGAACCCTCTGTGGGTTTGACGGTGACGACTACTGTACTTGTAATCTACGTGGGTCCGACAGTATTGACCTCTGCTGTAGTATCCTACGTGGGCTCGACAGAGTAGTTGAACTAGTATCCTACGTGGGTCTGACAGCTTACCTGGTTTAGTATCCTACGTGGGTCCCACCTAGATGAATCAATAACTACATTTGATCATCTCCTTTGCTTTAAAATTGATGTATACCTATGTGAGCCGAGTCTTGACTTTCAATCATTAACTCTGATATGATTGACTTGCTTTCCTATTTGGATTGATTTGTGCTTTCCTGTGTGGATTGGGTTGTACTATCCTGTGTGGATGTGATCGATCTTGGGCTCGGATGTTGGAGCCGAACTGGAATTTATGATTTAGGTATATGTATGGGCATATACCTAAGTAGTGTTGGTTGTTACATCGTGATTATATCTTTCCTTTATGGATTATCCATTGTGGATTCTGGGAGACCTTCGGGGTTCTCAGGGTCCCTGCTGAGTAGCGTATACTCACCCCTACACGGTTTATGCCGCACTACGGTGTGTTGGATACAGATGACGGACAACGCTGATCGTGGTTGAGGCTTGTGGAGAAAGTCAGTACCTGGAGGTGGACCACTGGGTGGGATGTACACGGAGTGGATGGTTGGACCCGTGGAGCTGAGGATACTATTTGTACCCACCCTTCAGGTGGGACTTCCAGTGGACGACTCGATGTTGCTGCATTACATTCTAGTTGTTGTACTTTTTTCCAGTTGTACTTTACTTTTAGTTTGGGTTAGTATTCTGGCCCACTTAATTTTCTACACATACTTTTGTACTCAGTTTACTTAGTG
Source organism: Viscum album (assembly GCA_963277665.1). Classification (NCBI taxonomy): domain Eukaryota; kingdom Viridiplantae; phylum Streptophyta; class Magnoliopsida; order Santalales; family Viscaceae; genus Viscum; species Viscum album. Next base: position 648,901,481 of record OY728119.1, read on the forward strand.
TTTACTTCTGCTAACTTACTCTGTGGTGTTTGTTTACTTTATAAAGGCAATGTCTTTCCATTTTTTTCAAGATTTATGCCTTTGGTTCTAGTCACCAACCCCTGGCCTATGGGAGGCGGGCTTGGGGTAGTCACAGCACGGGCCCTGAGGACGGTCGTGACACTGAAATTGTTTTTATATCTTTTGGAATGCGAACTAATTACATTTTTCTTAACCCTTAGGTTAAATAACTTATTTTAAGGGTATTTAAAAGGGGTATTCCATATTTTAAAAATTGGAACCTTAAATGGTGAGATTATGTTTTTATATTGACAAAGAAAATTGAAAAACCATGGATTATGACATGGGAAATGAATGTTATGATATGAATGGATGTATTTTAAATTTAAATGGAATTTTAAAGTGAATTATTAAATTTTCACAATTTTAAATAGGAAAATGTGTAATGGATATTGAAGTGGTAGATTGGAATGGATTTTAGGAAATGTTATATTTATTTTTTGGTTATGGAAATACCCTAATATTTGGTGTTGAGTTACTAAAAACTACCAATTTTTGGGTGGTCCATAAAACTAAGAAAACACCCATTGTGGTTGGTTATTGATACAAAATAAGACACACTTTTGGCATGGTTTGTGATACTCTAAAAACATCCATCGTGGATTTATATGATACTATAAAAAAACTTTTGGTTTGGTCTATGATACTGTAAATAATACTTCTTTCAAGATAGTCTATGATACTAAAGAAAAAACCTTTTTGGGGTCGTCTATGATACTCTAAAGAACACAATCTTATGGTTGTTTTGGATAATTATGAGGCACATGGTTTGGAATTATCATTGCAACATGATCAGAGACATCCAGAACTAGATAAAGATACTAAGACTAACCTATAGTGTCACCATGGAGCTGATGTTTTCAATATTATTGTTATTTATTTTCAATCATTTATATTTTTAATCATATCACTCCACCTGAACTTATTTTATTAAACTATTTATGTTTCTGGATATTCTTGGTGGCAGCCTATCGAGTTATACTCACACCCATTTTGGGCTACCATGGAACATGGGTACCTAAGTAGTTTCCATATGATTAATGGTATGGGATTGGGAAATTATTAATTTTAGACGATTGTCTTACAATAATGGGTCATGGGATTTTGGGCCTTGGCTTTGACTTGAGACCAATTATATTGTTTCTCATATTGGTTAATTTTGGTATTTTGGAAATTTAATGTATAAGAATTTTTTTTGATGTATACATTTTCAAGCCTGGTCTATACTGATCATTTGTTATATCATAGTTCATTTGGATATTTTTGGAACTTTCTTAATTTTCATTTTATTGATTTATTTTATACATATCAAAATTATGAATTTTTTTCTTTTTATTATACTAAAAATCATGGTATTCATTTCATTATTTTTTGAACTAAAGCTAAATCCACTACTTAGAAACCCAAAATCAGCTCAGAAGTTTGATCTTCAAAACTATTCCTAGATCTGGATATATTTTTATGGTGGAACTATCTCCCTTGACTGGACTATTAAAATACAATAAAATTTAGGGTTATAACTCAAAAAAATCATTAAAAAAATTAATGAAGGTTGTCACACATGAATCAGCAATTTTAAAAGCCCATTAATGCATGAAAAATTGGAGACATGGAATAAGGAGAGTCTATTTGGGAAGATTAAATTCTCAGAGTGACACATGTATAACTATCACTAAACATGGATAAATACACATAAAGTATGAGGGGAGATGCGCAAGATATTTTTGAACAAATATAATAAATGAGTCCATGCCATAATTATCAATTTAATGGGTTTGACACGCTGAAACCTTTGAATGGAAAATATGCCCTATATATGGATGAGTCCTACTCCTTCACAAATCATTCTAATCCATATAATTACATATGATGGAAAGCATCAAAGAGTATAAAATCAATTTCTTCTGCCTCCTTGTTCTTCATTCATATTTATTTCTTCCTTTTCTATTTTATATTTAAATTATTTGAGCCCTTCTTTCATGGAGGGTTATAATCCTTAATTATTGCATAAAGTTACGGTGGATCCAATTTTGTGATGCTTGAGCTTCTGAAGTTTTTATTCAAGGGAATTATTTTCTTCAAAATTATTGCTTTTCAATTTAATTTAATTTTAATTTTAATTAAATATGTTTTTATAATAATTTTTATTAAATATTAAATTTTGTTTTTAAATATTATTCGATCCCTACTTGATTTATTTATTTTTTTTTACAAATATTGGTTTTTAAAGAAAATCAAGTAAGGGAGTGGTTTAGTGATTACTAAGACATGTGAATAAATTTAGATAGACTAATTTAAATATTTAAGAAAAATAAATACCAGATTTGGAATTGTCTGAGTAATTAAAAATAGTCTATTAATATTTCTATACATTGACATATACTTAAATCTAAGGTGAATCAAAGAAACAACTTTTATTAAATTCATTTAATTATTTATACCGAAAACCAAAAGGTTAATTTTTTATCAATAACTATGATTACATCAAAAAAGGAAAACCCCAACATGAATCCAATCACTTCTCACTTTTATAAATTCACCAAAATTTGAAAAATCTCTTTTCTTCTTAAATACTTCAAACTTTGTATTTTATCTAAATAAGTGACACATAGATTATAATAATTCTCTTTGGAGAGTGAACTTCTAGTCACCACTATTAATGCACCATTATGGCCCCAAAATTAATCTAATCACTTCTCCCTCAAAAATAATTCACTAAACATAAAAAAATATCGTGTCTTCTTAAATCCTTCAAACATGGTATTTTTATACGTATAAGTGACACATAGGTTAAAAAATTACTCTCTTGAGAAAGAATTTCTGGTTACCACTAATACTACACCTTTAATGGATTTAAACTTTTTTTCTACACATCACAATAAACTTGTTTCATTCGATAACTTATGTTACACAGAAAGAATAGATTAAATAAATGATTAAATATTATTAATTAATTATGATAGTTATAACCTAGCTATTGGAGTGGAAGGGCTAAATGATATTAAATAAATTAGAGTTTAAACGTGTTTATAAAATCAATTCATTTTTTACCAATATATCATAAATGAAAATAAATACCAGTTGAACATAAAGGATGTGCTTTTATTAGAAAATCTATTTTTATGGCCAAAATAGAATTTAATCATAATATATTAAATTAATCACTATTATTGAAATATTTTAATGAATTTATATGTCATATATTTAGAAAAATGTTTTTAAATTTACCCAATAAGTTTTATATTATTAGGATAATAATTATTCTAATTTTAGGCAAAGAATGATATATTTTTTGAATCGAAAATTATTCTGCATTTTAATGGTGCACATATTTGATAAATAAATTTTGACACATTTATAAATTTTATTTTATAAAATAGACTTCATTTTTTAAATAAAAATATCCAAATTATATTAGGGCGTATTTGTGGTATTTTTCTGAGATGTTTGATTTTTTGATGAATAGTTAAAAATACAGAATTTTAATTGAAAACTAAATTTTCATCTATATAATTTCTAATTTTAAATTATGTATTAATTTGGGTTTCAAGTAAATATAGTTCAATTATACATATATTAATTCAATTTGGGTCATTTAAATCATTTTCATATTGAATTTTCATATGATAATATTTCAAATTTTTGACCATTTTCACTATAAAACCCCGCATTGTCGTCTAATCTTCATGATTAATTTTAAATTTAATTTTACTAATTATGCTAATTAACTTTGGAAAAATTAATAATATATTCAAAATAATAAGTTATAAATTATTTTTTATTGTTTTTTTTTTCATTTTTATTCATAAAAATTCACCGTGCTAAAAACGATTTACCATAGTGTCGGTAAAATAATGTAACAAGTTAATGTTAAAAGGTAAATTACTAAAATATCAAAAATATACAAAATTAAATGGTTTTTTTAAGTGTTTAAAAAAAATAATAATCATTTAATAAAATAAATATCCTCCAAATTTATGGAAATTAATTCCACCCAAATTAGTTTTCTTTAAACATAAAATATTCATTATTTAATCACATAAACCCACCCCTGCCCAAGGATCAATACCACTCCTCACCATCCCCATTTCTCCAAAAAAACTTTTAATCAGCTAAAATATCTAAAAAACCACTCATTTCCACTCTCAGAATTTAAAAGGGATATTGTTCTCACTAAAAGAACAATTTTATGGTCTTTAAGAGATCCTTCAAGGAGGTGATATTCAGGTGGTAATTTTCTCAAAACACCTCCCTAAATTTATTTTCTTCTTCTACTTTTTTCTATCATCCTTCATAAATCAAGGTATAACAACTCCAGAATAATTTCTATAATATAATTTTATGCATCTAATGGAATTAATTATATCCATACCTCTTATTATCTCATTTTATTCAAATAATCGAAACCATTGTCAAAATTATGATGATTAACTGTCTCTGTGGATAATTGTTTTATTCCATTAGAGCCTTCAAGGATAGTAATAAAACTATTATTAAAGATACATAATATTTTAAAAATTATATTATAATTTTTTTCATGTTCAATAACTAATATATAGAAAAAATATAAAATAAAACAAAACTAGTTCATGATGTTCAAAAAAAACAGCCTAAAATAAACTAAACATTTAACATTGAAATTTTATCAAATGAATCATCATTTTGAAAGGAATAAATTTGATAAATTTGAACATTTAAAATTCTTAATTTAATTAATAACATTTCCTTTCACTTCTATAGTTTTATTTCAATTCTACAAGAACATCTGTAATTATATGCATGTAAATTGACCATGAAACCCTAAAACGAACGTACCCAAATCAATAAAAATGACGATATATTATTAATTAATAGGTGGTAAAATGTTATAAAATTATAATATATGGTATTATAAATATAATTATAGTCCCATAATGAATTAATAACACTCTTGAAGCCATTATATATTAAGTTAATGTAAGAAAACTAGAGAAAGTGTAAGGTAAGGTGTTTCTCATTTTACTTTTACTTCTGTGAGATATATGTCTTATTCGATATTTATTCCTTTATTGTGTTGTATTTAATTCCCTTTGATATATCATATAATTAATTTTATTATATTCATGTTATTAAATGTTTTATTTGAAAATTCTTACTTTTATGTCCATATGATTTGACTGATTACAAAGTGGTAAGGGAATTCTTATCCCAATTTTCATTCTTTAGGTTAAAGATATACTTACTTGATTATTTTATAAAAATATTATATATGAAATGAATTTAGAATATATTATTTTTTATGTAAAAAATATTATATGGATTTATAGTTAATAAACATATTCTATATATTTGATTAATGATCACATTAATGACATGATATTTAAAAGGGACTTTCTTATAAAAAATATCATCTTAAATATTTCACATAAAAGTATATTTTTTTCATTGTATTTGTTTTATAAAATTGATTATAAATTTTTTTTATATGATCCTATTATTTTTTAAATAAATTTATACATATGTTTAACTTTTTATAAACTGGTTTTAAGGGGTATATTTTATCTTTTTCTAAATGAGGTTCTTTGAGACTTTTCCAAAAAAAAATAAAGAAGGAATTTTTTTCATTTACTTATACTGAGTGAGCATATTCTATCACCAATATAACACGCTAATTATTTAAAGACCCCTTTAAAATATTACTTGGGTAATTTTAAATAAAATATTTTCTTTTATAATTGCACAACATTTTAAAAACAATTTGTTTTCAAAGTAAAAATAGTGTATTTTACTCAAGAATTTTTCTATGATATCATTTAAAGTATTTCATCTATTTCAAAATCCTTTATTTAATTTTGTGATTCATCATTTTTGATTTCTTAGGATACCATATTCCATACTTTATTAAATGGTTTATTGTCATGTTTAGTGGGTAAGTAATGATATTTTGTATTGATAGTTATTGATTTTGTCAAGGAATATTGATTAGTGTTTTTTTTCATGTGAGGAATGCACTCGACATAGTAAGTTATAGTTGTGGCCCACTATATTTCCCTAGATGCATCGGTGGGTCTTATTAAACAATCTAGACTGGTTTTTATCCAAGTCTATACCTATTTATAAGATTATTGGCATGAATCAATGATGATTTTAGATTCATGAAATTATCCCTTGAAAATATTAGATTCTTTACATAAATCCAAAATAGTATGTTTCAAATGTATAAAATAATATATTCCATCATTATGAAACATGTTTTTAATATCCATTTGATTATCCAATTCCATGGTTAATGTTTCTAGCTCTTGTGATTATTTATATGGAATTATTTGATCAAATTTTATTCCACATATAGTATTCTCATGTTATTTATTAATTGGAACTTTTGTTCAGTTATTTTACCTTTCCATATTTATTATGAATTGTTGATTTAGATTATCTTCCAATTTACCTTACCCTTACTAACCATTTTAGCTCACCATTATTTTGTTTCATTTTCATCGTTTATGAAGAATAAATAATTGAATGATTTTTCAAGGATGAAATTTATTAGATTTCTTTAGGTATTATGTTTTATTTTATATTCCCATTGTAAAATTTGTATAATGAATGTAATCTAGTTTTCCTAAACTACTAAACTATTCGGTACTTTGGGATTTGAATCTTTTATCTATGATAATTTAATAATGTCTCCAACTCTGTTTTACTAAGTTATAGGTATTTATAATTGTCATAAGATGAAAATTAATAGAATCCTTGGGAACTAGATATATTAAAACATATATTGTATATAAGAAAACACAACAAATGAAATAGGAAATACTCTTAATTATGAGAACTTGTGATCTATATATTAGTTTATGTTAAGTAGTTTTGATATTTTTCATTATATATCATAATGTTATGATCTAATATAGTGTATTACAATATTTAGAAGTGTAACCTAGTGAAAGGAATGAAAATCGTGTCAATGCATATAATTTATCTAGGGATTTCCTTCGTGGGAAATATAATGAAGCTGGAGATGAAGCAGCGCTTTGATGTAGAGCTGGAGCTATATCTGAACAACTTAAAACTATATTGGGACAAAAGACTATAATTATTAGAAATAACATTTCCCATATGGATCAACCTTCCCATCCACAATATTGCGTAATGAGCTTGGACAACATCATTTGACAACAACCTCCATCATTCACTAGAACTATGAATCCATTTGTAGATGAGTAATGGATATGTTCCTTATAAAAGATATTTAACTCTTTGGGAAGTAATAAAAGGGAAAATTATATCATGGTATTTTATCATCACTTAGGGGATACGATTCAATTGTGTTCATTAATTCAGAACACTACGTATAAAGAAGAAATATAAAATATGGAATTGAAGGATTTTAATGAACTCTTCTTAGAAAAATATTTTCCTCCGGAGAAACGAGCAGATATGGATATTGAATTCATAATTTTGAGATAAAAGGGTGATGAGAATGTTGATAAGTATGAATCCAATTTCACAACATAAACAAGTAATTATATTTACCACATTCATAATCCAGAGAGAAAGATTAATTGTTTATTTGATGGGATTAAACTAATTCTTCAAAGGTTACTAGTCTGCCAAAATTTATCATCATATGAGGATATAGTATCATGTTCTATAAATATCGAGAAAAATTCTCAAAGTCTTAATACTAAAAATGGAAGTAAGAGAATAATATAATAGTGGATTAAGAGATAGATAAAGGGAAGAAGGGAAATAGTAATTTTCTAACATGTGATACTAGTGGAAAGAAACACCATGGTACAAGAAATAAAGTAAAATAATTTTTATTCAAGTGTAGAATAAAATAACACCATGCTCATGATTTCATGGATGAGAAATAATTTTACAATGTTTAATGCTTCCACTATAAGGATATAGGGATCTATATAAATGAATTACCAAATCATCAAGACAATATACCTTAGAATATTCTAATGGATGAAGGTCAAGATAATGATATTGATATAGCCAAAATGAAATAATTATTTTGCTAGAATTTTTTGATCCTAGAAATATGTTCTATGACATTATCGTTATAAGAATTATGAAACATATAAGGATTATATATTACATTTATTTAAGGGTCTGAGAGCATATTTTAAACGGTATCAATGACTAGAAAAGAAAATTAGTGGAAAGATGATCTTTTTGAAAACACACATTTGAAGGAATTATGACCCTAATATGTGATCTATGTATCGATACTAAAAAAGTGATGATTATCAGATAGCATTAATGACCATGAAATTGGTTTCTGATATTGATGGTTTATCTTTTATACAGTTTACTAAATATTTTGATTGAAGGAATATAATATACAACCTAAGATTTTATACATGTTTCCATTATGTTTTTGTATTTATTACCATGTTTTAGAAGAATATGTGTTCAATGTTTTCACATGTTAGGACTGTGACATTATAAAATGATTTGTGTTATTGAGGGGTAAAATTTTTATCATATTTTTTGGATTTGAAATATGTTTGGCAATATTTAAGAAGAGTCTTATGGTTAATTACTCATGGAATGGATTAAGTTTAATTTTTTATATTATTATTTGTGGTTAATGTATGAATTATCATATTATATAACATGTGCTAAACATTTTGGTTTTGAACAATATTTATATACTTAATGAATCACTTATGGAACTTAGGGTTTGTTAAAATTACTTCATGTATAAAAATCCATCTTGAATATCTATTTCATGCCATGAGAGATTAAGTGGTAATTGATCAAAGCACAACTAAAGGATAGAAATATGATTATGAAATTTAAATAAATTAGGTAATTTTATTTTATCATTTTATTTATCTATATTTTAATAGAATTCCTATATTCTAGGAAAAGGATTTTGGAACAAAAATGTTATTTTCCTAATTTTGTAACTGGGAAATCAATTTCCTTTTAACCAATCACATATTAATGGTTTTGTAATGGTGAACATTCTAATGCCTATTTTTTCAAACACTATTTATATAAACATGATAGTTATATTTATTTTCCGTGTCCACGTTTTCACTTACTAATAATGGTGTTCTATACAGAATCCTATTTTTCTTGGTGGCCATCAAATTTTTCTTTTTCTATTTTTAATAGTAGGTTTTATTTAACCATTTTATGATGTTTTATTTCCACAAGATTATTTTAAAATTTTAATTCCATGATTAACATTCACAATTTTAAATTTTTAGAATGTAATTTATTGAATTATGTGAAAATGTAACACCCTGGTATTTTTAAAAGAACACTATGTTCAATAGTTACATTACACAAAATTGCAATCTTATAGAAATGATTAAATATTATTATTTAATTTTGATAGTTACCACCTAGTAGTTGGAATAGTGGTAATGATTGATATTAGAAAACTTATATTTTACACATGTTTATAAAATTAATTCATTGGTCACCAATTAATCATAAATGAAAATAAAAACCAATTGAACACAAAAGATGTTTTTTATTAAAAAATTATTTTTACTCCCACAATAGAATTTTATGATAATAAATAAAATTAATCATTATTAGTTTATGATATTAATGAAATTTATATTTTACATTTTCAATATAAAAATTTAAATTCAACCAATAAGTTTGATAGGCTTATGAAAAAAAATAAATCCAATTTTTAGCATAGAAAGCTATATGTTTCTAAAAGGTAATTATTCTGCCTTTTAATAGATCACCAATTTAAAAAAAATCTAATTTATAAATTATATTTAAAATATATGCTTAATTTTCAAAATATTAATACCAAAATTATATTATGGTGAATTTTCGGTATTTTTCTGAGAATTTTCTTTTTTTATGAATTATGAAAAATATTCAATTTTAATTGAAAAATAATTTTTCAAAAAAATAATTTAGAATGTTAAATTATATTTTAAATTGTTTTTAAAGTAAAAATTGTTCAATTATATTTATATTAATACAATGGGGTAAATTTAAATATTTTTAATTTTTAATTTTGATATGAAAACATTTCAAACTTTTGATCATTTTCTCTTTAAAACTCTGCTTTGTTATCTGGTCTGTGGGATTAATTTTAAATATCATTTAACCACTTTTGTGGATTTAATTAGGTAAAACATATTATATATTTCAAATAATAGGGTCAACATTATTTTTTATGCTCATTTTTATTTTTATTCATAAAATGGTACCATGGAAAAAAAGATTTATTGTAGTGTATGTAAAATTATGCAATGGTTTAAAGTAAAAAGGTAACAGATTAAATAAAAAAACACTAAAACATTAAATGTTTAGTAGAAGTGTTTATCAATAATAAATATTAATTAAAACAATAATTATCATCCAAATTTTTTGGAATTAATTCTACCCAAATTTTGTTGTCTATAAACATAAAATAATCATTATTTAATAACTTAAAACCACCCCTCCCGAAGTAGAAATACCACACCTCACCTACCCAATTCTACTCCCAAGAATTAAAGATCCTAATATATAAATTTAACTATCTAATACCATCTTTACCCCCTAAAAAATGGTTCTAGTCTCACCAAAATAACAATTTTAAGGTCTTTATGGGATCCATCAAGAATGTGATATTCAAAATGTAATTTCCTCAAAACACAAATCTTAATTCATTTTATTCTTTTAATTTATCCTATACTCCCTCATACATTAATGAGTGATAATTATAGAATAATTTATATAATTGAATTTTATTTTTATTATGTAATACCGTATATCCATCTCTTTTATTATCACCTCTTATTCAAAGGAATGAAACCATTGTCCAAATTATGACAATTAACCGTCATCATGGATAATGATTATTCGTTTTCCATTACCGCCTTCAAGTATGATCATAAAACTATTATTATAGATAAGTTATATTTTAATAATTTTATTCTAAATTATTTCATTTTCTCTAGCTACTATATATACATAATATTAAATAAAATTGAACAATTTTGTGATGTTCGTAAAAACCAAAAAAAATAAACTAATCATTTATCATTTACATTTATCAAATGAATCATCATCTTGTATAAAGGAAAAATGATAAATGGAACCATTTAAACTTATTTAATTGAATCAATACCATTTCATTACAACTATATAGTTTTTATTATATTTTACAAGACCATCTATAGTTATGCACAAGTAAACTCATCATGAAAGAAACCCACCTGAAATAATGAAAATTATAACATTTTCTTAATTAAAGGGTGGTAAGATGATATAAAAGTACTATATAAGGTTTTATAAGTATTATTATAGTCATTTACAGAATTAATTTAATTCATTAAACATTAATACATGAGTTTATAATTCCCAAAAATAGAGAAAACATAATGTAGGGGTTTTCTCATCTCACATTTTCTTCTGTTAGATATATTCCTTATTCCCCAATTATTCATTATGTGTGGTGTATATACTTACCTTTAATATATCATATCATAAATTTAATTGTCTATATGTTACTAATTGTTTCAATTATAATTATTACTTTTAGGTTCATACTATTTATCTAATTACAAAGTGGTAAAGGAACTCTTAAACTAATTTCCATTCATTTGTTTAAACTTATACTTACTTGAATATGTCACAATAATGATATATATAAAAAAATTTGAATATATTATCTTCTATTTTTACTTTTTCTATGTGGATATATTTTTAATACATATAAACTAATCATTCAACTAATTCTCACTTTAATTATATGATATTTATAAGGAACAATGTTTTAAAACAATTGTTTTTTAAAATACACCCTTTAAACATTATTTTTATTCAATGTATATGTTTTATAAAAAACATTACTATGGATTTTTTATATCCTACTATTATATTTTAAATTCATTTATAATCATGTTTTAATATTTATAAAATGGATTTAAAGGTATATTTTTTTTTATAAAAAAGGATATTTGAGGCTTTTCTGAAAAACAAATATGGAAGGAATATATTTTTAACTTATACAGAACGAGTGGATTTTCCCAAGGTCAAACTCTTTAATGATATAAAGATATATTTAAAAGTTTAAATTTTTATTTTGAATGAAAATTTTTTCTTTTATCATTGTGAATTAATTTAAAAATAGGTTGTTTTAAAAGTGAAAATGGGTATTTTTCTTAGGAGTTTTTCAATGGTATCATTTTGAGAATTTTCATCTATGTCAGCATAGTTTTATCAATATTTTTCTTCATTGGGGTTGATATCTTATGATACCATCTTTCGTAATTTAATAAATTATTTTTATCTATTTTAATGGTGTAATATTGATATTCCATAGGACTAGTTATTGATTTCGTTAGGGTGCATCAATTCTGTTGTATTATTTATTCACGTGAGGAATGAATTAGACTTTGTAAGTGATATGTTGGTCTGTTATAGCTCCTCGATGCATTGGTAGGTCTCATTTTAAAACATATACTACGTTTTTTCCAATTTATTACCAATTTATAAAATTATTTCCATGAATCCTTGATGATGTATGATTCTTGGCATCAAGCCTAGATAGTATTAGATTCTGGGCACGAAGCCTCAATGGTATGTTTCAAATGTCTATCATTATGGATTTCATCATTATGAAACTAGTTATTAATTTACATGTGATCATTCTTTTAGTATAATAACCATGATTATGTTTTCTATATCATGTTATTATTTATATGGAATTATTTTTTCATCTTTTATTCCATCCATATTATTCTCACGTTATTGATTTAATGGCATGTGTTTTCCATTATTTTACCTTCCAATATTGATTATGCCATGTTAATTCATGTTATATTATATTTTAATTAACCCATAAAAATAATTTTAGATCAGCATTATTTTTTCCATTTCCATGGGTTATGAAAAATATATCATTTAATGAATTTTCAAGGATTCAATTTATTATAATTTGTTGTGTATTATCATTTTTTTATTCCTAATGTAAAATCGGTTTCATGTATGAAGTATAGTTTTCCAAAACTACTAAACTATTTAGAACCTTTGGTATTCTAAGATTGTATCTATGAAAATTTAATAAATTAACTGAACAACTTTGGGTCATCGGGGTCTGGTACTTCAATGTTACACTCTAATAAATGGTTAAATTCTCTCTGCAATTCCACCAGATCACTGTCTATCTAGTTGACATCCATTAATGTTTAGGGAGGCTCTCTATAGGTTTAGTGGGGGCCACCAATCCAAGAAATGATTGGGGGTCAAGGGAAGTTTGAAATTAGATAAATAATGATTGTTTTATAGTTTTTTAAAAATAATATTACTATTTAAAATCATTATTAGTAAACCAGCTTTATTCATAAAACATTTTCAAAACAAGATTGACATTGATTTATTCCTCAATAATTATAACAAAAAACTCAAATAGAATAAAATTATAACATAATAAATCATTATGTATTGTCTAATGAAATACCTAAAGTAATATATTAATGATGAATATAGTAAAAAATAAAGGGGTATATTGTCTCTATTATGAAACACGTGCTAAATAATATGAATTACAACATCAGATAATTTAAATAACTGATAACCAACTAATAAATGTATAATAAATGTGTATAATAAATTAGAAAAAAGGTTTATAGATAAAAATAAGTTTATAAAATGAATTTTCAAGATATTTATGTTTATTATACAAGAGGTTAAATCTTTATATGGAGGATGAGAAATAAGATAAGGGGTTTTTCTAATCTCAATTTTTATTCTTTTAGACTTATTTAATACACACCAATTTTTTTAGTTTATATGGTACATTTAATATCATATAGTTAAACATTAATATTATTTCCCATAAATTATAGTGGATTAAAATTATATTTCATGTTATTTTAATAATTCATATTGTTTCAAATGATTATAATGGTGTGAGGGGTTTTGTTAACTCATATTTGGATTCATTGGGTTATAATTTAACTTATTAAAAATCATGATTATAAGTCCAATATATTCTTCTATTTAACAATTTAAATGACATTTTCACTCTTATATCTAGGTAAATTATATAATAAATTCAAATATTTTCCCTTAATGAATTTATTTCTCAAAAATTATATATTTGTTAATAATAATTCCCATACTCTTTACTGATTGTTTCTCTTATATATCCATATTTTCTCTTCCCATCATTTTTATTGTTTATATTTGTAAGCCCAATTATGTGTCATCTCATGTGACCTTAATATTCCAAATTTACTCTTTTCAAAAGGAAGCTTTATTTTCCATTTTTATGATGTGTATTTTTAATAAAGGTATTTTAAAATACTGAAAAAGTTTTCCTGTATTCCTAATATGTTTTTTCATCCTTTTTATATTTCCTAAATAGAACCATTTTATAATTTTGAAGGCTTTAATTTTTAATGTTCTTCTTATTAATTTTTTTTAAAATGATTCACTTCATATTTTTTAAAATTTAAAATATTTTTCAAGGATTCTATTGGGATTTATTTCCAAATAATTATATATAGAAGTCCTTCATTTAAATTTTTCAAGAGTGTCCTTTTTAAAATTGATGTATAACTTTTTATTTTTATGATAATTTTATGAATTGTTTTCTAAATAATTTTAATTTTTACTTTTATTTTCATCTTTAACTCTAAAATATTTATCTCCTATATAGTGATGATTTATTCATTACCTTCAAAATTCCTATATGAAAAACTAATTTAGGGTGATTGATTTTTTTGGAATAAACTAATATACCTTTGATATTATGTTTTTGTTATAAAATTTAGAAATTATGTGAATCCCATTTTCTTTTCCTGGGTTTTCATAATACAATGAAGGAGTTATATATTATGGAATAAAAATGTATATATGATAAAAAGAGGGGTCCTATATCACCCTCTAATGCCCTAATTAGATTTTTATATATCATGAGATCAAGAGGATGCACTAGTTATTAACCCAATACCAAGAGGGTACATAGGTTTTTATCCCAGGAATAATAAGATAAATGGGTTTTCAGCCCAGCCCAAGAGGTTACACAAGTTGTTTGGCCAAGCCTAGGGGGGTACATGGGTTGTTAGCCAGAACCTAATATATTATGGGAATCTTGTAGAAACACTTGATCTACTAGGTCATAATTTTTTATTCTTATGGTTTATCACATATCTATATACCCATGAAATTATATGGCTCACGGTTATTATATCTTATTATAAACTCTTATCTCATGGAATATGTTTGATAATTTGAGATTTCATGTCCTTATATTATGTCTTATAAAAAACTGTTATTATTTTAAATTATATTTTATAATATATTTATCTCATTCCCAGATATATGATCTAACCGCTGATGAAATTTTCTAAATTTTTTAACTTACTAAGTATTTGAGATCACCCCTTTATTATGTTTCCATTTTACATGTTATGAAGGTGTGTATAATCTAGAAGATGTCAATAAGGGGATCTATTATGGTGTAATTATATATTAATATTCACTATTATAATCTTATGTAACTAATATATGAAGATATTAAACATTTTAATCATGGTATTTTGTTATTATTGTGAGATGTAATGGTTAAATATTTGGAATATATGTAAGTTTAACTTGGGTTATCTCACTTGGTATTGAATCCATTGCTAAAGAATGTGTTCTCAGCATCTGATCTTGGAGTGTGGTCTATGGAACCTCGATTTTTATTATATGATGGTTTAGTTATTTTATGATAGTTATGATGAGGGAAGTTTAGTTAATACATTAAGGATATGTCTATGTATAGTATAACATCATAAAATTGTACTAAATTATAAATTGTGTGGTTTTCCTTGAAAATAATCTCAATTCTAAGCACTATAGGAAGATACATTCTCCAAAAAATATGTACCTAGAGGTAATAACCGTGAAATTGACTTTTAAATATTAACTCTACATTTACCTCTTATATGACAAAAAGTCCTAACTGATTACATAGATTCAAACTCTCAAAGGATATTCTTTGGTTAATCACATTAAATTTGTAAACCATTTGAAATGATTGATAATGGAATTAGGTTTGGAATTATCATATAACCAAATACATAAAGAGACCTATATTGAACCCGAGAGTTATTTAGGTTGAATTGAAATCTAAGATGATGATTTGGTTGATTATGACATTTTGAGGATAATTTTTCCAGGATATTGTTTATAATAATTATATTATGTTTTTTAATCCCTCATATTGACCCCTTTTAGTATGATTAATATAAAAGGTTTGGATGAACCCTGTTAACAATGTATGTGGGGGTAAATGTTTTGATATTCCCAATGAATTAACAAATGAGATAATTATTGGAGTGAGAAATATTATTTTTATGCCTAACCAGATAACTCGAGTTATGTTTAAAAATTTTAACAGTGTTAAATTATAAAACGTGCCACATAATATAAAAATATAGTTTCAAATTAGTTTATATAATTAATATTAAAAGTAAATAAGAATTAACTTCCCATGTGTCAATAATGTGCAAAGAAGAACCCATGGGAATTTATAAAAGGAAAAAAGATATTGTTTCAAGTGTGTAGGAATTGGCATTCAAGATAATTATTTCTACAGAGAGATAAATAGTTTAAATAATACAATGGAATGTATAAAGGTACTAACTAATATATTACTCGTGCACCATTTCTTCAAATGCAATGATTTGGGGAATTATATAAAACGATTACCTAACCCAAGGGCTAATGAGGATAATTGGTATGAGAAACCACCAAGGAATTAATAAAGAACCTATGAAATGACTATTACTAAAGTGGATCATAATAATTATTCTTCAATTACCCATAAGTTTATATTTTTAGTTATCTTTTTGGATTCTAGTTCTAGCCACTCCATTATATCTATGATTTTAAAGATTATTAAATCATCACCCAAATGAATTTATTATTAGATAGAACTTCTAGTTTTATGATAATAGAGACTCAAGTTAAATTTTATATGAATATAAATATTATTATTCTCACTTTAGGATGGATTTGATGTGATTTTTTTAAACTGGTTCTCAATCTACACACAGACTCTATATTGAAAAATAGTTAAATCATATTTTATATCATAAATAAACATATTATCATTTATCACTATAATGATGAATGCAAACTCTATAGGAAAATTAATTCCATTATATAGGTCTTAAGACACAACCCTATGGTGTATTTTGGAAAACTAGTTTGAGAGAATATCGAAATTGAGATATTCTTATTATGAATGAACAGATTAGTTTTTCGGCTATCTAAAGTTACCAAGCTGTACAACTCATTAAAAAATCATGATTCATGCCTATCTTATAGGCACCCATAACTACTTCACTACTATGTAGTAATTCAAATTGTGGGGACTAGATTTATTTAAGGGATAGAATGTTACATCACCATTTTTTACTATATAAATATATTTTTTTGGATATCTCATTTCTCATGAAACACCAAACTAAAACTAAATAGTGATACATTTTATTAAAATTATACTTCAAAAAAATTAAATATACTTATCATAATGTGACCCTTGAAGTAGTGGTTAAAAATAATAGTAACTATATTTTTAAATCAATAAATAAAGGAAAATAAAGGGTTAATTTTTAATAAAATTCCAACAATAAATTTCAATTAGGAAAATTTATTAAATACTAAGATCATTATAGGCTAAATATACATTTTAAAAAAAATTACTTTTTAGGTGCTATGTATTTTTACATTAATAAAGTAAATATATTATGGTTTAATGATGAAGAATATTTATTATTGATATGAATAATAGATCAAAACTAATTAATGTTTTCAAAAATTGGATATAATAATAATAATAGTTAATATATAAAAAATATTTTTCCTATTAAAAACAGTTTTCATAATATTTTATATTTACATTTAAATAATAAATTACTAGATTTTAGAATTTAAATACTAAAAAATTAAATTAATTTTTGGATTTATCATGTCAATATTATCTATATATGAATTTTTTATATTTTTATAAACATAATTATTTTAAGGAGAGTAGTGAAAAATAATGTTTATACTTATACAATTATACTTATGACATTATAAAAAACTAAGTACGAATTTAAAACATATAAAACATTTTTCATGATGACAAGAGGATTTAAAGAGTAAATTAGCTAATTTAAAAATAATATGTTTAATTTTGAAAAATAATCTTTAAATTTTTGAAACAGAAGAAATATTTATTTAAAAAAACTATTTTTAGTCCATTTCTTTCAATTCTGTATCCACAAGGTGGAATTCAATTTTTAACTTGTATTAAAGCCAAAATAACTGTAATTTGTTTAAAAATTAACAAATTAATTTCATTTAAACCAATAAAATTGTTAATTTTATCCAAGATATGATTTTTATAGATTCAATTTATTTTAAATACGTTTTTAAAGGTAATGTGCGGCATTATTAAATTAATGTTTTCTTTTCTATGGAAATATTATTTTAAAAATTGATTTCATATATTTTAATATGAATGTTAAAGTTATTTAGTATGGTTGTTTTTATTTTTATTCTTTATTTTTTTCGAGGTTAAAAATGCAGTTACCATGATAAAGGTAAACTAAGATGAAAAGACATTTAGCAAGTGTAAAAGGGCCAAAAATGTGTTTAAAACATGTCTTAAAATGAGTGTTTGAGGTTTGTATCATCCAAAACATATACCAAATTCATTATCAACCATATTTGAATCCAATTTCCATGTGAAAATTCATATCCTTTTATATTAGGATATTATATTCACAAAAAAACTATTCTCTCCGCTTATAAAAGATCACTTCCACCACCCCTTCAAAGACCCTCTAAAAATATGACGTCCCCTCTTAAACTCTTCCCCTTTTAACTCCCCTAGAATAATCTTCCATTTAACTAAGGTAATGGTCATACTAATATATACTATGTCCTATATTTATTGGAATTACATCAAGAGAGTGTTGAAATTCTCAATGTAAGTACTAATCACTCCCTAATCTTTTTCCTTATCTACCTTTCTAATCAAATAATATCTTACCCATTAAAAACTAATGAAGTCCCCATTATTTATATACTAGTATGTTTTTTATTTTTATTGAATAAACATTATCTTCATTTCCCCCTTTCACATAGGAAAACGAAAAAAATCCCAAATGATGTGTTTTTATGTTTATGGAATAAAATATATCCACCTTTTCACTTTTACCTTTTGGAAGATGAAAATGTTGTTTGTTCAAACATCTGAACTACCCCCTCCAAAAAGTAACATGTTTTGTTTTCTCTAACCCCCTTACACAGTTATTTAAAAATGTTTATTTAATAAATATATATCATAATTATAACATGATAATTATTTTTAAAATATAAATCATTTCAAACAATTCTCTCATTAAATGGGAAATGAAAACATATTCCATCCATACGTGCAGACTATCACCTCTAAGAACAACATGTTCCGTTTCCCACCACTTATATTTAAGGATATTTATAAAATGTGGTTTATTAAATAGATATTATATTTATGAAATTATATATATTCTTAAAATATAAATAACTCATTATATAAATAACATTTACTATAACCACTTGTTGTAAATATAACCACCTAAAACCAGCATACTAAATGGAACAATAATTTATTATTTATAAGTAATAGATTCTTTTTCATTTATCTTATTATAATAATTATTAAAAATAATGATTTATTTCTTTAATATAATCTATATAATTTCATTTTACTTATAGAATAATTATATTATAACTAAATCACTTCACAAATTTCTCTTAATTGTATATGTTATTGTCTCGATCAAATTAACATTCAACATGAAAAATGCTAAAATTCTATGTCATGAAGGGCTATGAAAACTCGATTACTGGTAAAATTATACATTTATTAGTAAATAAATTTATTGTTTTATATTTGAAAAATGTTAATATTAGTATTTAAAATCATTGTTAATAAACTAAATTTATTATTTAATAATTATCAAAACTAGTTTGTCACTGATTTTGCCTTCGTTAATCATAAACAAAACTCAAATGGAATGAAATTATCAAATTATATGTCATTAAGGAAAATATATTATATTACTAAAATAATTTTTTAATAACAATATTATTATCAAATAATAGAGTCTGATGACACCATTATGAAACAACTTCAAAACATTCAGAGTTACTACATTTCATAATACAGATAAGCAGTAACTAAAAAATGAATGTATTATAAATGTGTACAATAAAATAATAAAATGTTTTATTGATAATAATAAAATTTATAAATTGGTTATTAAGATATTTATTTATATTATATAGGAGGTTTAAATTATTTTTTGGAATCCTAGAATTAAGATAAGGGTTTTTCTCATCTCAATTTTCATTCATTAAGACTCATGTCATATCCAACACTTTTTTTCAATTATTTGGTGAATCTACTACCCTTTG
The DNA here is from genome assembly GCA_963277665.1 of Viscum album. Lineage (NCBI taxonomy): Eukaryota > Viridiplantae > Streptophyta > Magnoliopsida > Santalales > Viscaceae > Viscum > Viscum album. Next base: position 648,921,950 of record OY728119.1, read on the forward strand.
GGTAAAAATTATCAATAATATCATGAAATTAATTTTCTTCAAAAATCCACTTCAATTTCTCTCTATCAATGTTTTTTTAAATGTTACTAATGTTTTAATGGATTTTATTAACCCAAATTTTGGTTCTTTGTGTTATAAAAAAACTTATTGCACTTCATACTTATCAGTTCACTGTATAATTTTATTTATCATTTAAACTGATATTTTCACTCCTATATATAAGAAAATGACATTTTAGATTAAAATCTTGTACCTTGGTGAATTTATTTATTAAAAATTTTATCATTATAAAGAATAATTCTCATCCTTTTTAACTGTTGTTTCTCTTCAATGTCTATATTTTTTCATCGCATTGATTTTTTCCTTTATAATAGGAAATATAACTATTTTCTATCTCTTATGACGTTCATATATCATTTTTTTTACTTTCAAAATTATGTTTTATTATACCTTTATATGATATGGGTTTTCAAATAAGGTATTTTGAAATATTAAAATGGTTTTATTTCCATGATCTTATTTTTTATCTTCTACTCTATATTTACTCAGGATATCCTTTATGTCTTCTTCAAGGATCCATTGTTGAAAATTATTTTAAAAATTAAACGATTTCATATAGTTTCAAATAAATTTTTTAAAAACATTATACAATTTTTCAAGGATTTATTTTTGAGATTTGATTCCATTTAATGATATTTAAAATGATATCTTTTCAATTTATACCAATTTATCATTTAAAAAGTGATGTATAACTTCTTATTTTTATAATAATTTTAGGAAATATTTTATAAATAATATTTTTATTTTTAATTCTATTTTCTTCTATAACTGTAAAATAAATATCTCCTATAGAGTTATGTTTTATGAATCAAATTCTTAATTATTATATCTAATACTATTTTTTATTTGAATTTTTTATCTCAACTAAACTACTTTTTATATTACAATATGTTATACCATTTGGAAATGATATGAAACCCATTTCTTTTCTATGAATCTTTATGATATCATTAATCATTGATATCTTATGGCCCACGTATTTATGGATTATGGTGAGTGGGATACTATATCTCCCTCTCATTCATTTATTTATGTTAAATATTTAATAATTATAAGTCGATTCATTAGTTTTTATCCCAATTCCTAGATGGTACATGGGTAGTTATCCCCAAATCAAGAGGGTTGATAGGTTATTATCCTAATCCAACTATGTTATGGGAATCATGTAGTAATTCCAAATCAACTGGGTTATTATAACCTATGATTATGATTTTTCACATTTATATATACCCATGTTATTCTCCATAAATCATGATTATTTACTCATTATTATGAACTCTTCTGTCATGGAATATGTTTGATCATTTGATATTACATGTCCTTTTATTACACATTAAGGAAAATTATTATTATTTTGAGTCATTTTTTATAACATATATCCCCCATGATCTGGTTTTCTCTTGTTTATGATCATACCACTGATGAAAATTTGATGCTTTTTTCTCTTTCTGGGCATTGGAGATCACCCTTTTTAATGTTTCACTTCCCCAGGTTAAGAATATTAGTATAACCTAGGAGATGTATATAATGGGATTGTGTATAGTATTATTACTGAAACATGTTCACAATAATATTCTTATATATCTACTCTCCAAAGACACTAAACCTTTAGATCTTGGTATTATGTGATTATTGTGAGATTTTATGCATAAATGATTTAGTTATATGTATGTTTATCATAGGTCATATCACATGGTATGGAATACAATTATAATGTATTTTTTAACATCGGATATAGGATTTCTAGTATAGTTTTCATCAACTAAAGACACTTCCCATATATATTCTTCCTCTTGTCCTGAGCTTCTCTCTTTATGATTAGAAATCCAAGGCTTGAACAACCTTTAATAATAGCATTCAACAGCCAATCATCTCAGGCCTAACTTCACCTAAACCCAAAAATACTCACACCACCATTACATCATCCTCAATAAATAAAACCATATATTAGAATCCATTAAACATATCAAGAAATATATAATTGGGCTAAATCTCTATCAAGTGAATAAAATATATTGATTCATATCATAAAACTCTTATTCTGTACACCAGTTCAACCATAATCAATATCTCCCCTTGAAACTAGGATCTCTCATAAATCATACTTGTCTCAAAATGAAACTAGTGAACCAAAAAAATTTACCATCAACTAGATTCTCATTCTTGGTCAATTTTCATTGGTAATCATGGATTCTTATAAATAGTGAAATCAGTAAAATTTAATACAATCAAACGATGTAAATGGAAGTTTATGTTTAAATTCATTAGCAATGTTGTAATGAGAACTAATAATCCCAAAAATATTAAACCATTAGTAATGAAGCCTCCTTTGTGTATGGATTTTTTTACTCACCAAAATTATAGCAAACCTATCCTTTTACACATATATTTACGTGCTTCTAAGAATAGCTAACTGTAAAATACAAACCAAGGATGGTAAACACTAGTGTCTTTGTAAGATTTGGTACATAATTAGAAATCGTGAAACCAAATTAAAAACATGATTATTTAATCTCCATAAATAGATACTAACTATCTTATATATATTATATCTACATAGGATAACATTGGGAATAATAGAATCGAAGGGATGAGCTAAAAAGCCTATTAAGGGAAAAAACATTGTAGTAACAAATAAAACATTGGTTAGAAGGTATAACAAGATGATAAAAAAGTCATGGAATATAAGTTAACATATTGAAGAATATAATGTAAAACATGGGATCATATAATCAAAGAATCATAAAAATGTGGAGGAACCATATAACATGACATAAACATGAGTCAAGTAAAACTGTCATGACTATATAACATGATGTAAAAGGTCCCATAATGGAATCACGTTTAATCCCAATACCAAAATGACATATCATGAGAATAAAAATAACTGAATGTATTGAAGAACTATCTAGTAGTACCCATAATAACATGTTGATTAATTTTTGTTTCACATGAATAATCAATTATAAGGGATAACATTGGGGTTACTGATGGTAATAAATGGGTATCATAATCATGTCATAAAAAATAATCAAGAGAACATCATAATGGTGTCCGTAAAAGAATATAATTAAATTATATATAGACATTAATAATAAAAAATAAGAATATATAATTTAAATTATGTCCAACTGAGGTGAAAACGTGTAAAGAGAGTGTTTAATAAACTTTAGAAATGTGAAACTACATTGTGGTTTAAGAGGAAATATAATAGTCTTTTTGAAGAAGATAAAGTTATAATTTTTTCCTTAAAACAATGAATAAAAATGTATATTTTTTAATGATACAATTATTTATTTTAGAAAAGTATTGGGTGATTAAAATATATTATGGAGTGTACTTGAAAGTGGATATGAAATTGGGAATTTCCCTTTAATCGAGCTTGCTTATCGGGAGGAATTTGGAAAGGGAATATTATAAAACATGTATTTACCTATAAAAGAATGAATAAATGAGCTGGGTAAATATTTTTGGAACATACACACAAAATTTAAGAGGACTACATAAAAATAATTACTAATTAAATTGGGTTAAAGATAGAAAAATGTGCAACCTGAAGGGAAACAGGAGGTTCGGAGAGAATCTCATAACTTTGATTGAAAGTGTTATATACTTGTGCTTAATATCCTAGATAATAAAAATAAATCCTTTAATTAATTAATTTATAACATATTATAAATTTATTTAATTTATTTTAATTTTATTAAGTTCATTTATGTCCTTTTTGATGAGTTATATACATCAATTCCTTCATTCAGGGAGTGTTCATTTTCTGGATTTTCATGATCGGTTCACTTGTATATAAGTATGGATGATCATTCAAACTAAGAATCATTCTAAAAAACAGAAATTACATGTTATTAATTGACTAAAATAAGTTTAAATTATATTATATATACTTCGGTTATATGTTATGAGAATAATTCATTAGATAAAACATTAATGAAAATGATTTAATTTAGGTTGGCGGTTTTTACGACCATTACGTACTAATATAATTTTTTTTAATATCATGTTAATATATTGGTTCCAAAAAATATTTGACTTATAAGATGTATATTGAAATATTATTAAACCATAATGATGCTTTTATGAAAATCCTTGAAGGAGGTAATTAAAAATGAAACTGCATCGTCCAAGATTATTGTAAATCGACACATCATGGATGATGTTTTTATTTTTAGAAAAAATGGGATAGGAGTAAAGGTTTTATGAAGAATATTACATTAAACAAATCATGTATATATAACATATTGGAGTTATAATGTAACTTTGATAAGGGTGGGAGAGGATAGAATAACAAAATGAAAGAAATTGAAAAATAATTAAAAGAAAAAAGGGGATTTTCCCTCTTGAATTCCATCTCCTTGAGAACCTCCTTGAGGCACTTGGGTTAGATATTTTATTGAGGAAAAAACACATATACATAATGATTTGGATTTGGAAGACGATTGGATAGAATTTTTACAATATTCAAGTCTTTTAAATTGTGAGAAGAAGATGTGGTGACAGAGGTATTTATAGTGTGAGAAGAGGGGTAATATTTATTATTATATTCATTATTTCTTTATTTTGGCTCAATACTACAAATAGTGGTGATCCTTATCAATAAATATATTAGCTAATGAATTAGTGTTTGAGACTATGGTTCTGACTTAAGTCATACGTCATCCATGAATAAAAAATTCACGTAATTAACTTATATCGTAAATTATAGTATTTCACTATTCAAAAAAATTAAAATATTTTAGAAAAAACACAAAATATTAACTCTAACCATTTCTCAACATGTATAATTAAAAAATTTAATCCATTTATGAAAGAGTTTTCTAAATATGAGAAATTTATTTTTTATATAAATTCTTCATTTACTCAAAAAATACAAATTTTAAATATCATTACTGGTTTTATGGCACATTCAAAAATTAATTATGGTCCCATAAAGTTATATTATAATAATAATACTACAAAATGTAATCCTATGAATCTATTTTATGCAGATAAATTTTCTTTTCAATTATTATTTTTATTATAAAATTTTAAAAAAACATTTATGTTTAAAAAAGATACCAATACATAATTTATCATTTTAAAAAAATTATTGACATATTCCTTTATATAGATATATTATATTTTCATTCATAAGATTCCAAAAATTTATGTAAAATCTAATATGTGATGTTACTATTCTATTGAATGGTTTACTATTCCTAATTGTTACATTACTATTCCAACGGTCAAGTTAATATTCTAATGGTATAGGTTCCTTAATTTATATAAATAACAATTGTTTTATTCTTGATTTATGAAAATATTGTTTTTATTAGGTTTTCAATGTTATGTATTAGTTATATAATAAATAACATAATTATAAGGAGATAAATTTCTTTGATAAAAGTTTAGGATTCCACATTCTTCACCCCTTTTGAAATTTCTCCATCAAAATTTTGTTTAAACTATTAATGTATAAATAGGTGAGGGTAATTCTCCTTCATTTCTTATTATGGTTCCCATGTCCCCTCTTTGTACTTATGGGTTCTTCATAATACTTTGACTAGGTGAGTAGTCTTGTTGCATATAATATTATCTCTATAGTCCAAGATCTTCACTGGATGCTCTTCATACAATAGGTCATTATCTAGTTGTAACACCTCCAGATTAAGTACATGTAAGGGATATGGTATCAAATTCCGTAAGAGGGATATGTGGAATATGTCATATACTTGAGACATGGTAGGAGGAATTTCTAGTCAATAGGCCATATCACTGACATGATCAACAATCCCAAAGGGGATGATGTACCTAGGAATAAACTTTCCTTTCTTCCCAAATATCATGATCCTCCTCTATGGGGATATATGCAGGAATACCATGTCTCCAATAGTAAACACTAGGTCCTATTGATGATTGTACACAAGTATCTTCTAATAGATTTGGGGTACATTGATGTGCTTCTGAATGTAATTCCTCTTTCCTACCACTTCATTGACCACTTTTGGTCCTAGCATCTTACATTCAATGACTTCATACCTATATGTTCGTGTTATGAATCTTTTCCCATAAAGGGATTTATATGGAGCTATTTTGATTCTCGAGTGAAAGCATTTATTATAGGAGAATGCAAACAGTGGTAGATTTTAGTATTATCATCCTTTAAAGTCCATAGAATGTGATCTAAATATCTCTTCTAGTTTTAGAATATTCCACTTATATTGGCCATCAATTTGATGATCACGGGAAGTATTGAAGTTCATCATAGTTTTTAGAGCATTTTGGAGACTTTTCTAGAACATTAAGGTAAATCTCAACTCTTAATCACATACAATAAATAGTGGTACTCCATGTAGCCAAACCAATTATTTGATGAATATCCATGCAAATTGGTTGAGTGAGGAGTCCTCTAGAATTGTTATAAATTTATTTGTCTTTGTAAGATGATCCACAAGAACCCATATAGAATTGTTTAATATCGATTCCATCAGACATATAGTGACAATGTCCATGGTGATGTTATCCTATTTCCATGTTGGTGTGGGTAATGGTTTTATAATCTCATTATACATTTTCTATCATCATTAACAAGCTAACATACAAGTAAATTCGATGTATAAATAGTGATTTCCTTCTTTATATTGTCCCACCATTGCTGATCTTGTATATCTCTATTAATATTTTTGCTTCCTAGGTGAATAGAGAATATTGATTTATGTTTGTCATTTAGAAGCACTCTCTTTATCTATGAATTGGATGGCAATCATAGTCATAACCAAAAGTTTAGGACTCCTTCCTCATCCATTTTAAACTCTGGGGATTTCACTTTTCTGATAACATACACCTTTATCTGTCTTAATACATCATTTCATTGATAATACTTTATTTTCCCTTTGATAGATTTTTGATAAATCATTTGATAAAGGATTGATGAATCGATGACCTTCATGATTCTCATGTCCATCCTTTGTGAAAATAATAATATTAGGTCCTTATCAATTATCATCATTGTTAATGTTTGATGATCTTTTGTAATTAGAAAATCTTCCTCTGTATTTTCCATAAGAGGATGGTAGTAGATTGAGCCATCAAAAACCATAATAATATCTAACCATCTTTTTGGAACATATTAATATCATTCTGTGGTAATATATATTGGACACACTTAATATCACTATACATGTCACACATATCCTAATAGAGATAATGCCTCCATATTTTTAATTCAAATATCACAGTTGTCAACTCCATATCATTTGTGGGATAGCTTTTCACATGAATTTTTTACTACCTTTAAATGTAAGATATTAATTTATAATTTTGAATCAATATACAACCAAATCCATTATTCAAATCATCATTTCATACCATAATGAGTTCCCCACTTGTTCAAAGTGTGAGTACTTGCACAGTGATATGACTCTCCTTAAACTCTTTGAAATGGTCTTCATATTCATTGGTCCAGAAAAACATTTCTCCATTCTGATTTAGCTCTGTTAGTTAGTTTGGAAATCATGATATGTTCACTCACAAATATCTGATAATACTAAGATAAACTGAGGAAACTATGGATCTCTGTTGTAGATGATGTCCTAGGCCACTCTTCTATTACCATTTTCTTGTAAGGGTCTACATATATTCCATTTTTAGTGATAACATGTCCCAAGAATGATACATCCTACATCCAGAAATCACATTTAATATATTTTCCATATAGTTTCTCCCTTTTAAAATTATTTTGCATAGTATTTAAATACTACTACTGTTCCTCCTTGATCATGATGTACATTAGAAAATAATCAATAAATACTACCACAAATTTTTTTAGGTATTATCTAAAGAGACTATTCCTTAAATCCATTAATATTTCCAGATAATTAGTGATACCTAGAGGAATCACATTGAACTCATAGTTTTCATACTGCATTCAAAAGGTAATCTTGGGAATATATTCATTTATTACCTCTAATTGGTGATATCTTGACTGAAGTTACACTTTAAAGAAATACTTGAGCCCACAGAGTTGATCGAAAAATTACTCTATTTGTGTAAGGAGATATTTTTTTCTTATCATGATTTTGTTTTGTTCATGATAATAAGTGCATAGGCACATTGATCCATCCTTATTATTAATGAAGAGGACTAGTTCACCCCTCGGTGAAGAACTAGAGCATAAAAACCATTTTCATGATTATCTTGTGATTGATTATTCAATTTATCTAACTCAATGGTGGTCATTCAATATGGTGTCTGTGATAAATTTAGGGATCCTGGAATAAGTTCAATTGAGAACTCAACCGCTCATTTGTGAGGTAGACTGGAAAATTCTTCAGAAAACACATCAGTGTAGTCCCTCACAATGCTAAATTATTTGAGAATGATCATATCCTTTGTCTCAAGAATTTTATCTAGATATTCCCTCTCATAATGAAATAATATCCACAATTGATATGATGATTCTGAAGGAGATTTATCACCTTCCTTACACATGTACATAATTGGAGGATGCTTCACGATGTGAAGATTATTCTACCTTTCTCAATAATTAATGTTGAATATATATAATGATAACTAATCCATTCACAATATAACATAAAATGTAAAAAAATGGTGTAAGATATGACTTTCTGGGAGGTTTATTCTACAAACATTGACTAGGGAGGTGCTGAATAATTTGGATTCAATAATTTTCCCATTTCTTTTTCTCACTAATAACTCAACCTCCAAATTTAGAATTGTGCTTGGAATTGTTATAATAAAATATCAAGATATAAATTAATACATAGATCTAGAATCAAATTGTATGTTTTTTATTCTAGATTGAATAAACAGCATACCTATCACCACATCATTCTCATATTCCACCTCAACAATAGTGATAGAATACTCCCTTTATTTTTTCCTTGGAGGTTGTTGTTGATGATTTCCTCCAACAATACTTGGCTTAGAGAAATGGATCACATAATTCCCATATTCCCTGTAGATGAAACACTACAACATTGGTTGATTATTAATATAAATATTCATTTATTCCGCCAAATTTTTGGGATTCTTCCTTTCCCTTCAAAAATCATTATACAGATGCCCATCTCTTCCAAATTTAAAGCATCTATTGGTTCCCCAGAGATAGTTCCTAGGATTCTTATTCCCACATTTTCAATATGTGGGATGTTATAATTTTTAACCATTATGGGATTTATATTTTTACCCACATATATTAAACACCATTTTCCACTTTTTATCTCTAGTTCTAATAGACCACTAAGATTCTATGATCTTCATTTCAACCTTAAGCTCCCAACTAACAATCTCATCATAGATGTGAAATTCTTGTATCTATAGGTATTTTTGTAGACTCAAATTTATTCCACTATGTAATATATCCACATTAATTTTTTATTTCATGACAAAGCCAGAGGTGTATCCTAAAAACCATGTAAATATTTCCTCATATTCCTCGATAGACTCTTCTTTCTTCCGCTTCAGTCTGATGAACACCTGTTCCATCTTAATATGGAGAGTTTGTCGAACATATTTATTGAAAAATATTTTCTTAAAATATTCCCATTCCATGGAGTCAATTTACTTATTAGAATTTTTTATATCAGTGTACACCACAAATTAGATTCCCTATCAAAATGATTGACCGCTAGTATGACATTATCTTATTCTAATTATTGAAGGACAAAAAATATCTTCTCAATGGAGTTACTCTATTGTTCCATGATGATGGGATCAAAATATCCACAAAATATGGGAGGAATTTGTCTCAAAAATGATTAAAACATGACATTATCTTTCTTAGGATATGGAGGAAGGTCCACATGATTCCTGTTATTATTCATTACTTGATCAAGTTGAGAAAGTATTTTCATGAATGTTTTAGCACCCCTTCCCATCCGATTTGATATTTCATTAGGGAAATAATCACCTAACATATCACATTGACAGTTAGAAAGATTTCTCTTATTTACATCCATTAACTAAGAAAAAGAATGAAAAATTATTAGGGCATCAATACTATGCTAAAAAACATATAAAAAGGAAACATTGAATATATAAGAATAATTTTATAAATGTAAATTATATCATAACATGTGATTCCCTAAGATTAAATCAAGGTTATCCAAGGTGATAGAATTATCCCTAGGTTTATTACTAATGTTTTATAATAATAATCCCCAAAAATTACATGACTATGATATGATACCAACTAAAAATACCCAATCATATTTCACATATTTTCAAATGATTTTACGAATAATTAACCATCAAATGAAAAACAAGGATTGTAATGCCTAGTTTCTCTTGAGGATTAGGTAAAAAATTAGAAATCATGAAACCAAAATAAAAAAAACTATATTTTATTTAATCTACATAAATATATCCTTTATTACTTTAAGATTTTACATTTTCATAGAAAAACTTAGGGAATACATGAATAAAAGGGTTGAGCTGAAAACCATATAATAGAATAAATAAAGAAATAAAGCATAATATATGGGTTATAAGTAATAACATGATGGCATAAATAGGAATTGAACATGAATAATCATATAAAATAATTTCATGTACAATATGGGATAACATAATAATGTCATCATAGTAATGTGGTATAAACATACAACCTAAAAAAATTGAGTCAAGGTGAACTGCCATGACTATATCACATGGTGGAAAAAGTCCCACAAAGGAATCGGGTTTACACCCTATCCCAAAATGACATCTAATGAAACGTAACATTACTCAATTCATTTGAGATTTATCTAAGTTCACCCATAATAACATGTCCATGCATATGTGTTCCACAATAAGAATCATAAATAATAGATTACAGAATAGTTACCCATTAAAAAGAATGGTTATCATAGTCATGTCATAAATCATAACCAAGGAAACATAATAATAGTGCCCATGAAAGAATGTATTTAAATAATAAACAGACATTAATATGGTTTAATAGGAATATATTATGATAAATTATGTCTAACTAAAGTGAAAACATGAAAAAATAGTGTTTAACATACTTTAGAAATGTGCCACTTCGGTGTAGTTTTAGGGAAAATATAAAAGAGTAATTAAAGTATACAAAGGAATATTTTCTGTCATAAAACAAGAAATGAACAAAGATAGTTTTTTCAGGATTAGAATTTTTATTTTATAAAATATTTTAGTCTTAAAATATATTGTGTATTGTAATATAAAATGGATAGAAATTGGGATGTTCACTTTAATCGAGCTTTCTTAATATGAGGAATGGGAAATGAAACCTTATAAAACATGTATTCCCCCCATCAAATAAAGAATAAGTGAGATACGTATACATGTATAGAACATACACACATAATTTAGGAGTAGTAAATAAAAATAATTAAGAATTACATTGGGGTAAAGAGCTATAAAAAGTAACCTAGAGGGAAAATTGAAGTTCGGAGAGAATCTGATACCTTATATTTGAAATTGTTCTGAAATTATACTTAATATCTTGGATAATAAAATAAAATCCAATAATTAAAGAATTTTTAACCTCTTTTACATGTATTTAATTTATTATAAATTCATTAGGTTTATTTATCAACTTTTTGATGAGTTATATTGTTCAATCCTATCATTCTATGGGTGTTCATTTTCATGGATTTCATGATCAGATCGCCTGTATACATGTATGGAAGTTCATGTAAAATGAAAATAATTATATATAATTGAAATTGTTTTTTATTAATTAACTTATAGAAGTTTAAATAATTTTATATTTAAATTTTATATATGGTATGAGCATGATTCATTAGATAAAACGTTATGGAAATCGACTTAATTTATTTTGGTGGTTTTTACAGTCATCATGAACTTATATAATTTTATATTATTTCATCATTTTATATTTGTTTTAGTATATTATAAGACTTATAATATGTATAATAAAATATTATTTAACCATAATTACATTTTTACGACCATCCTGGATGTTCGTAACTGAAAATTAAAACACGTAATCCACGATTATGATAAATCAACACATCATAGATGATGTTTCATTTTTAGAATAAAAGGGAGAAGAAAACAGGCATGATGTGGAATCTTGCCTTAAAAAAAATTAAATTGTTGTATATATAAGATATTTTAGTTATAATTTAACATGGATATGATTAGGTTATTTGAGGATAAGAAAAGTAAATAAATATAAAATAAATTAAAATAAAATGAAAGAGGATTTTACCTCAAGAATTTTTTCTCCTTGAGAACCTCCTTGCGACACTTGAGTTTTTTATTTTATTAAAAACCGAAGCTTCTAGATGTGAGGAAGAGTCTTGGGATGTTTATTGTAAATCATTTTTACATGCGTCAAGGCTTTGAATGTAAGATAAGAAGAGGTGGTGAGTGGTGGTATTTATGGTGCGAGGACAGGGGTATATTTAATTATTATATTCATTATTATATTATTTTGGCTGAAGAAATTAAATAGTGTTGATAAATATCACTAAATATATAAAATAATGAATAATTTATCTAGATTATGATTATTACATCATCCATACACCATACATGACTCAAAAAGTATGGTATTTATCTTATATTGCAAATTATCGTATTTCACTATTCACCACAAATTCAACAATTTTATAAAAAATCAAAAAAATTAACCAAAACCATTTTTTGAAATGTATAATCCAAAAATGGAACCCTATTTTTTTAAAATAATTTTCTAAATATTAGAAATTTATTTTTATATTAAATTATAATTTATTCAAAAAAATACCAATTTTAAAATTATAACCGATTTTATAACCCCTTCAAAATTTTATTAATGTATTATAAAAATATATCTTATAATAAATAGAAAAGAAATATTAATTTATTAATGTCTTTTATGAAAAAAAAAATTTGTTTTAAATGATTATTTCAAATATGAAATTGTAACTAAATAGTTACATTTTAAAAAAAATAGTGATCCTGAATTTATCATTTAAAAATATATATTTCCGTATTCTATGATATAAATATATTATATTTTAATTCCTAAGATACCAAAATTTTATTTATACTCTTAATGGTGAGGTTACTATTATATTGGATGATTTAATATTCCTAATAGTGACATTTCTATTCCAACGATCAAGTTATTATTCTATTGGTACGAGTTTCTTAATTTATAAAAAAATACCACTTGTTTCAGTCTTAATTTAAGAAAATAATGTTTTTATAAGGTTATTTATGTGATCTATGATCTTTATTCTATAAAAACTAATTATAACGGAAATTTCATTGATAAAATTTCGGGTTGTTTCAAGTTTAAACTCTATCCATGAAGATGGTAAGGATTCACATATCAATTGAACTAAATTTACGAGATAGTCCCTTAATTTAGAACCATTCACAATAGGGACAACTATTTTGGTTTGATATTAGATAATCAAAGATACAATCGTGAGACTTCATCTAGATCCACTATGTTTATACCAACTAACTACTTAGTTAACTTATGGGAAGGGATTATTAGCCTAAAGCATATCGATGATGAAAATCACATCAGAGCTGGTGATTTTAAAAAGAACACCCCTTTGATGTTTATAGTGGATCTCATACCATGAATAAATAAAAAAAATTCAGGAAGAAAAATATTATGTTTTCTTTTCATTCAATTTTTTAATATTACACATCTCATTAAATGTGTAAGACTAAATTTTTTTAAAATTCAATGTTTTCATAAACAAATAAATGAAGAACATTCAATATCCATAGGTCACTAAAATTTAAATATTTAACCATACATTAAAATAGATATAAATTTTTGATTTTCAAATGGAAATATAGTATGTTTTAATAAAAACATGGTTTCCATGTAATTCAACTGAATTTTCACTAGAGTTTTCAAAATTTTAGATCATAAAATTTATTTTCAATGAAATAAAACAAATTGAATACATTTTTCTACAATGAAATCCATAAATTGATGACATATTTATTTATTTTCAAAAAATACCAATAAAAATATAAAAAACAACTAAAATGTTATTTACCTAATATTTTAACATAAAATTGTTTTTATCAATTAATTTAACAAAAAAAATTAATAAAATGTCTATTATATAAAGAGAAATTGGGATATACCATCTTTCCCTTATTAGTAATACCAGGATTTATAGAAGTTTAATTAATGAATTCAAAGGGGGGTATGTTTCAACGAAGAGGTTCTTTATTAGATTTTTTTATAATCATTGTTTTATTTTTTAAAAATCAATACTAAAAACTAAGGTTGAAAATATATATTGGAAATCAAGCATGTAGTTGTAGATAGTTGATGAATGTTGCAACAAAGAGGTTCTTCATTACATTGGTCATGGTGGTATTTAGATAAAAATATAAATGGGGACACAAAACCATAATTTTTCAAGGAATATGTATATAATTGATATATATGACACTAAAGTATGAGTATAAGAAATAAATATTAAGATATAAATTATTAAATTCATCTTACTAATTGTATAGATCTATGGAAATGAATAATTGAAAGATACTTAGATTTGAAATTTGATGAGATTAAGCTATTTAAAAATAAATAAATTTATAATGGATATATTGTAAATGATGTAAATATTTCTTATTTTTATTATTTATAGAATTGAATTAATTATGAGTGTGTATGGAATAATTTATATAAGAATATAAGAATTTATGTTTAGAATGCAGAAAACCACATAATAACCATTTAGGTTTCTCTTTGGGAAAGGTAAATTGTGATATAATTGATACCCTATGATTATTTTTGGTAAAAATATGTACTTTTTGGATGGATGGTTGGTCTATTAAAAATAATATTGTGATATAAATTTATTTCATTGGAATAAATAAATAAGATATATAAGTGTGTAATTTTGGTAGAGTATGGATACATGTAAGAATAAATGGATTTTGAAAAGGTAACGTAAGAGTAATTTTAAAATCTAATATATGGTTGAAGAATGGATTCATGGGAAATTATGGAGTCATTTAATATTATATTGCATCACTCAAAGTCCACATAGGGTTTTGAATCTAATCCATTAAAGTAAAAAAACAAGAAAATTAGTTTCAAAATATTATACTAAAGTTTCAACAGGATATGTAAAATTAATATATAGTTTCATCTGTAGATGTAAATCTATGTTGAAGGCTGACCATGTTTTTTTGAATAGTGCACCCTAATATTTTTTTGATGAAGTTATATCATTTTAAAGTGGCCTATATTGTATGCTAGAATGAAACTCTAAGTATTCAACCTCTGTGGTGATGTCTCTAAGGGTTGTAGGAGGTTTCACACCACTACTCTAGGATTCAAAGGCTGAAGTGTTGTGAAAATGGGTTCTGTATACCCAACATTATTAGTACTTTTCAATCACCATACCATGTATATAGAGAGTTATTAATTTTATATCCATTACCTAATAGTTTTGATAATTCAGTGTCTACTATTTACATGGTAATGTTCTTAGATAATTTATCATATTAACAAGTTTTGTAAATTATTAGATACAACATGAACCTTTAAATACTATTAAAATAATCCAAAACATGTATCATATAATCTAGATATATCATATTCAAAAGACAAGGATTATGTATAACTATTATGGGTTGGTGGATCGTAAGCATTGATACTTGTTCTCAAGAAGTTTTCTCATGGTGATCTTGAGTCGGGTAGAACAGAAGGACTAGGATTCCCATAAATACATCAAGTATTTCAAGTTTCATTGGTTGTTCCTATCTAGGAACCTGTGTTTTGTTCTCTAGGCTTTATATCATTATCAGTGTATACCATTTGGTTGTGTACTTTGATGTAAGACAAAAATAATGACATTTATATAGTGGTGGGTTAGTTTATGTTGGGTACATATTTAATAGTATGAAAATAATTAAAAGATAAATATGTGATTTTTCCCTTCCAAAAGGAAGAGATATATCGAGCCCACTTGTAACACCTTGAGATTTTGTTGATTTTTTTTGGAATTAATTTAATCTTTTTGATATTTTCTATGTCACACAACATTTAAAATAGTTTATTTTATATTGAAGCACAATTTATGGATTATGTTATTAGAAACAAAAATTAACTCATGCAATACATGTAAAACAAATTTTATATATCTCATCATGGAACACCGTAGTTATCTTACGTTACACACAATACTGACTTTCCTCGATGGCTTGCGCAACACGTTACACCAAGTGTAACCAAACAATACTTCATTATTAAAATATTATTATTTAATTGGATATAATAATGAAATTAAATTTAATATTTTAGGATTAACAATATTATGAATATGTAAAGTTGAATTCATTGATTTCCTATTAATTGGAAAACAGTATAGAAACAAAATGAATATAAAAGGATTAATTTTCATAAAGCTTAATTTTACATGAAAAAAGATGATTCATATTAATAAAATAAATTTATTTCTAATAGTGAATTACATTACTTAAATTTATATTTTATATATTAAAAAAATATTTTTGATATTAATCTAATAGATTTCATAGATATAAGATAAGAACAAACCAAATTTTATACTTAACAACCTTTTAAGGGAGAAAAAATTTTATATAAATTCTTTTCAAATTTTATAGATTTTATATGTCAATATGATAATTAAATTTCAAAGGAAAATAAAGAAATCAGGTTAGGATAATTTTTTGTTGTTTTTCTATAAAGTTTCATTTTTAAATGAATAGATAAAAATACAAAATTTTAATTAAAAACTACATTTTCATATAATTCATTCATATGGTAAAAGTATATTTTAAATTGGTTGAAAAGTTTAATAAGATAATAATTTTATATATTAATCCAATTTAGTTCATTTTAATCAATTTTCATTTGAAATTGTTATAAAACCCAGCAAACTTTTGGACATTTTTTATTTAAAAACCCTCAGTGTCATCCTGTGAGTGAGATTATTTTTTAATTAATTTCTATAAATTATGTGATTATAACTTAGATAACTAGATTCCTTATTTGTAATAAGAATAATTTCTAATTTCTAATATGGTAAAAAAAATTGACCAAAATTTATAAGTGAAAGTGATTAAAATTAATTACAACGATTATGAGAAACATTTGGTTAATAATGTACTAAACATTATATTTAAGAAACAAAATGACCTATATTAAGAGGTAATGTCTTCTATCAAGATCCCTTCTTTTATTTTCTTTATCCACCCCCTGAACTATCTTTATGAAATAATTATATAAAAAACAAGTATATGAATATAATATTATTATTTTTTACAATTTTTTTGACCTATACATTCATACACATCCATCTATTGGGTAACGAAAATAGAGTTTAGGTGTACAGAGAACTACCATCTCACGAAAGAATGATTGTTCATTTTTTTCCATTACTACCTCTAAAAGAAAACATTAGGGTTTAAAAAATATTTTCATATTTCATATAGTATAATTATTATTCCTTTGATATTATATATTCCTTTTATAACACATATCATTATACATTATGTTTGGTGTAAATACGATTATTTCATTTGAGGAAGTGTTGATTATCGCCCCCTCAAAGCGATGTGATTCATTCACACACCACATGGAATGTATTAAGGATGTATTTAGTGAAATTATATGATATTATAATTCTAATATATTAATGATATATATATATATATATATGTAATTTTATTTATTTATTTTAATATGATAATTAAAACACAAACAGGGTTCCTGTGTATGTATGTCTTCCCTCTCCATGAACGGTGTATTCCACTACAAATTATATATTATATAGATTATTATAATACAAATATACTAAATATAAATGATATTTATATAATTTTTACATTCTTTATCTCATTATATAAGTATAAGTACAAAATATATTACAAATTAAGACACATGTAAAAAACAAAACAAATATTACCTGAAGCGTATCCTTAACATTGAATTATTAATAAGAGGATAATATAATATTATAAAAATCATATATAGAATTAGATATAATAAAACGTTTCTATTTTATATTTATAATATACTTTTATTTATTAGACAGGGGGTTTGATTGAGTATGAAGAGACTCAGGACACAAGGAAAGGGAATTTCATCTCACTTTTTATATCTCTATGACACGTGACATATTCGCCAAAATTTTAACTTTTGTGGTGTATATAATTCCCATGATTGTATTATATAATTTTTATTCTTATATTTATGTGTATTTGCATATCATTTATATTATATTTCATTGAGGGTATTTATGTTTCAAAATTCACCAAATTGAAAACGTAATTTCAACTCAATTTTTCTTATTTGCGACAAATTCCTTGTTAAACCACTATATTTTTATATAAGCTGTATAAACTGCATACACTACTACATATATTCCCTTTATCAGCGCTAAAAATATCCTTTAACAGCGCTATAAAAAATGTTGGTAAAGCCGGTGAAGATAAGGGGGGTCCCCTTTATCAGCGCTCAAAAAAGCGCTGATAAAAGTACCCCTTTATCAGTGCTTTTTTTGCGCTGACAAAGGGGTCCTATATCAGTGCTTCTTTTATCAGCACTTTCGTTTTAATGATGAACATGGACCCTTTTATGAGCGCTTTTATAAAAGTTCTCATAGAAGTTAAAAAAATTAAAAAAAATAAAAAAATTAAAAAAAATTAAAAAACATTAAAAAAAATTAAAAAAATCATGCCAATCCAGGGGGCTTTTATAGCGCTTGATCCCCACTTTTAATAGCGTTTTTCACCCCCTCCAGTGCCCTGCATGCACCCCCTCCACCCTTTATCAGTGCTAGCCCCCACATCCACCCCCAAGCACTCGCCTCTACCTCCAGCAGGTTTTGAACTCGAGACCTCCCCCCATGCGTGCCTAAGCCCTTACCACTACTCTATTTTGATTTGTTTACTATTTAACGATATCTCTATTTATATATATATATAGTTATATTTATTCGTAAAGTAATATATATTTATATTAAAATATATATATAGTTATATTAATATATATAGTTATATTAATATATATATAGTTATATTAATAAATATATGGTTATATTAATATATATATAGTAATATTAATATATATACTTATATTAATATATATATAGTTATATTAATATATATATAGTTATATTCATATATATATATAGATATATCAATATATATATATATTTATATTAATATATATCTCTATTTATATATATATATATATTTAGTTATATTTATTCATATAGTAATATATATTTATATGAATATATATATATATATATAGTTATATGAATATATATATTTATAGTGACATTAATATATATATTTATAGTGATATTAATATATATATATTTATAGTAATATTATTATATATGTAGTTATAATAACATATATATATATATAGCTAGATTAATATATATATATAGTTAGATTAAGGTATACGTATATAAATATTCATGTATTTGTATTTTAGATGAAATGGATGTTAGTTATTATATAGGTAAATCTAATATATTTTATATGTAAATATATTTTATTATTTATATTTATAATTAAATTTTTAGGTGTGAATATATAAAAAAAATATGTATATATTATTATATATTTGATTATAAATAGCAGTTCATTATAAACAATGATGAAATTTTAAAGACATAATAATAATATGAATGTAATTCCTTGGAATAAATTCAATCCCCACAAAAAAATCCAATAATACCCCCTTAAATGAGGATAAAAGTCCACAAAATGTTAACAAATCAGTGTACCCCGACTAAAAAACTCAATTTTGGAGGCCTTCTGGGCCTTTTTTGGCCTTGAAAATCCATTGAATAGGGTTGCCCTAGGTTAAAAAAACATATATATCATCGCAGGCTTCGATTATATATGTGGTAGAGCTCAAATGGACACACGGATCAAAAGTTATGGTCGTTTGAAGTTTGAGTTGCATTTTCAACATATTTTTGATCTTTTTTTAATTTTTTAATTTTTTAGTCATCAAATTGTTATTAAATGACAATTACTCCATAAAAATAATGAAATTATTAATTAAAAGTATTTTTTTATTTTTTTAAGAATCCATCTTCACTAAATATATTATATATTAATTTTATTAAGTGTAAATGTACATTTATACTTATCTAAAATATATTTACAAATTATGTATTATATTTAGATCAATATAACTATATTTATATATTAATTTTTTTAATTTTTTTAATTTTTTTTGAAGTCGACCTTTTATCAGCGCTTTTTTAAAAAAGCGTTGATAAGGGGGGCTTTCTCAGCACCTGAGAAAATCGCTGATAAATCCCCCCCCCCTTATGAGCGCTTTTTCGTTAGCACTGATAAAAGGGGGGCGCTGGGAAAAACTGTTTTTGTGGTAGTGATATGACATGTTATATAAATAATATAATTCCTTTCATGGTATTTTAAGTTTCATGTAAATTCAGTTTCTTACATGAGAATTGTGATTCAACGTTACCAAATGATAAGATGTTTATTGAAACAATCTCATAGTTTTTTGGGATTGTTTATGATTATGCTTCCATTGATGAAATATTATGCTCCATATTTCTAAAAAAACTCATAAATTCACTTATAATATTTTTATTCATGATATATGCATGTTTGGTACCAATTTTCCACTCATTGGAAAATATGATATTTATGAATGTATTTTTAATAAATCTTGACTTTTCCCTCTCGTCAGTCGGAAATATGTGTTCCTCCAAAACTATGTTTTATAAAAAGTATTTCATAGAATATATTAATATTCCCCTACAATATTTAAAAATAAATTTTAACTTTTTTCACTTACCAATGTTTAAAATTGAATATTATTTTCACATTCTAAACAATTCATATTTCTAACAATTTTACCATGAAAAAGGATTGCTCATTTTACCTCATACAGCATGTATAGATTTACCCACCTTCATTTATGTGAAGATTTCATTACAAGTTTAAATAGATAATTTTTAAGAAAATTTATTTTAAAAGTAATTTCCAAATAATTTGGTTTCAAAACATTTTCCAGATTTATTTATAAGATTTTCAAAGTTTTTTTCAAGGAAATGGTTTTTTAAATTTTCTTCAAA
Organism: Viscum album; assembly: GCA_963277665.1. Classification (NCBI taxonomy): domain Eukaryota; kingdom Viridiplantae; phylum Streptophyta; class Magnoliopsida; order Santalales; family Viscaceae; genus Viscum; species Viscum album. Next base: position 648,943,081 of record OY728119.1, read on the forward strand.
CTTCTTTTATAAGTTTTCAAAGAAAATTGTTTTCCAAATGTTTTCAAGCTCCATTTATAAGTTCTCAAGGAAAATGTTTTTCAAGAAAAATTTAACATCACTTTATATATTTACAAAGATAATGGTTTCCAAAATATTTTTAAAAAAATATTTATAATATTTCTTATTTATTTTTGAGAAAATGTTTTAGAAATTCTTTTATGTTTTGAAGATAATTTTTTCAAAAAAGAAAGAATATTTTTCTGAAGAAATTTTTTTAAAGGATATTTAATAATTATTTCCAATCTAAGATGGAATCCTTTGATGTTACTCATTCCTTTATATGGAAATGATTTAATGATTTCATTCAAATTAATTATTTAAATGGATTATGTTTTCTTGAAATGATTAGGAAACCCACATCTTAACAAGGGTTATATACTTATGAAACCCACTTCTTTTCACGGGTTATTTTTATGATGAAATTATTACAAAACCTATATATTTTTTCAGGGGTAAAGGAATGATTACAAGTTTATGATACTCATTTCATTTCATGGGTTATGATATTTTGTTTATTATTTTGTGGAACATGTATGTATGATTTCATTAGAAGATGTGTGGGACCTATATCTCCTCAAATTCATTATTTAATGATTTATAACTCATTATAGGGACTAATATGGTCTTGGTAGTGAACCTTGACTAATAATATGGACATGGGAGTGAACTATGACTACCAAGATGGTATAAGGAGTGAACTCATGCTACTAATATGACCATGGGAGTGAACCTTGACTACCTAGATTATATGTGGAATAAACCCATACTACCATGATGGAATCGCCAATGGTACCTTGACAACTATGGAAATAATATTATATGATTATGTTTCTACAAAATTGGATATGGCTCTAGAACATATGTATTTAATGTTTACAAATCCAGAATGATTGTTTTTGCCTAACTTGGGGTAATCTGGTACACAATAATGGGCCTTGATTCACACTATGTATGAAACCCCATGGGGGATATTCTTTTTAAATTCACAAACTCTTCACAAACCATCATAAAAGATCTAAATAGAAGTTTTCATTGAATAACCTCAGATAAATCAAGGGTGTGATATATTAAGGATGGTTTCATGATTTAAAAATCCTATAAGTAATTATTTTAATGACTATATTTTTTCTTCTATGGTTAGTAATACTCACACTGTGATTCTGGTTTTAGTAAATGGTGGGAACCACAAGGAATTAAATTAAATTTCAATGTGATGGAATATTTGTTGATGAGAAACCTAGTGGGATGATCGCTAGAGTTAAAGATGTTCTGATCATTCCTAATTAGTTTTCATGATGTATAATTAAAAACATATACATTAACCAACTTTCTAACTCATCGAGGAATATAAGGAATTAGTTTGTTGAGATTTCAGGTAATAGAGACAATGAAAAAAAGAAGATTATGTTTATATTGTGTTAGTCATGTGGAAAGAATCATCTAAGTGAAAGTGTTAGAAGAATAAGAAGAGTTTTTCACTATAGAAAATAAGGATAGAAAGCAAGTGACAATAATGAAAAAATAATGGGTTCAATAAATGAAATGAAAGAGAATTTTGGATTCCCTAATAAATCACAAAATTTCAAATTTTTAAAGTGTGCAATAAATGTTCATTATAAAAATAAAATTCCCAAGAGGAATGCTCCTAAATAGAATCAGCAAGGTGGTGAGAGCAATGGTTATATTGTCACTGACGATGAGACTACTTATGAAATGTGAACAGAATTAGGTATTAAGTAATAGGATGAAGTAGCCTTATTATGTATTATGGATTAATTCTAATAATTAATGTTTTTATGTATTAAGGATTTAGTAATTATTTTATATATCGGGTGAAATAAACAAGGATTTCCTAGCTAATTTTTTACGCTATGATTTAAAATATTATGTTTAATTTTTTTGATGGATTGGAATAGTGATTTAATGACAAGGTAATATTTTTATTTTGGAAAATATAACCCTAAATATGTTATTTATGTCATGATAATGATGTTTGGATAAAGATATATTGGATATAAGTGAATTGGAAGGTATTGATTAACTTGGAACTAATTAAGGACTTGTGGACAAGTAGTTCATGCTATCATGGATGAAGTTTACAACTTGTTGTAAATATGGAATATATTCAGTTATATTGGGAATAAGGAATAATGCATCATCTCTATAAGTATTTATGGTAATTCAGGTTATTACCATGTTTCAGGAGAGTATATGATTAATGTATTCACATGATTGGAATGTGACAACCAAGATATACATTTGGATATATGGGGGATTTATGTTAAGTTTTTTTCATGACCTTATTTCTAATGTTTTGGATTTTCATCTTTTAGAATTTTTATAAACTTAACCATTCATTAAATGTTTCAGCTAAACTTTGGAGGAATTATTCTTTTATTTATATTTTATTACAAACCTTAGGTAAAGGTCTATTTAGTGATTAACTTTATTTCAAGTATATCTATCATTTTTTTTAAATTATATTTGTGTGTTTTTATAAAATGAATTAAAGTATGTTGGATGAAAACTAATCAAGTTTGGAAGGGATATGGGTCTTGAACACATAAATGAAGGACGATAAGAGTTTCATGCCAATCACTGGCCTGTGTGATGTCCTTATTAATGTATAAATATTTTGGATGAATAATTATTTATGATAAAACAAAAGTGTTACTTTTTTTAATTAAAACATTAATTTATTAACAATTTTAATTATTAAGGACTTTTAGAGACTAATTGTTATACTTTTCATTATTTTATAGGCCTTAAGATTTGCTAAAAGTGTATTTCAGTTCTACAAGCAGCAATGTTAATTTTTAGACTTCCATTTTTTGAAGTAAGGGATTAATTAGAAATATATATAAGAATATACCAAGAATAATTTTTTTTATAGAGACTAAAAAAGTAAGTATATTTCCTTACATTCTTAATCTGTAAAAGAATTACGCAAAGATATGTTAATTATAAAAAAAATTCTCCTAATACCTTAATTTTTTTAAACCAATGGCCTTTAAAATAGAAAAATATTTATGACTTTGAGTCCTTAAACCTTTCATTGATAATACACTTGTTTTTTATTTATGACCTCAATCACTCTCTACGAATGGTTTTTCTTTTCCTCCAAGTCAATGGTTTCACCTTCCATATATGTCCTGCTTTGTGGAACACTAGTTATATGTTAATTTGGGTAACCGTTATGTTTCTAACATTCCTTTTTAAAAGAACTTTTATGATTCAATTTTATAATGTGGATTTCTATGAATGGAAATTAAAATTATTAAACTTATGATGGCCTAGATGAATTTCGAAGTTGAAATTCATTTTAAGGGGGTTGAATTGAATGCCTTGAGATTTTGTGAATTATAATTTTTTCAAATAAATTTAATCTTTGTGATATTTTTTGTTTCACGCAATACTAAAAATAGTTTATTTTATATTAAATCACTATTTCTGGATTGAGTTATAAACAAAAAACATGATAATATTGCACTAGACAAAACCTAAATTTCAACTTTCTCTACATAGAACACTGATTTTAGCTTACATTAAATTCAAGACTTACTTTCCTTGAGGGCTTGCGTAACAAGCAAGACCGAGTGTTACTAAACAATAATTCTTTATTAAAATATTATTATTCAACAGGATATAACATGGAAATTAAATTCAAGACTATATGATTATGTAACTTATTAATATTTATATATATTTTAACACATTATTTACCTATCAATTGGAAAACAATATAGAAACCAAATTAATATAAAGGGATTTATTTTATAACAGTCTATTTTTACGTGAAAAAGACGATTTGTATTAATAAGTATAATTAATTACTAATAGTTAATGACATTACTTAAATTTATAAATTAAATATTCAAAAAAAAAAATTGGATAATCATACAGTATATTTGATAGATATAAGATAAGAACAACCCTAATTATACTCTTAAAACATATATCCTTATACAAGGTTATTTTACACTCTTTTAATGCAAAAATATTAAATATAATTTATTAAAATTTTAGAGATTTAATATTTTTAAATAAACAGCATATTTTAAATTGAAAAATAATATTTAGGTTAGGATAAATATTTTGTATTTTTTTTATAAAGTATCATTTTTTAATGATTAGTTAAAAATACTGAATTTTAATTTAAAAAGTCTATTTCATCTAATTAATTTATTAGGATAGAGTATATATTGAATTTTTCTTAATGTATAATTATATAATATCGTTATAAATTATTCAAATTTACATCATTGTGATCAATTTCACTTTCAAATTAGATATAAAAACTTAGCAATCTTTTCGACGTTTTTTTATTAAAAACCAGCAGTGTCATCCCATCAGTGAGATTTTCTTATAATTAATTTCATCCACTTATGTGTTTAGAAATAAAAAAATTGATTAAATATTTGGAATTAGAATAATTTATAAAGCCTAATATGTTAAAAAAATTAACCAAAAATTATTAGGGTAAGTGATTATAATTAATTACAATGATTAAGAAAGAAATTAGGTTAACAAAGTACTTAACCATAAAATTAAAACCCAAAAATACCTAGAAACTTCTCAAAACCCCATTTAATAGTCATGATTAATACATTATCCCTCAATTATTGTGTATTTATGGTTCATTATTAATTTTTTAGGTAAAAACATGGGTACACCTAACTTTTTTTTAAAATGCCAAGTGTTTCATTTCCCATCCCTATAAAAGGTCACCACCTCTCCCTCTTCTTCACACCACTAAAACTGCATTGGTTAAGAAATGATAGTTGAAATACACATCAAAAAATCCCTCCCTTATTCTAGGAAGCCTCATTTTGTGAATAAATAAATCCAAGGAAGCTCTTTGGCACAAACCATAAGGAGTGACATGATTAAGAGGTACCGCTTTCTCTCAAGCTCATTTCTTTTATTTTCTTTATCTCCCCATTCGACTATCGTTATTACATGATTTTATATAAAACCAAATATATTTAATTTAATAGGTTGTTTTTACTTTAATGTTTTTACCTTCCCTTATACACACTTTCATCTGTTGGATAACAACCATAGTGTTAACGTGTACTGCAAACTACCACCTCAGAAAATTATGATTGTTCTTTTTTCCCTTTATTGCCTCTCATGGTGGACATTATGATGGAAACTATATTTAGATATGTGTTATATTTTATTTATTATGTATTAAATCTATTTTATTCATTTAACAAAACATATATTTATAATTTCATTTGGTGTAAATACATTAATTTTATTTGGAGAAGTGTGGATTATCGCCTCCTCAAAGCGATATGATTCATTCACACACAACATGAAATGTAATAATGATTGTTTTAGTGAACTTATATGATATATATGATATAATAATTCTACTGGAATATATATATATATATATATAATTTAATTTCTTTCTTTCAATATGACAATAAAAAATGGAAACAACATCCATGCATACGTATAGCTTACACTCTCCATTAACAGTGTATTTTATTTCATGCTTATATATTCTATAGATTATTTTAATATAAATATAGTCTAAATAAATGGTATCTATATCATGTTTTAAATTCTTTAAATATTTATATAGTTATAAAAAATATATATATAACGAATTAAGACACATGCAAAAAACCAAGAGAATATTACGTTAAGCGTAACCTAAACATGAAATTGTTTTGAATAAGGTAATATAAAGTCAAAATAAAACCATATATGGTATTATATATTAAAATATGATTATTGTATTTATTTATAATAATAATATATTTATTATACTATAGTTTTGAATGATTATGATGAGAGTCGAGACACTAGGTAAGAGAATTTTATCTCATTTTTATATCCATGAGTTACATGACATTATCCTCACTCTTTTCTCTTGAGTGGTGTATGTAATGTACATTAATGTATTATATAATAATTATTATTAAATTTATTGTCACTGTAAAAGATAAATATTTAAAAACTATTTTAAAAACATTCTTTATAGGCTTTCATGTTTGTTTTCAAGGAAAAAATTCAAAAGGTTTTATGTTCTGAAGAGAATATTTCAAATAAGAAAGGTTATTTTCCTCAAGAAAGTTTTTTAAAATATATTTCAAAATTATTTCCCATATGAGAAGACATCCTTCGATGTTACTCTTTCTTTTTTGGGAAATTATTAATTGATCCAATTAATATTCATTCTCTAAATGGATTATATTCTGATGACATGATTTTGAAACCCACTTAATTTCATAGGTTATATTCTTATGAATCCTACTTCTTTTCATGGGTTATGTTTATGGTGAAATGATTACAATACTTGTATATTTTTTCATATGTAATAATATGATTACATTTTTATGATACCCATTTCAGTTAATGGGTTATGATAATATTTTTTATGATTATGTAGTGCAGGTTTGTAATATTTTATTATGAGATGGGTGGGACCTATATATATTTCCAATGCATTAGGTAAATATTTATATTTAATCACATAGACTAAAATGGTCTTGGGAGTGAACCATGACAACTAATATGGCCCCAGGATTGAACCATGACTAACAAGACGGTATGAGGAGTGAACTCATACTATTAATATGGTCATGGGAGTGAACCATTGCTACCAAGATGGTATGGTTCGTGAACTCATACTACCAAGATAGGCCTGGAAGTGATGCCTCGAATACTATGGAAATCATATTATATGATTAGGGTTCCACAATTACATAATTTATTCCTATGTTATGCTTTCATGGATTATGTTCATTATTTCCATATTATTCTTTCCTTATGAACTACCATGATTTATTCCATGTTTCATGTATATGATCTTTAATATGTATTGTATGATCTTCTATTGTTATGATCACGGTGTCATACCCTTATGCTTGTGATTATGATTACATATATCCCTTATCTACCTTTACTGATCATCTAATATTTTCCATTTTTATGTTTTCTTCCCCATGTTATGAAGAAATGTATTATTTTTTATGTGCCTAAGAAGGGTGATAGTTAAGAAGAACCTGGTGGGAGATAATATAGATCACTTTTATATCAGTGTTTATGTTTCTATGAATCCAAAGGCACTAGACTATTGCAGTCTTTGGGTGTCTATTTGAATAATTTTTTAAGTATTCCATAGAAGTTATGGAATGTTAATATATGAAAAGTGAGCTTCGTTATACCAGTTTACCAAGATAGTAGTTTCCTTCCTTAATACATGACCATAGAAGAAGAAGGAAGGACAAAATAGCATGTTCATGAAATAAATAAGTATAAAAAGGATGATGTAATAAACTATATTCCAAAATCTATGATATATCATGTTACATAGTGATTATATTACATGTATCATGTTCATAGGAGGTGTTCATTTCTATTACTTATCCTTTTCTCTTTAGGGGCCACAATATATATCTAGAAACCACTCTTGATCTATGAGTATAACTCATTACTATCTAGAAACCACTCCAGACACAATGAGTATATATAATTCCTACGTATTCAGATATGTAATATTTTATGATGAAGTGGGCCACACATTCCATGGTTTGTCAACATTTTAGTGTGAATGTTAAAAAGTAAAATAATTCAATAATATTTAATGAGTATAGAATAATAAGAATTAAATTTATTCCCCATGGTTTTAATAATTTATTTTATTATAAAAGTTAATATGAGAAAATATTATTTTTCAAAATAATATATTTCATTAATGTTTTGTTAAGTAATAAAGGGTGCATACCAGCTAAGTAAATTATTCTCAATTTATCACATGGAATGTTATTTATTCCAAAATATAGTGATAAAATATTAATGATACTAAGTATGAATTAATTGTTTCATTAGTGGTGTTGAAAATTTATTTTTAAGGATTTAATATTTAGTTCTTAAGTTTAATTTTTTAATAGTTTAAACTAGATAAAAACAATATGAACCAACAATGTATGTTATAAAATTTATTGAATGTTAATCCCCTCTCTCTCATCCCAAACTCTATAAAAATGAGAGAAGAGAAAAACTAAAGGATTGTCAAGGTTTCGTTTACCTATGTTCATGGATCTAATTCATTTTCTTCTACTGATTGAAGGGTAATTTAAAGAGTCTTTGATTTCTCATGATAGCACCCATAAATAAAAAATAATGTTATGGGAGTTTTGTTTCATCTGTGGATTACCTAGAGAACAAATCTCTCTATGAATTTGAGCTACATAAATCTTATAATAAGAATACAAAATCAGAATTCAAAATCAAACAAGGTACCATTTTTAGTTTCATTTTATTTTTATTTTTTATTCACAAATTATATTTCAAGTGATACATGAGAGAATTTGGGTGGGGTATAATAGATTTAATCTTTCAACATGAATTCATACCATGAATTTTTAAAATACCATTCATCGTGATTCCAAAAATCCCAAGGATACTTCAAAAAGGCCCCTTGGAAAAATTAAGAGAATAATAGAAATTTTGACTAACTATAATACAGATAATCAGTGACACCGACAAGGTATAATAACAGTTTAGACTGCAACATGATATTATAGCAGTAAATGAATTTAAATAGTGGTATCTTATGGTTTCTCCATGAAATTCCTACCACTAATACAATAGCACATTGGACATACTTTATATGTTTTATAACTATATAAATGAGGTTTATAGTAGCACCATGTTGCTTTATGAAATCATTTTTATGTTAGATTTTTTATAACTCTAAGAATTTCCTTGTAATTTTATCTTAAAATATTGGATTGTTCTTCCTCACTATAGATATAGGGGTTACTCTCAAACCACATGAATATCAATATCTAGTGATATTTTTTTTATTTTGTGATTTTTTTCCTTTATTATAATTTAAAAAAATTGTTGTTGGAGCTCCAAGAATTTTCATAACAAAAGAAATTTATGATTAATTTTAGAATTAAACTACCATATTATAAATAAAATTATAGAAATAGAGTTATGTAAAATAAAGTGGGTTCTCCAAAGGACAACCAAGAGTAATTTCAAAAATTAACTACCAATATATGTCTAAAATTTGTCTCTTATGAAATTAAATCTAAAGGTCAATAACTTATTTATGATTAATGTGGAGAGCCAGCTAGAGACAAAAGGTGAAAACAAATATTTCAATATTCACATAATGAATATCTGGATTTTCTTTTCATGTAAGAAATATTGAATATAATTTCCGAAATTATAAAAAGTATTCCATGATATGTTCTTTGTACATTTTAAAGGGAAAGTACAGGGCATATGTGAAGTGATTTTAACTCAATATATTTGGTGGATTAAATGGATTTATTATTTTCTATTTTTCAAGTATTATAATTTAATATGTTCATGATAGTTTCAAATGAAAAATTAGCTTGATTTTATTATTTTTATATCATTAGTGATACTTAATTGGAGAAATAATAGAGATATTTCAAAGAAATTGGAATATTGGGAGAGTTTATATAATATATCAAAATTGATTTGAAATATATAAGGAACAGATCATTATTAATATATTTATTCTAAGAGAAAAATGAAGATAAGAAGGAAAAAATAAAGGATTATATTAATAAAACTGGTTAATTATAAGAAAATACGCCATGTAACAGGGCTCCATTGATTCATATTGTTTATTATAATAACATAGGTAACAAAAAAAGTTAATTCATTTACCAGAATTATTATTTATCTGGTGAATGTTTTCACTATTATGATCATGTGGAGTTCTGTGAGTCTACTCCCTTATTAAAAAGCTGATCATATCTAGATTTGGAGTATAGATGAATAAATTTAGTGTTTAACATCACATCAAAAAAATATTTTCTTAATTCACAATGTATCAATTTATTATGATGATATAAGACAACCTTAAAGTATATAAATTAAGGAAGACGTCCTTGAAACTATGCTTACATAATGAGATAATGGGAATTGTACTTTTGTGGGTAGTGTTCAAGCCCAAAATATTGTATAGGAAGTGAGTGTTGGTTAGTAGTGACTATGAACAAAACATTATATCCATTTAGAATTTCATAACGGGGATTTTGATACAATTTCACAACATTATGTTTATAATCCTTGGACACATCATTGTGAGGGTAAAGAAAATAAAATCCTTTGTGTTCATATTATTTAATTTTTATATTTGTGTTTGGTATTTGAGAGGAATTAAATTAAGGTATAATGATAGATTGAAATTGTTCCTTCCAGTGAGGTAAAAATATCCTATGACAGATGGAGGTTAATATTTGAAAGAAAATAGTTTTAATTGGATACCACCATGATCTCTACTCTCAAGGTTCATTAGTAATCTTTTCTTAACCCTCTCATAGCCCGATGGTCCCAACACAAGTGGACTCTTCCCCTCTCCTTCATCACTCCTTATATTTTCATAATTTTTATTGCTACTTGACATTTATATATTTTTTTGGATATATTATGATTGGTTGGTCTTTTTTTAAATAATTATTGGATGATAAATTCTAAATAGTATTTTAATGATAATTAATTATACATTTTCAAATTAATTATATTTAGATTTTCTATAATGTATTATTCTATTCCACTTCAATTAATTTCATATTGATTCAGGACATGGATATATGTTATCATAATATTTTTCTCAGATAATTATATTGTTCTCTGGATGATATTCACACATACAACAAATAAATTCATGTTAGAACATTGTAATCAGTCTACTATATTTTATGTCTATGAATATGTCTATTTAAACCTTTTCATCTTAGATAATTACAAATGGATGCAGCCAATGACTGATAATGATTATGGTGTAAAATTTTTTGGAATAAAAAAGTATATTATTATTTATCATTTAAGAAACTTTTTTTCTTAATTTTTATTTATTTTAATTTATTGTAGAAAATTATTATAACCAACTCATTGGTTTATCATGAAAATGATATTCTAATGATAAATTTCATAGTATAGTAATAATGAGAAAGGGACATTTATATAATATTCAATTGTATTTACATATTGAATCATCCATGTTACCCTTCTCTTATATCTTATTTTCTCAATCACTTATTTATCACTTCAATTGTATTCCACACAACATGATCTTTCTCAATTGTTTTTAGGGATATTATTTTTTATTTAGTTTTTGTTTTGAAAAAAATAAATAAATTCTTTATGAATATACTTCTCTAATTCATATTAAAATGATCCTTAACTGATATACAAACATCTTTAGGTAAATAGTATTTTTAGGGTTACTTCACTATACCAAACTCGGGATAAAAAAAATTTCGTTATTATTTCTTTTAAAAACCCTAAGAAAAAAACCCATTCTATATGCTTATTTATAACTAATTAAAATTTGAATTCCTCTTAGCGAAAAAATTGAGGTAATTATCTTTCTTAGTGCTTTTACTTATAGTGATGAGAAAGGGTACCCCACTTTTAAACCATAGCTGACCTCCTCCTTTTTTTATCTTTTTTTCACTCCCTACTGGTCAATATCCTCTACTAAATCACCACTTCTCACTATATTTTTTTCCTCGAATCAATCATAAATACCTAGTATTTGAATCCCATTTGTTTTTAATCCATTATTATTTCTATTTTTTGGTTTTATTTATTTTCCCAAAATTTTCATTTTTTTCTTCATACTATTTAATGATAGATAAATATTTGATACTGTAATGCACACTCTCACACACATTGATGTGTATCTGTATGTGAGGGTGTGTGTGTAGTCAGGTTTATGTGTAAATATTTTTTTGCATGTGTGTGTTCATATATATACATATACATATATATGTATATCTATATGTTATATGTATTCTTGTGTGTGTGCGGGTTCAAAATTATACACATGTGTGTATTTATATGTATAATATATTTACAATATTGATGAATGTTATATATTTGGTTTATAATATTCATTTTATAGGGTTTATATCATTTTTATATACAAATTCTTATATGTTTATACTTATATTATGAATTTTTTATGTAAAATTATTTAATAATTGTTTTTACTTTAGTTGTACAGACACAAAGAGAGAGAGACACACACAAACACATAGATATATATATATATATATATATATATATATATTTGTGTATGTATTGGGTTTATAAAATATTTAAAGAATATTTAAGTTTATAGAAAATACATAAATACACATATTCATATATATATATTGTGGTGTATGTATAAATATGTTTTATACATTATATACATGCACATATATATATATATATATATATTAGTGTGTGCTGTTACATGTGTGGTATTTTTTCATGTGTTTTCATATTATTTGTGCAAATATATTATTTAGATTATATATTTTTAATATGTTAAATATATATATAAGATTATATATATTTTTGGAATATATATATATATTCCTACAATGTATATTTATGTATATGTGTGTTTGTGTGTTTATAGTGTTTACTATACATATTTTTTATTTTTTATTTTTTTACAAGTTTTTTTACTTGTATATGTGTGTGTATTATATATATGTATTTATTTATGTATTTATGTGTATATAAATATATAATTATGTGTTATTTTTAATATAAATGTATATTAGTTATATTAGATAGTTTTACGCTTTTTTACTAAAATAAGATGAATATGAAACACTGCGATGCTTTATTATGTATTATCCTTTAATTAAATACTATATTGAATAGATTGTTTCACACATAACCCCAAAATAAAATAAACCATCATATATTTTATTATAATTCATGATAAACATTAATACATTATGAGAATAAAATGTGAAATATCATTATGAAAATTATGAAAATCATAAAACATTAAGTAAATAAAAAATATATTAATTAATTAAAATTATTAATTATAAAAAATATGTATTTTAATTCATTACATATTTGTATTATTATTTTTAAATATTTATTACACTTGGACGAATATAATGATTTAATTTTCAGGGGATGTGATTAAAATTATTTAATGTTAAAAAAGAATATTTTCAAAGAAAATGTTTTAAAGTATTGTATATATTTAAATTTAATTAAATTGATCAATTTTAAAGAAATATTTTAACAAAATGTTTCAATTTACAAAAAAAATAGATTAACATACAACTAATTAGTAATTGATATGAAAAAATATTTTTAACACTAAAATTTTAAAATGATATTTTTTGATAAAAATAGTTATTCATTACATTATATGTTTTCATTTAAATGGTAAATTCCTAAATTTGAAAATTTTTAATTTCAAATAATGAACTTCATTTTTGGATTTATGATGGTTTGATAATCATATTTTGAATTTTTGGAATTTTTCTAAATTGTTTATTTTTATGTGAATAGTTAAAAATATAGTTTCTAAAAAAATCACAACTTTTATGATATCATCTTAATATAAGAAAGATTTAAAAATTTATAAAACTAATTTATGAATCAAATATGCATTTAAGGAGTAAAATGATTAATTTAAAATTAATATTTTGAATTTATAAACTTGTGTTTGACATTTGGGAACCTGAGTAATATGTAATTCTAAAAAAGTATTTATAGTTATTTTCCTTTAATTAATTATTTTCAAGATTTGAATTAGTTTATTCTTGGTTTGAAAATAAACAAATAGTACTTTTAGTCATAACCCAATAAACTAAATATTATTGATAATCATTGTCGTTAATAAGAATAAATTCATTTTTATGATTAAAATACTTTTTTTATAAATAATATTTTAGTTACACTATTTGTTCTTATATTAAACTTAATTTTTATCAATATTAAAAATTGATTCAAATAATGATTTTTGATATTTAGAATCAGAATTTACAAAATAATTATTAAGGCCTAATTTAATTTTAGGCACGAAAAAAGATATGAAGGTAAAATTTTATCACTATAGTAAAGGTTTAAATATGTTAAATGGGTTAAATTAATATATATGATAAAAAAATATCCTAAAAATGTATCTTTAAATTAGTTTATGAGGTATTTCTTGACCACCCGTCAGCTTGTATCCCTTATCAATTTTGTATCCACTTGATTTGAATATTAAATTCCTTATCAAAAACCCCATAAAATCCACACTTGATATTCTAACTACACTCCATAATCTACCATATTTACCTCCATAATAATCTTTCCCCACATTTTAAAGCTTCTAAGCACTAAATATTTCCAAAATTTCCTTAAAATCAAGAAGGTTTCTAAGAGGAGATACAAATAATTTTTTGTAACTAATAAATTCTCATCATTATTTTCTATTTTTCATCTTTATACACCTCTTATAGATTCTAATGTTACTCTTTAATAAAATCTAAAAAATATCATTATTTTTTATTGATGATATTATAAAAAAATATATCCATAATCATACTCACCCATTGATTATTGAATACTCTTATTTCGGTCTGTTTAACTACTCATTATATCATGGATGGTTATAGATACCTCATTACTGACATGATATAGTATTAAAAAGTAAATAATGTTTTTTATATTTAATGGTAATGTGAATATTTAAACTCGTTAGTAATATACCATATTTATTCATAAAAAATTACTAAAAATTAAATTGTATATATTTCTTCTTAGAGAATCATGTTAACGAATCCCATGGAATGCACCTGGATTTTAATATATATTTATGGAACTTCTATTTTAGTACCTTTAATATTTAATATATGATGAAATGATAAACATGGGATGATAATTGAAACAATTATATTGAAATAGACAAGCATTGGTTAAAACTATTAACATTAATGATCAATATTAGCTAAAAATGAGTTATAAATTGTGTAATAAATTAATATAATTGTCACGACCCACCTTCTTCAAGATTATGGGAACATATTGAAAGATGCCTAGACCTTCACTCGTCTATATGAAGTAGAGATAACAACCCTCGAGTCCCGCCTCCAATAGGCCCTAGGGTGGTGACTAGCACCAGGGGTAGGTAAAAAATCATACAAGATGGGTGGAATTACAATTGTTTTTGAAAACAAGATCGGGAGATAAGATATTCCAACCTCAAAAAAAATAAAGGCGCATATAAATAAAGAAACCAAAATCCACCCCACATGTATATTTGAAGTAAAATTGCTGAAATATAAGGAAAACTCTAAAGTAAGTACCAAAAATAAAACTAAGTAGTGACACAGAAACTACCCCCAATATTTGAGCTAGAAAGGTCCATCACAGTCTTCATAATCTCCCAAGAAAATGGAAAATAGTGTAATATTCATAGGGTGAGAATGCAAGTAAACTCCATAGGAAAATCTAAAGTCACCCATTCCCAAGTGGGAGAAGCATACTAATTCCCTTGTGAGAAAATAACAGAAAGTCAAAATCACTTAATAATTTATTTTATCCACCCCAAACTCACCAAGCCACACACACCAAATAATGAAAGTCAAGTCAATTCAGGTCAAGTAGTAATCACATTGATATTTGGGTACCCCACACCACTTCCCACTATTTAACTGATCATCCCTAATAGTGAACATCCTGATGCTGGCATGATCTTCCACAATCACCACTATCACAAACTACCCACACACACCTATTCCAAATACCACAACTCTCCAGCCAACACCTACACCACAAAACCATAACATCAACCCAAAGACACTTGGGAAGGTACTACATATCACATCCTGAAGACACCTAGGAACCACATCTTTCTCGTAGACACCTGGTCCTCAGAACCGCACCATAACTAGACTGAAGAGTCTAGGGATACTAATTCCTAGAATTGGGAGCATAGAAGATCAAATAATAATCCATCCATCCTCTCAGTGGGATGTCGTGAAAGGACACCCTCCCCCATAAAAATGGGGGTGTTCGGCACATTGTTCTAAACCTAGGTGGGGTGTGTATTGAAATCATTAGAAAAAACATGTATATATATAGGTACCAACCACTCAATCTAACCTATGGGTTTTCCAAACAAAAACTAGCCCACACTAAAACTGCCCTTTCCACCAACCCTATATGCACGTATCATGTCGAACGATGGTCACTTATGTAAGTCGATAAGAGAACACTTCTTCACTACAAGACACAAATCAAAACATACCCCAATCCAATTCATTTAATTATTTTTCATTCTTGAGTATCAATTCATTTATTTATTTATACCATCCCTACCCAAGAAACTACCCAAAAATACAAACGTTATAAGGCGATGAAACCATACCAACCACTACTAAAGACAAAAAAAGAAAAAGAGATAAGTTAAAATAATCCATTCTAACACCCATTCATAAAATAACAGTCTCTGGAATCTTGAGGTGAATGGACCACTCAAGGAAGCACCATACTTCATCAAAATAAGCCCTCCTAAACCATCCTCAGAAGCCCCACTACACAACCGAACAATGCCGGACTTGCCGATAAACATGCACATAATAAAACCCAGTAATGCGGCTCCACTGCACAACCATTTCCCAAATGCAGTCGTACAGCATAATAAGTTCATCCATTTAACAATCAACCAATCTATAAGCCTGAAATACCATCGCACCGCCCATACCTCCATATACACACAACTATACTCCCATCCATAGAACCACACAAGAAATGCATACAAAGGCTGAATAGAACCACACACAACACACTACCACTCCAAAAGTAAAGGTTTATTCATATTTAGAAAACCGTCATGCTTTAATTCCACTTGATAAAATATGGGTTATAATAGAAAACGTTCAATCCAAAGGATTTCTTTTATTTAAATGCATATATTTGGTAAACCAATTTCATGATCATATAGGCGTTCATATAGTAACAAAAATAAGTATTCATAACCCATACAAGTGTGAAAACATATACCAACAGTTTCCATGATTTTGAGAAGTCATACAACCCATACAAAACATGAAATTGATCATGGATAACATATAAGGAAAATAAATCATCATCATCTTCCCAGCCCCTTATTTAATACATATTATTATCTTCCATAAATTTGGGTCCAACCTTATTCATAAGGAGACATGAGTACACTAACCCCGCATGATAAAAAATTAAAATAGAGTTGAATAAAATCCCTACATGAAACAATATACAATCCACAATTCTTCCTTGCATCAAAAACTGGGGGTCGCATAAGTAGCAGGAAAGACTCCTGGGGAGAAACGAACAGACTGTTGCAGCATAGGCGCATGACTCCTCAATGAAGAAAGGTTTTCGGAGCACCATGAGAAAATGGAAGGGTTCAAAGGGAAATAGGATCTCATCTTTAGAGAATCCAGATCCTATATCAATGGAAGGAAATAGTTCCAAAGGCCATTAAAGTCAGATCATGGTTAATCCTACATGGTTTGACTATTTCAAATCCCCACGAGTGTAGGGATTTTAAAGATATTATTCATATATTTTGAAATGAATTTGGAAACCCACAAACACAACTTTAAACTCAATTAATGTGAAATAAAACTTCAGAGTGGGGAAACTTGAAAAACTGCGAAAATAGGAAATGAATCACCGATGGGTGAGTCACCTACACGAGTAATTGATGCGAGTCACCAATAGTGAGTCACTGACCAAGTCGCTAACACGACTCACCGACCTGAGCCACCGACACCACCCACTGATACCACTCACCGATGGCACTCATCGATGCCACTCAACGACACAACTCACAGAAGCTCAACCTAATAACACATCGACCTATTGATGCCTCAACCAATCGATGCCCTAACCTAATAACACTCTATGTCACTGAAAACCTGAGCCACCGAAGCTGAGCTAGTGATGCCAACCTACCGACACTAACTCACTGTTGGGAAAACTTGAAATTTGATATACTCTTGAAACGAGCCATCGTTGCTGCCCAGAACACCCCAAACACAAGATTTTGAAAAAGTAATGGACCAAGGAGTTATGGTACATTAAATCTAATACCTCTTGAACTATTATCTCCCTTGATAATTAAAAACCAAACAAGAAGATATAGGGTTCCGAAACAGCCACCCTATAAGATATCTCTCACGGATTAACCACCTTTTGTTTTTTGAAGTTGTAGTGAAGATTAAACATCCAAGAACACATCCACCCACATCTGTTAACCCAAAAATCCACAAGATACCCCATACAAGAATCAAATTTTTGGACACATGAATTAGGGAATTTCTTTATCCATGTATATATATTATCTGCTCTGGGTGGAACTGACTCGCCCGCATGGGTTTAGTTGCATCTCAATTAATGTATCTTGATTAGGAATTTGGTCCCCACCTTTTCATATGTTAGTACTTCTTCACACACTATGGAATAAGTAAGAAAATAATATTATAATAAAAAACTCTCAAGAGCTGTATCACAAATAAAATGACACAAGAATAACTCAAAACAACACTGGGTACAGGGCATGGATTTTCAACTCTCACTCCCAAGTACTCTCTTCCAGGCCACCATGCCTCCACAATACTTAAACTAAATTAGTGGTCCCTCCAAATAGTAATTTCTCTTAATGATCCAAGATCTCCACTAGCTTCTCCATGAATTTTGTGTCATCCTCAATATCTAACTCTCCCCAATCAATGACTTTGGAGTCATTGTGAAGATAAAGACGATGTTGGGATACATGAAAGATGTCATTGATCCTCCTCAACTACGATGGAAACTCTAACTAGTATGCCACCTCACCAACACATCCTAACCCCTCGAATGGTCTGATGAACCTGGGAGAAATCTTAATCCCTCTGTTGAACCTCTACTACCCACATCAAGGAGAAACATTCAAGAACATGTGGTCCCCAAACTATAACTCCAAGGGCCTTATCCTGTAATTGGTATGACTTATACTATTCTTATTCTTTCTTCATCCTCTCATGGGAAAGACGTATTCTCTCTTCCATACTTTTCTCCACTATCAGACCAAGAATAGATTCATCCCCAACCTCCCTGCAACCCAAGAACAAATGACAAGACCTTTCTTATAAATCATTGAACAAATCCATAACAACGAAAGAGCTATAGATATTATTTTAAGGAAACACTACCAAGGAAAAATGTATCACCCAATAACCACCAAATTCTAAGATGCATGATCAAAATGTGTCTGCCAATGTCTGGATGGTCCTCTTTATCTTCTCATCCTTCTGAGGGTGTAAAGTTGTGATAAGGTGTAACTAAGTGTTAAAATCATACTACAATACCCTACAGAATCACAAGGTAAAATGTGCATCTTTATCCGAGACAATGGATATTAAAAACCCATGAAGTTGCACCACCTCATCCACATGACTATGCACTAAGGCATCCACTGAACTGGACTCATATATCCCTAAGAAGATAGATTATTTTGACAACTAGTCCACCATTACCCGGATTGCATTGCATCCTTCATAAGCCCTGGGTAACCCTGTGATAGAATCCATTGAGATTTCATCCCAATTCCACCTAAGAATATCTAAGGGATGCAACCAACCACCAAAAACATGGTGCTCAACCTTCCCATGTTGGCATACTAATCACTTTTCTATAAACTCCTCAACTGGAAGCTTCATCCTGGGCCACCAAAATTGTTCCCTCAAGCCATGATACATCTTGGAAACATCAGGGTTTACCACTAGGGCTCATATATGAAACTCATGGAGAAATCCCTCATGCATCATTGATGGAACAAACAAATTCTCCAAGAATAAAATATTATTCTAACCATCCTTCAACCATCCCTCTGGAGCTTCACCCTAGTTGAAGAGATCACACATTACCTCTTCCTCCAAGTCTCCCCACTGAGACTCTTCTACATGCTACCTTAGAGATGACTACACCTTCATTTGAAATAGACAGTCTTTGCCACCATCCATTCTTTCATCTAAGTTCATGCCATCCAACTCCTACATTGATCTCCAAGCATCCACAAATTCCCGAACCACTTCCTTCTGTGACTTACTTCTCAAAGCATCGACCACAACATTCCCCTTTCTTGAGGTGTAGGATATATAAAAATTGTAGTCCTAGAGAAACTCCATCTGCCTCTACTGTCACATGTTAAGAGCTCATTGGGAAAAGATTTACCTCAAAATATTGTAATATGTGAAGACCACAAAGCACTCCCCAATGAGGTAATGTCTCTACAACAGTAGTGAAAATTAACCTTCTACAAACTTTTTTTCATGGGTCGCATAGTTACATTCAAGGATACATAATTTCCTAGACCCAAAAGAGGTCACTCCTCATTTCTGAATCATCATACAATCCAAGACCATACGGGAAGCATCACAAAACTTCTCAAACATCACCTCATCCAATGCAACCTATGCAATGAATAACTAATCACCTTACCCTTCAAATAGTTGAATCCTACTTGGAACTGCTCACTCAATACAATAGATTGTCCTTTTTTTGGTCAAGGTTGTCAATGGGGTTTCTACTCAAGAGAAATTATGTATGAATCTCTAGTAATAGCTTGTAAAGCTGAGAAAACTATGAACCTATACCAAATTCTTATGTGATTCCAAAAAAACAACTAATCAGACCTTTGAAGGATCCACATATATACCTTATTGAGACACCACATTCCCATATAAGATGACCTATCGTGTCCAAAACTTGCACTTGTACAGATTTCATTAGAGATGGTGGTGTCGAAGGACCCCTAGGACAATCATGAGATTCTCAGTATGTTCCTACTCAGACTATGAGTAGCACTACTGGAAATAAGTTATATACCAACAGTTTTGCGCAAACAATTGGTATAGTTCACTTATATGGACTTATACCAACGGTTTGGCCAAAACCATTGGGATAGGTCGCTAATCTGGACCTATAACAACGTTTTGTCAAAAACCGTTGGTATAGGTCCAAAAAGCAAAGAATCTATACCAATTTTTCTCAAAAACCATTGGTATAGGTCTATACCAACGGTTTTGAGAAGCGTTGGTATAGTTACATGTATTTTTTATGGAATCTTCTTACATATAACATTAAATAAATCTAAATTTAAAATATTTATGATAATACATATATATATATATATATATATATATATGAAATTATGTGTAAAAAATTCAATTTAGGTTAGTGGTTAGGTCGTTCAAATATAAACTATAGGTACTGGGATCAAAACCAACAGAATGCTTCTTTTTTTAAATAAATATACCAACGGTTTTATAGAACCATTGGTATAGATTTTTCATATTACGTATACCAGCGATTTTGAAAATCGTTGGTATAGGTCTATACAAATGGTTTTTCCAAAACCATTGGTATAGACCTATCCCCACGGCTTACTAGCCGACGGTTCACAAAACCATTGGTATAGGATATACCAATGGTTTGGAGGCCTATACCAATAGTTTCAAAGCGTTGGTATAGGTTATTTTTCTTGTAGTGTAGATCTGGATATCATTGATGAATAATATGATGAACTGGTCTAGTAACTCACGAAAGAAAAAGGTAATAAGTCCCATGAACATGTTTGGTTCATTTGTAACATCGAACGACGTAACCACGAACTCGAAGTGCCCATAACTGCACCTGAAAGTATACTTCAAGATGTCACCCTTATTCACCCTCAACTAGTGATACCCAAAAAACAGATTGATCATAGAAAACTAACTTTATCCCCTCAACTAGTCAAAAAGATCATATATCCTTAGGAGAGGGTAACTATTGTTGACAGTTACCTGATTCAACCTCCTGTAGTCTATACACAGCCTTAGACCACCATTCTCATTATTCAAAGACAACACTGAAGCACCCCCCACTAATGAAATGGTCTAGATAAATCCCTTCATCATCAAATCATCAGTCTAAATATGAAACTCTTGTAGCTCAGAAGGCTTCATCTAATAATGATCCATCAAAATCAGATTAGAACCAGGTTATAATTCTATCCCAAACTCAACAAAATATCAAATCGTAGTGTCACAACCTCTTCAGTGAAGAAATCCAAGAATGCCATTACAAATCCAGAAATCTCCACTATCTTAGAATTCATTTATTCTACTAACTTCTCATCCAAAAAGGAAATAAAAGGTACCACACGTTGACTGCCCAACTGACAACTCTGCTAGCCAATGAAAGCTACACACTGTCTACCCACATCAGAAAACATGACTCTTCTCTAGAAGTAATTGATAATAGAATGCATAGAGTAAAACTATTTGATGCTAAGGAAGACACTGTATGGATGCATCTGTACAATAAAGAGATCCACATTGGACTAATGTAGACCAAACATCAATCTATATCCCTGGAAAACATCAAACAATTTGTTCTGACCTCCAATCGGTGTAATTAACACCAAGAGAATAGAAAGTATGCCTATTTCTAGTCCCATAGAATGGGCTAGAATGGGTGAAATAAAGGAGTGCGAAGCTCCTGATTCAAAAAAGGTGAAAATAAGAGTATTGAAAAAAACTGATCATACCTCGAATTATCTTAGGTACTTCTAAAACTACTGCCTTTGTGTCGTGTAACTGAATATGCCCTGATCCTCTTCCCCTCTACTATCGGTCAACAAACTGACCATGCATGGGTTGAGGTCCCTATGGAATTCCCTTTGGTCAACCTCTTCTTGCTCCATTTCCCCTTAGTGGAGCAAGAGCCTACGGTCCCTATGACTGATATGGCATGGCCGTTAACTATTGCTGAGGCAGGTGCTAGACCTTCCCACCTCCACCAGAGCTCAAACTGGGCACTCACACTAAAGGTTCCTGAAACCTTCACAAGTGAAACACATTAGTCCTAGGACTACGGGAAAAGGATATGGACTAGAAGGTCAGAACTATAAGTGCTGAGGTCGACTACCGGATGGCCGAAACCTCGAAGGCCCTATCACCTGAGACCTACTATAGGAAGCCTTTCCCTCTGTTTAAACACATTGGCTCCTCTCTCACAGTAGACCTAAACACAACCTTTCCCCTTCCTCATACTTCTTCTAAAACTCTAATTATGTCATTAGGGTGACGGGAGTAACTGCATAATGGATGGAAGAGTGGAGTGCCTCCTCTAAAGATATCTCATGAGACTCCTCATCTGAAAATAAGTACGGGGAAAAGTAAAGGAGATCCTTAAACATGATCCCCATATCCCTCACCGACATACTCCTCTACTAGAGAGAGTAGCACCTGCCTCTTCTCTTCCTTCATCATCGAAGAAATTAATTTCTAACAAAACTCATTATTAAAGATGAACCACATAACATAGGCATCCTTCCTCACCCCGAGGTAAAGCATCCACCACTGACATGTTTCTCCCCTCATCTAGATAACTTCCAGGGGAACCCGGAACACCATCCGAGCCCGGAGCATGCTGAAAGTGATCACCAGCTCCTCAGTAGAACTCTCTATCTCTACATCTAAAATTAATCCTTCATACTTTCCAAGAGTCTACTGCTAAAAATCAAGAAGCATCTTCTACCACTGATCATCCTCCCCCAGTGGGTCAAACCTTCATCAGTCAACCAGGTCAGCCTTCGGAGCCTCCACTGTTTGGACCACATATGGGTGAAGACCAGGTTCCATAGCTAAAAAAGTAAACAAAGAACTCATAATCATGATTAGTATAGAATTTATTTTTGGATTCTTTTTAACTCATTGTTCATTTTAATTTCCCAAAAATTCCCAAATAAACAAGAACATAAGTCATCATGATGTATGTACCTTTCTTAGGGTCTCTACCCTGCAAATGGTGTATCCTCACTTCGTTTTTTGGTATGCTCATAGTCGTTGCATCATATCATAGGGGGGCCTAAAATTCGGCTTCCTTCCCAGTCTTCCCAAGCTTATGTCACATACCAAGATTGTCTAACACAACTTCCCTACCATTTCATGCAGTCTTAACTATGCCTAGCTCTAAAATCCATCATATCTCACTGTTAGCCTTTAATATCATTCTATCACAACCCTCCTTCTTCAATATGATGGATGGGGTAGAAAGATATCGAGATCTTCCATCCTCAAGATGAAGGATAGATAATGACACTCGAGTCTCACCTCCAATAGGCCCTGGGGTGGTGACTATCACTAAGGGTAGGTAAACATCCACACAAGATGGGAGGCATTATGCTTTTGATGAAAACAAGATTAGGATATAAGATGTATCAACCTAAAACAAAACCAAAACATATATATATATATATAAAGAAACCAAAATCCATCCCACTTGTAGGTTTAAAGTAAAAATTCTAGGAATACAAGGAAAACTCCCATGTAAGAACCAAATATAAAACTAAACAGTGACACAACAACTGCCCCAAAATTCGAGCTAGTAAGATCCAGCATTCTCCGCATAATCTCCATGAAAACTTGAAAGTAGTTTAATATACATAAGGAGAGAATACAAGTATACTGATTAGGAAAATCCAAAGCACATGTACACAAGTGAGAGAAGCATACAAATTCCCTTGTGAGAAAATAGTTGAAACTCAAAATCACCTAACAATAAATACTATCCACGCTAACCTCACTAATGCATTCTCACCAAATAAGACAAGTCAAGTAATGTAAATTAGTAAAAACATCAATATTTGGGTACCCTACACCACTTCCCACTAGTTAATTGCACACCCATAATGGAGAACATCACGATGCTACCATGTTCTTCCACAATCCCCAGTGTCACAACCTTCCCACACACACCTAGGCCACATATCACATCCTAATTGAAAAAAAACATAGGCCATAAAACCAAAACCTCCTCCTGAAGACACCTGGGAAGGTACAACGTATCTCATCCCAAAGACACCTAGGAATCACACATCAACCGCAGACACTAGGGCCTCCCTACTACACCACAACCTACCCGAAGATTCTAGGGATACAAATGCTAAGAAGAGGGAGAGAAGAAGATCCAATAACCATCCATCTTTCACCCCACTAGGATGTTGGGAAAGGACACCCTCCCCCACAATAATGGGGGTGTTTCGACACATTTTTCTCAACATGGGTTGGGTGAATATAGAAATCACAGGGAACTGCATGTATATATATATAGGTACTGAACACTCAACCTAACTTATGGGTTCTCAAAACAACAACCATACCATAAAAAATTGCCCTTTACACTAACCCTAAATTTCCATACCACAAGGAACAACAATCACTTCTATAATTCGATAAAAGAAAGACACTTCACATTAATACATAACTAAAAACATACCCCGAGTAAATTCATTTAACTAGTTTTTCTTAAAAATAGTCAATTCATTTTTTTATTTAGTCTTTCCCTACCCGAGAAACTACCAAACACTGCAAATGTTATAAGGTAATGTAACCATGTTGACCACATCCAAAGCCTAAAAAATAAAGAATGTCCATGTTAAAGAATCCATTATAACACCCATTCATAAAATAATGGTCTTTAGAAACATTGGGTGAAATTCACACATAAGGTAACACCATCCTTATTCAAAATCAACCCTCATAAACTATCCTCAGTAGCCCCACGGCATAACAACACCATGCTTAACACACACAAAAACATGAACAAGACACAACCCAGTCTAAAAACCTCACTACCAAACCACTTTTTAGATGAAATCCCACTATATAACAAGTTCATACATCCAAAAATCAACTAATATCTAATTCTATGATACCATCACACTTCCCTTACTGCCATATACACTCAACCACACCCCAAACCACAACACCAAACATCCAGTATAGACACATGGATGGAGAGAAACACACACACCACACAGCCACACCCATAATTCATGGTTTATTTAGATTTAGAAAACACTCGTGCTTTAATTCTACTTGATAATGTAGGGTTTATGACAGAACAAGTTTCATCATGGAGAATCCAATTATTTAACTAAATATACATGGTTAAGAAATTTCATAATAATACAGTCGTACGTGGAGTATAAACAAAAAGTATTCACTAGCCATACAAGTGTAAAAATTGAGACCACCAATAGCCATGATTCATAGAAAGCATACAACCCATACAAAAAATGACATGGATCAAAGATTACATATAAAACAAAGAGATCATCATCATCTTCCCATCCCCTTAATTGTTACTTCTTATTAGGTTCCTTAAATTTAGGACCAACCGTATTCACAAGGAAACCTGAGTACACCCTCCCTGCATTATACATAATTAAAAGAGAGATGAAGAAAATCCTTACACGGAATAATATATGATCAAAAATTCTTCCCATTGTTAAAAACCGGGGATTAGATGAGTAGTAGGAAAGAATCCAGGGGAGAACCGAATGGAATGCAACATCACAGGCGCATGAGTCCTAAGGGAATAAAGGTTCTCGGCACACCAAGAGAAGTTATTATGATTCAATGGAATATAGGATCTCAGCTTTATAAAAGTCATATCCTATATCAATGGAAGTAAATGGTTCAAAGGGCCATTAAAGTTGAATAATTTTCAAGCTCCCATGGTTTGACTATTTTAAATCCCCAAAAGTGTTAATATATTAATGATATGATTAATATAATTTCAAATGTCTTTATAAATTCACAAACACAACTTACACCTCTATTTATGTCAAATAAAATGTAAGAGTGGTGAAATTGGAAAAATTGGGGAAATCAGGAAATGACTCACCGTTGGGTGAGTCACCTGCATGAGTCAACAATAGTAAGTAACTAAAACTTGAATCCCCAATGTGAGTCACCGAAATGATTCACCAACTCCACTCACTGATGTGACTCACTGACACCACTCATCGGCGCCACTCACTGATGCCAATCATCAATGCCACTCACTGATACCCAACCTACGAATGCCTCGATCTACCAACGCCTCGACCTATCGATGCTCTAACCTATCGATGCCTTGAGCCACCAACCCTTTGAGTCACTAACACTGAGATTCTGACACCAAACTACCGACACTGACACACTAATGGAAAAACTCAAAATTTTACAAACTCTTGAAATGGGCCACTTTTGCCTCCCAAAACACCCCAAACATTGGATTTTGGATAACTAATGAACCAGGGAGGTCCGGGCCATTAAAATAATAGATTAATATAAAATGTAATAAACATGTATAATGTTATAATATATATTTTTAATGAGTATATTATATTAGACATGGAATTTTAATGTGTCTATCCATTATAAAGTCCTAGAAAAGTGTTTTTTCATCTCAAATTCCCTTCTTTGAGACGTGATTCTTATTATAAAACTATTCTCATTTAAATTTTTCATATACATAATATATGAAATATTTTATAATTTATATATTATTCTTAATTTAATTAAATTTATATTTTAATTTCACTCTTTCAAGGGATTTTGAATCAAAGGTTACCGAAGTTTTAAGGGACCCCTTTCCAAACACAATTTAAATTCTAGGTTATTTATGAATAAATTCCTATTTAAGGGGATTACATATTCCTTATAACTAAAATACTATATAGTTTCTTATTTTGTGGTTATTACTAGGTTTTAAAAGTCTTCTTGTCATTTCACATCCCTTTGTTTAAAAATTCAATCGAAAGGATGGTTGTAATTGGAACCAACCATATCTTTTCTTTTTTATCCAGAATCATTCAACTTTATAAGACTATTTTATTATATATAAAAAATATCTATAATTAAATTATAAATAAAGGTAATTTTATATTATCATATATTTTCCTTATAATGATTTAATATTAATATTTTTTCTTTTTCAACATGGGCTATTTTTTAATCCTAAAAAAAGTGATAAAAGTCTCTTTTTAATCATTTTTCACATGAACATAATTTCCTACCATTTATAACCTTTTTCATTAATGATGTTTTCCCTCCAAGGATTCATGGTTTTCCAAATTAATCCATATTTCCACTATTTTTAAAAAATTTCATGTCAATATATAAGTTATCAAAATTAAAGGATATTTCTCTTTTTTTTTAAATATATTTGTAATAAATATTTTTTTCATCTATACCAATATAATTTCATGATTATTATGATTCACTGGGGATATTATCTCATGATACCATCCATATTTTTACTATAGATTAATTATGATCATGTATTGTTTAATTTACCATAAAATATAATTTATTCCAATATGTTAATTAAAATATGAAATAATTATGATTATTTTCATATTCTTGTTGACTATATAAGTATTTTTTATCATTATGTGAGGTTTTGGATCCAATATATCCATATAAGGAATTGGTAAATTATTATATATCTTGATCTTATAAGGGTACATGGGTATTTTCCCTAGCCCAAAATGTTTGTCTACATTGGTGGTATCCTAAATCCAAAAGGTTGTGATACACAACTATTAGACCAAGCACAAAAGGTTGTGGTACATGGGTAATATCACAATCCTAAAAAAATTTGGTACATAGTTGGTTATCCCATACCCAAACGTTTTTGGAACATGGTTGGTTTTCCCAATCCCAAGAAGGTACATTGGTGGTTATATTAAGCCTATTATATTATAGGAAAGTGGTTAGACTAATACATTATGAGATGAATGTTTTAGTGGTTATCATGGACACATGTTATATGCTCATATTTGTGTTTTATTTTTATGTCATACTTCATTTCTAGTTCATGTTCACATATTATTGACTCAGGTTTTCATATTACTAAGTGTTATATTAACTAAAATAAATCATATTCCATTATTTATGAGTTATAATGTAGGTTACATTAGGTATGATTATTTTATTATATGTACATACACCTTGATTATGTTCTCAGATTCACATACTCGTCTTATGCTCAGTTTTGAAATTTGATTGATATCTCCTATTATTAGCCTTAATAATAATATTATATCACACCATTAGGATGTTTATATATCCCTAGGTTTTAAAGAAGTGTATAATTTATTATGTATCTACAAGAGTAATACATGGGGAGGCTATATGTGAGAAATGTTGAAGAACTATTATAAAATAAGACGATCATGTAGATAATCTTCAAAGACACTAAACCTTTTGGTTTTGGAATTATTAGTTTATTTTTTAGTTGAAATGTTTATGTTATCAAAATAATGTAAAATATATGGTTTTTATAATAATTTCATCTCACTAATTATCAATGTATGATTGTAAATTTTGATTTTTTTTCATTGGATCCAGGTGTTTGACTCTGTGTTGTCTCAATCGGTATCATAGGGGATTTTAGTTATTTTTTGTGATTGGGTTATTGATATTAATAATATAAAACTTATAGAGACCAAGGTTAATGTAAAGGTTTATAGATTGATCCAAATATATACTAGTTGAACTAAAAGTTTCATGGGTTTAAATAAAGATGGAATAGGATAGGACATCTTAGGATTAATATTTCATATTTGTATAACAGTTTAGTTTTATTTCATATTATATTACCTTGAATATAAATATATAAACATTTTTGTTTTAGTATTATTTTTGAAATTAAATCATAAAAATGAATTTTCAGAAGATATTTCACATGGAACCCCAATTTTTTATAACCAATTGATTTCGTAGCATTTCATTATTTATTTCTACTCTTATATCACTCGGATAAACTGATTCTGTATCATTAATTACAAATTTAATAACAAATTGAACTTAATTTTTTTTGATTCAAATATTTTCTGTTAATAACTATTAAAATTTTTAATTTCAATGATTTAGATGATTTCATTGTATGTGGAGGTGATTTGGATGGCCCAGTATGAAGTTGAAGAAAAATATGCCAAATTATGCAGGAATCCAATAACATATGGGGAATATACCAAACCCCTATACTAATATATGCATAAAATTGGGATAAACGTTTTTGGGATGATCCAAAATTAAATGGGATACATCTTTTAAAAGTACACCCATTCCCAATTTGTTTATCTGTTGGACCAACTAGACTGATCTATCCCTGGAATCAAATCATCAAAAATTCTAAAGTAGTGTTATATATTTCATCTATATCTCAAGATTGCGGCATCCAAATGATGAAACTTTATTGGGGTATATATTCCATATGTGGGTTAACAAGTTTTTAGTTTTATACAAAGTGATATAAGGTTTTCTATATAATCAAAACCATTTTCCTAGTGGTTTCTAGAAATATGAGGTCTCAAAACCAACTTAAACTTTTCCTAAAAAATGAAACCTTTAGATCCACATTTGGAAGTTATGACAAGAAATAATAATAATAATCTGGAGACCCAAAACATTCATCTCCTCATAAAATAATTTCTAGAGGCCCCTATCCTCAGAGGGGGGTCATTGATGAAGTTGTGGTTCCCCCCAAGCCTCCTCCTCCTCTCAATGGCGAGCTATATAGTGGAAAGTTATTTAAGAGAAGCTACACATACTTGTGAGGGGGTTCAATAACTTTATATTGTAATGTTTTTGTTTAATTTGTGTGTAAAAAATTTCATTGATGTTTTATCCTAACATTATTCATCTTTTAATTATTTTTTAGGTTTAATCAACTGAAACACTTCTTACCTCGTCACTAATTGGGTTGATTTTCGAAATTGGAATCATGTGTTATTCTGATTAGACAAAACAAGAATCCTCTTCATCTCACAAATTCCAGATATATAATTTTTATTCTTCATCTCCCACTCTATTCTTTTGGTATAAACCTTGAAACATTATTTTTGTTTTAAGGGATGGTTCTTTATGCATCGTTTTAAGAGGCAATCAGGGAATCAATATCTTGACTGCCCTTAACAAAATGATTCCATTAAACCATGTGTAGTTTTCACAAATATGAAAAAATCAAGATGTGTAGTGAACTAGAAATGACATATGTATCTCATAATTCTAAAAATACCTCATTCCTTTTTCAACTATTAAACTCATTTGTTAAGTTATTTTGTTTTTAAAACTATTTTCAAAATCACCCCCCTCTTTCAGTAATTTTTTTAAAAATTCACACTCTAAACCTATCAACACTCATTAAGAAACAATATAGGGTCCATAATTGACTAAAAATTATATTAAATCACAACCAATTTGTTGTGTTGTGAAAATGTGTTCAAATTTTGGATTTGTTTCCAAGGAGAAATTTAGTTATTAGTGCATATTTTTTATAAGATATCTTTAAATTTTGTAAATATTTATTTGTTTTATCTTCGACCATTACTTATATTTATGTGTTATGATTAATTTCTTATGTAGGTTCTGTTCTTGATTCAAATTACATCAAGATATTTTCTTCCTTTCAAAATAGATCCTTAGAGGATCATACATTAATAACACCAAGAAACAAAAGACAATCCTTTGAAGGAGGACAAACTAAATCTTGCTACTTTTCTAAACCCCTCTTTAACTAGAAAAAAAATTAGAAACTAAAAATTACTTGCATAATATGGAAGAAAATAACTGAACAACAAAATAACTAACCATTCTTAATGTTGATATCCTAACCACTTATATTCAAATGTAAGGCAAAGTAGAAAAAAATGAACTAAAATATGATCTAATTCCCTTATTTCCATGATTTGATAGTCTCAAGGGAGAAGTCCCACATAATAACTTAAAATAATTTCATAATGTGTTTTCAATATCAAAACATGATAATGTGGATGAAGAATAATAAAGCTTATGGAATTCCCATTTTCATTAGAAGAAACTATAAAAGACTGGCCACACTATTCTAATACCCCAATAAGAGGATCGGTGGACATGAAACACATTTTCCAAGAAAAATTTTTCCGATCTTCTCAGACATAAACTATAAGGAAAGAAATTTGTTGGGTGAGACAATCACAAGGGGAAACTCTTTTTGAATAGAGCGAAATATTTAAAAGGATTTGTTCAAGTTTCTCACACCACCAATTTAGAGACCAACTTTTAAAACATTATTTTTAGTAAGGTTTAATTACTATTGATAGAAATATGATTTACATTTTTGTGGGTGGTGTGATAGTTGAAAAAACCCCAATTTATGCAAGGAAACTCGTTGATAACATGGAACAAAATACTCAACAATTTAGTTCAAGGTTTGGTGTACAGATTCAAAATGTCCATGAGGTACAAATTACTGTATTAGATAACAAAGTGAACATAAATTTTGAAGATATGGGTAGTCTTATTTGCAAACCTTTTCTTTCCCAAGGGAAATCCCAATCTCCTCCTATCATCCATTGTGTTATGTGTTCTTCCAACACCCACTATTCAGACTAATTCCCTCAAATAGGAGAAACTTATGAGTGTTTTGAGGAAACCTTTATATGACACACATATAAACAAACCATTAGGAAATAATTGTATTATCAATCCAACCATGGGTGAAAAAAACAATACTATAGTATAGGAGGGTACTTAAACCAACCTCAATAAACATGGAACCAACTGGGGTTGATTTTTCATCCAGCACCACCTAGAAATACACATCCACTACAAAGGCCTTTCTACCCTAATACAATCATATCCTAGAATACATGATGAAATAAATGGCCAAAAAAATATTCAATTCCAACAAACCAATCAAGTAGATATACAGGTCCTAAATATCCAATTAGGCCAACTTTCCATCTTGTTGGGGGATATCTAAAGGC
Source organism: Viscum album (assembly GCA_963277665.1). NCBI lineage: Eukaryota > Viridiplantae > Streptophyta > Magnoliopsida > Santalales > Viscaceae > Viscum > Viscum album. The sequence goes on from OY728119.1 coordinate 648,975,518, forward strand.
ATGGGTTGTGTAAACTACCCTTTAAAACACCATTCAACCATAGAGATAAGGGAAATGTCAGTGAAAAAATTATTAGGAGTGCAAAACAACTAAAAACCCAAATGAAATATCTATTCCAGTCATCCCATTCTAAGGAAACCACCATCCCAGACACTAAAAATTCTCTAAATGTGGACAAACCTTGTTCTGAGATAATCCATTCCAAAGGAAATAATGTTTCATTTGATGAACCACCAACCCAAACCATTCCCTGTATATTTATCCTAAGTTCAACCCATAAAAGTAAATAAAAAGAAACCAAACTTGATAATGAAATCTTGGAAACTTAAAAAACAGTTTAACATCCCCTTGATTGACACCGTAAAGAAAATCCCATGATATTAAATGTTTCTAAAGGAGTTGTGTACAAATTGAATGAGATTTTGAGGTGATGAAAATGTGATCTTGGGGAGGAAATTCTTTGCATTTATATAGTCATCACATCCCACCAAATTAAATGATCCTGGAACATTCTTTATTCCAGACACCATAGAAGATTATTTATTTCCCAATGATATTCTTGGGTTGGGTTCATCTACTAATGTGATCCCTCACTACATTTACTATCCATTAACGGTCGGATAATTTAATCCCATAGAAATTATTGTTCAACTAGAAAATCTGAGTACCTCACACCCCACTAAGAGGTTTTTCTTATAAGGGTGAAATTTTTAATTTTTCTGAATAATTTTTAAGCGCTTAAATGGAAGATTATTGGATGAATGGAGAAGCCCCAATTATATTGGGCTACAATTTCTTGAAAACTACCAAAACCATAATTAATGTCCATAATGAAACATTATCAATGGATTTTTGTGGTGAAAGTTTCCACTTTAACATCCTTGATTCCATGAGGCACCCCTTATAAGAACATTCCTTACTTTCAACTAATTCAATAGAGGTAATCACTTCCACAGAAAAAAACTTATTTACTTTACCCTATCCTACTTTTTATTTTTTCATCATTTATAGAAATTATAGTGAATGAATAATTAATATAATGTTGTATCAATCTAGAAAAAATTCATGCATATTTTTTAATTAATTATTTCTTGAACACTAAGGATCAAATGACTGTTGATGATACTACTAAGATTATAAAATCTCATTCCTCATCTGAGGATGTAACCACTGAGCAGTTAGATAAGATCAGTGGCCTCTCACTTTCACATTCACTCCCATAAATCCAAAATCCCCTTTAATTGGAACTTAATCCTCTTGTTAAAAAATATAAATATTCTTATCTTTTGAATGGAAACAAGGTGTCTATCATCATTTCTAATTAACTCTCTCTAGATAATGAATTATGAATTCTGGATATTTTTAGGGAGTATAAACAAGATTTCGGATGGACACTTGCTAGAATACCTTGTGTTATCCCATTAATTTCTACAAATCATTAAATATTAAATGATGAGGAAAAACTGGTGATGCACTCACAATGTTGATTGAACCTAAACCTTATAGATTATTTCAAAAAAGAGGTAATAAATGTATTGGATAAAAGAAAAAATGACCACATCTCTGATAGACAATGGGTCAGTCCGGTGTAGGTAATTCCAAAAAAAAAACTTGTCTTATGGTAATTAGAAATGAAAAAAATGAATTAGTTCCAACTCATGTGTAGAATAGTTGGTGATTCTGTATACACTATCAACAACTAAACCAACACACTAGGAAGGACAATTTTCCATTGTTGTTCATTAACCAGATTCTTGAGAGGCTAGTGGAGAGTCCCACTATTGTTTCATTGATTGGTAATCTAGATAATTTAGGATAAATATTCTAATGACCCAAGAATGTCGTACATGAATATTACATTACTTTTCTGTAATAAATAATGTATTGCACAAATAGATTCCCAAATACCAAATTAGTTTAGTGACTTTGGAAAAATAGAACACATTCTTTTAATCCGGTGAAATATATTTGACATCTCCCATAGATATCTTCCCTTTATTTTTTTGACCTAAAATCTTTCTTTATATATCAGGGAAAATAAAAAATATTAAAAGGGTGAGTGATGATTCTCAGTAACAGTAAATAATGAAGATATCAACAGAACATAAACATAAAAATGTAAAAAGATAAACACAACTTTTGAAATTCATATCACGTATTACATATATCAAAATATTGAGACATGAAAAAGATCTTAGTAGTTCATAAGTAATAAATCAGTAACATGAGCCATGATAAAATAACATTGGTATGAAACATGGAATTGTGGAAAACACATAAGCATAGAAAATAATTTCCATATTAGCCGAGGCTCATTACCAATCCCATCATAGTGGGAAAAGTCCTTTACTAAACTGATTTCACTCCATGTTCCATCTATGTATCGCTTTTCTAGGTTAATTTACTATTATAGCCATGTATTGCAGAACTAAGATAATTTCCTATTTTATCCTTGTATTTCTAAACTGAGATCATTTCTTGTTCCAGTCATGTATTTCTGAACTGATATCATTTTCCATTCCAGTCCTGTATATCTCATGATATATAAATCTTTACTCATTGCATTAGAGGGAGAAATGGGTCCCACCCCTCACATAATGAAAACCATACATGTGTTTTCCACAATAACATAAATCATATCCTAACCCATCGCATTAAATGGGTTTCATAAACATCAACCATTCATAACATAACCCATGGAAAATAAATTCTTCTCATAAATATCATTCCATAATAACATAATCCATGAAAAAGATATAAAATTTGTAAATATAATTTCAACATAAACATAATCAAACCATAAGAATAATTGGGATAGTATACATGAACAATATTCATATTAAATAATTTCATCTTAAATGGAGAATAATTTTGATAGAACATTGAAATTAATATTTAAGGAAAATATCCTTTCTTCTTTGAAAAAGGTTTCTTTTCTTATGTTACCATGAAATTTTAAATGAAAATAATATATTTGAAAATAAACTTGAAATCTTGGAAGTGAATATTCAAGGAAATAATCTATTGTCAAAACTTAAAAATATGGTCATGTCGTATAAGTTAAAAGAAAAAAATTCTCATACATTTATCAGATAGGTCAAAAAGTACCCTGTATTGAAAATGAAAAATGATTCTGCCTATACCATTTAATAAAAGTTCACTTATAGGTAAAATTAACTTCAAAACATTTGTAGAATAATAGAAAGAATATTTTTGAATTCATATTTAGGAAATATATACATGGATGATAAATATTCCCAAGTAAATAATTACATATAAACTATCTTGGATGACAACGAGATTGTAAAATTATTTATTAACTTAAGACTAATATAAATTGTATGTATATGAACCTCCTATATAATGATCTGAATATTTTTATTGACCTATTTCCGAATCATAGAAATTTTTATTATATCATATATGATCATTTTATCATCTGTTTGTTAATAAAATTTCATTATTACTTGTTATTCGAGTCCAAACTACTTAGTTTTCTAAGGAATGTTTATTGAATAAGTCATGGTTCTGATTCTTATGTTATAGTTATATCAATACCTTGATGATATTAATTTAATATATATAATATTTATTAATTTTATAAATTTATAACATCATTCTTTAGTGGATATCATGTAGAATGAATCACGTCACATTGTGGAGATGGTAAGACATACGTACGCATGAGCGATGATATATTTCTTGTAATTATCAAATTTTCTGGAAGTAATGGTATATATTTTGTTCCATAATTCATATCATGTTAGAATAATATTATATATTAATTATTTTTATCATTATACCAATCCAAGTAAGGTGGTGATTAAAACCGAGTATACCACAGTGTGGAGACAGTAAGTCGTACGTATGCATGTGTGGTGATTTCATTGTTCATAGGATGGATAGAATGAGGAATAAAATTTTCCATAATCATAATAATATATTATTATTAAATTTTTAATGTAATTATTTTTTACAATGGAAGAAACACGTGAAGAGTTTGTTGAATTAGAAATAAGTTTGAAAAATCGGTAGAGGAGATTACATCTTCTTTGACGAGCTCCCTCTAAATGACCTCTTAAATAACTAGAGTTAATCTTTCTAGAATATGAGAACATATTTATTGTTACTATGGAATTTTATAAGGTAAATGGTTGAGGTTCAAGGTAAAATTAGTTGTGAATAACTGACAGAGGAGGTTCCCTTTTTTAATTGAGGTGAGAGGCACATTTTGAAACTCCAAAAATACTAATAAACTCAAACCACATCCAAAAAACCTCCAAGATATCATATTTTCTAAGATTATATGATTTATGGTTTTAATTTCATCAACTAACAAATTTTATAAACATTTTTATGTCAATTTAATCCTTTTCATTTTAATTAACACTTATTTATTCTATTTTAATTTTAACTGAGGAAAAAAATTAGTCGATATTAAAATAATTAAATTTTTTATAATATGATGTCAATTAGACATTTAAAGAAAAAGTTAGAGAATTTCAGACCACATAATAATAATTTTATATTTTCTAAATTGTATTATTGTTTTTAAATACTTTAATAAAACATTATTTTTACAAAATATCAATTGTTTCAATTTTGAAACAGTTAAATTTTTGGATTTTTAAAAATATAAAGATAAGATTTTATCCTCAAAAAAAATATTTTATTATATATCTAAGGATTCAAGGTCATTAATAACATTTGTTTGATATATTAATTATCCAAAATTATATTTATTTTACTATTTTTAATAACACTAATTTGATATTTCGATTAATAAAATAATTACTACATCACTTTTATGTCATTATTTAATTTAATTATTTGTCGAATAAAAAAAATAAAATAAAATGATGAATATAAATCCTATATATTTAATAATAATACTTATATTAGAATATATCTTCTATAAAATCCGACATTATAATTGTTATATTTATTAAAAAATGAATGAGACAACTTTAACATCACTTTAAATAAAATATTATAATTATCGTAGTCTTTTCCATATGGGTCTTAATGGTCATTATCTTGACCCTTATATGATTATGGTAGATATATACTTGACCAAAAAATTTTGTTAAAGTTTTATTATCATTTAATAGTTATTATCATTTTAATAAAAAATATTTTATTTAATTTTCATCAATTAAATTATTTCGTCATCATCAACATATAAGCCTTTAAGGTGATTATTTATTTCCTATAAATTAAAAATTAATTATCATGATAAATAAATAAAATCTATATATCAAATGAGTATTTATAGTCTAACATAGATTTTTTATAATCTTATATAAAATATTATATAGTTCTTAAAATGTTATTAAGACATATTTAACTCACTACAATAAATACCGGGTTTAGTGGTGGTTTTGTGACGCCGGTTCACAAAATCGCTGCTAAACGTTTTCACCGAAAGGATTCGCGGTGGTTTTTAATAGATCGTCGTGAAACCCATAATTTATTATAACAATCCCAACCATTCCCTACCCCCCACCCCGATCGTTCCCCCAAACCTCTGCGCCCTCCCTTCTTCCCCTAACCCACCCGGCGACCCGCAACCCTCGATCCCCAACCGTCCGGCGACCCCCAACCGTCCGGCGACCCGCGACCTCTGGCGACCCCATGACCTCCTTCTTCGGCAACCCCGCGACCTCCGTCTCCGGTGACCAGTCATTTCTAATCATTTCCTTGAAAAAAATTCCTTTCTAAATTAATTGAACCATGATACAATAATTCTATTTTCGTATGTTAGATCATTATAAGATGTTTAACTCATTGATCTACACCCCATTGGATGTGCTAAGTTAAATTCCATATTTAATGTAAATGTGTAAATGCCCAATCACATTCTAAGTGGTCTATCATAGATTTAAAATGTATTTTACCTAACTAATTAACTAAATGGTTTTATTTAATTATATAAAAGTGAGTGGAGAGATCACATCATGTATTATATACTTGAGAAGTGAATTCTATAACTCGTGATACCCTTAGTTAGAGAGAGTTAAATAGATATAAATTATTTAAAATGAAATTCCATATTATAATTATGAGTATGTCATGGATATTAGACAACGAACAATGTTTAAGAGAATTGTTGATCATAACATTCCATGATCCCTTATGTTAGGTGATGGGCATGATATCTCACACAATTTATGACTACTTCGGTGATGGGTATGAAGTTCCATGTTCCATTGCATTGGGTGTTGGTCATGATGACTCACCCCACTATCTTGGGTTTTGGGAATGAAGACTCACCCCACTACCATGAGTGATGAGCATGGTATCTCACATTCTTATGGGATTCAAGACCAATATCCTTATTAGATCCCATAACTCATTAGAATATGCATGGACACTTTAGTTTCAACTTGTGTCCAACTATAAACTAGTATTCATTTATATTCATATATATTTTCTTACATATATAGTGTATATACATGTGTACATATTATATATGATTACTTATATATTGTAGACTGTTTAGATGTATCCTGACCTATTTCAAAATAGATATAGTCTACCATGTGTCCTTTAGGAACCTAAGATGACTGGTATTTAGTTTTCATAATCATTCATTATCTATTATATCTTCACACTACAATGCTATATAAACTGACTATATTATTCTAAATACCATTGGTGGTGGCCTACTTAGTTTATTCTCATATCCTGTTTGGGCCATTGATTAGTACACATAAAGTATTTATAGTTATAGGTATTGATAAGAGAAAGCACCATGTCATAGATTATTAATATATATTGTAATCCCCCATTTTTTAAAATAAATAAGTTGTATCACGTTGATAATGGTTTATGAAAAAAACCATTCTGTATTCTGGAAGCAAGTGTTTTGAAAAATGGTTTATCCGATGTAAACTTACTATTTATTGAATGTCATAATATTGAAAGTGAAATGTTATGAATCAATGATTATTTATACTTAATTTTTAAACTATTGATTTTATATGAACTTGTAACTTATGGAAGGTGATATTGGCATATTTTGAAATCTTATGGAATGAAAGAAGAGATGAGTTTTTTTAAATGATGGGAAGAAAATTCCAATAATATCTATTAAATGGAGTAGAATATGTATTTATTCCAATCATATATTTCAGTTAGGGAAGATTCCATTTTTATTTTTCAGTTGCTATCAAGATGGGGGGATAACTATATCAAAAAAGGGAGTTTATTTGTAATTGAAAAGAATCAACGAAGGAGATTAGAGTTCAGAGTATTTTTCAGTTATATTCTTTATCAACAAATAGTAATGTCAATACAACATCCAATGTAATTAATGAAATTTTGAAATTGAGAGTGATGAAGAAAGGTTCCTACCAAATAAAGAAAATCATTTTTCCACACTATCATTGTTTAATGTTTTTGGATGATACCAAATTGAACGTTGAGAATCTATTAAAGAGTTATTGAGCATGTTAAATGTTTAAATAATCAAGTAAATGATCTTATAACATGTATTGAGAGGTTTGGAGAAGTCATGAGATGGTTTAGTTTGGCTCAGATTTACCTTGAATAATTTAGGAATTCGTTAGAGAATTCCTAAATATAGGATGTACTAGATTACATATAATTCATTTATAACATCTCAATATGTTTCAATTACTCTCAATGAATGTGTTTTTGTTCATTTTGTGATTCATTAATTTTAAGTCGTTGATAATATACCAATTCATGAGGTATGTGTGAGTTAATATTTTTAATGTAATTATCGTTTCAAGATATATAATTTTTTTCAATGTGTATGTGTGAAATACACCTTAATTAGTGTGTTTCTCAAAAATAAACATTAAAATCTGATAATAAAAATTAATCCTACATGTAAAATTTGTAAGAGTATTATTAGTATCTATATTTTGGTGTTAAACCAGTAGGAGTATGTTCTACCAAAACTCAATGTACATGTGAAATGACGATCATGATTTTCATTTCATAATTGTAACAAAATGGAAATATTAATATCTATATAAAGGTCATATATACCTATACGAAGTTTATCAACATTTACTTAAATATAATCTGAAATTATGTAATGGTAACCCATGAATTATTCATGATAATTAATGTTTATATGGATATATTAATGGGTTACAAAAATAGAATATATCATATGTAAATTTATTTCTATTTACAAGAATTTTATTAATTTGGATGAAAGTGACAGTTTGATGATGTATGTTATGTATGTTCATGATAAATAGATATTGAACCAATTTATGGATATCATTCAAGAATGAGTTTATTATCATCAAGATGCTATAGAAGAAGATCAATTTATTATGAAATTTAAGAAAATAAATATTTTTTGAATTAAAATTATCAGGTTCTGAAGAATAACATACATAATATATACATTTATATATATATATATATATGATTGAGTTGTTATCTGCTGCATAATTATATATAAATAGAGAATAAATTTGTTTTGTGGAATATTTTTGTGATTTTTTCCTACATATAGACGTTGAATATGACCTTGAATATATTTATTGTGAATGCTGTTCGACAGTAAATGGAATTCCCCAAGCTATAAATTTTTATGACATATATTATATATAGAAATTGGATAATGAAGTGTACGATCAATGAATATTGATTTATAAATTTTTATATCATTCTAATGTATATAATATGAAATATTGTGGGAACCCATGCATTGGTATTCTATATTAGTGATTTTTGATGGATGTTATAAATACTGACTGGTATCCCATTTCTAGATATGGTAAATAAAATAAAACATTTAATTGAGATGCCAAGCATGTGAGTATATGATATGTTTAGGAAATTTGTAGTATTTTTTGTGAGGTTGTGGAAGTAATATGAGTGGACCAATGTATCTCATTAATTTAGTGGGGATATAATTTGTTTAAGGCAACATAAATGTTTGATTGATAGTGTTATGATAATTGTGTAACCCGATATTCTAACTACTCCTCAATGAGGTGTTCACGCTGTCTCCTAAGGACCAGACTTGTTTGGTTTGTCTGGGCATGCTAAGTAAGTGGTGAATGTGATCAATGAATCATCTTTATTATATTTTGCATACTTAATGATCAATGGGTCATCTTTATTATATTATGATTCAGCAATCTTACACTATCGTATATTTTGTGTAGGCACATTGTGATATACATGGACAAAAGCTGGATCACATTACCGAGGAACACACCTCAGTATGTTAAGGGCTTGAATGTGTTTTTTAGATTTGGCAATTTCTAATCGATCCGTTGAAGGGAGAATAAGATTTCCATGTCCTAAATGTAAATTTATAACATGGTTGAAGAGAGATGAAGTTTATGAACATTTAATACTGAAGCAATTTCCTGATCAATATTTGTTTTGGATTTGGCATGGAGAATCGAACAATGCAGAAAGATTGTGCACTGGTGTTAATCCACAGAATGAGGTCCCAAGTTCATCGACAATGGAAAATGAAATGAAAAGCCTCATAAATGATGCATTTGGCACTACAGGACACCACTATCATCATCAAAACATATCAGAACAACCAGAAGAGGGTGCTACAAATTGCAACGTGGCATGTGATGTTTTTGAGACTGTAACACAAATAGATCAAGATTGGAACATATCATTGGATCCTCCTATTGATTCTGTAGATCCAAATGTAATGGAAAACTTCACTGGGAAAAATTCATTTCATGATTTAGTTGACAATGGAAATCAAGAGTTGTATAGTGGGTGTTTGAAACATTTAAAGCTTTCATTTCTACTGAAGTTGTACCATATCAAATGTCTATGTGGAATTACAAATAAGGAAAATTCCATGATATTGGAATTGATTCATGATGCATTTTCTAAAGCAAAAATCCCATAATCTTTTTATGATATGAAAAAAGTTGTTAAAAATCTTGGTCTAAATTATATAAAAATACATGCGTGTCCCAATGATTGTATGCTTTATTAGGGAGAGGATTCAAGTACAAAGAATTGCAAGAAATGTTCTTCTTCTCGATGGCAGTCAAAGGGTGATGTTGGAAGTCTGACTGAACATAATTTAATGAAGAAGAAGAAAATGAACACACCTTCAAAGGTTTTGCGTTACTCTTTTTCGAAGCCGTGATTGCAAAGATTATTCATGTCATAAAAAACTGCCGAACACATGAAGTGGCATTCTGTAGATAATAACAATGATGGGTTAATGAGACATCCACGAGATTCCCAATCATGGAAGACATTTGACTCATTACATCCAGATTTCTCAGCTAATCCTAGGAATGTTCGATTGGGATTGGCTGTCGATGGATTCAACCCATTTGGGACATTGAGTACAAGTTATAGCATTTGGCCAGTTGTTTTGATCCCTTATAATCTGCCTCCGTGGATGTGTATGAAACAATCAACTTTTATCATTTCAATGATTATTCCAGGAAAACAAATGCCTAGAAATGATATTGATGTATACTTACAGCCTTCGATTAAAGAATTGCAGGAGTTATGGAGTAATGGTGTTGAGACATTTGATGTTTCTTCTAACAAAATGTTCAAAATGCATGATGGTTTACTGTGGACCATTAGTGACTTCCCTGGGCTTGGTAATTTATCTTGGTTGGAACACTTATATGGGTTTGGCTTTTCCCGTTTGTAACTTTGATTTTGATCCCAAACGAATACCTCACAGTAGAAAATGGTGTTTCTTATGCCCTCAAAGATTTCTCGATGCATCTCATAGATTTCAGCTGAACAAATAAAAATTTAATGGTTTCATTGATCGTAGAACACCTCCAAAGTTGTTAACCAGTTCTAAAATATTGGCACAACTTGAAAATGTTGAACCAGCATTTTGGAAGGTTCATCATTTGAATGATAATGGAAAACGGGTCCGAAGTGCATCGTCAAGTGAAATCAGAATGCAAAAATGGAAGAAAAAAGTATATTCTTCAAACTTTCGTAATGGGAATTTAATTTGTTGCGCCACAATCTTGATGTGATGCATATTGAGAAGAATGTCTGTGATAATTTGATTTTCACATTACTTAATGCGCATGTAAAGTCAAAGGATCATCTTTAATGCTCGCAAAGACATATAAGTAATGAACATAAAATGCGATCTCTAGCCAGATGAGAATGAAAACTATGCTCCAGCCATTTTCTAAATGAAAAATAGGGATAAAGATACGTTCCTTCGAATTTTAAAGAATGTGAAGGTATCTGATGGGTATTCGAGTAACATCTCGAGGTGTGTTGACTTGAATAATCATAAGTTACATGGATTGAAAATTCACGATTCACATATTTTGTTACAGCAGTTACTACCATTGGCATTTCGTACATTATTACCTGAAAAAGTTACTTTTGTTGTACTCCAATTATTCACATTTTTCAGGAAATTATGTGAGAAAGTTCTACATCCATTTCAGCTTGACAACCTCCAGGAGAGTTTTGTATTGACTCTTTGTGCAATGGAGATGATCTTTCCTCCATCGTTTTTTACTGTCATGATGCATTTAACTGTGCATTTGGTTGAAGAAGCTAAATTAGGAGGCCCTGTTCATTATCGATGGATGTATCCAATTGAGAGGTATTTTATTTATATGTTTTCCAGTTTAGTAAAAAAAATTGACATTTAAATAAATTCATAATATTACTTTTTTATTTCAAAGATATCTTGGGCATTAGAAATCATACGTGAGAAATAAAGCTCAACCAGAAGGCTCTATTGCTGAAGGCTATTTGGCCGAGGAATATCTTACCTTTTGTTCCAGGTCTTTAGATGATATTGAGACAAGATTTAATCAAGTTGTACGTGTTGATGACACATCAACTCAATCTCAAATGCATCAGAAATCAAAAATATTTCCTACTATTGGCCGATCAGTTGGGAGGACCTCAATTGTGACACTGACAAAATTAGAATTATTACAGGCACATAGATATGTGCCTTTGAATAGTGAAATTGCATATCCATTTATTGAAGAGTTGAGGATACAAACAAAGAGACGAATGAGAGGCCGAACATGAAATGAGAAAGATATAACGAAAGCTGTGAATAAAGAGCTTGTAGAATGGTTTGCATGACGTGTAAGTTCATAAATATTACAATAAATATGAATATTAGTTTGACACATACATTTTGTAAATCTTTAAACTATATTTCTTTTTTCAGATCATGAATACAGATACTCGAGCAGACTTGTCAGAAGATTTGAAGTTTCTTTCTAGAGGTTCTATAAAGAAAGTTAGAAAGTTTGACGCTTATAATGTGAATGGCTTTAGATTTCGTACAGTCGATCGAGAAGTGGGTTTGAAAACACAGAATAGTGGTATATTTACATTTGCTGAAGTGGGATACTATGGAAAGTTGCATGATATTATTGAATTAAACTACCATGGACATTTTTCTATTGTTTTATTCACATGAAAATGGGTCGATACTATCAGAGGTGTTAAAAGAGATTCATTGCAATTTACTTATGTGAACTTCTCTCGCTGGATGGATGTTGGTGATCGTGAAATGCATGATCCATATATCTTAGCATCGCAAGAAAAAATGTTATATTATGTGGATGATGTTTTGGATGAATGGTGGAGTGTAGTTACTCATGTAATACAAAAATATTTGTATGATATGGGTGATGAAGTGGAAGATTTGACCTCTAAAATTGAATGTCATCAACAATATCAAGTAGAATTATTTGTCCCTTATGATATTGAAAATATTAGTCTTTCAAGGATGAATGAAGTGGATGAAGTAATGGAGTAGGAAACTGACATGATTGAAGGGGAAAATGATTGAATGTATAATTACTCACTCATGCAGCAACCACTTGTTTCATTTCTGCAGTCTTTCATTATCATTGTTTTATATATTTTGTTTGTTAGTACTGGGCATCTATTATCATTTTTCATTTTTTTCTGCATAATTTTTTTGAAATATATATTCTGAACTTAATTTTATTTTATTAAATGACAGGAATGCCAAGGATGAAGAGGTATACTATTTCTTCTAGTTCTGCGACGGATGATGATCCATCTGGGTCACTCCCCATGACATCTGAGGCACCAGCTGCCTACACCCCCGCACCATCTCCCCTTGCACCATCTCTCACACTATCAGAGGTCCTCCCATTAGAGGCCAAGTCGTCGACTACCCCTACAGGTGCCTCATCAGTTGGGCGGCGACAGACCCCTTCCAGTTTATCTCGGACATACTGGAGGGTCACAGTCATAGGTATAAATTTTAATTAAATAAATTTATTGCATTTTGTTTATACTAATTGTTTGCTCATTGAAGATGAAAAAAATGATACTATGGAGAAACACATAAAAAGATCAGATGTTTGGAACTTGAATGGACAAAAGATATTCATGCCATTTGATTCTTATGTGGTCCCTACGGATGATGCCACGGGGTTACTTGGCCAGATTATAGGTCAGTTGGCAGTGGTGCCCATTTCCCTTCCCATTTCATATGACGATTGGAGACATATGCCTCTAAACTGGAAAAATAATGTTTTGGATTCGCAAATAAAGGTAATTTTATTACATTATGGTTTAATTGAATGTCCTGTTAATAATATGTTCAAAATGAATTTCTGTATACAGATGTTCTTCCACTTCACAGTTGCTGATGTGATAGCACAGAAGTGGACTTTGAAAAATCTTGGTAAAAATGGAATGATTTCAAATAGAGATTGTGGTGTGATGTCAAGGATACTTCGTTGAACTTGGAACAAATGTATGACAAGCTACCCAGTGGGGTACCGAAAGAGCAGTGGAATGTTTTTTTTTGACAGGCATCGTGATGAAAAGCAGATGGTATTGAAATATATATTATTATATTATCCTCATTTTACATTAATACATGTATATGAATAGGAAATGACATTGGATACATTACTGTTAAATTGCATTTTATTTATTTCAGGATCTCTCATTACAGCATGCATCAAACAGGGTGAAGCAAGTCATCCCTCACACGGAGGGCTCAAAACACTTTTCTATAAGCCGAATGTCATTGGTAGTATTTTAAATAGTTTAAATATTTATAATAAAATATTATCTATTTAATATATTGAATTTTTTATTTATATTTTCTTAATGCAGTCATAGAATTTAGGGCATGAATCCTCCCGGACTGAACTGTGTTTGGATGTTCACAGAAAATCAGATGGCTCTTTTGTTAATGAGCCTACCAAAGAAGTTTGGGTATGAAGTCAAATTTTTATTATAATAACTTATTATCAGTTTTTAATGTGTTAATATGTATTGATATTTTATTTATAGTTAAAAATTAAAGAACTCTGGGATGTCAATCCTGGGAAGTCCTACTCAGTCTCCCAGGATGACCCGGTTTCTCAAGTCCTTAGGAAAGAGCATCCTGGTAGAGTGCGCGGGATGAGTTTGGGACCGGTACCTTCTGAGGTCTTTAGCAGGCCATCAGGGATTCCAGCCGCATCTACTTCGGGTTATAGTTAGCCCATACCTGAAGATGCTTAGAGGGAGATATTTTCTGTACGATCCACAGTTCAATACCAAGGGGCTCAGATATCCGCTATGCAGAAAGAGTTGACTGATTTATATCAACAGATGAGCAGATATGCCCCCAGTGGTAGTGCATCGAGTGGTGGTGAGCAGGTAAATCACAAAAAATCAAAATCATTTAGTTTTCAAACATTTATTGGTTTTAAGTTTAATTATAAATATTCAAAAATATTTAATTTTCAATATAATGTTCTTACAGGTGGCAGCATGAGATGGAGGTGGAGAGGGTGATGATGCATCATCGGACCATGAGTAGTATTGTTGATGTGTTGAACAAATATGGGAAAGGTTGGTTGTATATATATATCATGTGTGGTGTATGGAACCTTTAAAAAACCATTGGTCTTGGAGGATCTTCAGTGGCTAATCATGAATGATCACAATAACCTCAGGTGGTAAAGAGAATGATGTGTTTGTTTCATTGGTTAGATGATCTATGTTAATAGGCTCTTTGATGTTTCTATTGTAAATTCAGCATTGGGAATTGGACTCATTAGGGTGTTGCATGTCCAAACAGCGATGTTGAATTGATATCACTAGATCAAGATGGTTTTCTAAGGTTATTTTTATGATCATTAATATTTTTTATGAGGCACGTAACCACATCACATAAAAACCAATGCAACTCCCTTCCCATGAAGATTACCTCTTTTCTAACTTTTATTTTATGAAAATATTGGGAGATTGTTAGATGACATGTCATATGATAAAAAAGAATAATCAGAGGGGTTTTACATGATTAATTGGGCAATTTTATGGGGCTTCACATGATCAGGAATAGATCACATGAATTTCATAACTCCTTTTCATGATTTTCCTAGGGTCGTTTGATCATGAGCCTCATTGAAGTTTACATGGTCCTTGTGACCTAGGTGATTAATCTATATTTATACATGCTAGAATTTTCTTTCCTTTGGGTATATATTAACACCTATTCTTTGGGAATTTCTTTATTCCTAAAATATACAATGCTCATTTGGCTAGCATCAAAAATTCCCCCCCCCCACAAAAGTGATGTTCAAAGGAACAAGGACTCAGTTATGAGGTAAGAAATGACTTCATGAGTCTCTTATGATTTCTCTAGTTGTAATTCAAAACGTCTTTTGGTCTTCTATAAGTCCATTCATAGTCCTTGAAGTTCCCTATAAATAGAGGGTGAGAGGCTGGTCATTTGACCGGTGACATGAAGCTCCATAGCTCTCAAAACCTCCTCTCTCGTGCGATTGTTTTGCAAGACAACTTTACATGACCTTATCACAAGAACCATAAAAGAGACCTAATCATGTGATCTTGTCACTTGACCTCTTTCTGTGATCACCATGTCTAAATATCTCACTTAATCAATCCATGAACTAATCAATGGTAATATATTTGAACTTTGATGCACACCCTTGGCCATTAGTCTATCTTATGTGATTCGGTTGTCTCTTGAGGATTTTTTCATGATCTACTAATATTTATGTGATTTATGTGACCTTCACATGTTAACATGATTATATGTATTAAGAAAAATCATGTGATCAAAAGATGTTTTATGGGTTATGTGATTTTCGTGACCTAGAATGGATCATGTGGTCCACGTAATGTTTTCCATGTTATGCACTTATTTTGTTTTATTAGCACAATTGATTCTCTCTTAATGGTTACATAGCGTCTAATATATTCTATATTCTATTTAAATATGTCCTATATTTCTCAAATTTCTTCTTATGTGGTAGACTAGAGAGACCTTATTTCCTGGAACCATAATGTCAATCATCGATACAAAGTATTTTATAACAATGATGTTTTAAAGGTTCTTATTCTGACTGAACATCAAAATTATCCTCTATTGAACAGACTACCTTTATATAGATTTGGACATCAGGATGATAGTTCTATTCTTCACCTAAATACAACCTTTAGTCTCACATGCTGTCACTCTCTGTTGACTATAATTAAATGATAGTTTCTGAGGATAGTCAGTTAATTGTGCCACCATTCTTAGGGAAATATTATACATTTAAAAATTCACCATGGTATCATATATTCATGATCTCACTCATCAATTGATTTCTCATATTTACTCAAACATGCTCATCTTCTCTCTAGAAAACCAAAAACGTGGCTTGGAATGAAAGTGTGATTTGCACCCTAGTGGTAATTTCTCTGATGAATGGGCATGGCCATTTTGGGTTAGGTAGATCTGCACAAAATTCCCCTATCAATTGCATGCTATTCATTATTAAGAGGAGACAAATATTTTTTAGTTTATCATGTACCATAAACCATAATTCCATAGTGAGTTGATTAGTTGATGGTTTCTAGGAACCAAAACTATTTATCTAGCCCATGGTGAGGTAGAAATTGGCCTATGAAATATTTTTAATCTTGGGGGAATACTTCTATTAGTGGAAACATATGATGAATTCCTTCCCATTGATAATGTTTGGGATCGAAATAAATAGACTCAGACCTTAGCAGGCGACATTCTTTCCATTATAAAGGAGAGGTAGAAAAAGGATTTGTACTTGCATTTGATTATTTCATTCAATGATTGGATTAATATCTTCTTTGATGGAAGTGGGGCTTAGACATCTATCGTACGCCCTCATCTATGCCCTTCTCGACAAGTTTAGAATGACAAGGGATCATTTTGCGCTACTATAGAAGCTAGAGAGTATGCCTCATGGGGCTACCAGGTGAGACTATATGTATCCCTAAGTCTTTGGTTAGCAGGATACTTGGCCATGTTTTTTAATGGAGGGCTCTTCTCTATTGGGGATTCACATTTGGGAATCTGGGTATTCATGTTGGTTATAGAAGCATGAATGGTAGAAGGGAAACCTCTAAACCTATCCATTCCAAAACATTCCTTTTTTATCAGCATCATGGCCATTTTCAACAGGGCAATATACCTTATCAAATTAGTGACCCTTTAAAATTATTATTTTGTTGGATAGGTGATCATTTTTAGCGTAATAAGCATCAGAATACTACCAAAATTCCTGATGCTCTATTCTGTCCTGGGATGATAAATGTCTCTGGGGTTGAGTCAATGTATTTAGGTGATGAAAAGGTTATGAAATTATGTTCCCATATTAGTAGTGATAGTTGATATATACTGCATAGTTGATGTTTGAGAATCCAATATGTCTTTCTGTAGAAGTTGATATGTGGTATGTTAATGCATGGCCCCTTTGATGTTATTAAATGATGTTTCGCATATCAGTAACAAGAGGAATTAGCCATGTAATTGTTGTTAAGAATTTTATTTTTCTTAGAATTCTTGTTTGGTTTTATTTTCAGGGCAGTGGTGCAGTATAAGCAGAAATGATATTTTTTTCAGGTCAGTATTTCACGGCGGTTTTAACTGCCGCTAAAGTTTTACCACTTATACATTTAGCAGCGGTTTAAACCGCCGCTAAATGTAATTAGAAATACACTTAGTGGGTTAAAACCGCCTCGAAATCATGATGGAATTAGTGGCGGTTTTAACCGCTGCTAACCAGGCGCATGACACGCCTGAATTTCGCGGCGATTATAGTCGCCGCTAATTAAAAAGCCCGTAAAATCGCTGCTAAATTTACCAAAAACCACCGCGAAATGAGGTACTATGATGCTTGTATTTGACCGCTGTGAAATGCATAAAACCGCCGCTAACAGACTGCCGCCGCCCAGTTTAGCGGCGGTTTCTGTAAACCGCCGCTAATAGGCAGTTTTCTTGTAGTGAATTTTCTATAAATAAAATATTTTAACTGTTCTGACCTCATCCAATTCGCTTCCGAAGGATTAATTTTCAACCTAAGAATGATTTAGTACTAAATTAACTCATCCAATAATATTATTACAAGTGTTATATAAATTTTATATTATTATTTTTACCATTAATTAACTAATTTACCTTTTTATCGTATTAATAAAAATTACTAAAGTTACTATTCACAATGCCTAAATATCAAAAGGAAACTATATACATAATTTGGACCCATAGATTCCAATTATGGAATCCATTTTCTAAAATTCAAAACATATAAGGTTTAGTAATTAATTTAAAATTAATCTTGTTGTTGGAATGCTTAAATGGGTTTTAAAAGTTAAAAAAGCAAAAGATCGAAATGTTTTTATATCTAAATTCGATTTAACAGTAATTACAATGATTTAAATTATATTAAATGATAAAAATATAATATATTTAGACTTTAAAACAATTAAAATATATAATTAAACACTATAAATAGTTTTGACAAAATATTATTTTTCAATCAAAATGCAATATTTTTTACTATTCATCAAAATGTGAATCTTATCCAGAAAATATTAAAAATTAAACTAGAGTAAATTTTTAAAATCTTATTTCAAAGATGAATTTTATTTATTCAAAAAAAATATAAAAAGTTTGAAAACTATTTTTAAAATGGTTTTCCACCAAAAGGCGGCAAAACTGTTTTTCTAAATACTTCCCTTTTCCAAAAAATTGGTTTGGTTCTTATATCATGTATATAAAACATATAAGAAGAATTTTAAACATTATATAGAATATATTAAATATATATTTCATTAATAAAATCCATCAATAGTAATTATATTATTTTAAAAAATCACTTATTTTTATTTAAATAGTTTTTCAGAAAAAACATTTCCTTTTATTAAAAAAGGGTATTATTTTCATTTTTAATTTTTTTTCTCACAAAATAATTAACAATATATAAAATTGTAAATCATATATTCATAATTTATTTAATAATACTCATACCCTCCATTAAAATGGATATTTTACAAGGTAACATTACAATATTTAGTTTTTCTCTTAAACTCTATCTTGTGTGAAATGAATTCTATTAAAAGAACTCGAAATTATGTGTAACACAATCGGAGAATAGTGTTGTGTATATTGCATGCTAATCTTATGTTACATATAGTGCAAGATTATATTGGTGTAGTTTACAACACAAGTCATCAAATAATTGTAGAAAAACATAAATAAATAAATAAAATAAAATAAAAAATCCATCTCATTAAAATATGAGGATTTTGCATTCTACCCCACTTAAAATGAATTTATCCCTTGAAATTTGTTTGGGTTATAAAAGTATTAATACTTGAATATTTCTTTCATATGAACCCACATTTCCAAAACAAAATCTAAAAATAAATTTTAAAAAGGAATCGTTGGAAAATAATAGTTATCCAAAGTAAATCATCACTAGGTCTCTAGGTAAGAGAACATACGAGATGATTTGGGAATGGATGAAAAGTATAAATAATCATAGAGATTAGTAAATATGACTGATCAGAAGAAATTGGGTGATCTAAAGAAAGTTAACAATCAGAAAAGTATATACTAATGAAGCATTAAATGGGTAATTCATATTATGAAAATGATGTCAATAGGACCACTTTTTTACATTGTTATATTTTTTCTAATGATAAATAATTTTCAATAGTATACATACTTACTTGATTTCAGCACAATCTCACTATTGTTCGTGCCTTGAAAAATTCTCATATCATCAAATTTTCAAAGAATTTTAGTTGAATTTTTAAGTCCTGATGCGCTAGTATATCGTGTGATCCAAAAATAGAATGATAGTTCATTATGTCTGTCTATATAACAAAAAATAGATTAGAACAAGCTATCAAATATGGATAACTACACCTATGGTGAGATAATACTTTATTATAACAAAATTCAACTAAATTTTAACTTAAACATTCCATAAATTGAAAACCTTACAATCCTTCTAAATTCTAAAAAAACATTAGAAATAGGTTCATTAACTTGACTTAACACTTATCTATTGTATCTTATAAGGTATTTCTTGGTTCTCACATTCAAAACATGTGAAAACCTTAATCCTGTATTCTTGTAAAACACGGTAAAAACCTAATTTACTGAATAACCATATTGAAAACATGCATGTTTACTTATTATTAAGTAAAAAGGCTGGGAAATTCATCCATGATAGCATAAACCACTTTTCAACAAATCCTTTATTATCTATAAGAAATTCATTACCATCCAATTTACTAATTCATAATCAACATATCTTTATCTAAATGTCATTATCTCATTACCATGATCATATTAAGGGTTATCCTTCCCCAAATGTGTTTCCGAAAAATATATGAATCACTTTTCATGGTTACTGATACCAATACTTAAGGAGAAAAAATAGTATCCCAATCCTTAGATGTTTATTTATTCTATAATACCTTAATATTACGTATACAACATTATTCTTGATAAAAATTCTGTCAATATATTACATTATTAAACCATTTACCAAGCTTCATCATTTTATTCCTTAACACTTCTTTCATCTCATATTTCATTTCTATTCACTTCATCATTAGTAAAATAAATACTACTCATATGACCATAATGGTTCTCTTCATGAGATTTTCCCATAGTGCATCAATTTATATAATGCATATAAATTACACATTTAAAACATTTAACAATTGTTGGTTCCTTATAAATACCATTATCCTTTTCCATTTTTTAACTGAACTCTTTCCTTTGAAATTAATTGTTTGCATAATTCTTTTTCACATTGAAATTATATTCTATTTACATTGATACATTATTTTTTATTCCTCTTCCCACATGATTTACATGAGAAAAATTAAACTTTCTTTCCCATATGGTCTTCATGAAACTATGTCATTCCCTTATTAGGTGGGTTAAAAAACTAACCAAATTTTAGATTATTGATTATATTATGAGGTTGATGATTAGGCATAATAAAAATTTTCACCTTCTAATTCCCATTTTATTTGGTTTATCAAGAGGAAGTTCATTTTATTTTCCATTATATTCTCCATTAACATGAATCCTTCATTTTTCAGTAATTTTCAAAAAACCCAAAATAATAGTATGAGAGGCAACAATAATACTAGTAAAACCACATAATCATGAGAAAGTAATTTCAATCTGTAACATCGTATGTTTAATCCTTGGTTATCCAAGATCGCTACCAAAATTCTAGTATTTTAACCTATAAATAGACTTAACCTTAGGGACATCCCTAGATATATCTGTATAATTATCTCTATGGATCTCACTAAATCTTTTTCATCATAGTTTGCAGAGGTTAACTTAACCTTCCCTATACTACCAACTCCAATGAACCAAGCTTGACATGTATGAATATTAAATTAATTTATCATAATACTTAAAATATTACTCAAATAGACACCCAAAGACTGTATTAATTTGTTGCCTTTAGAAACGTGAAACACATTATTATTATTTGGTATAAGATCTTCCACATTTCCCATAAAGATCATCAACATTAGTTTTCCTTCCTAAAACCTTTCTTTATATCCTAAGTAAAATAAAATATATGAAAAGGGTGAGATCAGATGCTCAGTAAGGGTAAACAAGGAAAATATAAAACTGAACATGAACATAATAATGTAAAAACATGAACATTACATTTGAAATTCATACCATGTGTAACACCCCAGGTAAATAAAGAATATGACATTTTCATATTTATCCATATTTTTGAATAAAATATTAATATGACTTTAAAGGGGACTCTATGCTCGATGGCGTACCCAACACGCAATAACGAGTTTCTTGGGATCTTACGTTGCACTCTAATAATGAAATAATATTATTTTAAATGGTAGTTAATATGTAGCCATTGTATTGGCGGGAATGGATAGAAATAACTAAAATATGATTATATATGTTTTTAAATGTTTTTACATTTATTCAATAAATGATAAAGGCTTAAAATACGGAAAGAATTCAATTTTAGGCGTATATGCCCTAGTTTTCACTAAAGGTTCACTTATCGCCTTTTGATGGCGAACCGTCATTAAATATAGTTTTTTTCACTCTTATACATTCTATTGGACCAAATAAAACTCTTCTTAAGAATCGAGACATCAAAATTTACTTTGTGTAAATTCTTGGTATCTTTCCGATAAAGTTCATTTTTTAATGAATAGTGTAAAATGTTGTATTTTAATTCAAAACCTCTTTTTAATCTTATTTATTTATATGATTAGATTATCTTTTTAATTGGTTTTAATTTGAAATTAGATTATATTTTTACCATTAAATCCAATAGTGGTCGTTGGAATTAATTTCACTTTGAAATCAGACTTAAACTAGTGTCAATATTTTGATACTTATTGTTTCATAAAAACACGCTATTTGCTCTGACAGTGGGAATTAATTATTAAATTAATTAATGTGACTTATATGTTTTGAATTTTGTAAAACAGACTTCATTTTTGAATTCGGAATATCAATTATAGCTTAGGGTGGATTTTTGGGATTTTTCTGAAAAACTCCAATTTTTGATGAATAATGAAACCACTAAGTGGTACTTATAAAAACTGATTTTTCCATTTAAATGAAATTTTTCCATATTTGTGTTTTGAATTTCAAAACTCCGACATACATAGTGGTCATTAAGAAGTAAAATGTGGTTCAATGGGATAAAAATAATTTTTTGGTGAATAGTAACTTATTAAGTTTTTAATCACGATTAGAGGTAATTAGTCTAGTTTATGGTAAGAATAATGTTTTAATAAAATTAAATGACATAGACACATGTCCTACCCTCATTGGATGTGTCATTTCCGACCAAGACAATCCCTGGGTCAACTTGGGGACCCCATGGAGCCACTTTGGTTGGAAAATGACATAAATATCTTTTTATTTAATGTTAAAGTAAAAATGACACAAACATGAGATGTTTTACTAAAACAATTTTTACATGGGGTTATAAAAGTCATAATTTTGACTATTAATAGTAATTGGAAAGCTAAAAATATTTCCTACATCATAGTAGTTCTTTTATAATTTTTAGACTTTAAATAAATAAAATTATTTATGACATCATGATGATGCATAGATGACCTCATTATTTAACAATTTAAATAAAATAAAAAGATAATGAAATATCTAAGACCTAAACATGTCCAAAACCTATTGGATGAGTGGATTTCGAACCCTTATCACCTTATCCTTGAAATAAATTAATGTGGGACCTTTAAAATCCAAAACCCTTTTGAAAATAAAGTAACATTTTGTAACTTTACAAGAGTGCCCCTCCTCTCCTCTTATAAAAGGCCCCCACCTCTACCTCCTTACCCACACTCCCAAAGCCTTTGGCTCGGACAACCCCTGCCCATTTTGTCTCTCCACTTCCCTATATTACTCCTTGAAGCCTCATGTTTGGCAGAAGTCTTCCCATGGAAGCCTTTGAGCTCAAACCAAAGAGAGTTACCAGATTTTAGTGTAATGTCATCACTTGTGTCCTTTTGTTTTATTTTGCTTCTCCAACCCCCTAAACTCTTTTTATTCATTTATTTTGTAACAAATACATTATCTTCAAAATACTAGGATGTTTTTATAAGAATGATTCTAGCTACACTTACACACACCTTCATATAATGTTTAAAGAACATAATGTTTCTGTGGTTGGTGATTTTCTGCCTCACAAAATGATGATTGTTCAATATTCTTTTAACACCTTTAAAGGTGGCCATTATGATGTCACTGTATTTTATATATGATATATATGGTCTTTGTGTTTACTATATTCTTCTGTATTTTATATTTAAAACATACCTTTATTCTTTTCATGTTGTGTAAATGGGATAATTTCATATGAGGAAGTGTGGACTACCGCCCCCTCAAGTGATGTGACTCGTACATGCAATACATGGAATGTCTAAAGTATGAAATTAATGAACATATGTGACCTATATAAAATATATATTATACTGGAACTATAATATATATATATATATAATTTATTTTTAATTCCGTTAAATATGAAATAGAAATGGAAGTAGCGTTCATTCGTACGTACGGCTTACCGTCTCCATGAACGGTACATTTCATTTCTTATCTCAAAATGTTATGTAATATAATAATTACATATATATAATGGATATATATGTAATATATTACATCTAAATTATGGATATCATTCTGGAATTATAACATATATATATCCCTCTCATTTTGTTTTAATTCCATTAATATGAAAAAAATGAAAGTAGCGTTCATGCGTACGTACGGCCTACCGTCTCCATGAACGGTGCGTTTCGTTTATTATCTCCAAATGATATGGAATAGTATGAAATGAATATTTACTGGATATATATGATATTTTAATCATTAATACTATTCTGGAAATTATTTACTTATAACTACATGGGCAATCTTTTTTCAAACAAGTTCATTTTTGACTCATGTACCAAACATCGGCAAAAACGTCTGATATTAACTAACATTATTAAACAATTATTATAACATTATAATATGTGATATTAACTGAATAATAATCTCTAAAGTATGTACTTAGGAAATTATTAATTGACCAAAGTTTATTATTCAGGAATATAAAGAAACGAACAAGACAAGTTGGACTTGAGGTAAGGGATCCTACTCCTCTCTTTCTTTTTAAGTACACTCTTTTATGTCATTACTTCAAAGCTCATATTTCTTGTGATTGGGATGTTCTTTTATATTAATATTACTGTAATTTTTATGTTCATATTATGAGAGACACTATTCTCTCTCATCAATCCATTTTAGAAGTTTTGAGTGGCGCCGTTAGGCTGCCGAATTTTTGTAAGAGATCTAACCTCTCTCTTTCTCTTTAAGTACTCTCCTTTATGTCACTTCTTTTAATCTCCACTTTGTTATGTTGGGGGATGTTATTTTATATTCCTATTTCTGTAAACTTTATGTTAATATGATTAGATACCCTATTTGATCTCATCAATCCATTTTTGTAAGTTTTATGTGGCGTCGTTAGGCTGCCGAGTTTTCGTAAGGGATTTTTCACCTCACTTTTATTCCCATGAGATTTATGCTACATTCGCCACAATTTCCTTTGAGTGGTGTATTTACTTCCCATTATTATAAACTTTTTTTAGTATAATTTCAATTATGGGTATTCACATCTTCATTTTATGACCCTTCTTCCATGGGGTGTACGTTTCGAAAGTTACCCAACTCGGTAAGGGGACCTTTCACCCTCCTCTTTTTGTAAAAGACTGCTTTTGTTATGTCTTTTAATTCACATAATATTATGTTGGGATGTGTTCTTCTATATCCTTATTGATTTAAATTTTATGTCCATGTGATGAGATCCCCTTTATCTCTCTCATCAACCCTTTTTGTAAAATTTTATGTGACGATGTTAGGCTATCGAATTTTACTAAAGGAACTTCTTAACCCAATTTCGATTTCTTTGGGTTCAACATGTAGTTATTGAATATGTCATCCTTTGAATATGTGTGAATGACCTTTGATTGTTTTACAGTTAATATCCACTTATATTGGGTGTATTTATATTTTTCACACATAATTATGAGATTGATTTATCCTTAATTTAAGGATACCTTCTTTATAATGGATTTCATCTCATTTTACATTTCTATTGATACTTCATTGTTGTTATGCACCAATTCACTCTTATATGGTGTATATACTATCTTTTGTAATATTATATCATGAATCCATTTATTCTCATGATATTATAAAGTTCTGATTAAATGTTATTCCTCAATTATTGTATTCAAGTGTCTCTAATTTTGGTAAAAAACCCTTTAACCAAAATATCACATTAAATGTTTTAATGATTTGTTCTTATTAATATCCATGTTTTCAAAATGGTTTTAAGAATTTATTTATATGGATATTAATGGTTTAAAATGTTAAAAGCTTCAAGGTGTTATGGGACACATTGATTCAAAAATCTCTTTATCAAATGTTTTAAATGGTTTTGAAAATGGTTTTTAGAATGGATTCATTATTTCAATATCTTAAAATGTTATATTGTTTTTGCAATGTGGGAATGTTATCATTACTTTATGCTTAAGTTATGTGCTATGACTATGTTATGGTTCTTGGGCATTATTATGAAAACGAGTGGTTCCGTGATAAACTAAGGGCGGGTGAGCCCGATATAGCTCTCCAATGCATTGGGTAACGCGAAGGAGTGAAACGTTAAGGTTTCTCCGATAAAATTTAGGGAATATACTGTGGTGGGTATTCCAAACATAACCAAGAGGGTTACTCCCTACATAAGAATTTTATGAATGCCTCAAGTTACCTTTTATGTCTTATGATTTCTATGATTTATTCATGATTTGATGAGGTATGTTAAAGTGCTTGTGTTTTATGGGTAAAGTATGATTTCATTCTTATGTATATATGACCTCATGTTTCCTTTCCATATTTTTATAACCCTTACTGAGCTTTTTATGCTCATCCCATGTTTTTGAAATTTTTTTCACAGGTCAAGGGAAAGGTACATGATGTGATGATAGTGTCAAAGATGTGTCAAGAAAGAATCCATGTTTTATTTTAAATATGTTTCCGTTGATGGGAAGAATGAATACTGTCTTTTATGTAACCACTTTGTTTAAATGTGGAATGTAATGCAAGTTTCATGATCTAATTCTCTAAAACTGTAAACCTAAAAAGATCCTCAATGTGTAATCTTGTAATAACTCAAGATTAAGTAAGGTTTAAGGCTGGGGCCTTATAGTTGGTATCAAAGGTCGGTTTAGATAACTTTAGAGGTTAGGGTATTCTTTAAGCATAAGTTGCATTACCATAATGGTTAGGATTTCAGAAAGAGCCCTAGTTTTAGATAAAGTGAATGAGTAAGTTTATCTTAGTGTTTAACTTCCTCATTAGTACATGATGGTTTTTTTGATATACTCACAATGAAATTTCTATTTTTAGTGAATCGATGGATCTAGCAGGCACCAGAGAGACAACAGGTTTGAAGGAATCTGTGCTGGTTCTATGATTAAGATACTAGATAAAATGGGGGATTCAATGAGGAAACTCATGGTTGTTCTAAACTAACTAACAAGGAGTCATGATCAACCAATTGAACCTTGGTATGATTTTTAATGCATCATGTACGAGATGACCAATCGATGTGGAAGTTCAGGTAATTATTATAAAGGTAACCATTAGAGTTTATATGATCCTTACTTTTGAGGTAATTATGTGTTACTATATGTTATGATTTAAGTGAAAGGCATGAGATAAAATTGAGGTTAAATTATGTTATGGTTATTTTTTTTGATTTTATCCCTTTTTGGGGAATGATTTGAGAATTATATAGTTTTGGAAAAAGGATAACACGCAGACCATGTGACTACCCGTCGCGTCGGACAAAGCTGCGGGAATCGAACCCACAACCAAAGTGCGACTGGAATTTATCACCTACCACTGGACTACGTGAAGTCCCTGGTTAGTTTGACTGATTCTTTTTATTTATATGATTTTATGAATTAAGAGTAAGTTGATTTTGGGTTATTTATGAAAATGATTAACCTATCATGGAGGATATGTGATTATGTTAATTACTTTTCAATACGAGACTTTAAGAGCAACTGATGTTGTTTGGAGATAAATGTTACGATTTAACTTGGAAGACTATGTGACTAAATCCTTCAAATATTTGGGTTTCAATCTTAGATTCATTTACTTTGAAGAATTTTATGGACAAATTGTTTATCGGATGGTCCACATTGAACTTTGGGTTTTGTTGGACAAATTTTGGAGATTAAGCATAGATTTTCTTTTTAAAGGGTTATCCTTTTCTGGATTATCTGACCTTGTAATAACCTTTTTGGTTTTGGTTTTGGTTAAGGTCTAAAGATGTGGGAAGTATATAGTTCTCTTTGGTGGATTAGGTGATTCTCTAGAAGTTGATTATAGTACTCTTAATGCGAACAAGTCTCCCTAAATACTCGTCTTTTGAAAAAAAATGAGTTAGATTAAGGAATCTAGTAAATGTTGAAAGTCAACATGATAAGTGATTATGTTTCATTATGAATAAATTCCTCAATAAAAAGTAACTTAAAACAAAAATGTTGTCTATTAACTTTTCCTACTGGGGAATCGAATACCGTTTAACCCATCACAATTTTGTGTTTTTCTTATGGTTAACTTTCTCCTAGACATGTTTACTATCACTCTCCCTCAAGAACATGACCCTTTTCTTTTTCTTCCATGTCCATGTTTTTCTACATGGAATCCTAGTATGGGTTAACTCGGGTGACCTCTGTACTTATCTTACTTTATTTTAAAGTGACTGTTTTACTGACTCTTGTTCCGATGTGGGACTTTCAAGGATGTTTCCAAGCTCAATTTTAAAAATTGTGAGGATGCAATTCCCAAAAGGGGGGAAGGATGTAACACCCCAGGTAAATAAAGAATATGAAATTTTCATATTTATCCATATTTGTGAAAAAAATATTAATATGACTTTAAAGGGGACGCTATGCTCGATGGCGTACCCAACACGCAACAACGAGTTTCTTGGGAATCTTATGTTGCACTCTAATAAAGAAATAATATTATTTTAAATGGTAGTTAACATGTAGCCATTGTATTGGTGGTAATGGATAGAAATAACTAAAATATGATTATATATGTTTTTAAATTTTTTTATATTTATCCAATAAAATATAAAGGCTTAAAATACGGAAAGAATTCAATTTTAGGCATATATGCCCTAGTTTTCACTAAAGGTTCACTTATTGCCTTTTGATGGTGAACCGTCATTAAATATAGTTTTGTTCACTCTTATACATTCTATTGGACCAAATAAAACTCTTCTTAATAATCGGGACACCAAATTTAATTTGTGTAAAGTTTTGGTATCTTTCTGATAAAGTTCATTTTTTAATGAATAGTGTAAAATTTTGTATTTTAATTCAAAACCTCTTTTTAATCTTATTTATTTATATGATTAGATTATCTTTTGAATTGGTTTTAATGTGAAATTAGAATATATTTTTACCATTAAATCAAATACTGGTCGTTGGAATTAATTTCACTTTCAAATCAGACTTAAACTAGTGTCAATCTTTTGATACTTATTGTTTCATAAAAACACGCTTTTTGCTCGAACAACGGGAATTAATTATTAAATTAATTAATGTGACTTATATGTTTTTAATTTTTTAAAATAGACTTCATTTTTGAATTCGGAATATCAATTATAGCTTAGGGTGAATTTTTGGGATTTTTCTGAAAAACTTCAATTTTTGATGAATAGTGAATCCACTAAGTGTTACTTATAAAAACTGATTTTTCCGTTTAAATGAAATTTTTCCATATTTGTGTTTTGAATTTCAAAAATCTGACATACATGTTTGTCATTAAGAAGTAAAATGTGGTTCAATGGGATAAAAATAATTTTTTGGTGAATAGTAACTTATTAAGTTTTTAATCGCGATTAGAGGTAATTAGTGTAGTTTACGATAAGAATAATGTTTTAATAAAATGAAATGACCTTGAAACATGTTCTACCTTCATTGGATGTGTCATTTCCGAACAAGACAATACTTTGGTCAACTTGGGGACCCCATGGAGCCACTTCGGTTGGAAAATGACATAAATATTTTTTTATTTAATGTTAAAGTAAAAATGACACAAAATGAGATGTTTTACTAAAACACTTTTTACATGGGGTTATACAAGTCATATTTTTTACTATAAATATTCATTGGAAATATAAAAAGACTTCCTACATCATAGTAGTTTTCTTATAATTTTTAGACATTAAATAAATTAAATTATTTATGATATCATGATGATGCAGCGATGAACTCATTATTTAACGATTTAAATAAAATGGAAAGATAATGTAATATCTAAGACCTACACATATCCAAAACCTATTGGATGAGTGGATTTCGAACCCTCATCACCTTATCCTTGAAATAAATTAATGATGGACCTTTAAAATCTGAAACTCTTTTGAAAATAAAGTAACATTTTGTAACTTTACAAGAGTACCCCTCCTCTCCTCCTAT
This sequence comes from Viscum album, assembly GCA_963277665.1. NCBI lineage: Eukaryota > Viridiplantae > Streptophyta > Magnoliopsida > Santalales > Viscaceae > Viscum > Viscum album. Next base: position 649,005,872 of record OY728119.1, read on the forward strand.
AAAAGGCCCCCATCTCTACCTCCATACCCACACACCCAAAGCCTTTGGCTCGGCCAAACCCTGCTCATTTTGTCTCTCCACTTCCATCTCTTACTCCTTGAAGCCTAAATTTTGGAATAAGTCTTCCCAGGGAAGCCTTTGAGCTCAAACCAAAGGGAGTTACTCGATTTTAAGGTAATGTCTTCACTTGTGTCCTTTTGTTTTATTTTGCTTCTCCAACCCCCTAAACTCTTTTTATTCATTTATTTTTTAACAAATACAGTATCTCCAATATACTAGGATGTTGTTATAAGAATTATTCGAGCTACACTTACACACACCTTCGTCTAATGGTTAAAGAACATACTGTTTCTGTGGTTGGCGATTTTCTACCTCACGAAACGATGATTGTTCAATATTCTTTTAACACCTTTAAAGGTGGCCATTATGATGTCACTGTATTTTATATATGATATATATTTTATTTATGTTTACTATATGCTTCTGTATTTTATATTTAAAACATTCCTTTATTCTTTTCATGTTGTGTAAATGCGATAATTTCATATGAGGAAGTGTGGACTACCGCCCCCTCAAGTGATGTGACTTGTACATGCAATACATGGAATGTCTAAAGTATGACATTAATGAACATATGTGACCTATATAACATATATATTATACTGCAACTATAATATATATATATATATATCATTTATTTTTAATTCCATTAAATATGAAATAGAAATGGAAGTAGCGTTCTTGCGTACGTACGGCTTACCGTCTCCATGAACGGTACATTTCATTTCTTATCTCAAAATGTTATGTAATATTATAAGTACATATATATAATGGATATATATGTAATATATTACATCTAAATTATGGATATCATTCTGGAATTATAACATATATATATCTCTCTCATTTTGTTTTAATTCTATTAATATGACAAAAAATGAAAATAGCCTTCATGCGTACGTACGGCCTAACGTCTCCATGAATGGTTCTTTTAGTTTTTTATCTCCAAATGATATGTAATAGTATGAAATGAATATTTACTGGATATATATGATATTTGAATCATTAATACTATTCTGGAAATTATTTACTTATAACTACATGAGCAATCTTTTTTCAAACAAGTTTATTTTTGACTCATGTACCAAACATTGGCAAAAACGTCTGATATGAACTAACATTATTAAACAATTATTATAACATTACAATATGTGATATTAACTGAATAATAATCTCTAAAGGAGGTACTTAGGAAATTATTAATTGACCAAATTTTATTATTCAGGAATATAAAGAAACGAACAAGACAAGTTGGACTTGAGGTAAGGGATCCTACTCCTCTCTTTCTTTTTAAGTACACTCTTTTATGTCATTCCTTATAAGCTCATATTTCTTGTGATTGGGATGTTATTTTATATTACTCTTACTGTAATTTTTATGTTCATATGATTAGAGGCCCTATTCTCTCTCATAAATCCATTTTGGATGTTTTGAGTGGCGCCGTTAGGCTGCCGAATTTTCGTAAGAGATCTAACCTCTCTCTTTCTCTTTAAGTACTCTCCTTTATGTCACTTCTTTTAAGATCCTATTTGTTATGTTGGGGGTTTTTATTTTATATTCCTCTTTCTGTAAACTTTATTTTAATAATATGAGAGAGCCTATTTGATCTCATCAATCCATTTTTGTAAGTTTTATGTGGCGCTGTTAGGCTGTCAAGTTTTCGTAAGGGATTTTTCACCTCACTTTTATTCCCGTGAGATTTATGCTACATTTTACACAATTTCCTTTGAGTGGTGTATTTACTTCCAATTATTATACAATTTGTGTATTATAATTTCATTTATGGGTATTCACATCTTCAATGTATGACCCTTCTTCTATGGGGTGTACGTTTCGAAAGTTACCCAACTCGGTAAGGGGACCATTCACCCTCCTCTTTTTGTAAAAGACTTCTTTTGTTATGTCTTTTAATTCAAATAATATTATGTTGGGATATGTTCTTCTATATCCTTATTGATTTAAATTTTATGTCCAAGTGATGAGATCCCATTTATCTCTCTCATCAACCCTTTTTGTAAAATTTTATGTGACGCCGTTAGGCTGTCGAATTTTACCAAAGGAACTTCTTAACCCAATTTCGTTTTCTTTGGGTTCAACATGTAGTTATTGAATATGTCATCCTTTGAATATGTGTGAATGACCTTTGATTGTTTTACACATAATATCCACTTATATTGGGTGTATTTATATTTTTCACACATAATTATGAGATTGATTTATCCTTAATGTAAGGATACCTTCTTTATAATGGATTTCATCTCATTTTACATTTCTATTGAGACTTAATTGTTGTTATGAACAAACTCACTCTTATATGGTGTATATACTATCCTTTGGAATATTATATCATGAATCCATTTATTCTCATGATGTTATAAAGTTCTGATTAAATGTTATTCCTCAATTATTGTATTCAAGTGTCTCTAATTTTGGTAAAAACCCTTTAACCAAAATATCACTTTAAATGTTTTAATGATTTTTTCTTATTAATATCCATGTTTTAAAAATGGTTTTAATAATTAATTTATATGGATATTAATGGTTTAAAATGTTAAAATATTCAAGGTGTTATGGGACACTTTGATTCAAAAATCTCTTTATCAAATGTTTTAAATGGTTTTGAAAATGATTTTTAGAATGGATTCATTATTTCAATATCTTAAAATGTTATATTGTTTTTGAAATGTGGGAATTCTATCTTACCTTTATGCTTAAGTTATGTGCTATGATTATGTTATGGTTCTTGGGCATTATTATGAAAACGGGTGGTTCCGTGATAAACTAAGGGCGGGTGAGCCTGATATAGCTCTTCAATGCATTAGGAAACGCGAAGGAGTGAAACGTTAAGGTTTCTCCGAAGAGATTTAGGGAATATACTGTGGTGGGTATTCCAAATGTAACCAAGAGGGTTACTCCCTACGTAAGAATGTTATGAATTCCTCAAGTTACCATTTATGTCTTATGATTTCTATGATTTAGTCATGATTTGATGAGGTATGTTAAAGTTCCTATGTTTTATGGGTAATGTATGATTTCATTCTTATGTATATATGAACTCATGTTTCCTTTCCATATTTTTATAACCCTTACGGAGCTTTTTAAGCTCATCCCAAGTTTTTGAAATGTTTTTCACAGATCAAGGGAAAGGTACATGATATGATGATAGTGTCAAGGATGTGTCAAGAAAGAATCCATGTTTTATTTTAAATATGTTTCCGTTGATGGGAAGAATGAATACTGTCTTTTATGTAACCACTTTGTTTAAATGTGGAATTTAATGCAAGTTTCATGATCTAATTCTCTAAAACTCTAAACTTGAAAAGATCCTCAATGTGTTATCTTGTAATAACTCAAGATTACGTAAGGTTTAAGGCTGGGGACTTATACCATGTATGACATATATCAAAATATTGAGTCATGAAATAGATCATGGTAGTTCATAAGACACAAAAAATAAATTAATATGAGACATGAGAAAATATAATTTGCATAAAACATAGAATTATAGAAAACACATAAGAATAGAGAATCATTTCCATATTTTCCAAGGCTCGTTGTTAAAACCATCGTAGGGGAAAATGTTCTTTACTAAACTGATTTCACTCCTTGCTCCAGCCATTTATTATTGAAATAGGTTTATTTACCATTTCAACCCTACATTAATAAACTGAGATCATTTCCTATTCCAGCCCTGTATTACCAAAGTGAGATCATTTCCCATTTTACCCATGTATTACTGAACCGAGATCATTCCACGTTCTAGTCTTGTTTATCCCATTAGGTATAAATATTTACCTAATTAATTGAAGGGATATATATGTCCCACCCATAACATAATGAAAACCATACATATTTTTACTGCAAGAACATAAATCATATCATAACTAATGGAATGAAATGGGTTTTAAAAACATGATTCATTCATAATATAACCCATGGAAAATAAATGCGTCTCATAAATATCATTCCATAATCGCATAATCCAAGAAAAATATATGAAATTACTAAATATCATTTCAATATAAACATATTAAAACCATATGAATAATTGAAATTGTATACCTAAAACATATAGCAGTTAAATAATGAGATCTTAGATAGAGAATAATTTTTTATAGAAGACTGGAAATTAATTCTTGAAGAAAATAACCTTCCTTCTTCGAAAATGTTCGGATTTTTTAAAATTCCATGCAATTTTAATGAAACTAATTTCTTTGAAAATTACATTGAAATCTGGAGAGAGAAGACTCCTGGAAATAATACATTATGAAAATGTAAATATATATTCTTTCTGTATATGTTAAGCTAAAACATTATTCTCATACTTTTTTCTTTTAAGATAAGTCAAAAAGTACCTTGTATCGAAAATGACAAAATATTTTGTTCATGCCATTTAATAAAAATTCACCAATGGGTAAAATTTATTATAAAAATTTGTATAAGAATATCAAGAGTCTTTTTGAGTATATATTTAGGAAACATGGACATGTATGATAGATATACCCTGATAAATACTTACATATAAACAATCTCAGATAATAATGAGATTGCAAAATCATCCCTTACCATAGGTCTGATATAATTTTTATTTATCTAAACCTCTTGTATAATTATTTAAAAAATTTAATTTACTTATTCTATAATCATAGTCATTTATATGATTTCATATATGATCATATTGTCACCCATTTTTTAATAATATTTCATTATTACTCGTTATTTAGGTATTAAATACTTCATTTTCTTATGCTTGTTTTTTGAATAAGTATCTTTTTATCCTTATAGATCATTTACAAAATGATATTAATATAAAATATATAATATTTTTTCATTATAACCTTTCATATAATTATTCGTCAATGGATATCTTGTAGAATGAATCGCATCGCATCATGGAGATGGTAGGACGTACAAACGCACGAGGGTCGATATCATTCCCAAAATTATAAAATGGTTTGGAAGTGGATGGTATATATTTTGTTTCAGATTCCATATAATTTTATAATAATTGTATATTATAATTATTTTCATCATTATACCCATCCAACTAAGGTGGTGGTGAAAACAAATTACACCACGGTGTGGAGACAATATGCCTTACATACGCACGTGTGGTGACATCATTTTTCATTGGAAGGATAGAAGGGGGAATATGGTTGTTCCATAATCATAATAACATCTTATTATATATTTAATATTTGTGTTATTACATTATAATTTAAAAAATTCATGAATATGATGCATAATAAGAAATAAGTTTGAAATAATCGGTAGAGGAGATTAGCTCTTCTTCGACGAGCTCCCTCTAAATCACCTCTTAAAGCACTAAAGTTAGTCATTGGAGAATAAAAAAACCATTAGAATGTTACAATGTAATTTTAAAAGGAAATTGGTATGGGATTTCTGAGATTTAAGGCTCAATCAGTGATGAAGAAAAGAGGGAGCATGTTCCCTTTTATAATTAAGGTGAGGGGCACTTTTCGAATCTCCAAAAATATTAATAAAATTAAACCAAATCTAAAAACCTCCAAAATTTCATATTTTAGATGATTATGTGACATATGTTTGTAATCTCATAAATAATTAAATTTTAGTCACGTTTTTTCTGTAAATTTAAACATTATCATTTAAACTAACCCTTAGTCATTCTATTTTAATTTAATTATGGTAAAAAATTATTCAATATTAAAATAGTGTATTTTTTAATTATTTGATGTCAATAAGACCATGAAGTAAATATTTAGAACATTAAACATCACAAAAAAATTATTTTATATTTTTAAAAATTTATTATGATTTTTAAATATTTTATTCAAACATTATTTTGAAAAATATCAATAGTGTCAATTTTGACACTATTAAATTCATGGATTTTTTAAAATATCAAGATAATATGTTATTCTTGAAAAACATTATTTTATTATATCCCTAATGGGTTAAGGTAATATCAAAAATTATTTTCATATATTAATTATACTAAATTATATTTATTTTAATATTTTAATACTAATTTGATATTTTTATTTATAAAATAATTGCTCCATTCGTTTTGACTAATTATTTAATATACTTATCTATTGAATAAAAATTAAAAAAAAAATAAACGACGAATAGAAATATTCTATATTTTATAATAATACTTATATTCAAATATGTCTTTTGGAAAATCCTACATTAAAAATGTTATATGTATTAAAACATAAATGTGACAACTTTAACATCTCTTTAAATAAACTATAATAAGTGTCAAAATTTTTTTAATATATCTCCAAATTGTCAATAAATCATCCCTAGGATCAATATTGTCGAGATATACTAGAAAAATAATATTTTTGGAAGTGTTTTTGTCTTTAAATGGATATTATCTTTTTATTAAAAACTATTTTATTGATTTTTTATCAATTAAATAATTTCGACATCATCAATGTATACTCCATGAAGGTTATTATATATTCCCTAAAAATTAAAAAAAATTATCATGATAAATAAAAACAATTTATCTTTAAAATTATTATTTATAGTCAAAGTTATCTTTTGTATAACATTATATTAAAAATTATATAGTTATCAAAATTTGAGTAAGATATATTTATCTTTTCTATAAATAAAATATATTAAATATACTAATCTCATAAAAGTGGATTCCAAATGATACAATTTAGACCCAAGAATGATTTTTGGTGAAACATACTCATCCAATTATATTCAAAAAAGTTTTAGGAAAATTTTATAATATTATTTTGACCCTTAATTTTCTGATTTACCTTTAAACTGTTTTAATAAAAATTTCTGAATTTACTATTAATAATTCCTAAAGTAAAAGGGATCAATTTATATATTTTAAAAACATTGATTATAATTATGTATTAAATTTTTTAAAATTAAAAAAAAGTCTTTTCAGTAAATAATTTAAAATTAATCACTTTGTTAGAATGAGAAAATGAATTTTAAAAGTTAAAACATACAGAATATTGAATTGTTTTTACATAAAACATCAATGTAAAAGTAATGGTAATGTACTTAATTATATTAAATAATAAAAATTTAATCTTTTTATACCTTAAAAACATTAAAATATATAATTTAAAACTATAAATAAATTTTACAAAACAATAGGTGTTTTCAATTAAAATGCATTATTTTTTAATATTTACTAAAACATGAAAACTTATCATAAAAATATTAAGAATTCCACCAAAGTACATTTTTATACTCCGATTTAAAATTATAAGTTTAATTTTTCCGAGATAATATAAAAATGCGTTAAAAGTATATTTAAAAGCGATGCATCATCAAGAAGCTGCAAAACTACATTTTAAAAAAATACTTCTTTTATCCAAAAAATGGAATTTTTTCTTATATCTTGTCTATAAAACTTATGATATGAATTTAAAACATTATATTGAATATATTACATATATATTTAATTAATGAAATACATTCAAAATGATTTTATTATATTATAAACTTGCTTATTTGTATTTAAATAGTTTTTCAGAAAACATTTTCTTTTATTTAAAAAGGGTTAAATTTTCATTCATAATTATTTACTCACCAAAGAATTAATTATATATTAATGAAAAAAACATAGTTTCATAATTCAGATAATATTGTTCATACCTTCCATTATAATGGCTAGGTTATAAGGTATCATAATAATATTTAGTTGTCCGCTTAAACTCGGTATTACGTGTAATGAATTCTACTAAAAAACATGAAATTTTTTGTAACACATGCCGATAATAGTGTTGTGTATTCTGCAAGTTAAGATGGTGTTGCATGTAGCACAATTTTATCTTGATGTATTGTACACTAGAAGTCAACAAATAATTAAAAAAACATAAATAAATAATTAAATAAAAATATATCTTATAAAAATGATAGGGTGTTACACATATTCCCCTTGAGGATCAGAAAAAGAAAACCTTCACTTTATCCTATGTAATATTTTCCCATAGGAGGATGTTATTTGGTATGTTCAAAAATCTAGGTACTTTCTAGTGGTGTATAGTTAGTATTTTCTCAGATGAACTGGAAAATTGAACAGAAGTTTTCATGGCTGATTTTACTCTATATGATTCCATTTTTGATCATTTTTTGTGTAGTCTTGGATATTTCTAACGTCACATTATGGAAAATATTCGCGTATTATATTACAATAAATTCCATTTCATGGTGTAGCAAGGTATAGTACTTGTAAATTTCAATTCTGAGGATGGTATCCATGTAGATAAATCAAAAGTGGATTTTATTTCTTCCCTACCATTCCCATAGAATATGTAGTATGTGAAGTCTCTCTTAGACCATGATAGAGTTTATTATCATTTCATTCATGAATTTAGAACTATTCCACTCCCTCTCTCTCGATTAGTCAAAAAAAATAGACCTTGTTTTAGATAAATAATACAATGAATATTTTAAAAACCTGAAATGGAGTCTAACATAACCGTTGGTAATCTTGAAAACTCGGTGGGATTTACTATTTGATATCAGGAGTGAAACCTATAACTTTTCATTTTGGACGGACTTATCATAACAGGTTGATCGAGATCTTGATGCTATTTCTTAAGCCTCACGTACATTGTACACTGCCCAAGAAAACTACACTACAACTAAAAAATAATTACATTCCATTGGGTTTTCCTTGGATAAATTTAGGTAATACCACTTTGGGTGTAAAGTAATTATGTTCTATAACCATGCATCCCTCTTTTATCTCCTTAGGAAACCATAATCCAAACTACATCTCATTCACTAGATACTTATAATTCAAGAATTTAATATAGAAATTAAAGATGAAAAGGGAGAAACGAATATGGTGGCTGACCACATCAATAGGATTCTCCCATCCTCGAACATTGACTCATCCCCCTGTATTCACATAAATGAATTTTTTTTAATGAGAAATTATACCACATGAAAGATTTTATTCCTTGGTATGAAAAAATTGTAAATTATTTGGTAGTATCTTTTATTCTCACTGATTTCAACAATACCAAAGCTGAATGTCTACAACATATGTCTCGTTGGTACATTTTGGATGACCCCTACCTTTGGAGAACATGTATTCATCAAATCATTTGGATTTTTTTCCTGATAGTGAGTACCATCCTGTCCTTAGGTTCAGACACACTCTATCTTGTGGGGGCCACTATGGTCCCCAGTAGACTACTCACAAGGTCCTTGATTCAGGTATCTTTTAGATTACATTATTTTGGGATTCTTATGATTTCTATTAATCTTTATCTCAATGTAGAATAATAGGGAATGTATCTAAAATAAATGAAATTATATACAAACCATTTCTCTTTTTAAACATTTTTTTGTTTGAGGAAGTGAATTTTGGGGGCCATTTTCTAATTCCTTTGATTACATGTACATTCTTCTGGGAGTTGATTGCATGTAAAGATGGGTAGAGGAACGATCCACAAGGTTAGATGATTCCAAGAAGGTTGTGGAATTTTTTATTACCCAAATTTTCTGTATATTATAATTACCTAGGTTCATCATTAGAAACTAGGGTTCTCATTTCTGCAATCGAACAATGAATTAACTATTGTGTCGATATGGGATTGGGCATCAAGTTTCTAATTCATATAAACCATAGACCAATGGTCAATCTGAGGTGTATAATAGAGATGTCAAATTGATTTTTAAAAAATGGTCCAACCAAATAGAAAATGATGAAGTCATAGACTCAATGTTTCATTATGGGCTTACCGTATTGCTTTCAAGAATCCCACAGGAATGTCACCTTATTAGATTGTTTTTGGAAATAGTTTCCACATCCCTATTGATATACCACACCGAGACTACTGGGCCATTAAACAATGAAATTATAATCTATTTGTTGTAGGTTCTCGAAGGATGTTACAGATTCAAGAGTTGGAGGAAATGTGAATAGACTCATATGAGAACTACAAGATTTATAAGGAGTGAACCAAGGCTTCCGATGATGGAATCATCCTTCATTATCAATTAAAAATTAGGAAAAAAGTCATACCATACAATGATAGTAAAAATTCTCTTCTAGGTAAGCTGTGTTCCCACTTTTTTTTACCATAAAAAGTTACTAATTTTTATCCATTTGGTCCTATTTGGGTACAAAATGTATTATCAAATTAAACCTTCACGGTTAATGGGAAGTGGCTGAAGCACTTTTAAGAAGAAATTCCGGATACCTCGATGGAGGAAATAAAAATTAAAGAATCAGCCTATGAATGACACCCACTATGTTTTTTCCTTCCTTTCCATATTCACTATTATAACATTGAGGTCATTGTATACTCTAGGTGTGGGGGTTTTGTGCATTCCTGGGATTATTAGAAATTTTCATCATCTATTTTTTTATGTCTTCATTGCTTATTGGATAGTATTCCCCACCCCTTCCCCTTCCCCCTCAATTTAGTGCTAAAATGTTAATTTTTTATTCCCACTTTATCATGGAAAATTATTCCCACTTAATCATGAAATTTATATAAAATGCATGAAAAATTTCCCTATTTCATTTTAATTTATATCATAAAAAAAATAAATGACAAAATTCTTATTTCATCATCAACATAACATTGAGTTGTACTTTTTTCTTCAAAAATAGTTTCTTTTTTATGATATAAATGGTTGTATCATTTTAAAACCTTTATAAAGATTGTTACCATTAGTGTGAGTAATTAATGAGAAAATTGTTTCACTAAATATCTCTGCACATATTATCACCCAACCATTAAGTGTGAATTTTTCACATTCAATAGAAGTTAATTATATTTTATGTTAATATTTATCATCTTACCAAAATTATATTTCCATACATTCATTCATTATATTATCATCTTCATTACTGTACTCGATTGACCTATTCATGCATACTAGTTATCTAATTATTGTACGCTATTAAAAAACAAAAAACATAGGTTGTGTCTTGTCTTGAAAAAACCCACTCTTACTAATCCTTTTATATTTTTATAACTATTAAAATTAGTCTCTTGATGATATCAAACAAGGGTTGAGTGATAACTATGATATTTGTTCCAAGTTTGATTTAAAAAAAACAAAAATAATTATAAATAAGGGGAGTGAAAAAATTTACAAATAATTGGGATATATAGGTCAGGAGATTATTGTTTTAATTTTATTAATTCTTATATGAGTGTGTTTTGAAATTTTATTTCAAATAATGTAGGGAAGTTTCAATAGTTAGAATCATTTTAAGTATAAAATTTTAAAAAAAATCTGTATTTACTGAATAGAATGTGGAAAAAATATAGTTAAATAGTTATCACACACACACTAACACAGATAATTAGTGACATGGTTAAATTTTGAATTATTTTATAAAATTGTTATCATTAATATTTTATAATTTAATTCCTATATAATTTATGAGACATCCTTTTCCATGATAATTAATAATAACTCTTGGGTGTGTTTTTTCCATTATCACATTGCAATCAAGAATTAAATTTTCATTGACCACATTGATATCAAGGATGAAGGAAAAATTCCACCTGAGCCTCCTCCTCTCAATGGTGAGCTAAGTGGTGGATGGTCATTTCTAGGAAGATATATATACTTGTTATGGTGTTTTGGAACTTTTTCTTCTACTGGTTTAGTTTATTTTTTGTGTGAAAAATTACAATAATGTTCTATTTTATCCTTATTCTTCTTCGAATGATATTTTTTTGGGTTTAATCAATTGAAAACCTTTTTAACTCAACACTGATTGGGTTGATATTTCAAGTGGGAATCCTGGTTTGTTATGATTGGTTATCAAAATAATCCCCTTTATCACACACATACATTAGATATCAATATTATTTGGAATCCCTCACTTTATGCATGAGTTCTAAACCATGATGAAATGAGTTTCATGTCCTTGTGCATCGTTTTAAGAGGTATAATGGGAGTTCAGATCTTTTCAAACCTTTAACCAGTGGTTTCTGTTAAAACATGTGTATTATTGATAACATTGAACTAATCAAGATGTGTAGTAAACTTAAAATGACCTCGTTATCTCATAATTATAAAAACACTACCTTCATTTGCCAAATATTAAACTCTTAAATTATGTCATTGTTTTTAAACAATTTTCAAAACCACCCCCTCTTTTAATAATTTTTATTTCAAATAAACACTTTAGACTTATAAACACTCATTAAGAGATGAGGTAAGACCCACCCTAGACTATAAAATCATCTTCAAATCATAATCTATGGAAGTTCCAAAACAATGTGTTAAAATGTTTTTGTCTTTTCTAGGGAGTGCTTTGGTTTTTAAAGAGTTTTTTTTATAGTATATTTTTAAATTTTTTGAATATTTATTTGTTTCATATTCTACCATTATATATATATTTTTGTTAAGATTTATTTCTTCTGTATGTTCTATGCATATTGTGTTCTACTCTAGTATATTTTCCTCCATCTGAACTTGAACATGAGAGGATCCTACGTCAACGACACTATGACACAAAATAAAACCCTTTAAAGGATAACACACCACATCATGATACTTTTCAAAACTCCTATTCACCAAGAAATAATTTACAAACCGAAAATAGCTTGAATAATATGTCTAAGAATAAAAGAACATAAAAAAGAACTAACCTTTACTGATGTTGATATCCAACCCACATATATTCAAATGAAAGGTGAAGCACCAAACATTGAACAAAAAGAATGCCTAATTCACTTATTTCAAATATTTCATGGTCTCATGGGGAAAGACCAACATAAACACTTAAAAGAATTATAAATTTGGGTTAAACATTAAAACCTACTAATATGCTTAAAAAATAGGTAAATATTAGCGAATTACCATTATAATTAGAATTCACAACAAAATATTGGATATATTATGTTAATTCCCCAATAAGAGGTTGGATGGACATGAAATGCCTTTTCCTTGAAAAAAATCCCGACCTATAAACCTAGAACTATAAGGAATGAAATTTGTTGGATAATACAATCACAAGGGGAAACAATTCATGAATACTGGAAAAAGTTTAAAAGGAGTTATTCAAGTTTCCCACACCACCGAATTAGAAATAAATTTTTAATATAATATTTCTAGGAAGGTTAACTTAGAATCGATCGAAACATGATTGATGCTACTTTAAGTGGTTTTCTTGTCACGACCCGTCCTCGGGGCCCATGCCATGACTACCCCAAGCACGCCGTCCATAGGCCAGGGGCTGGCGACTATCACCAAAGGCATAAATCCCGGTAAAAGGGAAGGAATTGCCTTTATACAAGTAAACAAACACAACAGAGTACACAAGTGAAGTAAGCACTATGTAAAATTGAGTACAAAAGTATGTGATGGAAAGTAAATGGACCAGTATACAAACCCAATAGAAAGTACAATACAACTGAGAAAGGAATTACAAAAGCTATAAAGTAAAGCAGAAACCACAGAGTTGTCCTCTGGGAATCTCACTAAAAGGGTGGGTACGGATAGTCTCGTGGGTACCTCAGGTCCATCTGTCTACTTCGTGTACGTCCTGCCAGGTGGTCCACCTCCGGATACTGTATATCTCTACAAGCCTCAACCACGATCAGTGTTGTTTGTCGTCTGTAACCAACACAAAGTTGTGCGGGCATTGCCCGTGCAGGGGTGAGTATAACGATACTCAGTAGGGACCCCGAGACCCTCGAAGGTCTCCCAGAATCCACTAAGGATAAACCAAAAAGAAAAGATACAAACACGAAGTACAAACTAACTCTACTTAGGTATATGCCCATACATATACCTAAGTCATCAATCTCAGTTCGGCTCCAACTTCCAAGTCCAAGCACAATCTGGTCCACACAGGAAAGAAGTCAATCACATCAATGATAATGATTGAAAGACAAGACTCAGATCACACAGGTATACTACTAACGAAGGGGGTGGAGATGATTAGATTTAGCATCTGAATCATCTGCTCTGCCTAACCAACGTAGGATCCAAGTATATAAGTCATCACTGCCGAACCCACATAGGATCCAAGTACAGTAACCATTGCTGCCGAACCCACGTAGGATCCAAGTACCGTCATCATCGCTGCCGAACCCATGGATGATGAAAGTAGAGTCATCCTCGCTGCCGAACCCACATAGGATCCAAGTACAGTCTTCATCATCGTCGAACCCATGGAAGATCCTAGAACAGTAGTCATTACAGTTGTATCCATCTCTAGGGTTCCCGCACATAGCGTGCTTGATTCCATGAGGGTCCGCTCCTCGAGTAAAGGGGTCGATACATCAACTGTCGTGAAGTCCTAGGTTTATGTATCACGAAGTTCAGTCTCGTCAAAAGGAACCCAACGCGATAGACCACACGACAAACAGACGCACGGTCTGAGAGATATTGGCTTTTCCATTCTAGGGGCCCGGTTGGAAATATACTCGTTCCAAACTTGGACGTTTTCCAAAGTTGACCAAAACTCACTTAGAGTATCACAAAAGGACCGCATCGTCAATAGGGTGCCAGTTCCGCAGATGGCCCGTCAATCGGACGTGCAGTCTTTAAGTTATTCATGTTTAAGTGAATAATGGGCCCGACCTGTTAAGCCCAGTGGGCTAGCGGGTCGGGTTAACCCAGTTTTGATGGGTTCGACCCAGAAAGGATGTCGGACTGGCCCAAAGAAATGCACAGATCAGCCCAAGGGGCGCGGCCCGGCCCGACCCGGTGTGGCGCGGCTCGTCCCGGCCCGGCCCGGCGCGGCCCGGCTGGCTCGGCCAGCTGGCTGAGTGTTCTGATGGGGGGGTGACCCCCCAGTTTGCTTAACTGGTGGTGCCAAGTGGTGCCGCCCTACCTAACCAGCCTTCTGGTGCAAGCGGCCCGCATGGGCGGGCCACGGGTCATCCAGTGCGATGGCGCCGGCTTCCTCCGCTGCGGCCTGCCCTGGCCATGGCTCCGTGTTCCCGGCACGGCACGACGGCGATGTGCTTCTTCTACCACGGCTCGCTTGGCCGCTTCTTTTCTTTGCGTGAGCGACATCGACCCTTGCATCGCCGGCCTCTTCCGCGTTCCGCCTCCTGTTGCCGATTCCAAAAACATTAAGATCTAGCGGAGGGTCGTCAGGCCGTGTCCGTTTGGCCCGCACCCTCCGCATTAGGCGATAACACATGGAAAAATTCGTTTCAGAGAAAATAACGAGGAACAAGTGCAATTTTAATCAACTAAAATTGTATAAAATCCCCCTACCTCAAATATGGTTCGCGGTTGACAAGCATCGTGGATGATGGTGTCATTTCCTTCATCATAGGAGTTCACCTAAAGAAGAATTGGTGTCTCCTCACTGGTCACGTATAAGAGAAAAGAAGGCACATCGTCCTTCTTCGTAGAATAGAGTCACGTTTTTCGTCGGAGGGTTGATGTTCTTCAACAAAGGAGAAACTCTCTTCTTCCTTCGCAAGAGCTCTCTATCAAATATTTCCCCCTGAAGAACATGTGCCAACCAAAATTAAAATAAGGCTACCCCTTATTTTAATTAAACTTTCCAAGCATTCAAAATTCAAAACCCTTAATTAAATAATTGAAGCGTTTCTTTTAATTGATTAACATGTGTTGGAAAATAATAAAGAGTGAGAGAGGGAGAGGAAGAGTTTACACAATTTAAGAGGAGATTACAAATTAATGAAAGGGGGGGTTTAAGGGAGTTATTTTGGGAACTTAAAGAGGGTTATGGGAGATGAAAGGTTGGGGATTGTGTGGGCTCCACCTCTCATATATCCACACATAGGAAGTTGGGTGGTTATTGGCCCCACCAACAACTTCCCATGAGAGGGTTTACCTTCCAAAGTTATAAAATAAAATTATTCTAACAATTTTATTTATTTTAAACTAATTCCCTAATAATTAATTCTCAACCCACTTAATACGCAACTGCGGTAAAGGTCCCCTTAAGCAATTACTGGCGTTGCGAGTTCATCGGTGCCCTCGGATTTCAATTCCAAGCAATGGTTCAAAAGATAGAAAAACTCGCTCAACCACCACCATGGTGTTTCCAAAACTCCCCTAAAAAATCCAAACCTATCCTAGAAAAAATGATGAAAAAATTGATACAAATAATCACCAATTCAAACAAAGAACTCAAGAAACCATACAAGACCTAAACACACAATTAGACCAACCTCCCAACTCTGTGGGGGAAATCCAATTTCATGGGCCAGGTAAAGTACCCTCTCATCCACAATTCATCCCTTAGTATATGAAAAATTTCAATTCCATAAACCCTAGGAGTGGAACACAACTAAAAATCCAAATGACCTATACATTAGTGTCATCCTCTATTAAGGAAACCACCATACCAACCATTGAAAATAGTTGAAATTTGGAAAAAAACATGTCCTAAAAGAACCCTTACCAAGGAACAAATGTTTAATTTGATTAACCACCAACCTAAACCATTCCACTTACATTTCTCAAAGGACCACCCAACTAAGGAAATAAAAATAAACAAATATTAATAAAAAACTTGGAAACATCCAAAAAATTATTTGTTAACATCTCATTGATTGATGTTGTGAACCAAATTACATGATATGGAAAGTATTCCAAGGAATTTTTTACACATAGAATGAGAAGTCAAGGTGATGAAAATGTGATATTGGAGAGGAATTTTTCAGAATTGATAGATCCACCACCTCCCACTAAATACAATAATCCTAAAACATTCTTGATTCCATGCACCATAGGGGATTATTCCAATTCACATGTTATCCTTGATTTTGGTGCTTATATAAATGTAATGCCTCACTCCATTTACTCTATATTTCAGGTTGGATAATTGAAGCACATGGGAATTTTGGTTCATATTGAAAACTAGAGTACTGCACACACCAATGGTGTCTTATATGATGTTCTTTTGAGGGTGAAAATTGTAATTTTTATGGATGATTTTTATGTGATTAAAATGGAAGATGATAGGATGAATTGAAAAAATCTGATTAAATTAGTGAGGTCATTCTTGAAAACCATAAAAACAATAATTAATGTCCAAAATAGAACATTATCTATGGAGTTTTGTGGTGAAAGTTTCCACTTAAACATCCTCTATTCCATGAGGCACCCCTCAAAAGAACATTCCTCACTTTTAATTAATTATATTGATATATTCCTTCCCATGAAAAAACATATTTTCATTCCCCTAATACCCTTTCTAATTTTTAATCATTGATATACATTCTTGAAAATTAATCATGCGTAGAATGTTTTACTGGTCTATAAAAATATCGTACATGTTTGTTAATTGATTATGTCTTGAACACTAAGGATCCCATGACCATTGATGATACAATTTAGCTTGTAAAATCTAATTCCTTGTCTAAGGATATCACCACTAAGAATTTATATGAGATAAGTGACCTCAAACTTTCACATTCACTCCCATAAATCCAAAATTCCCTAGAATTGGAACCTAAACCTCTTCCTTAAAATTTAAAATATTCATATCTTGATAATGGAAAAAATCATCATATCATAATTTGTAGTTCACCCCCTCCAGAGAATTAATTAAAACTACTAGAACATTTTATGGAGTATAAACATGATTTGGGAGGGAAACTTATTGAAATATCTGGCATTATACCATCAATTTTCATGCATTATATATTGGTAAAAGGTTAGACTAATCCAATTAGGTAATCAAAATGTTGAAAAAACCCAAAACTTCTAGATTTTTTTAAAGAGGTAATAAAATTATTGGTTTCTTGAATCATTTACCCTCTATCTAATAGCCAATGGGTCAATCCAGTGTAGTATTTCCAAAAAAAATTGGTATTGTGGTAATTAAAAATGAAAATAATGAATTGGTTCTAACCGGTGTCTATAATAGTTGGTGTGTCTATATAGACTATCGTTGACTAACCAACACACAAGGAAGGACCATTTTTCATTGTTGTTCATTGACTCGATTCTAGAGAGGTTGTCAAGGATGTCTCACTACTATTCCCTTGATGGATATTCTGGATACCTTTAGATCCATATTTCTCCTCAGGATTTGGAAAATACAACCTTAACATTCTCCTTTCGAACATTATCTTATAGGAGTATTCCATTTACTTAGTGAAATTCTTCGGATACTTTCTAAGGATTCATGGTTAGTATTTTTCGGGATTACCTGGAGGATATCATGGAAGTTTTCATTGATGATTTCCCTGTATATTCTTCTTATTTTTATTTGTGTTTGAGTATTCCTGGTTCTATACAATGTCAATATATTAGAATTTTTTTCATATTAAATAATGAGAAATGTCATTTCATGGTGAAGGAAGGTATATTATATGGACATGAAATTTATGGGGATTCTGTCTAAAGAAATAAATCAAAATTGGATGTCATTAATTCCCTACCATTCCCCAAAAATGTGGGGGATGTGTGGTATTTCTTAGTTCATGGTGGATTTTATCATCGTTTTATTCATTACTTTAGTAAGATTACATTCCCCCTCTCCCAATAACTCCAAAAATAAAAATAATTTTTATAAAGATTGCAAAAAAAAATATTTTAACAAATTAAAAAAGAGTATCACATCACCCCCAGTAGTCCAACTTCCTCGATGGGATTTATCTTTTGAGGTCATGTGTTATGCCTCTAGCTATGCAATTGGGGAAGTCTTGTCACAGCAGTTTTATCGATATCCACATGGCATTTCCTATGCCTCATGTACGTTGGACCATGCCCAAGAAAACTATACTACATATGAAAAATAATTCCTTACTAGTGTGTTTTCCTTGGATAAATTTAATTCTTGCCTCTTTGGGTACAAAGTAATTGCGTTATTATACCACAAATCCCTCCAGTATCTCCTTATGTAATTGGAATCCAAACCACATATCATTCGTTGTATTCTTCTAATTCAAGAATTTAATCAGGAAATTGGGGATTAAAAGGGAGGATAGAATGTGTTGGATCACTATATTAGTTGTATCCTCCCATCCTTGTACATTGAATCAACCCACTAAATTACCATAAATGAAATTTTTCCGGATGAGAAATTGTACCAAGTGCAATATGTTATTCCTTGGTATGATGAAATTGTAAATTATTTGGTATCATCTTATATTTTTACTAATTTAAACAAAAACTAAGTTCATTTTCTAAAACGAGAGTCATATTGGTACATTTGGTATGACCCCTACCTTTGGCACACATGTAGTGATCAAGTCCTTAGAGTTTGTGTTCTCGATGGCGAGTTTCAGCATATCCTTATGTTTCATCACACACATGCTTGTGGGTGACACTAGGGTCCCCAACGAACTTCTTGCCAGGTCCTCTATTAAGGTCTCTTTAGGCCAACATTATTTTGGGATGCCAATTATTTCTATCAATCTTGTCCTTGATGTAAATAAATGGGAAATTTCTCTAAAAGAAGTGAAATTCCACCGAAAAACCATTTCTATTTCATGACATTTTTTATGTTTGTGGAATTGACATTATGGGGTCATTTCCCAATTCCATTGGAAAGATGTACATTTTTATAAAAGTTAATTGCATGTCAAAATGGGTAGAGGAATGAGAATCAAGGAAAGTTGATTCCATGAAAGTCTTGGAAATTTTGAAAACCCAAATTTCTTTTATGTTTGAATTTCCTTGGTTCATCATCAGTGAAAAATGTCCTCATTTATTCAGTCAAACAATGCAATCACTATTTGATCATTATGGGGTATGGCATCGAGTGCCTACGACATATAACTCATAAAACAAGGGTCAATATGTGGTTTCAAATGGGGAGGTAATACAGATTCTTGAAAAATGGTCCAACCAAGCAGAAAACAATGGTGTCTTTGATTTGATGATTCAATATGGGCTTACCAAACTACTTTCAAGACTCCCATTAGATTTTCTTTTATCTTCTTGATTCTAAAAGAGTTTCTACCTCCATGTTGAGATACATAAATAGGCCTACTGGTCCATTGAATAATGAAATTATAATATTTATAGTGTTGGCTCTCAAATTAAGTTATAGATTCAGATGTTAGAGGAAATGAGAAGATACTTATAGGAGAACTCTCAAATTTATAAGGAGATAACAAATGTTTCCCATAATATCCACATCCTTCATTATTAATTCCATACAGAGAAGAAGATCCTCTTTTATAATGAAATTCTAATGTTGTATCCGGGTAAGATTCATTCCTATTGTTTTGTACTATACAATGTTTCTAATGTTTATCCCTTTGGTGTTGTTCAGGTTTGAAAGGAATAAACAAAACAAATATTCATTGCCAATGGGTAGTGGATGAAGAACTTTCATGAAGCCATTCTGGAGTCCCTGATGGAGGAACTCCATGTTCAAGAGGATGCCCACAAATAATACCCACCATTTTGTATCCTTCCATCCCATATTCATTTTTATTATAGTGAACAAAAGTCATAATCTAGGGGTGGGGTATGGATACATTTCGGGATTAGTTAGTATTTGTCATCTTCTTTCTTCTGTTTCTATTTTTGGATTGCTGGATAGTGTTGTTACCCCCTATCCTCCATCAATCTTATGATAGAATGTTAATTTTTTATTCCTACTTTATCATGGAAAATAGTGCCCACATAATCCGGAAATTTATTGAAAATTCAAGAGAAATTTACATATTTCGTATGGTATTAACACTTAAAAAATTGTTTCAATGAAAAATTGTGTGTTTCAACAAAAATTTAACAGCGATGTGTTCCTTTTTATATGAAATTGTTTTCTTATTGATGATATAAATGATTGAATCATTTTTCAACATTTGTTAATAATTTTATTGGTTGTGTGAGTAATTTATGAGAAATTTATGTCGCTAAATATATCAACATATCATTTCACTGAACCATTAAGTGTGAATTTCTAGGACACAATAGAATGTAAATATAAGTTAGATTAATATTTATCATCTTACAAAAATGAATTTTCCATACATTTTTTCCTTATCTAATCTTTTCAAATACTGTATTGGATTATCCTATTCGTGTGTATCTATTATTCGAATGTTGTACACCCTAAAAACACACAAAAAAACATGGGTTGTGCCTTGGATAGGTCAAAAATCACACTTCCTTGACCTTTTATCTTGTTATAACAATTACAGTTAGAGTCATCAGGAGATCAAAAAAGGGTTGAGTGATAAGTGTTAGATTTTTTCCAAGGTCATCTTTTGAAAAAGAAACAAAAAATAATAAAAAATAAGGGGATTGATGAAATGTATACGTATGAGGATATCTAGGTTAAGGGATTATCTTTTGACTTCTAGGAATTCTTATGTGAGTGGGTTTCGAAATTAGATTGCAAAGGATATAGGGAAGGTTTGATGGATGGAATCATGTAAGTATAAATTTTTTAAAATAACCTATATTTATTAGATATAATGTGGAAAAAATAGAACGAAATTGTTTTTACACACACATGGGGATAATTAGAAAAATTGTTAAATTTTGAATTATTCTATCAGATTGGTATCATGAATCTCTTATAATTTCGTTCTAATACAATTTATAAGACATCATTTTCCCAAGTCATTTAGAATAACTACTTGGTGTGATTTTTTATCAGATTTTAAAAAAAATAATTACTATTGAATGTAAAATATTCATGAATTTATTATTATCTCCATGCATAAATTTTTGAAATGTGACTCTTCATAGGAGTGAATTTTTTTTGGTGTGGAGGTGCAATCTAGTATTGATTCACTATTCATTTCTAAACTTATAAAACTATAATAAAGTGATTTTGTATCATAAATTAAATATTTAATAACAAATTTCACTCCATATTTGAATAAATAATTTTTTAAATCACTTTTATAAATGGTGATGTCACTTGTATGGATGATTTCATGGGATCTTTAAGATATAAAAGAATCAAGATAGAATTTTAAATTAGATACCGACTTCAATATTTGTTGTAAGACACAAAAACTCATATTTTCATTCACAATATTCATATATTAATATTTTCATTTGTTTTAAACTTTTATGCCAAATATTCCCACTTAATTAGTGAATGCATTTTTGTTACACGTCAAATTTATTCTGATTTAAATATTATTTTATAGTCTAGGGTGTACCCTAGTCCTTCTCTCAAAGAGAAATGATAGGTTTAGATTGTCTATTTTTATTAAAAATAATTACGATATGGGTGGTTTTGAAAACAGTTTTAAAAACAAAATGTCTTCAATAAATATTTTAATATCATATAAATGATGGTGGTGTTTTTAGAATTATGAGATAAGGATATCCTTTAAAGATTACTAATAAACATAGTTAGTACATTATTTACAAAAATAATAATGGTTTAATATAATATTTTGGTTTTTGGTTGTCAAGGTCTTGACTCCCCTATTGCCTCTTAAAACGATGCACAAAGAAGCAACCCTTGACAAAAAAATTTTGTTGTCAACGTATAGAACTCAATAATAGTGAGAGGGATGCCAAATAATACTGAATTGTAGAGAAAATTAACATAATTTTTATATTTATCAGGTTAATTTTAACATATAATTAATTTTTGGGGTTTTCTAAAAGAGATAATTTATTAGGTAAAGAAAATAATACAATTTTTAAACATACTGTGAATTTTTTGATAACATTTTTATATAATAATGACTAAAAAATTAATGAAGCATATTATTCAAATGAATATGTTTTTAAAAAAGTAAAATCACACATTTAAAAATAATATGTTGAATTTAACACCCTGTTTTTAACATTTTCGAATGTAAGTTGTATTTTATTCAAATAGAAATTATTTATTGTTTGTCCTTTAATTAAGAATTTACATAATTATATTTGGTTTTAGACTGGTTTTAAAATTAAATAATCCTATTATTTTTAATCAAAATCCAATAAAATCAATATTATTCACAATAATATTCCTAATGAAGATTAAATTCATTATTATGCCTAAAAATTCATATTTCTTAAAAAACATTTTTATTATGTAATAAGTACATATATTAAAATTAATTTTTAATTTTTTTCTTAAATTTAATCAAATAAAATGGATTTCATAATTATAATATTATTTTCCAAATTTAGTAATAATTTCAAATTTATTAATAATTAAAATTTTATTTTTAGACATAAAAATAAGCTTTCAAGGTAAAAGTTAGTCACCATAGTGTAGTTTAAAATAAGGTAAATGGGTTTAATTAAGGGAAAAGTTCATAAAATATTACAAAATATTATATTTAAATGAGTATAAGAGGTATTTCAAGACTAAGTATCTTATTTTATCCCTTAATTGTATGTTTTTTCCAAATTACTTGAATATGACATTCCATTTATATTAAAAAATAAGTATTTGAAAAAAATATCACTACTCTCACAGATTAAAGGACTTCTCCACCAACCATTAAAAGGCACACATAAAATTAAAATTAACTTCCATAATCTACCATATTCTCTTTCCCAATAGTCATATCCAATGTCAGGAAGCATATGGTCACTATAGATACCCAAATTCCTTCAAAACCAAGATGGTTTCCAAGATGAAATATGATTTCTTCCTTATGAGTAAGAAATTCTTAGCTTTATTTTAAATTCATATTCTTCATCCACCTATTATAAATTATGATTTATATATTTAATGAATTATAAAAAATATAATTATTATTCTTTAATAATTATATTAATATAAAATCACATCAATGTCATTTTCATCCATTGATTTCTATATGTTCCTATTTAGGTTGGATTTAAAATGTACTTGAATAATGCTATAAATTTTTATCATGGATGGATATGGGAACTTGATTAATGGTATTTTAGGATATTAATAATTAAATAATGATTATTTAGTTATTTAATTTTAATTTAAATATTTAAACTCATTATTAATATACCATTTTTTATTCGTTATAATTTATCAAAACAAGCATGTTATAAATTTCAACTTTGAGGACTATTCATGAAACAGCATAGAATGAACCTGGAAATGCTTAAATAATTATCGAACTTATATTATAGTGAATTTAATATTTTATGTATTATTAAATCAAGAACATGTTATGATAATTGAAACCATATAACATAAATTAACAAGAAACTATTAAAACTACAAACACCAATTATAAATATTAACTAAAACATAAAAAATATGTAATAAATGAATATAAAATATTAAAATAAAATAAAATAACAATGAATGGGTTTTATAAAGATATGGGTAATGAATATATTATTACTATATATAATTTTAGAATATTTTCGATAAGAGGAAGTATGAGGTAAGGATTTTTCATCTCAAACTCCCTTTATTGATACATGTTTTATATTATGAAACTATTTCAATTTCTATGGTGTATATACATCCTATTTGAATTATTTTATCATGAATATTTTTTCTTCATGTTAATTAATGTTCCATTTGAATTTTTATTTTTAATGTATTTTCAATGAAGAGCTACCCAGGTTGTAAGTGTCTATTTCCCAATCTAACTTTGAATTTGAGATTTTTTATGTCTCAATTCATATTTGCGATAATCTTATGTTATTTATCTATAAAACAACAATTATTTTATTTTCATCCTGTTAATAATGGTTTTTACAAGTCTTAATATAATTTATCTTCCCTTTGGTTCATAATTCAACTTAAAGGATGTCAATAAATAGAACATGAAATATCTCTTCTTTTCGATTGAGAATATTTCTCCTGCATGTCCATATTGTTGTACACCACACTCACTTATATATTTTTTAATGATAAAAAACGAAAATTTTCATATATAACAAATTATTTTCATGGATTTAATTATTTAAAATATAGAAAAAAATTCAACAATGTACCTGCTAATCGAATGTCCCAAGAAGACCAATAAGGACTTTTTTAGAGCCCCCACCTATATGGGCCAGTAGCTACCCACTAGCCTTGAGATATAATGAACTATATTCATTTGATGAGGGACCCAAATAGTTTAATTTCCACATAAAACATCTCTATTTGACCATAAATCCCTTAAAAATGCTCTTAAATCCCCTATTGGATATAAATACACCCCCATGGGTGGTTGGAAAGAAATGGTTCATTTATGATAAACTTATACTTCCATTTTTTCATAAATTGAACTATATTTGTAAATTTTTTATATCAACTCTCTCTTATAAATTTTTTTATCCTCATTTCTCTTATATTCATTCGATTATTCATTGTAAAGATATATTTTATTGTGTTATTCAATGGAATTACAAGAAAATGCGTGTCTTCTATGTTTTTTTGTTCTTTCTTGGTCCTTAAATAAATGCGATATTGGGTTTGACTAATTAGTCACTAAATCAAGAGGTTTGGGTGCTAAAAACCTTATCTAAGTGGGATAGGTGATAAATTCCATTAATGTGATAGATATTGGTTTAATGTTTTCCATAGAGAAATGGATTTACTTTGTAAACAGTTTTCGCATGTACCCTTGAACCCAATGGAGTATCAATCTAGCAAAGGCCTTGGGAATGAAGACATAGGAAACTTTCTTGGGTGATTATCGAACTTCATTATCAAACTTTATATTATTATTTATTTCATTTACACTATAATAAAATATTTATTTAATTTATTCGGTTTATAAATCTTATTATTTTGCTAACTCTTATGAATAATCACTTCTATTTATATTCATTATAACATGTGAACTCTTTTTATTTGAATTTATTTCTTTAACTATTTCAATTACGTGAAAATAAGATTAAATTTTAAAATAGTTTTTAAAAGTAAATTATCCCCACCCCCACTTCCCATCATTACTCATTAAAATAATTACATTCATTGATGGACTCTATTTTCAAAAAAAATCAAATTAAAGGAATAATAATTTAATTATGGCCTCAACCTAATATACCCAAAGGGATAATAAAGCTTATTCTATGGGAATATTTCAATTTTTCAATGGTTCAGACTATAGTTATTTGAAAGCATGATGTCTAGATTTCTTAGTAATATAGGTTACCTGGTATATAAAATATTTATGCACGACTATATCTCAACACAATAGTCAGAGGATAACTGGACTCATCAAGACATCATCGTGTTCAAGATTGAGGTAAAATGCATGAATGATATTCATTTTAGATTAGACAATAATAAATTTTATTAAATTTATATATGTAAAAAATCTCATTAAATTGGGAAACTTTTAGTGGTTACGCATGAGGGTACTAAAACTTTAAGAATTCAAGGCCTCATATGGATCGATTTTTTTTGAAATATTTATATTGAATTAAAATGATTCATTTTCAGAAATGTTTATTATATTTACCAATATATGAAATGAAAACAAATATATTGTTGGTGTGATTTCCATAGAAACATTTGTGAAGAATATCCTTTGGATTTTTACAAGATCATGGGCACCCAAAGTCATGATGATTTAAGAAGAAAAGGAAATCAATAATATGATGGTTGAAGAAATATTAGGGTCACTCTTAAATTATGATATTATAAAGATAAATCATGTCATGAAGGAACTATAAGACATAAAAGATAAAAAGGAAGAATATTTTCTTTAAATAATCCGATGAAGACACCTCTGGAGGTGATGATGAATTCAACAACTTGGCCTGGAAGAAAATAAAATAATGATGAAAAAAATTTATTACCACCGTGAAAAATGGAAATTAAAATAGGTAAACTAGAGTTATGGTGCTTTGTTTATTAAAAAAAGGTCACATAAAGACATAGCTCCCCTTATCCAAATAAATTATAATATAGAAGAAATGTAATAAGGAATTCAAAGTGTTATGTTGGAGTAAAAGAAACTAATCCCACTCCTCCTCAACCGAATAAAGTAATGACATAACTAAATGCATTATGAACCATGATAAGTAAAATTTTCCCACATTATCTTGTTCTTATTCTAATTACTCTTATTCCTCTATCCTCTATAATATTTATGATCTCAAATATGATAGAGGAACATAGGGGAAATATTTTTTGAACTCACCACAAAAATCATGGGGCTTTAAAGCTAATATAATCTTGTTATTGATGAGATTGATTCTATATTTAAATAAAATGACAAATTGAAAGAATAAAATGAAAGATAAAAATATTTCTATGTAAAATATAATAAATATTAAAAAAAATTATTTTTTTTTAAGCAAACAAATTTTAAATAAATTATTTAAATAAAAGTAAAGGAAAAAGGGTTTGTCAAAACGATCGACCCAATATCGAAAAATTATAAAAAATAAAAAAGTGCTCAAAAAATTTCTTGAAACAATTTCTCAATTAGAGAAAAAATTGAATTGAATTTTCAGTACCGAGAGGTATGGGGAATTTAATAATGGATTTGATTTTTCAAATAATTCTACCACATTAGAAGATACTAATAGTTTTGTAAAAGGGTGATCTCAAAATAAATTTTTTAATTTTTTTATTTAGAACTAGGAAAATAAATTATGAATATGATTACAAGAATGCTCAGTATAGTAAACCAAAATGGGTCTACACCTCTTGAAGTCTTCTATCCAGATTATGTTTACTTCTTGTGGGAATATATATCCCAAAGAAATGTGGATTCCAAATTCATTATTATCTAAAATTGGTGGTGTAACGCCCCGACCCCAGCTACCCAGAGTCGGTGCATTAATTACATAACATTGGCATGATCACAAGAAAGATCAAATCCCGAAAGACCGATTGGTTTAGTAGCCTTGGAAACACTAGATATATTCATAAGTTTTACATTACATTTCAAAGTGAAAAACTAATACAACAACATAATGTTTCCACAATCCACACTATTAACCCCTCATAATATCCCTGCAAGTCATTCATAAATTACTTCTTCACTACCTGGGAAAAATAAAACATAGAAAAGGGGTGAGCTCAAATGCCCAGTAAGGATAACAATATAGCGGAACATTCAAAATAAGCATAAACATTTAAGGCAATGAATTACTAAAACAAAAGCCTTTTAAAATTGAACTTCAACATAGTATGGCAAAAGTAAAATGAAATAATGCCATTTACTTGTTCACATGGATATTCTACTAATCGAATAATCACATGCAATATCAAAAACCACTTTCATAATGTTGGAATGCATAATGCCAGGCTATCATAACCACATAGCCAAGGCCTCGTGCCAAGACTAAAAATAAGATTTTGTCAAGGCCTTGTGCCAAGACACTAGTTTGTCTCATGAGACCTACCGATGCATCGAGGAGCTATAGTGGGCTCCACCCGTCACTTATTAAGTCCAATGCATTCCCATATGAAAAGGTTTAAACATAACATAAACATTCGTATTAAAACTAGCATACAAAATGTCAATACTTTCACAATAAACTATGAATGGTATAAAAATAGCACATCCACAGTCAAACATATCACAAAACCTTCAATACAATATAGAAGTTTTGTATCATAATAAATCAACTTCAAATAATCTTAAAATCCATCAAAGGATGTTGACATAGATGAAATAAAAATTCTTTTTAAAGAAATATCTCCTTTTATTTTGAAATCATTTAAGATCCATATAAAATAAAACATTTTCTTTGAAAATATTCTTATAAGCTTGTAAGGAAAGCTTTAAAGATTTTATAACGGCGTAAAATAACCGCACCCGCCGTATAAGTTAAAAAAACATTCTTACCTCAATTCTGTCGAAAAGGTTAAAAAGGACCTTGTTTTGAAAACGACGGAAAGATTCCTTTATAAACCTCTTATAAAAAGTCAAACAAGGGTATAAATGACTTTAACCCATATTCTTGTAAATAGTAAAAATGTTTTGAAATACATTTCGAAGAAACATGGATGTGGATGATAAAGAGATCCCAGTAGATTATTACGTATAATACAACCTCGGATAATGAAGAGATTGTGAAATAACCCTTACCTTGTACTTTTCCTTGGTTGTGGTAGGTTAACCTCCTGTATAATGGTGAAATAATTGTTATTAAATTATACAAGAATCATATACATTAATATGATATCATATATGATCTTTTAATATTGATTTGATAATAATATCTTAGTATTATCGTTGTTTCGGGTGTTAACTTACTTGTTTTCTTTCATATGTTTTGTTACGTAAGACATGTTTGTAAAAGATAGGTTGTATATTATTCATATCCAGAATGATATCAAGTCCTTAAACATCATTTTTAAATCATAAAATGATAATTACGCTTTAATGGTTACGATGGAGAATGAATCTCATCGCGTTCGTGGAGATGGTAGTCCGTACATACGCACGAGCGACAATATCATTCTTTTGATATTAAAATAATATATAAATGGATGGTATATCATATATACAGAATCATTAACATGTTATATTTATTATTTACATGAGTTACACATCATTATTATACCCATCCAAATAATATTATATTGAATAACAATTACACCACGACGTGGAGACGGTAAGCCGTACGTACGCACGTATGGTGACATGTTATTCAAAGGGTGGATAGAATACTGAATATGATTGTACCATATTTATAATAACATCACAGTATATGTGAGATACTGGAGTTATTATTTCAGAATGGTAAGAACAAAGGAAGAAGAAGTGGAAGAAGAAATGAACTTAGAAAAGGGTGGTGAAATCATTACCTCTTCTTCGGGTTCTTCCTTTTGATTTGATCAAAAGGGCTCCTTAGGTTGGCTTTCTGATCAAACTAAGGCCTCTAGGTTGTATTGAGGGATGTTGGGAGAGTATTTGGGCAGAGTTTGGCCGAACCAAAAGGCTTTGAAGGTGTGAAGAAATGAGAAGGAGGAGTGCCCTTTTATAAGAGGGGTGAGGGGCACCTTTGGAAAAGCTAGAAATATTAATTTATAATAAATTCATATTCGGTTTCTAAAGGCTCCAAAGTTGACTATTCAAATTATGAGGTGGTTATAGGTCGAAAGCAACTCATCCAATAGAATTTAGACAGGTTTGGGTACTTATATTAACCTTATCTTTAAGTATTAACTCTAAGTTAATTAGTTTCACTTTTACAATGTCTCTTTGTATTTTATATATTATGGTTAATAAACTTACTATATACATCCAAGAGACCCCCAAGTGGTCCATTAAGGATTAACATATCATGATATAAGTCTCTTGGCCGAACCTTAGATTTTTAGGAATTTAATATCAATTAATAATATAATATTTGTTTTAAGAATTCTTTTATGTCAATTTTGACACTATTCATTAGTTGATTTTTGTGAAACTCATAATAGATTTATTACTTCGAACAAAGTCAATTAAAGCAATCCTAATATATCATATTATCCTAGAAAATTAGTTTAATTCATTAAAAGTTTCATATTATATTTATTTGGGTATTTATAATATCACTTATTTTAATTTTTCACTATTATAGTAATTACTGCATCATCATTGTGTCATAAATAAAATAAATTATTTAATGTTTAAAAATTATAAGTAAAATATCATTATGTATGAAATCTTTTTAGCTTTCTAATGAATATTTATAATCGAAAATCCAACATGTATAACCCTATGTAAAAATTGTTCTTCTAAAAGATGTAAGATTATGCCATTTTTATTTTTATTTTAACTTTATTAATATAAAGTGTCCCTACCACATACAAGTGGCTCCAAGGGGTCCCCAAATTGACCCAAGGATGCCCATGGTCGGGTATGTGTCCACCAATAAGGTTAGGACACGTTTTAGGGTAATATTATTTTTTTAACCCTTATTTACCGGATTTACCCTTTAACCATGGTAAATAAAATATTTACCACAGTAACTATTCAAAATGTCTAAAAATAAAAGTTGCCTATTCACACAATTTGAACATCCTGATTCCAAATATGGAATCCATTTTTCTAAATTCAAAACACAGAAGTGGCAGAAATTAATTTAAAATTAATTCCCGCTGTCAAAACAAAAAGCGTGTTTTTAAGAGATAATAACTACCAAAAGATTGACACTTGTTTATGTTCGGTTTAATTGTAAAATTATGTCCAATGACCAACAT
This sequence comes from Viscum album, assembly GCA_963277665.1. Lineage (NCBI taxonomy): Eukaryota > Viridiplantae > Streptophyta > Magnoliopsida > Santalales > Viscaceae > Viscum > Viscum album. The sequence continues at coordinate 649,036,824 of OY728119.1, forward strand.
TATATTAAATGGTAAAAATATATTCTAAATATACTTTAAAACCACTCAAATTCATAATTTATCACTATTACTTATTTTGATTAAAAAAGTTGTTTTTAATTAAAATCTAGTAATTTTCACTATTCATCAAAATATGAAAGTTATCCGAAAAGTACCAAAATTTCACCTTAGGCTAAATTCGATATTCCGAGTCCAAAAATGAAGTCCATTTTCAAATATAAAATATATATAATTTCAAAAATTAGGTATTACTATTCACAACGGCTAGTTTGATTAGTTATGGTGTGTTAGAACTCGGTGTTGCGTACAACACACGCTATCACATTATTCAAAGAGAAGCGTACCATAGAAGCTTGGGGTGTTACATTCTCCCCTCCTTCAAATAATTGCGTCCTCGCAATTTCTAGGGTATTACTGCATAAAAAGACTCGGGTGGTTCTTCATCATAAGTTCCTCGGTTTCCCACGTTGCCTCTTCCATCTTATGATTCCTCCACAAAACTTTTACCAGACGCGTCGTCCGGTTTCTCAGCACTTGTTCTCTCGTATCAAGAATCTTGATGGGCTCTTCGCAATAAGACAGATCGGGTTCCAGTTCTAAATCTTCATAGGTGAGTATATGCGTTGGGTCAGGCATGTATTTCCTCAACAGAGATACGTGGAATACATCGTGAACTTTGGAGAGACTTGGCGGCATTGCCAATCGGTACGCTACAGCCCCAATTCGTTCTAGAATTTCGAAAGGTCCGATGTACCTGGGACTCAATTTACCTTTCTTACCAAAACGTATGACTCCCTTCCACGGAGATACCTTCAGGAAAACATGATCACCGACTTGAAATTCCAAATCCTTCCTTCGATTATCGGCATAGCTCTTCTGCCTACTTTGAGCTGCTTTAATGTGATTTTGGATTACCTTCACCTTTTCCACCGTTTCCTCCACCAGTTCTGGGCCTACAAGTTTTCTTTCACCAACGTCATCCCAACAGGTTGGTGTACGACATCTCTTTCTGTATAACGCTTCATATGGTGCCATCTGAATACTCGAATGGAAGCTATTGTTATAGGAAAATTCTACTAGTGGTAAATATTGATCCCACATACCCTGAAAATCAAGTGAGCAAGATCTCAACATGTCTTCTAAGGTCTGAATAGTCCGTTCTGATTGTCCGTCTGTCTGAGGGTGGTAAGCAGTGCTCAAATGAAGTTCAGTATCCAGGTATTTCTGAAGACTTTTCCAAAATCTTGAAGTAAAACGGGGATCACGATCAGAAACAATCGATAGGGGTACTCCATGAAGTCTCACAACTTCATTAATGTATAGTCTTGCTAGACGTTCCAGGGGTAGATCTTCTCTTATAGCAAGAAAATGTGCTGACTTGGTAAGACGATCAACAATAACCCATATTGCATCGTTCCTTCTAGGAGTCTTTGGTAGCCCCATGACAAAGTCCATTGTAATATTGTCCCATTTCCACTCCGGTATGGGAAGAGGTTGCATGACTCCTCCAGGCTGTTGCCTTCCAGCTTTCACTTGTTGACAAACCATACATCTTGACACAAAATCAGCAATCTCTCTCTTCATGTTGTCCCACCAAAAATGTTCCTTCAAATCTCTATACATTTTGGTGCTCCCAGGGTGTATAGAGAAATTGGAACTATGAGCATCATCCAGCAATTCCCTTTTTAGATCAGGTATATTGGGAACACAAAGTCTCTTCCCGAATTTCAAAATTCCACCTTCATACGCAAAGTCTCTCAATCTCCCATCATTCACAACTTTAATCTTCTTTTGGAATTCTTCATCATCAGTCTGAGAACTCTTAATCCTTTCTAGTAAAGATGGTTTGGCAACCATTTGAAAAAGCATTGATGTTTCACCTTCCCTGGTTATTCCCATGTCCATCTTCACTAGATCCATGAAAATTGGATCCCTTTCAATTCTCATATTGTTCAAAACTCCATGGTCTTTTCTACTCAAAGCATCTGCCACCTTGTTTGCCTTCCCTGGGTGGTAGTGTATCGTACAATCATAATCCTTGAGTAATTCAAGCCATCTCCTTTGCCTCATGTTGAGTTCTTTTTGTGAGAAAATATACTTCAAACTCTTGTGATCAGTATAAATCTCACATTTTTCACCATAGAGGTAGTGCCTCCATATCTTCAAAGCAAAGATCACTGCTGCTAACTCGAGATCATGAGTAGGATAGTTTTGTTCATGAATTTTCAACTGTCGTTATGCATAGGCAATAACTCTATCATTCTGCATAAGGACACAGCCAAGTCCTTTCTTCGATGCATCACTATAAATAACGAACCCATCACTCCCCGATGGTAGAGTCAATATAGGAGAATTGACTAATCTTCTCTTCAGTTCTTCGAAACATTCTTCACACTCTTTTGTCCAAACAAATTTAACCCCTTTACGTGTGAGCTTCGTTAATGGGTTAGCCAATCGGGCAAAATTCTGGACGAAACGTCGATAATAACCTGCCAAACCAATAAAACTACGTACCTCAGTTATACTCGTAGGTGCTGGCCATTCTTGGATTGCCTTGGTCTTAGAAGGATCAACAGAGATTCCATCTTTAGAGACAATATGGCCAAGAAAAGAAATCTCCTGAAGCCAGAATTCACACTTGCTAAACTTTCCATATAATTCATGCCTCCTCAGAGTCTTCAAGATAATGCGCAAGTGATTTTCATGATCTTTGTTGGTTTTGGAGTATACCAAGATATCATCAATAAATACCACCACAAATTCATCGAGATACTCCTTGAAAACTCTATTCATCAGATCCATGAATACAGAGGGTGCATTAGTCAATCCAAACGGCATTACAGTAAACTCGTAATGCCCGTACCTGGTTCGAAATGCTGTTTTCGGAATGTCTTCCTTCTTCACACACAACTGATGGTATCCAGATCGAAGGTCAATCTTTGAAAAGTATTGAGCTCCATGCAGTTGGTCAAATAAATCATCAATACGAGGTAGGGGATACTTGTTCTTTATCGTTATAGCATTGATCTCCCTGTAGTCGATACATAACCTCATAGATCCATCTTTCTTTTTAACAAAAAGAACAGGGGCTCCCCATGGAGAAACACTAGGGCGAATAAATCCCTTATTACTCAATTCCTCTAGTTGTTTCTTTAGTTCTACTAACTCTACAGTGGCCATTCTATAAGGGGTCTTCGATATAGGCCTTGATCCAGGAATCAAATCAATAGAAAACTCAACTTCTCGTTCTGGAGGATGTCCAGGTAAATCTTCCGGAAATAGATCTACAAATTCTTTCACAACAGGTACATCCTCTATTTGAACATTCCTTTCCTCACCGATAGTTACTTCATTCTCTTCCTCCCCAATAATTGAATTAAGTTGAGCTACTGGGGGTGGGTCTAAATAAGAATTAGGTGGTGACGATTCTGCTCTAAAAATAAGGTGCTCCTTATCATTATCATCATGAATCGTAACCTCTTTCTTCTTACAAAAAATCTTCGCATCATAGTCCGAAAGCCAGTCCATACCGAGGATTATATCAAACTCAATCATAGGTATGACGATGAAATCAGCAGATAAAGAAAATTTATGTGCTCTAATGGGGACTGATTCACAAAACTTTGTTGCAACGATACTTCCCTTAGGAGTTTTAACTGACAAATCCCTTATTAAATCAAATTGGAAATATCTAATTTTCTTAGCAAACTGGGAAGATATGAAACAATGCGATGATCCAGAATCAAATAATGCATTTGCTAAACTTGAGGAAACCATTAAATTACCTGCCACCACGTCTTTCGGAGCTTCTACCTCAGCAGTAGTGATAGCATAAGCCTGGCCTTGATCCCTTGGCCTTTTCTGAGGTAAGTTCTCCTGACGCTTAGGACATGCATTTGCATAATGCCCCATCTCCCTGCAATTGTAGCACTGAACGTTGGTAGCTTCCTTCTTCCCCTTGCAATCATGAGCTTGGTGGCCTTTTTCACCACACTTGTAACAGACTCTCATTCCCTTCAAGCAAGTACCAGGATGTTTCTTCCCGCATTTACCACAAGATGGATATTCAACCTTTCCCTTCTTCCCCTTATTTCCATTCCCAGATTGATCAGCAGGTCTCTTCTTCTCTTGCTTCGCTTTAAAGTCATAAGACTTAGAGAATTCTTTTTCGGTCTTGATAGCACATGAGACAATGTCTTCGTACGACGAAAAGGATTGTGAGACTAATGCTCGACGGAGAAATGGTTTTAACCCATCAAAGAAACGATCAATCTTACTTCTTGGGTTGCGAATATAATCTCCAGCATACCTCGCTAACCTTGTAAAGTTAGCCTAATACTTTGTGACATTCTCATCCTCCTTTTGTCTCAGACTCAGAAATTGTCTTTCCATATCTGCTCGATGGTCGCGAGGAAAGTATTTTTCTAAAAACAGATCTTTGAACTCCCTCCACTCCATATTTGACACTTCATCATCTTCTTTCGTATTTTGAATCAATGACCACCATTGATCAGCATCTCCAGTGAGGCGGTAAACTGCCATGATAACTTTTTCCCTTTCACTGCTCCCCAAAGCCTGAAATATTTTCTCTAGGGAAAATATCCATTGCTCAGCTACTAAGGGATTTGTATTCCCATTGAACGTTGGTGGTTGTTGTCTCATGAATCGATCTAACATTGATCCTCCACGCTGCGGATCAGGGTGCTCCATACGGGTAAGGTTATTATTCATAACCTGAGTAAGTTGTCCCAGTATGGTGATTAGCTGATCAGCACCAGTTGCATCACCAGCCCCACTATAATTATCTTGAGCAGGAGGGCAATCCCTACATGGAGTGCGTGCATTGATACGGTTTCCATTTCTTCCACTAGGCGCCATTTCTAAACAATGGCATAAACTAGATCAGTTTATGAATCAAAATACATAATCCCATACTTATAAAACACTTAGCATAAATTGAACTATTTATGGATATAATCCATAATCATAAAAATGTTTTCTTTGAGGAAGTATATACTCATAAACCCTTCATAATGATTTGTAAAGATAGTGAGAGTTATCCTAAGCATATCCCCCGGGAGTGTCGTAACCAAGAGTGCAGCAAGGCCCGTTGTCGTGCACCAGTTCCTGTACGAGTCTAACTCAAAGCGGTGTTTTCGGGTTTTACCCCTAGGTACATCTGTGCCAGAGCCGCCTCTACCTGCTCGTATCCAGACAGGGATGTATTGCTCGGAAAACTCACAAAATCTCTACAATACCAAAATTCTAGGAAGTTCTTCTATACTAATCCTCAAAGTTCATCTTAGGTCTACGTGCTCTAATCAGAGTTTATCTAAATCTAGTTTCCAAGGTTTGTACTAAACTTCCTCTGATACCAACTGTAACGCCCCGACCCCAGCTACCCAGAGTCGGTGCATTAATTACATAACATTGGCATGATCACAAGAAAGATCAAATCCCGAAAGACCGATTGGTTTAGTAGCCTTGGAAACACTAGATATATTCATAAGTTTTACATTACATTTCAAAGTGAAAAACTAATACAACAACATAATGTTTCCACAATCCACACTATTAACCCCTCATAATATCCCTGCAAGTCATTCATAAATTACTTCTTCACTACCTGGGAAAAATAAAACATAGAAAAGGGGTGAGCTCAAATGCCCAGTAAGGATAACAATATAGCGGAACATTCAAAATAAGCATAAACATTTAAGGCAATGAATTACTAAAACCAAAGCCTTTTAAAATTGAACTTCAACATAGTATGGCAAAAGTAAAATGAAATAATGCCATTTACTTGTTCACATGGATATTCTACTAATCGAATAATCACATGCAATATCAAAAACCACTTTCATAATGTTGGAATGCATAATGCCAGACTATCATAACCACATAGCCAAGGCCTCGTGCCAAGACTAAAAATAAGATTTTGTCAAGGCCTTGTGCCAAGACACTAGTTTGTCTCATGAGACCTACCGATGCATCGAGGAGCTATAGCGGGCTCCACCCGTCTCTTATTAAGTCCAATGCATTCCCATATGAAAAGGTTTAAACATAACATAAACATTCGTATTAAAACTAGCATACGAAATGTCAATACTTTCACAATAAACTATGAATGGTATAAAAATAGCACATCCACAGTCAAACATATCACAAAACCTTCAATACAATATAGAAGTTTTGTATCATAATAAATCAACTTCAAATAATCTTAAAATCCATCAAAGGATGTTGACATAGATGAAATCAAAATTCTTTTTAAAGAAATATCTCCTTTTATTTTGAAATCATTTAAGATCCATATAAAATAAAACATTTTCTTTGAAAATATTCTTATAAGCTTGTAAAGAAAGCTTTAAAGATTTTATAACGGCGTAAAATAACCGCACCCTCCGTATAAGTTAAAAAAAACATTCTTACCTCAATTCTGTCGAAAAGGTTAAAAAGGACCTTGTTTTGAAAACGACGGAAAGATTCCTTTATAAACCTCTTATAAAAAGTCAAACAAGGGTATAAATGACTTTAACCCATATTCTTGTAAATAGTAAAAATGTTTTGAAATACATTTCGAAGAAACATGGATGTGGATGATAAAGAGATCCCAGTAGATTATTACGTATAATACAACCTCGGATAATGAAGAGATTGTGAAATAACCCTTACCTTGTACTTTTCCTTGGTTGTGGTAGGTTAACCTCCTGTATAATGGTGAAATAATTGTTATTAAATTATACAAGAATCATTAACATTAATATGATATCATATATGATCTTTTAATATTGATTTGATAATAATATCTTAGTATTATCGTTGTTTCGGGTGTTAACTTACTTGTTTTCTTTCATATGTTTTGTTACGTAAGACATGTTTGTAAAAGATAGGTTGTATATTATTCATATCCAGAATGATATCAAGTCCTTAAACATCATTTTTAAATCATAAAATGATAATTACGCTTTAATGGTTACGATGGAGAATGAATCTCATCGCGTTCGTGGAGACGGTAGTCCGTACGTACGCACGAGCGACAATATAATTCTTTTGATATTAAAATAATATATAAATGGATGGTATATCATATATACAGAATCATTAACATGTTATATTTATTATTTACATGAGTTACACATCATTATTATACCCATCCAAATAATATTATATTGAATAACAATTACACCACGACGTGGAGACGGTAAGCCGTACGTACGCACGTATGGTGACATGTTATTCAAATGGTGGATAGAATACTGAATATGATTGTACCATATTTATAATAACATCACAGTATATGTGAGATACTGGATTTATTATTTCAGAATGGTAAGAACAAAGGAAGAAGAAGTGGAAGAAGAAATGAACTTAGAAAAGGGTGGTGAAATCATTACCTCTTCTTCGGGTTCTTCCTTTTGATTTGATCAAAAGGGCTCCTTAGGTTGGCTTTCTGATCAAACTAAGGCCTCTAGGTTGTATTGAGGGATGTTGGGAGAGTATTTGGGCAGATTGTGGCCGAACCAAAAGGCTTTGAAGGTGTGAAGAAATGAGAAGGAGGAGTGCCCTTTTATAAGAGGGGTGAGGGGCACCTTTGGAAAAGCTAGAAATATTAATTTATAATAAATTCATATTCGGTTTCTAAAGGCTCCAAAGTTGAATATTCAAATGATGAGGTGGGGATAGGTCGAAAGCAACTCATCCAATAGAATTTAGACAGGTTTGGGTACTTATATTAACCTTATCTTTAAGTATTAACTCTAAGTTAATTAGTTTCACTTTTACAATGTCTCTTTGTATTTTATATATTATGGTTAATAAACTTACTATATACATCCAAGAGACCCCCAAGTGGTCCATTAATGATTACCCTATCATGATATAAGTCTCTTGGCCGAACCTTAGATTTTTAGGAATTTAATATCAATTAATAATATAATATTTGTTTTAAGAATTCTTTTATGTCAATTTTGACACTATTCATTAGTTGATTTTTGTGAAACTCATAAAAGATTTATTACTTCGAAAAAAGTCAATTAAACCAATCCTAATATATCATATTATCCTAGAAAATTAGTTTAATTCATTAAAAGTTTCATATTAAATTTATTTGGGTATTTATAATATCACTTATTTTAATTTTTCACTATTATAGTAATTACTGCATCATCATTGTGTCATAAATAAAATAAATTATTTAATGTTTAAAAATTATAAGTAAAATATCATTATGTAGGAAATCGTTTTATCTTTCTAATGAATATTTATAATCGAAAATCCAACATGTATAACCCTATGTAAAAATTGTTCTTCTAAAAGATGTAAGCTTATGCCATTTTTATTTTTATTTTAACTTTATTAATATAAAGTGTCCCTACCACATACAAGTGGCTCCAAGGGGTCCCCAAATTGACCCAAGGATGCCCATGGTCGGGTATGTGTCCACCAATAAGGTTAGGACACGTTTTAGGGTAATATTATTTTTTTAACCCTTATTTACCGGATTTACCCTTTAACCATGGTAAATAAAATATTTACCACAGTAACTATTCAAAATGTCTAAAAATAAAAGTTACCTATTCACACAATTTGAACATCCTGATTCCAAATATGGAATCCATTTTTCTAAATTCAAAACACAGAAGTGGCAGAAATTAATTTAAAATTAATTCCCGCTGTCAAAACAAAAAGCGTGTTTTTAAGAGATAATAACTACCAAAAGATTGACACTTGTTTATGTTCGGTTTAATTGTAAAATTATGTCCAATGACCAACATTATATTAAATGGTAAAAATATATTCTAAATATACTTTAAAACCACTCAAATTCATAATTTATCACTATTACTTATTTTGATTAAAAAAGTTGTTTTTAATTAAAATCTAGTAATTTTCACTATTCATCAAAATATGAAAGTTATCCGAAAAGTACCAAAATTTCACCTTAGGCTAAATTCGATATTCCGAGTCCAAAAATGAAGTCCATTTTCAAATATAAAATATATATAATTTCAAAAATTAGGTATTACTATTCACAACGGCTAGTTTGATTAGTTATGGTGTGTTAGAACTCGGTGTTGCGTACAACACACGCTATCACATTATTCAAAGAGAAGCGTACCATAGAAGCTTGGGGTGTTACAGGTGGACACAAATTTTGGGTACAAAATCTGTTGATTATTGATTATATTATAGATGTTGTTTTATAAGAGAAATTACCATGGAGAAACATGGTAGATAAATATTTGTTTCTTGATATCGTTATATAGTGACTTTAAAATATTTTTAATTATTTAAATTAATTTATTTTAAAAATAGATCTTTAAAAAAATTTCTTTTTACTATAGGGGTATTGAAACTATTTTCAAAATATCATTATAAATTTCATCATAAAAAGTTTAATTTTAAATTGTAATTTCCTTATATTTATAAAATTTTTTATTAAATTGAATTCATAATTGACTATTTTTCATTTTTAAAATATTTTAAAATTTTATCTCCCATTTTATTCCTCATCTTGTGTGATATTGTTGTTTTTTTAATACCAAATTATTAGAATCCATTTTGAATTTTTGAAAACAATGTCTCTTTAAATCAGGGATCATTTATCTACAATCCTATATCTTGTTTAAATTTTTCAAATTAATGTTCAAATTATTCAGGGTATCTCAATTTAAAAAAATAAATTTTTAATTAATTAATCAATATTTTTTATATCTAAAATCATTTTCATGGGAATGATTTTATTTTATTAAGAGAGAGTTTAAAATATATTCAATGTTATTCTTTTCATTTAACTTTAGAAATAATGAGAATTTTTACTAAATGTTTTTAAAATTTTCAACCCTGGGCTTCATTGATTTATATGAACCATTTTAAATCTTGAATAAACTGATATTTTTATTTTCATTTGTAGATGTATTAAATTATTTTATTTATTTTAAATCCTTATTTGGGATGAAATATTCAATCTCATTAATAAATTTATTTTGTTTAAATCTTTAAATCATTGATCTATTTTTATCTCTTTAAATTAGCGAACCCCTTAATCAATGTATTTTTTGTGATATCACTAATTTGTTTTGAAATATTTAAAATAGTTATCCATTTATATTGTTTTAAATCTTGGTTAACTAATTAATATCGCACTCCATGGGGATATTGTTTTCTTTTCAGTTCAATATTATTTAAATGAATTTTCTAGTCAAATATATCTTTTTAAGTATGAATCTATTGAGGGGGTACCAAATATATTTTAATGCATAAGTATTTACACCTCTTAAGAATGTTTTATTTTAAATATAATCTTTTTAATCCCACTCATGTCTTAATTTTATCTCATCAATAAAAATTATTTTGAAATTTTTATCAAATGGATTGTTTGGTTTTAAGATAACATTATTTGTTTTTAAAAAATCTACATTATGGGTTATAATGTTCCATTTTTTCTTTCGGATTCTAGAATCCCATTTTCTCTTCAATGAATTTCTTTAAGCGTTTTTCATGAGATAATTGAAATTTTTAAATTTGGAGTGAACTATATAGATAGTAAATGAATGATTTCCCTTAATATTTTTCATAGTTATCTTTTTAAAACATAAATGGGGGTGATAGATTTGGAAAATCATTTATGTCATCATTATAGTGTTAAAGGACATAGTTTTAAAAGTGTATTAGTAATTTATTTCAATTTTTTTGAAAATTAAAGGAATTTATGTAATTAAATTGTGAAGACATTATGATATTCACTTTTTGATGATCATAAAGGGGGAGAAGTTTTTGAAATATAATTATTGATTGATGTGAAATCCTTCTTGAAATAAATTTTTTAATTAAATTTATAAATTCCAATATAGAGTATTGAAAAATATTTAGTTGAAGTTCATTAAAAATAATTGAAATTAACTTTGGATATAATCCTTATAATTAAATTATTACTACATATATTGATAAATTGATTAAGTGTTTATGATTATAAAAATGGGTGAATTTTGTATAAATCACTCTCTTTGGAAGTTATGAATAATCACAAACACACATTTGTGTTTAAAAAAATGTTGTATGTAAGGGTTTAAAATTTAGACATTTTTTTTGAATGTACCAAACCAATCAGAGGGATATAGAGGAGAATGAAATACTTTTTTAGAGACCTGACCATCTGGTATAATTGGCTACCATGTAGGGTTCCAACATAAGGATACTAGCACCATCACAGATTATCAGATCATTCTAGGTGTCATCTTCTAGTCAATAAACCTCACCGGTGTGCTGGTGGTGTTAGGTTAAAACTTTGTTTCTATCCAGGTGCCACCATCTTCCTCATGAACAAAGAGAAAACTAAAAAATAACCATTATAGGAGGGGCCTATATGGTTTAATTCACCCTTCAACAGCTTTATTGTTTCCCACAAGCCATCAAGGACCTTCCTAAAGGCCCCGAAGGCTATAAATGCACCCCCTTGGTTTCATGGAAGGGAGTATTATATTTATGATAAGCTTATGCTTCCATTTTCATATCATTATATCACTCAATGTGAATAATTATATATTCAATATCTCTTGTACATTTTCCTCTCCCTCGCTCTCTCTTGTATTTATTTACTACTTCATTATAAATAGAGAGTGTATTGTGTACATCAAGTGGATTTCACATAAATAAAGTATCCCATTTGTTTTCTTTTGGATATATTTATCCCCTTTAATCAATGGTATATTGGATTAACATTATTTATCCTTAAATAAAGGGTTTTGGGTGCTCACAACCTAAAATATGGGGGATAGGTGATCACTTCCTTTAAAGTGATGGATATTGGTTACTTTTTTGGTACTTAAAAAAGAGATTTACTTTTTAAATGGGTTTTTTAGGTACTGTTGAAACCAAAGGAGTATAAATCCTATAAAGGTACTAGGGGAAGAGATGTACGCACCTTTCATGAGTGATTGTATAAGCTCATCAGAAATTTATTTTATTCTCACTATTTAAAATTAATTATTTAATTAATTCCACTAATAAATAATATTTTTGATATAACTCTTTTAATTATTCATTTTATTAAATTTTCAATCTTTTAATTTAACACTTTAGATATTATTTCATTTCATTAATTGTTCTAATTTCATCAAAATTAGATTTAATTTATAGAAAATTTTAAAAGGCAATTCACCCACCCACTCCCCTATTTAAATCATTACACAGACCTACATAAATTATTTATATTGTTTCAAAACATTTCGGAATATATACATTAATGATTGATAGAGTTAAACTTATATTACATTGCATATTCTTTAAAATGGTTCAAAATAAATCAGTTTAACATTTTCCACATCGTATATATTTTAATCCCATTACGAAACTGTTAAAACAATCACTTTTTAAAAGTTTTCCTCATAAACGATTTTTCATTCCTTTATTACCATTTGTCCTAATGAAGTTTTATCTCTAATATATCATGGTTTTCAAAAGTAAATTCCATTTCCATTATTTTTTAATTGATTCATTTTAAAATAAATGATATCGAATAAAAATGATATTTCATCTGATTTTTCATAAAATATTTATAATAGTGTTTTCAGCTATGTCAATTCCATTTAATGGTTCTTTTCACTAAGTATATTCTCTAACGATATCATCCACCTTCCTACTTTGGATGCCTTATGACTATGAATAGTTTAATTTCCAATGAAAATTTATCTCTTTCCCTTGAGTTAATTAAACTATGATGAAATTATTATTGTTTTTATGTTATTATGGAACATATAACAATGGTTTATCATTATGTGGTTGGTGTGTAAATATATAGTGATATTCATATTTCATCCGGAAAACACACCTCAGGGGGTGAATCTAGTATGGACGAATTTTACAAAATTATAATTCATTCTATTAACAATTTTAAACCCATTACCCATGAACATGTGATGTGAGCTAAATCATATGGATATATTTCTAATTTAACCTAGAAAGCTCATAATGAAATGAAAATACTAAAATTAAGGTATTAGTATATGGTTTGGCCTCTCCTTAGAATCCAACTTGTTGTACTTCTTGGGATGTCTCGGTCACAAATTCTTCACTAAAATCGATTCAAAATATATATATGTGGGGTTGGCTAAGTATTATCCCAAAACCAAGTGCCCCATATTAAAGGGGTGTGATCACTATATTATATAGGCAAGAATCTAGTAATTAAAAAAATGGATATGGAAACCTCTAGTAGATTCTTTATAGTCACATACCATGAGTTCTCTTTGGGTCTTTTTTTCCTCTTGAAGTAAATCATAATCTATATAGGGATGTCATTTCACCCAAAACAGTGATAGTCTAAATTCTCAATATATAGTGAATTAGACTCTTAAGATGTCTAAAAAACCCTCACATGAAACTCAACCGCAAATCTATAGAGATTATAGTTATTTATAGAGTTTTCTTCTTCCAACTTACCTCTATTCTGAAATATTTAATTGATCAACAAAAAATATCAATACATGCATTTCATGTTAGTATCTCCCCTTTTATTATTTTATTTATTTTAATATTGTACGATCAGTTGTAAAAATAAGTATACAAACACAACCTTTGATTTAGAATCTCAGATGCTTTATCTATCTAACCACTTGTTGTCACCTTATTTGAAACCCAAAATGTTTCAAATGATTGGTTCAATATTCTTCTTCTTCCTCACTATAGGTTGAACTGACTTCTGTTCATCATATTCCTTGATATATTTAGTTCTCTTGGATTACACTATGCCCAAAATTCCCCATATTTATCCTCATTCTTGTTGTATAGATTCATGGTTGCTTCTTTTTTTCTCTCCATGAGATCCATACTAACTCATCAAAAACTCGTTACGTATGTTCTATACTATCCAACTACCAAAAATCATATAACTTGAAACATTTTCAATTTCGGAAAAAATAATTATTATATAACACTCACATTTATTATTCACGAAATTCCGTGTACAAAATTTTCAACTCAAAGGATGCTCCAATAATACCTTCATTAAATTAACATCATCTTTAAAACTATATTGAATAAACAATTCCTTTTATTCTTATTTAGCTTTAGTTTCTTCTTATCAAAATATTCCACTATAAGATACACACTTAATTTCTATATAGTTATATAATAAAACATAGCACCCATTTCTACTTCAAAGAACTAGATCTTATGAAAAGATAGCATTAAATGAAAATAGAACTGAAATCATTATAACTCCATACAAATGTAATCAAAAACTCCTCACTCTTTTTCCTATTTATTTCTCAACCATATTGCAACATAAATGACTAATATGACTGAGGAAAAAAAATATTGAAATTAATATAATCTATATTATTCATGATAACTTAATAAATTCAACTTCATAAAATTTGAATGTCAAATACATTCTCTATAATATGACCTTATACTCTTTTGTCTTGAAGGTCAAAAAATCAGAATTAAATAATATCATTATAAATTTTTATGATGTTATAAACACAAAATAACAACTTCAACGTGATTGGATTTCTATTTCCTCGTAATTAATAAATTAAAAAAACAGTCTATCATATTTCTTTGATAATACATTTTTATATAGGAAGATCATGTCCTTCATTTTTTCTTAATATTGGCTCAAAAACCCATTTTTGTTTTGTTTATGTTTATAGAATGATATAATAGTTATAACATCATCCAATATGAAAATTTTAGTCATTATATTGAATTATGAAACATGTTTTTGTATCTTGTGTAACATTGAATTATTCACTAACTGTTTAGGTCTTTCATTGGGTATTAAGTCTTACAATCAGGTATATTTCAAATTTCATCCAATTCTAAATTCATGTGATGGGTAGGTAATATATCCGATGAAGTTTTTATTTAAGTAAAGAATTGTATTTAGGATTATTCATATGATGGAAGTAAAAATATTTTTATCACATCAAGTCTTATGTTCAGCACATAATGACTTATAAACACAATAAAGTCAAATGATCTAACAAGTAAAGTATTATTTTCACAACACAACCAATTTTCAATGTACTCCAAGATTTTATATTTATTCAAATGGAATTGAAATGAATTTTAATGGAAATATTGATTCCCAAACCTATTCATATAATCTCATAAGACATTTAAATAAATATAATAATTATTAAAATAATTCCAACCTCCTTCTAGAATAGTTCAAATGTGTTTCAGTATATAAAATACTCATTTTTAGAGTATTCTTATGAAATCCTCTTCCAGGCCAGGTGTGACCTTTTTCAAATCATTTTAGAGCCATCTAAAATCACATCAGCCATCATCCTAGAATCTTAATTTTCTTATCATATAAGTAGATATATTGTAAACTCCATGAATGGATTCTACAGCTTTAGTAAGTTCTTCAGGCTACTTTAAACTTATTATTTACCAGTTATTCATAGCTTATACAAACTATTCAATACATGTGCAACACTAAATTTTTCTTAAGATTATATAAAATAATGTACATGATTTATATTGTGAATACACCATCATAAGATCATTTTATGGACTTTTTTACCAACTCTAAAATCATATAATCACAATGTTTTAAGGAGTTTATCTAGTCCACTATTCTAAGGACCATATGTATTCTCCTTTTCCCTGAAAATACAAAGGTAGTAACTCAATATGTATCATCGATAAATTCTCAAATCCATCACTTGAATTATCTCCTTTAAATGATTACATTGACAAGAATTAATTGATAAACTAAATTGAGAATGAATACAACCAAAACCTTTAGCCACAATAATATCCCCATTTTTATTTATTATCAATTCCAAATGAGATTCATTTTTAAATGAAAAATGTCTACACCTAATTGAAAATAAATACCAAGGTGAAATTTATTCTCCACTTATTAGTATAACAGGGTTCATGTTTCAGTTTGTTCTCCACTTTAATATTAGATATGACTTTGATACCACTTATATTTTAAGGGATGTTTCTTCTTCAAATTACTATCTCTATTATGATTTCCCTCTATGAGGATTTCAATAACAACTTAACTCCATTTAAAAAACTCATATTTTCTTCATGTGTATTATACACTTGAGATATTATTTCAACTTCTATTTTATATAAGTAATCCTATTAGAAGAAAAACTTATAAAGAGATAGTGACTGTAAAAACGTCAGAATAGAATATCATCAACTATAATTACTTAGAATATCATTTATCTTAGAAATGTGCAATAAAATGGTCAAATCTAAGTCTACATGGGATAACTATTTATAGAAAACAATAGTGACAACTTTTGACAACAAGGTAGTCCATTTTTTCAACACAAGTCATACCAATTTATAATTTTCACAAATTGGGGAAAATATGAAAATATTTTTAAGAAATTTTATAAACATTCACTCAATTAAACACATACATCATAAACATTCATGTGAAATTTATTTCCCATAATGTATGATAACTACTCACCCATAATGAATATAATATATACATCTTATAAAAAATAATGGGAGAATGAAATCATACCTCAATCTTCAATTTCATAAAATCTATCCACAATTATATATTCATGAAAATTGTAGATCATCTAGAATATTGGTATCCTTTGGTATCTCCCCCTTACGAGATGATTGTTTTTCTTAATCACCTTCAATTACTATACTTGGAACTAAATCACACAATACTTGGGAATATCAGGTATATTTAAATGCTCCTTAATTTGAGAAACAAGGATGGTAAAAATTTCTCAACACATAAGGTTATTTATTTTTGGGATTAAAATTGAAAGATCCCATCATGATTTCTACACACTTTATGTTCCAAATTTTTTCACCATCTGTTAGATTGGGATAATAACTTTTACCAAATTTATTAATTGTTGAATCAAACTTAATTAAAATAAAAATAGATAATTAGATTTCTATTCAGTTTGAACTATATTTCTATCTAATTCTAGTAGATATGACAATATGGTAAAATAACTATTGTGCACATGATCTGACTTATTCTTTGATTTGGAATACTTCTTTACAAAGATAGTGTTAGAACTAGATCTCACTAGTAATTTCCATTTAAATTTCATCAACTATTCTTATTGATGCTGCTATATCATATATTTTATGGCACTATGACCAACCTTGTTACACCTTCCACACAAACCTTCATCCATTTTTACAAATCAATTTTTGGGAAACTTATTATACTCTCCATAAGGAGTGCCAACAAAAATTTCAATCCTACTTTCTATTTCTAATAGTATCCCTCCTTTTTTATTTAAGTTTACTCTAATTAAATTGTGCATTCATAGAAATCTTATAGAAAACTATGGTGTTTCCTCTCTTACCAAAATATAATCATTTATTCTATGTTGGTTTAACATCCTTTACGTCTTGCCCCATTGACCTATTAAGATTGACTTGTTTTCTAACCTCTATCACTAATTTATCTCCCACGGTAAGATTATATTATTTTTTCCTTATTATTAACTTATGGTGGCTCAATATTATCTTTAGTAAGTGGTTGATACATTGAATGATTTTACCAGTATTCATCATAACTACAACCACATGTGTTGAAAAATTTTCTAAATTTGTAAATGATTCAAAAATATTTTTGGATGGTAGATTCTTCTTCATCTCTGAGGTCCCATTTTTTATAGTAGGCATATTTCTTGTCTCAAGTCTAGAAAGTTCTAAAATTTATAATACTCTATTGATAAAGGGGATATGAATCCACAGAGACCGATTTTTGAAATTTCATCTTAATTAAATCAACCCCTATAACCTATTAATATTTAATTCACTCCAGTAAAGTTTCAGCCTCACTCGTGTATGAAGAATATAAAGAAACACTGAACATAAGGATTTCTACATGTTTAATCTCCTTTAGGGGTAAACAAATACTTATAATGGATGTTTCATCCTCTAAACCATGGTTTCTTTAAAATAGTCATAACAAATTACTAAATTACAGTGATAGCATTGCGTCTCACAATTCATCCACATTGTTACACCAGATAATGTAGTTCCACAGAACCTTTATACAAAATATATATCTAATATGACATATATCATCCAAAAAGCTCGATTACTACATCAAATATAGAATTATATATCCCTTAATGTGACTTTGAGAATATTCAAGAACAAGTTCTCACAACATAACTATCTAATGTAAAAATACTTCTCAATATTAAACGATTTCCCTAAATGATTCAGATCAATCAAATGAGGATGACGATAAAAAACTTCATCTTTTAACTCACTCTTGTTCTCAATCACTATTTTTATCCCTCCTTATTAGATATATAAGATTCAATCACTAATTTCTTCACAAAATCCCAATATTAGAACTACTTAAAAATTAAAACAATTAATTTAATTATTGAAATACTTTTTTTAACTTATCATTATTTATTTTCCTCAAAATAGAATCATAGAGAGATATTGTACTTTATTTACTTATACTAGTTGTCTCAAAAACTTACCCCAATATCTCTTAAATATTCTTCACTTATAAAACATGGTTTTATAGAATGAAACATCATTTCTTCCCTTCTTATTTCTCATGAGATGAATGAAAAAAATTTCATAATCTTATCAAATAATTATCAAAGTGAGAAAAATTTGCAAAGATTGAGATTTTAAATTCCAATAATACCCATCATATTTTTTCTCAATGAGGAAACTCAAAATCCATCCTCTTCATATAATTATTGATCTAAGGAACTATATGTCAACACAATATAACTCAATATATTTAATATCCATACAACAAGGAATTAGAAATAATAAGTACCTGGTCACAATGTTATTGATTATTTGTTTTTAATCATAGTACAACATCATCGCAAAATCTTTCCAGATTTAACTTTTGGAGATTCCTTGCAAACAGATCAAAACATTTACAATAATTCCAACTAATCAAATAAATCTAATTTAATCAAAAAATAGATATCAATATTATTCACCATTATTGAAATCTCATATGAAATATATTGAATCACATTTCAGATTTGAAGCTTTAGTCCTTAAATATTGACTTGAGGATCACCAGGTATTATTTCTCCAAAATATTAAAATTCTTAAATCTGATATTTTTACCCAATAGGAAATCGGAATATTTTATAGTATAGAAGTCTTAGGCTAGGAAGATTAAATCCATACTATTATATCTAAATTCCTTACACTCAGACCTCAAATCCTTATGTTTATCACTCAAATATTTATTCTTATCTCTTAAATATTTGCACCCAACCCTCAATTATGTATGCTTAGTGATCAAAGCCTTACATTTGGTAATTTTTCTATTTTATGGGTTGGATAAAATATCCTAATTTTTAGAGAATCTTCATAACTTATTTAAACTACATCTAAGCATTCTTAATCATATTCCAAATGTCTCAAAAATCTCAAACAATCCTATTAAACTCTTCAAAAATGTTGAAATCAAATGTAAACTATTAATTTTTTAATCAACTAATCCAAAGTCACTTAAATCTCCCCCTTTTATTTTTATTTGAAACATATATCAAATATTCAATAGAATCCCAAATATTTTCACACTTCCTCAAACTTCATTATGATAATCACCATATCATAGTCTATTTCATATAAGAAGTATATTTCACCATAAAAATGGGTATGGTGGTGTTTTTTATAGAATTTCATTACTCAATGTCAAGAAAATTATTCAAAATGATATAGATAAACTCCCCCTTAATTCATGCATCAAATCTCACATACAAAAAAACAATATTTAATAATTTCCATATATTTGGATCTCAAAGAAGTGATCACTCCATATATTATCAACAATTATTTACACCTTTTGACATAGAGTTAAAAAACTACTTCTCTTACTTTATGAACATAGTCTAAAGCCCATGTGGGGGTTCATTTTCACATTTCATCAAGTGATATGAGATGGGAAAATATCAATTTTTAGTTATGATTCATAGAACATATCCCTCATCATGGATATTTTGAACATATATGCAATTTGATTTAGATTAGAAATGTATTAAAGCTTGATATGTTCATTTATCACTCTTTTTTTCGTGAAATAATACTAAATTTCAATATTTCTAGATTTATATTATTGTACATAGTTATTTTATATATTTATTACACTATTATTATCACACAAAAATCATCAATGTATTATAAGTTTCAACTCTCAAGTTAATTAATTATGCAGCCATCTATAATACCTGTGTACACACATGACTAGTAGCCACATATTCTTCCCCAGATTTAATAAGTGTCACTGAGTCCTAATTATTTCTGTACCATCTCACATAGTCCTCACCAATAAATAAAGTCCCACTATATATCGATTTCCTTTTTGTACAATCACATTACCAGTCTGTATAAGTGTATCTAAGCAGTTTCAAATCTATAATTATTTTTTAAATAATTCTATAATTCATTATTTCCTTCGCATATCTTTGTATCCTCGATCAAAATCATGTGTGAGTAACTATTATAACTATCAAATTGATCACAAAGTGTCATAGAATAATCTATGTCCTATATTTAAGACCTTGTATTTAATATAATTCCAATGAGACTTCTAAAATCTTATTGATAAAACTTATAGCTATTTTTATCATTATAAAACATTATTCTACTTGAAATTGGTGTTTAAAGTTATCTTTATTCTTTCATTCCAAAATTTTTAAATAAATCTTTACCATATTTTTCTTGTGATGAAAATATAAAATTTGGTTTCAATTAATTTTTTAATCCTATAAAATAATTCAGTTTACTAAATATGGACATATCAAACTATTCGTTTATTTTCTCAGAAAATTCCTCACAAAATTCCTATTAATCACTATAATAATTTATATCATCAACTTATATTGAGTTAAGTTCTTTACTTATATACATATTTCCATTATAAAAATTACTATCAAATTTTCCTATGGTTAAATCCATTTCCTTCAATGGAATATCAATTTAATACACCAAGCCATAGGTTCTGGTTTCAAGCTATATAATCACTTTCTTATTCTAAACACCATGCTACCATTATCATCAAAATTAAACCCATTTGTTTTTTTAATAAATAATTATTCTTTATGTTCACCATTTTAAAATATTGTGTTTGTCGGATTAGAAACCCAAGAGGGGGTGAATTGATTTCCTACTTAAAATTTCTGTTAAAAACATTATGATAAATATCCCCTAATCTGGAAATGGCCTAGTTAATTAAGGTAGTAAAGATATAAATGTTCAGTTAGTCAACAATTTTCTCAAAGGGGGACTAGTCCTCTGTTTAATCAGTTTAAAACACTTATTCAACTTTTTAAACAGGTTTACTGAATTAAACGCATACACACACTAACCAAAACTAATTACTAGAGTTAAAGTGATTTTTTTTCTATTTTTGAAATTACGAGCATCAGAAAATAAGAAAACAAAGTAATACAAAATATAGTACATATAAGAATTAACCAAGAGGTTCATTATCAAGCTGAGACTTAATCCAATCGACTTGGTTATCACCAACTACCAAGAATTTTATATTAAAAATAAACTTGATAGAGAGCTTGTATCGGTCTTTACAACAGTTTTCACAAACTATCCATGGATCACACCCTCTACCATAGTTCTTAGTGGGAAAATAATAGAGACCGCACATGGCCTCTTCCATAGTTACACGTGGGAAAAATGTGTAAGTAAAGTTCTGATGTTGGGATTTTCAGTATCCTCCAGTTCAAGAATAGGAGACAATGTGTGTAATAAAAAAACACACACTTCACCTAATGTAATATAATAAACACAATATATCTAATTTTAGAAATATTGAGTTTAGAAGACTCTATGTGTTTGTAGTTCTGCTCTTGACTCCTTGGAGTGAAGAAATTGTAGTTTGAATCTTTCTCTAGAATTAGTCTTCAAAACAGAGTGTCGTAAATCTAGGTTATAGCTTTCATGTACTAAGTGTTATTGTTATTGGTTTGAGAGATATTTGATGATGCATCGAAAGAAACATGAATTTGTTCTCCCAAAAATGATCTTATTGAGGCTCTTGGATTCATAGTGTAATAGTAGGTGTTCTTCTTTTGGTCTTTAGATCTAGCATGTAATGACTCTCTCTCTCTCTAGCATCTTGTCTCTTCGCTTCCTTGGTCGTCTATTTTATATTTGAAGTCTAATAATAGGAATAAGAAAACCATGTCCAGTTTTCCTCATACCTCATAGTGTCTCCAGATATGGTCTCTTGATATGTCTATAATTAGCATTAATTAACGTTTGAAGCATTAAATTTACCAAATACGACCGTTAGAATAATCTTAAGAATTTGAAAAAGTATGGAGTATAAGGGTGGGTATTGGTAGTATGGTAATGGTAGACTTCATCGATATCCTTTAGTGGTAGCCTTTAGTAGTATCCTTTAGTGGTAGCCTTTAGCGGTCGCCTTTGGTGGTAGCCTTTAGCAGTAGCTTTCATTGGTAGCCTTCAATTGTATCTTTCATCGGTATCTTTCATCAGTAGCTTTCATCGGTAGCCTTCAGTGGTATCTTCTATCGGTAAACTAGTAGTAGTAACATTTAGTGGTACCTTTATAGAAATATCCTTTGAGTGGTATACTCATAGTGATGACCTTTCATTGATAACTCAGTGGTGGGGTTCCTTAGTAGTAACATCTATCGGTAACATTCTATCGGTAACCTCATTCGGTGACCTCTATTGGTAACCTTCTATTGGTAACATCTATCAGTAACATTTTACTTAGAGAAGTTTTTCACTATAAGCTTTAAACGATGTATCAATGAGATTAAAAAAATACATAGTAATTACTTGATAAAAACTGTGAATATTAAAGATACACGATTATGATCTAAAATAAACATTATTTGGGATTATCAAAATAGGTGAGTCCAACAATATCTCCCTTTTTGATAATAACAAATTATGTTAATGACGTTTTAGATTGAAGTATTATTGAATCGGGGTTAATCACATTTTCTAATTTCTCCCGAGGTGTGAGTATACATATATTATGTATCTGGACATGAAATATTATAAAATTGAACCGTGTTTATTGTTCAAAATATATATCAGATCATATAGGCTTATGATTCTCCCTCTTTATGATTAGAAAAAATAATAAATTTAAATAAGGATACAGACAACGATTTCTGTATTAATGAAGCAAGAGTAAAATTTAAAAAAAAAGATTACAAAGATCCCTATTAACTTGGACATCACACATTCAATCCACAGTAAAAATATCTAAAGGATATTTGTCTTTGGAAGATGAGGAGGCATGTACAAGACATGGAGGTACATCCCTAGGGATGGCAGTGAGTAAGGTAGGAGGATCTACTAGAGAGGCATCTGTAGACCGATAACGAGTAGATCTCTGAAGAATCATAGGAGTTAAGCTTCTGATGTCCTATGCAGGAGTCATCAAAGGGACAGCACTAGGATAGCCTCAGGCAGCTGAGGAAGAATATAATGTTGTAGGAACAAAAATGGGAGTACATTCCATCTGGAGAAAGGGTAAAATGATATTCCTAAAATCCATAATGATGTTTCCTCCTTTTTCCATAGCAGAGATAAAATCAACCTTATTCTCCGTGAATTTATCCAAAGTAGAATTCAATTCTCTAAGACTCATAACTAGGTCCTTAAATTCCTGATTGACATGTGGGATCCTCATGTTTTCCAAAAGTAGCTTTAAGTGACCATCCTTATGATGCTCGGTGTACACCCTTTTATAATAGAAATCATTTTTCTATTTGATGGACTTCTGATCTTGAGCATCCTCCCTTAAGTAATCACCCATAATCTTATCAATGTATCCGTTAGTGAAAATAACATGAGTCATAGACTAAGGGTCTGAAGTACATGCACCAAAGAACTTATCTACTTCTTCTCTAACAACTGACATGAAAGCTTCTAGATAAATAGGAGGAGAGGCTGAAGAGGAAGCAAATGCACATAGAGGTGCCATTGTGAAAGCTATTTTCTCCTTAAAAGACTTGGTCAGAACACTGATCAATCTTTTCACATAATCATCCTAACCCCTCACATGTGCCTTCATAACATCTAAAAGTTCTCAAAAACAATGACCATCTACTAAACAACACTCTTAACATACTTAAGATCTTTTTCCACATGAACCCCTGAAGAAATATATGATTATAAACTCACAATTGATTTTTTCACAGATTCCATAGATTCTACCAAGTTTCTAATTTGATTCTGACATTCCTTCACTTCATGTAGAAAATTTGAGTTAAAAGCAGATATAACTCTTTCTAAGGAAGATGTCATAACTTCTTGATTGAGAGCCACTATTATCTCTATCCCAACAGATCTCTTATAAAAGTCTCTCTTCAAATCAGATTTTAATGATTCTAAATCATCCTTCTTCACAAAATCATGAGGTAGAATAACTACTCACTGCACAATAGTGGTCTCTGAAATAGAAGGAATTAGAGGGCTTCTGTTAGTCTTTTCCTCTCCAGAGTCTCCATAGATTAATCCCAAGACCAAGAATCTAGGATCTTCTAACCAATATTCTATTCCATGGAAAAAAATTAAACCTATGTAAACAGGTTCCTCCACCTCACTTGAAGCATTCTCTTGGTCAATTATATATACATCTTTCATTCCTCCTTGATCAACTGAAGCAATAGGAGAGTCCATGGTTACTTCTTCTATAGAATCTACAACCACAGCCATAACAATTTCAGCTCCAACAGATTCAACATTATCTTCATCTTCACCATTTACAACTTCTCTATATCCAGTCAACGAACAAAGACTCAAGCATTCCTCTTTCCCTTCATCAATAGCTGTCTCAAATTCTTGAAGATCAGTGCCATCTTCATCCTCCTTCTCTGAGGTCTCTCCAATAGTAATGTAATTTAAGACATTCTATTCTTCTTTTTCACTATTTTCCTATTCATCAATGTCCCTTAGTACAACATCTCTTCTGGGAAATCTTTTTGGTGGGCTAGGCTCACCGACGAATACATAATCTGTATGAAGACTTGAGGGAATTTTAATATCACTCCTGTTATCTATAGAAGATTCCTCTCTTACTTACATTAGACCAGCCACCTCTTCTTCATCTGAGTATACTGGCTCTACATTATTAGGATTTAATCCTAGATCTATCTTATTCTTTAGCCCAGTACGATTGGGAATAATATATAATTCCTCATACATATTAGCCTCATAATTCACCCATTTTATTTTCTAAGGGTTCTATCTTATCTTCATAAACTTTCATAACATTTTGGTAATACAGAATTTTTCCATTACAACTACAATTTCCTCTTTATTTTAAACAACACCTTTCACTATCAACATCAAGGATATCAACTTAGAATGAAACAAATCATTTGATTTTGAACTTGGCATAGTCATATACTGTAACTAAATCATCAGTAACCTGCAAATATTTATCATTTTTTCATTCTTCAACAGATACAATTGAAATATGTCTTGATACATCAACATGGAAAATTAACCTATCATGGGAATCAAAACATGTTGAACAAATTTAAAAAACAACCTGTTTTCTCCTTCTATTTCAGCAGAAATCACCTTTCTAGGGATTCCATTCAATGTCATCTCATTAAAAGCCTATTCATAGAATAAATACTCACTGGTGGGAGGCACCACTCTTGACTAGTAATCCAAAATTCCTTCATGTGGGAATCTTAAGCATTCATCCCATTAAACATATGAAAATCTCACACTTACTCCATTTTCCTTTGAAGACATTCGGTACTCATTATTAGACTGCTCGAACTTCAGAGACTCATAACATTCCTTCACAATATTTAGGTAGTATAGTACATTGTTATTTGAAAACCATTCTACCCAATCCTAATGTTCGAGTGCCTTGAGCACGGGAGTCCTTCTTGATAGCAGCCATTCTGAACTTAATTATTTTCTCTACCACGATTTTCCTCTTCGACAAATGAGTATGGATCAGCTTCACCACAACTTTTATACCACTTCTAGACCCAGCTCGAGGTCTCTTAGGGTTTGGCGCATCTCTTTCATCACTAATCATTATCTCTTCAATCTTTCCATTGAAATCTGGAGTGGTTCGAGGGTTTCTGTAGAATTTTAGTTTCCTAGATTATGGATAAAGAGGTTCATGAGAGGATTGAAGTGCATCGAGATGTGGGTTGTACTTTATTTTTATCATTTAGGAATCGAAAAAAACTAATAGAGTTACAAATAAAAAAACCTTTCATATTCTGGAATAAAAACATGAAGTCCCGGACCTAAGGTCGACTATCTATAAGGTGCCAATGGTGATTTCCTAACAATGAGGTCCAAACGGTGATTTCCTAACGGTGAGGTACAAACTATGTGGTATTATAATTGATTTCTAAAATTGAGGTCATATCGATGAGGTCTAATGGTGAGGTCCTATCAGTGTGTTCGAATGGTGAGGTCTTATCGGCGAGGTCTAACGGTGAGGTCTTATATGTGAGGTCTAACGTTGAGGACTAATAGGGAGCTCTTATCAGTGAGGTTTAATGGTGAGGTATTTTTGGTGTGGTCTAAAAGTGTAGTCTTAACTTAACAGGTTTTCATTACTAACTCATGATTGATGTAATTTAACCTCTCAGAATTCAAGCACTTTGTGAATACAATAGCTAATTGATGTTCAGTTCCAATGAATTCAAGAGTGATATCACCTCTTTGATAATGATCTCTCATGAAATGATTTCTTACAACAATGTGCTTTGTCTTAACATGAGATATTTTATTTTTAGAGATTTTAATGGCACTTATATTATCACAGTTTATAGAGACATGTTGGAATTGATATCCAAAGTCAAGAAAAGATTGTTTAATCCAAATAATTTGAGCACAAAAACTACCAGCAGTTATATATTCAGCTTTGACAGTGGATAATGCAACAAAATTCTGTTTCTTACAACACCATGATACTAGTGACTTGCCCAAAATGTGACATATTTTAGAAGTTCTTTTTCAATCTAACTTATAACCAGCAAAGTTAGCATCTGAATAACTTATTAAATCAAATTATTTCCCTATTGGATAAAATATTCCTATGTTTGTTGTATACTTGGGATATTTAAAAACCCTTTTAACTACATTTAAATGAGATTCTTTCAGATTTTCTTGAAAATGAGCACACATTCATACATTGAACATAAAATCAGGTTAGCTAGTAGTAAGGTAGAGCTGGCTTCAGATCATCCCCCTATAATTGGTTTGATCCACTAGTTTACCAGTTTCATCAGCATCCAACTTACAAGTGGTACTCAAACGTTTATCACTACATTTATTACCATCCAAACCAAAATGTTTCAAAAAATCCTTATTATATTTACTTTGATTTAAAATAATACCTTTTTTTTAAAAAAAATTGAAGTCCCAGGAAAAATTTAGTTCCCCCATTAAACTCATTTCAAATTCATCTTGCATAATTTTTTAAAAATAAGCACATAAATAATTTTTAGGGGATCCCAAAATAATGTCATCTATATAAATTATTTCTATAAAAACATCTTTGTAAATCCTTTTAGTAAAAAGATTAGTATTATCTATTCCTTTAGTAAAACATTTTGGAATAAGAAAAGAACAATTTCTATCATACCAAGCTCTAGGAGCTAGTTTTAGACAATATAAATCATTATAATGTTTAAAGAGATGATTTGAAAAATGGGAATTGTAAAACAAGGGGGTCGTTCAAAAAATTCATTTTCAACTATGTACCCATTTAGAAAGTCACTTTTGATATCCATTTGATAAAGTTTGAAATTCTGAAGAGCTGTATAAGTAAGTAGTGTCTTAATGGCATCTAGTCAAGATTCAAGTGAAAAGGATTCCTCATAGTATATTCCTTCTTCTTGACTATATCCTTGTGCAATTATTCTAGACATGTTTCTAACTATGTTTCCATATTCATCAAAATTATTTCTAAACACCCATTTAGGTCCTATGGTCAAAGTGTCTTTAGGTCTTTCTACTAATTCCCAAACATTGTTTCTATCAAACTAATTTAGCTATTCTTGCTTATCTATCACCCAAAATTTATCATTGATTGCATCATTAATATTTTTGGGTTCAATCTATTAAATAAAATCTTGATGATCAACCTGGTTTCTCAGAGAAGCACCGTTTTTGTCCCTCTATTTAGGTCATCTACTACAACATCTAAAGGATGATTCTTGAGAGTTATAATACCTCTAGAAAGAGTTGAACTAGACTCCTCATGGTTGTCTATAGTTTCATTTTCAACATTCTCATATTCTGGAAAATTTCCTAAACTATTTGTTTTCACTAAGGGTTCACTGACTTTATCATTGAGGTCTAGAATTGATATATCTTCCTCAAGATGTTCAAGATGAGTTTTGGGTTCATGTGGATTAGTCTCATAAAATTTGATATTCACATTTGATTATCTTATTGAATAATATATAGTCTTTACTAGAGATTGAGTAACCTATGAAAACTCCTTCATCACTCTTGGAAGAAAATTTATCAAGATTATCCCTAGAGTTATGTATAAAAACATTG
Source organism: Viscum album (assembly GCA_963277665.1). Lineage (NCBI taxonomy): Eukaryota > Viridiplantae > Streptophyta > Magnoliopsida > Santalales > Viscaceae > Viscum > Viscum album. Next base: position 649,065,345 of record OY728119.1, read on the forward strand.
CAACCAAAAACTATAAAGTAATTAAACTTAGACATCCTATTATTACATAGCTCATAAGGATTTTTCTTAAGAAAATGTATAATTAAGACACTATTAACGATGTAACAAGTTATATTAACAGCTTCATCCCAAAAATAGATAGGCAGATTATACTCATTCAGAATATTTTGGGAAATCTCTTGAAGTGACCTATTTCTTCTTTCTACAACTCTATTTTTTGAGGTGTTCTAGGAGCAAAGATATTTTGATTAAAGCCATTATGTGAGAAAAATGTTTCGAAGTCAGGATTTTCAAACTGACGAACATGGTCCCTTATCAAGGTCCAAATTCAAAGTCCACTAATATTTTTTATAGATTTGGAATATTTAATGAAGTAAGAACATGCTTCCCTTTTATGATATAGAATATATACCAAAGTGTATCTATAAAAATCATCTACAAGAACATAAACATAGTTCTTACCATTGAAACATGAAACTCTAGATGGTCCAAACAAATCCAGGTGAACCAACTCAAGTAGTTGATAATTGGAATCTTCGTTATTTGGTTTGAAAGAAACATTGTGTTGTTTTACTTTTTGACAAGGATTACAAACTTTGTTAAGTGGGAATTCCAATTTAGGTAAGTCTCCAACCAAACCATTCTTAGTTATTTTCCTAAGTGAGTACACATTGCAATGTCCCAATCTTCTGTGACATAACCAGGATTCCTTATGAAAATTATTTAAACAATAAACATTTTTCATAGATAAAGAGTTTAAATCAACAGCCTATACATTTTAATTTATAAGAGAATTGAATATTAAATAATTTATATAATAAAAAACATTGCATGCATAATTTTCAAACTAAAAATTAAATCCCTTATCACACAACTAAGAGATACTCAGTAGATTTTATTTTAACCCATCAATAAAATGGACTTTTGAAATTAATTTATTATTAGGGTTACCAATTTGGCCAAAGAATATGATCTTCCCATTAGAATTATCACCAAACGTAAATTTTACACCATCAACTTTAATTAGGCTCTTGAAGTAGGAATAGTCTTGTGTCATACGTCTTGAACATCAAATGTCCAAGTACCTGAGGTTCTTATAGGAGCTCTTCAAACAATTTTCCAACAAAAAAAATTAAGTATAGGGTAACTTTGGTGCCCATATTTTTTTGGTTCTAGAGAGGTTAGTAGGTAAAACATTTATAACCCATATTTGCCTCACATGTTTCCTATAATCAACAGATATGTTTCAATACAAGAACACTTTTTGAAGTAGCTCAGAAAAGTGTTTTTCAAAAGATGGTCCACAGCTTGAACTTGAAATGAACTATCCAGATTTTGGAACAAATTTGTTCTTAATAATTCTCCCTTTTCTTGTTGATAAGATAAATCGTTTATATATTTTAGAGAAATTTGTTTCCCTAAAAACTGAGTCATGGTATCTCTAACTGTATTAAACTTCTCAAGAACTCTTTTTAATTTCTCATTTGATAATTTAAGTTTAGTATTTTCTTTTAACACCGGAGCAAATTTTTCATTCTCAATATCCAAATCAGACTTGTAATTGGCATTTAAAGGATGTTTTCTTTTCAGTAATTTATATTTATCATTGAGTTCATTAAAGTTATTCTCAAGTAATCCTGAATATTAAAATAGTTCTTCCTTAGTCACATTTTCCTAATTATTTGATTCACATTCATTCTTAGAATAGTGAGCATTATGTATAAGACAAATAGGTACTACCTAAGATGTTTCTTTCATGAAACACAGGTTTGCATGTTTTTTCTTTTCAATATCAGAAGTGGCAGATCCACTAGAGGTGTATTCTAAAGCACTCCATGCAAACCTGTCATGAAACATAGGTTTGCATGTTTCTGTCATGAAACACAGGTTTGCATGTTTTTTCATTCCATTTTCTATATTTTTTTAATGTCCTTTACTATCATACCTTCCTTTATAGTTATACTTTCTAATGAACTTCTTCATTCAGTAGAACATTTTTATTCTCCTAGAAAGATGAGATATCTCATCATAACTGTCATAATTTGAATCTTCACTGGTGGAACTGTCTATATGAACTTGAACTTTTTCCTTACCTTTAGTCTTTGAGGTATCAGTCTGGAATGCTACTGATGTCTTTCTTGTTTCTTCATCTTCTAATTGATTTACTTTAAGCTCTTCTTTGTAAATCATAAGTTTCCCAATTAGTTCCTTCATTGGTATCATTTTTATGTCATGGGATCCTCGGATAGAAATAGATATTCCTCTCCATATATCACATAGGCATTGAAGCAACCTCATAATCTGATCCATCTTGTCCACTGGTTTCCTAAGAAAATGAATCATATTTACTATTTCACTGAAATTTATATAAATTTCAGAAATAAGATCATCTGGCTACATTTTAAAATTATCGTATTTAATAGTAAAAGTATTTAATCTCATTTCTTTAACATTGGTTGTTCCCTCATGGGAAATATCCAAAGTATCCCAAATTTCATATGTAGTTTTATTGGAAGATATTTTATTGAATTCTTCGTCACCTGGAGAAAAATGCAATTCATTCATTTCTTTACAGTGATTGTTATATGCAGCAGTAGTCAACAAAGATCATGTGTCCCTAGAAGAAGCAGGCAGCGTAAGTTGTTCTTCAATTGTGTCCTAGATTTCAGGTCCATGCTCTCTAGATAAATTTTCATTTTTAATTTCCACTGATCATAGTTATTACCATTAAATAAAGGTGTCATGTTGGTAGTTGCACCCTCAACTTAGCTATCCATAGTTAATTAGAATTTAAAGAACTGAAAATTTAGATATTACATAAATTTTAAGATCTTTAAGATACCACTAAAATCACTGTTAAAAGAATTTGAAAACTTGAAAAACTATTCATATGGTGGCAATTGAGATTCCTTTGATAAAAAATGTTGGTCAGAGTGGAAACTTAAGAGGGGGGAGAATTGAGTTCCTATATAAAATTTCTGTTAAAAAATTATAATAAAGATCTCCGAATTTGGAAATGACCCAGTTAATTAAGTCAGTAGGGATATAAATTTTTAGTTGGTCAACACGATTCTCAAAGGGTGATTAGTCCTCAGTTGAATCAGTGTAAAACTCATATTTGACTTTTGAAACAGGTTTACTGAATAAAACGCAAACAAAAACTAACCAGAACTAACTATCAGAGTTAATGAAAAATAGTTTTCTATTTTTAAAATTATGAGCAGGAGAAAATAGAAAAACAGAGTATTACAAAATATAGTACATATAAGAATTAACCAAGAGTTTTAGTCTCAAACTGAGACTTAATCCTCTCCACCTGGTGATCACCTACCACCAAGCAGTTTATAATAATAATAAACATAATACATAGCCGGTATCGGGCTTTACAATAGTTTTCACATAATGTCCAGGGCTCACAACCTCTACCACAGTTCTTCATGGGAAAAACAAACAATTCATACCACACACATCCTCTTTAACAATTACATGTGGGAAACTAAGTGTAAGTAAAGTCTTATTGTGAAGATTTTCAGTATCCTCTAGTTCAATAATAGGAGACGGTGTGTGTGTAATAGAAAAGAATACACTTCTCATCTATGTAATATAATAAACACAACAGAGCTAATGTTATAAATATTGGGTTTTGTAGACTCTATGTGATTGCAGTTTAGAACTTGGCTCCATGGAGTGAAGAAATTGTAGTTTGTGTATTTCTCTAGAAGTTGTCTTAAAAACAGAGTGTTGCAACTCTATGTTCTAGCTTCTAGGTAACGAGTGTTCTGCTTCTTGGTTTGAGTGATATTTGATGACGCACTGAATACCGTCTTGAATATGTTCTCCCAAAAATGATCTTCTAGAGGCTCTTGGATTCATATTGTTAAATCTGGTTTTCTTATTTTTTTCTTCAGATCTAGCATGAAATGACTCTCTATTTATCATCTCAATTATTTGCTTCGTTGGTCTTATATTTTATATTTGAGTTCTGACAATAGGAATAAGAAAACCATATGTGGTCTTACTCGTACCACGTACTGTCTCCAGATACAGTCTCTTGATATTTCTGAAATCAACATAAACTAATGTTAGAAGCATTAAATTTACCAAATACGAATGTTATAATAATCTTAAGAAATTGACAAAGTATAGAGTGGAAGACTGGGTATTGGTAGGCTGGTAATGATGGCCATATCAATGGTAGCCTTCATTTGTAGCCTTCAGCAGTAACCTTCAGAGTTAGCCTTCAGCGGTAGCCTTTAGTGGTAGCCTTTAGCTGTAGCCTTCGGTGGTAGCTTTCATTAGAAGCCTTCAGTGGTAGCCTTCATCAAAAGCTTTCACTAGTACCCTACAGTGGTAGCCTCCAATGGTAACTTTCATCGGTAGCCTTGTAGCAGTAATTGTTGGTGGTACCTTTACCACAATATCCTTTGAGCTATAGACTCATAGCGATGACCTTGCATTGATAACTCAGTGGTGAGGTTCCCTGATGGTAACCTCTATCGGTGACCTCTATCGGTAAACTTCAATTGGTAAATTCTATCGTTAACCTTTTAATTAGATAAATTTATCACTATAAGCATTTAATGAGAGAGCATTGACATTAAAACAACACATAGTTAGCACAAGATAGAAACTAAGAATATTAAAGAATCATAATTATCATATAAAAGAAACATGATTTGAGATTATCAAAATAGTTCAGTCCAACATATTGATTTCAAATCCATTCGATACACTTTATAGTGCTTATGTGTAGAAATAATGAGAAACCATCTAACCACTTTTATTCTTGCTACTAGATAAAAGGATTCATCAAAGAAAATTACTTTTATTTGAGTATATCCATAATATATCAACATATCCTTATTCCTTTTCACTTCCCCAATAATATTCAATATTTTTTCTAGATACCCATTTGGTTCCAATGACGTTATTATATTTTTTTCTTGGGACAATATTCCATGTTTAATATTTCTCAATCAGATCCAATCCATCATTCATATCTTGTACCTAAACAATATGATCGATGTCGTTATCTATTGTTTGTGGTTCAACATGTGATATGAGTATTATATGATTAAATTCCATTAGACTTCTTCTTAACTGAGTAGGAGGTCTTTATTATACAATAATGTTTTCATAATGAAAATTAATTTTTAACCTATAAATCTACTTCATATCACTACCTGTAGCCACTTATTTATCATTGTTATATGCTAAATCAATATAAATAATAGTTTTTCTAATATTAGGTTCTTTTGAAATAAACTAATTTGAAATCTTCCTGGTGTTTTTATCTAAAATCTAAAAATCTTCTTCAACAAACTAATCTTATTTTCCAATAATTTCAATAATATTTACATCTTAATAGTTTATATGTCTATGAAAGCATGTTTTTAATCACCTTTACCTTTTACCATCAGAAACATTCCCCATAAATATCCCTTTATTATCTTTCTCCTAAAACATTCTTAACTAATTTCTTTTGAGGTTTATAAAGAATGGAATTCTAGACAATCTAAAGTACATGATAATAGGTTTCTTTTTATACCATATTTTATATGGATTTAAACGTGTATTGGGTCTCAAAAGATATTTGTACTCTATCCCACACAACCACTATCCAAAAATAATTTGAAATTTTATTTTTATAAATTATTTCCTTGTAAATGTCAATACTCATATTATTTCCCTATAAAGCCCCATTTTATTAAGGGCTATATTTTGTGAAAATGGTGCTTGATTCCATGTTTAGCATGATAAATTTAAAATTCATCACATGTAAACTCCGTCTCATGGTCAGATCACACTTTATTAATGTGAAACCTTAACTATTTTTTTAATTTTATTTTAAAAGATTTAAACATGTCACAAGCATTAGATATGTGATTTAGGAACATAAAAATTAAAATTCAAGTGAAATAAACAATTCATGTAAGGAAATATGAGTAACCTATTATTGAATCTTATCTGATGGGACCACATAAATTATATTGAATATGTTTTAGTGGCCTTGTTGAGAAAATTTCTACCTTAACAGAAGTTTTATGAGTCATATTTCCCATTTGGAATGTGGAACACACATCATATTGTTCTATAATAATATTATTATGTTCTTTTATAACTTTATGATGCATAATTTTACTTAAACTCCTTTCTCCTAGATGGTCAATCCATCTATACCACAAAAAAATTTAAATTTTCACTCATATAGTAGGAATTGGTAGGATCACCTAACAAAGACATATTACCATTAGTTATTATCCCTTGAAAAATGATACTTTCAACCCTCATTATTTTAATGAAATAAGTATCTTTCTTAAATTTAATCTCATGGCCATCGTCACTGAGTTGACTAGCACCCAAGAGATTATACCTTCGTACTTATACATTTAAAACAACACATGATTACATGTTTGTTGGTTCAATATTATATTATCCAATAACCATTATTTTTTAAGATAATTCATTACCAGAATTAACTACTCCGCCATCATGATTTTCAAAATTCTTAAAAAGCTTTTCATCCCCAATCATGTGAGAGGATCACCCATTGTCAACAATATATGATTTTATTTTCCTAATTAACTTCAAAAAAACCTCACCTATTCATTTTATCTCTTAATTTGGTTAACAAATTCTCTTTACATTGTTAGTATATGTGTGTTTAGGTAATATTATCATATATTTTTATACATAGTGGATATATATCTCAGTCATTCAACATGCATCCTCAAGAAGTTCAAATTTTTTCCGAGTATGAATGATTGAATCATTTATCATTCTAATCTATCCTCTTGGTAAATATGGTTTATTTTACTCTGGATTAATTTACATAAATTTATGTTTCATCCTAGGTAATGACATGTTGCACCAACATGTGAAGGATTTATTCACAAATGCTGCACAACACTAGAAGTACCCATGGAACCAAAATCCTCTTTTTTATAATTCTTTTTCAAATAGTATTTTCCACCATTTAATTCTTATTGAATATATTTAGTCTGTATTTGATTATTTTAGGGATATTTAGAGCTTCTAGAGAAAAAATATTCATTAACCAAATAGGTATAATTTTTATACTAAATTTTCTTGGCCCATTCAGGACCAAATTTTGAGTTAGATCATAAATGTTTAGTGTAAATGTAATTAAAAACATATTCTTCATGAATATATTTAACTTTATCTAATATTAAAGTTCTATTAAATGACTTAAATTATTTATCTTTGATAAAACCAAATTTTTTATATCCTCCTTTAAATTGTTCATCACATTTTTAGCTTCAGTATACTTGGACTGTGTGTTAAAAAATTGTCCTTATTTCCAACCAAATTTGTCTTCAATGTATTTTATCATATTCTCAAGTTCCGTAGTATTCAAACTGAAATTTTTAATCTCATTAGAAATATATTATTCATTCCTTTAAAAATCATTATTTTAATTAATGATATTTTTTATATTTCATCAGTGTTTTCTTTTCTTTCATTATAAAGTTATTATACTCAAGAAATACTTCAAGTTCATCATTAAATATGTGTTCCAACTCAGTAGGTTATAATTCATCTTTTTTATTGCATAAATTATCCAATACTTTTTCAATATGATCCTTGAAATTGGTTAGTTTTTCAAAAGTTTTTCTTTCAAAATTTCTAAAAAATGAGTGCTCATTTTCTTCTTTTTTACACATCAAATTTCTTCCCTGACCTCTGGAAAATTTTCCCTTGTTCTTTATAACTATGGATGATTATTCTAAAAATTTATTCCTCTTAATTTTGTGAGGTTTACCATCATCTTCATATTTAGAATCAGTTTCCTTCTTCTTATGAGAGTTAACAAAGGTTCCAAATGTCATTGTTTTTTTATCATAATAGAGGATGTGTTTCTTTACCCTTGTTATTTTATTTCTTTAATCTATTTGAAATAAGTGAAATGATTATTTGAGAATATTTTTTGTCTTTTCATTTTATGAGTCACTTTAATATACAATGTTGATATGTTGTTTCACTTTCAACTTTCAAATAGACTCAGAATCCCTTTCATCTTTAACCATTTTCTTGAACGCTAAATATTTTTTCATTTCATAAGCAATGAGAATTTAATGAAAATCCAACAAGGAAATATCCACTTTTTCACAAAGAGTAGGTATCTTAGGATCAAAAATATCTAGAAAGTTCCTTATAAGATTATTAATAATTGAAGAGTCTATTTTTTAACAAAACCCTTGTATATTAATAACAAGTTCATTTATCTGATTGAAATAGTCATCAATATTATCTTCCTTGGTCATCTTGATATCTAAAAACTTTCCAATAAAAATTTTAAATTTATATTTTAATGGAAGTCACGTCACTTTTTTATTAACCTTTTTATATAATGAAATAAGAATATTATTTTTTTCATTTATAGAATTCTTTGTGTTTCTATTATCTCTATGTTCATTGGAACATTCCCTTTAATTGGTGGAAACTCTAATATAGTTGCATCTCAAACTTTTGAGACAAGGGATAAAATATATGGTACCATCTGGTATATACAATTATAATAATCTTTCTATAAAAATTAAGAACATTCCTTCTATTCATATAAATTAGATTATCCATTCTAATCAAATGATTGAATAAAAAAATGACCTTTTATTGATACTTGTTTAACTACATTGGATCATATTAATCAACTAATAAGGGGGGATGAATTAGTGGGAATCATTTTTTACAATTTTTTCTTCATTAAATCAACCCCTTCAACCTGTTAATATTAAATTCACTCAAGTATATTCTCAAAATAAATTTTTTATATAGATAATAAACGTACAATGAACATGAGGAGTTTTATAAGAATCATACCCTTTGTGGGTAACCTACTCCTTGTCATGGTTAGTTTCTCCCCCCCCCCCAACCACAAATTCTTTACTATAAGAACGACTAACTACAAAATTTCAATGATTTCATAGAGATTAACTGTGGATATTCAACACTTGGAAACACATTTTCACATTGTATTCATATATAATATGTCACCAATATGAGATAGATCTTAAAGAAATAATGGTTGATTAAACTAATGAAAAAGTAGATCTCTCTTGAGGAACCTTCAAGAATATTCATGAACAGCTACTCACTTCATGTAGACATGATGTATAACTCCTTCTCAATATTATATATTCTAACTAAATGATTGATCTAAATTATATGAGGATTATGATCATTGAACTTCAACTTCATACTCTCTCTTTTCTCACTCACTATTTTTTTCTCTCCTTCTTGGATATATTGGATGTGCTCACTTATTTTTTTATAAATTCAAAATATTATGGCTACATTAATATTAAAATAATTTATTTTGTTATAGTAAAAAAATACTTCTTAGTATTATCAATTTATCTCATAAAAGAATGATACCTTTCAATTATTTTTAATTTCCTTATATTGTTAGTCTCACAAACATACACCATGATCTCTTGAATATTGTTCACTTATAATTACTACTTTTCTAGTTAAAAATTCAACTTATATCCTTCTCATTTCTTGCTATATCAATGAAAATAAACTCTAGTGTATTCTCAAATATCGATCAAAATAAGAATAATTCATGAATAATTAATTTGTGAATTCTATGAATACTCATCATCTTCTTTATCACTAAAACAAATTGAAACTTCATATTCTCCATATTTTTCATGATATAAGGAACCATATATCAATCGGATACAACTCAACATATTTAAAATTCATACTCCAAAGACTCAGTAAGAATCACAGAATATTATCATGTTAATGATTATTTAATTTTTATAATAACATATTAACATCACCAAACATTTATATATTTAACATAAAATATTCATTACAAATAGAAAAAAATATCAAACCCAAATAATATGTTTCATATAAACCATCTCATAATAATAAATAGATAACATCATTAATAACTATTAGTAGAATATCACATGAAATATCTAGAATCACATTTTAGATGGGATGTTTTAATACATGAAGATCAACCTTATCATCATCAGGTTAATTTTTTCAAAATATTTTCAATTTAGAATATCATATTTTCACCCAGTATAAAATCATAACATCAAAAACTATACAAGTCATTCCATGGGGATACCAAAACCATATACAAATGTCTCAAAGATGTATTCTTAGTTCTAAAATACTTATGCACAGCTCTCAAAGAAATATGCTCATCACCCAAATCCTCATGACTGGAACATTGTCAATTTCTCAAGATGGATAAAATATGTTGATTTTAAAAAAACCTTCAGAACATCTTCAACTGCCTACATACTTTATCAAACACATTCTAAACCTATCCAAAAAAAATCAAAAATACCAAACACATCTCTTTAACTCTTAAAGAATGTTAAAAACAAATGAAAATCATTAATCATTTCATTATCTAGTCCATAAGAAATTAACACTCCTCCCCCTTGCTTAAGAATTTATTAAACATGTGAAAAGATAATCATTATCCTATTAATCAATGAGCCTCTGTCCAAACCTATAGCAGTGATGTAACATTCCAATTCAACATTTTCTTTTCACTTTGGGTTCAATATCTCATGAATTTTCTTATTTCATTTCTCAGTGTTCAAGAACATATACACCACTATTTTGGAATATTATTTATAAAAAAATTTATTATACTCAATTACCTATAAACTTTTCATATTGTCTGGTTTCTATATATTTTTATCCTTCCAAAATTTTAAATAATTTTTCTTCAGTTGTGCACTTTCAAAAAAAATACTTTTAGCATGAAATGAATGTTTTGAGTTGTGGGGAGACATCTTTTATGATATAGAGGTGGGTGATTATCTAGATGATATCAAGTTTCGTATTTTATCACTTAGAATATTATTTAATGTAAGTTTCTCCTAATATGTTAGGGTTGGAAAATATATCTTCTCAACATTTCTGAATTTTCATGATTTTTCATTGTCTTGATTCTTTTGTAAGATTATTAGCTCTATAAATTTACAGTTAAGATAATTCTATTCATATTCCATTGATCTCAAATTTTCATCCCAATAACTCTTCATCTTATTAATTTTAACTTTATTAATTTTCCTTTTTTTATACTAAATAATTATCCAGGACTTTCATTGTTTTTTATTTTATTTTCAGGTGGGCTGATTAAACATCCAATGAGACTTTATGATGTTTCTCTATTATATAGAACACATCATTTTCAACATTATAAAATAATTTATTCTCACACAAATCAATTGAAATTATTCATCATATTGGAAGACTATTTCAATGTGAAGTAGGGTGGATTATTCCTTATCTTTCACTATATTAGTAAGAGTGTTTCAAGAATTAGTTTTCCTTCCAATGATTATTCTATTACATCAAATTATTCATAAATTTGTGACTTTTAAAAAATTAGTATCTTGATAAATAAGAACATATATATAAAAAGTAATTCAATTACCTTTTTAGATAATCCATAACTTCATAATAAAATTTAATGAGCGGACTACTAAAATCATTCCCTTCATAACATGGTCTAGATTCACTAGAGGAATCATTATCAGTATATTTATCAATACACTTACTACTATGAATATATAGGCCTAGTGGTTGTTCTTTTTTACATACATCATTAGACTTATTTCCTATTTATTCTATTTTTTTATTAAGTTCTTTTATGAGACCTACAAATTTTCTTGGGTGGTACTGGAAGTATATTTTTTCAACTGAGGAACTACTTTATACATCTATGTGATACACATCACGTATATCAGGTCAAAAAACTGGGAAAAAATTTCTATATCCAATAAATTTTTCCCTTTGATCTGATATGAATTATAAAAATCCAAAAGATCCATTCCTTGGGAACCTATGATCTTATACTAATTGAGATTCCCAATGGACCCTGAAGAAACACCTCATAGAGAGAGTGTGAGTGTGAATTTGGTGTGGACAGATTTTACAAAATTCTAATTATTTATTTAAACCATTTTTACCAATTTTCACTTGAATATATAATTTTTGTTAGTAATTATGGATATTTTTATATTTTATCCTAAAAAACACCCAATGTAATGAAAATAATGAATGTAAAGTGGCATAGGTATTTTTACTAGGTTTAGAGCATTTCAACAATACTACTTATTATCATTTTTAGGTTCTAAAATTAATATATTCTCCACTATAATTAAACCACAAATATATAAGTGGATTTATCTAGGTATCATCCTAAAACCAAGTTCACTATATTATACAGGTGTGATCATCATATTACTCAGGTGGTAATCTACTACATTACATAAGTAAACATGGAATCCCCTAAAATATTATTTATACTAATATCCTCTGATTTATCATCAACTCTTTTTTATTCCTCTTGAATTAGATTATAATATACCCATGGTTTTCACAGCACCCACAAAATAATGATCTATTTCTTCCACATATAGTTACTTTTACTAATAAGAGTTTTCAACAAACTCACATATAAATCAACCTCTTCTCAGTAAAACTTATTATTCTTTATAGAATATGTTACTACTAACTCGACGATATTTTTAAATAATGAACATCTCTACCTAAAATATCAATAAAAGGAAAAAAAATTATCCCTCATATTTTTTTCTTTTTGTTGTTATATTTTAATCTCATGTGAATATATAAGAATAAAAACACAACCTTATCATTATCTTATTAGATTCTCCATATTTTCTTAGAAAACATTGTGTGTATTGTGTTTATCATCAATGATATTGTCAATGAATAAAGATAATTCATTAATATAAATATGCTTAAGAAGATTAATAAGGAATTTAACTGAATAAAAATTTTGTTGATTATATTGTAATAACTATAAATGATAAAGATCGTAATCTTGGAAAATATAGAGATCCTAAGTATTATGTTGATTTTTTAGTGGTTAATACTTACATAATACATTTCTAAGATGATTAGTTTTAATATTTATAGTTCCATGGATATTATTTTAATATCTATATAATGAAGGAGTTTTCACAAGGTTTATCCATGGATGTTTGAATGAAGCTAAATGAATCAATGCCAAGTTATATGGTCCTCATTGCAGTTAATATCATGATCATAATATCAATACTTAGTATTTATAAAGATTGAAGAAGGATTTAGTGGAATAAATAGAACTACATCATGGAACTACTTATAAAATCTATGGTATAAAATAATTTTTTCAATATAGGTAACAAATATTGATGTGTTGGAATCATTTTCCAAAAAAGAGAATGGATTCTGGTGGAAATATGGAAATGATAAAAAATTTCACAAGGATATTCTATGGTTGATAAAAGGTTCATAATGTAATGAATACTCTTAAGAGATAGTAGGTCCTAACCAAGAAGACCAATCCCATGGTGGATGGCATTTTGGATTATAAATGCAAGGCCATGCCGAAGGTAGAGGTCATTTTAATGGTCATGGGAATTGGAAAATGACCACACTACTTACAACATGTATTAGATTTGATCATGGGGCATTACTCGAGTGACTATGTGAAAAGGAAAAGGCCAAAATGGTTATTTGGATGGTTTTGGTTTGAAGAATATACTACATTGAAGAAAAATTGTTCAAAATGTCCAACACGAGCTTCACCATTCTCATGGTTCAAGGTGCAGTTCTTATAATATCTCTCTTTGAAAAATGAGGATTCCCAAATGTGTATTTCTCATGGTCCATAGTGGTTTTAGAGACAGTCATGGGCGATAATAAAATCAGAATGCCAAAATGAGATATAACGGGGGACCACACCCATGGGTCTCAACATTTTGGAGACAAAACTTCAATAATTATTTCATCACGTTGTTTTTAGTGTATTTCAGGATTTGATGTCAAGATTTAGAGATAGATCATTCAGGTGAGAGCTATGTGGTTAATGTTTCATAATCATGTGTCTTGGGTTTTAGGCCTTCGTTTAAGACATTTTGAAGGTTGGTGGTAGCAACATAAATGATTAATTAAAGGGAAGTTAAATATCATTTAAATTCATTCACCAAAACTTTCATGAAGTAGTTCTTTGTACGTATTTAAAGAGATGATTGAAGAAATTGTGAAAGAATTTTTTTGGTTATATTATTGGCAATTTTAATGGTCTGGTAATATGATTAAAAGTTTCCAACAATTATGAACAAGATTCCTTGAAAAGGTAATATTGGCCTATAAAATATATGGAGTGGATATAATTATTCTAATATAATAATAAAAGAATATTTAGATATCCGCAATTAAATATATATTTTATATTTGAGAAGCAAATAAGGAAAGTGATCAAAAAGATTACTTGTTTCAGAATATATGTGTTGAAGTTAGTGAAGAAATAAGATCTAACACACTATACTGTAATATAATTTCTTTTGTGCGGAAGCAGAATAAGAATAATAGGTGAAGTTTTTTGTGCACTAAAGTTAAAGAAGAAAAGGATAATAATAGGTGTTTCACAAATGTTTTTATGGAATATAGAATATATATTTCAATTAGTGTAAGAACGGAAGTGATAAGATACTACTATAGAGTAAAAGAAGTGTGTGAATTATAGTTTTCATATAATAAACTAAAACTTTTAATACTTCAATGAAAATTAAATAAGTGGAATATAAAAAATACGAACCAACGCATTAACAACCATATATACTTTCTGAAGAAGACACATTGGTTGTTTATCTACAAATGTGCAATATTCGGGATAACAATACAATAATCTAGACGTATTCTCTAGAGTTTAAGATGCCCCAAACAAGGGTACAAGGATAAACCCTTTCCAATTATATTTATAGTTTTATAATAGTGGATCATATGATTACGTTTAAATATGAATCATAATAAGGACCAACCTTTTTGTTTTAAATGTTGAACCATTTAAATCTTTCAGTTTCTTGTGTTTGTGTGTGCGTGTGTTTTGGATTATTTCTTGAAAGAAAAAACAACAATATAGAGAGAGTAATAAAACTACATATGCATAACCTAATGGTAAAATATGTAAATATTATAAGAAGGTATTGGAAAAGTGATAATTTTGACACCTACACTGACTCACCTCCCCCATATCCCCCTCAGTGTATAACATATCACAATTAGTCCTTTAAAGTGGGCTAAAATTGAGTTTTACCTCTATTGGAATCTCATGTGGAATTTTTCTTTTTTATTATTCTATGTTTCATTATTATAATCATTATAAAGTGTGTTTTTAGATAAGTTTCATCGTTTTCTTCTCAGAATTTTGTTTCTTCCAAGACTTTGTTGAATATGAATAATAAAGAGATGAAAAATTTTAAGAACATATACCCCTTTAGTAAGAAATAAGTTATTCAATAATATAATTCAAAAGAATATATGATTTATGTGAAAGGATAAAAACATTTGGTTTTGTCAAATATGAAAGCTATGGGTAGTCAATCTACCATTGTTTATTCAAGGCACTCGAGAGAAAAAGAGGTTTTTGAAAATCCACGTCAAAACTATCTTGAAGATGATCCAAGAACTACTGGGAGTGATGTTAGGTCATTTGATTTTTCAATGAATTAATTAAAAGAAATAATTAATTAGTTTCTAAAATAATTAGTTTCTATAATTTTTGGTATTTCTGAAAGCATGTGATATGAGATCAGATAGACTGAAAATGTTTTGAGAGAGTATTGAATTCCTTGAAAGATAACATAATTTCATTTAAAAATATCTATAAATACGTTAGGTCCACAAAATTATTAAATATTATGCTCAAAGAAGAATTTTTAAAACATGTAATGTAGTTGATCAATGAAATTCATGAGAATAATTAGATCAAGAAGATTCTTGAAGAACGGATATTTTTACTTTAGGAAAAATCTTGATTTCATGAATTCTCATGATGATGTTAAGGCCAAAAGATTAAGAAACTTGACACATTATTTTAAGAATTTCTCAAAAATCATTATGATGACATATAAGAATGAAGGATTTTAAAGATAGGTTGAGGGTGGTTGGGGATTAAATTAATATTTCCAATATGATAATTTTATATCTTGAGATCAAAGTAGAAAATATTGAAACAATCCAAGCTCTATCTTCACAAAATATCGATAAAAGAGGATTTGTCATCATAAATTTATCTAAGAGGGATATAATGTTAAAGTAACACTATTCTATCATAAGAATATCCTGAAATATATTTATTATATTTATTAATCAAATTCAATGAAAGAGGAACTATCCATATATCAATGTTAATATATTTATAAATCTGTCTCTAAAAAAATATTTCACTCAGATAAAAAAATATATTAAAATGTGGATTAGTAGAATTGGATAATATACTAAAAACATTTATATTTTGGATATAATGATATGTATAAGTGATGGTTCTCAATGTGAAGCTAATCAATTGATAATGAAGGCCTAAAAATTTCATGATACAAATTTTGAAAAGTCCAGATTGCATGTATTGAAGTAGAGAATAATATGGTTTCTAAAAAATCATAGTGGTGTAATTAATTTCATATTTAGGTAATGTATTGTTGATAAAATAATCTAGTTTCATAAGCATAATGTAATTACAATACTTGGGGGAATATTGGAGAAGAATAAACATCGACATTTTCATATGAACATTTATTCCTCCAAAATGTTTGAGAATCTTGGAGATTTCTATGGTAATTTTAGTATTTGTGGTCACAAAAATGATACATTCATGAATCGACATGTATTAAATATAAGAAATAAGATAATACCACCTTCAAAGAAGGATGATTTATCCTTGGGTAGAAATCTAAAATATGGTTTCAAATATGATTAATTCATAGATGTTTCATATTAGTAATAGATCCTTGGAAAAAAAAATCAGATTCAATATAATTCTACGAAGACCGGGAGGACTGTTTCATCTAAAAAGTTTGATGTGAAGATAAATACTCACAATTTTCCATGTATTGGCTCAAAAATGGATTATAATGTATCAAAATAATGTATAATGATTTTTTTAGTAGATTTAAATAAATAAATAAAGTTAAAATAAGCACAAGAAAAGAATTGCGCTATAGGAAAGAATAATATTACACATAAATAACATGAATATCAAGAGATTTTATCAAAATATTAATAAAATAAAAAAAGAATAACTATGTGGGATATTCAAGATAACCAAAAATAATGCCAAGGATTTTGGACCATCTTTCAAGCATAACAAGAATATTTTATAAGAAATCAAGATTGAATGAAAAATAATGCATGTATATCACACAAAGAATAATAGGATGTGAATATATCCATGCTATAATAATACAAATCAAATTTTAATATTAGATTCTAATCTTTTAAGGGTGTAAAAACTTGGTTGTGAAAAACATCTCATTATTGTTGGTCCCATATATGAATATAGAAGATACACCTTATTCCCTTAAAATTAATGTATTGGGTTAGTACTTATATTAAAAATTAATTAAATGTGAACCATTATCTAAGAGGGGAATCATGAGAAGGAATGGGTTATATTAACACTAGAAAATAAAAAGATAAATATTTAATCTTGGAGTGGTCTATCTATTATCAAAATTATGCATTTAATAATATCAACCTTATTGAAGGTAAGTTTTTAAATCTAGATAGCCACATAAATAATTCCATTTTGGTGTATTCTCTGTAATGAAACATTTCCAAATATGTTAGTGGATAGATTAACCATTAAAAATATATTGAGAGGTGTTTCCCTTGAGGTGGAGATTAGTTAATAATAATAAATAAGCTTCTAGAAAGTATTATCTCATGACAATATTGATTTTATAGAAAGTGGATGATGACAATGTAATTGAGAAGGTACGTTATCATAATCTATCATTCATGAAAATAAAAATAATATTCTAACATAAAGGGGGATAATTTTAATAAATGACCAAAATTTTAAATTTGATGAAGCATCGTGGTTGTCAAATCCTATTAAGTTTGAAAAGTTATAATTTAAACATTGACGTTATGTAGGAAATTTAGGATTGACATAAATTATTGTAATATGTATATTAATTGATATAAATCACTTTTCCCTGCCTGAATATAGTTTGAATAGACCTTAAAGATAGATTGTAATTGTCTTTATTTCTAATTGGTATAATATTCAATTGATCATGGTTAGATTAGTTGTTCAAATCAAAACCTCCTATTCCTTAAACTAAAAATGGATCATTAAACCTAGGTAAGATTCTAAATTACTCTTTTTTAAGTTTGAATCGATGCCCTTTACCAAAAAAAATTATTTCTTTTCAATAAGGGTAAGATAAAGTATAATGATAGTATTGATGAGAACGGGGAAGATAAATGAAATAAAAGTTGACAAATAAATTTAATGATTATATATTAACATATAATTTTAATGTGGTATTGAAAATAAATAAAATCCGGGGTTTTTTAAGACCAATTTGCATGGGTTTTATTTACTATCAATTTAAATATTAATTAATATGGAGAATAAATTAATTTTAATATGTTGAAGAAGATTGGTGAGTAATTAATGAGAATAATAATCTTGGGGATTATGATGTATGCATTATTCATGAAGTAGGTTGTAATATTGGATAAGAATGAAAACCAAAATATTATTATTATTTTTTGTTTATTTATTAATTCATAATTACACATGTCTTAGAATATTATTTTGAATAATTGTAGTTCCTTTAAGATTATCTTAATATTTCAATAACCAATGAGTTTTTACAAGATTTATCCATAGATGTTTGGATGAAGCAAAATCATATGATATGAAGTAATATGTTCCTTATTGAACTAAATATCATGGTTGGATTATCAGGATTAACGAATTTTATAAATATTGGATATGGTTTTAGAGTAATATGAAGGATTTCATCATAACTTGAATTATACAATCCATGGTATGAAAGATGTTGTTCAACATGGGTAAAAAAGATTGTTGTGTTGGACTCCTCGTACACTCAAAGATAATGGAGTCTGGGTAAAATAAAATACTAATAATAATTTATGCAATGATATTATATATTTTATAGGTGGTTCATGAAGTCATCAACGTTTTAGGAATAAAGGAGGGCCATGCTAGGAAGATCGCGCCCATGGTGGAGGGAATGTTGTAGAATCTAATAAAGGACACATCCATGGTAGAGGCTGATTTAATAGTCATGGGTATAACAAATGGACACACATATTGAACCCCATTGTAGGTTCAATCAATTTTAAATAGTGGATCTCTTTTGTGGAATAGACAAGTACAAAATATATGTGTAGAAGGTCATGGTCACAATAATTTACTGCATTGAAGACCCTCAATTAAAAACAAACTACATGGTATTGTCCACACCCATGGTTCACTCTATAGTGCTTAAGATGTCCCCCTTATTTCAATCAGGGATGAAAAAACAATAGTAGTGGTGTCAAAGAATTTTGTGGTTAGAAGGAGAAGCAGAAAGTCAAAACAGGCTATTAAAGGGGACGACACATATGGTACTCGATGATTTTTATGCAAAATTGCAAAAAAATTTAGACTAGGTCATGTTATATAGTGTGTCTTAATTTAATATTAAAATCTGATGAGAGATCATTTAGGTGATTAAATAGCTATTTGTTTCATTTTTAATAATCATGTGCCTTCGGTTTTATGCCTTGATTGTATATATTTTTATGGATTTTTGTAGAGGTTTAAAATACGGACTTTAGGGGGATTAGAAATCATTTAAATTCATGTTTTAAAAAGTACAAAAATTTGTTATTTTTATATAGTTATAGAGATGATTGATGCAATATTATAAGATTTTTTTGAAGGTATTATGGGTGATTTTAATTATATAATGATATATTTAAGAGTTTCCAAGTATTTGGTGCATGATTCATTAATATGAAAAGGTAGTTATAAAATTGAAAAATATATAAAGTGATGATAATTTATTGAATATCATAAATAGAAGAAGTGTTATAGTGTCAATGTGTAATATATATTACATTTATGATATATATGTTGAATCAACTGAATATGTAAGATAAAATAAACTAAATAGTTATAGAAATTATTGTTTGGTGAATAAAAATAAGAATAACCATTGTAGGTTGTTGTCAACTAAAGTCAAAGAAGAAACAGATAAAAAGTGTTTTTGTACAGAAGCTTATTTTTAGTGGAGAATATATCATCAAATATTTTAAAAAATTAAAGTTATTATATCATACTATGAAGATAAATAAGTTTTTTCATTATAGATTTAATATAAAATATGTTTTTTATGCTATTATATAAGCGAAGTAAGTGGAATAATAAGATAGGAAGTTATAAATTAACCACCACATAGAAGTTTTGAATAAGACTCTTTAATTATTATCTATATAAACGTACAACATAAAAAATGATAGTATGAAGTTCAATATATATTATATAGTGTGTGGGATTCACCAAACATGGTTATAAAGAAAAATAATTCCAAATTGAATTCACAAGTTAATGCTGGTGGATTTTCCAATATTGGTGAAGTCCAGATCATACTAAGAACTAGGCTTTGGTTTTGAAAGTTGGACATTGTAAATATTCATTTTTTTTGTGTTAGGTGTTGTTTATTGTAAGAACAATAAAAAATAGATATATAATGATACGTATAGGGAGAGAGATATAAAAATATAATCACAATCTAATAGTGAAAAAGGTAAAACTGAGAAGAATTGATTGAAAAAGTGATAATTTAGAAACCTATATTGATTCGATCCCCCCCCCCACAGTATATAAAATATTTCCATAAATCAAGTCAATCTATCCACGTACTTTTGGTTACCTTATTTTATATCCATAACATTGTGAAATTTTGGTTCACTCTTCTTCTTCCTCACTATAGGTTATAGTAGTTTTACTTCTTATTCTTCCATGAGAGCATTAGTTCTCTCAGTTTTCTGTATACACCAACTTCCACTAATTCAACCCCATTATTGTTGAATGGAAACATGGATGTATCATATATTATATCCTCAAGATCCACACTACTCACTTGTCTAGGCATCTCATTAAGTGTGTTATATGTTTTCCAACTCTAATAAATGGTATAACTTCAAACTTTTTCAATACCATCAAAAAAGAAGTATTATCGAATACACAAATTTATTCTTTATGGAATTTTATGAACTATTTTTTAACTAAAATGACATTATAAGAATACCCTCATTAAATTATCCTTGTTTTTGAAACTCAGTCGAATGAATAATTCCTTTTATTCTTCTCCAAAATCAGTTTCTTCTTCTCAAAATATTCCACTATAAGATCATCACATTCATTCTCCATAGTTTTATAAGAATATATATCACTCATTTATATGTCATGGAACATAGTATTTCTGGGTGAGAACATTACATAAAACTAGAGAAAAATTCAGTTGGATTGTGTATAAATATCAACAATTCCTTACTCTTTCTCCTCGTTGTTTATATACCTTTTTGCTTCAAAAATGAATGAAACAACTGAGGATTGAAAAATTATCGACTCAATAGAATTTTTATTATTTCTGAAACTTTGATAAATTCAATTAAAATATTTGAATGTTTCATACATTCTTCAAGAATATATATTCTACTCTTTTAGCTTGAATATTAGTAACTTGGTCTCAGATATTTCCTTTAAAAGGCATTATGATGTAAATAACTAGAAAGTGTAAATTTCATATCATCATAATTTCATTTAAACAAAATTACAAATAAATTGGAGACTTCATTTATCATATATCTTCAATGTTTCTTTTTTAGGGATGAAGATCATCCCCTTTCATTTTTCTCAATCTTGGATCACACACCAATTTATGTGTATCTAATGTTTATATAGTGATCAGAAAACTCTTTCACCATCCTAGAAGGTACATTTATTCCTCAAATTGATTTACCCAACTCATTTTGTTCACATAATAGATCTTCCAAATATTCTCTATGTACTGAATTCTTATGTAGGGGACTTCAAAGAGTTATTTTCACCATGGATTTCACTCTTCAAAAATACTTATTCCAATAAAAAATTACACTCAGTGTATTTTATAGATTCTTACCTTAGTAAAATTTAATATGATTTGGATAGATCATACAATGAACTCAAATACATATGGTTAAGTATTATTATCATGATTTATATTGTGGATGAAGTCTTATGATCATGAATTTTTGAATTTTCAATATACTCCAATGTTATATCATGAGAAGGGAAAATATAAAATGAGTTATTTTTTAGAAAGGATATACAATCAGAAAGATTCATGTGATGAAACTCAAAGTATTACAATCACCTAAAAGACTTATGTTTATAACTTGAAGAATTATTATCATAGTTAAGTCATATGATCTAATAGAAAAATTCTTATGTTTAGGACATAGAAATTTTTGTGAGTATTCTAAAATTCTAAATTTATTCAAGTGACTTATAAGCTAATTGCAGTCACTCCAAGAAAACTCATACCCCATAAAATCATTATATTACAATTTTAAATAAATATTAAAATTATTAAAATAATTTTAAGCACTTTCCATCATAGTTATATGGTGTTTCAAAATATAGAATACGCATTATTAGAGTATTCTTATGAACTCATCTTCTAGATTAGGTGCATACAATCTGAAATCAATCCTATTCCATCTCAAATCACATCATCCACCATCCTAGAGTTTCAATATTCATATCATATTATTTTATATTTTATAAACTCAAAATATGGATTCTTCGACTTCAGAAATCTCATCTAAATAATTTGAACCTGTTATTCACTTATTATTCATAACTTATAAAAGTTGTTCAGTACTGGTGAAGCAGTTATCTCCTCCTTAGAAATCACTTAACTCTAGGACATGACTTATATAGTTCATCCAATATAAATTGTACTTATTGTAGGATTTATTAACAATAATAAAATATCCAATGGATTTGGTCCAAGGGATCTGTCTAGCCAATTATTTTAAGAACCTTTGGTATTCTTCTTTTCCATGAAAATACAATGTAAGCATATCAATTTTTTTATGGGTGGGTGTATACTCCAATACATTACTAGAATCATCTCATTTACATTATTACATTGACATTACTTAATTGAAAATTAAATTCAATCAAACACCTCTAGCCACAACATATGTCCCTCCAACTCATTGGTAATGTTTTATATATCTTAAGTTTAAAATGTTAATTTGTTGTAGACTAAGCCTAAATGGTTTTGGTACATTAATAGTAGTCCAATACCAAATGGTTATCGTATAAATGTAGTATCCTAACCACAATAATTGGGTAGTATCCTAGGTTGAAAATGTTGTGGCACATGGTTGGTTAGGAAAATTCCAAAAGGTTGTGATACACGGGTGGTTATACGAATCCCAAGAAGGTACACAAGTGGTTAGCCTAAGAAAATTGTATTATGTATATTTCCTTATCCTAATTCATTATAATATGAATATCATAGTTTATAATATTTATTTATGTTATATAATCATATTCTTGAAACATTATTATGTTACATGCCATTTTTATGTCATGTTCACAAATTATTGACTCATGTTTCTATATTCCCAACGGTTTTTTTACTAAAAAATCATTCTTTCATAATTGATGTGTAACATTTTATGTTCCATTGGGTATGATTCATTTAAGATATGTTCATCAACCTTAATTATGTTCTCATTCCTAAAAATCCATCTTATGATCACTTATGATCTTTGATTAATATCCCTTATTCTTATCGTTACTATGTATCTGAGCTCCCAAGGCCTTTGGTCCACCTTAAGTTCATGTGAAAACTAGACAACCTACAAGGAACAAGCTCCAGAACGCGGATGAGTAAGGAGATTTCACCATAGCAGAAGCTAAACGGATTTCAAGAATGAGAGGGTATGACAC
This sequence comes from Viscum album, assembly GCA_963277665.1. Classification (NCBI taxonomy): domain Eukaryota; kingdom Viridiplantae; phylum Streptophyta; class Magnoliopsida; order Santalales; family Viscaceae; genus Viscum; species Viscum album. Next base: position 649,089,172 of record OY728119.1, read on the forward strand.
CTGTCAATGGGACAAGCCTGTGTATGCATGGGAAATCCTAGCCAAACAGCTATGCGAAGGTGGAAAGATGATTTCACAATGAATTTTCTAGGCAGGAGCAGTTCCAAGTAGTTATTCTGGGTTGTATGTAATGTTTAAATCATATGGGAAAAGAATTCCTCTAAGGTCTATGGTCCATGTAATACTTACACCTATATGACCTGTAAGGGTTCCACCTCACCCCTTCAAATGTGGATTATCAAAATCAACCAAAAAATAGAGGCCTTAGGGCCATTGGAGGTGTATGAATGATTATTATTTGAATAGAATTGGTATAGATAAATTGGAAGAACATTTGATTTGTTATGAAATTGATTGAAGTTAAAAATATTGGACCCAACACAGAGAAAAATAAATTTATCTTGTATGTGGAATGATAATACATTTTTTGAATCATTATATATTAGTTAAATGGGGCACAATAATGTAGATCATATTGAGAAAATGAATTTTTTTTTAATATTAACTTAGATATTATCTGGAAATGTTTAATAAATTGATGAATTATGATAAATTACCATTGTTTAATGGTTATACGAAATATAAAACACTCTTAGTAGTACTAAACAATATAACAAAAAAGTGAGAAAATAGATACCTAGGAATAACATATATATATATTATGTCCTTTTAGATTAATATTCATAACATTAAAAACTTAAATGCCCAACGACCAAAATAGTTTAATGTATTTGGAAATTTGGAACACAATATTATAATCTAGTGAAAGATATTCAATGTATCTAGTAAAGATATTTCCCTTTAGTACTCCAACTTAAAACTTTTCTTCATGATATGGGGAAACAAAACATAATAAAGGGTGATAAATTATTCTTAATAAGGATAAATAAAGGATATATGTAAGAATAAGTTGAGAAAGAGGGTATGATAACATGATAATTAAATTTAATGATAAAACGATGTATATATAAGATCATATAAATGAGTAATTTCATAAAGATTGGAAGTTCATAAGACATGAATAATTAGGGAATCAAGATCTTAGCGCATGAGATCATAACATTGAAGTAAAAAATATATTTTTGGAATACATGTCATCTTATAACATTGAGACCATGTTTAAATAGAAAAAGGATCAATCATTAAGTTAAGGACATGGAATGAGGCCCTCGCCTAAACTTATGGACATGCAACCAGATCCATGCATAATATTGTGAACATGAAATCAGTTTTTCAGATAAAAACATTACCTATATGTCAAGTATCATTGCTAAAACTTATAGGGAATTTCAGGGGGAATACACCAACTAGGAGGGACACACCATCACCCCCAGTCATAGTCCTTTCCATATAAGGTATTGTGTTTCCCATTTTTCCTATTGTGGATTGGGTTTCCCCATTTTCCCATAGTGGATCATGTTATAACTTTTTACCATAGTGGATCAATCACTTTGACATTTTCCCATCATTATCTTATGAGATATAAATAATTACCCAATCCATTCGATGGAGATATAGGTCTCATGAATCACATTATAAAATTATTTTTATTTATTCTATAGGATAATAAAAATATCAACATATCACGACCCATAAAAAATATATGGGCTTCATAAACATCATATTATAACCCACAAAATGAAATGGGGATCATTATCATTTCATTGTATCATTATATATGGAAAATAGATATTCCTCATAATCATTTTCTAAAAGTATGACCCATGAAAACAAGCAGGTTTCAAAAGAATCTAACCCACAGAAGTGAAATGGGTGTCATAAAAATCATTTCATCAAAACATAAACCATTCAAGAAAGAATATGAATTTTATTCTTAGATTATATCCCCAATTAAGAAAAAACAATAAAAAATTATTTTATCATATAGTGAGAAGTATTTTGAACGATCACATGGAATATTTGTTGGAAGTACATTAAAAAAATTACAATGAAATCTTTAAAAAAAATTAAAACCTTTTTCTTTGAAAATACGTTGAAAACATACAAATAAAACTTGATAAATTGAAATGCTTTCTCCTTGAAAATAGCTTTGAAAACATGTAAAAGGGAATTGAAAAAAAAATAAACACTTTAAAACATGAAATATTACTTTAACAAAAATTCCTTGAAAATGATATTAAAATATCATTTAAAAAAATTGAAAACATATTTATAAATCATGATTTTTGAATAAAATAGTTTTCTGATCAAAGAGATAAATAAAGTCGAACATTCCTAAAAGAATTTTCTTAATCACCTTCAGTATAAATCAGTGGGAAAATGGTACCATTTTATGAATATGTAATTAATAAAAATAGGTTAATAATTTAACTATATTTCTTGAGAGATTAGAATATTTCATCAATGAAAGCATAATAATAAACAATCCTGATAAATGATGAGATTATAGTAATAAACAGCTACCACTTTGGTAATTTTATATCGTGATCCCCATTAGAGAACAAAATTATATGATGTTTATAATATCATTAAAATAATAAAACTCATGATATAACATGTAAAACTTCATTATATAAACGACTTTGACCAGTATGGTTTCATGACATAACATGTGTCCCAAAGAAGGAAAATTGGGGAAAATTACTTTACCGATTTAGTACCTTTTAAACCACAAAACTTCTGAAAGTGATATCATCAAATGGATATATAAATACCCATAAATTTAATTATAAGTATAATAGAATGCATTCATGTTCAGTACATACACTACATAAATTTACTGAATGGTGATTATAGAATAAGTCTCACATAAATAAAAGTGAGACTAGAAATCCCATTGCAACATGAGTAACTTTTGAATCATGATTCCCATGAAAGAAAAACATCAATTGAAACATTTAATATAATTAAATTAATGTAATTAAATATATAACATGTCACAGAGTAGTATATACACTACACAAAAAGAATAATTTTTGAATGTAACATATATCTAATAGAAATAAAATGAGATGAGAAAACCCTTACCTTATGTCATGACCAACTCTGTACATGTTCAAAACACCAGTATAATAAATAGAAGAATTTATACCAATAAATAATTAACATATTATTATATATAATACTATATATGACTTTATTGTGACTTTATATTACATTTTTATTGAAAATTTCATGTTAAAGTTACGTTTCGGGTAATAATCCTTTTATTTTTGTATATGTTTTGACTTGTTATTCATGATACTCTTACTAAGATCATGCTTTAATTATTTTAGAATTTAAAAAATGATATAAATATGATATATATTCAGTATATATATTTATTTATAATAATATATGAAATATATATATTTGAAATGAAATACACCATTCAAGGAGATGGTAGGTCATACATATGCATAAATGTTGTTTCTGTTTTCCAAACATTTAGTAAGTAAGAATGTAAATGAAATATATGTGTGTGTGTGTCTATTTATATTTAATATAATTAAATTCGACTTATTATTTTAAATATATTATATAATTTAACTAAACACATATTTAATACATTCTTTGTAAAGTGTGAATGAACCACATAGCTTTGAAGAGGTGGTAGTCCACACGTCCCCAAATGAAGTTATCATATTTACACAAAATGGAAAGAATGAAGGTATGTGTTATATAATAATACCATAAGAATAAATATCTCATATATATCATATATATCATATCAGAATAGTATTTACAAAATAATTCCCAACCACTATAGGTGGTAAAGTAAAAAAAATAAACAATGTCATTTTGTGAGGGGGTAATCCACCATACACACAAACAATTAATTCCTAACCCATTTGACGGAAGTGTGTGTAGGTATAGGTAGTTACCTTAAGATAAAAACATATTATTATACTTATTAGGATGATTTTATTATATAATCATGTAATAATAAAAACTTAATGGGTGGAGAAAGAATTAAATTAGAAATGCATGTTGAATAATGTTACCACTTTTTCAAGTAACAACTTTTGGTTTGCACCAAAGGGCACCCTTGGATGGATTTTTACTCAATGTTAGGCTTCTCGGATGATTTAAGGGTTCTTGTTCGATATTTGGGAAGGTATTGTATGAGACAAAAGAGATTGAGATTTTTAAAGAGAGGGGGAGTATATGAGGACTTTTAGAAGTGGGGAAAATGAAAAATTGGGTATTCTTGAAAATAATTGTGTGCTCACCTCATTTTATATTCCCCAAGGGTTATAAATGGACCATTAATGATCTTTATAGGTGAAATGGTAGAAATATGTTCATAAAATAATTTTTAGACCATTTTAGGGTCATTTTTACACCTTATTTTCAAAGTTTAATCATTAATTATTATCTTTTACCTTAATCTGTGTAAACAAATTTAATTAAATTCACTAATAATTTTGCTCTAAAACTAAGTTGACCTTATAATAAATTATAATTATTCTGATTAAAAATATGGAATCCATTTTTCTAAATTATAATCACATAAGGGCTAGAAATTAGTTTAAAATTAATCCTGAAAACTGGGCAAGACGGTGGGTTTGTAAAGTGAAAAAAGCCCAAATTTTTGAAATGTTTTTTTATCCAATTTAAATGTGAAGTTGGTTCTAATTACATAAACTGTATTAATTTATATATAATTTTATAAATATAATTTATAACCCATTTAAAATATAATTTATCTATATAAATAAATTATATTAAATAGAGGTTTTGAATTAAAATTTAGTATTTCCAATATTCATCCAAAAATAAAATATTTTAGAAAAATACCTAAACTTCATCTAAAGAAAATATTATATTAAAATTTAAAGAAAGAATTTTTTTTCAAATAAAAATTATTAAATTTTTAAAATGTAGATTTAATATAGGTTCCCATTAAAAGGTAGTAAAATTACCATTTTGAAAAAAATACATCTTTTTCTTCATAAAATTGGATTTATTCTTATATATTTCTTAGAAAAAACAAAATATCAATGTCAAATATTTGAGTAAATTTTATAAATATATATATATATTTCATTCAAATAATTTATCAAATTTTTTTAAATAATTTGTTAAGGTAAGACTCATTTGATTTCTAAAATTTTGTTTTCGAGTAAAGGATTTATGATATTTTCAAAAGGGTTTTACTTTAATTTATAGTTAATTGGTCTCCAATTAATTATTTTTATATACATGTGTAAACAATATTTTCATAATTTATTTAATCTTATTTTTAACTTTTATTCCAAAGGATTGGTGGTGTCTATAATAATATCTTAATAACAATATTAATAGTATACTGTAGTTCAGAAAAACAAGACCTTGGATGCAACAAAAACTATCAAAAATACTCAGTATTGTGCATCACACCAACTAATATAATTATTTCATATAGTGTAAGCTTAAATCAATGTTTCATGAAACGAAATTAAAACTTAGTTATTTCATATAACACAAGCTGTATTCTATGTTTCATGAAATGAAAAATATAATAAATATTAAATTAAATCAAAAAATAGATTTCAAAAAATATCAAGGTTTTAACTTCTACCCTAGTTAAAATGAATTCATACCTTGTAATTTGTATTGGTTTTCATTAGTTTAATACTTGAAATTTTCTTTCATAGAAACCCACATAGTAAAAATGAATACTAAAATGTCCTTTAAAAAGGTAAAGATAGAACCATAATGGTTACCCAAGGAAACTCATAACTATGTCACCACATAGAATAACATAGGTTGGGAGTGAATATTGCTCATATAATAAATGATTAAATAATTATAATGTGTGATAAATATCATTGATCACCAGTAAGTAAATGATTAATGAAAAAAAGATGGCCACAAAACAATAAATCTATAATTATTTATAAGACCATCAGTTCAACATAATAAAAGGTATTAGGAAAAATATTCTTAAATTTTCTTTTACTGGAGTTGAATAAGTTTTTCAAAAGAATATAAACTTACATGACTTCATTCCATTCCATGTTAATAACGTCTCCCTTTGTTAGTTCCTTTATCAATTCCCACTTCATCTCTTACTCCTAGGAATGAGGGTGAATTTTTAATTCCTAAACAACTAAAAGATCCCGAGATCTATAAATAAATTGATTTTTCATTTCGTCTATCTTTAGTTATACTCACACTGAAAATGGTTATCAATGTTTATCCAGTATACATAAATCCTCATTTGGTGATATAATAGTTTAATATCTAAGCACTCATTTGAAGTTTAACATAAACCATCGCATAAATGGTTAATCTTTTAACCCATACAAAATATGAAAACTCAAAACAAAAGAAATATGGTCACCAAATAATCTTAACATTGATCCCATATATATCATAAATTATCACTTGGTTTTTACAGTCCAAACATGTGAATACATTCATCAAATATTATCCTAAAACATGGTAATAACTTGAATTACAAAAAATCCTTTTGGAAAACATGCATGCTTCCTTATTCTAATGACAAAAAGATATATTCTGTACATCCAATAATTTTTAAATTTCTTCCATGATAATACAGATAACTTTATCGACAAATACCTTATCATTTCTAAGGTCATAAATACTATTCAATTTACTTTATTCATATCATCATACCTATATCAATATAAAATATCAATTATCATCCTTGGGAACATGTTAGGGGTTACCTTTCCTTAATCCAAATATCATCTTTCCATTAAATCACTTTTCAATTTCATCAGCACCATTTAACATATCCTTTAAAATCTATAAAGAAAAAATTATACTGAAAATAATTATGAATTTCATGATTCATATAGCATAATATTTTAATTACAAAACATATAAAATTCAATCATCCAACTTTATTATGATACAATTACTTAGGCTTCAAAATTATATTCCTTAATACCCCTTTCCTATAATATAAAATATGATTAGTTTCTTGAGGTTAGTCAAATCCAATTTAATCATAATTCATATGTTTAATTTAAAATATACTGTTAAAACATCACATACCATCCACATTTCATTCACGATCTCTTTATATTCTACAGTATGGCCAATACTCATGGACCCTTCAAATTATCTTCATGAGATTTTAACTTTTGGAAAGAGATTTACATAGTTCCCATACTTTCCAAATAAAAAAACACATGTTAACTATGTTCCTTATAGTTCTCTTCATTGACTAAAACCAGAAAGCATAGTGTGAGAAACACTTATCCTAATGGAAAACCACATAATCAAAAAAATAACTTATAGGATGTCTAAATTAGGACACATAATTCTTTAATCTATAAAGCATTAGTTTTATCTGAGGTTATTTAAATTCATCCCTCATGATGGTACGTGAAGAGTTTGTAAATTCCTGAAGCATATCCCCCATGTGTATTAAACTAGGTGTTCAGCAAGGCTCGTTGTTGTTCACCAATTCCCAATTGAGTTTAACTCAATACGGTGTTTTCTATGTTGTTTCCCCTATGTACATATGTTCTAGAACCGCATACACATGTAGTATCCAGATAGGGACATATTTCATGGAAACCACTTTCTATATCCATTTCCGAAATTCTAATACATTTTCTTATACTTTAACTCATCATTAATCATATACTTAAATGCATCCCTAAACATAACCGTAGAAACATACCTAGATATATCAATAAACATTTCTCATCCAAGTATTCAAAGGTTTTCTAAACCATTCATTTTATGCTAATTCTAGTAACCCAGTATTAACACACATGGATATTACTTCATTTTAGATGAAGATTCATCACATTAAAAAAGTACATACACAAGTACCATAATATTTCAGTGTCATTGAAACGTGGAGTACAATTTTCTAATCTAGTGAAATATATTAAATGTCTCCAATAAAGATCTTCCCCTTTATTACTTCGACTTAAAACCATTTTTCATGACTTGGGGAAAGGAAACATAAGAAATGGTGAGCTCATATGATCTGTAAGGATAAATAAAGGAGATACATAAGAATAACATTATAATAAGGGTTTCGGGACATGGAAATTACATTTCTATATCATGCCATTCAAATATAAGATCATATATATGATTTATGGAATTAATATTGACAGTTTATATGAATTTAATCTTAAGAGAATCAATAGAATAAGTTATAAGACAATAAAATAGGGGAAATAAATATATTGGTGGCATCAAAATTTGTTTATAACATTGTCACCCTGTGTAAATTGAAATAGGTTCACTCATTAAGATGAGGACAAGGAATTAAGACCTTACGTAAGCTTATGGACACACAACCAGGTCCATTCATAACATTGTGAACATGAAATTCTTTTCATGCATAAAAATCATTCCATATAAATCATGGATCATTTCCAAAACTTATTAAGGAACTTCATGGGGGATATACTTGCTATTCAGGACACACCACTATCATAAGTCCTCGATCTTTCCTTATAAGGGATTGGGTTTCCCCATCATCCCATAGTTGACCAGGTTTCCCCAACTTCTCATAGTGGATCAGGTTTTCCCATAATCCTATAGTGGATTTTGTTTCCACAAATTCCCATAGTGGATCAGGTTAAACCTTATTCCCGTAGTGGATCAATCTATTAGAATTATTCCCATCATTATCTTATGTGATATAAATATTTTCCCCAATCATTGTAGGATGATATACGTCTTACCATTCATTTAATAAAATCTTACATACATATTCCACAAGATAATAAAACATTCATCATATCATAACACACAAAAGAGGTGGGTTTCATAAAAATCATATCATAACACCTGAAATCAAATGGTTATCAGAAAAATTTAATCATAATATTACTTATGTAAAATATATATGTCTCAATAATCATATCATTAATTCATAACCCATGAAAAAAGTATGTTTCAAAATCATATAACACATGGAAGAGAAACGGTTGTCAAAAACATCCTTCCATCAAAAAATAAACCATTCAAGAAAGAATATGTATTGTATTATTAGATCATATATCCAGTAAATAATAAATTATAACAAATTATTTCATCTTATAGTTCTAATTGGTTTGAAGAATCACATGGACCATTTCTTAAATAAAAATAGCCTTTCTTTTAAAATACCTTTTATAAAACCATTTCAAAAAACATTTTATAATAAATAAAGCTTTGAAATTTCATTTAAAACATTTCTTGAAAAAAAAATATTTTCTTATTTGAAAAATTCCCTTTAAAACATAAATCATTTTCAAAGACTTTATTTAAATATCTTTGAAAACTTATAGGGGATGATTGGAAACATTTAGAATACGTTTTACCTTGAAAATATATTAAAAAATTATAAATAAATCATTAAAATATTTTGATAACATTTTTCAATGAAAATATGGTGAAAACTTATAAGTAACTATATAAATCATTTTAAAAACATTTTTCCTTTGAAAATACTTTGTAAACTTATAAATAAATCTTAAAAACATTTAAAAAAACCTTTCTTCTTGAAAATATATTTCAAATGATGAAAAATAATCTTTGAAAACTATTTTAAACACTTTAGACATAAAACATTAATTTAAAACACGTTTTCTTTGAAAATTATCTTAATATATCATTTAAAAACATGTTTGAAAACATTTTTAGAAAACAGGGTTTGTGAATAAAGCATATTTCTGACCAAAGAGGTAAATAATGTTAGATATTCATAAAAACATTTAATTAATAATATTAAGTACCAAAGAGTGAAAATATGTTAAAATTATATAAATATATCTGGAATAACCATATTAGAAGAAATTTCATGAGTGTTATTTAGATATTTATCATAATATCTCATCAATAGAAGCATAATCCTAAACAATCTCGATAAACGATGAGATTGTAGAAATAAATTGTTACCACTTCGGTAACATTAAATCATAATACCAACTAGATAATAACATTAAAGGAATATTATAATATAATTAAAATAATAAAATTCATGATATAACATGTCAAACGGTAGTATATAAACCTTGTATAATAATATAGGTTCCAGATAAAATATGTGTTTCAAAAAAGGAAAAATAGAGGCAAAATTACTTTATCGATTTGGTATCTTTTGAACGGTAAACCCCATGAATTAGATATCATAAAATGGATATGTAAATAAACATAAATTTAATGACAAGTATAATATATCAGATTCATGGGTAGTATATATACCACACAAAATAAATGAGAGGTTATTGTGGAATAAGTCTCACCAAAATAAATGTGAGACTAGAAATCTCATTACAACATGTGTAACTTTTGAATCATGATTACCATGAAATAATAACATCAATTGAAACTTTTAATATTATTAATTAAATTAAATCCATGATATAACATTTCATGTATAATTTTATACACCACACAATAAAAATAAGTCGTTATTATAGCATATATCGCACGAAAATAAAAGTGAGATAAGAAAACACTTACATTAAGTCTTGACTCACTGCGTACACATTCAGACCTCTTACATAATAAATATAAGTTTATTATAAATATAAAAAATTAACATATTATTATATATCATACCATATATTATTTTATTATGTCTTTATATTACCCTTTTATTAGCAATTTCATGTTAAAGTTGCGTTTCACGTAATAATCACATTGTTTTTTCTATATGTTTTGACTTGTAATTTAGGATCCTGTAACATAAATCATGATATAATTATTTACACAATTTAAATAATTATATAAAAATAATATATATTTAATATATAAATATTCATAATAATTAATAAAAGATTGCATTGTGAAATGTAATAAACTGTTCCTGAAGACGATATGTTGTACGTACACATGGATGTTGTTTCAAATTTATTATCGTATTGATATAAATAAAGTAAATGACATATATATATATATAATATTATTATAGTAGAATTATTATTTCACGTGTATCATATCCTTTCACTAAATCCATCATTTATACTATCTATTTAAGTGTCAACGAATCACATCGCTTTCACGAGGTGGTAGTCCACAAGTCCCCAAAAAAGTTATCATATTTACAAAATATGGAAAGAATAAAGTTATATGTTATATAATAATTTAAAAAGAATAAATACATCATAAATATCATATATATTATATCAAAATATAATTCTCACCATAATTCCTAACCATGAGAGGTGGTAAAGTAAAAAAATGAAAGACATCGTTTTGTGAGGCGGTAGTCTGTCATACACACGAACAGTAAGTTTATTACCAATTTGATTGAAGTGTGTATAGGTGTAGAAGAAACCGTACTAAAAATAACATATTAGTATTTTTTTTACTTATTTTATTATATAAAAATTTAATAATACTAACTAAATGGTTGTATAAATAATTAAAACATAAACGCATGTTGAAGAATGTTGCCTCTTTTTCAGGTAACTAATTTTTTTGCACCAAAGGGATTCATCGGTTGGATTTGTGCCTAAAGTTAATCCCCTAATATTAAGTTAGGGATATTTTTATGATAATTTCTTAGGGTTTATGAGAGAAAATAGGATTTATAGGTGTAAATAGAGGGTAAGTAGGGGGCCTTTTATAAGCTGGGAAAAGGACACATTGGGTATTCTTGAAAAAAATTGCGTGCTCCTCATTTTTTAACTGTCCCTAAAAGGATACAAATAAATAATTATTGATCATTATAGGTTTAATGATCCTAATTGTTCCATAAAATATTTTTTAGATAGGTTTAGGGTCATTTTAACACCTTATTTTCAAATTTAAGTCATCAATTAAGCTCATTTTTACCATAATCATTGTAATTACTTTTATTTACTTTCATTAAAATTTTTGGTTAAAAAATAATTTGACCAAATAATACATTATATATTACTTTGATTCAAAATATTTATTATACTTTTCTAAATTCTAATCCCATTATTGTAATAAATTAAATTAAAATTAACCCCACTGACAAGATGAGATGATGAGTTTTTAATGTGAAAATGTCCAAAAGTATGAAATGTTTTTATATCAAATTTCAATTTGAAATTGGTTAAAATAACCTAAATTGTATTGATTTATGTATAAATTATATAAATATAGTTTAAAACAGAAATAAAAAATTATTTTACTGTATAAATAAATTAGACGAAAAATAAGTTTTGAATTTAAATTCATTATTTTTCAATATTCATCTAAAAATGAATTTTTTTAAGAAAAAATTCTAAACAATAATCCAAAGTAAATTTTGATATTAATATTTAAAAAATGATGTTTATTTCTTCAAATAAAAATTATAAAAGATTAAAAAATTCTATTTAAAATAGGTTCCCCATTAAATGGAGGTAAAATTATATTTTTTAAATATATATCTTTTTATTCATAAAATTGTATTTATTATTATATCCTACCTATAAAATACATAATAAACACAATAAATAGTTTAATAAATAAAAAATATTTTTTTTATTAAAATCATTTATTAAAAGTTTTTTAATTAACTAATTAAGGAAAAAATATTTTGGTTTTATGAATATTTTTTTTCAGCAATAGATTTCTTGTATTTTCAAAGTTTTTTACTTTCATTTATAATTAATTAGTCCCTAAATAATTATTCTTATATATAGGTTTGGACCATATATTCATAATTTAATTAACTTATTTGTAACTTTCATTCCAAATGATGGCGGGAAACTATAATAATATTTAAATAATAATATTAATAGAATATCATGGTTCGGTAAAACTCGGTATTTTGTGTATCACAAGATATCAAAAGAAATATCCATTGTGTATAACATAGTTAAAAATAGTGTTGTGTGTATCACAAGATAATCTCATTGTTTCATGTAGTCCAATATTAACTCGGTGTTTTCTGAAATTCTAGTCAAACATAGTTATTTTATATAACACAATCTATATTCAGTGTGGCATGAAATAAAAGATATCTAAATGAATAAATTAATTTTAATAAAATTATTTCACCAAAATCTGGGGGTGTTATATATTAACTAAAGAATGGACTCCAGGTTCAAATATATTCACTCTTTCTTGAAGGATATACTTCAGAATAAGCTTCCTTATCGAACATATAAAGCTAAATGAATGTTATGATTAGTGGGTAAGAGCTATGAAAGAAAAATTATTTTCATAAATATTGAATATTATTTCAAACAGAGTATAAATCTCTATAAAAAAATCTCATGTGCGATGTATCTGGGTACAAGAAGAAAACCCTACATACATCAATGCTTCTATAGAATTTTCTGGCCATTCCAATATTTTTATGACAATGTTAATGTTTGGAGACTGAAAGATATTTTACATGACATGAAGATAAAATGATTCATGAAATAAAGTTAAGGTGCATAGAAAATTCTCCAGAATGGGAGAAAATTGACAATGAGTGTTCTAAACTTGTGAAAGAGAAATGTAATTTTTTACACTATCTACTGAGGATATTAGTACCCATGTTGTATAAGGAATCACCCGCAACACTTGTCCAGTCATGTTGGAAAATAATTATATAAACAATTGGTTATATATGGTGAAATGAAAATCAATAATAGTAATTTTGGAAGGAATTACTACCAATGATAGTTTTTTTATACTCATGATCGCATAAGAAAAAATTTCTTCATTGTGTTTTTCGAAATAGAATATAATACATAATCAACTATTAATTCGTTGGTGGATTATCCTTTACATGGAAAATAACAACCATTTTTTGTTGTACCTAGTAGGGATGATATCTTATATATTGGTTGAGACTATAGAGAGAGAATTTGGATAATAAAAAGGTAGAAAAAACATCAACCTATAACGAAAAAAATAATTTAAAATATAGGCATGTGGTCACATGAATTTTTTAAATATAATTTGTTTTGTGTTTATGTGATTTGTACCCAATAAGAATATAACATTTCATAAATTAATTATTTAACTTGTGATTCAAAAAATTATTTCTTCACCTTAAGATATTACTCACCACTGTATGGAAAACTATTGAAAAGGTACGTAAATATAGGATAATTATTAAATTTCATTATCTAAATGTATTCTTTAAATTTGACTACATAACCATTGAAAAATAAAAAGAAATTTATTTTATATAAATGGATATATTTAAGGTATAATAATGATATTTTCAATAACAAGCTAGTAGATTTTTTTGGAAATCCAACAAGTACACTAAGAAACTTGAGTAAATTTTTATATAAACAATTCTTTTTATCATAGAAAATATCATCAATAATACTTACACTAGGAAAATAGTATTTTAAAAAAAATAAACATAAGTTTTCTAGTGTTCTAGTTGGATTTGACAAAAACTATCAAATAATTATTTTTAAATCTCATACAAGTATAATTTTCTAGGAGCCTTTGTTGTAAATTCATATAAGAGGTAAGTTAAAAAATTGTTTTTAATTATTGATGTACTATTGTAATTAAAATTTTAACATTTATCTTTTATTATAGTTATTTTTTTAGAGTTATATAGTCTCAGGAAAAGTTGAAAAAAAAAATTGATTTATAATTCCCCATCTACAATTTTTTTATTTTTTTATTTTATCTTCATGCATTTAAAGTCTATGTTTTCAATATAAAAATGTTATTGTAGTTAAAAAAACACGCCATATGTTTACAACTAATAAAATATTCTGTTATTATCTTTAAATTCCATATAAATAATAATTTATTTATTTTGAACATGTAAGAATTGATCATGCATCATTCGGATGCTCCGGTGTAGTCTGAATAACTAAAAGTATGTTTTTTCAATATAAAAATTATATGGTAGTTAAAAAAAATTTCATATACTGAAAACTAAAAAAAAGACCCATAGAACAAAGAACAAAGGATTATTAGAGCCCAAAGTCCCAATAGATGACTTGTAGGCCCATCTTCTGCCTGCAACTGCACACCTCACAAAACCCCACTGCAATCAGATCAATGCATCACCCATCATCATCCGGTCATACTAATAAAACACTTTTATATTATCATATAAATCCAGGAAAATCATCAATAATTATATTCTGAACAATGTAAATTAATTTCGCATCATTTTAACATGTTGTGTAGTTTGAATGAACCAATGGTTATTTTTAAATTTTAAGAGTTAATGAAATTTAAAATACATGTCACATGATAAAATCCTAGAAATATATTTGGATTTTTATGAAACTATTTGAAAATTATCCGTGATTAATTTGAGACATATAATAATTAAATTCATGTCATTTTGATGTACAGTGTAGTCAAAATAAATGTAACACCTCTAGAAAAGGGAAACATGATAGACTAAATGTTACTACTTGTGTCAACAATGTGTGCCTTTATTTCTGGGGAACCTTTCTGATTATAACCCCGCATTTAAGAAACCTTGTCCTAGTGTAGTGTTATTCTGTGGGGATAGTCCTTAGTCTGATAAGTTGCATTGCTGGGTAATAGTATATGGTGTGATAGGATGGAATCCAAGTTATTACAAGATACCCATTGGGTCAAATGACTTGGTTTATGGAGAGCGAGGAAGGGTCATGATAAATCGTAATATATCTAGTACCCATCTAGAAGTGTAGATGTAGCATCCCGTATTTTTAATTAGATGAGAAAAAAAAAGACATTATTTGTTTCCATTAGCAAGGCATAATGATTTTAAATCCAAGCATCAAAACCTTCTTCTATCAGATAGTTGACACTATGATGTGTCTTTTAAAGAATTGAATTTAATTAATTAAATTAAAATTAAAATGGAAATAAATTAAATAAAGGGTAAAAACCATCTTTATCACATAGAAATATATTATGAAATATTTTAGAGTTATACACTGAGTTAGTATGGGATTTCAAGACCAATAGACCCTCAACATTGATAGATTAAAAATATTAAATATATTTATTCATACATGTGTGTGTGTTTTTTCAAAAAAAACTAATAAATCTCCAATGGTGCATCGTATGAGAGATATGATAAAACCGTAAGGTTTAGAATTCTGGTTTTACCCTAGGTAGGGTATAACTTTGATGCGTGTTGGGTGTCTGGTAACCTCGCAAGTGATAATACCCTCTCATTTTTTAATTAATTTATTATTCTATTTTTTATATAATAAAAAATTATTTTCTCAAAAATGGCGCTTCTAATTAGAAATCTGACACTACTGATGGTTCGACGATGTGCGGTCTACCCTAGACAAGGTATAACATTTCCAAACATATGAAATTTTTTTAGATAGCACTAGAAGATAATTTTACTGGGTAATAAATATTTTTTTGGCTATTTAGAAATAATATTAATAATTTTATTATTAATATTATTATTTTCATTGAAGAAAAAGAATGAAAATTTACTTCCATGACTAATAAATTGTATCATGAAGTAAATAATAACTAGGAAATTTAATAAATGTGTTATTATTAATTATTTCAATTACATAAAAATGTGTAATCATTTTTAATTTAATAACCATTATGTCCTTTTTAATGGTTGTTGATTTTAAATTGTTAGTGGTGTCATTGATGAGTAGTATTAAATAATAATAATTTTAATTATTGTTATTATAATTAGTTTGGGACAAAAATATTGATCTATATATATATGATATGTATATATATATATATATATTTGGGGATTAAATATATATGTAGGTCTATATATAAGTGTGGGTGTATATATATGCTTATATAGATGTGTGTCTGTGTCTATATATATATATCTGTTTGTGTGTGTGTGTGTGTGTGTTTGTCTATGTCTGTGTGTGTGTGTGTGTGTGTAGATATTTATTGTTGGGTAAGATAAAATTTTATTAATTACCCACATAAATGATTTTAATGACTCGGTTTAATCTAAGGTGTGAACTGCTTACTGTTTTCATCAAAATTATTAAAGCGACCAAGGGTGTGCGCCTATACACCCTGTTGGGGGGTCCTAGGTAGATTTTAAAATTAATTAAATAATTCCACGGGCATTATGTAAAAATGTTACGTTGCGCCCCAATGTATTGTTTGGGATAAAAATAATAAAAAAGTTATCTACATTAAATTACAGGAATTTTAAGGAAAATAAACTAATTGAAAGGGAATCAAATTAAATAATAAAATAAAAGCGGTTGGTGGAAAAATTAAAAATAATTTAAATTGGGTAACCAAATTTTTATTAATTATTTTCCCTTCACCCTCCATTTTTTTTATTATTTTATTTTATTTTATTTTTCCTTTTTCTTTATTTTCATTATTTTTCCTTTCCTTTTTATTTTCTCCCACTCCTCTCTCATCTTGGTGTTTTTTCCCATGTAGCACCGAACCATTATGGTGCACCGCCTCCTCTCCTCTCCTTCTTTGGAAGCCCACGGTGACTCTGTCTCTCATCTTTTTTTTACCTTCAGTTGCATAGTAAATCTCTTGGTATGTAGGGCCTCATGCACCAAGAATCGTACGATCTCTTTCTCTATCTGTCGTACATTCTTCCATATAGGGTTTTTACACAAAATTTGGGATTTTCTAAAATCATCTAATTTATTATATTTTAGGTCAAATCAAATATCATTACAGAGTGTAAAATTAACTATGATTATGAGGTAGGTTGTCTACTCTATTTCCCCTCATTTCTTGCATATTTTAACACACGTGTTGTGCTGCTTGCCGGTGTTGACCGATGATGACTAATTTTTCCTGTTATAGTTTAACTAAATTGATTGGATTAGATATTTCACCTTTGTTTGAGATAAATTAGTTTGTTCAAATTGCTTCAAAATAATTTGATAACCCTTTGGGTGTGCCAATGTTCTTGGTCACATTTTTTGTTAGTCTCGAATAATAAAATTATTTAATTTCTTATGTTGTGTGACACCCTTTAGGTTGAGCTTTAAATTAAATAAATTATTTTGTATTATTGTGAACCCTTAACATTAAGCATTGTTGGTTATCTATACCTAATGATTTTTTCTTAGTTAAATTATAATCCTCCCATGCCATTATATAGGTATATGTGCGTTTTTTTCTTCTTTCACTAATTAATTTCTTTGGTTGTAACTTCTTGACTAGAATGTCCATTTGTATGTGACTTGAGTAGATTATATTATTTTTTTGAAATTATAAATGCATACCATGTGATATATGCTTCCTTCAAATATAATTAAATTCAGGGCGGTGAGACAATGTGGATTCTGTTTCATGAACTACAAAAGGACTCTCCATTCAGGACAGGTTATACATTATGCCAAGGGGATGATATCTTAGGATTTTCTATATGGGGGTTTCTCTAGGTTTATAAATACACATGAGTGATACTGGTTCCCGAAGGAACATTTTGGGATGGACCCATTGGCCAAGTGGCTACACCATGCCTCGGGTGATACATGACCCCTATGTACGATACCAGGATGGACTGATGATAGAGACAAGCCTTGAGCGATACTTAGTATTTCCGAAGGTTTAATTGGATAGAATTGGTGGTACTGGGTAAATTGAAATATGTACCATAGAGATACCTTCAGGACAGGATCAGACTCCAGCTCTCAACATAAATATAATAAAAATGATAATACGTGGAAGGTTATTTTTGAAACTGATTGAGTTCAGTGGGAATTGTGATATCTTATGATTCATTGATGCACACTTTATTGACACATAAATTTGACCCAAGCTAAATCAAAAGCTTGGGGTATATTTCTTTTGTATATCTTCTATTTTTCTAGAATTTGTGTATATATATATATGCATCCTTCATATCATAGGTACCGTATCCGGATTCCCTACTCAGGCTGAAGCAGGTGATATGGGACGGGTGTCATTAAAAACCTAGACCAAGTTATATTTATTTTATTACAGTTATTTAATTTATTATATTTACCATATATTGGCTCACTGCTTTTGAATATAGCACAAAATTGGAAGGTTTAGACACCATGGGTGCCGGCTTACTGAGATTTTATCTCACTCCTAGGTCGGGCTCCATTTGGTACTCGAGTAGACTTTATGCTCATAGGTATGGATATCGAGAACCATTTTACTTTTGGTGTTTGAGTGTTTTTTGCTGCTTAGGATGGAGATTGGGTGAAGAGGTTTGAGCCTTTTCTCGATATTCAGTTATTGCTCTGTGTCTTTTCCTTTACTGCTTTTATTTTGTTCTTGTATTCCTATTTTCTGAACCATTACTTTAGTACAGAAATCATATCATGAAATAATTTTGTATCTTGTTTTATTTATCAGCTTACGCATTTATTATGTATTTATATGGGATTATTTATTTTCTTTATGTGCAGTTTTCTTATTAATATGCATCCTCTATTCATTATAAATTGATGTTTCTTCGACTTTGTATTACCTATTACCTATGAGTGAATTGTGTCCCCCACAGACACATTAAAAAGGCCCACAGTGTTTGTTGGTAGCCTCTGGTATTCGAGGAGATGTGCTTGAGGTCATGTGACCCACTGGTCTGGCCACCATCTTAGAGGCGACCTGGGTTGGAATGTTACAAAGTGGTATCAAAGGTGGATTATTTTCATTTGTCTTACTATTTTGGGTTGGTATATAGGAGACTACGAATGTTTTGAAGCTTGGTTGATAGTTGTTCCTGGGACTGATCTCACCATGTATGATAAATGATCAGGTGGTGAGGGATAGTAATTAAAATTGATGCTTTTTGATATTACTGTTGATATGATTTCACCTCAAGTGTTTGGTTTAATTTCAACTGCTTATGATTTATAGAATTTATTTAAAGTTAAACATGGACCGGTTCAGGAATAATAAAGCATTTCAAGCATCATAATAGACACTTAGAGATTAAAATTCCATGCGTAGTTCTTTTCAATGTAGTTACAATAGCGATTTTTCTAATGAATAAAATAGTGTACCTTGAATGTATTCCTTTTCTTATATTTATTTAGCATTCCTCTTAAGATACTATTTTTCGGCGATATATTTAGCATGCTATCTTATTTCCATTATGGCTATTTACTAGTATTTTTTCCTTGTGTCGTGCTTTTGTGCTTATTAGCATGTCTCTATGATTAAATTTTCATGATTCTGTGATTTTAGCATGTTTCCCTCTATTAGCTACTTGTAGTGACTTGCTAGCTTCTTTGATATGTAATTGGTTGCTTTTTTTAAAACTTATTTGTTGTAAATAAATGGGAGGAAAATGAAACCAATAATTGTATGGGTGATTTATAGATTAGTAGATGGATGACCATATGACTAGATTTTTGAACAAATCCATGTTGTATTATGAAATGAGTTTAACTATGAAAGGCTTGGAAATGGAACCTGTAGTGGTTCCCTCTATTTAAAAACCTCGGGTAAGGGTAGATAAAGCTTCCTTGAGTTTTCAGGTAACTGAAGAATGAGATTTTTCTATAGGTGATCTCTCTTTTGAAAATGCCTTTAATGGTCATCTTTTAAACCAAGTGACTTGTTTTAGCATGATCTGATGTTAGGGGTGATGCTTGTTCTTCATTAGAGGATAGACCATGGTAGGTAGCCCCATTAGGACTTAAAATCCTTTCTAATTATTTTAGTTTTATTTATTTTTAGTGTCATTCATGTGTCATTGTCTCTAATTGGACCCCCTTTCTTAAAATAACACTTTTATTCGGATGGGTGGTCATTTTTTCCTTGAATTTCTTTTCAGGATTGAGCATCAGGTAATGCTCATTTTTAGTAGATTGGACTTGCCTAGAGCATGGTCAGTTGATTTTTAGGTCGTTTGACCCTCTCTTCTCCACAGTGATAGATGACTCAGTACGTCATCATTTGAGTTAAAATTCATCTTCCTCCATTATCACCTCGGGGTAGTATGTCTTCATGTACACAGGGATGTCGAGTGATTAATGTTGTTATGAACTATACGAGTTCAATGAAATTGTTAATACTTATGCTTTCAAATACATCTTTGGTCACCTATATAGAAGAGTGACCTATGAATTAAAGGAATTGAGTTCATCCCAATGCTCGAGATGACTTTAAGAGACTCAGTTGTTTTGATACACTAGTCAGTTTGGTTGGGTTTCCATGCCGATTGATTACATGTTTTCATTTGGGAAGTATTTTAATCCTCTTACTGTACTCTTCCATATGTGGCGAGCATGTCCCCAATGTTGTCGTCATGCTTGATGCACTAATAGAGCGTCGATATTAGGCCATTATAAATCTTTAAGAGCTATTGGGATTTTTTGGAGTGGTTTTCAACATGTTTCACGCTGACGCATGGTTATTATCAGGGCTTGGTTAGTCATGAGTGACCCTTGGATTCCCATGTAGGAATGCCATAGATGAACTATGGTACACTAGTCGTTTTATATAACTTGAAATCAAAGATGATGTCACTTTGGGATTGATTAGTGTTCTTATATGAGCCTCGTTTCCTTGTACCAATGTCCAACACGTACACATAGAGTATTGACTATCTTGTGTTAGTTATTTTAACTCTTATTGTGCCAATCTCAGGTTACCCTAGACTTGTTATCAGGCTTGGTGATGCCTAAATCAAGGAACATCACCGGATGTCGGGTATGACTTTATGTTGATGTTTTCATGGAAAATGTGAGATAAATTTGAAAAAGACATCACTATTTAATTTGTAAAACCCAGGCCATCTAAGCTGGGCTCCTTCTGAAATGGTCAACTAGATTGGGTTAACTAGTTCTCTCTCCTGTTCAATTAAGTGGTCAGTGAAGGACCTTTTTCTGGCACATTGTCAAGTGAGAGGAGTGCAGTTTTGTTTGTCCAGGGCTTTTCAGGAAAAGATATCTTGACTTGGGCTTTTAGGTAAATGGGAATCGATTGTTTTTTATCTATTTCATAAATCATGTAAGAAGCTTTGCTAGAACACTTAATGGTGTGTCTAATATAAAATTTTGATGGTGGAAGGTGTCGTGACTTGCAATGTTCCC
Organism: Viscum album; assembly: GCA_963277665.1. Taxonomy (NCBI): domain Eukaryota; kingdom Viridiplantae; phylum Streptophyta; class Magnoliopsida; order Santalales; family Viscaceae; genus Viscum; species Viscum album. Next base: position 649,110,951 of record OY728119.1, read on the forward strand.
TTTCTAACATTAAAACTGAAGGTGGGAAGTAACTTAGAATAAATGTTTAATGAGACAACAATATGGTCTTGTATCTAGAAAATGGGTTTCGGTAAGTTTCATCTTGTTGTTTTAGTTGGAAAATGAGCACTGACTCGGATCTTAATGGCCTAGGTGCCTTTTTCCTAACCAGTTTTTGAGCATGATTTTGGTACTTCGAGATGCAACGCCACCTTTTGTATGATACTTCATGACCCTATAGAACATGTAAGAGTTACATTGTTCCCGAAGGCTTCTTGGGGATGATAAGTTCTATGGTGGGAAGGTTGTAACGTCCCGTGTTTTGAATCAGTTGAAAAATAAATAAATTAAATTATTCCACTAGCAGTGTAGGTCGGATTTAAAACCAAGCACCAAAACCTTATTCTTTATGATAGTTGACACTATGATGTGTTTTTTAAATAATTGAATTAAATTAATTAAATTAAAATTAAAATGGAAAAAAATAAATTAAGGGTACAAACCTTCTTTATCACATTAAAATATTTTATGAAATATTTTCAGAGATAGATAGTTAGTCAGTACGGGATTCCTAGAATAATAGACCCTCTACGTTGATAGAATTAAAATATTAAATATTTTTATTCATAAGGTTGTGTGTTTTTTATAAATGAAATAACTCTCAAACGGTGTGTCTTATGAGAAATTTGAGATCATCGTTAGGTCCGAAATTCCGAGTTTACCCTAGGAATCAGATAACTTTGATGTGTGTAGGGTGTTTGGAAACCTCGCATATGATAATACCCTCTCTTTTTAAATTAATTTATTATTCAATTTTTTATATAATAAATAATTATTTTCTCCCAAATGGTGCATCTTAGGAGAAATCTATGACCACTGATAGTTCCGAGATGTGGGGTTTACCCTAGGTAGGGTATAAATTTTTAAAGCATTATAGATTTTGTCATATCTTACCTAAAGATAATTTTACTAAGATGTAAATATTTTTGTTGGGCAGTTATATATAATAATAATAATTTTATTAATAATAATATTATTTTTATTAAAGACAAAAAAATTGAAAATTCTCTTCCACAATTAACTAATTGGGTCACAGTGTAAATAATAACTAGGAAATGTAATATATATGATATTAATAATTATTCCAATTAAATAAAAAAGTGAAATCAATATTAGTTTAATAGCCATTATCCCCTTTTTTAATGGTTGTTGTTTTTAAATTGTTAATGGTGTCATTGATGAGTTGTATTATATAATAATGTCTTTAATTATTGTTATTATTGTTAGTTTAGGACAAAATGATTGATCTAGATATTTATGATATAAATATTTAAAAAAACACATCATAGTGTCAACTATCAGATAAAAGAAGGTTTTGACGCTCAGTTTTAAATCCGACCTACATTACTAATGGAAAAATTTAATTTCCTTTTATTTATTATCTGCTTTATTCAACATTTGTTGCCTAGTAAAGCTATAGGTAAGGATAACCTCGCACAGCAAGAATCATATGATCTCTTTCTCTCTTCATTGTGTGATCTTCTGCATAAGGTTTTTACCCAAAATTGTGGCTTACCTAAAATTGTCTGATTTTTTTTGTTTTATGTCAAATCAAATATTGTTGGGGAGCATAGGATACTATACAAGTATGAGTTAATGAGTCTACTATCTTTCCCCTCATTTCATTTCATATTTTAAAACACATGTTGTGCTTCATGTCGATGCCTCTCGACGATATTCAATTAAACCTATGCTAATTTAATTAAATTGTTGGTATTAGTTGTTTCAACCTTGTTTGAGATAGATTAGTTTGTTTAAATTGTTGCTACATCATTGGATTCCCCTTTGGGTGTGCCAATGTTCTTGGTCTCCTTTTCTGTTGTCCCTAAATAATTAGATTATTTAATTCCATGTGTTGCATGACCCCTTTTAGGTTGAGCTTTAAATTAAAAAAAACTTTTTAGGGATTATTTTGAACCCTGAACCTTGATCTTTGTTATTTATCTATGCCTAATGATTTTCTTCCTTGTTATATTATAATCCTATCGAGCCATTATAAAGTGATATGTATGTTTTTTCTGCTTTCTCTGAAAAATTGCTTTGTTTATAACTTCTTGACTAGAATGATAATTAGTAAGTGTCTTGAGAATCTTATTTTATTTTGTTTCAATTATAAATTAATACCCTATGATATATGCTTCCTTGAAATATAATTAAATTCAAGGGAGTGAGAGAATGTGGGTTTCATATTAAAGACTAAACAAGGACTCTCTGTTCCTGACCGGTTATACATTATGTCAGGGAGATTATGTCTTAGGCTATACCAAACTAGGGTTTCCCTGTATTTCTAAATACTCATGAGTGATAATGGTTCCCAATGGGAAACTCATGGACTGAACAGTTAGAAAAGTTTCTACACCATGCCTCGGGAGATACTTGACCCTTTATGTGCGATACTGAGGCAGACTCATGATAAATTCATGCCTTGAGCGATACTTGTTCTTTTTTAAGATTACCTTAGATGGGATTGATGGTATTGGAAAAATAAAAGGATGTTCCATAGTGATACTTTAAGGATGATATAGGACTCCAAATATCAACTTGAACATAATAAAAATGAAAATGCATAGAAGGTTATTATTGATACTTCTTGAGTTCCATGTGAATTGTGATATGTTCTGGTTGTTTGAAGAACACTTTGTTGAAACATAAACTAGACCCAAGCTAAAGTACATGATTGGGGTATATTATTTTAGTATACCATCTATTTTTCAAGCCTTTATATATATGTGTGTGTGTGTGTGTGCATACTTCTTGTTACAGGTACCGTATTAATATTCACAACTTTGGATGAAGTAGGTGATATGGGTCGGGAGTCGTTGAGAACCCAAACCAAGTTATATTTATTTTATTGTGGTTACTTAATTTCTTACATATATTATATATAGGAACACGGAATTTGTTTACAGCATGTAATGGAAATGTTTAGACAGTGTGGGTGCCGACCTATTGGAATTTTATCTCACTCCCTTCTCGGGCGTCGTATGGTACCTTAGTAGACTTTATTCTCACAGTTAGGGATACAGTGGAATATACTACTTTCGGTGTTTGAGTGTTTCTTTATACTTAGGGTGAAGATTGGAGATAGAGGACCGAGCCTTTTCTTCATATGTAGTTTTTTCTTTGTGTCATTTCCTTTACAGATTTTATTTCAATCATGTATTCCCATTTTCTAAACCTTTACTTTAGTAAAGACATCATAGCATGCCATCATTTTGTATCTAGTTTTGTTTATCAGCATCCACACGTATTATGTATTCAATTGGGATTATTTATTTGTTTCTATTTTAGTTTTATTATTAATATGATTTTTCTATTTGTTATAAATTTTTGTTTATTCAAATGTGTATTACCTATTACTTATCAGGGCATATTATGCCCCACAGACATGATAAAAAGTCCCACACTGCGAGTTGGCACCCTCTAGCATTCAGGGAGACGCGCTTGAGGTTATGTGACCTACCTGTCTGTCCATTAACTTAGAGGTGAGCCATTTTGGGATGTTATGTTAGATGAACTATCATGGATTGAGTTGTGGGCTCCAAAATTAGTGTGTTTCACTTTAAATGGGTGGATATTGTAACCACCTTTTTAATTGATACTTAATATACTAAATGTTACTACTCATGTCAACAAGGTAAACCTTTATTTTTATTATCCTTCCTGATTAGAGATCTGCAGTTAAGAATTATTGTCCTATATTAGTTTCAGGATGGGTGACCTCCTAGGAAGTTTCTAGGGTGTGTGTGAGTGAGGATAAAGAACTCTAAAAGAACAAATTTTTTCTAATGAGGATAGACATTAGTTTTATAAGTGATCCTGATAAGTAATAGTTTGTGTTGTGTTGGGAAGGAAATCGAGGTATTACCAGAGACCCATGGGGTTAGATGACAAGGTTCATACCCAAGGAGGTTGGGTCCAAATAATGAATTAATACTCATTTTTTCAATATAAATTTTTTTTTATATTAAAACCCACATCACATACTCAAAATTAAGTAAATATTTTTGAATTTTCATGAAACTCAAGGTAAATTATATTAAATTCATTTATTACCTATCTGAATTGATCATCCATCATTCTCATGTGTAGTGTATTTAGAATGACCTAAAATTTATTTTTACACTTTAAGAGTTAAATAACATCAAAACGTCTATCACATAAACAAAACTAAGAAAACACAATCAAATTATTAGCCTATAGTGGCAGCCATTAGTCTGATAAGTGGCCTTGATGGGTAATCGTTTATGGTGTGATAGGAAGAAAATCAGTGTATTATAGGAGACCCATGGGATCAGCTGATCAAGTTCATATCTCTGAGAGTTCGGGTCCTAAAAATCACAGAAAGTGCTTGTTTTAAATATACAATTTTATTTTAGTTCAAAATAGGTTTCACATACAAAAAAGTGGTTATAGATTCTCATATTGTCAATAAAATCAATTTAAATGATCTCCAATTCATGTGTAACCTACAGAAATGAATAATGAATCCCTCTGATTTGTGGTGTAGTCAAAATAACCTAAAGAATATTTTTTCACTTTAAGAGCTAAAGAGGTTCAACAATTGTGTCACATACTTAAAACTACTCAAGCACACTCAAATTATTATGAAACTATATAAAAACTATCTTTGAATCATTTTATACATTTATGAATTAATCAAACATAACTCTAATTCTTTCTGTAGTTAGAATTACTTAAAGTGTGTATTTTTAATATAAAAATGTTATTTTAGTTCAAAATATTCATCACATAATCAAAATAAAGAAGATATTCTTTTATTTTCATGATATCTAATAAATCTATCTTAAATTCATTTTTGACTTGTAGGAATTATCCAAATGTCATTTTTATGCATTGTATGGTCAGAATAACCAAAAGTTTATTTTTTTCATTTCAAGAGTTAAAAAGTTCAAAATGAATGTCACACACTCGAAACTAAGAAAACATGCTCAAATAGTCATGAAAATCTATGAAAATTATCATTGAATCATTTTGGACATGTAATAATTAAACTTTTGTCATTATAATTCCTTGTGTATTTGAGATTATTGAAAGTGTTTGTTTTAATATAAAAATTTTATTTTAGTTCAAAACCCATTTCACAAACTCAAAACTGACCAGATCTTCTCTCATTTTCATGAAACAAAAGAAAAAATTTTATGACTCATTTTTTATATATAGTAATGAACTTCATGTCATTATTACTTGAGATATATTCATAACAACATAAAGCATATTTTTCATTTTTAATTTTTAAATAAGCATTAAACATGTATCACATGCTCAAAACTGAGTAAATGTGCATATATTATCATGAAACTCTATGAAAACTATCATTGGATCATTTGAGAAATATAATAATTAACCTAAAATCATTTTAATTACAGGTGTAGTTGGAATGAACTAAAGTGTATTTTTATATTTTAGGAGTTAAATATGTTCAAAACACACGTCACATACTCAAAAATGATAAAACACACTTGTATTTTCATAAAACTCTATAATAACTATCATTTATTCATTTGGTACAAGTAAAAATTAACAACAAATTTTTCTGATGCCCGGTGTAGTAATAATGACTGGAAGTGTGTTTTTTTAATAAAAAATGAAATTTTAGTTAAAAATATATGTCACATACTAAAAATTCATTAGATCTTCCTAGGTTCTCATGAGACTCCAGGAAAATGATCTTCAATTCATTTGTAACCTATATGAATGAACCAAATATCATCCTAAAATGTAGTGTAGTAAAAATTAACTAAACAATATTTTTCCATTTTAAGAGTTATGGAATTTCAAAATGCACATCATATAATCAAAACCAAGAAAAACTGTTTTGAATTTCATTAAACTCTTTGGAAATAATTTTTTATATATTTCGGACATGTAGGAATTAACTGTATGTTATTTAGAATTATGGTGTGGTTGGTTTGGCCTAACATACATTTACATTTCTAAATAGTTTTAAATTTATTAATATTTGTTATCAAAATAAATTATTTTGTATCATTACGTATATATATATATCACTTTTTTCCATTATAGGTACATTTTTTATGTTCATTAAAAGTTGAAAGATTATTTATTCATTGAAAATATTTTATGGATTTATTTTTTGTTCTCCGATCATGTAAATTTTAAGAGGTGGGATGAATTGGTGTTTTAAGAAACTTATAAAAGTTTCCGAATTTTAGAAAAGTGATGTTTAGATGATATATTTTTTTATAACTTAATTATAATAAAATAGAAAAACATAGTAGAATATAAATAATTCAAAATTACTAAAACCCTGATTGAATTTAACAAAATAAATTGAACAAGTTAAATATAACAAATTTTATATTTTAACAAAACAATGAGGTTGATGGTAGAAATTTTTAAACCCCGAAACGGGTTTTTTTAAAATATATACAAAATCATATCCACAGAAATATTTCTTTTTTAATCCAATATAGAAAGTGGATCTATCCCCAATATATAAGTAAACCGTGTTTTAAAATGAAAACCTCTTCGATTAGTTGATTGGAAGAACAAGCTTTTACCCCAGATATTCTTCGAAAAATGTTTTTGTAACGACTCTAGTTTTATTGTATTACTCGTTTAGAGATTTCTATGTATATATCAAGATTTATCCTTAGAGTTAGTGAAGTGTTTGGGTGTCTAGAACACCAGAAATAATATATTAAAATATTAATATTTTTTAATGTGCATAGACACGTCATTCACTTAAAAAATATTTTTCCCATTAATAGATACCTTAGATGAAAAATCTAAGGTAGTTGAATCTAGAATTAAGGGTTTACCCTAGCCAAGACCTAAAGATGTCTGGCGTCAAATGTTTTGTGGAAGGAAACCATCGGCGGGTAAATTTAATAAAATAAATAAATAATTTAATTATTTTTATTAAAAGACCTAACCTAATCCAACCACTACAAATACTATGTTATGTAAAATATCCTAGGTTAGTAACATAACCGTATGATATTATAGGGAATGAGGGAATCGTTCTTCATTGGAGGATCGGAATCAAATAATTATAGCGGTCGAATAGAGGTGAATGGAGAGGCAAGAAATGAATGCAGCAGATCTTGTTCATTGTTGGTAAACATATCCTTTAAAAATGATCTATCCATAAATGATGTAGGGACCATTATTTGTGGTTCCCTCTTTTCATATAAAACATTAATTATATATCTGTATTTAATTTATTTTTTTAGTGATTGTCATTATTTTCAAGGGCCCAATTATCTATATTTATTCATAATGCCATGCTTCACCCCTGCTTTCTTGACTTTATGATAATTTTATAGGATCACATCATTTTATTATGTACATCACCTCTTTCATCTAATTTTTTCCCATCATTCATAACATTCTTCATTATTTTCCCATGGGGTTAGGTTTTGAAATTGGCGGGGTGAATTAGAGCATGATCAAACCCTCTAATTTGTGGGGGTTTCAAAAATGATGTATGGATCGATGATTTGGGTTGTATCAAGGTTAGATGTGGGCTATGAGTGATGATTCATTGGATTGTATATCCATAAAGGTAGCTGACATGGGACATACTCTTGTGTAGTCAATCAAACCTCTGATTTCCAACCCAAGGAGGCCAGGAATCGATGTTCAGTGATGTTTCCCTTTTTTTGATCAAGGTGGTGCCCTGGTCAAAAGACCAAAGCAGGATTTATTAAAAATAAAAATCTTACATGAGTCTAAAAGATGGTATCATATTACAATATTTGACATGAAGAGGTAAAAGGATGTTCTGAAGATCCTCCAATGAGGTTATTTCCTGTACGACACCCTTATTAGCAAGACCATCAGTAACCATATTCCACTCACGGTAGGTATGGGCTGCAATGAAATTGGTGCATTGAAGAGAATAGATACAATTCATCCAACGCATAGTAAGAAGCCAAGATAGGTGAGTCATACCATTCCAAATTTCTTGCACCACAGTCGTAGAATCACTTTCAATCTACAAGTTGTTCTAACCGCAGTGTATGGAAAATGAGACTACATGAATCACGCTCAGCATTTCAGCTTTCAAAGGGGTTGAAATACCACAACCTCCATAAAATCACCCAATTATTTGACTAAAATGATTTCTATAGATGGTGCCACACCCTGTGGGTCCTGGATTCTCTTTGGAGGGGCTTTCCACATTGATTTTAATCCACCCAGGTATTGGCAGTCTCCAAAACTAAAGAGTGCGTCTCGGCTGGCTGAAGTTGGCAGCAACCCGAAGACATCACAGAACAACAAAATCATCCATCGAGTTGTCACAGCAGCTTTTCTAGTTTAATGTAGCTTCATGGATAGCGATGAGAATCCTCATTTTACCTTTAATGATGTTCAAATATATATTATTGTGAAAATAGCATTTATATCATACCATATTACATGAAGAACCACAACAATCCTAATGAGAAATAATTTTTTGTTTTTTTGGGAGCTTTCCTATTCCACGCAGCGTTTTAGCTGAGAATTATTAAAATCAAGCATCGGCCATCTGCAATCAAAGATGTCAAAAATATTTCTCCAAAGAGCAGTGGCAGTATCCCTAGAAAAAAATAAATGATTAGTATTCTATCGATGTTGATTACAGAGAAGACATTTAGAACCATGTTGGATCCCAAAATTTTGCGAACAAGAATCAGTGGGAACCCTATTTTGAGAAATATACCAGATAAAAGTGAGTCTGGAGGGTTTAATTCAAGACTTATTGAAGAATTTAACCCACATAAAATCATTTTCAGAGTTATTAACGGAGTGGTTGTAGAAGATTCTTCAACTTAGAAAACCATTATAACCAGGTTCCCAAGTTAGAAAATCCTCCGAGATAGAAAAATGGTAATTATCAATAATTTGAGCAACATTTTTAGGAAGAGTATTAAAATGATAGTTGATAACATTATTGATAGTATCATTAATATATTTAGGTAGGTGATTAGGAGGATTTAAAGTAATTAGTGGATTCCTGGTCCAGTTGTCAAACCAGAATTTCATGGAGAATTTTCTCATGACCACCCATCTAGCATTGGTCATAATGTTCGCATACATATTTCATACGGAGGGCCAAATATAAGAGTTCAGGTAGCTCATACTACCTCCCTCCAACCTATATAGGATCCTTTTTTGGATGAAATCAATTGAAGGGGTATCATTGTGAATTAGGTTCCAGGTGATTCTGGCTTGACATGCCTCATTAAAGAGTTTTAAATTTTTAATACCAAGACCACCCTTGTCCAAAGGCTTACAACACGTAGCCTAGGGGATAATAACAAGATTTATATCCAATATTCTGTCATTCCAAAAAAAGTTTTTAATATGAACATTCATTTTTTTGGTAAGACTAGCCAGCCACTTATCCCACTTTGACTATGGGGTCCAGTGGAAAGGTTCAAGTCCTACACAATGTTTTTGGATTATATATGTGGGATTCTGGGCATCGAGGATAGAAATTTGGAGCTGTTATAAGAATCTTCATTCTTAGATGGTTTGTGGAGATATATATCCACCTTCACTCTTGTATGGGTTTCTTTATGATTAAATATATCGGGTTTGTATTCCCTCTTGTTATGGTTTGGTCTGACTTATATTTTCTCTCGTTATTTGTCTCCTTATGGTTTTAGCAGCGTCCTTCTAGGTTTTTATATACTCAAAGCTACATAGAATTTTCCCACATGTTTTATGAATTATAAATATTATGGGAAGATGGATGGAGACACCAGTGGATCTTAGTGATACTTAGAGGCATTGGTTATGTTCAATGGTCGGGGTCAGAGATCAAGAGCTATGCTCTCTTAAAATTTTCTTTTTCTTGTTGCATTGAGTTGGAAATTCATTTCTAATTGGGCATGTACTTTTTCCCTTTATTCATTGTTTTATAGATACTAACTATGATGTATTACTTATAGTTTATTGCATGCATGTTTATATTATATATATTTCATTATTTTGTTACTTATCTATTATTTTTCAAGGAGATGGTTTTTTTTGTGCATATAGGTACATGGATATGGTCTCTAATTTCATTATGATTTATTGGTGCCTATCCCCATCCCCTAGCCTATTGGAGTCGATCTTGGGGGTCACACCCCACTTCCCATCATCCAGGCGAGCCCGAATGGGTCGGGTTGTGAAAGAGTTTTATTAGAGCGATTTCATCATTGGGTTGGCGTAGAGATTTACCAATGGTGAGAATTTGTTGGGAGCATAGGGAGGTATTTTTAAAGTGTCTCATGTGTGGATTTAAATCAAGGGAACCCAATATTAATGTGGAATCCAAAATATGCATTCACCAGGAATCAAACTACCAGCTTGTCAACTCAGTATACTAAGACATCAGTTGTAGGGAACCATTACTACACCCATAATATAGGATTGAGTACTTATATTCTTATTCTTGAGCTATCCCCTAATATATATATTATTATATAACCATGGTATTTCTTTATCATTTTTAGTATGACTTTATGAAGATAGATATTCTCGTTTCTGATAAAGAATCATGAAGATGATTAGTTAAGTGGTGAGGCCTTAGCTCAGGGGTCATTACATGAGGTGTTTCCTCCAGGAAGATAGGGAGTAGTGCCACTACCTATCAAGCATTTCGTTATACCAGTATATCGGGATAGGGAAGTTCATAAGCTTAGTACCCTACTTGGGTTATAGTATCAGAGACCATAGAGATTCTGCAGCAAGCCAGATCTTAAAGAAGTGTAGGATTGTCTAGAGTCGGTAATCTGATTGTTCAACCTTGTTTGGACCCCAACTGAGCAGATGGTTTCACTAGAAGCTAGTCTTTTAAATGGATCAGTATGGAATTAGTGGTGTCTGATGACGTAGACCCATGATGAGACTATGATCTCATGTAAAAATATCCATCAAATATTTCATGATGAGTATTACTCTTCATTATTACATTCTATGAAAATTCATGATATCCTGGAGTTGTAGTAGGTTGATATGATAGTTGTTGAGTATTCTTTGAGGTTCATAGAACTCATGTGTCACTCCTTAGATATGGTACAAAATAGTTTCTTTTAGTCATAGAAGTTTTAGCAGCACCTCTATAGATAAATCCATTCTATAATAGTCTCCTTGTACATTCCTAGATATGTTGGGGTGATAGAGATGGATTTGGTTATAGAGGGATTCCTAGAATAGGTACATCGAGCGACTAGAGTCATTAGTGGACATCATGGGGCATATTCTTTTGCAGTAGAAAGTAGTCATCATTCATCAAGGTCTCAATTTAGAATTTTAGCTCATGAAAAGACACATACACATGGATTTATGGTGTATAGTTTGCGTAGGGGATCTAGACATACATGGAAGGGGAGATGTTATTCATGTGATAAAATAGGTTGCATTCATCATGATTTTCTGACTCAATATGTTGTGGATGAAAGGAAGGAAGTTCATAGACCACTATGATATAGTCAGAACTTTGATTAGGGATATCTCATGTATAGATAGGATAGATCCTAGGGAGGTGGTGTTGGAAGAGGAGTATGTGGACCTTCAGTGTAGAGACCCAAGTCTTAGCGTACATGGACATTACATTACTTTTTCGAAATACTTAATATATAACAAAAACAGACACCAAAGGACCGTAATAGTTTAGTGTCTTTGGAAACTCGGAACATAATCTTCTAATCATGGTGAAAGATCTTCAACATCTCCCATAAAGATCCTGCCCTTTTGTTTTCTTACCTAAAACCTTTCTTTAAAACTTGGGGAAAAACATATAAAGGGTGAGATCAAATTCTCAATAAGGGTAAGCATGGATAAAACAAAACAAATCATATACATTTGAACTTAAACATGAACATAATGTTTAAACATTAAAATATTGAAAAAAGACATAAAACATGGCAGTACGTAAGGCATAGATCATAAAGAAACATTAATCATGATAAAATAGCATGGGAAAAAAATTTAATTGTGGAAAAACATTAAGAACATGAAATGATTTCCATAGTAGCCAAGGCATTGCTGCCAAGACCTTCTTGGTGGACAAAGTCTCTTACTGAACCGGGTTTACTTACCGTTCATGCCAAGTATTTCTGAACCGTATTTACTTGTCGTTCCATCCATGTCTATCTCATGAGATATAAATCTTTACCCAATGCATTGGAGGGATATATAGGTCCCACCCATCTCATAATGAAATCATTATTATGTGTGCCACAATATAAACATAAATCATTCATCATAACCCAAAGAATAAAATGGGTTTCATAAAAATCATCCCATTATAACATAATCCATATAAAACAAATGGATATCATTTCATCATAAGAAAAATGAACCATGTAAATCATAGAGACATTATACTTGAAACATAATCATACTAAATAATTTCATCTTAGATGGAAAATAGTTTTGAAAAATCACTTGAAATGAATTCTTGAGGAAAATATCCTTTCTTCTTAAAAATCATTTTCTTTTTACAAAATTCCATGAATTTTAAAAGAAAAGTATTTTGTTGAAAATATTCATGAAATATTGTAGATTAATCTTCTTGAAATTAAGGCGTTATGAAACTGTAAAAATCTGTTCATGCCGACTAAGTTAAAAAAACATTCTCCTCGTACTTTTGTCGGAAAAGTAAAATAGTACCACATATGGTAAACAAAAAGGAAGATTCCTTACATACCATTTAGTAAAATTCAAAAATGGGTAAAAGTTAATTTAAAAATAAATGAAAACATTTTTATAAAACTTGGACATGGATGATAAATATAACACCCAGTAAATACTTACGAACAAACAATCTCGGATAAAAATTGAGATTGCGAGATTTTCCCTTACCTTAGGTATGATATGCTTCATACGTATCCGAACCTATTGTATACTGATTTAAATAATGTAATTGACTTATTACAGAATCATATTCATTGTTATGATGTCATATATGGTTCAATTATAGCTTTATATTACCCATTCTTTTGTAAATTCCATGTTAAAGAAGTGTTTGGGGTAAAATTGTTTCATTTATCGTACGTGTTTCGACTTATTGTTCTTCATATTATTTCTTATATCCTGATTTAATTAATTACAGAATGTAAGACATGATTTATATATAACATATATTCATCATACACATATATATATGATATATCTATAAATGGAATGAAATACACCGTTCCTGGAGACGGTAGGCCGTACATACGCATGAACACTGTTTTCGTTTCCTTATTGAATTGAATGGAATTAAGTAGATGACATATATATATATACATAAATCCAGTAGCATTATTATTTCATATATTTCATTATTATTTAGTATATATACTTTATAATCATTCATGAATGGTTAACATGAAGAATGAATCTCATCGCGTTCGTGGAGACGGTAGTCCGTACATACGCACGAGCGATGATATCGTTCCCCTAATTATTGAATAGAATTGGAGTGGATGATATAATATCTCAGAATCAGTATTTTTTTTATAATAACCATATATAGTTATTCTTTACACCATTATACCCATCCAAGTAGGTGGTGGTGGAAAAATTGATTACACCACGGCGTGGAGATGGTATTTTGTACGTACGCACGCGCGGTGATTTCATTTTCCGTAGGATGGATAGAAGCTGAAATGGGGTTGTTTCACATTTATAATAACATATCAGTATATTAGTGATACTGATGTTATTACTTCATAATTAAAAAACTAATGAAGAGGAAGTATAAGAAGAAAGAAACTTGAAAGAATCGGCAGAAGAGATTACCTCTTCTATGACACACCTCTTTTAAGATTCCTCTTAAGGCACTAGAGTTGGTCTTTTGAGGAGACCAAAACCTCTATAATGTTTCCGGGAAAGTTGATAAGGGAAATCGGCAGGGTTTGGCTGAGCTTGAAAGATCAAAATTGTGTAAGGAGAAGAGGGAGGAGGTGCCCTTTTATAAGGGAGGAGAGGGGCACCTTAGGAAAAACTTAAAATATTATTTTATAATAAAGTCATATTCGCTTTATATTAGCTCCAAATTAATTTATTTCAAAGATAATATGGGGATGGGTCGAAATCCTCGCAACCAATAGGTTTTAGACAAGTTTAGGTTACTATTTTAACCTTATCATTTAGATTTAACTCTAAGTTAAATAATTTAACTTTTACCATGTCTTCTTGTTTTCTTACACTATATGGTTAATAAACTTACTATAACAAGCCAAAAAAACCCCCAAGTGCTTCATTATTAATATATATAACCCAATATAAGCTATTTTTCTTAACATTATATTTTTAGGAATAAAATAACAATTAATAATATAATATTTTTTTTAAAATCTATTTTATGTCAATTATGACACTATTTGGTAATTGATATTTGTGAAAATCATAACAGCATGATTATTTAAAAAAAAGTTAATTAACTCAATAATTACATGTCATATTAACATATAAAATTAGTTTAATTTATAAAAAGTCTCAAATTACATTTATTTGGTTATTTATAACATCAATTATGTTAATATTTCATTAATAAGGTAATTACTGCATCATCCTTGTGTCATAAATAAACTAAATTATTTAATGTATAAAAATTATAAATAAAATACCATTATGTAGGAAATATTATTATCTTTATAATGAATATTTATAGTCGAATTTATCTTATGTATAACCCTATATTCAAAATGTTTTAGTTATTAAACTTGGATTTTAACTATTTTAACTCTTCTTTAAATAAAATAAAAATAAATGTCCTAATCAAATCCAATTGGACCTAAAGGGTAATATTTCATTCCTAAAATTGTTTATGGTCTAATTAAACTTATCCAATAGAATTAGTCCATTTGTTAGTGTAATAATAATATCATTTGTACCCTTAATTACCTTATTTACTTTTAACCGTGGTAAATAAAAGTAAAAAGTTACTATTCACCAAAAATTATTTTTATCTTATTGAACCAAATTTTAATGCTTGATATTAACCATGTCTCTTGGAGTTTCGAAATTCCACTCACAGAAGCGGTAAAATTATGTTTTGTGTAAATTTTCAAATTCTCCTAGGAGGTGGGTAAAAGACAGTGAAAAGTTCAATAAAATTCTTATATATCTAAAATTATTATAAAATGACTCCAATGAATTAAATTGAAATTATATAGGTATTATGTATCAATTTTTACCTAAAATAAATTTAAATAAAATAAATAATTATTTAAATAAAAAGTCTGTTTTTAAATAGTAACCTAGTGTTTTCAGTATTCATCAAAAATTGAAAGTTTCCAGAAAAATACCAAAATTTTACCCTAGGCTAATTTCGATATTCCGAATCCAAAAATGAAGTCCATTTTGAAAGATAAAATTTCGAAAAGTGGGTATTAATATTCAGAACTGCTATTTTATATAATATTTTAACAACATATCGTTGTTTAGTGAAACTCGATATTGCGTACAACACACGCTATCGTGGAAGGTCGTGATTGCGTGTAAAGAAAGACAAGTCAGTGTTGTGTGTAGTGCAAGATTATTTTTCTATTGTGTATAATTGAATCCAATCGTATTTCATTTATACATTGAATATATATATCTATATATATATACACTCAATGTTTCATAGAATAACTTCTATCAAACGAACTTGAAATTTTGTGTAACACGATCCAAGAATAGCGTAAGATAATCTTGGTATAGCATACAACAAAAGACATCAAATAAATTAAAAATAATACTTCTCATAAAATCTTGGCATGTTAAATTTAGAGGGGGGAGCAGCTTGTATGGCATGATGTTTCACAAAACTTCCACCCCCCAACACCAGTTAGCCCACTCTAGGCTATGGGATATACAAATTGAGGCCATGGGGAGCATTAGGCTATACAGGGATATGACCAGTCAGCTCATGAGGTGATATGAGCTATGATATATGTCAATTATACACTTTATGCAGTACTTTTATACACATATATGATTCATTCCTTCATCTCCATATCCATCTTATGAGATTTCTATCGTCTGATTAATACATTTTCCCAGAAAAAATTTCTAGAGGATTTGATGGGGTGCAATTCTTCAATATGACTTATCAGTCATTGGTACGAGATGGTGATTAATAGGGAGAGTGTTTCATAGTACCTCTTAGTCTTCAAAGGGAAACTGGATGATATAATCTTGGGTATATATAAGTTTACATGGTTTAGGGATAGATTTATTTTCATGGAAAATGAGTTAGAAACCTTTAGATAGAAGGGACAAGATTCTCTTTTGCGGGCAAGGGACATCTCAAGGCTAATCTAAGGGGTATTTTGAGTAGGAAACTACAACCCATCAAAAATCAGATGGAGAGATTATCCCTTATCACAGTAAGCTATTGAGGCATCTGGATTCCTTATATAGTGGAAGATTATATAGAAGACCTCCCAAAGATATTTAAGTACTACATTTAAGGTTGGAAGTAAAATTATGCATTGAATTTCACCCCCGGACCACACCGATATATTTTATGGCATATCAAATGGAACTTATCAATTTCATGGATTTGAGGGTGTAGTTGGAGGACCTTTGAGAGAGGGGTTTAATCAGACCTAGTGTGTCCCTCTAGGAATCTCCAGTCTTGTTTGGTAAAATAGAAGACTGGAGATTGAGGCTTTGTATTTATTATCATCACCTCAACTATGTAATGATAAAGAACAAGTACACTTTTTTGGGGATTGATAGCCTCTTTGACAAGTTGATAGTCATGAATTGGTTCTCAAATATTTATCTCAGATCCATCTACCACCATTTTATGGTTCTTGAGGATGACATTATGAATATGGAATTCTGATTCCAATAAAGACCTTATGAGTTTCTGGTGATGTCTTCTGGTGTAAAGAATTCGAAAAAAATGTTTATGGATGTTATGAACCAGATCTTTCGGCCATACCTGGACCAATTTTTTGTTGTCTTCATTTATTACATTCTCATTTATATTGTTTTAGAGGAATATCCTAAAGAGAATCTAAGAATGGTCCTAGACATACTCAAGGAGCACCATATTTATGGGAAGCTCTTGAGGTGCAAGTTTTGGATCCTAGAGGTTCACTTTTTGGTGTATGTCATCTATGAGCATGGTTTAGCTATGGACTCAAAAAAGAATGATGTGGTTCTTTCTTGGGATCCACCAAAGAGTGTGTTAAAGGTGTGGAGTTTTCTTAGTTTTTAGAATACAATAAGAAGTTTATGGAAGACATCTCTAGGATTATAGCCCATTTGACCACCATCACAAAGAAAGCATAGTTGTTTACCTAGGCAAAGTAGTGTCAGGGGGCCTTCAAAGAGATGAAGTGGAGGTTGACCAGTGACCCTATGTTGGTAATACCAATGTAAAGAATGGATTATGTGGTGTTTTGTGATTAGTCTATATATGGTCTTGTTTGTGTGTTCATGTAGATGTGGGAAGTGATATCATTTGATTTAAGGTAGTTGAGACCCCATGAGTGGAACTAAATGACTCATGACCTAGAGTTGTTAATAATAGTCCTTACTCTGAATATGTGTAGGCACTATCTTCTGGGTGAGTTTTTTATTGTTTACTCGGACCACTAGAGTATTTGGTATATCTTCACTCAAAGATATATTAACAAAATATAGAGTCATTGGTTGAAGTTCTTATAAGACTATGTCTTTTGGATATTCTATACTCTTGGGAATGGAAATGTGGTGGCATATTCCTTAATCAGGGAGTATTTTTCTTTCCTTTTAGAGGAGTAATTTGATAAATCAACTTCATTACATCTGACCTTGGTGGAAGAGAGGGGTGAAATTTTTCTTCAGTCAATGGAGGAGACACCTCCACTTCTTCAGTGCTTGGGAGAGTCCTAGTTGGGAAACATTGACTTGGAGGTCCTATGTGACCAGATATCCTAAGGAGATACAAAATACATGTTTTCTGAAGGAGGGGATTAGGCCCTCCATTTCCATGGATGGATGGTGGTTTTAGTCAGGTTGTGAAAGGAGGTGATGAGGGGGTTATAAAATTCCCCTGGGATATACATCATGGTGGGAAAAATTGTTAAACGGACCTTTAGATGAAATTTCAATGGGTTGGCATATGGTAGATCATTGACAAGTTTATCTCTCTGAGTCTCAAATTCAATTAGGTAAAGGTTGAGAACAAGGTTCTGATAGGTTTGATGTAGCCTCTTGAGATCTCGAAGTGTAAATGGGATGTAAAATCCATGAAATATGTGATTATGATTCCATATATATAAATATGAAATGATTCTATCTAGGTGAGTATTGACTGAATTACCAAAAAGGTACAAATTTATAATATCTGATTGATAATTTTAGTTCAGAGTTTGGGGAATTTTTACATGCGGTAGATCATCTATCTTCATGAAGTTCACTCAATTGTCATCATTGGTTATGATACTCTATTTACATAATAGTTGTGGATAGTTTTGTAAGATTATTTAGGGATTCAATTGTGTTTGGGCATAGAATTTTACCCCCATATGTATTCCCAGAATGAGAAAACTATCCAGGTGTTGAATGATAGGTTGAGGGCCTGTGTGTTGGACTTCCTTCGAAGTTGTGAGGATCAATTTCAATTGGTATATTTTTATTATAATAATAGTTATGAATCTACTATTGGAATATCAGACTTCAAGGTCCTGTAAAGAAGAACTAATAGGTTACCCATATGTAGGACTAAGGTTGGTTATATGTCTTTTTTTAGTCTATAGATGGTGTAAGTGATGACAGATAGTGTTTAGGTAATCCATGAACATAAGAGGATACCTAGAGAAGACAGAAATCCAACATAGATCAATATATTATCCCCTTGTAGTTGGATAATGGGGACCTTGTTTTCCTTATAGACTCCCCATGAATAATATTGTATAGATTTGGCTGGGTAAGAAAGGTACCCTCATGGTCCATTAGGCCATTTGAGAACATAGGGAGGGTTGGGGAGGTTTATTGCTTCTTGGATATACCCCCATAGTTAGATTGAGTGAACAACATCTTCCATGTGTCATAGGTGACAACATACATGATTGACCCTATCCAGGTTATTGAATGGGGATATCTAGTCATTGACGATGGATCCACCTTTATATATTACCTAGTTAGGATTGAGGGTTAGCAAGAGAGGATCAAGTATGGGTATAACATACCTTTGGTTTGAGAGGTTTGCAAGAACGGGAGAATATATGAGAGGTATTGGGAGCATGAGAGCCAATTTTGTGCTCAGTACCCCAACTATTTTTTATACCGTGTACCTTTAAAGGATAAAATACTTACAGGATGAGAGAATTTAACAAATGTAGATTTATTGGATTTGTCATTTGTAAATTTATATGTACATGTCTAAAAATATCATTGGAGTCAATGTGTTTTTTAGGTGTCTCAGGTCCCTTGAATTTATATATTAAAAATATTAATATATTTTAATGCACATGTAATCATCGTTATATAATAATTGGTTTTCCCTAAGATATAGAACACATAGGATAAATATGGTATAACTGTAGAATCTGAAACATGGGGTTTGTCCTAGTTGTGACCTAAGATTGTTCTGCATTGAATGTTTCTTAGAATGTCGCTTTTGGTGGATGTGTTTAATAAAATAAATAATCTAATTAATTATTTTTACTAAAATACCATAATTCAGCCTCCCTTTATAAGTACCCTGTTATGGAAAATCTCTATGGTTATCCACATAACAGTAAGAGATTAGAGGGGAGGAGTGAATCATTTTTGGTTAGAGAATCGATATTAGAGGATGACAGAGATTAGATTGAGCTGAATCAAGAGGAAGGTTGTGAATTTAGTAGATCTTTTTATTCACTAGAGAATGATTTCTTCACAAATTATTGAACCATAAAGGAAGTATGGCTCATTTTTCTATGGTGTTTCCCTTTTTATTAAATATAGAGAATGCATTTGTATCTACTTTATTTTATTAATAATTTACTTTCCTCTCATGATATTGGTTGTCTATTTTTATTTTTTTTCATGCTTCACCCATAATTTTTCACTTTATGATCATTTTCCTATATTTCATTAGAAAACTACACACATCAACTTATTATTGTTATTTATCTCCATAATTCATCATGTTCTTCATATTTGGCCCAAGAGGTCATGGTTCACATCGAGACAGAAGATTCAAGCCTGATTGAACAAAAAAATTCATAACAGTAGCACAACTATTTTATGGATCAATTATTTGGGTATGGTTTGAGCTTAGAAACAAAATTGGATAATGCTTCATGGATTTGATATCTTGATCCATGGTGTACTCACAACAAACTCGCACATGGTTATTCAAACATCCAATTTTTATCCAAAGAAGTCCAAGAATCGATATCCAATGATGTTTCCCTCGATTTCATTATATTTTAGTGGTAAAATAGGTTTAAGGGGGTAGGAAATGGTGGATATGGGCACCTTATAGAGAAATATTTTTTCTATAAAAAACAAAACAAAATTTCATTTATCTCAGAGGAACACACTTAGCTACAACTGCTAGGGTTCAAAATGAAGATAATGATCACACACTAGGAATGGACCTTACACTCTGTGAAACCCTACGATGGTAGCTCATAATATAATATAGAAGTACATGGTAATGGGAATGTATAGGAAAATGGAAATGTCTAGGAGTACATGGGTTGGTACTCAGACACAGCCACAGTACATGGGCATGGCCCAGAGTACATCTCCATGACTAGATGGACATGTTCATGGGCTAGACGACATGGACTATCCCTATGTGGTCAATAAAAGCCATGTACCATGTGGAAATTTTTTTGGGTTCCATGGTGCCAGCCAATCCCTCTGTGGAAATGGACACAACCATGTGTCTAGATGAGGGTACATGTCATGTGACACTAGGTACACATCATGTACCCCCATCAGAATCTTCTACCTTCATTATATCCTTCTTGATGACTCATATATTTTCCCCAAATTATGTAATTCTAAGTTTTTTTCCACATAGAACATGATGGAATCCTTTGTAGTGGATTTTTAGATATGATGGGAGGTGTTGAGAGTGTGGTGCTTCTTTAGGAGACTCTTGATTGTTAGCAGTGTCCAGTAAGGATCATCATATCGATGTTGGGGTTGACCCCCCTTGCCTCAGAAACACAAGGGTGTGTGTCCCACATACCATCTATCTATTGAGTGGTACCCATGTCTCACCATGGTGTGGGTACTCCATCTAATCAGTGGAAACCCCTCTCAAAATAGTGTGTGGTCCCTCTATCTACAAAGAAACACCCCTATCAAACCAGGGAATGGGTCCTCTATTTATTGAGTGGAACCCCTTATCACACTAGGGTGTGGTTCATCTATCAACAGAGTGGGAACCCCTATAACACTAGGGTGTGGTTCCTTTATTGAATATTGGGCCCCATCGATTTTAGAGAGAAGTGGAATGTTGTTGGTCCTCCACACAGTTTATTCTATGTCCACTTGATATACTCAGCATTGTGGGGCTTTAAAGTTTCTGGCAGACTCATCTCCTCAGCTTGGGTGTAGATATGGAGGTCCCCTTTCTCTCTCATCTGGGTTTCTTTATAAGCATATATGTTTTCTCTTTATTTCATCATGTTATGGGTTGAGATGAATTCTGTTGTATCTCTATATTACTCACTTTGTGGTTTTCAGAGTATCCTAATAGTAATGTATATTCCCACACCTATAAGGGATTTTCATAAACATTTCATGTCTTATGCTGATGATATGATGATTAAAAGTCATGTTAATAGAGAATAAAGATACATGGGTGTATTGGTCACATTTTTGGGTCGGTAACTCTTCATCATTCTTTTTCCATTGGTTTTTAGTTAAGGAATTAATTTGTACTTGGGATTTTATTTTTCCCCTTCACAGTTTCATTTATACTTTCATACTCAGATGTATTCCCAGTATTTTATTGCATGCATGGTTGTACTCTTTATGTTTTAGTATTTCTTTATTCATCTACACTTTTTAATGTAGATGGTTTTGTGTGTGGATATAGGTACTTTGGTTAAGTGATCCTATTTCATTATTCCTTATCGGTGCTTTTTTCTTACCCATTTCCTATTATAAGTGAGATTGGGGTGGTCAAAACTGGTTTGAAGCCAGTCGGGTGGGCCCTTGTTGGTCGGTTCATGATAGTGTATAAAAATTCCTTAGCCAGTTACTTCTTTGATAAACCAAGATCGATAACACAAGTTATTTTATTGGTGTATCCGGATCTATTAGATGATGTTGAGCGAGCTAATAGTGGGATATACTCTACACCTGGTCATAAATCCCATGGTCCGACCTCTATGATGAAGTCATTGTGGATTATAGGGGGAGCACACCCATGCTTTGGGTTCTGGTAGCCGATGGGCCTTGACCCAAATTTTGGTGAACTGTATCAATTTGGATTGACTATTATATAGTGGAATGACAACACCGAAAAAAAATTTATATCCAAGTGGAAATTAATATGGTATTTTAATTATTCTATGAATTTCTTGACAACATTACTATAGCACAGTGGACTTACTGTATATATTTCTCACTATAGTAACACAATTTAATAAAGAAAATTTTTCTTTATATGCTGATATTGTAGTATGGTTTTTGTACCCTTTGGTTTTACCCCTTAATTTTCTTCTAACATAGTAAATCTTATTTCCTTTTAGTGGAAGTAGGTATAATTCTTGAACAATGTAAATAGTTATGTCATGTGATCTTCTAATTTTTCCTTTTTGTTTTTATCTCTTTTACACTTCCTCTGCAAATTCAACTATCATTCATTACTTCTAGAGTTTTCATAACACAAGTTTATATCATTGAATTTTCTTGGATCAAAAAAGACCAAAAACAAAATTAATTTTCTTTATAAAAAATTACAAAATAAACTAATTTATTTTTCATAAATTCATCATGATAAAATCACTTAGATCACACCGAAACTACTTTAGATACATCAACATGTTCTTCCATTTTTGCAATGGTTTAGGTGGCTCTTCAATAAGTTTACGAAAAATAAAGGTTAGGAATGTGTTTATTTAGAAGGTAATTTTGGGATTTTAAGGGTGGGATTTATACGAAGTTATGATTTTTCAATAATTGATAAATTTGGTTAATTGAGTTGGATAATTTGGACGAATGTAGGTTTGATTTGGTTTTTTTAGATTCTTTTGTATTAGTTTTTTCAAATTCATTGGAAACAGCTCCATCTGCAATTGATATTATTTTAGAACTTTTATTTTTCTAGTTATGGAATTATTTGAATATAATTTATCGATAATTTGCTACTACATATATTTTTTATCTACATTTACATCTACTACTTCATGATCATCTGTTTCTTTTACAAATAGTTCATCTGGATTATCTATAAATGGATCATCTAAATTCACGAATCTTATTTTTTGGAACTGTTGAGGGCTTGATGACCCCTGAACAGTTTTTATACTCTGAAAATATAGTAGTGATATTTTCCCTAGTACATTCCACTTTTCTGGGACAATATGGGACAGTAGAGATATTAATTATGTTAGATAGAAGCTTGGTTTTCCTGATGTATTTCTAGTTGTAAGGAGTGTAAGATCAAACAGAATAGTGTGATTTATGGGTGATATGCTACATCTTTCTACCATGAAATTTTCTATAAATCACATTATAGCTTCTATTTATATGTACTCCTATATGAAATGGTTTTTTGAAATGATGTATGGATGCCCTGTTCTTGGTGATAAATGGAGTACATGATATTTGTTGAAGAAAGTGTGGGAAAAAATTCATATTCTTTTTGGTGGATACTTTAATAAGATTATATATAATAGTGAATGAAAGGTTTCTCTATTAGGGATAACTCTATGGTAAAGACATTATAGAATATACTTATCTCTTTCTAATTTATGTTGTGACGGTGATCTATTCCCTTGATTTTGAGATAAGGGTTACGAAACAAGAATCTCTAAAAGACATGAAATATATTTGGGTTCCTCAAACTAGCAAATTAATTTTCCATTTTTTGGAGTGAATAATCTTATGTCAGCTAATTTAGATCATTATACAATTTTTATGTATTTTTTTAAGCCACAACATTTAAATATAAGACATAGTGTTTTATGTTTGAAATTTTTTTCCTTAAGGAACCAAGTTATGAAGATGTTGTTAAGTCATCATGGAAATGACCGGATATGGATATTAAGAAAAATATCAGTTCTGTGGCTTCCAGTTTATAGTAATGGAATAAATAAGGATTTAGAAACATTGATAAGTAGATTGAAGATGTTAATAAAATTTAAAAAAAAACTCAGAGGCAGTAGATGATATAACACTTGATTAGATTTCTAGTCTTGAAAATAGATACTTGATGATCTAATGTTTACAAGGTTATATTTTTGGAAAATTAGGTTAAAGGAATCTCATATTAAGGAAATATATTAGTATTGTACCTTCCTTCGGCGGAAGGTTGGTTCTAGAAAATGGATTAATCATGTTTCTAAAATTAAACAGGATGATGGAAGTTGGGATAAAAATATATAATGAATGGATGAAGTTATATATATTTCTATTTAAATATTTTACTTGTAGAACATAATAAAATTTCCTCATATGTTTTGAATTTTATTGATTGTTTTATTACAATGGTATGAATGGGTCTCCTTCATGTGATATAAAGGAAAAAAATTATGATGACAGCTCTTAGTCAAATGGGAGGAAGACGAGCCACCAGAAAAACTTCTGAATTGTATACAAGTCTACCATTGAGAATAATTACATTATAAGGATGAAAATGAATGGATAAGGTGAAGAAAAAACATTATAAAGAGGTTTCTACCTCAATCATGCCCAAGACACATGTTGTTACTAGATAGTTTATCCATGTCCTCCCCCCCAATCACTTATAACCACCCTAGGTAATATTTAAAAAACTCCAAGCAGGTCTCATCATAGTTTTTTTGGGATAGTTTTTTGAATCCTTTCCACATCCCGAAATATATTTTATACTTCATTGTATTATTTTTTCTATCACTACCCCCTTTTGTAGGTTCATTATTATTCACAAGACTGGTTATAGAGAATTGATTTTTGAGGTTGAATTAATCATCCCAAGTGGACTCTTCTAACGGATTCCCCTTCCAGTAAATTAACCACTAGGAAATAACAACTCTATTTTACTGAGTGGAGTGGTGTGATAAGATTTTTTCCGGTTCTAAAAAGTTATGAGGTCTACAAAATCAGTAGGAATTCCTGGATAATAATTGTGATTTTTGAGATATTTTTTTCCTTTGGAACACCTGAAACACTAGTTGAATGTAGGTGGTAGGAGGTAATTCTATTTTATAGTCTACCAAGATAATATACTATATCTCTATGAAAGGTTCATAGAATATAGAATCCAGCTTTAGAGTTAAAAATGAAGTGTTGGTTTGTTGGGGGGGAGGATACAGTTTTAAGAATATGGGTCCCCCACATGGAAAGATAGGTTCTAATGCTTATGATCATCATGTTACTCATGGAATGGTGGGAATGAGACAAAATATTTTAAGCTATTATAGGGCCTTATTTTGGTCCAATAATGCATGTGTTACTACCGCCACATGGACCCCACTATGGAGGATGTAAAACATTTAGGTGGTTTTCACCCATAAAAACCACAAATGGTGTGGAGTTAATAGAATCATACCATGTGATGGTTTTATAAAATTCATCCTATAGGATCCAAAAATACTTGTACTTCAATTGTAACCCTATAAAACAATAGACGTAGGTTTCTAAACAATTATTAATCACTTCAGTTTGGCTATTCATCAGTGGATGGTATAGTGATCTCATGTGGAGTTTTTTCCCTATTACTAGAAAAATTTATTATAGACATTACTCGGAAAGAGAGGTTTATGATGGTTTAAAAAGTATTTATGGATGTATTGGACCCATAAAGTTTCTCTCAAAAATATTAATCATGGCTTTAGCTTTCAAACTGCGTTTGAGGAAGAAAAAGTGGGAATATTTAGATAGCATTTCGTCTAATACTAGGATGACATAGAAGAATCTAGATTTAAGGTGGATGATGATAAAATATGTTGAAAACCCTCTCATATGATTTCTTTAATGGATAAGGGATGTAGAATATTGGATGGGTATATGATGGAGTATTTATAGCATTTAGATATTTTCCATTGTTGGATGTAGTTCATTATGTGCTGGTGCATGCATTCCCAATAGAGATTAGTAGAAAAAATAATTAACTATGGAAGAACCGTAAATTACCACCCCCCCCCCTCTAAAGGGGATCATGAAACATTGTGAGTGTTTTTTGAATCTTCTGTGAATTATTCAAGAGTAATTTCAAACACATTGTGGTAAAAAACGACTTTGGGGGAAGTTCTATTAGAGAGTATATGGTGGTGAATATTGCAGATAAATGGGAATATTTTGATAACTACCACCAAGTAGAACCCCTTGGGCTAGGTTATAAAGTCATCATAGAGGTGAAACTTTAAGGGGACCTCTTTATGGGAGGGGCATTGGAAGTTGAAATTTTTTCACCGAATTATATTAGGCTTCAAGGTGGTAGCCTAGTAATTTTCAAAAGACAACATTGATGATTGTGGGGGGAGATTCACAGATATTGGAGGTATTTAAATATCCACTTGTTTAAAAAAGTTATAAAAGGTCTCTCTAATAAGTATGGTATCTAATGATGAATGGTGAAAACCAATTCCACGCTTTACTTATCATGGGTGGATTTGGATATGTTCTAGCCAGTTAGAACTTTATTAGAAAATGAAATGGGTCATTTTTATAGCATGAAGAAAGAAATGACACTATGGCCCAAGGCATTAAATTTGACCTTGAGATTTTAAGAGAAGTCTCGAAGAGAAAAAACAGGTGTGGTGGTTAGTGTCTTCCTTTTGTGGTTAAAGGCTTGCTGTTTTGAGGCAGTCGATCGGAATCCCTCCTTGCGAGTGAGAAGTATAAGGGGGTGAGAAATGCTTCCATAACCATTAATGAAATTCTATTATTAGTATTTAAGACCAAGAAAACCATGGACCCACATGACCAAGAGTGGGATTATCCAGTCCAAGATGGATTTTATTTTAGTAGGATCTATGGACATGCCTTCTTGGGAGATAATGAATCCCAAATAGAAATTTTAATGACTGTCAAAAGAACATTTCTTATGACTTTAAAATAAATGATTCTCATTTAAAATATATAAAATTACTAGCACATTTATGATATGGGAGTTCCACTCATGACTGTAAATATTTTTATCATCATAAAAATTGTTGACATACTGCTATATAAGGGTCCAAAACAAATAATTCACTATTTCCAGGAAAGTTGAAGGGGAGTTTGTGAGTCTGAAAGGCATGACCAAGAATTCATAGATCCCATTGTGAGTAAAAAAGGTAGTTTTTTCCATATCATTATACCACATATATATTTTGTGGCATCATGACTTATGGGTGAGTTTTGGGAAATTTTTTGTTCCATGTAACTCAAACAAGAATTCCTCAACCACCAAAATTGAGAATTTATCTAGAATAAATACCTTTTTTGGACCTGATAGTCAGTGCATATATTCGATGAAGTATTTTTCTTTTGAACTAGTAATACTATACAATTATGAGAACTCATTCTTGGTTTTATGGTACCTTGAAAAACATAACATGGACCTAGTTTCCAATATCATTCTTCTGAAATTGAAAGTTTCAGTGAGGACGCACCAAAATCGGTCCCTCCCTTGTGAGTATTGTGAATTAATTGTCATAAGGTCATTATAGAGGGATTTTGTGGTAGTGGTAAAAAATTATTAGTGGTAATTGAAGTGTTTATTTAATTATTGTGATTTATTAGTGGTTAGTAAATGCTCAAACTGATTAGAGTAGTCAATGCTCCAAGTGATGGTCAAGCCTTATAAGGAGAAGATAACTTGTTTTGCATGAGTGGCTCCATGAAGGGTATGAGAGGTTTCCCCAGTGGTAAGATTCATTATTATGAAATAAAAATTAAAGTTGACCTCTCTAAGGGTATATAACCATGAAATCTAAAAGATAAAATACAAACAACTGATTTCCAAGACATGGTATCGGATCAAATAGGTGTTGGTGCCCATTGTAAAGTATACGGGTTGGTATAAGCCTTCAGTCCATTGGAAATGACCATATCTTCACTTGCTACATTGTTTTTTGGTGGTATAGATAAAGAGACTAAGAAGAGTACTGGTCTTGGGATAGATAATATTGGGTATGTCCCCACTCTCCAAAATTATAAGAAGGGGGGTGCCTCCCACCTGACCGTACACCTTCATTGAAGTTAAGGGTTCAAGTCCATTCATGTGGATGTAATTACCAAATCTTTATTTTTTTAGTATTTGACACTCAACTTTCTCAATTTGATCACTGGTATTTTGGGAAATTTTTTTAGGTAGAATTATTACCACATCTATGGTAGGTGTGAATTTGTATTTAGTGAAAAGTATAACAATCATGTTTGAATCTTGGAATTTTTTCATGGGAGCATAAGTATTACCATAGTGGAAATAGGGTCCCATATTGCATTATTTTTTCCATTCTTGGATAGATAAATAGTGTACCCCATGAGCCCCAATGGAACTCTAATGATGTTCCTCTGACTAGATGTTTGGTTTTTGGGATCCATCCTTTTATCATTATGAAATGGAAAAGAACCCATCTATAGAAAACCTAAGTACATACTCGATTTATAGATTATTCCCTCATGACCAAAATGAGAACTAGGACCACCACCCCATCGAGAGGGACCCACACCTTTGCGAATATAAATTTCAATGAGGCGAGCTAATCACATATCCTATAGGTATGTTTTAGGGTTTTATATATATACCCAATTTTTAATTTCATTATGAAACCCTTGAATAACGTAGTAGACATATTGTTTCTCCAGTTGGAGAGTGGAAAGTGAGGCTAAATATACAAAGTTCTCAATATAATCTTGAACAAAATTGTGCTGGTGCAGGTTATTTAATTCCTCATAAGTATTTTGGATGTCAACCCTACTAAAATTCTCCATGACATCATCCTTGAATGTTGGCCAAGAGACTCCCTGCCAAACATCATGAAAAGAGGTAAACCGGTTGATTATAATTCCATCCTTGCTCAATTGTGAAAATAACCCTTCTCAAATTCGGGTGTTTGATTAATTCAAAAGAGTAATTCCACTCTCACAGTCCAAACATAATGATTTTGTCCATGAAAACTAGTAATTTTATGTTTCATCAATGACCCTTTATTCGAGTCAACATTGGATGAGGGTGGGTGGAATATCAGGATCCCTCCCGGAGTGATCAATGGTGGATGAATCTATTGTGTGGGAGACTGAGAAATCAAAAATTGAGGAAAGATTTACCTTAAATTTTTTTGGTTCCTTCTCCTATTATTGAACCATGGCAGAAACATTTGTCTATAATTAATTGAAGGCATGCACCTCTTCCTGGAAAATGTGATCTTCTTATTCTAAGCATCACCTCTTTTGTGTAGTAAGTTAATTATTGGTTGAAGTCAAAGTTCTAAATATTTTATTAATTTTGATATCAATCAACCCAAGGAATTGTTCAACACCTTCTAGGGGATACTGATTTGAAGTCTCCAATAGAAGGGAATTGTAGGTCAGACCAGTTGATGAAGGCACGCATTAGAAAAATCTAGGAATCATATAAAAGGATACTACCAATAATAATTATTGTATAAGGATATAAATGTAGGAATAAAGTGAAGAAATTATTTCTAGAATATGATATTCCCTCAATCTTCCCCTAGCCTCAGGCCCTTTCTTGTTAATCTCTCCCTACCCTCCCAACCTTCTATCACTTATGACTACCCAAGGGAATATTTAATAAACTCCTAGTAGGTCCCATTTAATTTTGATGGGGATTGTGTTCGGATCATTTTTCCCCTGTAATATAATTTCCAATTGGATATATTTTTTGTTCTATCAAAATACATCAATATAAGTCTTTTATACCAAATGGTTTTCTTGATATATTCTTTAAGATATTATGTAATCTTTTGGGGAATAATATGGTTGAGTTGATGAATACCTTTTAAAGGGGAGTGATTTTTGTTGATAAATTTAATGATACTCTCATTTCACTTTTCACTAAAATTTATAAACCCACTTCTCTAGAATACTTTAGGCCAATCATCTTGTGAAATTATATCTATATTATTTATTCAAAGGTGTTAGTAAATAATTTAATTTATTTTTTATCTACATATTATTTTGGGAGGGAAAATTGATTATTTTTATTATGAGACTTATTAAATATAATTCCATAATTTCCCATAATTTTTTTTCTTTCTATGAGGGTTCATTCGACTTTTTTTAAGAGCATAACATATTTGAAATTGGATACAATGAAATCATATGGATGTGTTGATAGGAATTTTATGATACAGGGTCTGTCAAGAATTGGGTTTGATGTTAAATTAGTTGAAAACATTTTGTTATGTGTTACTACAATTTTTTATAAAATTAATAATAATAGTTTCTTATCGAGGAAATTTATAGGTTCTAGGGTCTCGATATAAGGTGACCCAATTTATCTGTATTTGTTCATCAATGTTATATATGTTGTTTTAACACAAATAATCTATAAGTTCTAAGGGTTTAATTAATGAGTAAAATCTAGATAAATGAGGTCCACTTATTAGATACTAATTATTTGCAGATGGAAACCTCCTTTTCTCTAGGGAAATATAAGAAGAATTCCAAACCATTTTCAATCTCACTAAAAATATAAAATGTTATCTAGGAACAAGGTAAATTTCTCAAAATATTTAGTATATTTTAGTAAAGGTGTTTTCATGTATGAAAATAATAGATGTGTGCCATTATGACTGTTAAACTATATGAAAATCATAAAGTGTACTTAGGTCTCCACACAATTATTGGTAGGTCTAAAAAATATGTGTTTCACTCGACTATATATATAATTATGAAGATGTCTTAGGGTTGTAATTGTAAGAACTTATCATTATTTGGGAAATAAGTTCTTAAATTTGTGTCCCATCCATTCCTTTATATTCTATATATCTTCTTAAGATCCATGAGACCATTGTGGAATAGTCAAATGTGACCTTGGAAAATTTCTAGTGGGGAAAGGTGAAGGGAGTAAGAAAATACATTGTCAAAAGTGGGTTATCTCAAGAATTTCAAAGGTTATGGGTGGTTTTGATTTTAGGTGCTTTCAGAATTTTAACATTAGTTTACTTTCTATGAATGTTTGGAGTCTCTAATTTGAAAAAAATTCATTATGAAATATATTTTTAAAATAAAATAATTTCTATAATTCTATATTTATGGAAGCTAGTCTTGGATATAGTAAAATCTTTATGTGGATTGCTATTTTCTATGTGAGATCTCTATTTGAGGAGGGCCTTTTTGAGAGTATTGAAAATGGTTGTACTATTAATATCTATAGATATCCTTGTTTCTATAGTAGATTAGGTAAAAATATCATCCCATTTGTGATTTTAGATATCAATAAAGTTACTATCCTGTATTTGATTAAGGTTGAATTTTCTAATTCGTAAGTTGATAATATTATTAATATGTTTAATCAATATGATTGATTGAAAATACTTATCTGCATAATCTATTTTATAGGTTCTTTAGACAATTAATGTTAGAGTTTCACTATAGATGGGTGATATGTGATCATATTTTGTTGTTTTTTTGTTAATGAACATTCCATATTATTTTAATCTGTGGAACTAGAACATTATTTTGAAGTAAGATCTTATGTCAAAGGTATGATTGTATTGGTTGAACTTATGTAAAGATATTTTTCCCATGAGAGATAATTTTAATGTCATATAACTTGTATAGTGATCAATGTATGCAACGTTTGGATGGTGTGTAAACTGTTGACCCTTGGGTAATATATTTCATTTTTTTCAATAAAGAATGATTCCAATATTTTTCGAGATGAGAAAGTGAGAAGGTGTCGATGGAAGTCCCCAAGAAAGGTTGTGAACATGTGTTGAGTTGATCAAATTGGATAACACCTTGAAAAATAGAGTTTAATGTATTATCAAGATTTATTACTTACAATAATCACTAGTTTTCTATATATCAACAAAAACAAAGATTGTTAATTAATGGGAAAATATGGTTATAAGATGTTGACATTTTTCGTGATGTAAGAAGAATATTTATCTATTGATGTTTATCAACATTGTTTGAATATGAGTTGATGTCGCCGCTTGATATTTTTTATGTCAATAATTAGTTTTGTTGGTTGTTTTCATATTATTGAGCTTGAGAAGATAATTTGATGATAGGATTTCAATTGAGTTTGAATTGTTTTTAAAACTATATCTCTATGAAGAAATGAGGCACTGGTTATGATTAAAAAATTAATATGAGCATCAATTTTTTCATTTAAGCATGAAAATGTGAAATAAAATCGTGTAATTTAAATAAATATTTGAAAAAAAATAAAGCTGGTTTTTTAGGAAGAATTAAATGGGAAATTTCAAGGAAATTTTAAAAGTGGAAATTCGTAGGGATTTAAAGGAGAAATATTTTGATAATATCTTTTGTTAAGTAATTTTAGAGATTTTAAAAGGAAGTATTGAATCTAGTTATGATGATAAAATAACAAGATAATTTATTATGAGATTTAATTATAGAAAATAAGAGAGAAATGAATATCATGTAACAATTTTGAATAGGAATTTCCAATGTTTGAATATTATAAAAATCCTGATGAATATTTCATGTTTTGGAATAAATGGAAAGATAAGATCATGTCATTATTATTCTTATAGATTTACATATTATAATGTTTTAATATTGGAATATTTTTTATGTGATAATACTTCTTGGTATATATATAAAATAATAGTTGAATAGAAAGAAGTTATGAGACACCCCAGACACGCACATTTAGATCAAGTGTGAGAAACATACTCTTAACATATTGGTTTTGATACCAGTTGAAGCAAACCAAACATAAACTTATATAATAACAATGTAAATAAAAAATATCAAGTCTCTTGTATACTCAATACCTTTTAGGTTTAGAGTTTTATAGAATTAGGACAAAGCACTGCGAAAAAACTCACTACTTTCTCACCCAATAGTTTCCACTTAACAAATGATCAAATATCATAAGTGAGCAAAAGATAAATACATGAATATGAGGACACAATGAAAGAATTTGTTTCATAGAATAATAAATTCATACACAATAAAGTATGGATCAAAATTTATGAATAATAACATTTGGATTTTTAAATAAAGAATTATTTATCCTAAAATCTTATAATCATTCGAATATGGAATAAAATAGAAATTTGGAATGAGCATAAGCATAAAAATCATAAGATAATTCAAGGATAGATTAATCATATATTTTCAACAACATTTATAATGGAATCACCTGACCAGATAATTCCAACAATATATCTTAATAGAAAAACCTAACCAAATAATTCCAGCATCATATCTTAATGAAATCACCTAACCAGGTAATTTAAACCTCATATCTTAATGGAATATTCTAACTAGATAATTTCAACATCGTATATTAATGTTATTTCCTTACCATAAGATTCTAAAATCATATCTCCATAGACTTAACATTAATTAATTCATTGAAAATTTATTACTAACCCAGTTTTAACACCCCATATATTATAATAATTTAAAGTTGCAACTGATTTTTTTATAAGAAACATTGAATGAAAATGAACATTTTTATAATTAAAATATGATCATTATAACATAATCAATGAATTAATAATTATAAATATAATTAGATATATTATAAAACCAATATAGAAAATTGAAGAAATGGAATCGAATAGTAGAAGTCTTCTTTAGGAGGCTCATTTATTCAAACTTTGAAGAGAGGTAGCTTCAAAAGGGTTTTCCCTATACTAAGATTAAGTTGAACTCCAACATGTGGGACCTGAGTGATATAATTTGGTTAATAAGTTCAAGATCATGAAAATTACTATAAGATACAATCTAGTGGAACCTCCCCCAAGGCAACCACTATCATATTTCTTATCCTTATGTCATGAAGAGAAATATTACAGGGTTATGTAAGTAGAAGTTAGGTTGATATAAACATTAATTTTCAATAAAATAAATTATTTATATATCACATTAATTTTAATACATTTTATACATATACCTTAAAATAAAATGATATGAAATATTTAATACTAACGACTTGATAAAATTTAATTAGTGTAGTTAAATAACTAATAACAAATTATGATTAAAAATATATTTTCTAAAAAAATAATTTTATGGGTAATATATTTTTAATTTAAGGAACTAAATATATTATGGTTAAATGATGATATTAATGAAATATATTGTTTATAACAATAATAGATTAATTATAATTTAACTAGTAATTGATATAAAATTAAAATAAGAACTGTTAATATTTGAAAAGGCACTTTTCCGTAAAAACGTTTTTTCTAATATATCTTATGTTTTAAATTAAAAGTTTACTTTCCAATATTTGGAAATTCAATTTTAATTACTAGTGTTAGAATTTGGATTCATCGCATCTAAATCTGATAATAATGGTCATCTTATATTTTCTAGAAAATCACCACAAAAAATATTTAATCATGGTTAAATAGTAAAAATAAGTTCATATTCTTTGGCTAAAAATTTTCTAAATAAATTTGAAACTTATGCCCTAATGTCTCAAAAAATATTTTTCATCTAACTCCCATGCGATTATATATCTACCTAACACACAACTTTTGTTTACATGGAAAAGTCCCCTTTTCACCAATAAAAAGCGTCTCACATAACCATAATTCTAGACACACTTAACCTTCAAAATCCCATTGAACTGCAAACCGTTTTACCTCTCATGGTTCCCTCTTCAATTTTTTTCATCCCTTGTTTATAATAAAGTGTCCCTATTCCTCCATTCCCAAGAGGTCCTCCAAAAGAACATACAGTCTCTTAATGTGAGTACTATTCACTTTCTAACATATTCTTCTTAATATTTCTCCGCAAAACCTATTCTAACACAAATATCATAATTAAATCAGTATCATTAGTATAATAAAATTTTATTATGTTGAAACCATTATCTATTTACCACTCATATATTATGAAATTAAAACATTACTCATATTATGTGTGATCTACCGCATCTATGAAATACTTTTATAGTTTTTCATCACCGTCTTACATGGATTACTCTAAGAATTTATTTAATGAATAAAATTGATATTTATGACATGAAAAATATTAAAAAAAATTGAAATAGTTATTATATTAATATATAACATGTTATTAATATACCACCTTCAATTTTTAAAAAAATTATTGAAATACGCACGTCAATGATTTCATCTTCATCAATCAAAACTAAAAATTTTTGGAATGAAATTAGAACTCTATAAATCTTTATGAGTAACTTATTTCAGTACCCTAAATAATCTATTAATGATGAATGTTTTTTCAAAGTATGGGGATAAAAATTGATATTTCAATGCATGTGCGGAATAATAAAAAAATACAAACTTTCGATGATGAAAAAATATAACTAAATATTAAATGTATTAATAATGATAATAATTAATTAGTATGAAAGATAATATATTTGAATAAGGTTATAAAATAATTAATTAAAATAGTTATGTTTATCATATAGGAGTATAGATAATGTTATACCAAGCTGGAATCAAAGGTAAAGGTTTTCATCCACTCAACCTATGGTTCATTGACTCAACATTTTTCTCCCTTGACTATGCTTTTATATGATTCTTATATTATTCCATTTATTTATTTAATATGTTAAATTATTTTTAACAATGGCGATTTTTCATTTTTTCTACAAAATCATCTTTTTGGATGTACTTATCCATTTAATAAAAAATTTTGTTAAGAATAATTCTAATCTTTTCAATAAACTCTTTATCATCCATGTCTATATTTTTTCCTTTCACAAACCGGTATTCCCCTAATGAATTTACATGATACATTGGAAATGTTGAAAAAAATTGATACTTTCTTAATCATTTCATTGAAATTTCCAAGAAATATCAAATGGATGACTTACTTTAAGAGATGATTTTCTCCAATTAATTATATGAACATAATATATTGAATGTGCATATGGAAAAAAAAATCCTATAGAAAAAATATAATCATATAAATTTATGAAAATATTTTTTATAACATGAAAATGACATTTTAGTCCATGAAAAAAGAATTAAAATATAATTTATCATTAAATTAAAAATTATATATGATAGTAGTACCCTGGTATAATATACATATATATGTCATAGTGTAACATACATTATAATTACTAATATTTATTGAATGTAAAACAATAATAGTATAATACATGAATAATGAAATTGAACATACATATAATTGAGAATAGTAAATTAATTAGTTTATATTAGATTTCTTGCCTCTCGTAATTATTTTAATGATCACATACACAAATGTTTTTTGAACTTTAATAAAGCGTGTTTCAATTTTTTTTTAGATTTTTTGTTGATTTATAGTTATAGGAATACAAATGACCTAAATCTGTGTTCACAGTGGGCCTAAAGGATCATTTTTTAATCCTACACCAATGTGAAGCACCATCTAGTGGATAAGAATGAACTATCCAAACAATATATAATACCTCAACCCAAATACTACTAAATGGATATCCTGAATCGATGCTCCATATGGAATTAGGCATGCCTCCCCATTTTCCAGAGGCTACTGACTAGTAGTGAAGGCCCATGTGGTTACTATGGGGATAATATTCCTTTTTTATCATATTTTGTTACACAATGTAAATAAAAAAACATATACACATCCAGATATTCACCAAAATAGGAAAAGTGATAGTAAAATAAATAAAACAAAAGAGGAAATATTGAAAAAATGTTTCATTCATAACAACCAGATCCCTTTTGGGTGGATCATATATATACAGTACCAAAGAAACATAAGTCAAATTAAAGAAAAAAGCTTATCCTGAACTAGTCCCAAGTCTATCCCGGTCCCATCATCTGACTCCGACCTAGGAATCCAATCAACAAGCATCAAGATCTATCCTTGCTCGGTACCTTCCATCAAAAATAGTGTTTTCTCTAATAGCCAAGCCTTATAGAGTGTCATGTGGGATGTAAGTACAAATCAATAGGAAACCACTAATGGAATCCCCAAAATAACCAGTCCATTCAACAAGTTTATGTCGATATACTACTAATAATAGGTTACCACCAATAGAATAATTAAATATTAGATAATACATAGACTTTGATCCCAATCTTCATGGTGACACCTAAGGTCAGAGATTCCCTCTTTTCCATGAACCAGTGTATCCCGGATTAGGGATATGGATCTAATAACTTATGTTACTTCAATGTTTTACGACCGAGGAAACCATGGGTATAAAAACATAAGGAAAACCATAGGGGATCCATTATGCATTCCTCTCTTACTATGTCAATCCAGTGTTTGGGGAAGTCATATGTGATGTTCCTCTCAATTTCATCAAGGTGAACCCATGGAATCCAACCTTGTAATTCTCTAAACAAGATCCAAGTAATATCCAATCTAATCCATTAAGGGTATCATGATTTACTAGAATCCTAGTCCACACCCATAGAATTTTGTATTTTATAATCAAAACGAATCCAAAGATCTCATCCTAAAACATTCACAAGGGAACCCCAATGGAATCCATGACATTAATCTATGTCAATCAATAAATAATACATCACCCAACACCTAGGGAGAGTCAAACCTAGGCATTTGTAGTGATGAATAAGTGAGGAATCCAAGGACTCTCATGGAATTCCATAGCTTTGTACATCCTTCAATCTAATGAGGAAACCTCCAATTATATTCAAATGAGTCTCCTAACGAAATCCATGCTCACTAAAGGTATTCCGCCCATTTCATCCAAGATTAAATCTAAGTGATGAAACCTAATTAATTCACACATAACAAGAATTTACACAAGGATAATCCAATTACAAATACCATATTTGAAAACTCATGACACTTTGCAGTCTCACTAGTTATTATATAATAGCCTTATATTTTCTCTAAGGATCGGTTAAATAGGATGTCACTCATGATATGTAAAGGATAAAACCTTATATGTTGCTTATAGACACCCAATTTTACCAACACCACAGTTAATCAATTTATTTCATGGTTAATTTCATTTCCCCATTTCAAATACCATTTCCAAAACCCATTTTTCCAAATAGCATTTCAAAACACTAATTATGTTGTGTCAAAACGATTTGATATTTCATTTTCTCAAAATAATGTTTCTACTAAATACAATATTAAATTATATTATTTCCAATGTCACGTTATTAATAAGTTTTTCAATTAAAAACTACCTCCTCACATGAATCAAGGAATGTTAAAGTGTGTTCACTAAGGAAACCCCTATTTATAGTGATTTATTAATTTTCTAAAGTAATCACTCTGTGACCCGGTGATAAGACCATTACATGAATATAGAATAAATACAAGATGATGGGAAAATATAAGGACCACCTACCTTAATTTTATACTTTCAAATATTTTTTCAAGGGATGAAAAAAACATATAAGGCCTTCCAAGCCTCACACAGGCCTGTAAATGTCAATTCCAAGCATGCATTGATGCCCGATCCTCTATATCACACCCAAAAACCCATGTTAATTAATTAAAATCAATTAATAATTAATTTAAAAATTAAAATTGACCCAAAAATTAATTCAACATAGAATATTTTCTAATAAACTCGTGAGGAACATGCAACTCGACAAAACCTCAAACAATCACCCACATGAGGTTTGTAAAGGACTCCAAAAACCATTCCTTAGACAAGCCATAACAAGTTCCACCAAAACAAAAACCAATTAAATTTAACTTAATTGAAAAACCTTAATAGATCTAGAAATTTGACCAACTATTGACGGAATTATGAACGAAGATAGGTGGTTGACATCTCGAAAAATCCTCTATGGGGGTAAGCGAACACCCCAACTCCTTCGGCTGATTCCACCATTCTCTAGTGGAATCAAAATAAAATATCTAAAGAAAGGAAATTAAATAAAGAGAAAAAGGTAGTATAAGAAGGAAGGTAGAAAATGAAGTGGGATACACACCCAAACTCTAAATAAATAACCACTGGGATCACACAAATCTAAGGCAGAATAGAGGGAGGAGGATCTCAGCTAACTAGGGTGTTCATGTATGAGGGGGAAGGAACTTGGGGATAGGAATTTAAATAATAAAAACTGAAATTATAAAAATAAACCTTTAATGGGATATGTTGTTTGTGAAATAATTTTCCAAAACTTTTTCCAACATTATAATAGTCATTTTCCAAGAACGCATCACTCGCATAGTTAAGCCACACATTTTTCCAAACTGTGTATACTGGAATTGTCTCAGGCTACAACGTTTCACAGATTTTTTCTGCAACTGTGTGCAAAATGGGTTCCTATCCACTATCCAAAAACAATCCACATACTTTCCCTATTAAATCATCTTGGTTTCCAAAATATATTTCACTATCTATTTCGAACACACATGCATAGTAAAAAATGAAATGCACACCTCCCCACACTCAGGGTGTCACATGGTTCATCCTAAATGGTGCACACCATATAGTTTAAACTATCCAGAAAAACCCAAAAGAAATTGATATTATCTCGAAGCTCCTAAAAATCAGCCAAGTTCCTGAATTACCTTCCTAGCCACAAATCATGTCTAAAAACATCATATTAATACACTCAGGTACTAATAATCATGTTTGAAAGCCCAAGTAAAATAACCATTCCATAAACCAATTAAAAGCTAAAAATAATTTTAAATTTTAAACATTTATAATATCCTGAGGTATTATAAACTCTAAACCTTAACAATTTTCATCCCAGAGATGTCTCAGTGGTCATCCATCTATATCAACCAACCTATTTAGTCATCAACTTCCTTTGCAATAGATGTGTTCTAACTCTGAATGTCAAATGTCCTCTC
Source organism: Viscum album (assembly GCA_963277665.1). Taxonomy (NCBI): domain Eukaryota; kingdom Viridiplantae; phylum Streptophyta; class Magnoliopsida; order Santalales; family Viscaceae; genus Viscum; species Viscum album. The sequence continues at coordinate 649,150,998 of OY728119.1, forward strand.
GAGAATAGCTCTAGAATCAAGGCATTAAAGTATATAAAACATGATCCAATGAACATACTCATTATTGAACCTCTATATAACACTTACCTAGTCTCATCCACCCCATAAACTGATCCATGTCTTCATCCAATTGATCACCTAACTCATAGTACTCCATTCCCTAAGATTTAACATGTAACATACAATTACTAAGCCATGGTGCTTCCACCCATTAAATTTCCTATTGTAAATCCATACCCATTATAAAATTATTCTCCTGACATAGTTTATATATCATTGTGGTTGATAACACAAAAACATCATTCGATGTCAAATCTCACTCTCATTTCTAAACTTTATGACAAAGTGAACATGCATACATTTTCTAGGAATAACATGGGCACATTGATTTTCTCTCAAAGAACCCCAACCAAAATCCAAAACATACATTTCATATCTAAAATGACATACCTGATGATTTTTAGTCTCACTTTTTCTAATTTCACACCAAACCAATTGCCATCATGAATACTCCACCACTAACTCTGCATGACCATGACCTTTCTAGCATAAGTTTCATACATCCAAGACTGAAATATTTCTCCCCATAAAAGGGGTTTCCTTATTTTAACTTAACTTAATAAAAAATAAAAAAACATGGCCCATAACCAATTATTCCCTAGACATAATTACTAGCATGACTGAATATTCCAATTCTTTAAAGCCAACCAGCAACAATAACTCATCAACTATTCCTGAACCAAGGGAATGTTTTCTTTGACATATGGTAAAACTAAACCCGAAATGATGGTCACCACCATAAACTATTCACCAATTTAATTCCCATTACATGGATTCTCTTTCCCTTATCCTCGAGCACATTCTAAACAGTTTTCTCTACCAAACATACATTCCACTCATCCTTAGCCATTTTAACCCTTCACGTCAACCCTTAATGATTATGAAAATGTCCAAAATAGATCATTTATATTATCTTAAGCTATCTAATCGAAGTGAATATCCTTTCTGCATTAACAACTCGGTTCCCAACATACTCCATAAATATATGGACCCTATTAAGGTCCTTAAAATTCATCGGTTATTGGCCCGCAATGGTCTCTCACCAATCCAAAACCCACAATAATCACACATAACCAATGTGCATGACATAAATCTCATTTAAACGTAGAGGTAACACGCTATCATGACACCCAATATTCATTCCGACTAACACAACACACCTCACACACACTTGGGGCCTTGACCCTAACAAAAAATAATGGGTGTGCACTCCCTTTCCACCCAGATCCATCACACCTTTGTTGAATGAACTTTCAACTGAGGTCTCAACAAACCCATTGGTTTTACATCACTAAACCAAGTTGATCATTCTTCCAATTTATTCTAGTCTCATCAACATATAATCCCTTTAAACAATTTTTCAAAATTAGGCATAGTACCTATTCCATGATTTATCACATGTTGCCCGCTAACCCACAGTGCTGCAACACCATAGGTTTCCATCTATGCTTAAATGAGTGTCAGTGTCATCCACATTATTAGCCTCCACCTAACTCCATTCCAACCCATGCATTTTTACCCACTCTCTCACCACATAGATAAGGAGTATCTAAAGTCAATAGGATTAGGAACCTAGTTAGTCATGCTCATCAAAGCCAATCTGAATACCATGAAACTCTAAGTGCCTCAGAAAACAAAAATTTGAACTGAAGGTGATTTCCCTAAGAAAAATAAGCCATAAACATTACCTTTCCATAAAATGGATAACATATTTCATGAATTGATCCCATGTATTGAATCATCTATCCATGCCTTGAATGAATAAAATAACCATAACACCAGGATAACCACTTTGGTGAACCCAAAATCACACAAAACGGCAACTCAACACCAATCTGAGATGCATTCCAATGAACATTGGACTCTCACACCAATCCACTTAGTTTTTTCCCACACAATGCAATTCTCATAAGAAGCATTCCAACCATCATTCCACAACACACGACATCTAACATGGAAATAAAAATTGGTCACTCCAGGTCTCACATGCCTATAGCTACACACCCAGCATCAAATAAACAATTAGGAAAGACACAAACTCCATGGTCCTACACAAACACAAGGGTCATAAGAAACTGTGATACAAGGAAACATCTATCAACATTAAGGTCACAACCTAACTAAAGGCACAATAGGTAATACACCGTTAACTAGTACAGCCAAACCCATAAAGGTCTCAAAACCTCAGATATCTCACTATTCCAACTACTTATACACATTTCCATGACATAAAATAAGGGATACTCATTTCAATGATCCATAAAGGTCCTACCATTTCTTATTTTCTTAATTAAACTTAACAATTAAAACCAAAGGATTCACATTTTAAAATTTTCATCCAGATTCCATGTTTTGATCGTTCACCATTTATTTAGATACCAAAATCATGGTTTGGTTAGATGGAATTTCATTGACATGTTAAAAAATGAAAACATTTTATAAGTTTTTTACTGATACTTAATTTAACCAAACCATCCCTTTAACAAATGATTTATATCTACCCATTTAACCAAAATTCACCGAAGGAGTTGGTTAAATATCATTTCACTGTACATTTATAAGTGAAAACAATATATAAAAGGATTCAAACACATTAAATAACCAACCCCTCTCAAAATTTAAATTCATTGGAAGATATAAATGACTAATAGACATAAACAACAAGAAATAACTAAAACACCAACACAAGTGAATCTAGAATTCTATAAATCACAAGAAACATACAGATGCAATATCTATCATATGTTCCTATAATGATGTTTTAATGAACACAGCTTCTTTCAATACTGGGATAATAGGAGAAATCCCATAAATTAATAACATAATTCCCAAGTGCACCACTCAATGCAGAAATAAATCAATAGTAAAAGTGCAAAGAAATAACAACATTTCCAAACCATAGAAACTTGTTTTTACCTAGTATATGTGGTAATTTCACTCATGCATGAGCTCATTACAAATATACAACTACATCATAACCCCCTATCCACAACGCTCAAATATTAAGAAAAAAGAAATGACAGATCTGGTACCACCTTTTAATTTTCTGATCTAGATGTTACTAAATAGGTTCCCTAAGGGAGTGTGCCACATGGCCTCAATAACACATCCTCTTACACCAGAGGATACCGACTAGTTGAGAGTGCCCATGAAGTTTCCATAGGGATATTATTCCCCCATTATTATAGTGAATAACACAATATAAATAAAACAATACAAATACAAATCCATATATTAAGAAAAAAGGGAAAGTGATAATAAAATAAATGCAGCATCAGAGGAAATTATGAATTAAGGTTTCCTACATACCAAACAAATCCCTCATGATAGGATCAAACACATGAAACACTAAAGGAAAAAAAGTAAAATTAAATCCAACAGCCTATCCTAAATTATCCGGTGGTATTTCTTGATCCCATAATCTAATTATAACCTATGAATCAATAAAAAACATCAACATCAATCCTCTCCTAGTATGTATACTTTCAATGAATAATAGTGTCTACTTGAGTACCCAAGTGTCATGGTAGCATGATCAGGGTGATACTAAATATTAGTATCCCACCACCAAAAGTGTCTCTAAAGTGACAAGTTTATAATACACATTGATGTAGATGTTATAATAATAATAGTTAACAACCTTTAAGAAAAATTAAACAATATATAATACATAGCCTAGGATCCTAGGATCTATAGTGACACCCAAGGCCAGACATACCATTTTCAACCAATGTGAGTGTATCACTTGTCGGTGCGATGGATCTTATAACTCATTATTCTTCTAAGGTGTTTGAATAAGTAAACTGCAACCATGAAAATAAAAGTGAATCCTTTGGTGATGAACTGGGAATTCCCCTCTTACCAATTTCATAAAATTTCCTTGAAAGTCAATCATGATGTTCCTCTTAGTTCCATCCAGGAGAATCCATGGAATTCAACATTGGAATTCTATAAACTAAATTTAAGGAACCAACAATGTAAGGAATTCAAATTATCAATCTTGACTAGAATCTAGGACCACAACCATGGAATTCTATCTTATATAATCAAGCCAAATCTAGGGAGTTCATCCCATGAAATTTTCAAGGGTAGCTTAAGGGAACTCATGTCGTTAATCTGTGGAATTCAATAAGAAATACATCACTTGAATTTAAGGGAGAACCTATCTAACAAATTCACAATGATGAATTGGTTTGGAATTCAAGGTATCACATGGGATTCCTTATATTTTTAAATCTGTGAATCCTATGAGGCTTCCTCCCATGGAATTTAAGTGATTCCCCTAACATAATCAATGATTACTCAAAAAATTCCACCCATTTAAAATGCAATATTGAATCCCAAGGATGAAACCCAATTAATTCCGCCCATAATAAGAATTTAAACAAAAATAAACCAATTAACAATACATTATTTAAAAACTCCATGCCATAATGAAATCTTATATTTCATCTCATAGGAGCCTTATCTTTTCCCAAATGTTTGGTTAAATATGATGTTATTCGTAAGCTATAAAGGAAAACACCATATAGTTTTCTTAAAAGATCCATATTTAACCAACACCACCATTTCAAAATTCAATTTAAGGTTGATTTCATTTCACTATTTCAAATCCCATTTCCAATACCCCATTTCCCAATTATCCATTCAAATTACCAAACACATGTTGTTAAAACCAATTCATAATACATTTCCCCAAAACACCATTTAAATTAAAAAATCATCTAATTAATTTATTTATATGATCATATTATTATTAACGAATCCCACTATGAACTAACTCCCTACAAGACTCACGTCATGTCCAAGGGTGTTCACTAAGGTAGAACCAATTTAAGGTACTTAATTAATTTCTTAAATTTATCACTTGGTGGCCCGATGAGAATACCATTACATGCACATAGAAAAAAATTGATACTATGGAAATATTTACAGACTACCTACCTTAATTTTATGGTTTTAAGATCATTGGATATACCACCATTATGGTGGATCAAGGGGAGAATGAGAAAACCCCAAACCAAGAGATCTTGATGCTTGAGAGGACATAAATCCACCAATAAACTCACGCTGGTCAATCCATACTGATCATGTCGGCTGTAAGAAACTTTTTCACCTTACATAAACCAAGGAAAACAAGGTCATACACACTCTTGATGATTCCATTGGTCCATGGATGAATTTTAAAAATGTGGTTAAATTTATGTCCACTATTTCTTTATCATATTTTGATACAACTCCCCTCAGAAGGGTTATAAAAAAGGGAAAAATAACACATGTTTCAGATAATCATGTGGCTATGGAAAACCAAATGACACTATATAGGTAATCCATTATTACAAGAGTTCTGGTCCCAAAAGGTGAGAAACTATATAAGTTTAATGACCTCACTCAAAGTATTGTATATATTTGGGGATTCTATGATGGGATGATGATGGAAATGTTTTGGGGATACTGTCATGTCATTTTGGTCTATGATGACAGTAAATGAAGATCATGAAGACTGGGGTCACTCATTGAATCTTGTATTTCTAACCATCCAGTAATAGGAAAGAAAAATTTATCCTAAAAATGTTATGAACACTTATAAAATGATTTTGATCCATGTATATAAGCTAAATTGGCCATATTAGCATCCGTAGATTATTTGGTACATAGAATCCTCTATTGGGAACCCCATCAGAATAGATATAGTGATAGAAAACCCAAGATTTGGGAATTATTATATGATTTTGGTGGAGGTTGTCATGTCTACCACATTTGTGGAAGATGTGCTACTAATAATAAAGGATGGTAGCATCAAAATTCAGATTCAGTATAAATGGAATCCTAAGAACTGTCTGAGTTGTCTAATTTTTTGTCATCTAACCTCTGAATCTAACAATGAAAAGGAATGCATTTTTTGAAAATTAAAGGGGCATGATGATTCCACCTATCTGAGGAAGAATGTAAAAAAAATTGGCATTCTTATTTATATTGTAACATGAATCCTATACCCTCCAATAAAAGTAAATTTATCCATGGTGGGTTTGGTTAGTCAGTGTAACACCATGTGGAGGGCCTCTATGATTAGAATGGATATCCATTACCCTATAGTCCTGAGCTGAATGTTTTAGAAAATGAAATTATCTCTCTTATTGGCATAACTATGGTTGAATAGGTTGTTAAATCGTTCTATGGTCAATCCATTTCTACATAAGACCTTCTGTTTGACTTTAATAAACATGATATTTCAAATGATATTGATGGGAACACTGACGTACACAATTTATACCAACATTTAAATGTCGATGAGGCAACAAATTTCATCATTGCATAGGATACCTAGGAGGCATAATAGGCATATATCTCTCATGTAAACTATGTTCATAAAACACAACATGATGAGGAACTCATGATGGTGATAGAATCAAGATTGCAATATCAAAATGGTGAGGTCGTTGGACCTCTAACCTTAATAGTGGTGACTAATGTGGATTCAAAGGAAGATCCACTGAACACAACTCCCGTTATTGTATAGGCTGATGGGAGGGAAAACTAGCAGGTAAAATAGACGGATTGTAATGACTTGGAAGGACCTTTCACACAAGTACCCCCCCCCCATAAAGTTTCTATAAGGAAGAAAATTGTAGACAAGCCCCCTAAAACTATGAAATCCATCAATAAATTCACTCCTTTGGGTGGTATTGTTTGGGATGATGAAGATCTATACTCACATCCCCGAGAAATATTGATATCAATACAAATAAAGAAAAAAATTAAGAATTGAAAAAAAATTATGACTAGTATGTCACAATGACAATTGAGGGGATAGAGGAATCAAAAGTTGAATTAATTAAAAAAACTAAAGAAAGGGAAGGAAGGGAAAATTCTAGGTGAATGTAACACATCATGGAGGGACACTGAAAGGGGTAAAATCTATTAATTAATGAATATTTTCTACTATAATTTTCAAGTACTAGGGAATACCTAATGGTCGAATCCCTTAGATACTACATCATGGAATACAAACCTATGCATGTTGGAATTTTTTAACTAGTGATGCTCTTTGAAATATGTAAAGCATTCCAATGGGACTCCCTTAGGTACAACTTTGTCCCTTATAATTTTCATGACATTAAAATGGGTCATCTATGGATTTTCAATCTTGAAATTATCCATATACTCACATGCAATAAAACACCGAAATGTGTTTATGTCTTATGGAAAAGACCATTATTTATTGTCTATGTTTCTTCCTTATATGTGTCCAACTCATGCATTAAGAGAAGAGAGTAATATAATGGACTTGAAATAGCCTCTAAAAACATGAATCATTAGTGGGTAATTATGGGGGACTTTAACACTACATTGAAGACTAAAGAGAAAACTAGAATAAACTTCCAAAAAATAGTATCTGTAGAGTTCTCCTCCTTCATTGATAAGTGAAATCTCACTGGGTTCCCAGTTATTGGAGATTACTTCACATGGAGTAGGTACACCTTTGATATAAGATAGGCAATAAAACCAGAAAAATTCTTTGTCCAAAAGGATGGCATTAGGGATACTTCTGGGATCTCAAGTCAAACTATCCCCAATCATCAGTCATATATCAATACAATCATAATTGATCTATTCAATCACCTTACATGGTCAGTTTCTCTTCCTTTTAAATTCAATAATGGAATGCTTGTTAATCTTGAATGTAGGGAGATTATTCTAGGAGCCTGGATGAGAAATCCAATGGCATCCCACTTCATACCCTTGTTGAAAAATTAAAACATTATAAAGAGATGCTATTGGAATAGAGAAAACATTATTTATAAAAGATTGATATTGATATTAATGTTGTTAAGAACTAATTACACAAATCCAATTATGTAATTAGAACCATAAAATCCATCTAGAGAGGAAATATAGGTTCATTCCAGGCTGTATAGCCTACTAACTATCAAAGAAATGCTAGAATTAACACAAATTAATGTAAAATGGTTATAGAATGGAAGAAATAATTCAATGTTATTTTATAGATTACACAAGTAAAGGATGGTAAAGTAAGGTATCAATTCCATCAACATAAATGGATTCCTGGAAAACATTGAAAATGAAACATCCAAGGCAGTGGTGGATTATTTTAGTGGGATTGATTATGATGATGGGTTATACATCACACAAAAAATGATTGATAAAATAACCCCATGCATTAAGGAACACCAAAATCAATCCCTCGTCATGGATCCTTATAAAGAGGAAGTCATTACAACTCTTTTCTCTCTCAATATAGAGATTTAAGCTAGCCTAAATGGTTTTGAAAATAAATTTTTCATGTTTTATTAGGATATTCTCTAAGATGACATGACAAATGAAATCAGGGAATTATTCATTCATTCCTATATTCCCTATAGGATCAACTCAAATTTTAATTTCTTGATACCCAAGAACGATAAAGAAATTGATATCAAGGATTTTTGGCCAATTTCCCTTGGGAACACTATCTCTAAAATTCTAAATAATATAATTATAAAAATGTTGAGAGGAGTAATTAATGGACATATCACCTCTAATCAATTTGGGTTTGTTCTAGATAGAAGGATCCAAACATTATTATTCACTACATAAAAGAGTGTTAATCTAATGAGGATAAAAATAAAGGAAGGGAACATTTCACATAATATTGATGTTTTCAAGGATTTGTAAACACTGAAATAGAGCTTCCTTTTTTATGTTCTCTTAAGGTATGGGTTCTAAAAAGATTTTATAAAATTATTTAACACCATTCTCTTTTTTCAATGCTTCCCATTCTCATTAATGGTTCCCCCAAATTATTTTTCCAAGGTAATAGGGTTGTTAGATAATGATACCCACTCTTGGGACTTATTTTCTCCATTGTTAAAGTCTACTTGAGAAGATGCATCATTGACCTTGATCATATTAGATTTTATTAGAAAATTAATGCTAGAAGGGTTGATTTCATTTCGTCACATATTTTTTAAGATTATGATATTATTATTTTTGGAAATGATTCAAGAAAAACCATATATTCTATCAAATACCTTTCTCACATTATAAGGAATTTTTTAAGAAATCCATCAGTTAGAGAAAATATTGTATTGTTTTTTGTGATGGTATACCTAGTAGTGAGAAAAATAGGGTTATTACATGACTTGGAGTGAAGAAGGGATCACTAACATTTAATTACCTTGATGTATCCTTGTTTTTTGGAAAGTTTAAGAGCCAATAACTTATATTAATATGATATGTAATCATCAATAACCTAGAAATGTGGATAGATAAATCCATGTCACAAGCTAGAAGGTCAATTATTGTCAACTCGGTGATCACATATAACATTTTTAATCCTTTATATATTTATAGGTGGACAAGAATCCTCATTAATTAGCTCCAATGTATGATAAAAATTTTCAAATGGACTGGATTAGTGCATGAAGGAATATTTATAACATTTTTATTGAATGAATTTTTCAAACCCATTAAAATGTGGGGACTCGGAATAAAATACCATAATAAATTTAATAGTGATATTATTGGGAATATTTTATGGAATCTTATAATTTCTAGTGACCCTTAAATTTCATGTTTATCTACGATTTTTAAAAGGAGGTGGTTTTATGGATACATGAATTACCTAAAATAATATATTTTTTCCTTAATCAGGCACCCCTTCAATGGACTCATGAAAAATAAAAAGTTATTATTTAACAAGAAGTATAAACTTAGTTGTTGAACTACCTTATGGATTTAAAACCCTCTCAAAGATATGATGAAAATCCTTCTAGACAATAAAAAATTGAGTATTGTTTTTTATCCTAGCTCATAACAGTAGAATTTATTAGTTTATGTCCTTCCAAACTATTATGTAAATATGAATTTATACCTATATGGACACAATTACTCTAGTTTGGAGGCCCAATGTTAATGGAAAGTTTAATTACAAAGAGAATTATAAGTTAGAATTTTAGGGCTCTATCATGCCACTATCACAACTACTAAAATTTAAATTACCTTTCGTACAACCATCAATATTCATACTTCTCTATAGAATCTATAAAAATGGGCTACCCACACATGACTGGATGAAGAGTGGTGGATATCACATTGTTTCAACTTTTCATCTTTTATTGAGGGATAAAGATAATGTACAACACCTTTTCCTTAATTTTTTCTATTTTTAATGGAACTCTTAAAGTATGTTAATAATCTTATTATGACTGAAATTTGCACAACTATGAATATGTAAGAATTCATGATGTCTATCAATAAATCTTCGTGGAGTGACCAAATTCAGAACCTTATACTAGAAGTTGTCATAGTTATTATTTCCTCTATCATGAAAGTACAAAATTCATTATATTACAACAATCATCCACCCTACAAATAATAAAGTATACTTTCCATGAATAGGGAGGTTCAAGCTGCTTTTAAATTCTAGGTTGGGGCTATGAAAAACATTTTCAACGATAAAAACATCATAAGGTTATGTGGTGTCCCTAGAAGGCCTAAGAAGCCTTCGGTTCTTAAATTTTTTGTTGTATTCCCTTTATACTCTCATGGATGAAGGTCAATGTTGATGGTGTGGCCTCTAGAAAACTAGGAATCTCAAGATGTGGGTCTATCATTCACACCCATAGAGGCTTTTTCAAAGGTTATTTTCACTACTATATTCGATATGGAATTGCCTTTGTAGCTGAGTTATGGGCTATGACATATACTATAAATAATTTTGTTTCAATACAATGGGAGATCCCTATGGATTGAATCTAACTCTGAAACTGTTGAGAAGGCATTGAAGCAAAGAACCAAGAATGTTCCTTGGAAACTTCTATACCAATGGATTATTTTAATAAATAAAACCAAGAACATTAATTAGATTTTTTCAATTTCCTATAATTAATTTAATCAATTAGTGGATGTCATGTCCAAAAGTGTTGTATTGTAAATGCATACAATGTGTTCTTTTTGAACTCCAGATTATTGTGCACCAATGGTTGATGCAGAAGTGTATTTATTGATAAACTCTTCTATTTTTTAAATATTCATATTATGCTTAACCTTTATTATTTATTTTTATTTAATAAATTTTAGGATCATATTCTTATATATCATGGATCTTGGTGGTAATTCACTACTTTATAGTATTTTACTAATCCATGATAATAGCTCCCAAGTCCTTCCAAGCCATTCCCAATACCAATGATATCCATTCCAAGATTAGGTTGATGCCTGATCCTCCAACTCACACCCAAGTAACCAAGTTAATTAATTATAATCAAATAATAATTAATTAAAACATTAAAATTGAAACAATAAATCAATTCAACATGGAATAATTATTAATCAACTCAACAAACACATGTTTCTCGATGAAACTTCAAGCAATCACTCCTAAAAGGTCTGCAGCAGACTACCGACGCCATTCTCGGGTAAAGCCCTAACCTGATTCAACAAAACCAAAACCAATTAAATTTAAATTAATTGAAAAATAATAATAAAATTATCAATGTAACCTGAAATTGGTGAAATGATGAATGTTTGTTGGAGGACATTTCCACATAACGTCCTCTATAAGGCCAGAGTGAAATCCCCATCTCCTTCATCCAATTTCACCATGCTCTGATAGAATCATAATGAAAAGATGTAAAGTTGGGAAGACATAATTAGATAATAATATATGAGTAGAATAAAGAAAGGAAATTAAAGAGGTTACTCTCCCAAAACAAAAATAAATTGCCCCAAGAATCACCCAAATTTGAGGAGGAATGAAGAATAGAGGGGTATTTCGACCGATTGGGTTGTGCACATGCGTGGGATAAATAAATAGGGGTTTGGGGTTAAAATAATCATAGTGCAAATCAGAAAAATACCTTTAATTGTACAAAAAATTTCTAATCTTTATTCAAGCCATGTGGTAGGAACAATCCAAGAATACGCCTCTCGCATGATTAAACCACATGGTTTTTCAAATAGCACAACAACCATGTGAACTAATAATGTCTTTATTTACAACTATGAATGAAGATTATTCTGATCCACTAACCCAAAAAAATAGCACGGTTTCCCCCTTAAATCCACATGATTTCCTCAAAACCATGCACTAAACATATGAGATAATTATGCCCTATAGAAACTAAACTTAAAACCTCCCCACACTCAGGGTGTCATATGGTTTCTCCTAAATTATGCACAACATACTAAGAACCCTGGATAGAAACCTCTAAAAAATCCTAAACTTTAGTTGAAGCTTCCAAGACTCACCCAATCAACTAAAGCATCACTTAGCCTCAAACAATGTTTAAAAAAAGAAATCATTATGCTAAAACACCTAAAATTCAACTTTTAATCCCATTTCAAAAATCATTACATCCACTAATTAAAATTAAAATTTCTTCTTAAATTTTAAATGTTTTAAAATCTTAAGGTATTACATGGTATGAAAAAATAGAACCACCCTTATACTATAACACTCAACCAAATACCCATTGGTGGTTCACTGACTAGTTGGTGGAGATTCCATAACTTCTAATCTTCTGCCATGCACACCATCTAGCCAGTGGCATCAGGTGGTAAGCCAGTGGCACCATTCCAGAACCTTCCAAGAAGAATTTAATGATTGTAAAAAAGATTTTATCATCTCATTAAATCTTAATATTGACCTTGGATATCCCGAACACACTAAAAGGAAATAAATAGACTTCAAGGGAGGAATGGATCATCATCTGATCAAATTAAGATTCCAACCAAATGCTTTCAAACTTCCAAAGATAAATTACTCCTCTCCAATGTTCAAAGAGATTTAAAGTTAAAATATTTATAATACATTTTCAAGGAATATGAAGTGCACATCATCAGTGGGAATTAAAAACATCAGCAGACACCGTTAAAAACTATGAACTTCATCGATAATGATCAAGACCCATCTAGATTCTCTGTCTCTTTTTCTTTGATCCCTCTTGTCGCTTATTCCTTTGAGAGTTTACACATTAATTTTGTAACCCCTTGGATCTCAACAATTTATATTCTCTCTCTCACACCTTCTTTCATCTTCTTATCTTTTGGCAAGAATATAGGTTTTATATTGTAATGAGTTTTCAAAAAATAAAACCATTTAATGAACTCGCCTAGGATACCGTTAAAAATTGGGACCCGAACCAATCCACCACATACCCAAAGGGAATTCTCGATCCCCATGAGCTAGAGACTAACACTCTGGAATTAAAAATTAATAAAGGGACTTATTTTTATCAACCTAAAAAATAAAAAATAGAACATATATACATCAAAAACAATGATTTATGCTACCACCAAATAGAGCCAAAGGTAATGATACAAGTTGAATGAAGATAAATGACACTCCAAGGTATGAGTCCAAGACCAAATGGACAACCAAAAAAAGAACCAGATAATCATTTTGATAGTGTGGGAAATTCTGCACCATCTTACCACTATCAACCTATACCATGCAGACATAAACCTCACCACCTCACTATGGTGCCTTTCCTTTTCTTATATAAAAATAAAATACTAGGTTTACACACCCCAAAAGGGGTGTGAATGGTGTCATCTAAACCATATCAATGGGATCCTACCCAATTTTTCATTATCAAGCCTCTGTACAATAATCATATATTCTCAATTTATAAAACAAGGCATGATAATTAGTAATCAATTTATATAAGACATTGGGTAAACAATAACGCTTTCCCAAAATTATAAAAAAAACCAGGTAAAATATTTTCAAAGAATAAATCTTGAAAACCATTTTTATTTCATCAAAAATAGGTATATGAAGTCAAAAAAGTACAATTCCAACATAAAATTAATAAACATTCCATGGATAAATCATGGTTTGGATAGTAATGTCACTTAAATTTCAATCATGACTAATTTGTACTACAAGTCCCAATTACCCATGCATCAAGGTCTAGGGAACAAAGGAACACCCCATAAAGGGAATCCTCTTATAATGTAAATCCAAGTCCTATAGCCTAATGAATCACAATATAAGAATGAAAGAACACCCTAGAAAGTGAACATTCTAATCAATATCAAAAGACGAGCCCCAATACAACACCTCCCACTTAAGTACCCAAGGCTCCCATTTTCACCACATCAAATCAATTTAAAGGGTTTAGACATTTCAAAACTCAATTTCAAATGCCCCTTTTTCTTTAAAACCTACTTTGAAAACCCATTTCTCAAACTATTTCACAATTCATTGAAAATCAACTTTATTTTACCCAAATAATTGTAAAATCATCTTTTTCTTAAACCCAATTTCATGAACACAAAGTTGTAAAACATGTCATTTCATATAGAAAACCATTTAACAGGACAATAACAATCAAGTTTTCACATAACATAGGCTAAAGATGAAACCACCCACATCAAACTCAGGTCGCATACCACCCACAAAGGTATCCACCAGTACTGTAAGGAATGTAAAATAGCAAAATAGAGGCCATAGAATCAATTATCACATATTATAATCATATTTGATAAATAAAATGGTAAATGGAGAGGATATATTACAACATAACTTGATAAACACACCTACCACCCTACAAATAACATGATATTAATCCATCAAAAGAGGATCACACAATTGATCTAGAAGAAACAAAAAATAATAAAAACATAATCAATGAATCCTATAAATGAATCCTAACACCACTGCCTCATAAAATGTAAATTAAGAAAAATAATTTTCTCTTAGTGAGGGAGATTCATTGCAACCATCATAGAGTTTTAGCACTGAATAATGGAAACCGAAAGGAATGAAAACACCTGAAATCATATGAAGGATATCTAAGTTTGATTGAGAATAGTTGCATGATGAATAACCAATTAATTTATAGAAACATCATATAAAATTTAATGGGCATGAGTGGTTTATGTTTTAAACCCTAGTTTATAGAATAAATCCCCCATAATTCATATCCATTCAAAAAAATGATACCTCCAGTTAATTTATCCCATGTGGTGATTTTACATCATAAGAATGGGTTTTATAGTGGAAAAATATTTTAAGTCCTAAAAGGATTTATGGCTTGAACCATTTCCATGGATTGTGACCTATAAAACATTGACATCATAATTCATACATTTTCATTATAAATGTATCCTCCAAGAATTACCAACCACAGACCCCTACAGAAAAATTCCAAAATTACTCTTAAGCCATAAGAACCCAAAAACACACTCTTAAACATTAAAAGATTATACCATAAATTCTATGATATTATAATCTCCCCACCATAGAAATTTGCGTCACCTAGAAGTCTTTTTGAAGATGGGTTCTTCAAAAATTGGTCAGTCCACTACTCCCTCACCAATGATTTGTGCACCCATGTATCAGGAGAATATAATCCATGTCACTAGAACACTTCAACCAATAAAATATAACTTTAAAACAAGTATTTCACCTATGATTAACTGATATTTACTATTTTCTCCATTACTAAAACATTTGGCTCTAACTCAATCTCTTCCGACCTCAAAACATAGGTGGGATCAGGATGCTCATTCCTAAGTTGTGATGTGTGAAAAGAATAATCTATACCCATAAACTAAGTTGTAAAATCAAACCAATAAGAAAATTAACCAAGAAGCTCAATGGCCTCAAATAGTTGAAAATATCTCAGAGCTAGATTTCCCTATTTCATATGCTGACAATTACCCAACTGAGGAGAAACATTCAAGAAAGCCCAATCACTAATGGAAAACTCTTAAGGCAAGTGTTGATGGTCTGCATATGATTTCTACTAACTCTAAGTTGTATCCAAACATCAATGTATATCATGAATCCCCACTGATGTTTCCTGAATAAGACCCAGTCCCACAAGAGAGTTCTCACCCACCTCTTCATAACAAAGAGGTGACTTGCATAGGATATAATACAAATACTAAAAGGTTTCCATTCTGATCAAAAATGGGTAACTATTATTATAAGAATACTCAACCCATCTAAGATTAATATCCTTTTATCCACCAAAATACAAAAAATAGGAATAGAGTATATCCTCTGTGGTCTAAATGGTACATTATATCTAACCATCTATCTTTTTATGGTAAGTTTTACTCAACCCCACTTGAGTCCATGTATCCTCTTGAATAATCTTTTAGAATCTCGAAGTAAACCCAAGATCCCTATCTAAAATGATAGAAAAGGGATCCCCATATAACCTCACAATCTCTTGAACATTTAGATTACTCAGATCTTTTACCATAACGATGTACCTGATCATAAAAAAATGATAATATTTCATCAACTGATCAACCACCACTAAAATAGAGTTCTTCCCTCAAAGTGTCTATGGAAATAGAATAATAAATTCCATGAGCACCTCATCTCATTCCCAAACTAGAACTTGAAGAGGTTGGATCAAACTAGAAGGTTTCAGATTCTCTACCTTTATCTGTTGGCAGTTCTAACAACAAGATACAAAACTAGGAAAATCTCCCTTCATACCTGGACCAAAGAAATATCATATATTTTCGTAATAAATCTTCATATCACTAATATTAATATCCCATGTAGAAATATGATAGTAAAAAACTAAACTTTTCAAAGAAACTATGACAACAACAAATACCCAAAGTGTAGAATACCATCATAATGGAGAGACTAACCAAAAATGGTCACCCCATCATAAAGAGTATCCGTGATTCCACTAAAATCCATATCCTATTGTTTACCATAAATAATATAATTAATGATAGATTATTATAACTAAAAACATTTTAGATTCAAACCTAAACCATCCACCTGAGCATCTAGATGAAACTGATTTATGATCCCCCTAAAGTTACACTCTTCCTTTGATTCCAGAATAGACTATGGTGGAACTTTCCTGGTAAGATAATTGGCTATGTAATTCTCATTCCTTAGGGAGTATATGAAATCTATGTTGAATGTTGTAAGGTACTCCACCCACCACCGCTATTTGAGATTAATGTCCTTTTCATAAAATATATAACTCAAAATATTATGGTTAAAAAACACTATGAACCTCTACCAAAAAAATAATGTTTCCAATACTTATGCTCATGCATAACTGTGGAAAGATTTAAATCAGGATTGGGGAAATTATTTTCATGTGGATAAAACTATTAAGATCCATAGGCCACCACGTGATCATTCTTTATAAGCATGAAACCCATACCCAAACCAAAAGCATCATATTATACTATATACCCCTTAGTGGGATCAAGTAAGATTGAATTAGGTGTTGAATTCATAAATAGTTTAAATTCATTAACAGAAGACTGACACTTATCTTCCCATATTAATTTCACCCCTTCCCTAGTGAGAGAAGTGAATGGTGATCCCAATATCGAAAAATGTTTGATGAACCACTGATACTCTCTAGGAAGCCCTAAGAAACTCTGAATCTCAAAGACATTTCATGGGTCTGACCATGAAAAAGAATCCTTCACATTCTTAAGATCGAATTATAATCCATGTTCTAAAATCATGTGTCCTAATATATTCACTTCTTAGATCAAAATCATTAATTTCAAAATCTTCCCATAAAGTTAGTGGTCTTCCATGATTTCTAAAAACAAATTCATTTTGTTATAATGATCATGGTTTTATCTTGAATAAATCAAGATATCATCCATAAACACTATGATAAATCTATCTATATAATAATGGAATATTCGGTTCATCAAATCCATAAAAATTTCAGTGGTATTAGTTAGACTAAAAGGTGTCACAAGATACTCATAATTTCTATACCAACTCTCAAAAGATGTTTGTAGTATATCATACTCTCAAACCTTAAGCTGATGATGAAATGTCCAAAGACCAATCTTTGAAAACTGATTTTTCCCATTTAACTGATCAAACAAGGGGAAAAGGTTTATTATTCTCAACAATCACTTAGTTCATATTTTTATACTCCACACACAAAAGAACTGAACCATATTTTTTCTGAGAAAAGATCATAGGGGATTCCCATGCTTAAAAACTATGGTGAAAATGTTTTTCCCTATAAAATCATCCAACTGAATCTTGATATATTTTAACTCCACTAGTTCTGTATGATAAGAGTAAATTGGGATTGGATGAGTTCCCAAAAACAAATCAATCATAATATCTACCTTACTATATGAAGGATGAATAGAAAATTCATCTGGGAAGACATCATAGAAGTCCCTAAAAATCCAAATAAGATCACTAATATAGGAAATTCCATTGGGACCAAATACAATAGTAGACAAAAAATCATTACCTCTTTGTGGGAAGTTCATGCATGGCCAGACCTCGGATCCCACTCTTCCTAAAACACTAGAGAGTCAACATCAGTAGCAAAGAACAAAACTCATTGATGATAAAAATAAATCTCATCCTGATGAGAAAAAATTCAATCCATCCTGATGATGAAATCAAATAGACCCAAAACTATAATAAGGAAATCTTAGACTAACATTGTGTTAGATATCAATAGAAAACAATATGGACATCAAAACACCAACTCCTTCCTCTTTCTGAGAGGTTTTCCCAACACCATAAAAATTTAGAATAGATTCATTCTAAGTTGTTGCACATAAAAAAATGGGAAGATATAAATTAATTTGAGGAAACAATATCAAATAAATAAGTTTTTATAAAGTATGTAATGAAAATGGTACCTCTCGCAGTTGATGGGCATGCACAAACCTCCACCATAAACTCTTCTACTCCATGATGGTTATTTTCTTCCAAGGCATCTAGATGGATCCCCGTATACTTTGAAGCATCTCATAGTGCTACAATGGCCTTGGGAACTAATGACTCGTGGCCATACCAAGGAATTAACATAGCCTATAATAATATCTTCATATGGATTCGGTGATTATAAGAGCAACAAATCTTGATGGGCATAGAAACATTACGTTATATGTTCCCAACCTTTCCACACTGATAGAAAATAAGATACACTATACTAGATTTTTTTGATGGTGTGGATTAAACTAGTGGTTTTGAATATCCTAAAACACTCTTGTGATGATCATTCCACTTCCTATTCTTTCATTGTGTGTCCATAAATCTTCCAATGGATGGAAGGGAAGCGGGGAATAACCAATATTACTCATCAAATCCATCTCTTCCATCATATTGTTATCTAACATCTTAGAATAGGTGGATATATTCAGCATATATATCTATGGTCGAATTTCTAAGCACAAACCATGTAGGTATTTTTGATCTTTCAATTGTACATTCATCACTACCTCAAGATAAATATGATCCGACTTAGTGAACTGATTTGTTTATTCTGAAGAAAAATTATCTCTCTTCTATAAAGAGAGGAACTCTAGATACTTCTCTATCATTACAGATTTTGGGAATAACTACCAAAAAATTAGGGTCTTCAAACCCTTCCAATATAAACCCAAATGTTTTTATCTGGAACCATGGAATCACATCACTGCATTCTAGGACAATCGAGTGAGAACATCATGCACTTCACCTTGATAGCCTTATATTTATTCAGTAATTCGAAGACCGGGTGGATCTTGTCCAGTTAGTCCTCTACCTATTAAGGTTCATAAAAGCCTTTAAAGGAAGGGGGATTCCCCTGTAGGAACTATCATGATCAGTTTTTGACATTCCTGGCCCATGGTTGTTCCTCAACAACTAGGTTCTGAACTTGAGGTACAGTTTGTTCCATATAACAAACTACTCACATGATAGCCTCTATAAGATTTTAGTCCTAAGGTGGGTTCCCATGAGGTGAATCTCTCCTTACACCATCTAAAGTAACCCTAGGAATATTTCATAGAGGAATATTTCTACACACTAAAAATAGATGACAATGACTGGACAAAAGGAAAAACCTTATTTTAAACCAAATAAATAAAAAAAACTGAGATATAGGTCAAAACCCAACATAAGAAATACATATCCTATAATCCAATGGTATCTTGTGACTTATCATGGAAATACATGGCTAACAACTCATTGTAACCTACCTCTCAAGTCTCAACAATCAAATCCATAGTCCACCAAACATCCCAAGACAAGGACTCCTAAAGAAAAACCACCCTCTGAAAACAATTTGAAATGAATCCAACTTGGATACCCTCAAAAACTAGGACCTAAACTAATACCTTATATACTGGAAGGGAATTCACGATCCCTATGGGTTGGTGACTAGAACCCGGGTATCAAGAAACAATAGAGATAATGAATTTTCCCAACATAAAACATTATACATGGAACTTATATATAGCAGAAAGAAATGAATATGAACATATATTCCATAAATAAATAGTGAAATTGTAGTGTAGAAACTTGAAAGTAGTTAATCAAAGAAACAAGGTATCATTCCAATAAAAAAAATAAAAATTGAAACAAGAACCAACTACTATACATGATCACATGGTAAATACTCTACTGTCTCATAACAAGATACCTACTCCCAGAAAATATAAACCATTCCAAAAAACTATAGTACCTTTCCTTTTCCTATATCAAAAGAAAATACTAGGTCTACACACCGCCATAGTGGTGTGAAATATGTCATCTAAAAAACCCAATGGAATCCCACCCAGGTTTTCGATATCAATTATATGTACAATAATCCCATATGCTCAATTTATAAAATATGGAAAGATAATCAATAAATGAGTTTTCGATCAAAATAATTATAAACCATTCCCCTTTTTCCATAGTTCTAAAATAAAACTAGGTAATATAGTTTCAAATAATAAATCCAAAAATCCATTTCCATTTAATCAAAATTATTAATATCAACTCAAAGAAGTACAAATCTAACACACAATGGATAAAACACCATAGATAATTCATGGTTAGGTTAGCCGGGTCATTCATACATAAAACATGACTAGTGCATACTATAAGTCCCAAGTACTCATGCTTCACGTTCTGGGGAATAGAAGAACACCACAAAATGTGAACTCTCCTACAATGTCAATTCAGGTCCTATAACCAAATTCCATGTGATCTGGGAATATAAGAACACCCCAGAAAGAGATCCTTCCTAACAATAACAAAATATGATCCCCAATACTACACCGACCACCTAAATACCTAAGGCTCCCATGTGAGGTGTATAAAATAATTTTAAAGGGCTTACACATTTCACAATTCAATTTCAAACACCATTATTCAATCAAATTTATCATTGAAAAAACATTTCCCATTTCATTTCACGCTTCTTTGAAGAGTATCATTCTTTTACTAATATAAGGGGAAATAAATATTTTTTCTCAGAAACCTATTTAAAACACACATTTCATTAAATTGTTCCATTTAATTTTGAAACACATTTAAAAAAATTAAAATCATAATTTCACATAACATATTATAGATAAATAACCACCAACCTCAGACTCAGGTCGCAAACCACCCACAACTGGATCCACCAACACCATAAGAAATTTAGAACAAAAAAATGAGGATATATAATTGATTGTCACATCTTATAATTTTATTTGATAAACTAAATCAGTATTTTAGATGATTGATCACAACATATCTTGATAAACACACCCACCAAACCACAACCAATACAGGAGTTGACCCCCAGAGGAAGAATGGACAATAGATATAGAAGGAACATACAATAATAAAGATGTGATCAATGGATCCTATAAATATATCCCAATGTTGTTTCTGAAAATGAATGGAAATTAATAATTATAAAGGTCAATCACTATGAGAGATGTTGTGTAACCACCACAGAGATTGAGCACCGAATAGGGGAACTTGAATAGAGAGGAAATGCCCAAAATCACTTAGGGGGAATATGTGGTTGGGGGATAATGGATTCATGATTAATTAATGAAGTAGTTATGTAAATGGAATATAAAACCTACTAGTACTGAGGGTTTTACATCATAACCCATAGTTTTATAGTATTAATACCCTTTAATTAAAATCCATCAAAAAACAAGTCACCTCATGTTAATTTATCCCACGAAACAATTTTATGTCATAAGCATGGGTTTTATGGGGTAAAACTATTTTAAAAGATAAAAGGTTTTACATCCTAAATCATTTCCACGAATTGTTCCCTATGATACATTTATGTCACAAGCCAAACATTTACGGTGTAAATGTCTCCTGCAAGAAGCACCTAACACACACCCCTACAGAAAAGTTCTAAAATGATTCTTAAGCGTCCCAAACCAAAAATCATACTCTTAACCATAAAAAGAAAAAAATTTAAATATTGGATGTTATAAACCATATCTCTTAATCCTACTTATTCTAATTATTGGTTTATTTTATATTACATTCAAAAGATAGGGTTTTTGGTTTCTTTTTCTCCATTCACAAGCAAGTGACTATATGGTTATTTGGTTCCAATAAATATAAGGGAGTCAATATTTTTAGTTCTTAGATATATGGTAAAACTAAGGGTTTAAATATAACACTCTCAATGCTTCTTAAATGGAGGATACATAGCGGCATGTCATGTGTTATTATTGAACTCCATTATCAAATTATCCCTTGTCCTTTTACTTTCTGCAATTACTTTTCCACTGCACTTAAGATTAATTTCTTTATCATCTCTGCTATGATTTTACTTTGATAATATAAAATCATTTCACAATATTTCCATGTATTTTTAATTATTTATTAAATTTACTTCTTTATTTTTAAAAATTAAATTCACTGTTTGCTCCCTCTTTCCATCATTCTCTGAAAAAAAAATTGGTATCAAATGTGGTATTTGTATTTTTCTCATAATTTCAAGTTGTAAATTTTTTTTAACCTATTTTATTTCAAATTTAAATCTTATGATGACTTATAGCTTCTATATTTATGGTATATTCTTTGATTCCACAAATTAATCTTATTAAAAATGTGTATTTAAGATTTTCTAAGTGGAATAAGTCATCTTGTCTAGGAAATTATTATGAATAAATAAACTCATACTAAAAACCCAGAATATAAATTTATACCTTAAGATATTTCTTTTTTTGAACTTAATAGAAAATCCATGTATTCTTTAAGTTGTATGCTTGACTAAAATGAATTTAATCAAGTATCTTCTTGAAAAAATTTCCATCAAATATGGAAAATTCTAGAAGTTATGCATGAAGGAATCAATAAATTTTAATATACTAGATTGGGAATATTTAGACAAGATTTTGAATTTTTTCCTAGGAATCCAAATGAATCCATTACTATTATGTTTACTCACTTTACTAACATTTATAATTGATGAATGTCTCTTAGTGATGATTTATCTATATAAATTCATGTGAATAAAATCCTATGTGTTTTATATAGTTAATGGGATCCTAAAGTGAATACAATCCCTGATTCCAAAGATATAAATAATCTATTGGTCCAAGAGATCATCAAATCCCTTATGATGTATTAAATCACCATGAAATTTCAATTAGTAAAAAATTAATAGAAGAAGAAGAAACCAATAAGAACCAAGATTCTAAAGCTATCAAATATGATGTTTCTTTTGAAAGTGAAACTGGTGATGATAGTTAAATAAGAAATATTTTCAAAAAGATTAATAAATTTTTAAATAATTGAAAATCATATCAACCTGCAAAAAGGAAAAATCAAATTTAATTACAAGAAGTTACTTTCTATAAATTCACCAAGAAGAGTAAAATTTAAAAAAAATGTTAAATATAAAAACGTAATTTAAAAAAGAATGAGAAAGGTAAAAAGGAACTAAAATTTTCAACATGGAGCACTAGAAAAGATTCACTTTCAACAAAAAAATAAAGGGATGAATTTCCTAAATTCATCATGTATCATCTCTAGGAAGGTGTTGTGGGTAGATATATTATTTCTCACTCTTCTTATCATTCCTACTCTTCATATTATTTTTTATATTCAACTTATTCTTGTTTTTAAAAAAATGAAATTGGGATTTTTTGTAAAGATATCCTCCTAAAATATAATGATCTCAAAAAATTGAAGTATATTCTTATGGAAAATGATCAACAATTAAATGAAAACTATCTTCTTTCTAAATAAAAATACTATTTGGTTTAAAATTAAAAATTAACTTAAGTTGATTTTTTATAATCCCAAATCAAATATGTCAAAAAATACTCTTTCTTAATTCACCCAAGGTGAAGAAACATTGAATTAAATTATAGGTTCTCAATTTTCAACAATAATAATCATGGTTTTTTTAAAAAAAATGTAATTTCTTAAGAAAATACTACTTTTTTAAAATGGATTTCTCAAAATAATTTTTTCAAATACTGTGAAAATAAGAGAATCTTATATAAGAATGTTATTTAATAAATAATCGATATAGAATAAATAAATCTAACCTTATTTCTTATAATCCTTTTCATAGATAAAAAAGTTTTGGTCCCTAAATAATTTTCAATATTTGTGGACCTAAATTTATTTCAATTCCTAATTTTCTTAGGGTTAACACTATCGAACCAAAATATGGGTACCCAAAGGTACTCGCATTTTATATATTGTATGGAAATTCCACCTAACTTCATTATCATATCATATGGCGGATATTCAATAATAATAAAAAATTATGATCCAAAACTAAATTACTTTTTTATCAAAATAAAAATCAGAGAAGTTGGAAATGTTAAAAAATCTCTCAATTATATTGTTTTCATATTCTCAAATTTTTTTATATAGGGGGAGATTATTTAATGATCAATATTTTTTATGTTTCCTATACTATTATTGTGATAATAATTGACAACTATTTTTCTTTATTAACATGAATTATTTCATAATCATTATTTTTCACATTTTTTCATATACAAGTTTTTATTTGAATCATTTTGAAAATAATTTTCTATCTTGAAAATATTTTGTTAGTTGTGTGTCTTTAAATTTATATCTCATGGAATTATATCATTAATTATTTCCAAATATTTTATAATTCTTTGAATATATTTATACATGTTTCAAGGCTTTTTCTTTTCAAAAGTACTATTTTGACGATGTTTTTTCCCATGACCTATATTATTATAAGCATGAACTTAAATTTCAATATCGATATAGCTTATTGAGTTTAATTATTTAATATATTTATATATAGAAACATGATAGTATGTAAATACCCTTGCTTTAATATGTCTCATTTTTCTTAAGGGGATTTAGATATTGTTACGTATGTTTTATTCAATGTTTGTTTTGAAATCATGTTAAATCCCTTATTTGAAAAAGTATTCATCAATGATTATCATATTATTTATCTAACCTTGTATCTTTTTAAGTTAATTTTATAGTCACAAAGTGAAAGAAGTTTTGAGACTGAGGTAAAAGATAAAATAGTTACAGAAGTTCGAATACTATTTCATATAGGTGGGTATTTTCTTTATATAAAAGAAGATTTTCTTTCTTAAAAAATTGGTAACTCCTAACTTTTTATCTTTTCCCTATTCTATATATTTATTTTTATATCATGTTTTTTATCATAAAAATGGGAAATAGTGTTGACTAACAAAATTTTTTAAATGATCACAAACACTCTAGTGATTTTTTAACTTGTTTCAAGTGTTTTTCAATTGTATTTTTATTGTATTTATTGAGTTATTGTGTTTAGAAGACAACCGACTTAAAGTGGTGTTAAAAGTGTACATAAAAGATAACTTTCTTGTTTAATATAGAACTCAAGCACCAACTAGACACAATGAGTGCACTGGTTACCTGGTAGAATAATCATATCCACTCTTAGCATATAACACTCAATTGGATACTTGGAAGTGGTGAATAAGTTAACTGGTGGAGATTCAAGAACTAATACTCCTTTGACTTTCATAGTAGTTATCTGGTGGTATCGAGTTGCTAACTGGTTTCTCCATTCCATAACCTTCTGTAGAGTATTTAGTGATGGTCAAAAATGATTTAATCAGCTCATTGATGCTCTAAATCAACATTGGACCCCCCAAAACCCTTGAAAGCTA
This sequence comes from Viscum album, assembly GCA_963277665.1. Lineage (NCBI taxonomy): Eukaryota > Viridiplantae > Streptophyta > Magnoliopsida > Santalales > Viscaceae > Viscum > Viscum album. The sequence goes on from OY728119.1 coordinate 649,176,936, forward strand.
AAAATATTGTTCAAGAGGCATGGATCATCATTCTAATAATGTAAAATTCAAACTAAATTCGTTCTAATTTCTAATGATCAATGATTCCTCTCTAATATTCAAAGAGATTCAATGTTAAAAAATTTCTCATTCATTCCCAAAGATGATAATGTGTACATAATTAGTATGGACCGATAACATCAATTATAACCATTCAAAGGTGTGGACTTCATTTACAATCATCAAGTTTAATCAGTATTTTTTACTATATTTATTTGTTCCCTAATTATTATTCTTCTCTTAACACTTTGTACTTTATTTTTATAAATTTCTAACACCCCCCATTTTTTTCACTCTCTATTTCATATCATATTCTTATCTTTAAAATATATTAGATATATCATATTGTAATCGGTTTTACAAAAGGTACACTGTCTATTTTTTTCCTCCTTCTTCTCATTATTTGTTTCTTACTTTTCCATTCAGAAGAAAGGGTTATTATTTTCCTTATTATCTATTAAAAACAAGATAAAATTTGCTTTTTTCTCTCTATTAAAACCAAGGGATTGTACTATTTTCATTCTTGGATCTCCTTTTAAAATATGTTGATAAATATAACCCTCTCAATCATTTTCGATGTGAAGAGACATTGCGGTATATCATGTGCTATTATCAGACACCTTTGTCAAAGTGTTCCTTATCCTTTCACTTTATACATTTTATTTATATATTATTAGGCTTAATTAATTTATATTTTCCAAAATGATTTTACTTTGATAATATCACATTCTCTCAAAATATTTCCATATCTTTTGAAGCATTGTTTAAATTTTTTCTTTAATTTTTAAATGAAAATTAAACCTTATATTAATAATAGGAGTTGGTTCCCTAAAACCAACTTTTATGTACATTAAAATTATGGATATTCATAGTTATATATATTAATATAATGTTATTGTAATTTCATGATTATTCTTATATTCGACATAGTATGTGAAAATGTATTAAGTGTACATATCTCACTAAAATTTCATAATAGTTCTCTACTGTGATGAGAACCTAGAATTACTAAAAAATTACTCTTAAATATTAGTTATATATATGTATGATATCATTTCACAGGAAAAAAATGATACAATCTATCATGGGAATATACACATAAAATTTTGAGACACTTTCTCATGGTCTATGCCCTTAATAATCTTTAGTGGAGGAGATTATGAGAACATGAACCACCAATAGGAAATATATATTTATATGTTTCATTAGTTGTTCCTATCAATGGATGTATGTAATAATCCTTAGACTTTAATATTACTATTAATGCATGTCATGAGTTATGTAGTTTGATGAATTGTTAAAAAACTATGATGAAGTATGATCATGAAGAAGTATGATTTTTTGGGTGCATCACTACTGACATTATATTAACGAATAATGTGAGAAATGATTTTTCACATTTTTTCCTTAATGGAAGTTATTATCTCATGCCATTTAACGGGAATAAAACTACATAATTACTTCCATGGCCATACAACTTTATTGGTGAGTTAATTTCTAAAAAATAAAAGAAAGATAGATCGAGCATATAGGTTGATGACACCAGTATGAAACATTCTTGATTAAATATTTCATGATATATATATTGTATTACAAAGTGTATCCTAGTAGGGGGATACATGTCATTAAATCATTAACTTATTTCTCTATAGAATTTTTAGTGTGTTTTTAGATTATAACCTTGAACATTAGGTAGTGTAGACTAATCCCATTATGAAATGGGATTAGAGGGCCGCACACTAAGTGTATTCAGAACAACAGTTAAATTCTATATGAATTTAATGTGTTATATAAATATTATTTCTATATTTGATTTAATCATTATTCATGATAGTTTGATAGAAAATATTCAATCACCAGTTATTTGAGATAATATGTTGGTGAATAAAATATTAAATAAATATTTATTCATTGGGAAATTATTTATTTAATTGTGGGAATACATAATATTAATTTATTCTAGTTTATTCACAAGGAAACAAAGTTTTTACATGTTTTTTTATGTAAATATTTAATAAATATTTATTCTCTAATTCGATGAATATAATATATATATTTATATATATTGAAAAATGGATTGATATTTATTTTATTAAATAAATAGACATTATTCAAGGATCGAGAAATATTGAGAAGGATTGGAGACTGATTTTAGTGGCCTTAAAAGAGATGTTATATAAAATATTATTTGTATAAATATTAATTTATTTATTCAATAAAAAATTATAGGATTTTATAGCATTTCATGTGAATAAGGATAATTCTATTATTATTTAAACATGGATTTCATCGCGAATTAAGAATATAATAAGGTCCCTTATATAATTATTATTTTCTAACCCTATTACTATTTAAATTGGTCTATAAAATTCTTCAATTTGAGAGAAACATTTTATCATTGTGTACAACAAAATTTGTATTAGTTTCTCTCCAGCCTAGAGATATCTCACCTATAGTGCTCTGAATAATGCATATATTTTCTCCTTCTCAACTACATAAAATCCATTCCCCCTTGAAGGATTTAGTTTTTATAATCAACGATAATCATAAGTGTTATATTCAATCATGCTAGAACCTCATAGATATACATATATATATATTTATATGGGAATGTTTGGTGGTTCACGAAGCACATGTGAAACAACTCTGGAGGGAATATACTATTAATTTCTATAAAATAATGATGGTATGATAATAGTTTATCTGATCATAAATAGTGTAGAAAATATTCTGAAAAAGGTATTTCTTTAATTAAATAAATTTATAATAAATTATTTATGGAAATACCCACTCTTTTACTTTTAATTTCTTATCAATTAATCATTGTATTGATTTAATTGGTCATAAATATTCTTCTTCATGTATATCATTAATTATTCATGGATTTCAACAAAAAAATTGAGTTGGTTATGACCCACCAAGTGTTTCCATTATGCCTGAAATATTCAAGTGGTATTAAAGTAATCACATAATAATTTATAATTTTATATTATATTTTGATTGATTATACCAAATTATTGTTTGTTTTTTTCTTTTAGATTATTTATTTTTTAATTGGGAGTTTAATTAAAATATATTTTTTATATTAATTCTCTACATTCAAATTTCATATCAACTAAAATAGATTAAAATCAAAAGAAGAATGATCAAATATTCTATCAGAAGGTGCTGAGGATTATGAATGATAGACGTAGATATATGGTGTTTGAAAAAAATATTGACATAATCTACCCAAGTTCTCTACACATGGAAATATCATTGGATAAATAATGTGCCGATTACTTATAACATGCGTTACATTTAATGAACATAAAATGTTGACTTTTCAAGCCCTAAAGATAGCTTTTCGGACCACACAACATGTAGTTGGTGTACATGCAATATCTTTTACACGGTTTAGAGGATCAAATCACGCTAGCTATGTGGAAAATTACAATACATACACCATGTAAGACTGATAGGCTACATTATTAATGAGATACAAAATATATTTCTAGTGTACATGCTAAGAGACTCATTATTCTACATGTCTGAAAAATACATCAATTAAATTTTCATGTTACTGGAGCATACAGAAAGAGGAACACATGGCATATAGCTCATTATTATACAATGTGTATCTTATCCATGATATATTTGTATTCACTAAGAATCTATCCTAGATACATGGAAAGTGATCAAAACGACATGTAACTATTTACTACACCTTGTGTAGTCAATGAGAAAATAACAGAAAAAAATTACATAAAAATAATGAATTCTGGCATTAAAAACCAAATTACATTGTTTACATCTGATGTGTTTACTGTGTAATATGGTTTTCATAATTAATAAATTCTCAATTAATTCATAATTATATATATTTACACGTCAGTATGTTTATTTTCTATGTTGAATTTTGGTTGTGTCTCTCTAAGAGAAATTAAATGTTCATTAAGATAAATGGAATTCATTATTTAATTATTTAATTATTTAACTAAATTAAATGAAAAATATTTATCTAAATAATAAATATTGAATTGAAGTGAGTGGAAGCTAGTGTAAATTTGTATATTTTTTGTATGTATGTAGATGACCATGAGCTTAGACCAACCATTATATGTGATTGGTTAATTTAATTTATTATTATTGCATGTTTTTTGTAATAATTTATTAAAGTAAATAATTATACAGGAGACATTCCTATAATATCATTATGTATGGGTATGGGTTCCCATTTTTTATTTTATATAAACCTCGCCTTAACCTATTATAATACCCCCAATATTTCCATACATAGATATTACGTAATTTAGATGAATATTCCTTAAAATATATAAATTCATGCTTGAGGTTCATAAATATCTAGTGCCTTTGTGAAATTAGAAATATAAGCTATTGGTTCGTAATATATTTACATCTTCTCCCACTTATTTATTCATAATTTAGGTCCCTTTTAGAATATCACACTTAATACCTATCTTCATATGATGTGGGAATGAAACATAGAAAAGGGTTATCTCAAATCCTCAGTAAGGGTAAACATGGAAGATATCAATTTACTATCTTATAAAAGAATAAGACAAGAAATATGGGTATGTCATCATGAAAATAACATACAATGTTCATACCCAGCCTATCATGGATTATAAACCCGTGTCGTGGAATAAAATATCAACATGAACCATAAGAATCAAACTTCATCATAACCCATTATTGAACCATATGTTCGACCGCTTCGTTTTTTATTTATGGGATCTGCAAGAACACGCGATGGTGGGCCTCTTCGATCGGCGTCAAATGATGATCTATTTCTCATCGGAGGACGATCTGAACACTACCTGGTCCCGGGCCCCTCGTGTTATCAACTGATAGAGCTTCTTTCTCCTTCGATGGTCGTTCGATCTCAATATGAACAGTGATGCTTCCTTAACTGCGGTTTGGGTAAGCTTCTCAGAACTTCCTCACCCTTTTCAGAACCCCTCAATTTTACGAATGATGGTAAATTTTGTCGATAGATACTTGTGTTCGGATATCCGGACAGCGGCGGTTTTTCACCTGATCTCCCCCCGTGTTTGTGTTGAAGCTGATGTTTCTAAGGACCCAATTGAGTGGTTGTGGCTATCGGTTGGAGAGTAGTTCTGGTGGAAACAACGATCGGTGTATGATTTGTGGCCTCCATTCTGCAGGGGGTGCCTCCTTTTTGGCCAACTGGCCTCTGCTTATCGTTGTGGGAAAACTGATGTGCCCCATGGAGTTGATGGGAACGCGGTGCAGGTTGTTCCTGATATGAGCCAGATGGTGCAGGTTTGTGATGGATTGGTTGAGCAAGTCGATTTACTCGGTGTTTCTCAAGTGGTGTTGGCTCATACCAACCCAGGTTTAGAGGCTAGTGAAAAGGATCAACAGCAGCTTTCCTTGGGTCCTCTAGTGTTCGTGAAGGGGGTGAAGCCAAAGGTGGCTAAGACACAGGTTTTGGAGGTTATTTCTCAGTTAAAGAAGGAATTGGGAGTACAGGAGGTAGCTAAGGTTGATCCCTTAGTTGTGAGTTTAGCTGCGAAGGAGGTTCAAAGACCCAGTGGCTCTCATGGTCAGGGCTGGCAGGTTTGGAACATGCAGCCTAAGTTCATGGGACGAGGTTACGAATAGGATACATGAACGGATTTGATACGGGGAAAATCCTTCCTGCTGGGTGAAACAGGTTCACAAAGTGGACAGGAAAGGATGATCGATGGGAATGTCTTGGGTTCCTTAGATCCAAACACCATTGGAACTAATTCTAGAAAATTGAGGCAGGCTGGGGAGGGGGGGTAAGATCTCTGGCTTGGGGAAGAAAACATGTAAGGAGTCTTTGAGTATGCAGATGGATCCCACTAATGTAGCGGCAATAGAGATGTGGAACCACTTTGAAGGTCTTGAGGTCCATGATCCTCCTTTATCTAATGAGGAGGAGTCACCAGATGATAATAGTTATAGTCATCCCTCAGTGGATAGCATGGACCAAATCAAAAGGAAAGGACCCCATAGTCCTAGACGGAAGAAAGGGAAAAAAGGCATGCACGACCCAGGGAAATGCATTGTGGTTCAGGGAAAAAATTAAAGGGATGAAAGGACTGCTCATACTTTCCAAAACCAATGGAGACTCAATCGGCCAAAAACGACCGAAAAAAGGAAGGTAAAGATGCACAGAAGGGGAAAGTGAAGAATCGAGCAGAAATACAAGAGACAGGGAAGAGGAAGTTGGGGAGTGATTGAAACTTATCCTGCACTCTAAGGAAGAAATTCTAGAAACAATTCTTCAGCCCAATGTCTCTAAAGAAGAGATTCAAAGCATTTATAAATGTCAACTGCAAGTTGATGCTAACAAGGAGCAAGAAATGTGGATTGATAAAAGAGACCGCATACTGGACATGGGATACAATCAGAGTAAAATTAACATAGAAGAGTTTATTTAAACAATGGAAAGGATGATCACACACCTTGAAGAGCTACTCAAAGAGGATCCAGAAACCCAGGTTAGCACGCTGCACTGGGAGCTTTATCGAGTAGCTGAGTCAAGTAATCTTATCTTGGTTTTTAATCATTTGGATAGTTCCTTCAGTACATAGTTCTTTCCTTTTGTAGAAAAATGGTTTACCATTTTCCATTTAAATTGGATTTTCTTTAATAAAAATTTAATTTGGATATTGGTACAACCCATAACATAATGAAAACTACACATATGTGTGCCATAGGACCATAAATCATTCAATATAACAAAACTCATGAAAATAAATGGGTTTCATAAACATTTTATCATTGCATAAGCCATGTAAAAGTAATGGGATTGATAAACATTATGAAATCATAAATATAAACCATAATAATGGTATCCTTGGATCATATCTCTATAAAAAAATTAATTAATCATCAAATAATGTTGTTCTGAATGATTACATGAAACACTTCTTGATAAAAATATCATTTCATTTATGAAATCATTTTTTAAAGAGCTTCACAATTATAAAATAACAAGTTCTCTTTGAAAATAACCAAGTAATGTTGTAATGGAAACTTTATATAATTACGTATTCATGATGGTGGGATAGGCCTCTAAAACAATTTATGTTAAAAACATTCCTTGTAATTTTCAAAAATATCATAAAGGGATTTATTTAGAAAATGAAAAAAGAATTATTTTCAAACCTTTTTGTAAAAAAGTAAAATGTGAGTAAAAATAATTTAGACATAAATATTATAAGATTAAACACATTTTTGAATACATTTTTAGAAATCATGGACATTGAATAGAAATATTACCCAATGGAGACTTAAAATGAAATAATCCTGAATATTAATGACATTGTAAAACAAACCCTTACCACTTTGTAATCAGTCAAATAATTTTCCTCATGAAATAAATAAAACTATAAGTATATTTAAATACCATATTTTTTATTATAACACTCCTAAAAGGAATTCAGGTTCCCTATACACACCATATAGAAGAAACATGTAGTGTATAATCCATAAGTCCCATAGAAATGAAAGCGAGAATAAAAATACCTTACCTCTAGTATCACCTTTCCTTTTTCACGTTAAAACCTCATGTATCATAAATATGGATTTATTATACATTCATTACATAATAATACATCAATCACACCTTTTATGATCTTTTTATAACATCTTATCCCCTATTTATTAATAATTAAAATCATTGTTCTATGTGACATCTTTTTCATTTTCCATATATGTTTCAGTTTAACATTCCTAGTCCTTATAAATTGATGATAGTACCATTATTTAGAAAATAATTATTATGTTATATATATCAAATATATTCATAAAATACATCCTCATTACCACACATGTAAAATATATATGAAAACATAATCACATCGCATCGTGGAGATGGATATCCATATGTATTCATGAGTGACATTGTCATTTCGAAAAAGATTAGGAGGCAAACATGTAGATATAATATTATTATTTTAGAAGTATAATTATTTAACAAATATCACATATAAATATTAAGTACATCATAATTCCTACTCATAAAATATGGTGATATAAAATGAATTGTATCGTGACATGGTGATGGTAAGTTGTGCGTACGCAAGAGCGTTACTTTCATATCTTGTTCGATGAGAAATGGACTGTATAATAGTGTGTTCATAATCATAACAATATTTAATAATATTTATGATAATTAATTTATTATTTTATTAAATATATCATATATTTAGATGAGTTATATAAGTGTATAAAAATAGATTGATCAATTATAGTGATTACCTCTTCTTCGAAATAGCTCCTTTAGATCTCCTCTAAAGGACCCTATAGTTGGTCCTTTTTAAATACAATCACTTATATAATGTGTATATGGAAGTTTATAATGTACTATTTCATATTTTTGTTGATATATAAGACTCAATGTGGTGAAATGAGATCATGGATGATGTTTCCTTTAATAATAAAGGTGAGCGCCACTATTAGAATTTCTCAAAATATTAATTAATAGTAAAATAAATATCAATCCAAATACAAAACAATTGAAGGTTATTGAAATATATTTTTGTATATGCTCGTAATACCATCAACTAATATATTTTATACAAGTTTTGGTGTAATTTTACACCTTATCATTTTGATTATCACTCAGTTAACCTATTTTAATTTTAACTACTCTAACAACATTTTCAAAATTTAAAGGTTCATATTTTTACTTATGAGGTACCAACTGAACCATAAATGGTAAATTTATTATATTTTTGACAATAGTTTATCCCCTTTGCATATATTTAGTTATTTTATGAATTATAAATAATTTAATAGAATATTTTTCTCATAAAATATCATCAGTATCAATTTTAAAATTATTCATTACATTGAATTTAAGAATATAAATACATAAATATAACATCAAAAAAAATCATTTAATACACCATTAATATGTAATATTCTTATATAAAATTCATTTATAACCTTAATTAATTCAAATGATATTTATTTTATTATTTTCACAATCCAATAATTTAGTTTTTCATTAATTGAATAATTATTACATTATCATTGTGTAATTATTTAGGATAATTATTTAATCACCAAAAATTAGAAATAAAACAAAATGATATATATAATCATTTTATATTTCATAATAATAGTTATATATGGTTATATTTACAATTTAAACTTATATTAATAATATTATACTTAATAAAATCAACAGTGTGACATTTTGTCACTCCCTTTTGTTTTAATAATATCTAAATACCTTTCAAGTTTTATAGTCATTTTATAGTCTTTATCACATTATTTTTTACCTAAATTACCCAATTTACCCATTATTTCGGTAACAAAAATTACCAATTTTACAATTAATATAGGCCAAAAATAAAAGGGGATTATTTAAAAAATTATGAACTTCTTATTCAGAATATGGAATCCATTTTTTTAAATTAAAAACACATAAGTGGGTAAAATTAATATAAAATTAATCTCGTAGATAGGGCGAGAAAATGGGTTTTTAAATCTGAAAACATTCAAAAGATTGAAATTTTTTTATGTCCAAATTAAATGTGAAATTGATTATAATGACCTAAATTGGATTATATGATTTAAAATTTTTCTAATTATACTTTAAAACCAATAAAATTATAATATAACACATTAAATTATTTATATGAAAAATTTGTTTTCAGTTAAAATTCCGTGTTTTTCACTATTGATCCAAATATGAAACTTATCATAAAAATATAAAAAAAATCATGATATAGAAAATTTAAATAATAAGTTTATTTTTTCAAATATAATTTATAAAAGTTTCAAATTTTAGATTTAAAATAAGTGTTCCAATAAAAGGTGAAAAAATCACCTTTAGAAAAATATAAATTTTCATGAGAAAAGTTTTGATTTATTCTTGAAAACATTTGATTGAGTATATAATATATAAATTTCATAATGTGGTCAATACTATTCATTACCATTAATTTAATGGTTATTTTAAAATTTTTACATGATAATATTTCAATTTTAGTTAATGTAGGGTGTTTTGTGCACCCTACCAACCAAAAATATTTAAACATAAAAAGGGACATACGCTAAAATATTTTGGTGTTCCATTATTCTCCCCTTAAAATAAATTTCACCATAAAAATATTTCACTTGGATAAAAAAATATGAGGTTACCTCTACCGCATTACAACCTCAGGTTCCCATGTAGCTTCTTCAAATTGGTGATTACACGGCAAAACTTTAACCAGATGAGTGGTCTTGTTTTGTAGAACAATTTTTATACAATCTGAAATCCCTATCATTTATTCCTCATAGAAACGTTTCGTGTTCTATTGATACTACCTCTGAGTTTAATACATTTAAAGGTTCATTTATGTACTTCCTCAGGATAGTTACATGGAACACATCATGAACTTCAGAGAGATTCGTTGGAAGATACAATCAATAAGTTACTCTCCTAATATGTTAAATAATTTTAAGAGGATCGATATACAAAGGGATTGTATTGAAGTTTATTCAAAACCTCATTATTATATTTTATGTATATATTTAGAGAAATTACTTTTCACCCACTTCAATGTCCATATCTTTCAAATGATTTACAGAATATTTTTTTCGACTTTGAGAAGATTTTATGTGTTGTTGAATAGATCTAAACTTTTCTACCATTACTTTAGCTAGATCAAGTACCAGTAGCTTTGTTTCCTCAAAATTATTACATCATGTTGGATTACAACACTTCATACCAAAGGGGGCTTCATAAGGATCCATCATAATACAATATGGAAACATTTTTTCATAGTAAAATTCTAATAAAAGAATGTATTGATCCCAACCACCTTTGAAACCCATAGAGAAATCTCTCAACATGTCTTCTAGAGTATGAATTGTACTCTAAAACTAACCATTTGTTTGAGGATGATATTCAATGCTAAAACATAACTCTATATCCAGATCCTACTGAAGACATCTCCAGAACTTTGAGGTAATCCTCATATCCTGATCAGATAAAATGTAAATTGGTACTCAATAAAATCTTTCCACTTACTTAATATATATTTTAGAAAGATAATCCAGAGATAAATCTTCTCTAATAGAAATTAAGTGTGTGCAAAATGTAAGGAAATTGACTATTACCTATATATAATTATGGCCTTCAGATGTTTTGAGAAGTCCAAAGAAAAAATACTTGGTGATATTTTCATATTTCCATTAGGGTATAGTTAATTGTTTGTAAAATCCCCTTAGATTTATGTCTCTAGAATTTAAATGACTAAAAAACCAAGAATTGAGAATCATACTCTACAATATCTCTCTTTATTACATCCCACCAAAAATATTCTTTTATTTATCAATGCATCTTTGTACTTCTAAGATGAATAGAGAATGATCAACTATGACCCTCATCAAATATTTCCTTCTTCAAATCTGGTATGGGAGGAACACATACATGATTCTGGGACCTTATTATTCCATCACATACTAGGTCAAAATCTGGAACATTTTTCACCTTTTTTGGAGCTCCATATCTTCCTTTTGTGCCTATTTAATATTCACTTAGATAGATTGATGAATATTCATTTGTTCCAGATAATATTTCTCCCATTCCTTTAGGATTTTCATATCCATCCTTCACAGATCCAGGAATATTGAGTCTTTTTTTATCCTCATAATTGATAAACTAGTATGGTCCTCTCGACTAAAAGCATATTACACCTTGGTCTCTTTCCCAAGGTTGTAATGTATTGAGAAATCATAATATTTAGTGACTTATAACCATATTCTTTGGTGCATATTAAACTCCTTTTATGTGGATATTTACTAGAAGAATTTTTTATCTGTATATATATCAAAAGTTTCTCTATAATGATAATTCCTCCAAATCTTTCAGGAAAATATTACCACAGTTAAATCTAAATGATGAGTTTGGTAATTTTCCTCATGAACCTTCGGTTTTAATGAGGAATAAGATATGCCCATCTCATTTTCCATAATTACGCATCCCAATACATTATTATATACATCAATATATATTATATACCCTTCTGCAATGTTGGTTAATATAATATTAGGAGCACTGGCTGATATTCTCTTTGGTTTCTTTAAATTTTCATCACATTCATCCATATAGAGGAACTTGGAAACCTCACAAGTAAACTTGCTGAGTGCATTGAATAGTCGAGATAAATTCTTCATAAAGTACTAATAATATCCGTCCAAACCAAGAAATCGAGATTTTAGTTACCTCGGTTAGTCTAGTACATTTCCCAATAACTTCTATCATTGAAGGATCTATTGATATGACCTCACATGAGATTATATGTCCCAGAAATGAAACATTATAAATCCAAAATTCCCACTTAGTAAATTTTTCAAAAATATTATTCTTTATTGGGGTTTTAAGAACAATTATAAAGTGATCTTCATGTTATTAATTTCCTTTTCAAAATAAAATCATATCATCTATAAAGACTACAACCAATTGATCAAGATGGCCTCTTAAGACTCTATTCATCTATTCTTTGAAGGTAGCTAGGTAATTAGTAAGACCAAAAGGTATAACTATAAATTCAAGGAGTCACTAAAAACACTTTTTAGTGGTGATTTATTAGTGGTGGTTGTAGTTACTACCAAAAAATAAATCCAGTTAAAAATATAATATGGTGATGGCTTAATCAAACTGCCACTATATTTTTTTTATTTTAAGAATTTGAAGTGGTTGAATCGAAATCGTCACTAAATGTCAAAAAAATCCCTAATTCCTCTCACTTTCCCAATCCCTTTGTGCAGCCCCTACATAAACCCTTATCTTTCCTTCCTCACCTTCTCCTCTCCCCTCCCCAACGGTGACCCCATAACCACCTCAGTGACCACCATGCCCCCCATCCCTTTGACCTAAATCTGTCCCCGGTGGTGAACCTGACCCCCATGATCCCCCCCAGTTCCCCTCCTCAGTGGTGAGGCAGAACCCCCCCCCCCCCCCCCTCTGACCTCCCTCTCCCGGACTCACATCCCATCCTCAATGGAAATGCATACCCACTTATAGGTTTCATCATCCTCCCCATAATATCCCTAAATATATTATTCCTCGAGGGGGTTATTTCAATTTAATTTCTCTATAAATTTTTGATTTTATGTATATACAGTATTAGATTACACTTTATTGGTTAGTTAATAGGTGATTGTATTTGTTTCCTTTTGTAGTTTCTCCCAGAAATCTCCCTCATAGGGATTTTATTTATATAGAGAATAGGGTTGGGGGTTATAGGTGTTTTGGGTATAGCTTTGGTTATCACACTTATAGGCTATTAATTACATGAATTAATTTGATAGATATATTTTGATAAATTCTTTCATATAATAGATAAAATGTTTGATTATATAACTATAATATTAATAAATTGTGTATTTTCTAGGGCCAATATAATTTAACCATTTCACATTAATTATTACTCATCAATATTTCATAATAATTCATAAGGAGTTAAATAATTTTATTACAACCAAGTTAGAGGGTTTTTTGATGTCACACCCTGATACTGATATCACAGCCTTGGAATGGAAGTATTGGGTTGATCCATCTAAGGAGCCTTTCTAGTGAGGTGTTTTTTTGGTTTTTTTGTTTTTTTGTACAGCTATATTATTTTGGTTTTATATGGTTTCTTTCTTTTCCCCAAAGTGGTATTCCTTGAAAAGTGGAATAAAAATTTACTTTGGTAAAATCTATAGATTCCTTAAAAATAGAATCACTACGTATACACTGAATATATGGTTTTCTCTTGAGTTCATCCACTATAGTTCTAGAAGGGGGTGTGTTATCTTTTAAAACCATGGTAGACATATAGAGTTGAATATTTTGGGTTTTTATAACATGTCATGATATCATATATATTTGAATATATTTTTAATAGTGATTTTTCTACAAAAAATCATTATATATATTTGTTATTATTATAAATATTATTAATTTTAATTTTATTAAATAAAAATAATTTTTTATTGCAACATGTAAATATTTTCATCTGAATAATTTTTCCCAATTTTCATAAATAATTGTATTGTATAGAAATAGTGAAAAAGATACCAAGTTTTTTAATACATTTACTTTCATTACATTGTTATAAAGGAAGAATGGATTAAATTGTTTTAAAAAAATTTATATTATAAATATATATATATATATAATAAATCAAGAAATATACATTATTTTATTAATAAAATACCTTTATATAATTTTTCAAAAAAATGTAATATTTTAATCAAAATAATGATTTAGATGATTAAATTGAAAAATTAGTTTTATTCCCCTATTGAAATTATGTCTATAAAATGTAAATTTTATTTTAGATAAATATTATCATATTATGTAATAATTATAGTTTCTTCTTTTTATAATAAATGTATAATTACTTTGATTAATGTTGACGACCGTGATAATGATTAAAATATTATTTTTGAGGAATTATTTTATGAATGTTTTGTAAAATTAAACTAATAAATTAGATTGACCTATTTAAAACAATGACACTATAATGATGTTTAAAATCATATATGATTATATTAGCCGATATTTTATTGGTAATACATAAATATTAATATTAAGAAAAAATAATAATAACAATAATATCATTTTTCTATAGAAAATAGTTTTCCAATATATAAAATGTTTTATTTTAAATGTATGTTTTATCATGATTATATATTACATTACATTAAGTTCAAAAAAATTGAGGAAGAACAAACAAAAATTTAGGTAAATTTGTTATTTTATATGTTTAGTAAAACATAATATATATAGGTAAGAACATGTTACCATAGTAAAAGAAATTAAATAGTAAAAATATAATAACAAATAATTTTATCATTACTGAGAATGACACTTCATCTTCCAACTCTCAATTTAGGAAGGCATAGTTGATATCCTTTAGAATATTCAAGTGATTCCATTTTGATAAAATGTATTGTTTCATATTTTAGTTTAATTTATTTATTTTTTGTATTACTTTTATAATAATGGTTTTATTATATAGGTGGATTATTTTTCTTGAGTTTGGGTGGTATGTTATAAGATGTTCATTCCCCAAAGATATTGTACATCGATCTTGCAAATGAGATAATGACAAAAAGGAAATGCTTCAAGAATGAATAGAAAACATCATGAAAAATGTGAATTCCAACTAATTATTTAATTAATTTTGTGATCACTTTATCTACTATTTGTAAGTTAATTTAATTATCATTTTTATCTAATACTTATTTATTATCTTTTCACAAATATTTTGGTAAGTCATACTTTTCTTTGAACTATCTATAAAAAATCCCAAAAAATAAAATATTTCTTTCTATCAATGTTACCAAGATTTTTATTTTTATTGAATTTCTTTATCAAACAGCCAAAACTGCATGTTGAGCCGATTATGTTAGAAGAAAAACCGTTCTCGTTGTTTAAATATATAATATTAGAGTAATATCATGTTCATATTGTGGTGAATTCTCGTGATATAATGGGCTCAGAAGCTTCTTCTTCTCTTTTGGATTTCAACAATGAGAAAGGGTTTTTGGATAAGAACAACGAGTAAATATGCAGTTTCAACAGTTTTGAAAATAAAGACAATAGAAATCATGGTAAAATTGGTAGTTATAATTTTTTGAGACATTAGGTTTTGTACGAATCATCCACACCACAATCCAACACAGGGTGTGGCTGGTATGACTCCAAGTGCTTCTTTTTATTTAAAATTGACAATAATTTTAGTAAAACGGACTAATAAATTACTCAAAACTAGAAAAAAAATATTCTTATAGTTTTTATTATTTATAAAAAACATATTTTTTTTTGTTTTTTACATGTAAGAAACCACTTTACCTCAATCTGATACACAATGTGCCCGGTATTACAACAAGTTTATTTTTTATTTTACATTGACATCTATTTTAGTAAAAAAGGAAAAACAGCCAAATTAGAACCAATAAAATGAATTTGGATTGTTTTAATTATTTAGTAAAATAATACATAAGTTAGTTTTGATTTGTATGAATCAATCTCAACTCAATATGTTACATGATATTCCCGGTATAACTCATTGTGTTTATTTCTAGTTTAAAATTGACATTTTAGTTCAAAAAAATCACTAACTGAAAACTGATAAAATACACTTGTATTTTCTCAATGATTTAGGAAATCAATTAATAATTCATTTTTGACTTGTAGGAATTGGTTTCATATCATATTGATACACGATGTGATCGGTATGATTCAATGTACACATTTCCAGTTTAAAATGACAATTTTGTAAAAAAAGAAATGTGACATACTCAAAACTAATAAAACTCATTAAGATTGATTTTATACATTATTGAAAGGATCTATATGTCATTTGAGACATTTAGTAACAATACTCACCTAAATCTAACACATGGTGTGACTGGTATGACTCCAAGTTCTTCTTTTTATTGAAAATTAACACCAATTTTAGTAAAAAGGACAACTAACCTACTCAAAAAAACTTAATCAGATTATATTGATACTTTAATAAAATGATACATAGGTTATTTATGACATGTTGGAATCAAATTAACCTCAATATGATACATGATTTTCCCTATATGGCACCAAGGGTGTCTTTTTATTCAAAATTGACATCCATTTTAGTAAAAAAGAAACTAGACCACTCATAACTGAGAAAACACATTTATATTATTTTTATAATTTTTTCAAATGATTCATAAATCATTTTTGATGTATAATAATCAAACTAACCTCAATCAGATACATGATGTGCCCTGTATGACTCAATCTATAAGTTATCAATTTAAAATCAATATTTTTGTTTAAAACGTATCACTTAGTGAAAAATGAGAAAACACATATGGATTTTCATAATAACTTAGTAAATCGATTAATAAGTCATTTTTTACAAGTAGGAATTGATCTCACATCAAACTGGTAAATGATGTGATCGGTATGTGTCAAAGTGTTTGTTTCCAGTTTAAAATGATAGTTTAGTAAAAAATAAAAGTGATGCACTCAAAACCAATTAATCACAATTGGATTATTTTTATAGTATAATAAAATGATTCATAAGTCATTGGAAATGTTTAATAATGATATTCACCTCAATCTAACACACGACGTGACTGATATGACTCTAAGTGCATATTTTTATTTAAAATTCACATTAATTTAATAAAAAGGAAAACTGAACAACTGAAAAATAAGAAAACACATTCACATTATTTTGATAAATTATTATAAAAATCCATAAGTAATTTATGATGTATAGGAATCAACCACACGTTATTCTAAAATACGATTTTCCCTAGATGGTTGTAAATGCATTTTTTGTGTTTTAAGACACTAAAACATGCATAGAACGGTCAAAGCCAATGAAAATAACCTTATATTCATGTCAAATCATGGTAAAAACACAAATAAATTGTTTTTGATGTGTACAAGAAGAAAACATATCAATCAAATGTGTGGTCGGATCATATTTACTCAGTAAACACTTCTTAAAGGTACAAAAACCATTAAAACAATTATCAGGGGGTAAAAACCTAGAAAATGATGTCGGATTGCCCTAAAATTAGGGGAAATCAACTGTAGATATAATTTTTAAATTTAAGAAACTACATCACATCATTATGAATTACAATTTGACCGGGATGTTCGTAAATTTGTTTCTAGTGTTTTAAAACACTAAAACATGTGTGGAATGGTCAAAACCGTAGAAAATAACCTCATAATGATTTCAAATAATGATACAACTAATGATGGGTTATTTGACATTACGCATAGATAACATGTCAATACGACATTTTTTGTGTCCGGAATTACTCGCTAAACACTTCTTGAACATATAAAAGCCTTTAAAAATAAGTGTTGAGGGTTCAAAACCTAGGAAACGGTGGCATATTTCCCTAAAAATAGGGGATATCCACTATAGCTTTAATTTTAAAATGTAGCAACTTATGACACATTATTCTGAATTAAAGTTTTCCCATGATTGTCATAAATGCATTTTTAGTGTTTTAAAACACTAAAACATATGTGGAATGGTAAAAAAATAGAAAACAGCCTCATATTGATTTGAAATTCTGGAAAACACACTAATGAGTTATTTTGACAAGTATTTATAGATAAAGCATCGATCTGATTTGTGGTGTGGTCAGAATTACTCATTAAACACTTCTTTATGGTACAAAAGACTTTAAAACAAGGTTAGGGGTCAAAAAAATAAAACTATATCATATTTCCAAGACATCAAGGGGAAAGTCCAAAGGTTGAATTTTGGAATGTAGGAACCGATAACACATCATTTCGAAATATATTTTTTCTGTGATGGTTGTAAATGGGGTTTTAGTGTTTCAAAACATTAAAACATGCATGTAATGGTTAAAACCATAGAAAATAACTTTATATTGATTTTAAATCATTGAAAATCATCATTGAGTTTTTTATTCAAATACATGACATTTTGAGATATCATATCCTTTAAATTTTATTTATTAATTCATGTTCAATCGTATCACATATTTCATTAAAAATAAATAAGAATATTTACTTATCCCTTTTCAGTTTCAAGTGTTGAATATTATCTGAAATATTTATGTTTTTGTTTCAAATTATTTTTCTTTATAAATTATTTTTTCATGTTAAAATACCTTCTTTTTCATTAGAAAAATAACAAATATTATATGTGGCATTTTGAATATATTATGTGTATTTTTTATTTCTCATTTCTTTTCATTAATTTTTTAGTCTTCATTATAGGTAGAAGATGTCCAAAGTAGGAAGGAGGTTAACCATTCTCATCTATGAAATTTTTCTATTTTTCTACTGTATTTCTAATTAAGTTTAGTTTTAATTTTTGTTTTCATTTTTGTTACAGTTGATGAGTTGATGTGGTCAGATTTAGTTGATGAGATGATGTAGAGGTAGAAAGATATAATGGAGGTCTTAACATGGATATATATTAGGCATGAGTTGTATTTAAACATATTTTATATGTATATATACATGACTGAGCTATTATTTGAAAGATATATGGGTTGACTGACACTAAGGTTATGGTAACTATGGATATTTCTATATATGACTATGGATGCATGACATATATATGAGGGGTTTATCATATATTCATGTTATAGTTTATCGCATGTCAAATTTTCATATGTAATGTTTTTAAAAAATAATTTTAAAAAAATCTAATTTAGCGATGGTTTTTAGTAACCGCCACTAAATAATTTAATTAAATATGTTTTAGTGGATGTTATAATTAACCACTTCTAAAACAAATCGATGTTATTATGTTCAGCAGTGGTTAGTTTTTTTATTTAATTTCCCCTAGATATCTTTTTAAATAAAATAACCGCTACTAAATAAACATGAAACCACCACTAAATTTCCAAAAAAACACATAAGAAAATTGCCATGAAAATGAAAAAACAATCTCCGCTAAATGACTAGAAATCATGAAAAATGTGATTGTTCTATTAACCTCTTCTATACTATTAGGAGGAGGATTAAACTGGTGCTAGTCAATAAAAAACCCCCCACAAATGATTTTTTTTAGTGTGTCCATACCTTATTTAGAATTTTATCTTGGGTATATCCACCTTTTTTAACCTCAATTGACAATATCCAGAACGAAGGCCAGTTTTAGAAAATTATTGTGATCCACGTAGTTGATCAAATAAATATTCAATAAGGAGAAGAGAATGCATGTTCTTAATTATAATTTTGTTAATATTTTAATAATCAATGAAAATACTCATTGAACCATCTTTCTTCTTAACAAATATAACAGGTTCACCCCAAGGTGACACACTCGGGCACATGAATCCCTTATCAAGATTCTCATGAGGTTTCTTATTTAATTACTATAACATAATTGAGGCCATTTTATATGTATTCTTCAAAATAATCAAAGCACTAGGTATGAGTTTTATCGAAAACACAACTTTACGTTTCAATAGAAGACCTGGAAAATATTTTAGAAAATCATCAAAAAAACACAAATACAATAGGAGTATTCTTAATGTTAAGTTTCTCCCCAATCAACTGAGATAGATAATCTTTATGTATAGGAAATAATACCCACAAGATAGAAGAAATTTCCATTTGAAGTTCATATTCATCCTTGCATCGATCAATGGTTATAGGTTCATTTAGAATATAGAATGTAACTTCCCTTCCTTTTTAATTGATATAAAATCCATATAGAGTAAGTAAATCCATGCCAATAATCGCATCAAAATAAAATCTTGGGAGAATCATGAGATTTTCAAGAAGAACATTCCCACAAACTTCAATCAGAGAATAACTATAACCTTGAGATGTGAGTGTTGTTTCATTAGGAGTCTTCATGGCTAACTCAACATATAATTATTTTGGTGCTATTTTGATACCCTTAGCGAATTATTTATATATAAAATAGTTGGTGGACGGAGAATCCAATAATACATTAGTTGTTTTAGAGTGGATGATAAGTATACCTTTCAGCATGTCATTCTCAAAACCCACTTCACCAGTCGTTATCAGAAGATATTTCCCATTTTATTTGGGCTTTATAGGTTGTTTTCATTGATCATTAGAAACTTTCATATTCATGAACTGATTAGAAAAATTCTCATACACCTTTCATTTATAGAATTGGAGAGTGGGTGGTGCATTAGTTGGTGTCTTCTTTTCCACCATTGCATTAACTTGTATATTCATTGACTTTCGACATTCATGGACTTTATGACCCACCTTTCCACATTTACATTACCTCCTAGTTTTGTTAAATACTTCCTTTTATGTTTCTTATCAAATTTATGGTATGTAAATGGATGGAATTGCTTCCCACCATGAGATTTTTTTGCATTTTCAGGATACACAATATATCTCTTCTTATAAAATCCATAGTAGTGGTGGGTATATAGCATTTCCATTTCCAACTTAAGAGCACATAGAACAATTTCTTGGTAGATACTAAAGTCACTTATGGATAACACACTTTAGAGACTTTTTTAATCTATTAAAATTTCAGTAAACCTTAATTTCAAGTTAGATAATAATATCATAATCATACCTTGAATGTCTTATAGAGTTTTTCTCAAAGGTACCAATGCATTCCTTATCCTTCTTATTTAGCTCAAGGAACTCCTTCAACATATTCATACAAATAATATGAGAAAACTACTTATTGGAAAATAAGTTCTTGAACTTGGCCAATTATATGAATTCAATTTATTCCTCTTTACTCTTATTCTTGACAAGATTCCACTTTTGGTCTACGTTTCCTTCCAAACAATAAACATCTAGAAAAGAACTTTCATGTCCTAAGCATTAAAGAAAAGAAAATATTTTTTCTATCATGCCAATCCATCTCTCAACCACTACTGGGTTAGAAGATCCACTAAAAGAAGGTGGATGTTTACTCATGAAAGTTCCAAGAGTACATTTTTACCAACTTTGATCATTTTTAAAATCAGTATGATTCATAGCCTAAGAAAGTTGTGTTAGTGTGATAGTTAGGTTCTTCCTTCCAACTCTCAAAACATTTGGGTTCTTAGGTGGAAAATCATTTCATTTTACACCACAATCATACTTCATAGGATTCCATCGATTTTCATCCATTAACTAAAACCAAAAAGCATATTTTGAGAAATAACAACCATAGTGAGGGATCATGAAAAAGAATTTTGAAATTTTCTTAAATCGTGAAACTATCTATGAAACCTCAGGTTTAACCTAGGTTATTAATTATCATTACCAAAACTGTAGGATTTTATCTTATACATAGACCTATCCTTATGGTTATTACTATGGTCTTCTCATCATAGTTTCCAAATGTTAAATAAACCCATCCTCTAATACCAACTATAACAACCCAGTATTTCCATACATAGATATTACTTCTTTTTAGATGAATATTCATTACATTATACCAATATAATTATAATAATCATAAAGGTTTATTGACATTATAAACATGGAAACATAAACAAAAACTTCATAATATATTTACATCACCTCCCACTAATTTCTTCATAATTATATACCTTTGAGCATATCACACTTAACAAATATCTTCACATATTTTGGAAGTGGAACATAGAAAATGGTGATCTTAGATGCTCAGTAAGGGTAAACATTGTATATATCAATTTATTATATTATAAAATCATTAGATAAGAAATATGGGTATGTGATAAAGATCATAACATATAAATTTCATGTCCAACCTATCATGGATCATAAACACAAGTTATGGCATAAAACATTAAAATGAACCATAAGAATGAAACTTCATCATAACTCATTCTTGAACCATATTTTCAAGTCATAAATGTGTGAAAAAATATCATAAGTATAGAAAAAAATTCATATGTCAAGGATAACTATTAAAACTCACATATTAGGTTGTGTCACCTGTTTACCATAAAGGAACAAGCACACCAACTTCTTTCCCATCACATATCAATCACATCGACTTTTTTCCATAATTATATCAAGATATATAATTCATTACACAATTCATGGGAGGGATATATAGGTCTCACCCATCACATAATGAAAACTATATGTATGTGTTCTATAGGACCATAAATTATTCATCATAATAGAACCTCAGAAAAATAAATGGGTTTTACAAACATTTGATTTTGCATAACCCATGGAAAAGTAATGGGATTCATAAACATCATGTAATTACAAATATAAATGATAATAATGGTATCCTTGGACTATATATCTAGTAAAACATAAGTAATCATTATATAATGTTTTTTTTGAAAGATTACATGAAATAATTATTGAGGAAAATATCTTTTCTTTTATGATATAATATTTTTAAAGAGATGTTCAATTATAAAGGAAAAACATTCATTGAAAATTACCTTATAATATTGTAAAGTAAGATTCAAATATTTATGTTTTCATAACAGCGGGATACGGATCTCATGCTGTATAAGTTAAAAAAAATTCCTTCTATATTTTTGTCAGAAAATTTATAAAGAGACTTTTTTCAAAAATGGAAAAAATATTGATTCAAACCATTTTTTTAAATGTAAAAAATGGTTAAAATGACATTAAACATCAATAAGAGAATATTAAAAACCATTTTGAAAATATTTTTATAAAACATGTACATTTAAGATAAATATTACACCAATAGAAACTTAGAATGAAACAATTATAAATAATAATGAGATAGTGAAATAAACCCTCACCAATTTTTAATTAGTCCAATCATATGCCCTGTGAAGGAAATAAAATTATATGGATATTTAAATACCATAATTATTTGGATAAGACTCATAAAATTAATTCATGTTAAGTATATAAACCATGCAACAAGTAGTGTATAAGGTATGTGTCCCACAGAAACGAAAGTGAGACAAAAACATCTTACCTAAAGTCTCACCATTCATTGTTTATGTTCAAACCTACTGTATAATAAATATGGATTTATTATAAATGTATAACATAACTATTTGAAGTGCCCAGATCAGTGTGAATCACTGAGAGGGGGAGGGGTGAATCAGTGATCCCTTAAAACTTTTTACTAATTGATTCCTTATCAATTAAACCTCTATGGCTGGTTAAAGCCTCGATCCACTCTTCTTGTATCTCTCAGCCTTTCCTCGAATGATGCAGTAAATGTAAAGGCACAGGACACAAGGATTTACAAGGTTCAGCACCAAAGGCCTACGTCCTTGCCATGTTGGTTATACGCCCCAACATGGTTTCTCCCATTATAATCTGTTAGTATTACAATGGTCGATACAGAGTCCCACTGTATCTCTCCTGAGGTTCTCTTCAAAAATATCACTTCCTCCCTTTGAAAAGCATTGTCTTGAAAATCACAAGAGAGGGATGATGTCACATGTTCACTTGAGCAATGAACCTTTAGTAAATCAGCTCTAAGTCTACTTGGGCTAACTCGGTATAGAAAACAAGAGTGATATGACCAAGGAATTCAAAGCTGTCCATAATTCTCTACACATGTGTGATCATGCTTAGGGGTTTGAAATTTTTCAGATATAACAATGAATTTTCTAAATCCTGCACAACTTCACAAAACACATATTGACCCATTAATATGTGATCTAGTGTATTGCCAACAAATACAAAGGGGGAGATTGAAGTGCAATGTGTTGCATTTGTTGTCAATAAGGCGTGATGTTTTCATAAGAATGAATGGATGTTAAGGAGAGTCAAGATGTGAATGACAAAGGATGTGATGGTGATGGTAATGAAGGAGAATGGCCATGGTACTAAGATGCATGTCACTTATGAGATTCACTAAGTGACATAGGATGTTGTGGTTGAAACATTCTCTATGAATATCAGACGATTGTAGAACTGATCTTAATGTTTCAATACTTGTATCAAGATGATACTAAGTTACACCACTTGAATAATTGATGATGATGGAGCATCATAAAATCAGACGATTGTTGAGCTGTTCTTAAAGTTCCAAGAACTTGTATCAAGTGGATACAATGTCACAACCATTTTAAAAGACCATGCATTGTTAAGAAAATGCATGAGGAGATGAAGTGATCCATCCACAATCACTAGGTGGATGAAGTGGTGCTAATTACGTCCATGCACTATCACTTAGTGCATGTGAATTTGAAGAAGATCCAACTTGATCTCTGATTGGATCAATGAATAATATTGAATATTATGTGATTCAGGAGCTTCGGTTGATGAAGAATCTTCGGGAATTACACCTCCTAAGACTAGAATATATGTTAAGGAGGATGGGAGGAATTCTAATGAAGAAGTAGAGTTGATGAAGAAGAATGGCTTGGGAGAAGATGAAAAAGTGGCATTTGGCATTTGAATCTGGTTACTTTGTTTTTAAACAAAGTACATGTGCTCTACTCTAGCAAAAAATATGCCACCAAGGGCCATCCTTAAGGGTTCAACCCAAGGCACATGGGGGACTAGGTCACCACGCCCAAGGGGATCCCATGGGGCCAGCCCGAGAGAGGCCGGGGCCGTGTATAAAGCCATGAGGCCACGCGGTGATGAAGCCCGCGCATCGTGAGCGCAAGGAGCGCACTCGAGGATGCATAGTGGGCGCCAGTGGCATGCCCGAGTGGCAGGGGTGGACGCAAGAGCGCGCCCGCAGAGAGAACACGGTGCGGGGCGGCACCGTGAGGGGAGAAGTTCAACTGGGGAGTAGCGGAGAGCGCTTGGGTGATAAACCGTGAAAAATCCGCTCGCCGTTTCGATGTGGGACGCGGAAAAATCTCCAGGAACGAATCCCAGCCGCATGATTGATCGCGCGTGCGATCCGAGCCGCTCATCTAATCGCGCCATTCGCGATCTGATCCAGGCCGTCTGAGATTATCTGGTCGCCTGATCCGACGGCTCCCCATCCGTCCTCAACCTTGAGCTCGCCCGAAGCCACCCGCGAGTTCCGTTCAAACCAGAGGCCATCTCGACGACGGTTCTTGAGCTCTCGGCCACCATTGTCGAAGCCGAAGGCTCCATTGAGCTCGTCCAGACCTACTGAACCTATCCATGCTTAAAAGTGGGCTTGCATGCAACGAGAGGAGAATTTGAAGTTCGGCCGAAGCAACCGAAGGTGAGAGGCCATTCGGTGTTGATGCTTTGCATGGATTGGGTATAAAAAAGTCCATGCGTACGTTTCCATGCACATGCATGAAGAGGAAAATAATGTAGGAAAAGAACCCGCGTGAACAGAGGAGAAAAAGAAGATTTCAAAGAATCTTGAAGATCCTAAATCTTCGGGAGATCAAATATTTATCGCACGCGGATGATCCGAGACGTCTCTGCCTATAAAAAGAGAGGTGAGGCTCTAATTGTGCTTGCTGAATCTTTGTTGAAGATCTGAAGTCCCACGAAGCCTCGGTGCTTAGCGAAGAACAGCATGCGCGCACCACTTGCGCGGCAGTGAAGCCCGGAGCCATCCCTTGGCTCTGTGTGTTCCTTTTGCGCACCTCTTGCATCAAAGAAGAGAAAGGGAGAGTCCCCTGTGCGCTACCCCTTTGCGCGACAGGAAGGAGAGGTTGGGCAGCGCGACCTTGTGCGCTCCCTCTGTGCACCACGCCCCCTGCGCGGTAAGCACTTGTGTGCCCGCGGTGTTGCATCGTGCACACCTGAGGCAGTGTCCCTTTCACCAAGACCCTACGCGGCCATTGGAGAAAAGGATTGGTTGCACCCTTGCGCGCCTCCTTTGAAGGCAATAAGGGTTCAGGTGGTTTATGTGCCAAGGCAAGAAGGCCCTACAGGCATTGGGTGCAAATTAGGAAGAACCCAAGGCAGAGACACGTGTGCTTGTGTTCTAAGTGAAAGAAGAGGAAAGAGGCCAAGCTTAAGTGTGTGCAAAACGAAGAACAAAATGTGTGTGCATTCTTGAAGAGTGAATACCATCACACTTTTGTGTGTGTGTGAAATTCAAGTGAAGGCCGAGACTTGCATGCCTTGTGTGCAAAGAGAAGGAGGGAGGTCGTAGCCCTTGTGTGTACAAAATGGAGAACCAAGTGTGTGCATAAGTGAAGTACACACTTTGAAGAAGATTAAAAGAACAAGGAAGTATGTGTGCTTAGTAAGGGAAGTAGGCCAAGCCTTGTGTTTGCTAATTGATCAAAGGAAGTGTGTGTGAGCAAATAAAAACAAGTAGGCCGAACCTAGTGTGTGCACTAAGTGGAGTGAACACACTTAGAAGAAGAAGAAGACACTCACACAAAGTACAACAAACTTTTAAGGGTGTAATCAAAAGGAATAAAATGTGTGAAGGAAAAGAAGAAGGTGTGTGCTAAAAGTGTTACACCCTTTGTGGGTTTACTGCACCAAGAGAAGAAGAAGGGGAGTGCATGCTTACATGCATGCACGTGCACACGTGAACAAAGCTGAATCAGGTTGTGTGCATTTGAGAAGACCAAGAACAAGAGTTCTTGAAGAATTTGAGAAGCCATGCAATCAGTGCATGAGGATGCAGAGATTCCATGCACTCAGTACATGAAGTTGATGTGAACTGAGACTGGACCAGACTGAAGTTAAAGATATCAGTTGTCTGAGTATTCAGTAGTTGGAGAGAGAAGCCAGGTCATCCTGAGAAGAAGGAGATAAATCCTGAGCAAGACGAGAAGACCTGATCAACTCAAGTGATCAGAGGTACAGAGCATTGCTAGCAGCCTTTATCCCAGGCTACTGAGGATACTTGAAGAACTTAAAGTGAAGAAGAGCTACTCGTGTGACTCGAGGAGCTAGGAGAAGCCCCCTGTGAGACTCAGGGTGGAAGAAGTCTTCATTGGGATTCTAGAGCAGGCCAGTGGGACTCTGGTAACATTGTGGGATGCAGTATAAAGACCCTCCTGTGGGACTCAGGAGAGATACAGTGGGACTCTGTATCGACCATTGTAATACTAACAGATTATAATGGAAGAAACCATGTTGGGGCGTATAACCAACATGGCAAGGACGTAGGCCTTTGGTGCCGAACCTTGTAAATCCTTGTGTCCTGTGCCTTTATATTTACTGCATCACTCGAGGAAAGGCTGAGAGATACAAGAAGAGTGGATCGAGGCTTTAACCAGCCATAGAGGTTTAATTGATAAGGAATCAATTAGTAAAAAGTTTTAAGGGATCACTGATTCACCCCCTCCCCCTCTCAGGGATTCACACTGATCTGGGCACTTCAATTGGTATCAAAGGGAGGTTACCTCTAAAAGATCCAAGAGAGTCTATATGGAGTGCAGATTTAAGGAAATGAAAGAACAGTCTCAAATGGAGATATCTGCCAAGACTCTGAAAAAAAGAATGAAGAAACAGGCAAAGAAGATGAAGAAGAAGGCTGGTGCAATCAGAGAAACTCCTTCTATGGAAAGAAATGTGAAAGTCACATCAGATGACAATTCCTTTTATCATTCTTCTGATGAAGCCTGCTCTAGCTGTGATGAAGATGGAAGGAACAATGATCTTCTAAATGCAATCAAATATCTTCAGAAGACAGTCCCCAAGGAAGTGGCAATGTGTATAGCTACAGGAATCCTTGATCTTCAAGAAGAAAAATTACAGCTAGAAGATGAAGCCAATTCTCTGGAATTCCAATTGGCTAAAAGGGTTGGCATAACCAACACACTCAGAAAGCTGGTGAAGGCTAAAGATGAAACAGTATCGCTTTGCAATGAAAGATATGAAGACACTACTGAAGAATTGCAAAGAATCTCTTCTGAGAAAGAAATCTTTATGATAATAATCAAAGATGTGTTTCATGCACTGGAGAAGTTGCACAAAGTTTCAATGAATGTCAGAGATGCTCAACTTGAAGACAAAGTAAACAGGGAGAAGGAGCTTGACAACTCATTGCTTGAAATGAATAAGGTGCATGAAGACCAGATGATACAGCTAGAAGAGAAATGGGAAGGAAAGCTAAGAACTATTGAGGATGAGAAGAACTCCCTTAACATGAAGTGTTTAGAATTAGAGGTGATATTGAAAAATCTGCAATCACCCAAAGCTGAAGCCTCCCAGTCAGCTGAAAGAAGAAATGTTGATAATAAAGTGAGCTTTGAGAAGGATGATTCTAAAAGAAAGGCGTCCTCTAATGAAAGGGAAACATCTTCTAAAAAGAAGGTACCATCCATCCCATCTTGTACTCATGCTTCTAAATGTGTTTCCACAAAAAGTGCAGGATGGAAGAATAACTCTGAACAAGTATGGATGAAGTCAATGATGAAAGAAAGCTCTCCTGAAATAGCACAACAAGTCAAGAAAAGTACCATACAATCAGAAGGACTGAAGAGGTCAAGATTTGTGGGTCAGTGTTGGTGTTGTAATAAGTATGGGCATTGTGCAAAGGATTGTTGGTACAATCCACTGAATGTCAAAGCACAAAGGAAGCCCATTCCAAGGGGGAGAAATCCAGAAGAAAAGAAGCAGCATCCACAGGTCCAGAGACATCTGTTTACTGCAAATAGATTTGGATTACTTGACAACATCTGGGATGATTGCAAAAGTGGTCAAAAAGATACATGTCAATCTCCAACTGTATCGAGAGCTCAAAAGAAGAAAAGATCACAGAACCTGGCTCAGAAAGAATCCTTGGGAAGTAAGCAGAAGAAAGCTGAAGATGCTCCCAAGAAGATTATGAAAAAGGAAGAGAAGACCTTGGAGTCTAAATCCAAGAAGGGTGATGCATCCAGAAGGACCACCAAGAAGAAATGCTTCTACAGTGGAAAGAAATGACATATCATGGATCTTTGTAAACAAGCCATGAAATTCAATAGAGGCAGACTGGACTCAAATAGACAATCAATCCAGAAGAAGCAGAAGGGATTGGTTGAAAATAAGTTGCCTAATAAAGGTGGCTTAACGGTATCAAAAGAACCATGTGGAATTTCCAAAACTGAGGCCTCACTTCCAAATGACTTGTTAGTCATATGGCCTAATCAGTTGCAACTTGCCAGAGAACTGCAAAGAGCTGAAGATGAAGCACTGGCAATTGCTAAGGCAAAAAGGAAACAAAATATTTCACATGAAGAGGTGTTGAGATCCACACCAGCACAATCATCATTAAAGATCAGATGTGCAAGTGTGAAGAATGGTGGAAATGGGACATCTCGGTTGAGAGAATATTCTCAACCTTGTTGTTCACATTGATAAACCACGGAGGTTCCATCTTATTCCCTAATCACTTGTATTTACATGTGCTAACACTGTAGGGAATTGAAGATGATGATCATTCTCAGCTGGAGGATGGTTTGGAAGGAATGGAGTGCACCCCTTGAGGGGGAGCCAATCTGTAGAAGATGGGATTCTGAGATTTAATACCATCTTGAGAAAAGTGAAGGTATTCTAATCATACTTTCATCCCTTGTTTCTTAATTGTATTCATCATGTCAATTAAGGGGGAGTATTGATTGAAGAGAAATGGTTGAAAGGGGAAGCTTTATCTTTGCACCTGAACTTTCTAATGAGTTTTGTGAAGTTGTGTAGGATTTAGCAAATTCATTGTTATATCTGAAAAATTTCAAACCCCTAAGCATGATCTCACATGTGTAGAGAATTATGGACAGCTTTGAATTCCTTGGTCATATCACTCTTGTTTTCTACACCGGGTTAGCCCAAGTAGACTTAGAGCTGATTTACTAAAGGTTCATTGCTCAAGTGAACATGTGACATCATCCCTCTCTTGTGATTTTCAAGACAATGCTTTTCAAAGGGAGGAAGTGATATTTTTGAAGAGAACCACACCACACCTTTGCATTTGGTTGCCAATAAGGGGGAGAAATATTGGCACACATGTAGGCTTAGGTGTTTGTCTTCACTTGGTGCACACACAAGGGCTAAGCCTTGGCCTTCCACTTTGAACACCTACTGCCCGTAGAGAGTTCTTCTCTTCACTTGGCTCACACAAAGGTATGCCCTCGGGTTATTCTCCACTTCTTCTCCATGCAAGGTTGAAAGAGTGTGGCCTATATTGTCTTCAAATGTCGCGCACAAGTCCTCAAGGTGCACAAGGGTCGTGCCAGTCCTCAGACAGCCGTGCAAGTTCTTTAGCCGCAGCCGCACAAGGTACCAAGCCGCGGGGCGCACAAGCGATGTGGCCTCGGGTCGCGCAAGTGCAAGGAACAAGCTGGCCGCACAAGCTCCTCCTGCGGCGGAAATTTGTGGGCAGTGAGGGCTCCTTCTGCCGCGTGAGTACGCGGGCAGGGACCTCCTTCAGAGCCTCGGGTGGCTCTGGAACTTCAGTCGCGCAAGTGTGCACGGGGCTTCTACTTCGCGAGGCACAAAGGCACTCACGGGTCTTCCAAGGTTTTCAGCAAGCATAACCATCTCCTCGGGCTCTCCTTTTATAGGCAGAGGGATGCCTCTATCCATCGGCGTGATAAATATCGAATCACCGAAGATTTCTGATCTTCAAGATTTTCTCCAAATCTTGTTTTCCTTCGCTGTTTCACGCGGCTTTATCTTCCTCTTTCACTCCTCCTCGTGCATGCGATTTAGAACGCATGCACGGCCTCTGTTTTGGCCATCCCATGAAAAACACGAGTGCATGGAATCTCTACATCCTCATGCACTGATTGCATGGCTTCTCAAAATTCTTCAAGAACTCTTGTTCTTGGTCTTCTCAAATGCACACAACCTGATTCAGCTTTGTTCACGTGTGCACGTGCATGCATGTAAGCATGCACTCCCCTTCTTCTTCTATTGGTGCAGTAAACCCACAAAGGGTGTAACACTTTTAGCACACACCTTCTTCTTATCCTTCACACATTTTATTCCTTTTGATTACACACTTAAATGTGTGTTGTACTTTGTGTGATTGTCTTCTTCTTCTTCTAAGTGTGTTCACTCCACTTAGTGCACACACTAGGTTCGACCTACTTGTTTTTGTTTTCTCACACACACTTCCTTTGATCAATAAGCAAACACAAGGCTTGGCCTACATCTCTTACTAAGAACACACACTTCCTTGTTCTTTTAATCTTCTTCAAAGTGTGCACTTCACTTATGCACACACTTGGTTCTCCATTTTGTACACACAAGGGCTACGGCCTCCCTCCTTCACTTTGCACACAAGGCATGCAAGTCTCGGCCTTCACTTGAATTGCACACACACACAAAAGTGTGATGGTCTTCACTCTTCAAGAATGCACACACATTTTGTTCTTCGTTTTGCACACACTTAAGCTTGGCCTCTTTCCTCTTCTTTCACTTAGAACACAAGCACAAGTGTCTCAGCCTTGGTTTCTTCCTAATTTGCACCCAATGCCCGTAGGGCCTTCTTGCCTTGGCACATAAACCACCTGAACCCTTACTGCCTTCAAAGGAGGCACGCAAGGGTGCATCCAATCCTTTTCTCCAATGGCCGCGTAGGGTCTTGGTGCAAGGGCCACTTCCTCGGGTGTGCACGGTGCAACACCGCGGGCACACAAGTGCTTACCGCACAGGGGGCGTGGTGCACAGAGGGAGCGCGCAAGGTCGCGCTGCCCAACCTCTCCTTCCTGTCGCGCAAAGGGGTAGCGCGCAGGGGACTCTCCCTTTCTCTTCTTTCGTGCAAGAGGTGCGCAAAAGGAACACACAGAGCCAAGGGATGGCTCCGGGCTTCACTGCCGCAAAAGTGGTGCGCGCAGGCTGTTCTTCGCTAAGCTCCGAGGCTTCGCGGGACTTCAGATCCACAACAAAGATTCAGAAAGCACAATGAGAGCCTCACCTCTCTTTTTATAGGCAGAGACATCTCGGATCATCCGCGTGCGATAAATCTTTGATCTCCCGAAGATTTCGGATCTTCAAGATTCTTTGAAATCTTGTTTTTCTCCTCTATTCACGCGGGTTCTTTTCCTACATTATTTTCCTCTTCATGTATGTGCATGGAAACGTACGCATGGCCTTTTTTAAACCCAATCCATGCAAAGCATCAACACCGAATGGCCTCGCACCATCGGTTGCTTCGGCCGAACTTCAAATTCTCCTCTCGTTGCATGCAAGCCCACTTTTAAGCATGGATAGGTTCAGTAGGTCTGGACGAGCTCAATGGAGCCTTCAGCTTCGGCAATGGTGGCCGGGATCTCAAGAACCGTCGTCGAGATGGCCTCTGGTTTGAACGGAACTTGCGGGTGGCTTCGGGCGAGATCAAGGTTGAGGACGGACGGGGAGCCGTCGGATCAGGCGACCAGATAATCTCGGACGGCCTGGATCAGATCGCGAATGGCGCGATTAGATGAGCGGCTCGGATCGCACGCGCGATCAATCATGCGTCTGGGATTCGTTCCTGGAGATTTTTTCGCGTCCCACATCGAAACGGCGAGCGGATTTTCCACGGTTTATCACCCAAGCGCTCTCTGCTACTCCCCAGTTGAACTTCTCCCCTCACAGTGCCGCCCCGCACCATGTTCTCTCTGCGGGCGCGCTCTTGCGTCCACCCCTTCCACTCGGGCGCGCCACTGGCGCCCACTATGCATCCTCGAGCGCGCTCCTCGCGCTCACGCTGCGCGGGCTTCATCACCGCGTGGCCTCGAGGCTTTATATACGGCCCCGACCTCTCTCGGGCTGGCCCCATGGGATCCCCTTGGGCGTGGTGACCTAGTCCCACATGTGCCTTGGGTTGAACCCTTAAGGCTGGCCCTTGGTGGCTTATTTTTTGCAAGAGTAGAGAACAAGTACTTTGTTTAAAAAAAAGTAACCAGATTCAAATGCCAAATACCACTTTTTCATCTTCTCCCAAGCCATTCTTCTTCATCAACTCTACTTCTTCATTAGAATTCCTCCCATCCTCCATAACATATATTCTAGTCTTAGGAGGTGGAATTCCTGAAGATTCTTCATCAACCGAAGCTCCTGAATCACATAATCTTCAATATTCTTCACTGATCCAATCAGAGATCAAGTTGGATCTTCTTCAAATTCACATGCACTAAGTGATAGTGCATGGACTTAATTAGCACCACTTCATCCACCTAGTGATTGTGGATGGATCACTTCATCTCCTCATGCATTGACTTAACAATGCATGGTCTTCTAACATTGTTGTGACATTGTGTCCACTTGATACAAGTTCTTGGAACTTTAAGAACAGCTCAACAATCGTCTGATTTTATGATGCTCCATCATCATCAATTCTTCAAGTGGTGTAACTTAGTATCATCTTGATACAAGTATTGAAACATTAAGATCAGTTCTAAAATCGTCTAATATGAATAGAGAATGTTTCAACCACAACATCCTATGTCACTTAGTGAACCTCCTAAGTGACATGCATCTTAG
This sequence comes from Viscum album, assembly GCA_963277665.1. NCBI lineage: Eukaryota > Viridiplantae > Streptophyta > Magnoliopsida > Santalales > Viscaceae > Viscum > Viscum album. The sequence continues at coordinate 649,210,690 of OY728119.1, forward strand.
TACCATGGCCATTCTCCTTCATTACCATCACCATCACATCTTTTGTCATTCACATCTTGACTCTCCTTGACATCCATTCATTCTTATGACAACATCATGCCTTATTGACAACAAATGAAACACATTGCACTTCACTATTTATAAATTATAACTTTTATTATTTTTTATAACATCCTATCACCCATTTATTAATAATTAAAATCATTGTTCTAGGTGACATATGCATCATTTTCCATGCATGTTTCAGTTTGGAAGTCCTAGTCCTTATAGTTTTATTATGGTACCATCATTTATAGAATAATTATTATGTTATATATATAATATATATTCATAAAATTCATCCTTATTACCACCCATGTAAAATATAGATGAAAACATAATCGCATCGCATTATAGAGTTTGTAAGCCATACATACGCATGAGCGACATTATCATTTCTGAAATGTTTATGTGGTAAATATGAAGAAATGATATTATCATTAAAAATTATAATTATGTAATAAATATCATATATAAAAATTAAACCCATAATAATTCCAACTCATAAAATATGGTGATCGAAAATGAATTGTATCCCTATGTAGAGATGGTAAGTCTTATGTACGCACGAGTGATACTTTCACTTCTTGTTCTATGGGAAATAGACTGTATAAGGGTGTGTTAATAATCATAATAATATTTAATAATATTTTTAACTATGAAGTTATTTTTTATAAAATATATCAAACATTTATATTAGGTGTATAAGTGTATAAGAAGAGAGTGATCAGTTAGTGTGATTGCCTCTTCTTTGAAATGGATCGTTTAGATCTCGTCTAAGCGACTCTATAGTCATTAATTTATAAAAAACCTCTATGAAGTGGATAGTAAAGTTTATAAGAGAATTTATAATATTTTGGTTGAGATAAAAGACTAAAATTGGAAAAATGAGATGAGGTAGGTGTTGTCCTTATATAATGAAAGTGAGGGGAACTTTTTGAATTTCTCAAAAGATTAATTTATAAAAAATTAAATCTCAATACAAATACCTCTTAATGGAATTTTATTCAAATATAATGTGGTATATAGAGCTAATACAACCAACCAATATATTTTAGACAATTTTTTGTGATTTTAAACAAAATCATTTTGATTAAACCATAGATAACCTATTTCAATTTTAATTACATTAACAACATTTTCACTATTAAAAGGTGGATATTTTTATTGATAAGATTTAAATTGAACAATAAATGGTCTATTTATGATATTTTTTACCATTATTTATCCCTTTTTCCTTATTTTGTATTTTTATTATTTTTAACTAATTTAATAAAATATTATTTTCATAAAATATCATTACTGTCAATTTTAACACTATTCAATACATTGACTTTAATAAACTCAATACAACAAGATATATTTGAAGAAATTAATTTAATACACCCCCAACATTTCATATTAAACTATAAAATTTTATAATCACCATAAGATATTTAAATTACATTTATTTTACTATTTTTAATATCACTTAATTGAGTATTTAATTAATTGAATAATTATTACAACATCATTGTGTAATTATTTATTATAATTATATCTTTACCAACAATTGAAAATAACTTGCCCTGATTTAGATAAACATTTTATTTTTCATAAAAATTTATAGAAGGTTATATGTACTGTTTGAAACCATATTACTAATATTATACATATTAAAAGAAAGTGTGTGACATTTTTTCACTCCTTTTGATTTTAATAATATCTAAGTTATTTTCATGGAAAATTTCCTATTAAATAATTAAATTTATAACCCAAGGTATTAAGGTTCAATTATACTACATCAAAAAAAATTGAATGTTTTAGGGTTATTTTTCAGTCCTTGTCACTTTATTTTAGACATAAATTACTAATTTACCTTTTACTGTGGTAACAAAAATTAACATTGTTACTATTCAAATTGGACAAGAATAAAAGGGACTTATTTCTTAAATTTATACTTATGATTAAAAATATTTAATATTTTTTTTAAAATATTCAAAACACATAGGTGGATAAAATTAATTTAAAATTAATCTCATAGATGGGGTGAGAAGAATAGGTTTTTAAGGTGAAAACATTCAAAAGATTGAACTGTTTTTATATCCAAACTCAATGTGAAATTGATTCCAATAACCTAAATTAAATTAAATTATATGAGATTTATCAAATTATACTTTAAAACCAAGCAAAGATATAATTTAACAATATAAATTTTATATATGAAAAAATTGTTTTCAATTATAATTTAGTATTTTTTACTATTCCTGAAAACATGAAACAAATGAGAAAAATATAAAGAAGTAAATTTTTATATCCTTCATTAAAATAAAAATTTTATTTTGTAAAATATATTATATAAAACTTTTAAAATTTATTCTTAAAACAAGTGCACCATTAAAAGGAGAAAAAAATTCCTTTAGAAAAATATAACTTTTTATAAGAAAAAATTGAATTTATTATTGAATTCATATTATTGAACACATAATACATAAATTTAATAATGTGGTTTAAAATATTCCTTCAATCTAATTTAACATATATTTTATAAGGATCACATGATAATATTACATTTTTCATTTATATTAGGTTTTGTGTGCAATATAACTATCAAGTAGATTTAAATCTAAAAAGGGACATACCATAAAATATTAGGGTGTTACACTGATACTTTGGTTACCCTCACTAATTTTTGAGTAAAATTTTGTAATATAGAGAGCTCTCATGCATGTGGAGTTGGAACATGTACAGATCCAAGTTGAATCCAATTCTAGAGGTATGCAGAAGCACAGATGGAATGGTCCCACATGAACCAGGAATGGTTCCAATAGTTAAATCACTAGGGATAAGGGTTTGTTTATCATATTCATGATAAAAAAATTAGAGAATATCATAGTCATTCCAATTTATTTATTTTATTTATTTTAGTTTTATGGTTAATAATTTATGTATTTTTAAATCATTAAACTATAAAAAACATACAAGATTGAATTAAAATAATATTATAATATTTGTAATCTTTATCTATACATGGTTAATAACTTCCAATTAATATTTTTAAAGTAATTAAACAAGATAAAAAAAGTATAGTTTACCCATAAAAATAAAAACAATATCTCAAATTAAATATTAAGTCAGTATAACCTTCCACTAAGTGAGTCAAAATCAAAACATAGTTCAAAGGGTTTGATCATCCCAAGTAAGGGTGCTTTGAATTATCCTAGAATTTAAACTCATTTTATTTGGTTTAATTAAATTAGTTTATATCAAGGGTTTACTTCCTAATTATGACTTTTTTAACTAAGATTTAAAAAAATTAGAAATTATAATCTAGGATTTTAGTATTAAAAAGTCCACTCAACAAATCAAGAAGCTACGAGTTAATGCATTTGATAGGTTACGCCTACCTAAAACACATCAAATAACTTTTCAATACCAAATCTGGGTTTTGAGAAGAGGAATACCGATCTTTTAGACTAGAATATCCATGCAAAAAAAATTATAAAAATAATAGTCATGGTTATTGGGTATCAATAAAATAGTGTGATATTAATAAATATAAAAATTTATAGTAATTAAGTAATCAAGATAAAGTAAAAAAATATGATATTATTTATTTTTGGAATGGAAAATCATGAGATTTTGGATATATTAATGTGATCCCAACTCATGAAGTATAACCTTATCATTGTCTTGAATTTCCAGGAATGGTATAGCCATTTTCATGTTATACTATTCAATGAAGTAAAATTATATTTGCTACAAAACCCTATTCATGAGGCACTTGGAAAAAAAGCTGAGTGATGAAGAATTATCTCTCTATATTAAATAATTGTATAATGATACATATTTCTAATGTTTCATTCTATCATCTATATACAGTGAGATTTTAAATAAACATGAGGATAAGGATTTGTATACAACCATGTCTCACTTTAATTATATTTATCATGAGAAGGAAAGGTAAGAGTGATATGAGGTCTATAATGCGATGTTATTATAAAAATGTGGAGATTAAATGAAATTTAGGCCTTATATAGTCAAGATGATTGGATTCATTTAGTGCTTATATATCTTGGGATTTAAGGTCTCTGAGGAGCAGTGAACATATCACATTTCCCTTACTTCCTAGAAGCTTCACTAGTTTCATTATTAATTATTATATGATAAATAGTGAAAATACTCTCTCATAACTCCTTACATTTATTTTCCTAGTTGAAAAAGACATGGGTTATAAAAATCCAGTGGTCCTTATGGTGAATAATAAAAGAAAGAACAAGGAGAAGGGACCCAATACTCATTCCAAGTATAAGTCTCCCGAGCACCATCCTTCCAAGAAAATAAATATCTAAAGATTTTTAGAGGGATATGATACAGTATATTTTTCATGTGGTAAGTTGGACCACTTGAATAAGAACTACACCTACTTAAATAAGAAAGGGGTAGCCTTAAGTGTGTTTGTTATCAAGTGAAATCTCACTATATATACACATTGGGTATTAGTACATCTTCAGTGCTCACATATGTATTCAAATATATGAACTAAGTTTATATTGAAATATTTCTATACGATAGGTGGATTTGTGGGAGGATAAGGGTGTGAGGATTTCTTCTCTATCTATTACATAGTACCACCTTCTATTGTGAGTTGGGATGATCTTGGTTTTAAAATATTATTGTTATGTATCAACTATTACAAAATAAACATAATTGTTTTATCTGGTCCTGATATGAGTGAAATTTTTTCATGTTTAGAAATAAAATTTGTTTATATTATAATGAAAAAATATTTTATGGTATAACACATTTAAATAATGGACTTAATGTATTAAATTATGACCAAAAAAGTATTTGAAATTGATAACAAATCAAGTCTGCAGGACTCATTTCTCACCCAACTATGGAGTCACCATCTTGGTCATGTAAAGAAGAAACCTCATACCATGTTATATCAATATAGTTAACTAGAAACTAATTTGATACAAAAAATTGATATATTTCATTCTTATTTAGAAGTAAAAATGGCCAATCCACCATTTTGTGGACAAGGTGAATGGGATATAGAGCTTCTAGAATTGGTACACACTAATGTGCGTAGATATTTTCCAATATAATCTAGAAGTGGGTATTCTTACATCATTACTTTTACTGATGAATTATTTAGATATAGATATGTATAATTTATGATTTATTATTCTTTATCCTTTGATAATTTCAAAGAGTTCTACAATGAAGTAAACACTCAACAAGGTAAAAAGATAAAGAAACTTCGATATGATCAAGGTGGTGAGTATCTTCACCAAGAATCCATCAAATTTCTATGAGATTGTGATATCCTATCCAAACTAAATCCTTCTTATAAGCTACAATGGGATGGTTTTTGTGAAATGAGGTATCATAGATTTTTTAATATCTTAAGTTTGATGATTATCCATCCATATAACACCCTGATTTTTGATAAAATATCATTTTATTAAGTATTTTGAAGTTATATAATAATTGGGTTGAGTTTCTAGGGTTTATTGATGGTTTTTTACTTTTTTGGAAGGGTTTTTAAGGTTGAACTGTTTGAGAACATTTTGGTTAATCTTTGAAACTTCTACAGGAAACTATGAAAAAGATTTTCGGGGTCACTCGGCAGGAGCACATTTAGCACATGGTTTGTCCAAATAGTGTGGGTACCAGGTAAAACCATTAAAGTTAAGATAGTGTAAAAAGTATGGTTCATGTATAATTTTTCAAAACATGTGATTCAATCGTGTGAGGGGTGTTTAGAGATAGTAGCATCTATATGATTAGAAATTTTGTTCTAAAACTGTGTGACCTAACCATGAAATGTGCATTTATTATTTCTAGAATTTAATGTTAACTTGGTTTTTTTACATCAAACCCTAATTTATATTATACACTATAATGATATATAACTCCTATCCATTCCTAAGTGTTATTAGTGATTCCTTTTGATCTATACTTTTTTTATGAATCAAAGTGTGACATGTCTCTAAAATCAATGGTATGTTTTTTCTCTCTTTCTCTTTAGAACTCATAATCTATTTTCACTTGGAATGTTAGATCTAATATTTCATAGATAAATGTATTTTTTATTATGTTTTTTGTTGATATCTTGATTTAATCTATTTAAGGAGAGAGTTTTTGAGTCTGATCTATAAGTTTTCATGTGTCGTTCATCATTATCGTCACTCATTGAGAGGTAAGATGCTTCTCTCCCTCTCTAATATTCTGGAAAATAATAGATTGGTTTTTCCTAAATCATTCATATTTTATTCTTTTAAACTAATTGATAAATATATAATGAAAATCTATTTTGTTTAATTATTTCAAAATGATAATTTTGAAATAAGTGGAAAAGTTTTTTACCAAAAATCCCTACTAAAAATATGGATTCAAAAATTTATTTAATTAGAATCTTGGAATAATTATGTTGGAATGTATTCATTGGTGTAGATCGTAGCCATGAAGTACCACAATTAATAATGAAAATATAATTATCATGAAGTACCACTCTTATTGTCGGTCATCAAGCGACAACTTAGTGATAGGATGACTCCCCACTCATGAGTATTGAGAGGTCAATGGCATGCATGAATCTATGTTTCTGTGTGAATATGTTATAGTTATTCCAAGTTGTAAGGAATGGTAATATGATTTGATTAATGTTTTCATACATGTAACACATTTATGTATTTTTATAAAATATTTTATCTACTTTACACATATTTTATAAAAATATACTAACTTGTTCTTTTCCTAGTGGTATGTGTTGGGATGTCTCTGAGGATAACCTATAGAGTCTTATAATCACCCAGTTGTTGGAAAATTTGTCGTGTTTGTAGATATTTTTAACCAAGATTCAGGGAATTAAAATGTGTCATATTTATCTATTGATGCATCTTGATACCATGGGAATGGAATGTGGAGTTGTAGCTTGGAGCTAGATCGGGTGATACTTAGGATGATTACAATTTTTTTCATAGAGTAAGGTTTTCGTTTAGTATTTGTTGGTCTATGTATCATGTTTTTTTTGCTACTCTGGTTTTTTTTATTTTGAGTCTTATATTAAAACAATGTTTTATCATGTATCAAATATCATTTTCCTATCTTATTGTTTTGTTATGTCTCTATGTCTTTTTTATTTTAAAAATCTAAAATCATCCACAATTCTTAGGTAAGACTTTGGAATTTATTTTCATCCTTTGGTGTCTTAGGGAAATCACCTAAGGTATGTGGCACCTCCAACCTGTCCTAATCCAATGGGTTGGGAGGGGATTTTACAAATGTAAAAGTTTTGGTCAGTCTATCATCTTGGGATGGTGGAAAGGAGATATCATCTATTTGAACATGAAATGTATAGTATAAAAGGATGTAGTTAGCTTATTTATACCAAAGTTCAAGTTAATAGGGTGTTATAGAAACAGATGTGTTCTAAGACACTTCTCAGTGTGTTTTAATTTAATTATCATGGGTTTAACCAATTATTGTAGAATATTGTGCATTAGTAATGATACTACCCACTAGGACTGCATTTTTATAATAAATATGATGATTCTTGGAAATTTGTTATGATTATTGTTTCATTTAATGATTTGGAATATTATTATCCTTTAGTTTACTATTGGGTGATTAGTAAGTGGTGTTTTTTTTATCTGAAAATAGAGAAATGGAACTTGTTAGATGATATAGGAACCCATAAGAAGAGGAAATGAAAAATGTGGTTATACCTGATCAACAGGTGAAAAAACTGCTTCTCCATAGCATTTTTTCAATATTTTCAAGTTATTGATCTAGGAAATAGAAATGAAGAACCAAGAAAATGGACCATTCAATGTAGTTTTAGAAACAGAATTCCCCAATATTTTGGGAGGTTTTTAACCTGAAAAGGAAATGATGTTTTTTAATATAAGGAACCATATCTTTAATTTCCTAGGAATTATAACTTATCTAAAAGTTAATTTAGCAGCCTAAAAGCTGGGTGAACTTGTATGACAATGGTGGGACTTAGAAATCCAAGATAATTTTTTCCAAGTACATATGTGTGACGACATTGAAGAATTATTCAATAAATAATGTCATCCTCACACATTCAAGATAGCTATAACTATATATTTATTTATCCTTAAGAAATACAATATATTAGTGATAGAGTACGTATCTATGTCTATGAACTTAGTTTATTTTTTCTAAAAGAAGTTTCTAATGATTCCCTGAAGGCAAGCACCTTTGAGTTTGGATGGTGAGCATAAATTCATTCAAATATAGTTGTCCTGTATATTTCTAATTATATGAATATGGTAAATAGGTTTATGGTGGTAGAAAGAGATACCACTAAAAATATTATTAGATGAATTATGTTTTGATCCACTAAAATATGTGGGAAATCTAATATTGAGAATAAGTGGATTAGGTACATCTACTTTCAAGGTGGTAGAGAACCTCAGAAACAAACCAATAAATCCATTATAATTCATGCATGACACAAAATAAATTCTTAATGTTTCCAATGTGGTTCACTCAAGCATATCAAGAGATATTGTATGACACCACCTAGATAATGTCACAACTGTAATAAAATGTGACATATTTATCATTTTTTCGTATTTTTTCTATGTTATCCAGAAGGAATGTAACTCATATGTCTCAAAATATTATGACTCAATGGGAAGATCTGATTAAAAAAATTCATCTATAAAACTAATAAAATCAATGTGATTCTGGTAATTACTTAACTCTTCTTATAGTGAAACCACAACATGGAAGAATGGAATAACGGGCAGTGATTTAGTAATTGTATGGATTGGTTGGTTTCTTTCAATACCACTGTTGATTGTTATGTGTGATGAGTAATGTATGCATATCATGAGGGTTTAGTGAATCTATTTAAAGGAGGATTGGATGTCAAGGTAGGAAAAGTAGAATCTTTATCATTAATGGTGGGAACTATTTATTATCAATTAACACCAGTCGCTTTGGGGACTAGTGAAATAATTAAGGCTTGATATTTTTCTACCCTTGTCAAGTAGTATCAATATTTTTTTCAAAGAAAAATTAGTGGTTTTCCACTTCAAAGGAATTGTAATTTTCAATTTAGCTCATTTCAAGAACAAATCATGTTTTACTTCTATAATATAGAATGGAACCAATGAAATTGAAGTAGTGGAAATCCAATTGGAATAATTGCAAAGTAAATTGTTCATAAGACTAAGTACCTCACCTTGGGCCGCACCAGTCCATTTTATGAAGAAGGTAGATGATTAATTACAACAATATGTTAATTATTATAAGCTTAATATATTTAGGATAAAGAATAGATACCAACAACCTTAGATTTAATTCCATTTTGATCAATATAAGGGAGCAAACTGATTCTCTAAAATTGATATGTGCTCAGGGTATCACCAACCACAGGTTAGAAAAGAGGATATTCCAAAGAAAATTTTCAGGATCCAATATAGTCATTATGATTAAAACCATGGTATTTTATGAAATACTTTTTTTAAATAAATTAAATTTCTTCTATAGCTTGTGTTACACGCAACATCAAGTTTAAAGGAATCACAATATACAATTAAAATATTGTTATTTAAAATGAAATTTATTCCTTGGAATCTGGATTCATGGGTATGAATATCACTAACTAAATTATGACTAATTTTTTTCTGCATATTCATAAAAAAATTCATTGGTTATCAATTGATTATAAATTGAAATAAAAATAATTTTAATGAAAATGAAATATTTTTTCTGAAAAAATATCTTTTAGATGCGTAATGTATTTATATCATAATAAATAAAATTAATCACTATTGGTGAATGATTTTAATGAAATTTATATATTATATATCCAATAAAATTTATTAATATTTTATTAATATTTTTTAAATCATGGGACAAGAATAAAAAAAATCATGTTTAAAAATATATTTTTCTTAAAAAGTAATTTCCATCGTGTGTTGTGTGCTTATTTTAAAATTAATTTATTCTAATTTTAGAAATTTAATTTGATAAAATGGATTCCATATTTATAAATAGAATTTATAATTTATTAAATATTTCAATATAATATTTTGTCTATATAAATAGTAATTGTGGTAAAATTTATCACCTCAATCACAAGAATGTCAGGTTAATCTAGGTTAATACTAATTGATAAGGCCCTAAATTTTTTATATTATTTATTATTTGATGAAATTAAATATAAAATTGTCATATTAGTCTATAAATATAATTTTTTAGGTGACATTTGTCCCTGAAAATTACATATTTTATATTTTAAGAAAAGAAAGTTACAAAATGTCACTCTATAGGTTTTAAATATATATTATATGTATGAATTGGGGAAAACATTAATCATGAATGAAAATAAATTCCAATTTTGATAATAATTAAATTATTTTTTTGGTAAAAAATTATTTATAATTTTTCAGAATTATTTTATTTCGCTTAAATGCTTGTGAAACGCTAATACAATAAATATTTAATTAACAAACAAATAAAATAAATGACTTTTAAAATATTAAAAGTTTTATAATTTGAGTAATTTATAGCCTTACAAGAATTTTATAGGTTGATAAAAAATATTATTATTGTTTTAAAATATTATATTCGAATTTTAAATTTTTATTTATGTCTTTTAAATCAAATTAAATAAATAGTGTCAAAATTCCCAATAATGATATTTTTTAAAAATAATATGTTATTAAATAATTAAAAAACCTAAAAATATTTAAATAAGACATGGAGATATTATATAGTCTAAAATTACATAAAATTAAAATTTTCGGACCAATTTTTACAACATAAGTAAAATATTCCAACCATGTAAAATTGAAAATGTCGTTGTTGTAGTTAAAATTAAAATTGGTTAACAAAGGGTTAATGAAAATGATAAGGTTTAAAATGACACAAAAATTTGTATAAATTATATTTTTTTATGGGATTAAATCCTTATCCTCTCTTATAAGTTAATACATGGGCCTCTGGGCTCATTTTTATTTTGAATGAATTTATTAAAATTTAATCTTTTGTGAAATTTCAAAAGTGACCCTCACCTCAATTATTAGATGTCACCTCCTACCTCTCTTAGTTACACCAATTTTAGACTTCTAGTTAGACAAAACTCTGCCAATTTTATCTTCTATACTTACCTATAAAAATTATATAGGTCATGGTATTCCCAAAATACCAACTCTGGAGCCCTTTTTAGTATTTCTAAAGGAGTCATTTCAAATGATATGTAATCTCCTTAACTGATCACATTATTATCTCCGCTTATTTAGCTCATGTAAATATATTTTATTTAGCATAAAATAATGAATTCAGTATTATAAATATTCTTAAATTTTTTTATTATTATTAAAAAACCATTCTAACCCCTCTTTCCCATCTAATGAAAAGTGAAACTATCCCTCGTGTCCATGTACAACTTACCGTCTCTCCCTAGCGATGCAATTCATTTTTCATCACCATATTTTATGGATGGGTATTATATTGGGTTTAATATTAATATATGATATTTGTGACACAATTTTAATCCTGTACTAATAATATTATGTTTACCTTATTACCATCTAATCCTTTGGGAAACGATAACATCGCTTGTGCACAGGTGTAGACTTCCACCTCTATAAAGAGAAGTGATTAATTTTCCTTAATATTTTAATTGGATTGTAATGGGGATTAATTTTATTGATAAATATTATATATATGACATAATAATGATATTTTAAAGATAAATTATTATTTACTATTATTTCATTTCATCCATCGAAAAATTAAAACGCGCCCATGCATACCTACGACGTACCATCACCATGAACGATGTCATTCATTTATTTATATATAGATTTTATATATGAATATAAATTTGTATATAATGAATATAAATTATATTTATGACATGAGAAAAATTTTGGATATTATGGAAATATGATAAATGTACAAGTATTTCGTCTACTTAACTAAAATACCCATGATAAATGAAACACATAACACCTAGAAATAATGATTTTAAAAAACAATATTGATAAAATGGGGTGTAAAATTTTATAAAGGTATAATATATGACATTATAATTATAAAAATTAATTTTTATATAATTATAATAATTATAAATATAATATACATGAGGTTTCAAAAACATATTTAAGAAGTCAGACATGACATAAGGGGTTTTATGTTTCAATCTTGTTATTTTCTATAATTGTTTATGATTAAGTTTTCAATGACTAAATATTATGATCTACCTCTCAATATAATCATGAATTTTCTTATATTCTAGTTATTTCATTAAAATAAATTTCTTCCATTCATTTTCCTCACATTAAGTACTCAAGAGATCAAAAATGTATTTTAAAGTAAAATTGTCTTCATTTACCTCTTCAGAAATAAAACATTTTTCTTCCAAATACATGTTCTCTAAAAAATGTTTTAAATATGGTTTTTACTATTATCCTATTATTTTTTAAATTAATTTTTACAGATTCTTGAATTTTAAAATAATTATTTTAAAGGAATATTTTTAAAATTTTCTAAATGAAGTACTTTGTGACTTTTCTAAAAAATGTAAAGAAAGATTATTTTTTAAAATTATATGGAATGGATGAAATTTCCTATAATCATGTACCATAAATGTTTTCAAGATTACATTATAGGTTCCCCTTTTTATTTTAAAATAATTTTTTTCAATAATATTTTTTTGTTTTTTAGATTTTAAAGAAGTGATTTAAAATTAGAAAGGTTATTTTCTTTAATAATGTTTTAGTGATCTTTTTATTCACCAATGATAGAAACATTAAATATTAATTCTGATTTACTAAGAATCTAATCCAAGTGCACCATCTTTACTCTTCCTATATATGTATTATGATGACATGGTTTTTCTGAAACCCATTCCTTTTACACAGGTTATGTTGTGATGAAATGATGAAATTTTCATGAAACCCATTTCTTTTCCATGGATTATGATATGATGAAATGTTTGTGAAACCCATTTTTTTTCATAGGTTCTGATATGATGAATGATTTATTATATTGTAGCACAAATATATATTATTTTAATTATATAAATGATGGGACTAGTATATCCATCCAATGCATTGGATAAATAATGATATCTCATTATATAAACAGGATTAGAATGGGGATTAAACCGAGGTCAGTAAGGGATTTTTTCTAGTATGATAATATTGGGATTAAATCTAGACTACTAATATAGTTTAGGATTGATCATATTCTACTATTAAATTCTTGATAATTACCCTTGACTACTAAGGAAATTATTTTCTCTCTTTATGGGTATGTCACAATTACATGTCTTATACAAATATTATGATCTCATGGCTATAGTTATTTGATTAATTTGTGATTAATGTTTATAAATTACCAAGATTTCTTTCATGACTCGTGATTATGATTTTTGATATGCAGGGTATGGTTCTAAAATATTAATGTCATTTTCTAAAACCCTTTTTCTAATTTTAAACTTATATGATCATTGATATCTCTATTGTTTATCCTTTTTAGGCATCAGAGCTCACCAGTTCTTATATTTTATTTCCCACGTTAGTATAAAATTCCTCTTTTAAGATATTTCTATAAAAGGTGATAGTTTAAATATCTATGTGGGAGATGATTTAGAACTATTATGAAACAATTTTTTATTTTTCCAAGATTCTGAAGATACGATACTTATACGATTTTAGCATGGCCTGTTATATTATGTAAATAATATTCATCTATTTAGTTGTAATATTTATTAAAGAAAATTATGGGTATCTATGATTTGTATCATAGAAAGTTTTTTCTAACCTTTGGAAACTAGGATAAGAAAAGATTATTAATAACCCAAGTGGTGAGTATAATTATGGGATAAAATCCTAATGTTTTGATAATGATCATGAAACATCTAGGTTAAACTTAAGGTGGAAAAGAAGAAGGTGACATGATTTAGAAATCCTATATATGATTTTTTTTCTTGATTATGTGGTTTCTCACCAATATTATGGTTTCTTGATCTGTGATTTTTTGTTTTAGTAAATTTTTAGAACCAGATGCAATCATGTTAATGCATAATTTGATGAAATATGAAAGTATTTTCCTCCTGAGAAACCATGTTTTTTTGGAGTTGGAATGAAAAATATAGTTTTTATGTTCATACAAATTTCTCAATATATAAATCATACTAAGATTCCAAATTATCAAATAAGGGAACAACATTCTATTGATTCTTTCATGAGAAAACCTTCACCATATTTTAGTGGGTCCATTGATCCACTAGTTTTTTTGGAATAGATCAATATCATTGAAAATAAATTTTTCATTCTTCAATGTTTGTAAAATGAGAAAGTTATTCTGGATGTATACCATTTGGAAGGCGAAGAATATTAGTGGTGAACTCTTATCAATAACACAAGTTAATAATAATATATTTGATATATGAAGTGGCATGATTTGTAATATTATTGTTTATCAATTAAATTCCTCATACTCTTCATAAGAAAATAAATAAATAATTCTTTGTGTTAATGAAAATGTTTGATGAATTTTTTTGTACTTAAGAGGTAAATTCCACAAGAATTATGAGGTATACTTCTGTTATTATCAAATAAGATGACTTTAAAGTTTTTCGATTCTTCAATGGATTAAAATAAAGTCTCCAAATGAAAGTATCCATAAGATACTTCATTATCTATGATTATGTTTTTTGATGCTTTCTCAATGTGATGATAGAGATTGTAGTTACCCATCAATATCATGGCTATTATAAGAAAAGAAAAAGGAAATTAAAAGGAAATTATAAAAAACAGAAATAGAAGAATATAATATTTCCATTATTCTCAAAATGTGTAAGGAAATATTAGGGAAATTTTCTTAAGATAATTGGTAAATATTTCAAGTTTGGAATGGAAGGTCATCCCGAAATCGAATGCTAAAGGGATGGGATGAATTTAGATAATTATGAGAATAGAGAGAAAGAAACATATAATGCACCACCCACACTCTGGTTTTTTAAATTCAAAGATTATGAAAATTACGCTAACTAGAACCCAAATCCAATGTTTAATGAAGATGATCGATGTCAGCAACCTCTTATTCCCATAGACAAAGGGAAATCTCATTTGATGACTATTTTTGATAAGGGGTTCAATAACTATATAGTGAAAGGTAAACTTACCATCCACTCTATAATTTATAATTTCTAACTTGATTTTTTATTTTACAACTCTTTTATATAAAAAGACTATTTTATGGGTATCATGGTACCACCTAAAAATTAGATATTGATTTAGCTGTAAATAACCCTAATGGTATGATGATCACATCCCAAGTCTAGGATTTTTCTCGAGATGATTTTTATAGGAATGTGTCTCCTAAAAATCCTTTAATTATTCCTCTAGTTGAATTATATCATATTTTGGGCATGAATTGGCATTATTTACATAAATCCCACATCAATTTCCAATGTAGGGTAGTTAAATTTCATATTATGAATAAACCTATCATCACCTATTAGTGTGATGAAAAAAATGAACTTCTGATTTAAATAACATCAAGTGTATGGGTCTTGATTCCTAAGGGGGCTTAATCTCAAATGGTTATATAGAAACTTAGCATCAAAGATATTCTTATCGTGTGGGTGTTTATTAATTTCCTTCTTGAAATTTTTCCTAGTCTTCCACCAAATCACGAAGTTTATTTTTCAATATAAATGATACCTAGTGTTTCACATATTTCCAAGAATATATATAGAAATTTTCTAATTGAGTTACTAGAATTGAAGAAGAAACTCCTGGTGAATCTTATTAAGTGATCCATTTGGACTAGTACATCACCTTGGTATACACCTATTCAGGTTTTTAAGGAGAAAGATGGATCAATGTGACTCTATATTTATTATTGAGAACACCAAAAGATCACTATCAGGATCAAGTACCCTATATCCCATGTTGATGACTTATTTGATCAACTATGTGGATATCTATAAAAATCTAATATTTATCTTCATTTTGTATATCATCAATATAGGGTTAAGAAGTTGGATATACATAAGATATCATTCTATAAAAGTTATAGACACTATGAATTTATATTCATGTCATTTTCTCTTATTATTATCTCATTATCTCCATAGATTTATTGAAAGGAGTCTATAGATATTACCTTGATCTATTTATGGAAGTATTTATAAATTTTAAGATAATTCATCTATATAGAAAATAATATCATGAATATCATTTGATAATTTTGATAAAGACCCTAAGGAAGGATAATATTTATGAAAAATTTACAAAGATTTAATTTTGGCCATGTAAAATCTCAAACTAGATTAATGTAATCTCAAGTGAGGGTATATCAATAGATCCATAAAAGATATACGTTAATGTAAATAGTCCTATAAAAACCCCTATGATAGAGATCCATAGTTTTCTGGGTTTTTCTGGATATTATTGGTTATAAAAAATGTTTCACAACTATCGAGTTAACTCGCCAAGTTAACTTGGAAAGGAAAAAAGTTCCTTAAGACATATAAATGTGAGGAATGTTTTAAGGAATATAGGATAAGTCTAGTTAGTGAACATATTTTTACACTATCATATAGTGGAAAAGATTTCATAATCTATAGTGATGCATCAAAGATGTTATTGGGGTGAATCCTCGTGTAGAATGATATGGTTGTATATTATTTCTTGTTATAATTGAATTTACAAGGTTAAAATTACACAAATAATGATTTGGAGTTAGCTATATTAATTTTACATTACAGATATGGAGGCATTATCTCTATAGAGAAAGAAGTGAAATATATACTAATCAAAAAACATTAATAGTATATTTTCACTCTAAATTACTTGAACATGTGCTGAAGAATGTGGTCAGAGCTAATTAAATATTATAAAAACTCAATACATTAGCACACTCGGAAAGTGAACAAGGTTGTGGATGTTATGAGCCAAAAGGATCATACAAGCTTATTTATGATGAGGATCACAAAAGATCTAATATTTTTGGACTAGAAAAAGTATTTATCTTGAAATCTTTAATAAGGCTAGAAATATAATCTTTTTCAAATGAGTTTTCAACCATCTATCCAAGTGAATATTAAATAGATGCATAAGGAAGATGTAGAGCATAAAAAGAAGGTGAGAAATTGTCTTGAGTTAAACACTAATTGTAATGGAATAATATGGTTTAGGAACCATGTATGTTTCCCATTTGTACCAAATTTTAAGGAGTGGTGGATGATGCACATAGTTCATTATTCTATATTCATCATCGAAGTTCAAATATATATAATGATTTGAAATAGTATTTATGATGGGATTGAATAAAGAGAGATATTTAAGAGTATATTTCTCAGTGCTTGGTATGTCAACAAGATAAGGCTAAGAGACATAAGTCTGATGAGATTTTATAACCATTACCCACAATAAAACGGAATTGAAAAAAATTCTCAATGAATTATTTTCATGGAACTCCCCAAAAAATATAAATAGCATAATTATATTTTGTAACACCCAAACCCCAGTTACCCAGAGTCAGTACGTTATTACATAACATATGCATTATATAAGGAATCATGTCCCGAAAGACCGATCAGTTTAGTATTATTGGAAACAAGATACAAACATAAGTTCAAAATTACAGCTTGAAAAGAAATACAAAACTAATTTATTCCATTAGAAATATCTAAGCCTCCTAGATTATTCCATAAAGTCACTCATAACTAAATTATTTATATCTTGGGAAAATGAAACATAAGAAAGGGGTGAGCTCAAATGCTCAGAAAGGGTAAGCAATAAAACGAAAGATAACATAAACATTATCCATAGTGAATAATTAAAAACACATGCATTTACAAAGAATAAACATGAACCCTTTATGGCAGGAATATGAGATAAGTAAGTAATTCCATAATAAAACATAGTCATGGGTATTTTACTAGTCAAATAACCACACGAACGATCATTACTATTTTCATAATGAGGGAATGTATAATGTCGTACATTCTGAAACATCTTGTCAAGGCCTCAGCCAAGAAGTATACAAATGATTTAGGCCTCAGCCAAAACCATATATCAAATTTGGAAAGGCCTCAGCCAATTCCATGTCTAATAGTATGATTAGACCTACTGATTCACTATGGAGCTATAGCGGGCTCCACCCGTCACAAACTAAGTCGAATACATTCCTCGTATGAAAAGGTTGAAACATAACAAAAACATTCGTATTAAAACTAGCATAAAAAATATCAATACTTTAACCATAAACCATGAATGGTATAAAAATAAAACATCCATAGTCAAATATATCACAAAACCTTAAATACAATATCATATATTTTTATCAAAATAAATTAACTTCAAACAAGTGTAAAATTTATCAAATGATGTTGACATAGATGAAATCATAACTATTTGAGAGAAACATGTCTTTCTATTTTGAAATCATTTAAGATTCACATAATTATAAAAGAAAACATTTATTCTGAAAATATTCTTATAAGCCTATAAGGGAATCTTTTATGTTGTTATAATGGTGGAAAATAGTCACACCCGCCGTATAAGTTAAAAAACATTCTTACCTTAATTTTGTCAAAAAGGTCATAAAGTACCTTGTTTGGAAAATGACAGGAAGATTCCTTTCAAACCATTTTATAAAAATTCAAACATGGGTATAAATGAATTTAACCCATAGTCTAGTAAATAGTAAGAATGTTTGGAAATACATTTTTAAGAAACATGGATGTGGATGATAAAGAGGTCCCAGTAGATACTTACGTAAAAACAACCTCGGATAATAAAGAGATTGTGAAATTAACCCTTAACTTGTACTTTTCCTTAGTAGATGGTATGTTAACCTCTTTTATAATAGTTAATTCATTGTTATTAAATTATAGAATAACTATATACAAAAATATGAAATCATATATGATCTTCTAATATTGATTTGTTAATAATATTTTAGTAGTATCATCATTTTGGGTGTTAACTGACTCATTTTCCTTTATATGATTGGTTATATAAGACATTTTTGTTATGGATATGTTGTATTTGATTCATATAAATAATTATAATAAGTACTTAAACATTGTTTTTAATCATCAATTGAAAATTATTCTTGAACGGTTACGATGGGGAAATGAATCTCATCACGTTCGTGGAGACGGTTATCTGTATGTACGCACGAGCGACAATATCATTATATTGATGGAGAACTCATATATAATTGGATGTTATATCATATATAAATAATCATTAACATGTAATATTTATTATTTACATCAGTTATACTCATTATTATACCCATCCAAACAATTAAGTGTTAGAATAACAAACTACACCACGACGTGGAGATGGTAAGCCGTACGTACGCACGTATGGTGACTTGGTCATTCATAGGATGGATAGAATAAAAAATATGGTTATAACATATTTATAATAAAAATCACATTATTTAGAAGGTACTGGATTTATTATTTTCTTATGGAAACACCAAAGAAAGAGGAAGTGGAAGAAAAAAATAACTTGAAAGAGGGTGGTGAAATTATTACCTCTACTTTGGGTGTTTCCTTTTGAGTTGATGAAAATGGCTCATTAGGTTGGCTTTCTGATCAAATTATGTATTCTATGATGAATTGAGGGATGTTGGGAGGATATTTGGGTAGGTTTTGGCAGAGCCAAAATGCTTTGGAGGTGTGAAATTAAGAGAAGGGGAGGTGCCCTTTTATAAGAGAGGTGAGGGTCACTTTAGGAAAAGATTGAAATATTATTCTATAATAAAATCATTTTCGGTTTCTAATGGCTCCAAAAATGAATTATTTCTAGTATAAAGTGGGTATGGGTTTAAAAACGCTCAACCAATAGGTTTTAGATAGGTTTAGATCACCATATTAACATTATCTTTAATATTTAACTCTTAGTTAAATAGTTTGACATTTACCATGTCTCTTTGTATTTTTATATTATATGGTTAATAAACATACTATAAACTTCCAAGAGAACCCCAAGTGGTTCATTATTATAATATATAACCTTATATAAGCCCTTTGGACGAACCTTATATTTTTAGGAATATTATATCAATTAATAATATAGTATTTTTTTAAAATTCAATTATGTTAATTTTGACACTATTTAGTATTTGATTTTTTTGAAATCTATTAAAAATTTATCACTTCAAATAAAATTTATTTAACCAACCCTAACATGTCATTTTAACCTAGAAAATTATTGTAATTCATTAAAATTCTAAATTTACATTTATTCGGATATTTATAATATCAATTATTTTAATATTTTATTAATCGTGTAATTACCGCATCATCATTTTTTCATAAATAAATTAAATTATTTAATGTATAAAAATTATAAATAAAATACCACTATGTAGGAAATATTTTTATCTTTCTAATGAATATTTATAGTAGAATTTACATTATCTTTAACCATATATTAGAAATGTTTTAGTTATTAAACTTTAAATTTAACTATTTAAAGTCTTCCTTAAATAAAATAATAATAAATGTCCTAATATAATACAAGTGGACCAAAAAAGGATCATATTTTATTACTAAAGTTGTTCTGGTTCTAATTATACTTGTCCAATATAATTAAGACATGTGTTAGGGTAATTATAATATCATTGTTACCCTTAATTACCCTATTTACATTTAACCGTGGTAAATAAAAGTCAAAAGTTACTATTCACCAAAAAATATTTTCATCTTATTGAACCACATTTTACATACTGATATTAACTGTGTCTCTCATATTTTTCAAATTCAACTCACAGAAGTGGTAAAATTATGTCTTATGGAAATTTGCAAATCCACCCAGGAGGTGGGTAAAAGACGGTAAAAAGTTAAATAAAATTTTTAAATATATAAAATTATTATAACATGACTCCAATGAATTAAATTGAAATTATATTAGTATTATATATCTATTTGGAAAAAAAATAAATTTAAATGAAACAAATAATTATTTAAATAAAAAGTTGGTTTTAACCAATAACATAGTGTTTTCACAATTCATCAAAAATCGAATGTTTTTAGAAAAATACAAAAAATTCACCCTAAGCTAATTTTGATATTTGGAATTAAAAAATGATGTCCATTTTAAAAAATAAAATTTATAAAATTTTAAAAAGTGGGTATTACTATTCATAACGGCTAGTTTGATTGGTCGCGGTGTGTTAGAATCTCGAATTTGTGTAAAATGAAAGCCATTGCATTATTCAAAGGGAAACATACCATGGAAGCTTGGGGTGTTACATTCTTCCCTCCTTAAAATAATTTCTCCCTAGAAATTTCTAGAATATTACCGCATAAAAATATTTGGGTGGTTCTTCATCATATGTTCCTCTAGTTCCCATGTTGCATCTTCCATCTTATGATTTATCCATAGAACATTTACCAGACGAGTCATCCGGTTTCTCAACACTTGTTCTCTGGTATCAAAAATCTTGACAGGCACTTCACAATAAGATAGATCTGGTTCCGATTCAGTTTCCTCAAAGGCGAGTACATGTGTTGGGTCAGACATGTATTTTCTCAACTGTGATACGTGGAACACATTGTGAAATTTGGAGATACTTGGTGTCATTTCAAAACAGTAAGCTACAGCCACAATTAGTTCTTGAATTTTGAATGTTCTGATGTACCTGGGACTTAATTTACCCTTCTTACGGATTTGTATAACTCCCTTCCATAGAGATACCTTCAAGAAAACATGATCTCCTACCTGAAATTCCAATACCTTCCTTCAGTTATCAGCAATAGATATTCTGCCAACTTTGAGCTGCTTTGATGTGGGTTTGGATAACATTCACCTTTTCCATCATTTCCTTAACAAGTTCTCAGCCTACGATTTTTCTTTCACCAATATCATCCCAACAAGTTGGTGTGTGACATCTCTTTCTATATAACACTTCATATGGTGCCATATGTATACTTTAATGGAAGCTATTGTTATAGGAAAATTATACTAGACATAAATATTGATCCCACATACCTTTAAAGTCAAGTGTGCAAGATCTCAAAAAGTCTTCTAAGGATTGAATAGTATGTTCTAATTTTCCATCGGTTTGGGGGTGGTTGGCAGTGCTCAAACGAAGTTCAGTATCCAAGGCCTTCTGAAAACTTTTCCAGAATCATGATGTTAAACGTGGATCATGATTAGAAACAATCGATAGGGGTACAACATGGAATCTTAAAACTTCATTAATATATAGTCTTTCTAGACGTTTAAGTGGTAAATCTTCTCTTATATCAAGAAAATGTGCTGACTTGGTAAGACGATAAATAGTGACCCAAATTGCATTATTCCTTCTAGGATTCTTTGGTAGCCTCATGAGAATTTCCATCATGATATTATCCCATTTTCACTTAGGTATGGGAAGAGGTTGCAGGACTCCTCTAGGCTGTTTCCTTCCAGCTTCCACTTGTTGACAAACCATACATCTTGACACAAAATCATCAATATCCCACTTCGCGTTGTCCCACCAAAAAAATTCTTTCAAATATCTATACATATTGGTGATCCCATGGTTTATAGAGAAATTAGATCTATGAGCATCATCCAACTATTCCCTTTTTACATCAGGTATATCAGGAACACAAATTCTCTTCCCAAATTTCAAAATTCCATCTTCATATACGAAGTCACTCAATCTCCAATCATTTAAAACATTAATATTTTTTTGAAACTCCTCAAAATTAGTCGTAGAACTTTTTATCCTTTATCATAAAGATGGTTTGGAAACCATTTGAAAAAGTATTGATGTTTCAAATTTCATGGTTATTCCCATTTCCATCTTAACTAGATCCATGAAAATAGGATCCCTTTCAACTCTCATCTTGTTCAAAACTCCATGATCCTTTCTACTCAAAGCATCTTCCACCTTATTTTCCTTTCCCTGGTGGTAGTTCAAGCCATCTCTTTTGCCTCATGTTTAGTTCTTTTTGTGATAAAATATACTTTAAACTCTTGTGATAAGTATAAATGTCACGTTTTTTACCAAAGAGATAGTGTATCCATATCATCAGAGAGCATATTATAGCTGATAACTCAAGATCATGAGTGGGATAGTTTTGCTCATAAATTTTTAACTATCTTGATGCATAAGCAATAACTCTACCATTCTGCATAAGGACACAACCAAGTCCTTTCTTTTATGCATCACTATAAATAACAAACCTATCATTCCCTAATGGTATAGTCAAGATTGGAGAGTTGACTAATCTTCTCTCCAGTTCTTCAAAAAAGTATTCACACTCTTTTGTCCAAACAAATTTAAACCCTTTAAGTGTGAGAGTTGTTAATGGGTTAGCCAACCGAACAAAATTATGGATGAAATATCAAAAATAACCTGCTAAACCAATAAAACCGTGTACCTCAGTTATACTCGTCGGTGCTGGCCATTATTGGATTGCCTTGTTCTTTGAAGGATCAACTGATATTCCATCCTTGGAGACAATATAGCCAAGAAAAGAAATTTCTTGAAGATAGAATTCACACTTTCTAAACATCCCATATAATTCATTTCTTCTAAGAGTCTTTATAATAATGCACAAGTGATTTTCAAGATTTTCGTAGCTTTTAGAGTATACTAGATATCATAAATAAATATTACTAAAAAGTCATCAAGATATTCCCTGAAAACTATATTCATTAGATCCATGAAGACAGAGGGTGCATTAGTCAATCCAAAATGTATTATTGTAAACTCATAATGCTCGTACCTGGTTCGAAATGCTATTTTTAGAATGTCTTCCTTCTTCACACACAACTGATGATATCTAGATCGAAGGTCAATCTTTGAAAAATATTGAGATTCATGAAGTTGGATGAATAAATCATCAATGTGAGGTAGGGGATACTTGTTCTCTATTGTTATAGCATTGATCTCCCTGTAGTCAATACACAACTTCATAGATCTGTCTTTCTTCTTGACAAATAGGACAGGGGCTCCCCTTGGATAATTACTTGGGTGAATAAATCCCTTATTACTCAATTCCTCTAGTTATTTATTTAGTTCCACTAATTCCACAGTTTTCATTCAATAAGGGGTCTTTGATATGGGCCTTGAACCAGGAATTAAATCAATGGAATACTCCATTTCTCATTCTGGAGGATGTCCAGGTAAATCCTCTGGAAACACAATTAAATATTCTTGCACAATAGGTACTTCCTCTATTCAAACATTATTTTCCTTACACATAATTATTTAACTCTCACACTCAGCAATAATTGAATTTAGTAGAGCTACTGGAGGTGGATATAGATAGGAATCATATGGTGATGTTTCTTCTCTAAAGATATGATACTCTTTATCATCATTGATAATTGTACCCTCCTTCTTCTTACAATAAATTTTCACATCATGGTTTGAAAGACAATCCATACAGAGTATTATATCAAATTCAATCATGGGTATGATGATTATATCAGCAGATAAATATCGTTTATATGCCTTAATGGGGATTGATTCACAAAACTTTTTTGCAATGATACTTCCCTTAGGAGTTTTGACTAACAACTCCCATGTTAAATCAAATTGAAAATATCTAATTTTTTTAGAAAGCTAGGAAGATATGAAACAATACGATGATCCAGAATCAAATAAACCATTGGTTAAACTTGAGAAAACCATTAAATTACCTTCCATAACATCTTTAAGATCTTCAACCTTAGCAGTAGTGATTGCATTAGCTTAGCCTTGATCCCTTGTCCTTTTCTGAGGTAAGTTTCCCTGACGCTTAGTACATTCATTTTAAAAATCTCCCATCTCCCTGAAATTGTGGCATTGGACATTAGTAGTTTCTTTATTCCCCTTACAATCACTATAAAGATTGTATTTCTGTCCACATTTGTAGAATACTACTTTTCCTTTTAGACAGGCACCAGGGTACTTCACTCCACAATTATCACAGTGTGGAAATTCAACTCTTCCTTTATTCCCTGTTTCCTTATTTCCTTTCCCATAGTTTTCATTAGATCTCTTATTCTCTTGATTTTATTTAAAGTCATAAGAATTAGATAATTCTTTTTCTCTCTTGATAGCACATGAGACAATATCTCCATACGATGAGAAGGATTGTGAGACTAATACTTGATGGAGGAATGGTTTTAACCCATTAAAGAAAAAATCAATCTTACTTCTTGGGTTATGTATGTAATATTTAGCAGGCCCTTCAAACCTTGTAAAGTTAGCCTCATACTTTGTGACATTATCATCCTCCTTTTTCCTCAGACTCATAAATTGACTTTCCATATCTACTCGATGGTCACAAGGAAAGTATTTTTCTAATAAAATCTCTTTAAACTCACTCCATTATATGTTTGATACTTCTCCATCTTCTTTTGTGTTTTAAATCAATGACCACAATTAATCTGCATCTCCCATGTGTCGATAAACTTCCATGAAAACTTTTTCCCTTTCTCTACTCCCAAGAGAATGAAATATTTTCTCTAAGGAACTTATCCATTGTTCATCTGCAAATAGATTTGTATACCCATTTTATGTTGGTGGTTTTTGCCTCATGAATCAGTCTAACATTTAACATCTACGTTGTGGATCAGGGTGCTCTATATGAGTAAGGTTATTATTCATAACCTGTGTGTGTTTTCCTAGTATGGTCATAAGATTATCAGCACCAGTTGCCTCCAAATATCCACTATAATTATCTTGATTAGGAGGAAAATACCTACATGGATTATGTGCATTGATACAGTTTCCAATCCTTCCACTATGTGTCATTTCTTAACAATGGAATACACTAGATTAATTTATGAATTTCAATACATAATTCCAAACTTGTAAAATAGTTAACATAAATTGAACAGTTTATGAATATAATACATAATCATAAAAATGTTTTCATTGAGTAGGTATATACTCATAAATCCTTCATAATGGTTTGTAATGAAAATGATAATTATGTTAAGCATATCCCCCGAGAGTGTCGTAACCAAGAGTGCAACAAGGCCCATTGTTGTGCACCAGTTCTTGTTCAAGTCTAGATCAAAGTAGTGTTTTCGGGTTTTACCCCTAGGTACATCGGTGCGAGAGCCACCTCTACCTGCTCATATCCAGATGGGGATGTATTTCTTGAAAAACTGACAATATCTCTACAGTAAAAAAATTCTAGTATGTTCTTCTATATTAATCCCCAAAGTCTATCTTAGGGTAATGTTCTCTAATCGGATTTTTTCTAAATCTAGTTTCCAAGGTTTGTAATAAACTCTCTCTGATAGCCAATGTATTGCCTCGGACCCAATTACCCAAAATCGGTGATTTATTACATATCATTTTCATGATACAATAAATCATGTCCCAAAATACCGTTCAGTTTAGTATTATTGGAAACAAGATACATACATAAGTTCAACATTACAACTTGAAAAGAAATACAACACTAATTTATTCCATTACAAACATCCAAGACTCCAAGATTATGCCTAAAAGTCACTCATAACTAACTTCTTCATATCCTGGAAAAATAAAACATAAGAAAGGGGTGATCTCAAACGCTTAGTAAGAGTAAGAAATACAACGGAAGATAATATAAACATTATACATGGTGAATAATTAAAAATATGTGCCCTTACAAAGAATAAAAAAGAATATTTTATGGAAGGAATATGACCTGAGTAAGTAATGAAATAATAAAACATAGTCATGGATATTCTACTAGTTGAATAACCACATGAATCATCATTATTATTTTCATAATGAGGGAATGTATAATGTCAGAAATTCTGAAACATCTTGTCAAGGCCTTGGCCAAGATGTCTAAAAATGATTTAGGCCTCAGCCAAAACCATATATAAAATTGGGAAAGGCCTCAGAGAAGTCCATGTCTAATTGTATCCTAAGACCTACCGATGCACCGAGGAGCTATGGCGGGCTCCACCCATCACATACTAAGTCCAAAACATTCCACAAATAAAAAGGTTGAAAGATAACATAAACATTTGTATTAAAACTAGCATACAAAATGTAAATACTTTAACCATAAACCATGAATGGTATAAAAATAACACATCCATAGTAAAACATATCCCAAAACCTTAAATACAATATGGAATATTTTTATCAAAATAAAACAACTTCAAACAAATGTAAAATTTATCAATGGATGTTGACATAGATGAAACAAAAACTATTTGAGAGAAATATATATTTCTATTTTGAAATAATTTAAGAGTCACATAATTATAAAAGAAAACATTTATTTTGAAACTATTCTTATAAGATTGTAAGGGAATCTTCTATGATTTTATAACGGCATAAAATAGTCGCACCTTCCGTATAAGTTAAAAAAACATTCTTGCATTAATTTTTTCAAAAAGGTCATAACGTACCTTTTTTGGGAAACGATAGAAATATTACTTTCAAACCATTTTATAAAAAGTCAAAAAAGGGTATAAATGACTTTAACCCGTAGTCTAGTAAATAGTAAAAAAAATTTGAAATACATTTTTAAGAAACATGGATGTGGATGATAGGGAGGTCCCAGTAGATACTTATGTAAAAACAACCTCGGATAATAAAGAGATTGTGAAATTAACCCTTACCTTGAACTTTTCCTTAGTTTATGGTATGTGATCATCATTTATAATAGTTAAAAAAATTAATTAAATTTTAAAATAACTATATAAAAAATATTATATCATATATGATCTTCTAATATTGCTTTGTTAATAATATTTTAGTTGTATCATCATTTTGGGTGTTAACAGACTCATTTTTTTTATATGCTTGGTTATGTAAGCCATGTTTATAATGGATAGAACGTATTTGATTCATATATAGAATGATATTAAGTTATCAAAAATTGTTTTGACTTATCAAATGAAAAAGATTCTTGAATGGTAACAATGGGGAAATGAATCTCATCGTGTTTGTGGAGACGGTAATCTGTACGTACGCACGAACGACAATATCATTATATTGATGGAGAAATCATATGTAATTGGATGTTATATCATATATACAGAACCATTAACATGTTATATTTATTATTTACATTAGTTATACTCATTATTGTACCCATCCAAATAATGAAGTGTTTGAATAACAAAATACACCACGACATGGAGACGGTAAGTCATACGTATGCGCGTATGGTGACTTTGTCATTTATAGGATGCATAGAATAACAAATATGGTTGTACAATATTTATAATGACATAACTATATGTATAATGTATTGTATTTATTATTTTGGTATGGAAACAACAAAGAAAGAGTAAGTGGAAGAAGAAAAGAAGTTGAAAGAGGGTGGTGAAATTATTACCTCTACTTCAGGTGTTTTTTTTTTGAGTTGATCAAAATGGATCATTAGGTTATATTTATGATCAATTTAAAGCCTCTAGGTTGAAGTGAGAGAAGTTGGGAGGATATTTGGGCAGGGGTTGGCTGAGCCAAAAGGCTTTGGAGGTGTGGAATTAAGAGAAGGAGAAGTGCCCTTTCATTAGAGAGGTGAGGGTCACTTTAGGAAAAGCTTGAAATATTATTTCATAATAAAATAATTTTCGTTTTCTAATGGCTCCAAAATTAATTATTTCAAGGATAAGATGGGTATGGGTCAAAACTCTCTCAACCAATAGGTTTTAGACAGGTTTAGGTCACCATATTAACCTTATCATTTAGATTTAACTCTTAGTTAAATAGTTTGACATTTACCATGTCTCTTTGTATATTTATATTATATGGTTAATAAATTTACTATAAACAGCCAAGAGAACTCAAAGTGGTAAATTATTAATATATATATCTTTACCTAAGTACTTTGTCCAAACCATATATTTTTAGGAATATTATATCAATTAATAATATAGTATTCTTTTTAAAACTCAATTATGTCAATTTTGACCCGATTTAGTATTTCATTTTTTTGAAAGCCATAAAAACTTTAAAAATTAGAAAAAAATTTATTTAACCCACACTAACATGTCATATTAAGCTATAAAATTATTTTTATTCATCAGAAGTCTCAATTTACATTTATTTAGATATTTATAATATCAATTATTTTAATATTTCACTAATGAGGTAATTATTGCATCATCATTTTGTCGAAAATAAATTAAATTATTTAATGTCTAAAAATTATAAATGAAATTTCATTATGTAGGAAATATATTTATCTTTATAATGAATTTTTATAGTCAAATTTATAATGTGTGTAACCCTGTATTAAAAATGGTTTAGTTATTAAACATTGAATTTAACTCTTTTAACTCTTATTTAAATAAAATAATAATAAATGTCCTAATCTAATCCAAGTGGACCAAATAGGATCATATTTTTTTCCTAATGTTGTTTCAGGTCGAATTATACTAATCCAATAGAATTGGGACATGTGTTAGGATAATTATGATATCATTTTTACCCTTAATTACCCTATTTACTTTTAACTATGGTAAATAAAATTCAAAAGTTACTATTCAACAAAAATTATTTTCACCTCATTGAACCACATTTTACTTACTAATATTAATAGTGTCTCTCGGATTTTTGAAATTAAACTCACACAAGTGGTAAAATTATGTTTTATGCAAATTTGTAAATACTCTTATGAGGTGGGTAAAATACGGTAAAAAGTTCAATGAAATTTTTTATATATCTAAAATTAATATAAAATGACTCCAATGAATTAAATTAATCTTATATAGGTATTATTTATCTATTTTGACCTAAAATAAATTTAAATAAAAATTCAGTTTTAACCAATAACGCAGTGTTTTCACTATTCATAAAAAATTGTATGCTTTCAGAAAAATACAAAAAAATCACCCTAAGCTAATTTTGATATTCAGAATGAAAAAATGAAGTCCATTTTAAAAAATAAAATTTATAAATTTTCAAAAAGTGGGTATTACTATTCATAATGACTAGTTTTATTGGTCGCAGTGTGTTAGAATCTCGAAGTTGGGTACAATGCAAGCTATTGTATTATTAAAAGGGAAACGTGTCGTGGAAGCTTGGGGTGTTACATATTTGAGTTTTATTCAATTTCCTTATAAAGTTAGAACACTTCATTGACATTAAATAAGATTTATATCTTGATAAAATTACATGGTTATACATTAAGGAAATGGTAATATTTCATGGTGTATCACTATCAATTGTATCTAATTGATATCTAAACTTTGCCTTGATGTTTTTGAGAATTTTACAACTAGCTTTAGATATAGAGTTTAGTTTCAACACTACATATCATCCTTAGAAATATGGTTAGTCTAACAGGACTATTAAAACTCTAGAATACATGTTGACAGATTTATCTATGTAATTAAAAGGTGGTTGGGATCAACACCTTCCTTTGGTGGAATTTTAGTACAATAATAGCTTTCACTCTAGAACTCTGATAGATCCTTATGAATACCTCTATGGTAGGAATTAAAGAACTCCAATATGATAAATATTCTTATTGAAAGAAATATATTGGGACCTAATTTAGCTCATAAAATGTAAAATCATGTTAGATCCATTCAACAGTATATTAAATTATCTCAAAGTCGATAAACATGTTATGATAATAATCAGTGGAAATATCTAGATTTTGAAGTTGTTGAAAAGGTATTCCTATGAATATCTCCCTATAAGTAGGTGATGAGATTTGGAAATAATGTTAAGATAATCCCAAGGTATATTTTTTCTTTTGAAATTATTGATCGTATTGGGATAGTAGCTAATCAATGTGTGCTTCCACTAAATCTATGTCACGTTATTTGATAGCTTGTGTTACACACAACACTGAGTCCAAACAAACCATGACATACTGTTAATATATAATTATATAAAATGAAAATTATAACCTATACATTGGATTATAAGGTATGAATGGGAATAAATAAATTTAAAAAAAATATGTTTATATATATATAATTAATTCATTGGTTGTAAATTTATTATATATGAAAAAAACATATGAAAAAAACAAAAATATTTTTCTGAAAAATAGTCTTATGCACGCAATGTATTTTTATATTAGTAAATATAATAAATTTCTATTGGTGAATAATTTTAAATAAATTTATAAATTATATATGTAATAAAATTTTATAATAATCCTTTAATATATTTTTTTATAATCATGGTATAAGAATGAACCATGTTTTATTCTTAAAAGTGTATTTTTTTACAAAAAAAAGTGATTTTTGTCACAAGCAGCGGGATTATTTTAAAAAATATTTATGTCACTTTTAGAAATTTAATTTTATGAAGTTTATTCCATATTTTGAATTATTAGGTTAAAATTTGGTTAATAGGTCCTTTTTATTTTTTACAAATATGAATAGTAATCATCGTTAAATTTATCACCTCAGTAAAAAGTAAATCAGGATAATCTAGGTTAAAATTAAGTGATTAGGCCATAATTTTTTCATAAAATTTCTTATTGGAATTTAATTTTACATTTATCATATTATTCTCTAAATATATGTGTTTAATAAAAAAAATTAATGAAAACAGCCTATTTAAAATTTAAAGAAAAAAGTTACAAAATGACACTCTCTTGGTGTTCAATATATTTTCTATATCCATATAGGGAAAAAATAAAGTTATGAATGAATATAAATGTCTATTTTAAGATTAATGAAATTATTTCAATTATTTAAATTTATTTCTAATTTTTATAAATTTTTCAATTACTTTAATTTCTTTTGCAATTCTAATAGAGTATTTATCTAATTAAAAAAATAAATGATTTTGAAAATATTAAGGGTGATATAATTTGAGTAATTTATAGTGTTATAAGAATTTTATAGGTTAATATGACATATTATTATTATTTTTAAAATATTATATTCTAATTCTAACTTTTTATTTATGTCTTTTAATTTAATTTCATTCAATAGTGTCAAAATTAACAATAATTATATTTTGTTAAAATAATATTTTATTAAATTTTTAAAAAATCATAAAAATATTGAAATAAAATATGGTGGATATTATATGGTATAAAATTTCAAAAATATTCCATTTGTGGATCAATTTTCACCATATAAGTAAAAAATTACAACACATTAATATTTAAAATTTGTTACCATAGTTAAAATTAAAATTGGTTAACTAAGGGTTAATCAAAATGGTAAAGTGTAAATGAAAACAAACTTTGTCTAAATTCTATTGGTTGATGTGATTACAAACCTATAATACCTTATATTCTAATTCATATAAATTTTGAGTCGTTTTTCAAGAAAATAAATTTATTATAATTTAATATTTTTGGAAATTCCAATAGTGCCCCTCACTGCAATTATAAAAGGGAAAATATGTTGGAACCATGGCTATTCAATGAACGAATTGGAGTATGGTTTGTGTTTCTTGTCAATCCTCAATGGGAGTTCAAAACATGTTCCAGCAAAGTGATCATACAGTTCAAGCAGACAACAGTACTGAAGGTGGTGCCATTTCCCAGTGTTTGCAAAATTTTTGGGCCTCAAAATCAGAAAATAAAGACATGGATTGCTGGTAAAATGAGGTGCGCGCAAAGAGGAAGTGGTGCGAAAAAAATAAGGGTTGCGTGAGAAAAAATTGAGTTGGGTGCGAAAAAGAACGGGATGCGCGAAATAGAAAATCGAGGTTTTTCGCGAAAACAGTGTTTCGGAATCAGATCGTCAAAAAACGGAAAAAGAATGGGCTGCGCGAAAAATCCAATGATGTGCAAGAAAAACGACATAGTCGTGAATGATTACATGTCAGATAAGTGGTTTTATGCGCCACAGTGGATTTTGCACGGGGGGTCTCAGACGCCTATAAATATGAGGTGACCCCCTTCATTCCGGTTGGTTGAAGACTTAGAGAAGATTCGAGGTCTGATGCGCGAAAAAGGATCGCATAAAGGGTCTAGCGCAAAATATTCTGTATTGCGTGGAAAATTCAGGGATGCGTGAAAAAGTAACTATTGCGCGTAAATGTTGGGGTTGCGCGTAGAAGATTCAGTTGCGCAAAAAATTGGTGTTGTGGCGCGACATATTTTTCTGCACGAAAAAGTAAATTTTGCACACAATATGTAGGTTTTGCATGCAAAGGGTTTGTGTTGCGCGCAATTGTTAGTGAAGCTTGTCTGAACGTTCTGGTTATCTGCTTCAGTGGTTCTGTGCATTCTAGTGCATCATTTTCAGACTTGGATGCAAGTAGAGTCCCGTGCTAAGAAGAGACAAAGACTTCAGTTCAAATCTATTGAAGAGACCTTCATGTCTATAAACTGAGTGTGACTTCACCAAGGGAAGTGATCCAGGTGGAGTCAATGGGAGTGACCCGAGGGAAGCAGTGAGCTATCCCTAAACCTTTGTAAAGGCAGTGAGCCTAGGACAGAGTGACTGTTCCCAAACCATTGTAATCCACAACTAGTGAAGATTAGTGGAATTTGGTACGACCGACAACTTGTCAGCCTATGCTCCTTGGACGTAGCCCTTAGCGGTGAACCAAGTTAAAAATATTGTGTCATATCTTTGCATGTGAATGTTTCATTGCAGATAATATTCATCATACAGGTTTAACTAGTTTCTACCAATGTGGGAACAAGATCCTTGTTTTTAAAAGAAAAAGTTGACACCCTGATTCACCCCTCCACTCTCAGGGTGTCCTGGGGTCCTACAAGTTGTATCAAAGTGAGGTTACTGGTGTTGAATCTGTCCTTTGTCATCATAGAGAATGCATTCAATGTCAGGGGAGTCCCTCTCTTCGATGGAAGTAATTTTCAAATTTGGAAGAATAGAATGAGATCTCATCTAAGATCCCTTGGAATGTATGTTCTGTTTTCCACTGTGCAAGGTATAAATGTCACTGATCCAACAGGGCTGGATTTGACTGAAGTAGATAGGAAAATTCTTGATGCAGATGCTAAAGCACAAAATACACTCACTGTAGCCCTTTCTGATCAGATCTATCTGAAGCTAATGAGTTTCACCTCAGCTAAATCCATGTGCTATAAAATTGAAAATATTTTTGAAGGAGATACAAAAGTGAAGGAGGAAAAATTATAAGTCCTGCAAAATCGGTTCGATGATCTGAAGATGCATCCAGATGAGAATGCAGACTCATTCTTCAATCAAATTACTGAAGTGGTTGGCACAATTTAGGGTCTTGGTGAAGAAATCAAAGACATTGATATAGTAAAGAAAATATTAAGAATACTTCCACCCCTCTACAATGCAAAGGTGTCAGCTCTTGAGGAAAGAGATCTTTCCGAACTTTCTCTGGATGATCTATTAAGCAGCCTGGTAGCATATGAAATGAGATTAGAACCAGAAGATGCTACGAATTATGTGAGCAAGGAAATGGCGTTCAAGGCCATGGATAAACTGGATATTTAAAAAGATAGTAGCGGTGAAGATGACTAAGAAAAAGAAATTCATTCTATCATTGCAAAGAAGTTCTAGAAGGGAAAAGGGAAATTTAAAGGGAAGTTACCTCTCGCATGTTTTTGTTCTGGAAAAGTTGGGCACATTGCGTCTCAGTGTTTAAGAAAGATCAATGATGAAGATAATGAAGATGAGAAAATCAAGAATCCTCGAAAAATAATTTTCAAAAAGAGAGACTTCAAATCTGGAAAGAAAATATAGAGGAAGAGTTTTGTCTGTGAAGAGGAAGATGAGGATACTTAATTTTGTGAAGAAGAGGAACCCGAATTTAAAACGGGAAAGCATGCTTCCATGATGGCTACGGTTGAAAAGTCAGAACCCTTGATCAATAAAGACAGAGATAATCAGATTACTTCTAATGGTGATTCAAAGACTCAAATTAAAGATGTGTTTTCCAAGATTCATAATAAATGTAAAAGATGCAATAAGTGGAAGGAAATGGTCGAAGAATCATCAGAATATTTTGATGAGCTTGAAGAAAAGATTGAACGACTAGAAGAAGTAGTGAGAGTTCTGTCTTCAATCCATGAAATCACTGATGATGTTGTGGAACTAAATCTTAAAATTGAAGAACAAGAAAAGGTCATAAATGACCTTTCATCCAAACTGGAAGAGAAGTCCAAGACTATTGAGGGTCTTGAGGAAGAAGTTGTTACTCTTAGAATTAAAATTGAATGACAATCAACGAAAATTGAGGGCAAGAAGAAAATTCATTTTGGAAGATTCTCATATGCAGAATTACTAGAAAGAGCCAAGTGTGGTTCAGATGGGGTTGGAAAAATCTTAAGTGATCAAAGACCCTCCTGCATAGGAAAGAGTGGAATTGGTTGTGAAGCTGAGACATAAACTACTGGAAGAAAATAGATCCAAAAGAAAGACAAGATGAAAGTTGGACATGTTGAAACATTACCTAAAATGCTGAAAAAGAAACCCTCAATCCAAACTAAAATAAGAACTAAAAATTATCCTCAAACTTTTAAAAATGACAGGATGTTCGACTATTCTCCCAAGGAAGAAGTCATGAGGAGAAATTCAAGTGAAAAGACGTTTCCTCTCATGAAGTGTCAGTTTTGTGGTTATCTGTTCCATACCATGTCATACTGCGAAGAGGCAAGGAGATACATGAATGGGGAAGATCTTGGAAGTAAACAAAAGAGACCGATTTCATATCCTCCATCTTATAAAAGAAATAGCTTATATGGTTACTGTTTTAATTGTTCTAACATTGGACATAAAGCTATGTATTGCAGGTAGAGGTATGATAGGACAAATTCATACAACACTCAAAGATAGGTCAGTATTCATCCTCCTAATGGTGTTGTTATCACAAACAGTTTTTCCCCTCTGGAAGAAGATTATGGGTATGAAGAATCAGATTATCTGGAATAAAGTATTAAAAGGCCATCAGTATCCTATGCTCAATCCAATATCTCATGGAAAGAAAAGAAGAAGATAGAGAAATCCAATCTTGCAGAAGTAGCCCTCAAAGCTACAAAGAGCAGCAGCACCTGGATCCTTGATAGTGGATGCTTGTCCCATATGATGGGAAATGCAGACCTTTTGAAGAACATTGAAAAAATGGTTGATGGAACAGTACGGTTCGGTAATGATGGTGCTCTGAAGATTGAAGGCAGTGGAAATACTACTCACACCAACAGGGAGCTGAAGAAGACTAATGTTCTTTATGTGGATGGTCTACGCCACAATCTCCTTAGTTTAAGTCAACTATGTGACTCAGGGCTCATAGTGACCTTCAATCAAAAAGGCTACACTATAAAGGAAAAAACATGGAATTCTCTTATGAAAGGCTGTAGAACAGATGGAAACTTATATCAGGTTGACAGCAAAGTGAACTCCTGCTATTTATCTGTTGAAGAAGAGAACAATTTGTGGCATCGAATGATGGGGCACATTAACCAACAAGACATGGAAAATATATCTAAGATGAAGATAGTCATGGATATTCCCATTCTAAAATGTGAATGGGAAAAGTCTTGTAATGGTTGTATTCGTGGGAAGATGGTCAGTAGTTCATATCGGCCAAAGAAGAAAAGGGTGTCGCGTCTTCTTGATCTCATTCATACAGACGTATGTGGCCCAATAAATGTTGCTGGAACCCATGGAGAAAGGCACTTCATCCTTTTCATTGATTATTATTGTAGAATGGCATGCGTAATGGTGATTCAAAGGAAGCGACAAGTTCTTGATTTCATGAAAACTTATCACCGGATTGCCGAGAATGATACAGGACGAATAATAAAAGTCACGCGATCTGACAATAGAAGGGAATATGTATCCATTGAGTTTGAAAATTACCAAGAAAAACATGGAATACAACATGATGTAGCTGTTGTAAGAACTCCACAACAAAATGGAGTTGTTGAGCGTCAGAATCGACAGTTCAACAATATGGCCAGGACTATGATGATCGAGAGTGGTATCTCTCGCCATTACTGGAAGGAAGCTGTTGAAGCTATAGTGCACATTCAGAATTGAATAGGGCTTTATATTGGAGAAATGAAGACACATATGAATTATGGCATGGAAGGAAGGCTTCATTGAAATACCTTTGTGTTTTCAGAATCAAATGTTTAATTCGAAGCAAAGAAGGAAATCAAGGGAAATTTGCTGACAATGTTGATGAAGGAATTTTTCTTGGGTATCCAATGAAGAGAAAAGTCTACAAGTGTTTCAACAAGCGATTGGGAAAGATTGTAGTAAGAAGTGATGTTAAGATAATTGAAGAGAAAACCACAAATTCTTCAAGGACGTCATGTGATGATGTGATAGAAAGTGAAGAAGAAAGTGAACGTGGAGAAAATACAACTACAGAAATAGAGGAAGTTGTAGAAAACACTCAATGGTCACATCATGATGTGGACTGAGAAGAAGAATTTGAAGAAGATACTGTGGCTGGAGAGAATGCAACTGAACCACATAGGAAAAATCGTAGAGCTGAGATGGATCCATCTAACATAATTGGGGATAGGGGTGCACCCACACAAACAAGGAGGATGAGGAATAACACGCAGTCTGCATTTCTGTCAGTTGTGGAGCCATCCTCATTTGAAGAAGCTGCAAAGGATGAATCTTGGGTGAAATCCATGAATGAAGAATTAGATTAGATTGATAAGAATCAGACATGGGATCTTTTCCAGAGACCCAGAGGTCACAATGTGATAGGTAAAAATAGATCTTCAAGAACAAGTTTGATGAGCATGGAAGTTTTATCAGAAAAAAAAGGCTCGACTGGTATGTAAGGGATATTCCCAGATTGAAGTTGTGGATTTTGAAGAAACCATTGCTCTGGTGGCTAGACTGGAGTCAATCAGGCTTTTCCTTGCTATGGCACTCCAAAGAGGATATAAAGTGTATCAAATGGATTTCAAAACTGCATTCTTGAATGGTGTACTCAAAGAAGAAGTCTACATTGAACAAATAGTGGGTTTTGTTCTTGGTACTGATGAGACAAAGGTATGAAAGTTGAAGAAAGCTCTATATGGTTTGATGTAGGCACCACGGGCATGGTACTCTCGGATGGACTCTTATCTCAAGAAGCTGGAATTCAAAAGAGGAGGAGTAGATCACAATCTGTATGTGAAAAATTCTCCAAAAGATCAATTCATGGTTCTTGTCTATGTTGATGACAACATATTTGGTGGTAGCAATCAGAAATATGTGGATGAATTTTCTAATCACATGAGATCAGAATTTGAAATGTCTATGATTGGGGAGCTCACATATTTCATAGGACTGCAGGTGACTCAAAGTAAACACTACACTTTTATCTCTCAAGAAAAGTTTGCAAGAGAGCTTCTGAAGAAGTTTAATATGCAAGACTCCAAACCAATGTCAACTTCGATTGCAATTGGAACCAAACTTGGAAAGCATGAGGATGGGACATCTGTAGATCCCACCATATACAGGAAGATCATTGGGAGCCTATTGTACCTGACAGCGACACGGCCAGATATTGTCTTTGCCACATGTCTTACAGCCCGCTTTCAGAGTAATCCAAAGGAGGAACATATGGAAGCAGTAAAAAGAATCATGAGGTATATTCAAGGTACTCACAATTGTGGATTATACTTTACTGTAGGAATGGATAGTGAATTATCAGCATTTTCTGATGCTGACTGGGCTGGCGATGTTGTGGACAGAAAGTCCACCAGTGGTGGAGCATTCTTTATTGGGAATAACTGTGTCGGTTGGCTGAGAAAGAAACAAGAAAGTACTTCTCTTAGTACTGCTAAAGCTAAGTATATATCTGCCACAAAAGGCATGAACTCAACTGCTATGGATGAAGCAATAGCTTACAGATATTGGTGATGAGGTGAATCAACCAATGGTAATTTTTTGTGACAACAAGAGCACAATTGATCTTACGAAGAATCCGGTTCAACATTCTCATACAAAACATATCGAAATTAGATATCACTTTATCAAAGAGAAGGTCGAACAAGGCGTGATTAGAATGTATCATGTGGGAACTGATGAGCAAGTGGCTGATATCCTGACCAAGCCACTGTCAACGGCCGTGTTTGAGAAGCATCGGTGGAACCTCAGTGTTCAGCCACCTCCCAATGCATAAAGATGTTATGGAAATCCCCTCTCCCTGATTATGATAACCATTTTTATCTATTTATGGTTGTGATGCAGGTTTATGGGGGAGATACTATCCAGGGGGAGTATGGCTGGAGCTGAACAATGAACAAATTACCAGTCTTTGGGTTTATTGACAATGGGGGAGAAAGGAATAAATTTAGGATTGTCAGTGGACATGTAATGCTTCTATAACAAGATGAGAATTTTGTGTCTGAGATAGGATGACAAGGAATTCATTGGACATGTAATGCTTTTGTGACACTGTAAGAAAATTTCTTGGGCATCATTGAGAATTCCAAAACATGGGAACCCAATTCAATCTTCCTCTCTTGTTTTCTACACCGAGCATTGCTCACGTAGACTTAGAGTGTTGGCTGAGTTGATCCTTGCATTTTTAGATTACCTGGGGATGGTGATCTTTTTAATTTATTTGGTGATTTGCAACAAACCCAAAGGGGGAGATTGTTGGAACCATGGCTATTCAATGCATGAATTGGAGTATGGTTTGTGTTTCTTGTCAATCCTCAATGGGAGTGAGAACGTGTTCTAGAAAAGTGATCATAAAGTTCAAGAAGACAAGAGCGGGATGCGCAGAATAGAGGATCGAGGTTTTTCACACAAACAGTGTTTCGAAATCAGATCGTCGAAAAACAGCAAAGGCATGGGCTACGCGAAATATCAGATGATGTGCACGAAAAATGACATAGGTGCGAAGGATTACGCACCAGATAAGAGGTTTTATGTGACATAGGGGATTTTGAGTGTGGGGGTCTCAGACACCTATAAATATGAGGTGACCCCCTTCATTCCAGTTGGTTGAAGACTTAGATATGATT
The DNA here is from genome assembly GCA_963277665.1 of Viscum album. NCBI lineage: Eukaryota > Viridiplantae > Streptophyta > Magnoliopsida > Santalales > Viscaceae > Viscum > Viscum album. The sequence continues at coordinate 649,250,546 of OY728119.1, forward strand.
CGAGGTCTGATGCGCGAAAAAGGATCGCATAAAGGGGCTAGCGTGAAATATTTTGGATTGCGTGGAATATTCAGGATTGCTTGAAAAATGAACTGTTTTGCGTAAATCTTGGGGTTGCGCGTAAAATATTCAGTTGTGTGAAAAACGGGTGTTGTGGCGTGAAATATTTTTCCGTGCGAAAAAGTAAATTTTGCACCCAATAGGAAGGTTTTGCGCGCAAAGGGTTGGTGTTGCGCGCAATTGTCGGTGAAGCTTGTTTGCTCGTTCTGGTTATCCACTTCAGTGGTTCTGTGTGTTCTAGTGCATCATTTTTGGACTTGGATGCAAGAAGAGTCTCGTGCTAAGAAGATACAAAGACTTCAATGCAAATCTATTGAAGAGACCTTCATGTCTATAAACTGAGTGTGAGTTCACCAAAGGCAGTGAGCCAGGGGGTCAATGGGAGTGACTCGAGGGAAGTAGTCAGCTATCCTTAAACCTTTGTAAAGGCATTGATCCTGGGACAGAGTGACTGTTCTCGAACCATTGTAATCCACAACTGGTGAAAATTAGTGGAATTTGGTACGACCGACAACTTTTCGGCCTATGCTCCTTGGACGTAGCCCTTAGCAGTGAACCAAGTAAAAACTGTTGTGTCATCTCTTTGCATGTGAATGTTTCATTGCTGATAATATTCATCATACAGTTTGAACCAGTTTCTACCAATGTGGGAACAAGATCCTTGTTTTTAAAAGAAAAATTTGACACCCTGATTCACCCCTCCCCTCTCAGGGTGTCCTGGGGTCCTACAACCTCCTCCCTCACTTATTCACACCACTTTGAGACTTCTTGACCAACACAACTCTACCAATTTCACTTATAAAATTCCCTATAAAAATTATATAGTTTCTTTTATTCTAAAAATACCAACCCTATATCCCTTTAAAGGAGATCTAAAAGAATCATTTCAAAGAATAGGTAGTCGCCTTAACCAATCACTTTCTTTTATAATTTTATTTACATCCTCTAAATCTATTTTATTTGTCATAAAATAATAAATTAAGTATCCTTAATATGTTTAAATGTTATTATTATTGTTAAATATAAATTATATACCCTCTTTCTCATCAAATGTGAAGTGAAAGTATCGCTTGTGTGTACATGATACTAATTTTCTCCACGTAGCGATACAATTCATTTTTCATCACTATATTTTATAGATGGGTGTTATAATGGGTTTAATATTTTTACATGATATCTATGAAACAATTATAATTATTTAATGATAATATCATATCTACCTTCTTACCATCCAATCCTTTGGGAAACGATTATGTCACTCATGTGTACGTGTGGACCACACCTCCAGGAAGTGATGTGATTAATTTTTCATTTTTTTATTACCTAGATGATAATGAGGATGAATGTGATGAATATATAAAATACATATGATATAATAATTAACTTTTAAAGTTGAATTATTTTATACCTTTCTTTTATTCCTTCCATCAAAAAAATGAAACAATGTTCATCCATACATATGACCTACCGTCTTAATGAACAGTGTAGTTAATTTTTCTTTTGGTAAATTTTTTGGATGACTATAAATATGTATATAATGAATATATATGATATTTATATCATGATTAATATTATTTATATGATGTAACCAAGATAATTGTACAAGTACTAGAGCTACATAACAGAAATTCTCAAGATAAACGAAATAGTTAACACCCGTAATTGACGATTTTAATAAGGAATTGTTGATAAAAGGGGGTATTAAATTTTATAAATGGATAATATATGATATTATAAGTACTAAATTAATTTTTTTTAAATATAATAAATTCAAATTTATTATACATGATCTTTTAAAATGTATGAAGGAAGTCGGACCTGGGGTAAGGGTATCTATGTTACAACGTCATTATTAATCAGGATTGTGTATGATTAAGCTTCCAATGATGAAATATTAGGAAATACCTCTCAAGATACTCATTATTTTTTGTAAAATATTGTTATTTATTGAAAATAAAATTTTTACATTCATTTTCTTCACCTTAAGTACTCAAGAGACTGAAAATATATATTCAAGGAAAATCGACTTCATTTCAATCGTCGATCGAAAAACCTTCTTCTTCCATATCAATGTTTACTAAAAAATGTTCTAAATAATTTTTTCACAATTCTAATATATTTATTAAATTAATTTTTAAAATTATTTAAATTTTTACAAAATATTTTTAGATTAATAGTTTTAATTTTTTCCAAATGAGTTACTTTATGAATTTTTTTAAAAATGGATGGAATTTTTTTCTAAATTATACGACCTAAACAAAATTTATCACTGTCATGGCCACTCAATTCTTTGAATATTAATTTATATGTTAACATGTTTATTTTAAAAGAAATTGTTTTTATAATTTTTTTTAAAATTTTATATTTAAATAATAGATTTTAAAATGGAATGTTTATTTTCTTCAAGAACATTTTAATGATATTTTGAATCATCCATAAAAAACCTTCAATGTTACATTAATTTACTGATAATATGATCCAAGGATACCATCCCTACTCTTCATATGTATTTTTTATAATGAAATGGTGTTTTTAAAATTCATTCCTTTTCCATGGGTTTTGTTATGATGAAATGATGAAATGTTTATGAAACCCATTTCTTTTCCATCAGTTATGATATGATGAAATGTTTATGAAACCCATTTATTTTCATGAGTTCAAATATTATTAATGATTTATTATATATTGGAACACATATGCATGATTTTTATTATGTGGTGTGTGGGACAAATATCTCCCTCTAATTCATTGGGTAAATATTGATATCTCATGAGATAAACAGGACTCGAATGGGGGTTCAACCTAGTTCAGTAAGGGATATTATCCACTATGATATTCTTGGGATTGAAACTTGACAACTATTATGGTTTGGGAGTGAACCCATTCCACTATAATAGTCTTGGAAATGATCCTTGACTATTTATGAAATGAATTTCAATTCTTATGTGTAGACCTTAATTATAAGTACTCTGCTAATGTTATTCTCCCAAAAACTCAGGATCTTTGATCACATTATGATTAATGTCTCATAAACTACCAAGATTTATTACATTAATTTAGATTATGATCTATGGTATAAAGGGTTTTTTTTAAAGTAAATATCATATTCTCATACTTTGCATATGTTATACTTGTATGATCATTGATATCTACCTTTCTATCCTTACATAACATCAAAACTCACCCTTTCTTGTTTTTCATTTCCCAGGTTATAAAGAAAGGTTTTACTTATGATATATATAAGAAGGGTGATAGGTATTAAGATCTATGTGGGATATGATGTAGAACTATTATGCACAAGTTGTTTATCTTTTTAATTTTCCTAAGATACTAGACCTATACAATTATTTCATGGATCTTCCTGTTATATAAATAATATTAATCTATTTACATTTTATATATATATATATATATATAATATGGGTGCCTATATTATGAATATGTGGTCATTCCCTTTGGTCTTAAAAATGTACAAATAGTTTTCATTGTATTAATCAATCATGTCTTTACTTGGTACCTAGAATCTATTTTGTGGTATTTTTGGATGAAATTATCGTGTATTATCAAAAATAGAAATAACAAGAAGAACATTTATAGAATTTTTTAAGATATTAAAACATCATCGATTATATGAAAAAATCTCAAAATGTGATTTCTATACACAATAAGTCTGTTTCCTTGGCCGCACCATTTCAGAGAAAGGAATATCAGTGGACCTTATAATGATATAAGTTTTTGTCTCTTATAAACCACTTAAAATATCTTTGAGATACCCTGATTTTTTGGCATATTAAGTTACTATCATTGCTTGGTTTAGAACTTCTCCTGAGTCATATCTCGGATGAAAGTGCTCTTAAGAAATGGAACTCTATTCCATTAGAATTAATATTTCTATAAATACATTTTGGATTTTAAATCAAGGATCACTTCTGCACCAATTCTTCTTTTTTGAAAAACTAGGAAAGGAAATATGGTTTATTCTAATGTATCTAGGTTTGAACTCATTTGTGTTCTCATGAAAGGTGATCATGTGGTAGCTTATGAATCATGAAAATTAAAAATTAATGAAAATAATTATATAAACCATGATTAGGAATTAGTTACAGTAGTTTATTCCATGAAAACATAAAATCATTATAAATTTTGTTAGAATTTCATAGTGTTTACAGATCATAAGAGTTTTAAACACATATTTTCACAATGGGATTTAAATCTATGAGAACGATAATGGATGGAATATATCCAAAATTTCGTCATTGAATTGCTTTATTTTCCAGGAAAAATGTAATTTTAGGGTAGATTCATTGATCCAAAATTTATACAATCGGTTATCCAAAGAAGCATGTGACTAGTGGTAGTTGATTTCCATGGTAATAGTTATGAACTCAGATTTCACTGAGATATATTAAGTGGTAATTTTCTATTTGGTAATTATTATACATGGATTGGAAACAAGTAAAGGATTCACAAAGATCAGATCTTGATTGACTTTCTATAACATCAAAACTAAATGTGGGTGAGAACATTAATAGATAGAAACAATATGGGAACTATTTGTTTCTTTTTCTATATTGAATTTTCATTCAATGGTCTTACCAATAGAAATTCATTTATGATTATCACCAATAAAAATGGGTTGTTCATCCTATAATTTGGATGATTTATAAGGTTTTTTGAACTCATATATGGTGGGATGACATGATAATGAAATTGATAGAGTATGTCTCGAGATGCCTCACTTGTTAGTGGGTCAAGGCTGGGTACCAATGACTAGTTGGTATGTTGTAATCTTTACCAATACCCATCTGTAAAAAGATTCATATAACTATAAATATTTTCCAAATTATACCAAAAATAGTTTAGAAACACAATTTCATATTGTTGATTATAAATCATCTCATAAATTCACCTCATTGCTTTCATATTCAATAGCACAATACATTGGAATACTTGAAGAAACTCTAAATTTTTTAGGTCATAAAGTTCTATAGAATACAATTTTTGATTACCTCTAACCATGATCCCCATTTTACTTATTGGATTTGGTGACATTTACAGCAATATTTCAGAACCCTGTTAACCATGATCATGGAATACAATCCTCAAACAGATGTAAAATTAGAATTGATGATCTAAACATTAGAATACATGATCTGATCTTGTGTTATAGATTTTGTGGCTTTTGGGAGGATCATATACCATTTGAGGAGTTCTCATACAATTAAATTTATCATGCCTCGATACATATGGCTCATTTTGAAGCATTGTATGGTCATCCTTCTTGGTCTCCACTTTTTTGGGTAGAGATCAAAGAAGCTTTGATTTTAGGGAATATTCTTATTCATTAGATAGATGCTAAAATTCCAATGATCAGGAAAATAATGTTTATGGATTAGATTCATTAGAAATATTACATGGATCTTTTATTTTTGATGTTATCATTTGATTTGAGAGATCATGTGTAATTGAAAGTCTCTAAAAGGATATGGCATCAATGTTTGGTTAAGAAATGGAAATTGTCACATTAGTACATCAACCATTTTTAGATAATCGAATGGATTAGTGATGTGTATTATTGGAAATATTTCTTGACACAATTCAGCTTCATTCACAATTTATTTTATGTATCTCAATTGAAGAATTATCGTCCTGATCCTAAAAATGTGATTTGATGGGACCACATTGATCTTACACTAGTTTCTTCTTTGTTACATGTGTCAATATAGGTTCTAGATATACAAGAAAAAGTTTTATGGAAAATTATTATATGTTTGGTGTGAGTTTTTTCATTACATATTTATATTTTGTAAGATACAAGGGAACACGAATGCTTTATGCTTGACCAATGGTCTGAAATTTTAAAAAGTATAGGAAATATCCAATTTTATGGGAATGGAAATCATAATGGTGGGGAGAATGAAAAATTACTAGTTTCAAGTACTTTCCCCTTTTATTATGTATTTTTAATTAAGATAATACTTGGGTTGTGTTTTGGGAATTTCTAGATGGTTTTGGAGTGTTTTGGAAGGGTTTTTAAGGATACATGGTTTGAGAACAGTTTGGGGAAATTGTGAAACTTATCCAAGAAACATTGTAAGAGATTATAAGAGTCACTGGATAGGTTCACAATTGGAACATGGTTTGGCCAAACCGTTTGGGTTTTTGGTGGAATTGTGTGAGTGTAGATTGATGAAAAAAGCATGGTTAGTGCACATGTTTTCAAAACTTTTGATCTAACTATGTGGGAGTGTTTATATATAGTACAGTGTTCATGGTTAGTGCACGGTTTCCCAAACCATCCATGCTATTTGTGTGATGTAAGTTTATTGCTTCAATAATTAGAGTTTAATTGAGTTTTTATCCATAAAACCCAAATTTTTATTCTCATATATCAGGCTCTCAAACTCCCCTACTTTCCTAATCATTCTTGGTGATTAATTTGTATCTGTAAGTCATTTCAATTGAATAAAAGTAAATTGTATCAGAAGAATCAATGGTATGTATTCTTTTTCTCTCTTTATCCTTACATATCCTCATATTAACTCACCTAATATGTTATAATCAATCTTGTATAGAGAGATATATGATCCAGGATGTGTTTTGATTATATCTGTATTTCACCTATTGAAGGAAAGAATTTTTGAACTTGATTTAGAAGTGTATTTATGCCATTCATCATTTTCATCACCTATTGAGTGGTTGGTGTCTTATCTCCCACTATACTATTATGGAACTTTATGGGTTAGTTTTTCCAAAATCATTCTTGTGTTTTTCTTGGAAATCCATTGAAAAATATATAATTAAATCATGGTTGTTTAATTATTTCAAAATGTTAGTTTTAAAATATGTAAAAAATATGATTTCCAAAAATACTTGATGAAAATATGGTTTCAATGAATTATTTAATTTGTATATTGGAATAATTGGGTTGGTGTGTGTTCATTGGGATGGATCATGGCAATAAAATACCCCCATAAATGTGAAAAGGAGCATGGTAATGAACTACTATTATCAATGTGGGTCACCAAGCGATGGCTTGGTAATAGGATGAATCAATACTTTTGGGTATGGGGAGGTCTATGGAATGCATGTGCACGTGTGTGTGAACATGGTATTTTTAATCAAATTTTTAATGAATGGTAGTATGTTTTGATTACTATTTTCTTACATGGAACTCCATTATGGATTTGTATAAAACTGTTTATTTTCTTCTCACAAGTTTTAATAAAAATGTGTTGACTTGTCATTGTCCTCATATAATTTATTGGGAAGTATCTAGGGATTACCTACTAAGTGTTATACTCACCACATTCTTGTTAACTTTTGTTCATTTTTCAATTTTTTTTATCAGGACACTGGGATGTGAAATTTGTCATATTTCTCTAGTAATACATCTTCATACCACAGGTAAGGCATGTGTAGTTGGACCTTAGAGAAAGATTTTGTAATGGTTGGTATAATTCCACTTTGGTGTCATAAAGTCATGTTTTCCTTCGGTCTTTGTTATTTTATGTATCTTATTTTATTTTCTACTCTAATGTTTGTTTTTATTTTGAGTAATATGTTAAAATAGTGTTCTTATCATGCATCAGATAGATTTATTCTATCTTTCCATTTTTAATGTCTGGTATGATTATATTTCAAAGTGGAAAAATAATCACTAAATGTTCAGGTAATCCTCTATAATTTATTTCCATCCTTTGGTGTTGTGGGAGCATCAGTTAAGGTTAGTGTTAACTCTGACTTGTCCTAAGCCAATGGGTTGGGAAGGAATATTACCATCAAAATCTTCCATTTTCATTTTTAGGATATTCATTACACACTACAATATATACATTAAATCGTTTTCCAACTAATGTGGAAAATAGTATTACTTTCTTGATATAGATTGAAAAGAAACTTCTTTTTATCAAATATTCATACAGGGGGTTTCAAGAAATTGTAAAGGACAACTCTAGAAAAAAAACTACTACCCTGAGGTGCAAAGTGTATCATTGTAGGGAATATTAAGGAAACAAGGGGACACTATCTATACAACCCCTCATACAAGATAGTGATCATAATAATACATGCCATTTTTCTTGATAGGGAGAACATTCTAAAGAAGGATAGTGGGAGAAAGATTTATTTTGAGGAAGTTGATGCTAAAGATACACAATAATTGGTATGGGAATAGTTTTAATAGTTCCCCATAGATATTGTTCCTAAAACCCAAGTAATATAAGATCACGAGATAGGTTAGATAACTAGAAAGATATGGTTTTCTAGTCACTAAAAATAGATACTCTTTATTGGACGATAATAATGGCCCTCTTTCCTAAAAAGAGTTGTTATCGAGCTTAGAAACTATAAAATGGAAAGAATACATGAATTTTGATATGGATTCCCCGAGTCATAATCATGTTTGGGTTTTGTTCGATCCTCTAGTTGGTGTAAAACACATTGGATGAAATTGGTAATTCAACATAATATTGGAATTGGAAGATAAATTAAGTACCAATAAAACATGACTAGTGGAAAAGGGGATTAAACAGCATCAAAGAATTGACTACAAGGGAACCTTCTCACTAGTTTACATGTTTAAATTCATCAAAATTCTACTTTTTTTAGAATATTTTCATGATTGAGATATTTGAAATATGGATATCAAATCATATTTCCTTAACAAAAACTATCAGGAAGATGTCTATACGACACCACCTGAAGGGTCTGTGACCCTAGGAAATTCCAATAAGATATTAAATTTTTAGAGATCCAATTATGGGTTTAATCAAACATATAAATAATAGAACATTTGGTTTGATGAAGTGGTAATATATTTTATCTTTACAATAATTATTGTGATCCATGTTTTAAAAAAAATTACAGGTACTATGGTTATAATCCTAGTAATTTATGTTGATCACATACTACTTATTGGAAATGACATTCCGATATTATAAAAAATTAATGAATGGATAAAAAAGTGCTTATCCATGAATGAATTAGGGGAAATAGAATATATACTTGGAATCAAGATCATTTATGATATATCCAAAAATCAACTTGGACTAATTCAAAGCACATACATTGACTAAATATTAAAGAGATATAGTATAGAATAATACAAGAGGGTATTAGTTCTAGTATAACATGGTATAAATATCTCTTTGAAAAAATTTAATTGGACAAAATATGAGATAGAGAAAGAGAATGAGTAGGATCCCATATAAATATGTGATAGGAACTATCAGGTATTCCATGTTATATAATATTCTTAATGTCTCCAACGATTTAATCATGGTAGGTAGATATCGTATTGATCTAGGATAATAATATTGTTTTTTAAAGGCATACTTAAGTATTTAAGACATACTAAGGTTATGTTCTTGGTTTATGTGGGGGTGAGCAACTAGTCATTAGAGGATATACTGATCATAGTTTATAAACATATCAAAATGACCTAAAGTTATACTCGAGATATGTCTTCAGTCTTAGTGGAGGAGTTGTGAGCTAGAATAGTTCCAAGTAGCCAGTTGTTACCGATTATATATTGAAGTCCATGTGTATATAGAATTATCATACTACTATAGAATCATTTTGGATTTATAACTTTATCCAAAATCATGATGTTTTTCCTAGTATTATAGATCCCATCGTATTGTATTGTTATAATAATATAGTGGTGGATCTCACAAAAGATCTAAAGTCACATAAATATAAGAATGTCATGGTACATAAGTATCACATATTAATAAATTTTTATCAAATGGGTGATGTTAATATGACAAAATTTTCCATGGTGTAAAATGAATCATTCCCATTGAATGAGGATTTATCTTAGAGGAATCATGAATATCATGTGAGAATTAGAAAACTAAGAGTTGTTAGCAGTTAGCTTTACTGAATGTGTGAGTCTATTATATTTAGTGCCCAGTAATCAATTTATACGTCATTTATGATGACCTCTATTCATTAATTTTTATATTGATATAAATTTATTATCACATCATGGTTTTTCTTCTATTTGGAATAGTATGTTATAGTGTTCTAAGTGAACATGTAGCACTAAAAGGTCATAAAAATTCACCACTATAATGAGAAACTAGAAATCCCTTGGTAGTATTATTAAATATATGTTATATACATGAATGGTATCATTTTATGGGAAAATGATGCTGGAAATTGGGGTTGGAGACTCCTAGGACTTTGAGACACTTTCTCATGGTGTACGCCATTTGTAATCTTCAGTGTAAGAGATTATGAGAATATGAACCACTAATATGAAGTCCACATTTATATGTATAATTGGATTTTTCTATACATAGAAATGTGTAATGATCATTATATTTTAAGATTATTATTAATTCATTTCATGAGTCAAGTTCTTTGATGTATTGATGAAAACCATGGTGAAATATGATCCCAACGAATTAGGATAAGTTGGGTGTGTCATGTATAACATTATGTTAATGAATAATTTTATAAAAGGTTTTTCCCTTATATTATTTAATGAATTTTGATATCTCAATACCTTTGATGGAAAAGAAACTACCTGATTAAGTTTATGGTCATGATGAAAAAGATACATCAATAATATAGGTTAATGACACAAGAATACAAACTATTTTCTTATAAATATCATGATAAAGGTATTATATTGAATAGTGTAAATTTGTAGAAGGTTATATGTCATTAAAACATTAACTTATTTTTATATGGGATCTATTTCATATTTCTAGATACTAACCTTGAACTTTAAGAAATGTATCCTAATTCCATTAAGAAAGGGTCCTAGAGGGTCACACACTATGTGTATTCAGAACCTCAATTAAATTCCATGTGAATAAACATGTTAGATTAATGTTATTCCCAAAAGTGGTTTAATAATTATTCACATTAGTTTGACTTAAAATAATCAATCGCTAGTTATTCAAGAGAATATATATATAAATTAAATATTAAATAAAATAATGTGGTCCCATATGTGATTATTATTTTTCAACCCTATAAATATTTGAACCTAGTTATGACATTATCTAAAGTGAGATACACATTATATCATTGTGTATAATGGATTCTAGAGAGAATTTTCACAATTCCTACAGATTTATCCACTAGAATTTCATAAATAATGCAGATATTTTCTCCTCTTCTCTGAGAGTTGATCCCTAATTCCTTCTATCATGACCAACATTGATCACTTCAAGCATTAGATTCATCCACTCTAGCACACAGATAATTTTATGTCGAAGGAGGGGGATTCATGACGCATGTGTGGATCACTACTAGAGAGATTCTACACTTGATTTCTATAACTCAATGATGGTATGACAATATATATTTGTCTTATTATTAACAATAAATAAATAATTCAATAAAAGGTAATTCATTAATTAAGTAAATTAACTATAAATTATATTTGAAAAGATAATATCTTCTTTGTTTTGAGTTATTATAAATTAATCATCATATTAATTATATTAGTCCGAGTGATTCTTTATCATGTATATCATAGATTATTTGGGGATTATGAAAAAAAGTCAAGTTGGTTATTCCATTCCTGGCACTTATATTACACCCAAAACCTTCAATTTAAATACATATGTTATAAATATATTAAACATAACATACATGTATTGGAATTGAATATAAGTATAATATAATTGAATGAACATATAATGAAAATTAAACTTATCACACATATTCTCACAGAGTAATAAAACATACATAAAATATAAATTAATAAATTTAAAAATACATGTTGTAAAAAGAAACATTTTAAAAATAATTACAAATGATAATAAACTATATGAGAGCATCCAAAATGCAATTAAAGTCTTAGATGGATAAAAATTTAACATCTAATATTAATAAATAATTTCATTCTTTTTTTCCCTTATATTACTAACAATTTTAAAACTAAAAAACTCTTCATCCTTAATTCCATCAGAGATAATAAAGAAATGTAAAATGTTGCGAAAGAAAACTTTTCCAAGTAATGTGGATAGATAATGATTAAACTACAAGAAAAAATTGATTGAAAAAACATATGAAACATATGAAACATATAAAAAATTTCTATATGATATATCATATAATAATTTAACTACAATATACTAATAGTATACTTAAAATTTTCATAGTATGTTTTCATATAATATTACTAAAAATATCTGTAATGATATGAACTCAATAAATTGAAATAAAGATATAATATTACAAATTAAATATATATAAAAAATGTTACTATGTTTTCTCTCTTATTTAAGGATTATATTTGTACATGAAAATAGTTTATGTGACACACTGGTAGGTGTACCCAAAATGCTGAATCTTGTACTATGGCAGAACATAGTATAATGAAATGGTTTCACCTGCATGGAAAACACTCAATCAATTTCATTAAACTTTTTTCTTGTTTTTTTTTCATTTTTATTAGTATATTAACACAATATAGGGAGTATTTTTATATTTTATGAGTAGTTACTTGAAATTACTTTCACCATTATCATCTAATCCTAATACAAAAACAATGAATCTGAAAGAGGCAATTGTAGTAAAATTTTAAATATAAATTAAAGTACCATAAAATATTTCAACACCTTTATCATGAAAGCTCGATCTTCCAAAAATATTATTTTGGAAAACATATATTGAATATGTATTATAGAAACCCTATTCAACACCAATACCCTTCTATAAAAATAAAATATTTTTCCTATAGAATTCTTTTTCCAAACAAGTTATAGGGAGATGTGAATTTATATCATATAAAATATGAAAAAAATTGTAAAAACATATTTCTCAATGTTCAAAACCATAATTGTTGAAAAGATTATGATTTTGAAAGACAATAGTATAGATAAAATAAATTTTCAAACTATCATCAAATATGTGTTATATCCACTTAATAAATTTTAAATATATATATATATGTTGTATTATGAAGACTTAGTCATATATTTATTTTGGGATTTCTTCATTATAATATCATTTTCCCACTTTAAAGGACAATAATTATTTTACAAAGTTGCAGAAACAATGTGATCATTTTTAAATCTCTTATAATATAAACATTTTAGAAAATCAGTTTGGAATTACCAATAAAAATTTTAAAATGGAAATGGTAGGAAGGAAGAAATGATGGGCATATCTGTAAACTTGTTTGAGGAGGTAAAAAGTGTGGTTAACATATAAATTAAATGTATAGAAATACAATGTGAAATATATACAACCATATGTGTCATTGAATTTATATGTGTAGCATCAACAATCAAATACATAAAATATTAAGATAAATTAATATAAATGATGACAAACAAATACCACTTCAACAATTTATTACAGTAAGGTTTTTATAGTGGTACAAAAAACACATTGTGTCATCATATAAAGATTGATACAAGGAATTTTAGAGAGTAATGTAGAAATTTATTAAATCTAATATGAATCTACTTCCCAAAATTTCCTTGAGAGAAAACTATCAGAATATGATACTTTTAATAGTGCTTATTATAAAAAAATAGTCCTTCATTTATAAATAATGAATCAAATAAGAAAATTAATTATAAAGTGGGATTTATTTCATCCCCATTATAATAAAAAAAAAATTAAATATTCTTAATGATAGACATAGGTTTATTACCTAAAAACAAAAATTCAATAAACTACATACATATGTCATTAAATTATTTCATATGAAAATTAAATGTTCCCGGTGCACTAATAAATTGATTTTTTTAAATATGATTTTTAGGGAACTGATTCCCAAATATAAATAAATTAATTTTCAATATTTACTAAATAATGTAAATTTAATCATAAAAAAGAAATTAATTGAACCAAATAGAACAAGGAATTAATATTTGATTTTATAAATTGAAATTTCAATTTTAACTATTTTATTTTTTACATGATAGTAAATTGGAGGCTAGAGATGTACTATTAACACTAATTTTACATGAACCTAAAATATATATATATATATAAGAGATAATTTCAATGAAATGATTGGTTATTATATATATGATATAAAAAGTACTAAGAAACTTACAATTTTTTGTAACATTTTTTAACCTACCTTTAATCATTCTCTATATTCCAATTTATCTTCTATCAATAACTCTTATGATGACGTTGTTTGAAAATGAATGTTTATCAGAAATAATGGCATGGTTAGAAAGTTTTTCAATATTATGAAACAAAAAAATAAAAATGAATATAAATATAAATGAATTTATAAATAAAAAAGAAGTAAATATGAATTGTTAAATACTATAATAGATATTTACTTAAAAAATGTAAACTTGTATCACTATATGTCATAGTTTCTATTTCAATAATGTATCCATTTTTTGTGAGAAGGTTTTCAATGTGGGATTTGTATATGAAGGATCACTAAAACTATTTTCTTATGAGGAAAATAGTTTTTTAATAAATGAAAATATTTTTATTTTATTCATGTTAAATAACCAAATTTTTCCAAAACCTAAAAATTACAAACTGTAGATTTCTAAATGGGGAATTTTTCATGGAACAACCTTCTCTTCTCTATTATTTTTTCTCAAGGAAAATAACATTTTTCCTTTCCAACAAATATTTTGATTTTTTAATCACCCCTCTCATCAAAGAAATATGTACATAACACAGATATTGATATAGTTTAATGGTTTCATAGAAAAACCCACTAAAGGCCAATAGTTCATAGTTAGATAATGAATAAGAGATAAATAATATGGCCATGTCTTTACTTGTTATTCCCATTGGGTAATCATTATGTCTTAGCTTAAGATTGGTATATCCTATGGGTAGTTCTAGAGTTTTCTTGGAAATAGGGGTGGAAAACCTAGACTCTTAGAGTAAATACACTTGGTGAACTTTTAATAATAACCATGAAGTAAAAATTTAGCATGTATTTATGGGATTATAGTGGGATTTTCCATGGTTTGAACACAGTTATTCAATCCATGTGGCTATCTAAGGAAACTGTGTGAGTGTACGGATGGTTTTCTTGGGGTCTATCATGTCTTGATCATGGATTTCCAAAACCATATGGCTCATATCTAGGAAACTGTGTTCATTTTTTCAATGTATAGAGGTCATGCATGGTCGGTGAATGATTTTTATAATTATACAGCTCAACCATGCGCCTTGATCAAAACCTTTAAATATTAGAAATTTACCCATTTTTCTTGATTGTTTTAATATCTATCCCCCCTGATCTTGATTTGGAATTAACTAAACCTTACACAACACTCTATAGGCTTATCCCTATGTATTCTTGGTGGTTTTCCTCCATTATTGACAGATCTCTTGATTGTAAGTTTCATTTTTTCCCAATTTATCATCTTTTTTTCAGATCCCCTCATGATATCTCCTCCAATTATCTCTTTGGAACCTGGTTAGGATATGGGTTTCACATATAAGGGGTTGGGTAGATATTTTATGATGTTACTTATGGATCTAGGCTTGTGAGGACGTAATCTATTCATTTCCAATGTCCATTTTCATAGGTGTCTTGTTTTCCTTCATTCTTGAGGTACGTGTCTCTATACAAGGGTTTTAACACATGAAGTACTTGATATTCTTGTGAATTCATTTATTTTTTTGTATGAAATTTTTTTATTTTTTTTAAATGGATTTTTTTCAAGAGATTCTTGTTTAAGGTCTATTTTATTTAAAAATATATTTGTGTACATTTGGTGTTTGATGAAATGTCTTAAAGGATGTTTTTATTCTAGAATGAGTTTTTAATCATAAAAGAATAAATTATTTTCTATGAAAATGGTTTATAATATGCGATAATGGTTTTCAAATGGTTTTTGTCAAAATAGCACATTGGGAACCTTAGGGGCATCAGTAAATGAACATGTCACTTTAGTGTGTGCAACACCACTAGAGGTTTCGATATCAACAGACTATGGTAGGACTCCATATCCATTAGATTCACATGATGTATGGATTAGTTTTTATTTATATGTTTGAGTATGTATTCCCATAGGATATAACAAAAAATATTGTGATTTCTTAATTATTTATTGTTTTATAAATGATGGTATACTTCTTGGTTAGTATTTCACTTGTTTATTTTACGGTGTATCCATGTTTGGTTATTCTTATCCTATCATGCTTTATAAAATGTACATTTCATATTCTTCATTTTTTTGAATATAAAAGGCTCTTATGAAAACCAAATATTTTTTTATAAAAAATGATTCTTTTTTAAACAGATTTGTAAACTAGTTTTATTTTAAAGATAGAGCTATCATCTTCATGGAATTACACTTTTTTTAGATTTTTTTGGTGAAATTATACTAGGATTTGTTCTCACACCATAATTTTACCTATGGGAGTTTATATATGTTGTTTTATAAGAATTAGTAAAATGGAAGGGTTCCATTTAATTTTACAACTTCTCTTAGTTATCATCACCTTCATATTAGGATAGTTTGGTGATGACATATGGTCACATGGAGTTTCAACTTCTTGATTATCATGTTTTACTTTAAGGTTAAATCATTTTTCCTACACTTTTTATGTCCATTGATGTCTACTATTTCTCCAAAATGTACTCTATTGGTTTTTCTCACTCTATTTATACATGAGACTTATTTTTGTTTCCTTGTTTCCCCCTACCTTATGGTGTGCCTACTCAGGTGACGTTTTAGGTTGACCCAAGCTAGTTCATAACATTAAAGAGCTGGATAGGACATACAAAGGAAATGAAAATCCTAGTGTCATCCCACTTACTAACCACACTATCTAATTTCTAATACTTATAACATAAGTGAGAGTTGATGATACCAAGATACAACATAAATATGAGATCCCACAACCTCACTTTACCATAATAAGAAGTTGAATATAAATGATACTTTGGATTATCTTTCCAATTTCAAGTCAAAATACAAGACTTATGAGATTAAAACTAAATTAAAGTAGTTATGGTACCTTTTACGTGAGGATCACATATCTTATGAAGAGGTTCTTATCAGCCATAAATGATGGCACAACCCTTAGAAACTTGACAAAAAATATAGATATATCCTCCTCATCCAATAGAGATTCCCCAAATTCAAAAATCCCCTTTCATTTGTTAATTGACACACAATCAATAGTTGAATCAAACTAATTTTCTAACCATAAATTAATTTCATAGTACCAAGAAAATTAACTTGTAATAAGAACAATATTAAGATCATTGATCATGTTTATTGATGGTAGTTAATTATAAATTTCATAACTAATTTAGAATTTATCATTCGAAAAAAAAAATTAAGTAAATTTAATTAACTTAAATATATATAAATTAAAATTATACTTAGGGTAATTCCCAGTTTCATTTATCAATAATATTCCAATACCATCTATTCCTATACCTAAAGAAATGTAAGATCATAGTTTAAAATTTATTATGGATAATAAATTTTAATTCTTGTAAGAAATAAACTTCATAGTGTTGGGAATTGATGATCATTCTATCATATTAGAATGTTAATTATAATATGATATAGATGTTATTTAATTAGTAATAGATAGACTGATAATCTGATTAATAAAATTGATTTGAAAAAAAAATATAGGGAATATTATTCAATAATATGATATATTTTTATAGTTATTGAATATAATGATTATAAGGTATCATGATAGAAACAACTTGAATGATGCCTGCATTTATTGGTTATCACATAATAAAAGAACCTTTCATATTTCTTCATATGTTTTCTCTTCTAGATTAAATTAATTTAAATGTTTTACTCCACCCTGTTTATAGATAATTAATTATTATTAATAACACTCTAAATTAAAATTTGATGAGGTCATAAAAAACATAAGTCATAATCCATTTTTCATAAACAAAAGAATCATAAAATATAAAAAATATCAATCAATAATGAATAAATAATCTTAATTCTCCAACAAGGTTCTTCTTCCCAATAAGTTCATAAAGAAACATGAAACTCACAAAGATCTATATATAAGTTCAAATAAGTATTTATACTTTACAAAATTACACTTTAGAAAAACAATTAATAAGAATATCAACAACAATAACCCACTTCCATCAATTAAAGGAGAAGAAATGTATGAAGAAAAAATGGAATTGGTACCATAAACATTGGAATTACCTAAATCACTCCCAACCTTGAGTTAGTGAACTCATGTTGATGGGAAAATAAACTTGTTGATCTTCTGTTAAGGGGATGATTTCACTTTGAAATTTTTTTCTCATTATTAAAATATCACTTATCTATCAATATAATAAGAATATCATATACTTATAGGGAAGGTACAACAAAAAGAACCACTTTAGTTCATAAAGTTTTATTTATGAAAAATTAAAAATGTAATTGTGGAAATATTATAGAAATGTTATTACATTGTTGAATAAACTCTAAAATAATGTAAAAAATGAAATATGGTATAAGTAAATGGACATACAAAATTAAAATAGACATGTTATGTTTATATATATTAAATATACATTTATAAATGTCTTGTTTATATATAGAGCATATACATTTGATATATATATATATATATACAGAACATAAATATTCAGAACATTTATACTTACAAAACATATAAAAGATATAAATATATATCCACAACATTTATATATATACAGAAAACACCAACACGCAAACACACACAGATATATATATATATACATAATTTATATATGTTATATTTATATACAGATTGAACATACATACACAACATTTATACATACAAAAAAGATAGAGCATATATATAGAGCTTATATATATTCACAATATATATATTAAGAACATTTATATATACAAAAGATATATAATATATACATACATACATACATATATACACACATACATACATACATAAATATATATTCAGAACATTTATATATATGTATAGAACAAATATATATGTGTGTGTGTGTGTGTGTGTGTGTGTTCTATTTATATACATAACACAAATATGATATATATATATATATAACATAAATAAATATATACTATAAATATTTATAGCATTTATGCTTAAAAAGAAATAAAAAATATAAATATATATTCAGAACATTTATATGTAAATATATATAGAACATATATATATATATATATAATATATTCTAATATATACAGAACATACATATGTTCAAAACATTTATACATTCAAAAGAAAAATATAATATATATATATATATATATATTGAGCATATATATATATAGATAATATATATAGAGAGCATATATATATAACATATATATTCAAATATATATATAATGAACAACTATGTATATCGATAAAGTAACTATAATATATATAGAGAGAGAATTTATTTATATAAAAAACATATATATATATATATAAAATATATATGTGCTCAATTTATATATCAAGCATACAGATTTTAACACCCTTATTTTTTATTATGATTAAAAACCCATTTTGATTTTAATTTTTAATTCTTTTAAATGGAAATCAGATAATCATTATTTAATTTTTCCACTTAATCATGGAATAATACCTACATAAAGGTAACACCCTATTTATATTGGTTTCATAAGGGTAAGGTATGATTTGTTTCAAGGTAAGGGGAGTTTTCCCTTAGCTGTGTAAAGATAAGTCATGTGTTCCACACATTTTGTAATGGTAACTCTTATACGTTGTGTGAGGGTTAGCTCCCATTTTCAAAGACAACATATGGGAAGTCTCATGTTTTTAATGGTCTTTTTAGGGTATCCTTGAGTTCCCAAAAACTTTTTAGGGTTACCTAAGGTACTGGATAAGGAAAGCCTTCATTTTATAAAGGTTTTGTAATGGTAAACCCTCGATGCAAAATGGTAAGCCTTAGTTTCCTAAGGGTGTGTAAGGGTAGGGTTGAGTTGTGTACGGGTAACTTGTACTTTTTAAGGGTTATATAAGGGTAACATAGTACCCTTAAATAACACTTAGGATATGTGTAAGCTTAAAACCATGTTACACTTACACAGTTCTATTTTTAGGAGAAAAATAAATAAAAACGTGGTTTTTCAATACAACTTATCTAAAATGACCATGTAATTCCAATTAACCTTTCAGAAATATGGAAATCAAGGGAAATTAATCATTTTATCAGAATTAAGTATTGTAACAGACACGAACTAGAATGGATACCTCATTACCTTGATACCCAACCTGATCATTACATTGTTCTAAGTGTGTTAATGATCCCCATAGGTTGGAGACTAGCACCTAGAATCATACAATATAAAATAGGTGATTATTTTTTCACAAAAACAGTGAAAGATAATTGATACGTGTAAGTATACTCAAAACTCCAAGAGGAGAAAGTACTAGAAATCAAATAGGTATATAAAGACTCAAATAGTACATCATCCAAGTAATCGAAAAAAAAGACATGATAAACTCAATGTCCCAAAGTACATGTCATGTTAAGACCCAAGGAATCAAGAACATCTACCTCCTATAAGAGGTGTCTTCCTTTTACTCAAACTTGGTAGGATAAAATCTATAAAAACCCAAAGGAAAAAAGTTAGGTTTTAAGCCAAAAATCCCAATAGGGTCTCACTTAGTGTTCCATAAAATGATTTCATAAATAATAAACCAAATAATGATTTCAATTTTAGTAAAATTAGGAATGGTATAAAATTTTCATATTTAAAACACATGATTTATTTCACAATTATGGGAAACATTCAAAACATTTCTTAAATAAAATATTTATATAAAACAGTTTTTAAAAATAAATAGCCATGAGTAAAGCAGTTTCACAATCAATGAAATTTATAATCATAAGAGTAACAATAAGCACCATGGTCATCTACCCTATGGTATGACAGTTTCTAGCTATAGGATCCTCACATATCTCATATTAGTGATCATGGAAATATGTGTACACTTTTCCTTCATGCTTAGGCCGAATAATACTCATAAAAATTCCATCAAGGATAAGATCTTTCTAACTGTGATTTTTTTTGAGTTGTAATCTTTAATCTATTGATAAGGAATTACTATCCTGGCTTTATTATTGAAAATAACCCACTCATTACCCAGGATTACATGCTCTCAATAAATCAATAAAAAAATGTAAAATCATTTCATTTCAAATAAATCAACATTCACAATTCAATTTACCAATTCTACTTTCCAAAATTCCAATTTACATTCAAATCCAAATATGGGGTTTTACATCAATTCATTCATTTTTCAAATAAAACAAATCATTGGTTTTTATTAATTCAATTTAAGAAATTTTATAAAATAAATCCTCAAATCATTTCAATATTTCCATAAATTTCAAAACACTGCCCAAATTCTATTTCCAATGGAATTGTGGGTTTTTTTCCAAAATCAATAACATATAAAATTCAATCCTAATTCATATCAAATTTGGTTTTCACAATCAATTGAAATAAATTTAAAAAAATCAATTTAAGGATTAATTAATTGGAAAATATTAAATGGAACCACCTACCTTTATCAAATATATCACAAAACACAACACACATAATGGTGTTTTCCAATGCAGAAAAAATGTATGAAATTTCTAGGAAAACTACTAAAAATAAATATTTGACAATATGGATTTTAGATCTATAAATCCCAAGATAATAAATCAAACTCTAAATAGGAAATAGGGATAGGTGGAAGATATAGGAATACCACTTACCTGGAGTGATGCACTACAACCAACATAATGATCAATCATAGAAAGGATTATTTGAAGGGATTGGAGATATCCAAAATCACCTTGGAAGAGCCTCTAGGTAGAGATCAAGGAAGCTTGTTAGAATGAAATGGAAATTTCATCCGCACTGCCTGATTAAAACAAACACTTTCTATTTTACACAATGTTCACCCCCATTAAACGGCGTGTAATTTTTGGGTCACCCATACCAAAAAAATCATTGAATTTTAGTTAAAAATCATATTTTTAATATTTACATGGCATGTAAGTTGTACACAGCATGTTACCATTTCAAACAATGTAACCATATCAAAAAATATTCCTAGCTATGATTATACATCATGTAAACCTATTACATAGTGTATAAATCCCAAGAGGACTGCAAAAATATTGGTTTCATGATAAAAATTACAAAAAAAACCCCAAACTTCACCATTATAGGTATCCTCTCCATTCCATCTCAACATTACTCAACTATAAAATAAGGAAAAACAAAACAAAGGGTGAAACATTCCTAAAATAATGGTACTAGGGTATTACACCCCCCCCCCCCCCACACACACACACACACCATAAAGATAATAAATTTCTTGACAAATCCTATCAAGAAGTTTCTATATCCAAAATGTGAGGACACTAATCTCTCATGAGGTCCTCATGCTCCAACATCTCATATGAATCAGAATCACACTATAATAGCACACTGACCAATGTTTTCATCCTCCCACGAAGTACCTTGGTCGCAAAATCAACTATCTAGACTAGATAAATGTATCTCAATAACATTATCACTCAAAATAAAAACATGATACGGATCAGAAATATATTTTGGCAGCTACGATACATGGAACATGTTATGTATCAACATCAGCTATGGACGAAGTGATAAATGGTAATCCACACTCCCCACCAACTCAAGAACCTCAAAAGGTTCCACAAAATAAGGATCAAACTTCCCTTTCCTGTCAAGTTTTCAATGGCCCAAATGAGGTGAAATTTTCAATAACATATGGTCACCAACTAAAAACACTAATGGTCTATGCCAATGAGTAGCATAAGATTTATACCAGCTCAGATCCATCAATATTCACTGATGAATCAACTGGATATTTTTTTTTCATCTTTGTAACCATGATCGGTCCAACCAAGGAATTTTCATAGATCTCTAAACAACATAGGGGAGATTTATAAGGCCAAACATATAAGGCCTCAAAAGGATACATTCATATCATGGAATGATAACTATTTTTATATGAAAATTAAACCATTTCCAAAATATTAACCCAAGCTCTACCAAAATCGATGAAATGGGCATAAAACATATCCTCATAAATCTCGATAGCCCCCTTTATCTGGACATCCGTCTACAGATGGTATGTCATGCTCAAATGTACCAAAGATACCAATGCCTCCTGAAAAAATCTCCAAAATAGAGAAGTAAAATGGGGATCTCTATTAGAGACTATATCATATAGAACTCCATGAAAATGACTAATCTCTCTCATGTATAGAATTCCCAACTCCTCAAATTTGGTTGGGTCATGATTGTTTTGGGCATGTATTGTCTCAATAATACTCTATAAATTTTATTTATTTTGATGGTCACTAATACCCTTTTTATTTACTAATGATATTACTTTAAGAGTATTTCAAAAAATTAATATTCATTAAAATATTTATTCTATAATTATATTCAGTCTTTTAATTCATAAGGAATTTTTATTAAAGTGTTTGGAATGTGTTTTAATATATTCTAAAAACATTGTTCATACCCTATGTTGATAAACGAAACATAAGTAATAAACCCTACAATTGGAACAGTGTGTAAGGAATGAATATGAATTTTAGAACAATATGTATGGTTAATCAACCCTACATTATTAGAAAAGTATGGTTAAAGGACTTTACATTTGGATGGAAGAATACATTTGTCAAGAGAAGAAAGTATTGTTAAAGTACCCTATGTAAATAAGGAACCCCACATTTGAGAGGCAAATGTACGGATCATCAACCTTAATTTTATGATCAAAATTATGTTTGGATAATGAACACAACGTAGTTGAACCGTACTTTTTGTATTTTTTTCATTTTCTGAAGGAACTCTATGTTTGACTAGTCTATGTCGAGGATTTAAATTCACAATTTTATTTGAGATTTCTACAATGGTATTGAAATAATTATAGGCCGATCCAATGATCATTTAAAACTAATTTAAATCTCATTATGATTTTTTCAAATATCCATATTCATTGGAGAAATTCACTCATATTCTTAAGGAAAGTTACGACTCCCATGTACTATTTTTTAAATTTAAATATCCACGATCTATCAGGGGAATTTATTGGATCTGTTTGACCAAAAGAAATATATTTATATGAATGTATTATTTTCAAATCATATATACATTTGATATAGGAGATACAAGATTCCTTCACATATGACTTCATTCTTGTGAATATCTTTTACAGATCTACTCCAAAAAACGATCGACTCTATTATTTACAAAAGAGGATACAATTTGGAGACATATTTATTTTAACCTTGTGTTGTTGTAATATTATTGTTGTGGTTAGTTGATATTCATATTGAAGTTCATTAGCAACTGGGATCAATTTGGAATTACTATTTCTTGAATAATTTCAGATCTAAATAATAATATTCATCTACAGTCAATTGATGGTGCTACAATTGTGAAGTTCTATTTGGGTCATCAACAAATAAAACTCTTTTAATTTATTAGAGTATCAACTGCTTGTAATTAGTTTTGGTGAAGTGTCAGCTTATTGTTTTAATCATTGGATAATTAGTTCCCTATTAAAGAACTATAAGACTCTATTTTAGCCTTGTTGTAAAGGTGTTAACTTCATGTACTCCGTTGTGGATTTGAGGTCTTACGATAAGCAGACCTTTCTAGTAAAATTCACCAAACTCACAAAGACAGCATTGGTGGAGTAAACCAGGGGATCTCTATACCTTGAACCACTATAAATTTGTTGTGATATTTCTTTCTATTATTCATTTCTCATTCTTATTATAGAATAAAATGTTTCATATCTAAATAAATAACACAGGGACTTTAAATATAGACTTGTGGAAGATTATTGGAAAGACACAATTCACCCCCCCCCCCCCCCCCGGTGTTATCTTTTTGTTATTATGTCCTAAAAATAAGTATCAAATGAGTTATTTTGGGATAAAATATATAGAAATATAAAAAGTATAAGATCTATACAAAGAATATGGTAGTTATTCATACAAGGTAAGGAATGTCTTTAGTAGGTTCTCCATACTTCAATAGTGAAAATTTTGGATTCTAAAAATCAAGAATCATTATCTATATAAATAATATTGTATTAAATGACTATTCAAAGATAATTAATCCTTATGTGATTCCAGAAAGACTAGAGAGTTATAATGTGGAAATAGAATTTGAATATAATATCAAATCAAAAACAATAAATTATATTATTATCTACATGGTCCTGATGAGTCTAATCGTCTATCACAATTTCTAATAGTTATGAGATGTGGAAAACTATTGCAGTTGCTTATGAAGGAATAGAAAATATAAGACATATGAGATATACTACTACTAACCTAAATTTTTACACCCTTATAATTATTAATACTTAAAGAATCACCCAAATAAATGGAAGGATAAAAAATATAGTTAACAATATTATTGCATTGGAGGATCTCATCAATCAATCTAATCAAGCATTGAAAGTACTCAGAGTATTACCCTCAAAATGGAATGAAATATCTACTCTTATAACTACTTGAAATATGACCTATACCAATGGTTTTGGACAAACTGTTGTTATAGGTCACTAATTTGGACCTATACTAATGGTTTGGCCAAAACTGTTGGTATATGTTGCTTATATTGTCCTTTAAAATTGGTTTTGGACAAACCGTTGGTATAGTTCCCCCCTATACCAACGGTTTGTCCAAAACCATTGGTATAGGGCCCAGAATCAAATAAAATATACCAACGATTCTCAAAACCGTTGGTATAGACCTATACCAATGGTTTTGAGTAACGTTGGTATAGTTACATGTATTTTTTATGGAATCTTCTTTACTGAGAACATTAAATAAATCAAAATTTAAAATAATTATGATAATACATAAATATATTTATGAAATTATGTTCAAAAAAGTCAAGTTAGGTTAGTGGTTAGGTCGTTCAATAATAAACTGCAGGTACTGAGATCAAAACCCATTGGATGCTTCTTTTTTGAAATACATATACCAATGGTTTTATGGAATTGTGGTATAGATTTTTCATATTACTTATACCAACGGTTTTGAAAACCGTTCTTATAGGTCTGTACCAATGGTTTTGGTAAAACCGTTGGTATAGATCTATCCTCATGGATTACTTGTCCACAGTTCTCCAAACCGTTGGTATAGGCTATACCAACGGTTTGGAGGCCTAAACTAATGGTTCCAAACCGTTGGTATAGTGTATTTTTATAGTAGTGTATTTTTAAATTGTCACCTGTCAAGAATTTGACAATGAAATAATTGATTGGATCAATGATAATATGTGAAGTATAAATACAAGCTAAACATGAAGATCATGTGATTATAGAAAAAAAGTAAAATATACCTCTCAAAGTGGAATCTCAGAAACATGACTGAAAAATAAAACATGAAGTCAAAATGAACAAGAATTCAGAATACTGAGATTCTAAAATGGAATTGGCTTAAGTAGATATAAAGTTCAACAAATTTTACAAGAAGAAAAGAAGCATTAGAAAATCCTTCAGAAAGTATGAGAAAGGTCCTAGATAAGTTTGATTCTATGAATGAAAAAATCAGTATATATCATACCTGATATCCCTCAATTGAAATATGAAAGAAGAAGGACATAAAAGAGATAGAAAAAAATGTTTACTATGAGAATAAAGGAAAAAATAGTAATGAAAAATACATGGAGTGTATATGGAAACTCCAGTAGCTCCTTAAAATCTGATTCAGAGAAAGTGCTTCAAAATATAAAATACAATTGGTTATTTATGGATAAGGAAGAAGAATGTGTACAAATTTATTATTATTCTTCCTCTGATTCTGATAGTTTCTCAAATGATAAATTGAATGCTTTCTATGAAATGTTAGAAGAGAAATATTATTATTTATTAAATAATTATAAATCATTGAAAAATATTCACAATGTTTTTTTGGAAAAATACGTACAATGCTAAAACAACAAAATGATTTATTTGAAAAAATTAATTCTAATACATCAAATTGTATTGATCATGAAAAATGATTAAATAATTACAGGATAAAGTAGAATATTATAAAACTATTTATCTTATTTTTACTAATGGAGGAAAAGTTTTTAATGAGATTCTTGTAAAGAATGTAATTAGAAGAGAAAATTATGGAATATTAATAAAGGGTGAAAAATAAAAACTATATAGGAATTACTTTGTTCTCAATTTAAAAAATGATACCTAATATTATTGAGAAACAAAAGGTTATTTCAGAAACTACTACTATATGAGAAATCCTCAAATTAGTGGTATTAAAAATTCTTTTATTGGTAAAATTTTGGATGAAGAAAGTGATTTAAATTATGGTAAAATTAGGAAAATATGGTTTCCTGGATCACTACTTGCTGACACAACTGGACCCAAGAAAATATGGGTACCAAAACAAACAAATATTTAAATTATTTTGCAGGAAAAAGTCCAGAGGAACACGAATTCTATATGGTATATAGATATTGGCTATTCCAGACACATGAGTGGAAACTCATCCAATTTCTATGCATTAACTGAAACGGATGGAGGTCTAGTCACTTTTGGTGACAATGCAAAAGGAAAAATTGTTGGAGTTGGAACTGTTGGAGATTCAAAGACTATCTCAATAAACAAATTACTATATATACAAGGGTTAAAACACAACCTAATAAGTATCTCCCAACTTTTTTATTATGTTTTATATGTTGATTTTTCTAAATATTCAAATT
This sequence comes from Viscum album, assembly GCA_963277665.1. Taxonomy (NCBI): domain Eukaryota; kingdom Viridiplantae; phylum Streptophyta; class Magnoliopsida; order Santalales; family Viscaceae; genus Viscum; species Viscum album. The sequence continues at coordinate 649,278,247 of OY728119.1, forward strand.
TCTTAAATTTAGAGCAAATAGAACGGATAATGTTTATAATTTGGATTTAAATTCCTTGTATAAATTGAAATAGAATTGTTTAACTGTTAACAAAAATGAGTAATTGATATAGATTAGGACACTAGTTAATTGTAATATATATTATTTATATAGATTATTTAATAAATAATTAGTTTATAATTTTCCTTCTCTTAAATTTGACAATGATAGATTCTACGATGCATACCAAATTGGAAAAGAACACAAATATTCTTTCAAATCTATTAACAAAATTTCTATATCTAAACCTTTAGAACTTATCCACATGTATTTTTCTAGATCATCTAGAGTAGAAAGTTTAGCAGATAAATTATATGGCTATGTTTTAGTTAATTATTTTTCTCAATTTACTTCGTTATATTTTTTAAAACTCAAAAGTTAAGTATTCATTGTTTTTGAATGTTTTTGAAATATTATTCAAAATGAAGAATGTTTTAAAATAATTTCATTAAGAAGTGATCATGGTGGAGAATTTAAAAATCAAGAATTTAATTATTTTTCTCAAATATAAGTATTACACACACATTCTCTACACCAAGAACACCTCAACCAAGTGGAATCATAGAAAGGAGAAATAGAACTATTCATGAAATTCAAAGTAATATTCTAAATTAATACAATCTTCTTAACCATTTTTGGGAAGAATCTCTAAGAACAGCCTACTATATCATGAATAGATTTTTAATAAGACATATTTTTAAAAGGACACCCTATGAAATTTAGAATGACAGAAAACCTAAAGAAAAGTACTTTAATGTTTTTTTATGCAAGGTGTATATGTTGAATACTAATAAATCCTTGGTAAGTTCAATCCAAAAGATGATAAAGTAATATTTTTAAGATATTCTACTATCTATAAATCCTAGATAGTATTTTATAAAAATTCCAGGATTGTTGAAAAATCAGTTCATGTGATGTTTGATGAAGTTGACACTTTTATTAAAGATAAAGATCAGACTGATGAAATTACTGACTTGTTAACAACATTCGACTTGAATCCTCTAAATATTATTTTGAAAATGATTTAAATAAAATTCAGTCAAGTTCATATGAACATGAAACTAAAGAACCTCAAAGTTTCTTGCCTAGAAATTCTAGAACCCTAAAGAACCATCCTTTAGAAACTTCTATAGGAAACTTAGACACATGAATTAGAACTATAAGAAATTTAGGAAACCCAACTGAAATATATGCCATTATTTCATAGTTAGAACCTAAATATTTTATGTAATATTTAAAATATTAAAGTTGGATGTAAGCAATGTAGAAAGAGGTAAAACAATTTAGAAGAAATAAAGTTTGGGATTTTATAGAAAAACTAACCAATTATCTAGTAATAGAAACTAAGTGGATCTTTAGTAATAAACATCATGATCATGGGATCATAACTAGAAACAAATCCAAAATAGTATACCTATAATGGCGATGATAGGGGTTTGTTTGAACTTTTAATATGAAACATATCGCTTTATAGTCTACTGGGGATTTACAGACCATGTAATGGGGTTAAACAATGTGTCATCATCACTTGACAGATATTGATAAATGGATACACAATGTGAAATGGTTACACAACATGTATAACTTACACCACATTTAAATATTAAAAGTTGGTTTTTTAATAAAAGTTTATGGTGTCTTCTGTGTTTGTGGGACATGATAATTACACATTGTGTAATGGGGTTACACACCGTATAAAATACCTCGTGTTGGTTTTAAGCAGGTAGTTTAGTTAAAAGTACCATTCCATTCCAGAAATATTCCTTTATATTAACCTCAAGTATCTTCCTACGAAATTTTGGAGATCTCTAATCCCTTCTGATCATTTTGTTCAGTGATTGATCATCATGTCGGTTGTGGTGCATCTCTCTGGGTAAGCAGTCTTCTATCTCTTTTATATCTATATATCTCTTCCCTCTTTGGATTTTGATAGATATTTTTGGTATTTATGGATATAAAATCTGTATTTTTGAATCTTGATTCTAGGTTGTGTTCTATGATCTTTCATGCCTTATTTCATCATTGGAAAATCTCATTGTGGGAGTTGTGTTACATGATAACCATGATAAAGATAGGTGGTTCCATTTAAGATTATCTAATTGATTAAACCTTAACATGATTTTTGTTTGAAGTTTATTTTAATTGATTGTGAAAACAAAATTTTAGGAAAATTGGGATAGAAATTTATATGGTATGAATTTTAAGAAAACACCAAATTATATTAGAATTGGAATTTGGTGTATGTTTTGATGTTTATGGAAATTTTGAAATAATTTGAGGATTGATTTTATAAAATATATTAAATTTAATAGATAAAAACTTATGATTTGTTTTATTTGAAAAATTAAAGAATTGATGAAAAACCCAAGATTGTGATTTGAATGTTATTTGGAATTTTAAAAATGAAAATTGGGTGATTGAATTGCGAATGATGATTTATATGAACTGAAATGATTTACTTTTTTAATTGATAGATTTAGAAAATGTGATCCTAGGTTGTTAGTGGGTCATTTGGGATAATCACACTAGGATGGTAATTACCTGTGAATGGATTAATGATTACTACTCTTACAAAAACTGATTTAGGAAGATATTTTCCCAGATGGGTTATCGATGAGTCTTATTCAGCCTGATCCAAATGGACATGTATACACATATTTCCATGATCATTGATATAAGAAGTGTAATGATCCTATAACTAGAAACTATCATACAAAGTGGAAGATGAACATGGTACATATTTAGAATATTTTTATTATAAATTCCATTTATTGTGAAAATGATTTACTCATGCATATTGATTTATATAAACTATTTTATATAAAGTGTTTATTTATGCCAGGTTTGAAATATTTTCCATCATTTTGGAATAATGCATATTTTGTTTTAAAGATGTAAAATTTTATTCAATGCTTTATTTTATTAAAATTGATAGCATGATTTAGTTTATTAATTATGGAATCTTTTTATGGAACACTTGGTGAAACCCTACTCAGATTTTTAGCTCAAACATTACCTTTTCCTTGAGTATTTTGTATATTTCCTCCAACTAAGCCTGAGTAAAGCGAATTCACATTTTGGAGGAGGTGGATGTTCTTGATACCTTGGGTTTGAAGATATGTGTCCTTTGGGATGTTGAGTTTATCATGTCTATTATTGAGTACTTTGATGATGCAATTTTTGGGTTTTTATATAAATTTTTTATTTCTGGTACTGTCTCCTCTTGGAGATTTTATCATACTGATACGTATTTAGTATCTTCCACTAAATTTTGGAAAAAATTCATTACCTCATTTATATTTTATGATGTTAGGTGATACTCGTAATCTTGTGTGGATCGAAAATACCATTCTGGATTTTTCGGGATCATCTTGGGTGTTAGGAAACTAGGGTATCTGGCATGGTTCATGCTAAAGTGCTATTAGAGGTGTATTTTGTGCCACTTTCTTTGATGTACAAGGTATTTGAGATATTTTTTCTAGAATTTTGACATGAATTTGAGTGATTTCATGGCCATATCTCTTTGTAATTAGCATTAAGAAACCGTGGGTGGTTTTTTGAAATGCATATAGTGTATTAGTTCTTGTATTTTCTTTACTTTTGTTTTTGATTGGTAAAAATCCAAATATTGTTTTTCTACATAATGGAATTAATTTACCTATTTCTCTTTCTTCAGTTATCAATTTCACTAATCAAATTATATCTTCAATGTAGTTTTTTTGATATTGTGTAACATCATACCTTTGAGAGGACATGTGAATAGGATCTAGGAGGAAGCTACAGATGAACCATAGTGAGAAAATCCTCCCATAGATTAGAATATGGTTTAGGTTGTTGTGCATGCAATCCAATATCTCAGATGTGCACTTTCTCTTATTACTATTCAAGCTATAGTTGTGAAACCTCAAAGGGATGAATATAAGAATCATTATTAGGAGTTCATTCATGAGAAACCAATTGATTTTTAAAGTATTCAGTGACTGTTAAGTGGCTGATGATAGGTTGAGGAAGATATAAATTCTTTTTTAGTTCTTAGAAATGCCTAATTCAATCAAGGTAAATTGTCCCACCTTCAAGATATAGGGACCTAAAAGGATTTGTTGGGACTCGTTTGTGGCAACGAAGAAGCATAAGGGTTTAGAGTGGAAGGAATTCAAGGTTTTCTTTACTGACCAGTTTTAGCCATATTCTATGGCACTGGCTAAGGCTGTGAAGTTTTTCAAACTCAAGTAGGATAATAGGACCATAACAGATTGTGTGAACTGATTCACTAATCCTAGGAAGTTTTCACATGAGATTGTATTTAATTAGATGGTAAATAATCAATGGTTTGAGATAAGAATTTTATCTGATATTCATTCTCTGATTTTCATAATGAAGATCTCTACTTATGTTGACATGCGGTAAAAGGGTGTTTATGATCAAACTTGATTTGGATGGTAAGTCAGTATTGACATGAGTTACATTTTCTTCTATTGGAAGTTCTATGAGTTCCCATAAAAGTAATATAAATCATGATGAGTTTTATGGTGGTTCTTGATAGGAGTGTTCTTTTAGACATCCCATAGTGCCTAGTAGAGGCCTTTTGACATGATTCCAATGTGGAAAGCCTGGGAATTCAAAACAAGTTTTTCACTAAGGCACCTAAGATATGTGGTTCTTGTGGTTGTTCTTGACACTTACATAAATTTTATTCTATCTTATCTTCCCCACATAGTGTCATGGGCTCATAATTACTAAAAATTACTTTAGTGAAATTAGATTCTTCAATATATATGGGGTTCTAGGGACAAATATCTAGAATGAAGCTTCTTTACATAGTAGAAGAGTCTTCAGAGGAAGAAGATAAGGGTCCATCGACTATGAGAGGTACCATCACTATAGAGTCATCTTTAGTGACTATTTTATTTGATACAGATGTATCTCAGTTGTTTATATCAAATAATAGTATAAATATAAAAAATATTGATATGAATATTTTATCTTATGTGATTTATATTATGGAACCCCTTAGAATGAATAGATAACATGGACTTCATTATCCTTCATGTATCTTCTCTTTATTAGAGATTGATCTTTATTTGGATTTTCTGGTTCCCCACATAAAACCTCTTGATTTCATTTTCAGGATGGATAATATTATTTTTAATAAAGATTGAATTGAATTTTATCTTTAATGGTTCTCCCTTACTGTTCTCGATGGGGTGTACCATATCTTTTAGGCTGATTGGGACCTGAGTTCAAGTAGAGAGATACCTTCTTATCCAGAGCTAGGGAATGTAATATCAATTTTATCTTTTGATCTGAAGTTTTAATCTTTGAGTGATGATATCCCTTCAGTGGTCCTCAAGTTTCCTAATGTTTTCCATTATTATTTCTCTGGTATTTTACCTCTAAGGGAGGTAGGGTTTTCTATTGATTTAGTACATGGTTCTTAGTTGGTATATATTCATTATTACTGAATGGTACATGATGAAATGAAAGAGTTGAAGAATTTTTTGGATGATATGTTTGATCAGTTTAAAGGGGATAATTGGTTCTCAATGATTGATCTTGGATCTGGTTATCATTACTTGAGAATAAAATAATTTGACATTCATAAAACCACCTTTTGGAGATGGTATAGCCATTATAATTTCATTGTAATGTCATTTGATCTACCCAATTCTCCTATAATATTTATGGATTTGATGAATAATATCTTCTATGATTGTCTAGATACTTTTGTGTTGGTCTTTGTGGATGAAATCCTGGTTTACTATATGTTTGAGGAGGATCGTGTGCATCATTTGAGAGTAGTAATTGAATTGTTGAGAAATAAAAACCTTTATTCCAAGATATTTAAATGTGATTTCTAGATTCTAGAAGTGAGGTTCTTGGTACAATGGGTCTTATAACATGGTTTTCCAGTTGATACTAAGAAGGTAAATTATTTTATAACATGGGAGAAACAACATAATATTTTTGAGATTTGGATATTCTTGGGTTTAGCAGGATATTATCACTGGTTCATAAATGATTTCTCAAAGATGGATTCTTTGATGACCACCCTATCTCAGAAGGGAGGGATGATTTCTTATGAAAAGAAATGTTAGAGTTCTTTTGTTGAGTTAAAATGAATTTTTACTTCTACACTGGTGTTGACTCTTCCAGAGGTTGAGAAAGACTATGTTGTCTTCTATGACACATCAGGTTCGGGTTTGGGATGTGTTCTTATATAGGGAAATCATGTCATTTCCTATGGATATATATAGATTAAACCACATGATAAGAATTATTCGTCCCATGACCTTGAACTTTTAGTTGTTATGCATGCTCTTAAGAGTTGGCAGAATTACATTTTTGGAGAAAGGTTTAACCTATATTCTGACCACAAGAGCTTGAGTTATGTATTCTCTCAAAAATATTTGAATCTTTGCTAGAGGCAATGGGTGGAGTACCTACAATATTTTGATTTCAATATTGATTATACCTTGAGGAAAGGTAATGTCATTATTGATTCTTTGAATATGAAAATTCTATCCCATTTAGTGAAAGAATCATTGGAAGAGTGAAACATGATGGATCCTTTTTCACAAATTTATATTGGAGATCAAGAAACGGGGGATGAGGTTATCTTGTCTAGTGTTCATTTGAACTCCACTCTTATCAATATGGTTCTTAAGGAACAAAAACTTGATGATGAATTCCATAGGATTAAAGATTATCTTTATTGTGGGAAGAACCTTATTGATTGGTCACTCTCTACAGAGTGTATTATATGTTTTATGAATTGGTTTTTTGTGCCTTTACCTATGAGAAAATATATTATGAGGTATTTCTATAATTATAAATGGTATGTGCACCCAATAACTCCAAATATGTTTGATGAGATGGGATGTTGATGTTGGTGGTTGAGTATGAGATAATACATCATTGCCTTTGCTTCATGCTACTATACTTTCTAACAGGTCTAGGATGAGCATCATAAGCCTTCGATTTTTCTTCAACCACTTCTACTGATGACTTTGAAGTGGGATGATATTTATATAGACATTTTGGTTGGGTTACCGCATACCCAAGGAAATAAGAATGTGATATGGGATGTAATCAATATCCTGACCATCATCTAACTTTATACCCAATCTATTAGTGTAGAATAATACAAGGATAACATAAGAAGGGGTGGGGGTTGTGTATTTTTGATAATATTCCATTTTTCTAGATTTAAAATCCATTTGTGATTTATTCTGATATGCAGCTTTTTATTCTGTAATAAGAATGAGAAGAAAATAACAGAAAGAATGAGCACAACAAATTAATAGTGGTTCGAGGCATAAAGACCCCCTAGTCCACTCTACCAATTCTCTCTCTATGAACTTTGTGAATTTCACTAGAAAGGAACTCTTATCACAAGAACTCAAATTCAAAACTGAGTACAAGTAGTTGACACATTTACAACAAGGCTAAAATAGATCCTTATGTTTCTTTAATAGGGAACCAGTTATCCAAAACTTAATACTAGAAGTGGACACTTCACCACAACTGAGTACAAGCAGTTGAAAATCCAATAAATCAAAAGAGTTTTATTTGTTAATGGTTCATGTTGAACTTCATAATCATAGTAGCATCAATTGACAGTAGATGAATATTATTCTTTAGAAATGAAATTCTTCAAGAAATATTAATTTTTAAATGATCCTAATTGAAAATGATCTTTAATATGAATATCAACTAACAACAACAGTTATATTACAGTAGCACAAGGTTAAAATATGTATGTATCCCAAGTTTATCCTCTTCTGTAAATAAAATAGTCGATCATATTTTTTAGTATATATTTAAAATATAATCATGAAAATACATTTATATTTGAATGAATGTTTTATCACTCACATAAAAGGTATATATGATTTGAAAATACTTCCTTCATATAAATAGATTTTATTCGGTTGAACAGATCCAATAAAATCTCCTGATAGATCATAGATATTTAAATTCAAAAAAAAATCCAAGGGATTCTTAACTTCCCTTTAGAATAGGACTGAATTAATCCAATGAATATGGATCTTTGAAATAGTCATAATGAGCATTGAATTGGTCATAAATGATCTTTGAATCAGTCTGTAATTCTGTCAAGACCACTGTAGAAATCTCTCATAAAACTGTGAATTTAAATCTCTAATGTTGAATAGTCAATTGTATGGTTCCTTTACAAAACAACAAAATACCAAATGTATGGTTCAACTATGAAGCATTAATTCTCCAAGATTAAGGTTAAAAATGTAAGTTTAATCATAAAAGTATGGTTGATGATCCATACATTTGTTTCTCAAACATAGGCTTCCTTTCTTATACTGGTTTCTTTAGCCACAATTTATTTTCTTGAAAAAAGTAAGGTTACTTCCAAATGTAATGTTTGATAACCATAATTTTCTGATAATATAGGGTTGATAAACCATATGTACTATTCTAAATGTAGGGTTCATTCATTATGCACTCTTCCAAGTGTAGGGTTTATTCCTTATGTTACATATATCAATGTAGGGTATGAACAATGTTTCCAGAATATATTAAAATGCATTCTGAACACTTTAATTAATATTAATTATGAATTAAAAGAATGAATATAATTTTAGAATAAATATTATAATGAATATTATTTTCTTGAAACACTCTTAAAGTAATATTATTAGTAAAACAAACAAGGGTATCTATGAGTATCAAAATCAATAATATTTATAGAGCATTATTGAGACAATACATTACAAAAATTATCCTCCTTTTTGATGATATAAAAACCCATAAAATATCCAATCATAAAATGTAGGATTTTGTAAACATGTTTAAATAAAAATTATAATTTTGGTTTCATTGAACTAGTTAGACTAAAAATACTTGTTAATGATATCTTAAATAAAATGTTGTGTTTACCTAATTCCCACCTTTTTGTGATATCAAAAATAATGTATAAGAAAATGGATCATAACATTTTCAATTTTTCATAGAACAATAATATTGGACTATTTGGATAAATAAGACACATGTTCTGGAAGTAGAGATATACATATTATAAAATATATAAATTAAGCACACAAAATATAAAAAGAAAAAAGTAAATATTATTAGAAAAAAATTTATAGTTACATTAGATGTTTTTGTCTTGGGAAAAAGGTTAGAAACTTGGTATGGTAGAAGGTGAAAGAGTTTGGTCAGGGGAAGGTTTTGGTGTGGGTTATGCCACTTGAAAAACTTCTTTCAATTATTCCATATGAGATTTTAATCTATCTATTAATTTTTTTCTAATTTCCTTATCAAAATAGTTTAATATTGACTAAATTTAAAATTTTCAATCAAATTGATTTTAAAAAAGTCATGAAGATTCTCCTATGTTTTCAAAAAAACTAAGCTCGCTTATCACTGATATTATTGAGAAGATTCTTGATACTCGGTTCACTTGAATTGAGTTTCTCAAAAATATATCTCTAATTTTTCAACAAGATTGATAAGGTTACACTATTTAATAGAATATTTTGAAGCTTGATATTCATATCATTCATTACTGATGTGATAAACTGAAATCTCCTGATCAAATCTGGTGAGGTATGAGGGGAAGAAGTGGATATTGTTGGTTGATTGATACTTCCCTTGATAGATTTGAACTAACTTACCAAGTACCATTTAAAATATGAAAATTCTATTTTATAAATAGATTCTAATCTTAGCTTTCCTAACTAATCCAACATATCTCTTTTAAATAAATCAAAATGCCTTTTTGACACATAATTTTTGTTGATCTCTTGAATCTAAGTCTGAATAGACCATAATTTTGTTCCATAGAGATGATGAATTTCTCAAATCATAAAAATATTTTTTATGCTTCTAGATATTTTTGAATAGTAGATTTATATTGTTGACCCTTACTAAACTTAACTACAAGATCTTCAATTTGATTTGTCAGTGAATCAGAAGATACTTCATTTATATTCTTTGACAGAACAATAGCTTCCAAAATAGCTAAGGTATTATCATTATACTTTTCCACAGACTTCTCACTTGAATAAGATACACCATCAATGACCTATATCATTTCTCTAGTGACAGATTTAGTTCTCTCTATTGAATGACCAATGGTAGAAATAACCTGATTTTCAACAATCTCAGTGGTCACAATCACTGATTTTTGAACTTGTGTTCTCCTTGAGCAGCTTCTTCCTAGTTATCTGTTTGAGAAACATCTTGAAGCTCTTGAGCTTGGTTCTCTAATTGTTGATCCTTAGAATTATCTGGTTCTTCCAAATTAACTGAATGAGTTACATATCAAGATCCTAACACTGGTTCTTAATTATAGGATTCTCCTATGTTCCTTGGTTTTAAAACAAGTTCACCATGTACTTATTCTTCTTCTAAAACATATATAGATAAATCTATGTCAACATATTAAAGGTTTCTCTTGGTAGATTGAGAAACACCTTATATCATATATTCAATAACTTCTTCATGTCTTAATTTTTTTCCCAAGAAAAGAAGATCCAGATTTTTTTTGATTATCCGTATCAACACGCATTAGTTTTACTTTCACTGTACTCCAAAAGAAACAAAATTTTCTAATACTCCCAGCATTCAACACATTTCTGTGTTGAGATTTTATCCTAGAATTAAAATTTTGAATAATGTTTTTTCTAAATAGATTCAGAGAAAATATATTTCCATAAGGATATAAGGATATAACAATATCCTTTCCAATGAGTAAAAAAACTAATTCAGATATCTCATCATATATCTAGGAAAATTTAACTTGATGTCACTATAAAACAAAAACATAATATACCTGTATGGGTATAGAATTTTCTCTATCTCATTAACTATTGGTGTAATATCAGTTTGAATAAACTTCAGTAACAGTTTTTGATTTTCCTCAAGATCCTTAAAAAACATTTTCCTAATGATTGTTGAACCAAACCTAAATAAAATGATGTCCTATGCCTTTTGATCTTGATTTCCAATTTATTAAATAACCAAGTTGAATACTCCTTCATGTGGGCATCTCAAAATTTGAGAAATTTCAACTAAATAAATCAAAAATTCATTATCTTCTATTAGAGAGGATATTGTATCTTATGATTCACTAAAACTACACTGAACACTACTAAAACATTTCATTAGTTCTACCTCATAAAGAAATAATATATTTTATTTATTGAACAAAAACTCCAAACCTTGAACCGCTAAATCTTGTTTGAGTTGGAGGTTCTTCTGATACAACCACTCAAAATTGACAACCTTTCTTAGAAGAATATTTCTGAAGGGAACATGTTGAAGCTTCAGATCACTTGATTCACCTTCATTAGTTTTCTTGGTCTTTATAATTTCTGAGAATATGATGTTTTATGGTTTTCAGATTATACTGTTTATGAGAAATATAAGGGTTCTGGGAGATAAAATAGTTCAAAAACAAAAAGGTAAGGAAATTTTAAGGGTTTTCTGATGGATGATGACATGGTATGGTTTCTCATTCTGATTATGTAGGGTAATCAGTAATTTTTAGTTTTTGAAAACATGTGATTTTAAAAAAATTAGAAAACTTTATTTAATAAAATAAATGAAATTCTATTTTGACAGTGAAATTAAAGTAAACGAATAAAGACAATAAAAAAATTTGACCGAAATAAATTGAAACAAATTAAAATTGTAAATAAATTAATTTAAAATTTTTATTTATAATTAAATAATCGTACCCCCTTAATAAAATCAAAACTTATAGTGGTAAGTTGTTTAGTGAAAATATCAGCTAATTCATATTTATTATTAATATATTATAAAGTTATATCCTTTTTAAGAAGATAGCCTCTTAGAAAATTATTCCTTATATCAATATGATTATTTATATAATAATTTGTAGGATTTTTTGAAATATTTACAGCACTTGTATTATCGCATAAAATAGGTATATTATTAGAATTTAGTTTAAATTCCAGTAGAGTGTTTTTCATCCACAATAAACATTCACAATAACTACTAGTAGAAACATATTCTTACTCAACTATTGACATGGAAACTAAGTGTTTTTTCTTACTCGACCATGATACTAACAATTTTCCTAAAAAGTGGAAAATCCCTAAGGTGATTTTTCTATCTAATCTACGTCCTCAAATATCATTATCTGAATATGAAATTAAACTAAAATCAAAAGTTTTGGGGTAAATAATAGATTGAAAAATAGTTCCTTTTAAATATCTAAAAAATATTTTAACATCTATAAGATGAGATTCTATTGGATTTGACTAAAATATGACACATAAACTTATTGAAAACATAATTTGCGGTCTATTAGAAGTAAGATAAAACAAACTACCAATCATTCCTCTGTATAATTTTTTGTGAAATAGTTTTCCAGCTTTATCCAAATGATGTTTTATATTGGTACACATGCGAGTTGTGTGTGTCTTTCTGTTCTCAAGTCCAAATTTTTTTAATAAATGAATAATATATTTTCTTTGATTAATAACATTTCCATAATCTTTTTGACAAATATGAAATACTAAAAAGAAATTTAACTCTTCCATCATACTCATACCAAATTCCTTTTGCATTAATTTTGAAAAATCCTTATAAATATTTCTGTTTTTTGTTCCAAAAATAACATCATCAACAGAAATTTTTACTAATAAAATATTATGACAAACAGTTTTCTTAAAAAGTGTTGGATCTGTCAATCCAATAGTAAATCCATTTTTCAAAAGAAAAGAACTTAATTTTTCATTCCGGACTCTAGGTGCTTTTTTAAGTCCATAGAGAACTTTAGTAAGTTTAAAAATATAATTTTATTTTTTAGGGTTTTCCAAACTAAGAGTTTATTCAACATAAACTCCCCCGATTAAATATCCATTTGAAAAGGTAGACTTAACATTCATCTAAAATAATTTAGTGTTCATATGTCATGTATAATCTAAAAAGATTCTAATAGATTATAATCTAGCCACAGGGGAAAAGGTTTAATCATAATCTATACCTTCTTCTAGATTATATCAGTTTTATACTATTTTGTTGTAGCAAATGGGTAGCCTAATACAGACAATTTGTGATATGAATGAGTATCCTAGAATTTTTTTGTTGGATTTGTGTTCTTTTATTTTTCCTAGTTATAATTCCCATAGGCTAAATCACAATGATGTTTCTTGTATGATAGTTTCACTTATTTATGATGTTTTATATACTCAAATTTTTATCTTATAGTTTTTATCATGTGGTCATGGTGCTCTCAGACTGGACTATATTATGTTTGTTACCTTAGTGTACCATGATTTATATGATCACCATGTTGCCTTTTAGAATATCGTTTTTTAATTACTACCCTATTTTTATCATCTTTATTTATATTCATATTCTGTTATCCTTCAATATGTAATGTTTTTAAAATAAACCAAAGGAAATTTTACAAAATGGTTTTCATATGAAAATTTCTTTATAAACTGGTTTTGTTTTAAAGTTGAAATTAATGACTACACAAATATAGACATGGTGTAGATTTTTTTGTGTTATCCTACTGGGATTAGGGATAACACTTTGGGCATTTGTAGCCTTTTTTATGTTATATGTAAAAGGAATGGTGTCATGTGTCATGGAAGCTTCTTTGGTTATTATCTCTTTCAAAGTGGATTGGGATGGTTATGAAAAAATTTTATATTGATAAATGTTCTTTGGTCTTGGATACGCTTGGGAATAGCCATTAGATTTTCTTTCATGGTGTACTCCAGTTGTTATCTTATTATTTTTATAAAAGAGATATGTTGTGATATATTTCTAGGTGAAATCATTCTCATGGTTGTATAAGTTGGTACCCAAATGGTTGACACCCTCCCACGGTGAATGAGAACATGATTTGGTCATTGTGTCAAGACAGATTAGGTGATGTGTTAGGTTTACCAGGGTTAGTTCGTTGCAAAATAGTATTAGAGCATGTCCATCCATAAGTGTTAAAAAAATTGTCTGGGATTCATTTATATTGATGGTAAACTAGATTTAAGACTTTTCATAGTACAATATGTACATATAATGTAGTTTATTTGATCACTACCTTTTGTTATTCCACTTCTGTTACCATGGGAAGTTAGTATTTATTTCCTATTTTATGTTTTCCTTGAGTTATGGTTTGGTGTAATGAATTATGAAACTTATTAGAATGTTTTGGTTTCTTTAGGGGTTATCTTATATTTGGGGTGTAAAATTAAAAAGGAATCAAGTTGTGAAGTCCATATGGATGGACTAATAAACCATTAAATTAATATGAAGTATTTTGAAAAACGGGTTGTGGAATTCAAAGCACATTACCATCAACTACCTCACTAGGTTTAGTATGCCTCCACATCCCCTAGTTTTTGTTCTTAAAAACCCTTGATTCGTGGATTCTTTGAGTAGATATCATTTATATGAAAAGTTTTAAGGTGTTTCTTAGGATATGTAGAAATAAATAATTAGTTTAACTAAAATGTATTACATGCTTTTGTAGTGTAGGGATTGAATAACTAGTTTATTGTGTGAAAATAGATTAAATAAAAATGTTATTTGTTTGGAAGGTGAATCTTTATTTCTTACCTTTGACATGATTCTTGGTTTCTTACTCAAGTTTTTATAAATGGATTATTATTCATGAAAACCTTGAAAATGTTTTTGTTTTCAAATTGGTTAAATATTTTTCATAGAATAATTTCACACCCTTGAGGAATATTTTTAGTATGATTTAAATGTTTTGAATAAAATGATTTTATACCATGAATTTGTAAAGGGAAGGTTTTTGGTTTTATGGAAAATTACATGGTTTTTTAAAATTTTTATCTAGAATAGTAAATGGTTTTTGAAAATGGAATAATTAAATAAAATAAGATTTTGGATTTTAAAGAAAAACTAGTTTTATTACTTCAATGATGGTTTCTATTTAAATAAATTCAAACATAGATAATGTAAATCTAGATATAAATGAATCATGTTTAATGTCTTTTCTTTAAAATTTTGTAAATATTTATATTTTAATGGAGTTATGAAATATTTATATATTTAAATCTATTCATAAGGTAATAAAATAAGTTAACTTTTGAAATTAGTTGTTTTTTATACTTATTTTCAAGTTATATTTAGAGGTTTTTATAATAAATAGTATTTCAAAGAAGTTTCTTCTCCTTGAGTGGTTTTGTTTTAAAAAAAATTTGAAATTTTTTAATATATTTGATGACTTGTATGTATAACATGACACTTTATTGTGTGTAGGGGTTATATGATGTTCTATAATGGACATGAATTGATGGAGTTAACCTCTTGTGCGGTTTGGGTGAGTCTTTTGGGGATATCATGAGTTAAATTTTCATGATTTACTTAATTGTAGTCATTTTTCATCATCTCTTTAGTCTTTCCAGGATTCTAAATGGATTGGTTAGATGTTTCTTCCCTCTCAAAGTTCTAATGATGGAAGTTATAGATGTAAATAAAGATAATGGACGTTTGTGGCCTAGACAAAGGACCTTATAAGTTTAGAATGGTATATGGGTATTTAAGGAACATTTTATCTATTTTTCTTATGTTCATTTGGAATATTAAAGTCCCGGGTGTATCCTTTTATTTTATTTTTTGATCCCTTCATGTTTTTCACTCTCTGGTTTTAGAGTGGTTGTGGTTTTGGGATAGCCTTATTCATGTGAGATATTTAATATCTTACTTGGGATGCTTATTTGAGAGAAGTTGTTATCCAAAGTTTCTTCATGCCTCATTATTCATTTCAATCTATGGAATTTATTCTATGGGACAGCTTTGTGGAGAAATATATTTTATTGGTTTAGTACTAGTGCCTTAGACATGGTGATCCTTGGGTGTGTTCATGGGAAATAGGATTTATTTTTATAACTGGATTAGCTAAGATATCCATTGGTGATATGTTATTATTTTTTGGATAGTATAGATCAATGAGTTGGGATTTATAAACTAGAGTTACCTTTGGTGTGGTTTCAAAACCCAAGACTAGATCCATGTTGTTTTATATTGATACGTGTCTCCATTTTAATCATCTCTTGGTTATATAATATTTGGTAGATCCAGTGTTCTGGATTTTTCCTTCTTAATAATATTTGAGGATTGATATTTTGTAAATTTCGTAGGGATGGTACATTTATATTGTATTGACATAGTTTTACCTTGGCTTCTTCACCCTATGAGAGTATTTTTTTTCACTTGATTAATAGTGTAGATATTGGGGATTTCCTTTTCTTAGAATGTGAAACCTCAATGTTCTTATTAATCCTTTATTTTTTATATGTAGCCACTTATTGCTGCACCATTTTAGGTTGAATCTAAATAGTGTTTATACATGTGTTGGGTTTTTTTCTTAAAGGATCATGTTGAATAATATGGAACCTAGGAATACTCTATAATTTTGGAAGTGGAGTTAGATTCATCTCTAATATTTAATCATTAGAAGGCTAGTTAGGTTTTGTCTATGTCATTGTGAAACCTTGGGAATAGAGTTGGATATGTATTGATGTTAGAAAATTCACAATGAGTTAAGGCTACCACAAACTATTCCCTCATGGAAATAATGTATCTCACCATGAACTAGAGTTGATAACAGGGGTACATTATCTTGGAGAACATTTATATTGATCCCTTGAAGATAATTTTATGATATATTTGGATCATAAGTGTGAAAAGTGTACTTTTACCTCAAGGAATCTGATCCTATGATAGATTTATTGGTTTAAGTGGTTTTTGATATTTTATTTCAATATTTTATAAACTCTATAGATATGATATATGATCACAAACACTATGATTAGGGTTTTTCACACTCTAGATTTAATAAATTAAAGGAGTAGGGATCCTTAGGGAACTTTTTTGTTGAAATTCACATGGTTGTGTTTGAGGTTATGATATGCCTATGTACTCGACCTGTGAGAAAATTGGTTTCCTTGTGCAAAAAAAATTGGATTAGGAAGGAAGGGGAAACCAGTTGGTAGTGTTTTTTATGAAACATTTTTTGGTAGGGAGACCTATAGTTTCTAGGTTTGGTCTCCTAATGGTCTCATTGTCTTCGTAGGTAGTTAGTTGTTCCATTTGATTTGAGATAAGAAATTATTGACTAGGAACTTATGTTTAGTTATTTCGTGCACTATGGGGTTATTAGTATATTTCATAATTTGAGGCATCAATGCTAGTGACCAGAGAGAGCTAGTCAATTGAAGGCATTATGTCACAATGAATCACATGTTAGAAAATTAGAGAAAAAAAACACATTCTTATCAGTTTTACATAACATTATCCATTCTATTATGGAAGTTAGATAAATAATCCATGTACTAAATAATTGTACCATCATAGACTCATATTGTGGAATGATATTCAATTTGGTTAATTATAAATTTATTCATGAAATTGGTTTTGCCTCTCCTTCTAAGGAAATTGTTACAGTAGAAAAGCTTTAATGTTATATTCAAGGGGTTTTGATGTACCATGGTGTAATTTGGGATACCATTTCTATTAGATACCCATGATTTTATTCTCAATTTTGAAAGGGATTACATAATTAAATAGGTTATTAGTTGAGGAAACCATGTTGTCCTATCTTCATATGGATGGTTGGACTACACAAATCATCCAATTCTAGAGGATATGTTTCATTCATGCATATTGTGTTTGGTTGGATTTTGTATATGCCCTACTATATGATTAAGAAGATTCACTGTAAATAGTTGTATGGAAATACTTGTGATACTTATTGATGTCGATAAATGGTATAAAAATGGTCTCAAGTATAATTGAGTATTGTTTATGGGAAACTGGGACGGGGTAGTTTTCTTGGTAAAGGTTGACTATAGTTTTGAGCCACCTGCGATGTTAAGAAAACTACGGTCATTTTATGTTAGAGGTTGATGTGACTAATCAAGTTTCTATCACTAAATAAGTTTTAATTTGGGAATTCATCCCTGAGTAAGAAGGGTAAATTGGCATCGATGTTTGTCATTACCTTTCGAGATAATTACACATCTTGGAAAGGTGTCCAATCGATTAGACTTTTCATCTCGTTTGATGGTGGTTCATGACATGTTGCATGTTTCCAAATTGAGGAGGTATCAACAGGAACATATCCTTGTGCTTAAATGGGAGGACGTTGATCATAAACCTAACACCTCTATGTTCTTATAGTCGGTTCAGTTTAGGGATCATTGGGATAAGGTACTGCATGGAAAAAATATCTTTAATATGTGTACTATGGCAGTACAGATGGGATAGCTACATGATGTGGGAATGGAAATTTTTTTTTATACAAAATTATCCTTCTCTGTTTGTGAGTTTAGAATGATGACCATTTTCTAGTGACAAAAAATATTTATGGTGGGAAAATTGTAATACACTCATTTTTTATAATAATTAAAACCCCCTTTTTAGTTTTAATTTTTAATTCCTTTAAAATGAAACCAAATATTTTTTTATTTAATTTTTACCCATAATCATGAAATAGGGACTAAATAATAGTAAACCCCTATTCTTATAGGTTAAATAAGGGCGATGTGTGAGTTTCTTAAAGATAAGGGGAGTTTTCCCTTTGTTGTGTAAAGCAAATTCTTTTGTTCCACATACTGGTTAAGGGTAACTCTTACACACTGTATAATGGTAAGATCCTATTGTCAAAGGTTACATAAGTGTAACCTCAAGTTTTCAAAGGTTGTGTAAGGGTATCCTTGAGTTCTAAAAGGCTATGTAAGGGTACATGAGGTGTTGTATAGAGGTAACCCTGATTTTCTAAAAGTTGTGTATGGGTAAGTTGTCACTATGTAAGGGTTGCCCTGAGTTTCCTAAGTGTGCATAAGGGTAGTGCTAAGTTGTGTAAGGGTAACTTCTCCTTCCAATAGGTTATGTAAGGGTATCTGTTGGGCAAAAATCCCTCAAGGTATCATTGAAGCCTTTTTGAGGTGATTGTGTTTGTTGACAAAGTGGACATCTGAGTTGTGATTGTTGACAAAGAGGATTTCATGATGGAATGTCGAGTTCAAGAGCTGAGGTCAACGATCCATGTTTGATTCAAGAACGTCGATAAAAGGAATGGAAGATCTGGAGGCGGTACAAAAGAACAGATACAAGGTGACGCCGTTTTCCAGTGTTTGCCAAATTTTTGGGCCTGAAAATCGGCAAATGAAGAAAAGTGTTTTTGGCAAAGGGACTTGCGCGTCGTGGACTTGGAGTATAGGAAACTTGCGCGCCACATGATTTTCAAGATCAGAAGATCAAAATATGGCTAAGGAAATAGGTTCGCGCAAGTTTGGGAGTTGGTCGCGCAAGTGTCTAAAGGAGAGGAGACTTGCGCGCCGAAAATGGGTCGCGCAGGTGACTTGCGCGCCGTCGCGCAGGGTGGTCAGATTGCCTATAAATACCGGACCACCCCTCCTCATTTCTCACCGGAGTTCAAGACGAGAGCTCCCGTCGCGCAGGTGTGGTGGTCGCGCAAGTGGTGTGTGTGGTCGCGCAGGTGGGACTTGCGCGCCAGTGGTTGAAGTTGTGCGCCGGTGTTAGAAGTTGCGCGCCGGTTAGCAGTTGCGCACCAATGGTGGTTTGGGCGTAAAGGGAAGAGAGTCGCGCAAGTTTAGAGTTGAGGAATCTTGTGTCGCGCAAGTGTCAGAGGAAGACTTGCGCTCCCGTTGTGACTTGCGCGCCGATACTTGCGCGCCGAGGTTGACTTGCGCGCCAAGTAAGGTTTTGTTCCCGCAGTGATTTTCAGACTGTGTGGAAGCTGGAAGTTTGACCGATACCTTCGGTGCAAAGAGATATTCATCAACGGGTGAAAGTTAAACTTCATCAGAGCATCTACATACAAGAGAAGATGCATTCTTTCAGGAAAATGAAGAGACCTACAGGTCTATAAACTGTGAGTGGATTCCATCCAAGAGCAGTGAGCTCAGGAAGAGGAAGAAGGTGATCCTCTCCACCGGCAGTGAGCCAGAGAGAGAGAAACAGGGAGTGATCCTTGGGAAAGCAGTGAGCTGACCCTAAACATTGTAAAGGCAGTGAGCCTGGGCATAGAAGTGATCTAGCCCGAATCTTGTAATCCACAGCTAGTGAAGATTAGTGGAATTTGGTACGACCGGCAACCTGTCGGCGTATGCTCCTTGGACGTAGCCCTTAGCGGTGAACCAAGTAAAATTGCTGTGTCCTGTGCTTGCTTTACATTCTGTTTATATCGTGCAACAGGGAAAAGAGAGAAGAGTGTTTTGCTTAACAGCGAAACAAGATCAGAACGGGCATTAATTTTTAATTAGTCATACCCTGATTCACCCCCCCTCTCAGGGTATCCAGCCTAGTGGACCTAACAAGTGGTATCAGAGGGAGGTTGAAAGTTGTTCTTCTCTCAATGGAGGCAACCAATCATAAAGGGATTCCGATCTTCGACGGATATAATTTTCAGATATGGAAGAATCGGATGCAACACTATTTCCGATCCTTGGGAATGGATGTGTTTTCAGCAGCTATGCATGGTATCACAGCTGATATTAATAGTGGTGCCTTATCAGAAGCTGAGCATAGAGAGTTGGATGCTGATTCCAAAGCAATCAATGCCTTAGGGGGAGCCCTTTCCAATCCCATCTACACAAAGGTGATGTCATGCAAAACGTCACATTCCATGTGGGAAAAGCTTTTGAATATATATGAAGGGGACACAAAAGCCAGAGAGGCAAAGCTGCAGGTGTTGTGGAACAAATATGAAGATCTGAAAATGAACCCGAATGAGTCTGTTGACGCATTCTTTGATAGGGTAAACATTGTTGTGGAAGATATGCGAGGTCTTGGAGAAGTCATTGAAGACATAAATATTGTAAAGCGCATCTTGAGGAAACTTCCACCTCGGTTCAATCCGAAAGTTTCAGTACTAGAAGATAAAGATCCAAAAGAGCTGACATTGGACAATTTGCACAGTACCTTGGTTGCATATGAAATGAGGAACGATGATAATGAGGCTGTGGAAAAGGGTAAGTCTAAAGAGGTGGCATTTAAGGCCATGAAGAAGCTCACCATTGAAGATTCTAATGAAGAAGAAGAGACAGATGAGGTGATGTCATTCCTTTCTTCGAATCTACAAAGAGGAAGAGGAAAGTTTAAAGGTAAACTTCCACTAGCATGCTTTAGATGTGGAAAGGTCGGTCATCTTGCGGCAAGATGCCCCAAGAAGTTTCAAGATGATGATGATGATGATGACGCTGAAATTCCCAAAAAGAAGTCTTCAGCTTTTGTGAAAGGGAAGAAAATATTCAAGAGAAATTTCTTCAAGAAAAAGAATCTTCTCTCACAAGAATTTGAAAGTTCAGATGAGTCTGAGGATGAAGAAGTTGAGGAAATAGAAAATTGCAGAGATCGTGGGGTAAATGCCTTGGTGGCAATTGTTGGTAGTTCTCAAAAGGGAGAAGAAGCTGATACTAAAGAAGAAGAAGAAATTGAAGGGAGAATTGATATGGAAGCCGAATTGGAAGCAGCTCTTGAGGAGATAGATGTTTGGAGAGCCAAAATGAAGAAAGCCAATAAAGTGGTTCGTGATGCCAAACTCTACATGAAACAACAGGATGAAGAAAAGTCTGAGCTGTTAGAAGAAATTGAAAGACTAAAATCCTCAACACCAGAGAGCTCAAAAAATATTGTTGAGTATAAGCTTAAAATTGAGGAACAAAAGAAGGAAATTGATTGTCTGACAAACACAGGAAAGGAGCAGGTTAGATGTATCAAAGAGCTTGAAGAAGAAGTGGTCAGTCTGCGACAAAAACTCAAGGATCAAGATAAACTCTTGACCCCCAATGTGATATCTGAAAAGCAGTCTATTCAGAAGACAGAGAAGATGAAAGCGGAGCCTAGCAGTTCAGTAGGAAAGAAACAGCAATTGAGCTCAGATGTTAAGGTCGTTTCTGGGCTTAGTCAAGAACAAAAATTGGCGACAATTGCAGTCAGACCGCAAGCACTCATCCCGAAAGTGAAGGTTGATTTGGGAACAAAACAGAATCAGAATATTCAGAGATCCCAAAGGGGAAATCACAGTGCTGAAATATCACGAGGGAATGCATCCTATATCAGGTGTTATTGCTGTGGGAAAATGGGACATTCACAGTTTGTGTGTTCCATAGCCAAGAGATACAGAAGGGAACATGAGCAGAGACGGCAGCCAAACAGAGAACGGTTTTCCAGAACACATTTTGAAGGACACTGTTTTTGGTGCGGAGGATTTGGACACATGGCTAGGTATTGCACATCAATCATTCAGAGAAATGTGTCAAAGAATAATCAAAATGTTCGCAAGCAGCAGATCAATAAACCAACAAGTGAGCTAAAAGTTCAGAACAGATTTGAAGCTCTGCAAGATGAGGGTGGTCCATCATACTCTGAGAAAGAACAGAAGCCTCAATCCATGCCGAGTGTGAAAGAAAAAGTATGGACCAAGAAGAAGAAAAATGAGAAGGCTGTGGTGGCGGAGATTGCCCTTAAAGCATCAGATCGATCTGGTGTTTGGATCCTTGATAGTGGTTGCACATCCCACATGACGGGTAATAAGGATCTTGTTACAGGCATCAAATATGACAAAGAAGGAGTTGTCAAATTTGGAAATGATGAAGGCCTGAAGATTGTTGGCTCAGGGAAAGCCAAGTTTGGGGGCAAAGAGATGAAACGTGCTGATGTCTTGGTAGTAGAGGGTCTCAGTCATAATCTACTCAGTGTCAGTCAACTATGTGACTCTGGGCACTCTATCCAATTTACCAAGAAGATGTGTGTTGTGAAAGGAAAAGATGGAGCAGCTGTTCTGCAGGGAAAAAGGTCAAAGGGAAATCTCTATCTTGTAAGTGGGGAAGAAGATACTTGTCTTTTATCCAGAGAAGAAGAAAACCAGCTGTGGCACAAGCGACTTGGTCATCTATGCCAACCATCTATGGAGGATCTCGTTAAATTTGATGCTGCTAGAGACCTTCCCAAACTATCACGTGATCGCACTCATACATGTGATGCTTGTCAGCAAGGGAAAATCATCAGAAAGACATACAGGCCAAAGGAACAGAAATCAACTAGAGTGCTCGAATTGGTGCACGCTGATGTATGTGGACCTATCTCACCACGAGCTATAAATGGGCAAAGGTACTATGTTCTTTTCATTGATGACTATAGAAGAATGGCCTGGGTATTCATCATAACCCACAAGACAGAGGTGTTCAGTTGCATAAAGCAGTACAGGAGGGAATCAGAGAAGATGCTTGGGCAGAAAATTCTGAAGTTTCGTACTGATAACGGTACGGAATTTACAAACAGTCAAATTGAAAACTATCTCGAGAAACATGGGATAAGGCATCAAGTTTCATCAGTGAGAACTCCCCAACAGAATGGAGTAGTAGAAAGGAGGAATCGGATCATTAACAACATGGCCAGAACAATGCTTATTGATAAGGACCTACCAGAGAAATTTTGGAAGGAAGCAGTTTTGACATCGGTCTATGTTTCAAACAGGTCCCTGTTATGTCCGAAGCAAGGGAAGACTCCGTATGAACTGTGGTACGGAAAGAAGCCAACATTGAAATACTTTCGAATCTTTGGAAGTAAGTGTTTCATTCTCAACAAAGAACATCATAGGAAGTTTGAGGCACGAGGAGATGAAGGGATATTCCTCGGCTATTCAGGGAAAAGCAAAGCATATAAATGCTTCAACAAGAGGCTGGGAAAAATTGTTGAGAGTAATGATGTCACTATAGTCGAAAATGAACAGACTGCTCAACGACCCAGTGAACAGTTCCTGGATGAAAGTGATGATGAGATAAGCAACCCAGGGGGAGCAGAAGTGGCAGAAGCTGACTCAGAAGAAGATACTGATGATGAAGAGGAAAGTGTCAAGTCGGTGTCTGCGAGGAAGCCAAAGAGTCGAGCTGAGATTGATAGGCAGAATATCATTGGTGATCAAACAGCTCCAGTTCAGACTCGAAGAATGAAATCATCACAGAAAGCATCGTTTTTGTCTCAAGTAGAGCCGAAATGTTTTTCTGATGCAGCTGAAGATGAAAACTGGGTTCAGGCCATGAACGAAGAGCTTGATCAGATTGAGAAGAACCAGACATGGGAGATTGTTTCGAGGCCAGCGGACAAGAATGTCATTGGGACCAAATGGGTCTATCGCAACAAGATGAATGAAGATGGCACAGTGATTCGGAACAAAGCACGTCTAGTGTGCAAGGGGTACTCCCAAATTGAGGGAATTGATGTTGATGAGACATTTGCACCGGTTGCAAGGCTGGAGACAATAAGATTATTCCTAGCCATCGCAGTGCAAAGGAAGTTC
The DNA here is from genome assembly GCA_963277665.1 of Viscum album. Classification (NCBI taxonomy): domain Eukaryota; kingdom Viridiplantae; phylum Streptophyta; class Magnoliopsida; order Santalales; family Viscaceae; genus Viscum; species Viscum album. Next base: position 649,302,596 of record OY728119.1, read on the forward strand.
AAAGTGTTCCAGATGGATGTCAAATCCGCATTCTTGAATGGGGTTCTGGAAGAGGAGGTGTATATTGAGCAGCCAGATGGTTTTCTCATTCATGAGGATGAGAACAAAGTTTGCAAGCTGAAGAAGGCATTGTATGGGCTGAAACAAGCACCAAGGGCATGGTACTCAAGGCTTGATCAGTACTTGAAGAAGCTTGGTTTTCAGCGTGGAGGAGTTGATTACAATCTCTATTTCAGCAATGACAGTAATCAAAGGATGATGGTGCTAGTGTATGTCGATGACATAATTTTTGGCGGATCAGATGAAGCTCAGTGCAGACAATTTTCTGAATTCATGAAAAATGAGTTTGAAATGTCAATGATTGGAGAGCTAACGTTTTTCCTTGGTCTACAGGTGACACAAGGAAGGAATGGAACTTTCATTTCTCAATCCAAATATGCCAAGGAAGTTCTAAGAAGGTTTGGAATGGATAATTCCAAGGAAATGAAGACTCTGGTTGCTACCCGGATGAAATTATCAAAAGATGAGGATGGCAAGGCAGTTAATATCACAGAATACAGGCAAATCATTGGAAGTCTGTTGTACTTAACCGCAACAAGGCCTGATATTGTTTTCGCCACATGCCAAGCAGCGAGATATCAATGTAATCCCAAGGAAAGTCACATGCTTGCAGTGAAAAGAATACTTCGGTATATCAAGGGCACGGTGGACTTCGGTTTGACATACAACGACAAATCTCAGACAGAGTTATTGGGATATACTGATGCAGACTGGGCCGGTTCAGCAGATGATAGAAAATCAACGTCAGGTGGTGCATTCTATCTTGGTGGATTGTGTATTTCTTGGCTAAGCAAGAAACAAGATTGCATTTCATTGAGCACCGCAGAAGCTGAGTATATAGCGGCCACTCAAGCATGCACACAGTTATTGTGGATGAAGCAGCAGCTTGAGGATATGGGAGTTGAAGTAAAGTCTCCGATCGGAATCCAGTGTGACAACTCAAGTGCTATAAATCTTAGCAAAAATCCTGTCCATCATTCCAGGACAAAGCACATTGAGATCAAGTATCATTTCATCAAGGAGAAGGTTGAGCAGGGCATCGTGAAGTTGGAGTATGTGCCTACAGAGCTACAGGTTGCAGACATTCTGACAAAGGCCTTACCCAAGGAAGCTTTTGAGAGGCATCGACTAGCTCTGGGAGTTCAGTCGATTCCCCGCACTTGAAATAGTGTGGACGCGGGACCCTCCCCCTCTCCCCGAGGTATGCTGTGTTTTCTCTACTGTGCTAATGTGTTCTCTTCTATGTTACAGACTACAAAGGCGTGACCTTTGGGTTCGTTGACAAAGGGGGAGAAAATAGTTATTGTTCAAGGGGGAGACAATGTGGAGATTTGATAAATCATGAATGATAAGGGGAGAAGCTGACAGGTGGAGCAGCCAGATAGGGGGAGTTGAAGCTAGTTGAACGTGCTTAGCCAGAGCTTAGCTTGGACAACACAGGAAATATGGCTAAAGAGGTGTTGAAGCTGTGAGAAGAAAGGGGGAGCGTATTACATCTGACGATGCTAGAAGTGATCGATCAAAGAATAGATATCACGACAGCTGAGGATCGTGATAAAAGCAGAAGAGTGGTGTTGGACAGTGTTTGGTGTCAACAATGGATGTTAGAGACAAAGTTATTCATTGATGAACTTTTCATTTACTCTTGTTTCTCACGCCGAGCATTGCTCATGTGGGCTTAGAGTATGTGTTGAGTAAATCCTTGGTCGCTATCAGAATCGCAATGCGGCGAATGGAGGTTGAAGAATCAATGACTTATCTTTGTTTGAAAGAGTTGTCAACAAACCCAAAGGGGGAGATTGTTGGGCAAAAATCCCTCAAGGTATCATTGAAGCCTTTTTGAGGTGATTGTGTTTGTTGACAAAGTGGACATCTGAGTTGTGATTGTTGAAAAAGAGGATTTCATGATGGAATGTCGAGTTCAAGAGCTGAGGTCAACGATCCATGTTTGATTCAAGAACGTCGATAAAAGGAATGGAAGATCTGGAGGCGGTACAAAAGAACAGATACAAGGTGACGCCGTTTTCCAGTGTTTGCCAAATTTTTGGGCCTGAAAATCAGCAAATGAAGAAAAGTGTTTTTGGCAAAGGGACTTGCGCGCCGTGGACTTGGAGTATAGGAAACTTGCGCGCCACATGTTTTTCAAGATCAGAAGATCAAAATATGGCTAAGGAAATAGGTTCGCGCAAGTTTGGGAGTTGGTCGCGCAAGTGTCTAAAGGAGAGGAGACTTGCGCGCCGAAAATGGGTCGCGTAGGTGACTTGCGCGCCGTCGCGCAGGGTGGTCAGATTGCCTATAAATACCGGACCACCCCTCCTCATTTCTCACCGGAGTTCAAGACGAGAGCTCCCGTCGCGCAGGTGTGGTGGTCGCGCAAGTGGTGTGTGTGGTCGCGCAGGTGGGACTTGCGCGCCAGTGGTTGAAGTTGTGCGCCGGTGTTAGAAGTTGCGCGCCGGTTAGCAGTTGCGCACCAATGGTGGTTTGGGCGTAAAGGGAAGAGAGTCGCGCAAGTTTAGAGTTGAGGAAGCTTGTGTCGCGCAAGTTTCAGAGGAAGACTTGCGCGCCCGTTGTGACTTGCGCGCCGATACTTGCGCGCCGAGGTTGACTTGCGTGCCAAGTAAGGTTTTGTTCCCGTAGTGATTTTCAGACTGTGTGGAAGCTGGAAGTTTGACCGATACCTTCGATGCAAAGAGATATTCATCAACGGGTGAAAGTTAAACTTCATCAGAGCATCTACATACAAGAGAAGATGCATTCTTTCAGGAAAATGAAGAGACCTACAGGTCTATAAACTGTGAGTGGATTCCATCCAAGAGCAGTGAGCTCAGGAAGAGGAAGAAGGTGATCCTCTCCACCGGCAGTGAGCCAGAGAGAGAGAAACAGGGAGTGATCCTTGGGAAAGCAGTGAGCTGACCCTAAACATTGTAAAGGCAGTGAGCCTGGGCATAGAAGTGATCTAGTCCGAATCTTGTAATCCACAGCTAGTGAAGATTAGTGGAATTTGGTACGACCGGCAACCTGTCGGCGTATGCTCCTTGGACGTAGCCCTTAGCGGTGAACCAAGTAAAATTGCTATGTCCTGTGCTTACTTTACATTCTGTTTATATCGTGCAACAGGGAAAAGAGAGAAGAGTGTTTTGCTTAACAGCGAAACAAGATCAGAACGGGCATTAATTTTTAATTAGTCATACCCTGATTCACCCCCCCTCTCAGGGTATCCAGCCTAGTGGACCTAACAGTATCCTAGTACCCTTATGTGACACCTATAACTAGTATAAGGTAAAACCAAGTTATCCTTACACTAAAATATTTTTTAGTGAAAAATAAAAAACAAGGTTTTTCAATTCTTCTTCTCTGGAACAACCTTGTAACGTCTCTTTGCCTTTTTAAAAGTTGTAAATCATGAGAAATTAATTATTTTAAATTAATTAATGATTATAACTCCTTTATGATAGTTTTTTAATTCTTTATATTCAAGATCTGATTAAAATTATAAATTAAATGGCATATTTAATTTTTAGGTTTTAATGTTGTATTCTAGTAAAACTGGTGTATTCCTTTAAAATTACTCGAGCCATGTAGCCCAAAATTTGTGATGGGGACTTAGATATTGTTGAAGGATTTTAGGTACCATTGGATATTTTCATTTTATTCCTTTCTGGAAAACCAATTGTTCCATTTAGCAGGGTTTTTTTTGTTTAGCTCTGGTTTAATCCATCGTTAAATCATTCTGCAGCGGTTTTGGAAGATCGTCGTTAAATCATGCATCAGCATTTATTTAGTGTCTTTTTTTAAAAACCATTGCAAAACAATTTAGCAGTGGTTTTTTAAAATTAAGGGAATCATTTAGTAGTGGTTTTAACCACCACTAAATCATTTCGCGGTGGTTTTTTTATTTTTATTATTTTTAATTTTCATAATTAATTTTTTAAATATTTTTTTATTTTATAATTCACGTAATTAAATTATTATTTATTTATTTACTATTTATTTATTTTATTATTATCAAAATTAATTAATTAATATTATTATTATTTTATTATTATTCATTATTATTTTATTATTTTATTATTTTATTATTTTATTATTATTATTATTATTATTAATTTTTAAATTATCATAATTTATTTATTTTTTACTTAGTATTTATTATTTTGCACGTGCACCTATACATACATGCATAGATCGTATATAGATATTCTATGTTTCTGAGATTTGAACCTCTAACCTCTTGCTTATTATCTAAAGACTTTATCACTATAGTAGGCTCTTCATGTGGTGAATTAATAGAATTTAATATACTTATATATATATATATTGAAAAAATAAATAATACATAAAAAATATATATATAATAAATAATAAATATTTAATAATTAATATATAATAAATAAGTAATTAATAATACCATAATAATTAATTAATAATAAAATTATAAAATTATAAATTATAAATTAATGTATAAATAAAAAACATGCAATAAATAAATAAATAAATAAATAATAAACATATAAATTAGGAATGAATAATAAAATAATGATGAAAAATAAATAAATAATAAATATGACATTAACAATAAAATAAAAAAAAATTAATAAAAAAGTTTTAAAATTTAAAAAATAATAATAATTAATGCATACACAATAACTAAATAATAAAAAATAATAAAATATATAATATCTAAATAATAAAATAAAAATTAATTAATTAATATTAAATAGTAAAATCAAAAGAAGATAATAAATAAATAATAAATAAATTTGTAATTAAATATTTAATTAATTATGAATAAAAAAATAATGAATAAATAAAAAGTAATAAATAAATAATAATAATATAATAATAAAATAATAATTAACTAATAATAAATAATTAATAATTTTATAAATAAATATTCAATATTTGTTTAAGAGTAATTTAATAATAAAAATTAATCAATAAACAATAAATCAATAATAAATAAATATTAAAATAATTAGTAATGAATAATAAATAAAAATTAATAAATAATAAATAATATATTATATGTAATATGTAATAAATAAAAAAGGATTAAATAAAAATTAATAAATGACAAAATAATAAATGGATACAAATATTTATAAGTATTTGTACATATAACAAAATTTACATAAATACATATAAACACACATTTTTGTAATGTAATTATATATAATCATAGTCATATATATAATTGTGTATTCATATAAATACACATATAAACCCAAGTAACTTTAAATATCTCTTTATATATATATTTACACATATATGATATAGAAATATATAAACATAAATATGTATAAATATTTACAAATATATAAATATACACAAATATTCATAAATTCATATAAACATATATATATATATATAATTGATATTTAATTACCAAAAGAGGGGAAAAGACAATAATTGCAATGTCATCAAATCAATAGAAATGTAAATCATTGAAATAAAATCATAAATGACATAAAAACATGTGAAGATGCTCTTAAACAAAGATGAAATCTCATCAAATGTGTATGGTATATATATATATCTGCTTAAACTTATTTAAATATATTCTATATTAATAGTTATTTATATATATTAAAATATAAATATAAATATAAATTTTTTATCAATACACTCGCATATGTATATATTAACATTGTTTACATGTGTGTGTGTGTGTGTGTCTATATATATATTTATATCATTTTTCTATAAATTCATTTAAATACTATATTTAATTATAATGATATATTTATATAAAAATACATTTATATATGATTCATACACAAAATATTATTGACACACAACTACGTATTTATATTTATCAAATACAAACACAAATATTTACACATATATGTATTTATTTACATAGAATTAAATATAAATAAAAATGTAGATTTTTTTGTTGACACACACATGTTTATATATAAACATTACTTCAATAGGTATATATATACAAATTAATTCATTTTTATTAGGTAAATCAAATATATAATTATTTATTTTAAATGAAATGAATAAAAAAATATTTATTTATATGTTGTTTATATGTTTAAAAATACATTTCTATGTAAATATATATTTATACAAGTGATTTATTATAAGTAAATATATGAAAATATTCATATATTTAATTATAAATAAAACTACATTGTGAAAAATGACAAAGTTTCAAAAACCTAATATTAATATGAATTTAATCCCTAGAAATATATTTAGTACCCATTGAAAAAAGACAACAAGATCCCCTTAAACGAGGCTGAAATTCTGTAGAATGTTAAAAAATTGGGATACCCCGACTAAAAACTCAGTTTTGGAGACCTTATGAGCCTTTTTTGGCCTCAAAAATGTTACTAGGCTCTTTTCTAATCATTGTTACATAGAGCTCATCGTAGGATTTGATTTCAAATATGGTAAATCCCAAACATACACTCTGATAAAAAGTTATAGTCGTTTGAAGTTTTAGTTTTATTTCCTACTTTTCATGAAACTATAATAAATTTTATTATTTTATTTATTAAGAAATTTAAATATAATTTAGTTTTATTTCATTTTATAAGCTTTAATTTGATGGGTTGTGAAACTAAAATGGACTCTAATATCAAAAGTTAGGTTCATTTTATATCAAAGTCTGATTTTCACCTTATTGAAGATGTGTTTTAGGTTTCAAATTAGTATTAACTAATAATTATAAATATTTATTAATTAACACATTATAATTAATAAAAATTATAAATAATTAATGATTTATTATTTTAAAAAATAAATAATATTTCATAACTAATTATTTTTTTAAAAATCTTTAATTTAACTGTGGTTTTTAAAAAAATCACCACTAAAAATTAATTTTTTTAAAAAGAAATTAAAAAATATAAAAAATTATTTAAAACACATTTAGCAATGGTTTTGAAAACCATTGCTAAATTGGTTTTTTCATGTAGTGTCTTGTTATTGTAGGTTTATCTACCTCACTTATTGGTGGGTTATGTTCCAAGATATTATTAATCTTGTGTGAGGTAGGTTTCTCTATTAATACGTTTTAATCCATGTAATTCAGGGTGTTCTTGTAAAATCCTCCTGCTTTATTGATTAAATTCTTTAATTTCGAATATGTGAGGGAATCATTCTAAAATTCCATATTATATTATTTAAAAAATTTAATTAAAGGTATTTTTTTTAAAACATATTTGTAATTTTTTTATTTTATGAATTCCCCAATGATGGATTAGTTTCTAAAAATAATTTTCAAATAATTCATGAGGTGATAATTTACTTTTAAAATTTTTTATTATTTTAAATTTAATTTTCATAGCATGGGGTTGGTGATACTTCACTTGTGAAAAAATGTTTAGTAAAACTGTGTATAATTTATGTGATGTTTTATAAAAACAAGGTACATGGGAACATTTGGGAACATTTTGCATGGGCATATACAAAACTTAATTTTTATAACACTACTAGGGACTTTAAATAGGTGATCATGAGGATATGGAACTAAATGGGTATCTTTATAACAATAAATTGTGAAAGGACTTTGTATCGTAGGATTCACTTGTCGAATTAGTGTGTTTTTCTTTTTTCTAGTTATGTATTCCCATATGCTATAGCCAAATTATGTCTCATGCATGATGTTTTCACTTGTGTATCATTTTTTATATACTCACATGTTTATATTATGGTTTTTCCCATGGGAATGGCACATCTAGAAAAGTCTATAAATATTGGTTACCTTTGTGTACCATGATATATATTCTCACCCTATTATCTTTTATAATATGGTTGTTTTGATTACTTCCCTACATTTATGATCATTCTTTATGTTTATATTCTTGTGGATTTTTTATTTAATGTTTTGAAAAGAAACAAAAGGAAGTTTTACAAAAATGGTTTTTATATGGAAATTTATTTATAAACATATTTTGTTTTAACTTTAGAACTAAAGGATACATGGTGGTGAACATTATATAAATTCTTTAGTGGTATATTATTTGTCTTAGTACTCACATCCAACATTTCACTTTGGGAATTTTTTTTTTGTTTTTCATGTTTTAAGTGAAGGAAAAGGAACCATGTGTCATGGAAACTTCTCCCAGTTTTTATCTCCTTTAGAGTGGTTTGGGATGGTGGTGATGAATTTTCACATGGGTACTTGGTATATGGGCATGGTAATTTTTACTTCTGAAACTAGTTGTATGGTTTTATGTTAACTTGTCTCTTAGTTATATACCTTTTCTTTCACATTTTACTGTATTTTTTATCTTATTTTTGTTATAAAAAAACATTCTGTGATTTATTTCTTTGTAAATTCATTCCCATGGTTGTATATGTTGGTACCCAGGTTATTGTTGTCATCCCATGGTTATTAGGAACACACTTTTGGCCTTTTTCCAAGCCATATCAGGCGACATGTTAGGTTCACCCGAGTTGGTTCATTACACATATGTTCTATATAGGTTCTGTAAATATATATATATACATAACATATATATTTTATGTACACACACATATATATACAAAACAAATATATATGTTCTTTTTAAGTTTTGTGTATGTATATATATATATATATAAAGAACATATATATGTTCTGTTTATATATAGAAGATGCATATATTCTATTTATATAGAAAATATACATATATTCTCTATATATTTGTATATAGAGCATATATATGCTTTATTTATATACATATTAGAAATATATTCTATATATACAAAATTCATACTCACTAAAATAACATGTGAAGGAGAAGTTAACCTAGCCCAGGAAGTTATACCATTTTAAAATCCCAAAAATATATATTCTTTTATAGTTTTGGAAACAAATGAAATCACACATAAAAAATAAAATAGTTATGATTTAAACTTCCAATAAATTTAAATTTATAATAATATTTAAATTATGTATAGATATTTGTACCTGAATATCATCATAAAGTTTTACTCAAGAGTGCCCCAATCTATCTCCTCGATAAAATTAATCTCTAAACATCATAATTTTAGATAAACCTAAGAATTAATACTATAAATTAGTTGAAATACACAAATCATAAGAGAAACTATAAGGGAAATTGATGATATTAAATGGAAAAAGGGTCGATGATTATAGATAGAAAAATTATAGAGAAATATCACTTTATCGCGAATATCTAATAAATTCAATGATTATTGAATTTAGTCATTAAATTATATCCTTTGTACAATACAAACTATGATATCTTAAATTTTGATCTTGTGCCTGCTACCAAATGAAATTAGTAAAAAATAAATTACATAATTATTGAAAAGGGAAAAGCTGTGTAAAATATAGAATAAAAAAATATAGAGTAAATAATTAAATAATAGCAACAAACTAGAACATGATGATTAGTCATAAGGTAGTTTTTTCATAGGTTTAACCACTAAAAACATTTTTTTCACATTTTTATAACCAAGTCTTCTTTTTTAATATATATAGAATTGAATATAAATATGGTTAAGTCTACAAAAATATAAAATAAAACAATTTTTTCATATTATTTATTAATTAAATAAATTAAGGAAAATTAATCACTAATGGTAGATTAAAAAAATATAATTATAACTCTGTAAGGAAATAAAATTAAAAAATAGGAAATATAAAAATATATTATGAAAATTTAGGATAAAGTATATTGAAGCCCAAAATTTATACATAAGATGCAATATCAATATACTGAAAATGTAGTATACATATATATAATATGAATATAATGAATTTAGGATGTACAATAGTTAGAATAGGGAAAATAAGGGTGTTTAGTAAATATTAAATAAACTATGGGCTTCATAACCAAGGTTGCTAACATAATTGAAGAAGAAAATAGAACACAAATGTAGCCTATGGATATCTATGTTGCTCAAATTCATGTAAAAAAAGATAGATATTTATTTCCCAAAATATCCAATATAAAAATAACTTTCTTTAATGATTTATGGTCTTATAATTAGTTAAATAATATAAGTAATTTTTAACAAAATAAATCTACAATTCATTCAAATCTTAGAACCTTGGATTTTATGAAGTATCTCAAATGTGAAGTTGATACTACAAACAAAAACAAACCAAAATTTATGAAATTAGGGTTTTTGGCTAATGGGTTCTAGTATATTTGATTAAAAACTATAACCCCACCAATGATTGAATAAAATCTTTGTTACCTGAAATATACAAAAATTGGATGGAAATATGTTTACTATTACACAAATTTTGGGTATGCAGTGTGTTGTGGAAAGGAAGAGAGTGGTAATAGGAAGTAAATTACTTTGAAATTATTATGGTAATACATGGATATAGAATTCTTTCCAAATAAAGTGGGATGAAATAATGTCTTCTAATAGAGAGTCATAGAATATCTCTTCTAAAAATGGAGATTTTTTCTTAATGTGTAGGCATTGGGCATGAGTAAGTGGAGAAATGAATCAAAGTGAAATGTAAGTGGAGAAAGTTAAATTATATTATGGGGTTTATAAGTTGTAAAGGGGGTGTAATAATGAGAATAGTGGAAGGTAGAAGAAGAAACTAATATGGATTTACTATAGATAAAATATGGAATTTAAGAGATGTTGGAAATAGAGTGAGTGGAGGGTAAAACGTGTTAATGGAATTAAAAGTTTTTTCATAATTTTTAATATTTTTATTTATTATTTTTAATCCAAATATGTATTATCTCTTATGATATTTAAATTTATCCCTGTCACTTTTTTATTGGAATTTTTATTATCCCTTTTCATGATGTGGGTTTCTGTAAATGTATTTTAAATTATTTAAAAAAATGTATTATTTTATTTTAACGATCATATATTTTATCTTATTCTCCACATTGGTGAATATAACCTTTAGGTATTTTTTACAATGGTTAACTTATTGGGATTTATTTGTTAAAAATGTTTAAAAATGTATTTATTTAAACTTTCCAAAAATTATTTTTTTGAAAGATACTGGTATCATTGTATCTTTGCAACAATGTAGAAAAAAATTTCTAAAAACTCTTTTTACATTTTTCTTCCATTTTACTCTTTAATTAATAAAGATATACCTCCTATGGAGTTATTTTTCACGATTCACCCTTTGAATTTTATTATAATATTACTCATTTTGGGTGATTAAATTTTTGGTGTCAGTTGATCTAATTCTTATTGTTATTTTATGTGTTGCCTTTTGAAAAGTGATATGAAACCCATTTTCTTTCTGTGGGTTTTCATGATAAGATGTATGGATGTTTTTATGAAGAAAAAAATGCATTAATAATCAAATTTGATGTGTGACTCATATATTACCCTCCAATGCATTGGGTAAAGCTTTATATCTCATGAGATAATAATGGGGAATGAGTAGTGATGCTTGATCCACTATAGGAAATTAGTAGTTATGCATGATCTACAGTGATATTATTTTCTTTGTTATTATACATTACATATGTTATTATTATACATGCTTATACATGTATCATGCTATTATTCCATGAACTTATTCTTATTTTATTATTTGTGGATGATGTTTAATATCTCATGTTTTCTTACTCTTTTGGTATGGTATATGTTTGATCATTTGAGGTTACTTGTCCTTTATTAATTCCTTTTGTAAAAATATTCTATTATATGTTTCTATAATGTTTTTTAATATACATATGATCTAAACTCTTAATGAATCTTTGATAATATTTACCCTTACTGAGTATTTGATCTCACCCCTCCTTTTGTTTCCCTTTTCCTAAGGGAATTATAAGTTGGATTATGTGTAGAAGGAATTCTTATGTATATATATTGCAAGAGATGTTAAATTAATTATGTTAAATAATATTTTTATGTAGTTAATATTCGAATACACTAAACCTTTGGTTCTTAGGGATAGTGTGAACATTTATGAGATGTAATATATAAATTATAAAAATAATGTGAAATATATGAATGTTTCACTTGGGTTATATCATTTGATTTTAAAATTGGAATATAAATTTGTTTTTTTTACATTGAGTTTGAGTGTGTAGGTATGGGTAATTTAAGATGCTATTAGAGTAGGGTTATGTTATTTTGGGGGATTATGATGAAAGAAAAATTATGAAAACCCCTATGAATAAGCTTAAATATAGGAAAACATCTTAAAATTTTGGTAAATTAATGATTGTGTGGTTTCCTTGCAATGAAATCCATGTTTAGATACAAATAAGCGGATAGAGCCTCTCAACTTGATCCACCTAGGGGTAATAATTCCTGAAAAATATTGTTTAAGTGTTAACTAGATCTTCACTCGCTGCACAGCAAGTGGGAATAAACGCACACCTTATTTTAAATTCATAGGGGATATGATCTTATTATTCACATGCTCTTTACAAACCATTATGAATAATTATAATGGAATTTGTGGTTGTGAAATATAACTAGTTATGTTAGAGAACCTAATATGAATATGACTATGGATAACATATATTGAATATTAGATATTCATAAGTTAGGTTATGAACATAATTTATGAGTTAATTATTCTATGTTTATAGTTTACTTATATGAATTTATTAATTTTATCATACCTCAAAATTCCTTTATTTATGAAAATAGTTGGATCTAGGAGGAACCAAGTTAATAATGGGTGTGATCAACAATGTGAATATTATTCCAACAAGAAACCTAGTGAGATATGGGTTTGATTAAAAAATCCCATTGTGATTCTCACTCAACTCTCTCATGCTATTAAAAATAATTCAAACCATGTTGATCTCTTAAACACACTAAGGAAAATGAAGAATCAATCGATTCCTTTTTGGGAAAAAAACCATCCTCCTTTAGTGGGTCTTCAAACCCATTGATTTTTAAAAAATGTTTCAATAAAATATAGAATATATTTTCTATCCCACACTACATATACAATGAGAATGTAATTTTAGTTGTTTACCAATTAGAATGTGAGGATAGCCAATGGTTGAATCTCATTAAGAATACAATGATGAAGGAAGAAGTTGACTCTAAATAATAAGAGGATTTCAATAAAATATTTTTCAATCAACATTTTCCCTAAAATCATCACATTAAAATAAAAAGATAATCCAAGAGTTTAAATAAAGGGAGGAGGGATCGGTGAGTTTTTATTAAGAAAACACCAGGAGACTCATGAGGTACGCCTCCAGTTTTATTAATGACCCCAAAAGTAAGATCTAACGATTCTTTAGTGTCCTAAAACCAAATATTGAGAATTAATTAGCTATAAAAGACTTTTTTGGTTAATAATAAATTATTTTATGAGAACTCAATGTGTAAATAGAAGCTAGAGACTCTCAATATTCTAGATACATAGAAATGAAGATATATTTTTATAAAAACATAGATGAAAATTCTTATAGTGGAAATCAATTTCAAACCGTCAAATATCATGAATGTGGGAGGAACTGCTTGGGAAATTTCCCAAGAGGGCTAGGAAAATATTTTAAATGTGGTATAACAAGACATTAATCATGTTAATTTTAAAAAGATACAAATATTACAATAAAAATAACAAAGGTAAAAGGTACCAAAAAATTATCCACCTGCACTTCAATGCTTAAAATTAAATGAGTTTGGCCATTATTAAAATTTATTTCCTATTACACACCATATCTATGAATGTATTATTTTACTTTGGTTCTTCACATTCTTTTAAATTGTTCCAGTTTTATAATAATATTTATTCACCACCTCAAACATTAAATATTTAATAATCATTGTAAACACTTGGTGGTGCGATGATTTCATCCAAATTATACATTACTTATCCAATCATGGTTTGTGGAAAAATACTTTTTAAAAATCTAGTTATTCTTCCCCTAGTATAATTCTATGTTATATTAGTCATGTACGAGATCTCCAAATATAGAGATCACATTAATTATCGAGATAAGAAAATTTTATTTCATATCCCTATTTATCCTTCTACCAAATATCAATACAAGGATTATTATGAACTCCTAGATGTGAACCGCTTAATATAGGTCGTTATACCCAATAAAAAGTAATTTTCAGCTCAAATGATCATAGTGGAAGTCATCATTGAATACATTCATGATGTGTGAGAGTATATTGATATGTTTTTTGAATAAATTCATTGTCTTCCCTTGAATCATGAGGTTTAGATTTCAATTGAACTCATACTTGGTTCTATTTTTTATTGAATAATACTTACAAAATGAGCCTCAATTAATTGGAATAAATAAGTTATAAACCTTTTTTTAATCTAGATGAGGGTTTTATAAACCATAGTGTGTCACTATGGTGTGTACCCGTCCTCATTGTCAAGGAGAAGGATCGATTAGTGCATCTTTTCATAGATTATCATGAGCATAATAATATCATGAACAAGAACAATTATCCTTTTGATTTTTTGTTCAACTTATAGGATCATAATACTTCTTAAAGTTGTATATTCATTATATATACCATGAATTAAGGGTAAGGATAGAAGATATACCCAATAAAACTTTCCACTCAAGGTATGGACACTATGAATACATAGTGATTGTTGGCGGTGGAGGCCTAGAACCAACTATATTGTACTTTATTAATTAATAAATACATTATCACATCTTGATTGTTCTTCTCCATAAAAATGCATGTGATAATGTCCTAAGTAGAGCTCTTTCATTAAAGGGTCATAGCGGATCTCTACTATGATGAGAACCCGTAAGTACCATAACACTGTTCTTGAATATATTTTCTATGGCCAGATGATATTATTTGAGGGACACAAATAATACAGGCCATTAGGGGTGAGGACTCATAAAACTTTGAGGCACCTTCTCATGGTGTGTGCCCTTGGTAATATCTAGGAGGATATTATGAGAATGAGACCTGCCAGAAGGAAATCCACATTTCATAGTGTCATTTGATGTTCCTATCTGCGAACATGTGTATTGGGTCTTAGACTTTAAGATTATTATTAATGTGTATTAAAACTCGTGCACTTAGATGTATTGACGAAAATTGTGACGACACACTATTCGCAGTGAGGCAGGATACGTTTTGTGTGTCATGAGTAATACTGCGTTAATAGATAATGCCAGAAATGATTTGTCCCTTCTATTCCATAACTGAAGTAGATATCTCAGGCCCTTTGATGGAATTGATATAGCCTAAATAAATCCACAGCCATGGTAAGGAATGGGTGATTTCACTTCTGGAGAGTCAAAGAAAGGATAATCGAGCACATGGGTTGATAGCACTGCCATGCAACCCACATGATTCGAGATGTCGTGACAAAGAGATTATATTAAATGGTAAACATTCGTAGGATGTGACATGTCATTGCGGTGTTAACTTCTTTCTCTAAGGGTGCCTTGACGTGTTTTTAGATGCTAACCTTGGACTTTAGGTAGGATCCGCTTAATGCCACTGAGAAAGGTGCATAGAGGGTCACACACTAAGTGTGTCCATGTATCTCAGTTAAATATTAATTTAAAAAGTTAAATAAATATTATTCTCGACTGTTGTTTAATAATTATTTAAGGATGCTTGATTTAATTTATTTCGACACTAGTTATTCGAGAGAATATATTGTGGGTGAAATAATATATATTTATTATCGAGTAATGTAGTTACATTTATTTAACAAATTAATAGCCATTACTCAAGGACTAATAAATGTGGTGGAGGAAATAAAATAAAATAGAAAATAAAAGTACACGTCGTGTATATTGAATATACACGCCGTGTAGTTTTCATAGAAATCAAGTACATGCCATGTATTAATGATTAAACGCTGTGTATTTTTTCCAGTAGGGATTTTGAGGAAATAATATTGTTTTATTAAATGATATTTATTATAATCATCATGGGTGCATGTCAAGGAATTAATCATTCGACATGGGGGTTTTGAATGAGAGTTAATGAAATAAATAAAACACGTAATGCATTTATTTATTGTCATAACTCTATAACCTCAAACCCGATTATAAATATCCTCACAACCCCAACACTTTTCCATCAATCGTTGTGCACAACAATTCAATAGAATTCTTTCAAGGCAGAAAAAACTACTTCCTCCAAGAATGCTCTCAAGACCGAGAGAGATCATCCTCCATCGTATCAAGGTGATCGCAGGTGGACATCGCAAGCTAACATTCTTCTGCGCTAGCACCCAGAAATCCCATAGGCGACGTCCAGAGATACGTGGCGCATGTGTGGATCACTGCTAGGGGAATCCTACACTTGGATTCTATGACGCAACTACGGATCACAAGATCGTGACCAGAGACATAAACGAAGAAAGAATTCAACCAAGGTAATTCTTGTGAATTAATTAAATTAATTATAACCAATATATGATGATTCTATCTCTATGGTTCTGGGACTCCCTATTTTGTTTTTCATTCTTCATTATATTACAGAGATCCGGCATTTTATATCGTGACGGATCTCGGTTTGAACGTTGTCTAACGCTGAAATCAATGTTGGGAAAACTCCCACCAATGCGCTTCTGCTGCCCCCAGAACCTATAAGTGGTATCAGAGCGGTCATATTGTTGATTATAATTATTTAGTTTTTCGTTGGTGATTTATGCATTTAATAATTTAGTTCTTTCAATTCAAGTTAATCATTCTTTAAATCTGAATCTCGAGATCTATTCCTCTTATCTAGTTTCTTGTTCACCTTATAGAAACGAATTTTTCTTTTAATTTTGATTAAAATAAAATAGAGTAACTCATATGGAGGTGCCAAACGTTCCTGGTCGTACAATACCAGAATACACGGTATGTATTCTAAAGTACACACCGTGTAGTCTAGGTTCAAATCATTGGACTGTTCCACCAAATCAGGTCATGTATTGGATCCTATCTAAGTCATTTATGGCACCGTGTATTGACCAGGAACAGGTGGCACACAGTTTCCAGATTACACGATGTGTGGTCCACTGAACATGGCGTGAAGTCCCTTTGGGATAGGATTGGACCGTGTACCCCATACATGGCTTGCCCAGCTAAAAACCGTGTAACACGGATACTACACAACGTGTGTCCAACTGAACACGCCGTGTACTCCGAAAATTCCGAAGTACATTAACACGCTATGTCCTCAGGCATTTACTTTGGATGGACAGTGAAGAAAAGTAAACTCCGTGTAGTCAAAACTACATGCCGTGTACTCACCCAAATTACACAGATTTATTAAAATTTATTATTATATTATACAAACCCTTGAGATGTGTACCATAGTGCAAGCATATATCTGAGGCACAACACGTGGTAGGTGTTTTATATATAAGGGTTTAATTTAACATCTGCTTAATGAACGGTAATTCACCGGGTTTCCTCTAAGGTACAAGTTATATACAAAGATCATTTTAAATGAATTTATTTGTTTAAAATTTTGATGGATGAGAATCTCAAGGAAATTCAGAAAAGGGTTTAAAATAAAAGGATTGATTAATTAAAGATAATTAATTGATTCGATCGTGATTTATCTTAAGAAAGAATGATTAAATAATGGAATGTTAGTTTTATTTATTCATAAATATCATTGCATGTATGGATGATCATAAGCTAGACCAAGACCTCTGTATGTGAATGGTTTCTTTAATTTATTTATTTAAATTAAATTTGTTGTCATGTGAGCCTTCTCCTCATTAATATGTAGGGCCTGCGCGCCCAAGGATTATTTTATGTAAAACCCCCTTTTTACCCCTCACCTACGTGTGAGAGAAATGCATATGTAATGGATGGAGCTCCCAAGCTAGATGAGGCAGCTCAAGTCAGGATCCAAGGCGAAACCAATCCAAGGAGATACAAAGGTGGACAGGGGGAAAGATGTAAACATGAACCCTAAAGGTTCAAGGTGTTTCTCCCCTAGGTCTTGGGTTAGTTTATCAACTACTAGATAAACTAACCAATATAATAAGCTTGTGATCATACCATTAATTTTATTTATGTCACTTGCATGGTTTATTTATTGTGGGTGTGTTGTCACGATCACATAATTAATGAATTAAACAAGCATGCAAGATGGAACTAAAATAAAGACCGTCTTATGTGTAAATATTATCTTAGACATGGTTAATCACTTAATTATATCCCAATTAATTTTAAAAAATGTAATAAAAGATAATAAAATGGGAATTTACAAATAAGGACAAAATCCCTCAAAGAAATATTAAGTCGGTATAGCCTTCCATAATCTTGGTTAGAATCGAACCATAGTTCAAAGTTCTTGACCAAACCTAGTTGGGGTGCTTTCAAATATCAAGGAATTATAATTCAAGTTTTTGTGTTGACTTGACTTGGTTCACATCAAGGGTTTACTGCCACAGCAGGACTTGGTGTGACCAAGAGGCAAAGGTTGAGGAAATCCAAAATAAAAGGATTTTAGTATTGGGGAGTCCACTCACCGGATCAAGGAGTTGAGAGTTAATGAAGTTGGAATTTGGAATTCCAACCTAAAACCCTTTAAGTTTCTTTACCAACCCTAGTTGGGGTAATGAGAAGGGAAGTATAGATCTTTTCCACTAGAATATTCAGGCAACAGAATATTCCAAAGTCAATGGTGAGGGCTATTGGATTTCGATAAAATAGTGGTAGACTAATAAGTATTAATTAATTAATTTGGATCAGTTTTTATAATAAAGTACTAAACCTTTTCCCATCTTAATTTTTATAAAGGGAAAGAAAAATGTCTTCAAACAAATCATTGTGAACCATACTAGAGAAGGAAAACCTTCTCACAGGCACCAATTTCCAATAGTTTCAGAGGAGTTTACACGTCATCCTTCACCACAAAAGAAAATTTTATGTGCTGGAAGAGCCTATTCCAATTGTGTCGGGAAAGGAGTCCAGTGATGAGGAACTATCTCTCTACATGAAACACATGGATTATTCCATTGATGTCTAGTGTTCCATGTTATCATCAATATCTAATGATCTCTTGAAAAAACATGAAAACATGGACGTGTATAGCATGATGTCTCACCTTAAGGATCTCTTCCAAGGGAAGCCAAGACAGGAGAGATATGAGATCTCTAAATCTTTGTTTGCAACTAATCTTAGAGAGTCTATGCCAGCTGGGACTCATGTAGTCAAGATTATTGGCTATATTAAACGCCTGGACATCTTAGGGATTATGTTCCCGGATGAGTTGTGTACAGGTATCATCATATCATCACCGCCCAAGGCCTTATCAAGCTTTATTGTAAAATACAACATGAGAAATAATGAGAAGAGTCTATTAGAACTTCTAACCTTAATTCTCCAGGTAGATAAGGACATGGGGCGTGACAAACCCACAATCCTTATGCTGAACAAGGAAAGGAAGGGCAAGGAAAAGGGGTCCAAAGACTTATAAACAGTCTGAATCCCCTGATCGCCATCCTTCCAAGAAGGGGGAGATCTAGAGGCAGGGCAAGGAATGGGAGATGTTTTGTTTTTCATGTGACAAGCAAGTCCACTGGATGAGTAATTGTACCTAGAAGCATGGGGATATTAAAGGTGCATTCATTATCAAGTGTAATCTTTCTATTTCTACTCATTTGGTATTAGATACAACATGTGGGGCTCACATATGTATTCAAATGCAAGAACCAAGTTGATTTAGAAGGATTTATATAGGAGAGGTGTATCTTTGAGTTTCCAATGGTGTGAGGCTGGCTGCGTTGGCCATTGGCGATTACCACCTCTCATTGTCGACTGGGATGATTTTAGTTTTACATAAATTTTATTATGTGCCTACTGTTACCAAGAACATAATTTTTGTGTCTTGTTTAGATATAGATAGATTTATTTTCAAGTTTGGAAATAAGGGTTGTCACTTTTATAAAAACAACGTATGTTATGGTATGGAACATTTAAATAATGGTTTGTATGTATTAAATTACGAAAACCAAGTGTTGGCAATCAATAACGAAACAAACTCACATGACTCATACATCACCCAGTTGTGGAATCACCGTCTCAGTCATGTAAATGAGAAGCTCTTGACAAAGCTCTACCAAGATGGCTATTTAGAATCTACTGAGCTAAAACCACTTGAAAGATGTCACGCTTGTTTACAAGCAAAAATGATCAAGCCGCCTTTTGGTGGACAGGGTGAAAGGGCCACAGAGATTCTAGGATTGGTACACACGGATGTGTGTGGACCATTTCCAGTAGAAGATAGAGGTGGATATTCTTACTTCATTAGTTTTACTGATGATTTTGGTAGATATGGATATATCTACTTGATGAGGTATAAGTCAAAGGCCTTAGAGAAATTTAAGGAATTCAAGAATGAAGTAGAGAATCATCTTGGTAATAAGATAAAGAAACTTCGATCGGATCGAGGTAAATAATATCTGAACCAAGAATTCATCGATCTTCTACATGAGTCTGGGATTCTATCTCAACTCACTCCTCCTTATACACCACAGTGGAATGGTGTCAGTGAAAGGAGGAACCGCACCTTGTTGGACATGGTGAGGTCGATGATGAGTCATGCAGATCTTCCATTATCTTTTTGGGGATATGCATTACAAACTACAGCATACACATTAAACTGAGTAACAACTAAGGCGGTAAATAGAATTCCATCCGAGTTATGGAATGGAAAGAAACCTATTTTGTCGCACACATGTGTATGGGGATGTGAGGAGTTTTTTAAGGCCTTATTAGGCAACAAACTAGCACCCCGGGGCATGAAGTGTATCTTTATAGGATATCCCAAGGAAATGAATGGATATTACCTATATAACCCTTCAAAAAAGAAATTTACTATCACCAGACAAGCCAAATTTCTCAAGAGGGAGCACATCCTAAAAAAGGATAGTGGGATCAAGATTGACTTCGATGAAGTTGATGCTCAAGATACACTAGAGTTGCTATAGGAACAAGTTCCACAGGTCCCCATGGAAGAGGTTCCAGAAACAAAAGTACTGCGTAGGAGCTCAAGAGAGGTAAGGGAACCAGATATATTTGGTTTCCTAGTCACCAAGAATGGTGAATCATTATTGTTGGACAATGATGAACCTCTCTCCTACATGGAAGCAGTAGAAATCTTAGAAGCTGCAAGATGTCTAGAATCTATGAATTCTGAGATGGATTCCATGTATCAAAACCAAGTCTGGGTTATGGTCGATGATCCAGTTGATGTAAAGCCTGTTGGATGCAAATGGGTATTCAAGAGAAAACTGGACATGTAGGGTGAAGTTAGAACCTATAAAGCAAGGCTAGTGGCTAAAGGATTTAGACATCGTCAAGAAATTGACTATGATGAAACCTTCTCGCCATTTGACATGTTTAAATCCGTAATAATCATACTTTCCATAGCATCTTACCTTGACTATGAGATTTGGAAAATGGATGTCAAAACAGCATTCCTTAACGGGAACCTTCATAAAGATGTATATATGAAAAAACTAGAAGGGTTTGTGACACCAGGTGAATCCAAACAGGTTTGCAAGTTCCAAAAATCCATTTATGGATTAAAGCAAGCATCCAGGTCATAGAACATTTGATTTGATGAATCCATAAAGGAATTTGTTTTCATTAAGAACGAATGTGAGACATGTGTTTATAAGTGGTTTAATTGGAATGCGATTGGTATCCTAGTAGTATATGTTGACGACATATTGCTTATTGGAAATGATGTACCAGTCTTACAATCAGTTAAGGACTGGTTGAACAATTGTTTCTCCATAAAGGACTTGGGTAATGCAGCATAAATTCTAGGGATCAAGATCATTCGTGATAGATCCAAGAGGCTACTTAGACTAAGTTAGGGTATACACAATGACTAGATACTAAAGAGATTTAGTATGGAACAATCCAAGAGGGGATTAGTTACAGTGTCACATGGCCTACATATTTCTAAGAAAATGTGTCCACAGACACTACAGGAGAAAGATAGAATAAGTAAAATCCCATATGCTTCAGCTATAGGATCCATCATGTATGCCATGTTATATACCAGGCTTGATGTTTCCTATGCACTAAGAATGGTAGGAAGATATCAAGAAGATCCAGGAGAACATCATTGGACTATTGTTAACACTATCCTTAAGTATCTGGTAATAACTAAGGATATGTTATTGGTGTTTGGAGGAAACGAAGAGATTGTCAATAGAGGGTATGCTAATGCTAGTTTTCAGACCGATCAAAATGATCTGAAGTTGCAATCTGGATATGTTTTCTGTCTGAATGGAGGATTTTTGAGCTGGAAGAGTTCAAAGTAGCCAGTTATCGTCGATTCTATAGCGGAGTTTGAATATATAGAGGCTTCTGATGCAACTAAGGAAGCCGTCTGGATTCGGAACTTTTTCCAAGAGCTTGATGTGGTGCCTAGCAGTAAAGACCCTATCATGTTTTATTGTGATAATATTGTAGTGGTGTCTCTTGCAAAAGAACCAAGGTCACATCAAAGAACAAGGCACATACTACGGAAGTATCGCCTCTTGAGGTATTTCTATCAGAGGGGTGAATTTGCAGTGAGCAGAGTGTCCACAGAAGAGAACTTGGAAGACCCCATGACTAAAGGCCTATCTTAGTAGAAGTATGAATATCATGTGAGAGCTAGCGAGTTAAAGGTTGTTAGAAGTTGGCTCTTGTCCAAGTGGGAGTCTCTTGGAGTTGGTGGCCTAAAACCAACTACTTTGTACTTTATTCATTAATAAATATATTATCACATCTTGATTGTTCTTCCGTGTAACAATGCATGTGATAATGTCATAAGGACATCTCTTCCATTAAAGGTTTATAGCGGATCCCTGCTAATATGAGAACCCGGAAGTGCCATAACAGTGTTCTTGAATATAAGTTCTATGGCTGGATGATGTTATTTTAGGGACACAAATAATACAGTCCATTATGGGTGAGGACTCATAAAACTTTGAGTCACCATCTCATGGTGTGCACCCATAGTAAAATCCAGGAGGATATTATGAGAACGAGACCCACCAGTAGGAAATCCACATTTCATAGTGTCATTGAATGTTCCTATATGCAGACATGTGTATTGCTCCTTAGACTTTAAGATTATTATTAATGGGTATTACAACTCACACACTTATATGTATTGATGAAAACTGTGACGACACACTATTCACAGTGAGGTAGGATATGTTGGGTGTGTCACTAGTAATACTCCATTAATAGATAATGAGAAATGTATTTTTCCCTTCTGTTCCATAATGGAAGTAGATATCTTATGTCCTTTGATAGAATTGATATAGCCTAAATAAATACATGTCCATGGTAAGGTATGGGCGAGTTCAGTTCTGGTACGTCAAAGAAAGGATAATCGAGAACATGGGTTGATGGCACTATAATGCAACCCGATTGATTCGAGATTTCATGACAAAGGTATTATATTACACGGTAAATGTTCGTAGGAGGTGAAACATCATTTCGGCGTTAACTTCTTTCTCGATGGGTGCCTTGGCGTGTTGCTAGATTCTAACCTTGGACTTTAGGCAGGCTCTGCCTAATGCCACTAAGAAAGGGGCCTAGAGGGTCACACACTAAGTGTGTCCATGTATCTCAGTTAAATATTAATTTAACAAGTTAAATATATATTATTCCCAACTATGGTTTAATAATTATTTAAGGATGCCTGATTTCATTTATCTCAAAACTAGTTATTCGAGAGAATATATTGTGGGCGAAATAATATATATTTATTAGCGATTAATGCAGATACATTTATTTAACAAATGAATAGACATTACTCAAGGAATAATAAATGTAGTGGAGGAAATAAAAGAAAAACAGAAAATAAAAGTACACATCCTGTATATTGAATATACACACCATGTATTAATGATTACATGTCATGTAGTTTTTCCAATCGGGATTTTGAGGAAATAATATCATCTTATTAAATGATATTTTTTATAATCAGCATGGGTGCATGTCAAGGAATTAATCATTCGACATGGGGGTTTTCAATGAGAGTTAATGAAATAAATAAAATGTGTAACAGGTTTATTTATTGTCATAACTCTATAACCTCAAACCCGATTATAAATATCCTCAAAACCCCAACCCTTTTCCATAAATTGTTGTGAAAAACAGTTCTAGATAATTCTTTCAAGGAAGAAAGAACTACTTCCTCTAAGAATTCTCTCAAGACCGAGATAGATCCTCCTCCATCGGATCAAAGCGATCGAAGGATTACATCGCAAGCGAAGCTTTTTCTGTGATATCACCCGGAGATCCCTTCAGAGAAGTCCTGAGATACGTAGCACATGTGTGGATCACCACTAGAGAAATCCTACACTTGGATTCTATGACGCAACAACGGATCACAAGATCATGACCGAAGACATCAACGAATAAATAATTCCACCAAGGTTATTCTTGTGAATTAATTAAATTAATTATAACCAACATATGATGATCCTATCTCTATGGTTCCTGTACTCCCTCTTTTATTTTTTGTTCTTCGTTCTATTCCAAAGATCTGGAATTTTATATCATGACAGATCTCGGTTTGAACGTTGTTTAACGCTAAAATCAAAGTTGGGTAAACTCTCACCAACGCACTTCCGCAGCGCCCGGAACCTACAGTGATATCATTTCCACTTACAAATTCCCCAACTAAATTTATAGATTTGATGTATATTATCCTTATATATTACGTTGAAAAAATAATAGTATTAATTATTGATGAAATTATCATATATTCAAAGAGAAAATAAGAGCATGGATAGGATTTTAGTATTGCACTAAAGTCCCTATGAAAGTAGAAAGTATATGTCAAGTTCAAGAAAAGTAAAGTATGATATAAAAAAGTGTCATTCTTGGGTTATGAGATCACGATATAGGGCATTTATATGAATTAATAAAATACCAAGGTGATTAAATATATTTTTATACCATTAACTATGATTTAAATCCTTAGTTTTATTGGATTAGTAGGATACTTCCAGGGATTTGTGAGGAACATCTCACAATTTTCCAATCCTGAAACTAAGTTAAAATAAAAGGGAGTGAAGTTACTCTAGATAGAAGAATGTGTGGAAAGCTTTAGGGATCTTAAGAATAGATTATCCACTACCCATGTACTTACATTAACCTATAGTTGATAAGGGTTTTCAATATAAAACAATGCTTCATTAAGGGTTTTAAAATACATCCTTATGAAAAATGACATTGTAACTTATTATGCTCTATACCATTTAATGTCTCATGCATAAAATTTCCCAATGCATGATATGTAGATGGTATTAGTAGGCTTTCCATTGAAAATATAGTGGAATTATCTTAATAGTGAAAAGTGTGATGTTTATATAGATCAAAATAGATTAATTATATGTTAACCTAGAAGGAATTGAACATTAAATAAAGGAAATGGATAAAGTTGATAAATGACTATGACTGCTCAATACATTACCATCCTATGAAGGAAAACAAGCAAGTTGATATTCTAGGAAGGAAGGATCATGCTACTTTATCCATAATGAGGATTAAAATATAAAAAATACTCATTGATTTAAAAAATATAAACCTTGAAGTCATTAATAAATGTTAAAAATCCTATATTTTCTAAATGGATTCCCAACCATCCATGCATGTAAAGGTCAAAGAGGCATATATGAATAACATAAAAGTGTGGAAGAAGTTAGGTAACCTTCCCAATTCTAACCATTTTAGTGACAGAAAAATACAGTTGGGAAAATGGATATCTGTACCTTCAGCACCATAATTAAATAAGGTATTGTTGGATGGTGCACATAGCTAATCATTCTCTATCCATGTTTGATCTATAAATATTTATAGAGATCTCAAATATTATTTATGTCAAGCAACATAAATAGATAGATTATAGAGTATATATCTCAACGTATGGTATAAAAGTAAGTAAAGTATGAATGAAATATTTATAATGGTATGATACAACTATTACCCATACCAGTATGGAAGTGGTAAAACCTCATCATGGGTTTCATAGTAGGACTCCCTAATATATCTAAAGGACATAATTCCATTTCAGTTATAGTCAATAACCATATAAAATCAGTGTATTTTATTTATATTAGAGAATATTTCTTTCTTAACAAACATTCCAACATATAAATAAGGTAAGTGTTAAGGTTTCATGGAGTATCACTCTCTATTTTATATAATAAATATTTTATGTTTAACTCGTAGTTCTTTAGAATTTTTCAACAAGAATTGGATACAAAGTTGAACTTCAACACTTCATATCACCCTTAGATAGATATTCAATATGAAAAGACTATTCAAACTCTGGAGGGTATTTCAATATCCTATTCAATGGAATTACAAGGATGTTGGGACTAACACCTTTACCTGGTAGAGTTCTCATTTAACAATGGTTTATATTCTTGTATTAAAAAGATACTATATGGGGACCTATATTAGTGGAGAAGCAAAGATACAACATGTTGGGGTGAAGATGGAGAAAGGTTGTTGTTATGATCTTATCTTGTCCAGCAAATGGTAGAAAAAGTTCAAATTTTTCAGTAAGATGTGAATTTGGTACAAAGACAGAAGAATATCTATGTTGATAATGATTTGTGAGATCTAGAGTTTAAAGGTGGGTAAAATTAATTCCTTCATATATGTATTTGGATTTAGGTAATGATATTTGGGAAAAAATGAAAGTTTATCCCTAAATACATTGAACCCTTTGAGATTCTTGATTATGTCATGGATTTAGCTTATAGCTTATCACTTTCTTAACCCATCTTATCATTGCATGGTTTATTACCTATATCACTTTTGATAAAGTATATACTAGATCCATATCAGGTAATTAATTTAGAGGCTACATAGTTGGATTATTTTCTCTCGTATTAGGAACAAAAATGTGGTTATCTTATATCAAAGAGATATGGTTTATGAAATAATACTGCCCACATGGTCAAAGATTTGTAGCAAAAGCATAAATTTGACGAAGGTACGAGGGAACCAGAAGATGTACTGAGACAAAAATAAACTCTTTTATTTTCACCATATTATTAAAATTCCAAGGATGAAATTACATTAAGGGGGTGTAATGTAATACCTCATAAATTTTAATACTTAAAAGTTATGATATCTTCTTTTATATGAAACAATAAATGAAAATGAAACACGTCATAATTAAAATATAATTGTTGTAATATATAAATTTAATTGATCGGTATAAATATAAGTGAATATATTATGAAATTAATTTTTAAAATATAAAAAATGAAATCAAGTGGTAGAATTCTTCCTTTTGAACCTCATTTGTTCGAGCTTTGATGGGAGGCATCTTTACTAGGGTTTTCCCTAGACCAAGATTAAGTTCAACTCCAAAAAAATTAATCTTGAAAAAAATAGTTTGCAAGGGAATTCAAGATCATAGAAATCACTATGATATCCTTGCTAACAAAATCAGAACAAACAATAACCAACATCACCCATTTTATCCATAATGCTTACGTAAAAAAAATTTAGGGGTAATGTAAATGGAATATAGTATGATATAAACATGTAATTATCAATGTAATTAATTATTTAAATATCACATGTGTTTTTATAAATTTTTAATTTCTAATTTTAAGTAAAATGAATGGTATTTTTAATAATAATTCACTAATAAAATTCAATTGTTAAGACTAAATTACATATAAAAGCTTTTTTATTCTTAAAAACATATTTTTCTTAAAATTGTGTTTTTTTGCTATGAATTTTTATTTTAAGAAACTAAATGTATTGTGGTAAAATAATGATCTTAATAAAATATATTATTGATATTAATAACAAATTAACACTCATTTAATTGGTAATTGATAGGAAATAAGAAAAATAACAATTGATATTTAAAAAGTCACATTTAAAAAATCCATATATATTTATAAAATAAATTAGAATAAATAGTTTTAAAATTAAGATTAATCATTTCAAAAAAATTAATAGGGACCATCTTATGTTTTTTAGATAATTATAAAAGAAAATATGTAATCAAAGTTAAAGGGTAAAAGGGAGGTAATCTGCCATGCCTTGAATTTTACTAAAATAAATTGGAAATTATATAATATAGAACAATTTTTTAGGTATTAAATTAATATCCTAATATATCACCAATATTTATTCACTTAACTCACAAAAATATCATGTCATTCCATCTTTACCCCTCATCTAATTTTAGTTTCCAAGGAAACTTCCCTTGTCTTTACCTATAAAATGATCTCACATTCACCTAATTCAAGACACAATTCTCCTCCAAAATTCCACTTAACCTATACCCATTTTATTTCTACTAGATACCTATTACACATTTTTTATTCCATTGTTGAAAGAGAGTATCTCAAGTCATCCATTTTCTAGAGGCCCTCCAAAAGAAGATTCGAACTCTCGATGTGAGTATTATCCACTCACTAACCTTTCCTTCTCTATATTTCTAATACAAACCTATTTTAATAATAATAAAATAATTGAATAATTTTAATAATTATATTTAAATATTATTATGTTGATACCATTTTCTATTTTCTTACCATCCATTGGGAAATGAAAATGTCACTCATGTTATGTGCAGACTATCACCTCCATGGACAACGTATTTCATTTTTCATCATCACCTTACAAGGATGGATCTAAGAAATTATTGGATGATTAAAATGATATTTATGACTTGATTAATATCCTATAATGTTAAAATATTAATTTTATTAATATCAAACACATTCTTAATATATCACCTTTGGTACATTAAAAATTACTGAAACAAGCTCGTTATCGATTTCATCTACAATAATTGAAACTTGGAATCTCCTGAAATGAAATTATAAATTTATAAATAATTATAGGGAATATATTATAATATCATAAATAATATAGTAACTATTAACTTTATATAATAGTATGGAGATCCTAATTGATATTTTAAATTGTGAGAGGAGTAATTAAAATCACTAAAATGTGATAATGAAAATAAATAATAACTAACTAAAAAATGTATAAAGAGTGATAATAATTAATGAATATAAAAGATAATATAGTTGAATAATTTTATGAAATAATAAATTATTATAGTTATGTTTATCATAAAGTATTCATTACATGTCATATCAATAAGGAATCCTAGGTACGGGTTTTTAACAACTCAATATTCTTTTCATTGAGTCATAGTTTTTATCCCCTTACTATGTTTTTCTAAATTGATTATATTTTTTTATTTCCTTAATTGATATGGTATTTATATTATCTTTATTGAATTTAAATTTACTAATCAAATTTTTTTTTTATTTTTTTCTCTCATTAATAAAAAAATGATGTTGTTTAGAATAATTGTCATCCTCTCGAATAATTTTTTTCTTATCCATGTCTATATAAATTCTATAAAAATGTTTTTATTTATTATTTAGAATTAAAAATATATATTATCACTTAGTATATTCAAAATTTAGGCTACCACTATTATAAATGAAGTTTTAGTATCACTTTTCATGATGTTTATTTCAATAAATATATTTTAAAATATTTAAAAAATGTTATTTTTTTTCATGATCATATGTTTTATATTAAAATTAACATTGGGGGTAATAACCATTAAATGTATTTTTAAAGGATCCATTAGTTGGGATTTAATTATAAATAATATTTGAAGAATTTTTCATGTCAAAATCCCAAGAATGGGTATTTTAAAAGTGAATCGTAACTTCATCTCTTTACAATAATTTTGATAAATGTTTTCTAAAAACTGATTTTACAATTATATTCCAATTCTTATTTAATACAAAAATATATACCATATATAGAGTTTCATTTCGTGATTCATCCTCTAAATTCCCTTAATATATTACTCATTTTTTTTATTGATTTTTAGGTATCAACTGATCTAACCCTTATTTTCATTTTATGTTATACCATTTGAAAAGTGATATGAAACCCATTTTCATTCATTGGATTTTATGATATGATTTATTAATTTTCTCATGTGGAACACATGTTTATGGAATTTTATTATTTTATTGGTGGATCTTATAAAAACCCTCTAATGAATTAGGTAAATCTTTATATCTCATGTGATAATAATAGGAAACTAATATTGATGCAAGATCCCCTATGGGAAATAAGTAGAGATGTCAGATCCACTATGTGATAGAAAATAAGTAGTGACGTCCAATAAACAATCATATGAATGTATTGGTAGTTATCCAAGAAATATATTATGATTGTATATTATTATACATGTTCTATGTTTTCTAAAAACTTAATATTATGTTATGGTTCAAGATTAATATTTATTATCTCATGTTTCTAAACTCTTATGTCATATTATATGATTTATCATTTAAGGTTAAATATCTTTTATTCGTGATTTATGGAAAAAAATTTGTGGTTCTATATTTATTAAATGATTTCTCATATTCATATAATGTAACATCTTAATGAATATTTGATAAAAGTTTCCATAACTGAGTGATTGATTTCACCCTTTCATTTATTTTCATTTTACCCAAGGAGTTTCTATAATTATATATTTTTATTTTTGATAATCCCTATTTTTAGTTGGGTTGAGAGAGAAATCTTACTTGACCCAAATTCCCGAAGTCACAATCCTGAATTACATGGAATGTGGGTCTAGGGTCACCAACACTTAACAATTTTAACCTGAATACATTGAAATAACCCCTCCCCATCACCTATTAAAATATATATTTGATTCAACTCCTAGAGTTTATAATGGCTTGAATTTCACTTGTTCATAACTTCATGGGATGATGGAATGTCCAAAACATACCTCCTTTAATTTTGGGTCTGGTTTTCTCTGCCTGATGACTATTTTTTCTCTATCCATCAGCCATGGTTTCTTTAGTGGGCTTGGGCCTGCTCCACATCAGGTCCAAAAGGCTCTGTGTCCAAAATACCTGAATAATTTTGGATCATATGCCCTCTTTCCCAACAACCTTTGATGGTCCATAGGCCTGATGACCTGAAGGACCAATTTTTTAGCCAGAAGCCCCAATTCAGGTGAGCAGTGTAGCTACTATAGTACAGTTATAATAACTCTAAATTTATCCCCTGCCTAAATTAGAACTCGGGTTTCATGGAGTATGATAGGGTTTATTTACATATCGAACAACACCTTAACTACTTCCCCATATAATTACATATAGGTATTTATATAAATGAATTATTATGTAGATATATTTTGGGGGTTCTTTCAGTTATTGACTGAATTAGTATTTTTATACAACTAATACCCAATGATAGTAAACCTTTTTATAATTGGTTTATGTGATTATTTATGTGATATAATGTTTGAATTATAAAAATGATGTTAAATATATGAAATTTTATGTTGGTTTATATCACTTTGTATAAAATACAGTATGTAAATTATGTTTTTTGATCACCACACATGGGAGTGAGGTTTTATGGAATCTCACCACCCATCATAACATAATAAACCATACATAAAAATTTCAGAAGAACAGAATTTAATTCATCATTAATTCATAGATTAAAATGAACTAATAAAAAATGTGTTTCGTGAAAATTTACTCAAAACAAAATCATAAAAAATCCATTGAAAGAAGTTGGAGGAAATAATTAAATAATATCCCCAATGAATCTTAAAAATTATTAAGTGATATTGACATAGATAAATAATACTCTTATAAAATCATTAGAAATATGCTTTAAAAAAAGTAAATGTACCTTTTTTTGATAACTTTCAAAAGATGAAAACTTCATATAATAATAGAAACATGATTTTCATTAAAAAATAATGTAAAATTGTTAAGGAATATTAATAAATATTAACAAACATAGTTTAAGGAAAGGGAAATAATTTGTTAAATACTAAAAATTAATTTTCATACCTTTATAAAGAAAGTTAAAAATAACCTTTGTGGAAAATATTAAAAAGATTCCATATTAAAAAATAAAGTCAAAACTTGTTTAAATTGGCTTAAACAATAATTGTAATATATATAATATTATTCTTTAAATATTATAAAGAATAGTTATATGTAAGTGAAAGATTTCGGTAAAAGATTTTAATTTTTTTAAAGAAATGATTTAAAATAAAACCTCTTATAGCTTTTAAAATAAAACCCCCTGAAAGAAACAACATGAAAAGTAATTTTAAATTCAAATAGTAAAGAGTAAATAATGATATAAGATTTCAGATAAGTATTATATAAAAATATAAATGGAAATAGTTGTATAATTTGAAATATGTCTCAATGATGTCAAATTGAGACAAAAACTTTTACAAATATTATAACATTTGAATCAATAACATATTGAAAGGGTGAAAAATAAATAGAACTTTTGATACCATGATTAAAGAGATAATTATAATATAATATTTCAAATAGATAATTTATATACCATATAAAAGAAAATAGGTTTCTAATATGAAATATGTCTCAAAAAAGGAAATTGAGACAAAGAACCCTTACGAAATTTTATAATAAAAGAATAAATCCATTGAAAGAAATAACTTTTTTTAAAATTTAAAATTCCAAGAATTACAGGGAAAAAATAGTGTATAAGATTTGAAAAGGGTAATGAATCAATTTATACTCATATGACACGAAACATGGATCATAATATAAAACATGTCTCAAGGAATTAAAATTGAGACCAAGAACCATTCCCTCATGCTTCTTCTTAGTCAGATATTCCATAACATCCCAGTGTAATAAATTTTGTTTTATTATACATATAAATAATAAACATATTCATATTTACTTTAATTTATACCATATATTTATAATTTCTTATTATCCATATATTAATTTTTTATTGTTAAAATTAACTTTCAAGTTTTAATCATTTTATTTCCCTTATATGCATTGATTTAGGGATTACATCCCTTGAGTCTAGTTTATGGGTTCATAATATCCATAATTTTCATTCTCAAATAATTCATGTGTTTGATATAATTCCATAGTAACATATATAAATCATCAAAATTTTTTTGAAGTTCATATAGAATACTTAAAACAAATTGGTGCTTATTAAATTAACAAAAGTAATTGAATATATTAGAAAAGATACTATTTAATATTACCAATAAGAAATTATAAAAACATCTTAAATTATTTATTAATACATATTACTAAAAAAACTAGTTTAATCATTCATTTATGAGATAAACATTTTAACGATGTTCATGTATATGGAAACCCCATAAAAATAAAAACATGTTATAACATCTGAATAAGTAATAATATATAGACCATATACTTTTATACATATTATTACATGATTTTAAGCATTATTATACATCAAATAAAAACCAAGGATTAAAAAGTATAGTGTATTTGGAAGACTGGGTATAGAATTATAAAAATTAAAACCAGAATAAAATAAAAAATATTTAATCTCCAAAATTATATCCTAATTTTCTTTTATCTCCAACATCTGCCTAGGATAACCTAGGGAATATAAAGACAAAAGGTATTATCTAAAAATACTATTACTGGAATGGACATGGAAAATAATCACATCACATGAGTAAGATGTCATAACATGATAACATATAAGGCATGGATCATGAATAAACATATAGATACATAACCTATAGAACATAGAATCATATGATCATAGAAATATAGGAATGTGGTAACAAAATATATCAGGAAATAAACATGAGTCTAGGATAGCTTCCAAGATGATATCACATGGTGGAAAGAGTCCCATAATGGATTAGGTTTTCTCCTGAATCCCATACATAAAATCTCATGAGACAAGACATTACCCAGTGAATTGGAGTGATATCTTGGTGCACCCATCATAACATGTACATGCATATGTGTGCCACATAATTAAATCAAACATAAAGAACTCATGGAAAGAAATGAGTTTAATAATCATGTCGTAAGGGAAAACTTAAGGGTGTATCATAATGGTATCCATAAAAGAATGGATTAAATCATTATTGATCATTAATAAGGGAAACATAATAATATACATTTAATAATAATTTCCAAATTGATTTAAAACAAGAAAGATGGTGTTTAGGTAACCTTAGAAATGTGCTACTTAAGTGCAGTTTTATGGAAAAGAAAAAGTATATGCCCAGGAAGATAAAGGAATAATTGTTTATATAAAAAAATGAACTAAAATAATTTTTAATGATAAAATTTTTTATTTTATAAAAATATTGGTGGCCTAAACTAGTTTATGAAGTGTACTTGAAAATGGGTAAAAAATGTTAAAGTTCCCTTTAATCGGGTTTTCTTATTGAGAGGAATTGAGAACAGAACCTTTTAAAACATATATTTACCCATCAAAGAAAGATTAATTGATCTATATAAATATGTGTCAAACTTATACATATAATTTATAAGAATTATATAATAATAATAAAGAGGTAAATTGAGGAAAGGAGAGGCAAATTAAAACCCAAAGGTAATATGGAGGTGCGGAGAGATCCCTTACTTATGCCTGAATGCATTATTCACTTGAACTAAATGCCCTGGAAAATAAAATTATATCCATTAATTAATTAATTCATGTCATCTTCCACATATATTTTATTTGTTATAATTTTATTAACTTAATTTATATCCATTTTGATGAGTTATAATGTTCAATTTTATTGTTCTGGGAGCATTTGTTTTATGGTTTCAAGATCGGTTCATTTTTGTATAATTATGGAAGTTACTATAAAATTTGAACAATTATATAGAACTAAAATTTTCTGGTATTAATGAACTTCTAAAATTTTGAATGATCCCATGTATCATTTTTTTTGAAATTAGGATGATTCATTTGATAAAATGTTAATGAAAAATATTTACTTTCTTTTAGTGGTATTTACAACCATCACAAACTAATATTGTTTTATTTTATATTATGTAAATATATTTTTCTATAAAATGAAATAAGCTATAATATAAATATTAAAATTTAATTTAACCACAATAATAGTTCTATTACTTGCCTTGAAATAAGTAATAGAAAACAAAAACTCATCACTAATGAAGAAAGTGAACTGACATATTATTGGTGATGTTTTCATTTTTACAATAAAAGGACGAGAGAAGAGATTTGATGATACATATTACAATAACACAACAAAATTATATTATATATATTATATTGGATTTATTATGTCACTTTTTATAGAGTGTGAGTATAAGGTAGAAGATATTAATAATTTAAAATAGAAAGATGAAGTATTTTACCTCTTTAATGTTGTCTCGTTGAGAACCTCTATAAGTCCCTTGGAATTAGTCTTTTGGTTATACCAAAAACACTAGGACATGGGTAAGAGGCTTGGGAAGTTAATTGGGTAGAATATTGGAAATATCCAAATCTTGAAGGTGTGAGTAGAAGGGGTTGCGAGGGTGGTATTTATAAGGTGGGAGAGGGGTGGTTTTGAGAATTATATTCAATAATTTATTATTTTGGCTCAATGCTATCAATAGTATTGATTATTGTGACCATATATAGTAACTAGTGAATGTGAGTTCTAAATAATGGGTGTTTATATTATTCATCACTCAAGCATTCATATATTGGCTTATAATGTTAAATATAGTAAATTGTTGTATTTCACTACTAAAAATCCCTTATATTAGAAAAATCCAAAAAATTCACCTCATCTATTTTATAATG
Source organism: Viscum album (assembly GCA_963277665.1). NCBI lineage: Eukaryota > Viridiplantae > Streptophyta > Magnoliopsida > Santalales > Viscaceae > Viscum > Viscum album. The sequence goes on from OY728119.1 coordinate 649,338,163, forward strand.
TGTATATTTTGAAATGGAATCATTTTTTGAAACTAATTTTCTATATATAGAAAATTTAATTTTTAAATTAAATCAACATTTCTTCGAAAAATATCTATTTTAATATTTTATGACCCTTTAAAAAATTACTTATAGTATAATAAAATTATATAATAATTATAATACAACATAATATTAATTTATGAATCATTTTTATGAACATAAATTTTCTTTTAAATCATTTCACTCATTATAAAATTTCAAATAAAATAATTTAAAAAATATAATTTATCATTTTTAAAACATTTATTTACATGTACCATGATATTAATATAACATATTTCACTTTATAAGAAACCTAAATATCATTTTAAATTTTCCATAGATGTGGTTACTATTCTAACAGTTAGATTACTATTCCTAATAGTCATATTACTATTCCAATCGGTCAAATTTATAATGGTCATATGGCTTCTCTACTTCCTATAAATACCTCTTATTACATTAATTATTCATTCACTTATATCATTTCTTAAAGTTAACATATAATTTCATATTTAAAAAGAATATTTTATTACTAACATTATTTTTTATTTCTACATCTTTGTTTGTGAATGAGGCCATTATAATGGATTGATCATATCCAAATTTTATAATATTATTATCTTATTTTCTATTTATTATCCCACTCTAATATTTGGTATTCTTATTGGTTTATTTGTCAACAAAAGTATCATTATTAATTTATGAGAATAATTTTTTTTTGGTTTCTCTATGTATGTGTTTTATATTTAATGACATAATTAAAAGAATGGAAATCTCATTGATAAAATTCTAGGTCGTTACATTCTTCCCCACTTATGAAATTTCACTCTCAAAATTTTGTTTTACATACTAAGGTAAAAACAAGAGAGAGTACTTATCCTTCATCACATCCTTAGGTTCCCATGTTGACCCTTCATATTTTTTTGGTTCCTTCATATCACTTTGACAGGGTGAGTAGTCTTGTTGCATACAACTTTATCTATATGGTCCAAAAACTTCACTGAATGCTCCTCATAAGAGAGATCTTTTCCAATCATACCGCCTTTGAGTTCAGAACAAGTGAGGGATCTGGTATGTACTTCCTCAATAGTTATGTGATGAATATATCATATACTTAATACATGGTAGCTGGAAGTTATATTCGATACGTCATATCTCTAATGAGATCAAGAATTTCAAAGGGGTCGATGTGCCTGGGATTTATCTTTTCCTACTTACCTAATCTCATGATTCTCTTCCATTGATATATATAAAGGAATACAATGTATCCAACCTAGAACTCTAAGTCTCGTTGATGATTTTTTTCATAGCTCTTATATTGACTTTGGGCTACCCTGATGTGTTGTAGAATGGTCTTCACCTTTCCTACCATTTCTTCAACAATTGCAGTCCCCAATAGCTTACATTCAATAACTTTATCCCAACATGTAGGTGTTGTGAATATTTTCACACAAAGGGATTCATATGGGTCCATTGGTATTCTTGAGTGGAAACTATTTTTTTAATAAAATTTGACTAGATTAATATGCTAGTCCCATCCTTTTATGAGGTCAATTGATTAGGATCTCAATATATCTTCCATTTTATGAATAGTATACTTGAACTAGCAATCCATTTGGGAGTGATAAACTATACTGATGTTTACATCAGTGTTTAGGTAATGTTGGTGAATTTTCTAGAACATGGTGGTAAAACTCATATCTCAATAGGATACAATAGATAATGGGACTAAATTTATCCTCACCACTACTCTACTGTATATATGTGCTAGTTTATTTAGAGATAATTCCTCTCTAACTATGATAAATTACATATTCTTTCTAAGATTATCCACAAAAAACCATATAGAATTATTTCCTCTAGATATCATTGTAAATCATGTGAAAAAGTCTATGGTGATTTTTTCTCATTTCCATGTAAATATGTGTAATGATTGCTTCATCCCATTAGATGTATTCCTTTTATCCTTCACTTGTTAACATACCTAGCACTTTGATGTAAATTTAGTGATCTCCTTCATTATAGTGTACAACCAATGATTCTCTCAAAGACCTCGATATATCTTTCTTCTTCTTGGGAGGATGGAGAAGGTAGATCTATGTGTAACATTCAAAATATACCTATTTATCTTGGGATTTGATGGTACACATAGTCATGACCCAAATCTCTCAAATCCTTCCTTATCAATTTTCAACTCTGAGTATTTCCCATTTTTAATATCTTCTACCTTCTTCTAAATTACATATTATCACTTTGAGCATTCTTTATCTTCTCTAAAAGGGATAGTTGAGAAATCATTTAAGAAATGAATTATAACTTTCCTTCCTTTATGATTCCCATGTCCATCATTTTCAAGTTAAAAAAGATTTAATCCTTCTCAATTATCATCACTAATAAAGGTGCAGGATCCTTTCTACTTAGAGTATGTACCACTTTATTTTCTTTATCAGGATAGTATTGGATTGAGAAATCATAGTTCTTCATGTGTTATAATCATCTTCATTTTCGCATGTTAATATCCTTCAGTGTCAATATATATTTGAAGCTATTGTGATCAGTATATATCTCACCCTTCTCCCCATAGAGATAATGCCACTATATTTCCAATGTTAATATCATATCCTCCAACTCCAGATCATGTGTGGGATAGTTTTTGTCATTAAATTTCAACTTACTTAAAACGTAAGCTATCATATTATCATTTTTCATCAGTATAAATCCTAGTACTTTCTTTGATGCATCATTTTATACCATAAATATTTCCCCAATTGTGGGTAGTGTAAGTATTGTTGCAGTGATAAGCCTCTTTTTCAAATCATTCACACATTCTTCACATTCACTAGTCTAAAAAAACATTAATCCCTTTCGAGTTATCTTTGTTATTGGTTTTGAAAATCTTGAAAATTTATTCACAAATCCTCGATATACCCATATAGACAAAGAAAACTATAGATATTCATTGTATATACTGGTCTGGGACACTCCTTAATTGACTTTTTCAAAAAAGGGTCCACAAATATCCCTTTACTGGTGATAACATACCCCAAGAAACATAATTATTCCATCCAGAACTCACATTTACTATACGTTTCATATAGTTTATCCCATCATAATGTCTTTTGCATAGTATTAAAATGATCCTCATGCTCTTACTTGATCTTTGGGTATATCATAATATCATATATAAAGACTAATACAAATTTTTCAAGGTAAAATCTAAAGACTCTATTAATTAAGTCTGTGAATATTTTTGGAGCATTAGTGAGTCTAAAAGGAATAACTATGAACTCATAATGTCCATACCTTGTTCGAAAGGTAGTCTTGGGAATATATTCTTTATTCACCTTTAATTGGGCATATCCTGACCGGAGGTCCACCATAGAGAAATAATTGGATGCATTTAGTTGATCAAAAAATCCATCTATCCATATTATAAGATGAACATTATTTATCATAATTTTTTGAGATCATGATAATAAATGAATAGGTCCATTTTTTCATCCTTCATCTTAACGAAGATGACTGGTGCACCCCAAAGTAAAGCACTTGAATGTATAAAACCCTTGTCTATATTCTCTATTAACTGCTTATTCAGCTCTTCAAACTCAATGGTGGCCATCCTATAATAAGTATTTGATATTGGAAGAGATCTTGGTATAATTTCAATTGATAACTCAGACTCTCAGTCTGGTGGAAGACTGGAAAATTCTTCAAGGAATACATAGGTGTAGTCCCTTACAATGGGCATGTCTTTAAGCATGATCCTCTCTTTTATATCAATAATTTGAGCTATATATTCTTACTCAAATGGAAATAATATCCACACTTGAGTTGTTTATTACCAATATTATTCATTCACCTCTTTACACTTGTAACGAATTGGAGGATGCCTTAGGATGTGAAGAGTGATCTCCCTCTCCCAACATTTGATTTTTGATTTATACAAATATAGTCAATCCATGCCCAATTTTTAATCAAACTCAAATAAAGGAAGTAATACGATATTTTCTAGGAGGTTTATTCCACAAAAAGTTTCTAAGTAGGAGTTAAAAATATTGAATGTTAATAATTTCCTCATTTTTTTGTCCTTATGGATAACTCGACCACCATATTTTGTGGTGGTGTTTGAACAGTACTAATAAAATTTAATTATATGAAACAATGTATAGATCTAAAATAAAAAGGTATGTTTTATATTCCTTATTGAATAAGCACCAAAAATGTAACAACATAATTATTAGAATTCACCTCAATAGTAGTGATAGTATATGTCCTTCCTTGCTGAATTGGAGGTTGTTGTCATTGATTGTCTTCAGTAACCCTTGGATTAGTGAATTGGATTGCATAATTCTCGTGTTCCTTATATTTGGAACACTATATTGTAATTTGAGTGCTGATATGGACCTTCATTTATTCATTCATGTTAGTGTGCTTCTTCATATCCCTTTAGCAATGATTATCTGGATGCCCCTCTTTTCCATATCTGAAGCATCTCCCACTACACATTAGATTGTTCCCAAGATGCTACTTCCCACAATTTTTACATGTGTGATATTGGGTTTTCTTTTCTCCATGGGATTTATCTATTGACCTTTCCATATTAAACTCCATTTACCCTTTTAATCTTCAAGTCCATGAGAACAATGTGATTCTTTAATTTCCATCTCGACCTTATGGTCACAATGGAGAATCTTCTCAAACCTTTCAAAGTCTCGAATCACCAATAGTTTTTGTAGAATCCTATTTCTTCTACTAAATAAGTGATCCTCCTTTATTTTAGTGTTCATGACAAATAAAAAGGTGCATTTTTAAAGACTTATATTTTTTTCATTGTATTCCCTAATAGACTCGTCTTCCTTTTGTTTTAGTCTAAGGAACACCTTATCTATCTTAAGAGGGATAGTTTGGGGGAAATATTTGTTGAAAAATATTTTCTTGAATAATTCCCATTCTATAGAATAATTTTCATCATTATACTTTAGTTTTTTATCAATTTACACCAATGATCAGCTTCCCCATCAAAACGATATACCAATAGTACAACATTCTATTCTTCTGAGTATTGGAGGGTAGAGAATATATTCTTAGTGGGTTTAATCCATTATTTTAAGATGAGGGGATTAGAAGATACAATAAATATAGGAGGCATTTGTCACATAAAATATTCAACCAAAACATCAAATTTCATAGGAGAAAGAAGGAGTTAAACATGATTCATGTTATTATTCATATTGAACCATTTGAGATGGTACTATCATGAAGTTCCGATCTCCCGTTCCCATCAGGTTTGGCATATGATTAAGGAAATCATCACATTTCCTATCACATTGGTTGTTAGCATAGTTTATCCTATTTTTATCTATTAACTATAAAAGTAAATAAATAATTTAGGTGCGTCTTTAATACTTAGCTAATGATCATATAAAAAGGCAACTGTAAACATATAAGGATAAACCTATAAATGAAAATTATATCCTAACTTATGATTCCCTATGTTTCAATCTAGGTTATCCAAGGTGATGGAATTATCCCGAGGGTTATTACTAAAGTTTTCTAACTCTAATTCCTAAAAATAACTAGACTGTGGATTTGATACCAACTATAGTGACCCTATTCTTCTACACTTATTATTACATGATTTTAATCAATATTATCTATCAAATACAAACCAGGGATAACAAGTTATAGTGTCTTTAGAAGAATATGTGAGTAATTATGAACCTTGAAACCAGAAAAAAAACATATTTTTATTACTATACATAATTAGGACTTAAATTCATTTGATCCCTTATATCTTCATTGAATAAAATGAGGAAGACATCAACAAAAAGGGATGTTCTAAAAATCCCGATAAGTGAATAAGCATGGAAAAGAAACACAACACATGAGTTAGAAGGCATAACATGATAACAAATAAGGTATGGATAATGAATAAACATATAGATACATAACATATGAAACATGTAATATAAGGATCATAGAAATATAGTAATGTGGAAAAAACTTATATCATGGAATAAATATGAGTCTACAATAACCTCCAAAATGCTATGACATGGGGGATAGAGTCCCATAATGGATTATGTTTACTCTCTAATACTAGACAAAACATCTCATGGGACAAAACATTGCCCAATTCAAGGGATAACTATATGATTTCACCCATCATAACATGTACATGGATATGAGTTCCATGTAAATAAATCAACCATAATGAATAATCATAAGGGATTCCCATAGAAATAAATGGGTTTTGTAATCATGTCATAAGGGAAATACAAAGGGTGTATCATAATGGTATCCATAAATAAAGAGATTAAATCATTATTGGTTATTAATAAATTAAAAAATAGGAATATATTTTGAAAAATTATTTCCAACTTAATTGAAAAAAAAAGAGTGCTTAGGTAACATTTGAAATGTGCCACCTAAGTGCGATTTTAAGGAAAAGAATAAAGAGTATTTTCAGAGGACAAAGACATAATCATTTGTATAAAACCAAAAATGAACTAAAATACTTTTTAATGATAAAATGGGTGATTTTATAAAAATATTTTTGGCTTAAAATATTATATGTATTGTACTTAAAAATGGGTAAAAAATGGAAAAGTTCGCTTTAATCAAGTTTGCTTATCAAAAGGATTTGAATAGGAAACCTCTTAAAACATGTATTTACCCATAAAATAAATATTAATTGAGCTATATACACATTTTTGGAACATATAAATAGATTTTTTTTGAATTATATAATAATAATGAAGATTTAAATTGATTCAAGGAGATAGAAATCCTAAACCGAAGGTAACATAAAGGTTTAGAGAGATCCCTTACCTATTATCCAAATGTATTTTTCACTTGCACTTAACACTACCACAAAACTGGGCAACGCCAGCGCCAACCCTTTATCAGCACTAAAGAAAAAGAACTGATAAATGGGAGGCCTTTATCAGCGCTCAAAAAAGCGCTCATAAATGGTTCCTTTATCAGCGCTAAAAAAGCACTGATAAAAGTGCCCCTTTATAAGCGCTTTTTTTAGCGCTGATAAAGGGACCCCCTTTATCAGTGCTTTTTTAGTAGCCCTGATAAAGGGTCGACTTAAAAAAAATTAAAAAAATAATAATATATAAATATAGTTATATAGTTATATTAAAATAAATATAATATATAATTTTTAAATATATTTTAGATAAGTATAAATGTACATTTACACTTATTATACTTAATATATAAGATATTTAGTGAAAATGGATTCTTAAAAATTTTAAAAAATATTTTTAATTAATAATTTTCTAATAATTATAGAGTAATGGTCATTTAATAACAATTTGAATACTAAAAAAATTAAAAAAATTAAAAAAAGATTCAAAATATGTTGAAAACGCAACTCGAACTTCAAACGGCCATAACTTTTGATATGGGTGTCCGTTTGAGCTCTACCACATATCAAATGGAAGCCTACGACGAGCTCAACATGGTTGTAACTTGGGGTGACCCCAGACAAGTGTTTTTCGTGGCCAAAAGAGGCCCAGAAGGCCTCCAAAACTGAGTTTTTTGTCGGGGTACCCAGATTTTTTAACATTTTCTGGATTTTCAGCCTCGTTTAAGGGGGTATTATTGGATTTTTTTGGTGGGTAATGAATTTATTCCAAGGTATTACTTTCATATTGATATTATGTCTTTGAAATTTTATCCTTTTTTATAATTCACTGCTATTTATAATCAAATATATAACTATATGTACATATATTTTATATATTCACACCTAAAAAATAAATTTTTTAAATAAATAATTAAACATATTTACATATAAAATATACTACCTTTATCTAAATAATAACTAGTATCCATTTTATTTAAAATACCAATATATGAATATTTTTATAACTACTATATATTAATATAACTATATATATGTTCATATAACTATATATATATTAATATAACTATATGTATATATTAATATGACTATATATATATATTAATATAACTATATATATATTAATATATATATATATATTAATATAAATATGTATTACTATACGAATAAATATAACTAAATATATATATATAAATAAATAGATATATCATGAATAAGAGAACAAATCAATATAGGGTAGTGGCAAAGGCTTTAGGTGCGTAGGGGGGAGGTCTCGAGATCAAATCCAGGTGGAGGCATGGATGCACTCGTAAGGTTGATTTAAAGGGGTAGCACTGATAAAGGGTGTAGGCGGTGCGGGCGGGCACTAGAGGTGCAGGAAAGCGCTGATAAAGGGGGGCTCAAGTGCTGTAAAAAGCCCCCCCGAGATTGGCAGTATTTTTTTTTATTTTTTTAAGTTTTTTTAGTTTTTTTTAATTATTTTTATTTTTCTCAACGCTAAAAACTAGCGCTGATAAAAGTGTTCTTTTCTCAGCGCTCTAAAGAAAGCGCTGATAAAAGACCCTTTTATCAGCGCTTCGTTTTTGCGCTGACAAAAGACCCCTTTTATCAGCGCTTTTTTTAGCCCTGATAAAAAGGGTCTTTATTAGCGCTTTTTGGAGTGCTGATAAAGGGGACCCCCCCCCCCCCTATCTTCGATGGCTTTATCAGCGCTTTTCTAGAACTGATAAAGGCCATTTTTAGCGCTGATAAAAGCCGTATTTGAAGTAGTGTAATGTCCTAGATAAGAAATTTAGATCCATTAATTTCTTAATTTTTAACCTATTAAACATATATTTGATCTATTATAATCTTATTAAGTTAATTTATGAACATTTTGATGAGTTATATTGTCCAATTTCATCATTTTTAGAGTATTTAATTCATGGTTTCAGTATCGGTTCACTTGGGTATAATTATGTAAGTTCTTGTCAAATTAGAATAATTCTCCAAAAGAGGAATTATATGGTATTAATTCAATTATACAATTTAAAATGGTCCCATATATCATTTTTTATAAAATTAGTCTGATTTATTTTATAAAACGTTAATGAAAAATGTTTAGTTTATTTTTTGCAGTTTTTACGACCATCGCGAACTAGTGTCATTTTATTTTATATTATATCCATATATTAGTTCCATAACATAAAATAAGTCATGATATATGTATTAAAATATTTTTTTAACCATAATAATTGTTTTATGACTATATTTGAATACAGTATGGAAAATGAAAACTCGTTGTCCACGAAGGCAGTGAACCAACATATTAAGGACAATGTTTTCACTTTTACAATAAACAAAGGAGAGAAGGGATTTGATGATAGATATTACTTTAACTCGATAAAATTTTAGTATATATATTATACTATAGTTATCTTTCCACTTTGTATAGTGTTTATTATAAGATAGAAGAAATAATGAATTTAAAATAAAAAGATAGAGGGTTTTTTCTCTTGAATTTCATCTCCTTGAGAACCTCCTTAAGGCACTTGGAATTGGTTTTTTAGTTATACTAGAAACAATATTAAATGAGGAAGATTCATGGTAATGTAATTGGGAAAAATATTTTCAAACTAAAAATCTTAAAAGGTGTGAGGAGAATGGGTGGTGAGGGTGATATTTATAAGTGGAGGATATGGGTGTTTTTTATTATTATATTCAATAATTTATAATTTTGGCTCAACACTATCAATGGTATATATTATTGTGAATATTTAAATTTAATAGTGTGTTTTAGTACAAACTAATGGGTTTTAACATCATGAATGACTAAAAAATTCATATATTTGGCTTATAACGTTAAATAACGTAAATTACTATATTTCACTATTCACTAAAAATTCAACTATTTTAGAACAATTTGAAAAATTCACCCAAAACATTTTTTGATGTATATATTTTAAAAATGGAATAATTTTTGTGAAAATAATTTTTTAAATATGAGAAATTCAATTTCTAATTAAAATAATCCTTTATTCAAAAAATACATATTTTTATGTTATAATGGATTTTTTTACCCTTTGAAAATTTACTTATTGTCTCATAGAATCATATTATAAATATAATAGAACATAATAATAATTTATGAATCCATTTTATTAAAAATAATTTTCTTTTAAATCATTATATTCATTATAAAAATAGAAATAAAATATTTATGAAAACTTAATTTATCATTTAAAAAAACTATTTACTTTTACCATGATATAAATTTACCATATTTCATTTTGTAAGACACCTAAATATAATTTTAAATTTACATAAATGAGGTTTTTATTATAACAGTATAATTATTATTCATAACTTTCATATTACTATTCCAATAGTCAAGTTACTTTTCTAATCGATCATAATTATAAAGGTCATATCGGTTCTCTACTTCCTATAAATACCTATTGTTCTATTCATTCTTAATTCACTTTTATCTTCCCTTGAAGGTTACATATACTTTCACCTTCAAAATTATTATTTTATTATTAAAATTATGTTTTATTTTTATAGTTGTGTTCATGAGTGCAGTCATTCTAGTGGATTGAGCATATCCAAATTTTCCTATTCATATTATCTCATTTTCCATTTATTACCCCCACTATAATATTTTGAATTATTTTTGGTTTATTTCCTAACTAATTTATAATTATTCATTTATGAGCACAATTGTTTTGTTAGTTTCTCTATGCATTGTTTTTATACCTTTTGATATAATTAAAGGATGGAAATTCCATTGAAAATTTCTAGATTGTTACATTCTTTCCCCATTCTAAAATTTTACCCTAAAAATCTTGTTTTAGATACTAAGGTGTGAAAATGTGAGGATATTTCTCATTTATCATTTCTTCTTGTTCCTATATCGCCTCTTCGTATTTTCCGTTTCTCGAGAACACTTTGAACAGGGAATAGTCTTGTTGCAAAGAACTTTATCTTTACAGTCCAAGATCTTCCCTGGATGATCCTTATAAGAGAGATCAACTTCCATTTGTAACACCTTTGAATTCAGTACATGTGAGTTGTCTTGTATGTACTTCCTTAATAGGGATACGTGGAATACATCATGTATTTAAGACATGGTTTTTAGAAGTTCTATCTGATATTATACAACTCTGATGAGATCAATAATCTCAAAGGGTCTAATGTACGTAGTAATTAGCTTTCTATTCTTCCCAAATCTCATGATTCACTTCCTTATAGATATGAAAAGGAATACCATGTATCCAACATCAAACTCTAAGTATCATCAATTATTGTATCTATAACTCTTATATATACTTTGGGATATCATGATTTACTATTGAATGGTCTTCACCTTTTCTACCTTTTCATCGACCATTTTAGGATCCAAAAGCTTATGTTCACTGGCCCTATCCGATCATGTATTTATTCTGCATTTTATCCTATAAAGGGTTTCATATGGGGGCATTTGGATTCTAGAGTGGAAAATACTATGGTAAGGTAATTATTCCATAGGAAGATGTTAGTTTCATTCTCATTTGAATTCTATCATGTATTCTCTCAAAATATCTTCCATTTTCTAAAAATTCCACTCAAACTAACCATTCATTTGTGGGTGATAATCCATACTTAAGTTTAGCTCATTTTTTAGGTCATGTTGGATACTTTTCCAAAACATTGAGCTAAAACTCATATCTCGATCATATATAATCAACAATGGTACTCTATATAGCCTCACCCCTTCTCTAATGTATATTTGGGCAAGTTGATCGAGTGAGAAGTCCTCTTTCATTATGAAAATGGGTGCAGCCTTTGTAATAAGATCCACAACGACCCATATATCATTATTTCGTCTGGATGTCTTTAGAAGTCCTGTGAAAAATTCCATTGTGATTTTTTAACAATTCTATGTAGGTATGGGTAATGGTTGCACCATCCCCTTAGACATATATCTTTCATCTTTAACTTGTTTACATACCAATCACTTTTATGTAAATTTAGTGATCTTGTTCTTCATATTTTCTCACCAATAATGCTCTCAAAGATCTCAATACATCATTGTGATCCATGGGTGGATAAAGAAGGTCAAGCTATGTGCATCATTAAAAATATCCCTCTTTATCTCTAGATTTTATGGTACACATAGTTGTGCCCCAAATCTTATGACCCCTTCCACATCAATTTTTATCTTTGATTATTTCCCATTTCTAAATGATTCCACCTTCTAATGAATTTCTACATAATCTCTTTGATAATCCTTTATCTTCTATAAAAGGGACGGTTGAGAAATAATTTGATAAAGGAATGATGATGTTCCTTCATTTATGATTACCATGTCCATCCTTTGCGAGTCTAATAAGAATGGATCCTTCTCAATTCTTATCATTGATAATGTTGTAGGATCCTTTCTACTTAGAGAATATTTCACCTTATTTACTTTACCATGATGGTAGTGGAATGAGAATTCATAATCCTTGATGATCTCTAATAATATTTGTTGGTTCATGTTAATATCCTTCTATGTGAATATATATTTGAGGCTATTATGATGAGTATATATATCACCCTTCTCCCCATAGAGATAATTCGACCATATTTTCAATGTGAAGATCACAGCCACCAACTCTAGATCATGTGAGTGGTAGTTTTATCATGAAATTTCATATTCCTTGAGGCATAATCTATCACTTTATCATTTTCCACTAGTACATAGCCAAAGAGTTTGTTTTATGTGTTGGTGCATACCATAAATATTTCCCCACTTTTCTGTAGTTTCAGTATTTGTGCATTGATAATCCTCTTTTTCAAATATTTCATTTAGTCTTTACATTCACTAGTCTAGAAAAACTTTACTCCCTTCCGAGTCAGCTTGTTTATTGGGTTTTTAAATCATGAGAAGTTATTTAAAAATCATTGGTAATATCCAGCTAAACCAAGGAACTTATGAATCTCCATTAAAGATACAGGTCTAGGCCACTCCTCGGTTTCCTTTCTCTTAGAAGGGTCTATAGATATCCCTTTATTGGTTATAAAATTCCCTAATAAAGATTATTACACCATCCAAAAGTTATATTTACTATACTTTTCATATAGTTTATCTCATCATAATGTCTTTATAATGTTATTAAAATTCTCTTCATGCTTCAGCATTCTATTGAAGCATATCAGAATATCATCTATAAATACTACCACAAATTTTTCAAGTTAATATCTAATAACTATGTTAATTAAGTCTGTGAGTATTTCCGGACAATTTTTGATTCCAAAAGGTATAACTGTGAACTCATAATGTCCATACCCTATTACAAATTAAGTCTTGGGAGTATCTTTCTTATTTACCTTTAATGGGTGATATCCTGACTAAAGGTCCACCTTAGAGAAATACATGGCCCCAGGTTGTTGATCTAACAAGTCATCAATCCATTTTAGGGGATACATGTTATTTATCATGATTTTTTTGACCTCATGATAATCAATACAGAGGACCGTTGATCCATCCTTATTCTTGAAAAATAGGAACCATGCACCCCACAATGAAGCACTCATATATATAAAACCTTAGTTGATATTCTCTTGTAACTACTTATTTAGTAATTCAAAATCAATGGTTGTTATCCTATAAGGAATATTTGGTATTGGAATAGATCCAAGTAATTTTTCAATTGATAACTCAACCACTTTATCTGTAGGAATACTGGAAAATTCTTCAAGGAACATATCGGTTTAGTCCCTCGTTATGGGAAGTCTTCAAACATGTTCCTTTTCTTTATATCAATAATTTGAGCTATATATGCTTTCTCATTTGGAAATAATATCCACACCTGAGTTGATGATTCTGAATTAGATTCATCCTCCTCCTTACACTTGTAAATAATTGAAGGATTTCTTGGTATGTGAAGATTTATCTCCCTCTCCTAATAGTTGATTTTAGATTTACATAAAGATATCAAATCCATTCCCAATATAGTATAAAATTCCACTAAAGTAAGTAATATAAGATTTTCTGGGAGGTTAATTACACAAAAAATTATCGGGGAGAAGTTATATACTTTGGATACAATAATTTCAACATTTTACATCCTCATGGACAACTCAACAACCATATTTTGAGCTAGTGTTTGAATATTAATACTAAACAAATAGGATATGAAATAACGCATAGAACCAAAATCAAAAAGTATGTTTGTTATTATTGAATGAATAACTGCCATAACTGTCACCACATCGTTATCAAAATTCACATCAACAGTAGTGATATCATATTCCTTTCCTTGATAACTTGGAGGTGGTTTTCATCGATTGTCTCGGACAACCCTTGGCTTAAGTAATTAGCTAACATAATTCCCATGTTCTTTGAATTTGAAACACTATATTTAATGATAACTATTGATCTAAACATTTCTTTATTCTTCCATGTTAGTGGGCCTCTTTGTATCCCTTTTAAAATAAGTAGCTTGATGCCCCTATTTTCCACATTTGAATTATATTCATATTCTCTTTAGATAGTTCTCAGGATGCTTATTCCCACACTTTTGACATGTGTGATGTTGTTTTTTCTTTCCTTCGTGGGTTTTTTTATCCTCTCATATCAAACTCCATTTTCCTATTTTTATATTCAAGACCATGAGACCACTGAGAGTCTCTAATTTCCATCTCAACCTTTATGTAATAATAGATAATCTCCTAATATCTTCCAAAGCATCAAATCACCAACACTTTTAATAGACTGAGATTTAATCCACTAAAGAAGTGATCCACCTTTCTTTCGATGATAATGACAAATCTAGAGGTGTATCATGAAATCCTGGTAATGTTTTCCGTATATGACTCGATAGAATCATCTTTGTTTTTCTTCAGTTCTAGGAACTACCTATCCATCATAAGATAGAGAATTTAGGGAAAATATTTATTGAATAATATTTTATTGAATATTTCCCATTAAATGGAAGAAATTTCCTCCTTAGACTTATTTTTTTTATTAGTGTCCACCACTGATCTTCTTCCCCATAAAAAGGATAGATTTATAGTATAAATTTCTCTTCTTATAAGCATTTGAGCATAGATAACATCTTCTCAACATAGTTAATCTATTATTATGTGATGAGGGACTAAAATATCCCATAAATATATGATTCCTTTTTGAATAAAAAAATTCACCGCTACTTGATCTTTCTTAGGAGAAGGAGGCCATTCCACACGATTCAAGTTATTATTCATAACTTTATCTAGTTTATCCATTAATAATAAGAAGTTTTCAGTACCCATTCCCATAAAGTTTGGAATCTCATTAGGGAAATCATCATAATCCCAATCACATTGGTTGTTAGTAAGGGTTATCCTATTTATAGCCATTAACTATAAAAAGAAAAAAAAGGGGGATTGGACACATAGATAATGAGCATATAAATAGGAAACTATAATATATAGGGATAAAAATATAAATTAAAAGTATGTCCAAACATATGATTCCCTAATTTTCAATTTAGGTTATACATTGTAATATAATTATCATTAGGGTTATTACCAAATTCTCCTAGTCCTAATCCCCAGAAATAACGTGGAGTTGGATTTGATACCAACTATAGAGACCCTAGACTTTTACACATATTATTACATGATTTTAAGCATTATTGTCCATAAAATACAAGCCAGTGATGGAAAATACTAGCTTCATTGGAAAACTATGTACATAATTTGAAAACATGAAACCATAATAAAATATATTTTTATTAATATCCATAATGAGAACCTTACTTCCTTTTAACTCCTACATCTACATAGGATAACCTATAGAGTACATAGACAAAAAGTATTATCTAAAGATCCTATTAAGTTAATAATGATGGTAAATAAGCATAGAATATGAGTTATAAATAATAACATGATGACATATTTGGAATAAATCATGAATAAACTTATAGAGAAATAAAATATAGAATAAAGAATCATATGATCATGGAAATATAGGAATGTGGAAACACCATATATCATTACATAAAAATGATCCTAGGATAGCTTCCAAGACTATATCACATTTTAGACATATCCCTATAATGGATTAGGTTTACTCCCTAATCCCAGAAATAATGTATCTTGAGAAACAAATTACCCAATTAATTGGAGTGTTATCTCAGAACACCCATCATAACATGTACATTCATATATATTCCACATAAATAAATCAAACATAGGGAATAATCCTAATGGTTACCCATGTAAATAAATGTGTATCGTAATCATTTAATAATTGAATACCAAAGGGCGTATCAAAATGGTATCTATAAAATAAGGGATTAAATAATTATTGGTCAATAATAAATAAAAAATTCTAATATATCTTGAATAATTATTTCCAATTTAATTGAAAACAAGAAAGTTATTGTTTAAGTAACATTAGAAATGTGCCACTTAAGTGTGGTTTTAGGGAAATGAATAGAGATTTTTTAAGGCAGAAAAATGATTAATTGTTTATATAAACCCATAAAATAACTAAAATTATTTTTCATGATAAAATGAGTGATTTTATAAAAATATTTTTGGCATAAAATAGATTATTGATTTTACTTTAAAATGGGTAAGAAATTGAGAAGTTCCCTTTAATCTGGTTTACATATCGAGAGGAATTAAGAAGAGAACATTTTAAAACATGTATTTAACCAAAAAATAAAGATTAATTAAGATATAAACACATGTATGGAACATTTAAACATAATTTATAAGAATTATATAACAAATAATAAAGAGGTAAATTGAGGTTAGGAGAGAGAAAGCATAACCGAAAGGTAATATGAAGGTTTGGAGAGATCCCTTACCTATTGTCCAAATACGTTTTGTACTTTCACTTAATGTCCTTTATAATCAAATTAGATCTATTATTTACTTAATTAAGAACATATTTTACATATATATGATTTATTATAATTTTATTAATCTCATTTAGGGCCATCTCAATGAGTTATTAAGTTCAATTTCATTATTCTGGGAGTGTTCGTTTCATAGTTTCATAATTATTTCACTTGTGTATAATTATGGAAGATAGTGTAAAATTTGATTAATTCTCTAGAAATGAAATTATATGGTATTTATGGACTTAAATAATTTTAAATGGTCTCATATATCATTTTTTAAATGATTATGATTCATTTTATAAAACATTTATGACAAATGTTTAGTTTATTTTGGCAGTTTTTATGACCATCATGAACTACTATAATTTTATTTTAATATTGTGTCTATATATTACTTCCAGAACATGAAGTAAGTTATAATATACATATGAAAATATTATTTTACCATAATAATGTTTTTATTACCATCCTTGAATATGGTAATCGAAAATGCAAACTTGGCGTCTCTGAAGGCGGTGAACCAACATAATACAGATGGTATTTTCATTTTCACAATAAAATGAGGAGAGAAGGGATTTGATGATGAATTTTCCATTAACATAATAAAATTACATTATATATATTATACTAGATTTATCATTTCACTTTTTATAGGTGTGGGGATAAGATAGAAGAAATAAAGAATTTAAAATTGAAAGGAGGATTTTACCTCTTGAATGTCATATCCTTAAGAACCTCCTTAAAGAACTTGGAATTGGTATTTTTGTGTGGCCAAAAATAGTAGTACATGGGAAAGAGTCTTGGGAAGGGACTTGTCTAGAATATTGGCCTAATTAAAAGCATAGAATATGTGAGAATAAGGGGTGGTGTGGGTGGTATTTTTAAGAGGAGGAGGGGTATTTTTTATTATTATATTCAATAATTTATTATTTTGGCACATGACTACCAATAGTACTAATTATTATGAATATATATAGTTACTAGTGAATGTGAGTCAGAAATAAGGGGTCCTTACATCATTCATGACTCATAAATTCATATATTTTTCTAATAATGCTAAATACCATAAATTATCACATTTCGCAATTCAAAAAAACAACAATTTTAGAAAAAAACAAAAAAAATCACCATAGCCATTTTTGACGTGTAGATTTCAAAAATAGAATCGTTTTTTGAAAATAATTTTCAAAATATGACATATTTAATTTTTAAATAAAATCATCATTTATTCAAAAAAACATCGATTTTAATATTATAATTGATTTTATGACCCTTCGAAATGTTACTTAAGATCTCAAAAAATTATATTATAATTATAATACTACATAATTTTTATTTATGAATCCATTTTAATAAAATAAAATTTATTTTAAATCATTATTTTCATCATGAAATTGGAAATAAAATATTTACTAAAACTTAATTTATCAATTTTAAAACATTTATTAAACTGTAACATGATATAAATATATCATATTTCGTTTTAAAAGATATATAAATATAATTTTACATTTCTATGGATGTGGTTACTATTCTAATATACATATTATTGTTTATAAAAGTTAGATTATTATTCCAACGGTCAGGTTACTGTTCCAAATGGTCAGAATTATAATGGTCTTATGGGTTCTTTGCTTCCTATAAATACCTCTTGATTTATTCATTATTCATTCACTTGTATCTTATCTTGAAGGTTACATATACTTTCATCTTCAAAATAAATATTTTATTATTAACATTACACTTTATTTCTACAGGTTTATTCATGACTGCGGTCATTCTAATAGGTCGGCCAGATCTAAATTTTTCTGTTCTTATTATCTTATTTTATATTTATTTTCCAACTACAATATTTGGAATTATTATTGGTTTATTTTCTGACTAAAGTATCATTATTTTTTTATGAGGAATTTTTTTTGTTTCTCTATGTATGTGTTTTATACTGCATGATATAATTTTAAGGGAAATTACATTAATAAAATTTTGGTTCGTTACATTCTTTCCCTCTTATAAAAATTCACCCTAAAAATTTTATTTTACATAATATGGCTAAAATAGGTTAGGGTAATTATCTTTCATTTCTTCCTTTGATTCCCATTATTCTTATTCATATTTTTGGTTTCACCATATCATTTTGATGAGGTCAGTAATCTGGTTGCATATAAATTTATCTCAACGGTCCAAGATCGACTCCAACTACTCCTCATAAGTGAGATAATTTTCCAACTATAAACTTTATAAATTTAGTAAATTTGATGGATCTGGTATGTAATTTTTCAATAGGGATATGTAGAATACATCATGTACTTGAGACATGGTTGGTGGAACTGATAGTTGATACTCCACATCTCTGATGCGATCAATAATCTCAAAGGGTCTAATGTATGTAGGGATTAGCTTTCCCTTATTCCCAAATATCATGATTCTCTTATATTGAGATATGTGCAGTAATACCATGTCTATAACCTCAAACCATAAGTCTGGTTTATGATTATATACATACCTCTTCTATTGAATTTGGGTTGCCCTGATGTTCTATTTAATGGTACTCACATTTTCTACCATTTATTCAACCATTTCAAACCCCAATAGCTTACATTCTCTGAATTCATCCTAGAATTTAGGTGTTCTTCATATTTACCCATATATGGCTTTATATGGGTCCATTTAGATACTTGAGTGAAAACTATTGTTGCAAAAGAATTCCACCAGAGGAATATGTTTTACCCATCCTCTTTTTAATTCCATTAAGAATTTTGTCAACATATCTTATACTATCTGAATAGTCCACTCAGACTAGCCATCCATCTAGGGGTGATATAGTGTACTATATTTTAGCTCAGTTTTTAGGAGCTGTTGGATACTTTTTCAGAACTTGGACCTAAACCTCGAATCTCGATCAAATATGATTGATAATTTAACTCCATGCAACCTTGCCACTTATATTATGTAAATCCATGAAAGTTTATCTGGTGAGAAGTCCTCCTAAATTTTTATAATGAATGTAGTCTTCCTAAGAAAATCCACAATAACCCAAATTACCTTATATCATATGGATTAACTTGGAAGTCCAATAAAAAAAGACATGGTGTTGTTTTCCCATTTCAATGTAAGTATGGGTAATGGTTGCATCATCCCCTTATAATTTTTTCTTTCAACCTTCACTTGAACACATACCATGCACTTTGATGTAAATTCAGTGATATTATTCTTCATATTGTCCCACAAATAGTTCTCTTGAAGATATCAATACATATTTATGCTCTCTCAGTGGATATAGAAGGTTGATCTATGTGAATCATTAAAAATATCCCTCTTTATCACATGATTTTATAGTACACATATTCATGATCCAATTATTACAAATCCTTCCTCGTCAATTTTGATCTCTAAGTATTTCCCATTTCTAAAATCTTCCACCTTCTTCTGAATTTCCACTTCATCTCTTTGAGCATCCTTTATCTTCTCTAAAATAGATGGTTGAAAAATAATTTGAGAAAGAAATGATCATGTTTCTTCCATTATGATTCCCATGTCCATCCATTTTAAGTCCAAAAATACAGTATCCTTCTCAATTCCCATCATTGACAAAGTTACAGGATCCTTTATACTTAGAGAATATGAAATGTTTTTTTCTTTATCCGGATGGTAGTACATTTATAAGTCATAAACCTTGATGAGTTATAAACATCTTCATTGGTTCATGTTAGGATCATTCTATGAGAATATATTTTTTAGTCTATTTTGATCAATATATATCTTTCACATCTCCACATAGAAAAAATGCTTCAAGATTTTCAAGACGAATATGACAGATGCCAACTCCAGATCATGTTTGGTATACTTTTTCTCATGAACTTTCAACTTCCTTGAGGTGTAGGATATAACTTTATCATTTTTCATCAGTACAAATCCTAAGCCTTTCTTTTATGGATCATTGTATACCACAAAAAGTTCCTCACTTGTGGTTAGTGTAAGTATGGGAGCAAGGATAAGCCACTTTTTCAACTCCTTAGAGAAGTCTTCAGATTCACTAATCAAGAAAAAACATTACTGTAATCCGAGTTAGACTGGTTAGTGGGTTTGAAAATCATGATAAGTTCTTCAAAAATCATCAGAAATAACTAGTTAGACCAAGGAAACTATACATCTCCATTACAGATGCTGGTCTGGGTCACTCCTCGATTTCCATTATCCTAGAAGGGTATAGAGATATCCCTTTATAGGTGATATCATTCCCAAATAAAGATACTTCCTCTATCAAGAACTCACATTTACTAAACTCTACATATACTTTATCCCCTCTCAATGTCTTTATTAACGTATTCAAATGCTCATCATACTCCTCCTTGATCTTAGAGTATATCATAATATCATATATAAATAATAACATAATTTTTTCAAGGTAATTTATAAATAATATATTCATTAATTCCATCAAAATTTCTAGAGAACTAGTGAGTCCAAAATGAATAACTATGAACTCATAATGATTATAACTTGTTTAAATGGAAATATTGAGAATATCTACCTTATTTAAATTTAATTATCGATAGCTTGATCAGAGCTCTACCTTAGATAAATATTCTTCCCCATATATTTGATTGAACAAGTTATCTATCCATGTTTGAGGATACGTTTTATTCATCAGGGTTTTATTGAGCTCTTAATAATCGATGCAGAGGTTCATTGATCCATCCTTCTTCTTGACGAATAGGACTAGTGCACCCAATGGTGAATCACTCAAGAATACAAAACCCTTTTCAAGATTCTATTATAACTACTTATTCGGTTATTCTAACTCAATGGTGGCCAACCTATAAGGATTATTTTATATTTCTAGAGATCTATGTATAAGTTTAATTGAGAATTCAACCTATTATTCTGAAGGAAGATCAGGAAATTCTACAATGAACACATCGGTGTTGTATCCCACAATTTGAATGTCATCAAGACTGATCTGCTCCTTTGCTTCAATCATTTTTAATAGATATTTTTTTTCATATGGTAATAATATCTACACTTTATTTGATGATTATGAAGGATATTTATCCTCCTCTTTACACTTGTACATAATTGGAGGATGTCATGGGATGTGAAGAGTGATCTCCCTCTCCTAATAGTTGATAATGTATTTATATAAATATATCCAATATATGGCCAATATTGAATCAAACACCACTAAACTAAAGTAAGATGATATTTTATAGGAGTTTTATTCCACAAAAATTTACCAAGGAGGAGTTATATGCTTTGGATGCGATAATTGCCCCATATTATATCCTCATGAATAATTCAACCACTATATTTTGTAGTGGTGCTTGAATAGTATCAATAAACTTCTAGAATTTTAAAGAATGCATACAACCCGAATCAAAATGTTTGTTTTATTTTATTTAATGAATAACCAATGTACTTTTCACCAATTCATTATCAGAATCCACTTTATTATTAGTGATAGTGTATGCCCTTACTTACTTACAATGAGTTTGTTGTAATTGATTTTATTTGAAAATGGTTGGCTTGGGAAATTGTCACATATAATTCTCTTATTTCTAATAGTTGAAACATTTTACTATAGGCTGAGGTTTAATCTAAAACTTCCCTTCTTCTTCCACATTAGTGGCCCTCTTCATATCCTTTCAGAAATTATTAGCTTGATGAACCTTCTTTTCACATTTTATGCATCTCCCAGTTCTTTTAAGACATTTCTCAAAATGATTATTCCTACACTTTTGACCCATGGGATATTGGGTTTTCATTCCTCCAAGGGATTTATCTTTTGATACTCACATATTAAACACCATTTTCCTCTTTTTATCTCTGATCCTGAAAGTCTACTGAGAGTCTCCAATTTATATCTCAACATTAAGGGTATAGTATAAAAACTCCTCATAGCTTTGAAATTATCAAATTGATAATGATATTCATAGTCTCGGCTTTAATCCACTAAATACGAGTTACGCCTTGATTTTAGTGTTAAAAAAATTAGAGATGAATCGTTCAAGCCTTGTAAAGTTTACCTCATACACCCCAATAGACTCATCTACCTTTTACTTCAGTCCAAGGAAATCCATCTCAAAATTATGATGGAGAGTATGATGAATATATTTGTCAAAAAATATTTTCCTGAATCCTTCCCATTCCATGGAATCAATTTCTTCTATAAAATTTATGTGTTTTACCAGTTTCCACCACTAATCATCTTCCCAATTAAAACGATTGAATGTCAGCACAAATTTGTATTCTTTTTAGCATTGTATGATAGATAATCTCTTCTCAATTGATTTATTCCATAATTTTGTGATGAGATGATTATAAGATACACTAAAGATATCAGGCATTTTTCATATAAAAGATTCAACTACGAATTTCTATTTCTGAGAAGTATGGAATTTCCCATGATTCAATATATTATTAATAACTTGAACCAATTGATACAGTATTATCATAAAGTTATAACCTTTTGTTCCCTTTATGTTTGGCATCTCATTAGAGAAGTTACCAAATGTTCAGTCACGTTGGTTGATAGCATGATTTCTTCAATTTCAATCCATTAACTATAAAAAATGGGGGGGGTGAATACTTAGCTAATGAGAATATAAAAATGAAGATATGAACACAGAATGATAAAATTATAAATGAAAATTATATCCTAACTTAAGATTCCCTAAGTTTCAATATAGGTTATATATGGTGATAGAATTATCCCTAGGGTTCTCAATAAGGTTTTATAGTCATGATCCCCAAAAAATAGATTGTGGATCTGGTACCAACTATAGATACTGTAGACTTTTACGCATATTATTACATGATTTTAAGCATTATTATCCCCCAAATACAAACCAATGATCAAAAAGGATAGTGTCTTTGGAAGACTGGGTACATAATTAGAAAAAATTAAACTAGAATAAAATAAATTTTATTAATATTCACAATGAGATCCTAAATTCATTTCATCTCCTATATACATATAGGATAACATGGGGAATACGTAGACAAAAGGGATGAGCTAAAAAACCCAGTAAGGGAATAAGCATGGAAAAGAAGCATAACACATGAGTTAGAATAAATAACATGATAACGTATAAGGTATGGATCATGAATAAACATATAGAGACATAAAATATATAACATTGAATCATATGATCTTGGTAATATAGTAATTTGGAAACAAAATATATCATGACACAAACATGAGTGTAGGATACCTGCTATGATGATATCACATGGTGGATAGAGTCCCATAATAGATTAGCTTTACTTCATAATCCCATAAATAATGTATCATGAGATAAAACATTACCCAATTAATTGAAGTTCTATATAGATTTACCCATAATAACATGTACATGAATATGTGTTTCACATATCTAAATCAATCATAAGGAATAATCAAAAGGTTTTCCCATGGAAAGAAATGGGTTTCGTAATCATGTCATAACAGAAAATCAAAGAGAGTATCATAATGGTATATATAAAATAAGGGATTAAATAATTATTGCTTATTAATAAACGAAAAAATATGAATACATAATTTTTTGTAACATATGTACATAGTTTATTATAAGTGTATAAGAATAATGAAGAGGTGAATTGAGTAAAGGAGATAGAAAGCATAACCCAAAGGTAATATGGAGGTTCAAAGAGATACCTTATCTATTGTCTGAATGTGTTCCCCAATTTCACTTAATGTCTTGGATAATCAAATTCTATACATTAATTAATTGATTTAGAACCTATAATTCATATATTCAATTTATTATAATTTTATTAAGTTCATTTATGGCCTTTTTGATGAGTTATAAAGTTCAATTTCACCATTCTGAGAGCATTTGTTTCATGGTTTTATGATCAGTTCACTTGTGTGAAATTATGGAATATCTGATCAAATTGGAATAATTCTATATAAGTGAAATTGTGTGGTATTCATGAAACTACATAATTTTAACTGTTAACATTTATCATTTTTCCGGAAATCAGAATGATTCATTTGATAAAATGTTAATGGAAAAGTTTTGGTTTATTTTGGTGGGTTTTACGACCATCACAAACTAGTATCATTTCATTTAATATTACGTATATATATTAGTTCCATAACATTAAATAAGTTATAATATTCATATTATAATATTATTTAATCATAATAATAGTTTTATGACCATCTTTTAAAGTAGTAATGGAAAATGAAAACTCATCGTCCATGAAAGCAGTGAACCGACATATTGTGGACATTATTTTCATTTTTATAAAAAAAATGAGGAGAGAGGGGATTTAATGATTTATATTTCATGAAAAAAAAATTACATTGTATATATGATAATGTAATTATCATGTAACTTTGGATAGGTAATTGAGGATAAGGTAGACGAAAGTATGAATTTAAAACAGAAAGATGGAGGATTTTACATCTTGAATTTTCTCTCCATGAGAGCCTCTTTAAGGTACTTGGAATTGGTCTTTTGGTGAAACCAGAAACAATATGCCATAGGGAAGATTATTGGGAAGGGAATGGGGCTGAATATTGGAAATATCCAAATCTTATAAGGTGTTAGGACAAGGGGTGGTGAGGCGTGATATTTCTAAGGGGAGGAGAGGGGTGTTTTTATTATTATATTCTATAAATTATTATTTTGGATCAAGACTACCAATAGTATTGATTATTATGACTATATATAGTAACTAGTGTGTGTCATTTTGAACTAATGGTTTCTTACATCATTCATGACTCAAAAATTCATATATTTGGCTTATATTGTTAAATAACACAAATTATTGTATTTCAGTATTCACAAAAAAGTCTACTATTTTAGAAAAATCCCAAAAATTTAACCTAATTTTTTTGATGTGAAGATTTTGAAAATGGAATCCATTTTCTGAAAATAATTTTTTATATATAATAAATTAAATTTTTTAATAAATTCATTATATTTTTGAAAAATATCGATTTTAATATTATAATCGATATTATGGCCCTTTGAAAAATTAATTATAGCCTCATAAAATTATATTATAATTATAATACAACATGATATTAATTTATGAACCCATTTTATGAAAATAATTTTTCTTTTAAATAATTATATTCAATATAAAATTTCAAATTAAATATTTACTAAAAATTAATTTATTATTTTTAAAACATTTATTTACTCGTATCAAGATATAAATATGTCATATTTCATTTTATAAGAGACATAAATATCATTTAACATTTCCATATGTGAGTTTACTATTCTAAGATTTGGATTACTATTCATAGTAGTCAGATTACTATTCCAACGGCCAGGTTATGATTCCAACTAGTCGGATTTATAATGGTCATATGGGTTCTCTACTTCCTTTAAATACCTCTTGTTTCATTCATTCTTCATTTACTTATATCTTCTCTAGAATGTTACATACAATTTCTTCTTAAAAATTAATATTTTATTATTATAATTTTGTTCTATTTTTACAGCTTAGTTCATGATTGTGATCATTCTAGTGGATCGAGCATATCCAAAAAAAATTATTCTTATTATCTTATTTTCTATTTATTATCTTGATGTAATATTCGGAAATATTATTGGTTTATTTTATAACTAAATTATCATACCTTGTTTATAAGAATAAATTTTTGTTGGTATCATGATGTATGTTTTTTATTTTTCAAGACATAATAATAAGAATGTAAATTTCATTGATAAAATTTTGGGTCGTTATAAAGAACATGTTATTGTATAATGATAATATAACTTTTAAAAAATATAATTGGTTTAAAAACAATTTTTTTAAAATTGATAGATAATATTATAGAAAAATTAAATGAATAACATATAAAAGAATAATCAAGAAGAAAATATCGATAACATCGAGAGCTTAAATCTCCACTTAAATGGCCTCTTAGAAATGAGATGTTTATGACTCCTTATGGGGAATAGAAGCACAATAATGGAGGAGAGGATTCTTAGAGAAGGAAATATGTAATAGTATAGGGGATATTTATAATTCTTTGGCGTATCTTTGAAGGGGTGGAAGAGGGATCATTTTATAAGTGCGTAGAGTTGCATTTTTTTAATATTAATTTCATAATATAAAAAGGGTTGTTATTCCTAAGGAAAGTAGATCCAATATGGATACAAATTGACAAAGGATAAGGAGTGGAAGAGAAAGATATCATATAATCATTTAGAGATAAATTTTGTGATCTTTTGTAGATTTATCTCTTAGTATAACAATTTTACAATTTTTAATCCCTAACAAGGTGGCTAGTTTTTTCTATGGAAACTTATTTTTTATGACAAAAAATTAAATGGATTTTTGTATCTAAATTAAATATAATGATTCCAAATATGAAAATAATTTTTTGAGATTCAATTACTAGTGCTAGTAAAAACCAATTTTAATAAAAGTACGCTTAACAGAGTCAAAATAGTTTCTAGAAAAAAAAATCTTTTTAAACATGAAAATGAATTTACACTAAAATCATGGATAATATTCATTCTCATGACATTTAATTTATTATTATTAAACAAATAATAGTTTCATGAATTTCAAAGCACGTAAAAACAAAATGAAGAATTTTGAATAATTAATTAAAGGAAAAAAAGACCAAAATAGTTTTTATTAGAATTAAATATAACTTTGGTTTCAAAAAGTCAAGCACGGGTTTCAAAATTCAGTATAATAATTTAAATGATCTTTTTTAATCATTAAATATATATTTAATTGATCTAAATGTTTCATATAATTTTAATTCATGAATATATCATTATAATTTCATAAAAGTTACAGTATTTATAAAAATGGTATTTAAACTTTTCATTAAAAAATAAATCCATTAAAAAAATCCAAACAATTAACCCTAAACTAATTGTTTGCATGTTTAATTCAAAAATAATGTCCATTTTATCAAAATAAATTATAAAATTTATAAATTTATATTTGAAATATAACATATATAATATATGAAAAAATAATGTCTTTGAACAAAACATTTTTGTTTATCCATGAATAATTAACTTAACATTCTTTATAGTTGCTTAATCATTTCTTGGATTTTAGTAATTTATTTTACCAATTATTCCTTGAATTTCATCAACACATTCTATTGATATAATTTTTCAAAAGTAATAAATTTAATAAAAATGAATATTTTATAAAAAAATAGAATAAAATGTGTTTTCACAGATGACATTTTATCTTTTCTTTATTCGAAAATAATTTACTTAAATTAGTACATACTAAAATCTTCGTGAGCCACATTCTACCACACTTAAATAAATTACATCCTCACGGTTTTAATTTCACTTAATAATGAAAATATATGAAGTAGTTCTAAATATAATCACAACTCATTAGATAACACAATGGGAAAAGTGGGCTTTTGTGACGAGTCATTTCCGACGGGACACTAACCAGTCGCAAATAGTCTGTCAGAAGGACTTTTTGTGATGGGAGCACCAGCTCGTCGCAAATAATATGGTTTTTGCGACGGGTTATAGTAGCTTATCACAAATATCTGACTATATTTTCAGTATTTGGAACGGGATATAAATCGTTTCGCAAATACTATATCGACAGGCTGTCTTTTACGATAGGGCACGCTGCAAAAGATTTTTTAACCACCACCCCTAATTAATAGGGGTGGTGGAAATTTGTGATGGGTTCTGTCACAAATAGTACCATTTAGGATGGGAGTCCTCTCGCAACTAATCTAACCCATATATACCTTCACCTATTTTTTTCTCACATTTCACTCAATTATCTACTCTCTCTCCCTCTCTAGTAGAATATTTTCTCTCAAAATTTTTCATTCTCTAAAATTTTAATTCGAGACATTATTCGCAGCTTATATCCATCAAAATCATTGATTTTAAGGTATTTATCTATTTCTTTTATTTTTTACTTAATTCATTCTATTTTATTTTAGTTATAATTATTATTAATTAGCTGTAGTTAATTAAATTAGAATTATATAGTTTTATTTATCATTTTTTATGTTTATTTTTATAAATAAGTATGTATGATTAGTATGAATTAGTATTAATTAATAGTTACTATATTAAATATTATTAATTAGTAATAATTAGTATTAAATAATAATAATTTGTATTAAATTACAATAATTAGTATTAAATTATAATAATTAGTATTAAATTATAATAACTTGTAATAAATTGTAATAATTAGTAATAAATTGTAAAAAAATGTAATAATTAGTAATAAATTGCAATAATTAGTAATAAATTGCAACAATTAGTAATAATTATTATTAAATTCTAATAATTGGTAACAAATTGCAATAATTAGTAATAAGTGGTAATAATAATTAATAAATTGCAACAATTAGTAATAATTAGTAACAAATAGTAATAATTAGTAATAAATATTAGTAATTAGTAATAAAATGAAATAATTGGTAAATAATTGTAA
The DNA here is from genome assembly GCA_963277665.1 of Viscum album. Classification (NCBI taxonomy): domain Eukaryota; kingdom Viridiplantae; phylum Streptophyta; class Magnoliopsida; order Santalales; family Viscaceae; genus Viscum; species Viscum album. The sequence continues at coordinate 649,367,320 of OY728119.1, forward strand.
TAATTGGTAATAAATTGTAATAATTGGTGATAAATTATAATAATTAGTTATAAATTGTAATAATTAGTAATAAATTGTGATAATTAGTTTTAATAATTAGTAATAAATTGTAATAATTAGTAATAAATTATAATAATTAATAATAAATTGCAACAATTAGTAATAATTAGTAATAATTAGTAATAAATTGTAATAATTAGTAATAAATTATAATAATTGGTAATAAATTATAATAATTGCAAATAAATTGTAATAATTTGTGATAAATTGTAATAATTTGTAAAAAATTGTGATAAATAGCAATAATTAGTAATAAATTGTAATGATTTGAAATAAATTGTAATAATAAGTAATAAAATTGTAATAATTAGTAATAAATTCTAATAATTAGTAATAAATTGTAATAATTAGAAATAAATTGTAATAATTAGTAATAAATTCTAGTCATTAGTAATAAATTTTAATAATTAGTAATAAATTGTAATCATCAGTAATAAAGTATAATAATTAGTAATAAATTTTAATAATTTCTAATAAATTTTAATAATTGGTAGTAAATTGTAAAAATTAGTAATAAATTCTAATAATTAGTATTAAATTGTAATAATTAGTAATAAATTTCAATAATCATAAATAATTGTTAATAAATTCTAATAATTAGTAATAATTAGTAATAAATTATAATAATTTGTAATAATTTGTAATAAATTCTAATAATTTGTAATAAATTCTAATAGTTAAATATAGATTCTAATAATTTGTTATAAATACTAATAATTAGTAATAATTGGTAATAAATTCTAATAATTAATATTAATTAGTAGTAAATTCTAATAATTAGTAATAATTTATAATAATTAGTAAAAAATTCTAACAATTAGTAATAAATTATCATCATTAGTAATAAAATGTAATAATTAGAAATAAATTCTAATAATTAGTAATAAATTGAAACAATTAGTAATAATTTGGGATAAATTCAAATAATTATTAATAAATTCTAATAATTAGTAATAAATTCTAAAAATTAGTAATAAATTCTAATAATTAGTTACAAATTCTAATAATTAGTAATAAATTCGAAGAATTAGTAAGGTATTATAATAATTAGTATTATTGTCATGACCCATCCTTAGGGCCCATGTCGTGACTACCCCAAGCCCACCTTTCATAGGTCAGGGGCTGGCGACTAGCACCAAGGCATAAATCCCAGTAAAAGTGAAGACATTGACTTTGTAAAGTAAACCACAAACACAACAGAGCAAGCAGGCAGAATTAACACTAAGTAAAAACTGGTACAACAGTAAATGCGGAAAAATAAGTGGGCCAGTATACAAGCCCAAACTGAAAGTAAAGTACAAATGGAAAGGGAAAACAGCAATTGAAAAGTAAAGCCGCAACGTCGAGCTGTCCACTGGAAATCCCACCTGAAGGGTGGGTACAGATAGCCTCCTCTGCTCCTCAGGTCCAGCCAACCGCTCCGAGTACGTCCCGCCTAGTGGTCCACCTCCAGGTACAGTCCTGCTCCGCAAGCCTCAACCCCGATCATCATTGTCCGTCATCTGCAACCAACACAATGTAGTGCGGACATAGCTCGTGTAGGGGTGAGTATAAGCTACTCAGTAGGGACCCCGAGACCCCTGAAGGTCTCCCAGAATCCACAAAGGATAAACCACAAAGGAAAGATACAATCACGAAGTAACATCCGACACTGCTTAGGTATATTCCCATACATATACCTAAGTCATCAATTCTCGTTCGGCTCCAACATCCGAGCCCAAGCACAACCCAGTCCACACAGGAAAGCAAAACGTAAATCCACACAGGATAGCACAACACAATCCAAAAAGGAAAGAAAAACAGGATTCAGCTCACACAGGTATACTTCTTTGCATGACGATAGAGATGATCAGGTATTGCCACTGATTCATCTAAGTCGTCGAACCCACAATGGATCGATAGGTACTAACCCCCACAATGAAACAAAAAGGATCTGACCCACACAGGATCGAAAGGTAACTAACCCCCGCAAAGACCCACACAGGATCGGACCAACACAGGATCTGTAGGCGATGGCCCACACAGGACCGTTGAGCGCTGACCCACACAGGATCGGTCCTACACAGGATCTATAGCACTGACCCACGTAGGATCTCTGAGTGTTGTAGTTGTCACCGTCTAATCCACTGAGGATCTCTGCACAGTCATCGTCGTCGTAGTCGCAAACGCAGCCAGCTCTAGGGTTCCCACACACAGTAAGCTCGTTCAGGAGGGTCTGCTCCACGAGCCGAGAGGCTGATACATCAACTGAAAAATAGTACATAGTTGATGTATCCAACAGTTCTGTATCATCAACAGGAACTCAACGTCGCAGACGGCGCGTCAATCGGACGCCCGGTCTGAGAGTTATTGGCTTTTTCGTCCGAGGAGCACGGTTGGTTTTTAAGGGAAAACCAACCAGACCGTACTCCACCTGCGTCCAAACCTTGGGCGGAGTAGTCCAAAAGATTCGTATCACTTAGAGGAATCCAACAAAGTCGACGGCACGTCAATCGGACGTCCGTGGTTCAAGATATGAGCATTTCCACTCCGAGGGCCCGGTTGGTTTCGTGTACGAACCAACCCGGCCAAACCCAAAGTATTCTGAAACCTTGAGTGCGATATACCGAAACGACCGTCTCGATCCAAGGATTACATCTCTGCTGACGGTATGTCGATCGGAGGCCCGTAGCTCAAGATACGGTCAAAAGACCGAAAAGGTCCGAAAACAGGGGGTCTGGGCCCGGACCGACCAGGCCCAACCCCCCCCCCCCCCCCCCCGGGTCGGCCCGAACTTGGTCGACCCGACCCGGGTCGGGGTCCGACACGGCGGGGCGCGACCCGGCCCGGCCGCCAGGGGACGGCTCGGCCGGTTACGGCCGAGCGGCGTGGGGGGCGTGCTGCCCCCGCGTGAGAGTACCATGGCCCCGCGTGGGGCCGCCCTTTATCAGTGGATGCGGCAGCCAGCTGCGTACCGTCTCTTGCCGGACCCGCGCGGCCGCGGGACTGCCGGCCGCCGCCGCAGCTTCATCCGCGGCGGTTCTCCTCGGCGGCGCATCGGGCGCCGCCGGCGCCGCCGTGCCGGCGTGGCGCGCCGGCGGTTTGCTCCGCGGACCATCGGATGAGTTCCGGTGGTCGTAAATCCTTTTCGTCTTCACCAAAAGTCCTCCCTAGGGTCCGTCCTTCACTGCGAGGACCCCGCATCGCCCGTTCGGCCTGCTTGGTCGACGTCCGCCGTTTCGCACACCAAGAACAAAAGGGGCGATGGGTTCGGACTTGTTCGTTAGTCCGCACCCACCGCGTTAGCGGTTTAAAAGTCTCACAAAAATTTAATAATGAAACGTCGTGGGCATAAATCACAATGATTTAATAAAACAAACCCCTACGATCACGAGGTAGGGGTTTGTTTTATTAAATCTTTGTCATTTATGCCTGCGGCGTTTCATTATTAAATTGTTGTGAGACTTTTAAACCGCTAACGCGGTGGGTGCAGACTAACAAACAAGTCCGAACCCACCGCCCCTTTTGTTCTTGGTGTGTGAAATGGTGGACATCGACCAAGAAGGCCGCACGGGCGATGCGGGGTCCGCGCAGTGAAGGACGGACCCCGGGAGAACTTTTGGTGAAGACGGCAAGGATTTACAACCAACGGAACTCATCCGGTGGTCCGCGAAGCAAACCGCCGGCTCGCCACACCGGCACGGCGGCGCCGGCGGCGGAAGGCGGCGGCGCCCGGCGCGCCACTGAGGAGAACCGTCGCGGCTGAAGCCGCCGCGGCGGCCGGCAGACCCGTGATCGCGCGGGTCCAGCAAGAGACGGGACGCGGCCGGCTGCCGCGTCCGCTGACAAAGGGCGGCCCCACATGGGGCCGCGGTACTCTCACGCGAGGGCAGCATGCCCCCCACGCCGCTCGGCCGTAATCGGTCGAGCCGTCCCCGGGCGGTCGGGTCACGCCCGTGTGGGCCGGGCCGGGTCGCGCCCGCGCCGGCCGGGCCGGGTCACGCCCAGCCAGGTCGGACCCGGACCCGGGTCAGGTCGACCCGATTCGGGCCGACCCAGGGGGGGTTGGGCCGGGTCGGTCCGGGCCCAGACCCCCCATTTTCGGACCTTTTCGGTCTTTTCCCGTATCTTGAACTACTAGCCTCCGATCGACGTATAGTCAGCGGCGATACGATCCTTGGATCGAGACGGTCGTTTCGGTATATCGCACTCAAGGTTTCGGAATACTTTGGGTTTGGCCGGGTTGGTTCGTACACTAAACCAAGCGGGCCCTCGGAGCGGAAACGCTCATATCTTGAGCTACGGACGTCTGATTGATGTGACGTTGACTTTGTTGGATTCCTCTAAGTGAGAAGAATCTTTTGGATTACTCCACCCGAGGTTTGGATGCAGAGGGAGTACGGTCGGGTTGGTTTTTCCTTAAAACCAACTGGGCCCCTATGAGGAAAAAGCCAATAACTCTCAGACCGGGTGTCCGATTGACGCGACGTCTACGACGTTGAGTTCCTGTTGACGATACGGAACTTTTGGATGCATCAACTCTGGACTATGTTTCAGTTGATGTATCAGCCTCTCGGCTCGTGGAGCGGACCCTCCTGAACGAGCTTGCTGTGTGGGGGAACCCTAGAGCTGGCTGCGTTTGCGACTGCGACGACGACAACTGTGCAGACATCCTCAATGGATTCGACGGTGATGACTACAGCACTCAGCGATCCTACGTGGGTCAGTGCTACAGATCATGTGTGCACCCGATCCTGTGTGGGTTAGCGCTCAGCGGTCCTGTGTGGGCCAGCGCCTACAGATCCTATGTGGGTCTGATCCTATGTGGGTCTTTGCGGGGGTTAGTTACCTATCAATCATGTGTGGGTCATATCCTTTGTGGGTCATTGCGGGGGTTAGTACCTATCGATCCTTTGTGGGTCTGACGACTTAGATGAATCAGTGGAAATACTTGATCATCTCTATCATCATGCAAAGAAGTATACCAGTGTGAGCTGAATCCTATTTTGCTTTCCTTTGTGGATTTTTTTGTGCTATCCTGTGTGGATTTACGTTTTGCTTTCCTGTGTGGACTGGTTTGTACTTGGGCTCGGATGTTGGAGCCGAACGAGAATTGATGACTTAGGTATATGTATGGGAATATACCTAAGCAGTGTCGGATGTTACTTCGTGATTGTATCTTTCCTTTGTGGTTTATCCGTTGTGGATTCTGGGAGACCTTCAGGGGTCTCAGGGTCCCTACTGAGTAGCTTATACTCACCCATGCACGGGCTATGCCCGCACTACGTTGTGTTGGTTGCAGACGACAGACAGCGCTGATCAGGGTTGAGGCTTGCAGAGCAGAACAGTACCTGGAGGTGGACCACTGGGCGGGACGTACTCGGAGCCGTTGGCTGGACCCGAGGAGCAGAGGAGGTTATCTGTGCCCACACTTCAGGTGGGATTTCCAATGGACAGCTCAACGTTGCGGCTTTACTTTTCAGTTGTTTTTTCCCTTTCCAGATGTACTTTACTTTCAGTTTGGGCTTGTATACTGGCCCACTTACTTTTCCGCATTTACTGTTGTACCAGTTTTTACTTAGTGTTTACTTCTACCTGCTTGCTCTGTGGTGTTTGTGGTTTACTTTACAAAGGCAATTTCTTCCCTTTTACCGGGATTTACGCCTTGGTGCTCGTCGCCAGCCCCTGGCCTATGGAAGGCGGGCTTGGGGTAGTCACGGCACGGGCCCCGAGGACGGGTCGTGACAATTATATTGCAACAATTATTAATGATTTGTAATAAATTATAATAACTCTGACAATTATTAATAAATTGTAATACTTAGTAATAAATTGTAACAATTAGTAATAAATTGTAACAATTAATAATAAATTGTAACAATTAATAATAAATTTTAACAATTAGTAATAAATTGTAATAAATTCTAATTACTAGTAATAAATTCTAATAATTATTAATAAATTCTAATAATTATTAATAAATTGAAAAAAAATAGTAATAAATTACAGTAACTGGTAATAAATTCTAGGAATTATTAATAAATTCCAATAGTAAGTAATAATTATTAATAATTTCTAATAATTGGTAATTAATTTCTAATAATTAGTAATTAATTTCTAATAATTATCAATAATTAGCAATAATTAGTAATAATTACTAATAATTATTGATAATTAGCAATAATTTGTAATAATTAGAAATAAATTGTAATAAATTGTAACAAATTGTAATAAATTGGAAAATTTTCTAATGGATTAGAGGCTCCTTTTTTCCCGATGCCGAATCTAGTTGCAATTTTCTCCCACATAAATCACTTTAAAAAATTTGTCCTCATATACGGATATCTATTTTCGTATACATGAGAATAGAGAGCAGTGTAGTGAGGCCTTCCTGCTCTCCATTCTCCTATATACAGAATTGGATATGCGTACATCAGAGCAGATTTTTCATATTGATTTTAGTCATATAAAGTTGCAAGGAGATGAGGCATCGAGAAAAAGAGGATCTTTTTCCTAAAATCTCATATCCTTACATCTTTCTTCTATTGAAATCACTTTGAAAAAACTCTTCCAACATATAGATATCCATTTACGTATGCACGAGAATGGAGAGTACCACGGTGAGGCATCCCTTATCTCCATCCTTGTGTATATATAAATGGATATCCATGTGTCAGAGATGATTTTTCATAGTGACTTCAGTCGTAGACAGTGGAGATGAGTTTTCGAGCAAAAGAGATTCCACCCAATCTGCTGGAAATTATGTCACCAGTAATTAGAAATTATTAGTATTAATTAGTTGTAATTAATAATAATTGGTGGTAATCGGTATAAATTATTATAATTTATCTTATATTAGTATAAAAGTTTAAAAATTTCTATAAATAAATAAGAAACAATAGAAATTTTTATAATTTTATAGAAAAGGGAATTTAATTGCCTTGTATTTTTTGGATAGTATTTTTCATATATAAAATTATTCCAAAAAACTAATTATTTTATATTTTTTAGAGGAATATAGATAGGTAAGTTGAAAACAATCATTATTAGATGATTTTTCTAGGATAAATTAGTGGAAGAATCCCAACGAATTTGGTTTAAATCCTGTATATATTAAGGGTGTTGAATATTTATTATCATTTGCATCATCAAACTAGAATTTATTTCAGAATGGTTAATTAAGTGTGCTTGTAAAAAATGTTCTTTGATCACATTAAACTTATTTGACAACGTTGGGGGTCATTTATTGCATTTTGGTTTTCAACCAGATTATGTTTTTTGGTATTAACATGGTGAACATAGTTCTAGAGAAGATACTAATAATTTGGTTCTAGTTCCAGCATGGTTTCAAAATATAGTATATGATGTGGTAGGATTTTTTATTAAATAAGATGAAACTCAGAATGGTATTAATTTAACTCCTGAGTTGGAACCATCTCATTTTTATGAGTTGTTGATGTCTGTTAAGGATGCTTTATATCCTGGTTTCAAGATAAGAAAATTTGAAGTGGTTCATAAATTTATGTCCATTAAATAAGATAATGGAATGTTAAATAGTTTTTTTGATCAGATATTAAAAATGGTGAAAACATTTTTACCTAAAGGAAATACATTTCCTACAAATTTCTTTAAGATCAATAGGTCGGTTCGTAATCTGGTTCATGGTTATCATAAAATGCATGCATGTTTAAATGATTGCATCTTATATTATGATGAAAATGAGTTATTGGAATGTTGTCCCACATGTGCAAAATCTAGGTTTAAAGTGTCTCAACAAGGTAAACCTAGATTGATTCCTATAAAACAACTGAGAAATTTCCTACTTACACCTAGATTACAGCGTTTATTTATGTCTCAAAACAAATCATCATTGGTTTCATGGAACACAACCAATATTAAAACTAATAAAACCTTAAATCATCCCTCTAATGGTGATTCATAGAAACATTTTGACCAAGTGATTTAATTTTTTATTTAGAAACCCAAAACATGCGATTGGGTATTTATACTAATGGTTTCTCTCTATTTGGTTCTTACGGTAGTCAATATTCATGTTGTCCAGTCTTTATAACTTCATAAAATTTACCTCCTTGGATGTTGATAAAGTAAACATATATCTTTTTGACCATATTAATTCCAAGACATCCAAAAAAGAATATTGATGTTTATTAGAAACCATTTATTGATGAGTTAAATTCATTGTGAAGTAATTGTATCAGTACATTTGATGTTACTGTGAAACAAAATTTCTTAATGAATGATGAATCCATGTGGACAATAAGTCACTTCCCAGTATATTTCATGTTATTTTCTAGGAGTACACATTGTCCAAAATCATATATGTACTGTTTGGGATACAGCAAAGCGTTTATGATTGTCAATGGAAAAAAATGTTGTTTTTTCAACTGTCATTGCAGATTCCTTCTAACTGATCATCCTTTTTGGAGGAACAAATATAATTTTAGAAAAGGCACAATTGAAAGACATGAACCTCCAATAATGATCTGAGGTATAGAGTTAAAATCAATTGTCTCTTCATTACCTCCCAACATATTTGGACCAACAATAAACCAATAGAAAATTTATGGCTTTAGGAAAGAACACAATTGGATAAAACAAATCATTTTTTGGGATATTCTAGATTGGTATGACTTATTGGTCTATCATATGTTGGATTTCATGGATATTGAGAATAAATGTTTTGATAATTTATTTCATACATTTTTGGATACACCAGGTAAGACAAATGATAATGTGAAGTCATGATTAAGTATTTCCCAAATTTGCAGGTGATAGGAACTTGAACTGTTAGAAAATGTCAGATCACATAATTTAATGAAGTGGAAAGCAGGTTATACACTCTCCAAATATAATCCATTATTATTTTGTTAGTGGATTGTAGATTTGAGACTTCCAGATGGTTATGCTTCCAATATTGATAGATGTGTAAGAAATGGTCATATTACCATATTAAAAAGTCATGACTATCATGTTATAATGGAAAGACTTCTTCTGATTAGATTAAGAGGTCTATTGAATTATATGATTTGGGATGCACTAACAGACATATCATATTCTTTCTGAGATACTTGTGCATCAACAAGTTACTATGATTCACTAATAAAACTACAAGAAGATGTGGTTTAAATTTTATGTGAACTTGAAAACATTTTCCCACCAGCTTTTTTTGTCTAAATGGAACATTTGATATTACATTTTCCACATAAAGAAAAATGTGGAGGTCTGGTATAGTTCCAATGGATATACCCATTCGAGATATGCATGCAGAAATTGAAGAAAAAAGTACATAACAAAGAATCAGTTGAAGGTTCAACTGAAGAATATTAATTGCATAAGGAAATTTCTTTTTTCTTCTCAAATTACTTTCAATATAAATATCCCTCAAAACAAAACCATATGGTCCGTAATGAGTGAAATTTTGACAACAAAATGGGCAATAAATTATTAATTTTCAATTAGCACGAACTTGGTTTCTATGGAGTTCTTGAATAATGTATTTCAGATGATGAACATCACAGAGCTCATATATATGTTCTTTTCAACTTTGTATAAATGAAACTATTTGTACAGGGACTACTCCTATCACTTATTCTATAATTATTGTTACAGTAAATTAATCTTATTTTATTTTTAGGTTATATGAAAATCATATCAAGAAACAACTTCCACAAAATACAGTAGCTTCTCTTGAAGAATATTGGAAAATTAACTTTTCCTACTAGTTTTAAAAACTAGTAACATAAGTTATTTTTTGCTTAAAATATAAAATCAATTTATTATCTATTATATTGATAATTGTCTTAAAAAAATTCAAGCATCTCAACATGTAGATAAAATTGATAATCATTTATGTTTATTGGGTAACCCACCATCAAAAATGGTTAAATATTATAATGCATATGTGGTGAATGTTTTTTAATTTCATACACATACAAATGGGGAATCAAAAAACAATGAATAGTGATGTTTTCTTGAGAGGATCGCATCATAGAGAAACTGAAGTTGCCTTTTATGGAATGATGGAAGAAATTATTGAACTATGTTATCTGCTATAGTATTAGATAACGATGTTTAAATGTTAGTGGTCAGATACTGAGAGAGTATTTCATGTCCATCCAACCCATGGAATCATTGATGTAAAATATAAAAGTCTTCTTGTAGTAAATGAACCATTTTTATTAGATCATCAGGAAAATCAAATTTATTATTCCAAATATTATTCTACTTCAAGAGAGTTGAGTAATGGGTGGAGCATAATAAAAATTAAATCTCAAGAAAATCAATTTACTCAAAGTGAATGTGGTTCCATTGAAATTGGAAGGAATTTAAATTTTTCAAGAGACTTCTCCAAATTCCTCTTTTCACGAAGAGACAAAAATATTGATGATGAAACCCCACAATAAAGGGTTGAGGGTGATAATGATGTTAATGATGTTACAAATGAATTTTAAATGACAAGAGATGATGAAACTGAAAAACATATGTAAATTGATGATGTTGAGGAGGAATATGAAGACATTGACATCGTCAGATATGAAGATGAGGATGATGATGAACATTGACAATGTTAAATTCTGGTCATAATCAAATATAATATATATCTATATATAATAGTTGTTTTCAAATGTTTGCTAACTATAGTCTTTTCATGTTTCGGATGGATGAGGATATGTATCACCTATTATAGTAATTATCTCATTTTATTATTATACTTCTATAGAAAATTGAATATTTAAAAAGCTATAAAATCATAGGAACCCCTCATAAACAAGGATGGATGATCGGTCACTTACTACTACTTACTTACTAGATTTGATTTAGAGATTAATAAAAAATAGAAGAGTGTCCAGTGCTAAAAAAAACTCTGTTTTTCACACAAAAACAAAAAACATGCAAATAACATTTGAAGAAACACCAAGTATAGATTTAAAATCTAAAATAAGAATACTAAAATTCATGATTATCTCTTTCTTGATCAGAGAAATAAGCATTATAAATATTTAGGATCATAAGAGTACATATAAATACTATAATATGGGGTGTGAATTGTAGTTTATAATATAAAAACTTACAATTTACATAACCTCTTAATATGGTTTATCAAATGACCTTTATTTTTGATTTAGAAAAGTGTTTTCAAAAATATTTGTACTCATACTTTATATTTTTAAATTTTAACAAAATGTTATATCATAAGAAAACTTTCCATAAATATATATTTAGAGAAAAAATAAATGTGTAAAAATAAGTAAAATGAAACTTTATAAAGTTCTTAAGAAAATTTATAAAACCATTATAAAAGATATCTACACTTTAACCTTAAAAATTAATGAATTCAAAAACACTGACTTTGGGTATACATAGCTTTCACCAAACCCTAAAGGTTTGTCTTCCATAATCAAAGAATCCCTCAATACTAAGTTTGGAAGAAATCTATTTCCCTATCCATAGGAGCCATTGATCATAAAGATCAGAACAACTCTATTTCTCTATCTATAGTAACCCTCAATCAGAAAGACCAGACCAAATTTATCTTCACATCCTTGAAATTCCATGATCAAACTAGATCAGATATACAATTATAAACACAAAAAACTTTAAGCTATTTACAAATATTATCACATAGAGGATTCAATAAGTATAAACTCTCTAAATAATTACAATGATGTGATCACTCAAAGTAAGAAGATGTTACAAAAATATTAACAACAAATCTTAGATCATCAGTAATATAAAAGCTACCACCACCTCAAATATTTATTCTATTTATATGAATATCCCCAATGTTCATATTTCTCATTTTCAGAAGGTGGTTGTAGTATCTTTAGAAAAAATCCTTTTCACATGAAAATTTATGTACAACTTTGTCTGTTGGTCATCTTAGTAACACCATTATAGTGCATATGGATTTCATTTGGAAAAAATAACTTGGTTCTTCCAGTAGAATGGAATTATTTATTTGAAAAAATTATAAGGGTTCATATAAAGAAAACATATGCCTCTGTCCAATGGATGTTTATCTTGTGGACATAGCATAACACTTTTTGGTGATACATGGTTTTACTTTTTCATTTATACTTTTTAAATATTCATCTGATAGAAATATTTCTATATGATGTACAAACACACAGGCTCATCCAATGTACACATGTATTGGTTTGACCGATGTATAAAATTACTTATTCAACCAATTTACCAAAGTGCTGGTTTTCTATGTAAAAAATTACTCTTTTGACTGATGCATAAAAGTACTTCTTTCAACTGATTAAGAAAATTTCATCCTACGGAATATTTTTTCTATATTCAGTAAAAAATAATCTATCTAAAAAACATTCTAAAATAATTATAAAGATTAAATTAATTAAAATAAATTATTTAAGTAAGTGTGTTGTTATTTCTAAAACTAATGTTATAAAGTGTCTAAAAAAACTTTTTACTTAACAATCATTGTATTTTTGTAAAGCACAGAACATAACTTCTAAAAAAACTAAAGTTTCCAGACGTTGAAAATACTTACTCCCCCTTACTTTTATAATCTTTACCTTTTTACCACTTTCATCAATATCCTCCCTTTATTTATTTATAGCCATTTCTTATATAATATTTATCTGAAAGAATTGTTTTAAGTATTAAGTTATCTAACCTTTCTACCCCTTTTTGATTTTCAAAAATAATGGGTCAATGTAGAAAATATACCTAAAATTTCAAGAAAATAAGAAGAATAAATGCATAAAACAATTTTATATCTATTAAAAAACAATTATCCAAAATTTAAAAAAATATTCATCCAAATAATTTGGAGAAAAAATTCATCCAAAATAAATTTGGAAGAACTTTTATTCAAAACATTAATTCAAAAAACTAAATTTACATTATTAAAAACATCAAGATTTCCTAAATTAGTTATTTCTTGGAGAATTTATTTGTAATTTCATTAAACTTCTTTATATATTCTTGATTATTCTATAAATTATCAGAAACTTATTTTAACTTTAAAACTTCCTCTTCATGAAATTGATATTTCTTGTTCTCTTGTTTCAGTTTCAACACTTCTTTTTGTAAATACTGAATCAATGAGTTAGTATTATTCAACTTATATATTTCTTCTTCTAATATTTGTATCTTATTCCTTTTCCTTTAAATTTAGTCATCATGGTTCATTTTAAGAGATTTAAGGTTATCAATGGATCATGTACTTTCATTAACTTCAGAACTCATATCTCTAACTATCTTCGAAACTCTTTTTGAATCATTTATCATCCCAATGATTATATCATCATAAAATTTCACATTACCTTAAATATGTTTTATATAATGAAGAACATTTTTCAAACTTAACCTTTAAAATTTTAATTTTTCATTGAAATATTTGATATAGTATTCATTTTGAATTACTATCTCTGTTAACTATTAAAAATAATTATAAATTTCCAAAACCTCAATCCAACATTGTATATATTTTCATCTAGCTTCAATATCAAGGCAAAATGTAGAGAATATTTAAGTTTATTCAAAACTTTATTTAAGTAATTCAACTTCATTTCAATTATTTACTAACTAGTGCAAGGAAATGAGCAAATTTAATCGGATGAAACACCTGGAATTGATAGACCTGGAGGTCTTTAATTTTCCACTTCTTTGTTTATATCATTATAATTATTTCTATTGCCTTGATTTTCTTTTACTTATTTATATGTATCATTTGTGTCAAAATATTATGAAATTTTCCACTCACTGGGATTCGTATTCTTTTGATATTGAGTAGATATGGAAACTAAAGATCCAACGACACTTTCTTAATTTTCAAGATGATTTTTCAATCCTCTAACTATTATAGTATATCATTTTTATTTTTCAATGTTTTGAATATGTTTTCAAACACCTTTTGAAAAACAATTCTTCAGAACCACTTATTTACTTTTTTATTTATAATTGCATGGAGATGGAATATCGATATGATATCACCTTTAATCTCATAGAATTACTTATGGTCATTCCAACTGAGCAATTGAAAATGGAGAAATTGAAAAAGGGAAAACATTAGTGGAAACTAAAACATTTGAATTTTATTTTCTATTTTTTTTATTAATTTTTCAGCGGCCATGGCTTGGTTTTCCTTTGGTTATTTCGTTTTTTAATTGTCTTATTCACACACTTTCTTATAATCATGTTATTTAAGGTCCATTACCTTAGCCTTATCATGTCCAAAACATAGATCATCTAGTTTTTTCAATTCATTATTATCAATAAGAGTTGTAAAAGATTTAAATGATATGGTTTTCAATATCTTTTTAAGAAAAGGTGGGATGCTTCCCATGCCCTATTTTCCCCGAAAATCTTTAATTTCAAATTTTCTATTTCTATAACATATGTGGATTTGTTTTATTTTTCAAAAAACCTTTTTAATGAAGGTATAAAGACCAATATCATCTTTTTGATAGTTTCTTAACAAATAAAGAAATGTTTTCTCTAATAGGAGTTCCCTTATACTTCATATTATGAATCTTTATGATGTTTATAGAGAATTTATTTAAGAAACATGGAAATAATAGAATATTCAACTTAATCATTCCTCGCTTGATATACTCGAGATATATAAATAAAAACTTCATAATATTTTATTTTCCCATATTACACAAAATTATGAATACATAAATGTCTTACACCTTAAGAGTGTTCATATCCCCTTTCCTAGGTATGAAGAAATTTTGCACCCAAATTGGCATAACTATTTCATGAGGAGATAAATGGTGAAATTTAATAACTTTCTCTAAAGAATAAAACAAAAAAAGAATCCTTAGAATTTTAAATTTTTATAACTTATCAAGGATTTTATAAGTTATAATATTTTAATAACCATCAAAAGGTACTCCAACCAACTCAAAAACATGGGGAAAATTCACTTTATATAATTCTTTAAATAATAAAAAAGTCACAAACTTCATACCATCCTTTTCAATGAATTATAAATAAGAATAAAATTCACTTACAATTTCTAGGAAATAAAAATCAGAATCTTATTTCTTGATACAAATTCCCTCCCAACCTTGAAAAATAAGGGTATATTTTATTAAGGAATCATACTTTTATTACAATGATATTTCTATTAGTCTCTCTTTTATAACCTCTATGATTGATAAATCACTAGAAGAAGCCATTCCTACTGATTTTATGAATCTAATATGTTTAGGTGAATATGAAAAGATCATATGGAAGAGAAACAAATTGGCGAGAGTAGTCATCATAAACAATAGCTTAGTAAAGAGGTGGTGACCCACACCCCTTTATATAGGCTTGATAAGGGAGATGATTCAACTTATACCGATCCAAAATCTATCATTGAAACCCTTTTTTGATCAATGGTTGAAATTATTTCTTGAAATATTAAAAAATATTTAATCTGTTAATGTTATTTAGAAAACTAAAGAAATTGGTTTCATTGAACAAAATTTTATTCTAATGAAACTTATAAGTTCATAAAAAAATATATATATAAAAGTTAAAATAATAAAAATCGATTATAATAATTTACTATAAAATTGGGTATTTAGAAATTAATCTTGTATAAGGAAATGTAAAAGTTTGTTATGAAAGTTTTTTAGGTAATTTTAACTTCTTCTTCTTCTTTTTTAAAAACATTTTCTGGGAATATTTTAAGAATATTGTTTTCGGGAATATCTTTAAAAAAATTACTAAGTTCTTTTAGAAAAAATTTTCTAAGATAAATATTATAAATTTTGTCTAAGATATCTTTTAGAAACAATTTCCTAAGAAAACCTTTAGTAAATTTATCTTAAAATAAATTTTAGAAAAGTTTGTTTGTTGTATCTTTTAGAAATTTTTTCTTAATAAAACTTCCAAAATAGTTTTTCTGGAGAAAAAATTCAAAAACAATTGTCAAAAGAAATTGAAATGTTTTTTAACAAAAAAATTGAGAAAATTATATACATAAAGTTTTAAGAAAACATACAAAAATTAAATCTTTAGAAAAATGTATTCCCTATTTTTAAATGAGTTTATAACTATAAGGATATGATTTAAACAAGAAGCAGATAAATTATTATTTTATATTGAACATTCCAATATTTTATTTAATATATTAAAATCTATTATAATTTAGGTGTTTTTTTTAAATTCTAGTATGTTTTTCTTATATTCTAATTAATTATAAAATAATATCTCATTTTTTTGTGTGATCCCATATAAAATTGTTTCATATATATTTTCTTAAGATTTTGAGTGTTTTGTTCAGTTTTTACTCAAAGATATAGAACTTTTGTTATTATAAAAAATTTATGTTTTAAAAAAAATCATACCAAAATCGGTAATTCTGTGTTGCATCCACAACACTAAAGAACAACAAATTCTAGATACCACATATTCAGCTTTAGAAGTGGAAAGAGATACTGAGTGTTTCTTTTTATAAGTCCAAGAAACTAAATCCTCTCCTAATAAATGAAAAGTTCTTGATATACTTTTTCTGTCGTTTCTAAAGCGAGAAAAATAAAAATATGAAGAAAAAAAATAAAAAACATTTCTAGAATAATAAAATAGTTCAATGTCCATAGTTCCCTTAAGAAAATGAAATTTTCATTTTATAGCTGTAAGATGAGACACTTTTGGATTTTCTAAATATTTTACACATAGGAGTACAAAAAACATTTAATCTGGTTGACTAGGTGCAATATATAGTAAACTACTAATCATTCCTCTAAAAAATAACCTATCAATTTTTTTCATAGATTCATCAATGTCAATAATTTTTGAGATCTTGATAGGAGTAATAACACTTTTAGTATTTTGTATCCAAAATTTCTAATAATATATTATATATAATTTTGTTGAGATATAAAACATTCTTCTGGTTTTTGATAAATTTTAAAACCAAATAATAAAGTTAATTCACCCATCATGCTCATCTCAAACTCATATCTCAAAATATTTACAAAGAATTCAGTAAGAGATTTTTGAGTTATAAAAAATGCAATGTCATCAACATAAATTTGAACAGTGATGATATCATTGAAAATATTTTAATAAGAAGATATGGATCCATAGTTCCCTTAACAAATATTTTTTGTAATAAAAATCCAGTTAATCTATCATACCAGGCTCTTAGATCCTATTTAAGTTTATAATGTTCCTTAGTAAGTCTAAAAACATGATCTGAATATTTTTTTAAAGAAATTAAGTGGTTTTTTTACAAAAACTTCCTCTTGTACATATCTATTAAGTGAATCACACTTCACATCCATTTGAAAAAAGTTAAAATTTAAAAATACTATATATACTAAAATAATATTAATAAATTAAATTCTAGATACTAGAGGATATGTTTATTAATATTATATTTCTTCTTTTTTATTATAAACCTTTACAAAAAATCTAGCTTCATTTCTAACTATTCTTCTATTTTCATTACATTTGTTTCAGAAAACCCATTTTAAAATACTTATGGAAAAATCCTTATGTTATCTAACCAGAATCTAAACTTGATTCCTCTCAAAATCCTTAAGTTTATAATGAATTTTTTTATCCAATATTCATCACCTAAATCCTTATTAGTAGCCTTAGGTTAGCGATAAAAATGGAAAATGTTCACAATTTTTTCTTAACGAACTTATAGTTTTAACTGGTTGATCTAAATAACCAATTATATTATCACTTGGATGATTCCTAAGGATCTCTTGACTATTTGGGTTTTTAAAACTATATTATTCAAAAAAATGTTGAATTTATTCTTGACATATAACATCATAAACAGTTTCTTCAGTTATTCAATCATAATAAGAATGAACTAATATGGGTTGAAAACTATTTTTAGTAAAAACATCTGAAGATGTGGTATCAGTTTATTTTAAAACAAAAGTATTAGTTTCTTTAACTTTTTGATGCACTTTTTCTTTAATAGTACTTGTATTTTCATGAAAAATTCTATAGGCCATACTTATTGTAGAATAACCAATAAATGTTCCTTCATCACATTTTAGAGTAAATTTATATATCTTATCTTTAGTATTCAAGATGGATACTTTACATCTAAAAACATTTAAGTAAGAAAATTTTATTTTTCTTTCGGTCGAAAATTTTTAAGGAGCTTAATTAATAATAGGTCTAAGTAAAACATGATTTATAGTATAGTATGTTGTAATAACTACTTAATCCCAAAAAATTTTATCAATTGATTATTCACTCAACATGGTTCTAGTAATCCCTTGAAGAAATCTATTTCTTATTTCAACTGCAGCATTTTTCTAGGGTGTTTAAGGTAATGATATGTTATGTATTATACCTTTATTACTATAAAAAGTTTCAAATTAAAAATTTACACATTCTTCACCATGATTATAATAAATAGGTACCAAAGGTATACTTTTTAAATTTTTAATAAATGCTACCAAAATTTTAAAATAGAAACAGGATTCAAACTTTTTTTCAAGAAAATATACTCACTTTTATCTTGTGTCTCATCAACTAAAACATATACATAGAATTTTCCACAAATACTTCCAATTTTTGTTATACCAAATAAATCTATTTGTGCTAACTATAAATCATCATAAGTTGAAACTTCACTAATAGATTTAAAACATGAATTTTGTTTTTCTTAAATGGTGATGAATTTGTCAAAGTACCAAAGAATTAATATATAAAGATAAAAAAAATTACCAAAGTATGAAGTAAGGGTATTTATTACAATATTTTTCATGTTATGGGATGAGATCTATTGGAAGGATCTTCATCCATGTATTTTCATTGTCAATTATTTTATTGTAATGTCCATATGCCACCCTCTTCTCCTCTCGATAATCATGAGTGATTATATGATTAAGATATAACAGTTGTTGTTGGTAGATAATCCATCTAGGAGTGAGGGTCTATGCTAGGTGAACCAATCTAAGTTGAAGGGCCGACATGATTTTAGTTGAGTCTCTTTAGATCCAAAAATTATTCCATACTTTTTTCATGATAAGACCAATGATAATAGTGATGATGTACATCTCTACTTCTAGGGAGGAGGCAAAACCACACTTACCATAGCAGCATCCTAGAATAGTACCATTGTGATTTCTGTACACAATTCCATATCCTGTTGGTCCAGGGTTTCCCTTTGAGGCACCATCCACATTTATTTTGATCCATCCAGGGAGTGGGTTTCCTGAATACTTATAGAAAACCTTTTTGATGGTTGTGTCTTCCTTTGATTCTGATTCTATGAAGGATAATAAAATCTCAGACGGAATTGTGGTTGGTAACTATTTGCATAATTCCAGCTTCCTTGACCGCAATGCAGATTTTTATTTGAGATGCACGAAGATTTACAATTTTATTATTGTGAATGATGTAATTTCTTTCATAAAAAAATATAAATCAGTTCATCCACAACAGTAACGAAGAGATGATCAATTTGAGGAGACGCAACCATAGGAGTGAATCTCTGCAGGAGTATAAGGGTGGAGTCCAAACATATCCATATGAGATAAAAATGTCAAAAATATAATTCCATAATACAGAATAAGTATTACAACTTAGTAATATATGATCATCATCCTTCGTATATTGATTACACATATGACATCTAGAACAATTTTAAATACCAAATAATTGGAGATTACAATCAGTGGGAACTCTATTATGGGAAATTATCCAAATTAAGGTGAATCTAGAGGGTCTAACCCATTGTTTGTTAAATATTTTTTACCAAGATAAATATTTCATGGTATTAGTAAAATTATGTTTGTAGTAATGTTTAGATATTAGTATACCATTATAAGTCATTCCCAAACTAAAAAATCACCAGTGTTGACAAAGGGGTAGTTGTTAATAATAGTAGTTATTTATTCAATTAAATCTAAATCTATAGAGTGCATGCAGTAATTTATGGAGATATTAATATATATGGTTAGAAGCATTGGGTATATCATAGAGAAAATAGGGTAGTAATTCTAGTTATCTAACCAAAATTTCAGAGAGATTCCTTGTTAACTATCCATCGGGGGTGAAAAAATATTTTTGAAATGGTGTGTTTGATAGAAGGCTAGATAGAAGAGTCTATATATAAAAAATTTCACTTTTTGATGTTTTTATAAAATTTGAATCTGAGGAAATCAAAGGCATAGGATTCATTGTTTAAAATATTCCATGTAAGTTTAGCTTGGTGGGATTCATTAAATATTCTAAGGTTCTTAATACTGAGGCCACCATTTTCCAAGCGAGTGCCAAAATTATTCCAGGGAACCGTAACAAGTTTCCTATATAGAGTGCTTCCCCTCCAAAACAAAAAATCTTATTTTTTCTGTTGTTATTTTTTATCAACTCAATAGGCTATTTGTAAACCATCATAGAGTGAACCATTTTAGAAACAATGGTGTATTTGACAAGATAGATCTGTCTTTCCATAGATAATGTTTTCCCTTCTAAGAGGGGAGTTGATTATTAATCTATTCAACAACATTAGAAAAATAAGTTCTTTTTGGCTTCCCATAAAAAATTAGAACTCCAAGGTATGTGAAGGGGAAATATCCTTCTTTTAATCCATGGTCATTCATAATACCATCTTTCTTAGATATAGGGAAATGTTTTCCAAATAAAATTAAAGCTTTTTTCCAGTTTATGGATTTACTAGATACATATTCATAGTGTGAGAGGACACCATTAAGATTTTATATGTTCTTTTTTCTCCTTGAAGGAATAAAATAATATCATTCTCATAAAAAATATGTGAGGGAATGATCATTTTTCTAAAGGCAATGATTGGCTTAATTATACCCAAATTAACCAAAGTGGAGATAGGTATGTTGAGTTAGTCTTAAGAAATAACAAAAAAGGTGGTGGAGAGGGGGTCTCCCTATTTTACACCTTTGAATCATTGTAAATATCCCTTTAGTGAACCATTAATCAAAATAGAAATTTGAGGAGAGATAAACAGGGTTTTAATTTTGGTCAAAAAATGTCATTAAAACTAAACCTATTGAGAACTTTGAAAATAAAACTCCAATAAATGGCATAAAAATATTTTTAGATGTCAAAATTTATGGCAATGCTTCCCCCTCTTTGATTCTTTTTTAATAATTTTTTACTTATTGAGGAAAGGTATATGAAATATTGGATATTTATTCCATTGAGGAAGCTGGATTAGTTCCAAGAGATAATTTTGTTAGCAATAAGGTCCTGTCAAATAGCCAACAGTTTATAAATAATTTTATAAATAGTGTTAATAAGATAAATTGGCCTAAAGAGGTGAATTTTTGAGGCATTATCCACTGCAGGAATTAGTGATAGAAATAGAGCATTAATACCATAGGATAGGTATCCATTAGAAACAAATGATTTTATTAGGTGACAAACATCCTTGTGGATAGTATCCAAATAGTTCCGAAAGAATAATTAGAGAAATCATCGGGACCAGGGCACTATCAGTTTTTAATCTAAAGATTTCTTCTTTAATCTCATGATCAATAGTATCACTTGACTTATGTTTCTTTCTAAATTGATAAAGATCAAAAACTATATAATAATTAACTATCCTTTATTAGAAAGTTTTTCTAAAGTTCTTATGTTATAGTGTTCTAAAATTATATTTCATAACCAATATTGATCATCCATTGTACTGAGAAAAGAAAGATCTTGACTACTAAGGTCATGAAAGTTAAGTTTGTAAATATTCTAGTGTATATCATAAAAATAATGAATTTACCTTCTAAACTTTGAATAGTACATTTATCATTCCTAAAGTTTACAAGGTAACAATCATCACATAATTCCCTTATTCTAATGAGATTATTCTTATGACCTGCAAGAAATAAAGCATTTAAAATTTAAGGTTTTTCAAGAAGAATAATATTACATATACTATAGATGTCCCCTTGAACATTGTCACCAAAAGTGAATTTTCCATCTTTTATCTTTATAATCTTCTAAAATAAATTTTTTCCCATTCATATGATTAGAAAACCCATTTTTCATATACCAAATATTATTGTTGATGGTAATTTTATTATTTTCCTAAAAATAGAAAAAATTAGATTTTTTGGAACCCAAACGTGCTTGGGTACAAAATTGTTAGTAAATAATATATTAGGAGTCCACATATGTTCAACTTTTCAATGCTGTAAAATTGATAATTATTTAGAAAAATAATATTTATGAAATCAAAAAATATTGTACTCTATTTAAAGAACACTTGTTTTTATAATGTCCATCACTTTTAAATTTATAACAAAAATGTTCAATTTTTAGAAACAAATAATAATTTTGGAAATGTGGTTTTGAATTTTTAAAACATATTCTTGAGGTATTTATATGACAAATTATTTGTATATAAAGTATATCAAAATTTTCCTTATCAAAAATAAAATTTTATAAAAGTTTACTTCAATTAAAAAACTAATAATTTAGTTTTTTGTAACTAGATACTTATTCTCACAAGTTGTTTTAGAATCATATTTATTCTATAATCCTAATTTAAGATTTTAAATCTTAGAAGTAAGTATAGAAATTCATGAATTTTCTTCAAAAAGTTTTTCCTTAACATTTTTTCAAGTTTTTAGAAACTTTTTAATTTATCTTTTAAAAACATATCAAATATGGATACTTCTTATAAACTAGTTAAAGAATCATCATATTCTGAGGAAGTGGATTTATCTTCTTCTAAAGAAGGGGAAACATATTCAACCTTGGAATCGTGATAATTTCCATTTAAAGTAATATTGGTAAAGGATTCAGAAAATATCTTTTCCATGTAGTATTCAATGATATTTGGAAGTACATAATATAATCCCATAACTTTTTGACTACCACTACTTTCTTTTTAATAATTTTAAAAAGAAATATCAACTATTCTAGCACTACATGTTTTAAAAAGCATTCAAACGTTTCTTCCCTTTGTACTTATTAATATTTGGTAATTTCTTTCCTCATTATCTTCATTTTTCTTTGTCTTAAGTCCTAAACAATATGATCTAATATGAACCTGTTTTTTTTTACTCATAGAATATCATATCTAAAGAATACTTCTTATCACATATTTATTTAAGATTTTTCTTATACTTATAACAAAAATATTTTTTTCCAACTATCTTTTACATCCTCTTAGAAATATTGGATAGTTTATTTCCAAATTGTTCAGATGAAAAAACAATTCTCTCATATTTAACTTTTTTATTCTTAAAATATTTAACAATTTATTTCTGATAATATATATTTATTAGAAACATTTGAAGTAGAAACAAAAGCTACTCCATTTTCATTTTTCTCTTTTTCAATATATATTTTCAGTCAACCCTCATACTGTATGTGTGTTACAATAATATCACTCAAGCTAATATTATTCATATATTTATTATCATCTAGAGAATTTATTTTAGATTCCAATTTCCTTGTCAAAATCTCAATAATCCTTTCTACTAAAATTTCATCAGTCAGATATTTATCTCCCAATTATTAAAAACAATTAAAATTATCATAAATATATAATTCATATTTGAAAAAGATTCCGTAGATTAAAAATCATACGATTGATAATAATCTCTTAACATAGCTCTTTTGGTTTCAATAACTTTTGACGTTCCAAAGTGAGTAATCTCAAAAAAAATCAAATATTTTTAGCTGCTTCATAAGAAGAAATTTAATTATAGATGTTTCTATTCATAGAACATAATAATGCATTTATAACTATGTAATTTAGTTGATATTATTACTTTTTATCTTTATAAAAATTATAAACATATTTGTTTGGTGTTTTATAGTTTCATATCAATATGAAAAAATTGTCTACTCAAGTATTCATAAAATATTTCTTCATAAAATCTCTCCAATACTCATAATCAACGTCATTAAAGATTTTTGGTTTGATAGTATTAAATTTTTATATTTTTCTCGTATTCAAACCTACCATCTTGAAAAATATACTATTTCTATTAATACATGTTAGTATAAAATGTTTATAACAAATATAACAAAATATATAAAATTTATTGTTTTATAATAAAGTATACAAAAGAAAAAGAAGTATATATTGCTCTAATTCCAAATGTATGATCATAAGAGAATGTATAAACACTATAAGAGGGAGGTAAATTGTAGTTTATAAAATAAAACATTACAATATACATAACCTTTTAATATAGGTTATCGAACAAACTTTTTGACCGGTTTAGAAAAGTGATCAGACATAGTTTTATATCAATACTTATATATTTCCATAGGTTAAGAAATGTTTATATCAAAAGAAAATTTTCCATAAATAAATGAAAAGTGTAAATAAAAACTTGTAAAAAATTAAAATGAAACTTTATAAATTTCTTCATAAAACTTACAAAACCTTTATAAAATATATTCGCACTTTAACCTGTATTTTTAAAGAATTAAAAAACTATGACTATAGGTATCCATGGTTTTCACCAAACCATAAAGTTTTATATTCCTTGAGTATGGAAACCCTTGACACAAGGATTATAATAACTCTGTTTCCCTAGCCATGGGAACCCTCGATCTGTAGGATCTACCCAACATTGTCTTCATATCCCTGAAAAAAACTCAATAAACCAGATCAAATACACAATTACAAACATATAAGAATTTATGGAATTTACAATAATCCTCTCAAAGTGGGTGCCTTAAGTAGAAACTCAATAATAAAATAAAATGAATCGATTACTCAAAGAAATAATTTGTTACAAAAATCTTCACACCAACTCTTAGATAATTAGTGATGAAAGCCTACCTCCTCCAAAAAATTTCCTTCTATTTATAAGAAAATTCCCAATGTTCATGTTCCATATTCTTCATAGGTTGGTGTAATGGCCTTATACGAACACTTCTTCACTTCAAATGTTCTATACAACTTCATATAGAGGTCTTATTAGAAACACCATTACAATGAATATGAATTCTATCTGGTAGAAATAACTTGGTTCATCTGGTAAAATTGAATTAGTTATTTAATATTTTTTAAAAGGTTCATCCAGAGAACATAGCTGCCTCCATATAATAGATGTTTTTTTAATGGACATAGTATAACTTTTTATTGTGACAATTGGTTAAAAAAAATTATTTAGACTATATAAATATTTTTTTGATAGAATAATATCCATCTGATGTAAAAACATTCGGGCTCATATGTTATACAAAGGTATTAGTTCGTCCAACATAAAAAGTACTTGTTGAACTGATGTTCCAATGTACTATTTTTTTATGTACAAAATTACTCTTTAGACCAATGTACAAAAGTACTTCAATCTACCAGTTATTAAAATTTTATCTTATGGAATATGTTTTCTATATCGAGTAAAAAAATAAATTTTCTAAAAATAATTCTAAAAGACTTTGGTAGTATAAATTTAGAAAAATAAATTATTTAAGGAATTGTTTTGTAATTTATAAAAATAATATTATAAAATATTGAAAATAAACTATCAACTAAACAACAAACTCTTCTACAATATATCATTATTATTCTCTATTTTTGATTATTTTTGAGTTGTGATTACTTTATCCTGTACATTTAATAGAACAAGATCATGCACTTTATTTGAGAGTACTAAATTATATCTCTTATTATTTTTACACCTATTATTCCATGAAGAACTATGGAAGTGGTTGAGTGTAACTTGGACTACCTTGTGTGCATTTTTTTTTAAAAACTTGATCCAGGTTGTGGATCATTTGTTTTTATTAATAAACTACTTGAAAGTGGGTTACTTAAAAGTGTATAGTATTAATTATCATCTTATAGTGGCCCAATACTTTTACAAATATTATTACATGATTTTTAGCATAAATATCCAATAATTACAACCCATATATCATGAGTTTAGTGTCTTTGGAAGACTAGATGCATAATACCTCAAAAGGAAAACAAAAAAACATCCTTATTTTATTTTCTATAATGAAATCTGAAATCCATATGAGCTATTAAAACTATATATGATAACTTTTGGAATAAATAAAATAAAGGGGTGATCTAAAATCCAAGTAAGGTACCAAACAAGATAAAGAAACATAAAGTGTGATTCAAAGTTATAACATGATATCATAAAATAGAAGGCTCACGAGTAAACAAATAGAAGAATAACATAAATAACATGGTATCATAAGATCATATAAACTTAAAAAATGTGGTAGAAAAATATAACTTGACCTAAAAATTAGTCAAGGGTAACTACCTATATAATATCACAGGGTGTTCAAAGTCCCATAATGGATTAGGTTTACTCCTTAATCCCATACACAATGTCTCATAAGAAAGAACTTTTACCCAATGCATTTTAGCACTATCTGGGCACACACATAATAACATGTTCATGATTATGTGTGACACAAAATGAAATTGATCTTAAGGAAAAAAACAAAAATTACCCATGGAATGAAATGGGTGGTATAATCATGCCCCATATCATAATCAAAGATATTTCTTAACAAAGGAATTTCAGAAATGAACATAAGCCATATATTACCCAATAAAAAGAAGAACAATCTAGGTATAAATCTAGAGACCTATATATAAAATTTATAAGCATTACATAACATTAAATTTAAATAGAAAGTGATTTAGAGAGATAATGGTCATAACCTAAAGAAAATGTTGGTTTAGAGAGATCACTTACACATATAAGAAAAATATCTCCATTTATTAAAATATCCATTCCTTTCAAAACACTTTTTGAAAATACTTAGAACAAAGGGAAATATGGTTTTTATTTGATGAAAATAATGAATATTATAAATAAAAACAAATATAAAAAAATGGTTGTGGTGGTAAGAAAATCAGTCAACACCGTATACGTTAAAACAAAGCATTCCTTTTGTTATTTGTAAATAAAGTCAAAATAAATTCAAAATATTTTATATAAAATACGTAAAAATATTCCAGTTGAAAACCATTAAAATTAAGTAAAAAAGATACATAAAATTTGCTTTATAATTCATTTATTTCTTTATAAATATATTAATAAAATAATTTTAGGAATATTGACATGGAAGAGAAAGATTTAAAAAATAAATCTTTACAAAATTTAAAAATAAGTTTTTAAATTAAACTACCCCTTACATAAAACCTAAAAAGATTCATTTTTAAAAAATTATAAAGAAAGTAAGTAATGGTAAAAATTACCTTTAGAGTCTATTTAATCATAAATAAGAATTTTCTTTAAACACTTATAATAACATGTACTTGGAAGAAAAATAGTTGTAAGGGAAACTTTAAAAGAAGTTTTTTTAAAGAAAGTCTCTTACCTTGATTCCAACTTGTCAAATATTTTATTTATATTCCTAATTAATGAACATATTTTAATTATTTAGTAGAATAAGAACCTTTTTAAAGTTTATTTTTTCTTTAATTTATGTGTTATAATCACTTAATCAATTCATTTCACATCAGACGTTTTGATGATATTCAACTCAGGTGTCAAAAATGACTTCAGTAGGTTAAATACAGTCAAAGAAAATGTTATTTCAAAATATAAAGAAAATTAATCAGGAAATAATTTTCATTTTAATAAATTAATTATAATTTTAAAACCAGTCAAGAAATATTGTTATGAAAAATGATAAACCTTACAATCATGAAGACGGTAGCCGTGTATACACATGAATAAGTTTTCCATATTTATATGATCATTATGGAAAGAGGATAAGTATTATTTTATCTTTCCATAATGATAATAATAAAATAAATATCATATTATTTATTTAAATATACTAATATATATCAGTCGTGTGATGTGGTTATAAAAAATGTATCATATTTCTTGGTGGATGTGGTAATCCACACGTACACATAAACGATGTTATCATTTTTAAAGGAATATGGAGGTAAGAAATTATATGATATAGCATCTTTATATAATGATAAATATTTCAGGAATATAATAAATATTTACTATAAATCCATCATCATAAATAGTCATGATAGTCGATGATGGAAAATGAATTACATCGGTTCGTGAAGTGGTAGTACACCGTAAACACGAATGATTGTTTCGTTTCCCATTTGATGGAAGATAATATGGATGTTTGTTACATAATTAACATAATAAAATATAATTATATGGGAGGTATGTATTATATTATATCATCATGGTTGAATAATATTTTAAGAATGTGTAGGAAGAAATAAAACAATTCATTCGGTTAATGATACATCTTCTTCAGACAACCTCTTTATGGTTACACCAAAATCCATCATAGGAGGGTTTTATGATAAAAAAAAGGCCTCTAAGACATGGTAATGGATATAAATAAGTGATTTTCGTAGGTTTTTTCTGATCCAAAAGGCTTTTTAAGAGTGACTATGAGATGATAGGAGGTTTTCTTTTGTAAGTGAGGAGTAGAATTTTTGTAAATTCCCAAAAAAATTCAATAATGGGAAGTTTCTCTTAAGATATGTCCCTCAAAAATTGATAAATGATATATTATAGGGAGTATAAGGTTGATCCAAACCTCAAATATTAAAAAATAAACATGTTTTAAAATTTTCAATCCTTTTAACTTTATGGTTACTCACTTTTACCATTTTAATTTTAACCATGGTAACTAGTTTTTTTACTTAGGTAATTTATCCTTTAAGAAAAAAAATAAAATGATAATTATTATATAATTTATACCCACTTATAATATATATTCTATAAAATTGATCAAATAAAAATATACTATGTATTGAAAATTAATTTTAACACAAGCGCATGTAATATAATATTTTTATGAATTTCAAATCATTTAATAAAATATTATTTATTAAAAAATATAATTAATGTTGGTTTTGTAATTATTTATTTATTATGACTTTAAAGTTGTCAAGAAAAAGATGGAATTAGAATATATTCTTGTAAAGAACCCCAAATATGTTATAATTATCTAAAAGAATTATGGAACACAATAATTCATTAAATTATATCATATTTTATATTTTTATAATCATTTTTACTTTTCTTTCTATTTAAATAAGTATTGTGTCGATGTTGTATAAGCATTTAAGGTAATTATTTAATTAATAAAAAATTTAAATTAATTACCATCATGAAAATAATTTCATTATTCTCAAAATAACCATTAATATTCATTTCCAAATTTATTTTTTCCCTTTGTGAACACATGAGATATTTTTGAGAGTAAGAGAGTGATATTTTTTTTCTTTTTCTTTGACTAAATTACTATATATGTCAATATCATGAAAACGTTACCCATTAACAAAACACTAATGATCCTAAGGTGATTAGGGTCAAAATAAATCGATTTTATAAGATTTAAGATGAAAAATTATGGCCTTATCACAAAATTTTAACATAGGTTGACTTGATTTTCCATTTTTAACTTGGTGATAAATTTTTACAATTTTTACTATTCATTATGGAAAAAAATCAAAATGACTTTATTAAATAATATTAATTATTCTGATTAAAAATATTGAATCCATATAACCAAGTTCTTTCTATATAAGTGGAAGAAAATCATTTTATAAGTATCCCCGAGCAGTGAAAAACAATTTTCTAAAGAAAAAAAAATGTCTTTCAAGTCTAAAAATATTTTTACACCAAACACATTTATAATTTTCATTTATATGTAATTATTATATTATTTCTAACTAAATGAGCATTATATTTATTTACGATCAAATTAAAAATATTATGGGGATTTTTCAACAAAAATAAATGCCTATTTAATAGAAATCTATATTTTTTATTATTCACTGAAAAATAAATATTTTTCCAAAAATCCCAAAATTTTAAACTTTGTTAGTTTTGGAATAATGAATTCAAAAATTAAGTTAAATGTTTTCATTAAAATTTCTAAAATTGGTAGAAATTAATTATATTATTGTCTAACAAAAATAAATAAAAACATTTTTTATGAAATATATACTTTTAAAGAATTTAAAGTCATTACTAAAAAATAAGTACATATTAACCAATATTTTTGAATTATCCAAAATATTTATAAATAATTTTCAAAATTTGGTTATTACTATTCAAATCAACATTTTTAATAGATATGTTGTAACACTTCTCTTTAAATATTTTAATATTATATAGTGGTTCATTTAAACTCAATGTTGTGTGTAACACAAGCTATCTAAGAAATAAAATTATTTAAAGAGAAATATATTATAAAATCTAGGATTATTTAATTTTAACCCCTTAAATAAATTACACCCTCAAATTTTTATTTTGGTTATCAGTGTTATAACCTTTATTTAAAACCCACATCATACATAGGGATACAAAAACCTTTTAAAAAAATATAGAAATCACAAAGGTTACCTAAAATATCAGGTATTTGGTTTCCAAGATAAGAAAAACATTAGTGTGAAGATAAAATATAGACATTAAAGAGAATACTAGTATCCAAGGACTAATATAGAGTTATATAGGACATGTTCATGATAAAATTGATCCCTACAATTCCATAAAGCTATGATGGGTGAAAAGAACATTGATTCATCAAAAATTAAGGTAATAGGGTGCCATTTTTGTTTCAATATCCTTTTAAAAGACTTTGGGAATTCCTTTCTAATTTATAAAAAGAACTTAATGAATTATACTTACTTGAAAATTAAAATTTCATCCTTTATTTAATTTCCACCACAATGTTTTTCTCCAAGCGATGATTATTCAAGAGGATTTTTTTAAGCTAGAATCAATAAAATCAACTTCTAACAGATCACATAATCCACAAAAAAATGATTGGTTATTTCTCTTATCATTAATTAAACAAAAATAGTTAGCATAACATAAGATAATATCCAATGTTAATAAACATTAATTTGAATAAAAATATTGTAATCTCCAAAATTTAATAATAAAACCAAGGGTTTAACATAGATCACTCCATAAATAAATTACCATATATCCAAAATAAACCTAATAACCTCAAAATTAAAGAATGTTTTAAACTCAAAGGTAATCTTCTACCCTTTATCATAAATTTAATAGATCTCTTCCCAAATAATCCTATATGTCAAACTTAATGGTTATATATACCTCACTGTAATAAAATGTCTCCCAAAAATATCATTAATCACTTCAAAATAAAAAAGCAATCAAAAATATTTGATCCTATTATATTTTTACCAAAGTAAAATTAATTTTTATCCATAAAAACATTTAAGTAAAAGAAATATTATACTAACAAGGTCATCATGTAGTCTAGTAGTAGGTGTTTCACCCTCTTCGCCCTTCGGTTCTAGGTTCAAACCCTATAACCTTATCATGAAGCATATTTTTACCTTGTTTCATGTCCTTATTGACCCTTATTTTTATTTACTTATGTTCAGGTCTTATCTCAGGTTGTTTCTGGTGAATTTTATAAAAAATTAGGTTTTAGGGATTATGCATATTTAGAACACAGTTAGGGAAAACCATGTAGTTTACCCTATAAAACCATGCTCCCTATGTTGAGCTACTGGAAGGGGGAATGGTTTGTCCAAAAAATGAGAAAAACAATCCAAACTAGTAACCCTTAGTTAGTGGGGGTTTTCATAGTTGAATCATGGATAAAATAACTATGTGGCCAAACCATGAACCGCATCTAGAAGCCTAATAAGGGAACATGGTAAGGGAACAAAGTTACTACTAACTATGTGGCCCAATAAGGAAACTGTGCACATGGGTTTTTAATCCCTTGAAATTTTCATTAAAAATATATGGACCCCCAGTTTAAACCATAATCACCCTGATTAAAATATAATATTATTCATTGGTATTTGAATTCTATCAATAGGAAAAATTGACTCCTACAACCTAATCTCTTTTCAAATCGAAACACTAATGATTATGTTCTTTCTCTTTCTAGTAAGTATATCTCTTCATGTTTGGTTTCTATTGATCTTTACTTATATCCTTATTAGAGAGTGATATACCATAATGTTATTGATGGATCTAATATTTTATTTTATTTAAATTGATTATATGTTTTATTCCTCGATCTCTTTCACCTTACTTTTTCATTTTTGTTCTCCATTATGGGTTTTATTTTGATCATGAGATTAAATGTAGGTGGTTCCATAATGCTTTACCCTATAATTATAAACCTAAATTTCTTTCTTGAATTAAAATTTGTTCTCTTTGTAAGTCGGTTGGTCCTGCCATTTCAGTATAGGCCATACAAGACAAATCTTCCTATACTGAGAAGGAAAAATCTGGAGGAAGTTTCAATATTTCTCAAAACTTGTTTTCTATACTGGGAGAAGGTGAGCTCCATGCTCCTGCTGAAGGTATTGTGTTGGAGGCTGACCCTGGTGAGGATTCCACTATGGGAGGGGAGGTCTTCCAAGTAGATATGGACTCAGATTCAGACTCCCCAGCTGAGTCCAAGGAAGTGGGGATTGTATAGGATTATTTTATATCCTCTTTAAGGAAGGGAAAGAACGCCATTATAGATTCATAAGGATTTATCAAGAAAATCCGAAGGACGCACCCAAGAAAATACTATTACAACTTACTCAGTCCTTTGGTAACTAGGTACACAATTAAAGTTAAACCTCCATAAAAGACATGTAAAGGTGCTACCATACTCAAGAGGGCTTCTATCCCTCAAGAAGAGGCCATTCAGGTGAACCTTGTGGATGATGACCCTCGCCCAGTGGAGGTTGCACATCCACCTGGGCTTCAGAGTGAGGATGTGTAAGCTACACTACCTCCTGAGCAGCAGCGTGAGGTAGATACTCCTCTTGACACTCGAAAATAGATTTCTTTAGTGATATATCACATGGATCTTCTTCTTACCTCAGATGAAGAAATAGTGGAGAAATTCTTGGATATTAAGGCTACGTAAGAATTCATGAACTAAATGTTGGGGATAATGCTAAGACTGGGGATGACAAAGGGGCCAGGTAAATGGATTGATAGGAAGATCTGAATCATGATTAGAGGCTTAAACATGGGGAAGATTAACTTGGAGGAATATATTCAGTCTTGGGACATCTTGATGAAACACTATGAAGACATCTTGAGGGACGATCTTGGAAATCCGGTAAACTCTATTCCCTGGATAATGTTTAGATAGTTTGATTCTAATTGTCTCAAATTGTTCTTCAACAAAAATTTCATATATGTTGGGGCCTGATCTACTGGATATAAGGGTTCTCACTTCCCCTTAAAATTGTTTGGAAAAAGGGCATGGAAATTGTGAAAAATCCCCCTAATTTCAATAAAATTGAAATTTTTGGGTGGACATTGAGAAAAATGAGGCCCTAAATTCAAAGTTGATTTGATGAAATGATTTGATGCTGATTATTGAGAAAATTGGTTTAAAATAAAATATTATTTAAACATGAATTAATTTGATGAAAATCTATGATTTAGATTTGAAATTGAAAAGGTGGGTTGAACTTGAAATTCAGAATTTGAATAGTGAATGATGGATTTTTTTTTGAAATGAAATAAATTCCCAATAATGAATGATTTATTTATTTATTTAAGAACATGTGAGACTATGAAGTTTGTAAGAAATTGGGATAAGTAAGCTAGGACTGTGACTCCCTAGAAATGGATTGATGATGACAACACTAACTAAACCAAGTTTGGTATGTTTTCCTATGATGGGTCTCCTAAAAAGGTGTTGATTGATTATCTCGATGGCTTGATCCTTAGGGAGTCTGACCACATACTTGATCCAAGATTATGATTAAGAAGTGTGAGGATACTATGGCTATAAACTAACCTACATTTAAGATTATTACCATGGTGATTTGTTATGTTTGACTTGATTACACATTCCAATTTTTGTAAAACTGTTTAATTCATTCCAACTATTTTATAAATACTTTCTTTATGAAATGTTTATTTAAGCCTAATTTTACATGAAATTAAACTTTTAAATTGAATCATGTTTTGTTTTAAAATATATAATTGATTTTCCATTCCTTGATCTATATAAATTGAAATAATAAATGGTTTAATTATTATCAATTGATTATAGAACACTTTGTGAGACCTTTATGGGATTTTTAGCTCCCACCCTACTTTTTTCCTTTATGAGTTTATAGATTTTTTATGCTCAGTCAATGTAAATGTAAAGATCCTCTTAGAGGTTATGGTTGTGCTTGATTCATGGGATCATGAGCGATGATGGTGACAAGAGGAGCTATAATACACTTCTTTCATAGGGTTTCTGAGATGATGTCTTGTTGATGTTGCATTTTATTTTGGATTATGTTTTACTTGGTATGTTTATAAAAAAATCTGTGGTTCTTTTATTCTTGATAATTGTTTGGAATATTGGCTGAGTTTTTTTGTTTCTTCCACTATCTTAAGGAAAAAACTATTCCCTCCAATTTTTAACATGATTCCAAGTTCTAGTATCAACCCTGTGGGGATTGGGAATGCCATTTGGGACATGTTAGGACAGATCTAAGTATCAGTTTACTAGGGAATTTAGGATGGTTTAGGAAAAATCGGTATCATATGTTGGTTTAGTGTCTTTTATTGATGTAAGTATGCAATCTGGGTTGTCCTGGTAGATAGGAGGTAGGATTTTTTGGACTTAAGAGGTAGTTTTGAGTTAGTTCCTAGACATATCTTATCATATAAAGCCTTAAGTCACCATTGGTGTTTGGTAATAGTGTCTCTGAGGATTACTTTAATATAATTTTTAATCTTTTCCCTACTTTTGATCTGAGTATAACTGATGATGTTTTTGTATTTCCTATTAATGTTTTGTATCATCATGCCTCTGAGGTTTCATTTAAATATACTATAGGAGGAAGATATAGGTGAACCATAGTAATGGAATCCTCCATTTTATCTAAATATTATTGATAATACCATGCATATTGTCTAATCATTGGCATAGGTACCTACCCATGTACTCATTCAGGAACCCATAGTGGAAACTCGAAGGGATGATGCTAGAGATCATGATCAAGAGTTTCTTTTCCAATAGCCATAAGATTTTCAAGGCTTAGATGATCCTCAAGAGAATGATGATTGGTTAAAAAATATCAAACTTCTTTTTATGTTCTTTGAAACCTATGATTCGTTCAAGGTGAAGTGGGATACCTTCAATATGGAAAAACCTTGTAGGAGATGGTGTGATTCAATGATTACGATGACGAAATATAATGTTTTAGAGTAAAAATACTTTCAAGATATTTTTACAGAGAAGTTTTATCTAGAATATATAGTCTTGGAAAATTCTATGGAGTTTCTCAACCTCCCATAGGGTGAAAGAACTAGGACTCAGTATGAAAACCTTTTTGCTGTAATTCATTGATTTTCTCATGATGCAGTAATGAATGAGAAACTGAAACCTCAATTATTTGAAATTGGTCTTTCATCTGACATCTAATGTTCATTTTTCATGTTGAATATAACTTCTTATAAGGATATTCTAGATAGAGTGTAGATGGATGAGTATGACCGAGCTGGTAAGTTAGGTTTGATGGGAGTTTTTTCTCCTAGTGGTAATTCTATTAGTTCATTTAATAAAAATAGAATGTGTGATGAGTCTCGCAGTGTTTCTATATAGTAGGTGTAATCCAGATCTCTTTTAGTTCCTGGTAGAGGACATATGACTTGGTTTCAATGTGGAATGGTTGGGAATTAAAAATGGGCTTGCATTGAGGCACCCAAGATATATGGTTCATGTGGTTGCTTAGGTCACCTGTAGAAGTACTATCATGTCTATTTTGATCTATGTAGTGGAACAGGCTCATCATATCCTAAAACTTATATGTTATAATAATATGATTCAATAACTAATGGTTTTCATCCATAGGCATCTGAAATGAATATTCTTCATTTAGTGGAAGAGCCTCAAGAGAAATCTCATACAGGTCTAGCGGCAGTGATAGTTACCATCAGTATAGCTGCATATTTTGAGACTGCTTTATTTGATAATAGATAATCTAATTCATTTATATAAACTTGTATTATTAAATTTTTAAATCTTTACATGGATATTTTTTTATATGATAAATATTAATACTCCCCTCAGAATGAAGATAGAACTTGGTATCCAATGTCCCTCTTGCATTTTATATCTATCATAGATTAATCTCACTAGAAATGTTAGGGTTCTTAATATGAAACTTCTTGGCATGATTTTTTGGATTTATTAACTAATTGATCATTTTTCCCCTATTGATTGTGAACTTTTTTGGGTATCATTCACTTCACCTGATGGTGTGTGCTGTAATTTTCATGGAGAATGAGACCCGAGATCGAGTAGAGCCAAACATTTTTCCTAGATTTGGGAAGGGAAATATCAATGTTCTCTTTTGATATGGAATTGGAGTATTTTATTGATGATCTCCCTCCAGTTTTCATTGATGTAACGTCCTGAGTTTTAAAATAAAAAACTATGTTGGATAGCACATGTGATACGCAACACCGAGCTCAAACAAACAATGATTATTTAAATATGACAAGTTTAACCTTTATATTAAATTTATGGATATTATTGGGATTGAAAAATTTATGAAATATATATATTTCTTAAATATATTGATAAATTCTAACTAAATAAAAAATCAATTTTGGTAATATCTTTTTGTTCTTCAAAATCTATTTTCTTCAAAAATTATTTATATTTATTTTTAAAAAAGAATATTATAATTATTTATAGAATATATAGAAAATTTATTTGATAAAACTATCTCTATTATTTATATCATCGTTTCAAAATTAACATATGATAAAATTTTAGTACTTTTTGAAAATAAATATTTTTCAGTAAATAGTAAAAAAATAATGTTCTTAAGCAAAAAATGTCATTTCTTTTGAATGAATTTGTAATATAAAAATACTAATATTATTTTACTTTTATTTCAAGGTAAAATATGTATTATTTAGTTATATTTATTTAAATTAATTACATTTAAATCTTTTTTGTAAAGATTTTATGATAAGTTTATTTTTATGATTAAAAACACATTTTTTTATAAACTGTTTTAAAATATATAATATTTATCTATTATAATTAATGAAAATATACCCTAATGAGAAATGATTTAAATAAAAAATTTATATTATATATCTATATTTATGAATTTAAATTAATATAATGAATATTAAAAGTTATAGAGTTAATGTAAAATCATCTTTTCTTTGAAAAATGTATTTTTCGGAAAATCACTTTCCATCATGCTTGCAAGTTTTATATTAAATTTAATTATTAAACCTTTGTGAATTTATTTTAATAAAATGGATTCTATATTTGGAATCATTATAATTAATATTAGTTAATAAGGTAAAATTAATTTTTGAATAGTAAGAATAGTAACTGTAGTTAATATTAATTACCACTGTAAAAAGAAAATAGGTTAATTAAGGGTAAAACTAATTTAACAATGACTAGAAAAAAATTAACCCTAATAGTACGAATATTCATATTTAACTTTCATTGATATTATGATATTTATTGATTACTCTTTTTTACTATATAAATGATAAAGAAATCAGTTTGATAAAAATTATATTTTCATACGATAAAACACAAATTGTATTTTAAGGTAATATTCTATTTCAATTAAGACCTTCAATTTTATGAATTAATAGATTTTTGAAATAAATAATATTTTAAAAAATATTATTATTAGATAGTTCTTATTAGATAAAAATATCATATAATTTTATGAATTCAAATGTACTTTTTATTGGGGTTCGAAAACTATTATTTTAAAAAAAACCCAACATTTCTCAATAAATATCAATTCTTATTATAAAAGTGAAAATTATCATATTTATAAAGTTATTTTGATAAAAGTAATATTTTTTTGGAATGGAAAAATCAAAATTATCTAATGGTTAATTTTTCATAACTTTTTGAGACAGTCTAATTTTCGGGTAAAAATTAAATACGGTGTAAATATACGGTGTGTATTATGACATCATAATGACCCAAAACTGTTGTAATAAATACTATACATTGTGTCCAAGACAAGATATATGTTTTCAATTTAAAATAATGTTATTTTATTTTTATTTTATTAATTTGATAAATCCCTTATGAATCCTACAAAGCCATTAATATATTTTAAGTTTTAAAAATCATTTCTTTAAGAGTACGAATCCCCTCCACATCACTAAGGGTATTATTTTATTAATTTCTTTCCTTAGACTTATAAAATAATGAAAAAATCCCATTTTTCAGAAACAATGGTAAAAAACCATGGGATGTTTTGTGTTTTTTGTTATTTTATTATATAGAGTCCAAAACCTAAGTTTGAAAAATAATAAAGAAATCACCAAAACTTTCCTATATAAACCCACACAAGATCCCATTTCTCTTCACTAAAAATCTTTTTATCATGTCCTTACTCTCCACTTCCCACTCTATAGTCCTCCCAAGGTTCCTCCAATCCCTCAATAAGATCCTCCCAATCATTTGGATTCACACACTCAAGTAAGGGATTCTCGCCTTCTCTTCTTTATTAAAGTTTCTTTATTATCTTGTGCCTTTTATTTAAAATTACTAATTTTGGTATATTTTATTCCATATCCCTATTACTACACAATTTATTTCCAAAGTATTATATACCCATTTATCACTCATCAACCCATTTTATGAATTTTAAGGTGATGTCGTTATGCTTCCAAAATGTCACCACAATTTTTCATTCCAAAATAATCGTTTAGTGAATACCATACCCATTCTCTATCAAATGTGTTCACCTTTATACACTTATTCATATTTTACTTGGGACTTACATGTAGGTATTCCACTCTACTTCATTGTGGAATAAAATATGATGATGAATGAATCCTTTTTGTATGATCTATGTGGCACACTTAAGCATGATAATGAAATGAAAGTGATGGGTGTGCCCAAAATTATATAGTGCTCCGGTTAATTGGGTATTCTTTAGTATCATGAGACATCATGTTGGGATATGGATTAAACCTTATTCCTTTATGGGATTTTTTTTATCATGATTTCTTGGTATTATCTTTGACCTATGTTTATGATGTATTGTTTTATGTTGTTTCCACATTTCCCATGTTACATGTATGATTATCAAGCTATATCATATCTCATTGTTCATGTTTATGATTCCTACACTTTTTATGCCCCATTAATATTCATATTTTAGAAAATATATTATTCTCTTCATGTTATGCCATATTTATTACTTTAATGGGATTTATATCTCACCCCTTTCTTATGTATGTCCAAAGGTTATCCCAGGTGGTTTTAAGAGTGAACATGTTAAGGAAGTTTTCAATAAAGATGATTTTTACATTTTTAAATAGTTATATAATGTACCTAATTCCCAATGAAAC
Source organism: Viscum album (assembly GCA_963277665.1). NCBI lineage: Eukaryota > Viridiplantae > Streptophyta > Magnoliopsida > Santalales > Viscaceae > Viscum > Viscum album. Next base: position 649,406,598 of record OY728119.1, read on the forward strand.
TATAAATATCAATATTATCGGTTGTATTAAGTGTAATATTTTGTAATAAATCATATATTAATTTGAAACAAAGAGTAGGGTCGTTATAATTGGTATCAAAGTAAATGTTTAGTTATTTTGGGGATTATGATTATAAAACTCTATAGAAATCCTTTGGAATAATACTAAGTATAATAAAACATCCTTAAATTTTGGTAATTATAGAGTAAGTGTTTTATCAATAAAATACATCCATGTCTGGATACTAAAATCCGATGTGGATCTAGCCTAGATGTACCTAGGGGTAAAACCCAAAAACACTGTACTGAGAAAGACTCGGCCGGGAACTAGTGCATGACAATCGGTCTTTCAACATGCTAGTTTTGACACTTTCAGGAGATGTGATTTAGTAAATTCAGAAGCTCATTACGAACCATTATTAAGGAAACAAAAATTCTCATAACTGTATATCATACAAAATAAATCATGGATAGCATATATTGAAGCCTATAAATTCATAAGTTAATAAATAAATTCAATTTATAAGTTATCCCTTTATAAACATTTTCGATGAATTGATAGGATTTTCACCGATCTAAGATTTATGGTTTTTGGTCATAGAATTTATCCTGGCCAAGTTCTCCAACACAATCTATTAGTTTTTTTGTGAAAATTTTTTTCTTCCATGTCTATGTTTTCACTTCCAACTAAAGTTATCCTAATGGGAAACCTAGTTATGTGATGACCTTCAAACTTCCTTCTTTATATTTTCAAGAGGATGTTTTATTAAACCTTTTTACAATGAGGGTGTTCAAAAAAGATATTTTCAAGTATCAAAACATGTTTTATCTATTTTAAGTTTAAATTGAGATGATGTAATTTATTAAATGGGGGAATAATGTATCACCCTTGGTTTTTAAAAGAGAAAATTATGTTTGATAGCATATATGATATACAACACCAAGCTCAAACAAAAAAGATTATTTAAATATGACTATTTTAGCCTTTTCATTAAATTAGTTAATATGAGAAGGATTTAATAATTTATGAAATTTATATATATATATATATATATATCCAAAACATATTTATAAATTCTTAGTAAATAATAAATCAATTTTTGAAATTTTATTTTATTCTTTAAAATATGCTTTCTTCAAAAATTATTTTTATTTCTTTTTATAGAAACAATATTGTAGTTATTTTCTAGAACATTTATAAAATGTATTTGATAAAATAATATCCAATTTTTATATCATCGTATCAATATTAACATAGGATAAAATTTTGCGACTTTTAAAAAATAAATATTTTTTAGTAAGTAGTCCAAAATAACGTTTTTAAGTAAAAATGTCATTTATTTTGAAACAATAAGTAATATAAAAATATAAAAATTATTTTAATTTTATTTCAAGGTAACATAGGAATTATTGATTTATATATAATTAAATTAATTATATTTAAATAATATTTATACCTGATTTTATAATAAGTTTATTTTTATGATTAAAAATGCATTTTTCTGAAAACTATTTTAAAATACATAATATTTATCTATTATAACTAATTAAAATAATACCTAATGATAAATAATTTAAATTAATTTTTTAGATTTGAAATATATATATATATATATATGAATTGAAATTAATATAATGAAGATTAATAGTTATAGAGTTAAAGTAAAATCATATTTTCTTTGAAAAATGCATTTTTTTAAACAGCTTTACATCATGCTTGCTGGTTTTATATTAAGTTAAATTATTCAACCTATATGAATTTATTTTGATAAAATAGATTACATATTTAGAATAATTATAATTAATATTAGGTAATAATGGTAACTTAATTCTTGAACAATATGAATAATAATTATAGTAAATATTAATTACCATGGTAAAAGGAAAATAAGTTAATTAAGGGTAAAAATAATTTAACAAAGACTAGAAAAAAATTAACCCTAATAGTATAAATATTTATATTTTCTTTTCATTGAAGTCATTATTTTTATTCCTTGCTATTTTTGTAACAACCCAAAGTTTTATCAATGGAATTACATTCTTATAATTATGCCTTGTAGTATAATCACATTAGGAAGCACAATGAAATATCATGATACTAAATACTATGTGATCATTAAAACTAATTTTTCCACTTTTAGTATTTGAATTTTGAAAATCTAACATACACGGATGCGTTTAGGATGATTTTTGGAGTCTAATAGAACAAACATTATTTTTTGTGAATAGTAACCAACCCTTATGAATAGTAACCTACCCTTATGAATATTAATATGCCTGTTATGAATATTAAATCATCCAAAATAATAGGAAACTCACCCATGAAGGATTAAATAAATTTTAGGTATCTTATAAGTGATAATATGACCATAGTAAAAGTATTGGTATTTTTGTAAATCATAAATAATTAAATATAATTAATTAACTAATTTAAAAGAAAATAAATTTCCCTAAAATGTTTTTTTAAATTAAAAATTCTATGTACTTTAGTTTTAAGATGGTTTTATAAGAACTTTTTTAATTGTTGAAAGCATTATGAAATCAGTTTTAATTTTAAAATATGTAATTTTAGAGTAAATTATGATTTTAAATAAAAATTAAATTAATCATATTTAGAAAATTATTTTTGAAAAATTGATTTAATTTTTTCATTCTACAGATCAAAAAAATTAGGGTTAGTTTTTTTTTATTTTTCTGAAATACTTGAATTTTTATGAACAGTGAAATGCTATAATTTACAAAATAATCTAAATACATTAATTATAGAGTCATGTATGATGTTCTGGTGATGTATGCCCAATTGGTTCGAACTCGCATGCACATATTACTATTCTGGGTTATGTAATCATCACTATTACTTATCTTGTGGAGAAATAATAAATTAATGAATATAATATTGAGAAAACCCCTCTTCCCTCCACTATAAATACCACCCTTAACGCCCTCATTTCTTCACACCTCTCAAGATTAAATCCTTGTCTAAACTCTATCCAAACATCTTACTTATCTCCTCCCCCACATCTAAAGATCTTATGGTCTCATCAAAAGACCAATCCGAGGCACCTTAAGGAGTATTCAAGACCTAATTCCTATCTCTCTTTTCCTTTAATTTCATTTCAATTTGATGTTATTTTCTCAATCTCTCCCCACCTATCCTCATACACATGGTATGTTAACTCCAGTATCATATATATAATTTAATGTTATGATACTAATGGTATAATATATCATCCAACCACCTTAACTATTCTTTTTATTTTAGAAAGGAAAATGTTGTTCATGAGGTGTTAATTTATCACCTTCAAGAACGACATGTTTTCATTATCATTTATCGCCTTTACATCTAGTCATAAAACCATTTTTAGGGTTTAAAAACATTATTTTATATGTATTATATACTATTTAATGTTATGGAACTAACTTGTGTAAATATTACAAAACGATTAAGCAAAACAAGTTTGTCGTGGTCGAAAAACCGCCAAAATTAACTCAAACGATCATCATTAAATTATTTTTTAATTATTCATTATCATGGTATATAAAAAAATTATTTATAAAATCATTTAAAGTTCTTTAAAATCATTAATAACCTTTAATATCATTTCTATATGTTTATCCATGTTCTACATGAACTTCCATTTATACCATTCATGAAAACTAAGAAAAAGGAACACTCTTGAACAATAAATTTAAACACTATAACTCATCCAAAAGCCCATAAAAGAACTTAATGAAACCATAATGAACCATATTCATGTATAAAAGGTTATTTAATTAATTATTAATGAATATAATGTCATTATACATGACATAAAATTGAATAAATCATTTGGATATAAGGTAAGGGGAAACTCTCGAACACAACTCTCTTTCTTTGGGTTTTCCCTCTTCAACACATTTTCAGTATGAAAATGACATAGAAATAATTTATTCATTAACATATTAAATTTTATGAGATATAAATTCTCTCAATTTTATTTTTTTTAAAACCCAATGTTTTCCAAAATAACACTTCTTTCAAATAAACACACCCTTTTTTACTCCTCGAAGATTGTTTCACTCTTCACTCAAGGTTAATAGTTCTATGTCAAGAATTATATTCCCTATTTATTTTGGGAAAAAATGTTTATGAATGTATGTTTTAGGATTTTAAACCCATTTCTTTCCATGTTTTATTTTTCTATGTTCAATTTTGACATATTTTCAATGTGGCATGCATCGTAATGTAAATGTTATGATGTGACAGGTGCACCCAGAATTATATAACGCAACATGAATGTTTGAATGTGATGGGTGCGCCCAGAATTATAAAGCGCTCTAATTCATTGGGTAAAGTGAAGAATCTCATCGGTTAAATTGAAATAATGTGTGAACATGATTCTATATTTTTTCACAACTATGTGTGGTAGTTAACCACTAAGACATGATGTTTTTATTTCTATGCATTGCCACATTCCATGCCTTTATCTAATGACTCCTATCATGATTTTGATTATGATGTTATGATTATGATCACCCCATGATATATTATTCTTATTTATCCTCTTACTGGGCTTTTATCTAACCCCTTTTTTATTTATATCCTCAGGTGATTATGTTTACTAAGGAGTTTTCATGTGATAATAAGAATCTGGAGAATAATGAATTAAATAAATGTTTATGGTTGATGTTGTAAATGTTATGTTTGGTCCTAAATTTCCCAAGATAATAAACCTTTGTATCCTCATGGTGTAATACTATTATTTTTATCTTTATAATGATGTAATAGTAATTTAATAAAAGCCTAGGTCGCTGTAGTTGGTATCGTATGGAGGTTTAGTTAATTTGGGAATTAGGATTAGTAAACCCTAGAGAAAACCACTAGTATGAGACTAAGTACCAATATGCACACAAGAAGATTTAAATAGGGATATCATAAGTTTTAATTTTAGTGAAAATTTTACAAATTAATATGTTATTTATTCATGAATTTTTTTCCTTGTGTTTTGTTCTAACCTTTTTTATTTTAGAAAATGGTGGGAACTAGGAGAAATCAGGCCAATAACACATGCGAGGGCCAATGCAATGATTTCCTGAACGACATCCCCAATGATTTAGGAGGTGGAGTTAAAAACATCATGGTGATGCTTACCAAACTATCTTAGGTTATGAATAATAAAAATAATAGGGGGAACGTCCTCCTTCACCTAAGAGGGGTCAACTGGCTGTTGAGTGTTTTATGCGGCAACAAACACCGATGTTTAGTGCGTGTTCTGATCCACTAGTTGCAGAAGAATGAGTCAACTCTCTAGAGAAGATCTTTTATGTGTTTCACTGTTCTAATACAGAGAATGTGACACTATCCATTTATCGTCTAGATGTAGAGGCCAACCAATAGTGGGATTTGATTAAGAACACCAATCCAAGTGATGATATTTAAAAGATGGTTCGGGAAGACGTTAAGATCATGTTTCTTAAAAAGTATTTTCCATGAAATCTTCGTAATAAAATGGAGAGATAATTCATAGAGCTCAAGAAAAAGGAATGAGAATCTTTCATGAACTATGAAGAAATTTTCAAAAGGCTTTAAAGGTATGCTTCGGGTTTTGTTATCAACAATGATAACAAAATTGATAGATTATTTAGTGGATTAAAACTACACCTTCAAAAGGATCTTGCAATTTGAGACTTTGGTAGTTATGAAGAAGTTGTTCAGTGTGCCCTCAAAGTGGAGATGGATTTTAGAGAATGTTCCCATGTATATGGTGATATGAAATGAAAGATGTAGTTTCAAGCCAAAGGATCTAATGATAAAGGTGGGAAGAAAACTCAACGACCCACATGCCAAAAATGTGGGAAGTTGCATCATGGGGATAACCTCGAAGTAATGGGTAAATGCGTCAAGTGTAGGAAGGAATTCCACCATGCTCAAGAGTGTCGAAAAGCCATGAGAAGAAAATATAATGTAGTGGAAGAAAGGGAAGACCAACCCATGGTTTAATGCTACAACTTTAGGGAGAAAGGTCACTAGGAAATCTAGGGAACTAAACTATGATTCCTTGAGGGTAATCAGCATCAGCAGCCACCAAATCAAAAGGAACAAGAGAACTCTTATTCCATCGCTACTTTAGAAGTAGAGAAAGATAATGAAGTTGTAAAAGTTACACTTCCTATTCACTCAAGAATGGAAAAAGTATTATTTGATTCTAGTTCAACACATTCCTTTATATCTTGAAAGTTTTCTAGAACTATAGAATCGAATCCCAAAAACCGTGAAGTAGAGATATCTGTAAAAAAAACCAAGTGGTGAAATAATTGAAACCCAAGTGTTTGACTCTTATCCTATTGGCATGTGAGGGAAGATTATTCCAGAAAATCTCATAATACCTCCCTTGGTGGAATTAGATGCTATAATAGGAATGTATTGGCTCTGTTTATATAGAGCACATATCAATTTTTGAGAAAAGGAAATATCTTTTCATATTATGGATGATCCCATGCTCCTATAAAAATGCAAGGAAGATCGTGAATCTACTTTGAAAAATATTTTAATAGTGTGGGTGTTGATACCCTACTAAAAAGCATACCTTGGCCAAATGGTTGAGTCAAAGAAAAGTTCCAACCTTGCAGAAATGCCCATTGTGAGGGAATTTGGTGATGTATTTCCTAAAGAGTTACTCGTACTTCCCTCGGATCGTGAGGTAGAGTTCTCAATAGAACTCATACCCAGAGTTACTCCTATCTCAAATTTTCCCTATAGTATGGCTCTTATCGAACTAGATGAGTTAAAGAAGCAGTTGAAAGAGAATTTAGACCAAGGGTTCATATTCCCTAGTGCATCACCTTGGGGTGTGTCGGTGCTCTTTGTGAAGAATAAGGATGGATCAATGTAACTATGTATCGATTATCAGGAACTCAATAAGATCACCATAAAGAGAAAGTAACTTCTTATAATGATAGATGACTTGTTCTATCAGCTAAAAGGAGATAAATACTTCTCAAAGGTGGATCTTCATTATGGATATCATCAGCTGAAGGTGAGTAAGGAATATATTCATAAGACTGCCTTTCTTACAAGGTTTGAGAACTATGAGTTTCTGGTGATTCCCTTAGGAATTACTAATGCCCCTGCAATCTTTATGGATTTTATTAATAGATTATTTAGACATTACCTCCACAAATTTTTGGTAGTGTTTATCGATGATATTATCATATACTACAAGATAAAGGAGGAACATAAATAATATCTAAGCCTTTTTTTGGCGACATTGAGAAAGGAGAAGTTTTATTACAAGTTCATCAAGTGTGACTTTTGGATTAAGCAAGTCGAATTATTGTGAAATGTGATCACAAGTGAGGGAATTTCTGTGACTGAAAATTAAATTTTTTATTATGCAAACACTTTTGAGGAAAAAGTGAGAAACCAAACATGACTTCATTACCACACCACACCATCAGACCACCACTTAACCACTTCACCATTTCATCACTTCACCACTTACAAACAAAAAAATCAAGGCCAAGAAACCATGAACCAAGGCACAAACATCAGACAAGTAGACCAATCCTCAGAACCATCCTCCTCAAACGTCCACCAGTGTGACCATCGACACCAGCCCAAATCCTCTCGTCAGCAAACTTCAGACGGAGTTCTCCCAACCTACTAGTGATGTGAGATGAACCTCTAGGAAGAATCCATCCACAAAGGGACGTTGAAGAAACCAGAACGAAGATCATACCGCCCTGATGCTGCACCCTGCTCTGCATACACCATGGCCATTCTTCCATCACCCTTAACCAGAAACCCTCATTCATCTCCCACCAATAGTCATGAACCACAGCCAAATGCAAAGCATCACCCAAAAACAAGCGATCGAAGTAGATCCAAAAGATCCCAAAAAACCAATTTCCACTGCCAAAAAAACATAGAAAGCACCTCACTCGCACCCCATCACCGCAACACTCGCCGCCACCCTCATTCTTGCACATAGATACCACAACAAACCAACCAAGGTACGTCATCCTGTACTCGATGCATGTGACGAACCAACTGCCCCCACCACCGCGGAAGAATAAGGTAAGTCTTGGAAGGTCGGAGCGTGACCCTGAAGCCTCAGAAATTTGACGTCGCACTAGATCGAGAACACGCTGCACTGGATCACAAACCCAGAGAAGCACCGGATCTTGACCCCACCACCGCAGAGAAACCATATCCTGATCCCAAAGAAACGGATTGAAACCCCGATGCTGTGAAAAATAGGAATGACCTTGTCGTTACAGCAGGCCTCGACCTCGGCACTCTAGAACAAGGCTCCATCGCCACAGATAAGGACCAAGATGCCGACGCCACACTGGATCCTGACCCCACGTCGCGGAGAAACTGGAAGCCGACTCTGATCCCACCAAAGAGTTGTCCATCCTCGCGGCAGAAGAACTCCCACAAGTCCACACTTCTCCAAACCACCACACCACGAACACACCGGTGAAACTGAGGAAGAAATCGCAGCCCTGCGGAGGAGAGGTGAGGCGACGAGAAACCCTAAAGGCGATTGAGGAATGGCCTATACCCTCCAGTGTCACAGAAATCCATAGTTTTCTTGGATTATCTGGGTACTACCGACGTTTTGTGAGAATAGTATCACGATGGTCAAGCCCATTAACTAAGTTACCAAGGAAAGGGGTAAAGTATATCTGGATGCATGAATGTGAGGGAAGCTTCAAGGAGATAAAGTGAAGGACGGTCGTTGCACCAATACTCACACTACTAAAAAGTGGAGAATGTTTTGTGATATATAGTGATGCTTAAAAGAAAGGCTTGGGTTGAATACTCATAAAAAATGATAACTTGATAGCCTATATCTCATTAAAGTTAAAGATCCATGATCAAAACTACCTGACGCATGATCTACAGCTTGAAGCCATGATTTTTGCCTTAAAAATATGGCGACACTACCTTTATGGTGAGAAGTGTGACATATAGACCGACCACAAGAGCCTAAAGTATATATTCACACAAAAGGATCTCAGCATGTGTCAAAGTATATGGTTATAGATAATCAATAACTATGATTTCTCTATTCACTACCATCCTAGAAAGGTGAATAAGGTAGATGATGCTCTAAGAAGAAAAGAACCTCTTACTTTATCCATGTTATAGATTGAGAAAGACCTTATCTTCTTGGATATTCAAAGGATGTATTTGGAAATAATAATGGAAGGGGATACATCCTACCTTTCCCAAATGATTTCACAACCATCTTTCCAGGAGAAGATTAAGGAGGTACAAAGGGATGATCCAGATTTACAAAAAATGTTGTATGTAGTAAAGGATGGGAAGACGTAAGAGTTACATATCAATGATGATGGTTTTCTTTGGTTTGGAACATGACTTTGTGTGCCTTCATAACCTAGTAAAAATAAGTATCTATTGGACAATGCACATAGCTCATGATTCTCTATCCATCCTGGTAGCACCAAGATGTATCTAGATCTCCGAGAACACTTCTAGTGGCATAACATGAAGAATGATATTGTGGAATATATCTCAAGGTACTTGGTATGTCAGAAAGTTAAATAAGGGTGAAAAAATCCAAAGGTATGATGCAACCATTGCCTATACCCATGTGAAAATGGGAGAATGTAACTATGTATTTTGTCATGGGTATCCAAAAGATGTCTAAGGGAAATAATGTGATATGGGTTATGGTTGACTGACTCACCAAGACTTCACATTTTATCACTATTTAGGAAGATCTATCACTTGAACAACCTGAAAAGATATATGTGATGGAAGTGGTGAGACAACATGGTGTTCCACTATTGATTTTCTCTAACCCTGATCCAAGGTTCACATCAAAATTCTAGAGGAGTCTTCAACATGTTTTGAGTAGTGAATTAAATTTCAACATGGCCTATCACCCCCAAACTAATGGCCAATCTAAAAGGAATATTCAGAGGCTTGAAGATATGATAAGAGCCTGCTCTTTAGAATTCAAATGTGGATGGGATCCACATCTCCCATCGGTTGAGTTCTCATACAATAATAGCTTCCACTTGAGTATTCATATGGCTCCATATGAATATTTGTATGGAAATCAATGTATAACTCCAACCTGTTGGGATGTATTTGGAGAAACAAAGCTATCTGGACCTAATCTTATGAAAGGGATGATAGAGAAGGTTCAAGTCATCCAGAAACATATCAAAGATGCTCATAGTAGGAAAAAGAGATATGCTAACAACCATCGAAGGAACTTGGAGTTTGATGTTGGAGATAAATTCTTCCCTCGAATATCACCATGAAAGAGAGTCATGCGGTTTGGAAACAAAGGGAAGCTAAGACTAAGTTATATTGGTCCCTTTGAGATCCTTAACCATAGAGGATCCATGGCCTATAAACTTTCACTTCGACCAAATATGGCTCAAGTTCATGATGTGTTTCATGTATCACTCCTGAGGAAGTACATACCAGATCCCTCACATGTACTAATATCAGAGGTGGTACAGCTAGAAGATGATCTCTCTTATGAGGATAATCCAGTAAAGATTCTGGACAGGAGAGATAAGGTCCTAAGCAACAAGAATTCCAATCTTGTTAAAGTTTCTTGGAGAAACCATAAGTTTGAAGAAGCTACTTGGGAACCAAAAGAGGCGGTGAAGGAGAAGTACCCTCACCTGTTTTTGTAAAATGAAATTTCGACGGTGAAATTTTATCAAGGGAGAAGAATGTAATGACCTAAAGTTTTATCAATGGAATTTCCTTCTTATAATTATTCCTTATAGTATAATCACATTAGGAATCAAAATGAAATATCCTGATACTAAATACTATGTGATCATTAAACATAATTTTTTCACATATATGTTTTAATTTTGAAAATCTGATATACATGGTTGCGTTCCGAGTGATTTTTGGAGTCTAATAGAACAAACATAATTTTTTGGTGAATAGTAACCTACCCTTATGAATATTAACCTACCCTTATGAATATTAATATGACCCTTATGGATATTAAATCATCCAAAATAATAGTTACCTCGTCCATCAATGATTAAATAAAATTTATGTATCTTATAAGTGATAATATGATCGTAGTAAAAATATAGGTATTTTTATAATTCATACATAATTAATTATAATTAAATAAATAATTTAAAATAAAAATTATTTCCCTAATTTTTTTTTAAATTAAAAATTCTATGTATTTTAGTTTTAATATTATTTTCTAATAACTTATATAATTTTTAAAAGCATTATGAAATCTGTTTTAATTTTAAAATCTGTATTTTTAAAGTAAATTATGATTTTAATTAAAAATTAAATTAATCATATTTAAAAAATTATTTTTGAAAAATGGAGTTCATTTTTTGATTCTAACATTGAAAAATGTTCAGGGTGAATTTTTGGGATTTTTCTAAAATACTTGGATTTTTATGAATAGTGAAATACTATAATTTACCAAATAAGCTAAATACAATAATTATAGAGTCCGGTATGATGTTATGATGATGTAATCCCAATTGGATCGAAATAACATTCAATTATTACTATTCTTGGTCATGGAATAATCAAGATTACTTATCTTGTGGATAAATAATAAATTAGTGAATATAATATTGACAAAACCCCTCTCCCCTCCACTATAAATACCACCCTTCACACCCTCATTTCCTCACACCTATTAATATTCAATCCTTGTTTAAAATCTATCCAAAAATATTCCCCAGTCACTCACCCATTTCCAAAGATCTTATGGTCTCATCAAAAAACCAATCTACGGTGCCTTAAGGAGGATTCAAGAGGTAATTCCTCTCTCTCTCTTTTCCTTTAATTTTCTTTGAATTCCAAGTTGTTTTCTTAATCTCCCCCCACCTATCCTCTTCCACATGGTATGTTAAATATAATATATTACATATAATGAAATTTCATGATAATACTGTGATAATATATCATCCAACCTCCTTATCCTCTTCTTTTTATTTTAGAAAGGAAGACGTTGTTCATGAGGTGTTAATTTGTCACCTTCAAGAGAGACATGTTTTCATTTTCCTTTATCGCCTTTAGATATGGTCATGAAACCATTTTTATATTTGAAACATATTATTTTATATTTATTTTATCCTATTTAATGTTCTATAACTAACTTATGTACATATTACAAAATAATTAAACAAAACAAGTTCGATTTGGTCAAAAAACCGCCCGAATTAACCCAAACGATCATCATTAAATTATTTTATAATGATTCATTCCCAGGTTATATAAAAAAATTATTTCAAAAATCATTTAACGTTCTGTAATATTATTAATAACATGAAAAATCAGTTCTGGATGTTTATCCATGTTCTACATGAACTTCCATTCATACCGTTCATGAACACAAAGAAAAAAAAGAACACTACCAAACAATAAATTTAAAATATATAACTCATCCAAAGGCCCATAAAAGAAAATAATGAAACCATAATGAACCATATTCATGTATAAAAGGTTGTTGAATTTATAATTAATTAATATAATGTCATTATAAACGACATTAAAGTGAAGAAAGCATTCGGATACAAGGTAAGGGGAAACTCTCGAACCCAACTCTCTTTCTTTGGGTTTTCCCTCTTCAACCCATTTTCAGTATGGATACGCCATAGAAATAATTTATTCATCACTATATTACATTTTCTGGGATGTAAATGTTCTCTAATTGATTTTATTAAAAACCCAATATTTTCTCAAACAACTCTTCTTTCAAATAAACATGCCTTTTTTTACTCCTCAAAGATTGTTTCACTCCACTCAAGGTTAATAGTTCTATGTCAAGAATGATATTCCCTCTTTATTTTGGGAAAAAAATGTTTATTAATTTATGTTTTATTATGTGAAACCCATTTATTTCCATGGGATATTTTTTTATGTTCAAGTTTGACATATTTTCAATGTGTCATGCATGACAATGTAAATGTAATTATGTGACGGGTGCACCCGAAATTATATAGCACGATATGAATGTTTGAATGTGACGGGTGCACCGGAAAATATACAGTTCTCCAATGCATTGGTTAAAGTAATGAATCTCATGAGTTAAAATGAAATTATGTGCGAACATGATGATAACTTTTTTCCCAACTATGTGTGGTACTTAACCACTATGAAATGATGTTTTTATTTTTTATGCATTGCCACATTCCATGCCTTTATCTAATGATTGATCTTGTGATTTTGATGATTATGTTATGATTATGCTCACACCATTATATATTATTATCATCAATCATCTTACTGGGATTTTAGTTCACCCCTTTTTTATTTATATCCTCTGGAGATTACGTGTACAAAGAAGTTTTCAAGGGACAATAAGAAGTTGGAGAATAATGAATTAAATAAATGTTTATGTTTGAAGTCGTAAATGTTATGTTTGGTCCTAGTTTTCCCCAGACACTAAACATTTGGATCCTTGTGGAATAATAATAAATTTTTTATCTTTATAATGATGTAATATTTATCTAAGAAAAGGATGTGTCGCTATAATTTTTACTTTATAAATGATAAAGTAATCAGTTTGATAAAAATTATATTTTGATACGATAAAACACAAATTATATTTTTTGGGTAATATATTATTTCAATTAAGAAATTACTTTTTATGAATTATTATATTTTTTATATAAATAATATTTTAATAAAATTTTATTATTAAATATTTATTAGTAAATATAAATGATCATATAATTTTATGAAGTCAAATGTAATGTTTATATGGGTTTGAAAACTGTTATTGTTAAAAAAAAAAAACAATTCTCAATAAATGTCAACTCTTATTTTAAAAGTCAAAATGAACATATTTAGATAATTATTTTTATAAAATTAATATTATTTTTTGTATTAAAATGTAAAAATTATCCAATGGTTAATTTTTCATAACTTTTTGAAACATTCGAATTTTTTGTGTAAAAAATAAATACGGTATAAATTTATGGTGAGTATTATGACATCATAATGACCCAAAAGTGATATAATAAATACTATAAATGGTGTAAATGACCAAATATATGTTTTCCATTTAAAATAATATGATTTTATTTTTATTTTATTAATTTTATAAATCCCTTATGAATCCTCTAAACCCATTAAATTATTTTATGGTTTTAAAATCATTTCTTTAAGAGTATGACTCACCTCCTCATCACCAAGGTTATTATATTATTAATTTAGAACCTTGAAATTATAAAATAATGAACACCAATCCCATTTTGTTTAAATAATGAGAAGTTTTGTGGTTTTTGTTATATTTTTATATAGAGTATAAACCTAATTTTGAGAAATAATAAAGAAATCCCTACTCATTTCTTATATAAACCCAACCCAAGCTCCCATTTGTCTTAACTCAAAATCTTTGTAGAGCTTCCTTACTCATCCCTACCCTCTCTAGAGTCCTATAAAGGTTACCCCTTTCTCTCAATAATATCCACCCAATAATTTGTAGTCACAAACTCATGTAAGGAATCCTCACCTTCTCTTCTTTATTAAAGTTTCTTTATTAAATTATGCCTTATATTTATAATTCATAATGTTGGGATATGTCGTTACATATCCCTATTACTACACAATTGATTCCCAAATTATTATAGAACCATTTCTCTCCCATAAACCCATTTTATTAATTTTTAAGTGATGTTGTTATGCTGCTGAAATATCATCATGATTTTCCATGGAAAAATAATTTTTTTCTGAATACCATACCCATTTCCTATAAAGAGTGTTCACCTTTATAAAATTATACTTATTTGAATTTAGACTTACATGTTTTTATTCCAAACTCGTTAATCATGGGATAAAATATTATGATGAATGAATATATGTTCTATGATCTATCTGGCACACTTAATCATGAAAATGAAATTAAAGTGATAGGAGCGCCCAGAATTATATAGTGCTCCAATGCATTAGGTAATGTTTAGTCTCATGATACATCATGTTGTGATAGGAAGTGAACCTAATTACTTTATGTTACTTTTTTCATCATGATTTCTTGGAAGTTAGCCTCAACCTATGTTTATGATATAATTGTTAAAATTTTTACCACATTTACCATGTCACCTTAATGATTATCAAGTTATATCATGTCACATTATTCATGTTTCTGATTCCTACTCTTTTTATGCCCCATTGATATTCCTATTTTCTAACATTTATTTTTTTCTTCATGTTATTACATGTTTGTTCTCATACTGGGGTTTATATCTCACCCCTATTTATGTATGTCCCCAGGTTATCCCATTCATTTTTAAGTGCAAGTATATTAAGGAAGTTTTCAATAAAGATGATGTTTTTCTTGTTTTAAATTGTTATGTAATATACCTAATTCCAAAAATAAACTAGAATTATTGATCTTATGGGTTTTTATTAAGTGTCAACTTATGTAATAAATCATTAATTAATGTGAAATAAAGATAAGGGGTGTTATAATTGAGTTTCCAAATGTTTTTCCTTATAACTTTTATGGATTTCCATCGATAAGAGAGGTATGGTCTCTATTGATTTAGTATTGGGTACCCAGTCTATATCAATTCCTTCTTATGATTTGGAACTATATGAATTAAAATAATTGAAGATCCAGTTAGATGATCTACTATACCAAGGATTTATTCACCTAATCATGTCACCATGGGTGGATCCTGTGATTTTTGCAAAGAAAAATGATGGGACACTTCACCTTTGTGTTGATTACCAAAAACTAAATCGAGTTATGGTAAAGAATAATTATATTTTCCATGTATTCATGATTTTTTTTATCATTTAAAGGTTTGAAGTGGTTTTTAAAGAATGATCTTTAGTCTAGTTACCACAAATTGAGAATTAAAGAACATGACATATCAAAGACCACCATCATGGGTAGGTATGGCCATTATGAGTACCTTATTCTTCCTTTTTTTTCTAACTAATGATTCTATGGTTTTTATATAACTGATGAATTGGATATTCCATAAGTACCTTGATTTTTTAATTTTGGTATATGTGGATGATATTTTGGTTTACTCTAGAACGAAGGAAAACCATGTGTGTTATTTAAGAGTAGTTCTAGAAATTTTGAGGAATCACCAAATTTAAGAAAATATTTTGAAATGTAATATTTTGATTTGGGAAGTGAAGTTATTTGTAAATGTGGTAACAAAACATGGTATTTTAGTTGACCCTGATAAGGTAAAGACGATTATGACCTAAGATTATTCATGTAATGTTTTCATGATTCAATGCTTCTTGGGCTTGGTAGCATGTCCCTATTGGTTTATTAAAAATTTATCAAATATGTCCTCTCCAATGAATGATCGAACTCGAAAAGGGGTGAAGTTATTATAGGATTCAAATTTTAGAGTTATTTTATTGAGTTTAAGCATATATTGAATTTTTCAATAGTGTTAAATATTCCAAATGTTGGTCAAGTCTATATGGTCTTTTGTGACACATCTTGTTTGGTTTGGGGTTGGGTTCTTAAGTAGGGTGATCAGGTAGTGGTCTGTGGTTCTAGACATCTTAATACAATTGAGAAGAACTATTCAACCCATGATCTTGGTTTAATTATTTTGATTCATGCTCTTAATATTTATCATCATTACCTTTTCAGAGAAATTTTTACCGTTTATTCAAACCACAAAAGTTGGAGTTATATCATCTCTAAAAATGATTTGAACCTCTGACAGAGGCGTTGGTTATAATACCTAAAATCCTTTAATTTGGGAATTTCCTACACCCATGGTAAGGTAAATTTTATTTATAATGATCTAATAAGGAAAAATATAACAAGGGTCATGAAATAATCATTAAAAGAGTGGAATATAATGACTCTCTTTCAACAGTTTCATTAGGGAGTCTGGGAGGATGTGATGAAAATTGTGTTGAAAAGTGTTCTGTTAACCACTTATATTCTCAAGATGATTCTTTAGGAGTATTAAATTAAAGATGAATTCATTCAAATTAGAGACTCTCTTTATAGTGGGGTTACCTTTAGTGAGTTTTTTTCTCCCCTGATGCTATTTTATGTTTCTAGAACCGGTATGGTGTGCCTTTTCTAGTGAGTAAATCTATGATCATGGATTTCCATAATTCCCATTGTGTGGTGCACCCTAGTACCATGAATATGTTCTATGATATGAAATGATGATTCTAGTGGTCAGGTATGAGATAAGTCATCACTGAATTTGTTCTAATTTTCATACATTACAATAGGTTAAAGATGAGCACCAGAAATAATAGGGTTTACTTCCACCCCTTATTATGACAACCTAGAAGTGGGATAATATTTATATGGATTTCATGGTTGGGTTTCCACATAACCTTCAGAGTAACAATTTTATATGGGTATTGATTAATTGGATAACCAAATAATCTCACTTCATTCCCATTCATGATATAATCAATGTTGAGGATTTGGGAAATCTTTATGTAAAAGCGATTGTTAGATTTCATGAAGTTACATTTGTTGTAGTTTCTGATGGGGATCCATGGTTCAATTCTCATTTTTGGAGAGACCACCAGGAGGCATGGGGATATTAGGTTATATTGATCAGGATATATCATATCTAGAAGTATTTTTATATAGAATGAGTTATATTGATCTAGTAAGAAATGACACTTTCTTAAATTATCAACTTTATGAAGATTAGGATGTCCATTCGGGACTGTTTGAGTTCTCCTAGAACAACAGTTACGATTTATCCATTCGTATTCCACCCTTTTAGTCCTTGTATGGATATCCTTGTAAATATATTTTGTGTTGGTCGGGGATTTGTGAAGCTTCCATGGTTGGACCGAGTTTGTTTCAAGACACGATGTTGAAGATCCAGTTAATTTGTTAGAGAATGGTAACGGCACAGAGCTGATATAAATATTATATTTATCATCAGAGACACCCTATTTATTTTTCATTTTTTGGCTGGATGTTTTTGATAATTTCACCATTGTTGGGTCATCGACATCTTGGAAAGAAGGGAAATCTTACACCGGAGTTTTTGGGTCCTTTTGAGATTGTTGAGCAGGCTGGAAAGAAGGCTTACCATTTAGAACTTATACCTAAGTTGAATTACATCCACAATGTTTTTCATGTATCACATCTTAGGACCTATCTTTCTAAGCCTTCTCAGGTCCAAAGCTGGAAAGACATTGATGTTGAACTCAATTTATCTGTGACTGTGCATCCATTCAAGATTTTTGACTTTGAGACAAAGGTTATTCATGGGAAGTCTATACCTTTGGTTTCTATGTTATTTTATGATGGTTATGATTCAGATGAAACTTGGGATCAGGAGGCACTGATGAGAGATAAGTGGAATCATCACTTTTACATAGAGTCATCTTGACTGGATTTCTGAGGATAGAAAGTGTTTGTGGTGGGGATGTTGTAACATCTCGTTACCTTTTTTTCAGGTACTTCTTGAACATTGTTTTAATCTCCTTATGTTTGGGTCCAATCTTGAGTTTTTTAAAATGAAGTTTGAAATTTTTGGAGGTTTTGGGGGATATATATGGTTTGTTCATGGTTAGGGAAAACCATGATGTTTGGATTAACAAACCAGGCACCCTATGTTTAGACACTAGAAAAGGATGCACTATTTTCTAAATTGTGTGATCACCCCTCCAAAATATACACCCTTGTATTGTGGGGGTTTTATATTTAAATAATATTTAAACTAAATGTGTGAAAAAACTATGCACCACATTCATAATCCTAACAAGGTAACACGATTGAGCCATATGGTTACTACTAATCATACAACCCAACCAGGAAATCGTGCATGTGGGGTTTTAATCCCTTGAAATTTGTATTCAAAATAAAGGTGCCCATATTTTAACCCATAATCACAACAGTTAAACCCTAATATGATTCCTTGGTCATTATTTGATCTCAATAGAAATACTAACTCCTCTTAACTCTTCACATTGTGAATCTAGTCACAGGTGATTATGTTTGATCTTCTTCTGGTAAGTAGATCTCCTCTCATTCAGTTTCTATAAATACTATTGTCTCTCCTTCATAGAGAGTGATATATTATCATGTGGTTTAGTTATATAATCTTTTATTTAATGGATCTTTATTCTAGGTTTTATTCCTCAATCTCTTTCACCTTTTTTCATCATTGGTGTTCCTTATTGTGGGTGTTGTTTTGATCACGTGATTAAAGGTTTGTGGTTTCATAATGTTTTAACCTAAAATATAATCCTAAATTGATTTATTAAATTTAATTGAGTTCTAAATTTATTTATGAAACCTATATTTTTATTTATTTTATGTTTAATTTAAAAAGGTCATGGAAATTTTAAAAAACGCCCAATTTCAATGGAAATGAAATTTTTGGGAATATTTTGAGAAAAAGTATGGCTGAAATTTGATTTGATTAAATTATTTGATGTTTATTATTGATAAAATTTTATGAAATATGATTTAAGAAGAATGAAATTGATTAAAACATGTGATTTAGTTTTGAAATTGAAAAGGCATGTTGAACTTGAAATTAGGCATTTGAATGGTGAATGATGAATTTATTTTTAAATGAAATAAATTCCCAAGAATGAATGATTGATTGATTGATTGAAACACATGTGATCCAATGTCGTTAGTAGGTTAATAGTATAATAATTCTTAGACTCTAATTCCCAAATGATGGATTGATAATAAAAACACTAAACAAACCAAGTTCAATATGTTTTCACATGATGGGTTCCCTAATGGAGTGTTGATTGATTATCTCTATGACTTGAGCCTTAGATAGTGTGCACACATACTTGATCTATGATGATGAATTAGAAGTTTGAGGATCCTATATCCAAAAACTAACATACTTCAGTTATTATGATCATGGTGCGTTGTTTTGTTTTATTTTACTACACATTCCATTTTTTATGGAACTTTTTTATTCATGCCAAATATTTTATATAGAATGTTCATTTAGTCCTATTTTAACATGTATTATTTCTTTTTATTTTAAATAATTTTTTGGTTTAAAATATATATATATGATTATTAATTAATTTTTTTATATATAAATTGAAATCATAAATAGTTTTATTTTCATGGAATTGGTTATGGAACACTTGGTGAGACCGTGGTAATATTTTTAGCTCGCACACTATTTTTCCTTTGAGAATTTATTGATTTTTTTATGCTAGGTCCTAGTAAAGGTAAATCACCAATAGAAGGAGATGGGTATGCTTAATTAATGTGATCTAGAGTGATGATTGTGACCTATGGAGATATGTTCCACTTGTTACATAGGTTTTTGGATACTATACCTTTTGATGTTGTATTATCTTTTGGATGATTTTTTACTTGGGATACTTATCATAATTCTTGTGTTACTTCTCTCCTTGAGTAGTTTTTGTCATGAAGGATGAGTTTTTTATATACTACCATTTTTTGGAAAAACCAATCCCTTTGGTGTTCCACATGATTCAAGGTGCTAGTTGTCAACCCATGGGTATTTTTAACACCCTTCGAGTCATGTCAAGAGTAGTATAGGTATTAGTGTTCCAAGGTATTCAGCCTGACTTGTCACAAGTTAGATGTGATGGGTTATCTCCTAATATGTAGGTTTTCCTTTTTTTTTAAACATATTAATATAATCCTTATAACATTCCCAAAAATATTATGAACATACTCAAAAATAACATTAATCATCCAATCACTTTATAACCACTAAGGTTTTATATACATATTATTGTTTCCAAAAAAAATAAAATAAAATCAATTGACTATTATTACCTTAACTTCAAAGATAATATAAAACCTAAAGTTTAGGGATACTTTAAACTTATTTCCACAAAATATAATGTCATTATCCTTAAAATATTTTTTTTACTGAAACTTATACGAAACCAAAGGGTTATGTTACCATAAATTCACCCCAAAATAATCTTAATCATCTTATACTTTCATAACTTAAAACCTCAAAATGGGTATTATGCATTTAAACTTATGATAAAAATTAGAATTATCAACCCAAAATACTTTAGGTTTATCCCATATATCTTTGAAATATAATAGTTCTTCATATTTTTTAGTATCTCATTCATCATAATAGTTCATAAATAAATGTGAATTAACCCAAACATATCCATCGAGAGTATCAAACTAGGTGCACAATAAGGGAACACTCATTATAAATCAGATTGATGGTTGAGATATTAATAACAAACTATTTTAAGGTTATTACCCCTAGATACATCTATGCCAAAACCACTTCCACTTTTAGTATCCATATAGGTATGTATTTCTTGGAAACCCTTATAATATCTTCCTTATCAAAACATTAGGATCTTATTCTAAGATTTATCCCTGGGTTTTTTACTAATGTACTATAATTATAATCCCTAAAAATAACTAGACCTTTATATAATACCAATTATAATAAACAAAGACTTTTATACATGTTATTACATGATTTTTAAAATAAATTTCCATTAAGTACAACCCAAAGATCATGTGGCCAAATTTCATTGGAATACTAGGTTCATAATACATCAAAAGGAAACTAAAACATGGAATTCTTACTTTTTTCTATATAATGAGCTCATAAATCAATTTAAGATCCTATAACTACATTGGATAACCTGTAAAATATATACAAGAAATGGGTGAGATAAAAATCCTAGTAAGGGAATAAACATGATAAGGAAACATAACATGTGAGACAAAGGTATAACATGATATCATAAAATAGAAGGCACATAAGTAATAACGTGGGAGTATAACATAAAGGACGTGGTATCATAATATCAAAGAAACATATTAAATGTGATAGAAACATATAATTGTAGAAATATTACTTTTTAAATGTGGTAGAAACATATAATCATGAAATTATTATTATTTTAATTCATCAATTATACTTTTAAAACCAATCATGAAATATGGTTACGACAAAATAACTACATTAATATCATAGAGACGGTAGGTCGTATGTACGCATGAGTAACATTTCCACTTTTTCATAAATCATTATATAAAAAAATTAGGTATTATTTTACCTTTATATATTTATAATAATAACTCAAATATAATATTATTTCTTTAAGACACTTATATATACAAATCATGAGATATGGTTACAAAAAAATGAATCAAATCGCTTCATGGATGTGGTAATCCACACGTACGCACAAATGACGTTATCATTTTTAAATGAATGGGAAGGTAAATAATTATATGATATATTACATTTACATAATTAAAAATATATCATGAATATAATATATATATATATACAGTAATCCCATCATCATAAACAATCATGAGAGGTGATGATGGAAAATTAACTACATCGGTTCGTGAGGCTGTAGTATGATATACACATGAACGATGGTTTTGTTTCCCATGTTATGGTATAGGACATATATGTAGGTTATTACATTAAAATAATAACATATTATTATATTTGATATAATAATTATATTATATCAATATGGTTTAATAATATTTGAAGGATATGGAATAATAAAAAAATGCTCGGTTATGAACAATACCTCTTCATCAGACAACCTCATTATATTTTCACAGATAGCCTTACTAGGAGGGTTTTATAATAATAAAAAGGCCTATAGGATGTTTTAATGGATTTAATTAAGGTATTTTGGTATGTATTTTCTTAACAAAAAGGATTTTAAAGTCTATATTGGAGAGTACAGGAAGTCTCTTTTTATAAGTGAGAAGGATTGGCATTTTTTTAAATACCTCAAACAATTAAATAATGGAAATTAAATATCAAGAAAAGTGACTAAAAATTATAAATGATGTAATGGAGGGAATATAAGGTCAATACACACCTAAAAAATTAAAAAATAAAATTTTTAAACATTTTATAAACACATATGATATTTTTAAAAGTAAGAGAGTGAAATTTCCCCCCTTTTTTTCTTACTTTATTATAGAGGTAAATTCCATGGAAATGTATCGCATAAAGAATTAAATATCAATCCTAATGTGATAAGGGACTAAATACCTTCATCAAATAAGATTGAAGATGGAAAATTATGGTCTTATCACTTAGTTTGAACTTAGGTTAACCTGATTTACCCTTTTTACCACGGTGATGAATTTTTAATATTTTCACCATTAATTATGACTAAAAATTAAGTTGACCTTTTGTAACACCCTGATATTTTATGAAATATTTTTAAAAAATAATTTTAAT
Organism: Viscum album; assembly: GCA_963277665.1. Classification (NCBI taxonomy): domain Eukaryota; kingdom Viridiplantae; phylum Streptophyta; class Magnoliopsida; order Santalales; family Viscaceae; genus Viscum; species Viscum album. The sequence goes on from OY728119.1 coordinate 649,429,751, forward strand.
TTCTCTGATAGCTTGTGTTACATGCAACACTAATTTTAAACGAACGGGGATTTTCTATTAAAATATTATTATATAAAATGATAGTTATAACATAGCAATTAGATTGGAGGGTATAAATATGACTAAATAAATTATGAAAGTTTTGTGGTTATATATGTATAAAATTAATTCATTGGTTATCAATTGATTATAAATGAAAATAAAAATCATTAAAAAGAAAAAGAAATATTTTTCTAAAAAATATTTTTAATGTTTGTGATGTATTATTTTCTTAATAAATCAAATTAACCACTATTAATGAAATATTTTAAGCCTGGGACAAGAAAAAACCAAGTTTTATTCTTTAAAAGATATTTTTTTCTAAAAAATTATTTTCGTCACATCATGTGTGCTTTTTAAAAAATTAATTATTTCCAATTTGAAAATTAAAATTGGATAAAATGGATTCCATATTTGGAATTATGTATTTCAAATTTGATAAATAAGTTATATTTATCTTTTTTCAATATGATTAGTAAAAGTGGAAAAATTTATCACCTTAGTAAAAAGTAAATCAGGTTAATCTGGGTTAAAAATAATTGATAAGGTCATACTTTTTAAATCCTAATTGTTACTGGAATAATTGAATTGGACCCTTATCATCTTAGTTTCAAAATATAAGTGTTTAATGGAATTTTTTGCATGAAAATTACATATTTAACATTTAAATCAAATAAATTTATGAAATGTTACTCTCTTAGTTTTAAATAACTTTTATATGTCCAAATAGGAAAAAATGCAAGTTATGAATGAATATAAATGTATATATTAAGTTTAATTAAATTATTATCAGGATATATATTTATTTATAATTTTTATAAATTATATAATAACCTTAAATTTTGTGCAATGCTAATAAAATATTTATTTAATTAAGAGAAAAATAAAGTAAACGAATTCTAAAAGATTATAAGTGATATAATTTGAGTAATTTATAGTGTTCCATGAATTTTATTGGGAAATATGGGATATTAGTGTTCTTTTAAAAAAATTTATTCTAATTCAAACATTGTCTTTATGTATTTTAAACAAAATTAATTGAATGTTGTCAAAATTGACAATAATGGTATTTTATCAAAATAATATTTTATTAAATTATTTAAAAATTGTAAAAATACTGAAATAAAACTAGGTAGATATTATATGGTATAAAATTTCATAAATTTTCCATTTATGGTTCAATTATAACCTTATAAGTAAAAAATTACAACCCTTTAATACTAAAAAAAAAATATCGTAGTTAAAATTAAAATTAGTTAACAAAGGGTTAATCCAAATGATAAGGTTTAAAATGATACTAAAATTTGTCTTAATTTTATTGGTTGACGGTATTACAACCCTTTCAAACTTTATATTCAAATTCCTATCCATTTTTAAGTAATTTTCATAATAATTAATTTATTATAATTTAATCTTTTGAGAAATTTCAAAAAGTGTATCCCACCTCAATTATAAAAGGGAACCTCCTCACTCACTTCTTCACAGAAATTTTAGCCTTTTATCATGAAAAAACAATAAAAATATATCTTATAAAATTAGATACAAACATTATATAGGTTTTGGTGTTCCCAAAATAGCAATCCAATGGCCCTCTAGGGGAGAACTTAAAGATTCATTTCAAAGAAGAGGTAATAACCTTAACCAGTCACTTTCTTTTAAATTTTTATTTTACCTCCTAAAAATATTTTATATTATTAATAAAATAATAACTTCATTATCCTAAATATACATAATTTCTATTATGATTATGAAAACTCCATTATAAAACATCTTTCCTACCATATATAAAGTGAAGGTATCGCTCATGTGTACGTACGGCCTACTATCTCCACATAGTAATACAATTCATTTTTCATCACCATGTATTATGGATGGGTATAATGATGGGTTTGATATTTATATATGTTATTTATGAAATAATTATACTTATAAAATTGTAATATTATTTCTACATTCTTACCATATAATCCTTTGGAAAACGATAACGTCGCTCGTGCGTGCGTGTGGACTACCACCTCCACGAAGTGATGTGATTCATTTTTTATTTATATTTTACTTGGATAGTAATGAGGATTGATTACATTAATATATATGATAAATATGATATAATAATTATATTTTAAAATTCAATTAATTTTTAACTTAATTTTATTCCATTCATTGATAAATGGAAACATCATTCATGTGTATGTACGGCCTACCATCTCCATATATAGCGTAGTTCATTTTTTTATATCTAATTTTATGAATGACTATAAACATGTATATAATGAATATTTATTATATTTATATCATGTTTAAAATTCTAGATATGATTTGACCATGATGAAAATACAAATACCAAAACTACTGAACCAAAACATACAAGATAAATGAAGTAGATATCGCCCATAATAGTGGTTTTAATGAAGAATTATTAACAAAATTGTGATAAAAAGTTACAATTAAACCATATATGTAAATATATATGTGATTATAGTTTTATAATATATTTATAATAAAACTATATTTATTATAATGGAGGTTCCAACATATATGAAGGAAGTTTGACCTAAGTTAAGGGATTTTCATCACACTATTATTTGGTGGGACACATTCCTTATACGGCCATTGTTTCTTTTTTTGTGCTATATATATTGATCATGAAACTATTTTATGAATATTATCATGAAAATTATGGGAAATAAATATCCATATAAGTTTCTTTATTTCATGGGGATTATGATTCCAAAGTTAACAAAGTGGTAAGGGTTTTATTTCACAATTTCATTGTTTATCAAGACATATTATAACTATTCCTCTTATGATGAAATATTATGATATAACTATAAAGAAACTTATGAATTTTCTTCATATATATTTATTTATTTTAAATTAATGTTTTAATTTAATTTTACTCATCTTATGTACTCATAAAAGTGAAAATACGTTTTTAAGGAAAATTGACTTCATTTCTCTTATCGGTTGAAAAAACTTTTTATTCCTTATCAATGTTTTCTAAAAATATTTTAAAGAATGTATTTATTATTCTAATATTATTTTTTAAACCCATTTTTACACATGTTATAATTTTTTAATTTTTTTGAAATAAATATTCTTATTTTTTAAAAATAAGTTAATTTGTGACTTTTGTGATAAAAGTGTGGAATGAATGTTTTTTTAACTTACAGAATGAATGTAATTTCATGAAATCATGGTTGATTAATGTTTTGAATATTAATTTAAAATTTTCCATGTTTATTTTGAATGAAAATTTTTTCCATAATATTTTGGATATTTTTATATTTAAATGAAGTGATTTCAAAATGGAAATGTTGTTTTCCTCAATAATGTTTTAATGATCTTTGGATTCATCAATGATAAAAATCGTGAAATTTTCTTATGATATTTTATGAATATGATCCAATTAAACCATCCAAATTATTTATATTTATGGTTTATATTTATGATGGCATGATTTTTATGAAACTCTTTCCTTTTCCACGGGTTATGCAATGATGAAATATTTATAAAATCCATTTCTTTTCATGGGTTGTGATATGATGAATGGATTATGATCTTGTGTCACACATATATATGATTTTAATTACATGATTGGTGGGAACTATATCTCCATCTAATTTATTAGAAAATGATTAATATCTCATGAGATAAAAAGGACTATAATGGGGATAGATCTCGGTTCAGTAAGGGACTTTTTCCACTATGATAGTCTTGGGATTGAACCTTGGCTACTAAAATAGTTTTTAATTGAAACCATTACACTATGATATTATTGTAAAATATCATTAAATACTAAGTAAATTACTTCTATGCTTATGTGTATAAAAAAATCCATGCCTTATGCCAATGTTATTGTCTCATGGCTCATGTTCTTTGATTCCTTATGATTCATGTCATATAAACTTCTAATATTTATTACATGACTCAATATTATGATATATGATATGTAGGTCATGGTTTTAAAATATTAAGATCATGTTATAATACCATTTTTATCGTTTTATTCTTATATTATCACTGACATCTCCCTTTTTATCCTTACTGGGCATTTAAGATCACACTTTCTTATGTTTCTTTTCCTAGATTATGAAGAAAGGTTCTATGTATGATATTTCCAAAAAGGTTGATAGTTATTAAGATATAAGTGGTATTTAATTTAGAACTATTATTAACTATTTATTTATGTTTCAAAGTTTACAAAGATACTAGACCTTTAATATTCTAGAGTGGGTCGTTTTGTTACATAAAGAATATTCATCTATTTAGATGCAATATCAATGTATGAAAAATATGGGTCTATGTACCTTATTAAATAATATTAATTATTATGATTCCAAATATATAATTTATTTTACCAAATTTCATCTCTATTGGTGGAAGGAATTCATTTTATAAGTATCTCTCAAAGTATGAAAAAAATGGTTTTCCGCAAAAAATATCCTTTTAAGTCTGAAAGTATTTTTATACCAAGATCAAACATAATATTGATTCATATGTAATTAATTATATTATTTATGACTAAGGGATACTTGTGTTGATTTATGATAGAATTCAAAATATTATGGGGCTATTTCAATGAAAATAAATGATGGTTTTACAACAATCGATATTTTTCAATATTCAATGAAAAAATCAATATTATTAGAAAAATCTCAAAAATTCACTCTAAGTTAATTTTGAAATGATGAATAAAAATTTGAAGTTAATTTTTAATAATAAAATTTATAAAAATTTTAGAAATTAATTTTATTATTTACTCACAAAAATAAATAAAAACATTTTTGACGAAAAATTTATTTTTAAAGCATGTAAAGACTTTACTAAAACTTGAGTAAGTATTTTACAATATATTTTATTTACCTAGAATATTTATACATTATTTTTAAAACATGGTTATTATTATTCACATCTCTAATTTTAAGGGAAAGTTTACAATAATAAAATTTAAATATTTTAATAGTAAATTGTGGTTCGTTTAAACCTGGTGTTTCGTGTAACACAAGATATCAAAGAAATAAAATTATCTAAAGACAAATATATTTGAAAATATAAAAGTGTTTCACAGCTTGATATTAAACCACTTTTTTATCCTTTTATTTGTTTCCTTATTTTATTTACTTGTGTTTTAAAAAAACCAATTATTGTTTTTAAAACTCTTTAGCAAAACAATACTACGTTAGTTAGATTTAATTAGTATTTTATATACTACAAATAATGTGATTATATTTTTATAAAAAAGTTAAAGTTACTTTGAAATTTTTATAACTAGTATTTCTTCAAATCATTTAGAAATATTTCAAAAACATTATATCATATTTTTTCCCTATTTTAGTTGACTGGGTTTTTTTTAAAACTCAGTGATTTTTTTAAATTTTTTTTAAACAAAAAAATTATTAGAAACTCAATTCATTCCCCTATCTAGTTTTTCATTGAGACAAACATTTGGTATCATGGTAATATTTTTTCCTTCACTTTTCTTACCTTTGACTTTGATCACGTTTTTGGAAAGATATTTTTTACTTTCTATTTATTCTTTAATTTTATATTATGAATACTAATTATGAAGGTTATGATACCAACATACCTTCTTAATTTAATGGTAAAAACTATGGTCATTGGAAAATAAATATTAAAATTCATTTTTAAGGTGTGGGTTTTGATATTTGGGGATCTATTGAAGATAAATATAAAAAACCTAAAACTGCTAGAATAAAATGGAATGCGCCAACTAAAGTTACTTATGATTTAAATTTAAAATCCATAAATACTTTATTTTATGATTTAGAAGAGGGTGGATTTAATAGGATATATTCTTGTTACACTGATTATCAAATTTTCAGTACCGTTTTGTGTCTCATGATGGCACATCTAATATTAATGAAATGAGATTAAATACATATACTATCAAGTATGTTACTTTCAAAATGAATCCCGATTAATATATTTATAAAATGTATCTTTGTATCAATTATATAATAAAAAATATGATTTCAATTGGAAAATTTATTACCAAAAAAACTTAAGTATTAATTATTTTTATATTTCTACCAGATCATTGGATAGGTATAGCAATCTCTATTCAGAAATCGTGTGATGTTGGAAACCTACCAATCAAGGATCTAATTAGAAAGACTATGACGTAAGAATAATATATAAAGTAAAAACCTATTTAATGATATAATAAATTTTTTTCAAGTTTTTTAATATTTATAAATTATATATTTATATTCATTATAAAAATATTATGTAATTTATAAATTAAAAGGGAAATAATTTTAATTAAACTCTTTTATTATATGGTTTTATTTAAAATTTAAATTCATAAATTATATATTTTAATTTAAAAAAATAATAATTTCATTTTTTAAATCCTCCACTCAAAATATACTTAGGCTAAAATTTTGAGATTTTTCAAAAAATATTGATTTTTAATGAATAGAGAAAATGCCAATTTTTGTAAAAATAGATTTTTTTTCAATAAATTGATTAATTTAAAAGTAAAATTATGTTTTTAATATTATTTAATGTAATATAAATATTATTTATTTATATTTAATCCAATTAATTATATTTTAATCAACTTTATATTTATTTTTAGTGTAATTTTATTTTTGCGTTTAAAAAGGTTTTTTTTCTTAAAACTGTTTTTAAAATACATAATGTTTTCCATTTTAATTAAGTAATAAAACACATAATTAGGAATTATTTAAATGAAATATATATATTATACATAAATAGTTATTCTTTTAAACTCATATAATGATTATTACTAGTCATAGATTTAATATAAAGTCATCTAATTCTTGAAAAATAAGTTTCATGAAAACTCATTTTTCTATTGCATCTCTGGGTTTAATTTTAAATTATATCATACAAATTATTTGAATTTAATTTAGAAAAATAGATTAAATATTTTTTATAATATTAATTTTTTTTATCTAATAATTTCAACATAATGTTTTTTCATAATGAAAAGTGAAAATAGTAAAAATCATTTGTTGTGGTTAAAGTGAAAACAGGTTTATTAGGGTTCTAAAACAAAACGATAAGGGTTAAAATGACCAAATAGTGGTATAAATTATATTATATAGAAATATCTAGACTTTATATCATATAAGGCTCAATAACGGTCCCTTTTTATCCTTATTTCATGTGAAAAATGTGGGCACACTATTTTATTTTTAAAAATTACAAGTGTGACACTCAACTAGCATATAAAAGGCAGCACCATAGCCTCTCCTATTCACATCTCCATAGGATTTTGGTTCATAAAATAACTATCCAAATAACTTATTTACTTATAAAAATCCTATATTCCTTTTTTTATCATAAAGCCATCCTAATAATGATTTTAGTGCTAACCTAAAGAGATTTTTCGAAGCAGAGGTATTGTGCTTAACTGAGTATTTTTTATTTTATTTCTTCCTCAACTTCATTAAAATATTATTAAATTATGATGATATAAAAAAATATTATGTACCGTATGCTGATATGTTATTTTTCTAATTTAATTAATTAAATTTCTCTCTTCTTCCATCAAATGGAAAATGAAATCATCATTCTTGTGTACGGCGGACTACTGCCTCATGAACTAATGTGATTCATTTTTCATCATTTTTACTCATGATTTGTTATAAAGATGTTTTTGAGTCATATATATAATATTTTTAACATAATTATAATATCACATATTCCTTCTTATTTTTCATTCCATGGGGGTATATGATAACGGAGCTCGTGTGTACAACGGGCTACCACCTAACAAATCAAAGTGATTCATTTTTCACTAACGTTTTACATAGAAGGTAATAATGATATATTTAATAAATATATGTGATATATATGATATAATTTTGATATTAATGATATATTTATCATTATTGAAATATAATAAATAATTTTCTTCTTACCTTTCTACTCACTGAAAAATGATAATGTCATTCTTGCATGTGTGTGGACTACCACCGCCACGAAGTGATGTCATTATATTTTCACCACCACATCCCATGGATGGTACATATGAGTATATTTAAAGAAATAATATGGTATTTTTTAAATTATGGTCATTATATAAATATAAAATAATACTTATCTTATTTACATAATGATTGTTGACAAATAGAAATGTTACTCATGTGTACGTACAGCCTATCATCTCCTTGATTGTAGCGTATTTCATTTTACATAAAAATATTTCATGATTGGTTTTCAAAGTATAAATTATGTATAAAAATGATAATTATATTATTATTATTATTATTTTGTAGATTTTTAAATAATTATCTCTTTGACCATAGTCAACTAACCGGAGTCATTTTGGATATATAAGCAAAATATCATCGAGACATCCAAAGTAAACTTAATTGATTATGTAATTGTATATAACATTATAATAAGTAAAATAAAAAGAATAATATTTTATAAATGTACTTAATAAATTTAATCATTAACATATGCTTATTATTTAGTACAATGAAGAACGTATGTAATGAATTGAACTCGAGGTAAGGGACTTCATCTCAATTTTCTTTTATAGAGGCATATTTTGATGTTATGTGTCTTTATTATTTTATTAGTATTATATACAGATCCCATTGAAATTTTATATCATTAATTTATCTATTCTCATAATATATAAATTTTTTTTTAATTTTAATATTTCATGTGGCTTACGGTTCAAATTTTTCTAAAGTGGTAAGGGAATTTTCTTTAAAAATCATCTTCTAATGTTTTAATACTAACTATATTTTTATTCCATGTATATGATTTTAAAATGATTTTATGAATGTAATTATATATACATAAGAGTTTTATAAAGTAAGATTTTTTCTTCATTTCAAAGTTTTTCAAAAAAAGGAATCTTTATGCGGAATGTTTGACTCTCTTTAAAAACGATAAAAGGAATGTTCTATTTTAATGTATACAGCAACAACAACATTTCATGATTTCATAACCGTTATTTTAAGTTTGGAATCCTTCAAAATATTTCATGTTTTATTCAAATAAAAACCCTATTTTTTATTTATTTTGGTATTGAAATTGTGTTTTTAAAATAAAATTGTATTTTGATATCTAAAACTGATTTACATATGATTTTAAAAGGGTTTTTCAAGATTTTTATGATGAAAAAGTGAAAGAATAATATGCTTTATTCTTCCTCCACAATCCTTATTTTTTTATTTTTTTAATAACACTTTTAAAGTCTAATTTTGAACCTTAAGAAAGTTCCAACTAGAAAAAACATTCAAGAGGATAAAAACCACCACAACCTACCTACTTCAAAATCCAAAAACTCGTGGCATCAAGAAAAAAATAAAAAATCAGTATCCACATGGAAGCCACCTCATGTGCCCACCTTTTTGGCCACAAAACCATCTACCACCATCAACTCCATCCAAGACTCTACAATGCTGATACATCATATATAATGGGTGCCCCCAGACAGTATTGGGTGTGCCTGATATATCTTATATGATGGGTGCACCTATATTTCACTCCAATTAATTAATTAATGATCTTTGTGTTAATAATAAACAATGATAGATTTACTAAAGGTTTACCCCTATAGACTTAGTTGGTCTCTAGTTATTTTTAACATAATTTTAAAATAGGTTATGAATTAGATGCTCTAAGTTGAAAAAATGGGTTTTTATTTTCTTACTATGGGTTATAATGATTCTATTTGATCCAAAATTGTATGTTTTTATCATATGAAAATAAATTATTTCATTATATAAAAGAAAATTTATATAAAGGTAAAAGTTTTATGGATTTTCATGTTTTTCACTAGACTAATGACTTTCTTTATTTTTATGTCCCTTATAGATATTTTTGTGCTCATCCCATATTTTTAAAATGTTTTTCATTGGTTTAAAAGATGGAGAAGGGAAAATAATAAGTAAAGTTGAAATTCATGAAGATTTTTCATGTAAATAAATCATGTTCTATTTTAAAAGTATTATATTGTAGTAAAAATTGATAGTAGTCATAAGTGTCCACTTTGAATTATATTGTTTTTCTATGTATTACTTATGACCTAATTCTATAAAATTATGTACCTGAAAAGGTCCTCAAATTTAAGAGAATGAATTATTAATTTAAAACTCAATATTATTTAATCTTTAAGGTTGATTACTTATATTTGGTTTCAAAGGAAAGGTTTAGATAACTTTACAGTTTAGGATAATATTAATATCATACCCTTGAAATATTATACTTTATGGTTAAGTTGAAATCATATAGCATTTCAATACTTCCGTGTTGCTTCATCAAAATAATTTTTGTTCATAATTATTTTATGTGTTGGAAATAGGGAAGCTATAGTAGTAAGTAACTAAGATGAAAAAATCCTTCCAAATAAACATCCGTAGATGGTTGGTATTGGAACTAAGTAGTTTCTTACTATGATGGATCAATGGACACAAGTTATAAATGGTTGTGGTATCTATACTAGATAATGGAAAGATCTTCCATAGAGAACCATGATGATTGTGGATAATTTTATGAGATAACATCCTCCATCTTTCATGGGAACCTTAGATCGAGTGGTAACCAAAGGATGGATCAATACACTGGAGAAGATATTTGAAGTCAGGGGGTGTTTAGAACTCCAAAAGGTAACTCCAGTCATTTATTATTTTTAAAGTGAATCTAATCAATGGTGTTATTTACTAAAGAATACTATAGAGAAATGTGGTCTTGATACCTTGTAATAGGACACATTTAAGAGTCTTTTTCTTGATAAATATTTCCCTAAGTTTGTTTGGTTAAGGATAGAGAAGAAATATTTGGAATTGAAGAAAAAAAATGAACATTATGCTACCACATATGAATAAAACTTCGCAATATTTTCCAGGTATATTCTAAATTTTATTTAGGATACTGATAAAAAAATTAGTAGAGTTTACTCTGGGTTGAAATTAATTTTATGAATAGATATGTCCATAAAAAATTAAAATTTATGAGAAAGTGGTTTGTTGTGCTGAGAAAGTTGAGATGGGGTTTTTTAACACTTATATTCCTCAAGATAAGAATAATAATAAAAGTCCAAGGTGGAAATAAATAAAGAAAAAATTAGTTAATAAGTATAAAGGTAATTCCCTAATATATTCCAAGTGTGGAAAACAAAATTTCAAGGAATGTTTGACTAAATCTAGAAAATGTTTCAAATGTGGTTAGTTTGGTCATCGGGCTCGTGACTATAAAGAAAAGAGTCAATAAAAACCAAATAATGGGGTAACTGATATCCATCCAATAGTGATATTTTCTATTTGTAATGAGTTGGTTCATTATGATAATATGTGTTCAAAGTTAGTTTCATAGGATATAAATCATCATGATCAGAAATAGAAACCTTTATAAAAGTCATTTTCTACAACTATGGTTGATATTGGACCATTTAATGAAGTTTTGTCTAGTACAATACTTATTTATTTTAATTATTTAAATTCCTCGTTTGACTCTAGATCTTCACATTATTTCATTTCTGAGAAATTTTAAAGTATAACAGGAATATCACTAGATGAAAAGAAGAAATAAATTTTATTAAAAACTTAAAGTGGAAATATAAAAAGAAACCAACATTTATATAGACCTTCCTATTATTATTAGTGTGATGGTATTTCCTATAAATCAGGGTAAACTATCCATAGTTGAGTTTGATATCATTTGGGTATAGATTGGCTATTAGTTTATCATGATAAGAAATATTTCAGATCTAATAAAGCTATATTCAATGATTTTAAACCTTTGATAACTTACCAAAAATCTAAGAAATTGATTAGAGATGATAGTGAAAGTTACCTAGCTCATATTGTTGAAAAGAAAGTAACTATTCAAATTTGTGATATGAAATTAGTGAACTAATACATGATTTTTTTCCAAATTACTCACCTGGTGTTATTCCAAATTGATAGGTTGAGTTTTCAATTGATTTAGTGCTTAATGTTAACCCTATTTGACAACCACTTTATCTAATAGTTCAATTGGGACTTTTAGAATTGAAAAATTAATTTTAGGATTTAATAGATAAGGGTTTCAATTGACACATTACATCACCATGGTGTGCTCTAATTTTATATTTCAAAAATAAATATGGTTCAATGATACATTTCAATAATTATAGAGACTTTAATAACATCATTGTTAAGAATAAGGGTCATTTGCCTCATATCTAAGATTTGTTTGATCAGATCTAGGGAACATAATATTTTTCAAAGAATGATCCTAGATCAGGGTCACATCAGTTTAAAGTGAAGGAGGAAGAAATTTTTAAGTATTCATTTTGTACTAGATATGAACATTATGAATTTATAGTTATGCCCGTTGGATTATCTAATGCATATACTATATTTATGGACCTTATGAATAGAGTTTTCCATCAGTTTTTTGGATAAGTTTGTGGTTGTGTTTACTAATGATATTTTGGTATATTCTAAAATTCATGAGGAATATGAAATAAACCAAATGATTTTTTTGAAAACCATAAAATAAAATGAAATGAATGGAAAATTTAGTAAGTGTTAATTTTAGTTGCAATAAATTTCTTTACTTGGGAACATTGTCTCTAAATATGGAATTATTATTGACCCTACTATGACTAAAGTTTTTGAAGAACGGAAAAGACTAATAAATGCCACAAATATTCAGAGTTTTCTTGGTTTATCAGGTTACTACTGAATTTTTGTTGTAAAAAATTATCAGTTATCTAGGACATTCACTAAGTTAACTCTAAGATATAAATTTATCTGGAAAAAATAATTTGATGGTTGTTTTCAAGAACTAAAAATAATTTTGGTGAATGATCCAATTTTGGACCTTCCATCTATAAATGGTGAATTTTTCATCTACATTGATGCTCTGTTAAATGGACTTGGTTGTTTCATAATATAGAATGATTAGGTAATTTCTTATGCTTTACATTAGTTAAAACCACATGAGCTAAATAACTATACTCATGATGTATAATTAGTCGTTGTGCTTTTTGATTTAAAAATTTAGACGTGTAATTTTTATGGAGTAAAGTTTGAAATATATAATGATCATAAAATTTTAAATTATAAATTCACTAAGAAAGAATTTAAAATGAGATAGATAATATAGATATAACTAATCAAGTATTATTATTACATGATTCATTACCATCCTAGAAAATAAAAAAAGTGGATGGTGATCTTATTCAGAAAAATAATGTTAACTTAACCATTTTATGTTGTCAACTTGACCCTTTGGTTAATTATTTAATGAATTTTCACCTAGAAGTTATTGATATAGAGACATCCTCTATTTTTTTAGGTTTTAGGGCAGTTGGTTTTATAAGAAAGAATTAAGCAATCTCAAAAGTCAGATCATCATTTCTAGGAAAAGGTAGAATATGTTAAGTAGGGTAAGTTGTTTATGTTTAATGTTGATGAAAAATGTGTTAGTAGATTTGGAAAAATATTATGTGTGAATTTTGATTCCCAATTGAAGAGATAATTATAGATTGAATATCATAGTTCCTTTTTTTCCATTTATCATGACAGCACTTAGAAATACTGATACATTTAGGGGTATTATTGGTGGGATGGTATGAAAATTGATATTTTGAAATTCACCCAAAAATGTTTAATTTTTTAGTAGGTTAAATAACAATGAAAATTATTGAATCAAATTCTCCAAGATTTTCCAATGCTATAGTGGAAATGGAAAAATATATCAATGGATTTCATGGTGGGACTATCAATGAAATTTTGAGGTAACAATGTAATTTGGGTTATTGTTGATTAATTAAATAATTATACAGATTTATTTCCAATTTGAGATACTATATATTTGGATCAACTTTATCTAATATATCTCAAGGATAAAATTAGGTTTCATAGAGTTCCTCTCTCCATTTTCTTTAACCATGATACCATATTTACTTGTAACTTCTAGAAAGGACTTTAGATTTTAGTGGGTACTAAATTAAATTTCAGTATAACTTTTTATCCTCAAACTGATGGTAATTTTGATAAGACAATTTCGACCATAAAAGATATTATTTTTTATAGTTAAATGTATTATTAGGTAATTTTTTATCAATATATTTCTTTGGTTTATTTTTTTTATAATAACATTTTTCAATCTAGTATACAGATGGTTCCATTTGAGGCATTATATGGAAAGTTGTATCGAACACCAGATTTTTGGGATAAAGTAGAAGAAATGAATTTGATGGGACTATATTTGGTAGAGTAAATGGATGAGAATGTGTAGTTGATTCAGAAAAATATGAGGAAATCTCATAGCAAGCAGAAAATTTATGCAGATAACTAAGGAAATATCCTTCTTTCGAGGTAGGTGATCATGTTTTTCTTAAAGTATCTCCATGGAAAATTTTCATGCATTTTGGTAAAAATGGGAAGTTAATTTCACATTTAATTAGACCAAATGAAATACTTGATAAATATAGATCATCTTCTTACTGAGTGTCTTTTCCTCCGAGTTTATCCCACGTACACAATGTATTTCATGTTTCAATGTTAATGAAATGTGTGTTAGATTCATCCCATATTTTAACCCATGAAGTAGTTCAGTTGGAAGTGAACCTTTATTATAAGGAATAACTTATTCATATTATTTAATATAAAGAGAAAATATTTCAAAATAATTTAATTAATTAGTTTAAGGTTTTCTGGAAAACCCATATGTATGAAGAAACAACATGAGAGTCTCAAAATTCTATGAGGGAAAAATATCTCCCACTTGTTTAACAAGTGAATAAAATTGTAAGAACACAATTTACAAAAGGTGGAATAATTTAAAAACAAAATTAAAGGTAGAATAAATTATTTCCATGTTTATTAATATTTATAAATTATATAATTATATTGATTATAAAAATATTAAATGATTTTTAAATCAAACGGGAAATAATTTTAATTAAACTCTTTTCTTTAGAGGTATTCAATTAAAAGTTCAGTTTATAAATTATATATTTTTAATTAAAAAAAATTAATTTAATTTTTTAAATAAAAATATTAAAATTTACTTAGGTTTAAATTTTTGGATTTTTCAAAAAATATCAGTTTTTGATGAATAGTGAAAATACTATTTTTTTGTAAAAATATCTTTCCTTTTCAAATAAATTAAGTAATTTAAAATTATCATTATGATTTGAATATTATTTCAAGAAAAATAGGTATTATTTAGTTATATTTATTCCACTTAATTATATTTTAATCTTCTTTATATTTTATTTTAGTATAAGTTTATTTTTTGGTTTAAAAACGAGTTTTTTTCTTAAATATTTTTAAAGTGCATCAGATTTCACCATTTTAATTAATTAAAAAACAACCTCTAATGAGGAATTATTTAAATGAAATTTATATATTATATATAAATACCTATTAATTTAAATTCATATAATGATGATTTCTAGTCATAGATTTAATATAAAATCATTTTGTGCTTGAAAAATACATTTCTTGAAAAATCACTTTTTCATAACATCTGCATGTTTAATTTTAAATTAAATTCTTCTAATTATGTGAATTTAATTTAGTAAAATGGAGTATATATTTTTAATTATCATAATTTATATTATCTAATAATTTCAAAATAATTTTTTTCATAATGAATAGTGAAAGTAGTAAAAAAATTACCGCGTTTAAGGTGAAAACTGGTTTACCGGGGGTTAAACTAAATATATAAGGGTTAAAATTACCTAAAAACTAGTCTAAATTCTATTTTATGGGGTTATATCATATAATTATATATAAAGGTACAGTTCATATTAGTGTTACATGTGAAAAATTGGGGTAAGTTTTTTTTCTTTTCAAAAATTACAAGTGTGTCACTCACCTAACTTGTCAAATGCCACCCACTCTCCTCTTCTATTCACAAATAAAAATAATTTTTTTCCATAAAATAACTACCCAAATAAATTCATTACTTACCAACATTTTTTATCCTAAAAACATCATAATAGTTCTTTTTGTGCTCACCTAAGGAGGTCGTCTGAAGAAGTGGTATCGTGCTTAACCGATCATTTTTATTTTATTTATTATTCCAAATCCTTAAAATAATTATTAAATTATACTTATATAATAACATAAGTATATAAAATATATTAAATTTTATTTAGTAAATTCAATTACCTAAATCTATCTCCTCTTTCATCAAATGAGAAATGAAATCATCATTCGTGTGTACGACAGACCACTACCTTGCAAACTGATGTGATTTATTTTTCACCACCACCTCTCATGGATTATTATAATAATGGATTTAAAGTATATATATGATTTTCTTTACATAATTATACTTCTATAAATATAATATCACATATATTTTCTTACTTTACATTCTATGGGGGATACGATAACATCACCCATGTGTACGGTGGACTACCGCCCCACGAAGTGATGTGATTCGTTTTCCACTAACACTTTACAAGGAAGATAATAAGGATAAAATCAATGAATATATGTGAAATATGTGAAATATATGAAATAATTATGATATTAATGAAATATTTATCATTATTAAAATATAATCTATCATTTTCTATCTTACCTTTATACTCAGGGAAAAATGATAATGTTGTTCATGCGTATGTGTAGACTATCGCATCCACAAATAAATGTGATTATTTTTTCATTACCATATATCATGGATGATATATATAAGTATATTCAAATAAATAATATTTTATTTATGATATTTATATCATTATATAAATATAAAATAATACTTACCTTCTTTTCATAATGATTGTTGAAAAATAGAAACGTTACACATCCGTACGTATGGCCTACCATCTCCATGATTGTAAAGTAGTTCATTTTTCATAAACATAATACATGATTTGTTTAAAAAGTATAAATTATGTGTAAAAATTATAATTTTTTTATGATTATTATTCTTTATATTTTTAAATAATGACCTTTTTGACCATAGTCATCGTACCAAATTAATTTTGGACATATAAGCCAAATATTATTGAAACATATGATGTAAATTTAATTGAATATGTAATTTTATATAACATAGTAATAAGCGAGATAAGAGGAATAATAAACTTTAAAAGGGTATCAATAAATTTAAAAATTAACATAATTTTATTACTCAGGAATATAAACAACGTACGTGATGAATCGAACTTGAGGTAAGGGACTTCATCTCAATTTCCTTTCATTGAGGAATATTTTGATTTTATGCACCTATATTATTTTTATAAGGTGTATATATATCCCCATTTGATATGATATATCATTGATTTCTCTATTATTATTATGTTTACACTTTTTTTTTAAATTTTATTCTATCTTGGGGTTTATGATTCAAATGTTTTCAAAGTGGTAATGGGATTTTATTTAAAAAAATACTCTTTTAATGTTTCCTTCTAACACTATATTTATTACATTTACATGATTTTAAAGTGATTTTATGAATTTAATTATTTGGAAATTAGAGTTTTAAAAAGGTAATTTTTTTCTTTATTTAAAAAAATTCAAAAATATGAATCTTTGTGTGGAATGTTTGACTCTCTTTACAAATGACAAAAGGAATGTTCTATTTTAACATATGTGGTGATAATTAATTTTCCCTCTAACTTAACTTTTATTTAAATTATTACTATATTTAAAATATTTCAAGTTTTATCAAATAAAATAACACTTTATGTTATTTTGGAATTATAAATGGGTTTTTAAAATAAAAGGGTATTTTGATATACAAAAGTTATTTGCATACGAATTTAAAAGTTTTTTTAAATATTTTTATGATCAAAAAGTAAAACCATGAAACGTTTTATTCCTTAAATGGTACTTGATAATTATACAAGATAAAAAATTTATCCTGATATATATTATACAAAGTTTTTATCCCCATTATAGCTGACGGGAGAGCCCGATATAACTTGTAAGATTGGTGCACCCAGATAGTACTAGGTGAGCCTGATATAGATTATATGATGGGTATTCCCAAATAGAACTATAATTATTTAGGTAATATTCCTTTTATTAATTGGAAATAATGATGGAGTTACCATAGGTTTTCTACTATGTATTTAAGTGATATTTAATTATTTCTAACACGGGTTTAAAAATGGTTATGAATGTGATGGCCTAATTTTCCAAAATGGGTTTTTATTTTCTTGTAATGGGTTTTAATGATTTTATTTAGGAAAAAAGTGTGTTTTTGTTTTATGTGAAAATTATTTCTTTAATTCTATCAAATAACATTGAGATAAAGGTAAACATTTCAGGGGTTTTAATGTTTTTCACTAGACTAAGGGTTTTCTTTCTTTTTATGCACTTACTAAGATTTTTATACTCATATCACATTTTTAAAATCTTTTCATAGGTATTAAGGATGGGTAAGATAAATAAAGAAGTCATTTTGAAATTCATAAATATTTTTGATGAAAATAAATCACGTTTTATTTTAAATTTTTTATATTTTGGGAAAATTGTTACTAATCAGAAGTCTCCACTTTTTATTATATGGTTTTGTTTTGTATGAGTTATGACCTAATTATCTAAAACTCTAAACATAAAAAGATCCTAAAATGTATTAGAAATAATTATTAACTTAAAACCCAATTTTATGTATTGTTTAAGACTAGGTACTTATATCTAAAGGTAAACAATGAAGATGAATAACCAAAAAGGAAATTTGTTACCTTTAAATCATCATAACCATGAGAAAAAAAAATCTTTCAAAACTGACATCACAAGTAAAAGTTATGTTGATATAGATAGTGATAAGGAAATGGATCTGTTATGTATAATATTTAAAAAGTTTTACAAAAAGAATAAATTCTTATATAATTAAAATTATAAAGGAAAGTATGATAAAAGAGGAAATTAGAGGAAATATTGAAAAAATAATGAATCCTCTAATAATATTACCAACTATGAATGTAAGAGGAAAGTCACATAAAATATATTTTTCTAATTCTCAATTATAAGAATTGTTATGATGATAAAGAGAAAATACACTAGAAAGCAGTGAAATCCTCTTGGAGTGCATCTAAATATAGCTCCAACGATTTAGACTCCAGATGAGAAGAAATGAATTAAAATAAAAAATTTCAATTTATATAAACTAATTTTGAGATACCATTAACTTATTCAAGTAATATATTTGATGATTCAAAAATTTATAATAAATAATTAAAAGAAAATTATGTTATAATAGAAGATATCAAGAATCTGTTAAAAGATAAATATAAAAAACTAAAAAAGACTAATTTTTTATGTGTTGTAGATAAATATAAACTTAGTATAGAAAAATAAATAAATTCCAATCTATTAAAGGAAAATACTGATCTAAAACTAATAAATAAATAGATTAAAAATAATTTGGAACAATTTTTTAATAGTATAAAGGTATTGAATATTATGTTGGGTGAACAACAAAATCCAAAATCCAAATATTGAATTGAAAATAGATTTATTCAGTATAGAAATATTTACAAAAAATATTTTACTCCTAGTTAGAAAATCAAGACATTATTCTAAAGAAACTACTTATTTTGGAAATAATTACAAAAATATTGGACATAAAAAGGTTTCTTTATCAATATGTGTTATTTATGGTATAATAAATC
This sequence comes from Viscum album, assembly GCA_963277665.1. Lineage (NCBI taxonomy): Eukaryota > Viridiplantae > Streptophyta > Magnoliopsida > Santalales > Viscaceae > Viscum > Viscum album. Next base: position 649,449,372 of record OY728119.1, read on the forward strand.
CTATGAAACAAATTTGGAAACCAAAGGATTTATTTTCTAACTACTCTAGACCCAATAATATTTGGGTAAAAAATTTATTTCTTGTTTGATTATATTTAGGAAAAATACTTGAAAATATCTGGCAAAAATATATAGTATTTGGAGAGTGTATATTTTAGACATATGATTGAATACTATTCAAGCTTCATGAATCCTTTAAAATTGGATGGGGGACATGTAACTTTTGGTGACAATTCTAATGAATATACACTTTCCAGATAAGGTTTTGGTCAAGGATCTTCCTAAGCTATAATTCATTACGTATAAAGTTTTAATTTCTTTCAAAGGCAAAGCAACATAATATATCTTTTAAAAAATGAAATAGGTCTCTACCTATCAACCACTATAATTGGTTTATATTTATTTATTTATACCTTATAGAGTTTCTAGTTTCAAAGTAAACCATTATTCCTATTTTCTTATAGATTATTATTCAATATATACACGACTGTTTTTTCTTACTCATAAATGTGTAGCTCCTTCTTGTTTTAAAAAATATGAAAAGTAAATTGAGATTCGTAGCGGACTCACCATGAAAACCATAATAAGTGATCACGGCTGATAGTTTGAGAATAATTAGATGGAATTAATATACTCATAATATGGTTATACTCACAATTTATTTGCACCTCAATAAAATGGGGTTGTTGAAAGGAAAAATATGACTCATTAAGAAATTTACCGAACTATGCTCAGTGAATATGACTTATCTATTTACATTTGGGTTGAAGCTGTTAAAAAATATTTTTAAGTAATTAATAGAGATCATATCATAACTATCTCTAAAAAACTCCATATTAATTATGTAATGGTATAAAACCCAAATTAAATTATTTTAGAGTTTTTATGCAATGTTTTAATTCTAAATAAAATTTATAATTTTTAAAATATTGCACCAAGAATATATGAGGGGATTTTTCTTGGTTATTAAACTACAAAAAAAGATTATATAGTCTTTAAAAAGAAATATAATTTTGTGTAAGAAATTTTTCATGTCACTTTTGATGATACAGAACCATATAAACTCAAACCTAGTATAGAAAATCTAGAGAATGATATGTCAAGTTTTTATATCAATAATACCTCTAATTTTTTTGATCCTTCTTCGGATTTTGCTGATAAATCTCCTCATAGAGACCCTGAAGTCATTCCAGACCTAGAATAAGACTTGGAAGAACTAGGTACTTCAATACCTAGAACCATTAAACCCCCCATAAACCATCATACTGATGCAATTGTAGGAGACTTGGATAAAGAAACTCAAACCCGGGACTTACTAATAAACTAGGTTAAACATCAAGACTTATTATCATAACTTTATCTTAATAACATCAATTAAGCAATCAATGATGAAAATTCGATAATGTCTATACAAGAATAATTGAATCAATTTGAAATAAGTAAAGGTTGTGGATTAATAGATACACCTAATTACAACCTAAATATTGGAACCAAGTAGGTATATAGAAATAAGGTTGATGATTCTGGCATAATAATCGAAAACAAATATAGATTGGTTTCAAAAGGATATAGTCAAAAAGAAGAGTTTGACTATGAAAAAAATATTTCACCAGTAGGTAAACTTAAATCAATAAAAACAATAATTTCATATATAGCATATCTAAATTTATAAATATATCAAATGGGTGTCAAGAGAGTATTTATAAATGGTTATATTATTGATGATTTTTTTGTTGACAAACCCCCTAGATTTAAAAATCCTCATTTTCCAAATCATATTTTTGTATTAAAAAATTATATTTTTGTTTTAAAAAAATCTCTTAGATCTTGGTATGATAGGAGCATCACCATTATTATTTCAAATAGTTTTACATAAGGTGTTTCTTCCCCAGCTCTATTTATTAAAAAAACTCAAATGATGTTTTTGTAGTTCAAATATATGTTAATGATTTTATTTTCAGATCATCAAAAAACTTGTGGTGTATTAAATTTTCTAAATCAATGAAAAATTGATTTAAAATGAGTTTAATGGGTGAGTTAAAATTCTTTCTTTGTTTTAAAATTTTTCAAAATAAAGATAAATTTTTATAAATCAAAGAAAATACAGAAATCATCTTTTAAAACATTATGTATGGATGGAAAAAAAGGTAGTGACACTCCTATGAATACAATTTGTAAGTTAGGTCTAGATGAAACTGGAAAGTTAATTGACCAGAGTAATTACATTGGTGTGATTGTAATTTTACTATAATTAACTTCTATTTGAACTAATATTATGTTTATTGTGTGTATATATATAAATTTTCAAGAAAACCCAAAATAATATCATTTAAATACTGTCAATATAATTTTCAAATACCTCAAAAATACAACTAATTTTGGACTATTCTACTCTAGAGTACATTAATTTGAATTATTTAGTTATTCTAATGCTCATTTTGGTGGCTATAAGTTAGATAGAGAAAGCACATCTGGAATATGTCATGTTTGGGAAAATCTCGTGTATCTTGTTTTAGTAAGAAACAGAGTTTTTTTACATTGTTAATACTGAAGCTGAATATATAGCTACAGGCAATTGTTTTGCACAGATTTTTTGGATGAAACCCACATTACAAGACTATGGATATGAGCTTATAAAATTTCATATAAACTATGACAATACAAGTTCAATAAATATTTCTAATAATCTTGTTTCTCACTCTAAGAAAAAACACATTGATATAAGACATTACTTTTTGAGAGAAAATTTTAAAAGAGGTGATATAATTCTTGAGTTTGTTGGTATTGAACATCATCTTGTTGATATATTTACAAAGTCTTTTAAAATTGATATAATAAGTTACGTGAAATTGTAATGATAAATTGATCTTAGAATTTTATTTTATTAATTACTTCTTATTATATTAGAATTTAAGCTCCCTACCGTTGGTTGCTACCATTAGATGTTATTGTTGGTATATACCATTTTTTACTATCATTGGTTGTTACCATTTGTTAATATTGTTGGTTTTTACCATTGGTAACTAATAATGGTAAATACTATTGGTTACTACCATTCGTTGTACCATTGGTTGTTATAGTTGGCTATTATTATTAGGTGAAACTGCACAATTTCTACCATTCTAAGTGATACCATACATATTTTTATTATTTTAACTCTTAAATTATGTATTTTATTTTAATTTAAATATTTTTATCTTTAAAATTAGTTGTAATAACTAAATGATAAAATTACTTATTTAGAGTCTGAATAGAATCATATTTCACGTGTGCCCATTCAAACATATTTGTGTTTCTCTTAAACATGTGACCCTTGGTCGTATACCTTAAAACCTCATGTTCATGAAAAAAAGTGAGAGTGAAGTATATTTCGGGTTCTTTTGATGAGTCATAACCTATAAATAAATCAAGATACGAGTCAATTCACCCTTTCGAGCCATTGTATCCTCTTCTTTCATCATGAGTTGTTATCACTGAGAAACAAATATATGTTTCTTGGTTGTAATCAAGTAATTCACTTATTTTTAGGGTAACTAGACATCAAGGATATGATAAATGGTTCTCAGTGAATAAGAAATCATTCTAACCTAGATTGTTCTGTGGTTTTTATATTTTTTATGAGTTCTGGTTTGAGGATAAAAGGATTTCAATATAGTGCTAATGGATGGAAAGGAGCTAGTGTTTTCTTAAAAATAATGTGAAACGTTCTTAGGAGAACCTCATTAATGAAATTAAGAGGACTATCATGGTTAATATCCCATAAGCTATTCATATTTTTTCATTGAATATTCCCTTCTCAAACTTACTAGAAATGCTACTTTGGGAAGGCCTATGGAAGTGGAACTGGATGGATAATGCTAAATAATTTTCAATTTTATAATATATTTTTTTCTTAAGAAGGGGGAATTAAATATATTTAGGTATCAAGATATTTTACTTCTTTTTCTTATAAGAATATATGACAAAATAAACTTGTGTAGATATCAAATGGTCCATATGATGGAGCTATACAAACTTACCTATATGACCAATTCTCTTGTCTATCACAAGATGATTTCATATTTTGTAGAATAAATAGGACTCTTTTCTAATAGATAAGAAAGGTGACAGTTTGTCTTAGTTTTTTAATAATTCATTCAACTTATAAAAGAATGAAATTTAATTGAAACCCTTGGATGAAGAAGTTGTTAGTGGATACTAAAAGGATTTACGGGAAGTTTAATCTTATGTAGAACCCATATAGACTAAGATATTTTCCTAATACTATATTAGATCTATATGAATTAGTGGTTTATTATTCAAATAAAGAGGTGTCTGAATCTAGTGTTGATTTTAGTGAAGAAGATATGGATAAAAGAGAATAAGGGTATGTTTTTATTTCAATTAAGGTTGGGAGTGACCCTGATATAGTTAGGAGTCCACATGTTTCTTTTGGAATACTTGATTATCCTCTTTATTTACCTTCTAAAAATAGTTTATTAGATGATGAAAATATGGATTAAGATACTGAAGTTTATAAATCTACTTATTTTGAATAATCATATTAAAATATTCCTAAGGATGTCATAATTTTATCATATGACTCCTTGTGTGGTATTTATGGGAAAAATGCGGTTGAGAAAATAAATCATTTATTACTGTTTTTTAATATGATGAGACTTGAAGTGCCCGGATCAGTGTGATCACTGAGAGGGGGAGGGGGTGAATCAGTGATCCTTTAAAACTTTTTACTAATTGATTCTTTATCAATTAAACCTCTATGGCTTATTAAGGCCTCAATCCACTCTTCTTGTATCTCTCAGCCTTTCCTCGAGTGATGCAGTAAATGTAAAGGCACGGGACACAAGGATTTACAAGGTTCATCTCCAAATGCCTACGTCCTTGCCATGTTGGTTAAATTCCCCAACATGGTTTCTCAAATATAATTTTGTTAGTAATTACAATGGTCGATACAGAGTCACACTGTATCTCTCCTGAGTCCCACATGAGGTTATTTATACTGCATCCCACAGTGTTACCAGAGTCCCACTGGCCTGCTTTAGCTTCCACCAAAGACTTCTCCACCCTGAGTCTCACAGGGGCTCTTCTCCTGGCTCCTCGAGTCACACGAGTAGCTCTTCTTCTATTGAATCTCTTAAAGAGTCTTCAACAGCCTCGGATAAGGTCTGATGACCTTGCTCACTTCTTCTGATCACTTGTGGTGATCAGGACTCCTCTTCTTTGCTCGGGCTTTATCTCCTTCTTCTAAGGATGACCCGGCCACTGTCTTCAAGAATCTTTATTGGAAAATATGTTATTGCACTCAGTATGCCCACTCAATCTTCTTGGTCTTCTCAACTACTGAAAACTCAAATGAATGATGTCTTTAACTTCAGTCTGGCCTCAGTCTCTCTTCAATTCAACTTCATGCACTGAGTGTATGGCATCTCTGAATCTTCATGCACTGATTGCATGGCTTCTCAATCTTCATGCATGACTTGCATGTAATCTCAAATTTCCTCAAGAACCTTTGTTCTTGGTCTTCTAAAATGCACACACACTGATGTAAGCTTCGTTTACGTGTGCATGTGCATGCATGAATGCATTTACTCCCCTTTTCTTCTTGGTGTGACAAACCCTTAAAGGGTGTAAACTCTTTTAGCACATACACCTTCTTCTTGGAGTCACACATTTTTATTCTTTATTACACACACCAAATTGTGTGTTGTTATTTAGTGTGAATTTCTCCTTCTCTCTTTCTTCTCAAGGTGTTTACCCAATTGTTCACTTATTCATACATGCATGAACATGCATGTATCTTATTCCTTCACTTGGGTACACACAAGAGGTATGGCCTCCTTTACTTGTTCACACACTAAGGCTTCGGCCTTCTTGTTTCCTTGCACACACTTTGTTCTTTTCTTCTTATTCAAAGTGTGCACACTCCACTTGTGCACACACTAAGGGTTCGGCCTCCTTGTTAATTTGCACACACACACTCAAAGATGGTGTGTCCTTCCTCTCCTTTTGCACACATGGCCTTCCTTTCCACTTTTCACACACGACCTTCCTTCTTCAACCCGTGCACACACACACACCCACGTGTCTTATGGGCTTCCTCTCCACTTAGCACACACACACACAAACGTTTGGCCTTCCACTTCTCACCAAAGGAGGGTGCGCAAGTTATGCGGCCACCTCCTGTCTTCAACTGGACAGGGTGCAGGAGGGGCTTCAACCGTGCGGGTGGCACGGAAACTTCTTCTGCCGCGCAGGTGTGGAAGCTCCTACCGCACAGGTGGCGTGGCAGCTTCTTCCTGCCGCGTGAGTTCACGGGCAGAGAAGGCGCGCAAGTGTGCACGGCTCAGTTTCTTCCTACCGCACAAAGGGAATGTGGTGGCTTCCTCCTGCCGTGTGAGTTCAAAGGCACAGAGGGTGCGGCCACTTACTACTGCGCTAGAATGCGGGCAGCGGGAGCGCAAGGTTTCTCTTCTTCCCTATTTCACAAGGGAGCTCGCAGGGAGGCCTTCCTCCTTACTTCTTTCACGTAGGGGTAGCACTAAAGGAACTCTCGAAGCCTCGGGTGGCTTCGGGCTGCTCTGTCGCGCAAGTGATGCACGGAGCTTCAAGCTTCGCGATGCTCAGGAGCTTCACGGGACTTCTTCAAAAATGCTCAACAGCAACCTTCTTTGGCCTCAGACGGCTTCTTTTATAGGCAAAGGATTCCTTGGATCTTCCGCGTGGATAAATCTTGATTTCCCAAAAACTTCAGGTTTTCAAGATTTTCCTCAAATCTTGTTTTTCTTCTCTGTTCAGTGCGGGTTTCTTCATGACGCATGGTCTTCATGTGCATGCATTTTTAAACGCATGCATGGCTTCTTCCAGTTCTCCTATGCATGAATACACTACCTCACAACTCTGTTTTCGTCTCCCACCTTCGAGTTTCTACTTTGAAAGGTTGCATGAAAGTGAAACTGCATGCAAGAGATTCGGTTCCTTCATACGATCTCAATGCGCTCGGAATGAGCTTGAATGGTGTCCGGACTGAGTAGATCGATGTTTGGGAGAATCACTGGCTCACGTCGGTCGCCGGCACGACAGCAGGGCATCGGGAGGTTGAAGACAATGCTCCCCCGGCAATAGGACAACTCACACCCTTCACGGCTTGATTTAAGATCAGATGTGCATCCAGGATCTCACACGATGGAACGAGCGGCTGAGATAGGATGCGAGATCAGATAGATGGCCAGGATAAGATCCGCATATAAAAATTTTCTCCCACATCGAAACGCGCAGAGTTTCTTGCGCGGTTTAACAAACAACTCCTCCTGAACACTTCTCATAAATCTCCTCTCCCCCCTCCGGTGCCGCCTCGCACTAGTTCTCCTGCGGGCGCGCTCTATTGCCCACTCTACTTCCTTCGGGCATGCACCTAGCGCCCACGCTACACGGGTTCATCACTGTGTGGCACCCGCGGGCTTACACAAGGCCCACACCATCCCTCGGGGAGGCCTTGGCCTTGAGGACTTCCCTTGAGCGTGGTTGACCCTCGGGTCCTGCATGTGCTTGAGGTGAGGTACCTAGGCTGGCCTCCTTGGTTGGCTTCTTTTTGTTAAAGTACATAGTTGGTACTTTGTATAAAGGCAAAGTAACCAAGTACAAAAATTACAAACCATACTTCTTCCCCTCTTCATCTTCTTAAAAACTCCATATATCTTCTTCAACATCTCTTCTTCTTCTTCTATTAAAGAATGCAATTCACAAGGATCTCTCAATTATCTTTATCAACAATTAATCATAAATCACTTGATCTTCAATGTTATTCTTTGATCCAAACATAGATGAGGTTAGATCATCTTCAAGTCGTCATGCACTAAGAGATAGTGCATGGTCTTCTTCAAACCACTTCACCCACTTAGTAGCTCCGGATGGTTCATCTTTATCTCCTCATGCATTGTGAAGAAAATATATTGACTTATAACAATGATGTGACATTGTATCTTCTTGATACAAGTTATTTGAACTTAAGATCATCTCTACAATCATTTGATTTAATATGGAGAATGTTTCAACCATTACCTCCTATGCCACTTAGTGATTCTCCTAAGTGACATGATTCTTAGTACCATGGTCATTATCTAACAATCACCATCACCTTGTCATTCACATATCCACTCAATCTTTGACATCTTATTAACAACATCACCATCACCATCACTTCCTTTTTCATTCACATATTGACACCCTTTGTCATCCATTCAATCATTGACACCTTATTGACAACAAATACAACACAGTGCACAAAAATCTCCCACTCTGTATTTGTTGTCAATATCACTAGAGCACATATGAATGGGTCAATATGTGTTCCAAGCTTTTATCCCCCTTATTGGAAACCAAATTCAAAGGTGTAGTGTGGTTCTCTTCAAAATATTTCTTCCTCCCTTTGAATAGCATCTTCTTGAAAATCACTAAGAGAGTGATGATGTCACATGTACACTTTAGCAAAGAGCCTTTAGTAAATCAAGTCTAAGTCTACTTGGGCTAAACCGGTATAGAAAACAAGAGTGATGTAACCAAGGAATTCAATGTTGTCCATAATTCACTATACATGTGAGATCATGCTTAGGCATCAAGGGGTTGAAATTTTTTAGATATATCAATGAATTGCTAAATCCTGCACATACTTCACCAAACTCATTAGAAAGTTCAGATGCAAAGATAAAGCTCCCCCTTTCATCCTTTTGTCTTCAATCAAAAACTCCCCCTTGATTGAAATGTTAAATACAATTAAGAAACAAGGGATGAAAGTGTGATTGGAATACCTTTATTCTTCACAAGATGATATGAATCTCAAAAGATCATCTTCTTCAGATTAGCTCACCCTCAAGGGGTGCACTCCATTCTGTCCATACCATTCTCAATTTGAGAGTGATCATCATCTTCAATTCCCTGAAATGTAAGCACATGTATATACCAGTGATTAGGGAATAAGATGGAACCTCCTTTGTTTATCAGTTTGAACAACAAGGTTGAGAAGATTCTCTCAATCGAGATGTTCCACTTTCTCCATTCTTCACACTTGCACATTTGATCTTCAATGATGTTTGTGCTGGTGTGGATCTTAACACCTATTCAAATTCTTTGTGTGTGACTCCTCTCTTTCTAAGTGCCTTCTGAGCACTAGAATCTCCTGGTGCAATCTTCATTCTCTTGAAGAATTCTTTTTGAGCTGGAATGAGTGTCATGCATTTATAACTAATATAACCAGCTTTATTGCACCTCACACACAGAACTTCATCTTCATGTGAAATATTTTGATTTCCTTTTGTACTAGCTTCGAAATGGGCATTTTCTTCCTTTCTCATTCTTTCCAAATCTTCTAGCCAGATGATTAATATGTCATTTGAAAGTGAGGCTTCAGATTTGGATTTTCCACATGGTTCCTTTGATGCTTTTAAAATACCTTTATTAGGCAGCTTATTTTCAATCAATCCCTTCTTCTTCTTCTGGATTGATTGTCCCGTTGAGTGCGGTTTTCTTATATTTAGTTCCATGACTTGTTTACATAGATCCATGGTATGACCTGTCTTTCCACAGTAGAAGCATTTTTTCTTGGTTGTCCTTCTGGATGCATCACCCTTCTTGGATTTGAAATCCAAGGACTTCTCTTTCTTTTTCAAGATCTTCTTGGGAGCATTTTCAACTTTCTTTTGCTGGCTTCCCAAGGATACTTCTTCATTCTTAGCTAGGTTCTGTGATCTTATCTTCTTTTCAGCTTTGGAAACATTTGGAGATTGGTATGTATCATTCTTGTGACCACTTTTTCATTCATTCCAGATGTTATCAAACATTCCAAATCTGTTTGCAATAAACAGATGTTTCTGGACCTGTGGATGTTGCTTTTTCTTCTCTGGCTTTCTCCCCCTTGGAATGGGTTTCCTTTGTGCTTTAATATTTAGAGGATTGTACCAACAATTCATTGCACAGTGTCCATACCTATTGCAACACCAACATTGACCCACAAATATTGTCTTCTTGACTTCTTCTGACTGTTGAGTCTTTCTCTTGAATTGTTGTGTTTTTTCAAGATATCTCTCTTTCTTCATCTTCTTCATCCATACTTGTTTAGAGTTATTCTTCCATCTTGCACTTTTTGTGGAAACACATTTAGAATCATTAGTACAAGTTGGTATGGATGGTACCTTCTTCTTAGAAGATGTTGCCCTTTCATTAGAGGATGTCCTCCTTTTGGAATCATCCTTATCAATGCACACTTGAGTGGAAACATTTCTTCTTTCAGATGATTGGGAGGATTCAGTTTTGGGTGATTGCTGATTTTTCAATATCACCTCTAGCTCTAAGCATTTCATGTTGAGAGAGTTATTCTCATCCTCAACAAATCTTAGCCTTCCTCCCAATTCTCTTTCAGTTGTTTCATGTGGTCTTCATGCACCTTCTTCATTTCTTGCAATGAATTTTCAAGCTCCTTTAACCTTTTTACTTTTTCTTCTAGTTGAGCATCTTTGAAAATCATTGACACTCTATGCCTCTTTTCCAGTGCATGGAAAACTTCTTTAAACACTATCTCAAATAATTCTTTCTCACAAATGCTTCTTTGTAGTTCTTCAGTGACATCATCAATTCCTTCACTGTAAAGGGAAATGGTTTCATCTTTATCCTTCACCATCTTTGTGAGAGTGTTGGTTATGCCAACCCTTCTTGCCAATTGATCTTCCATAGATTTGGCTTCTTCTTTTAGCTTTAATTTTTCTTCTTGACGATCATGGATACTTGTAGCAATGAACATTTCCACTTCCCTGGGGACTATCTTATGAAGATATTTGAGTGCATTTAAAAGATCATTGATAGTTCCATCATCATCACAACTAGAGCAGGCTTCATCAGAAGAGTGATCAAAGGAATTGTCATCTGTTGTGACTTCCACATTACCTTTAGTGGAAGGTGTTTCTCTATTAGTAGCAACCTTCTTCTTCATCTTCTTGGCCTGTTTCTTCTTTCTATTTTTTGAGTCTTGGAAGATATCTTCATTTGAGGTTGTTCACTCATTTCCTCAAATCTGCACTTCATAAAGACCCCTTTGGATCTTTTAGACGCAACATGCCTCTGATACCAATTGAAGTGACCGGATCAACGTGATCACTAAGAGGGGGAGGGGGTGAATCAGTGATCCTTTAAAACTTTTTACTAATTGATTCTTTATCAATTAAACCTATATGTATTGTTAAGGCCTCGATCCACTCTTCATGTATCTCTCAGCCTTTCCTCGAGTGATGCAGTAAATGTAAAGGCACTGGACACAAGGATTTACAAGGTTTGGCTCCAAAGGCCTATGTCCTTGCCATGTTGGTTAAACGCCCCAACATGGTTTCTCCACTATAATTCGGTTAGTAATTACAATGGTCGATACAGAGTCACACTGTATCTCTCCTGAGTCCCACAAGAGGTTCTTTATACTACATCCCACTGTGTTACTAGAGACCCACTGGCCTGCTTCAGCTTCCACCAAAGACTGCTCCACCCTGAGTCTCACAGGGGGTCTTCTCCTGGCTCCTCAAGTCACACGATTAGCTCCTCTTCTATTAAAGCTCTTCAAGAGTCTTCAACAGCCTCGGATAAGGTCTAATGGCCTTGCTCACTTCTTCTGATCACTTTTGGTGATCAGGACTCCTCTTCTTTGCTCGGGCTTTATCTCCTTCTTCTAAGGATGAACCGGACACTGTCTTCAAGAATCTTGATTGGAAAATATGTTCTTTCACTCAGTATGCCCACTCAATATTCTTAGTCTTCTCAACTACTGAAAACTCAAATGAATGATGTCTTTAACTTTAGTCTGGCCTCAGTCTCTCTTCAATTCAACTTCATGCACTGAGTGCATGGCATCTCTGAATCTTCATGCACTGATTGCATGGCTTCTCAATCTTCATGCATGACTTGCATGGAATCTCAAATTTCCTCAAGAACCTTTGTTCTTGGTCTTCTCAAATGTGCACACACTGATTTAAGCTTTGTTTACGTGTGCATGTGCATGCATGAATGCATGTACTCCCCTTTTCTTCTTGTTGTGATAAACCCTTAAAGGTTGTAAACTCTTTTAACACACACACCTTCTTCTTGGAGTCACACTTTTTTATTCTTTCTTACACACACCAAATTGTGTGTTGTTATTTAGTGTTAATTTCTCCTTCTCTCTTTCTTCTCAAGGTATTTACCCAATTGTTCACTTATTCGTATATGCATGAACATGCATGTATCTTCTTCCTTCACTTGGGTACACACAAGAGGTATGGCCTCCTTTACTTGTGCACACACTAAGGCTTCGACCTTCTTGTTTCCTTGCACACACTTTGTTCTTTTCTTCTTCTTCAAAGTGTGCACACTCCACTTGTGCACACACTAAGGGTTCGGCCTCCTTGTTAATTTGCACACACACACTCAAAGATGGTGTGGCCTTCCTCTCCTTTTGCACACACGGCCTTCCTTTCCACTTTTCACACACGACCTTCCTTCTTCAACCCCTGCACACACACACACACACGTGTGTTATGGGCTTCCTCTCCACTTAGCACACACACAAAAAAACGTGTGGCCTTCCACTTCTCACCAAAGGAGGGTGCACAAGTTATGCGGCCACCTCCTGTCTTCAACCGGACAGGATGCAGGAGGGGCTTCAACGGTGCGGGTGGCGCGGCAACTTCTTCTGCCACGCAGGTGTGGCAGCTCCTACCGTGCAGGTGGCGCGGTGCCTTCCTCCTGCCGCGTGAGTTCACGGGCATAGAAGGCGTGAAAGTGTGCACGGCTCAGTTTCTTCCTACCGCACAAAGGGAATGTGGTGGCTTCCTCCTGCCGTGTGAGTTCACGGCCACAGAGGGTGCGTCCACTTGCTACCGCACTAGAAAGCGGGCAGCGGGCGTGCAAGGCTGCGTTGCTTCCCTCTCGCACAAGGGAGCGCGCAGGGAGTCCTTCCTCCTTACTTCTTTCAAGCATGGGTAGCGCGAAAGGAACTCTCCAAGCCTTGGGTGGCTTCGGGCTGCTCTGTCGCGCAAGTGATGCACGGAGCTTCAAGCTTTGCGATGCTCAGGAGCTTCGCAGGACTTCTTCAAAAATGCTCAACAACAACTTTCTTTGGCCTCAGACAGCTTCTTTTATAGGAAAAGTATTCCTTAGATCTTCCGCGTGGATAAATCTTGATTTCCCGAAAACTTCGGGTTTTCAAGATTTTCCTCAAATCTTGTTTTTCTTCTCTGTTCAGTGTGGGTTTCTTCATGCCGCATGGTCTTCATGTGCATGCGTTTTTGAACACATGCATGGCTTCTTCCTATTCTTCTATGCACGAATACACTACCTCGGAACTCTATTTTCTTCGGTCACCATCGATTTTATACTTTGAAAGGTTGCATGCAAGTGAAACTGCATGCAAGACATTCGGTTCCTTCATATGATCTCAATGCGCTCGGAATGAGCTTGAATGGTGGCTGAAGTGAGGAGATCGATGTTCGGGAGAATCACTGGCTCACGGCAGTCACAGTCACGGCATCAGGGCATTGGGAGGTTGAAGACAACACTCCCCCGGCAATCGGACGACTCACACCCTTCACGGCTCGATTAAAGATCAGATGTGCAGCCAGGATCTCACGCGATGGAACAAGTGGCTGAGATAGGATGCGAGATCATATGTACGGCCAGGATAAGATCCGCGTCTAAAATTTTTGTCCCACATCGAAACGCGCTGAGTTTCTTGCGTGGTTTAACAAACAACTCCTCCCGAAAACCGCTCAGAAATATCCTCTCACCCCTCTGGTGCCGCCCCACACAGGTTCTCCTGCGGCCGCGCTCTAGCGCCCACTCTGCTTCCTTCGGGCGCGCACCTAGTACCCACGCTGCACGGGTTCATCACTGTGTGGCACCCGCGGGCTTACACACGGCCCGCACCATGCCTCGGGGAGGCCATGGACTTGAGGACTTCCCTTGAGCGTGGTTGACCCTCGGGTCCCGCATGTGCTTGAGGTGAGGGACCTCGGCTGGCCTCCTTGGTTGGCTTCTTTTTGTTAAAGTACATAGCTGGTACTTTGTATAAAAGCAAAGTAACCAAGTACAAAAATGCCAAACCATACTTCTTCTCCTCTTAATCTTCTTAAAAACTCCATATATCTTCTTCAACATCTCTTCTTCTTCTTCTATTAAAGAATGGAATTCAAAAGGATCTCTCAACTCTCTTCATCAACAATTAATCATAAATCACTTGATCTTCAATGTTCTTCTTTGATCCAAACATAGATGAGGTTGGATCAACTTCAGTTCCTCATGCACTAAGAGATAGTGCATGGTCTTCTTCAAACCACTTCATCCACTTAGTAGCTGCGGATGGTTCATCTTTATCTCCTCATGCATTGTATCTTCTTGATACAATGTTGTGACATTGTATCTTCTTGATACAAGTTCTTTGAACTTAGGATCATATCTACAATTGTCTGATTTAATATGGAGAATGTTTCAACCATTACCTCCTATGACACTTAGTGATTCTCCTAAGTGACATGCTTCTTAGTACCATGGTCATTCTCCAACAATCACCATCACCTTGTCATTCACATATCCACTCAATCCTTGACATCTTATTGACAACATCACCATCACCATCACTTCCTTTTTCATTCACATATTGACACCCTTTGTCATCCATTCAATCCTTGACACCTTATTGACAACAAATACAACACAGTTCACAACAATCTCCCCCTTTGTATTTGTTGTCAATATCACTAGAGCACATATGAATGGGTCAATATGTGTTCCAAGCTTTTCTCCCCCTTATTGGAAACCAAATGCAAAGGTGTAGTGTGGTTCTCTTCAAAATATTTCTTCCTCCCTTTGAATATAATCTTCTTGAAAATCACTAAGAGAGTGATGATATCACATGTACACTATAGCAAAGAGCCTTTAGTAAATCAACTCTAAGTCTAATTGGGCTAACCCAGTGTAGAAAACAAGAGTGATGTAACCAAGGAATTCAATGCTATCCATAATTCACTATACATTTGAGATCATTCTTAGGCATCAAGGGGTTGAAATTTTTTAGATATATCAATGAATTGCTAAATCCTGCACATACTTCATCAAACTCATTAGAAAGTTAAAATGCAAAGATAAATCTCCCCCTCTCATCCTTTTTTCTTCAATCAAACACTCCCCCTTAATTGACATGTTAAATACAATTAAGAAACAATGGATGAAAGTGTGATTGGAATACCTTTATTCTTCACAAGATGATATGAATCTCAAAAGATCATCTTCTTCATATTAGCTCCCCCTCAAGGGGTGAACTCCATTCTGTCCATACTATTCTCAATTTGAGAGTGATCATCATCTTCAATTCCCTGAAATGTAAGCACATGTATATACCAGTGATTAGGGAATAAGATGGAACCTCTTTTTTTTATCAGTTTGAACAACAAGGTTGAGAATATTCTCTCAACCGAGATGTTCCACTTTCTCCATTCTTCACACTTGCACATTTTATCTTCAATGATGTTTTTGATGGTGTGGATCTTAACACCTCTTCAACTTCTTTTTGTGTGACTCCTCTCTTTCTAAGTGCCTTATGATCACTAGAATCTCCTGGTGCAATCTTCATTCTCTTGAAGAATTCTTTTTGAGCTGGAATGAGTGTCATGCATTTATTGATGATATGACCAGCTTTATTGCACCTCACACAGAGAACTTCATCTTCATGTGAAATCTTTTGATTTCCTTTTGTACTAGCTTTCGCATGGGCATTTTCTTCCTTTCTCATTCTTTCCAAATCTTCTGTCCAGATGATTAATATGTCATTTGTAAGTGATGATTCAGATTTGGATGTTCCACATGCTTCCTTTGATGCTTTTAAAATACCTTTCTTAGGCAGCTTATTTTCAATCAATCCCTTCTTCTTCTTCTGGATTGATTGTCCTGTTGAGTGTGGTTTGCTTATATTTAGTTCCATGGCTTATTTACATAGATCCATGGTATGACCTATCTTTCCACAGTAGAATCATTTTTTCTTGGTGGTCCTTCTGGATGCATCACCCTTCTTGGATTTTAAATCCAAGGACTTCTCTTTCTTTTTCAAGATCTTCTTGGGATCATTTTCAACTTTCTTTTGACGGCTTCCCAAGGATACTTATTAATTATTAGCTAGGTTTTGTGATCTATTCTTCTTTTCACCTTTGGAAACATTTGGAGATTGGTATGTATCATTCTTGTGACCACTTTTGCACTCATCCCAGATGTTATCAAACATTCCAAATCTGTTTGTAGTAAACAGATGTTTTTGGACCTGTGGATGTTGCTTCTTCTTCTCTTGCTTGCTCCCCCTTGGCATGGGTTTCCTTTGTTCTTTAATATTTAGAGGATTAGACCAACAATTCATTGCACAATGTCTATACCTGTTGCAACACCAACATTGACCCAAAAATATTGTCTTCTTGACTTCTTCTGATTGTTGAGTCTTTCTCTTGATTTGTTGTGTTTTTTCAGGAGAGATCTATTTCTTCATCTTCTTCATCCATACTTGTTTAGAGTTATTCTTCCATCCTGCACTTTTTGTGGAAACACATTTAGAATCATTAGTACAAGATGGTATGTATGTTACCTTCTTCTTAGAAGATGTTGCCCTTTCATTAGAGGATGTCCTCCTTTTGGAATCATCCTTCTCAATGCACACTTGAGTGGAAACATTTCTTCTTTCAGATGATTGGGAGGCTTTAGTTTTGGGTGATTGCTGATTTTTCAATATCACCTCTAGCTCTAAGCATTTCATGTTGAGAGAGTTATTCTCATCCTCAACAAATCTTAGCCTTCCTTCCCAATTATCTTTCAATTGTTTCATGTGGTCTTCATGCACCTTCTTCATTTCTTAAAATGAATTTTCAATCTCCTTTACCCTTTTTATTTTTTCTTCTATTTGAGCATCTTTGAAAATCATTGAAACTCTATGCCTCTTTTACAGTGCATGGAAAACTTCTTTAAACACTATCTCAAATAATTCTTTCTCACAAATGCTTCTTTGTAGTTCTTCAGTAACATCATCAATTATTTCACTGCAAAGGGAAATGGTTTCATCATTAGCCTTCACCAGCTTTGTGAGAGTTTTGGTTATTCCAACCCTTGTTGCCAATTGATCTTCCATAGAATTGGCTTCTTCTTCTAGCTGTAATTTTTCTTCTTGAAGATCATGGATACTTGTAGCAATGCACATTGCCACTTCCCTAGGGACTGTCTTATGAAGATATTTGAGTGCATTTAGAAGATCGTTGATAGTTCCATCATCATCACAGCTAGAGAAGGCTTCATCAGAAGAGTGATAAAAGGAATTTTCATCTGTTGTGAATTTCACATTACCTTTAGTGGAAGGTGTTTCTCTATTAGTAACAACCTTCTTCTTCATCTTCTTGGCCTGTTTCTTCTTTCTATTTTTCTGAGTCTTGGAAGATATCTTCATTTGAGGGTGTTCACTCGTTTCCTCAAATATGCACTTCATAAAGACTCCCTTGGGTCTTTTAGAGGCAACCTGCCTCTGATACCAATTGAAGTGCCCGGATCAGTGTGATCACTGAGAGGGGGAGGGGGTGAATCAGTGATCCTTTAAAACTTTTTATTAATTGATTCTTTATTAATTACACCTCTATGGCTTGTTAAGGCCTCGATCCACTCTTCTTGTATCTCTTAGCCTTTCCTCGAGTGATGCAGTAAATGTAAAGGCACAAGACACAAGGATTTACAAGGTTTGACTCCAAAGTCCTACATCCTTACCATGTTGGTTAAACACCCCAACATGGTTTCTCCACTATAATTCAGTTAGTAATTACAATGGTCGATACAGAGTCACACTGTATCTCTCCTGAGTCCCACAGGAGGTTATTTATACTGCATCCCACAGTGTTAACAGAGTCCCACTGGCCTGTTTCAACTTCCACCAAAGACTTCTCCACCCTGAGTCTCACAGGGGGTCTTCTCCTGGCTCTTTGAGTCACACGAGTAGCTCTTCTTCTATTAAAGCTCTTCAAGAGTCTTCAACAACCTCGGATAAGGTCTGCTGGCCTTGCTCACTTCTTTTGATCACTTTTGGTGATTAGGACTCCTCTTATTTGCTCGGGATTTATCTCCTTCTTCTAGGGATGACCCCGCCACTGTCTTCAAGAATCTTGATTGGCAAATATGGACTTGCACTCAGTATTCCCACTCAATATTCTTGGTCTTCTCAACTACTAAAAACTCAAATGATGATGTCTTTAACTTCAGTCTGGCCTCAGTCTCTCTTCAATTAAACTTCATGCACTGAGTGCATGGCATCTCTGAATCTTCATGCACTGATTGCATGGCTTCTCAATCTTCATACATGACTTGCATGGAATCTCAAATTTCCTCAAGAACCTTTGTTCTTGGTCTTCTCAAATGCACACACACTGATTTAAGATTTGTTTACGTGTGCATGTGCATGCATGAATGCATGTACTCCCCTTTTCTTCTTGGTGTGATAAACCCTTAAATGGTCTAAACTCTTTTAGCACACGCACCTTCTTCTTGGAGTCACACTTTTTTATTCTTTCTTACACACACCAAATTGTGTGTTGTTCTTTAGTGTGAATTTCTCCTTCTCTCTTTCTTCTCAAGGTGTTTACCCAATTGTTCAATTATTCATACATGCATGAACATGCATGTATCTTCTTCCTTCACTTGGGTACACACAAGAGGTATGGACTCCTTTAATTTTACACACACTAAGGCTCCGGCCTTCTTGTTTCCTTGCACACACTTTGTTCTTTTCTTCTTCTTAAAAGTGTGCACACTCCACTTGTGCACACACTAAGGGTTCGTCCTCCTTGTTAATTTGCACACACATACTCAAAGATGGTGTGGCCTTCCTCTCCTTTTGCACACACGGCCTTCCTTTCCACTTTGCACACATGGCCTTCCTTCTTCAACCCGTGCACACACACACACACCCACGTGTGTTATGGGCTTCCTCTCCACTTAGCACACACACACAAAAACATGTGGCCTTCCACTTCTCACCAAAGGAGGGCACGCAAGTTATGCGGCCACCTCTGGTCTTCAACCGGACAGGGTGTAGGATGGGCTTCAACCGTGCGGGTGGCGCTGCAACTTCTTCTGTCGCGCAGGTGTGGCAGCTCCTACCGCGCAGGTGGCGCGGTGGCTTCCTCCTTCCGCGTGAGTTCACGGGCAGAGAAGGCGCGCAAGTGTGCACGGATCAGCTTCTTCCTGCCGCAAAAAGGGAATACGGTGGCTTCCTCCTACCGCGTGAGTTCACGGGCACAGAGGGTGCGGCCACTTGCTACCGCACTAGAATGTGGGCAGCGGGCGTGCAAGGTTGCGCTTCTTCCCTATCGCACAAGGGAGTGCGCAGGGAGGCCTTCCTCCTTACTTCTTTCGCACAGGGGTAGCGCGAAAGGAACTCTCAAAGCCTCGGGTGGCTTCAGTCTACTCTGTCGCGCAAGTGATGCACGGAGCTTCGCGGGAATTCTTCAAAAATGCTCAACAGCAACCTTCTTTGGCCTTAGATGGCTTCTTTTATAGGCAAAGGATGCCTTGGATCTTCCGCGTGGATAAATCTTGATTTCCCTAAATCTTCGGGTTTTCAATATTTTCCTCAAATCTTGTTTATCTTCTCTGTTCAGCGCGGGTTTCTTCATGACACACGGTCTTCATGTGCATGCGTTTTTGAACGCATGCATGGCTTCTTCCTGTTCTCCTATGCCTGAATACACTGCCTCGCAACTCTGTTTTCATTGGCCACCTTCGAGTTTCTACTTTGAAAGGTTGCATGCAAGTGAAACTGCATGCAAGAGATTCGGTTCCTTCATATGATCTCAATGCGCTCGGAATGAGCTTGAATGGTGGCCGGAGTGAGGAGATCGATGTCTGGGAGAATCACTGGCTCACGGCGGTCGCCGGCACGGCAGTAGGGCATCAGGAAGTTGAAGACAACGCTCCCCTGGCAATGGGATGGCTCACACCCTTCAAGGGTCAATTGAAGATCAGATGTGCAGCCAGGATCTCACGTGATGGAACGAGCGGTTGAGATATGATGTGAGATCAGATGGACGGCCAGGAGAAGATACGCGTCTAAAAATTTTGTCCCACATTGAAACACGCCGAGTTTCTTGCACGGTTTAACAAACAACTCCTCCCGAACACCGCTCAGAAATCTCCTCTCCCCCCTCCGGTGCCGCCCCGCACCGGTTCTCCTGCGGTCGCGCTCTAGCGCCCAATCTGCTTCCTTCGGGCGCGCACTTAGTTCCCACGCTACACGGGTTCATCACCGTGTGGCACCCGCGGGCTTACACACAGCCTGCACCAAGCCTCGGGGAGGCCTTGGCCTTGAGGACTTCCCTTTAGCGCGGTTGAACCTCGGGTCCCGCATGTACTTGAGGTGAGGTACCTCGGCTGGTCTCCTTGGTTGGATTCTTTTTGTTAAAGTACATAGTTGGTACTTTGTATAAAAGCAAAGTAACCAAGTACAAAAATGACAAACCATACTTCTTCTCCTATTCATCTTCTTAAGAACTCCATATATCTTCTTCAACATCTCTTCTTCTTCTTCTATTAAAGAATGGAATTCACAAGGATCTCTCAACTATCTTCATCAACAATTAATCATAAATCACTTGATCTTCAATGTTCTTCTTTGATCCAAACATAGATGAGGTTGGATCATCTTCAAATCCTCATGCACTAAGAGATAGTTCATGGTCTTCTTCAAACCACTTCATCCACTTAGTAGCTGCGGATGGTTCATCTTTATCTCCTCATGCATTGTGAAGACAATGCATTGACTTCTAACAATGTTGTGACATTGTATCTTCTTGATACAAGTTCTTTGAACTTAAGATCAGCTCTAAAATCATCTGATTTAATATGGATAATGTTTCAACCATTACCTCTTATGCCACTTAGTGATTCTCCTAAGTGACATGCTTCTTAGTACCATGGTCACTCTCCAACAATCACCATCACCTTGTCATTCACATATCTACTCAATCCTTGAAATCTTATGGACAACATCACCATCACCATCACTTCCTTTTTCATTCACATATTGACACCCTTTGTCATCCATTCAATCCTTGACACCTTATTGACAACAAATGCAACACAGTGCACAACAAGATTATTAGTGTTGATTTGGATATAAACTCCTAGATTTTTTAGTAATTAAAGATAGTGGAAGTCCATAGAAGGTAGAGGAAGTAAATACAGAAGATGAGGATGCACCTTATAAAGGGGAGAAGTCCCCAACTTTAGTTGTTCTTAGACTTAATTATTCTGACTCTGATGATGATAATGATGGAAGTATCCTACCTAAGCATGGTGGACCTACCATTTTTGTTTATCATAGATATCCTAAGGTCTGATTGGTGGAAGAATCATCACTTATTTTTTAGATTAGATAATTTCCTTATTTTATACTTTTAGGACTACATTCATTACACCTACATCCATCCATATGATAGATATAGTCTATAACCCTATATCATAACCTCTACAGACTACATTTATTATATTTATTCCATTTTGACTTACTCATATTGAGTTAGAGAGAAACCTGAGGCCATTTGCCTCTAGTATTATTTTTAGACTTCATGCACCTTCTTTTTTCCTTACTCATACTCCTGCTGCTGTTTGAAAAGGAAAATCCCCAGTTGATCATATCCCCATTCATGATGATGATTCATTAGACTCAAACTAAGATTTGATGGGGCCAATTTTTTATATTAAATTTTGATAATGTACTTATTTTACATTGTTATAGATGAAAACGCATACCTATTTATTCATTTTTATTTACTCTGATGTATTTTTCTCTTTTTTTACCATTTTTATAATCCCAAAGGGGAGAAAATAATGTGATGTGGATGAGTATTCTTATGGAAATTTATTTCTATTTTTTACTTATTCTATACATAGAAGTTTATATTTTGGAATTTTATTTTTAACTATGATTTATGATCTTCAAAAATGGGAAGATAGTTTGCACTATCCAAGAAATTGTTTATTTTAGTATTCACAAATCATGTTTACATTATTAATATTTAATGGATATATTTACCCTTATATAAGTCTTACATGTTTATCTTTACCCTTAATTAAGTATTTTAATGTTTATTTTACAATTTTGTAACTCTAATAAGGTTCTTATTACCCTTATGTGAGAATTGAAGTACCCTTACGTAAGCTTTGTAATATTTTATTTTCCCTTAGATTAGTTTGTATTTACCCTTACAAAAGCTTTATAAATTCTGGTTTACCATTACCTATATATCTACATAACTTCACCTGGTATGTATAAATATTGTTTTACCCATACATATAAATTTTATTAAATTTATGCAATACATATAAATTCTATTTTACCTTTATGTATGTGTCTTCTCATCCTTACACAACATATATAAATTTTGTTTTACCCTTACCCAATTTTTATCTAACCCTTATACAACATATAAAAGTGTTTTCATTCTTATGAAAGGATCATTTCAAAATTTATCTAAGTTCCTAATAATACCACTAGTTTAAATATGCTACAGTTAGTTATAGAATGTTACCTCCAGTTGACATCTATAATCACCATAGTATTTGTGTTACTACCAATGAAATACTTCTAC
Organism: Viscum album; assembly: GCA_963277665.1. Classification (NCBI taxonomy): domain Eukaryota; kingdom Viridiplantae; phylum Streptophyta; class Magnoliopsida; order Santalales; family Viscaceae; genus Viscum; species Viscum album. Next base: position 649,472,036 of record OY728119.1, read on the forward strand.
CACCAGAAGTCACTACTACTAGTTCTGATCTGCTACATCCAATTCAAACACCATTATCTCCAAACAGATCTACTACCATCCGAAGACTCTTTTTCCACTATAAGGAACTTTCTAACACCAATTCAATTATAAAACCACAAGAGAAATCATTCTAGCATTAGTATAACTGTGATCCCTCCAGGACATTCCTGATAAAGTTAGCAAACAGTCTTTTACCACCAGTTCAAGAATTCCATCACTAGTTTAGATTTTGTTGCGATCAGTTGAAGTTTCTAATACCAGTTGAAATCCTTCCACCATAACTGTCAATAATAAAATTTAAATTAATTATTCTAATGGATAGTTTAAAATATTTAATTAAAGTAAGATACACATATATTTAATAATTATTATTCCGAAAAGGAATACTCAATGCATTAAATGAAAATTAATACTTTTAATATTTGTTGCTCGATGTGAGGAATTATCTCGTTTTATTATAATGTTACAATAGATAATTAAATATTCTAAAAAGATATAAAATTATAGGAACCCCTCATGCACAAGGGTTGTCTGATTGATCACTTCCTACTACTAACTAACTTGTTGTGCTTCATTTCTTACTAAAATTAGAAAATTTTTGACTGATGAAAAAAACACTCAATTTTTCACAAAAAAAAATAGAAACTTTACATAGAACATTCAAAGATATATCAAGTAAATATTTAAATGCAATCTAAAATAAGAATAATAACATTATTGATCATATCCTACATGATCTGAGAAAGAAGAACTACAGAAAATATTCTATAACAATACCTTATTATTCTTATCTATTTTAGATTTTCTTCAACCTATGCTTACTTTATTATGTACATTTAATATAAAAATATTTTCTTAATGTATTTTAGAGTATTTTATACTATCTCTTATTCTTTTTACATGTGTTATCCCATGAATAATAGCCGAAGAGCCTATGAGTATCATGGACTTCCTTGTGTTTGGGTGTTTGTAAAAACCAGATTTATATTTTGGATCATGTTTTTGTTTAATAAACTACTTCGTGGTGCATGAATATCAATTGGATAGGATTATGTCTCATCTTGGGATTTAAACTCTTTTTTTTATTCCACTGTGTGTTTCCTTGTTTTGTTTACTTGTGTTTTAAAACAAACTACTTTAATTTTTTAAACTCTTTATAAAAACAATACTCTATTATATAGATTTAATTAGTGTTTTATATTAGATTTATTTCAAAATCTAAAGTGATTTTGAATTTTTTTTACTAGGCTATGATTTATCCTTTGATAAATCTTTCAAAAACAATATATTATATTTTTTCACTATTCTAGTGAACTCGATTATTTTTATAAATTATGGAATTTATTTTTAAAATTGTTCCTAAAAAGTAATTTTATTGTAAACTCAATTAAAATACCACATGAGTTTTCCACTATGACCTATAGATATATACATGGAAACCCATATCCATTTCATGGAACTTTTGTTGACGGTTTGAATGGAACGCTTAAAAATTCAGTTTTTATGTGATTATTGAATTAACAAAAGAATTACATTTAATGTTATATATAATTTTTAATATTAACACTAAAAAATTAAAAATCCAAATTTAATTCATCAGTGTTATATCTTATTACCATTATTTAATTTTTCATATTCATTCATTATATAAACATTATAAGAATGTTTATGTAGGCTGTAAAACTAACCAAAACATGAACACGTTATAATGGTTAAATGAGTGAGATAATGTTATTGTATAATGATATGGTTTCAAAAACATGTATTTAAAGTGATAAATTATATTAAATAAGATTTATATGAAGAATATATAGAATAATTATCAATAATAAAATATCACTTGGATTGAGATCTTGAATCTCATCTTGATAGACATCTTGGAAATAAGAGGTTAAGGACTAATTATTGTGAAAATAAACCCAATAACATGATAGAGGACTATTAAGGAATTAAATATGGTAAATTATATCATAATTTTTAATGTTTAGTGTAGTTTTGAAGGGGTGGATGAGGATCCTTTTATAAGTAAAAATAGTAGAATTTTTTGTAATATTAATTTATTAATATAAAAATAGGATTTAATTCTAAAGAAAACATGATCCAATATGGGTAAAAAATAACAAGTAATAGGTTATAGGTTTATAAATATATTACACACTCATTTATATATAATTTTTTGTTCTATTTTGTATTTTTAACTCATAATTTAACCATTTTACTACATTTAATCCTTACGGAGGTGAATAATTTTTACTATGGTAACCTATTTTTTATGAATAGAAATGAAATGTAACTTATTACCTAATTAAAATATTATAATTAAAATATTAAAACAATTTTCTAATATTCAATTCATATATGTTATAAAAATTAATTTTATTTAATTTACGCTTAACTCAACAAAAACAATTTTTAGAAGAAAAAAATTCCCTTTCAAGTATAAAATGAATTTACAACAAAATAATGTATAGTATTTACTCCCATGAAATTTATTGGTTTATGATTAAAAAATAATAATTTTTGACTTTAAAGTCAATAACAAAAAACTGAATTCGTGATTGTGAATACTTAATTATGGGAAAATAACCAAAATAGTTTTTTATTAGAATAAAATATAACATAGGTTCCAAAAAGTCATGCATGAGTTTCCAAACTCAAAATAATATTTTAAATGTTTTATATTACTACATAAATATATATTTTTCTAACAAAAGGTTTCAAATAATTTTAAGTCACACTTATATCATTACGATGTCATAAAAGTTACTGTATTTTAAAAAAAATAGTATTTTCACTATTCACATAAAAATCAATAATTTTAGAAAAATACAAGGAATTAATACTAAAATAATTTATAAATTATGAATTCAAAATTGAAGTTTATTTTATCCACCACAATTTATAAAATTTATAAATTTATATTTTAAGTAAGACATGTATAATATAAAATAAAAACAATGTTTTTAAATAAAACATTTTTGTTTAGATGTGAATATTTAAATTGACATACCTTATAGATGATTAATTATTTCTAGGATGTTATTAATTTATTTTATCAATAATTAATTTAATTTAATCAATACACTCTATTGATATCATTCTTCAAAAGTAACAACTTTAATAAAAATTCATATTTTATAAAAATTGTTCCTTCAGAATAAAACGTGTTTTCACAAATTAATTTGTATATTTTATCCATTCAAAAAAAATTATTTAAATTAATACATACTAAAATATCAGGTTGTTATATGTGAGATATTATATAATAATTTGTTAGTATGAAAAATAATTAGTGTTGAAGAAGAAGAAGAAGAGAAGAGAGAGAGAAACCAATGTTGTTATGAAGGATTATCTTATGCATTGAAGAAGAAGAAGAAGAAGAGAAGATAAAAATCCTGCCACTATTTATTTTGATTATTTCATGTTTCAAAGTTCTTGAATAAAATAAATTGATAAAACCAAGAATTATTTTTATACCAGAATAATATGAGAGGCATCTTTTTAATATTACAATAAAAAAAGAGAATAAGTGAGACAACTAAATAGTTTGTTGTGAAAGAGAAGTGAGAAGAGGTATTCATTTTAAATTGTTTCACTAATAATGAAGTAGATGAATTATATTTAGTATAGTGGATACTTTAACTAACATGGTTATCTACTTTAAGGAGTATCCAACCAAATATAGTATTTTTAATATCTTAATTGGTCGGTTCTAGTACCTATGAAGAAAAAAAGTGTGTGCTTCTTATTATCAGTTAATGTTGTGTATTTATTCTAGTTTGTGTAATATAAAAGGTTTAAAGTAAAATCCCTTTCACCTAGTTCATTATTGACAATAAGATATCATTAATGTGTGTGTTAGAAACCAACCACCAGACACATAGGTTTAGGTCACACATTTTGAGTGAACCTTATAAAAATTTTGTGTGTGCTTGTTTTTTGATTTTCTTGTTTATGATTTAATTCATGTAGCTTGATAGAGAGGCATGAGTGAGATTAATTCACCCTAATAGGTTTAGAGGTTAAAAGATAAATATTTTTAAGTGATAGGTAATATTTCACACATATTTACCCCCTCTTAGTGTAGCTACATCAATCAAGTGGGAACAAAAAAAACTACTTCTTGAGATTTGTTTCAATGTGAGAAGGCTATAAATATTTGGTGTTTGTTGAATACAAATACTACCAAAAACCTAAAAGGTTGGATGTTCCTTGGAATTATCTTCTAATTTTTGTGAATATAATGATCCAAGTATTATTGAATAAGTGTCTATCATTACTTGGTTTACATGGATGAAGTGTAATGAGTTCTTCTTTTAGAAAAATCATTTTCATGGTGATATTTTTCTTCAATAGAGCCTTAATTTATTGGATATTTTCAATATTAGTAGGGTGATATTAGGGATGTTTGATCATTTTTATGGAGATTATTTGATTCCTATACCTCTTAATTTTTTTAAGGTTAAATTCAATGCATCAGTATTTTGATGTTGTAGTTTGGGTCTTGGCATAATGTGTAGGAATATTTTTGTAAAAAAATTATTTGAAAACTGGGATATATTTTTAGTTGAATATAAAGTAATTTACGATGTTTTGGTTTTTTCCTTATGTCAAGGATGGAATAAAAAAACAATAATGACTATTAGGATTTGTGTAACACCTCTGAAAGTTAAAGTGCAAAAAGACTAAATGATACAACCTATGTCAATAAGGTGCATCTTTCTTTTCAAGAGTCTATCTAATTATAATTCCATATTCAAGAGAGATTTTCCTATAGTATTGTCAGTATGGGTGACCTTTTGTGAATTTTCTAGGTTGTTTTGGTAAGTAAAAAAGCACACTGAAATAAAATGTGTTATCCTTTAAGGACATTCATTACTGTTATGGCTCATTCAAGCATATAGGTGGGCCCCAGGTAGGGGACAACATGTGTTTATGGGGAAATTGGTGGCACCTTGTGGTAAAATACATGAGTACTATATTAAAAGATATGGGGTGCATGTGATTTCTATGTAGGCTAGTTTTTACAGTGGTATAAGAGAAATACACAGCCAGAAGGGCAGTGACACTGTCTGGGTTTAAATTTAAGGTCCACAATGAGGATATTCTGCTTATAAGAGGGGTAGATTGTAACACCTAATAATGTCAAAGGGATAAAATGATAAATGTTACTACAAATTTCAATAAGGTGTAACTTTCTTTCTTAGATCCTACCTAATGAGAACTCCATATTCAAGAGAGATTATCTTGGAGTAGTGGCAGGATGGGTGACCTCCTCGGAATTTTCCTAGGTTGTGTGTGAGTGAAAACAAAGAACACTAAAAGAGAATTTGTTAACATTTGGGGGCAATAATTAGTGTGATTACCCATTCAGTCATGTAGGTGGGCCTCATGTAGGATAAAACACATGTTTGTTTGGTAACTGGTGGAACGTGGAGGTCCAAGACTTGAAGACCATATTACAAAGGCCTAGTGTTTTTGTTATCAGAGGGGCCTAGTTATTACATTTTTTCTTTGAGGATAGGTTCTTGTTATGTTAATTTCCCTCCAATTAACTATATAATTGATTAAATTTTTTATCTCGTGTGTTTTTTTGAATTATATCAGTTTTCTATTATTAATAGGATGAGGAATCTAGTTTCTCCACAACATTCTTATATTAGGGAGTATTGTGATAACTTGGTTAGGATTAGTTGTATTCTAAATTAGGATAAACCTTTGGTACTATAAAGTTTTCATGTCTAATATATTATTTTATTCTCATTCAAAAAAAATACATGATATATTTTTGATGTATTATTTTTTATTTTATTAAATATTTTTAATATTTTTTACTATAAAAAAGTTTTTTGAAAAACACTATTAAATATTAGTTTTTTAATATAAAATAAAAATGTATAATTTTATTATCTTAATTTTCATTTATAACACATGTTTTATTTTTTGAATATACATAACATATATTTTTTATCTTATTATTTAGTTTGTAATTTTTTTTAATATTCTTGAGTTTTATATTGGGTTTCGGTCTGAGAACTGTTTTCATATTAAAGTATTAGAAGCTATAAAAGTTATGACACTAGAAGTTACACTTTGAGAAGAATGGGTGGAATTGGTGCCCAAACACCATGGTTATTTGGAATCAGGTTACCAGAAGAAGTTTATCAAAAATTATAGAAGCATAATTGAATGGGAGTAGTTAAATAGAAATTTTAGTTATTATCTTAGTGGTAGAAAAATGAGTGATGAATTTTACTAGAATATAGGTTGATCATGAGTTAAATATAATATAATTAAGTAGAAGCGGCACAATGGTGACTAGAGTGTTGAAATAAAGAGGAGGACCATATAATGTATGAACTCAGTAGTCAGTCATATTATCTAGGAAGAACCGATGCAGACTAAAGGGGATCTTCTGTAAGAATGATGGAGTTTTATAGGTGCCTAATGTCATTGCAGAAGTTAAGGAAAGTGACTTTTAAGTTATACTGGATATTGGTGATTGAGGTAGTGAATTCTATAGAGAAACAAAGGTTTCCAAATTCAATAGTGGGTTTCCTATGTGGTCTAGATGGGTTGAAAACCTGATGATCAGTTGTACCTTGATATATTAGGAAAGGGTGGACCACTACTATAAAAAATGACTACCACTAAGCTAAAAAGGGATGGGGTAACCCAGAAAGGTCCATCCAAGGTGCATCAAAGTGTGTTATAGCACCAAGCTGGCATACCCAAGTGTTGGGGCCTAAGGGCCAAGGGCATAATGTCACACACCTAGTTTGAGGTATTTTACTATTTTTAATATTTATTTTGAGTTATGATAAATTTTAAATTGGTTATATGAGGAGTAGGAGGGATGTTTGGTTAGAAGAAGTAGTTTTGGAGATTTATGGTCTCCACCATGGCATGGTATTGACCATGGTGGAGGCCATGGACATGTCCATGTTGGTGATGTGGGAATGGTTATTGTGTCACTTGGGGAGGGCTCCACTACACTAGGGATCCAATAATTTTGGGAGGTGTGGTGTTTTAGGGAGACCAGTGTAGTTTTTCCTTGGTGTGGGGAACAACATGACCTATCCTATGTGAGTTTTACTGGGAGTGGCACATGTAAGGTTCCCCATAAGTAAAATGAGGAGCCTAAAAAGGTGAATGGTTGGGCATGATTTCATATGTGGTGTTCTATAAGTATCCCTATAAGAAACAGGGAGGTCAAACACACCACATGGGTAGGAATGGTGTCCCTCTAGCTGGTGAGGATCAAGATGCATAGACAGGATAGAAAACATCCTAGTAGGACTCACCACACCATGGTATAAGGCATGGTGATCTGAAAAGAGTGAATATTCTCCATCTGTTCCATTGTCCTAACCATAGTGAGTCTCTTAAAGGGTGATATTTGGTTAAAGAAACCATAATCGTGGTGGTAATCACCATTCCATAGTGTCGTTCATCTTTATTTTTTTGTCACTACCAACACTGCCATCAAATCTTAGGGGGAAGTTATGTGCTGGGAAGGGAAACTATGTGTGGTAATTTTTGATAGATTCATTAACATGTGTTTTATTCAATTAATCCCTAGAAAAAAACCCTCATTTGTTCTATATTTTTTAGGGTTATTGAATCAAATGATCTTAGAGATAACTTTATATGAATCTTCTCCATACGATCTAATTCTTCTTAAAAATTATTAGATGAACACATTAGAGGTAGGTATATTCTCTCCCTACCAACTTCAATCTAGAACTTGATTGATGGTGTAACTAAATTTTACTACTTTTTTAGGGAATATTCTTTACAAATCCCCATTAAATCATTTCTCTTGGTAACTAAATTTCAAAATAAATTATTTGGAACATGTAAACTGGTTTGCATGGTTCAGGGTATATTCATAACATGAATGTGAAGGGTATTGTTGGTTCAGACTTGGATACTTATGCTAAATTATGGGACATGTGAATAAGCACTTCCAAGTGATGACTTGGATCAGAGGGTATGGTATTATTCTCATGGTTTTGGTTCATTATAGGAGATTTTTTCTTATCTAAGAATGCATCAGGTTCATGCATGGGTTTTTATTGGAAATGATTTTGTTCATTACATGGATTATTTCAATGTATTGTTCTTTTGTTCGTATTATAAACATAGGTTTTGATGTTTATTTTTATATTATATTATATATATATATATATATATTGTGTGTGTGTGTGTATTTTATTGGGAGCTGACTTATTCTTATCTTAGTGGCGTGTGTGGGAAGTCTCTAGTGGATTTACATCTAGGTTGTATACTCACCCTTTTTATATGCACTTTGGTTCATATGAATACATTTTTATCATTATGCAAGTAAGGAAAAGATTTCTTACTTCTCTATTGTCCGGCCTCGAGGTGGTAGCCATGGTCTATAGAGTCTAGAGAATAGAGGAAGTTGTGGGAAAGGGTCTGGAGTAGTGATTCTTATATATCTCTATGGGGTATTTTGGGAGTTTTAGATCACATTGGCATATATATTATATTTACGTTATGTCTTCTCCAACTCTTATTATTTTATTTTGTGTCTATATATATTGGGTTATTTTATTCATGCATCATATTTATATTGTTTCTTAATATGTGGTTACTCTAGGAAGATTGGTTATTGAGGGTAGATTATCCACCATGTTGTAGTTTTCCCTTGGCATTTATTTCCAGCCCTTGGTGTTTAGGGGATGCACCAAAGGCTAGTGGTGTACTAGTCCTACCCAAGCCAATGGGTTGGGATCAGGATGTTACAAATGGTGTCAGTTGGTACGGTCTTTTATTTGGGATATTTGGCATGAAGATAGAATTTTTGGGACTTTAAATTTAGTTTAAAAAAGGTATATCTAATATCTTTATACCAAAATTCAAGTTACCAAGGTGTTTTGGGTATGGAAAGTGTTGTCAAAAACTTCTAGGATGGTTTTCAGCTCAAAATCATGGGTTTAGTCGATGAGAGTTTCATATCATGCATTAAAAAATAGACTTTCCCTAGGACATCATCATTTATATAATATTTCATGATTCATGGTGAAAATTTAAATATTATGACATATATATGGTGACTTAGTATATTATGAAGCCAATGAATGAAGAGTTTTGTGGTGACTAAGTGGTTATTTTCCTATGAATTTAGGATAATTCCATCATCCATGAGACTTAGAAATCAATATCTGGGATCAATTGATAATGTGTTTTTTTCTAAACCAAAAGTTAATAAATAGATTTTGAGAATAATTATTGAGTATTTTTAATTGGGGGATAAAGGACCTCAGATAGAAGATTCACATTACATGAATCACTCACTAGAATTTTAAAGGTAGAACCCACTAGTCTTTCAAGGTGAATCTAGACTTGAAAATGTTGACATAAGGTTAGGGGGATGAATTGAATTTTTAATTTCCTTGGAACTCCCACTAATATTAAAGTCAATTTAGTAGTTTGCATGTTTTAGGATTTGGAAGAATAATTTTGAAACTTGGTAGTCCAATTGAAGGACGACCAAGGCCTCTCCATAAAGGTAATTGATGAATTGTTTAATAAAAAATAACATCCACATACATTCTATGTATCATGGATGATATATTTATTTTATCTAAAGTAGGGATACCTCTTAGTCATGGATTATAGATCATGCTTTATGTATCATTATTTATTTTCACTGAAAGTGGAAATAAGTGAATCTATCAAAGAGTGTATATTAGATTCAATTTTGAGACGATATATTCACTCCAAAGCAGTCATGTTCTATAATAACAACTATAATGACATGGTGAATAAAAAGATGGTGGATGAAAATAACATTATAGGAAATCTCACTAGAGGAAACACATTTTTTTACATCTGAGCACAAGTGGAAACACTGATGGTGTGAATAAGTATAGGAGACAGATATAATAAAAGGGTAGAATATCACCTGATAATCAATTTATAGGGTTCGATTATCTTCTTACATGTAGTAGAAACCAAATAGGATACTTCTGATACATATCTTTGGGTCACTTAAAAAGGGAATGTATGAAGACGCCTAACGAATGTTATGATTATTATTACATGGGGAATATAAAATGTTTCTGAAATAATCCTCTAAAGTTGAAAAATGGAAGTGCTTCTAATATAAATCAAACCTCAAATGATCCTTCTAGATGATCTCATCAGAATGGATTTTGACCTCAAAATGTGTCTTTTCATATTAATTCTAGGAACACTCCTATTTCTCAATAAGCACAATCCAAACATGGTAGTAGGAATATCCTATCAATAATTGACTAACAATTTTTTAGTACTAAATAGGTTTTTGGAAATGAATAACCAGGCCCATTGATGATATGAGGTTCTATTCTTATCCACTCAACTTTGATGCATGTTTTGTTTGATACTAATTCCCATCATTCTTCTAATGTTTATCAAATAGTAACTCAAATGGGGTTACACAGGGAAATGATGCTTCATGTTCTGAGCATTAATACTCCTCTTGATCAATGGGAGTGTATAGGATTTGGGTGTAAATAATGTATAATCACCATCAATAGAATCTAGTTCTTTTGGGAATTAATCATCCTATAAATAGAAAATTTTAATCTGGTCTTGGGGATATATTGGATGATAACATTAAAATATTATATTGACTACTACACTTGTAAAGTTACCTTCACATGTTTGGATTGAGTGTTGTGTCTATTTAAAATGTAATAGGACATGAATGCAAGGAGAGTAGCACCTTTAGTACTAGTGGTCAGAAACATCTCATACCTATTAGAAGTAATGACCTTGGGGACTGTTAATGAAACCATAAATATATATGGATCATCCTAACATAGTATATAAATATATAGATTTATTATTGGATAAATTCTCATGACTACCACCTGAGAGAGTGGTGAAGTTTACAATTGATCTCCTACCAATAACGAGTATGATTTTTCTTCCTGCATATAAAATAGAACCAATGGAATTTTGGGAATTAAAGGTCTATTTGGAAGATTTAGAAATAGGGGATTTATTAGAAAAAGTACATTGCCTTAGGATACTCTAGTTTTTTTGTAAATAATTTGGATGCTTCTCTTAAACTCAATGTATATTATCATAAACTGACTCAGGTTAAAATTAAAAAAACATCCCCTTCCTCAAATTGATGATTTTTTTGATCAAATAAAGGGAGATAAGAGGTCCTAAAAGATTGATCTCTAGTTAGTATATCACCAAATTTGGGTTAGGAAGGATGATATTCAAAAGACATATTTTTTAATTCATTGCAACCACTATATGTACTCAGTAATTCCCTTTGGCCTTACTAACACACCAAAATATTTCATGGAATTGATGAACCTCATTTTTTATAGATATATGTACTCTTTTTTGTGGCCTTTTTGGAGGAAATTGTGTTGTATTCTCGTACTAGGTATGACCACATATGATAATTAAATATCATTATGGGGGCATTTCAAGACTATTATCTTTATGTGAAATTATCTAAGTGTGATTTCTGGATACAAGAATTTTACTTCCTTGGATATTTTATTTCCGATAAAAGCATATCAGTGGGCCTTGGAAAGATAGAAGATGTTATATATTGGAAGATTCTTAATAATTTTTTTAAGATACAAATATTCCTTGGGTTAATTAGTTATTATCATCACTTTATCTATGATTTCTCACACTTATCTTCTCATATGACTACTTTAACCAGAAATGGTATTCTATTCCATTGGTGAAATGAATGTTGATAATATTTCAATGATCTAAAGGACCTGCTTACTTCAACACTTATTCTCATATTTCCAGAAATAGTTAAGGGCTACTTGGTCTATTGGGATGCATTTAGATCATGATTAGATAGTTTCATCATGAAATGAGACCATTTAGTAGCCTATGGATTATGATAGTTTTTGGTACATGAAAATAACTATCAAAAATATTACCTAGAGTCATCTGTAGTGGTCTAGGAATTAAAAATGCTTTTCCACTATTTATTTGGTGATAATTTCACTACGTTCATTGATTAAAAAATCTTGAATCACATATTCCCACAAAATGATCTAAATTTTAGTTAATGATGTTGTATGGATATGTTCATCGGTTAAAAATTCTTGAAGCACATATTCTAAAAAAATGATCTAAATTTGAGTTAATGATATTGTATGGAATATCTCTAGATATTCAACTTTGATATTGTCTATACACTAGGGAAAGGGAATTATGTAGATTATGAATTAAGTGGGAATTTGTACAACTAAGTGGTCAGTGAATCCTGAGATCAATGGAAATTAATTGGGGTGATCATTGATATTCATTTAGATTTTACTGAAAAGAAGGATGTCATGGTTTTTTTCTAGCCACCCTTATCCCTGATTTGGTATACCTAATTAAGAAATATCAATGGTCGGACCCTGACTGCCTTACCATTTGGTATAACCTCACTGAGGGGGATACCCCTGAAGGATGGACAGAGGATGACAATTGCATCTTGCACTTTCAAGACTAGATTACAGATCCTCATTCTTTCCAAGAAAATCACCTTTAGGATTAGAATCATTCAAGGTGTGCAGTCCATACGGGTATTCATAAAATTTATAACATGATAAAGGGACATTTTGGGTGGTGGGGTATAAAGTGGAAGTTAATCGAGTATATGTAAAAATTATTAACATGTCACTAGTTTAAGGTCAACCAATAATGACCAGTCAAAATTTTTCACTTTTTACCCATTATAGTATGGAAATGGGAACAAATATATTTTTACTTCGTCATTGGGTTAACAAAAACACCTCAAATGCATGGTTCTGTTTGGTTGATTTTTGTTTGGATTACCAAGTCGGAATATTTCATCCTAATCATGGAAATGCACCTAATTGATGAACAGGTAAATATGTACATCTAATAAGTAGTAAATTTATATGGAATAATGATTTCTATTGTCTCTAAACAATATCCTAGATTTATCCCACAATTTTGGTGGTCTTCGCAACAATATCGTGGAACCTAATTGGATATGAGAATGGATTACCATCCTCAACCTAACAAAAAATATAAGCATCAAATTGATACTTTTGAAGATATTCTAAGATCATGTGTTGTGGAATTTTGCGGTTCATGGGAGGACCATATTCTATTGGTGTAGTTTTTATATAACATTATTTACCAAAATTCAATACATATATATTTGTTTGAGGCATTGTACGGTCGACTATTTTGATCTCCACTTTTTTGAGTGTAGGCTGGGGAAACTTCATTGATTGGATCAAGTCTTGTCCAAGAGATAACCAAAAATAAAAAATGATCAGGAACTGGATACAAATGAACCAATGTTTTTATAAATTATATGGAGATTATTATCCTCATCCTTTATATTTTGAGGTTTGTGACCCCGTTCTATTGGGAGTATCTCTAGGGTAAGGGAACCATTGACTAGTTATGTAGGTAAATATAGATCTAAGATATATAGGGGAATTTAAAATTGTTAACTATATTAGTGAAGTGTTATATCATCTAGATTTACCATCAAGTTTTGGTTCAATTTATAATGTTTTCCACATGTCTCAACAAAATAAGTACCATCTAGATCTATCTGATGTGATTACTTAGGATCATGTGACTCTTGTACAAGATAATTTTTTTATTCACGTCCTAGTTTTAATTATAGACATGCAAGATTTGATATTACAAATGATATGTGTTCTCTTAGTATGGGTATTAAGGAAGTATGTCCAAGAACATGATAAAACTTGGGAACATAATAAATTTATGTGAGAGAAATGACCAAAGATTTTCTAAGACACCACCACCCTACAACATTATAAGGATGTAAATCACAGTAGTGGGGAGAATGTGATACCCCATGGTTTGAGTTATTTTACTATTTAATTATGTATTTTAAGTTATGAGATGGTATTATTTGGTTTTTGGAGGTGTGTAAGGGGTTTTGGATAGAATAAGCAATGTTAGGGATTTGTGGGCTCCACTATAGTGTGGTTTTGATCATGTTGGAGGTTTTGGATCTATAAATGTTAGTGTCATGGGTGAGGTGAATGAGTAACTTGGGGGTGGGATGCCACTATACTAGGGATATATCAATTTTATAAGGAATGGTGTTATATGGATATCGTTGGAGTTTTCCCTTTGCACAAGGAAAACCACAGATAGTCATGTAACCATTTTTCATGGTGTGGAGCATGGAAAGATCCCATTGAGAAAGATAGGGAACTTTAAATAGAAAGTGGTTGGGTGCGGTCAGGGTAATGGTGCTCTCGGAGTCAGCCTATGAGAAATGGGTAGGCCTAACATGCTATGTGGGTGGGCATGGAGGACTTGTAGTAGCTGAGGGTCAAGTTGGTTAGGCAACTCATAAATGGATTGAGATGACTCATTGTGACATGGTATAAGGCATGGTGGTCCAAAAATAGTAGGTTATCTTTTTCAACCATGTTCCTCATTGTGGTGGGTCTCTATAGGGTGAGGCACAATCGAAGGCAACAAGGTCATGGTGGGAATCATTGTGTCATGTTTTCAATCATCTAGATTTTTTTGTAATAGCTGACATTGCCATTTAATATTGAGCATAAGTTATGTAATTTGAAAGGAAATCATGTATGATAATTTTAGGGGATTAATTAAACTATTTTTGACACAAATATTGCCTGAAAATCTGCTCAGTATTCCTCTCTTCTCTAGGTTTCTCAAATCAGATGATTCCAGAGATGAATTTGGATGACTCTCCTCCAACAGATTTGATTATAATTAGATACTACTAGAAAAATGAATTATATGTAGGCAGATTTTCTCCCTCTACTCTTTATCTGTAACTTGAAGTCTTCTGTATCTAAAGTTTACTACTTTTGTTTTGATGGAAGATTTTGGAAAAGTCTCAATTAAATAATTTCTCTTATTAACTAGTTTTCAAAAAAAGTGTTTGGAATGTGTAAACAAATTTTCATGAGTTTGGGTGCCTTCATGGAGTACGTCCATAAGTCCTTATTGTTTCAGACTTGGATACTGGTACTAAATATAGGGGCTAATGAATAGGCACCACCATGTAATGATTGGGTCAAGTATAATAGTGTTATTCTCACAAGTTTGGTCTATTAAAGGAAATTCCTACTTGGTTAGGGTTGCAATGGGTTCACGGTAGGGTTTTCATTGGAAATTGTGTTCTGTATTATATAGTTTATTTCATTGTCTTATTATTTGATTAATATTAAATGCACTGGTTATAATTTTTTTCTTGATTGTATGTTTGTGTGTGTGTGTGTTATTGAAATATAACTTGTTCTTATCCTAGTGGTGTGTGTGGGAAGTATCTGGTGTATTACCTATTTAGTTGTATACTCACCCCCAACATCTTCACTTCGGTATGTATGCAGAAATTTTTTATAATTATACAAGTAATCAAAAAATTTATTACTCTGCTAGTTGAGAACCTTGAGGTGGTGATCATGGTTTGTGGAGTCTAGATCATGGATGCAGTTGTGGGATAGAGACTGAAGTAGTGTTTTATATAGTACATTGGTGTCTTTTGGGAGTTTTAGATCATGTTGAATTATATCTTGTATTTAATTTCTATCCATTGTAACTTTGACTAGTTCATATTGTGTTTATCTTTATTGTGTTATTTTATTCATGTATTTTATTTATGTTATGTCTTGATATATTGTTATTACAAGAAGGGTGATTATTATGGGTAAAATATCCCCCACTTTATCATATATCCTTGTAATTTATTTGGTGTTCAGGGAAAACATATGGTTAGTGGGATACCGTTTATGTCTAAGCCACTAATTTAGGGTCGATATGTTACATGTAAAATAATATTTGGAAGAGAGGGGGATAAAAGGAGTTAGAACCAGAACAGGATGACTTGATGTGGTGAATTAGGGTGTGTCATTGCTTTTTAAGTTCCAATATTCAAATTCACAAGGGATATTACAATATCAAGAGGTTTCAGGGTTATGTTCTACATGTTATAGGTTTCGGTGGGGTAACTTTCATTGATCAGTGGATTTCAATCCCTAAGAAGTGGTATCATATATAAAGACCCTAACACCCATTTTCTAGAGGATATGCCTTATTTTATTACATTAGTATAATAAATAAGGAATTCACATATTGAAGGACAAGATAGTTTAGTAGTTTTGGAAAACTAGATACAAACATGAATTTTACATTGCAACTTAAAAGGAAAAACAATATTGTAACTTCACTGGAAACATCCATAACCCATAGATTATCCCTTTAAGTCATTCATAATATAAATCTTTGAATACTGGAGGAAAATAAAACATAATGAAGGGGTGACCTTAGATTCTCACTAAGGGTAATTAATATATAGGAATCTAATATAAATAATAAGGCATGTTTAATGACTAATAACACATGCCACTAGAACATAAACTTGAGTATAATATTGTAAGAATAAAAGCTGAATAAATAATACCTTAAAAATAATCCCATGATAAAGAAGTTAAACCATGGATATTATACTAGTATAATATTCATATAGATAATCAACTAGTAATAATAATTATGTAATGCATATACTGGACATCAAAAACATACCATCTAGGTCTTGTCCCTTACTCCTGAAAATAAATTGTTAAGGCCTTAGCCAAAATCCAATTCCATTTTTTCTCATGAGACATACAGATACATTGATCAGATATAGAAGGCCCCACCCATCACTTTTTAAGTAAAATTAATTCCTCATATGAATATGGTTAAACATAAACAACATATACATATGAAATTTAATTAACTTTCCTCAATCTGTAATCATAATTAATAACCATTATGAGTACTATGGTGAATAGTATCAAGATAGCACATAAATAGTCAAAGTGATCATAAATGATATATTAAGATATGGTAGATAGTAATAATAATATATTAATCTCAATAAAGTATAAAATTCAACATAGTTGTTGAAATAGTTGAAAATACTTTAATAAAATCATCGGGGAATTCTTGAGAGAAATAACCCTTTTACTTTGAAAAGAAGAATTCGTTTAGAAAAACCATTTTTATTTGTCATAATTGTTTCTATAAAACTATTAATGAAAAAATATTTTTTTTAATGAAAAAAATTATTTATTTTATAAAAATAATAGTGTCTTAAAACATTTTATGGATAGTACTTGAAAATTATTAAGAAACGAGACGTTCCCTTTAATCGGGTTTGTTTATTAGAAATAATTGAGAAGGGAACCATTTGAAACACATAATTACCATTAAAAGAAAGATTTAATGACATGTATATATTATTTTGGAACATGTAAATAGAATTTATAAGAATTATATAAAAATAATGAAAAATTAAATTGGGTTAAATAGAGAGAAAGCGTAACCCGAATGGAAAATGTATGTTTGAGAAGAAACCCTTACCACTTTGTAATCAATTGAATCGTATGACCAAAAATTAATAATCATAAAATGAATCATTTAATATCATGAATATTGATATATTAATGATATTATATATCAAATGGTAGTATACATACACCACATACAAGAAATAAGTGGTGAATAATTGAAATCTCATGGAAACAAAAGTGTGATGAGAAACCCCTTACCTTATGTCTGAAAGTGTTCTTTACTTGAACTTAATATACTAGATAATGAAATTAGATTCATTAATAATTTAATTCATAACGTTTTATATATTTATTTGACTTATTATAATTTTATTAAGTTCATTTATGTTATTTTTATGAGTTATACTATATAATTTTATCGATCAAGATCATTCATTTCCTTGGTTTTCATGATCGGTTTACTTGCATATGAGTATGGAAGTTCATGTAAAAAGGGAATGGAAATCAAAAATTAAAATTATATGTAATAAATGAAAAATAAATAATATTAAATGCTTATATAAATCATTTGGTTATTTTGGGTGAGGATGAACCATTAGATAAGACGTTAGTGATAATCGTTTAGATTATTTTAGTAGTTTTTTATCATCACAAGCTAGTTTTATTTCATTAGTTAATATTATGTATATATAATGGTTCCAGAACATTATATAAGATTTAATGCATATATTATTATCTATTTTAACCATAAAAATGGTTTTATGACCAGCCTTGAATGAATAATTGAAAAAAAAACACATCATTCACAAAGGTGGTAAATCGACACCTTATAGATGGTGTTTTCATCTTTAAAATAAAATAAAAATGAGAAGAGTATTAATTTCCATTAAAATAATAAAATTATAGTATATAAAAGATACTAAATTTTTCATGCCACTTTTTACAAGGTATTATAGGTAAGGATAATAAAAAAATTAATTGAAAAAGAAAATAAAAGAAAAGAGAGAGGATTTTTACCTCTTGAAGTCTCCTCCTTGAGAACCTCCTTAAGGGGCTTGAGTTTGGTATTTTGGTGAGACAAAAGGATACTAGTAATTAGGGAGGGTCTTGGAAAGACTATTTTTTGGAAATTAGACAAGTCTCAAATATTTTAAGGTGTGAGGATAAGGGGTGGAGAGTGGTGGTATTTAGAGTGGAGGAGAGGGTGTTTTTTTAATATTTTATTCATTTGTTTATTATTCTGGTGCAAAACTATGAATAGTTTTTATTATTAATAATAATTATAGTAACTAGTGAATGTGAGTTCAAAATAAGGGTGATTACATCATCCATGACTCCAAGAATAGTCTATTTTAGTTATAATGCATATATACCGTAAATTATCGTATTTCATTATTCACCAAAAATTCAACTATTTTAGAAAAATCCCAAAGAATCACCATAAATTTTTTTGACATTTAGAATTTAAAAATGAACTCCATTTTATGGAAATAATTTTCTAAATATAATAAATTTAATGTTTAATTAAAATCATCATTTATTAGAAATATACTAATTTTAAAATTATAACTGATTTATAACACTTTGAAAAATTAATTAACGTATCAAAAAATTATCTTATCAATATAATACAAAAAAATATTAATTTTTGAATACATTTTATGAATATAAATTTTATTTTAAATCATTATATTAATTATAAAATTGAAAATAAACATTTATGTTTAATAAAAATATCAACACTTAGTTAATAATTTCTAAAAAAATTATTTACTTATACTATGATATAATTATATAATATTACCATTTATAATATGCCTAAATTTTATTTATACTTTAATATATGAGTTTATTATTATAATTTCTATATTATTATTCTTAAAGGTTATATTGTTATTCCAACAGTCACATTACTATTCATCACAAATGAAACTTATCAGAAAAAATTCCAAAAATATAACCAAAGTAAATTTGAATATTTCTATTTTAAAAATAATGTTTATTTTTTCAAATATAATTTATAAAAGTGTAAAAATTTATATTTAAAACAAGTACTCCATTAAAAGGCGGTAAAACTGTGTTTAGAAAATATAGCCTTTTATGTGTAAAATTGGATTTATTCATATCTTATGCCTCTAAAAAATTAAGATTAATATAAAAATATTTTATTGAATATATAATATATAAATTTAATTAATCTATTTAACTAATAGTGATTTATTAATATAAAATTTCATTGTGGGCATAAAAATTATTTTTATAAAAATAAATCCTTTATATTCATGTTGTTTTCATTTTTAATTAATTATTAGGAAATGAATTAATTTTATAAAAATGTGTAATATATATTTTCATAGTTTACTTAATCTCATTTATTCACTATATTCCAAAAATATTGGAGATAGCTATAATAATTAAATAATAATATTTAAATTTTTTTAAGCTGGTAAGCTATCGAAGAAGTTAAATTTAAAGAGGCATACTGTAAAATCTTAGGGTGTTACATTCTACCCTCCTTAAATAAATTGTGTCCTTGAAATTTTAAATTTTTATAAATAATCATAGGTTGACACTTAAAATTATTTTGTGGGAAACCCACATCAAAAATAGGGTTAATAAAGTATCCTCTTAATAAGGGGGAAAGCAAATGCATAGGTCACCACAAAACTAGGAATTTGAATTGGATTACATTTGTGCAAAGTGAAAATATGGAAATGTAATAATAATATAACCATCATGTTCTAATGGATAGTGAAATAGAACATGGTCATCATAAAGTTAACCCTCAAAAAACCATAAATATTTTGATCGGTTAAAAGAATATTGATTTCTCTTAAATAAAAATGCATAGAAAACGTTTTTGTTTCAAAAATATTTTTCCTAGATTTGAGTGATTATTTTAATATCCAGACAATCACTTGGGAAATTAAAATTACTTGATTACTTTCCAAGTCATAATCATAATATCTTTCTTTGGTTGTGATTTGATATATTTTCACATCATCCCTCACACCTAGAAATAAATGTTCAAGATTATTTTTTATGCCCGAAGCACATTTTACAAATCATACAGTCCTTAAGTAATTACTTCGACTAATAAAATTTTATTAAACCAATAATTGTAGCACATGTTATTAATGAACCATAATTTCCAATGTTTAACTTGATCCATTCCATAAGTAGTTAATCTTAAGACTCTTCTAAAACATGTATGTCCACGTTCAATGATAAAACTTTATAAGGTCACTAAATTTATAAAATCAACTTAACATAATATTCTCCAAATAATATATCTCTTATTATCACATAAAAAATATATGAATACCTTAACCTACTTTAAACCTTTTATGAAACATGCATACTTCCATGAGTAAAGTATTAAAATCCAAACATCTAATAATTCCAGCATAACATAAACCATCATATCACTAACCAACTTCATGGTCACAAACACTATACCAAAAACATATATTTATTAAAATCTTAACATAAATCACGTATTTAGTTTCATATTTCCAAATTCAAGGATTTTTAATAATATTAAAATATAATAGAATCAATCCTATGGATTACCGGTGCTAATCATAAAATGCTTCCAATTCATTAAAGAATAAGTACTACATTACAATCCATATATATTTCACGATTCTTATAACTAGAATATCATAACATAATTCTTAAATCTGCAAACATAGATATATTAATCATTTATTTTTGTCTGAGGTAGTAGCATAATCTTGACCATGATTATTTATCTTCTTTTGGGGTATATTCTTTTGACGCTTGAGACATTGATTTACATAGTGTCCAATCTCCTTGAAGTTGAATCATTTCATATTTGAAACATTTTTCTTACCCTTTCAATCAAAAGAATGGGGGAATTTCTCTCCACACTTGTATCAACTCTCATTTCTTTCAAGCAAGTACCAGGGTGTTTCTTTTCACAATTATCACATGTGTGAAAATACTTCTTTCTCTTATTTCCTTTATCCATATTTTTTCCTATTTTCCACTTGTTCTTATGCTTACCTATTAATGCATAATACTTAGGTAATTCATTTATTTTCTCATTATAACAAGACACTATGTGCTCATATGATGAGATTGTTTATGAGATTTTTTTCCCTTCGAAATATTGGAATAATACCATAAAATATATGATCCTTCTTACTCTTTAGATCATGTTCATTGATGAAGTTACCATTACTTATTCTTGGTGACATTTCTAAATGACAACTTACTCTATATTAGATTATAACATTATGAAACATAATTTATAATCCCAAAACTAGTAAAATACTTAACATAAATTGAAAATTTTATGCGTAGAAAATCTCATAATCATAAACATGGTTTATTTGGGAAAATATTTACTAGTAAATAATTAATAATGGTTTACAAATAAAATTTTAATTATCCTAAGAATATTCCTCTAGAGTGTCAAACCATGTGCATAGTAAGGCATGTTTTCATATACTAGGTTACGCTGAGTCAGGCCCTATGCTCCTTGTTGAAGTTGTTACTCCTCAGTACATCTGTGTCAGAACCACATCCAGCAGTAGTATCCAGACATAGATGTATTTCTAGGAAGACCTGTATAATCTATACCTTAACAAAATTCTAGGATATTCTTAAATTATTATCCTCAAATTCTATATTAGGTTTATGTTATCTGATTTATGTTTTTTAAATCTAGTTTCCAATGTTTCTATTAAACTTCCCCTAATACCAACTGTAATTACCCAGACCCCATTTTCCTGGAGCTAGTGCCTTATTTTATTAAATTGGTATAATAAATAAAGAAGTTTCATCCTGAAGGACTGAATGGTTTAGTAGTTTTGGAAAACCAAATACAAACATATGTTTTACATTATAACTTTAAAGGAAAAAAAACAACATAATAACTTCACTGGAAACATACATAACTCCTAGATTATTCCATTAAGTCATTCATAATATACATCTTCACATACTGGGGAAAAATAAAACATAATAAAGGTGTGAGATCAGATGCTCATTAAGGTTAAGAGATATAGAGGAAGATAATATAAACAATAATTCATGATGAATGACTAATAATACATTCCAATATAACATAAACATGAGCATAATATGGAAAGAATAAAAGCTAAATAAATAATCCCATAAAAATAATCACATGGGAAAGAATATTAACAATGGATGCTATACTACTTGAATATTCACATGGATAAAAAATTACTAATAATAATGGGGGAATTTATATGTCGAACATCATAAAAATACCATCAAGGCCTCAACCAAGACACCTAAAAGTAAATGGTCAATGCCTCAACCAAAATCTATTTCTGTTTTATCACATGAGACCTACTAATGCATCAAGGGGATATATCGGGACCCACCCATAACATTATAATTCCAATAAATTCCTCATATAAATGGGTTTAAACATAAACAACATATACATATGAAATGTAAATAACTTTCCCCAATGTGTAAACATAATCAATAACCATTATGAGTAGTATGGTGAATGGTATCAAGACATCACATTTACATTCAAACTGATCATAAACCATTTATTAAAATATGGTAGATGATAATAATAAGAGTTAAATATCAACAAAGTATAAAATTAAATATAGGTGTTTAAATATCATAAAATAATCAATAAAATCATCAAGGAATTCTTGAGAGAAATACATTTTTTACTTTTCAAAGACGAGTTCTTTTGGAAAAATAATTTTTAATTTTCATAATTATTCGTATAAAACCAGAAATGAAAATATATATTTTTTCAGGATAAAATTTTTTATTTTATAAAAATAATTGTTTCTTAAAATATATTATCAATGGTACATGAAAATGGGTAAGAAATCATGACGTTCCCTTTAATCGGGATTGTTTATCGAAATGAATTGAGTAGGGAACCTTGTAAAAGATGTATTTCCCATTATAATAAAGATAAAATGATATGGATATATGATTTTGGAACATATAAAAAGAATTTAGAATAATTATATAAAATTAATGAATAATTAAAGTGGGTTAAATAGATAGAAAGTGTAACCCAAATAGAAAATGGAGGTTCGTGAATAAACCCTTTCCACTTTGTAATCAATTAAATCATATGACCAAATTTTAATAATCATAAGTGAATTATTTAATACCATAAAGATAGATAGATTCATGATATTATATATAAAATTTAAGTATAAATACACCACATATAATAAATAATTGGCGAATAATGGAAATCTCACAGAAACAAAAGTGAGATGAGAAACCCCTTACCTTATGTCCGGAAGTGTTCCTCACTTACACTTAATGTCCTGGATAATGAAATTAGATTCGTTAATAATTTAAATAATAACATTTTATATATGTATTTGATTTATTATAATTTTATTAAGTTCATTTATGGTCTTTCTATTAATTATAAGATACAATTTTATCGATCAGGATTGTTCGTTTCCTTGGTTTTCATGATCGGTTTACTTGTATATGAGTATAGAAGTTCATGTAAAATGGGAATAGATATACAGAATTTAAGTTATATGTTATTAATTAAAATATATAAGATTAAATGGTTATATAATTAATTTTTTTATTTGGGTTTAGGATGAATCATTAGATAAAACATTATTGATAATCATTTAGATTATTTTGGTAGTTTTTCGCTCATCACAAGCTAGTTTTCTTTCATTAATTAGTATTATGTATACATACAGGTTCCAGAAAATTAGATAATAATATATATATATATATATTATAACATATTTTAACCATAAAAATGGTTTTATTACCATACTTGAAGACGGAATTGAAAAACGAAAAAACAGCGTCCATGAAGGTTGTAAATCATCACCTAAGAGACATGTTTTCATCTTTAAAATAAAAGGAATAGGAGAAGAGACTTGATGGTGGATATTAAATTGACATAATAATATTATAGTATATAAAATATAATATATTTATCATGTCACTTTGTATAGGGGATGTTAGGAAAGGTTAATAAACAAAATGAAATTGAAAAGAAAATAAAAGAAAACAAAGAGGATTTTTACCTCTTGAAGTCTCCTCCTTGAGAACCTCTTTAAGGGGATTGGTTTTGGTATTTTTGTGAGACCAAAGGATTTGGACATGGGTAGGGGGATTGGGAAGAGTATTTGGAAGAAATTGGAAAATTCTCAGAGCTTTTAAGGTGTGAGGAGAAGGGGTGGTGAGTGGTGGTATTTATAGTGGAGAGGGGTGTTTTTTGAATATTTTATTAATTTGTTTATTATTTTGGCACAAGACTGAATAGTTTTTATTCTTGTAACTAATTATATTAACTATTGTATATGATTTCAAACCAATGGTTCATACATCATCCATAACTCTAGTAATAGTTTATTTTAGTTATAATGTATATATACCGTAAATTACCGTATTTCACTATTCAGCAAAAATTCAACTATTTTAAAAGAAACCCCAAAAAATAACCCTAAAAAAATTTCAATGTGTAAAATTTAAAAATTAACTCCATTTTATGAAAATAATTTTCTAAATATGAGAAATTTAAGTTTTAATTAAAATCATCATTTATTGGAAAATATACTAATTTTAAAATTATAACAAATTTTATAACACTTTGAAAATTAAATTAATGTCTCACAAAATTATCCAATAATCATAAAACAAAAAAATTAATTTTTGAATACATTTTATAAATATAAACATTCTTTTAAATCATTATATTAATTATAAAATTAAAAATAAACATTTATGTTTTATAAAAATATCAACACTTAATTAATAAATTCTTAAACCTTTATTTACTTATACTATGATATAATTATATCATATTACCATCTATAAGATTCCTAAATTTTATTTATACTTCAATAGGTCAGGTTATTGTTATAATTTCTATATTATTATTCCGAAATTTTATATTTTTATTCCAAAAGTCACATTACTGTTTATCAAAAATGAAACTTATCAAAAAAATACCAAAACTTTAACCAAAGTAAATGTTTGATATTATGATTTCAAAAATAATGTTTATTTTTTCAAATATAATTTATAAAAGTGTCAAAATTTATATTTAAAACAATTTCATCACTAAAAGGCGGTAAAGCTACATTTGGAAAAATATATCCATTATGTATAAAATTGGATTTATTCTTATCTTTTACATCTAAATTTTTTTGGGATGAATGTAAAAATATTTGATTGAATATATAACATATAAATTTCATTAATATATTTAAAAAATAGTGATCTATTAATATAAAATGTCATTGTGGGCATAAAAGTTGTTTTTAAAAAAATACATCCTTTATATTCAATTAGTTTTCTTTTCCAATTAATATGTAACCAATGAATTAATTTTATAAACATGTGTAGTATATATTTTCATAGTTTACTTAATCTCATTAATTCCCTCAATTCCTAACATTAAAGAGATAACTATAATACTTAAATAATAATTTTTAAATATATTTTTAAGCTGGTAAGCTATCAAATAAGTTAAATTTAAAAAGTGTCCTACTATAAAATCTTGGGGTGTTACATCAGATATTGGTTATGGAGTATCCGGTGATCAGTTTATCTAGGACTCATAAGTTTTCACTTGAAATATATTAGTTGTACTAGTTGTTTAGTTGTGATATAAAAAGTCATCCAAGGATATTTAATCTAGTAATTTGTTTTGGAGATATTTGATCTTGGTTTAAAAGATTGTTAGGTTCCCCCTACTGTGGTGGTTGCTAAGCCTCTGGAAGGATGTTTACTATTGTAGATGGTGGTGGTACCAGGAATTCTGGGTTTAATGAAAAATTTACAACACAATTGTGTGTCTAGAATCATATTCCAATCATTGAGGTGCTACTAAGAAGATTTGTGGTGTGACTGCTAAAGACTTACATGGACAATTGTGATCCTTACATTATTTAGATTAAATGGGAGATCACTGATTTATGGAAGACATTATTGCATGAGAAAGGTCTAGTATCACTACTACAGAAACATATTTACTTAGAAACACCCTTTATCAATGCTGAAAAACACTGATAAAGTGGGTTCCTTTATAAGTGCTAAAAAAAGAACTGATAAAAGGCACCTTTAACAGTGCTAAAAATCACTATTAAATGTACCCCTTTATCAATGCTTTTTTTAGAACTGATAAAGGTACCACTTTATGACCATTTTTATAATGTCGTTAAAGGGATACCCTTTATCAGTGCTTTTTAGGAGCACTAATGAAGGTTATATTTCAATAATAAATTATATTTCATTAAAAATAATATATAAATATATAAATATATTGATATAGATATAAATATAATATATATTTTTAAATTTGTTTTAGATAAGGATAAATAGGAATTTACACATAATATATATGATATTTAGTAAAAATGGATTAAAAAATAATTAAAAAAATATTTTTGTTTAATAATTTGTAAATTTTTGTTGAGTAATATTCATTTAATAACAATTTTAAGATAAAAAAATCAAAAGGTTAATAAAAGATCTAAAATAAGTTGAAAATATAACTTAAACTTCAAATAGACATAACTTTTGATCTAAGTATTCGTTTACCACATATCAAATAAAATACCACAATTATCTTTATGCACAAAGAATAGTTGGGAACCCTATCTTGCATTTTTGAAGGCCAAAAAAGGCTCAGAAGGCCTCCAAAACTGATTTTTTAGTCAGGGTACCCCAATTTTTTGACATTCGATGGAATTTCAACCTCATTCAAGGGAGTCTTTTTTCCTATTTTTAGTGGGTACTAAATTTATTCCTAGGTATTAAATTCATATTGATATTATGGTTTTGAAATTTTATTGTTTTTCATAATGTACTGTTATTTATAATCAAATATATAACTATATATAAATATTTTTTGTATATTCACTCATAGAAATTTAGTTTTATAAATAAATAATTAAACATATTTACATATAAAATATATTTCTAAATATATAAACTGTATCTAAATAAAAAATAATATCCATTTTATTTAAAATACAAATGTATGAATACTTATATACATATATAATTAATGTATATATAATGTTAATATATATAAATATATTTGTGTGTGTATTAACAAACATATATATATTTATCTACATATTCTAATATGTGTATATAAATATTAATATATAATATATGAAAATAAATATAAATATGTATAATTATATTTATAGATGCATTCATATATATAATATATGTATGTATGTATGTATGTATGTATGTATATTTATAAACACATTGTCACGAC
Source organism: Viscum album (assembly GCA_963277665.1). Lineage (NCBI taxonomy): Eukaryota > Viridiplantae > Streptophyta > Magnoliopsida > Santalales > Viscaceae > Viscum > Viscum album. The sequence goes on from OY728119.1 coordinate 649,499,636, forward strand.
CCGTCATCGGGGCCCGTGCCGTGACTACCCCAAGCCCGCCTTCCATAGGCCAGGGGCTGGCGACTAGCACCAAAGGCGTAAATCCCGATAATTGGGAAGGAATTGCCTTTATAATAGTAAACTAAACACCACAGAGTACAAGAGGAAGTAATACACTAAGTACAAAAGTGGGTGCTGAAAAGTAAGTGGGCCAGAATACAAACCCAACTGAAATTACAACTACAGCTGAACGAAAGTACAACAGAAAAGACAAATAGCTGGAAGAATAGAAGCAGATCCTGGGTTTTCCACCTCAGATCCTACCTGAAGGGTAGGTATAGATAGCGCATCTCCTGGATCGTCCACCACGGATCCTACCTGAAGGGTAGGTACAGATAACCTTCACAACGCTTTCGCCCATCGACCTCCTCCGAGTATCGTCTCACCATGAAGTCCACCTCTGAATACTGACTCGTTGTGAGGTCCACCTCCGAGTACCATCCAGTCCTCGAACACTCGGCCTCTGTCAGCACTGTCCGTCGTCTGCAACCAACACAACGAGGTGCGCGCAAAGCCCGTGCAGGGGTGAGTATAAGATACTCAGTAGGGAACCCGAGACCCTCAAGGTCTCACTAAATCCAACAAGGATAACCACAAAGAAGGATCTCAACAGATAACCCTTACTTAGGTATAAGCTCATACTTATACCTAAGTTATCAAGTAACCCATCTCAATCATGAGGAAACACAAAGGTTATGAAATCAACGGATAACCACTACCTGGGTATATGCCCATACATATACCTAAGTTATCAAGTGACCCATCTCAATCATGAGGTAAACACAAAGGTCATAGACTCATCTCAAACTAGGATTTTCATTATCGAAACCGTAACTTCTGAAGAGCCCCGTCTCTGACGAGTACAGTGATCCTATCACGACTCTAAGGTACTACTCACTAACCTAAGACTGTTGAGTAACTCCTCCTGTCGAGTACCGCGGGTCAGCCACCCAAACACAGTAGTGCTTCCCGCCGGGGTCTGCCACCCAAACATAGTAGTGCATCCCCCCTAATAGCCTGTAGAGGTATTTCTCCTATCAAGTACCGCGGGTCTGCTGCCTGCTACCAGGCGCTCCGTCCTCCGTGGGTCTGCACCCAAGCACAGTAGTGCTCCGTCCACTGGGCTAGTCGACTCACTCCAAGTCGAGTCGGTCAAGCAGTCGTCAGGTCTCAACTGGCTACACGGTCTATGTACTCCGTACGCTCGTCTCTGGGAGGGTCCGCTCCAAGAGCTACAGGTCGATACTCTAAATATCACAAAGTCCCACGAAGAAGTATCTCAAAGTACGCCTTGTCATAGGGGTCTCAACGCAACAGACGGCACATCAATCGGACGCCCGGTCTGTGATTTATTAGCCTTTTTATCCCAGGGGCCCGGTTGGTTTCATGTGAGAACCAACCCGGCCGTATCTCAACTGTACCCCGAACTCTCATAGGGTATACTCATAGGGACTGTTTCTCAACGTGATCACCAACGCCGCTGACGGTTCGTCAAACGGAAGTCCGGTCTGAAAGTTATCAGCTTTTCCGTTCCAGGGACCCGGTTGGATTATGGGTTCAATCCAACACGACCACTATCCAAATGCGTCCAAATCTCAGGAGAAGTATTCCAAAAGTTATGACTCATCAAGAGGAATCCAACAAAGTCGATGGCACGTCAATCGGGCATCCGGTGATCAAGTTATAAGTGTTTCCGCTCCGAGGGCCCGGTTGGTTTCGTGCTCGAACCAACTCGGTCGTACCCAAAGTTCTCCTAAACCCTGAGTGTAATATACCTAAACGACCGTCTCAATCCAAGGATCGCATCGCAACTGACGGTGCATCGATCGGAGATCCGTATCCCAAGTTATGGGCTTTTGAACAGATCTGTCTGAAAGTAGGGGGTTCGGGCCCGGTCCGACCCGGCCCGATACCCCCCCCCCCCCGGGTCGGCCCGAACCGGGTCCGAGTCCAGCCCATTTGGGCGCGGCCCGGCCTGGAGGGCGCGGCCTGGCCCGGCCTGGGTGCGGCCCGGCCCGGCCTGGCGCGCACTCGCGGCCCGCGTGGCCAACTCGGCCACGCCGAGCTGAGCGGAAGGGGGGGTGCGCTGCCCCCCTATTTGAGAAACCGCGGCCCCCCACGTAGGGGCCGCTCTTCCTTCCGGCCGGGGGTTACGACCCCCGGTCTCCCCCTAGTCTCGTGCGGCCGCGGGACCAAAGGCCTGCCGTCGCGGCTTCAGCCGCAGTGGTCCCTCCTAACGACGCGCCGGCAGGGTCTTCCGCGGACCACCGGACGCGCTCTGGTGGTCCGTTTTGCTTTCTGTCTTCACCAACGGTCCTTCCGGGACCCGAACTTCACTGCGGAGGCTTCAAGTTGACTTTGAGGCCCTGTTTGTCATCGCCCGTCATTCCGCGCACAACGATCAACCAGCGGAGTCTTCTAATCGCCTCCGCGGCCCCGACTCCGGCCGCGGTTTCGTTCGACCTCAACGGCGCCGCGCGATGGCGCCACGCTTCTTCGTCGCATTCTTTCTTGTTTCCGTGCAGTTTCATTGCACCGTGCCGCCTTTGTTCGAGTCGTAATGAACAAAACAACAAAGGGGGAGGAGATTCGGTCGTGTTCGTGTGGTCCGACCTCTCCCGATAAGTTGATTACAAGCGGCCCAAAAATAAAGAGGAAGAACGACAAAGGATATTTCACAAACAAAAATTAATCAACCCCTACCTTTGATTCATCAGGGCGCGCATTCATCGCGGGGGAAGATGATTATGTCGCTCACCGCACGCTTCCACTTCTGAGATCGTGTGTCGGTGCGTTGACGACGAGGAGGGAGGAAGGAGGGTCGTCGGAGAAGCACCACGTCAGAAAGGGGGGGCTCCGATGAAAAAGGCCGAAGAAGGTCGGGGAAGAAGCATCACCGGCGTTCTTCACATTCTTCACTGGAGAAATAATTTCTCTCAAACTCTCCACCAAAAGGCGCAAGAACGTGCCAAAATAATAGAATATAATCTATAATTCTTGGTGGCCGAAATTAATTAAGTGGGCCCCACTTAATTAAGTTTACAATGGTTGTCACAATTCATAATTCAAATAGTGGAGAGGCTCTGCCAAATTAATTTCCCGAGTGGATGACATAATTAATTTGGGGAGTTTCGAGGGGGTTTAGGGGCCCGGGTGTTCCCCACATAATTAACAAGGAGAGGGTCAAGGAGTTTCCTCCCATTAAATGTTGGGGTTTTGAGGAGGTTTTATTCTCCTCCATTAAGAGGGGAGTTAGAGTCCAAGAGGCTCTCCGTCATTAATGGGGGAGTGTTGAGAGATTTCCTCCCCTCCCATTAAATGGGGGGTTAATCCCCGTGTGGACCCCATGTTATAACCTCTCATGGGAGGTTATGCTGCTCAGGTGGTCCCCACCCTAATTATCCTCCCATGGGAGGTTAGGGTGTGGCAGTCCCACCACCAACTCCCATATGGAGCTTTTAACCAACACTATCCACATGGCGTGGGTTCAACAAAGATAAAATAAGTTGTCACTTATTTTATTTTATTAATCCACGTGAAACCCAAAAACCAACTCTCAAACCCGATCATCTGTCGTCGAGGTGAAAGTCCTCTTAAGCGAAAACTGGCGTTGTGAGTTCAATGGTTCCCTTAGATTTCAATTTTGAGCACCCGTTCAAAAGTTAGAAAAACCCGCTCGTTCTTTCACTGAACGTACCTGAGCTAAACTTCGGAAATTGATTCCGGGCACACCGGGCCTCGAAATTAGGTGTCGTTAGAAACTGCATTCTTGTAAAATCCCAAAGAAAATTAAGAAAAAATTTCCCTTGAATTTTACGGGTATTTACACACATACACACACAAAACATATTTTATATATTTATTTAAATATATATATATATATGGATAAAAAATGTAATGAAGTATATATATATATATCATAAAATAAAGAAAAAAATAATATAGGTGAGTGGAAAAGTCAAGGGATTATGAGGCGGAGGTCTGAGGTTCAAAACCCACCAAAGGCAGGGGTGCACGTGGGTGGGTGAGGCAAATGCCTAGCACTGTTAAAGGTGGGGTGGTCTTCCTAGAACCGTTAAAGGGGTGTGGAGGCTGGAGAAGAATTATTAAAGGTGGGGCCAGGTGATAATAAAAGGGGCATGGTCCACCATCCAAATTTGCAAAAAAATTAAAAAATTATTATTATTTTTTGACTTTTATCAACACTTTTTTATTAGCACTAATAAAAGGGGTCTTTTATCAGCATTGATAAAAGGGGAATTTATCAGTGATTTATTTTTCACTGGTAAAATGGTCCTTTATCAATGATTTTTTTAGCACTGATAAAAGGTACCCCCCCCCTTAATAACATTTCTATTATTAACTCTTTTTTAGTGTTGTAAATGCCCTTTTTGAGTGCTTTTAAATAGAAAATCTACAGTAGTGTATAATAGTTTGAAAGAGGATTCTCCATACTTTGTAGGATTATATTTTACTAATCATAGAGTTTTTTTAATTTTCATTATATAGTGAATAAACTAGAATAAAGGTGTGATCATATAGGAAGGTCACAATATAAAGTGGAGATTTTTTATTTTTAGAAGTTGTAGTTAGAGTTAGCACATGTTCTGAGACGGAAGCTTCATCGGTAAATTCAGAAGCATTCAATGGTAAATTTAGAAGAATTAATCATATTATATTCAAACAATGAAGTAAATTCAAGGAATTTTGTATGGGACTAGAACTTATATCCCTAAAAGTATAAATCCTGGATGTTCTATAGTCCCACAACTGAGGAGGGGTGGCTATAAATTTCTTCCAATTGGTCACAAAAGCAACTTTGAATTAGTATAAGTGACTATAGAGTTTCATTTATGCACATCTAAGAGGGTATATGTGGAATATTATGGAGAACTCAAGGATTTTTTGGTTTTTTCTGGCCAAGAATCATATGGTGTCCATCACACTTCCCTGTTCAATCAGAAATGATCATCTAGAAAGAAGTAGAAAGTTGGATATGGGTGTGGGATTCACGCTGTAGGATTTATGGTTATGGTTGAGTGTGTAAAAAGTTTCCAACTCTAGAATAAGAGATTCAAAATGATAGTGTAATTCTAGAGAAGTATATTACTTGTAGTTTTAGTTTGTTCCATTGTTATCATGAGCATACAAAAGTGAGAAGGTGAATCAGAACTTGTCTAAGTTTTTGTTATCTCACAGGATCTGTTGTGCTCAAATTACCTTAATCGAGGAAGTTTAATAGATTCATGAGTGTTGTTCCTTAGAGAAAAAGTTTAATTAATAATCAAAACCTTTATTGGTAAGAACCATAAGGGATAAACTACAACCTTATAATGGTCCTGAAGATGGGAAATCAGAGATTACATGGGAATTGATCGAAGATGTCTTGGATGGGCTTACCAATAGTTTGAGGAGACTAATTTGGAACATTGGAAATTGGTTTCATAGAGTGAAGGTTGATTTTGAAGGAATAATGTGTTGGATTTGTGGGTTTGATATGCAATGAAATTCTACCTGATGGTGTATATAGGTGACCAGTTCCATAAATAGTGGTACAAGATGTTTAGGTTCATCTATAACATGTGGTAAAAGTGTTTCATTTCTATTTGAGACAATATCTACCAATGATACTCTTGAATTTTGAAAATTGGATAGTTTTTTATCTTCTCATTTTCAAAGTCTTCATAGAAGAAAACCACAACCATGATTAATCTAGAATAAGAATGTCTACATGTCCTATGAATGTGTTCTCTTTTCAAAGGGTGATGATGAAGACTTTGTTGTTTTCAATGTTTTGTTGCAGTGATCAATTAGAACATCAATATAGTATTAGAAAGAACTTAACATTAGATGTGGGATATTAAAGAGCCACAATAGGCTGGGAGAAACCAGATAAAAGTACCATGCATGCCTTGGTTTCACGTAGCAGGGTTTTAGTGGGAGTTTTACAATCTGATAACTTCAGACATTTACAGAAGATAAAATTTTGGATGAGGATCAGCTTCAAATAGTGTAATGCCTTAAGATTTTAGTATATGTTTTCATTTAACTAAAAACAATATTTAATATATTTCATCATACACAACACTAAACAAAACCAAATATCTACATGCCTTTTTAAAATAAGCAAAATGATGTGAAACATCGACAAAAAAAGTTTTAATAATAAAAAACCCCAGGTATATAAAAATATAATAAAATGATTTATTATAAAAAACATATATTTCAATTCCTTATATAGAGTTATTATTTTTAAATAATGACTTATATGTTGATTAAATTTAATAGTTAGATAATAAATAATCAATGAAATGTGATTAAAACTATTAAACATTAAAATAGAAATTTTTAAAGAACTATTTTTTTGAAGTGATATATATTTTACCTAATAAATTAAATTGATTAATTTTAAAATGTGATTCTAATAATAATTAATATTTCAAACTATTAAATTAACACTCATTTAATTAAAAATTCATATGAAATAAGATTAAGAATATTTAAAGTTTAAAAGTTTATTTTTCTATAAAAATAGTTTTTATTTATATTATGTATTTTCATTCAAAATAAAAAAATTTAATTTTTAAAATTTTAATTTGATGAAATGGGATTCATTTTTTTATTCATCATGTTAAAACTATCTGAGGAAGAATTTTTGGTCTTTTTCTAAAATAATTGATTTTTAGGTTAATGGTGAAAAATAAATTTTTTACTAAAACTGTAGCGTGTATGACTATATCAAAAATTAAGTTTAACTTAAAAACTTATGAAACATTTTTCATGATAAAAATGTATTTATAAAGTGAAATTATTCATTTAAAAATACTATATTTAATTTAAAAACCTGATTTATAATATTTTAAAACTTAAGAAATCTATTACTCTAATAAATCATTTGTATTTTTTATTGTTTAATTATGATATCATAAGGGAAAATTATATTTTGGATTGACTTGAAAGCCATATATATATTATTTTATTAAAAATAAACCTATTTAGGTCATAGAAACCAATAACAGAGATAATTTTATCCTAAACATTATTTTTACCCTTAAAAAAATTATAAAAATGATTTTTTACACATTATATGTGCTAATGTTAAAATTGGTTTTTATTAAAAATATAAATTTTATTTTAAAAAATAATTATATATTTGGAATCATTATGTTTGAATTATTTAATGATTCCCATTTTATTTTTATAAATTAAAATTAAATTACTTTGTTAAAAATTAGTTACCATGGTAAAAACCAACTCTTAAACACTCCTCAAAACTTCCTAGAGGTTCTAGTCTTCTAAAAATACCAACTCTTAAAACCTTAATCCATTTTACAAAGAAGAACTTGCAAGGAGTAAGGTAACATCCTCAATTACTTATTTTTCTTTCCTTTTCCTTTATTTTCTTCTACTACCCCCTAAAACCTATTCTTCCCATAAAAGTATGATAAAATAAGTAATAATAATATGATGAAATGTTATTATACTAATGAAATATCCATTTTCTATTGGACATACTTATTTTGTTCCAATATATCTCATAAACTCGTCTATATTTTTTTCCTCACAAAATCGTCATTTGTTTTACTCATATGTTTGTCCTAAGTGTTTTAGGATCATATATCTTATTATTAACTTGTTTGAATATTTTTTGAGTTTTCATAAAAAACTTCATCTGGAATTTCTCTTGTGTGCCTGAAATTATCTTAAGCTAAAAAATTCTCTTATGGACAAACTCATCGCTAACACTCAATTCTATTTTTCACTAAAGGATTCTATATTATAGAATACTAATGTAATTAAATTATCTTACAAAGTAGATGAATAGTCTTATAAAAATAATTCAAGCTCATAAATCTTAAAAATATGGTTTTATAACTAATTATTCTCTCCTATATAGATCTCGATTTATCTTATGAAAAGTAAATTCATATGTAAAGACCCGTAAATTTCAAGAAAAGTTTTTCCTAAATTCTTTGGGATTTTACAAGTACGCAGCTTCTGACGGCACCTGATTCCGAGGCCCGGTGTGCCCGAAATCAATTTCTGAAGTTTAGCTCAGGTATATTCAGTGAACGAACGAGTGGGTTTTTCTTACTTTTGAACCGGTGCTAGGAATCGAGATCTGAGGGCACCGATGAAACCGCAACATCGGTAATTGCTTAAGAATACCTTTATTGGATTTGTGTTTGCTCGGGAAGAGTTTTTAAAAATTGTGGACTAAATATAAGGAGAAATAAAAATTGTGTTAAAAATTTTATTTCACTTATAAGTGGTTAAACCCCATGTGTGGGAGTTGGGGTGGGACCCACTAAAATTCTAACTCCTCTTGATAGGATTTTAGTGAGGTGGGTCCCACACGATCCCCACCCCTTCAAATTCCCCTAACTCCTCTTCCACATTTATGATGCCAACTAAACACTCCATTTAATTTTGACAACTCTAGATTTAATTAATGAAATGAATTAAACTTTTGAATTTTGAAAGGTTTGGCAAAGTAAAAATAAAATAAGGGGTAGCTTATTTTATTTTGGGGGGTTGTTGTGTTGTGTGGAGAATTGAGATAGGGGGAGTTCTACACTTTTAAGGACTTCATCTTCCTCCTTGAAGAATGCGAAGAACACCGACACGTTGTTCCATCTTCTCTCCACGTCAAAGAAAGGGAGACGTCGCTTCCTCCTCGGATGATCTCCATCAATGTATACAGAGCCTCACCCCACGACGTCGTTTTCCAAAAACTTCTTCGAGTTAGGGGTTTAGTTAAAATTTAATCAATTAAATTTGCGCTTGTTTGTCGTTGTGTATACTCGTTCTTTGGCCGCCTTCTATCGTCACAACGGGAGGAGGTCGGACTGCACAAACACAGCTGATCCTCCTCCCCTTATTGTTTACCTTTGTTGTTCATGGTGGTGAAGACGGCGCGGTGTCGTTTCACCGTGTGGGAATGATAGAACCGCAGCCGGATCGGGCCGCGGCGAAGGGGCACGGCGCCGTCGCGCCGCGCGCGGAGCATCAAGGGGGCCACGGCCGGGGCGGGCCGCGGCGGAGGGCAGCGGCGCCTTCGCGCCGCGCCGGTCGAACAGGGGTCGCGGCTTCGGCCGCGGCGGAGCAGCAAGAGGCGCCCAGACTTCAAGGAAGCGGGACCCCCCGTGGGTCCAGCATGGCACAACTGGCCGGCCGTAATGGCTGGTCATTTCCAAGAAAGCCGAGGGTTTGAAACCCCCGGCAGCCTCCTAGGGCAGACCCCACAGGGGTCCGCCGTTTCGGGAAAACAGGGGGGCGGCGCCCCCCCCCCCCCCCCTCTGCATCCAACTCGGCCTCAAGCCGAGCAGCGGCCCGCGCTAGGCCGGACCGCCCGCACCGGTCCGGGCTACGTTAGCTAGGCCAGGCCGACCCAGGGGTATCGGGCCGAGTCGGACCGGGCTCGAACCCCCTGATTTCCAGACAGATCAGTTCAAACACCCATAACTTGGGTTACAGACCTTCGATCGATGCACCGTCAGTTGTGTAGCGATCCTTGGATCGAGACGGTCGTTTTGGTCTATTACACTCAAGGTTTCGGAGAACTTTGGGTATGGCCGGGTTGGTTCGAACACGAAACCAACCGGGCCCTCGAAGTAGAAACGCTTATAACTTGAGCTACGGACGTCCGATTGATGTGTCGTTGACTTTGTTGGATTCCTCTTAGTGAGAAGGTTCTTTTGGATTACTCCGCTCGAGGTTTGGATGTATTTGGAGTACGTTCGGGTTGGTTTTAGCTTAAAAACCAACCGGTCCCCTAGGACGAATAAGCCAATAACTCTCAGACCGGGCGTCCGATTGACGTGCCGCCTGTCGCGTTGAGTTCCTTTCAATGAGGTGGAACTTTTTGATACATCAACTCTAGACTTCGTGATAGTTGATGTATCGACCCCTTGGCTCATGGAGCGGATGCTCCTGGAATCGAGCGTGCTGTGTGCGGGAACCCTAGAGTTGGCTGCGACTACGACGACGATTACAATTGTACTGGGATCCTCCGTGGGTTCGGCAGCGACGACGACCGTACTAGAATCCTCCGTGGGTTCAATGGTGATGACTACTGTTCTTGTATCCTATGTGGGTCCGGCAGTATTTGACTACTGTTCTTGTATCCTATGTGGGTCCGGCAGTATTTGACTCTGTACTTGTATCCTCTGTGGGTCCGGCAGAGTAGCTGGTCTTGTATCATTTTTGGGTCCGACAGCTTAGCTGGTCTTGTATCCTATGTGGGCCCGAGTGCTTAGATGAATTAGTGGATACATCTGATCATCACTATCGTCTTACGAAGTGTATACCTGTGTGAGTTGAGTCTTGACTTTCAATCATTATCTTCGATATTATTGACTTGCTTTCCTGTGTGGATTGGTGAAAGAGCGTTGTCGTGGGCGCCCTCAAATGATTAGTATGATTTTGGGGTACTTAGGTGCAGTAGAGTGGCTGACCAAGGTCGTCTCTCAAAGGAGGAAGTGAATTAAAACAATTTTTAGAGGTATTCTAGAAGTAAAATAAAAGAGAATAAAAACACTACTTGAAAGGATGGGGGTGGTTGTTTATAGTTTATGAATCTAGAAAAAGTTTTCTGGAAGAAGATTGTATTTTTTTTTGTTTTTAGTTTTGAAATGAAGTTTGATTAAAATGACACAACAAAAAGATGTTTGTTTAGACAATATTTAAAAGACGTAATCGATATAACTCTACCTATTCAATCATTTATTAATAATTATCATTTAAATTAATATTCACTTAATTATGATCCCTTAATTTGTTAAATCCCGAACCCTACGATAATTAACTTTACCACAAAGATTGAAGTGAATTTAACCTTAGGATAACTTCGGAACATGCAATCGCAACACCCTGCTTTGATTGATGTTCTAAAATTAGCTTATGGTCAGTGGTAAATTAAGGCACATAACCACTCTAGAAATGAGGATTAATTGAGTTTAGGGATTATATTTGAACTCTACAAATTGATCTCGTGTGGTTTTGAATTACCGATTAAGGTTGCGCTCTCACAGTTCACATAATTCCCGACCTCGCGTGTTTTGTGTTAACTATTAAATTGCTTGCTTAGTTTCATTTAAATTGAAAACTCAATTAATAGATCATAATATGTGAATTACAGTATATCATTGATTCAAAATAAATGAATGAATAAGGATAGAGGTCGATCGATTACAAAAAAGAACTACTCTTCCATGGGTGGTGTAGTCATCGTGGAGACGTTTTGCATAAGCAATGGATTGAAAGGGTAGAACCCAATCTTGTATCCACTCTTGATTCCAACCCAATTAAGAATATTAAGAGAAGAATAAGAGGGATGAATACAGAATATTATTTGAAGAAAATTTCAAGAAACAGACATGAAAGAAAAGAAATACAAAGAAGAGGTGAGAGAGGAGGGCCTTTTTGGAAGAGAGGTTTGCACAAAGGCTTACTTCTTCCAAGAGTTTTGAGGGGCTCCCAAGAGACACCCTTTCGGCCACACCTTCCCAAAGCCTCTTCCAGCCCTCTCAAAGAGTTAAAACCCCCTTTAAATAGAGTTTGTGAGGGCTAGGGATACATAACTTTTTAAGTGTGAAATGAAAAACTCGGCCAAATATTTTATTCTAACTTGCACCACCCATTTGACCTCAAAAAGCCTGAATTGACCGGCCTTCCAGAAGTATTATTTGTGCCAAATCATGTCCCCGAGCTTTCCTCAAAAGTTAGGCTCAATCCAAGCCTGTATGTAGAAGATATGGCCCAAATATAGAACTCATATCCATTCTGCCGAGTCCAGCCCACCATTGGATTAATGGCTCATTTACTCCATCCAAATGCACTCTTTAGCTCTAGTGTCCTGAATGAAAGTTGTATAAAATGAAGTTATGAACACTTTTACAAAATTTAAAATTCAAATAATAAATATAAAAATATTTATTTTCGAAATACTACAGTGCACTATTAAGGGTAAAACTGGAATTTTCACCAAATTTTCAAATGAATGATCAAATCCCAAATATTTTATAAATAAACATATTTAAAACAATGTGAGGAAATTATTTCATTTATTATCAATAAAATATTCAATAAAATAGTGTTTTATCAACTCCCCCACACTTACCCTTTTGCACACCTGGGGAAAACATCATATCAAGTAAACATCAATATCAAATCAAAACCAATTTTAAAACACATATCCTTAAGATCAATAAATTTCACACCAAGAATCAAAAGATATCATGCCTCATAAAAAACCTTATTTAAAGTTCTCCATTTATATCATTCAATATATTTCCACTTCATTTATCCGCCCATGCACAAAACACTTACCTCGCTTGAATTTTCTCTCATCACTCAAATATCAATTTTTTTTTGCAATGTCTTTCTCATCCAAACTCATACAAGGGTCACCATAGGCTTGATAGATTCCTACATCGCTACCGGATGTGAGTAAAGGACATATGTTTATCATGAGGACTTTTCAGGGTTGTTTTGTGGCTTTCGGTTGGTAGGATTAAGATGTGAAAAACTCTGAGGCTGAATGAGGAGGGCTTGACTCTTTTGAAGCAAAATTGCATTAATCTAATTTTGACTTAAATATGGTCTTCTCCTCAATCCCCATAGTATCAATTCAGCTCCATCATCATGAAAAGTCATGAAAGGTTTACACCATTCATCATTTCAGCATAAAAATTTTCAATCTTCTCAAACATGATTTTCTTGAAAGCTCCACATGGGCACAGCTTTCCACCTCAATTAGAAGCTCCAGAAAAGGCACAGCTTTCAATATAATGAATTTCTTCAGCAGCAAACACATCTCTTCAAAATTTAATTTTCCACCCAAAGTATCACATAATGTGGTGGCACAACACAAGACAGCTTCCCCCACACTTAAGCTCAACTATATTATGCAATTTCACTTCAAGAGTTGGTTGGATAGGGAAAATTGGCTTGTAATGTGGCTTAACCTAACAGGTTGTGCATGGATTCTAAGGGCTACAAGGATTAAATATTCAAGGTAGGCCATTATAAAAAAGGATTCTTTGAAATAGGTGCTTTAATACCAAACAAATGCCTCAATCATTTAAACATATGTACCTCAAACCCTCAAGTTTTGACAGGAATAGATCAAATTATGGTTAAATCAAGGGTGGTTTGTTTCTCTCAAGAAGTGAGGTGAATGTAAAGAATATGAAAATAATGGTTTAGAAGCCTCACAAGAAAGTGATTTCAAATATAAAGACAGTGAGATTGGCATGGGATTCAAAATTCAGCGTACTTTTCATGAAATTACTAAATATTTGAACTTGAAACAAAGTCATTTCAGCATTCATTTATGCTTAGTTTCAAGGGGTAAATTGTTTCACTTATTGATATGGATTTAAAAATGGTGATGATAATCATTTCAGCCCAAAAGTTTCAAAAACACACAGAAAATTGTAAAATAAACAAACAAATTTTGAAAAACACACAATTTTTTTTTGGTTTTTTTTTGAACAGGAAAGCAATTGAAATTACTAAACTAAAAGGTTCCTTCCCCCACACTTAAAATATTGCATTTTCCTCAATGTGAAACTATGAGATGATATATGCACATGAAATTCAGAATTTTTAAATAGGACAAATAATATAAAAGTGAAAGGGTTAGGAACAGCCTGATGTGCTCAAGTGATGATGGGGTCATGCAGTGTGATAAAATCCACTGCATCAGTAGGAAGTCCCTCAATGTATCTCTTCAAACGTTGCTCATTGACTGTAAAGCTCCTTCCAGTGTCCTCTTGTGTGATCTCCACTGCACCATAAGGAAAAACATTAGTCACGACATAAGGACCTAACCATCTGGAACGCAACTTACCAGGCATCATCTTCAGTCGTGAACTGTAGAGAAGGACTTTCTCTCCAACATGAAACTCCCTTTGTTGGATCAATTTGTCATGATATGATTTTGATCTTTCATTGTAGAGCCTTGAGTTCTCATATGATGATAATCTAATCTCCTCAAGCTCTTGAATTTGCAACTTCCTTAGGATTCCATCTTGGGCCAAATCCATGTTGCATTTTTTTATAGCCCAATAATCCCGATGCTCGACTTCCACTGGGAGATGACATGATTTCCCAAAAACAATCCGAAATGGGGACATACCAATGGGGGTCTTTTATGCTGTCCTATAAGCCCACAATGCATCATCCAAGCGCTTGCTCCAATCCTTCCTATTTGGCTGCACGGTTTTCTCCAAGATTTGTTTCAACTCACGATTTGAAACCTCAGCCTGGCCATTTGTTTGGGGGTGGTATGGTGTTGATGTTTTGTGTGTCACCCCATACTTCTGAAGGAGGGAAGCAAAATTCCTATTGCAAAAGTGCGTACCTTGGTCACTGATGATGGCCTTTGGTACTCCAAACCTGCAAAAAATCTGTGCTTTGATTAGTATGATTTTGGGGTACTTAGGTGCAGCAGAGTGGCTGACCAAGGTCCTCTCTGAAAGGAGGAAGTGAATTAAAACAATTTTTAGAGGTATTATAGAAGTAAAATAAAAGAGAATAAAAACACTACTTGAAAGGATGGGGGTGGTTGTTTATAGTTTATGAATCTAGAATAAGTTTTCTGGAAGAAGATTGTATTTTTTTTGTTTTTAGTTTTGAAATGAAGTTTGATTAAAATGACACAACAAAAAGATGTTTGTTTAGACAATATTTAAAATACGTAATCGATCTAACTCTACCTATTCAATCATTTATTAATCATTATCATTTAAATTAATATTCACTTAATTATGATCCCTTAATTTTTTAAATCCCGAACCCTACGAGAATTAACTTTACCACGAAGATTGAAGTGAATTTAACCTTAGGATAACTTCGGAACATGCAATCGCAACACCCTACTTTGATTGATGTTCTAAAATTAGATTATGGTCAGTGGTAAATTAAGGCACATAACCACTCTGGAAATTAGGATTAATTGAGTTTAGGGATTATATTTGAACTCTACAAATTGATCCCGTGTGGTTTTGAATTA
Organism: Viscum album; assembly: GCA_963277665.1. Taxonomy (NCBI): domain Eukaryota; kingdom Viridiplantae; phylum Streptophyta; class Magnoliopsida; order Santalales; family Viscaceae; genus Viscum; species Viscum album. The sequence continues at coordinate 649,514,694 of OY728119.1, forward strand.
CCGATTAAGGTTGCGCTCTCACAGTTCACACAATTCCCGACCTAGCGTGTTTTGTGTTAACTATTAAATTGCTTTCTTAGTTTCATTTAAATTTAAAACTCAATTAATATATCATAATATGTGAATTACAGTAGCTCATTGATTCAAAATAAATGAATGAATAAGGATAGAGGTCGATCGATTACTAAAAAGAACTACTCTTCCATGGGTGGTGTAGTCATCGTGGAGACGTTTTGCATAAGCAACGGATTGAAAGGGTAGAACCCAATCTTGTCTCCACTATTGATTCCAACCCAATTAAGAAGATTAAGAGAAGAAGAAGAGGGATGAACACATAAGATTATTTGAATAAAATTTCAAGAAACAAACATGAAAGAAAAGAAATACAAAGAAGAGGTGAGAGAGGAGAGCCTTTTTGGAAGAGAGGTTTTCACAAAGGCTTACTTCTTCCAAGAGTTTTTAGGGGATCCCAAGAGACACCATTTCGGCCAAACCTTCCCAAAGTCTCTACCAGACCTCTCAAAGAGTTAAAACCCCCTTTAAATAGAGTTTGTGAGGGCTAGGGATACATAACTTTTTAAGTGTGAAATGAAAAACTCGGCCAAATATTTTATTCCATCTTTCACCGCCCATTGGACCTCCAAAACGCGTGAATTGACCGGCCTTCCAGAAGTATTATTTGTTCCAAATCCTGTCCCAGATCTTTCCTCAAAATTTGGGCTCAATCCAAGCCCTTATGTAGAAGATATGTCCCAAATACAGAACCTATGTCCATTCTGCCGAGTCCAGCCCACCATTGGATTAATGGCTCATTTACTCCATCCAAATGCACTATTTATCTCTAGTGTCCTGAATGAAAGTTGTATAAAATGAATTTATAAACACCTTTAAAAAATTTCAAATTCAAATAATAAATATAAAAATATTTATTTTCGAAATACTACAGTGCACTATTAAGGGTAAAACTGGAATTTTCACCAAATTTTCAAATGAATGATCAAATCCCAAATATTTTATAAATAAAAATATTTAACACGATGTGAGGAAATTATTTCATTTATTATCAATAAAATATTCAATAAAATAGTGTTTTATCAATTGGGTTGTGCTTTCCTGTGTGGATTGGGTTGTGCTTTCCTGTGTGGACTGGGATGAACTTGGGCTCGTGAGTTGGAGCAGAACTGGAATTGATGACTTAGGTATATGTATGGGCATATTCCTAAGTAGTGTTGGTTTTTACTTCGTGATTGTATCTTTCCTTTGTGGTTTATCCTTCGTGGATTCTGGGAGACCTTCGGAAGTCTCGGGGTCCCTACTGAGTATCGTATACTCACCCCTGCATGGGCTATGCCCACACTACGTTTTGTTGGTTGTAGATGACAAACAGCGCTGATCATGGTTGAGGCTTGAGGAGCAGGATGGTACCCGGAGGTGGTCTATTAGGTGGTACGTACATGGAGAGGACGGCCAGACACGAGGTTCCATCGAGACTGACTGTACTCACCCATCAGGTGGGAGTTCCTAGAAGATGACCTGGTGGTTTCTGTTTTGACTTTCAGTTGTTGTACTTTACTTTCAGTTGTATTGCACTTTCAGTTGGGTTTGTATACTGGCCCATTTACTTTCCAGCACTTGTGTTTTCAGTTTACTTAGTGTTTACTTCAGTTTGCATACTCTGTGGTGTTTGTTCTCTTATAAAGGCAATTCCTTCCCTTTTTTCGGGATTTACACCTTTGGTGCTAGTCGCCAGCCCCTGGCCTATGGGAGGCGGGCTTGGGGTAGTCACGGCATGGGCCCCGAGGACGGGTCGTGACAAATTGGTATCAGATGAGTTCAGTTCTACTGTAGAACTCAGGACTCTGATCTTTCTACTATAGGAAGCAATAGTGTTAAGGGTATTGAGTGTGGTTATCAGTCCAGGGAGTCCAGTGTTGGTGCGGTGGCCGACGTATCCATACACCAGGACCCTAACTTCTGATTTCCGGCTCACTGTATGAAAACATTGATTGCATGTGTGTTTCAAAGTTTTCTTTGTGATTACTTGTGTCAGCTCACCAGGTATACTGTATTGACCGTGGCGCACATGTTTCTTTTCAGGATATCCCCACTACGACAACCATCTAGGGTTATGAGCGTTGTACGAGATGGTAGCCCACCGAATGATGAGGCCTCGGTACAGGGCCCCATTACAGCAAAGGCACCAGCGGTACCTCTACCCGTCGAGCCACCGATGCCACCAGCCCCAACAGCTGAGAGTGCACGTCGCCTTAGTGCACTGCACGAGTTTCAACGTCAGAGACCGCCGAGGTTCTGCAGAGAGATGGAACCTCAAGCAGTCAAGGACTGGCTGGAGGCTGTTGTTCGAGTTTTCAGATTAGTAGGGACACCAGCTGACCTCATGGTGATCCTTGTAGCGAGTCTCTTGCACGCGGAAGCAGGTAGATGGTGGAGCCTGATGCTCCAGGTGCACGACAAGGCATCACTTCTTTGGACGTACTTCGAGAGCCTCTTCCGCTCGGAGTTCATTCCAGCCACCCTCCTTGTGGTGCGCATTCAGGAGCTACTACAGTTGCGGCAAGGCAGTATGACTGTATCCCAGTACTTGGCGAGATTTACCGATCTCCCACGCTACTCCACAGACATGGTACGGGACCCATTCTTCCGGTCCTGGACCTTCGAGCAGGGAAAAAGGCATGAGATTAGGGCTTCGATGATCTCCCTCAGCATACAGACACAAGTAGGAGTACGGGAGTGAGCCCTTCTTGTAGAGAACTTTCTTGTTGAGCCTACACCAGTAGCGAGACCTACCGTAGGGTGGCACGTAGCGGAGTCTTCTACATCTGGCAGTCGACGGATGTCACAGGATTCCAAGCAGACCATACCATCAGGTAGACGACCTCAGTATACTGGCTCAAAGGTACGGCGCACACGGCGTAGAGCCATCTTTCCGAGGAGCAGATAGTGTTATGCATGCGGCGGGCAGGGCCACATGGCTCATGACTGCCCAACCCGCCATGCAGAGGAGCAGAAGATGGTTGAGGGACCACCCAGGCAGAGGTAGAGGTTTGACCGTGGTAGTCCGTAGGGAGCAGGCAGATGAGGCACAGGAGCTGGCCGAGCGGCAGGTGGTGGACAACGTTTTGAGGCTCCACCACCACCACCACCAGGAGGTCCACCCCGACCACAGGGAGCTGGCTGACAGAGGCAAGCTCAGCTTCAGGCATTGGAGGCCTACGACCACGGCGCGCTAGAGATGATTCAAGGTACTATCTATGTTTACTCCACCCTTGCTACAGTTCTTATAGAAAAAGGAGTGATTCATTATTTCATTGCCGCTGCCCTTGTTCGGAGCTCAGAGATTTCGACGGAGTCGTTGGCTCGATCCTTACGGCTAGAGACTCCTACGGGAGCAAACTCGACGATTATGCACTGGTGCCGGCAGTGTAAGCTTACTCTAATAGGCGAGAGATTTAGCTGGGATCTTCTTATAGCAGCGTCGAGGCCTTACAACATCATCTTGGACATGGATTGGTTATCTACGGTCCATGCTCAGATCGACTGTTTTAGGCGCAAGGTGCGGTTTGTCCGCACCGATGGGAGCAGTTTCACCTTCACCAGCGAGAAGGGAGCCTTTGCAGCACAGGATGTATTCATGCAGAGAAAAGGATAGTCGATCACTCTTCATTTGGCTAGACTCATCCTAGGAGAAGTGGACATGCGGAGTCTGAGTTTTCCTGTAGTGGTGGATCAGTATGCGGACGTCTTTCCTGACGATGTTCCAGGACTACCTCCTCGCAGAGAGGTAGACTTCTATATTGACATGTACCCTGGGAAAGCCCTGATATCTACTCTAGCATATCAGATGGCTCCCACTGAGCTTCGAGAGCTAAGGGTATAGCTGGAGGACTTTTAGGGTAAGGGATTCATTTGACCCAGTGTTTCACCCTGGTCTTCCCCGATATTGTTCACCGACAAGGCGGATGGGAGCTTGCGATTGTGTGTCGATTACCATCGCTTGAACCAGGTGACCATTAAGAACAAGTATTAAATTCTGAGGATTGATGACCTCTTTGATCATCTCAAGGGAGCACGGTCGTTCTTGAAGATACACCTCAGGTCAGGCTATCATCAACTCATAGTTCGAGATGAGGATGTGCAGAAGACGGCATTCAGATGTCGATATGGCCACTATGAGTTCTTGGTTATGCCTTTCGGCATAACCAACTCTCCAGTAGTGTTCATGAGTCTCATGAACAGGATCTTCCAGCCTTACCTCATTCAATTTGTCGTAGTCTTCATCGATGACATATTGATATACTCGACCACTGAGGAGGAGCACGCCTACCACTTGCGGGTTGTACTGGACACACTCCGAGAGCACCAGCTTTATGGTAAGCTCTCGAAGTGTCTGTTCTGGATACGTGAGGTCCACTTCTTGGGACACGTCATCTCTGAGACTGGATTTGTGGTGGATCATGCGAATATTGAGGCAGTGCCAGATTGGGAGCCACCCAGGAGCGTGGCGGAGGTGTGGAGTTTCCTAGGTTTGGTTGGTACTATCAGAGATTTGTGTTAGATTTCTCCAAAGTTGCAGCACCGCTTTCATCTTTAATGAAGAAGTGGAAACCCTTCATGTGGTCAGATAGATGTCAGTAGAGCTTTCAGGAGCTGAGACAAAGATTGACTAGTGCACCCATCTTGAGGCTGCCGGAGGAGGGAGTGGGGTACGTAGTTTACTGCGATGCATCAGGGACCGGACTCGGGTGTGTCCTGATGCAGGAGTGAGCATTGATCACCTATGGATCACGACAGTTGAGGCAGCACAGGCAGAACAATTCTACCCATGAACTGGAGTTAGCAGTAGTGGTCTTCGCTCTGAAGATGCGGCGGCACTATCTGATGGGCGAGCGCTTTACAGTCTACTCTGACCACCATAGTCTCAGGTATATCTTCTCGCAGAAGGACCTGAACCTGAGACAGCGGCGATGGCTCGAGTTCCTCCAGGACTATGAATTTGAGATAGTCTATACTCCTGGAAAAGGGAACTTAGTAGCTGATGATCTCAGCAGGAGGGCAGGCATTCAGCTTCTTGGAGAGGTGACAGAGTAGTTATCCGCGTTGCAGATATCCTTCGTGGATAGAGATGGGGCAGCCTTTCTATAGTCGCTCACAGTCACACCTCCACCTCTTCATCGGGTCAGAGAGGAACAGCGTGGGGATGTTGACTATGAGATGTAGCGTGCACAGATATCCTCAGGATAGGCACCTGATGGATTCTATGTAGGATGAGAGCAAGTTGTTCTTTTCAGAGGACGTACCATGGTACCAGCTACTTTGAAAGAGGAGGTGTTGAGAGAGTTTCACACTTCCCCTTTGGCGGTACATCCAGGGGTAGCGAAGATGTACCAGGATCTCAGACGGTAGCACTGGCGGCCAGGTATGAAGAAGGTTGTGGCAAAGTTTGTTTCTCGATGCCTCACCTGCCAGCAGGTGAAGGTAGAGCACCAGGTACGAGAAGGCTTGGTACATCCCTTGGAGGTCCTGGAGTGGAAGTGGGATGGGATATCTATGGATTTCGTGACTGGACTTCCACGTACTTCCAGAGGACACAACTCCATTTGGGTGATCGTCGACCAACTCACCAAGTCGTCCCACTTCTTACCCATCATAGAGCATGTCACAGTGGAGAGCTTGGGACGCCTCTACGTTCAGGAGATCATACGGCTTCATGGTGTTCCATAATCTATCATCTCCGATCGAGATGCTTGCTTTACTTCCCGGCTTTGGAAGGGGTTGTAGGAGGAATTCAGGACGCAGCTACGCCTGAGCACTGCTTTTCACCCTCAGATGGATGTTTAGACGGAGAGGACCATTCAGAATCTCGAGGACATGCTTCGTGCATGTGTCCTCGACTTTGGTCGCAGCTTGGAGGATCATCCACCTTTGGTGGAGTTTGCGTACAACAACAGCTACCACTCCACCATCGGGATGGCATCATACGAGGCATTGTACGACTAACCATGCAGATCACCTCTGTGCTGGACAAACCCTGGGGAGTCAGTACTTGTGGGACTAGAGATGGTCCAGGCCACGATAGAGAAGGTTCAGGTCATCCAGGAGCGGATGAGGATAGCTCAGAGCCGACATAAGTCTTATGCTGACGGGAGGCGGATACCACTAGAGTTCAAGGATGGCGACCACGTTTTTTTGCGGGTCTCACCTCGACGTGGATTACGAAGATTTGGTCGGGGTGGCAAGTTGTCTCCACGCTTCATCGGACCATTCTAGGTTCTCAGTAGGATAGGCAAGGTGGCTTATCGCCTGGCTCTTCCACCTTAGTTGCACCGGGTGCACGACGTCTTCCACGTATCTCAGCTGAGGAGATATGTGCATGACCCGACGCATATCATCGACCATGGGGAGTTGTACATTGATGACGGGGTGACTTTTGTGGAGGTCCCTGTGGAGATCGAGGATCGACAGGAGTGGTTCCTATGTGGATGGTCGATACCTCTAGTGTGCATCAGGTGGCAGCACGAGAACCTCCAGGAGAGCACATGGGAGTGGGAGGCTCAGATGCATGCTCAATACCCTCATTTGTTTCCCTAGTTGTGTTGTATATTTACGGGGACGTAAAGCCCTGAGGTGAGGGTAATGTAAAGACCCATAAATTTCAAGGAAATTTTTTCTTAAATTATTTGGGATTTTACGAGTACGCAGTTTCTGACAGAACCTGATTCTGAGGCCCGGTGTGCCCGGAATCAATTTCCGAAGTTTAGCTCGGGTACGTTCAGTGAACGAACGAGCGGGTTTTTCTAAATTTTGAATCGGTGCTCAGAATCGAGATCTGAGGGCACCGATGAAACCGAAGCATCAGAAATTTCTTAAGAAGACCTTTACTGGAGTTTCGTTTGCTCGGGAAGAATTGTTAAAAAATTTGGATTAAATATAAGGAAAAATAAAAATTGTGTTAAAAATTTTATTTCACTTATAAGTTGTTAAACCCCATGTGTGGGAGATGGGGTGGGACCCACTAAAATTCTAACTCCTCTTGATAGGATTTTAGTGAGGTGCGGCCCACATGAGCCCCACCCCTTAAAATTCCCCTAACTCCTCTTCCACATTTATGATGCCAACTTAACACTCTATTTAATTTTGAAAACTCAAGATTTAATTAATGAAATGAATTCAACTTTTGAATTTTGAAAGGTTTGTCAAAGTAAAAATAAAATAAGGGGTAGATTATTTTATTTTGGGGGGTTATTGTGTTGTGTGGAGAATTGAGAGAGGGATATTTCTACACTTTGAAGGACTTCATCTTCCTCCTTGAAGAACACGAAGAACACCGACACGCCGTTCCATCTTCTCTCCACGTCAAAGAAAGGGAGATGCCGCTTCCTCCTCTGATGATCTCCGTCAACGTATACGGAGCCTCACCCCACGACGTCGTTTTCCGTGAACTTCTTTGAGGTAGGGGTTTACTTAAAATTTAATCAATTAAATTTGTGCTTGTTCGTCATTGTGTATACTCGTTCTTTGGCCGCCTACTACCGTCACAACGGGAGGAGGTCGGACCGCACAAACACGGCCGATCCTCCTCCCCTTATTGTTTACCTTTGTTGTTCATGGTGGCGAAGATGGCGCGGTGTCGTTGCACCACGCGGGAACAAGAGAACTGCGGCCATAGATGGTCATGACGAAGGGGCGCGGTGTCGTCGCACCGTGGCCGGGGCGGGCCGCGGAGGAGGGGTGCGGCGCTGTCACGCCGCGCTGGTCGAACAGGGGTCGCGGCCTTCGGCCGCGGCGGAGCAGCAGGAGGTGGCCGGCCACCGGAATTCAAGGAGGCGGGACCCCCCGCGTGTCCCGCATGGCACAACCTGTCGGCCATAATGGCTGGCTGTTACCAAGAAAGTCGGGGGTTTGAAACCCCTGGTAGCCACCTAGGGTGGACCCCATAGGGGTCCGCCGTTTCGGGAAAACAGGGGGGCGCCCCCCCCCCCCCCCTGCATCCAGCTCAGCCTCGAGCCGAGCCGCGGCCCACGCAGGGCCAGACTGCTCGCGCCGGGCAGGACCAAGACCCAGGTCGGGTCGACCCGGTTCGGGCTGACCCAGGGGTATCGGGCCGGGTCGGACCGGGCCCGAACCCCCTGATTTCCAGACAGCTCCGTTCAAACACCCATAACTTGGGCTATGGACCCCCGATCGATGCACCGTCAGTTGCGTATCGATACAGTCGTTTTGGTATATTACACTCAAGGTTTTGGAGAACTTTGTGTATGGCCATGTTGGTTCGAACACGAAACCAACCGGGCCCTCGGAGCGGAAACGCTTATAACTTGAACTACGGACGTCTGATTGATGTGTCGTCGACTTTGTTGGATTCCTCTTAGTGAGAAGGTTCTTTTGTATTAATCCTCTCAAATTTTAGATGTAGTTGGAGTACATTCACGTTGGTTTTATCTTAAAAACCAATCGGGCCCCTGGGACGAATAAGTCAACAACTCTCAGACCGGGCGTCTGATTGACGCGCCGTCTATCGCATTGAGTTCCTTTTGATGAGGCGGAACTTTGTGATACATCAACTCTGGAACTCATGATAGTTGATGTATCTACCCCTTGGCTCATGTAGCGGTCCCTCCTGGAATCGAGCGTGCTATGTGCGGGAACCCTAGAGCTGGCCGCGACTGCGACGACGATGACGACTGTACTAGGATCCTCCGTGGGTTCGGCAGCGATGATGACCATACTGGAATCCTCCGTGGGTTCGACGGTGATGACTACTATTATTGTATCCTTTGTGGGTCCGGTAGTATTTGAATACTGTTCTTGTTTCCTATGTGGGTCTGGCAGTATTTGACTCTGTACTTGTATCCTATGTGGGTCCAGCAGAGTAGCTGGTCTTGTATCCTTTGTGGGTCTGACATCTTAGCTGGTCTTGTATCCTATGTGGGTCTGATAGCTTAGATGAATCAGTGGCTACATCTGATGATCTCTATTTCCTTACGAAGTGTATACCTGTGTGAGTTGAGTCTTTACTTTCAATCATTATCTTTGATTTGATTGACTTGCTTTCCTGTGTGGATTGGGTTGTGCTTTCCTGTGTGGATTGGGTTGTGCTTTCCTGTGTGGACTAGGATGAACTTGGGCTCGTGAATTGGAGCAGAACTAGAATTGATGACTTAGGTATATATATGGGCATATACCTAAGTAGTGTTGGTTGTTACTTTGTGATTGTATCTTTCTTTTGTGGTTTATCCATCATGGATTCTGGGAGACCTTCGGGAGTCTCGGGGTCCCTACTGAGTATCGTATACTCACCCCTACACGGGCTATGCCCGCACTACGTTGTGCTGGTTGCAGATGACAGATAGTGCTGATCGTGGTTGAGGCTTGAGGAGCGGGATGGTACCCGGAGGTAGTCTATCAGGTGGGATGTACACGGAGAGGATGGACGGACACGAGGTGTCAACGAGACTGACTGTACTCACCCTTCAGGTGGGAGTTCTTAGAGGACGACCTGGCGGTTTCTGTTTTGACTTTCAGTTGTTGTACTTTACTTTCAGTTGTACTGTACTTTCAGTTGAGTTTGTATACTGGCCCATTTACTTTCCATCACTTACTAGTGTTTTCAGTTTACTTAGTGTTTACTTCAGTTTGCGTACTCTATGGTGTTTGTTCTCTTATAAAGGCAATGCCTTCCCTTTTTTCAGGATTTACGCCTTTGGTGCTAGTCGCCAGCCCTTGGCCTATGGGAGGCACGCTTGGGGTAGTCACGGCACGGGCCCCAAGGATGGGTCGTGACATCATAAGCTTATTATCTTGTGGGATAAATAAATCAAATATCTTATATGTTTTTTCTTATGGAATATCTTCATATTACATTTCTATAATTATCTAATGAGAACATAAATTCCAAAAATTTATCTTATAAGAATCGAATTATCTTAAAAATGATCAGTTTTTTATTCTCAGAGTTAGATTATCATTCAAATACACTTTATCAATGTTTTATATTTTTAAAATTCAACTTATGCTTTTATTTTCATCATAAAATAAGTTTTATAAATAAGGAAAGGATAGTTTGAAAAGTGCACTTTTTTTCAAGGATAGAAATATCCTTTAAAGACGTAATCTACCTCATCTTACCATCTCTATCCATACCATTTTTAGAAAATAAGTACACACACTAATTAAGAGTGTATCACTTTAGTTTAAAAAATAATTACTCACTTTATTATGGGCATAAAATAGTGTTATTAGATTAAATCCAAAAGTGGAGATATAAAAATGGATGTATGTGGTTTCTTGAAAAGTAACAAAGAATAAATATAGAAAAAATATACATATATAGTCTTTTCTCTGTTATGAAATTTTTTCGTGATCATATCTATTATTGTGATTAAAATATTATCTTTTTCAATCAAATAACCCATAGAGATAATCCTTAAAGATATTTTTCTTCTTTGGATGATTCTTTTTCATATGTCTGTTGCTAATTGAAACTATGTGTCAGATCTACTTCAATCTTCTTCTTTTATCTTTATAAAGATGTGTACTCATTGTGTTCATGTTTTCTAAGACCATGTATAGGTCTTATAAAGGGACAGTCTAGATTAAATCTATTGGGCATTTTGTACCTAGTCATAACTACTTTCACATAGTTGGGATATCCCAAAAAGGGATTGGTATAGTGAAAATCATCAAACTCAAGTAGTAGAGTTTTAGAGGAGTATACTAGGGGATCTTTGTATCTTAAACCACTATAAATTCCCTATGTTATATTTGTTTTCTTCATATTTTATACTATTTTATGTATTTTTAATAAGATATGGTGGTTTTAGTAAATAAAGTGTTATTTTTAAGTAAATAAAATTTTTAAGAACTCAATTCACCAAATATCTGGGGTCATTGTATATAATTACCTGACCAATAATTAGTATTAGAGGAAGTGATTCCTGGGTTCTCATCTTTAAAAGGTTTAATTCATAAATATCTTCTTCAAATGGCTATAATGGTTGACAATAGAGATGTAATGTCTATAGTAAGAGCACGTTATTTCAATAATGTAAACTATGGATACTGGATGGACCATATGGTTATCCATTTGAAAAACATTGGAATATAAGTTTATCTAAAGGATGTTAAGCCCTATGAAATCCCCAAGACCAAACCCAAGACATGAGATACTATTGATGAAAGATTTTTAAGAGAACTATGATTTGAAATCTAAAGCTATGGATGATATTATATGTGGACTTGGTTTCGATGAGTTCAATAGAGTTTCTCAATGTGTTATAGTTAGTGAAATGTGTACAACTATATCATTATATTATGAATTTACTAATAAGGTGAGACAACTTGGGTACATCACTATAAATCTAAGGTTTGATACATTCATAATGATTTATTGTGATATAATTACTTATATGAATGGAATTTTAAGCAAAATTATAAACAATGTGGCTACCTTAGGAACTTTTATTCCTGAACATGATTAAGCTCATAGTGTTCTTCCATCCAAATGGAGTGAAATTTCATCTGCCATTATAAAATATATTGTTGTGAAATATTTAAAACTAAAAGATATTGTGGTCACACTCATAATGTATAAAGATGATATATAAGATGAGGATATAGTATACAATATGATAAATGTAGAAAATGATTATTTAATGGAATCTATTTCAAAGGATGAGAATAAAAATAAAGATATGTCATTTTCATGCTCATCTAATTAAGAGGCTTCAAGGAATTGAAATTCAAGTGATGATCACTCTCAATTTTCTAATAAGTTTAAAAATTTATATAACAAGAGAATATGATTAAAAAAATAATTTAACAAGTATATAAAGTATGATGAAAATACTAGAAAAGTCACATGATATGAGTGTAAGAATCTAGGACATATCAAGCCCGACTGACCTCAATTTCAAGTCAATAAGAAGTTTGGAAAAAAGGATCTTCAAAAAGGTTGGTTGAAATAAGAAAGATAAGAAATCTAAAAAGGCTATATGGAGTTCCTCACAGGACTCCATTAATGGCTCTAGTTCTAATTCTAAATATAAATTATCAAATTATAAGTCAAATATATGCTTCATGGCATAAACTGATGAGGTATATTCTACCTGTCACTCATCTTCCGAATCTAAACAAAACAAATGCACTTATGAAAAATTAAACGAGTAATGTTCTATATTAGAAAACCAATATGTGTCTCTAAATATAATGAACAAGACTCTAAATAAATCATATGCTATTTTTTCAATGAAAAAAAGGTTTTAAACAAATATATTTCTGAACTCAATGTTTAACTAGATTTTTATGCTTCTAGTTGTGATGTTTATAATAAAGAAATAAAATAATTATATTTTGAAGTTCAAAATATAAAGGATGATTCTATTTTTTTTACTAAGGAGTGATATTTAAAAAAAAATTCATGGAAAAAAAGTAAATAAAAAAATATTGTATATTAAGTAAGGTAGAAAAAACAAAGTTGTATAAAAACTATTTTATACCTATTTCTAAAAATAAAAACATATCTAATATTATTTGATTTCACTATTTCAAAGATTATCATTTTGAAAATGATTATTTCCAAAGAAACCCTGATATGTGTGGGATAAAGAATTAATTTATTTCATCAAAATTATTTATTTATGATTCTAAAAATTTGGGAAAATGTAAGTAGATTTGGATTCCAAAATATTCTCTAGATAACACTACTAGACCCAAGATAATTTGGGTACCAAAATATCCTTTTTCTTAATTTGTTTTTGTATAGATAAATACGCATCAAAAAAATGAAAAATGGTTTCTAAAAGTGGTTTATCAAGACATATGACTGGATATTTTCCAAATTTCACTCAATATCTATGATTTATGGAGGATATGTAATGTTTGATGACAATTCCAAAGGAAACTCATTACTATTAGATCTATTGGAGATACTCATTCAGTCCTTATAAGAAAAATAATTTATATTGAAGGTTTAAAGTATATTCTAACAAGTATTTCTTAACTTTATGATGATGTATATACAATTTATTTTTCTAACAATTCATTTTTAGTTTTTAAATACAAATCACTTAAATTTAAGGCATTAAGAACTAAAAATTTATATACATTAGATCTTAATCCTTTGTGTAGAAAAAATGTAAATATTTTTAATACTGAAATAAATGAATAATGGATTTGGCATTAGGGACTTGGACATTATAATGTTTATTCTTTGATAAAGTTGTCTAAAAGAAATTTTATTTCTTATTTACCTCAATATAAAGTGGATAAAAATAAACTACGTGATGCATTCCAAATGGGAAAGAAACATAAAAAATATTTTAAACTAATAAAATAGGTTTCCACTTTTATACCCTTAAAACTTAACCACATAGATCTATTTGTACTTGATAGAATAAAAAGATTATGTGGTAAATATTTTATTTATATTTTAGTTTATGATTTTTCAAGATTCGCATGGGTATATTTATTGAGTCTTAAAGGTGAACCTTGTTATACATTCACTAATTTATTAAAACTTATAAAAAAAGAATGAAAAGATTTTTAATTTGAGGAGTGACTATGGGGAAGAGTATGAGAATCATTAATTTCATTCATTTTTCTCAAAACATGGCATTAAACATACCCTTTTCCCCCTAGAACACATCAGTAGAATGGAGTTATTAAAAGAAGGAATAGGGTAATGTAAGAAATTTATAGAACAATGTTATGTGAATATACAATTTCCACTCACTTATGGAATGAAACTATTAAAACAACATTTTATTCCATTAAAAAAGTTATAATACGACCTATCTTAAATAAAACACCCTAGAATCTTTGTAATAATAAGAAACCAAAGGTCAGATACTTTAATATTTTTGTGTGTCACTTTTATATCTTGAACACCAAAGATAAATCTTGGTAAGTTCAATCCAAAGGATTATGGAGGAATATTCCTAGTATATTCTAATACTTCTAAATATTATAGGATTTTCAATAATAATTAAAAGTTAGTTTAATAATATACTCATATTAAATTTGATTAAAATGATCCTTCTGATCCCAAAAAAGACTCAAATTTATAACTTAAGTGATTTTATAGAAACCCTATAACTTGAATCTCTATTAGATGATAAAATGGATAATGATTTGTAATATGATCAAGAATAATTCATACATATAAGGAATGATTTTGAATAATTATAAATTTTACTACATATAAAACTTATAAACATTAAAGACTGTAAACTAGAAACTATTATATGAAACCAAGTAGGTGTTAGGACTAGGAGAAGTGTTGAAAACCTTACGTAATTTTCTATCTTTATTTACAATATTGAACCTAAAACCATAGAAGAATCCATGGATGATGAAAATTGGATAGTTTATATATAAGAATAATTAAACCAGTTCAAGAGTAACAAGGTATGAGAATTAGTTGATAGACCATATGACATTCATATTATTAGAATTAAATGGGTGTTTAGGAACAAACATGGTGATCAAGGTGTAACCACTAGAAATAAGGCTAGATTAGTTTCAAAAGGTTATAACCAAGAATATTAAATAGATTATGAGAAAATCTTTTCATGTTTTACTATATTAGAATCCATTAGAATTATTTTAGAATATTCATATCATATGAATTTTAAATTATATTAGATGGATGTTAAATATAATTTTCCGAATGGATTTTTATTGGATAATGTTTATGTTGAACAACCTCCTGGTTTTGAAAACCCTATTTTTCATAATTTTGTTTTCAAACTTAAAAATGTTTTATATGGTCTTAAAAAATAACCTAGAGCTTAGTATAAAAGATTAAGTTCTTTTCGTTTATTAAATAGTTTTAATATGGGGTTGGAGGACCCCACTCATTTCAAGAAAAAAATATAAAATTATACCTTTATTGTTTAAATTTATGTTGATGATGTTATTTTTTGTTCAAAAAACCATAAAATGTATAATGTATTTTCAAAACTCGTGAAAAAATGATTTGAAATGAGCATGATGAGTGAATTAAACTTTTTCCTTGGTGCTAAAATTTATATAACATATTTTGGAAATTGTTTAAATAAGTGAAAATACAAACTTTATTTACATAAAATATTTACACTTAAAATCAGTGAGTCTTTTTCAACTCCAATGAGTTCTAATATTAAATATGACTTTGATGAAGCTGGAAAACTAGTTGAAAACAAGTTGTATAGAGGAATAATTTGGATCTTGCTTTACCTCACTACAAGTAGACCAAATATTATTTTTTTAGTATGTATTTGTTCTCAATTTCAATCAAACCCAAAATAATTTCATTTGACTGCTACTAAATTAATTATGAGATATTTCAAAGTAACGATTTCCTTATCTTTATTGTTTCTAAATATTTATGAGTTTAATTTTACTTCATATTAATATACTGATTTTTTTTTGTGTAGACTAGATAGAAAGAGAATCTTAGAAACCTTTTATTTTCTATGAAAATATTTTGTTTCATGGTCTAGAAATAAAAAACCCTCTATTACATTATTTACTGTAGAAGTTTGATATATTATATCTGGTAGTTGTTGTGTGAAAGTATTATAGATGAAACACACATTAATGGAATTTGTATTTAATTTTGATCATATAAAAATAAAATTTTATAACATAAATTCTATCATCATTTAAAAAACCAATATATCATTAGAGAACAAAGCATGTGGATTTAAGGCATCGCTTCCTATAAGATCATTCACAAAAAAAGGGATATCTTGTTATAATTCATTTGTAAATAGAATCAATTAACAAAAAAAATTACTAATTTATTGCCTACTAATCGATTTGATTTTATAATATATAAATTATTATCATTTTATTTCAATTGATTTCATTATAATTATATTTTTTATAATTATCTACATGAAAATATATTTTTAGCCTCTCCTTTTTAATAATTGTGTATTTAGATTCGCTATTTTAGTTATAAACATTTCATAAAGTGACAAGTTGTCTATTTTTGTAATGATTACCTTTCTTGTCACTCTGTGTGACCTTTAATCTATCTCAAAAGATATAGAGAGACTAAATCAGTCTTATGGATAAAAAATCAAACCCTTTCAAACTTCAAAAACTTTCTTCATACATCCTCAAACCTTTCTTAACCTCAATCTACGAACCTAGTTTATTTTCATTTATATAATCATGGTAAATAAAAATCATTTTGATAGTTATACTTTCATTAGTTTTAAGAGACCATGGTCATTAATGAAGGTGCTCAGTGGTAAATCTATTGATTTTAGCTGTTTGGATAGAATTGACATGATGCTCGTGAAATTCATAAATAATAAGGTTTGAGATTACATTTAGGATTATAAGTGTATTGAGTTATTATTTAATAAAGAAGTTAAATCATTCTTTGAGAATGAATTCATTAATTTCAGGGATAATAAATACCTTATCATTTTGATAGTAAATCCGAAAGATCTCTCAATGTCATCTATGGAAATGGACAGTGTTTTTTGGTGTCCTCATGAGGGAAGTTTTGACTTCGATACCTCATTTTTATTATTGATTAAGTAATCCCAATTTAGAATATGAAGTCTCATTTTGGAGTTCTAGATATTAATAAAAAAATTAAAACATTTAGAACTGGAATGGAAAGTTTTCATTAAGTTCATTCAATATGAAATTGCTTAGTGAGCTGGTGAGTTTGAAAATATTATGTTTCAAGATATTTAATTTATGTATATATTTTATATATATAATAAATTCAATCTAGTTAGATATATCATGCGATATATGTGTCGCATTCAGAACAAGATTGTGAACTTCTATCCTTTTAGAAGGATTATGATGCTCATTTTTGTGAAAGTTGGTGTTCAACTTAATGATGTTATGGATACTCATTGTCATGGTTTGAAAAATATTAGCACTGGAGTGTTAAAAATAATTTTATACTTATATATTTTCTCTATAATGAAAATTTTTCCCATTGTAATTGAGGAAGATTTTTATGTAGCCCCTACTCAAGTTGACGGGGAGAAATATTCATGAATATTTGTTATTGGAATATCTAAAGAAGCTTCCACCAATATGGAACTAGATGAACTTTGAGTGATCTAACTCATAATGATAAAAGAAGGATATTTAGAGTGTTTTTCACTAATGAGATTAAACCTGAAGATATTTCTAGAGATGAGGAAACTAGTTAATAAATTGTATCCATGGTGATTTAGGATTTCATTTAGGTGCCTGCATTGAAGCAAACTCTCCTCAAGTTTATAAAGAGTGGAATCTTACAAATAATGTGATAGATTCAGTTGTGTATTTTTATATAACTAGAGAAGGTTTGGATATTTCCATCATAATTATTTTCAGTATTTTTTAGGAAATAACCATCTCTACAGTTGTCAATAAGGTTCCTTTGTTTGAAGTCTCTTAACTTGTTTTGGATGAAATGGGAATCAAAAGGGAGGAAAATCATTTTCATGGTAGTGATTTACCAGGATCTAAATAAAATAAACAATATGTTTTGTTAGTGGATAAAAGGAATAAGAATAGAGATTTAGTTGAACCCTATCATATATAAGATAATCAAGAAGTTGAGGAAAATCAATAAGTATAGGATAATTGAGAAAATACTTCTCTTTCTCGTGAAGAATCTAACTGTAATAGCACTGAGGTAAACACTATTGATATTTTAAATTGCGTTGATCAAATTATGACTCATTTTAATGAGTCTTTCATCTGGAATTAATTCATTGAAAGGTATGTTAGAAAATACTAGATATGAAATTTAAATTCTTAAAGAAAAATTTATTTTGAAAGGAAGGCTTGGATTCTGTAAAAAAGGTGTTGGAATATTAGTTTGATCATATCAAAAGAATTTCAAATGCTCAAACTAATGTAGTCTCTAAGATAGGACTTCATGGTTTAAAGATAATTCTCTAAAATCTTTTTGATTAATATCATAGAGTGCCTATAATTGGATCATTAAAGTAAGGATCATTGGCTCAAGCTTCCATGGAAGAGAAGTTAGAAGTTTTATTTATTTCCCTTGATTCCCTAACTGTCATAATTTCTTCTATGAAATGGAATATTATTTCTCTTGAGAATTTGAATGTGGTTAAAAGTGATCTCTATAAATATATTAGGACTATTACAAGATTTTTATAGAGTGATTTATAGAATCTAGATAAGGCTATGAAATATTTGGAAAGATGAATTCAAGATAATATCTCCTCTATTAAATAAATATCTATAAAGGACCACAATGATACATTCTTTATTGTAATTGTACATAGAAATATTATTGGATCACATTATAATAAATTTTATTTTTTGAAATAAAATCTTGTAGTACTTTATTATCTAGTCGCCCAGTCTCAATCATGTAATTACTCATTGACTAAAGATGACGCTTTTTCTGACCCTTTAGAGTAACTTTCTATAAATAAGGGTAAAAAATTTATAGTGAATGTTCCTAAAGCTATTCCATTTGTATCTAACCCTACCATTGGTGTTGGTAGTATTTTTAAGATAGTTAGATGGATGTGCTGAAATAATTTATTAGTATTTACACAAGGAAGTCAAATTTTTAAAGTTGTATCAGTACCTCTGGATAAAAGTCATGGAAAAGTTTCATTATTCTTCTTGAATTTTGTTGTAATGACATTGTGAAGAGAATAGTAATGTGTGTATATGCACTCTTCCAATTACATGGTCAATGATCACTTAGACCTGAGATTCCTTATCACCACCCTACTACCTCGTAGCTCCTAAAATTGATATTTTATCTTGCTACCATGTTTACAAGGGAGAATCATAAGTTCAGTCCTAAATCCTCGACTCATATTTCCACATCCTCAAAGATTTGGTTCTCTCCCATGGGCATATATTATTTATCCAAAAATTATAAATCATTTTTTGGAATTTAGTTAAGCACCATCAAGATAGTTCCTTATATCAGATCTTTTCTTATAGGTTGGTTTGGATAAGAAATCCCATTAGGTGATCTAGGTGGAAAAAGTGTTATTCCTAAATTTCCTACCTCAAATTTTTCACCCGAGTAGTCTCGATCGTCTAAGAGTACACCTCCTAAAAATCACCGTTATAATGTTCCACTAATAAACTAATTAGTCTCTTTATTTTATTTACCTAATAAATTTTCATAACATTTGTATCTCTAAATGTTTTTTTAATGTTTATCGTTTGTTCTATGAGTGATTTTTCATTACTTTTATTATATGTTTATCATTATTCTCATTGAATGTTTATTTATTAATTCCAATATTATCATTAGTCATTCCAATGATTTATATTCAAATCATTTCTACCAGTTCAAGTTACACATCAAATGTGTTTTCTCTATACTTTGACCATCCTATTTGACATCATAAAAATGAGGAGTATTTATTGGAGTATTTTGTCAAAATGTTTATCATACTTCACCACATATTCAATATTTTCTTTAAAGGAAAAGTAGTTATATGATCCTATTGGTTATTTGTTTTTGGGTCTTGTGATTATCAAAAGGGGGTAGACTGTTGGATATACTTATTTTGTTCCACTGTATCTCATAAACTTGTTTATATTTTTATACACAAAAAACCTCATTTTTTATTAATATTTGTATCTTAAGTGTTTTAGGATCATGTCTCTTATACTTAACTCGTTTGAATATTTTTGAGTTACATCAAAATATTTTCTATGAAATTTCTCTTATGCCCCTAAAATTATCTTACACACTAAAGAATTCTCTTATGGAAAAACTGATTGCTTGTGATAAATTCATGTTTTTGTTAAGGATTTTATCTTCTAGAAGATCAATGTAAGTAAATTATCTTATAAAGTAGATGAATTTTATTATGAAAATAATTCAAACTCATAATTAAGAAGATGATTTTATGTCTAAATATTTTCTCTTATGTGGATCATGATTTATCTTATAAAAAGGAACTTCATAAATTAATTATATAACATGCTGATGAAATAAAATATCTAATAAGTTTTATCTTATGAAAGTTATTCATCTTATATTTATGAAATTATCTTATGAGAATAGTACTTCCAGATATTTATATTACATAGATCCAATTATCTTATATAGGACCAACATTTTATTCTTAGAGTTATAGTATATTTTGGATACACTATGCCATTGTTTTATCTTTTTAAAATTTAACTTATGCATTTATGTGAATCAGAAAAGAAATTATCTAAATAAGGAAAGACTAATTTGGATATAGTGCCTTTTTAAGAATAGAAAGATCATATGAAGATTCAGTATTCCTTATCCTTCCATATCATGCCATATTTGAAAAGGAAGGACATACACTAATTAAGATTTTTTCACTTCAATTTTTAAAAGGACAATTTTCTCGACCATTGGGATTAAAAAATGTGTTTAGTTCATATTCAAAAGTGGAGATATGAATAGGGATTCATGAAGGTGCATGAAAAATAATAGTTATTAAATACATAAAATATATACATTCACATAGTATTTGATATTTTTCAGGATTGTTTATTTATCATCTCTGTTTTTGTGCTTACAAGATTATTTTTTATAATCAAAGAACCTATAAAGTTTCTCCTTGAAGATATTCTTCTTCTATCGATGTTTCTTTTTAATCTATCAGTTATTATTTCAAATTGCTTGTTAGATCTACTTCAATATTATTCTTCTTTATCTTTTTAATGATATTCACTCGTTGTGTTTAAGTTTTCTAAGATCATGGATAGGTCTTGTAAAGGTTGAGCATGTTTTAAATCTCATGGACTGTTTGTACCAAATAAAAACCTCTTGCACTCTGTTGGAAAGTCCCTGGAAAAAGGAAAAGTATAGTGAAAATTTCTAGACTTGAGGATTATAGTGTTGGTGGAGTGGTCTAAGGGATATTTATTCCAAAAACCACTATAAATTTTCATTAATCTATCTTTCTCTTATTGTTTTTCATTCCATTGCACATTCATAATAAGAGAAGATATGAAATTTATATTACCTTTAAGGGGGGGTGATTTTTTAGTTGATGATAATTTCAAATAACTCAATCCACACGCCCCCCCCCCCATATTCAGTCATTGTGAAACATTTATCTGACTAACATTTTCTACCTTTTCCCAAAACTATCTAAAAATGAAGATATCGTCATGTGTATGTGTAGGCTACCAACTCCATGAACAGACTACTTGATTTTTCTTCACCAACTAACATAAATGGTTATAAAATTATATTTAATGTATTAATATGATTTTTATAAAAGTATTAGAATTATAAAATTAAAAAAAATCATATCTTCATCCTGATTTATGAAAAATAATTGTGTCGTCTGTGTGTACGTGCAAACTACCTCTACCACAAAAGTGACATATTTTGTTTTTAACTCTAGTATATTATTATTTATTAAACTATATTATAAATTGATTCACCACAATAAAAACCTCGAAATAATTTCATTATACTTTTTTAATAATGGTATTATGTCAAAGGAATCACTTTCTAAACCATACTCACCCATAGATTATAGCCTGTTCTTGTTTGGGTTGGTTTAATTACCTACATGAACAATGTTATAAATTTATATCATGGGTAACTAAGGAAATATAAATATTGGTAATATTGGAAAATAATAAGTAAATAATTATTATTTTTTGAGTTATAATGTTAATATATAACCTGCTATTAAGATAACATCCCTCGTTAGTTAAAATTACTGAAACAAGCTCATCACTGGCTTCGTCATCATGAATCATAAGTAAAATACTTATTAAATTAAATTAGAACAATATAGATCATTATAAAAAATCAATTCTAGAACCTATAATGACATTTTAATGATGAAATTTTAATCAATAAACAAGAATCAAAATCGCCATTATGAAACTAGTACTAAACAAATAATCAAAGCTAATACCATTCGATGATGAAAATAAGATATAACTAAGTAATATATTTATAATAAATTGTTATTAATGAATTTTATAGAAGTTTATATATATGAATAAGGTTATAAAATAGTTTATTAATATAGTTATTCTTATTACACATAAGGTTAAATATCTTTCATGCAATTTAGGAATTAAGGTAAGGGTATTTGCATCTCCATTTTGATTCATTAAGATAAGAAGTGTATTCACCGCATGTTTCCTTTTATTGTGCATATATTGACCATGGATTTATTCTATCATACTTTTTCATGAAATATAAGGGATTTATAAATCCATATCATGTGCTGACTTTCATTGGTTATCAATTCAAAAGATAAAAATGATGTAATAGTTTTGCTAGCTTAAACACCTTTTATTTAAGTTATAATGTCTCATCTTAAACTTCCTACTTAAATTATTTTTTTCTTATAACCTAAGATTTTATATTTTAATTTCTCTTTCTTTATAGTAAAAATTACTCTTTTGATTCAAATATTCCTCCTTGATAAATTTCTTCCCCATAAAATTATTACATTGTTAAGAGGAAATATCATTCTCTTTAATGGTGATTTTTCTTCCATGTCTATATTTTTCCTTTATACCAATGTTATCATTTATATTTGGAAGCCTAATTATGTGTTATCTCATGTGACCTTCATATTTCCCTTATCCTATTTTTAAAATAAATTTTTATTATCTATTTTTTATGATGTGGGATTTCAACAAATGTATTTTAAAATATCAAAAATGTTTTCCTTCCATGTTCATTTTTTTAACTTCCTCACCAAATTTAATTAAGAAAGTATTCATGTATTTTTTAAGGCTCCATTAATGAAGTTTATCTTTTAAAAATTAATTTTTTTCAAAATTTATCACTTCACCTTTTTTAAAATAACTTTTTAAAGTCACCAATAATTTCATCATTTTACGATAAGGTTAGAAATGTTTTCTAAAGTCTTTTTTTAAGGATTTTATGCTTGAACACATTCTTTTTCCATTATAACCATTATTTTCAATGAACCTTCCTTTGAATGTTTAAAAAAATTAAATAATTATAATTTTTAATGATTATAAAATGAAAAGGGGAATTTCCTATTATTTTTCAAAGTGATTTACTCAATGATATTTAAAGGGTATTTTTTATCTATATCAGCATCCTAAATGACCCTTATGTTATGCTGGTAATATATTCTTATAAAACCATCCATATTTTTACTCAGGATGGATTATAAAATTATAAATGTAGATTTTAATGAAACCTACCTCTTTTCCATAGGTTAATTAAGTGATGTTTGAGATATTAAATTTTCTAGGAACTCTTGGTACACAAATTGAAGTGACCCAAGCCAAACACGTCTTTATTTTACAACATTTCCATTAGGTAAACATTATATGTCACAAAATAATCTCACAATCCCAAAAATGGAAAGTTTATTATCATTGAGGACTGGTTAAAGAAGAAACTTATTTTACAACCCTTGTGAACAATTCCCCATAATTGAGCAACACTAGAATCCCTTCTATACCTCTTATATGTAATACTCTTCTTCATAACCTGGGTAAATAGAAACATAAGAAATGGGTGATCTCGAACACTCAGTAAGTGTAAATATAATAGATAATAATAAAATATCATAAGTGATCATAAGATGATCATAAGAATATAATCAAGATGAATAAGAAACTCATGACCAACAAAAAATAGATCATTGTAGTTGGGGTTTGGCTTAGTGGTAAGCACCTTGTAATCCTACATGAAAATGGGGGTTCAAAACCCATTGGGCAGAGGGTACTGTAGCATCACTGTAGCGGCACCGTAGCAGCTGCAGTACTGTTGATTGGCGGGTACTGTAGCGGTGGCAGGGCACTGTAGCAACGGCGGTACTATGCGGGTACTGTAGCAGCTGAGTTACTATTCACAGAATGGCAATTAGGCAAAAAAATTGGGCCTACGGACTATATAATGGGATATAAGCCCACTGGGCCTTCGGGCTATGTAATGGGTCTCCATCTACCTAGTTAAAAGAGGTCTTTGATTTTCTTTAATAATAAAAATGAGGCTTCGGCCCCAACCTTAAAAAAACAAAAAATAAATCATAAATCATGGAATAAGACTTTTCATAACATAAGACATGATTAAAAAGGGTGTAGAAACATGAACCATGAGAGCATAATATAAGAATATAGAAAAACTTTCAAATATGGAACAAATATAACTATAGGGAACATTAATTTCATGATCCAAACCATCAGCGATCATGCTTATGAGAAACTAAAACATACTCACAAATACTTATATGTTGAGATATAAAATTTTAACCAATGCATTTGAGGGCGATATAGGACCCCACATATCATTCATCCATACTTATGTGTTCCACTTTAAAACAATCATTTATCATATCATAAAGAACCCATGGTAAGAAAATAGGTTTCATTACTCACATAAAAAAGAACCCATGTAAATAAAATGGATTTCACTCATCACATCATTAAGAATACATGGTAATAAAATGGATTTTATATCATTTTTAAATGGATTAACATGTGTAAATCATTCATAATTCCATAAATGATCATAAAATTATAACCCATGGAAAATAAATGGGTATCCAAATACATTTAGGAATATTATAAGAAAATACACCTCAATCAAGATAAAAATCATATGATATTTAAACCATATAGATAATGGGTATAATTTTAAGTTAATAATTTCCTTAATAAATAGATGAATAGAATATTTGTGAACACCCTTTAATCAAAGGGATAAAAAAATAGAGTATTTACAAAATAGAGGCATCAGAAGAAAAATTGCACTTTTTCATAGTGGGTGGTTAGATAAGGAAAAGGCAGTTGTATATCATATCTTTGATAGAAAAGAACATTGTATAATATAACCAGAGATAGAAGTTGGATGTTCAAATTTGAGGAATATCCTGAATACAGTATAGGATATGTCAAAGGATAATGACTTAGATAAGAAACACATTTTCATGACCTTTAAAAAATCACTTTGGAAATAAGAAATATCCTTGATCATTTGGAATAATTTTTTAAAAAAATATTTAATAAAACTATGAGGAAAGTAATTTCTTTTATAGACCATGAAAATATATAGGTAAAGTTTTATAAAAAATTGTAAAGTTAGTATAAATTTTTGTTAACATGGAATAAAAAACTTAAAAATATTCTTTAGGATACATTTTTAAAATTATCGTAAAAATAAGAAGTTACAGGAAATTTTCAAAATTTATTTTCAAAAAGGTGAAGTGCGAAATTTTAAAAAATTTAATTTTGAGAAAGAAACTTCAATAATAGATCCTTAAAAATACATAAAGGTTATCAAAATAAATTTGGGGTGGAATATAATACATTTTATATTAAAAGGTTGTAAAACCCGTATAATATTTTGAAATATCTTTATTGAAAAATCACATCGTAAAAAGCGTAACAAAACTTACTTTTTAAAATAAAAGAATAGAAATGTGGTGGTTATATTATATAACCCATAATTAGTTTTCTGGTTATAAAGGAGAAAATTAATGGGAAAGTAAGATTTGGTTAATAAGGGGAACCCTTATTAAAGAGGATGTGAATTATTCTCATCAATCATATGCTTTGAGAAAGAAATTTTGGCAGGGTGAAATATTTGAATTAAAAGCTAAATTTATATCATATAGGAAGAAAAACTACTATTAAATAAAATCAAGTTGTGTAAAAAACAAATACTTTAATAAATAAGTTCAAGAAGAAGCGTTTTAACTCAATAAATGAAGATGAGTTAAAAAAAACCTTACGGTAATGGAAACAAAACAATAAAAAGAACATGATAGCACTACGGGGAAAAACTGTTATTTGTGATGGGTTATTTGCGACGGGATTTATTCCCGTCGAAAATAGTCCGTTGAAGAGGTTATTTGCGATGGGAATAGCCACTTCGTCGCAAAAAATTATGTGTTGTTTGCCCGCCAAACCGTGCGAAAGGGTATTTGCGATGGGTTAGCACCGCCCGCCGTAAATGTTAGGAGGCGGTTAGACCTAATTGCGACGAGGGATCCCCCGTCGCAACTAGTTCGACCCCCAGAGGTTATTTGCAACGGGATGTTGTCCCGTCACAAAAAGTGTATCGGCAGGTCCCTTTTGCGAGAGGGCCCATCACAAATTACCTTTTAACTACTGACCGTAATTAATGCAGCCGAAGGAATTTGCGACGAGTTTCGTCGGAAAAGTACTATTAGTGATAGGAATCTCACCGCTAATACTCTCGTGGCAACTAATCTAACCTATATATACCCCCCCCCCTGCGTTTTTTCTTCACTCCGCCTGAATTTCTTGTTTCTTTGCTTTTGTAAACTCTAATTTTAGAGTGAAAATTTTTGAGAGTTGGCTTTTTTTACGAAGAAGTTGTGAAACCGCCTACAATTATAAGAGATCAAGTTTAAAGGTGTTTATGTTTTATTTAATTTAGCATTTATTTCTTTTCTTTATATGAATTTTAATTATTGTTGACTAGTTGTAATTAAGTTATATTTAAATTGTTTTGTCATTAGTATTTGGTTTTTAATAATAAAATTAAATTATTAGTACTAATTCTTAGTAATTATTAATAATTAATAATTATTAACGATAATTTGTAATGTATATAAATATTTAGCAGTAATTAGTAATTAGTAACTGTATTTTGCAGTAATTAATAGTAATTAACACTATTTAGTAATAATTAGAAATAAATAGTAATAATTAGAAAAAAATAGTAATAAATATTAACAATTAGTAATAAATAGTATTAATTAGTAATAATTAGTAATAAATACTAATAAATAGTAATAAATACTAATAAATAGTAAAAAATACTAATAAATAGTAATAGATATTAATAAATACTAATAAATACTAATAATTCGTAATAAATACTAATAATTAGTAATAAATACTAATAATTAGCAATAAATACTAATAAATACTAATAAATACTAATAAATAGTAATAAATATAATAAATAGTAATAAATATAATAAGTAGTAATAAATATAATAAATAGTAATAAATGTAATAAATAGTAATAAATATATTAAATACTAATAAATACTAATAAATACTAATAAATACTAATAAATACTAATAAATAGAAATAAATACTAATAAATAGTAATAAATACTAATAAATAGAAATAAATACTAGTAAATATAAATAAATACTAATAAATTGTAATAAATACTATAAAATAGAAATTAATACTAATAAATAGTAATAAAAACAAATAAATAGAGACAAATAGAAATAAATAGTAATAAATAGTAATAATACTAATAAATACAAATAAATAGTAATAAATAGTAATAAATAGTAATAAATAGTAATAAATAGTAATAAATTGAAATAAATAGTAATAAATAGAAATAAATACTAATAAATATAACTAAATACTAATAAACAAAAAAATACTAATAAATAGAAATAAATAATAATAAATAGTAATAAATGCAAATAAATACTAATAAATAGTAATAAGTAGTAATAAATACTAATAAATAGTAATAAATACTAATAAATACTAATAAATAGTAATAAATACAAATAAATAGTAATAAATAGAAGTAAATAGTAATAATTAGTAATAATTAGTAATAATTAGTAATAATTAGTAATAATTAGTAATAATTAGTAATAAATAGTAATAATTAGTAATAATTAGTAATAAATAGTAATAATTACTAATAATTAGTAATAATTAGTAATAATTAGTAATAAATAGTAATAAATTGTAATAAATTGTAATAATTAGTAATAAGTAGTAATAAGTAGTAATAATTAGTAATAATTAGGAATAATTAGTAATAATTAATAGTAATGAGGAATAATTAGTAATAATTAGGAATAATTAGCAATAATTAGCAATAATTAGCAATAATTAGCAATAATTAGCAATAATTATAAATAATTAGAAATAATTAGCAATAATTAGCAATAAAATCAATTTTAATAAATTTTAATAACTTGGCACTATTTTTAGTGGATTGACAGCACTCCTTTTGCTCGATGACTCTTCTCCTTTCAACTCTCACTGACTCAAAACATTATGAAAAGTATGCTTCTATATATGCATATCCAATCCTGTATGAACGAGTTAAATATGCATTCGTTGGACCACATTTTTCATAATGTTTTCAGGCAGTGACAGTTGCAAGAAGAAGATTCATCGAAGAAAAGGGGCTCTTTTTTCTGCCGGCTCATTTACTTGCATCTTTTTCACACTGAAATCACAAAGAAGAATCTGGTCAGAGGTACGCTTATTCATTCTCGTATACACGAGAATAAATAAGCGTACCTCTAAGAATATTCTTCGTTGTGATTTCAGTGTGAGAAAGTTGCAAGTAAATGAGCCCCCAGACAAAAGAGTAGTCTTCAATCCACTGGAAATTGTGTCACCCATAATTAATGGTAATTATTAAGAATTAGTTGTAATTATTTATCTTCTCTTTTTGGATAATGTTTTTCTAATTTAAAATTATTCAAAAATGGTAATGATTTTATATTTTGTAGAAAAATATGGAACAAGGAAGTCGACAACAGTCATTATTGGATGATCGTGCTTGGATAAATCAGCGCAAAAATCCAAATAGTTCTGGTTTGAATCTTGTATATATTGAGGGTGTTGAATCTTTCTTATCATTTGCATCATCAAAACCCAAATTTGTTTCATAATGAACAATTAAGTGTCCTTGTAAAAAATGTTCTCTGAGAACGTTTGACACATTTGACAAGGTTGGAGGACATCTCTTGTGGTTTGGTTTTCAACCAGATTATGTTTTTTGGTATCAATATGGTGAACGCAGTTCCAGAGAAGATACTAATAACTTGATTCCGGATCTATCACAGTTTCGAAATTTAGTACATAATGTTGCAGGTCCATCTGTTTAACAAACTGAAACTCATGATACTATTGATTTAACTCCTAAGTTGGCACCATCTGAATTTTATGAGTTGTTGAGGTCTGCTGATGATGCATTATATCCTGGTTGCAAGATAAGAAAATTAGAAGCAGTTGCAAAATTTATAGCTATTAAATCAGATAATGCAATGTCAAATAACTATTTTGATCAAATATTTTCTTTGGTTAAAATAGTGTTACCTAAAGAAAATGTGTTTCCTGTAAATTACTATGAGAGAAAGAGGTCGGTTCGTAATATGGGTCTTAGTTATCAGAAGATCCATGCATGTGAAAATTATTACATCTTATATTCTGGTGAAAATGAGTCCTTAGATAGTTGTATCACATATAGACAATCGAGGTATAAAGAATCTCAAATAGGGAAGTATGGAACGATTCTTGTGAAAAAGTTGAGATATTTTCTCCTTACACCCAGGTTGCAGCATTTTTTTATGTCTCAGAACACAGCATCAATGATATCATGGTACAAAACCAAGATTTCAACTAATAAAAGCTTGAATCATCCATCTGATGGTGATTCATGGAAACATTTTGACTGACTACACCTGTCTTTTTCTTTAGAAGCCCTAAACATGCGATTGGGTCTTTCTACTAACGGTTTCTATCTATTTGGTTCTTATGGTAGTCAGTATTCATGTTGGTCTATCTTTATAACTCCGTATAATTTACCTCCATGGATGTTGATAAAGGATCCCTATATCTTTTTGACCTTATTAATCCCAAGACATTTGAAAAATAATATTGTTTTTTATTTTAAACCATTGATTGATTAGTTAAATTCATTGTGGAGTAATGGTGTTAGTACATATGATGTTGCTACAAAACAAAATTTCATATTAAAAGCTACGTTGATATGGATGATTAGTGACTTCCCGGCATATGGAATGTTATCTGGCTAGATTACACATGGTTTGAAATCATGTCCTTACTGTATGAAAGACAACAAATCCTTTATGCTCATTAATAGGAAAAAACCTTTCTATTTTGACTGTCATCACATATTTCTTCCAACCAATCATCCTTTTTGGAGGAACAAATATCATTTTAGAAAAGGCACAATTGAAAGGGATGAACCTCCGAAAAATGATCTCAGTTATAGAGTTAAAATCAGTTCTATTTCCATTACCTCTCATCACATTTTGTCCAAAAGTAAACCAATAGAAAATTCATGGCTTTGGGAAAGATCATAATTAGATAAAACGGAGCATTTTTTGGGATATTCCATTTTGGTATTATTTTTTGGTCTGACACATGTTGGATGTCATGCATATTGATAAAAACTATTTTGATAATTTATTTCATATATTTTTGGATACACTGGGTAAGATCAAAGATAATGTAAAGGTACGATTAGAGCTTACCCAAATTTGTAGACGACCGGGACTTAAACTATTTCAAAATGTCAGATCACAGAGGTTAATGAATCCAAAACAAGCTTATACACTTTCCAAAGAGATTCTCTTATTATTTTTTTGTGGATTGCAGATTTGAGACTTCCATATGGAAATGCTTAAAATTTGGTTAGATGTGTAAATAATGGTCATATTATTAGATTAAAAAGTCAAGATTATCATGTTTTAATGGAAAGACTTATGCTGATTAGATTCAGAGGTTTTTTGAATTATATGATTTGGAATTTGATAACAGATATATCATATTTTTTCAAGATATTTGTGTGGCGACAACAGACTATGATGCACTAAGTAAACTGGAAGAATATGTTGTTGTCATTATATGTAAACTGGAAAAAATATTCCTGCATACTTTCTTTGACTCAATGGAACATCTGATATTACATTTTCCACATAAAGCTAAATGTAGAGGTCTGATATAGTTTCTATGGATGTACCCATTTGATAGATGCATGCAGAAATTGAAGAAAAAAGTACGTAACAAAGCATCAGTTGAAAGCTCAATTGTTGAAGCTTATTTTCTATAGGAAATTTCTTTTTTCTACTCTCATTATTTTGAATCTGAATATCCCTTATAACACAACCGCATGGGATGGAATTAGGGGAATGTTGATGATGAAATGAACAATCAATTATCAGTTTTTAATCAGCCATATTTTGGCTTTAGTGGAGTTCTTGAATAATGACTTTCATATGAATAACATCACAGAGATCATACATATGTTCTTATCAACGGTGAAGAAATGACATCATTTGTACTATGATTAATTCTATCACTATTCTATAATTTATGTTACAGTAAGTAAACTTATTTTATTTATAGGTTATATGATAATCATATCAAAAAACAGATTCCAAAAATTACAGCAGCTGCTCTTGAAGAACACTGATAAAAAAAATTCCCAATGGTTTCAAAAACTGGTAACATGAATTATTGATGGTTTAACATATCAATTCAGTTTATTATTTATTATATTGATAATTGTTTTAAAATTTTCAAGTGTCTCAACATGCTTATAAAATTGATAAGAGACTATGTATATTGAGTAACCCACAATCCAAAATGGTTAAATCTTACAATGCATATGTGGTGAATGGTTTTATATTTTATACATGTGCATATGGGGAATAAAAAAACAATGAACAGTGGAGTTTTCTTGAGAGGATCGCTTCATAGAGAAACTGAAGTTGACTTTTATGGCATGTTGGATAAAATTATTGAACTGTGTTATCTAGGTCAAAATTACATAACAATGTTCAAATGTTGGTGGTTAGATAATGAGAGAGGCTTGCATGTTCATCTGATTCATGGAATCGTCGATATTAAATATAATATTCTTCTTGCAGTAAATGAACTATTTTTACTAACTCAATAGGCACATCAAATATATTACAAAAAGTATTATGCTACTTCCAGAGACCTGGGTGATTGTTGGAGCATAATAAAAATGAAATATCAGGAAAATCATTTTACTCAAACTGAATGTGGTTCTGATGAAGTTCAAGGAATTGAAATTTTTCAAGAGACTACTCAAAATCTATCCTTTTCACAAATATATGCGAATATCAATGATGAAACCCAAAAATTAAGGGTCAATGGTGATGATGATGTTAATGATGTTACAAATGAATTCGAAATGGAAAGATATGATGAAACTGAAACTCATATGGATATTGATGATGTCGATGATGAATATAAATACATTGACATCTTTAGATATGAAGATGATGATGAAGGTGAACATTGACACAATTAAATGCTAGTTATAATCATAACTAATATATATCTATATGTAATATTTATTTTCAACTTTCTACTAACAACAATAATTTTGTGTTTTAGATAGACCCTGATCTACTTCGTGAGTTGGAGGAGGCTGAGCTACCTTTGGATGAAGAGGATTTGGGATCATCTGAACCCCAGGATACTAGCAGTTCAGGGAGTACACGGAGGGGACGTGTTCTTTCATGACTTATGATTCCTGAATCTATCCCCAAGCAGCGTCCACATCTTGGTTTCGATCCACGCATGTGGAGATATGATAACCTGTGTATTTTAGTTAGCTTTCATTAATTTATTTATATGAAAATTATTTGATTATTTGTTCTTTTTTCATAGTTTTGTGCATGTAGCTGTTGGGCAGGGGAGCGCTATCTTGCACAATTATTTTTCTCAACCAAGGATCACATGGGAAAAGATTCTCATTGATGTTTGACTTGGAATGTTCAATAATTGGCTGGTATGTAAGTAAATAATATTTATTTAGAAATTTATTAAATTAATAACTTTATATTATAAATTATTTGTAGGTTTTATGTTATCTCATCGATAATAGCATGGGTGGAGTTATCTACGAGGCATGGTAAGTGTCTATGTGTGATCATTTATGTCAGTTTTTTCACAATTTGATAAGGATAGCAATTAAGAAAGCAGGAGAGATAGTATTTGATGAGTCCTATAGAGCCCACCGACCAGAGTATATTCCATCTCATATTTGGGACGGATTATGTTCACACTAGTTGAGTGGTGGATTTCAGAGGAGATCTTCATTTGGCTGACAGAATCGGGGGAGACAGGAGGTGACACATAGAGCTGGTAGTTTCACATTAAGTACGCATAGAGAGCATCTGGTAAGTATCTTTTTTAAATATTTTATATAACATTACATATAAATAGTTTATTTTATATTCATATAGGCATTCGAGCATCCCGATATTACAGAGTACGACATTTATCGGAGGATGTACAGTGATCTAGCCACTAGAGAGATTTGAGGTGATCGCCAGTGTCAAATTGTGGTCAGTATTATTTATTTTTTAGTTTTAAAATTAACTACATATAATATTTTCACTATTTTAATTTCAAATTGAAACTAAAGGAGTTATATGAGGTCGCGATCTCTTAGACATGGGCTGAGAGTCAGGCTGAGACGGCTGATCAGACTAGTGCCCACCATTTCGATGAGGCGGCATGGATGCAGGCGACCCAGTATGACTTCGATAAGGGCCGAGTAGTTGGTATCGGCTCTCATTTGACTCTTGGGACTTATTATGGTACTTCTACAATGTCAGCGTCCAGCTCGAGAGGAGCTCGTGGAGAGGAATCATCTTCTGGCTCATAGTATCAGGAGCAATTGTGAGATCAAACTGAGCTTATAAAGAGTTTTCATAAGCAGCATGAAGAGATGTGTCAACAACATCAACAGCAGCAACAGCAGTACGAGGAGGACATGCGTCGATGGCAGTAGCAACAACAGTAGCAGCATGAGGAGGACATGTGTCGATGGCAGCAACAGTAGCAGTAGCAGCAACACGAGGAGGACATGTGTTGATGGCAGTAGTAGCAGCACGATCAGATGGAGTACAAGCACCATCTGACTCATAGTTTAGGGATGGGGTTTCTTACACCATCTCCTCCAACTCCTCCAGAAGACTATCCCCCCAGTGATTTTTTTGTTTTGTTAAAAACATTTAAATTGAACATTTGTTGTAATATGAACTATTTATAGTTTTTGTCTTTTATATTCGTGCAAATATTGCATAATTATTTTTATTATTTTTAATATTTTTTTATTTTTTTATTTATTATTAGTATTATATTTTTTAATGTTTGTTTATTTTACTAATAATAATAAAAAAAAATATTTTATGATTTTTTATATTTTTTTCTGAATATTGAGAATTTTAATATTTTTTTTATTATTTCAATAATATTGATATTATTTTTTTCATTAATCATAATTTTATTATTATTTTTTATTTTATTAAGTATTTTAAAATATTGAGATTTTTAATATTTTTTATTATTTTAATAATATTAATATTATTTTTTATTAAGTATTTGTGACTGGACCTATTGCAATGAGGCCCCGTCGCAAATAGATTATTTATATTTATTAAAAGTTTTTGCGATGGGTTGATTTACCGTCGTAATAACTTTGTTGTGATGGGCCCATCGCAACAGGTTTATAACAAATAAACTATTTGTGACGGGTCAGTGTCCCATCGCAAAACGTTTTTGCGATGGGATAGTCGCTAAAGGTTCTTATATATATAATGTATTTAATCAGACATCTATTTGCGACAGGCCCACTTCCCATCACAAGTAGTATTTTTTGCGATGAGACCATTGCAAAAAATACTTATTGCGATGTCGTTTTCTGCAAGGGGTTATTTGCGACGGGACCCCGTCACAAATAGCCCGTCGCAAAATGTCAAAATTCCAGTAGTGGAGAGATTTAAAATTAAATATACATACAAATATAATTATATGAAACATATTAATTATAATTAAATTAAATAGGGAAATTAATACACCATAAAAATAAATTATGGTGCACGATACAAACATGTCTCAATAAATTTAAATTTGAGACAAAGAGCCCCTTACAACATCAGAAAACTTTGATTCAAAATCCCTTAAAGGATATGATTCCAAATTAAAAATTAAATACCATTAATAAGTATATTATAACTATAAAAAAATATTAAAGGGTCAGTAGATATACCATTCCAAATAAAATGTGGTGTATAATAAGAAATATGTCTGAATGAGTAAAAATTTGAGACAAGAAACCCTTACCTTAATTCCAAACTTATATAAAAGCACTGGAATCAAATATATAAAAAAATATCTTAATAATAAATTTAAAAACCTTATTTATATCCATAACCTTTTATAAAATTCATTTATAAGTATTTTCCACATGTATATTAGTTAGTTATTATCTATTTTAAATATTGGATGTGAGTAATCATGATTGTTTTGAACTAGTTTCGTAATAATGGTGTTATTATTAATTATTCTCCCAAATTTCATCATTAATAGATAATAATAGTTATAAGAAAATTATAATGGTTTATAATGTTATATTTTAATTTTATGAATATTTTGGTTTCTATCCTTAAAGATCAAAATGATCATGAGCACACTTTAGTGATTTTTGACGAACGGGCATTGATATCTTAATTAATGAGATTAATATTAATGTAACCATTAAAAACCAAAATAAAATTACTAATTAATTATTTCCATCATATATTATTAGTAATTAAGTTCTATTAGTAATCCATGATTTTATTTTATGGCATTGTCAAGTGGGTGGTTAGATCAACCCAAACATGAACATACCATAATTAATAGACGATTATGATTATGAAAGTGGTTTATTTTTTGTATAATATAATTATTAAAGAATTAAAATGATACTATTTATATAATTTTAAGGTATTGAAACATATTTGAATAATTTTTAATAAATAATTAATAAACTAGATGAAAAAACAAGACACATTACTTTGTGGAGGTGGTAGTTTTCACAACGCACAATTAATGTTTTCATTTCTCAAAGAATGAAAGGGAAAGAAGGTATATAATAATTTTTCTTTTAATAATAATGATTATATTAAACATTTCACATTTATTCTTAAATTTCACCTTTATGACCAGTGAGAAGAGGCATTAGTGAAAAACATAAGTCGTCACTTTTTGGAGGGGGTAGTTCACATGGTGCATGAATGACAGTTTTTTTTTCTTAATAGAAAAGTGGAAAGGTGATTAATAGTCATTACATTAGAATAAAAAATTAACTATAAAAAACAACACTGATTTCATTATATAGTAATTAGAACATTTATATTTGTGAAAGTAAGAAATAAAAGAAAATAATTTAGCGAAAAAAGTACTCATGTTAAGGACTTGGGCTTTCTCTTGGGAGACTCCTTGGAAATAGAGGTCTTAGGCTAATATATTATGAAAGTATGATAAATTAAAAGGAATAGAATTATAGGGTAAGTAAAAAAAGAATAGTTTCAATCTGAATATGGATTTTGGGATTTGTGTTGTAGGGATGGTGAGAGGCCCCTTCTATAAGTGGAAAGAATGATTTTTTTAAAATATTTCAACTCAATATAAAGAGAGTACATGTTTCACATGTTAAGAAAACTCCAAAATAGAAAATAATAGAGTGGGGGATTATTTAAGGTTTATAATACCTCAAAAAGTAATTTTTATACATGTTTTAAACATTTTTTTAAACCCTTTATTCCTAAAATTTTAATTTTACCATTTTTGGTTTTACCGTGGTAAATAGTTTTTACCTAAGAAAATCATTTTTTATGAATATAAATAAAATAGACCTTATTAAATAATTTATCACTAAAAATTAAAAATTTTAAATAAATATTATTAGAGTATATTTATATGTGTGATTAAAATCAATTTTAACCAAAGCACATGTAACATGTAAAAACTCATTTTTAGAAAAAGTGTATTCATAAGATTAAACTTTATGTGTAGGATAAAATTATTGATGTATTTTATTATTATAATATAACATGTTTTATTATAAAAAAAAATTATATGTATTTCAAATCAATACAAAACAAAATTTTACCAAAATAATATTTAATTAAAATAAAAGACAAAAAATAGTTTTTTATGAAAAAATATTAATTAAGTCCTTAAAATGTTAATCATAGGTTTTAAAAATTCAACATAGTATTTTAAAATGTATATTTTTACTTATTAAAAACATATTTTATTAATTAAAAGGTTTATAAAATTTTATGTCATACTTTTATAATTATAAAGTTATATTTTTTTTAAAAACTGTATTTTCATTATTCACCTAAAAATCAATTATTTTATAAAAATCCCAAAAAAAATTATCCTAAGATAATATTTTTTTTAATTAAAAAAAATATTCTCTTTTTTTAAAATTCAAATACTAAAATTTAAACATTTATCTTTCAAATTAGAATAAAAAATATATAATGAAAAAATGTTTTTATTGAATAAAGATGTTTTTAAATATTAAGTGTTCTTAATATTATTTCATATTAATATAAAAATTAAAATTCTATTGATATATTAGTTCATGTATAATAATATTTTATAATTTTTCATCTTAGTTTATTGGTATAAAATATAAAACACTTAAAAATTTGTTCTTTGGAAAAAATATTACTTTTATAATAAATACGCTTTAACAACATACTATAAAAATTAATTATTTATATTTTAAAATCAGTTTTAATAATCCATTAATATTAAAATGTTTATTTAGATTTTATAAATACAGTATATCATGTTTTAATAATATTAATAATAATATTAACACATAAATTATAAATATATATGTTCATAATATTTAATATTATAATTTTATTTCATTATGAGTTATCTTATTCTAAATTTACTACTAGAAATACACAACTTCAGTATACCTATTGGATATATTTATATCCAAAGAACATAATCTTTATGATTATATCTCCAATGACCATATTTTCAAAGACCATATTTTGTTCCTATATATATATGATCTAGAATCATGCATTACATTATCACTTCTTAACTCACACTTCAAATATCCATAGTTTTCATTTTATATCTCACAATATACTTTCTCCTTTCATGATTTTCTTTTTCATTGTAGTTTTTATTTGGCTATATGTGATCATCAAGGGTGAATATGATCTAAGAGATATCCTAGTGATAAAGAATTTATTATTCTCTATTTATTGTCTATTTTAATTTATACACTCTTAGAGGATGTAATAGTCCCAGGTGATTAATAATCCATGGTGTGTAATACTTAGTTTCATGTGTTTTTGTTGTAATGTTTCACTATGAATGAATAAAGTGGAGTTATTTTAATTCATATCTTTTATAACTTATTACATAATATATTTCAATTACTTTGAACAAACAAAAATAGTTTAAAATCATAAAAATATAGTTTATGGAAAGAATATTTTTCCTAAAAACCTAGGGTGTCATAACTCCCCCCCCCCCCATTAAATAAATTTTTTCCTCACAATTTCAATTATCACTTACTAATAATTATTATGAAGGGTATCTAAAGATAACTATGACTCAAGAAATAGCTTATAAAATATAAAAACCATTCTATATTACGGAAATCTATGTAACATATATTTTTTCTCATAATGGTTATATATTAATATTACCAACCATTTATTTGATATATAACTCTATACCTACATCATAGGAGTTTCTAGAGACATACCTTACACAACTTCATTTTTAAGATCTTGTTTCCAAAAAAATATTAAAACCAAAATGATTATGAAAATATCCAATAAAATCATAGTTAATGATCATAAGAATATGACAACTCAATCCAAGGATATATTCCCAAATGGAACTCAATCCAATGATTTCTTCTCCAATAGATTCAACCTTGGATGCTTTCAGTTCAAATTTGATATAATTTGATCAACCTATAACTCATTCAGTTTAACCAAGGTTACCTATGGTCTTTTATTATTATTTTATATAACCTAACTCATCATAAAATTCAAATATATTTAAATCCTTAATATTTTTTGTAATTTCAATGTGATTAACCAATCATATCCCCTAAGAGTGTATGTCTAGGTTTGCAGTCTTAGGCCCACTCATCATGAAACAGGGTGAATATTAAGTTGATAATCAACCACCTTTTTTGATTACCCCTAAGTATATATATTCCACAACCTTATCCACTTTCTATTATACTAATAAGGATTTAATTTCTAGTAAAAACACATAATCCTTAATTTACCAAAACTTTAGGAAGTTTTCCTACACTTAGACTTATTTTTAGGTTTTTCACTAAAGTTCTCTAATTATAATCAGTTAAAATAACTAAACTAATCCTAAAAAACAACCAAAAAATGATCTTATACCAACTAAAGCAACCTAATCTATACAAATATTTATTTTAAAATATTTTCATAAGGTAAACATTTCATCTCACAATCCAAAGAACTGAAAGTTTAGTATCTTAGAGGACTATCTATATAAGAAACTTATTTTATAAACCATATGAACATTTCTCTATAATTTATCCACACCATACTCCATTATATACCGATTATATGTTATAATCATATTAATTAACTAGGGAAATGGGTACATAAGAAAGTAGTGAGCTCAAATACTCAATAAGGGTAAACATAAGTTATAACAACCAAATATCATAAGTGAGGATAAGATGAGAATATGGGTGTAATAAAGATATATAAGAAACTCATACCCAACAAATCATAGATCCTAAATCATGGAATAAGTCTTGGCATAACATAATACATGATTTAAAAGAGTGTGAAAACATGAGTCAATAAACATGCACCGTAAAAGAGTAAGATCAGAATGTATAATATCTTTAAAATATAACACAAATATTAGTATAGGGAACATTAATTTCATGAGTTACACCATCAGTTTTTATGATTATGAGAAACTAAAATATACACAAGAATAATTATCTCATGATATATTAACTTTTAACCAATTAATTAGAGGGTGATATGGGACCACACTTGTCATTCATCCATACTCACATGTTCCCCTTGAAAACAATCATTCATCATATCATAAATAACCCAAGGAAACAAAAATGGGTTTCATTAATCACATAATAAAGAACCCATTGAAACAAAATGGGTGTAATTCATCACATTACAAAGAACCCGTGGAAGTAAAATGTGTTTCATATCCATTTTAAATGGATTCATATAAGGAAATCATTCATAATTCCATCAAAAATCATAACATGATAAACCATAGAAAATAAATGGGTATCCAAAGATATTGAATAAATTTCTAGGTAAATACCCTTCAATCAAGATAAAAAATCATTTGATATTTACATTATATAGATAAATGGAATATGATTAAGTCAATAATTTCCTCAATAATTCGATGAAAGGAATCTTGGTGAACACCCTTCAATCAAAGGAATAAAAAAAGGGTATTTATAGAGGAAATAAATTAGAATAAAAATTATTCATATTCATGGTGGATAATTTGGAAAGACAAAGGCACTGACGGATAATATCTCTGATAGAATAAAAATTAATATATGTCGTCCATAGAAATAAGGTGGTCAGTATAATTTAAATAATATCCTTAATCCAGTATAAGATGTTTCATTGTACAATGACTTAGATAATAAAATTGTTTTTAGGATTTTTATAAAAATCACTTTGTAAATAAGAAACATCCTTGATATTTTTAAATAATTTTTAAATAAATATTTAATAAAACTAGGAGAAAAACAATTTCTTTTAGAAACCATTAAAATGTAGAGGGTATATTTCATATAAAATGGAAAAGTGGGTGGAATTATTTTTTTACATTGAAGAAAAAACTTTAAAAGAGTCTTTAAAAAACATTTTTAACATTATTGTAAAAAAGAAGAATTTATAGGTAATTTTCAAAAGTTATTTTAAAAAATATGAAGTGAAAACTTTGAAAACATTTACTTTTGAGAAAAAAACAACAATAATATATCATTTAAAATACATAAATTTTATCAAAATAAATGTTGGGTGGAAGATAAAACATTTGATTTTAAAAGAATGGAAAACCCTTTTAATATTTTGAAATATCTTTTTTGAAAACTCGAATCATAAAAAGAGTAACATAACTTCATTCCTAAAATAGGGTAATATAAATATGTAGGTCACATGAGATAACCAATAATTATGTTTCTAATTATAAAGTATGAAATTAGTGGGAAAGGAATTTATGGACAAATAGGGGAAACTGTCATTAAAGTGGATGGGAATTACTCTCAACAATGATATACTTTTGAGAAAGAAATTTTACCAAGGTAACTGATTTAAACTAAACGGTCATTTTCCACCAAATATGAATTGAAATTACCATTAAATAAAATCTCATGGTGGAATAGACTAGTCTAATAAGAAATTATTTCAATAATAAGTGATTTGACTCAATTAAGGGAGATAAGTTCACAAAAACTCATACGGTAATGGTAATGTAAGAATCAAAATAACATGAGAGAGAGTAACCATTATATATACATTAAAATATCATGTCTTTAAAGTCTTGGTTCCCCCCCCCCCCCCGTACCCTTAAAAGGGCAATTATCCAAAAATCAATAAAAATTTCGGCCTTTGGGCCATTCAGTCAGCAAATGAAACATTTAATAACATGAAATATCATAGGATAATGATAAAAAATATATATATATTAAATTTTTATAGGATAAACCATTCCAAATATAACCTGGTTTATAATAATAAATATATCTCATGGAGAAAAAATTTGAGATAAGAAACCCTTACCTTAATTCATAAATTCCACTAAAACACTTGAATCTCCTATATAAATAAAATAAATATCTTAATAATATATTTAAAAACCTTATTAATATTTATATCCTTTTATAAACTTTATTTATAAGTATTATATATATGTATATTAGTTAGTTAATATCTATTTCCAATATCTGGTGTGGGTAATCTTGATCATTTGAACTAGTTTCTTAATAACGGTGTTATTAATTATTCTATCAAATTTTATCATTACCAGATAATAATAGGTATATTATTTGAATTTTTTTAATTATTTATACTATTATAATTTCATTCTATGATATTTTTTATTATTATCCTTAAATATTAAAAAGGTGATGTTCATGCTTCACTGATTTTTAATGAATAGACATTGGTATCTTAATTAATGAGTTTAATATTAATGTCACCATTATAGTACCAAAATAAAATCATTAATTATTTATTTATATAATATATTATCAGTAATTACATTCTCATATTCATACATGATATTATTTTATGGCATAGTTCATGTTGGTGGTTAGACCAACCAAAACATGAATATATCGTAATTAATAGATGATTATGATTATGAACGTGGTTTATTTTATGAATAATATAATAATTAAATAATAATAGTGATATTATTTAGAAAATTTTAATCTTTTGAATCATTTTTTAATAGTTTTAAAAAATAATAAAGAAACTATATGAAAAACAAGATACGTTACTTCGTGGAGGCTATAGTCTGCACAAAGCAGAGTTAACATTTTCACTTCTCAAGGAATAAAAGGGAAATAAGGTGGATTATAATTTAACTCTTCATAATCATAATTGTATTATATATTTCACATTTATTATTTAATTTCACCCTTATAACAAATGAATAAATGTGTTGGTGAAAACAGAAGTCATCACTTCGTGGAGACGACAGTCCACACAACGCATGAATGGCAGTTTTGTTTTTCTTAATAGAAAATATAAAAGGTGATCAATTGTTATTACCTTAGAATACTTACATTAATTATAAAAAAATAATTATGTAATTATATATATATATTATAAAATTTATATTTGTAAAATTATTAAGTAAAATAAAAGATATTGGGAAAAAAGTACTTGTGTTGAGGACTTGGGATTTCCCTTGGAAGACCACTTGGAAATTGAGGTCTTAGGACAATATATTATGAATATAGGGTTAGTAAAAATTAATGGTATTATAATGGAAGTAAAAATTTTATGTTTTCAATAGTAAACCAAATTTTGGTAGTGATCTTGAAGGGGTAGTGGGAGACCCATTTTATAAGTGGTGAGAATGGCATTTTTGTAAATATTTCAACTTAATATAAAGAGAGCACATGTTTTACATGTCAATAAGACTTTAAAATATAAAATAATGGATTTAAGGATGATATAAGGTCTATAATACCTCAAATTTTCATTTTCACACATGTTTTAACCATGTTTTTAAGTCCATTACACTTCTATATTTTTACTTTTTCTATTTTTGGTTTTACCATAGTAACTAGTTTTTACCTAAGTAAATAATTTTTAGGACTAAAAATAAATTGTACCTTATTAAATAATTTTTACCTACTAATTAAAAATATTAAATATATTTTATAATATTAAATATATTTTATAATATAAAATTTATATATGTAAAAAGTCAATTTTAACATTAGCGTATATAACATGCAAAAACCTCTTTTTAGAA
Organism: Viscum album; assembly: GCA_963277665.1. Classification (NCBI taxonomy): domain Eukaryota; kingdom Viridiplantae; phylum Streptophyta; class Magnoliopsida; order Santalales; family Viscaceae; genus Viscum; species Viscum album. The sequence continues at coordinate 649,557,779 of OY728119.1, forward strand.
AAAGTGTATTCTTAAGCTTATGTGTTGGATAAAAATGTCAATGTATTTCATTTTCATGATATAAATTAGTTTATTATAAAAAAAATAAAATTTATGTTCTTTAAAATCAATCCAAAACTAAATTTTACTAAAATAATATTTAATTAAAAGAAAATACTGAAAATAGGTTTTTATAGGGAAATATCACTAAGTCCTTAAAATGTTAATCATAGGTTTTATAAATTAAACACGGTATTTTTAAAATTTATAGTTTTAATTAATTATCACATATTTTATCAATTAAATGGTTTATAAACTTCTGGTCCTTTATTATATAATTATAAATTTATAGTTTTGGTAAAAACTGTATTTTCACTATTCACTTAAAAATAAACTATTTCAGAAAAACCCCAAACAATTATCCTGAGATAATATTTTTATTCAAAGTAAAAAAAAATTGTTTATTTTTTAAATTAAAATTATAATATTTATAAATTTATCTTTGAAATAAAAATACAAAATATAATGAAAAACTAATTTTATTAAAAGAAAATTAAACATTAAGTGCTCTTAATATTATTTCATATCAATTTTAAATTAAAATAATATCAATATATTAGTTCATATATAATAATATTTTAAAATTGGTCACTTTAATTTATTTTTATAAAATATAAAACACTTAATAAAACATTTCTTTGAAAAAATTACTTTTATACTAAATACACTTTAAAAAATATCATTAAAATTAATTATTTATAATATAAATTCAATTTTACTAATCCATTGAAAGTAAAAAATTTATTTGAATTTAATAAATACATCATATAATATTTTAATAATATTAATATTAATAGTAATATTAATATTAATATTAATACGTAATTCATAAATATATATTTATAATATTTTGATATTATATTTTTATTTCATTGTGAGTTATCTTATTTTAAACTTACTACTAACAATACACAACTTCAGTATACCTATTGGATACATGTATATCCAATGACCGTATCTCTAATGATCATATTTCCAAGAACCATATTTTGTTCTAATATATAGATATTCTAGAATCATGCATTCTATTCTCACTTCTTAAGTTACACTTCTCTTTTCTATTGTTTTTATTTTAGATCTCACAACATGCTTTCTAATTTCATGACATTATTCTTTATTTTAGGTTTTCTGTGGATATTGGTGATCCTCATGAGTGAATATTATCTAGGATATCACCTAGAGTTGAATATTTTATTCTTCTATATTTATTATTTGATTTTAATTTATGCACTCTTAATGGATGGAATAATTCATGGCGAGTAATAACCCATGGTGTGTAATAATTAGTTTCATGTGATTTTGTTGTAATAATTTACTCTAAATAAATAAAGTGTTTTTAGTTTAATTCTTATCTTTTATGAATTATTACACAATTTATTTCATTTCCTTTGAACAAATAGAAAAAAAATATCTTAGAACTATAAACATATAATTTATGAAAAGAATATTATTCCTAAAAACCTAGGTCATTAAAAAAATTATGGATGGTTATTATTGATGGGTGGGGTCCTATATATCCCTTTAATTCATTGGTTAAGATTTCATATCACCTGAGATGATGAAATTTTGTGTGAACATGACATAGACTACTTTGTTCACAAGTTTGTTTTGTGAACATGATATGGGTATCTTTGTTCTTAGGTTTTTTGTGTGAATGTGATGCAAGTAGCTTTGTTCACAATTTTGTTGTGTGAATGTGATATAGGTATCTTTGTTCATGATTTTTTTGTTTAAACTTGATGTATGTATCTTTCTTTATAAGTTTTTTATGTGAGCATGATATAAGTATCTTTGTTCATAGTTTTGTTGTGTGAACATGATGTGGGTACCTTTTTCACAATTTGGTTGAGTGAACAATATATTGGTATCTTTGTTCACAAGTTTGTTGTGTGAATGTGATATGAATATCTTTGTTCACAAGTTTTTTCATGAACATGATTTGGGTAGCTTGGTTCCCAAGGTTTTCTTTGCTTATCTTTGTTCCATAATTCCATATAATTTTATGTTTCAATGACATGCCAAGTTTCTTTATGCTTGTGATTATTCCCCTTAACTCATGTTTATTTATTCACACTCTTTTACCAAAGAATGCGTTTGATTATTTGAGATTAAATGTCCATATTCATGATTTTTGAATAACTATTGTTGTTCTGTGTTATTTTTAATAAGATATTTCTCTCATTATAATGTTTCTTCATATTCTTATGATATATCCATTGATTAAATGTTGATATATATTTTTTTACTGATCATTTGAGCTCACCCCTTTCCAATATTTCCATTCCCCAAGTTATGAAGATGAGTATGTATTATAAGAAGTCAATAGGGGAGTCTAGTGTGACTCAATTTTGGAGAAATGTTCATGAGTAATGTAAAATAATTTTCTTAATTAGTTGTTCATTAAATACATTAAACCTTACATTCTTGAGATTGTGTGTTTACTTGTGAGATGTAATGTTTAACTTATGGAAATAAGATAAAATAAAGATATGTTTAGCTTGGGTAATCTCACTTGGTATTAAATTTTATATGTAAAGTATGTGTTTTTAGAACTAGATATAGAAGTGTAGGTTTTTGGAGCCTTTGTTGGTATTAGAGCAGGGTTTAGTTATTTTTTGTGATTATTTTAGTCATTTTTTGAGATTAAAATAAGATAACTTTGAAAACCTTAGAGATAATTCTAAGTATAATATAACGTCCTAAAGTTTTGGTAAAGTAGATATTGTGTGGTTTTATAAAAATTACATCCCTCTATGGATACTGGAAAGTGGATACGACTATGGAATAGATTCACCTAGAGGTAATCATCCAAAAAAATGGTTGTGTATCAACTCGATCTTTACCCGGTGCATGATAAGTGAGATTAAGACTGCACACCTAGATAGTCACTCCTGAGTGGAATTCTTTGGTTGATCACAAACCCTTTACAAACCATTATAAAGGATTTAATTAGAATATAATGATGTAACTAGTTAGGATGGAAAACCTAATATGAAAATGACCATGGATAACCTAGGTTAAATAGAAAGAGTTATTGTATGGATCAAGTCTAACATAGTTAAACAAAAAAATTCAGGGATATAAATACAGGTGTCATTAGAAAATGAATCTTAGGATTGAGTTTTAATAATATCATTAAATATGATTTTATTGGATATTATGATAATCATTTTGGTTTTAGTATTTTATTGGAAATAAGATCATGAAAACAAAGCTGTGAAATATTTTTCCCTATAAATTCCAATAACTAATGATGTGGAATGTATTTTAAAGATTCTTACACACCTATTTTGGTGAAATAATAGAGTTTTAAAGAAGAAAATATGATTATAATGGATAATTTTTTATTGTTTTCAAAACTAACGTTGCAATCCACATTTATTTCAAACCTTATTAAAAATGTTTTTGTTTTGTGTTTTAATTATTTAATCATTCTTGAGTTTATTTTCCAAATATTTTATAGAATAACATTTTCTGATTTATTATTAAATTTATTCTTGAATTAATTCTTCTATTGATTCCATACCTTTTTGTTGAACATTTTTTATGTGGAATTAATTTTTAATTTTAATTATTGGAATTTAATGACAGTATTATTTTGGATTTTTAAATTAGCATGTCTAAATTTATAATTTTTAGGGAAATCTGAATTATATGTTTTTAGGACCTATGGAAAAAAATTTGAAAAGGAAACCTACCACATGAAGGCTTCCAGGTTTACTCAACTAACCATGAGAAACCTACAGCAATACAATTGATTGTGTGGAGTGAGTCATGGTCACTATACTGAGCACAAATTATCCAACTGACTACATTTTGAAATTTGAGTGACCATATGAGGAATATTTGATAAAAAGAATAATCTTCAACATGATTAAAATCCCAAGTGACCATAGAGAAAAATACCAACCTATCATGAATCTATTAACCAACCACATGCTTAAAGAATAAGTGTCACAGAAGAACCTTCAACCTACTATTCCTACAAGTAAACCTACCACACATAGGTACCCTGAGATACCACATGAATGAAAATAATCTAACGCACAAGCACATTAAATCAACTGTAAATTAATCTTAACCTATCACTCCCAAGAATAAAGAATCTTGGATCAAGGAAAAGTTGATATTGAACCATTTGATTCTCACAGAGTATCGATTGAAGTTAAGTTCATCCAAGACTAAAGGGGAGATGATGACTCATATTTTCAATGCAATGAATCAATTTAGAGACATGGTCTCGAACTGTGAGATCAAATGGAGGAAACCTACAGTACGACCAAAGCCATGGGATTCAACTAAAAAAGTCAAGAAGAAGGCCTATGATAATTAGAAAACCAGTTTAAAGATATAGTTCCCTAAACCTACTTTGAATCACCTAATCCTCCCCATATTAAAAAAGATAGATTGATAGCGATCGATTTAAGAGGATTTTAGAGTTTAAATAGAGGTAACGAACCATGGGAACCCAAGATCATATTGAGAATATGATTATTTCACCCATATTATAATTTCAAACTGATGATACTGATTGAGTTAATGAATTTTCTATATTCATAGGAAGAATCTTAAAGATTTTTTTAGGTTATGTGATCGAGTTGTTTCGATTTGTTAGTATTTTCTATTTTTAGGTCATTGTTGAAGGAGATGGGGACTTGATCTCCCCAATAATACGACTGTGATGATGTGTGAGGATGAACACTAGGTGTTCGAAGATAGGATTTGAAGAGGTTATATTCCAAGGAATCCATATAAAAGAATAATCTATTATTGTTGGTCGAACCAAATATATGATTTAATGAATTAAATGAACCAGACTATATAAGAATAGAACCTGAAGTCAAATAAACATGGAATGAGAACTGATCTTGGTACATCAGATGAACTAAGGATCACATGTGCCGAATTTTGGGGTCCAATTAATGATTTTTTTTTTGTTAGGGAGGCTCAACTAAGAAATATTTGATGAATTTTGAGCAAGGGTTTTCAAAAATGAAGTTGGGTTATACTACACATAGACTAGTAAATTAGTGGGTGAGGCATAAGGTTATGTTGAGGCCCCGAAAAATAAAATTAAAAGAATTTGAAGACCATAAGGAGAAAATACAATTTCAAATATTATAAATATCACCTTAAGGTTGACTTTTTATTCTTTTTGTTGGTATAGATTAAAGGGAAGATGGTCATAAGCAAATAAAATTATGATCATGGGAACAGAAGGAAGATTCAAGTGATACTCACTTCATCAATCATAACTATTGAACTTTATATGTGAAGACCATCTAGAATTAATATAATGGCTATTTTTTAGAATGTAAAATCAGAGATAAATGAATTTTGTTATAAGTTCTTCACTAGTGTCACTGGAGAGGATGTACTTATATAGTGAAAGTTATATGTGGAAGCCATGTATAATTTTTGGTACTTGTGATTGTGATCTTGAGCAGTTAATTAGTGCATGAACTATTTTTTATAAGAAGAATTAGGGGAAGTATTATGAGTGGGAGAAATTTTGTAAAAACTATATCACAGAGCTTGGATAATAGTTAGAGAAAAAACATAATTAACAGAGAATATCCTTCATCCTCATTATCTATTTATATATTGTTATTATGATGGTTTTGTTTATAATGAAATTCTCATATGCCTTTAATACAAAAATAATTATCTAGTAAAACTTATATGGGTAATGATATTTCACTGTTAAATATTATTACTCCATTCATACTATTTTGGCTGGATGTTTTTCTCTCAATAATTTTCTATGGAACTCATTTTAAAAAAGATCAAGAATCAATGAAAATTGGCCTCTATTGAATTGAGAAACACATTAAGTTAAATAAAAAATTAGACTTAGTGAAAACTAATTTATCATTTTATGGTGGAGTGGGTCCTATAATTGAGGAACTATACTATTCATTTGATCATAGGACTTCTCATTTTTCTTAAAGGGAAATGAAAAAACCAAGTTATAGTAAATGTATGATGAAATATTTGATAAATGAGACTAATTGTACAATGAATTTTTCATGAAATTTTACCCTAAGAGGATGTCCTCAAAGATTAGGAATGAAATAACAAGATTTATTCAATATGTGGTGATTTCTCCATGAAACATGGGACATATTCAATGGGTTACTTAGGTAGTTCCCCAAGAACATGTGTATACCACAATATATTATAAAATCATTTTACAACAGTCTCACACCATATCAACAAACACTAGTTGATCAGTCCTTTGGAGGGGATTTCTTTAATAAAACTACTAAGGAATTAAAAAAATCAAAACACTATCACAATATTCACATAATAACTATTCTAAGAGGAGAACCATTATTAAAAATGAAAATGATCTTGTTCACCAAGTTGAGGTCCAATCTGCTGGTTTTTACAATGAAAATAGTCAAAATGCAATTAGGTAGTAATTTTTCCACTATGGAATGTTTTCTCATTTCAATTAATGTTTCCCCATTTTATATATGCCTTCATAGGCCCCTCATGATGTAAAATTTTCTATAAATGGACCTAATATGTAACCTAAGGATGACCCATTCTTAAACGCATATAATCAGGGTTATGGGAATCCTCTAAATATCTCTGGGAGAGAAAGAGGAGTGTTATGACCTATTTCCCCTTGTATATTCATATCACCCTAGGAAACAATTACAAACCCAATCTAGAACTAAATCCTTTAATTCTAAAGGGAATTTAGAAGGTAAATTGTCTTCTAAGTTTGATCAGATATTAAGTAGAATGGAATCTCAAGAGAAAAGTCTTAAGGCTAAATTAGATTAAAAAATCCCAATATGATGAAGACAGATCCTAGATATATTCTAGGATGAAAATATTTTAAGCAAAAATAAGAAATCTAGGTAGGGGGTATGTACTCTAGAGATAATGTAAAACTTACAGGCACCACTGAAATAAATACTAGAAAATATGTCAAAGAAATTAAAACTAGGAGTGGGCTTTAAACTCACTAGGAAGTTATGAATGATCCAAAACCTACTCAAAATGAAAATCTTGATGAATTTGGAAGCCCAAATATAGAAATCACAGAATCTAGAAATTTGGATAGTGTCACTTAATTCATAATTAAACCGCTTTTTCTAGCTAAAACCCCACAAGAAAAAGGCTTATAATACATTGATAATAAAGGGAAGAATAAACTTGAAGAAGATAGTGAGGGGATACCCACTATAATCAATAATTTCTCCCCAACTATTCCTTTAACTAAAATAATAAAGATGAAGAATCAAGTTAGATAATTGGTTAACTTTCTAATGGTTATTAAGAAACAAAACATCAACATACCTTTCCTATAAGCCTTAATTCAAATAAAATATTATTTGAAATCATTGAAAAAAATATTTTTAAACAAGAAAATTTTGGAATAATTTTCTACAAATAACCTTGCATAGGATTATAGTGCAGTCTTACATAATATGATACCACTAAAACATTAAGATCCAAGGAGTCTAGTCATATTGTTCACTTTAAGAGGTAATTAGGGCATGTTTAACTATTTTTTTAACTATATGTGAGTATTAATAAAATTTCATTTTCATTATTTCATAAATTTATATTAGGAATTATATAACCCACCACTTTTGTCTTACAGTTAAGAGAAGGATCCATTACTCACCCTCTTGGGAGAATTGATGAATTCTTTGTTAGAGTTGGAAATTTTCTTTTTTGGATGACTTCTTGATCTTCGATATGGAGTGTGACAAGAAGGTTCCTATCATATTTGGTAGGACCTTCCCTTATATAGAAGTAGAAATCATTGATGAATCAAAGGGAATGCTGATTTTTAATCTATGATAGAAAAAAAGAATAATTTTATATTTTTGAAATAACTAAACAATTCACTCAAAGTCAATTTTTTCATATGGATTAGATATTAGATATTGAAGAACATGTTTATGAGGAAGAAGGATGGTTTTTGAGGATGTCAAATGAAATAAATAGTATAACAAACCCTATCGAAACTTGTATAGCAATATACTTAAGAAAGTAGAAAGAATCGGTAAATGAATTTTTTGGAGAAATATTAGAGGACCTTGATGAATTTTCTTTAGGAAATTTCCTAAATCCAAACATTGATTATGAACATATAGATCTATTTTCTAGATATACAATTTATTAAGAAGAATCATTTTGAATTTCCTTCTTTAATATCTATATTGAGAACATTGGATATCCTAGGCCCAAGAGTCTACCCTTAAGTCCAAAAGAACCTGAATTGTAGCTCAAAATCCTTCCATCTCACCTGAAATATTATATTCTAGGTGAGTTATCTACATTACCTACTGTAATTTCATCTAAGATGGAAGTAAGTCAAGCGAAGAGTTTTCTAACTATTTTTATAAATTTTAAACCTATGATTGGATGGTCCATAACTAATATTAAGGGTATAATCCCATATTACTACATACATAAAATTACCATGGAACTAGAATAAAAATAAATATTTTAGGGGTAGAGAGGACTTATTACAAACATAAAAGAAGTGGTTAAAGAGGAAGTCATTAGATTGTTGGATACTGGAATAATTTTTCCAATCTCAGATATCCCATGGGTTGGTCCTATGGTGCCTAAGAAGAGTGTAGTGATAGTCATAACCAATGAGAAAAATAAGAAAATCCAAACTAGATTAGTTATAAATTGGAGAGTCTTCATATATTATATGAAACTTAATGTTTCCACTATGAAATATCACTTCCCAATTCAATTTTTAGACTAAATTATAAGGAGGTTAGCTAGAAATAAATACTTAAATTTCCTTGATGGATATTCTAGTTACAACCAGATTTCCATAGATCCTGAGGATCGGGAGAAGATCACTTTAACTTGTCCATTTGGGACATTTTACAACCAGAAAGTTACCTTTAGATTTTATGGTTCTCTAAATAGATTTAAAATATATTTATTGGTGATTTATTCTAATATGATTAAGAGGATAATTTTGGTTTTTATAAATGATTTCTTTAGTTTGAATTCATTTTTTACAACTTCCTAAAGAACATAGAAATAGTTTTTAAAAGGTGAAAAGAAATAAATTTATTTTTAAACTAGGAAAAGTGTCAATTCATGGTCACTGAGGGAATTATTTTAGGTCAAAAAATTTCAAATATAGGTATTGAAGTTGATAATTATAAAATTGAAGTGATTAAAAAGTTACCACTACCTAATAATGTGAAAGAAGTTGGAATATTTTTTAGGTTATGTTGTGTTCTATAGAAGATTCATCAAGGAATTTTCTAAAATCACTAGGACATTATGTTCACTGCTTGTTAAGGATGCACCATTTGTGTTTGATGAGAATTTTCTGGAGTCATTTAACCTAATTAATAAGAAACTCATAACATCACCCATAATCATTGAATCTTATTAGAAACTTATTTTTGAGGTTATATGTGATTCTAGTGATGTTATTTTAGGTGTTGTTTTGGGGTAGAGGAAAGAAAATAGGCTTCATGTGATATATTATGCTAGTAAGTTGTTGGATAATGACCATAATAATTATTATACCATTTAAAAGGGGATTTCTAGATTAATATTTTCTCTTGTAAATTTTAGGAAATATTTTATTTGTTTCAAAGTCATCATTTTCACAGATCATTCTTCCCTCGATTAATTTCTAGATAAAAAAGAATCGAACCCAAGTTTCATGAGTTAGAAACTTTAGTAACTAGAGTTTGATTTTGAAATAAAGGTTAACAAAGGAGAATATAATTTCATTATTGACCACTTTTCTAGGTAACCCAATACACAAACCAAAGAACCCAAATAGAAAAATAATTCTTTCCCATATGAGAAACCATTTGTTACCTCAATTAATAAATCTTTTTGGTTTGCTGATATAGCTAATTTTCTTATTGTAGGATTAATGCCAAAGAATATTTCATAGAATAAAAGAAATAAATTCATTTCTGAGATGAATTACTAATTTTGGGATAATCCACGTTTTTTTAGGAGGTCTGCTAGTGGAATTATAAGAAAATGTGTAGTTTAAGAGGATATGATTCTCATTCTTGATATATGTCCCTCATCACTATGGGGCAGACATCACGGGGGGGAGAGAATGACCTATAAATCCTTAAAAGCTAGTTTCTAATGGATTTATCCCTTTAAATATGATAGGAGTATTATGATAGGTTGTTATAAGTTTCAAAGTATATAAAAAGTTAGAAGAAAACAAAAGCTACCCCAAAAGAGTATTTTTGAGGTTGAATTTTTTGATGTGTTAATATTGGATTTCATGGGTCCATTCCCATTATCTTATGGGAATGAGTATATTCTTTTGGTTGTTAACTATGTGTTTAAGTGGGTTGAGGTAGTGAAAACTCTAAAAAATCTCTCTTTTAGTGTCATGAAATTCATAAATAAAAATATATTTTCTATATTTGGATTTCCTAGGGAATTTATCATAGAAAATAGAACTCATTTCAAGAATTATAAGTTCAATGATTTAATAGAGAAATATGGGTGTTCTCATAGAACTAAAACCACCAATCCCTCGTAATAAAATGGTCAGTATGAGATATCTAATAGAGAGATTAGAAAGATTTTGGATAATATAGTGTTTAGATCAATGAAGGATTGGTTAGTTAAGTTGGATGAAGCTTATGGGCTTACAGGACTGCTTATAAGATCCCCATAGGGATGTATCCCTATAGGCAACTCTTTGGAAAAATGTATCATATGCCTATGGAATTGGATTATCAATATTATTGTGTAGTGAATTCCCTAAACTATGATTTCAAGTTTTCAGGTGATAGGAGGTTGTTGGAGTTGAGTGATTTAGAAAAAATTATAAGGGAATCCTATGAGAATACTGAAATTTATAAAGATAGAGAAAAATCCTTTTATGACTCAAACATTTGAAATAAGGATTTCAAGGTTAGTCAAAGGGTCTTATTATTCAATTCCAGTATGAAGATATTTCATGTTAAACTTAAAACTAAATGGTATGGACCCTTCACCATTTTGAGAGTTCTAGTAAATGGGGTTGTTGAGTTGGTTAGATAAGATAATCGAGCTTTTTTGGTAAATGTTCTGAGAATAAAACAATACTTTTAAGGGAGGGGGAAGGGCTTGGTTTTCATCTCCTTTCTTGAAAGCTGAATCCATCACTGAGTCTAAATCATGTCTATAACTTTATTTTTTTATGGTAAAAAACCCATGGCTCTGTTCTTGTTTTATTTTTTAATAAAAAAATCTCCTCTCTTATGCTATTTTCTCTTGAAACTAATTTAAATCTTACTCCAATTCCATCTACCATGTGAATAAGTTATAAATATACTACATGAAGTATTCTTGTGGATTTTGGAATCTCAAGTGATATTTTCAATAAAATAAATACCCAACCCTCTAAATAAATATGTTTTTATTTTCTGAAATCACTTTTTAAGGTTTTGTGTGAACCCAAAAAAGTAGAAAAACAAAGATATGAAATTAAAATTGAAAATGCCACCCTAAAAACATCATTTTCCACCATCTTAATAAATTGAAATTAAAAAGAACCATAAACATATCAGAAGCCACCACATCTCCATAAACCAAATACATCAATAGGTAGATCATTCAAAATCAAAAAACAAACCAAAATGTTCCTTGAAATCGTATCATGAAAACCTTGGGCTACAAAAACCATATCATCACCAGCCTTGAGTTGTGCCTCGAGATACGCGATCCATTATAGCATCAGCCTCAGGATATACCCCAGACACACAAGAACTGAGAATAATGAACCATTATCACCACCAGTGAACCTGCTCACCAGCAACTAGAAACCAGACCAGACGTTATCTTCACTATCAAACCAGACTGAACCATTGAAAAATTAAACTCTGTCTAGAATAAGAAAAACAAACCATCCACCATCGTCAATGTCAGAACCATTATCACCAGACACATAAATCAAACCAAAGGACCATCACAAAACTATAACAAAAAAATAAAACATATAAAAATAATGGAAACAAGCCCCTACACACCGTAGATGATAAACAAGGATGTCATTGTACCAACATATTGCTTCATCAGATGAGAACCACCACGGTTCAGATTGAATCTGAAGTTGGGCACACCTCCTGGAATGCCAAAGACCAATAAAAAATAACCTCCCAAATAATCCTTGAAACCACTATAGCAGACTGACTGGGATAGCAGTAAAATAACATGAATCCAGAGTTGTGTTTAAAACAGTAGGGTCTCCACATAAAAGTTTTTCCTCACTTTGACCACAAACCCTAACTATTGAATACATATCTATGATAAGAACAGACCAACACCCCCATTGAATAATAAAAACCCACCATGAAAGATATAATCACGAAAAGACAATTCTAAACATAGGACGAGTTCCTAGGACACCGACGTGACTTAACTCAAACCTCCTAAATCTCCTTAGGAAGACCAGTGCACTAGACCAAAATGGGGTCGGAAACGTGGTAACTAGAAGAAAAGATCATAAGAAGAGCCTATGGGGATTCAATAGGGAGGTAATACCACAATTTAAAATGAACAAGAGAAAAAGATCTAGGGGAAGCATGAACAAAATAAAACCAGCAAAATAAAGTGAGAAGAAAGAAGGAAATGGGGAATCGATGAGGGAGGAATAAAGGAATAGAGAAGGGGGTGATGTTAGGAGTAGTCTAGCCCCCCCCCCCCCCCTCTCTTGAATTACCACCAAGGGAAAACCAATATCTATAGAGATGGGAGAGAAATTCCACTTATAGGTTCCTCAAAAGAGAACCATTAAATCAAGACCCAATGAATCTGTATTCTAGATCTTTTGGACTAAGCCTCCTAAAGTTAAACTTTTGTTTCCAACACTTTCATATTTAATTTGTTTCTTATTAATGTTGATATATTTACATTGGTAGAAACTAGGGGTATTACTAAAGTATATCAAGGAAGGAAACACTTGACCCAAAATGATAAAATCTTCTTTATCATAGGAGTACTACATTCAATTCTGTAATTTTTTTAATCTAATCATTTGTTGGTTCATGCTATTAGTAACCAAGTGTGGGGGAATTTCCCTTGATGTTTTGAAAATTTTGAATCTATTTTATTGTATTGGTATTTATCTTTATAATTAATTGGGTGTAAAAAAATCAATTTTATATGAATTTAAAATGCATTTATATTTAATAACTATTGTTGTACATAATTTTCATTATGCTACATTTTGAGGAAAATTGTAAATTTTTGTCTATGATCTTAAAAATAAAAAAAAAATGAAAGTTTTTAAATATGTTATGACTAGTCTAGTTTATGTGTAAAAAGTGATTATTGAAATTTCTTATGACCCTTTAAATATAATGTAAACTACTTAATTGAAAATCTATTTTCAATAAAAAATCTCACATCTTATGATTCAACATTAGGGATAATGTTGAGTTTTAAGTGTATAGGAGAGGGGTATTTCTCTGTGCAATATTATTGGATTTGGTTCCCTATAAAAAATCTATGTACTTTATAATTACCTATATTCACTATTTTAAATATTAATAAACATCTCATCACATCGTGATTATTCTTCAATGTGACATAGTATGTAATAATTTCCTAAGAGTAACCATCACACTGAAAGGTCATAGAAGTTCCCCGCTATGATGTGAACCCAGAAGTACCATGGTAGTATTCTTAAATATATATTATATATCTGGATTATATCATTTTATAGAACACAAATAATATAGGATATCAGGGTTGAAGACTAATGGGAATTTGAGCAACTTTCTCATGGTGTTCACCCTTAGTAATTTCCTGTGTAAGAAATTATGAGAACATAACCTTCCAATAGGAAATACAAACTTATATGTTTCATTGAATGTTTCTATATATAAATTTTTTTATTGATCTTTATAACTTAATATTATTAATAATAAATATTATTAGTCATTCACTTTGATGTATTGATGAAAACTATGATGACTTGTGTTCATGGTGAGGTAGGATACATTAGGTGTGCCATGAGAAATATTTCATTAATAAATAATGTGATAAAGGATTTCTCCCTTCCATTATTTAATGGAAGTTGATAACTTAGTCCATTTTATAGAAATAAAACATCCTAATAAATCCATTCCAATGGTGTTATATGGGAAAGTTTATTTCTATAAAGTTAAAGAAAGATACATTGATCACATAGGTTGATGACACTAGCATGAAACCTACTTGATTAGAGATATCATGATTATACAATCTCATGTTTTGGACTGTGTTAAAAATTCCATGAGAATTTTAAATTTTCTCATTTGGTGGATGGGTTAAATTTTAAACTAAGCTTCAAAATGTAAATCTGGGATTTGGAATTCTTAAAAGTTATGTTTTTGGGTAAGGTTTAAGTACTAAGAGGTGTTTGGGGATTTTTAATGAGTTTTAGGAGCGTCCTATGAAAACTCATCTTTAGGGAAAATAAGCAGGCGAACATGGTTTTTTTGAAACCATGTGGCCCTCTAGGATAAATTTTACGGCCCTAAAGGGGGTGTCACATGGTTTTTAAAACCATGCATCTGAGGTTTCCCGCCCATGCATGTTTTCTATAGAAAACTATAGAGGGGGTGCACATGATACACACCATTTTTCTCACCATGTGATAGCCATGAGAAGTATGGGTGCCTTTGGAAAGTGACATTGCACGGTTGGTGTATGGTTTTCCAAATTATGTGGCTCTTTAAGAAATTTTAAATTACTATTTTACCCCTCATACCTTATTTATTTTATTCCTCCCTTTCTTCCCTTTTTTATCTCACGCTATGGCTCTTGATATATCCCTTTATCCTCTCATAGACTTTGTTGTAACTCCATTTAGCATTTGAATCAAGCTCTTTCAGTCTTGTTGGATCCGTATTGGTAAGCTCTCGATTCTTCTTGGTTATTAATTCATTTTTCCTCATTATATGGAATAATAATTTCATGTGAGATTGTTTTCCCTATTTTCAGGTTGTTTGATTATTTCTTCATTTTCTCTTGAATCAGCTCAAAACAAGGGTCAATAATGGATGAGTGAAGAATCATGAGCATGAGGTAGGTAGTCTATATACTTTCCCTTAAAATTCTAGTTTTTTATAACATTTGTTGTTGTGTCACGCACCAAACCTTCTATTTTTTGATTCTTAAACATGGATTTAATTAAATTAAATACTTAGATCATGACTTAGAACCCTCTTACGTGGTTGTAGGTTGATGACCTCAACCTGAACAACCTCTTAAGGTGAGCTTAATTATGTTCCCTTTTTACCGTCCTTGATTATTTATTAAACCACCCCATGGGTGAGTTCCTCATATGCCTTGGAATGTTTATAAATTCTTAAATAAATTAAATGGTTTAGATAAACCTATTGGTCTTTAATATCTTACTTTATTCTTAACATTGTGAATCAGTCAAACTTATTAATTAAATTGAATTGGAATCTGTTTAATGGGATGCATACTGGTGAATTAAATTATGGTACGGGTTTTTATCATTCCCCTAATACTATTATAAATGGAATAGATAATTGAATAGTTAAATTTATAATGATATTGATTTTATCCCTTGCCCCCATTTTATAATAAAACTACCTTTGAGGTGCACTGTATTTTGTAATAAAAATAAGTAATCTCATGAAGGTATTTATTTTCATAAATGGAATACTCATGTATATGTACTATTAATTATTTATAAATGGAATGGACCATTTCATGGCCTTATTAGTTACTTAAATGAAATGACCCAAATTTTATGCTTGAATTTTGGTGTGACATGCTTACTAACATGGACTTCTCTTTTAATTAAATTTAAATGGATAGATAATTTGTATTAATGCTCGAGAGATACTTGGGTTCCTTTTTATAAAATTCCTTGAATAAGATCATAGGTTGAATGAGTTATGTATGTCGTGAGTGATACCTGGGTTCCTTATATGTAATTCCTTGGATAGGATATTAGGCTAATTGAAATTATATGTATCATGAGCGATATTGGGTTCCTTATATAGAACACCTTGGATGAGATTAGAGGTTACATGGATTATGTTAATCCATGGGTAATACCTGGGCTCTTTATATGGAATGCCTTGGATGAGCACATTTGTTTAAAGAATTGTAATAGGCCATCGATCAATACCTGGGATCCTTATACAAAATTCCTTAAATGGTCTCATGGGTTAAATGATTTACAATATTCCTTGGGAGATACATGGATTCCCAATAAGGAATAACATGCACAAGATCATAGGAAAAATGAGATTTATTATATGCTTGATCCCTATTATACATAGATGTCATGGGTTTACCCAAGGTCCTATATGACTATTATACTTTTATAACCTTGGATATATTCTGTGATTGGGATGTTTTGGTGGATTCCTTAATTAAATAAGTGACTCTTATGATACTATTATATGGATGCCTGAGTTGTGAATCAGGTATTGGCTAGTACTATGTATATATATATGGATATATATGTTACTATGTATATATTTCATATATAGACATACATATCTATATACTTATATAAACAAATGTGATGACAGACTCTCATGGTTTTTTTGGCTTAGATCAAAGTAGGTATTGATGGTTGGGTGTCCTTATGTAATGCAAGTTTGACTTGCTTACATTTATTTATTTATAGTATTATTGATATACCTACACACTGTTGTATTTTATATTCATATACCAGATAGCATCAGACATCATCAGTGGTGCCCTATTGAGCATATCTCACACCTTATTCAGTACACCATTGTACTGGCGCACCCGAACAGACCTTATGATTGCAGAATTAGGTTCTGGATTTGGATTACTACTACTGGTTATTTTGTGTTGTGTACTTGTATATGGGGCCTTAAGATTTGGGTACTAATCTTGAGCTCAAGATACTCATTGAGATACCTTTTCAGATTTTATTCATTTTGTTGTGTATTGTTTATGTATTTCCTATTGTATGACTATTAATTGTACAATGTTACATTACATGACATGAATGGTTTTATGTATTTGGTGTTGGCCATTTTATTAGATATTATAGTTTATTTTACTACCTTTATTTATTATTACTTCCACAACTGATTCATTATTTATATACCGTTGTGTTACTCTAGTCATGAGGGTATAGTCTCCCCATTATACTATCATCAGAACCTCACTTCTAGTTAGTAGGATCTGGCATATAGGGAGTCACGCTTGATGCCTTATGACTAACCTACTTGGGGCACTATTTTAGTGGCTTCTAGATTAGGACATTAAAAAGTGGTATCAGAGTGTATTTTTTTATAACTATTTTGGGATGGTAAATAGGATAGTGGTAATTTTTCAGCACTTGGTAATAGTTGTGTATGGGATTGATCAACTCACACATGGGTAAAAGACCAAGTGGTTAGGGATGGGACTATTTTTTTTTTGTTCTTCATTTCAATTAATCATTATTTCACCTTGAGTGATTGATGTAAACTCTGCTACTTACTGATTTTTGAGATTTATGGTATTTAACCTTTGTCTTGGTATAGCTGTGAAGCATTGTTACATGCATCGTTATAGGCACATAAATTCACATTCCATGAATATAACATTCCATGCAGGTTTCATTTCTTAATTTTCTGATACATACTAGATGTTCCTTGTGAAATTTAGCAGCATGCTTATCTATATACCATGTTTAGGTGATTATTCATCATAATTTCCTTACACCATGCTTCTATGGTTTTATGTATATATTTCTATATTCTTTACTACTATGTGATATCATGAATTATTATAATTATGATATATTATTGGTTAGTAAAGTTTCTGCATCAATCTAAATGGTGTTTTCCAATACATCTTAATACAGGCACCTTAACTAACCAATCATGGAAAGTTAATCCATGGACCCTTGTTCGTGTGGGATGAAACATTTGTTGTAGTTATTAAATGGATTCCAATAACAATTTATAAAGTGTATGGTAATTCATAAATTGTAAGGGTAACTCATATAATCAAACTCTTTCAAATGAACTTGTTATATTTTAAAATTAAAGTGAAAAATCTAGATGTAGTTACATGAATTTCAATTGTAACTTATAAAGGAATGTACCTTTATAAATTTTGAATAGTAATTCATCTAATTGAACCTTTTTATAAGTATAAAAGTTAAAAAGAATTGATACACAAGTTAAATGAATGTTAGTTAAATGGAATGCCAATCACAACTTATAAAGGCATATACCTCAATAACTTGGAAATGAAGACCCATATAACTAGATACTTCTTATGATTAACTCGACCTAAGTAGATCTATTTTGACCAATTATGATTGTGAGTTAGACTTAACTTGACTCAAGTAGTTCGTTCAAGCTTTATTATGCTCGTAAGATGAAACCACTAAGGGTGTGCTAAATCTTAATAAATAAACTACTATTGGGTTTCATTTAGATAGAACCAGGTTGGATGATGTGACCCTCATAGGTCACCTTTATTTTGGCATACCTTAGTATTTAACCCCATGGGGGTATACTAATTCTAATGGATTGGTTATTTAAATTTTCTTTAACCACTTATATGGGGTTACATATAAACTTATGGTGGAATATTACTTGACTAGTGACCTTTTCATAATAAAAGAAATTTTACCTTATTTTGAGTTCAATTATTATGAGGCTTTGGTTAATTAAATTCCCAATCACAACCTAAAGGGTTTTTTCTCTATAAATTAGAATTGAAATTTTATTTAACTTAGCCCAATTGTGAAAATAATTAAGGAAAAATTAAATAGATAAACTACCTAAAATTTTACAGGATGTTAGCTAAATAAATAATGTTTCAAAGGAAGTTTGGTATAACTTTCCTATGTTTCCTTATGGTGTTATCTAAATAAATTACCAAGTATCATCATCATAACTAATACTTGATATTCTTTAAACCGGGCATCATTAAATGTTTAATAATTAAATGTGAATTGATGTTTTGGCTTGAAAAAGAGACCTTTATGTGTTGTTCTTAATTTGAACCCTCATGTAAGGGTAGTTTCAATCTTTCCTTAAGATACCTTGAATGGGAACATAGAAATAACCCATGGATCTCTTTCTCTTTATGTTATGTTTATATTATAGGTTAGGCTAGTAATCCTAGTGACCTTTTTAGAATGACCCTGTTATAGAGTTGATGCATTCAGTTTTAGTACAGGGATATCCCAGTAAAGGTAGATCCCTCATAAATTAATGGCATTGATAAATGATTATAAATAGTTTAAAATGTGAAGTATTTTTTAGGTGAAATTTTTACCATGTAGTAATATTAGTTTCTAAAATGAAACTCGGGTTATACGGTTGGTTGTGTAGTGAATTAACCCAAGTTAAGGGAAGGAGCATCAAGTAATGCTCAAATTCAGTGGGTTAGACATGCCTAGGGCCTTGTCGACCACTTATCTAGGTCATTTGACCATTATTATTTAGTGATGGATGAATCAAGAGGTCATTAGATGTATTAATAATAATATGTAATAATATGAATCCAAACTAAATCTTCTGTATGGACCATCAGATATTGGGATGCATAGGGTCGATAAGCCTATGGATAGTGTCAAGTGATGTGTCGTTGTGATGATGAAATCTCATGGTACTATGCATCGATGCACATGGTACCCATTATGTTGATAAAATGGTTTAACAAAACATATGATTTTGGTGGGAAATCATTCAAGCCTTTAGATGTTATACTTTGATCACAAGTCATCATTGAGGTAGAGTAACCTGGGCATTAAAGGAAATTTGATGCATCCCAATTCTCGGGATGATATTGTAAAAGGATTAGGTGTTGTAACACTATTGGTAAATCACTTTTAGATTTTACTCTTGATTTTAATGATGTGTGCGAGTATGGATCGGGAGATCATCTCACCTATGTCAAGAGTAATTTTGATCTAACACGCTTTTAAGCGGCTTGTTTTCCCCTCTTTTAATTTTTGGCACTTGGAAAAATTGTGTTGACCACATCTGTAACTCGTGTTCAGTGGTGGATGGAATGTGTTCCCTAATATGAGTTTCCATTCTCAGTAAACAAAAACTAGGAAACTCCTAAGTTGGGGAGTGGCGTATCGAATGGGTTTAATTTTTTCCTTTCAATTAGAGGGAGTGAAACTGTAGAAAACCATTTAGTAATGATCATCTTCATTCCTAAAACCCATGATATTGGTAAGTTTAAGATTCTAGTCCTTAGAGTGATACTATCATTAAAACCCAGGTTATGGTTTTCAATGGAGTTTGGACACTAGATTCATACCCGGGTGCATGATCAACCTAGGGAATTTAATGCTTTTGATTCATGTCGGTACTTACAAGGTTGCAAGATGATTAAATTTTTAGATCTATATTCAAACATTAAAGACACCATTAGATGATTTTTAATTCGTCAGTTATGATTAAATAGTCATTAAATTCCTCGGTAAGGAGGGAATTGTGGTCAGTTACTGATGATGCATTAGAATGTTCAGTCAATATCATTTAAAGGAAGTCGGCCAAAGGTGGTTTGATTGTTCCTTTCTATGTGTAGTAGGATACGGTTGGTTGAAAACCATTTCAGATACTTCATTATGAAGATGATGAAAGTGTCTCAGGTATTATTAGTAATCATTGATAACATCTTGGTGCACTTGCAGTTTATTGTCGATCATGTCCCCTATCTTGACATCATTTGTGATACATTAAGAGAGCATCCATTATATGCTGAGGTAAAGAAAGAAATTTAAACACCTTGTTGGATAAATAAATAAACTGCATTGAGTTGTACTTGGGAAGCAGGTCTAATCTTAGAGGCATGGACTATCCTGAGTGATACTATGATTCCCATATAGGAGACCTTAGATGAAATCATGGACTCCAACGGATTCTCTAACTCAACCATTAGGCAAGATATTGTTGTTGGGCTCAGTCAGTATTCTTGATATGTGGATGTTTTGGAAAAACATAAACATATCATTTATAAAATATAGAGTATGGACTACCTTAGAAAATCTCTATGGACTCTGATAGTTGATTCTAAGGTTACCTAGGACTTCTGGTTGAGATCGGGTGATATTTTTAGAGTGTGGAGATCCAATGGTGCTTGATTGGTAGGCATCTATGTCCGTGTTGTGGAATGACGACATAGATGAATGTGAGGTTACTTGGGAGAAGTAATTGTGTTTCATTTTTTAATGTGTCGACCATCTAATATAATAATTTTGATATAGTAAGTCGGTAGTGGTTTTAGTTTCTTTCCTTTTCTTTTAATAAATTTGGTTGGTGAGGAACCACATCAGACGCATCATTGGGATGAGATGAGTGCAAGGAAAAGGTAGGTCAAGGCTTTCCAAAGAAAATTTGGCATGACCAGGATTAGTGTGTTTGGTTGGGAATTTACCATTCAATCAATTTCAAAAACATATCTAAGTGTGTAATTAGAATTCTAAGGGAATGGTTGAGTAGGAAATTCTAGTGGTGGGAGCACCAGGACTCAGAATTGGTTGTTTTAGCTAGAACCTATAGTGGGGATCACCATAGAAAGTTTGGTAAAAGAGATTATTATTTATTAGAAAATAAAAACACATATGTTAATTACATTTTAATGGTATTAAATTTTCATTTTTTATCTTATGGGCCTGATTTAGTGGATTTTGATTTTGAACATTCATTCTCATCATTTGTGCACTTCATGCCTAATGTACACCAATTTAGGACCAATGATTCATATAATTATATGGAATGTAATTATCCATATTTTAATTTGATATTTTTTTAAATGGATCTTCACTTAAATTTAAACATTTTTCATTCAGTGATCAATGGATTATTCATAAAGTTTGATGGAGATATTTGGCAATGAAAAGAAACAATTCTGGAGAAGGCATATTGGACACCATCCCACTGATGAGAATGTGGGGCCCACAATACAGGCCCAATGAAGCCCAAAATTAGTGGGATGATAGAATATATATTTAGTAACAAATCATTATTCATGATCCAATGCCAATTCAGCTTCCATGATTTCTATTTATGCGGCCCAAATAGTATATCAAAATCTGGGCCAGAATCTGAGGCCCAGAAAAACATCCCACCAATTAAACCACATCTCAAAAATAATAACTCCTTTTGGGATTATATTTTACACTCTATTAGGTAACATCAAGAGATTAATTTAAGTCTTCTATATCCCACCCAAATTCGTCCATCTAGAATTTTTTTCATGCGCCTCTGTTTGGTGGATGCAAGCTGGATGCCTTTTCGGGTCAAGGGTGGAAAGTCTTCTTTCCACAAACTTTCCACCACTATAGACCTACCATACTCAAGTGAGATGACTTGTACTATTGGAGTATCAACCCAAGGGCTCAAAAATTCCTATTTAAGGCAGTGGTGTTGGAGGATTTAAGGATCTTGGGTTTTTGGTTTAATTGTAATGTTATGCTGCCACTTTGTGTTTGTAATCGCATTTCAATTTCCATGTAAGTTTTCTTTTTGTACTTCTTTCTTCTTAATCAACATATTTCTCTTATATTCTTCCCATTTCTTTCATTAAAACTTTATAATCACAAAGCACAGTGATATCTCTTTGTTGTGCTGAATTAGGTCACACATAGGTGTGAATTTTATTCACACACACGGAGGAGTGCTTGTTATTTCCGCAGTTTTAATTTCTTCAATATAATTCTTGTAAGACATATTCCGCCCACCATTGAGAGTATACCATCAATGGAGGGATAACCCTTTAATGGTTTGATCTTAGGAAGATGAAAATTCTAGATTTAATGTTATTTTATGAACGAATTGTTGTTAATTGGTTAACTAATTTAAGACTTCCATTCTTCAGTTATTTCCACTCTTCATCTTCATTGTGTTTGAGGAAGCTAAATCCAATTACTAAAATGACCATATACCTTGGAGACATCATTAATTTTTTTCTCTAAGTGTTTAGGGGATTATTAATTGATTTTATTTGCATCAAACCAGAAAATGATGAAGGTAGTGTTATTTTGAAGAATGGATTCATCAAGAATTAATTAAACCAAAATTGTCTAAAGAAGTAAAATTCATTCAATCCACCCCTAGCATAATCTTAAGATCATCCCATTTTCATTTAATTGAATTCACTTAGGTTTATTAGTGTTCTTTAAAACCATCCAAAATCAAAACCAATTTGGCCACTTCATAGCCAAAAATCCACCTCATAGGTTGTGTGTCTTAGGTATCTTCTTAGGTCTCAGTGGATTCGACAACCCAATCTAGACTAAAAGGACCGTTCTAACTTCATATATTGGGTAAATTTGAGCATGAATAAATTATGTAATCATGCCTTGAGTTATATGGGCTCAATTAACCATTGTATCAAAGTTTTAGTTTTGGATACAATCTCTTGCTTCAGTTTCAACGACTTATATACCATACACTTAAAGTGATTCTTGGAGGAGAGATGGGAATTTAAAAATGAAACTCAGAAAATTGAAGAAGATTCATGACCTAATTTGGTCAAAAAAAATTATTTTGTTCCCACAATGATTCTTAGGGATGATAATTTCTAAGGTGGGGAGGCTGTAAGATCCTGTGTTTTGGACTGGGTTGAAAATTCAATGAGAATTTTAAATTTTCTCATTTGGTGGATAGGCCAAATTTTAAACTAAGCTTTGGACTATCAATATGGGATTTTTAATACTTAAAAGTGATTTTTTTGTAGTTTTAAATAATGAGGTGTGTCTTGGGAGTTTTAATGAGTTTTGGGAGCATCATGCTCTAAAATCTCATTTACAGTAAAAACAAGCAGGGGAGCATTGTTTTTTTTGAAATTGTGCATCCCTCTAGAAGAAACCATGAAGCTCTGAAGGGGGTTTCACATGGTTTTCCAAACCATGTACCGAAGGTTCATAGTTGTGAAAGTATTCTATAGAAAAATTCATAAGGGGAATTATAAGTTGTGAAAGGTTTTTCTCATTATTTTCTAGATATTCGAGGTGTGGGTTCCTTTGGACAGTGGCACCACATGGTTGGTGCATAGTTTTCCAAACTGTGTGGCTCTTTAGAGGATTGAAATTAAAATTTCACCCCTCTTACCTTGTTTCTTTTCTTCCTCCATTTATTCCCTTATTTATCCCTTGTCGGTCCACTTAATCTTTCCCTTTGTCCTCTCCTTGGATTTGATGTAACTCTTTTATTTAGCATCAGAATCAAGATCTGTTAGTCTCGTTGGATCCATATAGTTAAGATCTCGATTTCTATTACTTCTTATTTCATTTTCCTTAACTTTATAGAATGCTAATTCATTGTGAACTCTTTTTAACTATTTTGAGGGAGTTTTTTGTTTCTTTATTTTATCTTAAATAAAGGATAAATAATGGATGATTGAAGCATCCTAAGCATGAGGTAGGTGATCTATATTCTTTCCCTTAAAATTCTCATCGTTTATACCATGCTTCATTGTGCTTCATGTTTAAAATTCAATGCATTGATTCTTAAATGTGAATTTAATTAAATTAAATGCTTATACCATAACCTATAACATTCTTACATGGTTGGAGTTCAATGACCTCAACCCAAACCACCTCTTGAGGTTAGTTTGATTACATACCATTTTTATTGTCCTTGATTATTGATTAACCCACCCCCATGTTTGTGTTCATCATATGCCTTGGTATGTTTATAAATACCTAAATGAATTAAATTTTTAAGATAAAACTATTGGTCCTTAATAGATTTCTTTATGATTGACATTGCGAATTGGTCAATCTTATTAATTGAATTTAATTGAAATATGTTTAATGGAATGTGTCCAATGAACTAAATTATAGAACAGGTTTTTCTCACACCTTCATACTATTATAAATGGAATGGATAATTTCATAGTAAAATTAATAATGATATGGGTTGTATCCCTTGCCCCAATTTTATAATAAAACCACCTTTGAGGTTATCTATCTTATCTAATAAAAAGGGGAAATCTCTTGGAGGTATTTATTTTCATAAATAGCATACTCATGTACGTACCTATTAATTACTTTTAAATGTCATGGACCATTTCATGGAATTCTTAGTTACTTAAATGAAATGACCCAAATTGTATGCTTGAATTACGTTATGACATTCTTACTAACATCTCCTTATATTATAATTAAATTTAAATGTCTAGATAATTTTTATTAATCCTTGGGAGATACTTGGGTCCCTTTTTATGGAATGCATTGGATGGGCTCATAGGTTGAATGAATTATGTACGTATTGAGTGATATTCAGGTTCCTTATATGGAA
This sequence comes from Viscum album, assembly GCA_963277665.1. NCBI lineage: Eukaryota > Viridiplantae > Streptophyta > Magnoliopsida > Santalales > Viscaceae > Viscum > Viscum album. Next base: position 649,583,062 of record OY728119.1, read on the forward strand.
TGACTTGGATGGGATCTTAGGCTGACTAGGATCACATATAACATAAGAGATACTTGGGTTCCTTACACGAAATTCCTTGGATGGGCTCAGAGGTTATATCGATTATGTTAATCCATGGGTGATACCTAGGTTCTTTATACAAAATTCATTGGATGGGATCATTGATTTAATGAATTGTAATAGAATGTGGATAGATACCCAAGTTCCTTAAATTAAATTCCTTGGACAGGCTCATGGATTAAAAGATTTACATTATTCCTTGAGGGATACATGGATTCCCAAGTAGGAATACCATGCATAGGCTCATAGGACAAATTAGATTTATTATATTCTTGATCTCTATTATACATGGACATCGTGGGTTTACCCAGGGTCTTATACAACTGTTATAATTTTATGACCTTGGATATATTTCCTAGTTAGGATGTTTTGGAAGATTCCTTAATTAAATAAGTGACTCTTGTGTTGCTACTATATAGACACTAGAGTTATTACTCTGGTATTGTCTAGTTTTATGTATCTATATATATGTGTGTGTTATTATGTATATAGTTCATATATATATACATATCTATATACTTATATGTGTGTGTGTGTGTGTGATGAAAAGCTCTAATAGGTATTCTGGCTAAGGATAAAGCTGGTATTGTCAGTCAGGTGTCCTTATTGAACCCAAGTATAACTTACTTACATTTATTTATTTACAATATTATTAATATACCAACACATTGTTGTATTTTATATTCATAGATTGGTTAGCTTTATAAATTGTTGGTGGTAGCCTAAAAAGTATATATAATACCATGTTCGAGCTTCCATTGCACTGGGGAACCCAAATAGACCTCATGGTTGTAGGATCAGGTTCTATATTCAGCTTCATGTTGCTAGGTATTTTTTGCTATGTACTTAGATATGGGATCTTAGGAGCATAGTACTGAGACAAAGCTAGATATACTCATGGATATAACCTTTGGGGATTTTATTCATTTCTTTGTGTATTGTTTATGTATTACCTAATGTAATAAAATTTATTTTACATTGTAACATCACATGACATGAATGGTTGTATATATTTTTCGTTTTCCAATTTAATAGTTATTATAGTTTTTTCTACTTACTTTATTTATTACTACTTTTGATGTTTATTCGTTAGTGATATATTTTTGTGCTACTTTGATTATGAGGGTATAGTCTCCCTACCGTACCATCGTCAGACCCTTGTTGCTAGTCAGCAGCCTCTAGTATATAGGGAGACGCACTTGAGTCCATGTGGCTACCTAGATCAAGGCACCATTTTAGTGGCTTCCAGGTCTGGAAGTTATAGTGATAAAGAGATTATATTACACAGTAAGCGTATGTGTGAGGTTGTATGTCATTGACATTAACTTATTTATATATGGGTTCCTTAGTGTGTTGTTATATGATAATAATGGACGTTGGGTGGCTTCACCTAATTCCACTGAGAAAAAGGCCTAGAGGGTCACACACTACCCCACTCAAATAATATTATTATTTATTATTTAATATATTAATTAAATATTATTCTCATACATGGTTTAATAATTATTCATGTCTACTTGATCACGTATATTCCATCACTAATTATTCAATAGAATATTTTATGAGTAGAATATTTAATTAATATTCATTTTTAATTTATTGAATATAATATTTGTTTATTTATTAGTGTATAATGCAGTGATATTTATTTAGTAAATAAATAGTCATTATTCAAGGCCCAATAAATATTATATAGGAATGGTAGACTGAATTCATAGGTTCAATGATAAATAATATATATTAAATATTATTTAAATAAATTTTAAATAATTTATTCAATAAATAATTTTTAATTAATTATTTGTCTTTGTGCATGTCAAGAAATAATAAAAATAATATTATTATTATTATTATATACACGGGGTTCTTGTGGGGATTAAGAAAATAATAAGGGAATATGTGAAATTAATATTTTCTAACCCTAGAACTATTTAAATCCAATTATATTATTTCCACCCCTAACTTTATCCATTGTATTGGTTTTTCACAATGACTATAGATAATTATCTCAATCCTTGGAAAGAACCTTTCCAAGAACACTCTCAAGAATGGAGGGAAATCCTCCTCTACCAACCCTCTTGATTCTAGAGAGATCAAGGAGAATTATTCTTGGAATCAATTTTCATGGTGATCAAGGACGATCTATGTAAGCATTGGCATATTCTATGCTAGAACTATAAGATTCTTATGGAGATTCTCAAATATTCATGGTACAAGTTTTGATCACCACTAGATAAAATATACACCTGATTCCTATAATGCGATGACAGTACGATGTAGAGATGTTGTCAGATTTATCAACAATGAAATAATTCACCACAAGGTAACACATTAATTTCTTAAATTAATTATAAATTTGTTATGTGATGATCTTGAGTTTGGTTTTGGGGTTCTTATGTTAATTAATATTTGATTTAATTTAGTTTCTCATGGTTTTCTTTGTTGATGTACATCTCATATTAATCAGCAATTATAAAAAAAAATCAAGTTCGATATACTCCATTGATTCTTCCGGTATTCCCAAAACCATCATACGTTACTCTTTAATAATTTTACACATCAAATCCCCCTTGATTTTGTTTCAAAAATGTTCAAAAAATCAATAATTTTTAAAATTTGAGGGTATTTGGGTTGTTTCTTGCACTTTAATGATATCCTACATGGTGTGTAATTGTATTTTGAGTTACTAAGGTTGACATTTAGTCACAAATTGTTGGAATTTAATTATTTTTGAGTGATGGTACCCACTATTTTTATGGATAATCAACTTAGCATCTATAAATTGAAGTGTGATAGGATAGATCCTTGTAGAATTTGAAGTGGAATATGAGGAAAGTGGATTTTTTAAATTAAACCTAGGAGACTTAAATTTTTTAACACCTCTTGAATCCAGATCAAAAGATAATCATATGGTTGTGTGAAAGTCATGAAAGGTTATGTTCACTATTCATCGAATGTTTGCAGTTGAGGCAGAGAATGTTGTGGATAAACAGAGGTATCTTAATTCAATGGTGGGTTGTCCTTATGTTTTAGATGGTGGTGTGAACCTAATGACTAGTTGTACCTTTCTATATTAGTAATGGGTGGAGAATTGTCGTAAACGATGGATAACACTTATTGGATTTGGTGTTCTAAAACCAACTATTTGTACTTTAGATTACATGCATATTCAAAAAAATTAATATTAATAAAACGACTATTATATATTGTTCATTGTTCTAAATGAATTTAATGTAATAATGTTCTAGAGTATTTTCCACATTGATAAAGTCATGGTAGTTCCCTGTTATAATGATAACCTTGAAATGACTTGATGATATTCTTAAATATAGTTCTAAAGTTAGATAACATACTATGATGGGCCACGTATAATGTTGATTGTTAGGTGTGAGTACTCATAAGTAGATAATACTTATTCTCATGAATGTTTTACTTAGTAATCTCCAAGATAGGAGATTAGGATAACAGACCCACCTGTAGGAATTCTACATGATTATTTGTCATTAGATATTCCTATATATGAGATTTTTTAATTGTCTTTAAAATTTAAAATTATTATTAATTCATGTTACAAATTGCACACTTATATGTATTTCATAAACCTTTATGAAACAGTTCGTATCGAGGTTAGATACATTAGGTGTTCCATGAGTGATGTGTTATTAATTAATAAGTCGAGAAAATATTTTTCCCTTCCATATTTATAGAAGTACATATCTCATCCAATTGATTGAAATGGAACCATCACATTAAATTTCATGGTCATTGTGTAACAATGAGTTTATTCCATATAGTCAAAGGAAGATGTATCAAGAACATGGGTTGATGACATGAGTGTGAAGCTCACTTGATGAGATATTGTGAAAAATGGATTATATTACACAATAAGAATTTCAAAATGGTTATCAACCCTGTGACATTAATTTCTTTCTCTTGGGTGTCTTGACTCATTGCTAGATAGTAATCTTGGACTTTAGTCAAGTCCGCCTAATTATAAAGAGAAATAATTCTATAGGTTCACACACTAAGTGTTTCCATTGATCTCAATTAAATTCTATTATAATTTAATTACTGGAATAAATATTATTCTCAAGATGGAGGAATAATTTTATTCAATTTTTATTGATCACGCAAACTAAATAAATATTTATTCACTAGATTGTGAATAAAAATATTTATTTTATTTATTGAATATTTAATAATTTTTTATTATCCAGACTATGAATATAATATTTATTTATGAATAAATATTTAAAAAATATTTATTCAGGTATTTGATAAATTTCAAGGAGGATGAGGGAATCAAGATCATGTCTGGTAATAAATATTAATTTTCAAGATGTTAAAATAATATTTATCATTACACCAGTTAGTTCACACCATAAAATAGTAATATTATTATTATTATTATACAACATGGGATCAGATAAGGTTTATTATATTACTTAAGGGTCATTGTACAATTAAATGATGTTTTAACCTAAACCTAAACTCTATAAATAGATTGTTATATCTATTTTGTAGGGTTAATCGAGAATTGAGAATCATTACGCACAACAAACATCTCTCTAGATTCATCCTCCTCTCTTCATCTCAAGAATGAGAAGAACAAGAGATAATCTTTCAAACCTAAAGGATCATGTGGATTTCAAGATGAACAGAATAAGACAATTGATCTATCACACTATCACTCGACATTCCATTGGTGATTGGTCATAGATCAAAGGACCATGAGTGGATCACCGCTAGAGGGGCTCTACTTTGGGTCCTCCCTACACAATAAAGGTAATCTGAAAAGGGTTTTGGATGATCAATATATTTTTCAAAGAAAGATCCTCAGATTAGGTATTCTTTCATCAAATCTAATATAAATTAATTATAAATTTAACATGAAAAGGATCATATCTTGGTTATGGGATTTCTAAGTCAATATTCTATGGAAAAATTTCATTGGTCATGATGTTTACATCTTTCACAATTGGTGAATGATCCATCGAATCTAACAAGAACATTTATGGATTTTCACCTCCAGTCACTTCCACTGCATTCGAAACCTTCAATTGGTATTGAAGAGGGCATGTTTTATATTTATAATTATTTATTTTATTTTTGATCTATATGTGCAATAGTGGTTAGATATTTAATTTCTAGATTACTTGTTCTTTAAATATGAAGTTTAATTAAATTGTATTTGACATTTTAGTATTTATCATTCAAGATTTATATTTTATTCAGGCCCAAGAATAGATGAATAAAGGTCATAGATTTCATCAAGAAGTTTCAAGAATTCTAGTCAATGGATTGGGTTACATGATGTGTTTCCAGAGTACACATCATGTACCCAATTGCACTACACCTAGACATGTCACGGAATGCATGGCACGCCAAGCAATAATAACATGAGGTGCATTTATTATACACTACATGTTGATTAGGCCACTCTAGAACATGGCTTGTCAAATTACATGGTGTGTAACTAGTGTACGCGTCATGTAGTATACATGGTATAGCAGCAAAATCTATGCTAACTGTGTGGTAAAATATAGGTTTTCTAGCTATGTGAGATTGAAACATATATAATTAATGGGATGCATGGAATGTATCTTATATACACATCATGTAACCCAATAATTCTCATGTGTGAAGTACATAATGATTCAATCAGTCATTACATGGATACATGGAAAAGAGGAACACATAGTGTGTATCTGAAGTACACACCATGTAATTCCATATAGAAAATACACTGAGTCATTCAGTGGGTTATGAAGATACATGGAAAATGAACATGTGACATGTATCTAGTTAATACACAATGTGAATTCTAGATGAGGTATACACTAAATCCCCAGACATTTATCATGAGTACATGGAAATCGAGGAACATGGTGTATGGATCATAAGTACATACCGTGTAGTCTCCCAATAAAGGATAGAATTAAATTACATTAAATAATTAATGATAGAATTAAAACCTAATTATACTATTTTCACTAGATGTGTTTGACTATGTGATAGAGTATTTAAAGAATTAAACAAATTATTAATTAATTTATTGTAATTATATATTTATTGGTCATGCGGTTTTTTATTTTTCATAAATTGATTGATAATGGGTATCTCCAAGAGACTCCAGATGGTCATTAAGATGAAATTGAATTAATTAATTTATTAATTAATTAATTAATACAAGAAACTTTATCTTAATAAAAAAGAATAAATAGAAGTGAATTTTAGCCAATATAATTATGTGTATTTTTTATATGTGTATGAGCGATCATGAGATTGACCAAGACCTGTGTATGTGTTGGTTTTATTAAATTCAATTTATTTCATGGTTTTTCAATTATTTAATATTGAATTAAATTTTATGGCATTTGATTCATTTCTCCCTCTTTTATTATATATGACCTGCGTGTCTAAGTTGATTTATGTAATTCACCTTAACCAATCCCTTTGTTCCCCTCATCTGTGTGTGAGTTATAAATACATGTAATAAAAGGAGTATCTTGAGGTGTTTGGAGGCGGTTCAAGATAGAACTGAGATGAAACCAGCCCAGGTGATACATAGATGGACAGGTGGAATGTTTCAACTCATTACAAGACCGTCATAAGGAGTTTTCCCCTAGGGTCATAGGTTGATTTAATGTACTCTCAATAAATCAACAATTAGATAATCTCATGATTGGTTTATTTATGTATTTATTTATTTATTTATTATGAATTATTTATTTTATGGATGTTAGAGCATGATCACATAAATAAATGTACTAATATGAAAATATAGAATTTATATAAAAGGATTATATGTAAATGTTTTATCAAAAAAAAGGTTAATCACTTAAGTAAAATCCACTTAATATTAATAAGAAATGTAAAGGATAAAATAATAAATCATTACAAATGATAAAATAAAATCTCTCAAGTTAATATTAATTCATTGTTCCTTTTATTTCCTAAATTAAGTTGAAACCATAGTTAAAGTGTTTGTTCAGGATATAATCGGGGGAACTTTTAATTATCTAGGAGTCTTAACTAAGATGATGGGTTGACTTAAATGAACTTGTATTGAATTTAACATAAATATTTTTATAAATACAAATTTTTAGGAAATTTTTGATGATATCCTAGTTAGGATTTCAAGATTGAGGAGTCTACTCAACGGTTTAAGGAGCTGGTAGTTTGAAGTTAGCAAGACTACCTACCAAAATACCTTCTTATGGTTTTCATGTTCATAGTCTGGATCATAAAGAGGGGAAATATGGATCCTTTACACTTTAATGTCGTGAGTTATGGGACATTCAGAGTTCAATGGTGAGGTCCATTGAGACTTAATAAAATAGTGGGATACTTAATAAAATTATATTCATTATGTCTTACATAAATTGTAATCAAGTCAAGTACCAATAATATTTTCTTTTATAATCATAGAATAATGGAAAGTTATTCATCAAAATTATCTTGGTCATCAATATTAGAGAAATTTCATCTCCTTACTAGTTGTAACTTCCAGTAATGGTTTGGATGTCTATGGGTTGTGTTGCACTGTGAATGAAATTCTAATGTGCTAGATTCCTCACTTCCTAATATTCATGTAAAGAAAATGAGTGATAAATAGTTCATTGTTTATGATAAACACTTGAGATTCATGGTTGAAGTTAAGTGTTTAATGATTTCAACCATGTCTAGTGAACTAATAAAATCTCATGAAGACATGTATTTTTATAGAATGATCCAGTATCAACTAGGTTTATATTAGGAGAGAACTAGAAAAGAATAGTTTGAGATGTCCAAGGTGATCTTTCAGAGTAATCTTAGAGAGTATATGCTAGTTGGGACTAATGTAATCAAATTAATTGACTAAATTGAGTGCCTACATGGTTTTAATTTTCTAAAGAACTATGCACCAATATCATTCTTTCACCACTCCCTCATAGCTTCCCAAACTTTGTTGTTAATTTTAATATGAACAAATTAGAGAAGTATCTTCAATATCTTCTCACACTGCTTCACCAAGTTGATAAAGAGACAAGTGTGAAGGCCTTAAATCCTTATGGTAAATAAAAGTAAAGTCCAGGAGAAAATATCTAAGTCCAAAGATTCTTATAAATGACCTTCCAAGAAGAGACGGGTCAAGGGACAAGTAAGGGAACATGATGTTGTTTATTTCACATGTGGAAAGAAGGGTCGCTGAAAGAAAAATTATTCCCATGCTAAGAAGTAAGGGGATGTTTCATGTTCTTTTGTTATCAGTTTCAATTTATATATTTCTATAATTTGGGTATTAGATATAACATGTGCTGCTCACATGTGTATTAAAATACTAGAACCAAGTAGATTCTGAAATATAGCATGAGGGGAGGTAGATTATGAGTATCCAAAATATCCATACTTACTATTATGGCCATTATAGGCTACCAACTTACATTTACAATGGGACTGATCTTGGTTTTGAAAGATTTTTATTACATTCTGTATATTACCACAAACATTTTTCTATATCCAAACTTGGTACAAATGGATTTATTTTCAATTTCAGGAATAATTTCACTTATTTTATTATATGACATGAGGTCAAATAAGGTTAATTATATTATTTAAGGGACATTGTGAAAATAAATAATATTTTAAACAAAACTATAAATATATAAATAGATTACTTTATCTATTTTATAGAGTTAATCGATAATTGAGAATCATTATGCATAACATACTTCTCTTTATATTCCTCCTCTTTTATTCCTCTCAATAATGAGAAGAACAAGAAATAATAATTCAACCCTAAAGGATCTTGTAGCGATCAATACGAACAATACAAGACGAACAATTTTCCATGCTAGCACCCAGAATTCCATTGGTGATTTTTCAAGATAAAAGGACCATGTGTGGATCACCAATAGAGGATATCTACTTTGGTTCCTACCTATAAAACTAAGGTAATCTAAAAAAGATTTCATATGATCAAAATCTTCTCAAAGAACAATCCTCATATCAAGTGTTCCTTCTTCAAATATAATATAAATTAATTATAAATTTAATGTTCAAAAGATCCTATATGGGTTCCAGGATTCCAAAGTCAATATTTGATAGAAAATTTTCATTGGTCATGATGGTTACATATTTCACAATTGGTGAATGACCCATCCAATTTGGAAATTGGTTTTATGGTTTTTCACCCACCCGACAATTTTGTTGCCTCTGGAAACTTCAACATTGAGATAAAACTAAAAAAGGTCATTAGTGGTAGTTATTTTGTGAAATGGAAGTGGTTAAAAAAACCTCCACATATTTCATGATCTCTAATCATTTAGCAGTGGTTTCTTTAATGACTCGGCAGTTTTTGTATGTGTCGTTTTTGGAGCATTTAGCAACGGTTTCTTTTTTATTTAGTGGTGATTTTTTTTTAAAAAATACCTAGGGAAAAATAAATAAAATGAAAAGAACCAATGTTGAACATATTAGTAGTGTTTATATTTAGCACTGTTTAAGCGTAACTTCCATTAAAAAAAATAATTAATGTACTTAGCAGCGGTTACAAAAAACTGACGCTAAATCGGTATTTTTTTTAACTATTTAATAAAAAACTGAAATTCAATAAACTAAAACATGAATATATGATAAATCCAATATATATACATCATAAATCCATTTTTATATTTAAAGGCACTATCATGGTCACTTTCAAATGATGTGTGATTTTTGGGTACTTAGGTGCAGTAGAGTGACTGACCAAGGTCGTCTCTCAAAGAGGCAGTAATTAAAACAACTTATTAAAGGTATTTTGAAAATAAAATAATATATTATTAACAAATTAATTGAAAGGATGGGGTTTTTTATCATTTATAAAAGAAGAAGAATTATTCTAGAATAAGAGTTCAATTTTTATGTTTTTTTTAAATGAAATTCGATTAATAAAACACAAAGAGAAGATGTTTTTTTAGAAAAAAAAATAGAAGGCATAATCGATATAACTCTACCTATTTAATTACTTATTAATCATTAAAATTTAAATTAATATCCAATTAATTATGATCCCATAATTTTTTAACCCTCTAACTCTAGGAGAATTTGCTTAACGACAAAGATGAAATTAATTAAACCCTAGGCTAGCTTCAGAACATACAATCGCAGCACCCTGATTTGATTGATGCTCTGAGGAAATAATGTAGTAATTGGTAAATTATGGATCATATAAACTCTATAAATGAGTATTATTTGAGTTTAAGGATTATATTTGAACTCTATAAATTTATCTCGTGTGGTTTTGTATTACTGATTAAGATCATGCTCTCACAATTCACACAATTTTTGACCTCGCATGTTTTGTGTTTATTGTTAAATTACTTACTAAGTTTAATTTAAATTAAAAACTCAATTAAAATATCATATTATTTTAATTAAATTAGGAAATTTATTAAAAATAAATGAATGAAGAAGGTAATAGGTAAATCAATTGCTAAAAATAACTACTCTTCTATGGGCGGTGTAGTCGTCGTAAAAACGTTTTTTATTCACAAAGGTCGTGGAAATGGTATAACCCAATCACAATTATAATATTGATTTAAATACCAAATAGTATTACTATATAAGAATAAAAACTAATAAAATATAATATATATAATATAGACTAAGTAGTTTATTACGCAAACACAAATATTACAACGTGAAGAAGAAAAAGAAGGCCTCGACGAACGGATCCTTGCTTCAAGAGATGCCCTTATTGAAATGATTGGATAATTGTAGTGTGACCACTTATACTCTACCCTCAACTTCCTAATTCACGTCCAACCCCATCCAAATTATAAAAATACAAATTTATAGAGTGGAGGGGAGGCTAGGTTAAAAGAGGTTTCAAGTATGAATGGGTAAATTCGGAAAAATGTTTTATTCTAACTTTTAATGCATGTTTGACCTCCAAAACATGTGAATAAACAATCCTTAAAGAATTATTATTTTTTAAAAAAATTTCCAAGATCTCCTCTCAAAATTTGGGCCCAATCTAAGTACGGATGAAGAAGATACGGCCCAAATAGTAAAGTGATCACCAATCTTTGACATCATGGCCCATTTACTCCACTCAAATTCACAATCCAACTTAGATTTCTTAAATGAAAGTTGTATCCCATTGAGTGAGGAATGCTGTTACAAAATTTTAAGTTCAAATAAATCATAGAATAATATTTATGTTCAAAATACTACTATGCATTTTAAAGGGTAAAACTATAATTTTCATCAAATTTTCAAATGAATGATCTAATCCCAAATATTTTATAAATAAACATATTTAACACAATGTGAGGAAATTATGTCATTTATTATCAATAAAATTTTCAATAAAATTTTGTTTTATCATCTCCCCCACAATTACCCTTTGGCACTCATGGGAAAAGTCACATATCATATATTCCAAAAAATTGTGACAAGATATGCATGTTCATATTCCTTAATCCATAGTGGCAATATAGGCAAAGTAATAATCCCATCAAGAGTCAATATCAATAAATTTTAAATTAATTACCTCATAAATTGTTTCAAACAAAATCCAGTGAGATTAATAGCACTAATCATAGAGAAACAAGTCATGGGTCTACCATGCCACTAATTCTCCTTGTGTGTGTGTGCCAACCATTCCAAGTTCATATCTCCACCTTTTATTCAGTATATTCAGGTCAAATAAAATAATTTTTCTTACCTGATTTAATTCACTAAACATGTTCTATATTCCTTTGTAATCAAATTTCAAGACCCACTCACCTAAGAATTCTTGAAAGTCAAACCATAATCTCCCGAACTAGATATCCCCACGTGTTTTACATTTCATCACTCCATCATTTATTATTTTTATTTTTATTTTTTTCAAAAGTTGTAATTTGAACAAATCTCACACTAATCTCCCAACCCTTATTTTATCTTATCACGACAATAATTGTAATATTTATAATAAGATCAAGGGTCGAGGAAGAGTGGGTTTTGACCTTCACAAGACACCACCCATATATTTTTGTTTTTGTTTTTACTTTTTTGATTTTATTGTTTTTGTTTTTGAGGGCGTACAACATTCAGATAATAGGTATACATTCATAGGTCAATTCAGTATAGTATTTAAATTGATCGTAATAGAAATGAATGTATGGATCAACCATTTATATAAGATAAACTTTTTACCTAACTTTAATATACCTTCAATTTAGTAAGAAAAATTTTACAAGTAAAAGTTGAGTGAAAAGTTTTGTCGAGAAATCAATGACACAATTTACCATGAAAAAATTTTACAAATAATGCTATTAAAATATAAAAGGTTTTAAAATGACATAACCAATCATATCATTGAAGATTTCAATTTTTATAAAAATAAACCCTTTGATGAAGAAATATTTCTAACGTTTATCATGTAACCAATGAGTTTTTAAAACATTCATTTTCTATATATTCCATATCTAAATGAGCATGTTACATGATTTTTTTTGTTTTTTTTTTTGAAAAATTTAACAAAAAACTTTAAAAAAACACACAAATGAAAATCTTAAATATCTCCCCCAAAATGTTGTCCCCTACCCTACACTTACAATATTTCATTGTCCTCAATGTGAACCTATGAGGTGATATATGAATATTAAATGTATAATTTTAAATATGATAACTAATATAAAAGTGGAAGGGTTAAGAGTATCCTAATATTCACAAGTGATGATGGGGTCATATAGTGTGATGAAATCAACTACAATGGTAGGAATTCCCCCCAATGTATTGCTTCAAAAGTTTACCATTAACAGTAAATATTCTTCTTGTTTCCTATTTTGGGATCTCCACTACACCAAATTAAAAAACATTAGATACAGCATAAGTACCTAACCATCTAGAATGCAAACTACCAGGCATCAGCTTTAGTCATGAACAGTAGAGTAGAACTCTCTCTTCTATATGAAACTCCCTTTATTGGATCATTCTATCATGAGATTATTTTGATATTTCCTTGTATAGACTTTTGTTCTTATATGATGATAATTGAATCACTTCAAGCTCTTGAATTTTCATCTTCCTTTGAATTCCATCTTGGGATAAATTCATGTTGCATTTCTTTATAACCCAATAAGCTTGATGCTCGACCTATACGGGGAGATAACAGGCTTTCCCAAAAACAATATGAAATAGGTACATACCGATGGGAGTATTTTATATCATCTTATAATACCAAAGCACATTATCTAAGCACTTTCTCCGATCCTTCCTATTCAGCTGCATAGTTTTCTCCAAAATTTGTTTCAACTCCTAATTTGAAACCTTAGCCTGGCCATTTGTTTGGGGGCAGTATGGTGTTGATGTTTTGTGTGTCACCCCATACTTCTAAAGGAGGGAAGCCAAATTCTAATTGCAAAATCATGTCCCCTGATCACTGATGATATCCTTTAGTACTCCAAAGCTACAAAAAAGTCCTTGAAAAAGTCCACTACAATGTGATAATCATCAGTCCTGGTGGCCTTAGCCTCCACCCATTTTCTCACATAATCAATAGTGACCAAAATGTAAAAGAAACCAAATGAACTTAGAAAATGACCCATAAAATCAATTCCCCAAACATCAAAAATCTCACCAAATAATATGGGTTGTTAGGTTATCTCATGTCTCCTTTAAATGTTTCTAGTATGCTGGAAACATGAGCAAGACTTACAAAACACATGAGCATCATGGAATAAGCTAGGACAATATAATCCAGAGTCTAAGAATTTCTTAGTTATCCTTTGGGGTTTAAGGTGTTATAAACATGAAATTGAATGGTATAAATGTAGAACAGACTCATACTCATGATCAAGAGTACACCTCCTAATAACTTGATCACTACACAAGCGCCAGAGATAGGGATCATCCCAAACAAAAAACTAAGACTCGATTTTTAATTTTTGGACTTGTTGTTTCATTAAATTTATAGGAATTTTATAGGTAACAAGGTATTTCAAAAAATCCACATGCCATGGATCTATACCTAAGAGTGAATAATGATGGTCATTGGGAAAACTGTTCTGAAGTGGTACATTGTCCAAGGTGTTATCCTCTATTGTTTGAGTAGTCCTACTCATGTTGTCTGCCACTAGGTTTTCTAACCCCTTATTGTCCTTTATCTCAATATTGAATTCCTGAAGAAGGAGAATCCATTGGATCAGTCCAGGCTTTGCATATATCTTCTTCAAGTGGTGCCTCAGAGATGCATTGTGAGAAAAAACAACTACTTTAGAGCCCAATAAATTTGAATTTAATTTATCTAAAGAAAATATGATGACAAGAAACTCATTTTTTGTGGTTGTGTAGTTTTATTAGGCAAAATACAATGTCCTCGATGCATAGGAAATCACATGGGACTGCCCTTCCACCCTCTGAAAATAGACATCTCCAACTGTGAATTTGGACATTTCACATATAAGCTCAAAATGAATATCCCACCATGGAGATTTTATGATCAGTGGAGTGGTCAGATTCTTATTTATCTCGTCAAATTATACCCTATATGAACCATAAAAAATGAATTCAATATCATTTTGAAGCGATCAAGATAAAGGTAAAGCGGTCTTAATGAAATCTCATATGAAGCATTGATAAAATCTTGCATGCCTTAGGAATGATCTAACATCACACACGCATGAAGGATATGTCAAAGATGAAATAATATCTACCTTAGATTTATCAACCTCTATACCATGTTTTGACACTAAATGACCTAAGACAATGTCATTCACTACCATGAAATGACACTTTTCAAAGTTCAAGACTAGATTATTCTCAATACAACAATTCAAAACCTTTCCCAAACTAAATATACATTCATAAAATGAATATTAATACACTATAAAATCATCTATAAATACCTTTATAAAGGTATCAATGAAATCTAAAAAAATGCTCACCATGCATCTCTGGAAAGTGCATGGGGAATTATAATGACCAAATGGCATCCTTTGGTAGGAAAATTTACTAAATGGACAAGTCAATGTCATTTTCTCATGATCCTTTGGGTCTATAAAAACCTAAAAATATCCAAAAAAATCCATTCAATAAACAATAGTGTGTTTTCTTAGCTAGTCTCTTAAGCATTTGATCAATAAATGAGAAGGGGAAATGGTCCTTGTGAGTGGATTAATTTAGTTTCCCATAATAAATACACACACACCAACTGTTTTTCACCCTCATTTGAATTAACACCTCTCTCTCATTTTTAACAATAGTAACACCACTTTTCTTAGGCAAAACCTGAATAGGACTCACCCACTAGGAATATGAAATGGGATAAATTATTCCTGCCTCGAGCAATTTTCAAACTTCTTTTTTAACAACTTTCAAAAGAGTTGGATTCAGTCTCCTTTGTGTCTACCTAACCGGTTTATCCCCATCCTCCAAAAGAATCCTATGCATACAAATGGAGGGGATAATACCTAAAATGTCATCCAAGTTCCACCCAATTTCCCTAATGTTCTCCCTTAAAAGATTCAAAAAAATGTTCAAAAGTGATATTATTAGAAATTATAATAGGAAATATCTCACCACTCAAAAAGTATGAGTATTTTAGATTTAGTGTTAATAGCTTGATTTCTAGTGTAGGGGTGATTTATGGATGGAGAAATTTAAGGAACTGAAATATGTGCACAATGAACATTGGTATCAGAAAATACATCATAAAAATCAGAGAATAAATCATAAAATACATCAGCATACTCAATATCCATGTCATAATTAGAGCTCACATGATCAAAATAAGAACATGAATCCGCATCAAAATAAAATCTAAGATAGTTGTGTGCATTAGAAATAGGTTTGGAAGTGATATTAGTCATTAAACTAGAACCAATGATCATAATATATCTAAGTATAGGAAAATAAAAATCCATGTGGTTTTTACTTGGTGGTTCAAAATGAGAGATAAAAAATGTAAGTCTTATATTTTGTACTTCATGGAGTCAATAACATTGAATATCATAAATTCATCTCCATAATTCATGGAAAGTGTACCCTTATGGAAATTTATGATAGTTTTTTTAGTTTTGAGGAAGGGACTACCTAAGATAATGGGAGCGTGAGAACTTACCTGATCATCCTATATGTTAAGCACATAGAAATCTATTGGAAAGATCATGTCTCTTACCCAAACAAGTACATCCTCAAGGAATCCCACTGGATATGTTGTAGCTCTATTATCCAACTACACCACTATTATCGTCATCTTCAACTCACCAACCTATAAATAAGATAATACAGAGTGAGGCATCACATTTATATAAGCTCCTAAATCACATAAATCATCAGAAAAGTGTAACTTCTCTATGGTGAATGTCCCCAAATCCTTGCACTTTGTTGTAATCACTTGAGTTGGTGTAATGAGTTTTGACACATTCCTTCCAAGATTGATCCTCTAATTTACCTTGATCCCTCTTAGATTGGTAAAAAGTTATTTTAAGAATTCTGAATACCTTGGGATTTGATTAATGGTGTCAATGAAGGGTATTTTTATCTCCACATGCCTGAATGTTTCCCAAACCTCTTTTTGAATTGCATCTTCAGCCATATTTTTGTTTTGAACAAATATCTTTGGAAATGGAATGGGTTTAAGAGGAACATTATCAATATTTTTCTCATATTTTTCTTTCTCCTTTGGATATTCATCAGCTGGTCTTGAATGGGGCTTCTTCGGAGTTGAGGTGAATCCCAGTTGAATGATATGTGAAGATGTATTAGTTATTTTCTTCCTACTTCTTAATGTGATGGAACTAGCATTCCCCTTTTTATTTAAAGTGGGTTGGGAAGGAAGATTTTTGGAGTTCTTACTTACAAGTTCATGGAGGGCGGTGTCAATCTAGATCATTTGTTTCTTCAACTCCCTCAACACATAACATTGACTCTTCATCTAATTATATTGATTAAGAAAATTTTGTTTCAAAATATCATAAGTATTAGAATCTAACTTCGGTTAATAATCCCCTTATTGTTGACTTGTTGATTCTTGAGCTTCAAATATAATTTGGGGTTGTTGGAAACCCTATTAGTAAGGTGGAGGCTACTAGAAATTGTGTTGAAAAGGGGGCCTTTATTGTTGTCCAAATACATACCTCATGTTTGATTGATCCTTTCACCCTTGGTTATATGTTGGAAAAGGGAATAAAAAATTTTATAGGGGTGTGGATATTGTTTCTATTAATATGGTCTCCTAGGGAATAATATTGTGTAATCCTTCATCTCTTGTATTTGGGGGACACAGACAGTTGGGTGGTCTGTTTCAATGAAAATTCCACAAGGCCTCATAGGAGTGGGTTGGGATATCTTTTGATCCAAATAAATATGACTCACCATAGTGGTCAATACTTCCAACTTAGTATTAATTAAATTAATTTCAAGAGAATATGGACTTACATGATTTAATCATCTATCATGTGGTGTACCTCAATCACCAAATTATTGGGAGTTTTCTGTCATCTTTTCAATCAATGCATGTGTGGATACCAGTGTTTTTTTCACCAATGCTCCTCCAGCATCGGCATCCACCATGATCCTTTCTATAGGCATGAGTCCTTTATATAAGTATTGGATGATAAGTTTCTGAATAATTTGGTGATGTGGGAAGCTTACACACAACTTCTTGAATCACTCCCAGTACTTATACATTGACTCCCCTTGGGATTTCTTGATTCCTGATATCACTTCTCAAATGGAATTTGTCCTTGATGCTGGAAAATATCTACAATAAAAGATGTTTTAAATAATTCTAATAAGTTACATATTTAGGTTGTAAATAATACATCCAGTCTTTTTCAGTTCCATAAAGTGAGAATGGTAATGATCTTAGATTTATTTGATCTCCATAGAAACTTCTTGGTTTAAGGTTTGAGAAAACCACATTAAATTTTTTTAAATTTTTGTTTGGATCATCACCATATAATCCATGAAATTTTGGAAGTAGGTTAATTAACCAAAATTTCAGTTCAAAGTTCGATTCAAGGTTTGGATATGCAATAGAGTTTGGTTGATAGTTAATGTTGGGTGAAGCCAATTCTCAAATGGTTATATTAAGTTTATTGATATTGTTTATATCCATTGGTTCTTGTTTTATGTTTGAATTATAATTTATTCCAATTTCAATGTTACCAAAAATGGAGGAATTCTCCAACTGGTTGAATATTGAAACTTCCTGTAGACTGAGACTATCAAATTTAAGCCCTAAGGTTGCACTCAATCTCAGGGTAAAGATCTAAGAGTTCATTAGGATTAGTTCTCGTCATAAATAAAATAAAAATGAACTGAGTGAAAGTGAACCATAATAAAAAGATAAGAATTTTGAGTTGATAGTCTAATAAAAAAAGAAGAGAGAAAAAGAAAAACTTGAGAAAGGGGAAATAAGAAAGAAATAGGAGAAGAAAATAATAAAAAAAAATATCTCTAATTGGTTTAAAAAATTACTTGCCTCCCCAGTAAGGGTGAAAATTTTAAAGGTTTTTTTTTGGGCTTTCAAATGATGTGTTGTTTTTGGGTAATTAGGTGCAGCAGAGTGACTGAACAAGGTCATCTCTCAAAGAGACAGTGATTAAAACAACTTATTAAAGGTATTTTTAAAATAAAATAATATATTATAAACACACTAATTAAAATTATGGGGGTTTTTTATCATTTATAAAAGAAGAATAAGTATGCTGGAAGAAGATTGTAATTTTTTTTTAAATGAAATTTGATTGATAAGACACAATGAGAAGATGCTTTTTTTAGAAAATAATTTTAGAAGCTGTAATCAATAAAACTCTACATATTCAATTACTTATTAATACCTATAATTTAAATTAATATGCACTTAATTATTATCCCCTAATTTTTTAACCCCTGAACCCTATGATAATTAACTTAATCACCAAGATGAAATTAATTAAACCCTAGTCTAGCTTCGGAACATGCAATTGTGTCACCTTACTTTGATTGATTTTTTGAGGATAGATTATGGTAATTGGCAAGTTAGGTCACATATAAATTCTATAAATGAGTATTAATTGAGATTATGGAATATATTTGAACTCTATAAATTGATTATGTGTCATTTTGTATTATCAATTAAGATCGTGCTCTCGCAATTCACACAATTCTCACCCTCACATGTTTGGTGTTAATTGTTCAATTTCTTGATTAGTTTAATTTAAATTTAAAACTAAATTAATATATCATATTATTTGAATTAAAATATCTAATGGATTCAAAATAAATTAATGAATAAGGTAATAGGTAGATCAATTATTAAAAAGAACCACTCTTCTATGGGCGGTGTAGTCATCATAGAAACATTTTGTATTCACAAAGGTAGTGGAAAGGGTATAACCCAATAACGTGTATACTATTGATTTATAGCCCAAAGAGGATGATTAAAGAAGAATAAAATTGAATAAAATATAATATATATAAGAGAAACTAAGAAGTTTATTACGCAAACACAAATATTACAATGCAAAGAAGAATAAAAAGGATTTGACGAAGGGAACCTTACTTTAAGAGATACCCTTATTGAAATGATTGGATAATTGGAGTGGAACCACTTATACAATGACCTAAGATTAATAATTTAAGTACAACCCCCTATAAATGAGAAAAACACAAATTTATAGAGTGGATGGGAGACTAGGTTTAAATAGGTTTCAAGTGTGAATGGGAAAATTTAGATAAATATTTTATTCCAAATTGCACCGCCTGTTTGAGCTTCAAAATGCATGAATCAGCTGTATTTATAGAAATATGACTTGTGTGAAATTGGGTTCTTGATATACTCTCCAAATTTTGTCTTAATACAACACATGTGAAGAAGATACAGCCCAAATGGTGAAGTGATGTCCAATCGGTCGAGTTCAGTCTATCTTTGAATTCATGGCCCATTTACTCCACACAAATGCATGATCCAGCTCAAATTTCCTAAATTAAAGTTATATCCCTTTGATTGAGGAATATTTTTACAAAATTTAAAGTTCAAATAAAACATAGAAAAATATTTATGGCTGAAATACTACAGTTCACTTTAAAGGGTAAAACTGGAATTTTCATTAAAATTTCAAATGAATGATCTAATCCTAAATATTTTATAAATAAAAATACTTAACACAATTTGAGGAAATTATATAATTTATTATAAATAAAATATTAATTAAAATTCTATTTTATCACATATATACAAACATTCATAATTTTCATAACATCAGTCTCAGTCAACCCATACATCAGTCAACCAATACCTCAGTCATCAATATATAAATATAAAATATGTACAACAAATCATGCCAAATATACGTCTATGTCATAACCTCCACTACATCCATCTACCTCCACATAATCTCCTCAACTGAAACTAACTACATCATCTCACCAATTGTAACAAAAAATAAATCAAAAATTAAAACTAAACATAATAAATCAGAATTACAATAGAATAATAAATAAAATTTTAACATACCATGGAAAATAAGAACCATAAAGACTATATTGTGAATAATTTCATGGACTTGAATGGTCAACCTCCTACCCATAGCTAGAATTTGTCACTTACAATGAAAACTATAACATTTAAGAAAAGAACTGCGAAAGAGAAAAGACACAGAATATATTCAGAATATTGCACATAAAATTTTTTATTTTTTTAATCAAACAGAAAAAAAAATTAACATAAAACAAATAATATATAATTAAAGACACTATGAAAACATAAACATACCTATTTAAGATATGATTCAATACTTGAAATTGAAAATGTATAAGTAAATATTATAATTAATTTTTAAATCAATGTGGGGTGTGCTTGAAATTTACTTAACAGGAAAATTTTAAGGACTTTTATATCACAACATGTCTTATATTTTAAAAATAACTCATCAATGGTTTTACCATAATTACACATCAATCCGAGGTCATTTGCTATGGTTTTGACCATTACACACACGTTTTAGTGTTTTAAAACACTAAAAAAGATTTTATGGCTAACCTAGGCAAACTGTAATTTAGAATGATGTGTCATCAGTTACTAAATTTAACAATTCAATCTACGATCATTTTCTTATGATTTTAGGGAAATCTGATGTCATTTTCCTAGTTTTTATCCACAGACACTTGTTTTTAAAGGCTTTTGTACCTTTAATAAGTGTTTACTAAGTCATTCTGACCACACCGTAGGTTATATTGATGTGTTTTCTATATATACCCATCAAAAATAACTTAGTGGTGGTTTTCCCATGATTCCACATCAATATAAAGTCATTTTATGTGGTTTTTATTGATCCACACGCATTTTAGTGTTTTAAAACACTAAAAAATGTTTATGGTCATCCCAGAAAAAATGTAATTCAGAATTATGTGTTGTTGGTTTATAAATTTCAAAATTCAATGTATGGTCATTTTTATCTGATTTCAGGGAAATCTGACATCGTTTTCTTAGTTTTGACCCCCTCACACTTGTTTTTTAAGGTATTTATACCTTTAAGAAGTTTTTATCGAGTCATTTTGACCACATCGCACGTCGTATTGATGTGTTTTCAACATGTACATGTCAAAAATAACTCATTGGTAGTTTTCCCATGATTTCACATCAATATAAGTTTATTTTCTATGGTTTTGACCAATCCATGCATATTTTAGTGTTTTAAAACACTAAAAACATGTTTACGAACATCCTTGGAAAACTGTAATTCATAATGAACTGTCATCGGTTCATATATTTCAAAATTCAATATATTGTTTTTTTCTACTTATTTTAGGGAAATCTAACACCATTTTATTGGTTTTGACCCCCCCCCCCCCAAAACTTTTTTTAAAGGATTTTGTACCTTTAAAAAGTGTTTACAAAGTCTTTCTAAATTAAACCACATATCGTATTGAAATTTTTTCTATGTTTACATATAAAAAATAACTTAACGGTGGTTTTACCATGATTCCAAATCAATCTAAGGTATTTTTCTATGGTTTTTACTATTCCACACATGTTTTAGTGTGTTAAAACACTAAAAACGTGTTTATAGTCATCCTAGGAAATGTTTAATTCAGAATGAAATTTTGTCAGTTCCTGCATTTGAAAATTTAATACATGGTAATTTTCCCCTGATTTCAATGAAATGTGACATAATTTTCTACTTTTACACCCCAACACTTGCTTTTAAAGGCTTGTGTGCCATTAAGAAGTGTTTACTGAGTCATTCTGACCACACCACACATCAGATTGACATTTTTTCTATGTTTACATGTCAAAAATAACTCATCAATGGTTGTACCATGATTAAAAGTCAATATGAGGTTGTTTTATATGGTTTTGACTATTACACGCTGGTTTTAGTGTTTTAAAACACTAAAAACATGTTTATGGACATCTCGGGAAAACCATAATTCAGAATGATGTTCCATTGGTTCCTAAATTTTACAATTCAATCTAAAGTCATTTCCCCATATTTTAGGGAAATATGATATCATTTTCTTAGTTTTGAACCCTTGACACTTGTTTTTAAAGGCTTTTATACCTTTAAGAAGTTTTTACCGAGTCATTCTGACCACATGGCACGTTGTATTGAAATTTTGTCTACATTTACATGTCAAAAATAATTCATCGTTGGTTTTACCAGGATTACATGGAATTATTAGGTCATTTTCTATGGTTTAGAACATTCCATGCACATTTTAGTGTTTTAAAACACTAAAAACGTGTTTACAACCATCTTAGGAAAACTGTATTTCGGAATGATGTATTGTTGGTTCCTATATTTCAAAATTTAATCTACAGTCATTTTACACTAATTTAAGGGAAATACGGCATTATTTCCATAGTTTTGACCCCTCCCCCCCCCCCCCAACACTTGCTTTTAAAGGATTTTGTACCTTTAATAAGTGTTTACCGAGTCAAAATTGAGAAAACAAGTTCGGGTTATTTTCAAACGTATAGATAACGATCTATAATTCATTTTTGATGTGTAAGAATCAAACATATGTCAATCTATCACAATATGTGGTAAATGTGATTTGAAATTCATGTTTTCTATATAAAAGTGTCATTTAATTTTTATTTATGGATGTTATATGTGTTCTTTGAAATTTTTTGAATCATCTATGGAATTTAGAATTTACCTTAGTAGGATGAGCTATAAGGATTAAAATTTACTCAGGGATCATGTTGATCATCAGCTAAAATAAAGAAACCAAATCATTATCCATTGTCGACCGTCACAGATCTTATGTTTTCCTATAATATTATTGTTCTTTCACTTTTTCTTTCAATCTATCAATTTCTATTTGTGATTCCCAATCAATGATACTCCTTGAACCCCCATTAGGAGTAGCAGTAACACCGCCCTACCAAATAAATCTGATGGAGTATTCCTAGAACCCATCCCCCATACATTTTTGGGATCCTCCTTCCCTAAAACGATTCCAACTGCATCATTATGGGAAACTGATGATGATTGTGAAGGGTTTGCATCCTAGACTTCTTGAATTTTAACCTGTTAATACAAAAAAATTAACAATTTTTTTAAAATATCTTAGCTTCATAATATTATCTAATTAATAAATTTTTCATTAATATTTATTTTTATTTCATTACTATAAAAACATAATAATGAAAATTATATTATACCAATAAACAATCCTTAAACCCAATTAATTGGGTATGGCTATATGTATCAAATGACACCAAA
Source organism: Viscum album (assembly GCA_963277665.1). Lineage (NCBI taxonomy): Eukaryota > Viridiplantae > Streptophyta > Magnoliopsida > Santalales > Viscaceae > Viscum > Viscum album. Next base: position 649,606,794 of record OY728119.1, read on the forward strand.
TTGGCATCATTTGATCTATGTATCTCACTCCATTTAATTGGGTTTAAGTATTTTTAGTTATTATAATTTATTTTTCATTATTATGTTTTTATATTCATGAAATAATATTAAATGGTAATGAAAAGTACTTACTAAAATGTATTTGGTAGTGTAATTTACAAAACTTACATAGTGTCACGAACCAAATCTCGTCACAGCCAAAACTGACACCAAACCCAGCCTATGACATGACCCAAAGGGCGTTCCCTATCCCCACGGGCTGGCACAAGTGCCCGGGTATCATTTATTTTTGTTTGGGAACGATTTACCCGAATATGAAGGCATAAACCATTAAAAACAATCAATAAACTGAATCTGAAAATTTTATACCAAACGATGTATACACAAAAACCAGAACTGAATACATTGGTTTAGAGTCAATAAAAGTGTTCCAAATAAAAATAATTATATCATCAATACAGCCCCAAGTACTCCACATGACTAGGGGTCATCGCCCCCAAGCTATCTCCACAACTCCGCACCAAGGATGGGAACTCACACCCTGAACTGCCATCACCCTTAGTCTTCCCTTTACCTGAGTCAAGCATAAAAAATTCTACTTACACCCAAGGGGTTTAAGTAGGGTGTGAGCCTATTCCCAATAGGATACCACCCAATGATTCCAAAGTGCATGCAATATAAGGTGAAGAAGCAAACGGTTTTAATTCGTAAAGAAAAATGACAATGAAATTCCAAGAAATGCAACTTTCATTTAAAAAAAAGTTTTCAAACTAGAATTTCCAGAATGTTAACATATCTAAATTGAAATTATAGATACTATAAAGTACTGAAAAAAATCAAATACAATGTTAAATACTAAAAATCCAGTGAGCAACAAACCAGGAACACCCCTAGGCACTAGGTTCTCTCGGGCCCTATATACCTCGTACCTCGGTGTAAAGCAACCATAGTAAAATCCACTCTCATGCAAGAGCCACTAGTAGGGAACATACCCACAATATAGTGGTTTCCAATCATCATCCACATATTTTAGTTAGAGTTTTCATTATCCAAATTCTAGGTGAAACAGAGACAACACACATCCGGTCCACTAGCCGTACTAGTACAAATCCGCCCACCTAAGTACCCGGGCTTCCCCTTTTGTGCTCAAACAATTTCAGCATGCAACATAAATCCATTTTCAAATAAAACACCACTACTGGTCACACACAATCAATACAGTATCTATCACATTTTTATACCACTTAAAACACACAATAAAACTCTTTGATTTGTAATAAAACAATTCCTCAAAATCACGTAGTGTTTTGCACAAAAAAAACACCTTGAGAACACCAATTGCACACTATGTACACATTTTTGAATTACAAAAACATAAAGGGAATCCCAATACATTTAAATTTAAACAAAAAATCATTTTTAGGGAAGCCTCATATGGTTTAAGAAGTGACATCATTGTAAAACCTCCATTTTTACACAACACGGCTCTTAGAAATTCATGTGTTTCACAAACACCATTAAAACCAACTTTCACAGCAACAAACACATGGGACAATCATCAAAACAGTATTTTAAGTCCTATTACAGTTCATTAAAATCAACTAATTACTTATAGGTCAGCCCAAAATGAACTAATAAAATATTTGAATGAAAAACCCCCAATTTCACCAAAAAATGGAACTTAAAATTCATTTGCATTATAAATGCAACTAAAACCAATTTTTACAGAAACATTCAAGTGAAATAAAAATTAAGGTACCATGAACACATCAAGATAATTCACAAAAATTTCACACACAATGGAATCACCTACCAAAACCAAGGAAACCCTTGAGTCCTTTGTGTGAAAACTCAAACGCACCACCGCCGCACCTCAAGGAAGGTAAACCAGACCTAAAACCAGAATTTCAGACCATGAAACACAAGATAAAACCCTAATTTTTAAAACATACTTTCTAGAAATTAGGAATCTCAATGATAAGGGAATAAACCCTAAGTACATTGGATGTAACCCTAAACAAATTGAAAGAAGAAAGAAGGAGAAGAACTTACTTAAAATATCTTGTAGAAATCGCCCCCAAAAATACCGGTAGCTGATTTTAAAAATACTCAAACCTTCAAGGGAGGTTCGAACAAGGATAAGGAGATCATTTAGGAATTTTAATGGGGGAAAAGAGTAAAAATTGAGAGAGTTATGAAGGAATGAACTTACCTCTTCAAATCTGGACGATTTGAGGAAGCCTATGAAGTTAGGCACACAATCGCGGTTAACCAGAGCTCCAAAGAGGGGGGAGAGAGAATGGTCTCGCGTTTGGGTTCAGTGGGCTTTGTCTCCACTTGGAATCACCGAACAAGCCCAAAAATTGAATAAGATATAACATAATCAAAATTTATTTTTAAAACTGGAATTGGGCTTTCGGGCAGGCCCAACACCTTAGATAAAAACCCAAATAAACCCTGGTTATGGATTTCTAAAATCTCCAAATTATCTTGGTGGTGTTAATAGGTTAGGTGAGGTCAAGTAGGAATTTGAATGGATGAAAAATGTTGAAAAATGAAAAGGTTATAAAAGATAAAAAATTTATTTTTTAATCTGAAATTGGGCTCACGGTTTGGCCCAATTCATGAATACTCATCTATTCCTCCCTAAAACCTAGAGAAACCCCCAAAACAAAGCAAGGATGAAAATTAAATGAAAAATACCTTTAAAATATGTCTTGTATGTGACAATTATCCCCACAATAAAGCATTCCTCCCCTGGAATGCCACAACAAGACCAGATGCAAAAGCAAAGCCCAAACGATAGACCAAGACAGACTTCCTTGCTAAGTTTTCACCCACTTCAAAAAGGACGAACATCTCCAGTTGATCAAACAAAGGAATATAATACTCTGACCAACCAAAAAGTACCCCACTTAATTAAAATTATGAAACACATTCAAAACACATCCCAAAACAAAACACCTCAAACACTATAAGATGACGCTCAAGCAATCCACTTGAAACGAACAACGAACTCGAATAACGCTACCACAACATTACGTAAACAAAACCATTGGGTGTTCTCCAACCCCAAATTTACCCAAGTAACAAATTTTTGGAGAGATATAATTGAACAATACTACCTCCTATCTAGAATACAACAAGGAGAAAACCGAGTCACTAGTACGGGGTGACCCAATCTGGACATCCCACCACCAGGGACAACTCAATTTCTAAGACAGAATAAGGATAACAATTGGGGAAGGAACGAATGGTCTTCCCATAATAAGGGTTAAACTAACATTATTACTTCTCCAAGAGAACATAAATGATACCCATGATGGGTATCCCCACCATAATAATGAACACAACTTTCCTTAAGACAAAATCAAGACACTAACAGGGGCCTCGAACGGACTTCACAGCATTAGGGGTAGATTAATATCAGAATTCATCCAATGAAAATTACAAGAGACCCATTGTGGGTATACCCAAAATAAACCCAACCATATTAACTAACTATTATGGGATAACAACAAAAAAACAACAGAATTTTAAGTAGCTGGCATGGCTGCACGGTTGGTTCACATGGTTTGGGAAACCGTGAGTTAACTGTGAAGATCATTCTGTCCAAAGAGTAAACTTCACACAGTTTCCTTGGACAAGGATCATGGATGTGCGGAGACCATGCTGTAGCTACTGTCTCTTATCACACGGTCCCCTGGGTTGGCACATGGTTACTGCTAACCATGCACATACTATGCACTTCAACCTGCCTAACCCAAATTTTAAACTTTTCTCCAAAAACACAAGGGACTCCAAAGGGGAAACAAATAAACTCAGGGTATGACATGGGAACAAGGTACTCACACCACTTTCCACCAAATGTGAGAAATTGGAACAAGAAGACGACACCAGAGGTTTAAACTATTCCAATCTTTCATATTGAGGATATGACCTTGACCAAAAGTTTGAATGACTTTAGGATTTCCCCTAACTATGTGCCAGCTTCTCTCCGGGGCCTATGGATGGAGCTCAATGGATTGAAGCATCTTCAGCCTCGCAGTTAGGATTTGGAAACTCCTAAACTGAACATATTCTTCCAGTTCCAAAAACAATTATACTGTAATCTCAGATGGTCTCATTGATACATGACACACTTCAAACCCGCTTTTCCCCAACCCATCATTTTACCAAAACAAGAACTTAGAGGATGAACACACATCGCCCCTTTTTTTCTTCGGATGATAAATAGAGGAATGAAAGGACATATAGAAACACATTCCTTTAGAACATAGGATTTAGAATTTCCTATAGGGAGACACACATCCAACAAAAAATAGTGACTCTCATAAGATTGCACAATCTTCACCCTTATAGTCAAATGAACACATGACATCGCAAGGCATCACCGAACATAAACATTGTGGATAAAAGAAAACACAAGGAGAGGGACCTTGTACGGAGTCCCAAACATCACATGATTCCATAAAGTGTCCATAATAGCCACTCTTGGCCAGATCATGCACACTGGTGGCCTAACATGAACTCTTGCTTCAATGAGACTGATGAAAGACCCAGAGGCCCTTTAAGACATCATTCTACACTGACAACCCTGAACTTCATTGAACTTAGACAACTTAGGAAACATAATAAACTAAGGTCTATTTAAACCTCCCAAAAACACTCTCCCACTATAGGGGGATCCACATAATTGAAAAAGAAGAGGGGTAAACACAATCTCCAAACCTCAAGAATAAAGTCCTTATGTTGATCAACTGGAGGATCATCCAACGGTGAATCACCATAGGACAAACATGAATCATACATTAACACTTTATGGGGGAGTACCCTAGCCTACAGGAAAACCCAAGGACCCAACCAATCTGGTTATTTGGTCACAACAGACCACAAACCTGAACTGAACACATGAGGGAAGCCACAACATTGGCCTCCCAAACTTTTCCTCAAAAGAAACCACTGACCAACACTTCATTCCAACTTATAAATGAAACACAAACCCAAAACATCGTTCAAACAAGAGGGGTTATTGAACTTGAAACATCCCACAATAATAATCCTGAAAACACATAATCCATACTTCCCAACCAAACATTATCAAAACACAACACTTTCCTTCAAAAATATTATTTAAAAAAAACAGTGTTGGTCGGTTGCGCATTTACCGATGGTATCTCATGAGCCTCACACATGCTTGTTTACATGCCACACTGGGAACCCACCTCATATCCATCCATATTACCAAATAAACCTATGCATGTGGTCACCCTTGAGAATACCAAATACCAAAAATCAAACCTTTCCTCTTTTTAAAATAAAACTTTTAACCACAATTTACATTTCTCAAAAACACTAACCATAATATCAAAACCCAATTTTTCATATCACAAACCAATTTAGAAAATAATGAATAATTCAATAAAATCACATATTCATGCCTTTCACAATTGTTTTAAAACATTTCAACTCATTTCAAAACACTTCTAATTTCATGAAAAACACCATTTCATAAATCTCCATTTAATTAAGAACTCAACTCTTCTCATTTCAAGACAAGGTTTTAAAAGTTCATAATTTTTTTTCAAATGTTCAGTAGTCACCAAACCCAAAATCCATCTTCAACCCCCACACAAAAATTCTAGAACACTTAATTCAATCAAAAACACTTTTCCACGGTTAAAAAAAATTCCACTAGAAACATATTTTCAAAACCCCAATTAACATAGTTCATACTTTCAAAAGAGGTGTAAACACATAATTTACCCTTCTGAAATAATTCTGAAATTCCATTTATAGGCATTAAAAAAACCATTTTCACTTTACTAGAAAATAACTTCACAAAAATTCACACTCCTTAAAGTGAAGTCATTTTTTTTTATTAAAAAAAACCAAGTTTCCAATATTCCAAAACAAAGAGACACAAGACAATGTCAGAAGAAACTAGTTTCGGTGGGTGAATTGGACATATGGTTGGCAGCCATATTCCAATAACTTCTCCGTCACTGAGAGTATTCTAGGGAAATATCCACGGCTCCACATGGCTTTCCAGGCCCTGCGAGCTCACTGAGATTATTCACCCAACTCTCTTTTCATTTCCCATAGTCATTATTAAACCAAGAAAACCAAATGACTCAGATAAATCCATACTTCCCCTGGTGACTTGAATCCCATCATGAGGTGTGCTGGCCAGGCACACTACCCATGACTGAAATGTCAAGTCCCGACAATCCTAGCTCCAGACTATCATGACGCTTCCCCAAATAACATGACCCAAAGAGCGAACCTCCTCTGATACCATTTTGTCACGAACCGAATCTGGCCGCTGCCAAAACCGACACCAAACCCAGCCCGTGACATGACCCGAAGGGCGTTCCCTATCCCCACAGGCTGTAACAAGTGCCTGGGTATCATTTATTTTTGTTTGGGAACGATTTACCCGAATATGAAGGCATAAACCATTAAAAACAATCAATAAACTGAATCTGAAAAAATTATACCAAACGATGTATACAGAAAAACCAGAACTGAATACATTGGTTTAGAGTCAATACAAGTGGTCCAAATAAAAATAATTATAGCATCAATACATCCCCAAGTACTCCATACAACTAGGGGTCATCACCCCCAAGCTATCTCCACAACTCCGCACCAAGGATGGGAACTAACACCCTGAACCGCCATCACCCTTAGCCTTCCATTTACCTGAGTCAAGCATAACAAAGTCTACTTACACACAAGGGGTGTAAGTAGGGTGTGATCCTAAGCCCAATAGGATACCACCCAATGATTCCAAAGTGCATGCAATATAAGGTGAAGAAGCAAACGGTTTTAATTCGTAAAGAAAAACGACGATGAAATTCCAAGAAATGCAACTTTCATTTTAAAAAAAAGTTTTCAAACTAGAATTTCTAGAATGTTAACATATCTAAATGGAAATGATAAATACTATAAATTACTGAAAAAAACCAAATACAAGGTTAAATACTAAAAATCCAGTGAGCAAAAAACCAGGAACACCCCTAGGCACTAGGTTCTCTCGGGCCCTATGTACCTCGTACCTCGGTGTAAAGCAACCATAGTAAAATCCACTCTCGTGCACGAGCCACAAGTAGGGAACATACCCACAACATAGTGGTTTCCAATCATCATCCACATAGTTTAGTTAGAGTTATCGTTATCCAAATGCTAGGTGAAATAGGGACAACACCCATCCGGTCCACTAGCCGTACTAGTACAAATCCGCCCACCTAAGTACTCGGGCTTCCCCTTTTGTGCTCAAACAATTTCAGCATGCAACATAAATCCATTTTCAAATAAAACACCACTACTGGTCACAAAAAATCAATAAAGTATCTATCACATTTTTATACCACTTAAAACACACAATAAAACACTTTGATTTGTAATAAAACAATTCCTCAAAATCACGTAGTGTTTTGCACAAAAAAACACCTTGAGAACACCAATTGCACACTATGTGCACATTTTTTAATTACCAAAACATAAAGGTCATCCCAATACATTTAAATTTAAACAAAAAATCATTTTTAGGGAAGCCTCATATGGTTTAATAAGTGACATCATTGTAAAACCTCCATTTTTACACAACACGGCTCTTAGAAATTCATGTGTTTCACAAACACCATTAAAACCAACTTTCACAGTAACAAACACATGGGACAATCATCAAAAAAGTATTTTCAGTCCTATTAAAGTTCATTAAAATCAACTAATTACTTATAGGTCATCCCAAAATGAACCAATAAAATATTTGAATGAAAAACCCCCAATTTCACCAAAAAATGGAACTTAAAATTCATTTGCATTATAAATGCAACTAAAACCAATTTTTACAGAAACATTCAAGTGAAATAAAAATTAAGGTACTATGAACATAGCAAGATAATTCACAAAAATTGAACACACAATGGAATCACCTACCAAAACTAAGGAAACCCTTAAATCCTTTGTGCGAAAACTCAAACGTACCACTGCCGCACCTCAAGGAAGGTAAACCAGACCTAAAACCAGAATTTCAGACCATGAAACACAAGATAAAACCCTAATTTTTAAACCCTACTTTCTAGACATTATGAACCTCAATGATAATGGATGAAACCCTAAGTACATTGGATGTAACCCTAAACAAATTGAAAGAAGAAAGAAGGAGAAGAACTTACTTAAAATATCTTGTATAAATCACCCCCAAAAATACCAGTAGATGATTTTAAAAATACTCAAACCTTCAATGGAGGTTCGAAAAAGGATAAAGAGATCATTTAAAAATTTGAATGGGGGAAAAAGAGTAAAAATTGAGAGAGTTATGAAGGAATGAACTTACCTCTTCAAATCTGGACGATTTGAGGAAGCCTATGAAGTTAGGCACCAAATCGAAATTAACCAGAGCTCCAAAGAGGGGTTAGAGAGAATGGTCTCGCGTTTGGGTTCAGTGGGATTTGTCTCCACTTGGAATCACCGAAAAATCCCAAATATTGAATAAGATATAACATAATCAAAATTTATTTTTAAAACAGGAATTGGGATTTCGGGCAGGCCCAACCCCTTAGATAAAAACCCAAATAAACCCTGGTTATGGATTTCTAAAAGCTCCAAATTATCTTGGTGGTGTTAATAGGTTAGGGGAGGTCAAGTATGAATTTTAATGGATGAAAAATTTTGAAAAATGAAAAGGTTATAAAAGATAAAAAATTTATTTTTTAATCTGAAATTGGGCTCACGGTTTGGCCCAATTCATGAATACCCATCTATTCCTCCCTAAAACCTAGGGAAACCCCCAAAACAAAGCAATGATGCGAATTAAATGAAAAATACCTTTAAAATATGTCTTGTATGTGACACATAGGGTTTCTTATACACTTTAAACCACATCTCTGTTCAGACAACATAGTGACCTAATTCATTATCCTTTATAAAAAATATAAAGAGGTTAGAAAAAACCTTGAGTTATAATAAAAAGATATAAATAATAATGAATAAAATACAAACCAAAATTTTTCTTTTTCTCAAAAAACTTTAAGATCCAACGATGTGAGGAATGACTTGATTCTCACGATTCATAGTATTTTTTAGATAATTCCTATAAAAATAGAAACATTAATAAAAATTATAATTTTATTATGTTTAGTTTATAAAGATACTGTAAAATATTCAATTACCTCATGAGATGAATCTCTATTGATATCGACAAAGAGCTTCTATTTCTCATGAGAAATTCCTTAAAGAACTTTCTCATACATATGTCATGACAAATTCATTAAACAGTTAATAAAATATATAATTTTTTTGAAAAATGACATACATACCAGTAACAATAACTCACCAAAATCCCCTATATTGAGGGGTGACCAACTACTCCATCACCAGAGGTGAAGTAGGTAGTGAGCAACTAATGAAATCTAGGAAAACTGTGGGATCACTATTAGTATCAGGAACAATGGAATCACTAGGATCCAAATAAGATGATGGTAGTGGTGGCATGCTCCAAGATGCTGATTGGCTAGGATCCTAAAATTTTTTTGTTCTCATCATTCCTGAATTTAAAATGGTTAAGGTATATTAAATGTATAAAAAATGAAAAACTAAAATATTTTTACAAACAAAAAAACTATAACAAGGTATATTTGTAGGAAACACTTATCAATGAGAAATTTTGATATATTTTTATTACCAATTTATACATTCAATTATATTTATCTTCATTATCTTCATTATTATCATCATTCATTGTGATAAGTCCTTCATTTTCACCCACTCTTGCAAGTTCTATTATTTTGATATTGTCAGAAGAAATTGTTCAATGTTTTTTATTTGATGAGGTGCACTATCACTGTAATGCCCCAACCATAGTTTCCCAAATCTAGTGCATTATTTATTACATTAGAATGATCACAATAAAGTTTAATCCCAAAGGATCTATTGGTTTAGTAGCCTTGTAAAAACTATATACAAACATAAATTTTTACATTACATCTTGAACTGAAATACAACATAAAATCTCCTTTGAAAATATTTTTATTCCCTTTCCTCATCCCTAAAAGTCATTTATAAAGTATATCTTTACATACTATGGAAAATAAAACATAATAATGGGTTGAACTCAGATTCTCAGTAAGGGTAAATAATTTCGTGGAAGCTATCATAAATAAGCATAAACTTTTAAGGCAAGATGTATAATAAAGATAGAAGCCTTTAAAACATAAACTTGAACATGATATGGAAAGAATAAATAAAACATTACCATATAAACATGGACATGGATATTCTACTAGTCGAATAATCACATGTAATAACTAACCATATAAAGAGGGAATGCATAATGAGGGACATCTTAAACACGCCGTCAAGGCTTTAGCCAAGACACCATACATAATTGGGTAAGACATTAGCCAAAACCCAAACATAATTGTCTTATGAGACCTACCAATGCATATAGGGGATATAGAGATCCCCACTTGACACTTACAAAGTCCAATGCATTCCTCTTATGAAAGGGGTAAAATATAACCAACATAAACATTCATATTAAAACTAGAATATGAAATGTCAATACGTAATCCATAAGCTATGAATGATATAAAAATAGCACATCCATAGTCAAACATATCAAAAAAATTAATAACATAAGAAATATTGTTTCATAATATATTAACTTTAATTAAGCATAAAATCCAACAAAGTATGTTGACATAGATGAAAGTGATCTAACAAAATCATTAAAACTCTTAGAAATATCCTTTTTTTACTTTGAAATCATTTGAAATCTTGTATAATTATATCAGAAAACATTTCCTTTGAAAATAAACTAGTAAGCTTATAATTGAAGCTTAAAAATTTTAAGGTGTAATAACATTAGAAAATATCCTCTCATTCCATATAAGTTAAAAAAACATTCTTTCCTTAATTTTTCAAAAAGGTCATATAGTACCTTGTTTTGAAAATGATAGAAATATTCCTTTAAAAATGTTTTAAAAAAATTCAAAAATGTATATAAATGACATTCAAAAATTTTATATGAATATAAATATTATTTTGAAATAAATGTATAAGAAACATGGATGTGGATGATAAATATGTCCCAGTAGATACTTATGTATAAACAATCTCGGATAATAATGAGATTGCGAAATTAACCCTTACCTTTTACTTTCATTTAGTTGACGGTGAGTTAACCTACTGTATAATGGTAAAATATTGTTAATAAATTATACCATACATATTTATGATATCATATATTATCCTCTTATTTCATTTTTCTAATAATATTTTAGTATTACCATTATTTCAGGTGTTAACATCTTTGTTTTCCTATGCATGTTTTGTTAAGTAAGTCTTGTTTCTTATGAATAGGATATATTTTATTCAAATACAGAATGATATTAAGTTCATAAATATTATATTTACTTATCGTATTATTTTTATAATCATTCTTTAATGGTTAATGTGGAGAATGAATCTCATCGCGTCGTGGAGATGGTAGGTCGTACGTACGCACGAGCGACGATATCATTCCTTTAATTGTTAAATGATATGGAAATGGATGGTATATTAATTATAAAAAATCATAATAATATAATATTTATTATTTATGTCTATTATAATCATAATTATACCCATACAAATAAAGTAATGTTGAATAACAAATTACACCACGGCGTGGAGACGGTAAGTCATACGTACGCAAGAATGGTGATATTATTATTTGTAGGATAGATAAAGTGATGAATATGGTTTTACCATGATTATAATAAAATATTAGTATATTTATGATACTGTATTTATTACTTTGGTATGGAAACAACATATAAAGAGGAAGTATAAGAAGAAAAGAACTTTAAAATAAGAGATAAAATGATTACCTCTTCATTGGGTATATCCTTTTTCTTTTTACAAAAGGATGCCTTAAGTTGATTTTATTCCGAAAGGGTGGCCTATATGATGCATTGAGGGAAGTTGTGAGGATATTTTTTCAGGGTTTTTCCAATCCAAAGGGTTTTTTTGGTTTGAATAAAAGAGAAGAAGAAGTTCCCTTTTATAGGAGAGGTGAGGGGCAATTTAGGAAAGTCTTGAAATATTAATTTATTATAAATTTATTTTTGGTTTATAATGGATAAAAAGTAATTTATTTCAAGTCTAAAATTATTATGGGTCGAAATCCTCTCAACCAATAGGTTTTAGACAAGTTTAGGTCACAAATGTAACCTTATATTTTGGCTTTAACCCTTAGTTAAATAAGTTAACTCTAACTGTGTCTTCTTGTATTTTTATACTATATGGTTAATATAGTTACTATAAAATTAAAAGAGAACCTAAATTGTATCATTAATGAAATTTTTAACACTATATAATTCATTTGGACTAATCTTATATTTTTATGACTATTATATCATTTAATAAAATAGTTTTTGTTTTAATAACTCATTTATATCAATTTTGACACTATTTGGTAATTGATTTTTGTAAATTCATAAAAACATTATTCCTTAAAAAAAGAATTAACTCATCCCTAACATATCAATTTTTTCTGAAAAAATTTTTTATGGCATCAAAAAGCTCAAATTACATTTATTTTGATATTTATAATATCATTTTTTTCAGTCATCCATTAATAAGGTAATCACTACATCATTATTGTGTCATAAATAAATTTATTTATTTAATGTAAAAAAATTATAAATAAAATACCATGATTTAGGAAATATTTTTATATTTATAATAACTATTTATAGTCAAATATATCATTTATATAACCCCATATTAAAATTGTTTTTGTAAAAATATACAAGTTTTTGTTATATTTCTTTTTACTTTAAATTAGTTATTATAACATGTCATTATCACACCCAAGTGGCTAAAAATTGCCAAAAGTTATGAATAAGGATTTTTTGGTATCCCATGACTCATAAAACAATATTAGTACATTTGTTAGGGTAGTTTTATATTATTATAATATTATTTTTAGCCTTATTTACCTAATTTATGCCTTAATTGTGGTAAATAAAAATAATTACTGAAGTTGTTATTCATAATTCCCAAAAATAAAAGATAAATATTTACATAATTTTGAATTTATTATTCTAAATATAGAATCCATTTTTCTAAATTCAAAACACATAAGTTTCATTAATTAATTTAAAATCAATTCTTGTTGTCAAAACGAGAAAGCAGTTTTTTAAGAAGTAAAAACTATCAAAAGATTGACATGTGTTTGTGTCCAATTTAAATTTGAATTTATTTACAATGATCAACATTGGATTAAATGATAAAAACATGATACAATTAAACTTCAAAACCAATTAAAAATATAATTTAACTATATAAATAATTTATATGAAAAAGAAATTTTGAATTAAAATACAGTATTTTCACTATTCATTAAAATATGAATGTTATCAGAAAAATAGTAAAAATTTATCCAAACTAAATTTTTATATATCTATTATAAATAAGAATAAAATTTTGTCAAATTTAATATAGAAAAGTGTCAAATATTGTATTTAAAAGGGGTTCTCCATTAAAAGGTGGAAAAACTACATTCTTTGGAAAATACTTCTTTTATCTGAAAAATCAAAAAAAAAATCTTGTATTATTTATAAGAAACACATAATATGAATATTAAAATTATATTGAATATATAAAATTCAAAATTTGGTTAATTTTATTCATAACTGTTTTTCAAATGGCTAGTTTGATAGGTCGTGGTGTGCTCGAACTCGGTGTTGTGTGTAGTGCAGGCTATTGAATTATTTAAAAAAACATATCGTGAAAGATTGGGGTGTAACATTATTCCCTCCTTCAAATAATTTCATACTCAAAATTTCTATAATATCACTGCATAAAAATATTTGGGTGGTTCTTCATTATAAGTTCTTCAGGTTACCACGTTGCCTCTTCCATTTTATGGTTTCTCCAAAGAACTTTTAATAGATGAGTCATCTGATTTCTCAACACTTGTTCTCTGGTATCAAGAATATTGATGGACTCTTCACAATAAGATAAATCATGTTCCACTTCTATTTCTTCATAGTTCAGTACATGCACTAGATCTGGCATGTATTTTCTTAATAGTGATGCGTGGAACACATCATGAACTTTAGAGAGACTTGGAGACATTACCAAATGGTAAGATACAACTCCAATTTATTCTAAATTTTTAAAAGGTTTAATATACTTGGGACTTAATTTACCCTTCTTAATTAATCATATAATACCCTTTCATGGATATACCTTCAAGAAAATGTGATCTCCTACTTGAAATTCCAAATCCTTCCTTCGTTTATCAGTATAGCTCTTTTGCCTACTTTGAGCTGTTTTGATATGGGTTTGGATAATATTAACCTTCTTCGTTGTTTCTTAAACAAGTTCTAGACCTATTAGTTTTCTTTCACCAACATCATCTCAACAAGTTGGTGTACAACATCTCTTTCCATATAACGCTTCATATGGTGCCATCTGAATACTTGAATGGAAGATATTGTTATTGGAAAATTATAGTAGAGGTAAATACTGATCCCACATACCTTGAAATTCAATTGATAAAGATATCAACATGTCTTTTAAAGTTTTAATTGTCCATTATGATTTTCCATCAGTTTGAGGGTGGTGTGTAGTGCTCAAACGAAGTTTAGTATCTAGGGATGTCTGAAGTCTTTTCCAAAATCTTTATGTGAAATAGGGATCATAATTAGAAACTATTGATAGCAGTACACCATGAATTCTTAAAACTTCATTAATATATAGTATTTCCAAATGTTCATGTAGAAAATCTTCTATTATATCAAGAAAATGTGCTAATTTGGTAAGACGGTCAATAATGACCCATATTACATCATTTCTTCTAGGAGTCTTTGGTAGTCCCATGATAAATTCCATTGTAATATCATCCAAATTCCACATAGGTATAGGAATAGGTTGCATGACCCCTGTATGATGTTGTCTTCCATCCTTTACTTGTTTACAAACCAAACATCTTGACACATAATCAGAAATCTCCCTCTTCATGTTGTCCCACTAAAAATGTTTCTTCAAAACTCTATACATCTTAGTGCTACCAGGGTGTATAGATAAATTAGATCTATGAGAATCATCCAATAATTCCATTTTTAGCTTAGGTATAGTAGTAACACAAATCCTCTTCCCAAATTTTCAAATGTCATCTTCAAATATGAAGTTAATCAATCTCCCATCGTTCACAGTTTTAATTTTCTTTTGAAATTCCTCATCATCAAACTGATAAATTTTTATCCTTTCTAGTAAATATTGTTTGGAAACCATTTGAAAAAGTAGTTATGTTTCGCCTTCCATGATAATCCCCGTATCCATATTTACTAGATTTATAAACATAGGATTCTTTTCAACTCTCATTTTGTTCAGAACTCTATGTTCCTTTCTGTTCAAAGCCTCTATAGCCTTATTTTCCTTCCCAAGGTGGTAGGTTATTGGGTAATCATAATCCTTGAGTAGCTAAATTCATATCCTTTGTCTCATTTTGAGTTTTTTCTATGAGAAAATATATTTTAAACTCTTATGATCAGTATATATCTCACATCTTTCACCATAGAGACAGTGTCTCTGTATCTTTAGGGAAAACATTACTACAGCTAACTCAATATTATGAGTTGGTTAGTTTTTTTCATGAATTTTTAATTTCCTTGATGAATATTTAACAACCCTATGATTCTACATAAGGACACAATGAAGTTCTTTCCTTGATGCATCACTATAAATAAAAAACACATAACTTCTAGATGGTAATGTCAAAATAGGAGCATTGACTAATATTCTCTTAAATTCTTCAAAAAATTCCTCACACTCTTTTGTCCAAATAAATTTAAGCCCTTTACATGTGAGTTTGGTTAACAGGTTATCCAATCAGGGAAAAATTTGGAAGAAACACCGATAGTAACTTGATAAAACAATAAAACTACATACCTTGGTTATATTCATAAGCTTTGTTCATTCTTGGATTGACTTTGTCCTTGAAGGATCAATAGAGATTCCATCCTTCGAGACAATATGGTCAAGAAATGAAATTTCCTGGAGCCAAAATTTACACTTTATAAACTTCCCATATGGCTCATTTCTTCTAAGATTCTTCATAAAAATATTCAAGTGGTTCTCATAGTCTTCATAGCTTTTAGAGTAAACCAAGATATCATCAATAAATACTACGACAAAATCGTAAAGATATTCCTTGAACACTTTTTTCATTAGATCCATGAAAACATAGGGAGTATTAGTCAATCCAAATGGCATTAATATAAACTCATAATGATCATACCTCATTCAGAATTTTTTCTTTGGAATATCTTCCTTATTTACACACAATTGATGATATCATGAATGAAGGTCAATATTTGGAAAATATTGAGATTCATGTATTTGATCAAATAAATCATCAATGTGGGGTGGGGGATACTTTTTATTTATTGTAATATCATTGAATTCTCTATAGTCAATTCATATCCTCATTGATCCATATTTCTTATTAACAAAAATAAATTGGGCTCCCCGTGGAGAAACACTAGGGTGAATAAATCCCTTATTACTCAACTCCTCTAATTGTTTCTTCAGATCCACTAATTCCACAGTGGCCATTCTATAGGGAGTTTTTGGTATTGGCCTTGCATCAGGGATTAAATCAATAGAAAACTCAACTTTATGCTCTAGGGGAGTCCAGGAAAATCTTTGGGAAAACATAAATATATTCCTTTATAATATGTACGTCCTCAATTTGAATATTTCTTTATTCATCCAGCTTTTTGATTTGAATTAATGACCACCATTGATCCACATCTCCTGAGAGACAGTAAACTGTCATGACAATTTTTACCCTTTCATTACTCCCCAAAGCAAGAAATATTTTCTCTAAGGAAATTATCCTTTGCTTAGCCAAAAATGGATTTTTAGTCCCGTTGAATGTTATAGGTTGTTGTCTCATGAAGCCGTCAAACATTGATCCTCCACATTGTAGATAAGGGTGCTCCATATGGGTAAGTTTGTTATTCATAACCTGAGTCAGATATCCCAGTATGGTTATAAGTTGTTCAGCACCAGTTTCATCACCAACTCCACTATATTTATCTTGCATAGGATGAAAACCCCTACATGGATTACGTACATTGATACGGTTTCCATTCCTTCCACTGTGCACTATTTCTAAACAAAGGCATACACTAGATTAGGTTCTGAATCATAAAGCATAATTCCAAACTATAAAATACTTAACATAAATTGAAAATTTTATGCATACCTAATCCATAATCATAAACATGGTTTCTTTGAGGATATATTTAATAATAAATCCTTCATAATGGTTTGTGAAGAAAATGTGAATTATCCTAAGAGTATCCCCCATGAGTGTCAAATCAGGTGCGCAGTAAGGCTCATTATCATGTACTAGGTTACCTCAAGTCAATCCCAGAACACCTTGTCAGAGTTATCACTACTAGGTACATCTATTCCAGAACCATGTCCACTTTTAGTATCCATACATGGATTTATTTTCTAGTAATACCCACATAATATCTATATTACCAAAATTATAGGATGTTATTTTATACTTATTCTCAAAGTCTATATTAGGGTAATGTTCCCTAATCAAGGATGTTTTCTAAATATAGCTTCCAAGGTTTGTACTAAACTTTCTCTAATACCAATTTTAATTCCATGAACCCAGTTTCTTGGAGCTGATGCATTATTTATTACATTTTCATGATCACAAGAAAGTTTAATCCTAAAGGATTGATCAGTTTAGTAGCCTTGGAAAAACTAGATACAAATATAAATTTTTACATTACATCTTGAAATGAAAGACAACATAAAAACTCATTTGAAAACATTCTTATTACATTTCCTCATCCCTATAAGTCATTAATAAAGTAAATATTCTCATCTTGGGGAAAATAAACATAAGAATGGGGTGATATTAGATGCTCAATAAGGGTAAATAATTCAGTGGAAGCTGTCATAAATAAGCATAAACATTTAAGGCGAGATGTATTATAAAAATAGAAGCCTTTTAAACATAAACTTGAACATGATATGGAAATAATAAATCAAAAAATACCATATAAACATGCACATGGATATTCTACTAGTCGAATAATCACATTTAATAACTATCCTTATAAAGAGGGAATGCATAATGAGGGACATCTTAAACACGCCGTCAAGGCTTTAGCCAATACATCATACAAAATTGGGTAAGGCATTAGCCAAAACCCAAACATAATTGTCTCATGAGACCTACTAATGCATTGAGAGGCTATATAGGGCCCCACCTAACACTTACAAAGTCCAATTCATTCCTCTTATAGAAGGGTTAAAACATAACCAACATAAACATTCATATTAAAACTAGCATATGAAATGTAAATACTTAAGCCATAAGCTATGAATGATATCAAAATAGCACATCCATATTCAAACATATCATAAAAATTTTAATACAATAAGTAATATTTTATCATAATATATTAACCATAATTAATCATAAAATCCAACAAAGGATGTTGACATAGATGAAAGTGATCTAACAAAGTCATTAAAACTCTTAGAAATATCCTTTTTTTACTTTGAAATCATTTGAAAGCCTGCGTAATTATAAAAAGAAAACATTACCTTTTAAAATAAACTAGTAAACTTGTAAGGGAAGATTCAAAAATTTTAGGCCTCAATAATAGTGGAAAATAGCCGCTCACATCGTATAAGTTGAAAAAACATTTTTTCCTTAATTTGTCAAAAAGGTCATATAATACCTCATTTTGAAAACGACAAAAAGATTCCTTTAAAAATGTTTTATAAAAATTAAAAAATGGGTATAAATGAATTTAAAAAATATTCTAGGAATAGAAATATTATTTTCAAATACATATATAAGAAACATGTATGAGTGTGATAAATATGTCCCAGTAGATACTTACGTATAAACAATCTCGGATAATAATGAGATTGAGAAATTAACCCTTACCTTGTACTTTCCTTTAGTTAAGGGTATGTTAACCTACTTTATAATGGTAAAATATTGTTAATAAATTATACCATACATATTTATGATATCTTATACAATCCTCTTTTTTTTTTGCTAATAATATTTTAGTATTACCATTATTTCGGGTGTTAACTGCTTTGTTTTCCTATGCATGTTTTGTTAAGTAAGTTTTGTTTATTATGCATAGGATATATTTTATTCAAATACATAATTATATTAATTTCATAAATATTATATTTACTTATCATATGATTTTTATAATCATTATTTAATGGTTAATGTGAATAATGAATCTCATCGCGTCGTGGAGACGGTAGGCTATACGTACGCACGAGCGACGATGTCATTCCTTTAATGGTTAAATGATATGGAACTGGATAGTATATTAATTATAAATAATCATAATATTGTAATATTCAATATTTATTCCAATTATACTCATCATTATACCCATCCAAATAAATTAATGTTGAATAAAAAATTACACCACTGCGTGGAGACGGTAAGTCGTACATACGCACGCATGGTGATATTATTATTCATAGGATGGATAAAGTGATGAATATGGTTTTAATATGATTATAATAACATATTAGTATATTTATGATACTGTATTTATTAATTTGGTATGGAAACAACATAGAAAGAGGAAGAATAAGAAGAAAAGAACTTTGAAAGAAGAGATAAAATGATTACCTCTTATTCGGGTATCTCCTATTGATTTGCACAAAAGGACTCCTTAAGTTAGTTTTATTCTCAAGGGTGGCCTATAGGGTGAATTGAGTGAAGTTGGTATAATATTTGGATAGGTTTTTTCAGAGCCAAAGGGTTCTGGAGGTGTGAATAAAAGAGAAGGAGAAGTTCCCTTTTATAGGAGAGGTGATGGGAACTTTTGGAAAGTCTAGAAATATCAATTTATTATAAATTTATTTTCGGTTTATAATGGCTCAAAATTGATTTATTTTGAGTATAAAATGAGTATGGGTATAATTACTCTCAAAAAAATAGGTTCTAGACAAGTTTAGGTTAAAAATTTAACCTTACCTTTTGTCTTTAACCCTTAATTAAATAAGTTGACTCTTACCATGTCTTCTTGCATTTTTATACTATATGGTTAATATAGTTACTATAAAATGCCAAGATAACCTCAAGTGGGTCATTAATTAACTTTTTAACACTATATAATTCATTTGGATGAATCTTAGATTTTTATGACAATTATATCATTTAGTAAAATAGTGTTTGTTTAAAAAACTCATTTATGTCAATTTTGACACTATTTATTAATTGATTTTTGTAAATTCATAACAACTTTATTCCATAAAAAAATCATTAGCTCATCACTAACATGTAAATTTTATCTAAATTTTTTTTATGGCATAAAAAATCTCAAATTACATTTATTTTTATATTTATAATATCATTTATTCCAATCATCTGTTAATAAGGTAATCACTGCATCATTATTGTGTCATAAATAAATTTCTTTATTTAATGTCTAAAAATTATAAATAAAATACCATGATTTAGTAAATATTTTTATCTTTATAATTAATATTTATAGTCAAAAATTTCAGTTATATAACCCCATATTAAAATTGTTTTAGTAAAAAGATACATGTTTTTGTTATATTTCTCTTTACTTTAAATTAATTATTCTAACATGTCATTATCAAACCCAAATGGCTCCCAAATGACAAAAGTTGGGCCTAAGGATTTTTTTTGTATCCCATGACTCGTCCAATAATATTAGGACATGTTTTAGGGTAGTTGTATATTATTATAATATTTTTTTTACCTTTATTTACCTAATTTACACCTTAACCATGGTAAATAAAAATAATTACTGAAGTTACTATTCATAATGCCCAAAAATAAAAGATAAATATTTAAATAATTTGTAACTTCTAATTCCAAATATTGAATCTATTTTTTCAAATTCAAAACACATAAGTTTCATTAATTAATTTAAAATTAATTCTTGTTGTCAAAACCAGAAAGCGAGTTTTTAAGAAGTAAAAACTATCAAAATATTGACATGTGTTTATATCCAATTTAAATGTGAAATTAATTCCAATGATAAAAATTGGATTAAATTATAAAAAAATAATACAATTAAACTTTAAAACCAATTAAAAATATAATCTAATTATATAAATAATTTAAATGAAAAAGTAGTTTTGAATTAAAATGCAGTATTTTTCACTATTCATTAAAATATGAATGTTATCAGAAAAAACACTAAAAATTTATCCAAAATAAATTTCTATGTACCTATTATAAATAATAATTTCATTTTATCAAATTTAATATATAAAAGTGTCAAATATTGTATTTAAAAAGGGTTCGCTATTAAAAGGTGGAAAAACTATATTCTTTAAAAAATACTTCTTTTATCTAAAAAATTGAATTTGTTCTTATGTTATATATAATAAACACATAAGATGAATTTTAAAATTATATTGAATATATAAAATTCAAAATTTGGTTAATTATATTCATGACCATTTTTCAAATGGCTAGTTTGATAAGTCGTGGTATGCTCAAACTCAGTGTTGAGTGTAGCACACGCTATTGAATTATTTTAAAAAAACATATTGTGGAAGATTAGGGTGTTACATTATTCCCTCCTTAAAATAATTTTATCCTCAAAATTTATATAATATCACTCTATAAAAATATTTGGGTGGTTCATCATCATAAGTTCTTCAGGTTCCCAAATCGCCTCTTCCATTCTATGGTTTCTCCAAAGAACTTTTACCGAATGAGTCATCTGATTTCTCAATACTTGTTCTCTGGTATCAATAATCTTGATGGGATCTTCACAATAAGGCAGATTGGGTTCCAATTCTATTTCTTCATAGGTGATTACATGAATTGTGTCTGGCATGTATTTCCTTAATAGTGATACGTGGAACACATCATGAACTTTATAGAGACTTGGAGGAATTGCCAAATATTAAGCTACAGCTTCAATTAATTTGATAATTTCAAAAGTTCAAATATATCTGGGACTTGATATACCCTTCTTACTGAATCATATAATACCCTTTCATGGAGATGCCTTCAATAAAACATGATCCCCTACTTGAAATTTAAAATCCTTCCTTTAGTTATCAGCGTAGATCTTTTTCCTACTTTGAGATATTTTGATATGGGTTTGGATAATCTTCACCTTATCCATTGTTTCTTCAATAAGTTCTAGACCTATGAGTTTTCTTTCAAAAACATCATCCTAATAAGTTGATGTGCAACATCTCTTTCCATATAATGCTTCATATGGTGCCATCTGAATACTTGAATAGAAGCTATTGTTATAGGAAAATTCTACAAGAGGTAAATATCGATCCCACATGACTTTAAAGTCAAGTGAGAAAGATCTCAACATGTCTTATAAAGTTTGAATTGTAACGACCCGAATTTTTTTTAAATAAATTTTTTTTCCCAATTTTATGTGTTATTGTTATACTCAACAAAAACGTTTTATTTGATAAACATGATTATAATTAAAATGAGATCAGTGGGTTTTGACAATTATATAACCATTGGTCAATATGACCGCTGTGAACAAAATGTTTTGATATAAGAAATCTTGGTTAATTATTATAGAAAGAAGATTCGATGGCCTCACCTAGTAGTCTTGGACCGATCGAAGCCCATCTAACAGAGCTTGGGAAGGAGGTAGCACCACTGGGCTTTGCTCTGGATCAAATCCAAGCCGAACTTCATCATGTGAAGCTGGAACGGAATCGCCTTCGTGAGAAGTTCAAACTGATAGAAATTACTACTCGGGCAATGTTGACTGAGCCGCCCCAAGCTTCTATCACCCTAGCACACCTTACTCTTAGGTCCTATGCTGGTATTATAAGGGGTTATGTAACGAGACCGTAACTACCTTGTGTAATCCTTGTTTTAAATAAAAATTGGGATTTATTCTTATGATGAAGTTTAAGAATTTTGAAATGACCGGATAAATATAGTATGCAGATTTTTGATGAATTTTAGAAAAAGGATATTTTAAATATGTTTATGTAAACCCTAAATAATTAAAAATGTGTAATGATTTTCAAAAAATGGTCTTCTGCAATTATGTTCAGTACTAAATTTAGAGTCTAATAAGACCAACTTGATTTTTGATGAATAGTAAATTATAAATAGTGATTTTATGATTAGGATTAGTAATATGACCAAATGGATTAGTAATCTCACTTAAAGAAAGTTTTAAAATAATCTAGGCACCTTGATTAAGTAATGTGATTCAATAAAATAGTTAAATAACGGTTTCATTAATTATTATTCAAGTATTAGTTTTTTCGGGTGAATAGTGTTTTTTAATTAAAAATTTAATTAAAAATAATTAGAAAATTATTTTTATAAAAATGACTTTATTTTTGAACTCAGAGCATCGATATTATGTTATGGTAATTTTTGGGGATTTTTCTGAAAAAAAATGAATTTTCGATGAATAGTTTATTTATTTAAAAATAAAATTAAAATTATTTAGAAAATTATTTTTAAAAAATGGAGTTCATTTTTGAAATCATAGCATTGATATTTGGTTAAGGTGAAATTTTGGGATTATTCTGAGAAAGTTGAATTTTCGGTGAATAGTGAAAGTATAGTTTTTAAGTTACGGGTGTTTAATGACATCATTAAATGATGTATTAAGTATATATTCAATATGTTCGAATTATGAATAGTAAGATAAGGTGTGAGGTGTCCCAAGTGGCCAATACCATGGGCAAATACCATGGGCAAGCCCATGGTTTTGCCAAAACCACTAGTGAGGTGTCCCTTGGCCATTAATGCTTTGTCCCCTCACTTTCCCTATAAATACCCACCCTTTCCTCCTTTAGTTTTCACTCCCAACTCTCCCCCAACGAAGTTCTGGTCTTCTTACCTTCCAAGGAGTCCTCCCAAGGTTCCCCCAAGCCCTCAAGGTCCAATCCTTTGAGTTTCAAGAGTCACGTTTTAAGGTAAGGGATCTGACCCCTCTCTTTCTTTTCAAGTAATCTCTTTTATGTCATTTCTTTTATACTCCATGTTCTTATGTTGGAGTATGTTCTTTTATATTCATCCTACTTCCTATTTCATGTTCATATGATGAGAGACCCCCCTTTCTCTCATCAATTCGTTTTAAGAATGTTTAAGTGGCGCCGTTAGGCTGCCGAATTTTTAAGGGATTCTTTCACCTTCCTCGTTTTCAAGTTCTATTTTCATTCAAGGCTTTCATGTTCCTTTTTATTATGTTGGGGTATGATCTCTAAATTATCATACTAATATTTTATGATCATATGATGAGAGACCCCATTTGATCGCTTCAATTCAGTATTTTGAAGTTTTAAGTGGCGCCGTTAGGCTACCGAATTTTTAAGTGGTTCTTCACCCTTCTCGTTTTGAAGTTCTACTTTCATGTCAATTATTTCAAGTTCCTTTTTGTTATATTGGGGTATGATCTCTATATATATCATACTGGACTCTTATGTTCATATTATGAGAGACCCCATTTGATCTCTTCAATTCAGTATTTTGATGTTTTAAGTGGCGCTGTTAGGCTGCCGAATTTTAAAGTGGTTCTTCACCCTTCTCGTTTTGAAGTTCTACTTTCATGTCAATTATTTCAAGTCCCTTTTTGTTATGTTGGGGAATTATCTCTATATCTATCATACTGATCTCTTATGATCATATGATGAGGGACCCTATTTGATCTTGTCAAATCATTTTCTTTTGAAGTTAAGTGACGCCGTAAGGCTGCCGAATTTTCATAAGAGAAATCTAATTTTTTTTCCTTCCATGTTTTTCATTTCAAATGGTATGTCCCTAAAATTTAATTACCATGTCCATATGTCCTTCTTATTCTTTCATCCTACTGTTTTATGGATCATTTATGATAGGGTGACCCATGTCCCCTCTCATTTCAATGAATTCTAAAACCCCGAAACTTAGCCGTTATGCTGCAGAATTTTCCCCTCAAAATGCCTCTCTCTTTTCTCAAAAATTATTTTATGTTATAAAGTGAATTCTCAAAGCTCTTATTTCTACAAGGGTATTCACATATATATCAAAATGTTCCATTTTAAATTCTTGGATTTACATACATGAGACCCGCTTTCCCTTTCCGTGGGTTTAAAGTGACGTAAAGATCATGTCTTTAAAGCAGTTTTTAAAACGTTATGATTATGAAATGAAACCCATTTATTTTATGCTATGTGGGTTATTAATGAAATGTTTGATGATGATATATGTGGCTCACATGATAATAAAGGAAAATTTAAGGGTGCGCCCTGATAGCGCTCCAATGCATTGGGTAATGATGTAACCACTAGAGATTACAATTTTCATGATACCTTGGTGAATAACCTTGGTAATTTTCAAATGACACCTTGGGGATGGACCTTGGTGATATGTTCATGATTGTCTATGTTAAATGATGTAGCCACATCTTCAAGTTATGAAAAAGTTTTATTTTTATTATGAAATGCCTCATGATTTTCTTTCTCATGCCTTAAAGTTCTTTTCATGTCCTTATTGAAGTATAGCAAGTTCACATGTAAAATGTTCCTCTTGTTTCCCTTACTAGGCCTTCTGCTCACCCTTTCTTTTGATGTATGTCCCCAGGTTATGAGATGCAGTAATGAACCTAGAATGAACTTAAGGAGACGCCTTTCAAGTGTTTAAGAAGAATGTTTTATGTTGTTTTTATGTATTATGTTCCTGGTTTCCAAGACACTAGACCTTAAAGATCCTCAGTTTTGTGTAATGTAATGAAAGTTTATGTTATAAAAAGACGGGATGCTATAGTTGGTATCAAAGGATGGTTTAGTTATTTGTGTAAATTAGGATATGAAAACTCTAGGAGGAACCCTATAGAAAAGTTTAATATAGGAAATCTTCCTGGTATTTTGGTGAGTATTGAGTAAGGGGTTGCCAAGCAAATACATCCCTGTCTGGATACGAGTAGGTAGAGGTGGCTCTGGCACAGATGTACATAGGGGTAAAACCTGAAAACACCGCTTTGAGCTAGACTCGAACGGGAACTGGTACACGACAACGGGCCTTGCTGTACTCTTGGTTACGACACTCCCGGGGGATATGCTTTGGTTAATTCATAAGCTTGGTATGAACCATTGTTAAAGGAACAAAGATAAAATAAAATAAAGGATCACATAAGAATATATGATCATTCATAACCTAGATGGGAACCTAGGAGATCACAAGTTAGGGTATACCTTTCATACACAAGTTATCCTTATATGCTTTTAGTTCCTTTTCATGATTATTAGCTAAGTACTTAAACCCCTAATTATGCTTTCTCTTCTTAGTTAATGGTGGGAAATGGAAGAACATGTCCCGACAACCAATGTGATAGGAAATGCGACGATTTTAGAATTAATATGACAGGGATGATTAGGGGATTAAAATATGATTATTATTTTGGAATACGTTCATTATTTTGGGAACCATATTTGATCGAGGTAAATAGATTACTACGGTATTTTAATTGAGGAGTAAGGTTGACTTATATTTTGAAGAATCGATGAATTTAAGGTGAACTTATAGTAATTTAGGTTACTTATGGGAATGACTAACCTATCTTGGGTAAAATATGTTTAGGTTAGCTACTTTTTTTATAAGATGTTAGGAGTGGTTGATGTTGTCTGGAGATGAACAATGAAGTTGTTTTGAAAGACTATGTTATCAAATCCTTATTGTATTTGGGTTTCAATCTTAGTTTGGTTTGTTTTGAGGAATTTTAAGGACCGTTATTTAGGGAATGGTCTATGATGAAATTTGGGTAGTACCATGGAACTTTGATGATTTAAAAGTAGTTTCCATTCCTCTGGGATTCTTTCTTTTTGAAGAGTTGTTTTACCTTAACCTTTCAGTTTTTGGGATAATGTTTAAAGATAGAATAAATAGATAGTTAATCTTTTGTAGATTATGTGATTATATAGAAGATGATTCTTGTGCTTTTATGAGACCAAGTGTTTTTGAATTCTCATCATTTGGAGAAAAGATTAGTGTTGGTAGGGACTTGTTAAAGGATGAAACTCTACTTGAAGGTAGGTATATTTTCTTATGTTTTTGTTCTATGTAGTAAATGAAATCCTCTAAATTATGAAAAGAAACGTAAAACAAAAATGTTGTTGGTTTACGTTTCCTACTAGGTAATCAAATACCGTTTACACACATCATAAGTTTGGGATTTTCTCATGGTTAACTTTCTCCTAATCATGTTCTCTATCACTCTCCCTCAGAACTTGACCCTTTGTTTTTTCCTCCATGTCCACGTTTTCCTACATGGAACCCTAGTGTGGGTTAACTCGGGTGACCTTTGTACTTCCCTTTCTTTATTTTAAAGTAATAGTTTTACTGACTCCTTTTCCGATGTGGGACTTTCAATGAAATTTCAAAACCCAATTTTAAAATTGCGAGGATGCAATTTCTTAAGGGGGGAAGATTGTAACGACCCGAATTTTTTTTAAATAAATTTTGTTTCCCAATTTTATGTGTTATTGTTATACTCAACAAAAACGTTTTATTTGATAAACATGATTATAATTAAAATGAGATCAGTGGGTTTTGACTATTATATAACCATCGGTCAATATGACCGCTGTGAACAAAATGTTTTGATATAATAAATCTTGGTTAATTATTATAGAAAGAAGATTTGATGGCCTCACCTAGTAGTCTTGGACTGATCGAAGCCCATCTAACAGAGCTTGGGAAGGAGGTAGCACCACTGGGCTTTGCTCTGGATCAAATCCAAGCCGAACTTCATCATGTGAAGCTGGAACGGAATCGCCTTCGTGAGAAGTTCAAACTGATAGAAATTACTACTCGGGCAATGTTGACTGAGCCGCCCCAAGCTTCTATCACCCTAGCACACCTTACTCTTAGGTCCTATGCTGGTATTATAAGGGGTTATGTAACGAGACCGTAACTACCTTGTGTAATCCTTGTTTTAAATAAAAATTGGGATTTATTCTTATGATGAAGTTTAAGAATTTTGAAATGACCGGATAAATATAGTATGCAGATTTTTGATGAATTTTAGAAAAAGGATATTTTAAATATGTTTATGTAAACCCTAAATAATTAAAAATGTGTAATGATTTTCAAAAAATGGTCTTCTGCAATTATGTTCAGTACTAAATTTAGAGTCTAATAAGACCAACTTGATTTTTGATGAATAGTAAATTATGAATAGTGATTTTATGATTAGGATTAGTAATATGACCAAATGGATTAGTAATCTCACTTAAAGAAAGTTTTAAAATAATCTAGGCACCTTGATTAAGTAATGTGATTCAATAAAATAGTTAAATAACGGTTTCATTAATTATTATTCAAGTATTAGTTTTTTCGGGTGAATAGTGTTTTTTAATTAAAAATTTAATTAAAAATAATTAGAAAATTATTTTTATAAAAATGACTTTATTTTTGAACTCAGAGCATCGATATTATGTTATGGTAATTTTTGGGGATTTTTCTGAAAAAAAAAATGAATTTTCGATGAATAGTGTATTTATTTAAAAATAAAATTAAAAATATTTAGAAAATTATTTTTAAAAAATGGAGTTCATTTTTGAAATCATAGCATTGATATTTGGTTAAGGTGAAATTTTGGGATTATTCTGAGAAAGTTGAATTTTCAGTGAATAGTTAAAGTATAGTTTTTAAGTTACGGGTGTTTAATGACATCATTAAATGATGTATTAAGTATATATTCAATATGTTCGAATTATGAATAGTAAGATAAGGTGTGAGGTGTCCCAAGTGTCCAATACCATGGGCAAATACCATGGGCAAGCCCATGGTTTTGCCAAAACCACTAGTGAGGTGTCCCTTGGCCATTAATGCTTTGTCCCCTCACTTTCCCTATAAATACCCACCCTTTCCTCCTTTAGTTTTCACTCCCAACTCTCCCCCAACGAAGTTCTGGTCTTCTTACCTTCCAAGGAGTCCTCCCAAGGTGCCCCCAAGCCCTCAAGGTCCAATCCTTTGAGTTTCAAGAGTCACGTTTTAAGGTAAGGGATCTGACCCCTCTCTTTCTTTTCAAGTAATCTCTTTTATGTCATTTCTTTTATACTCCATGTTCTTATGTTGGAGGATGTTCTTTTATATTCATCCTAATTCCTATTTCATGTTCATATGATGAGAGACCCCCCTTTCTCTCATCAATTCGTTTTAAGAATGTTTAAGTGGCGTCGTTAGGCTGCCGAATTTTTAAGGGATTCTTTCACCTTCCTCGTTTTCAAGTTCTATTTTCATTCAAGGCTTTCATGTTCCTTTTTATTATGTTGGGGTATGATCTCTAAATTATCATACTGATCTTTTATGATCATATGATGAGAGACCCCATTTGATCGCTTCAATTCAGTATTTTGAAGTTTTAAGTGGCGTCGTTAGGCTGCCGAATTTTTAAGTGGTTCTTCACCCTTCTCGTTTTGAAGTTCTACTTTCATGTCAATTATTTCAAGTTCCTTTTTGTTATATTGGGGTATGATCTCTATATATATCATACTGGACTCTTATTTTCATATGATGAGAGACCCCATTTGATCTCTTCAATTCAGTATTTTGATGTTTTAAGTGGCGCCGTTAGGCTGCCGAATTTTAAAGTGGTTCTTCACCCTTCTCGTTTTGAAGTTCTACTTTCATGTCAATTCTTTCAAGTCCCTTTTTGTTATGTTGGGGAATTATCTCTATATCTATCATACTGATCTCTTATGATCATATTATGAGGGACCCTATTTGATCTTGTCAAATCATTTTCTTTTGAAGTTAAGTGACGTCGTAAGGCTGCCGAATTTTCATAAGAGAAATCTAATTTTTTTTCCTTCCATGTTTTTCATTTAAAATGGTATGTCCCTAAAATTTCATTACCATGTCCATATTTCCTTCTTATTCTTTCATCCTACTGTTTTATGGATCATTTATGAGAGGGTGACCCATGTCCCCTCTCATTTCAATGTTTTCTAAAACCCCGAAACTTAGCCGTTATGCTGCAGAATTTTCCCCTCAAAATGCCTCTCTCTTTTCTCAAAAATTATTTTATGTTATAAAGTGAATTCTCAAAGCTCTTATTTCTACAAGGGTATTCACATATATATCAAAATGTTCCATTTTAAATTATGGTATTTACATACATGAGACCCGCTTTCCCTTTCCGTGGGTTTAAAGTGACGTAAAGATCATGTCTTTAAAGCAGTTTTTAAAACGTTATGATTATGAAATGAAACCCATTTATTTTATTCTATGTGGGTTATTAATGAAATGTTTGATGATGATATATGTGGCTCACATGATAATAAAGGAAAATTTAAGGGTGCGCCCTGATAGCGCTCCAATGCATTGGGTAATGATGTAACCACTAGAGATTACAATTTTCATGATACCTTGGTGAATAACCTTGGTAATTTTCAAATGACACCTTGGGGATGGACCTTGGTGATATGTTCATGATTGTATATGTTAAATGGTGTAGCCACATCTTCAAGTTATGAAAAAGTTTTATTTTTATTATGAAATGCCTCATGATTTTCTTTCTCATGCCTTAAAGTTCTTTTCATGTCCTTATTGAAGTATAGCAAGTTCACATGTAAAATGTTCCTCTTGTTTCCCTTACTGGGCCTTCTGCTCACCCTTTCTTTTGATGTATGTCCCCAGGTTATGAGATGCAGTAATGAACCTAGAATAAACTTAAGGAGACGCCTTTCAAGTGTTTAAGAAGAATGTTTTATGTTGTTTTTATGTATTATGTTCCTGGTTTCCAAGACACTAGACCTTAAAGATCCTCAGTTTTGTGTAATGTAATGAAAGTTTATGTTATAAAAAGACGGGATGCTATATGAATTATCCATTATGATTATCCATCAGTTTGAGGGTGGTGTTCAGTTCTCAAATGAAGTTCAGTATCTAGGTATTTCTGAAGACTTTTCTAAAATATTGATGTGAAACGGGGAACGCAATCAGAAACTATTGATAGGGGAACACCATGAAGTCTTAAACCTTCATTAATATGTAGTCTTTCCAAACGTTCAAGTGGTAAATCTTATCTTATATCAAGAAAATGTGTTGATTTGGTAAGAAGGTAAATAATGACCCATATGGAATCATTTCTTCTAGGAGTCTTTTTTAGTACCATGATAAGGTCTATCATAATATCATCCCATTTCCACACAGGTATAGGAAGAAGTTTCATTACCCCTCTGGGATGTTGTCTTCCATCCTTCACTTGTTTACAAACCAAACATATTGACACATAATCAGCAATCTCTCTCTTCATGTTTTCCCACCAAAAATGTTACTTCAAGTATCTATACATGTTAGTGCTACCAGGTTGTATAGAGAAATTGGAGCTATGAGAATCATCCAATAATTCCCTTTTTATCTCAGGTATAGCAGGAACACAAATCCTCTTCCCAAATTTTAAAATTCTATCTTCAAATATGAATTCAATCAATCTCCCATCATTCACAGCTTTAATTTTCTTTTGAAATTCTTCATCATCGTATTGATAAATTTGTATCCTTTCTAGTAAATATGGTTTGGAAACCATTTGAAAAATTAGTGATGTTTCACCTTTCGTGATAATCCCCGTATCAATCTTTACTAGATCCATGAACATAGGATCCTTTTCAACTCTCATTTTGTTCATAACTCTATAGTCCTTTCTACTCAAAGCATCTTCCACCTTATTTTCCTTCCTAGGGTGGTAGTGTATTCGAAAATCAAAATCCTTGAGTAGCTCAAGTCATCTCCTTTGTCTCATGTTGAGTTCTTTCTGTGAGAAAATATATTTTAAACTCTTGTGATTAGTATATATCTCACATCTTTCACCATAGAGATAGTGTCTCCATATCTTTAGAGAAAAAATTACTGCAGCTAACTCAAGATCATGAGTTGGGTAGTTTTTTTCATGAATTTTTAATTTCCTTGATATGTATGTAATAAACCTATGATTCTACATAAGGAAACAACCAAGTCCTTTCCTTGATGCATCACTATAAATAAAAAACTCATCAGTTTCATATGGTAAAGTCAAAATATAAGTATTGAATAATATTCTCTTCAATTCTTCAAAACATTCCTCACACGCTTTTTTTAAAATGAATTTAACCCCTTTACATGTGATTTTGGGTAGCAGGTTAGCCAATCGGGCAAAATTCTGGATGAAACATCGATAGTAACCTACTAAACCAATAACAATATGTTCCTCGGTTATATTCATCAGCACTGACCATTCTTGGATTCCCTTTTTCTTTTAAGGATCAATAGATATTCCATCCTTCGAGATAATATTTCCAAGAAAAGAAATTTCATGGAGCCAAAATTTACACTTTCTAAACTTCTCATATGGATCATTTCTTCTAAGAGTCTTTATAAAAATATGCAAGTGGTTCTCATAGTATTCATAGCTTTTGGAGTATACCAAGATATCATCAATAAATACTATGAAAAAATCATAAAGATATTCCTTGAACAATGTGTTCATTAGATCCATGAAAATAGAGGGTGCATTAGTCAATCAAAATGAAATTACTGTAAATTCATAATGACCATACCTCATTTAGAATGTTGTCTTTGTGATATCTTCCTTATTTACACACAATTGATGATATCTGGAATGAAGTTCAATCTTTGAAAAATATTGAGCTCCACGTATTTGATTAAATAAATCTTCAATGTGAGGTAGGGGATAATTATTCTTTATTGTAATATCATTGACTTATCTATAGTCAATGCATAGCCTCTCTGATCTATATTTCTTCTTAACAAAAATAACTAGGGCTTCCCATAGAGAAACACTAGGGTGAATAAATCCCTTATTACTCAAATCCTCTAGTTGTTTCTTCAACTCCACTAATTCCATAGTGGCCATTCTATTGGGAGTTTTTGATATTGACCTTGCATCTGGGATTAAATCAATATAAAACTCAACTTCATGCTCTCGGGGTGTCCAGGTACATCTTCGGGAAAAACATCAATATATTCTTTTATAATAGGTACATACTCAATTTGAATATTTCTTTCTTAATCCTCCTTTGTGTTTTGAATTAATGGCCATTATTGATCTGTATCTCCTGAGATACGGTAAACTGCCAGGAAAACTTTTTCCCTTTCATTACTTCCCAAAGCAAGAAATAGTTTCTCTAAATAACTTATCCATTGCTCAGCTAAAAATGGATTTGTAGTCCTATTTAATGTTAGAGGTTTTTGTCTCATGAAGTGGTCTAAAATTGATCCTCCACATTGTGGATCAGGGTGCTCCATATAGGTAAGGTTGTTATTCATAACCTGAATCAGTTGTCTCGGTATGGTTATAAGTTGTTCAGCACCAGTTGCATCACCAGCTCCACTATATTTATCTTGCATAGGAGGGAAATCCCTTCATGGATTACGTACATTGATACAGTTTCCATTCCTTCCACTAGGCACCATTTCTAAACAATGGAATACACTAGATTAGGTTCTGAATCATAAATCATAATTCTAAACTAATAAAATACTTAACATAAATTGGAAATTTTATGAATATCTCATCCATAATCATAAACATGGTTTCTTTGAGGACATAGTTAATCATAAATACTTCATAATGGTTTGTAAATAAAATTTGAATTATCCTAAACCTATCCCTCGGGAGTGTCAAACCAGGTGCATAGTAAGGCTCGTTGTCATGTACTAGGTTACCCTGAGTCACGCTTGAAATACCTTGTTAGAGTTATTACTCCTAGGTACATCTATTCCAAAACCATGTCCACTTGTACTATCCATACATGGATGTATTTTCTAGTAATACCCACATAATATCTATATTACCAAAATTATAGGATGTTCTTTTATACTTATTATCAAATTCTATCTTAGGGTAATGTTCCCTAATCAAGGATGTTTTCTAAATCTAGTTTCCAAGTTTTCTACTAAAATTTCTCTAATACCAACTGTAATGCCACAATCCCAGTTTCCAGATATCAGTGCATTATTTATTACATTTTCATGATCACAAGAAAGTTGAATCATGATGGATCGATCAGTTTAGTAGCCTTGGAAAAACTAGATACAAACATAAATTTTTACATTACATCTTGAAATGAAAGACAACATGAAAACGCATTTGGAAACATTCTTATTCCCTTTCTTCATCCCTATAATTTATTCATAAATTACATCTTCTCATCCTGGGGAAAATGAAACATAATAATGGGGTGAGATCAGAGCTAAATAAGGGTAAATAATTTAGTGGTAGCTGTCATAAATAATCATAAACATTTAAGGCAAGATGTATAATAAAAGTAGAAGCCTTTTAAACATAAACTTGAGCATAATATGGATATAATAAATCAAACATTACCATATAAACATGAACATGGATATTATACTAGTCTAATAATCGCATGTAATAACTAACCTTATAAAGAGGTAATACATAATGCGGGGCATCTTAAACACACCAGCAAGGCTTCGGCCAAGACACCATACATAATTGGGTAAGAAATTAACCAAAACCCAGACAAAATTGTCTCATGAGACCTACTGATGCATCGATGGTCTATATAAGGCCCCTCCCAACACTTATAAAGTCCGATAAATTCCTCTTATGAAAGGGGTAAAACATAAACAATATAAACATTCATATTAAAACTAGCATATGAAATGTCAATACTTAATCCATAAGCTATTAATGATATCAAAATAGCACATCCATATTCAAACATATCAAAAAACCTTCAATACAATAAGGAATATTGTATCATAATATATTAACCTTAATTAAGCATAAAATCCAACAAAGGATGTTGACATAGATAAAAGTGATCTAACAAAATAATTAAAACTCTTTTAGCCCGAATGGCCTGAAGGCCTTAATTTTTATTGATTTTTGATAACCCCCCTTTCAAGGGATGAGGGGGAACCCTCACAAGGCCAGTAGGCTCAGAGATTACATGGCCCATAGGCTTAGGAGATTACATGACCTGAAGGTATTGGGTAATTCAACCAGACTATCTATAAGCAACTGCCCCTCCCCAGCATCTGCATCATGATAGTAGCTCTCCACCTTCGTATGGTCATCTGGCTAGGCTTCCCATGCAAGCATAGGCTGGTCCCGATGTAATTTCCATACCCTCTCATTTTGAAAAATCCATTTGGCTCTGCTCTGGTGAGTTCACCTGCTCTGAATCCTCTTCTGGGGCTACTCCTTTTTTGTAGTCTGTCTGGGGAAACTGCATGTGGCCCGAAGGCCTTAAGGTGGCCTGAAAGCCCTACTGACCCGAAGGCCTAGGTGGCCTGAAATCCTTAAGGGTTCCAAGCCCAAACTGGTGGCCCAAGGTGAATAGTTCTAGTAGCTACAGTACCGAACAGTACCTGCTACAGTGCCTGTGTAGTGTACAGTTCTGATAGAGTACCTGCACAGTGTACAGTTCTGCTGCAGTACTGCTACAATACCCTAAAATATTCCTCTATCCAGTTTTGAATTTGGTTCTTGTGGATACACTTAAGGATACCTCACCAACTGGGCAGAGGCTCTTGTGCCTCTTTTAGAAATATCCCTTTTTACCTTAAAATCGTTTGAAAGCCTGTGTAATTATAAAAGAAAAAAATTCCTTTGAAAATATCCTTGTAATATTGTAAGGGAAACTTCAAAATGTTAAGGCATTATAACGGTAGAAAATAGAGACTCACGCCATATAAGTTAAAAACATTCTTTCCTTAATTTTTCAAAAAGATCATATAGTACCTCGTTTTAAAAATGACAGAAAGATTCCTTTCAAAACATTTTATAAAAATTCAAACATGGGTATAAAGGAATTTAAACATTATTCTAGGAATAGAAATATTATTTTGAAATACATGTATAAGAAACATGGATGTGGAAGATAAATATTTCCTAGTATATACTCATGTATAAACAATCTTAGATAATAATGAGATTGTGAAATTAACTCTTAACTTATACTTTCATTTAGTATATGGTGTCTTAACCTCCTGTATAATGGTTAAATATTGTTAATAAATTATACCATGACCATGTACATATTTATTATATCATATGAGATCCTCTTATCTTTTTTTATAGTGATATTTCAGTATTACCATTATTTCGGGTGTTAACTGCTTTGTTTTCCTATGCATGTTTTGTTAAGAAGGTCCTATTTATTATGAATAGAATAAATTTTATTCAAATACGGAATGATATTATGTTCATAAATATTATATTTACTTATTATATGAATTTATAATCATTCTTGAATGGTTAATGTGGAGATTGAATCTCATCGCGTCATGGAGACAATAGGTCGTACGTATGCACGAGCGGCGATATCATTCCTTAAATGGTTAAATGATATGGAACATGATGGTATATTAATTATACGGAATAATAATCATGTCATATTAATTATTTATGACTATTATACTCGTCATTATACCCATCCAAATAAAGTGATTTTGAATAAAAAAACTACACCGCTGCGTGAAGACGGTAAGTCGTACGTATATACGCATAGTGATATTATTATTCGTAGGATAGATAAAATGATGAATATGGTTGTAACATGATTATAATAACATATAAGTATATTTATGGTACTGGATTTATTACTTTGGTATGGAAACAAAATACAAAGAGGAATTATAAGAAGAAAAGAACTTTGAAAGAAGAGATAAAATGATTGCCTCTTCCTTGGGTGTCTCCTTTTGATTTGCACAAAAATACTCTTTAAGTTAGTTTTCTACCCAAATGGTGGAATCTAAAATAAAGTGAGGGAATTTGGGAGGATATTTTTATGGGGTTGGCTGAGCTAAATGACTTTTTAGGTGTGAATAAAAGAGAAGCAGAAGTGCCCTTTTATAGAAGAGGTGAGGGGCACTTTAGGAAAGTCTTGAAATATTAATTTATTACAAATTTATTTTCGATTTTTAATGGCTCCAAAGTAATTTATTTTTAGGATAAGATGATTATGGTTTTAAATCCTCTCAACCAATAGGTTTTATACAAGTTTAGGTCACAAATTTAACCTAATATTTTGGATTTAACTCATAGTTAAATAAGTTAACTCTTATTATGTCTTCTTGTATTTTTATACTATAAGGTTAATATAGTTACTATAAAATAATAAGATAAACTCAAGTGGATAATTAATGAAATTTTTAACACTATATAATTATTTTTTACAAATCTTAAATTTTTACGACTATTATATTATTTAATAAAATAGTTTTTGTTTTAAAAACTCATTTATGTCAATTTTGACACTATTTAGTAATTGATTTTTTTTAAGTCATAAAAACTTTATTCCTTCAAAAAAAAGAATTAAATCATCCCTAAAATTTCAATTTTATCCAAAAAATTAGTTTATGGAATCAAAAATCTCAAATTACATTTATTTTAATATTTATAATATCATTTATTTCAATCATCTATTAATAAGGTAATCACTGCATCATTATTGTGTCATAAATAAATTTAATTATTTAATGTCTAAAAATTATAAATAAAATACCATGATTTGGGAAATATTTTTATCTTTATAATTAATATTTATAGTCAAATATATCAGTTATATAACCACATATTAAAATTGTTTTAGCAAAAAGATACACGCTAATGTTATATTTCTCTTTACGTTAAATTGATTATTATAACATGTAATTATCACACCCAAGTGGCTCGAAAATGCAAAAAGTTTGTAATAATGATTTTTGGGTCTCCCGTGACTCATCTAATAAGACAAGGACATGTTTTAGGGTAGTTTTATATTATTATAATATTAGTTTTACCCTTATTTACCTAATTTACCCCTTAACTATGGTAAATAAAAATAATTACTAAAGTTACTATTCATAATGCCCAAAGATAAAAGATAACTATTTACATAATATGAAACTTATGATTCCAAATTCAAAACACAGAAGTTTCATTAATTAATTTAAAATTAACTTCTATTGTCAAAGCCAGAAATCGTGTTTTTAAGAAGTAAAAACTATCAAAATATTGACATGTGTTTATGTACAATTTAAATGTGAAATTACTTCCAATTATTAAAATTACATTAAATCATAAAAACATAATACAATTTCACTTTAAAACCAATTAAAAATATAATCTAACTATATAAATAATTTAGATAAAAAAGCAGTTTTGAATTAAAATACAGTATTTTTCACTATTCATTAAAATATGAATGTTATCAGAAAAACACTAAAAATTTATCCAAAATAAATTTTTATGTCCTGATTCTAAAAAATAATTTAATTTTGTAAAATTTAATATATAAAAGTTTTGAATATTGGATTTAAAAAGGGTTCGTCATTAAAAGGTGGAAAAACTACATTCTTTGAAAAATACTTCTTTTATCTAAAAAATTGAATTTGTTCTTATATTATCTATAAGAAACACATAAGATGAATGTTAAAATTATATGGAATATATAAAATTCAAAAAAAAATATTCATAACCACTTTTCAAATAGCTAGTTTGATAGGTCGTGGTGTGCTCGAACTCACTGTTGCATGTAGAGCAAGCTATTGAATTATTTTAAAAAAACATATTGTTGAAGCTTGGGGTGTTAAAATCACAAACCACCAATTTATCTTTATCACCCATATCATATAATTCTCTATGATTTAAGTGTACAAAAACACTCTAACCTTCATGTATTTCATCAACCACATAATAAACCATCTTCTCTTGTGAAGACAAGGTAAATGGATCATGCTTTACACGCTCACCAATATCCATCAAGCGAGAGAAGTTGACAAAATTAAAATGTAATGAATCTTTCATTATACCCATATAAATGTTGATCCACTTTTATTTGAATAATAGAAATGAAAAATATCCATGATAGTTTAATTCAATTATATCATCCAGCTTATCATAGTATCCCATGTCTATAAATGTAAATTCACCACTATTTTGAGTTTTAAATTCTTCTTAAAAATAAATTGTATTAAAACTAAATCCATGAATATTGTAGGCATTAAATATATTATCCTTCCTTAGAGTACCTTCATCCAAAAACTTTAAATCATTCAATATTTTAGCTCAATTTTCAATATTCATTATCTAAAAATATATATATATATATAAGGTATTAATTTTAACATATACAAAATAAATACACATCAATAATATGAATATGAGTATATACTTATACCCAATGGCTGAACCATTTTCCAATCTCCTTATTAACATCTTTTGTTAATTCCATCACATTTTGAGCTCGACCCCTTAGTCACGTATTTTTTTGAAGTCGCAATTCTTTAATAAATGGATCT
Organism: Viscum album; assembly: GCA_963277665.1. Taxonomy (NCBI): domain Eukaryota; kingdom Viridiplantae; phylum Streptophyta; class Magnoliopsida; order Santalales; family Viscaceae; genus Viscum; species Viscum album. Next base: position 649,646,098 of record OY728119.1, read on the forward strand.
ACAATAACACTATTGATTATCACATATCTATGTGCTTGTAGCAACTCCAATTCAGTCAGTATAAAATTTAACCCCTTTCTAATTGGTCGTCCAATATTTGGAAATATTGATAACTGATTTTTAGAATGAGAATTAGTAGAGATGTCATCAGCACATCCAATACAATTGAATCTAGTCTCAATCCCATCCAAATACCTGGAACATAAGGTCAAACAATCATTGGATATGTAACCTTTAGAAATAAATACTTATGGTTGAGATTTATTCCTCACATATGATTTCAAATGACCTAAGTACCTGATGAAAAAAATAAGAAACATATAAAAAAATTATGTAATGATTTGATAAAAGTGAATTCAAAAATGAAAATACAAATAATATCAATGTATCTTTCAATTGAATACATCCATTGATAGTATATTGGTCCACCAAGTTTAGATTGTTTAACCAAATGAATAGTAAAATGAATCATGACTATGAATAATGGAGGGGGAAATAACATCTCAAAATGATAGTGTCAAGACAATTCTTTCTTGAATTTTATCAAGCTCAGTTAGAATTAGAGTTTTTCCACAAATATCTCTAAAAAAGGTAAAAAACTCAACTAGAACTATAGTTACTTTTTTAGGTAACATAATATGAAATGCCAATGGAAACAACTAATCCATCAAAATATGTGATTCAATACTTTTCAATCCATGTAACTTTCGATTTATTAAGTCGACACACCTTGATATGTTTCTTGAATATCCATCTAGTACTTTTACATTCTTTAAAGTTTGAAGGAATATGTCTTTATCATGATTTTTCATTGTAAAAGTAACTGAATGATACTTGTTATTCTCATTTTCCCAAAAACCATGCTTTATATTCATTGAATCCAAATCCTTATGAGTGTTAAGGTGATCCTTTGACTTACCTTACTCATTAAGCAATGTAAAAATTTCATTATCACTAATGTTCTTCTCAATATGAATTACATCAAGATTATGACATATCAAATTAAACTCCCAATAAGGAAGTTTGAAAAATATAATCTTTTTCTTCCATTTTTGTGTTCCAAATGCTTTGGATGTTGTACCCCATGCCCTTTCCCCCTTATTTAAACTGATGAAATTTTCTAAATTCTTTAGTGACATTCATTAATTTTCCCAATATTTATGAACCAAATAAAACCTTCAGTGACTTTCTCATTTCAATATCTCTATTAAATCTTGTATTATTAAACCTAAATTTATAAGAAGTAACAAGAAATTGATGATGAAACATAAAACACCATTTTATTCTATGAGGTAATCATTGAGGTTAAAAATCAAAAATTACAAACTAGAAAAACCAAACCAGTATGATTTTTACAAACAAATAAATTTCCTAGTCTAGGAAAGTCACTAATTTTCCATATTGATGTAGTATGAATTTTGAATATTTGTCTCACTAAAGCATCATATGTTTCCATGCCATCATCCCATAATTCTCACAATTCCTTGATTATAGGTTGAATGTATACATCAATGTAATATCCGGGAATTTTATTTCTAGGAATAATCATCTAAATAATGAAAAAAGTATTCTTCATACACATCTATGAAGTTAGATTATAGGGGATCAAAACAATTGGTCAAATTCTGTAATTACTACTTAATGTTTCAAAATGGTTAAAACCATCAAAAGCTAATCCCAAATGTATATTCCTAGGATTTGAAGAAAAATATGGATATAGAGAATAAACCATATTACATGATGTTAAATCTTTTGTATGCCTTATCAAGACATTATTACTATCTTGAGCATGCCATTTCATGTCGTATGCAGTCTTAGATGACATGAATAATCTTTGCAAGCATGGTTTCAGAGGAAAGTAACGCAATACATTTGAAGGGGTTTTATTATTTTATTTCTTCTCAGGGTTGCATTGATTTATACTCTCATTGTTATTCATTAAATGCCATCTTCTTGTATGAAATATTATGCATTCTTCTTTATAAGACTCTTCTCCCTAGTAAATCATGCAATCATTAGGGTGTGTATATATCTTTGTATAATCAAGTCCAATATTTTTTATGACTTTATTCATATCATAGAATGATGTATGGATCTTAGCTTCACTAAATAAATCATAAAGAAAATCTAAAATCATGGGAATTTATTTTTTAGTAATTCTATAGAGATGCTTGATATGATATAACTTAAGTAGAAAAACAAATTTGAATACATGGAACACCCTTCATATAGTTCTTGTTGCATGTCTTCAACTAATTCATAAAACTCATTTTTTTGTCACTGAAGTTCTCAGTGAGATTAACCTGATCAGGATCAAATGAAGGCTATATTGATCTATTAAAATCTTAGACATTTTATTTTGAAAAAATAAATGTGTCATTTAACAAATTTTGAACTAAATTTTCCTCTATTGGGTCACTTTGTGTTTCTTTGACAGAATTTTCATTATTTTGACTTTCTATAAAATTTGATTCACCATGACAAATCCAGCATACATATCAAGCAGGAAACTATTTCAATATCAAATTCTCATATAATTAGTTCCTATTCAACCATTTACTAAATTTACAATCAGGACACGGACATTATATTCTACCATCCGCAGATCGGTTTTCAATTGAAAAATATAAAAATTCTTTCAAACCCTTGGCATATTGAGGTGTGTTTGGAGGTAAATTAATAAAAAATCTATCTATAGGCATTATATTTTCATTGTTCTCCCTATAAATTTAGATATAAAGATAAAAATGATTAATCAAACAAGTAAAATAAAAATTAAACATCACACAACTTCAACTTTGACCAGGGTAGGGTCTTGATTCGACATAACACCAAATAAATGTTTTAAAATGATTGGAGTTCAGACCAAAGGTTATCTCAAGACTAAATTTTAGTTTGAGATGACCCCCTCTGATATTATGTCTAAAATAATAAATATATGTCCCCTCCATGAAATTTAAAAAAACATCCACTATTTTAATAAAATTAATAAACACCCTATAAAAAAATTCTTGATAATATTCAAAACACTCACTACTAAAAATGTGCCCTTTAATAGCATGCAAAAAGGCCTTTAATAGTGCTGAAAAGGTGATGTTTTCCTCAACGCCATTAAAGGGGAACCTTTATCAGTGCTTTCATTAGAATTGATAAATTCTATTCTTTATCATCACTTTTAATAGCACTAATAAAGGCCCAGCATGTTGCAGTGTGTTGTTTGTATAATAGAACACCCAGCAAAAACCTGTAACCTGTGTATGCAAAATATGTAATTTAATTGAAAGAAATTTGACATCATGAATACAAAAAAACACTACTATATAAATTTCAAACAATTTTTTTCATAATTACATTTATAATTATCCAAAAACATTTAAAATATTAATGTTTCATTTTTTGGTGCGCGTGATCCCCCCTCAAAAAATTATACCCATGGTATCAGTTTCCAAAAAAATCACTTCAAACTGAGAAAAATAATATACTAATATAAGAAGATAAATCATATGTTAGTGATGCTATACAGAAATAAATTAAAAATTGATATAAAGAATAATTAAGAAAATTTATATTTTAAATAAAGATACACACTTGGAGTTATATTGGTCACATTATGCATCATATTGATTTGGGTTTGATTCCTACACATCACAAATGATTTATGGATCATTTTCCTAAATTATTAAAATAATTTGAATGTGTTTGATTAGTTATCAATAGTCACTTTTTCTTTTTACTAAAATTAATGTCAATTTTAAATAAAGACACACTTGGAGTTATACCAGTAAAAATGTGTGTCAGATTAAGGTACGGTTAATTCCTACACATGAAAATTTACTTATGGATTATTTTCCTAAAGTATCAAAACAATCTGAATGTGTTTTCTCAGTTTTTAGTATGTTTCTTGTTCTTTTTACTAAAATGACATTTCAAACTATAAACACACATTTTGATCAATACTGATCACCTTATTTTTCTATTTGATTTGAGACTAATTCCTACACATCACAAATGACTTATGAATTGTTTTCCTAAATTATAAATGAAATTAGAGCATGTTTTATTAGTTTTAGTTTGTGATACACTTTTTGAACTAAAATATTAATTTTAAACTGATAACATACACTTTGAGTCATACCGGTCACACCGTGCATTGTATTGAGGTGAGGGTTATTTCTACATGTCAAAAATGAATCATGGGTCATTTTCCTAAAGTATTAAAACAATTAAAATTCATTTTATCAGTTTTCAATATGTCAATTGTTTCTTTCACTAAAATTAATGTCAATTTTAAATAAAAAGACACACTTGGAGTCATAATAGTCAAATCGTACATAGGAATGAGGTCCAAGTTATTCTTGCACATCACAAATTACTTATATATTTTTTTCCTAATGTATCAAAACAATCATAATTAGTTTTATCATTTTTCAGTATGTCACTTGTTCTTTTTACTAAAATTAATGTCCATTTTAAATAAAAACACCATCTTTGAGTTATACCAGTCACATCATGCATTTTATTGAGGTTTGGTTGATTACTATAAGTTAAAATGACTTATGAAACTTTTTTATAAAGTATAAAAACAATCCGAATGCATTTTATCAGTTTTCAGTATGTCACTTATTCTTTTTACTAAAATTAATGTCAATTTTAAATAAATAGACACACTTGGAATAATACCGGTCACACCATGTGTCATATTGAGGTGAGGTGATTCCTACATGTCAAAAATGACTTATGGATAGTTTTTTTTAAGTATCAAAATGATCTGAATGTGTTTTCTTGGTTTTTAGTATGTCACTTGTTCTTTTTACTAAAATCAATGTCAATTTTAAATAAAAAAGACACACTTTGAGTTATACCGGTCACACCATGCATTGGATTGATGTTAAGTTGATTTCTACATCTCAAAAATGACTCATGGGTCATTTTCCAAAAGTATCAAAATAATCCAAATGTATTTTATCAGTTTTCAGTATGTCACTTCTTTCTTTTACTAAAATTAATTCCAATTTTAAATAAATAGATACACTTGGAATTATACCGGTCACACCATGTGTCGGATTGAGGTGTGACTGATTCTTCTTTTTCACAAATGACTTATGTATTGTTTTACTAAAGTATAAAAACAATCTAAATGCATTTTCTCGGTTTTCAGTATGTCACTTGTTCTTTTTACTAAAATTAACATCAATTTTAAATAAAAAGACGCAATTAGAGTTGTACGGATCACACTATTAATCATATTGAGGAAGGTTTGATTCTTAAATGTCAAAAATAACTCATGGTTCATTTTTCTAAAGTATTAAAACAATCCAAATGTGTTTTCTCAGTTTTCAGTATATCATTTGTTCTTTTTACTAAAATTAATGCCAATTTTAAATAAATAGACGCATTTGGAATGATACTGGTCACATTGTACATTATATTGAGGTAATAATTATTACTACACATAAAAAATGACTTATATATTATTTTTTATAATTATCAAAACAATAAGAATGTGTTTTATCAGTTTTGAGTATGTTACATGTCTTTTTTATTAAAATTTCATTTGAAATAGAAAACACACACTTTGAGTTATACCAGTCACATCATGTGTCGGTTTGATGTGAGACTATTTATTACATGTCACAAATTACTTATGAATCATTTTCATAAATTATCAAGATAATCAAATAGAATTTTCTTGGTTTTCAATGAGTGGCATGTTGTAAACTAAAATGTTAATTTTAAACTAATAACGGACACTTTGAGTCATACCAGTCACACCATGCATTGGATTGAGGTGAGGTTTATTCTTATACATTAAAAATGACTTTTAGATAATTTTCATAAAGTATGAAAGCAATCCGAACGTTTTTTCTTAGTTTTCAGTATGTCACTTTTTCTTTTTACCAAAATTAATGTCAACTTTAAATAAAAAGACACACTTATAATCATACTGGTCACACTGTGTATCGGATTGAGGTACGATTGATTCTTACACATTATAAATGAATTATGAATCATTTTTATAAATTATCAAAATAATATGAATGTGTTTTCTCAGTTTTCAGCATGTCACTTGTTCTTTTTACTAAAATTAATGTCAATTTTAAATAAAAAAGACAAATTTGGAGTTATATCGGTGACATCATGCATCATATTAAGGTGTGTTTGATTCCTAGACATTAAAAATGACTTATGGATTTTTTTTCCTAAATTATCAAAACAATATGAATGTGTTTAAATGGTTTTCAGTATGTCACTTGTTCTTTTTACTAAAATTAATTTCAATTTTAAATAAATAGACACACTTGGAATTATACTAGTCACACCATGTGTTATATTGAGGTGAGGATAATTCCTACATGTCAAAAATGACTTATGGATCATTATCTTAAAGTATAAAAACAATATAAATTTTTTTTCTTGGTTTTGAGTATATCAGGTGTCTTTTATATAAAATTAAGGTCAATTTTAAATAAAAAGCAGCACTTGGAGTCATACTAGTCACTGTGTATCAAATTGAGGTGTGTATGATTCCTACATGTCCCAAAGCCTCAAAATAATCCTAAATTTGAATTTTACCATGCTTTTAATTGGATTTATTCATCGAACTGGTAACACTGAATATTAACTTGATGTTCTTAGCCAAAAAAACCTTTTTTAGCTAAGAATATTGATTCAATATGCAGTGTTGTAGTTTGACCAAGAAAGAAAATGGAAAGCATACTGCCATTGGCAGAAAAGAACATTTTATCTATTTTGTGTCTTGTTATAGATAGTTTAAATCAAAATTTTACTTCCTAAAATATCTCTAAAAAACTAAATAAGTATTAGTTTAAAATGATAAAGAAATTAACTTACAAATAGTATATAAAATGATAAAAAAAAAATTAAATAAGTAGTATAAATTTACCTTTTCATAATGGTTGTATGCATTCTTGACCCATTTCCTTATTTTCATTATCTTAGTTGTAGCCTCAAATTCCAATCTCTCACGAGTATGAGTAGCTTTGAATAAACCAACCCAACTTAAACAAAAGAATCCACCTGTATAATAAAATAATTATCATGTGAGTAATACTAAAAGAAATAAATTAAACACAAATATAAAATAGTAAATTAATTATAGTAATAATTATTTTACTATGAAAACATCATGATTACCTATGTGATTGATCAGTGGAGGGAACTTGAAGGAAAGTGATAAATGTTAACACTGTAGGGGTGACAAGTTTTTGAGGGAGAAGAAGTATGTGAAAGTTTTAGTGTAGAAAGGCATGAAAATGGATAGAAATATTCTAAAATAAATGAACTCTACAAGGAATAAGGAAAATTAAATCAACATTTTAATATATAATTTTTTGGTAAAATAGAGAAATTATATTGTAACATTACATTTACATCTTCCCAAAGGGTTTCCTTCATTATAGTATGTTCTTCTATGGGATTGGTGACATCATCATGTGAAGAATACATTGTCTGTATGAGTAGTCAAACATTTAATTTAGAATATGTTAATACAGTAGAGAATAGATAATATTATGAGTGAAAACATAGTATATTAAAAAACACTTTAACCTTCTTCATGCTATTTATGTACATTTTTCATCAGGTATGTTGCCCATTTGTTTCTAAAAAAATCTATATCATCTTTTGAATACTATTTTTTCGGTAGTCATACTAGTACTAGAATAATATAAATACACAAAGGATTAATAATATTTTAAATGAAATAGTAATTATCTTTTAAAATATCTCTTTGTGGATGTTATTTTGTTGATGGAATATGATCTCTCTCATAAATTTATAATAATAATAACTACAATCTTTTTCATTTATTTATTTCATACACTGCAGAAACATTAAGAAAAAATAAGTAAATTGTTTTGATATGTGTTTGGATAGTGAAATTTTATTATATATACCCTGATACTTGTCTAGTTGTAGAAATTTTCAGGCTCCTTATACGCATTGGTTGTCCACATGCCATGATTTTCATGATATTTATACACCACCCTATCATAAAAAAATTCTCATTAAAACATAATATAAAATATATAACTTGAAGTTTAGTTCTAAAATTTTGGATGTATTGTATTAAAATTTGACAAATGTTATCATGTGTGGTTGGTTTTTTAGGTATCCAAGTAGTGAATCCAGGAAATAAATCTTTTGAGTATCCAAATTGATCGCAATGAGCATCAAATGTTTCCTAAAAACACAAAAAGGAATAAGTAATGAAATAAATGAAAATATATTTGATATGATTAAGTTGTATATTTTTATCCCTACAACGTTGGTGTTAATAAGATTCTATCATCCACAAGTTTTCTTTCAAACAATTTGGCCAGTTTTGTCAGAATCTCCTTCATTTTTTTAATCTATTTTTGTTTGTTTTGTAGAAGTGACGTTAAGACTAATGAGTCAAAATTTATGTTCATGGGTTAATCTCTTCAATTGGTATTGATATATACGCTTGAAAAAAACATGAAATGTATTTAATCATAATTAACATAGTATATCATCTTTTGAAAAAACAAATCATGAAAAGATACCTCATGTATACATTTACAATTGAGCCTCTTAATCATTCGTAGTTTAGGATTTCATTTACATTCTCAAGAACAATGTAGTCTATAACTTCCTCTACATACATTTTTTCTTCAAAATTAACTATGTGACTAATACTATTTTGTAACTTTGTATCTATATAAACCTTTAATGTTAGTAAATACGGATATTGAATGGGTGGGGTAAAGGTGATTTCGGAAGATCTTTTCAAATAGTTGGTTGATCGATCGGTTGGTTGATCAGAGGAACCCAAATGGTCACAGGGCATTGCCACATGAATGAATCCATGGTGAGTTATTTCATCCTTAGCGTGTTTGGGAGTTTGAAATGGTTTATATTATTATTCATTTCTTGAGAATGTTGAGTAAGTATTATCATGATATTTTTTACTCCATCTCTCTTCGCATTTTGTTTCCTATTGGGATAGTCGCCTCATTTTCCATCACACCCATTTTTATATTGGTTCCTCATGAATCCATCCCTTACTAAAACCAAAAGTATGAATCATGTGTAATAAACAATAATATCTTCCAAATATGTCTCTAGATAAATATTCCTTCTAAAAATAATCATATATATGATTCCCTGTGGAAATGGGAAACAAAAGGAGGGATGTCAAATTCTTAGCAAGGAAGGACATATAAATGGATCATAAAGTTTTTAGATCAACTGCTTACAACACTGAGGAATTATAACACACACAAAATCAACACAAATTTCACAACATACCTTCTATTTACATGTTTTTCAATTCTCAGATTTAATAATTATAATCCAACTCACACTTATTAAGACATTTTTTTCATAGTTGTAGTCATTCAACCCATTACATCAATTTCCATATATGAATTACAACCCACACACATTTAATTTTCAACCCATTACTTTTCAATTTCATCATTATAAATTTATTCCAGCACTACCATGCAATTACAAAAAAACACACCACTCAACAGCCCATCCAAATCATAAAGTAAATCATCAAATCACATGACTATGACCCACCGATCTTTCAAAAATCATTATAATTCAACCACCATGCATCAGTACTAATCATAACTCATTCCAAAAAAAACATAGCTTCTCCCACCAACACATTCCACATCTAATTTTGTCACCATTATCTTGGTACTCACACCATAATTTCCTCACACAAAACATAAGGAAATTCAACAAGCACATGAACCATCATAATAGATAATTCATCTTTTATAAACACTATAAATACCATACAGTTCATTTAAATAAAAATTTATATTCTATCATGGGTGTTCTTATAAAAAAATTTATGCATGAGCAATTGATTCATTAAGCATATATAAATAATTAATCTTTTATAATCAATTGATCATAAATGACCAGTATGTAAAGAATTGAAAATTAGAACAATGAAGCAGTATATGAGGCTTTACAAAGAAGTTATTCATCATCAAGAAAACAATGTTTTAACAATCTCATGAGAAAATCACAAAAACAAGTAATCATAAGCAATTACTTTCATCACATACCTTAGATTTGGAGACAGACAGTGGTGAGAGTGGTGGCGGCGAGAGAGGGGCGGCGAGAGTGGCGGCACAGTAGAAGTAGGGTTCCACAAAATCTTGAAGGTGTGCAAGAGAGAAGCCTCATGTTAGGGTTATTTTTATAAAATCAAGTAACGCTTTTATCTATGTTATCCAAAAAGTGTTGATAAAGGTCAGTTTTATCAGCACTAACCTAGAAAGCACTGATAAAATGGATATTCATCAACATATTTTTAGTGCCGATAAAGTTAACCCTTTATCAGTGCTAAAAAAGCGCATACAAAACTTGTCTTTATCAGCGCTAAAATTACAGCGCTGGTAACGGGGAATCTTTATCAGTGCTAAAAAAGCACTGATAAAAGTATAATCTTAATAATTTATTTATATTATTATATATATTTATAAAATTAAATATATAATAAATAAATATTTTTATAAATATTTTTATATAATTATAAATATGTTTATATGTTTATTTATTTATTTATTTACTAATATATAAATACATATATTTATAAAATTATAATAAATTTATTTATTGTAATTTTATAATTATTTAAATATATATATATATTTATTTATTTATAATTATATATATAATAAATATATTTATAAATATTTCTATATATATATATGTATATATTTATAAATATTTGTATATATTTATAAATATTTGTATATATTTATAAATATTTGTATATATTTATAAATATATTTATATAATTATATATATTTATAAAATTATAATAAATGTATTTGTTATAATTTTATATTTATTTAAATATATACTTATTTATTTATAATTAAATATATAATAAATATATTTATAAATATTTCTATGTATATATAAATATTTGTATATATTTATATATATATATATATTTATTTATTTATTTATTTATAAATATTTATATATATATATATTTGTATATATTTATAAATATTTGTATATATTTATAAATATATTTATTATAATTTTATAAATATTTTAATATATATATATATACATTTATTTATAATTATAATTATAAATAAATATATTTATGAATATTTGTATATAATTGTAAATATATTTATATTTATTTATTTATTTATTAATATATAAATATATATATTTATAAAATTATAATAAATGTATTTATTGTAATTTTATAATTATTTGAATATTTATTTATTTATTTATTTATAATTATATATATGATAAATATAATTATAAATGTTTCTATATATTTATAAATATTTGTATATATTTATAATTATATATATTTATATAATTATATATATTTATAAAATTATAAATATAATAAATATATATTTTATAAATTTATAATTATTTAAATATATTTATTTATTTATAATTATAAATATATTAGGTACTTCGGATACAATTACACAGAAACACACACATCTCATCCACACCCACAGGGCCTCAAAGGTGGGTCATAGCTCCCAAAGGGATAACCTACCCATATGTCCCCTTTATTATATAAGCTCATAGGCCCTTACTCAAGGCCCATAGACCCAATTATATAGACCCAAAAGCCTACAATTATATCAACGACCTAGTGGCCCATCAGCACCTCGTCCGACATGGTTCTTTTGTGTGGCCCCGTGTTTTTTTCTTATTCCATGGAGACTATCTACCTCCCTCCATATCTATGCACCACCAACCCAAAAACACCCGGGACCGCATGACCACCATCTGTAGTCGGCGCCCCTCATGTGTTTTTGTCGACTCCCATTGAAGAAGTCACCTGGCCAACCATCCCACCGTCAGCAACCAGTGCCCCCCTGTGTATCTCTACTGTCACCCGCTGAAGAAGTTGTCGGTTCATCACCACCACAAGCATCAATCGTCAGTCACTGATGATCAAACCTGCCAATCAGGCTCGATGGTCGGGCACCCTCACCTGTGTCACGCGTCATCCCACGTCGATACCGTCATCAGTGCCCGTCGTCGCTCAGTGGTAAGTGCAGTGCAAGGGCAGGTTGCAAAGTACCCTACAATGACCCCCCTCCATCATTACTAGTCACCGACAAATGCCCCAACATTTGTGTTCCGTCAAACCACCACCCCACTATCGAGCGGGGTTCGACATTCCCCCCACCAGTACCTACAAAAATGCTAAACAGAACCACAATAGTTGTACTGCCATGACCAACCACAATACCTACAGCAGAGTGGGCCAGATATGTTTCTACTAGAAATTGAACCCCAACCAATGCAGTATTATGGGGTCCCTCAACTACTAAAACAAACCCCAACTGCTAATTATAATTATAAATGTATATATTTATTAATATATAAATATATATATATATATAATTATAATAAATGTATTTATTGTAATTTTATAATTATTTAAATAAATATTTATTTATTTATAACAATAATTATAAATAAATATATTTATTTATTTATTTATAATTATAACTGTAAATAAATATATTTATAAATATTTGTATATATTTATTAATATGTGTGTGTGTGTGTGTGTTTATAAAGTTATAATAAATGTATTTATTATAATTTTATAATTATTTAAATATATATTTATCTATTTATATTTATAATTATAATTATAATTAAATATATTTAAAAGGTATTTATGTATAATTAAACTTTTATAATTATAAATATAATAAATATATTTATTATTTAAACATGTTTATTGTAATTTTATAATTATTTAAGAGAACATAAATAAGTTCATGAGTATAACATGAATTAAAAGTATAAATCATAAAAAAACGATTCATCGCATACATGGAATCATGAATAATAAGGGTGTCAATGTATAAACGAATATTTCATGAGTCATGAATACATAACATATGCATATGTCATCATAAGAATAGGTAATCTAACATTTAGAACATATATAGCAACCTAATCATGTTCACAAATAAACTTATGATCATAGCTAGTGTCAATTATAATCACGCATATCAATATATGAACATAGACATGTTCATGAGTATCATCATTATCTCATGAGATGTCTGTGTGTGTGTGTGGATATTTATTTATTGACTCAATTCATTAGAGACAAATATTTATTTGAATATATATATATATATCTTTATTTATAATTATAATTATAAATAAATATATTTAAAAATTATTTATATATATAATTATAAATATATAATTATAAATACAATAAATATATTTATTATTTAAAAAAATAAAATTTTATAATTATTTAAATATAAATATATTTATTTATAATCTTATAAATACTTTTTTTTTAACATTATAAATATATATCTGAATTATTAAAAAATATATATTAATATATCATATTTATAATAATTATAAACATGTACTTTTTAATTAATGTATATAAGTAAACATTATTTTTGAATATAAAAAAAATAATTTTATATATATATCAATAATGTTTTTTATTAAAATATTTTATCAGCACCGATAAATCTAACCTTTATCAGCGTAAAAAACGTTGATAAATGATACGCCTTTATCAGTGCTTTTTCTATCATTGATAAACGTTGCCTTTATCAACGCTTTTAGCTAGTGTTGATAAAGGTAAGACTTTTATCAACACTTTCTAATTAGAACTGATAAAAGCATACGCATCCTTTGCCTTGATATGTGGTAATGATTTCTTGATATTAATAAAAAAAATCAATGTCGATAGCTTCCCTTAAATAATTCTCGACATCTCCAAAAACCATTAACATTGATATTAATCTAATCTATTATTGATAACACCTCATAATAATAAAATTAAATAATAACCCATAACAATTCTTAATATTAACACACACTCACAACATTGATATTAATCAAAACAAATCTTGATATTTGTGAAAAAACAATCAAAATCGTGCACCTCAATATTTGTAACACCCCATAAATCATTTATAGTAACAAATACATTTATTTCATAAAAAATTACATTTTTTGAAGCACCTTATGTGCACAATTATTATAAAATTGGCTTACTACATTTTTAAGGAAAAACACAATTTATCACATTGAAAACAAAGAAAACTCACCCAATTACGATTTCCATTTAATCCTTAATAATAAACACAATTTAATATTCAAGAAAAACATAATTAAACTAATTAAATCAATCATGGCTATGGAATCAAAATAGATATATTGAACCACCTACCAGAGAGGGGTGGCGAGGAGGGGCGAGTGGCAGTGAGGGGTGGTGACGGATGGCGATCGATGATGGATGAGGGAAGGGGTGGTGCAGGCTTGAGGAGAAGGAGGGGAGGGGGAGGGGAGAGGCAATGAGGGGTAGAGAGGAACAATCAGGGGGTGACAAGTGGCAACGAGGGGAAGGGTTGGTGTTGCCTAAAGGAAAGAGGGGGAGTAGGGGGGCTCAGGGATAAGGGGGGTTGACAGGCAGTGAGGGGGAAAAGGGATTGTGAGGGGGTGGTAAGCGATGAGCGACCAGGGGTGGCGAGGGGAATGGGTGGTACGGTTCTTGAGGATAAAGGGGGGAGGTGGCAAGGGGCGGTGGGTGTTGTGGGTTCAAGGAGAAAGAGGGGAGTTGTGGGTGAGGGGAGGGGTGGAGGAGGGGAGAAGCGGGGGTCAAAATTAGGTTTTTTTTTAATATTTAGTGGTAGTTTCAACAAAACCGCTGCTGAATATTAAGATAAAAAATAGAGGTGGTTCGCTTAAACCACCACTATTTTTTTAATATGATTTATTTATCGGTGGTTTTATGAACCACCACTAAGGAATTTTTTTGTAGTGTGACATAGGCTCTGGTGGCCCATATGGGGCCAACTAAGGCACTTCCAAGCATGTTCCAATGTTAGGATAACTCACCCATGTGTTGGAGGCCTTAGGGCTGAGGGCATAAGGCCATAGTCAGAAGGGTGTGGATTGGAAGGAGCTGGGACCAGAGGAGGACTCAATGTAGTGACTTAGGGTGTGACATTGCTTTCTAAGTTCTGGTCTTCGAAGTCATGAGGGATCTTTCAATCATAGGAGGTAGCAAATCTATGTTCCCCAAATTGTAGATTCTGATGGGGTAACTTCTGTTGATTGGAAGATTTTGATCCCCAACAATTTATATATATGTTTTGAATGAATGATGTTTAAATATTCAAATTTGGAAATATCAAGTCTTGAAAACATATTCTGACACATGTTACATATCTTATTTTTTGTTGCATTAATTTTTTTTATATTTTTTATTTTAGATTTTTATTTTTTGAGCATATGTTATGTGCTATTTTTTTCTTCATTCTATAATTTTTTTGATAAGCTCTATTAAGGTGGTACAATGATAGGTTTCTCTGGTGACTTCTTAGAGTTTGTAAGTTCACTTTTTATTGGTACTTCGTATGGATTGTAATTACGCAACAAAAAGGTTTACCCCTGTGATAGCCTAGAGTCAGGTGGGATAAGAAATGTTTTCTATTAGAAATATGGCCTTTAGCGACCACCAAAAATGGTCACCAAAGGCCTTTAGAGACTACCATGAAACCGCTTCTGGTGATCGCAGTTTCTCGGTCAGTGTTGCTCAACAGCGACCGCCCCTGGCGAACCCTAAACATATCGTCCGATTTTTTGTTGTTGACGGTGCGCTTGGTGAAATCAAGGATGCAGGGGGGACATACAGATGGGGAGAGACAAACCTAAGTTGTGGTCTTTAACCATGGTCATTCTTTGGTGGCCAAAAGGAGGGGAAGGAACGATGTTGAGGGGTTTAGGGCAGGTGGTCGAACATCGGGGGACCGATGGGTTCGGCGACGGGTGTGGAAAGGGAAACGGGAGACAATGGGGAGTGAAGATGGGGGTTCCTGAGGGTGGCAGGGCAGCGGTGATAGAAATAGGGGGTATTGATAAAAGTTGTAGCGGTGATTGGGGAAGACAGTGGCAGGGGCAGGAAAAATCCCACGCATTTTATTTCGATATTAGTCACCACTGATGGCAGTCTCCCATTTCCCCAGCCACAAAATCCTATTATTCTAGTAGTGTTTACCCCATTTGGGTTCGCAATATGCATTCATGACCTGAGGTTGGTCGGTGCTTCAGTGGGAAATGAGCTACACCGGGAAGATTATAGATTGTAAGTCACCCCCACAAGCGGGTTAAAGGGGTCTCTAGTCTCACCCTTCACCATGTGGTTGAAACTAGGTATAGATGGGGTCCTCATGCTACTCTATATTTTCGAGCTGTTAAGTTGTGAAATAATGAAGTTACAACTACAAGCCACAAATGGTGATAATTGAATCCCTAGCCACGAGGACTGCAATCCTGACCCTAACAACTAGGCCACCTGGGGGAATTTGGTGGGTATATATATATACTATCAAATATAAAATGTATGAGAGACGTGTTATTGTTTTATTAAATGTATTTTTGTGAATTTTGAATAATTTTTTTTTATAGCACTCATTTTTTTATTGTTTTTTTAATTAATAGTTTTTAATTGATGTATATTTTTTATTAATTTTTTTATAAATATCATATTCATCAAATCAAAATAAAACCATATGGTTGAATTTTGAATTTCAATGAATAGATTCCCTTTAAAATATTTTTATTTTTCTGTTAAAATTATTTGTTTGTTTTAAGGTAGAATGGCATTTAGGGACCAAAAGGGATTCCTAATTTTAGTTAAGGATCAAACTGTGAGAAAATACAGACGGGGGTCCTCTATTTATGACACTAGGTATTCAAATTACTATTATATCCTAAAAAATTTCCCCCTTCTCCCAAAATCCACACCCGCTCCCATGCACTACTCCTCGTCGCTCTCAACCTCACTCTGTCACCCTCTCCCTCTTCATCACTCTTTTCTCCCAAAAACCCTAGTTCACCATCAGCTCATTCATTGTGAATCTTTCTATTTTTTTCCACTCCCGTGACACCGCCCTCTCCCTTCACTGTTGGGGCATCTCCCTCCTCTCCCATGGTGTCGTCATCCTCTCCTGAAAACCATATCTCGTTATCGCCTCCTCCCACCTGGTCGGATCTTTGTCTCCCACAACTCTCGTGCCATCATTCTCCACTCCCGTGCACCATAATTTTCTACTCCCATGCATCTCCCGCTTTATCACCCTCCACTTTTACACCATTACTCTCCACTCTCGAGTAGTCACCCTACTCTCAGGAAAACCCTAGTCGGTTGTCGCCTCCTCCTGGTATCTCCCTCTTCCCGACATTGACTTTTCTATGACATATATATGTCCTCCTCCCATTTTTTTTCTCCTGTCATATCATTTTCCTCATTATATACATCTCTGATAATTGTTTTATAGTTTTGTTCTTTGGTAGAAGTTTTAGGGATTGAAATGGAGAGGAAGGGATCATTAGGATTGAAAAAATTTAGGTATGATTTTATTTATGGTATATTTTTATTTGTTCTATAAAATCATATTATATTAAGTTTGTGATGGAATCTTATTTTCTTTTGTAATGTGTAGGAATTTTTTTTAAGAAAAATAAATGTGTGTATAAAAATGGTAGGGATGAAAATTCTGATATAATAGATGCTTGATCAAAACTTTAAAAGTTTCAAAAGAATAAGTATAATCTAATGGAAATGATGAAAAGGATTCTTCAATGGGTAAAAAAATTAGACCCCAAACTATTTTAAATTGTAGATGTTCTACAAATTTATTTAAAGATGTTATTGATTTCATTTTTTTGAAATCAGAAGCAAAAACAATTGGTCATAGAATTGGTATTTGGTATATTTTTGGATTTTAACTTTCAACATTTTCTAAGAGAATTATGTGAGAATATTGTAGATGCATTTGATCCTCCAACATATACGATAGCACTTAGAGGAAAGGAAATGATGATTACTATAACAGATTTTAATTATATGTTAGGCATTCCTTCTAGAGGAAGAGTTGTCTATCATGAAAGTGACAGTGATGAATATAAAGAAATGAAGAGCCTTTATATAGAAAAAATTTAACTGTATTGAAGGAGATGATTTTTTAAGGCCTAGTGGAAAAGGAGTTTTTGACAACCTTTATGTTTTTTACATTGGGGACAATGTTAAATCCTAGATCTAGTTCTTTTGTAAATAAAATAAATATTATGATGTTGTGTGGTTTTCAAAAAAATGTTGGAGAATAAAATTGGTCCCAATTTTTTTTTATGGAGCTTGTTCGAGAGGTAAATATCTACAAGAAGTCAATACAAAAAGGTCAACCGAAGAATAATGTTGTTGGTTAACTGGTTGTCTTATTGGTATGTTTTAAAAATGTTTAACCATGTTTGAGTTTTTTATTAGTTAGTAAATTTATTTTACTAATATGAACATGTTGACATTTCATTGTAGCTATTTTTCTTCATCCACTTCCTGATTGGAGGAGTTTGTAATTTATGTAGTGAAAATGTTTTTCAATTTTGGGATGAAGATAATATTCAAAGGTGATTGAAGTTGGAAAAAAAAAAGAGGCATCTTATATGCAGCTCCTACTTCATCAGGGAGTAGGCTTCCTGATCAGTCTTTATTCACCCATCCAGTAAAAACCTTATCTTTATATTTGTTAAAGCTTCCTGTAAAAAGTATCATGTTAAAATCTGAAATTGAAGTGTAAAAATATGGTTTTTTATGTTAACGTGTTCATGAACGGTGTCAAAATGTGTTTATATGTGTAATATTAGTAGTAAAAACCTAAAATTAGAGGATGTGGGATTTTATTGGTACCAACATTGAAATGGTCCATCGAAATTATTAGTTTTCATTTATAAATGGTTAGTGTCAAAAATCGGAGGCTGAGTGTTAAAATTTGGAAGGCCTGTGTTAATTTCTATTAGATTTTTTTTAAATAGTTTAAATTCATCCTTTTTTATGATGATATATTTTTATTTGGTTGTTTTTAAATTTTAAAACATGGAATTATACTGTTAAAATAAGTATTTTATTGTTAGTATCTGGTGGGTTAAATTAAAAGGCTTCCTGTTTGAATCCCCTGTTATTAAAGATAACATTTGAATGCCTGATGTAAAAACCTGGGTGCTGATTGTTAATTTCTGATAGGTTAGTGTTAATTTCTGGTAGGTTTATGCTAAAATCCTTAAAATCCTCTTTATAAATAGACATGTGTTTAGATGTGTAATCTTAGTGGTAAAAAACTGAAATTAGAGTGTTACAATGTGGGATTTTATTAGTACCAACATTAAAATGGTCCATTGAAAGTCTTAGTTTTAATTTATAAAAGTTTGGTGTTAAAAACGGAGGATGAGTGTTAAGATTGGGTATTTCTATGTTAATTTATTTTATATTGTTTTTAAATAATTTTAATTTTTCCTTTTTGATGTTGATATGTTCTTATTTGGTTGATTTTCAATGTTAAAACATGGAATTAGAGTGTTAAACATTGGTATTTTAGTATTAGTATCTGGTGTGTCAAATTAAAAGGATTCCTATTTGAATCTCCCACTGTTAAAGATAATATGTGTATGCCCTATGTAAAAACCTAGATGCTAATTGTTAATTTCTGGTAGGTCGGTGTTAATTTCTGGTAGGTTTATGTTAAAATCCTTGAAATCCTCTTTAGAAATGGTCATGTGTTTAGATGTGTAATATTAGAGGTAAAAATCTAAAATTAGAGTGTTACAATGTGGGATTTTAGTGGTACCAACATTGAAATAGTCCATTTAAAGTCTTAGTTTTCATTTATAAATGGTAAGTTTCAAAAAAATAGAGGCTAGGTGTTAAAATTTGAAAGGTTTGTATTAATTTTTTTTAGATTACTATTAAATGCTTTGAATTATTCCTTTTTGATACTGATATGTTCTTATTTGGTTTCTTTTCAATGTTAAAACTTGTAATTAGATTTTTAAACATCTATATTTTAGTGTTATCATCTGGTGTGTTAAATTAAAAGGCTTCCTGTTTGAATCTCCCACTATTAAAAGATAACATGCGGATGCCTGCTGTAAAAATATGGATGTTGATTGTTATTTTCTGGTAGGTCAATGTTAATTTCTAGTAGTTTTATATTAAATTCCTTTAAATCCTCTATAGAAATGGCCATGTTTTTAGATGTGTAATATTAGTGTTAAAAAACTTGAAATTAGAGTGTTACAATGTGGAATTTTAGAGGTTCCAACATTGAAATAGTCCATTGAAAGTATTAGTTGTCATTTAAAAATTGTTAGTGTCAAAAAATGGAGGTTGAGTGTTAAATTCTAGAAGTTCTATGTTAATTTATATAAGTTTTTTGTGAAATTCTTTGAATTATTCCTTTTTATTATCTCTTACTGATATTTTTCTCACCATTATATATTATAGGATATCAAGGTTTTGTACGATGGATATATGAAAGGTGTTAATGAGCACCTGCATGAAATCCTTTAAGTTCAAGGTAATTTGTTAGCTGGAGGCTCTATTGATAAAGTGGATAAACTTTATAATGTCCTAAATGAAGAAATAGAAGCTGCTGGAGAGTTGGAGGAGCATACAGATAACTTCGAAGATGAAATGGAGGGGATAGATGAAACCGAGGAGGTGGGGTAAGATGAAGAGGAGGAATCTTTGTTGGAGGTAGATGACAAAAGTGATAAAGAAGAGGGTGGAGTAGTGGACGGTGATGAGGTAGCAAAAGAGGAAGTGGGTAAAGTTGTGTCTGAACCAACATTGGGAGACCCATCTACTGGGATGACTCCTATGAGGTCACAACGAAGAAAGACCGAAAAAAATGGTCACCCTATGTGCAATAGCCTATCAAAGGCAGATCCGACCTTAAAAGGAAGGTTTATGACTTGTCCACCTCATGAAGGAATTAGGGCAGCAAAGAGTGGTAGGTTGTAATTGTATTTATATGTTGAAGAATGGAACTATATTGAAATGTATTTCATGTACTTATGGGCTACGATTTAAATGTAGAGTTGTTGTTGACATGCATAATTACTATTTGACTGAACATGAGTGTCATTATTTTGGACCTATGGAATGGTTCAACAATAATGTTAGTAAATTATTCCTTTATAATCAACTATTTTATTATAACTAATCAGTTACATATAAATGATAATGTCAGAATCACATATGGTGACCATGATTTCAAGAACTCTAGTGAATGATTAGAAATCATTCTGAACAGTGACTAGACACATATTTGATCCATTGTTCATGGTACTAATTTTAGTTATATATTGATGTACAAAAAAACTTTTGTATTATGTTTTATATATTGTGATAATCTATTGTTGTAGGATAAGATTATCTCATGTCATGAAGAGTGGAAAGTCGATGATGTATTGATTTATGTCATGACTAATGTTGGACACAACATAGTAGAGTGTCAACTTGTTTTTTCCGCCACTATGATGAATTTTCACTGGTTTTTCTATTGTGATGACTTAAAGACAAATAAATTTCATGTTCTGGACTCACTTGGCATCGATTCCATTGATAAACAACAACAAAAATTTTCTGTATTACTAGTACTTAAAATGGCCTTTGTCGTCATTTGGTTTTTGGTTAACAAACATAGTTACTGATTTAGAAAGTACTAATTTATTATATCTTTTGACTTTCATATAGGGTGATTTTCTTATTACCATGTTGCAACATCTTTCACAAAAGGACTTTTCTTTCCCATTTAAATTTGAATTTGTGTATAAATCTATTTAAGTGCAGTCTAATTGGCAGAATAAATTACTCACTACATCATTTTCTAAATCCAGTTTTGTTATCTAATGGGTGTGTTTTCTTTTCAATAATGATTGTGGAATTCACTTGATTAGATACCTACAAGAATGGGACAACATGAATAATATTAAATACTATACCAATGTAATTATTTTACACCACTTTATATATTTATATATTTTCTCTAATATATAGAAAGTTTTTCATGATATGTTTGTAGATTAAACTTCAAAGGAAAAGGGTTGATTTAATATGGTGGTTGGTAAATCGTGACTGCAATGAAATAAAGAAAAAGTTTTTGGATAATTTTTTCAGTTAAACACACATTTTGTCAGGGAAATGGTTATAAAGGAAACTGTTAGTAATTTGTTTTATTTTGGTTGAATTTGGTGGACATTTGGTTCTATTGTGACTATGTATTTGTTGAATTACTAACATACTCAATCCTATTGTCACTTTTCATTTGTTTTTTGAACTAATGGAATACTGAATCTAGAGGAGTGTCACCAATTTCTTTACAATGATGAAGTGTCTGTTATGTAAAATTCATGGAATGTCAATTGACTTTTCACAAAAAACCTGGATCAGGTCTGTTAAAATATGGAGGCTCCGTGTTAAAACTTGGAAAGTCAGTGTTAAAATCTGTAATTTATTTCATCTAAACAAATTGACATGGTTTATATTTTAGAATGTCATACATATTCCGGAATGCATCAATTAAATTATAAACACTAGCATTTATTCATACTACAACAACATTGTAAGTAATACAAAACCAAAATTAAAAATAATTCATGGTATTTAAACACAAGAGCTCCACAAAAAATATATTTCATTTGTTTTTACATTTAAATCATTATTTTCTCTAACATTACCTTTTTTATAAATATATTTGGTAGCATAGACAAACTTGGATTGGGAGTTCGACACCTTATCATGTGTGACCAACTTCTTTACAATGATGAAGACAAATATTTGGTGGCAGCAAATAGGTTTCATCCATTTAATTGGTATATATCAATGCATTCAACTATAAAATAGGTGTTTCAAACTAAATAGTATATTATGTAAAATTAATGGACTATTATTTGAATTTTCAAAAAAAACAAAACAAAAAATCAGGAGCAGGTCTGTTAAAATATGGAGGCTCTATGTTAAAACTTGGAAATTCAGTGCTAAAATATGTAATTTATGACATCTAAACATGTTGAGATGATTTATATTTTATAATGTCATACATATTTCAGAATTCATCAATTAAATTATAAACACCAGAGTTTATTCATACAACAACAACATTGTAACACAAAACCAAAATTAAAAAGAATTAATGGGATTTAAACACTAGAGATTCAAAAAAAATCATTTGTTTTCACATTTACATCAATGTCCAATCTAACATGACCTTATTTAGAAACATGTTTGGAATCATAGACAAACTTGGATTGGGATTTCTACACCTTCTCATGTGTGACTAACTTCTTTACAATGATGAAGACAACTCTTTGGTTGCAGAAAATAGGTTTCATCCATTTTATTAGTATATATTAATGCATTAAACTGTAAAATAGGTGTTACAATATAAACATTCTATTATGTAAAATTCATGGACTGTTATTTGACTTTTCATGAAAACCAAAACAAAAAACCTGGAGCAGGTTTGTTAAAATATGGAGGCTCCATGTTAAAACCTGGAAATTCAATGTTAAAATCTATAATTTATGTCATCTAAACATGTTGACATGGTTTATATTTTAGTATGTCATGCATCTTTTGGAATGTGTCAATTAAATTATATAACACCAATGTTTATTAATACCACAAAAACATTGCAACGCAAAACCAAAATTAAAAAGAATTCATGGGATTTAAACACAAGATCTCCAAAAAAATATAATTAATTTTTTTCACATTTACATCATTTTCCGCTCTAACATGCCCTTCTTTAGAAACAAATTTGGCAGCATAGACAAACTTGGATTGGGATTTCTACACCTTCTCATGTGTGACCATATTCTTTACAATTATGAAGACAACTCTTCAGTGGAAGCAAATAGGTTTCATTTATTCCATTGGTATATGTCAATAAATTCAATTGTAAAATAGGTGTTACAATCTAGATATTTTGTTATGTAAAATTCATGGATAGTTAATTGACATTTCATGAAAACCAAAAAAAACTGGAGTAGGTCTTTTAAAATCGAGAGGCTCCATGTTAAAACCTGGAAAGTTGGTGTTAAAATCTATAATTTATTCCATCTAAACATATTGATATGGTTTATATTATATAATTTCATACATCTTCCAAAATGCATCAATTAAATCATAAACACCAGTGTTTATTCATACCACAGTATCATTGTAAGTAACACAAAACCAAAATTAAAAAGAATTCATGGGATTTAAACACTAGAACTCTACAAAAAGACTCAATTCATTTCTTTTTACATTTAAATCCTTGTCCTCTCTAACATGCCCTTGTTTATAAACATATTAGGCAACATATATAAACTTGGATTGGGATTTCTACACATTTTCGTGTGTGACCAGCTTCTTTATAATGATGAAGAAAACTCTTAGGCGATAGTAAATAGGTTTCATCCATTTCATTGGTATATGTCAACACATTCAAATATAAAATAGGTGTTACAATCTAAATGGCATGTTATGTAAAATTCATGAACTATTATTTGACTTTCCATGAAAACCAAAACAAAAAACCTAGAGCAGGTCTGTTAAAATCTGGAGGCTCCATGTTAAAACCTAAAAAGTGAGTGTTAAAATATGCGATTTATGCCATATAAACATGATGACATGGTTTATATTTTATAATGTCATACATCTTCTAGAATTCATAAATTAAGTTATAAACACCAGTGTTTATTCATAACACAACATTATTGTATGTAACACAAAACCAAAATTAAAAATAATTCATGGGATTTAAACACCAAAACTCCACAAAAAACATATTTTATTTTTTTCACATTGGAATCCTTGTCTTCTCTAACATTCCCTTGTTTAGAAACATATTAGGCAGTATATAAAAACTTGGATTGGGATTTCTATACCTTTTTCGTGTGTCACCAACACCTTTTTAGTGTGTCACCAACTTCTTTACCATGATGAAGAAAACTCTTCGATGGTGGAAAATAAGTTCCATCCATTTCATTAGTATATGTCAATGCATTAAACTATAAAATAGGTGCTATAATCTAAACAGTCTATTATGTAAAATTCATGGACTATTAGTTGAATTTTCATGAAAACCATAATAAAAAACCTAGAGTAGGACTGTTAAAATTTGGAGGCTCCATGTTAAAATCTGTAATTTATGCTATCTAAACATGTTGAAATGGTTTATCTATTAGAATGTCATACATCTTATGGAATACGTCAATTAAATTATAAACACTAGTGATTATTCATAGATCAACATCATTTGAAGCAACAAAAAACCAAAATTAAAAAGAATACATGGTATTTAAGCACCAGAACTCCACAAAAAACATATTTCATTTCTTTTCACATTTGCATCCTTGTCTTCTCTAACATACCCTTGTTAACATATTAGGTAGCATACACAAAAAACACCACCCTTTCAAAGTTATCGCATCAATTTGGATTTGGATTTCTACACCTTTTTCGTGTGTGACCAAATTATTTACAATGAGAACAATGATACAACTTCTTATTTTGAAATTAAGACTCAAAAAAATTACAAGATAGTCTACCAGGAGGATGATAATTCTTCAGTGATTGCAAAGAAGTTTTGTCCATATAATCATTATATGTCAATGCATTCAAATGTGGCATTTCATTGGTCTCAACTAGATGCATAACTCCAAGATAAATCTTTTTTTGGGTGTTTAGCATATAACAATCTTCTACATATTTGTATAGGTTACCATGTACTTTTCTTATTTCTGCACATGCATGAACACAAGGGATCCCACTCATTTTCCATGCTTGACAAGGGAATTCTCAACTGCCTAGTTGTACAGTGATATCTACATTACCGGTTCGAACTAAGAAAACATCATGTCTATATTACTCTACTATCAAAGTTTCGTCCCTTAACTCATTCATCTTTAATTTTTCCTCAAAATTGGGACCAACTCCATTTCTCCACCTTTTTATGTCTTCTTTGGTGGTGAAAAATTTCTTACTCAATTTCTCATGATATTCATTAATCAACACACAAATATTTTGTCTCCTCTCCTTCTCAATCCATGCATTGAATGATTTGGCTAAATTGGTTGTAATATGATCCCATCGACAGTGTGGAAAATCAAGACATTACCCACCTATCAACATCACCATCCTTTTCAACCCATCTTGACAATCCTAGACAAAATCTTGTCAAATTCTTCATAGAAACATTTAAATCACAGTCCAACCAAGAATAATCAATGGCATCCAATAATTTCAATTCCCTTTCCTTAGTTCCTCTTCCCATTCCCCTATATAATTTTGTAATTTTAGAGCTAAAATTTTCTTTCACGTGATGGTAACAATATGCATGTCTATCTCCACAAAAAACTATTCTAATAACACTTGTAATTGCATTGTGTCGATCAGATACAATAACCAGTTGAGTAGAACCTGTAATTTATTTTATGTTGTTTAAAACCCATTTCCAATCATCATATGTTTCACCCCCAACAATTGAATATGCCAATGGAAAAAGGTTTTCATCTACATCATATGCTGACACTGCCAATAAGGTACCTTTGTAAAGACCACTGAGGTGACACCCATCCACAAACAACACAAGTTGACCACCTAATAAGAAACCATTTATGAAACACCCATATGCAATGAATAATATTTCAAATCTTACATTTTCTAAAGATACCCACTTCACTATTGTTTCTGGATTAACTTCCATTAGTCTATTGCATATTCAAGGGATTAACATGTATGAATTCTCTAGAACCCCATATATTCTACCAAATGCTTTTTGTAAGATTTGGTGTCTTAAAACCAACTGTTTGTACTTTGATTACATGAATATTTAATATATTTAAATATTAAACATCTTATTATATATTTTTCATTGTTCTGTATGATTATAGTGTAATAATATTCTGGAGTATTTGTCGCATTGACAAGGTCATAGTAGTTCCCCTCTATGATGAGAACCTTGAAGTGTTGTGATAATATTCTTAAATATAGTTATGTGGTTGGATGACATACTATAATGGGACACATAGTATACAGACCGTCAGGTGTGAGTACTCGTAAGAATATGAGATTTCTTTTCATGAATTTCACACTTTGTAATCTCCAAGATGGGAGATTATGAGAACATACCCACCAGTAGGAATTATGCTTGTTTTGGTGTCATCAGATATTCATATCTGCAAGGGTGTGTAATGATCCTTAGAATTTAAGATTGTCATTATTACATGTCATGACTCGTGCACTTTGATTTTCTAACGAAAATCGTCATGCAGATATTTGGCGGGAAGTAGGGTACATTGGGTACATCATGAATGAAATGTTATTAATGTATAAGTCAAGGAAGGATTTTTCCCTTCCATTTATGGAAGTTGATATCTCGGTTCTTTGATTAAAATAAAACTGTCGTGCAAAATTTCATGGCCATGGTGTGACGATGAGTTTATTTCAAGCATTCAAAGAATGACATATCAAGCATAAAGGTTGATGACACTATCATGAAACCATATTGATGAGATATTGAGATAAAGGGATTATATTATACAGTGAGTGTTCATATGTGGATGTAATTATTGTGACTTTATTTTCTTTCTCTTGGATTCCTTGACCCATTACTAGATAGTACTCTTGGACTTTAGGCAAGCCCACTTAATGCCAATGAGAAAGAATCTTAGAGGGTCATGCACTAAGTGTTTCTGATGGTCACGGTTAAATTCAATTTGAATTTAATTAATGGAATAAATATTATTCTAAAGACAGTGGAATAATTTTATTCAAGTTAAAATGATTTCATAAATTAAATAAATAGTTATTCACTGAATTGTGGGTAAAATATATTTATTTATTTTGTTGAACATTTAATAAATATGTATTGACTAGTTTTTAAATAAAATATTTATTTAAAAGAATAGATTATTTATTTATTTATTTGGGTGTTCAATAAATGGAAGTGGAGTTCGAGTAGACCAAGGTCGGTCCAATAGTAAAATAATTATTTGTAAGATGGTAAATAATTATTTAACTAGATGGTACAACTTAAAATAATAATAACGCTGGTATTATTTTGTGACACAGAATTTTATTTATAATTCTATTTTGTGCAAGCTAGCACACCATAAATAATGATGTGGTATTATTATTAAAATCATGGGTTTTCTCTAAGGTTATGAATGTGTTTAATTACTTTTACGTAATTAAATATTGTAAATGAATCCCCATGTCGATAAATAGACATGTACGTTTATTATTCCATGTACCGAACTGCATGCCCAGTGAATTGAGAATTGTTGAGCTAAATGATTTCTCTCTCGAATCCTCTTACTAGTCCTCTTAATAATGAGAGACGTTCTTCAAGACTGAAGAACAAGCTATCAATAACGACTAACACAAGACACTCGTTTTACCGCGCTAGCACCCAGAGAATGAGTGGTGTCGCTTGGAGGCCATCAGAGCATGTGTGGATCACCACTAGAGGGATTTTGGTTTGTATCCTCGCAAGTACAATGAGACAATCTGAAAGGGTCATTCTGGATGATCAAAATCATCAATGAAGAAAGTACCGAAAATCCAGGTATTCTTTTCTTTATGAAATTAATTAAATTAATTATAAACATGATGTGAAAGATCCTCCCTAAAGGTTTCTGACCTCTTTATTCTTTATCTATCTCTTTGATTCTATTACGTGGAGACTAGTGTTCATCATCGTATTTATCCCAGAATAATCATTGATCATGGTAAAAATTAAAGTTGGACATCGGCCCAACCACGCTTCCGCTGCGTCCGGAACCTACAAGCAGTATCAAAGGGAGGTTACATCAAAGTTTATAATTATTTAAATAATTTGTAGATGATTTACGGTTTAATAATTTAGTTTTTCAATTCAAGTTTAATCGTTCTTGTAATCTGATTTTGAAATTCGTTCTCCCTCTTTTCTTTTCTCGTAGATTTCATGGAAACAAATGATTTTTTAATTAAAATTAAAATAGAGAACTCGTCAGGAGGTGCTGACGATTCTTCCCAGGTGACACAAAAGTATACGTCATGTGTTTGGACTTACACATTGTGTGTTCGTATTCAGTGCATCGGGAGTAATTTGGAAATTAATCAAGCTATGTGCATTTATTGCACTTGATGTAGTTAATTCTATACCACATGTTGATCAAGACATATATGAAGGTTCTGAGCATAGAAGAAGCATGGTTGGGACGCCACCCAACTTTGATTTTTATCATAATCAATGATTATTCTGGGATCAATACGACGATGAACACCAGTCTCCACAGAATATAATCAAAGATTTAGATAAAGAAGAAAGAGGCTTGAAACCTTAGGGAGGGTCTTGCACATCATGTTTATAATTAATTTAATTAATTTCATAAATAAAATAATACCTGGATCTTCGTTATTTTCTTCATTGATGATGTTGATCATCTAAAATGACCCTTCCAGATTATCTCAACTCGCTTTTAAGGATCCAAACTGGAATCTCTCTAGCGGTGATCCACACGTGCTCCAATGGCCTTCGATCGACACCGCTCGTTCTCTGAGTGCTAGCGTGGCGAAGCGAGTGTCTTGTTTCGGTCATTCTTGATCATTTGTTCTTTGGACTTGAAGAACGTATCTCATTCTTGAGAGGGGAGAGAAGAGGATTCGAGAGAAAATTTGTTTGGCTCAACAATTCTCAATTTACCAGGCGTGTGGTGTGGCGTATAGCGCAATAGGCGTGCTTGTCTATTTATATACATAGAATTTCAGTTACAATATTTAATTTCATATAAACAATTAAATACATTCATGAACTTAGATAAAACTCATGCATTTAATAATAATACCGCATCATTATTTATGGTGCGCCAACTTACGCAAAACAGAATTATAAATAAAATTTCACGTCACAAAATAATAGCAGCGTTATTTTAATTTGTTCCAACTAGTTAAATAATTATTTACCATCTTGAAAATAATTATTTTACTACCAGACCAACCTTGGTCCGCTCGAACTCCACTTCCATTTATTGAACACCCAAATAAATAAATAAATAAATTATTCTCTTAAATAAATATTTTATTTACAAACTATTAAATAAATATTTATTAAATGTTCAATAAAATAAATAAATATATTTTATTTAATTTATGAGATCATTTTAACTTGAATAAAATTATTCAACGGTCTTGAGATTAATATTTATTTCATTAATTAAATTCAAATAGAATTTAACTAAGACCACCAAAAACACTTAGTGTGTAACCCTCTAGGATTCTTTCTCGTTGGCATTAGGCGGGCTTGCCTAAAGCTCAAGAGTACTGTCTAGTAACGGGTCAAGGAACCCAAGAGAAAGAACGTAAAGTTACAACAACAACATCCACATACAAATGCTCATTGTGTAATATAATCTATTTGTTGAAATATCTCATCAAGCAGGTTTCATGATTGTGTCATCAACTTTTATGCTTGATACGTCGTTCTTTGACTACCTGAAATAAACTCGTCGTTACACCATGGCCATGAAATTTCACATGACGGTTCTATTTCAATCAAAGAGATGAGATATCAACTTCCATAAATGGAAGGGACAAATCCTTCCTTGACTTATCCATTAATAACATGCCACTTATGATGCACCCAACGTACCCTACTTCCTGCCAACTGTCTACGTGACGGTTTTTGTCAGTAAATCAAAGTGTGTAAGTCGTGAAGTGTATTAATGATAATCTTAAAGTCTAAGGATCATTACACATGCTCTCAGATAAAAATATTTGATGACACCAAAACATGTGGAATTCCAACTAGCGGTTATGTTCTCATAATCTACTATCTTGGAGATTACCAAATGTGAACTTCGTGAGAGGAAGTCTCATCTGCTTATGAGTACTCGCATTTGACGGTCTGTATGCTATGTGTCCCATTATAGTATATCATCTAACCGCAGAACTATATTTAAGAATATTTTTATAGCATTTCAAGGTTCTCATCATAGTGGGGAACTGCCATGACCTTATCAATGTAACAAATACTCTAGGACATTATTACATCATAGTCATGCATAACAATGAACAATATATAATAATACATTAAATATCCAATTAATCAAAGTAAAACCAGTTGGTTCTAGGACATCAACTCTTACAAACTCCCACTTGGACTAGAGCCAACTGCCTACGACTTTCAGTCCGCTAGACCTCACATGATGATCATGTTTCTGCTGAGTCAAGGCTTTAATCAAGGGGTCTGCCATGTTGTCTTCTGTGGAAATACTTCTCACTGCAACTTCACCTATCTGAGAAAAATCCCTTAAGAGATGATACTTATGAAGTATGTACTTCATCCGTTGATGTGGCCTTGGCTCTTTTGCGAGAGCCACAGCTGCAGTATTATCATAGTACAGTGTGTTGGGATCTTTACTACTAGGTGTCACATCTAACTCCTGGAAGAATCTTTGCATCCAAACTGCTTCTTTAGCTACCTTAGAAGTTGCGATATACTCAGAATCTATTGTAGAATTTGCGACCACACTTTTCTTTGAGCTCTTTCAGCTCACTGTACCTCCATTCAAAGTTAAGATGTATCCCGTTTGCGACTTCATGTCATCTTGATCAGTTTGGAAACTAGCATCTGCACATCCTATGATGACTAGTTCCTCATCTCCTCTATAAACCAGGAACATATCCTTAGTACACCTCAGATACTTTAAGATAGTCTTGACTGTCATCCAATGGCAGTCACCTGGGTCAGCTTGATATCCGCCTACCGCACTTAATGTGTAGGCGACATCCAGCCTAGTACATAGCATGGCATACATGACCGATCCAATTTCTGATGCGTATGGAGTCCTTTCCATTATCTTTCTTTCCACATGTGTCTGAGGACACATTTTCTTGGAAATATGAATGTCATGTGATGCTATCAACAATCCCCTCTTGTATTGTTCCATACTGAATCTCTTCAGTATCTTATCAATGCATGTACTTTGACTTAGGCCAAGAAATATCTTGGATCTATCATGATGGATCTTGATCCCAAGAATATACGCTACCTCACCCAAGTCTTTCATGGAGAATCATTGATTCAACTATGCCTTAATAGACTATAACACTGGTATCTTATTTCTAATAAGTAATATGTCATCAACATATACTATTAGGAAAACAAATGCACTCCCACTAAACCGTTTGTAGACACAAAGCTCACATTCATTCTTGATAAAACCAAATTCATTTATGGATTCATCAAAACAAATGTTTCATGACCTGGATGCTTGCTTTAATCCATAAATGGATTTATGCAACTTGCATACCTTATTGGCATCCTTTGGAGTCACAAACCCTTCTGGTTGTGTCATGTAGACATCTTCCTGAAGGTTCTCGTTAAGGAATTTTGTTTTGACATCCATTTTCTAAATCTCATAGTCATGGTAAGCCACAATAGTAAGTAGAATTCTGATGGATTTTCAGCATTGAAACTGGTGAGAAGGTTTCATTGTAGTCAATTCCTTGATGTTTTTTAAACCCTTTTGCAACTAGTCGTTCCATATAGGTACTGACTTGTCCTTCCTTGTCTAGTTTCTTCTTTAATACCCATTTACAACCAGTAGGCTTTACATCAACTGGAGGATCTACCAAAATCCAGACTTGGTTTTAGTACATGGAATCCATTTTAGAATTCATGGCCTCTTGCCACTTAGCAACATATGTGCCACTTACTACTTCATTTTAGGTTATAGGATCATTATTATCAACTAATAATGAGTCACTATCCTCGGTAACTAGAAAAACGTACCATTTCGGTTCTCTAACCTCTCTTATACTCCTACACAGCACTTGTGTCTCTGGAAGAGATTCTTCTTCCATGGGGATTTGTGGAATCTATTCCTGTACCAAATCTTGTGTACCTTGAGCCTCGAATTCATCGAAGTCTATCTTTCTCCCACTATATCTTTTTGATATGTTCTCCCTCTCAAGTAATATGGAATTTCTTTCCACTATAACATTTTTTCTGAGGGGTTTTATAGGTAATATCCCCTTGTTTCCTTGGGGTATCATATAAAGTTACCCTTTGTGGCTTGGGGTGCGAGTTTTTTACCTAAAGAGGCCTTAACAAATGCTTCTCTACCCCACACATGTAAATTCGATAACATGGATTTTCTTCCACTCTATAACTTGTATGGAATACCATTTATCAATTTAGTTGGTACTTGGTTTAGTATGTGTACCGCTGTTTATAATGAATACCCCCAAAAGGATAATGGAATACTTGAATGACTCATCATTGATCTCACCATGTCCAATAAGGTGTGTTTCCTCCTTTCACTTACACCATTCCATTGAGGTGTGTAAGGAGGAGTGAGTTGGGATAGGATCCCAAACTCTCATAAGTAATCAATAAAGTCCTGATTAAGATATTCCCCACCTTGGTTTGAGCAGAGTTTCTTAATCTTTTTACCAATCTAGTTCTCAACTTCATTCTTGTATTCCTTGAACTTATCAAAGAATTTGACTTATACCTCATTAAGTAGATATATCCATATCTACTAAAATCATCATTAAAAGTTATGAAGTATGAGTACCCACCCCTTGCTTCAACTAGAAATTGTCCACACACATCAGTATGAACCAATTCAAGAAGCTCTTTAGCCCTTTCACCTTTCCCACCAAATGGGGCTTTGGTCATTTTTCCTTGTAAACATTCATGACATACGCTAAGTGGTTTTAGTTCAAAAGAATATAAATATCCATCTTGATGTAACTTTGTCAAGTGTTTCTCGTTTACATGACCTATCTAGTGATTCCAAAGTTGGGTGTGGTATGAGTCATGCGAAGTATCTTTATCATCAATTTCCATTACTTGGTTTGTGTAATCCAACACATAAATACCATTGTATAAATGTTCCCTACCAAAACAAATTCTATCTTTATAAAAGAAGCAACATTCATTTCCAAACTTGAAAACAAAACCATCTATATCTAGTTTGGATACAAAAATTGTTTTTTTGGTTACATAAGGCACATAAAAACAACCCTTTAACACCAAGATCATCCCAGTTGGAAACGTGAGGTGGTAGTCCCCAACAGCTACAGCAGCAGGTCTGGCTCCATTGGCTGCTCATAGATCTACCTCCCCTTGATCAATCTTCCTGAATCTACTTGATTCTTGTATTTGGATACATATGTGAGCACTACAAGAAGTATATAATACCCAATTTGTAGAAACAGATAGATTGCATTCGATAAAAAATGCACCTAAAGCTTCCCCTTTCTTCTTAAGTTGGGTGGAGTTCTTCTTCCAGTGGCCTTTCTTGCCACATGCGAAACAAACGGCCTCCTGTTCCATTGCCTCCCATTTGATCTTACTTTTCTTGGAAGGTCGTGAAGAAGATTTGGGCTTAAATCTCTTCGCCATCCCTTTCCTCTTATTAACCATAAGGACAGAAGGATTTTTGTGTTTCATATCTTTTTCCACTTGGAGAATAAGGATAAGAATATTATATAGAGACTTCTCAATGTTGTTCATATTTAAATTAACAAAAAAGTTAGAGAAGCTCTGAAGGAGTGATGCGAGAATGAGATCGGTGCCCAGTTCTTCAAGGAGTGTAAACCCTAGAACCTCCAGGTGCTCGATGTAGCTAATGAGCTTGACTACATGAGGCCCGGCTAGGTCACCTTCTCTAAGATTACTCTGAAAGAGTGCCTTAGAGATCTCAAACCTTTCATGTCTTTCTCTCACCTAGTAAAGACCACGAAGGTGCTCGAGCATTCTATAAGCATCCATGTCTTCATGAGACTTCATGAGCTCACTAGACATTGATGATAACATCAAACATTGAAAATAAACCGCGTCATTCATATGTTTCTCATAGACCAGGAAATCCTCATCACTCGCCTCTTTGGCAGGCGGATCAGGTAATGATGACTCCATCATGTAAGACTTTCGTTCATGGCATAGGATACCCTGAAGGCATCTAAACCATTCCTAGAAGTTACTGCCAGTGAGGATGTTGTCTTTATCCAGAATTGATCGCAGGGATAGTGTGATTGACGAGCTTGTAATTTTTATTCTACAATTAAAAGAGAAGATCATTAGTACTTTCTTGATTACATTTTATGAGAAATAATAAATTTTATTAAGTCTCCTGCTATTTTATCAAGTCCCAATGGCCCTCACCATTGAACTCGAAATGTCCAGTTGTCATGACTTTCTAGTGTCAAGGATCTATATTCCCCTTCGCATAACCCCAACAAGGGTTAGTCAAGCTATTAGAAGGTATTTAGGTAGGCAGGTCTTTGCTAACTGCGGGCTTGTAGCTCCTTGATCTATTGAGTGGACTCCCCAATCCTGAAATCATGAATTTGGATTTCCTCAACTCTTTCCTCCAATATTACACCAATTCTATCAAGAGATACTCCTCTTAATGTAATATGGTTATGTTAACCTGAAACCTTTCATAAGGGCTTCCTGTATAAAATTAAGTGTCCCAACAAGGATTTGTCAAACACATAGTTTTATTGAGTTTTTCTCTTAATCAAGTAACAGAAGGCTTGTTCTGACTTAATATTTTATTTGAGGGATTTTTATCTCTTATGCATGGATTGCTTATTATCATTATCACATGCTTTTTAATATTAAGTGGAACTTACTTAAGTGATTAACCATGTCTTGATAATATTTACGCATAAGTCTGGTTTATTTTAGTTCCATCTTTCATGCTTGTTTAATTCATTAATTATGTGATCGTGACAACACATCCATAATGATAAACCATGAAACTGACAGAAATAAAATAAAGTAAATGGAATCATCGTGAGATTTTCTAATGGTTAGTTTATCTAGCAGTTGATAAACTAACCCTGACCTAGGGGAGAAACACCTTGAACCTTTTGGGTTCATATTTACAGCTTCCACCTATCCACCTCTATAACTCCTGGGATTGGTTTCATCTCGGCTCCAGCTTGAACCACCTCCACTAGCTTGGGAGTTCCATCCATTACATATGACTTTTTTAACTCACATATCGGTGAGGGGTAAAAAGGGGTTTTACATAAAATAAACCTTGGGCATGCAAGCCCTACATATTAATGAGGAGAAGGCTCGCAGGCCAACAAATTTAATTCAAATAAATAAATTAAAAGAAACCATCCACATACAAAGGTCTTGGTGTAGCTCATAATCGTCCATACATGCAAAGATATTTACGCATAAATAAAACTAGAAATCAGTTCTTTAATCGTTCTT
Organism: Viscum album; assembly: GCA_963277665.1. Lineage (NCBI taxonomy): Eukaryota > Viridiplantae > Streptophyta > Magnoliopsida > Santalales > Viscaceae > Viscum > Viscum album. The sequence continues at coordinate 649,682,211 of OY728119.1, forward strand.
GTTTAAGATAAATCATGCTCGAATCAATTAATTATCATCTTTAATTAATCAATCCTTTTATCTTAAACCCTTTTCTGAATTTCCTTGAGATTTTCATCAATCATAATTTTAAACAAATAAATTCATTTAAAATTATATTTGTACGTAACTTCTACCTTGGAGGCATCCTAGTGAATTCCTATTCAAAATTACTCAATGAGTAGAAATGAACATTACACATATGTTAAATTAAACACACGTATATAAAACACCTATCACGTGTTGTGCCTCATCTTTATGCCTGCATGATGGTACATGTCTCAAGTGTTTGTATAATATAATAATAAATTTTAATAAATCTGTGTAATTTGTATGAGTACATGATGTGTAGTTCTAACTACACGATGTGTGCTAGTTTTCACCGTCTATTCGAAGTACACACAGGGGGAAACGACATGTGAGTGTACTTCGGAAATCTTAGGAGTACACGGCATGTCTAGTTGGTCACACGCCGTGTAGTTCCTCATTACACGGTCTCCATCCAGGAAAGATGTGTACGGGGTATATGTTCAACCCTAACTCGAAGGGACTACACACCGTGTCCATTGGGCCACACGATGTGTAATCTGGAAACTGTGTTCCACCTGTTCTTGGTCAACACACTGAGTCATTTAAGACTTAGAAAGACTCCAACACACGGCTTGGTTTGGAAGACTAATCTGATGCATTGAATCTTGACTACACAGTGTGTACTACCGAATACACATCGTGTGTTATGGTGTTGTACGGCCAGGAAGCTTTGGCACCTCCGGATGAGATCCTCTATTTTATTTTAATCAAAATTAAAATAAAATAATGTTTTTGTAAGGTGAACGAGAAATGAAAGAGGAGGAATAGATCTCAAGATTCATATTTGCATAATGATTAACTTAAATTGAAACAACTAAATTATTAAATTCATAAGTCGTCAACGAAATATTTAAATTATTATAAACTATGATGTAACCCCTCTGAAACCACTTGAAGGTTCTGGGTGCAGCGGAGGCGTAGTTGGGATAGGACCCAACTTTGATTTTTACCATGATCAATGATTATTCTGGGATCAATGCAACGATTAATTCCAGTCTCCATGGAATATATATCAAAGATTTAGATAAAGAAGAGAGAGGCTCGAAACCTTAGAGAGGATCTTGCACATCATGTTTATAATTAATTTAATTAATTTTATAAAGAAAATAATACCTGGATCTTCAGTATTTTCTTCGTTGATGATGTTGATCATCCAGAATGACCCTTCTGTATTATCTCATTACCCTTGTAAGGATCCAAACTAGAATCCCTCTAGCAGTGATCCACACATGCTCTGATAGCCTCCAATCGACACCACTCGTTCTCCGGGTGCTAGCATGGCGAAGCGAGTGCCTTGTGTTAGTCGTTCTTGATTGTTTGTTCTTTGGTCTTGAAGAACGTCTCTCGTTCTTGAGAGGGGAGAGAAGAGGATTCAAGAGAGAAATTTTTTGGCTCAATAATTCTCAATTCACCAGGCGTGTAGTGTGGTGTATAGCACAATAGGCATACTTGTCTATTTATATACATGGAATTTCAGTTGCAATATTTAATTGCATAGAAACAATTAAATACTTTCATGAACTTAGAGAAAACCCATGCATTTAATAATAATACCGCGTCATTATTTACCATCTTGCAAATAATTATTTTGTTATCGGACTGACCTTGGTCCGCTCGAACTCCACTTTCATTTATTGAACATCTGAATAAATAAATAAATAATTTATTCTCTTAAATAAATATTTTATTTACAAACTGGTAAATAAATATTTATTAAATGTTCAATAAAATAAATAAATAAATTTTATTTAATTTATGCGATCATTTTAACTTGAATAAAATTATTCCACGGTCTTGAGAATAATATTTATTCCATTAATTAAATTCAAATAGAATTTAACTAAGACCACTAAAAACACTTAGTGTGTGACCCTCTAGGATTCTTTCTGGTTGGAATTAGGCGAGCTTGCCTAAAGTCCAAGAGTATTGTCTAGTAAAGGGTCAAGGAACCCAAGAGAAAGAATATAAAGTCGCAACAACGACATCCTCATATAAATGATCACTGTGTAATATAATCTCTTTGTCACAATATTTCATCAAGCAGGTTTCATGATTGTGTCATCAACTTTTATGCTTGATACGTCATTCTTTGACTACCTGAAATAAACTCTTCGTTACACCATGACCATGGAATTTCATGTGATGGTTCTATTTCAATCAAAGGGCTGAGATATTAACTTCCATAAATTGAAAGGACAAATCTTTCCTCGACTTATCCATTAATAACATGTCACTCATGACGCACCCAACATACCCTACTTCCTGCCAACTGTCTGTGTGACGGTTTTCGTCAGTAAATCAAAGTGTGTAAGTCGTGACACGTATTAATGATAATCTTAAAGTCTAAGGATCATTACACACGCTCGCAGATAGAAATATCTGATGACACCAAAACATGTGGAATTCCTACTAGCGGGTCTGTTCTCATAATCTCCTATCTTGGAGATTACCAAGTGCGAACTTCCTGAGAGAAAGTCTCATATGCTTACGAGTACTCGTACCTGACGATCTTAATGTTATATGTCCCATCATAGTATGTCATCCAACCGCAGAAATATATTTAAAAATATTGTTATAGCATTTCAAAGTTCTCATCATAGCGGGGAACTGCCATGACCTTATCAATGTAACAAATACTCTAGGATATTATTACATCATAGTCATGCAGAACAATGAACAATATGTAATAATACATTAAATATCCATGTAATCAAAGTAAAACTAGTTGGTTCTAGGACACCAACTCTTACAATATAAGCACACGCTTACCGGATTACACACCATGTGGACCATTGCACACGACATGTAGTCCATTCGGGCCAAGGGGCCAAACCGTGTATCCCATACACAGCTAAGTTGACCGGTAAATGTGTAACATAGAGACAACACGGCATGTAGCCCACTGTACATTTCATGTACTCTAAAATTTCCAAAGTACGCTTCACATGTCGAGTCCCTAGGCATTTACTTCAGGACAGATGTTGAAGGTAGTTAAGGGTGTAATTTTGGTCCGGCGGCCCGAAAGCCCGACAGACCCGGCCCGAAAGCCCGAGCGGCCCGGCCCGGCAAAGCCCGCATCGGGCCAGGCCGGGCTCGGGCCGCAAGTTCAGCGGGTCAGGCCTGGGCCTTTCCAGGCAGGCCCGCGGGCCAGGCCGGGCCGGCCCGAAAAAGCCCGGCCCACGGGCCCGAGCGAAGCCCGGCCCGCTGGCCCGCCTGCTGTAAAAAATATAACGAGTGAACCTCCCAAGGTTGCGCCTGTAAATTAATCACAGGTCTATATATATATAGATATATTTATATATATGTGTGTGTAGATCTATATATATATATATATATATATATGGATATATCTATCTCTATATACATATATCTATATATACATATATCTATATATACATATATCTATATATACATATATCTATATATACATATATCTATATATACATATATCTATATATACATATATCTATATATATATATATATATAGATATATGTATATATATAGATCTATTTATATATATATATATATATGTATGTATATATCTATATGTATATATCTATATATATATACATATATCTATGTATATATATCTCTATATCTATATATCTCTATCTATATATATATCTATACATATATATATATATATTAATATATATATCTCTATATCTATATACATGTCTCTTTATATATATATATATATATATATATATATCTACCTATATATCTATATATACATGTATCTTTCTACATTTATATTTATCTATATATGTATCTATATATGTGTGTGTGTGTGTGTGTGTGTATTTCTATCTATATGTGCATATATCATTATATGTTAACAAAAAATGATATTATATATATACATATAATTGTTAATATATATAATTATAATGTGTGTATAAATATATATATACAACGATATATAATTATATATATAATAGTGTATATATATAATAGTTTATATATATAAACAAAGCCATTAATAATATATATCAATTAAGTGTGGTTTTTAAAAATCCATTAATAATATATATGTGTATGTATGTATGTATGTATATGTATATGTATATGATTTAATATAATATATATATATAAACAAAAGCTATTAATATATATATATATATATCAATGATTTAATATTATATATATATAATAACTTGTTGTATATTAATAAAAAAAATAAGTCTGGTTTTTAAAAATCCATAATATATATATATATATATATGTATGTATATGTATATGTATATGATATAATATATATATGTATGTATATGTATATGTATATGATAATATATATTTATATATATCAATGATTTAATATAATAGTGTATATATATAAACAAAGTCATTAATAATATATATCAATTAAGTGTGGTTTTTAAAAATCCATTAATAATATATATATATGTATATGTATATGTATATGTATATGATTTAATATAATATATATATATATATATATAAACAAAGCTATTAATATATATATATATATATATCAATAATTTGATATTATATATATATAATAACTTGTTGTATATTAATAAAAAAATAAGTGTGGTTTTTAAAAATCCATTGATAATATATATGTGTGTGTGTGTGTGTGTATGTATATGTATATGATATAATATAATATATATGTATATAAACAAAGCTATTAATATATATATATATATATCGATGATTTAATATAATAGTGTATATATATAAACAAATCCATTAATAATATACATCAATTAAATGTGGTTTTTAAAAATCCATTAATAATATATATATATATATATATATATATATATATATATATATATATATATATATATATATATATATATATATATATATATGTATGTATGTATGTATGTATGTATGTATGTATGTATGTATATGTATATGTATATGTATATGATTTAATATATAATATATATATAAACAAACCAATATATATATATATATATCAATGATTTAATATTATATATATATAATAACTTGTTATATATTAATAAAAAAATAACACACTCGCCTAATGATGTTGGTGCAAATCCTTCAACTTCATTAAATTTTTTTAAGTATGTTGCAACATGCATAAATTATATATACTATACATATATAAATCTATTTAGAAAAAAAAAATTAACTCACCCAATGATGTCCGCGCACACCTCCAATATATATATATAAACAAAGCCATTAATATTATATATAAAGGTATTAATAATATATATCAATTAAGTGTGACTTTTAAAAATCCATTAATAATATATGTGTGTGTGTGTCAATGATTTAATATTATATAATGACTTATTTTATATTAACAAAAAAAATAACACACTCATCTAATGATGTTCCTGCACGTCCCCCAATCTCATTAATTTTTTTAAATATGTTGCAACTTCCATATATTATATATAAATTTATTTAGAAAAAAAATTAATCCGCCCACTACAGCGCACCCCCAAACCCTTAATTGTTTTTTTACAATTTTCTCATATTATATATATATATATATATATATATATATATATAATAACTTATTATATATTAACAAAAAATAACTACTCACTAAATGATATTCGCACACCCTCAACCTCATTATTTTTTTAAAAATATGATAAAACTTTCATATAATATATATACTATATATATATATATATATCTATTTAGAAAAAAATTAACTCACCCACTGTTGTGCACCCGCTAAGGGTGTAATTTCAGTCCAGACATGGCCGGGTCGGGTCTGCCCTGCAAAAAAATTAAAAAACGTTTAAAGAAATGTTTTAAATTAAACAAACGCTAAAAAATACTTTTAATAAATAAGTTAAAAAATGTTTTAAATAAATGATAAAAAACATTTAAATAACACTTTAAACTCACCACTCACTGCTGCGCACCCCCCAATAACTCATTAATTTTTTTTAATTTGTACATAATATATATAAATTCACAGACATGTATAAATCTATTTAGAAAAAAATAACATATTCACCCACTGTAAAATGTTTTTACAAAAAATGTGTAAAATGTTTAAAAAAAATACATGTAAAAAATATGCGTTCAAAAAAACTTTTTAAATTAAACGTCTAAAAATAAATGTAAAAAAACGTTTTAATCAAGTGTTAAAAAATGGTTTAAATAAAAATGTTTAAAAAGTTTTTAAAACAGACATTTAAATTAATTTTTTTAAAACAAACACTTAAAAAATACTTTTTGCATTAAAATGTGAAAAAAGTAAAATGTTTTAAAAAAATACTTGTAAAAAGCACACGTTTAAAAAAATTCAAAAATGTTTTAAATTAATCATTTAAAAATAAATGTAAAAAAACGTTTTAAACAGATGTTAAAAAACGGTTTAAATAAAAATGTTTAAATAAAAAATACTAACAAACGCTTAAAAATTATAAATAAGTTTAAAAAAAATGTAAAAAATGTTTTAAATAAATGTTAGGAAAAATTTAAAATAATAAGGCTTTAAACTCACCCATGGCAGCTGAGCACCCCTCATTATTTTTTTTACAATTTGCAAATAATATATATATATATATATATATATATATAGACAAAAAACATATTCACCAACTGTAAAATGTTAATAAAAAATAAAATAAACGTTTTTACAAAAAACATGCATTTAAAAATAAATGTAAAGAAACGTTTTAAATAAATGTTATAAAAATGTTTAAATAAAAAAAATTAAGAGACACTTATTTTGAAAATAATAAAAGCCCACCACAGCCCGACTTGAAAAAGCCCGGCCTGGCCCGACCCGATGGTTTGGGTCGGCCCGAGGCCGGGCTCAGACCGCCTCATGGGGTTGTTTGGGCCGGCCCGACCCAGCCCGAATAGTGGTCAGCGGCCCAACTCTTTGCATGGAAGGCCCGACCCGGCCCGGCCCTATTCGGGCCGGGCCGGGCCGAAATTACACCCCTAAAGGTAGTACACACCGTGTAGTCAGAACTACACTCTCTGCACTTTACCAGATTACACAAAGTTAAAACTTTAATGTTTGTGTAATGTTCAGAACTACACATCATGTATAAATCATACTATAGGTTGTTACTCTGTGCATTGAAACATCTCGTATGTCATTTGTCATAAGAGTAAGACAGTATGCGAATATAATACATATTGGGTAGATTCAAACACGTATTCACCAGGATACCTCTAAGGTTCATTTATGTTCAATGATGAGAATCTCAAGGAAATTCAAAAAAGGATTAAGATAAAAGGATTGATTAATTAAAGATGATAATTAATCGATTCAAGCACAATTTATCTTAATAAGAATGATTAAAAAATTGAATGCTAGTTTTATTAAATGCGTAACTCGTTGCATGTATGTGGGTGATCATGAACTAGACCAAGACCTTTGTATGTGATTAGTTTCCTTTTAATTTATTTATTAAATTAATTGTTGGCCTGCAAGCCATCTCTCCTCATTAATATTTAGGGCATGTGTGCCCATGGTTTCTTTTATATAAACCCCATTTTTACCCCTCACCTGCGTGTGAGTTTAAAAGCATATGTAATAGATGGAACTCCCAAGCTAGTGGAGACGGTTCAAGTGGGAGCTGAGATGAAACCAATCCTAGGAGATACAGAGGTGGACAGGTGGAAAGTTGTAAACACAAACCCAAAAGGTCCAAGGTGTTTCTCCCCTAGGTCAGGGTTAGTTTATCAACTACTAGATAAACTAACCATTATAAAAGCTTATGATCATGCCCTTTGCTTTATTTTATTTCTGTCAGTTGCATGGTTTATCATTATGGATGTGTTTTCGCAATCACATAATTAATGAATTAAACAATCATGCAAGATGGAACTAAAATAAATCAGGCTTATGCGTAAATATTATCAAGACATCGTTAATCACTTAAGTAAGTTCCACTTAATATTAACAAGCATGTGACAATGATAATAATCAATTCACTCATAAGAGATAAAAATCCCTCAAATAAAATATTAAGTTGGACCAAGCCTTTTGTTACTTGATTAAGGAAAAAACTCAATAAAACTATGTGTTTGAAGAACCCTTGTTGGGACACTTAATATTATACAAGAAGACCTTATGAAAGGTTTCGAGTTGACTTAACCATATTACATCAAGTGGAATATCCCTTGCTAGACTTGGTGTAATATTGGAGGCAAGAGTTGAGGAAATCCAAAGTCAGAATTTCAAGATTGGAGAGTTCACTCAACAGATCAAGGAGCTGCAAGCCCACAGTTGGTAAAGACCTACCTACCTAAATACCTTCAAATAGCTTGACCAACCCTTGTTGAGGTTATGTGAAGGGGAATATGGATCATTGCCACTAGAATATCATGACAACTAGACATTCTGAGTTCAATGGTGAAGGCCATTGGGACTTGATGAAATAGTGGGAGACTTAATAAAATTAATTTATTATTTCTCATAAAATGTAATAAAAAAAGTACTAATGATTTGCTCTTTTAATTGTAGAATAAAAACGACAAGCTTGTCAACCACACTATCCCTATGATCAATTTTGGATAAAGACAACATCATCACCAGCAGTAACTTTCAGGAATGTTTTAGACGTCTTTGGGTTATCCTACGCCATGAATGGAAGTCTTACATGTTAGAGTCAACATTACATGATTTTGTAACATCCCGGATCCGGGTGCCACTCAACGGGTGCCCCAAACCCGATTGGTCACATGACCTCAAGCGCATTTCCCCAAACGCCAGAAGCTGCCGACTAGCAGCGAGGGCCTAGGTCTGATAGTGGGGAAACTATGCCCTCATTTGTCAAAGTGTAGCGCTGCGGAAAAATATAAACATACCAAATGAAAAAGCAGTAACAATTCCAAACTAAAATGGACAGCAGTACTGAAGTAAAAGATGATAGCAGACACACACACACACACATATATATATAATGATGCAATATGTCCTATTTCTAAGAAAGCATCCAAAACAGGATACATTGCAATCTAGAATAATACAATACAAGGTACAAGTACAACAAAGCAAAACAAAACAGTGCAACAGGAACTCAACAGCATCGCAAGCCTAAGCTCGGTCCCATGCTCTCTCACTCCTCTGCAACAATCAAGTACCTGTATAGGGACTCTTTCCCTTATCAACACATGTAGCAATATAATCTGTTTGAGCCCAAGACATAACCCAAACAGGGTGTGAGAAATAAATCCAAGTAGGCAACCACCAAAGGTCCGTGCCCAACTGTCAGTGAAAATGTGCAACAGCAGTGTGCAATAATAAAATGTAGTAAACTAGGTAGTACTCAAAAGTAACTATCTCTACCAGTTCCATTGTCATTTTAATAATTATTTATTACTTCCAAGACTGTGTTTTAGCTTGGAAAGTACAACAAGTGAAATCACCACAGTGAATATTCAAATTAAACATTGTCCTCAGACATGCATATCCTTACCCTTGGGTAAACAAAATCGAAACTCGTAGGTGAATGCCCACAGGCATAAGGAATATTTCCCTCAGGCTTGAGGTATTGCCCGCAAGCACGGAAGGTACTGCCTATAGGCATAAGAAATGTTGCCCTCGGGCTAAACAAAACACTGCCCACAGGAATCCCATAGGAATTCAAGTAATCGGGCCGAGCCCAAAATACAACAAGCAATTATATATGTTTCCTCTTAAGAAAACTCAAAACATGCTTATAATCATGGCATACCCACGGGTATCCTGGCCAAACGGCTAAATAAGGGAAACGCACCCACGGGGTGGCCTTGGATCCAAGCAACGATCCCAAACAACAGTTTATATTTATCATTAGGTTATCTATGAAATTTTGGATATCTTATCTGCTAAGGCCTCAGCCATACGACACCCCAAACATGGGCGCGTAGCACAACGGTACGTAAAATCAACTCAACAGTTGGAAATAAACACCAGACCACCTACCTCGATCTCCACTGATCAATATACGCGAACAACGCCTCCCAAAACGTTCGAGAACAATGTAGATCTGGGAAAAACAATAACCCATTCAAACTCCAATAACTTCCCCTCATGAAATAATTGGAAGTAAAGGCTCAAGGAGAAGGAATAACTCACCCGCGCAGACCAAACGTGATCATCGGCGAAGGAATCGGAGTCCCGATGTTCAGTCGGGAGCTCTTCCAAGGTCTGGCCTCCTCTCCCACGACGTCCCGACATTCTGAGCTTCCTCTGTTGAAAGAGGGGGCTACTGCCAGTTTATAACAAAAAAACACAACTACACGCTGTGTACTCTCAAGTACACGGTGTGTACTTTCCATTTTTTAATTGTTCCTTTGGCGGCTACTTTTCACCGCCACATTGTTCATCAGCCGACTTGATTACACGGCCTGTATTTATGAGTACATGGTGTGTACTACCGTTCCGCTATCGGCCACTTCCACTGCCTTATTGTTCACCTGCCGACTGATTACACGGTGTGTATATACCAATTACACGGCATGTAGTCAGTTTTTACACCCTTCATCGCCGACAGGCCTACACGCCCTGTATACTCATCTCACATAGCCAAAGTACACGGCGTGTACCCATAAATTTTAGTATTTTTCCCCATTTTCCTTATTTTCTCAAAAACACTTAAGGAAAAGGAAAAGAAGAAACTCGTACCTCAAGAATAAGAACCGGGTTCTTACAAACTTCCCCCCTTAAAGAAATTCGTCCCCGAATTGTCCTTCCAAGGGTGGTGAAGATAAAGTTGAGAACAACTCTGGCCACTGAGCATGTACGACGGTCTCCTGCTCCCAGGTTTCTTCCTACACTCGGCCATGCTGCTATAGCACCTGTACGAGAGGAATTGACCGGCCTCAGAGAACATTCATGCTCTTATCAACAATACAAATCAGATGCTTCTCAAATGATGCATCTACTTGAAGTTCAACCTCCATGGGCTAAAAAATGTGAGATGGGTCTGAGTGATAATGGCACAGCTGAGATACGTGGAAGACGTCGTGCATGGCCTGGTACCTCTGTGGTAACTGCAATTGATAGGAAACCGAACCGACTCTCTCTAGAATCTCAAACGACCCCACATACCTCGGTGAAAGTTTACCCTGTCTCCCGATCCACCTATGTCCTAACCTCGGTGAAACACATAAGAAAACCTGTTCCCCAACCATGAACTCCAAGGGTCTTCTGCGGTGATCAGCTTTATATTTCTGACGAGACTGTGCAGTAGTCATCCGCTTTTGAATCAACTGGACCTACTCTAAAGTCTCCTGCACAAGACATGGTCCCAGTAGAGCTACCTCACCTACCTCCAACCAGCACAAGGGTGATCGGCATGGCCTACCATATAAATCCTTGTAAGGTGTCATCTCAATAGTTTCCTAAAAACTATTATTATAGGCAAACTCGAATAGGGGTATGTGCTTCTCCCAAGATCCCCCAAAGTCTAGGATGCATGCAGGCAGCATGTCCTCTAGCACATGTATCGTACACTCTGACTGGCCATCGGTCTGAGGGTGGTAAACTGTGCTCAGAAGCACCTGTGTACCCAGTGCCCTCTGAAAACTCTGCCAGAAATGAGACGTAAAACAGGCATCCCTATCTGAAACGATATAATGAGGGACCCCATGAAGACGTACTACCTCTCAGATATACAACTTCCCAATATCGTCAACACCGAAGGTCTCCTTGATCAGCAAAAATTGAGCTACCTTCGTAAGTCTGTCCACAACAACCCACACAGCACCATTGCCTCGAGGTGACCTCGTCAACCCGATCACGAAGTCCATCACGACATCATCCCATTTTCACTCCAAAATAGGTAACTGTTGTAATAGTCCAGTTGTCCTCTGATGCTCCGCCTTCACCTGCTGACAGGTGGAACATCTCATAACAAAACCAACTACCTCTCTTTTCATACCCGGACACCAATACTGACGTCTCAAGTCACAGTAGATTTTGTTAACTCCGGGATGCACTGCCCAAGCTGAAGCATGAAATTCCCACATCAACTCCTCACGTATATCCCCTGGAACCCACACTCGTCCATGGACACACAGTACCTCATCATCACCTATCGTCCAACCAGGAGGAGGGTCCTCACTTGCCACTGACTCCCGTAGAACTAGGCCTTCTGAATCTGATAGCTATATCATCCTCACTCTATCTAGGAGGGTAGAAGTCACAGCTAAGGATGAAAGATAGGTTTGCCCCTGACTGTCGTGCACCTCCAAATGCATCTCATAGAACAAAGACATAAGTTGTCACTCACCACTGGCCTCATGCACTGCCTGTATCTGAGTCCTCCTACTCAGTGCATCAGCTACTGTATTACCCTTACCAGGTGTATAGGCAAGCTCAAAGTCGAAGGACTGAAGGTATTCAACCCACCTTTGTTGTCTCAAATTCAAGTCATGCTGGGTAAAGATGTATTGAAGACTTTTGTGGTCCGTAAACACCACAAAATGTTCTCCCAAGAGATAATGTCTCTAACAACGTAACGCATGAAAAACTGCAGCGTAACCCACCTTCACTGTCAGTGTAATGAATGAACATATGCCTCTTCCTCTTTCCAGTAGAAATAGTACCAGAAACCTGTACCGAACCGCCCTTGTTTTCACCACTAGCTTCCCGCAGGTTCTGCTCAGTAATCAGTGCCTGGTTCATAATAGCGTGCACAATAGGCAACCTGAAAACATTCACCAGCACTCGGATGTCATACCAAAGACCATCCTCAAAGCGTCTATCCCTCAATGCCTCATCACCCACCAGAATAGGTGCGAAACGCTGTAGCTCAGTGAATTGGGAAGAATAATCCATCACTGACATGGAACCCTGCTGCAGATTCATGAACTCTTGAGCTCGATCTGCCCTCAGCGTCTCTAGAAATAAAAAGTCATAGAAGACTGTCTGAAAATCTTCCAACGCCATGTCTCGGTGATGCTCGGTCTGGGTGGTAACATCCCACCACCTCTTGGAGGAGTCACACATCATGTATGTAGCGAGCTTGACCCTCCTCTCAGGAGGCGTCTATAGATGCTTGAAGATAGTCTGCATAGAACCTAGCCAAGACTCCGCAGCCTATGGTCCGTAATCCCCTGAAAACGTAGGTAGATGCTGCTGCTAGAATATACGTGTCATCTCTGCCATAGATGTGGCAGCTGGCAGTGCTCCCTGGAAGGTCTACATGAACCGCATAAAGCTTTCACGGAACTGCGCATTCGTGCCTTGTCCGGTATAACGGATGGCGCCGCATCTGACACTACTGGAGGATTCATCGGTAGCCCATGGCCTACCATCTTTGGAGTGTAATCGTTGCTGCTCTCTTGGAGAACAACTCGTGGTCGTCTCGGTGGCATGACTCTACAAGGTCAAACACACGCCTTAGATTATGATCATCAAGGACCAAGAACTGGTAACATAAGAAGGGGACGGGGAAAAGAAAACATTCAAGTTTTACAAAACGGGACTACACGGTGTGTATAATAACTACACGGTGTGTTCTTGTAAGTCTTTCACATGGGTATGTACTTCTACCAGAACTGGTCATGTAACACCCCAAACATGGGCGCGTAGCACAAAGGTACACAAAATCAACTCAATAGTTGGAAATAAACACCAGACCACCTACCTCGATCTCCACTGATCGATATACACGAACGACGCCTCCCGAAACGTCTGAGAACAACATAGATCTGGGAAAAATGATAACTCATTTAAACTCAAATAACTTCCCCTCAGGAAATATTTGGAAGAAAAGGCTCAAGGAGAAGGAAGAACTCACCCGCGCGGACCCAACGTGATCATCGGCGAAGGAATCAGAGTCCCGGTGTTCGGTCAAGAGCTCTTCCAAGGTCTAGCCTCTTGTCCTGCGGCGTCCCGGTGTTCTAAGCTTCCTCTGTTGAAAAGGAGGCTACTGCCGGTTTATAACAAAAAAATACAACTACACGGTGTGTAATCTCAAGTACACGGTGTATACTTTCTATTTTTTAACTATTCCTTTAGCGGCTACTTTTCACCGCCACACTGTTCATCAGCTGACTTGATTACACGGCGTGTATTTCTAAGTACACGGTGTGTACTACTGTTCCACTAGCGGCCACTTCCACCACCTTATTGTTCACCTTCCGACTAATTACACGGTGTGTATATACCAAGTACATGGTGTGTAGTCAGTTTTTACACCCTTATCGCCGACAGGCTTATACGCCCTGTATACTCATCTCACGCGGCCAAAGTACACGGTGTGTAGAAAAGTACACGGCGTGTACCCATAAATTTTTTAATTTTCCCCATTTTCCTTATTTTTTCAAAAACACTTAAGAAAAAGGAAAAGAAGAAACTCTTACCTCAAGAATAAGAACTAGGTTCTTACATATTTGCCTACCAAAGAGGTGAGTGATGAGGATTTCCTAGTCTATGAGAAACATATGAATGGTGTGGTTGATGTTCAATGTTTGATGATATCATCAATGTATAGTGAGCTCATGAAGTCTCACGAAAACATGGATGCTTATAGAATGCTTGAGCACCTCTGTGGTCTTTACCAAGAGAGAGAAAGACAGGAAAGGTTTGAGATCTCTAAAGCACTTTTTCAGAGTAATCTTGGAGAGGGTTCCCCAGCTTAGCCTTGTTGGGTCGGAAGAACACCCCAAGGAGGGAATGATGGCAAGAGGGGGGGTGAATTGCCTTTTAAAAAAATTGATTAACAAATTAAAATCAAATATCAAAGTGCAGCGGAAAATAAAGAGGCAAGACACACAAAATTGATAACGGAGTTCGGCCAAAACCCGGCCTACGTCTCCGCTCCCAACTCAACCGTTGAGAGATTCCTACCGCTTGCTTTTCAATGGTTTTAGCAAGAAACCCACTAGGCTTTGAGGTAGCACTAGGACCTATTACAGCTTGCTTTTATTGGTTTAGCAAGAACCCACTTGCTTTTGATGGTTTAGCAAGAACCCACTAGTCTTTTTACGGGTGAAGACTAGCTCACCGAGACACAAGCCTTTTAAAGGAAAAGCTTGAGAAAACCTCTTCACACCTTAGTGGTGGTGTGAGAACCCAAAGAAAGAGGGGATGAGAAAAGGGTTGGGGTTTGTAGGCACAAACCCAATTTTAAAGCTCAAAATAAGAAAAACAATAAAACCCGTAATTAGGAAGACTTGGGCGCCAATTGGTTTGGTGAAGCTGATGTAGCGTGCTCTCCCAAGCTTCTTGAGGTGCTCCTTGGATTGGAAAATGGTTGGAGCACTTGGGGATCCTTGAAGGTGGAGCGCCGGAGGTTCGCCAAATGTTCAACAATGTGTCTGGTGGCTTGTATATGTTCCGGTGGCTTCGTATATGTTCCGGTAGGTGTCCGGGGCTTCCTCAGCCTTTATTTATAGGCTAGGAACCCTTGGGGAGGCTTCGGAGCCGTTGGAGAGGTCTTCGAAGCCGTTGGAGGCCAAAAGATGGTTGACTGGTCAAACCCAACGGCTAGTTTGACTGGGCCACCGGCTGGCCGGTACAGGGCCACCGGCTGGCCGGTGCCTTGGAAGTTGAGGAGAATTCTGGTCCAGGCTCCACCGGTCCACCGGTAATCCTGGGCCCAGGACACAACAAGCCTCATGTAGTCAAGTTCATTGGCTACATTGAGCACCTAGAGTTTCTAGGGTTTAAACTCTCTGAAGAACTGGGCACATATCTCATTATCTCATCACTCCCTCATAGCTTCTCTAGCTTTGTTGTTAATTTCAATATGAACAACATTGAGAAGTCTCTATCTAATCTTCTTATCCTCATTCACCAAGTAGAAAAAGATATAAAGTGCGACAATCCTTCTATCCTTATAATGAATAATAGGAAAGGGAAGGCAAAGATATTTTAGCCCAAAGATTCTTCACACCCTTCCAAGAAAAGGAAGATCAAAGGGGAGGTAAGGGAACAAGAGATTGTTTGTTTTGCATATGGTAAGAAGGGCCACTAGAAGGAAAACTACACCCAGCCTAAGAAGCAATGGTAAGCTTCAGGTGCATTTATTATCGAATTCAATTTATCTTTTTCTACAAATTGGGTATTAGATACAGCTTGTGGTGCTCACATATGTATCCAAACACAGGAACCAAGTAGATTCAGGAAGATTTACTGAGGGGAGGTAGATCTACGAGCAGCCAACGGAGCCAGACTTGCTGTTGTAGCTGTCGGGGACTACCACCTCACATTACCAACTAGGATGATGTTGGTATTAAAGGGTTATTATTATGTGTCGTATGTTACTAAAAACATTATTTCTGTATCCAGGTTAGATACAGATGGATTTTTTTTCAAGTTTGTAAATGAATATTTCTTCTTTTACAAAGATAACATTTGTTTGGGTAGGGCACATTTATACTACGTTCTTTACATGTTGAATTACACAAACCAAGTAATGGTAATAGATAACAAAGATACTTCACATAAATCATACCACACCCAACTTTGGCATCATCGGCTAGGTCATGTAAAAGAGAAATGCTTGACAAAGTTACATCAAGATGGATATTTAGATTCTTTCAAACTAAAACCACTTGGCATATGTCATGCATGTTTACAAGGCAAAATGACCAAAGCCCCATTTAGTGGGAAAGGTGAAAGGGATAAAGTGATTCTTGAATTGGTTCATACCAATGTGTGTGGACCATTTCTAGTTGAAGCAAGGGGAGGGTACTCATACTTTATAACTTTTACTGATTATTTTAGTAGATATGGATATATCTACTTAATGAGGTATAATTAGGATTCTTTTGATAAGTTCAAAGAATACAAGAATGAAGTTGAGAACCAGCTTGGTAAGAAGATTAAGAAACTCCGCTCAGACCGAGGTGGAGAATATCTTAATCAAGACTTCATTGATTACTTACAGGAGTTCGGGATCCTATCCCAACTCACTCCTCCTTACATGCCCTAGTGGAATGGTGTGAGCGAAAGGAGGAATCACACCTTGTTGGACATGGTGCGATCAATGATGAGTCATTCGAGTCTTCCATTATCTTTTTGGGGATATGCGTTACAAAAAGCAGTGCGTATACTAAACCAAGTACCAACTAAATCGATAAATGATATTCCATACGAGTTCTGGAGTAGAAAGAAAGTCATGTTATCGAATTTACATGTGTGGGGAAGTGATGCGTTTGTTAAGGACTCTTCAGGTAACAAACTTACACCCTGAGGCACAAAGTGTACCTTTATAGGATACCCTAAAAAACAAGGGGATATTACCTATACAACCCCTCAGACAAAAAGGTTATGGTGGAAAGACACGCCATATTCCTTGAGAGGGAGCACGTCTCCAAAATAGATAGTGGGAGCGAGATAGACTTCGATGAAGTCAAGGCTCAAGGTACACAAGAGTTGGTACAGGAATAGATTCCACAAATCTCCGTGGAAGAAAGAACTGTTCCAGAGACACAAGAACTGCGTAGGAGTACAAGAGAGGTTAGAGAACCGGAACGGTATGGTTTTCTAGTTACTGAGGATGGTGACTCATTTTTAGTTGATAATAATGATCCTCTAACCTGCAAGGAAGTAGTAAGTGGCACATACGTTGTCAAGTGGCAAGAAGCCATGAATTCTGAAATGGATTCCATGTACCAAAACCAAGTCTGGATTTTGGTAGATCCTCCAGTTGATAGAAAGTTTCTTGGTTGCAAATGGGTATTCAAGAAGAAACTGGACATGGAAGGACAAGTCGGTACCTATAAGGCACGACTAGTTGCAAAAGGGTTCAAGTAGTGTCAAGGCATTGACTACAAAAAAACCTTTTCACCAGATGCAATGCTGAAATCCACTATAATTCTATTAGCCATTATTGCTTATCATGACTATGAGATTTGGAAAATGGATGTCAAAACAACTTTCCTTAATGGGAACCTTCAGGAGGATGTCTACATGACACAACCTAAAGATTTTATGACTCCAAAGGATGCCAATAAGGTATGAAAGTCGCAGAAATATATTTATGGATTAAAGAAAGGATCCAGATCATGGAACATTTATTTTGATAAAGCCATAGCGGAATTTGGTTTTATCGAGAACGAATGTGAGCCTTATTTCTACAAACGGTTTAGTGGGGGTGCAGTTGTTTTTCTAATAGTATATGTTGATGACATATTACTTATTAGAAAAAAGATACCAACCTTACCGTCTGTTAAAGCATGGTTGAATCAATGCTTCTCCATGAAGGACTTGGGCACGACAACAAATATTCTCAGGATCAAGATCCATCGTGATAGATCCAAGAGATTGTTGGGCCTAAGTCAAAGTACATACATTGATAAGATACCGAAGAGATTCAGTATGTAACAATCCAAGAGGGGGTTGTTGCCAGCATCACATGACATTTATCTTTCCAAGAAAATGTGTCCTCATACATGTGAGGAAAGAAAGAGAATGGAAAGGACTCCATATGAATCTGCGATAGGGTCAATCATGTATGTCATGCTATGTACTATGATGGATGTCGCCTACGCATTGAGTGTGGTAGGCAGATATCAAGCTGACCCAGGTGACTGTCATTGGATGGAAGTCAAGACTATCCTAAAGTATATGAGGTATACTAAGGATATGTTCCTGATTTATGGAGGAGATGAAGAACTAGTCATTAGAGGATATGCAGATGCTAGTTTCCAGACTAATCAGGATGACATGAAGCCGCAAACGGGATACATCTTCACTTTGAATGGAGGTGCTTGAGCTGGAAGAGCTCAAAGCAGAGTGTGGTCGCAGATTCTACAGCGAAGTCTGAGTATATATCAGCTTCTGAGGCAGCTAAAGAATCAGTTTGGATGCGAAGATTCATCCAAGAGCTGGATGTGGCACCTAGCAGTAAAGATCTCATCACACTCTATTGTGATAATACTGCAGCGGTGGCTCTTGTAAAAGAGTTAAGGTCACATCAGCAGACGAAGCACATACTTCAGAAGTATCATCTCTTGAGGGATTTTTTTCAGAGAGGTGAAGTTGCAATGAGCAGTATTTCCACGTAAGACAACGTGTCAGACCCCTTGACTAAAGCATTAACTCAGCAGAAACATGGTCATCATGTGAGGTCTAGCAGATTGAAAGTCGTAGGCAGTTTGGCTCTTGTCCAAGTGGGAGTTTGTAAGAGTTGGTGTCCTAAAACCAATTGTTTGTACTTTGATTACATGAATATTTAATATATTTAAATATTAAACATATTATTGCATATTGTTCATTGTTCTGCATGACTATAGTGTAATAATGTCCTGGAATATTTGTCTCATTGACAAGGTCATAACAGTTCTCCACTATGATGAGAACCTTAAAGTGCTATGATAATATTCTTAAATATAGTTCTGAGGTTGGATGACATACTATAATGGGACACATAGTATACAGAACGTCAGGTGCGAGTACTCATAAGAAGATGAGACTTATTCTCATGAAGTTCGCACTTGGTAATCTCCAAGACAAGAGATTATGAGAACAGACCCACCAGTAAGGATTATGCATGTTTTGGCGGGAAGTAGGGTACATTGGGTGTGTCGTGAATGACATGTTATTAATGGATAAGTCGAGGAAGGATTTGTCCCTTCCATTTATGGAAGTTGATATCTCAACCCTTTCATTGAAATTGAACCGTCGCGCGAAATTTCATGGTCATGGTGTAACGACGAGTTTATTTCAGGCAGTCAAAGAACGACATATCAAGCATAAAGGTTGATGACACTATCATGAAACCAATTTGACGAGATATTGAGATAAAGGGATTATATTAAACAGTGAGTGTTCGTATGTGAATGTCATTATTGTGACTTTAAGTTCTTTCTCTTGGGTGCTTTGACTCGTTGCTAGACAGTACTCTTGGACTTTAGGCAAACTCGACTAATGCCAACGAAAAAGAATCTTAGAGGGCCACACACTAAGTGTTTCTGGTAGTCTCAGTTAAATTCTATTTGAATTTAATTAATGGAATAAATATTATTCTCAAGACAATGGAATGATTTTATTCAAGTTAAAATGATTGCATAAATTAAATAAATATTTATTCACCGGATTGTGGGTAAAATTTATTTATTTATTTTATTGAACATTTAATAAATATTTATTTATTAGTTTGTAAATAAAATATTTATTTAAAAGAATAATTTATTTATTTATTTATTCGGATGTTCAATAAATGGAAGTGGAGTTCGAGCGGACCAAGGCTGGTTCGATAGTAAAATAATTATTTGCAATACGGTAAATAATTATTTAACTAGCTGATACAAGTTAAAATAATAATAACGCTGCTATTATTTTGCGGCGTGGAATTTTATTTATAATTCTGTATTGTGCAAGCTGGCGCACCATAAATAATGACGCGGTATTATTATTAAAAGCATGAATTTTCTCTAAGGTTATAAATGTATTTAATTGTTGTTACGCAATTAAATATTGCAACTGAAGCCTCATGTCGATAAATAGACACGTACGTCTATTGTGCCATGTACTGAACTGCACGCCCGGTGAATTGAGAATTGTTGAGTTAAACGATTTCTATCTCAAATTCTTTTCCCTTCCCTCTCAAGAACGAGAGACGTTCTTCAAGACTGAAGAACAAGCGATCAAGAACGACCGACACAAGACACTCGTTTCACCGCGCTAGCACCCGAAGAATGAGTGGTGTCGCTCGGAGGCCATCAGAGCATATGCGGATCACCGCTAAAGGGATTCTTGTTTGGATCCTCGCAAGTGCAACGAGACAATCCAGAAGGGTCATTCCGGACGATCAAAATCATCAACGAAAAAAGTACCGAAGATCCATGTATTCTTTTCTTTGTGAAATTAATTAAATTAATTATAAACACGATGTGCAAGATCCTCTATAAAGGTTTCGAGTCTTTTCCTTCTTTATCTAAATCTTTGATTCTATTCTGTGAAGACTGACGTTTATCGTTGTATTGATCCCGGAATAATCATTGATCGTGGAAAAAATTAAAGTTGAGCGTCGGCCCAACCGCGCTTCCGCTGTGTCCGGAACCTACACTTTTTCTTTGACTCTTAACGCTTAACATTATGTGAGTGATATACCATAGTCACTGTACAAGTCAGCTTTAATTTCATTGGCAGATTTTTTCACATTTGACTTCATCTCATCAGAAATGATAGATGACACTAATGATGCCCTTGATTTGTGGCAAATTGTTAGTCTATCTTGGGTTAAGTGCATATAAGCATTTTGAAAAGTTTTCACACAAAGAAATGGAGTCGAGTTCCCCAAACCATATGATATTAACTTCCACATGCAACTCTCAACTTTGCATTTGACATTAATCGTTTGAGGACTATTCCTGACATATTCATAGTCAAACCTGCGTGCAATGGTATACTTGAAAATTGTGTCCCTCAATGCCTTGGCAGAAAGAAATATATTGCCAACATCCACCAATAATTCATTTCACTTTGAAGCATTGAACTCTGGGATTGAACATAGAACACTATTAATTGCACAAGACAACATTTGAAAATCACCATCAGTTGATAAACTTTGTTCTGAATTCCCACCAACTCATTCAACACTACTAATTAAATATCAAATGTAAATACATAACATGTGAAAAAATATTAATATAATTTTTTTTACATGTCATTACATTTGATCTACATCCACTGTCGACTGCAAGCATTCATTTAACCTCAAAAAAAATGTAGACATGAGCAAAATTGTCATTGAATCTGAACGATTGCTCAACTTATTCATCATCTATAAGGTCTAAAAAAGTATCATTGTCAAACTTTAACGCGTATTTTAAATCTAACGATGACACATCACACTTTAGAATCGACGATGCTAATCTTGATATTTCATCAAATGAAATTCCTTCTATTAGCACTCTACCCATCAATCTTCCACCTTCATAATGCATTTTTTCTTGTAAATCACCAACAAGTGCTCTATCAAAATGAAAATAACAAAACATTTCTTTTTGCAAATAATTTGACATCATCTTGTATCAATCAACCTATAACATTAATGAATATAAGATATTAAAACTCATTCTCAGTTCATATTTACATCAGTTAACAAAATAAATCAACAAAAATATAGGGAACATACAACTTACACCAAATCTGGTTACAAATATACTAGGCGCTGGGAGAATGACAAGATGGATAAGTTGTTGCTAAGAGTGGAGCTGATGGTGGGAGGAGACCACTACTAGGAGCAATCTCACCGCCGCACCAGAAGGATAACCATAGGAGAAGACGGCTGGATGAGCGCAGGAGACAAGTCGGCCAAGAGGAGGCAGAAACGAGATAAGCGGCAGAGAGGAGGTAGAGACAAGATAAGCGGCGAAGACGAGTCAACGGCTAGACAAGTCCAGTAGAAGATGCGCCGGGAGAAGAGTCAGCGGAGAGGAGTTAGTGACGAGAGCCAGAGAGGAGACAACGACGCGATAAGTAGCGGAGACGAGTCGACAGCTGGACGAACCTAGGAGAAGATGCGTCGGGTGGATGAGTGTTAGAGAGGATGCGTGGCGGGAATAGGATGCGCCAAAAAGGATGTGTGGCTGGATGGACTGAGGTATGAAAAGAACATAAATTTTTTAGGGTATAATGATCATTTGGATACCGGGGGTCATAAACAGAATTCCCTGTTGGTATTTTCTCATTGCTTGGTTCTTAACCGGAATTAGTCCTCTTGTAATTGTCATTATCCCTTGTTTTAAGTGACAGTGTTTTTGAAAAATCGATTACCCCACCCGAAACTGCAATGCAGGCAAACCAAATCCGGGACTCCCCAAACTACCCCCACTAGCTGCCACGCTTTGCTGCAAGGCAGGGGCACGATGGTATTTCGACGAGTCGGTGGCGAGGCGGCCAGAAACCGGAAATGAAGTTAACAAAAAAAAAGTTAAAAAACTCGGTACACGACAACCCACGCCCCCTGCACGGAATGGCGAGGGGAGGGACGCCCGTCGCCGAAAGCGACACGTGGACGGTGAGATCGTCAAAGGAGTGGAGATATACGGCGTCGGACAGGCACCGGTTGGGTTGGGGGAGAGGGGAGGACCTGCACCATTTAACCTAACCGGGGTTAGTTAGAACTATAGATAAAAAAGCGCCCCGGTGACCGCACCATGGTTGTTACCTCGTCCCTAAGTCTGGCTACGAGTCCGACGCTCTGCTGTAAATGGGAACTCTCCCTCACTCTCTCCCTACCCCCTTTCCCCGTCCCGGCCGTCTCACTGTTCGGAGATGGGAGCTGCCGGCGACGTTTCCGTGGCGGAGAAATTACAGATAAACCTCGTGCGTGTTCTGTAGTCTTGACTGGTATCTGTTCGATTGCTGTGTTAGCGGTGATTTCGTGAAGGTTTTTGTCCGATGACGAGCGGCGCGAATTGACGGAAGGGAGGGTTTGAGATTTCAGGAGCTGCGTTTTTTTTTTTACAGCAGATAGAACGCCGTGGCTTGAATTTCAATCTTGTTCGGGGCTCGAATTTCTCCGTCCAGCTGGTTTCGATTTCGAAGGGGGAAGAACTGCGCAGTTTCTTGTCTGAGGGGCGGTGTTTCCGTACAATGGCGGAGGTAGAAAACTCGTCGACCGCTTCGGGAGAAGCGAGCACCTGCTCTGTTGGTAATCAGGTGGCTACGGCGGAACCGCCCCCGAAGAAGAAGCGGAATCTCCCCGGAATGCCTGGTAAGATTTAGGGATTCCGAAACCCCCAAATTGCGAAGACGATAGGTTTTTGAGTTTTTATCGATGCAGATCCAAATGCGGAAGTCGTCGCTCTGTCTCCCAAGACGCTGATGGCGACGAATAGATTTGTCTGCGAGATCTGCAGCAAAGGTTTTCAGCGGGATCAAAACCTACAGCTTCACCGGCGCGGCCACAACTTGCCTTGGAAGCTCCGGCAGCGCACCGGCACCGAGGTCCGGAAGCGGGTGTACGTGTGCCCGGAGCCGTCGTGCTTGCACCACAGCCCGTCCAGGGCGCTCGGCGACCTCACCGGAATAAAGAAGCACTTCTGCCGGAAACACGGCGAGAAGAAGTGGAAGTGTGACCGGTGCCCCAAGATATACGCCGTGCATTCGGACTGGAAGGCGCATATGAAGACCTGTGGCACTCGTGAGTACAGATGCGAATGCAGGACGCTGTTCTCAAGGTCTGCAAACAACTCTCCTTTCCGATTTGCTGCTAGTTTCCTCACCTTTTACTCCATGTTTCATCGATTATCGTGCGCTGTTTTCCCTGTTGCTGCCGCCTGGTTTTTGAAGGAAGGATAGCTATATCATGCACAAGGCTTACTGTGATGCTTTAGCCGAGGAGAGCGCGAAAGCTCGAACAGCGGCCGTCGCCAGCCAGGGCGATGATGAACGCGGCACGAAGCTTCAGAGCGCCGTCGCGTCGTCGCCTCCTCCCACGCCGGCCCCGACTCCCCTCAGTCCCGTGCCCAAAGCCTCATCTCCGGTTTTATCGATCCACAGTGGTCCAGGTGAATACAATACACCTCCATTTTCAGGATCGGAAAACAGAAAAGGATGGGTTTAAAGGACCGCCATGATTGCCTTTTCTTTTGCCCCCCTGAGTTTTTTTCTAGTTCACACATGTTGGAACTTCAAAAGCCAGAGTCGGAGGAAAAGCCTCCCCCTACCCGTGACTTTCCATTTTTATTCATCATCTTCTTTCTTTTGTCTATTCTTGTTTTCTCACAGAGCTCCCGGAGAACCCAGCGAGTCAGTCGCCGCTGCAGCCCAGCTCCGCCACCAGCAACAGCGGCAGCAGCAGCAGCACCAGCAGCAGCACCGTTTTTGCCAGCGTGTTTGCTCCTCCAACCACCGAAACCATGGTTGTTTCTCCACCTTCTCGCTGCGAGGAAGAACCGCCGTCGTCCACCGATCTCGCAAACATAATCTGCAACCCCCTCCCCAATTTCCCGGCACCGGAGCGCGTATCTCTCTGCCTGAACTCCACCCCTCTCGGATTCTCCCACAACGCATTCGCCCCCTCGCTGTTCCCCTCCCCCGCCGACAAGCAGAGCAGCAATCGCCCGCATTACGTCGTCCCCTCGCAGCCCGCAATGTCTGCCACGGCTCTGCTTCAGAAGGCTGCGCAGATGGGGGCCGCCGCTTCCAAGGGCTCGCTGCTGCACGGCCTCGGCCTCGCGATCTCGTCCTCATCATCCGACCTGCAGGAGCGTTACCCGGCCGCCGGGGTTTCGTACGCCGCCCCGCGGATGGACGGACTCGGGCTGGGCGTGGGTGGCCGGGTGATGGGTCCTCCGGCTACCGCAGCGGCCCAGCTGGAGAGGAAGCCGATGACGTTGGATTTCCTGGGGTTGGGCGGCGGAGGCGGTTCGGCTCCGTCCGGGGGGCTTCCGACGAGTCTGCTGGCGTCCATGGGAGAAAGCGGTGGGCTCGGCGAGGGAGACCCGGGCTTTTGGGGCGACGGATTGGAGGATCGGAAACCTAGCCGGCCGGGGTTCATCTAGACCTGCAGGAGTCCTGAAAGTTCGCTCCGTGAAAATTCAAAATTTTCTCCCCGTCTCCGTATAGGTTGTGCAGTGGGTATATCTATAAATCCATTTTCGCCAAATTATTTATCACTGTGCCCTGTCCTTTTATTTTACGGGAGATCCAAAGTGAAACAAATGTTTTTTTTTTTCAATTTACAAGTGCAATACACTCCACACACCAGTTTTGGGTAGTTATCATCCACTTCTTATTGTTAAATTGGAATTAGTTCTTCCAACAAACACTTGAACAAGACCTCCGTTTTACTCTGATCATGTTTTTCAATTGTAGGTCATTGACTGCCATTGAATAATCGACTTCAACTTCATGCAAGTTGGCACAATACTTTTCTTTAAGTAGTAGAATATATGACTTCTATTTCAATTCACTGTAATATCAGAATGATTAACACATGGTTATGCAAGTGCAAGTTATCTTCTTCCTCAATTTACTAAATAAATAGAAAATATCACTTTCAACTCAACTGAACTCATTACCGAAGAATAGACTTTTAACCGTGTTAAAAAAATGCTAATAATAGAAGCACGGTTAAAAGGTGGTCAATTATCAGCGTTAAAAAAATGATGATAAAGTAATTTTTATAAAATATGTTTTGTGTTTATGTGTGTTTATAAATAAATAAATATATACAAACATATATACAACATACATACACACATATTATATATCTGTGTATTTATAAATATAATTATACATATTTTTTATTTATTTACATATATTATATATTAATATTTATATACATATATTAGAATATATAGATAATATATATCAGTTTGTTAATACACACACGCACACACATTATATAGGTATATAAATATTCATATATTTTTATTTTAAATAAAATGAAAATTATTTTTTATTTAGATATGGTTTATATATTTATAAAGATATTTTATATGTAAATATGTTTACTTATTTATTTATAAAATTAAATTTTTATGCGTGAATATATAGAAAATATGTATATATTGTTATATATTTGATTATAAATAATAGTACATTGTGAAAAATGATAAAATTTCAAATCCATAATATCAATATTAATGTAATCCCTGAGAATAAATTCAGTCCCCACTGAAAAAGGACAAAAAGACCCTCTCAAACAAGGTTGAAAATCCATCAAATGTTAAAAAAATTGGATACCCCGACTAAAAGCTCAGTTTTGGAGGACTTTTGGGCCTTTTGGAGGGTCGAAAAACAAAACAAAGCTCATAGAGCTCAGTCCAACCCTCTACGGCGTAGAGCTCATTACAGGTTTCGATTTGATATGTGGAAGAGCTCAAACAGACATTCGGATCAAAAGTTATGACCGTTTGAAGTTCAAGTTACGTTTTCAACTTATTTTAGATCTTTTATTACTTTTTTGTTTTTTATCTTCAAATTGTTATTAAATAACCATTACTCGATAATAATTAGTTAATTATTAATTAATTTTTTTTAAATTATTTTATAAGTCATTTTCACTAAATATCTTATATATCAAGTGTAAATGCCTATTTACCTTATCTAAAACATATTTAAAAAATATATATATTCTATTTATATCAATATCAATATATTTATATATTTATATATTTATATATTATTTTTAATGATTTTTTTGAAATATACCATTTATCAATGCTAATAAAAAAGCGTTGATAAATAGGGTCTTTATCAGCACTTCTAAAAAAACGCTGATAATGGGGGCACTTTTAAGAGTGTTAAAAAAAATGTTGATGAATGTGGTACCTTTATCATCACTTTTTAGCGTTGTTTGAAGGGCAACGCTGTGTAAAGCTGTTTTTGCGGTAGTGTTCAATCTCCTTTCAGATTATCTCATGCAAATAATGCTCATAATTTTTTATTATTTCATGCATGTGTGTTGCAAATTTCTGTTAGTGGAATGGGGGAGAGGCTTTCTCTCTCTCTCGAGAGCCTCTCATCCCAGGGCTTCTTCCTCCTAGTGTCAGAGCATCCGTCGGCGGCTGATGCTTATATCTGCTCTTCTTTCCGTTGTTGCAACTTCCTCTTCGGCTCTCTTCGCTCCAGCCTTGCTGTTGCGGGTTTCTTCCGCTGCTCTTTCGATCTTCTCCATCACACTTGACCCCATTCTTGGTTAGGCATGATGATTTGCAAGACCGATTAGGAGGTGTTGGTGGATGCTCGCAATGACGCTCCTTCGATCTTCTTGGTTCTGGCTTCTTTGATTCATTCTTCTAGGGTTTCAGCCTCGGTCTCATCTTTCCCATTTCTCGGTGGTTCTTTCAATGGTTCTGCATCAATCCCTTTGTTCTAGTTTTCCTTAGGGTTTCAGTCCCAATGTTCCTTCTTGTCCCATGACGACTTAGTTTCACCATTGCCCCTTCTCTGCCGCTCCTTTCTGCCCTGGCCTCTTGGTCCTTTGCTTCCTTCCAGGTTGGTCGAGTGTGACAGATTCCATGGAGGTTTTGGGATGTATTTGGGGAGCGGTACGAGTTCACTGGCGGTGCGAATGGTGGTGGCTTTCTACGGTTTCTATGTTCTTGCGGTTTTCTCTTATGATGATGGTTTTGGTTCTCTCTCTTTTTGCGGATGACAACTTTTAGTGGTGGCAATGGCTATGAATACAGGGATTGTTTCCTGTTTCTTCAAATTTTGTTCATTTTCTCTTTCTCAATGTTATCAGAAAAGCATTATTTGTCTCTGGTTTTTGGTTTTGTTCGTTCCTGGTTATGATGGCTACCGACCGTGTTTTTTATGACGGAAGCGTGATTGCCTGATGGTCGACAACGACAATGAAGTTGAAGTTTAAAGGTTTTGTGGTTGTGGCGGTGGATTTCGATGAAGTGAATGTCGTTGTAAGATTTTGGTTACCTTCTTCGGCGGTGTAGGAAGTGACTCTTGGTTCGAGGTCTCCTCATGATGGATGATGGTTTGTGGACCGAGGTGGGTAAGCTCGAGGTTTGAGCACTAGTATAAATAGTGGCTTCAACATCGAAGATATGGCGTCCGTTTTTTATAAACCGATGCAAAATGTATATGTGAGAATTTTTTGGCGTTAGTTTTAACATAAACCGATGCCAAAAACACCACCAAAGTTGATTTATGGAGTCATTTTTTACAATAACCGATGCCGTAAGTAAAAAAATGGCATTGGTTTTCAGTAAAACCGACGCCATAAATAAAAAAAAACTTTTTGGCGTCGGTTTTACTGAAAACCCACACTATAAATGAAAAAAAATCTGGCATCAGTTTTTATGAAAACCAACGTCGAAAAGTTTTTTTTAAAAAACACAGGATCACAAAACCCTCATTTTTTTTGAACTTTGAAACCCTCTCTCGACTCGCGATGCGCCTGGCGACGATATGATGATCCCAATGACGATTGTTGTTTATTTGCTTTTATATTTTTCATCATTTCACGATATGTGGTCTCCATTCTTCATCCTCTGTCATTATTTCATCATTTACGGAAGTATTTCTCTTCAAAAACCATTTTTCGGCTAACCATCATCCGCAATTTGATTTTATTTCTTTGTTATTGTTTATTGTTCATTTCTACAAACATTTTTGTTAGATCTTGTAGTGTTTGTTCTTCCAACGAATTTGAGGGAGAAAATTCAAATTAGGGATCCATTTTCCTTGGTGAAATCTGAATTTTGTAAGTTTTTTTTAAATTTTGAAGTTAAATTATTTATCATTTAGTTATATTGTTGAGTTATTGTTTCAATTATTTGTATGGAGTTGATTCTTATTTATAAATGTTGTTCTTAAAGTTTGTTTATTTTGATAAATTTTTTATTTGATGAAATTATCAAATTGTCATGATGATATATATTGATTAATGTTTTTGTGAAGCAATGACATGTAAAATATATTTCTTTGATATTTTTGTTTTGACATTGTGATGTGTGTTAAATATTGATTAATGTTTTGATGAAACTTTTATGATAAAGTGGTTGAACTAGATCTATTATGATGGGATGCTAAGAGAGGTTATGGATAAATGTACTATTTAGTTATATTAGATAACCAAGGATAAGTGGATGTTAGTCACCCGATGATGATGAATGTAGATGAATTTACAATAGGAAAAAGAGGAAAATAGCGGCAGTTGAATAAATTCACCTAAATCATGTGGTTTGAAGTAGAATTTATGTTTTTTTGATATTTTCTTAATAATGACGATATGAATAGTTGGAATGAAACGTTGAAATGATCTTGTGACTTGATAAATAATATTATGATAATTTTTGATGAGTGGTCAATGTGATTTTATATAATTAAATGGCAAATTATTTTTTTTGACAAGGTTATTCAACCATTGATATGATATTGTAAAAAACATACATATAGTTACAAAATCAGGATTTTCTACTAGTAGATTAGTTTTCATTTTATTCCTAATCATCATTGATGTATCCTATTTGATTACCAATCATTTTTATTGAATGTATTTATGTTTAGAATTTATCTGTTTATATATATATATTTTTAAATGTTTATATGTTTTAATATATTCATTGATTATATTGCAATATCAGGTATTGAATGTATCATAATTTGATAAATTTACGAAGAACCACTAGTGAATATGAAAAAGGAGTTGACGATTTATTTAAATTTTCTAAATGAAATATTCAAAACCTAGATTTTATTTTCTATCCATATTTTAAGTGTTTGAATATGAGAAAGTTAAATTCTAGAGAAATCAAGGATCATCTCATTTGCTATGGTTTTAGCCTTAATTATACACGATAGATCTGGCATAGTGAAAGAACTGAAAATTCAACATCTAATGTTGATGAAAATATTCATAATGAGGCATAGGATCGTATTGAAGAATTGATTTATGATTTAGGTATTGAAACCATAGAAAAAATAGCAACAGTTGAACAATTGTATAGAGATTTTGAGAAACCATTATTCCTAGGTTGCAGTAAATATACAGTGTTATCAGCAGTTTTGAGATTAGTTAACTTGAAAGCAAGAAATGACTGGGTTGATAAAAGTTTCTCTAACTTACTTGAGCTTTTAAAAGAGCAACTTTCAGAAGGCAACGTGCTTCTAGATTCTAATTATGAGGTGAAGAAAATATTATGCCCAGTGGGATTGGGGTATAAAAAGATATATGCTTTCCCCAATGATTGTGTGTTGTATAAGAAAGAATATGAATATTTATCAAACTGTCTTACATGTGGGACATCACACTATAAGATAGATAAAAAAGTAAACTTAGATTCATTCTTAAGTACTAACAACTAACCTCATTCAAAATCAATTATGTATACTTTCTAATAATTTAATCTAATAATCCCTTTATATAATTCCGACAATTCAACTATGATTCATTCTCAAGTACCAGAATCAAATCTCCTTCTAAAGAAATTTGGTACCTTCCAATAATTCATCATTTGAAGTGTCTATTTACAAATTCAATTTATAAAAAAATGTTCAGATGGTATTTAGATGAGTGCATCTCTGATGGTAACTTATGTCACCCTGCTGGTTCACCACAGTGGAAGAGATTTGATAAACAATTTTTTGATTTTGGAAGTAAAGTGAGAAATCTCAGAATGGGATTGTATACTAATGGAATGAATCTATACCGGAGCCTAAGTAACCAACATAGTTCATGGCCTGTTTTGTTGGTAGTTTACAAATTGTCCCTATATATATGTATGGAGAAAAAATATGTTATGATGAGCTTGATTATTTATGGACCAAAACAACTGGAAAATGATATTGATGTACATCTTTCACCATTGATTGATGATTTGAAATTTCTATGGGAGGCTGGTGTTAAAGTTTTCGATGCATATAAGAAAGAGTATTTTCTTCTTCGAGCTATGATAATGTTCACTATAAATGACTTTCCTACATATGAAAACTTATCTATATACAGTGTTAAGGGATATAAAGCTTGTCCAATTTATAGATAAGAGACTTCATATTATCAATTGCAGAATGGAAGAAAGACAATGTACATGGGACATCAATGATTTTTTCCAATTGATCATCCTTATTGTAGATTGAAAAAAGAATTTAATGGTTTACAGGAATACAATCTTCACCCATGACCATTGTTAGTTGAAGAATATTAAAACAAGGTGAAAAATATTGATTCGACATTTGGAAAGAAAAGAAGTTCTGGTCTTCAAAATAATATCTTGAAAAAATAGTCTATCTTTTTCGAACTACCTTATTGAAGATTTTTAGAGATAAAACATAACATTGATGTTATGCATGTTAAGAGAAAAATATGTGATAGTTTGATTGGAACTTTTTTAGAAATAAAAGGAAAGAAAAAAGATGGATTTCATTCTAGATTGAACTTGATATCAATGGGAATACATTTAGAGTTATCTCCCACTATATAATAAAATAGAACATATTTACCACTATCTTTTCACACATTAAGCAAGATTGAGAAGATGATTTTTTGTCAGTGTCTTCATGGTATTAAAGTACCCAGTGATTATTCTTCAAATGCGAAGAATTTGGTGTCATTGAAGGATTAGAAATTAATAGGTATGAAATATCATGATTGTCATGTATGGATGCAACAAAATCTACCAGTCACACTGCGCGGTATATTGCTGACAACTGTTAGAAAGACTATCATCAGGTTATGTAATTTTTTCAAATCCATTTGTATAAAATTCTTTAATCCAAATTTGTTAGATGTGTTAGATAATGAAGCTTCTCCTATCATTTTTCAACTAGAAATGTATTTCCCACCCACATTTTTTGATATAATGGTTCATTTTTTGATTTATTTGGTGCGTGAGATAAGAATATGTGGGATTGTTTATGTATAATGGATGTATATTTTCGAAATATATATAAATTTTTTGAAGGGATATGTTATAATTCCTTATCGACGAGAGGCCTCTATTGTTCAAAAATACATATCAAAAGAGGTGATTGAGTTCTATACTGATTATTTGTATGAAGTGAAGCATGGGATTTGAGGCTTAAAGGTAAAGTTCATTCCACGTGATGAAGTGATGCAGACACATTTATACATTTTGAACAATAGATAGGTGGTTCAATCATATATATTATCACATATTGTTGAATTAAAGTTATGATATCTGAAAAGAAATGAAAATTAGCTAATTATTAAGCATAAAAATAAATGTGTTTCATGGTTTAAAGAGAAAGTCACCATAGATATATCTACATCAGAAACATTGAAATGGTTTCTAGGAGGACCATATCTTAATGTGATCACTTGGTCTGGTTTTGATATTAATGGGTACACATTTTACACAAAAAATCTATATGACAAGAGTGCTGTTCAAAATAGCGGTGTAATAGTCATCGATGAAGCACTTCATTTTTTGATTTCCAAAGATAAAAACACAATTTCTGTATCAACGCTATATTTTTGAGCTCTTGAAGACATATGAGAAATTGATTATATTAAATTTTGAGTCATTGTGTTTAAGTGTAACTGGGTTGTAAGTAATAGTGGTGTGAAACATGATCAATATGGGTTTAAACTGGTTGATTTGAAAAGATTTAGTTGCAATGAGGAACCATTTATCATGTCCACACATACAAAATAAATATTTTATGTCATTGATCTATTGAATGATCAGTGGTCCATTATTTTGCAAGAAAAAAGAATCCATTTGGATAATGAGGATGACGATGATGATGATGTTATTGATTTATATGAGGCTTCTTCATCTATTACATAATTTCCAGATAATAATGACTATAACGCAGACATAGTGCATGCAGTACGAAATTATCATGCTGAAGGGACATGGGAAAACACTAAATTACTCTCCTAATTAATCTGGTAATAATTTACATTATTTTTCTTTTTTGAAATTTACATGTGTAAAAATTGTATTATTTAATAACTATTAGATATTTAAATTTATAAATGTTTTTTTCATTTTATAAGTAATGTATATATTTAATAGTTTACCTTATATATATATATTTTGGTTAAGAATCATAACATAATTATTTTTTTCTTTAACTTACACACGTGTTCCCTTTTTTTACTTAAATATTTTAGTTTTTTTGTTTTCTAATTATTCAATTGGCTAATAATATATAGGTCCACAAGAATTTCATTACAATTTCCCATTTCAATGAAAGATACAGATACAGAGACAAAGGAACATGTACTGAGGTATTTGTATTTTTTTCACAATATTGAATATCCATTAATATAATTATTTAATGAAAACAAAATTTTAATTTACAAAAAATAATTGCAGGACTACTGATGAGACTTTAGCGGTGGAGTCCTTTGCTTTTACTGTTACAAAATTGAGTTCTCGAGTTAGTAAATGTGGCATGACACGTTTACCAAAACTGTCACTTGATCATGGAGACGGGTGACTACATATTACTTTTGATGATAATAATAGTGCAACTGGACCAAATGCAACACAATTTATCAACTATATCTCCATACAAAGACATTTCAGGATTATCATTTTATATCCTGATTGGAAGTCCGTTGACAAGATGGAGAAAGATCAGCTTTGGGAGGCCAAAATGATATCTAAATCGATTTATTTTATCTTATTTTTTGAATATGATATATTTTAAATGACTAATTTTTATTTTATTCAATTATAGTTGACATTAAATTTTGAAGAAACAAAAGTAATTAAGAAAAAAATGTATTACTTTGGTGGTAGTTTGATGAAGAGATTTCAAAATGAAGTTAACAAAAAATTATGTTTTTGAAAAAAGACAAAATGAAAACCCATGCCTCAAGAATGACTTTATAGATGCAAATACATGGAAGAAATTTATTTTCATCCAACATGATGAAGCCTTTTTGGTATGATAATTATATTATATTGTAAAATTTCATATATATATGTACCTATTTACTTATTAGTTTACTTTTTTTATAACAAGACTCCAGGAAATCTCATCAAGACATCCAGTTGAAAAATGCATATCATCATACTTTATCATGTGGAGGGTATCATTTATTGGATCAAAAAATGACTGAGGAAAAGTTTGAAGCACTAAGAGCTCACTCCACTAGTGGTTCTGATGAGGTCCAGTTCGGTCCTCTATCTCCCCCACTCTCCATGAAAAATGGAAAAGATCGAGAAGAAGAAAAAATGAAAAGTATCTTACAGAGAAATCTAATGAAGTAGCTGAAAAAATTGTAAGTAAATATTATTTATTTTTCATGAATTTTTCTATTTTATAAATTAAAAACACTAATATAAAATTTTAAATTTTCATTTCATGATGAACTTCAGGAGCAAGATACATAGGGATCTTTTATCCCCGAGGGTATGATGAACATTCTAGCCACTACTTTAGGAAATCCAGAACACCCCGACCGCATAAGAGGATGTCAGGTGGGTGTTAGTATTCAGAAAGTTTTTGGTCCTTAGAGTAAGCAATCAAGAGACCCAGAAATTGAATCCTTAAAAGTTGAGATGAAATATATGAAATAGTCCATGGGAAATAAAATTCAATCAGTTGTGCAGGATATGTTAGAACAATTGATGAGACAGTCATAGTCTGTACAACCTTCCTAGCCTATCCAGCTTGCCCAGCCTGCCTACTCAGATCCTCCACCTCCTCACTCGGACCCAACCTTATACCGTGAGTTGTATGCTAGATATACTCATATAAGTATTATATTGTTAGGAATCGTGCATATTTTGGGGGATTATGTACATCACCAACCTATGTAAATGAGTCAGGTTAGAGTATTAGTACTTGATATTATTGATCTTACTGCTCTACTACCATTTCCTACTAAGGAGGTTACCAGAGTTGTAAATTGTCTGGGTTATTTTTTACTTTGGACATCTGGCCTTCTTCATTATCTTTCTTATGAGGTATTAAATTTTTAAATATTAATTACATCTAATTGAAAATTATTTATAATATTTTCTGATATTTAACTTATATAGAAGTATCTAAAAGCAAAATTAATGGCACAAATGAAACAAAAGGTTTAGGAACAAACAACTATAGATATTTCTGATATTTATGATGGAATAAAAAGATTATATCAAGCTTCTTATTCATTTATTAATATCTTTGAGTTTCATATGATGCCCGATATATGCAGAAGAGACTATCTATTGAGAATATTCATAAAAGATATCATGGATCTACTTGATTTTGAAGAGCTCAGTGAACGCGTTGTCATGACACGTCAAATTGATTATGTTTTCAAGGTTGATTTATAATCTATGGAAAACACTAGGTCATCTCTCAAGGATAATTGATAGGTTTAGAGTATGCCTTTTTAATAAAAAGTACTGGGGGGGGGGGGTGATTCTGAAAATAGTTTAAAGAAAATAACTTAACTTAAAGAGTTTAATAGTTGACAAACCAAGTGGATTTTGAAAAACATGAGATAAAGGGGTCATTATGATTTCAATACACACTTTTCAAGTTTATTGTACTTAGAGATTCATTTAGGTTTGGAGTAATTCTTTGGTTGAAATTAATTGGAATCTCGATTAATTCCCAAGCCTTTATTTCATATCTTGAAGAACCAAACCTTGACATAACAATCATATTGTAAAGGTCCAGAACTTATGAATGGAATAAAATCTTCCAAATCAGATTGAAATATCAAGAAAATGGGTAAGAAAAGGATTCTTATGTTGTCCAATTAGAACAACACAAGTCATGCACTCAAAACCCCACACCGACCGGTTAGAAATTAAGAGCAAATTAATCACATGCATCAAACAAGAATTAAAATAAGAAACAATTTAAGATACATGGAAAGAAATGTTTTAAAACCCAAATCACTTCAAAATAGTAGCTAACATATGCGTTGGAACTCCCTTAACATGTGTGTAGCTCCCTCACAACGAACGCCCACCGTTTAGCTCGACATCGGGAGGAGGAGGAAGATCAGGTGGAATTCCTTCTTCATTATTGACCCCCCTATGAGTATAGGGGCATCCAAAACTTCTAGGATGAATAAAGTAATCCTTGGGGTATCCAAATTGTAAGATATTGTCCTCCTGGTCGAACTTACAAATGGGGATCCCAAGGTTCTGTTTTATAGGAAAATTGGATGGTTGTTTTGGGCACACAGATTTATTAAAATCACATGGACCATAGTTTTCGATGGACATAAAGTCTTATATACTTTTTGAAAAAAATAAAAAGTTGTAGAACCACCTCCTAAATATCTTCACAGAATTTTTTTCACCATTTGGACAATTACATATATAGATATGGACAAATCACCACACACCACTTTTGACTTCGTGCGGATTCGGTGTGTTGGACAGATCAGTCTGGACGAGCCACCATATGTCCGAATTAGGATTGTGTTACTTGATATGAGTTGTATAAAATTAAGTTTTTGATCATCCCAAAAAATTTCATCCCATTGGGAGATACATATTGTGCTTAATGTTTAAAATAGTGGACAAATGTCATTGGGATCTCATGCAGTTTGGCCCATTTTTCTTCTTGATCATCTTCGGGGCCTCTAAATCACCTCCACCTACAATGAAATTATCAAAACAATAAACATTGACCTTTTTAATAGTGATAAAAAAAATAATTGAATCAAACATGAAGTGAAATTTGTTATTATATTTGGAATTTGCAATACAAATTCTGTTTAAAACAATGGTGTAAGGGTGAAAATGAAACAGTGAATCGCGACGCGATCACACCTCCACACCTAAACATTTACAATCATGGTAAAAGTCTCATTTTTAGAAATTATGCCTATATATATTTACAACTTCATAAATATTTAACATTCAATGAAAATTTAATTCCTTATAGAAATGTGATCGAAGCAAAAATCACACCGAGGAGTTATTCTCAGTGATCAAACAAAAAGATGTCTCAAAAATTGTATCAATGTGAAATTAAAGAAGTTTAATGATATAAATTTGAGAAAATATTTCAAAAGATAACCATTTCACTAATTCTTTGCGTGTGTATGTGAAAACCATTTCATGCCATTCTTTCCACTTTCTCTCTAGTAAATATAAGTTATTTTAAAAATTGTCTACTTATATAATCCTTTCCACCGAACCTACCCTATATCCTTTGAAATAAAATTCCAAGACCCACTCACTTAAGAATTCCAAGAAGTTAAACCATAATCTCCTGACCTAGATATCCCCATATGTTGCACATTTCATCACCCCCTCATTTATTATATTTTTTTTTCAAAACTTGCACTTAGAACAAATCTCACACTCTTCTCCCAACCCATGTTTGATCTCCTCACAACACTAATTGTAATAGTTATAACAAGATCAAAAGTCAAGGAAGGGTAGTTTTTTACCTCCCTAATATACAACCCCTTTTTTTGTTTTTTTGAGGGTGTACAACAGTTGGATAACAGGTACCCACACATAGGTCAATCTGGTACAATAATGAAATAGATCGGATAAGGAATGAACGTATGGAAAAATGATTTTGTAAAGTAGATAAAAATCAACCTAAATTATATTTACCTTCCATTAAGTAATAAATTTTCACACTTCATGGTTGGGTGCAAAGATGTGTGGAGAAATTAAGTGACAAAATTTTCCTTTAAACTATTCACAAAAAAGGGCACCATTCTTCTCAAAGGTTTCAAAATGATAAAACCATTTATATCATCAACAAAAATTAAAATTTCAAATGAAAGTCACAACAAAATATTTAATTCTTGCTGAAATGCAAATTGCATCAATTTTTTTTTTGAATGCTAAAACAACATGAAATATAGAAATTACACATGCATTTTCAATAACTTCCATGATTAAATGGGATTTATTTTCCATGATAAAGTGATCATAAAAAAGTAATATTTAGGCACAAAAGTGAGGGGGGGGGGGGAGGGGGGAAAGTAACAATACAATTCAACAAGATAAAAAGAAAAAAAGAAGAAAGATGATGAAAATTCCTAACTAACCCAGGAATATACCCATGCCCCCACACCTAAAGTGTGCAGTGTCCTCACTATAATAAAAGATAATGTGGGAAGGAAGGATAACACCTGGTGAGTGTCATTCATATATTGCTTCTTGAATATGAAGTTCAACCATCGGGGACTCTAGAATGGATTCATGGAAGTGCTTCTTCCACTACCCATTGATAGTAAAGGTTTGCTTGGTTTCTTTATTTTGAACCTGGAAAAAACCAAATAGAGAGACATTAGTAACAATATATGGTCAAAACTAGTGGGAACGAAGATTAACTGGATGAAACTTTAGCCTTTCATTGTAGAGGAGGACCTTCTACCCAATGTGAAACTGGTGATGAAGGATGAGATGGTCATGGGAAGCCTTGGTTAACTCCTTATAAATTCTGGAGTTCTCATATGCATCTCTTATCATTTCCTCTATCTCTTGAATCTACAACTTCCTTTGAGAACCTGAACCAGAAATATTATAATTGCATTGTTTTATGGCCCAATATACCCAATGCTCAATATCAATAAGTAGGGGACAACTCTTTCCAAACACTAGCTGATATGGTGACATGCCAATGAGAGTTTTGAAAGCAGTAAGGTAAGCTCATAAGGAATCATCGAGTTTAAGAATCCAATATTTTCTATTAGTTCGAACCGTTTTTTCAAGAATATTTTTTACCTCCCTATTTGACACCTCAACTTGACCATTGGTTTGTGGGTGATAAGCAATTGACACTCGATGCCCGAACCCATACCAACACA
Organism: Viscum album; assembly: GCA_963277665.1. Classification (NCBI taxonomy): domain Eukaryota; kingdom Viridiplantae; phylum Streptophyta; class Magnoliopsida; order Santalales; family Viscaceae; genus Viscum; species Viscum album. Next base: position 649,721,374 of record OY728119.1, read on the forward strand.
AAAGAGATTGCATTGTTTGGTTGTAGAAATGAGAACCCTAGTCACTAATGATGAACCTAGGTAATCCAAACATACAAAATATTTGGGTTCTCAAGAATTCTACAACTTCCTTAGAATCATTAGTCCTTGTAGCTCATGCCTCTACCCATTTTGAAACATAATCCATTACCAGAAGAATGTAAAGGCTCCCAAATGAATTGAGGAATGTTCCCATAAATTCAATGCCTCAAACATCGAAAATATCATGTAAGATCAAGGGTTGTTGTGGAATTTTATTTCTTTTAGATATATTCCCCATTATTTGACAATGAGAACAAGATTTACAGAAATCATGGGCATCCTGAAATAATGTTGACCAAAAAAGACCAGAATCAAGGACCTTGGGAGCAGTCCGTTGGGGACTAAAGTGGCCCCCACAAGCAAGAGTGTGAAAGAACCTAAGTATAGACTAAAACTCACTATCGGGGACAAAACTCCTGAGTACTTGATCACTACATGCACACCAAAGGTAGGGGTCATCCCAAATGTACCAACGAGACTCATGTTTTAGACGATCAAGCTGATTTTTATTGAAATCAACAGGAATGTAAGATGTTACCAAATAATTTACAATTTCATCATACTGAGGAATAACATCTTGCACTCGGTACAATTGCTTATTCGGAAACATGTCATTTATGGGAATATAGGGGGATGAGTCAATGTACGGGGATGGGTGAATCCTATTGATATGGTTAGCCACCACATTCTCTACTCCGTTTTATCTCTAATTTCTAAATTGAATTTCTGAAGGAGGATAATCCAATGAATGAGATTTGGTTTGGATTCCAGTTTCTTAAGGAGATACCGGAGGGCTGCATGGTCTAAGAACACAATGAATTTGGACCCAAAAAGGTATGACCTGAATTTTTCCAAGTAAAACACAATGGTAAGAAATTATTTTTTAGTTGTGGTGTATTTTCTTAGGTAGGGTCCAGTGTACGTGAGGCATAGGAAATGACATGTGGAGCTCTATCAACCCTCTTTGATAAGACTTCCCCAACTTCATAGTTAGAGGCATCATACATGATCTCAAATGGTAAATCCCACAAAGGTGGTTGGATTATTGGGGGGTGATGTGAGACTCCATTTTAACTTATTAAAAGTTTCCTCACATTCTTTATCAAAAACAAATTACTTTTATTTTTGGACTAACTAGGAGAGTGGGAGTGAAATCTTACTAAAGTCACAAATGAAACGACGTTAAAATCTATCATGACCTAGGAAAGACTGCACATATCATAAATTTTTGTGAAATGGTAGGGAAGAAATGACACCCACTTTTGATTTATCTACTTAGATACCATCCTTGGAAATGATATGTCCCAAAACTATACCTTGTCGCACCATGAAATGGATTTTTTTATAATTTAATATGAGATTATTTTCAATACAACAACTTAGGACTGAACCAAGACTACTCAAACATTCATCAAAAGAGGATCCATAAATAGTGAAATCATCCATTAATACTTCCATTAAATTCTCCAGGTAATCCAAAAAAATACTAACCATGCATCACTGGAAAGTACCCAGAGCATTGCACAGAAAAAATGGCATCCTCTTATATGAAAATGTTCCAAAGGGGAAAGTTAAGGTTGTCTTTTCCTAATCATTGAGGGCTATATGAATTTTAAAATATCTATAATACCCATCAAGAAAATAGTAATGGGACTTCCCTGCTAGCCTCTCAAGCATTTGGTTAATGAATGGAAATGGGAAATGCTCCTTCCTAGTGTGTTTATTTAGTCAACGATAGTCTATAAAGACACAAAAACTATTATGCACATGAGTTGGAACCAATTCATTATTTTAATTTTTGATTACTACAAGACCATTTTTTAGGAACTACTTGAATGGGACTAACCCATTGGCTGTCAGAGATGGGGTAAATGATTCCATTAGCCAATAATTTTGTTACTTTCTTTTTAACTATATCTAAGAGGTTTGGGTTAAAATGATGTTGTTCTTGCCTCACTAGTTTAGACTCATAATTTAACAATACATGATGTGTGAAAATTGATGGGATGATACCAGGAATGTCCGAAAGTGTCCATCCCAATGCTTGTTTATACTCCCTCAAAAGTTCAAGCAGTCGAAATTCATGATCAGGAGGGAGTAAACTAGAAATGATGATGGGAATCTTGTTTCCATTCTCAAGATATGAATATTTTAAATATTGAGGCAGTTGTTTCAGTTACAATTCAGGTGGATTTTGGATTGATGGGCATGTGTGTAAAAGTGAGAGGTCACTAATCTCATCTAAATTCTCAATGGTATCATCCTCAAATGATGAATGAGCTTTTACAAGCTTATTAGTATCATCGATGGTCATTGGATCCTTAGTGTTCAAGAAATTATCAATTAATAAACATGCATGACACTTTTCTAAACCACTATAACAATCATAGCATGATTTATTTCATAGAATTTCAATCAATGATGAAAACTCATAAAGTAGATCTGTGGAATGAAAAAAGTGTTTTTAAGGGAAGTGAGTACATCTGTAGAGTTAACAAAGAGAGATGAACGTTCTTATGAGGGGTGATTCATGGCATCAAGGATGTTGAAGTGGAAAATGCCACCACCAAACTCCATAGATAATGTACCATTGTGGACATTAATTATGGTTTTGGTAGTTTTCAAGAAGGGTCTCCCCAATATAATTGGGAAATGTCTATTCATCCTATCATCTTCCATTTTAAGAACATAAAAATCACCAGGAAAAATTAAAATTTTCACCCTCATAATAACATACTCTAACACACCAGAGGGGTGTGCGGTACTTCAATTTTCTAGTTGAACAAAAATTCCAGTGGGATTCAGTTCCCCAACTTTCAATGTAGAGTAAATGGAGTGAGGCGTCACATTTATAGAATCACCTAAATCAAGCATATCATTGGAAAATGAATACTCCTCTATGGTTAATGGAATCAAGAATGTCCCAGGATTACTTCACTTGGTGGGAAGTGATGGATATATTAATGCTGATACGTTCCTCCCCAATCTCACCTTTTCTTCTCCACGAATTCGCCTTTTGTGTGTACACATCTCCTTTAGAAACTTAGAATATCATGGAATTTTCTTCATGACATCAATCAAGGGGATGTTAACCTACACTTTTTTGAAAGTTTCCAATATTTCCTTATCAATTTCAGTTTAATTTTGTTTTCTTGGTTGGTTTTACCTTTATGGAATGGAAGAGGAATGGTTGGGCTAGGCAACTCATCAACAGACACACTCTTTCCTTTATAAGGGATTCTCTCAGGACAAGGTTTTTCAACATTTGGACTAATTTCAACAGTTGGGATGGTGTTTTCCTCAGGAGGGGATGATTCTAGAGGACGAGTAATTTAGATTTTAAGTTTTGTTCCACTCTTAAGGGTGATGGCACTAACATTTATCTTATCCCTAGGGTTAACTACTGGTTCATAAGGTAGTTTACCTGACCCATGGATTTGGATTTCCCCCACCGAGTTGGAAAGTTGTCCTAATTGGGTTTTTAGGTCTTGTATGGCATCTTGGGTGGTTTTTTGGAATTGGAGATTGTTGGTAGCCATTTGTTTCATCATATCTTCTAGGCTCAACTTGGGTTTTGAAGGGTTTTGTTGTAAATTCCTTTGTTGTGGTTGGGGATTTCTGGGTGGTGTTGGATGACTACTCTACCTTGGTTGGTTCCATTTTTATTGATATTGGTTTGAATACCCCCCTTTCCAATAAGCTTGTTTTTATTTCCACCCAGGGTTAGATGGATAATACGGTTCTTGCCTAAAGGGTTGGTTATAGGGGTGACCTGGAAAGATTTCCTCACAACTCTCAGAAGTTTCTCTCAATTGGGGGCATTGGTCAGAATAATGGGTTTCAAAAGAAAATATTCCACAATGGATGGGAGGAGGAGATTGAGATTTCCCTTGGGAAAGAGAAAGTTGTCGAATAAGGTTACTTACCTCTTCAAACTTCATGTCTACCTTCTTCCCAAATTTAGTACTTTTCACCTCATGGACACCTCAAATGGGTACACTGGAACTTGTACCAAATTATTGAGTGTTCTGTTCCATGTTCTCAATCAGGGCTCTTGTAGAAATTGGGGTCTTATCAACTAGAGCAAAACCTGCAGAAACATCAATTGTATTTTGATTAATAGGAATTAAACCTTCATAAAAACACTGAATTAAAAGTTGATCACTTATTTGGTGGTGTGGACATATTGAACATAACCTTTTAAAGTGTTCCTAATATTCATGTAATGTTTCCCCTCATGATTGACTTATACCAAAAATTTCTTTCCTTATAGTTGCAGTTTGAGAGGTTGGGAAATATTTTTCAAGAAAAAGGCGTTTCATGTCCGCCCGACCTCTTATTGGAGAATTAACATAATATAACCAATATTTTGTAGTGTATTCTAATGAAAAAGGAAATGCCATAAGCTTTACTTTTTATCCATCCACATTTACAGGTTTTAATGTAGAAAAAATAGTATAAAATTCTTTTAAGTGCTTATGTGGATCTTCTCCAGGAAGTCCATGAAATCTTGTAAATAAGTTAATTAGACTGGATTTTAGTTCAAAATTGGGTGCCTCACCTTGTATTTGAATATATGTGGGTTGGATATAAAAATAAGTCAAGGTTAGTTCTTTAAGTGTTCGATTGTTTTCAGCCATTTTATACTCGTTAATTTTAGGTTATAATTTGGTTCCAGAAGAAGAGGGGTTTAGAAAAGTCTCAAGTTGTGGCGTTTCCTCCTTCAAAGGGTTCTCTTTTGTGTCTCAGTGTCGTTGACATAGGATCATCTCCAGTCCAGGTTTGAAAGGTGGTAAGTATCCTAAAGTGGAACGCTTCATGAAACGAACCTACAAAATAAATAAATCATAATACACAGGTATATACAAAGGTAGAATATAAAACAAATAAATATTCACAAAATTTACAAAAATCTTATAAAAAACATGCACTAAAACCAAAGCGCTCCCCCGTAATGGTGCCAAAATTTGAATGTGTTGTCACGACATGTCAAATTTATTATGTTTTTAAGGTTTATTTATAGTCTAGGGAAAATCATAGGTCATCTCTCAAGGATCTTTGATAGTTTTAGAGTATGCATTTTTAATAAAAAGTAGTAAAAATGGGGGTGATTCTAAAAACAGTTTAAAGAAAATAACTTAACTTAAAGAGTTTAATAGTTGACAAACCAAGTGGATTTTGAAAAATATGAGATAAAGGGGTCATTTTTATTTCACTACAAATATTTCAAGTTCATTGTTCTTAGATATTCATTTAGGTTTGGAGTAATTCTTTGGTTAGAATTAATTGGAATCCCAATTAATTCCTAAGCCTTTATTTCATTTCTTGAAGAACCAAACCTTGACATAACAATTGTATTTTAAAGGTATAGAACTTATGAATGGAATAAAAGATTCAAAATAAGATTTAAATCTCAATAAAGTGGGTAATAAAAGTATTCTTATGTTTTCCAATCGGAACAACACAAGTCATGCACCCAAAACCTCACACTAGCCAGTAGAAATTAAGAGGAAATCGATCACATGTATCAAAAAAGAATTAAAATAATAATAATTTAAGATACATGGAAATAAATGTTTTAACAACCAAATCAATACAAACCAGTATCTAATATATTCATTGGAACTCCCTTGACATGTGTGTATCACCCTCACAACAAACGCCCACCGTTTAGCTCGACATCAGGAGGAGGAGGAAGCTCGGGTGGAACTCCTTATTCATTCTTGACCCCCCCTATGAGGATAGGAGACTCCAAAACTTCTAGGATAAATATAGGACTCCTTGGAGTCTCCAAATTGGAATATATTTTCCTCCTGGTCTAACTTACAAATGGGGAGCCCAAGGTGCCATTTTATAGGAAAATTGGATGGTGGTTTTGGGCACACAGATTTCTTAAAACCAATTGGCCCAAGGTTTTCGATGGAAATAAAGTCTTATATTCTTTTGAAAAAAACTGAAAATTTGTATCAAAACCTCATTAATTTCTCCACTGAAATTTTGGCACAATTTGGACAATCACAACCAGAGATATAGACAGATCACAACATACCATGTTTGACTTCATGCAGATTTGGTGTGCTGGACAGATCAGTTCATATGGGACACCATATATCCGAATTAGGTTTGGGTTACTTAAGATTAGTTGTAGAAAATAAAGTTTTGGATCTTCGCACAAAATTTCAGCCCATTTAGAGACATATATTTCTCTTAATGTTTAAAAAAGTGTACATATTTCATTGGGATCCCATGCAGTTTGGCCCATTTTTCTTCTGGATTATCTATGGGGCCTTTAAATCACCTCCACCTACAATGAAATTATCAAAACAAGTAACATTTCTCTTTTTAACAGTGATAAAGCCAAAATAATTTAATCAAACATGAAGTAAAATTTTTTATTATATTTTTAATTTATAATTCATATTCAGTTTAAAACAATGGTGTAAGGGTGAAAATGAAACAGTGAATCGTGGTGTGATCACTCAGCATGCTTGTGTTACAGTTGTTTTCCATTTAAGTAAACTGATAGTTCAATTTTTATTTATTTAATTAAATATGATTTAAATTAAATAACTATATCAATTTTTTAATTAGTTATCTACACACACTTATTATAAAAAATGAAACCACATGTGTTTATGATTTTATAGATCTAAAATTCATTTCCACAGATGTGCAATATGCGAATAATCTTAATAGAATTGCATATATATGTGAGAGATTATCCTATATGGATATTGGGTGTTGGTTTATTATATTTCTTGATAAGTAAGAATACAAACATAATTATGAAATAATGTTCATTATAATGTCATTAATTGTGAAATTTTTGTATTATAGGGGGCATTGTATGTTAGGCATATGTGAATGAACCTTATATTGGTTTTTCTCTTTACTAGGCGGTGTTCATAAAAAATTTACCACCTTGTTAAATAAGTAGGTTTTCTTATTTTTTATAAGTTCATTATATTTAATTATTATTGTATATACATGTATTATTAGTTGATATATATGAAAATGTAGGTCATGGATTAAATTTAACCAAGATTACATGTCGATAAAGAACCCAAATACAATCCAATATGTGACAGTAACGGTAATTATTTTTTATATTATATATTATATTGATTTTTGATATATATATATATATATAGGTTTTTATTATCAAGTTAATGTTTTATAACCACAATGTCATCATCAACAATGACATGTTGAATATGGTTATTATGTTCTATGATTCATGTATGAGATAATCACAACTGGGTTAACTACTGAATTTGATAAGGTTAGTTATATTAATTATTTTATATTTTATATCATAGTGTCACATCCATGACTTATTTTAAAGATATTTTTCATTTAATTTCCATTCTTGCTTTATTTTGGGGGTTTCCCATGCATTTTTGTGGAAATAGCGGGTTTTCAAAATTTGGGCCAAATCGTGATCCAATTTCCAAATTTAAAAATAACTTTTGTTTCTTTTATAACGCCTTCATTTTTTAAAATTTTACACCCATTCCACTTACCAATTGGAATCCCCTGGTATATTAAAACCACTGTATCAATTTTTAACCCATACGAATCCATAATAATGATAGATTTGGGTTTTTTTATTAAGGTGTTGGGCCAGCCCAAAAGCCCATTTCCTGCTTTAATTTTTTTAATTTTTTAATATCTCATTCAATTTTTAATATTTTCGGTGATTTTAACTCTCACCAAAACCCACTTACCCAAGTTGTTCCCCCATGCTCTACTTTACCTCTTTGAAGCTCATATTCATCACAAATTAGGGACAAACTTCTATGGATTTCTCAAATCATCTAGATTTGAAGAGGTAAATTGCTTATTTAATAAATCCTTCAATTTTTTACTCTTTTCCCTCCATTTTAGTTCTCAAATGACCTAATAAGACTTATTAAAACCTTAGTTTCATTTTTGGATGTTTGTAAATTCAGATACTGGTGTATTTGGGGTGTTTTATTCAAGATATCTCAATAAGTGAGTTTCGTCTCATGTTCCTCCCATTTTCTTAGGGTTTATTCCACTTTTCTTGAGGTTCTAAAATGTCCATAAGTTAGGGTCCATAACTAGAGTTTGATTTAGTTTCTTTTTGGTCAAATATTGGGGTTTTAGGTTGGATTTAACTCTCTTGTGGTGTAGTGGTGGTGCAGTTGAAGTTTCGTACCAAGATTTAAGGGTTTTGACACTTTTGGTAGGTGATTCCATATGTAAGAATTTATTTATGAGTTATCATGATTTATTTAATTATTTTTAATGTTCCTTATATTATTTTCATTGTGCGAAAACCATTTTTGATGGATTTTGTTAAGTGGTTAATTTTATAGTTTTACTTTTGCTTCAAATTGGGTGTTTTCCACGTGCAACTCTTGTTGTAATATTTGGGTTCATTTTATAACATATGAAAGTGGTTTATTAAATTTTGTTTGGGATTCCAATTATGATTTACTAGTGTATTGGTGTTATTTTTATTTTAAAAGAGGGATTTTAATTTGTTTTAGGTGCAAAAACTTTTCATGTTTCTTGAAAGTGTTTTATGAAAATTGTAAATGGGTTATTGAGTTACACAAAGTGTGTTAAGGAAGTTTATGTACTGTTTGGGTGGGTGTATGTTTTTAAAATGGTCCACTTTTTTTTGAAAGGGATGTTATGTGATTTTTACCATCTTGGAAACATTTTATAAAATTTATTAAAGGTTTTATCGAATTGTGAAAGATATATGAAACATGTTGTGGGCTGTTTTGGTGTGAGTATGATTTCAAAATGGATTTTAATGAGAAAGGGGATTATGTAACATTTGTGTGGTATTTTTTGTGTTTGTGTGATGTATAAATGTTATTTTAATTTGAATATGGTATTTCATGTCTTGTGGAACTTGTTTGAGCACAAGAGGGAAAATCTGGGTATCTAGGTGGGTGTACTAGTATGCTAGTGATCCCGTGGGGTTTGTCCCCAGTTTCACATAGCAAGTTTGACAATTACAATGATAAATAAACTATGATGATGGTGATGATGATTTTGGGGGACCACTAGGTTATGGTTATGATCCCTACTAGTGGCTCATGTGCATAAGAATGGATATTTGTATGGTTACTTTCACCGAGATACGAGGTACTTGAGACCCATAACGAGCTAGTGCCTAGGGGTTATTTCCCATTGTTTGTGCTCATTAGATAATTTATGCTTACCGTAGGCATACGGTATGTTTGTTTGAAAAATTCAGTATCTTCAGAATTCTATTTAAAAGTGTTGATTTTTTAAAGTAGGCCACTTGAAAACTATTTTTATTTAAAGTTTTATCTCTTTAAAAATATTAATAGCATCTCATGTTTATAAAAACTTGCAAGATTTTCATCTTTGAATGTTTATCCCATGGAATAATTTTGTGGTGGAATCCTACTGGGATTTGGATCACATCCTACTTACACCTTTAGGTGTAAGTAGACTTGGTTATTTTTGTCGTAGGTTTGGGTACGACTTTTTGTGCCAATATTTTAGGTTTTTTGCGGCCCTTCGTGATGCAATGTAGTGGAGATGGCTTGAGGGCGATGTCATTATCTTAAAGACTTAAGAAAATAAAATAATAACACAATTTACTATTCATTAGGGTCATATTAGTATTCATAAGGGTATGTTACTATTCACCAAAAAACAAGTTGGTTCCATTAGACTCCAAATAACATACTAAACACAATTGTAGATGACTGTTTTTCAAAATTCAAAACATAGAAGTGGAAAAAATTATTTTTAAAAGAGAGTTATAAATATCTACTTAAAATAAAGTTTCATGCATTTCCATTTATTTTTAAAAAAACTTGGGGTGTCACATTATCTTCACCTTCTAAAAATTACGTCCTCAAAATTTTATTTACTTATTAAACAAGTGAGGGTACCTTTTTCTCATAGCATTTTCAGACTCCTATGTTGCTTCTTCTACCATATGGTTTCTCCAAAAAACCTTTACCTGGTGGATTACCTTATTCTGCAATACCTGTTTCCTTCGATCAAGGATTTGAACTGGTTTCTCTTCATAAGAAAGGTTCTCTTCCAGCTGAACTGTTTCTGGGCTCAAGACATGTGATGAATCTGGCACATACTTCCTCAATATCAAAACATGGAAAACATTGTGTACCTGAGACAAACTCGGAGGCAAAGCTACTTGATATCTAACTGTTCCAAATTTCTTCAGGATTTCAAAAGGACTGATGAACCATAGACTTAACTTCCATTTCTTACTGAAACACATCACACTTTTCCAAGGAGAGATTTTAAAGAAAACATGGTCACCCATCTCGAAAGAGAAATCTTTCATTATATTATCTCCACAACTTTTCTTCCTACTCTGAGATGTCCTTATGTGCGGCCAAATCATCTTCACTTTCTCATACACTTCCTCTACTAATTCTATCCCCATTAACTTTCTTTCACCAACTTCATCCCAAAGTGCTGGAGTCTAACACCGATTTCCATACAAAGCCTTGAAAGGTTCCATCTGTACACTGGAATGAAAACTGTTATTATAAGAAAACTTGACTAAAGAAAGTTTCTGATCCCAACTTCCCTGATAGTCCATTGAACAAGCCCGAAACATATCCTCCAAAGTCTGAATCGTTTGTTCTGACTGCCCATCTGATTGAGGATGAAAAGCTGTACTAAAATTTAATTTTGTGCCCAATGACTTCTGAAGTCCCTTCCAAAAGTTAGAAGTGAACCTAGGATCCCAGTCAGATACAATAGAAAGAGGAACTCCATGTAACCTAATAATATCTTTAAGGTACAGTTGATAAAGCTGATCCAAAGTCATTGTATCTCTAATAGAAATAAAATATTCAGATTTTTTTAGCCGATCAACAATAACCCAAATAACATTTTTACCTCAAGAAGTCCTTGGTAGTCCCACCACAAAATCCATGGATACATTCTCCCATTTCCACTCTGGCACTGGTAAAGGATGAAACATCCCCTTCGGTAACTGCCACTTTTCTTTAACCTGTTTACATGTCAAGAATTTTATGGTAAAATCAGCAATATCTCTTTTCATTCCATCTCACCAATAATACCCCTGAAGTTCTCTGTATATCTTATTACTACAAGGATGAACTGAAAAGAGAGAACTATGAGATTCAAATAACAAATCTTTCTTCAACTGAGAATCACAAGGCACACACAACCTTTTTCCAAATATTAAAACACAATCTTTATCAAGGTTAAATTATAGAAGATTACCCATTTTAACCAATTCTAAATTTTTCTGTAGCTCATGATATTCCTTCTGTAATCACTTAATTTTTTCTGATAATAATGACTACACTGAAACCTAAGACAAAACAAATATATTCCCCACACCAACAACTTCTGAGCCAAAATTAATCAAATCATTAATCAATAGATCATATTCTAAACGTAACATGGTTAATGATGCATGATGTTTTCAACTCAAGGCATCCGCCACTTTGTTTTCTTTTCTGGTATGGTAATTGATCATGAAATAATAATCCTTTATTAGTTCAAGCCATCTTATATGCCTCATGTTTAATTCCTTCTGAGTGAATATATACTTCAGATTTTTATGGTCGATATATATTTGACATTTGGCTCCGTATAAATGATGCCTCTAAATTTTAAAAGAAAAAACCATAGCTGCCAATTCCAAATCATATGTGGGATAATTTAACTCATGAGGTTTTAGTTTTCTTAAAGCATAAGCAATTACCTAATAATTTTGCATCAAAACACAACAATGTCCCTTCAAAGAAGAATCACTGTAGATGAAAAACTCACTATTTCGGGAAGGCAAGGCCAAAACTGGAGCATTCACCAATCTCTTCTTTAGTTCCTGAAAACAAACATCAAATACTTCTATCCAAATAAATTTAACCCCTTTTCGTGTTAACTTAGTTATCGGGCTAGATAACCATGCAAAGTTCTTAACAAAACATCAGTAATAACCTACTAACCCAAGAAAACTACGAATATCTGTAACATTTGTAGGTATTTTCCATTCATCAACCACTTTTGTTTTGGTAGGATCAAATATTATTCCATCCTTATTTACAATTTTCCCAAGAAAAGAAATCTGTTGCAACAAAAAATCATACTTACTGAATTTTCCATACAGTTTCTTTTCTTTTAGGGTTTTTAAAACAACCCTTAGATGTTTTTCATGATCCTCTTTATTTTTAGAAAATACTAGGATGTCATCAATAAACACAACCACAAACTTATCCAAGAACTCATGAAATACTCTATTAATAAGATTCATGAATACAACAGGTGCGTTAGTTAACCCAAATGACATAACAACAAATTCATAATTCCCATATCTAGTACAAAAGGTTGTTTTTGGGATATCCTCCTCCTTCACCTTTAGCTGATGGTATCCAGATCTCAAGTCAATCTTGGAAAAGTACTGAGATACCTGGAGCTGATCAAACAAGTCATCGATATGAGGCAATGGATACTTGTTTTTAACAGTGATGTTATTCAAATATCTATAATCAATGAAAAGTCTCTTGGAACCATCTTTCTTTTTAACAAGCAAAATAGGATCACCCCATGGTGAAGTTCTAGGATGAATAAAGCCTTTATCAAGAAAATACTGTAATTTATTTTTCAATTCAAGAAGTTCTATTTGAGACATATGATATGGGGGTTTTGAAATTGTCTTAGCATCAAGAACTAAGTCAATTGTGAATTCGACTTCTCAATCAAGTATGAAACCGGGTAACTCATCAAGAAAAACATCAAGGTATTCATTTACCACTAGCACATCATTAATCCGAACGGTTCCCTTGATTTCAACAATATGATCAAGATAACTTTCATTTCCATATTTCAACAGTTTCTTAGCTTCCTGATATATTATCAATTTTATGGGTTCATTATTATATACAAACTGAAACTCTTTCTGAAAAACAACTTCTTTAGCTCTACAGTCAATCTTAGCATGATAAACAGAAATCCAATCCATTCATAGAATAACATCAAACTCAAATAAGGGTAAAACAACAATTTTTTCAAGTAAAGTCTTTCCACATAACATGATAGAAAGATTATTATAATTCCTCTTTGCTATAATATTTCCCCCTGGTATTTTAACAACAAGTTTTGGTCTCATTTGTTGATGTGATATTTACAATTTACCAGAAAATTTCTCTGAGACGAAGGAATGTGTAGAACCCATATCAAACAAAACTTTATAAAAATATAAGTAAACAAACAAAGTACTTGATAAAACTTCATTGAATGGCTCTACATCTATTGATGTAGTCAAAAAAGATCTCACTACACCTTTATGCTTATAGTCTGGCTTCTTTGCATCACTTGGATCTCTCTTTGGGTAGACATTTTCATAGTGACCTATCTCACTGCATTTAAAACACTTAATATTTTTCTTATCGGGATTAGTATTAGGATCATTTTCATTAGAATATCGGGCCATATGTCCAAACTTACCACATTTAAAACACTTCTCAGTTTTTCTAAGACATTCTCCAAGGTGCTTCTTGCCGCACTTTTCACAAACTAGAAACTAGATTTTCTTACCATCAAATTTCTTTTGTTGATTATTACCCATAAATTTCCATCTGGACCTCTTCTTCTCCAGGTTTCCAAAATTCATGTGATCATTATCAAACTCCATCTCTACTATCTCATCACATCGAACAAGTTTCTCATAACTTTTGAATTCACGGGAGGCCAACTCCCTTCGATACCTTGGCTTCAGTCCTGAGTAAAAGCGGTTGATTTTCCTATCAAGATCCAAAATAATATTTGGAGCATACCTTGAAATTTAGGTGAAGTTCTCTTTATACACGACCAATGAATCTTCCTCCATTTTCTTAAATTCAAGGAATTGCTTCTCCATCCTAAGTCGCACCACCTTAGGAAAATATATTTCAAGGATTTTTTTTAAATCCATTCCACTCTAAGGCATAAATATCCAATATATACCTGATATTATTTACCATTGAACACCACTGATCATCTTCAACTTCAAAACAATATGATTGTCTGAACATCCCATAACATCAAATATCTTTTCAAGGGATTTAATCCATCCGTTAGCTGCTACCGGGCCATAAGATCCATTGAAAGTAAGAGGGTGTTGTCTCATAAAATGTTCCACTATTATCATGTTATGTTGTAGTAACTCTAGTATTTCTCTTGAATGGATGCTGCCACCATTTATTTCTTGCATTATCTAAGCCATTATTGTCATAAACTGCTTGGTTCCAATCCCTACCATTTCGAGCTACAGATTCAGAAGGATGTCGTTCTGTCAGTGCCTCTCCTCTTCAGCTTCCCTGTTTCTTCTACAGACAACCATTATGAACAAACATATCTTAGATGAAGCAACATGGTAATCTTTAAATGCTATGACATTTCAAATTAATCATAGAGTAAAAATAATTTATGGTATTATTTTAACATCATCCTAACCCCTAAAGTTATATAAACCATCCTATGATACCAAATATAAGGACCCAACCTTATTACATTACATAATATTAATTTTAGTCAATAAATCACTTACTTTTACATTTAGGATATTTTCAAGTTTATAGATTTAGAAAATTGGGACATAATACATTCATAATATTACACATTGTTACAGAGCAGATACCTTAAAAACAGTTTCCATTTTTTTCAAAATATAAAACATTAAAGTTTAAAACATGATTTATTTGACAATTATTCAAAAATTTAACATGTATTACATTTCTTTACACATCCTTATAACCTGTTAAAATCATTTAAAAACTTGGGATGATCACAAAATCTCAGAAAGGGATATAAAAATAAGGAGAGAACACATTAGTCCATGAGCACTTGTAACGTATGAAATCATTTTCAAAAGACATACTTGTTACCCATATATACTTACTTTGTGAAAAATGAGATTTAAAAAATATCCACACAAAACATAAGAACATAAATAGAATCATAAAGGTATCTTGTGGAATTACTTACATAATCTTGTAACCCTCTCAGCTACCTTATAATTTGTAACTCTCATGACTACCTTACAATTTTTGTAACCATTGTAGTTACACTTGGAGTAACCATATAGGCAACCTCCAACTTACAGATACCCAATTAATTGGAGGGAAATATAGGTCCCACCATTCATCATAAATAATTCCCAAGATCCAGAACATAATCATACAACATGAATAATAGTATAAAAACATTGTTTTTGAATTTTGTAAAACAGAATTTTAAAAGAAGATTTTAAAAGAAAAGTCCATTATAAATATCATATAATTAAATTGAGACTTAGTAGAGTGGATAGAATATGTATAAAAACTGTAAATTCACATAATTAAACATATTATATACAAAACCCATCACACAAACAATTTTAATACCACGTAAATAATGAAGTTTAAGGTTAACCCAAAGGATGAAAATCAGGTTAAGAATTCCCTTATAAATATCATACAATTGAAAAGAGACTTAATAAAGTGAATAAAATATGTATATACACTATAAATACACATAATTAATCATACTATAAATAATTTTTATTATACAAACAATTTTAATACCACATAAATAATGAAGTAGGAGTTTAACCCAAAGAATGGAAATCGGGTTAAGAATTCCCTTGCCTCGGGCTTGTCTTACTTCAAAATTATTTAAACCTTATGTATAATGGTTAAAAGAGTGTTATTAATATCTTAAATAAACATATATATCTTTATAATACCTTATATTATCATTTCATTACATCATTTCACCCTTTATTTGTTAGTATTTTGTTCCTTGTACTGTTTTTGGGTGAGTTCTTTACATGATTTCCATGATTGGTTCATGATGGTTGTTCTTGTCAATTGGAAGTGAAACTACAGAATTGGAATGGAGTGATATTTACATATTTTAAGAATCCATAAATTATACCATTTATCAATTTTAATTCTGAAATTAAGATGATTCATAAGTTAAAACATCAATGATGTTCGTTTAGATCATTTTAGTGGTTCTTTGATAATAACGAACTCATTTTGTTTTATAATTTAAAACCATGTATAAAAAATAATTACAGAATAATGGATGAGACATAATAAATATATTATAACCTTGTTCAACAATAAAAATGGTTTCATGACCATCCTTGAAGGAATTAAAGAAAATTGAAATCACATCGTCCATGATGTCGGTAATTCGACACATCACGAACAATGTTTTCAAATCCTTGAATAAGTGGGGAAGGAGAAGAAGATTTATGATGAATTTTACATGAAAATGAGAAAATCCATAATATTAAAGATTATATATCTTTCATGCCTCTTGGATAATATGAGGTGAGGAAAGAAGAATAAAATAAAGGAACTCAAAATAAAAGAAAATTTGAGAAATTCCTTAAGAAAATTCAACATCCTAACGGCATCGTTTAAATTTTTATAAAATAATTTGATGAGAGAAAGAGGGTATCTCATAAATCTTAAATAATATGGGTATTAAGGGGGATATGGAATGAAATATCCCAACATAATCCAAAGGAAATGAAAAAGAATAACATAAAATCAAAGGAAAGAAAGAAAACGAAAGCGGATGTTTACCTCTTGATCTCTTCTCCTTAAGATCCCACTTAAGGCCTTTGGTTTTGGCCTTTTGGTGAGACCAGAAGATCTAGGACGTGGGGAAGAGACTTGGGAGGAGTATTGGGTAGAACTTAGATAAGACTCATGGCTTTATAGGTGTGGGAGGAAGAGGGGAATGAGGGTGGTATTTATAGTGGAGGAGAGGGGGTATTTTTCATTATTTTAATCATTATTATAATATTTTTGCTCAAGACTATGAATAATATTAATTCATGTGACCAAAAATAGTAATAATGGCATGTGAGTTCTAACCAAGTTTCCTTACATCACTTATGATGTCATAAATAGTGCATTTAACTGATAATTTGAATATACGGTATTTTAACGTATTTCACTATTCATCGAATATTCAAGAATTTCAGAAAAATCCTAAAAATTACCCCTTACCATTTCTCAATGTGTAGAATTCAAAAATGAACTCCATTTTATGAAAATAATTTTCTAAATATTATTAATTTAATTTTTAAATAAAATCATACTTAATTAAAAATTAATAATTTAAAAACTATAACTGCTTTTATATCACATTGAAAAATTAACCAAGATGTCATTATCTTAAATCCTAGAGAAAATAAAATAATAACACAATTTACTATTCATTAGGGTCATATTACTATTCATATTACTATTCATAAGGGTATGTTACTATTAAAAAAAAACAAGTTGGTTCCATTAGACTCCAAATAACATACTCAAAACAATTGTAGATGACCGTTTTTTGAAATTTAAAACATAGAAGTGAGAAAAAATATTTTTAAAGGATAGTTATAAATATCTAATTAAAAAAAAGTTTCATGCATTTCCATTTATTTTTAGAAAACCTTGGGGTGTTACACACAATGAGTTTCATGTAAGTTATTTTGAAAAAGTATAATGAAAGTCTACCCCTTATACTAGGAGACCATTCGGGCCTCCCTCTGTTAGTGTCCCGATTCTATCTCGGAAAAAAAATTGAGTTGCCCCTTATAGTGGGGAGTATATTTGTGTATCCCCATATCAGTAACTTGGTTTTGTCCCTAGTGTTGGTTTGGAAATATATAGACACTTTAAAATTTATTTAACCTCTAAATTACTCCTTGAGTAAACATCAGTATTGGAGTGCGCCCAATAGTTTTTTTTGAAGTAAGACTTCAGTGACCTCGTTCATTTTGTTGTTCGTTCCAGGTAAGTTTCTTGAGTCTTGTTTGGATAGTGTTTTTGGTGTTTTTTTTTGGGATATAGTTTGAATATGCTTGATAGTTTTAGGAAGTGGTGTATGTTTTGTTTGGTGATAATATTCCTTACTTGATTGATCAATTTGAGGTGTTTTGGCCTTTTGGGGGTGGGTGAAACTTGGAAAAGGAGTCCATTTCGGCCTTTCGGTTGGGTTTGGTTTTTGCTTTTGGCCTTTCTGTGACTTTATGAGGGTGGAAAGTTTTATTTTGGGGAGAATTGTAACATACATAACCTATTTTAAAATTATTTTCATTTAATTTCCATTCTTGCTTTGTTTTGGGGGTTTCCCATGCATTTTTGTGGAAATGGTGGGTTTTCAAAATTTGGGCCAAACCGTGAGCTCATTTCCAAATTTAAAAATTACTTTTGTTTATTTTATAAATCCTTTATTTTTCAACATTTTATACCCATTACACTTCCCAATTGGCATACCCTGGTATATTAAAACCACCATATCAATTTTTACCACATAGGAATCCATAATAATGATGGATTTTGGTTTTTTTATTAAGGTGTTGGGCCAACTCGAAAGCCCATTTCCTGGTTTATTTTTTTAATTATTTAATATATCATTCAATTTTTAAGGTTTTTTGGTGATTCAAACTCTCACCCAAGCCCACTTACCCAAGGAGAACCCCCATTCTCTTCTCCCCCTCTTTGGAGCTCATATGCATCGCGAATTAGGGTGAAAATTCTCTGGATTTCTCAAATCGTCCAGATTTTAAGAGGTAAATTGTTTATTTCATAAATCCTTCAATTTTTACTCTTTTCCCTCCATTTAAGTTCTCACATGACCTACTTAGACTTATTATAACCTCACTTTCGTTTTTATCTGTTTTTAAAATCCAGATACTGGTGTATTTGGGGCATTTTATTCAAGATCTCTCAACGAGTGAGTTTGCTCTCATGTTCCTCCCATTTTCTTATGGTTTCTTCCACTTTTCTTGAGGTTATAAAATTTCCATAAGTTAGGGTTCGTACCTAAGGTTTTATTTGGTTTATTTTGGTCAAATATTGGGGTTTTAGGTTGGATTTCACTCCCTTATGGTGCAGCAGTGGTGCAGTTGAAGTTTCACACTAAGATTTAAGGGTTTTGACACTTTCGGTAGGTGATTCCATGTGTAAGCATTTCTTGATGAGTTAGCACAATTTATTTAATTATTTTTAATGTTCCTTATATGCTGTGAACTTTGAAAAAACCATTTTTGATGGAGTTTGTTAAGCAATTAATTTTATAGTTTCACTTTTTCTTCAAATTGGGTGTTTTCTATGTGTAAATCTTGTGGTAATATTTGGGTTCATTTTATAACATATGCTAGTGGTTTATTAAATGTTGTTTGTGATGAAAATTCTACTTTGGTTGGGTCTTGGGGTGATTTTGGATTTAAAAGAGTGTTTTTGAATGGGTTTTAGGCACAAAACCTTGTCATGCTTCTTGAAAGTGTTTTATGAAAATTGTAAATGGGTTATTGAGTTGCACAAAGTGTGAAAAGGAAGTTTATGTAATGTTTGGGTGGGTGTATGTTTTTAAAATAGCCCACTTTTTTATTAAAGGTATGTTATGTGATGTTTAACATCTTTTAAATGTTTTATAAAATGGCTTAAAGGATTTATCGATTTGTGAAAGAGATAAGAAACATATTGCGGGCTATTTTGGTGTGAGTATGATTTCAAAATGGGTTTGAATGAGAGAGGATATTATGTGACATGCTTGTAGGATTTTTGGTGTGTGTGTGATTTGGAAATGTTATTTTAATGTGAATATGGTATTTCATGGCTTGTGGAACTTGTTTGAGCACAAGAGGGAAAACCCGGGTATCTAGGTGGGTGGACGTGTACTAGTATGCTAGTGATCCCGTGGGGTTTGGCCCTAGTTTCACGTAGAAAGTTTGATGATGTAAACACTAACTAAACTATGATGACGACGATGATGATGTTGGGGGACCACTATGTTATGGGTATGATCCCTACTAGTGGCTCGTGTGCATTAGAACAAATATTTGTATGATTACTTTCACAGAGATATAAGGTACCTGGGACCCACAACGAGCTAGTGCCTAGGGGTCATTTCCCATTGCTTGTGTTCATTAGATAATTTATGATTACCGTCAGCATAAGGAATGTTTGTCTGAAAAATTCAGTATCTTTGGAATTCTATTTAAAAGTGTTGACTCTTTAATGTATCCCACTTGAAAACTATTTTTATTTAAAGCTGCATCTCTTTAAAATTCTTAATAGCATCTCATGTTTCTGAAAACTTGTAAGATTTTAATCTTTAAATGTTTATCACATGGAATAATTTAGTGGTGGAATCCTACTGGGCTTTGGATCACACCCTACTTACACCTTTGGGTGTAAGTATACTTGGTTATTTTTATCGCAAGTTTGGGTATGGATTTTTGTGCCGATGGTTTGGGTTTTTTTGCGGTCCTTCATGATACAGTATTGTGGAGATGGATTGAGGGTGGTTCCTCTTGCAATGAGGAGGTTCTTGGGCTGTAATTTTTGTTTTTTCATTTTTAATAGTCTTTAAACATTGTTTTAAATTGTGTAATTCAATTATAAAATTTAGTAAAAGATGTTTTGGTTTGAAAAATCCAGATTTGTTTTATTGAATTTGTTTTTTTATTTATGTTTATAAACTCAAGTAAATAATTCCCAAATTTCATTTCATGATAGCTGAACACTTGTTCTAGACCGTGGGGATTAGGAACGCCCTTCGGGCCTTGTTGTTGACCATGTCGGGTGCCAGTTTTGATGGCGACCGGATTCGGTTTGTGACACATAGTATTCTATTTTTTAATCTCATATCATTCAATGTTATTATAAACATTCAATGATGCCGAGTCTTATATAAAAAATGAACTTAACCATCTTTGATCTTTGTTTGAGAACTATTTGTTAAGTATTATTATGATTTAAGGTATGTATATTCTAATGTTTATGATTAATATTATATTTTCCTAATAAAATGTGCTCAAAAAACTAATTCTTTTGTTATAATAGGTGTTTTAACATAATGATATCAAACGAATGCTTCAAAAATAACAAAAAAATAATCATGTTTTAAATTCCGGGTATGTGTTTTTTAATTATAATTTATAATACAAATGCGTAAATAATTTTTTGATAAACTAGATAAAAGTATTTATCTTTTTATATATTTTTAGTCAATGATACATGCTATTTGATTGTTATATACTGTTTTTTTATTATAGGGATTCTGATTATTTTGGGGGTGTAATATTCAAATATTTCTATTTTTTAAAAAAAAATTGGCATTGGTTTTTAAAAAACTAACACCGAAAAGGAGACTTGACTTGTTTTTCAGTGTTAGTTACTTTCATAAACTGATGCCAAAAACTAAGTCGAGTCTCCTTTTCAGTGTTAGTTTTTAAAAACCGATGCAAAAAAACTTATTTTTATTCCACCTTTATAGATGTTAGTTAAAAACCAACGTCTAAATTGGAAAAAAAACTGATGTTAAATCATGTTTTTTCACTAGTGGAGGTGGATTATGGCAGTTTTTGAAATTTTGATTTTTGAGATTTGAATGTTGAATTTTTGAATTTTAAATGTGGTGTATAGTGGTTTAAGTGGATGTGGGATATGCGTGAATTTGTGGCTCTCTATGTATGGTTCCCACTTAACCAAAAAGTGTCTTTTTAAAAAATATAAAAAATGTATTGTGGTATGCGTGTATGTTTCACGATCTTCATGTATATTTATGCTTGAAAATTTATGTTAACACACCCAACATTTCATGCATGATATTCTCAATTTTTTTTGTTTGAATTATATCATGGTCTTCTTGATGCTTTATAGTGACTAAATCCTTTTACACATATTATTATATGATTTTAACATAAACATCCAATAATCATAATCCAAATATTGTGAGATCTAGTGTCTTTGGAAGACTAGGTTCATAATATATAAAAAATAAACTAAAATAAAACAAATTTATCTTAATCTCCATAATTTTATTTTAAACCCATTTAAGTTCCTAAAATTGTATAGGGTAACATGAGGAATATATAAATAGAAGAGGTGAAAATCCCAACAAGATAATAAACATGATAATAAATCATATCATATGGGTCAAAAGACATAACATGATATCATGAATGACAAGGTTCATGGATAATCATATGAGATCATAACATAAAGAAAATATATTCATAATATCGTGAAAACACAGGAAAGTGAAAACAACATATAACATGACATAAACATAAGTCAAGACTAATAGTCGCGACAACATCACATGATGGATGAAGTTTCATCATGTATTAGGTTTGATCCCTAATACCATACATAACGTCTCATGAGAATAAACATTAGCCAATACATTAGAGCACTATTTGGGAACACTTATCATAACATGTACATGCTTATGTGTGCCACAAAAGGAAATCAATCATAATACATAAACATAAGAATTACCCATGAAAAGAAACAAGTTGTATAATATCGCCTCATCATAATCATAGGAGATTTCATATAAATTCCAAAGAGAATAATGAATTAAATATTTTAGATGTTTATATCTGAGTACATAAGCACGAGTCTCAAAATATAGTGTTCATTTGGAAAAAATATCATGATAAAGGGTGGATAATTGATTATATAAATGAACTTTCAAAATGGTGTTTTAAGGAATTGGCTAAATAATTTTGAAGAACAAATATGTATGACATTGTATTTTAAAAATAGAATGGTTATATGTAAAATATTATTTTATTTAATGAAATAATTAATGAGAATAAATAATTTAAATTAGTGTTACATAAAAGGATTAAGGGATAGAAAATTTCCCCTTAATTGGGTTTGATTTTAAAGGAGACATTTGATAAAGAATGTAAGGCATGCATTTATTGGTACTGGGACATGCAATGGAAATCAGAGGGCCAAATTTTTTTTTACCATCATAGATATATAACTTTGTTGTCTCTAATGGTTCAATCCCTAATATAGGTTTTAATATCTTGCATGAATTTATTTAAGCAAAAAATATAAATGAATGATTACCTCATTCAGATTGATGGAATGTTTGACATCATCTCATCATCAATGACCATTTATCAAATGATATGTGGTCGAATACCTATATATTGTTAACAAATTATTCAAGAGACCATGGGAATACTGATTGTTAGAATCCGGGTGTTAGCGCGGAGGTCTGACGATGCCTTTGACGTCCCGATGATCACCACGATGTCGTTCCTTCGATCCACGAAGGAGATCGAAGATTGAATGATTAGAATGATCCTTTCTCTTATATGATACAGGAAGGAGGAGAGAGGAGCTCTCAAATTCTTGGTAATGAATAGTTCCTCAGAAATGAGCTCCGCTTTGCTTATATAGTGGGGATTAAACACCCAAAAAGGGTTTCTCGACCCCTCTATATATAACGCTCACTAAATAAGGCATAAATGACATGTTATGTCCAACTAACCATGTCATAAATGCAATTTATATTTTATAACTTAATTTTAATATATAATAAATATATTATGTGATAAAATCAAGTCTTTAACTTGACTCGTAATTTCCAAAAATATTAATTGAACCTTGAATATTAACATAATATTGGTTCGTATAATATTTTTTAATGTATTTAATTAATACCCTACGAATAATTTTAATAAATAAATTCAAATACAATTATTATATACTCTAATAATAATGAATTTATTTATTTTTCAGTGATCGTTTACTCTCATACATATCTCGGATGCTATGGTGGGGCCCTCCATGTTCTATACACTTATTCATATGAACTTTGCATACTTTTTTATGCACTATGCATGTGACCCTCTAGGTACTTATCTTGATAGTAGTGAATACAATTCACAAAATAAGAACATAATATAACAACTAATCAAATCCCCTATAGAGATAAGGAAAATTCATAACAAAGAAAACCTTTACTACAAACACACACATGTAATATAATCACTTTTTCTCACAATATATCATAAAGCAGGATGCACCCCTTATGTCATCACCCATTCTTGCTTTATTATTTGTTGACCTAACTAGATGGAATTACCTTATTTTACAATGTCCATGGATTTAGTAAAGGTACCACCATCCTAATCAACTAGGCCTGAGATACCACTTCATTTTGGAAGCAACAAATTCTATCAAGATTATTCAATCAATGTCATACCACCAATGACGCACCCAACACAAGCTACCTCGCTATGACTTTAATTCCATAGTTTTTTCCTTACATCAAAGTAAGTGATCAAAAAATATACACTAATAATAATCTCAAGTTAGGATAATATTACATATGTTTGCATATATGAATGACCAATGACACATAAAACATGTGGTATTCCTATTGGTAGGTCAGTCCTCGTGATCTCATCTACTTCAGATCACTAAGTGCGAACTTAATGTGAAGAAGTCTCAATGCTTATGAGACCCCAACACCTGATGGTTACACATCATCTATGTCTTTTCAACATTATATATTTGGACCATAGGAAATAAGTTTAAGATTATTGTCATGGTATCTATAGGTTCTCATTATAGCCCAGGAGCTGATATAACCTTTTGATATTAAATGTAATTTAAGGACATTACCATAAATATAGTCGAAGTAGAAGTATCAAAACTATTATGGTAAGGTAAAAACATGTATATATCAAACTGTATACATGTAATGGTAGTCAAAGTACATACATGAGTTGGGTATCGAGAACCCACTTAAAACACTCCCACTTGGACCAGAACTGTAACGACCCGAAATTTTGAATAAATCTTGTTTCCTAATTTTGTGTGTTATTTTATTTTTATACTCAACAAAACTGTTTCATTTGATAACATGAGTATAATTAAAATGAGACCGTTGGGTTTTGACTGTTATATGACCATTTGTCAATATGACCGCTGGAAACTAAACGTTTCGATTATTGTCTCTAAATACAAGTGATCTTGGTTAATTAATATAAAAAGAAGATTCCACTACTGGAAATTTAGGTTATAGCCACGATTTCAAACCGTGGATATAAGCCCAAAAACCGTGGCTATAGGTTATAGCCATAGTTTAATGAACCGTGGCTAGTATTGGCATGGCTATAGGCCAACTCCTATAGACACGGTTTAAAATCGTGGCTAAAGCCTATAGCCACGGTTCAAACCATGGCTAAATCCTTATAGCCACGGTTTTAAACCATGGATAAATCATTATAGCCACAGTTTCAAACCGTGGTAGAAGGTAAAACACAAACAATCCTTATATCCACGATTAGAAACTGTGGCTATAGATCAAAGTTCAATAAAAAAACACAGCAGGCCTACAGGCCTGCCAGCCCCCCTGCCCCTGCCAATCCCCCCTGCTAGTCCCTCCTACCCCCTGCTAGTCCCCCCCTGCCGCCCCCTGCTAGTCCCCCCTACCACCTGCCAGCCCCCTACCCCTGCCACCCCCTGGAAGTCCCCCATGCCCCATGCTAGTCCCCCTTCCCCTGCTAGTCCCCCTGCCAGTCCCCCCTGCCCCCTACAGTCCCCCTAACAGTCCCCCTGTCCCCTGCCACCCCCTGTTGGTCCCCCCTGCCCCCTGCCAGCCCCCCTGCCCCCTACCACCCCCCTGCCAGTCCCCCCTACCCCCTGCCCCCTACTAGTCCCCCCTGCCAGTCCCCCCTACACCCTGCTAGGCCCCCTGCCAGTCCCCTGCTAGTCCCCCTGCCCCTGCCCCTACTAGTCCCCCTGCCAGTCCCCCCTGCCCCCTGCCACCCCCTGCCTATCCCCCCTGCCCCCTGATAGTCCCCCTACCCCCTACTAGTCCCCCTACCTAGACAACCCCTACTGTACATATGTTGGAGTTTTTCAAAGTAGAAACACATCAGAATCCTGTCAGAGTACTGTAAGGTTTTCTTAGGTGGTCCAAATAGACTATGGATGAGCAGCACTTGGTTTTTGGAATGGTGAATAAAGGCTATAGTTGGGATGCCATTAGAGCTGGGCTATCTATGCTGAAACTGTTTGGTTTTACACATGTTGGTGGATGAAAGGACATAAAGGTTCAAGAAGCACTGCACCGAAAGGAGCTCCTACATGTTCCAGATAATGCTATTATGGAGGGAGAGAAGGATATTTCAGTTATATCCAACAACCGTCTTAAAGATGAAATGAGACAATATGATCACTACCCTCCCCTGTCTGTCACCCCCCTGGACACACCCCCACCCCCCTCCCCTGCACAGACACCCCCCACCCAGGACAGACACCCCCCCTGGACAGACAGACAACCCTGGACAGACAACCTTAGACACCCCCTCCCTTGGACAGACCCCCCCCGGACAGACACCCCCCTCACCCTGGACAGACACCCCCCTGGACAGACACCCCTATAAATCCCCCTCCCCTAGATGGACCCCCCTGTACACCCCCTCCCCTGGACAGAACACCCCCCCTCCCTGGAGAGATACCCCTGGACACCCCCCTCCCTAGACAGATACTCCCGGACGGACACCCCCCCGGACAGACACCCCCCTCCCCTGGACAGACACCCCCTGGACAGAACACTCCCCCTCCCTTGACAGACACCCCCCTCCCCTGGATAGATACCCCCTGGAGACTCCCCCTCCCCTGGACAGACACCCCCTGGATGCTCCCCCTCCCTCCTGGACATCCCCCACTCCCCTGGAAAGACACCCCCCCTGAACCCTCCCCTCCCCCTCCCTCCTGGACACCCCCTCCCCTGGATAGAAACCCCTTGGAATGCTAATACAGTTGGCCATGCAATTTTAAATCAAAGAAAAAAACTAAAATAGAATACATTTCAAAGCCCCCCCTCTAGGAAACTCACCCCCAACCCTGGAATGCTAATACAGTACGTCATGCAATTTTAAATAAAAGACAAAAACTAAAACAGAACCCATTGCAACCCCCCTGGAATGCTAATACAGTTGGCCATGCAATTTGAAATCAAAAACAAAAACTAAAACAGAACACATTGCAACCCACCCTATGTTACTCATTATATCATTTTTTAAGGATACAAAATTATTAACGGGTTCACCAATCCCTGAAGTTGATGCCCAATGATATTCATCCTCTATATGTTGAAGGAGAATGAATTCATCTCAGTTTCATCAATTTTTTCTGTAGGTTTACTTCAAGACCATTGTGTTAGACTACACTAGGATGGTCATGATCCTTGTCTCACATGCCTAATTTTTAAGGCAATCGGCATGTCACCACAAGCGTGATGATGATGGAACCCTTCATTGAAATGGGAGGATGGGAGTTTAAAACATATCTTTATGGTTTTCATTTCCCAATCCATATTTCTGTTGCAGAATCGTCGGGAGGCGCAATGATAGAGGTTTTTCCAGTGGTAACCCTAGCCCAAAAATGGGATATAAAATGGAGAAGACGATCACTATTCCAAAAAATAATCCCGCGTCACTACAGTGAACATCGACCCCTTTGTCAAAAGTTCTACAGTGGTCAGAGATGCTACAGTTGTGGGCCACAAGCATTCAGCCCAACTGGATCGGGCAACACCAATCCAACAATTTCTCTTATATAATTAACACATGCCCATGAATCTTGTTCTTGATTCCATCTCCATGTGGACATCAGTTAATAATGTCACTTTATTCCTTATCAAGGTGACAACCTAATGATCAAAGTTTACTAGAATTTAAATTACATTGTATATTTAGAAAATCCCATAAATATCTTTCTCATTTCTGGAAGTGAGGGAATCTTATACTTGCCACATATAAGTAAAGGATGGATCTTCAGTTATGATCTAGGCAGGAAGGTTGTTATATCTTCTTTTGTCAAGCCATATAGACATCTTAGGAATACACAGTCAGTTGACTACTTTGGAAGCTGTTTGTGAGTACTCGATCAAGGAGAGAGACAATTGTGAGACCTTTGTTTGCTGTTGGACAACACCAGCATCTTCCAGCCAGGAGTAGGGACAAATCACGACATTACCGCGGCGTGACTGCGGCATGTTGGCCTGGTCCAACAACATTCGCAGGGAAGCATCTTCCGGCCAGGAGCGAAGGGACCAGGAGGAGGCGGGGAAACATTTCGGTCATCGCCCCACCGGCAGAAATTATGATTAGTCATTCTCAACATTGATCACAAGACTCATGGAATACTATCACTGCGAACTGTCATGGGGTGTCATCCTGAAGCAGGGCCAAACCGCGGCGTGATCGCGGCGTGACCACTGCATGATAGACCCCCCCGACAGACCCCCTCTGGACAGCCCCCTATCCCTCCTGGACACCCCCATCCCCCTTGGACAGCCCCCATCCCCCCCTGGACAATCCCCCCTCCTTTCTGGATAGACCCCCCCCTCCTGGACCCCCCCTCTCCTTCCTGGACAGACCCCCCTTTCTGACAGACCCCCTGGACAGCCCCCCATCCCTCCTGGACACCCCCTAGACAGACAAAGGCATCATTCGAATTGATCGAACTCCAAGTGTCTTTTACAATTTTATTACAATCCTCCACAGTGTTCCAAGCATTATTGAATCTAAAAGGAAGAATATTTTTGTTGTCTCTAGTCTTGAGTCTCACCAAAATTGGATTATGATCAAAATTAATCCTAGGTAAAGTAATACTAGAGATGCTATTCCAGTTATCGAGAGATTTGAAGTTTTTGAAAGCTCTGTCAAGTTTACTTGATAAAATTCTATTGTGTTTCCTTATATACCAGGTATAATTATCCCCAACCAGATTAATCTCAACAAGGTTATTATTATCAATACAATGATTAAAATCTTTAATGGAAGTGTTTGAGTGCAAGGGCCCTAACTTTTCACTAGTTCCAAGGATAACATTGAAATTACCGATAATGACCCAGGGCACTTGAATAGTGTTGTTAAGGGAGGATATATTATGCCACAAGGTTCTTCTGTCTTGATATTTATTGCAGGCATACACAAAAGTACAGTAGAAAGTATTATCATGCAAGTTTATTTCACTCAGTACTTGTCCATCCAAGCAGGTACCCAACTCTAACCTCACCAAAAATGATGAACCCACACTGGTTAGGAGGGATAAAATATCTCCACCTGTTCACATAAAAGACAATGATTACAGCTTAATCACTGTAACTAAGCACAATGTTGATCATTTTATACAAGCTGTGGTTGAACCCAGATGCTCAGATATGATTTCTGGACAGAACCAAAAACCCTCCCTACTGACTTCTACTGCTACTCAAGAGATAATAAATGGGACCAACAATCAGACAAATGGCTTAGGTTCCCTTCCCTCTATTCAAACAATGACACAATCAAATATCGCTAAGGTTAATTCTAGTACTAAATCCTTAGAATCTTTTAAATATGTAAATGAGAACACACCTGTGGTGCAAGTTCCTCTACAAATGCAGGATAACAGTGACTCTGGTGATCAGAAACAGTGTCCCAAATATGCTTTGGACACTGTCTAGGCACCCTATGTAATGGATTCTTCTGCTGTGGAAGTGATTCTAGGTATGCTACTTCCCACTTTTCCTCATTCAGCTACTCAAGATGTAGGAAAAGACTGTACCGATCCCTTGATTCCATGTAATTTTACCCCTATGGAATCAAATCTAAATACTTCTCACCCTAATCACATTAAATCTGTCAACAGTCCTAATGAGATGGAGACCACTGGTTGTCCTATAAATTCTGGGAGTCCTAATATTAGTCCAAAGTCTGTTCAGGCTAAGACACAAACCAAACATACTAAAACTGATAAACAAGATTCCATAACACCGGAACCTATAAAACATACAAAATCACTCCCTCAGTATATTTCAAATATAAAATATTCATTTATACTTATGTTTGTGGCTAGGCCCCTTATTTTTATTACCTCCGGAATTCTTTCCGTGCTTGGATTTTCTTAATTGCTTGGTAGAATGCTCTTTAGGTGTCGCTGCATTTTTTTCCCTGTAGACCTACCCCCTGCCCCCTGCCCCCCTCCCCCTACCCCCCTCCACCCACGCCTTTCCCCCCCCCCCCTGCTCTGCAGACCTGCCCCCTGCCCCCTTCCCCCCTTCACCCTCCCCCTGCCCCCCTTCCCTACAGATCTACCCCCTGCCCCCTGCCCTGCAGACCTGCCCTTTCCCCTTCCCCCCTCCCCCCTCCCCCCTACCCCCCTCCACCCACACCTTGCCCCCTGCCCCCTGCCCCCTGCTCTGCAGACCTGCCCCCTGCCCCCTGCCCCCTGCCCCCTGCCCCCTGCCCCCTACATAAAGGATGTAGGTTCCATAGCATGAAAATGAAATATTGTGGTTGGAACCAAGACATTAGATATGGGTGTCACTATGTATCATTTCATGGGAGAATTAAATCCACATGTAGTTCATGAATGGGTTGTTCCCTATATAGGTCTGGCCCAAATGTAGGGTTTTCCACAAACAACTATTTGTAGTGATGGAAACTGTAATTCAATGGAAAAAACTAGCTCAGTTTTGTGTACGGTGTCTCTTGGGTAGTAGTTCACATGGTGGTATGGTAGGCCCATAAATCATGTAGGATCTTGTCCGTCTAGGACTTATTCTATTTTTCAACCATCTTCTACTACTTATTCGATAGAGACTTATTGGAGGCCTGAATTTGTCCATTTGTTGCTACATGATAGCGGTATGAGTGGTTAGTGATAGGTGTTGAAGTTAGAGAGAGAAGAAAAACAAGAGTTTCTATTGATTTCTACTACAATAACGAGCAGAATTTACAGTAGGAAAAAAGAAGAACAGTTGAATAAAGGACTCCCTGTGGTTGCACAATGAGGTCGATGGCCGCTGGTGTGGGATGGATGTGGCTGGAGCAGGGCCAAATCACGGCATGACCGCGGCGTGACCGCGGCGTGACCACGGTGTGACCGCGGCGTGACCGTGGCATGACCGCGGCGTGACCGCGGCGTGACCACGGGGTGACCGCGGCGTGACCGCGGCGTGATCGCGGCATGTTGGCCCGGTCCAGCGACATCCGCGGGGCAAAATCTTCTACTTAGTTTCAAATAGGATGATATGGATGGCATGAGAGGATGTTTTCTCAAAATATTTAAAGAAATGAATGCTAATCTGTGATGAATAGAGGATTGGATTACCCCTGATATACCTAATTCAGTGAGGGCTCGAATGCTGGTGGAAGGGGGCTGGTTGCAGGTGCTGGGGGGATGGTGTGGGCTGATTCGAAGGTGGCAGGGGGGCTGTTGCGGGCTAGAATGCTGGTGGCAGCGGGATGAAATAAAGGTGGAAGGGGGCTGGTGTGGGATGGATGTGGCTGGAGCAGGGCCAAATCACAGCATTACCACGGCATGACCGTGGCATGACCGCGGCATGACTGTAGTGTGTTGGCCCGGTCCAGCGACATCCGTGGGGCAACATCTTCCACTTAGTTTCAAATAGGATGATATGGATGGCATCGGAGGATGTTTTCTCAGAATATTTAAAGAAATGAATGATAATATGCGATGAATAGAGGATTGGATGACCCCTGATATACCTAATTCGGTGAGGGATCGAATGCAGGTGGAAGGGGGCTGGTTGCAGGTGCTGGGGGGATGGTACAGGCTGATTCGAAGGTGGTGGGGGGGATGTTGCGGGCTGGAATGATGGTGGAAGCGGGCTGAAATGAAGGTGTAAGGGGGTTGGTGTGGGCTAGATGTGGCTGGAGTAGGCCCAAATCATGGCATTACCGCGGCGTGACCGCGACATGACCGCGGTGTGACCGCGTCATGAGAGGATGTTTTCTCAGAATATTTAAATTCTGTCTTTTTCTGGGTCAAGTGTTTCACAATGATGTTACTGAAAAAAGTATCAAGTTTTCAAAGCTGGTTTTTTGTGTTTGATGAAATGAAAACAAATATTTTCTTTAAGTTTTAGATTTTTATGAGAATGCTCGATTGATGTTTTCTCAAAATGAGGACACTGTCATCTTTAAAGTGAAGAAAATTTCATTTTCTACTATTGAGTTGGATGAAAATTTCTACTAGTCCACGTTGAAGGCTTAGGGAAATCATGTAAAACAGGTGAAAATTTCATTATAAAGAGCCACAACCAATTTGAATAGCATATACAGATTATATAATAATGAAAACAAGTTTTTAAAATACTTGAGCAATTATAGAATTCAAATTAAAGGGTTAGGCAAAGGAAACTTACCTCAACCTCAAGGTGCTGCTTTTAACGACAACTCGAATCTTCCTTTTTTTCCGCTTGCACGCATATGCAACTTTACATATATATAAGGACACCTAGACCCTATGTACATATTTGCATGGCCAAATATGTACAAGGGGATCCTTAGATATATGTTTATACTTGCATATACCCCTTTACACTTACACATGTATGCATTTTTCATATCTATATATAAGAACACCTAGCCCCAATATATATATTCATACTACCATGAGTGAATATATATAAAGGGGGAACTTATATATTTATATGCCTACCTATGCATACACATGTAAGCCTTCGTCAACGGAAACTCGAATCCACCTCAACGAGATCCAGAAAGCACTACAAAAATATAAAGAACCCAAAAATCAAAAATGGCCTAATTAAAATTTGGCCAAAGAATAAAAACGAAATAAATATTACCCAAATCCAATGTTGAAATCACTGTCATCGATGGTGGTGGATAGAACCAGCCTCATCATAAGAAACCACCTGCAAGAAAATAGTGGGAAAAGAAATGAGATATAAAAACTTCTTATATATATGTGATCAGTGATGATAAATGATACATGAATACATTACCATTATAGATTCTATAATTCCTTTCTATTATTACCACAATATCATCATTTAGTCACTCCCATTGGATTGATAATTTATGGTGGTCATGTCAACACAAAATAGCTACAAACACACATTGTAGGCATAAGTGGCCAATGCGATAAAAAAATAAAATAAAAACTAAACTAAAACACACCTGTCTCCTGTGACTATACACGTCACCGCCCAACATATAAGAACCACAATGCCCCATGGGTCAAATCATGTTTCTGCAAGCAAGGGGGAAATAGATCCATGTTTCAAAATGATACTATCAAATAGTACATTCCTATTAATTAACAATTATTCTTCCTGTTAATGGTATATAATTAGTTTGGCTCGAGTTTCAGCTTAATTTGGTTTTGTTCGATACAAGTTTTTATCCCACCCGATAATAAAAGTTTACCAGAGGACACAATTTCTAATCAAATAGGATATATCATAACAAAAAATGGATCCACACCTATATTGTATTACACCCTGCAAAATTAGTATGAACATAGTGAAATGTGAAACTATAGAGCAGAGAAAAATGATACTGAGATGCTACAAAAGAGAAAATACCATATGCATGATTCATCAGGAGGATGGATTTGCGCTTAGGGAACATTTCTACCCTCACGTCTATTTCTATGAAGATGTTGGGATTTGAGTGATGAGCTATATTGAGTGAGAATTATTAGTCTAGGGATTTGATAAGGGTAAAAGTAGTGGATACATATAAATACGTTGGGATAGAAAAGACATGTGTGAAGATAATTTACTATTTTGAAAGCGGTAAATTACTACTTGTGTAGAGGTAATAAAGAGGTAATAAAGAGGTACATGAGGGAAAATATTGATCCTTGCCATTTTTTACTTAGCAGTAATGAGACATGTGGAACTTTTTTAAGGACATGAATTGATTAGTTGAATGAATGTATATATATGATTTCGTATTACAAATGGTGTGAAAATTATTAAGGCATCTTCCATACATATCTTGACTTTCCTTTCATGTTTAAAATTAATCCAATGGTGTTCATGGATCTCATGAATGAGATCTTCCATACATATCTCAACCCATTCACTGTGGTGCTTATTGATGATATCCTTATATACTCACCAACCATTGATATACACATTGGACACCTATAGATTTTTTTGTACACTTTGACCACATTATATGTTTTATAAGATCTCAAAGTGTCACTTATGCTTCCATAAAGTATGTTTTCTTAGGCACATAATCTATAATGTGGGAATTTATGTGGACCCAAAGAATGTATAGGTTGTGGTGTCATGAGAAGGCATATGAAACATGTTTGAGATTGTGGGTTTACTTTGTTTATTCGGGTTTTACATGTGGTTCATTTAAAATTTTCCCCCTTTAGAAGTGCCTATGACTAGGATTACTAAGAATGTAGTTATGTTTGAGTGTTCATAAAAGTTTAAATAGGCCTTCCTAAAAAGTCAATGAAGTTTTGATCCTACTGAATTACTATAAATTATGATTCAGAAATGAGGTCTCCAAATTGATCCCCAAGCATGAGTTGGACTTATGGACATTTCTTTCATTGGACACAGAGTTGTAGTATCTATGTGGAAGGTTCTATATTGTCCTCATCATATCACATATTAGAATGTGTCAACATTGGAATGATATTAAATAAAAAATCATAGTCAATGTAATATTCTCAAATATTGATAACGTTTATCGTTAAATACAAGTACAAGGGTATGATGTTTCTCAACATAATGACGTATTAATATTGATCTATGATAGATATAACATTAATACATTCCATAGTAATTGTACCTGGTTGGATTATGCATGGGGATTTTCCTTCTCCTACTAGACTCACTAAATGGGTCTTCCACGGTTTCTACAACATTGATAGTCTAAGTAGGGACATGGCTAGAATTATAGATTCTTCCATGAATGTGCCTTATCTGATATACTTGGGTCCTAAGAAATCATTCTTCAGTTCCCTAATTGGGTTCAAGGAACTCAAGTTCATCTCCATACTCATCCACCTGCCCAACCCCCCCACTACCCCACCTGCACAGCCCCCCTCCCCCTACCTAGCCTAACCCCCTGCACATCCCACCCCCTCCCCCACCTACACAACCACCACCCCCACCTGCACAGCCCCCACCCCCACCTTCACAACCCCCCTGCCTAGCCCCCCTCCCCCATCTGCCCAGCCCCCCCTCCCCCTCTCCCCCACCTGCACAGCCACATCCAACCCCCTGTCCAGCCCCCCTCCTTCTCACCTCACCCCTGCCCATCCCCCCCTCCAGCACATCCCCCCCTCCTCCCCACCTCATTTTGACCTCTTCAATATCAATCAAAATGATTCTATACAGGTAAATTACAACAAAACTGCAACCTAAAATGATATATTGCTTGTGTTCATAAGGGGATTATAATAGATAGTACATTGCAGCGAAATGGAACCAAAAAATCAAAAATAAATGAAGGCATACATACTGATTTAAAGTGAATGAACAAAAATTACTTGAATCAAAGATAAGATGACCGGTTTGAAAGTAGAGTTAGAACCCTCGAGAACAGCAGGGAGCTGGGAGCAGCGATCAACGAGCGACGAGGGGTGGTTGGGATGGGAGCGGAGGTGAGGGGTGGTCGGTATGGGAGCGACGACGAGGACATGATGAGTATGGGATTAGCGCTGAGGGTTTGGAGAAGTGCGGATTAGGGATAGGAGAATTATCCTGACAGGATTGCGAACCGCCACAGGGTGTCGTCCTGGAGCAGGGCCAAATCACGGCGTGACCGTGGCGTGATCGCGGCGTGACCGCGGCATGACCGCGACGTGACTGCGGCGTGACCGCGGCGTGACCGCGGCGTGACCGCAGCGTGTTGGCTCGGTCCAGCGACATCCGTGGGGCAACATATTCAGGTTCCCATGGTAGATGCCTGCACCAGAAAGCCATGCAAAATGCACAGCCCTTCTTTGCTTGATAAAGAAATGCAGTTCACTAAAAGCAATATTATGGGCATAAACAAACTATTAATATACTATGACTGGGAAACCTCGTCTTTTAAATTGCCTTAATTTTCATGTGCATTAAAAAAAAGGGTGTTTCACATTTATAAATGGGTGTTTCCAATTTATAAAACTTGAACTATTTAAAAAAATTCCAGTCAATTCAAACATGTATTTCAACTTAAAGATACTAAAATTTAAATATCTATGATTATTAATACCTTGAGACCAAAAAAAAATCAACAAACCTACCTGTTTTGTATTTCACCAGGAAGTTCCATGAAATGAACAGCTCGGTTTAAATAACCAGAAAAAAGAGTCTGCAAATCAACCAACAATCAATAAGCATTAATATTTCAGATGGAATGGCCAAATATTAGCAATAAAGGTATGGAAGTGCAACATGTTCTGCTTCCATTCTCATAACACATTAGATTTGCATGGAAAGGTTGCATTTCATAAATAACAGTGGAAGCATAACATGATAATTTCATTTAATATCTTCAGAGTGATGTATAGTATGGTATGAAAGAAATGTTTCGTATTTTCTAAAATAAGAGTAACAAATTCTGGGTCCCACATGGAGAGGCTACTCAGAAGAGAACTTACTTCCAGAGATCCAATCCCAGTGAAAGAATATAGTCGTTTAGGAGTAACACCCATCACATAATATCTAGTCCCATCAGTGACAACAACTGTTTCCATCTGTAAAATGACACATAATGAAAAAGAGAAGCGCAAAGTTTACTCGAAATTGTAAACGTGGTATGGATTTTCTAGAAACATCCAAACCTATCTAGACAACCATAGCCTATGCATCAAGCTCCCTTTCACTAAGGGCATGCGTGGTCTGCAAAACTGGGGGCTAGGAAAGCAGGAAGCGGAGTGGGGATGGGAATATACTAGAAACACCTTTCCAAAAGCCAATTATGGAAGCCCTTTTTCATCCCTTTCTGGAAGCAGTTTTTCTATGGAAATGTGATTCCTTCAAACCAAGCGTATATTCACAGGAAACCCCTGGAATCATCTCTTCCTGAAAGGGTTTATCCAGTGTACCAAACATCCCCTCTTAGATCCCCTCAACTTACATTAAAAATTTTAATGGGTTATCCCTCTACCATTCATAGGTTTCTATCTCACCTATACAAACCACTTTTAACAAAACTCTCTTCCATAATGCTTTTTATATGAAGGAAAACTGTAAAACCAAATTAAAAGGGTTGAGGAAGATGTACCTGTAGTCCCATAAAAGCCTCTATAATTTCTTGCAATTCAAATAGAAACTTCATGTACTTCTCCTTCTTATCCTTCTCATCCACGACCATCTCATATAGCTGTCCATTGTCGGTGCCAAGAATTGTCTCTTTTGTAGAAGCTGTGTTCGACATATATACCCAAGGAAAATATTTTATCAAAATCTTTATTAAACTGTAATGACCAGAAAATGGAAAAAATAATAATTTAAAAAAACATGCCTTCAGTGATCTGCTGCCTATTCCAAGCAACAGAGTTCACCACAAGACCTTTAAATTTGGTTAGAATGCAAGGTTTGATCCATTTTGCATGCATATAGTATGTATCAACACCCTCATCACCATGTGTGGTCGCAATACAATGGCTCCCAACAGGATCAAAAAAAACTCTATGTATTTATTGCTCTCTAGCTCGCCCAGCACAGAGATCAATATCCGTGTTTGAATTTTACATGGAATAAAAACATCAATTCATCACGTAAGATGTAAAGAGGTAAGTTCAGGAAAGGTTCTCCATCCAAACTTCACTTGTAGGCTAATTTGAGCACATAATGCCATCACTCAATGCATGAGATCATAAATTCAATGATGATAAAGTCATCCTCTCACGTGAAACTTAATTAAGAAATATTGACATCCAACAAATTTTTGCCCATCCTTGCTGATTAGAGGCAGAGATTGAAAAAAATTAAACCAATACTTAAGCTTAGAATGCATCCCAGAAGTACAACATACAATCAAACCAATATTTAATTTAATTTTTCATAAGAAAAACCAATCAAAGATGAGAAGATTACCAAAAGGGGTTGCATTTTTCCAATTTAGAAAGCCAATACCTATCATGTCTGGCAGTCACAAACTCCTCTATTTACAAAAGTGATTCATCGTAGCTAAAGATAGATTCTAGCACTTAGACAGTATGCTGGGGTCGTGAAGAATGATAAGCTTATACCTGCAAATGGTGAGACCGCTGAGCAGAGGTCGTCGGGGAGGAGGGTGCTATTGTGGGAGAGTTCGTCGGGGAGGAGGGCGCCGCTGTGAGAGAGGGCTGCACGGTGATATCGTCGGGAGGAGGATACGTCGCCAGGGAGGAGGGTTGCGTGGTGAAATGGCTACGAACCGGGGGGGGGGGAGGAGGAGGCCTGTGGGGAGGAGGAGACACCATCGGGGATGAGGGATGCGCGGTGATAGGGTTGTGAATCGGGGGAGGAGAGGAGGGCTGCGGGGAGGAGGAGACGTCATCGGGGAGTGGTGTGCGAATCAGGGGAGGAGGAGGAGGGCTGAAGATCAGGGGGGGGGAGGAGCCCAATACAAATTGGGGGAAAAAAACGACGCGCCAGTGTAATATTGATTTAGCCACGGTGAATGAATTAAACTGTGGAAATATAAAAGCTATAGCCACGGACCTATAAAACCGTGGCTATAGGTCCGTGGCTATAGCCCAAATTTTTAGTAGTGAGTACCTAGAAATTTTATTTTCTCATTCTTTTATCTCACCATTATTGATAAAAAATACAATTTATAGGAGATATAATGGTATCATTTCATACTCAAGTAATGCACCATCAATTATTCCACTCTAATTCCACATGATTCCTAATCAATGCATAAAAAGGTGGGTTTGATTTAGACATCAAAGCTATCTATTTAACTGTAGTGGTCTCCAACCATATTTCATATATTTAGTTAATGTTGTAGAGTTCAACCATATTATGTTAAACTAGGCCGAATACACCTTGAATCGCTAGCACACTAGTACTAGTCTACCCACCTAGTTACTCGTGCTTATCTTAGTGCTCATTCATGTTCCAAGATCACATAATATATCAGTTACACCCTTTTTATGCCAAAAAATATACTACACATACCAAAGACACCATTTTCATAACTAAATCCTTTATTTAAAACTAAAGGAATTCCAAAAACCATTTCAAAGCATGATACGCACCACCTTAATGATTTAGTAAATCATTTAAACTAATTATAAAAAAATCATTTCAAGAAACCCCCATAAGGATTTACACTCAAAATACACCCAAAATCCTATCTTTAAACCCAAACTCACTCCAAACCCCATTTCAATCCTAATTCACATCACATGATTAATTTAAAAAATCGTTTACTCAATTAATAAAACATTTCAAAAGAGCACAATAAGGTATTACATCAAGAACACACAAATTTCACATGTGATGTCCATTTTAAAATAAATTTCACATAAATTTTTTTCAAAAACTACTTTATCACCAATTATATAATTTAATAATCCTATTAAAAAATTTGTAAATAATTTATAAGATGTGCAACAAGGCCTTACAACAAAATGCACTCAAAATTTTCTATTTGAAATAAAACACACAGTAGAACATTTTACATACACCCATCACATCATTTATTCAACTTAATAAATCACTTTCATGGTTTAATAAATTATTTTCACATTTCACAAAACATTTCAAGATGCACAACAGAGGTTTACTACAAAAATATATCCAATTTCACTTGTAAAAAATTCAATTTCACAAAACCCCGTTGAAAATAACTTCAAATACCACTCATGCACCCCACATATATTTTAATAAACATGAAAAATTAAACTATTAAGAATAAAAATTCATCAATTAATTGTTAAGAACGGAATTACCTACCTTTGGGGTAAAAAACCCTTAAACATGGTGTGAATCACCAATCACACCCTAGCTGAACCCAATGAAACCAACCTCTAACCCTACACACATACATTAAACCTAGTAAAAAAATTGGACCCCTAAAATGAAACCATAGCTTCTGAAAAAGGAAACACCAACTAAGAGGAGGAAGAAACTACCAGAAAGAGGAAGCCACTGGAGGAGGATGGCGCCAGTTAGGTCGCATCCACTAGAGAGGAGGTCGGTCGGTTGGGTTGTGCACTGTAAAGGGATTTTCTGGAAGGGGGATTACGTCACCAATAGGGGGTCGCACCGCTGGTAGGGGATCACGACATTGGAAGGAAGGCTGGTAGGGGCTTCACACCAGAGCTTTGTCGGACGGGATGTCGGCCAGGTGCAACCTGCGTAGGTGGGGACGAGAGATAAGGTTGCATGATGAGATGGATAGGTAGGGTGAGAGGGTGCGACGGGAATGGGGTGAGGGGAGGGGTGAGATTCGAGGAGGGAGAAATGAGACCGTGCCAGAGCCGCATTGGAACTGTGTCAGAGCCGAGTCGGAGAAGGAGAGTCATAGGGAGGTGGGGTGGCCGCGTCAGAGACATCGAGAGAGGAGGAGGATCGCGAGAGGGAGGAGGATCGCAGGGGCAGTGGGGATGGGAAATTCGCAAGGGCGGGGGGGGGGGAAGGGATCACGTGGGGTGCTATTTCCACGGACATCAAAAATAGCCGTGGGTATAAGAGATCTATAGCCACGGTTTTTGTTGTCCGTGGCTGTAGATCCATATCTATAAGTCCAAATTCTAGTAGTGTTCGATGGCCTCATCCAGTAGTCTCGAGCCAATCGAAGCCCATCTAATAGAACTTGGGAAGGAGGTAGCACCACTGGGCTTTGCTCTGGACCAAACCCAAGCCGAACTTCATTATGTGAAGCTAGAACGGAATCGACTTCGCGAGAAGTTCAAACTGATAGAAATTACTACTCGTGCAATGTTGGTTGAGCCGCCCTCAGATTCTCTCACCATAACACACCTTACACTTAGGTCATATGCTGGTGTTATAAGGGGCTATGTGACGAGACCGTAGCTTCTTTGTGTAATCCTTTAGGATGAATAAATTTAGATTTCTTCCTTTAGTGAAGTTTGTGAAATTTCAAATGTCCGGATAATTTTAGGATGTATTTTATTGATGAATTTTGAAAAAAAGGACATTTTAAAATATTTATGTAAACCTTAAATAATTAATGATGTGTAATGATTTTAAAAAAATGGTATTCTCAAAAAGTGTTCAGTAAGGAATTTGGAGTCTAATAAGATCAACTTAATTTTTGACGAATAGTAAATTATGAATAGTGATTTTATGCTTAGGATTAGTAATGTGAACAAATGGATTAGTAATATCACTTAAAGAAAGTTTTAATATAATTTAGACACCTTGATTAAGTAATGTGATTCAATAAAATGGGTAAATAACGGTTTCATAAATTATTAGTCAAGTATTATTTTTTTCGGGTGAATAGTATTTTTAATTAAAAATTAAATTAAAAATAATTAGAAAATTATTTTCATAAAATGGACTTTATTTTTGAACTCATAGCATCGATATTATGTTATGGTAATTTTTCGGGATTTTTCTGAAAAAATGAATTTTCAATGAATAGTGTATTTATTTAAAAATTAAATTAAAAATATTTAGAAAATTATTTTTATAAAATGGAGTTAATATTTGTAATCAGAGCATCGATATTTGGTTAAGGTGAAATTTTGGAATTTTTCTGAGAAAGATGAATTTTCAGTGAATAGTAAAAATGCAGTTTTAGGGCTTTAGTATGTTTAATGACATCATAACTGTGTCATGATGATTTCATGAGATATTTTAAGGGCTGGCCGACCAAAGGTGATGCATTATTGTATTGGGGTCCCCATGTGGCCTAAATCCATGGAAAATACCATGGGAGATCCCATGGTTTTGAGAAAACCACTTGTGAGGTGTCCCTTGAAATTATTAAAGTATCACCTCACCTTCCCTATAAATACCCACCCTTTACTCATTTACTTTTCACTCCCAGATCTTCCCCAACGAAGATCTGGTCTCATTACCTCCCAAGGAGTCATCCCAAGGTTCCCCCAATCCCTCAAGGTCCAAACCTTTGAGTTTTAAGAGTTACGTTTTAAGGTAAGGGATCCTACCTCTCTCTTTCTTTTCAAGTAATCTCTTTTATGTCATTTTTTTTATGCTCCATGCTCTTATGTTTGAAGATGTTATTTTATATTCCTCTTACTTCCCTTTTCATGTTCATATGATGAGAGACCCCCAATTTCTCTCATCAATTCGTTTTAAGAATGTTTAAGTGGCGCCGTTAGACTACCGAATTTTTAAGGGATTCTTTCACCCTTCTCGTTTTCAAGATCTATTTTCATGTCAAGTATTTCATGTTCCTTTTTATTATGTTGGGGTATGATATATATATCTATAATACTTATATTTTATGTTCATATGATGAGAGACCCTATTTGATCTCTTCAATTCAGTATTTTGAAGTTTTAAGTGGCGCCGTTAGTCTACCGAATTTTTAAGGGATTCTTTCACCCTTCTCGTTTTCAAGATCTATTTTCATGTCAAGTCTTTCATGTTCCTTTTTATTATGTTGGGGTATGATCTATATATATATCATAATTATATTTTATGTTCACATGATGAGAGACCCTATTTTACCTCATCAATTCATTTTTTTGAAGTTTTACGTGACGCCGTTAGGCTGCCGAATTTTCATAAGAGAAATCTTATTTTTGTCTTCCTTCAATGTTTTTCAATTAATATGTCATGTCTTTAAAATTTCATTACCATGTTATTATATCCATTATATTATGTCCCTATACTGTTTTATGAATCATTTATGAGTGGGTGACTCAAGTCCCCTCTCTTTTCAATGTAATCTAAAACCCTGTAACATAGCCGTTATGCTGCAGAATTTTCGTCTCAAAATGTATCTCTCTTTTTCTCAAATTATTTTAATTTATTAAGTGAATACTAAAAGATATTTTTCTACAGGGGTATTCAAATATATATCAAAATATTCTATTTTAAATTCTGGGATTTACATACATGAGACCTGCTTTCCCTTTCCGTGGGTTTAAAGTGACATAAAGATCATGTCTTTAAATCAGTTTTTAAAACATTATGATTATGAAATGAAACCCATTTATTTTATTCTATATGGGTTGTTTATGAAATTATTGATGATGATATATGTGGCTCACATGATAATAAATAAAAATTAAGGGTGCGCCCTGATAGCGCTCCAATGCATTGGGTAAAGACTTAATCTCTAGAGATGACCATTTTTAACGACGCCTTGGTGAATAACCTTGGTAATTTTTAATGACACATTGGGGATAGACCATGGTGAAATGGAAATGA
Organism: Viscum album; assembly: GCA_963277665.1. NCBI lineage: Eukaryota > Viridiplantae > Streptophyta > Magnoliopsida > Santalales > Viscaceae > Viscum > Viscum album. The sequence continues at coordinate 649,764,343 of OY728119.1, forward strand.
TTTTCAATGTTAAATGTTGTAGCCACATCTTCAAGTTATGAAAAACATTATTTTTATTATGATATTCCTCATGATTTATTTCTCATGCCTTAAAGTTATTTTCATGACCTTATTGAAGTATCTCAAGTTCACATGTAAAATGTTTCTCTTGTTTCCCTTACTGGGCCTTCTGCTCACCCTTTCTTTTGATGTATGTCCCCAGGTTATGAGATGTAGTAATGGACCTAGGATGAAATTAAGGAGAATCCTTTCAAGTGTTTAAGAATAATGTTTTATGTTGTTTTCATGTATTATGTTCCTGGTTTCCAAGACACTAAACCTTATAGATCCCTGGTTTTGTAAAATGTAATGAAAAGTTATGTTATAAAAAGGCGGGATGCCATAGTTGGTATCAAAGGATGGTTTAGTTATTTTTGGAAATTAGAATATGAAAACTCTAGGAAGAACCCTATAGAAAATTTTAAATATAGGAAATCTTCCTGGTATTTTGGTGAGTATTGAGTAAGGGGTTGCCAAGAAAATACATCCCTGTCTGGATACGAGCAGGTAGAGGTGGCTCTGGTACAAATGTACATATGGGTAAAACCTGAAAAAACCACTTTAAGAGAGACTCGAACGGGAACTGGTACACGACAACGGGCCTTGCTTCACTCTTGGTTACGACACTCCCAGGGGATATGCTTTGGTAAATTCATAAGATTAGTATGAACCATTATTAAAGGAACAAAGATAAAATAAAATAAAGATTTACATAAGAGAATATGATCATGGATAACCTAGATTGGATCCTAGGGGATCAAAAGTTAGGATATACTTTTCTTCTACAAGTTTATCCTTCTATTCTTAAAGTTTCCTTTTCATGATTTTTGGCTAAGTATTTAAGCCCCCTAATTATACATTCTTTTCTTAGTTAATGGAGGGAAATGGAAGAGCATGTCCCAACAACCAATGTAATAGGAAATGTGACGATTACCCTATTAATGTGATAGAGATGACGAAAGATCAAGTTGAACATAATGTGATTATGCCAAACCAGCTATCAAAAATCACAATTAATAATTGGTACCTAGTTGAATGCCCAAATTCATCAAGGAAGAAGAAGACAAAGTCTCAAGGATGTTCATTTGATAAAGTTGATAAGGGAAAGAAGACCCAATTTTTTTTGAAAAAAGTGTGGGAAGAGGCACCAAGGAGAATGTCACAAAGGAACCGGGAGATGTTTTAAGTGTGGGAAGATAATACATAAAGTAGCCAATTGCTTTAAAAAAATGGATAATGTGATGAATGGAGATAAGGTTCAATCTAATGTACCTTATACATTTCGATATCGTAAATGTGGAGAAGTTAGACATTATCCAAGGCAATACTCTCTTGGAAGGGGTGAGAAGCATGATGAGCATCAACAATATTCGAGGACAAGGGAACAATGCAGGTCCTATGCTAAGATGGATCATGATGACTGAAGTACATGTAACTTCTTCAAAATAATTGTCCATGTCATGTTGTATTTTAGTTCGTGCTCTATGAGCATATATTTTATGTTTTCTAAGATCATCGAGTCACTACCTAAGATTATTTTATATCATTAAGGAAAACATATATTGTTATGTACCACATGTTAATGTAGTGAAGCTGTTCTTCTTAAAAAAAGGTGATTAGGGGATTAAAAGATGATTGTTATTTTGGAAGACGTTCACTATTTTGGGAACCCTATTTGATCGAGGTAAATAGATTACTATAGTATTTTATTTGAGGAGTAAAGGTTGACTTATATTTTGAAGAATCGATGAATTTAAGGTGAACTTATAGTAATTTAGGTTACATATGGAAATGATTAACCTATCTTGGGGAAAATTTGATTAGGTTAGTTACTTTTGTTATAAGATGATAAGGGTGGTTGATGTTGTTTGGAGATGAACGATAAAGTCTATCTTGGAAGACTATGTTATGAGATCATTCTTATAATTGGATTTCAATATTATTTTAGTTTATTTTGAGGAATTTTAAGGACAGTTATTTATGGAATGGTCTATGATGAACTTTGGGTAGTACCATGGAACTTTGAAGATTTAAAAGTATTTTCCCTTCCTATGGGATTCTTTCTTTTTGAAGAGTTGTTTTATCTTACCCTTTCTGTTTTTGGGATAATGTTTAAAGATAGAAGAAATTGATAGTTAATCTTTTGTGGATTATGTGACTCTCAAGAAGATGATTCTTGTGTTTTGATGAGACCAAGTGTTTTTGAATGCTCATCGTTTGGAGAAAAGATTAGTTTTGGTAAAAACTTATTAAAGGATGAAACTCTACTTGAAGGTAAATATATTTCCTTGTGTTTTTATTCTATATAGTAAATTAATTCCTCAAAATTATGAAAAGGAACATAAAACAAAAACATTGTTGGTTTACGTTTCCTACTAGGTAATCAAAGACCATTTACACACATCATAAGTTTGTTATTTTCTTATGGTTAACTTTCTACTAATCATGTTTTCTATTACTCTCCCTCAGAACTTGACCCTTTGTTTTCTCCTCCATATCCATGTTTTCCTAAATGTAATCCTAGTGTGGGTTAACTCGAGTGACCTTTGTACTTCCCTTTCTTTCTTTTAAAGTAATAGTTTTACTGAATCCTTTTTCGATGTGGGACTTTCAATGAAATTTCAAAACCCAATTTTAAAAATTGCGAGGACGCAATTTCTTAAGGGGGGAAGATTGTAATGACCCGAAATTTTGAATAAATCTTGTTTCCTAATTTTGTGTGTTATTTTATTTTTATACTCAACAAAACTGTTTCATTTGATAACATGAGTATAATTAAAATGAGACCGTTGGGTTTTGACTGTTATATGACCATTGGTCAATATGACTGCTGGAAACTAAACGTTTCAATTATTGTCTCTAAATACAAGTGATCTTGGTTAATTAATATATAAAGAAGATTCGATGGCCTCATCCAGTAGTCTCAGGCCAATCGAAGCCCATCTAATAGAACTTGGGAAGGAGGTAGCACCACTGGGCTTTGCTCTGGACCAAACCCAAGCCGAAATTCATCGTGTGAAGCTAGAACGAAATCGCCTTCGTGAGAAGTTCAAACTGATAGAAATTACTACTCGTGCAATGTTGGCTAAGCCACCCTCAGATTCTCTCACCATAGCACACCTTACACTTAGGTCATATGCTGGTGTTATAAGGGGCTATGTGAAGAGACCGTAACTTCTTTGTGTAATCCTTTGGGATGAATAAATTGAGATTTCTTCCTTTAGTGAAGTTTGTGAAATTTCAAATGTCCGGATAATTTTAGGATGTATTTTATTGATGAATTTTGAAAAAAAGGATATTTTAAAATATTTATGTAAACCTTAAATAATTAATGATGTGTAATGATTTTAAAAAAATGGTCTTCTGTAAAAGTGTTCAGTAAGGAATTTGGAGTCTAATAAGATCAACTTAATTTTTGATGAATAATAAATTATGAATAGTGATTTTACGCTTAGGATTAGTAATGTGACCAAATGGATTAGTAATCTCACTTAAAGAAAGTTTTAATATAATTTAGACACCTTGATTAAGTAATGTGATTCAATAAAATGGGTAAATAACGGTTTCATAAATTATTAGTCAAGTATTAGTTTTTTCGGGTGAATAGTGTTTTTTAATTAAAAATTAAATTAAAAATATTTAAAAAATTATTTTTATAAAATGGAATTTATTTTTGAACTCAGAGCATCGATATTATGTTATGGTAATTTTTCAGGATTTTTCTGAAAAAATGAATTTTCGGTGAATAGTGTATTTATTTAAAAATTAAATTAAAAATATTTAGAAAATTATTTTTATAAAATGGAGTTCATATTTGTAATCAGAGCATCGATATCTGGTTAAGGTGAAATTTTGGGATTTTTCTGAGAAAGATGAATTTTCAATGAATAGTAAAAATGCAGTTTTAGGGTTTCGGTATGTTTAATGACATCATAACTGTGTCATGATGATTTCATGAGATATTTTAAGGGTTGGAAGACCAAAGGTGATTAATTATTGTATTTGGGACCCCATGTGGCCTAACTCCATGGGAAATACCATGGGAGATCCCATGGTTTTGAGAAAACCACTTGTGAGGTGTCCCTTGAAATTATTAAAGTATCACCTCACCTTCCCTTTAAATACCCACCCTTTACTCATTTAATTTTCACTCCCAACTCTTCCCCAACGAATCTATGGTCTCATTACCTCCCAAAAAGTCATCCCAAGGTGCCCCCAAGCCCTCAAGGTCCAAAACCTTTGAGTTTTAAGAGTTACATTTTAAGGTAAGGGATCCTACCTCTCTCTTTCTTTTCAAGTAATCTCTTTTATGTCATTTCTTTTATGATCCATGATCTTATGTTGGAGGATGTTATTTTATATTCCTATTACTTCCATTTTAATTTTCATATGATGGGATACCCCCTCTTTCTCTCATAAATTCATTTTAAGAATGTTTAAGTGGCGCCGTTAGCCTGCCGAATTTTTAAGGGATTCTTTCACCCTTCTCGTTTTCAAGATCTATTTTCATGTCAAGTCTTTCATGTTACTTTTTATTATGTTGGGGTATGATCTATATATCTATAATACTGATCTTTTATGTTCATATGACGAGATACCCTATTTGATCTCTTCAATTCAATATTTTGAAGTTTTAAGTGGCGCCGTTAGGCTTCCGAATTTTTAAGGGATTCTTTCACTCTTCTCGTTTTCAAGATCTATTTTCATGTCAAGTATTTCATGTTTCTTTTTATTATGTTGGGGTATTATCTCTATATCTATCATACTGATCTTTTATGTTCACATGATGAGAGACCCTATTTTACCTCATTAAATCATTTTTTTGAAGTTTTAAGTGACGCCGTTAGGCTGCCGAATTTTCATAAGAGAAATCTTATTTTTGTCTTCCTTCAATGTTTTTCAATTCATATGGTATGTCTTTAAAATTTCATTACCATGTTCTTATATCCATTATATTCTGTCCATCTACTATGTTATGAATCATTTATGAGTGGGTGACTCATGTCCCCTCTCTTTTCAATGTTTTCTAAAACCCAGTAACATAGCCGTTATGCTGCAGAATTTTCGTCTCAAAATGTCTCTCTATTTTTCTCAAATTATTTTAATTTATTAAGTGAATACTCAAATCTATTTTTATATATGGGTATTCACATATATATCAAAATGTTCTATTTTAAATTCTGGTATTTACATACATGAGACCCGCTTTCCCTTTCTGTGGGTTTAAAGTGACATAAAGATCATGTCTTTAAAGCAGTTTTTAAAACGTTATGATTATGAAATGAAACCCATTTATTTTATGCTATATGGGTTGTTTATGAAATTATTTATGATGATATATATGGCTCACATGATAATAAAGAAAAATGAAGGGTGTGCCCTGATATCCCTCTAATGCATTGGGTAAAGACTTAATCTCTAGAGATAACCATTTTTAACGACGCCTTGGTGAATAACCTTGGTAATTTTTAATGACACCTTGGGGATGGACCTTGGTGAAACGGAAATGATTTTCAATGTTAAATGTTGTAGCCACATCTTCAAGTTATGAAAAACGTTATTTTTATTATGATATGCCTCATGATTTCTTTATCATGCCTTAAAGTTATTTTCATGACCTTATTGAAGTATCTCAAGTTCACATGTAAAATGTTTCTCTTGTTTCCCTTACCGGGACTTCTGCTCACCCTTTCTTTTGATGTATGTCCCCAGGTTATGAGATGCAGTAATGAACCTAGGATGAACTTAAGGAGAAGCCTTTAAAGTGTTTAAGAAGAATGTTTTATGTTGTTTTCATGTATTATGTTCCTGGTTTCCAAGACACTAAACCTTAAAGATCCTCGATTTTGTAAAATGTAATGAAAAGTTATGTTATAAAAAGGCAGGATGCCATAAGAAACAACTGTTAACAAGTCTCAACCTGCTAGCTATCACATGAGAATAATGCTTCTACTGAGATATGACTTTAGTTATGGGGTATTCCTCATTATCCTTTGTAGATAATCTACTAACCATTACTTCACATATCTAAGTAAAATCCCTCAAGAGATGAAACTTTCAAAGTATATTATTTTTCCTATGGTGTGACCTGGGCACCTTGGAAAGCGCCACAACTTCAGTATTATCACAATAAACTGTAATAGGGTCTACACTACTAGGCATGACACCAATTTCTAAGCTAAAAATACATATCCAAACTACCTCTTTAGCTGCATCGAAATCTGCGATATACTTAGATTCTCCTGTAGATTCAACGACTATAGGTTTCTTTGAGATTCTCCAACTCACTTCACCACCATTCATGTATAATACATAGCCCAACTACAATTTTAGATCATCATTATCTATATGGAAACTAGAATCAGTGTATCCCCTCACTACTAGTTCATCATCTCCTTCATACACCAGGAACATATCCTATATACATCTTAACTATTAGATTTGGTGCCCTAGAACCAACCAATTTGTACTTTGGATTACATGTATATTCAAAGAAGTGAATATTGATATAAATATCTTATCACATATTGTTTATTATTTTTTTACAAAATTTATGTGATAATTTCTTAGAGTGTCTGTCACATTGATAAGGTCATAACAGTTTCTTACTATGATGAGAACCTTGAAATGATATAATGATATTCTTTAGTTTAGTTCCGTGATTAGATAATGTAAGATGACAAGGATCATAGTATATAGACCATTAGGTGTGAGTACTCATAAGAGGATGTGACTTCTTCTCATGAAGTTAAAACTCAGTAATCTCTAAGATGGGAGATTATGAGAACATACCCACGAGTAGAAATTTTTCATGTTTTGGTGTCCTCAGATATTTCTATCTATGAGCGTGTGTAATTATCCTTAGACTTTAATATTATAATTAATGCATGTCATGATTCACACACTTAGATGCATTGATAAAAATTATTTTTCTATATGTTGGTGGGAAGTATGGTATGTTGGGTGTTCCATGAATTCCATGTTATTAATGGATAAGTCGATGAAGCATTTGTCCCTTCCATCTTTATAGAAGTTGATATCACAACCCTTTGATTGAAGTATAACTATCGTATTGAATTTCATCGCCATAGTGTAATGAAATTTTTATTATATAGTCCAAGAAATACATATCAATCATATATATTGATGACAAAGATGTGAAACCTACTTGACGAGATATTGAGATGAAGGGATTATATTGAAGGTTCTGGGCGCAGCGGAAGCGTGGTTGGTCTGACACCCAACTTTGATTTTTACCATGATCAATGATTATTCCAAGATCAATACGAAGATGAAATCCGGTCTCCACAGAATAGAATCAAAGATTTAGATAAATAAGGAAGAGGGGAAAACATTTAGAGAGGATCTTTCACATCATGTTTATAATTAATTTAATTAATTTCATAAAGAAAATAATTCCTGGATATTTGGTATTTTCTTCGTTGATAATGTTGATCATCTATAATGACCCTTACAGATTATATTGTTATGCTTTCAAGGATCCAAACTATAATCCCTCTAGCAGTGATCCACACGTGCTCTAATGGCCTCTGATCGACACCGCTTGTTCTCCAGGTGTTAGCACAATAAAGCGAGTGTTTTGTGTCAGTCGTTCTTGATCACTTGTTCTTCAACCTTGAAGAATGTCTCTCATTCTTGAGAGGGAAAGGAAGAGGTTTTGAGATAGAAATTTTTTATCTCAACAATTCTCAATTCACCGGGTGGGCAGTTAGGTACTTGGAACAATAGACGTACGTGTCTATTTATTGACACAGGGCTTTAGTTACAATATTTAATTGTGTAATAGAAATTAAATACATTCATAACATTAGATAAAACCCATGCTATTAATAATAATACCACGTTATTATTTATGGTGTTCCAACTTGCACAAAACGGAATTATAAATAAATTCCGTGTCAAAAAATAATAGCAGCGTTATTTTAATTTATGCCAACTAGTTAAATAATTATTTATCATCTTGCAAATAATTATTTTACAATCGGACCGGCCTTGGTCCTCTAGAACTCTACTTCCATTTATTGAACATCCGAATAAATAAATAAATATTTTATTCTCTAAAATAAATATTTTATTGACAAAATAGTAATTAAATATTTATCAAATGTTCAATAAAATAAATAAATATATTTTACCAACAATCTGGTGAATAAATATTTATTTAATTTATGCAATAATTTTAACTCGAATAAAATTATTCCATTGTCTTGAGAATAATATTTATGAATTAAATTCAAATAGAATTTAACCGAGACCACCAGAAACACATAGTGTGTGACCGTCTAGGATTATTTTTCATTGGAATTAGACGAGCTTTCCTAAAGTCCAAGAGTACTGTTTACCAATGGGTCAAGGCACACAAGAGAAAGAACATAAAGTCACAAAAATTACATCCACATATGAATGTTCTCTGTGTAATATAATCCAATTTTTGCAATATCTCATCAATCAGGTTTCATGATAGTGTCATCAACTTTTATGCTTGATACATTGTTATTTGACTACCTAGAATAAACTCATCATCACACCATGGCCATGGAATTTCATGATATGGTTCTATTTCAATCAAAGTGACGAGATATCAACTTCCATAAATGGAAGGGGAAAATTCTTCCTCAACTTATCTATTAATAACATGTCACTTATGACGCACCCAACATAACCTACTTCCGGCCAATTGTCTATGTGACAGTTTTCATCAGTAAATCAAAGTGAGAGAGTCATGACACATATTAATGATAATATTAAATTCTAAGGACCATTACACACACTCATAGATAGAAATATCTGATGACACCAAAACATGCAGAATTTTTACTGGCGGGTCTGTTCTCATAATCTGCTATCTTGGAGATTACCAAGTGAGAACTTCATGAGAGGAAGTATCATCTACTTATGAGTACTCACACCTGACGGTCTGTAATCTATGTATCCCATCATAGTATTTAATCCAACTATAAAACTATATTTAAGAATATTGTTATATCATTTTAAGGTTCTCATCACAAGTGGAAACTTCCATAACCTTATCAATGAAACAAATACTTTAGGACATTATAACATTATAGTCATAAATAACAATGAAAAATATGTAATAATATGTTTAATATTTAAATACATTAAATATCATTGTAATCAAAGTACAAACAGTTGGATCTAGGACACCAATTCTTACAAACTCCCACTTGGACTAGAGCCAACTGCCTACGACTTTCAGTCTGCTAGACCTCACATGGTGATCATGTTTCTGCTGAGTCAAGGATTTATTCAAGAGGTCTACCCTGTTGTCTTCCATGGAAATACTAATCACTACAACTTCACCTCTGTGAGAAAAATACCTCAAGAGATGATACTTCTGAAGTATGTACTTCATCCACTGATGTGACCTCGACTCTTTTGCGAGCACCACCACTGTAGTATTATCACAGTACAATGTGATGAGATCTTTACTGCTAGGTATCACATCCAGCTCTTGGATGAAGATTCACATCCAAAATTCTTCTTTAGCTAACTCAAAAGATGTGATATACTCAGACTCTGCTGTAGAATCTACGACGACACTCTACTTTATGCTCTTCCATCTTACTGTACCTCTATTCAAAGTGAAGATGTATCCCATTTGTGACTTCATGTCATCTTGATCAGTCTGGAAACTAGAATCTGCATATCCTATAATGAATATTTCCTCATATCCTCCATAAACCAAGAATATATCCTTAGTACACCTCAGATACTTTAGGATAGTCTTGACTGCCATCCATCCAATGATGGTCACCTGGTTCATTTTGATATCTTCCTACTATACTCAATGTGTAGGTGACATCTAGCCTAGTAAAAATCATGACATAAATGACTGACCCAACCGCTGATGTGTATAGAGTAATTACCATTATCTTTCTTTCCTCATGTGTCTGAGGACACATTTTCTTGGAAATATTAATTCCATGTGATGCTGTCAACAATCCCCTCTTGAATTGTTCTATACTGAATCTCTTCAGTATCTTATTAATGTATGTACTTTTAATTAGTCCCAAAAATCTCTTGGATCTATCATGATGGATCTTGATCCCAAAAATATATGCCACCTCGCCCAAGTCCTTCATGGAGAAGCATTGATTCAACCATTCCTTAACATATTGTAATATTGGTATCTTGTTTCCAATAAGTAATATGTCATCAACATATACTATTAGGAAAACGACTACACTCCCACTAAATCGTTTGTAGACACAAGTCTCACATTCATTATTGATAAAACCAATTTTTTTTATGGCTTCATCAAAATGAATGTTCCATGACCTGAATGCTTACTTTAATCCATAAATGGGTTTCTGTAACTTTCATACCTTATTAGAATCCTTTGGAGTCACAAACCATTCAGGTTGTGTCATGTAGACATATTCTTGAAGGTTCCCATTAAGGAAGGCTATTTTTACATCCATTTTCCAAATCTCATAGTCATGGTAAGCCGTAATGGAAAGTATAATTCTGATGGATTTCAGCATTGCAACTAGTGAAAAGGTTTTATCGTAGTCAATTACTTGATGATGTTTAAACCTTTTTGCAACCATTAATGCCTTATAGGTACTGAATTTTCCTTCCATGTACATTTTCTTCTTGAATACCCATTTGAAACCAACAGTATTTACATCAACTAGAGGATCTACAAAAATTCAGACTTGGTTTTGGTACATGGAATCCATTTCAGAATTCATGGATTCTTGCCACTTGGCAACGTCTATGCCACTTACTTCTTCCTTGTAGGTTATAGGATCATTATTATCAACTAATAATGAGTCACCATCCTTGATAACTATAAAACCGTACCGTTCCGGTTCTTTAACCTATCTTGTACTTCTACATAGTACTTGTGTCTTTGGAATAGATTCTTCTTCCCCGGGGCTTTGTGGAATCTGTTCCTGTACCAACTCTTGTGTACCTTGAGCCTCAACTTCATCGAAGTCTATCTTGCTCCCACTATCTATTTTGAAGATGTGATATCTCTTAAGGAATATGACATGTCTTTCCACTACAATTTTTTTGTCTAAGGTTTGTATAGGTAATATACCCTTGTTTACTTGGGGTATCCTATAAAGGTACACTTTGTGCCTCAGGGTGAGAGTTTGTTACCTGAAGACGCCTTAAAAAATGATTCGCTACCCCACACATGTAAATTTGATAACATGCCTTTTATTCCACTCTAGAACTCATATGTAATACCATCTATCAATTTAGTTGGTACCTGGTCTAGTATGTGTGACGCTGTTTGCAACACATATCCCCAAAAGGATAATGGAAGAATCTCATGACTCATCATTGATATCATCATGTCCAAAAGGGTACGGTTCCTCTTTTTTTTTCACACCATTCCACTGGGACATGTATGGAGAAGTGAGTTGGGATAGGATCCCAAACTCTCATAAATAATCAATGAAGTCTTGATTAATATATTCTACACCTTGGTCCGAGCAGAGTTTTTTAATCTTCTTACCATGCTGGTCCTCAACTTCATTCTTATATTCTTTGAACTTATCAAAAGAATCTAACTTATACCTCATTAAATAGATATATCCATATTTACTAAAATAATCAGTAAAAGTTATGAAGTATGAGTACCCTCCCCTTGATTCAACTTGAAATGGTCCACACACATTGGTATGAACCAATTCAAGAAGTTCTTTATGCCTTTCACCTTTCCCACTAAATGGGGATTTGGTCATTTTTCCATGTAAACATGCATGAAAAACACCAAGTGGTTTTAGTTAGAAAGAATCTAAATATCCATCTTGATGTAACTTTTTCAAGCATTTATCGTTTACATGACTGAGCCGATGATGCCAAAGTTGGGTGTGGTATGAGGCATGTGACGTATCTTTTTTATTGATTACCATTACTTGGTTTGTGTAATCCAACACATAAAGACCATTGTATAAATGTTCCCTACCAAAACAAATTCTATCTTTGTAAAATAAGCAACATTCATTTCCAAACTTGAAAAAATTCCATCTGTATATAATATGGATACATAAATAATGTTTTTAGTCACAAAAAACACATAATAAAAATGCTTTAACACCAAGATCATCTTAGTTGGCAATGTGAGTTGGTAGTACCTGATAGCTACAACAGAAAATCTGACTCTGTTGGTTACTCATAGATCTACCTCCCCTTAGTCAATCTTCCTAAATCTACTTGGTTCCTGTATTTCGATACATATGTGAGAACCAAAATATATATATAATACCCAATTTGTAGAAACAAATAGATTTCATTCGATAAAAAATGCACCTAAATATTCCCCTTGCTTCTTAGGCTAGGTGAAGTTATTCTTCCAGTGACCCTTCTTACTACATGCGAAACAAACAACCTCCTTTTCCTTTTCCTCCATTTTGATCTTCCTTTTCTTGGAAGGCCATGAAGAATCTTTGGTCTTAAAGCTCTTCACCTTCCCTTTGCTCTTATTTACCATAAGGATAGAAGGATTTTCACGCTTCATATCTTTGTCCACTTGGTGAATGAGGATAAGAAGACCAGATAGAGACTTATCAATGTTGTTTATATTGAAATTGACAACAAAGTTAGAGAATCTCTAAGGGAGTGATGTGAGAATGATATTGGTTCCCAATTCTTCAGGGAGTTTAAACCCTAGAAACTTCAGGCGCTCAATGTAGCCAATGAGCTTGACTACATGAGGCCCATATGGGGAACCTTCTCCAAGCTTACTTTGAAATATTGCCTTAGAGATATCAAACCATTCCTGTCTTTCTCTCTCTCGATAAAGACCCCGGAGGTGCTTGAGCATTCTATAAGCATCCATGTTTTCATTAGACTCTATGATCTCACTAGACATTGATGATAACATCAAAAATTGAACATCGACCGCATCATTCATATGTTTTTCATAGACAAGGAAATACTCATCACTTGCCTCTTTAGCAGGTGGATCGGGTAATGGTGACTCCAACACATAAGACTTCTGTTCATGGAGTAGGATAAACTGAAGGCGTCTAAACCATTTCTGGAAGTTACTACCAATGAGGATGTTGTCTTTATCCAGAATTGATCATAGGGATAGTGTGGTTGACGAGCTTGTCATTTTTATTCTATAATTAAAAGATAAGATCATTAGTACTTTCTTGATTACATTTTATGAGAAATAATAAATTTTATTAAGTCTACCACTATTTTATCAAGTTCCAATGACCCTCACCATTGAACTCAGAATGTACAGTTTCCATGACATTCTAGTGGAAAGGATCCATATTCCCCTTCGCATAAACCCAAAAAGGTATGGTCAAGCTATTAGAAGGTATTTAGGTAGGTAGGTCTTTGCCAACCATGGGTTTTCAGCTCCTTGATCTATTGAGTGGAATCCCCAATCCTAAAATCATGACTTTTTTGGATTTCCTCAACTCTTGCCTCCAATATTACACCAAGTCTATAAAGGGATACTCCTCTTGATGTAATATGGTTAAGTCAACCCGAAACCTTTCATAAGGGATTCTTGTATAAATGTAAGTGTCCCAAAAAGGGTTGGTCAAACACATAGTTTTATTGAGTTTTTCCCTTAATCAAGTAACATAAGGCTTGGGCTGATTGAATATTTTATTTGAGGGATTTTCATATCTTATGCGTTAATTTATTTTTATCATTATCACATTCTTGTTAATATTAAGTGGAACTTACTTAAGTGATTAAACATGTCTTGATAATATTTACAAATAAGTCTAGTTTATTTTAGTTCCATCTTGTATGATTGTTTAATTAATTAATTATGTGACCATGATAACACATTCATAATGATAAACCATGCAACTGACAGAAAAAATAAAGTAAAGGGAATGATCATGATCTTTTCTAATGGTTAGTTTATCTAGCGGTTGATAAACTAACCCTGACCTAGGGAAGAAACATCTTGAAACTTTTGGGTTCATGTTTATAGCTTTCCACCTGTCCACCTTTGTATCTGTTGGGATTGGTTTTGTCTCAGTTACATCTTGAACCGCCTCTACTAGATTGGGAGTTCCATCCATTACATATGCCTTTTTTTAACTAACATGTAGGTGAGGGGTGAAAATGGGTTTTACATAAAAGAAACAGTGGGAATGTAGGCCCTAAATATTAATGAGGAGAAGGCTCGCAGACCAAAAAATTTAATTTAAATAAATAAATTAAAAGAAACCATACACATACAAAGGTCTTGTTCTATCTCATGAACATCCATACATGCAACAATATTTACGCATAAATAAAACTAACTTTTAATTATTTAATTATTCTTGTTTAAGATAAATCATGCTCAAATTAATTAATTATCATCTTTAATTAATCAATCCTTTTATCTTAAACCCTTTTCTGAATTTCCTTGAGATTCTCATCCATAATAATTTTAAAAAAATAAATTCATTTAAAATTATCTTTGTACGTAACTTGTACCTTGGAGGCAACCCGGTGAATTCCTATTTATAACTACCCAGTGAGTGAAAATGAAAATTACACAGATGTTAAATTAAACACATACATATAAAACACCTATCACATGTTATGCCTCAGCTTTACATCAACATGATGGTACACGTCTCAAGGGTTTGTATAATATAATAATAAATTTTAATAAATCTACGTAATTTGGATGAGTACACGACATGTAGTTCCAAATACATGGTGTGTACTATTTTTCACCCTCCATTCGAAGTACACGCCCAGGGAAAACGTGTGTGAGTGTAATTCAAAAATCTTCAGAGTGCGCGGTGTGTCCAGTGGGTCACACGTCGTGTAGTTCCTCGTTACATGGTCTCTAGCTAGGCAAGCCGTGTACGGGGTACACGGTCCAACCCTAACCCAAAAGGGACTACTCGTTGTGTCTAGTGGGCCACACGGTGTGTAATCTGGAAACCAAATGCCACCTATTTTTGGTCAACACAAGGAGTCATTAAGACTTAGAAAATATCCAATGATACGAATTAGTTTGGCGGACCAGACTTGGTGCATTGAACCTTGGCTACACGTCGTGTATTTCCGAATACACGTTGTGTGTTCTGGTGTTGTACGACCATGAACCTTTGGAACATCTAGATGAGATCCTCTATTTCATTTTAATCAAAATTAAAAGAAAATATCTTTTTTGTATGGTGAACGAGAAACGGAAGAGGAGGAACAGATCTTGAAATTCAGATTTGTAGAAAAATTAAATTGAATTTAAATAACTAAATTATTAAATGCCTAAATCATCAATGAAATATTTAAATAATTATAAACTATGATGTAACCGCTCTAAGACCACTTGAAGGTTCTAGGCGCAACAAAAGAGTGGTTGTTATGGCACCCAAATTTGATTTTCACCATGATCAATGATTATTCTGGGATAAATAAGATAATGAACTCCAGTCTCCATGGAATAGAATAAAAAATTTAAATAAATAAGGAAGAGGCCTGAAACCTTTATATAAGATCTTAAACATCATGTTTATAATTAATTTAATAAATTTTATAAAGAAAATAATACATGGATCTTCGATATTTTCTTATTTGATGATGTTGATCATCCGAAATTACCCTTCCAGATTATCTTGTTGTGCTTGCAAGGATCCAAACTAGAATCCCTATAGTGGTGATCCACATGTGCTCTGATGGCCTCTGATCGACATCGCTTGTTCTTTGGGTGCTAGTACGGCGAATCTAGTGTCTTGTGTCGGTCGTTCTTGATCACTTGTTTTTCAGCCTTGAAGAACGTCTCTCATTCTTGAGAGGGGAGAGAAGAGGATTCGAGAGAGAAATTGTTTAGCTTAACAATTCTCAATTCACCAGGTGTGCGGTTCGATACTTGGAATAATAGATGTAAGTGTCTATTTATTGACATGGGGCTTCAGTTACAATATTTAATTTCATAACAACAATTAAATACATTCATAACCTTAGATAAAACCTATGATAATAATAATAATACCACATCATTATTTATGGTGTGCCAACTTGCGCAAAACGAAATTATAAATAAAATTCCATGTCACAAAATAATAGCAGTGTTATTTTAATTTGTGTCAACTAGTTAAATAATTATTTATCATCTTGCAAATAATTATTTCACTACCAAATCGGCCTTGGACCTCTCGAACTCCACTTATATTTATTAAACACCCAAATAAATAAATAAATAATTTATTCTTTTAAATAAATATTTTATTTACAAACTAGTAAATAAATATTTATCAAATGTTCAATAAAATAAATAAATAAATTTTACCCACAATACGGAGAATAAATATTTATTTAATTTATGAAATCATTTTAACTTGAATAAAATTATTTCATTATCTTTAGAATAATATTTATTAATTAAATTCACATAGAATTTAACCGAGACCACCAGAAACACTTAGTGTGTGACCCTATAGGATTCTTTCTCGTTGGCATTAGGCGGGCTTGCCTAAAGTCTAAGAGTAATGTCTAGAAACGAGTCAAGGCACCCAAGAGAAAGAACATAAAGTTGCAACAACGACATCCACATACGAATGCTAACTGTGTAATATAATCACTTTGTCTCAATATCTCATCAAATAGGTTTCATGATAGTGTCATCAACTTTTATGCTCGATACGCCGTTCTTTGACAACCTGAAATAAACTCGTCGTTACACTATGACCATGGAATTTCATGAAACGGTTCTATTTCAATTAAAGGGATAAGATATCAACTTCCATAAATGGAAGGGTAAAATCGTTCCTCGACTTATCCACTAATAACATGCCACTTGTGACACACCCAATGTACCCTAATTCCCTCCAACTGTCTACGTGACATTTTTCACCAGTAAATCAAAGTGCGCGAGTCATGACATGTATTAATGATAATCTTAAAGTGTAAATATCATTAAACATGCTATCAGATAAAAATATCCAATGACACCAAAACATGTGGAATTTCTACTGGTGGGTCTATTCTCATAATCTCCTATCTTGGTGATTAGCAAGTGAAAAATTCATGAGAGGAAGTCTCATCTGCTTACAAGTACTCACACCTGACGGTCTGCATGCTTTGAGTCCCATCATAATATGTCATCCAACCATAAAACTATATTTAAGAATATTGTTATAGCATTTCAAGGTTCTCATCATAGCGGGGAACTTCCATGACCTTATCAATGCAACAAATACTCTAGGACATTATTACATCATAGTCATGCATAATAACGAACCATATGTAATAATATGTTTAATATTTAAATACAATAAATATCTCTATAATCAAAGTAAAACCAGTTGGATATTATACACCAACTCTTACATATATTACACAATGATCGTTCATACGTGGTTGTCGATATTGCGACATTAAGTTCTTTCTCTTGGGTTCCTTGACCTGCTTCTTGACAGTAATCTTAGACTTTAACCATACCCACCAAATGACAATGAGAAATAATCCTAGAGGGTCACACACTAAGTGTTTCTATTGATCTCAATTAAATTATATTTGAATTTAATTAATGTAATAAATATTATTCTCAAGACCATGGAATAATTTTATTCATATTTTATCAATTAAAAATATTTATCTATGAATAAAATATTTAATCTAAATATTTATTCTGGTGTTCAATAAATATTAGAGGAGTTTGAATGGACCAAGACTGTGTTTGGTGAAAAATATTAATTTACTATCTAGTTAAATAATATTTTTTATTTCACAAATTAACATGCACACCATAAAATAACAACAACAACAATAATAATAATAATATTTTTGGCATGGGGTTTAATAAATATTATTATATTATTTAAGGATTAACATGAAATTAAATAATATTTTAACCTAAAACCCAGCTCTATAAATAGATGGTTCTGTCTGTTGTGTAGGGTCAACCGAGAAATAGAGAATCATTGCACGCAACATATTTATCTCTTGAATTCCTCTTTCTCTCTCCCACTCAAGAATGAGAAACACAAGAGAGATTCCTTCAAGATCAAAGGAAGAGCGATCAATACGAACAATGAAATACAATTGATTCATTATACTAGAACTCAAAAATCAATTGGCATTTCTTGAAGACCAAAGGAACATGTGTGGATCACCGCTATAGGGATTCTTCACTTGAATACTTACAACATAATGAAGGTAATCCAAAATGTTTTTTTGTAAGATCAACATCATCATCTAAGAAAGGATGTAGTTGGGGTTTGTCTTAGTGGTAAGAAACCTGTAATCCTACATGAAAAATGGAGGTTCAAAACCCATTGGGTGTAGGGAACTGTAGCATACTGTAGCAGTGGCAGTACTGTAGCAACGACGGGCACTGTAGTGACAGTAGGGCACTATATCAGTGGCAGGTACTGTGTGGTAATACAGTATGTGGGTACTATAGCAGTACTATTTAGAAAATGGGCCTTGGGCCAAAAGTTTGGGCCTACGGGCCATGTAATGGGTTAAATGCCCACTGGGTCTTTAGGCTATGTAATGGGTCTCCCTCTACCCAGTCAAAGAGGTCTTTTCTTTGCTTTAATAATAAATGAGGCTTCGAACCCAACCTTTAAAAAAAATTGAATAAAGGATCCTAAGATGAGGCAATCATTTATTCCAATCTTCAATAAATTAATTATAAATTTAACGTAAAATATCCTCTCTCAGGTTTTGGGAAACTCTAAATTAATCTGATTATTTAATTTAACACCCACCAAAGGTACTTCTGCTGTGATTGGAACTTTCAAGTGGTATCAGAGTGGTCATGTTTTAAATTTATAATTATTTATTTTATTATTGATCAATATATTCAATCATGGTTAAATTTTTCATTTCATATTATTCATTCTTTAATATGATTTGAATTAACAATTTTTTTGACATTTTATTTTCTTTATTAAAGATTTTAAATTTATTAAGTCCAAGATCACTAAAGAAACATCGAAGATTCCATCAGGAAGTGTAATGTCCCCCAATCTGAAACTCTCTCATATGGCCAAAAAGTGTTGGTTATGAGACCTCAAACGTGCCTCTCCATATGGCATAGTCTACCAACTAGCAGTGGGGGTGTGGAATGTATAGTGGGGAGGATATACCCCTTAGTATGAAGTGTCATAATAGTAGAAAATAAACCATATAAACAAAATAAATAAAAGTATGGACATAAAAGAAGAAGAAAATAAAATCCAGTTGAATAATCTAATAAATAATAAAGGAATAATGTAATTACATTCTAGAATGTGAATAAATGTCATTCTAGAAACAATACAAGTAAAAGACCAGCATACCAAAATAAAGACTCAAAATCCCCCCATTCTAAATCCCCACATCAGTCCCACCTTCAAACTCTAACCCATCTAGTAATCAAACAATCAACAATAATGTCCTTTTCCCTTTTCCAAACCTGTATCCACATAATCTACTCGGGTACCAAATGAGGGACCAAATATGGTGTGAGTATAACTCAGTAGGTCAACACAATAGTGACTAAACTAACCATTATGATAAGAAGTATATGCAATAAAGTGATAAAAAGTGTATTAATTAATTTAATAATTATTAAAATACAATAACAACCTACTTCAGATTTGTGCCAAAATATCTCTGAGCATGTCTTATGACTATGAAAACCACTATAATATATCCAAGGTAAAATAACATGCTTCAATGCCATGCCAGAATATCTTGGAGCATGTATTAAAACCACGCCAACCACAACTATATAACCATGGTATAGTCACAAAAATCTAGGTCAAAGTCTTATAATCATTACATCATCTAGGTCAAATCCCTATAAGCATTACAACATGGGACTGGGCATATCCCACTCTCTATAATCATTAAATCATGGGACTCGGCCAAACCCATTCAATATCAGTATTAAAACATATAAGCGTGAAAGTGCCGTGGCCAAGCCTGATATATAAGAATTTAAGCATGTAAAACAAGTTCTGTCATACAATAAGGATATCAAAATATCACATCATATAACTCAATTGTTAATTCTGCGAATTACCATTTATCTTTCAATTAATTCTTTCAATTTAAATCACAATTAATTAACAGTTATATCAATAAGAAAAATTACAGAACTTAGGGATTCTATATCAAGAAATCACCTAAGGTCTCATGTAATGTTAAATACACTTTAATACATTAGACAATTCAATTATATTATTGTTTTGTCACCCAACAGGTAGCCATAAGCTAGGTCAGAAGCTAATTGAAAAACAATGGAATCTAAGGAATAATCTAATTCATTTATTTAATTGATTTTGGTGCACGTTATGTTGGTATTATCACAATATTTCATAAAATTGAAAATTATAAAACCCTAAGGTTAATATTTAGACCCCCTACCTTTAACTGATGATTCAACAATGCTTCCAATGAAAAAATCCCATGAGGAAGAAAGTGTGGATGAATTCCAAGAGAAACCTAGATCAAAACCGATCACGATCAAAACCAACAACGCACACGGTCCAAGGATTACACCACAACGGTAAAAAGAAGG
This sequence comes from Viscum album, assembly GCA_963277665.1. Lineage (NCBI taxonomy): Eukaryota > Viridiplantae > Streptophyta > Magnoliopsida > Santalales > Viscaceae > Viscum > Viscum album. The sequence goes on from OY728119.1 coordinate 649,784,870, forward strand.
AGAGAAGGGAAAAATAAAACTAAAAAGGCTTACTAGGGATTGTTCACACAAACAGGACATCCGAAATGGAATTTGGCACTACAAAATCTCCTAAAGGGTTTCCCTAGGTTGATAGGAGAGGAGATTCAACAGATTAGAATGAAATTCAACCGCATAGCATGTTTAAAATAGTTGGTTGGGAAATTACACAAAATGTAATGTGGTTACACATCATGTAAATATTTTTTATGGGATACGATGAAAAACTCATCACCTCATATTTATTTTAATAAAGCACCAGAACAATTACATGATGTGTAATCCATTTACACGTGTAAATGTTTTGCATATGTTTTTTCAGCCCATTTTCCTTTTAAACAACCCAAACCACCTTTAAAGATTCTCAACTTACCAAGAACCCATAAAATAATTTACCCATTTATAACCAAATTCCATTAATTCAAAAAAGAATACATCCCCAAACATTAAGTCATTTTCCCCAACAAAGCCTCTCTATCTCCGAACAAGACCTGACCACCAAGGATCAAAAGAAAAACTCAAAGAGGGATGTACCTGAAAAAAGCTGGAATCTTACAAAATCCTCACCATATAACATATCATCCTAGAGATACTCCAAGCATTACTGTGAGGTCTCAATGAACAAGTATAGACACTGTGTTTTTATATCATATTCTGTCTCCTAGGTCTCCTCCTAAACTTTCCCATGCTGACACTGCACTTGAACCAACAATATAGTCCTACCACAAAGATATTTCTCACTATGACCCACAAACCATATTAGATGCTCCTAAAAGGAAGAATCAACACAAATCTCAAATTCTACTACATATATCACACGGGAAAGGTCAGGATGATATCATTGTAGCTGCGACATGTGGAACACATCGTGCATGGAACTGTAGTGTTGTGGAAGGAATAGATGGTACACCACCAGACCGACCCTTTACACTGTCTCAAGCAACCTGAAAACTTGGGTTATAGCTTTCCCTATTTCCTAATATGGTGTTTCCCCAACCTAGGTGACACCCAAAGGAAAACATGACAACCAACTTCAAATTCTAGAGGTCTTCTCTGATGGTTAGCATATGATTTCTACTCGCTCTTCATGGTCACCAATCACTGTTTGATCAACTGAACCTACTCATATTTATCCTGCATGATACTAGGCCCAACAAGTGTTGACTAACCTACCTCTAGTAAATAAATAGGTGAATGACACAACTTTCCATACAAGTCCTCAAAAGGTTACATTTGGATCAATGTATGGAAGATATTATTATATGAAAACTCCACGAGTGCCATAAGTTTCTACCATGATACCCCAAAATCCAAAACATAGGCTCATAACATATCTTCCATAACCTGAATAGTCTGCTCAGATTGACCATTGGTTTTTGGATGACAGGATATACTTAAAAGAACCCATGATCCTAGAGCCTTTTAAAGAACCTACTCAAAATGTGATGCAAAACAATTATCTCTATCTAAAATGAAACACCTATGAATACCATGCAACTGAACCACCTCACGCATGGAAAGACTGCCCAGATCATCAATTGAGAAGGTTTCCTTGATAGGAAATAAGTGGGATACCTTAGTCAGTTGATCCAAAACAACCCATACATCTTTATTCTTACAGGTTATCCTAGGTAATCCTATCACAAAGTCCATTGTGACATCATCCCATTTTCACTCAGGAATGGGTAAAGGATAAAAAATCCTAGTTGGCCTCTAATTCTTAGCTTTCACATGCTAAACAGTGAATCAACTAGCCACAAAGATTTCTACCGCCTTCTTTATTTATGACCACCAGTACCATCTATAGAGATCACGATACATATTTGTTAAACTAGGATGAACTGACCATCTAGAAGCATGAAACTCCCTAATTATCTCCTCATGCAATCCTGTAGAAACCCATACATAGCCACAAAAAATTAGATAATTAACACTATCGATAGACCATCCTGATAGTGTATCCCCACCATATAACTTTTCCCTTAGAACTGATCCCTCCAGATCATACATCTGATCAGTCATAATCTAGTCCAAAAGCACTAGTATAGAAGATGTCAAAGTCATATCCACCCATATCCGAGACTCCTGAACATCTAGATTCATGCCTAAAAAGAGGTCCATTATCTAACACTCATCACAAGACTCCCCTCTTTCCCATGTCTGCATATTTTGGCTCAAATCATCATCGATGATGTTTCCCTTTTCTGGTGTATAAGTCAATTCAAAGTCAAAATACTATAGATACTTAACCCACCTCCTCTAATGAAGGTTCAAGTATCACTGAGAAAATATGTACCTAAGGATCTTTTGGTCCATGTATACCACAAACCTCTCACCCATGTGATAGTGTCTCCAATATCTTAGGGCATGTACCACTTCTTATAACTTTAGATAGTGAGTAAAGTAATTCCTATCATATGGTATCAAATACCTAGATCCGTAATAAACCACTTGATCCTCTTTCACTAGAACTACTTTGAGTCTAACTTTGGATGCGTCACAATACATGGTATATGATTAACCGACATAGGTAAAGTGGGGATATGTGTTGAGGTCATCCTGCCTTTTATCTCCTAAAAATATCTTTTGCAAGTGTCAGACCAAATAAACTTCACCCCTTTCTTGGTTAGTCCATACATTGGTGCTTCAAAATGAGAGAAATGATGAATAAAGCACTGATAATAACCTAATAAACCCAAAATCTCCAAATTTTGAAGATGTTTTTAGCCTGTTCCCAAGATACCACAACTGTGATTTTCTTTGGGTACACTAACACTCATGCCTCTAAGATGACATGGCCCAAGAAGTGAAATTTATCAATCCAAAAACTAAATTTGGTTAGCTTGGTATAAAGCCAATGCTACCTCAATGTACTCAGGAAAATGTTAAGATGTTTGGTATGATCATCTGCTATCTGTACATACACTGAGATATCATCAACAAAAATCACCACTAACTAGTTCAGAAAATAATGAAATATTCTATTAATTAAGTCCATGAATATCATTGGTGTGTTAGTCAAACCAAAATATATCACTATAAATTTATACAATCCATACCTGGTTCTAAAATAATTCTGGGGTATGTCTGATGGTATCACCCTTAGCTGGTGGTACCCCGATCTCAATTAAATTTTGGATAAGATCTTAGCACCTATCAACTGATCGAAAAGGTCATCAATGTGTGTAATTGGATATTGGTTCTTGACTATAATCTGGTTCAACCTTTGATAATCCACACATAATTTCAAAGATCCATCAGCCTTCTTGGCGAAGAGAAATTGAGAACCCCAAGGAGATGCACTAGGACATATGAATCCTTTATATTATAGATCTTCAAATTGAACTTTCAACTCCAAAATATCTATAGGTTCAATTCTGTAAGGCGGGATAGAAAATGGATCTGTTATCAGCACCAACTCAATTGTGTACTAGATCTCTCGCTAGGGTGCTAATCCATAGAACTCGTTAGAAAAAAACATCAAAAAAATGGTCTACCACTAAAAGAAAAGAATCATGCTGTATTTTTCCACCATATAGAAAGACCGGCTATCTGGGTCATGAGAAAATCCAATTTTCATTAAATTGGTCCTTCACGACTAGCTTGAAGATCCCACTCACCATGGTGAGAATAAATGCCTCCTTATGGAGATAGAAATGTAACTCTCATCCTATAATAGTAAACACAATCCTAGTATAAAACTAACCAATCCATACTAAGAATTAAGTAAAAGCCTTTCATTTATAGCACAAATAGTCACCAAAATAAATAAAAACCACTAATATCTAGTGAACACACCTTGGAATGTATTATATTCTCTAAAAACACTCCAAATGGTGTGTAAATGGTTAAAACACCATACAAGATTTCTACATCTAAGACCAAACCATTTTCAAAAAGAGAAGATAGAAGAGAATGTGATGATCCTATATTAAACAAAACACAAGCTAAGGTAGATGATACAAGAATTGTACCTTTGATGGTAGATGGTCTTGCATTCATGATAGTTGAAGTAGTTTGCATAACATAAAACTGAATTTTCCCTATGAATTGGGATCTATTATGACTAACCTGATCCATTTCCCTCTCCTGGTACCGCTTATCATGCACTAGGGTATCACGCCCCCTGCTTCAGCCTGAACGACCAGTGGAACTCTAGCTACAAGCCTGTTGAGAGGTAGTTGATCCCCTTCCCGAATTAGGTTCCTATCCTGATCCCCTATATAAGAACCCAAACCTTCTTTTCAGGTATTTTTTTCCTTTTATGATCATTTTTTGGAAAAATAGAAATTTCTGGAAATTTTCTAAGTACACGTCATGTAATTTATAAGTACACACCGTGTACTTCCTTGCCATAGCTGGCCGTGTGATGGCCGTGTAGTATCCACACACATGGCCGTGTGGGATTGACTTAGAGGTCGCCTAATGTGGAGTATGGAAATAGAAAGTACACGTCGTGTACTCCAAAATTACACGCCGTGTATTTTCTTTTTTTCATTAAACGCACCAGGGTCACGTATGACGGACATAACTCACTTCTTCTAGGTCATCTTCATCCGAGAGAACCCATATGACCACTGATCTTTTATGATCCCTCTATCCCCCATTAGTCCTCTGATTCAAACACCATTTATTGCATTGGAATCACATCGGTGAGTTCTCTCTTCTCCTAGAGCTTCATTTTCTGATTCCTATTCTTTTTCAAGTTATCGTGGGTTGAATGTTTTGTACGTTTTCCTAGATATATGATGTTCCAAGGAGATTCAAGCTTATAGGTTCAAGTATATTGATCTCCTAACCCTGAGGTAGGTGGTTTGTGCCTTTATGTTTGAATTCCTTGAGAATTATGTGCAAATTCCACCAATACCCTTGAACGGGGTATTGCGTGTTAACTGTTTTACCCCTGTTGTTTGCCTACCATGCTTGCATGCCTATGTAGAGTATATTTGGATATGAATAGGGTTGATTGCTATGATTTGGATGTGTTTTTCCCATGCATTATTCTGTTTACGACCGTTTGGTCCTGTTTAGCCTTTGGCTGCCTTGCTTGTTTTCCATGCCTGTTGCTGTAGGATGGAGAGTTTGTATTCTGACATGCTTGTTATGCTATAGACTATTTAGCCAAGTAGATATGTAGGTTTACTTTGGCTATATTACTCTACTATTCTCATTGACTTACACAGGTTCGTGAGAACTTGGTGTAGTAGACTATAGGGGGAATTGACCGGGTGAGCTTCCTCAGAGAGTCTTTGAGCACTTTTGGCTATAAGGGGGATTGACCGAGTGAGCATCCTCAGAGAGCCTAGAACCACATAGGGATATAAGGGGAATTTAACGAGTGAGATTCCTTATAGAGTCCTTGTTTGATTTAGACTATAAGGGGATTTACCGAGTGAGCATCCTCAGAGAGTCTTTGATTTTAATTTCGAGCTGTTAGACTATAAGGGGAATTGACGGTGAGTGCTTCCTCAGAGAGTCTATGAATGACTTGGGATATAAGTGGAATTGACTGAGTGATCTTCCTCAGAGATACCTAGACCTTGTGGCTATAAGAGGAATTGACATGTGAGCTTCCTCAGAGAGTCCTTGACTACCCTTCACTATACGAGGAATGGACTATGTGAGATTCCTTAGAGAGTCTTTCTTTACCTTAGACTATAAGGGGATTGACTGTGAGCGATTCCTCAGAGAGTCTTATTATATTCATATACATAACCAGAGGGTTTAGACCGAGTGTTATACCTAGAGGGTTGCTTGTAATTTTTAGGTAGTACTAGAGGGGATGGCTGTGAGTACTTCCCAGAGGGTTACCTGTTTGTGGTTTAGCTATTTGCTTCACTGTTGCTTGATTTGAAATTGAGGATTGTTTACTGCTTAGTACTTATCTGTTTAACACTTTCTGCACTTTTACCTTCCATATACTCACTGACTGTTAGGCATAGATCTTCGGGTGGTTGCCTACTGGGATTAGTCTCACACCCTATTTGGGTCATTCTTTTGGGCCCAAATAGATTATATTGTTACAGGTATAGATAAGGGAAAGCACCATTCTACTTTAGGTACTTGACTTTCTATGGAGATGGAGAGAATGAGACAAAGCTATGGCTTGCGATGCTGAGGAGCTGTTTATCTTTCTTTTTTTACTTTGGTTTAGCACTATTTTTATTTCCAGCATTGTGACTTATTTGTATGCTTTACTAAATATATGTATCATGCATCATTTCTTATATATATGTGCTACAGTTGTTTATTATTTCAGTCTTCTACTGTTTACTGTTGTTGGATATTTACTGCTTCCGCTATTGTATGTATTGTTTACTTCCGCTGTGTACTCTGCCAATGAGGGAACAGTTTCCCCACTATCACACCCAAGGCCCTCTCTACTAGTCGGCAGCCTCTGGCATTCGGGAAAATGTGCTTGAGGCCATGTGACCAACTGGGTACGGGGAGCCTCTGGGTGGATTCCGGAACCGGGACGTTACAAAGTGGTATTAGAGGGTTTCTTTTCTCTTGACTTACTATTTGGAGCCTTATCCAGGGATATGATGGAATAGATACTTGGTATTAAGCTGTTCCTGGGAGTAGCTAACCCATGTACAGGGAAAAACCAATCTACCTAGTTTAATTACATTTTTTCTGATTTTGCGATTATTACAGTTGATTTGATTTCACCTCAGGTGATTCACATGATTTGTGCAGTTACTGTTGATGTTATTGAGGTTCTATTTCTGTTGCAACCCAAATGAGATGAGGGCATGCCATCTCATGCATCATATAGGCACTTTCTATAAATCACATTCCATGCATTTTTTCCATGCCATCTAGGATGAATTAGGGATTTCATGTTGTTGTAGTAGATGTTGTGTAAAGTATACATATTGTTGTGATATTTTCATTGATAGAAATACCTTATGTTTGATAGGGTATTGTTTGTGTAGAGATTAGCTTGAATGAATGCCAAAATTTTGTTCTTGTGGTGTTATGGGACCTCATGGACCGGAATTTGGTGTATCATTGCTTTGTTTGACTTGATATAACTTTTATAATATTCCAAACATTGATTCGTGGGGAGTATGGGCCCTCAAGGATCAGAATTTGGCACTTTCAGTGCTCGTTTTAATGTTTTCTGGGTTCTGGAGTAGTTTATGAGGCTTACAGTCCGAAAAAACCTAGAATACATGCCGTGTAATGTTAAGTACATGCCGTGTGTTCTTCTATTTGGGAATAAACAGTTTTCTTAAGTACACGCTGTGTACTTTATGAACACGCCGTGTAGTCTCTTACCGTGTCATAGGACGTGTGGATAGAGACATGGAATGGGGAAAATCTAGAGTGAACACGCCGTGTATCATCTATACACGCCGTGTCGTGTCGACCCCGTTCCCACCCATGTCACTAAAAACACAAGTTGGCCGATTTGTGTCTAATACATGCCATGTTCCGTCTAAACACACCGTGTAGATTGACCTAGGTACCCGGCCGTGTCACGAACAACACAGTTTGGTATCACCCTTTCATGTACACGCCGTGTCTGCCTTGAACACGCCGTGTAGTCTGACCCAGGTACCCGACCATGCCACGAACAAAACGGGTTGGTGTTATCCCTTATCATATACGCCGTGTCTATTTGGAACATGCTGTGTAGTTTGAGCTATGTGTTAGGTCGTGTCACTAACAACACGGGCCAGGTGAAGCTTGTCTCGTACACACCGTGTCTATCGTGAACACGCTGTGTAGTCTTGCCTTAGGAGAACCGTGTGGCTTTACCGTGTAGAAGAACTCAGGCAGGGAAAGGGGACTCAAGTACACACCATGTTTTAAGATAACACGACGTGGGTCTAGGGTGTTACATGACCAGTTTAAGCAGGAGTACACTCCCATGTAAATGACTTAATGGAACATGCCTTGTAGGAAATGTACACGCCGTGTAGTCATTTTTTGTAAAACTTGAGTGCTTTATTTATCCTGTTCCCTTCTTACACTTATAGTTTTCATTCCTTAATAATCTTGATCTAAGGTGTGTGCTTGACCTTGCAGAGTCATGCCACCGAGACGTCCTCCAGTTGTATGCCAGCTGCCAAGCGGTGATCAGACACCAGACATGGCTGATTAGGGACTACCTACAGATCCTCCTATCATGCCAGTCTTGGTACCAGCCATTTCACCCAACATAGGTGTCGATGAACAATTCATAGAGGGATTTTTGAGGATTATGTAGACCTTTCAGGGAGAGCCACCTCCTACCCCGTCGATGGAAGAATTGATGCGGGTCTTTCAGTAGCATCATCCTACCACTTTCTCAGGGGATGAAGGACCCCAGGCTGTAGAGTCATGGATAGAAGCCATGTTGATTATTTTTGAGCATCTGGAGATACCTCCAGATAACAAGGTGAAGCTCGCGACCTACATGCTTCGAGACTCTTCCAAGAGGTGGTGGGATGTGATCTCATAGGCGGGACTCCAGCAGAATATGGATTGGGATGAGTTTCGGCGCATCTTCTTCGATTACTTCTATTAGGAGACCTTGAGGGACAATCGATCCCAAGAGTTCATGAGTCTGGAGAAGGTTACTCTTACTGTTATGGAGTATTCCTCTCACTTCACAGAGCTGCATCATTTCACACCTATTCCAGGAGGTGATGAGTTGTTCCTTGCATAGAAGTTTGAGGATGGTTTGAGGCACGAAATCTGATCTCAGGTGAACATATTCAGGTTGACTTCAATATCTTCTATAATCAACCAAGCGATGATCACAGAGCGCAATCTGAAGGATTCTAGAGCTGCGATTCAGGGTGGTTTGACATCTAGACTTAGTGCTCCACCGGCCCATAGCAGGAAGTGCCATAGGGAGGTGGAACAAGGAGACCAGAGCAGGAGGGATGCATCTTCTGGTATCCAGGTGGTGTGCTACCAGTGTGGGAGAAGCGGTCATATAAGGCCATGTTTCCCAAGAGACCCAGTGGAGTGATGATCTTTCGAAAAGATGGGTCACCTTTAGTGCTTTTTTCAGTTCTTCTCACTAGTAGCTAGTGATAGGGGTTCTTCTATGACTCCTCATTCAGGAGCAGTGCCCCCAGTTTCTCACCAGTTTGGGAATTGGAGTTCTTCCAACCATTCAGGACGAGGTGGAGGTCATGGCCGTGGTAGCCAGTCACTCAGTTTTCAATGACATCAGATTGGATCATCTCAGAGTGGTTAGGAAAGGTCATAGGGCTGTGGTACATGCCAGACTTTTGTAGTGGAGCATACCCAACAAGATCAGGATCCCAGAACTTATATCGTTCGAGGTACGATCTTAGTAGCCTCAATTTTATCTTCTAATCTTTTTGATACAAGGGCTTACCATAGATTTATATCTGATGCTTTTGTGGAGATCCTTGGGCTCTGCATATTTTCTTCTGTTGATATCTTGATGCTAGACACTCCGTTGGGGACTAGAACGGCTAGTGTACGTCAGTGCAGAGAGTTACCTCTACAAGTTAGTGGATGTCACTTTTTATGGGACCTCTATGTCCTAGAGATGACAGGATATGATTTCATTCTTGGGATGGACTGGTTAGTTCTATTCTAGGCAGTCATCGACTGCTATCACCATAGGGTGAGTTTCATATCACCAGAGGGTGGATCTTTTTTTCATAGGGGTGAATGGGATGTCCAGGCGAGCAGAGTGGGTCTAGAGCATCATGGGTTGGGAGGAGTTACAACCCAGATTGCTAGTCTTTATCTGGATGACTAGGGGACTTCATAGTTAGACTTTCCCCCAATGGTGGATCGTTTTAGAGATGTCTTTTTAGAGGACTTTTTAGTTTTGCCTCTAGAGCGTGAGGTAGACTTCTTGATTGATCTTGTGCCAGGAGCGACACCGGTGTCCATTCCTCCTTATAGGATGGCTACACCTGAGTTTCAGGAGCTCAAGAAGCAGTTGCAAGAGTTGTAGGCAAAGGGTTTCATCCAACCCAGTACTTCTCCTTGGGGTTCACCTGTCCTGTTTGCGAAGAAGGCAGACGGTACCCTCAGGCTTTGTGTGGACTATCGAAAGTTGAACCAGTTGATGGTCAAGAACAGATATCCCCTGCCTAGTATTGATGATCTCTTTGACCAGCTTTGAGGATCCTGAGTGTTCTCAAAGAATGACTTGAGGTCTGGTTATCATCAGTTGCGCGTTAGACCATCATATATACTTCTTACAAACTTCATGAGCTGGATGGTCTATACGAGTATTTGGTTATGCCGTTCGGTCTCACGAACGCGCCTACAGTTTTCATGGCACTGATGAACCGAGTGTTCCATCCATACTTGGATTCTTTCATGGTGGTCTTCATGGATGATATCTTGGTGTACTTTCACACTTGAAATGACCATGATACCCATCTTGAGATCATTTTTAGTACACCAAGGGATAATTAGTTATATGCTAAGATCTCAAAGTGCCACTTTTGGATGGATTAGATTCACTTTTTGGGTCATGTTATCTCAGAGGCAGGAGTATTAGTAGACCCAAAAAAAGTGAGGACTGTAGTTTCCTAGGAGAAGCCGAAGAACATCTTTGAGGTGTAGATTTTTCTAGGGCTGGATGGATACTATAGAAATTTCATACAGGACTTTTCATACTTAGCAGCACCACTGACAGGTCTGACCAAAAAGGGTGTGAAGTTCTTGTGGTTAGATTCTTGTGAGTCAGCCTTTCAGGAGATGAAAGGAAGGTTGACTTCAGCACCAATACTAGTCTTGCTATATCCAGAAAAGAGCTATATTGTTTACTGTGATGCGTTAGGTATCAGTCTGGGAAATTTTCATATACAGGGAGATGGAGTCATTGCATACGAGTCTCAGCAGTTGAGGCCACATGAGAGGAATTACCCGACGCACGATCTGGAGTTGGTAGCTGTTGTTCATGCATTACGTTGTTAGAGAAATTACCTTCTGGTAGAGCACTTTGTGGTTTTCACCGTCCACAAGAGTCTCAAGTACATCTTCACTCAGCGTGATCTGAATTTGAGACAGCACAGGTGGGTTGTGTACCTACAGTTCTTTGACTTTGAGCTTTCCTATACGCCTAGGAAAGGCAACGCAGTGGCTGATGCATTGATCAAGAGGACTCAGATACAGGTAGTTCAGGAGGCCATCAGTGAGTGGTAGCTTATGGATCTATTTTATGAGATGCATTTTGAGGTGCACAACAGTCAGGGGAAGACGTTTCTTTCTTCTGTAGCTGTTACCTCTACTCTTCTGGATCGAGTTCGAATGAGGCAACTATCAGATTCTGAAGGCCTAGTCCAAAGGGAGAGTGTGTCCGGAGAGGACCCTATTCCTAGATGTACCATAGGAGAGGATGAGATCTTACGTTTTTAGGGGTGCGTATGGGTGCCAGCAGATATACGAGAGGAGATGATGTGGGATTTTCATTCTTCAGTTTGGGCAGTTCATCCTGGCATCACCAAGATGTATCATGATCTACACCGTCAGTATTGGTGGCCAGGTATGAAGAGGGACGTTTATAGTTTTGTCATGAAGTGTTTCACTTGTCAGCAAGTGAAGGAAGAGCATCAGTGACTATCATGGATTTTATAGCAGTTACCCATTCTCGAGTAGAAGTGGAATGACTTCACAATGGAATTCGTGACCGGTTTGTCGAGGTCTCCTCAAGGCAATGATGTAGTTTTAGTTGTCATTGACAAACTCACAAAGGTTTCTCACTCCTTGCCGATCAAGGAGACCTTAAATGTTGATGAGATGAGACCATTGTACATCTGTGAGATTGTACGTCTACATGGAGTTCCACACTCCATTTGTTTTAGACAGGGATGTACGTTTTACTTCTCGGGTCTGGAAGGGGCTTCAAAAGGCTTTTGGTACACATGTAATTTTGAGTACAACTTACCACCCCCAAACAAATGGCCAATCTGAGCGTACGATTCAGGTGCATAAGGATATGCTCTGAGCATGCATTCTAAATTTTTGAGGTTCTTGGGAGAAGCATATACCTCTTATGGAGTTTGCCTACAACAATAGTTTTCAAGAAACTATTCAGATGGCACCTTATGAGGATTTGTACGGTAGGCCATGCCGATCACCCTTATATTGGCTGGAGGTAGGATAGGTAGCTTTGCTGGGACCTCGAATTGTTCCAGAGACCAAAGAGTAGATAGAGTTGATTAAGAAGAAGATGGATATTGCACAGTCTCGACATAAGTCTTATGCTGGTCAGCAGAGACGACCTCTGGAGTTTGAGGTTGGGGGTCAGGTTTTCCTGCGTGTCACACCAAGGTGGTAAAGAAGAGGATTAGAAGACACAATAATCTTTCACCGAGGTAAGTTAGACCATTTGAGGTGTTGGAGAGAGTTGGGCCGGTTGCCTACTGGTTGCAGTTACCTCAGAGGTACCGGGCTATGCACGACGTCTTCCACATTTCTCAGCTTCAACATTAATTTTCAGACCCGTCTCATGTCTTTCAACCCAAGGAGGTTGAGCTCAAAGTGGATGTGTTGTTTGAAGAGAATCCTATCCAGATTGCGGATCGCGAATACAAAGGTTCTCCATAGACAGTCTGTTCCTCTGGTACAAGTGCTATGGCAGCACGGGAAGGTGCAGGGTGAGACTTGGGAGAGGGAGGCCGATGTATGAGCACAATGACCAGAACTATTTAAGGTTTCTTCTTCTACACTGTGCTAGGGAAATTCAGGGATGAATTTATCTAAGGGGGGAAGCTTGTAAGAACCCAGACCTTCTTTTTAGGTATGTTTTTCCTTTTTTGGTCATTTTTGGGAAAAAGAGGAATTTCTATAAATTTTCTAAGTACACGTCATGTAATTTATAGGTACACACCGTGTACTTCCTTGACATAGCAGGCCGTGTACTGGCCATATAGTAGCCATACACACGGCTGTGTGGGAGTGACTTGGAGGCCGCCTAATGCGGAGTACAGAAACAGAAAGTACACGCCGTGTACTCTAAAAGTACATGCCATGTATTTTATTCTTTTTCATTAAACGCATCGGGGTTGCGTTTGATGGACAGAACTCACTTATTCTAGGTCATCTTCGTCCAAGAGAACCCGTACGACCACAGATATTCAAAGAGCCCCCGATACTCTATCCATCCTCCGATTCGAACACCGTTGATTGTGTTGGAATTTCATCGGTGAGTTCTCTATTCTCATAGAGCTTCATCTTCTAATTCCTCTTCTTTTCCAAGTTATCATGGGTTGTACGTTTTGTACGTTTTCTTAGATCTACGACATTCCAAGGAGATTCAAGCTTCGAGGTTCAAGTATATTGATCTCCTAAACCTGAGGTAGGTGGTTTTTTCCTTTCTGTTCAAAGTCCTTGAGAATTATGTGCAAATTCCACCAATACCCTTGAACGGGGTATTGCGTGTTTACTATTTTACCCTTATTGTTTGCCTACCATGCTTACATGCCTGTGTAGAGGATATTTGGATATGAATAGTGTTGATTGCTATTCTTTGGATGTGTTTTTCCCATGTATTGTTCTGTTTATGACCGTTTGGATCTGTTTAGCCTTTGGATGCCTTGCCTGTTTTCCATGCCTGTTGCTATAGGATGGAGAGTTTGTATTATGACATGCTTGTTATGCTGTAGACTATTTAGCCAAGTAGTTTTGTAGGTTTACTTTGGATATATCACTCTGCTATGCTCATTGACTTACAAAGGGGCTTGAGAACCTGGTGTAGTAGACTATAGGGAGAATTGACCGGGTGAGCTTCCTCAGAGAGTCTTTGAGCACTTTTTTCTATACGATGGATTAACCGAGTGAGCATCCTCAGAGAGCCTAGAACCACTTAGGGCTATAAGGGGAATTGAAAAAGTGAGCTTCCTCAGAGAGTCCTTTTTTTCTTTAGACTATAAGGGGATTGACTGAGTGAGCATCCTCAGAGAGTCTTTGATTTTAATTATGAGCTGTTAGACTATAAGGGGAATTGACGGTGAGTGCTTCCTCAGAGAGTCTATGAACGACCTGGGCTATAAGGGTAATTGACCGAGTGAGATTCCTCAGAGAGTCATAGACCTTGGTGCTATAAGAGGAATTGATGTGTGATATTCCTCAGAGAGTCGTTGAATACCCTAGAATATACGGGGAATGGACTGTGTGAGCTTCCTCAAAGATTCTTGCTTTACCTTAGACTATAAGGGGATTGACTGTGAGTGGTTCCTTAGAGAGTCTTATTATATTCATATATAGAACCAGAGGTGTTCGACCGAGTGTGCTTCCTAGAGGGTTGGTTGTACTTTTTAGGTAGGACTAGAGGGGATGGATGTGAGTACTTCCCATAGGGTTACCTGTTTGTGGTTTAGCTGTTTGCTTCACTCTTGATTGATTTGAAACTGAGGATTGTTTACTGCTTAATACTTCCCTATTTACTGCTTTTTATACTTTTACCTGCCATATACTCACTGACTATTAGGCACAGATCTTAAGGTGGTTGCCTACTGGGATTAGTCTCACAACCTGTTTGGGTCATGCTTTTGGGACCAAACAAATTATATTATTGCAGGTATAGATAAGGGCAAGCGCCCTTCTACTTCAAGTACTTGACTTGCTGTGGATCTGGAGAGCATGAGACCAAGCTATGGCTTGCAATGTTGAGGAGGTGTTTATATTTATTTTTCACTTTGGTTTAGCATTATTTGTATTTCCAACATTGTGACGTGTTTGGATACTTTCCTAGACATATGTATCATGAATCATTTCATATATATATGTGCTCTAGTTGTTTATTATTCCAGTCTTCCACTGTTTACTATTGTTGGATATTTACTGCTTCTGCTATTGTATGTATTGTTTACTTATGCTATGTACTCTGCCAATGAGGTCATATTTTCCCCACTATCACACCCAAGGCCCTCGCTACTAGTTGGAAGCCTCTAGTATTTGGGAAAATGCGCTTGAGTCTATGTGACCAACCGGGTACGGGGCACCTCTGGGTGGCTTTTGGAATCGGGATGTTACACCCTACCACTAGTATACTATGGAAATTTCACACAGAACCTATAAAGATGACCTAGTCGGCCACATATGTGACACCTGACAATGGGGTAAGTGAAGGACCCCAGAACACCCTGAGAGGGGAGGGGTGAATCAGGGTGTAAACTTTTTCTTTTTAAAGTTGTGGATCTTGTTCCCATGTTGGTAGGAACTTGTTAAGTCTGTCAGTTTGACGAAAGTAAGGAGATGACAAAACACTTTTACTTGGTTCACCACAAAGGGCTATGTCCAAGGATCATATGCCGAAAATGTGTCAGTCGTACCTAAATCCACTAAACTTCACCAGTTGTGGAGTACAAGAGTTTGGTTATAGAAAATCTGTACCAGGAACACTACCCTTAAAAAAGTTCAAGGATGGATCATCGCTTTCCTCGTAACAATTCTATAAACCACCCTATATCACTACTATGAGAGAATTCTAACTCAGTTTATTGACTTGAAGGTCTCTTCAATATAGTGACATTGAAGTTTTTGTCTCTATCTAGCATGAGACACTACTTGCATTAAAGACTTGAGTATATGCTCTCTAAAAGACCTGAAAACTTGACAGAGATACCTAAAACAACCCTTACCAAATCCCCTTTTAAAATATTAAACCTTAACAGAGTTATTTTCCTTGCAGATCACAAACCTTTGCGGAGCTCACTACCTCGCAGAGTACAACCATTCATGGATCTCACTTCCTTGAAGAGAAACCTACTTCGCAAATTTCTCTGAGCCAACATGGAACACACCTTATTTGTGAATCTATCATGACTTAGAAGCATTAGAATCATTCAAGACTCTAAAAGCCTCTTCGTAAAGCTCAAGACCACCAAGAACAATCTTCTTCACAGAGCACCCCTTGCTTCCGAAGTCAAAGTGATCCCATATTTTCTCTCTTTAAATTGTTCAGAATTAAGAGGGGTGGCCTCTAATTTATAGGCACGGTTAAATGTATATCTCTGCTTCTTTAGGCACGAAATATGGATCAGCCAAAAATGTCTTCGCATCACATCTCTCTCTTCACAATGCTCATCGTAACTACAGAGCTCTCCATCAAAAACCCTTCACACCACCTCAAAGAACCACTGTAAATAACCACTCGCAAAGCAAGTATCGTAATTGTAGAGTTCACCATCACAATCTTCATTTTTTTCATGAAACACACTTCATGAATCCCATATATGCATAACTCATGAATTTTCCATATTTCTATGAGACCTTCAATAAAAAACCACTTTTCACAATGCTTTCCATTCCCCAAATTTTGGACCCCAAAAATTTGACAAACACTAGGAAACGATGTCACCTTCAAAACTACTTACGAATTGAACTGTATGATCCTTTTCCTTGCAATCTCCTTGATAATCCATGAGAGGATTGAAAATAAACACAAATCATTCTCCCTTTTTCAGCAAAGAAAAACCTTGGTTCCAATAGTAAGGACACTATAGGATCTTGTGGCCATACTTTACACTCTGATAGAAATGGAAAAAAACATGGTATTGAGATGGCTACCCACTTACTTGACCGCTATTCCAATTATTAACTTGGAAAAAACTATCATAGAGGTGCTTCTTGCCACTCGAAGAAGAACACTTAGGTCACGCTATTGAAATTTCCTATCCAACGCTTAGGACCTCTCTCAAATTCCTTTCTATAATGAATGTATAGTTCATCGTATACTCAAATATTCTCAATAAAAAATATTTACTTGTGACCTGATCTCATAGAAAAGTATGTCTTGAAAACATCTCACCCTCGAGATGTAAAGACCAGTAAATTTCAA
This sequence comes from Viscum album, assembly GCA_963277665.1. Lineage (NCBI taxonomy): Eukaryota > Viridiplantae > Streptophyta > Magnoliopsida > Santalales > Viscaceae > Viscum > Viscum album. Next base: position 649,801,665 of record OY728119.1, read on the forward strand.
GGAATTTTTTTTATTAATTTTCTTGGGAATTTTATAAGAACGTAGTTCCTAACGGCACCTGATTCCGAGACCCGGTGTGCCCAGAATCATTTTCCGAAGTTTGGATCGGGTAAGTTCAGTAAAATAACGATCGGGTTTTTCTAACTTTTGAACCGGTACTCAGAATAGAATTTCGAGGGCACCGATGGAATCACAACGCCGGTATTTTCTTAGAAACGCCATTTCCGGAGTTGTGTTTGATCGGGTGTGGTTTTTAATTTTTGGGGTTAAGTTAAGAAAATAAAATAAAGTGGTGCGACAACTTTATTTTATTTCACTTAAAGCCACTTAAATCCACTTAAGCTAAGTTGAAGCAGATAGGGTGGAACCCAAAATATCCTACCCTCTTGGTAGGATATTTGTGAGGTGGGGCCCACACGAGCCCCACCGTTTCTTTTCCTCTAAGTAACACACCCGAAAAAACTCCTCTTTAATGAAAGTCAACTGGTGCGTTTTCTAAAACTCTTAACGCTCCTATTAATTGGACATTTAAGTCGTTAACATTAATTCACCGAATTAATGGTTCGTTTATTAACTTGGTTTTCAAACTGTTGGCATATTAATAAAATAAGACCAACACATGTTTTTCTTGGGTGCGGATTGTTGAGAGGATTTGGAGAAGACTCCAAGGCTTGAGATCTTCATCCTCCTTCGCGAAGAATGCGAAGAACGCGAAGAACGCGAAGAACGCCAGCCTTTGACAAAAGGCGATGAAGAACGCCGAACCCTCGGAGAACGACGACGTGACGCTGTGTACCGCGACGCCGACGATTCTCCTCCTGCGACGTTCTTCTGCGACAATCCTTCCCCGCGACAACCTTCGAACAACACCATTTGAGGTAGGGGATTACGGATTTTTTAAATTTCATTTGTGGATTTTATCCTCAACATGGATTTAATTCGTGAAATTTAATCAGTGTGTTTTCTTTAACCCTCGGAGATCGTCGACGCGACGCCGTGTACCGCGACGACGCGATGCCCCTTCCGCGACGCGACGATCCTCTTCTTCCGCGACGTTCAATCCCGCGAAGAACTCTCGTTCGACGACAACGACGAGGTAGGGGTTTTTTCTTTTTAAATCTTTGTGATTTTATACCTGTGACGTTGATTTAATAATTGTTGTGAGACTTTTAAAACCACTAACGCGGTGGGTGCAGACTAACGAACAAGTCCGAACCCACCGCCCCTTTCGTTCTTGGTGTGCGAAATGGCGGATGTCGACAAAGCAGGCCGCACGGGCGACGCGTGGTCCTCGCAGTGAAGGACGAACCCCGGGAGGACCTTTGGCGAAGACGACGTGTTTTTCCGACCACCAGAACTCGTCCGGTGGTCCGCGGAGCGACCCACCGGCGCGCCACGCCGGCACGGCGGCGCCCGGCGTGCCGTCGTGGAGAACCGCCGCGGCTGAAGTCGCGACGGCAGCAGCGCGGTCCCGCGACCGTGCGGGACCGGTGGAGCACGGGACGCGGCGGCCCGTCTACGTCCGCTGGCAAGGGCGGCCCCACACGGGGGCAGCGTGCCCCCCGCCCGCGGCTCGGTCGTAACAGCCGAGCTGACCCGCCTGGCGGCCGGGTCGGGTCGGACCCAGACTCGGGTCGGTTCGACCCAATTCGGGTCGACCCGGGGGGGGGGGGGGGGGTTGGGCCGGGTCGGTCCGGGCCCAGACCCCCCGTTTTCGGAGCTTTTCGGTATTTTGCTCATAACTTGAGCTGCGGACCTCTGATCGATGCACCGTTAGCGGCGACACGATCCTTGGATCGAGGCGGTCATTTCGGTATATTGCACTCAAGGTTTCGGAGTACTCTGTGTTTGGCCGGGTTGGTTCGTACATGAAACCAACCGGGCCCTCAGAGCGGAAACACTCATATCTTGAGCTACAAACGTCCGATTGACGTGATGCCGACTTTGTTGGATTCCTATAAGTGAGGTGGATCTTTTGGCTTATTCCGCACGAGGTTTGGACATTGGTGGAGTACGGTCGGGTTGGTTTTTCCTTAAAAAACAACCGGGCCCCTCGAACGAAAAAGCCAATAACTCTCAGACCGGGCGTCCGATTGACGTTCCGTCTGCGACGTTGAGTTCCTGTTGACGATACGGAACTATTGGATATATCAACTCTGGAATATGTGTCAGTTGATGTATCAGCCCCTCGGCTCATGGAGCGGACCCTCCCGAGCGAGCGTGCTGTGTGCGGGAACCCTAGAGCTGGCTGCGACTTTGACGACGACGATGACTGTGCAGAGATCCTCAGTGGATTCGACGACGACGACTACAACACTCAGCGATCCTTTGTGGATCAGTGCTACTGATCCTGTGTGGGTCCGATCCTGTGTGGGTCTGATCCTATGTGGGTCAGCACTCAGCGGTCCTGTGTGGGCTAGCGTCGACAGATCCTGTGTGGGTCCGATCCTGTGTGGGTCTTTGCGGGGGTTAGTTATCCATCGATCCTGTGTGGGTCAGATCCTTTGTGGGTCATTGCGGGGGTTAGTTATCTATTGATACTGTGTGGGTTAGATCCTTTTTGGGTCATTGCGGGGGTTAGTACCTATTGATCCTTTGTGGGTCCGACGACTTAGATGAATCAGTCGCAATATCTGGTCATCTTTATCATCATATACCTGTGTGAGCTGAATCCGGTTTTTCTTTCCTATGTGGATTGTGTTGCGCTATCCTGTGTGGTTTTACGTTTTTCTTTCCTGTGTGGACTGGGTTGTGCTTGAGCTCGGATGTTGGAGCCGAACGAGAAGTGATGACTTAGGTATATGTATGGGAATATTCCTAAGCAGTGTCGGATGTTACTTCGTGATTGTATATTTCCTTTGTGGATTATCCTTTGTGGATTCTGGGAGACCTTCGGGGGTCTCGGGGTCCCTACTGAGTAGCTTATACTCACCCCTACACGGGCTATGCCCGCACTACGTTGTGTTGGTTGCAGACGACGGACAACACTGATTGTGGTTGAGTCTTACGTAGTAGGACGGTACTTGGAGGTGGACCACTGGACGGGACGTACTCAGAGCGGTCGACTGGACCCGAGGAGAAGTGGAGGCTATCTGTACCCACCCTTCAGGTGGGATTTCCAGTGGACAAATTGGCGATGCGGCTTTACTTTTTTTGTTGCTGTTTTCCCTTCCAGTTGTACTTTACTTTCAGTTTGGGTTTGTATACTGGCCCACTTGCTTTTTCACACTTACTGTTGTACTCAGTTTTTACTTAGTGTTTACTTCTTCCTGCTTGCTCTGTGGTTTACTTTACAAAGGCAATGCCTTCCCTTTTTCTGGGATTTACGCCTTGGTGCTAGTCGCCAGCCCCTGGCCTATGGAAGGTGGGATTGGGTTAGTCACGGCATGGGCCCCAAGGACGGGTCATGACAAATTGGTATCAGAGCAGTTTGGTTCTACCGCAAAACTTTGGACTCTGATCTTTTTCTATGTGAAGCAATAGTGTTAAGCGTATTGGGTGTGGTTATCAGTCCAGGGAGTCCAGTGTTGGTGCGGCGGCCGACGTATCCGTACACCAGGACCCTGACTTCTGATTTCCGACTTAATGCACGAAAACATTGATTGCATGTGTGTTTCAGGTTTTCTTTGTGATTACTTTGTGTGAGCTCACCAGGTATACTGTTCTGACCGTGGCGCACCTGTTTCTTTTCAGGATGGTCCCACGACGAAAACCAGCTAGGGTTCCGAGAGTTGAGCATGACGATAGCCCACCGAGCGATGAGGGTTCGGTACAAGGACCTTTGACAGTTGAGACACCGGCGGTACCTCTACCCGCCGAGCCACCGATGCTTCCAGCCCCATCCGCTGACGATGCACGTCGCCTTAGTGCACTGCATGAGTTCCAGCGCCAGCGACCGCCCAGGTTCCGTGGGGAGACGGACCCCCAGGCAGCCGAGGACTGGCTGGAGGCAGTGGTACGAGTTTTCAGGTTAGTGAGGACACCAGCAGACCTCATGGTGATCCTCACGGAGAGCCTACTGCACGCGGTAGCGGGCCGATGGTGGAGCTTGATACTCCAGGTGCACGATGAGGCATCTCTTCTCTGGACAGAATTTGAGAGCCTCTTCCGCTCAGAGTTTTTCCAAGCCACCCTTCGTGCAGTGCGCATCCAGGAGCTTCTTCAACTGCGGCAGGGCAGCTTGACGATCGCCCAGTACTCGGCGAGGTTTACCGATCTCTCGCGCTACTCGACAGACATGGTACGGGACCCATTATTCCGGGCCCGGACCTTTGAGCAGGGTTTGAGACATGAGATCAGGGCATCACTGATCTCCCTCAGCATTCCGACCCAGGCAGGAGTACTGGAGCGATCCCTTTTGATCGAGAGATTTCTTGCAGAGTCTACACCAGCAGCGAGACCTACCGTGGGGCGGCACGTAGCATAGTCTTCTGGGGAAGGCAGTCGACAGATGACTCAGGGGTCCATGCAGAACAGACCCTCACGTAGACAACCTCAGGACATTGGCTCAGCAGTGCGGGGCACATAGCGCGGATCCAGTCTTTCGAGAGGTAGGCAGTGCTACACATGCAGCGGGCAGGGCCACATGGCTCGTGACTGCCCGACCCACCGTGCCGAGGAGTAGCAGACTGTTGAGGGGCCACCCAGGCAGAGGCAAAGGGTCGACCGTGGCGGTCCGCAGGGAGCAGGCGGACGAGGTAGAGGAGCTGGCCGAGCAGCAGGTGGTGGGCGACGCTTTGAGGCTCTACCACCACAACCACTAGGAGGTCCACCCTGGCCACAGGGAGCTGGTAGGAAGAGACAGGCACAGCTCCAGGCAGCGAAGGACTACGACCACGGCGCACCTGATATGATTCGAGATACTATCTGTGTCTATTCCACCCTTACTGCAGTTCTTATAGACACAGGAGTGAGTCACTCTTTCATAGCCGTTGCCCTTGTTCGGAGCTCAGATATTCCGACAGAGCCTTTGGCTCGATCCTTACGGCTAGAGACTCTTACAGGAGCAGACTCGACGATTACACACTGGTGCCGGCAGTGTGAGATTACTCTAGGAGGCAAGAGATTCGGATGGGATCTTCTTGTAGCAGCTTCGAGGCCTTACGACGTCATCTTGGGCATGGATTGGTTATCTACAGTCCATGCTCAGATTGACTGTATTAGGCGCATGGTGGGATGCGTACGCACCGATGGGAGTAGGTTCACCTTCACCGGAGAGAAGGGAGACTTCGTAGCACAAGATGGACTTCCGAAGAGGAGAGGACATCCCATTACTCATCAGTTGGCTAGCCTCATCCTAGGAGAATTTGACGTGCAGAGTCCTAGTTTTCCTGCAGTGGTGGATCAGTATGCGGACGTCTTTCCCAACGACGTTCCAGGACAACCTCCTCGTAGAGAGGTAGACTTTTATATTGACCTATACCCCGGGACAACCTCAATATCGACTCCAGCATATCAGATATCCCCCGCTGAGCTTAGAGAGCTCCGGGTACAGTTGGAGGACTTGCAGGGCAAGGGATTCATCCGACCCAGTGTTTCACCCTGGGCTTCTCCGATACTGTTCGCCAAGAAGGCGGATGGGAGCTTGCGACTTTGTGTCGACTATCGTCGCCTGAACTAGGTGACAATGAGGAACAAGTATACGCTACCGAGGATTGATGACCTCTTCGATCAGCTCAATGAAGCACGGTGGTTCTCGAAGATAGACCTCAGGTCAGGATATCATCAGCTCAGAGTTCGGGATGAGGACGTGCAGAAGACGACCTTCAGATGTCGGTATGGACACTATGAGTTCTTGGTTATGCATTTCAGTGTAACCAATGCTCCGGTAGTGTTCATGGGCCTCATAAACAGGATCTTTCAGCCATACCTCGATCGATTTGTCATGGTCTTCGTCGACGACATTTTTATTTACTCGACCACTGAGGAGGAGCACGCCTACCACTTGCGAGTTGTAATGGACACACTCCGTGAGAACCATCTTTATGGAAAGATCTCGAAGTGTCAGTTATGGATACGTGAGGTCCACTTCTTGGGACACGTCATCTCTGAGGCGGGAGTTGCAGTGGATCTTACGAAGATCGAGGTAGTGCTAGCTTGGGAGCCACCCAAGAGCGTGACGGAGGTGCGGAGTTTCTTGGGACTAGATGGATACTATCGGAGATTTGTGCCAGACTTCTCCAGAATTGCGGCACCACTCTCAGCTTTGAAAAAGAAGGGGAAACCCTTTGTGTGGTCAGAAAAATGTCAGCAGAGCTTCCAGGAGCTGAGACAGAGATTGACCAGCGCCCCTATCTTGAGGCATCCAGAGGAGGAAGTTGGGTACGTAGTCTACTGCGATGCATCAGGGACCAGACTCGGATGTGTCCTGATGCAGGAGGGGGCAATGATCACCTATGGATCACGTCAGTTGAGGCCGCATGAGCAGAACTACGCTACCCATGATCTGGAGTTAGGAGCAGTGGTCTTCACTCTGAAGAAATGGCGACACTATCTGATGGGCGAGTGCTTTACAGTCTTTTCTGAACATCAGAGTCTCAGGTACATTTTTTCTCCGAAGGACCTGAACTTGAGACAGTGGCGATGGATCGAGTTCCTCCAGGACTATGACTTTGATATAGTCTATACTCCTGGGAAGGGGAACGTGGTAGCCGATGCTCTCAGCAGGAGGATGGGCATTCAGCTGCTTGAGGAGGCGACGGAGTAGCTAGCCGCTTTGCAGATATCCTTTGTGGATAGAGATGGAGCAGCCTTCCTTCAGTCTCTCACAGTCACCCCTCCACTACTATAGTGGGTCAGAGAGGCACAGCGTGGGGACACTGACTGTGAGACGTGGCATGCACAAATATCCTCAGGTCAGGCACCTGATGGTTTCTCCCTTGGAGCAGAGCACAATGTCTTTTTCAGAGGACGTACCTTGGTACCAGTTGCTTTGCGGGAGGAGGTGATGAGAGAGTCTCACACTTCTCCTTTGGCGGTACATCCTGGAGTAGCGAAGATGTACCAGGACCTCAGACAACAACACTGGTGGCCAGACATGAAGAAGGCTGTGGCAGAGTTCGTTTCTCGATGCCTCACCTGCCAGCAGGTGAAGGTAGAGCATCAGGTACCAGCAGGCTTGGTATAGACCTTGGAGGTCCCGGAGTGGAAGTGGGGCGAGATATCTATGGACTTCGTGACTGGACTTCCACGCACTTCCAGAGTTCACGACTCCATTTGGGTGATTGTCGACCGACTCACCAAGTCAGCTCACTTCTTACCCATCAGAGAGCAGGGCTCAGTGGAGAGCTTGGGACGTCTCTACATTTAGGAGATTGTACGGCTTCACGGTGTGCCATCATCTATCGTCTCCGATCGAGATGCTCGCTTTACTTCCCGACTTTGGAAGGGGTTGTAGGAGGCATTCGGGACGCAGCTACATCTGAGCACCACCTTTCACCCTCAGACAGATGGTCAGACAGAGAGGAACATTCAGACTCTCGAGGACATGCTCCGCGCATGTGTCCTTGACTTTGGTCGCAGCTGGGAGGACCACCTACCATTGGTGGAGTTTGCTCACAACAACAGCTACCACTCCACCATCGGGATGGCACTATACGGGGCGTTGTACGATCGAACTTGCAGATCTCCTTTGTGCTGGACATACCCTGGGGAGTCAGCACTTCTGGGACTAGAGATGGTCCGGGCCACGACAGAGAAGGTCCAGGTCATCCAGGAGCGGATGAGGACAGCTCAGATCCGGCAGAAGTCTTATGATGACAGGAGGCGGAGGCCACTAGAGTTTGAGGATGGCGACCACATCTTCTTACGTGTCTCACCTCGACATGGTTTATGGAGATTTGGCCGAGGCGGAAAGTTGTCTCCAAGCTTCATCGGAACATTCCAGGTCCTCAGCAGGATTGGAGAGGTGACTTATCGCCTGGCTCTACCACCTCAGTTGCACCGGGTGCATGACGTCTTCCAGGTATCTCAGCTGAGGAGATACGTGCACGACCCGACGCATATCATTGACCATGGGGAGCTAGACGTTGATGATGGGGAGACTTTTACGGAGGTTCCGGTGGAGATCAAGGATCGAAAGGAGTGATTCCTACGTGGACGATCGATTCCTCTTGTGCGCATCAGATGGCAGCACGAGAACGTCCAGGAGAGCACTTGGGAGCGGGAGGCTCAGATGCGTGCTCAGTACCCACTTTTGTTTCCCTAGTTTATGATGTATCTTTATGGGGACGTAAAGCCCTGAGGTGAGAGTGATGTAAAGACCCTTAAATTTCAAGGAATTTTTTTTTTAATTTTCTTGAGAATTTTACAAGAACGCAGTTTCTGACAGCACCTGATTCTGAGGCCCGGTGTGCCCGAAATCATTTTCCGAAGTTTGGCTCGGGTACGTTCAGCGAACGAATGAGCGGGTTTTTATAACTTTTGAACCGGTGCTCGGAATCGAATTCCGAGGGCACCGATGGAATCACAACGCCGGTATTTGCTTAGAAACTCCATTTCTGGAGTTGCGTTTTCTCAGGTGTGGTTTTTAATTTTTGGGGTTAAGTTAAGAAAATAAAATAAAGTGGTGCGACAACTTTATTTTATTTCACTTAAAGCCACTTAAAGACACTTAAGCTAAGTTAAAGCGGATAGGGTGGAACCCAAAATATCCTACCCTCTTGGTAGGATATTTGTGAGGTGGGGCCCGCACGAGCCCCACCGTTTCTTTTCCTCTAATTAATGCACCCGCAAAAACTCCTCTTTAATGAAAGTCAACTGGTGCGTTTTCTAAAACTCTTAACGGTACTATTAATTGGACAGTTAAGTCGTTACCATTAATTCATCGAATTAATGGTTCGTTTCTTATCTTGTTTTTCAAACTGTTGGCATATTAATAAAATAAGACCAACACACATTTTTCTTGGGTGCGGATTGTTGAGAGGATTTGGAGAAGACTCCAAGGCTTGAGATCTTCATCCTCCTTCGCGAAGAGCGCTAAGAAAGCGAAGAACGCGAAGAACACTAACCTTCGATGAAAGCCGACGAAGAATGCCGAACCCTCGGAGATCGACGACGCGAAACCCTGTACCGCGACGCCGACGATTCTCCTCCCGCGACGTTCTTCTGCGACAATCCTTCCCCGTGACAACCTTCGAACAACACCGTTTGAGGTAGGGGATTACAGATCTTTTAAATTTCCTTTGAAGATTTTATCCTCAACATGGATTTAATTCGTGAAATTAAATCTGTGTGTTTTCTTTAACCCTCGGAGATCGTCGACGCAACGCCGTGTACCGCGACGATGCGACGCCCCTTTCGTGACGTGGCGATCCTCTTCTTCCGCAACGGTCAATCCCGCGAAGAAGTCTCGTTCGACGACAACGACGAGGTAAGGGTTTGTTATTTTTAAATATTTGTGATTTTATACTTGAGACGTTTATTTAATAATTGTTGTGAGACTTTTAAAACTGCTAACGCGGTGGGTGCGGACTAACGAACAAGTCCGAACCCACCGCCCCTTTCGTTCTTGGTGTGTGAAATGGCGGACGTCGACAAAGCAGGCCGCACGGGCGACGCGGGGTCCTCGTAGTGAAGGAAGGACCCCAGGAGGACCTTTGGCGAAGACGGAGTGTTTTTTCGACCACCGGAACTTGTCCGGTGGTCCGCGGAGTGACCTGCCGGCCCGCCACGCCGGCACGGCGGCGCCCGGCGCGCCGCCGTGGAGAACTGCCGCGGATGAAGCCGCGGCGGCAGCAGCGCAGTCCCGCGACCATGCGGGACCGGTGGAGCACGGGACGCGGCGGCCCAGCCGCATCCGCTGGCAAGGGCGGCCCCACGCGGGGCCGCAGTTCTCTCACGCGGGGGCAGCGCGCCCCCCGCCCGCGGCGCGGCCGTAACAGCCGAGCCGACCCGCCTGGCGGCCTGGCCGCGCCCGTGCCAGCCAGGCCGGGTCGCACCCAGGCTGGGCCGGGCCGGGCTGCGCCGGTCGGGTCAGACCCGGGTCGGGTCGACCCGGTGCGGGTCGACCCAGGGGGGGGGGGGGGGGGGGTTGGGTCGGGCGCTCCGGGCCCAGACCCCCCGTTTTCGGACCTTTTCGGTATTTTGCTCATAAGTTGAGCTACGGACCTCCGATCGACGCACCGTCAGCGGAAATGTGATCCTTGGATCGAGACGGTCGTTTCGGTATATCACACTCAAGGTTTTGGAGTAATTTGGGTTTGGCCGGGTTGGTTCGTACACGAAACCAACCGGGCCCTCGGAGCGGAAACACTCATATCTTGAGCTACGGACGTCCGATTGACGTGTCGTCGACTTTGTTGGATTCCTCTAAGTGAGGCAGATATTTTAGATTACTCCGCCAAAGGTTTGCATGCAGGTGGAGTACGGTCGGGTTGGTTTTTTCTTAAAAACCAACCGGGCCCCTGGAATGAAAAAGCCAATAACTCTCAGATCGGGCGTCCGATTGACGCGCCGTCTGCAACGTTGAGTTCCTGTTGACGATATGGAAATTTTATATATATCAACTCTGGACTATGTGTCAGTTGATGTATCAGACCCTCGGCTCGTGGAGAGGACCCTCCCGAGCGAGCTTGCTGTGTGCGGGAACCCTAGAGCTGGCTGCGACTGCGACGACGACGACGACTGTGCAGAGATCCTCAGTGGATTCGACGGCGACGACTACAACACTCAGCGATCCTTTATGGATTAGTGCTGCCGATACTGTGTGGGTCCGATCCTGTGTGGGTCAGTGCTCAGCGGTCCTGTGTGGGCCAGCGCCGACAGATCCTGTGTGGGTCCGATCCTGTGTGGGTCTTTGCGGGGGTTAGTTACCTATCGATCCTGTGTGGGTCAGATCCTTTGTGGGTCATTGCGGGGGTTAGTTACCTATCGATCCTGTGTGGGTCAGATCCTTTGTGAGTCATTGCAGGGGTTAGTACCTATCGATCCTTTGTGGGTCCGACGACTTAGATGAATCAGTAGCAATATCTGGTCATCTTTATCGTCATATACCTGTGTGAGCTGAATCCGGTTTTGCTTTCCTATGTGGATTGAATTGCGCTATCCTGTGTGGTTTTACGTTTTTCTTTCCTGTGTGGACTGGGTTGTGCTTGAGCTCGGATGTTGGAGCCGAACAAGAAATGATGACTTAGGTATATGTATGAGCATATACCTAAGCAGTGTCGGATGTTACTTCGTGATTGTATCTTTTATTTGTGGATTATCCTTTGTGGATTTTGGGAGACCTTCGGGGGTCTCGGGGTCTCTACTGAGTAGCTTATACTCACCCCTGCACGGGATATTCCCGCACTACGTTGTGTTGGTTGCAGACGACGGACAACGCTGATCGTGGTTGAGGCTTGCAGAGCAGAACGGTACCTGGAGGTGGACCACTGGATGGGACGTACTTGGAGCGGTCAGCTGGACCCGAGGAGCAGTGGAGGCTATCTGTACCCACCCTTCAGGTTGGATTTCCAGTGGATAGCTCGGCGATGCGACTTTACTTTTGTTGTTGCTATTTTCCCTTCCAGTTGTACTTTACTTTCAGTTTGGGTTTGTATACTGGCCCACTTGCTTTTTCGCACTTACTGTTGTACTCAGTTTTTACTTAGTGTTTACTTCTGCCTGCTTGCTCTGTGGTGTTTGTGGTTTACTTTACAAAGGCAATGCCTTCCCTTTTTCCGGGATTTATGCCTTGGTGCTAGTGGCCAGCCCCTGGCCTATGGAAGGCGGGCTTGGGGTAGTCACGGCACGGGCCCCGAGGACAGGTCGTGACAGGAGATCTCATCAGCTACCAAATATGGTGCAAAGCACTGTAGGTCAGTGAAACGTACAATATAGTCCAACACTGACATGCCTTCCTGTGCCAGATGCATGAACTGACAATATTTTTCATCCCTAAAAGTTTCAAGATAGAAATGGATCAAGAAATTAATCTCAAAGTGATTCCAAGATAGCTCATCATGCTTCCAAGCTTCCTTCGTAATATCCCACTAACTCTTGGTGGGTCCATGAAGAATATATGTAGCATGATTTAACCCTATCCATGGGTGTATCAAGATGCTTAAAGATAATCTGGACTGACTTAATCCATAACTTGACTACCTGGGGTCCCCCTCCCCTAGTAAACATTGGTGGATGGTGTAGATGAAACTCTCTTGTCAACTCATATATCAAAGGAACGATATGAAGGGTCTCCCTTTCCATGGATCGCATGACCCTCAGGAGGATTTCACGAAGCTGAACATCCATATAATCCTTAGGAAATATAGGAATATCCAGTTCAACTACATTAGGAGCATGCTGATTTCCACTATCCTGACACTCAAGTTGAAGACAACGAGGATGAATTTTCTCTACAAGATAAACACACACATTAGATAATTGTATAACAATAATGTCAACCTAAAAAGGTGACTACAACAGAGAACCATTGACTCCTGCTCTCCCTAATATGAATTTAAAGTGTTTTATCATGACATGTTGATTCATTTCAGTTATCCAGTGAAACAGATATCTCATATCATAGTTCAATAGGAAAGTATGTATCACATACAAGAATAGATATTCCCCTATCATGAACAATTCATGTCAATATATCCCTATGTGCCTATTATGATGCATGCATTTTTATCTTGCTCCATACCAAGCCATGAGTACAAATATCAAGAAATAGTAATATCATAAAAAAATAAACTCACATAGCATGTGAATAACTCTAGGTGAAAAAACATTATCTATAACAAGTGCACAACACAAACAGTAATCTTGTCCTTGGGAACTCAGATTTTCCCCGGTACATGGGTTAGCTTGTAACACCGTAAGAATCTATAAATAAATAAATATTTAAGGCATGAAACAATGAGTCTCTATAAAACACAACTTTGTTATAACCTAGTCAGTAAACATAATTTTTCCACCTATATGATTTGAATTTCAGAAAATTAACCAACATGGTTGCATTCAGTAAGATATTTAGTGTCTGATAAGACAATCTTAATTTTTGGTGAGTAGTAAGATACCCTTATAAATACTAATATTAATATTAATATAACCCTTATGAATAGTAAATCATATTATTATTTTATTTTCTTAAGGTTATAAGATAACGAGTTCTTGATTAATTTTTCAAGGTGATATAAAACTAATTATAGTTTTAAATTGTTTTTTTTTTCAAATAAATTATGATTTTATTTAAAAATTAAATTAATCATATTTAAAAAACTATTTTAAAAAAACAGAGTTCATTTTTTAAATCTACATGTCAAAAAATGGTTTGAGTGATTTTTTGGAATTTTTTTGAAATACTCGAATTTTTTATGAATAGTAAAATACGATAATTTACCGTATATATACATTATCAGTTAAATTCACTATTACTAGAATCATGAATGATGTAAGCACACTTGGTTCATAATAAAATTCACTTAATACTATTATTGGTCACATTAATCAACACTATTGGTTGTATTGAGGGAAATAATAAAATAATGAATAAGATATTCAAAAATCACCCCTCTCCTCCACTATAAACCCCCCTCACTCCCTCTTCTCTTCACTCCTCTCAAGCCTTTTTACTTGACTAAATTCTGATCAAATATCCTTTCAAGATCCTTCCCCACTTCCAAAATCCCTTGGTTCTATAAAAATACCAAAACCTCTCCCTTAAGAGGCTCTCAAGGAAGATAACTTCAAGAGGTAAATTCCTCTTTTCATTTATTTTTTTTGAGTTCCTTTCTTTTCCTTTTCTTTCTTCACCTCCTTTAATCCAAATGTTATGATAACTCTAGTACCTTAAATGTACTGGAATTTTTTTTATGATAATGTAATAATTTACCATCATCTATCCTTTCCCTTTCTTTTATACTAGAAATGAAAACACCATCCAAGATGTGTTATTTTATCACATTCAAGGGCGACAGATTTTCAATTTCTATTACTATCTTCAATTGAGGCCATAAAAACATTTTTATGGTTGAAAAAGACTATAATATATGTATTATAAATTATTTCAGGTTCTTGAATCTTTTTTTACACATGATATTAATTTATAAATCTAAATGAGTTCACTGTGATAAAAAACCACCAATTAACCCAAACAATTTCCATTAAAGTTTTATATAAGGATTCATATTCACCACCAATAAACAAATTAATTTTATAAACATTTAATATTATATATGTTAAAAAATAAAATAAAACTTCTATTCTAGAAAACCATTATCATCTTACATGTTTATCTTTACATGTATATAAGTAAACCGGACATGAATACCAAGGAAGAAAACGCTCCCAAACAATAAAATTGAACCTCTTAAACCCATACAGAAAGCCATGAATGAACTTAATAAGTATATAATAAATAAATTAAATAAAAAATAGGTTCTTTAAATATTAATTAATGAATTTAATTTGGTTATCCATGACACTAAGATCAAGTGAAGAACACCATCGGACTTAAGGTAAGGGTTTTCTACCCGAACCTCCATTTTCATTCGGGTTACTCTTATTATCTAATTACCTCAATTAAATTATTATTTATTCATATTAAATACTCATAAATTATGTGTTAATGTTCTATATATTTGTATCAAATAGAATCCTACTTTCATTTATGTGGATTTATATGTTTTAAAAGGATCTTTAAAAAATTATTCCCGAAATACAAGCCTGATTCAAGGGAATTTCTCAAATTCTTACATATTTTCAAGTGAACTCTATAATATGTTTTTGGAAAACATTATATTTATAAAATAACTCATTTTTTTATGAAAATACCATATTAATTAACTTATGGTTTTATATAAAGGCTTTTCCAAAATAACTCTTCTTTTCAAAGTAAAAGAGTATTTGTCTCAAGAATTACTTGATGATTCATCTTTTTTCAACCCTCTTTTAGATTATTATGTATTAATATTTTATGACACTATATAACATATTTAATTGAATATTTTATGATTAGTTTGACTCTGGATGTGCTATCTTAAAATCATTCACCAATTTACTCCGAATGGTTAGTGTTAATGCTTAATATTCGGGGAAAATTATTTACATTTCATATATTAGTTTGAATATGAATATATATGTTGTTTAATTTTATCCCCATTAATATGAGTAATTCATTGGACTTAGTAAGTGATGGGTGGGTCCCTCTATATCCCCTTGATGCATAGGTAGGTCTCATGAGGCAAACTACGGTCTTGGCATGAGGTCTTGACAAAATGGTTATTTATGGTCATGGTATGAGGCCTTGACAGTAAGGTTATGATGTACGAAATTATGAATTACCTCATTATGAAACTAGTAATTGAAAGTTCATGTGGTTATTCGATTAGTAGAATACCCATGATTATGCTTTATTATGGCATTATTTATTCAGCTCTTATTCCTACCATAATGTGTTCAAGTTTATTTTTAAAGGCATGTGTTTTTAGTTATTCACCATGACTATTGTTTATGTTTATGATATCTTACTGTGTATTGATTACCCTTATTGAGAATTTGAGCTCACCCATTTTTTTATGTTTCATTTTCCCAAGGTATGAATATGTATATTATGAATGACATACAGGGATAACCTAGGAGTTATGGATTCTTTCAAAGGAATTTATATATTGTATTTCCCTTAAAGTTATAATATCGAACTTATGTATGTATCTGGTTTTCCAAAACTACCAAACTATTTGTTCCTTTGGGATATGACTTTCTTATTATCATGCCAATGTAATGAATTAAGGCAAAAAATCTAGGTAACTGGAGTCAGGTCTTTACAGTTGGTATCAAAGGAAGTTTAGTATAAATATTGGAAAATAGATTTATAAAATATAGATTAGGGAACAAAACCCCAAGATAGAATTTGATGATAAACATACAAGAACATCCTGGAATTTTGGTAAGGAATAGATTATGTGGATATTTCTATAAAATAAATCCATGTCTGAATACTACAAGTGGACATGGTTCTGGAATAGATGTACCTAGGAGTAACAACTCTGACATGGAGTTTTGGGCTTGACTCGGGGTATCCTAGTACACGACAACGAGCCTTAATGCATACCTAGTTTGACACTCCTGAGGGACATTCTTAAGATAATTTACATTTTCTTTACAATCCATTATGAAGGATTTAAATTTAAATTTTTTCTTCAAAGAAACCATGTTTTTGATTATGAGATTAGCCATGTATAGGATTTCAATTTATGCTAAATATTTTTCTATGTTGAGATTATACATTATAATTCATAAACTAATCTAGTGCATGCCATTATTTAGAAATGGTGTCTAGTGGAAGGAATGGAAACCACATGAAAGAGCATGTCCCATGTAGAGATTTACCTCTGATGCAAGATAATTATGTTGGCTCTGGTACTGCAACTGGTGCTGAGAAACTTATAACCACAATAGGAGAGTTGACTTAGGTTATGAATAATAACATTACCCATATGGATCATCCAGATCCACAATTTGAAGAATCTATGTTAGACCGCTTTATGCAACAAAAACCTCTATCATTTAATGGGACTACAAAACCATTCACAGTGGAGCACTAGATAAGTTCACTAGAGAAGATATTTCTCTCTTTGGGATGTAATGAAAGGGAGAAGGTTGTCATGGAGGTTTATCATCTATCAGGAGATACAGATCAGTTGTGTTATTTAATTCAAAAAAAAGGAGGAGAAAGAAATAGAATAAATGGAATGGAAGGATTTTAAGGAAATATTCTTAGAAAAATAATTCCATCATGAACAATGAGCAGATATGGAAAGACAGTTTCTGAATCTGAGGCAAAAAGAGGATGATAATGTTTCAAAGTATGAAACTAGCTTCACAAGGTTAGCAAGATATGCCATGAATTACATATGTAATCCAAGGAGAAAGTTTGATAAATTATTTTATGGTTTAAAACCATTATTATGAAGGGCTCTAGTCTCCTAGAGTTTCTCATCATATGAAGATATAGTCTCATATGCTATCAAGGCAGAAAAGGAATTCTCCAAGTCTTATGATTTTAAGGGAAAGCAAGGGAAGAAGAGGGCTGTTGAAAAATATGGAAAAGTAAATAAGGAAACATGGAAGAAGGGAAGATTTGACCTTACACCCTATGATAATTGTTTGAAGAGACACCTTGGTACTTTTCTGAAGGGTATGGGTGTTTTTTAAAAGTGTGAAGAAAAATTCCACCTATTCCAAGATTTTAAGGGGAAGAAAAAATCTTCCAATGTTCAATGCTACAATTTCAAGGATAGGGGACATTATGAAAATGATTTCCCTAGGATTCAAGGAAATGTTCTTCAAAGAAGGACAAGGGATCAAGGCCAAGCTTATATGATCACAACTGCTGATATTGAAGTCTCTAATGATGTGGTGGTAGGTACTTTAATTGTTTCCTAAAACTTATCCAATGCTTTATTTGATTCCGGATCATTGTATTATTTCATATCTTCCTAGTTTTCCCAAAAAATTAGATATTTACAATTTGATTTAATAAGGGAGTTTTCAGTCAAAACTCCTAAGGGAAGTATCATTTCAACAAAGATGTGTCAGGTAGTCCCCATTATGGCATATAAATGTGCTTTATCTGCTGATTTTATTATCATACCCTTGATTGACTTTGATATAATCCTCAGTATGGATTGGATTTCTAATTATAATGTGAAAATCTATTGCAAGAAGAAGGAGGTTACAAATTTTGCGAACGATGTAGAATCCCTTATCTTTAGAGAAAAAACATCACCATCTAATTTTTATATAGATCCACCCTTAGTAGATCTACTGAATTCAATTCCTTTGTAGGATGAGAACTCAATATCTATGAGTTAGGAAATAAATGTTAAAATCTAGGATGTACCTATTGTGTAAGAATATATTGATGTTTTCCAAAGGATTTACCTAGACATCCTCTAGAGTGTGAAGTTGAGTTCTCTATTGATTTAATTCTTAGTTCAAGGCCTATATCAAAGACTCCTTATAGAATGGAAACTGTGGAATTAATAGAACTGAAGAAAAAACTAGAGGAATTGAGTGATAAAGTATTTATTTTCCCTAGTGTCTCTATATGGGGAGCCCCTGTTCTTTTCATTAAGAAGAAAGTTGGATCTATGAGGTTTCACATTGACTATAGGGAGATCAATGATATAACAATAAAGAACAAGTATACCCTACCTTGCATTGATGATTTATTTGATCAAATTCGTGGATCCCAATAATTTTCGAAGATTTACCTTCAATATGGATATCATCAGTTGCGAGTGAGAAAAGAAGATATTCCAAAGACAGAATTTAAAAACTAGGTATGAGAATTATGAGTTTACAGTAATTCCTTTTGGATTGATTAATGCACCCTCTATTTTCATGTATTTAATGAATAAAGTTTTCAAGGAATATCTTTATTAATTTGTGGTGGTATTTATTGAGGATATCTTGGTATACTCCAAAAGCTACGAAGATCATGAAAATCACTTGCGCACTATTCTAAAGACTCCTAAAATAAATGAATTATAAGAAGTTTAACAAGTGTGAATCTTGGCTTCAATCGGTTTCCTTTTTTGGAAACATTATATCTAAGGAGGGAATATCTGTTGATCTTATGAAGAAAAAAGATATTCAAGGATGACCCACTCCAATGAACATAACTGAGGTACATAGTTTTTTTGGTTTAGTAGGTCATTATCAGAGTTTCGTTTAGAGCCTCACCTTTTTATCCAACCCAATGACCAAGATTAAATTTAAAAGGATTAATTTCATATAGACAAAAGAATGTGAGAAATGTTTCAAATAATTGAAGAAGAGATTAGTGAATGCTCCGATCCTGACTCTACCATTGAGGAATGGTGGATTTGTGATCTATAGTGATGCATAAAAGAAATGACTTGGTTATGTTCTTATGAAGGATGATAGAGTTATTTCCTATGCATCAAGTAAGTTAAAAATTCATGAATAAAACTATCCAAGTCATGATATTGAGTTAGCAACTGTAATCTTTGCTCTAAAGATATGGAGACACTGTCTCTATGGAGAAAGGTGTGAGATATATAAAGATCACAATATTTTAAAATACATCTTCTCAAAGAAAGAACTCAACATGAGGAAAAGTATATGGCTCTAAATACTTAAGGATTATGATTATTCAATACACTACCACCCAAGGAAGGAAAAAAGGATGAATATGCATTAAGCAGGAAGGATCATGGATCCCTAAAAATTGAGGATTGAAAGAGATCCTATATTTATGGATATAGTAAAGATGGATGTGGGAATTATCAAAGAAGGTGAAAAATAATTACTTTCAATTGGTTTCCTAAGAATATTTATTGTAAAGGATTAAAATCTCTCATCCTAATGATGAGAACCTTAAAAATAAAATTAATGTTGTGAAATATGGGAAGTTGGACGACTTTATGTGTGAAGATGGAATTATGAAATTTGGGAAGAGGCTATGTGTTACCTCAATATACGAGCTAAAAAGGGAGTTATTGGATGATTCCCATAGATCAAATTTCTCTATAAACCATGGTAGTACTAAAATGTATAGATATTTGAAGAAACATTTTTGGCGGGACAACATAAAGCGGGAAATTTCTAATTATGTATCAAGACATTTAGTCTGTCAATAAGAGAAGGTCGAATGAAAATGTCCTAGAGGAGTCATGAAACCTCTACCTATTCCTACATGGAAATGGGATGACATCACCATGGAGTTTTTCACCAGTTTTCCCAAAAATCCAAGAAAGAATGATGCGATATGGGTAATTATTGATCAACTTATGAAATCTGCACATTTCCTTGCTATAAGGGAGGATTTTCCACTGGATTTCCTTGCATGACTTTATATCAATGAATTTTTAATACTTTATGGAGCACCTCTTTCAATAGTGTTTGATTGCGATATGTGATTTACATTGAAATTATAGAAAATTCTTTAGAAATATTTGGATACTAAGCTTCGTTTGAGTACTCCTTATCACCCTCAAACTGATGGTCAATCAAAAAGGACAAGCCAAACTTTAGAAGGAATTTTGAGACCATGCTCACTTGATTTTCAAGGTATGTAGGATCAGTATTTACCTTTGTTGGAGTTTTCTTACAATAAAAGTTTCCATTCTAGAATTCAAATGAAACCATATGAATCATTGTATAGAAAGAGATGTCGTACACCAACATGTTGGGATGAAGTCAGTGAAAGGAAACTTGTGGGCCCATAGCTTGTGGAGAAAACAACAGAAAAGGTAAAGACTATTCAAGCCCATATCAAAGCTGCATAAAGCAGAAAAAAGAGCAATGCTGATAATCAAAGGAATGATTTTAAATTTCAAGTGGGAGACCATGTTTTCTTAGAATTATCTCCATGGAAGGGTGTTATAAGATTTGGGAAGGAAGAGAAACTGAGCCCTAGGTACATTGGCCCTTTTGAAATTCTTGAGAGAGTTGCCGCTATGGATTATCCTCTGGAAATGCCACCTAGCCTGTCTAAAGTACAGAATGTGTTTTATATCTCATTGTCGAGAAAGTACATTCTAGACCTAACACATGTCCTCACTTATGAAGGTATAGAATTGGAACATGACTTATCTTACTATGAAGAGCCTATCCGAATTCTATACACTAAGGAACAAGTGTTGATGAATTAGACAACTCGTCTGGTAAAGATACTTTGGAAAAATCATAACATCGAAGAGGCAACATGGGATCCTAAGGAGCTTATGATGAAGGCCTACCCAAATCTTTTTATGAGATAACATTCTATGAATTTCGAGGGCGAAATTTTTGTAAGGAGGGGAGAATGTAATACCCCATGAATTTATAAATAAAAAAATATTGAATGCATGAAACAACAAGTCTCTACAAAACACCACTTTGTTATAACCATGCCAGTAAACATAATTTTTCCACATCTATGATTTTAATTTCAAAAAACTGAGATATACGGTTGCGTTCAATAAGATATTTAGAGTCCGATAAGACAAACTTAATTTTTAGTGAATAGTAACATACCTTTATGAATAGTAATATGAATAAAAATATGAACCTTATGAATAGTAAATCACATTATTATTTTATTATCTTAAGGTTATAAGATAATGAGATCTTGATTAAAATTTCAATATGATATAAAACGAATTATAATTTTAAAATTGTTATTTTTTGAATAAATTATTATTTTATTTAAAAATTAAATTATTCATTTTTAGAAAATTATTTTAAAAAAATTGAGTTCATTTTTTAATTCTACATTTAAAAAAATGGTTTGGCCGAATTTTTGATATTTTTCTAAAATTCTCAAAATTTTGATGAATAGTAAAATACAATAATTTACCATATATATACATTATCATTTAAATTCACTATTACTAGCATCATGGATGATGTAATCACACTTGGTTAGAAATCACATGTTATTATTACTATTATGGGTCACATTAATCAACACTATTGGTTGTCTTGATGGAAATAATAAAATAAAGAATAATATATTCAAAAATCACCCCTCTCCTCCAATATAACCCCCCCCACTCCCTATTCTCTTCAATCTTCTCAAGACTTGTGCCTTGTCTAAATTCTGCTAAAATCTTCTCCCAAGATCATCCCCCACATTCAACATCCCTTGGTCTCATAAAAATACTAAAACCTCTCCCTAAAGAGTCTCTCAATAAACATAACTTCAAGAGGTAAATTCTTCTTTTCATTTCTTTTTTTTCTTTGAGTTTCTTTCTTTTCTTTTTATTTCCTCAAATCCTTTAATCCAAATGTTATATTAACTAAAATAACTTAAATGTAATTTAATTTTGTTATTATAATGTAATCTTCATCATTATCTCTCTTTTCCCCTTCTTTTATATACTATAAATGAAAACACTATCCGAGATGTGTTAATTTATCACATTCAAGGACGACGAGTTTTCAATTTCTATTACCTTCTTCAATTCTTGTCATGAAACCATTTTTATGGTTGAACCAGACTATAATATATATATATATATATATATATATATATTATAACTTATGTAAGGTTATGAAATATTTTTTTACACATGATATTAATCTATAAATCAAAATGAGTTAGTTGTGATAAAAAACTGCCAATTAACCCAAACAATTATCATGTAAGTTTTATATAATGATTCATATTCACTACCAATAACCAAATGAATTTTATAACCTTGTAATATTATGGATGTTAAAAAATAAATTACAAATTCTATTCTTTACAACCATTCTCATCTTACATGTTTATCTTTACATGTATATAAGTAAACTGTTCATGAATACCATGGAAGAAAATGCTCCCAAACAATAAAATTTAACTTATTAAACCCATCAAAAAGGACATGAATGAAATTAATAAGGATATATTGAATAAATTAAATAAATAATAGGTTCTAGACATATTAATTAATGAATTTAATTTGGTTATTGAGTACACTAAGATCAAGTGAAGAATACCACCAGACTTAAGGTAAGGGTTTTCTACCTGAACCTCCATTTTCATTTGGGTTACTCTTATTCTATACTTACCTCAATTAAATTATTATTTATTCATATTTAATTCTCATAAATTATATTTTAATGTTATATATATGTGTAGAAACTAGAATCCTACTTTCATTTAAGGGGAGTTATATGTTTTAAAAGGATATTTTAAAAATTCTTCCCGAAATACAAGCCCAATTGAAAGGAATTTCATAAATTCTTACCTATTTTCAAGGGAACTATAAAATCCATTTTTATAAACCATTATCTTTATAAAATAGCTCATTTTATTATTAAAATACCATCTTACTTAACTTTTTTTTATAAATACTTTTCAAAAATACCTATTCTTTTCAAAGTAAAAGAGTATTTATCTCAAGAATTATTCGATGATTTATCTGTTTCAACACTCTTGTTAATTATTATGTATTAATATTTTATGAAATCATATACCATATTTAATTTAATGGTTTATGATTAGTTTTAATCTTTATTTTCTATCTTAAAACCATTCACCAATTTACTCTGAATGGTTAGTGTTTATGCTTAGTGTTTTAGGGAAAGTTTTTTACATTTCATATTTTAGTTTCAATATGAATGTATATGTTGTTTATGTTTATCCCCATTAATATAAGGAATTAATTAGAATTAGTAAGTGATAGGTGGGGCCCTCTATATACCCTCTATGCATCGTTAGGTCTCATGAGAAAAACTACGGTCTTGGCATAAGGCCTTGACAAAATGGTTATTTCTGGTCTTGATATGAGGCCTTAACAGTATGGTTATGATGTCCATAATTATGTATTTCCTCATTATGAAACAATTAATTTAATTTTCATGTAGTTATTAGACTAGTAGAATACCCATGATTATGCTTTATTATGGAATTATTTATTCAGATCTTATTCATTCCTTAATGTGTTCAAGTTTATTTTTAAAGGCATGTGTTTTTAGTTATTCACCATGCCTAATGTTTATGTTTATGATATCTTATGCTGTATTGTTTAACCTTACTGAGAATTTGAGATCACCCATTTATTATGTTTCATTTTCCTAGTACATGAAGAAGTATATTATGAATGACATATAGGGATAACCTAGGAGTTATGGATGTTGTCAAAGGAATTTCTATATTGTATTTTCTTTCAATCTATAATATTGAACTTATGTATGTATATGGTTTTCCAAAATTACTAAATTATTCGTTCCTTTGGGATATGGATCTCTTGTAATCATGCCAATGTAATGAATTAAGGAACTAACTTTGGGAAAATTGGGCAGGGTCTTTACATAGCTACTCCCATGAACAATCTCATCACCAAGTCCTCACACATCCTAGTATCCTTTCTACCTTTAAAAAATAGTAAAGCATAAGAAAAGAAAACCTTATCCTATGATAACACTTTGTAACATCCCCCAATATGAAAATCTCTCACATGGACAAAAAGGGTTATTTGTAAGACCTAAAGAATGCCTCCCCATATGCCAGAGACTGCCGACTAGCAGTGGGGGTGTGAAATATATAGCAGGGAGACTATACCCCCTAGTATGAAGTGTCATATTAGTAGAAAATAAACCATATAAATGAAAGAAATCAAAGTATATACATAGTAGAATACAACAATAAAAGTTAACTGAATAATCCAATAAATAATAAAGGAATAATGTAATGACATGCTGGAATGTGAATAAATGCCATGCTAGAAACAATACAAGTAAAATACTAGAAAACTGAAATAAAGACTCAAAAGTACCTGGTTCCAAATCCCCACATTGGTCCCACTTACAAAATCCAACCCATCCAGTAAGAAAACAATAAATATCAAGGTCCTTTTCCCTTTTCCAAACCAACATACACATAATATGCTCATGTACCAAATGACAATCCAAACAGGGAGTGAGTATAACTCAATAAGTCAACACCGCAATGTCTAAACTAACCAGTCTTTTAAGAAGTGTATATAATAAAGCGATAAAAAGGTGTATTAATTAATTCAACCATAAATAAAATACAACAACAACCTTCTCCATATCCATGACATAATATATCTGAGCATGTCTTATGACCATTCCAACCACTATTATATAACCCAGGTAAAATAACCAGCTTCGTCTCCATGCTAGAATATCTCAAAGCATGTATTATGACCATGCCAACCACAACCATATAACCAAGGTATTGTCACAACAATATAGGTAAAATCCCTATAATAATTATAACATCCGGTTAAAATCCAAATAATAATTACAACATGATAATGGGTATAGCCCACTCTCTATAATAATTACAGCATGAGACTAGGCTAAGCCCACACAATATCGACATTAACGTATATAACTGTAAAAGTTATAAGGCCTAGGTTGATATATAATCATTTAAATATGGGAAAAAATTCTTATTATACAACATGGATATCACAATATCACATCATATATATCAATATTTAATTATGTGAATTACCATTTATCTTTCAAATACCACTTTCAATGTAAATCACAATTGATTAATAGTTACATCAATAAGAAAAATTACACAACTTAGGGATTATATATCAATAAATCACCTAAGGTCTAATGTCATGATAAACACACTTTAAGAGATTATCCAATTCAATTATATTCATGTTCTCTCACCCAACGGGTAGCCATAAACTAGGTTAAAATCCAATTGAAAAACAAATAACTCTAAAAAATAATCCCATTAATTTATTTAATTTATTTAGGCACACATTATGTTGGATCTAACACAATATTACATAAAATTGGAAATTATCAAACCATAGAGTTAAGATTTATACCCCTACCTTTAAATGATGATCCAATAATGATTCCAACAACAAACACCCCTAGGGAAGTAGGTGAAGATGAAATCCAAGAGAAATATAGATCAAAACTGATCAAGATCAAAACCAGAAATGCACAAGGTCAAAATATTACACCACAATAGTTGGAAGAATAAGGGAGATAAGTGAAAAAACCGACCAAAAAGGATTACCAGGGATTGATCACACAAAAGAGACGTTTGAAAGGGAATTTGGCACTCTAAAATCTCCTAGAGGTTTTCCCTAGGTTGAGAGGAGAGGAGATGCAGTGAATTAGAATGAAATTCAGCCACAAAGCATGTTTAAAACAAAAGGTCGAGGAATTACATGATGTGTAACGTGGTTACATGTCATGTAAATATTTTTAATGGGATTAGATGAAAAATATGTCACCTAAGATTTATTTTATTAAAACATTGGAATAATTACATGATGTGTAATCGATTTACACGACGTGTAAATGTTCTGAAAATGGTTTTTCATCTCATATTCCCTTTAAACAACCCTAACCTCCTTTAAGGATTCTCAAATTACCAAGAATTAATGAAAAAATTAACCCATTTATACCATGAATCCATTAATTTAAACAACCATACATCCCTGAACTTTAACTCATTTTCATCAACAAAGGCCCTCTATCTCTAAACAAGACTTGACCACCAAGGCTCAAACAAAAAAATCAAAGAGGGATGTACCTTAAAAAGATAATATCTTAAAGGAAGTGTTAAGAAATATGGATGGATATCATGGGATTGCTCGGTGTGTAGCTGGAGTACACACCATTTACCTAAGTGGACTTCACTTGGCCATGTCATGGGATACATGAATCACTGATAAGTAATTACGTGCAATTCATTTATTCCACATTGTGTATAGATCAGGCCGACATAAAACACATCATTTCATATTACATAACCTGTAAATGGCATACATTCCGTATATTCTATATGTGTTAGTGGAAAATTTCATGCAATCCGTGCGGTTATTATACACAGTCAACCTGCATGAGACAGGTACCCTAAAGCATTAATGATATACAAAATGTGTATGTGGTTTAAAAAATGTGTAGTTCATTATTTCTTACATCCAAAATACACATCGAGACATTTAGTGAGTTACGTGGACACATGACATGAGCGATACAAAACATTTAGCTGGTCTGTGCATGTCATGTAGTCACGACCGATAAGCATGATGAGTTCTTTGGCGAGTTGCGTAGACACACAAAAAAGTGATACACTACATGTAGTTGGCTTGTACACATTGTGTAGTCCAACCGAGGTACATGACCAAATCCCCATGTATGTAACCTGGGTACACAACAATCGAGATACATGGTGTGTAACTCATAATTACACGACTTGTAGTTTCCCAATTAAGAAAAGAATTAAATTACATTAAATTGATAATTATAGCATTAAAAAATTATTTTATTGATTGGAACCATTTGAATTTAAAAATTTAATAATGGTTTTATATTATTATAAAAACGATCAATTAATTTATTGTAATAATCTATAATAATCGGTTCTACTATTTATTTTCCCTGAATACCATTAAGATGGGTATCTCTATGCAAATTCAGATGGTTATTAAGATGAAAAAGAATTAATTTATTAATAAATTCAAGAAAATTTATTTTAATAATAAATAACAAATATAGAGATGAATGTTAACTTGTTTAATTTTGCGTATACATTGCATGTATGCCTATTCATGATCTTGACCAAGACCTGTGTATGTTTTGGATGTTTTAATTTAATTTATTGCATGAGTTTTCAATTATTTAATATTAAATTTTATTTTACTTCCTGTGTGTCATCCATCCCTCCATTATTATGTAGGAATCGCATGTCCATGGTTGTTTATGTAATCCCCATTAACCAATCTTTTGGTTCCCCTCACATGTGTATGAGTTATATATACTTATAATTAATAGAGTTTCCCATGGCACATGGAGGCGATTTAAGACAGAACCATAATGATTCTAACTTGGGTGATATGCATGTGTACATGTGGAATGCCGTAAATCGTTCCAAGACCGGGCCAAGGAATTTTCCTCAAGGTCAAAGGTTGATTTCTTATCCACTCAATAAATCAATCATTAGATAATCTCATGACCAGGTCATTAATTAATTTTTTATTTTTGTCTTATGAATTATTTTTTTAGGGATGCAATACTTCTGTCACATAAATAAATTAATTAATGTGAAAATATGATATTTTAATAAATGGATTATTCATAAATTTTTTATCCAATATGGTTAATTAGTCAAGTAAAATTCACTTGATATTAATAAGTTATGTAAATGATAAAATAAAATACAATTTATGCATAATAAATTAAAATCCATGAAATATTATTAAGTTAGAATTGGACTTCCATTACTTGATTAGGTATGAAATCCTTAGAACAAAGTGTTTGACCAACCCTCTTTGAGACACTTACTTTTAATATGGATTTCTTATGAAGGTTTTATGTTGACTTAGCCATCTTAAATCAAGATAAGTATCCCTCGTTAGACATGATGTAATTTGGAGGCAAGTGTTGAGAAAATACAAGTTAGGATTTTAGGATTGGGGAGTCTACTCAACGAACCAAGGAGATATAAGCTCACAATTGGTAAAGAATTTCCGACCTAAACACCTTTAAGTATCTTGACCAACCCTCATTGGGGTTATATTAAGGGAAATATATATACTTTCCACTATAATTTCCTAGAGACTAGATATTTTGAGTTTAATAGCAAGGGATATTGGGAACTGATAAAATAGTGGGAGATTTAATAAAATTAATTATTATTATTTCTAACACAATTTTTTAAGCAAGAAAAGTACTAATCATTTGTTTTAATTATTTTATAAAATGGAAAGAGAAACCATGAAACCACTTTAATCATTCCTTTCCCTAGGGTATATCCTTACAAATAATAATATCTAGATATGATATATTCATTTATACAATGCATTATTATCATAAATTTTTTATTATGTTTTGGAATCCACTATTCCTATTCTGCCACCCCAGTAAGTGAGAGAATGTGAAAAGTGTGCCTACCATAGATATGTTGAGGATTCTTCCTATGTCTTTTGTATTATACTATCAACTGTGTCCAGAGATTTGATGATGAAACATAAGGAAATGGACTCTCAAACCATAATTTCTAATCTCCAATCTCTTGAGAAAGATAAATAAATGATTGAAATAGATATGATTATCAATGTACTATATTAGTGTAATATATAAGAAGGAAATCTAGCTACTGATCATGATTTCACAATACTAGGGTATATTGATTAGTTAGGGAAATTAGGCTTCTTCTTGGATAATAAATTATCCATTAATCATATTTTATTATCCTCACCATCAAGTTTATCCTTATTTTTCCAAGCCCGTATAAACAAAATGGATAATTCGCTCAGTAAATTTTTTTCCATACTTCACCAAGAAGATATTAACTGGTTGAAACCTATTTATCCACCCATTATGGTGAAATGTTTAAAATAAAAGACCAAATATACCATGGATAATATATATACTAAATATCCTGTACTGCATCCTTTAAAGAGACAAAGGATTCAAGGGTAGAAGAATGAACATGAGGCCATTTTCTTATCATGTGGAAAGATTGGATAGTGGAAAATAAATTGTAATGAATCTAATAAGTAGTAAATTCCATCCACTTCAGGTATATTCATCAAGTTTTTGTTCTCTACTTGTGTACTAAATACAATATTATTACAACCTACATGCATTTGAATATAGGAAATGAAAAAGAATAGAATGGTTATAAAGTGAACTCAAAAGGAATTAAGAAAGGGTGATTCCTATGTCAGGCAAGAGAAGCTCGCTACTTATCATTTCCAAAATGGAATGATTTAAGTTTATAATGAGTGTTACCAAAACATTTATCTTAGTGCCTATCTAGACACAATGATACATTATTCCACATTTGGAATAAATGTTGTTATGGTAATTCAATTCTAAACTATTAGTTTAATAGCTCTTGAATAAGATATATCCATCACAATGAATAATGAATATAAAATATAAGTCTCTTAACTAATTGTGGAAATATAATTACTTTTCAAATAAAACTGAAATTAGTTGAATACTATTGGTTTGTGGAAAGATAATTCATTTTCAATTATAAACTATTGGTTTGAATACTAGGTATACAAACAAACTACTTATCATATTAAGATAAAGAAACCTTTATACATAAAGGTATGTCATATAGCTTTTAAAGTTAGTTCAATATGGTAATATAAAATATTCTAAAGATAAAGGTATCTTCGTATACTTCATGATGTTCCTTTAGGAAATTTTAGAAATACTCAATGAAGTAAATGATTACACTTGGTAACGATTGAATAATTTCTGAGCTAGCTAGTAAGATAATTTCTTATCCAAGAATATATATTAATCATACATATGAAGTAAAGTTAATACCAAAATCACATTTCCTTATACAAATCATTTTCATGATATTAGTAAAAGGAAGATCAATGATGAGACTTATATATATATATTGAAAATATTCCATTATTTCTTTTAAGACATGTTTTGAAAATAAATGTGTAAAAACTAAGCTCAGTGGGCGAAGTAGTTATAGAGACACATACAAAATAGGAAATTATAACCAAATAGGTGGTTTATGTTCACTACAGTGGGTAATTCATATATTTTATTCTTACAAAATAAATATTCTCACAATGCAGTTGTAAATGGTAATATTATAAGTTTGAAAAGTATGTATAAATTCAAGTAATGGACTCCATGTATCAAAATTTAGAGATTCCATATTTTGAATGTTTCTAAGACTTGATACTTTTTATAAGTATTGAAGAGAAACTTAGCATGTATGGTAAAAGGTAATTCCAATAAAAATTATTTTTTATTTAAAGGGTTACTCTTTAACAAGACCTATACTTCAATAATCATAACTAAAATCCTTTCTAATTTTAATTTGTTAAAGAATATTTCTATGATCATTATATTGGAATATTGATTGACAAGTCCACCTCATTTAGAGGAATCCTCATGGTATATGTCTATATGAAATGACCAAAGGAGACCCTATGGTATATGTCTATGAAGCATAACTAAAAGGGTTAATGCCATCAATAAATTCCAATAATACATACAAATTACATAAATTCATTTATGAAAAAAATCATGTATATTTATAATATAATATTCATTTGGAAAGGAATGAGTAAAATTTGTCTCTAATTGGTTAGTGGGAGAGCTATAAGTTTTCAAGATAAATATTTTGATAACATATGAAAACAATTATTGTGTATTACAATTTTGTTAAGACCAAGGAATGAAATTTCTCCAAGTTTGACTTAAAGTAGCAACCATGTTATGGGGAAAAAGATATAAAAAATCGATTTATGATTTTTCTAAACTAAATCATACTAAATATATTAACATAGTTTTGAAAAATACAGGTTGAAAAAATTCAAGGATGAATTATTTTTGGCATATAATCCTTCCAGTAGAACATTCATGGGAATAATAAGAGATTATGGAGATTAAAATAATTTTACAATCTTTAGTGATAGTAATTCATATCATATTCCATGACATGTATTGAAGTTTTATATTAATGATGCATAAATCTTAATAGGTGAATATTGAATAGATCCATCATAATTTTATATAATTGCGGTTAGAAATATACGATAATACTTGGAAAAGTATAACTGAGTCAGTTCTTAGTGTTTGGAGAAGTAATAATACTAGTAATAAATAGAATTTAACACTTTTTTACACTTGGTTCAATTTTATCTAATATAAAAAAAGAATAAAGTAATATGAAATGAAAACTTATAATAGCTAGTGGTCTCCATATTTACAATATCTGCATACTTTTCGACTTCTGTTTCATCTTAAGAAGTGGTTTTAATAACATCATATTCCGATTTTGGGTTATACCAAAAGAAATAGATTAATCATTTTATGATAAAAATTAACCATGGACTTAGTCATGATGTCAACACTTTGATATGAGAACAAAATATAGAAACTCGATTATATCACCAATTGAGGTATTTTCTCAATATATTAATGTTGCAGAAAACAAAATCACCACACAGAAATGTGGATTTTCCAACCCTAGTCATAGAAATGTGGTAGGCTTAGTAGCTATAGCCATACTTAACTGAAGCATGTTTTACATGTGAGGACTAACTGATTGTTAACATTTGGCACTAGTGAAAGTGGGAGTTTGTTAGAGTTGGCTCCCTATAACTAACTAATTTTTTATTTGGATTACATGTATATTAAAAGAAGTGAATATTAATATAAATATCTTATCACATGTAGTTTTTTCTTCTGTATAACATTTATGTGATAATTTACTAGAGCCTATTTCACATTGATAGGGTCATAATAGTTCCCCACTATGATGAGAACCTTTAAATTTTATGATGATATTCTTAAGTTTAGTTCTTCAGTTGGATAACATAATATGATAGGGAACATTGTATATAGACTGTCAGGTGTGAGTAATTGTAAGCGGATGAGGCTTCTTCTCATGAATTTTTCATTTAGTAATATCCAAGATGGGAGATTATGAGAACATACCTACTTGTATTAATTCTACATGTTTTGGTATCATCAGGTATTCTTATCTATGAGCATGTATAATGGTACTTAGACTTTAAAATTATCATTGATTCATGTTAGGAATCACACACTTAGATTTATTAAAAAAAACCCTCACACCATATGTTGGTGGGAAGTAGAGTATGTTGCGTGCATCATGAATAACATGTTATTAATGGATAAGTCGAGGAATGTTTTTTCCCTACCATCTATATGAACGTTGATATCTTAGCCCTTTGATTAAAGTATAACTATCACATTAAATTCCATGTCCATGGTACAATGAAATTTATTTCAGATAGTCAAATAAATACATCAAACATATAGGTTAATGATATATATGTGCAACCTTCTTGATGATATATTGAGAAAATAATATTATATTACACAAGGATCGTTTATATATAGTTTTCAATGTTTCAACATTAGGTTCTTTCTATTGGGTTCCTCGACTCATTATTAAATAGTAATCTTGGACTTTAGGCATACCTGCCCAATGCCAAAAAGAAAGAATCCTAAAGGGTCAAATATTAAGTGTTTCAATTGATCTTTATTAAATTCTATTTGAATTTAATTGATGAAATAAATATTATTCTCAAGACTAAGGAATAATTTTATTCATGTTTTATCGATCAAAAATATTTATTAATGAATACAATATTTAATCTAAATTTTTATT
Organism: Viscum album; assembly: GCA_963277665.1. Lineage (NCBI taxonomy): Eukaryota > Viridiplantae > Streptophyta > Magnoliopsida > Santalales > Viscaceae > Viscum > Viscum album. Next base: position 649,834,228 of record OY728119.1, read on the forward strand.
TTGGTGTTCAATAAATGATAGAGGATTTTTAATGTACCAGACCATTTCTGGTGACAAATATTAATTTACAATCCAGTTAAATAATATTTTTTATCGCATAAGATGGAACACATGCCATAAAGTAGTAATAACATTATTATTATTTTTAGCATGAAATTTAATAAAGATTATTATTTTATTTAAGGGCTAACATGCATTTAAATAATATTTTAAACTAAAATCTAGTTATATAAAAAGATGGTTATTTCTATTTTTCAGGGTTAATCAGGAAATAGAGAATCATTGTACACAACATATCTCTCTCTAGAATTCATATTTCACTCTCCCTATTAATAACAATAAATGTAAGAGAGATTCATTCAATATTGAAGGATGAATGGTCAATATGAACAAATCAAGATAAATTATTCACTGTTCTAGCACCTAGAAATCAATAGGATTTGCTCAGAGATCAAAGGAGCACATTGGATCACTGTTAGATAGATTCTATAATTGAATCCTTATAGTGTAACAAAGCTAACCCGAAAGGTTTTTTTTTAAATATCAACATCATCATCAAAGAAAGGATTCTAAGATATGGTAATAATTTCTTCCAATATTAAATAAATTAATTATAAATTTAACATGAAATATCCTCTCTCAAGTTTCAAGAAACTCTAAATTAATCCAATTGTGTGATTTAACACCCACCAAATGCACTTTCTTTGTTCTTGGAACCTTCATCAATTACTTCATGATAGTTTTCATAGCTTCCCAATATGGATATCCTAGATTAGCTTAATATCTACCCACCATGCTTAAAGAAAAAGAAACACCAAACCTAGTACATAGAATATTATACATGATAGATCCCACTTCTGAAGCATAAGGGATTATACTCATTCTTTTAATCTCCTCCTATGTTTTTGGACACATTTTCGTGGAGAAATTGATACCATGTGAAATTGGAAACAATCATATCTTGTATTTTTCCTTATTTTACCTTTTGAGTACATTATCAATATATATACTTTGACTTATCCCAAGAAGCCTCTGAGATCTATATCGATAGATCTTAATCCCTAGGATGTAGGATGATTCACTTAAGTCTTTCATGGATAAGCATTCATTTAACCAAGTATTAACTAATACTAATACTTTCACTTCATTTCCTATAATTAATATATCATCAATATATAATATGAGAAAAATGATGGCATTCCCACTAACCTTCTTATAGACACATGTCTCACTTTTGTTCATGATGAAACCAAATTCTCTTATGGCCTCATCAAAATGAACATTATATGGTTGTGATGCATGATTCTACCCATAAATGGATCTCTGAAGATTTCATACTTTATTGGAACTATTTGAATTAATAAACCCTTAAGGTTGAGTCATATATACTTCCTCAACCAACTTCCCATTTAAAAAATCTGTTTTGACATCCACTTTCCAAATATTATAATCATGGAAGGATGCTATTTTAAGTAATATTATGATGTATTTTAACATCACTAATGGTGAGAAGGTTTCATCATAGTCTATACCTTGATGTTTCCTAAAATATTTCACTACCAATCATTGTTTATAGGTATTTACTTTACCATCCATGTCCAACTTTTTCTTGAATACCCATTTTCACCAAATGGGGTTTACATCAGTTGGAGGGTCTACCGAAATCCAAAATTGATTTTGATACATGGACTCCATATTAGAATTCATGGAATATTTCTATTTATAAACGTCATTTCCTTCTATTTATTCCATGTAGGTTAGAGGTTTATCATTATCTAGGAGTAATGTTTCACCCGACTCAATGAAAAGAAAACAACATCTCTTTGGTTCTCAAACCTATCAAGTTGACCAACATAGAACTTATGTCTCAGGAACATCTTAATCTCACAATGTCTCATGTGGATATATTTCTCATACCAACTCTCATGCATCCAGAGAATCAAATTTATCGAAGCCAATCTTTACCCCATTATTCCCATTATAAATGTGTACCCTTTATAGAAATATGACATGTATTTCTATAATCACTTTTCTATTAGAAGCATTATATAGGTAGCATCCTTTAGTTTATTTAGGAAAACCTAAAAAGATTCACTTCATGCTTCGGGATGCTAATTTTTCACTAGGTATAGTCTTGAAAAAATCCTTGCACCTCCATACAAGTATGTGTGATAGATTGGATTTCTTTCCATACCAAAACTCATATAGAATCCCATTTATAGATTTAGTTGGTACTCAGTTAATGATATATGTTTTTGTATGCAACGGGTATCCCCAAAAGGATAATGGAAGAGTTTCATGACCCATTTATGATCTGACTATGTCAATTAATTTATAATTTATACTTTCACTAATACCATTCCACTGAGTTATATAAGGAGGAGTGAGTTGGGATACTATCCCACACTCCTTCAAGTGATCAATGAAACCTTGGTCGAGATTCTCTCTGCCTTAGTTTGAGTGGAGTGCCTTATCTTCTTACCAATCTAGTTTTCTACCTCATACTAATATTCCTTAAACATCCAAAAGGAATCAAACGTATACCTCATTAAGTAGATATATCCATATCTACTATAGTCACAAGTAAAAGTAATGAAGTACAAAATCCCACCCCTTGAATTTACTGAAAATAGACCACATAAATCAGTATGAATTAATTTTAGTAATTTAATAGCTCTTATTCATTTCCAAGAGAAGGGTGATTTAGTCATTTTACCTTGTAAACAAGCATGAAATACATATAGGGGTTTTAACTTAGTTGAGTCTAAAAACCCCACTTGATGTAATTTCTATAAACACTTCTCATTTACATGACTAAGCCTGAAGTTCTATAGGAGGTTTTTATATGATTCATTTTTTATGATTTTTTTATTTATTTCCATTATAGGGTTTTAGAGTTCAAGTATATACAATTCATTTTTAAGACGAGTCATACCATAACATACGTTATCCTTATAAAATAGATAAAATTTATTTTCAAACTTGAAATAAAATCCCGTAGTGTACAGACTTGACACTGAGATTATGTTTCTGGTAACCAAAGGTAGATAATAATAATTATTTAATTCAAGAATCAAACTACTAGGAAAATTCAGATGGTAATCTCCCACTTCCAAGATTGCTATCCTCACACCATTTTCTGCTTAGAGATCCACCTCTCCCTTTGAAATATTTTTAAATTTAATTGGTACTTATATATGAATACAAATGTGTGGGACACATGTTATATCCAATACCCAACTTGTTGATAAATATAGATTGCATTCAATGAAAAATAAACTTAAATTAGATGAAATACCTTTCTTGTTTTCCCCAACCTTGAAATTATTCTTCCAGTGTTATTTCTTACCACATGAAAAGAAGACATCCTATTTCTCATTTTATTCCCTCTATATTGTTGGAATTTTAAAAGGATAGTGCATAAGAGTCTTTGGATTGGGATTATCCTTATTAGGACCAAGTTTCATTTTGGTTGTATTTGTTTTCAATAGATCAATATGTTGATTATGTTGAAGAAGGTAATGGAAATTTTAAAAAATAAGAGAGTGTGTGTGAAAATTTGTAAAGTTTCCAAATAGATACAGACCATCAACATGAAGATAAGATGAAAAATGATTAAGAATATTAGATGCAAAATTATTAAGAAAGTTCATCAGATTGTGTAGAAGTTCTATGGGAGAAAAGGTTCATCAGAATCACTTTAGGTCTGGAATGAAAGTTTGAATCATAATGGGGAAAAGTATCAGAGTCTGATTAGCTCCTACGCAAGCCCAAAAATTCTTTGTTGATCTCATAGTTATCATAAGTCATAAGTTTTCAGGAAAAACTTGTGATTCAAGCCTTATGAAAGAAATAAAGAGAACAAGTGTTTCCAATCAGATTGGAGTTTGGTTGGAAGTAAATAACATCCCAGAGGGATGGAATGTTCCAATACTTTCCACTATTATTCAGACAATGCTATGATGATATTAAATGTTCTAAAAGATATGAGGAAGTCATGATACAAGCTGAATTTTGTGGAAGAAAAAGGTTGCTAAAGTCAAAGTTTTCTAGTCTCAGTTCATTAGTGCAAGAACACTAGATGTAGAATTATATAAAGTTTGGGAAGTTTTGTTCAAAATGTGAGAAGAATAAGATGTTGGTTTTCAGTCAAAAAAATAATCCACAATATAAAAATATTCAAATAAGGATGTTGGTAAGGAAATAAGTTACTGCTAACTCTTGTTCAATAGACATGGTATGACACCGATCATCGAAGTAATCATGATACTGATTATCAGATGCAGCGATGGTTGCAAAAGGAAACCAGTGGTAGAAAATTTTGTTGAAGAAGATTAGTAAGTGGAGATTTTTGAGACCAACAAGAAATTAGAATTTGTTAGGACAATTGAAAAATGGGATTAGATATCAATCACCAATATAGTCAACCATTTTCATTAGGTTGAATTGTTTTTTTTCAATTGAGAAAAAAATATAGGAAATCTATGATTTTTTTTCATCAATTGGGTCATGGGACATTAGAAAACATTTGATACTAACTATGAGACTGTAGGTGACACCGAACCATTAGAGGAAGTTAGAGACCAATTCATCAGACACATGATGACACTGATCCTTCATCAAATGTAGGATCATCAATTTGAGGAAAATAAGAAATAGATAATTATTTGAAGTAGTTTCAAAAATATGAAAAAAATTATTTTCAAGGGAGTTTGAAGGTAGTGATTAAGTGTTGTTAAGGAATTGAAAGAATATTTAGAAGTTGTGACTATGTTTATGGAAAAATAAAGGAAACTAAAGTCTAATGAAGTATCAAAAATGTTTATGGAAGAATGGTTTCAACATTTACAAGTGGTTATCATAATGATAAGTTTTTATTTCTAATATATTTTCAGGTGGGTCAAGAAAATCAGAGTGACCATATGTATTCATCGTAATGAAGAAATAAAAATAAAAATCAGAATCAGATGTATAAACGGTTAGAAACTTTGAAGTAACCTAAAGTTGTGGGAGGATTTGAGAAGTTTCAAAAAGTATTGAGAATAGTTGCGAAGCTCTAAATAAGTTAAAGATGGAGCCAAAATGAAGTAGAATTTTAAGTTTTGGGAAATTTGGTTAAGCAAGAAAACTTTTCAGATTCTCACCTAAACCATTTTTGGTTCACTTATAAATAGAGGTGAGTACTTTGTAATTTATGATGGATCTGAACATTATTCATATGCAAAGGAAGAGGTAGAATTTCTGAAGTTTTAGTGAGAAGAAGTTTCTGAATAGATTTTTCCCAAGATTTCTAGAAAAAAGAAAAATAAGGAAGTTAATAACTAGTGATTATAAGATCAGACTAGATCATAAAACTGGAAATCGGACTGACATTTTTAGACTATGGTAGAACCAATTTAGAATTGTTTAAGTGGTTTTCTAGAAAACATATATTTTTAGACTGCAAAATCAAACTGAGGAATCAAACTGGGGTACCATAATGGGTATTATTATGAAGTCCATATAAGTTATTACCTACTTTTGGGTAGGAAAGTGAAGAATTGTTTTGAAGATTATATTTTTTAAAGTTTATAAGGCATCACAATAACATGTTTTGAATAAATTAGTTAGAATTTCCTAACTTATTACACAAAATTTTATAACATCATTTCATTCTACCTGAATCACATGAACTATTGTGTTGATCAAAATGCTAAAAAACTATAAGGGTATATCCTACTTGTTATATCCACAAAAATTATTGTTTTCTAGTACATTTTGTGTTCTTGAATTATTTCCAAACTATACCAAGGACGCAATTTCTCTTGTTGAGTGGTGAGCCTTGTAAATTATTGTGTTCTTGTGGATGTGTGATTGTTTTTTTTTCAGAAAGGTGATAAATATTTAATATGAGGTGAAGGTTTTTTCAAAATAAAGGAAAATTTAAAGAAAAACATATCGCTGATTCACCCCTCCCCCTCTCAGTGATGCATTGATGTTGGCTAGGTAATATCAAGTGGTATCATATCCAAAGTTTCTTTTGTTCACTCTTTGCTAAAGTTTTATTTTAGAGAAGAAGTTTTTATGGAAAATATGAGTTGTGTGAATATTAAGGGGATTCCAATATTAAATGATAGGAATTACCATATTTGGAAATATATAATGCTACCATATCTTATGTCTCTTGGGTATGATTTTTTCAAATCTGCTACATGTGGTATTCTTCCTCACGTTGAGAATGCTCTTATTATAGCTGATGATAAGGATAACCCTAAGGAAGAGCTAAAAATGATTTAATCTCATCAGTATCTGAAAGTGAGTTTCTTATATTAAAGGGAGTTTCCACTACTAAAGGTATCTGGGATAAGCTAAAGAATATTTATAAAGGCAATAAAAAATTAAAGAAGGAAAATTTACAAATTTTGAGATTAAAGTATGAATATCTCAAGATGGGTGAGTATGGATCAAATGGTGACTTATTTATGAGGTTAAATTATATTTTTAGCACTATTATATGTCTCGGTGAAAAGTTTTAAGATTATATTGTTGCTGAAAAAATCTTGATAATTCTTCCTAAAAAGTTTAATGCCAAAGTTTCCTCATTAGTAGATAGATACCCCAAAACATTATCTATGGATGATTTTTATAGTACTCTCATTATTATGAAATGTTAAGGGAGAAAGTTATGAAAGTAAAAATAAAATTTGATTGATAAATTCCATTCAAGGATGCCAATAAAGAAAATCCTAAAAATATTCTTAAAGAGGTAGAATCTGAATATTCTGATTCCAAAAAAGAGGCAAGTAAAAATCTAAATAAATTTTTATTCTTATTTTCTAAGAATGTCAAAATAGGTACGGGAAATTATAAAGATAAAATTCCCTTAAAATATTTTGGATGTGGAGCTATTGAGGACTTTGTTTCCAATTGTCCTCAAATATGTGTTAATTAATAAAGTGATGAAGAAGAAAGCGATGAAGAAGAAATAAGGCCAAGAAGATTTTGGAAGAAATATGTTGAAAAATACTTCTCCAAAGGAAAGGATAAGAAGTTCTACAAACCCAAAAGGAGAATATTTTTATCTAAAAATGATGATAGAGAAGTAGAAACTAAAAATTTCACTGAAGTTTCTCAAGAAAACTCGTTTATTGCAACTGTTAATGATGAAGTATTTTCTAGTAATGAATGGAGTTGTTTTGAAGAATAAGAAACTGAGTTAGAGTTTCATCTAAAAGGGGAATTGAAATAATGTCTGGGAAATATTGAAATACTTTAAATAGAAAATAATAAATTAAAGAAGTAATTTACTATAACAAGTATTAAAGAATGTATTCCTGAAGAAAAATTTAAGTTACTTTAAGAGTTTGATTTTATGAAGAAATTACTTGAGAAGGAAAAGAATCAGCATGAACATCTTGAAGTAAAATTTAAAGAAAATGGAGAAGAGTTGGAACTCATAAAAAATAGTTTTCTAAAATTGAGTAGGGAGTTACAAACTTTAATAACTCTATCTCTAAATTTGGTAAAAGTTTTAGAAAGTTAAAACCTGAGAGAGATGAAAAATTTAATTCAAAGGTTAAGAATAAAGTTGAATATGTTATTAAAAAGAAGAAATCTAGGAAAATAATGTATGTGTCCAAAGTCAAAAAGTTCAAAAGTTCAGAAGATTATAAAAATTTTGAGTCTGAAACTAAAGTTTATACTACTTATGATTCTGATAAGGTTTTATAGAAATTTGAACTGAATAACAATATTTTAGTTAATTATAGAAAGTTTTAGGGTTGAAAAAGTTATGAATAGAAAGATAAGAAGATTTCTTAGAAACATGTTCACAATTTTAGACAATATGAAAGTTATATAAGAAAGTATTATTTTTATGGTTACTGATGGTATTGTAGTGGATTTGGGAAAATGGAAAATATGTGTTTTTTAAATTGACATCATTATAACTATTTCATGAGTTATATAGAGAAAATATTGAGGGGATTCAATCTTCTCAAAGGAAAAAATATGATAAGGATGTTTTGAAGGTTGAGAAAAGTAAACATGTTGAGTCCATAAAGAAAGAGTGCTTAGTTATTTGGTTAGAATAAGATGACATGAATATAAAGTTAGAAGAAGTACAAAAATCATAAGAAGAAAATGAGAAGAAAAAGATTTCTAAATATATGAGAAAAGTTGATAAAAAGATATCAATAGATTATGGTTTGAAGATTCCGAAAAATGTAAGTGATTTGAGAAAGATGGGATTGTTATCAAATTTTTTTGACTGTTTATCCAGAACAGAAGGAAGGCTTGAACAAGTTTTTACAAACTCACTATAAAAAAATGTTACTAAAGTTAAAGAGAAGTTGATATCCTCATCAGAAGAATCTATAGATGAAAAGAATCTTGTTGAAAAATCTGATAATGATGAATAAAAGGAAGAAAACTCATTCAATGAAAAGTCCAAGAAGAATAATAAAAAGTAAAAAATTGAGATAGGACTCTCAGTTTGAATTTTTATTCTAAGAAACCAGTGAGGTTCCTCCTTATTCCCAAAATAATTATGAATTTGTACTAACTAATAGGTAATTGAAGAATTTGAAATAAGGAAGCTTTTGTATGTGTCTCTTACTATTCTTACAAAAGAAATTAATGATGTTTAAAAAAAATGAGTTTTTGGAAAGTTGTGTTTATACACCTGAAATTTATTATTATTTTTTTTGAGACGGGTTCTGATTAATTTTTTCTTAATAAAATTTTCCCTAGTTATGAAAATGTTGAAAGAAACATGAAAATGTATTATAAGAAAGCTGTGTTATGGAAAATATTGATAACCTTGATTTTACACTCGTTTTCTACACCGAGTTGTCCTACATAGACTTAGATCCACTACTACAAATATGGCTTATAATATCACTAAAAATGGCCTTTAACAGCTCTAGAAAAGCACTGTTAATCTCGGCTAAGATAAAGGGGGGTCCCCTTTATCAGCGCTAAGCAAGCGCTGATAAAGGTAGTATTTATCAGTGCTATTTTCAGCGCTGATAAATGTATAATATATCATCTCTATTGTGAGCGCTGATAAAAACTACCTTTATCAGCGCTCAAAATAGCGCTGATATATTATCCATTTATCAGCGCTTAACTAGCGCTGATAAAGGCCAAAGATCCTATCCAAAACCAGAACCTGCACAGAACCTGCCCAGCACCTGCACACATTACAGCACCTGCACATAGTCCAAAAAAACCTGCACACAGCACACACAACACCCACACACAAAGCACAGAAGAACAAAAATGATACATACATTTACTTGAAATCATGAATACAAAACAACACACTTCTATATACATTTCAAACAATGTTTAATTTGGTTACAATTACATTTATCCAACAAACAGTTAAAAAAAAATGATGTTCCATCCTTTTTGCATCCATCCGCTCTAAAAAATTGTCGTCCATGGTGGAGATTTCCGAGAAAAGCATTCGAACTGAGGAAAAAGATTTCACCTACATAATAAAAAAAATATTACGTTAGTAATACAATAATGAAATAAAGAATGGGGTTGCTAAATGGAATTATACTAGTGAGGCACAAAACATAAAATAACCAATTAATGAAATTGGTGCATGGTTAGGGATAATCATCTATAATAATCAAATGGCCCAATTTTTAGTATAACATGGCTATATGTCCCCCCATTCCATAAAAAAGAATCACCCCTGCCCCCTTCCCCAGCACACCCCTACACACTGCCCACCCCCGAGCACACCCCCTACCCTTGCACACTCCCTGCCCCCTGAACACCCCCTGCCCCCTTCCCCAGCACACCCCTACCCACTGTACTTCCCCCTGCCCATTGCACACCCCCCCTGCCCACCCCCTACATATTTCAAAAGAACCCAGCACACCCCCTACCCCTTCCCCCTACCACTTTTCCCCCTTCCCCCTCCCCCAGAAAACCCCCCCTGCCCTCTCACCCTATCCCCTGTACATCATAAAGAAAATACCTTGTATGGAAATTGTGATCAATTTACATTATACACATCATATATATCAACACATTCTCATGTACTTTCATTCAATGTAAATACACATAAATAGACTCTCTACATCTCATAAGAAAACCCTATTTAAAATTCACAAACACATTAAATCCATTTGAAAACACCCATCACACAACTTTCTCATTTCTTCAAACACATTTAAAGGACTTAAGCATGAAAATCCACAAGAAATAAAACTGCATTCATTTTAAAAATAACTTTCAAGTCTACACACACCCCAAATTCCTTTTATAACACATTTTTAACCACACAAACATTTCATATAGTACACTTAGCAAGAAAATACAGCATAATAAAATCATCATATAATGTAAAAGCATGGAATCACCTACATAAAGCGTGGAATCTTCAAAAATCTACTGGAAAACATAAAACCACACCTCCACAATACCTTAGTAAGGACTGATTAAACATTAATATTGAATATATTAATGGAAACCCATGTTTAACTTGTGGTATTCCATGAGTTTAACATCCCACAAGGATAGAGGGTCATGATTTAATGTCTTACAGAGATGTAAGACCTGGGTGGATCAAAAAACTTATAAAGGTGGATCAGGTAGGTACATCTCTAGGAGGGAGCACCTTGAATGTTTACCTGATAGATGGATCAAAACACCCAATGAGGCCTGACCCAAGTGTGGTGCATCCCATAAAGGTAAGGTTTCTCATTTTGAAGAATTATTCAGATTCCACTAAGGGAAATACAAGAGGGAAAATAACTGAAGGTGTACCCCAGTGAGGGGGTCACCATGGTTTACCATTGGTTGGGATTTAACCTCATGAAGTCTTCCTACATACCCTATTTAGAATACAAGGATCAAAACCCATATATTTAAAAGAGGTATATTGTGGGTATTACCCATGGTTAGCTTCCCTTCCCACTAGGAATACTCTTGGTTGGATGAGTATGGGTCTTGTGGGGCTTATGCATTGTCAGATTCTCAGGTTCTTCCAAGAGTAGCAATGGGATGAATGGGACATACGTGCTAAGATGGACCATGTGAATGAAGTGATCCTTGTAAAGAGGCATGAGGCATAAAAAACATGTGGAGATGTCTGTAAAAATTATTTATGGTGGCCATGGGGCTTATCAGACTCCCCATAGCTTCCATAAACACATCAAAACATCACGAGGACCAGATTCTACATGATGGTGCATCACAGGGTTGATTCGGTTGATGATGTATTGGTCGTTTGAGCTTGGATTTCATCTCAACCAGCCTTTCCATTACTTGAATTATCCTGGGACACATATTTTGGTTCCAAAAAATCCCTCAACGATACTGATTATCTCATGCATCTACCTAGAAATAATTGTGCAAGTCAAACAACAACACATGTGCTCAAAATACAAGTTCAAACAAACGAGATACATAAAATGGATTTTTTTGATCCTCGGTGGTTTCATCGTTCACCCCATACGCACTGCACACCATCATGCCTTACTTCAATATTTATTTGTTCAAAGATCAATAATATGAATCCGGGGATAGAAAACATTGAGTAATAAATTAAGATTTCAATACATCGGAGCATTATCAATTCACCAAAGAAGGTTGGAGGATAATCATTGATCATATATAGATAAAATAAGTGGTAGGAACTCACCTTAATCCTATTTGTGTACAATCTTCCATCAGGTATGTTGCCCATTCGTTTCTAAACACATGTATATCATATTCTGAATATGAGTTTTTGCGACAGTCATAGTAGTACTGAAAAAATATAAATACACAAAGGATTAATAAATATTTTAAATGAAATCGTAATTATTTTCGAAAATACCTCATTAGGGATGCTAGTTTATTGATGAAATACGTTCTATTTCATAAATTTACAAACATAATAACCACAATCCTTTCCGTTTGTTTGTTTTGGACACTACAGAAACATCGACAACAATAAGTAATTTGTTTTGATATGTGTTTGGATAGTGCAATGTTATTATATATACATGGATACTTTTCCAATTGTAGATCTTGTAGGCATGCTCATCCTTATGCCAGGGATTCATTCCATGCATTAGACGATATTGATGCACCACCCTATCATAAAATAATCCTCATTAAAAGATAACATAAATTATATAACTAGTTTTTTTTGTTTTAAAATGTTGGATCTAGTGTATTAAAAATTAACAAACGCCATCATGCGTGGTCGGTTTGTTGGATATCCATGCATTGAATCCAGAAAATAAATCTTTGGAGTATCCAAATTGACTGCAATCAGCATCCAATGATCCCTAAAAATAAAAAAAGGAATAAGTAAAGAAAGAAATGAAAATATAGTTGATATGATTAAATTGTAGAGTTTTACCCCTGAATCGTTGGTATTAAAAAGAGTCTGTCATCCGTAATTTTGTTTTCAAATGATTTGAGCACGGATGACATTATTGCAGCCTCTTTAACAGAATCTATTTCGTCTTTTGAAGATGTGGTGTGAGGACTAACGAGTCCAAATTTTTGTTCATGGGGAAATACCTTCAATTGTTTTTCATATATACGTCTACGACAAATATAAAATGTATTTAGTCAAAATTATCAGAGTATATCAGCTTTTGTTAAATCAAATCATGAAAACTTACCTCATGTATACATTTAAAACTGAGGTGCCTAGCCATTCATACTTGAGGATTTCATTTACATTTTCAGCACTAATAAAATATAATATCCCCTCTCCATACATATATTTTTCGAAATCAACTATGTGAGTACTACCATCTTTCAACTTTGTATCCACATGAGCCTGCAATGATATTAACTGTGGATATAGAACGGGCGGGGTGAAGGTGCTCTCAGTAGACCGTTTCAATCGGTTGGTTGATCCTTGAGATAGTTTTGAGCTGATATTTCGTTTCACCCCACAGTATTTTTCATTCTGTAATAACAGTCATCGGTTCAGACCTTTTTTCATTAAATGTTAAAGGTCCAGCTTGAAAAATAAATAAGAAATGAATACCTTTTTGTTGACATGTTTTTTTACAAGAACTGTCAGCCATGCGAAGAATGTTCAAACAGCTTGTTCAACCGTATGAATGTCGTCATCGTCATTTGGAACAGGTAGCTCAGCACTCGGCTCATTAGCTACGTTAATTGACACTCTAAGATGATCTTTTGGAAGCTGTCTGTTGTGTATCATGTCATTTTGCGTATTGAACACCGTAGCAGTCGCTACAAGGTGATAGGTGGGAGTTGATAAATATAAATCACAGTCATTTTCACCCTATGGAATATTAGTACAGGAAAGGTATCAGTGTCTATGTAAATCACATTTCACAGAAACAATTATTAAAACATTGATGAACTCATCTAAGTCAGGTTTTTTAGGGGAATGGATTGCCTCAAAGCTGGTGGGGGGTGGGGCGAGATCATCACACACGGGTTGTTGTTGAGTTTTTTCTTCTCTTTGCCTCTCCCCCATCAATTTTTCTATCATCTATCTCTGGTATTGTAATTCTTCTTGAAAAATAGATAATTGTTCTTTCATATTTTCCATTTTTTCATTTTGATCCTCCGCTTGTTTTTGTTTTTGAAAATATGTTCGGGGTGTCACCCCAAAACCCGCACCTCTGACGCGGCCATACTTTTCTGGCTACTTCAAGGCTGCTAAAAGTATGTCTGCATCTGGTGCGGTTGTTGTTGATTCTTGTGACTATTTCAGATAGAAAATATAGAAAAATAAGTAGTTATTGTAATGTAATATCAATTTAAAGAAACTCAAATTTATATTATGTCATACTTACACATGTTTCCCACACTTTTTGTGTGGTTTCATCTATCAATGTCCCATCTTTATTTACACGAGCCTCCTTCCATAGCACATGGTGTGGGATGGATATGGCTTTCTATTTCGATTCATTAATCTGCATATAAACAGAGAAACATGGTTATGGTGTTGTTTTATGTCACATACTAGTAGTAGGGTAGATTTAAAAGTCGTACCAATTTTTTCTCAAGTTCAGCGTACCCCATCCTTTCTTTACGGTAAGGGTACGCTGGTTCTGTTGCGTGTTTTTTATTTTTAGCACTTAGTAGCTGTTTCATAAATAAAAAACTGTCAATCAGAGTGATGAATACTAGAAAACGTCAAAAAACGTATTACCCCACACAATGTACCTAAAAAGTATGCTCCCCATGACAGTTGCTAAACACATCCCATGCTCCTTGGGATATCAAGTGTGCGTAAAGAGTAGGTGGGTGAGGCTTGATTTTCCCTTCTACATCTTTAAGATGATATTTTGTTAAAATTGTGCGGAAACCTCTATGAATCCTTCCTGCAACTCTTAATACATATTCCTTATGCGAGACATCTACTATAAATGCACTCTGCAATGGATGATGAAGAGTAAGTCAATGTTTTGGTATTTTATTTTATTTTAATAAATTAAAAAAATGATATCATAATGTTTCCGTAATCTCTTCCCACATTAGTGTCTTCATCCCGGTGACAACATGGTGCCACGACTGTACATCAATCGGAACGCGTTGCCGAGTGATGATTCCAATGTAGCTACTAAAGATGGCTTTGTTGGGGTTAACATGTTGGCCTTGCTTATTCCATCCCACCTCAAATTTGATGCCTTTTTCTTTTGCCTTAAGGATTTTGGACAACACTGTCAAACTACGGCGTTCTTGTTTTTTTTGCGCTTTCAGGGTTTCATTTCCTACCATTTCCTTAGAAGTTGCATCAATATCTTCCCCTGGAGCGCTAGCATCGAAAATGGGACCAGCAGCAATAGGTTGAGAAACCTGTTGTACCTCAGCACTGGGACCAAAAACAATAGGTTGAGAAACCTGTTGTTGCTCTGCACTGGGACCACCAGCATTTGGTTGAGAAACCTGTTGTTGCTCTGTAGTGGGACCACCAGCTGCTGGTTGAGAGACCTTTTGTGCCTCGGGATTGGGTGCATCAGCAGGTGCAGAAGTCATTATCTATAGAAGTGGTTTAATATTTAATTTATATTACATAAAAATAGCAGTGAACAGATAATAACATAACGTAACAAAATTTATGTTACAATAAAAAAATAACCTGATTATTGTACTCTCTTTTTTTTCTTTAAAGGATGAAGTGATTTGACTCCTCTATCGACTATGTAAATTCCTTCATTGTGGTCTCCTCTGACATACAAAACTCCGTCTACATTTTGACCGCTACAAAATGATTGTGAAGTCCCTATAAAAGGGTTAACCTCCGTTGAACTTTCATCTGACCCTTCAGTTGTTTTGGTCGATAAAAGAACAATTGACCAATTTCTGTTTGCGAGGTCTAGAACATAAAATACTTGGACTGCCTATGATGCCATTATAAATGGTTCGTCTTTCTCCCCTTCCTTACTGAAATCAACTTTCACGAATCCTAATTCATCTATTTTAACAGCAGTCCTATTATCAACCCACTTGCATTGAAAAATCGGCACTTTGAATTTCGTATAATCCAACTCCCATATTCGTTTGATGATGCCAAAGTATGACATATTCACATAAATTAGATTTTTGTCCTTAGCACCAGAAACATGCATCGCCTCAGCCACAAGTGTAATCCCACTATTATGCATGGTACTGTCTTCATCATGTTCATTAGTATAGAATGTATAACCACTAACTGCATAAGCATTGTAAGATAATACGTACACACTTGCTCCTCCGGCCAGCCATCAAAGTCGTTCTAAAATTGAGTCTGGATTTTCATCTAACTGCTTAAAAATATGATCTCAAAACCATCCTATAAACTGTCGATTATGTGTATCTGATATCCATTTTTCAGCCCTAGAAGGATTCAAACACCTAAGAATTTCTTTGTGGGTTTGAACATATGGGTCAATGTCAAAACTGATATCCAAAACGTAAAGGTGGGCCTACTCCCGATCTGTAATATTGATTGCGACAACCTCTCTTCCAGAAATTCCTTCACCCTCAAGCCACTCAGTGTGATGAGATTTCGGTAGGCCAACGATTTCCACACCAGACAGGTATTCGGTACAAAATTCAACAACTTCCTCAACAATATACTGCTCCACAATACAACCCTCTGGACGACTTCGGTTTTTGACATACCCTTTCAAAATCTTCATATACCGTTCAATGGGATACATCCATATATAATGTACAGGACCACATAGTCGAATCTCTCTCACCAAATGAACCATCAAATGAACCATCATATCGAAAAATGTCGGCGGGAAGAACATTTCCAATTCACATAATATGATGGAAATTTTTCTTTCCATAGTTAGAAATTTCGCCGGGTCTATAACTTTGCTGTATATAGCTTTGAAGAAGAAACAGAGCTTAGTTAATATATGGTGGACATTCTTGGGAAAAATGCAACGTAAAGATATAGGAATTAGATCTTGCATCAAAACATGGCAGTCATGTGATTTTAGACCCTTTAATTTTAAATCTCCCATTGACATGATGTTCTTGATATTTGATGAATACCCCTCTGGAACCTTTACATCATTCAAGAAGTTTCAAAACTGATATCTCTCCTGCCTGGAAAGAGTGTAAGCAGCAGGAGGAAGAAATGTTCCTTTTTCACCCTTCACTAGTGCCGACTCTTCTCGTATTCCCATCTCAACCATGTCCAATCTAGCCTTAATTCCATCCTTTGTTTTTCCAGGTGCATTTAGCAACGTGCCAATGACACTATCACATACATTTTTTTCAACATGCATAACATCAAGAAAATGTATGACATACAGACAATTCCAGTATGGTAATTAAAAAAAACTGATCTCTTTTTCCAACCAGTTTTCGTAAGGTTTTTCGAAAACGCTTTACCAAAAGTAGTGTCCAAATATTTCACTTTCTCAAACAATTGATCACCTATTAGTGGAAACGATGCTGTACATTCCTCTGAACTTCCGTTGAATGATGTCTTCCAAGATCGGTACTTATGTCGTTGGGGTAGAAATCTGCGATGTCCTAAAAACACAGTTTTCGATGAATGTTTCAACCTAATTGACTGTGTACCTTGTTCGCAAACGGGACACCCTTGAGTTCCTTTAATGCTATATCCTGACAAATTTCCATAAGCAGGAAAGTCATTTATCGTCCCGTACAATATGGTTTTCAAAGTGAACTATTCATTTTTGTAAGCATCATACATTGTAACACATGAATCCCACAATATTTTCAAATCCTCGATTAATGGGGGAAAATAAACATCAATATCATTACCCAGTTGTTTTGGTCCTGATATAAGCATAGATAACATGATGTATTTTCGTTTCATGCATAACCGTGGTGGTAAATTATAATTACCAACATAACCGGCCATGTACTGTGACTGCTGCTTTGAAAACCAAAAGGATTCACCCCATATGTAGATAACGCCAGGCGAAGGTTTCTCGGCTCGTTCCCAAATTCAGGATACTCTTGATCAATTCTCTTCCACTAAGGAGAGTCTACAGGGTGACGTAGTTTCCCATATTTAATTCTTGTATCTTCATGACATGTCAATTGTCCTGCAGTCTCCTCACTTCCATATAGGCGTCTAAACCTAGGAATGATTGGAAAGTACTATACAAATTTCGTAGGACTAGAATCATCTTTCTTGTATCGGGAAGCACCACACCTTGGGCATTCTTTAAGTGATTTGTGGTCCTTGCGAAACAATATACAGTCATTCGGGCAAGCATGTATTCTTTCAGAGATCATACCCATCGATCGTAGCATTCGTTTGGCATCATATGTTTGGCTTAGGAGTTCATTATCTTCTGGGAGCATGTCATTCAGGAGAGCAAGTAGTTCCGTAAAACTGGCGTCACTCCACCCATTGCCTGCTTTCAAATTATACAGCTTCAATACGGCTGACAATGCTGTATATTTAGTGCAACCAGTATACAATGACATTTTTTCACAACTCTTTAACTTCTCAAACAATTTTGGGAAATCACAAAGTTCATCTTCAACTGTCCTTGTCATTTCCTCAATACGATCTTCATCATCGTTCACATCTGTAATCACACCCTCCATACGATCTTCTTCACTGTTCACACTTTTAATCATATCAGATGATCTATAAAATGTCGTGTTCTATGATTCACTACCTACATTGGTTTTTTCCCCATGTTTATTCCAAAATGTATAACTTCGATCTATTCCGTGACAAATCAGGTGTTCTTCCAACTCCTCTGGACTAATTTGTCTTGAATAACAATAGTGTAAACACGTAAAAAAGATTTGAGAAGGGTCACATGCATGATCTTATACAAAATTTATAAACTCTTTCACGCCATCTTCATACTATTTTGTCAACCGATTGGCATTCATCCATTCTTTATTCATATTCATCGTCTTTATGGGTCCGATCTCGAGAACTTGCCTAATATTATAAGATATTGGTCACATGTATGATCTATGCCTTAGAAAATACATGACATGCGAATAAGAGGAAACCAATGAGTAACAGGAGAAAAAAGTAATAAATATGATGCTATCTCAATGTACTCAAGGTGATGATAAGATGTTGGTCAAGATCAACTATGGGTTGGGTGTAAACTAATATTTAATTAAAAAAAACTACGAAAAACTGATCCAGAGAAGGATGAAATATCCTATTCATCAAGTCCCTTAATACAACCAATGCATTAGTTAAACCAAAAATCATCACTAAAAAACCATATAGGCCATAACTACTCCTAAAATCAGTCCATGGTAGGTCCATCGATGTCCAACTCATCTAATGGTATCCTAATGTCAAATATATCTTGGGGAAGATCATAGAACCTCATAGATGATCAATGTGACTATCAATGCGTGGATGAGGATACATATTCATGACTCTCATCAGGTTCAATCTCCAATAGTCCAACAAAAGAATAAATACCAATAAACCATCTATTTTAGAGAACTATAAAACCCCATGGTAAAGTACGATGCCATATGAAACAATTATATTCTATATAATCAAATTGTAATTCAAACAACTGATGCTCTTTTGGTGTTATTTTAGAAATTGTGATAGAAACTGAATTTTCTCCCAAAACTAACTAGATTATAAAGTTTATCTCTTTATTAAGAAGTAAATTTTATACCTCATCAGTGAAAACATCCTAAAAATGTACTACCATTAGGGAAAAAGAATCCTATAGCTTTCTAGCAACATCTACAATATGCCTGACTATTTGAGCCATTAGGGTACAATAAATATATAATTATAACATACTATTTAAAATGAAATGTGGAAACAGGAAATCACACAGACTCTTGATAAACCCATAATACAAAACATATCACCTAGTATGTCTGTCACATATACAAATAAATAAATTAGAAAAAAACATGCTACAAAGCATAAAGGTAACATTAAATACTTACATTGGTCAACTTGTTTTAGAAATTGTTTATCTTCATCCGTGCCTTTTACTTTCACCCATGAATTTGAAGGTGAGAATGCGTACACGATAGTTGACCTTCTTAGAGAAGAGTTTATGGAAGAGTATAAGAGACATGAAGCAATGAAGATCATTTCTATTCATTGTGGCAATCGGCTTGTGCAATGTGGCCTAAGTTACAATACCTGTGAGTTGTAACTTAGGCCGCGTTGCATAAGAAGATTTCCACATTGTTTGTAGAAACCACATTTGCTCCAACACTCTAATGATCTTCATTGCGTCATGTCTCTTATACTCTTCCAGAAACTCTTCTCTACGGAGGTCAACTATCGTGTACGCATACTCACCTTCAAATTCATGGGTGCAAGTACAAGGCACTGATGAAGATAAAAAATTTCTAAAACAAGTTGACCAATGTAAGTATTTAATGGTACCTTTATGCTTTGTAGCATGTTTTTTTATAATTTATTTATTCGTATATGTGACAGACATACTAGGTGATATGTTTTGTATTATGGGTTCATCTTTGTCTAATCATATAACTATGAGATTATGCTATGTGATGAAAATTAATATGGATCCATCATCATTTCCATTGGGATAATATTTGGGAATCCATATAAACATAAGATTAAAAACTATTTCCTTTGTATCTCATACATAAATATTCAACTCAAAGGGGTAGAACTTCCCGCCCATGGTAACTCAAAATAAAAAAAATGAAAACAAGGGTTGGTTATCCACAGAAGTCATCATACATAACCTTGGTAGACCTCTCACACATGTGAACCATCATAACTAACCAATTACCATATAATTTATCTTAGAGTCAAGATATCTCTATGGAACCTATAGGGTATCCAATTCCACATCATTCACAAACAACCCACTTGTGTTTCTAAATATCAATAAAATCTCTTATTTCGACACTCATCAATAATTATGAATCACATCCCTAGACATAATAATAGTCACATTAAGACCACACTATCTATTATGGAAATACTTACTGGAATTAGGCTCAAGATATGGTATCATTCCTATCTCACATCTATATTCACTATTTGGTCCTCACACACACAATATATAAATAATATACCAAGGGAATACCATCCATGGAACTCACCTCCCACCTTGAGAGCATGAGGAGGAGGAGGACGAGGTGGCGGCGGTCGTGGCAGTGAGGGTGGAGGCGGCAGCGGCGATAGAGGTAGAGGCGACAACGGCGGTCGTAGCAGCGAGGGTGGAGGCGGCAGAGGGAGAGGCGGTCGCGGTAGCGGGAGCAGGGGAGGAGGCGGTGGTAGCGGCGGAGAAGGAGGAGGACGAGGAGGACGAGGAGGAGGAAGGAGGAGGAAGGAGGAGGACAAGGAGGATGAGGTCGCATGGCAAGGGGCCTGGTTCCGCTTCCATGAGAGCTTGACCGCGTGCCAGCAAGGATGGCCTGTTAGGTTTATTAAATAAAAACCGATAGAACCTTTATTAGCGCTCGTTAAAAGCGCTTATAAATGTATGTTTTATCAGCGCTAAAATAAAAGCGCTGATAAAACATTCATTTATCATCACTTTTTTAGCGCTGATAAAGAGATACCTTTATCAGCGCTAAAAAACGCGCTGATAAAGGAATACCCCTTTATCAGCACTTTCTGTTTAGAGTTGATAAAGGGCAGCGCTTCCCTTGACCTGTTTTGTGGTAGTGAGCTATTTAATTAAAGGATCTTTGCTAAGAAACTCATGTGATACTTTCTTCTCCTAAATAAGAGTTTTAATATTTTGAGATTACCAAAAATTATCATGATTGGTCCCTTTGAATTTGATTTTCAATAAGAGGGAGAAGAAAAATAAGTGAGAAAATAAAACAAAAAATGATATTTTTATGATATAATGAAGTGGGTATTGGAAAAAAACGAAAATGAGGGGATTTTTAGGAAGAAGTTGTGTTTTGGTTATATTTTTTGTTAATAGATCAATATGTTGATCACGTTGAAAATGGTAATGGAAATTTAAAAAAATAAGGGTATTTGTGTGAAAAGTTGTAAAGTTTTCAATCATATCTATACCATTAGCATGGAGATCTAACATAAAATGATTAAGAAGATCAGATGTAAAATTCTTAAGAAATTACATAGGATTGTGAAGAAGTTCTCTGGGAGAAAAGGTTCATTAGACTCACCTTGGGTTTATAATGAAAGTTTGAATTGGGATGAGAAAAAGTATCAGGGTCTGATTGGATTTGTTGTAAACCTAATGATGATTTTCTGATATTTGAGTTCCCATAAATCATAAGTTTTCTGGAAAAAATTGTGATGCAAGCCTTATAAGGGAAAGGAGGAGAACAAGTGCTACCAATCAAATTGATGTTTGGTTGGAAGGAAAGAAGATGTTGGAATAATGGGAAGTAATAATACTTTCCATTCTTAGTTATAGGATTCTATGTTGATCCTAAATGTTTCTCAAATTCATGAGGAAGCCATGATACAAGTAAAAGTTTTTGGAAGAAGGATGGTTAAATTCAAAGTTTTCCGGTCTCAGTTTATCAGTGCGATAACACTAGATGCCGAATTATTTAGAGGTTGGGAAGTTTTGTTCAAAATTTGAGAAGAAGAATATGATATTTTTATTTAGACCAATAATTCAAAAGATTAAAATATTCAAATATAGATATTGGTAAGGAAATAATTTGTTGTTGACATCGGTTCATTCGATGCAGTGTGCCACAGATCATCAGAGTAATCTTGACATTGATCATCAGACGTTGTGATGGTTTCAAAAGGAAATCATAGGTAAAAAATTTTGTCGATGAAGATCAATAAGTGGAGATTTTTGAGACTGATGAGAAATTATAAGTTATTGTGATTGATACAAAATTGGATCAGAGATCAATCAACAATATAGTCAACCATTTTTATCAGGTTGATTTTTTTTGTTTCAATTGGGATAAAAGATAAGAAAGATCTAATTTTTTTCATCAACTAGGTCAAGTGACATAAGACAACATGTGATACTAACTATCGGAATAAAGGTGACACCGATCCATTAGAGGAAGATAGTGACCGATTCATCGGACGTGTGCTGAAACTGGTACTTTATCAGACATAGGATCATCGTTCTAAGGAAAAGAAGAAAAAGATAATTGTTTGAAGCAGTTTAAAAAATATGGAAAAAGTATTTTCAAGGGAGTTTGGAGCTGGTGTTGAATTGTTTCTGAGGAAGTATAGGAGTCTTTATAAGTTTCAACCATGTTTATGGAAAAAAAGAAACTAAATTCTAACGAAGTTAAAACAATGATTATGGTAGAATGGTTTCAATGTTTACAAATGGTTATCATAATTATAATTCTTCAGTTTTGATATATTTTCAAGTGGATCAAGAAAATTAGAGTGACCATATGTTTTCATCGTAATGAAGAAATCAAAATAAAAATTAGAATCGAACTGAAGAACAGTTAGAAAGTTTGAATCCAACTAAATTTTTGAGAAGATCCATGAAGCTTCTAGAAGAATTGAGAAGAGTTGAGAAGCACTAAAGAAGTTGAAGATGGTGCCAAAATGAAGGGGAATTTGAAGTTTGGGTAAATTTAGTTAAGTGGGAAAACTTTTCATATTCCCACCTAAACCATTTTTGGAACACCTATAAATGGGGGAGAGTACTTTGTAATTTCTGAAAGATCGGAACATTGTTCACGCGAAGAAGAAGGGAGAGAAGTTCTTAAGTTTTAGTGAGAATAATTTTTTGGATAGATTTTTATGAGGAATATTTTTGGATATAAGAATGAGGTGGAAGATTGTATCTAGTGATTATCAGATCAGAATGGATCATTAGACTAGAAATCAGACTGAGATTTCTAGACTGAGGCAGAAGTAACATAGAATTGTTTCAGTGGTGTTCTAGATATATTATATTTATGAATTGAGCAATCAGAATGAGGAACTAGACTGGGGTTTCAAACTGGGTATCGTTATGAAGTCCAAATAATTTCTTACCCACTACTGGGTAAGAAAGTGAAGA
Organism: Viscum album; assembly: GCA_963277665.1. Taxonomy (NCBI): domain Eukaryota; kingdom Viridiplantae; phylum Streptophyta; class Magnoliopsida; order Santalales; family Viscaceae; genus Viscum; species Viscum album. The sequence goes on from OY728119.1 coordinate 649,857,609, forward strand.
ATCATTTTGAATATTATATTTGTAAAATTTTACAATACATCACTGTAACATGTTTTGAATCAATTTTTGAAAGTTTCTTAACTTGTTACCCAAACTTGTATAACATCATTTTGTGATACTTAAAGAACATGAATTGTTGTATTGATCATAGTGCTACACAAGTGTAAGGGTATATCCTACTTTTTGTATCCACATAAAAGGATTATTTTCTAGTGGATTGTGTGGTCTTGGATTGTTTCCAAACCATACCAAGGATGTAGCTACTCTTGTTGATTAGTGAACCTTATAAATTATTGTGTTCCTATGGATGTGTGATTATTTTATTTTCAGAAAGGTGATAAATCTTTTATAGGAGGCGAAATTTGTTTCAAAATAAAGGAAACTTTAAATAAAAATATATCATTGATTCACCCCTCCCCCTCTCAGTGATACATTGATCCTAGCTGGGAAATATCAAGCCTTAGACCCCTTAGACTTTCACTTCCTCGTATTGTTCACCATAAGGATTGAATAATTGGTATTCTTCAAATATTTATTGTCTTGGTGAACTAAATACAATAGGATTGGGATCAAATTTTTCATGTTATTAATATTATATTTAATAATAAAAGTAAAAAATCTTGGAAATAAAGAAAAAAGAATGAGACCAATCACTAGTTCTAGGTTTATCTTGAACCTAAGGGATTTATGTCTCTTGATGTACCCAATAATATTGAGTACATGTGGTCCTACATGATTCCATTCATATAGATTGTACCTATACAAAAAATAAATTTAGAAGTTAGCACTTTATATTTATTACCTTTTAGACATTACTAATTAAATAAATCATTAAATGTATCCCACTATTTTATCAAATCCTTGTAGCCCACACTACTAGATCCGGAATACTCCATCACTTGAGTATTCTAGTGGAAGGAATCCTTGAAACCTCTCATAATAGTCTAAAATATGGCTATTTCACTACTGAGAGAGTTTCAAGGTAGGAACTAGACTAGCCAACTGCATTTTCTCATAACTCCTTGAACTATTAAGCGAATTCCCAGCTTCTAATAACTGCAACCTTGATTCTATCAATGATTTATCTTTAAAGTGGTAGCAAGAAAACTATGGATACTTATTTTCTATTATATTTGGTTAAGTTAACCCATCTATCTTATAAGAACTCCCCAATAGTAGAATGTACCCTCAACTAGATATGACAAGAACCTCATACACCCAATTTTGTTCAAATGTAAGCGACAAAAGGCATTACGACTTAATATTACATTGATAGTTTTCATTATCACTTGATGAATGAATTCATTTTCTATTTAATAGTTTCATACTATGTGACCATGATCATAACTAAAAAATGCGTTAATAGAAAAAATTTATCACATATTTATGGATTATTTTTTTATTAATTTATATTCTCATATAAACATGTATATAAAATAATAAACAATACATAAAAGTAATAAACTACCCGACTGATCTTGAGAATTTATTATTGGTTGATACATTTATATTCAATGGATAAACTATGACCTAAGGGGTATAATACCTGAGTAAGGTCTTGACTCATGATGTATCCCACTCATAGATCCAATGTTTCCACATCTTATATGGGAGACCACCGTGTCTTGGAGTGGTCCACGTCTTATAGCATCATATTCATAATACAAATATACTCGCGCATAGGGGAGGGAGTCTTGAGAAGTGAAAAATACATAAAGAATAAAATTGATGAACACACAAACCCTTATACACATTAAAAAAAGAAAAATGATGAGCAGACCATCATAAATAAATAATTATTACAGAGATCGCATGTAGTTGTAATAATTAATTAAATAAAATAAAACCAGAAAAGCAATGGTTGATCTATGCTCAAGAGTTTTCAACAAATAAAATAAATGTGGAATAAAATTAAATTGTGATAAATTTAAGTACAGAGAAATTATCAAATAATTTTATTTCCTTTGGTCCCAAAACTAATTTAATTTTAATCCAAAAAATTAATTAATTTTCAAATAATAAAATTATCATTATTTTTACATTCAAAAATATAAATTAATTTTTGAACATAATAAAATATTTTCCTAGATCTCAGAACCCTCTGGCCTATTCTGGGTCTGGAAGAACCCATGCTTATCTATTGCAGGTCAGAAAAAACTCACCCCGACCCATACCGGGCCCACTACTACAAAACATGCCTTTAACATCACTCACCTTTATCAGTGCATTTCTTTAGCATTGTTAAAAAGACACCCTTTATCAGCGCCTTATTTTTAGCGCTGATAAAGGTCCCAGATAAAATGAAATAATTAAAAAATAAAAATAAAAATTATTAAATTAAAAAAATATTAAATTTTTATTAATTAAACATTTATTGATAAAAATAAATAAATTTAATATACATTGATATAAATTATAAATATTAATAAATATTACATATTATATATATATATATATGTAAAATGAATAAAATTAAATAATTAAATAATATAAAAATTAAAAATGAGTAAATTAAGAAAAATATTAAACATTTTATTAATTAAATAATTATTGATAAAAATGAATAAATTTAATATACACATATATATATTATAAATATTAATAAATAGTACATATTAAATATAGATATATAAAATGAAAAAATTGTAGTAATTAAATAAAAAAATTAAAAATGAATAAATTTTAATAATTAAACAAAAAAAATAAAAAATGAATAAATTAAAAAATTATTAAAAAATATATTAATGAAAAAATTATTAATAAAAATGAATAATTTTAATATATATATATTAATTATATTATAGAAAATAAATAAAATGTAATAATTAAAAACATATTAATTTCTTATTCATTTTAACGGTTTTTATACAGAATTATTCATTAATACATTTAATATAGAAATATATTCACATATACATATATATATATGTGAATGTATAAAATATTTCATAAAACATGATTAATATAATAAAAAATATTTATGCTTTACATTAAATAAGTCATATATTTATTAAAGAACAGTTTATAATTAAAAATTAAAATTAATTAAAAATACTGACAAACTGCATCGAGTAAGAGACATAATTGAATATCGTTTAAATTTTCAATTTAACATATATAAAATGTTTGTTACATTGATTTAACATACATATACATAATTAATGAATTTTTATATACAACACACACACACACACAAATATTTATGTAATTAATGAAATCTTATATAGAAACACATACACCTAATATTTCTGCAATTTATTCAAATTTTAGTATTTATTTTAGAATTTAATTAGAACATGATACATTTAATATATTCTATTTTTAACAAGTAAATTTTATTTATTTATTTTTAATATTATTACATTTAGGTATTAATTCATTTTTAATATTTTTTTATTTTTTATTTTTTATTTTTTTGGGAATTTAAACATTTTCTGTCATTTATTTATATATATATATATTTACTTTGTTTTATTATTTTAAATATGTATTCATCTTTATTTCAATATATATATATATATTTTTTAATAATTTATATTTAATTAATAAAACTTATCCATTTTTCAATATTTTTAAAGTGTGCTCATTTTTAATTATTCAATTTCACTCATTTTTAATATGCATGCATTTAAGATTATATATTAATTAATAATGTCAAAAATATAACTGTAAATAAATATTTATAAATAAATATATTTATAAATTTATATTTACTATATTTATTAATTTATAAATTTATAATTATAAATAAATAAATATTACTTTTTTAAAAAATATTTATATAATTATAAATGAATAATTATTTATATTTAAGTAATTATAAAATTATAATAAATTTATTTAAATAATGAATATGTTTACTATATATATATATATTAAATATATATATATATATATATATATAATTTTATAAATATTATTTTTGAAAAAAGTATTCATATAATTATAAATAAATAATTATAACTAAAAAATTATATATTTAAATAATTATAAAATTATAATAAATATATTTAAATAATGAGTATATTTACTATATTTATATTTATATTTATATATATGTATTATATATATATATAACTATATAAATATATATAATGGTATATATATATTTATAATTATAAATAAATAATTAAAAATATATTTACAAATATATTTATAAATGTACATTTTCTATATTTATAAAATTATATATTGATAATTATAAATAAAAAATTATATATATATTTTTAAAAATTATTTATATAATAATAATTAAATAATTGAATGTTTAAATAATTAAAAAATTATAATAAATAACAATTGTTTTTATTTATAATTGTATTTATAAAACCTTTATCAGTGCTAATGTTTTAACATAGATTAAGATTACTTTTATCAACACTTATTTAGCGTTTATAAAGATATTTTTTATTAGCACTTATTAATTTAGCACTGATAAAAGATATCTTTATCAATGTTTTTTTGAAAGTGCTGATAAAAGTCTTCCCGATCTATTTAAAGAACCTTAACCACAACTGAATCTGTCATGATATCTCAAGATTCTGCAGAATTCCCCTACTGTTGATGCTCCTCTCCTCAAATCCAAGGCTTGAATGAAGGCTCGAATCAAGTGTCCAATGAATCCAAGGCTCGAATCCAAGGCTTGAAAAAATTGAGACTTGAATGATTCTAAGGATTGAATGAAACCAAGCTTTCGTGCTATCTCTACTTTCTCTCGGTTGAATCAAAGCTTGAATCCAAGGTATATTTTTTTCTCCTATTTCTCACTAATTGATTTCTTGTTTGAGTTCCTCATAAGGTGATTTTGACTATATATTTTCCATTGCTACATTCCCTTTTTCTTCAAGCCTTCCACTCACTGTTTCTGAAGGTTTTTCATCATCTACGATATCATTAGGTAGGTGTATTTTTGATTTATCTTTTCCTTAATTTGTTTCATGATCTTGGGTGTTTGAAATTGGTTTCTCTAAAATTATAATTGTTATTTTGGTTTAATTGGATTTAAATATGCTTGTTTCTCAAGGTTTTTAAGGGATTATAATTGATTTCCAATTTGGTTATTATGGATTTGACCTTGTTTTTTATCTACATTCAATGGATACATTATATTTTTTTACAATAAAATATTTATGATGGCTTTCATAAAGTGAATTAAAAGTTCAATTTCTATTAAGGAAAAAGGAGAGAAACCTAAAAACAAGTAAAAAATAGGGGGTGAAGAAAAAAGAGGACTAAGGGGCCCTGAAATAGTGAATCCCAAGAGAATTAGTACAAACAAGGCCAACACATCCAGGAGGAAGGGATACCAGATTAGAGAAGATCATACAAGTAGTGTCTTCACTACCCCTGGAATCCAGAAAGTCCACCACTTTTTTTCCTTCCTGCCAAGTGTGAAGGAGGCTCAAATCATTAGCAACATTCCTCTTGCACCTTCAAATGATGTAGAAAATGAACCAAGGGATGGAAGAGAGGCCATGCATAGAGTCATAAATTGCAACGAAATCAGTTTCAACTACAGTAATATTGATACCTTTAGAAATACAGACCTCCAAATCAATTAATAAGGCATGGTATTTGACTCAAATTGCATTACCTTGACCAAAGAAACTACTGAAGTCCACCAAGACTAACCCATCGCTATCACAAACCACACCAATCCCTCTCATAAGTCCAAGAGATCAAGATCCATCAACATTGAGTTTGAGTACCTTGGTAGGGGGTTCCAAAAGACCCATCTTCCTAGGTGGGATGGTCTCAAGTGAAGGGTAAAATCTCTTATACCAGCCATAGTCTTCTTGAGGGTGATGTTGTCATCCCATTTTTTAACCAGAGAGCCCAATTCCACCACATGATACCTCGACCAAATCTGCATGCCCAATAGTGAGCTAGGTCTTACATCAAGGAATTTAATTTTTCTAGCTTTCTAAATAGTCCAACATCCCACCACTAGGAGGATAACTCTATCCCTTTGATCCATGCTACTGGATCCCATCCCATTAAAATAGTTACTCATAAAAATAGTGCTTGTGCTTCCCTATAAATTCAAGATCGTAAGAGAACAAAAGGGTTTCCAAACCTCTATTTCCTAGTACCCTATAAATAAAAGGTGGTTATTGGATTCATCCTTATTCTGCTAGAAACACAATCATCTTTAATTAATTTAGATCCCCTTCCTTTAGATTTTCAAATATGTATGAATGGCATTATTTAGAATTCTCCAGACAAGAAAGTTAAATTTTTTAGGGACGCCCTTGCACCAGATCTTAGAACCCCATTCAGAGACTTCTCTATGATACTGAATAGAGAACATGTATTCCTTATCATAACAAATACCATTCGTAGATTCAGTGCAGATTAGGTTGTTGCGGTCTGAGGAGAGATTAATGGAGTAAAAAAATCCTATTTCTAGCTAGTGAGGGTGGCTTAAATCAAGGTAGGCAGAATGCTCACCTGAGAGAATGTGATGCCTAAAGAGGGACACCCAGGGAAACCAAGAGTATTACTATCCCAATTGTGAAACCAATAGATAATCTCCCTACTACCTATAATCCAATGGGAACAATTCTTGAGGGATGCAATGTGGGATCGAAGGGACTACCAGAGTCTAGACCCCCCTGGGTAATCGAGGTCCCCTTAATACTTGTTCAGAATAAAATTACCCTAGAGGGACTAACCATACATAACCTCCCAAACAATATTTGTACAGAGGTAGTGCATATATCCCTTAACCGATCAGAGGTTGATCTTACCATTTTCAATGGGCTTGGATATACATTTCCATGAATCCTAGTGACACCTTCCCTTGTCGTGAGATTCCTAGATGAAGGTAGTCAATATTTTCTCAATGTTATTTACAATTTTTACAGGAACCTTAAGAGTGGATTACAATTACCTTAGGATGGAGGTGAGGAAATGTTTAACGAAAGTGATACAGCCCCCAAAGTAATGGAAGTTATTTTTACAATTATTGATTTTCCCTATGATCTTTCCCATAATCCCCTTAAAGAAATGAATCTAGTGCCTACCCAGAGAGAGGGGTGCTCCAAGGTATTACATGGGGAAGATTCCCTTACGGATTCCCACAAAACCCTCCATCATAAATCTTCTATGGTTAGTACAAAGCCTGGAGGTAAAGAGGTCACATTTATCCTTATTAATATGTTAACCACCCCATTTAGATTATTCCTCCAAGAGATCATTAAGTTTTCTAATGTACCGAAAATCCCCATTAATGAAAAGGATAAGATAATCTATATAAAAGAGGTGATAAATTTCAATGAAGTTCCTCCTACTGTTGAAGGGCCAAATATTTCTAGTGTTTATTCTTTTTTCAAGAAGCCTTCTTAACGAGTCATGCATTATAATAAATAGGTTGTGAGATAGGGGTTCACCCTATCTGAGGCCATGAGTGGACTTGAAAGAACCATATATTATTCCCATCAGAGAAATAGTAAAACACAAGAGAAGTAACATCTAAATAAGAGATCCCAAACCCATTACAATAATACCATGCAATCCATAACTCTAGAAATGAACCCCCATTCCATTCTATCAAGCACCTTGTCCTTTTCAACTTGGATGATCACATTAGATCCTAGTGTTTTTTTCTAGGTAACTAATCATCTCCCAAGCAATACCAATAGCTGATTAGGAATAACTGTATCTTATGAAACCGTGTTGCTCATCCAACACCCATTTATACAGGAAAGGATATATTCTTCTATTTATAATAGTGTAAATAACCTTATAGGAGAGGTTTCACATACTAATTGGTCTAATTTTCTTGAGGGGATAAGGTTGTTTAACTTTTAGAATGATAATGAGTGTAGTGGAATAAGAAACCCAGGGTAAAATACCCCTAAAATAATCATGAATTATATCAATAAATTCACCTTAGATGATATCCCATGAGGCTACATAAAAAGATCTAGGAAAACCATATGGGCTAGGGGCACTATCCTAACCGAGGGATTAAATGGATTCCTATATCTCTATTTCCCCAGGGGTACTTCCGAAGTGATCATTATTAGTGCCAAAAATAACATTAGGAATGGAATCAAAATGGTTAGAGGATCCCCCTAGGTACCCTCCCTGTATGAGAGGATTGACCTCAACCATAAGCTCATTAAAATACCTCATAGGAATATCACCAATGATCTTAAGTTCATTACAATAGGATCTATCATATATATGGATATTAAAGTGGAAACCATGCCTTTTCTCTTTGAGACATTCATAGAATAAAGTAAAATTATGGTCCCCCACTTTGAGCCAAAATGTCATGGACTTCTCATTCTAAGATCTTCCATGTTCCAGGAGAAGATCTGAAAGTTTTCATTTTTTATGGATGAGATTATTAAAGATATGCTCATTACATTCTTCCTTAATGCTATAATCAATTTGAATAATATCATTTTGTATGGGAGTAATAGCCATGAATTGACTCAGTTTATAGGTTGACTGTTTCAGAAGATCACTCTTAAACCACCAAAGCTTATTATGAAAACCTATCCAAGTTAGTCCACCCATAGGCTTGTTCCAAAATTCCTACACCATATAATGACAGTCATAATCTGAGACCCACCGATATAAACATTCATGAATTCACATGAAAATATGTGAATATTTTTATTGAGATCTATTTAGATATGTATGTGTGTAATTTCATTTGTTTATAACATTTAAAGATAAGTTTTAAAATTAAAAAACATTGATTAGATTTGGTTTTCTTATATAGGTTTTTCAATAGGGGTTTTTAAATGTTTTTTCTTTTAAAAATAGTTTTGAGCATACCATTTTTTTTAAAATGGACTCAAGAAAAATGATTTATTTTCTAGTGAGCTTTCAAATTGGGTTTCAAAATAAGGCATGGTTTAAATTGTGTTTTTAATTTTGGATTATTATTTTTAATGGAATGGATGATTTATATGTGGACGTTTTTGTGGTTTTCACAAGGGAGACCAGATATAGGATGGTAAATAGATGGGTACTGCTCTAGCTTAATTGAGGTATTTGCTAGGGGTCGTTTTTTGTTTCCTTGAGAAGCTCGAGTTTTGTTACTTATTTTGGTCACATAACTGACTAGTATTCAATGAGGGTGTTAGTTATCCTTAGAACCTATATGTTATATATCCTCCCATGTTTTTTGGATTATACTTGTGTTATTATATATATTTTCTGGTACCCACTTTCACTTTTATGGAATGTTTTCGTCATCATACTTATTTGATTTTATTGCTTACATCCTCAAACCTTTAGTTTCTTTTTGGATTTTTTATTTGTTTATTTTATTTTAGTTACATTTAGTTATAGTTGGGTTTCCTTATTATTTCTATGTCTTTAAAAACAAATCCAAATGGAATTTCTAAATGTGTATTTTTAATAAATATGTACTGGTCCAAGGAAAATGATTTTCAAGTGATTATTTTCATTTAAAAAGGAAAAATAAATAGTTTAATAAAGGTTTCTAAAGGGTTGTTTAAAGTATTGTTCATTTTTTAAAATCCATTTCAGTAAAATATCATTGTTATATTTTCTTAAAATAATAAAAACATATTCTTCATATTTATTTCAAACCAGCTTTCTTAGTAATTGATAAATGGTATCCTTAGTTTTTAACAAGGATAGTTTTGTAACAAGATTTTTACCCATATGAGGTTATGATCTCAAGGTATAAAAGGGGATTCTTAAATAAGTATATTCATACCATTTAAACTCATGATTTAAAACTAAATTCAGGTTTACTAAAAGTGCTCAAGATATCAAAACTTAAATATATAACAAAAAGTAATTTCCTTTCTTAAACAAAGGTCTAGGACATGTGAATATTCAAGTTACTTTATCATAATAAAACAAGGCAGCATAACCCAAACATAAGATAACTAAATTAATCTATGGATCTTAAAATGATTTGGAGATTATATAATTTAAAATCATGAAATTATATAAATGAAAGAAAGTAAATAATTTAAAAAAAGTCCAAACTTTAATTTCATAGAATAAATAATTTTAAAACAAGTAAACATGTTTAACAACATGCGTGATGTGGTTTCCATCTCACCCCACCCAATCTCATGAAAAAACATCATTCGGTCCTCCTATGGCTAAATTCTTACTAAAAATGATCAATTTCACCCATCGATGTGATATCTCATCGCTTTTTCACAATTCCTAAACAACCGAAATCATCTTATGATTTTCTAAATACCCACAACAATGTAAAAACTTAAAACTTGGTGTAACATCATGGTTGGTTCCTTAGAAAAACCAAATCTTCTATCGTTATCTCAGCCTAGGTACTATAGAACCTCTAATTCTACTCATACTTGGATAAATTAAAATCAAACCTAAGCCTGATATCACACACATACTTCTTCTAACACCTCATGATCTTTTGGAAAATATTTTTCAATATCATGAATATTTTTAAAACCTTATCGATGTTAATTTTCATGAACCATCCTGGGTACCTTGGTAACCCAATAGCTAAGACAATCCTGACATGGACCGAAAAGTGTTCCCAATACCCATGGGTTGGAAACTAGAACCTGGAATCATAAAAAATAAAATTGGTAATGATTTTTCTACAAACATTGTAGAAGTAGATATACAAGTCAATGTTCATATAAGAAAAATTCTACAAGTATTAGTGTACTGGAAGTAAAATAGGTATAAACAACCCAAAGTACCACAACAAAGTTCTATAAAAATAGTATAACTTCCCAAGCCCCAATACACACAACTCTCCAAGCCTAAAGATCAATAGCTACCACCACCTTCAAGTGGCACCTTACCATTTCTCAAACCTATAAGAATATAATCTACAAACACACGAAATCACAAGTAGGGTGTGAGATAAAAGATCAGTAGGGTATCACCAAGGATTCCATAATAATATTCTTATATTTAATTAACCAAATAAATATTTCAATTTTAAATAAACATATTTGTAATTTCAAAAGAATATTTAAACAAATCATGATTTACATTTCAAATGATGGAAATTACTTAAAAAATGGATTAACAAACAATTTTATATCAAATAATTTATATAAATAATAAGGGATGCTAAATAGTTTACAAAAATGGAATATATTCATTTCAAATATAAACAAGTGAGAAAAATTATTATCTTCCAAAAGGTACAATAGTTCTAGGCTATGGGCCTCCCTCAAACTCAAGGTGACACGACAATATGTGTATACACATACCCCTTTTACATTGGTCAAGAGGACTTCATCACCATAACATTGTGGATGTGATGTGCTATATTTATGTTTTTTAATGTTGTAAATCGAAGAGTTCCATTCAAATAACTCACTAACTACCTAAGGATTTCTTGTGATCTAAAAAAATGATGGAAAATTTATTTTAAGACTTCTTAAAGCAAAATTCATCCCATTATCCATTTCAAATATGCCTATTTTCCATTTAAAAACCAAAATGGGGTTTTAATCAAGTCATGAATATTTATAAGATAAAACCAATGGGCTTCTATAAAAATAATTTCACGCCATTTTCAAAAATACCATTTTGAAATAAATTCCATCAAATTAATTTTATAATTTAAATTCAATAATTTAAATTCCACAATTTTCTATCAATATCAAAAACACACCCCAATTCAATGGAATTGGGGCATTTCCTAATTTCTTGCTAAAATACAATTTCAAGACCCCTATTAAATGGAATTAGGGTTTTAATAAATGATTTTAAATAAAATTAAAGCAATACCAAGCAATTGAATTTAAATCAAGAAATTTAGGGATAATCGAATTGGCCAATCAAAATAGAACCACCTACATCGGGATCATGGGATCTCGAAACACCAAACCCTAATCAAGATTTTCCAATGAAGAATGATGAAAAAGGTAATCGAGAATCACACATAGATCCAAGATCCAAAATTGAGGGGATTAGATCCTCCAACTAACATGGATATATATAAAACCCTAGGTAGGAAAGAGAATATAGTGGGAGATAGACAACGAAAAGAGGAACCTATCGATAGAAGATTAAATGCCATTCACCAAGCTTTGATTCACTTTAAGAGGGGTGTAGAGGGGCCAAAAACTGATCTCACAAGCTCTCATTTAAGAATAAAATGTTTGGGGGTTGAATAGGTCCATTGGGAACCTAATAGGGGGTTTTAGTATTTTTAAACTAAATCTCAGTTTAAAAAAATATGTATGCACAATTATCTGGGCAGGGCCGCATGATTTTGAGAAACCGTGTGCCCTACCCATGCACCCATTTTAATGGGTTGCACAGTTTCTTCTAGGTAGGCACATAACTTATCAAACCATGTTACAAACTCCCCAAAACTCTCTTCCTTGGTTTGCATGGTCTTCTCTAGCCTGTCACATGGTTCGGGAAAACTGTGCGCCAACCGTGCGTAGCCCAAAAACCTTCAAAATTTCCAAATTTTTCACCTGAAGCCCCCCCAATACAACTAAATAAAGTTAAAAAGAGCGGTTTAGGAATACCGAAACATAATAACAAGATGTTACAACCTCCTAACCATAGAAAATTTTTATCTTCAAAAAGCCTACTAAGAAGCTTCCATGCCAAAAAGATGAGGCCACTACTCCCTCAGCAGTGCCTCCCTCTCCCATGCATCATTGCTATGAAAAGCATGATTCCATAGAACATGGACTAAAGTTATCTTCCTCTCATTAAGTACCTTGCTTTTAGAATCAACTATCCTGACTGGTTGTTTAGTCATAGATAAATTTGGTTCAACCTCTAGATCACTCCATCTCATAACATGAGATAGATTGGATTGATACTTTCGTATATGAGATACATGGAACACATTATGTATCAACATCAGATGTGGTTAAAGTGATAAATGGTAAGAAAATTTCCCCTCCTTCTTAACAACCTCAAAATATCCCACAAAGTGAGAAGAAAGTTTCCCTTTCATCCCAAGCCATCAATTACCCAAACCAGGTGAAAATTTCAAGAACACACGATCACCAACTGAAAATTCCAATGGTCCCTAATGACGATCAAAATAATACCTATATCATATCTACACTATCAAAATTCTCCAATTAATAAACTGAATATTTGATGCCTTCTCTTGAACCAGGCTCGGTCCAACCAAGGAACTCTCACCAATCTCCGACCAACACAACAGAGAACTACAAGGTCAACCATAGAAGGCCTCAGGAGGATCTATTCTAATTGTGGGCTGGTAACTATTGTTATAAGAAAACCCAACCATCCCTAAGTGATCACCCCAAGCTCCACCAAAGTCAAGAACACAAGCGTGAAACATATCCTCAAGAATATGTATAGATCTTTCTATCTGGCCATCCGATTGCAGATGGTATGCCATGCTCAAATACACATAAGATCCCAGTGCTCCCTAAAGGACTCTCTAAAATCGAGAAGTGAACCCATGATCTCTATCAAAAACTATATCAGATGAAACTCCATGAAAATGAATAATATCTTTCATGTATATATTTCCCAACTCCTTAACTTTGGTTGTGTCATCAATGGGTATAAAGTGAGATGATTTAGTCAGTAGATCAATCACAAACCATATCATATTATTCTTTCTCAAGGTAAATAGAAACTCAACCAAAAAGTATTTAGAGATCTTATACCACTTCCAAGTTTTCATTAGAAGTGGATGAAGAAAAACTGAAGGTTTTTGGTGCTCAAACTTAACCTGGTAGAAAGTATAATAGTGGGAGAAAAATTCAACAATACCTTGTCTCATATCTGGCCACCAAAATTACTGTTGCATGTCATATAATATCTTCATGGTTCCTAGGTGAAAAACCCCATGGGAATAATGGAAATCTCCCATAACAAATTTTTTTACTGCTAACGACACTACAAAATGATTTTGATAGCATATAATTATCTTTTTGAGAACGAACACTAAGAAATGGTCTCCCCACCATAAATTGAGTGTTTAATACTATGAAACTCATTCTCAAGCTGTTGTTTCTGATGGATTATCTTGAGAATAGTAGATTTCAACTAAACACTATCCAAGGAGACCTCAACCTCTGATTCTCAGACTTCTATATGAAGCCATGAAAATATTTACATGAAGTTCCACTATTTTGATGATTTATTCACTACTTAGGTCAAAAGTTTCCTACTCAATTCATCCACGATGAAATTCCCTTTTCCTGGAGTATAAGGGATATCAAAGAAAATAATGTTAGGATTTCAATTGTTAATTTACTACTATATTCTGAAAAGTGTTATATTCATGTCATCCTTATAAAAATGTTTATGCAATTCTTAATAATATTGATTTGATTTAGATTGGGTGATGGCATACTTTCCATTTATATGGTCATTCCAATATTAAATTTTAGTTTTTCAATGTTGGAAACTTAGGCCATACCAATGGTTTCAAAATGTTGTTATAGGATGGAAAACTATTGGAATATCCTATACCAATGTTTTTCCAAATCATTGGGAGTTATGGTGTGATTATAGGTCTATACCAACGGTTATCCATAAAACATTGGTATAGGAGACTGAAAATTACACTATACCAACAGTTTATTGGTAATTATTGGTATAGATATATACCAATAGTTTCTCAACCATTGGTATAGATCATGAGACTTTAAACTATAACAACGAGTTATAAACCATTGGTATATAGTTATCCACAATTCCAAATAGCAGAACCCCACTCCTTTTCCTAAATTAGCCCCTACATTCCACACAACAACCTCCCCTCCTTTTTGAAAAGGAAAAATGTCTACAAAAACACTACAATCCCACCTAAAAAATTTAAAAAATGAATACAAAACCTACAAATAAACTATAATACAGTGTCAAAAATTCAAAAAGCTAATAAATAAAATATAATGAATAATGTATGATGAATTCAGATGTTTAGAAGTCATTCATATCCAATTATTCATGTTATCATTATAAAAAATCACCATACTTGAAAGCACAACATTCCACTTGACCATAAATTTTATATCTATCCACAGAAAGAACAATATTCTGGACACATATATTGTTTTTGAATTTCAATTATAGTATAAATTTTTTTATATTTGATTATTCACCTGTGGGACATATATTCATTTGTTCAAAAAACATTATCTTTTGATTATAATCATACAAGCATGGAAAAATAATAAAAATCAACTTAAATGTTACTAGTATAATTTGAACTCAATGAAAACAATATAATATTCCTCTATATCTATCCACTATGGTTAATTAACAATTTTAACTATTTTGGTGAGACATTTATTTGAATAATTGAAATTAATTATGTTGAGATGTGGGGAAGTTTATTAATATACATCCAACTTATAATCAATTCACCTCACCCATGAAAGGTGGGGATATCATTCAAGAATGGAATCCTTGAAGGTTATCCTTTATTTTAATTTCTTTAAATGAATGATGTAAAGTGTTCAAATGTGTTCCTTGTAAATAGGAATCATTTGGGTGGGTTAATTGCATAGTGTATTGGCCTAATTTTTAAAAATTGTGAAACACCCCAACCCAACTAGCTTGAATAGTGATTGAGACTAGTGGAATAATGGGACCTTAAGCATACCTCCCACTAGTCTAATAATTGAAAAATACTCAAAATAATAAATATACTCAGAGGATCCAGAACATCCCTGACCTGCTCCTCAATTAATTATCAGAGCACCATCGAGAATGTGTAGTATAAAAATTCCTTTGATTCATTTCTCTGACATAATATAGGCATTAACCCCTATAATATTTCCTCTGATTCATTTCTTTCTTGTTGGTTTTATGGTGTAACTATCTAATCGAATCATTCCTCTATCAATATAGAGACTCTCAGTGTAGTTTTATGGGTTCTTTTAGATATTCAAAATGGTTTTATGCTACATGGAAATCAATACATGTTTAGATAAATTACTCAGAAACTAAATATGTTTATTCACAAAATAGACACTACTTCCAATGGCACTTTAAAATGGACCGGTTTCTTTGGTATCAATCTCATATTTTCAGCCAAATAGAGGTGCACTTTCCACTGTGTTAGTTGGTTCCCTCCAACATCTTTCCTAAAACATACCTCTCATGGATATTTCTGGAATTTCATTATAAGAAATATTTTTCTGAATCATGAATGGAATAATTTGGAAGTGTTGCCCAAATATATGTATGACTGTGAAGGCAGTATTCTCTAATAGAAAGTTCACTCCATTTTGATTTGTCTAATTCATTCCAGGACTAGGAATATTATTTTATCAATAGTATATTGTATCTTATCATTAATCATTAATTTCATGCAAGTTACATATCAGGCACACTACTCTAGAGTGTTTACCATTTTAGAATGAAAACAATTTCTCTACGAAAATAAAATTCATTAAAAATATTTGGATTGAGTGAAATACGATGGTGGATTTTCTATCTTTCAAAGGATTTTAATCCATTCCTCATACTATTTTTCATCCATTTTATATTTACCTATTGATTATAATTTAGTGGTTTCTAATCATGCTTTAGGCATCTATTTCTTAACTCCAAATAAAATAATTGATATGTTTTCCCCTTGTGAAACCTAAGAAGTATTTTAAAGCACTTCTTCCCAAAACATTAGTTACTTTTGTGACGATTCATTAATTTTTAGATAAAATTATATAAGTAAAATATATGAAATCCTTATGATTAATTTGAAACCCTATGAAGATAAAAATTGAAAACAAAACCACATACAACATATATCACCTGAGAAATAAGACTAGTTGTATAGAGTATAAAAACGACTCTTAATTTTTTACACTATGTTATTATCTTAGTATGTAATGGTTCTAGAGAATTTAGATAAAAAATATCATGTACCATTTATGATACTTGATTTGACTTCAAAAAATAGATGATATGTGAAATCTTAAGTATTATGTATAATTTCTTAATCTTTAATTTTTAAATGGGAATCCACAACATCCAACTAGAATTACACCGTCAAGTTTGAGTGAAGAACTGGAGGGTCTAGACAGCCAGGTTTCCCAAGCTATTTTAATATCACCATTTTTGGAAAACCTATACAGTGTATTTTATTTAATTCACTCATCTATTAATAAATCAATCATTCCTCTATGAAAAAACATAAAGATGATATTATCCATTTTATTCCACCTAAATCAATGGTATATTATGATGTTCAGAAACATATCTAATACTAAAACTAACACCATATCCTTTCATATATCCTAGGTGATCTTTTCTACCTAGTTTTGTTCAAAAAAATCCATCATACCCTGAGTGATAAATTTCCTATATGTCTCTTAACCTTAAAGGGTATTCTAAATTAGCTTGTGTAAATTCTATATTAGTGTGATTAATTTCAAATTAAAATATTAAAATTATATTAATAATTAATTTCATATATTCTTTTTAGTTTCATATTTTTATGGATCAATAAGGTCCATATCATTTTTATTGACCATTCCATTTCTAGTTATTCTTAGTGAGAGGGGGATATTATAGAAATAAAATTAACCACATAAAAAAAACTACTAGGTTTTGGTTAAAATCCATTAGACATTCTAAAAATCATTTTCTCCTTATGTGAAGGATTTCCACTCTATAAAACATGAACCATTAGAAACAAAATATATTGAGATATAATACTATTACATATCCAAAAACATCAATTTCATTTTTTGTTCAATTATCCTCTAATCATGATATAATATAAAAAATCAAGATGGACTCTGAAGAACCACGAAACTCTTAAATTGCATCTATTTTAGGTCATGACTAAAAAGTAGAGAATACGATGTTTGCAATTGTATTTTCAAAACAAATACAGTTGTTAATCACTAAATAGAGGATAAGAATGTTACCTCTAGTGGGATATTAATGAGGAATATATATATATAAATGTAGAGGAACCATGAGATATGATTTAAAATACCAACTCATACCCCCTAAAAATTTATTAAAAAATACAAGTGTACAATAAAAAGAACGAGGTGAAATATGTTTTCACTAATAATTGTATTAAAATAATGAATTATAATCCAAAAATTTTTAGTTTTAATCCATAATAATTGGAATCTAGACTTAAACTAAGCTTAAAATCAAATATAATCAGAAAATACTTTAATATAGAAGAAAAATATGTATGGGAGAACCTTATTCATAGCCACCATGTCATGTATCCATTAAAACACTTGGATATTTCTACCTCCCCCTGTAAATTGATGTTCTTGATGAATATAAAAAATTTCATTGGAGGCCATACACTACCTACAAGAGAAATCTTCAATCCAAAACAAGCCTACCTAGGTATCATCCCATCCATAAAATCAATACTTCAAATTAATAGTCACACAAAAATTATCATTAGTCCTTTCCATACATTCAAAAATGGTAACACAAGTAACCAATTAATACATTCAACCAGTGAAAACACACATACAAAACATCACATATATTCATTCAAAACAAATCATCAAATGCCACAAATATCTGCTAAAAATGTAAACGATCAATATTTCCCTTATCACCATCACTATCATCACCGTCATCCTCTCCCCCATCCACAACCTCATCTACATCCTTGTTACCATATCATTCTCTTCCTCTTCCTCACCATCATCCTCACCCCCTTCCTCACCATCATCGTCTACATCACCATCACCATGAACATCATCATCCTGACCATCACTAGGACTACTACTCGATGCACTATATACTGTATTTATCATCTAAATATATACATCACAAGACATGGTTGTATCTGGTAGAAGTGATGGAAATAAAACTTCCATAAATTTCATAAATTCATTATTTTCCCTTTAATTCCATTAAAGATCCTGTATGACTATATTTTTAGCCTTTTCTGCCTTGTCCTGATCCTATGATACCCATGAATTATCTTTTTCTAACTTAGTGCTACTAGAACTAGCACCTGAAGTGGGCTAATACCTTATTGGGACAATACTTTTCTTTGGTCAATAATGTACTCTACCATGATTCTCATCTCCCAAAGCCTGATGTAAGTGATTATTTGGCCCAAAGTAGTCAGATTTCTGCTCATTAGGGGCCTCCAAAATGACAATATTACAAATATAAATGGACTATTAAGTTGAAAATAGATATTGAAATTTGAAATCAACAATGTAAAACTTATAATCTTCTTCTATGTCAATTCTTTTACCACACATCCATCTTTTTTCTTCCTGTTCGAGCAAAACAATTTTTCTCAAGGCACATGTCCTTCAATATTCAAAAAGACCCTCTACAATGAAACTGAATATATAAAACCACAATTTAAAATAGGTTATTAATAATAAATTTCATAACTAAAATAAAATGGATATTAATTCTAAATGAATCTAAAAATAAAAACATATGGTAGATTAATTATAGTGACAAAAAATATCACATTCAATGGATTTATCTTACACCTCCTTCAAGTGAAAATATATTTTATTTGATGTTGGTATACCATGGATGTATAAAATGGTGTTATGAATACAAAAATAATGGAATTTGAATAAGTGTAACTCTCAAGAGTTAAGACATGGGAAACATAATGAGATATCAGAGAACTACAAGTGATATGGTCCACTATATAGTGTATTTTATCTACCCCAAGTTAATTCACCATTCACTATTTAGTAAAGATTTTCTATTTTGAAGTCAATAAAAATCCACCACGTAGTAAATCTTATGAAACTATGAACATTGTATTTTATTATTTATTATTTGATTTTATATTTCAACATTAAATTTTATGTACTGATTTGACCTTCATTAATAAAAAAATTGTCATTGAATTTTCCATGAAAATAATTTTCTAATTTATAAAATTGTCTATTTACCCTTTATTATTTTTATATGTGATTGAATGGATCAAATTTTTAACCACGTGTAACAAAAACTTCATCTCATTTATCAATAATGAACGTTGTTTAGAAATAAAATTCTCTTATAATATTAAACTAGTGTCGTACCTGCTTCCTCTCATGGACCAACATTATAGTCCACCACAAAGTGTGGAGGTATTTCATAGAATCCTTGTTTTTTATTTCTTCGAAACAACTTATAAAAAATAATTTTCCATGATACAAAACAAATTATTAATGAAAATCATGGTTATTTTTATTCAAAACCTCAAATTTGATTAATACCTTGAAATCAATACTCATCCAATGAGAAATAATTTCCCAATAATATTCTACCATATATTAATTCATTATAGGCATGGCCTCTAAATCCATACCAACTCTAGAATTCCAGCCACTATACAACTCATGCTTATAGGCTCTCCATATCTCACCTAATTTCATGATTCGTGCTGTCCTCGAAGCCACACCATCAGGAAAATTAAAATGAAGTTAAAAAAATATTAATTTATATAAATACAATAATAATATAACATTAAATCCAATTAATTTTTTTACCCATATTTCCCCCCAATAATTATCCTTTACTTCATTTGGAATGTGTCGTCAGGAGAGTGGTCTGACAGGAATGATGTCAAAGTATTTGGAAAGCATCACCATAAAACTCCTACATTCCCACCCTGTTTTTCCAATCATTTGGTTGTCCTCATTGTAATCCACCATCATCTATTTGTAGTGGTTCTACACTACACACATGTGTGTATTACCATTACACCTATCAAAAGATCCATATATTAAAGAAAAAAATACCATATCAATACATCTTATAATGAAAATAAATTATGGTAAATTTTTCTTACTAGGGTTATATAAATATACCTGAGTTAGTCTGATCAGTGGGTGCTGTTGTATCCCCAGGATCTAAAGGAAAATCAACCTATATAGACAGAGTGGGTCCCAATGTATACTTTATAGGATCAAAATATGTTGGAGCAGAAGTCAAGGAAGCATGAATGTAGAATCTCTAGGAGTATGAAGTATAAAAAAAGAATATGGAATAAATGTTTGTGGAAATGCATAATATGGATGAGGAGTAAGAACCATAAGCAGATAAGGTCAATATAGGTAGGGAGTCTCAGATTCAAATAGTGGTGAAAACATGGGCAACCTAAATATCCTAGGTTACTTTAAAGACACTATGGGATTAGAAGTTTTGGTAGATGGTATGTCATGGGGAGGGATGGGGTGTGATCTAGTACTCCATGTGGAGCATGTAGATCTAGTAACACCCCCTCATATTGTCAGCCTAAGCACTAGAACCACTAGGATGGCTGTATAATAACTGTCTCCAAGGTGGTGGATCCTGATTAAAATTAAAAAAACAAAAATTAATCACATGACATTATATGTTATTGATATATGTATTTTAAATAAAATACTCACAATAGACACTAAAGGAGGGATGCCCATCTCTCTTATTTTGTGATTATTATCTGTTATATTTTTTATTTATATCTCTTCAATGTTTTTCATGTCTTTCATTTAAAAAAAATTGGAATTAATTATAAATACATAAATAACGTATAATACAAACAAGAAATAAGATAAGACATGAGATATAATTGAGTGAATAAACTGATGAGGCGTAAAGGATGTTTGGGTAGATGGATTAGTGACTCTTCCCTTTTATTTGGTCTAATTTAAATTCATTTGATTCAGTTTATTTTTTTGTATAATTAAATTTAATTAGGTTTATTTAAATTTGGTTTTAGTTGGGTTATGTTGGATCATTTTTTATTGATTTGGTCTAGTTTGATTCGGTTGGGGTTGGGTATATTTAGTTCAAGTTCATATAGTTGGTTCAATTTAATTTGTTTCAATTAGGTATAGTTTGATTCAATGTGGGTTAGTTTGGTTCAAATAATTTCTATTTACTTTGGTTCAAATAAATTATATTTTTTAGTGTAGTTCAGGTCTACTCAAGTCTATTATGGCCATATCAGGTCATTTCAATTCGATTCAGTTGGTTTGGTCGAGTCAGTTCAGTTATGATATAGATAGGATTTGTTATTTTGGTTAGGTTTCACCCTGTAAAGGGTTTATTAGTTCGGTTCATTTATTTTCAGTCCTAGTTAGGTCAGTTTAGTACAATTCAGTTTGATTAAGGTATGATCAACCACCTCTTCCCTCTTCTAGAAAAGTGAAGAGTTATAAATTCTAACCCCCTTACCAAGTTCTCATTTATATTTAGGTTCCGAGTGTCAGTTAATTTTTGTTAGATCAGATATGTTTTTTGATATTTTAATTGAACATTATTGTGGTTACATAGAATGTAATTGATTCAAATTTTCAAAACAATTATTAATATAACTAGAATCACATACATGTAGTAGTTTCCTCATTAACAAAATTATATTGTTCATAATTATTCATTAGGTTCCATTTCATTTTTTATTTATTAATATTAATACATATATCATATGTTATCAATTTAATCCCCCACTGCTTCCATGTACTTAAAATTATTTTATATAAATAAATAATAGTGATAATACAAACCCGTCATTTTTTAGTGGCCTGCTTTTGAGATTAATCATAGGACATTATGTATTATTATAGGCTGTTCTTTTCTCCAGCACTTTGTACTAAAGTGAATGAATGTAAGTTTGTATTTTATCGACCTTGAACATTTTTTAGACTCACCTTTATAATTTTTAGCATGATTTAAATTAGCTAGAGTGTAGTGTAATGGTGATTATAATAATTCATTTGTGTTTAATAAAGTTACAACTCATAAAGAAAACCAAAATTTCCCCCATGATGGATGGATTTTTATGCTACCTTCATTAATATCATCATCAAAGATAAACCAATATTATAAAAAAATATATGCATCAAAAATTAAGTATAAAATATCAAAATAAAAAAAATAAAAAATTTATTGAACCCCCATCTTACCTTGTAGAAAAAAATGAACAACTGGAAAACTAACTAATTATCTTTCAATATAAGTTTGTATAGCCGTTGTTTCAATACCCACAAGAGGATTTAAACATATCAAAATATCAATCGCTTGTTATATTTATATAGAAGTAGGGAGCAAATAAATTAAAAAAATGAATCACACATAATCATATTTATTATTCAATTCAATAAAAATATAATTAAAACTGACCTTTATTCAATGAATCTAGAATACGACCAAAAAGTATTATTTATTTTTTCAAACCTATAAAATAAATTCCAATAATTGATAACAAAAGTTATGAAGTATTTGGAACCTACCATCTTGATATTCAAGAATAATCGAATGAAAAACTCAAGTGATAAGTGATTGTTGTGGATGGGGAAGAAAATTGAATACTGTAGAAAATGATCCTTAACAGGAAGTTAAACAATTTTATGTTGGAGAACAACTAAATGAAAATAGATACCAAGGATGGATCATCACACCTGTAGAATATTGATTTCCATGCTCGGGATGAATAACACTTAGGGTAGAATCTGGATAGAACTTGTAAATGAGGAGGGATAATGCCTGATCGTATTTGGGGTACTCTATTCCATCTATTTTTTAAAACCATTGGTATAGAGAATGTATAAAAATTGTTTTAAAAAACCTCTGGTACAACTTCTTCCCATTAACCATATCATGATAGTTATTCATAACCATTGGTATATCCATAAGCTATACTAATGGTTTTATAAAACCATCGGTATAGACTTCAAAAAATGACCATATACCAATGGTTATAAAAAGTTATTGGTATAGAATGACCAATACCAATGGTTTTACAAAACTGTTGGCACAGATCCATTAGTATATCCTGTTTTTCCAATAGTGTTGAAAAATGAAACTTGGTTTTAAATGTTAAAGTGAGATTTGGAATGAAAAAATATGGTTTTCTCTTAAAATAAACTAAATTTGATTTCAGTGTTTTGAAACTCATGAAGTGATTTCAAAGTGAACCTAAAAAGTTTTAAACATTTCAAAGTGTACATATTTCCATGTAAATTATTTTAAAGTTTTAATTTATTATTAATGGTTTTTGATTATGATTTTAAATTTTTTCACTTGATGCTAATACTTTTTATAGAAAAGGGGGTTTATATCCTATTAAGTGTTTTGAAAAAAATTGGTCTATTTTCATGTGGAATTTTAAAAAATGGATTTCAAGTGGGGTTTTAAAATTTTAAGAAATATCATTTTGAATTTTTAAAGTGGTTTTGAGATGAGATTTGAAATTTTAAATTTATATGTGGTGATTTAAAAAGTTTTAAAGTGAAAATTGTCATCCTCATTAGCTTCATCTCTTGAATAGTTGTTACTACATTTTTTCCCTAAGACTCGTATCCCATCTCTTTTATAGATAAAATTATGTTGCTTGAACTAATATGAGCCATAGTCATCCCATACCAGGTATGAGTTATCATTTTGGATGAATTTAAAGGAAAACACCTACCATATTGGAGTAATTATTTTCTTAAATTCAATTACTCATTTCCTTCAAAGAATACTGAAAGTATTTGAAACAATCAAATTTTGGGTTCCTCTTATTACAATTATATATAACTTTGATGTTGGATAATGAATATCTTATGTGTATTTATTTATTTATTGTACAAAATAAATATTTTATAAAACTAATGGGATTGATATGAATTTAATATGCATGCATGATAATCATTTGAAAAAAGAGTACGAATATGGAGTTAAAGAGTTTTTCAAGTTTTTAATAGAGCTTTCATACGATCCTTATCAAATAACTTGTCCATGTTTATGTTGTTGTTATTCAAGAAAAATTATTCAAGAAGAGTTGGAAGAATATTTTATTTGTCATAGAATAGATCAAATTTATAAATGTTAGAATAAAAATGGGAAAAAATAAATGTACACATCGATTGGGATGATACTGTGGTTTACGGATCATTTGATATGAATACCAGTGTAAATGATGATGAATATCACATGGAAGAAATTATAATGGAAATCGAAGATGAACTTCATAATTGTCCAAAGTTGCTTGAGAAGTTAAATATTTTTGCTAAGAAACTATTGTATACCGATTATACAAAATACACAACATTCTCAACTATGTTGAAGTTATATAATTTTAAAGATGGTAGTGGATGGAGTGAAATTAGTTTTATAGATTTACTTTGTCTCCTGAATGACATTCTATTGGAAGAAAATGAACTTCCATGTTGAACATATGATGCTAAATTAATGATATGCTAAATTTTCATGATCTATAAAAAAATACATGCTTTTCCTAATGCTCTCATATTTTTATCAAGGTCCATGAATCAATCATAAAATTCCCTAAGTGTGGCATAGATCGATACAATAAAAATGAATAAAGTCCTTTAAAATATATATAATACTTTCCTATCATTCCATGGTTTAGAAGACTATATGGATGTTAGTAAATCATGATACAATTGACATGGCATTAAGATACAAGAATTAAATATGAGAACCTACATCATCCAAAAAATTATTCTTAGTAGAAGAAAATTGATTATGAGTATCCGGAATTTGGAAATAAGCTAAGAAAAATTCATCTTGTGGTATCTAAAGATGGAATAAATTCTTTTGGTGTATAGAGTAGTACTCATAGTACATGGACTGTAATGTTGGTAAATTATAACTTCCCACCATGGTTATAGATGAAGCACATATAAATTATGTCGTCTCTACTTATATCTAGACCAAAGCAACCCAGTAATGATTTTGATGACTATTTGGATCCATTGACCGAAGTCCTAAAATCGATGCAGGATACATGTGTTTTGATATATGATGCTCATAAAAGTGAAAAATTCACATTGAGGTCCATGTTGTACAAGTCAATAAAAGAATTTCCTTCTTATGTAAAATTTTCAGGCTATAAAATGAAAGTAATGTTAGGGTGTCCCATTTGCAATGAATGCACAAACATAGTTCTGTTGAAACATTCCTCAAAGACTATGTTTTGAGGATATTTGAAATTTTTACATTGACGAAATAAATACTGATCCCAGATGACAACATTCTATGGGAATACCGAACAAGGTAAAACACTGTCTCCACTGAAGATTGATCAACTATTCAATAAAGTAAAAGATATTGGTACTATTTTCATTAAATCATTTTTGAAAAATCTTACAAAATCAAGTTGTAAGAAAGGATCAATTTTATTTGAATTAATTTATTAGAATTATTTGTACGTGATAAATTTTCTTGATGTCATGCATGTAGAAAAAATATATTTTATAGTGTTATTGGCATGTTACAAAATGTTCCTGAAAAACTGAATAATGGCGTAAAGGCTTGGTTGGATATTATCAACATGGGGATAAGGGAATAGTTGGAACTGGTGAAGGGTAAAAGGTGAGATTTTATTACTCCAGAAATTTACACTCTATCCAGATATGAAAAGTTACAATTGTACACTTTCTTTAATAGTGTAGAAGTTCGAGAGGAGTATTCATTAAATATCAAGAAAGTTGTGTCAATGCTTAATTTGAAGTTATAGGGACTAAAATCACTGGACTTTCTTGTTTTGATGTGAGATTTGATACCTGTTTCTTTCCATTCCATTCTTCCTAAAAATGTATGATATACATTAACTAGACTCTACTTTTTTTTTCAAATCCATAGGTAGTAATGTTATAGACCTGATGATGTTTACAATCATGAATAAGGCATTTTCAGTCATATTATGTGAATTAGAGATGTTCTTCCCACCATAATTATTTGATATAATGGTCCAATTGATGGTTCACTTGGTTAGAGAGGTTCAACTGTACAGTCGTATCCATTAAATATGGATATATTCCATTAAATGGTATATGCTGGTTTTGAAAGAATATGTCAAGAATTGAATTCAGTTAGAAGATTGACCCTTTCATTGTGAGATCACGATCAGTTCATGTCGGTCCTAGTGTAGACAATATCTTATGTGTTAGAGGGGACAAAAAATATGGGATTTGTATTCTAGATAGATTATCCAAATCCTTTAAACCATTAAGAAAAATAAATAGAGTAAAATGAGAAGGTTAAAGTATTTTTTAATATAATATTCTTTTCCTTATAATATTATCTGATTTCTACTAGATTAACATAATATATATTAAATGTTTGACTACTCATGGGGACAATGGATTCTGCACACGATGATTCTACCAATTCTAGGGAAGAACATATAGTTTATGATGAAACTAAAAAATTATTAGGGGATCAACAACATACTGATAAAAAAACAAGAATGCTTCAATATCACAATATTGAATTAAATTATCAAGGAAATAAGTAAGAGTATAAAATTTGAGTTTTAATGGAATCAACATGACTAACCTATTGATACCAACAAGTTAATGTTCATTAGTTATGTTAGGGTCACAATAAGGATGAATGTGTTGATTGATATAGATTTGCGGTACCACGTCCAACCTGTAACAAAGGAAACCCATTGGGAATATATAATGGTAATTATGATATAATTTCTATATTTTACTGAAAAATTATATAATGAAACATTGATTTAATTTTCATTATTCCTTGAAGAGTTTATTTATTTTAGAATATTTTCATAAGAAATATGTCTTAATGGATACTAAAAAAATCCCATAGAGGCTTCTAGAATCTTCTAACCAAGTTACATCTTAGGTATGCTGAGGGGAAAGTAAAGCCCCACCCACAAGTTAGTTATGAAAACATTATAAATCTAGAAACATAGAATTATTTCATTAGTAGTTGTGATAAGAAATCATTTCATGTGCATTGTAGTTGATAATATATTATTTTACATTATTTATTTTATCCAATTTTATTTAAAATTGTTAATTTATGAAACAATAAAAGAGTTTTAAAAATAAAGAACGTGCATCAAAACTAATGTACTCCTATCACAAATCAAGGATGGGGTAAGCTTTATTAGAGAAGAAATTTGTATGTTTTTTAAATCAACAATAATTGTTTTATTTTATATGAAACGACATATGTTTATTTGTTTCTATAGAGATTAAGTAATAAAAATATAAATCCACTTCCATCCCATGTCATGTGCTGTAGAAGGAGGCTCACATAAATAAGGTGGGTAAACTAGTTTATGAAAACAAAAAAGCAGTATAGGAAACATGTGTAAGTATGATATGACATTAATTCATTATTATTTATAGTAGTATTACATAAAAATATCTATTTATATTTACATGTATTTTATATGGTTTAGAAACAATAATCAACAGTGACCATACTGGAAGAAAAAATACTTTCATAAGCTTTAAAGCAGACGAAAAAATATGGTCACGTTAGAGGAGTATGTTTTGGAGTGTCTCCTCAAACATATTCCAAGAAGACAAAACAACAAGAAGATGAAGATAAGATGATGAAATGATTTTAGGTACAAGTAGATGATTTTACAGATATTATTGTCTAGTTTGGTTTGATAGAATAATATATGAGAAAGGATCAAAGTGAACTGGTGGTTGAACAAAGATCAAAACATGGAGAACCAAATGAACCCACTAGCTTTGAGGCTAGTAATTCCCATCAACCATATACCTTACTTGAGGTAATCAAATTTTTCATTACTCTTTCTTCTAAATGTGAATCAAATAACTTCTGATAACTTTATATTACTAAAATTATGCAGGGTAAATTTGTATATAATTTCTATCTATTAACATCCATGAACCTCCTTGATGTAAGGGGTACGAAGTATAATATCCGAGAAGACAAGATATGCAATAAAGAACTCCCAAAATATCACATGAGAGTGGGGATTAAGGTAGCTCAGGAGCCGACTACTAAGTTTATTGTTCCACTTAATGATATGAATATTACAATGACCAATGATGCTATTGAAACTTTCATAGCATGGTCGTCTAATATTATAAAGATAGATGAGGTATGTGTTTAACAATTTTTTTATGAATAACATGTAACAATTGATGAAAAAAGGTCTAAAGTGAGGTATGGTATTACATAAAAATAAACAGAGAAATGGAAGGTTGAATCAAGAATAATTATATTATAGTTTAATGATATATAACTATAAAAAATTTTCTTTTAGTTTATTTTCTCATCATTTTATCTAATTTTTTAGTTAACTTTCTCATAATTTTTATCTATACTTATATTGTTACTTTTCATAGAGATCATGAAGAAATGAATTTATCAACAAGGATGATTCACTCCTTTACTATAATCAGGAAAAGGTGAATTACTAATACTTATTTACTTAATTTTTTTACCATTTTATCCACAATTTTTAATTTAATTTTATCATCATTTTTATCTAATAATTATTTATTTTTTCACAAATATTTTGGGAAGTAATATTTTTTCTTCAGTCAACTACAACAGGCCATAAAAGAGTGAACATGTTGCTTTTGGATGTGGAATTTCAGGAAGCATGGTGTTTCCTCTTCCATCCAAATGGAACATTTCTTTATCTTTTGGATTGGTGCATACAATTTAAAGAAAAACACACATCACATACTCAATTAGCCGCACCTCTATCCGATACATAGTGTTCTCAGTATGGCTCGAACTGTATGTTTTTAGTTTACAATTTACATTTTAGTTCGAAACACACATCACATACTCAAAACTGAGTAAACAGATTCCCCAAGATCTGAACCACATTCACCTATATATATATATATTATCATAGAAATTTAGTGAGTTAAAATATTACTTGGTTGGTTAGTTATTTATAAATATTTCAAAAAATTATTCTCTTGTATAGGCATTCCAATCTTGATGTTTTCACAGTAAAATCATTCTCCATAGAAGTAATGTATTGTTTCATATTTATATTTAATTTATTTATTTTTAGTACTACTAAAATAATAATTTTTTTCTTATACAGGTGGATTATTTTATTCGATTTGGGGTAGTTTGTTTGAAGTTGTTAATTCTTATGAGATATTGGAATTTAAGGATTCAATTGAGATAATAACAATAAGGAAATGGGTCAATAATTTACACAACCCTCATGAAAAGGTGAATTCCTACTACTTATTTAATTGATTTTTTCATCATTTTATCTAATATTTGTAAGTTAATTTCCTTATAGTTTTTATCTAATACTTATTAAGTATTTTTCATAGATATTTTGGGAAGCCAAATTTTGATTTCAACTATCAGTAACAATCCAGAAAAAAGAGAGCATGTTCCTTTGTAATGGAAGAGGAAACCCCATACTGCCTGAAATGTGAATTATTTAAGGTAGCATGAGGTTTCCTCTTCCATCAGAAAGGAATATGTTCTCTTTTTTCTGGATTTTTTTAGATACTGTAAATCAAAATACCTATCACATACTTAATAATCCATACCTCAATCTTATACAAAACATGATCAGCATGCCTTGAACTATATATTTTTAGTTTATAACTTACATTTTAGTTCAAAACAAACATCACACACTCAAAATAGAGAAAATTCGTTAATATTTTTTAGATACATTAATAAAAAAAATCCATAAGTCATTTGTGATATGTAGGAATCAGTCTCACCTTAATTTGATGCACGACGTGCTTGGTATGACTCCCAATGCATATTTTTATATAAAATCAACATTAATATTAGTAACAAAGACAAGCGACATATTGAAAAATGAGAAAAAATGACCATATTGTCTTTATAATTTAGTAAATTGATTCTTAATTCATTTTTGACATGTAGAAATCAATCTCACATCAAACCGGCACATGATGTTACCGGTATGACTCAAAGTGTGTGTTTCTAGTTTAAAGTAGAATCTTAGTAAAAAAGATAAGTGACATACTCAAAAACATGAAAAAAATTTGGATTATTTTTATACTATTGTAAAATGATCAATAAGTCATTTGAGATATGTAAGAATTAGACACACCTCAATACGATTCATGGTGTGACCGGTATGACTCTAATTGCGATTTTTTAATTTAAAATTGTTATTAATTTTAGTAAAAAAGACTATAAAAAAACTCAAAACTGATAATTTTTTTTATTGTTTTTATGCTTTATAAAAAATATCCATAAGTAATTTTTGATGTGTAGGAATCAGCTACACCCCAATACGATACACAATGTTCTGAGTATGACTCAAAGTGTTCATTATCAATTTAAAATTGACATTTTGGTTCAAAAAGTTTTACTCACTAAAAACAAAGAAAACATGATAATATTGAATTTATAATTTATGAAAATGATTCATAAGTCATTTTTACATGTAAGAAACATTATAACATAAATTCGATACACGTTGTGACTGGTATGAATCAAAGTGCGTGTTTCAAGTTTAAAATGGAGTCTTAGTACAAAAGACAAGTGACATACTCACAACTAAGAAAAAACATTCAGATTATTTTTGATAATTTAGGAAAATGATCCATAAGTAATTTTAGAATTATAGGAATCATATTCTCCTCAATATAATGCACCGTGTGACCACTATGACTCCAAGTGCATCTTTTTATTTTAAATTGACATTATATTTAGTAAAAAAGACAACGAATATACTCAAAACTAAGAAAATTAATTTTATTATTTTTATACTTTAGTAAAATGATCCATAAGTCATTTTTGACATGTAACAATTATAAAAACCTCAATATGATACATGATATTCCTCATATTATTCAAAGTGTCTGTTATGAGTTTGCAATTGACATTTTAGTTCAAAAATCATCAGTCTAAGAAAACACACTTGGATTGTCTTGATAATTTAGTAAAATGAATCATAAGTAATTTTTGATATATAGGAATTAGTCTTACATCAAACCTACACATTATGTGACCGGCATGAATCAAATTGTGTGTTTCTAGTTTAAAATGATATTCTAGTAAAAAAACAAGTGACATACTCAAAAATGAGAAAACACATACATATTGTTTTTATGAATTAAAACAATGATATATAAGTCATTTGGGATGTGTAGGAATCAAATGAACCTCAAGATGATGTATAATGTGACCGGTATGACTCCAAGTAAGTCTTTTTATTTAAAATTGATATTAATTTTAGTAAAAAAGACAATTGACATACTCAAAATTGAGAAAACACATTAATATTGTTTTAATACTTTAGTAAAATGATCCATAAGTCATTTTTGAGGTGTATGAATCATCTTTACCTCAATCCGATACATGATGTGCCTGGTATGACTCAAATTGTCTGTTATCAGTTTAAAATTGAAATTTTAGTTCAAAAAGTGCCACTCAATAGAAATAAAAAAACACTCTCATATTATCTTTATAATTTAGAAAAATTATTCATAATTAATTTGTGATGTGTTTGAATCAGTATCACATCAAACTGATAGATGATGTTACTGATATGACTCAAAGTGCATGTTTCCAGTTTAAAATGACATTTTAATAAAAAAGACAAGTGGAGTAATCAAAACTGAGAAAACAATTTAGATTATTTTGATACTTTAAGATAGTGATACATAACTCATTTGGGATGTGTAGGAATCATCTTAACCTCAATCTGATGCATTTTGGGACCAGTATGACTCCAAGTGTGTCTTTTTATTTAAAATCGACATTAATTTTATCGAAAAAGACAATCGGCCTACTCAAAATTGATAAAACATATTCATATTGTTTTGATACTTAATAAATATGATCCATAAGTCATTTTTGACATGTAGGAATTATACACACCTAAATACTATACATGATTTTCCCAGTATGACTCACACTGTCCATTATCAATTTAAAATTAAAATTTTAGTTCAAAAAGTGTCACTCATTGAAAACTTAGAAAACACACTTGGATTATCTTGATAATTTAGGAAAATTATTCATAAGTCATTTTGACATGTGGGAATCAATCTCACATAAAATTGACACACGATGTGACCTGTATGATTCAGAGTAGGTTTTTCCAGTTCAAAATGACATTTCAGTAAGAAAGATAAGTGACGTACTCAAAATGAAGAAAAAAATTCAGATTGTTTTGATACTTTATAAAAACAATCCATATGCCATTTAGGATGTGTAAGAATCATCTTCACCTCAATCTAATGTATGGTGTGACTAGTATGACTCAAAGTGTGTCTTTTTATTATATTGAAATTAATTTTAGTAAAAAAGAAAAATGGCATACACAAAACCAAGAAAACACATTCAGATTGTTTTGATACTTTTTTAAAATTATATATAAGTCATTTTTTAAATATATTAATTTGAATCACCTAATAAGATACACAATGTTCTTGGTATGACTCAAATTGTCCATTATCATTTTAAAATTGACATTTTTATTCAAAAATGTCACTCACTGAAAACTAGGAAAATATGATAGGATTGTCTTGATAATTTAGGACAATGATTCATAAATATTTTTTGATGTGTAGGAATAAATCTCACATTAATACAACACATGGTTTGATCAATATGACTCAAAGTGTGTGTTTCCAGTTTAAAATGACATTTTAGTTAAAAACACAAGTGACGTACTCAAAACCAAGAAAATAGTTTTGGATTGTTTTGATACTTTATGAAAATGATCCATAATTCATTTTAGATGTATAGGAATAAAGCGATCCCATATTTGATGCACGGTGTGACCGATATGACTCAAAGTGTGTGTTTTCAGTATATAAGTACCATTTTAGTTTAAAATGGTCATCACATCACCAAAACTGAGAAAACGAACCTAGATTGTTTTATCATCATTGTATTTAATATTAATTAATTAATTTTATTATCATTTTTAACTTATACCTATTTAGTTAATTTTCATAGAGATAATTCTGAAAATCGAACAAGAAATTGTGTGACGTGAAAGAATCAACAACAACTCAGTCTGATACACAATATTTCTGGTATGACTCAAAGTTTACTTTGAAATTAACACTTTCAGTTTAATTTATTTCTTTATATTATTACTATCATAAGAATTGTTTTATTATATTGGTGCATTATTTTTCTCGAGAATGGTTGGTTTGTTCAACAATAGAATGAGTCGAGGTTAGGGAAAAAATGTAAAGGAACATTGATGTTTTTGAATGTATGTGATATTTTTTCCTTACTCATGGAATTGTATAAACCAATGTTTGAAATGTCTATAATATAGTGTTTTTTCTTGTATTTGAGAGGTAAATTTTATTTCATTTAAAATAATTATTTATACCTGATTTTTATGATTTATGGTGTTATAGTATACTGTTATAGCACACTACAATATATCCATTTATCATCACTTTTCTAGTGATGATAAAAACCTAGGGATTTTAATCTTTCTCAGGTAGTTATTTATTTTCTAGAACTGATAAAGACCAATTTTAGTGTTGTTAAAGGCCTGTTTTGTAGTAGTGGTCGGTTTGGTCTGATTTGGCTGTGGGTTGACTGATCCATAGGAGACCGAGGTGGGTTATGATCAGGATATGGGATATTAAACATGGGGGGTTTATCATTCATGGGGTTGTCGATTGTGTGAGTCCATGAGAGCTATGGAGGAAGATGACTGTAGGTGGAGACACACGATTATTAAACCCGACCAGTATGGAGGCGCAAGCTGGGAAGCATCTAGCGAGGGGAACTGTGTGTGGGATAGGGGTGTTGTTGGAGGGGATTGCGCATAGTGAGGGGAATATCAATGGTGGAAGCGACATTGTGTTGAGGTGGGTGGTCATATGATCACGACATTGGGAAGCCGCAGCTATGGCGAATGTTTTCTAGGGGGAATCTAGCACACTGGGTGTTGATGATGACAAGGTGGCAGCCAGGTAAGGAGGTCACGGTCTGGAAGGTGGTCATTCAGGAAGGAGGAGATGACATCACTATTGAGGGTAATCCATTTTCATTTTTTTTTGTTTTTGTATTTAATAAAATGCTGAATTTTAGTAAAATCCAACTAAATATTTAGAAAAAATAATATTTTTTAACCAATCCAAGGCACCACAACACCCTATTTCAAAATTCAAATACCTATTGAGTATAGTATTTTTTTAATGATTCCAAAATAATTATTGAATAATTGGACACCATATAGAATAGTTCTAACCATCAGAATCTAGTTGGATCTTGGATAAAAAATAAGATGTGACTAGATTCATCACTGATAATCACCTCTGGCCACCACACTGGGGTAAAATAACATATATTAAATATATGTTCATCAAATATTAATACTCATAAAACCCATTTTTGATTCAAATTAAATTTTTGGATGTCTGTAACTTAGACGTCCGAAATCCGATCGATGTGAAGTCCATTCTATTGAGATCAAAATGAAACCATATACTTAAATTTAAAGAAAATTATATTTTATTGGATTATAAAATTCACACAATCCATTTGATATCAATTTTTTTTATCAGGGAACATAATAGAAGCCTATGAACCAATGCTTTTAAATTTTTTATCACTAGAGCTATGTAGATTCATCGTCTTTAGTGACCCAAGCCCTGGTATAGGTCTAAAGATCTCAAGTGAATTTATTTAAGCACAAAATATAAATGAAAAATTACCTCATTCAGATTGATGGAATGTTTGACAACATCTCATCTACTGAGACCATTTCTAGAAGGATATGAGGTATAATACCTCTAGATTATCCACACTTACTTCAAGAGTTCGCTAGAATGCGGAAATTCAGAATCTAGGTGCTAGAGTGGAGTTCTGAAGATTTATTCAATGTACTTATGATCACCATGACCTCGTTCCTTCAATCCATAAAGGAGATCAAAGATCAAATTCATGGAATGGGGATTTCTATCTCTAGGATGTGGAAAGGAGGATAAATGAGCTCTAAAATTCGTGGGAATAAATATACCCTTGGAAACAAGGTGTATTTTTCTTATGTAGTGGGGATTAAACACCCTGAAAGGGTTCCATGACCCTTATATATATAACTCCCACTAAATAATCCATAAATTATGCGTTATAACCAACTAACTATTTCATAAATTTCATTTATATTTTATTGTAAACTTGTAATATATAATAAATATATTATGTGATAAAAGTGAGTCTTTAGGTTGACTCATAATTCCTATAAATATTAAACAAGCCTTGAATATTAAAATAATATTCATTAGTATAATATTTTTCCATGTATTCACTCAATACCTTGTGAATAATTTTAATAAATAAATTTAAATCCAATTACTAAATACTCGAATAATAATGAATTTATTTATTCATTGGTGATGTTTTACTCTTGGGCATATCTCAGACCCCATGGTAGGGTCCACCATATCCTATACTCTTATTCATCAGAATAGGGATGAATTTTGAATGTGTTATCTATGTGACCCTATAAGACATTATTTTGATAGTAGTGAATACTATTCATAGATCAAGATCGGGTTCTAGAAACCCATCAATGCCCCTAAGGGGATAAGGAAAAGTCATAGCAACAATGTGCTTTCCTACGAATACACATTGTGTTATATAATCACTTTGTCTTTCAATATCTCATAAAGAAGGATACAAACCTTGTGTCATCATCCATTCTTTTTTTATTATTCATTTACCTAAATAGATGAAATTACCTTCTTCTACCATGGACACAGATTTAGTAAAGGTACTACCATACTGATCAACTAGGTCTGAGATATCACTTCCTTTTAGAAGCGACAAATTATACCTTTTTTATTCAATTAATTCCACACCACCAATGACACACCCAACACAAGATACCTCACTATGAATTCAATGACATAGTTTTTTCCTGACATCAAACTATGTGATAAAATAATATACAATGATAATAATATCAATTCAGGAGACTATTAATTTTTTTTGTAGATAGTAACTACCAATGAAACATAAAACATGTGGTGTACCTAATGGTCAGATATTCATTATGATATCATCTACTCAAGATCACCAAGTGAGAAATTCACGAGAAAAAGTCTCAATTATTATGAGCCTCTGGCACCTAAAGGTCACACATCATCTATGTCATGTTAGTATGATGTATCTGAACCATAGGACACGAGTTTACCATTATTTTCATGGTATCTCTAGGTTCTCATTATAGATTGGTAACTACTATAACATTTTGATATTACATGTAATATAAAAACATTATCATATATATAGTGGACATAGAGGTTTCAACACTATTATGGTAAGGTAAATACATGTATATATCAAACATTATAAATGTAATGGTAATCAAAGTATATACATGAGTTGGGTCTAGAGAACCCACTTACAATAGTATTACCCCCTAAAAATAAGGGACAATAATATTGGTATATATAATAGACATATATTCATAATTTAGAAGAATTTTATAACATCAATGAGAGAAATAAATTGAGTTAGAAAGAGAAAAGTCAAAATCCAAAGAAAAAGGGTGGTCTGAAGAGATCCCTTACCTT
The DNA here is from genome assembly GCA_963277665.1 of Viscum album. Classification (NCBI taxonomy): domain Eukaryota; kingdom Viridiplantae; phylum Streptophyta; class Magnoliopsida; order Santalales; family Viscaceae; genus Viscum; species Viscum album. Next base: position 649,894,775 of record OY728119.1, read on the forward strand.
ATGTGCCAAAATCATTATGCACCTGTACTTAATGTCCTGAATAATCAAATTAAATTCATCAATTAATTAATTCAAAAGTTTTTCCATCTATATTTTATTTACTATAATTATATTATGTTCATTTACAACAATTTTAAATAGATATAAAGTTTTATTTCATTGTTCTAAGAGCATTCGTTTCATGATTCCAAGGTCAGATCACTTGTGTTTAATTATTAATGATCTTATCAAATGTGACTGCAAATATAGAAGTGAAATGAATTGGTATTAATTTCCTTTCATAAATTTTAATGGTCTCAAATATCCTTTTGTATTCTGATATAATGACGATTCATTTAGTAAAAACGTTAACATTATACAGTTTTTTCATTTCTGCAGTTTTGCCGACCATCATGAAATATTTTCCTTTTATTAAATATTATAAATATATTTTCATTATAAAGCCTGAAATAAGTTATAATATACTTATTATCATCTTATTTAACCATAAAAATATTTTTATGACTAGCCTTAAAGGCAGTGGATAAAAATGAATTACGTTGTTCATGAAGGCATTATTGTAAACAAAATTTTCATTTTAGGAATGAAATAAGGGAGGGTATAAGATGGATATTACTCCATAATAATAACATATCAATATATTTAAGATAATTATGTTACTATGTATTGGTGTATGTGGATCATATGGGGGTGGTATAATAAGAAGAAAATTGAAATTGGTTGGTTGAGAATCGTACCTCTTCCTTTGGTTATATCCTCTTAGGCCTACCCCTTAAGGATCCCTAAAATGGTCTTTTAGAGAGAATAGTAGCACTATGATATGGGGTAGAGGATTGGGAAGGTAATTGGGAAAAAATTTGGCAAGTTCCAAGGCTTAGAAGTTGTGAGGATAAGGGGTGGTATTTATAAGGGAAGAAGAGGGGTGTTTTTGAATATTATATTCATTAGTTTATTATTTTATATCAAGACTACGAATAGTGATGAATATTTTTTCAATATACAATAAATGGTGCATTTTAGTTAAAACTATTTAGTACTTACATCATCCATGACTCAAAAATTCATTTATTTAGCATATAATGTAAAATATCAGTTTTTTTATATTTCATAGTTCTCCAAAAATTCAACTATTTAAGAAAAATACCAAAAATTCACCCTAAATGAAATCCATTTAATGAAAATAATTATATTAATATGAGAAATTTAATTTTTAAATAAAATTCTCATTTATTTGAAAAATATCAAAATAATATTATGATCAGTTTTTGGACCCTTTGAAAAATTACTTATGGTCTCATAAAATTATATTATCATTAAAATAAAACTTATTACTAATTTATATATCCATTTTATAAAAATATAATTTCTTATAAATCATTATATTTATTATAAAAGTGCAGTTAAAACATTTATGTATTATAAAAATATGAACACTTAATTTATCATTTTTAAAAAATTTATTTACTTGTACCCATAACTGGTGATACTATTATAACGGTCAGTTTACTATTCATATTGACCAAATTAAAATTCCAACGATCAGGTTACTATTCTAGTGGTCATATTACTTTTCCAACGATCGTATTTTTAATGGTCATATGTGTTCCCTACTTTCTATAAATACCAAATATTTCATTATTAATTAACTCGATTTGATTTTCTCTCTAAGTTATATATCTATTTTAATTTTAAAAATTCATATTGCATTACTAATATTCTATTTCATTTTTACAGTGTTGTTTGTGAGTGTGATTATTCTGGGAGATCGAGCTAATCCAAATTATCCTATTATTGTGATCTTATTTTCTATTCTTGTCCCATTATAATAATTTTAATTCTTATGTCCACTTTTATTCTCTAAATGTAAATTTAAAATTAATATAACAAAATTTTGTTGGTTTCATAATGTCGTACATGTAAATTATATAATATTATATTACTAAATATGACACAATAATAAATTCAGAAAGGAAATTCCATTGATAAAATTCTGGGTTGTTACATTATTCCCCCTTATAATGTTTTTCCATTGAAATTTAATTTTACATACTAAGGTGTTAGAGAACCTATTTTTTCCTTGTAATGCTTTTTAATATATCAAAAAAACAAATTCGGTGTCAGGCGTTGTGGAAGCGTGCAATTCCGAGGCTCAATGTATCCAAAATTAATTTTATAAAAATATTGAATATATTTTATATCACGTGAACATAATTTCCTTAATAAAATGAGATAACTCTTAAAATATGTATCAGATTAAAACTTTAAGACCACGGTTTAATATGGAACGTGATATTTATCCTAAGAATGGCCTAAAATGGGTCGGTGTGGGGTGTTCAGATAAAATTTCTATTGGCGAGTGCATTCATTGGATTAATTACTAAATTATTTAATTAATTAATTAAACTCCTAAAAACAAAATTACCTCTATTTAATCCATGTTATGGAGGATCTCCAAGGTTATCTGCATAACCTTGGGATTATTAAGAGGCGAGTTTTTCTACCTCCATTGGTAAATTAAAATTAGATGACAATGAACCTTCCGATCTAGGAGAATCGAGGTGCAGCGAACATAATGACTTCTCTCATTAACTAGAGAGCATGTTATTCATTGATGAACAGTCCAATATCGAGTTAGAACTCATCAATTTTTTGATTCTACCATAATTGATTAAATATATTGATCATGATCAAATCTATTTATTGATTTTCATTAAATCAATCCTTTTCATGCGCCTATGTACCTGTTTTAAATTGTTTATTCAGTTTTATTTCCCTTGGGTATCCCAATTTGTATTTTTTGTCCATGAATTCTTGGAAAATGATTGTTTCACCTTTATTCTTATTCATTTCTCTCAATAATTCTTCACGTTCTTCTTTGATTGGCCCACGGGGTCTTGATTCGATATTGTTGGGTAGGACCAAGCCCGATTGGACCCTCAGATTCACAGAAGATTCATGCATGAGGAATGAATTAGAGAATTAGGGATGGATTAAAATGATTTACAATTTTTAGATGATTTCTTCATGGATTCAAGATCTTTATCGAGTTTTGGAATGACATGAAAGGTACCTTAAGTGGTGGTAGTGCGTGCAGATTCGTATGAATGAATCACAAATCCATTTTTTGGATAATAGATGGCCAAAAATGAAAAATTAAAGCATCCCCTTTTATTTCAAGTATCTTGAAGGTGAGATTCAATGTGGCGAAGAAAAATCTGGAACGCACAGGAGAAATATTAGTTTCTGGGAAGAACTCAACTTTACACAATGTAGTTCAAAAGAACATATGGTGTGTTCCTTGTAAATCCATGGTTATAGGGTTTCATGAGTTTATAAGTCTCACACACCATGTGGGACCCCAAAATTCCATGTGACTCAGTGATGGTGACCTGGTGTGTACTCTAGGAGTACACAAACACATGAACGGCCAGGAACATGTCGTTTACCAGCACACAACCAGAGTATATGGGCATGGCCCGAAGGAAACGAGAAGAACCTCATATGGGAGGAAATGCCATTTATTGAAGTACATAGGCACGAGAAAGCATATACAACCACGACTAGGAGCATGGGAAGGAAATCAGGTGGATGAATCATGCCATGTAGTCTCTCTACATGTTGTATAGGGATACATGGGTAGTGATACATGTACCAGTAGGGACATGTCTAGTAAAAAAGTGGGACTACACACTCTGTGGGTCCCCTTACATGATGTATACCCCCACTTACTTTTTATGAACCTTCTACCTCTCGTATATTCTTCATTTGGACTCATATTTTGACTCGCAAGTAGCCTATCTTGAGTGTTTTACCACTAAGAACACAATGGTATCCTTCGTAGTGGATTTTGAGATATGATGTGAGGTGTTCCAAGTGTGACACCTCTTTAGGTTATTCTCAAATATGGAAGTGATTAGGCATGATCATTAGAGTGGTACCCCCTATGAAATTAGGGTGTGGGTCCTCTATCAACTGAGTGGTACCCCCTTATGGTATTAGGGTGTGAGTCCCCTATCTATTGAGTGGTACCCCCATATGGAATTAGAGGTCACATCATCTATCTACTATATGGTACTTCCTATGGCATTAGGGTGTGGGTACTCTATCTATTGAGTGTTACCACCTTATGGTGTTAGGGAGTGGATCCTCTATCTACTGAGTGGTACCCCCTATGGAATTAGTGCATTTTTTCTCTATCTACTAAGTGGTTAGTCCCTATGGAAATAGGGTGTGGGTCATCTATCTACTGAGTGGTACCCCTTATGGAATTAGGAAACAGTTCCTCTATCTACCGAGTGGTACCCCCTATAGAATTAGGGCATGGGTCCTCTATATACTAAGTGTTACCCCTATAAAACAGGGCATGGTTCCTCCTTACACTGAGTGGTATCCCCATGATGCACTAGGGAGTGGGTCCTCTACTCAGAGATTGTTCCTTGTCGATTATGTGACACAGTGGTGTGGCATGGGACCTCCACATAGTTACTCCTATGGACAGACATGAGAGATGATGGGTGTCGATGATAGACCTTTGGAACTATTGGCCCCATTTTGCCGGGTTGGGCTATGATATGGATATCCCCTTTCTCTCCTATTTTGGTTTATTTTGTTGTCAATATATACATATATGTATGTATATATGTATGTATCCATGTCATTGGATTTTGTTACTATATTTCTTTTTGTTGAGCATTATATTTCTATCGTGGATCTTACTGATTCCCGTAAGATTTTGAGGTATTCTACTGTGTATGTATATACTCACCACTGTATAAAATTTTCTTACACATGTCATGTCTATTATAGACAATATATTGGTTGACGAAGATTATAGAGGAGTATAAGGATACCTAGTGCATTTGATCACGTATGGTGGCCAGGGCTTGGAGATATGGATCCAAGAACTCTCATAATTTTGATTTTCTAGTTTTTTTAGGTTGGGACATATTTCTGGTTTGGTTTGTATTTTTCCATTTACTTTTCATTTTGCATTATTGTACTCATTGTATCCTATAGAGGTTTCACATGTATGGTTATTAGTATAGATGTTTCATTGTTTTATTTTATTCCTTTGTACTTATTAATTGAGATGGTCAGGTGTGTGTATACAAGTACATTAGGAAAAGGAATCCCATACTAGTTATTAATTTTAACACTTTCCTCTAACCTCTAGCCTATGAAGGCATGCTTGGGGTAGTTGTGGATTGTGCCCCGTTGGGTCGGGTCATGAAATATTGGTATCAAATGTGGTTCTTTCCTTGGGAACGTGTTTTAAGTAGTACCTTATGAGGATTTGGTTTGGATTTAGGAAAAAAATGTTAATGTTTCTCGAGTATGGATTTTAGGATCTGTAACCCTGTGTTGGTTTAGTGGCTGACATATCCATTCACCAGGATTGTGACTACCTACTTATCAACTTAGTATACCGAGACATTGGTTCTATAGATCTTTTTTACATTAATTATATATTATTGAGTCTTTTATTGTACGTATTGACTCATGTCCCCATATATATATATGTTCATTTGATTGTGGTACATCTTGACTAATTTGTTTGGATACCTCCACAATGATAGCCTGTTAAGTTACTGATTCTGGATTGTGGCGATGATCTGATGAGTGGTGAGGCATCATTTTAGGGGCCATCACATGAGATTATTCCTCCATGTGTATAGTTAGAATCAACCCCACCTGTTGAGTAGAAAATCATACCATTAGAGAAGATTGAGGATGCACATAGGCTTATCACACTCATTGAGTTACAATTCTAGTGGCCACTGAGGTTTTGTGGTGATCCGTATCCCTAGGAAGTGGAGGATTAGCTAGAGTTTTTGATCCATGTATGCAAGATTATATGGACTTTGATTGATTAGGTGGTTGAACTAGTATCTATCCTTTTCCACAGAGTATTTGGGAATTAGTGGAGTCTGGTTACATAGATTCATGATTATTCAACACTCACATGGCATGAATTCTAGTAGCTATTCTGTGAGGAGTAATACCCCTCATGCTTGTACACAATTTGAATTCAGAAGATTCTATAGCTACAATAAGGAGGGTTGACAGTATCTAAGTATTCCATGAGATTCACATACCTTACATAGTGATCCCTCAACATGATCCATGATGGCTACTTCTGGTCCTGGAAGTTTAAATGGGGTCTTCGTAGAGATATCCATACCAGTGTAGTACCCTTTTGCATTCCCACCTATGTTGGGGTGTTGGAGTGGGTGCCGGTGATAGAGATCTTCCTATTAGAGAAACTCTAGGTAGATGGAGCTAGTTGTTGGAATTATAGGAATGATTCATCTTTAGTAGCTAAAAAAATCTATTCATTAGGATCTATATATAGGAGACCTCCCCATGACCAGACTCAGGCACATGGTCCTAAGACACAAGGACCACACAAAACACCAGCGAAGACCAAATAGGGGAAATTTTACTCATGTGATGGGTGAGGTAACATGGCTAGTGATTTCCTTACTAGACATACTAAAGAGGTAAGACAAATAATGGATAAACCACCATGGTAGAGGCAGTGCCATGATCACAGATCTCCCAAGCAAGGGTAGGGTGTCCCACAATGAGGTGGAACTATAAGAAGAGTAGGTGGAGCTCTAGGTGGAGGAGTCATGGGTGGTGGAAAAAACTATGAGATCCTTACATAACCACCACAAGGAATCCCACATTAGGCTTAGGTATATATAGTTTGGGGCTGCGGATAGCTGCAAGCTTTGGATGAATATGACCTAGTGGAAAACGAGATGATTAGAGGCACAATATGTTTTTATTCTACTATTTCTTTAGTATTAGTAGACACATTTACGAGTCATTACTTTATATCTTTAATCCTGGTATGATATTTGGAGATCCCCATTGATGCGTTTTCCCAACAACTTTGTTTTGAGGTTCATATGGGGAATGATTCTTCTATATCTTTTATCTATTGGTAGTGTGAGATATCACTTGGCGGAGATAGGTTCTCATGGGACCTTTTGGTCATCATGATGGAACCCTATAACTTCATATTGGGTATGTATTATTTTTTCATGGTCCTAGTCAAGATTGAATGTCATCACAAACGATTCAGATTCCTTTACATCGATGGGATGAGATTCTCCTTTATAAGAGAGAGAGAGATATCATGACAGGATAAGTGGGTTTTATGAGAAGGAGGCTTCATCCCATTATCCATCATTTTGGGAGTGTAGCCATTTGTTTAGATGGCTCCTCAAGCATTTGGAGTCCTTCATTCATGTATTATTTTATGTAAATATTTCTTGAGGATGCTATGAGACTACCTCTGATGTAGGAGATGGATTTTTGCATCGAATTGCATCTCGATATTTCTCCAATATCATATGAGGCATATCAGATGGACCCTACTGAGCTCTGGGAGATGTGGTTGTAGTTGGAGGACCTTTTAGAGAAGGGTTTAATTATACCCAATGTTTCCCCTTCAGTAAATTTTTTGTTTTTTGTGAAAAAGGAGGATGAATGCCTATAAATTTATGTGGATTATTTTTTCCTGAACCGGGTAATTATAAAAAAAGTACCCATTTCCAAGGGTTGATGACCTATTTTATAAGTTGTGTGGTTTGAGATAATTATCCAATATCGATATCAGGTTTGACTACCAAAAGTTGAGAGTTCTTGAGGATGATATTCCGAAGCTCTCATTATGATTTCACTACAGACACTATGATTTCTTTGTGATTCCTTTCAGTGTGAAAAATTCCCCTATTTTGTTTATTGATTTGATGAACCATATCTTCCAGGCATCATTGGATTGATTTTTGGTTCTCTTAATTAAATACATACTCATATACTCTAATTTATAGGAGGATCATGCATAACACTTGAGGATGGCCCTAGATTTACTTTGGGAGAACCGTCTTTATGGTAAGCTCTCAAAGTACTTGTTCTGGATCCCTGAGGTTCAATTTCTAGGGCATGTCATTTCTGAGAATGGATTAGCTATGAACCTAATGAAGATTATGAAATTATTTCTTGGGATCCATCCAAGAGTGTGTCATAGGTGTAGAGTTTTCTTAGATTATAGGGGGTACTATGAGAGGTTTTGGGAAGACTTCTCCAATATTGAATCCCCTTTTACCGCCCTGATGTGGAAAGGATATTCCTTTACCTGGAATGAGTAGTGCTAGAGGGACTTCGAGGAGTTGAGGTTGAGGTTATGATTTCTTATATTTTGAGACTATTAGAGGAGGTAGTGGACAACATAGTGTATTACTATGCCTCAAGAACAAGGATCAACAGAGTGTTGATGTAAAGATAGGATATTATCGCATATGGGTCAAGGCAGTTGAGACCCCACAAGAAAAGCTACATGACTTCTGACCTAGAGCTGGAAGCAGTAGTCTTTTCTCTGAGGATTTGAAGACACTATCTTATGGGAGGTAACTTTTTTGTTTACTCAGACCATAAGAGTCTCAAGTATGTATTCACCCAGATATACTTGAACCTAAGATAGAGGAACTAGTTGTATTTCCTATAGGACTATGACATTGAGATATTCTATACTCCAGGGAAGGGAAACATGGTAACATATTCCCTTAATAAGAAGTCCTAGGCTTGTTTGGTGTAGGGGGAATCAGAGCAGTTAGCTTCCTTGTAGTTAACCTTGGTTGAGAAGGAGGGTACAACTTTTCTAAATTTGATGATGTTAAATCCTCTATTACTTCAATATGTGAGAGAGTCCCGATTGGGAGACATCAACGGTGAGGTATTTTGTGACCAGATATCCTCATGAGATTCACTAGATGGATATTCTAAAGTAGGGAATCATGTCATACTTTTAAATGGATGGAAAACAGTCCCAAATACGATGAAGGAGGAGGTTATTAGATGAGGATATCTTGGAGAAGAAAAAATCTTATGCATATTGATGTCATAGACCCATGGAGATTGAGCATAGAGACCATATTTTTCTAAGAGTCTCCCCACAATGGAGATTGTTGAGATTTTTTAGAGGAGGAAATCTATCTATGAGTTTCATCAGGACGTTCAAGATATTTTATAGGGTCGGTGAGGTTTCTTACTACCTCACCCTACCCCCACAGTTAGAGTGGGTGCATGATATCTTCCATATGTTGCAGTTGAGGAGATAAGACCCTATGCACGTTATTGAATGGGATGACATGGACATCGAGGATGGATCCACTTTTGAGGATAACCTTGGGATGATCAGGGATCAGAAAGAGAGTACCCTGCATGGATGGATCATTCCCTTGTTTCTTGTGCTGTGGTAGCACGAGAGCATGCAGGAGAGCTCCTACAATTGGGAGAACCAAATACGGGCTCAATATCCCAAGTATTTTGTATTGTTTTATCTTTTTGGGGATAAAAATCATGAAGGATTGAATAATATAGAGACCATGTTTTTTCCTTTTAAGACTTTGGAATGAATCTAGAAATATTTTCAAAGCAAGGTGTAGAGACGACATGTGATTCCAAGGCCCAGTGTTCCCGGAATTAATTTTATAAAAATATTAAAAATATTTTATATCATTCTCACATGGTTTCTTAAATAAAATGGGATAACTCTTAAAAAGAGTCTTGAATTGAAAATCTATGACCAAGGATGAATTCAGAATGTGATATTTACCCTAGGTGCGACCTAAAATGGGTAAGCATGGGGAGTTTAGATAAAACGGTCTTCAGTGGGTGCGTTTAGTGGATTAATTAATCAATTATCTAATTATTTCATTAAACCCCTAAAAATTTAATTCCCTCTATTTAATCCACATTATGGAGTATCTTCAGGGTTAGTCGCATAACCCTTGGATCATTGATAGGATATTTCTTTTTCCTCCATTGGAAAATCTAAATCAAATGATGACAAACCTCCTCATCCAAGAAAATCAAGGCATAGAGAACATAGTGACTTCTCTCATTCCTTGGAAAGCACATTATTCATTTAAAAATGATCCAATATTGAGGAAGGAATCATAATTTTTTCTATTCTTCCCTAATTTATTAAATAGATAGATTATGATCAAATCTATTTCTTGATCTATATTAAATCAAGCATTTTCATGAACCTATGTACCGGTTTTAAATTGTTTATTCCATTTTATCAACCTCATTCATCCCAATTTTTATTTGTTTGCCAAGAATGTATATCCAATGATTTTTTCACATTTTTTCTTGTGTATTTATCCCAATAATTTTTAACATTATTCTTCAATTGGTCTATGGGGTCTTGATTTGACATTGTTGGGTGGGACCGAGCCCGATTGGACCCCTGAATTCCTGGAGGATTTTCATGCGAGGAATGAATTGGCGAATCGGGGATGGATTTTAATGATGTTTGGGTTACATATGATTTATTCATGGATCCCAAATCTTAAGAAGGTTTTGGAATGACATGGGAGGTTCCCCCTATGGAAGTGGCACACAAAACATCAAAAGAATTAATCAGAAATCCATTTTTCAGCCAACAGATGACTGAAAATGATGAACAAAGGCTTCCCCTTATATTTTGGGTAGCCTGGAGGTGAGATTAAAATTAGTGTAGGTGGATTTAAAATATGTAGGCATGGATTTGAGTTTTTGGGAACAAATCTACTACACGCCATATAGTTCGTAAAAACACACAATGTATTCCTCAGAAATTCATGGTTATAGGGTTTCACGAGTTTATAAGTATCACACTCCACATGGGACCCCCACATTCCCTATAACCAAGTGTTGGAAACCCATAGTGTACTCTAGGAGCACACAGATACAACCATAACTCGGAACTGTCCATGTAATGACACATGTATAGAGTACATGTGCATGGTCCTAAGAACACAGGTAGAACCCTGTGAAAGAGGATAATCCATGTATATATGTACATGAGTATGGGAAAGCATACAATGAAACAACTTGGAGCACTATAAGGACCTCGGGTGGCTGAGGCCCACCATGTAGTTCCTCTATATGATATGTAGGACCACATGGATAGTTATCCATGTACTATAAGGGACACGACCAAGAAGAATAGTGTAACCACATTTTGTGTGGGTCCCCTTACACATCGTATACCCCTACTTCCTTTTGAGAAAAGTTATACCTCTCATATCTCTTATGTTTAGACTTGGATTTTGGCTCACGAGTAGCCTACCCTGGGTGTTTTAACATATAGAACATGATGGTATCCTTCATAGTGGATTTTGAGATATAATACAAGGTGTTCCAAGTGTGATTCTTCTTTAGGTAGTGATTGATGGCAGTAGAGATCACGAGGGATCATCATATTGGTACTCCCTATGGCATTAGGGTGTGGGTCCTCTATCTAGTAAGTGGTAGCCCCTATAGAATTCATGTGTGGGTCCTCTTTCTATTTAGTGGTAACCTCTATGGAATTAGGGTGTGATACCTCTATCTACTGAGTGGTACCCCCCTATGGTGTTAGGGTGTAGGTCCTCTATCTACTAAGTGATATCCTCTATGGAATTAGGGTATGGGTCCTTAATCTATTGAGTGGTACCCCATAGGAATTAGGGAACAAGTCCTGTATCTACTAAGTGGTACCCCCTATGGAATTGGGGTTCATGTCCTCTATCTACTGATTGGTACCCCTAATGGGATTAGGATGTGAGTCCTCTATATACTATGTGTTTCCCCTTACTGGATAGGGAATAAATCTATACATTGATTGGTTCCCCCCTGATGCGCTAGGGAATAAGTTCTCTGCTCGAAGATTGTACCCCTCGACAGTGTGGCACAGTGGCGAGGTGTGGGCTCTCTACATAGTTTCTCCTATAGAAAGACACATGAGACATTGGGAATCGATGATGGACCTTTGGGGTTGTTGGTACTCTTTTCTTGGGATGGGATGTGATATAGTGATCCCCTTTCTATATCGTTTTGGATTCTTTTGTTGACCATATATATATATCTGTATCCATGTCATTGGATTTTGTTACACTCTTACTTTGGGTTGATATGTAAATTCCTATTGTGTCTCTTAATTTTTCTCCCTCATCTTTTGGGGAGTCCTACAAGGTACACATATACTCACCCCTGCATAGTCTTTTCCTGTACATTTCTTATCATATGAAGATGATAGATAAGTCAAAGATGATTATAGAAGAGTATAGGGATACCTGGTGCATTTGAACACATACAATGGTCAGGGATTGTAGATTTGGAGCTGGGCTCTCTCATCATTTTAATTTTCAATTTTTGTTAGTTTGGGACATCTGGTTTATTGGGAATGTATTGTTTCCCCTTTACTTTTTATTTTTCAATGTAATACTCTTTTTTCCCCTAGAGATTTTGTATACATGGTTATTACTCTAGATGTTGCATCATTTTCTTTTATTCATATTCACTTATTCATTTATATGGTTAGGTGTGTTCATAAAGGTACATTAGGAAAAGGCCTCCCATACTAGTTAGGCATTTTGACACTTGTTTCTAGCCCCTAACCTATGGAGGAAGTCTTGGGGTAGTTGCGTCTCAAGCTAAGTTGGTTTGGGTTATGAAAATGGTGAAAACATATGAGGGTGCTTATAATTTAACACTTCCTTTAGATCCCATGTCTCCCACTCATACTTATGGTTTACCTATAGTACTTTAACTAGGAAAGTTGCCTTGTTTAATATAAATTTATCTCTATGGTCCAAGATCTTCAACAATTTATTCTCATAAGAGAGATAATCTTCTAGTTATACCACATCTAAATTTAGTATATGTGATGGATATGGTATGTACTTCTTATAGAGGGATACATGGAACATGCCATGTACTTGAGACATGGTTATTGGAAGTGCTAGTTTATAGGTTACATCTTTGATGTGATCAATAATCTCAAAGGGTACAATGTAATCGGGACTTATCTTTCCCTTCTTCCTAAATATCATTAATCTCTTCTATGGAGATATGTGAAGGAATAATTCACCACAAACCTCAAACTCCATGTCTCATTGACAATTTCCATCATAGATCTTATGTTGACTTTGAGTATCCCAAATGTGATACTGAATGGTCTTTATCTTTTCAACCATTTCAAGACCCAAAAACTTGTGTTCACTAACTTCATCCCAGTACATATGTGTTCTATATCTCTTCACATAAAGGTCTTTGTATAGATCCATTTGGATGCTTGAGTGGAAAATATTATTTTATGATAAATCAACCAAAAGAAGATGCTGATCTCATCCTCCTTTTAAATCCATAGAGCATGCTATCAACACGTCTTAAAGTGTTTAGATAGTCAAATCAGATTGGATATTAGTTTGGGGGTGATAAACCATACTAAAGTTTAAATAATTGTTTAGAACATGTTGGAAACTTTTCCACAACTTGGAAGTAAATCTTAGATCTCATCTAGATTCAATTGATAATGGTGTTCTATGCAGCCTCACCACTTCTCTAATTTATATCCTTGAAAGTTGATCGAGTGAGGATTCCTCCAAAATTGTAATTAAACAAGTAGTCTTTGTAATATGATCCACCACAACCCTATAGAATTATTTCCTCTTGACGTATTCAGATCACTAGTGACAAAGTACATGGTGATATTTTCCCTTTTCCATGTAGGTATGGGTAATGGTTGCATCATCTATTTATATTTTTTCCTTTCATCCTTAACCTTATATTAAAATAAGAACATTGATATATATTCTACAATCTTCTTCTTTGTATTATCTTTACAGTAGCGCTATCAGAGTTATTGAAACATATTTATGCTCCTTGGGTAGATAGAGAATGTCAAATCATGTTTATTATTAAATAAATCATTCTTTATATCATGATTTGATGGTACAAATAGTAATTAACCAAATCTTACAACTCCTTCTTCATCAATTTTGAACTCTGAGTATATTCCTTTTCTTATATCTTATGACATATTTTGTGTTTCTACATCATCGCTTTGATCATCATTTTCTTCTCCATAAGGGATAGTTGATAAATAATTTGATAAAGGAATGAAGATGTTACTTTATTTATGATCCCCATGTATATCATTTTCAAGTATAGTAATATTTTATCCTTCAAAATTCTTATCATTGATATGGTTATTGGATAATTTGTACTTTGAGTATCTTCTACTATATTTTATTTCTCAGGATGGTTGTGGATTGAGTAGTCATAGTCCTTTATTAGCCCTAACTATCTTTTTCATCATATATTAAGCTCCTTTTGTGTGAATATATACTTTAGGATCTTATAATCCATATATATTTCACACTTCTCCCTATATCGATAATTAAACTAGATTTTCAATGAGAATATCACTAAATCCAACTCTAGATCATTCATTGGATAGTTCTTCTCATGAACTTTGAACGACCTTGAGGCATATGCTATGACTTTATCATTATTCATTAGTACACAATTCAATACCTTCTTTAAAGAATTGTTTTATACCACGAAAAGTTCTCAACTTAAGGGAAGTATAAGGATTGGTTCAGTTATAATCCTCCTTTTCAATTCCTTGAATCCCAATTCACATTTATCTGTCTAGGAAAACTTTACTCTATTCTGAGTCAGATTGGTTAGTGAGTTTGAAAATCTTAATAAGTTTCTCAAAAATCATCAGTAATACCTAGTTAGTCCAAAGAAACTATGAATCTCTATTAAAGATGTTTGTTTGGGCTACTAATCAATTTCCATTATCTTATAAGGGTCCACTGATATCCCTTTTCTAGTGATAAAATTCCCCAATAATGATACTTTCTCCATCCAGGACTCACGTTTACTATACATTGAATATAAATTCTACTTTTTTAAATTAATTATAATAGTATTAAAATGCACCTCATATTCCTCCTTTATTTTTGATTATATAAAAATATAATCCATAAATACTACCTCAAAAGTTTCAAGGTAATCTCTAAAGACTATTAATTAAGTCCATAAATATTTTTAGAGCATAAGAGATTTTAAAGTCTATCCCTATGAAATCATAGTGTTTATACCTTATTAGAAAGGTAGTCTTAGGAATATCTTATTTATTTTCCTTTAATTGGTGATATTATGACCAAAGGTCTAACTTAGAGAAATACTGGTCCCCATGTATTTGACCAAACAAATCATCTATCCATGGGAGTGGATACTTGTTATTTATTTATATTTTTTTGAGTTCATGATAATCAATGCAGAGGCACATTTACCCATCCTTATTCTTGATGAAGAAGTCCGGTTCACCACAAAGTGAAGTAATCACACATATAAAACCCTTTTCCAGATTATCTTGTAACTACTTTTTGAGTTCTTATAACTCAATGTTATCCATTATTTAGGGAGTCTTGGATTTATTCCTAGATCTAGGTATAAGTTTTATTGAGAACTCAATATATCAGTCAAGAGGAAGACCAAAAAATTCTTTAGGGAATACATCTGTATAATCTTTTACAATGGGAATGCCTTCAAGAATTATTCTACCCTTTATCTCAATCATTAGGTATATATATACTTTCTTATAAGGAAATAATATCCACTCTTGAGAAGAAGTTTCCAAATGAGATTCATCCTCCTCCTTACACTTGTATATAATCGAAGGATGAATTAGGATGTGAAGAGTGATCTCCCTATCCCAATAGTTGATGTTGCCTTTATATAAGGACAACCAATAAATGAACAATACAACATCAAACTCCACTAAATTAAGTAGTATAAGATTTAATAGGAGGTTCATTCCACAAACATTTACCAGGGATGAGTTATATACTTGAGATGCAATAATTTCCCCATTTTTTTTCTCATAGATAACTCAACCTCTATGTTTTAAGGTGGTGTTTTAATAGTTATACTAAACATACATGATATGAAATAATGTTTATAACTAGAATCAAAAATCAAATTCTCTATTCTTAAATTAATAAATAATCTATCTATGACCACATCATTGTAGGGATATACCCTAGTAGTTTTAATAACATATTCCCTTCCTTTATCTCTAGTCCTTAGAGGTTTTTTTATTGATTTTATCCAGAAAACCTTGGATTATGAAACTGGTTCACATAATTACCATGTTCCTTATAGTTGAAAAACTCTACTGAAGGCCTAGTATTGATCTGAAACTTCTTCTTTTTCTATTGTGTTATTGGGTTTATTAATCTCTCTTAAGCATTGATTATCATTATACCCCTTTTTCCACATTTTAATCATCTTTAGGTTCTTTTGATATAGTTTTTGGGATGCTTCTTCCAACAATTTTGAAATGTGAGAATTTGAGTTTTCTTTCTACCATGAAATTATCCATAGATCCTCTTGAATTAAACCATGTTTTACTCTTTTTATCTCCAGCCACATGAGACCACTAAGAGTCACTAAAATTTTTCTCAACCTTAGTAGAAGAGTATAAAACCTCTTCTTAGTTTTTAAAGTATTGAATGTCCAAATATTTTCATATTCTTATCTTTAATCCACTAAATAAGAGGTCCAACTTACTTTTCATGCTAATGATTATTTCCATTGAAAATCATTGTTATGCTCGATGATTGATTGTAGGGGGTTGAGTTTTGTGCAATCATTCACTTTTGGCTCACAATTTTTGAATTTATTCCAATAATATTTGTTCATGGATCTAGAAACACCCAATGATTCTATATCCATGTGGGACCTATTTTCCAAAGGTAGGTTCTCATTGGGAAGTTTGGACAATGACACTTAAGAACTCACATTGGTCGAGAGGATGAGAGGTCGGGATCATCACACCCTTTTGGGGGGAATTGTTGCCTACTCCAGGGCTCTCTTATAGATTTAATATATGTTTGTCAATCCTTCATTAATTTCCAAGTATTACATGGGTCACCCTTAAATTAATAATTAATTATTAGCATGTATGGAATTTAGAATCATCTTTATGTATTTGAGATTCTTCATCAATGGAGATATTTGTATGTATCTGAGGTTCTTGATCAATGTTATCCTCTTATATACTGATTAGAGACTCTTTTTTCATTTATTATAACACTGATTTTGGGCCATATAGTGGGGTTCTCTAGATTGAATCATCATTCAGGGAGATAGGAGTTGTGTTGATTTCAGGATCAAACCAATAAGATGGGTATATATCCTTGTGAAAGTAATTGTAACCCATGTAGTTCAGTTCCACTTAAAAGGACATATAAAAACTTTTAATGCCATGTAATGAGGAAAAAATCATACTATTTAATGTCATGTGCCAAGTATGTCTAGGTGAAAGGTTCATAGTTAAATTTTAGTGTGGGCATTATACTGAAGCGAATCAGGAAACCTAAGAGAGATATGGACCCCCAAGTTGAATAAGACTCTACCCAGAATGTGGCATAGAAGAATTAGGGCTGATTTGGGGTGTTGTTTTTGAACATCAGAGAGGATTCCTATGTATCCCATTTGGACAAGAATCAAAACCCATGTAGTTTGGTTGTGGGTACTCTCACCTATGGAGGCCCTATGAAGGTTTGTATTATAGGAAAGTATGGACCTTTGAGAGGATTATCTTGGGAATTAATTCTAAGAATTATGACCTAATGATTTGAGATATTTTTTAGAGATTACTCCTAATGAGGATGACCTAGTGATTGAGTATGGTTAGGGAATATACTAAATAGGAGGCTTATGGTTGGTTGAGGCTTACACTTGGAATGATACCCATACATTTGGTTATGATTGGGGATTATATCAAAAAGGATGCCCATAGGTTTGGGATCTTGTGGATGTTAGGATCACCACTAACCTCTAAGACCATGTGAGTTATGCTCAGTGTGAGAAATTAGAGGGAGTGTTAGATATAGATAAACCACACAATCTCTTTTGTCCACTAGTGGATGAGTCAAAAACCCAAAGGGAGAGGGAAATAGAGTGGGATTCATCACCTCCCACTCATTGTTGTACCATAGACCCAAAGGGAGAGATAAAGGGCTTCGAAGTGCCCCTGTACCCTTCTTTGTTTTGGAATCCAAGATAGTCACATTGGACTACCCATCTAGACACAACCTAGGGGTATGGAGAAGAAATGAATGAAGTAGGAGAGGTCCAGTAAAAAAGGATAGGGAATTTTTCCATGTGGTATGTATTAAAATTGGTTCTTGGTGGAAGATATGAGGATCTCATTTCCTATAAAAGGGGAAGAGAAAGTGTGATCGTCACCCTCTACTCCCAGATCTGGAGGCCCCATGTCTTATATACAACTAGGGAATGATATGTTCCTAACCCTAGTATCCAATAACTGGAGTTCCCTAACACTACCTCTAGGGTTGGTGTCCACATGAACAAAGGGATGCATACTCACATGCACCTCGAGGATCCTACCCATTAGGTAGTACAAGTGTAGGAAACCTCTAACTGAAGGAATTCATACCCAAATGTTAGACATTATGGTTCTCCTCTTATCATGGTTTTTCAAGTTTAGAGGCTTTAGTGATGGTCTCCATTTGGTCCCCCTCATATGATGGATCCAAGGAAAAAGAACCCTACCATTGGTAGCTTGGAAGAGGGATTAACAGAGGCTCATGTAGGTCCTATATTAGAGAGAAAAGGTGCTTTGTGTAGGTCCTGAGAGGAGTTGGAAGTGATTCGTGAATGGGGAATAGGTATGTGCAGGCTGGAGATGCATTAGCCAATGGACCACCTGGGAAAAAACACTTGGGTGAGGCTTTATTCAGGTAACCCCAAGTTTCATTGGGTGTCCTTGGATAGGTATTGAACAAGACCCTAATTAGGGAAGGGGCCTCACGCAAGTGGTTTCCCACTATAGGGAAGGGATCCTCCTGTAGGTGTCTTGTGTTTCATACCCTAAAGGGGATTTTATCCTCCTCATCCCCCTTACTTCTCTCTTATCTTGGGTTTTAAAGACTTACCTGACATTTTTTTGAAGACCTAGGTGAAGGGACTGCATGACCAATGCTTTAGGGATTCTTCCTATTGTACAGTTGTGCAAATGAGGAGCCTTGGGGTCCTATTTATAGGAAAATAGGGGACTATGGTTAAAGGAGTTACTTTTTGTAGGTCTATAGAATAGGTGACTGACATAGGTACCCTGTACAGGGGTGCCTGGTTCTTTAGTTCCATGTAGGGGGTTTTCACAAGCCTTGTAATGCGTATGGGTGTGCACGTATGCCAACTTTGGAAGGTTACTTCTTTTTTTATCAGGGTTCTTTCTCTCTAACATTATTGAGGTACTATTCATAATATTTTCATCCCACTTGAAAAATGGAGTGTCAGAACAATCCCCACCCCCTCCAGATTGGATTCGATTGAAAGAAGAGGGCCTAATCCTCATGTAGAATGAGAAAATATTATGAAGGTGGTATAGGTCAGCCGTGTAGGGTTACTACATAAGTTGGTTGTGTAGAACCAATGCACAGTTCTTTTGCGCAAGTCCATGGTACAGTTCTAGTGCATAAGCTCCATGTTCAGGCTAATAATACTTATAAATACCTCTAACCCCTTTGTTTATTTCTTCCATTATTCACTCATTCCTCTTGATATCATCTCACATGTCATTAACCCAGCTACACCACACTTATCTTTTTTATGAAGGTCTCCCAAAAAATTTCTTACGGTAAAACCACTTGAGCGATGATGCTGAACGAGATGAACCTCAACAAGGATCCTTATGTGAAGGACCTGATCAGGGAGCTTGAACAAAGGACTTGATTGAGGCTCCTGTGTGGGAGACCTGACCAAGGGTCCTATGTGAAGGCCTTCCTTTTCCAAAATTTTGAATTCATCCTAGTTAAAATTTTAACTTTTTCTAAATCAATATTTTGACTTAATGAGAAAAAATGATGCATTATTATTGGTTTTCAATGGTTCCTCCAAAGGTTTCTCTCGATAAAGCTAATGGACATGCATTGAATATGATCAAGGATTTTATGATGGATTATTATGACATTGTTTAATCCACTCTCCAAAATTTGGAAAACCATTTGGCATTGTGTCAGTGTGAGTATACATTAATAAAATACTTACCCTTGTAGGATCATAGACTTCTGAGGGATTCCCTCTTCCCATAGGCTAATAGATACTTCACTAAATCTTGGTTTTTGTAACATAAAAATTGTTTTCCACCAATGACTCATCCAAGGGTGTATACATAAAGGAAGGAATGGTTCCTAATAATTGTTTCTTACAACACATCCAATGCACCCCATACCTAAAGCCACACACCATAGAGTCGGATCCTCACATTTATGACTCAAATTTCCATGATTCACAGACAGACCAATCACAAGGTTTGAAGGAGGAATGTTACTTCTAATTTGGAGGGGGATTCAATATTGAATGAATGTGGTTGTACTGGGTGCGCCAAACTTGTGCATATTTTTAGAAGATGAAATATGTCAGAATATATGAGGTTGTTTGGGTAGGTGAAACTTATATTTACAAAAACCATGAAATCATTCCTGATCTGCTGAGTCAAGGAAGTCCCCAGACAAATTATTTTCATCTAATTCATGGTGAAGTTGGTATTATACTTTGGGATATATATAAAATTTATAGAGCCCCTATTCTTGACGACATGTATGATGAATTTATCCCACTGAAGAAAATGTGGAACGATGCCAAAAGGACACCACCTTTATCCCACAATCTTTTTAAGGTGGATAAGAAAGTGAAATCCAAAGACCCTCACCCCAAGGGTGACATACATCATGGAAAGTGGATGAAGGATTTCCTCAATCTATAAGAAGTAGGTCCCACTTTCCATCACCCTACAAGATTCCCCACTTTAGAGAATCAAATTTCTTCTAAAACATTATAGACCACATTAGAGAAGGGAGAGTAAACCAAATGGGGTTAAAAGTTAAATTATAAATTTAGACTCGCTCATATGGCTTCCTAAAAATGTGTCTAAGTATTTAATTACTATAAGTTTGTGAGTATAATGGTGGTCCAAGTCCATGGACATTTATTATAGCAGCTAAACTAGGAGAAGGAGGATATATAGGGTTGGATTCTCCTTTCATAGAGAGGATTTATAGGTGTTCACTACATGCGTACAATGGGAAGTCACCATTTAAAATTTCAAGTCCATTTAAAGTGCTATGGGGGTAGATTGCAGCACACTTTAGTTCTTATATTGTGCTGAGCCTAGTTAAAGTCCCTAAAAATTGATGTCACCCATTTTTCTAGGAGGTTTCTGGAATCCAACCTCTATCTCTAAAGTATAGTGAAGTGATGAAGATACTGAATTTAGCAAGAGAATTCAAATTCTTCCTGTATGGTGATCCACAAAATAGTAAATTCACTGATAATGGTAAGGATGATGAAGAAATAAAGGAGTAAATGGTGTCATTTAGAGATAGTGTACTGGAGGCTCACATTGATAGAAAGATCATCTGTGAGGTCTATGATCTATATCAATTTACCCACTAGTTCGAATATTTGTAATAGTCTAGCATCTGCCTCCCCATGAATGTTAGGATTCAAAAACACTCAATGGTGGCTTGATAGATCTGGATCCTAATGGTCATGGTGGTGTCAAAAATGTCAATTAAAATTACTCCATTGGGTGCATCAATTAGACTGGAATATGGGTATTCCAGTGAATGGATTACATCATACCCTCAAGGGGTATTAATGAAAGAAATTCACTAGGTCGAATCCATAAAAACTGATAGTTATAGCACGCACAATAGAAAGGTTTAAAATAATGTTGACGATGTAGAAGCTCCCAAATCTTAAAGATAATATCAGGAGAAGACCACCTAGTACGCTAGGGTTGAGTGAATTACACCTTCTGATCCAAGGAGGCCTATTCATTCTCACTGAGAGGAGACTTAGGTTCCGATCACCTAGTCTTATATGAGGGAAGAGAGGACTAAAAATACTTTAAAGTAAAAATATGTCAGGAATTCCTCGCAACCATCTACATCATATCCAAATTACATGTATCCCCTAATAGTGAAAGCTTGGTGGGGTGTATCTCACGATATCAGGGATGCATGGGTGTTTCTACAGACTGGAATACACATTCTAGAGTTGGGAGATATCATATTACCCTATGATTTCCACCCTGAAGGTGATTTATATTAGGTGGGGAGATATGTTCAAGATATGGAGGCATCAATATATGCAACTGATGATCATATCCTAGTCACAAATAATGTGTAATACATACGGGGCCGAGGGGAGATTA
Source organism: Viscum album (assembly GCA_963277665.1). NCBI lineage: Eukaryota > Viridiplantae > Streptophyta > Magnoliopsida > Santalales > Viscaceae > Viscum > Viscum album. The sequence goes on from OY728119.1 coordinate 649,916,859, forward strand.
AGGGGGTAACTGGTCAAACCAAATAGGAATTGATGAATACCTGTCACGAACCAACTTGGGTTGACCTTGAACCAGTCACTTGAGCCGGTCTATAGAATGGACCGAAGGGTGTTCCTAATCCCCATGGGCTGAAAACTAGAGTTGGGAATCAAAACTCGCAGTTGGGAACAATTTATCCCAGAAAAAAAATATAAACAGAAATAAACCAGAAAAAATAGGTAAAAACTAATAGTGAAAAATAAAATAAAGATAACCAGCTAGAAATACCTTCATGTTACCCCATGGGTCACCTCCAAACATAAAACCATGATCACTCCAAGAGTTATCCAAGAACAGAAGTTGAAACTAAAAAGTAAAGTAGGTGTGAGCACCAAGATGCTCAGTAGAAAATCCAAGGAATTACAATGCCCTATTCCCTTACCTTTAAAAAGAAATCCAATTATTCTAATTTTAACATAATACATAATAAAGAAATGTTTTTCATTATTTTCAAATTAAAGTCACAAGTTGACATTTTTAAGGAAATAATTTATGTTTCAAAATATTTTCAAAATAGATTCCAAGAGTGTATTAAACTTTTGAAATGAAAAGAAAGCAGTTTAGATAGAAATGTGGTTTTTTACCAATGAGTCAAAAAGTATGAAACAACTAAAATGAAAACTAGATCACAAGAACCATATTGTAAATGAGAACCATGGGAAATCCCTATAGGTAACTCGGACAAATGGGACCCTACAGACCTCATACCTCGGTGAAAAATTAACCATATCAATATTTGTTCTCATGCAAGATCCACTAGTATGGACCATACCTATAACCCAGTGGTCCCCAGTCATCATAAAAAATTTTAGTTAGTGTTGTAGCTTCAATCCTATTAGACTAAACTAGGACAAACCACTACCAAATCATCTAACATACTAGTCCTAATGTGCCCACCTAAGTACCTAGTGTTTCCCATGTGTTCTATTTCAAATGGTGGTGAGGTTTTATCATAATCAAAAAAATAAACACAACACTTTCTTTATCCCAAAATCCATTCAACCTATCACCACTGTTCTCCCTCCTTAAGAATATTCCCCATTTTATGTCACATAACATCACATAAGCCTCTTCGTTAGGTACATATCACAAATCACACATTTAACATACACACCATGTTTCTAAAACAATGGGGGCATGCCTTAAGAGGAATTTTTCACATTCACAAATCTTTTTCAAGGTTCCAAACGAGATTCATTACTCCAAAAGAATGATTTTTCTTTAGAAAACATGTTCACCCAAAACCTATTTTGGAAATCACTATGGAACTCTTTGGAAATCAAACAGGTCATTACCCTTTTAAAAAAAATCGGTCGAAAGGCCACACATCTTTGGAAATACCAGTTTCACATTAAAAATATCTAGAGAAACAATTTTAAAGAACCACAACCATTTATACACACACTCACACACACACACACACACATATATATATATAAATTCATTTCATATGAAAAAAGGAAACACACTTTCAAAAGAACGCTAAGCAATAATGGAAATTCTAAATAAAGATCAGGGAATAGGGAACCTACCTCAAGTAGAACGAAGCCTTCCACTTAAGCTCTTAGTACTTTCTAACTAAATGTTGTTGCTCCCCCACTACGCATATGCACCTTCGCACAAATACAAGGACACCTATCCCCTACGCACAAATTCACATGTCCCATGAACATAAGCAAGGGGAAACTTATAGGTATGATTATATTCATATAAAATCCTCCACTCACCTTCATATGCATTTTTATATATAAACATAGGCACACATATCCCTATACATGTATATTCAATGCCATGGATTAATATACATGTAATAGGGGAACCTACATGTATATATTCACTTACGTTTGCATATACAAGAGAGTCTCCCTTGGACCGACGACTCGAAACCACTCGGAACGGTCCATCACACTACACAACAATTAAAAGGAACCTTAAAACATCAAAAGAACACCATAAATCAAATGTGAAATCAACCAGCAACATAAACTTCTATTCCTCAAAACACAAAACTTTTCACGAAGGCAATCCGAGACCGCTTCACCTTACACGCATATACATTTTCATATATATATATATATATATATAAATATAAATATATATATATATATATATATTTTTTGACCCAAATACATATTCCTTATTCCATGAGGGAATATTCACAATGAGTATACATATATATACATTCTTAACCATGTATATAAATATAAGTCTTTGCCACCAGCAACTCGAACTCACACCACAATGACCAAAACACACCACAATGATGCAAGAGAGTCTACAAATTACCAAAGGCTCTAATTAATACTAAGTTGAACAAGGAAATAATATAAACCTCACCCTAACCGACGAACGGAGATTTGGAATCAGACTAAATCCACTTTGACTTCGGTAGTTGATGTTGAAACGTGAAGGAGGGGACCCGAGAGACCCGATGCAATCCCCAATAAGGAATAAAAACGTAAAAAATAGGTTAAAACCTACCCTATGTTTTCAGCCAAATACAATAAGGCAACGAGAAGAATAAAAATCAGCCAAATGAAGAAGGATAGGGAGGGAGAGGACTCACTATGAGGTTTCGACCAGAAATACCCAAAAATCTGAGTGGAAAGGGTAGTGGAAGGGATCTCTAGAAGGAGGGGGTTGTGTGGCCATGGAAGAAGAGGGAGGGGGGGACTATTAGTAATGGAAGTGGCAGATTAAGCTTGGAACGATGACGATGGCGGCGATAGGATTAGGGGAGGAGGTCGCCGGTGCGACTTATCGGTTAACGAGTGAGGAGGTTGACTCAATGGGAGGGAGGCATGCAGTTAGAGAGGCGAGAGAGGACGGATCACATGGCGCACCAGTGAGAAAGGAAGAGAGGAAAAAAAGAGAAAAAAAATAAGAAAAAAAAATAAAAATAAAAATAAAAAATGAAAACATTATAATAATAATATAATTAATAATGATAATAATATTAATAATAGTATTATCCTAAAAAATGTTATAAAGGAAAATAAAATACAATGCACTGGATAGGGGCGTGACAATTCTCCCCACTATGACACTTTCTGCCCCCAGAAAGTTCCAAAAGACTCAACTATTCAAAGATTGAATTAAGGACGCAATGATTCTAAAAATGAAACCCCTACCACTTGAGGGTAGAACATCACCTTCCACCCATGGCCTAAAACCTTGAGACCCATACTACCAAGCAAAAGAATCAATGACACGAGACTCACATTTCCAAACACAACCACAACTTGGAACACCCCGACCCCTAACTTAGAAATAACTAGGGTACGCTCCAGATATCCAATGAACATTATCCATATGACCCATCATCTAGGAAATCAATCTACATTTATTAGGGTTGAGTAGAGAATAGGCAAAGAGTTTCCCCAACAAGAACACCTTGAAGACTAAGTTATCTGTGAATTTTTCGTATGCTATTCTCCCCACCATATTAGGACTCTATCCAAATACCGACTTTCCCAAATTGAAAAAAATTAGTAAACCAATCAAGACCCTTAACACTGGTGTGACCCCTCAACTTTCTAAGTCACACCCGACCAACTTGAGGGAAGACATTGGCGAGACCCATAGTGGGTCTCCCCACCATATTATAAATTGAGTAGTACAATTGCACCCACATGGGAACTCTCAATTCAGTTTCAATAACGCAGATTGAATTTCCCATTATGAACCCACCAACATGGGATGACCCTAAACATAGGGTGAGACATCAACATATACCAGCCTAAAACCCACAGTCCAAGGGTAATCCAAACAAAAGAGACACCGGACAAACTCCAAGCCAAACCATGATTCATAATATCCATAAACTGCATACATCTCCAAACAAGCATCACCCAAAAGCTAGAATTGTTCTAAAGATAGAACAACCACTTAAAGTTTACGCTAACAAGGTATAACCATTTAAATATTATAGAAGAGGCCAAGAAGACCTCCAAAATAAGGACCAAATAAACTCAATTAAAAACAAACGATTGTGTGGTCTTAGGAATGAGAAACAAGAACTGATGAAAAAATAATTCCAAAAACATATGCCTCCGGTTCACCCTCTACAATAGATGGAGAACCCTTCATGAGTACCTTCAAGAATAAGATTCCCATTTTTCACAGTTCATTCGCAGCGACCCCAACTTGCAAGGAGAAGGTATAAATCACAATTTTCTAGCCTAAACTTGACCCTTAAAACAAAACTAAGAGAACTTTCCATCACAAAATCTTGAGTTTCTAAAGACCTAAAGAAACACTTGACTTCCTCATGTTACACTGAAACCCCTATCGAACCTCGACCACCATAGAGAAAATAAGAAATAATGAAAACAAAATAACCCCACCACTCTACTGGGGGTTTGCGTAACACTAAAAATTGAAAATGATCCATCAGGGACCTTTGGACATTTCTGAGTGGAATACTTTAAACAAGAAACACAAAAACAACCTGAATTACATCACAAAACAAGTTTCCGCAATGAACCATAAATCATTAACTCAAACTCAAAACATCATTTCAACCTTGAAACACTAGCTCAAAAATAAGAATCAAGCCCATAAACTAATACATCACAAAACCAAACCATAACCAAATAAAATATCAACTAAAATAACACCAAATAAACATCAAAAACCAATCCTAAACCCCTCTTTCACAAATGAACATTTTCAAAACCATCTCATTTCAAAACCATCTGAATTCTAAAAAACCCTTTTAAAAACACACTTTCCTTTTTTTAAAATTTCTTAAAAAAATCACCCCAACACATTACTAATCAAAACATGCTTTTGGAAAAACAAACAAACCTTGAAAAATAAGTACCCACCATTGGTATTCCATGAAACCTCATGTGTGTACATTCTTGTGCCAACTTGGGAACCCATCCATGAATACAAACAACCATCCACATCTAATTTCATTCATCCATACATGTGGGAATCAATAGGAATACCAAAGGTCAAACAGATCATTTACAAATTCCAATTTCCAAGAAAAATCAGCTTCACACTTCACGAAAATTTCAAAATCCCCAAAAAATTCAAAATCCACTTCTGATTTATGCTTTACAAAATCTTTATAAGATCCCAAAATAGTTCCCAAAATAAAATCAATTTTCAAAACAACTCATTTCATTTTCAAACAAGTCAAGACTTTCATTTTGGAAATCCAATTTTCAATAGACTAATTAATAATTTTGCAACATAAGAAAAACACCCCAAAACAAGCTAAAACTAATACAAAGAACATATCAAACCAACCAATTCACACAATAGATCAATATTAAAAATCCTAAAATAAACATTTTCTATACACAGCTTGGCCGCATAGTTTGGAAGATCATGCGCCAACTAGGTGAGCATACAGAAAGTCATCAGAGGTAATTACGTGGTCTTCACATGGCTTTCCATGACATGAACAACAACCATGAACCCCACTAAAATGACCACAAAATTCTAATAACAACTATAAACACCCAAAAAAGACTAGGGACCTTGAAAAAAATTGAGATCCAAGCACAAGCTTCGAGGAAAGACCATCCTGAACCACCCTAGAAATTAAAGTGTCATTCCGAATAGGTGGTGATCAACCACCTACCCCAAATTAACCACTTGGATTATAAAAATACTAACTTCAAACTATCGAACATCCCCAAAGGACATGGGTTAAACCACCCTCTAATACCATTTTTTCATGAACCAACTTGGGTCGACCTTGAACTGGTCACCCGAGCCGGCCCGCGGCATGGCCTGAAGGGCGTTCCCAATCCCCAAGGGTTGGAAACTAGTGTTAAGCATCAAAACATGTAGTTGGGAACAATTTAGACTAGAAAAAAAATATAAACAGAAATAAACTAGATAAAATAGGTAAACACTAACAGTAGAAAATAAAATAAAGATAACCAGCTAGACATACCTCTAAGTGACCCCATGGGTCACCTCCAAACATAGAACCATGCTTTCTCTAAGAGCGATCCAAGACTATAACTTGAAACTAAAATGTAAATTAGGTGTGAGCACCGAGATGCTCAGTAGGAAATCCACAGAATAAAAATTCCCTATGTCCTTACCTTTAAAAAGAAATCCAATTATGGTAATTTTAAAATAAGACATAATAAAGTAATATTTTTAATTCTTTTCAAATTCAAGTCACAAGTTCACATTTTTAAAGAAAGCATTTTTCTTCCAATATATTTTCAAAATAGATTCAAAGCGTGTATTAACCTTTTGAAATAAAAAGAAAGCAGTTTAAATAGAAATGTGGATTTTCACCAATAAGACAACAAGTATGAAACAACTGAAATGAAAATTAAATCACAAGAACCATGTTTCAAATGAGAACCATGTGCAATCTCAATAGGTTTTCAGGACAAATGGGACCCTAGAGACCTTGTACCTCGGTGAAAAAGTAACCATATCAATATATGTTCTTGTGCACGAGCCACTTGTAGGGATCATACCCGTAACCTAGAAGTCCCCAATAATCATCCAAAAGTTTAATTAGTGTTATAGCATCAATCCTGCTAGATGAAACTAGGATGAACCACTACCAAATCATCTAGCATACTAGTCCTAGTCTTCCCACCTTGGTACCTAGGGTTTCCCATGTGCTCTATTTCAAATAGTGGTGAGGTTTTATCAAAAGCACATAAATGAACACAACACTTTCTTTATTACAAAATCCATTCAACCTCTCACCACCATTCTCCCTCCTTAAGAAAATTCCCCTTTTTGTGTCACATAACATCGCATAAGCCTCTTCTTTAGGTAAATATCACAAATCACACATTTAACATACACATCATGCTTCTAAAATAACGGGGCATGACTTAATAGGGGGTTTTCACATTCAAAAATCATTTTCAAGGTTCCAAACATGCCTCATTTCTCCACAATAATGAATTTTCTTTAGAAAACATGTTCACCTAAAACCCATTTTGGAAATCACTCTGGAACTCTTTGGATATCAAATCGGTCATTACTCTATTAAAACAAAATCGTCCGAAAGGCCACACGTCTTTGGAAATACTCATTTCACATTCAAAACATCTAGAAAAACACTTTTCAAGAACCACAACAATTTATACATACATACATACATACATACATATATATATATATAGCATATTAATTTCATATAAAACCAGAAAACACACTTTCAAAAGAACACTAAGAAATAATGGAAATTCTAAATAAAGATCAGGGCATAAGGAACCTACCTCAAGTGGAACTAAGCTGTCCAATTCAGCCCTTGGTGCTTTCTAATTAAAAGCTGCTACTCCCCCACTAAGCATATTCCCCTTCGCACACAAGCAAGGACACCTAGCCCCTATGCACACATTTGCATGACCTATGAACATTTGCAAGGGGATCCTTACAGGTATTCTTATACGCATATACCAATCTCCACTCACCTGCATACGAATTTTTATATATACACATAGGCACACCTATCCCCATACATTGATATTCAATGACATGGATGAATATACATGTAACATGGGAACCTATATGTATATATTTACTTACCTCTGCACACACAGGCAAGTCACCCTTGGAATGGCGACTCGAAACCACTCTAAAAAGTGCATAGCACTACACAAAAATTAGAAGGAACATTAAGACATAAAAATAAAACCATAAATCAACTTTGAAACCAACCAGCAGCATAAAAGTCCATACCTAAAAACACAAATTTTTTGATGAAGGCAGCTTGAGACCACTTCACCTTACATGCATATACATTTTCACACACACACACACACACACACACATCCTTTGACCCAAATAAATATTCTCCACTTTATGATGGAATATGCACAATTAGGATACATATATATACATGATTACCCATGTATATACATATAAGTCTTTGTTGACGAAGACTCGAACTCACACTACAATGACCAAAACACACCCCAATGATGCAAGAGAGTCTAAAAATTACAAAAGGCTCTAATTAAAACTAAATTGAACAAGGAAACAAGAGAAACCTCACCCCAAACTTTGACCGATGAGTTTGAAATGGGCTGAATCCGCTTTTCCTTTGATAGCGGATGTCGAAATGCGAAGGAGGGGACCCAAGAGACCCACTGAAATCACTAGAAAGGAATAGAAACATAAAAAATCAGTCAAACCCTACCCTAGGGTTTTGGACGAATGCAATAATGATATGAGAATAAGAAAAATAGGACAAATGAAGATAGAGAGGGAGGTATAAGACTCCCTGTGAAGTTTCGATCAGAAATACTCAAAAATATGAGTGGAAACGGCAGAGGAAGGGATCTCAAGAAGGAGGGGGGTCATGCATCCATGGAAGAAGATAGAGGAGGGGACCATTAGAGATGGAAGCGGTGAACTACACCCAATACAACAATGATGATAGTGGTAGGTTTGAGGGAGGAGGTCACTGGTGTGGCTGGTCGGTTGGAGAGCCAGGAGGTTGGATAAATGGGGGGGAGGTGTGTAGATGGAGAGGTGAGGGAGGAGGGCTCGCACGACACACTAGGGAGAAAGGAAGATAGTAAAAAAAGAGTGAAAAAGAAATAATAATAAAAAATAAGAAAATAAATAATGATAACCTAATAATAATAATATAATTAATAATAATAATATTAATAATTATATTAGACCAAAAAAATGTTTTAAAGGAAAATAAAATACAATGATCTAAGTTGGGGCATGACACTACCTCACCACTAATGATGTATCCTTATTTTTTCCTCATATTTTCTTTCTCTTTCATCTGCTATTATTACATTTTAGGTGATTTATTTAGTAGTTTGGAGTAGAAGAAGAAGGATGAGGAGGAGAAGTAGTAGAGGTGCTTGGATTACCAATGTATGGGCCCACAAGCACCCCCATCAGGGTAGCATCTGAGTCTCCTAATTCCCTTAGATTGTCCATGGGTCAGAGGATGATAATGAAGGAAATTTAGGGGGAGTTCCTTGACTGTCACCTCAAGTGTTTATTTGTAAGAGGATAAATATAGGCCCTTCGTCTCCATAAGAGAGGAAGTGAAAGAGGGAAATAAAATTGTCCCGGCTTATACGTTGCAATAAGTCTATGTGTTGTCATTTTATCTCATGAATTTTTTGACATACGCCTTTGACCATGTTTTCCTTTTACAAAATACATATCACTTGAATACCTTTAGATATCTGAAACCCTTAAAGGACCGAGGAGGATAGCCTAGGGGAGGCACAAACCCATGATGATGAGTCCATCATATTAATGGATGAATCATCAAGAGATGCAGTCATGTCTTCCCCCATTCTTGCAGAGAGGGGAGAGGTACATAGTAAAGTTATATGATCACCCTAAGGTTTCATGTTTGATTTATTAAATTCCCCTTCTCATGATATTTTAGATCTGTTACCTATACTAGAGGACCTTGAAAATGTCAATTTTCAGTCCTATTGTCACTTTGGAAGGGATTGACAAGGATATCAAATGATCCAATGAAGGTGTTGATGCTGACCCTAACTCTGAAAGGATTGATGATGTTGTGCCTAATGAGAAGTCGGTATAGGGGATCGATGGAAGAGACAATTTGGGTCATGAGAAATGAATCTCAGATACCCTTACTAGTGAGGATGCTTCTATGATTGGCATTGTGTATCATGAAATAATGGACCTATTTAATCTAGGAATTGATACCTCAAGATCCCTTATGAAGTTTGAATATTTTAGTATGAAATTGGATGAGTGTGAGTTTTCTAATTCTTGCATTTTCCAAACACAATTGATCTTTTTTCATTTGATGTTTTACATTAAATATCAACTTGTGCAGCTTTTTATATAGAGAACGTTTCTAAGGCACTTCATGAATAAAGCATCGAAGTCCACCCTACTCCCATTACCAAGGGAGTGACAACTAATAATCCCAAAGTGGGATATTCTTGAGATCCCCTGATTCCATTTTCTGAGGAAACTCAAGAGGATACTCCTCATTAGGAGTTCCTTGCTCCATAAACCGAGGATTGTAATACTGGGGAGATATCAATCCTAATAGTTAATCCAACAATAGGTGATTGTTATTAACCATTTTGGTAACTTCACTACCTTTATTGTCTATTAACCTCCTGATGTTACTGAGAGGTGTTACTTTCTTTTTAGTGCCATTGACTTTGGCGACTGATCCTGAGAGGGGGGCTTTTATGTTTGTTCCACTAACATAGGTTTGTGAAACTGAGACTACTTTGGAGGGAGCAGAACAAGGTGAATCATTGAGTGCACTAATCCTATAATAAATCTCTCCCTTAAATAGAGAATTTAAATCCGACTTGGAGAGGTTTGAGGCTCTTTGCACCATGAGACACATTTTCTGGAGGGACATCTACAAGATAGTCAGGGAGACACCCTTGGAATACCCGACATCATGAATTCATCAAATTATATTCATGTTTGGAATTTTAGGATATATAATATTTGATTACCATGATATCGATCTTGCGATGAATTCAAACATTCAACAAAGGGAAAAGGAGTAAAGATCACAATGGGATGTGGCATAGTTAGGAGACTGATTTGAAAATCTTAGGACTACTATGTCCCAGGCTGAGATCATTCATACCAAGAATTTGAAGGAGTTTCAAGATCACCTTGATGATAAATATCTCCAAATGGTGTGCCTTTAAGAAGAATTAAATTCAATATAGGAAGAGGCGGTCCAACTCTACTAATACTTGGTAGTGGATTTGGTATAAAGAAGATATGTTGTTGCTGCACATTAGGAGAATCTCCACAAAGCTGATAAAGATAATATTAAACAATCGATGAGGCTTCGAAAAGCTACAGAAAATGGTTGAGCTAAATTGTAACTCATCATAGCTTATGTTGAGGAAAAACTATAAAATTTGGTATAGAGTCTCTAGTATGTTGAAGTTCCCTTGTTCTGTAGAACATAAATGAAAATGATTTTTGTTTCCAATAACTTTTTCTTGCATTTTTTGTCCATATTTTAATCATAATACAACACTAAAAATGGGTCATTCGATTGAATTCCATCATGTTATAATTACAATAACAAGGGTGAGGGAGAACTCTATTTTTTACTAATCCATGGGGCCTATAGAGCGTAGTTCTATTATTAATAAGGTTATATGGAAAACCTTATAAATGTTTTCTCTTTTTGTTTCATTCCCCTATCTATTTCATAAGCATGATATGGAGAAGACTTAGCGGGACATACTTAGATTTTTCTTAGGCTTCCCTTTATGTGTTTTCATACTAATAAGTTCTATGCATTTTATCTTTTCAGTGCTCATTTTTTTACCTAAACCTCATGGAGTTAAATTCTAGAGAGATGAGACCCAACTTTTACCCACAGTTCCATTTGCGAGTTTTCAAACTGGTGAGTACTGCATCTCTTTTTTTGGATATTTTAAAGTCGCATAGGCTGGTCTTATGTGACTAGTATTTTAGGCCGAATAGATTTGAACATGAGTCTTGAAATGATGAAACAAACAATGCTTGTGGGAAAGAACGTTCTGACATTATTTAGATACCCAATGATGAGTTTTGAGCCACAAATCCATGATTTCTGAATATAAAAAAGGATACAAGACAAGTATGTGAGGAATGGCCTCGAACCAAATTTGAAAATAAGTTTCAAGAACAATATTTTCAGGGCTAATGGTACTAGAGGATTTCTCCCCTAAAAAAGAATATAACACTGTTTGAAAAACCTATTTTGTGGGAGACTCTATTGAAATACAATTGGGGCTTGTTACAACATAGTCAAATAAAATCATCCTATGGTTGATAGGCCCTTTATGTGGGAGACTTATGCAAATCCCACTATGGTGTGTTAAAACATACTCATGAAAAGGAGTTCTCTTGAATTCTAAAATTTTATTGCTGATGGATGAATAAAGTTTATGGATATTCAGATTTCTCAAAACCGAGATGGGTGGTTTTCCCAGGGAAGATGTCTGAGACTGAAGTGAATATATACATTGGCATTGGATATGAATGAAAGACCAATACTACATGGATTTGGCTTGTGTGAAGGAGGGTATATTTTGTTAAATAACCATTATCAGGGGGGATGAGGCCCCTTTCTGAAAAGGGTTGAATCATCATTCAATTTAATGTCGTGTGACCAGGACATTGACTATGTAGTTTAATGTCTTTTGACAAGGAAGTTGTTTTATAGTTTAACATCTTGTGACTAGGATGTTGTTTTACAGTTTAACATCTTTTGACTAGGATGTTATGATATAAAGCTTAATGTCATACAAAAAGGAAATTATGGGGGGATATAATTTAATGTCTTTAACTTTAACCAGAAGGTTAATAATTCTACGCTTTCATGGTAATCTGTCTAGGAATTCACAATGACTTTAAGTTATGACGTGGATAATGTTGTAAGATATAATGTGGGGATCTCTAGATCTGAATAGTGGTATGGAGAAATGGAATATGGTGATAGAGGAGGTATCTACTGAGGACGAAGTTACCATAGGTTAAAAAAACTATTTTTTGGGTGATTTTATGCAAATCTAACTGGGGCATATTACTGCATAGTCAAATAGTGGAATCCTTTTGCTGAAAATCCTTGAAACATTATGGGAAATTTATGAAAATCATACTGGGGCATGTTAAAACATAGTTAGGCAAATGATTTCTTAGGAATTCAGAAATTCTATTGTTGATGGTTAGAGGAAGTTTATAGAGATTCAAATTTCCTCAGACACAATGTTTGGTTTATGGAAAGAAAGTACCTAAACATGGGAGGATCATTTCAAGTCAAAATTTCCCAAGAGTGGGGGAAAATGTTTCCTATGCAAGTCTTACCCAAGTGCGGGAAATATGGTTCCCATAGTTTTAATTCATATTACTAAGACCATATCATTATGAAAACAATAGGAAAGATGTGGTCTACCAGACCAAGTTCATTTTGGAATACTTTAGACACAAGGGAGGAAATTGTAAACCCTAATATTGTGGATTATTGGATTAGGAGAAATGATATGGGACAAGTATATGGGGGATGGTTTTGGACTGAATCCAAATAGCAGGTTCCAACATAATGTTGTCAAAGCTTACTAAGATAGAAGATACTTCTCTCGAGGGCAAAGTTACCGCTGGTTGAAAAACCCATTTTGTGGACTATTTTATGCAAATCCAACTAGGGTGTGTTATTTCATAGTTGTTCCCAACAATATCCACTAGGGTATGCATTGTTGTATTTGTAATGCATGTCTTTTCACCCTGCATTCACACTTTCCAAAGGCGGATGGATTTCATCACTTCTTCAGAGATTTATGCTCCTTAATAGAAATAAGATGATGGGATGTCAGTCCATACTTCTATAGATTCCTCCTCAAAATTCTTTTTCTAGTATGGGTCTCCCCTATAGATTAAGACATTGTTCATGAAACTGATTCCTCGTTCCATCTATTTGTGGATTCTGGTTAATTTCGATGCTTCTATCTAGAAATTCCTAGTGGTCTAGTCAGGGAAACAACCTTTGATATGGAGAGTAGTCATGTTGAGAAACTTTGAACATGTCTAGATAATGGAATATTGGACCACCTGTATTCTTATTCATAAAAGGTATTCTTGAGGGTGTAGAAACTCAAGGAATCCCACATTGATTACGAGGTATATTATGCTGGAAACATGTATTATGAGTTTTTCCTTTGGAATCCCATGTTTAACACGGGGTATGATGCGAGTTTAATGTCTAGCAGAGTTGAAGGGTTGTGATTTTAACATCCTGCAGGGACGAAAGAACTAATCAGAACACTTGTGGAGGCAAATCAGATAGGTACAACTTTAGGAGGGATCACTTGGAAGGTTTACCGGATGGATGGATAGATCTGAACACCCAATGAGAGTGGAATTTAGGTGGTGTGTCCCATAAAGAGAATATTTCACACCCTAAAGGCTAACATGGACACCACTGAGGTCAGATCAGGGAGGTGGACCCCAGTTAGGGGGACACCAAGGTTTACCATTGGATGAGATTGAACCTCATGGAGGATTAATATGAACCATGTTTAGGATACATGGATCAAATTCCATATATTTTTTTGGGGTGGTTTAGGGATTACACATGGCTAGCTACCTAGGTGCTTCTAGGATCTGCAATGATATGAATGACATGATCTCACTGATATTTAGTGGCCTGGGTAAGAATCAGGATGGATATAGAGGAAGTGTTGAATTGGAATGAATGGAATGGATGAAATGTGAGGGGTGATGGGGTTGTTGGGTTTGAACCTCGGAGATATTTACTATGTATCTTAGTTGGTTAGGAATCAAAGTCCACTTTTTTATGGTATCCCATGTAGTTTAATATCATGTGATAAGGTTGAGATTGAACCAATGTGAATATCATGGTGCTAATCTTGAACCTTGAGTAGGTTTCCTACATACCATGTTTGGGAGATAGGGATCAATGTCCATGAAGTTCAAGATGGAATTGGGTCTTAAACATGGTTAGATTCCCTTTAACATGTTGGGGATTCCACATGGTTATAATCCCAAATGGATGGACGTGGATGAATTGATATCACCAAGATAAGGGTGGGGTGGTGGATTAAGTGATGGAGGATGGATTAGAACACCTCAGGGAGGTGGATATGGGGGATGTTTCCCATAAAGGGAAGATGTCACATCATGAGGGTACGCCCCTTGGAGGGAGAACCATAGTTTTCCATTTATTTGTATCGAACCTTGTGGAGGCTTTGTACATATCTTGTTTAGAAGATAGGGATCAAAACCCACATAGTTCTTAAGGGGAATGGGGCTTACACATTGAGGAATCTTGGATGGAGTCATGGTCCCTGTAATTCTCTAAGATCATGTGAGTTATACTTAGTGTGAGAAAAAAGTGGTAACAGTATACTTAATGATCGTTTCATGAAAGGTGCATCCACATGAGGTGATGCGGGGCTTACACACTAAGATGACCGAGGGATATGGATATTGGGGATTATTCTAGGAGGTATTTCTGTAGAGGATCTCATTCCATGTGAGGAGGAGGTCATTACCAACCAGGTGGGCGAGGAATATCTCACTCCCACATAGATTAGTGGGCATGGAGAATGATCAAGGTGAGACACCCCATATTCATTTCACGATACAATACTATAGTTTAACATCACGTGATGAGGATGATGGGGCTTTGTAGTTTAACATATTGTAGCTCGGACAGGGAGGACTCGATACTCACCCCTTGTAATTACATAACTAATACCCACCCACACTTGGGGAAGGTAAGGCATCAGTAATTCCCATCGAGGGTGGGATGGTGGAGTGGTTAGTCATGCGCTCCAATTTTTCATGGCTATTCCAAAAATCAAGATCAATTAGCATACCTATATCAAAAAGTACGAGGTAGGAAAATGAAACATAAGACACCACACGAGATACTAGGAAATCATGATGCATAAGCCTGGAGGGCCGCACAGAAGAGGGTATCATGAAGCAAGGTGCCTCACCAAGAGGAGCTTCACAAAGCTTGGGTACGTCATGAAGGAAATATTCTTCATTAAGGAAAGGGACTCATGAAGCATGGGGACCTTACCTTAGAATAGAGTCCTAACTTAATGGAAGAGTGCTTCGTGAAGGCTTAATGCTTCACGAAGCCTCAAAAAACCCATTGGGGATCCCTCCTTCATGAAGGGTAGAGGAATTCACAAAAATAATCCCTACCATATGTAGAGGGTATGAGGATCAAAGGAAAGAATGTATCGTGATGCTCAAGTACCTTGGGCGATCCATTTTGGGGTCAGGTTCCTGGTGCTTGAGAGATTCGCGAGATGGGAGACCAGAAGTTGTAATTTCAGGTTAACGTTGCCTTTGAGGTGGGGGTGAGCTTTATATTTATAGGCAACGAGGCTCTCGATGCTTGAGGGGTGCATGAAAAAGTGGAAGGGCTCTGTTGAACTCATAGATGTACCATAAAAGACGCTCGCGTGGTCACATGTCACATCGGACTCACATAGGTATTGTCATACACATTTGCGCATGCAATGGAAAGGGGTTTTCATGAAGGATCTTCACGAGATAGACTCCTTTAATGAATTTTGGGTCTGTGTTGTTCCTGAATTGGCTTCGAATTGGCCTGGAATTTCTCCATTTCTCTAGGAGCATGTATTTTAGTTCCAAAAAATTCCCCCTCAGAATGGGAGACGATGGGAAAAGGAGGGTTGGATTCTGAGGGTGAATCACTGAAAAACATGTCTGGTCACAAAGTTGGATCATGTTTATGGGACGAAGAGCTCATATATGTGAGTTCACTATGAAGCTCAGGGGCATCGAGGCAGCTGCGATGCTCAACCATCCATTCCCTATAAATAAGGAACTTGTGGCCCATTGTTTGTACTGGATCTTAAGGAATGACAACAACATATCTCTCTTTTTGTGAATCCATCTTCCCCATGAACACATTTCTATGAATCAGTTTTCATGGTACTTTTCCACATGAACACTTATTCAACGCACCGAGGCATTGTGATCTGATAATCCTTCATGACTCACATAGATCCTAAGGTTGTGGAGAGACCCAATAATATGCCAAAAAAGTCCTCGTAACAATCTGATAGGTCCCTAGAGGGGAAAATATGGCTCCTACTAGATGATTATGAAGGATAGTCAGTGGCATTTGTGGGGGTATGGAATCAAGGATGAGTAGTGACTGATAGTCAGGATGGCGGGATTCATTTCAGAAATCATATGCAGTTGGATTATGTTGGTGAGATATATGCATATGGGATCATGACCAAGCATTTTTATCATGGAAGTGATGTTATCCACTGGGTAGCACGTCAATTTTGGGATCCTAGTGCTAGAGAAGTTGTATAGGGTCCTTCAACATATCAGTGAGGGGAAGAAGTCATTGCGCATGTGCGGGTTGTTTCACCTTTTATATATCTAGGTAGTGGTGTAAATGGGAGGTTACAAATACATCAATCCATAACTCCCTCAAAAAAACTTTTGACCAGTGATTTTGAACTTCGCAGGAATTTTTCAACTCAAGCTATGCCCAGTGGCAGTACTAAGCAGGATCAGGCGAGCATATTTGTTTATATTTCACCCATTCCCTCTTCTGATGGAGGAATTTACTAAAGGTGGTACAAAAACCATAGATAATTGGTTATATCATCTAGACTTTTTAGGTGGAGTGATGGTGGCATGGGTGGACTATGAGCCGATATGTGAACCATACACCGCACATCAATTTGAGAGGTTGTTTAGGTGTCTGCAGATGCTAGCCCCAAGGGTGTACCTGGGAGCATGTCAGTAAGACTACCCATATGTGTTGAGGTAGATTTGGATCATATTAAAATGTGAACATGGAAATATGAAGAATGAGTTGTCACCATCCATTTCTACATTTAGGCTAGTCCATGAATATGCACAGAGCTAGGAAGATTCCTATATAGGTGAAATGTTGAAGCAGCGTATGGTCCAAGCTAGTGAAGGAGTGGCCCCTCCACATTGAGTCCAAGGTTGAGCATTAGAAAGGGAGAATAATAAGGGTGGTTTTGATGCACATCATGGTAATGTGTCTACAATATCAAGGTTTATGGTCCATGGACCAGTACTGACTAGAGATGAAAGATGAGGAGCAGTAGTACCAGATCCAGTGGCCCCAACTGAGTGGACCTAGGATAAAGGTGAGCTATCGAGGGGGTTTTGAAGGACTTCCCATTTGGATCCTGAGAAGTAATTGTTTCATGTGGTGATTACTCATGATGTTATCTATCCTAAGGCTTGGAAGTATTGAGATACCAACAGACAGTTCCTCAACATTGATAACTTGTGGGATCATATGAATAGGTATGGGATGCAGTTGGAAAAGATCTGCTTCAATAAAGGTGTCTTAAATGTGTCCCAGGGGAAGGGGGAGCAATTCGTGACATAATTAGAGAAACTAGTGAATTCTTGAGGTATTACGCATCCAATGGCAGATCAAGTGTAGGTTCTACTAGACATGACCTCTCCCCCGACTCTATCAGCGACTCAGTTGGGGAAACTCTTCCCCTTTTCCAACAACTCAGATGGATCATAGGGGTAAGAAGTCAATGAAGAGAACCTCCAGAAGGAAACTGAAGTAGTATCCTTGAAGGAAGACTCTTTGGAAGAAGGAGAGGTAGTAGTCTCATAGGGAGGTGAGGTAGTAGCCTAAGAGGAAACTTCCTTGGAAAGGTTTGCCAAAACCCTAGAAGTAAGTGTTGAATCACATCCCTATGCTATCATATCTTCTCATGCTTTATCTGGATTCTCAACTAATTCATGTTACATGAAGTAGAATCTTGTACCGAAAACCCCCTCTCATGGGGATGAGGATGCGACCAATACAGAGAGACAAGTTTTAAGGTTTGTTCCTAAATCAGGAGAAGCTGGTAGGCTAATTAGAGATAAAAAGGTTGGAACTTCTAACATAGAGTCCCTATATCCCTCTATTATATACAGGGGACCACAACTTTGTATCCCAATGATAATAACCTGAGATCATGGGCAACCATCTCTTGACTTTTGTAAGTTTCTTGCTTCATTGAGTAATACTTGTTGCTTATTCAACCATATTAACTGATATGATCATTGTCTAAATAGTACTAGGAGTAGTGGGTGACTTGATTATAAGAATGTTTGGAGGACCTGAGGCTCCTTTACTAATAGGGGCGCTGATCCGTATGGAGATAGTTATCCAAGCCAACCATGCCATGTTTTTTATGAACAATCAATCATAATTACGAGTGGCGTCACTGGTGGGGTGGAACCTAGAGTTGACAGGGACAACCTTATCAATATAGGATCAAGAAATTAGGATCAACCTAATGATATAGAGCTCAACCCAATAGACATTATACCAGAGGAGGATCCTGTTACTTAACTCTTGGCTTCATTTCTAGAGTACGAACCTGCTAATCCAGTGGAGATGGATGAGTACGAGTCTAATAGTTTCGAGGATAGATTAGCTACCTGAAACCTATCTTGGAAGTTAATCAAACACTTCACTAAAAAAACTTCAAAATTACAGTGGATAATCTGAATGGGATCACTTCTATATTGGGTGCCTGATCCATGCACTAGAGGGGAAGATGCATGAGGTTTTAAAATGATGATCCAATACTACCTCAATGATAAAATACGGGAAAGAAGTCACCAACTAGATGTCACATGGTATCAAGAGACATCTTTCATCACTCAGAAGCTTTCAGAGTCGAAAAAGGAGATCCAACACCCATAGGAATGGTTGGATGAGTTCTGATCCTTCATTAATACTAAAACAAGGTTCATTGTTCAACTAAGGGCTCAACTAGCAGAGACCCAAGAACGGATGATACATGCATTGTGATAGGTGAACGATCTCAGAGTTGAGTGGGATTGGGAAAAAATCATAGTGGATGAGATTCATTTTGAGTCCATTAATGAAGGAAGGGAACGTAGAAGGTAACGATAGGCCTTGGAGTCCACACGCCAGAAGGTAGTAGAGTTGAAGTGCTCCATCTAAGGGGAAAATCCAAAAGGGCCATGTTTTTCCAAACTTCTAAAACATCATTTATTTCTTGTTCATTTTGATCTAAATTTATGAGAACATTCTTTCTTTATTTAATTATCACACTTTAACATATCAGTGAAACAACCGGTTATCGATCCCTAAGATCATGTGGGCCTTGCCTGATGTGAGAAACAAGGGAAGAACACATAATCATTCATTTTATATGAGTGTCAGATAATCATTAAATACTCGAGGTATGATATTATTTATTGATCACCAAAAGTATTTAGGTGGAGATATACCATGACTAGGGATTAAGGCTCTTGGAATAACCAACTTTCCTTTCCCAATGTGATCTAGTGCACGAGATAGATAATTCTAAGGGAATTGAAATCAATCTGAACAAGGGGGGATGGGAAGTGTGTATAATGATGCCCAAAATTCAGAACACAGGGAGGATGTTATCACGATTTATGATGAATAATGACCATTTTTTAAACACAACACTCATACCGCTAGTCTGGAATGGGGAAAAACAAACAAGGGTTGACCACTGACCTTGTTCGAAACACATGGAACTATCTTGAATTATAGTCTAATGTCTTCTAGAACATTGGGATAGGATGGTATGAGAGCCAAAGTTTAATTAGAATAGTCCATTAGGGGGTCCCTTCAGACATGGAAGAGGATAAGAATCCAAACAAAGGGGGTCTGCAATGTGTGGGATGGAGTGATGGAATGTTCAAAAGGATTCCAGCACTCTTGAAATTATTCCACCATGACTTAAATCGCATTAGTGTAGGTGTATTGAGTCAAACAATGATAAGAACCATTTAATAGGAAATAACTCTTTGGTGATGGCCTAGGTTACCTTATAGTTTTACGTCATTCCATTAAGGACGATGCATAACACAGTTTAACATCATGTGATCAGGGCACGTCTCGCAGTTTAATGTCATGTGATAGGGAAGTTGCACATAGTTTAAGTCCATATTGCCTAGAACCTGAAAAATAGTTTAGAGTCATCTTGCATGGACTATGGAATTGTCTGTTCCTATAATATTTTCCTGTCATGGAGGAAATAATACCAGCATTAATGAGACATAGGAGGCTTGCACGCCATACAAGTATCAGGGAACAGATAGGAAGAAAGCACATGTGGTACGTCAAAGGATGAAATATCATAGTGAAGCTTTTAGTTTAAGGTTATAAAGTTGGATTGTGAATCAAGGACAAAGGGACTAAAAATGTTAATGAACCTATGGATGGCTTCCATACAAAATGTTTGGGCATCACTACGTATCCTGTAAGGATAAGAATCAATCTGTACGTAGTTCTTGAGCACAATGTAGTAGGAAACAAAGACTGATGGGGTTAATCCTATCTGGTGAGGAAGTTGAAACATCCCATAATTATCATGGGGAATCCTGAACTTTATTAGGGTATGGTTACAGTTTACCATCATTCATTAAGGAATGTGGGTTATTTGTTTAAGTTCATAGAGTTTGGACCGTGATCGATGGTATTCCAAATGGGTATGTGTGGTATGGTGTTATGATAAACCCAATGTGATTGAGGGAAAGTGGCCTACACGCATCACATATGCATTCATGAGGAAGCTCACATATAGTTTAAATTCATGCATCTTGGACTAGAGAGTTTGTGGATGGGTCCAAAGACAAAGTTTTTGGGAATCACTGCGCATCCCATAAGGATGGGAATCAAACTGCATGTGGTTCTAGAATCTCATGTAGTTTAACGTCATTCGGTAAGGAAAAAGATCATTCAACATGAAAAGGGGAAATAATGTTAAGGATGGACCCAAGATCGATGATCCAGGATTCACTATGTATCCCAGAAGGATGGTAATCAACCCACACATAGTTCCTGAAGGGAAATTTCACCGTGCAGGTTTGAACCATACACAGAGAGAAGAGTCATAAGATATTTCTCATTTTTCTTTTGTTATTATATTTTTTTGAGTGGATGGACTAGGATGGAAAGTCTGGGTGTCACTACAGAAATAAATCTGTGTGTAGGTATTGTCAGGTGTCATGGTGGATGACTAGTTCCAAGGGTCTTCCCTCTCATGTGAGAACACAACTGTGTTGTGCCTTTTTTCATTGTGTGGATAGGATGATGATGTCGTAGTTTAAGGTCATATAAGAGGACTGATCCATGCATTTTAACATCATGTAGTAAGTATTCTAGAGGAGGTGTTACAAGAGGAATGTACATGAAAAATATGCTAGAAACCTAACATGAATAGGGACCAAGGAAGTCCACATCATAACCCATACTACTGAGAAGACCATGAAGGAATTCTTTGTTTAAGGTCATAGAGTTGGGACCATGGGGCTTCTAGTTTAAGGCCGTAGAGTTTGGACCATTGGGATTCTAGTTTAAGGTTGTTGAGTTTGGACCATATGGTTGCACAAATTTTCCATGTGGTTACAAACCCTACAAAAACTCCCAAACCCACATGATCCATGCTTGGTGTGGTAAACCGGGAGTGATATTAGGATTTCCCTATCACATGTAGAAGTTTAAAATGTGGGATATTCTCACTCAACATGCAAAGGTTCATGGAGGAGCAACACCAAGGGTGTTAGAGTTATATTAGGACATAGGGAAGTGAAAGGGATGTAAATAGATGCTTCTGAGGTCTGAATTAGGGAAATAGAGACTGATGAGTAGGATCACTATTGACCCTATTCGCAACACAGGATCCAAAAACTTCACCAGTAAAGGGTGAGGTGTATAAACATAGAATCATCTATTGACTAAATTAAAAACACATGATTTGATGTTCGTTTCTAAAAATCCATTAGGACATTGACCTAGGATGGTAGGTGAGACAAATAGGAATGAGACCGTCATCATTAGGGGTTCCTTCAGGATGAAAAATATGGTGTAAATCCAAACCCCAAAAGAATCAAAGTGTGGAGATGGGTCGGGGTGATATCGGCATAGAACTCGACACTTTCGATCTTTATCCCTAGCGCATTAGGGTATGTCAGTGGTATGACCCAAATGAACCCATGATAGAAAATAACTTAAGGTCATATTTCTTAGACCATGGATGCCCAGTTTAACATCATGTGCATGGGATGAATCTTTATAGTTTAACATCATGTGGTAAGGATAAGAATGATATGTAGTTTATCATCATGTGAATAGGATGTTAGGGGAAAAGAGGCATCCCGAAAAGAAAGTGTGTGGCGTGGAAAAATAATCTCAATGTGAATGAGTTCAAATCGGCCCATACCATGCCACATATTACTAGGAGAACCATCAAGATGCTCTTATTTTAAGTTTATAGAGTTTGTACCTAAGGGTCATGCCGCTGCTCTATGTATGTAAAAACCCTATGAAAACTCCTAATCCCACATAAACCATGCTAAGTGTGGGAAATAAGGAGTGATGCTAGAATTTTCCCATCATATGGGATCACACAACGATGGAAATAAAATTCCAGGTGGGAAATTCCCAACCATGATAACATTCTAAGTCAACACGCATAGATGCATGGTGGGAAAACACCAAGGGTGTTGGGGATCAACCAAAACATAAGTAGGTGGAAAATGTAAATTACTGCACCTGATATATGGAACACAATGAGGGTGTCACGAAGATGGAGGATAATTGTTGACCTTGTTTGAAACAAAACATCTATATTGTGTTACTAGGGATGGGGATAAACAAATGAGGGTCGACCGTTAACCTTGTTCGAAACACATGACCTATCTCAAAATGTTGTCCAAATCCTTCCAGGTTGTTGGCCAAAAATGGTAGGCAAGCTGATGTGGCATATCCAGGCCGTTATGGGGATCCCTTAAGATGTGGAAGAGGATGGGGAACTAAATAAGGGGACATGAAAATCATGGAAGTGGATTGGGAGAATGTCTTTTTGGAATCTAACATGCCATGTCTCATACCATCGAACATTCAAGCATGTTGGTGTGGAATATTCATAGGTGGGATCATATCTTCCTTCAAGGATTGAGTTCCTAAGTAGGGTATTGTGAACAGTTTATGTTCATGTTTCTCATACTAGAATATCTTAGTTTAAGGTCACAAAGAGTGGACCATAGGTTCCCAGTTCAATTCCATGTGCGTGGGATGTGT
Source organism: Viscum album (assembly GCA_963277665.1). Taxonomy (NCBI): domain Eukaryota; kingdom Viridiplantae; phylum Streptophyta; class Magnoliopsida; order Santalales; family Viscaceae; genus Viscum; species Viscum album. Next base: position 649,940,491 of record OY728119.1, read on the forward strand.
CTGTGCAGTTTAACATCAAGAAGTAAGAATAAAATTGAAACGTAGTTTATCATCATGTGAATAGGACATATGCATCCCAAAGGATAAGTATGTGGTGTAGAAAATGACCTAATGTGAGTGAGAGAAAATAGGCCCACACCATGTGACAATCTAAAAGGGGGACTCAGGATGAAGGTCCAAAATGTGAATTTGTGATTCTGTAGATGGGCTCAAGGACAAGTTGTTTAGGAATTACTACATATCCTATGAGGATGGGAATCAAGCCATCCTTAGATCAAGAGGTCTATACAATTTAATGTCATGCAATAAGTATAAATATGGGAGGGGTTCTTCAGAAAGAACATGCATGGTTCAGCCACCATAACCTGAAATGAATGATGACTAAAGAGATCCATACTACACCACACATTCCTGAGGAGAAAACCTAGGCCGAGAGGGGGTGAAAAGGTTCATGATTCTATGGCTAGGCCCAGGAAAAAAATGATTGGGAATCGCTACGTATCGCATAAAGATGGTAATCATTCCACATGTAGTTGTGGAAAATGGAATGGTATATGATCGGTGCCAAAAGGGAGATGATATTCTCTAAAATGAGAATATCATGGTTATTATGTAGTTTATTGTCATGAAACCAGGACACTAAAATTATTGGTTTAAGGTTATATAATTTGGACTAATTAAAGTGGAGATGTGCAATGTAGTTAAATGAGGAAACCTGATGTGAATGAGGACCAAGAAGGGCTAGCACCACATGACATATTCCAAAATGATACTCAAGACAAGGGGACAATGGGTTGAGTTTGTGACTCTATTTCTGGGCCTAGGGACAAGTTGTCTGAGTGTCTCTATGTATCCTATGAGGATAGTAATCAAGCCATACATAGTTCTAGAAAATGGAATGGTAGATGATCAATACTAAGGGGTAATGCCATCTCAGGTGAATACATCTTATCACAATGTAGTTTATCATGATACAAACAAGAAACAGAATACATAGTTTAACATCATATGGTAAGGAAAAAGATTTTTATACAGTTTATCATCACGTAAAAAGGATGATGGGGGTCTTAGTTTAAGGTTGTAGAGTTCAGAAGATAGGGTGAGGATTCTAAAATAGAAATGTGTAGTGTGGATCCATGAAGCAACCTAATGTGAATGAGGAGCAATAAGTACAAACACTACAAAACACATTCCTATAAAGAAATCACATACAATTTGACATCATCAGGGATGAAGAAAAAGCTTTGGTAAATTATGTGGTTGACCTCAAAGATGAAGTGTCTGGGTGTCACTATGTATCCCATAAGGATGGGAATCAAGCCATACATAGTTCTTGAATTACATTTTGTTTAATTTCATACGGGAAGGATATGGTTCACCATTTAATTTTATATATTATAGAGAAGTTTAGCGTTATTTAGGACAAGGGGAAATTAACTATTAAGTTTATATAGAAAGAATCATCAATGTTGTGTTGTTTAATGTATTACAGCTAGGACGCAATAGTTTAACATCATGAAGGATGCTAAGGCCTTGTTTCTTGGACAATGAAATAGTTTAACATCATGATAGATAATAGAGACGTTTTTTATGTTTTTAGAGCTCATACTGATGGGGGAACTGTTCATATTATTTTCATTCAACCGGGACGCAGATTTGTTGCACAGTTTAACTTCATGAAAAGAGGATGAAATAGAAGTTTAATTTCATTTGGGATAGGTAAAAATAGTTTAATGTCATGTTTCTTGGACTAAATAGATATTAGTTTTAGGTTGTAGAGCTCTAAATAATTATAACACTATGTAGTTTATCATCATGCAAGATGAGAGAACCTATTCATGAAAAGTACTCTTTGAGGAACATGGAATTTGTGGTAGGAGTAATCTTCTCCCCATCCATGGTGACCAAAGATTATGCACCATTTGGATAGAATTTGTGAATGACATAAGGTCCTTCCCATTTGGGCTCAAACTTCAGCAGTTTCCTATCAGGTATCATCGAAACTCGAAGATCCAAAATCGTGTCACCTTAAAGGAAGGAGTGGAGATGAAATCTATTTTTGAAATATCTAGCTATAATGTTTTAGTGCCTCTCTAGATTATAAAAGTCCTGAATACTATTCTCATTGAGATCTTTTATTTCAACCAGATGGACTTATGATACTCTATCTGACATCTGTTGATCATAGATAGCTGTACGGAGTGATGAAACCCGAATCTTGAGGGGGAGAACTACCTCAGTTCCATAAACTAGGGAATATGGAGTCTCCAGGGTGGAATTAAGAGTCATCATCTGATAATCATAGAGATAATTGGGGATATTGTTTGGAAAACTTCTCTTGTTCTGGACCACTATCTTTTACAAAATGTTGGAGAGGGTCTGGTTAAATGCCTCGATCTACCCATTTTCTTATGTAGGGTAATGAGAAGTGTGGTTAGACTGGATACTATACTTGGTGTACAACTTCTTTAACTTAGCTTCCCAGAAGTTGGTACCATTATCAGTGATAATAATGCAGGGGAATCAAAATCTATGGATGGTTTTAGAGCTAAAAAATTCAACAATATACTAGGCCTTTAATTCTTTAAGTGGAATTAATTCTTCCCACTTGAAAATGAAATATGTGTGGTTAGAATAAACCAACACTGGAGAGCTATTGCTGGTAGGTATGGTCCCACAACATTGAGTCCCTAGACCGAAGAGGGACAAGAATTATTTATAGTGTATAAGAGATCTAGCGGTCGATGAAAAAAATTAGCATAGATATAACACACGTGTAACCTCTTGGAAAACTTGATACAGTCACAGACCATGGTGGGTTAGAAGTAGACCGACCTTCAAATCTGGTGGGAAAGCTTCATCCGTGACTGATGAGCACCTCAAGACCTAGCATGGAATTACTGAATAATCTGATGAATCTCATATCCTTGAATGCAGCCGGGGATAATTCCATCAAACCCATGTCTGTAGAGAGTCTACACTATGCTGGGACCGCTCTGGAGGGTGAATTGAACTGCAAGATGATGGATTCCATCATGTTCGGCTATGTCTTAAAGAAGATTGATGTGATGGAGATACTCGATGAAAGGAGTTTTCTATTCAGAGTTTTCTTCATCTATAGAGGGATTTAGGGGACTCAATGTGGATGCATCAGTGGTAAGGTGGTTTACCTATGGGTTGTTGTCATCGTCCGAACTAACAGGGGTGATGACCCTTCAATGTGCCACATGAATGAATATATCTTCCTGGTAAGGCTCTATGAGATAAGTGGCTAGACCAACCAGGGAACCATCTTGACCATTCTATGACTGGGGAACATGAGTCACTTCTGACTGAGAGGGGAACTCGGCCATAAGATGGAGAGCATGCTTGAGAAATGGCACGAGCTTGGGCTCCTTGATGATATAGAAACTGTTAATCTATTTGATGACTATATTAGACTCACCCTTCACAGAAAGGTGGGGAAAATAAAACTTGATAGCCAACTCAAGACTATTAATGAGAGCCTAATAATCTGCCTCATTGTTGGTGCAGCCTTCTGATAACATGAATTAATAGTGAAATATTTCATATGTAGGCATGATGAATAAAATCCCTAGGCTTAATCTGTTTAGCATGGGATCATTGATCCATCTTCTATTGGGACTTCGGGAGGCTCCATCGAAGTGCATTTACCAACATGTCATAGCCGGGTCCACTAAGAAGATGGAATCATTTGGAAAATCAAGATCTAGGGATTGCTCTGTGGGGGCCAGATGAGTGGGAAAAAAATCTACCAATGCCTGAACCTTGACAGACTTATACAAAACAAATATAATGTTGAACTACTAAAGAATAACTGCTCATCATACTATCCATCCTATCAACATAGGGCAGTTTGGAATGTACTTCAGTATATCCACACAGGAAACCAGCTGTATCTCGTGATGTTGTAGGTAGTTTCATAACTTTTGCACTGTGAAACTCAGTGTGAGGAAGCTCTTCTCGATTGAATAATATCTTAACTATGTGTGAAGGATCATGCGACAAAGATAGTACAAACTATTATATGTCCCTTATTTGTTCTTCTGGAAAATAAGGGTGATGAGGGATCATTCTAGGGTGGTCACATAAAAGACCCGTGGCTTTCTGAGAATGAATAGAATCAGGACTGGTGGCTACAACAGATACGACTTGATCTCTTTAAAGAATTCTAAAACTCTTCATCCCACAGGTAAATGATACTTTTCTTTATGGGTCTGGAAAATGGCTTACACTTGATAGCCATATTTGCAATGAATTAGTGTATATAGGCTAAGTGGACTTAAAAACCTCATAGATCCTAGAGGTTGCTCGAAGGTGGCATCTAGCTGATTGCCTTGATCTTCTTTGGGTTGATCTCGATGCCTCTGTATCTGACAACAAAACCAAGTAACTTTTCAGAGGTCAACCTAAAATCACATTTTAAGGGGTTCATCTTCATACAGTGGGAGTTGATAATGCTGAACACATTCTCAAGATCTTTGATATAGTCCTAACACTGGTGGGATTTTACAACCAAGTCATCCATTTATAATTACATTATTTTCCTGAGGATTAGTTTGAATATGTGGTGCATGGAATGATGGTAGGTGGATCCTGCACTCTTCAAACCGAAGGGCTTTACCTGATAGTAGAAGGTTACTTGTGATGCTCTGAAGGAAGAAGATTCCACATCTTTGGGGGTCATCCGAATATAATTATACCCATAATACCCATCCATGAAGGAGATATCTTGGAATCTAGCAGTGGCATAAATTAACAACTCGATCACGGGAAGGGGAAAGTCATCCTTCGGACAGTGGCGGTTGAGATCCCAAAAGTTGATGCAGACTCTGATATGTTCATTATTATTAATGATGGGAATGATTTTGTCCAACCATAAGTTGTACTGAACTTCCTTGATGAAGCATTCCTTGATAATATTATCAACTTCGGCCTTGAACTCAACACCATGGGATGGGTGCATCTTCTTAGGTGGATGTTTAAATCTGAAATGAATAACCCGGAGGCCAGGATGATGGATGAAGACCTATGGGTCTAGCCTTGACATATCATCATAACTCTAGGAAAAAAATCATGATTTTTTTATAGGAAGTCCACATACTATTGTTTCTCCTCTACAAGAATAGCTTCACTGATCAGCTTCAGCCTCAGATATGTCTCAGTGCTATTATTAAAATGTACCAAATCATTGACGATGGTGGAGACACCCTCTTCAAATGTAGGTGGAGTATCTTCAAAATCCTCTTCATAATATGAGATAAGAGGATCATTGGGAGGAGTAAATTATTTGAAGTTAGATGAACCTAGAGGAATATTAGTGCCAGCTTGAGCAGTGGTGTAATCTTTATCAGGAGACTCCTACACTGTTGAAACTATGGAAACAAAGGCTTTCGACTCGATTCCGTCAAGACTTCGACAAAGGTTCCCACTCTTGATGATGTCAAATAAGTGGTGGTGAGTCGATCTATGTCAACTTATCCCATACTAATGAAATAAGTAGGTATTTCATACTATTGTATCCATGAGGTGAAAATCTTGATACCTCATAGGGGTAAGAGGATCTGGAATCACTCTAGCATGTCCTGTATTAAAGTATGAGGTAATATTCCGACAGTCCTTGTACTTGGGTTCATGTCTTCCCCTCATCTCGAAGATGATGAAGCAATGTCCCAAGTCTAGTGTTGTGGCCTACATCTGATGAATCGAGAGGATGAAAGCATCATCCAAGTTCATACAGGGGTTTGTCATAGTAGCAATGTGCTCAACCTCATTGGCCTAAACCTGGTTTTTCTTGATATTATAATAATGATCATCCAAATAACAATCTTCTCAAGAGGCTAAAGGAGATAAGTCACCTTGGATCAAGCCCACTCAACCATTTAGGGAGTACTTGAGGCATCAGTGATATGAGGACAGAACTATTGTATGCAGATGGAGCAAGGGTCTACCCATAAACACATTATAGGTGGTATCCTATGAGACCACCATAAATTCAGTTCTTATAATGAGGCCACCGAACTAGGTCTTCATACTAATTCTGCTACACGAACTTTGCTCCATCTAGTCATAACCCTGAATCTTCAGGCTAGAGGGACTCAGATCTACTTCATTTAGTCCAATCTTGTAGAGCATTTGGGTTAGGATGAGATTGATCCCGAAACCTATGTCGATGAGACAATGGTGGACTTCCACACCATTGATATGGCCTATGATGTTCAGTAGGAAAATTTTCCCCTATATAGGATAACCTTCATTTTATCTTGAGAATGAGATGATGGATTGGAATTCCTTTTATTTAACATCCTCAGCATGGAAGTCCTCTATGGATTCCACCTCTTTCTTGAACTAGAAGAGGCTCTACAAGGCATCTATAAGGACATATCACAGTTATTATGATAGGAATAGGTTCATGAGAATTTAGATCCTTGTAATAAAGTTGGAAAGATTCCTAAGAACATCATATTTCCATTCCAGGCACACATTTTTTCCAGCTGGAGGTATGACGAGCATTGCTGGCTGAATTGATGGATTCTTGCTAGTGCTGGGAATATCCTACCTCTCACTAGATGAACCAAGAAAAATTACTACTACATTACTATTATATGGATGAGTATTAACCACAGCGGAGCGTAAATGATCACAATGAAGTCGCAGTGTATCTTCTTGGTTGAGTAGAACGAACGACGATGAATGTGGATACGAAAATATGGACTGAGAGGTCTGTTCCTGCTGGATTCTTTGCTGAGATTGCTATATGGTCTCAGTAGTATGCATGGATTATATTGAAGCACTATCCCGGGCATTCTGATGATTCTCATATTCATAGCCCCATCGATGATGGCATTAATCAGGATCATTTGGAGGACCTTCCATACACTCTTTATTATTTGGAATCATATAGGGATCCAAAAACTCAACAGTATTCATTGAGGCATACTCCTGCTCATCATTTTGGAATATTCCAATACTGGCCGGAGTTTGGGGGCGATCCCCAACTTTGGAGGCATGAAATCATCGAGGTTGTGAGATGGTTTTGGCACTAATTGGGGAATTTAGATCCCCTTGCATCGTCAGTGCATGCCCTTTTGAGAAGTAGAAGGCCAAGATGTGGATAAGGAAGTGACATATGAAGGAGGTATAGAAACATCAGGAGGCTCAAATTGATTCAAAATTGAACGAATGACTCCATGGGCATGAAAAAATTCCCTAAAATCCCAACAATCTTTATAATTGTGAGACCCACATCTAGAAAACTGTTTCCATTCACCATCATTGTTGCTATCAGGTACTGTAGAGATGCATGCCACCTATTCTAAGAGAGGGCCCAATATTACTACATTGTTATCAACATAGTCCTGGATCTAGTCCTTGAACACATAGAATTTCTTGATGGTATATTCAAGTAACCTATGATAAGGGAAGTAATTGGGGAAATCTGTGAGATCAAACTTCTGAGGCTTCCTACATTCTGAAAGCTTTAGAATCCCTTGATCCAAGGTGATATAGAAATAAACAGAAACTTGAGACTTGTTTAATGAATAGGTCTAATTTATTATATTCAGAAATTGAATTCTATGAGCCCGATGCAAATGAGGGGCTAGATCCAGATGAGGGGCCAGATCCTGATTATCTCGCCAAGGAGGCAAAGTTCCATTGTGTAGTAGCGCCTTTTGATCCTATGTCAGGTGATGCTGAGCCCGAAGCTAGACCTAATACTATTGTTCTCAACAAAGCTATAGAGGAGGCTCTACTGATAATAAATTTATTGGCCTGAGGGCCTTTATCTATGTGACTGTAGAAGTATCAGCTTTACTGACTCTTCTTATAGAAGTTGTAGGAGGAAATGGTGTGCCAGATTATCCTACGATAAGGATTCATCTATACACTGAGCTTTGTCAGAAAATTACCAAAATACACCTTGGAAATTATGAGTTATGAGGGAGGGAACCAATTCAGTCTTAACATTCCCCACACACATTGTCAGAATCTTCTCGTAAGTTAGATACATGTTTCATGAATTTGTAAGGCCCTTCCACCCATCGACAATGTTTGCAGCTCACTCATCTAGTCATTTCTTGCACTTTAAGAGGTCAGTGATACTCATTTTTTATGTTTTGGAGCTAAACTAGAAAATAAATTATATATGAAGTTCTTTCCAACCAGCGATAGACCCAATGGGTAACTGACTGTACCAGACAAATGAATTCCCTTCCAATGCTTGCACGAAACACTGAAGCTTGGCAGCCTCCTACTATGCTGGAGTTCCCAACATAGGTCCACATCTTAAAATAAAGCGGGACAGATGCTGTAGTGGGTCACCCATCCCACTGAAGGAGGAGAAGGTAGGATTCCCAAAATTTGGGGGTACTTGCATGTCATCCACCCATGTCAGATACAACTTACCATTAGGTGGGATTTCCACCTACCGCATCTCAAGGGCCTCAAGGCTGGAAGTGAGAGCGGTCATTGGATCATCCTGATGGGTATTATTGTCTGGGTGAGGATCTCTATCCACCAATACGTTCACAGACTCATCAACATGGTAGGTAGGCTCAATGGCTCATGGATCGGCTGGTGGAACTACTAGAGGAATGACCTAAGGAGCTGCTGGGGGAATGAACTGAGCCATGTCTTGAGGATAATTCTCATGCAACTCAAGTGGATTGGGCGATATATACCACATTTTCTTTCCTTAGGCTCCAATATCTACCCTATCAGGATGCACAATATTTTCAAGTCTGATGGGAGGCATCTGACCAAGGAGGACCTGTGGCTGCCCCTACTACCCCATTGGATAAGGGATATGATTGTATCATGGATCACTATTGTCTGGAAACAACTTAACAAAGATCTCTTTGACAAGCCTTTTTTGTTCGACAAGTTTATGGAGCAAGGTAGCCATATCAGGATCAACCTCTATCTTTTGTGCTACACCGGAAGAGTTAGAGTACTTAGAGGCACTATGGCAAAAAGGCATTTAGCAGCGGTTTGGTTTTACATTTCGCGGTGGTTTAAACCGCCGCTAAATAGTTTGGCGGCGGTTTTGAAAAACTGCCGCGAAATCGTGTGTCGGGAAACTATTCGCGGCGGTTTTCAAAACCTTCGCAGAACGTTTCGCGGCGGTTTAAACCGCCTCTAAATGATTTAGCGGCGGTTTTTTTATTTTATTTTTATTTTTTATTATTTTATTTTATTTTTTTTTTATTTTTTTTATTTTTTATTGTTTATTATTATTTTTTATTGTTTATTATTATTTTTTATTGTTTTTTATTATTTTTTATTGTTTTATTTATTTATTTCGTATTTATTTTATTTATTTATTTATTTATTTTTTATTTTTTTTATTTTGCATTTATTTATTTATTTTATTTTATTTATTTATTTATTTATTTTATTTCTTTTTTTTTGTATTTATTTTATTTATTTATTTTTTATTTTATTTATTTCATATTTATTTTATTTATTTCGTATTACTTTATTTACTTTATTTATCCATGCATGCACATCCCATGCACATGCCCATGCCCATGCAATATAAAGAAATACTACGTTTGGTGAGATTTGAACCCCTAACCTCTTGCATATTTTCCAAAGACTTTACCACTCCAGCAAGCTCGCCATGTGGTTAATAAATAGAATTTAATATACTTATATAAATTAATTGAAAAAACAAATAATACATAACTAATAAATATAATAAATAATAATAATAATAAATAATAAACTAATAACAATAAATAATAAACAAATAATAATAAATAATAAATAATAATAAATAATAAATAATAAATAATAAATAATAAATAATAAATAATAAATAATAAATAATAAATAATAAATAATAAATAATAAATAATAAATAATAAATAATAAATAATAAATAATAAATAATAAATAATAAGAAACAAGAAATAATAAACAATAAACAATAATAAATAAATAATAAATAATAAATAATAATAAATAAAAATAAATGAAAAATAATAATAAACAAATAATAAATAATAATAAACAAATAATAAATAATAAATAATAAATAATAAATAATAAATAATAAATAATAAATAATAAATAATAAATAATAAATAATAAATAATAAATAATAAATAATAAATAATAAATAATAAATAATAAATAATATATAATAATAAATAATAATAAATAATAGTAAATAATAATAAATAATAATAAATAATAATAAATAATAATAGATAATAATAAATAACAATAAATAACAATAAATAATAATAAATAATAAATACGAAAAAATATATATTTAATAATAAATATTAAATAATAAATAACACATAATAAATAAAATATTATTATTAATAAATAATAAATAATAAATAATAAATAATAAATAATAAATAATAATAAAGAATAAATAATAAAAATAAATAATAATAAATAATAAACAATAAATAATAATAAACAAATAATAAAAAAATAATAATAATAAATATAAATAATAAATAATAAATAATAAATAATAAATAATAAATAATAAATAATAAATAATAAATAATAAATAATAAATAATAAATAATAAATAATAAACAAGAAATAAGAAATAAGAAATAATAAATAATAAACAATAAATAATGAATAATAAATAATAAATAATAAATAATAAATATATATAAATAATAAATAATAAATAATAAATAATAAATAATAAATAATAGATAAATATAAATAATAAATTATAAATAATAAATAAATATAAATAATAAATAATAAATAACCAGTAACAAATATTAATAATAATAATAATATTTTATTATTAATAATAAATAATAAATAATAAATAATAAATAAAGAATAATAAATAATAATGAATAATAAGATATAAGAAATAAGAAATAATAATAAAGGATAAATAATAAAGAATAAATAAGAAAAATAAATAAAAATAAAAAATAAAAAATAAATAATAATAAATATTAAATAATAATAAAAAATAAATAATAATAAACAAATAATAAATAAAAAATAAAAAATAAAAAATAAAAATAAAAAATAAATAAAAAATAAAAAATAAAAAATAAAAAATAAATATAAATAATAAATAATAAATAATAAATAATAAATAATAAATAAAAAATAAAAAATAAAAAATAAATATAAAAAATTAATAGTAAATAATAAATAATAAATAATAATTAATACATAAATATAAATAATAAATAATAAATAATAAATAAATATAAATAATAAATAATAAATAACCAGTAACAAATATTAATATTAATAATAATATTTTATTAATAATAATAAATAATAAATAATAAATAATAAATAATAAATAATAAATAAATAATAATAAATAAATAATAATAAATAATATTCAATAATAAATATTAAATAATAAATAATAATAAAAAATAAATAATAATAAAAAAATAATAAATAATAATAAACAAATAATAAATATATATAATAAATAATAAATAAAACAAATGATAAATAATAAATAATAAATAATAACTAATAAATAATAAATAATAAATAATAAATAAATATAAATAATAAATAATAAATAATAAATAATCAGTAACAAATATTATTATTAATAATAATATTTTATTATTAATAATAATAAATAATAAATAATATATAATAAATAATAAATAACAAATAAATATAAATACTAAATAATAAATAAATATAAATAATAAATAATAAATAACCAGTAACAAATACTAGATAATAAATAAATTAAAGTATATTATAAATAATAAATAATAAATAATAAATGAAACAAATGAAAAATTATGAAAAGACGTGATAAGGGATGAAAAATCATGAAAACGCATGAAAACGGATGGAGAAGCATAAAGAATGAGGCATTAGATAGAATGAGAACACATGAAAACTCCTGACAACTCTGGAAAACCCCTTAATAATTCAACATAATCATCATAATAACCCACAAAAAACCATTGATAAAGATAACAAGTCATGGAGACCTAAATAAACAATAATAAATGGAGCAACCGGTAAAACCCGTCAAAACAGTCATAAAGTGACAAAAACATTGGACTCACATTAACGGAGATAACTTATGATCTGAGAGTCCATTCTAGATCTGCGACCAGTCAAATGAAAGATCCTAAAACTATCTTCAAGCTGATAGGTTAAAGAGACTGAATGGACCGACTAATCAGAAGTTACGACTGTTTAAAAAAAAGCTGACGGGGAACGGGTGCTAGAAATGAGTCATTGAAAAACATAACAAACCCAATACCCACTAAAAAGACCACAACTTATGATCCAGGAGTCCATGTGGGTGTCAAGACTAGTCAAACCAAACCTTATGGAACGACCTACGATCTGGCAGGTGGAGGAGTCCGAACTGACATGCGGATCGAAAGTTAGGTCCGTTTGAAGACAAGTTCGACGGGACACCAGTGACGAAAATGAGGTTTTGGAGGCCTTCAGAGGGGTTTTTGGGGTCGAAAAACACAATAGAAGCTTGCTTGTGTCGAACTGGTGCGTGGCTCTCTTCGCTGGCTTCGATTTGATATGTGGTAGAGGCCAAACAGACACCCGAAGCGAAAGTTATGGCCGTTTGAAGTTGGAGAACTTTTTTCAACTTTCTTATAACTCCCATATCTTCCGCACCTTAGGCCGTCTCATGGTTTTGATTGTACTTACTTCTATATCTCTTCATGAGCTTCGAGTTGACTGGTCGTGGCGCTCCAACGGACGCCCGGATCAAAAGTTATGGTTGTTTTAGTGCTTTCGGGGTTTCTCATGTTTTTTAATTTTTTTCTTTTCATTTTGCGGCGGTTTTACCCAAACCGCCACTATTTCGCGGCGGTTTTTTAAAAAACCGCCGTTAATACTCGAAAAAAAAAATTTAAAAATTTAAATTTTTTTTTACACATTTCGCGGCGGTTTTTTTGCGGTGGTTTTTAAAACTGCCGCGAAATACCGGCCCGAAAGCTATTTTGCGGCGGTTTTTAAAACCGCCACGAAACGCCTGTTTTCCTGTAGTGAGGTCCCAATATCCTCCTTACATTTCTCAATGTTTTTATTGAAAGGCATAAACTCTGAGGGAAGTTAAATCCCAATCACCTAGCTTTGTTTGTGAGTGACAACACCCATGGGTCCATCAGATGCTATGTTTCCCTAGGGTGTAGGTTCCCTCCATTAGACCCTAAGTAGATGTCCCCTTCTGAGCGTATATTAGGTACAACCATGTTTACTACAATAGTTACTAAAGATGTATCCTCAATGTCACTAGTTAGGTCCAGCTTCAGTAGGATAAGACTAAAGTGAAGAGCTACATACAACCCCAGCCATGGATTTAAACATGTGGGGTCACCTATCCAATAATTTTATGGAGCATGGGGAAGCTCTGAATGCATCATTTCTGAAGGATCTGTTGATATCCAGGTGATGCAGGGTGATGAGCCGTAGGAAGTGCTTCTAACTCATCCCTATGACACTACTATCCAATGTCATCACAATGCTCTTAGATCTTTGGATAAGCCAACTAACGGACACATAGGTGGAAATTAATCACCCATATAGACCAGAATAAACAAAAAACCTCATCCTAAGTGAGAGACCCTAGAATGTTGAATTCGGGAGTAGCGATCGACCAAAAAATCTCAAACAACTAATCGATGGCTAGAGTGTCCCACAAGCTTCTTTACTCAGAAGCAAGTTATGGATCTTGGTTGAACCAATCTTCTATTGAGGCTAGTTGAAGGACTAGAAACATCACTAATATAGACCATTACAGTGGTGGACTATCTAGGGGAGAAAACACTGCCCGATCTAACTGTCCGCTACTCACTAGGTCGTCGCTCGAAGGTGGTACCGACCACATCATCATGTTCCTATAGGATGGGTTATTTTCCACTACATCATGTATGTGGTTGGTGGCTATCAATTTTGAACCTAGTGGTGTTCTCCACCTATCATGACTTGAAATAACTCTCTATGATATCGTATTGAGGTAGATAATGAAATTGGAGATGATAGGGAGGGTTGCATGGAAAGACTCTGGAAGGGAACCAAATCTTCCTCCACTTTCATGTACATACGAAGGGATTTGAGGATTCAATGCATCTCACCTTTAGGGATGAAAAAAATCACACACCTAGCACCTTCCCTAGAATCTGATGCAGAATATCGGGGGAAGGCTCCATTAGTGGGTCCTACTCAACTTCAGAATTAGATAAGATTATAATATTCACAATAACTTGGGGCCTCCTGGGCTTATTCACTCAGTGGTGATGGTTCTCCCTTCTACCTCAGGATGGTTTTTTAGGAAAGGGAACTTTTTCAGTACAAAGACCTTCATGTTGCTGGTTGATTGTGCAGGGAGGGCCTCTCCTTTGATTTTTTGGGATACAAGGAGGACCTCTATACCTATTATCGTCGAAGCGAGGAGTTCATTTTCTTAGAATACTATTAGAGTGGGGAAAACCTCCACTTTGATGAGTTGAGGTGTGGGGAGCACCTGGACTATATTGAATGGGATATGAAGAGGACCTCTGTATTGGCTATGGAACGCGTGGGGAGGACCTCCACGGTGGTAGGTGCTGGAGTGGGGATAACCTCCACTTGAGCTGGTGAGAACATGGGGAGGACTTCCATAATGATCGTGATATTGAGGAGGACATACAATATGACTAGAAATGGTACGGGGAGGGCCTCCATACAAGATATCATCATCGTGGGTCATCCCACAATGGATGCTAGTGGTGTCGGAGACTGAAAGAGTCAATCCAGCCTGCCCATGGGGCAGTCAAGGCCTCAATTCCAATTAGACATTGGCGAATCCTTTCTCAGTGGTAGAAGGGTTCTAGTAGAATGAACCAGTGCTGGCATGGGCTATAGTAGTGGTTGAAGGTGATTCCCCATGATGTGAATTTTCCTAAGATTGGGCCCGACATTCATGTCGGGTTGTTCCAACTGAGGCCAACAGAGCAGTGGTATAGACCTATTCTTTAGTCTAAGGGACCGGTTGGTGGTGTTGACGATGTCTCGTGGGAGACCTTATTAGAGGCCATCAGGTAGTTTTCGTGGCTAGTATGACTCAAATATACCTTAACTCATCATCATAAGGGAGCGAGTTAGAGGATCGCTCCAAAGAGAGCCTCCCGAAGCATTTTAACATGGTAGTGGGGGAGTAGTGGCTCCCTATGTGTCCCTTGGGGGTGGCAATGATAGTGAGGTGAAAAAGAATCTATGTCCTAGCATGCCATGTATCTTGTGAGAATGACCCACTCCTAGTCATATCAACAAACAATGGTGTTTATCACCCTTCTCTAGATGATTTCAGAGGGTGAGATGGGGTGTGGGTGATCGATATCTATGGTCATGGATGAAGACATGGTAGTAGTGGAGTCATGTGGAATTTTCACTTTAATGTTCCTTCTTCCCCTGTGTCTACGAGTGAGGGATGATTGGTTTCCTGTCACTGGGATCCTTCAAAGTATGAAGATTTAGCTATCAATATGGATATAAGGAAAGAAATTACCAATACCCCAGAGTTTTCCAATATTCCATGACTAGAGACAGATATCCATGATGATGATGTCACATTATTGAATTCCCAATGATTAACTATCCCAAATTCCAGTGAGTTTCACACTAGGCCCACTATTTTCTTGGATGGACCCAGAACCAGATAGATGGATCTGGTGAAACACTCATCTTTTGATGTCTTGAATGATACTAATACCATTTTAAGGAGAAGATTTCATGTTGGGTTTACCAATTCTGTTTCTAATGCTTTCTACTAGGTTAATCATCGTTGTCTTTGCGACGTGTAGCTAGTCCCCCTGTATTCCCACTATCCAAAAGGGGGAATCTTTCATCACTTCTTCAGATATGTATGCTCCTTAATCGAAATGGGATGAGGTGACGTTGATCCCTAATTTTATAGATTCCTCATATAAATTATTTTCCTATTCTAGGTCACCCTTATAGATTAAGAAATTGTTCGTGAAACTCATTCCTGGTGACATCTCTTTGTGGATTCCAATTAATTTCACTGCTTCTGTAAGGAACTTAAAATGGGTCTAGTTAGGGAAGATAACTTCAGTTAGGATAGTAGTCACATTGGGAATCACTGAGCATGTCTGAACGATGGAACATTGGAGCACCCATATTCTTCCTCATAAGAGGTTTTCTCAATGGTGTGGAAACCTGAGGCATCTCATGTCAATTGTTAGGTATCTTATTCTAGTGTAATGTCTTCTGAGGTTTTCCTCAGGCACCCCATGTTTAACACGAGGTATTCCACGAGTTTAACATTCTAGTGGAGATTGAGGTTCATGAGTTAAACATATTTTAGGGATGGAAGAACTGATCATAACACTTTTGGAGGTATATCAGATAATTACACCCCATAAGGGAGCACCTAGAATGTTTACCAGATGGATGGGTGGATCAGAACGCCCAATGAGAGCAGACCTGAGGTGGTGCATCCCATAAAGGGAATATGTCACACCATTAATGTTGATATAAAAACCACTAAAGGATGATCAGGGAGGTGTACCCCAATGATGAGGGCACCAAGGTTTACCATTGGATGGGATTGAACCACATGGAGGCTTCTTACATACCCTTTTTAGGATATAGGGATCAAATTATACGTAGTTCGGTGGGTTAGTTTGGGTCTTATGCATGGATAGCTACCCTAGTGCTACTAGGATAAGCGATGACATGAATGTAAAGATCTCATTGGGATGTGGAGGCATGAGTAAGAATTAGGATAGAGATAGAAGAAGTTTTGATGTGGAATTGATGGAATGTGAGGGGAGATGGGGTTGTTGGACTTTAACCTTGGAGAGGTTTCCTATGTGTCCTAGTTGGTTGGGAATCAAAGTCCACATAGTTTTGGTATCCCATATAGTTTAACATCATGTGATAATGATGAGAGTGAACTAATGTGAACATGATGGTGTCGGGATTAAACCTCAGGGAGGTTTCCTATGTACCATGTTTAGGAGATAGGGATCAAAGTCCACATAGTTCAAGATGGAATCAGGTCTTACACATGGCTAGCTTCCATTTGACATGTGGGGTCTTACACATGGTTAGCAACCCAAATGGATGGAGTTAGATGAAGGGATATCACCTGGATAAGGTTGAGGTGATGGATAGAGTGATGGAATATGGATTAGAACACCTTAGGGAGGTGGATCCAGCGGATTTTTCCCACCAAGGGAAGATGTCACATCTAGAGGGTACATCCCTAGGAGGGAGAAACAAATTTTACCATTGATTGGGATTGAACCTTGTGGAGTATTCCTATGTACCCTTTTTAGAAGACAGGGATCAAAAAACAGTGTATTTCGAAAGGGGAATGGGGATTACACATTTAGGTAGCTTAGAAGATCACATGAGCCATACTCAGTGTGAGAAAAAAGAGGTAGTAGTAGACCTAACAACCATGTTGTGAAAGTTACTTCCACAAAAGGTGATGTGTGGCTTATTCCTTGAGAAGACCCAAGGAGATGGATATTGCGGCTTACTCTAGGAGTGATTCCCAAAGAGGATCTCGTACCGTGTGAGTAGGAGGTCATTCCCTACCAGGAGGGTGAGGAGGATCTCACTCACATATATAGGATTGGGAGTGGATAATTCCCAAGGTGAAACACCCCATGTGCATTGAACTATGTGAGGCTATAGTTTAAAATCATGTATTGAGGATAATGGGGTTTGTTGTTTAACATCATACAGTTTGAATAGGGAGGACTCACTCCTCTCCCCTTAGACTTATATAACTGATAACCACCCACACTTGAGGAAGGGAAGTCATCAAAAATTCCCAATTGGAGTGGGGTGGAGTGTTTAAAAATGGGGTCCACATTAGCATGGATATGCCAAAAAGAAAGAGCCATTAGTGTACCTATGTCAAAAAGTAAGAGGTAGGAAAACTCAACACAGGGCACCACATGAGAGATTATAAAATAACCATGCACAAGTCTGGAGAGACACAAAAAAGAGGGTCTCACGAAGTAAGGTGCCTCACTAAAAGGAGATTTGCGAATCTTAGGTGCGTCACGAAGGAAATGTACTTCTCGGAGGAAAGGGACTCATGGAGCATGGGGACCTTGCCTTATCATAGAGTCCTGACTTAATATAAGAGTGCTTCAAGAAGGCTTAATGCTTTGCAAAGCCTCAAGAAAACAATAGGGTATCCCTCCTTTATGAATGGAGGAGGAATTCGTGAAAGGAATCCCTACCATATATAAAGATTATGTGGATCAAAGGAAAGCATGGATCATGATGCTCAAGTACTTTGGTTGATCCATTTTGGGGTCAGGTTTGTGGAGCTCGGGAGCATCGTGAGATGGGAGACCAAAATTTAAAAGGTTAGGATAATGATTCTTTTTAGGTGGGGGTGATCCACATATTTATATTAAATGAGATTCACGATGCTTGTGGGGCATGTTGTGAAGAAAAAGGACATCGTAAAGCGGAAGGGCACCATCAGACTCGTGGAGGTATCATTAAAGACACTCGTGTGGTCACAGGGCACATCAGACTCATGGAGGTACCATCATCCTCTTTTGTGTGTGTGTTGGTGAGGTGTTTTCATGAATGAGCTATGCGATATAGGCTCATTTGTTGAATTTTGGGTCCGTTTGATCCCGATTTTTCTTCGAACTAGCTGAGACTTTCTCCATTTACCCAGGAAAATGTATTTTGACAACAATAATATTCAAATAGTGGAATCCCCTATCTGATATTCTCTATTAGTGAGAAACTTGTGGAAAGTCAATTGGGTCGTGTTACTACATAGTTAGGAAAACGAGTCCTTAGGTATTAGGCGTTCTATTACTCGTAGCTGGAGAAAGATTATGATAATCCGAAAGTGTCCAATATCAAAAGTATGATGTGTGGAAGGGATATGTTTGATCACAAAGAAGAAATTTTTATTTATATTGTACATGAAGTGTATATTAACTTTCATTGATCTACTCATATGTAGGAAGGGACTTCTATGTTTCCTTAGTGGGCTGTTGAATAAGGGAACCCAAATTAAGAGATCCTACATAAATCATTATTTGTATGAAGGAGGGTGTAGAATTGTTTTATTTACACCATGGCCAGGACTAGGAAATAAGGTATAAGTGTCACTACATATCTCATTGGCGTGAGAATCAACCCACACATAGTTCTTAGGGAACCATACAGTTCGACATCATGCGGTGAGGACGAAGGTGACTTGATGTGAGAAAGGAATATTATGAATAGACTAGGGTATAAGAATCAAGCGTCATTATATATCATGATCAAGAAAGAATCAATCCACACATATTTCTAAAAGAGATTCCCCATACTAATTGAATTCATGTATGGAGAAAAGGATTTTTTTAATACGGTCTCATACATGGGGTGAGACTCCATACCGAATCCTCTTATATAGATCTAACTCATACAAAAGATAGTGGGGGTAGTTACTGTATTGTGTTGTGATTGGGCCTAATATTGAATATTGAGACGTTACTATGCATCTCATTGGAATGCGAATCAATCCACCCATAGTTATTGAGTAATCCATGAAGTTTAAATTCACACAGAAAACATATATATTATACCTTTTAAGGTCTTACAACTTAGACCATGATAACCTTGATGCGAATCAATATGCCTTACTCGTGAAGGGAACTTATTTACCAAAACCTGTTGGGAAAAAATACCTCAATGTATTCTCTTAGTATGTTTTGGACGTGGTTGTGTTTTTTTGACAAATCCAAATAACCACAAGTGAGTATGTTTGGTGTTTTCCGAAGATAGGTTTTTAAGGTGGCGAAGTTTCCCAGTGTTTTCCAAATTTTGGGGCCTCAAAATCGGAAGTTTGATGTTGGAAAAGGAAATATTTATTCATAGGAGTGAATTTTATGAATAATGTTGAAGAAAATCGACAAAGGGTGAGAACCGTGTACCCTGATAATATGGGCCACGTACCATATTCTGGGAATGGTACGTGGAGCGGCGGAAACGATACCCGAGTGAGGTTCATGAAACTGAACATGGTTCGTGGTGGAAGGAGATTTTGTACGTGGATGGATTGTCGTCGGTGGTGGAAATCAACAACATAGGACCAAATGTGGTACACAGAGCATCTAGTAAAATGGTTCGCTAATGGCTTGCGGTTCGCGGTGGTAGGAGGATCAGTTAGTGGTGGATGCTGAATTGAAGATTCAGAAAATATTGGTTTAGTAAATTAATCAGATATATTTTTATATATAAGAATTGATAATCCCATTGATTACTGTGGATATTGAAAATTATTAGGGAATACATTTATCTACGGGAATTCAAAAAATTCTGAAAGTTGTTCGCACTGAAGGTGTTTGTGGGGATTCTTAATCCACAAAGGAAGTCTAGTATGCAGAGGAGGAAATTTGGTAAAAAGAACGAATTGACTCGGTACATGAAGGAGGAATATCTTGTAAGCGAAAGGGGGAGTTCCACAAGAATTATGTGGAGGGGAGATCCGGTACGTAGAATCTAAGGTAGTCTATGAACAGATAATAGTTAGTGGATAGGAGGGGTTTTGTAAAGGAGGTTCGTGGAATCGGTGAACGACAGCGGTACATGATCGCAAAGGTGGAGACAATCCACAAAAGAATGGCGGTTCATGACAGCGACAACAGAACGCGAAGAAGGTTTCCTACGTACTAAACACAGTACACAGAATGCGGGAAGAGGAAGTTGGTTCACGATTTGCACAAGCAAGCTTGTGAAAGATTCAAATCAGTTTGTGAAAGTATTTCTTGTTACCTAGAAGTACCCAGGAAGGTTCAATTCATTTGTGGGTGAAAAAGGAACTTCAATAGAGCATCTACCTATAGTTAAGGATGTTGTAATTCATGAAAATGAAGGGACCTATATGTCCATAAAGTGTGTTTGACCTAGAGGTCTATAAAATGTGAGTGGATTCCTTTCCAAGAGTAGTGAGAGAAGGAAGAGGAAGATGGTGCCCCTTTCCACCTGCAATGATCCAGAGAAAGAGGCATAGGAAGTAAACCTTGGGAATGTAGTGAGAAGACCCTAAACCTTGTAAAGGTAGTGATCCTAGGTATAAAAGATCTAGCCCAAACACTGTACTCATTATTGGTTGTGAGCCTTAGTGAATTTGTTACATCGACACATTGTTGTTGTATGCTCCTTGAACGTAGCCTAGTGAGGGTGAACTAAGTAAAAATAGTTGTGTCCAGTGCATGATTTCATATCAGTCTATATATTTCTATGGGAGGAAGAGAGAATTGAGTTTTTTCTAACAACGAAACAAGATCCAAAAGGGAGAAAGTTTTAATCTACCATACCCTGATTCACCCCCCAGGGTATTCGACCTAGTGGACCTAACAATTGCTATCAAAGGGAACAGTTGAAAGTCAGTGGCTCAATCTGAGAAGAATAAATGGAGGTGGTCAATCATAAAGGAATTATAATATTAAATGGAAATAATTTTTAACTATTGAAGAATCAAATGCAGCACTACTTCCAATTATATGGGATGGATGTCTTCACAATAGCTATGCATGAAATATCGGCTGACATTAATAGTGGTGCTTTATCGAAAGCTGAAATATGGGAATTAGATGCTGATTCTAAAGGGTTCAATGCTTTATGGGGATCCATATCAAATGCAATTTACACAAAGGTGATGTCCTGTAAAACATCACATGCAATGTGTGAAAAATTATTAAACATTTATGAGGGTGATACAAAAGTTTGAGAAGCAAAAATGAAGGTTCTGTGGAACAAGTATGAGGATATAAGAATGAATCATAATGAGACTATTGATGCATTCTTCAATAGGATAAATATTATTTTTGAAGACATGAGGGGTATTGGAGAAGTCATTGAAGATATAAATATTATGAAACGAATATTAAGAAAACTTCCACTGTGGTTCAATCCAAAAGTTTCAGTGTTGGAAGACAAAGACCTAAAAGTGACGACACTAGATAACCTTCACAATACCCTTGTAGAATATGAAATGAGAAATGATGACAACAATGCACTGGAAAAGGGGAAGTCAAAGGAAGTGGCGTTCAATGCCATGAAGAATCTCACTATTGAAGATAGTTCGGAGGAAGACAATATGAATGATGTCATGTCATTTCTATCCTCTAATATGAAAATAAGAAAGGGAAAGTTCAAAGGTAAACTTCCATTTGCATGCTTTAGATGTGAAAAGATTGGGCATTTTTCATCAAAGTGTCCTAAGAAGTTTGATGATAAAAATGAAGAAAATGATGAAATTCCCGAAAATAAGTATTCATCAAATGATAAAGGAAGGAGAAGTACTAAGATAAAGTTACTCAAAAAGAAGAATCTATTTTCAAGAGAAGATGATAGTTTAAAAGAATCTAAGGCAGAAGAGTTGGAGGACGACATAGATCATAAAGTAGATGATTTTTTAGAAGTTGCTAGAAATTCTTCAACAAGAGAATAAAGTGATAATGAAGAAGAATAAATTGAAGGAAGAGTTTATCTTTAGGCTGAATTAGAAGCTTCCTTTTAAGAGGTAGATATTTTGAGAGCCAAAATGAAGAAATCTAACAAATTTTTTCATGATTCCAAACTCTTTATGCAATGGTAAGAAGAAGAGAATTATGATCTTAATGAAGAAATTGAAAAGTTTAGGTCTTCAATACCAGAAAGATATAAAAAGGTGGTTTAGTACAAACTCAAGATTAAGGAATAGAAAATTGAAATTGATAGTTTGACTGAAACTGGAAAATATCAAATCAAACGTATCGAGCATCTAGAAAAAGAGGTTGTTAGCCTACGAAAAATAATTAAATATTAGTAGAAACTGCTAAATCTCAGTTCAACATTAGGAAAGAAGATAATACAGGTAATATATAAGATGATATTTGAGTGGAATGGTCCATAATAACAAAAGGGGATTTATCTAAAATAGGAAGCAATCATGGTTCAAGTCAGACCATAAGCACCCACTCCAAGATTGAGGACTGATTTGGGTATGAAGAAGAATCTGAATATTCAAAGAACCCAAGGGACAACTAATGGTGCATAATTACCACATAGGAATGTACGTCACATAAGATTCTATTGTTGTTGTAGGATGGGAAACTCTCAAAATGTATGTTCCATAGAAAAGAGGTAACAAAGGGAACATGACCAACAAATGTGGTCGTACAGAGTAAAAAATTACAGGTCATCATTTTATGGTCATTGTTTCAGGTGTAAAGGTCTCAGACATATGGAAAGATATTTCACATCAACAATTTAGAGTAATGTTCCAAGAAAAACTAAATTTGTTCCTAAGAAGTAGCCAAAAGTATCTTCAAGTGAGATGAAAATTCAAAATCACTTTGCAGCTCTGCAGGTTGAAGCTAACTCATCATATACTAAGGAAGAACAAGATTATCATTCCATGTCAGTTATGAATTTAAAGTCTTGGGTCAAAAATAAAAGGGTCTAGTAGGTCGTTGTTATAGAAATTATGTTCAAGTCATCAAATCGATTAGGTATATGGATAATTGAAAGTGGATTCACTTCCCATATAATGAGAAATAAGAATATAGTAACTGAAATCGGGTATGATAAAGAAGGTATTGTAATATTCGGTAATGATGAGGTCTTGAAAATTATTGGTTTAGGAAAATCCAAATTTGGATGAAAATACATGAGACGAGCAGATGTCCTAGTTTTTGAGGGGCTTAGTGACAACTTGATTAGTGTTAGTAAATTGTGTAACTCAAAACATGCCATAAGTTTTTCCAAGAAATTATGTATCATCAAGGAAAAGGATGGTGTTGTTTTGTTTCAAGAAAATCATACGAAAGGGAATCTCTACCTCATAAGTGGAGAAGAAGATATGTTATTGATGTCCAAGGATGAAGAAAACAAGTTATGGAATAAGTGTCTTGGCCACATAAGTCAAGGTTCCTTGGAAGATCTGGTAAAATATGATGCAGCTCAAAATATCTATAGATTATCACATGTTTGTACTCATACATGCAATGCCTGCCAATAGGGGAAGATCATTCGAAAGGCATGTAAGAAAAAGGAGAAAAAGTCAACAATATTTCTTGAGATGGTGCATATTGATTTGTGTGGGACAATTTCCCCAAGGTATATTGATGGGATGAGATATTATGTTCTATTTGTTGATGACTATAGTAGAATGGCATGGGATTCAATAATCACCCACAAATTTGAAGTGTTTAGTTTCATTACAAGATATCGACAGGAATGGTAAAATATAATGGGTCATAAAATCTGAACAATTCGAATGGATAATGGAACAGAGTTACCAAATAAAAAAGTGGAGGATTATCTAAAAAAACATGGGATAATGCATCAAGTTTCAACAGTAAGAACTACACAACAAAATAGAGTGATTGAGAGGAGGAATCAGATTGTCAACAACATGGCCAGAACTGTGCTCATTGAGAAAGACCTTCTGGAGAAATTTTGGAAAGAAGAAGTGATGAAAGAAATATACACTTAAAATAGAGCTTTAATTTATCCAAAAGAGGATAATAATCCATATGAGTTATGGTGTGGAAATAAACCATCATTAAAGTACTTTTGAATATTCAGAAGTAAATGTTCCATTCTCAATAAGGAGAAACATAGGAAATTAGAATCTTGTGGGGATAAAGGGATATTTCTTGGCCACTCAAATAAAATAAAACCATATAAATACTTCAATAAGTAGTTGGTAAAGATAGATAAAAGTCATGATGTGACTATTGTAGAAAATGAACAGAATCTACAGAAAATACATGATCAGACTCAGGAGGATAGAGATGAAGAGATGAGTAGGCCATGAGACACTCTAGCTCCAAAAATTGATTCAGAAGAAGAATCAGATGATGAGAATAAATCAATGTCTTCCTAGAGACCAACAAGAAGAGCTAAAATTGATAGGCAGAACATAATTGGGGATCATACAACACCAGTGAAGACAAGAAGAATTAAGTATCTATAGCAAGAATCATACTTATCACAAGTGGAGCCTAAATGCTTTGATGAAGCAACTGGAGACGAGAATTGGGTTCATAGAATGAATGAAGAGATTGACCAAATTGGGAAGAATCAGATGTGGGAAATTATTTCGATACCAAAATAAAAGAATGTCATAGGGGAAAATTGGGTCTTTTGAAAAAAAATTAATGAAGATAGTGTTGTGATTCGAAAAAAAAGCATGAATTGTGTTCAAATGGTACTCCCAAATAGAGGGTATAGATGTTGATGAAACATTTTCACCTATTGCAAGGCTAGAGGTAATTAGATTATTCTTGGCCATAACTTTTCAAAGAAAGTTTAAAGTTTTCCAAATGGATGTTAATACAACATTTCTAAATGGAATTCTGGAAGAAGAAGTCTAGATTGAGAAACCAGATACTTTTCTCATTCATGTAGATGAGAACAGAGTTTGTCGATTGAAGAAGGCTTTATATGGTTTGAAGAAGGCACCAAGATCATGGTATTCAAGGATTGATAAGTTTCTAAAGAATCTTGGTTTTAATCATGGTGGAGTTGATTACAATTTGTATTACAACAATGGAAACAGTCACTGGATGATGGTGCTGGTTTATGTTGATGACATAATTCTTAGTGGATCAGATGAAGCACAATGCAGACAATTTTCTAAATTCATGAAAAGTGAGTTTGAAATGTCAATGATTGGAGAGAATACATTTTTTCTTGGATTATAGGTGACATAAGGAAGGAATGGAAATTTTATTTCTCAATCTAAGTATGATAAGGAGGTTTTGAGAAGGTTTTGAATGGATAATTCCAAAGATATGAAGACTCTGATTTCTACCCATTTGAAATTTTCACAAGATGATGAAGGCAAGCCAGTTAATATCATAGAATACAAGAAAATCATTGGAAGTATGTTGAATATGATAGTGATGAGGCATGATATTGTATTTTCCACATGCCAAGAAGTGAGGTATCAAAGCAATCCCAAGGAGAGCCACACGATTGTAGTAAAAATAATTCTTCAGTATATCAAGGGAATATTGGATTTTGGCCTAATGTATAATGACAAATATCATCCAAAATTTTTGGGATATATCGATGTAGATTGGGATGGTTCAGTAGCGTATAGGAAATCAACATCAAGAGGTGCCATTTATCTTGGAGGGTTGTGTATTTCTTGGTTAAGAAAGAAACAAGATTTCATTTCATTAAGCACCGTAGAAGATGAATACATTACGGCTACTCAAGCTTACACACATATATTTTGGATGAATTAGCAACTTGAAGATAAGGGAATTGAAGTGAAATCTCCGATTGGAATCTATTGTGATAATTCAAGTGTTATAAATTTGAGCAAAAATCCAATCCATCACTCAAGGACAAAGCACATTGAAATCAAATATCATTTTATCAAGGAGAAAGTGGAGCATGGGCTTATGAAGTTGGAGTATGTTCCTACAGAATAAAAAGTTGTAGACATTATTACAAAGGCATTATCCAAAGAAGTGTTTGAAAGGCATCAACTGGCTCTGGGAGTTCAGTTGAATTCCTGAACTTGAAAAAGTGTGGATGTGGGTCCCCCTCTCCCCAAGGTATGATGTGTCTTTCTCTAATATGTTGATATGTGTTATTTACCCTATTGAAGACAACCTTGAAGTGCCCTTCGGTTTCATTGAAAAAGGGGGAGAAAGTGTTACTATTTTTGGGGGAAGAAAAGACCCAGGGAGAAGCTGTTAAGTGGAGCAGTGAGATAGGGGGAGTTGAAGCTAAGCTGAATCTGTTTTGAAGAGCTATAAGATAGAGGGGAATTAAATTTGAATATTATAGAAGTGATCGATCAATGATTAGATATCACGATGGGTGAGGTTCATGATGAAATCATTTCATGGGTATCAGTATGGTATCAGAAATTGGCGATTAGCAATGAAGTGATTCAGTGATGAAATTTTCATTATACTCTTGTTTCTCATGATGAGCATGGATCATGTGGGATTAGAGAACGTGTTGAGTAAATCCTTGATTTCTATCTTTATCATGTGAGGTGAATGGTGGTTGAAGTTTGAAGGAGATTTAACAAGATATAAAAATGTAGAGAATTATTTTAATAAGAGTTGTCAACAAACCCAAAGGGGTATATTGTTGATAAAAAATCCCTCAAAGTATCCTCTTGGTATGTTTTGGGTGTGATTGTGTTTGTTAACAAAGACAGATAACCGCAAGTGAGTATGGTTGGTGTTTTTCGAAGACATGTTTTTAAGGTGGCGAAGTTTCCTAGTGTTTGCAAAATTTTGAGTCCTTATAATCGGGAGTTTGATGTTGGCAAAGGAAGGATTTGTTCATAGGAGTGAATTGTATAAATAATGTTGAATAAAATCAACAAAGGGTGAGAACAGTGAACCATGATAACATGGGATGCGTACCATATTCCGAGAACGATACATGGAGCGGTGAAAACAGTACACATGTGAGGTTCACGAAACCGAACATGGTTCACAGAGGAAGGAGATGCGGTATGCATATGGATTGTCATCGGTGGTGGAAATTTACCATGTAAGAGAAAATATGCTACGAAGAGCGTGTAAGAAAATGGTTCACAGATGGCTTGTGGTTCGCAAAGGCAGAAGGATTGGTTAACAGTGGAGGCTGAATTGAAGATTCAGAAAATATTGATTTAGTGGATTAATCAGATATCTTTTCCTATATAAGAATCGCTAATCCCATTGATTACTGTAGATATTGAACATTATTATAGAATAAAATTTTCTACGGGAAATCAGAAAAGTCCAAAAGTGGGTCACGCTGAAGGTGTTTGTAGGGATTCTTAATCCATAAAGGAAATCCAGTACGTGGATGAGAATGTCTGGTATGTGGAAGGAATTGACTCGGTACGGGGAGGAGGAATATTTGGTAGGCAAGAGGGGGAGTTCCGCAAGCAGTACATGTAGGGGAGCTCCAGTATATAGAAGCGATGGCAGTATGAAAATAGAGAATATTTTGTGGACAAGAGGGGTTTCTCAAAGGAGGTTCGTGGAATTAGTATGCAGCAGCGGTACATGATCGTAAAGGCGGAGACAGTCCGTAAACGAAGGGAGGTTCGCGACAGCGACAATGTTACGCGGTCATAAAGGCGGAGACAGTCCGTGGACGAAGGGAGGTTCATGGCAACAACAACGGTACACGAATAAGGCATCCCACGTACCAAACCTAGTACAAAGTATGTAAGAATAGGAATTTGGTTCGTGACTTTTACAAGGAATCTTGCGAAGGCTTAAAATCAGTTTGAGAAAGTATTTCTCGGTACCTAGAAGTACCCGAGAAGGTAGAATTCATCTACGGGTGAAAAAGTAACTTCAATAGAGCATCTACATATAGTTGAGGATGCAGGAATTCATGTAAATGAAGGGACCTACATGTTCATAAACTATGTTTGACCTACACATCCATAAACTATGAGTGGATTCCTTTCCAAGTGCAGTGAACGAAGGAAGAGGAAGACGATGACCCTTTCCACCGACAGTGAGCAAGATAAAGAGGCATAAGGAGTGACCCTTGGGAATACAATGAGCAGACCCTAAACCTTTTAAAGGAAGTGAGCCTGGGTATAGAAGATCTAGCCCTAAAATTGTACTCATTATTGGTCATGAGACTTAGTTAATTTGATACATCAACACATTGTCGTTGTATACTCATTACTGGTCGTGAGCCTTAGATCTCCATTTCTAATGGAATAATTTCCATTTATCTGTTTTCTTACTAACTCTAAATTTCTTTTCAAATCTAAGTGGTCCAAATATATTTATAGTGATAGTTGAAATATTTTAATAAGGGCCTATTATTTTGCCTCATTATTTGTATATCCATATGACTGTATGAATGAGTAAGGTAAAACTTCCTTTGCTAGGGAAATGTGAACAATCCCTAACCCTACTTTGCTGAACTTAGGATCTTCAATTCTATTCCTTGTTGGGATCCTATATGTGTCATCAAAATACATTTCCCATGTATAGGGTCCATCTTGAATAGAAAATATCTATTCAACCGGAACTTCAGTATTTAGTGATGCTGTTTCTGTAGATATTTTCTCTACAAGAAAATATGTTAATTCAGGCCTTTCACTGCCTTCTAAGGTACAAAATTTATATCAAACTATTGGAGGATAACTGCCCACCATGCCAATCATATATTCAACATAGGATGACTGAGGATATATTTTAGCAAGTTATTATGAGAGACCAAATGGACCATATGGTTCTTCAAGTAGTGCCTCAGTTTTTGAACCATGAAGATTAATTCTAGTCAGCTCTTCTTGATATCTAAATAATGAGTCTCTGTATCGAGCATTGTTCAATTTAGATAATAGAGGTTGTTTTTATTCCCAAAATCATTCTTTGGTTCGAGGAAAGCACATAGTTATCACTCCAGGTATGTCACATATATAATGAGTGGATTTTTCTCAATTATGGGCATTAATACTGGTAGGATCAATAGATATTTATTGAGATTTTTGAATGCTTCTTGACAGTCATTAGTACAATGATACACGATATCTTTATTCATCAATTTTTTGAAGGGAAAACTTTTTTCTATGTGGTTGGATATAAAGCTCTAGGTGTAGGCCACGTTTCCTTGAATTCCTATCAACTCTTTGAGGTTTTTAGGAGGTGACATGCTAAGGATATCCATTATCTTTTCAGGGTTGACTTTGATGTTGTGATGGTGTATGAAAAATCTGAGAACATTTCCTAAGGTTACCCCAAAATCACACTTTAAGGGTTTCATTTTCAAGCCATTCTAATGTAGCTTATGTAAAATGGTCTCAATATCAACTAGGTGGTCAGAATTGTTTCTGGAATTAAATAATAAATAATCGATGTATAACTTGAGAAAATTCCCCAAGAAGGGTTTGAAGATGTAGGGATGACACATTGGTATGTGGCATCGACATTTTTAAAGAAAAATGGAATTACCTGATAGTAGAATAATCCCTGAGGGTCCTTGAAATTAGTGTATTCTTTATCTTTTGGTGCCATACAAATTTGGTTTTACCCTAAATATCCATCCAAAAAGGAGGGGTCTTGAGAACCATCCATCACATCAATCAGTAGATCTATGATTTGAATCAGGAAGTCATCTTTTTTATAGTGCCAATTGAGATCTCTAAAGTTTACAAAAACCTTGATTTTCCAATTTTTCTCCTTTACCAGGACAATGTTATCTGGCCATTTCAAATACTTAACTTCCTAAATAAATTCATCCTTGATGAGTTTTTCCACTTCAGCCTCAATTTTGGAGGTGTGAGTCAGATGTGTCCGTATGGCTGCCTATTTGTATCCTCATTGGTATTATGGAAAGCCCATGTGGTGGGTGGAAACCTCAAGGTAAAGTCTTGGAATATCTATGTTATTCTAGGTGAAAATATCCCAATATTACTTCATGAAGGAGATATATACATATTTTTCTTCAAAATTCATGGATGCACTGATCAAAGTGGGTCGTGGATCATCTTATGTGCCTAGGTTTATTTCCTTGAGCTCTTAAACAGTGGTGGTGACACCTTCCACAAATTCTTGAGGGGAATCCTTTAGGTCTTCCTCCTCTTCCTCTCCCTCATGATTTAACTCTTCTTCCTATATCTGGTAAGTAGGTTATGATGAAAGTTTCTTAGAGTTAGGGGAGGATTTGACATTTTGGTATTTGGAAGATGAAGCAACTATTTCTGGCTTGATTGATGGATCAAGGCCTTTTTGGAGCTTCTTTGGGGAGATGAGGGATTGAGAATAATCATCTTCATTTTATCCCATTGGCATGACAACTTCTTCTAGCCTAGATGACGGAACAAGGATTTGTTGAAGCTCAGGAGATAGAATGAACACATTTTTATCTAGGCTCTCATTACCGATCATAGAATTGAAAACTTCTCCAGTGATACCAGGATTAGTTATCATGATTGAAATCATAGAAGTAGTTGAATTTGTGCTTGAATTCAGACCCAACTCTTAGATTTGATTGATGGGTAGCACATAATCTACACCGATATAATTTAAAGGATTATATAGAATCATCTCCATACCATTTTGGGAATTAATTCAAGCAACTTCATCAATCATAGACTATTTAACTTCCTTATTATAGAATCCTACACTAATGTAATATGATTCATAGGATTTTAATGGGGCTTTATCACCAGGAAATGTCCCAATTTTTATATTGCTATAATATTTAACCTATTGGTGGTATGACAAGGAGATGGTTATATGATGATGTAACCAAGGTCTTCCCACTAGAACATTGCAGGTCGCATGTTATCAAACAACCATGAATTTTAAGTCAGAATTGAGATCCCTAAAGTGAGTCTTGAGTTTGATTTCTCCAAGAGGATTTTTCTTGTTCTTGTCATAACCCTGCAACTTCAGAGTATAGGTGGACATGTGAGATTCATTTAAACCAAATTGATGAAGTATCTGAACCGGAATAAGGTTGAATCCTAAGTTGTTGTCTATGAAATTTCATTATATATCAATGTAATTTTTATTCTTGATATATAAAAGGTTCTGAAATATCTTTGTTTCATTCATTTAAACAGTTTGAGTAGGGACACAGTTAGAGTAGTAACTCTTAGAATGACTGTGTCTTCCTCTGTATCCTCAAATCTGATAGCCTCTTCCCCTGATTCCCCAATAAAATGTAGGGAATTCAGGTTCATAGTCACACTAATCATCTAATAATGGATCCATTAAGTGAATAAAATTAATGGAATCAAATATCAACTCCTCGTATGATGAAGATATCATCTGGTGGGTTGAGCCCTGTTGTACCATATATTGGGGTGGTACCCATGCTTCGGGTACTATAGGCATAAGTCTTATAAATTTAAATACAACTTTAGTTTTGGAACATTCTCATATTTTTTCATTTTATTCTTACTCTTCTGGCCATGTCTCTTTTTGGAAGACTATATTTAAGAGGAATGATCTATCTATGGAGTTGGATGTGTTGTAGTAGAAGTGGATGAGGTTACAATTGGTTGTTTCAACTATACTTAGAGGATAGAATGATTCTATTTGATTATATTTCTAATCATCCAATCACTAAAATTATATGTAACCTTACTGCTAACTTCCTTCCATTTATTCTCCTCCTCCAAATTGGTGGTAGATAAAAATTCTACTTGAGCAGATGGACTTCCTAACATCACTTGCCCAGATTTCACCATCTTTTGTAAGATGGATTTTAAAATGAAACATTCTTGGATGTTATTCCCCAATTCTTGATGGAAGGGGAAAGTTTTTGGTATATCTTCATCTCTATCCTTGATGGTGTTATTAGTCTTTGGAAACTTAATCAAGTTATTTTCCAATGTCGAGATCAAGTAGCTAGGGACTTGGTCACTTGTAAAATAATAGACCTTGTTCTTCATCTCCTAAAATTGTTTTTGTATCTACTACCTTTGATCATACTGAAGAAGATAGCATTTTTGTTGATGTTCAGGAGCTTAAGTCGCATGGTATGGTGCAAAATTTGGAGCAGGAGTGGGTGCAGGGGCCTAATTAAGTGTAACAGTGGTGGATTTGATTTCCCCATTCTCTTTCCCTAAGATGATTGAATTACTCTAGACTTAGCCTTGGTATATGATATAAATTCTTTCACTCTTTGAGAAATATCAGTGAGGTCCTAAAATTCTCTTTTGTATTTCACAGATATGAGTGGTGTGAAAAAATCATTACAAGGATTTTCCATACAAATGGGAAACATGTCTTCTTGAGGAATATGTAGGTTTAAATAGTATGTAAATCCTTTCCACCAAGTGATGAAATTAGAGACCATATCATTCTCCCACTTTTTGAGTTTTTTAGACTAATGACTATTGAATTCTATAACATCAAGATTAATTGGAAGAGAAACTTATGGTAGAGATCTTCCCACCTTGTAATTGAACGAGCTTGCAAGCTGGTGTACCACATAAAGGATGGTCCCTATAGTGATTTCATAAAGCACCTGAGTTTCACTACCTATTTTTGTTCTGGGGTCCCCATCATGGGATCATAGTGGGACACATAATTTGTTGAGTGCTTCTCCAGGATATAACAATCATTGAAAATTAGAAATTTAAGATCCCAAAATTTCCCTATTGGAAGAGTCGGATATACCCATTCAAGGTAAGTCTTCTTCTCTGGTACCATTGGTGCATGTTGTTCTTAAATAGCTTCCAATCAGGTTCTTAGAGACACAATAATATTCATGAAAACTTGAGGAATGTATGGTTGAGTAAGATCTTGAATAGGGGAAACATGGGGTAAGACCATTTTGGGTAGAACTTCTGATATTTTCTGTGGGTAGCCTATAGGGGAAGGCTGGAAAGAATTTTTCTAGACCCATTCTGGCTATACCCAATGGCGGAAACTCCTAATCTACTACCGAGGGGTCTAATTATATTGTTTTTTTGGTATCCCACATTGAGGGGATGTTCCAAATCCGTTTTAGTCGCTATGGAAAACCATATTTGTTGAGGTGAAACACCTGGGAGTGTGAGTTGAGGATCTTCCTACAAAACATATCTAGAAGGAAGGATACATTGAATTAGTCTTAATTAAGTCTCCTTAATTATTTCATATCTTCCTCTTGTTGACAAAATCTTTCCTCAACTATGAGGGGTCCTACATTTTTAGGGAGTAGGTGAGGCACAAGCTTACCTTTTATATTTTCTTTTTTGGATTCTCTCAAAGAAGGTAGTGGTAGAGTGATTGAGGGAACACATAGATTAAGGGTGAACCTCTAGATCTGGGTACACACACCTCCATAAATAGTTTCAGTGTGAACTATATTATGAACTAAAACTTCCTCCTCCAACTCTCACTCTGAATTAGGCTCGTGTTTTTCTGGGGTAGCTTTAAAGACATTCACTAATTTTTAATTCATTGCCGGCATTTTATCAGTGTATTTGCGAGACTACTTTTTCAATGTCCTCCATGAGGCCTTTTCCTCACCTTCACTAATTATTTGGGAGATGTTTTGAAGATGGTAATTCGAAGGTAATCTCTAGATAGTTCATTCATACATATACCCAATGAAAATATTGAATCACAGGATGAAAAAAATAGGGAGGATTCATTATGTGTCATTCTACTTAATCAGGAGAAGATTGAAATCCGTCGAAGAGGAGGTTGTTGAGGTGAAAAATCCCCTAACCCAAAGGGCTAGGGATATTCCTATTCAACTTTCACAACTCTTCGGGCCTAGTTTTCTAACCTTGAAGGTTTTTTTGACAAATCACTCAACCTTATGGGCTGGGGCTGCTCTTGGATTTCCATGGCTGATACTACCATTGATTCCCTTCTAATTTTACATAATTTTTTTCAAACCTAGGTTGGGTGCATAATTTGGTATGAAATTAAATCACCAAATTTTAAAGACCATTGTTCTGTTTCCAACATTTTCACTATCTTACAACTGAATTCTCCTAATTATAAGGATTGATCAATATTTTCAGATTTTCAATGAAAAATTTTCTCAATAGCTTGCTCTCTTCTCACTCGATGTCAATGAGATTTGATCAGGGCCTATTTTTGTTGATCATATCATCAGTTGTGAATAGATTCAATTTTATAAATTTGGCTTGAATTTATGATATTTCATGATACCATTTTCAGTGGGTTTTTTTGGTTGGTAGAACGGTGAAATTTAACACTCTATGTTCACCCCACCCTCTGATATGAACACCAGATGGGTAATCTATTATCATCTGTCAAAATATTTTTAATGTATTGTGGTATGAGTATTGAATAGATCCTGTTGTTTACCAAAAATTAGATGTAATATAGCCAGGAGAGTCACTAATCCAATTTGGCATTGCAGCCTTTCTAATACCTTGATGTGAATTTGATACTCATCATAGGGTAATAATTTCTCTATCAAGTGATCAATATTTTTCCATATATTGAGGTAGACATAATGCACACAATATTCCAAAAACACCACTGGAATACTATATTGAGAATTTGATAAAGGCCATAACATGGCTGGTATGTCATTTTTAGCTAGTTGTTTCATCATTTTCAGAGTTTCTTCTTCATTGTTTCCTATAGGTTACTCAACTTAGTCTAACAGAAGTGGAAGCTTCCTTGATAATATATCATAAACACAAATTCTAGTAGGGGATTCCCTTATCACAGTGGAAGTCATATGATCCAAGAGTTGTTTGAATAATTACCATCACCTTAGGATTTATTTTGGATAAGAACAGATTTCAATTTTTAATGATAAGGCATCAGGAATGATTGACCTTGTTTTACAAAGTAACTTAGTGTAAGAGGGATTTATCATCATTAAATATTCAAGGGGAATATCCTTTTGATAAAATTAAACACTATTGTAGAGAGAACATTCATAGTGAATGAAATCTTGGGGAGGAATACCATGGTGGATTATAGCAAGGGGAAGACCCTCTTTCTCTTTGATCTTCTGTACACACTTAGGGATACCATGACTCTGATCAGAATATGGGCTCTCAAGACCGATTATATTATAAACATAAAGAAATACTTCATGATGAATTGTGTAGGGAGGACCTTCAGAATTACTATTAATGCTCCTGTAGTTTGGTAATGGTAGAGTAGGATATTGATCTACCATAGATAAGTGTATAAGGGATTTAATAACTACACTATTAAGTATAGAGTTATCATATATTGGATCTTCATTTTATAATTATCTATGGTGAGTATTATTTTTGGATTCCTTCTTGTGGGTGATTGGGTCACTTGCTGGGGAAACTGGTTTTCCAAAATGGAAGCTTTTTTTATTAGATCATGTGTTACTGTAAGAATTTTTTGACAAGATTCTGGAATTTTGAAAGGGGTTTGTACTTGGCATGGAGTGGCCATCAGAATAAATTTATTTCCACCTGTTGGAATAGGGTTATGTTTCTGATCTAGTTTCCCATATATCATCGAGGAGTTTTTCCAATGACCCTCCTGGACAGGATCAGAGGTATGTGTCTTCTCTTGGGTGACATTCTAATGGGACAACACATTTATGGGGACGAATTTGTGAATTCATCCCACTGTCACTACTATATTTTTCATTATGATGTCTTAGAAGTCCTATATGATGCGGACTAGTATTTCCATCAACCCTTTCACCATTTCCATGATGTTCTTTTTGACTTCAATGATTGGAACAAGTATATATTCCCATTATATATCTAGAGAAGGGGTATGTTACTACTCTTATCCTCCCATTCTTACCAGTGGATACTGACAATATTCATTGTTGGGGGAAGAGAGTTGGGTTTTCCCCTATTTTTCATTGTGAATTTCTGACCGACTTCTCCAAGTGATGCCAGACGAGACTGTCAATAGTCTTAATAGGTGGGGGTTGGTGTGTGCACCGACCTGTGGTTTGCTACCGAATTTGACCAATGAACTAATTTGGACACCTTCAGGTATGGTGGATGGATGGATTGATTGATTTGGGTGGTTGTATGTTCCTTCTCATGGATTACTACCAAATTTGAATAGCAGTCTTCCTGGCATGACTCCAGATGAGTTTTCTAGACAACTGAATTGGTGTGGGTGGCTAGATGTTCCCACTCATAGTTTTTCCCCACATTTGATTGGTGGGATTATACGAAAGGGATAGAGATGTATCCTTATTCCTTATTTACCAGTTGCTTCCCCTGGTGGGCCATCTTGCATGCCTGGGTCTAGATGTCATGGGTTGGACAGTCGAAGATAGCACCCTCATCAATATGAGGGCTCACTGTCGTGCGGTGTTGGTAGTGGAAACTGCTAGAAGGATCCCTTTGGAAGGACCCCTGTGTCTTCTGGATGAGGCTTTTTATGGCCTCTTGATTCACCTCCCTAAGCTAATGGAGGGATTGGTTGTTATGTTTTGATAATAAACTATTGAAATGATTAAATATGGTGATTAGTTCTATCTGTTTTTGGACCATCAATCATTTCTTATTATGTGACTGGTTGGGCATTGTGAGATGGAGGTCTTGTTGGGAATCTTATAGGGTTGGGATATTACCCTTCTAGTGGTACTCCTAAACCAATATGTTTTAGATGTAGCATTGAGCATACTAACAGGTGATGGAATCCTCTACTGGGATAAGGACCCAACATGCATGATAGCTGGGGAAAACATATGTGAGAGTTGATGTGACATCATTTAGATTGAAGGGAGATCCTGTTATAATTTCCTGAAATATAGGTGATGAATACAAACAAGAAAACCTCATCAAAGCCCCACATCCTTAAATGAAAACATGCACAATTGATTGTTTTTATCGACTCTCTTTCATTTTAAGAGAAAAAGGGGACCAACATGTGGGTGAAACCATCATCTTGGTTAAGGATTCATGTTGGGTTCACCCTTTTTATTTCTGAGGAAAATTGTGGTTACACTCGATGATTGATTGCATGGGGTTGAGTTTTGTGAAATCATTCACTTCAAGCTCACTATTTTTAAATGAATTCCAATAATATTTATTCATTGACCATGAAAGAACCAACAATTATATATCCATGAGGGACCTTCTTTCTAAAGGTAATCGATCATTGGGAATTTTGGCCAATAATACTTAAGAGCTCGCATTGGTCGAGAGGATGGGAGGTTGATCTCATCACACCCTTTTGGGGGTAATTTTTTCCTACTCCAATACTCTCTTATAGATTTAAGATATATTCAAGAACCCTTCATTAATTTACAAGTATGGTGCGATTCACCCTTAAATTAAAAATCGATTATCAACACATATTGAATGTAGAATATTTTGTATATATCCATAGTTCTTTATCAATGGATATATCTGTATGTATCTAAGGTTTTCCATCAATGGTACCCTCTTATGTATTGATCAAATATTCTTTTGTATTTTATTATTACAATGATGGTTTTTATTCATTCAATGGGGAACTCTAGAGTGAATCATAATCTAGGGAGATGGGAGTTGTTTTGATGTTGGGATTAGAACCAATTGATGGGATTCCTATATATCCATGTGAAAGTAATCAGAGCCCATGTAGTTTAGTTATGATTAATGGGACACATAATATCTTTTAAGGTCATGTGATGAGGATCAAACCATGCAGTTTAATGTCATGTAGAAAGGATGTCTAGGAAAAAGGTTCTTAATCAAAGTTTGGTGTGGGAATTATTCCAAAGAGGCCCAAGGAAACTAGAAAGGATATAAACTCCCTATTTGAATAAGACTCTAATGGGAATATGTCCCAAAGAGAATTAAGGTTGATTTTGGGTGTTGGTTTTAAACCTCATGGTGGATTCCTACGTATCCTATTTAGATAGGAATCAAATCCCACATTTTTCGATTGTGAGGACCCACACATATGGAGTCCATTTAAAGGTTTTTATTATTGGGGAGTATGATCCTTTGATAGGATTATATTGGGGATTACTACTAAGGAGGATTCCATAGTGATTTTAGATATTTGGTTAGGGCTTAATCCTAATAAGTATTGCCTGGTGATTGAGTGTGGTTGGGGATTATACCAAATAGGAGGCCCATGGTTTGTTGGGTATTACACCTGGAATGATTCCCATTTTCTTGGTTATGATTTGGGCATATACCGAATAGGAGGTCCATAGGTTTGGGATCATCTGGATTTTATTATCACCACTAACCTCTAAGGTCATGTGAGTCATGCTCGGTGTGAGAAACAATAGGGAGTGGTAGATCTATAGAAACCACACAATATTATTTGTTCATTGGTGGAAAAGGCCAAAACCCAAAGGGAGAGGGAAATAAGGTGGGATCTAACACCTCCCTCCCGTTGATGTACCCTAGAACCAATGGGAGATATAAAGAGAGTTGAAGTTACCATATCACCTCATTTGTTTTGGTATGTAAGATAGTCACATTTTACTACTCATCTAGACATAACCCATGGTTATAGAGGAGGAAGGAATAAAATAGGACAGGACCTGCAAGAAATGCTATTGGATTACTCCAGAGGGATACCCTAAAATTGGTTCCTAGGGAATAGAGGAGGATATCATTCCCTCTAAACGGGTAAGAGAAAGTGTGATACTCACCCTTCCTTATTGGAACTGGAGGCCCCAAATATTAGAGAAAACTATGAAAGGAAATGGTCTTAACCCTAGTATTCAAGACTAGGGTTTCCCTGACACTTCCCACCGGGTCGGGGTCCTCATGACCGAAGGGGTGCATACTCACATGCACCACGAGGGCCCTAACCATCAGGTAGGACAAGTGTGGGAAAATTATAACCAACAAAATTCATATCCAAATGGGAGACATGTTGGTGTGCCTCTTATCATGGTTTTGTATGTTCAGAAGATTCGGTGGAGGTTTTCATTTGGTCCCCTCGGATGAGGGATGC
Source organism: Viscum album (assembly GCA_963277665.1). Classification (NCBI taxonomy): domain Eukaryota; kingdom Viridiplantae; phylum Streptophyta; class Magnoliopsida; order Santalales; family Viscaceae; genus Viscum; species Viscum album. Next base: position 649,979,838 of record OY728119.1, read on the forward strand.
AAAGGAAGAAGATCCCTACCATTGGTGGCTTGTAAGAGGGCTCAAAATAGTCCCATGTTGGTCATGTCTTGGTGAGAAAAGATGTTTTGTGTAATTACTTTGAGGAGATGGAAGTTCTTCATGTATGGGGAATAGGTCTATGATCGCGTTGTGATTCGCTGTTTCATTTTTACCCTTATAACATTGTATTAAACTGAATTTGTATTGTAAATTACAAATATAATAACAAATTTCACTTATTGTTAGATTTAATTATTTTTGTTTTTATCACTGTTAAAAAAGGAAATGTTACTTGTTTTGATAATTATATTGTAGGTGTAGGTGATTTAGAGGGCCCGTGATGAAGTTCAAGAAAAATGGGCCAAACTGCATAGGATCCAAGCACACCAGGGGACTAAACTGCACACTTCTAATAAACCATGCATCAAAATAGAATTATTATTTTTGATCTGGTCCAAGCATTACTGGTATAAATTTCATTTTTAGAAAACTAATCCCAATTAGGCCATTAAGTGGCCCAACTTACCTGATCATTCCAGCACACTGAATCTACATGAAGTCAAAAGTGGTGTGATGTGATCTGCCCATATCTTGAACTGTAGGTGTCCAAATGAAACCGAAATTTCATTAGAGATAGTCCAGAGGTGGGTAAAATAGTTTTTAGTTTTCTCTAAAGATATATAAGGCTATATACCCACAAAAAACCATGGGACTAGTGGTTTTAATAAATTTGTGTGCCCAAAACCACCTTCCACTTTGCCTATAAAATGGAACCTTGGGATACTCATTTGTAAGTTTGAAAAAAAAGTTAAGTGATTCCAATTTTTTGTTCCAAAGTATTACTCTCTTAATTCTATAAGGGTTTTATACCCCTATCCTCATAGGGTTATCAATAATGAAGAAGGATTTCCACCCGACTTTCCTCCTCCTCTCGATGTTGGGCTAAACAATGGGTGTCTGTTGTGAGGGAGCTACACATATTGTAAAGGGAGTTCCAAAACTTGAAATACTATTGGATTGATGTTTTTTGGGTTTGAAAACATTTAATTTAGAGTTATCTTACTTTGATTCATGTTTGAATGTTTTTTTGATTAAATATAATGGAATTCTCTTTTCTTTTAACTGATCAATGTGAAGTCTTGAGTGCGTGAATTGTGTTGTTTCAATTGGACAAAAAAAGAATCCTTTTATTTCTCACTTATTTGATATTTAAATTTTATTTTGAAGTTATTATTCCGTGAATGAGATCTGGACCTTAGATATATTATTTTTATGTAAATGTTTGTCTCAACGTGTTTTGATATAAAATCTTGGAAAGTAATTGAGATTCCAATTAATTTAAACCAAATAATTACATCAAACTCTAATTAATATTCAAGAACTATGAACTTAAAATGTGTGTAGTGAACTCACAATGAACCCTCTGTCTTATATTTTTCAAAATCCACTTGGTTATTCAACTATTAAACTCTTTAAAATTAATTTCTTTTCTTTAAAATGTTTTCAAAACAACCCCTCTCTTTTAGTAATTTTTATTAAAAATACACACTCTAAACCTATCAACGCTCCTTGATAGTTGACTTAGGGTCTTCCTTATACTATAAATCAACCTTAAAATCATAATAAATTTGACGTTTCATGACAACACAGTTATAATTCATGAGTTGGAGATTCCTTAGGCAATGGATCACATGTGAAACAAAATTTAGGATAGTCTTTATCCACGACACCATGGGTTTCCTCAAGTTTCCCTGGATGGGTCTCGCATAGGTCTCTAATTAGGTAAGGGGCCTCACACAAGTGGTTTTACAAAATGGGTAAGGGTTCCTCATGTAGGTGTATCATGTTTCAAACCTGTAGGAGACTTAGATCTCCCTTACCCTTCTCAATTCTCTCCTCTTCGGTTTTGGAGAGCTACTTGAGAGATTTTGGAAGACCTAGGTGAAGGGGTTTCACAACCATAAATTCAGGGTTTCTTCTGATTTTCTAGTTGTAAAAATGATAATCCCTATGGTATTTTTTATAAGAAAATATGGTACCCAAGTTGAATAATTTATTTCACATAGGTCCATGGTATAGGTTCCCAGTGCGGGTACCCTGTACAGGGGTGGAAAGTTCTTCAGTGCCATGCGGAGGGTCTGTATGAGCCTTATAATACGTAGGGGTGTGCGTGTAAGCCAGATTGGAAAATTTCCTATTATTTTTACTAGGGTTATTCCTCTTTCTAATATTCTTAAGGTAATAATCATAATATTTTCATCCCACTTGAAAAAATGGAGTGTCAATAATGATAAAGTTAGAGGCATATCATTCAATCATAGTGAAGTTAACCTCATACACCCTGATCAACTCATCTTACTTTTGATTCAGTGTGAGGAAATCCCTATCCCTTTTAAGATTAAGAGTTTGAGTAAAATATTTATTGAAACATATTTTCTTGAATCTATTCTATACTATGTAATCAATTTCCTCTTTGGAATTTATATTCTTGATTAGTGTCCACCACTGATTAGCTTCATCATCCATGCGATAGATTTTCAGTACAACATTATCTTATTCCAAGCATTGTAGTATAATTAATATCTTCTAAATGGAGTTAATACATTATTATATGATTAGGGTATTATAATATCCACTTAAGTTATGTGACTTTTTCACATAAAGGACTCATCCACAATGTCCTCTTTCTTAGGAGAAGGAGGGTGTTCCACACAATTCAAGTTATTATTCACAACATGATTCATCTAAGACAATACTACCATGAAGTTATCATATCCAATACCATAATTTTAGTCATCTAATTAGTTCAATCATTACATTTCCTATCAGGTTGTTTTTTGGAATAGTTCCTCCTGTTTCCTAAAATTAACTAAAATCTAAAAAGGGATGAGATTACTCAAAATTAAAATTTTGTAAAAAAGGAAACTATAAACATGGAAGGATTAACTTATAAATGAAAATTATATCCTAACTTATGAGTCTCTAGGTTTCAATATTGGTTATCCATAATAATGATACTTATTATTTTTTCTAACCTAACAATCTATTCAAGTTCTTCATAATGGTTTGTAAAGAGTTTTTGAATTTCTTAAATCATATCCCCTGAGAGTGACAGACCATGTGTATAACAATAATTTTCATGCACTGGGTGATGATAAATTTAATACCCAATGCATAATTTCCAAGGTAATTACCTCTAGGTGCAACTATTATAGAGCTACATCGACTTGTAGTATCCATATAAGGATGTTTTTTAAAGGTAATGCTTTGGTCAAAGACCAAAGAACAATTTATTGATAAACAAAAAAGGATTACAAGAGGTGAAAGGATGGGATTTTTTTACAATATATATCAAAAAGGTATAGTAAGTCGTAAGGAATAAAGTCCATCCAAGTCATGCTCTGATGAAATCCTTTGTTGGCAAGAGCATCAGCAACAACATTCGCTTCACGGTAGGCATGAGTAGCTATATAATCGATCCCATGGAGCAATTTCATACAATTCATCCAATGAGTGGTAAGTGTCCAGGCCAGATGAATTTTTCCATTCCAGATGGAATGAATGATAGTGGTTGAATCACTTTAAATACAAAGCTTTCTCCAACATCTTTGAAGCGCAAAATCAACATCATGAATGACCCCCAACATTTCCACCTCCAGAGATGAAGAGTAACCACATCCAACATAGAAGCAGCCCTGACACTGGCTAGCTGAGTCTCTGAAGATGGAACCACAACTGGAAGAGCCTGGGTTGCCTTTGGAAGTGCCATCGACGTTCACTTTGATCCATCCTGGTATTGGTGATTGCTAGAACACTTCAAATGAGTGTTTGGGCTTTGGTTAGATTCCAGGAACATGAAGATGACGAAGGATCTCAAATTCACCAACCGAGTTGTTGCAACAGTCTTTTTGAATTGAGGCAGCTTCATGAACCACAAGAATAATCCGATATTTCCCTAAATTTAGATTTAGAGAGTGATTATTGTTAATGAGATCATTTCTAACGTACCAGATCTCATTCAGGAGTTCCGCCACTGCCGCCAGAAAATGTTTTTTAATCTGCAGAGAAACATCATGTCTAGTACAATTTTTTAATAACAAGGAAATTGAATCAGTAAAGAACCATTTGCAATTAAATAATTTAGAAATATAATTCCATAGAGAAGAGGCCGTCACACAAGATAGAAAAAGATGATTGGAATACTCCCTATTCTGATTACACAGGTGACATTTAGAATAGAGTTGAAAACCAAAAGTTTAAAGACCAGTTTCCATTGGTAATCTTTTATGGGAAATGCGCCAAATAAGGGTGAGACTAGAAGGTTTATCCAGGGTTTGTTAAAATGATTCACCCATAGAAAACTAGAGTCATTTTCAGAGAAATTATGCTTATAATAATTTTTAGAATCTAGAATGCCATTTGTAGAAGGTTCCCAAAAAAGGAAATCACCATCAGAAGAAAAAAAGATGATTATCAATAATTTGCCCAATATTATCAGGGAGATCATGTTGGTGAGATTGTAAGACCTCCTTTATAGTCTGATTATTATCTTCAGGAAGATTATTAGAGGGTAACAAGGATATCAGAGGGCTACCACACCAGTTGTCACACCAAAAATTTATGGAAGAATCAGTACTGACTATCCATCTAGAATTTTGCATGATCTTGTGATAAGAGTCCCGAATAGAAGGCCAGATGGATGAGTTGATGAAATTAAAATTACATTTTAAAAGCTTAAAGAGGAATCTATGGTTCATAAATTCAGTAGATTTAGAATTGGAATTAATAATGTGCCAAGTGAGGTGGGCCTGAAGAGCATCATTGAACAACTTTAAAATTTTTATGCCAATTCCACCATTAGAAATGGGTTTACAGCAAGATTTCTAAGGTATTGTAACAAGATTATTTTCAAAAATGATTCCAGACCAAATGAAGTTCTTAATATATGTTTTAATTTTTTTAAAAATTCCGACATGCCATTTATAGACCCTAAGGGAATAGACCATTTTAGAAACAATGGTCGATTTAACCAAACAAATTCTCCCAGCCATGGAGAGGGATTTCCCTTTCCAGCTAGCGAGTTGATTTGTGATTTGATCAATGATATTAGAAAAATAGTTTGCTTTGGGCCGTCCCCAAAATATTGGAACACCCAAGTAAATGAAAGGTAAAAAACCCTCTTTAATACCCAGATAAGTGTTGACATTAGATTTCCTTCTTATAGGAAAATTCTTTCCAAAAAAGATATACGATTTTTTCTAAGAAATTGCTTGCCCTAAGATTTGTTCATAGTGAGAAATAGCTTTCTTGAGAACATGAAGATTTTTTTGATCCCCTTTTATGAATAAAATAATATCATCATCATATAAAAGGTGGGTAGTGGAATTAAAATTCCTGGAAACTTGAATAGGTTTAAGCATATTTTGATCAACCAAATTGTAAAGAAGTCTACTTAGGTAATCCTCATCACTAACAAAAAGGATAGCGGAAAGTGGGTCGCCCTGCCTGACACCTTTTGAGCAATTGAAGAAACCCATAGGGGTACCATTAATCAGGATAGAGATATAAGTTGAGCGAAATAGAGTCTTAATTCTACTAATGAAGGAATCATTAAAGCCAAAGTTTTTTAGGACTTTGAAAATAAAATTCCAGTCTATGGTGTCAAAAGACTTTCTGATATCCAGTTTGATGGCTACATAACCCCCTCTTGTGCTTCTATTTAAACTATTGGTACATTCATAAGCAAGAAAAATACAGTCTTGGATGAACCTTCCTTTAATAAAACCAAATTGGTTCCAAGAGAAGATTCTATTGTAGATAGGAGTAAGTCTATTAGCAATAATTTTGGTAATGATTTTATAGATAGTGATAATCAAAGAAATAGGTCTGAATTGATGGATCTCAGAAGCATTCTCAACCTTAGGTATTAAGGTTAAAAATTGAGCATTGATTCCATGAGGTAGAGATCCATGAGTGAAGAAGGTCTTAACAAGGATACAAACATCATTGTGTATTATATCCCAATGTTTTTGGAAAAAACCATTATTGAATCCGTCCGGACCAGGAGAACTGTCTGGATTTAGACCAAAGACTGTGTCTTTGATTTCATGATCAAGTAGGGTGCTTAAAAGAGACTAATTGTCTCTTTCATCCACCATTAAAGGAATAATATCAGGTTTAAGATCAATATTTATATCAGGACCATTAAAAATGTTATAAAAGTACGAGGTGACATGATCCGTAATGGCTTATTTAGAATCAATGATCAAGTCATTATTAATGAGAATAGTAAGAGGACGATTGGCCTTTCTAATTCTTTTAAGACAATTATAGAATTTGGTATTTTGATCACCATCTGCAAGCCATTTAGTCATGAACATTTGTTTACAAATATTTTCCTTAAATGTGAGTAAGGAATTAAGTTTAGAAGAGATATTAGCTTCCAATTTTGGATCCATATTAAAATCTGAATTAGTGTTCTGAGTTTGGATACGACTGAGTTCATCTTCAAGATAGGAGATATCAAGATCTATTTGAGAATTTGTATTTTTACACCATCCTATAAGAGCCTGCTTGAGAATTCTCAATTTGTGTAAACAAGCAAAAGAATCTTTATGGTGTTTCATGGAGTTCCAGGTGTTATAGATAAAGGTGACACAATCAAGATTCGTAGACCAAGCATTATTAAATTTTAAAGGAAGGAAAAGCTTTCGATCATTCATAAGAATTCTAACAAGGATAGGATGATGATCAGATTTGAGTCTTGGAAGAGTTACACTGGATATTTTGTCCCAGTTATCAAGAGTCTTCATGTTGACAAAAGCCCTATCAAGTTTACTAGCAACGTTTTTGTTGTATTGTTTCCTGTACCAAGTGTATTTTGCACCAATAAGAGTGATTTCAAAGAGGTTAGAATCTTAAATAGAATATTTAAATTCCTTGGAGGATATAGAAAGATGTGAGGGACCAATTTTTTCAGAAGGGGAAAGGATGGCATTGAAGTCACCCAAAACAACCCAGGATTCTTGAATGTGTTTATCCATATCAGGGAGTTCATGCCATAAATCTATCCTATCCTAATACCTATTCTTGGAATAAACCATAGTATAAAAGATATGCCGACCATTCTATAAGAAGTCAAAGGTAAGATGCTGTTCAGAAATTCTACAAATGTTGACATTTTTTAAAGTATTAAGGAAAAAGATCCACAAAGAGTCAAATTGAGGACCGCTTTTACAAGAACCTAAAAAACTGTAATTGAGAGAGAAAAATCTCATGTAGTTCATTTTAAAATTGACTTTAGGTTAAGCAATGGAAAAGAGTTGGGGTTTATGAGTGTTTAAAAAACCTCCTAAGTGTTGTGGAGGTGTCATTGTTGGCCACACCTTTACAGTTCCAATAAAGGATATTCATTTCTATTTGCGGTTTGGGTTAGAACCCTTATTTTTTTTAGATTTACCAGATCCCTTCTTCTTTTGGGATCTCGTAACAATTGAGGAAGAAGTATACTTTTTTTGACTCTCATAGGTTTCAGAACTTTGAGAGGAATCAGATTTCAGGTCTTAATTTGGGTTAGGAGCAACAACTGGAGTACTCATAGAATCAGTACTGTCTAGTGTGTGATTTTTGTCAGCTCTATGAATAGTGGCCTATTCAGATGAGAGCTGTTTCTCATCTATAACCTGAATAATCTCATTACCTGGTGAGGAATGAGATGGGTTAGGTGGTTCCGGAGAGGAAATTTTTGAGGAAACAAGAGGCAGAATAGGGCTTGTCTGGAAAATCTCTAGAACAAAATCTTGAGCAGAAGGTTACACAGGATGATAATGTGTTCCAGTCTCAGTCTAGACAGTTTCAGAATCAACAGGTTTCAAGGAATCCGATACAAAATCAGAAAAAGAAACAGAATCCTACTTTTCAACAGGAGGGTTGGGTACCATGCTGTTAACTGAATAGGAAGCAGGTTTATGGATAGTTTCAGTATATGAATCAGTAACAATAAGTGTGGTGTGTGACATGTTGTGTGACAAATGAATGAAAGCAGGATCAACCCTAGCAGCATGTAAGATAGATTCATTAATAGGACTAGTAGTATTTTCAACAGAAACCGGAGTAGAGTTTTCAGATTGATGCTGCAACAGAGCAGAAGTCTGCATGTCAACCAGAGTATTAGACACCTCCTTATCGACAGAAACAGGTTCTACATTCAAAATGGAAGCAGAATCAAGTGTGTGTGATGAAATGTGAGCAGTATTAATTCCAGGAGAGGCAGGATTAGCAGATTGAGTCTCTATTACAGGAACTTTAGAAACAATAGTAACAGGTTTAACATTTGAAATGAAGTGCACAGAGTTACCTGGATCTGCAGTGTTTACACTCTTACCTTGTGACTTGTTAGAAGCAGCAGTATTCCCCTTGAGAACTGAAGGTACCGAGGCCTCTAGGTCCCTACAATTATTCTCATTTAAACTTGAAGTACCAGAGGAAGATTCGTTATTTGCAGGATTGGAAAAAGTAAAAGGGTAGCTCTTGTCTGAACTACCTCTATTGCCTTCAACTACTGGTTTTTCTAAACCATTGGGATTTTCATTGTTTTGGAAGGCCTCTTCTTCCGTAACCAAATTTCCCCAAGATTTTCCTTCTAGGGATGGAAGGTCACTGGATTTTTTAACCCATATATTTTGATTTTTTTTGGGGGGGGGGCTCAGAATTATCTATGAAATTCTTCCCCTTTTTAGCATGCTTTACCTCGTGAAAATCATTATTAATTGGAGGGTACATTTGTTTCCAAACTACCCTATAATTAGAAAATTTGTTCCCAATCAGTTTTAAAACTTCACGAAAGGGTGTATTCTTTTCATACTCAATGCTAAGCTCAAATCTATGATCAAGGGAATTAAATCCTATGTTAGATGGTAATTCGCTGGCTAAGTTTACTTCAACCATAACTCTAGAATATAGGCCTATATCCCCATTCAAAGTTCTATGATCAATTTTAATAGGGGATCCTATGAAAGAAGCAATGTCATTTAAAATCTTCAGATTCCAATAAAACCAATTAAGCCCATGAATTCTAACCCATACATGTGCCTTATAATTTTTGTGTGTGTATGGGTTAAAGGCAGGGTCCCAATCCAAAATTCTAAGAAATCTAGGCTGAATCTGTAGATTACCAAGCTTCCATACCTGATCGAGCTCACCTTGAGAGCTGAAGAGGATGTGATAGTAGCCTTTACCAAGGGGAACTATCTTCCATTTTGAAGAATTCCAGTAGTGAGAAATCCTATTCTTTAGCTCGGAAAGAGGCCAGGGTCTATCCCCTGTGTTGTATGAGACTCGGCCAAGGACCGAGTACTTGAATAGTTGTTCTCTTTGCTTCAGGGCTTCCGGATCAGCATCGAACAAGAAACCACCATCTTCTAGCTTTCTTTAGAGAGGTTGTATACATTCCTTCACACTACTAAGATCAACACCTTTTAGCGCATCACGGAAGGAGACAGGAAGAGAGAAAAGAGGAATTTGAAAGTTTCCTACTTCGATTTTTGAGGAATCAGAATCTTTAGAAGCAAGAACAGGAGGGGAAGCAAGTTCCCACTCCAGATCAAAGCCGTCCATCAGAAATCTCAAGGAGAAACAACGACGAAAGCTAGGGTTTTTGAGTCTCCCATTGGAGAATGGTTCGATATATCCCATCCCAACCATATTTACCATTATCTCCCATATAAGGATGTAATTTATTGAAAACTACTCTCTCTATACTTCACCAAGATTTCATTATATTATACAATATTTAGAATTATCCCTTGGGTTATCTATAAATTATTCTAGTCCTCATATAAAAAATTAACTAGACCTTAATTTGATTATAACTATAGTGACCCGATACTTGTACACATATTATTATATTATTTTTAACACAAACATCTCAGAAACACAACCCAAAGATTGTGAGGCCTAGTGTCTTTGAAATACTAGGTTCACAATAAATCAAAAAGAAACTAAAATAAAAAATATCCATATAAATCTCCATAAATTTCTCTTAAACACCTTTGAGTTCCTAAACCTACATAGGATAACCTGGGGAATACATAAATAGAAGGTGTGTGTTAAAAATACCATTAAGGGAATAAACATGATAATGAATCACATCATATAAGTCAAAAGGCATAACATGATATCATAAATAACAAGGATAATTGATAATCATATTATAGAAAAATATAAATAACATGGATTCATAAGATCATGGAAACATAGCATAGTGGAAACAACATATAACATGACATAAACTTATGTCAAGTCTAACTACCAAAACAACATCACATAGTGAACAAAGTCCATTCATGGATTAGGTTTTAATCACTAATATCATACATAATGTCTCATGAGACATAAACATCACCCAATTAATTGTATTTATATCTTGGAGCACCCATCATAACATGTACATGATTTTGTGTTTAACAAAATAAAATCAATCATAATCCACAAACATAATAATTACTCATGGAAAGAAATGGGTTTCATAATATTGCCTCATATCCTAATCAAAGGAGATTTCATAAATATTCTAAAGAGAATGAGGAATTAAATATTTTTGATATTAATATTTTAGTACATAATCATATGTCTAAAAATACAGTTCTTATTTGAAAAAAATCATGAGAAAGGGTATATAATTGAGTATTTAAATGGAGTTTAACAATAGTATTTTAAGGAATCAACTAAAGAATTTTAGAGAAAGAATAAGTATGAAATTTTATTTAAAAATAGGAGGTAAAATAGAATGGTTATGCCTACAATATTCCTTTATCTAATTAAATATTATGTGTTAATAAATAATTTAAATGAACATTTTATAAAAGTATTAAGGGATATAAAAGTTACCCTTAATCAGATATGATTTTAAAGAAGGCATTTGAGAATAGAACTTAAGGCATGTATTACCCTATCAAGAGAATGGAGAATAAGATAGGTATATATTTAATATATATATATATATAATTTATAATCATTAAAAACATAATATATATATATAAAGTGATTTAGATAGAGAAAAGTTATAACCCAAAGAGAAAAGGGTGGTTCAAAAATATATCTTGCCTTATGTTCTAGAATCGGTCTACACATGCACTTAATATCACAAATAATAAAATAAAAATAAATTAGTTAATTAATTAATTAATTAAGATTTACATAAATATTTTATTTACTATAATTATATTATGTTCATTTACAACTATTTCAATGAGATATAAAGTTTGATTTCATTGTCTCGAGATTGTTTGTTTCAGGTCTCCAATGTTGGATCACTTGTGGATAATTATTGATGTGCTTGTAAAATGAAATTAAAACTCATGAATTTAAATGAAATGGAATTAATTTCCATACATAAATATAAATTTCTCAAAATATCCTTTTTTGTTCTAATATAGGGATGATTTATTTAGTAAAAATGTTAACGTTTTACGGTTTGTTTATTTAGGCGGTTTTACCGACCATCACAAAATTGTTTCATTTAATTTAATATCATGTCTATATATATTAATTATAGAACATGAAATAAGTTATAATAAAATTATTATCATATTATTTAACCATAATAATATTTTTATGACCATCATTGAAGGTGGTGGAGAAAAAGTAAGTATATTGTTCAAGGAGGCGTTCAACCAACCATATTGTCAATAACGTTTTTGTTTTAGTAACGAAATAAGGGAGGGTATAATATGGATATAACACCATAATAATAACAAATAAGTATATTTAGGAGACTTATTTTACTTTTTTTTATGTGTATGGGGATCATATGGGGGTGGTAGAAGAAGAAGAAAAGTGAAAGAGGCTAGTAGATAATATTACATCTTCCTTTGGTTGTCTCCTCTTAGGTGACCCCTTAAGGTTCCTTGAAATGGTCTTTTGGTGAGACTAGAAGAACTAGGACACAAATGAGATGATTTTTAAGGTAATTATATATAAATTTTTAAATCTCAAAATCTTATATGTTTTGAGAATAAGGGGTGGTATTTGTAAGGGGATGAGAGTGGTGTTTTTTTTAATATTATATTGATAAGTTTATTATTTTTCCCAAAACTACCAATAGTGATTAATACCATGACCATATGTAGTAAATGGTGCATGGGAGTTTTAACTAATGGGTTCTTACATCACCCATGACTCAAAAATTCATATATTTATCATATAATGTTAGATATTGTATTTTCCTATATTTCACTATTCACCAAAAATTTGACTATTTTAGAAAAATGCCAAAACTTAAACCTAACCATTTTTTAAAATTTAGATTATAAAAATGATATCCATTTTATAATAATAATTTTCTAAAGATGATAAATTTAATTTTTAAATAATATCCTCATTTATTTTAAAAATATCAATTTTCTGACCCTTTGAAAAATTATTTATGGTCTCATAAAATTATCTTATCATCATAATAAAACTAAATATTAATTTATAAATCCATTTCATGAAAATAAATTTCTTTTAAATAATTATATTTATTATAAAAGTAAATTTAAAACATTTATGTTTTACAAAAATACAAATGCTTAATTTATTATTTTTAAAACATTTATCTACTTGTATCACGGTATAAATATATCATTTTTCATTTTATAAAATTCCTAAGTATTATTTTACTCTTATATAAGTGATGATGATATTATAATGATCAGGTTACTATTTTTAATGTTCAAATTACTATTCCAACTTTCAGGATACTATTTTAACGATTATATTACTATTCCAACTGTCAGATTTCTAACAGTCATATGTGTGCCATTCTTTCTATAAATACCTTATATTTAATTCATTATTTATTCAATTATATTTTCTCTCCAAGTTATATATATTTTAATTTTCAAAATAAATATTTAATTACCAATGTTCTACTTTATTTATATATTATCATTCATGAGTGCAATTGTTATGGGGGATTGATCAAATCCAAATTTTCCTATTACTATTATCTTATTTTCTCGTTTTTGTCCCATTATAATACTTTCAATTATTATAACCATTTTTACTCTCTAAATGTAATATTAAAATTAATATAATAATTTTTTTTGTTTCATCATGTGGTGTGTGTGCATTATATAATAATATATTACTTAATATGACACAATTAAATATTCAGAAGGGAAATTTCATTGGTAAAATTCTGGGTATTTGCATGCTTCTTCTTCCTTGTATTATTCTGATGCACATATTATTTCATGTATCATGCATTTATTTACTCCAAACCTTTATGAAATTCATTTTTTTTTTCATTACTATATTTATTATTATTATTTATGTCAAAAAAGTGAAAATATTTCCTCCTTCATGCAACTAAACCACAATATGAGTTCTCCTTCCTTTCCCAAAGTGGCTCAATTATTCTTCCTTCTCTTCACCCAAAATAGTTCACAATACTTTTGATGTATTTTCTTATTATTCACATGAATCTATGTATGGATAATGTCTCTTTATCTTTACAAAACTTAAATAGGCACATAATTGTTTAATCTTATTCACATAACAATGAGTACATAGAACACATGTTATCACATGTAAACCTAACATCCATAGGATATCTTTGTGAAATTTATCACAAATCACATAAGACTTCTAATAAAAATATTTATTTCAAATAATAAATCCTAGAAGGAAGTACTAAATGAAAACAAAGTTTCTTCCAACATCTATAGATTCTCTATTTTTCTTCAATATTGATCATCCTGGAATTTTAGTATTTATAAAGGATTGAACCATATTTCCTTCTGAGAAAAATTATGAGTCATGGTATCTTTCAAAGCTCTAAAAATACTAGCATTAGTCAAAATTACTACATGATTCTGAAAATCATGGAATCTCCTCTTTGAAATAATCATAATATTATTTATCTTAATCTATGATAAAAAAGGTAGTGTGAAGACTCCCCATGATCAATATTTTTGTCTCATTTTTTTGTATCTATATGCATCAATGGCATTCTATTTAAGTAAAAACCTCACATGCATGCATGTGCAACTACATGAATGTGTCATACTTATGAACCCAGATCCTTAGTGGTGTATACGTATCTTCTATACCCCACTATGAAGATCTTTTAAATATAATGTCAATTACATCTTTCACCATGGAACAAAATGCAAGGAAATAAAACTACCACAAACATGCATGTGTGGGAAATTTACCCCACAACCTTCCCCTCACCCCCACCCAAACCTAAACCATCCCACCAAAAAAATTGGAAGCACACTCCCTTGACATTGTTTCATTATACTCTTGATTCTATCGTATTATCACAGAACATCTTATATCCTTCTAATTCTCGAATTGATAATAAAACACATGGCATGATATCTACATTTTGGGATCTTCCTTTAGGCTGAGAAACCCTAACTCGAGGTAGGAGATAATCCCACTATGGGTGGTGTGAGAGATATAGATACAACATAATAAAATCCTCTATGGATTGAGGTTGAATAATATATATGTGTAATATTCTCATTCTTCAATGTGTTTCTTATATCCCACATGTGAAATGTAATTTAAATGCATAGTATGAAGTAAACAATTTGTACCACATAAAATTGGTGAAGTGAATGGATCCACTTAATATTCCATCATTCCTCCTTCACCAATAATACAGGGAACCTAGGTTAGATCTTGAAAACTCACACACATGAAAATGTTTCCCTACCACCCCATTTCATGGTGTTACCTTCAACTGTGCACCTACCCGTGTTCCCCTTACTTTCCCCCACATAGGACCATACTTTATATTTCTCCACAAAAACACCAGAGATGACCTAAAGGGTGTACTAGGTGACAGGTTTAGGCTGGGATGGACCATATTTTTAATAAACTCAAACTCTAAACACTTAGTAAAATTATTAAGTGTACAATTCCATAAACCCCCTTAAAAATTCTTCTTCAAATATTCATTTCTATTTTTTTATTCTCCATCAATCCTCAAGAAATCTAATCATCCCAGTAACACCTTCTCAATAATTCATCTATTTGATGATTATTCATTAAAAATCATAATATGGTGGTTCATATTCACTCATTTACTTGTTGTAAATAATGTTCCATCTTCAACATTTATCAGCTCATTTTTTAAGTATTATAAATGTCTTCACAATCATTACATGATAAGGTAAGATTGTCTTATACTGAATGAAATATAATGAATCCATAATAATCCTCCAAGAATCATGACTATACTATACTATTCTTTAACACTTTTTCCTCAATGTTTCTTAACTTCTATACTTTCTCTTTCCATGATAATCAAAAATCATGGATAACTTCATCTTCATTATACATAATATTTTTTTCCTCATGATATATTGATAAAAAATATAACACTACTCATATTAAACAACAATAAATCATCCAAATGGTCTCTTAAATATATAAATTTTTATTTATTGTCAATATCAATTCCCTATATAAAGTCAATGTTTTTATCCCTTTTATTTATAATAAATTCAAAGGATGCTATAGGGTGAAATCACACTTATGTTCTCCTTAATATTCTAGAGAAAAATATTTTATTCAGCACAACTTATTCTCCCACCTTTTTTATGAGTCTTGATAAGATCATATTATAGATATAAGTATGATACCACAAGTTGAATTAGAAATGATGCTATAGTTAGTGTAAGTCCTAAGTGTGAGGACGAGCCTTGAGTCATAGTGAGAATGTTTTTTTTCATTTAGTGGAGGGTAAAATTTTTCATCTAGATTTTACAACAAAATTTTGAGGGTTTTAACCCTTCAAAATAGTCATTGTGGATGTGGAATGAGGGTTCAGTGTGGTTGTAGAGGCATTCAGAGGGCTCAGTAGAAGCTATGGCCTGCAGAAGGGGTACTCTAGTTCCACCGACTAGTCAATCCAAAGCCACCATGTAATTCCCTAACCCAAACCATCAATTGTGAACTGAATTTTAACAAGACCTCATGCATTACTCCTTATATAAAAGAGGATATTGACTAGAAAAAAGTGTTTAATGCCATCATTGGGGAGACTATACCCTTAGTATCATATCCACACACCAAAATAAAATTTAAAATAACCCATAGTAAACAAAACAGAAGAGAAAAATATCATAATATAATATCATATGGAACACATGTTATATAAATAAATAGGATCATGACATGGAAATCCAACCAATGTATATTGTATAGGCCGATAAGTAAATCAAGTAATACTATGAAAATCCTATGGAGTCTGTCTTGGTTCCACTACTAGCTCCAAGATCCCCAGCTTAAACATCTTCCATGGGTCCCTTTAACTTTCCTATATCCTTATAGATGAAGTTTTCATGTTAATAAAGGGACCCATGTTGGGTGGGAGTAAAAAAACCCAGTAGGACACCACTGATGCGTTATTAACAAGTGTACACAAGTATAATTGGTGTATTTGTTGATACCACTTTATGTGTGTTGTATTTGTTATCAATTTACAAGGAGTTTTTGATGTTAGTATGTTTAATAAGAATCATAATAGAGTATAAGTACTTGGAAATTTGTTTTTGATAACCCAAGAATTATGAATTAGATGTTCCCAAGCCAAGGCAATATTTTTGGAAATTAAAGTGAAGCCTTGAATCTTGGATGTTGAAGGTACTTGTATTAATTTATGTGAAGAAAGGAAAGATGGGAAATATGTGAGTTTTTTCTAATTTATATTCTTGGATATTGATTCTTTCTTGGTAAAGAGGCATTTTAAGGAGAATAATGTGTTCCATCCCTATAAATCACAAATATTATATAGAAATATTATTGAATGAAGATTTCATAAGTTACAATTGGATTCCATGCTTGATCAATCATGAATAAACAATTATAATTATTGATGAACTGATATTAAGTTCAAATAAATGTGTAAATGGAGTTATATAAATGACACAACATTTACAACAAGTGAAGATCATGGAATTATTTATTTTCCCGAGGAATTGATTGAAATCCATGTAAAATATATTTTATTTCAAATGATGATTATTTTAGAAGAAGAGCATGAAATATTATATTATTGCATGATGACATCATTAGAGATAATTTCATGAAAACATATTTTTGTTATTTCATGAAGAACATTTTATAGAATATGGAAGGCCTTGGGATTTATTTTTAGAAGGCCCTTGTTGATTTTGAATTAAATTGGAATTTTCATTACATTCATAAAGGTAGTAAAATAGTATTTCAGGCTATGAAAATGTAATTTTTAGGATATTGAGATGCATAAGGGTTGTTGAAGGATGTATAAAGTTATATATAAGCTCATGTAAGGGTAGTTTAAAACCACATAAAGGTAAGGATAACTTTCTACTAGTTGCATATAGGTAAGTCTCACATTGTATGGGCTACATAAAGGTAGTGATGAGTAGCTATGTAAGGGTACCTATAGCTATGTTGAGGTAATTCATTACTTACGTAAGGGTATATATTCTTGTATAAGTGTTAATCCTCAACTACATAAGGGTATTGTCCATTGTGTAAGGGTACAAAACCATTGTATAAGGGTCAAATTCCACACTTTTTAGAAGTAATTGAACTTTCATAAGGGTACATTCAAGAGGATATGAGTTACATAAAGGTCATCCCCACACTATTTAAAGGTAATTAAACTTGATTAATGGTACATGATCAAGGATAAGAGGTATTTAAAGGTAACTAAAATCATGTATGGGTACATGGAGGATCATTTAAGGGTCCTTAGATGCTCACGTAAGGGTATTTAACCATGTTTAAGGGTACAAGTGAGGCTAAGTAAGGGTTTATACATGAGTTCTAAGCCATAGGGATGATCACCTCTCCACAGTCCCATGGAAATCAAGATTCCCATGCTATAGTATTCACCATAAATTATGGAGGGTCTGAAGTTAACAGAAGTTGATAATTCAGGATCTCATATCCTAAAGTGGGATATACTTTCATCTATAATATTGAATGAAAATAATATATTTGAGGTTTTTGATTCTATAAAATAATAGGGTTCTATATTGTGTAAGATGCACTAAGCCAAAAGGGTTTTTTAGATGCACTGTGGAAATAATGGCTACGACGTAATATCCATGCATGAATAAAGTATAAATTTTTGAGGAAGTTGTTGAGATCACAAATATTTAAATATCACATTAAATATAAAATAAATCCTGATAATTTAGGATATTGAAATGAATATATTTTGGGGAATTCAAATGAGTTTAAATGGGAGATAAATCAGAAATCACTTGACTAATTTGAATGAGATAATCATACTACCAAAGATCATGGGATTTCCTGTGATATTATTGAGAATAATATTCACATATAGTGAATAGAAATATGAGGATAATGAGAATGAATACAGAGATGTTTAACATTGTAATTTAACAAAGACATGTTCTTATGTCATGAAAAAGATCTGAAACATCATCTATTGTAAACTTTGTTAAATCGAAGAGAGATAAAGTGAATAACTAGTGATACACATCAAAAAAATTCCTATTCACTAAATAAGAAGAAGAAGAAGATGATGATGATTATGAGAAGAAGATATGGATAGTAACTTAATCTATTTTATCAAAAATAGGGTAAAGTTCTAAGTATCCAGCCTAAAATATATTCCTATATTGTAGAAGTTGGAATAACACTGAGGTGGCCCGTCTGATTGTTTGTAAGATAAGAAGAAGATTAATTCTTATAGTCCATGAGGTAATCAATTCAATACAAGTGATATTTATTCAATATTTATAATCCCAATATATTTTATAAAGGGACAAAACACCCACTCTTTCTTTGTACCTATTTGGTGCCAAGAGAATAGGTTCAAGGTCATACCCATGCCTGCACTTTTCTTGATAATAAAATGAAATCTGGGTATGAGTGGGATAATAAACACCATAAACTAAGGATGTATTCATCCAAACTAGAGGTGTAACTCGTTATCAAACATTTTTTTCCATTTTGATTTATTATTTTATATTCATGCTTTCTAACCATAGGTGAAGAAGATAAGAGAATCTTTCATTGAATAAGTGATAGAGGTATTAAAAGGGATATATTTTTAAAGTGATAAAAAGTCATACCACACTTATTCACCCCCCCCAAATGTGGTTATCCCAAAGTGATCCTAACAATTGGTATTAGAGACAAATCCACCTCTATTGGATTATCTTTTAACCTATTAATTTCAATATGGAATGTATGTTTGGAGAAATTATATCAACTATTGATCAGATATTTATCTCTTTAAGACCAAAGAAAATATAAGTAATAAAGATTTGAAAATCAAGAAAATGTTTCCATATTATATAAAGAGGAATATGATAATGTGTTACCATGATTTGATTCTATAAGATATATTCCAAGCATGAAATAAAATGACCTATTAGTTCAAAATACTACTAAGGAAATGAGAAACCTTTATACCTCAAAAGTTGATCAAGAGGTATCAGATTTTTTTTCAAACTATCCAATGGATGAACTAAGAACAATTGGAAAAAATTATTGTACAAATCTACAAGATTATTTTCAAAATAAGATCACCTATTTTAAAGATGAAACTAAAAAAATAATGAAATAAATGGAACAAAAGGTGATTATGTGTGTGGATCTCACCAAATAGTGTAATTACCCAAGTACAAGAATAAAAGAACTTGGAGGATTATGATCTAGAGTTGTGAAGTATTGGCTTGAGGCCATCTTAAAGAAATATCTGGCCATTGATATCCTTGATCAAAATTTTCATTAACTAGATAATAGGAAAGAGTAAACCATTTAATTCAAAAATGTTTAACTATAATTCAATTCTAATAAGATCAAGGAACACGGAAACTCAATGAATGAGAAGAAAAAAAATGCATGATGATGAGGTTGATAAAATCATGAAACCCGATGAATAAAAACTAAAGATAGCAGAGAATGAAAAATATACTATCAAAATAAAGTTCTTGGATATTGAAATTAAATTGAAGAATCTTTAAATATACTAATTTGTGTCTTCACAGTAAGTAAGAAGGAATGTTTTTTCCACACAAACTATAAAGGAGGAATATACTATTTAAAAACATCTATCTAGAGGAAATACTATTTTTATATCATATAATGATCAATATATAGTATCTATAAAGGACTAGGAACCATCCACATTTATAAATATTTTTTTTACTAAATTTGTTTCTCTATACTATAAAAATTTGAAATCAAAATATGTATTAATGTGGATGAATAAAAATAGTGGGAAATATACCATTAAAAATAAGGTGTATTAAAGTAAGTTCATACAGAGATATCCCCCTAAAATTTCCCATTTCATGAATAATAAGGACCAAAATTAGCACACATGAAATTTTGGAAAGAAACTATTCACGAAGAAATATATAACTACTTTTTGTGTATTTTTTTACTTCTATAAGTTTAGGAAAAAGTATACTAATGTTTGGAATAATATTTCAACACCTGAAGTTAAAATAAATCCTACATTAAGGGGTATAAAATATTAGGCGAGGAAAAGACCACAAGAGGAATATTAAAACTTATTAGTCACAAATATATTTTTAAAACTTTTTGGTATTTGTGATGTTTTGAATACCAGTGGTCATAGTGAAAAATCATGAATGTATAAATCATTCAATAATGAAAATGAATCAATTGAGAATAAAAGATCAAAAAAGTGAGGAATGGAGGTAATAATATTCTAGGAAATAATTATGGTAAATTTAATAGAAATAATATATCCATGAAGTACATGAAGAAGGATGATAATGTATCCTTGGATAGTAAGATGAAAGAAAAATATGATAAAAAAAATCCAAGAATTCCAAAAAGGGTGTCACACCAAATGGAATAAACTACTTATTTTATGGGAAAAGTGTTCACACCATGGGATTATGTGAAAAATACATGTAATGTAGTATAAATTAAAGAAATCATAAGAAAAAAAAGGAATGTATAAATCCCTAAATGGAATAATAGTATTGGTATGGTGGATTATATTTCTAAGATTTCATGTGGAAAAACTAGGCCAGACATACATGTTCCTAAAGATTGCTTGGTTATTTGGCTTGACGACCCAGAAAAAGAAAGAAAAAATGTTAAATAATAAGATAAAGAAAAATACAAAGGCACAAAAAAGATTTCATATGAATAAATTAAATTTCATGATATTTTATCAATAAATAATGACCACAAAGTTTCAGAAGTTCTATATGGGAGGTGTAAACAAACTGGTCATAATGTGAAGCACTGTATAACAATCACACTATCTCAATAAGTAATCCTAAATGATAGGAAAATTTTACTTGGAGATATTTTTTCTTTTATGGATTATGATGAGAGGAATATTTCACAAAAGCATAAAAGAAAAGTATCCATGCTTCCCAAGACTACTATGAAATCCAGAAAGGCAAGCATGAAGAATATTATTAAAAATGAAATAGAAAAGAAAATATTCTCATGGATAAGAATATATTATCATCCTTTTTTCCCACAATAAATAGAAAATTAGGTTACATCTTATTATATACATAATTTTTTTTGTATTTATATTCTAACCATGTAGGGTATTGAAGGTGATATTGGTTAAAAAATGGGAAACTAAAGAAACGTAAGTTGGAGTAAATATTCCAAATATGAAATTGTTCCATATTAGTATGATTTATAAATTTTAATATCAAATAAAATTTGAAATATATATTCCTATATTATGTGAAAATGTAGAGCACCCCTTTAGGGGGATTTTCTTGAAAATATTTTAGAGTTGATAATTCATACATATTTGAATTACAAAAAGTGATTATGTTTTTTTTCATTAAAAATTATATCTTGAGATTATCTCATATTTTAATAAATGTTCTTAATATAAAAGGTGTAAAATTATTTTAATTAATTAAAATAAGAAAAAAAATATTTTATAAAGTTCCAAGGATGTATGAAATAAAACTCATTCAGTGTACTTGAATGTTTTTAATATGTGTACTAAGTGGTGCAGGAAATTTAGTTTGAAAAATCTCTAGAAATGATTACATCAGTTGACATCAACATGTTTCAACCAGAATACATGTTAATATCCTTTGAGTGAAATAATTATAAAATTTTAATAAGTATAATCTTATATCACTTTCAGTTTTTGAAATGGATATATTTTTTGCCTAACTAAAAACCCCACATTTTATACATTGAAAATGGATCACATGGACTTTGAGTGGGATTAATGATATCACATTGCTAAGAAAGAAATGATACCATACTTTCTTCTAGAATTATTTTTATTTTTTATCAATAATTGAGGAGAAGAAAATGAAAATGTTAAGAAGAAGGGGGAGAGAGGAAATTAATCATATGTGCAGATTTGATGAGCATATTGACATGAAATTTTCTATCAGTATTGAAAAAAATAAAAAGGGGGGATTATTAATCCCATTTTATGTGTGTTGTATTTATTTTAAATATACAAGGATTGTTTTATTTCAATATTCTGAAGAAAAATAATAGTATATTATAAGTGATTAAAAGTTAGTTTTTGAGAACCCATGCATTATGAATAAGATATTCCGAAGATAAGGCAATATTTTTGGAAATTAAAGTGAAGCCTTGAATATTGGATGTTGAAGGTACTTGTCCTAATTCTTGTGACAAAATAAAATATGGGAAAGATGTTAGTTTATTCTAATTTATATTCTTTAAATTGATTCATTCCTAGAAAAGAGGTATTTTAAGGAGATTGAGGTGTTCTATCCCTATGAAGCAAAAATATTATATAGAAATATTATTGGATGAAGATTAAAAAATTTGGAAATGGGTGTCATACTTGATCAAGAATGAATGAATAATTTTTAAGATTGATAAATTGATCTTAAGTTCAAATACATGTATCAATGGAGTTTTATAATCAAAAAAACATTGACAATAAGTGAAGATCGTGTAAATATTTATTTTCATGAGGAATTGATTGAAGGCCATGAAAAGAATTATTTATTTACATGTTGATTAATTGGGAAGAATACCATGAAATATTCTATTATTTCATGATGACATGATTGGTGATAATTCAATGAAAACATATTTATGTTCCTGAATGAAGACTATTTTATGGAATATGGAAGGATTTAGATTGATTTTAATAATTCGCTTGATTATTTTGAATTAAATTAGATTATTGTGTAAAGGTAAATTTACATTTAAATTACATGTGTAAAGTTAGTATCATATTACTACAGGTTTTGTAAAGTAAGTTCGAGGCTACTATGATTTCTAAGGGTAGTTAGAGGAAATGTAAAGGTATAGGAAAGCTTCCGTAAGGGTAGTCTTAAAACACATAAAGGTAAGGATCACTTTCTATAAGTTTTGTAAAGGTAGGTTTCTCCTTGTACAAACTATGTAAAGTTAGTGATGATTAGACGTGTAATAGTACCTACAACTATGTATTGATAATTCATTAATTTCATAAGGGTATAGTTTCTTATGTAAGGGTAAATAATCAACCACATAAGGGTATAATCCATTGAATAAGGGTACAAACCCTCCATGTAAGGGTCAACTTCCACACTGCATAATGGTAAATAAACTTACATAAGGGTGCGTGATGGAGGATATAAGCTATGTACAGGTCATCCCCATGCTATGGAAAGGTAACTAAACTTACATAAGGGTACATGCTAGAGGATATGAGCTATGTAAAGGTAATTGAACTCACTTAAGGGTATATCGAAGCTCATTTAAGGGTTTATGGATGCTCGGTTAAGGGTATGTAACCTTTTTAAGGGTACAAGTGAGGCTAGGTAAGGGTTCCTGTATGCATGCTACACTGAAGGGATGATCATATCTCTATAGTCCCATGGAAATAAAGATTCCAACATCACAGTGTTCTCCCTAAGTCATTAAGGGTTTTAAGTTAATAGAATTTTAGAATTTGAGATCTCTTATCCTGTAGTAGGTTATAACATAGTCTATAATATTTCACCATAAGAATATTTTTGATGTTTTTGGTTTTGGTAAATAATAGGGTGTTGCATCGTATAAGATTCACCAAACCTAATGGTTTTCTGGGATTCACTATGGAAGTAATGTCTATGCTATAATAGCCTTGAATTAATACATTAGTGAGATATGAGGAATCTTCTAAGATCAAGGATATTTAAATATCACTTGAGAGATAAAATAAATACCAAGTCTTCAGAGGATTGAAATTAATATGTGATCAAGAATTAAAATGAAATTAAATGAGATATAAATTGGAAATCACTTGATCGATTTGAATGAGATGATCATGTAGCAGAATATAGTTGCATTTCTATAATCCAGATATGAAAATATTGACTATGATATTATTGAGAATAATATTCACATATAGTGAATAAAATTTCAAGAATAATGAGAATGAAGATAGAGATGTTCGACACTATAATTTAATAGAGAAAAATTCTTGTGTTATGAAAAAGATTTGATATATCATATATTGAAAACTTTGATATATCGAAGAGAGATAAAGTGAAGAACCGGTGCTGTTCATCAAGAACATTTCTTGCGAACTAAAGAAGAAGAATAGAAGAAGATGTATAGAGTGTCATAATATATTTGATCAATAATGGGTGAATATTTCAAGTATCCATCCTATAATATCTTCCTATATTGTAGAAGTCTATAGAACATCGAGGTGTCCCATATAATTGTAGGAGCATAAGAAGAAGACTAATTTTTATAGTATAAGAGGGTCTCAAATCAATATAATTTATCTTCATTTAAGGTGGTATAAGACCAATCTTTTGTACAAAGGGACAATAAGATCACCCTTTATTTGTACCTAATTGGTGACAGGAGAACAAGTTCAAGGCCATACCCTTGCCTGTTCCTTTCTTGATAATAAATGGAAATTTGTGTGCAAGTGGGATAATAACCACCACACACCAGGGATATATTCATCCACACTGGAGGTGAACCTTGTTATCAAATCATGGTGTTCATTGTTCTTTATTATTTCGAATGCATTCTTACTAACCACATGAGAAAAAGATGATAGATTCATTCACTAAATAAGTGACATAGGTATCAAAAGGTATAAAAGTTTAAAGTGACAAAATTCACCCCACATTAATCCCCCCTCAGTTTTTCATCCCAAAGTGATCTTGATAGTGTTAAATGATAACAATAAGTGCACAAGAAAGTATACAAAATCGTATGTCAAGCACCTGTGTTCCAACCAAGCCACTAAAAGCCCTGAATATACCTAATTAGGATCTATACTAGAAGGATAATCATAATATATCACAATTGATTAATAAATAGACAAAAGGATGGTGATCATTTATCTCATCAATCTCAAGGTATCGAGTCAGATCAGGACTCTATGACATTGTGTCACAACTCCATCATGGGTTAGGACTAAATGTCTTCGTAACTAATCTATCAATTAGGTCAAGACTTTAGGAGCTCATTCCCCTAATGATGTTTCCTTGATCCAAGCCTCTAGTTCATCATTCCCCTTCCCTATGATTAGGCCCATCATCATCACCATTGCAAGTTGTGCACACCACCTACTCCAAGTATCGAGAATAAAACCTTCAAATGCATTATAACACCCATAACAGGGTAGAGAATGTAAGGAAACATATAGAATATCATCATGAGAATATAATAGAAATATAAAATACATGTGATCAACATCAAAAATGGTAAATAAAGACACATTAATACTCATGGCATTAAACATTGTCAATGAGTCTCATGGGCTAAAATGCACCGACATGTAATCTCTATCAAGTATAGTAAAAAAACTATTCAAATATAAGAACATACCAAGTAAATAGGTGTATATAAGATCCAAAAATTGTAATTAATTTATTAACTAAAGGTTATCAACATCAATGTCAAGGTTTTTCAAGGTTGTTGTCTCTTGAACCACATTCACACACCAATTAGAACAAGATCTCTTTTCAAGAACTCCTAGAACCAGTTTCACATAAAATAATACAATTTATAGATAAAGACAAAATTAAGAACAATCCAAGGGGTTGAATAATACTTACCCAAAAATAACCACCATTAATGTTAGAATTCTATTTTAGTAGGAGATAAATATAAAAAATAGAACACATGAGACACACCAAGGAAAGATTCTCCAAGAGGTTCACCACCAAGATATCGAAGAGAACCAATGGTCCTTGAGAAGATCTATTGTATATTAAACTTGAATAAACATAAAAAATATCACATGATATATTGTTTTCATAGCTATAATAGACCCATTTTAGGATCACCCAAAAAAGGAGAAGAAAAAATAATCTAGAGTAAGAAGAACTCACCAGGTTTTCCAGTGAATTGCCCCAAAACAGAAGAACCAATAAAGAAGGATAGAAGGAATCCTTAGATAGATCAAAGGGAGGGAAACATCGATCTAAATAGGGAATAAATAATATCTCATAATAATATCACAACACCAAAATTTCCCCTCATCAAGAACTCACCAAAACCACCAATCTTTGAATGAGAAGGTAAATAGAGCAATCTAATCAGGGGAAAATGAGTGAAAAGGGTAACAATTGACACCTAATTATGTTATAACATGTTTTGAAGACCAATTGAAGAAAATTAAAGGATATAAAAGGAATAAAGAGGTGCTTTATCCATTAAAAACAATCACAATGCCGCAAAAAACATCCACTGAGGTGTGTTGCCCATGTACAAGGAATTTTACTGTCATCATGACCTCAAAAACGGATTGAAAATCCATTTTCCCTTTACTAATTTACATAGGATCAATCTAGGTCTAAAAAACATTCACCAGGGTGTGGTGATATCCATTTTGGATAGTGAAATCTCTAAAACCCAATTTTATACTTCGTTAATAAACTCAAAGTCCACTAGGCTTCATCGAATAATGGTTCCACCTAAAACACTTAGGAAAATGATAGAAAAAGTTTCTTAACATAAATAAAACAAAAATTTAAGCCCCATTAAATCTATAACTATAAATACTTATCATCCCCTAGAAGAATTTATAGGCATTCTACTCAAACAATTAGTGCCACTAAGCCCTGATATCTACCTCCCACTCCCAAGTATCCTCCTGGATTTTTCCATGATACTATAAAACCAAATAAGTGATGTCATCATCCCTTGTAGTGATTTATCACAACATTATGAAATCCCCATCAGTCACTCCACATACGCATTAGGATCTATCAAAATATCCTTATAGTCAATAAAATATGTGGGATTGGGAATATACCTCCAAATCTAAGACACATGCAACACATCATGCATACATTGATAGTGAGAAGTAAGATCCTAATGTCATTCCATTGTCCTAATTCTCTTGGTGATATCAAAGGGTCCAATATACCATGGTTATAGCTTCCATTTCTTTCTCAAATATCAGGGGCCTAATCAAGGCGTCACGTATATAAAAACTCAACCTCTCACAAAAAACTCCAAGGGTCTCCTCCAAAGGTTGACATAAGATTTATTCCTACTTTAAGATATGATAAAACTCTTAAAAATCATTTGAACTATTTAGGAGGTATCTTTTACCATATTGGACCCCATAACTACTTCCACACTAGAATTATACAAACAAAGAAGTGAATAACAAGGCCTACCATAGAGATCCTCATAAGGTTCCATCTAAATCAAATTCTAGTAACTATTTTTGTATGTAAAATCAACCAAAGATTGGTGATAATTCCATATTATACTGAAGTCCAACACACAAACATGAAGAATATAATCCAATATATTGATAATAAAATCTAGCTATCCATTTTTCTAGGGATGGTACATTGTGACCATTCTCAACTGACTCCCTAAGGCCTTCTGTAATCCCAACGAAAATTGTGGCATAAAAAATGAATCTATATTAAATATAGTGATAAAGAGAACTCTATAAAAATTTATAATCTCATATATATGAAACTTTACTTGTATTTTTACCAATTTAATCTCAAGGATCAGTAATAAATGAAAAACTCGTGTTAGATGACCAAAAATCACTCAAATAACATCATAACTCCTCAAGGTCCTGAATAAACTCATTAAAAATTATATCCTGATGTCCTCCCACTTCAAAATGGGCATGGGAAGTGGCTGTAGAAATCCACCAAGATGTTGATACTCAACCTTTATCATCTAGTAGGAAGGGCATCAAGAAACAAATCAACCGATGTCCATATTTATCCATTGATATCATGACCATCACATAAAGTTATGGTATATCTTTTCTTCTCTAGAATGCACCACCCACTTAGAGGTATGAAAGTATCTCATAAGGTCTTATTTGATAGAAGAAGGTACTATAACTCTCCCATGTAGTAGGATCACATTATTTTTGTTCAACAACCACCCAGGTATCAGGTCACCACCTACTAGCTTTTCTTGTATCACAACACACTCAGGTTTAGATTCCTGACCAGAATTTACCCAATATACTAGAGAATATTTGATCACCAATGGGGAACAGGTCATCGATCCTTTTACCTTTAAAGTATACATCCTCCAATTGAAACTCATAAATCACCATTATTCTATAAAGTCCATTCACAAAGATCCTAATCTACCTGTATCTTACATTTAAGTTCATTTACAACGGAGTTACGTTTACTTGGTGCATAGACTATCTCAATGTTGAAAGTCTGCAGGTACTATACCTAGCGCCTCAGCCTTAAATTTATGTCCTTCTATGTAAGATATAACTTTAGATATTATGGTACATATAGACAAAAACCTCTCACGGAATATATAGTGTTTCCAACACTTCAAATAATGAACCATATATTCTATATCCAAGTCATGGGTATGATACTTATGCTCATGGGTTCATAACTAATGTGACCCATAAGTTAATACCAATCTCTATACATCAATACTCCTCCCAGAAAAACTCCTAATGTATTGTAGTATAAAACATATCCAATAATAGGATTAGGATGAATTAACATTGTAGTTATAGTCAACCTTCTAATACACTTAAGAAATGCCTCTTCACACCAGTCCAACCACTACAAATTTAACCCTTTCTTTATCAGTGTAGTCATGGGTGGTGATAAATGGTAGAATTATTCGATAAAATGTCAATGGAATCCCACTAAACCTAAAAAACCTCTGATCTTGAACATATTCTAAGAAAGTTTCAAGGACATCACTACCTTAGAATTATTTGGGTCTGTGGATATACATGTCTCAAATATCATATGCCACAAGAATCACACCTCATGAATCCAAAAGTTACACTTTTACAACTTAGAATAAAGTCAATGTGCATGAAGCTTACTCAGGACTATCTTAAGATGTGTGGAATGCTACTCTAGGGTCAATGAGTAAATAAGGATCTCATCGAAAAACACTATGATGAATGATTCAAGATATGGGTGGAAGATCTTGTTCACGAGTTCTATGAACACTAATAGAGCATTCATCAGTCTAAATGACATCACAAAGTACTCATATATACTATACCTAATCCCAAACATCATCTTAGGTATTTCCTCCACTCTAACCCACCACTAGTGATAACATGAATGAAGATCAATCTTGGGGAACCTTCAGGATCCCCGTAGCTGATCAAATAGATCATTGATCCTTGGTAAAAGACACATATTCTTAACCATCACCTGATTTATCTTTTTATAATGTATGTCATTTTTAATACTAACATGTTTTTTCTTGGTGAAAAAATATAGGTTCACTCCACAGTGATGTACTCAGTCTGATAAATCCCTTCTTTTTTAGGTCCTTGAGATGTATTTTGTGCTCCTTAAACTCAAACATTGCTATAAGATAAGAGGTATTGAAATGGATTGTGCACATAACATGAGTTCTATCTCAAACTCAACTACTGTATTAGGGGGAAGTCTTGTGAATTCATTTGGAAAGACATTTTGATAGGGATCCACAATAAGAGGAAAAGATGATGGGGCTACCATTAATCCTACTAAAAAAATACAATCCTAAAATCTATGCCATAATCATCCCAAGTTGGGTCAAGTATAAACCCACTCTACCTACTCCCAACTCTCATTAACTATTTTTCACATACTTCTCCCCCTTTGGAAATGTAAATGATAACTGTCTCTGATAGAAATCAATGTGGGCTCTGAATATGGTTAACCAGTCCGTGCTAAGAGTCACATCAAAACTCATAATCTCTATAATCATGAATTCCCACAAATTATCATAACTAGAAATGACTATATAACACCTTAGGAATCACTAATTATAGACCACTTTTTTTCCCAATGAGGTATCAAGGGAAAGTAACTTAGAATCCAACTTGACTAGTAATTCAAGTCCAACAACAACTTATGAAGATATAATGGAATGAGAAGCATTGATGTGAAAGAATGAATTAAAAAATGTAGAAGTGATCAAAATCTTACCTCAAATAGTATAAAATCCATAATCACCATCCACTAGAGTCTAATCCACTACATATACTTGGCCTTCCATAGATTTTCAAACTTATCCCATACGTACATGACTTACCTGAGTCATCATCATCTAAGACTACTGATAAGGACCTCATTCATATCCCTAGTTCCCTGATCACATCTTCCTTCATCCCTTACCAAATATTGACCTCAAATATATATAGAATATTTATTGAATATGCCCCATATTTCGACATTATCAACACTTTCTTTGTGAGAATATCCTATAGTAATGTCCAATTATTCCACTATTGAAGAACTATAGATCTCTTCTTGAGGTAAATAAAGAAGCCAAACATTTCTCCACCTATTTAACACTACCCTATTTCATGTCCCTCATCATCCTATTCCTACTACAAAATGAAACACTCATCATATAGGTAAGAGTTCCACCCACCTGAGTACTAAAAGGTTGAAGAAGACCAACTGCTCGATCCTTCTCTAGGCACTTCCCTATAGTTAAGACCTTGTATAGAACCTATGGTTATATCACTAGGTATGAACTCCAAACCTATCATATAATATTGTAAAAAAGATCTATCTCAAACTTCCTAGATTTATGTACATCATTTTTTTTCCAATAGAATAGAAAAAAATGAAGTAGCTCATTGAAACGAGAGGAGTATGATGATACAATAATGGACCCTTATTTAACTCCATGAACTCTTATGATTGGTATATTTTTAGTGTGTTAGGAAATAATTTCCCAAATAATAGGTTCTTGAAGGCCTCCTGAGTAAAACCCTCATGTCTTAGAATCTATCCCATCACACCCCACCATATACTTGAAGGTCCCTATAACATGAATGCTTCCAACTTCACCTTCTTATACTTAGGTGTCTCTATGAGGTCAATGATTCTTTTGATTATATCTATCCAGTATTTTTCATCCTGAGGCCCTCAAGTGCCTTGAAAGGCTGGTGGATGCTGGATAAAAAATCTTTAGTGTAATTGACCATGGACCTCAGTGCCCCTCTGCCCTAGGTAGAAGCAATTGGAAAGGCCCCCAGCTGAGGCGGGCCCACTTTCTACACCACTGAGCAGATGTGGGCTCATGATGTGCTTCAAAATCCTATATAGTGGGTTTTGGAATACAGGTAATCCTCTCTATAGGGATTATCATGACTCACGTCAGTTGGTGGTCCCACCAGTCTACTTCATGGAAGAATCTTCTAAAATGTAAAGGGAATATTTAGAAAACCCTGAATTTGTTAGAAAAAATCCAAATCAGTCCATTATATCACACACTATTCTCCTATGAGTCTACCCATAACCCAAGGTATATCCCTCATATCACTAAATAAGGTATCTATCCCTACACATTAGTCAAAACCACATATATATACTAATACTTAACAACATACTCAGGTTCAACTAACTAATTCCAGCATAGATATATCATGATAGGTATATATATGGAATGTGATCCTAAATGATTAATCATGATGCATGAATGCACTCAAATCCAATAAAACTTAACAAAATTCCCATCAATGGCAACTTAGAGGTCCATTATACATGATATCGAAAGGCACATGGGAAATCCCCTACCTGAGTCCCACACAACCCTTCTCATTTATACCATGTACCAGGTAATCCATAAGAAAAGAATATAACTTTCATCTGATGGAATTTTTTAATACCCTGAACCGAATATTTGGGTACAAGCTGGAGCACCACAAGACCTCATATGCACCTCTCCACATACAATAGGATTCCGACTAACAACGATCATATGATTCCATTAGTGGGGAGAGTATATCCTTAGTATCAAAACCATACACCAAAAATATAAATAAAATATAAAAAAACTTAGAGTACATAAGGAGGAAGAGTAAATCATCATAGTGTAATATTATATGATACACATTTAATCTAAATAAATGTTCTCTCAATTTAGAAAGAAAACTCGAGTATAAAGTGTAGAAAAATAAGTAAATAAGGTAACACTCTAGAAATCCTCCGGATTCTATCCTGGCTCTGCAACCATCTCCAAGCTCCCCAACTCAACTATTTTCCATGGGACCCTTTCCCTTTTTTGGATCTCCATACACGAATCCTACACGTGCATTGAGATTCTCATGAAAGGTGTGAGTAATAAAATCCAATAGTACATCCCCAACGTGTCCTTAAAATGTGTTCATGACTATAATAAGTGTATTCAATAATAAAAATAAATGTGAAAACAAACATAAAAATTATATTTTAAGAACTTATGTTCCAACCAAGCCACCACAAGCCCCGACCATACCTACTTCAACTTCATATTGTAAGGATAATTAAAGGATGTCACAAGTTATTAAGACCAACTAAAATGTCGGTAATCATGTATCTCAAGAGTCTCAAGGCATTGATTTGGATTAGGCCTCAAGATCATTGTATCCAGACTTTATCATAGTAAGACTTTAAGGCCATAATACCCCATCTATGCCTCGATATATGCATTTAAGTAATTATTCCCCAAATATAACTATTTTGAGCTAGACATATAGGCCTTACTGCCCCTACCCTATTCTCAGTCCCATCATCACCATCATCTCAAGACATGTGCACTCCACCTCCCTCTAATGGTTAACCATATAGTGATGGTCTACATATTCTGAGTACCAAGAAGAAAACCTTCAAAGGCATGATAACACACACAACAGGGTAAATAAACCAAGGGAAAACATGACATATCATTATGAGAATATAGTATAAATATATAATACATGTGATCAACATCAAACACGGTCAATCAAGCTACATTCATACTCATGGAATCAAGCATCATAAACGATTCTCACAGGCTACACAAACACACACATGAAATATCTAGCAAGAAAGGTTATAAAACTATGCCAAAACAATAAAATAATAAGGAAATAAGTGTATATTAGATCCCCAAAAGGTAAGGAACTTACTACCTAAAGGTTTTCAAGGTCAACATCAATGTTTTCCAAGATTTTCATCTCTCGAACCACGTTCTCACACCAACTGAAACAAGATCGATTTCCAAGAACTCATAGAATATAAAATAATACAGTTTCTAGGGAAAATAATGAGTAATAATAAGTAAATGGGTAGAAAAATAGTTTCCCAACAATAAACACTTTCAATGGTAGAATCTAATTCCAGTTTAGGCATTATAAACTAGCTTGTTGGTGGCCCCCATAGGCTATTTTTTAATGATGGGAAGACTTTTATTTTCACTCAGGACCACCCCCTTCTCCAATTATATGGTATTTAGAAATATATATGTCTATTAGGCCTATCCTATGTTATATTACTCCCCCACCCTTCCCTTTGGTGGAAATCCTTGGTTCCTTGGCCAATTTATCTTCCTATGGATGCAAACAAGAGCCCATGATTAGTCTACAATTTCTCTTGTGTCCTCTATTAATTTATTTGACCAGTTAATTATAATATATATTTTTAAATCTAATATTCCCTATTTTCAAGGAGTTTATATATTTTTTGGTTTCTCAAGATTCAGGTCAAACCAAAAACTAATATTGGATAAATTTCCTTTTCTAGGTATATGGTATGTGGTCCCTTTGGATTAACCCATAGTCTCACTTATTTAACTGAGTGTCTAGGTTATGAAATTGTTCCAGCTTCTAGGAATTGACCTAAATTAAAATTAAATGTTATAAAATTTCTCTTGATATTTTTAACACCCTTTTAGCATGTTTTGTACCTTAGGATATAAATTAAGGAAGTAAGGTTTTTAGATTAACCTTGATTGTATCCTAAAAGGTGGGAAATTGGGTTTATAAAAATTTTATGGAACAATTTAAAGGGTACTTATGTTTTAAATGGTTATTAAGGAACTATACATTAAATTTATGGTTGTGAAATGTAATTTCACAACCATAAATGTCTAAATATAATTGTAACTTTAAAGGGATAAATGTGTTGGAAAATAAATGAGACCTTTGATGAAATGAAAGTTGGGTTTTTCAAAATGGATTTTCCTATGGTATTGAATTTTGTATTTATTTGAAAAGGAAATGGATAAATCATATATGTAATGTGTTGGGTTTTATTGTATAGATTGTTCTTATTAATAATTAGTGCAATGTTCCATGAAGGGAACATTTGGGTTTTGTTCTTTATTAATACCTTTCCTTGATAAAAGTGGTTTCTTGATAAATAAAGAAGTAATAAATGTATGTATTTTAATATTTTTATGGGTTATAATTCCATTGGAGGATTCCTTGGAGTCCATATAGACCTAGAGTTGTGTGTAATGCTGTAATATACCCTTTAATTTCACTTGGAAACTCATATGAATTTCATGGTGTATTTACACCCTTTGATTTATAGAGTTCCAATGTTATATAATGAAATGAGAGAGCCATAAGATTATACTATATTCATTATCATGGATTAATTGAGGTAGATCTCCCTTGTATTTAGGTAATGTATATATAATCAAATTCCATAGATTATTATTGTGGGTTCTTATGAGGTACCTTGGTGAATGACATGGGATGATATCCCTAGATTTGTTTTGGTTTTGTCAAGTGGAATGCCTCAAGTGTATGTCTTAGATAACCATAAGGCCATTTCTTTGGATGTCAAGGATGGTTCCTTAAGTTTATGCTGGTAGTTATGACTAGTTTAATTATAAGGGGTACCCATCCCATGGATTCCTTATGGGATTTTTTGTAAGGGAATGCCCGATAGAACCACATGATTTCCCTCAAGTTCTACAACCATGGTTGATTTGGAAGTATTCCATGGAACCAGTAATGTTATTATAGTGACCCAAGCCTTTTACATATGACATTTAATTATTTTAATCATAATTAATCATCAGATTACAAGCCAATGATCATTAATTCTAGTGTCTTGGAAGACTAGGTACATATAACATAAAACATGGGACTAAAAAAACTTCTTTATTTAATCTCTATAAAGATATTTTAACTTAATTTGAGCTCTTACATCCGCATAGGGTACCCTGGGGAACACACGAACAAAGGGGATGAGATAAAATCCCAGTAAAGGAATGAACATAAGGATACATCTCAAGCACATGAGTTAGAAGGCATGACATAATGATATCAAAAGCATGAAACTTATAAAATCATTTAATATAAGAATGAGATCATATAAAAGTGGAATAATATAAATGTGGAAGAATAATAAAAAATTTCTTTAGTACGGTTCAAGGCTAACCGCCAATCCTATTTCCCATTTCAGTATGGGTCAAGGCTAACCGCCAATCCCGTTTCCCATTTCAGTACGGGTCAAGGCTAACCACCAATCTCGTTTCACATCTCATCTAATGAGACTTAACCTTACCCAATGAATTGGAGCTCTATCTGGGCGCACCCATATCAACATATTCATGAATATTATTTCCACATAAATAATCTTTCCACATAAATAATCATAGATAATAAAACAATACATATTCATAAGGGTACCCATGGAAGGAATTGGGTACCACAATCATGACATAAAAAATATCCAATGGGTGTATCACGAAAGTGCCCATGAAAGGAAAGGATTAGAACATAAATGGAAATTAATATGGTAAAAATAGGAATAAAACATGGTAATTGGAGTAAAATATAAGTTACAACATATTAAAAATGTATTTTCAAAACATTAGCATTAAAATGTTTTTGTGCGGTTTTAAGGAAAACACTCTAGAGATTTCTCAAATAGAAAAGAGGACATTATTTTATATAAAACCAGAATTTAACCAAGAATGTTTTAATAATAAAAATACTGATTTTATA
Source organism: Viscum album (assembly GCA_963277665.1). Lineage (NCBI taxonomy): Eukaryota > Viridiplantae > Streptophyta > Magnoliopsida > Santalales > Viscaceae > Viscum > Viscum album. The sequence goes on from OY728119.1 coordinate 650,015,995, forward strand.
AATATAATGGTGTTTTAAAACATAGGATAGAGTGAACTTGAATTTTGGATAAAATTTTGGGAAGCCCCCTTAAAACAGGTTTGCTTATCGGAAAGTTCTAAGGAGGGAATCTTTCAAAATCATGTATATCCCCGAAAGAATTTGATTAAAGGGTATTGATATAAGAATATTGTACAAATAACCATAATTCATAACGCTCACATATATATATAACATAACACTATTTTGAATGAAAGATAAGTCAACCCGAAAGAACAAAGAAGGTTTGGGTAGAATTCATTATGATTTTATCGGTATCGTGTCGGGTGTTACAAAGAGGGATTTATGAGAGAGAAATGGGGTTTATCATCACTTATATAACATTAGGGAAGTATGGGGAAGGTGTATAAACATACCCCATCACTTGGTATTACACAAAAAGACAAATCATAGAGAAAAATCTAGATTAAGAGTGAAAAGGGGAGGATCCCTTACCATAAGTCTGTTGGTATTCTCCACTTGATATTAATGACCTGAATGGTCAAATTAGGTTTATTAATAAATAGTTACAGAACCTTATATACATGTAAAATATCTATTATAACCCTTTTAAGTTCATTTATACCCATTTTGATTGATTATAAGGTTCAATTTCATGGTTCGGGTCCGTTTGTTTCCTTGGGTTTTAATGATCGCTTCACTTGTATTTAGGTTCATATAAAATGTAAGATGAAAATGGTCATCCAAAATTGATGTTATATATCATTAGTGAACATCCATAAGGTTACATGGTTACAAAATTAGTTTGGTTAATTGGAGTGAAAGAGAACCATGACATAAGACATTAATGATAAACTCTTGAATTAATTTCAACGATTTTACTCATAATTAACTTGTTTTGTATTATTATTTGATATCATGAGTGTGTAAGGATTCCAGAACCATAAATAGGATATATAAAATATATAATAATCTGTTTCAAACATAACATAAATGGTTTCATTACCAGAAACAAAGATGATAAAATAAATTGATAAATCGTTGTCCTTGAATGTGTTAAATTAGCACATCTCTAACGGTGCTTTCATTTCTTTAAAATAAAAGAGTGGGGAAGGAGAGAAGATAAAGAAATATACCATTAGTATGAAAACATTACAGTACATGTATGTTACTGGATTTATCATACTATTACGGTTAAGGGAGGTGAGGAAATAACTAAAATGAAAGAACTTAAAATAAAAGATGAAATTGGGAAGATAAATTTTACCTCTTGAGACTTTATCCTTTGATAACCTCTTAAGGGAAGTGGTTTTGGTATTTTAAAGAGGATAGGATATTTTGTTTTACATTCTAGGCCATAAACAGGTGAGGGTAACTTTGCCTCATCGCCTCCTCTGGTTCCCATGTTTCTTCTTCAAAATTTTGGTTTCTCCATAACACTTTGACCAGGTGCATTGTCTTATTTCATAGAACTTTGTATATATAATCTAAGATCTTTACCGGTTGTTCCTCATAAGAAATATAATTATCCAATGGTACCACTTCTATATTGAGTACATGTGAGGGGTTTGGTATGTACTTTCTCAGGAAGGATACATGGAAGACATCATGTACTTTAGACATGGTAGGTGGAAGTGCCAGTCGATAGGCCACAGCTCCAACTCGATCAAGGATCTTGAAGGGGTCGATGTACCTGTGACTTAACTTCCCTTTCTTCCCGAACCTCATGAACTTATTCCATAGAGATATGCGTTGAAATACCATGTCTTATACTTTGAACTCAAGGTCTCATCGACGGTTATCTGCATAACTCTTCTATCGACTTTGGGATGCCTTGATATGATGATGAATGGTTTTCACCTTCTCCACCATTTCTCCGACCATTTCAGGTCCAACCCGCTTACGCTCACCAACTTCATCCCAACATGCTGATGTTCTTCACCTTTTCCCACAAAGGGCTTCATATGGTGCTATTCGGATGCTCAAATGGAAACTATTTATTGAAAGAGAATTCGACCAGAGGAAGATGTTGGTCCCATCCTCCATTGAAGTCCATAGAACAGGCTCTAAACATTTCCTACATTTTCTGAATAGTTCACTCATACTGGCCATCAGTTTGAGGATGATAGGCCATGCTAAAGTTCAACTCAATGTTTAGAGCATGCTGGAGACTTTTCCAAAACTTATAGGTAAATTTTGGATCCCGATCAGATACAATGGATAGTGGTACTCCATGCATCCTTACAACATTATTGATGTACATACGTGCAAGTTGATCCAATGAGATGTCCTCTCTAATTGAGATGAAGTGAGATGTCTTTGTAAGATGGTCCACAATAACCCATATATCATTGTTCCTTCTAGATGTCCTTGGATGTCCAGTGACAAAGTCCGTGATAATGTTCTCCCACTTTCATGTTGGCATGGATAGTGATTTCATCATCCCCTTAGACTTTTTTCTCTCTGCCTTAATTTGTTGATACACTAGACATCTTGATGTATATTCTGCGATCTCCCTCTTCATATTGACCCACCAATAGTTTTCTCAAAGATCACGATACATGTTTTTGCTCCCTGGGTGAAAAGGGAAGGTTGAGCTATGTGCATCATTTAGAAGCTCCTTATTTATCTGTACATCAAATGGTACACATAGTCGTGAACAAAATCTTATAACTCCTTTATCAATCTTGAACTCTTAGGATTTCCCATTTCTAACAGCTTCCACCCTCTTCTGAATCTCCACATCCTTTATTTGAGAAACCTTTATTTTCTCCATGAGGGATGGTTGAGCAATCAATTGAGAAAGGATTGATGATTTTCCTCCCCTAAATATTCCCATGTCCATCCTTTAAAAATCCAAAAATATCATATCCTTTTTAATTCTCATCATTTATAAAGATGCAGGATCCTTTCTACTTAGAGCATCTGCCACCTTGTTTGCCTTACCGGGATGGTAGTGGATTGACCAGTCATAATACTTGATGAGCTCTATTCCTTTTCTTCTAGCACATATTAAGATCTTTCTGTGTAAATATATATTTTTGAGACTCTTGTGTTCAGTATATATCTCACATTTTTCCCCATAGAGATAATGCCGCCAGATTTTCAATGCAAAGATCACAACCGCCAACTCCAGATAATGCGTGGGATAGTTTTGCTCATGGATTTTCAGATTACTTGAGGCATGGGCTATCACTTTATCATTTTGCAATAGCACACATCCTAAGTGTTTCTTTGAATCTATTTATGTTGGATCTATAAATTCAATCCTTGCCCAAAATTTAATCTAATTTCATTAAAGGGAGACTTATATTATTTCAAAGATGAACAGTTTCACAAACATCAACATGTGATACATAATCATATGAGTTTTCCCCAAATGATATAAAATCATTTTAAGTAGCGACTCGATGTTCCTAGAAAACATTTAAGACATGCTCATAGGGCATGAACTGAAATACAGAATGACATACATAATAACTACAAAGAGGATACATGTACTTCATTCATCATAGTTTATCTCAACATTGGACTGTCATTGTCCCCTTGTCCTTGGAGATTGTTGATTCTCATCATGCTTCTCATCCCTTCCAATGGAGCATTTTACTGGATAATGTCCAACTTCTCTACATTCACAACAATGAATAGTATAAGGTACATTAGACACAACCTTATCTCCATTCATCACATTATCCATTTTTTATAGCAATCGGCTATTTTATGCCCCACCTTCCCACAATTAAAACATCTCTTGGTTCCTTTGTGACATTCTGCTTGATTCCTATTTCAACACTTTTTACACAAAAAAATTTTGGTTTCTTTCCTTTATCACCTTTATCAGATGAAATTACTTGAGATTTCATCTTCATCCTCCTTGATGAATTTGGGCATTCAACTATGTAACAATTTTTGATTGTGATTTTCAATAGCTGATTTGGAAATTTCACATTATGTTCAACTTGGGCTCCCATCATCTCAGGCATATCATTAGGGTGGTTGTCACATTACTTATCACATTGATTGTTGGCACACGTTCTTCTATTTCCCGCCATTAACTAAGAAAAAGAACTTATAATTAGAGGTCTTGAATACTTAGCTATTGAGCACAAAAGGGAAACATTGAACATTAAAGGATAAAATTATAAAGAATAATTACATCCTAACTTGTGATTTCTTAGGTTTATATCTAGGTTATCCTCGACATATTTCTTAACTTATATTCTTATGCGATTTTTTGTCCCTTAATAATGGTTTGTACTAATCTCATGAATCTACCAAAGCTTATCCCCCCGGGAGTGTCGTAACCAAGAGTGGAGCAAGGCCCGTTGTCGTGCACCAGTTCCCGTTCGAGTCTAGCTCAAAGCGGTGTTTCTGGGTTTTACCCCTAGATAAATCTATGCCAGAGCCTCCTCTACCTGCTCATATCTAGACAGGGATGTATTTTCTTGATAAACCACTTAATCTATACTCACCAAAATTTAGGTCTGTTTTCTTATACTTAGTCTCATCCTTAAGGTTCACACTAAGGTGCTCTATTCCTAATCTCCAAAAATAACTAGACCATTCTATGATACAAACTATAGATACCCATGACTTTTACATATAACATTTCATTATTTTAAGAATAATTAATCATCAGAGTACAAGACAAGGATTGTTAAGTCTAGTGTCTTGGAAGACTAGGTACATATAACACAAAACATGGGACTAAAAAAACTTCTTTATTTAATCTCCATAAAGAGCTTCTAACTTTCTTTGAGCTCTTACATCTGCATAGGGTACCCTGGGGAACACATGAACAAAGGGGGTGAGCTAAAAATCCCAGTAAAGGAATGAACATAAGTATACATCTCAAGAACTTGAGTTAGGAGGCATGACATAATGATATCAAAAGAATGAAACCTATAAAATCATTTAATATAAGAATGGGATCATATAAACATGGAATCATATAAATGTGGAAGAATCATAAAACATTTCTTTAGTACAGGTCAAGGCTAACTGCCAATCCCGTTTCCCATTTCAGTACGGGTCAAGGCTAACCACCAATTCCGTTTCCCATTTTAGTATGAGTCAAGGCTAACCACCAATCCCATTTCACATCGCATCTCATGAGACTTAACCTTACCAAATGCATTGGATAACTATCTAGGCACACCCATATCAACATATTCTTGAATATTCTTGCCACATAAATAATCTTTCCACATAAATAATCATACATAATCAACAATACATATTCATAAGGGTACCCATGGAAAGAATTGGGTACCACAATCATGACATAAAACATATCCAATGGGCGTATCACGAAAGTGTCCATAAAAGGAAAGGATTAGAAAATACATGGGAATTAATAGGGTAAAATAGGCATATAACATGGTAAGTGGTGTCAAATATAAGTGAAAACATATTAAAATGTATTTTCAAAACATTAGCATTAAAACTTTTTTTTTGCGGTTTTAAGGAAAACACTCTAGAGATTTTTCAAATAGAAAAGTGGACATTCTTTTATATAAAACCAGAATTGGACCAAGAATGTTTTCATAATAAAAATACTGATTTTATATATACAATGGTGTTTTAAAACATAGTATAGAGTGCACTTTAAATTTGGGTAAAAATTTGGGACGCCCCCTTAAAACAGGTTTTCTTATCAGAAAGTTATAAGGAGGGAATATTTCAAAATCATGAATATCCCCGAAAGAATGTGATGAAAGGGTATTGATATAATAATCTTTTACAACTAACCAGAAGTCATAAGACTCACATAAATATATAAGATAACACCATTTTGAAAGAAAGATAAGGCAACCCGAAAGAACAAAGAAGGTTCGAGTAGAATTCGTTATGATTTTATGGGCATGGTGTCAGGTGTGACCAAGAGGGATTTATGAGAGAGAAATGGGGTTTATAATCACTCATAAAACAATATGGAAGTATAGTGAAGGTGTATAAACATACCCCATCACTTGGTATTACAAAAAAATACATAGCATAGAGAACAATCTAGATTAAGAGTGAAAGGGGGAGGATCTCTTACCTTAAGTATGTTGGTGTCCTCCACTTGATATTAATGACCTGAATAGTAAAATTAGGTTTATTAATAAATAGTTCCAGAACCTTATATACATGTAAAATATTTAGTATAACCTTTTTATGTTCATTTATACCCATTTGGATTGATTATAAGGTTCAATTTCATGGTTCGGGTCCGTTTGTTTCCTTGGGTTTTAATGATTGGTTTACTTGTATTTAGGTTCGGATAAAATGTAATATAAAAGTGGTCATCTATAATTGATGTTATATATCATTAGTCAACATACAGAAGGTTACATGGTTACAAAATTCGTTTGGTTAATTGGAGTGAAAGAGAACCATGACATAAGACATTAATGATAAACGCTTGAATTAATTTTAGTGATTTTACCCATAATTAACTTGTTTTGTATTATTATTTGATATCATGAGTGTATAAGGATTAAAGAACCATAAATAGGATATATAACATATATAATAATCTGGTTAAACCATAACATAAATGGTTTAATGATCAGAAAAAAAGATGATAAAAGAAATTGATAAATTATTTTCCTTGAATGTGCTAAATTAGCACATCTCTAACTGTGCTTTCATTTATTTCAAATAAAAGAGTGGGGAAGGATATAAGATAAATAAATATACCATTAGTATAAAAAAATTACAGTACATTTATGTTACTGGATTTATCATACTATTATGGTGACAGGAGGTGAGGAAAGAACTAAAAAGAAAGAACTTAAAAGAAAAGAAGAAATTGGGAAGAAAAATTTTACCTCTTGAGAATTTATCCTTTGAGAACCTATTAAGGGAAGATATTTTGGTATTTTAAAGAGGATAGGATCTTTTGTACGTGGGGGAGGATTTTAGGAGAGTTTTGGGCAGAATTTAGAGAAGGCTTGGAGCTTGAGAGGAGTGGAGAGAAGAGGGAGTGAAGGGGGGTTTTATAGTGGAGGAGAGGAGGGATTTCATGATATTATAATCGTTAATTTATTATTTCTTCCCAAGACAAGGAATAGTAAGTATTCCATGACTAATAATAGTAAATGGGTCATTTGAATTCGAAACAAGTGGGCTTAAATCATCATAGAATCATCGATGAATCAATTAATCCATTATTTAGCATTTATTGTAAATTATTGGATTCTACTATTCATAAAAAATTCAAGTATTTTAGAAAAATCCCAAAAATTCACCCTAACTATTATTCGACGTGTAGAATCCAAAACTGAAGTCCATTTTTCAAAAATAATTTTCTAAATATTATTATTTTAATATTTAATTAAAATAATAATTTATTATCAAAACCAGTTTTAAAACATTCATTAACTCATTCTAAAATATAGGTATATCGTACTTCCAACTTGAATATTATTTTTATACCACCATAGGTGAGGTTACTATTCATTAGGGCATATGAATATTCATAAGGGTATGTTACTATTCATTAGGGTAGGTTACTATTCACAAAATTATTTTTGTTTTATTAGACTCTAAAAAACATCTTGAACACAGCCGTGTATGCCAGATTTTTGAAATTTGAAACACAAAAGTGAAAAAATTATGTTTAAAGGAAACTTATCACTTAGTAGTTCATTATGTTTTCCTTTCATGTAATTTTATGACATAAATATAAGAAGGTGATTTCCATTGAAAAACTTTGGGTCGTTACATTCTTCCCCCCTTATAAAATTTTTCCCTCGAAATTTTGTTTTACATTCTAGGCCGTAAACAGGTGAGGGTAACTTTGCCTCATTGCCTCCTCTGGTTCCCATGTTTCTTCTTCAAACTTTTGGTTTCTCCATAACACTTTGACCAGGTGCATTGTCTTATTTCGTAGAACTTTGTCTCTACGATCTAAGATCTTTATTGGTTGTTCCTCAAAAGAAAGATCATTCTCCAATGATACCACCTATAGATTGAGTACATGTGAGGGGTCTGGTATGTACTTTCTCAAGAGGGATACATGGAAGACATCATGTACATTCGAAATGGTAGGTGGAAGTTCGAGTTGATAGGCCACAACTCCAACTTAATCAAGGATCTCGAAGGGGCCGATGTACCGGGGACTTTACTTTCCTTTCTTCCCGAACCTCATGACCTTCTTTCACAAAGATATGCATAGAAATACCATGTCTCCGACTTTGAACTCAAGGTCTCATAGATGGTTATCTGCATAACTCTTCTGTCGAATTTGGACTGCCTTGATATGATGCTGAATGGTTTTCACCTTCTCCAATATTTCTCCGACCATTTCAGGTCCTTGCAGCTTACCCTCACCAACTTCATCCCAACATGCCAGTGTTCTTCACCTTTTCCCATAAAGGGCTTCATATGGTGCCATTCATATGCTCGAATGGAAACTATTTATTGAAAGATAATTCCACCAGAGGAAGATGTTGGTCCCATACTTCTTTGAAGTCCATAGAAAATGCTCTAAACATTTCCTCCATTGTCTGAATAGTTCACTCAGACTGGCAATCAGTTTGAGGATGATAGGCCATGATAAAGTTCAACTCAGTGTTTAGAGCATGCTGGAGACTTTTCCAGAACTTCTAGGTAAATTTTGGATCCCGATCAGATACAATGGATAGTGGTAATCCATGCAGCCTTAATACATTATTGATGTACATCTGTGGAAGTCTATCCAATGAGAAGTCCTCTCTAATTACGATGAAGGGAGATGTCTTTGTAAGACGGTCCATAATAACCCATATATCATTGTTCCTTCTAGATGTCCTTGGAAGTCCAGTGACAAAGTCCATGATAATGTTCTCCCACTTCCATGTTGGTATGGATAGTGATTGCATCATCCCCTTAGAATTTTTCCTCTCAGCCTTCACTTGTTTACATACCAGACATCTTGATGTATATTCTGCGATCTCCCACTTCATATTTTCCCACAAATAGTGTTCTCGAAGATCACGATACATCTTTTTTCTCCCTAGGTGAAAAGTTAAGGTTGAGCTATGTTCATAATTTAGAAGCTCCTTATTTATCCCTGCATCAAATGGTACACATAGTCGTGACCCAAATCTTAAAACTCCCTTATCAATCTTGAACTTTGAGTATTTCCCATTTCTAACAGCTTCCACCCTCTTCTGAATCTACACATCCTTTCTTTGATCAAACTCTATTTTCTCCATGAGGGATGGTTGAGCAATAATTTGAGAAAGGATTGATGATTTTCCTCCCTTAATGATTCCCATTTCCATCCTTTGAAAATCCAAAAAAGATTAGATCCTTTTCAATTCTCATCATTGATAAAGATGCAGGATCCTTTCTACTTAGAGCATCTGCCACCTTATTTGCCTTACCGGGATGGTAGTGGATTGATCAGTCATAATCCTTGATGAGATATATCCATCTTCTATGGCACATATTAATCTCTTTCTGTGTAAATATATATATTTGAGACTCTTGTGGTCAGTATATATCTCACATTTTCCCCCATAATGATAATGCCGCCTGATTTTCAACGCAAAGATCATAGCTGCCAACTCCAGATCATGTGTGGGATAGTTTTGCTCATGGAGTTTCAGCTGACTTGAGGCATAGGCTATCACTTTATCATTTTTCAATAGCACACAGCCTAAGTGTTTCTTTGAAGCTATTTATGTTGGATCTATAAAGTCAATCCTTTCCCATAATTTCATCAAATTCTATAAAAGGGAGACTTATATTATTTCAAAGATGAACAGTTTCAAAAATATCAACATGTGATACATAATCATAGAAGTTTTCCCCAAATGATATAAAATCATTTTAAGTAGCGACTCGATGTTCCTAGAAAACATTTAATACATGATAATAGGGAATGAACTGAAATACATCATGACATACATAATAACTTCAAAGAGGTTACATGTACTTCAGTCATCATAGTCTATCTCAACATTGGACTTGCATTGTCCCCTTGTCCTTGGAGATTGTTGATGCTCATCATGCTTCTCATCCCTTCCAATGGAGCATTTTCCTGGATAATGTCCAACTTCTCCACATTCACAACAATGAACAGTATAAGGTACATTAGACATAACCTTATCTCCATTCATCACATTATCCATTTTTTATATAAATTGGCTATTTTATGCCCCACCTTCCCACAATTAAAACATCTCTTGGTTCCTTTGTGAAATTCTCCTTGATTCCTCTTTCTAAACTTTTTTCAAAAAGGAAATTTGGTTTCTTTCCTTTATTACCTTTATCAGATGAACTTACTTGAGATTTCATCTTTCTTCTCCATGATGAATTTGGGAATTCAACTATGTACCAATTTTTTATTGTGATTTTCAATGGATGATTTGGAAAGTTCACAATATGTTCAACTTGGGCTCCCATCATCTCAGGCATACCATTAGGGTGGATGTCACATTGCCTATCACATTGATTGTTGGCACACATTCTTCTATTTCCTGCCATTAACTAAGAAAAATAACGTATAATTAGAGGTCTTGAATACTTAGATATTGATCATAAAAAGGAAAAATTGAAAATTAAAAGATAATCTTATAAATAATAATTACATCCTAACTTGTGATTCCTTAGGTTTATATCTAGGTTATCCTCGATCAATTTCTTTACTTATATTAATATGGGATTTTTTTCGTCCCTTAAAAATGGTTTGTACTAACCTCATGAATCTACCAAATCATATCCCCTGGGAGTGTCGTAAACAAGAGCGCATCAAGGCCCATTGTCGTACACCAGTTCCCGTTCGAGTCTATCTCAAAGCAGTGTTTTCGGGTTTTACCCCTAGATACATTTGTGCCAGAGCCGCCTCTACCTGCTAGTATCCAGACAGGGATGTATTTTCTTGATAAACCACTTACTCTATACTCACCAAAATTTAGGACTATTTTCTTATACTTAGTCTCATCCTTAAGGTTCACACTAAGGTGATCTATTCCTAATCTCCAAAAATAACTAGACCATCCTCTGATACCAACTATAGAGAACCATGACTTTTACATATAACATTTCATTATTTTAAGCATAATTAATCATCAAATTACAAGCCAAGGATCATTAAGTCTAGTGTCTTGGAAGACTAGGTACATATAACATAAAACATGGGGCTAAAAAAAATTCTTTATTTAATCTCATAAAGAGCTTCTAACTTATTTTGAGCTCTTACATCTTCATAGGGTACCCTGGGGAACACATAAACAAAGGGGATGAGCTAAAAAGCCCAGTAAAGGAATGAACGTAAGCATACATCTCAAGCACATGAGTTAGGAGGCATGGAATAATGATATCAAAAGAATGAAACTTATAAAATCATTTAATATAAACATGGGATCATATAAACATGGAATCATATAAATGTGGAAGAATCATAAAACATTTATTTATTACGGGTCAAGGCTAACCTCCAATCCTGTTTCCCATTTCATTACGGGTCAAGGCTAACCGCCAATCCCTTTTCCCATTTCATTATAGGTCAAGGCTAACCACCAATCCCGTTTCACATTGCATCTCATGATACTTAACCTTACCCAATGATTTGGAGTGCTATCTGGGTGTGCCCATCTCAACATATTCTTGAATATTATTTCCACATAAATAATCTTTCCACATAAATTTATTTTCGAAACATTAGCATTAAAACATTTTATTGTGGTTTTAAGGAAAACACTCTAGAGATTTTTCAAATAGAAAAGAGGAAATTATTTTATATAAAACCAGAATTGAACCAAGAAGGTTTTCATAATAAAATAATGATTTTATAAATACAATAGTGTTTTAAAACATAGGATATAGTTCACTTGAAATTTGGGTAAAAATTTGGAACGCCCCCTTAAAACAGGTTTGCTTATCAGAAATTTCTAAAGAGGGAATCTTTCAAAATCATGTATATACCCAAAAGAATGTGATGAAAGGGTATTGATATAAGAATATTGTACAAATAAACATAAGTGATAAGACTCACATATTTAGATAAGTTAACACCATGTTTAAAGAAAGATAAGGCAACCCGAAAGAACAAAGAAGGTTCGGGTAGAATTCGTTACGATTTTATCGGCATGGTGTCGGGTGTGACCAAGAGGGATTGATGAGAGAGAAATGGGGTTTCTCATCACTTATAAAACATTAAGGTAGTATGGGGAAGGTGTATAAACATACCCCATCACATGGTATTACACAAAAAGACATAGCATAGAGAACAATCTAGATTAAGAGTGAAAAGGGGAGGATCCCCTACCTTAAGTATGTTGGTGTTATCCACTTGATATTAATGACCTGAATACTAAAATTAGGGTTATTAATAAATATTTATAGAACCTTATATACATGTAAAATATTTATTATAACCTTTTTAAGTTCATTTATACCCATTTTGATTGATTATAATGTTCAATTTCATGGTTCGGGTCCGTTTGTTTCCTTGGGTTTTAATGATCGGTTCTCTTGTATTTAGGTTCAGATAAAATGTAATATGAAAGTGGTAATACAGAATTAATGTTATATAGAATTAGTGAAAATCCAGAAGGTTAAATGGTTACAAAATTCTTTTGGTTAACTGGATTGAAAGAGAACCATGACGTAAGACATTAATGATAAATACTTGAATTAATTTTAACGATTTTACCCATAATTAACTTGTTTTGTATTATTATTTGATATCATGAGTGTATATGGATTACAGAAACATAAATAGGATATATAACATATATAATAATCTGGTTCAATCATTACATAAATGGTTTGATGACCAGAAACAAAGATGATAAAAGAAATTGATAAACCATTGTCCTTGAATGTGCTAAATTAGCATATCTCTAATGGTGCTTTCATTTCTTTCAAATAAAAGAGTGGGGAAGGAGATAAGATAAAGGGATATACCATTAGTATGAAAACATTCCAGTACATTTATGTTACTGGATTTATCATACTATTATCATGAAGGGAGGTGAGGAAAGAACTAAAAAGAAAGAACTTAAAAGAAAAGAAGAAATTGGGAATAAACATTTTACCTCTTGATACTTTCTCCTTTGAGAACCTATTAAGGGAAGAGGTTTTGGTATTTTGAAGAGGATAGGATATTTTGGACGTGGGGGAGGATTTGGGGAGATATTTGGACAGAATTTAGAGAAGTCTTGGGGCTTGAGAGGAGTGGAGAGAAGAGGGAGTGAATGGGGGGTTTTCATAGTGGAGGAGAGGAGGGATTTCGTGATATTATAATCATTAATTTATTATTTCTTCCCAAGACTAGGAATAGAAAGTATTCCATGACCAAGAATAGTAAATGGGTCATGTGAATTCGAACCAAGTGTGATTACATCAGCAGAGCATCATCGATTAATCAATTAATCTATTATTTAGCATTTATTGTAAATTATCAGATTCTACTATTCACAAAAAATTCAAGTATTTCAGAAAAATCCAAAAAATTCACCCTAACCATTCTTCGACGTTTAGAATCCAAAAATGAAGTCCATTTTTCAAGAATAATTTTCTAAATATGATTATTTTAATATTTAATTAAAATAATAATTTATTATCAAAACCAGTTTTAAAACATTCATTATCTCATTATAAAATAATGGTATATCGTACTTCCAATTTGAATATTATTTTTATACCACCATAGGTGAGGTTACTATTCATTAGGGTATATCACTATTCATAAAGGTATGTTACTATTCATTATGTAATTTTACTATTCACCATTTTTTTTTGTTTTATTAGACTCCAAAAAACATCTTAAACACAATCGTGTATGCCAGATTTTCGAAATTCCAAACACAGAAGTGACAAACTTATGTTTAAAGGTCACTTATCACTTAGTAGTTCATTATGTTGTGCTTTTATGTGATTTTATGACATAAATATAAGAAGGTGATTTCCATTGAAAAACTTTGGGTTGTTACAGTTATGAATTGTATCATGATCATAGACTCACTATAAATGGATGAAGAAGGTATAGTCCAATGTTGGGTTTCACCGTAGAGACTGAGTATCGGTGGTTGTTATTGCCTTTTTATTTAAATTATTGAACGGTTAAATTTTTAATCTACTAAATGGTATTAAAATTTATTTACAGCACTCTTGCGTGCACTTATTTATGGATTTATTATTTTATGGATGTAATTGGTAGTGGACTATTGAATTTTACTCACACCCTTCTCACTAAACCATGACACTAGTGTACTTGAGCAGAAGACTATTAGGTTACAGGTTCAGGTTGGGAAAGCACTCAGGGTTTTTGATTGATTAGGTTTGGTTTGACTTATGTGGAGTGTGGATGACGATACTGGGAGGACTCAAGACTAGATTTGGGATGATTTTCAGTTCATTGTTTTGTATCTTTGGATATAATCCACCCACAAGGGGTTGATTATGGCATGTTTGGCATTATTCATTATTGTAGCATTTTGATACATTAGTTATTTATTATAACTTTACTTGATTGATATATGATGGTAGTTTGGTCTATATTATATGACAATTATTATTTATTCTACTATTTTGACTCTAATATTCAAGTATAGTCTCCCTGATATACCACCTCAGACTCATGCTTCTAGTCGGTGGCCTCTGGCATATGGGGAGGAATGCCTAAGACTATGTGGTGCACCATTCTAGAGAAATGGTTCTGTAGATTTAGGTGTGGGTCATTAAAAAATGGTATCAAAGGCTTGTTTCTTTTGTCTTCCATTTTTAGAATGGTAGATATGAGACTATGAGTGTGTCATAAATTGTTAATGAGCTCATGCATATGAGTGATCACCCCCTATAAGGGGGAAAACCCAAGTTGGTTGGGATGAGACATGTTGTTCTAGGATTTCATTGGTTATAATTGTATTTTATTTTTACTTTGTGTGAGGCACTTGATTCCTGAAGTTATGATATATGGTTTTTTGAATTTTTTTCCCGACCTAGAAAGAATTTTTGGTTTCGTTCAAACATCATTTCAGGGAAACAAGGATTTACATGACATGCATCATACTAGGGACATGGGTTTTAGATGTTAATTTTATGCTTCTTGTGATTTTTTTAGATTATGATTATATTTTTCTTGATTATAGCAGTATAATTTATACCTACCTATGGTATATGTTTTATTGGTAATAATGGTGTTGGTATTAAAAGTGTATGAAACATAATATATGGGTTTTTCATAAACAGTTATGGTGGAATATTACTTTACCAGTTCCCAGGATGATCTATTGATTCATAGGTAGATATAAATAAATTGATGATTTTATTAATTAAATAAGGTTTGATTAAGCATCCAATAAGATATTTTACCTCATATCATATGAATGAAACTTCATTTAATCAAGGCTAGAGATTGTTAAATCCTAGATAATATTAAAGTGTAACTTATGAAAAAATGTAAATGAATTGTTAAATGATGGTGTTGGTTACATTTATCATCATTAAGATACCTATAAATCACATTACTCTAAATATTGGGAATTAAAACTATTTATTTAATCCTTGGGACTATATAAATCTTGATAAACCATGATTTTAAGAGAATGTGGACCTATATGAGAATGTAAAATTTATGACTTTGTAGTAATGTATGTTCCTTGGGAATGCGAGTTCTGTGAAAAATGATGGTTAGGTTAAATAAAATTATATTAAAAAACCTATAAATCATATTACTTTATAACTTGTGAATTTCATTATATTTAACCAACCCTAAAATGTAAACCTTGTGTAATTTTAAAGGTTGAATGATATAAGTTTATAAGGTGATAAACCTTAAGTGCATGAGGTGACTTAGAGGCCTTATGTGTTTAGATTGAACCTAACAAGGGTTGGTGGGCCAAATAAAGAGCCCCATTGTAAGTAACCTAAGTTGAGAGTTTGGAATTCTAGATTTCATCTGATCTTAAGATATGAGAGATTTAATAACTATGAGCTATGGCTTTAGTGAGACCTTCGTAGATGGTTTGAGACCAAGTGACCATTCATTTGTGACTCTACCTGAATGAGTCAGTGCCTTGTGACCTTATTGGGTATCCCATGATGGTGGTTATCTCATTATATGGATTTCCCAATGGTGTAAGGTAGGGGTATACACCTTAGTTTTGAGGTTAGTGCACGTTCAATGTTTCCAAGTGATTTTATGTTTATGATTGATCACCTATGGTTACAGTACCATATGTCTAAGTCATTTTTAGAGAGAACAATTATTTTTATGATTGGACTTATCATTTTGGACGTGTTTTGGTATTTTATGGTAGGTATAAATGTTCTTTGGGTTCTTTAAATGAAACACTTTGGGTGATGGACGACCATGCACATAGTCATGATAGGTTAATAGTGACCATATTGTTCTATAAGGATCTTGGATGCCTTTGGTCAGTGTAAGAGACATTATAGGAGTTTGGTATGTTTTTTGGTTATGAATTTGATCATAGAACTAGTTATTCTTAACTAATGGGAGGATAATTTGGGTTTTTTGAACTAGTCATATGGGAGTTGTGACATCTGGGTCTCGGTGAGATCAGACGGTGTGAGGGTGATAATCCATTATTTAGAAAGATTTTAGTGGTATGATTGGAGTTTGGGTCAGTGTTATGAGGTGAGACCGAGTGTTTGGAATTGGTGAGGTGATTCTTTGGATAGATTAAAATATTAAATCAAGTGGGGTATTAGTTCTTAGTATCAATGTTTGGGGTTTAGGGAAGGATCATCCAAGAACTTTATCCTATTGAGTTTTGTGTGTACTTATAGAATACTGGTATGAGTGGGGGTAGGTTTTTTTAGTTTCGAGGTAATGCCAATTGGTGGGTGATCATGTATGAACCTTAGCACAAGTGAAGTTCCTGGTTTGAAGAGGATAACCGATGGTACTCTCAATCAAGTGAGGTTGACCTATTCATAGGCATGGTCAATGGTTTAAGAAAGATATCATTGTTGGATATAACACCACTCATGGGAGTGAGGGTTATGTTACATGATCGGGTGTTATGCAATAGTGTGCACCCATTTTTTTAAGGAATAAAGGTATCATACACTGATAAACATAGTTCTTACTAATCTTTGGGTTAGTGAGAGACTATATAAAAGTTGAGGGTTGGAAACCTTAAAATGAAATTGCTGATAGGGATACTTAGGGTTTTATTGGAAAAGAAGAAGACCCTCGGTTGAGAGGGGACATGTTAGTTTGGATCGAAGTGTTGTGACATAGATAAAATAAGAGGTAAGTCCCGGTCAGGTGTTGACGGGATAGTGGGAGTGGCTTGGGAGGAGTGACATGTGTGTCTTGATAGTAGGACCCATTGGGGTTAGTGCTCAAGGAGTGGTATGAGGAAAGAAATATGGTGGGGAGACCACCATAAGTTATCAAAGAGTGTGACCCTCACTTTGAATGAGTTTCTATAGTGACCCCAATTTTTCCAATTATTTTTTAGAAATATTATATGGATTATTTTTAGATTTAGAAACTGAGACAACATGAGATTTCGAGACTCGGTGGGATTGGAATTAATTTTTAAAATATATTAAATATCACAGGTGAGCATTTTTTTTGAGAAAATAGAATAAATCTTAAATGGAGGCGTGGATCACAAATTTGAGGTTGTTGTTAAGTTCAAAGTGTGGGTTTTACCCTATCCACAATATAATCTATGTCGGTGTCAGAAGTTAGGCTTGAGTGCCTTCATGGGAGAGTAATAATATTTATTTAATTATATTTATTTAATTATTTGATTAAAATCCTAAACCCAATGTTTCCTTATAAACACACTTCTATGAAAAATTTACAGGGTTAGCCTCATAAAACTACAAATTAAGAGGATATATATAAGAGGAATATTGTTGTTGATCTTGGAAAATGAAACTAGATCAGTCTGGGATCGAGGTTTGGTGTGACAATAAAACATGTGGATATCACCAATGAAAATGATGCATATTTTTTTCATTAGCGATTGATCCACCTTGAGGTAGGAAATTTTTATTTGGTGTATTTATCCCCATTTTCTTATCCCACGATAAATTAAAATCAATCATCTAATGGATTGATTCATGGTTTGATTGAATTGTGGACGCAGGTTTATTCTGTGAGGATTATTGGGAGAAATTGTTTATTTTATTATGGATCTTTGTTCATCATTCTAATGAAAATAGATCGAGTCCAACCAAACATGGTTGAGGTTCATTCCACTTTTGCATGTTTCTTGGTTTTCTCTCACCATTTTTTGTTCATTAATCAACAACATTATTTTTGGTTGGTGGTTCGACAAATATCATATAGCTTGGATCCCTTTTCCTCTTCATCTTAGACAAGTTTTTTTAGGGTGTGTTTCCTTTATCCTTTCCCTACGAGTGGTTATGAAATTCTTTCTAGTGTATAGGATGGTAATACATTATAAGGAACTTTAGTCTTGGATAGATTTTTTGAATAACTTTGTGATGACTGAAGTGAGATCATCAATCATCATCATTCCCCTAGGTGGGGTTCTTGATATCATCATAACCAATACTGCATAGGAATCGATCCCCTACTTATAGGGTTAATCAGGATTGGGTTGCTGGTATACCCCATGGCCTTGGGTGTGATCCCCATATATGTATTGTTCTCTTAAAACTTCAAACATATACTTATTATGGAGAGACCTAACAAGCCAAACATATCAAATTAATTCTATCTGTTCTATTTGACTCGTGGAGTGTACTCTCCCAGACAAGTTCTATGTGGACCCTTCAAGTAGGAATCCTAGGTTGGTAATTATGTTTATGACGTTACCTTGAGATTATGTGTCTATTTTGATTATATCTAAATATTCTTATTATATGTTATAATTTCATATACTTGTGATGATCTGACTATTATTCTTGATGTTATATGTTTAGTGATTTTGGGGTGTCTTGTTGGGTATTATTATACTCACTCCTGCATGGGATTTTCCCACATGTGTCATGTATTATGCAGACGGCTGACCATTTGATAGAGTCCTTGTGGGACTAAGACCAAATAGAGATTACCGATTTGAACATACTGAGGTGTGTTCTTGCAATTTCATTAATAGTTGTCATCACCCACTTTATGGGTTATACTTGTTTTCAGTTTATTTATGGTGGGATTTTATTTTTACCTTTTGAATTTAGTGCTTATTATCATACTATAATAGTGGTATTCTGGATATATTCATGCATGGTTTTCAATATTTTTACATTTCAGTATTGTATGGTATTAGAGATGTGTGCATGTATATATGTAAATTAGGATAAGGCCTCCCATGTGAATGATATGCTTACTCGATACTAGTTGCCAGCCCCTAGACTATTGGAGGTGGGCTTTGGGTAGTCACAGTTTGAGCCCTGTTGGGCAAGGTTAGGACAGAGTGGTATCAGAAGAGTTAGTTGCACCTTAATACTAGAGTCTATGATATTGGTTTGAAGAGAAAGTGTTAAGTATTTTAAATTTGGCTCTCAGTATAAGGACTCCAGTATTGGAGTGATGACTGAGGTATCTATACACGAGGACTCCGATCGCCTGCATTTGGACTCTGTAAATGTAGGCACTGGTTGCAGGGAAAAACATCGGTACATGCATCATATAGGAATGGGTTCTGTTTTCTGTGTCCTTATTTATCCATCTCTCTAGATATAATCATTGACTATGGTACATCTTGTTTATTTCATAATGCCTCCATGATGTATTTTAGTTTGGATTTAGCCTCGAGATCATGATGATGGTCCCCTCATTGATGAGGATTCAATAAAAGGATATGTTCAGGAGGTGTTACCTCCAAGTGGTGCACCAATCATACCACCACCTATTGAGCAGTATATGGTATCGGCAGTACTAGAAGATGAGGTGTGTAGTTTGAGTGTACTCCATGAGTTTCAGCAACAGCAGGCCCTTAGGTTCTGAGGAGAGCCCAACCCAAAGAAATCTGAGGACTAGATTGAGGTAGTGATTTGAGACTTTCATCTTTTCAGGACACCATAATATCATATGGTGGCTCTGACATTGAGCCTTCTCTAGGTATCTATAGGAAAATAGTGGGGCTTAGTGACCCAACTGTATGATGATGTGATTCTTTAACGGTCATAGTTGGAGCACCATTTCAGATAAAAGTTTTCTCTAGCTATGATGAGAGATGTATGAATCCAGAATATTCTAAAACTTCAGTAGGGAAGTATGACTATGGATGAGTATTCATCGAGTTTCACCAACCTCTATAGGTACTCTATAGATATGGAACTTGATTACTTATTTTGTGCTCAGACCTTTGAGTAAGGAATATTAAGATAAATATGAGCCAACGTGATACCTATATGAATTCCTATCGATGTTGGGGTACTCGATCATGTTTTTGTGGTTGATAGTTTCCTATATGAGTAGACACAGATAGTTAGTACCAGTATTGGGAACACAATATCCAATTCTTTGGCAGTAGGTAGCTAACATCAGACTCAGGGACCTGAAAGTATGAAACATTTTATGAGGTGATCCCAGGATATAGGGTCTATGATTCATGGATCAATGGATGGGTATAGTCTTCCCCGAGATAGGAGGTGCTACTCTTGTGATAATAGGGGGCATCTTTTGTGAGTTTTTATGACCCACCATGTGGTGGATAGAGAGATAGTGGACGTGCCACCTTGGTAGAGGAAGTAGTAGGAGCTAGAAGGTTCGTAGGGTGGAAGACATGGAATAGGAGTTGGGAGAGTAGCTAGATCTGGTATACATTATGACTTATTTCCACCACCACCCTCATGAGGTCCCCACTAAACTCAAGGAGTTGGTGGAAAGGGGTGAGGATAGATATAGACAGTCAAGGATTTTGACCCAAAGGCTATAGGGGTGGTATGAGTTATGATCTGTATCTTTTATACCTTAGTTATAGGACTAATAGACATAGGTGTGAGTCATTCCTTTTTTTTTCACTTATCTAGTTTGATAATTAGAGATTCTGGTTGAGCCTTTGGGTCGACCCTTACTCTTGAAGACTTTAAATAAAGGTGACTTAGAAATCACACACTTATGCCAACGATGTAACCTGAATCTTGGAGGTGAGAGTTTCTTTTGGTATCTCTTTATAGAAATGATGAGGCCTCATGAAGTCATATTAGGTATGGAATGGTTATCTACAATTCATGACCATATATAATATTTTACGTAGAGGATTCAGTGTGTCTGTAGTGATGGGATGATATTTCCTTTGTGGGTGAAAAGGAAACCAATGAAAATAAGGATGGACTCATGCATAAGAGGTTGTAATTGATTAATCATCAGCTGGCTAGAATGACCCTTAGGGTGCTGGATCCTATGAGTTTTCATTTTCTTACTGTAATAGCAGAGTATGAGGATGTATTTCCTAAAGATGTGCTAGGATTAACTCCCCACTGATAGATAGAATTCTGAATTTACCTACACCTCGGGACAACCCTGATATTTATGCCAGCAAATCAGATGGATACCATAGAACTTCATGAGATGAGGGTGCAATTGGAGGACTTTTAGAGGAAGGGATTTTTCAGACCCAATAATTCAACCTCGACAACCCTAGTTTTTTTCTCCAATAAGGTGACCTAGAGTTTGAGGTTGTGTGTGGATTACCATCACCTCAACCAAGTGGCTGGAAAGAACAAGTTTCAACTATTGAGTATCGATGACCTCTTTAATCAATTGAGAGGGGGCATGATGGTTCTCAAAGATTGACCTCATACTAGGCTATCACCAGTTGTGAGTAAGGGATGAGGACATACCAAAGATAGATTTCCAATTTCATTAAAGTCAATATGAGTACTTGGTGATTCCCTTTGGAATGGAAAACACCCCAGTAGTGTTCTTGGGAATCCTAAACCAGATATTTTACCCTTTCTTAGACCAGGTTTTGGTAGTCTCCATCAATAATATCCTAGTGTAATCGACATTTGAGAAGTACACAAGACACTTTAGGAAAGTTATGTACATACAACAAAAGCACTATATTTATGGGAATCTCTCTAAGTATCAGTTATGGATTCATTAGGTCCAATTTTTGGGACATGTTGTCTCAGTAGATAGTGTAAGAGTGGAGCTGTAAAAGGTCTAGGTAGTGTTATCTAGGGGCCACCAAAAAGCATGATAGAGGTGCGGAGCTTCCTTAGGTTGGTAGGATACTCTTAGGGATTCATACTCTATTTCTCCTGGGTATCATCTCCCTAACAACTTTGACCTGAAAGAGGAAAACTTTCATATGAATGAAAAGGTTCCAGTAGTGTTTCCAAAAATTGAGGTAGATATTGATGAGTTATCCCATGTTGAGATTTCTAGAGGAGGGTGTTGAGTATGTGGTATTATATGAAGCATTGTGTACTAGGATTAGTTGTGTTTTTATGTAGAGGTAGACAATTATTGACTGGTTAATGTTAGTTGAGATCGCATGAGTAAAACCACGTGACCCATGATCTTGAGTTAGCAGCGGTAGTCTTCGCACTAAATATGCAGTGAAACTACATGATATCATCTATTATGACCAAAAATTGTCTCAATTATATATTTTATTAGAAGTTTCTTAACTTGTGATAGATTCTATGGATAGAGTTCCTCCAAGACTATGACTTTGAGATTGTTTGTACTCTTGGGAAGTGAAATGTGGTAGAAGATTCTCTCAATAAGAGATCTTATTTGTAGATGCTGAGTGAGGTATCAGAGTAGTTGGACTTGTTACACTTATCCTTTTTGGATGGAGATACAAAAACTTACCTACAGTCAGTGGTTATTACCCCTATGATTTTTTAGCGAGTCAGGGAGGCATAACTTTGGGACACCATCAATGAGACCCTACATACTCAGATATCCATTGAACATGCTCCTGATTTATTTTATGAATGTAGGGATCATGTCATTTTTTCACGGGACACACAATAGTACCATTGATTTTGTCATAGAAGTTTCTAAGGTATTTCCATACATCTCCCTTGGTGGTATATCCAAGTGTGGTGAAGATGTACCTGGACCTATGACATTAGTTTTTGTGGATAGGGATGAAGATGGTAGTTATAGAGTTTGTATCTTGATTCCTTACTTGTCAACAAGTGAATGATGAGCACCAGGTTTCAATGAGTTTAGCTCAACTGCTTGAAGTTCTATAGTGTAAGTGGGATGAGATATCCATGTACTTCATGAAGAGGTTACCACATACACCTAGTGGACACGATACCATCTATGTGATCGTAGACCAACTCACCAAGTCATGCCACATACAATCTATTGAAGAGAAGAGTTCAATAAAGAGATTGGGACACCACTATGTTTTACAGATAGTTCAAATCCATAGAGTTACCTCAATGATCATTTCTTACCATGATTCTCACATCACTTATCATTTATGGAAGGGATTGCATGAGGCCTTTAGGACTCATTTTCATTTGAGCATAGTGTTTCACCCCCATATTGATGACCAGACTGAGGAGACCATTCAGGTCTTGGAGGAAATGTTTCGGGCTTCCATGTTAGACTTTGACCATAGTTGTGAGGATAACCTACCCTTTTGGAGTTTTTGTATAAAAACAACTACCATTCCACCATCAGTATGATGAAATTTGAGGCCTTTTATGGGTGACCCTTCAGTTCACCACAATGAGGGACTGACCCAGGAGAGTCATGCCTTATGGGCCAAGAGTTGGTACGAACCACTAAAGAGAAGGTGCAGATAATCCATGAGCGGATGAGAACTATAAAGAGAAATCAAAATTCCAATTTTTATTGAATATGGAGGCCTTTGGAGTTTTAGTAGAGATACCATGTGTTCCTAAGGGTCTCACCTCGACGTGGATTAGAGATATTTGGCTGGGGTGGCAAGTTATCTCCAAGATTAATTATGCATTTATAAGTACTACGTAGAGTTAGTGAGGTGGCGTACCTCTTTGATCTTCCTCCACAGTTAGACTTGGTACATAATGTCTTCCATGTTTCATAACTGAGAAGGTACGTGCACGACCCACACCATGCTATTTCCTGGGGTGATATGGATATAGAGGATGGATATACCTTTGTTGAGTACCCAGTAGAGATCAAGGATTGACAGGAGAGGATCCTCCATGGGCAATTGATTACCCTAGTGTGTGTCCATTGGTAGCATGAGAATCTTCAGGAGTTCACCAGGGAGAAGGATACCTAGATGTGTACTTAGTACTTGCATCTCTTTCTGTATCCTTTTTTTGTATTTATAGTATGTTTAGTTCCAAGGTGGGGATAATATAACGACTCTTATTTTTTCATGTATTGTTTTGGCATATTATATGGATTATTTTCATAGATAGGCACTAAGATGGTGTGATATTATGGGGTCTGGTGTTCCTAGAATTTATTTATGAAATAAATTAAATACATTTAATAACATGTAAGCATAGATTTCCTAAAAAAATGGAATAACTCTTAAATTGAGGCTCAAATAAAAAAATATCAGGCCTTCATTGAGTTAAAAGTGTGGGTTTTACCATAGGAATGATATAATCTATGTCAGAATCAGGAATTGGGATTAAGAACCATCATGCTCCAATAATTAAATAAATTTAATTATATTTATTTAATTATTTTATTAAAATCTAAAACCTAATGTGTCATTATAAATATTCTTCTATGGAAAACTTATAGGGTTAGCTGTATAACCCAAAAAATCAAGAGGATCTATAGAAGATGAACATTTGATGACATGTTGGAGAATGACACCAGATCAGATCGGGATTGAGGGTTTATGTGCCAATAGAATGCATGGATCTCACCAATAAAAACAACACAGATTATTTCTTAGTCAAAAATTGGTCCATTGACATGTTCCTGTCATGGGGTATGAAAAAAGAAAATATTTCCTAAGATAAAATATAGTATAGTGATCAACCTAGGTTGTATCCAAATAACATCACTCAACAATCAGGTTTGTCACTTGAAATTAGAGGGAGAAAAGGAAGTTGTTTTTTAAGTCGATTGATTTTAAAGAGAAAGAAAGCAATTAAAATAATGTTTGAACCCAAATTGATAAAGAGAGTGATGGGGTCAAGGCAGGATCACCTTTTTTAATGTCATCATGTTTGTAAAATAAGTCCCCCTCTCTTTCTATTGAATGATAAATGATAGACTCCTTGATCGGTTTTTCAGTCACCCTTGGTTGAAGGAAGCAATGGAAACCGCTCCTGTGTGCATGAAAATTCATAAAATATTCCCAAAAAACTAAGGAAATCGCTGATCAAGAATTTTTTATCATTATAAATATAGAAAAAATTCAATTATTCCACATATGTGTCAATTATTTCTAGATAATCACCACCTAACACAATCTATTTGATCAAGATAAACTGCACTAGGTGGAGGGGATTAAAGATCTTCAACCAAAGCTATAAACAATGAATGAAACCAAAACCAAAAACACTATTACATTAAGATAATTTGAACCAATAAAAATAAATATCATTCAATATAAAAATTGAGTTTTACATTAAATCATAAGACTCCAACATTACAAAATGAAAACTCCCCCCTCCCCGATCACTCAAGAGTTTTACCCCTCCATGTGAAGGGTAATGGAGTTGAAGGGGGAAGAAGAGAGCATGATGAAACTAAGAAAAGATAAAATAAAAAATAAAAAAACACTTAAAGATTCAAATCCTCCAATAGATACCCTCTTTCACCTTCTTTAACACCCTTGAATGGAAGGGGACACACATATTTATAGGGTTGAAAGGTGAAAATTTTCCCTCTAGATTCATTCCTCCAAAGTTTTGAGTTTAATTAGCATAGTAAATGGACGAATCTCAAGAAATTGTCTTTATAAAAGGTTTTACCCTCTATCTTGTGCATGAAACCAAAAAATGTCATCTTATTTGAAAAAGTTTCAAAAAATTTATTCTCAAATTACTAAATAAGACATTTTCTGCTCTAGGAGACTCCTCAACTCCATCCACTTTGGCACATTCAATTTATTCTTTAAGGACTTATATTCTCCATGAAATTTAATTTTGAAATTAGTCTCGTATTATTATTTCTAATACATCTGGAATAACTTCATTTATATTTTTCTAGTTTGAGATATGCCTCAATTATTGGGGTGGGGTCCATTATATTGGCCATAAAAATTTATCCACTTGGTTGATTCTTTGGGCTAGTGTATTTTGAATTGTATTTGGGTTCAGAAAACAAAGTTTAAGCTCACAAATCCTAGAATCCTATAAAAAATAATAACTCACTTTGGATAAAAATTAAAATAGTTATGCTCAAAATAAAGAAGATCCATAAAACTTCTAAATTTCCATAATTAAGCAATTTTCACAATTAAGCTCAAAATTCACCAAAAATACTAAAATGATAAACATATTCTCAAATTTATTAATCATAATGGATGAAATCATTGAAAAATATATTAGTAATTATGAAAATATTGTCTCTATCATCCACCTTATGGTAGGATGTTTTTACTTTTTGGATTTATCCCCATTTTCTTGTCCTACAACAAACACATATCAATCGACCAATGGATTGATTTGTGGTTCTATTATATTGCAGGTGCAGGTTTATTCTATAGATATTATTGGGAAAAAATTATTTTATTATGGATCTTTTTTATTTTTTTTAACGGCAACAGATCAAGGCTAACCCAAAAATGGTCTTGACTCATTCCTATTTTGTGTATTTCTTGGTTTTCTCCCATCGTTATTCATTCATTCATCATTATAATTCATTTTGACCGGGGGTTTAACAAATAGAAAATAATAAATCATTTAACACTCGTTTCTTGGAGCATAAGATTGATATCATAGATTCAGGTTCATATTGATAATGGAATCAAGCTATGATGATGGCGATGATGAATTAAGGATGTATTTGATACTGTTGGTTCTATCGGGGAATGTGTCAACAATGAGGAAAATTGGAGATTGTTTTCCTATGCATTTTGGTGGCTAGATTTGGGAAAGCGGTGATGGTGAGGCCCAGTTGGATCAAATATGCTATCTATAAACAAGATCGGACATGAAATTAGAGATGATTAAGGCATGGGTGTATGTAGAGGTAGAACCCATGGGTTCTATGAAATCCCATAGTACAAAATGTGTATTCCAAAGTTACCTATCATGTGGGACCCCCTAGTGTCATGCTAGAGTTTTGGGAAAAAGATAAATATCAAATGATGTGTGAAAGCAATCACAAGGCATGTGATACTTACATGGAATCTTATCATGTACCTCAAAGCATACATGAACACAACCAGGAGTACACAGCTTTGAACACATCATGTACTTAGACACAGACATGGCCCGATGTACATAGTTAGACCCAGGTACTTGGGAATAACTAGGAGTACATAGGCTCAAACACACCATGTACGCAAACAATGACACATACAAGGGCATGGGTTGTGACACATGGGAAAGACCTATTACTGAAGGGACACACCGTGTACTACCAGTACATTCCATATACTCCTTTATAGATGGTTTAGATCCCTTTTCCTCTTCATTTTGGAAAAGTTTCATTAGGTTTTGTTCCCCTGATCCTTTCCCTAAGGGTGGTTATGCAATCATGTCCAATGCATAGGATGGTGATCCACTCTGAGGAACTTTAGTCTTGGATAGAGTTGTAGAATCCCTTAATAAGTCTCAAAGTGAAATAATCTATCATAATTATTTCCTTAGGAGGGGTTCTTGGTATCATCATGACCAAAACTACACATGCGTCAATACCCTACTTATCATGTTAATCTGAATTAGGTTGTTGGTATACCACATGGCCTTAGGTGTTATCCCCATACATGTATCGTTCTCTTTAGACTTCCTACATGTACTTATTATGGAGAGACCCAATGAGCCTGACATCTAGGATGAATTCCATTAGTACTATTTGATTTTTGGAGTGTGTTATCTCAGAAGAGTTCTATGTGGAACCTTCAAGTAGAAATCCTAGGTTGGTAATTACAGTTGTGACTTTACCTTGAGACTATGTGTCTATGTTGAGTATATCTAGATATTATTTTTATAAATTTTGTTTTCATATACCTGTGATGAGTTGACTATTATTCTTGAGTTTATATACTTAGTGATTTTAGGGTTCCCTACTAGGTATTGTTATACTCACCCCTGCATGGGATTTTTCTGCACGTGTCCTGCCTTATAAAGACAACAAACCATTTGACAGAGTCCTA
This sequence comes from Viscum album, assembly GCA_963277665.1. Taxonomy (NCBI): domain Eukaryota; kingdom Viridiplantae; phylum Streptophyta; class Magnoliopsida; order Santalales; family Viscaceae; genus Viscum; species Viscum album. Next base: position 650,044,104 of record OY728119.1, read on the forward strand.
GAGGGACTAGGACTAGGAATAGATTAACGAGTCAGATAGACTAAGGTGTGTTCCAACGATTTCATTGATAGTAGTCCTCACACACTTTATAGGTTGATTTTTTTTTCAGTTTATTTATGGTGGGGTTGTATTTGTCCCTTTTTATTTCAAATACATTTTTTTATACTATGATGGTGGGATTTTAGATGTATTCATGCATGGTTATTAATAGTTTTATATTTCAGCATTGTATGGGATTGGAGATTTGTGTGTGTGTATAGTGGCATTAGGATAAGGCCTCCCATGTTAGTGATATTCCTACTTGGTGCTGGTCACCAGCCTCTGGCCTATTGGAGGTAGGCCTGGGGTAGTCATAGTTCAGGCCCTATTAGGCTAGGTCATGATAGTTTCAGTGAGAATCAAGGATGGTATCTCATGATCCAAAAGTAAGTTTTGTTTGAAAATTGGGTAGCTCTCAAGTTTGAACATTTTTGGACACATCCGACCACTGTGTTTGGTGATGGACAAGATGTGGGATATTTAGATAAGTGTGTTGACCCAGTTGAATAATGGAAAGGGAAATCCTTTGGTAGGTAGGTTCATTTATATCGTGGGTGTGTGGCCCCCCATGTTAGAAGGGGGTACTGGTGTGAAGAAATAATATTTAGATGGTTGTGATGGAACAGAGTGCCAATGGATATGTGTTTTATATGAAAACTAGATTCATTGGGGGAATTCCATAGGATAACCCCCTGCAGAGCAGGTTTAATTCTGATAAAATGTCCTAGGATTATAATAAAATTATGTGGACCAAGCAAGGTTTTTTTTGGGTTCAATATAGTGCTCAGTTGAGAGCACATTGAATATTTTGGGGGTCAGTGTTTAACCATGGAATTACATTAGTGGTTGGGATCGACCATAGTGTTTTAGGATGTGCAATAGATGCCTCTAGTGAGTAAGGTATTGTGATTTGATAATTTATTGGGTTGTTGTTGGTAGAAGCCATTTTTTTCATGATTTTGGTCAACATATGATTAAATAGAGGAATGTCATTGGGAGTCAAGTTTTTTACTATGATGCACATGCTTGGGTGGTCTCATGATGCCTTCAGAGCAAGGCATTAGAATCGGGAAGTGAGATATTCGACAGCCGAGACTTTTGAGGTAGGTTGTCCAAAGGTTGTTTTACATGGTCTATCATGAGAAGTTGGATGTTTTGAGTTGTAAACTACATCAAGAATGTAGTTTTTGACTTGAAATGAAATCTATAAATTCTTCCATAGATTTTCAAGGAAAATCTATAATTTTAGGGTTGGGCCTAGATGGTTGAGGCATGTCTGTTTTAGCTTCAAAGATGGGATGTGATATTGGTACCGATTTTGACCAATATATTACTTCAATTGTAATATGGTACATTAGGAAGCATACTGAGTGAGTCAGTGGACTTCTAAAAATAAACTTATATAGGAAAATTCTGATGGTGGAAAGTACCAAGGTTTGGAATTGGCCTTAAGGGATAATTCCTATGGAGGGGATCACCATAGGACATAAAATTCAACTAAAAAACAACATGTGGACATATTAGGATATAAAAACTTGGGTGATAACAATATAAATGTTTTTTAATTTAATGCAAGTGGCATCACATATTTTGATACAAAGGGTATTTGGTTTTCGCGAATAGTACTTTGGAAGTGTGCTGGGAATTCTGATGTGGAAAAAATTGTTTGGGATCATTATGAAAATTAATATAGGTCAAGTAACACTTTTTGGTGGCCATTAAGACATATTGAGGATACTAAGTGTTATAATGGGTAATTTTAAGTCCAAGGTGTGAAGACAAGCCTCGAGTCTCGGTGATAACTTTTGGGTTTTTTTAATGGAGGGGTCATATTTTCATCCAAGTTTTAGAACTGGATTATGAGGGTTGGATCCCCTCAAAAGAGTCATTTTGGATGTGTGATGAGGGTTTGGGGTGGTCAAAAAGGCATTTAGAGGGCTCAGGAGGATCTGTGGCTTGAAACACGGTTGTTGTAGTGCCACCAGCTAGTTGGTGGTCCCCTAGGACATTTTTTAAAGAGGGGAAGACCTTTATTTTCACATGTGGATGAACCCTTCTCCAATAATGTGGGATTTTAGACCCAAAATGGCTATTATACTATTCCCATGTTGTCTCCCTTGGTATCCTCTTCCTTTGGGTGGAACTCCTTGGTTCCTTGTCTGATTTCACTTCCACCAGATGAAATCAAGATCCCACGGTGAGTCTACGAGTCCACTTATATCTTTTCTTCATTTATATCAATGGTTAATTATCTCTAACAATTTTAAATCTAATATTTCCTATTTTTAGGGTGTTTTTCTAGTTTTTTATTTTCTTACAATTTAGTTCAAACCGACGGCTGATATTAGATGAGTGGGATTCATTGGGCATAAGGTAGGTGGACCCTTTGAATAAACCTATGGCCTCAATTATTTAAAAAAGTTTATAGGTTATGGAGTCATGCTGGATTATAAGAATTGAGTTAAATTTAAATTGAATGTTATAAAATTTATCTTTCTATTTTTAATGTCCTTTTAGCATGTTTTGAACCTTATGAGAGGGGGTGAAGAACTAATGTTTTGGGATTAACCTATAGTGTTTCCAAAAAAGCTGGAAATTAGGTTTATATAAAGTGAATGGAACAAGTTAAAGGGTACTTATGTTTGAAATTTATATTAAGTAATGTTGGATTAATTTTATGGTTGTGAAATTTAATTAAAAAAAATTTGATGTTTAAATGGAATTGGAAATTTAAAGGGATAAATGTGTTGGAAAATATATGGGAGATTTTATGAATTAAAAAGTGGTTTTTTTAAAATGGACTGTCCTGTGGTATTATATTTTGTATTTTTTTATAAAAGAAATGGGTAAATAATATATATAATGTGTTGGGGTTTATTGCATGGATTCTTCTTGTTAATAATTAGAGTAATGGTCCATTAAGGGGACCTTGGGGTTTTCACCTTGATTAATACCTTTCTATGATAAAATTGGTTTCTTAATAAATAAATAAGTGTTAAATGTATGTATCTAGATATGTTGATGGATCAGAATTACTTGGGAGGATTCCTTAGAGTCTGTAAAGACCTAGAATTGTGTGTAATTTCATCAGCTAGCCTTGGATTCCACTAGGGGACTCATATAAATGCCATGGTGTGTTGAAAACCTTGGGTTCATAGAGGTCCAATGATATATAATTCTATGAGAGAGCCATTGAATTCTATTAGATCCATTATCATGAATATCATGGGGTGGATCCCCCTTGGATTTAGGTTATTTATATATCATCAAATGCAAAAAATTAATGTCGTGGATTCTTATGATGTGACTTTTTGAATGTCATAGGATGAGCTCCCCATATTTAGCCTAGTTATGTCGATTGGAATACCTTAAGCACGAGTTAGGGATTCTCAGCAGGTTGTGCTTCCATATTTTAATTATGGTTCATTGAGTTTAGAATAATAGTTCAAATTGGTGTAATGCCAAGGGTAACCCCTCCATTAGATTACCTATGGGATTTTTTGTAAGGTAATTACTGGTGGAGCCACGTGGGATCCCTTGAGTTGTACGAACAAGGTTTCCTTGGGAGCCTACCTTGGGAACAGTCATGTTATAATACGTATCATGATCATAAACTCACCAGCAATGGCTAAAGTAGGTATAGACTGATGTTGGGTGTCACCATAGAATCTAAACATTAATGGGTGTTACTTACATCTTATTTAAATTGTTAAACTATTAAAGTGTTAATCTTCTAAATGGTATTAACATTTATTTATAGTACTCGTTCATTTACTCTTTTATGGATTGGTTATTTTAGGGACATTATTAGTGGTGGATTACTGAGTTTTATTTAAGCCCTACTTGGGCCACTATGACACTTAGGTACCTGAAAAGGAGACTATCATGTCATATGTTCTAGTTGGGCAGACAACTGAGGTTGTTGATTTTTTTCATTTTGGCTTAACTTGTGTCGAGTGTGGATGATGGGAATAGAAGGAATTAGGACTAGACTAAGGATTATTTTTAGTTTGGGTTTTATTTGTTTTGTAGTATATTTTCGTGTGATCCGCCCACAGATTATCAGTTATGGTATGTTTTACATTTTTCATTATTGTAGAATTTTAATAATTTAGTTATTTATTGGAACTTTCCATGTTTGATTTACGATGGTTGTTCAGTATAGATTATATGTTTATTTTTTTTCTCTATTTATATTTTGATTCTCATATATGTGTATAGTCTCCCCACCGTACTACCTCAGACTTGTGATGCTAGTCGGTAGCCACTGGAATATGGGGAGATACACCTGAGGCCATATACCACATCGGTATGGAGCACTAGTTTAGTGGATCATGGGGTAGAGCATTACAATTAGTCAACTTTAATTATACATGGAATGACGCAATGTATAAAACAAAAGTGATTTCATATAGATATTAATATTTTATATTAATTATTTCAGCATGTGATAACATTTCTAAACTTTCTCATCCTTGGGTTGTATAAACAATTCATTCATGAATTATATACCCTACACTCTACTCCCCCTTTTTTGAGCTTACTCATCAACCAAAAATCCCCTTTTTATTCAAGTTTGATATAAAAAATAAATGGTTAAAAATTATTTTTGGGTTACCTTTTACTTCAACTTTCTTAGATATGACCAAAACTATCAGTTATTTATGGGAAAACTTTTAATATCATATCCTTCATGTTAGCTCCACTTTAAGGGATACACCCCAGTTCTCATCATCATGGTGGATAATTTCACCAGATAAACTTCAATATATGTATGTTGATGTTCCACTAGTATGTAAAAATATCATCTTTTATCAGATCTTAAATAGTTATTCCATATTTAACCTTGAGAACCAACATCACCTTCAATTCCCTACATAGTAATCACATAAATACAACATAAAGAAAAGGTAATAGGGTAGTACTCTAATGATATTATTAATAATAAAAACATGGATAAGATATTTATCTCAACCTAAAGACTCCTTTCCTAGTAACTATAAAGTGTATAGATCTACTAATTCTTGTATCTCCTTTACTCTTCAAATTAAAAGATTTATTGAGCAGCATATAATCTTTACTTTCATTAATATTAAACCTATATAGATTTTTCATCTTCACATTTTCCGTTAATACAATTGTTTCTCCTGGTACTTGATTTCCATTCTTTATCATATATTATTGAGTAGGTAGAAGATTTATATAGTCATTTTAATTATTTATATCCTTCTTACACCTTCCATCTAGCTTTTCTAAAACAATTGAGTTGCCATTTTTTGAAAAGCACTCATGAAATTTGTTTTTTTTCTTCATGTAGAATTACTTTTTTGCCTTTATCCTTTGGACTTACTTCAACTTTATACATTTTCTAACAATTTCAAGTTGTTAAGGATAAATAGTTAAGAACTATTTTCTAACATACTCATATTTATTAGAGTTACCACATAAAACTTTCACTTTATTTTTGTTACCATTTTTTGAAAACCTCCTCACTTCATAGTAAGGGATGTCTAAAATCACTAAATTAATCCTCACTTATCTATCTTGAATTGATTAATATTTTTTATTCATATTTATTTGATAAATTTTAACATCTATATATTTCTTGCTATGATCCATAATGTGTCCTTTTTTACCATTGTAAAAGAAATTTCTATTTGTTTAAAATACATACTTGGAATCCTTTTTCTTAGACTTATTAGTTGTTTTTTATAAATATTTTATTTTTTTGAATAGATTTATTTACCTATTCTTCCCCCAATGAAAATTTATTTTATTCCTTCCTGACATACTTCTGTGTGAGTTATGGTCCTCTATTCATATAAGAATATAAATTATGCATGGTTTTTTGTATACCAACACTCATATTTTCTATGAAAAATTATATTATAATCCTCATAAAAGTATTCATGATATTCAAATTGATTTTTTATATACAAACTCATTCTTCTATAGAGTCGTCTTATGTTCAGCAGGTTTCTTCTTCACTTTATCTTTACTCCCCCTAAATATAGAAATTCTCTTATCTTCATACACTGACATGTTGTGCCAACACACTTTATCTTGATGTCCACAGTTCTAACATCACCAATGGTAGCTAATAAATATTCTTCATTTTCTTATGACACAAATCTAGTCAGACATAACACCTTGTTGTTTCAAAGGTTTAATTTCCTTCTATTGAGCAGAATTTGGGGATTTGATCTTCTTGTTGATGCTTGTGTCGTCCATTAATGATTTAATAGATTTATTGGCATTTTTATCTACCTAGATGTTCCAAGATTTTAACTTTGAGCCTATATTAATATATGAGACTACATTTGTGTAAACAATATTAACTAGGTTATGGGTTACCTTATTCCATAACATTATAGTATATTGATCAAGAGATAGTTTTATGCTTTTATTTACACTGATATGAGATTTTTTATAGACAAGATTATCATTAGAAGTTTTTAAGGAAACATCACTTTTCTTAATATCTTTGGAAGTTCTAACATGTTTCTCTTCAAAAATTATCAAGTTTTATTCTAATTAAAAGCATTTCTTACTGAGGAAAATATTTCCATTTTTAACTGATGTTAGACTTCCTTCTAATTTTATTTTTAGTATGTGAATCTGATCTTCATGTTATATATTACTATCATTCAAAGAGTTTTAAATGTCCTTAATTATTCTATATTTAACATCAAATTGATCTTTCTTGAAACTAATATAATCTTTATGTGATTCATCTAGAGCATGGATCTTTTGACTTTACTCTTCATGCTTGTTGGTCTTTTCTTCCACCAACCTATCAAGCTCTTTTAATTTTATAGTTTTATCCTCTAGTAGGAAATTTTTGAAATTTATTTAAGCATTGAATAATGTTTATAATATCCCAATATTTTAAAAGTAATATTATGATCAATATCATACCAAATAAACAACACTAAGGCTTAATAGATTATGAAATATTATTATTTAAATACAACCATTATAACCTAGCTTTTAAGTCGGTGGGTATGAATAGTATAAACTAATTTATAAAATACATATAAATTTACTAGTAAATATAAATCCATTTATTAATTCCTAGTAAATAATCACTCAATCTTTATTAAATTCATTTTATGCTTCAAAAATATTTTTTCTTCAAAAATGTTTTTTATTTATTTTTATGAGAATATATTATAATTAATATTTTAAACTTTTATAAAATGTATTTGATAAAATTAAAATCATATTTTAAATAAACATATTAAAATTATCTTATGGTTAAATTTTGATAATTTTCTGAAAAGTTTTATTTTTTCAGTGAATAGAGAAAAATACTGATTTTTATTGAGAAATGTATTTTCTTTAAAAGTATTTACAAAGTAAAAAAAATTTGGATTAGTTTTAAAAAAAATGTAGTTCATTTTTATTTTAATTAATCGAATTTGTGTTTTTAAATGAATTTTATACTTTAGTTTAGTATTAAAACATTTTATACTTTAAAGGGTTATTTTTTGGAAAAATTGTTTTTCATCACATTTTTTCGGTTTAATTTTAAATTAAATCGTGAAATTTATATTCTTTGAATCTTGAAAATTGGATTATATATTTTTAATTAGTTTTTACAAATTTTATAAATAGTTCCCTATTATTTTTGACATTATTAATAGTAACCTTGGTAATTTTTATTACCACAATAAAGGGTAAATTGGGTAATTAAGGGATAAAAAAATATAATAAGGACTAAAATAACTTTAACACTTGAATTTATCCAATTTTATGATTTTTGTTCAGCAATTTCCATCCAATTATAAAAAATATGGAAACTTGGTGTTATATTTCATTGATTTTGACCATTATAATATTTAAGTGAATATAAAGACAAAAATGTCACTCTTTTACTTTTAATAAAAATAATATTTTTAAAATAGGGATGAATAAAGGATATGTTCGATTATGAATAGTTATTTTAAATAAAAATTAATTTTTTATATCATGGTAATTTTTTTATAACTTTTAGTTAAGAAATAATTACCTTAACAACCTTTTCAACGATGACACGGTAATTATTCAATTAATCGAAAAATAAAATAAATGATTTTAAAAATATAAAAAGTAATATGATTTGAATTAATATTTTTGTTTCGAAAATTTTTTAGACAATAATGGTAAATTAGTTAGTTTTAAAGGAATTATATTCAAATTCCATTATTTTCTTGTAATTTTTAAAGTCTAATTAAAAAAATAATTCTAAAATTGTCATTAATGATATTTTATAATAAATAACATTTTATTTAATGATTTAAAATTAATAAAAATTTATCTTCATTTTATCAAATGGTATATGGTTTTTGATATAAATCATGTTCTATTTATGGAAGTTTTTTCTTTTATAGTAACTATATTGACCCATAAAGAGTAAAAAACTTTGTTATCATGGTAATCATCAAAAGGGTTAACGAGAGGTTAAATAAAAAAGATAAGTATAAAAACATCACATAAAATTGTAAAAAATTTAATGGGTGAGAGGATTTAGACTCATAATCATTATATATTATAAATAAATTATTTTGGATCCATTTGTACTTAAAACTCAATTTATATTAATTTAATATTTTAAGAAATTCCAAAAGTCCCCCTCTCCTCTCTTATAAAAAAAACCCTACCCTTCACATTTATTCATACTTTAAAAAACATTTCCTTTCAGTACCTACAAAATTAACTTCCTTAAATCCCCCCTCATGTCCTAGAGGACCATTTTATCAAAAAACCAACCTAGGAGAGATTTTTTTGTAAAATTTAAGAGGTTTTCCAAAGAAGAGGTACAGTTCTTTATCAAGAATTTTCATTTTATTTATTTTATAACATATTAAAATATTATTAAAACATTCTAAAATAAGAAAACTACTGTATTAAATATACTTATATATTATTATGTTAATTTTATAACCAATATTCATCTCCTCTTCCATCAAATGGGAAAATAATCCATCATTCATGTGTACGGAAAACTACCTCCTCCAGAACCGTTGTAATTCATTTTCCATAACCTTATATTACATATTATTATAATAATGGATTTAATATATTTATATATTATTATTATTGACATATTTATCATTATTAAAATATAATATATCATTTACTTTCTTACCTTTCTATTCACTGAAAAATGATAACGTCGTCCGTACCTATGTGTGGACTATCACCTCTATGAAGTGATGTGATTTTTTTTCATCACCACATAATAAGAGTGATATATATAATCATATTTAAAATAAATAATATGGAATTAATTGTATAATTATTATTATTTAAATATAAAATAATACTTACCTTCTTTCCATAAAGATTATTGAAAAATGGAAACGTTACTTATGCGTACGTACGACCTACCTTCTCCATGATTGTAATGTAGTTCATTTTTCATAACCATATTTTATGGTTGATTTTAAATCTATATTATATATATATAAATTATAATTATTTCATGATCATTATTCTAGAAATGGTATATTAATGACCTATTTTATCATAGTCAACATACCAAAATCATTTTGGACTTATAAACTGAATATCATAAAAACATATGACATGAATTTAAATGATTAAATATAACATGGTTAGAGATAAAAAAAATAATAATAAACTATAAATATTTTATTTATAATTTAAATAATTAAAATAATTTTATAATTCAAGAAGATAAATAATGAACGTGATGATTCGGGTCAAGTTAAGTGACACTTGACTTTAAAAAAATCTTAAAATGCTTAAAGATTTATGTTCTAAATATTTTTCTTTCATGTCCATATTTTTAAAAAATATTTTATGGATTTATTTATATGTACATAAATGACTTATAAAGGAAAATTTATGTCACTTTTGACTTTCATTCAAAGTTTTTCAAAAGTAATCTTTTACTTGTTTTATATGGAAGTTTTTGACAAAAAGACAAAAGGAATATTTTATTTTAATATATACGACGACAATAACTATTCTTGCTTCCATAACTGTTATTTGATATTTTAATTCCTTTATAATATTACATGTTTTCTTCAAATAAAAATAATCTTTTATTTTATTTTTAGTATTTTAAAAAATGGTTTTAAATGGGATGGATATTTCAATATCTATAATTGTTTTCTTTATGGGTAAAAATAATATTTTTATGAATGTAATGATGAAAATGTAAGATTTCATTATCTTATGGTACTTGGGTATTTTTTATGATAGTGGGTATTTTATTTATAAACTAAATATGGGTGGTTAAATTATTAACCAAGGATGGGTGGTTTAGTTATTAATCAAGGATGGGTGGGTCTGTAATAACCCTCCAATGCTTTGGGTGTAAAAGTTGATTGTATGGTTATCCCATTTGTATGAGTGATTGTAAGAGTGATTTTGAATTTATGCCCCAAGTTTCCTATATGATTTATCTATACTTTTTATGGGTTTTTATATAAATCTTATGGTTTATCAATATAATCTAATGATATTATGTTTAAAGGAAAGTATATGCTACTTCTTAAGGGTGAAAATTATAACTTTATGAAAAAAATATAAGATTTCCATTATTGAAAAGGAACCTTTATGAGTTTTATTTTTACTTTTTAAATTCTTATGAAATGTTTTATGAAAATATTTAGGAAGATAATTTTATTTCTCACTTAAGGAAATATTTATTTTGAACCCAAAGTTTATTTTGGGAAAGGAAATTTTTTATAAGTATTCATAGAATAATGGGTTATTTCTCTCTTTTTATATTCCTCACAGATAATTTTGTTCTGATATAAATGTTTAAAATGTTTTTCATATGGATTTATGTATTATTAGGGACAATTTTGTGGTCAAGATAAAAAATTTGAAGATGTGTGATGAAAAGAAAACTTGGTATATCTTAAATGTTTTATTTTGTGGGAAAATGGATACTGAGTAGAAATTTCCACCTTGAAATTTATGGATTTTTTGTGTAATATTTATGAAATAATTCTATAAAAATATAAACCAAAAATAGATTTTGGAATTTAATAAATTGAATTATAGTCTAAAGTCACTATAATATATAATCTGTAGGGTTGGTTCCTTACAGTGTTTTGAGTTCATGGATGACTTCACCAATGGAAATATTTTCCACTATATTCTTACAAACATTCCTTTGAAATTTTTCTTCAATCAAGTAAAATATTTTATCACAAATTTTCATAGATTTTTGCTCTTTCAATTTCACCTCAAGTTCAAGATTCTTCATGTTGTGGTATTTCTTATCATCCTTAATCAAACTCAACCTTTCTTATTATTCTCTTTTCATCTTATCAACATATTATACATGCCTTTTACTAATTTATTGTATATAATTTCACGGTCCTTGATCTTATTTTCTTTTATTTATAGTTGTTCATCCTTGAAATTCATATAATTTTTGTGTATCTTTTCAAAAGCATGGATGGATTATTCAAGCATAATATATGTTACTTATTTCTCACACATATTATCTTGAAAATTTTCTTCAATCATTGAAATATTTTCATTATAAAGTGTCACATATTATTTCTTTAACTCCAAGATGTTTGTGATATAATTTCAACTTTTTAATTTTTCACTTAGTGTATCTTCCTTGTTTTGATATTTTTCTTCTAGCTGTTCATTTTAATTGAGATTTACCTTGAAAAAAAATATATGACGCCACTTCATCAGGAAAATTCTTCACATACATTACAATTTTAGAGTATAAGTATTTAATGTTTTTAATAGACTCATAATCTTTAGAATATTTATAGCTTAAACTTCTTTAATAGTATCACTATCCACATATTTATAATATGAATGCTTACTAATTTTATTGGCTTCAACTAGTGGTATATTCTTCTTGTATTTTTGGATTTTTCTTAATCTCATTGCCTCTTTCTTCTTCCATTTTTAGTTTATGAAATCCTTGATGGAAGTAATATATTAAAACAAAGATTCTTCCAAAATCTATGAATTATATATTTTTCATCAATCTTTCTTATCCTTGCATCTTATTATGTATAATGGATTTCACCATCTTTCCTTCCAAGAAAAATTCTAAGTTAAGTTATCTTTTAAAGCTCTAAAAATATTGGTGTTATTCAAAATTGATATATGACACCAAAAACATAGTGTATCATATTCAAAAATAATAATTATATTCTTCATCTTAACTGACACAAAAAAATGTGGCATCAAGACTCTGTATAATCAATCTTAAGATCTCTTTAGTTTGTATCCACAAGAAAATGTGACATTTTATTTAAGTGAAAAACTCACATGAAGGAACATAAAAGTTATAGAATATATCATACCTGTGAATGTATATCCTTCATAGAGTCTGTATATCTTTTATACTCTATTGTGAAGCTCTTATTCAATGATAGAACACTCTCTTGACCATGTTTCTATCTTCTCAGGATTCTCTCATCTTAACATGGTACATATTATCTCTTTTAGATTCTTGGATAGATCATGTAATGTGTGGTATGAGATCTAAAACATGAGATATTTCATGGTGTTTAGAAACTCTAGATCGAGATAATAGATGATCCCACTATGGGTAGTGTGGGGGATGTAGATGCAGCACATGAAAATCCTCGAAGTCCTGAGGTTAAATACAGAATACATGGTTGATTATCATTTTTTTGGCGTCGCTTATATATCATGTGGGTCATTTAATTAAAATTTATATTAATTGGTAAAAAACTCATCCCATATGAAATTATATAATTGATTAGGTCCACTTAATATTCCACCATGCCTTTTGCACCAATCGGCCATGGTATCTGGGTCAAATCTGGATGACTCACACACACTACACTATTATCATGTCGCCCTATTTCTCAGTGATTCCTTCAACAAAACACCTACCCTCATTAATATTTCCCTCCCATGAATAATCACTACGCCAATATATCTCCACATGATCATCATAGCTTCCCTGAAGCTTGTCCTGGGTGGCTAGTTCAGGCAAGGATCACCCATATTTTTAATAAAATCAAACTATAAACACTTAGTAAACTCACTAAGTGTACAATTTAATACTCTTCCTAAAAAATATTTATAATATATCCATTTTTTTATTTATTCTCCCCCAATTCTCAAGAAAATTAATTATCCTTGTAACACCTTCTTGATACTTTATCTATTTGACGATTCTTCTTTCAAACTCATCAAATGATGGTTCATCTTCACTCCTTCAATTGTGGTAAAATAAGTGTTATCTACAACATTTATCAATACATGTTTTAAACATTAAGACCATTTCCCCAATTGTCACATGATAAGGTACTATTATCTTATCATGCATGATATCCAATGAATCCATAACAATCCTCCAAGAATTATCACTCTACTCTACTCTTATTGAAATCTTCTTCCACAATGTTTCTCAACTTCTACCACAATTTCTATTTCCCTAATAATAAATAATCATAGATAACTTCATATTCCTTATACATTGACTTTTATTCATCATGATATATTGAAAACAAATACAACAATACTCATATTCAATTTTCATCAATTATCCAAATGGGTTCTTTAAACCATCATGGTGTTACTTGCGTCATAATTACAAGTGATCCATGTAATAATATTTATCATCAGATTAAAGAGGTAAATTAAACCTCACATAGGAATCTGTTTCATTATCTAGTACTCATGTTAGATTAAAAACCCCCATTTAGGCACTAAGTAAGGTGAATTGTCTCACTCCACAACCTGTTTAAGGTAAACCTAAGCTAAATCCCATTCACCCAATTATCCCCTATGGCTGATTTGTTATTTCTAAGTACTATTAAAGAACCGAATTCTGTTACTTAGGTGGGATTAAAACTGGAATTTCACAAAACACTTCAGGTACCAACTAAAATGAAAATCTGTCATTCACTTTTTGTTCTCAAATTAAAAAATCATCTTGATGGGATTATATATATATTATATCAATAAAATGAGTAGAAAATTGATCTTGGTAAGGATTAGAAGATTTTTTCACTAAGTAGGTGGGGAAGATTCAAGTATTGTGCACATATGGAGTAATTTCCACCCTCAGAAATACATACGGAAGAAGATCCAAAGAAGGTAGAACATAGAACTATTTTTTTGGGTAAATAAAAATGACCTATTATGCTTATAAATAAAATTATCATCTCCATTTGTATTGTTATTTCACTTGGACCTTTGACCCTAATTCAAATTAGAATATTTTTTTGTAATTATTATGTTTTTATTTTAATATAGTGTTTTCTTCTTGTCTATGTTATGTTTTTTATTTTTTGTTGTGAATTTCTAACCATTTATGTTGTAATATAATACCTCCAATTTTATGTAGTGATAAACAAGATTCACATTTGGTATGATTTTTTTGAGTGATTTAAACTCTATTTAATATTTTTCTATCCTGTTTTTACATTTAGAATTATGGGAGGTTCGGGGGAGTTGGGTTAGTGATAGTGGCCCTACCCATTACTATTTATATATTTTATTCCACTAATAATAATCAATTTTACTTACCTATGTCATCATGATAGTATAGTGGAACCATCAATCATGGTGGTTTTTAATGGGTACAGCTACACATTAGGTGAAAGAGTGGGGGATGCTCTCAATTGAGGCTTCTTTCATTCCCTACCCATAGAAGAGGTGGGTGTGATGTATGTTGGAGGTTTCCTATGAATTTAATATTCACATTATAGTAATAAATGGATATGTTATTGATGGTATAGAATTCACAATATGTGAGAGTGAGGTAAACCACTAAGAGGTGGTTATGAGTGTTCATTAGTAGCTTTCAAAATGAATGTTTCTTTATCTAATAAAACTTGTTCCAATTCCTTCTCTTTTATTTTTTTAATACGTATTATTATTTCAATTTATTTTCCATTTTGTTTTCAATGATCTAATTATTAAAATATCCAAAAACTTTAATAAGTATAATATATTAGTGGGTATTTTTATGGATCTTCATAAGAGGTATAATGAACCATACTTTCTATATATATATATCACATCTTATTTGATGAATATTCATTACATAACATAATAATCCATGCCAGAATAGTATAGTTTTTGTGCATTTATAAACTTAGATATATAAACAATAGGTTCTTAAGTGAACTACATCATCTCCCACTAAGTTTTTCATAAATAATACCCTTATTAGGAATATCATGCATAATAAATTTGTTCATATCATGGGGAAAGGATACATAATAAAAGGTGAGATTATATTCCTAGTAATGGTAAACAAGGGAGATATTAACATAACATGAGCATAAGGGTATTAAGAAATCAGAATAAACTATACCGTATATATCATCAATCATAAACTTAAATTGTGGAATGAATATAACTATTTCACAAGACATTAATAATAAATGAATCAAAGAACGTGATCAATAATAGCATAACATTAGTATAAGACATAAGTTTTTTGCATACACATAAGCACATAAAATCATTTATTTAATAGTAAAAGAGCATTTCCAAAAACTATAATAGTGGAATGGGTTCACTACCCAAACCATTTTGATAGTCAAGTTTTAATCCCAATACTATCATAGTGGCCATATTCCCTTACTGAACTTGGTTCACTCCCAATTACACTCTTGATTATCTCAAGAGACATCCATCATGAACTAATGCATTGAAGGGATATATAATTTTGTGCCCACTCGCTGCATAATTAAAACAATAAATATGTGTATCCTAATATCGTAAAACCTTCATCACATCATAAACCATGAAAAGAAAATAGGTTTCATAACAATTTCATTATATTATAACCTATATAAAATAAATGAGTTTCATAAACATTTCAACTTTTTATCATAGCATAACTTGTGGAAAAAAAGTAGTTTCATAAAAATTACTTCAATATATTCATAACTAATCCAGATAAAAAATAATGATGGAATAATTATATCATATAATCTATAAATATTAATTATAATCAAGAGTTTTTTATTTATCAATATAAATACCATTAAAATATCATTAAAACATTCTTTATGTAAATACCCTTTCCACTTTGAATATAAATTTTTAAAATCTAAAAAATTACCAAATATTAAAGAAAATATTTTCTTTAAAAATAATATTATAAAATTTTAAATTAATCATTAAATCATTTAGCA
Source organism: Viscum album (assembly GCA_963277665.1). Lineage (NCBI taxonomy): Eukaryota > Viridiplantae > Streptophyta > Magnoliopsida > Santalales > Viscaceae > Viscum > Viscum album. The sequence continues at coordinate 650,060,267 of OY728119.1, forward strand.
TTCATGATAGTGGGAAATTTTTTTCATTATTTATAAGTTGAAAGAAAAGATTTCTTTTACACCTTTGTAAAAAGTCAAAAAGTACCTCGTTTAGAAAACGGTAATAAGATTCATTTTAAAACCATTTTTTAAAAGTAAAACATGGGTATAAAGAGAATTTAAATCATCATAGTATAATGTTAATAAAATTCTTGAAAACATGTTTAGAAAACATGGGTATGGAAGAAAATAGATTTTTGAATGAAGAGATAAACAAAGCCATTTTTCTCTTAATTTTTTTTGGTCTCTTGAGTACATAAAGAGAGTAAAATGAAAGTAATGTATGTATTATCTATAAATAAATAATGTATAATAAAAATTATTATTTTCTTAATAAATATAATAATATTTCATCATTGAAATCATAATCATAAATAATCCTAATAAATAATGGGATTGTAACATAAAACCCTTACCACTTTGGTAACTTTTGAATCATAGGCCCTGTGAAAGAAATAACCTTATATGGATATTTATATCCCATAATTTTCATTAGAATAATTATAAAATACATTCAAGGGTATTATATACACCACAAAAAAGAAATAATTGTTGAATATGGCATGTGTCCCATAGAAATAAAAGTGAGATGAAAATCCCTTACATTAAGTATCGACTTCCTTCGTACATGTTCGAACCTATTATATAAAAAATAAAGGTTTATTATAAATCTATTCCAGAACCATAATACTATATATCATACTATATATTATCACTTATAACCCTTTTATCACCCATTTAGTAATAATTATTTGTTAAAATCACTGTTCTGGGTGATAACTTCTTCATTTTTCATGTATGTTTTGGTTCGGTAGTTTTTTATACCTTTAAACTGATCATGGTTACATCATATAAATAATGTTAATAATTATATAAATATCATATTTATTCCTTTTATACGTATTTATATTCATCTATAAAATTTAGGGATAGAAAAATGAATTACACCGTTCATGGAGAGGGTGGGTCATACGTTCGCATGAACGTTGTTTCTATTTTTTGACTTATGGAAAAAAATAAAGGTATATAATAACTAAAATTTATATAATAATTTTTCTATAATATATTCATTAAATATAAACTTATTACCATCCATTTAAAAATAAAATGAAAAACATATCACATCGCTTCGTGGAGGCGGTAGTCCATATGTACGCACGAGCGATGTTATCATTTTTCAACGGATTGGAAGCCAAGAAGGTAGATGTGAAATTATAATTATATATAATTATAATTATTTAATAAATATAATATATATTTATACACATTATTCCATCATTATATACATCTATGAGAGGTGGTGATGGAAAGTGAATTATTTCGGTTCGGGTGGCGGTAATCCGTCTCCTATATGATTGATAGTTTCGTTTCCTATTTGATGGAATAGAATATAAATATAGGTTATTACATTAAAATAATTTTATATCAGTATATTTAAGATAAGTTTTTTATTATTTCATCAATTTTTTAGAAGATTTTAATGTTTTGGAAGAATTAATAAAACAAAAACTTTCAGTTAAGAACGATACCTCTTCTTTAAAAAAACTCTCTAGGTTTGCACAAATATCTCTCCTAGGAGGGTTTTATAATAAAAAAGGACTCCAAGTTTTTTATGGGATTTAAATAAGGAATTTGGGTAGGAATTTTCTAAGCCAAAAGGCATTTTAAGTTAGAAAATGAAAGGATGGGAGGTTTCCTTTCATAAGTGGGGGAGGGAACCCACTTATAAATTTCATAAAAGAATCTAAATGGTAAAGTCATTCCTAAGAAAAATGATTCCAAATAGACCTAAATTATAATTTTATATGATTTAAGGTCTAAAAAGGGCCATGAAATGGTATTTTTACAAGTTTAATTTGCAAACTCACCCTTATATTTTGGTTTATCCCCCCCCAGTACACTCGTTTTGACCATAACCGTAGTAATTAATATTTACTATTTAATTAATCATTATGACCAAAAATTAATTTGGACTTATTAAATAATATTAATTATTAGGATATAAAGTATTTAATCCATTTTAATAAATTAAAATCATATAAGTGACAGAATTTAATTAAAAATTAAACATGCAGACATGATGAAAAAGAGATTTTCCAAAGAAAAAGTTTCCACAAGTATAAAAACATTTTACATAAACATTCAACATAAAATTGATTAAAATGATATAAGTTGGATTAATAATAATACAATTAAACTAATTTTACTTTAAAACCATTTTAAAACAATATTTAACTTCACAAAATATTTAAATGAAAAGGTAGTTTTTTTATAAAAATCAGTATTTTTCACTATTCATCGAAAAAAATAATCTTTTGAGAAAATTATTAAAAATTCACTCTAAGATAATTTTGAAATGTTGATTCAATAAAATAGAGTTAATTTTTTCATATATACTTTATAAAATTATAAAAAATTAACTTTACTATTTTTTTTCTTAAAAAGAAATAATTTTTTTTAATAAAAAATGTATTTTGAAGCATATAAAGACTTCATAAAAAATTAATACTTATTTGTCAATATATTTTATTTATATAAAACCATCATAATTAATTTTAAAAAAGTTTTAATACTATTCATACCACTAAATTTAATGACTATGGTATAATTTTCATGTTTAAATAATAATATTTTTTATATTATATTGTTGTTCATCGCAACTCGGTGTTATGTGTAACACAAGCTATCAAAAAAATTAAATTTAATTGAAAAAATATATATTTAATAAAATATCAGGGGGTTATATTTTACCCCCCGAAAAATAACTTATCCCTTGAAATTATATCACTCTAATATAAACAAATGGGGATAATTCTTCCTCATCACGTCCTCAGGTTCCCATATAACTTCTTCAAATTTATAATTACTCTATCGAACTATAACTAGATAAGTAGTATTGTTTTGTAGCACTTTATCTATACAATCCAATATTTCTACTTGTTTTTCTTTATAATAAATACCATAATCCAGTGATATAATCTCTAAGTTCAACTCATGTGAAGGATCAAGTATGTACTTTCTTATGATAGATACATGGAAGACATCGTGGACTTGAGAGAGGTTTTATGGGAGCACTAGGTGATAAGATAATGTCCCTAATCAATGAAGAATATATAAAGGTAAAATATACCTAGGGATCATCTTTATATTATTTTTGAATCTCATAACCTAATTCTATGTGGAAATTCATATAAAAATATTCTCACCAACTTCAAATTCTAGATCTCACCGGTGATTGTCAGTATAACTTTTCTGTCGACTCTGAGCTGCCTTGATGCACTGTTGAATATCTATAACTTTATTTTTCATTTCCTAAAAAAACATAGGTCCCAATAGATATCTTTATCAAACTTCATCCCAACGCATTGAAGTTATATAATTCTTTCCATAGAGGGATTTATATGGATATATCTGAATTCTCGAGTGAAATATGTTGCTATAAAAAAATTTAACTATAGGAAGGTGTTAATCTCAACCACCTTTAAAATCCATAGAAAAATATATTAGCATGTCCTATAGGGTACTAATATTTCTCTCAGAATGAACATATTTCTAAGCATGATAAGTTGTGCTAAAACTAAATTTTATATCCATATACTATTGAAGAATTTTACAAAACATTAAGGTAAACCTCATATCCTGATTAGATACAATAGAATGCGATACTCCATTCAACCTTATCACTTCATTAATTTATATTTTTGGAAATATGATCTAGAGCTAAATATTCTCTAATATAAGTGATTTGGGATGAATTTTTAAGGTTATATACTACAACCCAAACAACATTATAACATTTAAATGTTTTGGGGAGTAAGATGACAAAATACATGGTGATGTTTTCCCATTTCCATTTTTGGTATGGGTGGTAGTTGTAAAATAGCCTTATAATTTTTTCTCTCAGCCTTAAATTTATGACATACCTAGAACCGAGATACAAATTGAGTAGTATCTATCTTCGTGTTTTCCCACCAAAAATACTCTTTCAAATCTCTATAAATATGTGTACCTCTTTAATGAATAGAGAATAAAAAATTATTATCTTTATAAAACATGTCATTATTTAAATTCGGTATGGATGGAACACATAAACGGTTCATAAACCATGTCATACCATTATAATCAAGGTCCAACTTAGGAACATTTATAACCTTCTTTTGTAACTCAAAAACTTCCTTATGCGGCTCTTTAATCTTCACTTGGATTGACAGTTGAACTCTCATTTGAGAAAGATAAGATTTCTCCCCTTCCTTTAATATATCAATATCCATCCATTATAAATCCATAAATATTGGATATTTTTTTATCTTTATCATGTATGAGATAGCATGATCCATAAATATTTGATATTTTGAATCAAATCATTGGCCACATTATTCACTTTCCCAGGATAGAAATGTGTTGAGCAATCATAATATTTAATCAGATCCAACCATTTTCTCTGGTGCATATTAAATTCTTTATGTGTGAAAATATACTTTAAAATTTTAATATTAGTATATATATCACACCTTTTTCTGTAAATATAATGCATCCATATATTTAATTCAAGAAATACCAAAGCTAAAACAAAATGATGAGTTGGGTAATTTTTCTCATGAACCTTCAATTTTCATGAGGCATAAGCTATAAACAGGTCATTCTACATGAGAATGAATCCTAGTACCTTCATGATTCATCAATATAGATTAAAAAAACTTATCCATTATAGGGTAATATAATCATATGTGTACTAACTAACCTTCTCTTCAGTTTCTTGAAATTTTCATTACATTCATTAATCCAAAGTAACATGTCTACCTTTCGAGTTAACTTGGTGAGTGGATTATATAGTCATGATAAATTCTCCACAAACCATCAATAATATCCAACTAACCAAGAAAACCTAGGATCTTAGTCATAGTGGTTGGTCTAGGCCAACGTTTAATAAATTTGGTCTTTGATGGATCCACATATATACTCGCTCTTATGATTATATGACCCAAAAATGAATCCTTTTGTAGCCAAAATTTACACTTGGTAAATTTTTCATAAAAAATTCCCTTCTTAAGGTTCTTCAGTAAAATTCTCAAGTAAATTTCATGTTCTAACTTTTTATTTGAATATATAATAATATCATTTATAAAGACTACCAAAAACAAATTAAGGTAATCATTAAATACTCTACTCATTAAATCCATAAAGATATTGGGGGAATTAGTAAGACCAAATGGAATAACTATATATTCATAATGTCCATACCTTTTATATAATGTTATCTTAGGTATATCATCTTTATTAACCCTCAATTAATGAAATATATAATTAATATAAATATTGAAAAATTATTTAGCTCCATATAGTTGATCAAACAAGTCATCAATATGAGGTAGTGGATACTTTTTCTTAATAGTGACCATATTAAGTTTCTGATAATCAATGTTGAGTCACATTGATTCATATTTATTTTTAACAAAAATAATAGGTGCACCCCAAGGTGACATGCTTGGGAAAATTAATCCCTTGTTAAGATTATCCTAGAGTTGCTTCTTAAATTCATACAAATCAATATAGGCCATTCTATATGGTGTCTTTGAAATAGGTATAGTGATATGTATGATTTAAATTGAAAACTCAACTTCTCAATTCAGTGGAAGACTAGGAAAATATTTTGGAAATACATAAAAAAAACTCCAAAACAATAAGAATATCATCAATGTTGAGTTTCTACCCAAACATATGAGATAAACATCCCTTTTGAATGGGAATCAAGTCTCATACAATGGATGAAATTTCCATTGGAATTTTATACTTATCACCACACTGATAGAAGATCATAGGTTGGTATGACATATGAAATAAGAATTTCCTTTACTAGAAATTGATATATGATTTATGTATAGAAATATAATCCATTCCTAAGAAAACATTAAATTAAACTAGAGGAATATTGAAAAGATTCATAGGAAGAACATTCCCACAAACTTCAACTAGATAAGAATAATAAAATCAAGATACGATCATCATACCATTAGGGGTTTTCACTTCTAATTAAACATCTAACTATTAAGGATAGTAATTAACATTCCTAAATACTTTTCATAATATAAGGGAATTTATATAACTAATATTAAATAAGATACTTCACTATTTTAGGATACCTATCACTACCCTAACTTTGTTGTTTTATCTTCAATCTCTTTCTAAAACCAAAATGGTTAGAATGATTGTCATGTATATTAGATTTGTGTGGTTAATAATTTATGGGATATCTAAATCATGATAACTTCTTCTAAATCTATAACACCTTAGGTTTAACTTAGGTCCTTCATGGTCATTATCTATTCAAATCCTTCATAATGGTTCATAAATAGTTTTTCAATTTCTAAAACATATCCCTGGGAGAGTCAAAATAGGTCTGCAACAAGACCCTATTGTTGTACACCATGTAATAATTGAGTCAATTACTAATATACCATTTTCAAAGTTATTATCCCTAGGTAAAATTATCCCAGATCCACATCCACTTGTAGTATTCATACGAGGATATAATTTCATGGAATACACTCAATCTATCCTTCACCTAAATTCCATGACATTTTCATATACTTTGAATTATCCCTAGGGTTATCACTAAACTTTTATCGTCCTAGTTTCCAAAGGTTAAATAAGCCTTGATATGATACCAACTATACCATCCCATACTTTTTATACATACATATCAAATCCTATTAGATGAATATTCACTACATAACATAATGATCTATGCCAGAATCGTATAGGTATAGTGCCTTTGGAAACTTGGACATGTAAACAACAAGTTCATATGTGAACTAAATCATCTCCCACTAAGGTCTTCATAATAATAACCCTCCTTATACATATCATACATGATACCTTTATTCATAACCTGGGGAAAGGAAACTTAATAATGGGTGAGATCAGATGCTCAATAAGGGTAAACAAGGGAGATATCAACATAACATGATCATAAAGTAATGAGGACATGAGAAAAACATTTGAAGTTAACATATTGAATATCATAGATCATAAACTTGAGTTCTTTCAGAAATATTGGATGTTTATATGACATAAATTATAAAGGTATCAAAGAACATGATCCATGAGAGTATAACATTGGCATAAGACATAAGTTTGTGGCATACAAATAAGCCTAGAAAATAATTTTTTTAGTAGTCAAGGATTATTGAAAAAACTATCATAGTTAAATGAGTTCACACCTTAAACCATCATAATAGTAAAAATTCACTCCCATGACTATTAAAGTGGATAGAGCTCATTACTAAACCTGGTTCACTCTCAATTCCATTCTAGTTTATCTTATGATATGTTCATCATTACCCAATGCATTGGAGGAATATAAAGTTCCCAACCCACCCACCACATAATTAAAATAATAGATATGTGTTCCATAAGGTCATAAAACCTGTATCATATCATAACCCCTAAAAATAAAATGAGTTTTATAATTATTTCATCATAGCACAACCTAAGGAAAAGAAATGGGTTTTATAAACATTTCATCTTTTAATCATAGCATGACCCATGGAAAGAAAGTGGGTTTCATAAACATATTTTTAACATAATAATAAACCATCCAGAGAAAGAATTGGTATGGTGTCATTATATCATATCCCCAATATAGCATCATTAAAATCAACGATTGTTGTCATTGATGAATAAAAATACCATTAAAAGATCATTAAAAACATTCTTGAGGGAAATACCCTTTCTACTTTGAAAATAACTTTTTAAAATATAGAAATTTACCATATATTATAGGAAAAAAATTATTTTAAAATAAAAATGGAAACTTTTAAAGGAATCTTTAAATTAATGAGCATTCATGATAGTGGAAAATTTCATGCATGCCTTATAAGTTAAAATAAAACATTCCATTAAAATATTTATAAAAAGTAAAAAGTAACTCATTTGGAAAATTATAAGAATATTATTTTTAAAACATTTTTTAAAAATAAATACATGGGGAGAAAGTGACTTTAAACCATCATAGTATAATATTAATTAAATTCCTGAAAACATTTTTAGAAAACATGGATATGGAAGAAAAAGGATTTTTAATCAAAGAGAGAAATAAACTCATTTTTTTATTTAAAAATTTTATTTATTTATATTGATTATATAAAGAGAGTAAAATGAAATGAAATAATTTATTCTCTATAAATAACAATAGGATAATAAAATTCACGAGCTGTTTGAGAGATAGATCATAAGATTTCATCATCTGAAGAATATTGCAACATAAAACCCTTACAACATTTGTAACGTTTCATTACTAAGCCCCATGAAAGAAATTAAAATAGATGGATATTTATATCCCATAATTTTTATGATAATTTTCATAAAATACATTCATGTTTAGTGTATACATAACACAAAATATAAAAGTGGCGAATATGGCTTGTGTCCAACAGAAATAAAAGTGAGACGAAAATACCTTACCTCAAGTACGAACATCCTTAGTACACATTTAAACCTCCTTTATAATAAATATAGGTACATTATAAATATATTATAGAAACATGATCATATATATCAAACCATATATGATTAATTATGACCCTTTTATCACCCATATATTAACAATTCTTTATTAAAATCATTGTTCTGGGTGAAAACTGCTTTGTTTTTCATGTATGTTTTGGTTTGGTTGTTTTTGGTATTCGTACATTAATCATTTTTTTTAGAATATCCATAATATTAATAATTATATAAATATAATATAAATTAATTATATTCATATTTATATTCATCCATAAAATTTATAGATAGAAAAATGAATTACACTATTTATAGAGAAGGTAGGTCGTACAAACGCATGAACGTTGTTTCTATTTTTTTAACAGATGGGAAAAATAAATTTTTATAATGACTAAACTTTTAAAAAATAATTTTATATCATATATATTCATTAAATCTATCCTTTATACATTCCATTTCAAAATAAAATGAAAAATGTATCACGTCGCTTCGTAGAGGCGGTAGTCCACACGTGCGCACGAGTGACATTATCATTTTTCAAAGGATAAAAAGGTAATAATTGATATGAAATATTATAATTATTAAAGTATAATTGTATCATAAATATAATATGTACAAATTAAATACATAATTTTATTCATCTATGATAGGTGGCGATTGCAAACGAATTACATCGGTTCGTGAGGTGGTAGTCCGCAGTACACACGATTGATGGTTTCGTTTCCCATTTGATGGAAGAGGAGATGGATATAAGTTATTAAATTAACATAATAAAATATAATTATATAAAATATATTTTTCTTATTATTTAATAATTGTTGAATAATATTTTAAGGAGGTGTATGAATAAATAAAATAAAAACGCTCGGTGAAGAACGATACCTCTACTTCATAAAACCTCTTTATATTTTCACAAAAATAATTTCTTGGAGGTTTTTATAATAAAAAAACGAATATAGATTTTGGGTAGTGGTGTAAGAAAGATATTTTATCAGGTATTTTCAGAACCAAAAGGATTTTTAAGTGTGAAGAGGAGAGTATTGGAGGTTTCCTTTTATAAGTGTGGGGAACCCACTTAGAAATTTCCTTTTAAGAATCCAAAATGATAAAGTATTTCCTAAGAAAAATGATTCCAAATGGACATATATTAAAATTTTAGATAATATAAGGTAGAAATATGGCTATAAAATAGTATTTTTACAAGTTTAATTATCAAAATTACCCTTTTCTTTTGGTTTAACCCCTTCGTAAACCCGTTTTAACCTTAACTATAGTAATTAATTTTTATTATTTTTAATATTCATTATAACCAAAAATTAAGTTTCCATTATTACCTAATATTAATTATGATTCTTAAAAATATTTAATCTATTTTACCAAAATCAAATCAAATAACTTTTGTAATTTAATTTAAAATTAAACCTGTCGATGTGATGAAAAAGCAGTTTCCAAAGAATTTTTTTTCATAAGTATAAACAATTATATCAGAATTCAACATGAAATTGATTTTAATAAAATAAATTGGATTAATAAAAATATATTTGAACTATTTTTACTTTTAAACCATTTTAAAATAATTTGTTACTTTGTAAATGCTGTAAACTAAAAGGTAATTTTTAATAAAAAAAAGTATTTTTCACTATTCATCGAAAAAATTAATCTTTTCAGCAAATTTTCAAAAGTTAACCATAAGATAATTTTAACAAGTTGATTCAAAAAATTAATTTAATTTTTTAAAATAAATTCTCTAAAAGTTTCAAAAGTTTATTTTATCATTTATTTAAAAAAATCAGTAAAAATCATTTTTGAGAAAAAATGTATTTTCGACGCATATAAAGACTTTACCAAAAATTAAGTCCTTATTTATAAATATATATTCTTTATGTAAAAAATTAATAATTAATTTTTTTAAAAAATTATCCTATTATTATCACCATATTTAATGTCTCGGTTATAACGATCATGTTTAAATAATAATATTTTTAATATTTTATTATGGTTTGTTATAACTCAGTGTTGCATATAATGCAAACTATCAAAGAAATTAAATTTATTTGAAAAAAAATATTTCATAAATATTAGGGTGTTATAATAAAAAAATAATCACCTTACCTACTTCATTATAGTATTTTTTTAAATAATTTGAGGGTCATGATAGCCTCATATCACTGGTGTCATTATTGATGAACCAACCAATCACTCTATTATTTTCACACAACTATAATTTGTTTTTTATTTTAGTATTTTTTTATTTGTTTTATTTGTTTTATTCCTTCCTTTTTTATTTTATTTAAACCTGGTATAAACATTATTGTGTGTCCATTAAAATTTATTTGCAATTTAAATAGATTTATCAAATCACTGTTGTGGTCAGGGATTCACACTTGACCAAACAATTTAAAATTGCCCTATCTAACTTCCCATAGAAACCCAAGGAACCAATTCAAAGGACAAAACATGGGAAACCAATGGTGTAAACTTATGTATGGAAGGAATACTACTGATATGATAATAAAACCAACAAACATTTAAGTCACATGCCCTCGTACCATCAGAATGAAGAAGAACCAACATGAGAGGAAATTAAAGAGGTAATCTCTAGATCTTTATTGATGGACTAAAAATTATATGATAAACAAGTAAAAATTATATAATTGAATTAATTAATGGATATGATGTCTTCCACTCTCCAGTAATACATAGATGGAGGAAAATAATAAGAGTAACAAGAGAAAGAATAGCCTAAGTCCTTTTCTCAAGAAGACATCTACGAGGAGGGATAATCAATTCAAAAAAATTTACTCCCACACATTTCAAATATCCTTCTAGAAGAACTTCATGGGGAATAATAGATACTAAATGAAACATTTTAGGGATATGATCAAACACTTTATTTACTTATTTTCTCATTTTTTTGAAATTCACTTCAAAACTACCCCACCTTATTTTGATGATGCAGATTATGCACTATTGGAGTATGACTTAAATAAAGATTAAGAAAAGTGGATAATGGTTTCCAAATAGAGAATACATTTCCCACTAACATATCCAATAGAAATATTTCTGTAAGAATTGAATAAAGTGAAAGGTCTCATAATCAAACTAATCAAGAGATTGTAACTTTTATTAGAATCTATTTATTTTGATCTATCATTATTGGAATCACATTTCAACTCTTTTTTTTTGAAATTTGAGATCTGTATATGCTATTGAAAACCCTTTACTGTGATAAAATGAATAAATTCTCACTATATAGAAGCAAATAATGCTAGAATTAGTATAAAATGAATAATTTTCATGATTAGTACGTGACTAAATAACATCTCAAGTGAGAGAAAATGGGGGTGGGGATAAGAAGATTTGAATTCAACCTATTTTAACCTTTTTCAAAGATAAAGTTTCACAAATTTCACTATTATATACATGAATATATATAACCCTTTAAACCATCCCTAAATAGAGATAAAATAACCACCCAAGTGGTGGTAATACAAGAGGAAGAATATGACCTATGATCGGTGTAACACCCCAAGCTTCCACGGTATGTTTACCTTTGAATAATGCAATAGCTTGCATTATATGCAACTTTGAGATTTTAACACACCGTGACCAATCAAACTAGCCATTATGAACATTTTGAAATTTTATAAATTTTATTTTCCAAAATTGAATTCATTTTTGAATTCGGAATATCGAAATTATCTTAGGGTGAATTTTTGGTATTTTTCTAAAATCATTCATTTTTTGATAAATAGTGAAAAACATTGCGTTATTGGTTAAAAAGGACTTTTTATTTATATAATTATTTATTTTAATTTAATTTATTTTAGGTTAAAATAGATACATAATACCTATATAATTTCAATGTAATCCCTTGGATTCATTTTATAATAAGTTTAGATATATAAAAATTTTATTGAACTTTTTACCGCCTTTTACCCACCTACTAGGAGCATTTGAAAATTTGCATAAAACTTAATTTTACCACTTCTGTGAGTTGAATTTAAAAAATTCGAGTGACATGATTAATATCATTAAGTAAAATTTGGTTCAATAAGATGAAAATATTTTTTGGTGAATAGTAACTTTTGACTTATTTACCACGATTAAAAGTAAATAGGTTAATTAAGGGTAAATATGATATCATAATTACCCTAACACATGTCCTAATCCTATTGGATAAGTATAATTAGACAAAAAAAACCTTAGGAATAAAATATGACCCCCTTTGGTCTACTTGGATTAGATTAGGACATTTATTATTATTTTATTTAAAGAATAGTTAAAAGAGTTAAATTCAAAGTTTAATTACTAAACCATTTTTAATATAGGGTTAAACAATATATAAATTTGACTATAAATATTAATTATAAATAAAAAAATATTTCCTACATAATTTTATTTTATTTATAATTTTTAGAAATTAAATAGTTTAATTTATTTATGACACAATGATGATACAGTAATTACATTATTAATGAAATATTAAAATAATTGATATTATAAATATCCAAATAAATGTAAATTGAGACTTATGATGAATTAAACTAATTTTATAGCCTAATATGAAATTTTATGGTTGGTTAAATAAATTTTATTCTAAGTGATAAAGTTTTAATGGCTTTCAAAAAAATCAAATAATAAATAGTGTCAAAATTGACATAATTGAGTTTTTAAAACAAATACTATATTATTAGTTGATATAATATTCATAAAAATATAATTTTAGGCCAAAAGACTTATATAAGGTTATATATATTAATAATGAACCACTTGGGGGTCACTTGGCAGTTTATAGTAAGTTTATTAACAATATAATATAAAAATACAAAGAGACATGGTAAATGTCAAACTATTTAACTAAGAGTTAAATCTAAAATATAATGTTAATATGGTAACATAAACCTATATAAAACCTATTTTTTGAGAGTATTTGGACCCATAACCACCTTATAATCTAAAAAAATCTTTTTGGAGGCACTAGAAACCGAAAATGATTTTATTATAAAATAATATTTCAAGATTTTCCTAAAGTGACCCTCACCTCTCTTATAAAAGGGCACTTCCCCTTCTTTCAAAATAACACCTCCAAAGCCATTTGTCTCAGCAAACTTCTACCCAAATAACCCCCAAAATTTCCTCCCTTCATTCTATAGGCCTTCCTTTGGTCAGAAAGACAACCTAAGGTGCCCTTTTGATAAAATCAAAACGAAGAACCCGAAAAAGAGGTAAATATTTCATCACCTCTTTCAAGTTCTTTTCTTCTTACACTCCCTATTTATTTGTTGTTTCCATACCAAAATAATAAATCAAGTACCTTCTAAATACTTTGATGTTATTATAAATATGTTATGACCATATTCATTATTCTATTCATCCTATAAATGACAAATTCACCATACGTGCGTACGTACGGCTTACCGTCTCCACGTCGTGGTGTAGTTTTTTATTCAAACACTTCATTATTTATATGGGTATAATAATGAGTATAACTAATTTAAATAATAAATTTAACATTTTAATGATTATGTATATATAATATACCATCCAATTACATATGATTTTTCCATCAATATAATGATATTGTCGCTCGTGCGTACGTACAGATTACCGTCTCCAAGAACGCGATGAGATTCATTTCCCCATCGTAACCATTCAAGAATAATTTTCATTTGATGACTAAAAATAATGTTTATGAACATAATATCATTCTGTATTTGAATAAAATACATTCTATCCATAAATAACATGGCTTATGTAACCAAGCATATAAAGGAAAACAAATCAGTTGACACCCAAAATGATGATACTACTGAAATATTATTAACAAAGCAATATTAGAGGATCATATATGATATCATATTTATGTATATAGTTCTTGTATAATTTAATAACAATGATTTAACTATTATAAAAGATGTTAATGTACCCTCAACCAACTAAAAGTACAAGTTAAGGGTTAATTTCACAATCTCTTTCTTATCCGAGGTTGTTTTTATGTAAGTATCTATTGGGACCTCTTTATCATCCATATCCATGTTTTCTTAAAAATGTATTTCAAATTTTTTTTACCATTTACTAGACTATGGGTTAAATTCATTTATACCCTTATTTGACTTTATATGTTTTGAAAGGAATCTTTCCGTCATTTTCCAAACAATGTACTTTATAACCTTTTTGAAAAAATTAAGGTAAGAATGTTTTTTTAACTTATATGGTGGGTGTGGATATTTTCCACCATTATAACATCATCAAAGCTTCCCTTACAAGATTATAAGAATATTTTCAAAATAAATGTTTTCTTTTATAATTATGTGACTCTTAAATGGTTTCAAAATAGAAAGAGGTATTTCTTTCAAATAGTTTTTATTTCATCTATGTCAACATCCTTTGATGGATTTTAAACTTGTTTAAAGATGATTTATTATGATAAAAATCTTCAATATTGTATTTAAGGTTTTGTGATATGTTTGACTATGGATGTGTTATTTTTATATCATTCATGTTTTATGGTTAAATTATTGACATTTTGTATGCTATTTTTAATACGAATGTTTATGTTATGTCTCAACTTTTTCATATGAGGAATGTATTACACTTAGTATGTGATGGGTGGATCCCACTATAGCTCCTTGATGCATCGGTAGGTATCATGAGATAATTAGACGTGGAATTGGATGAGGCCTTTCCCAATTTGATATATGCTTTTGGCCGAGTCCGAAATCATTTTTAGACGTCTTGGGTGAGGCCTTGAAAAGTTGTTTCAGAATGTATAACATTATACATTCCCTCATTATGAAAATAATAATGATGGTTCATGTGGTTATTAGACTAGTATAATACCAATAAGTATGTTTTATTATGGCATTATTTAATAAACTCATATTTCTTCCATAAAGTGTTCATTTTTATTATTTGTAAAGGCATGTGTTTTTAATTATTCACTATGCCAAATGTTTATGTTATCTTCGGTTGTATTGCTTACCCTTATTGAGAATTTGAACTCACCCCTTTCTTTTGTTTAATTTTCCCAGGATATTAAGAGGTTAGTTATGAGTGACTTGCAGGAATAATCTAGGAGGCTTGGATTTTTCTAATGGAATAATTTAGTGTTGTATTTTTTTTTCAAGTTGTAATGTTGAACTTTTGTATGTATCTTGTTTCCAATAATACTAAACTTATCGATATTTCAGGACATGATTACTTTTATCACGCCAATGTTATGTAATAAAACACTGACTCTCGGTAACTAGGGTCGAAGCGTTACAATCAGTGGTGAAGCCAATACCTCCTCAACATCCCTATGAACATCCACTAGAGGAGGGTATTGAAGAGTATATGGAGGCCCCTTAAATTTTATCATCACCCCTCTTTGCTTTTAATATCTTTTTGTGTTTTTTTATGCAATATATCTATAGGGTACTCCAAGTATAGTGTCCACTAATGGACATTGGTAAAAAAACATGTGGTGGTTTCTATTAAATAAACCCAAACCACTATCTGATTAGGGTTAAACCACTACAATTGTCTAACTGTAGGTAGATTAAAACACAACACCCACTTTAGGAGTGTTCCTAGATTATTTTATTTTCCCTTTTTCTCATTTTATATTTTTTTAATAAATTTATAATGTTAAAATCGATTTTTACTTAAAGTATTTTAGTGGAAAATGGTTAGGAGTTTGATTCAAGAATTCCATTAGGAAAATAATTAGGTTATGTTACTCTTTAACACTAATATGATCACTGATATAATTTATAAATTATGTATGAATTAAATGACGTAGAACTAGATGAGTGTGTGTATATGTATGGGGGGATCTAATTAATTATTAGGACATTATGTATGATTTTTTGTTTTAATTTTTGGTTTGTTTTTAATTAAGAGATTTAATCTTTAAATGTTATCCTACTAGTTGTAAACACCTATCTAGTTTTTAGGATTTTACTATTTTTGAAGTTGTTGAGTTTATATTATTACTAACTTAGTTTATTTCTACTTTTGTGGACTTTAACTTACATTTGTAAGCTATAAATTAATTACCATACCATGAACCAACTACTCTAATTATTTTCTATCCCCAACCCGAGAGACATCTTGATCCCATTTTGTATATTATCCTTTATAATCCATCTTTTGAGAGTCTTGTGGGAAACTATAAATTTTCTTTATTCATGTCTGAATATATAATATTCAAGTGTGCTATGTATGATGGAGGTTATCATTCATTTGAAAAAGTCCCTATAAACTCTATTTTTTTGGCCAACTTGACATTTTACCCCCCTTTAATCCATGAAATGCATAGACTACCAATTTGGTAATAAACATTACAATCTATATTAATCCCATTCTACAAATATATTTTGATCATTTCATGTTTTAATTTCAACTATGTGTGGGGAAGAGGGTGTGTTCTTGGGGATTCTAGGGAGACATTTCATTGATTTTTTGGGGAGATAAGTGCAAGGTGTATTTCATATGTTTTTAGGCAATGTGGTCACAACTAAAATGTTTTATTATTATTATTGAGTTTCCTTCAATTAATCTAAGAAAAATATATGTATATGATAATAAAATTATACATACAAAAAAAATATTATAAATAAAAAATGCAATAAAATAAAGATAAGAGGATGACCTCTGAAATGTCATTCACTATAAAGTCATGAAACACAAATAGAATTAAATAAAAAGGATTTGTTTGTTTATAATTGTAAGGACATGGGTTGAGTCACCTTTATTTTTTAACACTTGTTGAAAATGTGACTTTTATTGTGATTTAGGGATCATAAATCCTTATTTTTTCCTGATATTTTTCACATTAAATCCTACCAACCCTCAATCCCAGAACAACCTATTGAAATACCTATCGAGTAGCACACTTATTTATGTGGGTATAGTACCTAGGATCTTGGAAAACATATGGTGGATCATATATAATTTGTGAATGATCATAACTCCATATACAGTATTAATAAATTGAATAGGGTAACATTTTTATGTGAGGTAGGCCATGTACTAGTTGGGTAGGATTTAAATACTAAAATCATGGTGGGAGGAATGGGGAGGTGGGATGGACATATATATGAATCAGTATAAATTTCAAAAATGAATGGATTAATGTTTTTATTCTTCTCTGGTTTGTGTGTCTAAACTTTGTAGGATTATATTTTTTCTTCAATTCCTTGAAATTCCCAAGGATTTCAATAGTTTTAGTGTGGGGGTAGGGGTGAGAACCAAAATTTTGAATTTTTAATCTAAATTTTCAATGTAAACTCACCCTATAGTTAATTTTAAACTAGAGAAATTAACACATTTTCATGCATTGAAATGATTTGGAATTAAATTTAAAAATGATAATTTTGGTGTTTTTAATTGATTTATTTATTTTTGAATTTATTAGGACAAATCATGTAATTATTTTTGGTACTTTAATAATTTTTCTGAGGAAAAAAGCAACCATATATGATTAAAGTGGTATTTTATAAGGATATAGATGAATTTACTGTTCCCTAGACAACTGTTTAACATTAAATATAAATTTTTCTAAGATGTGAAAGGTTAAAGTGTGCTTTGGCCAATCTATGTATGATAAAAAGGAAATATAGGTAGGATTCATGAAATTAAGCATGGATTAATGGGGTTTTGGTATATTAAAACACAATGTAAGGCGCTATGTTAGAATAAAACAATTCCATGGAAGGAGAAATGACCAGGTGAGGGCATTGTATATGAATAAATAACCATACCAACTCTTCGCATCATATTATCTTCCACAAGCCAAAAAAATGTATCTTTATTATTATTTATTTATTAATTTTTAAGAGTTTTTAGTTTGTATATACATATTTTTTGAAAAAATGTTTAAATATTTTATTTTTAACACAAAACATATATTATGTGTTTTGAAAATAAATTATTATTTTTTAAATATTTTTTAAAGTCACATAAAATTTGTTTTGTGGTTGAATTTTTTTATGCACAAAGGCATGTCTGAGTGGTAACTATGTGTCCTTGTACTAACTGAGGTTTGGGGTTTAAGTAATCTTATTATAGGATTTACGCAGTTTATTTACAACAATAATATCCCCTTTGTGTAAATTAAAGAATGTGTTTATCTAAGTTGTTGGGTGCACCTACTTTTAGGCCCCGGGCTGGTAACCTAGTGGTTAGGGTTGGGGATTCAATCCATATGGTCAAAGGTTCAATTCCCATCTAATATGGACTTCTATTTCAATTTCATGACTCTTGATTTAACCCCATGATTTCCTAGGGAAAAGTAGGATGAATTTTTTTACCTCATTTATCTCTAAAAAAAATTTGATACCTAAGGTTTAGTCAACATATTAAAGGGGAACATTATATGGAGGGAAGGGAATGGATTTTTTATGGGTGATGTGGGGGTTTCTATGAAAAATAGGTTCATTTTTTTATTTTTTTATTTTTTTATAATAAATAAAACACCGTAAATTATAAACACATGGCTTGAAGTTCTTATAATCTCAAATGATCAGATATCACTCGTGCTTCAAACCAAAAAAAATAACTATTTTAAATCACTACACAAAAGTTTCATGGTTTAATTTTTTATTTTATTATTATTTTTACAAATTTTAAACTATGAAGTATTTCAAAATTAGGACTTTGTTGATGATAGTAAATTAATTTTTATGTCTATCAAAGAAGAAATTTATTATTGAACATAAGAGAACAATGGCAAACAAACATAACATGCAATTAAAAAGTAAAATAAGTAGATAAAAGACAAGAAAAAATTAAGTGACAAGCCTCATTTTTTTATGTTGTTATGGTGTGTTTTAATGTGTAAAAATACATTTAACACTTTATATATGTCTTTATGATATCCAAATTTTTTTTGGGTATTTTTTGATACATTTTAGGTTTTCTTGGTTGAATGCACACATTGTAAAGGTTTTTGAGTATAAAATACAACTACAGGACATGTAATTAAAAATCACAAGTTATGTACATTTGAATACACATGACTTAGATGAGCCAAAGTACACACCCAGATTCCTGCCCAAGAAGTATACACTGTGTGGAAGATTTTAAATACAATTTATGTTCTTTTTAGGAGTGGATGGTGGAAAAAATATCACTTCATGTCATGTATACTAACAGAACAGATTGTGTACCCCACCAATTGATACATAATGCATAAAAATTCATTATTCTGTATGGGTTGCTCAACCACCCAATGGATAATTCAAAAAAGGTGAATTTTTCATGACAACACATTGTGTACTTTTATAAACATTATGTAATGATAAATTCCTATAAAATTGAGTTTCATCCTTTGAATTTGGAATAGTTGACACAAGGGAGGTTCTTCCACTTTTCTAATTCGACCCCCAAAGCTAATAGGTGTTTTCATCTTTGTTTTTCATCATTTCCCCCTTTTTCTCGTCTTCCTCCTCTTAATTCCTCTTCTATCCATGAGGAAGGTTGAGAAGACCTAACCAAAATATACATTCATATTGCATCTTTTAACATGAATATTCATTACATATCACCATAAACCACACCCTAGAACTTATAGGTTCAATTTATTTAGAGATTATATACATAACAAACTTATTTTACAAACATTAATAAATATATCTACTAAATGACATTCACGCATGATACCCTTCTTGATGTATCATAGATAATACAGTTCCTCATTACCTGGGGAACGGAAACACAAGAAAGGGTGGTATCAAAATCTCAGTAAGGGGTGAACGTAAGAAATATCCATCAAAGATCATAAATGAGAATAATATGAACATGTGTGTATATGAATTTATTCATAGTACATGAATCTAATATAAGGAAATCATACCTAATAAAACATATACCGTCATTAATGAATCATGACATTATAATTTTGGCATAACTTATAAAATGAGGCATAAGGATGTAGAATCATGATAAAATTATCATAAACTATAGAAACATAAAATATGAATTTTTCATAACATATAAATGAGGTATATGAATATATTAAATACATAAGAATAGAAAATCATTTGTTATGTCAAGGCATGCTACCAAGAACAACATCATAAAGTAGAAAGAGTCCCATAACATAGTGGAATGAGTTCACTCTCCATTCCTATAAACTTAGTGGAATGAGTTAACTCCGCAATCACTTACATTTTATATCATAAGATATAAATATTTACCCAATTAATTTTATGGTTATATAATTCTAGTCCCACCCATCATATAATGAAAAACCATAAATATATGTTCTACATAAACATGAAATAAAAAATTATGATTCCATAATAAATTAATTAATATATAAAAAATAAATGGGTTACATGAATATTTATATAAGAAAAAATAATATTAAATCTTGAGAAATAAGGTGGATTGTATCATTAGATAATATCCTTAGTATATTATTAGAAACATTAAAGGATTTTTATATAGATGGAAAATAGTTTAAAAGAATATTATAAATGTTTTTGGAAATAAAAAGAAACATCCATTAAATTTTTAATAATTTTATTTTTAAAAGGAATAAATTATAAATCAATGGATTAAAATAATAATGATAAATTAATTAAAATTTAATTTGAATAATTATTAAATCTTTAAAAGGAAGCTTTATAAATTAAACTGAAGAAAATTTTGGGGGAAAGTGACCATGAAGAAAACGTTAAAAAATATTCATTCGAAACTTTTATAAATAAAGTGAAATTAAATAAAAATTTACCTTAATTAATTGTATAATTAGGGATAAGGACATATATAAAATCATATGAAAAACAAGGATATGGAGGAGAAAAAATCTTGACTAAAATAATAGATAAGTTCATCTCCACTTACAAGCACGCTTTCGATTGAATTATAAACCAAAGGGGGTGAAATGGAATGGATACATATAAAAATTAAAATAACTATGTTAGAATAAAATATATGGGTTTCAAAATAGAAATAATATATAATTTCCTTTGATTAAAATTTGTTCATAAAAAATATCGACTTCAAAGTGAGATTAGAAAATAAACCCTTACCTTTACTCCCAACTTCCATAAAGGAACTTTAACCTCCTATATAATAAATATGACCATCTTAATAACTTATTTTAGAAAATTATTCACATATACTACCTTTTATACTCTTAAATTATAATAATTTATTATTTATATATTAGTTAGTTTTTGTTCATTTTCATCATCAGATGTTAGTGATTTTGATTATTTAGTACATGTTTCATAATGGATATGTCAATATTCGTTATTTAATAAAACAATTATCATTCCAAGATTTTTAAGGGTAGTGGAATAATAAATTTTCAATTATTTATTCCTTCCAATGTTTATTTTATGGATTTATGGGTATGGTTCATGCGAAGGGAATCCACAATGATCACGTTTCAGGTCATTTACTAATAACAATCAATTACTTTATAATGACTATTAATGTTTATGACACCCTTAAAGAAACATATTAATAATATAAAATAGTATTTAATATCATATTTTTTTACTTAATGTATTTATACAAATTAATGTTGGAAACAATGATGATAATATAGAATTATTCATATAGGTGGTTGAACCGACCAAACAAGAACATGTTACACTAATGAAGGAGTATAGAATTATATAATGGTAATAAAATTTTCAAAGAAGATTAATTGTGTTAATATAAAATCATTATATTGGATAATTATATTTATAAAGATTTTATATTAAAAGGTAACAGAAAATGATGGTGAAGAATTAGATACTTAGATGAATTCACACCTTCTCGAAATGGGTCCCTCTAGAATGATGGATTTAGGCCTCCTTATAATGACCATAAGTGACCAAATATAGTATAACTATTTAGGATAAGTAATTTTTTTTGGATTAAATATAGAATTTAAGGGAAAAGTGGTTTTTTAAGGGTATGGTAGGGGTCCTTTTATAGACGATTTTTGAGTGCCATTTTTACAAATACTCACTCCATAAGGTGTAAGGTTGTCATTTTTCATGGAAAGTGGATCCAAAGTTGAGAAATAATAGATATAGGTCATTAATCCACTCATAAAAAAATTATGAATAAGTTTAAATATTTCCAGGTCTTTACTTCTTAATTTTACCCATTTTCCTCATTTTACCTTTACTGTGGTAACTTAATTTTTACCTTGGTAACTTATTTTTTACCAAAAATGAAATTGAAATTCTTACCTAATTTTTTTGTGCTAATAATAAATTTGGATTCATTAACTCTAATTAATTTTTTAAATATGATAAATTTAAATTTTAAACAAAAACATAAAATATATAGAAAAAATATATGTTTTATAGAAAAATGAATTTGTAAACGTCAAGTGTTATTAATATTATTTAATATAAATTAATAATTAAATGAGTGTTAATATATATATATATATATATATTTAAGAATTAAATTAAATTATAATAATCCTTTAAAAGTAATCAATTTTATTAATTAAGGTAAAAAACACAACACTTATAAAAATCGATTCTTTGAAAAATATCCCTTTGTAAGATTAAATGGTTTTAATTACATCCCATTATTTATATTATAACCATTAAATTATAAATCTATTGGTATTGGTGTCTTTATTTTAATTTTTTAAACACCTAAAATCATTCTTGAATAATAATATAATAATAATAATATGTAATGAATAAAATTATATTTTTTATAATAAAGCAATGTCATTAATTATTATCTTATTATTTTATTCTAGAATACTTTATTATTTTATGTTATTTTTAATTTTTGACTAACAATTACACAAATTAAATGTAACAATTGGCTATATGTATATCTAATGACCATATATCCAATGACCATATTTTTAATTGTCATATTACATTCTTATATATAGTCTTATATACATCTCTAAAATCATTAATCCAATTCTGTAATTACTTTTTTAAGATATTTATCATATTTATAGTGTTATTCATTTTTTATATAGTTATCATTGACACTATTATCTTCATGGAAGATTTTAATGATGAAAATTTCAACATTTTATTATTTTTATTTACTAACGATTTCATTAATTTATTAATTTTACTAATTATGTTTCATTTATTTATCTTGTAATGCATTTCATTTTATACTGTAATATTATACCATAATAAAATAAGGCATTGTTCATTTTATTTAGGTGCTGTATGTATCAAAAACTATCAAACACATAATATTTATTTAAAGGGAAATACATACTAAAATCATGCGGTTTTATATTATACCACTTAAAATAATTTCACTCTTAAAATGTCATTATTATGATGAAAAAAATAAGGGTACTTTTTTATCATTATATCTTTAGGTTCCCACGTTACTTCCTAAAACTTATGATTCCACTAGAGAAATTTAACCAGGTGATTGGTCTTGTATCATAGTATTCTATGATCCAATATTTCTTCCAGTTTTTTCTCATAAGAGAGATCATGTTCTAGTTGTACTAACTCTAATTTCAGTACATGTGAAAGATCAGGTATTTACTTCCTCAGAAGTGATACATGGAACACGTCATGCACTTTAAAGAGGTTCAACAGAAGGGAAAGGATATAATCTACCAACCCAACACTATTGGGGATTTTTTATGGGATAATGTATCTAGGGCTCAACTTTCCCTTATTCCAAAATCGCATAACCCCCATGCATGCTAACATTCAAAGGAATACCCTCTCTCTGACTTCAAACCCCAAATCTCACTGATTATTATAAGTGTATATCTTCTATAAAATTTGTATATTTTTAATATGTCATTGAATGTTTTGAATATTATGGATAAATTCTAGTGTAATATCTAGTATTAGAAGCTTATACTCTCTAACTTCATCTCAACATGTTATAGTTATACACCTATTCCCATAAATAGACTCAAATAGTTTCATTTAAATTCTATAATTGAAACTGTTATTATATGAGAACTCTACTAGGGGAAGGTGTTAATCATAACCTCCCTTGAAATCCATAAAGAAAGATCTCGACATATCTTCTAGGGTTTCAATGGTACTTTCAGATTGAAGATCATTTTGATAATGATAATTTTTACTAAATCTTATCCCTGTATCCAAGGTTTGTTAAATAATTCTCCAAAACTTCTAATTAAACCTTGGATCTCGATCAGATTTAATTAAGGGTTTCACTCCATGCAACCTTACCACCTTCTTTATGTATATCTTGTAAAGTTAATCAAATGATAAATCTTCTTGAATAGAAATTAAATGTGATAACTTTTAAGGATATAAATAATAACCAAATAAAATTATATACTTTAGAGTTATTAGGTTGACCTATAATGAAATCCATGGTGATGTTCTACCATTTTTATACTGGTATGAGTAATGTTTTCATCAAACCCTTAGAATTATTTCATTCTATATGAACCAGTTGGCATACCAAGAATCAATTTATATACTATGTAATCACTTTTTCCATGTTTTCCCACTATAAATTATCCTAGAAATATATATACATCTTTGTGCTTCTAGGTTGGATAGAGAATGATGATCTAAGTGCATCATCCAATAACCCCTTCTATAATTTTGGTATTGAAGGGACACATATTTGTTTTTCCAATGTTATAATTCCAATATTTCCAAGGTTAAACTTTGGGATATTATTTACCTTATTCTATGGTTCTATATCCTCCTTCTACACCTCCTTAAAATTTACATGGATGGATGGTTAAGCAGTAATTTGGGAAAGTTAATATTTCTACCTTACCTCTTTGATTCCCAAGTCCATACTTTGTAAATATATAAGTATTGGTTCTATTTTAATCCTAATTATAGAAAATTTAGTATGATCCTTACTACTCAAAGAATCACCGACCTTTTTTATTTTCCAAGGGTGGTGATGTATTGAGTATTTGTAATCCTTAAATTAACTCTAACCATCTCCTTTGGTTCATTTCAAAATATTTTTTTGTGTGAATATTTACATTAAGCTCTTATGTCTAGTATATATATCAAACTTTCACTATTGAAATAATTCCCCTATACCATTAATGAAAATATTATTATTCCTAGATCTAAATCATATACCGATAAATTTTTCTCATAATCCTTTAATTAGCATGAGGAATAAGCTACCACTATGTAATTTTGGATGAGGAAACATCCCAATCTCTTCTTTGATGCATCACTTAATATCATTAACCCTTCTTCAAAGTAGGGTAGTGTGAGTATAGGTGTAATGACCAACCTTCTATTAAGATCCTTTACATTGTATTCACATTCATCTGTTCAGAGGAACATTAATCCCTAACAAGTTAACTTGGTTAGTTTATTTTTAAGTCATGAGAAATTTATCATAAATATTAAATAGTATCTAGTCAATCCAAGAAAACTATAGATATATATTATAGTGGTTGGTCAAGGTCATTCCTTAATCACCTTTTTATTTGATGGATACATAGATATACCCTCACTTTTTATTACATGACCCAATAACGATACTTTTTATATCCATAATTCAAACTTTCTAAATTTGGAATACAATTTATCCTTTATAGGGATCTTCAAAAAAATCCTAAAATAATCTTCATATTTTTCCTTTTACTTGGAATATATGATAATATAATCCATAAAGACTACTAAAAAATGATTGAGGTGATCTTTAAAGACCCTATTCATCAAATCAATAAAAATAGTAAGGAAATTTGTAAGTCTAAAAGGAATCACTTTGAATTAATAGTGTACATATCTTTTATAAAATGATATAATGGATATATAATCTCTTTTCCCCCTTATTTTTGGATATCTAAAGCTAAGGTAAATCTTAGATAATTATTAATCCCCTTGTATTTGATTTTAAAAGGCATCAATTTAAGGTATAGGATATTTGTTATTGATAGTGATATTATTCAGTTCATGATAATCAATGCAGAGACACACTGATCCATCTTTATTTTTAACAAATAGAAATGGTGCACTCCATGGTGAAGCATTTAGGAATGTAATAATATTATCTATATTATCTTGGATTTGTTTTTTTAATTATTTTATTTCAAAAAAGGATATTCTATAAGGAATCATTGATATAAGTATAACAATAGGTATGAATTCTATTGAAAAATAAACCTCATGATCTGGGGGAATACCATGAAACTCTTATATAAGTGGATAAAAATATTCCTACACAATATACATATCTTAAATATTGAGTTTCCCTAAAACACTTGAGATAAATATCCCTCATTATTGGCTAAAAAAATCCATAAAAAGAAAGTAACTTCCATATGGAGTTCATAACTAGACTTACATTGATAGATGATCTTGGGTTGATTTTGTATATTAAATATGATTTACAAATCCCAAAAATTAATATGGGATCTATTTATAGAGAACCAATCCATGCCCAAAATAAAAACAAATTTTCCTAAATGGAGAACATTGGGATTTATAGGAAGCACATTCATACAAACAGCTATTGCAGAGGAGTTATAGAATTGGGATAAAATATTCACACCACTAATAATTTTCAACAATAATTCAATATCTAATTATTTATAATATGAATTAATAGTCTTAGATACTTTTAAATATATAAATCATTTCATAAAACTAGGATCAAATATGATGGTTTCAATATTGAGTGTACTTGTCACCACCGAAATATCATGATTATGTCTTCAATACCATACTAAAACTAAATAAGTTAGTGAGAGTATTAAACCATAATATCCACAATGAATAATCATATTATAAGGAAAATAAATCCTATGATTTCTTAAATTATAAAAGTTTTCATTTTAAACTATGATATTTCTAGTTCAATTTATGACACTCTTGGTTCATTTAATATCACATTTGGTTTAACATAGGTTGATTTAAGTTTTATCCTCTTATTCTTCATAAATTAATCCCCAATATTAACCAAACCCTATTATAATACTATCGGATATGATTCAAACACAAAAAACATAGATAAAACATATTTTCACATGAATATTCATTAAATATCATAATAAATCACACCCAATAACCTATAAGTCTTGTGTATTTGGATATTGATAGATAACAAACTTATTTTACAAAAAATATTCAATATCTATCATAAATAATCTTCACATTTTATACCCTTATAGTATTATCATAGATAATATCCTTCTTCATTACTTGGGGAATGGAAACATAATAAAGAGTGAGCTAAGATGATCAGTAAGTGATAAATATAAGATATATCAATCTAAGATCATAAGTGATCATAAGATGAACATGTGGGTATGATAATATAATGAAAGTGAATGAACATAACATAAGGAAATCATACTCAATAAAACATGAATCATAATTCATGAATCATGGTATAAGTCTTTCAATATAACATGAAAAATGAGGCATAGGGACAATAAATCATAAGATAATTATCATAATCCATGGAATCATAACAAAAGATTTTTTGTAACATAACAATGTGGAATTGTAATATAGAAAATATACATAATCATGGAAAATTATTTATTAAGTCATGGATCACTGCCAAGATCAATATCACATAATGGATATAATCCTATAACGTAGTGTATTGGTTCACTCCCCATTCCTATAAACAAATTAATTTTGGTTCACTTACCAATCCCTTTTATTTCATCTCATGAGATATAAATATTTACCTAATGTATTTTAGTACTGTATAATTTTGGGAAACCTATCACATAATGAAAAATATATGTGTGTGTGACCCATGAACATGAAAATATTCATAATTACATCATAGATTAATTAATTAATGATAAATAAACATATTTCATAAAGATTTATAGAATACATTATCATGATCCATCCAATTAAGTAAGGTGGATGATATCATTAGAGAATACCCCTAGTGAATCATAAGAATCATTAAAGTATTTTTCCATAGATGAAAAACACTTTGTAATAACATTAGATAAATATTTGAAAATAAGAAGAAATATCTATTAAATTTTTAATGATATTTATTTTAAAAGGATAAAATTATAAATAAATAATTTTAAAAAATACTAATGAGAGTGTAATAAAAATAATAATTTAAATAATTATGAAAAATTGAAAGATAAGCTTCATAAATAACACTAAATAAAAAGATAGGAGAAGGTGAGAGTGTGGAAACCATTAAAAAATATTACTTTCATACTTTTTTTAAAGAAAATAAAAGTCAATATACAATAACCTTAAGAAATCATATAAGTAGGGATAAAACAATATATAAAATTATATGGAAAACATGGTCTTATAAGAGAAAGATCTCTGACCAAAAAAAGAGATAAGCTTAGTGTCACTTACAAGAATCCTTTTGATTTAATTTTGAACCAAAGGGAGATGAAATAGTAAGGATATATGTAGACCCAAAAAATAAATAGAGTATAATAAAATATATTTGGTCTTAGATATAATGAACGAAAAAATTCCCATGATGTAAATTTATTCATAAACAATCTCAATTTCAAAGTGATATTGGAAAAGAAACCCATACCATTACTTCTAACGTCCATGAAGGCGATTTAACCTACTATATGATAATTATAACCATATTAATCACCTATTTGAGAACCTTATTAACATATATTACCTTTTTTACTCTTCAATTATAATCATTTATTACACATATATTAGTTAGTTGTTGATTAATTTCATTATTAGATGCTATTATTTTGATTGTTTTATACATGTTTCGTAATTGTGATGTCGATCGATGTTCTTTAATAAGAATTTAATTATTCATAGATTATTAAAGGTATTGGAATCATTATTTTTCATTTATTTATTTATTAACTTTTCCATTTTATGAAAGTAATGGTTATGGTTCATGATAATGGAATCCACGAAAAGCATGTTTTGGGTAATTTACTGATAACAACAAGTTACTTTATAACGACACTTAATTTTTGTGTCACCCTTATAAGAACATATTAATTACACTTGTAACTCTTTAATATATTATATCACCAGTATTAATGTATTTATACTCATTCATGTTGGAAATGGTGAAGATGATATATAATTGTTTATATAGGTGGTTGAATCGACCCAAACAAGAACATGTTATACTAATGAATGAGTAAGAGTATATAATTATATAATGTTAATATCATTTTTATAGATGAATAATAATATTAATTTATAATAATTATAGTATATAATGATATTATTAAAGAGTTTATATGATAATTTAATTGAAAAATATGATGAAGAACTAGATATATAATTAGATGGATTAACTACTTTTTTGAAACAGGTTCCTTTAGAATGAAGTATTTATGATTCCTTATAGAGACCATAGTCTACCAAATGTGGAATAAGAATTTATGAGTGGTATTTTTTTATAAATTATAGTGATAACCAAATGGAAATAGTATTTTTAGATGGGTATAGGATGAGTCCTTCTATATATTATTTTTTAGTTTAATTTTCACAAATACTCATTCCCTAAGGTTTAAGGTTGTCATTTTCCATGGAAAGTGTATAAAAAGTGGAAAAATAATGGATAAAGGTAATTAATACCCTCATAAAAACAATTTATATATACCTTTATAGATATATTATCACTTTTATATAGGATCGTAAATGTATGGATAAACACTATAAGAGGGGGTGGATTGTAGTTTGAAAACAACTATCAATTTTCAACCTCTTTAAGTATTAAGTTGATCAGTTTTTAAAAATAAAAATGAAATAAAATATAAAAGTGAAAAAAAATTATGTATTATAAATATATATTTCATACAATGTAATAAGTACATCGTAAATAAAGTAATCAATATTTTATTAATTACCGATAAAAGAGTTATAACAACAGAAATTTAAACTAACTGTGTTTTAGAAACTAATGAAAGAATTCTCTTAATGGTAATTAAGAAAAGATTAAAACATAAGTTTAAAAACTAAACATGGAGTATCAGTTAAAAACCCAAGTACTCAATTAAAACTTTATTATTAGAACCTCACTTTTAGACCAAACTAGAAGGTAGATATGTAGACCCAATCTGTGGTATCCACAACTATAAACCTATCATAAGGTATCTTATTTTTAAAGACTGGATCTTGGATATATATTTATTTCCCTATAATCCCTTGATAGTATTGTTCATAATTTTATTATTCAATAACCTGAATCTCAGTTTACCCATTATTTCGATCAGTATCTAGGTACTTCTGTTATAATATTGGTAGCTCAGTATACATGCTACTTTAACTGGTAGCTCGGTTTTGTCTTAAAATCTAAAGGAGGACCTCAAAAAACCCATATATGAACCAAAAATTAAAATAATAAAACTAATATATTTACATGTAAAACCCCACAATGGTATCTCTTAGTTGAAGTGCTCAAAATGAAAAATATTACACTGATTGAAAGCACTCTCAACAATAAGAAATTGAAAATCTTAAAAGTAATTAAAATTTTTTAGAATACTTATATAAACTTATGGTATCTTTTAATTATAACATTTGATGTTTTTTTTATTTATAGGAATCATTTTAATAAAATTAAACATTCAAATTCCATGAAACTTAATGCCTGTTGCAATGACATTGGTAGAAACTTATTCATAGCATAAAGCTTTATCTACTGATAAGTTGAATAAGCACTACCACAATGATTTATAATACTATAGAAAGTAATTTGGGTTTATTTATTCAAGTTACCATTTTATCATGAAAACAATAAACTTTTGTTAATACGTAATTTCACTAGTTATGATTTTTATAAATTAGTACCATTGATATTTCATTAAACCTCAAGTTATCTGTAATTTATTTATCAATTTTATGTACAGAAATCAGAAAAGATAAAAAAACTTTAAGGTAGATAAAATACTAAATTAAGTGTTTATTTGTTTAAAAAAAAGTAAATTGACTCGATGACTAAATAATATCCTCCTTTTTAAAAATCACAAACACACGCAAAAATTAAAATTAATGGAAATAACCTCTACAGATATTCATATGAAAATATATTTATTTCCCCATTTGAAAGTTATCCACCTTTGAAGAACAATTTATTTATCAAAGAGAATATCATAGTTCTAATATAGGTAAATAGTGTGTTCACTAATAGAAATGATATCCCTAACTTTAGATTTTAATCACCTCGGGAAGTTTCTCAACTTCCATTCATGAATATTTGTTTCTACTCTAACTTCTTTCAAATATTCTGTAACTTTTTCTACATAATGTATTAATTGAGTTTTATATTTTTTATTTTTATCATGAGGTATCTAATTTTTAATTATTCCCACTCTTTCACTTAATTATGTTATCATGTAAATGGTAAGATCCATTCTCTTTTGTATGATCAGAAATGAGTCAAGTTTTCGATCAAAATATCAAGCTATAACTGAAGAAATTGATATAGATTAGGTGCCATTTTTCTTATTTTGATCTTTTGAAATGACTAATATATCTTCTGGTTCTTTGATATTTTCTAGAGAATAATATTCAATATAAATAGTATTTTTATTGCATATATTTTGATCATCAATTGTTATTTCATAGGAATTTGATAAAGAGGAACTCAAACTAAAACTATCTTCTGATGAAACTGATTTTGGAAGATATTTATTTGAGGCAGAGAATGTAACTAATTTAGAGGTATGAACTGAAGATTCAATTCTAGATAAATCTAAAATTTCTGTTTTCTTGGATGGGGACTCATATTTATTCTCGCCAACTTATTTTGATAATTGTTCTCCTAGTGCAACTTCTACTTAAGTTGATAGAGGAGGATCAATATCCTGAGGTTTAATTTTAGATGATTGAACTTAATCTAATTGATCATATGATGGATAAACATATAGAGTTTTCTCAGTTTTACTTTCATTAATCCTTTGAGGTGATGATAAAGATGATAATTTTTTAGAAACTTCTTTTCCTTATCCTAAAAATTCCATATTTCTTTTTGTTGGTTCTTCAATGACATAGTCTTTGATCATAACTCTAAGTATGATATATTTAGAAACCTGACTATGCTTCACTTTAAGAGAATATTTTTTTATTCTCTTCCATTATCTTTTGGTCAACTTCCTCTATTAAATATTTAGCCTCATATTTTTCAAAACAAAAATAAGTTTTCCTAATAGCTCTTTCCTATTTATTATTTTTCACTTCTTTAGTGGTTTCTTTCAAAAATACACTATGGGTATCAATTAACTTCATTATTAGATCATATAAAGAATTGATTTTTCTATTAATTTAATCCTCTTTTACTTGTACTTATGTTTCATTTGTTTTCTTTCTTCTCTTTGAAAGGTACAACCACTTTCACAGATTCTAAATCCTTTAATGATTTTAGTTTATTTTTCATAGGGACCTTATCTGAAATAGGATCTACTTAAGCTTTATTATTCTTTGGAAACTGAACTTCTAGATTCTGATCATCTCCTTCAACTCATTTATGGATTTTAACATACGTATCAATTGATGATTTTAAACAATTATTTTTTCCTTGAAATCGTAGGTCAATATCATTCTTTTTATTATTTCAAATTTTATTGGATTCTCTTTTTGCCTTTCCGAATGAGCTTTATTCTATAAAATTCACTCCTTCAGCAAATTTACAAGAACACTATTCAATATATATCCATATATAAATATATTCATCTTAAATACATTATTATGTATTTCTTATATGTAAGACCATACAAACATAGTCAGATTAATCTTTTTGAAATTTATGAGGTTTTCTAAAAAATAAACATCCTACATATTAATAGTGTCTTTGTCTCCATTTCTTAGTAGTAAAATGATGAAATACACTAAAAATGATTCTAAAACTAGGTATTAGATCCACATCCTTATGGAATTTATCATTAACCAAAAAAATAATTAGATTTTTATTCAAATTTAAAAAATTATCCATAAACTTTTGGTAGTTTTTGAGAAAAAAAACAAAGAAAAACCTCCAAATGGGAGTTCTATCCATTCAAAAAACAATTCTATGGTCAAGGTAAACTTACGAACATGGATCAAAAAAATTACCATCTTAACTTTTTCTTCTTTATAAAATTTATTAGATCCATAGAACTCACAAATTAGCAACAGCTAATAAAGTTCATGTTCTTCCATTATGGAAACAATCTTTCTTCATCCTTGTAATGTAATTGTATCCTTCAATATAAAATCATAATTTTCAAATATATCTAAACAAACCAGCCCTTATCTTACTATTTCTTACATAGAAATCTATTTGGATGATATTGACCGCCCGCAGGGCATCGTTAATTCCCATGGGGATAACCAAATTTTGTAAATTATTAAAACTCTGACAACCTAACTAAATATGCAGTATCTAGAAATTATGAGTGTCAAACCCATAAGGATGATCTATATGTTCTAAATTAATTATGGAAATCAAAAGTGATTTTTTTTGGTTTTTTTAGAGAAAAGAGAAATAACAGGAGAAAATATTGGGTTTGATATCAAGATGAGAGGCATGTCAGGTTCAATGTTTTTTAGGGTCATGTGCTAGGGATTTGATTGGTAATATATTTATTTAGTTTTGGTGTTGGAATTGGGTAGTCATGGATCCTTCTTCTTAGTATCCTTACCTAATAATGTGATTTCACCTTTGGAATATTCATCTAATTAGTACAAATGCAAAACTAGTAACCCAAGGCCTTATTTAAACATAACCGGCCCAGACAACATAATGGTCATATAAAAACTAAGGTAATTAATTGATGCAATAAAATAAATAACCTCAGAACTCAATCAATGGTCATGAAATTATAGAAATAGAATGAATTTGGAATTGATAGAATGATTTGTAGAAATCCAAAACATGCATAACAAATAGAAAATAATCCATAGCATCACTCCCCCTATAGTCAAATCACCTAACACAAATAGATTTACTCGATCATGCTAGGAAAGAAAATAATGGGAAGTATGGGTACCCAAAGAAAAAATACGGAGAAGAATGGTGGTTAAACCGAGCTTCATATCGTCACTCCATCGTTTGGCTCCTCCCTTGGTATCATTTGGCCTCCACTGGTCCCAGAGTGCTTTGGAAGGGCATCTGAGGGGCTCCTTTTATAGCCAATCCCATTAAAATCCTCAATTGTGGAATCTTTATTTATTTAAGTATTCCAACAATTACAAGGAATGTAATCCCTCCAATTTCATTAATCGTGAATCTCAGCAAAAATCTTCTCTGAAATCTTGTCCTGAAAAATGTCACGTCGTGTACTGTGGTTACATGATGTGTAATGGTCTTTCATAGAATGTAATGCAATCACAAATTTTCATGCACAAAAAATTCTATTTGAAAAAGTCACAACGTGTAACTGTATTAAATGATGTGTAATCATTCTACTTTATTTTTCCAACTCCACTTTATCTTCAAAAATCTGGTGTTGCGCCATGAGCATAGCTAAGTGGCATGAAATTTCTTTTTTCTCATAAATTATCCTCTTTTCATCCCTTTTTCAAAGATTCATCATTTCATATCATAAAACATAAAACAATTCAATTGTCTCCAAAATTGGAAATATTATTGATTTAAATACAAAATCAATACATTAAAACACTCTAAAATATATGCAAGGAATACACTTATCAGATACCATGATCATATCAGAATATGGGAAAAATTTCCTAAAAACTACAATACTTTCCCTTATTATAGAAATTAATGCATCTAACAAACATTTATTTCACCTATACATATAAGTATATTTTATAATTCAAAAAATCACCATATATTTACTTGATCTAAGGGCTCATATTTGATACCACCAAAACGCATGATGTCATATTTATTTTTAAAGGAATGGTTTTTAAAATAATTATGCTTTATGAATTCAAACATAATTTTAAAATTAGTATAAATGAATAATAATGTGAAATTCAAAGAAAAAAAGAAATAAAAATAAATGACCAATATCTCCACAAAAATCTAATGAATAAAAAACACTTCAAAAAAATCTGATGAACTGAAAATAATGTCTTAAAAATTGGAATTTATCTTCTATTTGAGAACGTCTTAATCATTATCTCTCAAAGTTTGTTCCATAAATGTTTTGATATAAGGTTTAAGTTCTTTGAAATATTAAAAACTATTTAAAAGTTATATATAAAAAATGATATATACTCCCCCTAAATAAAAGTAATAAATGTAATGTAGTAATAAAACATAAAGTAACATATTTATAAAAATATAAATTAGAATTACTAGAGGAATTGGTGATTGGTGTTTACCTACTAGTGTATAGAGATGTTCACATACTGAATTATACTTTTGGTGGATAGGCCTCCTTGGTTCTAGAAGAATTAAAAAATAAAATCTTTCTAACTTATAATTGATTTTATTTTGGATGTTCAAAAGTAGTAAGATCATTTGAGATAAATTCACGATGTATTCCAAAGGATTGAACTCAGTTCAATGAACAATTTTTCTTCCAATGATTTCCTCTTTGATATATAGTGCATAAGGGTTCCTGATTTGGAACAAAATAATTTTTTTGGTAGACTAAACTTTTGATGGTTTTACAGCCTAATCCAGATGAAGTTATATTAGTTATTAATTGACCACACATATTTTTGAATTATTCTATTACATTTGTAAACTTAGTCAAAATTTCTATAGACTTTTAATTTATTATCTAATCTTGAAAACCTTATCATCGTTATGATCAAAATATATATTCTTTATTTTCTTATTATAATTATCCTTATTCTAATTATTTAACTTTGGATGATATTCTGATGAATTGACTTTACTATTTCCTTTCATCTCAGTTGTCAACTTCATGATTTTACCTTTGGAATTATCAAACTCAGAAATAATTTTGACATTTTTTCTAGCTTTAATAAGTTTATCCTCAATCTTTTAAAAAATAAATTTTCTTTCTGTAGTTTCATTTTTTATACTAGTGTACTTCTTATAAAAATTTTGATAAATATCTTCACATTAATTCATATAAGCTTTCAACTCATTAATTTTTTTCAGAACTTTTTTATCATAATTGGAATATGAGGATATTTCATCATCACTCTCACTTTCACTTTCTAAATCATTGAATCCTTTAAAATATAACAAAAAATTTAAGGGATTCAATAATAAGTCTTCCCATGAAAAAATTTCCATCAACATAAAATATTTTAATTTTTCTACTATCCTAACTATCTTCCAATGAAATATTTTTAATAGTTTCACCACCACTAATACTCCAACAATACATAACTTTAAAAAAATTATTTCCATTCTTTTTGGAATAATTTTTAGAATGTTTATTATCTCCCATTTTATATTCAGGATAATATAGTCAAATGTGAACTAGTATTCTACATTCATAGCATGTATGTTCAAATGAATCTTTTTTATCTAACTTTCTATCGTTTCTGTCATTCAAATAATATATTTTTAAATTCTAGTTTTTGAGCATCCTTATTTCCAAGTTATCTAGTTCACCCTATGTTGGTTCTTCTTTTCTATATCCTAAGGATTTATTAAAATTTATTTCAAAAACATCTCCTTGAGATATATAATTAAAAGATACTCCAATTTTCCTTATTTCCTTTTTAGTATCACATCTTAAACTTCTTTCATACTATATGAGCTTTCCAATTAATTGATATAAACTTAGTTTAAAAGTATTCATTATTTTATTGACAACTATTATTTTTGATTCATAATATTTAAGTAAAATATCTATAACCTTTTCAGAAAGTTGATTATCAGTCAACTCTTTTTATCTAATTAAATATAAATTATTTACTATATCCATGAATCTATTATGCATTTAAGCCCCAAATTCACTAGGTTGAAAATTAAATTATTGATAAAGATATATCAACATTACTATTTTAGTTTTAATAAATTTTGAAGTTCCTAAATTAGTAACTTCAAGTTTTTCCCATACTCTACAAGTTTTTATACATGAGGAGACTTGACTATATATATTTATATGAATATAACATAAGAGTGTATTTATAACTCTAAAATGTAACTAAAATTCATTATTTACTTCACTTGAAAAAGTAGCAACTTATTTTTCCAAAATTATATAACTACCAGTGAGAATGATAAAATTTTAAACACCTATATTAATAAAAAATGTCTCCATTCTATCATTATAGTACTCAAAATTATTTGTATCAAATACAAGTGGTATGTTTGGATTTAGATATTCAATTGATCTAACATGCATACCTTTCATAATTTAAAAAAATCTCTACGTATTATTAGGTGTGAGGAAACTGAAAAATGAGAATCTAATCAAGTAATGGAAAATTTTAGGTTAGTTTCAGATGTAGAAACTATGCTCTGATACCAAATTTTGAATAAAAAATGTATGAAAAAACACTACAATATGGGGGGTGAATTATATTTTGAAAACAACTATCAATTTTCATTCTATTTAAGCATTAATTTATTTTTTATTTTTAAATAATAATCAAATCAAATATCATAGTAAAAATTATTTATGCAGAAAAAATATAACCTGTATATAACATAATAAGTGTCATGGATATAAAGTAATTTGTATTTTTTCAATTAACGATAAAATATTTATAGCGGTGGAAATATAAACTAATTGTATTTCAGCAACCGATACAAGAATTATCTTAATGGTAATTTATAAAAGAATACATCATAAGTTTAAAAACTAAAGATGGAGTATCGATTAGTAAACCAAGTACTCCATTAAAAGGATATTATTAAAACTTCACATTTAGACCAAAGTGAAAGGTGGATCTGTAGACCTGATCTAAGGTATCCAAAATTATAAAACTATCATTAGGTGTCCACTTCTTAAATCTTGAAGCTTGGATACGTCTTCCTTACCCTATAATCTATCAATCAGCCTAATCATAATTTCCTACATCAATAACCTAAAGCTCAGTTTACCTGCTACTTTGATTGGTAGCTCGGTACTTCCACTACAACAACTTTTATCTTGGTATGACCAATACTTTAACCGATAGCTCAGTTCTATCTTCCAATCCATGGAAATCCAGAAAAAAATCATCATTGACACAAAAATTATAATAATAAAACTAAGACAAATATAAGGAAAACCTCAAAACAATATCTCTTAGATAAATCACTCAAAAAAAAAATATTACACCAATTGGAAGCTCTATGAGTAATAAGAAATTTCAAAGATTTAAAATCATCAACAACTTTCTTAATGTTTGTAGAAACTTTTGGTAAATTGTACTTTTCATGTTCAAGGAGTTGTTCTATTTATAGGCATCTTTATAACAAAATTCAATGATCATTTTCCATAAAACTTAGAGTCAGTTGCAATGACATCGGTAGTAACTTCAGCACAGTATGCAAATCAATCTACTGATGAGTTGAATCAACAATGCTATAGTGATTTGTATAACTAATGGATTTAATCTGGATTTGCTTATTTGTGTTATTGATTTTTCATGAAAACCTTAAACTTTCAATATTATAGAATTTCTTAGGCTATTTTTTTTATAAATCAATACCAGTAGTATTTTGTTAAACCTGAAATTATCAATAATTTATTTATTAGTTTTATATATTAAAATAATTAAATTAAAAAAATAACTTTAAGTTAGATAAAAAATAATTTAATTTTTTCATGGTTTTTAAAAAAATTAAAATGAATAAATTACTCAATAGTTTCCCCTTAATTTAAACCTTTACCTCATTTTACCTTTTATCATGGTAAATTAAATTTTTACCTTAACAAGTTTTTTTACCATAAATGACATCGACCTTTTTACCTAATTTCAATATATTGATTCTAAATTTAGATTACATTTAATATAATTAAATTTATAAATATTAGAAATTTAAATTTTAAATGAATACATAAAATATATAGAACAAATGGTTTTTATTTAAAAATGTCTTTTTTAAACATGAAGTGTTCTTAATATTATTTCTTATCAATTAGAAATTAAATGAGTTTTAATCTATTTTTTATAAATTGAAACATTAAATTTTATTAAAATCATCCTATAAAAGTTCTGAATTTAATTTATTAAGATAAAAGTACACAAAACATATAATAAATACTTCTTTGAAAAAATATCTTTGTAAAATTAAATGATTTTAATTACATCCAATTATTTATTTCTTAACTATTAAATTTTATCAATCCATTTGTATTAGAATCTTTCTTTTAATTTTATAAAAATTTAAATTTGTTCTTTAAAATAATAATAATATATAATGAATAAAAATACATATTTTTATAATAAATCATTTTAATTAATTATTATATTTTTATTTAATTACATAATTATATATTAAATTATATTTTTTAAAATTTTCACTAATAATCACACAAATTCAATGTAC
The DNA here is from genome assembly GCA_963277665.1 of Viscum album. Taxonomy (NCBI): domain Eukaryota; kingdom Viridiplantae; phylum Streptophyta; class Magnoliopsida; order Santalales; family Viscaceae; genus Viscum; species Viscum album. Next base: position 650,100,068 of record OY728119.1, read on the forward strand.
CTATTATAGAAAAGTATATCCAAATGACCATATATCTAACAACCATATGTATAATGGTCATATTACATTCCTATATATAGTCTTACATACATCTCTAAAATCATTCATCTTATTATTTAATTTCTTTGTCAATATTTTTATCATATTTTTAACGTGTTTTAGTTGTCATTGGTAGTATAATATTTATGGCGGTTTATGATTAGGAAAATTTCACCCTAATAATATTTTTAATTACATATGGTTTCATTACTTTAGTAATTTTATTAATTATATTTCATTTAGTTATCTGATAGTGTACTTCATTTTTTTATTGTAATATTCTACCATAATAAAATAATGAATTTTTAATTTTAGTTCAGTGTTGCATGTATCACAATCTATTGAACATGCATGATCTATTTAGAGGAAAATACATATAAAAATTGTGGGGTGCTGCAAAATTAAGTTTATCATAAACCCATACACAATTTCTATAGTCATGAGAGGTTATAGGAGTTGTGTTAGGGTTGTAATGATATAGGTATATTTTTTATTAATAATCATTATGCGTTTCTCTTTATTTTTCTGGATTTCTTTTATAATTCATATGTTGTTTTTTACTTTAAATTCACATGTTATGTAATGTTCGACCAATAATGATATAATTGGATTAAACCAAATGTATTAAAATGAGAAAACCCATAACCTTTTAGAGATATTGTTGTCACCACTTTTGTGTTTTTGATAAAAACTTTTTTTTAAAGAATAAATTTCTAGAATAAATAATTGATTTTTAATTAACACGTTCATTTATTGTTAGGCCAAGAAAAAATTATATATTTTCATCCAAATGATAAATGAATTATTGAAATAATTAGAGATACTAAAAGAATATATTTTATAACATATCTTGATTTTAATTGAAATCTTGGAAGGTTTCTTTTTACTTGTTTAAATTTTTGTGTCATTGTTCTTTTTCTTGTTTTATTTTCAATCCACTCCTATTTAATTACTCAGAAATTATTTAATTGGATAATCATATAGAATACATATGACTCGTGAATATGTTACTAATTATATATGGATCGACATAGATACCCCTCTAATATATAGTAGAGTTGGGGAAAATAATTTTCATGTCTCGTGATGGGAATATTAAACCTTTGTTGGAGGGAGACTTGATGCAGCTTGTGTTTTAAGTGGAATCTAATTAATTCATGCTCTTTTTTTCATTTTATTTTTTATTTTCTTTTTTATGCATACCCCATCCTTCATATCCTAATGGAGAATTATTCCACCAGAGATTGGAATGCCTTTAATTGAGAGGAATTTTATCTATATTATCTTGTAATGTTGTACTCATTTCGGTAGAGTACCACCCATATACGAATGATGGTTTTTAATATGAGGAAAACCCATGTATATTATATAACCCACCCTCTTATTTACCAAATAATTCCTTGAAGTTTAATGAAAATTTTATTATCAATGATGGGATTTCTCATTGAATGATAATTGGACCACATTGGAAGGTTAGAAGGACATTGAATTTTAGTAGAAAACATTTTTAGATAATAATTAACATGGATGATCTAAATAACTATTAATTTGAGTATCACATTACTATTTTAACCAAAGAATCATTTCATGTTATAAAACCTAAAGGTATTGAGTTAATTCTCTTGAAAATGATTTTTCTTGTATTGCAATTGAAAATGGGGATGCATTGTATTATGACAATGTTGAAATTAAATATTCATTTAATTATGAAAACTCAATTGATGTCTTATATTCTCTGAAGTAATTTGTTGATAATTTTCAAGATATTGGCATTGAGGACCATGGAAAAATAGAGGATCTATATATATTATACCCACCACCCATGAAACAAGAATAGTTCATACAATTTTTCCAAAGGGAGGTGGATGATACAAAGACCATTGAAGAAACATGGGTCATTCTCCAGTGTTTTGAGCCATAGAGTAGAACTACTACAAGTCAAATCCTCTTCCTTCTTAAGAGAAATAAATTTCCTTAAAATAGGAAGGCACCAAACACATTTTTTGTCTACTAAGAATAAATTATATTCACCTTTAAACTACTTATTGTTTTCTATACTTAAGTCTAGAGAAAGACAATAAACAAAAGTGATTTTTGAGAGGCAACCCTGAGCCTCTTATCCTCCCTCTCATTTTTCATTTTTAATAAATATATGGAATGTGTGTTATATAAATATATGCCATGTACATTTATATTTATTTACTTTAATCTATATTATTTAAATAAATGGGTACATGTATATTTATGTGAGCATATGTCGTGTGTTCGTATAAAAAACATTTTTTTATATATTTATATGTGTATCGTGTGTGTTTTTATAATATTAGATACAGTATTTTGTATTATATATATATGAGTATTTTATTATATCATATATATATATATATCATATTTATTATAATTATAATATAATGTATAATATAAATAAATAGAAATTAAGTGAATTAATAGCAATGAATCCTATATTGGCGACATGATAGCTTGAGGGTATTTGAGTCGTCGCCAGCTCAAATCCCTTTGCAACATTCATTGGTATAAGGTTATTTCTTTTTAACCTTATTTTTTATCATGAAGTATGATATTTATATAAATATTAAATATTATACATTATAAATATAAAACTGATGACAAAATTTGATCAGTTGGTTGAGTCTCTACCTAAGTCTAAAATACACTGGTTCGATTCCTCCTAACCAGCCTAATTCTATCCTATTTTCCTTAAAAAAAACTCACACATCGTGTGTAGGAATTTATTCCATGATTATATATATAAATAAATAAATTAAAAATATAATAAATATATAAATATAATAATAATAATAATCAATTAAAAAATCAAAAATAAACAAGTACATGGTTTGTGGTCTCATTGTACATGTTGTGTAGTCCGCTTTAAATTCCCTAGGGTCATTCACTTTGGCATAAATCTTATTATCCCACCCTTTTCTCCATTTGCGCCTTATCTTGTAAGCCACCAATGAATCTAATATCTTGGGTTTTTTCATGCTTCCATTCTCTTATATTTTTAGTAGTCTAAGTAATTTCTCCCTAACACCCTCATTTTATTGATTCCACTGATATTTAGGGATTTTAGTAGATTGAGTGGAATTTTTGTTGAAATTTATAAATACATGGGAACACATTAAGAACACATGAAGTGTGACTTTATACAAGAGTAGATAGTTCCCCACACATCATTTTGATAATATACTACGTGTGCATTTGGAATACATTGTGTACTTTTTATGTCTTCTAGGAAAGCCAAATTATGTGTACATAAAATGGGTAACCAATTACCCATACATGATGTGTGCATTTAGTAAATGTCATGTACTACCATTGCCTACTTGAGTATCCCACTTTCCATGTTCCCTTCTGTACACATCCTAATCTGGTGTACTAATACAATATATATATATATTCATTATACACATGTTGTGTAGTTTCTTTTATCATTTATATTGGTGGTTGATCCATGTATTTAAGTTACATGGGATTACTCACTGTTTACCATTACAAATAATGTACTATGACATTAAATTCCATGCATTTAAAAAAACTCATTTTTTATTTTTCATTTTTTTACTTTTCCTTTGTTCAATTCTATGTTAGATGTGGGAAAATCTAGTTTAGGTGGGATGTAACCCACCTATTTAGTAGCGGAGGAGTATCCCATGCCACAGAGAGTACACATGGAGGTAGAGGTGCAGCAGATGACTGTTGAAATTCTAATCTCCTAGCCACTAGTGTTGGTTGTTCTTACTCTCACTGTACTAATATCTAGTGTTTTATCTCTAGGAGCACCATCTAGTGTAGTAGGAATAACACCACCTCCTCCACTAGTTAATGTGACATAACACCCATCAACATCAATATATGGGTCATGCAGTAGGGAGAAGTTTTCAAATTAGGCTCCTCAGCCATACCCTTGCCTTGTATTTGATGCATAGAGCCCTTCCAGTGACTGCCTATGGGGATTTTCAAAATGTAAAATACAAGTGGGTATCCTAGTTCTTAACACACACATCTATTATAATTTCTCTAGGTTATCACTCCATCCTTTCAAGATTTAATTTTAGAGTTTGTATCCATGTTTTAGTTTGATGAGTTATCCTATCAAGAAGATCTGGGTGATATTGAATAGATTATCTAGTTACAACTAGGTGGGTAGACCTTCTCGATCATTATGGGTGAGTTTAGTCGAGGGTGAAACTTTTACCCCCATATCACCACCCTACACCATATTTCCAACCTCATCAACCCAAAACAATAGTATCTTCTCATTTTGTAGTGAGATAAAGTTTAACCTAATGTCTCATATTCACCCACCTCGTAGAGAAGCATGTTGATCATTTCCCCTACCCTTCAACTCATCGACCATTGAATTAGAACTATCTTTTTCCTACTCGATGAGGATGCAAGAGTGATCTTCGTGTGATATATGGATATTATTACCAACATTTTCAAAAATAACTACCTTGAACTCTTAAATTTTCCCACCTCATATTTCCATTCCATTTCACCAACCATTAGGGTAACCTGAATGGTGGCTTCTACACCACTCAGTTGGCACATATCCTACGGTTTTTTGATCTCTCTTCTCCTCAAAATATCATAGGTTCTCCTTAGTATATGAACTATATTATTCTTATTCACACAGGGATGGTTCAAAAGTGGGGATACACCTATGTCCTCATACATGAGTACCCCATGACTACTATAGAGGGAAAACCCCTAATACCTCATAGAGGTGTTGTTGATATAGTACCTCCACCAACTCCACATATTGTAGACCCTCCCCCACTCGCTCCTCTATATCATTTTTATCCTCTTACACCCATACACCACCCACCCTCAAGCCTCCCATAATTGATCTGTCCACATCCCCACCATTAATTATACCATTAACCGAGTATTTGGTTCTCTCTCAGCTGGATCACATGGATAGATGCTTCAATATAATGGAACAATGCTTTTATAGCATTGAGGGGTATATTATTTAACTACAAATGATCATGGTCCACATTTTCCAGTATCTAAAATGTATTTTCTACATTCCTCAGCTGCTTTGACTGACCCACAACCATAATATATACTAAGAACCTATTATGAGATACAGTTTGATCATATCACTATCACATTTGAAGAGTTGGGAATATCCTTAAATCCTACCATACAATATCTCTCAAAATGTACCTTTACATTTATTGAGGATCCTTCTACTGAAGCTTCCACAAATTAGATATAGAAGCAGACCTAGGATCGCTGGATCCATCTCGCACTGATGAGTCTGTCCAAGCACTGATGGTGATATTTCAAGTCATTTACACTTTTGGGACCACTCCGTGACTAATTTTGATACATTTTGTTTATTATATATAACTTCTTTTATGGTTTTATATGGTTCTTGAGTTTTATGTAGATTTATTCAAGTTCACATTGATGGTTATTCATTTTATTAGGGGTTCCATTGCATACCTACCATTATCATATGGATTTGTGGTGTTTATTATAGTGACCATAGCCTTTTACACATATTATTACATGATTTTAAGTATAATTAACCATTAAATATAAACCAAGGATCGTAAAATCTAGTGTCTTTAGAAGATTAGGTATATAAAACTAAAAATATGGAAGTAGAATAAATTATATTTATATTAATCATCCATAATGAGATCCTAAATTACTTTGAGATCATACATATTCATAGGATAATCTAGGGAATACATAGACAAAAGGAGGATCTAAAAGCCCCATAGGGGAATAAATATATAAATAAAGCATAGCACATGTGTTAGAAGGAATAAAATGATGAAATAAAAAGGAATAAAAAATTAATAAACATATGGAATCATAACATGTATAACATGGGATCATGTAATAATTGAAACATAGGTTTTTTTATGAACATAAAATATGACATAAACATGATTCAAGTCTAACTACCAAGACTATATCACATGGTGGACAAAGTCCCATAAAGGAATCAGGTTTACTCCATGTCCCAACATGATGTATCATGAGACGAAAACATTACCCAATGAATTGGAGCACTATATGGGTGAACCAATCATAACCTATTCATGAATATGTTTTCCACATAAATAATCAAACATAAGGGATAATCATAAGGGTTAAACATAATGGTTATCCATGAAAAGAAATGGTTATCATAATCATGTTACATGGAATAACCAAAGAGTGTATTGTAATGGTGGACCAGAAAAAAGGGATTTAAATTATTCATGGACATTCATAAGGGATAATAGGAATATTGGAAAACTTATGTCTAAATTAAGTGAAAATATGTAAAAAGAGTGTTTAATAAACTATAGAAATGAGACACTTTTGTGTAGTTTATGGGAAAATATAAAAGATTATTTAAGGTGAAAAAAGGCATAATTATCTGTATAAAACTGGAAATGAACTAAGACAATTTTTCATAAAATAATATTTATTTTAGAAAAATATTGGTGGCTTAAAACAGATTATGGATTGTGCTTGAAAATGGGTAAGAAATTGGGAAGTTCCATTCAATTGGGTATGCTTATCAGGGGAAATTAAAAAGGGAATCTTATAAAACATGTATTTCCCCATCAAAGAAATAATAATTGAGATAGGTGAAGATTTTTAGAACATACACACAAAATGTAGGAGTAGTACATAAGAATAACTAAAAATTACATTAGGGTAATAAAGAGAAATCATAACTTGAAGTAAAATTGGGTGTTCAGAGAGAATCTCTTACCTTATGTCTAAAAGTGTTCTTCACTTACACTTAATGTAATGAATAATCAAATTTTATACATTAATTAATTAATTTATAACCTATTATACATGTATTTTATTTATTATAGTTTTATTAATTTCATTTATAGCCTTTTTTATTAGTTATAATATTCAATTTCTTCATTCTGAGAGTGTTCATTTTATGATTTTATGATAGGTTCCCTTGAGTTTAATTATGAGAATTATTTTAAAATGGAAGAAAAACTCAAAAATTTGAATGATATGGTATTAATATAATTTTATAATTTTAAATGGTTACATATATCATATTTTTCATATATTATAATTATTCATTAGATAAAATTTTGATGAAGAAAATTATAAGTTTATTTTGGATACTTTTACGACAATCACGAATTAGTATCATTTTATTTAATAATATGTTTATATAATGGTTCTGGAAAATTAAATAAGTTGTAATACATATATTATAATTTGTTTTAACTATAAAAAAATTTATTTCCAGCCTTTAATGAGGTAATTAAAAATGAAAACTCATCGTCCATGAAGGCGGTGAATCGACACCTCACGAACGATGTTTTCATTTTTAGAACAAAGGGAGAGGAGAAGAGATTTGATGATGGATATTACATTAACATAATAACATTACAATATATATATTATATGATAGTTATAATGTTACTTTGGAGAGGGGAGATGAGTGAAGTAAAAGAAAATAAAATAAATTAAAAGAAAAAGAGGGAGAGTTTTACCTCTTGAGCATCATCTCCTTGAGAACATCCTTAAGGCACTTGGAAATAGTCGTTTGGTGAGACCAGAAAGACCAAAACATGGGGAAGATATTTTTTATAGGAATTGGGTAGAATATAAGAAATATTCAAGGCTTATAAGGTGTGAGTAGAAGATGTGGTAAGGGGTGGTATTTATAGTGGGAGGAGAGGGGTATTTTTTTATTATTGTATTCATTTCTTTATTATTTTGGTTCAAGACTACCAATAGTTTTTATTATTGTAACTAAGTATAGTAACTAGATCATGTGAGTTCTAGATAATAGCCACTTACTTCATCCATGACTCAACCATGGCTCAAAAATTCATTTAATTACTTATAATGTTAAATATCATAAATTACCATATTTAACTATTCAAAAAAAATTAATTAATTTAGAAAATTTCAAAAAATGCACCCTTACCATTTTTTGATGTGTATATTTCAAAAATGGATTCCATTTTATGAAAATAATTTTCTAAATATGATAAATTTAATGTTTAATTAAAATAATAAAATATCGATTTTAATATTATAACTGATTTATGACACTTTGAAAAATTAATTAAGGTCACATAAAACTATCTTATAATCATAAGACAAAATAAATATTAATTTATGAATCTACTTTATAAAAGTATTTTTTTTAAATCATTATATTAATTATAAAATTGAAAATAAACATTTATGTTTTACAAAAAAAACCAATAATTAATTTATCATTTTTAAACATTTATTTACTTATTTCCTAAAATAAATATATTATATATTCATTAATAAGATACCAAAATTTTATTTATAATTTCATTGGTGGTGTTACTTTTCTATTGGATGGTTTAATTTTCATAATGGTTGCATTGCTATTCAAACAGTCAAGTTACTATTCCATGGGTATAGGTTCCTTAATTTCAATAAATACCACTTATTTAATTATTTATTTATGAAAATGTTTTTATATTAGGTTATATATGTGATATATGTGTTTTATACTATATAACATAATTTTAATATGAAATTTTGAATGATAAAATTCTAGGTCATTGCATTCTTCCCCCTTATAAAATTTTGCCCACAAAATTTCATTTTAAATTATAAGTTGAAAACAATTATGGGTACTTATCCATAATTACTTCATCCAATTACCATGTTACCTCTTCATACTTATGGTTCATCCACAATACTTTGACCGGATGATTAGTCTTATTGGGTAGAACTTTATCTCTACGGTCTAAGATCTTCACAGACTTCTCCTCATATAAGAGACCATTTTCCAATTGTACCACCTCTGAATTCAATACATGTGAGGGATATGGTATTTAATTTCACAATAGGGATAAATGAAATAAATCATGTACTTGAGACATGGTAGGTGGATGTACTAGTCGATAGGCCCCAACTTTAACATGATCAAGAATCTCAAAGAGGTAGACGTACCTGTGACTCATCTTTACTTTCTTCTCAAATCTCAAGATCCTCTTCCATGGACATATGCAAAATAATACCATGTATCCAACCTTAAACTATAGGTCCCATTGATTATTATCTTCATATCTCTTATGTTAACTTGAGGAAGCCTAGATATGCTGCTGAATGGTTTTCCAAATTTCTACCATCTCTTCGACCATTTCAGATCCCAGTAGCTTCCGTTCACCGACTTCATCTCAATGTTTTTATGTTATGAATATTTTATCATAAAGGGGTTCATATATAGACATTTGGATGATTTAGTGGAAAATATTTTTGTATGAGAACTCAAACAGAGGTAGATGTTGGTCTCATCCTACCTTGAAGTACATAGAGCATTCTCTCAACATGTCATCTCATTTCTGAATAGTCCACTCTTATTGGCCATTAGTTTGATGATGATAAGTTATATTGAAGTTCAACTCTGTGTTTAGATGATGTTGGAGACTTTTCAAAAATGTAGAGGTAAATCTCAGATCTTGATCAGATACAATCGATAGTGGTACTTCATCAACCTCACCACTTCTCTAATGTATATCCATGCAAGTTGATCGAGTGAGAATTCCCCTTGATTTGCGATAAAGTGATTTTTCTTTGTAAGAAGATCCAAGATGATCCATATAGAATTATTTCCCATAGATTTGTTTAGAATTCTAGTGAAAAGGTCTATGGTGATGTTTTCCTATTTCCATGTTGGTATGGGTAATGGTTTCATCATTCCCTTAGACCTTTTCCTTTCAGCCTTAACTTCCTAAAATACCAAGCAATTTGATATATATTTAGAAATATCCTTATTCATATTGTCCCACCAATAGTGATCTTGGAGATCTCAATACATCTTTGTGCTCATTGGGTTAATAGACAAGTTTGAGCTATGTTCATCATTAAAAATCTCTTTCTTTATCTCTAGATTGTATGGTACACATAATCATGACCCAAATCTTATGAATCCTTCCTCATAAATTTTTAACTCTGAGGATTTCCGATTTCTGATAGATTCCATTTTTTATGAATTTCCACATCATTTCTTTGAGCATCTTTTATTTTCTCGATGAGGGATGGTTGAGAAATAATTTGAGAAATTATTGATGGTGTTCCTTCCTTAATGATTCCCATGTCTATCCTTTATAGATCTAAGAAGATTGGATCCTACTCAATTCTCATCATTGATAATATTGTCGGATCCTTTCTACTTAGAGCATCTTTCACTTTATTTTCCTTACCAGGATGGTAGTGGATTGAGAATTCATAATCCTTGATGAGTTATAACCATATTCACTGGTTCATATTAATCTATTTATGTGTGAATATATATTTTAGGCTCTTATGATTAGTATATATCTCACAATTCTCCCCATATAGATAATGTCACCAGATTTTCAGCTTAAAGATCACAACTGCCAAATCCAAATCATGTTTGGGATGGTTTTTCTCATTAATTTTCAACTCCCTTGAGGCTGAGGATTTCAATTTATCATTTTTAATTAGTAAATATACCAATCCCTTATTTTTGTAATCATTGAATACCATAAAGAGTTCCCAACATTTCGTAAGTGTGAGTATTGGTGCAGTGCTAATCCTTTTTTCAACTATTTGAAGAAATATTCGCATTCACTGATTCAAACAAACATTACTCCCTTATGAGTCAGCTTGTTTAAGGGATTTTAAAATCATGATAATTTCTTCACAAATATTCAGTAATACCCAGCTAGACCAAGGAAGCTACAGATCTCCATTACATATGTTGGTATGGGCCAACTTTCAATTTCCTTTTTCTTGGAAGGGTCCATAGGTATTCCTTTGCTGGTGATAAAAATCCCCAATAATGATAATTACTCTATTTAGAACTCACATTTACTATAATTTTAATATATTTTCTCCCTTAAAAAATTATTTATCATAGTGTTCAAATTCTCCTTGTGTTCCTTCTTACTCTTGGAGTATATTAGAATATCGTCGATAAAGATTACCACAAATTTGTCAACATAATCTCTAAAGTCTCTATTCATTAATTCCATGAAAATTTCTAGATAATTAGTGTGTTTTAATGGCATAACTATGAACTCATAGTGTCAATAACTCATTCTAAAGGAAGTCTTGAGAATAACTTCCTTCTTCACCTTTAATTAGTGATATCATGACTGAAGGTACAACTTAGAGAAATAGTTGGAACCACATAGTTGATCAAAAAATCATCTATATATGGAAGGGATACTTGTTATTTATCATGATTTTTTTAATCTTGAGATGATCAATATAGAGGTGCATTGATCTATCTTTCTTTTTGAAAAAGAGGAATGGAACACCCCATGGTGAAGCACTTGGGCGTATGGAACCATTGTCCAGATTATCTTGTAACTACTTATTCAGTTTTTCCAATTCAATGGTGACCATTCTATAAGTATTCTTTAATATATATATATATATCTAGGAATAAGTTCAATTGATAACTCAACCTCTTAGTTATGAGGAAGATCGAAAAATTCTTCAGGGAATGTGTCTGTGTAGTCTTTCACAGTGGGTACGTATTTGATCATGATTCTATCCCTTATCTCAATCATTTGATCTAGATATTATTTCTTATAGGGAAATGATATCCATAATTGATATTATTATTATTAAGGAGATTCATCCTCCTACTTACACTTGTACAGAATTGGAGGATGCATCAGGATGTGAAGAGTGATCTCCCTTTCCTGATAGTTGATGTTGGATTTATATAGGGATAGCCAATCCATGCCCAAAATAACATCAAACTCTATTAAAGGAATTTGGATATGATTTTCAAGAATTTAATTTCTATAAAATTAAACAGGTGATACAATAATTAAAGAATTTTCCCCCAATTAAATCAATTAATTTGGGTTGGTGACTTGATGTACTTCAGAAACATACAAGATATGCTAATATATAATGAATGGAAATACAACACGACAAACACAAATCTAGTTTAAAGGTTGATTTTACTTAAATAATTATGATCCATCTCTGCATATGGTATTCCTCATTCCCTTGGTCTTGGAGATTATTGGTGCCCATTATGCTTGTCATCCCTTAGAAGAGAGTATTGACTTTGATAATTCCCAACTTCTCCACATTTACAACATAGAACTGTATATGTTACCCTAGTTTGAATTTTAATTCCCTACATATTTTTAGTAGTAATATTCATTTTTCTTTAGAAATTGACCACTTTATGAAATTATTTTCCACATTTGAAGCATTTCTTGGTCCCCTTGAGATAGATTTTGGGATGCTTCTTCCCACTTTTTGACACGTAGGAAATTGATTCTTATTTTATTTATTATCTTTATTATTTGATCTTCTATGAGACACCATAATTATGTTATTTGATGTGTTGGGAAACTAAAATATATTACAGTTATTAATTGTAACATGTGATAAATGGATTTTTATAAACACAATATGTGTTACTCCAACTTCCATTATATTAGGTTTATCATTAGTGCAACCATTGCATTACCTATCACATTGATTATCGGAATGATTTCTCCTATTTCTCACCATTAACTAAGAAAAATAGAATAAAATTAAGGGGGCTTGAATACTTAGATAATTATCATGTAGAAAAGGAAAAATTGTATATATAAGGATAAACTTATAAATGGAATGTATATCCTATCTTGTAATTCCCTAAGTTTTAATCTAAATTATCCATGGTGATAGAATTATCCCTAGGGTTATTACTAAAGTTTTCTATTGCAAATTTTCAAAAATAACTATACCATCATCTAATAACAATTATAGAGACCCTATCCGTTTACATATATTATTACATTATTTTAATCATAATTAACCATTAAATTCAAAACAATGATCATAAAATCTAGTGTCTTTGTAATATTAGGTACATAAAATAGAAAACATGAAAATAGAATAAAACATATTTATATTAATCATACATAATGAGCTCCTAACATCCTATGAGATCTTACATCTTCATAAGATAATATAGGGAATGCATAGACAAAAGGGGTAATCTAAAAGCCCAGTAAGGTAATACATATAGAAATAAAGTATAGCACATAGGTTAGAAGGAATAACATGATGATGTAAAAAAGGCATAGAACATGAATAAACATATAGAATAATAAAATGTAGAACATGGGATCATGTAATAATATAAACATATGAATGTGGTAGAAACTTACAACATGACATAAACATGATTCCATGCTAACTTCGAAGACTATAGCACCTGGTGGACAAAGTCGCATAAAGGAATCAGGTTTAATCCTTGTCCCAACATGACGTATCATGCGACTAAAGCATTACCCAATGCATTCAAGCACTATATGGGTTCACCCTACATAACACGTTCATGAATATGTGTTTCAAATTAATAATTAATATAATGGATAAACATAAGGGTTACCCCAAGAAAGAAATGGGTATCATAATCATGTAATATGGCATAACCAAAGAGTGTATCATAATGGTGTATAAGGAAGAAAAGATTTAAATTATGAATGGAAGATAATAAGGAAAAATAGGCATAAATAATGAAAAATTATGTTAGATAAGGTGAAAACATATAAAAATATTGTTTAAGAAACTTTAGAAATGAGCCACTTTTGTACGGTTTAAGGGAAAATATAAAAGAGACTTTAAGGTGGACAAAGGAATAATTGTTAGAATAAAACTAGAAATGAACAAAGATAGTTTTTAATGATAAAAATAGTGATTTTATAAAAATATTTTTGGCTTAAAATAGGTTATGGGGTGTACTTGAAAATGGGTAAGTAATTGGGAAGTTCTCTTTAATCGGGCTTGCTTATTGGGAGGAATTAAAAAAAGAACATTATAAAACATGTATTTACTCATAAAAGAAAGAATAATTGAGATAAGTAAATATATATGGAACATAAAAACATAATTTAGGAGTAGTAAATAATAATAATTAATAATTAAATTGGTTTAAGAGAGAGAAAGTGTTGCTCGAAGGAAAAAATGGGGGTTTGGAGAGAATCTCTTACCTTATATCTGAAAGTTTTTTACACTTACACTTAATGTCCTAGATATTAACATTAGTCACATTAATTAATTAATTAATAAACTATTATAAATTTATTTTATTTATTATAATTTTATTAAGTTTATTTATGTCCTTTTTTATTAGTTATAAGATTAAATTTTGTTGTTATGGGAGCATTTGTTTCATGATTTTATGATCGATTCCCTTAAGTTTAGTTATGGGATTTCTTATCAAATGGAATCAAAAATCTATAATTGGAATGATATAGTATTAATATAATTAAATAATTTTAAATTTTCTCATATATCATTTTTTTTATTATATGATAATGATTCATTAGATAAAATGATGATGAACAAAATTATTAGTTTATTTTGGCGGTTTTTACAACCATCATGAATTAGTATCATTTTATTTAATAATTTGTTTATATACTAGTTAAAGAAAATTAAATAAGTATTAATACATATATTATAATATTTTTTAACCATAAAAATGGTTTTATGACCATTCTTGAAGGCGATAATGAAAAAAAAACTCATCGTCCACGAAGGTGGTGAATCGACACCTCACAGATAATGTTTTTATTTTTTAAAAAAAATGAGCGAAGAAGAGATTTGATGATTGGTATTACATTAACACAATAACATTAAAATATATATACAATATTGTAGTTATCATGTCACTTTGGATAGGGTAGGTGATGGAAGGATAAGAAAATAATATAAATTAAAAGAGAAAGAGGGAGGGTTTTACCTCTGGAGTGTCGTCTCGTTGAGAACCTCCTTAAGGCCCTTGGAAATGGCCTTTTGGTAAGACCAAAAATACCAAAATGTGAGGAAGAGATTTGGGAGAGGAATTTGGAAGAATATAAGCAATATACAAGTCTTATAAGGTGTGAGGATAAGAGGTGGTATTTATAGTGGGAGGAGATGGGTGTTTTTTATTATTTTATTTATTTGATTATTATATTGGTTCAAGACAATAAATTGTCATGACCCACCTTCACCAAAAGGAGGGAAGGGTCAGAAGATTGTCAGACCCTTCCTTCTTTAGGTTGAAGGAGAGATAATGACCCCCGAAACCCACCTTCAATAGGTCCCGGAGTGGCGACCAGCACCAAGGGTATAAAATCACACACTAAATGGAAGGCATTACCCTTTTTCTTTTAATAGGATCAGAAGATAAGATAGTAAATCCCACAACACCAAAACTGAAAGTGCAAATAAGGATGAAAATAAACCATTCCCATATGCATGTTCAAAGGTAAAATATAAAATTCACAAAACTCCAAAGGTAAAAAGATACCAAAAAAAGGGAAACAACAATAACAACTACCCCAAAGGTCCAAGCTAGTACGGTCCCGCATGATCCCTGAAGTCCTCCTAGAAACCTAAAAGCAGTTTTATATATGTAGGGTGAGCATACAAGTATACTCAGTAGGGAAAACCCAAAGACTCTCGTGCACAAGTGGGGAGGCATACTAATTCCCTATAAGAAAAGAGATAACCAAGAACCTAGCAAGGAAACTAACCACCCAAGCCTCACCAAGGCACACTCCCTAAATAACGCAAGTCAAGTAATGTATAGTATTAGCACATCGATGTTTGAGTACCCTACACAACTTTACCACTGGTTATTGAAGACATCCTATGCATTGGACCAATCCTACCATTCTCATCGCAGTCCCACTGTCATACCCCGCCCGCACACACCTGGGACACAACCTCACCGCGGTCCCACTACCAAACCCCACCCGCACACACCTAGGACACAACCTCACCGAATTCCCACTGAAAAACCCCACCCACGGACACTTAGGCCACAACCACCACGCGTAACCACACCCACAACCACCTGGGTCAGAACAACTACTGCCACGCCCAAAGACACCTGGGACTCATCTCGAAGACACTTGGGAAACAACCTGCCCGCAAACACCTGAGCCAACCACCACAACCACCCTGCCCAAAGATTCTTGGGCTAATAATGGGCTTCAAGACATCACAGCCTACCTGTAGAGTCTTGGGCTATCTGGGAAAGGGATCAGAAAAGGAGCTAATAACTATCCACTCATAGGAGTGTTGGGAAAAACACCCTCCCCCATGAGGTGGGGGTGTTCGGCACAATGTGCTCAACTTGGGTAGGGCATGAATAAGAAACACAAAAACTACAAGTATATGTATATGTAATAAGCACTCACCCAATCTAGGTTTTTCTTCAGCCAGCCTAAAGAACACTATCCTTACTATTCATCGATAAGGGAAGAGAACAGCACCCATGCCCAAGTCACGACTCACACCAAAACAAATCCTCATTTGTCCCATCCTTGTTTTCATGTTCAGTAATAATGTTTAAATAAGTTTCTACACCTACTTGGGAAACTAGTGAGCATAAGCACCAGCCAAGGAAAGAGTACACCCAATAACAATTTAAACATTCACACCCGGTTCTCTTGTAAAAACACATCAAGCGAGACCCCTCTAAGTATTGGAACCAAAGAAGGTCAAAGTGAGATACAGTCCCAAGTTCCCAGAACTATGAATAAGAAGGTTTCACAACAGAAGATGATCTCACCCCAATTCATGATACAAACAGAGGATCCCATCCTCACCCACATCACCCCAGCAATCTAAGCCCCTATCCAACCGTGGAGGAAACAACCAAACCAATACTACCAACACAAGGCAGACTCAACAGGTATTTTCATATTTAAAAGATTCAAAACTCCATGATTTCAATTCCACTGGGCTTAAACCGGGGTTATCATAGAAAAGGAGTTGATCCTGGTGCTTTAAATTTATTTAGCTGAATATACGTAATTAACCAATTTCCTTTACACAGCAAAAGGTTCACAACCAAAATACAATCCATTTAAACATCACAAGGGGAAAGGGTTTATTAGTGCACAGATAAAGACCACCAATGGCCATGATTTTCAGTAGGCGTAATCACACACAATTCAAAAATCATTAATCATGAAAGAGGATAAAAACATAGCAGCATCATCGATCACACCCCTCCCCTTCATTCTTTAGAATCAGTTTATTATCTTCATTAAAGTTTGGTTCATCCAATTCTACAGAAGCAGTAGCGTACCCACCTTGCAATATACACAGAAAGGAGAGCCGAAGGTGAAACCCAGACTTTACTGATCAAGGATCGACGTTAAGTCCCCGTGTGATTAGCAGGAGCTCCACGGAACACGATCAAGGAAAACATCGCCGGGTTACAACTCGTTGGGAGGAAGGGTACTCCGATGGCAGGTTGATCGAGAAAAAGAAACATAGGGAGAAGAATTTAGGTTATAAAGGCTGAAAAGGGCTGAGATACAGCACACCTGGGACGGTTAAGATACGGAGAGAAAAACTCGAAACCACGTAAGGAGCGGGATCATGGGTTGACCACGTGGCTGGGACACCACACACGTCATTAAAGGGTCCCCGCCTTTCGGGGTGGTTTAAACCGACGCACACCAGGGTACCTCACCAATCATTTAATTAAACGACATTAATGGGCATTAAAACAATCTTAAAGGGGTCAAAACATGGTTTAAAAACCAATTTGCGCAAAAAGAGGCGCCACTGGGAAAACTCGTGGTCACCAGTAGGCTAGGTCTACCGATAGGCCGAGCCACCGGTAAGCCAAGGCTATTGGTAGGCCAAGCTACCAGTTGGCCAAAGCTACCGGTAGGCCGAGACACCGGTAATCCAAGCTACCAGTAGACCAAGATACCAGTAGGCCGAGCTACTGGTAAGCCGAGCTACTGGTAAGCTGAGCTACCCGTAGGCTGCGACTACCGGTAGGCCGAGCTACCGGAACGCCGAGCTACCGGTAGACCGAGCTACCGGTAGGCTGAGCTACCGGTAGGCCTGCTACTGGTAGAAAGAGCTACCGGTAGGCCGAGCTACCGATAAGCCGACCTATCGGTAGGCCAAGGCTACAGTTAAGCTTCTAAGCTGTGATAGCTTCCCAGGATACCCCGAACATCTAAACATCACTTTTTCACCAAGTAATGGACCCCAAGACCCCGGGCCATTACATAAATAGTGTTGATTATTGTGACTAAGTATAGTAACTAGACCATTTCAGTTTGAGATAATGGCCACTTACATCATCCATGACTCAACCATGAATCAATGATTTATTTATTTACTTATAATGTTAAATATCGTAAATTACCATATTTCGTTGTTCACAAAAAATTCAACTATTTTATAAAAATACTAAAAATACACCCTAACTAGTTTTTGACATGTAGATTTCAAAAATGGAATCCATTTTATGAAAATTATTCTCTAATATTAGAAATTTAATTTTTAAATAAAAATATAATTTATTCAAAAAATATTGATTTTAATATTATAACTAATTTTATGACACTTTGAAAAATTAATTAAGGTCTCATAAAATTTTATTATAATCATAAGACAACAAAATATTAATTTATGAATCTATTTTATGAAAATAAATTTTCTTTTAAATCATTATATTTGTTATAAAATTTCAAATAAACATTTACGTTTCACAAATTTACCAATAATTAATTTATCATTTTTAAAATATTTATTTACTTATTCTATGATATAAATATATTATATTTTCATTCATAAGATACATAAACTTTATTTATAATTTCATAGGTGAGGTTACTATTCTATTGGTTGGTTTACTATTTCTAATGGTCACATTACTTTTCCAATTGTCAAGTTACTATTCCATTAGAATAGGTTCCTTAATTTCTATAAATACCACATATTAAATTCTTAATTTATGAAAATAATGTTTTTATTAAGTTCTTTATGTGATGTATATGATTTATACTATATAAAATAATTATAATAAGGGAAATTTTATTGATAAAATTATGGGTTGTTTCATTTCTTGAGTAAAATTTTCCAACACTTTGAGATACCCACTACCCAAAGGATCATTTTTTGAATTTCTCTTTTTCATTCATTTTTTAGATTTAATTAATTCATCACTTCCCCATTGTAATTTCATTTCTAATCTCTATTCACCTACTCTATGTTACACATGGGGGTCATGTGCAATATTATGTGTAGGGGAGGGTACCTTTCACCACACTAAGTTATTTTCCTCAATACTGGCCAAGGATAACAATTTTATTTTGAGAATCACTCAAATGATGGTTCTGAAATTTTTTTCACAATTTTTATTAAATTAAATGATACTATGTGAATTAACTTGATAACATGACATTGTTTACATGTAAAAATTCCTTTAGTTAATTTCATTTGAAATTTTGGGAAAATCTTTAAAAAATTACATGTTAATGATTTGTATATGATAGAATATATTTCAATAGTATCGTTTGAAAATTAATAAAATTTGGATTTTTAAATTCCTTTCATATTATTTGGGAAGCATTACTTTGGGAATTTTAGATCCATGAATATGGTTAATACATAGTGTTAATTTTATAACCCTATGAGTTGTTTTTAATTAAAAAGAGGCTTATGATTTTCAAAAAAAAAATGAAATCCATTAAAAATTTCAAATTTTATGTTTTCTCTTGCAATGAAAAATTTGAGAGAAAATTTTTTGTCCTAAATTGATAAAGAATCCTTTTAGTACCTTATTTTCACAACTCAACTTGGGTTTGTGGACTATAAAAGTGTTAACCCACCATTTGGATTCAAATTAACCTTTGATTTTGTTTTTTATAATATATGGTAGAATTAAAATTTAGGAATGGATTTTTTTTAAATTGATAAAGGGAATATTTTGGTGAGATAACAAAATTTTAATGATGGAAGTTGTAATTAAATCACCTAAATAGACCTTGGTACTTTTCATTTATATGAGTAAATCATGAAGAAAGTGTGTTGTTTTTTAATAAAATTAAGGTAAATTCATTATCTGCTTAATGGAAAATGTGATGATGATTAGGATTTCACTTTTGTGATTTATTATAGCCATTATTTTAGGGTTTTCTTGAGGACAAGTAAATAACTAAGTGTGTGGGATTTTGATATCATGACCCATAATAGTTATGGAAAATACAAGTGGGGGATGAAATTTTAGTCTTATAATAATTAGTGTAACTAAAATAATAATATAGAATTTGGTGGATAAAATGAATAAATAATTTAAACAAAATAAAATGAAATTGTGGAAGTGTGAAGAGTGTGAGCATAAAAATAAATAAGTGATCCATGAGATTTTATAACTGTTCAAATATATATGATCCTATATCTAATATTCATGCTCTCAATCAAAAAATATTAATATCCTCTAGATATAGCCTTTTATAATGAGTGTATACCAAACCCATCCTTTTATAAAGGGTGCATACCAAAACCAATATTTTACATGTGATTGAACCAAACCTAGGAAATTTTAAGGATCATCCCTAAACCTAGGGAATTTTAATAGAATCAAACATAAAATCTGAAATTGTATTTTGTTAAGTTGGGAATAACCAAGTTGCAATATTTTAATAGTGGTATAACCAGTGTGTGCGACACATTATTAAAAAATTACAATGTAAACAACTCTAGTAAAAAAACACTATAAATTATGGATGAGGTGTTGGCATTGAAAAGTGATATTCAACCCTTCACAGATTATATAAAAATGAATCTCATGAATTCCATCAAGGTAGTGTGAACAATGAATATCATTAGAATCAAATAGTGTATGATCAATATCTCTTAAGTTCTTTTCCATTAATCTTTATCCTTTATATAAATAATTCATCAATATTTATAATCACCATAAACTTCTTCAATGACCAAATTCATATCAATACATAAAACTAATCTCATGATTATGTAAAAGTAAATTCCTTTAACTTATGATCAATACATAAGATTTGATAACTTCTAATTAATAATTTTCCAAAATATAGAGTTCCTCACTATAGAGAGTATACATAAAAAAAATTTATTTGAATATGTAAAAGTAAATCCTTTAAACACAAGAGTAATTCCTTTATGAGAAATCCATACAAAAAATTCAAATATAAACTTCTCCCTAAACATTTTTGGGTAAAATAATTTACCAATTCTTCCAAAATCTCAATAAATAGGAGTAAATTATGACTTCCACTGAATATATAAGATTTAAGCCTCAATACATAAGGGCTCATACTTATCATAATATCCAATACATAAAATTAAAACTTTATTTCCACTGAAATATGTAAAAGTCATTGACTTAGAAAAAATTCCAACACTCAACACATGTTAGTGTTATTTATTTAGAACATAAAGTCCATTAACTACCAAAATTTAAAACCCTTGAAATACATAAAAGTCATATTCTCAAATGTAAAAGTTAAATTTCCATACATCAGAGTCTATTAATTAGTAAAATTCTTCAACACAAAATATTAAAAACTAATGAATTAAAATGAGAGAAAATAATGAAGAAAATAAATCATTAATAATATCATTATTTTCTTTGACAATAAGTTAAAGCTTCAAATAGTGACCATTGAATCCTTCATTCCTTCTAACCTAAAATATGATAATAATAGAATAATAAAAAAATATTGAACCAAATATAGGGGGATATGTTAATTATCAAAAAACAATAAGTAGATTAGAAAGAATCCACTCAATATTCTCCCTATTTTTGATAATTACAAAATCTAAACGTCTCAAACTATAACATTTCTCCCCACTTTTATATGAAAAAAAAATATATGAAAAAATATTTTTAAGATATAAAAATAAAACTAATCATGAAACAAATATTAAACATGTGAGGGTGATATAACAATAAATATCAAACATCTCCCCCCCTTAGGACATGAAATAAAACTAATAATAATATCACCCTATATTAAGAAACGAAGCATAGTAAACAAAGATAAATATAGGCTTAAACTAAATATAAATAAAATATACAACATTCAAAGCATGCTCATGCAAAAAAAGGATTAATTTCCCTATATTCAAACATAATTAAAGAAATAAAAAGTGATAAATAAAAAACAATAAAATCTCCCCCTTAATGTAAGATCTCTCTCTCTTGAATAAATAACATAGTGAATAATTTGTGAACTCCTCTTGTTTAAAAAAAACTATAAGGAGACACGAAACTATTAATAATATTTAATGAATTATAAATATTTGAAAATAATTCAAAAATTACTGATAGTTAAGTATATTCTAGTAAACCAAATGTGAAAACAATGAAATCATGTCCATTAGACATATGAAACAACTCATATATATACCCATACCAACATACTAGATAAAAAATTATAAAGGGTATTCATGCTAGCCAATGTAAAATAATCTTACTTGGTTATGTAAACTATCTTAGGCCAATGGGATTTTAAAAAAATCCTCTAGAAACCCATACCATATAAGGGTTTTTAGATTTTAACTTCTAAAGAAGATTTAAAAATAAATCCATTTTTTTAACTAAGATATTGAATAAATTATAAATAACAATCACTTTAAAATGAAAAACTAATCGATACATAAAATAATTAATAGAAGAAATATCTTCACTTTTACCTTTAACAAAGTCGTTCCAATACATATTTGCTAACTGTCTATTATAACCAATATTGTTCCCATTATTCCTTATTCTAGTCATCTTTTTCAATCTCATAAGTTCATCTATACTTTCTCTTACAATAGTAATCTTAGAAAAATATTCCTTTAAATTTTCTTCCTTAGCTTTAAGTTTCACGTTCTTCTTTTATATAGCTTACAGATCATCACAATGTTTTTCTATGGTTCTTGAAAAATTATTTTTCAAACCTTTATTTTCTACTTTTGGATTATAAATTTCATCCATCATATCTTTTAATTTCACTATCACTTATTCATCCTTCTTAAAAGTAGTATCTTTAGTTTTTTATTTTTTATAATGATATTCTTGTTTTCTTTAATAAAATTATTATGATCTTTACTTAAATTTTTGTACATGATTACAAGTATTTCAATTTCTTCATGATAATTATCATAAATTTCATTTAAATATTCAATATTGGGCTTGTGACAACTAGAATCAATATAAGAATCGGGATTAAAATCAAAATAAACATTACTAACCTTACTCATGTTTTCTATAAAACAAAGGTTTCTAGTTTCCTTATCACTTTTAGATTATTAAATTGAATTAGAATATTTTTTATAGCTCCATCCCATAGAAAATACTTTCTTATTTTTATTTTTTTCATTTTTCCCTCTCTTTCATTTTCATCCACACACATTCATATTTGGTATTGTTGGAGTTGGTGGCCTGGAACCAACTTACTTTATACTTTGTATTATCATAATATTCTAAGATCTGAATATTAATAAATACCTTATCACATGATTAATGTTATTTTATGAAACATTTATATGATAATGTCCTTATAGTATTTTCCACATCAAAATATTACAGTAATTCCCTGCTATAATGAGAACTTTGAAGTGTTATGAAATTATTCTTAAATATATGTTCTATAATGGTCCAAACTTTCTGACCCATTAATTTTTCAAAATTCAGGTGGTGGTGGTGTTTGGGGGGTTCCAAGAAAATTAATAGTTGTATGGTGGAGGTTTAGCTAAGATTTTATATAGAGAATAATTTTGTAGCGTGGAGGTTTGTAATGAACCATAAGGTGGGTGCATGTGGCATGGAGAGAATGGTTGTGGTGTATAGCCTTGGAGGTGGAGTTTTTATAGTTCTTATATTTTTTTCATATTTGTAACATGTAGAGATAGGCTACAACATGGATTTTAGGAGGAGGTATTCTTATGGTTCTACCTTTTTTCAGGTAGCTATGTCATAGGGTTGGGCTGTGGCCTTACCCTCTTCTTGAAATATAAAATTTGTGGTGTGGTGAATTGCCTTGAATCATCATACTTATCTTAGTTTATAGGATTTATGGAATAAAACTCATCATGTTTCTTTTATGTTACTTTTACTATCCCCTTCATGGGGTATTCCTTTCCCTTAAGTTGTAATTCCATTCTATGTCATCACTTTTGCACCATGGTGAAGGGTTTTGCATCATGGTCTTCTTTTTTCCAATTGCCTATAAATTCCCAAACCCCCTCAAACCATATCATTATTCACTTTTTCTATTGATTATTGGGAGACTCATAGGATACTTCAGAATTTATTTCATTCCCTCTATGTAGTTTTTTACTCATGGCATTTGGAGATCAATTGTTGAATATTCTAAGGGGATTCCCCTCATTTCCTTCTCTATTTCTCCCTTCTTACTTGTTTGGGAGAAGGTTTTTCTTTTGGAGATGGATGTTTGGTTAGTTTTGTGGAGGAATATTTTTGTGGGATATTTTATTCTAGTTTGATCGAGGTGATTACTTACATTGTAGTGTTTGGTGGTTTTCCATCTCTTATTCCAACCTTATGCATAAATTTTGGAAGGTTTTGTTTGAGGTATGAGATCCTTTATATCTCATCTTAATATATACATGTGGGAATATCATTATTTTTTCCTTTGGGTGGATATTATTCACCAAATTAATGAATATAATTAATTGGTTAAATTGAAATTGAAGGGGTGGGGAATAAATTGCATGAGTTTTACTTGTTATTATGGATTTTACTATATGGTTGAGCATGCTTGATGTTCTTTTTAGATTTGTCTTATGTTAAGATTATTTATGTTGATGTGAATATTGAGTCGATGAATCTTGTAATGATTTTTAATTTGACTCACCACAATGATAAATTCTAAGAACATTTATCTGATTAATAAACAGATTACCCATGGAATCTCGGTTTGTTTGAGAATTTCCTTGAAATTATTAAAATAAATATAATTAAATACCTCTATTAAAACTAAAATTTAGTGTTTGATGGTTGTGATGTGTGGATCAACTATGATGAGACGTGGTTTTAAAATGTAGTGGTTTTGATACAATTCTTGTTGACATGGAAAGAATAGGTTGTGTTGTGTCGTTTTTTGTTAGTTTCCCAGTAGTGTTAGAATGAAATGTTGATGATGAAACTGGAAGGGAATGATCTAGAATAGATAATGAAATATTAATCTAAAATGGTAAGTATGGTTATGATGGTTTTTGTTAAATACTAAATTAATGGGATTAAAAAAGGATTATGGTTGGTAATTGAAAAATCTAGAAATTTCTCAACTTAAAAGGGAAAGAAGGAATGTGTTTTGTGGATTGTGGATTTCTTATGAAGTGTAATTTATTTAGAGGTGGTAGTGAAAGTGACAAAGGTTGTGAGGCCTTATGGTAATGTTTTGAGTTATGATGGTGCTCTTTTTATGAACACATAGTGTTGGTTGGAGTGGATACTCAAGAGGGGGGTGAATTGAGTTCTAATTAAAATTTCTGTTTTAAAAAACTTTGTCTTAAAAACCCCCAAATAAAATATTGAATTAAACTGTAGTGAATTTATATCAAAGAAAAGGTTATGTTGGGTTCTCAAGGGATTGATTATTTCCCAGTTAATCAAAACAGAAGAGTTGATTAACTTTTGAAACTAACTTACTGATTTTAAACTAATATAAACACTTGCGAGTTTAATTATCAAAGTGAATTTAAAACAGTTTTGGTTTTAAAGTAATTCGCAGCGGAATAAAAAAACTTTGAAAGATATAGCACATCAGATATAACCAAGAGGTTTAGTCTCAAGCCGAGACTTAGTCCTCTCAACAATTTATATAAATTTGATCCACACCCTGGATCAGGGTTCACAATAGTTTACAACTGTCCAGGTCTAAGACCTCTACCACTGTTATTTGTGGGAAACAGAACAACAACAACCAACTGTCTAGGTCACACATGACCTCTACTACTATTACTGTGGGAAATGAAAGATGTAAAGAGTTTTCTGAGGATTTACAGATCCTGCAATTAAAGTACAGAAGATAGTGTGTGAGTTAAATATAGCAGATAACACACACTACTCGAAATGTAAAATAATGAATCACAGAGCAGAGATGTAGAGTTTAGAAATGGATCTAGTGATTACAGTGAAGCTCTGGACTCCTTTGGATTGATCAGAAATGGTTCTGAGTCCTCTTCTGGTTTTTTTATAAAAAACAGAGTGTCGTCTTCTTGGCATCCATGTTCAGAGATAGTGAAAAGATGTAGTCGATGAAGTTCTCTAATGTCCTCGTGAATGTACAGAACTCTTCTTGAGTAAGATTGAGTGTGTATGAGGTTCTGTGTCTTCTTCAACTCTCTCATCCACCACTCTTTTCACTCATATATGTCTCTTCGTCCTATTTTCACCAACAGGGACTTCTTGTATTTATGGCACAAGATCCAGCAAAAGAAATGATTTCTTTTTGTAGGTGCGAGGTACGGTTCCCTGACATCCAACAACCTTCATTAAATAAATGACAGAGCATTAAAATATTCCTAATATGACCGTTGGTTAGATTAAATAAAGATAAATAAATTCAAACAGCTGTTTATGACTATTGGTGAGTCAAGTGATCGGTAGGTCATCAGCATCAGCATCAGTGGCTAGACATCGGTGTGTCCTGATCAGTGACTCATTTGATCAGCATCGCTGAGACATCTTCGGTGACTCAGATGATCAACATCGGTGTGTCATGATCGGTGACTCATTTGATCAGCATCGGTGTGTCATGATCGGTGACTCATTTGATCAGCATCAGTGAGACATCTTCGGTGACTTAGATGATCAGCGTCAGTGTGTCATGATCGGTGACTCATTTGATCAGCATCGGTGAGACATCTTCGGTGACTCAGATGATCAGCATCAGTGTGTCATGATCAGTGACTCATTTGATCAGCATCGGTGTGTCATGATTGGTGACTCATTTGATCAGCATCGGTGAGACATCTTCGGTGACTCAGATGATCAGCATCGGTGTGACCGTTGTTTTTTGATATGGATCGGTGAGACCGTTGTCTTGACAGAACACAAAGTGTCTGTTTGATCCAGAAGACTTCCAGAATACTTGTAAATCAATAGCAAGTACAGATTAAAACATGATCCAACCAATAAAGACAGATTCACTAAGAGATTGTGATTATGTATATGAGAAATCCAACCGGATTAAGTAACGATGATTTGTGATTTTTAAAACAGCAATAATAGGAAGAATTCAACAATATTTCAGTGGGCTCAACAATCTCCCCATTTTTGATAATCACAAATATTAGTCATAAATAAAAATAATATAGCATCAATAATAGTGACATGGCATAAAAACACAATGAGATATAAATCTCCCCCTGAGTTTATGCCTTTGTATATTTATGTAAACATTGATCCCCCTTCCATAGTATGTTTCTCCCCCATAGATATAAATCTCCCCCTTTGGGATAATCAAAAAGGAGGGAAAACATATAAAGAAGAGATTAAAAGAAGTCATCATAGAGAATAGAGAGAGAGAAAAAAGTTTTGCAAAGTACATCAAATTACAAAGAGAACATTGGTCACCCTATCAACAACAAGACATGACTATTTCTTGGGATGTAACAGGGCTTTGCCTTTGTCAGAAGGATCAATGTTTGGTAAGTTGGAAGGCTTGGAGGCAGGTTGAACTGGGTGAATTTGAAAAGGTGGTAAGATGACTCTGGAAGGTGGAGGAGAGGATGCCTTAGAGATTTGCTGTTGAGAAGTAGTAGCTGGTTGAGAAGATTGTTGAGGAACTGGTCGTAGTTGAGATAGAGCTTGAGAAACAGATATCTGATTTAGAGCAACATCAAAGGAACTGAGAGGGTCAGCAGTAGGAAGAACAATGGCAGTGGCTTGTGCATTCAGATAAGGATTCAAAAGATTTATGAAATTCTGAATAACTTCTGCACCATACTGCATAGCCTTCTCAAAATCATCATTATTCTCCATGAACCGTTCTAAGGTAGGAGTAAAATCTTGCAACTGACGAACTTGAGTCTTGAAAGCTTGAGTGACTGGAGGTAGTTTCAGATTATCAGCCAACACTTAGAAATTCATGGTCATCTCATGCTTTGTATAAATCTTTGAAAAGTAATGGTCAACCTTTTCCTGGATCTCTCTCTGAGCTTTAGTGGAATCTGCTGAATATAGTGTCACCATCTTATGAATGTGATCACTGTGATCCTTCATCTTCCTCAACGAGTCCAAATAAAGAACTTTTCTATTGGCGGCCAATTCATCATGCACAATCTGCCTTAGAGCCTCTAGCTCACGAGTAGTGATCTTGGTTACTTTGGTTGTACTGGCTTGAGAAACTATCTGATTTATCTCAGCTTTCAACTTTCTTAGATCAAACTTCTTAAGATGTTTAATCAGATTCATCAACGCTTCCATCATACCAGAGATGGTTGATCTAAATTTGTTTGATAAAGAAACTAAGTCAGATTGTAGATCCTTCAGAATCTGATTTAGAGAGTCTATGTGCCTGCCAATAAATTCACCAGTATTGGCCAGGTCTGGTCTAATAGCATTTGAAATTTCTTCTCTGACTATATCTCTCACAGCAGCAAGCAACTCAATTTTGAACTTATCAAAATCAGACTGAGAGACAGTAGAACTAGGTAGATGAACATCTGCAGCATCAACAACATGAGCAGACCTTGTCTCAACTGGTTGGCTTTCCTTCATAACCGCAGTAGATTCTGATTATTCCTCTTCTTCGTCAGAATACTCTAAACCCAAAACAGAAAAACCAGGGTAATCATCCCAGACAACAGCACACAGAGTATATTTCGGTTTATCATAACTTTCTTTTCCACTGATTTCTAGAGAATCTCTCTTGGCATTGGCATTTGTTTCTGGTACAGTTTGATGGGTTTCTGTTGGAGGTACAACAAGACCATCCACTGGTCAGTTGTCACCATCATCATCATTATAATCATCATCATCATCAACATCATCATCTCCATTCCCATTTCCATTCTTCACAAAAACTTCACTGTCAGATACTTCAGTGTCACTAGCTTCTTCATCAACAAGAACTGGTTTTTGATTCAGGTAAGGGTAAAGGTGGACTGGAAGGTCCAAAGTCTATTCTTCTCTTAGGGATCACAGTATCAGGATCTCTCCTATCATTAGGAGGTGACATACTTCCTTCTTCTATTTCTGCTTCTTCCATCCCTTGTTTACCAGAATCTTCAGTGTCCTTATTCCTTTCATCATCCACTTTTTCCTCATCATCAGAATAAATTGGCTCCTCATCTGATTTCAAACCAGGGTCTCTCAAACCCTTCGGACTCTTCCCATGATCAGTGGGATTGTAGGATTCATACAACTTGTCCTCATCAGCAACCCAAAATTTCTTCCATGGGTTCCAATTTATTTTCATCCTTTTACAAATTTCTTTGTTAACACAAAAAGCACTATCAGATTCAGCTATCTCATCAATTTCATCAACACATTACAGATTCTTTAACATAGAAGAGATCACTTTGGAATAGAACAGGGAAATGGTTTTCTTAGAAGGTTTCACCATTCCATCTATGTGAACCATTAGATATATACACAAAATGATCTTCTCATGGGTCTTTAGTAAAAATAATAGAAAAACATCATGGTATCTTACAACAGCAAAATCTCCTTTATTGGGGAAAATTTGGTGCTTAATAAAATTAAAGAGAAGTCTATATTCACCATCCAACTCTGAGGCTGTGATTCTCCTTGACTCTCTGTTTCTAGTCAAAATCTCTAAAGCTAACTCATAAGATAAGTATTAAGTGGTTGGAGGAATGTTCCCAGCATAATCCTCATACCGACCCTCATGGGGTACATTTAAATATTCAACCCATTGTTTAGATGAAAAAGACATTTTCATTCCTTTCACTACAGAAGACATTCTGGCAACCTCTACACCATCTAAAGTAACTTGCAGATTTATATAAAACTCATGCACTAGCTTTGGGTAGTATACACGAGTGTTATCTGAGAACCAGGATTTCCATCCTTGCGATTCTAAAACTTGTAACAACAACGACTTACTTGTCAAAACCCAGGCAGAACTGACTTCCTTTTCTACAGCAACGATCCGAGTTTCCAGGTTCGGATTTACTGATCTTTGAGTGGTACTAATCGACTCTCCTCGAGCACTCTTTGAAGGTACAGAACTTTCTGATCGTTTTCTTGGTCTCTTTTTCTTAGCCATTTGAAGATTTTTGGGAGTGCAAGAGTTCAAAGGTTTGAAGTAGAGGTGAAGAGAGGAAATAAGTCTTGGCGGGAAAAAAATGAAAGGTCGACGGTTTGGGGAATAGAAATAGCCGCGTATCATTTATTTCATCATTTATGGTTTCCATAATAAAGATAAAAGTAATTAATTAATTACAACATAATAAAAATTAATTGAAAGATAGATCGGCTTCACGGATCAGTTTCACAGATTGGTTTCACAGATCAATTTCACAGATTAGTTTCACAGATCTGTTTCATAGATCTGTTTCACAGATCAGTTTCACAGATCCGTTTCACAGATCAGTTTCACATATCAGTTTCACAGATGAGTTTCATAGATCAATTTCACAGATCAGTTTCACAGATCAGTTTCACAGATCAGTTTCACAAATCAATCATACACAACTCTTGTTTAATAAAATTCATTCTTTCAGAGCATAAAGGATTCGTAAAAATATCAGCTAATTGATGTTCAGAACTAATAAATTCTAGGGAAATATCACTTTTCTGATAATGATCTCTTAGAAAGTGATGTCTGACATCAATGTGCTTAGTCCTAGAGTGAGACACAAGGTTCTTAGATATGTTGATCGCACTAGTGTTGTCACAGTTAATTGAAACATGTTTAAAATCAAATCCATAGTTCAATAAAGTGTGTTTCATCCACAGAATCTATGCACAGCAACTACCAGCAGCAATATATTCTGCTTCAGCAGTAGACAATGCAACTGAGTTCTGTTTCTTACTACACCATGATACTAGAGACTTTCCAAGTAAATGACATGTTCCAGATGTGCTCTTCCTATCTAACTTACATCCAGCAAAGTCAGCATCTAAATAACTAGTTAGGTCAAATGATTTTCCTTTTAGATAAAATAAACCTAAATTCACAGTATACTTAAGATATTTAAAAATCCTTTAAACAGCCAGTAAGTGTGATTCTTTAGGATTATCTTGAAATCTAGCACACATACACACACTAAACATAATATCTGGTCGACTAGAAGTAAGATAAAGTAAACTCCCAATCATACCTCTGTAATTGGTTTGATCAACTGGTTTTCCAGTTTCATCAACATCCAATTTACAGGTAGTACTCATAGGTATATCACTTTCCTTAATACTATCCAAACCAAAACGTTTTAATAAATCCTTTGTATATTTACTTTTATTTAGAATAATACCATCTTTAGTTTGAAAGATTTGAAATCCAAGAAAATACTTAAGCTCTCCCATTAAGCTCATTTCAAACTCATTTTACATAACCTTTGAAAAATCAGTACATAAAGAATTTTTAGAAGATCCAAAAATAATATCATCAACATAGATTTGTACTATTAACACATCTTTTGAAATCCTTTTTATGAAAAGAGTGGGATCAGCTATTCCTTTTGTAAATCCTTTTGAAATAAAAAGTTTGAAATTCTTTCATACCAAGATCTTGGAGCTTGTTTTAAACCATATAAAGCTTTAGAAAGTTTAAAAACATGATTTTGAAAATGAGGATTTGAGAAACCAAGTGGTTGTTCTACAAGAACATCTTAAACAATAAAACCATTTAAAAAAGCACTTTTCACATCCATTTGATATAAATTGAAATTCAGATGTGATGCATAGGCAAGTAAGATCCTAATAACCTCTAATCTAGCTACAGGTGAAAAGGTTTCCTCATAGTAAATTCCTTCTTCTTGATTGTAACCTTGTGTAACTAGCCTATCTTTGTTTCTAATGATGTTTCCAGATTCATAAACTTTGTTTCTAAACACCCATTTTGTGCCTATGGTTATAGTGTCCTTAGGTCTTTCTACTAATTTCTAGACTTTTTTTCTTTCAAATTTATTTAGTTCTTCTTGCATAGCCATTACCCAAAATTCATCTTTGATAACATCATTGATATTTTTAGGTTCTAACTGTGAAAGAAAAGCTTGATGTTCAACCTGATTTCTTAGAGAAGCTCTAGTATGTGTTCCTCTATCTAAATTACCTACAACATCATCTAAAGGATGGTTCTTTAGAATTCTAGTTGGTCTAGAAAAGGTAGGGCTAGAGATTTCAGATTCATCTACAGGTTGAGGTTCAACAGAAGCAGGTTATGGAAAATTTCTAGAACTGGATGTTTTAACTATAGGTCCATTGTCTTTATCATTTGGGTTCAAAACAGAGAGATCATCTTCAAGATTTTCAAGAGAGGTCTTAGGTTCATGTGGATCATTTTCATCAAATTTGATGTGAACAGATTCTTCCACACATTTGGTTCTCTTATTGAAAACTCTATAGGCTTTACTAGAAATAGAGTAACCTAGAAAAATTCCTTCATCACTCTTGGATTAAAATTTGTCAAGATTTTCATTAGTATTAAAAATAAAGACTTTGTAGCCAAAAAGTCTGAAGTAGTTAATCTTAGGTTTCCTATGGTTCCACAACTCATAAGGGGTCCTCTTAAGAACAGGTCTGATCAAGACTCTATTGATAATATAGCAAGCTGTATTGACAGCTTCAGCCCAAAAATAAACAGGTAGGTCATACTCATTAAGAATAGTCCTAGAAATTTCTTGCAGAGTTCTATTCCTCCTTTCTACTACACCATTCTGTTGGGGTGTCCTAGGGGCAGAGAAATTGTGACTATAGCCACTGTGTGAGCAGTAAGATTCAAAATCATGATTTTCAAACTCACGACCATGATCACTTCTCAGGGTTTTAATTTTAAGTCCACTAAGGTTCTCTACAGACTTGGAATATTTTATAAAGAAAGAACAAGCTTCACTTTTGTGAGCTAGAAAATATACCCAAGTATATCTAGAAAAGTCATCTACAAGAACATAGACATAGTGCTTCCCATTTAAACTAGAAACTCTGGAAGGTCCAAATAAATTCATGTGAACCAACTCGAGAGGTTGAGAAGTTGAAACTTCTTTATTTGATTAAAAATAAACTTTATGTTGATTTCCCTTTTGAAAGGGATTACAAACTTTGTCTGCTGGAAATTCAAGTTTTGGTAGGTCTCTAAATAAGTTCTTCCTAGAAAGTTTTCTAAGTGAATGCACATTGAAGTGTCCTAATATTCTGTGCCAAAGCCAAGAATCTTTATGAAAATCATTTAAACAAGTAATATTATGCTTAGCTAAAGAATTTAAATCAACAGCATAAACATTTTCATTTCTTAAAGCAGAAAACACTAAAACATTTTTAGAATTAAAAACATTGAAAAAATCGTTTTCAAATTTAACATAAAAACCATCATCACATAACCGAGAAATACTTAACAAATTATATTTCAGTCCATCAACAAATAAAACTTTGGAAATCAATACTGAGTCAGTGTTACCAATCTGGCCTAAGCCGATGATTTTTCCTTTTGAGTTATCAACAAAAGTGACAAACCCTCCATCAAATCTGACTAATCTTTTAAAGAATGAGAAGTCTCCTGACATATGTCTTGAACATCCACTGTCCAAGTACCAAGTCTTTCTACAGGAGCTCTTTAAGTAGGTTCCCTACAAAATAGATTTAGACAGGAAATGATTTTGGTACCCAGATCTTCTTGGGTCCAGACAGGTTAGCCAATAAAACTTTAGGTACCCATATTTGTCTAATGGGTCTCATAAGATTTATAGAGTCAACAGATTTTGAAAGATAAACCTGATTAGATCCATAACTATGAATATAAATAGTTGAAGCATATGATGTTTCAGAACTAGCTACATTCTGTCTAGATTTAGGGATGAATCTAGTTTTGGTAATGTTCCTTTGTCCAGGTTGTTATCCTATACCAGTAGTGTATCTAGGTGCTATTTGCTTACCTAGAATCTGAGTAAGAGTATCTTTTCCATTGGTAAATTTCTCTAAGAATTTCTTAAGTTGATCATTAGATAATTTCGGTTCAGTGTTTTCTTTAAGCAACTGTGCATTCTTTTCCATTTCAATATCAAATCATATTTATGTTTAACAGTTAAAGCATACTATTTCTTTAAACCTTTGTATTTGTCTCTCAGATCATTACAGGTTTCTTCTAACATATCACAGTATTCAAATAGTTCAGATTTTGACATGTTTTCTGAGTCAGAATCATCTTCGGAATAATATGAATTTAAAGCAGGAGTTTCAGATGTTACCTCAAAGGTGTTTGTCATAAAACACATGTTTGCCTTATTTCTGTGTTCAGTTTCAAAAACTTCAGATTCAGTGGAGCTATCCTCAGAATCACTCCAAGTAGCCTTCATGGCTATCTTAAACTTATTGTCCTCGTATTCCTACCTCTTCTTGTAATTCAACTTTGGATAGTCTACTTTTATGTGTCCCTTTCTTTTGCACTCATAGTAGACAACTTCATCTGATTTGTCAGATTTATTCCAATCCTTTTTCCAATGTCCCTTGTTGTCATACTTACCTTTATAATTTGATTTTCTGAATAACTTCTTCTTCCTATAAAAATTCTTAAACATTCTGGCAATGTGAGCCATCTGAGTATCACTATCAAAATCACTTTCACTGTCTTCATAGCTTTAACTCTAATTTATAGCTTGAAGTTTCTCCTTATCCTTGTTCTTTGAAGTTGAAGATTTAAAAGCAACAGACTTTCTTCTAGGTTCATCTTCTTCTTCTTTGTTAACCTTGAGTTCCTCTTCATACATCATCAACTTTCCAATTATTTCCTTGACTGGCAGTTCACCAATATCACATGACTCTCTAATGGATACAGAAGTTCCTCTCCATCTTTCAGGTAGACATCTCAGAATTCTCATAATTTGTTCCTTTGATGGAACATCCTTTCCCAGAGAAGCCATTGTGTTGAAAATTTCATTAAACCTGAGATACATGTCAGAAATGGGTTCATCAGGCTTCATCTTAAAATTATCATACTTAATAGTATAAGTATTCAATCTCATTTCCTTAACATTAGTTGTTCCTTCATGAGAAATGGCTAAGGTATCCCAAATTTCATAAGCAGTTTTACAGGCAGATATTCTATTAAATTCCTCATCTCCTAAAGCACAGTACAAGGCATTCATATCTTTTCAATTATTATTGTTGGCAGCCTTAGTAGCTTCATTCCAAGTAGTTCTAATAGTGGTAGGAATTTTGTATTTTAATTCTATAGCAGTCCAAATATCAAAACCCATGCTCTCTAAATGAATTTTCAACTTAATCTTCCACTAAGCATAGTTGCTTCGATTGAAAAATTGTGGTATATTGGTAGCAACACCTTTAAGTCTATTATCCATGATAGCTTACTTAAAGAAAAGATTTTAAATAGATAAAAATTTATAAATAACAGAAATTTTAAGAACTTTAAAATACAACTAAAATCATAGTTGAAAAATAGAGTACATTAGAAAATATTTTGAAACCTCTGATACCAAATGTTAGTCGGAGTGGATACTCAAGAGGGGGGTGAATTGAGTTCCAATTAAATTTTTTGTTTTAAAAAACTTTGTCTTATAAACCCCCAAATAAGATACTGAATTAAACTGTAGTGAATTTATATCAAAGTAAAGGTTCTGTTGGGTTCTAAAGGGATTGATTATTTCCCAGTTAATCAAAATAGAAGAGTTGATTAACTTTTGAAACTAACTTACTTATTTACAACTAATATAAACACTTGTGAGTTTAATTATCAAAGTGACTTTAAAACAGTTTTGGTTTTAAAGTAATTAGCAGCGGAATAAAAAAACTTTGGAATATATAGAATAAAAGATATAACCAAGAGGTTCAGTATCAAGCCGAGACTTAGTCCTCTCAAAAATTTATATAAATTTGATACACACCCTGGATCGGGTTTCACAACAGTTTACAACTGTCCAGGTCCAAGACCGTTACCACTGTTATTCGTGGGAAACAGAACAACAGCAACCAGCTGTCCAGGTCACATATGACCTCTACCACTATTATTGTGGGAAATTAAAGATGTAAAGAGTTTTTTGAAGATTTACAGATCCTCCAGTTAAAGTACATGAGACAGTGTGTGTGTTAAATACAGCAGATAACACACACTGATCGAAATGTAAAATAATGAATCACAGAGCAGAGATGTAGAGTTTAGAAATGGATCTAGTGATTGAAGTGAAGCTCTGGACTCCTTTGGATTGATTAGAAATGGTTCAAAGTCCTCTTCTGGTTTTTTTTTTCTGAAAAATAGAGTGTCGTCTGCTTGGCATCCAGGTTCAGAGATAGTGAAAAGATGTAGTCGATGAAGTTCTTTAATGTCCTCATGAATGTACAGAACTCTTCTTCAGTAAGCTTGAGTGTGTATGAGGTTCTGTGTCTTCTGCAACTCTCTCATCCACCACTCTTTGCACTCATATATTTCTCGTTGTCCTATTTTCACCAACAAGTACTTCTTGTATTTATGGAACGAGCTCCAGCAAAAGAAATGATTTCTTTTTGCAGGTACGAGGTACGGTTCCCTGACATCCAACAACCTTCATTAAATAAATGACAGAGCATTAAAATATTCCTAATATGATCGTTGATTAGATTAAATAAAGATAAAGAAATTCAAACAGTTGTTTATGACTATTGGTGAGTCAAGTGATCGGTAGGTCATCAACATCAGCATCGGTGGCTAGACATCAGTGTGTCCTGATCGGTGACTCATTTGATCAGCATCGGTGAGACATCTTCGGTGACTCAGATGATCAGCATCGGTGTGTCATGATCGGTGACTCATTTGATCAGTATCGGTGAGACATCTTCGGTGACTCAGATGATCAACATCGGTGTGTCATGATCAGTGACTCATTTGATCAGCATTGGTGTGTCATGATCGGTGACTCATTTGATCAGCATTGGTGAGACATCTTCAGTGACTCAGATGATCAGCATCAGTGTGTCATGATCAGTGACTCATTTGATCAGCATCGGTGAGACATCTTCGATGACTCAGATGATCAGCATCGGTGTGTCATGATCGGTGACTCATTTGACTAGCATCGGTGTGTCATGATCGGTGACTCATTTGATCAGCATCGGTGAGACATCTTCGGTGACTCAGATGATCAGCATCGGTGTTACCGTTGTTCTTTGTTATGGATCGGTGAGACCGTTTTCCTTTGATATGGATCAGTGCGACCATTATCTTGACAGAACACAAAGTGTCTGTTTGATCCAGAAGACTTCCAGAATACTTGTAAATCAATAGAAAGTATAGATAAAAACATGATCCAACCAATAAAGACAAATTCACTAAGAGATTGTGATTATGTATATGAGAAATCCAACCGGATTAAGTAACGATGATTTGTGATTATTAAAACAGCAATCATAGGAAGAATTCAACAATCTTCCATAGGGCTCAACACATAGGTTGGAATTGTGTGTGTGACTATTATATATTGTACTTTCATTGTGATTTCTCTATGCTCCCCACCCATGTAAAACACTATATTCTAACAATAAAATGTTTTGGGGGGTATTTTCCCAATATCCAAGATGGTGAGGATCGATAGATGTCTACCCCCTCTTCCCAGCTTTCTCTTTCAAGTGAGTTTCTTACGCACGTGCCCTGATTTCTTTTGGATATAGTGAACAAAATTTTGTGAGGAAAAGATTGATGTGGTTATTCTTAGTGGCGGTCATGCATGGTGGTAGGAGGTAATGAGGTTGATTTTATTCATGTTAATGATACCTTACTATCCTATATATGTGGTATTAGTTATGAGAGGATATGGTTTTCTAGGTGTCTTTGAGTAGGATGTGATAACCAGTTGCACATGTTCTATTTATCATGATATAGTTTCCCAGGTGTCTTTATGAAAGATTTTATAGAATTTATTAGAGAATTAGGCCATATGATGTTGACTATTCTAGTCAGATGAAAGACTATCCTATTTGATGTATTTTGGGGGTGTATATTGATGATGGGGAATCATCATTCATGTGGGGATCTTTTTGTGATACAAATATAGATGTATGATGTTACCCTTAGCATAAATTGGTTGAATTCTATGTGTGTGGTTATCAACTACTTCCAACGAAAGGTCATGTTTTCATATGTGAATGGTCAACATGCAGTTTCCATTAGTGAATGAGGTTTTCGGATATGAAGTAGACATGTAGAGCCCATTCTTTCCTTGATAGAATATTTTTTAGTTAAATCATTGGGTGTTGGGATAGTGGAGGCTCCCAAAGTCATCAACGGGTTTCTGTATGTTTACCTTAAGGAGGATGTGACACTACCCCTCACTGTGACGTCTAGTTTGGAATAGATTTATAGTTAGGAAATTCTCTTATTTCAATGGAAACTTATTGGATGTAACCCTATAATTTGTGGGAGTTTAGGATTTAGATAGATGATATGTTATAGAAGGGTTTCATCAATATTAGTGTATCCTCGTGGGGTGCTCTAGTTTTATTCACCAAGAAGGTATATGGTATTCCTAGGTTGTGTATAGACTACCAAATTTTGAATCAAGTAATGTTTGATAATCTTTGTCATATTATGAACTTTGGTGACCTTTTTTACCAGTTTATGGGATCTAGTTGGTTCTCTAAGTTTGATTTGTGGTCAAAATATCAATGGTTGAGGGTGAAGAGGGAATATATCTTGAAGATTTCCTTCTAGTATAGGTACAGAAACTTCATGTTCATGGTCATTCTATTCAGTGTTATGAACATGCCATCTATATTCGTGGGTATCATGAAATCGATGTTTTAAGAGTTTTTGTACTAGTTTTGGATCATGTTCATCAATTACATCTTTATTTACTTGAAGTTATAGGATGAGCATGCCAATCATCTCATAGTTATTTTATAGGTCCTTTGATGCCACAAAATTTATAGAAAATTGTTGAAGTGTGAGTTTTGGACTTGGGGGTGTATTTACATAGGAATTTGGTTTCCTAGTAAATTTTGTCCATGGACCCATCAAATATTGAGGAAACTATTTATTTAGAATCACCCAAGAACATAGTAGAGGTTCAAAATTTTATCGGTCTCTCAGGATATTACCAGAGATTTGTCTACGATTTCGCATGGATTATAGGCTCATTGATATCTCTAACTAGTAAAGATCAATATTTTATCTTAACTTATCAATTTCATTTGATGTTTGACTACTTGAAGGAGAGATTTATTAGTGCTTTGATGCTTCAGTTTCCAGAGGAAGGGGTGGCATTTGAGGTTTTTGTGACACTTCCCCTCTGAGATTAGAGTGAATCTTGATATAGTAAAAGGTAGTGATTTCTTATATATCTAGGTAGTTATTCCATCATAATAGTAACTATTCCACCAATAATTTAGAGCTAACATCAATTGTGTTCATGCTAATGTTGTGTTGACATTACCTCATTGGATAATGCTTTGTGGTCCTTATCGATAACAAAATATTGAGGTATATATTCACTTAGTGTGACCTGAATCTATGAAAACAAAGATGGATGGAGTTTATTTAGGACTATGAACATGATATCTCCTATATCCCAGGGGTGGTAAATCCCATGTTTAGTGCATTTAGTAGGATGTTGTGAAGGGATTGTGTTCAGGGGCCTAGGAATGTTTGGAAGGTTTAGGAGGAGTTGGTGACCAAGAAACTTTATGTAGATGTAGTTTATAGTGGAGGTTTCTTATTTCAGATGATAGTATAATCATATTTTATACAGTGAGTGGATGAGTCTCATTGGGGATACTTAGAGGTAGTGGTGATGCAAAACCATGTTGGCCATAGTGATGCCCCAGAGGGACGGTCAGAGGATGGTCAGAATCAAATATTATTCCATAAGAGGTTATTCATTCCCATATAAATTCATGAGGGAGTCCTTAATGAGTTTCAAAAATTAAATTTAGAGGAACAATTATGAGTTTATATGCTTTAGGGTTAAACTTTTGTGGTTTATGATGAATCAAAAAGTGGCATAGTTCATGGATCGATGTCTGGTTTTCCTGCAGGTGAATGTATAACATTGTGTTCCTCATAGTTTTTTGCAACCCTTGGAAGTTATCGAGTAGAAGTTGGATGAAATATTGATTTACTTTTATAGGATTACCTCGAGATAAGGGAGGAACTGATTCCATATGGGTAATCATGGATCTTCTAACAAAGTTAGCTCACTTCCTAGAAATTAGGGGGTCAGGGATCATAGATGTTTGGTAAGGAGGTATGTGGATGAGGTTGTGTGGTTTCATGGAGTTTTAAGGTCCATTATCTTAGATATGGATTATCATTTTATATTGTGATTTTGGATGGTATTTTAACATGCATTTGGAACTCAGTTATGCCTCAATATTTTTGTTCACCCTCAGACAGAACAGACCATCCAGACACTATAAGACATGTTATGAGTGTGCATCTTGGATTTCAATGGATATTGGAAAAATCACCCTTCTTTGTTTGAATTTTCTTATAAAAAAATCTACCAATAATCCATTGATATATCCCCATTTGATTCATTATATGAGAGTTCATATCATTCTCCATCATGCTGGGTTAAGGTTAGAGATTCATCGGTTCTCGGTCCCAATGTTGTGCAGAGAATGAAATGGAAAGTTTAGGTATTTCATGAGATAATAAAGGCATCACATGACTGATAGAAATATTATATCAATCATAGGAGGAAACCCTTTTAATTTTAGGTGGGGTCCACATGTTCTTAAATCTTTCCTCACATCATGGGTAGTGGAGAGTTGGTAAGGGAGTAATCTTTCTCCCTGATTCATGGAACCCTTCAAGGTGTTAGAGCATATTGGTATGGTGGCGTATCAGTTTTCACATCCACCATAGATTGATATGATCCATAAACTCTTACACATATCTAAACTCCTTCAATATCTTCACAATGACTCCCATATCATTGACTGAAGAGAGTTTCATATTGAGGATGATGTGATGTTTGTGGGGTGACCAATAGAGATCCCAGATCACTAAGAGAAGGAGATACATGGACATATCATACCTTTATTTCATGTATTATAGATTAATGATGTATTGGATGATATTACTTGGGATTGTGAGATGAAGATGTGTTCCCAGTACCTAGAGTTATTTTGAATTTTTCCTTGTTTTGTTTTCCTTTGATGATGTGATGATTGAATCTCATTGATTTATGTAATGTTCCTTTTATGTTATTGATGTTATGGGCTATTTATTATGATATATAAATAGTTTTAACCCCATCCTAATAAAAATTATGGAACATTTAAAACTGTGTGGGTGAGTTGGTACTACCTAAAGCGGACAATATCTTGATACAGAGTGTAGATTTTATTAATTTGCGTACTTGGTTGAGTGTTGTGTAGGGGTTGAGTTGGTTATCATCTTGGTATTTATAGATGTTGAAATGGTGTTGTGTATGGTTAAATATAAGAGAGGTGGATTTTAGTTGGTGTGAGATGGTGGCAATTTTTCAGTTGTAACGAGATCCCTGAGAGGTATCTCATGGGATGGATGTTCAGACCCTTCCCTTTATTTTCGGGGTTTTTTTATTCTCATGGATGAGAATAATTTTATAGGTATATAATGTAACAATATATACTTCATAACCCATTACTTTTTGAAAATTTAGGGGTTGGTGGTTCTTGAGGGAGGTTTCGAGGAAGTTAATGGGTGGATGGTAGAGTTGTAGCTGATATTTTAGCTGGAGAAGAATTTTGCAACATGGTGATTTGTGTTCCTTCATAAGGAAATATCATGTTTCATAGAGAGATAATCTATAGTGTAGAGCCTTTTAAGTGTAGTTTTTATTATTCTTCAATTTTTGGAAAAGTTGTGGTTTTGAGTCCAAGTGGAGGGATTCTTGTGGTTATGCCTTTCTCTAGGTAGTTATGTCATATGGATGGGCTGTAGCATGACCCTATTCT
This sequence comes from Viscum album, assembly GCA_963277665.1. Taxonomy (NCBI): domain Eukaryota; kingdom Viridiplantae; phylum Streptophyta; class Magnoliopsida; order Santalales; family Viscaceae; genus Viscum; species Viscum album. The sequence goes on from OY728119.1 coordinate 650,141,949, forward strand.
TATCATTTAAATTCTATGGTGTGGTGTACTTACTTGAATAATAGTTTTTATCTTAAATTATAGGATCTATATCATGGATTTTTTTTATTGGATGAAGTTTTTACTAGCCCCATTATGGCCCAGTCCTTTCCCTCATGCCAAAATTCCATTTTCTATCATCACTTTTACGCCATAGTGAGGGTTTTTCATCATTGTATTATTTTACCAATTGGATATAAATTCATGAAACCCCTAAAACCCCATCATCCATCCACATTTTCTCTTTTTTCTTGGGAAACTCCTATGTAATAGTAGGAGGCCTTTCACCCCTTCCTTATGGGCTTCGAATCTTGTAATCTATTGATCATTCATTGAAAATTATAAGGTGATTCCCCTCTCTTCCTTCTTTGTTTATTCCCATTACTTATTCAAGAGAATATTTTTATTTGGGAGATAGATGCTTTGGGTAGTGTTATAGAGGGATATTGATTTGGTTTTTTGTGTTCTTAGTTGATCAAGGTTCTTTCTTACATTGTGTTATTTAGTGATTGTCTACCGCTTGTTCTAGCCTTTCGCAACAATTTTGGAAGGATTTGTTTAAGGCGTGAGATCTTTCATATATCCTATATAGATGTACATGTGGTATTATCATTCTATTTATACTTTTTAGATATATTATACACTATCTTGATGAAAATAATTAATTAGTAAAATTGAAATTGAAGGGATGGTGAAAAAATCGCATGAGTTTTACTTGTTCTTGTGATTTTGCATATATGGTTGAGCTTGCTTTCTATTCTTTCGAAATTTGGATTGTGTTGAAATTATTTATATTGGAATGGATATTTAATTGTTGAACCATGTTTTTATTGTTTATTTGAATAACCACACATGAAAAAGTCTAAGAACGTGTATCCTTCTAATAAACTAGTTGCCAATGGAATCTCAGTTTGTGTGAAAATTCCCTTGAAAATATTAAAATAAATATGATGAGATACCTCTATTAAAACTGAAATTTGATGTGTGGTGGTTGTGCTATGTGGAGATTTTTTTACGATATTTGGTTGTGAAATGTGGTGGTTATGGTGCAGGTCCTATTTACATGAAAAGAATGGGTTGTTTTGTGTTGTATTGTTTTGTGTTAGTTTCATGGTAGTGTTGGAATGAAATTTAATGATGAAACTAGAATGGAATGAGTTGGAATGGATAATGGAATATTAAGATAAAATGGAAAGTGTGGTTAATGAGGATATTGTTAAACGTAAAATTAATTTTCTTGATAAAGGTTGATGGTTAGCAATTGGAAAATCTTGAAATGTTTTAACTTGAAAGAGAAATAAGGAATGTGGTGAATGGAATTATTATGTGGTGTAATGTATTTATAGGTGGTAGTAAAAGTGGTGGAGATTATGAGGCCTTGTGTAAATTCTTTTAGTTATGATGGTGCTCTTGTTATAAACCCATAGGTTGGGATTGTGCATGTGACTATTATATATTGTACTTTCATTATGATTTCTATATGCACCCTACCCACATCGAGCACTATGTGCCGACACCCAAATATTTTGGGGGGTGTTTTTTCCATCATCCAAGGTGATGAGAATGAATGGTTAGAAATCCCATCTACCTCATTCTCTCTTCCAAGTGAGGTTCATACACATGAGTTGTGATAGATTGTAGATATAGTGCACATATAGTTATGATGGTAAGATTTATGAGGTGATTCTCAATGGTTGGAGTGCATGGTAGGAGGGAACGAGGTTGATTTCCTTTGTGTTCATGATACCTTATTATCCTAGATATGTGGAAGTGGTTATGGGATGATATAGTTTCCCATGTGTCTTTGGGTTGGATGTGATAACCAATTTCATGTGGTGTGTTTGGTATGATGTATATTCCCAGGTGTCTTTGGGAAAGATTCTACATAAGGTATGGGAGTTCCAAGACATACGTTATTGGGGTGTGGGAGCAAAAAATCAATGGGAAAGTGCTGCGAGGTTCCCTTATTAATCGATATGATTCATTTTTTTATTATACTTGGATGTTTTATTTCGTGAGTGTGTTATAGTGAGGATGTTATTTGACCCATTTAGGTTTTTTTGGTTTTTCTATTTATCCACTAGTACATTATTATACTCTTTTTGCATGTTCACGAGAGACCATGGGTATGGTCCTACTAAGTATACATGTTATGAACACACCACATATATACAAACTATTTTTTAAGTTTCCAAGAGGACTATGGGGACTTCGATGTACATTACTAGCCTAGACATTGGAGTTGTTTCTGAGTCGCTGTCGTAGTATTTCTTTTGGTATTTATTTTTATGACTCTTTGTATTTTTTTACTTTATATATGAATTGTGGGAGGGTTATGGTTTCCTATTTTATAAATGCCATGGATTTTCTTAGTGGTTTATATCTTATATCTTGATCCTACTTTAACTTTAGATGATAAATCCTTCCATATGTGAAAATTTTTATACCCTCAGTGCTACTCACCAACTTGGGAACTAATAAGGGTGGGACTCAGGGGGAATTATATTTCTCCCTTCATTTCCAACCAAAGAGGGGTAACTTTAGAGGTCGGGGTGTGACATGTTTTATGATTGGATGAAATCTATCTAACAAGATACATGTGATGTTTAACTATCAGGTGTTGAGGGGTCATACAATATTGAGACTAATTATCATAAAATTTTAACTTGGTAATCTTAAAGAGAGGAGGTTATGAGAATAGATCCACCAATAGGAATTACACATGTTATGATTCATTGGATATTCCTATTTGTTAACATGTGTATTTTTTCTTATACTTGAGATTATTATTAATGTGCATCATGAATCCCATACTTTGATGTAATAATGAAAACTATGATGACATATGCTAGTGATGAGGTGGGATGTGTTGGTTGCATCATAAGTGATATGATATAATTTAATAAGTCAATAAAGTATTTTTCCCTTACATATTAATGGAAGTATATATTTTGGGAACTTTTTATATATTAAGTATATGTTGTATGAGTAACTATCTAAAATGATAAATCCATGCATAAATATATAAAATCTAATGACATAGAATAATTACAAGAGTGTATCCAAATACTAACTTGTAGTGGTGTACTTTATATGGGGATAAATTTGTGTACCTTCCACTCCACTATATGGATTGATGATGAATTAGGTATGGTCACCTTTCATGAATACAGAATATATATAATTCATATCTATATTGTTTGGGTATGGAGTCTCATTTATGTCCTTGGGAATATTGCCTTATAGTATGCAAATAATTTCAACATTTTTACCAATATTATCCTCCCACATATCAACCAAATCTTTCATGGAATAAGCATTACTAGGGTACCTCAAATACATCACTTTATTAAGCATGCATGGATCATCCACCATACAAATGATTAAAGTAGCCACATCATTTTCCTTCACAAATACAAATTTAGTGTTTCCATCTCTAAAAATTGAAACATTATCCCTAGGTGGAATATTTTACTCTATGTAACCAAAATAAAAAAGTGAAAAGATCATAAAGAAGTTGTAGGAAACATAGATGTGGAAAATTCCTGTAGATTATATAATACACCTAAAGTTCACCTTGCTTGAATAGAATACATAATATAAGTCAAGTAACTACACTTTTTTAGGATCCGAACCAAGTTTCTAAGGAATGAATCTCTTAATAGATCCAAATTTCTTGATTATATTAATTAAAAGAATCTAAAGAAACACATCCTTTTCAAAAACCACACAAATAACCACACCCACCCACTTAGCCACATTAATAATTCTCGATTCATCATTGAGAGAACCCTCGAGAAGTGTGACTGTAATTCTCTAACCAAAACCTCTGGGTCTAATTCGATATTCCACACAATCTCATGCATGTATCCCCATATGCAAGATGTTACCAACTAGTGAAAAGGTCCAAAATAACATCCTGGGGGATACTATGACTTTGTTACCAAGTAAATATCATATTATGATAAAGGAAGCAATAATAAATAAATCAATGAATAATGAATAAATAAATAATCATCTGAGAAGAAACCTAGTTAAAGGTTTCAACTCATGGAGTATTAATGTGGTAAGTCATATATATAATTTAAAACTAGGAAAAAGGGATCCCAATAGGCGTTGGACCAAAGTACGATGTAAAAAAATAAAATAGGAATAAAAACAAACATCCATTTTGAAGTCTGTATAATAATGTTTGCATCCTATAAGTAACTTGCTCAACCATCTACCACAACACCCTTTCCCTTCACTAGATCCCTATACATGAAAAATGCAAGTGTATCAAAATACTCAAGTAGGGTCTGAGTATAAGACTTTACTAGACACCACTGATGACCCTTAACATAAGTGCATAAGGCATATTGGTTCATTCCATGAAAGTTACAAAGTACATATAAATAGGAAGTGTCTCACACAAGAATAATATATATGTTGGGTCTTTGAGGAATGGATATTCTTACTTCAACTACATGCTAGAAGGAACATCAACCAACTACCTAACACATCCCCCTCAATGGGATATTCAAAATACATGTCTGACACATCCCCCTTGAGCGGACATTGCATACACATACTAACCAAGAATCTAACACATCCCCCTTTAGAAATAGTTTATATGGATCAACCTAAGTCATAACCAACACAATCAAAATACAATAAAACATTAAGCATGGGTCTCACAAGACTACACACACACCGCATGTGATCAAGCATCAAACATAATTATTACAAGGTTATGCTTGTAGGCCAATAATCATGCGAAGAACCCATATAAAATATGTGCGAAATTCAAGGTCATACTACCTTAGGTGCAACAATGATTGATGTTTAGGTTCACCATCTAAATTTAATGTGAATCCTAGTGTCATTAAAAATACAACATGATTTATATTTATAGTGTCGTGGTTGGGGAAAAACCATTCCCAAAAGACATGTAAAGATCTAACATACCCAAAAATATCCACTATCGACAATGATCTATGTCTAATAGATGTGTAAATGAAAATTATTTGAATTCAGGTTCCAATTATATCAACGATCAATAAATAACGTGTTAGAATATGTAAAAAACTCTAGGACTGATCAATACATCTATGATATAATTGGTTTTGATCAAGGAAAAGAGTAGAGGATTGATCTAGATCAAGTAACAACTCACCAGATTGGAAATTTGGGATCAAACCATTGTTCAAGCGTCAAACGAAGGATACATAAGAGAGGATAGGGAACCAAAATTGATAAATAGGGATCCTAGGGTTTTTGTATTTGAACAATGCTTGATAGAATGATAGAAAATGGGAGGATTTTGGGGCTTTTTTCAAAAATTCTTAAAAATCATAGGCCTTGATGTTGGGCTCTAAAAGATTCCACCGGCTAGATGGTGGATGTTGGATAGAAATAGTTTGGCTCAAGATCCCCACCAGCTAGTTAGTGGGATCTGTAGCATTACTGTTGATTCTAAAAACTCCACTAGCTAGCTAGTTGACCTACGATAGCTTTTCAAGATACAACATGCCCACCATCCTTTCCCCTTTTTTAGCCTCCCAAACACCTATAACCTGCCTCAATTTCTTTAAAACATATAACAAAATATGTGAACAAGTTGAAAGGAGGAATACCTTAGAAGGTGGGTGTTATAATTCTCTCTCGCTTATAACTTCTCATCCTTGAGAATTATCCCCTTAGGTTTGTTTGAATAACTCGAGCCATTATGCCCAAATATATATCTCCCACTCCCATGTATCTTCTTGAAAATGGACATACTACCACTGAACCTGAACAAGAGGGAAATTTTTCTATCATATAACCTTATCAATTTAGTTAACTATATGATTAGGTCACTCTACAAAAGTTTCTTCTGTTTCTAGATCAACTTCCTCACGGTCGAGCTAATGCACGAGACTAGGATCGTACCTTCAAAGTTGATACATGTGAAACATGTTATGCATATAATGATGTTGTGGAGGGAGACACAACTAATAATACATTTTCCTAATGTGTTCAATGATCAATAATATCCCAACATATTATAGTTCCAACTTCCCTTTATTCCTCAAATTCCAATACTCCAATTGAGGGGACACTTGTAAGAAAACCTTATCTCCCACAACGAACTCCAGGGGTGATATCCTTCTATCGGTATAATATTTATTCCTATTATAATCCATAAGTATCCATTTTCAAATCAATTACACCTTCTATGATTTATCCTATACCATACTCATCCCAACAACCGAATATTCACCTACCTCATGCTAGCATAGTGGTGAATGACATGGTTACCTTTACAGAGCCTCAAACAGAGCCATTTAAATATGGGAATGTAAGTTTTTGTAGTAGGTGAACTCTACTAAGATCCTCTAAAATCAAGAAAACAAGTCTAAAGAATTTCCTCTAAATTCTGGATTGTTCTCTTTGATTTCTCGTCAATCTGAGGATGAAAGACTGTACTTAGCTTCAACCAAGTCTACATCACCTTATACAGGTCCTTCCAAAATCTGGATGTAAACCAGGAATATCTTCTTGATACCATACTTGAAGTCACTCTATGTAGTCAAAGAATCTTCTAAAAATAGATCATTCTTAACTCATCCACCGAGTTAATCTCTCGAGTCGGTATGAAATGAGTAACCTTGGTCAACTGATCCACTATAAACCACATAGTCTCTCAACCTCTCAGAGTCTTGGGAAACCTTATCATGAATTATTTGGTCACATCATACCACTTACACATAATAACTATAAGTTTATGGAATATTCCTTTAGGTCTTTGATACTTAGTCTTGATTATATGAAAAGTCATCCAACTAGATACAAATCCTATAAAGTATTTTTTCATATCGAGTCATTAAAACTGTCATCTAACGGCAAGATACATCTTGGTCAATCTTGGGTGAATTTCCTGCTATGAATAATGAGAGGCATTCATCATCTCTTATTGCATGAAAGAAGAAACCACCAATCTACCATGAACTAGAAACACACCACATCTATCTAAGATCCAACTCAGAATGGAACCATTCATGAACAAACTCTTGTGTGTCAAGACACACTCTAGATCAAGCTCCTAATTGTCCTTCACTCACTCCACCAATGAGGATGTTATCACAAATGGTTCACGAGACACTACCCCTCGATCCTTAGCTATACCCACCTACCCTTCTACTAATAAATCTATGTATTCCCACCTAGATTCTAACATCTTCCCTCCCACTTCCCACATCTTCTTACTCAAAGAATCTATAACTACATTCCATTTCCCAGTTTAATAATCTATCTCAAAGTCTAACTTCTATAGGTATTCTACTAAATTCCATTGATTAACATTCAATTCACATTGGGAGAAAATATAATGCAAACTCTTATGGTCTGTAGACATGATAAATAACTCTCCGAAGAGGTAGTGTCACCAACATTTCAATTCATAAACCATAGTTGTCAACTCTAAATCATGAGATTGATAGTTCTTCTCATAGGGTCATAGCTAACAAGACTCATAAGCAATTTCCTTATCACTTTGCATCAGAATATCTCCCAAGATAATGTTAGATGCATCTTAATAGAATGATTACCCAAATCTAAGATCGTGAATAATTAGAACTAGAGCCTATGTAAAACTCTTATTCTGATATAATAAGGCCTATTTACACTATTATCTATTAAAACTTGACACTGTTCTTGGTTAGTGTAGTCATAGGCACTGCCATGTGAGAAAAGTCCTGAATAATCCTCCTATTGTACCCATGCAACCTGAGGAAACTTCAAATCTTGAGCACATTCCTCAATTGTTCCCAAGAAATAATTGTATCTACCTTCTCCTGATCAAATGATATTCCTACTTGAGAAACCATGTGCCCAAGAAATCATACCTCCTCTATCCAAAAGTGAAACTTCAAATACTTTCCATAAATCCAATGTTATTGAAGCATACTCGATATGATCTCCAAGTGTCTTGAATGTGATTCCAATGATTTAGAATATATTAGGATGTAATCAATGAACACAAAAATGAAGGAGTATAAGTATGGATTAAAGATCGTGTTCATGAGATCTATGATCATTGAAGGAGCATTTGGGTCATGAACTATCCCAGAGGAGCCAATGCCATGACTCCCCAAGCTTTCCTTAAATAGGCTAGGGGATGATGACTGGAACCGAGTAGGCATATCACTAACATGGGAGGACTTAAACTAAGTAGTTGTATACACTCACACATCTCCAAACCTATATAATACTGAAATGTAAAAACAACTGAACAACCATGCATGCATACATGTAAATCCCACAACTAGATTACAACATGTAGTAAAGTAAACAGGGCCAAATATAATCCCACCAAAAAGTTCTGTAACACAATTCCAACCTAAAAGAAAATTGGGACTGCTATCAGAATACCACAGGAACACACCTCGGTCTTTCTAGTCTCACTAAGAACCATCTAGTCTTGGTCTATCTAGGACTCTATCAAAAGGTTTATCATCTTCACAAGACACGACATGTGCGAGAAAATCCCATGCAGGGGTGAGTATAAAAATACTAAGTAGGAGACCCCAAAACAAAAAATCATATATCAAAGGAAATGTAGTCAGCTCTACAAAATTATATGTCTACAACACATATAATAAGAATATCCATATATACTCAACAAAGACACATAGTATAAAGGTAAGTCACAACCATAGTATGCCAACCTATGATTTCAGATTGAAGGTTCCATAAATCACTCATCTGGGAGAACACCCGCCATAGTTTGATAGCGTTGATGGCATCCTTCTGAGAGGTAGTGCTCATCGGGTCTCATCATTAGAAATATATGTTGATTGTATGAAGAGATATGATATACAAATTAATATCACACCCAAGTCCATGGGGTGATACCAACAACTTAATATAGATTAATCTACTAAGTATAGGATCTATGCCCATGTAGTGTTGGTTACGAAGATACTAAGAACTCCACTTAGGGCATGAATACGAATAGAGGATCTCACTTCGGGCCTCATGGAGGGATTCAAATGACTTTATCCAAGAAGTTATACTGAAGGGATCATAGTCCTAGGAGATGATTCCATACTCACAAATAGGGAAAGGATAGGGGGAAATCGCCCTAATGAAAATTGTCCAAGATATGGAGGAAAAGGTCTCCAAGCCATGTCTAATAAAGTACACAATGTGTAGAAGGGTTTCACGTCATTTCCCTTGACCCCAGGTCCTGCTCATATAAATTACCCATGTCTCTTGCTTGTGTCTTTATAGAATTACATGGCATGTCGGATGCTCGTGTACTCTACCTGTGTGTTAGTACATGGATTTATCCCATTTATATGTGTCCATGTACCAGTACATGTTGTTTTTCATGTACTTGGTCTAGGATGTGTCTGTGTGAGAGAGTACACAGCGTGCTCCAACCTATGTACTCCAACCCCTATCTGTGTACTCCAACCCCTATCTATATACCCTCTGAGGTACTCACTGAATCATGGAGGAGAGGTCACATACTATGTGATAGCTCTACACACCATGTGATCCTTAAATCTTACTGAAAACCATTTCAACCTCAAAGGGGTCCCCACATTGAATTTAAATTCGGATTACATGTCATGTAGTGTGGGAATTTCCAAAAATTCAAATATGTTTCATGTGTCTTCATCCACTCATCCAACCACCAATCCTATGACTATTTTGACAATGAAATCAATATCCCATATATTATGAGCCTCTTTGTTATCGAATAATGTGTTATGCCATCAAATCCATTCGGAAAATGGATCTACAAATAATTCTTTGTTGTGCACAGAAGAATGAAAAATTGGGTAACCAAAACCACCTAATTCGCCACCACTCCCATCGTCGCACCACCACCATTTCATGTTGATCCCCAATCTATGAATTTTGATCATTGTTCCAAGAAATTGGTGTTCAAAAATCAATTTATTGGGATATGTCAAACCCCAGGGTAAATGAAGACCGCTCGCGGTGAATGAAGAATCAGTGGAGAAAAGCACAAGAATAAATAAAAGGAACAGACCTCAATCGATGTTCATGCTTACCTCGATTCATTTTCATGAGAATAAAAATGAAGAAATCAAAAAATTATAAAGTAATTCTCCCAAAACCCAATTAATCTTACCCTTCCTGCAAAACACAAGATATGTGAATCAATCCATTAGTTGATTGATTTGAGTTCATCGTAAAAATAAAGAACATGGAATAAAAAAAATAATACAACCACCCTACCTTGATTTGGATTGATCATTGAAAAATAACGGGGCTACATTGTGATCGTTAGTGAGATCCTTTGAATCTATTTTGCATTAATCATCAATCCACAATCTGATCACTGTTTGTCTGAGAGAAATCCTCTGAAGCTCTCTCCAATGACTATCCAATGGCTCCAGGGTTATGTGGATAACTCTGTAATTTCTCCATAGCATCTATTTAAAGTCACAAAAATATATACATCAATAAATAGAAAGAAAATAATTTACTTAATTATTTTTTTCATTTCCACACCCATGATGACTTTTCCACAAATGACGCACACCAAAAAAGGTTATGTCAGACCTAGAGTAAAACCCACATTCTAAACTTAATGGTGCCCGCATATTTTTGATATGGACCCAATTTAAAATTATTCCACTTTTCCAGGAAAACTTCACACGTTTTCTAATTAATATATTTGATATATTTCAAACATTTATTCCAAGTAAACCGGGGCTCATAATCACACACCGTCTCAGTGATTGGTCATAAAAATAATCCATATAATATCCAAAAATAATACATGTAAAATTTGAGTCATTATATTCTCCCTGCCTTGGGGCTTTGTATCCCTGAAAATCTAAAAAAATGGATACTCAAAAGGATGTGGGTACTGAGAAAGAATCAGAGACTACTGTTCCCATTTGTTCTCCTGAATATTCTCATTCTACCACCAGACATGCACTAAAGGAATATCTCATCCACAGAAGATCCTTTTCAACTGATCCTCAATCTCTACCGGGTACTGATCGCACCATGATTCACTGTTATATTTTCAACCTAACGTCATTGTGTTAAACTAGTTTTGTATTGAAAATTATAAAAAAAAATAAACTTCATTTTTTATTCAATTATTTTGTGTTTAACACTTTTAAAAAATGTAAATTTGAATTTTTTTGATAGTTACATTATAGTTGGGGGTAATTTAGAGGGCCCATGATGAAGTCCAAGAAAAATGGGCCAAACTGCGCAGGATCCATGCATACCAGTGGACTCAACCACATACTTCTACTGAACCGTGCATAAAAATGAGCTTAACTTTTGAATTCTATTCCAAAATTTATTTTCCTACATTTCATATGAATAAACTCAAGCATCATTCGGCCATTTGGTGGCCCAACCGACCTGATCTTTCCAGCACACCGAATCTGCACGAAGTCAAAAGTGGTGAGCTGTGATCTATCCATATCTCGATCTATAGGTGTCCGAATGAAGTAAAACTTTTGGTTAAGATATTCAAGATGTAGGGAAACAACTTTTTAGTTTTTTCCAAAGAAATATAAGGCTTTATACTTACCTAAAAAAATGTTCGAAGTGTTTTTACACAATCTGTGTGCCCAAAAACACCTTCCAATTTTCCTATAAAATGATACCTTGGACACCTCATTTGCAAGTTCGAACCAGAATTAAATATCTGAAATTTTAGAGTCCTGTAGGAGTATAATATTCATATTATAAGTTCTTGAGGCCCCTATCCTCATATGGGTATCAATAATAAATAATGAGTTCCACCTAAACTTCCTCCTCCTCCTGATGCCAAGCTAAATGGTGGGAGTTCGTTGTGAGGGAGATACACACATGTCAAGGGAGTTCAGACGCATATATTAGCTACTTGTTTGGATTAATTTGGGTTTTAAAACATTTCTTTCCATGTATCATAAATTATTTCTTATTTGAATTCTTTTTTTTTGATGCATGTGATTGATTTTCTCTTAATTTCTAACCAATCGGTGTGAGGTTTTGAGTGCGTGGATTTTGTTTTTCCGATTGTAAAAAACAAGAATCATTTCTTATCCACATTATTTAGATTTCAATATAATTTGGAATCTCTTATTCCATGCATAAGTTTTTTACCTTTACAATACTATTGTTATGTCAAGGTTTGGTTCTTCAAGCAATGAAATAAAGGCTTAGGAATTAATAAGGATTCCAATTAATTTCAACCAAATAATTACTCCAAAAATAAATGAATATCTAAGAAAAATTAACATTAAATGTGTGTAGTAAAATCACAATGACTCCTTTGTCTCATATTTTTCAAAATTTACTCGGTTTTTCAACTATTAAACTCTTTAAGTTAAGTTATTTTCTTTTAATTGTTTTTAAAATCACCCCCCTTTTTAGTAATTTTTATTAAAATTGCATACTCTATGCCTATCAAAGATTCTTTAGAGATAGATTAGGTTCTAACCTATACTATAAATAAACCTTAAAATCATAATAAATTTGATGTTTCATAATAAAACGGCCAAATTTTGGCTTCATTTCCAGGGAGTACTTTGGTTTTTAGTGAGTATTTTTTATAAGATTTTTGTAAATTTTGTAAATATTTATTTGTTTTATATTATAACTTTACCTATATTTTTATGTTTTGATTTATTTCTTTTTTAGGTTTTGTGCATGACAGATTCTACTCCGAGAGACTTACCACCATTAGAACCAAGAGCAGAGAGTATATTACGTCAATGATACCGAGACGCACAAGATAACCCTTTGAAGGAGGACACACAAAACATCAACACACTTCTTGATACTTCCTCTTCTTCTTCTAGAACCAACATAAAAACTGAATTAAACATTCATAACATGGCTAAAAACAATCTAACACTAAAATAACTAAGCTTGCTTGATGTTGATATCCATCCTGCATACATTCAAATACAATGCGAGCCACCCAATTTCAAGTTAAAATTAGATTTAAATCACTTATTACCAAGATTCCATGGACTCACGGGAGAAGATACTGATAAGAACTTAAATGAATTTCATATTGTGTGTTCTACATTAAAACCTGAAAATGTGGATGAAGAACAAGAAAAGTGCATGTCATTCTATTTTTCATTATAAGACACTGAAAAATATTGGTTTTACTATGTTAATTCACCAATTAGAGGCTAGGCAGACATGAAACGTCTTTTCATGAAAAATATTTCCTAGCTTCTTGAACTGAAACTATAAGAAAATAAATTTTTAGTATAAGGAAATCAAAAGGGGAAACATTACATGAATATTTGGAATGATTTAAAAGGTTGTGTTCAAGTTTCCCACACCACCAAATAAGTGATCAACTTTTAATTCAGTATTTTTATGAAGGTTTAATTCTTATTGATAGAAATACGATTGATGCTACTATAGGTGGTGCACAAGTTGATAATACCCCAATTATTGCAAGAACCATAATTGGGAACATGGTGCACAACACTCAATAATTCGGTTCAAGGTCTAGTGTTCCCATTCGAGGTTTCTATGAGGTGAAAATTACAGAATTCGAGAAGAAGGTGGAAATGAAGTTCGAAGAGGTAAGTATCCTTATTTTAAAACTTTCTCTTTCCCAAGGAAAATCCCAACATCCTCCTCCCATACAATTTGGTATATGTTCTTCTAACACCCACTACTATGACCAATTCCCCCAATTGAGAGAAACTTATAAGATTTGTGAGGAAATCCTTCCAGGCCGCCCCTACAACCAACCCTTTAGGCAAGAACCATAATATCTATCCAACCCTGGGTTGAAAGAAAACTAATCTTACAGGAAAGGGAGTATTCAAACCAACCTAAAAAATAGTGGAACCAACCGGGGCAGAGTAGTCATACACAACCACCATACAGAAATACCCAACAACCACAAAGTTCATTCCAACCACCCCCTCCAAAACCTGAGCCTATCCTAGAAGATATGATGAAACAAATGGCTTCCAATAATCTCCAATTACAAAAAACCACTCAAGTAGCCATACAAGACCTAAAAATCCAATTAGGCCAACTAACTAACTTTGTGGGGAAAATTCAAAGTCATGGGTTGGGTAAACAACCCTATAAACTAGTAGTTGACCATAGGGATAAGGGAAATGTTAGTGAAATAACCCTTAGGAGTGGGAAACAACATAAAACCCAAATGAACCCTCCATTATATTCATCCACTCATGAGGAAACAACCATCGCAACTGCTGAAAATTGTTTAAGAGAAGAAAATCCTTGTCTAGGGAGAATCCCTTCCAAAGGAAGGAGTTTATATATTGATGATTCACCTATCCAAACCATTCCTCTTACATTTCAACAAAGGGCCACCCAACCAAGAAAAAAAAGGAAAATTAACTTGATAAGAAGTTATTATAAACTTTCAAAAAAGTACAGGTTAGCATCCCATTGATTGATGCCATGAATAAAATTCCAAGATATGCCAAGTTTATGAAGGAGATGTGTACACACCAAAGGAAACATCAAGGTGATGAGAAGGTGATCTTGGGGAGGAATGTCTCATTATTCATAGATCCACCACTTCCCACCAAATTCAACGATCCGGGAACATTCTCAATTTCATGCACCATAGGGGAGTATTCTTTTTCCAATGATATCCTTGATTTGGGTGAATCTATAAATGTGATAACTCACTAAATTTACTCCTAATTGCAGGTAAAATAACTGAATCCCTCTGGAATTGTTGTTGCAATTAGAAAATTAGAGTACAACACACCCTTATTTTGTGTTATAGGATGTTCTTATGAGGGTCCAAATTTTATTTTTCCCTACTAGTTTTTATGTGCTTAAAATGGAAGATGATAGGATGAATGGATATCCCTCGATTATATTGGGGATACCCTTCTTGAAAACCACTAAAACCATAATTAATGTTCATAATGGTACATTATCTATGGAGTTTGGCAGTAACACTGTCCAATTAAATATTCTTGATGTCATGAATCACCCCTCAGAAGAAAATATCTCTCTATATATTAATTCAATTAATGTACTCCCATCCCCTAAAAAAACATCTTTTCATTACCCTGATCCCCTTTTTGAGTTTTCATCATTAATTGAAATGTTAGGTAATGAATCATGCATTGAATGTTGTACCAATCTATAAAAATGTCATGTGTGTTTCTTAATTGATGACTTCTTGAACATTGAGGATCACATGACCATCGATGATACAGATAAGCTTGTAAAATCTCATTCCTCATCTGAGGTTGATTCCATTGAGTAGTTATATGATATTAGTGACCTTTAAATTTCACACACGCACCCATAAATCCTAAATCCTCCTAAACTGGAATTGAAACAACTACCTAAAGATTTAAAATATTCATATCTTGAGAATGGAAACAAGTTGCATGTAATCAATTATAGTTCACTCCCTCCTGAGCATGAATTGTGACTGCCTGAACTTTTGAGGGATTGTAAACAAGCTTTGGGATGGACACTTGATGACATTCTTGGTATCAACCCATCAATTTTTACACATCATATGTTGTTAAATAATTATGATAAACTACTGAGTTAGTCATAATGTCGGCTAAACCCAAACCTCCTATTTGTTTTGAAAAAGGTTGTAACAAAATTATTTGGTGCTAGAATCATTTACCCATCTCTGATAGCCAATGGGTTAGTCCAGTTCAAGTGGTTCCTAAAAAAACTAGAATTACTCTAATAAAAAAACAATGAATTGGTTCCAACTCATGTGTAGAATAGTTGGTGTATCTATATATACTATCATCGACTAAATCAACACACTAGGAAGGACCATTTCTCATTATCATTCATCGACCAAATTATAGAGAGGCTAGCAGGGAAGTCCCATTAATTTTTCCTTCATGGGTATTCTGGATACTTTCAGATCCATAATTCCCTCGAGGATCTTGAAAATAAAACCTTCACTTTCCCCTTTGTCACATTTTCATATAAAAGGATGTCATTTGTTTTATGTAATGCCTCGAGTACTTTCCAGCGATTCATGGTTAGTATTTTATTCAGATTACCTAGAGAATTGTATGGAAGTATTCATGGACAATTTCACTATTTATGGATCCTCTTTTGATGAATGTTTGAGTAGTCATGGTTTATTCCTACATCATTGTATTGAAAATAATCTCATATTAAATTATGAGAAATGTCATTTGATGGTGCGATAACGTAGAGTTTTGGAACATGTCATTTATGGGGATGGTATCCAAGAAGATAAATAAAAAGTGGATGTCATTTATTCCCTACCATTCCCAAAAAATATACGGGATGTGAGGTATTTCCCAGGTCATGCTAGATTTTACTGTTGCATCATTTCTGACTTTAGTTAAATTGCACTCCCCCTCTCTCGATTTCTCTAAAAAGAAATGGAATTTTTTTTGATAATGAATGTGAGGAATCTTTTAATAAGTTAAAATGGAGTCCCAATTCACCCCCAGTAATCCAACCACCTCAGTGGGATTTACCATTTGATCTCACATGTGATGCCTCTAACTATACAGTTGGGGAAGTCTTATCAGAAAGGGTTGATCAAGCTCCACATGTCATTGCCTATGCCTCACATTCTTTGAACCGTGCCCAAGAAAACAATGCTACAACTGAAAAAGATTTTTTTTCTATTGTGTTTGCATTGGATAAATTCAGGTCATATCTTTTAGGGTCCAAATTCACTGTGTTCATAGACCATGAAACCCTCAATTATATCCTTAAGAAACCAGAAGCCAAACCATGTCTCATTTTCTGGATGCTCTTCCTTCAGGAATTCAATTTAGAAATTAGAGATAAAAAGGGAGTAGAGAATGTGGCAGTTGACCATATCAGTAGGATCCAACCGTCCTCGTATAATGACTCATCCCCCTATATTCCCATAAATGACATGTTTTCAGATAAGAAATTGTACTGAGTGCAATATTCTATTCCTTGGTATGTTGAAATTATAAATTATTTGGTACCATCTTGCATTACTACTAATTTCAACAAAAACCAAGATGACCGTCTAAAACATGAATCTTATTGGTACAGTTGGTATGACCCCTACCTTTATAAAATATGTAGTGTTCAGGTCCTTAGTCATTATATTATAGATAGTGCGTTTCAATCCGTTTTTAGGTTCTTCCACACTCTTTCTTATGCAGACCACTTTGGTCCCCAACAGACTGCTCGCAAGGTACTCGATTCTGGTCTCTTTTGGCCAACACTTTTTTGGGATACACGTGATTTCTATAAATCTTGTCCTCACTGTCAAAGAATGACGAATGTATCTATAAGAAATGAAATTACACAACAACACTTTCTCTTCCATGACATTTTCAATGTTTGGGGCCTTGACTTTATAGGACCATTCCCCAATTCATTTGGGAACCTTTACATTATTCTCCCAGTGGATTATGTTTCAAAATGGGTTGAGGCATGAGCTACAAGGACTGATGATTATAAGGTAGTTGTGGAATTTTTGAGAACCCAAATGTTTTATAGGTTTGAATTACCTAGGTTCATCATTAGTGACCAGGGTTCTCCTTTTTGCAACCGAACAATGCAACCTATTTTGCGTCAGTATAAGGTTAGGCAAAGAGTGTCTACTGCATATCACCCACAAACCAATGGTCAAGTTGAGGTGTCAAATAGGGAGGTAAAATAGATTCTTGAAAAAATGGTTCAACCTAATAGAAAATATTGGAGTCTTAGACTCGATGATTCATTATGTGCTCACCATATTTCCTTTAAAACATTTATTGGAATGTAACCCTATTGGATTGTGTTTGGAAAGATTTTTCACTTCCCTGTTGAGATTTAGCATCGGGCCAACTGGGCCATAAACAAATGCAATTTGAATCATTCTGGAACATGTTCTCAAAGGAAGTTGTAGATTCAGGAGATGGAGGAAATGAGAAGAGATGCATATGAGAACTCCAGGATTTATAAGGAACAAACCAAGGCTGCCCATGACTGTTTAATCCTTCGTCATCAATTCTAAATTGGGTAGAAGGTTATACTCTACAATTAAAGGCTGAATTTCCATCCAGGTAAGCTTTGTTCCCCCTGGTTTGGACTATAAACTATTACTAATGTCTCTCTATTTGGTGTTGCCCAGGTTCAAAATGAAAAAACCAATCCAAACTTCATTGTCAATGGGAAGTGGCTGAAGCGATTCCATGGATCCATTCCAAAGTCCCCAATAAAGGAACCCCATGTTCAAGAAGCAATCTATGAATGATAATCACCAGGTTTAATTTTTCCTTCCCACATTTTCTTATATTACAGTGAGGACATTTCACACTTTAGGTGTGTGTGGGGGGGTATATTATTAGGGTAGTAAGGAATTTTCATCATCCTTATTTATTTTTCTCTTTTTTTTCTTGCTTTATAATATTATCACTCCCCCCATATTTCCCCCTTACTTTTGTGCCAAAATGTTAATTTTTTTATGCCCACATTATCATGGAAAATGATGTTTGCTTAATCATGGAAGTTATTGAAAATGCATGAGTAATTTCTCTATTACATGTTGTTTTAACATTAAAAAAATTCTAATAAAATGTGAATTTTAGCAAGAATTCAATACTGTGGTGTGAATTTCTTTTGAAATTTGGTTGTTTTTTTTGATATAAGTGGTTTTATCATTTTGAAACCTTTGAGAATAATAGTACCATTTTGTAGATAGTTTAGGGGAAAATCGTTTCACTTAATCTCTCCACGCATATTTTCACCCAACCATGAAGTGTGCAAATTTCTTACATAATGGAAGGTAAATATAAGTTAGGTTTATTTTTCTCTACTTTCCAAAATCATTTTTCCATACATTCGTTCCTTATCTAATCTATTTCATTACTATACCAGATTGACCTATGCATGTGTACCTATTATTTGATTTTTGAACGCCCTTAAAAAAAGGGTTGTATATTGGAAAGTCAAAAACCACCCTTCCTCGACTTTTGATCTTATTATAGCTATTATAATTAGTGTTGTGAGGAGATTCAACAAGGGTTGAGAGAAGAGTGTGAGATTTGTTCCAAGTGCAATGATGTGGCAGGGTTTTCATGCTCTTTGCCACATCCCTTTTTATATTTTTGTTTACTTTTTAATATCAAACCATAGTATTTTGTGTAATATTTAGAAATTATTGTATTATGTAAATTACATTAAAAAAAATATGATTATGTATTAAAAGTGTATTTTTTTTATTTTTTATTTTTTTCAATAATAAAATTAAGTTGTTATTTTAATTTTATTTAATTAATTATTTTTGTTATTAGTTTCAATAATTTTTAATTCATTAATTAAATTAATTAATTCTTTATCCTCTAAATTATAATTAAATAACTCATTTTAGTTTTTAGTCTTTTAATAATTAAATTAATTTTATCAATTTAAGCTTATTCAATTAATATTTCTTATTCTTTAATTTACTTTATTAATTATTTAATTTAATTTATTAATTCTTTAATTAATTAGTTGATCAATTTAAATTAGTAACTTTAAATTTTTTAATTTGTTCTTTAAATAATTTGTTAATAATTTTTAATACAAATAAATTCATTATTTTAAATAAAACACGATTAATTTTATTATTTAATTTTGTTTTATTTATTTAGTTTTTAATTCTATTCAATTTAATTTGTTAATCAATTTTTTAGTTCAATTAAACTTTTAATTTATTTAATTGCTTTTTGTGTTTATTTTGTAGGTATTTCTGCTACTGTGTGTCGTGGTTTACCACGGTCACGGTGGCATGTCTCACCATTTCCCGCAGTCACCGCTTTCGCACGTCTCACTACATCCCCTCCAAATCGGAGGCACCGTTTGGTTCACCTTGTTGTCCCTCCATTTTCACGTTACAGTGCATGTGCCACCGTTTCGCATCCCCAGTCACTGTTTCCTTACGGTTCAACACTCACGGAAGATTCACGGTGCCACCGTTTTAGCTTTGTTATGCCACTGTTCTGCTCTGCCATTCCCACCGCTTCCTCTATTCCTTCACGGTGGCACCTCTCACCCCTCGTTTCAACCCTCTCTCACTGTTCCATAACCTTGCATCTCCACTCCTCCATACCATATCCCCGCCTCCATTCCAGCAACCTCCATCGCAGAGCACCAATACACAAAATACGCAATAGAATAAGCAACAGATTACAAATTCAACCGCAACAACATAACAGTAACTAACACAATAAATCCGAAAGAATCATAGAATTTAAAGAAAGAATTAGTTGTACAAATCAAAATAAGAACTCAAAAATTATTTAACCTAGAAATTCCAGATCTGAACTGCCTCCCCCTACTGAGCCGAATTTGCCTTGGTCCCTATTCGAACCCCTATCCCCACCGCAAGCCATCGTCGCGGCCTCACATCCCCTACCTGCTCGAACCCACACCCTGGCCTCATCATGACCCTGTTCTCCTCTTCCCACATCTGTTTCTCCCCTCCAATCCCCAATCACTCGCTGCCTTGAGCCGGCCTCACCTCATTTCTTCCCCCTTCCTTTGCTCCACCTGAACCCTCTACCTCCATCTCCATTGTTCCTCCTCGTGGCTGCACTCAACCCAAACCGCCGCCTTCTCCCCCCTTCTGAACCACCTCTCCGCCGCTCCCAATATCTGCACCCCCTAAACCCCTACTGAGCTGTTGTTCCATCCCCGACACACACCCTCGGCATCGAACAAACCCCCCACCACACTCTTCTCTCCCTCCACCGGTTGAACCCCAACAACTCCCCCCCCCCTACTTCGTTTGTCTCTTTTCTCCTTTTGTTTTAATTTTATTATATCATATAATATATATATATATATATATTATGTATTATATAATATACAATACTATAATAATTAAAGGTATATTAATAAAAGTGTAAAAGCTTATATATAATATTAATTTCTCATAATAATATATGTTATTGAAAAAATATAATAATTATATTTACATATAATAGTAAAAATAATATTAAGTATTATATATATATATTAATAAGTATTTTTATCTGAGTAATAATATTAATATATAGAATATAATAGTTTAATTTTATTTTTTCATTTGACTCACTTGCTTGTTTTGGTATTTCTGTTGTTTCGTGCAGGGGGAGCAACTCATAGAAGCGGGGCTAAGGAAAAAGTTATTTGCGGGAAAGACATGAGAAGATTATCGAGGTCGTTGCCGGGGAATTGGGTACACTCACAGGGAGTTCACTCTTTATTTAGTGACGAGAATGCTAAAATACACGCCACATGGATCTGTTGTTTGTTAGGTCATCAATTTCATTCTCTATTTTCATCTATGAATAAGAGTACTCTTGAATCCTCTTTGAGAGATCCAGCCAAGACCAAGAACAGGGTCAGGGGAGGACATCATTCCACAGTGGGTGGAGGAGACTCCACCACGATACACACATCCATTTCATCCACATCACACGGATGGGGACCATCTTCGACTTGGAGACGGGACCTACTCCTCTATTCTCTGCTTCTCCTCTGCTGCTCTGTTTTTTTTGTTTTATGTTGAGTCTGTAAATACTCTTGTAGTGTTGCATGTTTTGTTAATTTAATTGTGATGTTAGTTATGTTTGATTGTTTGTGTCATTTATTCATCCTCGCTTCGTATTGTGATCTCCAATATCCAGAAATGGAGATCTAACTTGTGGGGTCTGATCCAGTTTGTGAAACCCAACACGATCTGGAGATCAGAACATTAACGCGATCATGTTCTTTTTATTCTCCTTGGTAGATCTTGTCTGTGAGTTAGATTGAGCGAGAGCGAGAACTTACACAGGACGATCAGCTACTTTCTCGATTAATTTCTTCTCCCCTTCCTGTCTTGATTTCTCAAACTGAGAATCAATATTGGTTGTGTGATGTGACGATCTTAGTGGAATAATTCTAGTTTGTGAGAAATTCATTCCAGAATGACTTTGCTGAGTAGATCACCTTGCAGTTCAGAGGAAAGCTTGAGTATTGAAGAACTTCGATGCTTGAGTGTTTAATTTCTAGGCGAGATTGGTGTGTGATCTGAGACATTGGTCATGCACTGAGTGAATTTTAGAATTGTTGATTAATTTCTTCAGCTGGTCTAAGATAGGGAGTAGAGGGTGGATTAAACTGGGTTGTCTTGTATTGTGTATGTGTTCTTTCTTTTCTCATTTCTTGTAGTGTTGTCTTGTGTCTAGGTTTCTTCACCAATCTGTCACTATTTCATCTCTCTCCACTGTTCTCTTCAGCACTGATTAGTGTTTTCTCAGGGTTAGTGTTCTATTTTTTCAAAATATTAAAAAAACACAAAAAGATTTTTGGAACGACCACTTAGTCATTCGACACTGCTTCCTTGAAGCAACCCTGAGATTAGCCACTGTGCTATATCTTGGGTCTTTATAAATGTAAACCTAACCCTCACGATAAGAGCACATCAAATTTTGGCGCCATTGCTGGGGAAGCAACAAGTGTCTCAGTGGTTTTTCTAATTTTTATTTTATTCTAAAACAAAAAAACATATAAAAATCATAAAAAAACAATAACACACACACAGTGATGTACTCTATCAAATCTGATATAGTGTCACTGTTTGACCCGGTTCAAGAACATGAGGAGGCTGTTGCTAAATTTCAATGTTAGATGCATGAAAGACATCATTGAGACCTTACTAACGAGGAGACAACTTATTCTCATGAGATCATGAATGAAAGACATCATCGAGACCTTACAACGAGGAGAAAACTTATTCTCATGAGATCATGCAGTTCATGCAACAATCCATGGATAAGGTCAAAGGCTGCCAAGAAGATAGTACAATACCACCACCTCCCATTGAAGCCCAACATTCTAGAAAATAGTTGAGAAGGAAAGAGAAAAGAAACAGAAGAAAGAAAAAGTTGGAGTTTCCCAGCTTTGATATGGATTTTCCCCTGGAATCAAAGCTGGAAATTCCAAAACCAATTTATGAGGATGTTTTCAAGGGCTGGAAGAATATGGGACTTGTAAAGATTCATGATGTTGGACATTTCTTTGATGATCATTTTTCCCTGATTTCAATTCTAATGATTTTGTTTGTAATAACTATTCTAATGATTTTTTGATGCTTCAACAGGTGGATCCAGCACATGACATTATATCATTATCCTTAGAAGATTCAGCAAGTGAGGTGGTGTGTTTTGAAGAGAGGTTGGAGGAGGTTGACTACCCCGCTCTTGCCCTGGACCCTCTCCCAGGATCACTATTCCATCACGAGGATGATCAAGCAGCACTAATAAAGGGAGTTGACAATTTTAAGGAAGAAGTTGTATTTTTATTTAACTTGGATTGCATCGAAGCTGATTTTAATTGTGTTTCTCCCTGTGCAGGTATTGAATTTCCATCTCACTTTTGTGATTTCCAGGAGAGTGAGGAAGTTGTCGTTGCTTCTGCTTAAGAGTTAATGGAACTTCCAATTCTGGATGACACTTCCAGTTTGGGAGTCACATTTAAAGATGAATTTTTGGAGTTGTGCACTAGAATAGAAGTGGATTATGGCACATTAATTGCTTTCCAAGAAAAAAAAGTTTTATTTGATTGAACCAGAATACAAGCCACATCCATGTTTTCCAACATTAATACTTGTGCTCACTCAAACTCAAACAGAAGAAGTAGGGAAGTACCCCTATATCTAGTTTTCCCCTCCACCATTCAACATGAATTACTTCACTATGAAGGAGGGTAATTTGATTGAATTTGCACATTGGGTACACCAAAGATGGAAAATCAATAAAGTTGGAAGGAATCACACCTGGTGGTTCCTGAGAAAAAATCCAAATCCCCCATCAGACTGGGGTTGATCCAAGGACTGTCCAACTGTGGAAAGTACAAATACAGCACCCCCTGGGGGGGGGGGGTTATCCCAGGATTATTCTTTTTTCATTTGTTGCTTTAGTTTCTTTTTTCCATGTTGTTTTTAATTTGAGTGTTGTTTTCTTAGGACAATAAACAAACAGTAGATTCCACATGGCTATCATTCAAGTCCCAAAGTAATAGTACACTAAAGATCATGGATAACGCTCCCTAACTCATACTCTGTGGTTTCTTTTTATTTGAACTTAAAATCTTGAACATTAATGTAAAATTGTTTCATCATGTAGGTGGAAAACTGGAGCAACCAAAGTTCATGCACAAGGAAAATAAAGGGAGACATTTAAAAATAATAATTAAAGATTCCATTCAGGGAAGTGATGTTTTAATTCTACAAGTTGTTTCAATCTATTCATTCATTTTGTGTGCAACTGTGAATAAAGTGTGGGGTAGTTTCTACTAATTTTTGAAACTAGTGAATATGTTCACTTGCATGTGTGTTTAGCTGTTAGTATCTGGAGAGTTTAAAAATTATATTGAGCCGATTGTTGAAACATGATTCCACCCACTGCTTTTAATTTCATTATGTTGCTAATGCACATCACTGCTAATCATGCTACTAATTAAATATCATTGATAAAATCTTTTGTCTTCTCGTAATGTTTCAAAGCATGAACATTTTAGGAATAGAACTGAACTTGGTTGCTGGTGATGGTTGGTCGGGTTGGGCTCTTCTGTTTTTGTTTGTTTGTGTTTTTATTTTCTTTCACTTTTGGTGTGGAAAAGAAAAATTTTGAACCCCATTACTACTTATCCATGCCCTTTTTCAGCTAAAATGTCCATCTGTTTTGAACATCAACTCTCTCCCACCTTGAGGTTTAACATTGGGTACAATGTTGGGTTTTAAGTGTGGGGGGGGAGGGGTAATTATAGTGTCATGTTGAATTCCCCCTTCTTGAACATGATTTTGTTTAAAAAAATGGTCAATTTTTTTTCAAAAAAAAGTATGCTTCAAAATTACTTCAAAAAATTTCGAATTATTTCATCACATGATGGTCATTGGAGGTTTAATGGTACTTCATTTATGTCCTGTTTAGTGGAAAATTGTTTTCTGGATGTTGAGAGTGGCACTTAGTTAGAAATGGTCAAGCATGAGTGATTGCTGAGTGCAATTGTTCACTGTCGCTATGAAATTTTTGTTTAGGAACTGAGGATGGGAGTGTGATAGGATAGGTTTTGTGGGATGAGGATCATGACTTGTAGTAACTAGAAGTTCTCACTAGAACCCAGGGGACTCAAATTTTTGTAAAATTATATTCAATCACTTTAGGAAGTCAACCTGAATGGTTATTAATTAAGTCCTTTGTAACTAGAGTAAAATGGGAAAATGGGATCCCACAGTGAGTATCTTAGAGAAGGTGCACTGGGTGCATTTCTATGAATAAATAAAGCCAATTTCAATCTTAATAAGTCTATGCACAGTGCTCTACACATGGAATATGGATGGGAAAGATTAAAATAAATTTCCCTCGTCAAAAATGAACTCATTAAGGTGAGGGGAATTTTGAACCCAGATGAAGAAAGGATCATTTGACTTGGTTAATATTTATATGAGTTGAGTCAATAAAGTGATCAATTTAATGGACTTTAATTTTTGGAACTTGGGGGAAGGTGAGAATGGAAGGTTCCCTTGGTTAAGTTTTTAATTCCACTTCATCTAACCTTTTATCACTCCTTGAATTAGAACTTGGATTGGAAGGTGAAGTAGGATAGTTAATGAGTACAAGTAGGAGGCTTAAAATACTTGACAGTGTATAAATTTGTGAGGCTTTTGACTTCCAGTGAGTTTTCGAAGATAGACAGGACATCATTTTTGAACACCTTTGGATAGCCTGACTCATTGTTTGGTCCTGCTCCTCTTGATGTTTAAGTTCAATCATGCACTTTTTGAACAGAAACTCACAAAACATCTTTCTGTTTTAAAGTTAAAGGCATGTATTTGTTTGAGGACAAGAAGAGTTTTACGTATGGGGGAGTTTGATGGGGCAGTGTTTTCATGCTCTTTGTCACATCCCTTTTTATATTTTTGTTTACTTTTTAATATCAAACCATGTTATTTTGTGTAATATTTAGCAATTATTGTATTTTGTAAATTACATTATAAAAAAATATGTTCATGTATTAAAAGTGTTTTTTTGTTATTATTTTTTTATTGTTTTTCAATAATAAAATTAAATTGTTATTTTAATTTCATTAAATTAATTCTTTTTATTATTAGTTTCAATAATTTTTAATTCATTAATTAAATTAATTAATTATTTATCCTTTAAATGATAAATAAATAACTCATTTTAGTTTTTATTATTTTAATAATTAAATTAATTTTAACAATTTAAGTTTATTCAATTAATATTTATTATTCTTTAATTTACTTTATTAATTATTTAATTAATTAGTTGATTAATTTAAGTTAGTAACTTCAAATGTTTTATTTTTCTTCTTAAGTAATTTGTTTATAATTTTTAATACAAATAAATTCATTCTATTAAATAAAACATAATTACTTTTATTATTTAATTTTTTATTTAGATTTTAATTCTATTAAATTTAATTTGTTAATCGATTTTTTAGTTTTATTAAACTTTTAATTTATTTAAATGTTTTTTGTGTTAATTTTGCAGGTGTTGTTGTTGCTGCGTACCGTGGTTTCACCATGGTCATGTTGGCATGTCTCACTGTTTCCCGCAGTCACTACTTTCGTGCATCTCGTTGCATCCCCTCCAAACCGGAGGCACCATTTAGTTCACCTTATTGTCCCACCGTTTTCATGTTACGGTGCATGTTCCACCATTTTGCATCCCAAGTCACCATTTCCTCATAGTTCCACACTCACTGAAGATTCACGGTGCCACATTTTTAGCTTTGTTATGCCATCATTCTGCACTGCCATTTCCACCGCTTCATCTATTCCTTCACAGTGGCACATCTCACCCCTCGTTTCAACCCTCTCTCATTGTTCCATACCCTTGCATCACCACTCATCCATACCATATCCCCGCCTCTATTCTAGAAACCTTCATCATAGAGCACCAATACACATAATAAGCAATATAATAAGCAGCAGATTATAAATTCAACTGCAACAACATAACAGCAACTAACACAACAAATCCGAAAGAATCATAGAATTTCAAGAAAGAATCAGTTGTACAAATCAAAATAAGAACTCAAAAATTATTTCACTTGGAAATTACAAATCTGAACCACCTCCCCCTGCTGAGCCGAATTTTCCTCGGTCCCTATCTGAACCCCTATCATGCCGTAAGCCCTCGCCATGACCTCACATCCACTACCTACTCGAACCCACACCCTAGCATGGTCGTGACCCTATTCTCCTCTTCTCTCACCTGTGCCACCCCTCGAATCCCCAATCACTCACCGCCTTGAGCCGGCCTCACCTTCTTTCTTCCCCCTTCCTTTGCGCCACCTGAACCCTCTGCCTCTATCTCCACTGCGCCTCCTCGTGGCCGCACTCAACCCAAGCTGCTGCCTGCTCGCCCCTTCCTAGCCACCTCTCCACCACTCCCAATATTTGTGCCCCCCTGAACCCCTGCTGAGTCGCTGCTCCATCCCCGCCACACACCCTCTATGTCAAACAGACCCCCCACCGCACTCTTCTCTCCCTCCGCCGGCTGAACCCAAACAACTCCCCCCCTTCTTCGTTTGTCTCTTTTCTCCTTTAGTTTTAATTTTATTATATCATATTTTATAATATATATTATGTATTATATAATATACAATACTAAAATAATTGAAGGTATATTAATAAAAGTGTAAAAGATTATATATAAAATTAATTTGTCATAAAAATATATTTTATTGAAAATAATTATAATAATATTTACATATAATAGTAATAATAATATTAAGTATTATATATATATTAATAAGTATTTTTTATCTAAGTAATAATATTAATATATAGAATATAATAGTTTCATTTTATTTTTTCATTTTACTCACTTTCTTGTTTTGGTATTTATGTTGTTTAGTGCAGGGGGAACTACTCATAGAAGCAGGGCTAAGGAAAAAGCTGTTTGCGGGAAAGACACAAAAAGATTCTTGAGGTCGTTGTCAGGGAATTGGATACACTCACAGGGAGTTCACTCTGAAGTTAGTGATGAGTGCGATAAAAGATTCACCACGTGGATCTGCTGTCTGTTAGGTCGTCAATTTCATTTCTCTATTTTCATCTATGAATAAAAGGACTCTCGACTCCTCTTTAAGAGAGCCAGCCAAGACCAGGAATAGGGATGGGGGAGGACATCATTCCACAGTGGGTGGAGGAGACTCCACTATGATACACACATCCATTCCAACCACATCTCATGGGCAGGGACCATCTTTGACTTGGAGACGGGACCTACTCCTCCATTCTCTATTTCTCCTCATCTGCTCTGTTTTTTTTGGTGTTTTATGTTGAGTCTGTAAATACTCTCGTAGTGTTTCATGTTTAGTTAATTGAATTGTGATGTTAGTTATGTTTGATTTTTTGTGTCGTTTATTCATCCTCGCTTCGTATTGTGATCTCCAATCTCCAGAAATGGCGATCTAACTTGTGGGGTGAGATCCAGTTTATGAAACCCAACATGATCTGGAGATCCGCACATTAACGCGATCAAGTTCTTTTTATTCATCTTGGTAGATCATGTAACACCCCGACCCCAGTTACCCAGAGTCGGTGCATTATTGCATAACATTGTCATGATCACAAAGATCAAGTCTCTAAAGACCGATTAGTTTAGTAGCCTTGAAACACTAGATACATTCATAAGTTTTACATTACATCATAAAGCAATTCAAAACTGCAACAACATCTTGTCTTCATATCCCCTCATATTATCCCTTCAGGTCATTCATAAAATACTTTTTCACATCCTAGAAAAATTAAAACATTGAAAGGGGTGAGCTCAGATTCTCAGTAAGGATAAAAATATAGCGGAAGATTCCATAAATAAACATAAACATTTAAGGTAATGTATAACTAAACAAAAGCCTTTTAAACATGAACTTCAACATAATATAGAAAAAGTAAAATGAAATAATTCCATTTACTTATTCACATGGATATTCTACTGGTCGAATAATCACATGAAATATCAATAACCACTTTCATAATGATAGAATGCATAATGTCAGAATATCATAACAATGTAGCCAAGGCCTCGTGCCAAGACTACAAATAAGATTTTTTCAAGGCCTCGTGCCAAGACACTAGTTTATCTCATGAGACCTACCGATGCATCGAAGAGCTATAGCAGACTCCAGCCGTCACTTTTTAATTCCAATTCATTCCTTATATGAAAAGGTTTAAACATATCATAAACCATAACATAATCATATCACATAAAACATGCATAAAGGAAATATAACATTTCCACATTTTAATCACAATATATCAATACAACACATTCATATAATAAAAACATTATCAAAACCATTTTCAATACCAAATTAAAATAAAATTAAAACTTGGTATTTATTTTTCATTTAAAAAAAGTTATGGCTTGTAGAAGAAGCCGAAACTCAAATAATGGTCACGGCGGTGGAGAGGTTGTTGTCACCGCATAGGTATGACAAGAAAAAAATTCCTTTTTGTCGTTTAGTAAAACACTTCGTATAAAAAGATTCCTTTTTAATAAATGTAAAAGTCAAAGGGGTTTATACATCGTATAAAAGAAATTTGTGTATAAAACAAAATATGTCTCAATGAATGGAGATCGAGACGAAGCCCCTTATAAAGATCATTTTTTAAAATAAAATAGATCTATTATGTGTATTAAATATATGTCCACATAAATAAAGTATAAATACAAGATAGGACATAATAATATCATGACATAATTTGAAAATAGGAGATTAACCCAAAGAATAGGAATTGGGTTAAGAAGTTCCCTTACCTCGTGTCCGACTTGACTCGACCGTTCTTTAACCTCTTGAATAATAAACTAGAGTTAATTTATAATTTCTTTAGAACATTTTTCAGGTTTATTATTCCTTTTATATCACTTATTACCATGTTATGAACATTATGTAATTATTTAAGTTAATAACCGTCGTTTTTTCGATCTTTGGTACTTGAGTCAAAAATAAACTTCTTATAATTACAAGTTGTTCATGTGGTGAAATATCCATTATATCCAGAATTATATTCATGATTTAGATATCATATATATCATATATATCCATTATATACATGAATTTATAATATTACATAACATTTAGAGGTAAGAAATGAAATGCACCGTTCATGGAGACGGTAAGTCGTACGTACGTATGAACGCTACTTTCATTTCTATTTAGTATTTAATGGAATGAAATTTTAATTATATAAAGTTATAATATAATCCCAGTATAATATAACGTATAATACAATTTACTCCATCCTTTATACATCCCACATATGGCATTAACGATTCAAATCACTTTAAGGGGGCGGTAGTCCGCACTTCCTAAAATGAAATTATTGCGTTTACCCATAATGGAAATCATAAAGGTATTCCATAAATAAAAAATACAGAATCATAAGGGGAAAAAATATAATATATATAATATATAAAAATAGTGTCATCATAATGGCCACCATGAAATGTGTTAAAAGAAGATTGAACAATCATCGTTTCGTGAGGCAGAAATTCTCCAACCACAGAAACAGTATGTTCTTTAACCATTAGACAAAGGTGTGTGTAAGTTTAAATAAAATAATTATCATAAAAACATCCTAGTATATTAAATATACTGGTGTTGTTACAAAATAAAGTAATAAAAATAGTTTAAGGGGTTGGAGAAGAAAAATAAAACAAAATAACATAAGAGAATACATTACCTTAAAATCGGGTAACTCTTTTTTATTTGAGCCAAAGGCTTCCTTGGGAAGAATTATTCCCAAAGTGAGGCTTCTATGAGTAATATAGGGAAGTTTAGAGAGTATTTTGGCAGAGGTTTTCTGAGCCAAATGGCTTTTATGGTGTGAATAAGGTGGTAGTGGTGGGGGCCTTTTATAAGAGGAGAGGAGGGGCACTCTTGGAAAGTTATAAACAGTTACTTTATTATAAATTATTTTCGGATTTTAAAGGTCTAAAAATTATATATTTCAAGGATAAGGTGATAGGAGTTCTATATACACCCATCCAATAGGTTTTTTACATGTTTAGGTCATAGATTTTACATTATCTTTTCATTTTATTTAAATCGTTAAATAATGAGGTAATCACTACATCATCATGGTGTCATAAATAATTTAATTTATTTAATGTATAAAAATTATAAAAAAACTCTCATGATGTAGGAAATCTTTTTATATTTCTAATGCATATTTATAGTAAAACATTTGACTTGTATAACCCCATTTAATTTTTTTTTTAGTAAAACAACTCATGTTTGTGACATTTTTATTTTAACTTTAAATAAAAGGTTATTTATGTCATTTTCCTACCAAAGTGGCTTCATGGGGTCCCCAAGTTGACCCATGGATTGTATTGGTCGTCCATGACACATCTAATTAGGGTAGTACATGTGTCTAGGTCATTTCATATTATTAAAACATTATTTTTACCTTAAATTACACTAATTACCTTTAATCGCGATTAATAAAACTTAAAAGTTACTATTCAACAAAAATTATTTTAATCCCATTGAACCACATTTTACTTCCTAATGACAACCACGTATGTCGGATTTTTTAAATTCATTACACAGAAGTGGTAATGTTTCATTTACATGAAAAATTAGTTTTTAAACTACCACTTAATGGTTTCACTATTCATCAAAGATTGAAATTTTTCAGAAAAATACCAAAAATTCACTCTATGCTATATTTGATATTCCAAATTAAAAAATGATTTCTATTTTAAAAAATTCAAAACATATAATTTGAATTAATTAATTTAATAATTAATTCCCATTGTCACAACAAGTAGAGTGCTTTTAGGAAACAATATATATCAAAAGATTGACAATTGTTTATGTCCAATTTCAAAGTGAAATTAATTCTAATGACCACCATTGGATAAAATGGTAAAAATATATTCTAATTATACTTTAAAACCACTAAATGGTATAATTTATCAATATAAATTATTTTGATTAAAATAGTTGTTTTTAAGTATTTTCTCTATTCATAGAAAATTGGAAGTTCTCAGAAAATTACAAAAAATTAAACTTAGGATAATTTCGATATTCAGAATACAAAAATGAAGTCCATTTTGAAATATAAAATTTATATAATTTCAAAAAGTGGTTATTACTATTCATAATTGCTACTTTTATTGGTTGAGGTGTGTTAGAACTCGAGGTTGTGTACAACACACGCTGCTCTATTATTCAAAGAGGAGCATACCATGGAAGCTTGGGGTGTTACAGATCGAGTTTGCGAGTTAGATTGAGCGAGAGTGAGATCTTGTATAGGACGATCGGCCACTTTCTTGCTTAATTTCTTCTCCCCTTCCTGTCTTGATTTCTCGAAGTTAGAATCAATATTGGTTGTGTGATGTGACTATTTTAGTGGAATCATTCTGGTTTGTGAGAAATTCATTCCAGGATGACTTTTCTAAGTGAATCACCTTGCAGTTCGAAGGAACGCTTGAGTATTGAAGAACTTCGATGCTTGAGTGTTTAATTTCTAGGAGATATTGGTTTGTGAAATGAGACATCGTTCATGCACTGATTGAATTTGAGAATTGTTGATTAATTTCTTGAGTTGGTCTTGGATAGGGAGTAGAGGGTGGATTAACCTGGGTTATCTTGTATTGTGTTTGTGTACTGTCTTTTCTTATTTCTTGTAGTGTTCTCCTATGTCTAGGTTTCTTCACTAGTCTGTCACTGTTTCATCTCTCTCTATTGTGCTCTTCAGCACTAATTAGAGTTTTCTTAGGGTTAGTGTTCTATTTTTTTCAAAATATTAAAAAAACACAAAAAGATTTTTGGAACGACCACTTAGTCATTTGACACTGCTTCCTTGAGAGAGACCCCGAGGTTAGCCAATGTGCTATATCTTGGGTCTTTATAAATGTAAACTTGATTTTCCTCACGATAAGGGAGCATCATGCAACTTTTGAAAAAAAAATTAGGGGAGTGATGAAATGTACAATGTATGGGGATATTTAGGTCGAGAGTTTATGTTTTGACTTATAGGAATTATTAAGTGAGTGTGTCTTGAAATTTGATTATAAAGGATGTAGTGTATGTTCAGTGGAAAGGATTATGTAAGTATACAATTTTTAAAATTACTTATATTTACTCAATAGAAAGTAGAAATAATAGCATGAAATGGTTTTCATACACACACATGAGGAATTAGTGACATGATTAAATTTTTAATTATTTTCTTCGATTGGTATCATGAATCTCTTGGAATTTCATTCTGATACAATTTTCGAGACGTCTTTTTCCACAATCACTGAGAATAACTCCTCAGTGTGATTTTTTCTTTGATCACATTTCGATCAGTAATTAAATTTTCATTTAATGTTAAATATTTATGAAGTTGTAAATATCTACATGCATAATTTTTTGAAATGTAAATTTTCTCAGGAGTGAAAATGTTTAGGTGTGGGGGTGTGATTTCACCACGGTTCACTATTTCATTTTCACACTTACACCACTGTGCTAAACTAGTTTTGTATTGAAAATTATAAAAATAACAACAAATTGAACTTCATGTTTCATTCAATTATTTTTTATTTAATACTGTTAAAAAGGGACATGTTACTTTCTTTGATAGTTACATTGTAGATGGAGATAATTTGGAGGGCCCATGATGAAGTCCAAGAAAAATGGGCCAAACTGTGCAGGATCCATGCATACCAGTGGACTCAACTGCATAATTATACTGAAATGTGCATAAAAATGGGATTAAATTTTGTATACTGGTCCGAAATTCATTAGGATACATTTAATCTGAAGTAACACAAGCCTCCTTCACCCATCTAGTGTCCCAAATGACCTGATCTGTCCAGCATACTAAATTTTCATGAAGTCAAAAGTGGTGTGTTGTGATCTGTGCATATCTCGAGCTCTATGTGTCCAAATGCAACCAAACTTTCAGTGAGGATATTAAATATATGGGTAAACAAATTTTTATTTTATTACAAAGTAATATAAGTATGTCTACCCACTGAAAACAATGGTCCAAGTGGTTTTACACAATCTGTGTGCCCAAAACCACCTTCCACTTTGCCTATAAAATTATACCTTGGGAACCACATTTTAAAGTTAGAACTATAAGAAAAGATATGCCATTTTGGAGTCCAATAAGAGTATTCTCTTCATCTTAGAAGTTCTGGAGGCCCCTATCCTCATATGGGGATCAATAATGAAGAATGACTTCCACCCGAGCTTCCTCTTCCTCTTGATGTCGAGCTAAACGGTGGGCGTTCGTTGTGAGGGAGATACACACATGTCAAGGGTGTTATAACACATATATTAGCTACTAGTTTGTATTTATTTGGGTGTTAAAAAATTTCTTTCCATGTATCTTAAATTATTTCTTATTTTAATGTGTGTTTGATGCATGTGATTGATTTTATCTTAATTTCTAACCGATCAATGTGAGGTTTTGAGTGCATGACTTGTGTTGTTCAGATTAGACAACACAATAATCATTTTCTTACCCACTTTATTGAGATTTCAATATTCTTTTTAATCTCTTATTCCATGCATAATTTATGGACCTTTACAAAATGATTGTTATGTCAAGGTTTGGTTCTTCAAGCAATGAAATAAAGGCTTAGGAATTAATCATAATTCCAATTAATTTCAACCAAAGAATTACTCCAAACCTAAATGAATATGTAAGAAAAATGAAATAGAAATGTGTGTAGTGAAATCAAAACAACCCCTTTATCTCATATTTTTCAAAATACAATTGGTTTTTCAACTATTAAACTCTTTATGTTAAGTTATTTTCTTTAAACTATTTTCAAAATCATCCCCCTTTTTAGTACTTTTTATTAAAAATACATACTCTAAACCTATAAACGCTCCTTGAGAGGTGACATAGGGTCTTCCCTATAATATAAATCAACCTTAAAATCATAATCAATTTGATGTGTCATGAAAAAGCGTCAAGTACCCAGCAAAGGTCGATCTATCCTCAATGTCCAGCTCTCTCCAGTCAATAATGTGTGATAGGTCATGTACGTAACTCCTTAGTTGTGACATGTGTAAGATGTCATGTACTCGGTCTGAATTTAGAAGTAGATCTAAGTGGTAAACCACCTCTCCAACTCTACAAAGTATTTGAAAAGAGATAATGAATCTTGGAGATAGATTTTCGCCCCATCCAAATCTCTATAATCCGCATTGAGGTGAAACCCATAGGAATACATGGTCTCCTTAATTGAACTCCAAAAGCCTCCAACGTCTATCTACATAAGACTTATGATGGATCTGTTTAGTCATCATCTACTCCTAGATGACCTGCACCTTCTTGGTAGTTTCTCACACCAACTTAGGGCCCATGATTTCTGAATCTCGTAGGTCAATCTAGTAAAGTGGTGACCTATAGGGTCACCTGTACAAATCCTCGAATGGTTGCATAACTATGGTGGAATGGTAACTATTTTTTTATGAAAACTCTAGTAATGGTAGGTTATCCTGATAACTATATCCAAAGTCCAACACTCAAGCTTTCAACATGTTCTCCAGAACCTAAATGGTTCACTCAGTCTGACCATCAGTTTGGGGGTGAAACACTATGCTCAAGAATAACTAAGTCTCAAACGCCTCTTAAAATCCCTTCAAAAACTGGTATTTTAAGTGAGAATCACAGTCAAAAACAATCATTGATGTAACTCCATTGAGTTGGACTATCTACTTCACATAGAGGTGTCTCAATGTCTCTACTAAACTCTACTCTTGAATAGCTAAGAAGTGGGTGGACTTGGTGAGTCGGTCTATGATCTCCCAGATGGCATCATGTCCCCTAGATGTATGTGGTAATCTCATCACAAAGTCCATGTATATCACATCTCACTTCCAATTTGGCACCTTAAGGGGTTGATTAAACATTCAAAAACTTGATGCTCAGCCATCACTTTCTAACAAGTAAGATATTGATAGAAAAACTATGAAACTTCTTTCTTTATTCCGAACCACCAAAACTGATGTCATAGGTCTTGGTACATATTTTCCACACCTGGATTTACCAAAAAAGGAGATGTATTAAACTCTCTCAAAACCTCCCCTACAAGATCACTGGTACCATCATACATCTTCTAAAAAGAACAACATACCCCCCACCTTTAGAAAATCAATCAGGAGTGTGTACGGTGGATATATGAGTGTATAGGGTCTCATAGTTAGTATCCCCAAGTTATGCCTCCCTTACTTGCTACAAGAGAGAAGGGGTGACAACCATCAACTTGAGGTAAGTTGTTCCATATCCATCCACAAAGGATAACTACAATGCAGCCAACTTCTCTGACA
Source organism: Viscum album (assembly GCA_963277665.1). Taxonomy (NCBI): domain Eukaryota; kingdom Viridiplantae; phylum Streptophyta; class Magnoliopsida; order Santalales; family Viscaceae; genus Viscum; species Viscum album. The sequence goes on from OY728119.1 coordinate 650,178,252, forward strand.
CCATGTTTAGTAATTGTGTACAAGATCTCCTGCTGAGAGCATATTATACCATATTCCCCTTCCCATGATTATATAAAATTTAAAATTCATAATCCTGGAGGAACTATAGCCATCAACTCTGTCTCATGTTAAGATCCTTCTAAGAGAAGATATACTTGAGACTCTTATTATCAGAATAGATGATAAAATGCTCACCCATCATGTAGTGTCACCACATATTTAGTGCGAATACTACCACTGAAAACTCGAGATCATGGGTCATGTAGTTCTTATCATGTAGTCTCAATTGGCATGAAACATAACAAATCATTTTCTACCGCTGAATTGGAACACAACCATGTCTGATTCCTAATGAATCGTAGAACACTGTGTACTCAACACCCTCCTCTGGAAATCACAAGATGTGATCTCTCATCAAAATACACCACAAATGCTAAAAATTCTACTGGAACCTCTCTTTCCATATGAAATGTTTACCCTTTCAGGTTAAAGTTGTATGGGTGATTATATCCTAGATAAATCATGTGTGAATATTTCGTAATAGCCTACTAACCTAAGGAATCTCTACACCTCCATTATGATTTTTGGTGGTTCCCAAGTTAACACTACCTCAACCTTGGCTAGGTCCACTACCACTCCATCCACTGAGATAATTTATCCTAGAAAGTGGAAGGATTGAATATAGAACTGGAACTTCAAGAGCTTTCTGTAAGGATGATTCTCTTATATTACATTCAGAACCATCCTCAAGTGTCTTGCATACTCCTCCTCGGATGCTAAGTAAACAAGGATATCGTTGATGAATACTACCATGAAATGGTCTAAGAAACGATTAAAGACCTGGTTCATGAGTTACATGAACACTATTGGGGCATTCATCAATCCAAAGGGCACCACTAAGTACTCATAGTGATCGTATCAACATCTGAATTTTGTCTTCAGTGTATCCTTGTCCCTTAATTGAAACTTGTGATAGCCTGACCTGAGGTCAACCTTCAAGAACAATCGTTCCCCTATCAACTAATCAAATATCTCATCAGTCCTCAGTAGTGGATATTTATTCTTCATGGTCATGTGGTTCAAGTGCCAGTAGTTCATACACAACCTCAAACTCCCATATTCCTTCTGGGAAAATAAAATTGGGGCTAGCCAGGGTGAAACATTGGGCCTAATAAATACTTTCCTTTGTAAGTCTTAAAACTGCACCATCAACTAACAAAGATCTACGGGAGACATCCAATATGCTGGAATAGATATCAATGTCATCCTCGGGTGTAGATCAATACAGAATTATATCTCACGGTGGGGTGGTAAACCTAGAACATCATCCAGGAATATTTCATCATACTCCACCACCACCATAGGAAACTAGAAACTCATAACATCCACTACACCAAGGGTTTATCAAGCCAACTGATTAGTAATCAGCTGCACCCTCTTATGAATGAGTCTATCCTATGCCACCTGGGTTTCCTTTTCACCGATAAAGGAGAATGTAGTTTCATCACTATGGAAACACTGCATCCTCGACCTAAAACAATAAATCTAGGCATGAACCGTAGATAACCATTCCATACCTAAGATGGAATCATAAGGACTCATCACTAATACAAAGAGATCCCAATATAAATTCTTGTATCTAGGAGTTAGGTCACACTGTTAGCAAAATTGTGTGATCGCTGAGTATTCTCCATTAGGAGTCTCCAAGAATAAGGGTCGAGCCAAGGGCTTAACAGGAATATCTAATTCTCATAAAAGGTATGTTGTAAGAAAGAAATAACTAGAACCTATATCTATTAGTACTATAGCTAAGGTATAAAAGACACATATCATGCCTCAAATCAATCTTATGGCCTCTAGGTCGTAAGCTTCGACTGCCTCCAGCCGTCCCCACCCCTATCCTACAACTCCATAATCCTGGTGTGGACCACCTAAGGGTGGTGGTTATAACAAGTCAAAGATTATACCGCCTCTTACTTATCTACTAGAATCTATGTCATGTTCTCCACCTTGTGAACATGTCTACTCCTCCTACTTCCTCTACCTCGGTAGCCCATCCATGGTCTCTCTGTCAGTTGCACGATAGGTGATATAATCTCATGAAATATGTACCCTACCATCACATGAGTAACACCACCTCTCTCTAGGATAACTGGACCCATCCTATGAGACATAAACCTTATATCCTATATCTCGGGACCTCCTCCTTAAATTTATAGCACATCCAGGCCCATAGGACTAACATCGGATCCCTGTTGTCGAGGTTTCTGATCATGTATGCCCACTACCGGAAACCATTGGTTGTATCTACTCATCCAAAAAACTCTCAACAACCAAAGCTCACTCTAGAACCCTAGCATAGGTAGGAATTCATATAGGGATAACACTGGCCCATATGTATCTACACATACCTCACTCAAAAGTTTGAGACCGAAAGAACTGGTCACGAACCATATCCATCGAGTACCTGGAGAGGTTGGTAAAATTTTATGAATACTTAGCTACTGTCATGCTTCCCTAGTGGCACTGTAGAGGCTTCTAAATATGTACATTCGTCAGTATAGCTGGTGAGAACTCCTCTCTAAAAATGTTCTCAGACATTGACTATTCTAGATTCACCTCACTGTAATACTAGGTCACCAAACCCCACCTCACCCTCCTAATCCATAAAGAAGGCTCACTTATAGAACCACCATCTGATCTACTTGTGTCATGACTATATGGAAAACTTATTTCACCACCTCAATCCATCCCTCAACCACTTGTGGGTCAGGCTCACCTTAGTACCTGAGGGGTCTATGTTGCTAAAACTCATGAATTGTGCTCAAATTGTGCACCTCATCCACTGGTACTGTAGGTACCACATGCTAATCCACAGGTAGTGGTATAGTTGGTGCACCACCCAGAGGTAAAATCACTAGAACTGATCCCTATATTGACACCTCGTCACTAAGGGGATAATCCTCGGGATCATGATGTTGAATCCTATCTGAAATACATTGTGAAGGCATCCTAAAAGTAAATAAGATGTACTGTGGTCAATGAGTATATCTAGAGATCTAACTCAAGAAGGAAATGGAAACCACAACTCATTCCTATATGATGTATATACCATTGTTCTCCCTATAACCAGTATTCTCATGTGTCGAGTTGAAAAGCAGACGGTTGGAGTCCTACTGTATGGACACGTTGGCCACTTCACCAACATTAGAGTCTCTGGCCTAAAAGTCTTACTCGAAACACTTAACACTATTTCCCCAAACCAATATCACATACTCTTGGTCCTAAGTTAGAAGTGCACCTCCGATACCACTTTTTCATGACTCGTCCCATAGAGGCACATGTCGTGACTCCCCAAGCCCGCCTCCAATAAGCCAAGGTCTAGAGACTAGCGCTTAGTAGGAATATCACTAACATGGGAGGCCTTAGCCTAAGTACCTGTACACATGGACACATCTCCAAGCCTATACAATGCTGAAATGTAAAAACAAATGAACAACCATGCATGCATACATCTAAATCCCACAACCAGAATATGAAAGAAAGTAATGTGAAGTAAACAAGGCCAAATACAAGACCAACACAAAGGTATGTAACACAAGTACAATCTAAAAGAAAATTGGGACTACTGTCCGAATACCACGAGAACACACCTTAGTCTGCCTAGTCTCACTAAGCATTGTTTGGACTTGGTCCATCTAGGACTCTGTGAACAGGTCGATCATCTATACATGACACTACACATGTGGGAAAATAATGTACAAGGGTGAGTATAACAATAATCAGTAGGACACCCTGAAACCAAAAAACATATAAAAATGTGAATACAGTCATCTATACACAGGTATATGTCTACAAAACATATAATAATAATATCTAGATATACTCAACAAAGACACGTGGTCTAATGGTAAGTAATAATCATAGTATTCCAGCCTAGGATTCCATCTTGAAGATTCCACAAAGCACTCATCTGAGAGAACATTCTTCCAAGTATGATAGAACTAATGATGTCCATCTGAGAGGTGGTGATCATCAGGTCTCATCATTATAAATATACACTAAAGTTATGAAGAGATACGGTACAAATATGAGAAACACACCCAAGGTCATGGGGTGATAGCAATAATGCAATCTGGATTAACCTATTTAGTAAAGGATCGATTCCCACATAGTGTGGGTTACAATGATACCAAAAACTCCACCTAAGGAATGAATATGAATATAGGATCTCACTTTGGGCCCCATAGAGGGATTCCAATGACTCTATCCAAGAATTCATTCTAAAGGGATCATAGTACAAGGAGATGATTCCATACTAACCCTCAGGGAAAGGATAAGGAGAATGCACCCCAATAAAACTTGTCCAAGATACAGAGGAAAAGGGCTCTAATCCATGTCCAAGAAATTAAACAACGTGTAAAAGGGTTGAACGTCATTTCCCTTGACCCAGGTCCTTCCCGTGTAAACAACCCATGTATCTTTCCCATGTCTGTATAGAAGTACACAACATGTTGGATTCCTGTGTACTATGCATGTGTTTCAGTACTAGGATTTAGCCCGTGTACATGTTTCTGTGTACTAATACATGGATTATCCTATGTACTTGGTCCATGTCATGTTTTTGTGGGGGAGTACACAGCATGATCCAACTCGTGTCTGTGTTCCCTAAGTACACGCCGAGTCACCTAAGAGAGGTCACACACTGTGCGACAAGTTCACATGTCGTGTGATCCTTAAATCCGACCTGAAACCCTATCAACCACAAATGGGGTCCCACATGGAATATATAACTAGATTACATGTTTTGTAGCATAAGAATTTACAAAAACTCATTTTTTTTTGCATGCTTCTTCAGCAACTCATCTGGCCATTTATTTAGCTACTATTTCATAGGGGAAATCAAGATCTCATCTCGTCTGAGCATCATCTTCTTTGAAAAATGTATTCCTACATCAAATCCATTCATAAAATAGATCTATACATCATTCTTCGTTGTGCATCGAAGAACGGGAAATCCGATATAAAAAACTATCCAATTTATCGTCGCTCTCATCATCACACCATTTTCATGTCATGTCAATCCTCGATCTAATATTTCAGATCATCATGCCAAGAAATGGGTGTCCAACGATCGATTTATCAAGAAATTTAAAACCCTAGGCCAAATAGAGAATGCTCGTGGTGAATGAAGAATAGTCGGAGAAAATCACAAGAACAAATAATAGGAACAAACCTTGATCGATGTTCATGTTGACTACAAATCATTAATGTGAGAATAACAATGAATAAATCAACAAATTACAAAGTAATTCTCCCAAAATCCGATTAATCTAACTCATCCCGCAAAATGCACAACCCAAAAATCAATCTATTAGTTTATTAATTCGCGTTCATCGTATAAATCAAGAACAAGGAATAAAACAAATCAAACAACCACCCTAACTTGATTTAGATCAATCACTAGTGAATAAAAAAGTTGTGTTGTGATCATTGGTGAGACCCTTTAAATTTTTTGTGTGCCAATCATCAATCCTTGATCCATTCATTTTTCGTCTGAGAGAAATCCTCCATTGCACTCTTTAATAGCTCCAAGTTATGCGGCTAACCTTGATATTTCTCCATAGAAGTCTATTTAAACAAACATCAATCACTACAACAAGAAATAGAAATAAAATAATTTATTATTTTGTTTTATTATTTTATTCATTTTCACGCCCATGGTGAATTTTCCACAAATGACCCACACCGACAAAGGTTATGTTGCGCCTAGTGTAAAACCCGTATTCTGAAGTCAATGGTGGCCTCAAATTTCTGATATAGTACCCTATTTAGATGTTATTCCACTTTTTAAGGAAAACCATGAATTTGTGTTATTTAATATATTTAAAATATTTATTCTGAACACACTGGACCTCAGAATCACATGTCTTCTCAACACCTGGTCTTGAAAATAATCCATACAATATCCAAAAATAATATATAGAAAACACAAGTCATTATGGTTCGTTGGTCCAAAAGTCATAATGAGATACACATAAAACCTATACTTTATTCTAAATATTGTCTTCGGTATGTATTCCTATCTGATATGAATCTTATGGTAGAAAAAACATAGATCAATCTTATAATACTACTGGGATTCCCTAAATTGAACAAAAAAGTTTTCAATTTTTAACAATAAATACCTATTCTCTATTGTGATCTGATTAAACTTCTGTTAGTCCACACAAAGCTGAAGACTACTATCTTCATTCTTGGTGAACAAAAAAGCACCACAAGGGGAAGTTATTATTATTATAAAGTCCTTAACTTCAAGATCATCCAAATGTACCTTGATCTCTTTCAACTCAGCTTGTGTTATGTGATTTTGTGGAATCGATACAGATCACACTCTAAGCACAATCTCTATCTCAAACTTAACTCCTCTATATGAAGGTAACCCTAAGAAATCCTCTAGAAATACATATTGATAAAGGTTTTCCATAGAAGTAAAAAGGAGGGAGATACTATCTGGTCAACTACAAGGATCAATCCAACCAATTACATTGAAAAGAATTCTCTTTGATGTGGGTTTAGTCATACTTTTCCTACATTAATATCCCAATCACTAATAAACATGAACTTATCCCCCTTATGCGAGAAAAAATAACCTGTATTTGATGAAAATTGATATGTTCATGGTAGATGGTTAACTATTCCATTCTTAGAATCACATAGAAGCCTAAAATATCTATGAATTATGAACCTCCACATATGATTGATGAAAACAACCACCATCGAACAATCTAGAAAAATGTGAAGATGAATTACTTTCTTTCATAGGTGTGTGTTAATGGAAAGAAAATAAAAATAGTGTTTCACTAATAAATCCAACCCAGTAACCACTTGAGTAGATATGAATGAGTGGAAAGTGTCTATGTCAAACAAATAAATAGAGAGGATAGAAGATATCAAGACCATACCTTGAACTATTGAGGGTATTTCTCTGCTATCAGTCAAAGCCCGATCAACCTCATAAGCCCTACCATCCACCACTCTATGAATCCCTAGAGGCTCATGAGTCACTTGATTCACTAATCCTTATGGGGTATGCACCTACTATTGAGATATTGTACTTACACCATAGCTTGTCTAATCTATGTGCATCTATGAATCCTTGGAATAGAACCGCTTCAAATGGTAGGTCTTTTTCATATTAGTGAAAAGTGTTTAGAGAAAAAAATCATTGAGAAAGTGTCCCTTCCTCCCATAGTTATAACACCTAGCATATTCTTTTCCCACAAAAGGAGTCTAAGAACCTATACTCTTCTCTAACTTTCAACTATCTCTATGAAATCCATCCTCTGACTTCCTTTTCATGCCTCCAGAATAAGAAAATAGGACTGCAGTAGTGAAAGCACTCGTCAATCCACTAACAATGGGGAGAAGACCTGCATATTTGTCTTCCTTGATTCCCTTCTCTATCATTATCAGCTTAAAAATCACTATGTTATAGTTCATTAGATTTAAGTTCTTAACCTCTCATTTTAGATATAAATAAAGAGAGATTTCAAACTTTTTGGAATTTTGCGCCTTGTTCCCCACCATAAGAAGAGAAAAGCGAATCAACACAATGAAGCATACTGAATAGGTGGACACTGAAACCATCCCCTGTTGTAGCTCTATGAACTCCTAATAAGGGTCTAACTTTATTGCATCTAGAAATATCTCTTTAAAGAAAAGATCCTTAATGGTCTCCCAAGTAACCCTTCAAAACTACCAGCCTACAGCATGGTGCCCCAACATCATCTAGTTACACCATGAATCACAAAGGTTGCAAGATTAACATTCTAGTCCTATGGGGTCTCCACCAGGTCAAAAATTATCTCAATGGCCCATATTTAGTTCTCCCCATCCTGGGGGGCAATGACTTTGAAAGAAAGTGGATGCTAGAGTTGGAAGTCATGAACATAGTTGACCATTGTGGGCCAACCCCTATGGGATCCTCCACCCTAAATAGTTAATACCTGAAAGAGTCTCTACTAGATCGGTTCTATATATTTACATGATAAAGAAACCAAGAGAGCTTTCTCAGTTGCATATTCCAGCACAATAGGTTGTGCAACTAGCTGCATAAGATATCTATGAGGTGACATTTCCTATAATTCCAGAACAAACCTTAGAAAATCCAATAACTAAACTAAAAAGGAAAATGATAGATCATAGACACACATGAAAGGCTTACAATGAGGTTCAACCTAAGAGGTTACTCACAAGAAAAAGTCATAACCCCCCTAGGCACTACCCATAGCCAAAGCCAAGACTCAGTACCTGCACGTTAAACAAAACTATATATATATAATAATGTATATAATACTCAGTTTTAAATAAGGAGTGGAATAAATAATGTACCAAAATCACATATCATAATTTCAATAAGAATTTAATTATTTTGGATCTATCTATTATAAGAAACAGGCGTATGGAATGTGATCTTACATGCCTAAACATGATGCATGAATGCACAAAAAATCCTATAAATCAGTATACCAACATCATGTGCATCACATAAGGTAAATTTAAATCAAAGATAACCTCAAACTATAAGAATAAGAAATTACCACTTTATGGAAACTCTGAATTACACTATACATTATTGTCTAGACACTGACATAGTTCCCCTAACTGACTAAAAAAAACCTATCTCCTGTCTAACCTATCCCAAATCATGGTACATAAAGAAACAAGTTAGTGAACCTCCTTTGATTACATTTTTTAATGCCTTGACCCAACATTCATGTATAAGTCGAGATGACACATGACCTCACACACGTTTCCCCATATAAAAGAGGTTGTCAAATATCGATAAGGGACAAAGGAACATCATGGGGAGACAATTCCATCAGTACCAAGTAAATATCTGAGTATGATAAAGGAAATAATAGTAAATAAATCAATGAATAATGAATAAATAAATCGTCATTGGAGAAGCATCATACTCAAAAAGTGCCAACTTATGAAGTATCAATATGGAATTTCAAACAAATAACCAAAACTAGGAAAAATGGATCCCCATAAGTAGTGGACCAATGTATCCGCTAAAACAAAATAAATAGGAATAGTAATAAACTTTCAACCTAAATTCCACTTATAAATGCCTACATCCTCAGAAAACCTACTCAACCATCCACCATAGGGACCTTTCCCCTCATCAAATCCCCTAACCATGAAATCTTCAAGCACGCCAAAAATTTCTATGTAGTGAATGAGTACATGACTCAGTAGGACACCACTAATGAACCTTAATAGAATTGCATAAGATATATTGGTTCATTCAATGAAAGTAACAGATTATAGATAAATAATAAGTATATCACACAAGCATAATATATATGTCAGTTCCATAGAGACTGGCTCTGCCTGATTTGGCTCCATGCTGGAAGGAACATCAATCATCTGCCTGACACATCCCCCTTGACGTTATAGTTTAAATACATGTATGAAACACCCCCTTGAGGGTATAACACATACACATGACAAAAAAATATTTGACATATCCCCCTTGGGTGATAGTCCATATGGATCAACATGTATGCTCAACTTTAAGGCATATGAACAACACATTCAATACAAGATACAAATGATAGATCAAACATCACATAATATAAGCAAAGTAACAACCAACACAATCCACATATGAGAAAACATCAAGAAAAGGTCTCACATGGCCACACACACACATAATGGGAGAAATCATCAAACATAGGTCTCACGGGGCTACACACACACCAATAATCATTCCAATAACCCATATAATAATTTACTAAAGTCAAGGGATACCTACCTTAGGTGCAACAACAATCGATGGCTAGGATTTCCATCCAAGTCAAGCTATAACTCCAAATCCTAGAACCATTATTTATCCAGTTTGATTTAGAATTATAGGATCAATTTTAAGGAGAAAATTCATCTAAAAGGTAGTTTAATATCAAAAAAACCCAAGAATATATACTACCAACAAAGATCTAGGTCCGATCGATTTGTTGATGTCAATCCCTAAATCTGGGTGCCGATTATATCAATGATAAATGAATACCCTATTAGACCATGTCAAAACCTCTAGATCTGATCAAGACATCTAAGATCTATTAGTTTTGATCAATTATAGGAGGATGGGATTGATCTAGAACAAGGAAGAACTCACTAGATTGGAAACACAGGATCAAACCATTATTAAAATATTGAAAGAAAGATGTGGAAGGGAGGAGAGGGCACCAAATTCATAAGAAATGAATTATAGGGTGTTGGTAGTTTAATAGGTATTGAAATAATGAGTTAAAATGAGAGTAGGTCGGGGTTTTAAAAAAATCCTTAAAATTCAGCGACCCTGCTGGGCTCCGGATGACGCCACTAGTCGGTTGGGGGCCACTGGGTAGAACTAGTTATTACTAGGAGCCCCACCAGTATACTAGTGGGATCTATAACATTACTTCAGATTTTTTAGACTCCACTAACTAGCTAATGTATCCAATTGGCTAGTCAGTGAAGCTATTATAGCTTTTCAAGTTACAACATGCCCACCAAACTTACCCCTTTTCATTTCCAGCCTGCCAAACACCCCTAAACCACCTCAAATTGATTTAAAACATATAAAAAAGTTATGTATAAGCTGAAATTATACATACCTTAAAAGGTGGTTGTCATAGTGACTCGGATATTAGAAAGGATACGATGAGCTATGATTTATGAGGGTGTGAATAGGTAAAATCATTATGTGTTATTTTTTTATGATTTTTGTTTATAATTACTTTATTAATTTCACATGAAATTCACCAATTATGTCATGTCATACTAATAATGGAATTATTAGATAAAACCAAAGAAATTACAATGAGTTAACCCAGGACCATTGGGTATGCTCGTTGTCACCACTTTACGGTTTTTGATAAAAACATGTTTTTAAGGAATTAATTATCAGACCAAATAATTAATTCTTAATTAACACAATAATTTGTTTCCATACCAAGAAAAAATGATATATTTTAATCCCCATGATAAATGAATTCAAAAAATAATGATAAATACTAAATAGATAATGTTTTTAACATATCATGTTCGAAATTGAAACCCAGACATATTTCTTTTAACATGATTCATTTTTCGTGTCATTGTTATTTATTTTGTTTGGTTTTCTTTACAATCCACTCATCTTCAATTTAATGAAAATTATTTATCTAGATAATCGGTTGAAACATTTCTAACTTTCCACTACATTACCGTTTCCCCGTAGATCAACTACGATACTCTACTACTGTATAGTAGAATTGGGGGAAATAAATTTCACATATCGTGAAGGGAGAATCAGTATACAAACCAAAATTTTGATTTCATTATCATATTATTAAATAAATATAGGATAGATGAGGTTATAATAAATGGTATAAATTAATCATCATATTCAATTAAAAATTCAATAATTAGATTTATCTTCTAATTAATAAAAGATAGTAAAAGGTTTGAATGTAAAATGTTAGGATACAAATGGTGGAACTTGGGAATTAATAATCTTCATTCATGAGTAATGATGAATTCCAAAAAATATTAATTTTGTAACACACCCCCTTTTATGTAATTAATTTCAAAAAGTATTATTTTATCATTCAATTAAGGAAATGCCACAGAGAAAAACAAGTGAAACTAAAATAATCGAATTCCATAAAAATTTTAAACTACCTCATTAAAATTATTATCAAGAAAATCCATTGAGAAAAACTTTATGAAGGGAAAAAATGTACAACATTCCCAACTCCCCTTGGTTGGATCATGATTTAATTTAATGTGTGATACCAATTTTATAAATAAAATTCTAAAAAGTTATAGTTGATGATGCTTTTGTGGATAACTATTTAAGATTATCAAAATACCTTATTTGTTAGATATTGATCTCACCATTATTTTAAATCTTATGTTTAAAAATAATACTGAGATGTATTTTGCCCTGTCGCCTTTAATATACCTACCTTTTAATTATTTTGTACAAGATACTCATGTAAAGTGATGGTAATATCATCACTATTATAATATATATATTTCTTAATAAATTGTATCATTTTATAAGAAAAAAAATTAGGTTTTATATTTTGGATTAGTTAATCATTCATACCATTTAAATATCAATGAATTGAGAAGAACAATACCTTACATTAAATTTATTTTAATATTACATAATATCATTTGTACGTTATATTTTTATATTTATGTACATATCATTTAGGAATAGATAAAATGTGCATTTATATTTAATCCCCAAAATATAAATAAGTTCTTCATTATCTCCTCGTGTATGAATTATATAAATTTTGGAAGCAATAAATTTAATTGTTTATTAAGAGTTTTTTCATGAATATGTAAAATCATTCCAATATTTAATATTTCATCTTCTAGATTAATATTTAAAAATACATGGACATTATTTATAATTTTATCATCAAAAATTCCATTGATTTTATAAACTCTTTAGAAGTTTTCATGTTATCTAAAACATATGGAATAATACAAAAACATTAATTTATATAAACCATGTGGAGAGAAGATCAATTTTATATTCTTCATTATATGAATATATTTTAATATAGATACATGAAATACATCATATTCAGTTCACCCCATGAGATAATTTATCAAATTAGGTGAAACATTCCCATTTTTTAATACACTTCAAACATTTTTAACCCTTTAGGGATTCGTATATAGATGTTTTAATCATTTTTATCATATTGAAAATAATTACAATAATAATTGGTAATGATCCAAATTTATATATATAACCAAATTCACAATGAATAAAATTACTTATAATAATCTTATATATTTTCAATAGCCTTTTTATTTTGGATAAACTATCCAAAACATCATAAGTTAAATATGAAAAATATTTCTTCAATAATTATTTTTGGATAAATATTTTTATTTTGACAATTCTAAAAATTCATTTGTATCAATGAGTTTTAAAATTATTAAAATACATGAGTACGGAAAATTAATGAGATCTCATAATTTATCAAGTAGTACTATAACTTTAGTTATAATATCTAAAAATACACTATGTTGTCGATATATTCATTTTTCTCTTTAATAGAAAATATATTTATTGATTTTTAATCATGGTTATAAAACATTTTATATGATCAATTGAATTATGATTCAAGTTTTAATATAATGTATTAGACTATTGTTTTTCAACACTTTTATATTGAATTATTCATGTAAGTGTTGTGGTCACCTTATAAATGATTCTATTGGACCATTTTATATATGGCGTGTGATGCTCAATATTTATTTTAATCAACATGAATATCATGTGATGCATGCTCATTAGATAATAATAGTACGTGTGGTCATCTAATAAATATTTCATAAAATATTTAAATGGTTTTCATGGTAGGTGAGTGCACCCATATAAATAATTTACCTTAATAGGTATCCCATGATAGGTAACCCATAGCAAGTAATTATATTTTATCATATAAGAAAAATCTATAGTATCATGAATAGAATGAAAAAATCACTTATAAACAAAATTTTATAGATATACAATAATAATTTAATTAAATTCACGATTATTTCTCTAATGGATAACTAATATTTTATCAATAAATTGATGCTCGTGTATATATTTAGCAATCCCAATTTATCCCAAATGACTCAAATGATTATACTATACAATGAATGTCTCGGGATCATTAAACTTTAGGTTTACTATATTTGATTAAGTTGTGTGTGTATATGTATATATATTCAAATAATACAAATCAAAGTAAAATCTCCAAAGTTTCTCTCAAACCAAATATTTATCAATATATACCACCAGGTAGCCATATATTTTATCTTCTAGGGACTTTGAATAATTTTTAATGACCAACTAATGTACTTATAAGAGCATACACTGACTCTTTAAGAGTTTTGATTAATAATAAACATACAATCAAGTTATTATAAATAATTTAATTAAAATAATATTTATAAAACGTTTTCTTTAGTACAGGAGAATATAATATATCAAGGATCTATCATTGTGCACATTTAACATGCTCATGAAATGTATTGAAAAACTAAAATACTCACATTTTTAATTATTATTATAATTTCTGATTTCTTTTGATTAATTATCAATTTTAATTCAAAATATAATCATAATAAGTTGGGTCTATCACCTTGAGGATGTTGTGTGATTTTGAACTTCTGGCCATTTTTTTAAATGTATCTACCAGGGAGAGGAGACCCCACATATTTTAAGGTAGATATATAAGGATTGAGAATTTATGTGGATAAATATTTTGGAATCACAACACATTCTTTATCATGACCATGTTTATAAATTGTAATATAATTTTTTGAAATCTTATTCACTTCATCAAATGAATGAGAAATTATTTGACTAAATTCTATAACTTCTCAAAAATTCATAAAAAAAATTTAAATATTAGAAACACAAATTAATACAATTTTTTCATCAATGAATTAATTTTTTAAGGAATATAATAAATAAATTAAAATTTAATTGAAATTGGTGAACAAATTCATTTATTGGATTTCACGATTCATGAATAATAATTAATTATTTATCAGCAATGATCATCCTGTATAAACATACTAATCTGATTTATCGTGATGCTTATTTTTTAACCACTTCAGGCGATAAAATTATTTTCATAAAATATACTATATTATAAAATATATATAACTATATTATCTCATACATGAAATATAAGAATAATAACATGAACTTCATAGGATAATATTTAATTAATCACATGAGTTGATGCTTATAATTCACAAGCACATGATACAATATTTTTTTCTTGATATTACTGCTATAATGGAAAAAAATGGTAAAAAATATTCTTCAACAAAATTTTAAAAGACAAAATTTACATATCATCCTTCAAGGGAATAATATTTCCAAAATATTAATAAAATTCATTGTGATCTTTTAATATTTATTATCATCAACCCATTTCTAGTGGTTATATTATTTTTATTTGTTTATTTTTATTATAAAAAAATGAGGCATAATGATCATTATAAAATATCATATTCACCCCAAATTTAAATTAAAATAAAATCTTTTATATTTACATTCACTTCATGGAATGAAATAGAATCACATTAATAAAAATTATCATTCATTTCAAGGAACATAATAAAATTATTTGGTTGGGTTTTCTGGCATTTTTAAGATGATGGCACGGATTTTTTAACTCAGTATTTGTCACACCCGGACTTCTTAAATTATTTTTATTTTATTTTTTTTATTGGCTCCGGGTCATTGCGCCAAGGTTCATACTGAGTCCCAACTTAAATTTTTTTCCGTTTAATATTTTTAGAAGGTTTCGAGCCCATGCATGGTCACCGCATGGTAGGCAGTAGCCGCATGAGCACCCCAGGTGCTTGTGCGAATGCCCAAGTGGCCTAAGTTGAGGCGCACGACTTGCACGTGGTTTATTAAGTCGTGCAATGAGCGCACGGTGATCTGGTTTTTAGATTAAGGTAAATAAACGGATTAAAAATTTAAAAAGAATGTTCGATAATAATAATATTACATGTTATTTTTATTATTATCAAAATTATTATTAAGATTTTTAATTTTTTTAATGATATTGTTATTACTATTACTATTATTGTATTATTATTATGGTGTTGTTAGTATTATTTTTTTATCACTATTCTATATGTTACTATTTTTATTATTATTGTATTATTATCATTATTAGTTTATTATTATTATTATTATTATTATTATTATTGTTGTTGTTGTTGTTATAATAAGATGGGAAAAAACTAAAACTAACCTAACCCTAATTCAACCAGAAGTCGGTGCCCCCTTTCCCCTCTACTCCTACCCGTGTGACGCCCCCTTTTTCCTCCCCACCTCTTCCCTTATGGTTCGCGCAACAGGCCCTCGGCCTCGACACTCCATCCACTCGCCCGGCAGAGGCCTACCGGCCTCGTCCCCCCTCGCACCGCTCTGTCACCCCTCGCCCCTCACTACCCTTCTCCCTTACACCTTCGGCCAGCAAGCCAAGCCACAACCCCTCGTTTTGCATCATCGCTCCCCTATTCCCTGTGCCTCGCGCCCAGACCCCCTCCTCCCTGTGCATCTGACCTCGCCCTCATCGTCTCCTCATGCTTAGCGCTCTAGCGGACAACCAGACTTCATCGTTCCGGCCTCCCATGCTCCCAGCCTCACCCTATACCCCCCCCCCCTCGTCGCACCTCCGGCCACCCAACCAGCCAGCCAGCGACGCACCCGACCACCGCACCTCCTCCTAGCATCGCCCCCTCTCCCCCTCCTTTGCTCCGGCCGCACCTCCCTCGCCGGTATCCTACTCTTCCAATGTTTTTTTTATTTTGTTTTAAACCTTTTGTGGTTTCCTTCAATTTATCCAGACCCTAAAATCCATGTTTGACATGTGACTCGTTTTCTTGGAATTTTAGGGATTTAGAATAGTTTGCGGGGTGTTGTCCTCCCTTCCGATGAGGCTTCATTGCTTTTTCACTCAATCGGTAGGTGTACCATGGCTTATTTTATTTGGCTATTCTTAATATACTCGGTTGAATCTATAAATGTGTTCTTTGTTTTTATTTTGCAGTGCGTTAGATGTTTTGAAGTTTTTTGGGTGCTCATTGCTTGAGAATGGACTCCTAGTGAAGGAAATTGTTGTGTTTTTATGTGTGTCATGATGTAATATTTCAAAGAAGTGGGTTTTAAGAGTGTTTGGAAGGTGTGAAATGTGCTTTACAAATGTTTTGGCATGCGTGTGTGATGAAATTGTATTTTCTATTATAAATGGTGTGTTTTTCATTTTTTTTTGTTTTGGTTATTTTATAGAAGTGTTTAATCAATTGTTTGTTGGGTGTGAATTATATTTTTAAGGTGGTGAACATGTTTAAGTGTTAGGAACATACTTTTTAATGTAACGCGGCGATGTTTTGTGTGTGCAAACGGGTGTGTTATTTTATAAAATGTTTTATGGGTTGGTTGTTAGGTGCGAGTCATGTTTTGGTGTGATGATGTTGCGTGTTTTATTTTAAAGTGTTTTCTTATCTGAAACTGAGTATGTTTTGATCTGAACCTTGGTTTCACTATTTGCAGATGTTTTATAAATTATTCAAATGGTTTAGTACTTTAATCATGTTGTGCGTATGGTTTTTGTAAAGTGGTTGGTGTGTCTAAAGGTCATGATTGGATTCTAATAAAGAGATTGGTTGTGTTTTGATATGTGTTTTGATGTGATATTTTCAAAACATTTCAAGCTAGTCATTTTGCGTTGTTTGTTCATTTGGATCATTTTAAGTCCATGTTTAAGTGTTTTTAGTTGTTTGTGCAGTTGTTACAGTGTGTTGGTGAGGAAACCCACGATACTACGATCATCGGCGTGTGCGTGCTTGCACGCCTTTGTGAGGTGTGTCGTGTCGTCGTGTTCGAGCTGTAAATTGAGGTAGGTCCCCCACTGGACTCGCCTTTAAATTCAGAATTTATTAATTTCTTAATATTTTATTAATTTTAATTAATGAGAAATAATATAAGATAATTAATTTTAAAATGATTATTTGGTGTAAAAAGAGTCGTTTATTTTATACACGAAACTTGAAATATTTTCTTGATGAGCGGACACCCAGTAGTGAAAGAATGCCCATTTGGATTTTAAACATAATTCACAGAATTTCAAATGTAGTTATGGTTTATTGATAAATGATTTATTTTGAAGCGTGAGCAAGCGTTTTGGTTCTCTAGAGAAATGAGGATTCTCTTTAAAATTGGTGAAGCCCCGTTTGGTACTTTAATAAAATAAATTGTTTAGGAAAACTCACTTTGGGGTGACTTAGAGGTGATATTTGGTGTACATTGACTGCATGATTTGTGTGTGATGTTTTTGCTGCTTGATTGACTTTGTTGACTCACCCCTTTCCTGTTTATTATACGTGTTGACATGGGAACTTGGCATAGTAAGTGAATCTTCTGAGAACGATTTTTGCACTAGTTTAGATTACGCACTGGCTAGTGGTCCCTAGTATGGATGACACTCTGCTAGGGGATTGGCCCCCTTGGTTAGGCTATGTAGGGAAACACTGGGTGTTTGGGTATTATGACGTCGTGAAGAGTAGGAATGCCTTCAAAATGAGTCACATGTATGGTATGTTCTGGATTTTTCACGAGCTCCGAGGTTCGACACATGTTTTCTTTAGTGTTTATTTTTATGTGGTGGATGATTAAGAGGTTTAGTTCTGTTGCTGGCCCATGTGTGCCACTTCTTTTCCATTTCCCTTAGTGTGTGTTGTGTGTGGTGTGTAGTTTTCCATTTGACTAACAACTGAGATTTGAATTTCAAAATCATTCGCAGAAATGTTTTAAAATGAAATGCACCTATTCCTTTCAAACATTAAACTTGTTTTTAAATTAGAAAGGGCAATTGACTGTTAATTGTCTTTGAAATGGAAGTGTGTGTGTGGAAACCCATATTTTTCATAATTTAGTTCAAACCTGAAATTAGTAAATTTCTTTATTTAAAGGTAGTGCATTGGGAATAGTTTTTTGGGAACGCATACTGAGTTTTAATACTCATGCCTATAGTGTTTTCCTATTTTTAGTTTTGTTGCAGGTTTGACTTGAGCTTGCTCGTCGTGGGTGAGAGTTGGTTGTGGGATGGTGAGTGACTCCCAGGGTCGTGAGGAGTTTTGGGTCGTGGTTAGGTTAGTTTGTTGTTATTGGTTGTTCTTCCTTTTTCGTGTCACTCATTTGCCTTGTGTTATTCTACTTTTCTACTACTTTACTTGTCTTTCATTTATGGGTCAAATTGTTCCCTCTTGTTTAGTTTTGATGCCCGAAACTAGTTTCTAGACCATGGGGATTGGGAACGCCCCTCGGGCCATGTCGTGGGCCGGCTCGGGTGACCGGTTCAGGGTCAACCCAGGTTGGTTCTTGAAAAAATGGTGTCAGAGGAGGCCCTTGTTATTTGGGATGTCTGTTAGATAGAGATTAGGACTTTCAGGACTTGAGAGGTAGGTACGAGAAGGATGTCATGAACCCCCGCCCGTTCTGAACCTCGAGTCGCTGGGGGTAGTCCGTAATTTGAGTTCTTGTCTCGTTCTGATTTGTTTTGGATTGAGGGATGACAACGGAGTCAAACCAATGTTACATTGTGATTTTAAATGGAGTAGTTAACCATATGGAGTCTGATTACATGGTTTAACTTATTCCTAGTTGTTGACTCTTACTTGGGGCATGGCCCACTACCATGTCGCTAGGTTAAGCATGGATACTAGTCCCTCTCTTCAGTGATTTGATGCAAGTTGTGTATTTTCATGGTTTTTGTGGGTGTAAGTGAACTTTTGAAAATGAAAAAGGGTTTTTTAAATGAGAACGTTTTCTTTTAAATGGATTTAAATTTGTGAAAGGGATTTTTAAAACTAAAATCTCTTGGCTTAAAAATCTGGTGGTCGCATAGAACTGGTAGAGTTATGGTTTGGGTGCAACCTCAGGTACTCTTTATGAACGTTTGCACATGTGAGTGAATGCATGGTAAGTGTGTGTTGGTGCATATGGATGAAAGCAGATGAAAACATGTGCAACAGTTCATGGGATTACTGGGGTGTGCACTTGGAAGTAAAGGCTTGACCTTGTTTTTCTAAATTGATTTTAAAAAGGGAAATGATTTTTTGAAAATTGAATTGGTTTGAAAAGTGGGTTTGGTATTTGGAAAATGGCCTTCAAAGAAGGCGGTTTTGAAATCTAAGATAAAAAATGTATTTTTGTGTTGTGTTGGGTTTTGTTTGGTTTTTGAGTTAGATGTTTTTGGATGGAAGTGCTTTCAATGATATTTCTTTGGCATGATATTGGTATTGGCTCTATGTTTTATATGTTGTTCATAACCTACCACCCAGAAAAGTCCCCAGAGTTTCCAACAAGTCATGCCCAATTTTTTGTCCTTATTGGACATTGTCTTTACTTAACGGTGATCAGGGTCCATTAAAGTTAGTTATGTGGTTTGAAGAGGTCGAGTGTGCTTTAAGAATGTTGGGAACTCCTGAGTCTGTTAGAGTTTGAACTGTCCTGAGAACATTTAAGGGTCTGGATTCAGATGAATAAGAGTTATTTTCCCCACCGTCAATACAAGTTGGGAGGATGTGGGAGGCTTTAAATCCATCTTCGTCTGATGGTACGTACCTGAAAGGGTGACGACGAAGAAAAAGGAAGAGCTCATGCATATTAAACAAGGCTAACGGACGGTGAAAGCATATGTTGACCATTTCAAGGAGCTCGTGTCATTTTCTCTAGAAGTAGCATTGCAGGATTTGATGAAAAATCCTCTCTTCATCAGGGGTCTTCATCCAGAGATCAAGGAGCGTGTCCTCCCTTCTAGGGACCACCATTTTGAGAAGTTGGTGGACGAGGCGATTTTAGATAAGTTGGTCTCTGGAGCACAGATGGTTGTAAATCCAGCGTATTCAGTTCCTTGAAAAGGTTCCTCATCTGGAAAGAAGGGCGTGTCAGAGGAACCCATTTCTAAAGAGTAATCTGTAGTGGTTTTGGTTTCCAGTTCGTCAGACTATTCAGTGGTGTGCCACTAGTGTGGCCGGTGTGGGCACGTGAAGCCGTCATGTCGCATTCCTCCGAAGGCGTGTCATCATTGCGGTTGTCTGGGTCACTTGGAGAAGTTTTGCAGAAAGTGTCACCTGAAGAAGACGTTGTGGCTAGAGGAATTCCAGTGCCTGACTGTGAGGAAGGAGATGCTTCAACCATCAGAACCCCAGCCACAAGTATTGGGGTGAAGCTCACGCACAGTCAAGAGTTTCCAGGGGTGTGAAGCCTTGGCTCGGGTCTTGTGTTCTATGTTTACAGTGGAACATTTAAAGTCTTTTAATTCTTTTTTTTACGCTGTTAAAGTTAGGATGTTGTTGTAGGTCCATTGTTTTATCGTGGAGTTATGACGGACATGTTCTGTTGTAATCCAATTAGTTTTGTTTGTCTAATCACGGTTTTTTTAAATCGTGCGATTTTCTTAAAAGTGTGTTTGTCCCTTGTCTAGTTTGATTTGGTCTAGCTGTGCTCATTTGGAGATGTAAGTTCCTATTAAGAGTCGATGTTTTTGCTTATGCTCAGGGTTACTGCTTGGGTTATGTTCTACTCGGAGGCTTTTCTCTAGTGTTCGGGCTTTCTTTGGTCTGAGTTGAGAGTTCTAAGTTTTGGAGGAGGTTTTGTTTCGCTCGTGCTATAGAGGTTAGTCTGGATCGGTTGAGATTTCCCGTGTCACCCCCCTCCCGGGGTGGTATGTTTGGATGTTCAAATTTCCACACTGGTTGAGTTCTTATGGTGGGGAGAACCCCTTGGTATCCTCCCCTCAACCTTGGGCTTCAGTTTTCTCTTGAATCAGTCGGGTGTGACCTATGTAGAGTAAGTTCATTCTGAGATTCCCATTTTTCTTTGGTTATTCTGGTTCTGATTGGGAATTGATCGTTATTTGGTCCATTGTTCGGTTGGGTGACTTTCTGGGGGCAGAAAGTGTCTGTGGTGGGGAGAATTGTCACACTCGGACTTCTTAAATTAATTTTTTTTTCTTGGCTCCGGGTCATTGCGCCAAGGTTCGGGCTGGGTCTCGACTTAAAATTTTTGTTGTTTAATATTTTTAGCAGGTTTCGAGCCCATGCACGGTCACAGTACGGTAGGAAGTCACCGTACGATCGCCCCAAGTGCTTGTGCCAATGCCCAAGTGGTCTGAGTTGAGGCACACGACTTGCACACGGTTTATTAAGTCGTGCAATGAGCGCACAGTGATCTGGTTTTCAGATTAAGGTAAATAAACAGATTAAAAATTTAAAAATAATCTTCGATAATAATAATAATAATAATATTACATGTTATTTTTATTATTATTAAGATTATTATTAATAGTTTTAATTTTTTTAATGATATTTTTATTATTATTACTATTATTGTATTTTTATTATGGTGTTATTATTATTATTATTATTATTTTTATCACTATTATATATGTTATTATTTCTATTATTATTGTATCATTATCATTATTAGTTTATTATTATTATCATTATTATTATTATTATTTTTATAATCAGATGGAAAAAAACTAAAACTAACCTAACCCTAATTCTACCCGAAGTCGGTGTCCCCTTTCCCCTCTCCTCCTACCCGCGCGGTGCCCCCCTTTTCCTCCCCCCCTCTTCGGTTCTGGTTCGCACAATAGGCCCTCGGCCTCGACTCGCCATCCTCTCACCCGGCAGTGGCCTACCGGCCTCGTCCCCCCTCACGCTTCTCTGTCACCCCATGCCCCTCGCTATCCTTCTCCCTTGTGCCTCCGGCCAGCAAGCCAAGCCCCAACCCCTCATTTTGCATCGTCACTCCCCCTATTCCATATGCCTCACACCCAGACCCCCGCCTCCCTACACAGCTGACCTCGCCCTCACCATCACCTCATGCCTAGCGGGCAACCGGCCTTCATCGTTCTAGCCTCCAATGCACCCAGCCTCACCCTCGACCCCCCCCCCCCCTCGTCGCGCCTCCGACTACCCGACCAGCGACGCACCCGACCGCTGCACCTCCTCCTAGCGGTGCCCCCTATCCCCCTCTTCTTCGTCTGCACCTCCCTCTCCAGTATCCTACGCTTCCAATGTTTTTTTATTTTGTTTTAAACCTTTTGTGGTTTCCTTCAATTTAGTTGGACCCTAAAATCCATGTTTGACATGTGACTCATTTTCTTGGGATTTTAGGGATTTCAAATAGTTTGGGGGGTGTTGTCCTCCCTTCTGATGAGGCTTCATTGCTTTTGCACTCAATCGGTAGGTGTTCCATGGATTATTTTATTTGTTTGTTTTTAATATACTTGGGTGAATCTATAAATGTGTTCTTTGTTTTTATTTTGTGGTGCGTTAGATGTTTTGAAGTTTTTTGGGTGCTCATTGTTTGAGAATGGACTCCTAGTGAAGGAAATTGTTGTGTTTTTATGTGTGTCGTGATGTAATATTTCAAAGTGGGTTTTAAGACTGTTTGAAAGGTGTGAAATGTGCTTTAAAAATGTTTTGGCCTGTGTGTATGATGAAATTGTATTTTCTGTTAGAAATGGTGTGTTTTTCATTTTGGTTTTGTTTTGGTTATTTTATAGAAGTTTTTTATCAATTGTTTCTTGGGTGTGAATTATATTTTTAAGGTGTTGAACATGTTTAAGTGTTGGGAAAATAATTTTTAATGGAAAGCGGCGATGTTTTGTGTGTGAAAATGGGTGCATTATTTTATAAAATGTTTTATGGGTTGGTTTTTAGGTGCGAGTCATGTTTTGGTGTGATGATGTTGTGTGTTTTATTTTAAAGTGTTTTCTTATGTGAAACTGAGTATGTTTTGATGTGAACCTTGGTTTCAACATTTGTGGATGTTTTATAAATTATTCAAATGGTTTATTACTTTAATCATGTGGTGCGTATGGTGTTTGTAAATCAGTTGGTGTGTCTAAAGTTCGTGATTGGATTCTAATAAAGAGATTGGTTGTGTTTTGACATGTGTTTTGATGTGATGTTTTCAAAACATGTTGAGCTAGTAATTTTGTGTTGTTTGTTCGTTTGGATCATTTTAAGTCCATGTTTATGTGTTTTTAGTTGTTTGTGCGGTTGTTGCAGGGTGTCAGTGAGGAAACCCACAATACTACGATCATCAGCGTGTGTGTGCTTGAACGCCTTTGCGAGGCGTGTCACGTCGTCATGTTTGAGCTACAAATTGATGTATGTCCCCCATTTCACTTGCCTTTAAATTCATAATTTATTAATTGGTTGATTTTTTATTAATTTTAATTAATGAGAAATAATATAAGATAATTAATTTTAAAATGATTATTTAGTGAAAAAAATCTGTTTATTTTATACACGACACTTGAAATTGTTTCTTGACGAGCGGACACCTAGTAGTGAAAGAATACCCGTTTGGATTTTAACCATAATTCAAGTAATTTCAAATGTAGTTGTGATTTATTGATAAATGATTTCTTTTAAATAATGTGAAGATATTTTGGTTCTCTTGAGAAATGAGGATTCTCTTTAGAATTGGTGAAGGCCCGTTTGGAAATTTAATAAAATAAATTGTTTTGGAAAACTCACTTTGGAGTGACTCAGAGATGATATTTGGTGTATGTTGACTGCATGATTTGTGTGTGATGTTTGTGCTGCTTGATTGACTTTTTTGACTCACCCCTTTCCTGTTTATTATACGTGTTGACATGGGAACTTGACATAGTAAGTGAATCTTCTGAGAACGATTGCTGCACTAGTTTAGATTACGCAGTGGATAGTGGCCTCTAGTATGCATGACACTCTGCTTGGGGATTGGGCCCCTCGGTTAGGCCATGTAGGGCAACACCGGGCGTTAGGGCGTTATGACGTCATCAAGAGTAGGCATGCTTTCAGGATGAGTCACATGTATGGTACAATCTGGATTGTTCACGAGCTCCTAGGTTCGACCCATGTTTTCTTTAGTGTTTATTTTTATGTGGTGGATGATTAAAAGGTCTAGTTCGGTTGTTGGACTCTATGTGCCACTTATTTTCCATTTCCCTTAGTGTGTGTTGTGTTTTGTGTGTGGTTTTCCATTTGACTAACCAATGATATTTGAATTTATAAATCACTCGCAGAAATGTTTTAAAATGCAATGCACCTGTTCCTTTCAAACATTAAACTTTTTTTTAAATTAAAAAGGGAAATGGACTGCTACTTGTCTTAGAAATGGAAGTGTGTGTGTGGAAACCCATATTTTTCATAATTTAGTTCAAACCTGGAATTAGTAAATTTCATTATTTAAAGGTAGTGCATTGGGAATAGTTTGTTGGGAATTCCTACTGAGTTTTAATACTCATGCTTATAGTGTTTATCTGTTTTTAGTTTTGTTATAGGTTTGACTTGAGATTTCTCTCCATGGGAGAGAGTTGGTTGTGGGCTAGTGAGTGACTCCTGGGGTCATGAGGAGTTTTGGGTCGTGGTCAGGTTAGTTTGATGTTATTGGTTGTTCTTCGTTTTTCGTGTCATTCATTTTCCTTTCATTATTCTACTTTTATGATGCTTTACTTGTCTTTCATTTATGGTCCAAATAATTCACCCTTGTTTAGTTTTGATGCCCGATACTTGTTGCCAGCCCGTAGGGATCGAAAACGCCCCTCGGGCCATGTCGTGGGCCAGCTTGGGTGACCGGTTCAGGGTCGACCCGGGTTTGTTCGTGACAGTATTTTCATCCACTTAGGAAGTTGAATATAAATAAAATATATTTTTGTTGTTCTAAATAAACACTTAATTTAATTTATATATTTTAAAAATAAAAAAATAAAATAAAATTGAAATAAAAAAATCAATACAATATTTATTAAAAAATATAAAAAAATATTATCTCTATAATAAGAATTTATACATAATAATCAAGGACAACGCCTTTAAGGTGTACAAAGAAATTAGAGATGTAAAATTTTATCATGTCATCATTATTGTTCATGGTATGATCAATAAAGTTCACTTTTTCATACCATAGATACATGATGTTCATTAAAACATATTATTTAAAATTATAATGGTCATATTGTTATTTTTTGTTAAAAGTAGAAAATATATCAATTTTAATATCATGTAAAAAATTATATATCAATCATTGTGATTGAAAAAAATACTCTTTAATATACTTTTTAGATGTGAAAATATGGAAGTCGACTACTTCAATTTATAGGCAGGTCAAGATGGTGATGGTGAAATAATCACTAAAGATGATTTTGATATTTAATAGAAAACATTAATTGGAATCTATTTGTAGTGCATTGATTCACATGTGTTTTTACTATATTAAAGGGGTTTTAACTATGTTATATGTTTTAGTTATGTATTGATTGACTTAAAAGGTGTGTGTTGTATCATATCTTATTATTTTTCATTATATCTTAATTTTTTGTGGTTTTAATTATATGAAAAGGTGTTTATAGTGAATTAACAATTGTTTATACTGAATTATATCTTAAATTTAGTCTTTGATGCTCTAAATGTTGGTTATTTAGTTTTTTATAGTGAAAACATTCATTGATTAATGGTTTATTTTTTTTAAAATAAGATCAAGCCAATAAACTAATCTTATAAACCTGACAATAGGCTCCGTAAACAATAGTTGAAAATTTGATCTTGTATATTACATAATGATTCATTATCTTCAATCATTTTCATTACTTTCATGATTGTTTATAGGTATTCACTATCCCATTATAGCATAAGCAATGACAAAATAAAATATTCCTTTAATTTCTTAAAAACAAACAATATTTTATTTTTCTAGGAGATTAGTAATGGTGAAACTTCAAAGTACAATATTCAAACAACTACCTTGGAAAAAACATATTCCTTGGCTAGAATACATGGTGCTGAATTCCCCTTTACATAGCACTCTATTCGGTTTCTCTATGAGATTAGAAATGGCGCAACTTCAAGGCATTTCATATTTTATGTTAAGATTGTTGTAGTATAATTATACCCCTTATCATTAATTGGAAAATTTCTATATTTTCAAAATTATAGTGTCATTCAATTACTCTTGAATTCATTTAAAATTTTATACAAAAAAACATGCCATATTTTCTCTCTCTCTTTCCCTTGATTTGCTTATAGGAAGGTTTTTCTAATAAAATTTTTTAGAAAAGAAGGTCCATCAACATATCATCACCATTAGTTTATACTACAACACACAACTCTTTTATAATTTATAGTTGTAAAATTAATATTAATACACTATTCTTCGATGATTCGATGCAATCATTTATTTAAATATAATAACATGGTCTCTTCAATAACAATATTTATCAACATGTTTATAAACTTACAGACTATATAATATATAATGTATCCACTCATCAATTTATATTGTAAATAAAAATTAGTAAAAGAAGATATTACATGTGGAGGCAGAAGTTTCCTGTCAATCCTCAACACACAAATGAAAAGAAAATTGAGGTAGATGAGTGGTCAATCACACTTGCTAATTTTCTTAATTTTTTTTAAGTCTTTCCTAATTGTTTTTAAGTCTTTCCTAATTCTTTTTAATTCTTTTTAATTGTTTCCTAATTCTTTTTAATTGTTTCCTAATTCTTGTTAATTATTTCCTAATTATTTTTAATTGTTTCCTAATTATTTTTAATTGTTTTCTAATTATTTTTAATTATTTCCTAATTATTATTAATTGTTTCCTAATTGTTTTTAATTATTTCCTAATTATTTTTAATTGTTTCCTAATTGTTTTTAATTGTTTCCTAATTATTCTTAATTATTTTCTAATTATTATAATTGTTTCCTAATTATTATAATTGATTCCTAATTATTATAATTGTTTCCTAATTATCATAATTGTTTCCTAATTATTATAATTGTTTCCTAATTATTATAATTGTTTCCTAATTATTATAATTGTTTCCTAATTATTATAATTGTTTCCTAATTATTATAATTGTTTCCAAATTATTATAATTGTTTCCTAATTAAATCTAATTGTTTCCTAATTAAATCTAATTGTTTCCTAATTAAATCTAATTTTTTTCCTAATTAAATCTAATTGTTTCGTAAATAAATCTAATTGTTTCATAATTAAATCTAATTGTTTCATAATTAAATCTAATTGTTTCCTAATTCAATCTAATTTTTTCCTAATTATTATAATTGTTTCATAATTATTATAATTGTTTCCTAATTAAATCTAATTGTTTACTAATTAAATCTGATTGTTTCCTAATTATTATAATTGTTTCCTAATTAAATCTAATTGTTTCATAATTAAATCTAATTGTTTCCTAATTATTATAATTTTTTCCTAATTAAATCTAATTGTTTCCTAATTAAATCTAATTGTTTCCTAATTAAATCTAATTGTTTCCTAATTAAATATAATTGTTTTCTAATTAAATCTAATTGTTTTCTAATTATATTAATTGTTTTCTAATTATTTATAATCAATTAAATCTAATTATTTCCTATTTATTTGATAATTATTTTAATTAAATCTAACTAAATCTAATTATTTATTAATTATTTGATATCAATTAAATCGAATTATTTCCTAATTATTTTAATTAAATCTAATTAAATCTAATTATTTCTTAATTATTTGATAATTATATATTTATTTCTAATTATTACCAAAACATCCTCCAGGAGTGTCGAACCAAGAGTGCAGAAAGGCCCGTTGTCGTGTACCAGGTTACCCTGAGTCAAGCTCGAAACACCTTGTCAGAGTTTTCACTCCTAGGTACATCTGTGCCAGAGCCGCCTGTACTTGTTCGTATCCAGACAAGGATTATTTGGTACAACCACATAATCTAATTATACTATATAGCTACTAAACATTCTATAAAAAAATAAAATTAAATTTAAAAAATAAAAAATATAAATACCTTCGATATTTTGAAGTAATCTGCGCCTTCTAACTCCTTACCTCCTCTTCTCGAAAGAAAAAATTAAAACAAAAAAAATTCTACTCAGAACTGAAAGTTCGAAAGAGAGAGGAAGAGAGATCTGAATGTTATGGAAAAAACGGGTGGGGTGTATATATAGGTTAGATTATTTACGACGGTCTTATTTACGACGGGATACTGTCGCAAATACCTTCGCCTGCATTAATTACGGGCGGTGGGTAAAAGGGTTGTTGTGACGGGCCCGTCACAAATAGCTGCCCACCGACACACCATTAGCGATGGGCGGATATCCCCGTCACAAATTAATATTTACCGCCGCCGGTATTGGCGACGGGCCCCGTCGCAAATACCTTCGCCCTCATTAATTACGGGCGGTGGGTAAAAGGGTTGTTACGACGGGCCCGTCGCAAATAGCTGCCCGCCGACACACCATTAACAACATGTGGATATCCCCGTCGCAAATTTCTATTTATCGCCGCCGGTATTGGCAACGGGACCCGTCACAAATAACCCCCGGGGAATAATTTTGTTGCGACAGGGAAATTTACCCGTTGCCAATGGTATTTACCACCGCCGGGTAGTTGCGATGGGGAGAAGTCGACCGTCGCTAATGGGATTTACCGAGGCTGGTATTGGCGACGGGACCCATCGCAAATAAAACCTGGTGAATAAATTTTTGCGACGAGACAATTGTCCCGTCGCAAATACTATTTACCACCACCGGGTACTTGCGACGGGTAGAAGGCTACCGGTCACAAATTGGCTTCCCGCGTTTTGGCGTGCAAACCACGCCATAGCTATTGAGACGGGTCTTGTATTTCCGTCGAAAATAACTAACCATTGGCGACGAGAATATATTCCCGTCACAAATACTCTTTTCCTCTGAGTTTTTGCGACGGTAATAAAGCCTGTCGCAAATACCCTGTCGCAATAAGCGGTTTTTCCCGTAGTGGAAGACTTTGTATTATTACACAGAAACCTCATTTGATATGTTATTGGTATTGTTGCATAAGCCACTCACAGTTGGAGAAATGATTCCAGAGTTGCATTGCCATACTCCCAAGTTGACCTATAACTTAGGGTTCAATATGAGACCATTGATGCATTGTAACTCATCCAGGTGGAAGGGAAACAAAGTAAATCAAATTCATTAGATTCTTTCCAGTGGGGTCTTGAACTGTAGGAAGCAAATTGTCACAATGCTAATTTGTCACTTCCCACTAAAATCGAGGTTAAAAAGATTCTTCATGTAATCTAAAATCACTAAAATTAATGTCATGACACACTACTACAATTTGGCCTTTTATCAGTGCTAAAAAATCATTGTTAAAGGCTGTCCTTTATCATCTCTTTTCGGAGCACTGATAAAGGGGACCCCCCTTTATCTTCCCCAGCATTAACAACGATTTTTTAGCGCTGATAAAAGAACCTTCCCCTGAACCTGTAGAACCATCACCTGCACAAACCATCACCTCAGCACCTGCACACCTGTACAAAACAGCACCATCACACCCGTACAAAACAGCACCCACACACAATATTTTGACAAACAATGCTATATACATTTACTTAATATCATGAATACAAAATAACACACTACTATATAAATTTAAAAAAAAAAATTCACATGGTTATAATTACAATTATCTAAAAACAGTTATAAAAATTAATGTTTCATCCTTTGATATCTGTAATCCTCTCAAAAATTGTCGTCCCCGGTATTTGTTGCCGAACAAAGCATCTGAACTCAAGGAAAAACATTCACCTATATAAGAGAACAAATATTATGTTAGTAATACTATAATGAAATAAATTAAAATATTAATATGAAAGAATACATTAATATGGAAATGTGAAACTAAAATATGGAAATGATAAACTCAAATTTTTTCATTCTGATAACAATGAAAGGGAATAATATAAAATCAATATGTTTTTGGATGATTTATCTCATTTAATAAATATTGATTCTTTATATAATAAAAAGTTTTACCGGTCACACTGTACGTCGGATTGAGGTGCGGATGATTCATACACATCACAAATGACTCATGGATCATTTTTATAAAGTATCAAAACAATTTTAATGTATTTTCTCGGTTTTCCGTATTTCAGTAGTGTTGTTTTCTAAAGTTAATGTCAATTTGAAATTGATATCAGACACTTTTAGCCATACCAGTCACACCGTACGTCGGATTGATGTAAGGTAGATTCGTACACGTCACAAATGACTCATGGATCGTTGTCTTAAAGTATCAAAACAATCAGAACGTGTTTTCATAGTTTTCCTTATGTGTGTAGTCTTGTTTTCTAAATTTAATGTCAATTTCAAACTCATATCAGACACTTTTAACCATACTGATCACACCGTGCATCGGATTGAGGTGTGGTTGATTCATACACCTCAAAAATTACTCATGGGTTGTTTTCCTAAAGTATCATAACAATCCGAACGTGTTTGCTCAGTTTTCCATATGTCACTTGTGTTGTTTTCTAAAGTTAATGTCAATTTCAAACTGATATCTGACACTTTTATCCATACCGGTCACACCATGCATCGAATTGAGGTGCAGTTGATTTTTACACATCACAAACGACTCATGGATTGTTTTCCTAAAGTATCAAAATAATCCGAACGCGTTTTCTCGGTTCTCCATATGTGAGTAGTGTTTTTTTCTAAAGTTAATGTCAATTTCAAACTGATATTAGACACTTTGAACCATACCGATCACAACGTGCATCGGATTGAGGTGTGGTTGATTCGTACACATCAAAAATGACTCATGGATCACTGTCCTAATGTATCAAAACAATCCAAACACATTTTCTCGGTTTTCTGTATGTTAGTAGTGTTGTTTTCTAAAGTTAATGTCAATTTCAAACTGATATCAGACACTTTTAGCCATAATGCTCACACTGTGCGTTTGATTGAGGTGCGATTGATTCTTAACCGTCACAAATGACTCATGGATCATTTTCCTAAAGTATCCAAACAATCCGAAAGCGTTTTCTAGGTTTGTCGTATGTCACTTGTGTTGTTCTCTAAAGTTAATGTCAATTTCAAACTGATATCAGACACTTTTAGCCATACTGGTCACACCGTGCGTCGGATTGAGGTGTAGTTGATTTTTACACCTCAAAAATGACTCATGGATAGTTGTCCTAAAGTATCAAAATAATCCGAACACATTTTCTCAGTATACCGTATGTCACTTGTGTTGTTTTCTAAAGTTAATGTCATTTTCAAACTGATATCAAACACTTTTAACAATACTGATCACACTGTGCGTCGTATTGAGGTGAGGTCAATTTGTACACCTCAAAAATTACTCATGGATTGTTTTCCTAAATTATAAAAACAACCCGAATGTGTTTGTTTGGTTTTCTGTATGTCACTTATGTTGTTTTCTAAAGTTAATGTCAATTTCAAACTGATATCAGACACTTTTATCCATACCGGTCACACCCTGCGTCATATTGAGGTGCGGTCGATTCTTACACGTCAAAAATGACTCTTGGATTGTTTTAATAAAGTAAAAAAACAATCTAGATGCATTTTCTCGGTTTTTCGTATGTCACTTGTGTTGTTTTCTAATGCTTTTGTCAATTTCAAACTGATATCAGACACTTTTAACCATACCGATCACACCATGCATCAGATTGAGGTGTGGTCAATTAAAACATGTCAAAAATGACTCATGGATAGTTTTTATAAATTATGAAAACAATCCGAAAGTGTTTGCTTGGTTTTCCGTATGTCTCTTGTGTTGTTTTTTAAATTTTATGGCAATTTCAAACTGATAGCATACACTTTTAGCCATACCGATCACACTGTATGTCGGATTGAGGTGTGATTGATTTGTACACGTCAAAAATAACTCATGGATCGTTGTTCTAAAGTATAAAAACAATCCAAATGCGTTTTCTTGGTATTCCATATGTCACTTGTGTTGTTTTCTAAAGTTAATGTCAATTTCAAACTGATATCAGGCACTTTTAGTCATACCGATCACACCGTGCATCGGATTGAAGTGCAGTTGATTCGTACACGTCAAAAATGACTCATGGATCGTTTTCGTAAAGTATCAAAACAATCTGAATGTGTTTTCTCGGTTTTCCATATGTCAGTAGTGTTGTTTTCTAAAGTTAATGTCAATTTCAAACTGATATCAGACAATTTTAGTCATACCGATCACACCGTGTGTCGGATTGAGGTGCGATCAATTCTTACACATCACATGAACAGGTTTAAACATAACATAAACATTCATATTAAAACTAGCATACAAAATGTCAATAATTTCTCCATAAACCATGAATGGTATAAAAATAACACATCCACAGTCAAACATATCACAAAAACTTCAATACAATATGGTAGTTTTGCATCATAATAAATCAACTTCAAATAAGCTTAAAATCCATCAAAGTATGTTGACATAGATGAAATCAAAACTATTTGAGATAAATATCTTTTTTTTAAATAATTTAAAAGTCACATAATTATAAAATAAAACATTTACTTTGAAAATATTCTTATAAGATTCTAAGGGAATCTTTGACAATTTATAACGGCGTAAAATAGCCACATCCTCCGTATAAGTTAAAAAAACATTCTTACCTTAATTCTGTCGAAAAGGTTAAAAAGGACCTTATTTGGAAAACGAAGAAAAGATTACTTTATAAACTTCTTATAAAAAGTAAACACGTGTATAAATTACTTTATACCATAGTATTTAAAATATTAACAATGATTTGAAATACATTTTTAAGAAACATGGATGTGGATGATAAAGAGGTCCCAGTAGATAATCAGGTATAAACAACCTCAGATAATGTAGAGATTGTGAAATAAACCCTTAACTTGTAATTTTTCTTGGTTGTTGGTAGGTTAACATCGTGCATAATGGTGAAATAATTGTTATTAAATTATACAAGAATCATATATATTAATATGATATCATATATAATCTTTTGACATTGCTTTGTTGATAATATCTTAGTATTATCGTTGTTTCAGGTGTTAACTTACTCATTTTATTTTATATGTTTTGTTATATAAGACATGTTTTTTATGGATAGGTTGTACCTTATTCATATCTATAATGATATAAAGTCTTTAAATATCATTTTTAATCATCCAATAAAATTTATTCTTGAATGGATACGATGGGGAATGAATCTCATCACGTTCGTGGAGACGGTAATCCGTATGTACGCACGAGCGAAAATATCATTCTTTAGATATTAAAATAATATATAATTGGATGTTATATCATATATAAAAAATAGTTATCATGTTATATTTATTATTTACATGAATTATACATCATTATTATACCCATCTAAATAATAATATATTGAATAAAAATTACACCACAACGTGGAGATGGTAGGTTGTACGTACGCATGTATGGTGACATGTCATTAAAGGGATGGATAGATTAGTGAATTTGTTTGTTCCATGTTTATAATAACATCAAAGTATATAGAATATACTAGTGTTATTATTTTAGAATGGAAATAACAAGTAAAGAAGAAGTTGAAGAAGAATGGAACTTTAAAGAGGGTGGTGAAGACGTTACCTCTTCTTTAGGTTCTTACTTTTGATTTGATCAAAAGGGCTCCTTAGGGTGGCTTTCTGATCAAACTAAGGCCTCTAGGAAGAAGTGGGGGAAGTTGGGAGGATATTTGGGTAGAGTTTGTCCGATACAAATGGCTTTTAAGGCGTGAATTAATGATAAGGGGGAGTGCCCTTTTATAAGAGGGGTGGGGGGCTCTTTAGGAAAAACTTAAAGTATTATTTTATAATAAAATCATATTTGGTTTCTAATGGATACAAAGTGGATTATTCAAAGTATAAGGTGGGGATGGGTCTAAATCATTTCAACCAATAGACTTCAGACAGGTTTGGGTCATTATATTAACCTTATCTTTTAGTTTTAACTCTTGGTTAATTAGTTTAACACTTACCATGTCACTTTGTATTTTTATATTATATAGTTAATAAACTTACTATATACCCACAAGATACCCCAAAGTGGTCCATTAATGATACACCAATAATGATATAAGTCCTTTGGCCGAACCTTTGATTTTTAGGAAATAAATATCAATCAATAATATAATATTTGTTTTAAAAACTCTTTTATGTCAATTTTGACACTATTGGGTATTTGGTTTTTGATAAATTCATAACAGCATTATTACTTCGAAAATAATTCATTTAATCAACTCTAACATGTTATATTAACCTATGATATTTTTTTTATTCATTAAAAGGCTCAAATTATATTTATTTGGGTATTTATAATATCAATTATTTTAATATTTCATTAATAAGGTAATTACTGCATCATCATTCTGTCATAAATAAATTAAATTATTTAATGTCTAAAAATTATAAATAAAATATCATTATGTAGGAAATATTTTTATATTTCTAATTAATATTTATAATCAAATTTATCTTATGTATAACCCTATATGAAAAATGTTTTAGTAATTAAACATTGATTTTAACTCTTTTAACTCTTCTTTGAATTAAATAATAATAAATGTCCTAATCTAATCCAAGTGGACCTAAATGATAATATTTTATTCATAAGGTTGTTTTTGGTCTAGATACACTTGTCCAATAGAATTATTACATGTGTTAGGGTAATATTAATATCATTTTTACCCTTAATTACCCTATTTACTTTTTACCGTGGTAAATAAAAGTAAAAAGTTATTATTCACCAAAAATTATTTTTATCTTATTGAACCACATTTTACTCCTTGATATTAACCGTTCCTCTCATATTTTTTAAATTCCACTCACAGAAGTAGTAAAATTATGTTTTATGTAAATTTCCAAATTCTCCTAGGAGTTGGGTAAAAGACGGTGAAAAGTTCAATAAAAATTTTATACATCTAAAATTATTCTAAACTAACTCCAATTAATTAAATTAAACTTATAAAGGTATTATGTATCTATTTTGACCTTAATTAAATTTAAATAAAATAAATAATTATTTAAATAAAAATTCTTTTTTAAATAATAACTCAGTGTTTTTTCACTATTCATCAAAAATTTAAAGTTTTCAGAAAAATACCAAAAATTCACCCTAGGCTAATTTTGATATAACATATCCAAATATTAAGTCCATTTTTAAAGATAAAATTTATAAAATTTCAATAATTGGATATTACTATTCATAATGGCTACTTTCATTGGTCGCGGTGTGTTAGAACTCGAAGTTGCGTACAACACACGCTACTATATTATTTAAAGAGAAGCGTACCGTGGAAACTTGGGGTGTTACATTCTCCCCTCCTTCAAATAATTTCGTCCTATAAATTTCTAGAATATTACTTCATAAAAATAATCGGGCGGTTCTTCATCATAAGTTCCTCGGGTTCCCACGTTTCCTCTTCCATTTTATGGTTTCTCCATAGAACTTTTACCAGACAAGTCATCCGGTTTCTCAACACTTGTTCTCTCGTATCAAGAATCCTGACGGGCTCTTCATAATAAGATAGATCGGGTTCCAGTTCTAATTCCTCATATGTGAGTACATGTGTTGGGTCAGGCATGTATTTTGTCAACAGTGATACGTGGAACACATCGTGAACTTTGGAGAGACTTGGAGGCATTGCCAAATGGTAAGCTACATCCCCAATTCGTTCTAGAATTTTGAAAGGTCTGATGTACCTAGGACTCAATTTACCCTTCTTACTGAAACGTATAATTCCCTTCCATGGAGATACCTTCAAGAAAACATGATCTCCCACCTGAAATTCCAAATCCTTCATTTGGTTATCTTCATAGCTCTTCTGCCTACTTTGAGCTTCTATGATGTGGTTTTGGATTACCTTTACCTTTTCCATCATTTCCTCCACCAGTTCTGGACCTACGAGTTTTCTTTCACCAACGTCATCCCAACAGGTTGGTGTGCGACATCTCTTTCCGTATAAGGCTTCATATGGAGCCATCTGAATACTCGAATGGAAGCTATTGTTATAGGAAAATTCTACCAAAGGTAAATATTGATCCCACATACCCTCAAAGTCAAGTGAGCAGGATCTCAACATGTCTTCTATGGTTTTAATAGTCCCTTCTGATTGTCCATCTGTTTGAGGGTGATAGGCAGTGCTCAAATTAAGTTCAGTATCCAAGGTCTTCTGAAGAATTTTCCAGAATCTTGAAGTAAAACAGGGATCACGATCAGAAACAATTGATAGGGGTACTCCATGAAGTCTCACAACTTCATTAATATATAGTCTTGCTAGACGTTCCAGTGGTAGATCTTCTCTTATAGCAAGAAAATGTGATGTCTTGGTAAGATGGTCAATAATAACCCATATTGAATCATTCCTTCTAGGGGTCTTTGGTAGTCCCATGACAAATTCCATCGTGATATTATCCCATTTCCACTCAGGTATGGGAAGAGGTTTCAATACTCCACCAGGTTGTTTCCTTCCATCTTTCACTTGTTGACAAACTATACATCTTGACACAAAATCCGCAATCTCCCTCTTCATGTTGTCCCACAAAAATGTTCCTTCAAATATCTATACATTTTGGTGCTCCCAAGGTGTATAGAGAAATTGGAACTACGAGCATCATCCAGCAATTCCCTTTTTAGATCAGGTACACCGGGAACACAAAGTCTCTTCCCAAATTTCAAAATTCCATCTTCATACACAAAGTCTCTCAATCTCCCATCATTCACAGCTTTAATCTTCTTTTGTAATTTTTCATCATCAGTCTGAGAACTGTTAATCCTTTATAGTAAAGATGGTTTGGAAACCATTTGAAAAAGCATTGATGTTTCACCTTCCATGGTTATTCCCATGTCCATCTTCACTAGATCCATAAAAATTGGATCCCTTTCAATTCTCATATTGTTTAAAACTCCATGATCTTTTCTGCTCAAAGCATCTGCCACCTTGTTTGCCTTATCTGAGTGGTAGTGTATCGTTCAATCATAATCCTTGAGTAATTCAAGCCATCTCCTTTGCCTCATGTTGAGTTATTTTTGTGAGAAAATATACTTCAAACTCTTTTGATTAGTATAAATCTCACATTTTTCACCATAGAGATAATGTATCCATATATTCAAAGAAAAGATTACAAAAACTAACTCAAGATCATGAGTAGGATAGTTTTTATCATGAATTTTTAGCTGTTGTGATGCATAGGCAATAACCTTATCATTCTTCATAAGGAAACAACCAAGTCCTTTCTTCGATGCATCACTATAAATAATGAACCCATCATTACCCGATGGTAGAGTAAATATAGGATCATTGACTAATATTCTCTTCAGTTATTCAAAACATTCTTCAAAATCTTTTGTCCAAACAAATTTAACCCCTTTACGTGTGAGATTCGTTAATGGGTTAGCCAATCGGGAAAAATTCTGGACGAAACGCCGATAATAACCTGCTAAACCAATAAAACTATGTACCTCAGTTATACTCGCTGGTGATGGACATTCTTGGATTTCCTTGTTCTTAGAAGGATCAAAAGTGATTCCATCTTTGGAGACAATATGGCCAAGAAATGAAATCTTCTGAAGCCAGAATTCACACTTTCTAAACTTCTGATATAATTCATGTCAGAGTCTTCAAGATAATGCGCAAGTGATTTTCATGATCCTCGTAGCTTTTGGAGTATACCAAGATATCATCAATAAATACCACCATAAATTCACCTATATATTTCTTGAAAAATCTATTCATTAGATCTATGAATACAGAGGGCACATTAGTCAGCCCAAAAGGCATTACTGTAAACTTGTAATGCCCATACCTGGTTCAAAATGCTGTCTTCAGAATGTCTTCCTTCTTCACTCACAACTGATGGTATCCAGACCGAAGGTCGATCTTTTAAAATTATTGAGCTCCATGCATTTGTTCAAATAAATCATCAATGCGAGGTAGGGGATACTTGTTCTTGATTGTTATAGAATTGATTTCCCTGTAGTCGATACATTACCTCATCGATCCATCTTTCTTCTTAACAAAAAGGATATGGGCTCCCCATGGAGAAACACTAAGGTGAATAAATACCTTATTACTCAATTCCTCTATTTGTTTCTTTAGTTAAACTAATTCCACAGTGGCTATTCTATAAGGGGTCTTCGATATAGGCCTTGATCCAGGAATTAAATCAATGGAAAACTCAACTTCTCATTCTGGAGGATGTCTAGGTAAATCTTCCGGAAACACATCTACATATTCTTTTACAATAGGTACATCCTCTATTTGAACATTCCTTTCCTCACCCAAAGTCATTTCATTCTCTTCCTTCCCAATAATTGAGTTTCATTGAGCTACTAGGGGTGGATCTAGATAAGAATTAGGTGGTGGTGATTCCGCTCTAAAGATAAGGTGTTCCTTATCATCATCATCAAAAATAGTAACCTCCTTCTTCTTACAATAAATTTTAGTATCGTGGTCTGAAAACCAATCCATACCGAGGATTATACCAAACTCAACCATAGGTATGACGATGAGATCAGCGGATAAAGAACATTTATGTGCTATAATGGGGACTGACTCACAAAATTTTATTGCAATGATACTTACCTTAGGAGTTTTAACTGACAACTCCTTTGTTAAATCAAATTGTAAAGATCTAATTTTCATAGAAAACTGGGAAGAAATGAAACAATGCGATGATCCAGAATCAAATAAAGCATTTTCTAAACTTGAGGAAACCATTAAATTACCTGCCACTATGTCTTTCAGATCTTCTACCTAAACAGTAGTGATAACATAAGACTGACCTTGATCCCTTGGCCTTTTCTAAGGTAAGTCCCCCTGACACTTAGGACATTAATTTTCATAATGTCCCATCTCCCTGCAATTGTAGTATTGAACATCAGTATCTTCCTTCTTCTCTTTGCAATCACGAGTTTGGTGGCCTTTTTCACCACACTTGTAACATAGACACATTCCCTTCAAGAAAGTATCAGGGTGTTTCTTCCGACATTTACTACAGGATTGATGTTCAACTTTTCCCTTCTTCCCCTTATTTCCATTTCCAGATTTATCAGCATATCTCTTCTTCTATTTCTTTGCTTTAAAGTCATTAGACTTAGAGAATTCCTTTTCTGTCTTGATAGTACATGAGACAATGTCTTCGTACGATGAGAAGGATTCTGAGACTAATGCTTGATGATGAAATGGTTTTAAACCATTAAAGAAATGATAAATCTTACTTTTTGGGTTACATATATAATCTCCAGTATACCATGCAAACCTTGTAAAGTTAGCCTCATACTTTGCGACATTCTCATCCTCCTTTTGCCTCAGACTCAGAAATTGCCTTTCCATATCTGCTCGATGGTCACGAGGAAAGTATTTTTCTAAGAAAATTTCTTTGAAATCCCTCAATTCCATATTTGATACTTCATCATCTTCCTTCATGTTTTGTATCAATGACCACCATTGATCAACATCTCCAGTGAGGCGATAAACTGCCATGACAACTTTTTCCCTTTCACTACTCTCCAAGACATGGAATATTTTATCTAAGGAATTTATCCATTGCTCAGATACTATGGGATTTCTACTCCCATTGAATGTCAGTGGTTGTTTCCTCGTGAATAGATCTAACATTTATCCTCCACGCTGTGGATCTGGGGGCTCCATACGAGTAAGGTTATTATTCATAACCTGAGTGAGTTGTCCCAGTATGGTGATAAGCTGATCAGCACCAGTTGCATCACTAGCTCCACTATAATTATCTTGAGTAGGAGGGAAATCCCTACATTGAGTGTGTGTGTTGATATAGTTTCCATTCGTTCCACTAGGATCCATTTCTAAACAATGGCATAAACTAGATCAATTTATGAATCAAAATACATAATTCCAAACTTGTAAAACACTTAACATAAATTGAACAGTTTATGGATATAATCCATAATCATAAAAATGTTTTCTTTGAGGAAGTATATACTCATAAACCCTTCATAATTTTTCGTAAAGAAAATGAGAATTATCCTAAGCATATCCCCTGGGAGTGTCGTAACCAAGAGTGCAGCAAGACCCGTTGTCGTACACCAGTTCTCGTTCGAGTCTAGCTCAAAGCAGTGTTTTCGGGTTTTACCCCTAGGTACATCTATGCCAGAGCCACCTCTACCAGCTCGTATCCAGATAGGGATGTATTTCTCGGAAAACTCAAAAAATCTATACAATACCAAAATTCTAGGAAGTTCTTCTACACTAATCCTCAAAGTTCATCTTAGGTCTACGTGCTCTAATCAGAGTTTATCTAAATCTAGCTTCCAAGGTTTGTACTAAACTTCCTGTAATACCAACTGTAATTCCCTGACCCCAGTTACCCAGAGTTGGTGCATTATTACAAAACATTGGCATGATCATAAAATATCAAGTCTCGAAAGATCGATTAGTTTAGTAGCCTTGGAAACACTAGATACATTCGTAAAGTTTACATTACATCATAAAGTGAAAAATACTACAAAAACATCTTGTCTTCATATCCCCTCATACTATCCCTGCATGTCATTCATAAATTACTTATTCACATCCTGGGAAAAATAAAACATTGAAAGGGGTGAGCTCAGATACTCATTAAGGATAACATTATAGCGAAAACTTTCATAAATAAGCATAAACATTTAAGGAAATGTATAACTAAAACAAAAGCCTTTTAAACTTGAAATTCAGCATAATATGGAAAAGATAAAATTAAATAATTCCATTTACTTATTCACATGTATATTATACTAGTCGAATAATCACCTGCAATATCAATAACCACTTTCATAATGATGGAATGCATAATTCCAGACTATCATAACCACATAGCCAAGGCCTCGTGCCAAGACTACAAATAATATTTTGTCAAGGCCTTGTGCCAAGACACTATTTTGTCTCATGAGACCTACCAATGAATTGAGGAGCTATAGCAGGCTCCACCCGTCACTTATTAAGTCCAATGCATTCCTCATATGAACAAGTTTAAACATAACATAAACATTCGTATTAAAACTATCATACAAAATGTAATTAATTTCTCCATAAACCATGAATGGTATAAAAATAACACATCCACAGTCAAACATATCACAAAAACTTCAATACAATATAGGAGTTTTGTATCATAATAAATCAACTTCAAATAAGCTTAAAATCCATCAAAGGATGT
Source organism: Viscum album (assembly GCA_963277665.1). Classification (NCBI taxonomy): domain Eukaryota; kingdom Viridiplantae; phylum Streptophyta; class Magnoliopsida; order Santalales; family Viscaceae; genus Viscum; species Viscum album. The sequence continues at coordinate 650,219,883 of OY728119.1, forward strand.
TTACATAGATGAAATCAAAACTATTTGAGAGAAATATATCTTTTTTTAAAATCATTTAAAAGTCACATGATTATATAATAAAACATTTACTTTGAAAATATTCTTATAATCTTTTAAGGGAAGCTTTGACAATTTATAATGGCGTAAAATATCTGCATCCTCCATATAAGTTAAAAACCCATTCTTACCTTAATTCTGTCGAAAAGGTTAAAAAGGACCTTGTTTGGAAAATGACGGAAATATTCCTTTATAAACTTATTATAAAAAGTAAAAAAGGGTATAAATGACTTTATCCCATAGTCTTTAAAATATTAAGAATTATTTCAAATAAATTTCTAAGAAACATGGATGTGGATGATAAAGAGGTCCTAGTAGATAATCACGTATAAACAACCTCGGATAATGTAGAGATTGTGAAATAAACCCATACGTTGTACTTTTACTTGGTTGATGGTAGGTTAACCTCCTATATAATGGTGAAATAATTGTTATTAAATTATACAAGAATCATATATATTAATATGATATCATATATGATCTTTTAACATTGCTTTGTTGATAATATCTTAGTATTATCGTTGTTTCGGGTGTTAACTTACTCGTTTTCTTTTATATGTTTTGTTATATAATCCATGTTTTTTATGGATATTCTATACCTTATTCATATCCATAATGATATCAGGTACTTAAATATCATTTTTAATCATCCAATAAATTTTAGTCTTGAATGGATACAATGAGGAATGAATCTCATCGCGTTTGTGGAGACGGTAATCTGTACGTATGCACGAGAGACAATATCATTCTTTTGATATTAAAATAATATTTAATTGGATGGTATATCATATATACAGAATCATTATCATGTTATATTTATTATTTACATGAATTATACATCATTATTATACCAATCTAAATAATAATATATTGAATAAAAATTACACCACAACGTGGAGATGGTAGGCCGTACGTATGCACGCATGGTGACATGTCATTCAAGGGATGGATAGAATAATGAATTTGTGTGTTCCATGTTTATAATAAAATCACAGTATATAGAAAATACTGGAGTTATTATTTTAGAATGAAAATAACAAGGAAAGAATAAGTTGAAGAAGAAAGGAACTTTAAAGAGGGTGGTGAAGACGTTACTTCTTCTTCGGGGTCTTCCTTTTGATTTGATCAAAAGGGATCCTTAGGTTGGATTTATGATCAAACTAAGGACTATAGGATGAAGTTATAGAAGTTAGGAGGATATTTGGGCAGAGTTTGGCCGAGCCAAATGGCTTTGAAGGTGTGAATTAATGATAAGGGGGAGTTCCCTTTTATAAGAGGGGTGAGGGGCTCTTTAGAAAAAACTTAAAGTATTATTTTATAATAAAATCATAGTCGATTTCTGATGGATCCAAAGTGTATTATTCAAAGTCTAAGGTGGTTATGGGTTGAAATCCTTTCAACCAATATAATTCATACAGGTTTGGGTCATTATATTAACCTTATATTTTAGTTTTAACTCTTGGTTAATTAGTTTAACACTTACCATGTCACTTTGTATTTTTATATTATATAGTTAATAAACTTACTATATGCCTCAAAGCGACCCCAAAGTGATCCATTAATGATACACCAATCATGATATAAGTCCTTTGGCTGAACCTTTGATTTTTAGGAATTAAATATAAATTAATAATATAATATTTGTTTTAAAAAACTCTTTTATGTCAATTTGGACACTATTGGGAATTTTGTTTTTGATAAATTCATAACAACATTATTACTTCAAACCTAATTCATTTAATTAACTCTAAAATGTCATATTAACCTAGTAAATTCGTGGAATTCATTAAAAATCTCAAATTATATTTATTTGGGTATTTATAATATCAATTATTTTAATATTTCATTAATAAGGTAATTACTGCATCATCATTGTGTCATAAATAAATTAAATTATTTAATGTCTAAAAATTATAAATAAAATATAATTATGTAGGAAATATTTTTATATTTCTAATGAATATTTATAATTGAATTAACTTATGTATAACCCTATATTAAAAAGGTTTTAGTAATTAAACTTTGATTTTAACTCTTTTTACTCTTCTTTGAATTAAATAATAATAAATGTCCTAATATAATCCAAGTGGACCTAAATGATAATATTTTATTCCTAAGGTTGTTTTTGGTCGATATACACTTGTAAAATAGAATTAGGACATGTTTTAGGGTAATATTAATATCATTTTTACCCTTAATTACCCTATTTACTTTTTACCGTGGTAAATAAAAGTAAAAAGTTGCTATCCATAAAAAATTATTTTTATCTTATTGAACCACATTTTACTCCTTGATATTAACCGTGTCTCTCAGATTTTCTAAATTCTACTCACAGAAGCGGTAAAATTAAGTTTTATGTAAATTTCCAAATTCTCCTAGGAGTTGGGTAAAAGACGGTGAAAAGTTCAATATAATTTTTATATATCTAAAATTATTCTAAACTAACTCCAATTAATTAAATTAAACTTATAAAGGTATTATGTATCTATTTTGACCTTAATTAAATTTAAATAAAATAAATAATTATTTAAATAAAAATTCGTTTTTTAATAATAACCTAGTGTTTTTTCACTATTCATCAAAAATTGAAAGTTTTCAGAAAAATACCAAAAATTCACCCTATGCTAATTTAGATATTCAGAATCCAGATATGAAGTCCATTTTGAAAGATAAAATTTATAAAATTTTAAAAAGTGGGTATTTCTATTCATAACGGCTACTTTGATTGGTCGCGGTGTGTTAGAACTCGAAGTTGCGTACAACACACGCTACTGTATAATTCAAAGAGAAGCGTACCATGGAAGTTTGAGGTGTTACACATTTGCTCGGTTTTCCGTATTTCACTTGTGTTGTTTTATAAAGTTAATGCCAATTTCAAACTGATATCAGACACTTTTAGCCATATCGGTCACACCGTGCGTCGGATTGAGGTGCGGTTGATTCTTACACCTCAAAAATGACTCATGGATTGTTGTACTAAAGTATCAAAAGAATCTGAACCCGTTTTCTCGGTATACTATATGTCACTTGTGTTGTTTTCTAAAGTTAATGTCAATTTCAAACTGATATCATACACTTTTAACAATACCAATCACATTGTGCGTCAGATTGAGGTACGGTCGATTCTTACACCTCAAAAATGACTCAAGGATTGTTTTCATGAAGTATCAAAGCTATCCAAACACGTTTTTTCGGTTTTTCGTATGTCACTTGTATTATTTTCTAAAGTTAATGTCAATTTCAAACTGATATCAGAAACTTTTATCCATACCGGTCACACCGTGTGTCGGATTGAGGTACGGTCAATTCGTACATGTCACAAATGACTCATGGATCATTTTCCTAAAGTATCAATACAATCCGAACGCATTTTATCGGTTTTCTGTATGTCACTTGTGTAGTTTTCTAAAGTTTATGTCAATTTCAAACTGATATCAGACACTTTTAACCATAACGATCACACCGTGCATCGGATTGAGGTGTGTATAATTCTTACACGTCACAAATGACTCACGAATCGTTTTCAATAAATGGAATAGGAGTTTGAATGGACTAAGACTACGTCCATTGATAAATTAATTATTTACAAGTTGGTAAATAATTTTTATCTAGTTTGCGTAAGAAATAATAATAATACTGTTATCATTATATTGCACAAGATTTCATTTATGGTTCTGTTTGGTGCAAGTTGGCACACCACAAATCATAGTGTAGTTATTGTTATTATGTGGCATGGGTTTCCTCTAATAGTTATAATTGCATTTAATTGATGTTTTATAATTAAATATTGTAACTAAAACCCCATTTTTGTTAATAGGCAGGTACGTCTATTGTGCCAAACCCCGGTGAATTGAGAATTTTTGATCCAAACATTTTCTATCTCGACTCCTCTCATCTCTCTCTATCAAGAACAAGAGAATTTATTCAAGACCGAAGAGCGGGTGATCAAGAATGATCGGTACATGACATTCACTCTGTCGTGCTAGCACCCGGAGAATGAGTGGCGTTGATCAGAGACCATTGGAGCACATGTGGATCACCACTAGAGGGATTCTAATTTGGATCCTCATAAGTGAAATTAAGTAAATATGGAAGGGTCATTCTGGATTATCAATGATCATAAATGAAGAAAGTATCGAAGACCCAAATATTTAATTTCTTAAAAAATTATTAAATTAATTATAAACATGATGTACAAGTTCCTCTTTCTTGGATCCAGTGATATTCTTATCTTTGTCTAAATCTTTGATTTCAATTCATGGATACTGACATTCATCATTGTATAGATCCCAAATTGGTCATCGATTATGAAAAAATCAAAGTTGGGACCTCCCAACCGCCATGCTTCCACTGCGTACAAATCCTGTAACAACAACACATGCTTGCTATTTTAAGCCACCAAAATCATTATTTTTCATTAAATTCCCATATGTTTATTATTACCAGTTTTCCTTGGTCAAAAAATTATCACCCTAACTTACCTGCTGCTTCTGAAAGTAGTAGAGATATGAAATCTTAATGCACTACTTTAAAAAAAGGTAACAGTCTAAACAAGCATTCATAAATTACATTTATTTATTTATTTACTAAAAATTTTATTTTATTTTCCCTATTTTATTTTGAAGCCTCATCTTTTCAGTTATACATGTTTTCAGGAAATCAAGACTAAATGGTTGGAAAATCAAACATTGGATCTCCAATTTTTGATGACATTAGTTGATTATGGGTATGTAGATTTTGTTTTGTTGTATTTTTTGGCAACTTGATTGTTTCAAAAAACAAGTATTCTTTTATATTTGATCACCAAGAATAATGACCATGAGCTACACAAAATTGATTCGTATACCTTTGACTCCTAAATAATGTGTATTATATTCGAGTTTTATTGAATAGAAAGATAAAACCTTTTACTTTTTTACCAAGGTATATTTCAATTGGAGTCAAAATAATAATTGTCAATATCCAGTTTAGCATTACCCCATGTATATAACCAAAGTTAAAAAAGTTAATGTTGAAGTCTAATAAAACCAGTTACCAGGGTATGGCCATGAATATCATTGTGGAATGTAAGAAAATATACCTCCCATATGTACAAAACTAAATAATATTTATTTTAACTACTTTTGGAAATATTGGTGTCAAATATAATTGTGAATTTTTCTCCTATAGGTTCAATAAAATTACAAACCAATAGTAACCATTAAACCACTAATATTGTCACTCCCATGACATCCACATATTCTAATTCAGATTCTAAAATGTGAATTTAATCAAAATACTCAAATAATTGGAGGTATGTTTCATATAATAATCTAACTTTTTTTGTTATCTTTTAATACTATATTTTTAAGAATTTTTTATTTAAATAACCTATAATTTCCCTAACATTATTTTTTATAATTATATAGTTGCATGAATAAATTTTATCAATAATGAATTTATTGTGTGTAATGATGAAGGTTGGAGATCAATTCTAGCTGATAAAGTTCGTGTTACTCTCTCTAATGAGTTTTTATGATGGTATTAATGTAAAAATCTCCCTGAGTACTTTTTTTCTGATTATAAATTCATATTGCTTTAATAATTTGAACATGTGTTTTTTTATGGGATGGTGTTTACAAAACTGTGAAAAAACATATATAACAGAATACTAAAACATTATAACTTCCAACAAGATGAATTATTTGAACATACCTATGATTATAATTTATTATAGATTGGGATGACTAAAGTCTAAAATTTCTTGAGAAGCTCTTCCCCAGAGCTCGCTTCCTTTGGCATTACTCACATTTGGCTCTCCCCATTATCCCAATATACTTCAAGTGAAGCTATGGAAGGATTATACCCAGGGTTTCTCTCATTTTTTTAATACAATTAAGGAGTTGAGTGATCCTATAAGTGACTAAAAATTTTATATTTGATATCAGATAAGGTTGTGTGTGAGAGCACATATTCACATATGATATGTGCTTCTATATGAGGCTCTCTTTAGTAGAAAAGGGTTTACATCACACAACTGGGTTGTGATATTTTATTATTGTCATGGTTGTGGCATGGGATTTTGGAAGTAGTTAAATGATTTTGAATACTGCAAAGGATTGGTTGATCCATTGTTTATTATTTTGAGAACAAAGCTTATGGAGTTTTCACCTTTTTTAATAACTTGTGTTAAATATAAGGAATTTTTTATATGCCTTTGATGGAGGAGTTTATATTGATTATGTTGTATCCTTATACTAGACATGACATGTGTTCAAAGAGTTAATGAATATTGATAGTGTGAGTTAAGAGGCAAATCTTGATGTTCATTTTCTTTAAAAATATAATAATGTGTCAACTATTTTAAGATTTTGATCAATGTATTTCTTTCTCTTTCTTGCAAACATGATTTTTTCTTTAAAACACTAACATGCTTAATTCATTCATTTCTTGACACATTTATCTTCAATAATTTAATGACAGATTCATCTTCAATCTTTCAATATTTTGATTAATATTATGGTAAAAGACTCAGTGATGATAACTCACTAAGAACTTATATTACACAGTTGTTCTGAAATAATATGGATTTTTATAGTGAAATTTTAGGATAAACTGTCATCCCAACTCCTAGGCATTCCTATTTCGATATAAATAAAATGAATATGTAAAAAACTGAATGGTATTATTCCAACTATTTTTTTCAAGTTATTTCCCAATAACCTTATTCTAGAAACACATCACATGTATCATTTCATCTTTTTTATTATTATGTATTATATTCTTATAATTTATTCATTGTTTATTATATATTATATATTGTCTTCTTATAATTTATATTCTAAAATCATTTTATATATATCATTTTCACAGTCATGTTCTTAGTATTTATATTTTTATTCACTCACATGAGTGTAAGTGAGTATTTTTTTCTTTATTTAATATGTATTATAACATTTGTTTTTGTTTCTATATTGTATTTACCTATGTTTTTATAAATAAAAGTTAATTACTTATATTTTTCATTCTCTTCCCACAATGATCTCTCTATAGGGTTTATTAGTTAAATATAATATTTTATTGATTTACTTGCTATATTGTCTTATATAGTTGAAGTTGAACTTGGATGAGTGAATTTAAACATATGAAAAGAAAGATAAATAAAAATAACATTAATAAACATGTTTTTATTAAATATGTTTTTTCTTTGCAAATAGTAACAACATCTACATTAATATGATTCAACCCAACACTATATAGCAATGGATGACTATCATTCGCTAGAATTTAAAAAAACCCAATTCCCCTTCCCTTGGTTGTGACTCATCTTCTCTCATGACCCTCCAGACACTGCCCTAACCCGCCATGCCCCTCCCCTGACCTTGCCTCCTTCAGCCATTGCCCTACAACACCATGGCCTTCCCCTCACCTTGGATCTCCCCTTCTAGAAAAATCCCCCATCACCATGCCTCTCCCCTCAATCACATCCCTATACATCATCATTTTCAGCTCTTGTCATTGTCAACTCTTGCCTCTATCACTGCCTGTCGTTTTCCGCATCACCGCTGCTGACAGTCATCCACCGTCGGTTTGAAACCCCGCATTTCTCCATCCCACAACCTCCTCCAAGGTGATTGATTCTATTTTTTTAGGTATTTCATTAGTTCAACCAAAATATAAGATTCACAAACATTTGCATTATTTTGAATCTTTTATTGAATATTTTTTTTGTTATTCACTTGAATTGTTTGTTTGTAATTACCAAAATGTTAATTATTTATTGAATTCAATTTTATCAAATCAATTTAATTAATTTATTTAAAATGAATTAATTACTGAATTTTATACACAAAATATTTTTTTTATTAAATTAATTGACTATATCTTTAAATTTTTCTTCTTTATTATTATATGTTGAATTTTGAAATTGATTTCTATTTTACATTTTTTTATATCATCATCATTGATGTGTAGGTTATTTATTTATGAAATTTCATATTTTTGTGTTTAAGATTCAAAAAATACATGGTATATTAAACATTATATTTTTCAAGTATAAGAAAAATGTTTTTCCTTAATGTTTCTATCAAATTTGATCTATTTGGCTTCATATGTGGTAACCATTTTAGTTATTAGAAGTAAACTAACAATTATATGGTGATTGTATAATATAACAATTATATAAATTACAAATACGAAATACAATCTAGGTGATTTATATAGGTTTACATTTTTATTATTTTACGGTACAATTGAAAATAAATAATTTTCTTTATTGTCTCTTCAGGGACATCCAATAAAATTGGAATGATATAAAGAAGATTCCCAACCTCAAAACAGGGTTTTAACAGCGCTCAAAAAATCATTTATCAACGCTAAAAAAGCACTGATAAAAAGAGTTTTTTATCAACGCTAAAAAAGAACTGATAAAATTTAAAAAGAATAATATATATATATATATAAGTTAAAAAAACTATGCAAATCGGAGGGGTTTAATATCGCTTGACCCTCATTTCAACGGTACTTATGCACCCCAGCCCTACCTGCATGCCCACACACCCCAGCCCCACACCCCCAACCCTCTAAAAGCGCTTGCACCACCCCCCCCCCCCCTTTCACCCGCACGTACCCCTGCCTCTACTTGCTTTTGAACCTGAGACATCTCCCCATGTGCGTTTGCACCTTTACCACCCACTCATATTTTTAAGTTCTCCATTTAATGATACATATATTTATATATATATATATTTAGTTATATTTATTCATATATTAATATATATTTATATTAATATATACTTATATATTTATTCGTATATTATATATATATATATTAATATACATATACAGATGTAGTTATATTTATATATTTATATATTTATTCATATATTAATATATATATATATAGTTAGTTATATTTATATATTTATATATTTATTCGTATATTAATATATATCTATAAGATCAGTTTTAAATACATTTATAAAATATGTTTTTTTGTGTGTTTATAAATAAATAAATACATATATACAACACACACACATATATTATATATATGTTTATCTATAAGTATAATAATACATATTTATACATATTTATATATCAATATGTATATACTTATGTTAGAATGTATAGATAATATATATCAGTTTGTTAATATATATACATAAAAATACACACACACATTATATAAGTATATAAATACTCATATATTTTTATTTTAAATGAAATGGATATTGGTTTTTATTTAGATAAGACTTATATATTGAGAAATATATATTATATCTAAATATGTTTAATTATTTATTTATAAAATTAATTTTTTATGTGTGAATAAAAAAAAATATGTATATATTGTTATATATTTGATTATAAATAACAGTACATTGTGAAAAACGATAAAATTTAAAATCCATAATATTAATATTAATTTAATCCCTGGTAATAAATTCATTTTCCACTGATAAAGTGAAAAAGACCCCTACAAGGATGAAATTCCATCGAATGCTAAAAAGTTTGGGGATCCCGACTAAAAACTCAGTTTTGGATGACTTAGGGAAATTTTGGGGGATTTAAAAGGGTTATAAAGATTTACCTATGCCACCAAGGGCGTAGTGCTCATCACAAACTTTGATTTGATATGTGGTAGAGCTCAAACAGACACCCGGATCAAAAGTTATGACCGTTTGAAGTTCGGGTTATGTTTTCAACTTATTTTAGATATTTTATTGATTTTTTGATTTTTTGTCTTCAAATTGTTATTAAATGACTATTACTCAATAATAATTAGCAAATTATTAATTAATAATATTTTTTTAATGATTTTACAATCCATTTTCACTAAATATCTTAGATGTTAAGTGTAAATGTCTATTTATACTTATATAAAACATATTTAAAAAATATGTATTATATTTATATCACTATAAATATATTAATATATTAATATATTATTTTTTAATAAAATATATATATTTTTTTGAAATATATCATTTATCAGCGCTAGAAAAAAAAAAGCACTGATAAAGTCCCCCCTTTATTAGCGCTGAAAAAAGTGCTGATAAAAGGGTACCTTTATCAACGCTGATAAAGAATTGTTCCTCTTTGTTCTTGTCATACTTTTATTTTTATTTAATAAATAGTAAGGGGACTACCTCTGGCTGACTTTCCTAGTTATCAATGCTGATAAAGGTAGCTCTTTATCAGTGTTTTTTTAGCTCTGTTAAAAGGTGGCGCTGCGAAAACTTGTTTTTTTGTTGTAGTGATTAGCATGATTTTTGTGTAAGGATAACATGCACAAATAAGGAATAATTTTAATTTTTAAACTTAGAGTAAATATAATACAATTTATTTTTTAATATAATAATTGAAATAAATTAGTATATGTTGTTATCATTTTGTTTTTCTAATGATTTTTTTAATATAAATTATTTATATTTTATAAGAATTATCATTTATACTGATATTTTGTTGGTATATTTGACTAGACCCAATTTAACAAGTATTGTTATTATATATCAATTATTTATTATCCTGCAGATACAAATATGTATAAGAGTTGGATTGATCTACCAAATATGTTTTCTATAAATAATTTTGAAGGGATTAATTAATTTATTGATTTCACTAATAGAATTCAAAGCGACTTTATCTGTTCGTGTGGAAAATGTGTAAACATATATCTTTTCAGACAACATATCATGATGAAACTTGTTTCTAAATAAATTTTTGAAAAATTATTGGAAAGGTCACGGGTAAGAGTATGTACCTTGACGTCTCTTAAAAATTGTTCAAACAAACGTTGATATGATAACAATTGATCTGTTGAATGTTTTCACGAACCAATCTCAGGTTAACCCTGAACCAGTCACCTGAGCTGGTCCACGACATGTCCCAAGGGGCGTTCTCGATCCCCCTAGGATGACAACCAGTATTGGGCATCAAAATCTAATTGTTGGGAACAATTTGGACCATGAAAAAAATATAAACAGATAAATAAAAACTGATGATAAAAATAAAACTAGCAGTGGAAAGGGAAAAAAGTTGCACTTACCTCCATGTGACCTTATAGGTCACCACCCAACCCATAATCAAATTCGCTTCGAGAGTGATCCAGCACTGAAGAAACCTGAAACTGGAAAGATAATGTAGGGGTGAGCATCGAAATGATTAGTAGGGAAATACCACAAAATCCATACATTTCCTTCCATGAAACAGTTTATTAATGCTAGTTTGAAATACAGATATAAAAATATGATTTTTCACATTTTAATAAAACAAAAACCATTTCCCAATTTTAAAGTCCAACACAAAGACAAATCATTTTTCAAAACCAACTTCCATTTGAAAAGGAAAACCAAAACAGGTGATACCAAAGGTGTGCCAAAATAAAACAGGTAAAAAGTGCGAGCTGGAAATAAACTAGTGCAATGGAAAGTAAACAAGCAATGTAAATGATTAAGTAACCATGGGTGATTCTAAACATCCCTAGAAGACCCCTGGACGTACTCGGTTCGGAACCACCTGCCGACGTATGGTGAAGCTCCTAATTCTATAACCAACTGGCTGACCTAAAACTGACCCATGGTGGTAGTAATACTGTGTAAATAGGAGGCTCTTGCATGTGTGACTCAACTCATAGGTTGTCACTGCACTTGACTACCCCAAACACGGATGCTTCCTATGAATTCAACTATAAGGAGTTACCATAGATAGGAGCTCCCCATATACTTATATATATATATATATATAGACACACACACACATATACATTTCAATCACACAAAGTGCTAACCTGGTCATCACATCATTTGATTATCAAACCCACTTTATAAATCACTTTGAAATTTCCAACCAGGCATTTAAGCTATTTAGAAACTGACTTTCTTTTGATCAACACCAAACACCACTTTTAAGCTTAAAATGCCAAACAGACCCTAGAGTTCTAAATATGATTTCACTTCGAAAACCATTTCAAATCCAAGATGAATTGCACATAAGATTACCAAAGGTTCCAAATGGGCTTTTATTCCATTTAGAAACCAACTATTCTTTCTAAAGTACCAAATGGGTGAATTTTCATTTGTTGGGAAGACTAATCCATGACCATTATCATTTTTTGGTCCATCCATGTGTGCACCCAGTGCACACATGTATGTGCCCGCATCAAATGGAGCAGCACACATATCCATGAAGTTACAAAAAAAATATTTCAATGAAACCACATAAAATCCACCATCAACATGGAAGATACACATGTAGGTTCCAAGCCATAAAGTTCACTGAAATCCACACATAGTGCTCACATCACAATCAAACTAAACCACCTACATGTACCCAAGGCCAAAAATACCTTTAAACCAACCATTTTCATAAAAAAGGTAATAATAAACATCTCATTGAACACATTATGTGTATCAATTTATAATCATAATGAAAAGGTCCCTTTGAAAACAATTTTTACCAAATTATACCAACATGAAAGCTTTACTATAAATTAAACAAACATATTGCAAGCATACGAAACACTTCAAAATTTATAGAAACAGTCTAATTTGTACACTATCCCAAATTCATAATTTAAAACTAAATTATCAAAACACTTCCAAAGACAAACACCACAGTGAGGCTTAATTTCATCTTAAGAAAATTAAAGACATCAAATCAGGAAAGTTAAGTGCACCAACACACATGCCAAATTAAGGAATCACATAAAAATCTATTTTTAATAAGTTGTAAAAAAAATTCAAAACACTAATGTAAAATAATTAAGTGTAGTGTGAAATTGATTCTTTTGTTTAAAAGTTCAGTAAGGTATTCAAGCATTAATATTTTGCTTTGGAAAAGGAGAAGAACATGGGATCGCCTACCTCAAAGGCGTGCAAACGTGACGCCGATTCTGCAGAAGGTAGAACTGATCCTTGGGGACCCTTCGCACAAGAAAAATGTACAATCAAACCCCATGGTTAGGTTTTGGGAAAAAATAAGGAAAACCCCCTAAAACGTTTAAAATAAGAATCCCCAAAGGAAGATACTGGCAAGGGAGGCGGCGGCTACCGGAGATGTCGGTCAGAACACCGGTGAAGGAAGGCGAGGTCGTGAGTGCGGCTAGGGGGTCGGTTGGTGTGGCGAGACTGGTGCGGTGAGGCCGAAAGGGTCCAGAGTAAGGATGGTTGGCTGGTTGGAGGGGTGAGGTCGGCTGGTGCGCCGCTGGCCGGAGCAAAGGAGGGCAGGGGGTGCGGTACAAGGTGGGGTCTGGGTCAGGGTGCATGCGTGCACTAGGGAGACAGCCAGGGGTCGTCGTGCATCAAAGAGAGAGGGAGCAGGGGGTCGCCGTGCGAGAGGGATAGTGAGCAGGTCGGGCCACTACGTGAGAGGGAGGACCAGATCGTGCCGCCATGTGAGAGGGAGGTTCGGCGCGTAGGGAAAACATAGAGGGGTAAGGGGGTCTACACTAGGAACAGGAGGGGTGTGCTGTGCAAGGTTAGGTTTCCTTTTTTTCTATTTTATAATAATAATAATAATACAATAATAATAATAATAATAATAATAATAATAATAATACAACAACAACAATAATAATGAAATAATAATAATACAATAATAATAATAATACAATAATAATAATAATGAAAAATACAATTTCAATATTAAGAATAATAATTACAATTATACTAATAATAATTTTATGCATTTCATTTTAAATGATAAAAATATTAATAACAATTTATTGATAATTATATTAATAGAAATTTTAAAAAATAATAATATTATTAACAATTATCAATAATAACCATATTATTATCTACATAATAACATTATTATTATTATTACTATTTAAACATTAAACTCATCTTATTTATATAAAACTTATGTTTATTTTAAACATTGTACATTTGCGTGGGCACTTAGGCTGACCACACGGCTATCGCCCACCGTGCGGTGACCGCGCACGGGTCCGAAACCCACTAAAATTATTAAACATCATAAAATTTAAATGGGGACCCAACCCGAACCTTGGCGTAAGAATTCAGAGTCACGAAATAATAAAATAAAAATTAATTTAAAAGCTCGGGGTGTGACAAAAGTAATACTCAATGACAGGATAATTCATTTTCGTCTTGAAAAGAGAAAAACCATGAATGATGACATTAGAGGATACAATATTCTTTATGGTGTAGATGGGGAAACATTGAGGTTATTTGAAATTCTTGGTTATATTCATATTGAATTATATTTTAGATACACTGGATTTGATAAATGATCATTTATCATGGAGTTGTTACACTTGAACACTACAGGAAAACTGAATATTTGCGATGGGTGATTTGCGACGGGATCTCGTCGCAAAATACCTTTTGCCACGGAGCCTCGTCGCAAATCTCATATTGCCGAAAACGGCATCGCAAATAGGTGTTTTTGCGGCGGGCTCATCGCAAATAGGTGTTTTTGCGGCGGGCCCGTCGCAAAAAGTGTATTTGTGACCGTATTTTTCCCCTATCGCAAATGAGTTTTCGTTTATATATAAAAAACGTATTTGCGACGGGTCATCGCAGATATATTAGTTGCGATGGGTTTCTGACCCGCCGTAAATGCGAAATTTAAAAAATACTTACGACAAAGGTATTTGCGACCGACCGTCGCAGAAATGTTTTTCCGACGGGTATTCTTCCTGTCACAAATGTTACAGTAAAAAAATATTTACGACGGGAAATTCCATCGCAAATATTCTCGTCGCAAATATTTAAAAAAATAAAAAAAAATAATTAATACGAATCGTATAATATTATATAAAAATAATAATAATATTAATAATATAAAAAAATTATATTATTATAATATAAATAAAAAATATATATAATATAATTATGAAATATTAATATAAAATAATAATAATATGAATATAAATAATATAATATAATATAATAATACTAATATTAATAATATAAAAAGTAATATAATATTATTATTATTAAACTATGTATATAATAATAATAATAATATTAATAATATAAATAAATTATATTATTATAATATTAATAATAAAAAATATATATAATATAATTATGAAATATTAATATAAAAAAATAATAATAATATGAATATAAATAATATAATATTATATATTATAAAATATTAATATCAAAAAATAATAATAATAATATAAATATTATTAATATAAAAAATTAATATAATAATATTATTATGAAAATAAACATACATATTTATGAAAAAATAATATTAATATTATTAATATTAATAAAATTATAAAATTATAAACTTCTCAATATTAACAATAAATATAAAATATTTAAAGTAATATTACTAAAATAAGCAGACATTAAAAATAATACTAATAAGTAATAAAATATTAAAAAAATAAAAACAAATTAAATCATGCAATATTCGTACCAATATGAAAGAGGAATTGTAAATAGTTAATATGACAATAAACTACGAACTCAAATGTTTATTACATCTAAAAAATCACTGGGGGTGGATAATATGGAGGACCTGGAGGACCTGGAGAAGGTGGTGGAGGAAACTCCATCCCTAAACTATGAGTCAGACGATGCATATACTCCACATACTCCTGATGTTTCTCCTCATATCGACGTCTCTCCTCATCCTGCTGCTGACGCATCTGCTCCTGCCATCGACGCATCTCCTCATCGTGTTGCTGACGCATCTGCTCCTGCCCTTGACGCAAATCCTCTATAACCTGACTCTGAGCACGCAGTTGCTCCTGATACTGTGAGGCAGAAGATGATTTCTCTCCACGAGCTCCTCTCGATCTGGACGCCGACATCGCAGCAGTACCATAATAAGCTACATGAGTCAAATGAGAGCTTATACCAACTACTCGGCCCTTTTTGAAGCCATACTGGGTCGCCTGTATCCATGTCTTCTCATCAAAATGGTGGGCACTAGTCTGATCACCCGTTTCATCTTGACTCTCAGCCTGTGTCTGAGAGGTCGTGGCCTCATATGACTCCTTAAGTTTCAATTAGAAATTAAAATAATGAAAAGATTATATGCATTTAATTTGCAAAATGAAAAGAAAATAATACTGACCACAATCTGACGCTGGCAGTCACCTCTAATATCTCCAGTAGCCGGATAAGTGTACATCGTCCGATAAATGTCGTACGCCATAATACATGGCTGCTCAGCTTCCTATATGAATATAAAATAAACTGTTTATATTTAAAGTTGTATAAAATATTAAAAAAAAGTACTTACCAGATGCTCTCTATGTACACTGAATGTATGACTACCAGCACGATGCGTCACCTCTTGTCTCCCCCGATTCTATCGACCCAATGCAGATCTCCTCTGAAACCCACCACCAAACCTTGTGTGTACATAATCCATCCCAAACGTGAGATGAAATGTACTCTGGTCGGTGATATCTACAGGACTCATCAAATTCTGTCACTCCATCTTTCTTCACAGCCATCTTTCTCAAATTATGCAAAAACTAACGGAAACAGTCACGCATAGACACCACCCATGCCGCGTGGATAGTGGAATGCATGCTCTCGTCGATGGGATACCATAAACCCTAATATAAAGTTATTAATGAATTAAATTTCAAAATAAATAATATTTAATTACGTACCAGCCAATGATTGAACATGGCGGCCTGCACATCAGCGGGAATCTGATCCCATATGAGCCAGGGCTGAGAAAAATAATTGCGCAAGATAGCACTCCCCTGTCCAATAGCTATATGTGTAAAACTGTGGAGAAAGAACAAATAATCAAACAATTAGAATATTAATAAATTATAATGAAAGATAACTAAAATACACAGGTTACCATACCACCGCGTGTGCGCATCAAATCCAAGAGGTGGACGTCGCTTCGGGATAGGATCTGGAATCATCAGTCTAGAAAGACCATGCCCCCTCCGAGTGCTCCCTATAGTGCCAACAGCCTGATGGTCAAATGAATCAAGAACCTCATCATCCATAGGTAGATCAGCCTCCATCAACTGACGAAACGTTTTCGAGTCCATCTGAAACATGAAATGATTGTTATTAGCAAACAGTTGAAAATAACTATTATGTATAGATATATATTTGTTATGATTCTAACCAGCATTTTACTATTTCAATGTTTATCTTCATCATCATATTCATAGTTGTCAATGTCAATGTCTTCATCTTCCTCATCAACATCATCAATTTCCATATTAGTTTTACTGTCATCGTCTCTTGTCATTTCAAATTCAGTTGTAACATCATTGACAACATCGTCACCATCGACCCTTAACTGTGGGGTGTCATCCTCGATATTTATGTCCCTTTGTGAAAAAGATGTGTCTTGAGGAGTGTCCTGAAAATTTTCATTTCCTTGCACTTCAGTGGAACCACATTCAGTTTGAGTAAACTGATTTTCTCAAGATTTAACTTTTATTATACTCCACCAATCATCCAACTCTTTTGCAGTAGCACAGTATTTTTCATAATAAATTTGATGTGCCTGATGAGCCAATAAAAATGGTTCATTTACTTCAAGAATACTTTTATGTTTAATATCAACAATTCCATGAGTCGGATGAATACACAAGCCTCTCTCAGTATCCAGCCATCGACATTTAAACATTGTTACATAATTCTATCCCAAATAACAAAGTTCAATAATTTCTTCAAGCATGCCATAAAAGTCAACTTCAATATCTCTATGATGTGATCCCTTCAAACAAACACCATTATTCATTGTTTTCTTTGATTCCCCATATGCACGTCTATGAAAGTGATAACCATTCACCACATATGCATTATAACATTTAACCATTTTTGATAGTGGGCTACTCAATATACGCAATCGACTATCAATCTTATCAGCATGCACATATACCTGAAATTTTTTAAAACATTTATCACTATTACAAGTAATAAATTGATTTTATATGTAAAACCAAAAAAGAATGTATGTTACCAGTTTTTGAAACTAGTAGGCAATTTTTTTTTGCTGATGTTCTTCTAAGCCAGCTGCTGTAATTTGTGGAAATTGTTTTTTGATATGATCATCATATAACCTACATATACAATATGATTAATTTACTATAAAAGAATCTATAGAATAAGGGATAAGAGAACTCACTGTACAATTGGTGACATTTCTTCGCAGTTGAGTAGAAAATATGTATGAGCTCTATGATGTTCATCATCTGAAAGCCATCTATCATGAACACCACTAAAGCCAAGTTCGGGATGATTGACAACTGATAATTGATTGTTCATATCATCATCAAAATTCCCCTCATTCCGGCCCATACGTTTAAATTTTTAGGGATATTCAGATTCAAAATAATGTGAGCAGAATAAAGAAATTTCTTCTTGCAAATAAGCTTCAGCAATTGAGCCTTCAACTGATGCTTTGTTACAGACTATTTTCTTCAATTTCTGCATGCATCTCTCAAATGGGTACATCCATCGAAACTGAATCGGACCTCCACATTTTTCTTCATGTGGGAAATTCAATATCAAATGTTCCATTGAGTCAAAGAAAGCTGGCGGAAAGATTTTTTCCAGTTTTCATATAATTACAACAACAGCTTCTTCTAGTTTTCTTAGTGTATCGTAGTCTGTTGTCGCCGCACACATGTCTCGGAAAAAATATGATATATCTGTTATCAAATCCCAAATCTTAGAATTCAAAAAACCTCTTAATCCAATAGGCATAAGTATTTCCATTATAACATGACAGTCATGACTTTTTAATCCGGTAATATGACCATTTTTAACACATCTTCCCAAGTTAGAAGAATAGCCATCTAGAAGTCTCAAATCTGTAATCCACTGAAAAAAAATAAGCGACTCTCTATGGTCAGTGTATAAGCTGCTTTTGGCTTCATTAATCTCTGTGATCTGACATTTTCAAACAATTCAAGTTCTGGTCGACTGCAAATTTGGGCAAGATCTAATCGTGCCTTTACATTATCTTTGGTTTTACCTGGTGTATCAAAAATTGAATGAAATAAATTATCAAAAAAGTTCTTCTCAATATGCATGACATCCAACATGTGTTGGACCAAAAAATCATATGTACCAACACCATGACTCCACAATAAATTTAACTCATCAATCAATGGTTTCAAATAAACATCAATATTATTTTTCGGATGTCCTGGGATTAATAATGTCAAAAAGATATAAGGCTCTTTCATCAACATCCATGGAGGCAAATTTTACGGAGTTATAAAGACAGGCCAACAGGAATACTGCTACCAAAGGATCCAAATGGACAAAAACTGTCAGTAGAAAGACCTAATCGCATGTTCTTGGATTCTAAAGCAAAAGACGGATGCACTTGATCAAAATGTTTCCATGAATCACCATCAGATGGATTAATCAGGCTTTTACCGTTTGAAATATTGGTTTTGTGTCATGACGTCATTGTCGCTGTGTTCTGAGACATAAATAAACACTGCAACTTGGGTGTAAGTGGGAAATATCTCAACTGTTTTACATGAATCAATCTAGACTTCCCTAATTGATATTCTTTATACCTCGATTGTCCACATGTGGGAAAACTATCCAATGACTCATTTTCACCAGAATATAAGATGCAATCATTTTAACATCCATGGATCTTCTGATAACTAAGGCCCATATTACAAACGAGTCTCTTTGTCTCATAATAATTAGTAGGCAGCAAATTTCCTTCAAGTAACAGTGCTTTAACCAAAGAAAATATCTGATCAAAACAGTTATTTGACATTCCATTATCTGATTTAATAGCCATAAATTTTTCAACTACTTCTAATTTTCTTATCTTGTAACCAGGATATAATGCATCCTCAGCAGACCTGAACAACTCAGCAAATTCAGATGGTGCCAACTCGGGAGGTAAATCAACACCATCCTTGATTTCTGTTTGTTGAACGGATGACCTTGCACCATCATGTACTAAATTCTGAAACTGTGATATATCCAGAATCAAATTATTAGTATCTTCTCTGGAACTTCGTTCACCGTGTTGATACCAAAAAATATAATCTGATTGAAAACCATAACGCAAGAGATGTTACCCAACGATGTCAAATGTCTCAAATGTTCTCAGAGCAAATTTTTTACAAGGACACTTAATTGTCCCTTCTGAAAGAAATTCCAGGTTTGATGATGCAAATGATAAGAAAGCTTCAACACCATCAACATATACAGGATTTAAACTAGAACCGTTTGGATTTCTGCGCTGATTTATCCAAGCACGATCATCTAATAATGATTGATGTTGATTTCCTTGTTCCATATTCATATATATGTTTCTAAAAAATTTAAAACCATTACTGTTGTTAAATAATTTGATATAAGAAAAACAATATCCTAAAAAAAGAAGATATATAACTACAGTTATTTCTTAGTAATTACCAATAATTATAGGCGACACAGTTAGTTTGTAATCATCCCCACTAATTATTATTAATTTAGCAATACTTAGCAATACTTGGAAAAATGAAATATGCTTGAATAATGAAATAAAATTTTGTAATCATCGTTGTGGAGATTATATTACTAATTATTCTGATTTTTCCGACGGCTCATCTCTTTTTAACTTTCTCCCGACTGAATTTAGTATGAAAAACTTTCTCTGACATAAGTTAGAGCACATTTTTGATACTGATTTCAGTGGGATAAAGTAGCAATGATATGAGACGTTGAGAAAAAGGGAGCCACCAATCCGCTGGAAATTGTGCCAATTTATAACCATGTACTTGAATTTATTTGATTTTTGATTAATTATTAGTAATTATTATTAATTATTACAAATCTCAATATTTCCAACAGATTTTTCTCTATTATTAACATGTTCAAATCTGAAAGAGTCGTCAATTTTCAGGTCATGCCCAATAAAAATTTTGCGTCAACCTTATCCAATTTAAACACTATAATTGTTCTTACATGATTGATCATCTCACAAGTAGTGTTGCAATAGGACGACACAAGTAATGAGAAAGACATGAATTGGATTGTCCTATTGCAATGCTACTTGCGAGGTGATCAACCAAGCAAGAACAATTATAGAGTTTACATTGGACACAGTTGACGCAAACTTTTTATTGGGCATGACCTGAAAATTGGCGACCCTTTAAGATTTGAATTGTTAAGAATAAAGAAAAACTTGTTGAAAATATTGATAATTGTAATATATTATAAATTGTTTATAATTTTAATAATATTAATATTTTTTTATAAATATTAAACATATAATAATAAAATAATTATATTATTAGTATTATTTAATTATTAATATTAGAGTAATATAATATTTTATATTATTTTATTATTTATGTTACTATTTATGTTATTATTTATGTTACTGATTATATTACTAATTATGTTACTAATTAGAAATGCGAAGATATACATATAGGTCGGGTGGTTAGTCAAACATTGAATAGAAAAACAAACGTAATTGACTGCTCATCTACCTAAATTTTCTTTTCATTTGTGTGTTGAGGTTGACAGGGAACTTCTCCCTCCACATGTAATATGTGCTTTTACTGTCAAAATTATAAACCACCTCACCTCTATGTTGGCGAGGAGGCTGATAATTTTTACAGTAAAAGCAGATATTACATGTGGAGGCAGAAGTTTCCTGTCAATCCTCAACACACAAATGAAAAGAAAATTGAGGTAGATGAGCGGTCAATCACACTTGCTAATTTTCTTAATTGTTTTTAAGTCTTTCCTAATTGTTTTTAAGTCTTTCCTAATTCTTTTTAATTCTTTTTAATTGTTTCCTAATTCTTTTTAATTGTTTCCTAATTCTTGTTAATTATTTCCAAATTCTTTTTAATAGTTTCCTAATTATTTTTAATTGTTTCCTAATTATTTTTAATTGTTTCCTAATTATTTTTAATTGTTTTCTAATTATTTTTAATTGTTTCCTAATTATTTTTAATTGTTTATTAATTATTTTTAATTGCTTCCTAATTATTCTTAATTATTTCCTAATTATTATAACTGTTTCCTAATTATTATAATTGTTTCCAAATTATTATAATTGTTTCCTAATTATTATAATTTTTTCCTAATTATTATAATTGTTTCCTAATTATTATAATTGTTTCCTAATTATTATAATTGTTTCCTAATTATTATAATTGTTTTCTAATTATTATAATTATTTCCTAATTATTATAATTGTTTCCTAATTATTATAATTGTTTCCTAATTATTATAATTGTTTCCTAATTATTATAATTGTTTCCTAATTATTATAATTGTTTTCTAATAATTATAATTGTTTCCTAAATAAATCTAATTGTTTCCTCATTAAATCTAATTGTTTCCTAATTAAATATAATTGTTTCGTAATTAAATCTAATTGTTTCGTAATTAAATCTAATTGTTTCCTAATTAAATCTAATTGTTTCCTAATTAAATCTAATTGTTTCCTAATTATTATAATTGTTTCCTAATTATTATAATTGTTTCCTAATTAAATCTAATTGTTTAGTAATTAAATCTAATTGTTTCATAATTATTATAATTGTTTCCTAATTAAATCTAATTGTTTCATAATTAAATTTAATTGTTTCCTAATTATTATAATTTTTTCATAATCAAATCTAATTGTTTCCTAATTAAATCTAATTGTTTCCGAATTAAATCTAATTGTTTTCTAATTATATGAATTGTTTCCTAATTATTTCTAGTCAATTAAATCTAATTATTTCCTAATTATTTGATAATTATTTTAATTAAATCTAATTAAATCTAATTATTTGTTAATTATTTGATATCAATTAAATCTAATTATTTCCTAATTATTTGATAATTATTTTAATGAAATCTAATTAAATCTAATTATTTCTTAATTATTTGATAATTATATATTGATTTCTAATTATTACCAAAACATCCTCCGGGAGTGTCGAACCAAGAGTGCAGCAAGGCCCGTTGTCGTGTACCAGGTTACCCCAAGTCAAGCTCGAAACACCTTGTCAGAGTTTTCACTCCTAGGTACATCTGTGCCTGAGCCGCATGTACTTGTTCGTATCCAGACAAGGATTATTTGGTACAGCCACATAATCTAATTATACTATATATCTACTAAACATTCTATTAAAAAAAATAAAAAAAAATAAAAAAAATAGAAATACCTTCGATATTTTGAAGTAATCTGCGCCTTCTAACTCCTTCCCTCCTCTTCTCGAAAGAAAAAATTAAAACAAAAAAAAATTTCTACTCAGAACTAAAAGTTAGAAAGAGAGAGGAAGATAGATCTGAATGTTATGAAAAAAACGGGTGGGGTGTATATATAGGTTAGATTATTTGCGACGGTCTTATTTACGATGGGATACTGTCGCAAATACCTTCGCCCGCATTAATTACGGGCGGTGGGTAAAAGGGTTGTTGTGACGAGCCCGTCACAAATAGCTGCCCGCCAACACACCATTAGCGACGGGCGGATATCCCCGTCGCAAATTAATATTTACCGCCACTGGTATTGGCGACGGGCCCCATCGCAAATACCTTCTCCCGCATTAATTACGGGTGGCGGGTAAAAGGGTTGTTGCGACGGGCCCATCGCAAATAGCTACCCGCCGACACACCAATAACGACGTGTGGATATCCCCGTCACAAATTTCTATTTACCGCCACTGGTATTGGCAACGAGACCCGTCGAAAATAACCCTCGGGGAATAATTTTGTTGCGACAGGGCAATTTACCCGTCGCCAATGGTATTTACCACCGCCGGGTAGTTACGATGGGGAGAAGGCGACCGTCGCTAATGGGATTTACCGAGGCTGGTATTGGCTACAGAACCCGTTGCAAATAACACCTGGTGAATAAATTTTTACGACGGGACAATTTTCCCGTCGCAAATACTATTTACAACCACCGAGTACTTGCGACGGGTAGAAGGCCACCCGTCGCAAATTTGCTTCCCGCGTTTTGACGCGCAAACCGCGCCATAGCTATTGAGACGGGTCCTGTATTTCCGTCGAAAATAACTGACCATTGGCGACAGAAATATATTCCCGTCGCAAATACTATTTTCCTCTGAGTTTTTGCGATGGTAATAAAGCCCGTCGCAAATACCCTGTCGCAATAAGTGGTTTTCCCCGTAGTGGAAGACTTTGTATTATTACACAGAAACCTCATTTGATATGTTATTGGTATTGTTGCATAAGCCACTCACAGTTGGAGTAATGATTCCAGAGTTGCATTGTCATACTCCCAAGTTGACCTATAACTTAGGGTTCAATATGAGACCATTGATGCATTGTAACTCATCTAGGTGTAAGGGCAACAAAGTAAATCAAATTCATTAGATTCTTTCCAGTGGGGTCTCGAACTGTAGGAAGCAAATTGTCACAATGTTGATTTGTCACTTCCCACTAAAATCGAGGTTAAAAAGATTCTTCATGTAATCTAAAATCACTAAAATTAATTTCATGACACAATACTACAATTTGGCCTTTTATCAGCACTAAAAACGGACATTAACAGCGCTAAAAAAGCTTTGTTAAAGGCTTTCCTTTATCAGCGCTTTTCGGAGCACTGATAAAGGGGACCCCCCTTTATCTTCCCCGGCATTAATAGCGATTTTTTAGCACTGATAAAGGAACCTTCCCCTGAACCTGTAGAACCATCACCTGCACAAACCAGCACCTCAGCACCTGCACACCTGTACAAAACAGCACCCACACACAATATTTTGACAAACAATGTTATATACATTTACTTAATATCATGAATACAAAAAAACAAACTGATATATACATTTCAAACAATTTTTTACATGGTTATAATTACAATTATCTAACAACAGTTATAAAAATTAATGTTTCATCCTTTGATATCAGTGATCCTCTCAAAAATTGTTGTCCACGGTATTTGTTGCCAAACAAAGCATCCGAACTCAAGGAAAAACATTCACCTATATAAGAAAACAAATATTATGTTAGTAATACTATAATGAAATAAATTAAAACATTAATATGAAAGAATACATTAATATGGAAATGTGAAACTAAAATATGGAAATGATAAACTCAAATTTTTTCATTCTGATAATAATGAAAGGGAATAATGTAAAATCAATATGTTTTTGGATGATTTATCTCATTTAATAAATATTTATTCTTTACCTAATAAAATGTTTTACCAGTCACACCATATGTCGGATTGAGGTGCGGATGATTCGTACACGTCACAAATGACTCATGGATCATTTTTATAAAGTATCAAAACAATTTTAATGCGTTTGCTCGGTTTTTCATATTTCAGTAGTGTTGTTTTCTAAAGTTAATGTCAATTTAAAATTGATATCAGACACATTTAGCCATACCGGTCACACCGTGCATCGGATTGAGGTAAGGTTGATTCATACACGTCACAAATGACTCATGGATCGTAGTCTTAAATTATAAAAACAATCAGAATGTGTTTGCTCATTTTTTCGTATGTGTGTAGTCTTGTTTTCTAAAGTTAATGTCAATTTCAAACTCATATCAGACACTTTTAACCATACCGATCACACCGTGTGTCGGATTGAGGTGTGGTTTATTTGTACACCTCAAAAATGACTCATGGATTGTTTTCCTAAAGTATCATAACAATCCGAACATGTTTTCTCGGTTTTCCGTATGTCACTTGTGTTGTTTTCTAAAGTTAATGTCAATTTCAAACTGATATCTGACACTTTTATCCATACCGGTCACACCGTGCATCTAATTGAGGTGTTGTTGATTCGTACACATAAAAATGACTCATGGATTGTTTTTTTAAAGTATAAAAACAATCCAAATGCGTTTGCTCGGTTTTCCATATGTCAGTAGTGTTGTTTTCTAAAGTTAATGTCAATTTCAAACTGATATTAGACACTTTGAACCATACCGATCACAACGTGCATCCGATTGAGGTGGTTGATTCGTACACATCAAAAATGACTCATGGATCACTGTCCTAAAGTATCAAAACAATCCAAACACGTTTTCTCGGTTTTTGTGTTTGTTAGTAGTGTTGTTTTCTAAATTTATGTCAATTTCTAACTGATATCAGACACTTTTAGCCATAACGCTCACACTGTGCGTTGGATTGTGGTGCGATTGATTCTTAACCATCACAAATGACTCATGGATCATTTTTCTAAAGTATCAAAACAATCCGAAAGAATTTTCTAGGTTTTTCGTATGTCACTTGTGTTGTTCTCTAAAGTTAATGTCAATTTCAAACTGATATCAGACACTTTTAGCCATACTGGTCACAATGTGCGTCGGATTGAGGTGTAGTTGATTTTTATACCTCAAAAATTACTCATGGATAGTTTTCCTAAAGTATCAAAACAATCCGAATGCATTTTCTCAGTATACCGTATGTCACTTGTGTTGTTTTCTAAAGTTAATGTCAATTTAAAACTGATATCAAACACTTTTAACAATACCGATCACACTGTGTGTCGTATTGAGATGAGGTCAATTTTTACACCTCAAAAATTACTCATGGATTGTTTTCATAAAGTATAAAAACAACCCGAATGTGTTTGTTTGGTTTTCTGTATGTCACTTATGTTTTTTTCAAAAGTTAATGTCAATTTCAAACTGATATCAGACACTTTTAGCCATACCAGTCACACCGTGCATCAGATTGAGGTGCGGTCGATTCTTACACGTCAAAAATGACTCATGGATTGTTTTAATAAAGTAAAAAAGAAATCTAGATGCATTTTCTCGGTTTTCCGTATGTCACTTGTGTTGTTTTCTAATGCTTTTGTCAATTTCAAACTGATATCAGACACTTTTAACCATACCGATCACACCATGCATCGGATTGAGGTGTGGTCGATTCAAACATGTCAAAAATGACTCATGGATAGTTTTTATAAAGTATCAAAACAATCCGAAAGTGTTTTCTCGGTTTTCCATATGTCGCTTGTGTTGTTTTTTAAAGTTTATGGCAATTTCAAACTGATAGCAGACACTTTTAGCCATACCGATCACACTGTATGTCGGATTGAGGTGTGGTTGATTTTTACACGTCAAAAATAACTCATGTATCGTTGTTATAAAGTATAAAAACAATCCAAACACGTTTTCTTGGTATTCTATATGTCACTTGTGTTGTTTTCTAAAGTTAATGTCAATTTCAAACTGATATCAGGCACTTTTAGTCATACCGATCACATCGTGCATCGGATTGAGGTGCGGTTGATTCGTACATGTCAAAAATGACTCATGGATTGTTTTCGTAAAGTATCAAAACAATCTGAATGTGTTTTCTCGGTTTCTCGTATGTTAGTAGTGTTGTTTTCTAAAGTTAATGTCAATTTCAAACTGATATCAGACAATTTTAGCCATACCGATCACACCGTGCATCGGATTGAGGTGGGATCAATTCTTACACATCACAAATGACTCATGGATCATTTTTCTAATGTATCAAAACAATCCGAACGCGTTTAATCATTTTTCCGTATGTCACTTGTGTTGTTTTCTAAAGTTGATGTCAATTTCAAACTGATATCAGACACTTTTAACCATACCGATCACACTGTGCGTCAGATTTAAGTGCGGTTTATTTTTACACATCAAAAATGACTCATGGATCATTTTCCAAAAGTATCAAAACAATTATAATGTGTTTGTTCTGTTTTCCGTATGTGAGTAGTGTTGTTTTCTAAAGTTAATGTCAATTTCAAAATGATATTAGACACTTTGAACCATACCGATCACACCGTGCGTCTAATTGATGTGTGGTTGAT
Organism: Viscum album; assembly: GCA_963277665.1. Classification (NCBI taxonomy): domain Eukaryota; kingdom Viridiplantae; phylum Streptophyta; class Magnoliopsida; order Santalales; family Viscaceae; genus Viscum; species Viscum album. The sequence continues at coordinate 650,247,643 of OY728119.1, forward strand.
TCTTAAACATCACAAATGACTCATGGATCGTTTTCATAAAGTATCAAAACAATATGAACACATTTTTTCTATTTTCTGTATGTTAATAGTGTTGTTTTCTAAAGTTAATGTCAATTTCAAACTGATATCATACACTTTTAGCCATACCGCTCACACAGTGCGTTGGATTGAGGTGCGGTTGATTTTTACACATCACAAATGACTCATGGATCATCTTCCTAAAGTATCAAAAAAATACGAACGCGTTTTGTAATGCCCCAACCCCAGTTACCCAGAGTCAGTTTATTATTACATAACATTGGCATGATCACAAAAGATCAAGTCTCGAAAGACCGGTTAGTTTAGTAGCCTTGGAAACACTAGATACATTCTTAAAGTTTACATTACATCATAAAGTGAAAACTACTACAAAAACATCTTTTCTTCATATCCCCTCATAATATCCCTGCAGGTCATTCATAAATTACTTCTTCACATCCTGGGAAAAATAAAACATTGAAAGGGGTGAGCTCAGATGCTCAGTAAGGATAACACTATAGCGGAAACTTTCATAAATAAGCATAAACATTTAAGGAAATGTATAACTAAAACAAAAACCTTTTAAACTTGAAATTCAGCATAATATGGAAAAGATAAAATGAAATAATGCCATTTACTTATTCACATGGATATTCTACTAGTCGAATAATCACATGCAATATCAATAACCACTTTCATAATGATAGAATGCATAATTCCATACTATCATAACCACATAGCCAAGGCCTCATTCCAAGACTAAAAATAAGATTTTGTCAAAGACTTGTGCCAAGACACTAGTTTGTCTCATGAGACCTATCGATTCATCGAGGGGATATAGCGGCCACCACCCTCCACTTATTAAGTCCAATGCATTCCTCATATGAAAAGGTTTAAACATAACATAAACATTCGTATTAAAACTAGCATACGAAATGTCAGTACTTTCTCCATAAACCATGAATGGTATAAAAATAACACATCCACAGTCAAACATATCACAAAAACTTCAATACAATATGGGAGTTTTGCATCATAATAAATCAACTTCAAATAAGCTTAAAATCCATCAAAGGATGTTGACATAGATGAAATCAAAATTATTTGAGATAAATATCTTTTTTTAAATCATTTAAAAGTCACATAATTATAAAATAAAACATTTACTTTGAAAATATTCTTATAAGCTTGTAAAGGAATCTTTTACAATTTATAACGACGTAAAATAGCCACATCCTCTGTATAAGTTAAAAAAACATTCTTACCTTAATTCTGTCAAAAAGGTTTAAAAGGACCTTATTTGGAAAATGATGAAAAGATTCCTTTATAAACTTCTTATAAAAAGTCAACAAGTGTATAAATTACTTTATACCATAGTCTTTAAAATATTAAGAATTATTTGAAATACATTTTTAAGAAACATGGATATGGATGTTAAAGAGGTCCCAGTAGATAATCAGGTATAAACAACCTCAGATAATGTAGAGATTGTGAAATAAACCCTTACCTTGTACTTTTTCTTGGTTGATGGTAGGTTAACTTCCTGTATAATGGTGAAATAATTGTTATTAAATTATAAAAGAATCATATATATTAATATGATATCATATATGATCTTTTGACATTGCTTTGTTGATAATATCTTAGTATTATTGTTGTTTCGGGTGTTAACTTACTCATTTTATTTTATATGTTTTGTTATATAAGCCATGTTTTTTATGGATAGGTTGTACCTTATTCATATCTATAATGATATAATGTCATTAAATATCATTTTTAATCATCCAATAAAATTTATTCTTGAATGGATACGATGGGGAATGAATCTCATCACGTTCGTGGATCATGATCAGAAACAATTGATAGGGGTACTCCATGAAGTCTCACAACTTCATTAATATATAGTCTTTCTAGACGTTCCAGTGGTAGATCTTCTCTTATAGCAAGAAAATGTGATGTCTTGGTAAGATGGTCAATAATAACCCATATAGCATCATTCCTTCTAGGGGTCTTTGGTAGTCCCATGACAAATTCCACCGTGATATTATCCCATTTTCACTCAGGTATGGGAAGAGGTTGCAATACTCCACCAGGTTGTTTCCTTCCAGATTTCACTTGTTGAAAAACCATACATCTTGACACAAAATCAGCAATCTCCCTCTTCATGTTGTCCCACAAAAATGTTCCTTCAAATCTCTATACATTTTGGTGCTCCCAAGGTGTATAGAGAAATTGGAACTATGAGCATCATCCAGCAATTCCCTTTTTAGATCAGGTATACCGGGAACGCAAAGTCTCTTCCCAAATTTCAAAATTCCATCTTCATACACAAAGTCTCTCAATCTCCCATCATTCACAACTTTAATCTTCTTTTGAAATTCTTCATCATCAGTCTAAGAACTGTTAATCCTTTCTAGTAAAGATGGTTTGGAAACCATTTGAAAAAACATTGATGTTTCACCTTCCATGGTTATTCCTATGTCCATCTTCACTAGATCTATGAAAATTGGATCCCTTTCAATTATCATATTGTTTAAAACTCCATGATCTTTTCTACTCAAAGCATCTACCACTTTGTTTTCCTTCCCTGTTTGGTAGTGTATCGTCCAATCATAATCCTTGAGTAATTCAAGCCATCTCCTTTGCCTCATGTTGAGTTCTTTTTGTGAGAAAATATACTTCAAACTCTTGTGATCAGTATAAAACCATATCTTGAAAGAAAATATTACAACAGCTAACTCAAGAACATGAGTAGGATATTTTTTCTCATGAATTTTTAGCTGTTGTGATGCATAGGCAATAACATTATCACTCTGCATAAGGACACAACCAAGTCCTTTCTTCGACGCATCACTATAAATAACGAACCCATCATTCCCCAATGGTAGAGTAAATATAGGAGCATTGACTAATATTCTCTTCAGTTATTCAAAACATTCTTCAAAATCTTTTGTCCAAACAAATTTAACCCATTTACGTGTGAGATTCGTTAATGGGTTAGCCAATCGGGCAAAATTCTGGGCTAAACTTCGATAATAACCTGCTAAACCAATAAAACTATGTACCTCAGTTATAATCGCCGGTGCTGGACATTCTTGGATTGCCTTGGTCTTAGAAGGATCAACAGTGATTCCATCATTGGAGATAATATGGCCAAGAAATGAAATCTTCTGAAGCCAGAATTCACACTTGCTAAACTTCTGATATAATTCATGTCAGAGTCTTCAGGATAATGCACAAGTGATTTTCATGATCCTCGTAGCTTTTGGAGTATACCAAGATATCATCAATAAATACCACCATAAATTCATCTAGATATTTCTTGAAAAATCTATTCATTAGATCCATGAATACAGAGGTCGCATTAGTCAGCCCAAAAGGCATTACTGTAAACTTGTAATGCCCATACCTGGTTCGAAATGTTGTCTTCAGAATGTCTTCCTTCTTCACACACAACTGATGGTATCCAAACCGAAGGTCAATCATTTAAAATTATTGAGCTCCATGCATTTGGTCAAATAAATCATCAATGCGAGGTAGGGGATACTTGTTCTTTATTATTATAGCATTGATTTCCCTGTAGTCGATACATAACCTCATCGATCCATCTTTCTTCTTAACAAAAAGGATAGGGGCTCCCCATGGAGAAACACTAAGGTGAATAAATACCTTATTACTCAATTCCTCTAGTTTTTTCTTTAGTTCAACTAATTCCACAGTGGCCATTCTATAAGGGGTCTTCTATATAGGCCTTGATCCAGGAATTAAATCAATGGAAAACTCAACTTCTCATTCTGGAGGATGTCCAGGTAAATCTTCCGAAAACACATCAACATATTCTTTTACAATAGGTACATACTCTATTTGAACATTCTTTTCCTCACCCAAAGTCATTTAATTCTCTTCCTTCCCAATAATTGAGTTTTGTTGAGCTACTGGGGGTGGATCTAGATAAGAATTAGGTGGTGATGATTCCGGTCTAAAGATAAGGTGTTCCTTATCATCATCATCAAAAATATTAACCTCCTTCTTCTTACAATAAATTTTAGTATCGTGGTCTGAAATCCAATCCATACCGAGGATTATACCAAAATCAACCATAGGTATGACGATGAGATCAACAGATAAAGAACATTTATGTGCTCTAATGGGGACTGATTCACAAAAATTTATTGCAATGATACTTCCCTTAGGAGTTTTAACTAACAACTCCTTTGTTAAATCAAATTTTAAATATCTAATTTTCATAGAAAACTGGGAAGATATGAAACAATGCGATGATCCAGAATCAAATAAAGCATTTTCTAAATCTGAGGAAACCATTAAATTACCTGCCACCATGTCTTTCGGAGCTTCTACCTCAACAGTAGTGATAGCATAAGCTTGACCTTGATCCCTTGGCCTTTTCTAAGGTAAGTTCCCCTGACACTTAGGACATTAATTTTCATAATGTCCCATCTCCCTGCAATTGTAGTATTGAACATCAGTATCTTCCTTCTTCCCTTTGCAATCACGAGTTTGGTGGCCTTTTTCACCACACTTGTAAAAGACACACATTCCCTTCAAGAAAGTATCGGGGTGTTTCTTCCCACATTTACTGCAGGATTTATATTCAACTTTTCCCTTATTCCCCTTATTTCCATTTCCATATTGATCAGTAGATCTCTTTTTCTATTGCTTTTCTTTAAAGTCATTAGACTTAGAGAATTACTTTTCTGTCTTGATAGTACATGAGACAATGTCTTCGTATGACGAGAAGGATTGTGAGACTAATTATTGATGAAGAAATGGTTTTAAACCATTAAAGAAATGATCAATCTTACTTCTTGGGTTACATATATAATCTCCAGTATACCTTGATAACCTTGTAAAGTTAGCCTCATACTTTGCGACATTATCATCCTCCTTTTGCCTCAGACTCAGAAATTGCCTTTCCATATCTGCTCGATTGTCACGAGGAAAGTATTTTTCTAAGAAAATCTCTTTGAACTCCCTCCATTCCATATTTGATACTTCATCATCTTCCTTCATGTTTTGTATCAATGAACACCATTGATCAACATCTCCAGTGAGGCGATAAACTGCCATGACAACTTTTTCCCTTTCACTACTCTCCAAGACATGGAATATTTTCTCTAAGGAATTTATCCATTGCTCAGCTACTATGGGATTTCTACTCCCATTGAATGTCGGTGGTTGTTTCCTCATGAAGAGATCTAACATTTATCCTCCACTCTGTGGATCTAGGGGCTCCATACGGGTAAGGTTATTATTCATAACCCGAGTCAGTTGTCCCAGTATGGTGATAAGCTGATCAGCACCAGTTGCATCAATAGCTCCACTATAATTATCTTGAGTAGGAGGGAAATCCCTACATGGAGTGTGTGTGTTGATATAGTTTTCATTCCTTCCACTAGGCTCCATTTCTAAACAATGGCATAAACTAGATCAATTTATAAATCAAAATACATAATTCCAAACTTGTAAAACACTTAACATAAATTGAACAGTTTATGGATATAATCCATAATCATAAAAATGTTTTCTTTGAGGAAGTATATACTCATAAACCCTTCATAATTGTTTGTAAAGAAAATGAGAATTATCCTAAGCATATCCCCTGGGAGTGTCGTAACCAAGAGTGCAGCAATGCCCGTTGTCGTGCACCAGTTGCCGTTCGAGTCTAGCTCAAAGCAGTGTTTTCGGGTTTTACCCCTAGGTACATCTATGCCAGAGCCGCCTCTACCTGCTCGTATCCAGATATGGATGTATTTCTCGGAAAAATCACAAAATCTATACAATACCAAAATTCTAGGAAGTTCTTCTACACTAATCCTCAAAGTTCATCTTAGGTCTACGTGCTCTAATCAGAGTTTATCTAAATCTAGCTTCCAAGGTTTGTACTAAACTTCCTCTAATACCAACTGTAATTCCCTGACCCTAGTTACCCAGAGTTGGTGCATTATTACAAAATATTGGCATGATCACAAAAGATCAAGTCTCGAAAGACTGATTAGTTTAGTAGCCTTGGAAACACTAGATACATTCGTAAAGTTTACATTACATCATAAAGCGAAAAATACTACAAAAACATCTTGTCTTCATATCCCCTCATACTATCCCTGCAGGTCATTCACAAATTACTTCTTCACATCCTGGAAAAAATAAAACATTGAAAGGGGTGACCTCAGATTCTCCGTAAGGATAACATTATAGAGGAAACTTTCATAAATAATCATAAACATTTAAGGTAATGTATAACTAAAACAAAAGCCTTTTAAACTTGAAATTCAGCATAATATGGAAAAGATAAAATGAAATAATTCCATTTACTTATTCACATTGATATTCTACTAGTCGAATAATCACATGCAATATCAATAACCACTTTCATAATGATAGAATGCATAATTCCAGACTATCATAACCACATATCCAAGGCCTCGTGACAAGACTACAAATAAGATTTTGTCAAGTCCTTGTTCCAAGACACTAGTTTGTCTCATGAGACCTACCGATGCATCAAGGAGCTATAGCGGGCTCCACCTGTCACTTATTAAGTCCAATGCATTCCTCATATGAACAAGTTTAAACATAACATAAACATTCGTATTAAAACTAGCATTAAAAATGTCAATACTTTCTCCATAAACCATGAATGGTATAAAAATAACACATCCACAGTCAAACATATCACAAAAACTTCAATACAATATGGGAGTTTTGTATCATAATAAATCAACTTCAAATAAGCTTAAAATCCATCAAAGGATGTTTACATAGATGAAATCAAAATATTTGAGAGAAATATATCTTTTTCTAAATCATTTAAAAGTCACATGATTATATAATAACACATTTACTCTGAAAATATTCTTATAATATTTTAAGGGATGCTTTGAAAATTTATAACGGCGTAAAATAGTCGTATCCTTCGTATAAGTTAAAAAAACATTCTTACCTTAATTCTGTCAAAAAGGTTAAAAGGACCTTGTTTGGAAAATGACGAAAAGATTCCTTTATAAACTTCTTATAAAAAGTCAACAAGGGTATAAATGACTTTATCCCATAGTCTTTTAAATATTAAGCATTATTTCAAATAAATTTTTAAGAAACATGGATGTGGATGATAAAGAGGTCCCAGTAGATAATCATGTATAAACAACCTCAGATAATGTAGAGATTGTGAAATAAACCCTTACGTTGTACTTTTACTTGGTTGATGGTAGGTTAAAATCCTGTATAATGGTGAAATAATTGTTATTAAATTATAAAAGAATCATATATATTAATATGATATCATATATGATCTTTTAACATTGCTTTGTTGATAATATCTTAGTATTATCGTTGTTTCGGGTGTTAACTTACTCATTTTCTTTTATATGTTTTGTTATATAATCCATGTTTCTTATGGATAGTATGTACCATATTCATATCCAGAATGATATCAGGTACTTAAATATCATTTTTAATCATCCAATAAAATTTAGTCTTGAATGGATACGATGGGGAATGAATCTCATCGCGTTCGTGGAGACGGTAATCTGTACGTATGCACGAGCGACAATATCATTCTTTTGATATTAAAATAATATATAATTGGATGGTATATCATATATATAGAATAATTATCATGTTATATTTATTATTTACATGAATTATACATCATTATTATACCAATCTAAATAATAATATATTGAATAACAATTACACCACAACGTGGAGATGGTAGGTCGTACGTACGCACGTATGGTGACATGTCATTCAAGGGATGGATAGAATAATGAATTTGTCTGTTCCATGTTTATAAAAACATCACAGTATATATAAGATACTAGAGTTATTATTTTATAATGGAAATAACAAGGAAAGAATAAGTTGAAGAAGAAAGGAACTTTAAAGAGGGTGGTGAAGACGTTACCTCTTCTTCGGGTTCTTCCTTTTGATTTGATCAAAAGGGATCCTTAGGTTGGCTTTATGATCAAACTAAGGCCTATAGGATGAAGTTATGGAAGTTAGGAGGATATTTGGATAGAGGTTGGCCGAGCCAAATGGCTTTGAAGGTGTGAATTAATGATAAGGGGGAGTTCCCTTTTATAAGAGGGGTGAGGGTCTCTTTAGAAAAAACTTAAAGTATTATTTTATAATAAAATCATAGTCGGTTTCTGATGGATAAAAAGTGGATTATTCAAATTATAAGGTGGGTATGGGTCGAAATCCTTTCAACCAATAGAATTCATACAGGTTTGGGTCATTATATTGACCTTATATTTTAGTTTTAACTCTTGGTTAATTAGTTTAACACTTACCATGTCACTTTGTATTTTTATATTATATAGTTAATAAACGTACTATATGCCTCAAAGTTACCCCAAAGTGGTCCATTAATGATACACCAATCATGATATAAGTCCTTTGGCCGAACCTTTGATTTTTAGGAATTAAATATCAATTAATAATATAATATTTGTTTTAAAAACTCTTTTATGTCAATTTTGACACTATTGGGTATTTTGTTTTTGATAAATTCATAACAGCATTATTAATTCAAACCTAATTCATTTAATCAACTCTAACATGTCATATTAACCTAGGAAATTCGTGGAATTCATTAAAAGGCTCAAATTTTATTTATTTGGGTATTTATAATATCAATTATTTTAATATTTCATTAATAAGGTAATTTATGCATCATCATTGTGTCATAAATAAATTAAATTATTTAATATATAAAAATTATAAATAAAATATAATTATGTAGGAAATATTTTTATATTTCTAATGAATATTTATAATTGAATTAACTTATGTATAACCCTATATTAAAAATGTTTTAGTAATTAAACTTTGATTTTAACTCTTTTCACTCTTCTTTGAATTAAATAATAATAAATGTCCTAATCTAATCCAAGTGGACCTAAATGATAATATTTTATTAATAAGGTTTTTTTGGTCGATATACATGTGTAAAATAGAATTAGGACATGTTTTAGGGTAATATTAATATCATTTTTACCCTTAATTACCCTATTTACTTTTTACCGTGGTAAATAAAAGTAAAAAGTTACTATCCACCAAAAATTATTTTTATCTTATTGAACCACATTTTACTCTTTGATATTAACCATGTCTCTCAGATTTTCTAAATTCCACTCACAGATGCTGTAAAATTATGTTTTATGTAAATTTCCAAATTCTCCTAGGAGTTGGGTAAAAGACGGTGAAACGTTCAATAAAATTTTTATATATCTAAAATTATTCTAAAATAACTCCAATTAATTAAATTAAACTTATAAAGGTATTATGTATCTATTTTGACCTTAATTAAATTTAAATAAATTAAATAATTATTTAAATAAAAATTCGTTTTTTAATAATAACCCAGTGTTTTTTCACTATTCATCAAAAATTGAAAGTTTTCAGAAAAATACCAAAAATTCACCCTAGGCTAATTTTGATATTCCGAATCCAAATATGAAGTCCATTTTGAAAGATAAAATTTATAAAATTTCAAAAAGTGGGTATTTTTCTTCATAACGGCTACTTTGATTGGTCACGGTGTGTTAGAACTCGAAGTTACGTACAACACACGCTACTGTATAATTCAAAGAGAAGCTTACTATGGAAGCTTGAGGTGTTACACATTTGCTCGGTTTTCCGTATTTCAATTGTGTTGTTTTCTAAAGTTAATGCCAATTTCAAACTAATATCAGACACTTTTAGCCATATCGGTCACACCGTGCGTCGGATTGAGGTGTGGTTGATTCTTACACCTCAAAAATGACTCATGGATCATTGTACTAAAGTATCAAAAGAATCTGAACCCATTTGCTCGGTATGCCATATGTCACTTTTGTTGTTTTCTAAAGTTAATGTCAATTTCAAACTGATATCATACACTTTTAACAATACCAATCACATTGTGCGTCAGATTGAGGTACGGTCGATTCTTACACCTCAAAAATGACTCAAGGATTGTTTTCCTAAAGTATCAAATCTATCCAAATAAGTTTTTTTCGGTTTTTCGTATGTCACTTGTATTATTTTCTAATGTTAATGTCAATTTCAAACTGATATCATACACTTTTATCCATACTGGTCACACCGTGTGTCGGATTGAGGTACGTTCAATTCGTACATGTCACAAATGACTCATGGATCATTGTACTAAAGTATCAATACAATCCGAACGTGTTTTATCGGTTTACCGTATGTCACTTGTGTTGTTTTCTAAATTTTATGTCAATTTCAAACTGATATCAGACACTTTTAACCATAACGATCACATCGTGCATCGGATTGAGGTGTGGATGATTCTTACACATCACAAATGACTCACAAATCATTTTCCTAAAGTATCAAAATAATCCAAACGCGTTTGCTTGGTTTTCCGTATGTTAGTATTGTTGTTTTATAAAGTTAATGGCAATTTCAAACTGATATCAGACACTTTTAGCCATACCGATCACACCGTGCGTCGGATTGAGGTGTGTTTGATTTGTACACGTCAAAAATTACTCATGGGTAATTTTCCTAAAGTGTCAAAACAATCCGAATGCGTTTTCTCGGTTTTCCATATGTCACTTGTGTTGTTTTCTAAAGTTAATGTCAATTTCAAAATGATATCAGACACTTTTAGCCATACCAATCACACTGTGTGTTGGATTGAGGTGCAATCAATTCGTAAACCTCAAAAATGACTCATGGATCATTTTCCTAAAGTATCAAAACATTCCAAGTGCGTTTTCTCGGTTTTCCGTATGTCAGTAGTGTTGTTTTCTAAAGTTAATATTAATTTCAAAATGATATCAGACACTTTTATCCATAACAATCACACAGTGCGTCGGATTGAGGTGTGGTTGATTCATACACATCACAAATGACTCATGGATCGTTTTACTAAAGTATCAAAACAATCTGAATGCGTTTTCTCAGTTTTCTGTATGTCACCTGTGTTGTTTTCTAAAGTTAATGTCAATTTCAAACTGATATCAGACACTTTTAGTCATACTGATCACACCGTGCGTCGGATTGAGGTGAGGTCAATTCCTACACGTCACAAATGACTCATGGATCGTTTTCCTAAAGTATCAAAACAATTCGAATGTTTTTTATCAGTTTTCTGTATTTCACTTTTGTTGTTTTCTAAAGTTAATGTCAATTTCAAACTGATATCAGTCACTTTTAGCCATACCGATCACACCGTGGGTCTGATTGAGGTGCGATCAATTATTACATGTCAAAGATGACTCATGGATCTTTTTACTAAAGTATCAAAACAATCTGAACGCATTTTCTCAGTTTTCTGTATGTCACTTGTGTTGTTTTCTAAAGTTAATGTCAATTTCAAACCGATATCAGACTCTTTTAGCCATACCGATCACACTATGGGTCAGATTGAGGTGCAGTCAATTCGTACACGTCACAAATGACTCAGGGAACTTGTCCTAAAGTATCAAAACAATCTGAATGTGTTTTCTAAATTTTCTGTATGTCAGTAGTGTTGTTTTCTAAAGTTTATGTCAATTTCAAACTGATATCAGATACTTTTAACCATACCGATCACACTGTGCATCAGATTGAGGTGCAGTCAATTCATACACGTCAAAAATGACTCATGGATCATTGTACTAAAGTATCAAAACAATCCGAACATGTTTGCTTGGTTTTCCTTATGTGAGTATTGTTGCTTTCTAAAGTTAATGTCAATTTCAACCTGATATCAGACACTTTGAACCATAACGATCACACCGGGCATCAGATTGAGGTCTGGTTGATTCTTACACATCAAAAATGACTCTTGGATCGTTTTACTAAAGTATAAAAACAATATGAACGTGTTTTCTCAGTTTTACGTATGTGAGTAGTGTTGTTTTATAATGTTAACGTCAATTTCAAACCGATACCAGACACTTTTAGCCACACCGCTCACACCGTGTGTCGGATTGAGGTGCGGTTGATTTTTACATGTCAAAAATTACTCATGGATCATTTTTCTAAAGTATCAAAACAATCCGAACATGTTTTCTCAGTATACCGTATGTCACTTGTGTTGTTTTCTAACGTTAATGTCAATTTCAAACTGATTTCAGACACTTTTAACAATATCGATCACACCGTGTGTCAGATTGAGGTGAGGTCAATTCTTAAACCTCAAAAATGACTCATGTATTGTTTTCATAAAGTTTCAAAACAATCTGAACGTGTTTTCTTGGTTTTCTGTATGTCACTTATGTTGTTTTCTAAAGTTAATGTCAATTTCAAACTGATATCTGACACTTTTAGCCATACCGGTCCCACCGTGCGTCGGATTAAGGTGAGGTCAATTTGTACACATCAAAAATGACTCATGGATCGTTTTAAAAAAGTTTCAAAACAATCCAAACATGTTTTATTGGTTTTACGTATTTCAATTGTGTTGTTTTCTAAAGTTAATGTCAATTTCAAACTGATATCAGACACTTTTAACTATATCGATCACACCATGTGTCAGATTGAGGTGCAGTTGATTCGTACACGACAAAATGACTCATGGATCGTTTTCCTAAAGTATCAAAAAAATCCGAACACGTTTTCTCGTTATTCCATATGTCAGTAGTGTTGTTTTCTAAAGTTAATGCCAATTTCAAAATGATATCAGACACTTTTATTCATACCGATCACACCGTACGTCAGATTGAGATGTGGTGGATTCGTACACATCACAAATGACTCATGGAAACCCCCATGGAGACACCCCATCCTTCCCCTCCTGGACACCCTCACACCTGGACACCCCCTCCCTCTTGGACACACCCCCTCCTGGACACCTTCCCACTCTTGGACACCCCCCTCCCTCCTGGACACCCCCCACCCACATATAAGGGAAACTAAAATTAGAAAATTGAAAATCCAAGATATTTGTTCCCATCAAGATTTTAAGATGCTCGTGAGTGGAATGAATGACTATACATCGGTCGACTTTCACACCATCGACCAGTGTTGTCCAATGAGTTATGCTTTACTAGAAAGACAAATCATATCTAAAACCATTCTTCATAACCTAAGGATATAAAACATAATAAAGGGTGATCATATATTCTCAATAAGTGTAAAAAAGGGAGATATCAATGATCATATATGGATAACATTAGTAGGAATTCACCTTCATCCTATTTGTGTACAATCTTCTATCAGGTATGTTTCCCATTCATTTCTAAACACATCTATATGATCTTCTGAATATAAGTTTTTGCGACAGTCATGGTAATACTGAAAAAAATATAAATACACAATGGATTAATAAATATTTTAAATGAACTCATAATTATTTTCAAAAATACCTTGTCAGGGATGCTAGTTTGTTTATGAAATACGATCTCTTTCATAAATTTACAAACATAATAACCATATTCCTTTCCGTTTGTTTGTTTTGGACACTACAGAAACATCGACAACAATAAATAATTTGTTTTGATATGTGTTTGGATAGTGCAATTTTATTATATATACCTGGATACTTTTCCAGTTATAGATCTTGTAGGCTTGCTCATCCTTATTCCCTGGATTCATTCCATGCATTAAACGATATTGACGCACCACCCTATCATAACAGAATCCTCATCAAAAGATAACATAGATTATATAACTAGATGTTTAGTTTTAAAATTTTGGATCTAGTGTATCACAAATTAACAAATTCCATCATGCGTGGTTGATTTTTTGGATATCCATGCGTTGAATCCAGAAAATAAATCTTTGGAGTATCCAAATTGACTACAATCAACATCCAATGCACCCCAAGAATACAAAAAGGAATAAGTAAAGAATGAAATGAAAATATAGTTGATATGATTAATTTGTAGAGTTTTACCCCTGCATCGTTGGTATTAAAAAGAGTCTATCATCCGTAATTTTGTTTTCAAACGATTTGAGCAGGGATGACATTATTGCAGCCTCTTTATCAGAATCTATTTCTTCTTTTGAAGAGGTGGTGTGAGGAATAACGAGTCCAAATTTTTGTTCATGGGGAAATCCCTTCAATTTTTTTTCATATATATGCCTACGAAAAATATAAAATGTATTTATTCATAATTATTAGAGTATATCAGCTTTTGTAAAATCAAATCATGAAAACATACCTCATGTATACATTTACAACTGAGGCGCCTAGCCATTCATACTTGAGGATTTCATTTACATTTTCAGCATTAATGAAATATGATGTTTCCTCTCCGTACATATTTTTTTCAAAATCAACTGTGTGGGCATTGCTGTCTATCAACTTTGTATCCACATGATCCTGTAATGATATTAACTGTGGATATAGAACAGGCGGGGGTGAAGGTGCTCTCAGTAGACCATTTCAATCGGTTAGTTTATCCTTGAGATAGTTTTGAGCTGATATTTCATTTCACCCCCTTCTCTTTGTCATTTTGTAATAACATTCATCGGTTCAGACCTTTTTCCATTAAATGTTAAAGGTCCAGCTTGAAAAATAACTTGGAAATGGATACCTCCTTGTCGACATGTTTTTTTATAAGAACTGACGGCCATGCGATGAATGTTACAACAACTTTTTCAACCGTATGAATGTCGTCATCTTAATTTGGAATAGGTATCTCGGCACTCGGCTCATTATCTACGTTAATTGACACTCTGAAATGATATGTTAGAAGTTGTCTGTTGTGTAGCATGTCGTTCTGCATATTGAACACCATAGCCCTCGCTACAAGGCGATAGGTGGGAGTTGATAGATATAAATCACAGTCATTTTCACCCTGTAGAATATTAGTACAGGAAAGGTATCAGTGTCTATGTGAATAAAATTTCATAGAAACAATTATTAAAACATTGATTAACTTAGCTAATTCAGGTTTTTTAGGGGAATGGCTTGCCTCAAAGATGGTGGGGGTGGGGCGGGATCGTCACACACAGGTTGTTGTTGAGTTGTTTCTTCTCTTTGCCTCTCCCCCATCAATGTTGCTATCATCTCTCTATGGTATTGTAATTCTTCTTGAAAAATATCTAATTTTTCTTGCATCTTTTCCATTTTTTCATTTTCATCCTCCACTTGTTTTTGTTTTTGAAAATATGTTCGGGGTGTCCCCCAAAACCCACACCTCTGACACAGTCATACTGGTCTGGCCGCTTCAAGGCAGCTGAAAGTATGTCGACATCTGGTGTGGGTGTTGTTGATTCCTATGACTATATCAGATAGAAAATATAGAAAAATAAGTAGTCATTGTAATGTAATAGTGATTTAAAACGAATAAAATTTATATTATGTCATACTTATACATTTTTCCCACCCTTTTTGTGTGTTTTCATCTATCAGTATCCCCTCTTTATTTACATGAGCCTCCTTCCATAGCACATGGCATGGGATGGATTTGGATTTGGATTTTGATTCATCAATCTACATATAAACAGAGAAACATGGTTATGGTTTTGTTTTATGTCACATATAAGTAGTACGGTATATTTAAAAGACATACCAATTTTTTCTCAAGTGAAGCGTACCCCATCCTTGCTTTACGGTAAGGGTATGCTAGTTCTGCTGCGCGTTTTTTATTTTTAGCACTCACTTGTTGTTTCATTAATAAAAAACTGTTAATTGATGAATACAAGAAACGTCAAACAAAGTATTACCCCACAAAATGTACCTGAAAAGTTTTCTCCCCACGACGGTTGATAAATGCGTCCCACGCTCCTTGGGATATCAAGTGTGCATAAAGAGGAGGTGGGTGTGGCTTGATTTTCCCTTCAGCATCTTTAAGATGATATTTTGTTAAAATTTTGCGGAAACCTCTATGAATCCTTCCTAAAACTCTTAATACATATTCCTTGTGCGAAACATCTACTATAAATGCACTCTGCAATGGATGATGAAGAGTAAGTCAATGTTTTGGTATTTTATTTTAATAAATTAAAAAAATGATATCATAATGTTACCATAATCACTTCCCACATTAGTTTCTTAAGACCAGTGACAACATGATGTCATGACTGTACATCAATCGACACGTGTTGCCAAGTGATGATTCCAATGTAGCTACTAAATATGGCTCTGTTGGGGTTAACATGTTGGCCTAGCTTATTCCATCCCACCTCAAATTTGATGCCTTTTTCTTTTGACTTAAGGATTTTGGCTAACATTGTCAAACTACAACGCTCTTGTTTTTTTTTGCGCATTCAGGGTTTCATTTCCTACCATTTCCTTAGAAGTATCATCAATATATTTCTTTGGAGCACTACCATCAGCACTGGGACCAGCAGCAACAGGTTGAGAAACTTGTTGTTGCTCTGAACTGGGACCAGCAACAACAGGTTGAGAAACATGTTGTTGCTTTGCACTGGGACCACCAACAACATCTTGAGAAACCTGTTGTTGCTCTGCACTGGGACCACCAGCAAGTGGTTGAGAGACCTTTTGTGCCTCGGGATTGGGCACATCAACAGGTGAAAAAGTCATTATCGGCAGAAGTGGTTTAACATTTAATTTAGATTACATAAAAGCAGCAACGGACAGATAATAACATAATGTAACACAATGTAAATTACAATAAACAAATAACCTGATTATTGTACTCTCTTTTTTTTATTTAAAGGATGAAGATATTTGACTCCTCTATCAACTATGTAAATCCCTTCATTGTGGTCTCCTCTGACATACAAAACGCTGTCTACATTGGGACCACTGCGAAATGATTGTGAAGTCCCTATAAATGGGTCATCCTCCATTGAACTTTCATCTGACCCTCCAGTTGTTTTGGTTGATAACAGAACAATTGACCAATTTCTGTTTGCGGGGTCTGGAACATAAAATACTTGTACTGCCTGTGATTCCATTATAAATGGTTCGTATTTCTCCCCTTTCGTACTGAAATCAAATTTCACGAATCCTAATTCATCAATTTTAATAGAACTCCTGTTATCAACCAACTTGCATTGAAAAATAGGCTCTTTGAATTTTGTATAATCCAACTCCCATATTCGTTTGATGATGCCAAAGTATGACATATTTGCATAAATTGGAATTTTGTCCTTAGCACCTGAAACAAGCATCACCTCAGCCACAAGTGTAACCCCACTATTCTAGATGGTACTGTCCTCATCATTTTTATTAGTATAGAATTTATAACCATTAACTGCATAATCATTGTAAGATAATACATTCACACTTGCTCCTCCGGCTATCCATCGAAGTCATTCTGAAATTGAGTCTGGATTTTCATCTAAATGCTTCAAAATATGGTCCGGAAACCATCCTATAAACTATCGATTATGTGTATCTGATATCCATTTTTCATCCCTAGATGGATTCAAATGCCTAATAATTTCTTTGTGGGTTTGAACATATGGGTCAACGTTGAAACTATTATGAAAAAAGTAAAGGTGAGCCTGCTCCCGATCTGTAATATTGATTGTGACAACCTCTCTTCCAGAAATTCCTTCACCCTCAAGCTGCTCATTATGATGAGATTTCGGTAGGCCCACATCTTCCACACCAGACAGGTATTAGGTACAAAATTCAACAGCTTCCTCAACAATATATTGCTCTACAATACAACCCTCTGGCCGACTTCGATTTTTGACATACCCTTTCAAAATATTCATATACCGTTCAATGGGTTACATCCATCTATAATGTACAGGAACACATATTCGAATCTCTCATACCAAATGAACCATCAAATGAACCATCATATCAAAAAAATTCGGCGGGAAGAACATTTTCAATTCACATAATATGACGACAATTTCTCTTTCCATAGTTGGAAATTTCACCGGGTCTATAACTTTGTTGTATATATCTTTGAAAAAGAAATATAGCTTCATTAATGTATGGTGCACATTCTTGGAAAAAACGCAACGTAAATCTATAGGAATTAGATCTTTCATAAAAACATGGTAGTCATGTGATTTCAAACCCTTTAATTTTAAATCCCACATTGACATGATGTTCTTGATATTTGATGAATACCCCTCTGGAACCTTTACATCATTCAAGAATTTTCAAAACTGATATCTCTCCTGGCTAGAAAGAGTGTAAGTAGCAGGAGGAAGAAATGTTCGTTTTTCACCCTTCACTGGTGCCAACTCTTCTCATATTCCCATATCAACCATGTACAATCTAGCCTTAATTCCATCATTCATTTTGTCGGGTTCATTTAGCAACGTGACGATGACACTATCACATACATTTTTTTCAATATGCATAACATCAAGAAAATGTCTAACATACAGACAATTCCAGTATGGTAATTCAAAAAAAAACTGATCTCTTTTTCCAACCAGTTTTCGTAAGGTTTTTTGAAAATGTTTTACCAAAAGTAGTGTTCAAATATTTTACCTTCTCAAAAAATTGATCACCTGTTAGTGGAGACAGTTTTGTACGTTCTTCTAAACTTCCGTTGAATAATGTCGTCCAAGATTGTTACTTATTCCGTTAGGGTAGAAATTTGCGATGTCCTAAAAACATGATTTTCGATGAATGTTTCAACCTAATTGACTGTATACCTTATTCACAAACGGTACACCCTTGAGTTCCATTAATGCTATATCCTGAAAAATTTTCATAAGTAGGAAAGTCATTTATCACTCCTTACAACATGTCTTTCAAAATGAAATCTTCTTTTTTGTAAGCATCATACAACATAACACCTGAATCCCATAATATTTTCAAATCCTTGATCAATGGAGCCAAATAAACATCAATATAATTACTCGGTTGTTTTGGTGTTGATATAAGCATAGATAACATGATGTATTTTCGTTTCATGCATAACCACAGTGGTAAGTTATAATTTACCAACATAACCGGCCATGTACTGTGACCGCTTCTTTGAAAACCAAAAGGATTCACCCCATATATAGATAATGCCAGACGAAGGTTTCTTGGATCATTTCCAAATTCAGGATACTCGCGATCAATTCTCTTCCACTGAGGAGAGTCTGCCGGGTGATGTGGCTTCCCATCTTTAATTCTTCTATCTGCATGCCATGTCATTTTTCCTACAGTCTCCTCACTTCCATATATGTGCCTAAACCTTGGAATGATTGGAAAGTACCATACAACTTTCGCAGGACTATAATCATATTTCTTATATAGAGATGCACCAAACTTTGGGCATTCTTTAAGTGATTTGTGGTCTTTGAAAAACAATATACAGTCATTCGGGAAGGCGTGTATTCTTTCAGAGATCATACCCATCGATCGTAGAATTTGTTTGGCATCGTATGTTCGGATTTGGAGTTCTTTATCTTCTAGGAGTATGTCATTCATGAGACCAAATAGTTCCATAAAACTGGCGTCACTCCACTCGTTGCCTACTTTCAAATTATATAGCTTCAGTACGGCTGAAAGTGCTGAATATTTAGTGCAACCAGCATACAATGGCATTTTTTCACAACTCTTTAACTTCTCAAACAATTTTGGGAAATCACAAAGTTCATCCTCAACTGTCCTTTTCATTTCCTCAATATGATCTTCATCATCATTCACATCTGTAATCACACCCTCCATAAGATCGTCTTCACTGTTCACTCTTGTAATAATATCAGATCTTCCATAAAATGTCGTGTTATCCGAGCCACTACCTACATTCGTTTTTTCCCTGTGTTTATTCCAACATGTATAACTTCTATCTATTCTGTGACAGATCAGGTGTTCTTCTAACTCCTCTGGACTAATTTGTATTGAATAACAAAAGTGTAAACACAGACAAAGGATTTGAGAAGGGTCATATGCATGATCTCCTAGAAACTTGATAAACTCTTTCACGCCATCTTCATACTCTTTTGTCAACCGATTGGCATTCATCCATTCTTTATTCATATTCATCATCTTTGTGGGTTCGATCTCGAACTAGCCTAATATTATGTTTTAATTAATCAGGTAGCATTGTTTGGGTTTTATAAAAAAAATCATGGTACAAATGCCTCTACAATGAAATAGAGGAACCTACCCCAAAACATGTGAAAGTACTTGAACTCTATCTATATACGGGGGACTGTGCCCTGTATTTTGTATATCTCCATGGAGTACCTAAAACCTATACATGGAAGACTCTTCACTGAAACATAGGGGAGTACCATACTCCTTATTTTCTCCAAACATCTCACTTGTCACTTGTCAACTCTCAAGCCGAGTGAATATAATTAAAATATCCAAACCACATCGTGTGCAATTTCCAATGAATGAGGGAATCATAATATTGTGATCTACATGAGAAGATATTTATAATGGGATACTAATACATGAAATATTATCATCTAAGTGAAAAATAAATAATAATAATGAAATTAACATTGCACACAATTTGTTCAATGGATACACAATGTGTAGGTTTCTCAGTCAAGGTTGGTTGTATACTACCATTTCTAAACTCATGTGAAATCCATTTACATGGTGTTTCCAGTAGGGTGAACATCATCTATGAATAAGATACCTAACTTAATCTGATATATATCAAATTAATTCCAAGTTAGTATTACAAATACTGTATGATGCCTTTGAAAATACATGACATATAGAACAACTTGAGATAAAGGTGTGTACTTTAGATACAAAATGAGTTACTTCACCGGCTATGCATCACATCTTTTGTGGAATACACGGTGTATAGTCCTTACATGACCACTAGGGGTGTATAGTCTATACACATCAAGTTTATATGGTATCTATACATGGTGTGAGTGAAGTAAAACACATATATTATGGTTCTACCATTATTTCATGGCATGTACATGGTTTCATGCTGAAGTATATGTCTTGAAAATACATTGTGTGTGACCTACGTTCACATGACACGTAACATTTAAAATAAAACTTATTCCATGTTTGAGTCAGAAGATGAGTCATGTGGTGTAAATTTTGGAGATAACTACTGTCTGGCATTAAAATCTATATGAAATACATGTATGGTGAAGCATGTTCCATTTAACAAGACTAAATACCATGTATTTTAAAAATATATAGAATCTGAAAAACATCATCTTCACACCATAAAGTGTCTCATAGAGTCCTCTGGAAGTGGTTTTTTAGGATTCAGTGGAATTGCACTAGTAACAAAGTGGTGGTTCCATTGAAATGGGTAAAGTTTGGATTGATATTAAATAGTGGAAGAACTACAACATGGAAAACAAATGGCATATCAATCATTCCAACAACCGCAACACCAAACAAAAACACAATCATGCTCACAATCGAAACACCATACAAACCAAACAATCACAATTTTAGATTTTACAAAGCATCCCTTATTCAATTTCGTTTGTTAATTCCGAGGTTATCATAGAATTTTTATCATCCTGGGGCGTTCATTCATAAGTCAAGTATACATAAATTACCAATTTTTATATTCAAATGTTCAACAAGAACCAACCAACATACAATTTATTTAGTGCGAAAACAAGGACCACCAACAGCCACGATTTTCAATGGGGTGTTTAGCTCGTACATTTCACATTATAAGTGTAAATATAAAACAGTAATAACATGCGAACAAGATGAAACCAATGAGTAATAGGAGAAAACTCACCGTGAAGGTGTCGTTAAGAACACGACAGAGGTGCGTTTGTGGCAGAGGAGAGGCGCAAAACAGATGAGATTTCCAACTGAAAAGAAAACATAAAATAGGGGAAAATCCTGAGAATAAAATAATCTAAAACCAAGTACACCATTTACCATATCCCACAAACCCCAAGAACCCACTAAAACTGAAATCAACCCACACCATGGTTAAACACACCTTAAGATAACAAGAAATTATAGAACCCACCTTTGATAGAACGAGTTCAACAGACTTTTTAAAATATAAAAGATGAACATAGAATGGGTAAGCCCTGACCAATAGGTCCTTCTTACTAGGTATAATCCCCAAGTTTATTCTAGATAGAATATCCCAAATGAGTAAGCCCTGATCAATCCTCTGTTATCACACCTTTCACAACACATAAATCCTAATCGCATGACTTTAAACTTCATGGTATAATCTTTTCAACACAACACATGGTATCTAGTGAGTAGGATCATATCCCTATTAAAACTCAATGATCCTACCCGTACATCTTGACATAAATTAGGGGGAACGCACATATTTCCAATGGGACACCCCTGGTACTCTTTTCCAATCTTAACGTCACACCATGCCAAAACTCACCACATGATCACCAGTTACCCAAAATTATTCCAAAACCAAAGGAATATACCCCTGATTCATTACCCTAAACCCATCCATCTAGGTTTAATAGTGATGGTCACATTAAAACCATGCTATAAATAAATAGGTTTAGGAATCCTAATGATCATGTCCTTCAACCCAGTCATAACACCAAAACTCAAGAATAGAGAGTGCTTCCCTTATAAAAATCCAAGGCATGACCATTACTTCGCTATCAACTTGATAACACCTAATATTTATCAATCCCTCATGTCAAAGAATCTACCCTGGATTTATGTATCTAAGGTATTCATAACAACAAGATAACCCCACTCAGTATTCTCCCTCAACCACCAAAACTCAGTAACTCGCTACCATCCTGAGTCACATGCTAACGACCACTGGGATCTCACACAATCCCCTTACATAAATTCTTACACAATCCTTTGACCATGGGTTCCACTCTTATCCCTGCCTCAAAACTCACATCATCTAGTGAACCAAACCAACCAATTGGTATAGGTTCTCACACACCCGCTCTCTAAAACAACCTACAAGAGAAGGGTCACACCACCTGGGCTCCCAATCTTGCCCCAAATACCCATACATAGGTTCAACTCACTTATAAAAAAACTATAAGTCATTATAATCATTCAAGGATAATCATTTCCCATTTATATTAACCCAAGAGAAGGAAAAATACTCACTACTGGAAATGAAGGATTTCCCAACGGTTCTGAACCGTTGGGAAAGGATGCAGAACCGTTGGTATATATTATTCCAACGGTTCTGAAAACCATAGGGAAGTAATCCATTGGGAAAGATTTTTCAAACGGTTTACACTGAACTGTTGGGATAGGTTAGAAAAAATGAACCTATCCCAATGGTTGTGCCAAACCGTTGGGATAGTTTCTCTCAACGGTTTGGCTTGAACCGTTGGGAAAACCAATAAGATGGCTTCTTTCCCAACGGTTCATAGAACTGTTGGTAAAAAAACTGAAAGAGTTTATGCCAACGGTTTCAAACTGTTGGCATAGCCTATGCTATGCAAATTGCACAGCAGCCTGCAATTTTCACAGCAGCGACCCTCTCATTTTTGTGCAATTTGCACAGTAGCCAGTCCATTCCCTCTCATTTTCAATCATTTCCAATTATTGTACCTGCAATAAACTAACACATACATATACAATTATTGTACCTTCAATAACCAACTAACACATACACATAGAGAACAAATTCATAAACATTTAACATATAATGCATCCTAGAACTATACACATCCATAATTAAATCAAAATTCATAATGTAATTATAAACATACATAATTCATTTATAATTAAATTTAAAATTTAGATGACAATTATATGTGGAATCCGGAATTCAATTCATAATTTGTTCGGATTTTCGTATACCATATGTTTTTACTAGAAATGATGTCCATTTTAAACAAAATACATACACCTGGAGTGATACCGGCCATACCGTGCCTCAGATTGAGGCGAGGTTAACTCGTACACGTCACAAATGACCCATGGATCGTTTTCCTAAAGTATCAAAATATTCCAAAAGTGTTTGATCAGTTTTCCATATGTCAGTTGTTGTTTTCGCTTAATATGAAGTGCTTTTTAAATAAAAGAGAGACACTTTGAGTGGTTCCGGCCACACCACACCATGGATTGATGCGGGGTTAAATCGTACATGTCAAAAATGACCCATGGATCGTTGTGCTAAAATATCAACACAATCAGAATCCGTTTGGTCGTTTTTCCGTATATACTTAAAATGTTGTCCATTTTAAACATAAGAGAGACACTTTGGGTGGTCCTGGACACACTGCGACTTTTATTGAGGTGCGGTTGACTCGTACATGTAACATATGACCCACGGATAATTTTCCTAAAGTTTCAACAGATTATAAATGCGTTTGGTCGGTTTTTCGTATGTCAGTTGTTCTTTTCACTTATAATCCTGTCCATTTTAAACAAAATAGACACAGTTAGAGTGGTACCGGCCACACCATGTCTCTGATTTAGATGGGGTTGACTTGTACACGTCTTAAATGACCCTGTATAATTTTTGTAAAGTATCAACACAATCCGAATGTGTTTGGTTGGTTTTTTGTATGTCAGTTGATGTTTTCACTTAAAATGATGACCTTTTGAAACAAAAGACAGATACTTTGAGTGGTTTCGGACACACCGCGTCTCAGATTGAGGCGGGGTTTATTCGTACACATCACATATGACCCATGGATCGTTGCTCTAAAGTATAAACACAATCAGAATCCATTTGGTCAGTTTTCTGTATGTACTTAAAATGTTGTCGATTTTAAACAAAAGAGAGACACTTAGAGTGATCCCGGCCACACCACGCCTCGGATAGAGGTAGGGTTGACTCTTACATGTCAGATATGACCCATGGATCGTTTTCCTAAAGCATCAACACATTTTTAATGCGTTTGGTTAGTTTTTCGTATGTCAGTTGTTTTTTTCACTTAAAATGATGTCCATTTTAAACAAAAGAGAGACACTATGAATGGTGTCGGCCACACCACACCTCGGATTGAGGCGGGGTTGACTCGTACACATCACATATGACCCATGGTTCGTTATGCTAAAGTATCGACGAAATCTGAATGCGTTTGGTCAGATTT
Organism: Viscum album; assembly: GCA_963277665.1. Lineage (NCBI taxonomy): Eukaryota > Viridiplantae > Streptophyta > Magnoliopsida > Santalales > Viscaceae > Viscum > Viscum album. Next base: position 650,272,462 of record OY728119.1, read on the forward strand.
CCGTATGCTAGTTGTTGTTTTCACTTAAAATGAAGTCCATTTTAAAGAAAAGAGAGACACTTTGTGTGGTTTCGGCCACACCGCACCTCGGATTGAGGAGAGGTTGACTCGTACACGTCACATATGACCCATAGATCGTTCTCCTAAAGTTTCAACAGAAAAAAATGTGTTTGGTCGGTTTTCTGTATGTACCTAAAATGTTGTGCATTAAAAAAAAAGAGATACTTAGAGTGATCCCGGCCACACTGCAACTCGGATTGAGACCGGGTTGGATCATAAAAATAACATATGACCCATGGATAGTTGTGATAAATTATCAATAGAATCCAAATGCTTTTGGTCAGTTTTCCATATGCCAGTTGTTCTTTTCACTTATAATCCTATCCATTTTAAACAAAAGAGACAGAGTTAGAGTGGTACCGGCCACACCGCGCCTCAGATTTAGACGGGGTTGACTCATACACATCTCAAATGACCCATGGATCATTTTCCTAAAGTATAAACACAATCTGAATGCATTTGGTTGGTTTTTTGTATGCCAGTTGATGTTTTCACTTAAAATGATATCCTTTTGAAATAAAAAGAGACACTTAGAGTGGTGTCGGACACACCGTGCCTCTAATTGAGGTGGGGTTGACTCGTACACGTCACATATGACCCATGTATCGTTTTCCTAAAGGATAAAAACATTTAGAATGCATTTGGTCAGTTTTTTGTATGTCACTTATTGTTTTCACTTAAAATGATGTCCATTTTAAACAAAAGAGAGACACTATGAATGGTGTCGGCCACACCGCACCTTGGATTGAGGTGGGGTTGACTCGTATACATCACATATGACCCATGGATCATTGTTCTAAATTATAGATGGAATCAGAATGCATTTGGTCAGTTTTCCGTATGCTAGTTGTTGTTTTCACTTAAAATGAAGTCCATTTTAAACAAAAGAGAGACACTTTGAGTGGTGTCGGCCACACCGCGCCTCGGATTGAGGTGAGGTTGACTCGTACACATCAAATATGACTCATGTATCGTTCTAATAAAGTTTCAATGGAAACCTAATGCATTTGGTCGGTTTTCTGTATGTACTTAAAATGTTGTCCATTTTAAACAAAAGAGAGACAGTTAGAGTGATCCCAGCCACACTGCGACTCAGATTGAGCCCGGGTTGACTCATACACGTCACATATGACCCATGGATCATTTTGATAAATTATAAATAGAATCCTAATGTGTTTGGTCAGTTTTATGTATGCCAGTTGTTCTTTTCACTTATAATCATGTCCATTTTAAACAAAAGAGACAGAGTTAGAGTGGTACCGACCACACCGCGCCTCAGATTTAGACGGGGTTGACTCGTACACGTCTCAAATGACCCATGGATCATTTTCATAAAGTATCAACATAATACGAATGCGTTTGGTCAGTTTTCCGTATGCCAGTTGATGTTTTCACTTAAAATGATATCCTTTTGAAACAAAAGAGAGACATTTAGAGTGGTGCATGCCATACCGCGCCTCAGATTGAGGCGGGGTTGACTCGTACACATCACATATGACCCATGGATCGTTTTCCTAAAGCATCAACACATTTTGAATGCGTTTGGTCAGTTTTTCGTATGTCACTTGTTGTTTTCACTTAAAATGATGTCCAATTTATACAAAAGAGAGACACTATGAATGGTGCCAGCCACACCGCACCTCGGATTGAGGCAAGGTTGACTCGTACAGGTTACATATGACCCATGGATCGTTTTTCTAAAGTATCGAAGAAATCAAAATGTGTTTGGTCGATTTTCCATATGCTAGTTGTTGTTTTCACTTAAAATGAAGTCTATTTTAAACAAAAGAGAGACACTTTGAGTGGTGACGGCCACACCGGGCCTCAGATTGAGGTGGGTTTCCATATGATAGTTATTGTTTTCATTTAATAAGCTTACCAAGACATTCATATAATTCAAGACATAAAGAAATGGAATAATCCTAAATAACATTGCATGATCAGAGAAATAAAAAAAGTATGTGAAATCAAGGAGGGTGGGGGGTTGTCTGGGGGTCCAGGGAGGAGGGTGGGGGGGCTATCCGGGGGGCTGTCCAGGGGGCTGTATGGGGGCTGTCCGGGGGGTTGTCTGGGGACCAAGGAGGTGGGTGGGGGGGTTGTGCGGGGGGCTGTCTAGGGGGTGTTCGGGGGGCTGTCTGGGGTCCAAGGAGGAGGGTGGGGGATGTCTAGGGGGCTGTCCGGGGGGCTGTCTGGGAGGCTGTCCGGGGGGTGTCTAGGGGGCTGTCCGGGGACCAAGGAGGATGGTGGGGGGCTGTCCGGGTGGCTGTTTGGGGGGCTGTCCGGGGTCCAAGGAGGATGGTGGGGGGTTGTCTAGGGTCCAGGAAGGAGGGGGGTTGTCTAGGGAGTTCCCAAACACACAAAACTCTATAAACATGCTCAAGATACACCGCAACCACTAAAATACAACAACATCCATGAAAACAGACAATATATAAAAATAACTCAACTCCAATACTCTACTACGGGTCTAGATAAAACCAACAACTAGAATAGATTAAACATCAAATCTCAGTAATATTAGTAAAAAATGTAACGAATAAATTTGTCCCACATCACTATCACCATCATCACCATCATCATCACCCTCACCCTCGTCCCCATCATCATCCTCGCCCTCCTCAGTGCTATCCTCCTTTCCCTCTCCCTCCTCCTCACCCTCGCCATCCGCCTCGCCCTCCTCCTCTCCCTCCTCTTCCGCATCAGACTCCTCGCCATCATCATCATCAGGCTGGACATCATATTGACCACCACTAGAACTGGAACCTGGTGCACCATATATAGAATGTATCGACGATATATATTCATCAAAAGCTGGGTTGGCCTCTAGTGGAAGTGTTGGACATAGAACTTCAATAAATTTCCTAAATGCACTGTTTTCCCTAGAAGACTGTTTTTCTGTCTCTGTGGCCCTTTTCACAGCTTGTTCTTCATGTTCCCTAACTTTCTACAGCTCGGTGGAACTACAACTCATACTTGAGGAGGGAAAATACCTTTTCGTGGCTATCCTAGGTCGGCAGGGTACTCTGCTAGGATGCTCCTCTCCCAACACTTGATGTAAGTGATCAGTGGGCCCAAAATTGTCTGGTTCTTGGGAATCTGGGGCCTCTAAATCAGGATGTTACAAATATAAATATATTATTAAGTTACAAAATATATATTAAAATATAAAATAAATATATTAAAACTTACAATCTTCTGCTGAGTCGCTTCGTTGACGGCACTTCTATCCTTTTTCCATCTACTCGAGCAAAACCGTTTTTCTCGAGGCACACGTCCTTCAATATTATGTATTTTCCTCTACAATGACATTGAAAACTAAAGTTATATGATAACTTTAGCAAACGATTAAATAATTGAGGAAACAAAATAAATTTCCAGTCGTAAAGAAAACTTATAAACAATTGCATTACCTGCTTCCTCTCATGATCTGGCATCGTAGTACGTCCTAGTGTGTGGAGGTATTTTTTTGCATCAATGTTTTTTTTTATTTTTTCCAGATGATTCCTAAATAAAATTCAATAATGAAAAGTTTAATATTAATTCAAAACATAAAAGTTATTATTTAAATACCTCAAATTTAATTCATACCTTAAACTGGGTAGTCGTCCAATGAGTAATCATCTGACGATAATTCTCTATAGGAAAATCATCCACGACTGGTACCGCCTCTAACTCAGTGCCAACTCTAGAACGCCATCTAATATACAATTCATTCTTATATGCTCTCCAAAGCTCACCTAAATCCTTTAGATGTTCCGGTCATGCACCCTCACCATCGGAAAAATTAAATCGAAGCTGACATCAAAATATTAATTCATATAAATACAAAAATAATTCATGGCATTAAATACAACAGATTTTTTACCCATATCTCTACCCAATATATATCATTGACCTCATGTGGGAAATGTCTCCATGATAGTGGGATGATGAGAATGATGTCGGAGTATTTGGCAAGCGTCGCCAAAAAACTCTGACATTGTTTCCCTGTTTTCTCAACCATTTGGTTGTCTTCATTGTAATCCACCATGACCTGTGTGCGGAGGTTCCACACCAAATGCATGCATGTATGCCCCCGCCCCCGCCTCCTGTCAGTAAATGTATCTGTCATTAAAGAAAAAAAAATATTTTATCAAAACATGTTATAATGAAAATAAATATTGCTATAAAAATTTGTTAGGGTTCTATAAATATACCTGTTCCAGTCTGATCGCTGAGCGCCACTGGATCAACATAAACTTATGGAACACCCTATGGTGTAACAGGAGTCTAAGAAGATGGAATATAGAATCTCAAAGAGACAGAAGTAGAATGAAAATAAGATGAGACAGCTGTATGACCAGATTCTGACTAGCGAGTGGGAATCATAATGGGATATGAAAATGATGGGCCAGAAGATGCAAAATGTGGTGAAAACATGGGAGGCCTAAATATCCTATGTGTCCCTAATGACACACCGGGATCAGAATGTGGGAAGGATGACATGTCAGTGGGAGGGGTAGGGTCTAGTTGGGTACGCGAAGCGACTCGTCCACCTCTGGTATGAACCCTCCTCGTACCACCAGCCTGAGTACTAGGACCAGTACTAGGATCCTCGTCGAATAACTGTCGACGTATAGGTGGATCCTATAAAAATGTTTACAAAAAAATTAATCACATGAAATTATATATTCATTAAATATATATACTTGAAATAAAGTACTCACTTTAGGCACTAATGGTGGAACGCCCATCTCTGCCATTCGATGATTGTTCTCCATCATTTTTTTCCTTCGCCTCTCTTCAATTGGATACATTTCTTGCTTTTGAAAACAAATATGTAATTAATTAGAAAAAGGAAAATAATGTGTAACCCAAAAAACTAAATATATGAGGGAATAGGGGGATTCATTGGTAATTTATCTATCAATTGTTTTAGAAGATCTTGAATGGATTTAATAAATCATACAAGTTGTAATGTTCACCAAGTTAGAAATATTGTTTGACTAGGTTTGAATACAGTTCAATTCCAATTTAGAAAATGCAATTCAAATAAAACTACAACCAATAAACATTGAAAATTCACATAATGGTCAAGTCAACTAAAAAATATTTGTCATCAATACTAAATCAATTTTAATGTTACCAACCTTAATAACCCAACTCGAGGTAAACCAAAAGAATTGAGAACATGGGTGAATGATTCTATATATTTTCAACCACAACTTCATGTTCACAATCAACTCTAAAAATTGGGATATTGGAGTCATCAAAAGAAATAAATGGATTGGTTCCAATGTCACTAGGGAAAGTGTCAATTCCATCATCACCATCATTAAAAATATGTCTTGGAATTACTTCAACTATGACATAAAATTCTGGTCGAAGTTGGTCTTTGACATAAAAAACTTGTTTAGCCATTGATGCCAATACATATGGTTCTTCAGTATCAAGAGTGCGAGTCGTATTAATTACTCAAAATCCACAATCATCAATACATGTTCCTTGTCTCATCATCGAATCAAACCAATGGAATTTTATCATTGTGACTCATCCATGAGAGTAATAATCCAATATTATTATTTTCTCAATTACTCCATAATAACCCACATTTTCATATCACGGTCTACTATCTGATGCACTTCCATAAAAATCTGTTGTGGTAGTAACCATAACACCATCATGTTGTGTTCTCATGTTCTTTTCACATTCAGTCACAATAAATTTGTACCCATTGATAACAATTGATTTACAGTCACGAACCACGGTATTAGGACCAAAAGCCAAAGCTCTTATTTACTTAGAGACAGAGTCAGCAGAAAAACTCAATACCTTCAATATAAATGACTATTAAACTTGATTAAATATTGATATAATTATTTTAAACAGTAATATTTTTACCATCAATTTTAACCAAGCAGAAAACTCTTTGCTATGCAAAGTCTCTCTCCTTCTCAAAGATAAAGAATGGTTCTTCCTATTTATCATTGTTTTATGTTCCCTATAGATAATAAATATAAATAGTTTAATAGATATATATGTACGATATAAATATTCAATTTAGTTACTTGATATAGTTATCGAACAAATCACAGTTGACCAAAACTATGCGATGTGCCATATCCCGCTCTTCATGGCTTAATGTCTTCAATGTATATGATCCTAGAATTCATCCTATTTGAGGAAATGATGGAAAACTGGTCTCAATTTTCTCATATTGTACTTCTTCATTTCTCATTGGTCTGTTCATTATTGTAGTATGATCAGAAAAATACATTGAGCAGAAATCCATACATTCTTGAGCAAAGTAACTGTTCATGATAGAACCTTCGGGATGATTACTATTTCGGACATTAGACTTTAATGTGTACATATTTATTTCAGTTGGATACATCCAATGAAAAGAAACTGGTTCTCCGAGAAGTATTTCAGTGGGAATATGGACAGTCAGATGCAGCATGCATGTGAAAAATGATGGAGGAAATATTTTCTCCAACTGACACCAAATTAATGGGGCATCTGTCAACATTTTTTTGGAAGAAAGACTTGGACAACTTCTTAGCACAAAGATCTCTAAAAACGTGGCACAACCGAATAAAAATCACCCTTACATTATTGGACAAAAGATGACCGATTACTATTGGAAGCAACTCATGTAGTAGAACGTGATAATCATGAGTCTTCAAAGATTTTAGATTCAACTCTCTTCTGTTGACCCGTTTAGATATGTTTCTTGAATAGCCATCAGGAACTCTAATAGTCTCTAATACTTCCAGAAATTGTTTTTTTCCATAGGTGTCATCACATAAGAAGCACATGGATGTTTCCATTTATTTTAACTGATACACACAGGATGAAATTATGGTTTGAATCCCCAATCCACCAAGTCATTCCGAGATTATAAATCATCTTTTATCTTCCCTTGACATTTAGAAGAACTTAAAGCAACATTTCTCATATATTATTTTCAATATGCATTACGTCTAAGAAATGACGTAACAAATTTGTTGACCAATAAGGAAAATAAAAAAAGATACTCCTCTTCCTCCAATTGTAATAGGTTTCAGTGGAAAACATTCTTTCTCTTTCCAGATTTCATTTGACCCTTCCCGAATGAAAAAATGGAATATTTAAATTCATTAAGCACATCAGTTCCAGACATACGCTGAGGTGGATCATTGGTCTCTATGATATTATCAAATCTTCAACGATTCATTCTATATGATGATCATTTGGAAAGAATCGTCGATGTCCCATAAAACTGAAACTACAACGATGTTTCAGTCTTTCGGATCGTGTATTATTCATAAAAACTGGGCATGACAGTTTTCCCTTCATGCTCCATCCAGACATCATTGCATAATCCGGAAAATCATTGATCGTCCACATAAATGCAACACGCATATGAAATATATCTTTCGAACATGCATCGTATATGCGTACACCCACATCCCAAAGAAGTTTCAACTCTTTTATTAAAGGTTACATGTATACATCAATATCAATGCCAGGATCAGAAGGACCAGATATGAGTATACTCATGAAAGTGAAAGGTTTTTTCATACACAACCATGGGGGAAGATTATAAATGTGTATAAAAACTGGTCATGTGTTGTGCGAAGTAAGCATCTGCCCAAACGGATTAAAACTGTCACATGAAAGACCCAGCCTCACATTATGCACTTCAGCTACAAAATCAGGATATTGAGCATCAAATATCTACCATTAAGATCCATCTGCAGGATGAACCAACTCATCATTAGTCTTATTTCTCTCGGTATCATGCCATCTCATTTTTATTGATATGTCATCAGACATAAAAAGATTCTGGAGTCTGGGGATCAATGGAAAGTGCCACATTACTTTCTGTGGAACATGGGATGGTGTTCCATCAGATTTTGATTTCCAGCGGGATGTGCCACATTTTATACAATCATTTCATTAAGCAGTTTCCTAACAGAATAAACTGCAATCTATTGGGCAAGCATGAATTTTATTTCTTGAAAATCCAAGTTCCTCAACTAACTTCCATACCATATAGTGGTTTGATGGAATATCTGCATCATCTGGAAGTAAATCCTTCAAGAGGGTAAGAATGTAATCAATTTCTCTATTATAAATCCCATACATAGTTTTCTCATGAAACAATCGGATTAAAAATTCAAGTTTTTTCATTTTATCATATTGTCGATATACTGGAGTCGTGGCAGCATCATTAAATTTTTCACCCTATCAATATCATCATTTTCACTAGATGTATCAGCTATCCTCATATCAAAGTCTTCTTTAGTCGAAATCCTTTCTTTTTCATGATGATGAATAAATGAAAACCGATCATCTAACAAATTCTCCATTCTAGTCCTTTCATTTTTATCATCACCAATTTGAGATTTCATTTTCTCCCCATTGTGATACCACACAAAGTAGTTTGCCTGAAAACCATTTTTGGTTATGTGGTTGCTGACTTCTTCAAGGGTCAACCAAGGTATACCAAAACAATTGGAATATATGCAGTGTATGTGACCACTATCTGAAGCATTGTGAAATGCAAAATCTATAAAGCTCTCCAAATTATTTTAAAAATTGCTTGAGATCTGATCGGTTTCATACATCCAACTTCTACCCATTCTGTAAAAAGAATTTACATAAGTCATTTTGTTATAAACAATTCAATAGGATTTAACTTTAATAGAAAATACATTTAAGTAAACGATAAAGGAAGAAGTTTCTAGTTGATGTAGTGAACTATTAAAATAATGTAAAGAACAAGTACTCATAAATCAAATTAAAATTTATTTATATTCATTTTCATTAGGTCTATAAGAGGAACATGCCACAGGTCCCATTATGTGTTATAGGCATCCCAAATTATTCACTCATGTTCAATAACTCATTATTGGCACCTCTATGGCCATACCTTTCATTACCCAATTACTTCCCCAAGTCAAGCACACCCCATGGGTGAATAAATTTTAGGCTTCTACACTAATAGGTTGTTCATGGCTTGTAAAAAGATTTAATTTCATTAGGTATAGACAAAAACATTTATTTTTAAATTTGAGATTAATAATAAAGTATGTCAATTATAACAACATTACTGAATTAAACTTGTGACTTATCTAACATTTTTATGGATGTCTACACATGCCAGAATGGGTAGTGAAAAGCACCCCACCCTCATAAAAGTGAGTATTGGAAAATAAGGACACATAATATACAACGTAAAATGAGAACCATATTTAATTGACCCTAAAGTTATATTAGTACAGTCATCTTAGGGGAAATGGAATATATGATCCTGGTTAACTGATGAATTAAAAAGCTCGTATTCCATATGTTGAACACTATCTAAGGTAAGAAATCATGTGAGGATGGGTTTACATCATTCAATTTCTTACATTCTAGTGAGAATGAAGGCTTGAATTAATGACTTGAGTTTACTGATTAAATGAGGGTAGAGGTTTTATAGGTTGTGTAAACATAATGATTAAATAAGGGTAGAGGATGCATACACTGTGCATGGTGGGGGAGTCTCAGACGATTTAGAAACTAAAATAAATTCCCATCATAGGTATCAATAAGAAACATCAGCATCAAAAGAAACTCCAAATAAAAAAGGACTAAAAACAAAAAAACATTTCAATAATTCACTACTATTCATGGTTTATCTACATGTTTAGCAGTAATTATATGTCTTAATCATGAACCACCTTTACAGCTCCTAGTTTTCACCAAAAAACATAAGGTAAATATCTCAAAATATATTTAAAACAACTCATTAATAGGATCAAAACGTAAATATAATCTTGAACCAACCATGGAATCTATTTCACAACACATTCTCACACACCAGTTATCTCATGTGTTACTAAATACCAAACATAGTCACATAGTGTACAATAAAAAATTACATTACACAAGCCTTATTAAAAAAAATCATTTTAATAAAACACTTTACTCAAGGAATTTTAAGGAAAACATTCATAAAAACTTTGATAAAAATTAATAAACACATATAAATAAATTTCCAAGTAACAGTTAATTACAAGATGAAGAAAAAGCATAAAAACACATACATAGAAAATCTATAATCCAACCACAATGAATTTTAGATGTTTCTTCTTCAATGGAGGGTTAAAGATTTAATTAATTAATTGGATTGGAATGGAGAAAGTCTAGATTAAATCAAAACAGAGAAATATGATATACACATAAAAATTAAAACTTAAAAATAAAATATGAGATGAATAACAATAAAAAAAGGTAGCACTTAAATATTTTATGTGTATAAAGAATAAAATACCTGATTTTAGATAATTCAGATGGATTTTCAGCAGTTCGGATGGGGGAAGTCGCGAGAGGAGCTGAGCCCTTGAGAGATGTAGGGTTCTATCGCGAATGGGGGAGAGGAGCAGGGGCCGACTGTATTTGGGGTAAACATTTACCAACGGTTTTTAAAAACTGTTGGTAAAGGGGTTTCCAAGGCACCCTTTCCCAATGGTTTACTAGAACCATTGGGGAAGGGTGCCTTAGACACCCTTTTACCAACGGTTTCTTAAAACCATTGGGAAAAGGTTTCTTGGCCCTTCTTTACCAATAGTTTAAGAAAACCGTTGGTAAAGAAGCATTGAGAAAGCCTCTATTCCCAGTAGTGACTCCTACAATGACCAGCAGCGGCAGCAGAGGCGGTGGCGGCGGAGGCAGCGACGGTCGCGGCGGCAGAGGCAGCGACGGTCGCGGAGGAGGAGCAAAACCCAACGGTGTGGAGGCAGCGGTGGAGGAGAAAAACCCAACAGTGGTAGCGGAGGAGGAGGAGGAAGAGGAGGAGGAGGATGAGGAGGAGGAGGAAGACGAGGACGCAGACGAGGAGGAGAACGAGGAGGAGAAGTCACGGTGGAATAGGGCCCTGGTTCAGCTTCCGCGAAAGCTTTACCGCATGCGAGAGAGGAGGGCCTGTTAGGGTTGTTAAATAAAAAACTATTGGAACCTTTATCAGCGCTTGTTGAAAGTGCTGATAAAGGTATGTTTTATCAGTACTAAAATAAAATCACTGATAAATGTTATAATTTTATATAAATTAAGTATAAAAAATTTTATCAGTGCTAAAATAAGCGCTGATAAATGTACCCTTTTATCAGTGCTAAAAAAGGAATTGATAAAGAGTATACCTTTATCAGCACCTATTTTAGCCCTGATAAAGGTTAGATTTATCAGCGCTTTTATCTAGAACTGATAAAGGTATACCCCTTTATCAGCGCTTTCTATTTTGCGCTGATAAAGGGCAACACTTCCCTTGCCCTGTTTTGTGGTAGTGACATGCAAGGAAAAACAATGAAACTGATAAATTAACTCACTTGAAAGATTATTTTTTATAAGAGTTTGATTGAATACACTCATAATTTTCTCAAGATAGTTGTTATGCCTGGTTGGGTTTGACAGTAAATGGTTTTAACCCATTCAGGTATATGGTTAGTTCAACCCATAGTATGTGGTCAACAATTTTGGTTCCCTGCAACCTTCCTCCATGGTTATTCATAAAGTAACCATTTTTGTTATTTTCCACTCTTATTGATGGACTAAGATAACTGGAATGATAAAATTGGTGTTTATATGCAACCTTTGATTGATGAGTTGAAAGCATTTTGAGTAGAAGGCGTGATATCTTTTGACTCATCAAGTAATGAAATGTTTAGAATGTGATCCACTTTGTTATGGACAATTAATGACTTTCCATCTTATATGAATTTATCTGCTTGGTGTATAAAATAGGATTTTTCTTATCCTTATGGAAATAAAATTAAAAAATAAACATGGATTATACACTATATAAAGTGTGCATATCCTGATCACATACACTTTCTTCCTCCACTATACAAGTTCAAAAAAAGTAGAGTATCGTTTGATGGGTGCAAAGAACATGACCCAACACTACAAATCATGAAAAAGGTTCAAATTTTCTCCCAACTTGACCAATAAAACATTTAAACTAAGTATGATTTTCAGGATTTTCAGTTCTACATTGTTTTCCATTCTTTTTATAATAGAGAGCGCAATCATAATTGGAAGAAGATAAGTATTTTATTCAAATTATCTTATTTGAAAGGAAACATTTTAAGGCACAATTTTGGTGTGATGCACATTAAGGAAAATATGTTTGATAATATATTTTGAACAATTTTGGATGTTATGGGGAAATCAAAGGACAATATTAATTCATAAAGTGATTTTCAAGAAATGATACCGGGAAAAAAATTATTTGTAGTCTGGGTGAGGGTAATAAGCCATACATTCCTTCTACATAGTACATGATGAGTAAAAAATAGAATGATTCATTTATTTCTATTTCAAAGATAGGTAAGGTTATGATGGTTATTGTGCTGATATTTCTAAGCTTGTGAATGTGTTGAGTAGGACATTACAGAGGTTGAAAAGCCTTGTTAATTTCGATTTCAATTCATGATCATTTGGTTACCCATGTTGTTGGGTTGTTGATTAAAGTTTATAATTTTTTTTAAAAAAATCTATTCAAGAAATCATTGAACAAGTTATTTAAAAAATTTGTAGTAAAATATTTTTCTCACTTTATTCCATTTAGAGATCCTCTTTACCCTTTTTTTTGGTTTTATGGTCCACTTGACTATACATATAACTGTTGAAATCATTATTGAAAGTTCCATATAATTTAGATGGATGGATCCAAATTATTTTTCCTTGAATATATTAAATTGATACATGAATAAAAAAGCTCATATGGAAGCTTCGATAGTGGAGGGTAATTTGATGGATGAATAAACTAATTTTTGTGTTGCATATCTTAATGATGTTTAAATGAAATTAGATAAAACCTTTTAGATTTATGAAGGCCCAATTGGATAAGGGACAATGTTTGATGTCGACAACGTTGAGTGGGTTTTATCTCATCAATATATGTTATTCAACACTCGATGAGTTATTCCATTGATACAATAAGTCATATGTTTGAACTATTATGTGTTTTTTTTGGATATTTAATTTTTTCCTTACCTCGTATTGAACTATATTTTAGTGCTCATATCATCAAGCTGAAACGGGAATGACCCCATGATATTTATTATGAGATTGAATACATTAATTTCAACTCATTTTATGAGTGGTTTAAGAATTATGTAAGCATATATAATTGCTTCATTCTTTTATTAAAATATATCAGAGGTTCATTTTCACAGTCCTTCCTTTCATTGAAATATATTAAATTTATAGGCCCATACATTTTGTGAATCAGGTATTCATATAATGATTGATGAATTTAATCAACTTACTGATGCTCTATTTATTATGACTAAACATTATATGTATTTTGATTCTAACATATTTTGATTTCAAATTAGTGACGATATGAATCAAACAATGAAAAATAGAGGTATCGGTTGTACACCCGTCAATCCAGGTTATTACCATAGTCTATTATTAGACATTATTGAAGTTATCTATAGTCATCGATTAAAATTTATATTGTTAAAGCGCATCTGGGTCGATTCAATTCATGAAACGAAAGTTGAAAATATTCTAATTTTCATTGGTAAAATTTAATAATATGTTGTATAAGGATGACCAAGTGAGGAATGAGACCTTCATATTAGCATCACAAACATAACAAGTTTACTTTGTTAGCACTGATTCAAACTAGAAAATTATGGTGAAAATGTTAGGGAGTTTTTCAAATTGAATGAGGAGACTAATATTACTACCTTTAGTGAATAAAATCTTGATCAAATCACTATAGACACATGAGAAGAAGATGTTTAATGAGTCAAGGAGACCATTGAAGGAGATTCAATTGATTTTCATGATCAATGAACGGTTGCATGTGATTTTTTTATAGTTATATTTATAATTACTCCATATTTGTTTAAAATTATATAAACTATTTGCTAAAAGTTACCTGAAGTAGCTTTATTTCACTTTTATAAATTCAAAAATATATAAGGGAGATTCATTTGTTGGTGGTAGTATATATGATTTTAATTTTATGTTAATTTAATATATATTCATATTTATAGAATTAGAAATTTATTTTTAGTAGGATCCATTGCAGGGCCTTGGTAGAGGGTTCATGATTGGAACTCTGATGTGTGACTAGGGGACTTATTTGATGACACATTTCATCCAGTTGGATGAAGGGTGAGTTCATTGATTCTTCACTTAAGTTATATTATAAATGACCTCCATAGATTCCCCAAGATGACTCATGAGTGGACATCATTCCTTTAGGAGATGATCATCGGATTATAGAGGGAAGTTAGGGTAAGATAAAAATGTAAAATTTCATGACATTATCTATAATTATTGTCAATAATGATTTTTTATAAATTTAATTTTATATATTTCCCTAATGAGTTTCAACAGATGTGTATTATTGAATGCTAAAAATTATAGAAAGATTACAAGGGAGGGTGAAGGGTGATCATCGGTCGGTCACCATTCGTGGGTGTTCTAGAAATCTTAAGATGAGTCTTTCTAGGATTTCTCTGAATATATGATTTTTTTAATATTTCATATGTTTAATAACTAAATACATTGAATGTAGACTGAGTAGAGTCATCAGTCACGCAGTCGATCCCTAAAAGGGACGCCTTCCAAACTCGATACTGATCATATGTCACAAATTCAACAAGCTGTACATTTTAAATTCATTTTTTATTAAAATATTTTAATTTTTATAATATAATATACATAAAAATATGTAATTGGAATTCAAAATATGTAGTTACATTTGTGAGGTGAGCCCATCGATCTTATGTCAGTGTGAATGAGGACTCACCGGGTCACTAGTTCAGATGTTACCGGTGTTATAGTAAGTAATTTATTTATTAAAAAAATATTTTTATATTATAGAGAATATTAATGTTTGTTCATTAATTCATTATATATATTCAATAGGTGAATTTTCACGCTGAGGTGACACAACTTCCATAGGATCAACGACATATTACTGCTCTCAAGATGAGATATTCCAGTTTGTTTTAGGGTGTGATGGATATGGTTATTCATTGGCGTATGGTACAAGTGTCCCACACCATGCGGTTATGAGAGAAGAGGGGATTAGTGCATGCATAGATGAAAGGATGCACACACAGGCTTAAGGAGGATGCCATTATGTAGGATACCAAGAATGATACAAAAGCTTATTTACATAACTATAAATGCATGTTTAGTAGCACGTTTAGAGGAGGTGGTAGCATAGTGTTTTGGACAGGTCATACACCCGCTTATTATGCACAAGTGCCAAAGGAGTGGGTTGTGTTATTTTAGTATTGCCATGAGTGTGGCATAGGATTTTCACAGTAGTTAAATGAGAGTGAATACTGGAAAGGAGTGTTTGAACCCTTATTCATTATTTTGAGAACAAAGCTTATGCAGTTTGTACCTTTTTTAATATCTTGTGGTAAATATAAGGAATTTTTTATATGCCTTTGATGGAGTGTATATTGATATGTTGTATCTTTATACTGGACACGAAATGTGTTCAAGGAGTTAATGAATATTGATAGTGTGAGTTGAGAGATGAATCTTGATGTTCATTTTCTATAAAAATCTACCATGTTCAACTATTTTTTGCTTTTGATACATGTATATCTTTCTCTTTCATGAAAACATGATTCGTTCTTTGAAACACTAATACGCTTCATTCATTTATTTCTTGAAAAATTTATCTTCAATTATTTAATAACAGATTCATCTTCAATCTTTCAATATTTTGATTAATATTATGAAATAAGACTCAGTGATGACAACTCACTAAGAACTTATATTGCACAGTTTTGAAATCTTATGGATTTTTATAGTAAAATTTCAGGATCAACTAACATCTCAACTCCTAGGAATTTCCATTTCAAAATGAATAAAACGAATATGTAAAAAACAGAATGATATTATGCGAACCATTTTTTTCAAATTATTTCCCAACAACCTTATTCTAGAAACACATCACATGTATCCTTTCCAATTTTTTATTATTATGTATTATGTTCTTTGCATTTATATTCATAGAATTTCTACATTGTTTATTATATGTTGTATATTTTTTTCTTATAATTTGTTTTCTAAAAGCATTTTATATACATCATTTTCACGGTTATGTTCTGAGTATTTATATTCTTATTCACTCACAAGGGTGGAAGTATTTTTTTTCTTTATTTAATATGTATTATAGGATTTGTTTTTATTTTTATATTTTTTTCCTATGTTTTTATAAAGAAAAGTAAATTACTTATATTTTTCATTCTCTTCCTATATTTCATATCTACGGGGTTAATTTGTTAAATCTAATATTTTATTTATTTACTAGATAGATTTTCTTATTTAAATATATAAAAATAAATATGAATAAAATTATCATTAATAAACATGTTTTTATTAAATATGTTTTTTTAAGATAGTAACAATATCTACATCAATATGATTCAACCCAAAGGTATAAAGAAAAAGGTGACCATAATTCGGTAGCATTTAAAAAACTCCCCAATTCCCCTCCACTTGACCATGACTTATATTCCCTCGTGACCCTCCCCTGACCTTGCCTCCTTCGGCCACCGCCCTACAGCACCATGCCCTTCCCCTCACCTTCGCTCTTCCCTTCCAGAAAAATCCCTCATCACCATGCCTCTCCCCTCAATAACATCCTCAGACATCGTCGTTGTCATCTCTTGCCTTTTCCACTGCCTGTCGTTTGTCACCTCGCCGGTGTTGACAGTCGTCCGCCACAGGTTTGCAACTCCACATTGCTCCCACTCACAATCTCTTCTAAGGTGATTGATTCTAATTTTTTCCGGTCTTTCTTTATTTTAACCTGAATATAAGATTCACAAACATTTTGGTTATTTTGAATCTTATATTGAATAATGTTTTTGTTATTCACTTGAATTATTTGTTTACAGTTACCAAAAAATCAATTAGTTATTCAATTTTATTAAATAAATAGAATTGATCTATTTCAAATGAATTAATTATTGAATTTTATAGAAAAAATATTTGTTTTATTAAATTATTTGAATATATTTTTAAATTTTTATGTTTTATTATATGTTTAATTTTGACATTGATTTGTATTTATGTATTTTTTTATATCATCATTATTGATGTGTAGGATATTTAGTTATGAAATTTCATATTTTTGTGTCTAATATTCAAAAAATGCATGGTATATTAAACATTAAATTTTTTTAAGTATAAGAAAAATGTTTTTCCTTAATGTTTCTATTTTTATATTGAAATTTTCTTAAGTAAACTACTCAATTGCATGTTTTTAAAATTATTGTCTTTGCATTTTTTTTTGTTTTATGTAATCACACACATATACATGTTTTTTAGTTACACTTAAAAAATTTAATCTATATGTGGTAACCATTTTAGCTGTTAGAAGTTTAGAATAACAATTATATCATTACAAGTACAAAATACAAGCTAGGTGATTTCTATGGTTTTACATTTTGATTATTTTACAATACTATTAAAAATAAATAGTTTTCTTTATTTTCTCTCATGGGACATCCAATAAAATTGGAATGATATAGAGAAGATTAGTGTGGTTAGTGTGTAAGGATGACTTGCACAAATCAAGAATAATTGTATTTTTTAAATTTGATTAAATATAATATAATTTATTTCACAACATGATAATTGAAATAAATTAGTATATGTTGTTATCATTTTGTTTTTTTAATAATTTTTTTCATATATATTATTTATATTTTATAATAATTATCATTTATACTGATATTTTGTTGGTTTATTTGACTAGATTCAATTTTAACAAGTATTGTTACTATATTTCAATTATTTATTATTCTACAGATACAAATATGTATAAAAGTTGGATTGATCTACCATATATATTTTCTATAAATAATTCTGAGGGGATAAATTAATTTATTGATTTCACTAATAGATTTCGAATCGAGTTTATTAGTTCATGAGGAAAATGTGTAAACAGATACACTCAATGATAGTTGATCCAATGAATGTAATGCTCAATGATAGGATAATCCATTTTTCTCTTGAAGAGAGAAACATCATGAATGAAGAAATTATAGGATATAAAATTCTTTATGGAGTAGTTGGAGAAAAATTGAGGTTATTTGAAATTATTCGTGATATTCATATTGAATTATTCCTAAATACACTGAATTTGGTAAATTATTATTTATCGTGGAGGTGTTACACTTAAAGACTTTGAATTATCACCCAGAAACCTTGTTTGATATGTTATTGGTATTATTGCATAAGCCACTCCTAGTTGGAGAAAAGATTACAGAGTTGTACTACTATACTCACAAGTTGACCCATAACTTAGGGTTCAATAAGAGACCATTGATGCATGTCCTAATAACTGCATTCTATTTAGAAATTAGAATGCATAACTCACTACTTGTACTATTTGTAACTCATCCAGGTGGAAGGGAAACAAAGTAAATCGAATTCATTAGATTCTTTCCAGAAGGGTCTTGAATTGTAGGAAGCAAATTGTTGCAATGCAGATGTGTCACTCCCCCCTAAAACCAAGGTTAAAAAGATTCTTCATGTAATCTAAAATCACTAAATTACATGACATTCAAGGAAAAATAAGGAAATTGATAAATTAACTCCCTCCAAAGTTTCTTTTTTACAAGATTTTGATCAAAGACACTCATAATTTTCCCAAGATAATCGTTATGCCCGATTGGGTTTGACAGTAAATTGTTTTAACCCATTTAGGTCTATGGATAGTGAAACCCATAGTATATGGTCAACAATTTTGGTTCCCTACAACCTTCCTCCATGGTTATTCATGAAATAATCATTTTTTTTAATTTTACACACTTATTAAGGGACTAAGATAACCCAAATGATATAATTGATGTTTATATGCACCATTGATTGATGAGTTGAAATCATTTTGAGCAGAAGGTGTGATAACTTTTGACTCACCAAGTAATGAAATGTTTAGAATGTGACCCACTTTTTTATGGACCATTAATGAATTCCAACTTATATGAATTTATCCGATTGGAGTATAAAATAGGAATTTTATTATCTTTGTGGCAATAAAAGTAAAAAATCAATATGGATTATGTACTATAGAAAGTGGGCATATCTTTGTCACATACACTTTCTTCCTCCACTAAACAAGTTCTAAAAAACATATTATTGTTTGATGGGTACGAATAATATAACCCAACACAAATCATGTCCGGGTTCAAATTATCTTATTGGAAAGGCAACATTTTAAGGAACGATTTTGATGCGATGCACGTTAATTAAAAAAATGTGTGATAATATATTGTGAAAAAATTTCGGTGTTATGGGGAAATAAAAAGATACTATCAACTCATAAAGTGATTTTCAAGAAATGGTATTGGGATTTTTTTTCATTTATAGCTGGGTGGGAGTAATAAGTCATACATGCCTTCTACATAGTACCCAATGAGTAAAAAATATAGCCATTTCTTTCTATTTTGAATATAGTTAAGGTGTGTGATGGTTATTATGTTAATATTTCTAAGACTATGAATGTGTTGAGTAGGACATTACAGGGGTTGAAAAGCAATTTTAATTTCAGCCCATAATAATTACACGATGAATAATATAAGGACCCGATCCTTATTCAACCCATAATTTCATTTTTAAACAAGAATCCATTTTATTGCATTTCTGAAGATCTTTTTAGGTTTAGAGTTTTAGATAATTAGGTCATAAATCGTATATAAAAATCCCATACATTATAAAGTGGACACTTCCTCTTATCACAATACAAAACTTTTAAAATGAAACATGTTTTCTTTTCATGACAAATCTTCATGATTTTCAACTTGACTTTATCATTGTTCCCGGTCTTCCTTAAAACCTGTGAAAAATGTTTGAAAGCATGGGATGAACAAAAAAAGCTCAGTAATGAAATAAAAAAAGAATAAATAAACCCGTTATTCCATTTCAAAACTATGAGATCATATAAGAGAGTTTTCCTTTAACATAATAACTTTGAGCTCAAATAATCGTTCATTTACACATGAAATCTGATTTACTACTCAAATTTTTTCATTAAAAAATTTATAATAAAACAAAAAGGAAAAGTCATAATCATGAGGGCTTCTTAGAAAACATTAGAACCCAACATTTTCTTAAAAAATGTGACTTTTTTTCTTTTAAAGTTCATAACCATTCCTTTCAACACAAGATAATTAACTTATCTGTAGCAATGTAGACTTACTCCATGGTTGATGGAATAGTGGACCGTTTTCCTTCTTTTTTAACCCATTTCGGGCTAATATTTCTTAGTGATAAACTCTCATATACTCCTTGTAAACTGTGCTCCTGGATTTTGATAGTGAAGTTATTCTGCCTCTTTGTGGATGTAGGGATCATTTCCCAAACCACTTAAATCTTTTTGTCTGGAGTGTTTCTTTTTTCCCTTTTATAATTCTATGAATTGTTGTTTTGTCACTATGACTCCTGAAGTTTTCACATTATTATAAAACATAGAAAAGTTATGGAGGTGCCTTTATACATCATCTTCATAGAATTCTTACAAGAACCCCTACCTGTGGAATAATCTACTCGGTTAATTTCAACATAATTCCTCGGGTTACTTAATCATTACCCAATAATTGGAGAGCTATAACAGGCTCACTCGTCATCACACACAATGTCCAATTACCATAACATACATGAAACACATTAAATATTTCATTTCCATCATCAAACTAATAAAAACATACTTTTGAACCCATAAGTAAAACATTTGTGGATATTGATTGTTGGAGTCTATATCCCACATCAAACTTTGGGTATCATGTCTTCTTTATCATTCATTATAAAATAACCCCAAGACCTCAGTTAGAGAATAATCCTGGGTATTGGGTCCACCTCTCTATCATTTTACATGGTATCAAAGAGGGTATAACCCAAACCCATCATCCCGTCTCTCTCTCCGGTCCAGGGTTTCACCAGGACTTTCCCTAAGGGGGAGAAACGACCCCCCGTGGCCAGCAGGCCCTTCTTTTCTGCCATCACCCGTCACCTGGAGCTCCCTTCCCTCCCAAGCGACCTTTGACCCTAGTAGTTCCCTCCTCCCATCGTGAGCAACCTCTGTCCCTAGTGACACCCTCCTCCCGTCGTGAGCGTCCTCTGTCCCTAGCCCCTCCTCCCATTGCAAGCGTTTACCGCCCCTCCTCCTGTCGGGTGCGTCTGCCACCCCTCCTCCCATCGCGAGCGTCTTCCACCCCTCCTCCCATCGCGAGTGTCCCCCCCCCCTCTAGTCACCGAAGCCTATTCTGGAAGCTCCTTTTCCTCTATTATCTCATGTGATGACCATGTTCGGCCTGTTCTCCTATCCACACCTAACAACCCCCTACGTGACGCCTCCAACGTGCTGCTCTCCCATCTGACACCTCCTGCGTGACGACCCTCTATGCATTCAACCCTTTCCATCGCCCCACTCTATGTGGATTTCCCAGCACCCAGTCAACTGGACTTTCCGGTGTGGCTTTCATGGCATCCCGTCGACTGGCCTCACGTGTGCGGCTTTCCTAGTGCCTCGTCGACCGGCCTTGCCTGTGCGGCTTTCCCGGTGTCCCGTCGACCCGCCCCATCTGTGCGGTTTCTCTGCTGCACCTCGCTGACTTGTCACACATATTCACACCTTTCATGTCAGACTCTGATCATGTCATGTGTTTTTCCTGCACGCTTCGATGCTCATAACCCGACTACTCATGTCGAGGCTCGATCTGGCTATTCCTATCTGCGTATATTATTTCCAGCTATTCCTACTAGTTCTGCATGATGGACGTTGTTCTACAGTTGACACATCTTTTTCAACAACAACTTCCATAATTTTCATATTTAGGGGGAGGTGTGACTGCAGATGATTTCTTTTTTGTTTTATCTTGTTTTGTAATCAAGCTGGGTATGACTAGTTTGGGGGGAGTGTTTTAAGTGTTTCTTGATTACTTTGTCTTCTTTGCATTGATTTCTTTAATTATGTCTCCAATCTAGGGGGAGTGTTGGAGTCTGTGTCCTACATCAGAGTTTGAGTATCATGTCTTATTTATCATTCATTATAAAATAACCCTAAGGACTCCCTTAGAGAGACATCTTGGCTATTGGATCCACCACTCTATTATTCTACATTGATATATCCCTTTCCCTTAAAACCCCATTTTCAAAATTAAAATACCCAGAACGAAGGGAATAAGAGTTTTTCATTGAAAACATGGAAGATTGTAAATGAAGTAAAACAACAAATAATAGTTATAGTGGAAGAAAAAATGTGTTATATGTTAAAATAGTATATTCCTTTTGACTTTTTTAAATATAGTTAAAACCTCCCGTATAAAATACGTATAAAGATTTCTTTTTAAAACCATTGAAATAAAGTCTAAAAAGACATAAAATGTCCTTTATAATTTATTTATTTCAATAGAAATACATTCATAAAAAATATTTTTAAGAATACGGTGATGGAAGAAAAATATTTAGAAAATAAACTTTTAAAACATTTAAAACATTTAAAACGAGGTTTTAATGTAAATTGTCCCTCACCTCAAGTGCAAATTTTCTCGTATGTTCTTTGTATTTTTGAATAATAAACATATGTTAATTATTTAATTGCTTAATAACTATTTTCAATTTTATTATTCCTTTTACTTAACTTATTTCCATGTTATACTTAATTACTTAATTGATTAAGTTTACTTCGAACGCTTTGAGGATGTTTGGTTTATAAGTCCAAAATGACTTTGGTAGGATGTCTATGGTCAAAAGTATCAAGATTATATCATTTAAATAATCTTTATCATGTTATAATTATCATTTTTATAAAAAAAATATACTTTCAAAACTAATTATTTAAGTAGAAAACAAGAACGTGAATTACAGAGGAATTGAGCAGAAGAAGAAGGAACCAAGAAGAATGAAGAAGAAGAAGATGGAAGAGAGAAAACTCGAGTGAAGACCCCCACCTCACTCGCCCAAGACTCACAGTCGAACCAACTATTGTCTTCCTCCTGCATCTTATTCTAGCTCCCCAACGCCCCTTTTATAATATGTTTCCTAACAGAAAGTGGGCCCCTCAGCAGATTCCTCCTGGGACCCACAAGCAGTTACACTATAACCTCTTTTATTCTAATGGACCGGCATCCCCCCAGTCCCATGGGGTGGAAGTAAAAACCCTAAAACTATACCTGGATCCATCAGATCTTGTATCATGTATCATCATCATAACAGGTGTGTTCCATGCACTACTACAAATACGGGCATTAACAGCGCTAAAAACGAGCTTTAACAGCGCTAAAAAAGCGCTGTAAATATCGGCGTTGATAAAGGGGGGTACCCTTTATGAGTTCTTACTAAGCGCTGATAAAGGGGTACTTTATCAGCGCTAAAAAAGCGCTGATAAATGAGTGTTTTATCAGCGCTGATAAAGGTGTAGTTTATCAGCACTTTTTTAGCGCTGATAAACGCACGATTTATCAGCGCTTTTTTAGGGCTGATAAATTCCCTCTCTACTGCTATGAAAAAATATGCAGCAGCACAGCCGAACCCTTGCAAGAAAAAATCAGCATCTCAATAAGCTAATTAAAGCAAGTATACCCATACAAAATTAACTCATAAATCATAAGATAATTAGAACAAGTATACCCATACAACAAGTATACCCATACACCATTAACATATAATTCATAAGTTAATTAAGTACATAAAGAATTCAATTCAGAATTCAGGGGGTTGGGGGGCTATTCAAGGGGTTGGGGTGGCTATCCAAGTGGGGGTAGGGGGTGTTCGGGGAGCTTTCCAGGGGGGTGGGCTGGCATACAAGGTGTCAGGGAGGCTTTACAGGGGGTGGGGGTGTCCAGATGGGTGGGGGTGTCCAGGGGTGGATTGGTGTCCAGGGGGGTGGGGGGCAGTCCTGGGGGTGGATTGGTGTCTGAGGGGGATTTCTAGGGGGTGGGCTTGTGTCCAAGGTGTCGGGGGGGATTTACAGGGGTTAGGGGGTGTCCAGAGGGGTGGGGGTGTCCAGGGGGTGTATTGGTGTCCAGGGGGAGTGGGGGAGGTCCATGGGGTGGATTGGTGTCCAGGGGGGCTTTCTAGGGGGGTGGGCTGGTGTCCACGGTGTCGGGGGGTGTCTAGAGGAGTGGGGGGTGGGCTGGTGTCCAGGGGGTGGGGGGTTGTCCAGGGGGTGGATTGGTGTCCGGGGGGTATTTTCAGGGGGTGGGCTGGTGTCCAAGGTGTCGGGGTCTTTACAGGGGGTGGGGGTGTCTAGAGGGGTGGGGGTGTCCGGGGGGTGGATTGGTGTCCAGGGCGGTGGGGGTGGTCCAGGTGGTCAGAGGGGTTGACTCGTACACGTCACCAAGGACCCTTGGATCGTTCTTATAAAAGATAAAGGAAATATGACTGCGTTTGGTTAGATTTTCATAGGTCAGTTGTTGTTTTCAATTAAAATTATGTCCATTTTAAACAAAAGAGAGACCCTTTGAGTGATAGCGGTCACACCGTGCCTCAGATTGAGGTGGGGTTGAATCATACACATCAAAAAGTACCTGTGGATCATTCTCCTAAAGTATCAACACAATTCGAATTCATTTGGTCAGATTTTCATAGGTCAGTTGTTGTTTTCACTTAAAATCGTGTCCATTTTAAACAAAAGAGAGACCCTTTGAGTGGTACCAGCCACACCGTGCCTCAGATTGAGGCAGGGATGGCTCTTACATGTCACCAAGGACCCTTTGATCGTTCTTATAAAATATCAAGGCAATCCGAATGCATTTGGTCAGATTTTCATAGGTCGGTTGTTGTTTTCACTTAAAATCGTGTCCATTTTAAACAAAATAGAGACTTTTTGAGTGATAACGGTCACACCATGCCTTTGATTAAGGCGGGGTTGACTCTTACACATCACAAATGACCCGTGGATCGTTATCCTAAAGGATCAACACAATAAGAATGCGTTTGGTCGAATTTCCATAGGTTAGTTGTTGTTTTCACTTAAAATCATGTCCATTTTAAACAAAATAGAGACCCTTTGAGTGATAGAGGTCACACCGTCCCTCAGATTGAGGAGTCGTTGACTCTTACACGTCAAAAAGGACCCGTGGATCGTTATCCTAAAGGATCAACACAATATGAATGCATTTGTTCAGATTTTTGTAGGTCAGTTGTTGTTTTCACTTAAAATCGTGTCCATTTTAAACAAAAGAGAGACCCTTTGAGTGATAGCAGTCACACCGTGCCTCGGATTGAGGCTATGTTGACTCATAAACGTCACAAATGACCCTTGGATTGTTCTCCTAAAGGATAAACAATATCCGAATGCATTTGGTCAGATTTCCTTAGGTCAGTTGTTGTTTTCACTTAAAATCGTGTCCATTTTAAACAAAAGAGAGACCCTTTGAGTGGTACCGGCCACACCGTGCCTCAGATTGAGGGGGGGGGATTACTTTTACACGTCACCAAGGACCCTTGGATCGTTCTTATAAAAGAAAAAGGAAATATGAATGCGTTTGGTCAGATTTTCGTAGGTCAGTTGTTGTTTTCAATTAAAATTGTGTCCATTTTAAACAAAAGAGAGACCATTTGAGTGATAGCAGTCACACCATGCCTCGGATTGAGGCAGGGTTGACTCTTACACATCAAAAAGGACTCTTGGATCATTATCCTAAAGGATCAACACAATCCAAATGTGTATGGTCGAATTTCCATAGGTCAATTGTTGTTTTCACTTAAAATCGTGTCCATTTTAAACAAAATAGAGACTCTTTGAGTGATAAAGGTCACACCGTGCCTCATATTGAGGCGGTATTGACTCTTACACATCAAAAATGACCCTTGTATCGTTCTCCAAAATGATAAACACAATCCGAATGCGTTTGGTTGGGTTTCCGTAGGTCAGTTGTTGTTTTCACTTAAAATCGTGTACATTTTAAACAAAAGAGAGACCCTTTGAGTGATAGAGGTCACAACGTGCCTCGGATTGAGGAAGGGTTGACTTTTACACATCACAAAGGACCCATGGATCGTTATCCTAAAGGATCAACACAATACGAATGTGTTTGGTTGGATTTCCGTAGGTTAGTTGTCGTTTTCACTTAAAATTGTGCCCATTTTAAACAAAAGAGAGACCCTTTGAGTAGTACCGGCCACACCATTCCTTGGATTGAGGCATGGATGTCTCGTACACATCTCCAAGGACCCTTGGACCTTTTTTATAAAAGATCAAGGCAATATGAATGCGTTTGGTCAGATTTTCGTAGGTCAATTTTTGTTTTCAATTAAAATAGTGTCCATTTTAAACAAAAGAGAGACCCTTTGAGTGATAGCGGTCACACCGTGCCTCGTATTGAGGAGGGGTTGACACTTAAACATCAAAAAGGACCCGTGGATCGTTCTACTAAAGTATCAACATAATCCAAATGCATTTGGTTGAATTTTCGTAGGTCATTTGTTGTTTTCACTTAAAATCGTGTCCATTTTAAACAAAATAGAGACCCTTTGAGTGATAGCGGTCAAACCGTGCCTCATATTGAGACAGGGTTGACTCTTACATGTCACAAAGGACCCGTGGATAGTTCTCCTAAAGGATCAACACAATACAAATGTGTTTGGTCAGATTTCCGTAGGTCAGTTGTTGCTTTCACTTAGAATCCTGTCCATTTTAAACAAAATAGAGACCCTTTGAGTGGTACTGGCCACACTGTGCCTCAGATTGAGGCGGGGTTGACTCGTACACGTCACCATGGACCCTCGAATCATTCTTATAAAATATCAAGACAATCCAAATTAGTTTGGTTGGATTTTCGTAGGTCAATTGTTGTTTTCAATTAAAATTATGTCCATTTTAAACAAAAGAGACCCTTTGAGTGATAGCGGTCACAATGTGCCTCGGATTGAGGTGAGGTTGACTCTTACATGTCACAAAGGACCCTTGGATAGTTCTCCTAAAGTATCAACACAATCCGAATGTGTTTGGTCAGATTTCCGTCGATCAGTTGTTGTTTTTACTTAAAATCGTGTCCATTTTAAACAAAATAGAGACCCTTTGAGTGATAGCGGTCACAACGTGCCTCAGATTGAGGTGGGGTGGACACTTAAACATCAAAAAGGACTTTTGGACTGTTCTACTAATGTATAAACACATTCCGAATGAATTTGGTCATATTTTTGTAGGTCAGTTGTTGTTTTCACATAAAATCGTGTCCATTTTAAACAAAATAGAGACCCTTTGAGTGATAGCGGTCACACCTTGCCTCGTATTGAGGCGAGGTTGACTCTTAAACGTCACAAAGGACCCGTAGATCATTCTCCTAGAGTATCAACACAATCCTAATGCATTGATCAGATTTCTGTAGGTCAGTTGTTGTTTTCACATAATATCATGTTCATTTTAAACAAAAGAGAGACCCTTTGAGTGGTACTAGGCACACCATGCCTAGGATTGATGCGGGGATGGCTTTTACACGTCACCAAGGACCCTTGGATCGTTATTATAAAAGATCAAGGTAATCCGAATGCGTTTGGTCAGATTTTCGTAGGTTAGTTGTTGTTTTCACTTAAAATCGTGTCCATTTTAAACAAAATAGAGACCCTTTGAGTGATAGAGGTCACACTATGCCTCAGATTGGGGTAGTGTTGACTCTTACACATCAAAAAGGACCTGTGGATAATTCTCCTAAAGGATCAACACAATCCGAATGTGTTTTGTCGTATTTCCATTTGGAAGTTGTTGTTTTCACTTAAAATCGTGTCCATTTTAAACAAAATAGAGACCCTTTGAGTGATAGCGGTCACACCGTGCCTCGGATTGAGGGGGGGTTGACTCTTATACATCACAAAGGACTCGTGGATCTTTCACCTAAAGTATAAACACAATCCTAATGCGTTTGGTCAGATTTCCGTAGGTCAGTTGTTGTTTTCACTTAAAATCGTGTCCATTTTAAACAAAATAGAGACCCTTTGAGTGATAGTGGTCACACCGTGCCTCAGATTGAGGCGGGGTTTACTCTTACATGTCAAAAAGGACATTTGGATTGTTCTCCTAAGGTATCAACATAATACGAATGTGTTTGGTCTGATTTTCGTAGGTCAGTTGTTGTTTTCACTTTAATTCGCGTCCATTTTAAACAAAAGATAGACCCTTTGAGTGATAATGGTCACACCATGCCTCAGATTGAGGAGGGGTTGACTCTTACACATCACAAAGGACTCTTGGATTATTCTCCTAAAAGATCAATACAATCATAATGTGTTTGGTCATATTTCTGTAGGCCAGTTGTTGTTTTCACTTAAAATCATGTCCATTTTAAACAAAATAGAGACCCTTTGAGTGATAGCGGTCACACCGTGCCTCAGATTGAGGCGAGGTTGACTCTTACACATCAAAAAGGACCCGTGGATCGTTCTCCTAAAGGATCAACACAATCCAAATGCGTTTTGTTGGATTTCCGTAGGTCAGTTGTTGTTTTCACTTAAATTCGTGTCCATTTTATACAAAAGATAGACCCTTTGAGTGGTTCATCATTCTTGCATGTTGCTGGTTCATATCATCTGTTAAAATGGGAAAATGACTCATTGGATAAACAATGTTTTATTTGATAACAATTACAATTTTCCTACGAACATTTATATACAACAATGTTTCATCTTTTGATCCCCTTAACCCCTCTCAAAAATGAACACCAATTGTACATGTCCCCAAGTCAGATCTTCATTGTATTTGTGTACAATCTTCCATCAGGTATGCGGCCCAATCATTTCTGAACACATCTATATCATCTTGTGAGTATGAGTCTTTTTGACAGTCATAGTAGTACTGAAAAATATAAAAATAATTAATTAATAAATAACTTAAACGAACTAGTAGTTGTTTTTGAAAATACATCTTTAGGGATGCTAGTTTGTTGATGAAAAATGATCTCTTTTATAAATTTAAAAACATAATAACCGCAATAATTATCATTTGTTTGTTTTGGAAACTGCAAAAAAAATGATCATTAGGAGAATAAGTAACTTGTGTTGAGATGTGTTTGGATAGTGAAATTTTATTATATATACCCTGATATTTGTTCAGACGTAGTACTTGCTCGCCTCCCTATGCTTAGCCCCTGTCCTCATTACTTTTTTTAGACGATAATGATACACCACCATATCATAACATAATCCTTAGTAAAAGATAATATAAATTATATTAATTGATATTTAGACCTAAAACGTAAGATGTAGTGTCTTAAAGATTCACAAACTCCATCATGTGTGGTCGGTTTGATGTATATCCTTGATTTTAATCCAAAAAATAAATCTTCGGAGTATCCAAGTTCATCGAAATTAGCAACCAATGTTTCCTAAAAACACAAAAAGGAATAAGTAATAAAAGAAGTGAAAATATAATTGATATTCTTTAATCGTAGAGTATTACCACTGCATGGTTGCTATTAAGAAAAGCCTGTCATCTTTAATCTTGCTTTCAAATGTTTTCAGCAAGCTATTCACTATTGCATCCCTTTTTTATGGCTCTATTTTTGTTAAGTGTGTTGATGTGATATGAGGACTAACGGGTCCAAATCTTGGCACATGGGAAAATTCCTTCAACTATTGTTCATAAATGCATCTGTCGACAATATAAAATGCATTTAGTCATAATTTGAATAGTAGATCAGCTTTTAGAAAATCAATTCATGGAAACATACCTCATATATACATTTACAACTGTGACGCCTAGCCAACCATTTTCAAGGATTTCATTTACATTTTCCGTAGCAACAAAATCTTGACTTTCCTCTCCGTATATATTCTCTTCAAAAACCACTAGATGACTATTACCATCTTTTAGCTTTGTATCCACATGAGTCTTCAATGCTAGTAAATTTGGATAGAGAACAAATGGTGTTATTGTGCTTTCAGTAGCTCCTTGGGATCAGTTTCTCGATCCTTTAGATGGTTTTGAGCCGACGTTTTTCACCCCCTTCCCTTTCTCCATCTATAACAACAATCATTGGTTTAGAACCTATTTTCATTAATTGTTAAGGGTTTAGCTTGAAAAAAAAGGAAATAAATACCTCTTTGTCCGCATGTACTCTTAAAAGTTGTGACGACCATGCAATGAATGTCCCAATATCCTTTTGGACCATATGAATATCATCGTCATCAAGTGGAATAGGTAGCTCTGCATTTGGCTCATGAGCTACAGTAATCATCAGTTTTAGATGATCTTTCGAAAGTGGTCTATTATGCAGTGTGTCGTCCGGGATATTGAACACTGTAGACCTTTCTACAAGGTGATAGGTGGGTGTTGACAGATATAAATCACAATCATTATCACCCTATAGAAGATCAGTACAGAAAAATTATCAGTATTTTTCCGATTCACATTTCATGGGAACAATTATTAGAATATTGATCACCATGGCTAAGACTGTTCTTTGAGGTGAATGGCTCGCCTCAAAGTTGGTGGGGGTGGGGCGAGATGTTCAGGAACTGGTTTTTCCTGATTTGTGTCTTCCCTTTGCTTCCCACCCATAAAATTTGCTAGCAACTCTCCCTTCCATTGCAATCATTCTTCAAGGGTTGCTATTTTTTCGCTCATTTGTTCCAATTTTTCATCTGTATCATCAATTTTTTTCTTCTTATCAAAATATACTCGGGGTATCACCCCAAACCCTGCACCTCTTACATGACCGTATTTTTCTGGCTGTTTCAAAGCCGTCGATAACAGGTCTGTATCCGCTACAGGAGTAGCTGATTCCTGTGACTGTCGGATATAGGAAAATAACTAATTATTTTTTTGTAATAGCAATTTTAAAAAAATATTTTTATCGTTGTGTCATACTTACACATATTTCCCACACTTTCTGTGTGTTCTCATCTACTAACATCCCTTCTCTGTTCACATGTGCCTCCTTACATAGCACATGACGTGGGATGGAAGTGCATTTGGTTTTAGACTCATCAATCTACATATAAACATAGAAAGATAATTATGATATTGTTTATTGGAACCTAACAATATTACTGTAAATTTAAAATACGTACCATTTTCTTTTCTAATGAAGCGTACCCCATCTTTGCTTTAAGATAGGGGTATGTTGGTTTTGATGCACATTCTTTATTTTCAGTACAGAGTGTCTATTTCATAAATGAAATATTGACAATCAAAGTGATGAATAAAGGTATCCTGAAACAACATATTATCACCCACAATGTACCTGAAACTTATCATCCCCATGATGGCCAATAAATGCATCCCATGCTTCTTGGGATATCAGGTGAGCATAGACAATGGGTGGGTGTGGGTTTATTTAACCTTTAGAATCTTCCAGGTGGAATCTTATTAAAATAGTGTGAAAATCTCAATGAATCATTCCTGCAAGCCTTAGTACATAGTCCTTGTGTGAATCATCTACTATAAATGTACTCTACAAGAGATTGAGAAGAGTAAGACATTGTTTCATTATTTTATTTTCTAGTAAATTAAAGAAATAAATTCATAATGTTACCGTAATTTCTTCCCAGATCACATCCTTTAGCCCGGACAGAACATGGTGCCATGAATCTATGTCAATTGGCACACGTTTCCGAGTGAAAAATCCAATGTAGCTGCTAAACATAGCCATTTTGGGATTCACATGTTGACCTCGTGCATTCCATCCGACTTCAAATTTGATGCCTTTGCTTTTCGCCTTAAGAATTTTGGATAACACCATCAAACTACGACGCACCTGTGTTTTCTGTGACGTCGGTCCTTCATTCCTGACCATTTCATCGATATCAACATCATCTATATGTTCATCTGGAATGGTATAAACGACATGTACTGATGGTTATTGGACCTCAACATTAGGAGCAGTAGGAGCCGCAATAACAGGAGCAGCAACAACCGCAGCAGGAGCAGTAGGAGCTTCAGCAGGAGGAGCAGCAGGAGCAACAGGAGCCGCAATAGGAGAAGCAGCATCAGCAGCATGATCTACAGGAGCAGCAGGAGCAGCAGCAGCCGTATCAGTAGGAGCAGCAGGAGCTACAGCAGAAGGAGCATCATGAGTAACAGGAGCTACAACAGGAGCAACAACAGCAACATCATGAGCTGCAGGAGCAATAGGGGCAGCAGCAGCCTCAGCAGTAGTAGCTTGAGAGACTTGTTCAGCCTCAAGGTTAGGAGCACCAGATTATGCAGAAGTCATTATCTGCAAAAGTGGTTGAACAGTTAATTCAAATTACATAAATTCAGTAATGATATGATAATAACATGAGATAACAAGATCTATATTAAAAACAAAATATAACCTATTTACTGAACTCTCTTTCTTTTTTTCAAAGGTTGAAGGGATTTGACACCTCTATCGACTATCCAAATCCCTTCATTGTGGTCTCCTCTAACATACAAAACATCATCTGCATTGGGACCGCTCCGAAATTATTGCAACGTACCACTAAAAGGATCATCCTCAACTGAATTTTTCTCGGAACCTTCCGTAGTTTTGGAAGATAATAGAACAATCGACCACTTTCAATTTGTGGGATCTGGAACATAAAAAACATGTACCTCTTGTGATTCCATTATAAACTGTTCGTCTTTGTACCCTTCTTTACTAAAAACAACTTTCACAAATCCCCATTCATCTATTTTAACACCACTGTTGTTATAAATCCATTTGCATTGAAAAATCATCAATTGGAATATCATATAATCCAACTCCCATATTAGTTTGATAATTCCAAAGTATGACATATTTGAATAAATTGGATTTCTGTCCTTACTACCAGAAACATGCATCGCTTCAGCCACTAGTGTAACTCCACTATTTTTTATGGTAATATCTTCATCATGTTCATCTGTATAGAATGTATAACCATTACTTACATAACCACTGTAAGATAATACATACACACTTGTTCCAGCAGCTAGCCATCAAAGTCGTTCTGAAATTGAATTCGGATTTTCATCCAAATTCTTAAAAATATGGTCCTAAAACCATCCTATAAGCTGGTGATTATGTGTATCTGATAACCATTTTTCATCACTTGATGGATTCAACTGCCTAAGAATTTCTTTGTGAGTTTCAATATATGGAGCAACCTCCCAACTGTTATGCAAAACATAAAGATGAGCCTGCTCCCAATCTGTAGTACTGATTGTCACAACTTCTCTTCCAAAAATTCCCTCACCCTCAATGCGTCTAGTGTGATGAGATTTCGAGAGACCAATGCTTTCCACATCAGATAGGTATTCAGTACAAAATTTAATGGCTTCCTCAACAATATATCGCTCCACTATACAACCCTCTGGCCGACTTTGATTTTTGACATACCCTTTCAAAATATTCATATATCGTTCAACATGATACATCCATCTATAGTTCACAGGACCAAAAAGTCGAATCTATCTCACCAATTGAATCATCAAATGAACCATCATATCAAAGAATTTCGGTGGGAAGAACACTTCTAATTCACATAATATGATGAAAATTTCTTTTTCCATAGCTGGAAATTTCCCCGGGTCTAAAACTTTGATACATATAGCTTTGAAAAAGAAACAAAGTTTGGTTAACGTATGATGAACATTCTTGGAAAAAATGCAATGTAAAGCTATAGGGATTAGATCTTGCATCAAAACATGGAAATAATGTGATTTCGAACCTTTTAACTTCAAATCATTCATTGACACAATGTTCTTGATATTTGATGAGTTCCCCTCTAGAACCTTTACATCATTGATGAAGTTGCAAAACTGATATCTCTCCACCCTAGAAAGAGTTTAAGCAGCTGGAGGAAGAAACATTTTATTTTCACCCTTCACGGGAGCCAACTCTTCTTGTATTCCCATGTCAACCATGTCCAACCTTGCCTTAATTCTATATTTTGTTTTGCCAGGGGCATTTAGAAACGTTCTGATAACACTGTCACATACATTTTTTTTCTACATGCATCACATAAAGAAAATGTCTGACGTACAAACAATTCCAGTATGGTAATTAAAAAAAACTGATCTCTTTTTTCAACCGATTTTCGTAAGGTTTTTTGAAAATGGTTTACCAAAAATAGTGTTCAGATATTTTACTTTCTCAAACAGCTGATCACTTATTAGTGGAGACGGTGTTGCGTGTTTTTCTGAAATTCCATTGAATGATGTCGTCCAATATCGGTACTTATGCCGACGAGGTAGAAATCTACGATGTCCTAGAAACACAGATTTCGATGAATGTTTCAACCTAATTGATTCTGTATCTTCTTCACACACGGGACACCCTTGAGTTTCTTTAATTCTATAGCCTGAAAAATTTCCATAAGCAGGGAAATCATTTATTGTCCCATAGAACATCGCTCTCAATTTGAATTATTCACTTTTATAAGCATCATACAACATTACACCTGAGTCCCACAATAACTTCAAATAATCGATCAAAGGATCCAGATAAACATCAATATCGTTACCTGGTTGTTTTGGTCCTGATATAAGTATAGATAACATGATGAATTTCCTCTTCATGCATAACCAGGGTGGAAAGTTATAATTTACTAACATAACAGGCCATGTACTATGAGTGCTTGTTTGAAAACCAAAAGGATTCACTCCATCTGTAGATAACACAAGATGAAGGTTTCTCGGCTCTTTTCCAAATTCAGGATACTCATGATCAATTTTCTTCCATTGAGGAGAGTCGGCCAGATGATGTAATAACCCATATTTATTTCTTTTATCTGCATACCACGACAATTTTCTTTCGGTTTCTTCACTTCTATATAGATGCCTAAACCTTAGAATGATTGTAAAGTACCATACAAATTTCGTAGGATTGGATTTATCTTTCTTGTATCGAGAAAAACCACACTTTGGGCATTCTGTAAGTGATTTTTACTCCTTGTGAAACATTATATAGTCTTTCGGGCAGGCATGTATTCTTTCAGAAATCATTCCCATCGAGTGTAGCATTCGTCTAGCTTCATATGTCCGGCTTGGGAGCTCATTATCTTCTGGGAGCATATCATTCAAGAGAGCAAGTAGTTCCGTAAAACTGACATCACTCCATCTGTTGCCTTCTTTCAATTTATACAACTTCATTACAACTGATAATGTTGTATACTTAGTGTAATCAGCATATAATGGTGTCTTTGCACAACTCTGTAACTTCTCAAAAAAATTTGCGCAATCATGGAGTTCATCTTGAATTGACTTTGTCATTTCCTCAATACAATATTCATCATCATTGACATCTATAATCACATACTCCATATGGTCTTCTTCATTATCCATATTTGTATTCATATCTGACAATCCATAAAATGCAGTTTTATCCCATCCAGTAGCTACATTCGCTTTTTTTCCATGTTTATTCCAACATTTATAACTCCGATCTATTCCGTGACATATCAAATGTTCTTACAACTCCTCTGTAGTAAGTAGTCTAGAATAACAACAATGTAAACACGGACAAAGGATTTGAGAAGGATCCTTTGCGTGATCCTTTGCAAACTTGATGAACTCTTTCACTCCATTCTCATACTCTATTGTTAAACGATTAGCATCCATCCAATCTTTATTCATCTTCATCCTATTTGAATCTAAAATATTAGTATTTATGGTTCAAGTACACAAAAAAATAATTCCAAATAAAGTATAATATAACCAATTCCTTATAAAAATAGTGATTAATAGAGCCTAACCATGAGTATTTATTCATCTTCATTAAATATAATTACTTTAGATTCATTATAGTTTCCTCAAATCACCCTAGACCAAACACAAGAATAATCAAGAATGATACATCTAACACTCCTAGGTCTCTGCCCTATATTCAATATCATCATGCCTAAGTACCCATATATCCACACATACACATGTCACAAACACATATAAAACCATATCCACATCAGAACCAAAGTACCAATATGGATTTCAATCAGGTTACTCGACTCAAGTGGTGGTGTGTAAGAAATAATAAGAAAATATAATAAGTATATAGTCACACATAAATCTTAGTAACATGTACCAATATGGTATCTTAGTATTTACATATTTCCAACATTACATACTTTCATAATCAAAAAGATGGAAGATATATAAAAACTGACTTAAATGAACAATGTATATAAAACTCTTATATAAATTAGATGGCATGAACAAAATAGTTCTATAATCAATGTCATGTAATAATAAAAAAAATTATATCATAGTAACATGTATCAAACCCTATGGTATGTTAGTTTCTAGTAATATGATCCTCACACAACTCAATCAGTGATCTTGGCTCAATGTGCGAACACATCCCATGACTCAGGTCATCGAGACTCAAATTCCCATTGGGAAAAAATCATGTCATAGTATGTTTAAGTTAGTATTTTCATCATAAATCTAGTTCTAGGAGATTATATCCTAACATTATTATCCAAATTACCAC
Organism: Viscum album; assembly: GCA_963277665.1. Lineage (NCBI taxonomy): Eukaryota > Viridiplantae > Streptophyta > Magnoliopsida > Santalales > Viscaceae > Viscum > Viscum album. Next base: position 650,308,896 of record OY728119.1, read on the forward strand.
TAAATAACCTAGCTTCATATACTTCAATTCAAATAATCAACCAAACATGGGAAAATAAATCATTACAAATAATTTCATTTATTACATTCAAATACACAATTTTAGTTTTCAACATGAATTTTCATTTCAAAACCAAATCATAGGTTTTCATAAAATCTATTACCTTTTCAAATCATATTATATTCTAATATTTTTTTTGAAATCAAGGCTAATTATTTTATAAAATATTCCCACTAAAATTTATAGTTTCTCAAATCATTCAATGACACAAAAAACAACTAAGAAGGGGATTTATTTCAAAAATACATGCCTCTAAAATCACAAAAAAAATCCACTTTAATTCAAATCATATTAAATTATTTTTATAATTCATATTGAATAAATCAAGAAAAAAAGTTTCAATTGTGTGGAAGAAACATTGTGGAACCACCTTCCTTTAATTAGTGATCAACCCAACTTAACACCCATAATGGGATCTATCAATGAATAATATTCACTAAAAAGATGATGATCTATCACTCTATAAGGAGGATATAAGAGGAGATATAGGATTTCCAAACGATGAGAGATCCCCTTATCAGAGAGAAACCAAACACATCCACTGGAGCTTCTATCCGAGAAGAAGGGAGTTTAGAGGAGTTAAAATGACACTTGTAAGCCTTAAAGAATCAAGATTTCAAATGAGAGTTTTGTAGGGGAAAAAAGAATATAAAATGGGGCTCATGTAATTTAAGACTATAAAAAAAGATACCATGTTGCAACCTCCCATGGACACGGTACAAAAAGGATTTAGACAACCATACTATGGTGTAGACTTCTTGTCATGAACTAGGCCAGGTTGCCATCCCACTTGACACCTGACCCAACTCGTTGGAAGGTCCAAAGGGAATTACCAATCCCCATGGGTTGTAACTAGTGCCTTGGAATTGAGTAACACCTTTGGGAATGGTTTTTTCATGTAAAAAATGATAAATATTACATAATAATCAAACACCATATCATAACCAAATTTCACAATATAATAGACCAAAAGATAACACTGCAATAGGGGATAAGAATTTAATAATTTCAACCAAAACCAAAATAACAAAAAAAAGGTAAGGGAACCAACAATACAACCAAGCCTCTATGAAACATGAGGGTCAACATCCCCATTCCACAACCAATAACAGTCACCAAAAGTGGAACTACTAGCACATATATCCACCATCGCCACCAAGGGATCCTTTCCTTTAACTGGGTAAAACATAATAAGGTCTACATAAACCCGAGGTTGTATATATGGTGTGAGCCAAAAAACCTAGTAGGACACAAAAAAAATAGATTCCATGTAATGACATTATGATAAACATTAACATGTTATTTTTTTAAGAAAAAGGAAGATACAATTTAAAAAAAACATTCTTTTAAATAAAAGAGAAAGTAAACATGACAAGATAATGGTAAGAATAGTATGAGCACTATAGAAAATCTCTAAGGTAATAGGGTTACTAGGGTCCTAGGATCCTTGTACTCTTGGTGATCACATCTCTTAGACATGAAGGTCCTATTTGAGCCTCCAATCCCTAGTAAATGAATTTTTAGTTAGTGTTGTTATGTATATCCTTATTAAGGAGACCAATCATCGGCCTGACTAATTCACCTAATATACTAAACCTAGTCTACCCACCTAGATAACTAGGATTTCATTGTGCTCAATTCCACCCCTATATAAAATTATATCTATTTTATAAAATCACACTTCCAATAATAGAAACACACCTGACAAACAACTATTTACAATAGTCAAATCATTATAAAACCCTTACGCACAACAAAAAAATTGGAAAACATGTTTCCCACAACCCAGACAATTTATAAAACCATTTTAGAACCAAATAAATCATATTAAACACCTAAAACAATGTCAAATAATGGAACAACCTACCTATTTCTTGATATCTTCACAAAACTAGAATGAAACCACCAACTGAACTAAGGAAAGGCCCTAAGGATACAATTAAACACCATAACCAAAAACAAAAACAATATTAAAAAAATATTTGGAAAACATGCCTTAAAGGTAGGTCCGACAAACCGAAGAGGGAATTGCGGGCGGCAGAGGTCTGGAAACGAGAAGCGAGGGAGGCGGAGGTCCGGTAACGCGAACTCAGTGGGAGGCAGAGGGGAGTCGCAGGGTTTCAGTACCGCGAAAGATTTAGGTCACGATAAAACGAGGGCACTATGTGACCAACTTTATAAAAAAAATGGACTACAGTTTTATCAGCGCTAACATTTTAGCACTGATAAAGGTTACCATGTATCATCATTAAAATTTTAGCACTGATACAGGGTAACCTTTATCAGCACTTTTTCTTAGTGTTGATATAAGGGGGAACTTCCCTTGCCCATTTTTGTAGTAGTGATGGCCAAGGTCCTACCCTATGGATTCATAGCGGAAGATAACCTCCTCTAAGGTTAGTACTTCCACATCCACTAATGAATCAACCTATTGAACTAGAGTCTAATCCACCATTGCACTGTATCCAATCACCAATGGGGAAGATCCCTACTATGAGAGGCATCATCAACTAGACAAATAATCAGCGCATGAAACCTTATATGTGAAATAATCACACTCCAAGAGTCAAATATCAAAACCCAAGGTTGTCCTAGATGCCAACTCCCATAGCGTTCACATGGCAATCAAGAGGTCCTTCATGCAATTCACTGAGGAGGACTCCAATCACATCTTACCAACAATTCTATGGAGGGAACCCACTCACCTTCTGATATCATATCTTGGTCCATACTGAGGATTGATCACAGAGCGAGGACTACTAACCCAGAACTTGATCGCAACTGCAACTGAAATATCACAGGGATTATCTCCCTCCTCAACAACCAAGGTCTAATCAAATAGAACTCTCACCAAAATAAATGACAAATACCTATCAATAAATCTATACTTGGTTTAAAAGCTGATGTTATACAACCACAAGCATCACTTGATCAAAATCAGGGTATCACATACCATCCCAAGGTCATTCATTGACCTGATTACAACCTATGTGTGCTCCCTCAATCAAAATCCACACAAGAGCCTATAAACCTCTCCTAGTAATAGGGGTATATTAAGATTCCAAAACATGATCACAGTATGAATGGGAACCTCTCAAGGTCCTATAAAAAGCCCATCACCAAAACCTCACTAAACATCCCATGCTAGATTAACCAACCCATCACCCAATGGAATGTTTCATACATATGGCCCCAATAATATCAGGCATCATCATGCAACAATAGATAAAATAAAAGTAAACCATAATCAAGATGCATATAAAAAACATCAAATCTTTAGAAAATAGGGTATATCCCTCATGACGTTAGATGAACCAAATACTTTAACAACCCAAGTTCCGTTGACTTTAATCAAAGCACGATTCAACCCCACTCTGTAAAAAGTTAATTAGGGCATCAAACACCCACTTTACAAGATCAAGGGCCTTAGCCTAAAAACAAATCAAATGCCTGGGAAAATATACCCAAATAAAAACTTTTCATTCCTTTGAAAAACAAATCAAATGCCTTATTCTAAAACCATTTTAATAGGAAACATATACCGAATTTACCCACTCTAGGCCCTAGTATGGAATTATAAGGAACAACTTCTTGGAAAGTCTCCCTTTTGTTTTGAAATACCAATTCAAAACCATATTTTAAAACACCTCTATCCATTTAATTTCATTCAAAGTGTTCCTTCTTTGAAACCCTATTTTTAAAGTCCACAACCACTTCTATTTGGGAACCGAAAATGCAGGTACTGCATCTGGAAAGGCTACAAGTTCATCTAAAAATGCATATTTTCCCCAAGACTAGATTGTATTTTTGGGAACTGAAAATGCGGGTGCTGCATCTGGGTGGGAAAAAAATCGTCTCAGGTTCACTGTTGAACCTGAGGGTCAGGTTTTCCAATGGATTTCCGCCACATCCCGAAATTTCCAGCGACGTGGCGTCTATCCATTGGCTGAAACCCAACCTGAGGGTCAGGTTGGGGTGCCCAACCTGAGATGATTTAAATCCATCTGGGTGGTGAGGGAGACTGGGGTCTAGTATATTGGGTGGTTAGGATACTGTGTCTCCTGCTCTACCTATTGGAGTAACCTGTACTAGTAAATATTATGGCTTTGGGGAGGAGGTTTTTGGGCAAGAACCTCGGTTTTCTAAAATGAATAAAGTTGCTTCTGAATTTACACCTTTTAGAGATGTTGGAAGAATTTCTGGTTCAGATGGTTGTTTCCCTTATGCAGATGAGGTTTTTGGGCAAGAACCTCAGTTTTCTACTCATATTTATATGGAATTATTTTATTATTAATAAAAAGAGATACTTTTTACATATATCCATTATATCAATAACTAACGTGGAAGATAGTTTTCCATGTCGGTGATGTGAAAAACTATATTCCATATCGATTATTATTATAATTCACATTGAAAACCCCTTTAAAATGAAAAATTGAGGAACTTTTCACGGTTATTTGATATGGAAGGTAGTTTTTCACATTTTATTTTTAAAATAACCAACGTGAAAAAATTATCTTCCACATAATTTATTTTAAAACTAATGTGAAATATATTTTTGACATCGGTTATAAAAATCCAACATCAAAGATAATATTTTCTTAAATAAATTAAATTAATATTACTATTAAGAAACCTATTATATAAGAAAACTGCATAAAAACAACATACAATTCCAATAGTTTTACAATAAAAAATTACAACTAAAATAGTTTTAAAATTTCATAGTTAAAATACAAAATATACGTTACAAATATAAAGAGACTAAAATAAAATCAAATTTGTGAAATAATCAGCCCATACTCCCTATAGTTGATTTTCCCATTTCCATTATACATGTTAGGATCCTAAAAAATATACAAATTAATAATAAATAATTTATCATTCAATCTCAATATAATGGTATGATAAATAAAAGGAAAATTGATAATAAAACTTAATTTTGTCAAAAGTTGTAATTGTCTTGGCTCTAATTATTTTATACACAAACCTCATCACATAATACCCACATTTTACTTGCCTTTGTTGATTATGACAATTTTGTTTCAAAACAATTGAAAATAACATTTTAAATATCTGCTAAATTACTGTACTTATTAAATAAGTCACCATCGCACACATATACCCTAAAAAATCCTAAAAATCCATAAAAACCCTAAGAAACCCAACCAAACCCCCAAATAATCATAAAATACCCTAAAGAGCCCTAAAAACACTAAAAAACCTTTAACAACCCTAAAGAACCCTAAAAAATCTTTAAAAAACCCTAAAAACCCTTAAGAAACCCTAGGAAATCAACCCCAAAAACCTAAAAACCATCTCTTCTTGCTGACTAGTGATGGTCCTTTCATGCCATGTGTGAAAATGAGAATTATGAAATAAAATAGAAAATTATTATAATATTTAATCATTTAAATAATCAAACTTCTCTAATACCACTTTAAAGTTGTCTGACACGTCATCATGCATGGAGCTTGACCAGTGACAAATATTATCTTACGGACAAAAAATACACATCTAATGGTCAATGGTATACAAAAATATAACATTAGTGGTTATTTAATTAAGAAAAATTTCACTCTAATGAAATATATGTTTCATACTCATGAAGATAAGTATCCAACACTTGATTATTTCATTCTGGAATCTTTGAGAAACATATTTGGTTATTTCTCTATCATGCATTATTCTCATTACTGGAGAAATAAATTTTGAGTCCATGAATCTATACACTGATGTTGTATTATAGAGAATACAAAGTGTATGCTGATACCTAATAAAAAATAAACATAGTTAGCAAGTCACATCAAATTGATGTAATTAAAAGTATTGAAGAATATGGAGGAATGAACTCAATACCCAAGGTTCCTCTATAAGGGAGGCGTTGAGATTATTTTATAATGAATACTAATGACCACATCAGACCATAAGTCCGATGTGGGATACTGACTCTAACACTTCCCCTCAAGCCTAGATATACCTAACTTAAACACATAAAGAAAAAACAAAGCAATCAACAGACGCTGCAAACACTTCCACTCAAGCTGGACATACCGAACTTGATTACAAAATAAGACAAAACAAGGAAAAGATAAATCATAATGGATGGTTCTCCCCCTCAATAAGATGGATGATGCAACTGAAAAAGATTGGTTGTTAAGCTGAACAAGAGGACCGATCGACAGAACGTCGGGAAATCCGCACAGGCAGACCGGTCGTCAGAGGCATTGGGAATGCCGCACTGGTGGTGTCGGACATCGGAGTGCTGGAAAAGCCGCATTGGCTTGACGATTTTTAGAGAGTTAGGAAATCCGCATAGGCGGGCTGCTGCTGGAGAGGAGGCTGAAAATGCTGGACACAAGATGAAACCAGTGAGGCGGACTACCTCACAGAGGAGAATCAGACGACCTTGCATAGGAGCAGCGAATGAGGGTAATCCACAGAGGAGATCTAGTTGCTGCTGATTGGATCTTGACGAATGAGAGGAGGTTCATATACGAAAGGGGATGCGATCTCCAGGAGGGGATGATGACATAAGAGGGGCGTTGGGATGGTCCGCCACACATGGAGTTGGTGCGATAGAAAGGAAGCAGATGACGTCGCGGTGGAGATTTTCCCACAGGGAGGGTCATCGCGCGAAGAGGATGGATCTGTTGGAAGGGGAGAGTGGACGAATTGAGACATCCACGAGAGATGGGATCTATCCTGAGAAGTGGCGGGGTCGATGGGAGGGTTCGGTGGGATGGGGTGCATTAGATGCTGCATAGGGAAAGGCCAGAGACGGTGTAGAGTTTATGCTCACTATGGGCGGAGGGCACCACATGGAGAGGAGGCCGCTTTGGAGGGAGACAGCAGGAGGGTTCTATCAGAAGGGAGCCATCGGGAGGGAGTCATCGAGCGAGGATAGGCCGACTGTTGGAGGGGCCGACGTGGAGGGCCATTGAGGGAAACAGGGTCGGAGGGGCGACAACAAATGAGGTTTACTGGCTATGGAGGGTGCCGCCCCCCACATGGAGAATTGTTGGAAACCCTAGACGGGGAAAATGGGAGGGAGAGTTCAGGGTTTGAAACCCCCCCTCTTATACCATGTAGAAGAATATGAAGAAATGAACCCAATACCCAAGGTTCATGTCTAATGGGAGGGAGAGCTCAGGTTTACAAAAACCCCCTTTGATACCACGTTGAAGAGGCGGGGCCGATGGGAGGGGTCGGCGGGATGGGGCAGATTAGATGTTGCACAGGGAAAGGCTAGAGACGGCGCAGAGTTCACGCTCGCTATGGGAGGAGGGAACCACATGGAGCGGAGGCCGCTCGGGAGGGAGATGGCAGGAGGGTTCTATCAGAATAGAGTCGTCGGGAGGGAGTCGTCGGGCGAGGAGATGCCGACTATTGGAGGGGCCAACGTGGAGGGCCATTGAGGGAAACAGGGTCGGAGGGGCGACAACAAATGAGGTTTACTGGCTATGGAGGGCACCACCCCCCACATAAGGAATTGTTGGAAACCCTAGATGGGAAAAAATGGGAGGGAGAGTTCAGTTTTTGAAACCCCCCCTCTTATACCATGTAGAAGAATATGAAGAAATGAACCCAATACCCAAGGTTCATGTCTAATGGGAGGGAGAGCTTGGGTTTAGAAAAACCCCCTTTGATACCACGTCGAAGAATATGGAGGAATGAACCCAATACCCAAGGTTCATCTCTAAGGGAGACTTTGAGGTTATTTTATAATGAATTCTAAAGACCACATCAGAAAATAAGTCTGATGTGGGATACAGACTCCAACAGAAATAAATATAATAATAACATGGAAAAGACTTGAATTACTGCAGGACCCAACATATCATCATCCAAAAGCTCTAAGACATCTTTCTTACAAATCATCACCAAAAAAATCATGCCACTTTAACATTCATTATCAGTTAATACATATCTAATAATATAAATTAATATGATGATAATTTGTATAGTGCTTCAAAAAAATCGGTGTGTGAAGTCGAGTGGTAAGTTGTTGTACTGGTCTTGATGGCCAAGTAAAAAATGTTTGACCCTCTGTTTAGCTATAGAAACCTCTTCAGCAGAAAAACAATACTCTAGTCGATGCTTCAATAATATCTTGTACCATTATTCTAACCAGTTTATCTCCATATGTTGATGATGTAAGATATCTCTAATATAATGTATTATCCCATATGCTACAATATGATGATGTAGATCCTTAATATATAATTCATATTAGATAGACAATTTACTACTACAAAACATGACTTTAATAGTTCTAGAGAAGTGTTGACTACCATAGTGTGATTAGAAGCCCCATTCTTTTATCAATGCTGACAAATCGAGCCTTTATCAGCACTTGTAAAAGCACTGATAAAGGGACATACCGCAGCGTGCTGTAATAGCACACAACAACACCAGAAACGACATAAAAAAGAATCAAAATCAAGTATCAATATAAAATTTAAATGAAATAAAATTTATAACACAAATACAAGAAAAAAAACTATTATATACATTTCAAACATTGGTTTATACAATTACATGAGTAAGTAAAATTTATTGCATACATTAAAAAACATCAATGTTCCTTTGTCTTTTGCCCCTGATCCAGAATCATGCTATTTCCGAACAAACCACCCCTACTCGAGCATTATAAAACATCTGTATAAGAAAACAATTCTTATGTTAGTAATAATATAAAGAAATAAATTCAACAAAAAATGTTAATCTTAAACTAAACTTTGAGTCTTATCAGGAACACTGGGTATCAAATTGAGTTGTGGTTGATTCTTGCACGTCATACCATTTCTTGTTTGTGTTCAAACATTATCTATGTGAAAATTAACTAAATACTTATAAGATAAAAATGATGAGTAAATTAATTAAGTAATAGTAGATAAAATTATGACAAAAAAATCTAGGCCCGTTTACTCGGTTTTAGCGATGTGATGCGTGTTTTAAACTAAAATGATACTTATTAAATAAAAAGACACACTTGGAGTCATATCGATCAAACCGTACGTCAGATTGAGGTGTAGCTGATTCCTACATGTCTCAAATGACTTATTGATCTTTCTCTATAAATATAAAAATAATCCGAATGTGTTTGCTCAGTTTTAAGTACGATACTTGTATCTTTTACTAAACTTCTATTTTAAACTAGAAACACACACTTTGAGTCATACCGATCTCATCGTGTGTCGGTTTGACATGAGACTGATTCCTATACATTGCAATGACTTATGAATCATTATCCTAAATTATCAAGACAATTCTATTGTGCTCACTTGATTTTCAGTGAGTGACATTTTTTTGAATTAAAATTCCTAGTTCAAACTGATAATAAACACTTTGAGTCATATCGGACACATCGTACATCATATTGAGGTAAGATTGATTCTTACACGTCACAAATGACTTATGAATCATTGTCCTAAATTATCAAAACAACCTGAATTCGTTTGTTTGGTTTTGAGCATGTTAGTTATCTTTCTTACTAAAATTAATGCAAATTTTAAATAAAAATACGCACTTAGAGTCATTCCAATCACACCATTCGTCAGATTGAGGTGAGACTAATTCCTACATTTCCCAAATGACATATGGATCATTGTCTTAAAGTATAAAAATAACCCGAATATGTTTTATTGGTTTTGAGTACGTCCCTTGTCTTTTTTACTAAAATTTCATTTTAAAATAGAAACACACACTTTGAGTCATACCGGTCATATCGTGTGTCAGTTTGATGTGAGACTGATTCTTACATGTAAAAAATGACTTATGAACCATTTTACTAAATTATCAAGATAATTCGAGTGTGTTTGGTCAGTTTTCAATGAGTGACACTTTTTGAATTAAAATGTCAATTTTAAACTGATGATGAACACTTTGAGTCATATCGGGCACATCATGTATCAGATTGAGGTATGGTTGATTCCTACATGTCAAAAATGAGTTACAGGTCATTTTCTTAAAGTATCAAAATAATATGAATGCGTTTTCTCGGTTTTGAGTAGGTCATTTGTCTTTTTTACTAAAATTAATTTCAATTTTAAATAAAAAGACGTACTTGGAGTCATAATGGTCACACAGTGCATCAGATTGAGGTGCGACTCATTCCCACGCGTCCCAAATGACTTATGGATTGTTTTCCTAAAGTATCAAAATAATTCAAATGAATTTTCTGAATTTTAAGTATGGAACTTTCCTTTTTTACTAAAATGTCATTTTAAACTGAAAACACGCACTTTGAGTCATACTGATCAGATTACGTGTCGGTTTGACATGAGACTGATTTCCATATGTCAAACAAGACTTATGAATCATTGTTATGACAAGATATGGCTAGACACTCACTCAAAACTACCTTTCAAGTCCCATCAATCCTACCTTCTATCTACCAGGACAGCCTAGACCACATACCGACTTCAATAGAAGATGCTTAACCTGCATCTCTTATACCACGTTTTCACGAACCAGCCCGAATATTCGGGTACCCTGATACACGAGCCAACTTTGACATAAACCAAAGGGTGTTCTTGATCCTCACAGGTTGGCAAGTAGAACCTGGAATCATACAAGATCAAAGTTGGAACGATCTTTCCACAAAACATCGGAAAATAAAAAAGATACAAGTCAGTATATCAACACTCCATAAGGTGAATGTACTAAAATTCAAATAGGTAAAATAGTACCCAAGCAGATATATAAACAACTCAATGGAACATCAACCCAAACTACCATCAATAACCATCAAAAGTCTCAACACCCTATGTAACAAATGGACATCAGCTCCACCGGTCACCATTACCACTCCACGACCCCAAGGATCAAGAACATCCTCCACCTCCAAGTGGTGCTTTTCCTTTGCTCGGACCTGATCTAAGAAAATCTACAATCGCATGAAGGCAAAGGTGTAGGGTGTGAGCTATAAATCTCAATAGAGTCTCACCAAGTGTCCCATAATATATTCCATTGTCAATAAACAAATCATGCTTTCAATTTAAATAAAATTGGGCATGGCATAACATATCGTTTGCATATTTTAAACAAAACACGATTTATTTTCAATTGTTGTAAAACATTTAAAACATGTATCAAATTAACATTTTATATAAAAACATTTATATAAATCATTTTTCATGAGTAAAACAGTTCTATAATCAATGAAATATATAATCAAATAATACACAACAAGCACCGTGTTCATCTTCCCTAAAGTACATTAGTTTCTGGATATAGGATCCTCACACTTCTCAAATCAGTGATCATTGTTAAACATGTGTGCACACGTCCCTCTGGCTCAGGCCTAATATGACTCATCAACATCCTATTAGGGAAACTAGTTTTTTTAGAGTTTTCATCGTCAATCCATTGTTAGGGGATTATGATCCTAGCATGGTTGTCCCAAATAACTCACTAACTACACAAGATCTCATGTGATCAATTAATCAATAAATAATGGGAAAATCATCTCATTTCAGATCAATTATCATTTAAAATTCAATTTCCGAATTTTCAGTTTCAATATGAAAATTCAATTTCAAAACCAAAACACATATTTTTCATTATTTAATGTCTTTTTAATACAAAATCAGTTATAAGTTTTCGTCATTTCAATTTAATCCATCTTTCTCAAAACATTTCTGAAATCATTCCATCATTTTCAAAATTCACCCCATAATTCCAATTCTATTAGAATTGGTGTTTTTTCTCAAAATCTATGCCATTTCGAATTTCACAATCAAATAATTTTAACTCAAGGTTTTATAAATCATTTTAAATCTATTTCAAACAAATCAAGAAATTCAAGGTTTCAATTACATGGAAAATCTCAAATGGAACCACCTACCTTTAAATCAAGGAAACAAACAATCAACACCCGCAACAGGAACACCAACAATGATCGAAGGAAAAGAAGATCTATGAATTGGATTTTGAATCAAGATATAAAAATATAAGGATTAGATCCATTGAAATAGAGTTTAGATCCATACAAAAACTGATGATCTAATACTCTCTAATGAAGAGAGGAAGAAAGATCTGAAGAAAACACCCAAGAGGAGATCCATTTATCAGAGAGGGATTAGATCTTTCATCGACACTTTGATTCTCCAAATGAAGAGGTTGGAGGAGTTAAAATTTCTTCTAGGGATCCTACAAGGATGAAAAAATCTTAATAGGGGAAAATGGGGTGATTAGGCACTAAAATCGGGGGTTCGTGAATTTTAAAATATTTTTTGGATCTTTAAAATCCATCACACATAGTTAGCTGGAGGGGGGGTGCACGGCTAGGGGGAACCATACACCATCAATATGCCTCTTCTATTTGGGGTGCATGATTTGGGAAGCCGCGTTCCAAATGTGCATTCCCCACTATCCAAGTGGTACATAGTTTGCACTGGGGGGTATAGTTTGGTCAAACCATGCGCTAACCGTGCACAACCCAAAAAGCCTCCAAAAATTCTCAAAATCTCCTGGAACGACCCCAAAACAAATATCAACTTAAAGGAGGTCAAAACAAGGGTCAAGGAATACCTGAAAGAAGTAAAGAGATATTACATTTCTTGCAGTTTCTTCTTCCTTCGGTCTAGTTTTCATCCCATTCTTCTTTCCATGCTTTGATGGCTGATCATCATCATTCTAATGAAGTTTCTCTTGTTGTTGTTGGTGCGATTGTGGCACGATGTTATTGAAGGGGTAGATTTTTCTTACGGGATAGGTGATCAAAGATCCGTGTTCTTGTTCCATTGTCGAGTGAATAACATTGAACCATTGAGGTAGGGGATTCGTTGCCTCTCCTTTATTTTATGTTCAATCATAAAGTTACCATGCTTTAGCTTCTTTGGGTGATGGTGGAATTAAACCTAATAGAGAAGAAACCAAATTAAATAAGAATTGGTTTATGGGTTTAGTGATCGCATGTGTTCTTCCACCGTGATCATAGTTTTCCTCTTGCTTTACTAGATAATGTGATATCTATGTTATGCCTTTGTAGCTTGTATGTTATGTTTGAGTTAACATGTTTGATGAAGTTGGTAAAGAACGTAAAGCTGGTAATTTATTGGTTGGCTAAATAACTTAAAGAGGCATGTTTAATGAAACTGTTTTCTTATAATTTGATGGAATTCAAATTCATGCTCAATGCATGTTTAATTAAATATGTTATTCCATGCGTTAATAAAATTGTATTAAAAACTTGAAGTTAGAGTGCTTGTTGTTACTAATTAAAGGCATTATTAATGAGTTTTTTTCTTCCTTAAGTTTGTTGAAACTAGAATCTTATGCTAGAGAGCTTGTTTAAATAATCTAATAGCTTGTTAAAGTAGATACCTTAGGTTACCCGTAGTTGTAACTTGTGATAAATGAATTAGTTAATTCAAGACAGAATACAAATCAGTTTTTTAATAAAGATAATGGTTTCTGGTCAAGAGTGGTTGTTTACTTATGAAGGTTGAATGCCTTGTGTTTGGGGTCGAGTGAGCTAGTTTGCATATAAAGGATAAATTCCTTTTTTTAGGGCAAGTCACCTCGTTGACTGTTTTTTTCTTTTTGCCTTCTCTGTACTCTGGATGCGAGCCTTGCTATGCGATGTGATATGAGTCTGGGATGAATGATGAGATATGGGCAGGGAGACTCAAGGTTGTGGCGACAGTTAATGCCTATGACGATGAGATGCATGGTGATGTGCATGATGGTGTTGGGGATGACATTGGGATGATGGAACGAGTTGAAGTTGGAATTACCATTGTTTTGATGAATGTGGAGATTCTTGCTTGTTAATGTTCTGTGTAAGGATTGGATGTTAGGTTACTTGTTTATTTGCATTCCTTTTTCCATTTCTTGAGAACCTCGGTTTTTTACTCATTTTTATATGGAATTATTTTATTATTAATAAGAAGAGATACTTTTTACATATATCCATTCTATCAATAACTAACGCGGAAAATAGTTTTCCACCCCGATGATGTGAAAAACTGTATTCCATATCGATTATTATTATAATTCTCATTGAAAACCCCTTTAAAATGAAAAATTGTGGAACTTTCCACGGTTATTTGATATGGTAGTTTTTCACATTTGTTTTTTAAAATAAAAAGCATGAAAAAATTATCTTCCATATCATTTATTTTAAAACTAATGTGAAATATATTTTTGACATCAGTTATAAAAATAACCAACATCAAAAATGATATTTTCTTAAATAAATTAAATTAAAACTACTATTCAGAGACCTGTAATATACGAAAACATCATAAAAACATACAATTCTGGTAGTTTTACAATAGAAAACTACAACTATAATATTTTAAAATTTCATAGTTAAAATTAAAAATATATGTTACAAATATAAATAGACTAAAATCAAATGAAATTTGTGAAATAATCAGTCCATACTCCCTATAGACGATTCATCCAATTTCCATTATACAAGCTAGGATCATAAAAAAGATACAAATTAATAATAAATAATATATCATTCAATATCAATATAATGGTATCATAAATAAAAGTAAAAATGATAATAAAACATAATTTTGTCAAAAGTTTCAATTGTCTTGGTTTTAATTATTTTATACATAAACCTCATCACATAATACCCACATTTGACTTGCCTTTGTTGATGATGACAATTTTGTTTCAAAAAAATTGAAAATAACATTTTAAATATCTGCTAAATTGCAGTACTTATAAAATAAGACACCATTGCACACATATACCCTAAAAACAATAAAAACCCATAAAAAACCCTAAAACCCCCAAAAAAACCCCTAAAGAATCCTAAAATACTCTTAAGAGCCCTAAACGACCCTAAAAACCTTCAACAACACTAAAAACCCTAAAAAATCCTTAAAAACCCTAGAAACCCTTAATAAACCCTAGGAAATCAACCCCCAAAACCTAAAAATCCTCTCTTCTTGATGACCAGTGATGGTCCTTCCATGCCATGTGTGAAAATAATAATTATGAAATAAAATAGAAAGTTATTATAATATTTAATCATTTAAATAATCAAACTTCTCTAATACCACTTTAAAGTTGTCTCCTACATAATCATGCATGGAGCATAACCAGTAAGCAATATTTTCTTACGGAAAAAAATACACATCTAATGGTCAATTATATACAAAAATATAACATGAGTTTATATTTAATTATTAAAAATTTCACTATAATGAAATATATGTTTCATACTCATGAAGATAAGTATACAACACTTAATTATTTAATTCTGGAATCTTTGAGAAACATATTTGGTTCTTTCTCTATCATGCATTGTTCTCATCACTAGAGAAATAAATTTTGAGTCCATGAATCTATACACTAATGTCATATCGTAGTGAAAAAAGTGTATACTGATACCTAATAAAAAATAATAATAGGTAGTAAGTCACATCAAATTGATGTAATTGAAAGTGTTGAAGAATATGGAGGAAAGAATTCAATACCCACGTTTCCTCTCTAAGAGAGGCTTTGAGGTTATTTTACAATGAATACTAAAGACCACATCAGACCATAAGTCCGATGTGGGATACAGACTCCAACACTTCCCGTCAAGCCTAGGTATACCTAACTTGAACACATAAAGAAAAAACAAATCAATCAATAGACACTGCAAACACTTCCACTCAAGCTGGACATACCCAACTTGATTACAAAATAAGAAAAAACAAGAAAAAGATAAATCACAATGGATGATGCTCCCCCTCAAGAAGATGGATGATGCTGCTGAAAAATATTGGTTGCTAAGCCGAACAAGCGGACCGATCGACAGAATGCTGGGAAATCTGCATAGGCAGACCGGTCGTCAGAGGCGTTGGGAATGCCACACTAGCGGTGCCGGACATTGGAGTGCTGGAAAAGCCGCATTGGTTGGCTGATCTTCAGAGAGTTAAAAAAGATGCACAGGTAGGCCGCTGCTGGAGAGGAGGTCGAAAATGCTAGACACGGATGAAACTGGCGAGGAGGACTGCCTCACAGAGGAGCAGCAGACGACCTTGCATAGGTGCAACAGAAGAGGAAATCCAAAGAGGAGATCCAGTTGCTGCTGATTGGATCTGGATGAACGAGAGGAGGTTCACATACAAAAGGTCATGTGATCTCCAGGAGAGGATGATGAAAAATGAGGGGCGTCGGGATGTTCTGCCACACATGGAGTCGGTGCGACAACGAGGAAGCGGATGACGTCGCGGTGGGGATTTTCCCACAGGGAGGGTCGTCACACGAAGAGGATGAATCTATTGAAAGGGGAGACTGGACAAATTGATACATCCATGGGATATGGGATCTATCATGAGAAGAGGCGGGGTCGATGGGAGGGGTCGTTGGGATGGGGCGCATCAGATGTTGCACTGGGAAAGGCCAGAGACGGGGCATAGTTCACGCTCGCTATGGGAAGAGGGCACCACATGGAGCGGAGGACACTCGGGAGGGAGACGCCAGGAGGGTTCTGTCATAAGAGAGCCGTCACGAGGGAGCCGTTAGGTAAGGAGAGGTCGACTGTCGGAGGGGCCGACGTGGAGGGCCACTGAGGGAAACGGTGCCAGAGGGGTGACAACAAATGAGGTTCCCTGACTATAGAGGACGCCGCCCCCACATGGAGAATTGCTGGAAACCCTAGATGAGAAAAAATGGGAGGGAGAGTTTAGTTTTAGAAAACCCCCCTCTTATACCATGTAGAAAAATATGAAGAAATGAACCCAATACCCAAGGTTCATCTCTAATGGGAGGGAGAGCTCAGGTTTAGAAAAACCCCCTTTGATACCACGTTGAAGAATATGGAGGAATGAGCCCAATAGCCAAGGTTTATCTCTAAGGGAGTCTTTGAGGTTATTTTATAATGAATTCTAAAGACCACATCAGACCATAAGTTTGATGTAGGATACAGACTCCAACAGAAAGAACTATAATAATCGACTAACATGGAAAAGACTTGCATTACTGAAAGACCCAATATATCAGCATCCATAAGCTCCAAGACATCTTTCTTACAAATAATCACCAAAAAATCATGCCACTTCAACATTAATTTTCAGTTAATACACATATAACTATATAAATGCATATGATGATAATTTATATAGTGCTTTGAAAAAATAGGTGTGTGAAGTTGAGTGGTAAGTTTTTGTACTGGTCTTGATGGCCAAGTAAAAAATGTCTGACCATCTGTTTAGCTATAGAAACCTCATCGGTAGTGAACAATACTCTAGTATATGCTTCAATAATATCATGTACCATTACTCTAAGCCAGTTTATCTCCATATATTGATGATGTAAGGTATCTCCAATATAATGTATTATCTCATATGCTACAATATGATGATGTAGATCCTTAATATATAATTCATAGTAGATAGACAATTTACTACTACAAAACATGCCTTTAATAGTGCTAGAGAAGTGTTGACTACCATAGTGTGATTAAAAGCCCCAGTCTTTTATCAATGCTAATAAATCGAGCCTTTATCAGCACTTGTAAAAGCACTGATAAAGGGACATACCGCAGCATGCTATAACAACACACTGCAACACTATAAACAGCATCAGAAAGCATCAAAATCAAGTACCAATATAGAATTTAAATGAAATAAAATTTACAACACAAATACAAGAAAAAACACTATTATAGACATTTAAAACATTGGTTTATACAATTACACAAGTAAGTACAAATTATTGCATACATTAAAAACATCAATATTCCTTTGTCTTTTGCCCCTGATCTGGACTCATGATATTGCTAAACAAACCACCCATGCTTGAGCAATAGAACACATCTGTATAAGAAAAAAATTCTTATGTTAATAATAATATAAAGAAATAAATTAAACAGAAAATGTTAATTTTAAACTAAAATCTAAGTCATATCGGGAACACCGGGTATCAAATTGAGTTGTGGTTGATTCTTGCACGTTATACCATTTCTTGTTTTTCTTCAAACATTATCTATGTGAAAATTAACTAAATATGTATAAGATAAAAATTATGAGGAAATTAATTAAGTAATAGTAAATAAAATTATGAGAAAACAATCTATGATTATTTAATCGGTTTTAGCAATGTGATGCGTGTTTTAAACTAAAATGATACTTATTAAATAAAAAACGCACTTGAAGTCATACTGGTCAAACGTTGCATCAGATTGAGGTGAATCTGATTCCTACACGTCTCAAATTACTTATGGATTGTTGTCTATAAAAATCAAAATAACCCGAATGTGTTTTCTCGGTTTGGAGTACGATACTTGTCTCTTTTACTAAAATTCTATTTTAAACTAGAAACACACACTTTGAGTCATACCGATCTCATCGTGTTTCGGTTTGACATGAGACTGATTCCTATAAGTTGTAAATGATTTATGAACAATTATCCTAAATTATCAAGACAATCCAGAATCGTTTGCTTGATTTTCAGTGAGTGAAATTTTTTGAACTAAAATTCCTAGTTTAAACTGATAATAGACACTTTGAGTCATATCGGACACATCGTACATCAGATTGAGGTGATATCAATTATTGCACGTCAAAAATGACTTATGGATCGTTTTCTTAAATTATAAAAACAACCTGAATTCGTTTGTTCCGTTTTGAGCATGTCAGTTATCTTTTTTACTAAAATTAATGAAAATTTTAAATAAAAAGACGCACTTGGAGTCATACCGGTCACACCATACGTCAGATTGAGTTGAGAATAATTTTTACACATCCCAAATTCCTTATGGATCATTTTCTTAAAGTATCAAAATAACACGAATGAGTTTTATTGGCTTTGAGTACGTCTCTTGTATTTTTTACTAAAATGTCATTTTAAAATGAAAACACACACTTTCAGTCATACCAATCATATCGTGTGTTGGTTTGATGTGAGATTGGTTCTTACACATAAAAAATGACTTATTAATTGTTTTACTAAATTATCAAGATAATTCGAGTGTGTTTGGTTAGTTTTTAGTGAGTGACACTTTTTGAATTAAAATGTCAATTTTAAACTGATGATAAACACTTTGAGTCATATTGGGCACATCGTGTATCAGATTGAGGTATGGTTGATTCTTACATGTCAAAAATGAGTTATCGATCATTTTATTAAAGTATCAAAACAATATGAATGTGTTTTCTTGGTTTTGAGTAGGTAATTTGTCTTTTTTACTAAAATTTAAGTCAATTTTAAATAAAAAGACGCACTTGGAGTCATAATGGTCACACCGTGCGTCAGATTGAGGTGTGACTAATTCCCACACATCCCAAATGACTTATGGATCATTTTCCTAAAGTATCAAAATAATTCGAATGCGTTTTCTCAATTTTAACAATGTCACTTTTCTTTTTTACTAAAATTTCATTTTAAACTGGAAACAGACACTTTGATTCATACTGGTGAGATTATGTGTCAGTTTGATATGAGACTGATTTCTATATGTCAAACATGAATTATGAATCATTGTTATGACAAGAGATGTCCAGAAACTCACTCAAAACTACCTGTCAAGTCCCATCAATCCTACCTTCTATCTACCAGGACAACCTAGATCACATACCAACTTCAATATAAGATGCTTAACCTGCATCTCTAATACCACTTTTTCACGAACCAACCCAGATATCCTGGTACCCTAAAACACGATCAGAATTTGACATAAACCAAATGGAGTTCCTGATCCTCACGGGTTGGAAACTAGCACCTGGAATCATAAAAGATCAAATTTGGAATGATTTTTCCACAGAAAAACGGAAGATAAAAAAGATACAAGTCAGTATATCAACACTCCACAAAGTGAATATACTGGAAGTCAAATAGGTAAAATAGTACCCAAGAAGATTGATAAGGAACTCAATGGAACGTCAACCCAAACTACCATCAAGAACCATCGAAAGTCTCAACACCCTGTATAAAAAATGGACCTCAGCTCCACCGGTCACCATCACCACTCCATGACCCCAAGGATCAAGAACATCCACCACCTCCAAGTGGTGCTTTTCCTTTGATCAGACCTGACGTAAGAAAATTTACAATTGCATGAAGGGAAAGGTAGGGTGTGAGCTATAAATCTCAGTAGAGTCTCACCAAGTTTCCCATAATAGATTCCATTATCAATAAACTAATCATGCTTTCGTTTTAAATAAAACCAGGTATAGCATAACATATCATTTTAATATTTAAAACAAAACATGATTTCTTTTCAATAGATGTAAAACATTTCAAACATGTATCAAATAAACATTTTATATAAAAAAAATTATATAAATCATTTGGCATAAGGTAAAACAGTTCTATAATCAATGACATATATAATCAAATCATACACAACAAGCACTGTTCTCATATTCCCTAAATACATTAGTTTTTGGATATAGGATCCTCACACTTCTCAAATCAGTGATCACGGTTAAATATGTGTGCACACGTCCCTCAGGCTCAGGCCGAATAGGACTCATCAACATCCTATTAGGGAAACAAGTTTTTTTAGAGTTTTTATCGTCAATCCATTTTTATGGGATTAAGATCCTTGCGTGGTTGTCCCACATAACTCACTAACTACCCAAGATCACATGTGATCAATTAATCAATAAATAATGGGAAAATCATCTCATTTTAGATCAATTGTCATTTAAAATTCAATTACCCAATTTTCAGTTTCAATATTCCAATTCAATTTCAAAACCAAAACACAGGTTTTTCATTATTTCATGTATTTTTAATACAAAATCAATTATAAGTTTTCATCATTTCAATTTAATTCATCTTTCTCAAAACATTTCTCAATTAATTCCATAATTTTCAAAATTCACCCCATAATTCCAATTCCATTAGAATTGGTGTTTTTTCTCAAAATCTATTCCATTTTGAATTTCATAATCAAATAATTTTAAAATAAGGTTTTATAAATCATTTAAAATCTATTTCATACAAATCAATAAATTCAAGGTTTCAATTACATGGAAAATCTCAAATGGAACCACCTACCTTTAAATCAAGGACACAAATGATCAACACCTGCAACAGGAACACCAACAATGATCGAAGGCAAAGAAGATTTATGAATTGGATACTGAATCAAGATATAACAAGATAAGGATTAGATCCATTGAAATAGAGTTTATATCCATACAAAAAAATATGATCTAATACTCTCTAAGGAGGATAGGAAGAAAGATCAGAAGAAAACACCCAAGAGGATATCCATTTATCAAAGAGGGATCAAATCTTTCACTGACACTTTGATTCACCAAATGAAGAGGTTGGATGAGCTAAAATTTATTATAGGGAGCCTCCAAGTATGAAAAAAGCTTAATAGGGGAAAATGGGGTGAATAGACACTAAAATTAGGGGTTTGAGAATTTTAAAATATTTTTCGGATCATTAAAATCCATCACACACGGTTAGCTGGAGGGGGTGCACGGTTAGGGGAAACTGTGAACCAGCCATATGCCCCTACTATTTGGGGTGCAATCTTTGGGAAGCCACATGCCAAATGTGCATTCCCCACTGTCCAGGTGGTGCACAATTTGCACTTTGGGGTATTGTTTGGTCAACCCATACGTTAACCGTGACCAACCCAAAAATCCTCCAAAAGTTCTCAAAATCTCCTCGAATGACCCCAAATCAAATCTCAACTTAAATGAGGTAAACACAAGGGTCAAGGAATACCTAAAAGAAGTGAAAATATATTACATTTCTTTCAGTTTCTTATTCCTTTGGTCTAGTTTTCCTCTCATTATTCTTTCCAATATTTGATGGTTGATCATAATAATTCTAATGAAGTTTCTCTTGTTGTTGTTGGTGCGGTTGTGGCGTGATGTTCTTGAAGGGGTGCATTTTTTTTGCGGGATAGGTGATCGAAGATCCGTGTTTTTGTTCCGTTCTCGTGTGAAGAACGTTGAACCTTTAAGGTAGGGGCTTCATTTCCTCTCCTTTATTTTATGTTCAATTATAAAGTTACCATGATTTAGCTTCTTTGGGTGATGGTGGAATTAATCCTAATAGAGAAGAAACCAAATTAAATAAGAATTGGTTTATGGTTGTAGTGATCGCATGTGTTCTTCCACCGTGATCACAGTTTGCCTCTTTCTTTACTAGATAATGTGATATCTATGTTATGCCTTTGTATCATGAATGTTATGTTTGAGTTAACATGTTTGATGAAATTGGTAAAGAACGTAAAGCTAGTAATTTATTGGTTGTCTAAAGAACTTAAAGAGACATGTTTAATGAAACTGTTTTTTCTTGTGATTTGATGGAATTAAAATTGATGCTCAATGAATTTTTAATTAAATATGTTATTCCATGAATTAATAAAATTGTATAAAGAACTTAAAGTTAGATTGCTTGTTGTTAATAATTAAAGGAATGATTAATGAGTTTTGTTCTTCCTTAATTTTGTTGAAACTGGAATCTTATGCTAGAGAGCTTGTTTAAATAATTTAATAGCTTGTTAAAGTTGATGCCTTAGGTTAACCATGGTTGTAACTTGTGATAAATGAATTAGTTAATTCAAGACAGAATACAAATCTGTTTTTTGATAAAGATAATGGTTTGTGGTTGAGAGTGGTTGTTTACTTATGAAGGCTGAATGCCTTGTGTTTGTGGTCGAGTGAGATCGTTTGCATATAAAGGCCAAATGCCTTGTTTTTAAGGGAAATTCACCTTATTGACTTTGTTTTTTTTTCTTTTTTCTTTCTCTGTACTCCGGATGTGAGCCTTGCTATGCTATGTGATATGAGTCTGGGATGAATGATGAGATATGGCCGGGGAGACCCGAGGTTGTGGCGGCAGTTGATGCCTGTGACGATGAGATGCATGATGGTGTTGGGGATGACATCAGAACGATGGAACGAGTTGAAGCTAGAATTACCATTAATGTGTTGAATGGGGAGACTCTTGCTTGTTAATGTTCGGTTTAAGGATTGGATGGCAGGTTACTTGTTTATTTTCATTCCTTTTCCCACTGCTTAAGGCAGCTGGATTTGCTTGGTTATGAATCTGTTTGATGGTTTCTTAAGATGTTTTATTAAATTACATGGAATTATGGAATGATAACAATGTTTAATAAATGTTTAACATATGGGGTTAGTGCTTTAATGGAAATGTTGATAATCTTGAGAATCCATGGACTTAGTTGGATTATGCATGGGGGGCATGAAATTCAATTTTTTGGTTAATGAAATGTAACTTGGATTAATGTTGATGGTTACTTAATGGATAATGAATTAATTAACATAAGTTTAAATGATTAAAAAGTAAAGTAATTTAATGCGAGTAAACACTTATGTGATTATATGACATCTAGTCCCTAGTAGTGACAGTCAGGTGTCTGAGTGATGATAGTTGTAGTTGAGCCTAGGACTAGGTTATTCCCATAGTGTAGTTGTGATCTATATTATATCATGGATGTTTTGTGATTTTATAAGATACCACACCCATGTCAGTAGGGTGACTGAAACCCAATGGAATTTGGGAGCATGTTTTCCCCAACATCCAGGTCGGCAGGGGGTGGATGACTACCCCCTTTGGCTTCGCTCTATCCTTTTGGTAGTATTATGTGTCGGTATGCATGGTGGTTAGTTTTACCCATATATGTGTCTAGATGTCTCTAATAGATTGTTTTTATTTCACACACATGTATCTCTAGATATAGTATCATACGGATTATTATAGTTATGATGTGTATGGGCTGTGATGGCTCAAGGTACATACTCTATGTATGTACTGTGATGACTTGAGGTACAATACCCGATGTATGATACATGACATATGGGATGTGGTGACTCCTGAAAACTACTCGGTTACTATACAGAGATGTTTAAGGGATTATGAGATGATGTGATACATGAGATGCATGTTATGATACATATCCCAAGTGTCTTTAGACTGACTTCTTTTGAAGAGATATAACTCAGGACATGCGATGTTGGCTCAGAGTTAGAAACTAGTGGGTAAGGGGTAACAAAATACTTTCATTTTATATTATATTATGTGATCTATTGTATGCGATACTTGGTGAGAGATGACCTTAGTGAAGTTTAGAACTTAGTATACCTGTTTAGGTGACGAGTTAGCTTCACTTTTTTCTCACTTGGCTTTAATATTATTTCTTTATCTTTTTCATGAGAGACTCTGGGGAGGATCCTACTGAGTAAACTTGTTATGATCACCCCACGTATATATATAAACTTCTTTTTAGGTCATCGGGAGAAGGTTAGAGATCAGGATAGATATTACTAGTTCATGGTTTTCCAAGAGCTATTTGAGCTTCATGGTCACTGTCGGGTTTTACTTTTTGTCACTTGTATTTTTCCTCTCCAGTTGTTTAGTCTTGTATGAAATTACATGTTTGTACTTAAGATTTATTTTTATATTTATGATAAAGAGTTGATTGGTGTTTCTATCTTATCCCTCTCTTCTGCATGTCCTCTTATAGGGAAATGCCACCCATTTGTATGTTTATTATACCATCGATGGTTGTCGCTAACCTGTGACCTATTGGGGGCAGGATTCATGTAGTCACCATCTCCCTCCTCTCATTGTTGGCCTAGGAGTGGTACTCTCTAGGGAGAGGGGGTCATGATAGAGTGGTATCAAATGTTTAGGGTGAGGGATAATATATAGTTTAGAATTTGACACATGCGAGGACTACATGAGTTTGTAGGGAAACAATGTAAGCTAAGTTTAGAAAGAAATGTAAACAAGAGATACCGACTAAGACATGAGTATTTAGGCCCCCCTATGATCTGATGTACAAATCTTTTAAGTTTACCGAGATTTCTAAGTGAAGTGATATTGGTTGTGGGTTAGACTCTTAGGATATGATTTTTCATCATCATTATTTGCACCTATTTTTGAAATGAGTAGACCTTAGGATTAGGTTAAACATTAAAATAAAGTAAGTCAATTAATTAATTAATGTAAAATATTCCATATTATAGGGTTAAGACTCTCTAACAATTTGTTCTTTTGTAGATATGGCTCTAGGTTGACGTCCTTGTCCGGTTTGTGCATTATATGTTCATCAGGACACTCCATCAGATCAATGAAGAGTAGAGGCTATTTCCAATGACATTTTGAGGACACTTTGAGAGTTTCAGCACCAGAGACTGTAGAAGTACGAGGGATCTGTTTTAGACTCAGTGAATGAATATTGGTTGGAGGAGGTTGAGATAACTTTCAGTTTGATTCTTTCTTAGAAGGAGCTCTGAGTTTCTTTGGTTACAATGATGCCACGAGGAAAAGCAAGGTAGTAGTGAATCTTGTTCCTTAGGGATCACAAGGATTCGGTGGTCTCATGGGAGAAGTTCATGGACCAGTTTCGAGAAGAGTTTCTATCTTCAACTATGAAGGTGTCCAGTTGTCAGGAGTTGCTTACCCTTTGGGAGAGGAGTTCTGACATGTGAGAGTTTGAGATCCATTTTCCGGCCCTTATCCAATATGCTTCAGACCTATTTCCAGGTGAGGAGGCCAGAGCGAGACATTTGGAGGAGAATTTTCTTCTAGTGATCTAGTGTCAGGTCACCCCATTTATGCTACTGACTTTTCTAGAGGTGATGACTAGAACAATAGTTGTTGAGAGGATTGATGTACCCGATTTTTGTTTACATTTTCATACATTCTATTGAGTATCAAAACATGTTTTCATCGGATATTTGTTGTTTTGGAGATAAAATGCTTTAATTCAGTGATCATGATTATTTTCAGGTATTTTCCCGCCTAAGATGAAAATTAGGGAAAATCAACAAAAAGTTCACAAATACATAGAGTGTGCTTTGTATATACACACTATATACCTTTGACCAGACACAGATCGACCAGACCAAGTACATTCCCATGTTGTCGATCAAGATTCACACACTGTGTACAATCTATTTACACATCATGTACCCCCTTCCAGAAGCGGTTGGTGGTTGAAGTTTATACTACACGACATGTGGGGTGGCGATACATGATGTGTACCCCCACCAACTGACCACCAATTCCTTCAATGTCAAGGGTTCCATGACAGATCACCTACCGACGATGAAAGAGGAGCCAAGTGAAGTTGACCTGACTACACGCTGTGTAATTTATGGTATATTCCTTGTATTTTTAAATAAAATAAATAAGAGGGAAGACCCTCCAAATTTGGACATAGAAGGAGGGGACAACCAGAGACACAACATGATAAGAAATGAGGGATAATAAGAGAGAGAAAGAGAAAGAGGGAAGAGAAGAAAGGATGTGTTGCCACTCTACCTTCCCGACGATCTTTAATCCAAAGCTTCTACGATGTTTATTTCTGGTATTAAGAGTCTGTTAGTCATTAGCTACTCCATGTGCAGCTAAATCCCCCATGTGATGGGCTGTAGATGAATATGGTTCGTTATCAATCAACTGTATTATTGTATTTGTGTTATTTATGTTTCTCTGATAATCCCATGAAATCTCTTGATAAATATCCCTGGAAACCCCATATCAGACCAAGAACATAATTTCTAAGGATCTTCAGAGGAATAATGATAAAGTACACCCATGATCATTAGGTGCACATATTGTCTCAAAATGTCCTATAATTAATAAAATTAATAGGAATCAAATTCAAAACCAAGGAATTGATATCCATTGATTCAAGATAAATTCACCAGACCAAGGGGGTTCTGTTATATTCGAAACCCAGAGATGTGAGTTATTATGAACAACACAACATGACAAGAAAATAGATTTATTGATGAACTTGAAAAATTCACAGCCCCAACACATTCTTCCCATTTATCTTCAAAATCAATTTTACGTTTTTCTTCGTCTTTAAGGAACTCATAAAAGAAATTGAAGAATTGATTACTCCATCAAAAAATCTGATATCAACTCTAAATTCAGTTAATCTTCACCTAATTAATCACAAACTAGAGAAATAGAACGCATCAACTCTCTCTCCTTATGGATCGACCCTATACTTGCACTATACTATTAATAAGTTTGGGTATTTCAATTTGGGCTTCCAAACATAACACTTTAGCTAAAATGACACCAAACTATGGTGCCATTACTGGGGAGAAAAAGCTAACGGTGTTTGGAAAAATTGAGTTTGCATTAATTAAGTGAAAATAAAAAACACAATTTCTACAAATTCTATTCTTAATCTCATTTCTATTTTTCATTATTTTAGTCTTCCTATTTTACGCTTGGTGTGTTGTTTAGTGTTTTATAGGAACACATGCGCATGAGTGGCCGAATCACTCATTCCAAGAGTGCCGAGTCATTGGAAGTCCTTCCGCTTGATCTAGAAATCAAACGAACGATCTTGAGGAAACGTCGAGCACTTATGGGAGAGCACAACCAAAACGCCCCAATAGAGAACATGGAAGAGGGAGAACTGGGTGCTTTCCAAGGTATTGAACAACAAATCATCCTTTATGACAACTAGAATCAACAGCTCGCTACTGTGGATTTGCAGAACTAGCTTCCACTAGAAAATATCATAGATTTCATTCCACATAACCAACAAAGACAACCGACTCAATTTGTTCCAGGTTATGGCCCACAGCAACCCCAACAGTACTATCCACCAGAGTGTTTTCCATACATGAAGCCAAATCAGGGGCCTTATTTTTCTCATGAACAACAATTTATGCACCCACCTCCTCAAGAACCACTACCCCCACGCTGTACCCTTATGGAGTATTTTCTTCCTTCTATCCAAGAATAAGATACAGGTATTGAGCCCAACATTTTGAGATCAAGCCGACTATCATGCAGCTTGTCACAAACCAACCCGGATCGACCCTGAACTGGTCACTCGATTCGGCCCGCGACATGGCCCAAGTGGCGTTACCAATCCTCCCAGGCTGGTGACAAGCACCAGGTAATCAACAGAGTACAAATGGGAAGTATTTCGCCCAATGAAAATAAATTATTTTGGAAAACTCTCTGTGGGGTGGCTCAGGGGTGACCTTTGGTGTATGTTGACTGCATATGTTGTGTGTGATGTTTGTTCTACTTGATTGACTTTGTTGACTCACCCCTTTTCTTTTTATTATACGTGTTGACAAGAGAACCTAGCATAGTGAGTGAATATTCTGAGTTCGATTGTTGCACTAGTTTAAAATACGCACTGGCTAGTGGTCCCATAGCAAGGTAAAACTGAGTTATTGCTGCTATGGGGATTGGGCCCCTCGGTTAGGCCATGTAGGGCTATGCCGAGCATTAGGGCGTTATGACGTTATCGAGTTAGGGCATGCCTTCAGGATGAGTCACATGTATAGTAAATTCTGGAAAGTTATTATGTTCGGTTAATCTCATCAGTTCTTATGGTGGGGAGACCCACAGTGGGTCTCACAAAGTTACACCAGAAATAATTGAGATTTAGCCCAATCCTTATGGTGTGGAGTCCGTTCGGGCCTCCTTGTGTCAGAATCAGAGTTTCATTTCATGTATAGTTGGGTGGTAGGTGGTCTCATGCGGAACCACCTAATATTGAGTTCATCCTCTCAAGTAAACATTGATATTGGAGTATACCCAATGGTTTCATTGGACTAAGATTATAAGGATAAGTCTTGGAGGTGATTTATGTTCGTTCGTTCGTTGGGTTGAGACAGATGGTTTGAGTTCAGCTTGGTGATGATTAATGTGATCTTGTTTTATGGATGAGTTGTGTGTCATGGGTTTTCAATGTCTGTTTGGATCAATCAACTAGAGGTGCTTAAATTTATGGGGGTGAGTGACACTTAAGGAGTTTCATCTTTGGTTTTTGATCTTGTTTTGGCTTTTCGAGGGCGGAAAGCATTATGGTGGGGAGAATTGTCACACCCCGCTCCATCTTTTATTTTATTTTATATTTTTCTTTGACTTTTAAAATTTTGTTGGGGTTCGGGTTGAGTCCCGGACTAAAAACTTTTGATTTATGTAAAAAACGCATTTTGAGTTGACGTTGTTGAGTGCCTAGGCAGAGCGTGTTTTGAGTTGACGTTGCTGAGCGCCCGGGAAGAGCGCGTTTTGGATACCCCGAACGGCGCCGCTTAGACATAGGCCCACCCCAGGGTCCACCCACGTGCCTGAATGGATCATATGACTAATGACTGCCCCACAAGCCAACACATGTCCTTTCTAGTGTGCTTTTTCCTCACTCACACACACCCTGGGAAACTTCCTAGAAGGTCACCCATCCTGATCACCACTCCAGGCCAAGCACGCTTAACTTTGGAGTTCTAATCAGGTAGGCTCCTTAAAAAGAAGATTCACCCTGTTGACATGAGTCGTGTCATCTATCCATTTAACCCTTATCATTTGGGGGTGTTACATAGCTAATCTAAAATACAGTTCAGTTTGCAGGTTTACCAAGTGAATATCCCAATGCTCATCTCTCCAATTTTCGGGAGATTTTTTCCACATTCTGTTACCATGGGGTGTAGAGACCCAATGCTTGACGTACATGGACATTACATAACTTTAGCGAAATACTTAATACATAACAAAAAACACACACACACAAGGACCGTAATAGTTTAGTGTCTTTGGAAACTCGGAATATAATCTTCTAATCGTGGTGAAAAATCTTCAACATCTCCCATAAAGATCTTCCCCCTTTTTTTACCTAAAACCATTATTTATATCCTGGGGAAAATAAAACATAAAAGGGTGAGCTCAAATGCTCAGTAATGGTAAACAAAAGAAATATCAATCACATCATATTCATAAGAATATAACATTTTGGAAATCTTAACCTGCAAAAGAGAGCATAATTTCATAACATGGGATAAATCATAGTAGTGAAATGAAATCCCAATAATCATAACGTAAAACATGAAACTTTGTGGCATACACACATAATCATAGAGAATCATTTCTTATTAGTCAAGACTCATTTCCAAGACTATCTTAGTGTACAAAGTCCCATTCTGAACCGAGTTCACTCCTCGTTTCAGTCCTGTTTCACTGAACCGGTATAACCTACCGTTCCAACCATGTCTATCTCATGAGATATAAAATCTTTACCCAATGCATTGGAGGGATATATAGATCCCACGCATCCCATAATGATACCATTCTTATGTGTGCCACAAAATCATAAATCATACATCATTTCATAACCCATGTAATAAAAATGGGATTCTTAAACATCATGACATCATAAAACAATTCATATAAGATAAAGGAATTCATAAAAATAATTCCATCACAACATAATGAATTCAGTGTAAGAATATGGATAGAAACAGAACCCTATATTATCTTATATGGAAAATAATTTTGATAAAACACTTGAACTCCATTCTTGAGGAAAATATCCTTTCTACTTCAAAAACATTTTCTTTTCTTAACATGTTATACAATTTTAAACTAAAAGAAGTTTATTAAAAATAAACTTGAAAACTTGTAAAGTAAGCTTCTTGGAAATAATGTTTTAAAAATACATTCATGCCGTATAAGTTAAAAAAACATTCTTCTCGTACTTTTGTCGGAAAAGTCAAAAAGTACCTCGTACGAAAAACGACAAAATATTCCTTTCATATCTTTTACTAAAAACTCACCAAAGGGTAAAATTGTATATAAACTATTGTAGAAGGATATAAATATTACATGTTGAGGAAACATGGATGTGGATGATAAAATACACCCCAGTAAATACCAAAGTATAAACAATCTCGGATAAAAATGAGATTGTGATATTTCCCTTACCTTAGGTCTGATTTGCTTCGTAAGTGTCCGAACTTCCTCTATAATGATTTAAATAATGTCATTGACTTATTCCAGAATCATACTTATTTTTATGATATCATATATGGTCATATTCTTAGCTTCTTATTAGTAATATTTCATTACTACTTGTTATTCGGGTGTTTATTACTTTTTGTTCTTATGCGTGTTTTGTCGAATAAATTCTTATTCTTATCTTTAGGTTATAGATACCTCATTTACATAATGGTATTAGTGTAATATATATCATATTAATTCATTCAATTCATTTATATAATCATTATTCAATGAATATCATGTAGAACGAGTCGCATCACATCGTGGAGACGGTATTCCGTACGTACGTATGAGTGGTGATATCATTCCTAGGATCGTGGAATTGTATTGGAGTGTATGTATACTATTTAAGAATCAATATCACTTTATAATAGTCATATATAGTCATTATTTACACCATTATACCCATCCAAGTAAGGTGGTGGTGGAAAATAGATTACACCACGGCGTGGAGACGGTATTCCGTACGTACGCACGCGCGGTGATTTCTTTTTCCATAGGATGGATAAATGGTGAAATAGGGTTGTTTAATACTTATAATAAAATATCAGTATATTATTGATACTGAAGTTATTACTTCATAATGAAACAACTAAAGAAGAATAAGTTGAAGAACAAATAAAGATGAAAGAATCGGCAATGGAAATTACCTCTTCTTTGAAGTGCTTCTTTGAGACCTCCTTTTAGGGAACTAAAATAGGTCTTTGAAGTAGACAAGAACCTCTAGGATGTTTCTAGGGAAGTGGAGAGGATAAATTGTTAGGGGTTTTCCGAGCATGAAGGCTCAAAGTGGTGCGAGGAAGAGGGGGAGAAGGTGCCCTTTTATAAGGGAGGAGAGGGGCACCTTTGGAATAACTAAAACTATTATTTTATTATAAAGTTAAGTTCGGTTTTAAATAGCTCCAAATTAATTTATTTCGATGCTAAGGTGGGGATGGTTCGAAATCCTCTCATCCAATAGAATTTAGACAAGTTTAGGTTCCTATTTTAACCTTATTATTTATATTTAACTTTAAGTTAGATAATTTTACTTTTACCGTGTCTTATTGTTTTCTTACACTATAAGGTTAATAAACTTACTATATCAAGCCAAAAAAACCCCAAGTTGTTTATTATTAATATATATAACCGTATCTAAGTCATTTGGCCAAACCCTAGATTTTTAGGAATAAAATAACAATTAATAATATAATATTTGTTTTAAAAACTATTTTATGTCAATTTTGAAACTATTTAGTAATTGATTTTTGCGAAACTCATAACAGATTGATTAGTTCGAAAAACGTTTATTAAATCAATATTAACATGTCATATTAACATATAAAATTAGTGTAATTCATAAAAAGTCTTAAATTACATTTATTTGGGTATTTATAACATCAATTATTTCAATATTTCATTAATAAGACAATTACTGCATCATCTTTGTGTCATAATAAATGATAATTATTTAATCCCTAAAAATTATAAATAAATTCCTATGATGTATATAATTGTATTAGATTTCTGTAAAATATTCATGTTCTAAGTTTCATGAAGTTTATCACTAAATTAAAATTATTATACTTATAAGATTTAAGAAAGTGACATGTTGTCACATTCTTTGGATTTAATAATAATTAAATTATTTTCATGGAAACAAAATCCATTAAATGAATCTAATCTGACCCTTAGGTGATATGGGTCTACTTTTAGTCATCCAATAGGATTTTGACATGTGCTAGGGTAATTTTATAATACTATATTTACCCTTAATTACCCGATTTACCTTTAACTATGGTAAATAAAATTTACCTTAGTTACTATTCATAATTCCCAAAAATAAAAAGTAGCTTATTAACATAATTTGGATACACTGATTCCAAATATGGAATCCATTTTTCCAAATTCAATACACAAAAGTTTCAGAAATTAAATTAAAATTAATCCCGTTGTCGAAAGAAAACGGGTTTTTCTTTAAAACATTGCAAAAGATTGAATTGATTTAGCCTATGAATTCAAGGTAAAATCAATGCTAATGACATAAATTATATTAAATGGTAAAAATATATTCTATTTATACTTTAAAACCATTCAATATTATAATTTATCCACATAATATATTACGATGAAAAAATTTGTTTTTAATTAAAATATAGCGTGTTTTTACTATTCATTAAAATATGAAAGTTATCAGAATAAAATGAAAAATTTATCCAAAGTAAATTTTTATTTCTTGATTCCAAAGAAGAATTTTATTTTGTCAAATTGAACTTATAAACGTGTCAAAAACTAGATTTAATGTGGGTGCGCCATCAAAAGGCGGTAAAACTGCATTTTTTGAAAAATACTTATTTTACCCGAAAAATTTATTTTGTTCTTATACCATGTTCTATAAAATGTGTAAGATTAATAATAATGTTATAAAATTAAAATTTTAGTTAATACTATTCATAACGGCTAGTTCATAACAATATTATAATAATATATTGTTGGTTAGTAAAACCCGGTATTGCGTACAACACACGCTATCAGGGAAGGTCGCGATTGCGTGTAATGCAAGCCAAGTCAGGGTTGTGTGTAGTGCAGGACTCCTTTGTTGTTGCATATAACAGAATCCAACCATATTTTATTTATACATTGAATATATATATATATATATATATATATATATATATATACACTCAATGTTGCGTAGAATAACTTCTATCAAACGAACTTGAAATTGTGTGTAACATAGGCCAAGAATAGTGTTGCGTATACTGCAAGCTAATACGGTGTTGCGTATAGCTCAATATAATCATGGTGTAGCATACAACACAAGACATGAATGAAATTAAAAAGAATGTATCTTATAAAATCTCGGGTTGTTACATTCTACCCCCCTTAAAATGAATTTCGCCCTCGAAATTCGTCGGGGTTATAAATCATTTACTATTCATAGAAACCCAAATCTTAAAAAGAAATACCAAAACTAAACATTAAAAACTAAATTATGAAATATAACGTTTACCCAAATTAACACATCACTGGGTTTCCCTGTAGGAGAACATAAGTGAAAATATGGATATGGAATAAAAATCAAACCATCAAATTCTGATGGAGAGTGGTAGAGAACATGGCTATGAAAAAGCCAGCAATCACAAAGCCATAAATTTGTGATGATCTAGGGTACCATCTGGTTCATCGGATATAAGAGCACTAGGACAACATTTTTGGTTTTAAAGATAATTTCCCTAAAGTTGCTGAATTAAAAGAAATACTTACATGATTTTGGTTCAGTCTCACTGTTGTTCGTGAATTGAACAATTTCCACTTCATATCTTAATGAAATGAAGTTGAATTTGTTATTCGTGAAGCATTTGCATATCATGTGATAGAATGATGGGTCATTCCATCTGTTTCAAACAAAAGGTTAGAAAAAGTTATAAGTCCATCTTATGGTGAGATTAATCGTATATGGTTCCAAAAATGGACTTATACTTTATTTATCATACTGCTTAATAAAATAAAACTACTTTCCACTAACCAAGGACTTCTTGTAGGCCAGTGGTAGATGATAAAGGCCTGTCGCACTTCATTTGTGGGTTCGATTCCCACAGCCTTTTCCGACGCGATGGGTTGTCGCCCATCCTGCAGGTTGTCCTTTTTCTAAATCTATATTATTATAACATCCCATCAACAATATCAAAGAAAGTTTTATCCTTAAACAATACTAACTTATGTCCATCATAATCCATTCCAATCTTTAGGCTTATCTAAAATACTTCGTTCCAAGCTCATAGTATAAAGAAAATGATCATGTGAATGCCATCATTTATCCCCCATATATCATAAGATATATCTTGTTGGTCAAATTACAAACATGTGAATACCTTAATCATGTATTCTCTTGAATAATGAATACCCATTGAACCTTATTGAAAACATGAATGTTGTTAAAAGTTAACTCTTTCCACATACCAAAATCCTCAAAATTCTATATACTCAAACCATGATATCACTTAGTCCTTATATCAATCATGAGCTCATGAATACTGTCAAAAATTTCATTTTTTCCTTATCCCTTCATTATGTACGTATCATCTTTTTTTACAAAAATATTTCAATCACATTCCATGGTTACTGGTACCATAAAATTATTGAAAACCACAATATACCAATACATAAATATTCCAATATTCCATGATACTATATACAACATTATTTTGGAATCCCATTACATAAACACTTAATCATTCCACCACATCGTCATCATATTCAACATCACCAATGATGATCGCATGTGACTTACCTTTGTCCTTTGCCTTAAGATTTTGTTGATGTTGATCATCATCAACAACCCTTGGATTTGGGCATTTATTGACATAATGCCCCATCTCCTTGCACTTGAATCATTGAAGTGTAGTAGGTTCATTCTGTGTATCCCTTCCTTTGTTTGCATCATTAGACATCTTCTTCCCATCATTGTGGCATTCAAATGCCCGATGACCTTCCTTTCCACATTTGAAACATTTACTTATCCCTTTAAGACAATCTCCACCATGATTCTTTCCACACTTTGATCATAAGGAAACATTCATCTTCTTTTCACCATTATTCTGAGATTTCTCCTTGAACTCCTTCTTTCGTTTCTTGTCAAAACTATGAGATGGATAAGTAACATCAACTTCCATTTCTACCTTGATAGCACAACGTACAATTTCTTCATAGATACTGAAGTCTCTTATAGCTAATTCCCTTCGAAGATTTTGTTTTAAGCCACAAAATAATCGATCAACTTTACTTTCAGGTTGGATGATAAAGCCAGATGCATACCTTTCAAGCCTTGTAAAATTCGCTTCGTATACACCAACAGATTCATCATCCTTTTGCTTTAGTTCAAGAAACTCCTTCTCCATCTTTTTTCGAAGAATACGAGGGAAGTACTTATTGAAAAATAAGTTCTTGAACTCGTCCCATTCCATGGAATCAATTTCATCTCTTTACCTCGTATTCTTGATAAGATTCCACCATTGATCATCTTTACCTTCCAAACGATATACTGCTAAGATGACTTTATCATGTTCAGAACATTGAAGAACTGAAAATATCTTTTCAGTGGTACTGATCCATTGTTCAGCAACAAGTGGATCAGAAGACCCACTGAAAGAAGGTGGACGTTTCCTCATGAAGGACTCAATAGAATATTGTTCCCTTCTCTGCTCATTTGGAAGTACAGAATTATTCATAGCTTGTGTAAGTATAGAAATAAGATTTTCCAATCCATCTCCCATAACATTTGTTTGTTCAGGAGGACAATCATTGCATTGTCCATTGCATTGATCAACACGGTTCCTTCGGGTTCTAGCCATCGTCTAAAACCCAAAAATAATAGTGTGAGAGGCAAAAATCATGCTAGGGAAAACAACATAATAAAAGGGGGAGTACCCTCAATATCTAACATCTTAGGTTTAATTCTAATATTGTTACCATAATTCTAGGACTATAACCTATACGTATACTTATCCTTAGGTACATTCCTAGACATACGTTAGAAATATCTCTAGGGATCTCACTAATGTTTTCACATCCTAGTTTCCAAAGGTTGACTAAACCTTTCCTCTGATACCAACTGTAGAGACCCAATGCTTGACGTACATGGACATTACATAACTTTAGCGGAATACTTAGTACATAACAAAAAACACACACACACAAGGACCGTAATAGTTTAGTGTCTTTGGAAACTCGGAATATAATCTTTTAATCGTGGTGAAAAATCTTCAATATATCCCATAAAGATCTTCCCCCTTTTTTTACCTAAAACCTTTCTTTATATCCTGGGGAAAAGAAAACATAAAAGGGTGATCTCAAATGCTCAGTAAGGTTAAACAAAAGAAATATCAATCACATCATATTCATAAGAATATAAAATTTTGGAAATCATAACCTTCAAAAGAGGGCATAATTTCATAACATGGGATAAATCATAGTAGTGAAATGAAATCCCAATAATCATAACTTAAAATGTGAAACTTTGTGGAATACAGACATAATCATAGAGAATCATTTCTTATTAGTCAAGACTCATTTCCAAGACTATCTTAGTGGACAAAGTCCCATTCTGAACCGAGTTCACTCCTCGTTTCAGTCATGTTTCACTGAACCGGTATAACCTACCGTTCTAGCCATGTCTATCTCATGAGATATAAAATCTTTACCCAATGCATTGGAGGGAGATATAGTTCCCACCCATCTCATAATGATATCATTCTTATGTGTTCCATAAAATCATAAATCATACATCATTTCATAACCCATGTAATAAAAATGGGATTCTTAAACATCATGACATCATAAAACAATTCATATAAGATAAAGGAATTCATAAAAATAATTCCATCACAACATAATCAAATCAGTGTAAGAATAGGGATAGAAAAAGAACCCTATATTATCTTAGATGGAAAATAATTTTGATAAAACACTTGAACTCCATTCTTGAGGAAAATATCCTTTCTACTTCAAAAAAATTTTCTTATCTTAACATGTCATACAATTTTAAACTAAAAGAAGTTTATTAAAAATAAACTTGAAAACTTGTAAAGGAATCTTCTTGGAAATAATTTTTTAAAAATACATTCATGTGGTATAAGTTAAAAAAACATTCTTCTCATACTTTTGTCGGAAAAGTCAAAAAGTACCTCGTATGAAAAAATGACAAAAGATTCATTTCATATCTTTTACTAAAAACTCACAAAAGGGTAAAATTGGATATAAATAATTGTAGAAGGATATAAATATTAAATTTTGAGGAAACATAGATGTGGATGATAAAATACACCCCAGTAAATACCAAAGTATAAACAATCTCGGATAAAAATGAGATTGTGATATTTCCCTTACCATAGGTCTAATTTGCTTCGTAAGTGTCCGAACCTCCTGTATAATGATTTAAATAATTTCATTGACTTATTCCAGAATAATAATTATGTTTATGATATCATATATGGTCATATTCTTAGCTTCTTATTAGTAATATTTCATTACTACTTGTTATTCGGGTGTTTATTACTTTTTGTTCTTATGCGTGTTTTGTCGAATAAATTCTTATTCTTCTCTTTAGGTTATAGATACCTAATTTAAAGAATGGTATTAATGTAATATATATCATATTCATTCATTCAATTCATTTATATAATCATTATGCAATGAATATCACGTAGAACGAGTCGCATCACATCGTGGAGACGGTATTCCATACGTACGCATGAGTGATGATATCATTCCTAGGATCGTGGAATTGTATTGGAGTGTATGTATACTATTTCATAATCAATATCACTTTATAATAGTCATATATAGTCATTATTTACACCATTATACCCATCCAAGTAAGGTGGTGGTGGAAAATAGATTACACCACGACGTGGAGACGGTATTCCGTACATACGCACGCGCGGTGATTTCTTTTTCCGTAGGATGGATAGATGGTTAAATAGGGTTGTTTCATACTAATAATAAAATATCATTATATTATTGATACTGATGTTATTAATTCATAATGAAACAACTAAATAAGAATAAGTGTAAGAATAAATAAAGATGAAAGAATCGGTAACGGAAATTACCTCTTCTTTGAAGTGCTTCTTTGAGACCTCCTTTTAGGGAACTAAAATCGGTCTTTGAAGAAGACCAGAACCTCTAGGATGTTTTTAGGGAAGTTTAGAGGATAAATTGGCAGGGGTTGGACGAGATTGAAGGCTCAAAGTGGTGTTAGGAAGAGGGGGAGGAGGTACCCTTTTATAAGGGAGGAGAGGGGCACCTTTGGAATAACAAAGACTATTATTTTATTATAAAGTTAAGTTC
This sequence comes from Viscum album, assembly GCA_963277665.1. Taxonomy (NCBI): domain Eukaryota; kingdom Viridiplantae; phylum Streptophyta; class Magnoliopsida; order Santalales; family Viscaceae; genus Viscum; species Viscum album. The sequence goes on from OY728119.1 coordinate 650,347,503, forward strand.
GGTTTTAAATAGCTCCAAATTGATTTATTTCGAAGCTAAGATGGGGATGGGTCGAAATCCTCTCATCCAATAGAATTTAGACAAGTTTAGGTTCCTATTTTAACCTTATCATTTATATTTAAATTAAGTTATATAATTTTACTTTTACCGTGTCTTCTTGTTTTCTTACAATATAAGGTTAATAAACTTACTATATCAAGCCAAACTAACCCCAAGTTGTTTATTATTAATATATATAACCATATATAAGTCATTTAGCCGAACCTTAGATTTTTAGAAATAAAATAACAATTAATAATATAATATTTGTTTTAAAAACTATTTTATGTCAATTTTGACACTATTTTGTAATTGATTTTTGTGAAACTCATAACAGATTGATTAGTTCGAAAAAAGTTTATTAAATCAATACTAACATGTCATATTAACATATAAAATTATTTTAATTCATAAAAAGTCTTAAATTACATTTATTTGGGTATTTATAACATCAATTATGTCAATATTTCATTAATAAGACAATTACTGCATCATCTTTGTGTCATAATAAATGATACTTATTTAATACCTAAAAATTATAAATAAATTCCTATGATGTAGATAATTGTATTAGATATCTGGAGACTATTTAGTTTCTAAGTTTCATGAAGTTTATCACTAAATTAAAATTATTATACTTATAAGATTTAAGAAAGTGACATGTTGTCACATTCTTTGGTTTTAATAATAATTAAATTATTTTCATGGAAAAAAGTCCATTAAATGAATCTAATCCGACCCTTATGTGATATGGGTCGACTTTTAGTCATCCAATAGGATTTTGACATGTGTTAGGGTAATTTTATAATATTATATTTACCCTTAATTACCCGATTTACCTTTAACTATGGTAAATAAAATTTACCGTAGTTACTATTCATAATTCCCAAAAATAAAAGGTAGCTTATAAACGTAATTTGGATCCACTGATTCCAAATATGGAATCTATTTTTCCAAATTCAATACACAAAAGTTTCATAAATTAAATTAAAATTAATCCCTTTGTCGAAAGAAAACAGGTTTTTCTTTAAAACATTGCAAAAGATTGAATTGATTTAACCTATGAATTCAAGGTAAAATCAATGCTAATGACATAAATTATATTAAATGGTAAAAATATATTATATTTATACTTTAAAAGAATTCAATATTATAATTTAACCACATAATATATTATGATGAAAAAAGTTGTTTTTAATTAAAATATAGCGTGTTTTTACTATTCATTAAAATATGAAAGTTATCAGAATAAAATGAGAAATTTATCCAAAATAAATTTTTATTTCTTGATTCCAAAGAAGAATTTTATTTTGTCAAATTGAACTTATAAATGTGTCAAAAACTAGATTTAATGTGGGTGCTCCATCAAAAGGCGGTAAAACTGCATTTTTTGAAAAATACTTATTTTACCCGAAAAATTTATTTTGTTCTTATACCATGTTCTAGAAAATATGTAAGATGAATAATAATGTTATAAAATTAAAAATTTTGTTAATAATATTCATAAAGGCTAGTTCATAACAATATTATAATAATATATTGTTGTTTAGTAAAACCCGGTATTGCGTACAACACACGCTATCAGGGAAGGTCGCGATTGCTTGTAATGCAAGCCAAGTCAGGGTTGCGTGTAGTGCAGGACTCCTTTGTTGTTGCGTATAACAGAATCCAACCATATTTTATTTATACATTGAATATATATATATATATACACTCAATGTTGCGTATAATAACTTCTATCAAACGAACTTGAAATTGTGTGTAACATAGGCCAAGAATAGTGTTGCGTATATTACAAGATAATACGGTGTTGCGTATAGCGCAAGATAATCATGGTGTAGCATAAAACACAAGACATGAATGAAATTAAAAAGAATGTATCTTATAAAATCTCGGGTTGTTACATGGGGAGTCTGAGGATTCCATTATTCTTCACTTATTCCCCTTCTCATTAAGGAATAAAGTGAAGGACTGGATTAAAGGATTGCCTCAACATTCCATCCTCACTTGGGAGGCATTGTCCCATGCGTTTTTGTCAAAATATTTCCCACCTTTGAGGATAGTGATGTTTCAGAACAAAATTCACAACCTTCAGCAACATGATTCAGAGTAATTGTATGAATCCTAGGAGTGTTTCAAGGAAATGATGAGTAATTTACCTTATCATGGTCTTCTTCTTTGGATGCGAGTCCAAAATTTTTATAGCATTCTTTTTAAAAACACCAAATTAGTGGTGGATGCAGTTGTAGGAGGAATGATGGTGAGGAAATCCTTGGAGGAACTTTTTGATCTACTAGAAGATATGTCAGCAAATAGCTTCCAATGGAACTCTGAGCGGAGTACTCAAAAGAGGGGAATACATAACATTGATGACACTATGATGGTTGCTACCCAACTCGATGATGTGTCCAATAAGATTGATGCGTCGAATATGAAAAAAGAATCTCAAGTTCAAGCAGTAAATCACCCAGCATGCAATGAATGTGGTGATAATCACTCCATGAGTGAATTCCTTGGGGACAAGTGTCGATCCTTCATTAAGTGAGGTAAGATATGTTTATCAGAACAGAGGGACAAACATTTACCCTCAATACCAAAACCTGGCTTGGCAAGATAACACAAACATGAGATGGGGGCAGTAACAACAAAACTCTCAACCCTGACCCCAAAGGGTGACCAGTTATGGTCAATAACAGTATCACAATCTATATCCCAGAAAACAATATCGGTATCAAAACCCTCATCCGACGCAACAAACTTGACAACCACAACCTCAACCGAATGCACAACAACCTCAGCAGGAACACTCATCAAAGTTAGAAGAAATGATGTAAAAATTCATAACTATTGAAATAAGATTTCAGAATTAGGATGAATCTATTCAAATCCTTGAGAATCAAATTGGGCATCTTGCTAATCATATCTCTTCAAGGAAACCCGGTACACTACCGGGTAACACTGAGAAGAACTCACGTGAGGAGGACAATGTTGTCACTTTAAGAATTGGGAAGGAGTTACCCCAGTAAATAACTGCAAATCAAGGTGAGTCCAAAAGTCCAACTCCACCTATACCTTCTTCGAATAATGATGTAGAGATCAAGGAGTCACCCTTAAAACAAGGCCTATCAAAAGAGAATGTGGCCGCAAATGGTAAAGGAAAAGAGGTGGTTAAACCTTATGAACCCACCTTACCATTCCCCACATGCATGAAGCATAGGAAGCTGGATCAGCAGTTTGAAAAATTTATAGAGGTATTCCAAAAAACTCCATATTAATATTCCTTTTGTAGATGAATTGACTCGAATGCAAACATATACGAAGTTCATGAATTAAATACTCTCAAACAAGAGGAATATGGAGTATTTGGGGATCATTCCTCTCACCAAGGAATGCTCAGTAGCAGTTCAACACTCTCTTCCTCCAAATCTCCAAGATCCAGGATGTTTTACAATCCCTTTCACAATCATATCTTGTGAGTTTGGGAAATCCTTTTGTGACATGGGGGCTAGTGTCAATATTTTTCCCTTTGGTGTCTTTAAGAATCTAGGGCTGAACGATTTAAAACCAACTCGAGTGGCATTACAACTAGCAGTCGCTCTATTAAATATCCTAAAGAGCTACTTGAGGACGTGATATAAAAAGTGAGAAGGATGATTTTTACTGTTGATTTTATCATACTTGACATGGAGGAAGACCAAGAGACAACAATTGTTCTAGGAAGACCCTTCTTGGATAATGGGAATGTTTTGATCAATGTTCACCAAGGTTAATTGATCTTCAGATTAGGAGATGAAAAAGTATCCTCAACATCTTCAAAGCTATTAAGAAAGTGTCACTTATGGAAAATGAGGAACGTTATGTGTTGAATACAGTGAACGATCACTTTGGATACATGGAAGATGACATGGGATGGTGTTCTATCATCGATGAACCAATCAACAAGAACATCTAGCCCGATTATAAACCAAAGGAGCTGTAATTCATCGTAGGCCATAGTGGTCATTATGGGAAATATACACTTGTTCTGGATATTCTAGAGTGAGTCAAGGTAGATCTGATTGTTCCTTTAGTTCTTAAAGCCCCACAACCTGAAATGAAACCTATTTCATCTTGTTTAAAATATGGTTACTTGGGTGATAAACACACACTGCCAATTATAATCAATGCATCTCTCTCACAAGAGCAAGAACATGAATTTCTACAGGTTCTAAAGCGAAGAAAACATATTATTGGGTGGAAAGTCGATGATCTTAAAGGAATCAGTCTAACCATTTGCACCCATAAGGTGATAATTGAGAAATGATCCAATGAAGGAGATCGTGAAGAAAGAAGTAATCAAACTATTAGATGCAGGAATCATCTACTTAATCTTTGACAACCCATGGGTGAGTCCTTTTCAAGTGGTTCCCAAAAAGGTGGGTATCATCTTGATTACCAATGATAAAAATGAACTCATCCCTACAAGAATGGCCATGGGATGGAGAGTGTGTGTGGACTACCAGAAGCTTAACTATGCCACATGAAAATATCACTTCCCACTTCCTTTCATAGATCAGATATTGGATCGATTGGCGGGGCATGAGTTCTATTGCTTTCTAGATGGTTATTCTGGATATAACCAAATTTCTATTTCTCCTGAAGACCAAGTGAAGATCAATTTTACATGCCCATATGAAACTTTTTCATATATAAGGATTTCTTTTCACACGTGAAATTCTACATCCACCTTCCAATGGTGCATGTTGGCGATATTCCATGACATTGTAGAGAAAATTCTAGAAGTTTTTATGGATGATTTTTCATTCTATGGAAAATCATTCAACACCTGCTTGAGAAATCTAGAATTGGTCCTGGAATGGTGTGAACACACCAATCTAGTTCTGAACTAGGAGAAGTTTCACTCTATGGTGTAGAATGGTATCATATAAGGAAACCATATTTCCATGAAAGAAATTGAAGTTGACCATGTGAAGATTGAAGTCATATCACAACTGCCCATTCCAACTTCTATTCGAGAAATCTGAAGTTTTCTTGGGAATGTAGGATTTTACAAAAGAATCGTTCATGAATTTTCAAATATAGATAAATCACTAACCAACCTAATTTCAAAATATGGTATCTTTGAATTTGACAAAACATGCACTGTAGCCTTTCAACTCTTGATGAAACGATTAGTTGAAGCTCCTATCATGATTGCCCCAAATTTGGAGGAACAATTTGAAATCATGTGTGATGCAAGTGATTATTCTCTAAGGTAAATTCTTGGAAAATGACTCAATGATATCTTTATGACAATATTATGTGCCCGCAATGACCTAAATGAAGCACAAATGAACTACACCACCGCCGAGACAGAGATGTTGACGGTGGTCTTTGCATTTGGCAAGTTCCACTCATATTTAGTACTCTCAAAAGTTGTTGTTTATACTGACCATGCAACACTAAAATATTTGCTGAACAAGAAGGATGTGAAACCAAATCTCATCTGTTGGGTGCTTCTCTTGTACGAGTTTGACTTGGAAATCCGTGACAATAAAGGAAGTGATAATGTTGTCACTGATTATCTCTCCCTTACGGAATTTCCTCATTTAGAAAGATAGGGTGATAGAGAAATCAAGGAGGACTTCCCGGACAAACATCTTTTCTCATTTGGAGTTATACCTCACCCATGGTATGGAGACATTGCTAATTACTTGGTTACAGTAGTCGTTCATCCTGATCTTAGTTTTCAAAAAGAGAAAAAATTCTTGTCTGAAGTAAAAAAGATATTTCTAGGAATACCTACTGCTCTTCTTTTCATTTGGGGGCTGCGTGATCCGCCACTGCATCACGAAAGAAGAAATTAAAGTAATTATGGAGTTTTTTCATTCTTCCCCATCTGGGGGAATCAATGGCCATAATTTAATGATAGAGAAAATCATGTAATCTAGATTTTTCTGTCCCACCATGCACAAGGATTCCAGATATTTTCTAGCACACTGTGATAGGTGTTAGCGGACTGGTAACATGGGGCGTCGAGCTGAAATGCCTCAACATCCCATTATTGAGGTTGAGATCTTTAACGTATGGGGTATTGATTTCATGGGGCCGTTTCCCCATCATATGAAAATTCATACATTATGGTTTGTGTGGATTATGTATCAAAATGGGTAGAAGCTACTACCACGACACACAATATAACAATGGTTGTCCTTGAATTCTTGAAGAAGAATGTTTTCAGTAGATTCGGTGTTCCAAGGGTTCTGATAAGTTATAGAGGGACATATTTTGACAATATGTTAATGTGAAATGTTTTCATAAAATATGGGGTGATATATAGCACTATGACACCCTAACATACCCAATCTAGTGTCCAATTGGAGGTATCAAACAAAGAACTCTATTGGGCTGTGAAGGCCTTGAATTATGATCTAAAGGTTGTGGAAGAGAAACACAAGTTTCAACTGATGGAGCTCGATGAAATTCAGCGGGAGGCATATGAGAATTCCAAGCTGTATAAATAAAATACAAAGGTGTTCCATGACCACATGATCTCTTATAATTCATTACATCCATATGATGAGGTACTGTTTTTTAACTCCTGTTTGTGATTGTTTCCAGGAAAATTGAAGTCTTGGTGGTCGGGACCTTTCCGAGTGATCAAGGTCTTCCACCATGGTGCGGTGGAAGTAGCTGGAACAAATGGTAAACCATTTAAGGTGAATGAGCAGTGTCTTAAACCCTATCTTCATATGGAGGAAATGGAGGGTACGATATCCACCATTCAATTTGGATAGCAAGAGGCCCACGTAGGTTGAGCCAAAGACCTAAATCAAAGGTACTTTCTGGGAGGTAACCTGAAGACTACACGTCGTGTATCACATTTTCACATGGTGTGTACTTTCCTTTTTAATGTATATTATAATATAACTAGTATTATAAGTATATGTTAATTAATATAATAAATAGGGATGATGCTTGTGCCGATGGTAAGGTCACCAGAATGTATCTGAGCCATCGCCTGTTCAAATTGCTCCACACCTTCCTTCAGTACAGGGTTCACCCTTTTTGAACCAGTGTTTAGTTAAATGGCCTATGAGGAACTTTCAAAACAAAAAACAAGTTTTTCCAAGTAAAAGGAAACCCATGATGGGGATGGACCAGCTGACCAGGGTCATAAACCACAGATCCAAAAGACTCGGGTTCAAATCCTGACAGTCGGCCCAGTTCCATCATTTTTCATATTAATAAAACCACACAACATGTATTTTGATATACATCATGTGCGCCATGTTTTCATTAATAATTTAAATGGTTTTCAAAATAATAAATTACATGCGCATGAATTTGGATGATTGAAAGAGTCTCAACCCTGGATTCAAAAGACCCTGGTTCAAACTCAGTTAATCTCCCTGCTTCATCCCAATCATTCAATAATTAAAATCACACGCCATGAATTTTCTTCATCCTATGTAGAACTGCACCTATAGTATAATTATTATAAGTTAATAAAAATGTGCAACACTACAACCTTTTCTCCAGTGGTTAAGGGCTTTCATTTGGATCGGCCGATGGCCAGTCCGAATCACGTGCCAAGCAACAGATCAAAGGTTGTAGTTCTATTTTTCAAATTTTAAAACTCACAATGTGTCATCCTATGATACACTACATGTATAGGTTTATTTTTTATTATATTATTTTTTATAAATAATTTTATTGTATTTTTATTAGAAAAACAATACACGACATGTGTGATTTTTTTACACGCCGTGTGGTTTGGTTATAAAGGCCAAGAACCCTACCCAGCCTGACCTCGTGTCGAGCACCCCCTCCCCATTTTCTTCCACTGAATGCATCTCTTCCCCCCTCCTCGAAATCCCCCATTTTTTTAAATTTTTTGTCCTTATTTCTTTTGCATTTCGATTCTCTCTCATGGTACTCCATTCTTTACCCTTTATTTCAAGGTTTCAATAGCATTTAGGATGATTTGTGGATGCCGACCGTTCGGCTTCGACCCGTAGTACACGGGGTAACTTAAGAACTCATGCCATGTACGTATTATACACAACCACACAACCAAAAATGCACATTTTTATTATTTTCAATATACATGGCGTGTATGTTTGGTACACACCGTGTATAGTGCCTCCCTTGGCCTTCCGGCCCAGCCCGTGTCATGTGGCACACGACCCCTATCCCATGTCTTCCCACATAGCGTGTATATTTGGTACACGCTGTGTCCACCATCCATTGAGAGGAATCCATGTGGAGGGATTACACGCCTTAGCTCGTCATGTATTCATAGATGGTGTGTATCCCTTACACACAACATGTTCTGTGCTATATGACCCCTCATAGCCGAGCCGTGTCGGGGCACCTACATGGGCTCCATGCCATGTTTTGTTACATGGAATGTGCGATCTTTCACACGCCGTGTACTGGATTTTACAAAAACACACACCCACTCAACATGTCTATCCCAAGTACATGGGTTCTTACCCAAATCACACTACACTCCGTGTACACTGGATCCACATGTTGTGTACTTTCTAATTTCTCACATTTTCTTTTTTTTTTCTTCTTTTCCTTTCATTCTTTTAGATATGGAAGGTGATGATCTCCCGAGTGGGAAGTAGTCCACTTCTGCTACTGAGGACGAGAGACCCCCTCACCGTCAGATCCGTCTTCGGTCTTCCGAGAGACCCGCATTCGATTTACCAGTTCGCCGGTCACCAGTGTTGGTGATGCTACCCCCTCTTCTACCAGTGCCTCCATCAGCGAAATCCGTCGTTTGGGTAGACTCCGTGTCACCCACTCTTGCCACCACTGATCCTCTTACAGATGCTACCAAACCATCCACCGTAGCGGAGAGATCAGGTGTCGCAGCTCCATCTTCTAGCTCTGTACATTCGTGTTGGAATCGGGTGTGCAGTGGAAGCCCCAAACAGGTGGGGTTTTAAAAAAATTCCACCAACGATTGACATTAACTTGTCAACGTTGGTGGAAAGCATCCCGATCTTAGCTGAGGACCATGCGTGAAGGATTTGAAGCAAAATAATAAACTGTAAAATACCTGGTTTAATTCTGAAGTTGTGTACGATGTCTGCTCATATTTGGAAATTGATGCACAAAGAATCCGACATCGAACTCTTCTAGATCTTCCACACGCACTTTAAGAAATTCGTGGGAGCGCCGCTTGTTGTAATCTGGGTGCTAGCGCAGAAGTTTGACGATGCCTTCGATGCTCCAACGATCACGACATCGCTTCGGTGCCGATGCCTAAGAGAGATCTCGATCCGAGATCCATGGATCCAGAGCCTCTTTCTCTAGATCATTGGATAAAGCAGACGAGAGAGAAACTCCATGAATAGTATTTTAAAATATCCCCTCCTATTATATTTATAATTTTATTTAATTACTCGGTTAAACCAACCCGACCCCCAAATAATCAACGAACTATTAATGATGTTTTTAGGACTACTCAACCGAGTCATAAATATTATTATCACTCACTTGTAATATAATAAGATATATTACTTGATAATAACTGAGTCATTAACTCGAATCGTCACTCCCATAAATATTAATTGTACCTTGAATAATTTAATATTCATTAATTAATATTTTTTACGTATTTACTTAAAACTCATAAGTACATTTAATAAATAAATTCAATGCTCATTATTTTAAACTTGAATAATATGAATTTATTTATTTCATTGGTGATCATTTATCCTTGGACAAATCCCAGACCCTAGTGATGGGTCCCACCATGTCCAAAACTCCTATTCAACTGAATAGGGCAGATTCTTAAATACCCTATTGTGTGTGACCCTCTAGGCCCTTATCTCGATAGTAGTGAATAATATTAATAGACCAAGAGTAGGATCTAGCAACCCATCATGGCCCCTAATGAGATAAGGATTGTCACAATAACAAAAACCAACATACGAACATGCACTGTGTAATATAATCTCTTTGTCTATAATACCTCATAAAGCAGGACACACTCATGTGTCATCGCCCTTTTCTTGCTTTATTGTTTGTTGATTTAACTGAATGGATTTACCCTTGACTGCCATGGACATGGTCTTATAAAGGTACTTCCATCCATATCAACATGTCCTGGGATATATTACTTTCATAACCTGGAAGAAAAAAAATCTTTTCTTGACCATTCAACCAATTCCATGCCACTAACGACGCACCCAACACAAACTACCTTGCCACGACTTCATTGCCATGGTTTTCGTATTGCATCAAAGTACACAATCAAATGAAATACATTGGTAATGATCTCAATTTAGGAGAACATTACACATGATCATAGATAGGAACATCCAATGACGCCTTAAACATGTGGTGTTCCTATTGGAGGGTCAGTCCTCATTATCTAACTACTAGACATCACCAAGTGAGAATGTCATGAGAAGAATTCTCAATGCGTATGTGCCCCCAACACCTGATAGTCAAACATTTACTGTGTCCAATCAATAAGATATATGTAGACCATAGAACATATATTTAAGATTAATTTCATAGTATCTAGAGGTTCTCATTATGGCCTGGGAACTGCTATAAACTTTCAATACGAAAATTAATCTTTGGAAATTACAATTTCAATAGGGGACGTAGAAAAGTCTACACTATAATGGTAATATGACATCATGCATAGTTAATTGAATATATGATATTGTAATAAAAATCACTGAATAGTTGGATTTAGGGCACCCACTATCTCATCACTCACACTTTCACTAGAGCTAATTTTCTAACCAAACTTCTTAACTACTCACATGATGAACATCATGTTTCTACTGAGTAATGACTTTAGATAATGGTTTCACCACAGTTCTGCTACATGGAAATTCTGCTATAATGACCTTGTCACGTTGAGTAAAACTTCTCAAGAGATGGTATCCCGAGTATATCCCACTTGTCCACTGTCATAAATTGACATCTTGGATAGTAAGAATATCATAATTTACATTATGATAATACTTTTCCTACCAGGTGTGATTCCAAGAACTGGAAAAAATCATTACATTTAATAACTACTTATTAGCTTCCTCAGAAGTTTCAACGTACTCAGTCTTTATAGGGATGACTACCACTGGTTGATATGAGCTTGAATCGCTCATCGTATTTAGCCTAACTGTGAAAGTAGATCACATTGATCTATGGAAGACTAGTTTGTATCCTTGAAAACTCGTATTCTTTCTTCTCCACTTACCAGGTACATATCTTTTGTACTTGTTGAAGTACAATTAGATAGTTCTGACTGCATCCCTTGCAGTGCTCCCGGATCTAACTGATATTTTTCTATTGTAAAATATACCTTGGCAATATCGGTTCTTGTACATATTATGGCATGCGTGATTGATCCATCGCTTCAACATATGGATTTCAACTTAACACATTTCTCTTTCAATGTCCCGTACATGTCAACATGGAGAGATTATGCCCTCTGACATAAGCAAAAATTCATATCTTGAATTGTTCCAACTTATATTTTTTCAATACAATGTTACTATATGTATGACTGAATAGGACCAAACAACCTATAGATCTACTTCAGTAGATCTTGTTCCCTAGAACTTAGGTTTCTACTTTAAGTCAATCACTAGAGAATGAATTTCATCTTGGTTTTATCTAACTGTAAGACCAATGTGTTTTCCATATGTTCCCGAACATATTTTGCTTGGAAAAAATTTGTGCTCCCATTAACCTCTGGTAGACACATGGAAATCATTTGTTACAAATGTATATTCTATGATCATGTTTCTTATTTTAATCCTAATCCAGATTTCAGAAACTTGCAACCTTTATTAGCATTCTGTGACATGACCATCCCTTTCTGGTTGGGTCGTATAAACACCATCCGTGAATGGTGGTCATGACATCCAATAATAAATAATTTTATCATAGATATTAGCTATGATAAGTTAAATTCTAAAAGATTTAGGCATAACAACTTGGTCTAACCAATCGAGCCTTATTAGTACTACGCTTGTACTATCCATGTATCAACTCACTTGAATACCCACCGCAATATTCAAAATAATAAGCCCCTTTTTCACTTTGATACATGGAATCCATTAATTTACGTTTAGATGGTCTTATCAATTTTAGATAATTTCCATATACTGCTTAATTGTAGTAAATATTATTCATATTGAATAATAGATCACTGACTACGGTGAATATAAAAACCATCACCATGTTTTTATCCTTCCTACGCAGTATGTGTCTATGAAACCTATTATGTTCCACATGCTCTTGTGGAACTAGTTCCTATTCCAATTATTTGTGTATCTTGAGCATTGACTAAACACAAGTCAATACAGCTCCCACTATCTCTAATAGTGATTGGAACCCTTATATAAAAGTGTAGTCTATTACTTGACTACCAACTTTTCTATATTAGGGATTTTTGTAATATCGTAAGCGATCTTTAGGATAATTACCTTAGATTTAAAATGTGTTTATCTTGATGCACGTTTGTTTGTATCTGAACAAACTATTTACATCCAAGCACATATCCTTATGACATAATGGATTTACATCTTACTATGACTCGTATGAAGTTCATTTATCATTAATAGTTGACATATTGTTATGGGATATCAGCATTATTTGAAAATAATTTCATGAAATATAATGAAAGTTTCTACAAGTTGTAACATTGATACCACCTACATCAAAATTTTGATGTATAAAATATGCGTTTAGGAATTTATCTATGCTACATTTTTGTTGATCAATGTTGATATATAAGACTTCATCATCAATCTTCATAATTAACATCAATGTTGTGATGTTGATAAGGTAATGTGCATTTAGGAATTACTCCATGCTACATTATCATGATTGATGAATTCTTGGTTGAGATATTCTTCGGTGTCCCAACACGAAGAAACTCATATCTCCTGACCATGCATATAATTCACTTTATTATTCCTTAATTAATTAAAATAATCTTATGAAGTATATAAACTTCTAGATTATACTTGGAATAGTTCACGTTTACTTGTTGAACTATTTCCAAAATCTTTGTGACATACCTTTATTTCAAAAAACTCATTTTTCCAAAATAAAGATGTCGATAATACCAAAAAAATTTAGTTGTGCAGAGCCTAAATACCATACTTTGTATATTTATGATTTCCACTTTTAGTATTACTTGACAAAGAATTATCTTGTCATAACTGGGTAGAAGTATTACATTTATATTCATCATTAATTTCATTTGATTCATGTATCACTGAACTAGTGATTGAGTTTTCCAAAATCAACATTCATTACATAACCTTAAGGAATATCTCCTTGTGTCCAATGACACATGAGATTAATGTTTATGGTTATACTAAATAACAGTTCAACACAAATATTTCAGTTGGAAATTAAAGAAGTCTTGTACTTCTCACCACTGGCATAGGTATCACCCTTTCACAACCACTTGGAGAAAACACCTGACTTCTAGTAAGGCTTCTATACTTATTTGGTAACTGAATTTAAATACACATTTGTGAAAAAAAAATATAGTATTAAATACCCAAGTAGTAAAATAAAACATTACATTGATGAATATGCTTGATGTAGAAGAGAAAACTTGCTTCTTTAAATCAGTTTATGAATTTTAAACTTCCATTGTTTTTATTTTATAATATGTAATTAAAATAACCTTTGTTAATACCTCATTAATTGAAGGATGTTGCGAATGTTTCATTGGAATTAAATTCCTTTGACCTTTCCATACTGTCTTTCAATTTATTCTTCATAAGAATTAAAACTTAACTTTCATTTTTTTATTCACTTGGAGAACCTTACCTAAATTGGTAATGGAGCGTTTACTCAAAACTTGTTTGTTTTTATTGCTTAAAACGAAACTTGAGTAAAAATTTGAAATGATATGAGAAAGGGATCCATTTAAAGATCATGATCAATCTTTCAATTTACACATGATGATGTAAACTTCACCTTATTCATATCATTGCTTCGCTTTCTCCTTGAAAACTTCTCGGAGATGACACTTCATGTTTGTATCATCCATGTCTTGGTGTAGCGACCACAACTGACATGAGACATTGATAGAAACATAATGATATGACTATCATATGCTTGGTACATTAGTCTCCTGTAAGCAATTTCACCCTCACATCTTGAGGTAGTTTAACATTTTTGGGGACACTGACACCTTGAGTTTCCTATATCATAGTACTATGCGCACATGCCTTTACTATTCTTGGATACTCGTGTTAGTGTGAACATTTACTTTGTCCAATATAATATCGTAGTTTAAAATTGTGGTATAACATTCCATTTTTCTACAAAAATGAATTTAGCATATGAGTGACTTTTATCTGGATTACCGGTTTAGATATTTTTGATTAATTACTTAAATCATTTAATGTCTCTAACTATTTTATCAGATTCTAGGAACCCTCTGTGCTAGAATTTGAATACTTTTTTGCTTGATTATTCTAGTGGAAAAGATCCTGGAACCACCCCTCATAGTCTCCAAGCTATGTCTACGCCACTACTTAGAGGGTTCGAGGTAGGTTTTTGGCTGGACGACCTCTTTAACTTGCGGTTCCTTGATCTGTTGAGTGAATTCCCAAATTCTTAAAATCGACACTTTATTTACTCAATGCTTGCCTCTAAAATTACAACAAGCTAGATATGCCTATTTCTTTATTGCAATTTTAGTTAAATCAACCCATCAATCTTATAAGGACTCCCTGGTAGTAAGAGGAACCCTCAGCTATGGCATGACCGACAACTCAAACAACCGGTTTTGTCCAAATTTGAATGACGGAAGGTGGTTATGACTTAATATATTTTTGAGGATTTTATTATTTTTAATGTGATGAAAGAAATCATTTTCTATTTTTATAAGCACATACTATGTGATCACACTCACAACTGACCATGTATGAAATAGAAAAATATATCATGTCACATGTTCATTTTATCTCGCATGCTTGTTTATTGTTATTCTATGTGATCACGTTCTAACTACACATTCAAAAAATAATAAACCATGTAGAAATAAAATGAAAAACCTGATCACGAGCTGATATTATTGGCTGATCCATTGAGTGAATAACAGACCAACTGAAACCCTAGGGGTAAGTACCTTTAGTTGTGTGGCTTGCAACTTGAATAACAATGTCTGCTCATCCAAGTTATCCAAATAATGTCTCGTGCATCACCGTCACTTGGCGCGAAGTGTGTCATACCTCAAATCGTCATTATACAACTATACTTGCACAAAAGAGATGGGGTCTCGGGGTATAAAATACAACTCTGAGAATGGGCGCGGAAGCCCTTATACATATAATGACACTTGAGACAACACACAGATCGTCTTTTATTTAATTAAACTAATTATTATTACAAACTGACATTCAATAATTAAATTAATAAATTAAAATAAATAATTACATAAAATGAACTAGACATGCATTGTTCGGTCTCCAGATCATGATCAGTATACACGTTAAACTCTCATATATGAATTAAATGCAAAATAAAATTAAACTTGCATTAAAATAATTCTCGAGGGAATTTTTATTGAATTAAAATTTCACTCTAATTTTAATTCAACAAATGTCGTCATTCTGTTCCATATAATTAATTTAATTTTAAAACTAAAAATTAAATTAATTAAATAATTTAATTAAATTCTAAATTAAATTAATTACGCCGTTGAAATTTTTCAACCAAAAAAATTAATATTTAATTAATTTAATTATCAATTGTAATTAAAATAATTATTTTAATTAAATTTTGAATAATTTAATTTTCAGGCCCCTCAAAAATCGAGCAGGGACTGTGCGGGTTTTGGAGAACTCGCACAGGGTTAGCCTTTTCCATGAAGACGTCGTGCGATGGAGTTTTGAGTCAAGCAGGTTTTCCCATGCCAGTTCTGGGCTGAGTAGACCCGCCCGAGGATATTCCAGGACAAAGCAGACCATGCAGTGGTTACCTGTCCACTCGAATGACCGGGCAATGACCAAAATCAGGCCAGGTCCGGGGTGGCGTGGGCTGGCCGATGAAATTCCTGACTTCAAGGTGTCCATGTGGTACGCTGAAGTGCACGGGATGCCGACAAGGAGGCAGGGGCTCTGATGAGGTAGCGGCGGGGCGGAGCGAGGAGGCTAGACCAAGGGAGAATGGGTTGGGCGGCTGTACGCGGCTCTACGGTAGGATGAGAGGTGTCCTGGGGATGGGCGAAGTCTGCTGGGTGCGCCGAGCAGGAGCCGGCTGATGCCACTTTGTGTGGCATGTGTAGAGCGCCGCTACGGGAAGGCGCACCGCTGTAGTGAGGGGTGGCACGATGAGGCACACTGTAGGGAGTCGACGCGAGCAGAAGGAGAATCTGAGAGATACCCAGCTTGTAGTACCCCCGGTTTCTGGTAAGTAACCCTTATTTTATGCTTTTTAAGTATATAAAGAATTTGGGAAGTGGTTGGACAAGTTTGGAAACTTTTAATGTGTTAAACGGAAAAAAAGGTACGCACAGGCTACGCACGGTTTTCCAAACCATGTGGAAGTCGTGCTGGGTAGTCACCTTGGACAGGGATGACCACACGGTGTGCACACGGTTTGGGAAAACTGTGCGTGAAGGTCGTGCGAAGCGCCCCTTTCAAGCAGGGGTTTACCACACGGTTAGCGCACAGTTTGACTAACAGTGTGGAATAACTGTGCGAGTATGGATGGCTGAGGCAAAAGCTAACGCACGGTTAGCGCACAGTTTTTTAAACCGTGCGGACTAACCATGTGGTCACTTAAAGTTAGATCCTAAAATTGTGGATCTAACTCGTTTTGCCTTTAATTGCCTTGTTTAAACCTCTTAAGCTGCCCTAACTCAGGATTACTCTCCCTTGAAGGTTGGAAGACCTCTCCCAAGCATTCCGGAGGCGATCCAAAGGCTATTCTTGGCTAATCGAAGCCAGATTTCTAAGTTATGTGATCGTTCTTGATCGGTTTCTTAGATCTACTTAGATCTACTTCTCATATTCTCTCGTTTTCTTAGTTCTACGCCCATTATGGGTAGATCTAAGGGTGTGGATGCCAAATATGACAAGTTTTGGCCTTGGTTGTGTCAGGGGAAGAGATCTAAGGAGGGGTTTTGGAGTTTTTACCCGGTGTTCTTGGCGTTCTTCGTCCGTTGGTTGGTTTTGCCCAATTTGTTGAGGTAGGTGGCTTCACTCTCGATTACTCTTTCTTAGAACTTGAAGTCTTAGTTCAAATTGATTAAATTTCTGGGTTTTAAATTGTGAAATTGTATTGAAAAGTATGTTATAAATATCTTTAGTGATGATTTATGGGTTTTGATGAAATTGTGGAAATTGAAATAATGGTTTGTGCAAAGTGTTTGGTTTCTTGATTTTAAAATTGTGATTTTAAAATATGACTGTTGGATTTGGAAAATGGTTTACGGGAAAAAGGTTTTCTATAAAAGGGAGTTTTATTTAAATGGTTTTGGCATGTGATAAAACACTATTTTATTGAATATTTTATTTATAATAAATGATATAATTTCCTCACATTGTGTTAAATATGTTTAATTAGAAATTATTTGGGATTAGATCATTCATTTGAATATTTGATGAAAATTCTAGTTTTACCCTTTATAGTTCACTGTAGTATTTCGAAGATACATATTTTTATATTTATTATTTGAATTTGAAATTTTGTAACAGTGTTCCTAACGTAATTATCCACAACATTTATTCATGACACTAGAGCTAAAGAGTGCATTTGGTTGTTGAAAATGGGACATGAAGTCAAAGTTGGGATGGACTCGCCAGAATGGAGAAGCTTCTATATTGCAGACATAACTCCTTCATATGAGCCTGTAATAATCCCAAATTTGTAGAGGAGATAGCGGACCCATATCCTCACATTTGATCCTTCTGGAATACCGGCCACTGCACGCGTTTTGGTGGTCAAATGGGCGGTTCAATTTGTCATAAAATATTTGGCCGAGATTCCCCATTCACACTTGAAACCACTTTGAACCTAGCCTCCCCACCACTCTATAAATTGGTGTTTTTCTCATTTTGTGGGGTTGGGACATGATTTGGGAAGTTTAGGGCAGAGGAGAAGTGAATAAACTCCAATTATCCAACCATTTCAATAAGGGTATCTCTTGAGGCAAGGATCCCTTCGACGAAGCCTTCTTCTTCTCCTTCATGTTGTAATGATTTTGTTTGTGTAATAAACTTCTTTGTTATTATTTTATTTCTTCTCTTTTCTTCTGTTTTGTTTAAATTTATTCTCTTAATCTTCCTCTTTTGACTGTAATTCTTGAGTAGAAGTGTTATTGGGTTATACCCAATATAAACCTTTGCACATGCAAAACGATTCTACGATGATTACGCCACCCATGGAAGAGTAGTCTTTTAGTAATTGATCTATCTTATACCCTCTTCATTTAATTATTTTGAATAAATTAGATACTTTAATTTACATAATATGATCCATGAATTGTGTTTTTAAATTATAAGAAACTAAGAAAGCAATTGAACAATTAACACAAAAACATGCGAGGTCAGGATTTTGTGTAAATTGTGAGAGCGTAATCTTAATCGGTAATACAAGAACACACGGGATAAATTTGTAGAGTTCAAATATAATCCCTAAAAACAATTCATCCTCATTTCAAGAATGGATATGTGCTCTAATTAACCACTAACCATAATATATCCTTAGATCAACAATCAAAGCAGGGTGATGTGATTGCGTGTTCCGAAGCTAGCCTAGGGTTTAAGTAATTTCATCTTCGTGGTTAAGTTAACTATCGTAGGGTTCGAGGGATAAAAAATTAGGGGATCATAATTAAGTGGATATTGATTTAAATGATAATGATTAATAAGTGAATTAAGAGGTATAGTTATATTGATTACGCCTTTTAAAATAGATTTCTAAAAAAACATCTTCTTGTTGTGTCATTTTAATCGAAATTCATTTCAAAACTAAAAACAAAAAAAATATACAATCTTCTTCCAGAAAACTTCTTATAGATTCATAAACAATAAAAAAATCCCAATACTTTAAAGTAGTGTTTTTATATTATTCTCTTTTATTTTATTTTTAAAATACCTTTAATAAGTTGTTAAATTCACTTCCTCCTTTGAGAGACGACCTTGGTCAGCCACTCTATTGAACCTAAGTACCCCAAAATCACATTAATCATTTGAGGGTGCCCAAGACATCGCTCTTTCAAATTGGCGCCGTTCCCGGGGAGGAAAGTAATTATTTCAACCAATTAGAGGTAATTTTTTTATTTTACATTTTATTCTCTTCCTCTCTTCTTTCTTCCTTCTTTACCCAATCTGATTCTTCTTCTGCTTCTTTTATTTTCTTCTACTTCTTTTTGGACCATCAACTCAAACTTATAATTTTTATTTTACTATGGTCCACTTTACTTATTTTCATATTTCATTTATTTATGACATGAACTAATCCTGAAGACCTCTTAGATCTTGACCCTGAGATTGAACACAGCCTTAGGGCACGAATCAAACACTCTCAGTCTACGGGAAGTTTCAATATTCAACCGGTTGGTGAATTCCTCTCTTCTGGAAACATTGGAATTGGAAGTTATTAAAATTAAAACATAAAAGAAGAACCAATGGCTGGAAATAATGGAAATTAACTTAATAGAACCATTCGATAATTGATTTCACCTGATATTAACTATCAACTGAATTGTATTGCATACCTGAATCTCGAATCAGACTTTGAGTTAAAATCTGGATTAATTCACCTTCTTCCAAATTTTCATGGCTTATCTGGTGAGGATCCCAACAAACACCTTAAAGAATTTAATGTGGTTTGCTCAACTTTAAAACTAAGAAATGTTTCTGAATATCAAATCAAATTAAGATCATTCCCATTCTCACTTGATGGAGCTGCAAAAGATTGGATGTATTATTTGCAACCTGAAGATGTAACATGTTGGAATGATTTGAAACGTCTTTTCTTGCAAAGATTTTTTTCCAGCATCAAGGACAACATCCATTCAAAAGGAGATATCAGGGATCAAGCAAGCACAAGGGGAGTCAATGTATAAGTATTGGGAGAAATTCAAGAAGTTGTGTGCAAGGTTCCCACATCACCAAATCAGTGAGAAATTACTCATTCAGTACTTTTATGAAGGACTCACACCTATAGAGAGAAGCATGGTGGATGCTGCAGATGGAGGAGCAGTGGTGGACAAGACACCAGTAGCTGCATGATCATTGATCGAAAAAATAGCCCAAAACTCCCAACAATTTGGTGATAGAGGTACACCAAATATCAGGGGAGTACATCAGGTAAGTCCTTCTTCCCTTTAAAGTCATTTGATTGATACAAAGTTGGAATAATTGACCACTATGGTGAGGCATATTTCTTTGGCTCAAAAGACGTCCCAACCCATTCCTTCAAGGCCTTCTGGAATTTTCACTGAGACAAGCCATCCAACTGACTGTAGCCCACTACTACAAGAGACAGATGATTGTGCAACATTATTCCCTGGGAGACCATATCAGCAGCAACAACAACAACCATATCCCCAAAAGAAGTTTGATCCAGCATGCAACCAAGGGTGGAAAGATCAGTCAGACATGAGGTATGGCTCTGGACAACAACAAAGGCCCCCCTTTTCAACCAAACTTCCAGCAGCCTCCACCTTACCAACAGGGTTTCCAACAACCCAAAAGGAGATTCGAAGCTCAAACATCAACGAGTCAGCAACAAGGGAATCTCCAACACAAGGTAGACTCTATCACTGATGATCTTTTGAAACAAATTGATCTTAATCAACAGAATGAGCTAAAGAGTCAAGGTTCGGAGCTGAGGGAGTTAAAGACACAAATGAGCCAGATTGCTACCGCCCTCCATGAACTTGTGAGTAAGAATTCTAGAAATCTACCTTCCCAACCCACTCCAAATCCAAAGGGGAATGTTAGTTTCATCACATTGAGAAGTGGGAAGCAAATGAATGATACATCTGGACCTACCATTCCACCGGGATTCACCTCAACTCTAGAGAATCCGCATTCCATACCAACTGATGAGCAATCCAAGGAGAAAGATAAAGGTAAGAAAAAGATTGATGATGTTCCTCCTAAACCCCTTCCTTTTCCCAAAAGGGTTGTTCAAACCAAGAAGATGGATGAAGAAGCAATACAAAAGGAGGTCTTGGACACATTGAAGCGTGTGGAGATCAACATTACTCTACTTGAAGCCATTAAGAAAATTACAAGGTATGCAAAATTCTTAAAA
Organism: Viscum album; assembly: GCA_963277665.1. Taxonomy (NCBI): domain Eukaryota; kingdom Viridiplantae; phylum Streptophyta; class Magnoliopsida; order Santalales; family Viscaceae; genus Viscum; species Viscum album. The sequence goes on from OY728119.1 coordinate 650,368,803, forward strand.
GAACTTTGTACCAATCGAAGAGGGCTCAAGGGAAATGAGAGGGTCAACCTTGGAAGGAATGTCTCAGCACTCATTACACCAAATATAGCAATGCCAACAAAGTGCCAGGATCCCGGGACATTCACCATCCCATGTGCCATAGGGGAGTTTCACTTCTCTGATGCACTTTGTGATTTAGGAGCTTCAATAAATGTGATGCCTCACTCTGTATTCTCTTCTTTACAGGTTGGTGAGTTGAAGCCGACAAGAGTAGTGGTGCAGTTGGCGAATAGAGCTACGACATATCCAGTGGGAGTTCTTGAGGATGTACTTGTCTGAGTAAGAGACATGATCTTTCCAGCGGATTTCTATGTTCTTGACATAGAGGATGATCAGGTAAGTTCTCATGCCCCCATTACCTTAGGTAGACCCTTCCTCAAAACTGCAAAAACTATAATAAATGTCAATGAGGGTACACTTTCCATGGAAATTGGGGATGAATTTGTGATATTTAATGTTATGGATTCCATGAATTACCCCTCAGAGGATCATTCTACATTTTTTATCTCCCATTTTGAACCACCAAGTAAAAACTCCATGGAATTTTATTGTCCTATGCTTAGGGAGATTATGGGTATTGGTTCTAGTTTGATGTCTAAAAGTACTTCCACACCCATTTCCAAGGAACAAGACTCTCTAATATTTGATTTTGAAATGGAATCATATTCTGATTTTGATCATGTAAACTCTGATTATGACATGGATATAGAGTATGCTGATGGATTTGATGCTTTATTCTCTGATTTTGATGATGTATATTCTGATACCGATGCTCTTTGTGCACATATTTCAGTTCATTCAATGTCTCCATCCATACTACACCCTCCTTCATTAGAACTCAAGCCATTGCCACCAAATATGAAATACTCATACTTGTTGAGTGATGAGAGATTACCTATTATCATTGCTAACAATCTCCCTTTTGAACATGAAGAAAAGCTTTTGAATATTTTGAGGTAGAACATCAGGGCGATTGGGTGGACCTTGGCTGACATATCAGGTATTAGCCCCTCCATTTGCATGCATAGGATTCTCTTGGAGGATGGGGCTAAACCGTTGAGACAACCAAAAAGGAGACTCAATCCCACCCTCCTAGAAGTTGTTAAAAAAGAAGTTGAGAAATTGCTCGAGGCAGGTATAATCTTTCCCATTTCAAATTCTCAGTGAGTAAGTCCAATTCAGGTTGTGCCTAAGAAGAGTGGTGTTACTGTTGTTAAAAATGAGAAAGATGAGTTAGTTCCAATGGGGGTGAAAAACAGTTTGCGTGTGTGTATTGATTATAGGAAACTAAATCATTCCACTCACAAGGACCATTTCCCCCTCCCATTTATTGATCAGATGCTTGAGAGACTAGCTGGGAAGACACACTATTGTTTCTTGGATGGATTTTCTGGATATTTTCAGGTTCCTATTGCTCTGGAGGACCAGGAGAATACGACATTCACCTGCCCATTCAGAACCTTTTCTTACTGAAGGATTCCATTTGGACTTTGCAATGCCCCAGGTACCTTCCAGAGATGCATGGTGATTATTTTTTCTGATTTTATTGAGACTTTCATGGAGGTATTTATGGATGATTTTACAGTTTATGGGTCTTCATTTGATGAATGTCTAAGTAGTTTGGGAAAGGTGTTAAATCGTTGTATTGAGAAGAATCTGGTCCTGAACTTTGAAAAGTGTCATTTTATGGTAGAGCATGGAATTGTCTTAGGGAATGTAGTGTCAAAACATGGGATAGAGGTTGATATATATAAGGTAGACATTATTTAATCCTTACCTTATCCTTCATGTGTGTGTGATGTTAGATCATTCCTAGGGCATGCAAGATTTTATCGGCGCTTCATCAATGATTTTAGTAAGATCTCTCTTCCTATGTCACGATTACTTCAAAAAGATTCTGATTTTGTGTTTTATGATTCTTGTAGGAATTCCTTTGATGAGCTAAAGAAGTGTCTGACCACTCCACATATCATACAGCCCCCATGGTGGGAGATTCCTTTTGAGCTTATGTGTGACGCCTCCAACTTCGCGGTTGGAGCGGTCTTATCTCAGAGGGTGGAGGGACGTTCACATGTGATCGCCTATGCATAGAGGACACTGGATTCAGCCCAATCAAATTACACAACCACAAAAAAGGAGTTTCTTGCTGTCATATTTTCTTTAGATAAATTCCGTTCATATTTATTGGGCTCTAAAGTAGTTGTTTTTTCTAACCATGCAGCTTTGAGGTACCTCCTAAAGAATCCAGATGAAAAGCCATGACTTATCCGTTGGATGATCCTTCTTCAGGAATTTGATATTGAGATAAAGGACAAGAAGGGATTAGAGAATTTGGTGGCATACCACATGAGTAGGCTTACTCACACACTAGAGTATGACACCTTGGACTAGGTACCACTTCGAGACATTTTCCCCGATGAGCATCTCTATACCATCTCAGGTATGCATCCTTGGTATGCTGATTTAGTTAATTACATTGTTTCCTCTGAAATCCCAGCAAATTTGAAGAAGCATCAAGTCCAAAAATTAAAAAGTGAGTCTAGGTATTATGTGTGGGATGATCCTTACCTATAGCGCATGTGTAGTGACCAAGTCATTTTGAGGTGTGTTCCCGATCATGAGTTTGAGTCTGTTTTGCATTTCTGTCATACACTTGCTTGTGGTGGACACTTTGGACCCCAACGGATAGCTTGGAAGGTTTTGGACTCTAGATTATATTGTCCTAGCTTGTTCCATGATTCCCATGTGTTTTGTAAGTCATGCTCTCGTTTCCAACACACTGGGAATATTTCTAGGAGACATGAGATGCCCCAACAACCCATACTATTCTGTGAGATTTTTGATGTATGGGGCATTGATTTTATGGGTCCTTTTCCTAGTTCATTTGGATTTTTTTATATTTTGGTTGCTGTTGATTATGTGAGTAAATGGGTGGAGGCTAAGGCCACTAGGACTGATGATTCTCATGTTGTTGTGGACTTTTTCAAAGCACAGATTTTTTGAAGGTTTGGAGTACCAAAGGTCATCATCAGTGACCAAGGGACACACTTTTTCAATAGGAATTTTTCATCCCTCATTCGAAAGTATGGGGAGACACACAAAACATCAACACCATACCACCCCCAAACAAATGGCTAGGCTGTGGTTTCAAATCGTGAGTTGAAACAAATTTTGGAGAAAACTGTGCAGCCAAATAGGAAGGATTGGAGCAGGTGCTTGGATGATGCATTGTGGGATTATAGGATAGCATACAAGACACCCATTGGTATCTCCCCATTTAGGATTGTTTTTGTGAAAGCATTTCATCTCCCAGTAGAAGTCGAGCATCGGGCATATTGGGCTATAATGAAATGCAACATGGATTTGGCCCAAGCTGGAATTCAATGGAAGTTGCAAATTCAAGAGCTTGAGGATATTCGACTGTCATCATATGAGAACTCAAGGCTCTAAAAGGAAATATCAAAATCATCTCATGACAGAATTATCCAACAAAGGGAGTTTCATGTTGGAGAGAAAGTCCTTCTCTATAGTACACGACTCAAGCTGATGCCTGGTAAGTTGCGTTCCAGATGGTTAGGTCCTTATATTGTGACTAATGTTTTTCCTTATGGTGCAGTGGAGATCAAAAAAGAGGACACTGGAGGGAGCTTTACAGTCAATGGGAAACATTTGAAAAGATACATTTAGGTACATCCTACTAATGTAGTGGATTTTATCACACTGCATGACCCCATCATCACTTGATCACATCACGTTGTTCCTAACCCTTTCACTTTTATATTATTTGTCCTATTTAAAAATTCTACATTTCATGTGCATATATCATCTCATGGGTTCACATTGAGTATAATGCAATATTTTAAGTGTTGGGGAGGGAACCTTTTAGTTTAGTAATTTAAATTGTTTTCCTATTTAAAAAAAACCCAAAAAAAACCAATTTTTTTTGTGTTTTTCAAATTTTGTGTGTTTATTTTTCAATTTTCTTTGTGTTTTTGAAATTTTTGAGCTGAAATGATTCTCATCACAATTTTGAAATTCATATCAATGAGTGACATGATTTATCCCTTGAAACTAAGCTTAAATGAATGCTGAAATGACTTTGTTTCAAGTTCAAATATTTAGTAATTTCATGAAAAGTACACTGAATTTTTAATCCCATGCCACATCTCACTGTCTTTATATTTGAAAACACTTTCCTGTGAGGCTTCTAAACCATTATTTTCATATTCTTTACATTCACCTAACTTCTTGATAGAACCAAACCATGCTTGATTTAACTAGAATTTGATCTATTCCTGTCAAAACTTGACGGTTTGAGGTACTTATGTTTAAATGATTGAGGCATTTGTTTGGTATTAAAGACCTTATTTCAAAGAATATTTTTTTATAATGGCCTACCATGAATATTTAATCCTTGTAGCCCTTAGAATCCATGCACAGCCTGTTAGGTTAGCCACATTACAAGCCAATTTTCCCTATCCAGCCAACTCCTGAAGTGAAATTGCATAATCTAGTTGAGCTTAAGTGTGGGGGAAGCTGTCTTGTGTTGTGCTACCACATTTTGTGATACTTTGGGTGGAAAATTAAATTCTGAAGAGATGTGTTTGCTACTGAATAAAGTCATTATATTGAAAGTTGTGCCTTTTCTGGAGCATTCATGACAAGTGAAGCTGTTCCTTTTCTGGAGCTTCTAATTGAGGTGGAAAGTTGTGCCCATCTGAAGCTTTTAAAAAAATCATGTTTGAGAAGATTGACATTTTTTATTCTGAAATGATGAATGGTGTAAACTTTTCATGACTTTTCATGATGATGGATCTGAATTGATACTATGGGGATTTATAAGAAGACTATATTTAAGTTAAAATTAGATTAGTCAAGCCCTCCTCATTCAGCCTCAGAATTTTTCACATCTAAATCCTACCAACCGAAAGCCACAGAACAACCCTGAAAAGTCCTCATGATAAACATATGTCCTTGAATCACATCAAGTAGCAATGTAGGAATCTATCAAACCTATGGTGACCCTTGTATGAGTTTGGATGAGAAAGACATTGCAAAAAAATTGATATTTGAGTGATGAGAGAAAATTCAAGCGAGGTAAGTGTTTTGTGCATGAGAGGATAAATGAAGTGGAAATATATTGAATGATATAAATGGAGAACTTGAAATAAGTTTTTTTATGAGGCATGATATCTTTTGTTTCTTGGTGTGTAATTTTTTGATCTCAAGGATATGTGTTTTAAAATTGGTTTTGATTTGATATTAATGTTTACTTGATATGAGGTTTTGCTCAGGAGTGCAAAATGGTAAGTGTGGGGGAGTTTATAAAACACTATTTTATTGAATATTTTATTGATAATAAATGATATAATTTCCTAAAATTGTGTTAAACATGTTTAATTAGAAATTATTTGGGATTAGATCATTCATTTGAATATTTGATGAAAATTCCAGTTTTACCCTTTATAGTTCATTGTAGTATTTCGAAGAAACATATTTTTATATTTATTATTTGAATTTGAAATTTTGTAACAGTGTTCCTAACTTAATTATCTACAACCTTAATTCATGTCCCTAGAGCTAAAGAGTGCATTTGGTTGTTGAAAATGGGCCATGAAATAAAAGTTAGGATGAACTCTCTAGAATGGAAAAACTTCTATATTGTGGCCATAACTCCTTCATATGGGCATGGATTAAGCCCAGATTTGGAGAGGAGATAGAGGACCCATATTCTCACATTTGATCCTTCTATAAGGCCGGCCAATGAATGCGTTTTGGTGGTCAAATGGGCGGTGAAAGTTAGAATAAAATATTTGTCTGAGATTCCCCATTCACACTTGAAACCACTTTGAAACAAGCCTACCCACCACTCTATAAATTGGTGTTTTTCTCATTTGGTGGGGTTGTTACGTGCTTTGGGAAGTTGAGGGCAGAGGATAAGTGGATCCACTCCAATTATCCAACCATTTCAATAAGGGTATCTCTTGAAGTAAGGATCCCTTCGACGAAGCCTTCTTCTTCTCCTTCATGTTGTAATGATTTTGTTTGTGTAATAAACTTCTTTGTTCTTCTTTTATTTCATCTATTTTCTTCTGTTTTGTTTAAATTTCTTCTCGTAATCTTCCTCTTTGGTCTGTAATTCTTGAGTAGAATCGTTATTGGGTTATAACCATTATAAACCTTTGCACATGCAAAACGCTTCTACGATGATTACGCCACCCATGGAAGAGTAGTCTTTTAGTAACCGATCTATCTTCTACCCCCTTCATTTAATTATTTTGAATAAATAAGCTACTATAATTAACATAATATTATCCATGAATTGTTTTTTTAAATTACAAGAAACTAAGTGAGCAATTGAACAATTAACACAAAAACACGCGAGGTTGGGATTTTGTGTAAATTGTGAGAGCGTAATCTTAATCGGTAATACAAGACCACACGGGATAAATTTGTAGAGTTAAAATATAATCCCCAAACACAATTCATCCTCATTTACAGAATGGATATGTTATCTAATTAACCACTGACCATAAGCTATCCTTAGAACAACAATCAAAGCAGGGTGTTGCGATTGCGTGTTCCGAAGCTAGCCTAGGGTTTAAGTAATTTCATCTTTGTGGTTAAGTTAACTCTCGTATGGTTATAGGGATAAAAAATTAGGGTATCATAATTAAGTGGATATCTATTTAAATTATAATTATTAATAAGTGAATGAAGAGGTAGAGTTAGATCGATTACGCCTTTTAAAATATATTTCTAAAAAAACATCTTCTTATTGTGTCATTTTAATCGAAATTCATTTCAAAACTAAAAACAAAAAAATACAATCTTCTTCCAGTAAAATTCTTCTATATTAATAAACTATAAAAAAACCCCTATCCTTTAAATTAGTGTTTTTATTTTATTCTCTTTTATTTTATTTTTAGAATACCTTTAATAAGTTGTTAAATTCACTTCCTCCTTTGAGAGACGACCTTGGTCAGCTACTCTGCTACACCTAAGTACCCCAAAATCACATTAATCATTTCAGGGCGCCCATGACAGTGGTCTTTCAGCATGGTTGAAATGGTGTGGTTTTTGGGGCATACTTGTTGTGTGTGTTCATATTGCATTTATGAGGCTTGGTTGAAATATGACCTTGTGCTCAGTGCCAAAAGTATAATGGCACATGGGGAATAATTACCTTGTGACAACTTGGTAGATATATGAGAGGTCGATCATGAGTATGTAATTTTCATAATGATGCATGCATAGTGGATTTTCATGGGTTTTGAAATGGTTCGTTGTGTGTATTTGTGAAATGAAATGAAAGTGCCAAAATGGAAATGTGAATTTGATTGGGAGAACTTGCTTGGTTTCTTTTGTTGGAAAAAGGGTTTTTTGGAAAATGGCTTTGACATGGAATTTGATATATTGTGAACTTTTTTGGAATTGTTCTATATAAATTGTTTTATATAAATGTTCTAACATGTTTTATCCTAGAGGTATGGGTTGGGAAGTCATTGGGGAAAACCTAATGAGTTTCATTACTCACCCCCTGCTTTGGCACGTTGGTACTTTTGTAGATGTCATATACTAGGATGTTGGAAAAGGCAAGGTGTCGCACATGTATAGCACTACTTCGGGACACTTGGGTTGGTTCGTGATGTTGGAGCTTGGAACTGTGGAGCAGGGAGTTGGGTTGTTGTCTTGTTCTCTTCTCATTGTCTTTCCGCTGTTAACTCTGATCTGGTTTTGGTTTCTGATGTTATGATTTGGTTAGTTTATTATGAAATAAATAGATGAGTTGTCTTCACTTTTATCATGAATCATTTAGTTGTTGGGTTGTTTATGGTCTTTGGTTCTGTAGTATGTTCTAAAAAGGTAAATTGTCCCCACTTGTTTGAAACCCTTCGGCATTTATTTCCAGCCTTTGGTGCCTTGGGGATGTCGCTTAAGGCCTAGTAATGACTCATTGAGATCTCAAGCCAATGAGAATTGGTGGGTCATTACAAATGGTATCAGTCTGGTCCTTCCTTTGAGGTACAAATGGTATCAACTTGTTTGGTCCTTGCCTAACAAGTGGTCATCGATGTTCTTGGTCTTGGAGTTGAAATTCCATCTTCTCTAATCCTTGGGTGGTCATCTTAGACAGGAGTAGGATTGTCAGAACTTGAAATTTATATCATAAAAGGACGTAGCTTACCCGTTTATACTGAACTTCAAGTTACCAGGGTCTTGAGTACATAAGTGTTTTGGATACACTTATAGAATGTTGGAAATCTCATTTTCATGGGTTTATCCAATGAGATGAGCATGACATGCATTATAGATGAATGACTTCCCACTAGGATTGCATAAATAATTTTGAAAAATGGAGTATGGTTTGATGCAAACGTGTGATTTCTGAAAATTTTAAACACGTTTCAAATGAAAGATTTCAAAAATATAATGGTTAATGTATTTTGAAAATAGATTGATTTTCAAAACAAAGAAAAAAATATGTTTTAGAAATGGTTGGAAATTGATGTTGTGATAGTGGTGTAATAGAGATTGAAATTCTAAGCCTTCAGTTTCTAGGAAGTGAGACTAACGGCATGCATTGTTTTTCATAGAAAATGGAACCCATTAGACATTGTAGAAACCAAATGGAATAAGTTGTGGAGAATGTGGTTGCACCTGAACCACGTGTGAACCAAGAGCTGGTTCCGAGTATCGTTCAAGCGTTTCAAGCTGTGGACACGGGGAATCAGAGGGATGAGTCAAGGCATGTAGACCATTCCGTCCAGTTCCAGAAGAAGAATCCACCCATCTTTCAGGGTAATTCTGAACCAGAAAAGGCAGAGGTGTGGCTAAGAAGGAGGAATCGTATCTTCGATTTCATCGGCACACCATCAGAACTGAAATTGAAGTTGGCGACATATATGATGGAGGATCTTGCACGACAGTGGTGGGAGCTAGTGATTCAGGCTAAGGTGGATCAAGGCCTGGGCTGGGAGGAATTTTAGGAATTGTTTAATAAACAATTCTATCCTCATACGTTCAAGATCTAGAGGAAAACTGAATTTTTCAGCCTGAAGCAGGAGAATCTTTCTATCACGGAGTATGCGCCTAAATTCATGAATTTAGTGCGCTTTGCACCAGAAGTTGCTGCAAGTGCGTCGCTGAAAGCACACATCTTCGAAAACATGGAGACATTATCTCTTTGGTGAGAAATTTACTGTGTTTACGGATCACAAAAGCTTGAAACACATTTTCTCACAACGAGATTTGAATCTGAGGCAGAGGAGATGGATGGAGTATGACAACCCTGATTTTGTTTCAAACTTAAACATGATTTATTACATAAAACTTCACTTGATACAACAAATAAGATCGAGAGGTTTAGTGTCATTGGGGATTAGGATCATTACATAAAAACTTAAAACATGAAATACAACATCTTTATTAAAAACATCCTTTACATGACCACTACATTCCCTCGTACTTAGCATTGCATGGGATAACCTGAGGACATTCATAACAAAAGGGTGAGATATAAATATCAGTAAGGGAGTACACATGGAATAACATGAGGAGTACAATACATGTTAGACAATAGGCATATCAATAGAGCATAAAAGAAACATGAACATAAAGGCATGATAAAGCATGATAATCATAACATGGAAATGTGGCAACAACACTTAACATGGAATTAGGATGAGCCAAGGCTCATTGCACATAGAGCACGAGTAAATACTCGTTGCACATGAAGCATGAGTAAACCCTAGATTCACTTGAATTAAAATGATTAAACACTCATTGCACATGAGGTATCATGATACTATACTTTACCCAATGCATTGGAGCGCTTTAAGGGTGCACCCTTCTTAAACATTTCATTTCATGCATAAGTGTGCCACATGGATCATAAAACATGGATTCATAAAACATAATCATTTATTCCACGATAAAAGAATGTGGAATTAATACATGAAACATTATAATAAATAAGTAAATGTGCATAAAGGTGAATACCCTTGATGGAGAAATGGGCATGGTATTCACTACACAATGGAATTGAATTAGAAAATCAGTGCGATTTCGGCATCGTAACGGCGTGACATAAGAATTCATAAAAAATGGTTTATGAGAGATAAAGGGGTTCCTCATAATATTTACATGTAATTTACAGTAAGGAGGTCATATAGATTCATGTCCCAACAATTTTAATGGAATTTAGATTCATGATACAAAAGTATTGCTTGAATGTAAAAGAGGAGAGAGAAGTTCCTTTCGGAATTTCGGCATAGTAACAGGTGTACATGGGAGGCATTTAATGAGATAGAAAGGGGTCTCCCATCATTCAAACATAAATAGGGAAGTATGGGGGAGGTTCGAAATCATAACCCAACATTAATAATTGAAATTAAAAGGGAAAACAACTTAAAGAAAATTGGACAAAAATGAGAAAGGAAGAAAAAACCTTACTTGGAAGTGTGCTTCCAAAGGCTAGAGAGAGGCTTGTGAGAGGCTTATTGGGAGCCTGGGGCACCTTGGGATGATTCTAGAGAGAGTAGGGAAGAGGTTGGACGAACTCCAAAGGTTTTGAGTGAGGAGGAAGTGGGAGCTTGGGTGGGTTTATATAGGATAGGTGAGGGAATTCTTTATTATTTAGGTTTGGGACCCCTTATATTAAATTAATCCAAACCACAAACCATCCCTTGGTTTTTGCCCATGGTTTTTGGAAAAGGGAATAGGAAAAAAATATTTTCTAAGTCCAAAGTCCGAACTTCTTAAAATATTAGGGTTGCTTATGTGGAGGTGAGTCACACTCCCATGGAAATTAATTTAAAAAGACAAGGTGTTTAATAAGTCTTGAGGGGGTCCATTAATGCTTTGAAAAGTCAGTCAAACAAACCCAAAATCACATTATTTTAATGTTAAAACATATATTGGCCGAACATAAAGATTATAGTATTTTATTACATCACTATTGGGTCATTATGATGTCATAAAACACATTATATATTTAAACGATATTTAATTTTTACCCAAAAATTTGACTGTCTCAGAAAATTATGAAAAATTCACCGTTGGATAATTTCGATGTCCTGATTCCCGAAATAACATTTTCTTTATCTAAATAATTTACTAAATATGTTAATTTTCACTTTTAAAATAAAAACCGCTATTTATCGAAAATTCACGGGTTTGGACAAAAATGGCTTTCAAACCTTAATAAAAATTATAATTGCATTCATAAAATTATAAGATTATTTATATTTAATAAAAATTAATTTAATAATAATAATAATATTTTATTAAAATATTATTTAATTCAAAAATCCCTTAATTTAATAAAATAGAATTCTTAATTAAATAATAACTAAAAACACTATTTGTACTTTAAAAACTATTTACAATGTATCAAAAATGACTAGAAATTATATTTATTATTATATACAAAAATAATGTATATGAATATAGTACTACTTATTTGTTACATAACCCCTTAAAACAGTCGCGTAAGACCTAATAGTATGGTGTGCGATGGTGACAGACTCTTGGGGTGGATCAGATAACAACAATGAAGATTGACAGACTCTTGCGATGGTGACAGACTCTTATGATGGTGACACCCCTTAGAATAGCCGCATAACCCCTTAAAATGGTCTCGTTCGAGCTTGACATTCTGAAGCTCAGCTTGGTCTTGGTCAAGAGCAAAGCCCAAGGATGCCACCTCTTTTCCGAGCTCTGAAAAATGGGCTTCATATGGGGAAATTCTACTGGATGAGGCCATCACTTCCTTTGTCTGAGTAAATTTGGATTTGTTAAAGCCTTATATTTATACTCATAATGTGATCACTGTTCAACGGCTATATTGGAAATGGTCAAAATTCTTACCATAAAACCAAAGTTGTTTACATTTTATATAAACATAAAGAGACATTTAATTAGATCAATAGGGATTTCCAATAATGAAACTTTGGGTCGTTACAATATTCCCCCCTTAAGAAATTTCGCCCTGGAAATTTTCCTTTTCCCAAACTAAAACAGATGTGGGTAACTTAGCTTCATCATTTCCTGTTATTCCCAAGTCCCTTATTCAAACTTCTGGTTTCTCCACAACACCTTAACGAGGGGAATTGTCTTATTTCGTAGAAATTTTTCTCTACGATCTAAGATCTTCACTGGTTTCTCCTCATAAGAAAGATCATATTCCAATTGTACCACCTCAGAAGAGAGTACATGTGAAGGGTCTGGTATGTACTTCCTTAAGAGGGATACATGAAATACATCATGTACTTTGGCCATGGTAGGTGTAAGTGCTAGTCGATAGGCCACAACCCTGGCATGATCAAGAATCTCAAATTGGCCGATGTACCTTGGACGTAACTTCCCTTTCTTTACAAACCTCATGACCTTCTTCCACGGAGATATGCGTAGAAAAAACATGTCTCCAAATTTAAACTCAAGGTATCATTGACGATTATCTTCATAACTTTTCTGTCGACTTCGGGCTGCCTTGACATGCTGTTGAATGGTTTTCACATTCTCCACCATTTCCTCGACCATTTCTGGTCTAAGCAGCTTATGTTCACCAACTTCATCCCAACATGCCGGTGTTCTGCACCTTTTCCCATATAGGGCTTCATATGGTGCCAGTTGGATGCTTGAGTGGAAACTATTGTTATAAGTGAACTTAACCAGAGGAAGATGTTGATCCCATCCTCCTTTAATGTCCATTGAGCACGCTATCAACATGTCCTCAAGTGTTTGGATAGTCCGCTCAGATTGGCCATCAGTTTGAGGATGATAGGTCGTACTGAAGTTTAGTTCAGTATTCAGAGCACGTTGAAGACTCTTCCAAAACTTAGAGGTTAATATTGGATCTCGGTCAGACACAATAGATAATGGTACTCCATGAAACCTTACCACTTCCCTGATATATATCTGTGCCAGTTGATCCAATGAGAAATCCTCCTGAATAGCAATGAAGTGTGCAGTCTTTGTAAGACGATCCACAACAACCCAGATTACATTGTTGCCTTTGGATGTCCTCAGAAGTCCGGTGACAAATTCCATGGTGATGTTCTCCCATTTCCGTTCTGGTATGGGAAATGGTTGCATCATCCCCTTAGAATTCTGCCTCTCTGCCTTCACTTACTGACACACCAGGCACTTTGATGTATATTCAGTGATCTCCTTCTTCATATTATCCCACCAAAAGTTTTCTCGGAGATCTCGATACATCTTTGTGCTCCCTGGGTGAATAGAGAAATTTGAACTATGTGCATCATCCAAAAGTTCCTTCTTCAGCTCCGGACTTGATGGAACACATAGTCTTTTCCCAAACCTCATAATTCCTTCTTCATTAACATTAAACTCTAAGGATTTCCATTTTTTGATAGGTTCCTCTTTTTCTTGAATTCCCACATTATCCTTTTGAGCATCCTTTAACCTTTACAAAAGATACGTTTGAGCAATAATTTGTGAAAGGATTGATGATGTTCCCTTCTTTATGATTCCCATGTCTATCTTCATCAAGTCTAAGAATATTAGACCCTTCTCAACTCTCATCATTGATAGAATTGCTGGGTCCTTTCTACTTAGGGCATCTGCCACCTTGTTCTCTTTCCCAAGGTGGTAATGTATTGAACAGTCATAATCCTTGATCAGCTTTATCCATCTTCTCTGGCACATATTAAGCTCTTTCTTTGTGAATATATATTTAATACTCTTGTGGTCAGTATATATCTCACATTTCTCCCCATAGAGATAATGCTGCCAGATTTTCAAGACAAATATCACTACCGCTAACTCCAGATCATGCATTGGATAGTTTTGCTCATTATTTTCAACTAACTTGAGGCATAGTATATCACTTTATCATTATGCATCAGCACACAACCTAAGCCCTTCTTTGAAGCATCACTGAATACCACAAAAAGTTCCCCACTTGTGGGTAAAGTGAGCACGGGTGCAGTGATAAGCCTCCTTTTAAACTCCTTGAAGATTTCTTCGCATTCATCACTCCAAGAAAACTTTACTCCCTTTTGAGTTATCTTGGTAAGAGGGTTGGACAATCATGATAAATTTCTCACAAATTGTCGATAATATCCAGCTAACCCCAAGAAGCTACGGATATCCGTTACTGATGTTGTCCTCGACCATCCCTCAATTGCATCTGTTTTGGAGGGGTCCATAGATATCCCATTACTTGTGATGATATGGAACAAGAATGATACCTCCTTCAACCAGAACTCACACTTTCTGTACTTTTCATAGAGCTTCTCCTTGCGCAAAGTCTCTATTATAGTTTTTAAATGCTCCTCATGATCCTCCTTGGTTTTGGAGTATATTAGAATATCATCTATAAAGACTACCAAAAATTTGTCAAGGTAATCTCTAAAGACTCTATTCATCAAGTCCATGAATATTGCTAGAGCATTGGTGAGTCCGATAGGAATTACTATGAATTCATAGTGCCCGTATCTTGTACGAAAAGCAGTCTTGGGGATATCTTTCTTCTTCACCCTTACTTGATAATATCCCGACCGAAAGTCCACCTTGGAGAATTATTGTGATCCACGTAGCTGATCAAACAAGTCATCAATTATTGGGAGAGGATACTTGTTCTTTATTGTGATTTTATTAACTTCACGATAATTGATGCAAAACCGCATTGACCCATCCTTTTTCTTGATGAAGAGGACTGGTGCACCCCATGGTGAAGCACTTGGGCGTATAAACCCTTTATCCAGATTCTCTTGTAGTTGTTTCTTCAGCTCTTCAAGCTCAAAAACGGCCATTCTATATGGAGTCTTGGATATTGTTAGTGCCCCAGGTATAAGTTCAATTGAGAACTCAACATCTCTTCTAGGAGGAATACCATGCAGTTCCTCGGGAAACACTTCCGCAAATTCCCTCACAATAGGCATTTCTTCAAGGATGGTTTCTTCCTTGGACTCAATCATCTGAGCCAGATACGCATGCTCATAGGGCAGTAATATCCATGCTCTAGATGATGGAGCTAAAAGAGATTCATCTTCCTCCTGACACTTGTAAAGAATCAGGGGTCGATTCTCCATATGGAGTGTGATTTCCCTCTCCCGACAATTTATATTGGCTCTATATAAGGAAATCCAATATATGCCAAGAATTGCATAAAATTCCACCAGAGGGAGTATGAAGAGGTTCGCCAGGAAATTAAACCCACATATTATAACAGGGTAGGACTTATATTCATGGGATGTAATGATTTCCCCATTTTCCATACTCACTGACATCTTCACTTCCATGATTTGTGGTGGTGCTGGGATTGTTCTACTAAACTTTCAAGATAGAAAAGAATGCGTAGAAACTGAATCAAAAAGTATGTTTGGTATTCTTGAATTAATAACTAGCATACCTGTCACCACTTCATTTTCGGGGTTCACTTCGACAGAAGTGATGGAAAAAGATCTTCCTTGCTGCCTTGGAGGTTGTTGGTTTCCTCTGAAATCCCTTGGATTAGGGCACCGATTTGAAAAATGACCCAGTTCTTTGCATTTGTAGCATTGAAAAACGCATTGAGGTTTGAACGGAGCATTCCTCTCCTCTGTCACAACCGTGGGTCTTTCTTTCCGACAATTAACAGCAAGGTTCCCTTGTCTTCCACACCTGAATCATTTTCTTGTCCCCTTAAGGCAATTTCCAGGGTGCTTTTTTCCACACTTTTGGAAATTGGGGTGCTGGATCTTCTTAGCACCGCTGGATTTATCCATCGGACCACCAGCATTGAAGTCCACCTTATGCTTATTGTCCCCATGATACCCCTATGATTCCACGATCTCCATTTCGACCTTGAGGGCACATCGGACAATTTCCTCATAGCTGTCGAAGTCACGGATCGCCAATGCTTTCCGCAGGCTAGGCTTCATCCCACCAAAGAAGCTGTCAACCTTGCATTCAGGGGTACCGACAAAGCTGGAAGCGTATCATGCAAGCCTTGTGAAGTTTTCCTCGTACGCTCCAACATATTCTTCACATTTTTTCTTGAGAGAAAGGAAGTCCCTTTCTATCTTAAGCCGGAGGGTGCGCAGAAAATATTTATCAAAAAACATCTTCCAGAAATCCTTCCATTCTAATGCCTCGATCTCCTCCTCAGGCTTCATATTTTTGATCAGCGTCCACCATTGATTAGCTTCACCCTCCATACAATAAGCATCTAGGAGAACCTTCTCTTGTTCAGAACATTGAAGGATGGATAATATCTTTTCAATGGAGTTGATCCATTATTCAGAGATCATGGGATCGAATGATCCACTAAAAGTAGGAGGCCTTTGCCTCATGAAGCTCTCGATAGCGAGTTTTTCCTTATTAGGGGGGTTTGGACGTTCCTCTTGACCCGTGTTTCTATTCAAAACTTGAGTTAGATGAGAGAGAAGCGTGACAAAGTTCTCGATTCCCGCTCCCATTAGATTGGGCATCTCATTAGTACAGTCATCACACTAATCTTCACAACGGTTGTTAGCCCGATTACTCCTATTACCGGCCATTGGCTGGAATAAAAGGAAAGTTAGGGGTAACACATAAAGGGTAATCCAAATACAGAAGTTGATGACTTATAAATAATCTTTTATTTCCTTACTCATGATTCTATAGGCTTCAATCTAGGATTTTCATGATCTACTTTCTAACATATATTCGTAGGGGAATTTTTTTAATTCCCTTAATAAGGGTTCATAATAAGCTTGTGAATTTTTCAAAACATATCCCCCAGGAGTGTCGTAACAAAGAGTGTAGCAAGGCCCGTTGTCGTGCACCAGTTCCCGTTCGAGTCTAGCTCAAAGCGGTGTTTTCGGGTTTTACCCCTAGGATACATCTGTGCCAGAGCCGCCTCTACCTGCTCGTATCCAGACAAGGCTGTATTTGTTTGATAAACCACTTACTCAGTACTTACCAAAACTTAGGGATGTTTTTATTATACTTAGTCTTGTATCTAAGGCTTTACTAGGGTTTCCTAATCCCAAAAATAACTAAACCTATCCTCTGATACCAACTATGACAACCCTGATTTTATTTCAAACTTAAACATGATTTATTACATAAAACTTCACTTGATACAACAAAGAATATTGAGAGGTTTAGTGTCTTTGGGGCTTAGTATTATTAAATAAAAACTTAAAACATGAAATACAACATCATTATTGAAAACTTCCTTTACATGACCACTACATTCCCTCATACATAGCGTTGCATGGGATAACCTGAGGACATGCATAAGAAAAGGGTGAGCTATAAAGCCTAGTAAGGGAGTACAAATGGAATAAAATGAGGAGTATAATACATGTTAGACAATAGGCATATCAATAGAGCATAAAAGAAACATGAACATAAAGGCATGATAAAGCATGATAATCATAACATGGAAATGTGGCAACAACACTTAACATGGAATTAGCATGAGCCAAGGCTCATTGCACATAGAGAATGAGTAAATCCTCATTGCACATGAAGCACAAGTAAACACTCATTGCACTTGAATTATCATGATTCAACACTCATTGCACATGACGTATCATGATACTATACTTTACCCAATGCATTGGAGCACTATAAGGGTACACCCTTCTTAAACATTTCATTTCATGCATAAATGTGCCACATGGATCATAAAACATGGATTCATAAAACATAATAATTTATTCCACGATAAAGGAATGTGGAATTAATACATGAAACTTTATAATCAATAAGTAAATGTGCATAAAGGTGAATACCCTTGATGGATAAAAGGTCATGGTATTCACTACACAATGGCATTGGCTTAGAAAATCGGTGTGATTTCGGCAGCGTAACGGCGTGACATAAGAATTCATAAAAAATGGTTGATGAGAGAGAAAGGGGTTCCTAATAATATTTACATGTAATGTAATGTAAGGAGGTGATATAGATACATGTCCCAACAATTTTAATGGAATTTAGATTCATGATACAAAAGTATTGCTTGAATGTAAAAGAGGAGAGAGAAGTTCCTTTCAGAATTTCGGCATAGTAACGGGTGTACATGGGAGGAATTTAATGAAAGAGAAAGGGGTATCACATCATTAAAACATAAATATAGAAGTATTAGGGAGGTGTGAAACCATAACACAACATTAATAATTGAAATTAAAATTCAAAACAACTTAAAGAAAATTGGACAAAAATGAGAAAGGAAGAAAAAACCCTTACTTGGAAGTGTGCTTCCAAAGGCTAGAGAGAGGCTTGTGAGAGGCTTCTTGGGAGATTGGGGAACCTTGGGAGGATTCTAGATAGATTAGGTCAGAGTTTGTATGAACTCCAAAGGTTTTGAGTGGGGAGGAAGTGGGATCTTGGGTGGGTTTATATAGGAAAGGTGAGAGAATTCTTTATTATTTAGGTTTGGGACCCCTTATATTAAATTAATCCAAACCACAAACCATCCCATGGTTTTTGCCCATGGTTTTTGTTAAAGGTAAGAGGAAAATAATATTTTATAAGTCCAAAGTCCGAACTTCTTAAAATATTAGGGTTGCTTATGTGGAGGTGAGTCACACTCCCATGGAAATTAATTTAAAAAGACAAGGTGTTTAATAAGTCTTGAGGGGTCCATTGATGCTTTGAAAAGTAAGTCAAAAAAACCCAAAATCACATTATTTTAATGGTAAAACATATATTGTCCGAACATAAATATTATAGTATTTTATTATATCACTATTGGGTCATTATGATGTCATAAAACACATTATATATTTAAACGATATTTAATTTTTACCCAAAAATTTGACTGTCTCAGAAAATTATGAAAAATTTACCGTTGGATAATTTCGACGTCCTGATTCCAGAAATAAAATTTATTTTATCTAAATAATTTTCTAAATATGTTAATTTTCACTTTTAAAATAAAAACCACTGTTTATCGAAAATTAACGGGTTTTGACAAAAATGGCTTTCAAACCTTAATAAAAATTATAATTGAATTCATAAAATTATAAGATCATTTATATTTAATAAAAATTAATTTAATAATAATAATAATATTTTATTAAAATATTATTTAATTCAAAAATCCCTTAATTTAATAAAATATAATTCTTAATTAAATAATAACTAAAAACACTATTTGTACTTTAAAAACTATTTACAATGTATCAAAAATGACTATAAATTATATTCATTATTATATACAAAAATAATGTACATGAACATAGTACTACTTATTTGTTACATAACCCCTTTAAACATCCGCATAAGACCTAAGGGTAAGGTGTGTGATGGTGACAGACTCTTGGGGTGGCTCGGATAACATCACTCGAGTGGTAATTTCAATCAACTTACACTTTTCCCGTAGATGGTCCCGTTCGAACTTGAAATAGTGAAGCTCATCTTGGGCTTGGTCAAGAGTGAAGCCCAAGGATGCCACCTCTTTTCTGAGCTCCGACAAATGGGCTTCGTATGGGGAAATTCTACTGGATGAGGCCATCGCTTCCTTTGTCTAAGTAAATTTGGATTTGTTAAAGCCCTATATTTATACTAATCATGTGATCACTGTTCAGCGGCTATATTGGAAACGGTCAAAATTCTTAACATAAAACCAAAGAGGTTGACATTTTATATAAACATAAAGAGACATTTAATTAGATCAAGAGGGATTTACAATAATGAAACTTTGGGTCGTTACATGGAGTATCTTCAAATGTTCGACTTTGACTTGATGTATACACCAGGTAAGGGAAATTTAGTGGCCGATACATTAAGCAGGAAGTCGTATGCTCAGTTGGCAAAAGAAGATTTAGACGAATGGCAGTTGATGTTGTTCTTAGCCGACATGGATGTGGAATGTGAAGACTGAAGTGATATTGATGTTTTCTTTTCAACTACAATTGTTCCTGATTTGGTGAATATGGTAAAGGAGGCACAGACATTCGATGTGGAATGTGTAGCGATGAGTTTAAAACTCAATGGTGGGGAGACCATTGAGGAATGGGAGCTGGATGGGAATTCAGTTTTGTGGTTTTGAGATCGGACGGTTTTACCTTTAGATTGTTAGGAACAACTCGCTCATGCTTACCACTATTCAATATGGGTTGTACATCCAGGTACACAAAATATGTATAAGGTGTTGAAGGCGTAATTTTGGTGGAGCGGTATGAAACGGAAGGTCGCTGAATTTGTTTCAAGATGTTTAACTTGTCAGCAAGTTAAAGAAGAGCATCAGAGACCAGTGGGTATGTTGCAGTCTCTACCAATTCCAGTGTGGAAATGGGATCAGATAACAATGGATTTTGTTACAAGTCTTCCAAGAACGGTCTGGAAACACGATGTCATTTGGGTGATAGTGGATCATCTGACCAAGTCGGCCCATTTCATCCCTATTCGTGAAACTTATACGGTGGAAGATCTTTCAAAAATCTATATCTGAGAAGTGGTAAAGAGACATGGCATACCAGTTTCAATCATGTCAGACAGAGATACGAGGTTCACATCTCGTTTCTATAAATCCTTATAGAAATCCTTGGGAACTCAGTTGAATATGAGTACGGTGTATCATCCTCAGACAGATGGACAATCCGAAAGTACAATACAGACATTAGAAGACATGTTATGGGCTTGTGTAATGGATTTTGGTGGCTCGTGGGAAGAGCATGTGCCTTTAGTGGAGTTCTCATATAACAACAGTTATCAGGCCTCAATACACATGGCTCCCTTTGAAGCTTTGTATGGGAGTCCTTGTCGTTCTCCACTTTGTGTGCTGGAAACAGGTGATACTTCACTAGTTGGGCCGAACCTTGTCCAAGAAACAACGGAGAAGATTAATTTGATAAAAAAGAGGATGGAGACGGCACATAGTCGTCAAAAATCTTATGTGGATCATCGTCGAAGACCGTTGTCATTTACGGTGAGTGATCATGTCTTTCTGAGAATCTCTCCAAGGCTTGGACAACATCGTTTTGGGAAGTAGGGCAAATTATCTCCTCAATATATTGGCCCTTTTGAGATACTGGAACGGGTTGGAGAGGTGGCATATCAGTTTCCATTACCACCACGGTTCAGTGCAGTGCATAATGTGTTCCATGTATCTCAATTGAAGAAGTATCAACCCGATCCTAACCACGTGATCAGATGTGATCACGTTGACCTAGAGCCGAATGCTTCGTTGGTGCATATCCCGGTGCAGATTGTGGATAAGAAGGATAAAGTCTTGCACGGAAAAAGCATCGGTCTAGTGCGGGTTTTATGGAAGCATGGTCAGATTCAGGAAGAAACTTGGGAACATGAGAAAGAAATGAAAGAGCAGTGTCCAGAACTCTTTTAGGCAAGCGTTGGTTTTCTACTTTCTGAGGATGGAAAGACCAATGGTGGGGAGAATGTAGTACCCCCGGTTTCTGGTAATTAACCCATATTTTATGCTTTTTAATTAAATAAAGCCTTTGGGAAGTGGTTGGAAAAGTTTGGAAACTTTTAATATGTTAAAGGGAAACAAAGGTGGTGACGTACGGGCTATGCACGGTTTGGAAAACTGTGCAGAAGCCGTGCTGGGTAGTCACCTTGGGCAGGGATGACCGCACGGTGTGCACACGGTTTCGGAAAACTGTGCATGAAGGCCATGCGGAGCGCCCCTTACAAGTAAGGTTTTACCACACGGTTAGCACACGGTTTGACTAACCATGCGGACTAACTGTGCGAGTATGGATGGATGAGGCAGGAGCTAACGCACGGTTAGCACACGGTTTGTTAAACCGTGCGGACTAACCTTGCGGTCACTTAAAGTTAGATCCTAAAATTGTGGATCTAACTCGTTTTGACTTTTATTTCCTTGTTTAACCCTCTTAAGTGGCCCTAACTCAGGATTACTCTCCCTTGAAGGTTTGAAGACCTCTACTAAGCATTCTGGAGGTGATCCAAAGGCTATTCTTGGAAAATTGAAGCCGGATTCTTAAGGTATGTGATTGTTCTTGATCGGTTTCTTAGATCTACTTAGATCTACTTCTCTTCTTCTCTCATTTTCATAGATCTATGCCCGTTATGGGTAGATCTAAGGGTGTGGCTGCCAAATATGACAATTTTTGGTCTTGGTTGTGTTAGGAGAAGATATCTAAGGAGGGTTTTTAGACTTTTGACCCGGTGTTCTTGGAGTTCTTCATCCGTTGGTTGGTTTCACCCAATTTGTTGAGGTAGGTGGCTTCACTCTCGATTACTCTTTCTTAGAACTTGAAGTCTTAGTACAAATTGACTAAATTGATTGGTTTTAAATTGTGAAATTGTATTGTAAAGTATGCTATAAATCTCTTTAGAGATGATTTATGGGTTTTGATGAAATTGTGGAAATTGAAAGAATGGTTTGTGCAAAGTGTTTGGTTTCTTTATTTTAAAATGGTGATTTTAAAATATGACTTTTTTGGATTTGGAAAATGGTTTAGGGGAAAAAAATTTCAATAAAAGGGTGTTTTATTGAAATGGTTTTGGCATGGTTGAAATGGTGTGGTTTTTGGGGCATACTTGGTGTGTGTGTTCGTATTGCATTTACGAGGCTTGGTTGAAATATGACCTTGTGATCGGTGCCAAAAGTGTAATGGAATATGGGGAATAATTACCTTGTGATGACTTGGTAGATTGACGAGAGAGCGCTCATGAGTATGGAACTGTCATAACGATGCATGCATAGTGGATTTTCATGAGTTGTGAAATGGTTGGTTGTGTGAATTTGTGAAATGAAATGAAAGTGAAAAAATGGAAATGTGAATTTTATTGGGAGACCTTGCTTGGTTGCTTTTGTTGGAAAATGGGTTTTGTTGGAAAATGGCTTTGACATGGAATTTTCTATATTGTGAACTGTTTTGAAATTTTTTATATAAATTGTTTTATATAAATGTGCTAACATGTTTTATCCTATAGGCATGGGTTGGGAAGTCATCGGGGAAAACCTACTGAGTTTCATTACTCACCCCCTTCTTTGGAACGTTGGTTCTTTTGCAGATTTCATATACCGGGATGTTGGAAAAGGTAAGGTGTCGCACGTTTATAGCACTACGTCGTGACACTTGGGCTGGTTTGTGATGTTGGAGCTTGGAGCTGTGGAGAATGGAGTTGGGTTGTTGTCTAGTTGTCTTCTCATTGTATTTCTGTTGTTTACTATGATCTGGTTTTGGTTTCCACTGTTACACTTTGGTTAGTTTATTATGAAATAAATGGATGAGTTGTCTTCGCTTTTATCATGCATCATTTAGTTGCTGGTTTGGTTATGGTCGTTGGTTCTGTAGTATGTTCTAAAAGGGTAAATCATCCCCCACTTGTTTGATACCCTTCAGCATTTATTTCTAGCCTTTGGCGCATTGGGGGTGTCGCTTAAGGCCTAGTAATGACTCGTTGAGCTCTCAATCTAATGAGAATTGGCAGGTCATTACACAGCTGGCCTAGTCGGGAGCGCCTGGTGCAATTGGGGAAGATGGTTCTGGCCAGCTAAAGGTGGAGGCATCGCTGCGGGGTGCCAGTTCGCCGGCCAGGTGCTGGCTCAGTGGGAGGCACCAAGGCACTCGTGAGTCGCCTGCTAGGGGTGGTCGATGCAGGGCTCGGTGCGACGTCGACCTGTGCACGGGGATGTGGGTGTCGCAAATGAGTGGATGAAGCGGGAGGACACTAGGGAGGAGGTCCCTGGTGCCGAGGCGGTGAGGGAAAACGCGGGCGCCGACGTGCGGCGTGGCCAGGTGTGGTGCGTCACGGCTCCGCTGCTGGTTGCGGCTGAGTGGCAGAGGGGGATGGGGAGTCGCTCGGCCCCCCAGGCCGAAAACCCATTTTTTTGCTTTTTCTTTGAAGTTCAGCGGCCTCCCCCACCATGTTTCCTCTATGTTTTTTTTCTTTACCTGGACATGCAGGTCGACCCCCAATTTTTTTTCTCCTAAGACCTACTTTGTAGGTCTTCTTATTTTTATAACTATTTCAAGACCTTCTTCGCAAGTCTTGCACCCAAACTACTTTTTTTTATATTTCTTAAGTCTATATTTAGACTAGAAAGAATAAAAACTTATAATAATAAAAAATTTATTATAATAGAATATTATAATAATAAAATTATTATTATAATCAAAATATTATTATTATAATTAAATTATTATAATAATAATCATTAAACATCACCGAAAAACACTATTCTGGTAATCAGATGTCCACCTGGTGATCATAAAACAACTAGTTTAATTCTAATTTTAAAATTCAGATGACCGCAGATGGGTCATCCGATATCAGATTCAAACACGGTCTGCAGCGTTGAGACCGCACTACTAAAAATAAGGGTATTAGCGACCGCCATTGGCGGTCGCTAAAGGTGCCCCCTGGCAGCCTATAGAGACCGTCATTGGCGGTCACTACACAGGAAATTTTTTTTAAAAAAAAATCATACCGAAAGAAATATATATATATATATTTATTAAATAAAAAATATCTATATATATATTAAAGAAAATATTTTTATATATAATATTAAATAAAATATTTTAATATATATATATTAAAGAAATATATATATATAATATTAAATAAACTATTTTTCATGTTTATATATATTTATTAAATAAAATATATATATATATTAAATAAAATATTTTAATATATATATATATATATAATATTAAATAAAATATTTTAATATATATATAATATTAAATAAAATATTTTTCATTTTTTTAATGAAATGTACGAATTCTGTTTTTTTTTTATTCACGGTGTAAAATCAGAGATAAAACAAGATAACAATCATAAAAAATTGAAAACAGTTTCAAACATCATAAACATAAAGATCATCATAAACGATAAACGTGCTTCAACGATCCGAGCAGGTCCATCTATTTCAATCTTCTGCTTCAATAAACTCACAATAAGACAAAAAAACAACAAAACAAAACAAACGTAAAATAAAAATAAATTATCCAGTTATTATATACATATAATAAAATTAAATCTGACATCAAATGATTGTGCTATAATAATTTAAAACCCCCAATTTAAGAAATGCTATCATTTTAGGTCATTCGGACGTTTTTGGTGTTTTGTGACACCGGAAACGCGTTTCCGATCACCGCGGTCAAATGACACCTCCGATTGACGTGTCGTCTGCCCGACCATTTCAAAAATCGCACAATGGATGTTGTCATACGGTTTCATGGAATTCCGAGGTCGTTCGGGTGGTTTTGACTCCCCAACGCGTCGTTTTAGCGTGCGCCGAGCTGCTGAAAACGACACACTCGGACGTAACACGCGCACCGCACCTCTGATGGGCGCGTCGTCTCCTCCTACACGTCAAAAATAATATTCTAATGTTTTCGTGTGGTTTCAGGTCATTCAGAGCACGTTTGCTCCGAATTCGACCATCTCGCGCTGTTTTTGGTGTTTTATGATACCGGAAAGGCGTTTCCGATCACCGCGGTCAAACGGCACCTCCGATTGACGTGTCGTCTACTTGACCATTTCAAAAATTGCACAACGGCTATTGTCGTACAGTTTCATGGAATTCCGAGGTCGTTCGGGTGGTTTTGACCCCCCCAACGCGTCGTTTTAGCGCGCGCCGAGCTGCTGAAAACGACACACTCAGACGTAACGCGCGCACAGCACCTCCGATGGGCGCGCCGTTTTAGCGCGCGCCGAGCTGCTAAAAATGACACACTCAGATGTAATGCACGCACAACACCTCCGATGGGCGCGCCGTCTCCTCCTACACGTCACGAATAATATTCCTAATGTTTTCGTGTGGTTTCCGGTCATTCGGAACATGTTTGCTCCGAATTCGACCGTCTCGCGCCGTTTGTGGTTTTTTATGACACCGGAAATGCATTTCCGGTCACCGTGGTCAAACGGAACCTCCGATTGACGTGTCGTCTGCCCGACCATTTCAAAAATCGTACAATGGCTGTTTTCGTACGGTTTCATGGCATTCCAAGATCGTTGGTGTGGTTTTGACGCCCCAACGTGTCGTTTTAGCGCGCACCGAGCTGCTGAAAACAACACACTCGGACGTAACGTGCGCACCGCACCTCCGATGGGAGTGCCATCTCCTCCTACACATCATGAATAATATTCCCAATGTTTTCGTGTGGTTTCAGGTCATTCGGAGCACGTTTGCTCCAAATTCGACTGTCTCGCGCCGTTTTTGGTGTTTTATGACACCAGAAACGCGTTTCCGGTCACCGCGGTCAAACGGCACCACCGATTGACATGCCTTCTACCCGACCATTTCAGAAATTTCACAATGGCTGTTGTTGTACTTTTTCATGGCATTCCGAAGTCGTTCGAATGGTTTTGACCCCCCAACGCGCCGTTTTAGCGCGCGCCGAGCTGCTGAAAATGACACACTCGGATGTAACGCGCACACAACACCTTCGATGGGCGCGCCGTCTCCTCCTACACGTCATGAATAATATTCCTAATGTTTTCATGTGGTTTCAGGTCATTCGGAGCACGTTTGCTCTGAATTCGACCGTCTCGCGCCGTTTTTGGTGTTTTATGACACCAGAAACGCGTTTCCAGTCACCGCGGTCAAACGACACCTCTAATTGACGTGCCGTCTACCCGACCATTTCAAAAATCGCACAACAGCTGTTTTCGTACAGTTTCATGGCATTCTGAGGTCGTTCGGGTGGTTTTGACCCCCCAACGCGTCGTTTTAGCGCGCGTCGAGCTGCTGAAAATGATACACTCGAACGTAACGCACGCACCGCACCTCCGATGGGTGAGTCGTCTCCTCCTACATGTAAAAAATAATATTCCTAATGTTTTCGTGTGGTTTCAGGTCATTAGGAGCACGTTTGCTCTGAATTCGACCGTCTCGCGCTGTTTTTGGTGTTTTATGACACCGGAAAACGCGTTTCCGGTCACCGAGGTCAAATGGCACCTCCGATTGACGTGTCGTCTGCCCGACCATTTCAAAAATCACACAATGGATTTTTTTTGTACAGTTTCATGGAATTCTGAGGTCGTTCGGGTGGTTTTGACCCCCCAACGCGTCGTTTTAGCGCGCGCCGAGCTGCTGAAAACGACACACTCGAACGTAATGCATGCACCGCACCTCCGATGGGTGTGTCGTCTCCTCATACACGTCACACAGAATATTCCTAATGTTTTCATGTGGTTTCAGGTCATTCGGAGCACGTTTGCTCCGAATTCGACCGTCTCGCGCCGTTTTTGGTGTTTTATGACACCGAAAAACGTGTTAAAGGTCACCGCGGTCAAACGGAACCTCCGATTGACGTGTCATCTACACGAACATTTTACAAATCGCAGAACGGCTATTGTCGTATGGTTTCATTGAATTCCAAGGTCGTTCGGGTGGTTTTGACCCCCCAACGCGCCGTTTTAGCGCGTGTCGAGCTACTGAAAACGACACACTCAGACGTAACACGCGCACAACACCTCCGATGGTCACTCCGTCTCCTCCTACACATCCCGAATAATATTCCTAATGTTTTGTGTGGTTTCAGGTCATTCGGAGCACATTTGCTCCGAATTCGACTGTCTCGCGCCGTTTTTGGTGATTTATGACACAGGAAACACGTTTCTAGTTACCGTGGTCAAACGGCACCTCCGATTGACATGTTGTCTACCTGAAAATTTCGCAAATCGCACAAAAACTGTTGTCGTACGGTTTCATGTCATTCCGAGGTCGTTCGGGTGGTTTTGACCCCCCAACGCGCCGATTTAGCACGCGCCGAGCTGTTGAAAACGATACACTCAGATGTAACGCGCGCACCGCATCTCCAATGGGCATGTCGTCTCCTCCTACATGTCACGAGTAATATTCCTAATGTTTTTGTGTGGTTTCAGGTCATTCGGAGCACGTTTTCTCCGAATTCGATCGTCTCGCGCCGTTTTTGGTGTTTTATGACACCAGAAACGTGTTTCCGGTCACCGCGGTCAAACGAAACCTCTGATTGACGTGACGTCTGCTCGACCATTTCAACAATCGCACAAAGGCTGTTGAAGTACGGTTTAATGGCATTCTGAGGTCGTTCGGGTGGTTTTGACCCCCCAACGCGCCGTTTTAGCGCGCGCCGAGCTGCTGAAAACGACAGACTCGGACGTAACACGCACACCGCACCTCTGATGGGCACGCATTCTCATCCTACATGTCACGAATAAGATTCACAATGTTTTCGTGTTCTTTCAGGTCATTCGGAGCATGTTTGCTCCGAATTTGACCGTCTCGCGCCGTTTTTGGTGTTTTTTGACACCGAAAACACGTTTCCGATCACCGCGGTCAAACGGCGCCTCCGATTGACATGCCATCTACCCGACCATTTCACAAATCTCCCAACGGATGTTTTCGTACGGTTTTATGGCATTCCGAGGTCGTTCGGGTGGTTTTGACCCCCCAACGCGCCGTTTTAGCGCGCGCTGAGTTGCTGAAAACGACACATTCGGACGTAACGCGTGCACCGCACCTCCGATGGGCGCATCATCTCCTCCTACACGTCACGAATAATATTCCTAATGTTTTTATGTGGTTTCAGGTCATTCAGAGCACGTTTTCTCTGAATTCGACCGTCTCGCGCCGTTTTTGGTGTTTTATGACACCGGAAACGCGTTTCCGGTCTCCGCGGTCAAACGACACCTCCGATTGACGTGCCGTCTACCCGAAAATTTCAAAAATATCACAATGGATGTTTTCGTACAGGTTCATGGTATTCTGAGGTCGTTCGGGTGGTTTTGACCCCCAACGCACCGTTTTAGCGCTCGTCGAGCTGCTGAAAACGACACACTCGGATGTAATGCGCGCACCGCACCTCCGATGGGCGCGCCGTCACCTCCTACATGTCACGAATAATATTCCTAATGTTTCCGTGTGTTTTCATGTCATTCGGATCATGTTTGCTCCGAATTCGACCGTCTCGCGCCGTTTTTGGTGTTTTATGACACCAGAAACGCGTTTCTGGTCACCGTGGTCAAACGGAACCTCCAATTGACGTGCCGTCTGCCCAAACATTTCAAAAATCGCACAACACATGTTGTCGTATGGTTTAATGGCATTCTGAGGTCGTTCGGGTGGTTTTGACCCCCCAACGCGCCGTTTTAGCGCGCGTCGAGCTGCTGAAAACGACACACTCGGACGTAACGTGTGCACCATACCATCGATGGACGGAAGGGCTGTTCGGGGTGCAGGGAGAACTGTACGGAGTGCGGGGGGCCTGTCTGGGGTGTGAGAGGGCTGTCCGGAGTGCGGGGAGGGCTGTCCGGAGTGCGAGGAAGGTTGTCCGAGTTGCGGGAGTGATGTCCGGGGTGCGGGAGTGTTGTCCGGGGTGCGGGGAGGGCTGTCCGGAGTGCGTGGAAGGCTGTCCAGGGAGCGGGAGGGCTGTCCGGGGTGCGGGAGGGCTGTCTGAGGTGCGGGGAGGGCTGTCCGGGGTGCGGGGAGGGCTGTCTGTGGTGCGGGAGGGCTGTCCGAGGTGCGGGAGGGCTGTCCGGGGTGCAGGGAGAATTGTACAGAGTGCGGGGGGCCTATCCGGGGTGCGGGAGGGCTGTCCGGGGTGCGGGGAGGGCTGTCTGGAGTGTAGGGAAGGCTGTCCGGGTTGCGGGAGTGCTGTCCGAGGTGCTGGAGGGCTGTTCGAGGTGTGGGGAGGGCTGTCCGGAGTGCGGGGAAGGTTGTCTGGGGTGCGGGAGGGTTGTCCGGGGTGCGGGGAGGGATGTGCGGAGTGCTGGAAAGGCTGTCCGGGGTGCGGGAGGGCTGTCCGGGGTGCGGGAGGGCTGTCCGGAGTGCGGGGAGGGCTGCCCGGGGTGCGGGGAGGGCTGTCCGGGGTGCGAGGGAGATGTCCGGGGTGGGGGCATGTCTGGGGTGTGGGGAGGGCTGTCCGGCGTGCGGGGAGGGATGTCCGGGGTGTAGGGGGCTGTCTGGGGTGCAGGAGGGCTGTCCGGGGGTGTGGGAGGGTTGTCCGGGGTGTGGGGAAGGCTATATGGAGTGTTGGGAGGGCTGTCCGGGGTGCAGGAGGGCTGTCCGGGGTGCGGGGGGGCTGTCCGGGGGAGGGGGGCGTGTCCGGGGTGGGGGAGGGCTGTCCGGAGTGCGGGGGGCCTGTCCGGGGTGCATGGGGGCTGTCCGGGGTGCGGGGAGAACTGTAAGGAGTGCGGGGGACCTGTCCGGGGTGCGGGAGGGTTGTCTAGGGTGCGGGGAGTGCTGTCCGAAGTGCAGGGAAGGCTGTCCGGGGTGCGGGATGGCTATCCGGGGTGCGGAAGGGCTTTCCGGGGTGCGGGGAGGGCTGTCCGGAGTGCAGGGAAGGTTGTCTGGGTTGCAGGAGGGCTGTCCGGGGTGCGAGAGGGTTGTCCGGGGTGCAGGAGGGCTGTCCGGGGTGCAGGGAGGGTTGTCCGAAGTGCGAGGAGGGATGTCCGGGGTGCGAGGGGGGGGGGGCTGTCCGGAGTGCGGGAGGGGTGTCCAGGGTAGGCCGGGGACTAAAAATAGTGAACTCAACTCATTCATTAAAAACAAGTTTAATGATTTATATTAGGAATCACGTATTTTTTTCAAAAATATTACAGAACATGCAATTCTAAACATTGAAAATTAAATGAACAAAAAATATCCAAATCAATAATCAGTTTAATGGTTACTTCAATTCGTGCATACAAACATTGCATGAGGCCAAAACACACATGATACCCCCAAATCACAAAAAAAACTCACTAGAAACCCAACATAAATATCAATAACAACCCCACCATTAAAAGCAGAAACACACCTCGTGAATATGATGTGTCATGCGTGTTCATCACTGACCTCCATCGGGTGGGCCAGGGGCCTACAACAAATAAACATTATGAATATTTTGATAACAAAAATAATTTAAAATAAATAAATAAATACAGTATAAACCTGCGTCGTGTGATCCCATGCACCACCTGAACGCACATATTCCCACATTGCTCTAACCTCAGCAGCCAATTGCGCATTTGCCTCCTCGAAAGCCCGTAGTCATGCCTCGAACTCTAACAACTTCTGTGTCATCTGGGCAACATCAGGACCGAAAACCGCAGCGCGTGACACTATAGAACAAGGAATCCCTATTCCATAGGTCAAACTATATCCATGCTCGTCCCGACCAATGATGCGATGAAAGATCTCATCCCTTCTCATGGGAAGCTGTCGTTGGTCCTCTGGCAGATGTTCTAATTAAACTTCAAATTGAGCCTGTGAAATATTTAAATATATATACATATATTAATATACAAATTTTATGTAAGTATTGGTAATGATTACAAGCACTTACTATCAATGCTGCAGCCTCTGGATCATTGCGATCACGAGTCCTCATCCACACCGACATTTTATCAGTTGGTGCACCTTGCTCCCGCAACTATATATGAATAGAATATAAACACAAAACCATATTAATTAAAAAAAATTAAAAAATGAATAATAAATACCTCATGTCGGATCTGAGACATGTGACGAGTCCCGAGCCTGTGAGGTGGTCCCTGCAACGCTCGATTCTCAGAATGACGTGTAGATACCTCCTACATTCAATTCATTCAAATATCAAACAAATCACACATTTTTGAAAATATATATACCAAAATAAATATACAAACTGCAACACCCTCAGTAGACCAATATGCAACTAAATCATGCCACTGAGCCGGGAGGACACCTCTCGGGACTTTTTCCAGAATGTCTGGGGCACCCACATTTGGTACCCAGTGGTCCCTCTTGACATTGCCTTTATAGTCTTTCCACATCTTACGGAATTTTCTCATACACACTAGCCAAAACTCATCGGTACATACTTTCAAATTTTTCTATTAAAGAAAAAAATCACATATGTTATTGTTGTTTATACATAGGGAATAAAGTAAAATTATCTTCTTACTTGAACCTCCCTCCAAAGACGATCAAATGCGTCCTGAGGTATAGAAGCCCAGTCACGCGTGGTCAATGGAAATTGATGTGGATCGCATATGATATGACCCAACTGACGAATAAATGCAGGGGAATTCCATCCCACAAGATGAAATACATCATCAAATGAAACATCAAAAGTCTTTTCAGAATTCCATGATAATATGCCACGATCAGGGCCTCTCCTGCGAGAGGAAGAAGCAGTCGAGTCTGATCCTGTTGAAAACAATTTTATATACAAAATGACAGATGTTATAAATATATATATATATATATGTTTATTAATTACATAAAAAATAGAGACAATGAAATTCCAACATACCTTGACCCTGAGACGTAGATGCCTCAGATGGATGATGTGGATCTTCTGCCTCTTCCCCTGACATGTTTGCAGTCATGGAAAACATTATTAAGGGGACTATCCAAAGTGCCCAAATGATAAATTGGATTGTTTAAAAAAAATCAAACTTGTAAAGTTGTTAATCAATGAATAAGGGATTGAATAATTAGTTATGAATGAGTTTTAAAAAATCATAGAGTTCACAAAACAGATATACAAATTATGTACAAAACCAATCAATGCATAGCCAAATTTCAAATTGAATTAATAAAAATTCAAACAGCACATGAATCAAATGAAGAATACCTTAATGAGAAAATACACCGACAATAACATCAATATAACATGAGTTAAATCATCCTAAATATTTATAACTGAATAAACTTCCAAAAGTGAGGATTAAAACTTACAAGGATTTATAAAATGTTTAGATAATTTATGATATCTTAGGCTGAATAGTGGGAAAACAATTATACCTTTCATTAAGCATGCAAATTGACCGTTTCTCCATAAACAGCCGCTCTGACCCAATAAATATCTTCTTCACGTTGAACTACGATATGTTGATCAAGCTGTTGGGAAACAAAAGGAACAGTCTCGGGCTCATCTTGTTCAAATACAAACACTCCTCGCCGAGACATTTTGACAACAACTTTCCAACTTGGATTCTAAGGCAAAGTAACGAAGAATACTTGTTCCGCTTGTGATGTCAAAATGAAAGGTTAATTATCAACTCATTCATTTCTATATAACATATAGTTAAAATTCACCAATGAAAACTGATATTGATCGACTTTACATCCACGCACTGGATCAACCTAATTACACTTTAACAATATGTACTTCAACCCGTGTGTGTATACAACTTCAATAATGTCTATCAATTGACCATAGTAATAACCAGAATCGAAAAATGGACCACCGATGCCACAGTTTTGTGTTGTTCGTCTTTCGTCAACATCTTTAATACGAAATAGAAAACCATTAGCATCTATAGATTTATAACGACGAGCCGTTATAGATGGACCCTCATCCAGTTGGATAAATTCTTCAGTTAGCGTGGGGTCCCCTAACTCCCTCAGCTTATGAACCTACATAATTCATAGAATTCAATAATGATATATGATGAAGGAAATTAGTATAATACTTCACTCATAATGAAAATCAATTTATACGTACATAATCCTTGAACCAATCATGAAATGACGCATAATTAGACTGTTGAATTTGCAACTCAGTTGCACGATGCATCTCTTATTTTATCTCATTAATGTGTTTTCTGTAAATGATAACGCAATGTTTAAATGATCAACTTATGCAAACAAAACATGTAAAAGTTAAACAATAAAAGTGATAAGATACTTACTGC
Source organism: Viscum album (assembly GCA_963277665.1). NCBI lineage: Eukaryota > Viridiplantae > Streptophyta > Magnoliopsida > Santalales > Viscaceae > Viscum > Viscum album. The sequence goes on from OY728119.1 coordinate 650,402,388, forward strand.
ATTAATGGTGCAATTGATGAAGTATTGAACAAGATATATCGATGCACTTGTATCCACTCGATGTTGTCCATATAATATGTGGTTCCTTCTCCAACTGGACCATCCTGAATCCGAGAGGGATTATCTAATTTTGTTTCAATATTCATAAGATATTCTTCACAAAAAGTAGTACACTCATCCATCAAATAACCATTGGATATTGATGCCTCCAGACGATCTCTGTTGCGTACAAATTGTTTCAATATACTCAAATACCGCTCAAAAGGATACATCCACATGAATTGCACTAGACCAGCAGCCATTACTTCATCAGTTAGGTGCACTGCCAAATGGACCATAACATCGAAAAATGAGGGGGGAAATAGTTTCGCAAAGTGACAAAGCGTAAGTACAATTCGGTCCTGTAAACTTTTTATATCACTCATTTGTTGATTTCTTAAACAAAGCTGTCTAAAAAAATTACTCATCTCAATCAACAGATGAACAACATTGTGGGATAAACAATCACAAATTGAGATTGGAATCAACTACTGAAGTAGTATGTGATTGTCATGAATTTTCAACCCTTTCAATGTCTTGCTCGTCAGATTCACACACTTTGAAATATTATAAGAGTAACCATCAGGCACCTTGAGCATCTTCAAAATGGAAAGAAATGTCTCTTTCTCCTTTGTAGTCATCGTATACTGTGCAGTAAGCATATATGCCTTGTTTCCCTCAGCTAACTGTAAATGCAACTGTTTCTGTAAACCCATTTCTTCCAAATCACGGCGTGCATTAACATGGTCCTTTGATTTCCCACTAAAACCTAAAATGGTCCACAATATGTTATCACAAACATTTTTTTCAATGCGCATGACATCCAAATTATGCCTCAGCATGTTAGTTTTCCAATACAGAAGACTATAAAAAATACTTTTATTTTTCCAATTGTGACTGTGCTGCCTACCCGCAGCTCGAATATTACGTACCAGAGGAGCCACCAAATCCTGAATTTCATATACAGTGTGGATGTTTTCTTCCTCAATCTGCGATAACATTTCGACTCCTGTCATGATCTTTGGTGCTGGGCTGAACTCTCTAGAACCATCAAATGCCACTCTGTCCTTTCTGAACCTGTGCTGAGGGGGGAGAAAACGTTTGTGACCCATGTATGCCCATTTTTTGGAATGATTAAGCCATAAAGATTTTTTACTTTTGTTTCAACAAGGGAGAGAAAATTCCCCTTTCGTACTCCAGCCTGATAAATTTGCATAAGCTGGGAATTCATTGATTGTCCACAATAAAGCAGCCTGCAGTTTGAGCATTTCATTCGTTTCACATTCATAAGTCCTCACACCATTGCCCCAAAATTCATTCAACTCATCAATCAATGTCTGAAGGTAAACATCAATCTTATCCCCCGAACTTTTAGGTCCATCAATAAGAATGGAAAGAAATATAAAGTGTTGCTTCATAAAAAGCCACGGAGGAAGATTATACGGAACCAACACCACGGGCCATGTGCTATGAGTTGCACCAACCATAGACTTGAATGGATTGAAACCGTCTGCTGCCAATCCCAATTGGACATTACGAACATCTTTGGAAAAGTCAAGATGTCTCTTATCAAAATCCTTCGATGCATGAGAGTCTGCCGGGTAGGTTAACATATCACTTTCATGAACTCTTTCTGCATTCCATCTCATTAAATTAGAAACTTTAGATGACATAAAAAATATTTTCAACCTTGGTTTAAGGGGAAAGTAACACATTTGCTTTACGACAATCGGTTTCCCCTGTATCAAAATCTGACTTTGATGAGTCTGATTTCCCCTATTCTCTTTCCACCTGGAAGCACCACAAACTATACAAATATCCAAATGGGAAGTTTCCTTTCTAAACAACATACAGTTTTTTGCACATGCATCTATGGTCTCATATGTAAAACCTAAGTTCTCTGTCAGCTTAAGAGCATGGTAATACAACTCGGGAATCTTAGAGTTGACAGGAAGAACCTTTTTCAATAACACCAACAACATGTCGAATGATGTGTCTGACCAATGATTCAAAGTCTTCAAATGCAACAACTCCACGATAAATGACAATTTATTGAAAGAAGTACATCCATGATATAATTCTATTTTTGCATCATCAATTGCTTCATAAAACCTCCTCGAATCACGATCTGCACTAGAGCGAAGATTTATCTCACCTGTCTCAAGATTCTGGATGTCAATGACTTCAGGATCCAAACCACGTACCATTTCAGTAAGCATTTCATGCATTGGATCATTTATCCTAGCATCAACATCCATCCGAACTGTATCTGTATTTTCACAACGAACATATTCTTGTCCATGACGAGTCTAACTCTTATAATTTCTCAGAAATCCATTAAATAATAGGTGCTCCCTCACAGTATCTCATGTGAATTGATATCTGTTAGCACATTTTCTACATGGACAACTAATATAGTCACTTTCAAATCCTCTGGTAAAGTCAATAAACTGCATAATGCCATTGAAATACTCTCCAGAAGTTCGATTAGGTAGATCAATCCAACTCTTATCCATAATAAGATCCCTATAACAAACATGTATACAAGACTTATTACATTTTCATTTTTCATATAAAATATATTTAAAATAAATACTAATTAATTGTTTGTGAACCATTTATAAAATAATAATGTATGTGAAATCCCATGTCATACCTAATTGCGCTACAAACCTGGATGGGAGGGGAGTTGAAGGCGGTGCTGCGAGAGGAGAGGCAGCGGTGGGGAGCCGGAGCCGGAGCTGGTGCGGCGAGGGAGGGGATGAAGAGGAAGGGGACGGGGGTTGGCGGGGTGAGGGGGGGGGGTGTTCGGGGTGCTGGGGGGGAGGGACGAGGGGGTGGAGGGCCGAGGGCGGAGGTCGGAGGCCGGAGGGCTGCCGGAGTCAGGTGGCGAGAGGCCCGAGGGTAGAGGGAGGCCATAGGGTGGAGGGCGGCCGCAGCCGGAGGGAGGAGGGCGGCCGGAGGGAGGACAGAGGGGGGAGGGTGGACGGAGGGCAGACGGCGGAGGGTAGGGCCGGCGGAGGGAGGGGCCGGCGGAGGGCGGCCGGCCGTAGGGCGGGACGGCGGAGGGCGGGGCGGCGGAGGGCGGGGTGGCAGGGAGGGCGGGGAGGGCGCGAGCGATGGGAGGGGGGAATTCGGGGGGGGGGGGGTGGGCGCTTCGCGAGAGGAGGGGGCGCGGGAGCACCCCTTTTTTATGGAAATGTAGCGACCGCCAATGGCGGTCACTATAGGTTAAGGGTCTCAAAAGACCATATTTATAGTAGTGCCGTATTGATGCCCTCTTTTAAAATTTATGCAAATTTAATTTATTTGTCATAAAATTATCATGCGTTCCTCTGATACCACTTGTTGGAACCAGGCATGCAGTGGAATCCCCAAACAGGTGGGTTTTTAAAATTTTTCCACCGACGATTGATGTAAACTTGTGGACATCGGTGAATAGCTTCCCGATCTTAGCCGAGGACCATACATGAAGGATTTTAAGCAAAAAAATAAACCGTAAAATACCTAGTTAAATTTCGAATCTGCGTATGACGTCTGCTTGTCATTGGAGATCGTTGCTCGAAGAATCTGACATCAAACTCCTCTAGATCGTCAACACGCACTTCAAAAAATTTGAGGGAGCGCCGTTCATCGTAATCCGGGTGCTAGCGCGTAATTCTGATGATGCCTTCGACACTCCAACAATCACCCCATCACTTCATTAGAGATGCCTAAGAGAGAGCTTGATCCAAGCTCCTTGGATCAAGAGCCTCTCTCTCTAGATCATGGGAGAGAGGAGAGAAGAGAGAAGCACCATGAATAGTATTTTGGAAATCTTCTCTCCTCCTATATTTATAATGTCATTTAATTACCCGGTTATACCAACCCGACCCCTGAATAATCAACGCACTATTAACGACATTTTTATGAATACTAAACGGAGTCATAAATATTATTATCATTCACCTTTAATATATTAAAATATATCACATGATAATAATTGAATCATTAACTAGACTCGTCACTCCCATAAATATTAATTGAACTTTGAATATTATAATATTCATCAATTAATATTTTTTTATGTATTTACATAAAACTCCTAAATACATTTAATAAATAAATTCAATGCTCATTATTCTAAACTTGAATAATATGAATTTATTTATTTCATTGGTAATCGTTTATCCTTGGACAAATCCAGGACCCTAGTGGTGGGGCCCACCATGTCCAAAACTCTTATTCAACTGAATAGGTTTGATTCTTGAATATGCTATTATGTGTGACCCTCTAGGACCTTATCTCAACAGTGGGGAATAATATTCACAGACCAAGAGTGGGACATAACAACCCATCATGACCCCTAAAGAGATAAGGATTGTCACAGCAGCGACAACCAACCTACGAATACGCACTGTGTAATATAATCTCTTTGCCTGTAATATCTCATAAAGCAGGACACACTCATGTGTCATCACCCTTTTATTTCTTTATTGTTTGTTTATTTAACTGGATAGATTTACCCTTGAATTTCATGGACATGGTCTTATAAAGGTACTGCCATCCATATCAAAATGACCTGAGATATATTATTTCTGTAACCTGGAAGCGACAAATCCTTTCTTGACCATTCAACCAATGTCATGCCACCAACGACACACCCAACACAAACTACCTCTCCACGACATCATTGCCATGGTTTTCATCTTGCATCAAAGCACGCAATCGAATTACACACATTGGTCTATAATCTTTCGATATGAAAATTAATCTTTGGACATTACCATTTTAATAGTGGACGCAGAAAAGTCTACACTAGAATGGTTAGATGAAATCATGTATATCTAAATGTATACATGATATGGTAATCAAAAGTGCTGAATAGTGGGGTCTTGGGCTCCCACTATTTCAACACTCCAACTTGCACTAGATCCAAATTTCTAACCAAACTTGTTAGCTACTCACATGACGAACATCATGTTTCTGCTGAGTAACAAATTTAGCTACTGGGTCTGCCATGGTTCCGCCGCATGGCAACTCTGTTATTGAGACCTTGTCTTGTTGAGTAAAACTTCTCAAGAGATGGAATCCCGAGTATATCCCACTTTTCCACTATCATAACTTGACATCTTGGATAGTAATAATATCATAATTTACATTATGATAATAATTTTCTTACTAGGTGCAATTCCAAGAATTGGAACAAATCATTTCATTTAATAACTGCTTCTTAGCTGCCTCAAAAGATGCAATGTACTTGGTCTTTGTAGGCATGGCTACCACTGGTTGATATGAGCTTGAATCTCTCATCTTCTTTAGCCTAACTGTGATAGTAGATCACATTGATCTATGAAATACTAGTTTGTATCCCCCAAAACTAGTATTCTTTTTTCTCCACATACCAAGTACATATCTTTTGTACTTGCTAATGTATAATTATATAGTTTTGACTGCATCCCTTGTAGTTCTCCTAGATCTAACTAATATTTTCCTATTGTAAAATATACATTTTAAATATCGGTTCTTGTACATATTATGGCATACGTGATTTATCCATTGCTTCGACGTATGGATTTCAACTCAACACGTTTCTATTCTCATGTCTTGGACATGTCAACATGGAGAGATTATGCCCTCTGACAAAGGTAACAATTCATCTCTTGAATTGTTCCAACTTATATTTTTTCAATTCAATGTCACTATATGTATGATTAACTAGGTCCAAGCAAACTATAGATCTACTTAAGTATATCTTGTTCCCTAGAACATAGGTTGCTACTTTAAGTGAATCACTAGAGAATGAATTTCATATTTGTTTTAACTAACTATAAGACCATTGTGTTTTCCTTATGTTCCTGAACATATTTTTCTTGGAAAACATTATCTCTCCCACTAACCTCTGGTATACACATGGAAATAATTTGTTACAAATGTATATTCTATGATCATGTTGCTTATTTTAATCCAAATCCGGATTTCAGTAACTTTCAACCTTTATTTGCATTATATGACGTGACCATCCATTTATGGTTGCGTCATATAAACACCATCCATGATTAGTGGTCATGATATCTAATGATAAATAATTTGATCATAGATATTAGCTATGATTGTTGGATTGGTGTAGCCTGATCTTCCTCTCCCGTGGATGTAGGGATTATTCCCGAACCACATAAATCGTTGTGTTCTCATTGTTTTCTTTCTTCTGCATTTACTTTCGTTTTCTCATTTCTGTCATTGTGACTCCTGACGATTTCGCAACAATGATAAGTAAAATTCTATCAGATTTAGGCATAACAACTTGGTCTAACCAAACGAGCCTTATTAGTACTACGCTTGTACCATCCATGTATCAACTCAATTGAATACCCACCGCAGTATTCAAAGTAATAAGCCCCTTTTTCACTTTGATACATGGAATCCTTTAATTGAATTTTAGATGGTCTTATCAATTTTAGCTAATTTCCATATACTACTTACTTGTAGGAAATATTATTCATATTGAATAATAGATCACCGACTGCGGTGAATATAAAAACCATCACCATGGTTTTATCCTTCCTATGCAGTATGTGTCTCTGAAACATACTATGTTTCACATGCGCTTGTGGAACTAGTTCCTATTCCAATTATTTGTGCATCTTGAGAATTGACTAAACACAAGTCAATACAACTCCCACTATCTCTAATAGAGATGTGAAACCTTATATAGAAGTGTAGTCAATTACATGACTACCATATTTTCTATCTTAGAAATTTATGTAATATCCTAAGCGATCATTAGGATAAGTACCTTAGATGTACACTGTGTTTATCTTGATGCAAGTTTGTTTGTATCAGAACAAACTATTTGCATTCAAACACATATCCTTATGACATAATGGATTTACATCATACTATGACTCGTATGAAATTCATTTTTCATTAATAATTGGAATATAGTTATGGGATATCACCATTATTTGTAAATCATTTCATGAAATATAATGGAAGTTTCTACAATTTGTAACATTGATACTACCTACATCAAAATTTTGATGTATAACATATGCGTTTAGGAATTGATACACGCTACACGTTTGTTAATCAATGTTGATATGTAATACTTCATCATCAATCCTCCTCATTAACATAAATTTCCTGATTTCGATAAGTTAATGTGCGTTAGGAATTACTTTACGCTACATTATCATGATTGATGAATGATTGGTCGAGATAATCTTCGGTATCCCAACCTGAAGCAAATCATATCTTTTGAACATGAAAATAATTCACTTTATTATTCCTTAATTACTTAAATTAATCTTATGAAGTATATATACCACTATCTTATACTTGGAATAGTTCATGTTTACTTGTTGAACTATTTACAAAATCTTTGTGACATACCTTTATTTCTAAAATATCCTTTGTCCATACAAAAGACGTCAATAATACCAAAAATATTTAGCTATGCCGAGCCAAAATACCATACTTGGTATATTCCTGAAATCCACTTTTAGTATTAATAGACAAATAATTATCTTATCACAACTAGGTATAAATATTACATTTATATTCATCATGAATTTCCTTTGATTCATGTATCACTGAACTAGTGATTGAGTTTACAAAAAACAAAATTCATTCTAGAACCTGAAATAACGTCTCCTTGCATCCATGGACACATGAGATTAATGATTATGGTTATACTCAATAATAGTTCAACATTAATCATTCGGTTGGAAATTAAAGAAGTCGTGTGCTTCTCACCACTGGCCTAGGTATCACCTTTTCACAACCACTTGGAGAAAACACCTAACTTCTAGTAAGGTTTATATACTTATTTGGTAACTGTATTTAAGTACACATATGTAAAAAGTATATAGTATTAAATACCGAAGTAGTAAAAGGAGAAATTACATTGATGAATATGCCTGATGTAGAAGAAAAAACTTGCTTCTTTAAATCAGTTTATTGCTTTTAAACTTCCAATGTTTTTATTTTACAATATGCAATGCAAATAACCATTGTTAATACCTCATTAATTTAAGGACGTTGTGAATATGCCATTGGTATTAAATGCCTTTTACCTTTCCACATTGTCTTTTAATTTATTCTCCATAAGAATTAAAACTTAACTGTCTTTTATTCTTATTCACTTGGTGAACCATACCTAAATTGGCAATGGAGTGTTTACTCAAAACTTGTTCATTTTTATTGCTTAAAATGAGACTTGAGTGAAAAGGTGAAATGATATGAGAAAGGGATACATTTAAAGATCAGGATCAGTATTTTCATTTACACATGCCGGTGTAAACTTCGCCTTATTCATATCCTTGCTTCGCTTTCTCCTTGAAAACTTCTCGGAGACGAGACTTCATGTTTGTATCATCCATGTCCTGGTGTAGTGACCGCAACTGATGCCATAAATTGATAGAAGCAAAATGATATGACTATCATATGCTTTTTACATTAGTCTCCTATAAGAAATTTCACCCTCGCTTCTTGAGGTAGTTTAACAGTGTTGGGGACACTGACACCTTGAGTTTCCTATATCATAATAATATGCACACATGCCTGTACTATTCATGGATACTCGTGTCTGTGTGGAAATTTACTTTGTCCAATATAATATCACAATTTAAAAATGTGGTATAAATTTCCATTTTTCTACAAAAAATAATTTTAGCAGATGAGTGCCTTTTATCTGGATTACCGATTTAGACATTTTTGATTAATTACTTAAATCATTTAATGTCTCCCACTATTTTATCAAATTCTAAGAACCCTGTGCTAGAATCTGAATACTCTTTCACTTGAGTATTCTAGTGGAAAGGATCCCAAAACCACCCCTTATAGTCTACAAGCTATGGCTATGCCACTACTTGGAGGGTTCGAGGTAGGCTTTTAGCTGGCCAACCGCTTTAACTTGCGGTTCCTTGATTTGTTGACTGAAGTCCCAGCTTCTTAAAACTGACACTTGATTTACTCAACGCTTGCCTCTAAAATTACAACAAGCTAGCTATGCCTAATTATTTACTGCAATTTTAGTTAAGTCAACCCATCATTCTTATAAGGATTCCCCGATAGTAAGAGGCACCCTCAGCTATGGCATTACCGACACCTCAAAAGCCGGTTTTTTCCAAATTTGAATGATGGAAGATGGTTATGACTTAATATATTTTTGAGGGTTTTAATATTTTTAATGTGACGAAATAAATAATTTTCTATTTTTATAAGCACATACTATGTGATCACACTCACAACTGACCATGCATGAAATAGAAAAATATATCGCATCACATGTTCATTTTATGTTACATGGTTTTTTATTATTATTCTATGTGATCGTGTTCTAATTACACATTCACGAAATAATAAACGATGCAGAAATAAAATGAAAAACCTGATCATGAGCCGATACTATTGGATGATCCGTTGAGTGAATAATGGACCAACCGAAACCCTATGGGTAAGTACCTTTAGTCGGTGGCTTGCAACTAGAATAACAACGTCTGCTCATCCATGGTGTCCAACTATTGTCTGGTGAATCGCCATCACTTGGTGGGAAGTGCTTCATACCTCGTCTTGTCATTATACAACTATACTCATATGTAGGTGACGGTGTCTCAGGGTATGAAATACAACTCTGAGAATGGGAACGCAAGCCCTTATACATATAATGACACTTGAGATGACACACAAATTGTCTTTTATTTAATTAAACTAATTATTATTACAAACCGACATGAAATAATTAAATAAATAAATTAAAATAAATAATTAAATAAAATGCACTAGACAAGCATTGGTCGGTCTCTATCTCATGATTAGTATATGAATTAAACTCAAGTAAATGCAGAATAAAATTAAACTTGCATTAAAATAATTCTCAAGGGCATTTTTATTGAATTAAAAGTTCACTCTAATTTTAATTCAACAAATGTCGTCATTCGGTCCCATTTAATTAGTTTAATTTTAAAACTAAAAATTTAATTAATTTAATTAATTTAATGAAATTCCAAATTAAATTAATTACACCACAAAAACCTTTTAAACCAAAAAAATTAATATTTAATGAATTTAATTATCAACTGTAATTAAATTAATTATTTTAATTAACTTTTGATTAATTTAATTTCTAGGCCCCTCGAAAACCGAGCAGGGCCTGTGCGGGTTGGGTCGAACCCACACAGGCTCAGCCCGTGCCATGAAGACCCCGTACGATGGATTCATGTGTCAAGCAGGTCCACCCACACCGGTTCTAGGCTGAGCAGACTCGCCCGAGACTGTTTTAGGACAATGCAGACCATGTAGTGGTTACCTGTCCACTCGAATAACCAGGCAATGACCAAACTCAGGCCGGGTCCAGGGCGGCGTGGGCTGGCCAGCAAAATGCCCGCCTTCAAGGTGTCTGTGTGGTACGCTGAAGTGCACAGGATGCTGGAAAGGAGGCAGGGGCTCCGGTGAGGCAGCGACGGGGCAAAGCGAGGTGGCCGGACCAAGGTCAGAGGGGCTGGCTGGCTGTACGTGGCTCCACGATAGGAGGAGTGGCATCCCGGGGCTGGGTGAAGCCTTCTGGGTGCGCCGATCAGGAGCCAGCCAAGGCCACTTGGTGTGGGCTGTGTAGAGCACCACTGCGGGAAGGTGCGCCGCTGTAGTGAGGGGTGGCACGGTGAGGCGCGCTGCAGGGAGCTGACCTGAGTAGAAGGCGCGTTCGCGAGAGACCCGAATGGCCTGGTCGGGAGTGACTGGTGTGGTTGGAGAAGATGGTCGCGACTGGTCGAAGGTGGAGGCACTGCTGCGGGGCGCTGGCTTGCTGGCATGGTGTTGGCTCAGTGGGAGGTGCTGAGGCACTCATAAGTCACCTTCTAGGGGTGGTCGGTGTAGGGATGGGTGAGGCATCGACCTGTGCATGGGGAGCTGGGTGTCGCAGATGAGTGGATGAATCCGGAGGAAGCTAGGGAGGAGGACCCTGTTACCGAGGCGGCATGGGTTAGAGCGGGCGTCGGCGTGCGGCGTGGCCATGTGCAGTGTGCCGTGGCTCCGTCGCGTCCTGTGGCTGAGCGACAGAGGCGGATGGGGGTCGACTAATTTTTTTTTGGGTTTTACAAAAATAAAAATTGGGGAAAGGGGATCAGGGTTCCTGTATTTTTAAAAATGGGACTGGGATGTGTGAACGCCGTTCACGCATCCTTTGCCATATAAGGATGCATGAACGACGTTCACACATCGTTTCCCCTGCTAAAGATGCGTGAACAACGTTCACGCATCCTTCGCCGAGGAGGGATGCGTGAACACCGTTCAGGCATCCGAGCTGCGGCAGGGATGCGTGAACGACGTTCACTCATCCCACCGAGTCTATAAAAGGAGCCCCCCCCTAAAAAATCATTGTTCTCCTCTGTATTTTGTTACAAAGCCCTGCAGAAATTTTTTCCCAATAAATATTTGCTGCTTTTATAGAGGTAAAATTTCTATTTAACATTTTAATTGTTTTAATTGTTTTTATTTATTTCATTTTTATGTTTAATTGTGTGTATGATTTATTTATTTCATATGTTATGCATTATGTGTAATGTTTTGTTTGATTTAATTTTCTGGATTTTGAATGTTTTGTATGATTTAATTTTTTGAATGTATGTTGTATGAATATTGAATGTTTTATGTTATGTCTAAATTGTTGAATGTTTAGGAAAAGTAATTTATCTTAGAGAAGTTTATTTTAATGAATGGTTTTGATGTAAGTGTAAATTATATTACTTTTATTTACTAGTAATAATATTTTTAATGAATAAAGTAGAGAATATATTTACTTATATTTTGAAAAGTAGAAGAATGGCCAAAAAACATTACAATTTCATAAAATTTAAAATAGCAAAAGTGTTTATTATGTAAATCTCAATAATATTAGTTATAATAAAATTTATTAAATGTTATTAATAATTATATATATACACACATGAAGTTAAATATTTGGAAAAGAGGTGTTGTATTTAATATACATTTCATTTAGTAATAGATAAAGTTATATAATATGGATAATATAATAATTATACCAAAAAACATGGTATGAGTGATGACTGATCTTGAGATGACCGACCATGTATAATTGAAATTGCATATTTTATTTTGTGTATGTGGTTATTCAATTTTTAATAATTTCAATTTTTCCACATTGATTACCTACGAGTCATCTCTCAGTAAATGTAAGGACCTGCGTGTCCGCTTAAAAAATTTTATGTATTTCATACCCCTAGACCCCCTCACATGCATGTGAGTAAATTTGTAATTAAAAGACAGATGCCCCTGAAGAGGTATTAGAGAAATCGTTCGAGAGGAGGCGTTGTTGTTTGACAGGAGATTGGCGGTTGCTGAAATATTTGATAATAGAGACAGGAGTCCACCCATAGGTTGTGGTTAGTTTATCAGATAATGATAAACTAATCGTAAGTCTCAAGATCAAGTCATGATTATATATTCATAAGTAATTAAACTTTATGAAACATTATATTAATTTTGATTTTGTGATAATATCACAATCACTATACCTTAACAGTGATAAATCAATACATAAAAAAGTATCAAGATAATCAATTATTCAAAACCAAATTAAATAATTTAAAATTTTAATGTAGTATATAATATTTTTTAAATTATTTTTTTGTAGGTAATTATGTCTGTGAAAATATATTGCAACGGTGAGGTAATTTATACTGAGCATGGTTTTAGCTACAGTGTTCCACCTGCTACAGTGGTAAATCTCCATGGTTGTATGACATTGGATGCAGTTCATAATAAGATTCATAGTCAGTTAAAACTGAGGGATGAACAAGCAATCACTTCAATTAAATACCGACATCTTCAATATCCTGAGCGTCTGTGGAACATCGAGTACCCTATTATCAGTGACAAGGATTGGATGGAGGCTTCTCTATTATTCAGGAAACAATGTATTAGTGGTTTGATGGAATTATTTTTTTTCATTTCTGATATTGATATGGTGCGATCAATTACTAAAGAACCATGCTTTTTGAGCTCTATAGAAGCTGGTCCTTCACAACAGTCTTATTCATTGCCTCCTCTTCATATGACTCATGTGGAAGAATGTTATGAAGAAGATGATCAAAATTTGGAAGGAAATGTAGATGAAATCTCTTTGTGTGCTGATATAGTGCATGAAAGTTTATCTGAGGAATAAGATCTAGGGAGTCATTAGGAGATGATGTGGTTGGGAATGAACCTTCTGAGGTTCCTTTGAGAGATATACATCCACTACATCCACCAGTTAGTGGTAATCGACCTTCAGTTTTGAGTCCCTTAGTTAAAGTAATGTCTCGTGAACAACATTTTTATTAGGATGTCATTACACCAGCTTCTGAATTCCCTGGAATTATAGGGAATAGGCCTGTGTCAAATGATAATTCAATATATGTTGGGCTTGAGTTCAAAAGTAAATTGGCCATGAAAAATTTGATAAAGCAATACCACATTGAGAGACATTTCACATTTGTGGTTGATGAGTCAAAGAAGACAAAATATCTCATTCATTGTGAAAAATATGGGTCAAAATGTAAATTTTGATTAAGGTAAATATTTGATAAATATTATGGATGTTGGAAGATAACCAAATTAGAAGGCCCACACACTTGTCTGCATCCCAGCTTGGCACAAGATCACTCTTCCCTTGATGCAGAGTTTATATCTACTATTATTTGTGAGATGATATGAACATGTCAGGATGTTCCTGTTTCCCTTGTTCAGGAAATAATTCAACAGTTGTATAACTATAAGATATAATACAACAAGTCTTGGAATGCAAAACAAAAAGCCATTGTAAAAGTATATGCTGATAGGGATGAGTCTTATGCGATGTTGAAACAAATTATGGAATTGTTGTCTCTCAACGATCATATTGTTTATCATTTGGACAGTGTTGAGTATGTATCCCAGAATCATCGAGTTGATCGGTCAAAGGTGAAGTTCAGTAGGATTTTTTGGGCATTCAGACTGTGCATTGCTGCCTTTCCCTATTGTAAACAATTTATTCAGGTAGATGGAACATTCCTTTCTGGAAAGTATATAGGTGTTATACTCATTGCTGCCACACAGGATGGTAATCATGCTCCTCTGCCATTTACTTTTTCTATTGTTGAAAAAGAAAATTTTGAATGCTAGAGCTGGTTTTTGGCATGTGTACATGTTCATGTCACACAAAAACAGGGCGTGTGTCTGATATCTGATTGCCATCAAGCGATTATAGAGGCTGTGAGTAGTGATGGGATTTCTTGGACTGAGCCGAATGCTTATCATCGTTATTGCATTAGACATATTGCAAGTAATGTGCATAAGAATTTTAGATATGAGGCCATAAGAAGGCGATCCTCAAGTTGGGTATGGTTTTCTAAATTTGATTTTTTTAACAAAATTTAATATCCATTTTAATACATTATTATCTTATGGTTTCAGCGTATAAACCCCAACAAGAAATGTTTGATCGACGTCTTGAAGAGATTCTAACTGTTAATGAGGAGGTATATGAATATATGATGCAAATTTCAAAGGAAAAATGGTCATTAGCATACGATGGTGGCATGAGATATGGGCATATGATCACTAATATAGTGGAGGGCATAAATGGGGTCCTCAAGGGTGTGCGCAAACTCCCAATCACAAGGTTAGTGCAAGAGAAATTATTTATTTGTGTTCACTACTTTGTTGACCGGTCCTAAAAGGCCTACCAGAGGATGGAAAATGGAATGCTTTTTACTCAACATTTTCAAAGTGATATTGACCAGATACGGAATGAGGCTTCAAGATGGAATGTTATAGCCTTTTACAGGGAAAAGAGGAGCTTTCGGATAAGACAATGCTACAACCAGAGTACATGCACTACTGGTGGAGTGTTTGTCGTGATTTTGGACAACAGGTATTGTGATTGCAGCAACTTTCAGGCATTGAGATATCCATGTGTACATGTTATCGCAGCTTGCGCTTCGATAAATATATCATGGGAGCCATATGTTGACCTGATGTATCACATGAGCACTTTGGTTAACTGTTATAGTGCTGCTTGGATACCTGTTGATGACTTCCATTCTATCACATTTCCTGCTAATCAACCGACCATCATCCCTGATATTTCTAGGTTTTCATAAGTTGGTTTTGGTTTCATTTATGATTTTTTCAATTTCTTTCATTTTTAAAATTATTGGCTTCATGCTACCAGGTTGCGGCCCCGAGGAAGACCGAAGTCAACTCGCTTCAGAAATGAGATGGATTTGCCTCAGCAACGAGGAGGGAGAATATGATGCAGTATTTTTCACATAGAAGGAAATACTCCTAAGAAATGTCCCCAAGTGGAAGGACAGAGTTCCACATCTCATCATCCATGATTGAGTCTGTGTACCGTATCATTAATATGTATATGTTGTTTCGTATGTGAATGTTTCATTATTGAATCCTTTTATTTCTGACCTACTCTATTTTTGAGATGTTTGAATTTTGGTTTGTCTCATTTTTGGATTTTATCATAAATAATTTTATGATACTAAAACTATTTTGGTTTGTCTCATTTTTGAATTTGTGATTATAGGTCCCAAGTAGTCTCCTCTAGGCTATCATATATCCACAACAAATTATTTTGGTTTGTCTCATTTTTGAATTTGTGTAGACATGTGTTGAAATCCATCAAGACATTATACAACATCCACTTGGGGAAACCATGGGTTGAAACAAAGCCCCTGGATAACGGTTCTCAATCATCACTGCTGCTTTATTTTCTACCTTATTTTTCTTGTTGTAGATTTTTTTTAAATAAAAGATTACAATTTTTATTCAATTAACTATTAAAAAGTAACGATGATATCATGTGTGCAGATGGTAGGTTTTCCATTGCTTACATCTCAGCCTACTCATGTATCGTGGCTGCTTTTAGAGGGACGTCCTGTGCCTCCCTTGAGTGTACGCAGATCTCACCATTTCTATTATACCGCACCACCTCCCACTATCATCCCCCATATTTGTCGAGCTGGATTATATAGAGTTGTGATGTGTGACTTCACATTTCTTGATCATCAGCTCATTGCCGCACTTGTAGAGAGATGGAGGCCAAAGTCGCACACGTTCCATTTTAGTGAGGGGGAGATGAATATTACGTTATAGGATGTGGTCATTATGTTGGGCCTCCCTATCGAAGGACATGTTATGACAGGCCGAGTTCCATTAGATTTTCCTGAGCTTGTTCATAGACTACTGAGCATATAGGCCCAGGATGATGGCAGGACCATCATTGGTGGTAGATTTCGGATGCCTTGGTTAGACTAGTACTTCACACATTTACCAGATGATGCTGATGGTGTCACCGTACTTCAATTTGCACACGCATATATTTTGAGACTGATAGGTGGAACGCTTTTTGTTGACCACTCTACTACTTTTGTGCACCTGATGTATTTATCTTTTTTGGAGGATTTGGACCAGGCATGCCGGTATAGCTAGGGGTCTGCCTACCTAGCATATACATATAGGGCCCTATGTAGTGCATGTCGCATCTATAAGATGCAGATCACAAGATGCATGGTTCTTCTACAGATGTGGGTATGGGAGCACATCCCTCATTTAGCTCCACATGCATTGCGCCATTACTCATTGATATTGTAGCAGAGGATCCACGTGGACGTTGGTATGTTATTAATTCCTTATAATATATAACTTAATTGTATAAGATTTTATTATGAAATGTAAAAATAAAATTTTTATCTACAGGTGGAGTCAGGTGCATCGACATTCAGATTCTCACAGACATGATGTTCACGCATACAGACTTATGTTAGACAGCATTCGACCATACGATGTATGTGATTATTATTTATATTGTTAAATATTTCCTCTTTACTATACATCTATTCATTTATTAATTTATTATTCATTTTTTCTTTCAGATTACATGGATTCCATATACAGATGCTGTCCTTTAGAGTATGCTGTTGTACTGTACAACGATGCTTGCTATCAGCTCCTATAGGGTTCCAATGATTCTTTTTCATATAGTTGAGTGGCATCAGACAGATAGAGTTATGAGGTAGTTTGGATTCCTTCAGCCAGTTCCTGACTCGCCCAGTCAGTTGGATTCATTTCATTCCCTAAATATATCAGGGAAGAGGAATTTTGATTGGAGGAGCTATTATGCCAGATATGTCGCATTATGGGACAGATGACGGGAGTCCCAGTTGCGAGGGGAAGGGGAATTACGTTTTCATTTGACGGATCAGATGGATTATGCAGGCTGGTATGTCAGGCCCTCAGTCAGATTTCTGACATGGCACGGACGAGGCTTTCATGAGTTGGTATGAATTCTTCCTTCCACTATTCAACAGATTTTTTATTCATATTAGTTAACAACGGAATTTGTTTTCGCATGATGCTCGTATTTGTCATCTACTCCATATGTCTAATCTAGTGGAGAGAGCTGACTTTGACCTGGTATATTTTCACACCCTTGTGGCACAGCTGCTTCCGTCGATGGATGAGATTTATCATGGCATTTTCTTTGATCCACCACCTGCTGCGGAGGCCGCGGAGCCTGCTGAGCCTCATATAGATGTACTTGGGGGTGACGACCTTGTTATTGATGCTGTTGTTCCACATGATGAGGGTGTCTAGCTTTCTCGGCCCCATGCTATTGTTCCACTGGAGGAGGGTGTTCAACATGATCAATTAGATGCTCCTCCAACTTCTCATGAATATCCACAGGTACTTACAGACGATGACTGGATTGAGTTCGATGCTTTATTGCAGTCATCTGCAGTAGAGAAGCCATCTACTTTCTATATTGGTGAGAGTTCCATTCAGCTTCCACTATCCTTAGATGCGGGCCAGGGTACAGGCGGTGAGACTGTACATCCACCGCCTATCACACATGAGGATGTGGAGGTGGCTGTTGATGAGGATGCGCAGCGTACGCCAGAGCACAGACATAGACAGACATGGAGTGGGCGCATCCAGTATACGCCTGGCTGTGGGACAGAGGAACATCCATGCCAGAGGTGTAGATTAGATTGATATTTGATTTGTGATACATTTTTTATGTGTCTTATTGTTATCATTTATAGACTTCTATTCTTTTTTTAATAAGTGTCCTACTGTTATCAAATTATCTACCAATATATATATGTATAATAAATAATATAATTAAATTAATTAATAAAAATTAATTATTTTGAAATCAAATAGATTCTGGATGAAAAGATGCGTGAACTTGAAGAAATCTTGAAAAATATTATTTATCTCAATGATTTAAAAATAGATGTAAAATCCTAGAATATCATGGAAAAAGATTATTTGTTTAAAAAAATTAAATTTCATGAAGAAGAATTTGAATGAATAATGGATATTTGTAAAGAGTAGATGATTATGATTGAAGATTAGAATAACTAAAATATGAATTAGAAATTCATTTAGCCAATTTTGAGAAGATACATATTCAGACTTTATAAAACGAAACAATTTCTACTGGTACACAATCTTCACTAGAGGATTATACTGTTAAAATACCTCCATCATGTCATAAAATTATGGATATTATGAAAAATATTCAATTCATATTCTTCCAGAATAAGAAACAACCCTTAAGAGGGTTAAGATTCCGCCATCAATGAAAACTAATAAGGAAAATAAATCGACACAACAATCCAAATGTAATGCAAAGGGATCTCTGCTACACAATATAAATTAGAACAAATGTTCAGATGTACAATCATGAATACTGTCGAAACAGGAAAAAATCCATTGATAAGGAAGAAGGTCACCATTGATGAATTTTAAGAATATATGTTAGTATATCCAAGACAATAAGTATAAAGAAGATATCATCATGGTTAGATCATGTTTTGGTATCATGAAAAATAAGTATTGAAGAAGATCATCCTTGATGAAGTTATATAAGTTTTAAAATCTCAACATTCATAAGCTGAAGACAAATTCTAGTGTATTATCTATATTAGAACATCTTGAAAACCATTATTGGAAAAATTAACCATTATAAATATGTTTATGAGTGTTTCACTTGAGGGGGAGATAAATGAAGAAATATGAAATTACTACCAGAATTATTATATTCATTAGAATAAAAACTAATTATTGTAGAATGTTCATGAAGATCATGTTATTAAAAGAGGAATGTTTTTATAAACCCCTCTTCCTTTGTTAACAAAAAAATAAACTGTTCACTAGGTAACTTGTCATGATAGTTGGATGCATGGGTTTATTTTTTTACAATCATTTACATCAGGTCCACTATTTCCAAACGATCTCCAAAAAGTTTAGTTCATGGAGCCAAAAATTCATAATGGATCTTATATCAATGATTTATGGACCTACAATCCAAAGGTAAGTGTTTACTAGGCAACTTTTCCAATGACACTTAACAAATCACATTGGTTGAGTGGATGAAAATTCAAGCTCATCACACCCTTTTGGGCAGAACTATTCCTATTCTGAGACTCTATTATACATTTAAGATATGTTTATGAATACTTGGTTCATTCCAAAGTGTATAAATTAAGGATAACCTTGACATAAGGACCAATCATTGGTATGCATGGGTTTGGAATCATTAGTATGTATTTGAGGTTCTCCATCAATGGATAAATCTATATGTATTCGAGGTTCACCATCAATTTATTATTTTGTGGATGGATAAGGTATTTCTTGTGACAAGGAAATATATGAGATAGGTTCCTGGTCAAATCATAGTGTGGGACTTATAACAAGGATCTTAAGGAACCCAATATAGATATGGTCTCCTGGGTAGATGTGACCCTACAAGGAATGTTTCCCATATAACATTATGAAGGACTTGGATGTTGGTTTTGGACCTCATGCAGGCTTCCTACGTATCCTAGTTAGTTGGGAATAAAAGCCCACATAGTTCAATGGTTGATATGTATGCATGGAAGATGACCATTTGAGGGGGCATGATGGTGGTATACGCTATATATGAGGACCATTTTAGATTTGGGGCTTACATCAATGGAGAAGGCTCATTTGATGTTGGGGATTATTTAGGGAAGTTTCCCATTTGAGGGGTTCAAGATAATGGGTATGTCATGATCACCACTGACCTATAATCTCACGTAATTCATGATCAGTGTGTGAAACGATAGAAAGAAATGGATTTGAAGATTGTGTGACCGTCCTATCCGTTGATGTATGGTTCTAGATCTCAAAGGGAGAGATAATGAGATTTGAGTGTTCATGTATTCTATTTTGTTTTCATATCTTATATATTCAGAGGTGATGACATATCCATATATGTCTCAGGAAGAGGTGAAGAGGAGAAATAGCATGACCTCCTACAAGAAAGAATAATGGATTACCTGAGGAGGGGTGCCCAACAATTGATTCTATGGGGGGAGGAATGTTCATCACCAATCCTCATTTAAGGGAAAGGCCAGTGGTTCCCCTCAATCCCTTTAATGGGGAGGTTTACATGAGCACCCCAAGGTCGGGACCTGTGTTACCAAGTGAATGTCAAATTGAAAACAATTTCATAGTTCCACCTTTATGTGGAGGTTACACACGTGAATGCACTTATCATGGGTAAGAAAACTCAATAGGGGACACAGATGTGCCTGATGGTCTTATCATACATGTAAGGTGGCTTTGGAAGTGGCCATAGCCTGATGATGTTGGAATGGTTCATGGAGGGGAAAACATGGGGATGTTGACATGACAAAATAGGAATGTTTTTAGCTCTCTGTGGGATGCGTGAACAACATTCACGCATCCAAGTCTCATTTTTAAAAATACCGGAACCCTGATCCCCTTTCCCCAATTTTTATTTTTTTAAAACCCAAAAAAAATTATCCTGGGGGGTCGCTCGACCCCCCAGGCCAACCCCCCCCCCCTTTTTATTTTACTTTGAAGTCCATCCACTGCCCCCACTATGTTTCCTTTGTTTTTTTTCTTGACTCGGACATGCAGGTTGACCCCCAATTTTTTTCTCTTTAGACCTGCTTTGCGGGTTTTCTTATTTTTTTAACTATTTCAAGACCGACACCCAACTTAATTTTTTTATATTTCAAGTCTATATTTAGACTAGAAAGAATAAAAACTTATAATAATAAAATATTATTATAATAGAATATTATAATAATAAAATTATTATTATTGTCAAAATATTATTATTATAATTAAATAATAATAATAATCATTAAACATCACCAGAAAACACTATTCTGGTAATCAGATGTCCACCCAGTGATCATAAAACAATCGGTTTAATTCCTATTTTAAACTTCAGATGACTGAAAATGGGTCATTCGATATCGGATTCAAACACGGTCTACGGCATTGTGACCGTATCGATGCCCTATTTTAAAATTAATGAAAATTTAATTTATTTGGATTAAAATAGTCACACTTTCCTCTGATACCACTTGTTGGAACCGAGTGTGTAGTGGATTCCCAAAACAAGTGGGTTTTTAAAAATTTTCCACCGACAATTGATGTAAACTTGTCGACGTCGGTGCACAACAACCCGATCTTAGCCAAGGACCATGCGTGAAGGATTTTAAACACAACAATAAACCGTAAAATACCTAGTTTAATTCCAAAGTTGCGTACAACGTCTGCTCGTCATTGGCGATCTCTGTTCGAAGAATACAACATCAAACTCCTCTAGATCATCCACACAAGCTTCAAGAAATCCGAGGGAGAATCGTTCATCATAATCTGGGTGCTAGCGCAGAATTATGACGACGCCTTTGACGCTCCAAAGACCACTGCATCGCTTCGTTGGTGATGCCTGAGAGAGAGCTCGATCCGAGCTCCTTGGATCCAGAGCTTCTCTCTCTAGATCATGGGAGAGGGGAGGGGGAGAGAAGTTCCATGAATAGTATTTGACAATCTATTCTCCTCTTATATTTATAGTTTCATTTAATTACCCGGTTATACCAACCCAGCCCCTGAATAATCAACGCACTATTAACAACATTTTTATGACTAATAAACCAAGTCATAAATATTATTATCATTTAATTGTAATATATTAAAATATATTATGTGATAATAATTGAGTCATTAACTCGACTCGTCGCTTCCATAAATATTAACTGAACCTTGAATAATTTAATATTTTTCAAGTAATATTTTTTTATGTATTTACTTAAAACTCATTAATACATTTAATAAATAAATTCAATGCTCATTATTCTAAAATTGAATAATATGAATTTATTTATTTCATTGGAGATCGTTTATCCTTGGAAAAATCTCAGACCCTAGTGGTGGGGCCCACCATGTCCAAAACTCTTATTCAACTAATAATGACAGATTCTTGAATACGCTATTGTGTGTGACACTCTAGGACCTTATCTCGATAGTAGTGAATAATATTCACAGACCAAGAGCCAGATCTAGCAACCCATCATGGACCCTGAAGAGATAAGGATTGTCACAGTAGCGATAACCAACCTACAAACACATATTGTGTAATATAATCTCTTTGTATGTAACATCTCATAAAGTAGGACACACTAACGTGTCATCACCCTTTTATTGCTTTATTGTTTGTTTATTTAACTAGACGGATTTACCCTTGAATTACATGACCTTGGTATTATAAGGGTACTTCCATCCATATCAACATGGCCTGAGATATATTACTTCCATAACCTGGAAGTGACAAATCCTTTCTTGACCATTCAACCAATGCCATGCCACCAATGACGCACTCAACACAAACAACCTCACCATGACTTCATTGCCATGGTTTTTGTCTTACAACAAAGTACACTATCAAATGACATACATTGGTAATGATCTCAAGTTAGGATACCATTACACATGATTGTAGATAGGAACATCCAATGACATCTGAAACATGTGGTGTTTCTATTGGCGGGTCTGTTCTCATGATCTCACTACTAGAGATCACCAAGTGCGAAATTCATGAGAAGAAGTCTCAATGCTTATGATCCCCCAAAACTTTATAGCCAAACATCTACTGTGTCCAATCAGTAAGATTTATCTAGAGAATAGAACATATATTTAAAATTAATGTCATAGTATCTAGTGGTTCTCATTATAGCCTGGGAACTGCTATAACTTTTCGACGTGACAATTAATATTTGGAAATTACCATTTCAATAGAGGATGCAGAAAAGTCTATACTATAATGGTAAGATGACATCTATATAGCTATCTTTATACACGATATGGTAATCAAAAACACTGAATATTTGGGTCTAGGGCACCCACTATTTCAACACTTCAGAGTCGAGCACTACTTCAGTGGACCCGCCTGTGACAGCTTCAGCTTCGGCTGCTCCACCTCTAGCAACCACTGCTGGCCCAACCACGCCAGAAACTGTAACCCCACCCCAGCCTACTCAGGACACTACCCAAACTCAGCTGCATCCCTACCTAATTTCTGTTGAGGGCCTCCCTGCCATAGACATATTGCGGAGATTTTCACGATGGACGATACAACTGAGCACCCTCTTCTTGGATGTGAGCATTCCACATCATCTCGACATATGGGAGGAGATCGAGGAGCTCCTTGGACATACAAACTTTCAAGAGACACTCCAGGTCAACACTTGGACCCATAGAGATTTATTTTTGGAGTTTATCTCAACTTTCACATTCGATGGACCCGCCTACCACCAGACGCCCACCAATACTACCACTCCGGTTCAATTTTAGCTGGGCGACCGACCCTTTTCACTAACCATGGATGAGTTTGGTTGAGGTTTGGGATTCTACCCCCATACTTCCACCCCACATCCTGTCTTCACCCTTACCCACCTTGAGAGCTCTAACCTCATCGCTATGTGGTGGGAGTTTGCTGGGCCTGACCACAGGTACACCCTCACATCCTAGAAGAGCACACACATCATTTCCCCTCCCCTTTGTTTCCTACATTGGTGCTTCAACGCCATTATTTTTCGATGCCATGAGGATATGGGTGTCGTGTCTGGGCGAGACATGGAGATTCTCACCAGTATCATCTGACATGATTACCTTGACCTCCCGTGTCTTGTGGCCACCTATTTCCAGTCCATGATCCATGGCCGTTAAGGAAACCTGAAAAAAGTCTTATATGACTCATTATTGGAACACCACCTGGGTGTTTTTGAGCCCTCTCTCCCTCATGACCCCTTAGGTTCTCCTCAGGATCGCGACTTCCTCATGCTTATACGCATGGGGATGGTAAAGCGTAGGGTAGATGACTATGTGCTTATGTATGTCACGACCCGTCCTCGGGGCCCGTGCCGTGACTACCCCAAGCCCGCCTTCCATAGGCCAGGGGCTGGCGACTAGCACCAAGGAATAAATCCCAACAAAAGGGAAGGCATTGCCTTTGAAAATTAAACAAGAACCACAGAGTAAGAAAGCAGAAAAGTAAATACTAAGTAAAAACTGTAACAAGCTGTGCTGAAAGTAAAAGGGGCCGGAAATACAAGCCCAACTGTAAAGTACAACTGAAAGGGAAAAACAGCAACTGAAAAGAAAAGCCACAGCGTCGAGCCGTCCTCTGAAGATCCCACCTGAAGGGTGGGTACAGATAGCCTCCACAGCTCCTCGGTCCAGCCGTCCGCTCCGAGTACGTCCCACCCAGTGGTCCACCTCCAGGTACCGTCCTGCTCTGCAAGCCTCCACCACGATCAGTGTTGTCCATCGTCTGCAACCAACACAACGAAGTGCGGGCATAGCCCGTGCAGGGGTGAGTATAAGCTACTTAGTAAGGACCCCGAGACCCCCGAAGGTCTCCCAGAATCCACAAAGGATAACCACAAAGGAAAGATACAATCATGAAGTAACATCCAACACTGCTTAGGTATATGCCCATACATATTCCTAAGTCATCAATTCCCGCTCGGCTCCAACGTCCGAGCTCAAGCACAACCCAGTCCACACAGGAAAGCAAAACGTAAACCCACATAGGATAGCACAACACAATCCAAAAAGGAGTGTAAAATTAATCCACATAGGATAGCTCAACACAATCCACAAAGGAGAGTAACACAGGATTCAGCTCATGCAGGTATACTTCTTCGGATGACGTTAAAGATGATCACGGATCCATCTAAGTCGTCAGACCCACAAAGGATCGATAGGTACTAACCCCCGCAATGACCCACACAGGATCGATAGGTAACTAACCCCCGTAATGACTCACACAGGATCGGGCCCACACAGGACCTGTAGGAGCTGGCTCACACAGAACCGCTGAGCGCTGACCCACACAAGATCGGACCCACACAGGATTGGGCCCACATAGGACCTCTAGCACTGACCCGCAAGGGATCGCTGAGTGTTGTAGTCGTCGCAATCCACTGAGGATCTCTGCACAGTCGTCGTCGAAGTCCACTGAGGATCTCTGCACAGTCGTCGCTGCAGTCCACTGAGGATCTCTGCACAGTCGTCGCTGTAGTCCAATGAGGATCTCTGCACAGTCGTCGCTGTCGAAGTAGCAGTCGCAGCCAGCTCTAGGGTTCCCGCACACAGCAAGCTCGTTCAGGAGGGTCCGCTCCACGAGCCGAGAGGCTGATACATCAACTGACACAAATTACGAGGTTGATGTATCCAAAAGTTTCGTATCGTCAACAGGAACTCAACGTCGCAGACGGCGCGTCAATCAGATGCCCAGTCTGAGAGATATTGGCTTTTTCGTCCCAGGGGCCCGGTTGGTTTTTAAGGAAAAACCAACCCGACCATACTCCACCTGCATCCAAACCTCAGGCGGAGTGTGCCAAAAGATCCGTCTCACTTAGAGAAATCCACCAAATCCAACGGAACGTCAATCGGACGTCCGTACCTCAAGATATGAGAGTTTCCGCTCCGAGGGCCCGGTTGGTTTCGTGTACGAACCAACCCGGCCGAACCCAATGTATTCCGAAACCTTGAGTGCGATATACCGAAACGACCATCTCGATCCAAGGATCGCGTTTCCACTGACGGTGCGTCGTTCGGAGGCCCGTAGCTCAAGTTACGGGTAAAAGAACAAAAACGGTCCGAAGACGGGGGGTCCGGGTCTGGGCCGACCCGGGTCGACCCCGTCCAACCCGGCCGGACCCGGTCTGGTCCGGCCTGGGCGCGTCCCGGCTGGTCGGATCGGCCTGGCTTGGCTCGGCCGAGCGGCCGAGTAGCTTGACGTCGCGGGGCGCTGCCCCCGCGGATTGGAGGTGCCGCGGCCCCGCGTGGGGCCGCGCGGGATCGATCGGACGCAGCATGTCGCCGCGTCCCGTGCGGGAGAGCCGGACCCGCGCGACCGCGGGTCCGCTGGCCGCCGCCGCGGCGGCGGTTCTGTCCGGCGGCGCGCCGGGGCACCGCCGCCTCCGGCTGCCGTCGCCGCCGGCCGCTTCTGCGTGCCACCGGAGTTGCTCTGGTGGTCCGTTTTCCTTCCCATCTGCGCCGTCGTTTCTCCCGGGTTCCGTTCTTCACTGCGGGATCATCAAAACGCCCTTACATCACGTTTTTCCATCACCCGCCAAATTCGCACAACAACGAAGAACGGCGGAGGGTTGTCGGGCCGTGTTCGTTTGGCCTGCACCCTCCGCGTTAGATAAAAACAACAGGAGAGGAAGGGTGTCGCGCCGACGAACTCCGAGGTTCAAGAACAAAAAGATTTAATTAATGATAATTAAATCCTTCTTGATTCAAAAACCACAAAGGAAAATTAAAAGAAAATCTGAAACTCTCACCTCAACAGATGATCGAAGGTTTTTGTTGCGGATTAAGGAACGTCGCCGAAGAACATTGCGGGAGAGGAAACATCGGCATCGCGGCGCACGACGTCACGTCGTCGATTTCCGCGGGTTTGGCGTTCTTCGTCGGAGGCCGGCGTTCTTCGCGTTCTTCGCGTTCTTCGCGTTCTTCGCGAAGAAGGGTGAAGGCACAAGAATTCTGTCAAAGTCTCTCAACGTGTAATCCTGCAAATGCCGTCTTGGTCTTATTTTATTATAATTCCAACAAATGAAAAAGAGGTAAGTAACGACCCATTAATTCGCAGAATTAATTCAACGAAAGAAACAGCCCATTTAATTCACGAATAAAACCACCCAATTAAATGGTGCATTAAGAATTTAAGAAAACGCGTCAGTTGACTTTCATAATGACGGGTTTTCGCAGGTTCATTACTTAGCGGAAAAGAAATGGTGGGGCTTGTGCGGGCCCCACCCCACAAATATCCTACCAAGAGGGTAGGATATTTTTGGATAGCATCCTATCCGGATCAACTCATCTTAAGCCTCTTTAAGTGGATTCAAGTGGCTTTCAAGTGGCTTATGTGAAATAAAATAAAGTTTTTCATACAATTATTTTATTTCTTAACTTTAAGCCCGAAAATTAAAAACCACCACCGAGAAAATGCAACTCCGGAAGAGGCGTTTCTAAGCAAATACCAGTGCTGTGATTTCATCGGTGCCCTCAAAATTCGATTCCGGGCACCATTTGAAAAGTTAGAAAAACCCGCTCGTCCGTTCACTGAATGTACCCAAGCCAAACATCGGAAAATGATTCCGGGCACACCGAGCCTCGGAATCAGGTGCCGTCAGAAACTGCATTCTTGTAAAATTCCAAAAAAAATTAAGAAAAAAAATTTCCTTGAAATTTACGGGTCTTTACATTACTCCCACCTCAGGGCTTTACGTCCCCGTAAAGATACATCATAAACTAGGGAAACAAATATGGGTACTGAGCACGCATCTGAGCCTCCCGCTCCCATGTGCTCTCTTGGAGGTTCCCGTGCTACAATCTGATGCGCACAAGAGGAATCGATCGCCCACGTAGTACCCACTCCTGTCGATCCTCTATCTCCACCAGGACCTCCGCAAAAGTCGCTCCATCATCCACGTCCAGCTCCCCATAGTTAATGATGTGCGTCGGGTCGTGCACGTATCTCCTCAGCTGAGATACGTGGAAGACGTCGTGCACCCGGTGCAACAGAGGTGGTAGAGCCAGGCGATAAGCCACCTCGCCAATCCTGCTGAGGACCTGGAAGGGTCCGATGAAGCACAGATATAAGTTGCCGCCTCGGCCAAATCTCTGTAATCCACGTCGAGGTGAGACACGCAAGAAGACGTGGTCACCATCCTCGAACTCTAGTGGCCTCCGCCTCCTATCAGCGTATGACTTCTGCCGGCTCTGAGCTATCCTCATCCGCTCCTGGATGACCTGGACCTTCTCTGTCGTGGCCTGGACCATCTCTGGTCCCACAAGTGCTGACTCCCCAGGGTCTATCCAGCACAAAGGAGATCTATAAGGTCTGCCGTACAACGCCTCGTATGGTGCCATCCCGATGGTGGAGTGGTAGCTGTTTTTGTATGCGAACTCCACCAAGGGTAGGTGGTCTTCCCAGCTGCGACCAATGTCGAGGACACATGCACGGAGCATGTCCTTGAGAGTCTGAATGGTTCTCTCTGTCTGACCATCCGTTTGAGGGTGAAAGGTGGTGCTCAGATGTAGCCGCGTCCCGAACGCCTCCTGCAACCCCTTCCAAAGCCGGGAAGTAAAACGAGCGTCCCGATCGGAGACGATAGATGATGGCACACCGTGAAGCCGTACAATATCCTGAACGTGGAGACGCCCCAAGCTCTCCACTGAGCCCTGCTCTCTGATGGGTAAGAAGTGTTCTGACTTGGTGAGTCGGTCAACAATCACCCAAATGGAGTCGTGACCTCTGGAAGTGCGTGGAAGTCCAGTCACGAAGTCCATAGATATCCCATCCCACTTCCACTCCGGGACCTCCAAGGGCTGTACCAAGCCTGCTGGTACCTGATGCTAT
Source organism: Viscum album (assembly GCA_963277665.1). NCBI lineage: Eukaryota > Viridiplantae > Streptophyta > Magnoliopsida > Santalales > Viscaceae > Viscum > Viscum album. The sequence continues at coordinate 650,431,180 of OY728119.1, forward strand.
GCCTTCACCTACTGGCAGGTGAGGCACCGTGAAACGAACTCTGCCACAACCTTCTTCATGCCCAGCCACCAGTGCTGTCGTCTGAGATCCTGGTACATCTTCACCACTCCAGGATGTACCGCCAAAGGAGAAGTGTGAAACTCTCTCAGCACCTCCTCTCGTAAAGCGACTGGTACCAAGGTACGTCCTCTGAAAAGGACATCGTGCTCTGCTCCAAGAGAGAAACCATCAGGTTCCTGTCCCGAGGATATCTGTGCACGCCACATCTCACAGTCGGCGTCCCCACGCTGTGCCTCTCTGACCCGATGCAGTAGTGGAGGAGTGACAGTGAGAGAATGAAGGAAGGATGCTCTATCTCTATCCACGAAGGATATCTGCAAGGCGGCTAGCTGCTATGTCGCCTCCTCAAGTAGCTGGATGCCCGTCCTCCTGCTGAGGCCATCGGCTACCACGTTCCCCTTCCCAGGAGTATAGATTATCTCAAAGTCATAGTCCTGGAGGAACTCGATCCATCGCTGCTATCTCAGGTTTAGGTCCTTCTGCGAGAATATGTACCTGAGACTCTGGTGGTCATAAAAGACTGTAAAGCGCTCGCCCATCAGATAGTACCACCATGTCTTCAGAGCGAAGACCACTACTGCTAACTCCAGGTCATGGGTAGCGTAGTTCTGCTCATGCGGCCTCAACTGACGTGATCCATAGGCAATCACGGCCCGCTATTGCATCAGGACACACCCAAGTCCATTCCCTGATGTATCGTAGTAGACTACGTATCCAACTCCCTCCCCAGGCAACCTCAAGATAGGTGCGCTGGTCAATCTCTGTCTCAGCTTCTGAAAGCTCTGCTAACATCTGTCTGACCACACAAAGGGTTTCACCTTCTTCCTTAAAGCTGAGAGTGGCGCTGAAACTCTGGAGAAGTTCGGCACAAATCTCCGATAGTATCCTGCTATACCCAAGAAACTTCGCACCTCCGTCATGCTCCTGGGTGGCTCCCAAGCTAGCACTGCCTCGATCTTCGCGGGATCCACTGCAACTCCCGCCTCAAAAATGACGTGCCCCAAGAAGTGGACCTCACGTAACCAGAACTAGCACTTTGAGAGCTTGCCATAAAGATGGTGCTCTCGGAGTTTGTCTAGTACAACCCGCAAGTGGTAGGCGTGCTCCTCCTCCGTGGTCGAGTACACCAAAATGTCATCAATGAAGACCACGACAAATCGATCGAGGTATGGCTGGAAGATCCTGTTCATGAGGCTCATGAACACTGCTGGAGCATTGGTTATGCCGAAAGGAATAACGAAGAACTCATAGTGGCCATACCGACACCTGAAGGCCATCTTCTGTACGTCCTCATCTCGAACTCTGAGCTGGTGATAGATTGACCTGAGGTCTATCTTCGAGAACCACCGTGCTCCCTTCAGCTGATCGAAGAGGTCGTCAATCCTCGATAATAGATACTTGTTCCTCACTGTCACCTGATTCAGGCGACGATAGTCGACACACAGTCGCAAGCTCCCGTCCGCCTTCTTGCCGAACAAAATCGGGGAAGCCCAGGGTGAAACACTGGGTCGGATGAACCCCTTGCCCTGCAAGTCCTCCAACTGTACCCGTAGCTCTCGAAGCTCAGCAGGGGCTATCTGATATGCTGGAGTGGATAAAGAGGCTGTCCTGGGGTACAGGTCAATGTAAAAGTCTACCTCTCTGCGAGGAGGTATCCCTGGTAGTCATCGGGAAAGACGTCCTTGTACTGATCCACCACTGCAGGAAAACTAGGACTCAGCACGTCAACTGCTCCAAGGATGAGGCTAGCCAACTGATGAGTGATGGGCTATCCCCTCCTCTGCGAGAGTCCTTCCTATGATGCAAAGGCTCCCTTCTCACCGGTGAAGGTGAACCTGCTCCCGTCGGTGCGCACACATCGCACCTTGCGCCTAAAACAGTCAATCTGAGCATGAACTGTAGATAACCAATCCATGCCCAAGATGACGTCGTAAGGCCTCGACGCCGCTACAAGAAGATCCCAGCCTAAGCTCTCGCCTCCTAGAGTAAACTCACACTGCCGGAACCAGTGTGTAATCGTCGAGTCTGCTCCCGTAGGGGTCTCTAGCTGTAAGGATCGAGTCAACGGCTCTGTCGGAATCTCCAAGCTCCGAACAAGGGAAGCGACTATGAAAGAGTGACTCTCTACTGTGTCTATAAGAACTGAAACAAGGGTGTAATAGACACAAATCATACCTCGAATCATCTCTGGCACACCGTGGTCGTAGGCCTCTGCTGCCCGGAGCTGTTCCTGTCTCTGCCCGCCAGCTCCCTGTGGTCGGGGAGGGCCTCCTGGTGGTGGTGGTGGCAGAGCCTCAAAGCGTCTCCCACCACCTGTTGCTCGGCCAGATCCTCTGCCTCGTCCGCCTCCTCCCTACGGACTGCCACGGTCGACCCTCTGCCTCTGCCTGGGTGGCCCTTCCACCATCTGCTGCTCCTCGGTACGGCGGTTCGGGCAGTCACGAGCCATGTGGCCCTGCCCGCCGCACGCGTAGCACTGCCAGCCTCTCGAAAGACTGGCTTCGCGCTGTGTGCCCTGCAATGCTGAGCCAGTGTCCCGAGGTCGTCTGCCGGAAGGTCTGGTCTACCTGGAGCCCTAAGTCATCCGTCGGCTACCTGCTTCCAAAGACTCCGCTACCTACCGCCCTGCAGTAGGTCTCGCTGCTGAAGTAGACTCAGCCAGAAAGCTCTCGATCAGAAGGGCTCTCTCCAGCACTCCTGCCTGGGTTGGGATGCTGAGGGAGATTAGCGATGCCCTGATCTCGTGTCTCAAACCCTTCTCAAAGGTCCGATCCCGGAAGAAGGGGCCCCGTACCATGTCATTCGAGTAGCGAGAAAGATCGCTAAACCTCGCCGCGTACTGGGCGACCGTCAAGCTGCCCTGCCGCAGCTGAAGAATCTCCTGAATGCGCACCGCACGGAGGGTGGCTGGGACGAACTCTGAGCAGAAGAGGCTCTCGAAGTCCGTCCAGAGAAGAGACGCCTCATCGTGTACCTGGAGCATCAAACTCCACCATCGGCTCACTGCTCCGTGCAGTAGGCTCGCCGCGAGGATCACCATGAGGTCTGCTGGTGTCCTCACTAGCCTGAAAACTCGAACGACTGCCTCCAGCTAGTCCTCGACTGCCTGGGGGTCCATCTCCCCACGAAACCTGGGTGGTCGCTGGCGCTGGAACTCGTGCAGAGCTCCGAGGCGACGTGCATCGTCAGCGGTCGGTGCTGGAAGCATCGGGGGCTCGGCGGGTAAAGGTACCGCCTGTGCCTCTGCTGTCAACGGGCCCTGTACCGAGGCCTCGTCGCTCGGCGGGCTGTCATCACGCTCTACTCTCGGAACCCTAACTGGCTGCCGTCGTGGGGCCATCCTGAAAATGAAACAAGTGCGCCACGGTCAGAATAGTATACCTGGTGAGATGAGACAAGTAATCACAAAGAAAACTTGAAACACACATGCAATCAATGTTTTCATGCATTAAGTCGGAAATCAGAAGTCAGGGTCCTGGTGTATGGATACGTCGGCCGCCGCACCAACACTGGACTCCCTGGACTGATAACGACACCCAATACGCTAAACACTATTGCTTCACATAGAAGAAAGATCAGAGTCTACGGTAGAATCGACCGCCTTTGATACCAATTTGTCACGACCCGTCCTCGGGGACCGTGCCGTGACTACCCCAAGCCCGCCTTCCATAGGCCAGGGGCTGGCGACTAGCACCAAGGCGTAAATCCCAACAAAAGGGAAGGCATTGCCTTTGAAAAGTAAACAAGCACCACAGAGTAAGCAAGAAGAAAAGTAAATACTAAGTAAAAACTGTAACAAGCTGTGATGAAATTAAAAGGGGCCGAAAATACAAGCCCAACTGTAAAGTACAACTAAAAGGGAAAAAACAGCAACTGAAAAGAAAATCCGCAGCGTCAAGCTGTCCTCTGAAGGTCCCACCTGAAGGGTGGGTACAGATAGCCTCCACAGCTCCTCGGTCCAGCCGTCCGATCTGAGTACATCCCGCCCAGTGGTCCACCTCCAGGTACCGTCCCGCTCCGCAAGCCTCCACCACGATCAGTGTTGTCCGTCATCTGCAACCAACACAACGAAGTGCGGGCATAGCCCGTGCAGGGGTGAGTATAAGCTACTCAGTAAGGACCCCGAGACCCCTGAAGGTCTCCCAGAATCCACAAACGATAACCACAACAGAAATATACAATCACGAAGTAACATCCGACACTTCTTAGGTATATGCCCATACATATGCCTAAGTCATCAATTCCCGCTCGACTCCAACGTCCGAGCTCAAGCACAACCCAGTCCACACAGGAAAGCAAAACGTAAACCCAAAAAGGATAGCACAACACAATCCAAAAAGGAGAGTAAAAGTAATCCACATAGGATAGCTCAACACAATCCATAAAGGAGAGTAACACAGGATTCACCTCACACAGGTATACTTCTTCGGATGACGATAAAGATGATCACTGATCCATCTAAGTCGTCGGACCCACAAAGGATCGATAGGTACTAACCCCCGCAATGACCCACACAGGATCGATAGGTAACTAACCCCCACAATGAACCACACAAGATCGGGCCCACACAGGACCTGTAGGCGCTGGCTCACACAGAACCGCTGAGCGCTGACCCACACAGGATCAGACCCACACAGGATCGGGCCCACATAGGACCTGTAGCACTGACCCGCAAGGGATCGCTGAGTGCTGTAGTCGTCGCAGTCCACTGAGGATCTCTACACAGTCATCGTCGCAGTCCACTGAGAATCTCTACACAGTCGTCGCTGCAGTCCACTGAGGATCTCTGCACAGTCGTCGATGCAGTCCACTGAGGATCTCTGCATAGTCGTCGTTGCAGTCCACTGAGGATCTCTGCACAGTCGTCGCTGTCGAAGTAGCAGTCACAGCCAGCTCTAGGGTTCCCGCACACAGCAAGCTCATTCGGGAGGGTCCGCTCCACGAGCCGAGAGGCTGATACATCAACTGACACAAAGTCCGAGGTTGATGTGTCCAAAAGTTCTGTATCGTCAACAGGAACTCAACGTCGCAGACGGCGCGTCAATCGGACGCCCGGTCTGAGAGATATTGGCTTTTTCGTCCCAGGGGCCCGGTTGGTTTTTAAGGCAAAACCAACCCGAACGTACTCCACCTACGTCCAAACCTTGGGTGGAGTATGCCAAAAGATCCATCTCACTTAGAGGAATCCACCAAAGCCGACGACACATCAATCAGACGTCCGTAGCTCAAGATATGAGTGTTTCCGCTCCAAGGGCCCGGTTGGTTTCGTGTACGAACCAACCCGGCCGAACCCAAAGTATTCCGAAACCTTGAGTGCAATATACCGAAACGAACGGCTCGATCCAAGGATCGCGTTGCCGCTGACGGCACATCGTTCGAAGGCCCGTACCTCAAGTTACGGGCAAAAGACCGAAAACGGGGGGTCCGGGCCGACCCGGCCCGACCCCCCCCTGGGTCGGCCGAACCGGGTCGACCCGACCCGGTCCAACCCGGCCGGACCCGGTCCGGTCCGGCCTGGGCGTGACCCGGCCGGTCGGACCGGCCTGGCTCGGCTCGGCCTAGCAGCTGGACATCGCGGGGCACTGCCCCCGCGGATTGGAGGTGTCGTGGCCCCGCGTGGGGCCGCGCTGGATCGATCGGATGTGGCATGTCACCGCGTCCCATGTGGGCAAGCCGGACCCACGCGGCCGCGGGTCCGCTAGCCGTCGCCGCCGCGGCTGAAGCCGCGCCGGCGACCCGCACTGCCGGCCGCTTCCGCGGGCCACTGGAGTTGCTCCGGTGGTCCGTTTTCCTTCCCGTTTGCGTCGTCGTTTCTCCCAGGTTCCGTTCTTTACTGCGGGATCATCAAAACGCCCTTGAGTCACATTTTTCCATCGCCCGCCAAATTCGCACAACAATGAAGAACGACGGAGGGTTTTCGGGCCGTGTTCGTTTGGCCCGCACCCTCCGTGTTAGATAAAAACAACGGGAGAATTATTCAACACATGAAACAACAATTTTAATAAATTAAAATTGTTCATACGAATACAGTTCTTTAATTTTAAAGAACATTCAAGTTAATATAAAAAGGGGTATTTCCAAAATAAAAATCCCTACCTCGTCAAGTCGTCGCCCGTGGGTTCTTCGCGGAATTGGGGATCGTCGCGGTATCCGGCGTCGCGTCGTCGCGGAAGGGTGTCGCGTCGACGAACTCCGAGGTTCAAGAACAAAAAGATTTAATTAATAATAATTAAATCCTTCTTGAGTCAAAAACCACAAAGGAAAATTAAAATAAAATCCGAAACTCTCACCTCAATAGATGATCGAAGGTTTTTGTTACGGATTAAGGAACGTCGCCGAAGAACGTTGCGGGAGAGGAAATGTCGGCATCGCGGCGCACGGCGTCGCGTCGTCGATTTCCGCAGGTTTGGCGTTCTTCATCGGAGGCCGGCGTTCTTCGTGTTCTTCGCGTTCTTCGCGTTCTTCGCGAAGAAGGGTGAAGACACAAGAATTCTATCAAAGCCTCTCAACGTGTAATCCTCCAAATGTGGTGTTGGTCTTATTTTATTATAATGCCAACAAACGAAAAAGAGATAAGTAACGACCCATTAATTCGCAGAATTAATTCAACGAAAGAAACTGCCCATTTAATTCACGAATAAAACCGCCCAATTAAATGGTGCGTTAAGAATTTTAGAAAACGCATCAGTTGACTTTCATAATGACGGGTTTTCGCGGGTGCGTTACTTAGCAGAAAAGAAACGGTGGGGCTCGTGCAGGCCCCACCCCACAAATATCCTATCAAGAGGGTAAGATATTTTTGAATAGCATCTTATCCGGATCAACTCAGCTTAAGCCACTTTAAGTGGCTTCAAGTGGCTTCCAAGTGGCTTAAGTGAAATAAAATAAAGTTTGTCGTACAATTATTTTATTTCTTAACTTTAAGCCCGAAAATTAAAAACCACCACCGAGCAAATGCAACTCCGGAAGAGGTGTTTCTAAGCAAATACCGGTGCTGCGATTTCATCGGTGCCCTCATAATTCGATTCCGGACACCGGTTCAAAAAATAGAAAAACCTACTCGTCCGTTCACTGAACGTACCCGAGCCAAACTTCGGAAAATGATTCCAGGCACACCGGGCCTCGGAATCAGGTGCCGTCAGAAACTGCATTCTTGTAAAATTCCAAAGAAAATTAAGAAAAAAAATTTCCTTGAAATTTACGGGTCTTTACAATGTAGGATGTCCCAGCTCCAACAGGGGCGAGAGATGACCCAACTACTCACAATGGTGTTGCTAAGAAGGTCCGAAACCATCCACCAGTGGATGCTACCTCACCACGTCACACCAATTCCTCATCCCTTCCATCTTCATCCACCATTCCCTCTTATTCTATGCCCTCCACATCTCCACTTCCACCTGCACCCTCGGCTAATCTCCCCATCACCCTCTTCCTAGCTGCGATCGACTACCATATGGACATCCTTGAGCACCATCAGACTACCATCCTATTGTCCCAGACGTTTCTTGAGAAGATGTTGGTCCTTCTTCTTCAGCATCACGACCTTCAGTTACCCCCATTAACTACTCCTCCCTCTCATACTCCGCCTTCCTCCACACAGGCCCCGATGACGGCTCTAGCCACCGATTTGGTTCTAATATCCACTACTGGCCCAAATATTCCTTCTAATACAGTTGTTCCAGATGTTACCACTGCACCTTCCATTTATGGTGTCAAGCCAGTGCCTCCAGTTTCCCCTACAACCGATCCCCCTCTTCCGGATCCTCAAATTGCCAATGATACCTCTTCTGAGGCAACCCAGTGACTGGTTTTTGACACATTTGTTTCATTTTTATATCTCTATTTTGTGTTATCCATGTCCTCTGATGTTTTATATATCTACAAATTTCTTTTTTCCTTTTCCTCGCCCTTCACAGGTACCATGGAGCATTGCTTGACACTTTTCTTTCCAAAAAATTTCCATCTTTGTCAACTCACCATGAGGGGATCATTATTTCAGAGTTTCTTTTTCATTTTTCCTTTGGATTTACTTCTTTCACTGCTCCCCCTCATCCTAACCACCCATGTTTCCCCAAATCCCCTCCTCTACCTTGGTGTTTCACTTGGGGTGCCCTGTACAATATTCAGTGTGGGGGAGAGTCTCTGACTACACTAGTATTTTCCCTTGAAATTATCTAGGATACATCATTAATAGTTGAAATATTTTAAAATGTGTATTTTTTTGATTAATTATAATTATAAATAGTAAATACATAAAAGATAATTTTAAAAGTTACATGATTATTTTAAATTTCAAAGTTTATTTAAATGATTGCTGATATAGTTTGATTCTTGATTTACATTTTTGGACATTTACATTTATTGGACTGATCATTTGTATTCATGTCATGACCTGATTGACCTTTTATTTTTCCTCATTCCCGATAGGTATTCTAATACATTTTAACATATTCTATCTTATACCCTCTTTCTTGAGAGTTTATTGGGATATTCATAACTACAAAAAACTTTCTAGTCTTTCTCTTCAGAACATAAAGATTTTTGAATCACAGTAAAATTATTGATACAATTGATTTTTTTATCCCCTTTGTCCATGAGACCTACCCTACATCTGATCTTTGTAAAACCTTTAGAAACCATGAACTGCCTTGATAGGAAGCTACATTACAGGCATGTTTTCCCTTCCTAACCTAATTCTTTCATAATTTTGCATGATTATTCTTTTGAAAATTAATGAGGGATTTTTGTCCATTCATGGTATATTTTGGTGAGAAACCATGCATTTAAGTATGGGGGAGAATGTCACTTGTTCCCTTGGGCAGAAGGGTTCCCAAACACTATTCATCATATTCTTAGTGGTCCCATATTGTAAAAAAAGGAAACAAAGTAAAAAAGGGACCTTATTTATTCCTTGTACTTTCTTGATGGTTGTGGACCCATATTGGCAAGGAAATTTCATCATGGTGATGAGTATATTTGGAAAGATATTGCTGGGGATGCATCTTTAGTAAGCTTTATTTTGAATATCATGCATTATTGTTTAAGAATTCATCCTCCCTTTTCAAACCTCTGAGATTATTTTTCACATCATTACCTACCAACCATTAGACTTAGAAACATTTGAACCTTATTTAAATCCCTCATGATTTTTTTTGTGATTTGACTTCTAAAGTGGAGAATGAGAACACCTGCAAGCCTATGGATAGATTTTATATACATAAGATTGAGCATAACCATGATAATATAATCTTGAGTGATGAGTGTGGTACTTTTTGGTGAGGTAAATCACCAAGTGGCATGTTTATTTATGAAAATTTAAACAATGTGGATAAAAGATAATGAAAATCTTTAACTGAATTATATAGGAGGCATGAGTAAAATATATTTGGAAGTAAACTATGTTTTGTGCCTTTTAAAATCCTTTTATATGGATATATATTTATAAGTATAATTATCTGAATACTTTACTTTTTAAAATATGGATTCTATTGATTTGATGTTGAGATTTTTCTTGAAGGTAAGCAAATGGCTAAGTTTGGGGGTGTTTGATGTACCAGATTTGTGTTTACATTTTCATACATTCTATTGAGTATAAAAACATATTTTCACTAGATATATGTTATTTTGGAGGTAAAATGCTTTAATTCAGTGATCATGATGATTTTTAGGTATTTTCCAGCCTAAGACACAAATCGGGGAAAATCAACAAAAATTTCAAAAATACACAACGTGTACTTTGTATATACATGTTGTGTACCTTTTCCCAGACACGGATCAACCAGATCGAATACACACCCATGTTGTCGGCCAAGATTCACACATCATGTACAATCTATTTACATGTCGTGTACCCCATTCCAGAAGCGGTTGGTGGTTGAAGTTGATACTACACACCTTGTGGGGTGGCGATACACACCGTCTACCCCCCACAAACTGACCGCTAATTCTTTTAAAGTCAAGGGCAGTGCGACAAATCACCTACCAGTGACGAAAGAGGAGCCAATTCAAGTTGACCTAACTACATGTCGTGTAATTTATGGTACATGCTGTGTATTTTTAAATACGATAAATAAGAGGACAAACCTTCCAAATTCAGACACAGAAGGAGGGAAAAATTAGAGAGACACGAGGGGATAAGAAATGGAGGAGAATAAGAGAGAGAAAGAGAAAGAGAGAAGAGAAGATAGGAGGTGCTGTCACTCTACCTTCATGACAATGTTTAATCTAAAGCTGCTACATTCATTATTTTAGGTATTAAGAGTCTGTGAGACATTAGCTACTCCATGTGTAGATAAATCCCCCATGTGTTGGGGTTTTGGATGATTATGGTTCGTTATTAATCAACCATCTTATTGTATTTATGTTATTTATGTTTCTCTCATAATCATTCGAAATATCTTACTAAATATAGATAGAAACCCATTATTAGACCAAGAATGGAATTTTTAGGTACCTTTAGAGGAATTATGATAAAGTACACTCATCATCATTAGGTGCACTTATCATCTCAAAATGAACTAGAATTAATAAAATTAATAGAAATCAAATTCCAGACTATGGAATTAGTCTCTATTGATTCAAATGAAACTCACCAAAAGAAGGGGGTTTTTTTATATTCAAAACCCAAAGATGTGAGTTATTATGAACAACACAACATGGTAAGCAAATTGATTTATCGATGACCTTGAAAAATCCACAGCCCTAACACATTCTTCCCATTTATCATCAAAACCAATTTTAAGTTTTTCTTTGTTTTTAAGGTAACACATCAATGAAATTGAACAACTGATTACTCCATCAAAACATTTGATATAGACTCTAAATTCAGTTAATCTTCACCCAATTAATCATAAACTAGAGAAACAAAATGCATTGACTCGCTCTCCCTGTGGATCAACCCCATACTTGCAATATACTAGTAATAAGTTTGGGTATTTCAATTTGGAATGCCAAATGCAACACTTTGGCTAAAAGGACAACAAATTATGGCACCATTTTCAGGGAGAAAAAGTTAACAGTGTTTTAAAAAATCATGTTTTCATTAATTAAGTGAAAATAAAAATCACAAATTCTAAAAATTTGGTTCTTAATCTCATTCCTATTTTTCATTATTTTATTCTTCCTCTTTTATTCTTGGTGTGTCATTTAGTGTTGTGTAGGAAAACAGGTGCATGAGTGTCCAAATCACTTGTTCCAAGAGTGTTGAGTCATTGAAAGTCCTTCTTCTTGATCCGAAAATCGAACGAACGATCTTGAGGTGACGTCAGTCACTTATGGGAGTGTACAAACAAAATGCCCCCATGGTGAACATGGAAGAGAGAGAACCAGCTGTGGTCCAAGGAATTGGAAAAAAGATCATGCTTGATGACAATCAGAATCCAAAGCTCGCTACCGAGGATGAGAAGAACCAGCTTCCACCAGCCAATATCATGGAGTTCATGCCACGGAACCAGCAAAGACAACCGAATCAATTTGTTCTAGGTGATGGCCCGCAGAAACCCTAATAGTACTATCCACCAGAGCGGTTTCCATACATTCAGCCAAATTAGGGGCATTATTTTTATCATGAGCAACAATTTATGCCCCCACCTCCTCAAGAACCACTGCCCCCACGTCGTACCCTTATGGAGTACAATCTTCCTTCTATCCAAGGAAGAGATATAGGTACTGTAAGACCACTGGTGAAAGCCCAAAATTTTGAGATCAAGTAATATATCATGAAACTCATCCAAAATATAGTTCAGTTTGGAGGTTTTCCAAGTGAAGACCCTCACACTCATCTCTCTAATTTTTTGGAGATTTGTGTAACATTCCATTACCATGGGGTGTCCGAGGATGCCATTTTCCTTCACTTATTCCCCTTACCATTAAGGGATAAAATGAAGGGATATATTAAAGGATTGTATCAATGTTCCATCCTCACCTGGGAGGAATTGGGCGAGGCGTTTTTTTCAAAATATTTCCCACCTTCCAATATGGTGACATCACGGAATGAAATTCCCAACATTCAGCAACATGATTCGGAGTCATTATATGAATCATGGGAGGATTTCAAGGAAATGTTGAGGAAGTGACCTCATCATGGCCTTCCATTGTGGATGTAAGTCCAAACTTTTTTATGGCAGTCTAACGACAAACATAAAATCAGTGGTGGATGTAGTTGCAGGAGGAACAGTGGTGAGGAAATCCCCAGGGGAACCTTTTGATCTACTAGAATATATGTCAACAAATAGATTCCAATGGAACTCTGAGTGGGGTATGCAAAATAGGGTCATGAATAACATTGATGGAACTATAATGCTTTCTACCCAACTTAATGCTGTGTCCAAGATGATTGATGCGTTGAATCTAAAAAATGCATCTCAAGTTTAAGCGGTAAATCACCCAGCATGTAGTGAATGTGGTGACAATCACACCATGGGTGAATGCCTTGGGAAAAGTGGCGGTCCTTTAACAAGTGAGGTAATATATGTTTCTCAGAACATAGGGATAAACATTTACCCTCAATTCCAAAACCCGGCATGGAAAGATAACGTGAACATGGGCTCGGGGTAGCAACAACAAAACTCTCAACCCCTCCCCCAAAGGATGAATGATTGTGGTCAAAAATAGTATCAAAATCCATATCTCGTAAATCAACAAGGGTATCAAAACACTCGTCCGACACAACAACCTTAGCAGCCAAAACCTCAAGAAGCTTTAGAACAACTTCAGTAGGAACACTCTTCAAAGTTATATGAAATGATGTCATAATTCATAACAATCTCTGAAACAAGATTTCATAATTATGAGACATCTATTTGAAGCCTTGATAATCAAATTGGACAAATTACTAATTAGCTTTCTTTAAGGCAACTTGGTACACTATCGGGTAACACTGAGAAGAACCCATAGGAGGAGGCCAATTCTATCACTTTATGAAGTGGGAAGGAGCTACCTCAGAAAATAACTGAAAATCAAGGTGACGCCAAAAATCCAACTCCACCTACACCCTCTTTGGATAATGATGTCGAGATCAAGGATTCCCCCTCAAAATAAGTCTTATCAAAAGATAAGGAGGCCTCAAATGGTAAAGGAAAAGTGGTGGTCAAACCTTATGAACCCACCTTATCATTTCCCGCACGAATGAAGCAGAGGAAGCTAGATCAACAATTTGAAAAATTTATGGAGGTATTCCAAAAACTTCACAATAAAATTCCTTTTTCAGAGGAATTGAATAAAATGACAAGATATATGAAGTTCATGAAGGAAATATTCTCAAATAAGAGTAATATGGAGGATTTGGGAACCATTCCTCTCACTAAGGAATGCTCAGTGGTGGTTTAACACTCTCTTCCTCCAAATCTCAAAGATCCAGGAAGTTCTTTTCAATCCCTTGAACAATCAGATCTTGTGAGTTTGGGAAGGCCTTTTGTGACTTGTGGGATAGTGTCAATATTATTCCCTTTGGATTATTTAAGAAGCTGGGGATGAATGATCTAAAACCAACTCAAGTGGCATTACAACTATCATATCACACCATTAAATATCCTAAAGGGCTACTTGATGACGTTCTAGTGAAAGTGGGAAGGTTGATTCTTCCTATTTATTTTATCATAATTAACATGGAGGAAGACCAAGATGCACCTATTATTCTAGGAAGACCCTTCTTGGATATTGGGAAAGTTTTGATCGATGTTCACCAAGGAAAATTAATCTTCAATGTAAGAGATGAAAATGTATCCTACAACATCCTCAAAGCTGTTAAGAAAGTGTCACTTATGGAAAATAAGGAATGTTATGCGTTGACTACAGTGAAGTATCACTTTGGATACATGGAGGATGACAAGGGATGTTGTTCTATCATTGATAAAACAGTCATCAAATACATCTAGCCTAATTATGAACTAGGGGAGTTGCAATTCATCGTAAGCCAGTGCAGTCATTATTAGAAGCGTGCACTTGTTCCGAATATTCTAGAGTGAGACAAGTTATAATCTATTGTTCCTTCTATTCTTAAAGCCCCACAAATTGAACTAAAAACTCTCTCATATTCTTTAAAATATGGTTACTTTGGTGATAAACACACGCTTCCAGTTATACTCAATGTATCTCTCTCACAAGAGCAACAACGTGAACCTCTACAGGTTCTAAAGTGAAGACAATAGGATATTGGGTGGACAATCTCTGATCTTAAAGGGATCAGTATGACCATTTGCACCCATAAGGTGATACTTGAGGAAGGATCCAAGCCCTCCCAACAACCACAATGACAGCTAAACCCTCCAATTAAAGAGGTCATGAAGAAATAAGTGATCAAGCTATTAGATTCATGGATCATCTAACCAATCCTTGACAGCCCATGGGTGAGTTCTTTGCAAGTGGTTCCCAAAAAGGGGGGTATTACCGTGATTACCAATGATAAAAATGAACTCATCCCTAAAAGAATGTTCATGGGATGTAGAGTCTGCGTGGACTACTATAATATTAACGATGCCACAAATAAATATCATTTGCTATTTCCTTTCATGGATTAGATGTTGGAGAGATTGGCGGGGCACGAGTTATTTTTATTTCTATATGGTTATTATAGTTATAACCAAATTTATATTTCCCCTAAATACCAATAGAATATCACTTTCACATGCCCATATGGAACTTTTTCCTATCGATGAATGTCTTTTGGCATATGAAATGCTTTAGCCACCTTCCAACGGTGCATGTTGGAAATATTCCATGACATGGCAGAGAAAATTTTGGAGTTCATTCTGGATGATTTTTCAGTCTATGGAAAATCATTCAACACCTTCTTGAGAAATTTGGAATTGGTCCTGGAACACTGTGAATACACCAATCTGGTTTTGAACTAGGAGAAGTGTCACTTTATGGTGGATAATGATATCGTCTTAGGCTACCAGATTTCCATGAAAGGAATTAAAGTTGACCCTATAAAGATTGAAGTCATATCACAATTGACCCTTCCAAATTCTATCTAAGCAATCCAAAGTTTTCTTATTCATGTAGAATTTTGCAGAATATTCATTCATGACTTTTCAAAGATAGATCAACCACTAACCAACATCATTTCAAAAGATGCTATCTTTTAATTTTATGAAACATGCATCACAACCTTTCAACTCTTGAAGTAATGATTAGTTGAATCTTCTATCATGATTGTCCCAAACTGGGAGGAACAATTTGATATCATGTGTGGCACAAGTGATTATTATGTAGGAGAAATTCTTGGACAATGACTCAATCATATCTTCAGTCCAATATTCTATGCCCACAGAGCCCTAAATGAAGCACAAATTAACTACACCACCACCAAGATAAAGACGTTGGCAGTGGTCTTTGCATTAAATAGGTTCCACTCATATTTATTACTCTCAAATGTTGTTGTTTATACTGATCATGCAACACTAAAATATTTTCTGAACAAGAAGGATGCGAAAACAAATCTCATCTGTTGGGTGCTTATCCTCCAAGAGTTTGACTTGGAAATCCATGTCAAGGAAGTGATAACACTGTCTCCAATAATCTCTCCCATCTAGAATTTCCTCCTTTTAAAAATAGAGGATGATAGAGAAATCAAGGAGGAATTATCGGATGAGCATCTTTTCTCAGTTGGAGTTAAACCTTGCCCATGGTATGCCGACATTTCTAATTACTTGGTTACATGAGTCATTTATCTTGATCTTACTTTTCAACAAAGAAGCAATTTTCGTCTGAAGTAAAAAAGATATTTCTGGAAAGTCCTGCTACTCTTTTGTTCATGTGGAGATGGGGTGATCCTCCACAGCATCCCATAAGAAGAAATTAAATAAATTATAGAGTTTTTTCATTCTTCCCCAGTTGGGGGGAATCACGGGCCAGACCAAACGATATCAAAAATTATACAATCTGTATTTTTTTGGCCTACCATGCACAAGGATGCCTGATATTTTGTAGTAAACTATTATAGGTGTTACCAGACTGGTAACATGGGGTGTCGAGTTGAAATGCCTCAACATCCCATTCTTGAGGTCCAGATCTTTGATGTATGGTGTATTGATTTCATGGGGTCATTTTCCCCATCATATATAAATTCATACATTTTGGTTTGTGTGAATTATGTATCCAAATGGGTAGAAGCTACTACCATGACACACAACATAGAAAAGGTCATCGTTTCCTTCTTGAAGAAGAATGTTTTCAACAAATTCAGTGTTCTACAGGTTCTGATAAGTGATAGAGGGACACATTTTGACAATTAGTTGATGAGAAATGTTCTCATAAAATATGGGTTGAGATATAGCACTGGGACACCCTATAATCCACAATCCATTGTTCAAATGTAGGTATCAAGAAAAGAAATTAATCAAATCCTGGAGAAAACTGTGGGAGATTCAAGGAAGGATTGGTCCAAGAAGCTTGATGATGCCTTATGGGCATACTAGACCATCTTCAAGACACCTCTGGGTATGTCCCCATTCTGTTTAATCTATGGAAATCCATGTCATTTACCAGTGTAACTTGAGCACAAATCTTATTGGCCTCTTAAGGCCTTGAATTATGTTCTAAAGGACGCAAAAGAAAAATGAAAGTTTCAACTGACGGAGCATGATGAAATTCGATGGGAGTCATATGAGAATGGCAAGATATATAAAGAAAAGACAAAGGTGGTCCACAACCGCATGATCTCTTAGAATTCATTCCATCCCAGTGACGAGGTACTGTTTCTTAGCTCTCGTTTGAGATTGATTATAGTAAAATTGAAGTCCCCGTGGTTGAGACCTTTCCGAGTGATCAAGGTCTTCCACCACGGTGCGGTGGAAGTAGTTGGAGCAAATGGTCAAGAATTTAAGGTGAATGGGCATTTTCTCAAGCCCTATATTCACATGGAAGGCATGGTGGGTACGATCTCCACCATGCAATTCGAATAGAAAGTGGCCTAGGTAGGTCAATCCAAAGACCTAAAACAAAGGTGCTTTCTGGGAGGCAACCTAGAGACTACACTTCATGTATCACCTTTTCACATGACATGTAATTTTATTTTTAATTTATATTCTAAAATAAATAGTAGTATAAGTATATATTAATTAAGTTAATAAATAGGTATGATGCCTGTGCTGATGGTAAGGTCACCGGAATTTATACGAGCTGTCACTGGTTCGAATCGCTCCATACCTGCCATTGGAACATGGTTTATCCTTTTTTAACCTATGTTTAGTTAAAGAGTGTGTGAGGTATTTTCAAAACAAAATATAAGTTTTTTCAAATAAAATAAAACCCATGATGGGGATGGACCGGTTGACCAGGGTCGTAAACCACAGATCCAAAACACCCTGGTTTTAATCCTGACAACTGACCCTGTTCCATAATTTTTCATATTAATAAAAACACACGATGTGTATTTTGATATACTTCATCTATTCGAGGTTTTCATTAATAATTTAAATGGTTTTCAAAATAATAAATTACATGCGGGTGTAGTTGGCTGATTGGAAGAGTCTCGACCCTGAATTCAAAAGACCTGAATTCGAACTCGACTAATCTCTATGCTTCATCCCAATCATTCAATAATTAAAACCAAACATTGCGCGTTTTCTTCATCCCATGTATAAATGCACCTATATTTTAATTATTATAAGTTAATAAAAATGTACAACACTACAAACTTTTCTCTCGTGGTTGAGAGTTTGCGTTTGGATCGGCCGATCACCAGTTCGTATCGCGCCCCAAGCATCAGATCGAAGGTTGTAGTTCTGGTTTTCAAATTTTAGAACACAGGACGTGTCAACCTATGATATACCATATTTATAGGTTTATTTTTTATTATATTATTTTTTTATAAATTATTGTATTGTATTTTTTTAAAAAAACATACACGGCGTGTGGGATTTTTTTTACATGCCATGTGGTTTGGATATAAAGGTTGGGAACCCTACTCCACCTGACCCTGTGTCGAGCACCCCCTCCCTGTTTTCTTCTTCCAGATGCTGCTCCACCTCCCTCCTCCCAATCCCCCATTTTTGTGCATTTTTGGTCCCCATTTCTTTCACATTTCAGTCCTAGCTCAAGGTATGTTGTTCTCTACCCTTTATTTCAAGGTTTCAGTAGCATTTAGGTTGATTGGTGGATCGACCCACCGTTTGTCTTCGACCCACTGTACACAGGGTAATCGAAGACACACGCCATGTACATCTTGTACACGGACACACAGACACATTTTTATAAATTGCAATATACATGGTATGTATGTTCAGTACATGCAGTGTATAATGCCTCCCATGGCCTTTCGGCCCAGCCCGTGTCATGTGGCACATGACCCCCATCCCCTATCTTTGAACATGATGTGTATGTTTGATAAACGTCTTGTCCACCATCCATTCGGTGGAATCCATTTAGAGGGAGTACACACCTTAGCTCACTATGTATTCACACAAGTCATGTATCCCTTCCACATGACGTGTGCTGTGTTGTATGACCCCTCAGAGTCGAGCCATGTCGGGGAAATTACATGAGCTCCACCCCATGTTTTGTTACATGACATGTCCGTCCTTCACATGCTGTGTACTGGATTTTCCAAAAACACATGCCCACTCGGTGTGTCTATACAGAGTACACGAGTTCTTACCCAGATCAAACTACATGCCATTTATACTAGATACACATGCTATGTACTTTTTCTCTTCTAATTTATCACATTTTATTTCTTCTTCTTCCCTTTATTTTTATTATTTTCCTTTTCTTTATTTCATCTATGGAAGGTGATGATCCCAAAAGTGGGAAGCAAACCACTTCTGATACCGAGGGCGAGAGACCCCCTCACCATCAGATTCTTCTTCAATCTTCGAAGAGACCCGCATTCGATTTTCCAGTTTTCCAACCACCAGCGTTGGCGATATTGCCTCCTCTTCTATTGGTGCCTCCATCAACGACATCCAACAGTTGGGTAGATTATGTTTCACCCACTCCTTCCACCGCTGATCCTCCTATGACTGATACCACACCATACACTAAAGCTTTAAGCTCAGGTTTTGTAGCTCCCTCTTCTAGATTCGTACCTTCAGAGTCGAGCACTACTTCAGTGAACCCACCTGAGCCTACATCGACTTCGGATACTCAACCTCCAGCGACCACTACTGGCCCAACCATTCTAGCAGCGACAACCCCACCTCATCCCTCGTAGGTCATTGCCCGACCTTAGCTGCATCCCTGCCTAATTTTTTCTGAGGTCCTACCTACTGTAGATAGATTGCGGCTATTTTCACAACGGAAGATACAGCTGAGCTCCTTCTTATTGGATGTGAGCATTTTACAGCGTGTCAGCATCTGGGAGGAGATTTAAGAGCTCCTTGGCCATACACACATTCTCTAGACACTCTAGGTTAGCACTCCAAACTATAGAGACTTATTTTTGGAGTTTATCTCAACCTTCGAGTTTGATGGACCCGCCTACCACCAGACACCCACTGATACTGCCACTTGGGTTCAATTTCGGCTAGGCAACTAACCCTTTTCACTGACCATGGTTGATTTTGGATGAGGGTTCAACTTATATCTCCATCATTCCACCCCACCACCTATCTCCACCCATACCACCATGAGCGCTCTAACCTCATCTCTATGTGGCATGAGCTTGGTGGGCCTGACCACAGGTACACCCCCACATCCTAGAAGAGCATGCTCATCATTTACCCTCCCCTTCATTTTCTCTATTGGTGCTTCAGGGCCATTCTTTTTCCCTGCCATGAGAATATGAGTGTCGTGTCTAGGAGCGACATGAAGCTTCTCACCTGTATCGTCCGACATGATTACCCTGATCTCCCCTATCTTGCCGCCAAATATTTCCATTCGAAGATCCATAGCCTTTCGGGAAACCTAAATGATGACTTCTATGCCACTTGCTTGGTGCACAACCTGGGTGTTTTTGAGACCTCTCTCCCTCATGACCCCTTAGGTCCTCCTCAACATCTCGACTTCCTCATGATTATCCACATGAGGATGGTCGAGCATAGGGGAGAAGACTATGTGCTCGTGCAGGAATCCCCAGATCCAGGAGGGGCGAGAGATGACCCTGCTTCTCTAGATGGTGTTACTGAGTAGGTCCCACCCCATCCACTAGAGGATGCTCCTTCACCACCTCACCCCACTTCCCCACCTTCCATATTCTTCCACCATTCCCTTTTATTTTGTGCCCTCCACATCTACACTTCCACCTGCACCCTCGGCAGATCTCCCCATCACCCTCTGCCTGACCACGATCGACTACCTTCTAGACATCCTTGAGCACCAACATACTACCATACTATAGTCTCAGACACGGATTGAGCAGATGTTGGGCCGTCTTCTTCAGCATCACGACCTTTAGTTGCCCCCAACACCTTCTCCTCTCTCTACTACTCTTACTTCTACCTCACATGCCCCGATGATGGCTCTGGCCACAGATTCGGTTCCCCTATCCACTGTTGGCCTAGATATTCCTTCCACTACTGCCGTGCTAGATGTTACCGCTACACCTTCCACTTAGGGCATCGATCCAATGCATCCAGTTTCCCCTACAGTCGAGCCCCCTCTGCCAGATCCTCCTATTTCTGATGAAGCCTCTTCTGAGGCCACCCAATGACTAGTTTTTGGCACATTTGTTTCATTTTTATCTCTCTCTTTTGTGCTATGCATGTTATCTGATGTTGTATATATTTGCATATTTCTTTTTCCTTTTTCCTCGCCTGTAACAGGTATTATGGTGCATTGATTGACACTTTTCTTTTGAATACTTTCCATATTTGTCAACTCAATATGAGGGGAGTATTATTTTGGAGTTTCTTTTTCATTTTTCCTTTGGTTTTACTTCTTTCACTGCTTCCCCTCGTTCTGACCACCCATGTGTCCCCAAATACTCTCCTCTACCTTGGTTTTGCACTTGGGGGACCCTGTACAATATTATGTGTGGGAGGAGAGTCTCTGACTACACCATTATTCCCACTTGAACTGATCTAGGTGACATCATTAATAGTTGAAATATTTTAAGATGTAGAATTTTTTTGATTATTTATAATTATAAATAGTAAAGAAATAAAAGGGAATTTTAAAAGTTACATGCTTATTTTAAATTTAAAAGTATTTTTAAATAACTCCTAATATAGTTTGATTCTTGATTTACATTCTTGGACATTTAAATTTATTAGACTGATCATTTTTATTCATTTCATGACCTGATTGACCTTTTATTTTTCCTCACTCCCGAGAGGTATTCTAAGCCCTTTTGACATATTCTTTCTTATACTATATTTTTTTGAGAGTTTTTTGGGATATGCATAACTACTATAACTGTAACACCCCAAGCATCCATGGTAGGCTTCTCTTTGAATAATATAGTAGCATGTGTTGTACGCAACTTTGAGTTCTAACACACACCACAACCAATTAAACTAGCCATTATGAATTTTAATATCCACTTTTTGAAATTTTATAAATTTTATCTTTCAAAATGGACTTCATTTTTTGATTTGGAATATTCAAATTAGCTTAGGGTGAATTTTTTATATTTTTCTCAAAACATTCAATTTTTGATGAATAGTGAAAAACACTGAGTTATAGTTTAAAACCGAATTTTTATTTAAATAATTATTTATTTTATTTAAATTTAATTAAGGTCAAAATAGATACATAATAAATATATAATTTCAATGTAATTCATTGGAGTTAGTTTAGAATAATTTTAGATATATAAAAATTTTATTGAACTTTTCACCGTCTTTTACCCACCTCCTAGGATAATTTGGAAATTCACATAAAACATAATTTTACCACTTCTGTGAGTGAAATTTCAAAAATCCAAGACACAGGGTTAATATCAAGGAGTAAAATGTGGTTCAATAAGATAAAAATGATTTTTTAGTGAATAGTAACTTTTTACTTTTATTTACCACGGTTAAATGTAAATAGGGTAATTAAGGGTAAAAATGATATTATTATTACCCTAACCCATGTCCTAATTCTATTGGTTAAGTATAATTAGACCAAAATAAAACTTAGGAATAAAATATGAAACTCTTTGGTCCACTTGGATTAGATTAGTACATTTATTATTATTTAATTCAAAGAAGAGTTAAAAGAGTTCAAATCAAAGTTTAATAACTAAAACATTTTTAATATAGGGTTATACATAATATATGTAACTCCCCGACCCTAGTTACCCAAAGTCGTTGCATTATTACATAACATTGGCATGATCACAAGAAAGATCAAATCTCGAAAGGCTGATTGGTTTAGTAGCCTTGGAAACACTAGATATATTCATAAGTCTTACATTACATCATAAAGTAAAAAACTACTACAACAACATATTGTCTCAATATTCCACACTCATATCCCCACATAATATCCCTGCAGGTCATTCATAATTTACTTCTTCACTTCCTGGGAAAAATAAAACACAGAAAAGGGGTGAGCTCAAATGCCTAGTAAGGATAACAATATAGCGGAAACTTTCATAAATAAGAATAAACATTTAAGGCAATGTATAACTAAAACAAAAGCCTTTTAAACTTGAACTTAAACATAGTATGGCAAAAGTAAAATGAAATAATTCCATTTACTTATTCACATGGATATTCTACTAATCGAATAATCACATGTAATATCAATAACCACTTTCATAATGATGGAATTCATAATGCCAGACTATCATAACCACATAGCCAAGGCCTCGTGCCAAGACTACAAATAATATTTTGTCAAGGCCTTGTGCCAAGAAACTAGTTTGTCTCATGAGACCTACCGATGCATCGAGGAGCTATAGCGGGCTCCACCCGTCACATATTAAGTCCAATGCATTCCCATATGAAAAGGTTTAAACATAACATAAACATTCGTATTAATACTAGCATACGAAATGTCAATACTTTCACCATAAACCATGAATGGTATAAAAATAGCACATCCACAGTCAAACATATCACAAAACCTTCAATACAATATATAAGTTTTGTATCATAATAAATCAACTTCAAATAAGCGTAAAATCCATCAAATGATGTTGACATAGATGAAATCAAAACTCTTTTTAGAGAAATATCTCTTTCTATTTTTGAAATCATTTAAGAGTCATATATTTATAAAATAAAACATTTTCTTTGAAAATATTCTTATAAGCTTGTAAGGGAAGCTTCGTCGATTTTATAACGGCATAAAATAACTGCACCCGCTGTATAAGTTAAAAAAACATTCTTACCTTAATTTTTCCGAAAAGGTTAAAAGCACCTTGTTTGGAAAACGACGAAATGATTCCTTTATAAAACTCTTATAAAAAGTAAAACAAGGGTATAAATGACTTTAACCCATATTATTTTAAATGTTAAAAATGTTTTGAAATACATTTTTAAGAAACATGGATGTGGATGATAAAGAGATCCCAGTAGATTATTACATATAAACTACCTCAGATAATGAAGAGATTTTGAAATAAACCCTTACCTTGTACTTTTCCTTGGTTGGGGTAGGTTAACCTCCTTTATAATGGTGAAATAATTGTTATTAAATTATACAAGAATCATATATATTAATATGATATCATATATGATCTTTTAACATTGATTTGTTAATAATATCTTAGAATTATCGTCGTTTCGGGTGTTAACTTACTCATTTTCTTTTATATGTTTTGTTACATAAGCTATGTTTGTTATGGATAGGTTGTATCTTATTCATATCCAGAATGATATCATGTCCTTAAACATAATTTTTAAATCATAAAATGATAATTATACTTTAATGGATACGATGGAGAATGAATCTCATCGCGTTCGTGGAGACGGTAGTCCGTACGTACGCACGAGCGACAATATCATTATTTTGATATTAAAATAATATATAAATGGATGGTATATATATACAGAATCATTAAAATGTTATATTTATTATTTACATGAGTTACACATCATTATTATACCCATCCAAATAATAATACATTGAATAACAATTACACCACGACGTGGAGACGGTAAGTCGTACGTACGCATGTATGGTGACATGTTATTCAAAGGGTGGATAGAATACTGAATATGGTTGTACCATATTTATAATAACATCACAGTATATATAATATACTGGAGTTATTATTTTAGAATGGTAATAAAAAAGAAAGAATAAGTGGAAGAAGAAAGGAACTTGAAAAGGGGTGGGGAAAACATTACCTCTTCTTCGGGTTCTTCCTTTTGATTTGATCAAAAGGGACCTTAGGTTGGCTTTCTGATCAAACTAAGGCCTCTATGTTGTAGTTAAGGAATTTGGGACAGTATGTGGGCAGAGTTTGGCCGAACCAAAAGGCTTTTAAGGTGTGAAGAAATGAGAAGGAGGAGTGCCCTTTTATAAGAGGGGTGAGGGGCACCTTTGGAAAAGCTAGAAATATTAATTTATAATAAATTCATATTCGGTTTCTAATGGCTCAAAAGTTGATTCTTAAAAGGTTAAGGTAGGGATAGGTCGAAAACCATTCAACCAATAGAATTTAGACAGGTTTGGGTTACTATATTAATCTTATCTTTTAGTTTTAACTCTTAGTTAATTAGTTTGACATTTACCATGTCACTTTGTATTTTTATAATTTATAGTTAATAAACATACTATATACATCCAAGCGACCCCCAAGTGGTCCATTAATGATGAACCTATCATGATATAAGTCTCTTGGCCGAACCATATATTTTTAGGAATTTAATATCAATTAATAATATAATATTTGTTTTAAAAAAACTCTTTTATGTCAATTTTGACACTATTCAATAATTGATTTTTGTGAAACTCATAACAGAATGATTACTTCGACCCAAGTTAATTAAATCAATCCTAACATGTCATATTAGCCTAGAAAATTATTTTAATTCATTAAAAGTCTCAAATTATATTTATTTGGGAATTTATAATATCAATTATTTTAATTTGTCACAATTATGGTAATTACTGCATCATCATTGTGTCATAAATAAATTAAATTATTTGAAGTCTAAAAATTATAAATAAAATATAATTATGTAGGAAATATTATTATATTTATAATGAATATTTACAATCGAATTTATCTTATGTATAACCCTATATTAAAAATGTTTTAGTAAATAAACTTTGATTTTAACTCTTTTAACTCTTCTTTGAATTAAATAATAATAAATGTCCTAATCTAATCCAAGTGGAACTAAATGATAATAATTTATTCCTAAGGCTGTTTTGGTCGAGATACACTTGTCCAATAGAATTAGGACATGTGTTAGGGTAATATTAATATCATTTTTACCCTAAATTACCCTATTTACTTTTAACCGTGGTAAATAAAAGTAAAAAGTTACTATTCACCAAAAATTATTTTCATCTCATTGAACCAAATTTTACTTCTTGATATTAACCGTGTCTCTCGGATTTTCGAAATTCTATTCACAGAAGCGGTAAAATTAAGTTTTATGAAAAATTCAGTTTTTTAACTACCACTTAGTAGTTTCACTATTCATCAAGAAATGAAGTTTTTCAGAACAATGCCAAAATTTCACCCTAAGCTATAATTGATATTCCGTATTCAAAAATG
This sequence comes from Viscum album, assembly GCA_963277665.1. Lineage (NCBI taxonomy): Eukaryota > Viridiplantae > Streptophyta > Magnoliopsida > Santalales > Viscaceae > Viscum > Viscum album. The sequence continues at coordinate 650,456,783 of OY728119.1, forward strand.
ATATCTATTTTAAAAAATTCCAAACACATAAGTTGCATTAATTAATTTTATAATTAATTTCCGTTGTCACAACAAATAGCGTGTTTTTAAGAAACAATATATATCAAAAGATTGACAATTGTTTAGGTCCAATTTCAAAGTGAAATTAATTCTAATGAACACCATTGGATAAAATGGTAAAAATTTATTCTAATTATTCATTAAAATCACTCAAATTCATAATTTATCACTATTAATTATTTTGATTAAAAAAGTTGTTTTTAATTAAAATTTAGTAATTTTCACTATTCATCAAAATATTAAAGTTATCCGAAAAGTACCAAAATTTCACCCTAGGGTAATTTTGAAATTAAAAATCCAAAAATGAAGTCCATTTTGAGAGATAGAATTTATAAAATTTCAAAAAGTAGGTATTACTATTCATAACGGCTAGTTTGGTAAGTCATGGTGCGCTTTAACTAGGTGTTGCGTGTAGTGCAAGTTATTGAATTATTTTGAAGAAATAACACACTATGAAATCTTGGGGTGTTACATTCTCCCCTCCTTCAATAAATTGCGTCCTCGCAATTTTAAATTGTTCATCGAAAATAAAAGGTTGAAACTAAAAAATATCTTTGTGGGAAAACCCACATCGGAAATTGGGTTACTAAAATTTAGTCTTAATATGAGGAAAAGAGAAATGAAAGGGTCACCACCAAATTATGATCTCGATTAGGAGAACATTGGTGGAAATTTGAGACATATAATTGGAGGAAAAACGTAAATATTTATAGGTAGTGATTGAGGTCATCAATCACAAACAAGTTTAAAATTGAGGTCCTTAAATTCAGCAATCTACGATGATTTAAAATACCATCGATTCAACAAAACATAAGGTATTAGGATAAAACATTTTTGATGTTTCAAAATATCTTAGTTGAAATCCCACATCGAAAAATGAATTAATGAGGCCTCTATTTGAAATAAAGAGTGGAAAGTATGAAGATTACCGAAAATAACACATATTAGGGTTCCATGTAGGAAAATATGGATATGGAAGAGAAATATAACCATCAATTATCTGATGGAGAGTGGTAGAGAACATGGCTATGAAAAGGCCAACAATCCCAAATCCATAAATTAGTGATGATTTAAGGTACCATCTAGGACAACATTTTTGTTCTAAGTTCCTTTTCTTAATGTTGGGGAATTTATTTATGAGATTGGCTAAGATCATAAAGAGATATACTTACTTTATAATTAGAGTTTTATCCATTAATAAATTTCTACCACAAACTCATCTTTCACTCGTAAAAAAAATTCTTTTTATACTATTCGTACAGGGTTCCAAAATAAACGAATTTATAATTCATCTACCAGATCTTTTAAAAAAACTACATTATTTAATCCAAGACATCTTGTGGGCCAGTGGTAGGTGATACACCCTTGTCGCCTTTCGGTTGTGGGTTTAAGACTCGTGGCCTTGCCGGACGCGACAGGTTGCCACCCGACCTCCAGGTTGTCCTTTTATGGCAATCCAAACTAATCCAAACTTGAACTATCCAAAATACTTCAGTCCAAAATTTATATGGAAGGAAAACACAATACATACCCTTTTTTCCGCGTAATAACATGTGAACACCTTCATCATGTATTCTTTTAAAACACTAAAACATTCTGAATTACCATAAAACCTTATTGATTACATTCATGATCCCTTATTCCTTAAAGAATAATAGATATACTCCTTCAATCCAAAATTGTTTTAAACCCCAACTATGATGGAATATAAAAATCATTAATCAGTTTCAAGGTAGTCAAGAATATCCAAAATAATTTATCCAAATCAATCATGTATTATTCCAAAATCACTACCTCGGTATCAGAACAATATTATGGTTTATCATTCTCTCAACCATATATTTTCCAAAAATTTATCCTGCTATTGAGTCACTTTTCTTTGTTCCACACAATCTCAAGTCCTTAATGAAATAGTACTGCAGTACAATCCTTATATACTCCATAATTATTATATCAAGTACATTGTTGATACGACACCTAATTGACATTATCAACATAAGAACTCTAATCATTCCTCTTCATCTGTGGTAGTATCATAACTTGATTATTATCCAATAGCATCATTTGCGGCATAGTCTGATGACTAGGACATAGGTTCACGTCGTGTCCAAACTCCTTGCAAATGAAGCATTGTACATTTGAAACCATTTTCTTACCCTTGCAGTCACGTACTTTGTGCCCTTTTCCTCCACAATTATAACAAACTCTCATTCCTTTTAGGCAAGTTCCAGGGTGTTTCTTCCCACAGTTATCACATATGGGAAAATTCTTCTTTTCCCTCCTCCCTTTATCCATCTTTCTCTCATCCATCCTTTTCTTCTCTTACTTCCCTTCAAATCCATAGGACTCAGTAAACTCTTTAATTATCTTATCAACACATAATATTATTTCTTCATATGATGATAATACATGGGAGACTATTTCTCTTATAAATTCTAGCTTAAAAACATTAAAGATATGATCCTTCTTTCTCTTTGGATCATGTGCATTGCTGGAGTTCTCATTCCTTCTACTTGGTGCCATTTCTAAACAATGGCATACACTAGATTAGTTTATGAATAACAATACCTAATCCCAAACTTGTAAGACACATAACATAAATTAAATAGTTTATGGATATAATCCATAATCATAAAAATTTATCCTTTGAAGAAGTAAATCCACATAAACACTTCATAGTGGTTTGTAAAGAAAATGAGAATTATCCTAAGCATATCCCCCGGGAGTGTCGTAACCAAGAGTGCAGCAAGGCCCGTTTTCGTGCACCAGTTCTCGTTCGAGTCTAGCTCAAAGTGGTGTTTTTGGGTTTTAACCCTAGGTACATCTGTGCCAGAGCCGCCTCTACCTGCTCGTATCCAGACAGGGATTTATTGCTCAGAAAACTCACAAAATCTCTACAATACCAAAATTCTAGGAAGATCATCTGTACTAATCCTAAAAGTCCATCTTAAATCTATGTGCTCTAATCAGAGTTTATCTAAATCTAGCTTCCAAGGTTTGTACTAAACTTCCTCTGATACCAACTGTAACACCCCGACCCCAGTTACCCAGAGTCGGTGAATTATTACATAACATTGGCATGATCACAAGAAAGATCAAATCTCGAAAGACCGATTGGTTTAGTAGCCTTGGAAACACTAGATATATTCATAAGTCTTACATTACATCATAAAGTGAAAAACTACTACAACAACATATTGTCTCCATATTCCACACTCATATCCCCACATAATATCCCTGCAGGTCATTCATAATTTACTTCTTCACTTCCTGGGAAAAATAAAACATAGAAAATGGGTGAGCTCAAATGCCGAGTAAGGATAACAATATAGCGGAAAATTTCATAAATAAGAATAAACATTTAAGGCAATGTATAACTAAAACAAAAGCCTTTTAAACTTGAACTTTAAAATAGTATGGAAAAAGTAAAATTAAATAATGCCATTTACTTATTCACATGGATATTCTACTAATCTAATAATCACATGTAATATCAATAACCACTTTCATAATGATGGAATGCATAATGCCAGACTATCAAAACCACATAGCCAAGGCCTCGTGCCAAGACTACAAATAATATTTTGTCAAGGCCTTGTTCCAAGACACTAGTTTGTCTCATTAGACCTACCGTTCGTATTAAAAATAGCATATGAAATGTCAATACTTTCACCATAAACCATGAATGTTATAAAAATAGCACATCCACAGTCAAACATATCACAAAACCTTCAATACAATATAGAAGTTTTGTATCATAATAAATCAACTTTAAATAAGCATAAAATCCATTAAAGGATGTTGACATAGATGAAATCAAAACTCTTTTTAGAGAAATATCTCTTTCTATTTTTGAAATCATTTAAGAGTCATATATTTATAAAATAAAACATTTTATTTGAAAATATTCTTATAATATTGTAAGGGAATCTTCGTCGACTTTATAATGGCGTAAAATAACTGCACCCGCCGTATAAGTTAAAATAAACATTCTTACCTTAATTTTGTCGAAAAGGTTAAAAGCACCTTGTTTGGAAAACGACGGAAAGATTCCTTTATAAAACTCTTATAAAATGTTAAACAAGGGTATAAATGACTTTAACCCATATTCTTTTAAATAGTAAAAATGTTTTGAAATACATTTTTAAGAAACATGGATGTGATTGATAAAGAGATCCTAGTAGATTATTACGTATAAACAACCTCGGATAATGAAGAGATTGTGAAATAAACCCTTACCTTGTACTTTTCCTTGGTTGGGGTAGGTTAACCTCCTGTATAATGGTTAAATAATTGTTATTAAATTATACAAGAATCATATATATTAATATGATATCATATATGATCTTTTAACATTGATTTATTAATAATATCTTAGAATTATCGTCGTTTCAGGTGTTAACTTACTCATTTTCTTTTATATGTTTTGTTACATAAGCCGTGTTTGTTATGGATAGGTTGTATCTTATTCATATACAGAATGATATCAAGTCCTTAGACATCATTTTTAAATCATGAAATGATAATTATACTTTAATGGATACGATGTAGAATGAATCTCATCGCGTTCGTGGAGACGGTAGTCCGTATGTACGCACGAGTGACAATATAATTCTTTTGATATTAAAATAATATATAAATGGATGGTATATATATACAGAATCATTAACATGTTATATTTATTATTTACATGAGTTACACATCATTATTATACCCATCCAAATAATAATATATTGAATAACAATTACACCACAACGTGGAGACGGTAAGTCGTACGTACGCATGTATGGTGACATGTTATTCAAAGGGTGGATAGAATACTGAATATGGTTGTACCATATTTATAATAACATCACAGTATATATAAGATACTGGAGTTATTATTTTATAATGGTAATAACAAAGAAAGAAGAAGTGGAAGAAGAAAGGAACTTGAAAAGGGGTGGTGAAAACATTACCTCTTCTTCGGGTTCTTCCTTTTGATTTGATCAAAAGGGCCCTTAGGTTGGCTTTCTGATCAAAATAAGGCCTCTAGGTTGTAGTGAGGGAAGTTGGGAGAGTATTTGGGCAGAGTTTGGCTGAACCAAAAGGCTTTTAAGGTGTGAAGAAATGAGGAGGAGTGCCCTTTTATAAGAGGGGTGAGGGGCACCTTAGGAAAAGCTAGAAATATTAATTTATAATAAATTCATATTCGGTTTATAATGGCTCAAAAGTTTATTATTCAAAGGTTAAGGTGGGAATAGGTTGAAAACCATTAATCCAATAGAATTTAGACAGGTTTGGGTTACTATATTAACCTTATCTTTTAGTTTTAACTCTTAGTTAATTAGTTTGACATTTACCATGTCACTTTGTATTTTTATAATATATAGTTAATAAAAATACTATATACATCCAAGAGACCCCCAAGTGGTCCATTAATGATGAAAATATCATGATATAAGTCTCTTGGACGAACCTTATATTTTTAGGAATTTAATATCAATTAATAATATAATAATTGTTTTAAAAAAACTCTTTTATGTCAATTTTGACACTATTCAATAATTGTTTTTTGTGAAACTCATAAAAGAATGATTACTTCGACAAAATTTAATTAAATCAATCCTAATATGTCATATTAGCCTATAAAATTATTGTAATTCATTAAAAGTTTCAAATTATATTTATTTGGGAATTTATAATATCAATTATTTTAATTTGTCACAATTATGGTAATTACTGCATCATCATTATGTCATAAATAAATTAAATTATTTAAAGTATAAAAATTATAAATAAAATATAATTATGTATGAAATCTTATTATCTTTCTAATTAATTATTACAATCGAATTTATCTTATGTATAACCCTATATTAAAAATGTTTTAGTAAATAAACTTTGATTTTAACTCTTTTAACTCTTCTTTGAATTAAATAATAATAAATGTCCTAATATAATCCAAGTGGACCTAAATGATAATATTTTATTCCTAAGGCTGTTTTGGTCGAGATACACTTGTACAATAGAATTAGGACATGTGTTAGGGTAATATTAATATCATTTTTACCCTTAATTACCCTATTTACTTTTAACCGTGGTAAATAAAAGTAAAAAGTTACTATTTACCAAAAATTATTTTCATCTCATTGAACCAAATTTTACTTCTTGATATTAATCATGTCTCTCGGATTTTCGAAATTCCATTCACAGAAGCAGTAAAATTAAGTTTTATGAAAAATTCAGTTTTTTAACTACCACTTAGTAGTTTCACTATTCATCAAAAATTGAAGTTTTTCAGAACAATGCCAAAATTTAACCCTAAGATATAATTGATATTCATAATTAAAAAATGATGTCTATTTTAAAAAATTACAAACATATAAGTTGCATTAATTAATTTTATAATTAATTCCCGCTGTCACAACAAATAGCGTGTTTTTAAGAAACAATATATATCAAAAGATTGACAATTGTTTAGGTCCCATTTCAAAGTGAAATTAATTATAATTAACACCATTGGATAAAATGGTAAAAATATATTCTAATTATTATTTAAAATCACTCAAATTCGTAATTTATCACTATTAATTATTTTGATTTAAAAAGTTGTTTTTAATTAAAATTTAGTGATTTTCACTATTCATCAAAATATTAAAGTTATCCGAAAAGTACCAAAATTTCACCCTAGGATAATTTTGATATTAAGAATCCAAAAATGAAGTCCATTTTGAGAGATATAATTTATAAAATTTCAAAAATTAGGTATTACTATTCATAACAGCTAGTTTGGTAAGTCATGGTGCGCTTTAACTCGGTGTTGCGTGTAGTGCAAGTTATTGAATTATTTTGAAGAAATAACACACTATGAAATCTTGGGGTGTTACAATATAAATTTTATTATAAATATTGATTAGAAAGATAAAAATATTTTCTACATAAGGGTATTTTATTTATAATTTTTAGACATTAAATAAATTAATTTATTTATGACACAATGATGATGCAGTAATTACCTTATTAGGGAAATATTAAAATAATGAATATTATAAATACCCAAATAAATATAATCTGAGACTTTTAATGAATTACACGAAATTTATAGGTTAATATGACATGTTAGGGTTGATTAAATGAATTAGTTTCGAAGTAATAATGCTGTTAGGAATTTAGAAAAAACAAAATACCAAATAGTGTCAAAATTGACATAAAAGAGTTTTTAAAACAAATATTATATTATTAATTGATATTCAATTTCTAAAAATCTAATGTTCATCCAAGAGACTTATATAATGATAGGTGTATCATTAATGAACCACTTGAGGTTCTCTTGTAAGTATATAGTATGTTTATTAACTATATAATATAAAAATAAAAAGAGACGTGGTAAATGTTAAACTATTTAACTAAGAGTTAAATATAAATTATAAGGTTAATATAGTGACCTAAACCTGTCTAAAATATATTGGTTGAAAGTATTACGACCCATCCCCACCTTATCCTCTAAATAAGTCACTTTTGAGCCATTAGAAACCGAATATAAATTTATTATAAAATAATATTTCTAGCTTTTCCTAAGGTGCCCCTCACCCCTCTTATAAAAGGGAACTCCCCCTTCTCTCAATTTCACACCTTCAAAGACTTTTGGATCAACCAAACCCTACCCAAATATCTTCTAAACTTCACTCAATTCAAACTATAGGCCTTATTTTGACCAGAAAGCCAACCTAAGGAGCCCTTTTGATCAAATAAAAAGGAAGAACCCAAAGAATAGGTAATGTTCTCACCACCCTCTTTCAAGTTCCTTTCTTCTTCCACTTAATCTTTCTTTGTTATTTCTATTATAAAACAATAAATCCAGTATCTTATATATACTGTGATGTTTTTATAAATATGGTATAACCATATTCAGTATTCTATCCATCCTTTGAATGACAAGTCACCATACGTGCGTACGTACGGTTTACCGTCTCCACGTTATGGTGTAATTGTTATTCAATACATTATTATTTGGATGGGTATAATAATGATGTTTAATTCATATAAATAATAAATTAACATGATAATTATTCTGTATATATGATACACCATCCAATTATATATTATTTTAATATCAAAATAATGATATTGTCGCTCGTGCGTACGTACGGACTACCGTCTCCACGAACGCGATGAGATTCATTCCCCATCGTATCCATTCAAGTCTAATTTTCATTCAATGATTAAAAATAATGTTTAAGGACTTGATATCATTCTGGATATGAATAATATAAAACCTATGGATAACAAACACGACTTATGTAACAAAACATATAAAAGAAAACGAGTAAGTGAAGACCCGAAACGACGATAATACTAAAATATTATGAACAAAGCAATATTAAAAGATAATATATGATATCATATTTATGTATATTATTCTTGTATAATTTAATAAAAATGATTTAACTATTATATAGGAGTTTAACCCACCCTTGACCAAGGAAAAGGACAAGGTAAAGGTTTATTTCACCATCTCTTTATTATCTGAGGTTGTTTATACGTAATTATCTACTTGGACCCCTTTATCATCCACATCCATGTTTCTTAAAAATGTATTTCAAAAAATTATTACTATTTTATAGACTATGGGTTAAATTTATTTATACCCTTTTTTGAATTTTATAAGATATTTATAAAGGAATCTTTCCATCGTTTTCCAAACAAGGTCCTTTTAACCTTTTCGACAGAATTAAGGTAAGAATGTCTTTTTTAACTTATACGGCGGGTGCAGCTATTTTACGCCATTATAAAATCATCGAAGCTTCCCTTACAAGATGATAATAATATTTTCAAAGATTTTTTTTAATTATGTGTCTTTTAAATTATTTCTAAAAATGTGTTATTTCTCTCAAATAATTTTGATTTCATCTATGTCAACATCCTCTGATGGATTTTAATATTATTTGAAGTTGATTTATTATGATACAAAACATCCATATTGTATTGAAGGTTTTGTGATATATTTGACTGTGGATGTGTTATTTTTATACCATTCATGGTTTATAGAGAAATTATTAACATTTCTTATGCTAGTTTTAATACGAATGTTTATGTTATGTTTAAAGCTTTTCATATGAGGAATGCATTGGACTTAATAAGTGACAGGTGGAGCCCACTATAGCTCCTCGATGCATCGGTAGGTCTCATGAGACAAACTAGTGTCTTGGAACAAGGCCTTGACAAAATCATATTTTCATTCTTGGCACAAGGCCTTGACTATGTGGTTATGATAGTCTGACATTATGCATTCCATCATTCACTACCCAAAAACAGTTTTCCGCAGTGCCCCCCTTTATCATCTCTAATGAAAAAGGGCTGATAAAGGGGGGTCCCTTTATCAGCGCTCAAAAAAGCGCTGATAAAGGGTCGGCTTCAAAAAAAATTAAAAAATATATTAATATATAAATATATAAATATAGTTATATTGTTATATAAATATAATATATAATTTTTAAATATATTTTAGATAAGTATAAATGTACATTTACACTTATTATACTTAATATATAAGATATTTAGTGAAAATGACTTCTTAAAAAATTAAAAAAAAAATTTTAATTAATAATTTGATAATCATTATGGAGTAATAGTCATTTAATAACAATTTGAGGACTAAAAAAATTAAAAAAAATTAAAAAAAGATCCAAAATATGTTGAAAACGCAACTCAAACTTCAAACGGTCATAACTTTTGATCCGGGTGTCCGTTTGAGCTCCAAAACATATCAAATCGAAGCCTGTGATGATCTCTACGTCGCTATGATTGGGGGATACCCCGGTCAAGCGTTTTTAGAGGCCAAAAGAGGCACAGAAGGCCTCCAAAACTGAGTTTTTTGTCGGGGTACCCAGATTTTTTAACATTTTGTGGATTTTCAAACTCATTTAAGGGGGTATTATTGGCTTTTCTTGGCGAGGACTGAATTTATTCCAAGGTATTACATTCATATTGATATTATGTCTTTGAAATTTCATCCTTTTTTATAATTAATTGCTATTTATAATCAAATATATAACTATATGTACATATTTTTTATATATTCGCACCTAAAAATTAAAATTTTTAAATAAATAATTAAACATATTTACATATAAAATATATTAGCTTTATCTAAATAATAACTAATATCCATTTTATTTAAAATACCAATATATTAATATTTATATACCTATATATTAATCTAACTATATATATATATATTAATCTAACTACATATATATATATTAATCTAACTATATATATATTAATCTAATAACAATATATATATTAATATAACTACATATATATATATTAGTATTACTATATATATATATATTAATATCACCATAAATATATATATTAATATCACTATATATATATTAATATAACTATATAAATATATATTCATATAACTATATATATGTTAATATAACTATATATATGTTAATATAACTATATATATGTTAATATAACTATATATATGTTAATATAACTATATATATGTTAATATAACTATATATATATATGAATATAAATATATATTACTATACGAATAAATATAACTAAATATATATATATAGATATTGTTTCCGACGCTTTCGTCGGGGCGCGCGCGCATCCGTCCGTCAGGGGGGGACGCGCGGCTTTGTTGCCCCGCATTCCCGCTTTCCAAAGGCGGGCGGCATTTGTTCCTTGTTCAGGTACGTCTGCTCCTTGATCGAAACGGGATGATGGGATGTCGGTTCTTCCTTCCGTGGATTCCTCCCCAGAACTCGTCACCTAGCCCGGGTCTCCCTTATAGATTTAATACGTAGTTCGTGAAACTCTTCCCAGTGCCATGTTTTCATGGACACCGGTTAATTACACTGCTTCTGTCGGGACATTCCAAAGGGTCCAGTCAGGGCAGCAACCTTCGGTCAGGGGAGTAGTCACGTTGAGGCATCAGTAGCGTGTCTGGATACTGGGGTACCTGGCATGTCTGTCTGTTATCCTTGATCACAAGGCTTCTCGAGGGCGTGGAAGCCCGAGGCATCCCACATCGAGTGCGGGGAATTACATGTCATAGACACGTATCTGAGGTTTTCCTCAGCTTCCCGTGTTCAAAACAGGGTATGCCGCGAGTTTAACGTCTAGCGGAGACGGATGAGAATGAAATGGGACCATCGCAGGGGGGCGACAGTGAAGTTGGGCTTGAGCCTTGAAGAGGCTTCCTACGTATCCCCGTGGCAGGGAATCAAAGTCCGCGTAGTTCGGGATGGTGCCGGTAAACCGACGTGAAGCTGGACCTTGGTCCGAGGGGAGTTGGGCTTGAACCTCTGGGAGGCTTCCTACGTACCATGCCTTGACATGGATCAAAGACCTCGTAGTTCAAATGGTGGGTCGCAATGGCTTACCACTGGATTAGAATGGGACCCGACGTGAATGAGTGATGGGTGGGCTTGAACCTCATGAAGGCTTCCTACGTACCATGCCTTGACATGGATCAAAGACCTCGTAGTTCAAATGGTCACAACGGCTTACCGCTGGACTAGAATGGGACCCAACGTGAATGATCGACGGGTGGGCTTGAACCTCGTAGAGGCTTCCTACGTACCATGCCTTGACATGGATCAAAGACCTCGTAGTTCAAAAGGGAATGTAGTTTAACGTCATGCCGGACGAAGATGGGACCCGGCGTGAAGAAACGACGGGTGGGTGTGTCGGTGAACCGACGTGAAAGTAGACCTTGGTCCACTATTGGTGGGCTTGAACCTCGTGGAGGCTTCCTACGTACCATGCCTTGGCACGGATCAAAGTCCCCGTAGTTCGTTAGGATGGATGGGTCGCAATGGCTTACCATTGGACCGGGGTGCAGTTTAACGTCGTACTGGACGGGGGTGAAACTCGATGTGAATGAACGACCGAGCAATGTGGCTTGAACCTCGTAGAGGCTTCCTACGTACCATGCCTTGACATGGATCAAAGACCTCATAGTTCAAATGGTGGGTCGCAATGGCTTACCACTGGACCAGAATGGGACCCGACGTGAATGAGCGACGGGTGGGCTTGAACCTCGTAGAGGCTTCCTACGTACCATGCCTTGACATGGATCAAAGACCTAGTAGTTCAGGTGGTCACAACGGCTTACCGCTGGACTAGAATGGGACCCGACGTGAATGAGTGACGGGTGGGCTTGAACCTCGTAGAGGCTTCCTACGTACCATGCCTTGACATGGATCAAAGACCTCGTAGTTCAGGTGGTCACAACGGCTTACCGCTGGACTAGAATGGGACCCGACGTGAATGAGCGACGGGTGGGCTTGAACCTCGTAGAGGCTTCCTACGTACCATGCCTTGACATGGATCAAAGACCTCGTAGTTCAGGTGGTCACAACGGCTTACCGCTGGACTAGAATGGGACCCGACGTGAATGAGCGACGGGTGGGCTTGAACCTCGTAGAGGCTTCCTACGTACCATGCCTTGACATGGATCAAAGACCTCGTAGTTCAGGTGGTCACAACGGCTTACCGCTGGACTAGAATGGGACCCGACGTGAATGAGCGACGGGTGGGCTTGAACCTCGTAGAGGCTTCCTACGTACCATGCCTTGACATGGATCAAAGACCTCGTAGTTCAGGTGGGGTTGGTTGTCAGGGTCGGTGCTCACTCTAAGCCCACGTGAGTCATGCTCGGTGTGAGAAACAAGAGGTTGCACGGACCTGACGATCACGTCGCAAAGGGTGCGTCCGTGAGAAGCGAAGAGGGGCTTACGCGTTGGGCGGTCCATGGTGTTGGGACTTACTCCAGGATGGAGGCCCATGGTGCGACAAAGCGCGGGAAAGATGGACCTTGGTCCGACTATGGGAGGTGCCTCGTTCCCTATCACGTCCTCCACTGACCTTGGTAGTGGGGAAGTACTGAGATGCACGGGTGCAATCATCCGTACCAAAGGTTAGGGACTTACGCTCTGAGGCGAGCCTTCCCCTGCGAACATACACCACTCCGACAAGGAGGATCTCATTCCATGTGCGGAAGAGTTCCATTCCCGTGGAGACGAGTGGTGTAATGATTGTTCGAGCTGGGGGGACCCTTCGTGAGGGAGACGAGGTTGGGTCACAGTTTAACGTCATGTGTTGAGGACGTGGTGCTTGGCAGTTTAACGTCCTGCAGCTCGGACGAGGTGGGTTCACTCCACACCCCTAGGGCTTACATAACCGGTACCCTCTGGTCCTTGGGGAAGGGAAGGTGCCGGTAAGGCCATGGTAAAGGGGGGTCGTGGGACGAACCCTCGAGGGGTCCATGTTAGCGTGGCTATGCGAAGAAGCAATAGCCGTTAGCGTGCCTATGCGAAGAAGCATTAGGCGAAGCAACGCTACGGGAGGTGTTGTCCATGGGACTTTGAAATCACATCGTGCAAACCTGGAGGGTCGCACGGAAAGAGGAATCGCTAAGCAGAGGAGTGTGCTTTGCAAAGTGGGGTGCCTTGTCCTTATCATGGGGCATAGGTGGGGGTGGGAGGTGCTTCGCGAAGTGGAACAGTGTTCGCGGAGCACTGCCTCGCGAAGAAGGAATGGTTCGCGAAGCAGGGTCCTGCCAAGCAATGTGCTTCGCGAAGTGGAGCGATCCTGCCTTAGCATAGGGATCACTCGTATGGGTTGGGTGTTTCGCGAAGCACAAGTGCTCCGCGGCTGCCCGGGTTCCCTTGGAAATCCCCTTCCTTTGCGAACGCCCTTGTGCTTCACGAAGGGCATCCCTCTCGAAAGAGGGGCTCAAAAAGAAACAAATCAGAGTCGTCTCGCGAAGTAGAAATACCTCGCGGAGCTCATGATTCCCGGGGCAAAGCGTGCTTCGCGATTCGGGATAGGAGAAGCCGAAAGGTCGGATTGTCCGTCCTCGGGACTCAGGGGGAGTCAAGTATTTATAGGGAAGGGGCGCCGCGAAGCAGGGCTCGCGCTCCGCCTTCGGGGCTTCGCGGTGGCTCGCGAACGTCAAACGAGTTTCGCGGAGGATTACCGCCTCCGGAGCTTCGCGGCGGCTCGCGAACGTCAAACGGGTTCACGGAGGATTACCGCCTCCAGAGCTTCGCGGGGCCGCCATGGTTGGGGCGCTTCGCGGCGGGGCTTCGCGGCTGTGCTTCGCGGCTGTGCTTCGCGGCTGTGCTTCGCGAGGCAGCGCACCGACTGTCTTTTTCGTTCCTTCCTTTCGGGCCACATTTTTGGCGCCAACATATGCCCCCCATCAGACTTGGAGCCGCGGAGGGCGATGGGTCGAAGTCTGAGGGACAATCACCAAAACTGTCGGTGGTTCGCGATGCAGCATCGCGAAGGGGGGCCCGCGCTGCTCGCCGGGGCCGCAGATCCGGACGTGCCGCGATGCTTCGCGTGGGTGAGGCGCGCCGCGATGCTCCGGGGTCGTCGCCTATAAATAGGGGGTCCACCCTCTTTTGTCTTCACGTGCCTTGTTTGTCTCTTTGCGCTCTCGATTTCGCGACGCTCCGCGTACTCCGCGACAGCACTCCGCAAATCGAGCTTCGCGGCGAACTGCGAGTCTCTGACTCCGCGTCCGCGCCAAGCGAACCTTTGCTTGTCTGCCTTGGCCGGACTTCGCGGTTTGAACTTGCAACCTACCTTCGCGATCCGGCTTCGCGGTCGAGCTTCGCGATCGACCTTCGCGATCCATCCGGAAGAATCCTTTTCTGAGGGCCAGAGTTAAAATGGCCCATCAAGAAGCTGTCTTGGGGGTCCTCGCAGATGCTGCTCGCCGGGATGAGATGGCCAACCGTCCAGGCTTAGGGGAAATGGTTCGCAGCCATTCGGACCACACTTCTCTGACAGATCTGCTTTCGGAAGGTCAGAAGGATTACCCGCAGTGCAAGAAACTGCCGTTGTACGGCTTCGGGCTGAGAGATGATGTCTTCATCCCTGAGGCAAGAAGGGATGAACCAGCTTGCTAGTTCAGGAGCACACCATGCCAGCACCAATGGTTCAGGGCGGCCGATGGTCACGCACAGGAGGATTTCACACCCGTCACCGCTGATTGCCTCTACAATCATGTGAACGATATTGACGGGAGGCCACTTCAACCGGAGACGTCCCCTCCTCTCTACCGCACCATGCTGAAGGCGGCTCTGCAGGATCTGAAGAAGGGATGGTCCGATGAGTGGGACCTGCGCCAGGGCGGCAACTTTACCGATGACTGGGCCTGGGCCTACTAGGTAGGCGCCTCCTGTGAGGAGTTCGAGGCCGAGCTGAGGAGAGTGGGATTGTATGAGGCGGCATGGGCCTCCCAGTTCCACATTTATTAACCAAAGCAACTGATGCCGGAACTGTTGAGTAGATGGTCGTCCAAAACCAACACTTTTCACCTGCATCACGGGGAGGTGGGCATCAGCCTGTGGGATGTCCACCAGATTTCCGAGGTCCCGATCTTGGGGGCCATGTATGACGAGTTCCTCCCCGTTGCCAGCATGTGGGGAGATGCTGAGCAAATGCCACGGCTGGCGTCAGCGCTGGTGGCGCTTGTCCCTGGAGAGGACAAGGAAGCAGTGAGGGATGTCCACTTCAGAAGATGGTTCAAATGCTTCCTGAACTTCCCAGAAGATCGAGAGTTCCCTCCAAGGCCTCGAACTTGTCCGAGGGCAGCCCAGCGGGGCAAGGGACACTCGTACTGGCGGGTCTTGGAGGACAGCCAATGGAAGACCTGGGGTTTCAGTGTTAGCACTGAACAACAGCCAATAGTCAGGCTGGCGGCGTTCATCGCGGCTCTTATCTGTGGGTGGATCCTACCAGTGAGAGATACAAGCATGGGGGTACGGCCCAGCTCGTTCATCATGGCATCGATGTTGGCCATGGGGCAGCGGATCAACCTGGGGATCCCGATGCTCGCCAAACTATACAGAATGCTGCGGCGTATTAGCGAGGGCAAGAAGCCGCCAAGAATATGCGGGCCCTTCCACCTCATGTATGGGTGGATCGCGGCGCATATCAGGGGTATTTACGAGTATCCAAACCCCATATCGCCGCCGGGATCAGACTTTCGCCCCTCCATTCTGAACGCAGTTGGGAGCTTCCCATTCAAACTGGCCGTTCCGATGGTGGTGAATAGGGTGTGGAGGGCGGACGAGTTCAACTTTCATCCCTTCCCACTGCCGACGGGGAGGCTTACTGATGATGGACGGGGGACGGAAGAACATCGGGCTTACCTCCTGGCCTTCCGAGGTGGGGTTTTGGTGGATCGGATAGACCGTGAGCCAATCTGTGAACCGTACACCCCGTATCGTTTTGCGAGGCAGTTCCGGTGCCTCTAGCGGCTGACCCCGCAGGTATACTGGGAGGTGCGTCACGAGGAGCACCCGTGTGTGATGAGGCAGCTGTGGCTCATGTTCACACGTGAGGATGGAAGGATGCAGATCGCATTGCCTCCGTCCACCGCTGCCTTTGGCTTAGTGAAGGAGTACGCCGTCAGCTGGGAGGCCGCTTACCCCGGGGAGATGTTGAAGCAGCCAACGATCCGGGTTGGCGACGGTGGGCCTCCTTTATCTCGAGGTCGGGGTCGGAGGGCAGCTAGGGCCGCCCGCGGCAGCGGGGCTGCCATGGCAGAGAGACCCGCACCGGCCGAGGGTATGGCAGCAGCGGCGGATCCGGTGGTTCCGGGAGAGCAGGGTCATCCGGAGGGGCAGCCACTGAGGGGATTCCTTCGGATATCCGCTCAGGCTCCAGGGAAGCGGCTGCGTCACATCGACATGGCAGAAGATGCCGTCTTTCCGGAAGCTTGGGACATTTGGGATGTCAACCGGAAATTCCTCAGCCCACCCGAGATGTGGGCCCACCTGAATCGCCTCGGGATGAAACTGCCGGGCATAGGCCCAGTTCGGGTTGGATTCATGGTGTCTCCGGCGGAGGCGGAGCAATACTTGAACGAGCTGGAGGATTACGTCCACTCCAGCGGTGTTCCTCGCCCAATGACAGATCGGGTGAGGGTACTGTTGAATCAGACAGTGCCCCCACAGTTATCGGCTGCCGATATGAGGGAGCGCTTCCCCTTGCCGGAGGAATCAGGGGACTCTTCTCAGGGGGACGAGGCTGGAGGAGGGAGCCCGTTGGAGGAGGGCGAGGTCGGAGACCGAAGCTCAGAATCCGACGACTTCGCGGAGGCTCTTGAGGTAGCATTCCGAACTTCTATTCTTACGATCCGTTCTTGAATCCCTATGGACTTCTCACCAATGCTCGAGCCATGCAGGAAGAACTTGTTCGTAGGCCTCGTTCTCGCTCCTTGGCGGGTGATGTCACGGGACCTTCAGAACCCACACCTATGGCTGCGTCTAGTTCTGCATCTGGTGGGACCAGGGGGTCTGAGGTGGCTCCTCTGGACTCTCCAGGCCTTCCAACAGTATACGGGGGGCCTCGTCTCGGAGTCCCATCAGTACCGGCCCAGGAGCAGCACTCGGAGGTTGATCTTCGTAAGTCTCCTCCACCGGTCTCCTCGTTGTCACATGTGGGCCATGCCAACTAACGTTTATGTCTCTTTCTGTCATACAGTTCTCCGACTGGCGTGGGCTGCTGCAGCGAGGCTGGTCAGGATGTCTGGCGGCGTCCCTCCCAGGGGCATGCCGGTGATGGTGACGATAGTCCCTTCACCTTCTCAAGCTGCGGCGCACACCATCACTGGCGGGACCACCAGCAGGGCCATACCTGAAGTCATCGAGGTGGACTCTGAGGAAGAGGATCAACCGGTCAGTCCCAGTCCTGTCGTGCATGCGCCGGCGTCAGGTGTCGTACCAGACTCAACACCAGATGCAGATCCCACTGAGGAATTCCTGCAGGCATATCCTATGTACGAGCCTGCCGACCGTGCGGATTGGGACGAAACGGCCTCTGATGAGGAAGACAACAGCATAGTCCGCCGCCGGTCGTGGAAGCTGATCACGCGCTTTATCAGGGACACTCCCCAAGCGCAATGGCTGGCCGAAATGGATAGGCTCCGCTCGCAGTTGCGCGAACTGTGTTCCAGGGGAGTGGATGCCCAACGCCCTCACGCGCTCATCTGAGACCTCATGGATGAGAAGATCCGGGAGCATGATCGTGGGATGAGCGTGGGATGGCAGCGGAGGAAGGCGACCAGCATTAGGAAGCTCCAGGAGGCTGAAGGAGAGGTCCAACAGATGCAGATCCGGGCCAACGAGCTTTCAACCACTCTCGATGCGCAGTCTGAGCTGGTCTCACGATTGAAGACCCAGCTGGAAGAGGCCGAGGAGCACATGGGGAAAACCTCTGGAAGGATGGCTGCCGTTCGGGCCGAGGTAGAAAGGACCAGGGCCAGGGTTGACGAATTACGCCCCGCCGCTGCTGAAGAGGAGCGGGAGTTGAATCAGCGGCAACAGGCTTTGGACGCCGCAAGTCAACGGGTGGCGGAGCTGCAACGCTCCTTTGACGGGGTCAACCCGTCCATGGGGGAAGTCGACCCCCGAGTATTGTAACAAACCCGAAAGAAGTTTTTATTAACACTTTTGTGCTTCAACTCTTTCTTTCTCCTTTGTTTTGAGTTCCGTAGCATGCACGATTTCCACTGTTGAATTGCCTTGTTACATCCCTACAATGTTTGCGGGACGTTTGACGACAATTCCTCAAGCCAGTCCAGATTCCCGAAAGATGGGGAAGGCTTGATCGGGGGAGGAACTTCCAGGATAGCCGAATTACCGTTTCTCCAACGTGCTCTTATGCACGAACGGGGCAACACCAGGGGCGCTGAAATTGGTTCGAACAGATGAAAATGGGAAGTGTGAATCACGATGCCCAAATTCGGAACACTATGGGAATGGCGTGACAATAAAGGACAACCGCTAACCGTGGTGGACAGACGGTATCCTTACTGCGTTAGCCTGAAATGGGGACAACAAATGAGCATCGACCGCTGACCGTATTCGCAACACGAGATTTTATCAATTTTTTGTCGATCAATCTTTCAGGACGTTGGCCCAGGACAGTTGGTGGACCATAGGTCAGACATCCATACTGTTATGGGGTCCTTCCAGATATGACCAGTCTTCCGGAACGTTGGCCCAGGACGGTAGGTGAGCCGATGCGGCATAAGACCAGGCCGTTAGGGGGTTCCTTCAGACATGAAAGAGGACGAGGGTCCGAATAAGGGACACGCAAAGCGTGGAACATGGAGTGGTGGTTTGTTCAAACAGAATCCAACACTTCGGTAGTTACACCACCGTGGTGGGAGTACGCCAGATGGGCGCATCGGTTTGATCTCGGATCATTCTTTCTTCCAGATAGGGCCTCTGGCGAGGGCTGAAAATGGAGAGGAACAAGATTTCGTGATTCCAGGGGATGAACCCTAGGTGAAATGCCTGGGTGTCTCTACGTATCCCACATGATGATGGGAATCAAGCCGCACGTAGTTCTGGAAGCGTAGTTTAACGTCATACTGGACGAGGAACAGCCTGACCGTGTTGGTACACATCCAGCCAAAACTACTAAGCCCACGTGAGTCGTGCTCGGTATGGGAAACAAGCAGCAGTGGTGGGAATTTCCCGACGCAGAGAGGGGAAGGTTAGGGCAAAGGGATGCTCGGTGACTACCGGCCCGATGAAACTAACACGATCATTCAGCGCACCTAGATGCGCGAAGATAAAGAGCCGAGTATGATGGAGTTCCACTTGAACATGAGGGAGTGGAAATGTGTGAATCATGACGCTCGAGATTCGGATCACGATGATGGCGGCGTGGCGATAGAGGATTACTGCTGACCATGTTCGCAACACAGAATCCTATCGCGTTAGCCTAAAATGGGGACAAACAAATGAGGGTCAACCGTTGACCATGTTCGAAACACGGGACCATGTCACAAATGTTGTCGGATATCCGTAGGGACATTGGCCCGAAACGATTGAAGGGCCCTTAGGTCCAGCATTCATGGAGAGCCCTTAAGCTTAGTATCCACGTCGTCCGAGGGTCCTTTTGGATGTGGAAGAGGATGAGGATCCAAATAGAGATCTCACGAAGCTTGGTCATGAGGTGAGGGGAATGTCCCTGTGAAAATCCCATGCTTCGGGCTTTTTGTCAAAACACATCTGAATACGTCAACAAAACGTATTAGAGAGGGGGAGCAGATTCCTTTCCCTTGGGGAGATCTTAGTTTAGGGTCATAGAATTCGGACCATGGATGGGAAAAAGGGATCAGGGGACACATGACATCAAAACCTGACGTGAATGAGGACATAGTCCTGCATACCATGCGTTCTCCGAGGAGATGATCGAGTCGAGGGACCGAACACAAGGGTTAGGCTGGGCCCGCGGGGAAGTACCTGGGCGCTCCTACGTATCTCATAAGGATGAGAATCAAGCCAAACGTAGTTCTGGAAGGTGGCACGGTAAGGTACCAGTGCCAGGGGAAAGGGGAAGTGTGGGCATAGCCCTTTCACTAAAGAAGCGGAATTTGATGTATCTTGTTTGTTCTTTAAGGTGAATGGTTTTTTTTTGTGAAGCGACAGGCCTAAAACGGTAGGTCGTGATGTCGCCACAAGAATCAAGCCGTGATGGGCATTGAAAAACGGTATGGCACATGACCAATACCCAACGTGATGTCCTCTACAGCGAGGTCACCACAATGCGGTGCCGTTTTTCGTCGTGCGGCCAGGACGATAATGTCACAGTTTAGGGTCGTATGATAGGACCAAGCATGCATTTTATCGTCATGCAGCGCAGACATAGCAGACACGATGCTAGGCGGGAAATGTGCGTAGTGTTATAAAACACAATTGACGGAGACATGATCCCACATCAGATTGTACGCCATCCAGAGAGGGGAACCTTAGGCCGAGGGGCCTACACGGAGGTGAAACAGGGAGAGAGACTGGCTTTCTGAATGGGTTGTACCCGGAGACAGGGCGTCTGGGCGGTCCTACGTGTCCCATGAGGACGGGAATTTGAACGTAGTCCCGAATGGGTCTTAGTTTATGGTCTTAGAGCTCGGACCACGGGAGCCCCAAAGGACGCCAGATTGCATCTTTGTCCCCCTAGCATGCAAAGGTGCACTGAGGGATAGCGCCAAAAGTGTCGAGATTCCACCTGGACATGTTGGGGTGGAAGATGATGTGAATCATGCAACCAACATTCAAGGACTGAAGGGGCTGGCGTGACGACAGAGGATTACTGCTGACCATGTTCGCAACACAGCATCCTGTCGCGTTAGCCTGAAATGAGGACTAACAAAACGAGCATCGACCACTGACCATATTCGCAACGCGGGATTTTATCGATTTGTTGTCCGAAACCCTGGAGGGTGTTGGCCCGTATCGGTAGGAGAGCCCTTGGGCGTAGTATCCAGGCCGTTCTTGGGAGTTCCTCCGGGTGTGAAAGATGATGGAAGTCCGAATAGAGGGGAACACGAAGCTTGACAAGTGGAAGGAACTTGATCAAGTTGAATCTGACACTCTTGGTCCTAGACTAGAGTGCTCTTGATACATGGGTGAACCACTGCAGGGATCCAAGGGACTCAACCTTGAGGGTGATCGAGAGATGGAAGATTCCCAGGGGAAGGGGGCATGGTGCCCAAAACCTTGTATCATACCTACACACCCCCCCCCCCCCACTGGAGAGGGATGGACCAAGTGGCCTAGGTGACCGGGAAATCAGGAGATCCCCCAGAGGTAGGGCTGGACCCGAATCTTAGACATTCAGGTGGTCCTACGTATCCCATTAGGATAGGAATCAAGCCACACGTTGTTCTGAAGGGTGCCTTTTAATGTCATGCAGGACAGGGAATAGGAGGAATGAACCTCAGAATGGGGGCGTGCGTGGTGCAGTTGTTGCAAACCCGACGCGAATGAGGACGTAGTCCTACACTGCGCCACGCAGTTCTGTGATCAGGGTCCTGAAGGCAGGGTTAGAGAGGTAAATTTGCTGAACTCAAGCTGGGTCCGAAGACGAGGAGTCTTGAACGTGGTTCCAGATGAGAGTCTTAGTTTATGGTCTTAGAGCTCAGACCATGGATGGTGACAACTCTCAAGTAAGCACAGATGTTAACCCAATCCCTAAGCCCACGTGAGATAAACTCGGTGTGGGAAACAAGGGGGGTATCCTCATCGCAGTACTTGGGGCTTCCACCGATGGGGAGTCAGCAGAGAGTTTCGAAGGACACCTTTGATGTAGCTTGTTCCTCGAACGCGCAGACGTGCACGGGGGAAAAGTACCAAGAGTCCCGAGACTCTACCTGGACATGATGAAGTGATGAAGGGTGTGAATTGTGTACCCGGCATTTGGGCTTAATGGGTTGGCGTGACGACAGAGGAAAACTGTTATCCATGACGGAAACACAGCGTCTGTATCGCGTTAGCCTGAGGTGGGAACAACAAACGAGCATCGACCGCTGACCAAATTTGCAACGCGGGATTTTATCGATTTGTTGTCCGAAACCCTGGGGGGCATTGGCCCGTATCGGTAGGAGAGCCCTTGGGAATTGTATCCAGGCCGTTCTTGGGGGTCCCTCTGGGTTTGAAAGATGATGGAAGCCTTGATGCGGGGATACGCAAAGCCTGGAAAGCGGGTGCGGATGTGTCTGAGTAAAGCTTGGCATTCCAGGTAATAAACCAGAGTACTCTTAAGCACATTGGTGAACCGCCGAAGAAGAGGGATCGACGAAACAACTCAGTAGGGGGGTGGGAGCATGGCGTGGTCATCACGAGACCGTCGTGAATGAGGACATAATCCCACACTGCACCATATGATCCCCTCATGGAGGAAGGATGGGCCAATGGGCCAAGATGGGATGGGGATTCCCGAGAGATGGGGCTGGACACGAAGCTTAGACATTCAGGTGATCCTACGTATCCCATTAGGATGGAAATCAAGCCACACGTAGTTCTTGACATGCAGTTTCACGTCATGCTGGACGAGGAGGGGAGTAATATACCCCTAAACCAGGGAGGTGTATGGCATGGTAAAGAAGCCGTCGTGAATAAAGACATAGTCCTACGTCACACCATAAGATCCTATAGGATAGGTCCTGGGCCGCGGCCCGGAAAGGCCAAGGGGCCTGGGGCTGAGCCTCGGTCAGGAAGGCCTGACTGGTTTGTAGTTTAACGTCTTACATGAGGACGGGGGTCGGGGACCCGAGGAGGCCAAGGGGCATGAGGCTGGGCCTTGTAAAGGGAGTTGCACGGCACGGTACATGATCCTGACGTGAATGAGGGCGCTGTCCTACACCACACCGTACACTCCAGGTGAGGAATCCTGGGCCGTGGCCCGGAGAAAAGGGGAAGTTATCAGTCAGAAAGGCCTGACTGGTTTGTAGTTTAACGTCTTACATGAGGACGAGGGTCGGGGACCCGAGGGGGCCAAGGGGCCTGAGGCTGAACCTCGTAAAGGGAGGGCGTACGGCATGGTACATGATCCCGACGTGAATGAGGACGCAGTCCTACGTCACACCATACACCCTTTTGAGGAATCCTGGGCCGTGGCCCGAATCGCTAGCACCACCTGGGGGAAGTTTGTCTCCTTGGGACAGAATCCCATTCAAGGAGCGGGTGAAGCTCAGTTGCGTTCATCCATGAAAAGGGGCAAACACCTCCAGGGGGAATATGCAGCCGGGTCGAGGATTGCTCGACGTGGGTCGGGGCAAAAGTGTGCACCCTGCCATGTCTTGACCCAAGGGGAAGATTTTGGCTTTTGGGCTGGGCCAACAGACGAAATGTCTGGGCGTTCCTACGTATCTCATAAGGATGAGAATCAAGCCATACGTAGTTCTTGAAGGCCATGCAGTTTAGTGTCATGCGGTGAGGACGTGGGAGGGTAGAAGAACGGGAGTGGGCGCATGGTGCGACCTTTACAATCTTTGCGTGAGTGGGGTTGCATGAGCGGGGCCAAGAAAGCCTACTCCCTACTACACAAAGATCCTCCAAGGAGACTATCCCCAGGGGGAATAGCGGAAGAGAAAATCTTGAGGCTGGGCTCAAGACGAGGCGTCCGAGCGTTCCTACGTATCCCATAAAGATGGGAATCAAGCCGTACGTAGTTCTTGACATGCAGTTTAACGTCGTGCGGGACGAGGGGCATCTCATTCGGGGATGTGCACGGTATGGTACATGATCCCAACGTGAGGACGTAGTCCTACACCGCACCGCACGATCCCGTAAGAGGGTAAGTCGGAGAGAAACGAGGGGGCCTGGGGCCAGACCGCGGTGGAGACGGGGCCAGGGGCCCAAAGAGGCCGAGGGGCCTGAGGCTGAGCCTCGGTCAGGAAGACCTGACTGGCTTGCAGTTTAACGTCTTGCAGTGAGGACGGAGAGGCAGTTTAAGGTCATGCGGGACCAAGTCGCAGTTTAGGGTCGTGCAGGACCACTGCAGTTTAATGTCGTGCGGGACCCTCTCGCAGTTTAGGGTCGTGCAGGACCACTTTTTTGCCCTAGGCGAAGTATCGCTTGAGGAATTTGGCGTTGGTGGGAGGGGTTACACGCTCTCCATCTGTGGTCACCAAGGAGTATGCTCCATTAGGGTAAACCTTATGGATGATATAAGGCCCTTCCCATTTGGATTCTAACTTGGGTGGTTTCCTACCGGGAATCATTGGCGCTCGAAGGGCCAATACCAGGTCACCCTGTAGAAAAGAGCGAAGACGAACCTTCTTGTCAAAGGCTCTCTCTATCTTGTCCTGATGCCTTTCCAGATTGTGCAGGGCACGAAGCCGGTTCTCGTCCAGTGCCTCTAATTCAGCTAGACGGATCTCGGCTACCTCATCTGATGTCTGGTGATCATAAACTGCAGTGTGTAGCGACGACAGCTGGATCTCAATGGGTAGGACGACCTTAGCTCCATACACCAGGGAATATGGGGTCACCTGGGTAGAGTTGCGAGTCGTCGTCCGGTAAGCCCAGAGGGCGTTGGGGAGCTTGTCCGGCCAAATCTTCTTGTTCTGACCAACCATCTTCTGCAGAATGTTAGAGAGGGTCTTGTTGAACGCCTCGATCTTCCCATTCGCCTGCGCGTGGTAGCGGGAGGTATGGTTCGACCGGATGTCGTACTTAGTGTACAATTTCTTCAATTCAGCCGCCCGGAAGTTGGTGCCGTTATCGGTGAGGACAGCGTGAGGGACTCCAAACCGGTGGATAATGTTGGAGCTCACAAAGTCAACGATGGAACGGACCTTGACCTCTTTGAGCGGAACTGCTTCTGCCCATTTGGAGAAGAAATCTGTAGCAGTCAGGATGAACCTACACTGGAGGGCTGTTGCCGGCGGATACGGTCCCACTACATCAAGTCCCCATACCGCAAATGGCCAAGAGTACTTGGTGGGGTGGAGGGGTTCTGGAGGCCGATGCAAGAAGTTGGCGTGTACTTGGCACGCGTGGCATCTCTTGGCGTATCCAATACAATCGTGGATCATGGAGGGCCAGAAGTACCCTAACCTCCGGATTTGCTGGGACAGCTTCGGCCCAGATTGATGGGCGCCACAGGAACCGGCGTGAACCTCTTTCATAACTTGAGGTATCTCTACTCCTTGGATGCAACGGAGGAGGAAACCATCGAAACTCCGCTTATAGAGGATCTGCTCAAGACTGGGGCCGCTCTGGAGGGTAAATTGCAGCGCGTGGTGTCGGATTCGCTCGCGTTCGGCCCGGTCGTCCGGGAGCTGACCATTTTGGAGATACTCGACAAAAGGTGCTCTCCAGTCGGGGGTGGTTTCAACCACTGCGTCTGAAGAACCCGGGACTCCCGATATGGGGGGTCCGGCGGTGAGATGACTTACCCGCAGGCTATCACGGTCCTCTTGGGTGACGGGAGAAATGACTCTCCGGTGGGCCACGTGTATGACCAAATCATCTTGCTCGGGTTCTGCGAGCGACGCGGCTAAGCCAGCCAGGGCATCCGCTTGTCCGTTCTGCGATCTTGGGACATGGGTAACCTCTGGCCGAGGAGAGAACTGGGCCATTAGGAGGAGGGTGTACTCCAGTAACGGTGCAAGCTCTGGCTTCCTGACGACGTAGTCGCCATTAACCTGTTTGATCACCAGCTCGGAATCTCCCTTCACATGTAGATGGGGTACATGGATCTCAGGGGCCAACTCGAGGCCAGTGATGAGAGCCTGGTACTCTGCCTCGTTGTTTGTAAAACCTTCTGACTGCAGGAACGAGTACGGCAGGACGGCTTGCGCCGGGGTAATGAAAACAATGCCCAGACCCGCTCTATTGAGCTTGGGGTCGTTGAGCCTTCTACCGGTGGGGCTCCGGGAGGCACCATCAAAATGCATTTTACAACATGGGGCATCATGATCGACTGAGAGGATCGTCTCGTCGGGGAAATCCAGGTCCAGGGATTGATCCGTGGAGGTTGGATGAGCAGCTAAAAAGTCTGCCAACGCCTGTCCCTTAACGGCCTTCTGAGGCACAAATCTGATGTCAAACTGCTGGAGAATCACCGCCCACCGCACTAGTCGGCCAGTCAGCATGGGGCGGTTCAGGATGTACTTCAGCGTATCTACCCGAGAGATCAATTGTACCTCGTGGTGTTGCAGTTAGTTCCGCAACTTCTGCACAGCGAAGACGAGCGCAAGGCAGCTCTTTTCGATAGGGGAGTATCTGACCTCCGTATCGAGAAGCATGCGGCTGAGATAGTAGAGACTGTTCTCAGTGCCCTCGTTATTCTTCTGGGCGAGCAGCGTGCCGAGGGATCTCTCCAGGGCAGTCACGTAAAGGACCAGCGGCTTTCCGGAGACGGGTGGCATCAAGACCGGAGGTTGGAGAAGATACTGCTTGATTTCCTCAAAGGCGGCCCGACACTCCTCATCCCATTCGTAGGCAGCGTCTTTCTTCATGAGCTGGGAAAAGGGCTTACACTTGCCAGCCAAATTCGCAATGAATCGGTGTATATAGGCTAAGTGGCCTTGCAGGCCTCGAAGCTCCCGAATGTTGTTCGGGGGAGGCATTTGGCTGATGGACTTGATCTTCTCCGGGTCGATCTCGATACCTCGGTATCTGACAACGAAAACCAGAAACTTCCCAGAGGTGACTCCGAAGGCACACTTCAGCGGGTTCATCTTCAGGTGACGGGAACGGAGGAAACCGAACACTTTCTCAAGGTCTTTGAGATGGTCCTGGCGCTGGCGTGATTTGACTACAAGGTCATCCACGTAGCATTCCACCAATGTCCCGAGGATCGGTTTGAATATGCGATGCATGACCCTCTGATAAGTGGCACCTGAATTTTTCAAACCGAATGGCATTACCCGGTAGCAAAAGGTGCCCTGGGGAGCCCTGAAGGCAGTGGACTCCTCGTCTTCGGGGGCCATCCGGATCTGGTTATACCCGGAATACCCATCCATGAAAGAGAGGTCTTGGAACCCGACCGTGGTGTCAATCAACAACTCCGTCACTGGGAGTGGGAAGTCATCCTTTGGGCAGTGGCGATTGAGATCACGGAAGTCGATGCAGACTCTGATCTGCCCATTCTTCTTCCTGACCGGCACAATGTTGGCGAGCCATTTGGGGTACTGGACCTCCTTAATGAAGTTGGATTTGATAAGCTTGTCAACTTCGGCCTCAACCATAACACCATGAGAAGGGTGCATTTTCCTAGGAGGCTGCTTGAACCCACGATGTTTTGCTGGGAGGCCCAGACGGTGGACGACCACTTGGGGATCCAACCCTGACATCTCATCGTAACTCCAGGAAAACACATCGCGGTGCTGTTTGAGGAAGTCTACATACTGCTGCCTCTCCTCAAGGGACATGGCCGCACTGATCAATGTGGGTCTTGGATCTGCCTCGCTACCAAGGTTCACCTGTACCAGTTCATCGACCGTGGTAGAGACGCCTTCTTCAAAGGCTGGGGGAGAATCCTCCAAGTCTTCCTCCCCAGCCGTGGGGGGATTTCCCGCGACGGAAGATACTTCTGGGCTCTCAAAACCTGAGGGGCAGCTGGTGCCGGCTTGGGCAGCAGTGGTCATCACATCAGGAGACTCACTTGTCGTCGAGACCATAGAAATGAATGCATTTGATCCTATCCCATCTGGCCTTCAGCCTAAGGGGCCACGCTTGATGATATCAAAGCAGTGGTGACGTGTCGGCCTGAGTCAGCTAATTCTAGCCCGGCGGAATAGACACGTATGGCGCACCGCCGTTGTCATCAGCTTGACGTCCCGGTACCGTACAAGGGTAGGAGGTTCCGGGATGACCCGAGCCTGGTTGATGTAGGAGTACGAGGTGATTTTCCGTCGTCGCTTGGACACGGGAACATGCCTTCCCTGCGTACCCAAAACAACGAAACATTGTCCCATGTCGGGGGTCGTGGCCTCCAACCGGTGGATCAGGAGGATGTAGGCGTCGTCCATGCTCGCCCAGGGATCACTTGTGATCGGGGTGGGATCATCCTCGCTTACCAGGATTTGCTTGTCCTTTCTTTTGTAATAACCCGCATCCAGATAGCGGGCCTCACAAGAAGCGAAAGGGGACGCGTCTCCTTGGAGCACGCCTACTCGACCGTTGAGAGAGTACTTAAGGCACTGGTGATACGACGAGGGGACCGCTGCATGCAGATGGAGCCATGGCCTACCCATCAATGCGTTGTAGGCGGTGTCCTGAGAAACAACCATGAACTCGGTGCTGGAAATTAAGCCACCGAACTGGGTCTTCAGGCGGATCTTGCCGACCGGGGTTTGGTCTGTTCTGTCATACCCCTGGATCCTGAGGTCAGAGGGAGTCAAATCACCTTCGAACAGACCCAGCTTTCGCAGCGTCCGGGTCGGAATTAGGTTAATTCCAGAACCCGTATCAACGAGGCATCGGCGGACTTCCACACCGTTGAAGTGGCCAGTGATATACAGTGGGCGAATGTGCCCCTGTATAGGGGGGTCCTCATCTTCGCCGGAGAACGAGATAACCGCCTGGCATTCAGCGTTTTCAATCGTCTCGGTATGGAAGGCTTCCGCAGCTGCCACTTCCGTCTCGAACTGGAGGGGGCTCCTTAGGGCCTCGGCAAGTGCCTCGCGCATTTCCGATGACAGGCGAAGGGCCTCGAGGATGGAAAGCCTTGCCGGGATGCCGGCCAGATGCTTCAGGACATCATACTTGCGTGCCAAACGCGAACCTCTGCTTACAGGGGGTTTTTCGACATTTGGAGGCATAGCGGGTCCTGCCGGTTGAACTGGAGGTCGGCTAACACTGGGTGCATCCCGCTGCCTGCTAGTAGAATCCTGGAGAGTAGTCGCCGGGCTAAGATCGGACAGCGGAGGCTGGCCCGTCGCCGGGCGAGACTGGCTGTGATACGAACGAGGTGGCTCCCCCCGATCCAGCAGCACGAACGGCGGTGGAGGTAGAGCCGAGGACGTTGGATGGGTCTACGCATGTTGAGATCTGCGCTGAGCCTGCTGCCTGGTCTCGGTAGAGTGCACGTCTTGGTCACAAGTGCCCGCTGACGTACCTCGATGACCGGCGCGATTGCGATTCCGCTGATGTTGACGTCGGCTGGAAACATTGGGGCGGTCTGCCTGGGGTTCCCCCTCGTCGGGGGTCATATAGGGCTTTACCAGCTCCACGGTGTTAACCGAAGCGTACCCTTGACTGTCGCTCGAAGAGTCATCCACCGCTGGGCGGATTCTGGAAGGAATGCCCATTTCGGGGGGCATAAAGTCACCAAGAGTGCGGGATGATGACGGCACTGGCGGTGCACGTTGCTTCTTCTTGCGTCGCTGCTGCTTGCCTTTTTGGGTGGAGGTCGACTGTGAAGACGATGCTGAGGCACCGGCTACTTCTTCTGAAGGTTCCGACTGCTTCATGCGTGCTCAGATGATACCCTGGGCACGGACGACGGTTTTTCGAGCCATCCAGTTGTCGTATTTCTGGGACCCGCGGCTAGGGACCTGCTGCCACTCACCTTCGCCGTCACTGCCGATTTCCGATCCCGCAAAGATGCCTGCCACTTGTGCTGGCGCTGGGCCCAACTTGACTATGTTGTTGTTGACCTGGTCCTGAAGCCAGTCTTTAAACACATAGCATCGCTTGAGGGTGTGCCCCAGGATCCGATGATAAGGGCAGTAGTTGGGGTGATCGGTGAGATGCGCCTCTGCCGGCCTTCTGCACTCAGGCAGACACACGATCCCTTGCTCTAGAGAACTTCGGAAGTAACCAGGGACCTGATTTTCGTTGAACGAATAGGTATGGTACTTTCTTTCCGGGTAAGGAGCCCTGGGGGCCTGGTCCTGTCGAGGGACCGGAGGGGCCTGCCAAGGAGGCGGCGCCTGGTTGTCTCGCCTAGGTGGCGGTGGCGCATTGCGCGGGGGAACCTGTCGGTTCTGAGGAGGTCGCTGCTGGGCAGGAGCCTGCGCTTGAGGTGGAGGACCTCTGCGGGGTTGCGGGGGTGGTGCCGCCGGTAGCAATTCCAGCTTCCTCAGGGCTTCTATTTGAGCCACCGCGGTGGGTTCAGCCCTGGTGGCCCTCCTGGCTGGGATCATAGGGGGCAGAATACGTGCCTGACTAGCCTGTTGCAGGGCCTCCTCGAGGAGCTGGGCCTTATCCGAGAAATCTTTGAACCCTCCAGGGTAGTTCTGGGTAATCAAGGAGGGTACCAGCTCTGTCTTGACGTTCCCCACACACATCGTCAGTAATTGCTCCTGAGTCAGTGGCATATCGAGGGAATACGTAAGTCCTTTCCACCGGGCGATGAAGTCTGCAACCCGCTCATCAGGCCTCTGTTTGCACTTGAAGAGGTCCGCAATGCTGGTCTTTCGCATGGTGGAGCTGAACTGGTATAAGAACTGCCAGCGAAGATCCTCCCAACCGGTCACTGATCCGATAGGGAGCTGGCTGTACCAGACGAATGCCGGACCTTCCAATGTCTGTACAAAACATCGGAGCTTAGCGGCTTCTTGCTGAGCCGGGGTCCCCAGCATGGGGCCACACCTGGAAGAGAAATGAGCCAAGTGCTGGGGTGGGTCCCCTGTCCTGTTAAACGGCGAGAAGGTGGGGTTCCCAAAACCCGGAGGCGCGGGCATATCATCCACCCACGCGGGATAAGGCTTGCCGTCCGGTGGGACCGCCACCTGCCGTGTTTCCAATGCCTCGAGGCGGGCTGTGAGTGCCGCAATAAGGTCCTCCGGGTGGGGGTCCCTATCTTGACGGGGATCCCTAACCACAAGCGCATTGCCAGGTTCTTCGACACGGTAGACGGCTTCGGCCGCTCGCGGGTCAACTGGCTGGACGACCTGCTAGGCGACTGGGGGAACCCGGGTTGGATTCTTCAGATTGCCCCGTCGCTCAGGGGGGTTTGGCGAGACATATCGCGCCCTCTTACCGTATGTTCCAGCTTCCGCCCTGTCCGCGGCAGTAGCATGATCAGGGTTGCCCGGAGGCATCTCACCGGGGGGAAGTTGTTCCTGCCCCTGCTGCCCCGGCCTGGGATTACCATAGTCGGGTCGTCGCTCCGCGGCGCGTTCAACCAAGAGTTCATCAACCAGCCTCTTCTGCTCAGCGAGCTGCTGGCGCAACGTGGCCTTCTCAGGATCCTCGTCTGTTTTCTGCACAGAGGCGGACGGGTCGGAGTGCTTGACGGTTCTGACGTGCTCTTTACCTTTTCCGGTGTTTCGACCGAGTACCAGCGACTCGGTGGGTATGGGCAGGCCTAGCAGGTTCCTCTGCTGACGGGTGACTCTCCCTGATGGGTCGAGTAGTGGCGGTGCACCCTCTGGGGGGAAGTCTCCATCAAGGAGTTCCAGTTCGTCTTCCCTGTCCACAATGTCGGCCATGTGGACCGCGATTCCTCTCGAGGGAATGTCCTCGATGTCGCATAGAGAATCCGGTTGTCGTCGAATAGGATCGAACAGAAGGGAATCATAGTGTCCCCAGCCACGGACTTGCACATGGGGGGTGGCTTCCCTGACGATCTTGCGGAGTGCCTTGAAACTCTGAACGCATTTTCGTTGGAGGGCACTCTGGTGACTGGGCGACTCGGGGTGCTGGGCCACAAGGAGCGCCGCTGCATCAATCAGGCGGCATTGTTTGCCAATCTCCTCGAAGTGCTCTCGACTCCTGGGGTACACTACCTGTTCACAGCGGAGGTGGAAGTGCATCGCCCACAGGGTTCGACAAAAGCATCCCGCTTCTTCAGGGGTAAGCGACTCGGGTACGCGAAAATTCAGCGCCGCCGTGGGCCAGAACTTCTCCGGGAAATAGTCCGCTGCAAGAATACTCCAGAAGCTCCTGGGTTCGTCCTTGGGGTTCGGCCCTACATTACCCCACTCATAAACCGGGGGCGGCTGAGGGACCGGTAGCGGTACCGAGGCGGACCTCTGGGATAGCAAACTCGGCGGTGGAGAATACGGCGAGCGAGCAGACTGGCCACCGAATTCTGGGCCTTCCTCTGAAGAGCGAGGTGACCTGACCACAATGTCACGATAGGACGGGCTAACAGCCACTGCTTCGGGTACGGGAATCGCCGTTACCGGTGTCCGGTCATGTCGTGGCTCTACCGCCGTTGACCCCCAAAACAGCTCCTCGTGATCCCGAGTGGAGGTAGAGGGCGCTTCGGGTGACGATGGCGGTGACTGCGCGGTCGAAACCAGCGGAATTCCCAGGATTTCTTCCTCCTGGATGTACCTGCGGAGAGAGACGGGAATCCGGTGGACCTCAAATTCTGGGAGAACGAGGATGACGCGTCTGGTTCCTGCCCCAGTCCTTGATACGGAGGACCTGTGAGAGGGTTCCATCGCTGAATCGCATTCCGCTTCCGAATCGGAGAAGCGGGCAGGTTTGATCTCCACCTGGGCCTTCCCAGGATTCTTCTTGTGGCGACGACGACCCGCTCTTCTGCCCCTGGGTGGCTCTTCGGGACAGGGTTGACCCCTATCAGGAATCCTTGGGGCGGCGCTGGCACTGTGGCGGAGAGGGCCCCCACTCGAGATAGCCGGGGTGCGAGGGGCACCAGGGCAAATGTCGAAGGGTACATGGGGAGGTCCTCCATGAACAGTACCCATGTGGGCGGGGCCTCTGTTGGAACTGGCAGGCGCATGGGGAAGACCTCCATGGTCGATGTGAGTAGAGCGAGGCTGACCTTCACTCCTTGAATTGCTGGGGTGAGGAGGACCTTCGCCAGTCGCAGAGAGGACGTAGGGGGGACCCCCACGTTGGAGAAGGACCGGATGGACGGTGCCTTCAGAATGATGGACTCCATACCCCGTACAGTGGGCGCGGGAAATGTTTCCGCGCTGAGCATCACTGCCACGGGGTAGGTCTTCCTGCAGGATGGGGGCAGCACGAGGCATGCCTCCATGACGAACCTCAGAGCGGGGAAGGCCCACGCTCCGTGGAGTAGTGGTACGGGGAGGACCTTCGTATGGGGTGGCATCACCGCGGGTTAGCTCGCGGCGATCGCTACTTGGGCCTGCAACCAGGAGAGTCAACCCAGCCTGCCCGTGGGGCGGTTGGGGTCTCGACCCTGGTTGGGCGAAGGGGTGCCCCTGCTCAATGTACGCGGGGGATTCATAATGTACGTCGGCGGTGGCTCGGGCCACTGTAGCTGTCGACGTGGACGCGCCTAGGCGAGCGTCCTCAGCCCGGGCCCGGCGCTGACGTCGGGTCAGGCGGGCCGGTGCAGGTGGTGCAGGGACGTAGTCTGCCTGCTCTTCCTGCGGGGCCGGACGACGGCGCTGACGTGGCCGGACGGGAGCTCTCGCCTGGGGGCCCTGGGTCGGGGCCCTGAGCGGACTGGGCCGGACAACGCCTGCCTCTTCAGCGTAAGGCGAAGAGTCGTCAAGGCGTTCCGGAGATAGGCTCCTGAAACGGTTGAACGTCTGGGTGGGGAGCAGGGGCTCCCTGCGCGGCCTGTTAGGGCGGCGTTGATGGCGGGGCCTGGAGGCCTCCAGGTCCAGGCGGGCCATATCCCTGGTCGGGATGACCCCTTCCTCCTCGTACCTGCGCACGAGGCTGTTGATCACCCTTCGTTGAATGACCTCTGATGGGGAAAGGGGACGTGGACGTCCCGTATTCCGTGATGTGGCAGCCGTCGTGGCGGTGGTGGCGCCATGTGGAGTGGCCGTCGTGGTGTTGCCCCTGCCCTTGCGCGGGCGAGGAACGGATGGTGACCGCATCTCTGAAATAGAAACCTGGTTCCTGGCAAGCGAAGGGATCAACTCATCAGTACTGAGAAGAAAAGGATTGACAGCCAGTGCCCTAGCGTTCTTCCATCCTCCACTTCTGTGAGAAGGATCCACGCCAACACGCTGCGGAGCGGAGTGCCCCACGTTCTACTACCCCGACTGCCGGTGAGTTTCACGACAGGCCCGCCATTTGCGCGGCGGGACCAGGCAACGGATATCTGGATCCGGTGACACGTCAATCTACTGGTGTCTCGAACGCTACTAATCTCCATGCTGAGGAGAAGAATTTCACGTCGGGTTCACCATTTCTGTTTCCGACGCTTTCGCCGGGGCGCGCGCGCATCCGTCCGTCAGGGGGGGACGCGCGGCTTTTTTGCCCCGCATTCCCTCTTTCCAAAGGAGGGCGACATTCGTTCCTTGTTCAGGTACGTCTGCTCCTTGATCGAAACGGGATGATGGGATGTCGGTTCTTCCTTCCGTGGATTCCTCCCCAGAACTCGTCACCTAGTCCGGGTCTCCCTTATAGATTTAATACGTAGTTCGTGAAACTCTTCCCAGTGCCATGTTTTCATGGACACTGGTTAATTACACTGCCTCTGTCGGGACATTCCAAAGGGTCCAGTCAGGGCAGCAACCTTCGTTCAGGGGAGTAGTCACGTTGAGGCATCAGTAGCGTGTCTGGATACTGGGGTACCTGGCATGTCTGTCTGTTATCCTTGATCACAAGGCTTCTCCAGGGCGTGGAAGCCCGAGGCATCCCACATCGAGTGCGGGGAATTACATGTCATAGACACGTATCTGAGGTTTTCCTCATCTTCCCGTGTTCAACACAGGGTATGTCGCGAGTTTAACGTCTAGCGGAGACGGATGAGAATGAAATGGGACCATCGCAGGGGGGCGACAGTGAAGTTGGGCTTGAGCCTTGAAGAGGCTTCCTACGTATCCCCGTGGAAGGGAATCAAAGTCCGCGTAGTTCGGGATGGTGCCGGTAAACCGACGTGAAGCTGGACCTTGGTCCGAGGGGAGTTGGGCTTGAACCTCTGGGAGGCTTCCTACGTACCATGCCTTGACATGGATCAAAGACCTCGTAGTTCAAATGGTGGGTCGCAATGGCTTACCACTGGATTAGAATGAGACCCGACGTGAATGAGTGACGGGTGGGCTTGAACCTCATGGAGGCTTCCTACGTACCATGCCTTGACATGGATCAAAGACCTCGTAGTTCAAATGGTCACAACGGCTTACCGCTGGACTAGAATGGGACCCGACGTGAATGAGCGACGGGTGGGCTTGAACCTCGTAGAGGCTTCCTACGTACCATGCCTTGACATGGATCAAAGACCTCGTAGTTCAAAAGGTAATGTAGTTTAACGTCATGCCGGACGAAGATGGGACCCGGCGTGAAGAAACGACGGGTGGGTGTGTCGGTGAACCGACGTGAAAGTAGACCTTGGTCCACTATTGGTGGGCTTGAACCTCGTAGAGGCTTCCTACGTACCATGCCTTGGCACGGATCAAAGTCCCCGTAGTTCGTTAGGATGGATGGGTCGCAATGTCTTACCACTGGACCGAGGTGCAGTTTAACGTCGTGCTGGACGGGGGTGAAACTCGACGTGAATGAACGACCGAGCAATGTGGCTTGAACCTCGTAGAGTCTTCCTACGTACCATGCCTTGACATGGATCAAAGACCTCGTAGTTCAAATGGTGGGTCGCAATGTCTTACCACTGGACCAGAATGGGACCCGACGTGAATGAGCGACGAGTGGGCTTGAACCTCGTAGAGGCTTCCTACGTACCATGCCTTGACATGGATCAAAGACCTCATAGTTCAGGTGGTCACAACGGCTTACCGATGGACTAGAATGGGACCCGACGTGAATGAGAGACGGGTGGGCTTGAACCTCGTAGAGCCTTCCTACGTACCATGCCTTGACATGGATCAAAGACCTCATAGTTCAGGTGGTCACAACGGCTTACCACTGGACTAGAATGGGACCCGACGTGAATGAGCGACGAGTGGGCTTGAACCTCGTAGAGGCTTCCTACGTACCATGCCTTGACATGGATCAAAGACCTCGTAGTTCAGGTGGTCACAACGGCTTACCGCTGGACTAGAATGGGACCTGACGTGAATGAGCGACGGGTGGGCTTGAACCTTGTAGAGGCTTCCTACGTACCATGCCTTGACATGGATCAAAGACCTCGTAGTTCAGGTGGTCACAACGGCTTACCGATGGACTAGAATGGGACCCGACGTGAATGAGCGACGGGTGGGCTTGAACCTCGTAGAGGCTTCCTACGTACCATGCCTTGACATGGATCAAAGACCTCGTAGTTCAGGTGGGGTTGGTTGTCAGGGTCGGTGCTCACTCTAAGCCCACGTGAGTCATGCTCGGTGTGAGAAACAAGAGGTTGCACGGACCTGACGATCACGTCGCGAAGGGTGCGTCCGTGAGAAGCGAAGAGGGGCTTACGCGTTGGGCGGCCCATGGTGTTGGGACTTACTCCAGGATGGAGGCCCATGGCACGACAAAGCGCGGGAAAGATGGACCTTGGTCCGACGATGGGAGGTGCCTCGTTCCCTATCACGTCCTCCACTGACCTTGGTAGTGGGGAAGTACCGAGATGCACGGGTGCAATCATCCGTACCAAAGGTTAGGGACTTACGCTCTGAGGCGACCCTTCCCCTGCGAACATACACCACTCCGACAAGGAGGATCTCATTCCATGTGCGGAAGAGTTCCATTCCCGTGGAGACGAGTGGTGTAATGATTGTTCGAGCTGGGGGGACCCTTCGTGAGGGAGACGAGGTTGGGTCACAGTTTAACGTCATGTGTTGAGGACGTGGTGCTTGGCAGTTTAACGTCCTGCAGCTCGGACGAGGTGGGTTCACTCCACACCCCTAGGGCTTACATAACCGGTACCCTCTGGTCCTTGGGGAAGGGAAGGTTCCGGTAAGGCCATGGTAAAGGGGGGTCGTGGTACGAACCCTCGAGGGGTCCACGTTAGCGTGGCTATGCGAAGAAGCAATAGCCGTTAGCGTGCCTATGTGAAGAAGCATTAGGCGAAGCAACGCTACGGGAGGTGTTGTCCATGGGACTTTGAAATCACATCGTGCAAACCTGGAGGGTCGCACAGAAAGAGGAATCGCTAAGCAGAGGAGTGTGCTTTGTGAAGTGGGGTGCCTTGGCCTTAGCATGGGGCATAGGTGGGGGTGGGAGGTGCTTCGCGAAGTGGAACAGTGTTCGCGGAGCACTGCCTCGCGAAGAAGGAATGGTTCGCGAAGAAGGGTCCTACCAAGAAATGTGCTTCGCGAAGTGGAGCGATCCTGCCTTAGCATAGGGATCACTCGTATGGGTTGGGTGTTTCGCGAAGCACAAGTGCTCTGCGGCTGCCCGGGTTCCCTTGGGAATCCCCTTCCTTTGCGAACTCCCTTGAGCTTCGCGAGGGGCATCCCTCTCGAAAGAGGGGCTCAAAACGAAACAAATCAGAGTCGTCTCGTGAAGTAGAAATACCTCGCGGAGCTCATGATTCCCGGGGCAAAGCGTGCTTCGCGATTCGGGAGAGGAGAAGCCGAAAGGTCGGATTGTCCGTCCTCGGGACTCAGGGGGAGTCGAGTATTTATAGGGAAGGGGCTCCGCGAAGCAGGGCTCGTGCGCCGCCTTCGGGGCTTCGCGGCGGCTCGCGAACGTCAAACGGGTTTCGCGGAGGATTACCGCCTCCGGAGCTTCGCGGCGGCTCGCGAACGTCAAACGGGTTCGCGGAGGATTACCGCCTCCAGAGCTTCACGGGGCCTCCATGGTTGGGGCGCTTCGCAGCGGGGCTTCGCGGCTGTGCTTCACGGCTGTGCTTCGCGGCTGTGCTTCGCGAGGCAGCGCGCCGACTGTCTTTTTCATTCCTTCCTTTCAGGCCACATTTTTGGCGCCAACAGATATAGATATATATTAATACCACTATATATATATATTAATATTACTATATATATTATAATATAACTATATATATATATATTAATATAAATATATATTACTATACGAATAAATATAACTAAATATATAAATATATATATATAGAGAGATATCATGAATTGGAAAGCAAATCAAAATAGAGTAGTGGTAAGGGCTTAGGCGCGCAGGGGGGAGGTCTTGAGTTCAAATCATGGTGGAGGTAGGGGTGCGCACGCATGGGGAATATTGGAGCAAGCGTTGTTAAAGGGTGGAGGGGGTGCGTGGGGTGCGTGGGGTGTTGTATAGGGGCTGAAAAGAGCTGTAAAAGGGGGGGGGGGGTTCAAGCGCTATAAAAGCCCCCCTGATTGGCAGTATTTTTTAATTTTTTTTAACTTTTATCAGCGCTTTTTTAAAAGCGCTGATAAAAGGGTCCTTTATCAGCGCTAAAACGAAAGCGCTGATAAAGGAAGTGCTGATAAAGGGGACCCCCCCCCCCCCTTTATCTACGCTGGCTTTATCAGTGCTTTTGTAGCGCTGATAAAGGCCATTTTTAGCGCTGATAAAGGCCGTGTTTGTAGTAGTGATTATGAAAGTGGTTATTGATATTGCATGTGATTATTCGACTAGTAGAATATCCATGTGAATAAGTAAATGGAATTATTTCATTTTATCTTTTCCATATTATGCTGAAGTTCAAGTTTAAAAGGCTTTTGTTTTAGTTATACATTGCCTTAAGTCTTCACCCCTTTCAATGTTTTATTTTGTCTAGGATGTGAAGAAATATTTTATGAATGATCTGCAGGGATAGTATGAGGGGATATGAAGACAAGATGTTGTTGTCGGTTTTTTTCAGTTTATGATGTAATGTTAAACTTATGAATATATCTAGTGCTTTTAAGGCTACTAAACTAATCAGTCTTTCGAGACTTGATCTTTTGTGATCATGCCAATATTATGTAATAATGCACCGACTCTGGGTAACTGGGGTCAGGGCATTACAGTTGGTATCAGAGGAAGTTTAGTACAAACCTTGGAAGCTATATTTAGATAAACTCTGATCAGAGCACATAACCCTAAGATAGACTTTGAAGATTAGTATTGAAGAAATTCCTATAATTTTGGTATTGTAGAGTTTTTGTGAGTTTTCTGAGCAATAAATCCCTATATGGATACAAGCAGGTAGAGGCAGCTCTGGAACAGATGTACCTAGGGGTAAAAACAAAAAACACCGCTTTGAGCTAGACTCGAACGGGAACTGGTGCACGACAATGAGCCTTGCTGCACTCTTGGTTACAACACTCCCGAGGGATATGCTTAGGATAATTCTCATTTTCTTTACAAACCATTATGAAGGGTTTATAAGTATATACTTCCTCAAAGAAAACATTTCTATGATTATGGATTATATACATAAATAGTTTAATTTATGTTAAGTTTTTTACAAGTTTAGAATTATGTGTTTTGATTCATAAACTGATCTAGTTTATGCCATTGTTTAGAAATGACGCCTAGTGGAAGGAATGAAAACAGTATCAATGCACACAATCCATGTAGATATTTCCCTCCTACTCAAGATAATTATAGTGGAGCTGGTGATGCAACTAGTGGTGATCACCTAATCCCCATACTGGGAAAACTCACTCAGATTATGAATAATAACCTTACCCGTATGGAGCACCCAGATCCACAACGTGGAGGATTAATATTAGATCACTTTATGAGGAAAAAAACACCAACATTAAATGGGAGTACAAATCCATTAGTATCTGAGCAATGGATAAATTCCTTAGAGAAAATATTCCACGCTTTAGGGAGTAGCGAAAGGGAAAAAGTTGTCATGGTAGTTTACCGCCTCACTGGAGATGCTGATCAATGGTGTTCTTTGATTCAAAAAACAAAGGAATATAATTAAGTATCAAATATGGAATGGAGGGAGTTCAATGATATTTTCTTAGAAAAATACTTTCCTCATGACCATCGAGCAGATATGGAAAGACAATTTCTGAGTCTGAGGCAAAGGAAGGACGATAATGTTGAAAAGTATGAGTCTAACTTTACAAGGTTAGAAAGGCATGCTGCAGATTATATACATAACCCAAGAAGTAATATTGATCATTTCTTTGATGGGTTAAAACTGTTTCTCCATCAAGAATTAGTCTCACAATCCTTCTCGTCGTACGAAGATATTGTCTCATGTGCTATCAAGAAAGAAAATGAATCCTCTAAGTCTGGTACATGATTAAAGGGAATGGGAGTCTGTTACAACTGTGGTGAAGAAGGCCACTAAGCTCGTGATTACAATAGGAAGAAAGAAGCTACCGATGTTCAATGCAATAATTGCAGAGAGATGAGACATTATGCAAATGAATATTCTAAGAGTCAGGGAAACTTACCTCAGAAAAAGACAAGGGATCAAGGCCAATCTTATGCTATCACTACTGCTGAGGTAGAAGCTCTGAAAGACGTGTTGGCAGGTAATTTAATGGTTTACTCAAGTTTAGCCAATGCTTTCTTTGATTATGGATCATCACATTGTTTCATATCTTCCTAGTTTTCTAAGAAAATTAGATATTTAAAATTTTATTTAACAAGGGAGATGTCAGTTAAAACTCCTAAGGGAAGTATCATCGCAAAAAAGTTTTGTGAATCCGTTCCCATTAGAGCATATAAATGTTCTTTATCTGCGGATCTCATCGTCATACCTATGATTGAGTTTCATATAATCCCTGGTATGGATTGGATTTCGGACCATGATGTAAAGATTTATTGTAATAAGAAAGAGGTTACAATTTTTGATGATGATGATAAAGAACACCTTATCTTTAGAGCAGAATCATCACCACTTGATTCTTATCTAGATCCACCCCCAGTAGCTCAAAAAAATTCAATTATCAAGGAGTAAGATAATGAAATAACTGTGGGTGAGGAAAGAAATTTTCAAATAGAGGATGTAACTATTGTGAAAGAATATGTAGATGTGTTTCTAGAAGATTTACCTGGGCATTCTCCAAAATGAGAAATTTATTTTTCCATTGATTTAATTCGAGGTTCAAGGCCTATATTGAAGACCCCTTATAGAATGGCCACTGTGGAATTAGTTGAACTAAATAGAAAAATAGAATAATTGAGTAATAAGAGATTTATTCACCCTAGTGTTTCTCCATGGGGATCCCTTGCCCTTTTTGTTAATAAGAAAGATGGATCTATGAGGTTATGTATCGCCTACAGGGAGATCTATGCTATAAAAATAAAGAACAAGTATCCAATACCTCGCATTGATGATTTATTTGACCAACTACATGGAGATCAATACTTTTCAGAGATTTACCTTTAATCTGGATACCATCAGTTGTGTGTGAATAAGGAAGACATTACGATGACAGCATTTCGAACCAGGTACGGGCATTACAAGTTTACAGTAATGCCTTTTGGATTGACTAATGCACCCTCTGTTTTCATGGATCTAATGAACAAAGTTTTCAAGGAATACTTTAATGAATTTGTAGTGGTATTTATTGATGATATCTTAGTATACTCCAAAATCTACGAAGATCATGAAAATCACTTGCGCATTGTCCTGAAGACTCTGAGAAGACATGAATTATATGAGAAGTTTAGCAAGTTTGAATTCTGGCTTCAGGAGATTTCTTTTCTTGGCCATATTGTCTCTAAGGATGTAATTTCCATTGATCCATCTAAGCCCAAGGCAATCCAAGAATGTCCAACACTGATGAGTATAACTGAGCTAAACAATTTTATTGGTTTAGCAAGTTATTATTGGCATTTCGTCCAGAATTTTTCCCGATTGGCTAACCCATTAACGAAGCTCACACGTAAATGGGTTAAATTTGTTTGGAAAAAAGAGTGTGAAGAATGTTTCTAAGAACTGAAGAAAATATTAGTCAATTATACTATATTGACTCTACCATCGAGGAATGATGGGTTTTTTATTTATAGTGATGCATCGAAGAAAGGACCTGGTTGTGTCCTTATGCAGAATGATAGAGTTATTTCCTATGCATCATGACAACATAAAAATCGTGAGAAAAACTATCCTACTCATGATCTTGAGTTAGCTACTATAATATTTGGTTTGAAGATTTGGAGACATTATCTCTATGGTGTGAAATTTGAGATTTATACTCATCACAAGAGT
This sequence comes from Viscum album, assembly GCA_963277665.1. Classification (NCBI taxonomy): domain Eukaryota; kingdom Viridiplantae; phylum Streptophyta; class Magnoliopsida; order Santalales; family Viscaceae; genus Viscum; species Viscum album. The sequence goes on from OY728119.1 coordinate 650,499,014, forward strand.
TTGAAGTATATTTTCTCACAGAAAGAACTCAACATGAGGCAAAGGAGATGACTTGAACTACTCAAGGATTATGATTGCATGATACACTACCACCTGGGGAAGGAAAATAAGGTGGCATATGCTTTGAGCAGAAAGGATCATGGAGTTTTGAACAAAATGAGAGTTGAAAGGGATCCAATTTTCATGGATCAAGTAAAGTTGGATATGGGAATAACCATGGAAGGTGAAACATCGATACTTTTTCAAATGTTTTCCAAACCATCTTTACTAGAAAGGATTAAGACTTCTCAGACCGATGATGAAGAATTTCAAAAGAAGATTAAAGCTATGAATGATGGGAGATTGAGTGACTTTGTGTATGAAGATGAAATTTTGAAATTTGGGAAGAGACTTTGTGTTCCCGATATACCTGATCTAAAAAGGGAATTGTTGGATGATGATCATAGTTCCAATTTCTCTATACACCCTGGGAGCACCAAAATATATAGAGATTTGAAGGAACATTTCTGGTGGGACAACATGAAGAGGGAGATTTCTGATTTTGTGTCAAGATGTATGGTTTGTCAACAAGTGAAAGTTGGAAGGCAATAGCCTGGAGGAGTCATGCAACCTCTTCCCATAGCTGAGTGGAAATGGAATAATATTACGATAGAATTTTTCATGGGGCTACCAAAGAATCCTAGAAGGAACGATGTAATATGGGTCATTGTTGATCGTCTTACCAAGTCAGCACATTTTCTTGATATAAGAGAAGATCTACCACTTGAATGTCTAGTAAGTGTAGAGACCCAAAGCTTGACGTACATGGACATTAAATTACTTTTGCAGAAAACTTAATACATAACAAAAGTAGACACACAAGGATCATAATAGTTTAGTGTCTTTGGAAACTCAGAATATAATCTTCTAATCGTGGTGAAAGATCTTCAACATATCCATTAATGATCTTCCCCTTTTTTTCTTACCTAAAACCTTAATTTAAATCTTGGGGAAAAGAAAACATATAAAGGGTGAGCTCAAATTCCCAGTAAGGGTAATCATAGAGAACATAAAACAATCCTTAGACATTAGAATGTAAAAAACATGAGCATAAAATATAAACATCAAAATCTTGAGCAATGACATAAAACATGGTAGTACGTAAGGCATAGATCATGAAGAAACATTAATCATGATAAATTATCATGGGAATAAAACATGTAATTATGGAAACCATTAAGCACATGATATGATTTCCATAGTAGCCAAGACATTGCTGCCAAGACCATCTTAGTGGACAAAGTCCCTTTCTAAATCGAGTTCACTCCTCGTTCCAGTCCTGTATTACTGAACCGGTTTAACTTTCCGTTCCATACATGTCTATCTCATGATATATAAATCTTTACCCAATGTATTGGAGGGAGATATAGGTCCCACCCATCTCATATTGAAATCATTCGTTCGTGTTCCACAATATAAACATAAATCATTCATCATAACCCAAGAATAAAATGGGTTTCATAAACATCATTCCATCATAACGTAATCCATATAAAAAAATTGGATTTTATTTCTCCATTATAAAAGTGAAACCATGTAAATCATAGACACATGATACATGAAACATACACATGTGAAATAATGTCATCTTAGATGAAAATGGTTTTGATAAAACACTTGAAATGAATTCTTGAGGAAAATATCATTTCTTCTTCAAAATCATTTTCTTTTCACAAAATGTCATGCAATTTTAAAAGAAAATAATTTTGTTGAAAATATTCATGAAATATTTTGGAGGAAGCTTCATGAAAATAAGTCTTTATAAAACCGTAAAAAAATCCTTTCATGCCGTATAAGTTAAAAAAACATTCTTCTCGTACTTTTGCCGGAAAAGTCAAAAAGTACCTCGTAAAAGAAAGATTCCATACATACCATGTAGTAATAGTCAAAAATGGGTAAGAAAAAATTTAAACATACATGAAAACATTTTTATAAAACTTGGACATGGATGAGAACAATAACCCTAGTAAATACTTACGAATAAATAATCTCGGATAAGAACGAGATTGGAAAAGTTATCCCTTACCTTAGGTCCGATATGCTTCGTATGGATCCGAAACTCCTGTATATTGATTTAAATAATTTCATTGACTTATTAAATAATCATATTAATTTTTATGATATCATATATGTTTCACTTGTGACTTTATATTACCCGTTCTTTTGTAAATTCCATGTTAAAGCAGCGTTTTGGGTAAAATCATTTCATTTATCGTATGTGTTTCGACTTGTCATTCTTGATATTATTACTTATATCCTGATTTACGTAATTCCAGAATGTAAAACATGATTTATATATAATATATATTCATCATAAAAATATATATTATAGATCTATAAAAGGAATGAAATACACCATTCATGGAGACAGTAGTCCGTACGTACGCATGAACGCTGTTTTCGTTTCCTTATTGAATTGAATGGAATTAAGTAGATGAAATATATATATATATATATATGTATAAATAAATCCAATAGCTTCATTATGTCATATATTTCATTATTATTCATTATATATACTTTATAATCATTTTTTAATGGTTAATCATGGAAAATGAATCTCATCGCATTCGTGGAGACGGTAATCCGTACGTACGCACGAGCGATGATATCACTCCCATGATCGTGGAATTGTATTTAAGTGTATTTATAATATTACAGAATCAATATAACTTTACAATAACCATATATAGTTATTTATTTACACCATTATACCCATCCATGTAAGGTGGTGGCGGAAAATAGATTACACCACGGCGTGGAGACGATATTCTGTACGTACGCATGCGCGGTGATTTCATTTTCCGTAGGATGGATAGATGGTGAAATAGGGTTGTTTCATACTTATAATAACATATCAGTATATGAGTGATACTGATGTTATTACTTTATAATGAAACAACTAAATAAGAAGAAGTGGAAGAAGAAATAAAGTTGAAAGAATTGTTAACGGACATTACCTCTTCTTTGAAGCGCCTCTTTGAGACCTCCTTTTAGGGCAATAAAATTTGTCTTTTAAGAAGACCAGGACCTCTATGATGTTTCTGGGTAAGTGGAGAAGAGAATTTGGCAGGGTTTTGACGAGCTTGAAAGCTCAATGTGGTGTGAGGAGGAGAGGGATGAGGTGCCCTTTTATAAGGGAGGAGAGGGGCACCTTTGAAATTCTTAAAAATATTAATTTATAATAAATATAAACCCACTTAAAAACCCCCAAAATTGACTCATATTCAAATATTAGATGATATAGGGTTGTAATCTCATCAACTAATTAAATTTAGACATGCTTTGATCTTATTTTAAACCTTATCATTTTGATTTATCCTTATTTAATCTATTTGAGTTTATTTGTGGTAATAAAATTCTAAATTTTAAATGGTTATAAATAATCACTTATGTGTTGTTAATTTTCCATAATTGCATAATTTATGAAATTTTAGACTATATAAATTTCAATTTATAATTTATAATTTTTTTTTGTGATTTTTAAACAATTTAATAATATGTTATTTTTATAAAATCACAATAGTGTCAATTTTGACCCTATTCATTTATTTGAATTTAAATAAAATATAAACAGAAGATATATTCAAACTAAAATATTTAATAGATTAATAAAATGTCATATGTATCTATAAAATTAGTGGAGAACATTAAATAGTTCATATAATATTTATATTATTATTTTTAATACCATTTATTTGGTTTATCTCTTAATAAAATAATTACTACAACATTTTTGTATAATTGTTTAATATACGTATTTTTTTCATAAAAATTAAAAATAAAATCCTATGATTAAGATAAATCTATTAAATTTCACAATAATACTTTTACTAGAATTTATCATCTTAAAATCACAATATTTAAATTGTTATATTTATTAAATTATAAAGGTGACAACTTTGGCATCATTTAAAATAAAATAATATAAGTGTCATAATCGCTTATATAAGGCTCCAAATTGTCAAATATTAAACCATTGGATGATTATGGTTTACATTTACATGAAAAATAAGTTTTGGTCAGGGTTTTGTGCATTTTATGGTCACTATTAGTTTAATAAAAACTATATTCTTGATTTTTCACTAGATAAACAATTTCTGCATCACTATTGTGTCACAATTAATGATAATTATTTAATCCCTAAAAATTATAAATAAATTCATATGATGTACATAATTTTATTATATTTCTGGAGACTATTCATGTTCGATGTTTCATGAAGTTTATCACTAAATTAAAATTATTATACTTATAAGATTTAATAGAGTGACATGTTGTCACTTTCTTTGGTTTTAATAATAATTAAATTATTTTCATGGTTAAAAGTCCCTAAAATGAATATAATCTGACCCTTAGGTGATATGGGTCTACTTTTATCCATCCAATAGAATTTTTTCATGTGTTAGGGTAATTTTATAATATTATATTTACCCTTAATTACCTGATTTACCTCTAACTATGGTAAATAAAATTTACCGTAGTTACTATTCATAATTCCCAGAAATAAAAAGTAGCCTATTAACATAATTTGGACCCACTGATTCCAAATATGGAATCAATTTTTCTAAATTCAATACACAAAAGTTGCAGAAATTAAATTAAAATTAATCTCGTTGTCGAAAGAAAACGGGTTTTTGTTTAAAACATTGCAAAAGATTGAATTGACTTAACCTACGAATTCAAGGTAAAATCAATGCTAATGACATAAATTATATTAAATGGTAAAAATATATTCTATTTATACTTTAAAACTATTCAATATTATAATTTAACCATATAAATTATTATGTTGAAAAAAGTTGTTTTTAATTAAAATATAGCGTGTTTTTACTATTCATTAAAATATGAAAGTTATCAGAAAAATATCCAAACATTATCCAATGTAATTTTTTTTATCTTGATTCAAAGGAAGAAGTTTATTTTGTAAAATTGAATTTATAAACATGTCAAAAACTAGATTTAAAGTGGGTGCGCCATCAAAAGGCGGCAAAACTGCATTTTTTGAAAAATACTTATTTTACCCAAAAATTTTATTTTGTTCTTATACCATGTTCTAGAAAATGTGTAAGATGAATAATAATGTTATAAAATTCAAAATTTAGTAAATACTATTCATAACGACTAGTTCATAATAATATTATAATAATATATCGTTGTTTAGTAAAACCCAGTATTGCGTACAACACACGCTATCGAGGAAGGTCGAGATTGCGTGTAATGTAAGCCAAGTCAGGGTTGCGTGTAGTGCACGACTCGTTTGTTGTTTCATGTAACAAAATCAAACCATATTTCATTAATACATTTAATATATATATATACTCAATGTTGCATAGAATAACTACTATCAAACAAACTTGAAATTGTGTGTAACACGATCCAAAATTAGTGTTGCATATACTGCAAGCTAATACGGTGTTGTGCATAACCCAAGATAATCTTGGGGTATCATACAACATAATACATCAAATAAATTAAAAAGAATAATTCTCATAAAATCTAGGGGTGTTACATTCTACCCCCCTTAAAATGAATTTCACCCTCGAAATTCGTCGGGGTTATAGATGGTTGACAACTTGAATGTTTCTTTAATAGAAACCCACATACTAAAACTTAATTTTAAAAAGTGATTTATGAAACATAAAGGTTACCCAAATTAACTCATCACTGGGTTTCCTCGTGGGAGAACATAGGTGAAAATATGGATATGGAAGAGAAATCTAAACATCAAGTTTTGATGGAGAGTGGTAGAGGACATGGCTATGAAAAAGCCAAAAATAACAAAGCCATAGATTTGTGATGATATAAGGTACCATCTGATTCATTGGATATAAGGGCACTATGAAAACATTTTTGGTTTTCAGGATCATTTCTATAATGTTGAAGAATTTTTGAATCAAAATAAATACTTACTTGATTTTGGTACAATCTCACCGTTGTTCATGCCTTGAATAATTTCCACTTCATCACTTAAAGAAATGAAGTTCAATTTGTCATTCATGAAGTGTTAGCAGATCATGTGATAGAATGATGAGTCATTTCATCTGGTTCAAACAAAAGTTTATAAAAAGCTATCAAATATACATAAGTCCATCTATGGTGAGGTTAATCATATACGATTTCAAAAATGAACTTATACTTCATATATCATACGACCTAACAAAATAAAACTAGTTTCTACTAACCAGGGACTTCCTGTAGGCCAGTGGTAGGCGATAAAGTCCAGTCACACTTCAGTTGTGGGTTCGATTCCCACAGCCTTGTCTGACGCGATGGGCTGTCGCCCGTCCTGCAGGTTTTAATTTTTCTAAAACTACATTACTATAAAATCCCATCAATAATATCGAAAAAAGTTCTATCCTTAAACAATACTAACTTATGTCCAAATAATCCATTCCAATCTTTAGGCTTATCTAAAATACTTCGGTCCAAGCTCATAGTACAAAGAAAATAATTACTAGAAAGGTTATCTACCAAGAATGTGAATACAAGCATTTATCTCACATATATCATAATATATATCTTGTTGGTTGCATTCCAAACACATGAATACCTTAGTCATATATTCTCTTGAAACATAAATTACCATAGAACCTTAGTGAAAACATGAATACTGTCAAAAGGTAACTCTTTCCGCATACCAAAATCCCAAAAAATATATATAATCAAACCATAATATCACTTAGTCCTTATATCAGTCATGAGCTCATGAATACAATCAAACATCTCATTATCTTCTTATCCCTTCATTATGCGCATATCATCTACTTTCCAAAAATATCTGAATAACCTTTCATGGTTACTGATATCATTCAACATATACATTCTAATACTTTAGTAAAATCAATAGTGTAACAATCCTTAGATGATTATTTATTCCATAGTACCATTAACTATACAACATAAATCTTATTAAACATACAATCATTCCACTACCTTCTTAAACAACTGACTGAGCTTCGACACTTCTTTCATCTCATATATCATTTGTAGTCTCCTCATCATCATCCACATAAATACTACCCATATGACCATGCAGATTCACTTCATGAGATTTTCCCTTAGGGCATTGGTTTGCATAATGCCCATACATTCCACATTTAAAACATCTAATAATTGTTGATTTCGTAGAAATACCATTATCTTTGTCCATGATGTTAACTGAACCTTTTCCTTTGCACTTACTGGATTTTTGTCCTTCTTTTCCACACCCAAAGCATCTTCCAGCTCCTCTAAAAAAATCTCCCCGATGCCTCTTCCCACATGATTTACATGAGGGAAATTGAACTTTCTTTCCTCTATGATCATCATGAAACTCCATCTTTCTCTTATTATCTGTGTCAGGAAACTTACCAAAGTTGAGATTATTGATCATATTCTAATATTTCTGATTAGGCATAATAATGATATATGGACCTCCATATCCAATTTCATTTGGTTGCTCATGAAAAATATCATTCCATTATCCATCATATCCCCCATTATTGGGAATCTTCCTGTTTCCAACCATTTTCTAAAACCTAAAAATAATAATGTGAGAGGAAAATACCATGCTAGGGAAAACAACATAATAAATGGGGAGTAAATTCAATATCTAACATCTTAGGTTTAATTCTAATACCTTTAGTTCAATTCTAGGACTATAACCTAAACTTATACGTAACCTTAGGTACATCCCTAGACATACCTTAGAAATATCTCTAGGGATCTCACTAATGGTTTCGCATCCTAGTTTCCAAAGGTTGACTAAACCTTTCCTCTGATACCAACTGTAGAGACCCGAAACTTGACGTACATGGACATTAAATTACTTTTGAGGAATACTTAATACATAACAAAAACAGACACAAAAGGATCGTAATAGTTTAGTGTCTTTGTAAACTCGGAATATAATCTTCTAATCGTGGTGAAAGATCTTCAACATCTCCATTAATGATCTTCCCCTTTTTTTTTCTTACCTAAAACCTTTATTTAAATCCTGGGGAAAAGAAAACATATAAAGGGTGAGCTCAAATGCTCAGTAAGGGTAAGCATAGAGAACATAAAACAATCCTTAGACATTTGAATGTAAAAAACATGAGCATAAAATATAAACATCAAAATCTTGAGCAATGACATAAAACATGGTAGTACGTAAGGCATAGATCATGAAGAAATATTAATCATGATAAATTATCATGGGAATAAAACATGTAATTTTTTAAACCATTAAGAACATGATATGATTTCCATAGTAGCCAAGGCATTGCTGCCAAGACCATCTTGTTGGACAAAATCCCTTTATGAATCGAGTTCACTCCTCGTTGCAGTCCGGTATTACTGAACCGGTTTAACTTGCCGTTCCAGCCATGTCTATCTCATGAGATATAAATCTTTACCCAATGCATTGGAGGGAGATATAGGTCCCACACATATCACATTGAAATCATTCGTTCGTGTGCCAAAATATAAACATAAATCATTCATCATAACCCAAGAATAAAATGGGTTTCATAAAAATCATTCCATCATAACGTAATCCATACAAAAAAATTGGATTTCATTTCATCATTAGAAAAGTGAAACCCTGTAAATCATAGATACATGATACATGAAACATACACATGTGAAATAATGTCATCTTAGATGAAAATGGTTTTGATAAAACACTTGAAATGAATTCTTGAGTAAAATATCCTTTCTTCTTCAAAATCATTTTCTTTTCACAAAATGTCATGAAATTTTAAAAGAAAAGAATTTTGTTGAAAATAGTCATGAAATATTTTGGAGGAAGCTTCATTAAAATAAGTCTTTATAAAACCGTAAAAAAAACCCTTTCATGCCGTATAAGTTAAAAAAATATTCTTCTCGTACTTTTGGCGGAAAAGTCAAAAAGTACCTCATAAAAGAACGATTTCATACATACCATGTAGTAAAAGTCAAAAATGGGTAAGAAGTACTTTAAACATACATGAATGTTTTTTATAAAACTTTTACATGTATGAGAACAATAACCCCAGTAAATACTTACGAATGAACAATCTCGGATAAGAACAAGATTGGAAAAGTTATCTCTTACCTTAGGTCCGATATGCTTTGTATGGATCTGAACCTCCTATATATTGATTTAAATAATGTCATTGACTTATTACATAATCATATTCATTTTTATGATATCATATATGTTTCACTTGTGACTTTATATTACCTGTTCTTTTGTAAATTCGATGTTAAAGCAGCGTTTTGGGTAAAATAATTTCATTTATCATATGTGTTTCGACTTGTCGTTCTTGATATTATTACTTATATCCTGATTTAAATAATTCCAGAATGTAAAAAATGATTTATATATAATATATATTCATCATATACATATATATTATAGATCGATAAAAGGAATGAAATACACCGTTCATGGAGACGGTAGTCCGTACGTACGCATGGACACTGTTTTCGTTTCCTTATTGAATTGAATAGAATTAAGTAGATGAAATATATATATATATATATATGTATAAATAAATCCAGTAGCTTAATTATGTCATATATTTCATTACTATTCATTATATATACTTTATAATCATTCTTGAATGGTTAATCATGGAAAATGAACCTCATCGCATTTGTGGAGACGGTAGTCCGTACGTATGCACGAGCGATGATATCATTCCCATGATCATGGAATTGTATTGAAGTGTAGGTATAAAATTATAGAATATATATCACTTTAAAATAACCATATATAGTTATTTATTTACACCATTATACCCATCCATGTAAGGTGGTGGCGGAAAATTGATTACACCACGACGTAGAGACGGTATTCCCTACGTACGCACACGCGGTGATTTCATTTTCCGTAGGATAGATAGATGGTGAAATAGGGTTGTTTCATACTTATAATAAAATATCAGTATATGAGTGATACTGATGTTATTACTTCATAATGAAACAACTAAATAAGAAGAAGTGGAATAAGAAATAAAGTTTAAAGAATTGTTAACAGACATTACCTCTTCTTTGAAGCGCCTCTTTGAGACCTCCTTTTATGGCACTAAAATTGGTCTTTGAAGAAAACCAGTATCTCTAGGATGTTTCTAGGGAAGTGGAGAAGGTAATTTGGCATGGTTTGGCTGATATTGAAAGCTCAATGTGGTGTGAGGAGGAGAGGGAGGAGGTTCCCTTTTATAAGGGAGGAGAGGGGCACCTTTGGAATTCTTAAAAATATTAATTTATAATAAATATAAACCACTTAAAAACCTCAAAAAATGACTCATATTCAAATATTAGATGAGATAGGGTTGTAATATCATCAACCAATTAAATTTAAACATGTTTTTATCTTATTTAAAACCTTATCATTTTGATTTATCCTTATTTAATCTATTTGATTTTATTTATGGTAATAAAATTCTAAATTCTAGATGGTTATAAATAATCACTTATGTGTTGTTAATTTTCCATAATTGGATACTTTATGACATTTTAGACTATATAGATTTCAATTTATAATTTTTAAATATTTTTGTGATTTTTAAAAAATTTAATAATATGTTATTTTTATAAAATAACAATAGTGTCAATTTTGACACTATTCCTTTATTTGAATTTAAATAAAATCTAAACAGAGGATATATTCGAAATAAAATATTTAATAGATTCATAAAAGGTCATATGTATCTATAAAATTAGTGGAGAACATTAAATAGTTCATATAATAATTATTTTATTATTTTTAAAACCATTTATTTGGTTTATCTCTTAATAAAATAATTACTACAACATTTTTGTATAATTATTTAATATTCTTATTTGTTCCATAAAAATTAAAAATAAAATCCTATGATGAATATAAATCTATTACCTTTCACAATAATACTTTTACTCGAATTTATCATCTTAAAATCACAATATTTAAATTGTTATATTTATTAAATTATGAAGGTGACAACTTTGGCATTATTTAAAATAAAATAATATAAGTATCATAATCACTTTTATAAGGATCACAATGGTAAAATATTATACCATTGGATGATTATGGTTTACATTTACATGACCAATAAGTTTTGTTCAGGGTTTTGTTCATTTTATGGTCACTATTAGTTTAATAACAACTATATTCTTGATTTTTCACTAGATAAACAATTTCTGCATCACTATTGTGTCACAATTAATGATAATTATTTAATCCCTAAAAATTATAAATAAATTCATATGATGTATATAATTTTATTAGATTTCTGGAGACTATTCATGTTCGATGTTTCATGAAGTTTGTCACTAAATTAAAATTATTATACTTATAATATTTAAGAGAGTGACATGTTGTCACTTTCTTTGGTTTTAATAATAATTAAATTATTTTCATGGATAAAAGTCCTTAAAATTAAACTAATCCGACCCTTAGGTGATATGGGTCGACTTTTATCCATCCAATAGAATTTTGGCATGTGTTAGGGTAATTTTATCATATTATATTTACCCATAATCACCCGATTTACCTCTAACTATGGTAAATAAAATTTACTGTAGTTGCTATTCATAATTCCCAAAAATAAAAAGTGTCCTATTAACATAATTTGGACCCAATGATTCCAAATATGGAATCCAGTTTTTGAAATTCAATACAAAAAAGTTGCAGAAATTAAATTAAAATTAATCCCATTGTCGAAAGAAAACAGGTTTTTGTTTAAAACATTGCGGAAGATTGAATTGATTTAACCTACGAAATCAAGGTAAAATCAATGCTAATGACATACATTATATTAAATGGTAAAAATATATTCTATTTATACTTTAAAACCATTCAATATTATAATTTAACCATGTAAATTATTACATTGAAAACAGTTGTTTTAATTAAAATATAGCGTGTTTTTACTATTCATTAAAATATGAAAGTTATCAGAAAAATATCCAAACATTATCAAATGTAAATTTTTATATTCTGATTCAAAATAATAAGTTAATTTTGTAAAATTGAATTTATAAACATGTCAAAAACTAGATTTAAAGTGGGTGCGCCATCAAAAGGCGGAAAAACTGCATTTTTTGAAAATTACTTATTTTACTCGAAAAATTTATTTTGTTCTTATACCATGTTCTAGAAAATGTGTAAGATGAATAATAATGTAATAAAATTAAAAATTTAGTTAATACTATTCATAACGGCTTGTTCATAATAATATTATAATAATATATCATTGTTTAGTAAAACCCGATATTGTGTACAACACACGCTATCGAGGAAGGTTGTGATTGCGTGTAATGCAAGCCAAGTCAGGGTTGTGTGTAGTGCATGACTCCTTTGTTGTTTAATATAACAAAATCCAACCATATTTCATTAATACATTGAATATATATATATATATACTTAATGTTTCATAGAATAACTACTATCAAACAAACTTGAAATTCTGTGTAACACGATCCAAGATTAGTGTTGCATATACTGCAAGCTAATACGGTGTTGCATATAACGCAAGATAATCTTGGGGTATCATACAACAAAATACATAAAATAAATTAAAAAGAATACTTCTCATAAAATCTCTGGGTGTTACAGTAAGAATATATATTAATGAAGTTGTGAGACTTCATGGAGTACCCCTATCGATTGTTTCTGATCGTGATCCCCATTTTACTCCAAGATTCTCGAAAGGTCTTCAGAAATATATGGATACTGAACTTCATTTGAGCACTGCCTACCACCCCAAAACTGATGGACAATTAGAACGGACTATTCAAACCTTAGAAGACATGTTGATATCTTGCTCACTTGATTTTTAGGGTATGTGGGATCAATATTTACCTCTGGTAGAATTTTCCTATAACAATATCTTTCATTAAAGTATTTGGATGGCACCATATGAAGCGTTATACGGAAAGATATGTCGCACACCAACATGTTGGGATGACGTTGGTGAAAGAAAACTCATAGGCCCAAAACTGGTGGAGGAAACGATGGAAAAGGTGAAGGTAATCCAAAACCACATCAAAGTAGCTCAAAGTAGGCAGAAGAGCTATGCCGATAACCGAAGGAAGGATTTGGAATTTCAAGTAGGAGATCATGTTTTATTGAAGGTATCTCCATGGAAGGTAGTTATACGTTTCGGTAAGAAGGGAAAATTGAGTCTTAGGTACATCGGATCTTTTGAAATTCTAGAACTAATTGGGGTTGTAGCTTACCGGTTGGCAATGCCGCCAAGTCTCTCCAAATTTCACGATGTGTTCCACCTATCACTGTTAAGTAAATATATGCCTGACCCAATGCATGTACTCAGTTATGAATAAGTAAAAATAGGACCCGATCTGTCTTATTGTGAAGAGCCCATCAGGATTCTTGATACCAGAGAACAAGTGCTGAGAAATCGGATAACTCGTCTGGTAAAAGTTCTATGAAAAAACCCTAAGATGGAAGAGGCAACGTGGGAACCCGAGGAACTTATGATGAAGAATTACCCGAGTCTTTTTATGCAGTAATATTCTAGAAATTTAGAGGATGAAATTATTTGAAGGAGGGGAGAATGTAACACCCCAAACTTCCACGATATGCTTCTCTTTGAATAATACAGTAGCGTGTGTTGTACGCAACTTCGAGTTCTAACACACACCACAACCAATAAAACTAGCCGTTATGAATAGTAATACCCAATTTTTAAAATTTTATAAATTTTATCTTTCAAAATGGACTTCATTTTTGGATTTGGAATATCGAAATTAGCTTAGGGTGAATTTTTGATATTTTTCTGAAAACTTTCATTTTTTTGATGAATAGTGAAAAACACTGAGTTATAGTTTAAAATCGATTTTTTATTTAAATAATTATTTATTTTATTTAAATTTAATTAAGGTCAAAATAGATACATAATACCTATATAATTTCAATGTAATTAATTGGAGTTAGTTTAGAATAATTTTAGACATATAAAAATTTTATTGAACTTTTCACCGTCTTTTACCCACCTCCTAGGAGAATTTGAAAATTCACATAAAACTTAATTTTACCGCTTCTGTGAATGGAATTTAGAAAATCTAAGATACACGATCAATATCAAGGAGTAAAATGTGGTTCAATAAGATAAAAATAATTTTTGGTGAATAGCAATGTTTTACTTTTATTTACCACGGTTAAATGTAAATAGGGTAATTAAGGGTAAAAATGATATTATTATTACCCTAACACATGTCCTAATTCTATTGGATAAGTATAATTCGACCAAAAACAACCTTATGAATAAAATATGAACCTCTTTGTTCCACTTGGATTAGATTAGGACATTTATTATTATTTAATTAAAAGAAGAGTTAAAAGAGTTAAAATCAAAGTTTAATAACCAATACATTTTTAATATAGGGTTATACATAATGTAAATTTGATTATAAATATTCATTATAAATATAATAATATTTCATACACAATGGTATTTTATTTATAATATTTAGACATTAAATAATTTAATTTATTTATGATAGAATGATGATGCAGTTATTACTTTATTAGAGAAATATTAAAATAATTGATATTATAAATACCCAAATCAATATAAATTGAGACTTTTAATGAATTACACAAATTTTATAAGTTAATATGACATGTTATGGTTGATTAAATGAATTATTTTCGAATTAATAATGCTGTTATAAATTTAGAAAAAACAAAATACCAAATAGTGTCAAAATTGACATAAAAGAGTTTTTAAAACAAATATTATATTATTAATTGATATTTAATTACTAAAAATATAAGGTTCATCCAAGAGACTTATAATATTATAGGTGTATCATTAATGAACCACTTGGGGTTCTCTTGGAAGTATATAGTAATTTTATTAACTATATAATATAAAAATACAAAGAGACATGGTAAATGTTAAACTATTTAACTAAGAGTTAAATATAAATGATAAGGTTAATATAGTGACCTAAACCTTTCTAAAATCTATTGGTTGAAAATATTTCGACCCATACCCACCTTATACTCTAAATAAGTCACTTTTTATCCATTATAAACCGAATATGAATTTATTATAAAATAATATTTCTAGCTTTTCCAAAGGTGCCCCTCACCCCTCTTATGAAAGGGAACTCCTCGTTCTCTCAATTTCACACCTTCAAAGCCTTTTTGGATCCGACAAACCCTACCCAAATATCCTTTTAGCTTCCCTAAATTTAACCTAGAGGCCTTATTTTGATCAGAAATCCAACCTAAGGATCTCTTTTGGTCAAATCAAAAGGAAGAACCTGAAGAAGAGGTAATGTTTTCACCACCCTCTTTCAAGTTCCTTTCTTCTTCCAATTCTTATTTCTTTGTTATTTATATTCTAAAACAATAAATCCAGTATCTTCTATATAATTTGATGTTATTATAAATATGGTACAACCATATTCAGTATTCTATCCATCCTTTGAATGACATGTCACCATATGTGCGTACGTATGACTTACCGTCTCCACGTCGTGGTGTAATTGTTATTCAATACATTATTGTTTGTATGGGTATAATAATGATGTGTAATTCATATAAACAATAAATATAACATGATAATTATTCTGCATATATGATACACCATCCAATTATATGTAATTTTAATATCAAAAGAATGATATTGTCGCTCGTGCGTATGTACGGACTACCGTCTCCACGAACGCGATGAGTTTCATTCCCCATCGTATCCATTCAAGTCTAATTTTTATTTGATGATTAAAAATAATGTTTAAGGACTTGATATAATTATGTATATGAATAAGATACAACCTATGGATAAAAAACATGACTTATGTAACAAAACATATAAAAGAAAATGAGTAAGTGAACACCCAAAACGACGATAATACTAAAATATTTTTAACAAGGAAATATTAAAAGATCATTTATGATATCATATTTGTGTATATGATTCTATTATAATTTAATAACAATTATTTAACTATTATACAGGTGTTTAACCCACCCTTGACCAAGTAAAAGTACAAGGTAAGGGTTTATTTCACAATCTATTTATTATCCGAGGTTGTTTATACGTAATTATCTACTGGGACCCCTTTGTCATCCACATCCATGTTTCTTAAATATGTATTTAGAAACATTCTTAATATTTTATAGACTATGGGTTAAATTAATTTATTCCATTTTTTTATTTTTATAAGACATTTATAAAGGAATCCTTCCATCTTTTTCCAAACAAGGTCCTTTTAACCTTTTCGACAGAATTAAGGTAAGAATGTCTTTTTTAACTTATACAGTGGGTGTGGCTATTTTACGCCGTTATAAAATCGTCAAAGCTCCCTTACAAGGTTATAAGAATATTTTCAATGTAAATGTTTTAATTATGTGGCTTTTAAATGATTTCAAAAAAAGATATATTTCTCTCAAATAATTTTGATTTCATCTATGTCAACATCCTTTGATGGATTTTAAGCTTATTTGAAGTTGATTTATTATGATACAAAACTTCCATATTGGATTAAAGGTTTCACTACTGGAAAGGGGGTATATCCCCACATATCTATTCCCATGGTTTATCAAACTGTGGGAATAGGCCTTCTTTGTTTATCAATACCCATGGTTTTTTAGAACCGTGGGTATTCAATCCACAATTTCATGACCCCCATCAGGATCTTCTCACTCCGTCTCGTGCTCCCCCATCGGTTCTCCTCCTCACTCTCACTATCCCCCGCTCGAGCCCTAGGTTCCAGACCTCCGCCTCCGGCCCTCTCCCCCCCTCCCCGACCACTGCCTCTCGGCTATCCGACCTCCGCCTCTCAGCCCTCTACTCCCCTCTCCGGCCTCCGCCTCCTGGCCATCCGACCACCGGTACCCGACCATCTCATCCCCTCTCCGGACTCCACATCCACTCCCGAACTCGAACTCCCGGCCTTCATCTCCACCTCAATGTCTCGGACTCTGCCTCCCTTCCTCCAGCTCCAGCGATGTGCCCCTTCCCCCTGTAGGATCCCTCTCCTCCAGCAACGTCCCGGCCTATTCATTGCATTTTGGTTTGTAATTTTTTCTCGATTTTTTATTCTTTTTAAACTAATCACTGATTCTTATATCAAATGCCTCAGAAAGTTGACTAAAAAAATTCTTCTATCTGATTTTCATTGAATAAGTTTCTGATTTTTATTTCCCCTAGTCATTTCACTTCAATTTCAATAATTTTGTTAGAATTTCTTGTATGTTTTTTCATAGATGTCATTCTGCTTAGGGTATAGACAAATTTATCCAAAGCTTTAAAATTATTTTTGACCGATTATGGTTTATTGAGTGGGAAATAAATCAACCCAGCTAACTGTACTGTGTAAATTTCTGATAACTTCTTGTCCAAATGCTCAAAATTCCTTAAACGTTCACTAAGAATATCTATGAATGGTTTTCCTATGGATTTATTAGGTTCATTATTTTCTTCATGTAAGATTCATATTTATCATTTTTATTATTTAACAAATATTATTACTAGTCATAAAACTAATTAAAACATTAGAGTATATCCTTAGGATACAAGATCTCCCTAATTAGTACCATGTTATCCTCTATTACTATACATAATCCTTTAGCCATCTTGTTCCCTAAAATGATCATCACGGGCATAAAAACTATCATCTATATCTCCATGTGGGACTCCCAAAATGAGGGAAAATAACACTAGGAGTGATGGTATTACATGGATAAGATATTATAGAGGGTGTGATTAATTTCAGAAGGCTTGATAAGACCATGAAATTTATACAAGTAATAAAAGTATATGAAGTGCTTGTGGGTTAGTCTCTTCAAGGGTCCTTTTATACCCTAATCGTTCATTCTCACTCAATCATGGGGAATGGTGTCATATCCTATAGAAATGATAACTAACTTGGGAAAATGATATTCTTTACAAGGTGTTTTACTACTCATATTCCACTATAAACCATCCAATGGACCACTTCTACCAAGATTCCTTCTCCTCCTCAATCCATTTTTTTTATTTTTTAAGAATCCACTTTATGGAAAAGTGGTAACCATACAAAAACTTCTTGAAACCACCCAAATAAACCTCCAGAATGCTTCTGCTAATCCTAACATAAAAGGATTATTGAAACTTATATTCAACTAGAAGTGTTTCATCCACTGAACTCCATCTATTCAACTATATCCATTGAACATCATTCATTTAATTGCTTATGATAATATCCTTCTACTGTCTTGATTCCATACATTCCATGGTGCTAGTAAAATGCCTCCATTTGGGTTCCCATGTGTTATTTCCAGAGTATGTACTTTTGGATCCCCAACAATCAACCCAAAAATAATTTATCACATCAAAACCAACACCCAGACATTAATACTCGTCAATTATTACAAAATGATACACCTAACAATGAACTCATTACATAATGGTCTAACATTAATGATAGAATCCAACCAATACCAGACCTACCTAGTTACATGTGAACTCAACAATGTATTAAGAATAGACATGCCAACAAATTCTATGACATACTTACCACCATATATTTTTTTGTATCCATCGCTCCCCAAAAAATTAGTGCATCTGGTTCTTATCATCACTCAAGTAACATTAGTTCTAAGATATACTCATAACAACCCAACTAACCCATTACATGATCATTGTTCTAGGTTAATGGATTTAATTGTGTTTAGAACCACAACTGACCTAGACATCACGCTAATCTCTACAATATTGATATTTAAGGAAACATCTACCAGGACTAACAATACATATTTGACTTCCTTGGAGTATGTGTTAAGGCAAAGTGAGTGCTGCATGTACTCTTTATGAATCATTAATCCTATTTCCAAAATGATGTATTTTCATGAATTAATTTATTTTGAAGGTTGATATGAAGTAGAGTAATATATTAAACTCATCAATTTTATTTGTTACTAATTAACCAAACTACCATAGTGTCATGAATTACCATAACTTCTCTAGGTGTATAGTCTCTTGATAGAATGTTTCATAGAAGAAATAGTGGAGATACATCCGGTATTATATTCCTCCTTTAATTCCTATATCTATTTTCATATATCATTTACATGTATAACCATTCAACTTAAAAATTTTCATGGAGATGTTTAACTTCTAGATGTGCCATTTTTTTTGAAAAATGAATCAAATACTTTTAATCCAATTTTCAATGTCCTGGGTTGTAATTCATAACTAGGAGACGAATATTATAGATATAAAGATTATAGATAACCATAAACACTATCCATTATTCTTTTACTAGACCTTTATCAAATCATCATAAACTCACAATACACTTACTGTGAAACATACATCCACTAGATCACCCCTTTTTCTTATCCTAAAGGTCCATCATCACTAAAAAACCACTGACCAAGGTCCATAAATTTCTATTTCAAACTTGCATACATGTTGGAATTTTTTTGTTGACCTACTCAACTCATATTATAATGGTTCTGGTCACATTAGTCCTAATCTGACACTTAGTCAATTAGATGAACTATTCATGCTTTCTCTAGAAACACCCATGAAAAACCATATACTTGGTTCAAAATAATAGGGATACAATTAACCCATATACCACTCAACACTATCAATACATTTGGGTTTACAATTGATCTCAACAAATACTAGACAACATGTAGCGTTCCTAGTGTCAAGTAACCTTACAGGATGCCCATATTATTAAAATTATAAAATTTTAATTCTTCCCCTATGATATTTTTATCCCAAAACACCCTATTTATCATCCCATCTGGTTCATGTGACCCTAAGGTGCCTCATACATTCTCCTTCATGGTTCTCCCCTCAAAATTCTACTTCTAAGGTGATTAATCGTGTTTGGGGCTATATTTATGAAGTTATCATCCTCTACTCTCCTCTCCCCCTTAGTTCTTCTTCCATTATCTATTGAGTTACAATTCTCACATGGTTTCTATTTCTGTTTATAGGTGAAGAATGGGGCGAGCATGTAAGATGGGAGATCTATTTTTATGGATGATCGCCTTCTTCTCTCTGGTTTCTCTCCTCATCCTCGTCATCTACCAGGTTATTTCCCTAAATCCTAGATAATGGTTTCCGATTTCAAGCCTCTATTTTTTGTATGTATTCATATGAACTCTTGGATCCTTTTGATATCCCTCAACTGGTGCAAGGTACACAATGTTCTTCATTTTAGTTTTACATGATTTAGGTTTCATACATGGTGATAATGGAAATTTTGGTTCCTTGTTGTTTTCGCTTTGTTGCATGAGTGTCAATCGATCCTAAGAAACCCATCACATACCTAGGCTGAAACTTGGCAGTCAAAAAAATCTCAAAAAGCTCATGCTCCCCTTGCTTAGCAAAAAAGTCGCTTTGCTTCTTTTTGGAACCATTTTCGGTTGCATATGAAGCTTCTGTCCAGGGCTCACCTGCTGTAAAATAATCCAGCAGCTGAAGAGAGCAGAAAATAGGATTATATTGACATCATGCATAATAAAAATATAACAAGATTAAAATCTCAAATAAAACGCATGCATAATTCTTAATTCATAATTATAATTTAAAGGCCAAAACCATCCTATAGGGAGTAGTTCCATAAGAATCACTTTAAATGTTTAAGTTCCTACGCTTGGTGAGTTGGTATGTTAATTATAATTTAAAGGCCAAAACCATCCTATAGGGAGTAGTTCCCTAGGCCTCTTATTGTTATGATAGACATTTATTTCTGGTTGTTTTGGGCTTCTTTATTCTGGAATGTTGCTGAGAGATTTTGGTTTTGTGTATTTGGATTATTTTTGGGTAGTCCTAATCATCATGAAGGTTCAGTTTAAGGTTTTTTAATGGACTAAATTCTGATTGTTTAGGACATTAAATGATTTGGATCCTGAGTCTCTCGGTTTTTTTCTATAACCTTAAAAGGTCAGCTCTTTTTGGCTATGGATGAAGTGGTTTGGATCAGCTTATTCTGCTCAGTTTCCCTTTTCTTTCTTGGAACTGGTTCTGATTTGGTCATTGGAATTCTGAATGGGTTTGAGATGCGACAATTGGATTAAAATTAGTGAATATTTCTATTATTCTGATTTAGTTTGGATTCTTTCTGAATTTCTACATTGATTATCAACTGATCTTCTTGAGACTCTCTGAACCAGAACTGTTTTTCTGAAATTCGGCTATGTCTTTATTTGGTTTCTTCTGTCTTTCTTGATTCCTGAAGTTCTTGATGTTATAACAACTCAACTCTGTCTGTTTCAAGCAATGAAGGTCAATTGATAATATGAAAAGATCGGTCTGGTAATCCCTGATTTATTGGATGGATCTCTCTCATGATCAATCAGCCTAGAAGTTTTGAGGAGACTGGTGATTTTATTTGGTTAAATTTATGTTTTTGTTATGCTTTTCTTGGTTATTCATTGTAATCCTTTTTATCCCTGCTGTTGTAAGCTAATTACACCTCGAGGTTGTATTGTATTCTTTTGCTTTTAATAAATTCCTTTGACGACATGAATTGGGAAACCAGTTCATGTCCCCAACTTCTCAAAAAAAGAGGATGTCTTAGAAGGATAAACACATGTCGTTGGAGGTTTTTTTGGTGAGACAATGATTCCTGGTGAGTTTTAATAAATTATGCCAATTTGAATATTAAAAATATTGTTAACTGATTAGAAAACTCTGATAATCTATATTGATTATAGAATCATTTGATATATCATACTCTATATGCTTGTTAATTATGGTTTTAATTCTGGTTTTCATTCTGCTTGTTATTTTTAATTCCTGGTGAGTTTTCTATTCTTGTTTTGAATTCTTCTTGTTAATTATGGTTTAACAATGCATTATTTTGGTTTTCATTCTGCTTGTTAATTCTGTTTTAATTGTGGTTTTTATTTTGGTTTGCATCTGGTTTTTAAACAATGCATTCTACTTATTAAATATCCTCTTGTCTCACTTTATTTAAAGAGATTTAGATGTTTCAAAATTCATGTTTGAGTATTGAAAACATCTCTGATTTAAACACATCTAATTCATCGTTAGTGATATATGAAGATGTTGTAATTGATGGGGAAGGAGAAGAGGGAGATGGATCACTAATCAGATTCCTACCAGCAACCTTAGGTAAATCCTCCATCAAAATATCTCTCGTAGTATAATCCTAAACTCTAGAAAAAACATTCACTTCATCATTACCACAATCTTCAACAATTTATTAATGAAAAAAACTCATAACTTTCAATTATCTCTTGAATGGTATCCTCTCTAATCAATGATCCTTCCAAAGGATCATATTAGTGGGAAATTTGGTGTTAATGGTGTCTCAAATGTATGAAAAGGGAGTAACAATAAAAACAGCAAGGATCATGTCTTTGTTCATTCATTATGTCCATTTTGAGAAGTCCCTGATGCTAAAAGTGCAACATGGGGCATGCTACTTTATAGAAATTTTTTTACTGCTTAATAATTCATATAGACTTGTATTAAAATAATTAAATTCATTAGATAAAGGGAGATAATGAGGTCTCAAATATTTTTTATAATAAAAATAATTATGAAAAATTACCAGCTTCTGGTATTTATTTGAAAAATTCAGGAAAAAATGAATATAATTTGTGACATGAAGGCTCATGTCCTAGTTCCACGACCTCCATTGCACGTTGGAGGGGCGCTGGTCTAATATATCCCAAAGTGGGAGAGTGTACGTCATAATTTGTGACAGCGAGGCCTGTGTTCGTGCAGCCTCTAACCAGTTCCAGTTGAATCTCTTTTTTCTTTTCTTCTCACATCTGTTGTGGATTCTGAATCAGGTCTGTTAATCTTATTAATTTTCATTTTGGTTTTTATTTTATTTCCTAAATTCTCTAAGTATATCTCTGGATATTTAGATTTTCCTCTCTGGAATCTGTATAGAATCTCTCCTTTTCCCCCCCATTTTTTTCCTGTAATTTACATCACGGAAGTGCTAGTGTATCTTCTGCACTCCCAAAGTTGATTTCTGTGGCTGGTCCAACCTTTTTTGAAAGCAGGTTTTATGTCTTTCAGTTCTGTAAGATTGACTGCTTTAACCTCTCTGAATTGGAAATGGTGGCCACAGGGTTCTCCATTATTAAGGAGGATGGAGTATTCTTTTCTGAAACTATTATTAAGGAGAATGTAGTATTCTTGTCTGTTCAGTCATTGTGAACTATGGGCATTTTCCTAGATTTTCATGATCAATTTTCAGTAATAGTATTTTCCCAAAAAGTGGTAGAATTTTTCAGTTGTGAGTACACATTGGATAAATCTTTCTCAGTAAATAGCTGAGTTTATTTTTTCATTGATTTCATTTAATCTGAGCTTATTGCATTCTCCTGCTGTAGGTCACATCACCCAATCAATAAGCTGTCAGGACTCCAACTAGAGTTATTGGTCTTGCCCAAAATTTTGTATTTGTTTCATTATTTGTATTAAATCATCCATGTCTACTAAGCTAGGTTGGTGACACACTTTCCATTGAAATAATTCACACAAGGCCTTCTGCGCTAAATAACCTCTCACCAATAGGATAAAATGACGAAGTAAAAAATTTGTGCATTGAGATGCACTGAACATTCTGGTTTCAATATGATTCCTTGTGTTTCATTTGGATTTAGTGATTGATTTACTTATTTTCTTCATTTTTCCCTGTCAGTTCTATCCTTTTAGCATCCTCACTCGCATCACACTTAACCAAGCATTGTGGTTCTGTTATGTAGTAATAAAAAACCATAAGGAAGATAACTATTTTATCTTTGACACACTTATTATATTCTATCCTATCATCGTTAGTATCTTTTGCTCCATTTTGTCATGGGGAGACATTGTGCTATGTTTTCTAGAAGCATAACTCCCTCCCATGATTGACACAATTTTACGATAAGAAAAATTAACTCTTTCCTGGAAAGAAAAATTAACTCTTTCCTGTAATATCCAGATAGAAAAAGATGAAGTCACCCTTTTTATGTTCAAGAATTTTGATAATATGTCTTCACTTTGAAGCAGTTTGAATCCATCAAATAAATTAGTGGTAAGGGTTGATTTTTTAGGCTATACTAATCTCAAGTACATCGACCTTTCTTGATAACAATATCCAAGTTCTGAACTCTGTTGATGTTTGATTGTTACCATGATATCCAATATTTCATTTGAATTTCCTTCTTAATCCATCTCTATCCAGACACTGAAATAACGGAGTGGGATAAATTTTCTATAGCTGGGCCAAACAAGTCGGCGACATGGTTAGTGGCTTGTACTTTGGAATCCAGCCCCCAAAAATTGGATTTCTAGCACTGTAGCTTCATGGTATGAATTGTTTTACTAAACAAATGGTTGGCCATTAGGTACTACTTCCGATGATAAACTGTCATCACAAAATCCATTATTTTCTTTTTGTAAATTAATTTATATCGGGTAGTTTCAGCCAAATTCTTACTAAAATAGGCAATTGGGTGACCGTCCTCCCAAAACAATGCCTACTTCCTTCCCTGAAGCATCATGTTTATCAATTTTATTTATAGTTCCTGATGCTTTTTTATAGTAACCTAAGGATTAAAAACTCCCTTACCCCTTTCTTTCATATTTTAACCTTGACCAGAAGATGATGCACCCAATTTTATGAGGTTCCATGGCCACCTCTTTATTGTTGCTTTTATTTTTCACCATTTGTAAATACAGGAACAATTTTTAAAATGTTAGAAATTTTAGTTTGGGGAAATATAAGGGTGTTTACATGTGATCTTAAATGATGAAACATAGAAAGTGAATGAATTTTTTCACCTATTGTAATTACAGGAACAATTTTACGCCAGCTAGAGGTATTGGCTGGGTGTGGGGGGAGGGGGGCTGGGTGCAGGGGTTGGGGGGCTGGGTGCAGGGGGTAGGGCTGGGTGCAGGGGTGGGGATGGGTCTGGGTGCGGGGTGAGGGTGGGATTGTTGTAGGTTGGGAGGGAGTCTAGGGGGTAGGGATGGGTATATGGGTGTAGGGTTGGGTGCAGGGAGTGGGGGATATAAAAAATTAGAACCTTGAAAATGAAATCCAATGAATTGAGAGGATTATTTTTATATCAGCCTTATTTTTTGAATTCTCAGCTTGGAATTTTGAATCCTCTAGTAGAATTTCATTAGCTTTAACAAGAGATGAATGATTTTGATACTTTTTCAATATGAATTTATTTAGGGCTTTTATAGTATGAACATTTTTATTAATTGAACACTTTTTCCAACTCTGCTTATGTTTTAACAATGCATTGAAAACAATGCATTCTGGTTTAATAATCCATTATTCATTCTGGTTTTCATTCTTCTTATTCGGTGTGGTTTAACAATGTATTATTCATTCTGGTTTAATAATGCATTATTCAATCTGGTTTTTATTCTGGTTTTTAAACAATGCATTATAGTTTAAAAATAAATTGAAAACAATGCATTCTAGTTTATTAATTGAAAAATGCATTGAAAACAATACATTGCATTTCCATTGATTTTTCATTCTGGTTTTCTTTGATTTTTCATTCTAGTTTTCTTTGATTTTTCATTTTGGTTTGCAGTTTCAGGTTTCAGTTCCAGGTTTCTGGTTTCATTTTGGTTTTCATTCTGGTTTGTAAGTTGTAGGAGAAAGGTTGCATTCTGGTTTTCATTTTGGCTTGCAGTTTCAGGTTTCATTCTGGTTTTCATTTTGTTTTGCAGTTTCAGGTTGCAGGTTGCAGTTTCTTCACTGTTGCTGGTTGCATTCTGGTTTCATGATTCACTTTGTAGAGGCAATGTGTGTACTTTTTCAGTGTGCAGTTTATTCTGGTTTCACTTTTGCAGGTTGCACTTTGCATTCTGGTTTCAGCACACTTTTTAGAGGCAAAGTGTGCTGGATCTCCAGAAAGTATCTATACCGACGGTTCTTTAAACTGTGGGTATTTATGTTGCTGCAAAAACCATCTATACCCATGGTTTAGAGAACCGTGGGTATAGATGTATACCCACGGTTCATGTAAAACGTGGGTAATATGATATTTCAGTGGGCTATACCCACAGTTCTTACAAAACCGTGGGTATAGGTCTATATCGACGCCACTTCAGCGCACGGTTAATGAAACCGTGGGTATAGACTATATTTCCAGTAGTGTTTTGTGATATTTTTGACTGTGGATGTGTTATTTTTATACCATTCATGGTTTATGGAGAATGTATTAACATTTCGTATGCTAGTTTTAATACGAATGTTTATGTTATGTTTAATTCTGTTCATATGAGGAATGCATTGGACTTAATAAGTTATGGGTAGAGCCCGCTATAGCTCCTCGATGCATCGGTAGGTCTCATTATCCAAACTAGTGTTTTTTCACAAGGCCTTGACAAAATCTTATTTGCATTCTTGGCATAAGGCCTTGACTATGTGGTTATGATAGTCTGGAATTATGCATTCCAACATTATGAAAGTGGTTATTGATATTGAATGTGATTATTCGACTGGTAGAATACCCATGTGAATAAGTAAATGGAATTATTTCATTTTATCTTTTCCATATTATGTTTAAGTTCAAGTTTAAAAGGCTTTTGTTTTAGTTGTACATTGCCATAAGTGTTTATGTTTATTTATGAAAGTTTCTGCTATATTGTTATCCTTACTGAGCATCTGAGCTCACCCCCTTCAATGTTTTATTTTTCCTAGGATGTGAAGAAGTATTTTATGAATGACCTGTAGGGATAGTATGAGGGGATATGAAGACAAGATGTTGTTTTAGTTTTTTTCACTTTATGTTGTAATGTAAAACTTATGAATATATATAGTTCTTCTAAGGATACTAAACATATCGGTCTTTCAAGACTCGATCTTTTTTGATCATGAAAATATTATGTAAAAATGCACTGACTCTGAGTAACTGGGGTCGGGGAGTTACAATAACTTTCTAGTATTTCTCTTCAAAAAATGAATTTTTTTAATCACATTAAAATTATTGATACAATTGATTGTTTTTTAGACCCTTTGACTTTGAGACCTACCCTACATCTGATCCTTGTAAAACCCTTAGAAACCATGAACTGCCTTGATAAGAAGCTACATTACAAACCTATTTTCCCTCCCCACCATAATACTTTCAAAATTTTGAATGATTATTCATTTGAGATTTAATGAGGGATTTTTTTCCATTCATGGTATATTTTGTTAAGAAACCATGCATTTAAGTGTGTGAGAGAATTTCACTTGTTCACTTGGGCATAAGGGTTCCCAACCACTATTCATAGTATTCTTAGTTGTCCTATATTGTAAAAAAGGGATGTTATTTATTCCTTATAATTTCTTGATGGTTGTGGGCCCATATTGGTAAGGAAATTTCATCATGGTGATGAGTATATTTTGATGGATCTTGTTGGGGTTGCGTCTTCAATAAGATTTATTTTGAATATGGTGCATTATT
Source organism: Viscum album (assembly GCA_963277665.1). Lineage (NCBI taxonomy): Eukaryota > Viridiplantae > Streptophyta > Magnoliopsida > Santalales > Viscaceae > Viscum > Viscum album. The sequence continues at coordinate 650,526,405 of OY728119.1, forward strand.
GTTTAAGAATTCAGCCTCATTTTTCAAGCCTTTGAGTTTATTTTTCACATCATTACCTACCAACCCTTGGACTCAAAAACATTTGAACCTTATTGAAAGCTCTCATGATTTTTGTGATTTGACTTCTAAAGTGGAGATTTAGAACACTTAAAAGCCTATGGATAGAGTGAATATACTTAATATTGAGCATAAATATGATAAAATAATCTTGAGTGATGAGTGTGGTACTTTTTGGTGAGGTAAATCATCAAGTGGAATGTTTATTTATGAAAAGTTAAACAATGTGGATAAAAGAGAATGAAAATATTTAATTGAATTATATAGGTGGCATGAGTAGAATATATTTGGAACTGATCTATGTTTTGTGCCTTTTAAAATCCTCTACTATGGATATAGTATTTATAAGTATAATTAGTTGAATTCTCCCCTTTTTACAGTATGTATTCTGTTAATTTGATGTTGCTATTTTTCTTGAGGGAAAGAAAATGGCTATGTGTGGGGGAGTTTAATGTACCCAATTTGTGTTTACATTTTCATACATTCTATTGAGTATCAAAACATGTTTTCACCAGATATATGTTGTTTTAGAGATAAACTGATTTAATTCGGTGATCATGATGATATTCAGGAATTTTCAAACCTAAGAAAAAAATTACGTAAAATAAATAAAAAGTTCACAAACACATGACATGTACTTCGTATATTCACGCCATGAACCATTTCCCAGACACAGATCGACCAGACTGAGTACACACCCATCTTGCCGACCAATATTCACATGCCACGTACAATCTATTTACATGCTGTCTACCCCATTCCAGAAGAAGTTGGTAGCTGAAGTTGATACTAAACTCCATGCGGGGTAGCGATACATGCTATGTACCCCCACTAACCAACCACCAATGCCTTTAAAGTAAAGGGCGGTGTGAAAGATCACCTACTAGTGGCGAAAGAGGAGCCAAGTCAAGTTGACCAGAATAAATTCCATGTACTTTATGGTACACACCTTGTATTTTTATATACTATAAATAAGAGGGAAAACCCTCCAAATTTGGACATAGATGGAGGGGAAAACTAGAGACACACAACAGGAGAAGAAAGAAGGGAGAATAAGAGAGAGAAATACAAAGAGGGAAGATAAGAGAGGAGGTGATACCACTATATCATCATGAATATCTTCAATATGAATTTGTTGCGATCATTATTTCATTTATAATGAGTATTTTAGTCATTAGCTACTCCATGTGAAGCTAAATCCCCCATGTGTTGGGATTGTGGATGATTATGGTTCGTTATTAATCAATTGTCTTATTATATTTGTGTTATTTATGCTTCTCTCATAATCCCTCGAAACCTCTTGCTAAATATCATTGGAAAACCCATATTAGACCAATAACAAAATTTTTATGGATCTTCATAGGAATTAAGATAAAGTACACCCATGATCATTGGGTGCAATTATCATCTCAAAATGGTCTAAAATTAATAAAATTAATAGGAATCAAATTCCAGACCAAGGAATTAGTCTCTATTAATTCAAAAGAAACTTACCAAACCAATGGGGTTCTGTTATATTGGAAACCCAGAGATGTGAGTTATTATTAATATCACAACATGATTAAAAAATCAATTTATCGATAACCTTGAAAAATCTATATACCCAACACATTTTTTCCATTTATCATTAGAAATAATTTTACATTTTTCTTGGTCTTTAAGGTAACTCATCAAAGAAATTGAAGAATTGATTACTCTATAAAAACATCTGATATCGAGTCTAAATTTAATTTATCTTCACTTAATTCATAACAAACTAGAAAAACAAAATGCAATGACTCTCTCCCTATGGATCGACCCCATACTTGCACTATACTAGTAATAAGTTTGAGTATTTTAATTTGGTATTCCAAATGTAACACTTTAGATAAAATGACACCAAGGATTCTGGCCAAAACCAAATCATCATAAGAGGGGATTCGTCAGGATTTCTCATGAAGTAGAGTTGTGGTATAGGGTTCCTAGTTGCCTGGATAGAAGAGCTTTCAGACAACCGAGGGTAGGTCCCAACCCTCATAATCCCGTTTCTCCATGGGTGGTGACTCTCATGACTTTTCCAAGGGTTCAAAAACATGTTTTTCTTTAATAGGATGAGCTCATTAGTGGTGAGAGTACTCAACCTTTTTGAGCAGGAATCGTGCATAAGGTGTTCTAATTCAGGTTCTTCCGTTGAGGTAGTTTCAGCCATGACAACTGAAACATGATGCTATAGCTTGAGATTATCAGAGAGGAGATGAGGTAGGCAGAGGAAATCCCTAAGATTCTTCTCATCCTAAAAGACTATAGAACAACCGTGGAGGTGGTTGTCACCAGTGTTAGAGTGGCCGCAGAGAAGGTCATGGTTAGCTTCATTCCCTGGAGTTGCCAGCGCCAGACGATCCAAACATCGTTTGAGGTAACCTTTTCTTTTTTTACACTTGGGTACATTATTTGTTTTATTCATGAGCTACACACTCTTTAATATCACCTACCCTAGTCTATGCTTTGATACACGAGGTAGAGAGGCTTCCAGTTTCCTTGGATTTGACTTTGCTAGTTAGAAGTTGAGCTTATCTATATGATGCATGTAGAGACTGTGAGTTAGTGCTGGGGAAGCACCGCTATTTGAGAGGCTTCCTGTGTTTACAGATACAACCCTATGACATCATCCTCAGCATGGGCTAGCTATATTTGGTGTAGACTATCATGAATTTATTTAGGATACATGTTGGGTCTTATAATACCGATGGAGAGCCTACAACGTTTGTTGGAAAATGAGACCCTCAGATGGGTCATAATCATTTTCCATCCTTGTCTTTATTGATGGTCATTCTGATATTGAGTTCACCAGAGGTTTACCAGTTAGTGTTTCCCAGGGTTATGGATGTGTACCCTAATGTTTTTCCTAAGGAGTTTTTGGTGTTACCCCCTCAACGAGAGATTGAGTTTGGGATAAATCTACACTTGAGAGCTTCTCCAATCTCAATATCTTCATATAGGATGATGCCTTTTGAGTTTTGGGAATTGTGAGTACAGGTCGATGATCTATTGCAGCAAGGTTTTGTTCGAAAGATTGTGTCTCCTTGGGGTGTATATGTTTTTTTTCATGAAGCAGGCCAATGCCAGTTTTCATCTTTGTATCGATTATCATCGTTTGAACAGGGAAACAATGAAGAATCCCTATCCTCGGATTGATGATTTATTTGATCAACTGAAAGAATATATTTGGTTCTCGAATATTGAAATATGATCAAGATATTATCAGATGCGGGTAAAAGATGAGGATATTTTGAAGATATCTTTATGATGACATCTTGGAAATTATGAGTTTATTGTGACACTATTCAGTGTGAATAACAATCCAACTCTATTCATGTGTTTGATGAATGAAGTGTTCAGAGTTTTATTAGATCAGTTCATGGTGGTTTTCATCGATGCATCCTCGTATAATTTTCATATGGGGAGGATTATGCAGAGCATCTAGTGCCGTTTGGGGAGTTTTTCATCATCAAAATCTGTTCAGGAAGTTGTCTAAGTGTGAGTTATGGGATCATGAAGTTCGTTTCTTAGGTCATTCTGTGTCCTAGTGAGGAGTATTTGTGGATCCTTCGAAGATCGTGAAAATCATTTCTTGGGTAGACTAGTGTCCCAAGGTATGACAATATCCATCCTCCAATATATAATAAATATTTTTCATCTCAACAACCGAACATTCTGAGGTATGATGATTTCTGTACTCCAACAATCTCGGCCCATTAGTTTCAAATATAAATGGAAATCATCATCCCCCAATGGATGGTCTCAACCACAATCTCCTATGGATTTCTATAGTGAGAACTTCCTCCATAATTGATGGTCAACACCATCCCCTATTCCACTATACAATAGAGGCCTCCAATCACAATGAGGGGTCAACACCGCCTCAACTGTGTCCTATCTGTTTTCACACGGCTCTAATGGAAACATTTTCCACAAAAAATTAGTGACAATCACCAATATTTCCTAATCCATACCATCTGGAAACCTCATTACTAAATGTGAACCACATCACCCAATTTACGATGGCCATCACTACCCCAAGTCTCATGGGCCATGCCCTTAGCCTGACGACCTCATCCCTTCAATATCGACGAACCATGACACCTCAACTTGGTGATCAACATCACACTATTTATCTCAGGACATGCCCAAAATGTTCCCATGAAACCAATTTAATCATATCATAATATAATTAATTAGAAAATCCCCATACCCAACTTAATGCACTTTTAAAGAAAGAGCATGACCATCAACATCTCACAATATTTACACAATTTAAAAACATACATTAATTAATTAAGGGTTTCACCCAGAAAACCTAGATGTGTGTATTTAATAATTAACCCCATAACAATAGTATATTTAAGGATAAATCCAGACACCACATATCGAGTGGAAGTCATATCCACCAATAGATCTTGAATTGGAGCTCGAACGAAGGAGGGGGATCAAAATCCTCATAGGGGAAGAAAGGAGCTCCCACGGTCTAGAGGAGAGGTATTGTGTGTGGGAGAATGAAAAGGGGAGGGGGATTATTAAATAAGTGGAGGGGAAAAGGGCAATTTTCCCTTTTTTAAAAAGTCACATGGTTACTTCAGGGTTTGTAAAACCGTGCGCCAATCGTGCGATGATCATTGTCCAAGAGCACCACAAATCGCATGGTTCAAGCGCACTATTAGTTGAATTGTGTTCCTAACCTTATAAGACTCTCTAACCCACTAAACCCTCTTGTATAGTTCACTGGGAACACCACATGGTTAAAACAAACCGTGAACCTTTGAAAAACATGCAACATAGTTTAGGCCGCATGGTTAGGAAAACTATGTGCCAACCATGCACCTCTGTGTATCTTTCTCAAAATTGGGTTTCCATAGCCTGATGGTTTCGAATCCCATTAAAACTCTTGAGGAACTCACTGAGACTTAAAAACCATCTAACAAAGATATAAAAATGCATCCAAACCCTAAGGATTAGGTTCCAAATCCCAAAATTAAAGTTGGTCCATCCGCTAAATATAAAATTCAAATTTAATCAGGAAAATGACCCGTTCAAAAACCTAGGATGTTTCAACCTCCCCACCTTAAGATAGTTCATCCTTGAGCTATGTGGATTTATTCATAGATGAGACCAAATATACCCATTTCATTTACATTAACATGGTCTACTCTGGTTATTAGTAACTATCAATTCCCCTTGTGTTGCTCTCACCCCATGAATTACCTACTAGGTCACTTCTTAACCCAAACTAGAATTTAACATCATGATGGTTCCTCAGACCATCCCCAGAAATACATGTCCCCACATGAAATATCGTCATTCCTTTAACTTATCTGGTGATAAATTACACCTATGTCATACCCGAATCCCATCAAATATTGCATCTCATCAGATGCCCATTTCTTACCCGTGCAACACATGAAATCCATGAGTCTCACATATCATCAGATTCCCAAAGGTCCCACATCACAAAAAATGCTAAAAAGTAACCCCAAATAATATATATATATATATATATATATATATGCATGACCATAAAATTCTTGATGCATGTCCACCTCATACAAAACACGCATCACACCTAATTCCCACATACTAACCAAAAAATAGTTAGTTTAATTAAAACACGTGCACCTCATGCACCCATATCCTCCATGCCCAAAAATAAAAGTTCATGCCATGATCAAGGTGTAACTCTAATTGTCATCGGTTCCTTGGTCTGATCTAACCCTACCAGATCAAAGACATACAACAAGCCTGAAGCACGACTACCTGATGCCTAACCTCCTTGAGGAGCTGAACCAACTACCAGCCATTGTACCCATTATTGTGTATCTCTATTTCACGACCTGTGCATGAAATAATACTTGCTACCGTCTCTTGGTACTACTCCTGGTCCGACCTCAAATCTCCGAGTCTGACTCGGTCCCTAGCTCCTTTTCAAGATGGCTTCCCACAGAACATATCTGGATGCCCTATCTGACCACATAACCAACACTCATTTGGATCCTAATCACATTGAGTCCAAACATGATTCAGATATCCACACTAGAAGAAAACTGTCAATGAACCACTCCATGATGGCCTACTCAAGTCTCTGACTTGACTTTCCTACTGAGACTCTTCACATTATAGCTTCCAACTACCTGAAGCATCACCTCTAAGGTCACCTGATGCCATCACCTGACTTGAATATGACTGTTCCATCAAGTTTCCCTCGACTATCAGTGGCTGATTATCCACCTATGAAAATTAGGTTTGTTTCAAGATATTCACCTGAACCCTGATGGCATTCTGAAATCCATCCTCGAACCACCTCACCCTGACGATGTCGTAACCCACCATAGTAGGTGAAAAACATGATAAGTCTGTGAAACTAGCTGCATAATCTATTACATATGCATATCCTTACTGTAGGTTCATGAACTCATGGGATCTATCCACCCTCAAAATCTTCGATAAAAAGTGCTCGAAGATACTGACCTCAAAATACTTCCATGCCAGTCCCTTATGTCTATCAACTTGCACCTATAAATCCCACTAGCACTTTTCCGATCCTTTGAGCATGTAAGTAGACATATTCAAACTATGACTTGGGGGTGTCTCAAGCTGATCGAAAATCATCTTTACAGACCGGATCCAATTCTATGCTTCCTGTGTTCCGCCCTATCCCTAAAATAATAGTGGGTACTGAGACTGGAACTAATGAGTCAAATAATTTATGGATAGCTCAGCTCCCTAAGATCCCCTTTCAATACCCTTAATGACTCAAACCATGATCACCCTAAGTTGATCCTCTATCCATAGAACAAAATCTTCCATCTATTGTGACTGGAACTCCTGTACTTGTGGCTCATGATCATCTCGACCCTCAGGTGCCTCATCCCGATCCTCAAGGGCCTCATACCATGCACACAGTAGCAACACTATATCTCCTCCCTCCTGACGCTCAACTGAAATCCGTCTAGGTGGCATCACACTAATGATCAAAAACTATGGTCAATACAACCATAATAGTCATATATATCACATATAGGGAAATGTATAATAGGAAACACATCTCACCACCCTTACACTCCCCTATCACACCCATTTCATATGTCATCCGACCTCATGGATCATTACCTACCCATATCAAAGTCATGAATCACTTATCATCCAAACTCATGTACCCTTTCCTACCCATAACAATGTTAGGCATCACATATCATGTATATTAGATATCATCAATCTGGGGTGCTTGAGTGGAATTCCACCAAAAGGCTATGCAGGAAAACACCGTTTAGATTTTTGTTGACATTTTAAATATCTCACCCCCTTATCATTATCCCTGAATACCCATATCTATGTTAGGCCCATATATTCCATACATGCATAAAATCACATACTGATCTCATCAGGAACTACACACCTAGGCTGGCTGAGTAAAATGCCACCATAAAGGCTAAGCAGGAAAACACTGTCTAGATTTTTGTTGAAACTGTTGTAATAGTAGGTTCTCTAGACCCAATATGAACAGTAATTTTGATTAACATATCATGTATAAATTTAGATATACATGTTGTATTGTTATCGTTATGTAATGCCCCGGACCTCTCTGGTCCATTCCTTTGTGAAAATATGATGTTTTAGTGTTCCAGGAGGTCAAGGTGACTTATCCCCAACACTTTTCCAATTTTCCAATTCTGTGAACAGTTCTAACAGTAGACCATTATGAATAGTGCATCAGTAACCTTAGGTGAATAGTTTCAACGATAGACTGTTATGAACAGTGCAATAGTGACCTTCTATGAACAGTTCCAATGGTAGACCATTGTGAATAGGGAATCAGTTACCATAGGTGAACAGTGCAACATTGACCTTCTATAGACAGTTCCAATGGTATACTGTTGTGAATAGTGCATCGGTAACCTAAGGTAAATAGTTCTAATGGTAGACCGTTGTGAATAGTGAAACGGTGACATTCTGTGAACAGTTCCAATGGTAAATCATTGTGAACAGTGCATCAGTAACCTTAGGTGAAGAGTTCCAATGGTAGACCATTGTGAATAGTTCAATGGTGACCTTCTATGAACATTTTTTCTAGAACGGTGAGGTTCATGAATAGTGTTTTCAGAATGGTGAGGTTCCAATGATGAGTTTCATGAACAATGTTTTCAGAATGGTTATGTTCCAACAGTGAGGTTCATGAACAGTGTTTCTAGAATGATGAGGTTCCAACGGTGAGGTTCATTTATAGTTTTTCCAGAATGGTGAGGTCCCAATGGTGAGGTTCCAATAGTGACCTTTTTCCTTTGCCAAATTTGGAGTTCATGAACAATGTTTCCAGCATCCTACAGTTTCTTCCCTTTGACATTTCCTTTGACATAAAATGCATTTAAATCCTTGTTTTTAAGGAATCTTTGGCCGATTCAAAGGACATAACTACTATATTAATTATTAATAAGGCTCAGGATGTTTTTACTTGGTCAAACCACGTGGTTTAATACGATTCTTTTTTAATGGGAAATCAAGCGTATCTTAAACCGTCACTCCATTAAATCTTTAGAAGGGACAATATATCTTCCTCCCTTGTTCTTTATTTTTTTTCTCTAGTGAGAGACACTCGAAACTTTCCTTCCTCCCTGTAGGAATCGTGAGATCAAACTTTTCCCTGTGGATTGGTTTCCCTTGATGTTCTTTTTACTACAAGTGCACCCCCTGTTTCGATTCAAACAAGGAGTATCCATCGATCTTTGATATAAGGTATGTTTTATCATCATTATTTTGGGGTTTATCTTATATTGTTTCTCTTTTACATATTATAAAATGTGATCTCTATGCTTCTAATGGAGTATTCTTGGGTTCAGTTAGTGTGTTCGTACCGTGGCATCCTCGGGTGGATGCAGTTGTCGCGAGAGGAGGTGATCGTGAACCGTTGTGTGGAATGTTCTCGTATAAAGAATTTCAAGAACCATTTGAGGTAGGGGATTCATTGCTTCTCTTTTCTTATATGTGCAACTATATAGTTAGCATGTTTTATCCCACTGGATGACAATGGAATTGACATAATAAATATTTGAACCAGATAAATAAATTGATATCGATCATATGTTATTGCCTCTTGTTTTTCTAGATAGTGTGATATCTATGGTTGATTTATTAAGATGTTCGTTCTTGATGGAAATTGGTAAAGAACTTAAAGCTGGGAATAAATTGATAACTGTTTGGCTAAAGATAAAGAGGCATGAAATGAATCTAGTTCTTATTATTATAATTTGATGTTAATAAAATTGATGTAGTATGCATGTTTAATAAATTTGTGATAGATTTTTGTTTATGTTACCCAATGTTGGAACCTATAAATAATATATAAGTCAATTCCAGATGGATTAAATAACGGGTTGTTTGATAAAAAGATAATTCCTTGTAGGGTTCTAATTTACCCTCTTTATTATTAAAGGGCCAAGAACCCAATTGTTAAGATATTTGTTTTCATGCTACTTGTGTTGTGATGTGAGTCTGGATGGCTGTTGTGATATGTGGGGGCATGGAGACCTTTGGTTGTGGCGGCAGATGACACCTAGAGTGGAGAGATGCATCAGTTTATGCATTTGGGTGTTGGGGAGGACACAAGGGATGATGGAACGAGATGTATGTGATTGTTGGATGCTTGTTGATTCTTATTGGTTGATTATTTTCTTTACTTTTTCCCACTACTCAAGGTAGCTGTTCTTGCTTACCCTTCTTCTAAAATATGTTAAGACACGCGGGGTATGTCACGTGCTTTCTGTGTTTAGCTTCTCAAGGTAGGATGGGTCTACGTGCTTTCTATAGGAAAAAAAGACTCGACAGGTAGTACATTTACTCACCGTGTTGATCCCCCTTGTGTTTAGTAGCATATGTTGTTTTTCTAGAATGACTAGGAATATGGGAATGTAATTCGATAATGAATAATTGAATAAATGATGTTAACCCATGGGGTTGGAGTTTGCTGGAACATAATGAAGAGGTTGTAATTTTGAAGGAACAATGTACTTTGGGAGTGATTCTAATGAAGTTTAATGTGAAATTTTTATTGGTTAATTAATGTTTAAATAATTAATTAATGTAAAGTGGAACCGATAAAAAGGGAATGAAGTAAGGAAATGATGTTTTTTAAATGGTTGTGTGCATATAGGATACCTAGTCCTAGAAGTGGCATCCTAGAGTTTGAGAGACATTAGCTGCAGTTGAGTCTATGACTAGATTATTCCCCTAGTGTGGTTTTGAGATATAGTATATTCTGTACTTTTTGTGTTTCTATACACTACTCCACCCTGTCAGTGAGGGAAACTGACACCTCGGGGATTCTGAGTCCTAGGGGGTGTTTTCCCCAACATTCCGGTGGGAGGATGGGTGGATGACTACCCCTTTGTCCCCGATCTCTTCTCTTGGTAGATACTTGTGCTGGTAGGCACAGTGGTTAGTTTTCCCCATATATGAGTGTAGAGGGATGTAAGGGATTGTGGTTATTCACACACATATATTCTGGATATAGTATCCTATGGACTACTATAGGTGTAACATGTATAGGTTGTGATGGCTTGAAGATCCTTACTCAGTGTATGGGCTGTAATGGATTGAGGTATAATACTCAACATATGATACACGTTATGCAAGATGTAGTGGCTCCCAGAAAACTACCTGGTTACTATCTTGCATGGACATGGTGGTTCTGTTGCATGAGGAGCATATTGTGGTGCTTTACTCAGGTGTCTGCAGACAAGCCTTTTTGGAGAGAGATTCTTAGTACGTGCGACATTGGGGAAAATTGGAAAACTAGTGGGGAAGTAGTAGCAGGGTACCCTTGATATTCTTTATTATATGATATATTCTTGTATGTGTTACTTGGTGAGAGTATCCATGGTGAGGATGGGAACTTAGTATACCTGTTTAGGTGACGAGTCATCTTCTCTTGTTTTTCACTATGCTTTACCATTCTTTCTTTACTTTTTCATGAGAGGCTTCAGGGAGGATCCTACTGAGTATACTATTATACTCACCCCTTTGTAATATAAACTTTTTTATGGTCACTTGGAGTAGGTTATAGATCAGTCTGGTGTTTACTAGATTGGGGTTGCAGGAGCTGTTCGGGCTTGTGGTTGTTGCTGTTTTACTTTCTTTTGGGTACTTACAGTTTTTCCGCTTTCAGTTGTAGTAGTTTTTCATGACATTTCATATATGTACTTGGGTTTTCATTTATGTTTCTATATGAGTTAGAGTTGGTTGGTGTCTATCTTATCTCTCTCTTCTGCATGTGTTCTCTTAGAGGGTAATGCCTCCCATCTGTGTGTTTTCTATACCCTCGGTGTTAGTCACCAACCCAGGGCCTACTGGAGGCAGTACTCGGGGGTCATTATCTCCCTTATCACATTGCTGGACCAGGAGGGGTACACTTTGTCGGGAGGGGGTCGTGAGAGAGTGGTATCATCGATCTGGTTGAGGGATTGGATGGAGTTTAGAGTTAGGCACAAGTGAGGTTGCATGGTTTGGTAGAGAAACAATGTCATTCATGTTTAGTAAGTGATGTAAACACTGAAGAATGGATGAGACACAGGAATTTAGGGTCCTCTATGATCTGATGTATGAACCATTATGTTTATAGTGGCTACTAAACAAGGTGATACTAGTTACAGGGTAGAGACCTAGGAAAGGATCATGCATCATTCTTATTTGTGCCTATGTTTTAATGGGTAGACCTTAGGATATGATAACCTAATATGAATAAAAGAAAATAACTAATTAATTAATGACAAGTCTTCCATATTCTAGGTTTAGGATCCCTAAATGTTTGTTATTTTATAGGTATGGCTCCAGGTCGACATCCTCGTCAGGTTTGCGCAGAAGAAGTCCAGTAGGCTGTGCCAGTAGATTGTTTTCAGTTAGAGGTTGATGATGATGAAACTTGGAGGAAGACACTCCGAGAGTTTTAGTGAAAGAGTCTGCAGAAGTACGAGGGATCCGTTTCAGATGAAGTCATGGAAGACTGGTTAGAGGAGGTCGATATCGGCTTCAGTTCAATACGTGCTTGGAAGGAGCACTGGGTGTCCTTGGCTGTGAAGATACTATGTGGAGCAGCGAGGCAGTGGTGGTTCTTGTTCCTCGGGGATCGCGACGAGTCAGCAATCTCATGGGAGGAGTTCTGAGACAAGTTTGGAGTAGAGTCTATTTCTTTAACCGTGAAGGTGACCAATTGTCAGGAGCTTTTTACTCTTCGACAAGAGAGCTCCAGTGTGTGAGAGTTTGGAATCCATTTTAGGAACCTTTTACGATATGTTTCGGTCCTGTTTCTAGATGAGGAGGCCAGTGCGAGGCATTTCGAGGAGGCTTTGCATCTAGAAGTCCAGTGCCAGGTCACCCCATTTATGCTGAAGACATATCTTGAGGTGTTAGAAAGGGAATAGGTTTTCGAGATAACTTTGGCTATAACCGGATCATCACTAGAGGGGAGTCATCATGATTTCTGAAGAAGCAGAGCTATGGTCTGGGGTTCCCAGTTTTCAGGGAAGAAGTGTTTCTGTTTAGCCGGGGGTAGGTACCACCCCTTCACATCTCATTTCTCTGGGGGAAACAGCTCTCAGGCCTATGACAAGGGATCATGCGCTTGTTTTTGTTTTGTTGGTCGAGTTCATCAGTAGTGAGAGTGCCCAAAATTTTAGAGCAGTCATCGTGCACTAGGTGCTCCACTCCAGGTTCCTTCATTGAGGCAGTTCTAGTCGAGGCAAAAACAATAGGTTGCACAAGATTTAGATCAGCAGAGGGTATATGGGGCAAGAAGGGGACCACCCATGATGCTACCTATCCCTAGAGAGTAGAGAGCGACCGTGGTGGTGGTCGGCATCAAGGTTAGAGAGGTCGTGGAGGAGGTTGTGGTCAGCTTCATGCTCTAGTGTTGCCAGATCCAAGCGATCCAGACATCTTTTGAGGTACCCTTTTCTTGTTTTCTACCTTGTTTTATGCCTTGTTTGATTCAGGTGTGACACACTCCTTCATATCACCTACCCTTGTCCATGCTTTGGGACTTGAGGTAGAGAGGCTTCCAGTGCCCTTGGTGTTGACTACACCAGTTGGAGGTCGATTTGACTTATTTAAAGAATGTAGAAACTATGAGATAGTGTTTGGGAAACAACGTTCATGGGGATATTTCCTATGTTTATTAATAAAACCATATTATGTCATCCTCAACATTGATTGGTTGTATTTTTTACAGGCTATCATGGATTGCTTCAGGAGGCAGGTCATTTTTTTCGATGTGGATGGAGATCTGGTGGTGTTTGTTGGCGATCAAGATCCTCGGATGGGTCAAAGGCGTGTTCCATCATTATCATCCATGATGGCTGAGATGATGTTGATCTCTTCAGTGGTTCAACATTTGGTGTTTCCTAGGGTTTTAAAAGAGTACCCTGATGTATTTACAGAAGAGATTGTAGAATTACCCCCACGATGAGAGATAGAGTTTGGGATTGAACTACAACCAGGAGCATCTCCTATCTCTATGTCTCCATATAGGATGGCCCCATCCGAGTTACAAGAGTTACGTATACATCATGATGGTCTGTTACAGTGTGGTTTTGTTCAGCCGAGTGTGTCACCGTGGGGTGCACCAGTTTTGTTCATGAAGAATGGTGACAACAGTTTGATGTTGTGTGTCGATTATATTCACTTGAACAAAGTGATAATAAAGAATCACTATCCTCTTCCACGGATTGATGATTTATTAGATCAACTGAAGGGTGAATTTTGGTTCTCAAATATTGACTTGTGGTTAGGATATCATCAGATGCGTGTGAAGGATGAGGATATCCCGAAGACTGCTTTCTGTTGTCATCATGGGCATTATGAGTTCGTTGTAATGCCATTCGGCATGACAAATGCTCCAGATGTGTTCATGGGATTGATGAACGCTATGTTTCATGTGTTCCTGGACAAGTTCATTGTAGTTTTCATCGATGACATCCTTGTGTACTCCACATATGAGGAAGAGCATGCAGAGAATCTACACGCCATTTTGGGAGTTATTAGACAACATCAGCTGTTTGGGAAGTTGTCGATGTGTGAGTTTTGGGCTCAAGAAGTCTATTTCTTTGGACATGTTGTGTCCCAACAAGGAGTAGCTATGGATCCATCAAATATAGAAGCAGTTGTGTCTTGGGCATCTCCCAAGACAGTGTCTGAGGTGTGAAGTTTCCTTGGTCTCACATGCTACTACAAGAGGTTCGTAGCTGATTTCTCACGTGTTGCGACTCCTCTAATAGCTTTGACCAGGAAGGAATGGGCGTTCATATAGACTGATCAGTGTTAGTAATCTTTCTAGTATCTAAAGGAGGAGACCCTTAGAGTTTAATTTTGGTGATCATGTGTTTCTGAAGGTGACTCCCCATCGTAGGTAGAGAAGGTTTGGTCATAGGAGTAAGCTTTCTCCCCAGTTTGTTGGGCCTTTCGAGGTGTTATCTCATGTGGGAGTTGTGGTGTATCGAGTAGAACTTCCCCCATAGATGAGTCAGATACATGATGTTTTCCATGTATCACAGCTCCTTAGTTATCTTCATGAATACTCTCACGTCATCGATTGGAGAGAGATAAATGTTGATGATGATTCCACCTTTGAGGAGCGACCTGTGGAGATCCAAGACCGCAAGGAGAAAGTGTTGCGTGGGCATTATATCACCTTAGTTCATGTCTTATGGCGACACGGTGGAATGGAGGAGAGTACTTGGGAACGTGAGTCACAGATACGTGCTCAGTAACCAGATTTGTTTGATGTTTAACTCTTTTCATGTGACGACTTTTGCTTTGTGGTTATAAACATTTCATGTTTATGAGATGGTTTTATTTTGTTTTTTTGTGTGGCTTTCTCTGTTTCAGAGGTATCGTGATTGGTGGTTGTTAAGACCCGTTTCATTTTCCCTTTAGGTGGGTTTTGAATTCTCAAGGACGAGAATGTTTTGAAAGGTATCTGATGTAATGGCCCGGACCTCTCTGGTCTATTCCTTTGTGAAAATCTGGTGTTTGAGTGTTTCGGGAGGTCAAGGTGACTTATCCCTAACAATTTTCCAATTTTCCATTTCTGTGAACAGTTCCAATGGTAGAACGTTGTGAACAGTGCATCAGTAGCCTTAGGTGAATAGTTTCAATGGTAGACCATTATGAACAGTGCAACGGTGACCTTCTATGAACAGTTCCAACGGTAGACTGTTGTGAATAGTAGATCAGTAACCTTAGGTGAACAGTTTCAATGGTAGACCATTGTGAACAGTGCAACGGTGACCTTCTGTGAACAGTTCCAACGATAGACTGTTGTGAATAGTGCATCGGTAACCTTAGGTGAACAGTTCCAATAGTAGACTGTTGTGAACAGTGCAACGGTGACCTTCTATGAATATTTATAATGTTAGACCTTTGTGAACAGTGCATCGGTAACCTTAGGTGAACAATTCCAATGGTAGACCATTGTGAACAATACAACCGTGACCTTCTGTGAATAGTGTTTCCAGAACGGTGAGGTTCCAATGGTGAGGTTCATGAACAAGGTTCCCAAAATGGTGAGGTCCCAACGGTGAGGTTCCAACGGTGACCTTTTTCCTTTTCCAAATTTTGAGTTCATGAACAATGTTTTCACCTTCCTATAGTTTCTCCCCTTTGACGTTTCCTTTGACATAAAATGTATTTAAAGCCTTACTTTTAAGAACTCTAAGGCCAATTCAAAGGCCATAACTACTATATTAATTATTACTAAGGCTCGGGATGTTTTTACGTGGTCAAACTGCGTGGTTTAATGCGATCTGCTTTTAATGGGAAATCAAGTGTATCTTAAACTGTCGCTTCGTTAAATCTTCAAAAGGGACAAGATATCTTCCTCCATTGTTCTTCCTCTTTGTTCTCTGGTTCGAGACAGTTGAACCTTTCCTTCCTTCCCATAGGAATCATGAGATCATTCTTTTCCCCATGGATTGGTTTCCCTCGACGTTCTTCTTTCTACAAGTGCACCCCCTGTTTCGGTGCAACCAAGGAGTATCCATCGATCTTCGATATAAGGTATGTTTTATCATCATTCTTTTGGGGTTCATCTTCTCTTGTTTATCCATTACATATTATAGCATGTTATCTCCATTCTTTTAATGGATTTTTCTTAGGTTCGGTTGGTGTGGTCGTACCATGGCATCCTCGGGTGGATGCAGTTGTCGCAAGAGGAGGCGATTGTGAACCGTTGTGTGGACTGGTCTCGTATAAAAAACATCAAGAACCATTTGAGGCAGGGGATTCGTTGCTTCTCTTTTCTTATATGTGCAGCTGTACAGTTAGCATGTTTTATCCCATAGGATGACAATGGAATTGACATAATAAATATTTGAGCCGGATAAATAAATTGATATCGATCATATGTTATTGAATTTTGTTTTTATAGATAGTGTGATATCTATGGTTTCTTCATTAAGCTACTAATTATTGATGTAAATTGGTAAAGAATGTAAAGTCGAGATTAAATTGTTAACTGTTTGGATAAAGATAAAGAGGCATGAAATGAATCTGGTTCTTCTTGTTGTAATTTGATGTTAATCAAATTGATGTAGTAAGCATGTTTAATAAATTTGTGATAGCTTGTTTTTTAGGTTACCCAAAGTCGGAACCTACAAATAATAGATCAGTCAATTCCATATGGATTAAAGAACTGGATGTTTGATAAAAAGATAATTCCTTGTAGGGTTCCGAGTTACCCTCTTGATTGTTAAAGGGTCAAGAACCCAAATTTTAAGATATTTGTTTTCCTTCTGCTTGTGTTGTGATGTGAGCCTATATGGATATTGTGATATGTGGGGGCCTGGAGACCTTTGGTTTTGGCAGCAGATGATGTCTAAAGTGGGGAGATGCATCAATTTATGCATGTGGGTGTCAGGGAGGACACTAGGGATGATGGAACATGATGGATGTGATTGTTGTATGATTTCTGATTCTTATTGGTTGATTATTTTCTTAACGTTTTCCCACTTCTCAATGTAGCTAGTCTTGTTTACCCTCTTCTAAAAGAGGCAAAGATGCGTGGGGTATGCCACGTGCTTTCTGTGTTTAGATTCTCAAGGGAGGATGGGTCTATGCTCTTTCTATAGGTAGCAAAGACTCGACGGGTAGTAAAACTACTCACCGTGTTGAGCCCCCTTGTGTTTAGTAGCATAGGTTGTTTTTCTAGAATGCTTGGAAATATGGGAAAGTAATTCGGTAATGAATAATTGAATAAATTATGTTAACCCCTGGTGTTTCAGTTTTCTAGAACATAATGATGAGGAAGTAATTTTGAAGGAACAATGTACTTTGGGAGTGACGTTAATGAAGTTTAATGTGGAATTGTTATCGGTTAATTAATGTTTAAATAATTAATTATCGTAAAGTGGAACCGATAAAAAGGGAATAAAGTAAGTCAATAATGCTTTTTAAATGGTTGTGTGAATATAGGATACCTAGTATTAGAAGTGGCATCCCGGAGTTCGAGTGACGTTAGCTGAAGTTGAGTCTAAGACTAGGTTATTCCCATAGTGTGGTTGTGAGATATAATATATTTTGTACTTTTTGTGTTTCTATATGCTACTCCACCCTATCAGTGAGGGAAGCTGACACCTCGGGGATTCTGAGCCTTGGGGGGGAGGGTATTTTCCCTAAAATTCTCATGGGAGGTTGGATGGATGACTACCCCCTTTGGCCCCGCTCTCTTCTCTTGGTAGATACTTGTGCTGGTAGGAAAAATGGTTAGTTTTCCCCATATATGTGTGTAGAGGGTTGTAACGACTTGTGGTTATTCACACACATATATTCTAGATATAGTATCCTATGGAATACTATAGGTGTAACGTGTATAGGGTGTGATGTCTTGAGGATTCTTACTCGGTGTATGGGCTGTAATGGATTGAGGTATAATACCCGACGTATGATACATGTTATGCGAGCTGTGGTGGCTCCCAGAAACTACCTGGTTACTTTATTGCATGGACGTGGTGGTTCTGTTGCATGAGGTGAATATTGTGGTGCTTCTCCCAGGTGTTTGTGGGAAAGCCTTTTTGTATAGAGATGATGAGGACATGCGGCATTGGGGCAAAGCGACAAACCAGTGGGGAAGCAGTAGCGGGGTACCCTTGATATTCTTTATTATATGATATATTCTTGTATGCGTTACTTGGTGAGAGTGTCCATGGTGATGCTGGGAACACAGTATACCGGTTTCGGTGACGAGTTAGTTTCACTTGTTGTTCATCGTGCTTTAGCATTCTTTATTTACTTTTGCATGAGAGGCTTCGAGGAGGATCCTACCGAGTATACTGTTATACTCACCCATTTTTTATATAAATTTCTTTTCAGGTCACTTGGAGTAGGTTGGAGATTAGGATGGTGTTTACTAGCTTGGGGTTGCAGGAGTTATTCGGGCTTGTGGTTGCTGCTGTTTTACTTTCTTTTGGGTACTTGCAGTTTTTCCCCTTTCAGTTGTAGTAGTTTTTTAAGACATTTCATATGTGTACTTGGGTTTTCATTTATGTTTCTATCTGTGTTGGAGTCAGTTGGTGTCTATCTTATCTCTCTCTTCTTCATGTGTTCTCTTAGAGGGTAATGCCTCTCATCTGTGTGTTTTCTATACCCTCGGTGCTAGTCGCCAACCCGGGGCCTACTGGAGGTGGGAATCGGGGGTCATTATCTCCCTTCTCACATTTTCAGCCCAGGAGGGGTACACATTGTAGGAAGGGGGTTATGCAAAATTATATTATAGATATTTTTGTATCCACTTTTTAATGGTAATGTCCATAGATTAATTTTCGTATCAAAAAGTTATAGAAGATCTCAGTCTATAATGAGAAACTCAAGATTCTATGACACTAATCTTAAAAAAAGGTCCTATGGTCTAGATACATCATACTAACTGGACATAACTGATGTCTTACTATTAGGTGTGGGGGATAATAAGCATTGAGACTTCTTCTCATAAAGTTCACACTTGATGATCTCTAGTAGTGAGATCATGAGGACATAACCTTAACTAGAAACACCACATGTTTTGTGTATTGGTCTCCTGAATTGAGATCATTATCAATGTGTTCCATTTTATCGCATACTTTGATGCATGAAAAAAATCATGATAATGAAATCGTTGTGAGGTAGCTTGTGTTGGGTGCATCATTGGTGGTATGAATTTGGTTGAATATTCAAGAAAGGATTTGTCACTTCTGAGTTGAAGAACTAATATATATCAGGCCTTATTGATTAGGATGAAAGTACCTTTATAAATACTTGACCAAGGTAGTGGAAAGGAAAATCCATCTGGTTAGATAAAAAAATAATAAAGAAAGGAAAGGACAATGATACAAGTGTGCACCCTGTTTTATGATATATTTAAAGACAAAGAGATTATAGCACACAATATGTTTTTGTAAGTTGGTTGTTATTACTACGAATTTTTTTATCTCTTTAAGGGCCTTGATGAGTTTCTAGACTCCACTCTTAGTCTGTGAATTCTATTAACTACTATCGAGATAAGGGTCTAGAGGGTTACACACAATAGCATATTCAATAATTTGTCATATTCAGTTGAATAGGTATATCAGACATGGTAGGACTCACCATGGGGTTTGAGTGTTTTACAAGTTATAGATCACCAAAGGAATAAATAAATTCATATTATTCAAGTTATGAATAATTGAGTTGAATTTATTTATAGTATTTATAAGTTAAGTAAATACGAGAGTAATATTAATTGAATGAATATTATTTTAGTATTTTAGGTTCATTTAATTTTAAGTAGGAATCATGAGTCAAGTAAAATGACTCTATTTTTATCACATAATATTATATATATATATATATATTATAGTTATTTGATAAAATAATAAATAATATTGACACATTTTAGTTCCTCGTAATTATCAATTTAGTGGATGTTAAATAAACGGGGGTCGGGGAACCCTACTAAGTATTTTTTATATCCACTATAAAAAGAGAGATAAACTCCCACACAATGAACTATTAATGGTGATATTTCTAGAGCCTCTTTCTCCTCTATTGTTTCCTAGAGAGAGAAGCTCACGATCTAGGTGATCAGATCATGTTCTCCCCCACGCATCAAAGGCACGTCGATGCGACAACTGACAAGGTGTTGAAGGTGTCATCGGATCTCCGTGCTAGCACCCAAAATTCGATGATTGATGCTCCAGGGGATTTTTGAAGAATGTATGGATGATATAGAGGGATCCTACTACTGACCCTTTAGGCAATTATCGTCAGCGAAAATCAGATGTAGAGCGTGTCTTCAGATCGAAAAATATATGTTTTTAGTTTATATTTTTATGTTTTGGATAATTTACGCGAGATCCACAGACCATACCGGGGATCGGATCGTCGGAGATGACAAGTCTCGTCATCCCGACAATGAAAATTTTTATAATCATCAACTCATTGGCTTCTATTGAGAACCCTGATACTTTCAATTAGTATCTGAGGATTACATAAATTTTCTGAGCCTTAGCAATTATGTTTCTTTAAAGACCTATAAATTTCAAGGATTTTTTTTCTTAAATACTTTGGAATTTTACGAGTCCGTGGTTTCTGACGGCACTTGATTCTGAGGCCCGTTGTTCCCAGAATCAATTTCTAATGTTTTTATTCGGGTACGTTCAGTAAACGTACGTGCGGGTTTTTCTATCTTTTGAACTGGTACTCGGAATTGAAATTCGGGGGCACTAATGAACTCACTGCGCCAGTATTCACCTAAGGAGGACCTTTAACGTAGTTGCGTTTTATCGGGAGGAGAAGTTAATTTTTGGGGTTTGTTATTAAAAATAAATAAAAATATGAGTTGGATATTTTTATTTGGTGGGTGGTTATAATCTCCTAAAGGAAGTTGGAGGTGTGTCCCACATCCCACAAAACCTCCCATGAGAGGATTTAGTGTGGTGGGGCCCACACGAACCCAAACCCTTTCACCTCCCCTCAACTCCCTTAAACTACCCATTAACACCCCCTTAATTAATTTGACACCTCCCCTCATTAAGGTGGAGACTTTCCACCTCCCGTCCATAAATTATTCCAACTTAATTTATTAATTAATTGGATTAACTTTTTAAATGAATTTGAAATTGTTTTTCCAACATTAAAAGAAGGAATATCCTTCATTTAATTGGGTTTTCATAAACTTGTTTTTTTGGGACTTGAGGGGATTTAGAAGGAAGTGTTCCTCTCCGCGAAGAACGCTCCACGACTCAATGAACGGGAAGCAATTTCTCTCCACTTTTATTTTCAACCGGAACAAGATCCGGAGGAACGCCTTCATCCTTTCTTCTTCCTCAGCGTCAAGGGAGAAGACACCACTTGTGAGGAACTCCGTCTACGATGATGACTCTTCCACCAACATTGACGGGATGACACCGTTCTCTGCGATGCCGTCTTCCGAGATGCCCGACTACCACGACGCTCATCTTCCGTGGCTCATCGACAAACGAACCTCAATTACGAGGTAGGGGGTTTATATAATTTAAATTGAATAAATTATACCGTCTTTCTTGTTGAATTAAAGTAATCCTCTATGGCCATTTGTTACCACCTAACGTGGAGGGTGCAGGATGAACAAACACAGCCTGACGACCCTCCGTTGTTTCTTGTTTTTATTCGCGATGGAGGCGGTGTTGGAAGAGGTGGCGGCGACCTGAGTTGGCGACGATTGGGGCCGGAGATGACTGAAGGTGGTGGCGGCAATGGCGGTCACGCGCTGGCCTAAATAGGACTGCCGAACTGGGTGCTGTGTGGACAGGAGACCGCGACCTGCAACCGCGGGCCGCTCGGCCGAAGACGAACCTACTGGCTAAAGGCTGCCGGGCTGGAAGAACCGCGGCCCACGCTCCGCGGGCTGCTTCGGCAGGCGAACCGGCCTGCTCACAGCCGGCTGGGCGGAAGGAACCGCGGTGCCTATAGGCCCCTCGTGCGAAGGATCCGTGACCCACAACCATGGGCCGCTTGCGCCGAGAAGACCGGCCGGCTCGGCCTGCTAGATAGGAGGGTCGACGCCGCTCGTCGCTACCGTTTCGGGAAACCGGGGGGCCGCACCCCCCCGCACTGGCTTGGCCAGCTGGCCGAGCCGCGGCTAGCCGCGGGCCATGCCACCCATGTGTGGGTCGGGCCTCCTGCAGCGAGGCCGGGCCGCGCTCCGCCGAGTCGGGCTGCGCCCCATCGGGCCGGGCCGGGCCGAACCAGGGTGGGTTGGGCCGGGTTGGACCAGACCCAAATCCCCCTCTTCAGACCCTTTTTAGTAATTCACCCATAACATGAGCTACAGACCTCCGATAGACGCACCATCAGTTGAATAGGATTACTTGGATCGATACGGTTGTTTTAGTATGTTACACACAAGGTTTTGGAAAATTTTGTGTATGGCCAGGTTGGTTCGAACCCGAAACCAACCGGGCCCTCGGAACGGAAACACTTATAACTTAAGGACCGGACGTCCAATTGACGTACCGTCAACTATGTTGGTTTCCTTTTAATGAGAATGTTCTTTTGGCATAATCCACTCAAGGTTCAGGCACAGTTGGAGTACGGTCAGGTAGGTTTGAGCCTAAAAACCAACCGGGCCCCTAGGACGAAAAAACCAATAACTCTTAGACCGAGCGTCCGATTGACGCACCGTCAGTCGAGTTGGGTTTCTTTTGACGAGACAGAACTTCTGGATACATAAACTCAGGACTTTGTGATAGTTTATGTATCGACCTCTGACTCGAGTAGTGGACCCTCCCGAAATCGAATGTGCTGTGTGCGAGAACCCTAGAGTTGGATGCAACTGCGACGACTACCGTACTAGGATCCTCCGTGGGTTCAACGACGATGTCTACCGTATTGGAATCCTACGTGGGTTCGACCATGATGACTTATGTACTAGGATCCTCTGTGGGTTCGATGACGATGAATTCCGTACTAGGATCCTCTGTGGGTTCGACGACGAAGACTTCCGTACTTGGATCCTCCGTGGGTTCGACGACAATGACTTCCATACGAGGATCCTCCGTGGTTTCGACGATGAATACTTCCGTACTAGGATCCTCCGTGGGTTCGATGATGACGACTACTGTACTAGGATCCTGCGTGGGTTTGACAACGACATCTATCGTACTGGAATCCTATGTAGGTTCGACGACGATGACTTCTATACTGGGATCCTCTATGGGTTTGACAACAATGACTTCTATACCTGTATCCTAAGTGGGTCTGATAGAGTAGCTGGTCTTGTATCCAGAGTGGGTTTGAAAGCTTAGATGAATCAGTGACTACATCTGATCTTCTCTATCATTATACGAAAGATGTATACCTGTGTGAGCTGAGTCTTGACTTTAAATCATTATCATTGATGTGATTGACTTCATTCCTGTGTGGACTAGGTTGTGATTGGGATCGAGAGTTGGAGCCGAACTGTGACTGATGACTTAGGTATATGTATGGGCATATACCTAGGTAGAGTTGGTTGATACTTCGTGATCATATCTATCTTCTGTGGTTTATCCTTCATGGATTTTGGGAGACCTTTGGGGGTCTCGGGGTCCCTACTGAGTATCGTATACTCACCCCTACATGGGATATTCCCGCACTACGTTGTGTTGGATGTAGACGACAGACAGCTCTGATCGAGGTAGAGACTTGTAGAGATGGATGGTACCCATAGGTGGACCACTTGATGAGATGTACACAGAGCGGACAGACAAACCTGAGGTGCTGAGGAGGCCATATGTACCCACCCTTCAGGTGGGATTCCTGGAGGACGACTTAGTTGTTGTTGTTTTACTTTTACAGTTGTTGTACTATCTTTTCAATTTTATTGTACTTTACATTTGGGTTTGTATACTTTCCCATTTACTTTCCAGCACACTCTATTGTATTCGGTTTTACTTAGTGTTTACTTCCTCTTGCGTACTCTGTTGTGTTTGTTTACTTTTATAAATGAAATGTCTTCCCAGCTTAGGGATTTATGCCTTTGGTTCTAGTCGCGAGTCCCAGGACTATGGAAGGCGGGCTTGGGGTAGTCACGAAACGGGTCCCAAGGACAGGTTATGAAAAATTGTTATCAGAGGAGCCGGTTCTACCGTAGAAATCAGGAATCTGATCATTCTTTTCTATGATGAAATAGTGTTAAGAGTATTGAATGTGGTTTTCAGTCCAGGGAGTCTAGTGTTGGTGCGGCGGCCGACGTATCCATACACCAGGACCCTGACCTCTGATTTCTGACTCAGTGCACGAAAACACTAATTTCATGTGTGTTTCAAAAGTTTTCTTTGTGATTAATTTGTGTCAGCTCACCAGGTATACTATTTGACCGTGACGTGCATGTTTCCTTTCAGGATGGCCCCACGAAGGCATCCAGGTAGGGTTCCGAGTTACATACAAGATGGTAGCCCACCGAGTGATGATGCCTCGGTGCAGGGCCCCATCACAGCGGAGGCACTAGCGATACCACTACCCACTGGGCCACCGATACCGCCCGCTTCAGCAGCAGAAAGTGCACGCTGCCTGAGTGAATTGCACCAGTTCCAGCACCAGAGGTCTCCCAGGTTTCAGGGAGAGACGAACCCACAGGTAGCTGAGGACTGGATGGAGGATGTCGTCAGAGTTTTCATATTGGTAGGGACACCAGCCGACCTCATGGTGATCCTTGCCGCGAGTCTCCTGCAGGAAGTGGCAGGTAGATGGTGGAGCCAGATGCTCTAGGTGCATGATGAGGCATCTCTACTCTAGAAAGACTTCGAGAGCCTATTCCGGGAAGATTTTTCACCAGCCACCCTTCGTACGGTATGGATTCAGGTGTTACTTCATTTTCAACAGGGAAACATGACATTAGCTTAGTACTCAGCGAGGTTTACTGACCTCTCACGCTACTCTGTGGATATGGTACCAGACCCGTTCTTCAGGGCCCGAACCTTCGAGCAGGGACTCAAGCATGATATCAGGGCTTTGATGATCTCTCTCAACATCCCGACGCAGGCGGGGGTGCTAGAGAGAGCCCTTCTAGTGGAGAGTTTTCTTTCTGAGCTGTCACCAACGGTGAGACCCTCCATAGGATGACACGTAGAGGAGTCTTCTATAGCCGGTAGTAGACAGTTAATGCAGAGGTCCAAGCGGACCAGGAAATCAGGTGGGCGACCTCAGGATGCAGGTTCAGTTGTGCGGGGCACAAGAAATAGAGCCAACCATACGAGGAGAAGGCAGTGCTATGCATGCGGCGGGCAGGGTCACATGGCTTGAGACTACCCGACCCACCCTGTAGATGAGAATCAGGTATTAGAGAGACCTCCCAGGTAGAGGAAGAGGTTTGACCATAGTGCTCCGGGAGCAGGTGGACAGGAGAGGGACTAGCTCTAGGCTTAGAGACTTTTGTTCATGATCCTTCTAGCTTTGTTGATGTCGTTGTTTATGGTTGCTTTGTTTCTTTGTACTTTGAGCTCCAGTAATAAAATACACTTGTCCATGTGATGTTTGATTTCCTACCATTTTTGTATGGTTGATACTGAGAGGTTCCATTTAAAATCAATGACTTGACCCTCACATTCGAGATTCCTACTGGAGGAGACCCAGTGACCACACACTGCTTCCGACAGTGTGACTCGACCCTTGGAGGCGAGAGTAATGGTTGGATCTCTTGGTAGTAGCATTGAGGCCTTATGAAGTCGTCCATGACATGAAATGTATCGTTCATATCAGGATTGACTGTATTAGGAAAAGAACAGGGTTCATCAAGGGTATGAGACCAGATTTCTCTTCTCAGCAAAGAAGAAATATTAGCAGCTCTTGTAGGACGTAAGTGAAGAAGGGTGTTGTCGAGTTCTTTACAAATGGCTAGTCACACCCATAGTTCATTGAGCGAACAGTTTATGGTTTACTATACTCTCATAAGTCTTAGGTGTGTCTTCTCATAGAAGGACTTGGACCTAATATGGTGGCATTGGCTTGAGTTCCTCCGGGACTATGACTATGAGATAGTTTATACTCCTGGGAAGGGAAAAAGTTGTAGCAGATGCTCTCATCAGGAGATCAGGATTTCAACTGTTAGGAGAGGTGACAGAGCAGCTAGCTGCATTGTAGATATCCTTTGTGGATATAGATGGAGCATCCTTTCTAAAATCTCTCACAGTCACTCCTCCACTACTTCAGTGGGTTAGGGAGGAACAATGCGGAGATGTTGATTGTGAGATACGACGCCCTCAGATATCTCCAGAGCAGGTAGAAGTCCTATGCTGATAGGAGACGGAGACCAATAGAGTTCGAGGATGGTGACCACATCTTCCTACGGATCTCACCTCAACGAGGTCTACGAAGATTTGGCCAGGGCGACAAGTTATCTCCGTGCTTCATCGGGCTGTTCCAGGTCCTCAGTAGGGTAGGTGAGGTGAATTACCGCCTGGACCTTCCACTATAGTTGCACTGGGTGCATGACGTCTTCCACGTATCTCAGTTGAGGAGATACGTGCACGACCCGTCCCACATCATCGACCACGGGGAGCTAGAAATTGATGATGGGGAAACATTCACAGAGGTCCCAGTGGAGATCGAGGATCGACATGAGTGGGTCCTATGTGGATGGTCGATTCCTCTGGTGCGCATTCACTGGCAGCACGGGAACCTCCAGGAGAGCACTTGGGAGCGGGAGATTCAGATGCGTACTCAGTACCCCCATTTGTTCCCCTAGTGTGTGTTGTATCTTTACGGGGATGTAAAGCCCTGAGATGGGGATAATTTAAAGACCTGTAAATTTCAAGGATTTTTTTTCTTAAATACTGTAGAATTTTACGAGTCCGCGGTTTCTGACGGCACTTGATTCCAAGCCCCAGTGTGCCTGGAATCAATTTCTTAAGTTTTTGTTTGGGTACGTTCAGTAAACATACGTGCGGGTTTTTCTATCTTTTGAACCGGTAATCAGAATTGAAATCCGCGGTCATCGATGAACTAGCAGTGCCAGTATTCACCTAAGGGTGACATTTATCGTAGTTGCGTTTTATCGGGAGGAGAAGTTAATTTTTGGGGTTTTTTATTAAAAATAAATAAAAATATGAGTTAGATATTTTTATTTGATGGGTGGTTATAATCTTTTAAAGTAATTTGGAGGTGGGGCCCACATACCACATAACCTCCCATGAGAGGATTTAGTGTGGTGGGGCCCATATGAACCCAAACCATTTCACCTCCCCTCAACTCCCTTAAACTCCCCATTAACACCCCCTTAATTAATTTGAAACCTCCCCTCATTAAGGTGGAGCCTTTCCACCTCCCTTCCTTAAATTATGGCAACTTAATTTATTAATTAATTGGCTTAAATTTTTAAATGAATTTGAATTTTTTTTCCAACACTAAAAGAAGGAATACACTTCATTTCATTGGGTTGGCATAAAATTGTTTTTTTTTGACTTGAGAGGATTTAGAAGGAAATGTTCCTCTCCGTGAAGAACGCTTCACGACTTGAAGAATGGGAAGCAATTTCCCTCCACTTTTATTTTCAACTGGAACAAGATCGTGAGAAACGCCTTCATCCTTTCTTCTTCCTTCGCGTCAAGGGAGAATACACCGCTCGTGAGGAACGCCATCTATGACAATGACTCTTCCTCCAACGTTGACGGGACGGCACCATTCTCTGAGACACCGTCTTCCGCGATGCCCGACTACCGTGACACTCGTCTTCCGCGGCTTGTCGACGAACGAACCTCAATTACGAGGTAGGGGGTTTGTATAATTTAAATTAAATAAATTATAGCTCCATTCTTGTTGAATGCAGGTAATCATCTATGGAAATTTGTTACCGCCTAACACGGAGGGCGCGGGCCGAACAAACACGGCCCGACGACCCTCAGTTGTTTCTTGTTTTTATTCGTGATGGAGATGGTGTTGGAAGAGGTGGAGGTGACCAGAGTTGGTGATGATTGGGGCTGGAAACGACCGAAGGTGGCAACAGAAATGACGGCCACATGCTGGCCTGAAGAGGACCGCGACACCGGGTACCGCTCGGAAGGGAGACCGCAACCTGCAACCTCAGGCCACTCGGCCGAAGAAGAACCGACCGGGCTGGAAGAACCGCGGCGCCTCTCAGTGCTGCGTTGTGGAGGAACCGCGACCCATGCTCCATGGGCCGCTTCGGCAGGCGAACCATCCGGCTCGCAGCTGGCCGGGAAGAAGGAATCGTGGCGCCTATAGGCGCTATGTGCAGAGGATGTACAACCCACAACCATGGACCGCTCGTGCCGGGAAGACCGGCCGGCTCGGTTGGCCGGACTAGAGGGGCGGCGCCGCTTAGCATCGCCGTTTCGGGAACCGGGGGCCACGCCCCCCCGCACCGGATTGCCTAGATGGCCGAGCTATGACCAGCCGCGGGCCAGGCCGCCCATGCGCGGGCTGGGCCACCTGCAGCCGGGCCGGGCCGAACCAGGGTGGGTTGGGCCGGGTCGGACCAGCCCCAAACCCCCCTCTTCGGACCCTTTTTAGTAATTCACCCATAACTTTAGCTACGAACCTCTGATCGATGCACTGTCAGTTGCGTAGGATTCCTTGGATCGAGATGGTCGTTTTAGTATATTACAATCAAGGTTTTTGAGAAGTTTAGGTATTTACGGGTTGGTTCAAACCCGAAAGCAACTAGGCCCTCGAAGTAGAAACGCTTATAACTTAAGGACCGGGCGTCCGATTGACGTGCTGTCAACTAAGTTGGTTTCCTTTTGCTGATATGGTTCTTTTGGAATAATTAACTCAAGGTTCAGACACAGTTGGAGTACGTTTGGGTTGGTTTGATCCTAAAAACCAACCGGGCCCTTGGGATGAAAAAACCAATAACTCTTAGACTGGGCGTCAGATTGACGCACCGTTAGTCACGTTGGGTTTCTTTTGACGAGACGGAACTTCTGGATACATTAACTCAGGACTTCGTGATATTTGATGTATCGACCTCTGAATCATGGAGCGGACACTCCTAGAATCGAGCGTGCTGTGTGCGGGAACCCTAGATGTGGCTGCGACAGTGACAACTACCATTCTAGGATCCTCCGTGGGTTCGACGACGACGTCTACCATACTGGAATCCTCCGTGGGTTCAATGACGATGAATTCCGTACTCGGATCCTCTGTGGGTTCAACGAGGATGACTTTCGTACTAGGATCCTCCATGGGTTCAATGAAGAAGACTTCCGTACTAGGATCCTTCGTGGGTTTGACGACGAAGACTTCCGTACTAGGATCCTCTGTGGGTTCGACAATGACGACTATCGTACTAGGATCCTCTGTGGGTTTGATGATGATGTATACCGTACTGGAATCCTCCATGGGTTCGACTAAGATGACTTCTGTACTGGGATCCTATGTGGTTTCGATAGTGATGACTTCTGTACCTGTATCCTAAGTGGGTCCGATCGAGTAGATGGTATTGTATCCTGAGTGGATCCGACAGCTTAGATGAATCAGTGAATACATCTGATCATCTCTATCATTATACGAAATATGTATACCTGTGTGAGCTAAGTCTTGACTTTAAATCATTATCATCGATGTGATTGACTTCTTTCCTGTGTGGACTAGGTTGTGCTTGGGCTCGAGAGTTGGACCTGAACTGTGATTGATGACTTAGGTATATGTATGGGCATATACCTAGGTAGAGTTGGTTTATACTTTGTGTTCGTATCTTTCTTCTGTGGTTTATCCTTCGTGGATTCTGGTAGGAATTTTGGGGTCTCGGGGTCCCTACTAAGTATCGTATACTCACACCTTAACAGGCTATGCCTTCACTACGTTGTGTTGGATGTAGACGATGGATAGCTCTGATCGACACTACTGGAAATTCAGGCTATATCCACGGTTTAAAACCTTGGATATAGGCCCTCAAACCATGGCTATAGGTAATAGCCACGGTATCAGTAACCTTGGCTATGTTTGGCGTGGCTATAGGCCTAGACCTATATCCACGGTTTAGAACCGTGGAAGTACACCTATATCCACGGTTCAAACCGTGGGTTTATCACTATAGCCACGATTTAGAACTGTGGCTATACAAGAGGACATACAGATTTTATTTCCATGGCTTAAAACCGTGGCATTATACCTCTAGAAACAGTTAAAAACCGTGGCAATTCACCAATACCCATGGTTTAAAACCGTGGCTATAGGGTCTAAAAATCCATAAAAAAATACCCCCCAACCCCACTGCACAGCCCCCACCCCCACTCCCCTTGAATCCCCCCTCCCCCTGCATCCCCTACCCCCTGTAAAGCCCCCCCCCCACTCCCCTTGCAGTCGACAAACCCCCCTGCATTGTTCCTATCCATGTTAATGAGATCCTTTATTGTGTTCCCAATGAGAAGGATGTTTGAGAGGCTGTGCATTCTCTTAACCGGGACAACGTGCTTGGACATGATGGATTCCTGAGCTCCTTCTATATCTATGATTGGAATATCATTAACTCTAATATTTGTGAGGATATATTGTAATTCTTCCATGGAGGCTCTCTCCCTCGAATTTCTAGTGATACTACCATGATTTTTATTCCCAAGGTAAATTATAATTTATCAATCTCTCAATATAGTCCTATTAGATTGTGTAATTTCACATACAATGTCTTGGATGCCATCATAGATAGTATACATGATGTCTTCAATCACTAGTTGGTTTTAAATGAGAATCATTCCTTTATTAGAGTCCAATCTATCTAAGGGGCTATTGGGGTGGCTCATGAGATTGTCTTGGATATCAATAAAAAAGTGGTGGGTTTGAATGTGGTGGTCCAACAGGACATGAATCAGTTTTATGATCTCTTGGAGTGGAAATTCATCATTCATACCATGAGGTTCTTGGGATTCTTAAGGGCTGTCATTGAAGTTTTCTAATTATTCTACAAATCATCATGGTTCAATATCATTTTTTGTAGGGAAGTTGTGTGGTTTTATTAAGTCTATAAGAGGATTACGGTAGGGGGACCCCCTATCCGCAAATATTTTTATCCTGGCCCATGATTCTTTTAGCAGACACTTCTCCATTTCCATGCAACATGACAATGTTCATCCCTTCCATTGCAGCTCCCAGATTCCTAGTGTTTCCCACATCCTCTTTGCGGATGAATTATTGTTTTTCATTAATGGGAGTAGTTCCTCCATCAGATTTTTTTTTTTCAATTGTGGATGTGTATTCCAAAAGGATTGGCCAAGTGATCAACTGAGAGAATATTGGGGTATTTTTTCCATTGAAATGTCCAAGACGACATAAGGATTCCATTGAAACCATCCTCAGTATTCATGAAAAGTATTTCCCCATGACCTACCTAGGGGATCTTGTTGCCCCTAGGTGAATCCTGGTTCACTATTTCGAGGACCTGTCCAACAGAGTCATTAATTGTATTAACAACTAAAAAAACTGCTTCATATCTTTTGGTGGGAGGATTAACCTCATAAATAGTGTGTTTTATTCAATACCTATGCACATTATTTATGTCTGGATGGTTCCCAAGTCTATCATCTTCCGACAGGAGTCTATTCTGAAATATTTCTTGTGGGATGCCCATGGTGAGGGGAGATATAAGTCGGCCTCTTTGAGAAAACTGGTGAGGCCTCTAGATCACGATGGTATTAATGTGAAAAACCTGAGTGGGGACATGTTTTTCCTACAAGGTAAGCTGTCTTAGGAAGTTATTGAGGGCTGAACGTTGTAGATCCAGTTTATAAGAGGTAAGTACGGTTTCGGTATAAGGAAGAATGACAAGAATCCCTACCCTCTATAGAGATCTCTTTGCATCCATGTGTCCTACCTCCGTCAATAGTCACAATGGATCACTAGATAGAACCCCCTCCCCTGCCTGGATAGACCCTCCCTCCTGGACACCTCTCCCCCCCTACCTGGACAGCACCCCCTCCTGGACACCTCTCTCCCCTGGACACCCCCCCTTCCTGGACAGCACTCCCCTCCCTCCCTGCTGGACATCTCTCCCCCCTGCCTGGACAGCACCCTCCCCCCTTCTGGACACCCCTCCCCTTGCCTGGACAGCACCCCTCCCTCCCTGCTGGACACCTCCCCCCCTGCCTGGACAACACCCCCTGCTGGACACCCCTCCCCCCTACCTGGACAGCACCCCCTCCCTCTTGGACACCTCTCCCCCTCCCTAGACAGCACCCCTCCCCCTACCTGGACAGCACCCCCCCTCTTGGACACCTCCCCCCTGCCTGGACAACCCCCTACCTCCTGGACACCTCTCCCCCTACATGGATAACACCCCCCTCCTGGACACCTCTCCGCCCTGGACACCCCCCCTTCCTGGACAGAACCCCCTCCCTCCCTACTGGACACCTCTCCCCCCTACCTGGACAACACCCCCCTGCTGGACACCCCTCCCCCTGCCTGGACAACACCCCCTCCCTCCTGGACACCTCTCCCCCTCCCTGGACAACACCCCCTCTCCCCTTACTGGACAACACCCCCTCCTGGACACCTCCCCCCTGCCTGGACAGCCTCCTCCCTCTTGGACACCTCTCCCCCCTGCCTGGACAGCACCCCCCCCCTCCTGGACACCTCTCCCCCTGGACACCCCCTTCCTAGACAGCACCCCCTTCCTGCTGGACACCTCTCCCCCCTTCCTGGACAACACCCCCTGCTGGAAACCCCTACCCCCTGTCTGGACAGCACCCCCTCCCTTCTGGACACCTCTCCCCCTCCCTGAACAGCACCCCCCCTGCCTGGACAACACCCCCTCCCTCCCTCACGGACACCCCTCCCCCTTGAGTGGACATCACCACTCCTGCTGGACACCCCTTCCCCCTGCCTGGACAGCACCCCCTCTACCTGGAAAACCCCCTCCCTCCTGGACACCACTCCCCCCTGCTGGACTAGTGTTGTTGTTCCTAGAGGAAGGTTTTCTTTATTGGATGGGTTCTTTCCAGAAACCTTTTGGGTTGTAGTAGATATTCTGGTGTTAGTGGCTATGAGGGTTTGGTTTTGTTTGGTGTTGGGTGGGATGACTGCAATTATTGGTGTTTAGGGGAGCGGTGTTGTGGTTGGGTGGTAGGTGGGTGATATGTGGTTTTGTAAGGGTACAGAAAGGTGGTATTGATTGATAGTGATTATTGTAGGTGAGTTGAGTGGTCTGTTTTAGGGATTATGTGATTCTGAAACTATTAACTTTTAATGAACAATACCACCAAATATTGGGTCATATTTCATAGGAGGGGTGAGGGATTTTAGGATTTTCACCTTCAGTGCATATTCAAGAAGAAGATAATTCAATGTCCATAATAGATTGCGAATTTCAAGAAAAGAGAAAAAGAATTAGATACAACATCTCTAATATAGAACCTGAAATATATTACCTCAATCTATAGAATAAAATTTGGGGTAAACATAGTTTGAGGCCATTGTAATATTGCATAGTTAGAGGAAAAAACCTATGTTTTAGGGAACTACAGTTCTTGCAGAAAACGTAGTGGTTTCAGTATCTAGTGAAATTACTCAACCATAGAACAGAGAATAGAAAGAGGCTTTTATTATCAATCATGATGAAAATAAGAATCAAAGGTATTTTACAGAATAAAAAGTTAAATAAAATAATAAAAGAAATCATCAAGATCAACTAGTAGTCTTTGAAACTAAAATGATAGTCCAAATCCAATCAATTTATATCATAAATGCTTACATAGACACGGAACTATGTAAGAATCTGAGGGAGTGAAATTGATAAAACTGAACTTGTTTTTTTAGATTCAAACTCAATTTCATGGTATCACACCACAAATCTATCGAATTTCCCTAGCATTACCCTGAAAACACATTTTACCAGATTCATGTTTAAGTTGTGCTACTGCAACTTGTTAAATATTGTTTAAAGATATTTGAAATAATCACATCTCTATTGAGATTTGATAACCATGTCATTAACAAAAGAATTCATCTATTATTTCTAAGAAGGTATTAATGATATAATTTGTGTAGTGTTGGAATGTAGTGTCATCATTATTTAATACAAAGGGCATGACCTAAATGGTGCGGGCTAGATTGCAGGTGGCTGGGGGCTGGTGCGGGATCGAATGCAGGTGGAAGGGGGCTGGAATGCTGGTGGAAGGGGGCTGGTTGCAGGTGATGGGGGGATGGTGCAGGCTGATTCGAAGGTGGCAGGGGGGATGTTGCGGGCTGGAATGCTGGTGGCAATGGGCTGTAATGAAGGTGAAAGGGGTCTGGTGTGGGCTGGATGTGGCTGGAGTAGGTCCAAATCATGGCATTACCGCGGCGTGACCGCAGCGTGACCACAACGTGTTGGCCCGGTCCAGCGACATCCGCGGGGCAACATATTCCACTTAGTTTCAAATAGGATGATATGGATGGAATGAGAGGATGTTTTCTCAGAAGATTTAAAGAAATGAATGCTAATCTATGATGACTAGAGGATTGGATGACCCCTGATATACCTAATTCGTTGAGGGCTCGAATGCAGGTGGAAGGGTGCTAGAATGCTGGTGGAAGGGGGTTGGTTGCAAGTGCTGGGGGGATGGTGCGGGTTGATTCGAAGTTGGCAGGGGGGGTGTTGCGAGCTGGAATGCTGGTGGCAGTGGGCTGAAATGAAGGTGGAAGGGGTCCAGTGTGGGTTGGATGTGGCTGGAGTAGGGACAAATCACATCATTACCGTGGCGTGACCGCGGTGTGACCGCAGCGTGTTGGCCCGGTCCAGTGACATCCGCGGGGCATCATCTTCCACTTAGTTTCAAATAGGATGATGTGGATGGCATGAGAGGATGTTTTCTCAGAATATTTAAAGAAATGAATGCTAATATCTGATGACTAGAGGATTGGATGACCCCTGATATACCTAATTCGTTGAGGGCTCGAATGCAGGTGGAAGGGGGTTGGAATGCTGGTGGAAGGGGGTTGCTTGAAAGTGATGGGGGGATGGTGCGGGCTAATTCAAAGGTGGCAGGGGGGCTGTTGTGGGCTGGAATGATAGTGGAAGCGGGCTGAAATGAAGGTGGAAGGGGGCTGGTGTGGGCTAGATGTGGCTAGAGCAGGGCCAAATCACGGCATTACCGCCGCATGACCGCGACGTGACCGCGGCGTGACCGCAGCGTGACCGCGGCGTGACCGCAGCGTGACCGCGGCGTGACCGCAGCGTGACCGCGGCGTGACCGCAGCGTGACCGCGGCGTGACCGCAGCGTGACCGCGGCGTGACCGCAGCGTGACCGCGACGTGTTGGCCCGATCCAGCGACATTCGCGGGGCATCATCTTCCACTAAGTTTCAAATAGGATGATATGGATGGCATGATAGGATGTTTTCTCAGGATATTTAAAGAAATTAATTCTAATCTATGATGACTAGAGGATTGGATGACCCCTGATATACCTAATTTGGTGAGGTTTGGAGATCTTGCAATGTGTAGGAATACCTAGAGGAATACCCCATGGGATCAAGAAAATCACAGGTTACATAACATGTAATCTGACATTACTGGTACTGTGGGACCCCTAGGCTGTGGAACTGGGCTTTTGGTTGGACTTAAATATCACATGCCATGTGACATGGTCACACAACATGGGACCCATCTTAGAATTCTAATGACACTTAAAGACTGTCTTGGTTCAAACAACCGTTTTAATGAAAAGAGGGAAACCCCCTATAGGGATATAAAAATGTTCAAGTACGATGTGTGCTTTATTACTAACAACGACATCAAGTATAAGGAAAACATCAATGCAATAATGTTAAGCAAGGTATACCACTGTGAGTTTTCGCAGACAGCGCACCTCCATTGGAGGGGTTCTATTACAAAACCATGACTTATTTATCAAAATAAACAATTTCTTAACTAACAATTTTTCAAGAATTTCAATTTAATATAAAGATGCAAAATGAAGAAGGCAACTAAATGCAATTTAAAACATTCTTGAATTAAATAGGCTAGGAGAGGGACCCTACCTCAACCTCAAGATGTGTTTTCTTTTGACGACAAAAACTTGAATCTTCCTTTTTTCCACATGCACGCATATGAAACTTAACATATATATAAGTACACATATCCCCTATGTACTTATTTTCATGGCCAAATATGCACAAGGGGGTCCTTAGATATATGTTTATACTTGAATATACCCCTTTACACTTACACGTGTATGCATTTTTCATATCTATATATAAGCACACCAGGCCCCAATGTATATATTCATACTTCCATGAGTGAATATATATAAAGGGGGAACTTATATATGAATATGTCTACCTATGCATACACATGTAAGCCTTCGTCAACGGCGACTTGAATCCACCTCAATGAAATCCAAAACACACAACAAATATATAAGGAACCCAAAAATAAAAAAATCCCTAATTAAAATTGGGCCAAAGAATAAAAACGGAATAAACCTTACCCAAATCTTGAACTCATTGTCTTCGATGGTGGTGGATAGAACCGGTCTTATCATAAGAAACCACCTATAAGAAAATAGTTGGAAAAGAAATGAGATATAACAACTTCTTATATATATGTGATCAGTGTGTCAACTGTACATGATAAATGATAAATGAATCCATAACCAACAATGAAAAAATAATATTCAAATTGATATGTACATCCAAATACTAAATAACATGATCATTAATAAAGCTCTTTATTTTTCAAACATTACCTTAAATTGCCTATTCAAAAATGAAAAATCACC
The DNA here is from genome assembly GCA_963277665.1 of Viscum album. Classification (NCBI taxonomy): domain Eukaryota; kingdom Viridiplantae; phylum Streptophyta; class Magnoliopsida; order Santalales; family Viscaceae; genus Viscum; species Viscum album. The sequence continues at coordinate 650,563,157 of OY728119.1, forward strand.
AAAATAGGAGAATAAAGTAAACCTCCATCATCACTTAAAAGAGATAAATAGGGATTAGACATTGTTCTTAACCTAGAAAATCCATTCCTTGAATATATAAAATACCTAAAATCTTCATTCCTATATCCTTCTTAATTTTCTAGATTGAAACCTCATTTTTTAGCATGTTATTCTTCTGGAATTCACATTTATTCTTAGTTTATATAGGTTTATCAATTTCATAAAGTAGATAATTTTACTTCTTTTATTCTATCCCCCTCCCCCCAACAACCTCCCCCTTACTCCAATAAATTTCATGCTAAATTCTCCAGCAGCATCAAAACACACTATTCAAGTTTGAATTTGAAATTCAAATTCAACAACAAACTTCCAACACCATCGACCTTTACTTAAACTTCAGCCTTAATCAGTCCTTCATTTCACCTAAGATGCGATCTATATATGTTGAGGGTCAGGATGGAGTGGACCCATGTGGAATTCACCAAGCCACATCATCAAAATCCACCACAAATCTAGAAACTTTCAAAAATCACGGTGAAATAGTGTCCATTACGGCGTAATGTCTGCAGTTATCAAACGTTTAAGCTACATTTCCTTTGAAACCAATAGAAACTTTAAACTCATTGTATCATAATATTGATCGTTATGGCGTGATGTCTTCATCTCCACTATTGTGCCTTCGTATCACGGTGCAACCACATTCCAGCAAGGGCCAACAAAATACCACTTTTATTACACCCTTTGTATTGCGGCATAATGCAATGTTGTAATGCCTAGAAACTTCATCTCAAACAAATCATGGTTTCACAACCACCTTTCTTCGCAGTGCAACCAACTACTCACGATGACCAGTGCAAACAAATGCAAATAATAGCCTCCTTCACTGCGACATGTCACATATGTCATGAAGAATAGTTTAAGCATCTCCACTTTCCAGCCAACAAATCAAAACACTATTTATAGATTATGGCAGATCAATTTCTTCAACCACCCAAAAAAATATTGCAGCATAACGCTATATATTACAGTGAGATTTCTTCTGCAGAACCAAAAACATCATCAAAACCTTGTCCAATGCATCTAAACAATCCCAAAACTTTTATAGCACCACCAAACACTTCCAACTTCTTTGAATCACTTGACTTCACTTGAGATTTAATGTGATCAATGTGCTAACAATAAAAGAAAAAACCAATATATTATTGAAAACAATGTTAAAAATGAAAAAATAAATAGCTTTTAAAAACAAAAAACATCCTAATCATTGAAAAGTACGTATACTATATAAGAACATCAAAAATAAATCCTGAATACTTACTGACATATCGGCGCAGAATCCCTTCAAAATTTTTGGGAGCAAATCTACCCTTCATCACTAATCTTTGCTGCCCATCAAGTGAACCACTTGTCCACAAATCTGCCAGCAAGATAGCCATGACATGCTCTGGTTGTATATGCATTCTGAAAAATGCAAATTTCAAATGAAATTATGTGGCCAAAGGAAACACAACATTCAAATGCATGTGTTTTGAAAATTAGAAGAAACAAATGGTAGTAGAGCATACGTCCTGCAAAGATCCATGAAATTGACCAAAATAGTTTTCTTTGTTCATTCGCGGAGCACTTGTAGAGGCCTCATGATGGTCTGACGTCTATCTCCGGCAAGCTCTGGATTATTTTCTCGAAGAATATTAAAAACCCTTCCTAAAAGCTGCAATATAATTACAAAAATATCAATTAGATTATGATATTAAATGAAAGGATCAAACAGTAACCCCCAAAAAACTAGACACCAGAGCAGCCAAAAGGAATGGAAGAAGAAAAATAATCAGATGGATTATTAACAAGAATATGATGTGAAATGTTGAATAAAAAATCCAGTGTCGGAAATAATCTTAATGAACAGAAAAATCACACAAACTTTAGAATCATATTATTTCTGAAATAGAAATGCAGATAACCCATTACAATTAGCATATTAATTCACAATAAGAGCATGTTAATTTAAATGTCTCTTTTCTTCGGGTCTAAGTGAGACCTAATATGGCCTCAATCTGGTCCAAGGAAGCCCGCAATATGGAATAAATCCTACCTTGTAAGGAGAACCCACAAAAATCGGACCACATGAGTACCTAGGGTTCGACCGAATTCACACCACAACGTTGGAAGTACATCAGCAGGGAGGTGGGGAGGTCGCATCGGAGCCACGTCAGCTGGGAGGTGGGATGGCTGCGTCGAAGCGTTGAAAGAGGAAGAGGAACACCGACGGGGAGGTGGGGTGATCGCATCATCATAGGAGAATCATCCCAAGGTGGGTGGCCACGCCCTCAGAGTAGAATGATAGAAGTTTTGGGTAACAGCGCCAGGCGAGGAGGGTCGAAGGGAGTAGGGCAGAAAGGGAGGGAGGTGGGGATCACGAGCGGAGAGTAGGGAAGAAATGGGGTGGGGATCGCGAGCGCACAGGAGGAAGGCCGTGGGGATCGCGAACGTATAATAAGAACAGAGGTAAATCCATGGGTATTTTATGACCCGTGGAGTTACCTTATTCTATAGCCATAGTTTTTTTAAACCGTGGCTATATAAGTGTGGCTATATCTTCAATTCCTAGTAGTGCGAGGTAGAGACTTGTAGAGCTGGATGGTACCCGGAGGTGGACCACTAGGTGAGATGTACACTGAGCGTACGACCGGACCTGAGGTGCTGATGATTCCATATGTACCCACCCTTCAGGTGGGATTCCCGGAGGATGACTCAGTGGTTACTATTTTACTTTACTACTATTGTACTAGCATTTCAGTTGTATTGTACTTTACGGTTGGGTTTATATATTGGCCCATTTTCTTTCCAGCACACCCTATTGTATTTGGTTTTACTTTGTGTTTACTTCCTCTTTCATACTCTGTTGTGTTTGTTTACTTTTATAAAGGTAATGCCTTCCCAGCTTAGGGATTTACACCTATGGTGCTTGTCTCCAGCCCCTGGCCTATGGAAGGCGGGCTTGGGGTAGTGACGACATGGGTCCCAAGGATGGGTCATTACATTATACCTTCGTTCTTTTAGATTCTTTGATTAGTTTACTCCTGTTACTCTTTTCCATGTGGTGGCGCTTGATCTACATGTTTCTAAAGGAGCTTTGTTGGTTGTTTGTTGGTGTGGCTGTGGTGTGGCGTTATTGGGTGGATTCAGTTCTTACGAGAGAGGCAATCAGGATCTGCAACATTGGTCCATTGTCGTGCGAAAAACATTGAAACCTTTTTGAGGTAGGGGATTCGTTGCTTCTCTATTTATTTATGTGAAATTGTAGAGTCATCATGATTTATCCCCTTGGATATCAATTGAATTTTACCTAAATAATTACTTGAACTGGATTAAAGAATTGGCATCGATCACATGGAGATTTTTCTTCTTTGTACCATAGTAATGGTTTGCCTCTTGATTTGCTAGATAGTTTGATATCTATGACTTAACTGGTTTAACTTGTTGTTTTTGATGGAAATTTGTAAAGAACACCCAACTAAAATTAATTGGATAAAAGATTAAAGAGGAATGTTTAATGAATCTAGTTTTTATTGTTGTTGTAATTTGATGATAATAAAATTGATGAAAGTATGCATGTTTAATTGAATTGGTTAATGATCCTAAAGAATGTTGATGCTATTTTATAATATAATTAAAGACATGTTAAATTAATTGTTTAATTAATTTATGATATCTTGAGATAGATCGTTGCTTAGGTTACCTTTAGTTGGAACCTGTGAATAATGAATCAGTTAATTCAAGATGGAAAAAGGATTTCTTGTGTGATAAATGACAATGCCTTTGTAGGGCATGAGTTTCTCGCTTGCATGTACAGGCCGAGTGCCTTGTGTTTTGGAGTCGTGAGATCTTGTTTCATGTAAAGTTTGAATGCCTTGTTTAGGGATAATAGCGTGGTTTCTATGTAAGTTTCCCACCACTTGTGATGTGACGTGAGGTTGTGATGGTTGAGCTTTGAGGGATGTTGTGGTATATGGAGAATGGAGGCTCAGATGTGACATGATTCTGGAGGGCTGTTGTGGTATGAGGGGTAGGGAAGCTGGGTTGTTATAGAAATAGTTTACGCCTAGAGTGGTGAGATACATTAGGATATGCATGTGGGTGTCGGGGAGGACACAAGGGATGATGGAATGGGTCGAAGCTGGGCTTACCCGTTGATATGAAATTTTAATTCTTGTTTGAATGTGTTGTTTGGTCGATGACTATGTTGTTTGTTTATCTGATTTCCTTTCCCCACTGCTTGAGGTAGATAGATGCACTTGGTTATATACCTTGTTCGGTAGATTAGGATTTTTTCCTAGAGTACCCAGTAAAATGGAAAGTAATGTTATCAATAAATGAATAAATGTTTAACCCATGGGGTTAGAGATTGCGGGCAAGTAATGTTGAGGTTATAATTATGAGAAGCTTTGGACTCGATTTGATCATGCTTAGAGGGCATTGAACTTTTTTGTAATGATAATGTAAGGTAATGTAGAGATATTAATGGTTAACGAATTAATTAACATAATGTGAAACTGATAAAAAGAAATAAAGTAATTTAATCTATCTCTTTAAATGGTTGTGTACTTATAGGATATATGGTCTTAATAGAGGCAACCAAGAGTCATAGAGATGTTAGTTGCAGTTGAGTATGAGACTAGGTTATTCCCATAGTGTGGTTGTGAGCTTTATTATATCATATAATTTTTGTGCTTCCATATTGTACTCCACCCTATCGGTTAGGGAAACTGACACACTGGGGATTCTAATCCCTAGGAGGGGGGGGGGGGTGTTTTCTTTAACATCCTGGTGGGAGGATGGGTGGATGAGTACCCCCTTTGGATCCACTCTCTTATCTTGGTAGTTACTTGTGCTGCTATGCACAATGGTTAGTTTTTCCCATATATGTCTGTAGAGGGCTATAATGTCTTGTAGTTATTTCACACATGTATTTTGAATATAGTTTCCTAAGGACTACTATAGGTATAACATGTATAGGATGTGATGGATTGAGGATCCTTACCCAGTTTATGAGCTGTGTTGGCTTGAGGTATAATATCGGATGTATGATACACGTTATGTAGGTTTTAGTGGACCTTGAAAAATACATGATTACTTTGGGTACCTGGACCTAGTGTGATGCATGCGGTGCATTTTGTGGTGCTTCACCCAGGTGTCTATGGGATAGCCTTTTTGGAGAGAGATTATCATGACGTATGATGTTGGGGCAGAGAAGAAAACCAGCAGGGAAGTGGTAGCAGGGTACCCTTGATATTATTTATTATATTACATGATCTTATATGTGATACTTGGTTAGAGTATCCATGGTGAGGCTGAGAACTTAGTATATCTATTTAGGTGATGAGTTAGTTTCACTAGTTGTTCACTATGCTTTAGCATGTTTTCTTTAGCTTTTTGCATGAGAGGATCAAGGGAGGATCCTACTGAGTATACTATTATACTCACCCTACATATATATAAACTATTTTTTAGGTTAGTTGGACCAAGATGGAGATCAGGCTAGTTACTAAAATATTGGGGTTTTTAGGAGCTATTTGAGCTTCGTGGTCGCTGTCGTTCTTAATTTTGTTTTGGTACTTACAATTTTTCCTTCAGTTATAATAGTTCTTTTATGCAATTACATATGATCACTTGGGTTTTCTTTTATATTGTAGTATGAGTAAGAGTTTTTTGGTGTCTATATTATCTCTCTCTTTCGCATGTTTTCTATTAGAGGGTAATGCCTCCCATTTGCGTGTTTACTATACCCTCGGTTCTAATTGACAACTTGAGGCCTATTGGAGGAGGGACGTGGGTGTCACTATCTCTATTCTCCCATTGCTATCCCAGGAGGGGTACACCTTGTGAGGAGGGAGTTGTGACAGAGTGATATCAAAGGTCTCGTCGAGGGATAAGATGGAGTTTTGAGTTAGGCACATGTGAGGTGTTATGGTATGGAAGGGAAACAATGTTAGCTAAGTTTAGCAAGCACTGTAAACATAGAAGACCAATTGAGTCACCTGTATTTAGTCCCCTTGTGATCTGATTCATGTACCTTTAAGATTATAGTGGATACTAAGCAAGGTGAAACTGGTTGCAGGGTAGAGAACTAGGAAAGGATCATGTATCATTTTTCTTTTTTCTTGTGTTTGAATGGGTAGACCTTGAGATTGGATAACCTAAAATGAATAAAAGAAAAAAATTAATTAATATTAAAGTTTTCCATATACCAAGTTTTGGAGCTCTAACTATTTTTTCTTTTTCAGGCATGGCTCTCGGTTGAAGTCCTCATCAGGTTCGAACATAATATGTTCAGTAGGTTGTGCCAGTAGATCACCATAGGGTATAGGTTGACAAGGAAACTTGGAAGAGGACACTCTGAGAGTTTCAGTGCTAGAGTTTGCAGAGGTACGATGGCTTTGTTTCAGATGATGTCATAGAATAATGGTTGGAGGAGGTTGAGATAGCCTTCAGTTCGATCCATTCTAGAAAGTAGCACTGGGTATCGTTGGCTGTGATGATGCTGTGTGGGGAAGTGAGGCAGTGGTGGTTCTTGTTCCTCAGGGATCACAAGGAGTTGGCAGTCTCATGGGAGGAGTCCTAAGACCAGTTCAGAGATGAGTTTCTTTCTTCGACCGTGAAAGTGTCTAGTCTCTTGGAGCTTCTTACCCTTTGGTAGGGGATCTCCAGTGTGTGAGAGTTCATGATCCATTTCAGGAACATTTTGCGATATGCTTCGGACCTATTTCCAGATGAGGAAGTTAGGGCGAGGGATTTTGAGGAGGCTTTTCATCTAGAGATCTAGCGCCATGTCACCCTATTTATGCTAAAGACGTATCTTGAGGTTCTCACAAAGGAAGAGTCCATCAAGATGAAATTATCCAAAACTAGATCGTTATGAGAGAAGAGTCATTAATATTCCTCATGAAGCAGAGTTGTGGTCTAGGGTTCCCAGTTGTCAGGACATAAGAGCTTCCGATCAACTAGGGGTTAGTCCCAGAACTCAATGTCTCGTTTCCCCGCGGACAACGGATCTCAAGCCAATGCTAAGGGATCATACATATGTTTTTTATAGAGGAAGACCTCATCAACAGTGATAGTGCTTGACATTTATAAGTTGTCTTCATACACCAGTTGCTCCGCTTCATGTTCCTCCGCTGAGGCAGTTCTAGACGAGACACTAGGAGCAGGCTTCTCCAGTTTGGGACTAGTAAAGAGTAGTTGGGGTAGGTAGAGGAAATACCCAGGATGATCCCCCTCCTTAGAGAGTAGAGCATGACCATGGAGGTTGTCATTAGCATTGTTAGAGAGGTTGTAGAGTAGGTTGTGGTCAGCTTCATGCTTTAGCATTTCCAGCGCCAGGCGAGCCATACATCATTCGAGGTACCCTTTACTTGTTTTCTACTTGGGTATATGCCTTGTTTGATCCAGGATTGACACACTCCTTCAAATCACACTACTAAAAATAGGACCTATACCAACTGTTTTGGCCAAACCGTTGGTATAGGTCACTAGTTTGGACATATACCAACAGTTTGGCCAAAACCATTGGTATAGGTCACTTATATGGTCCTATACCAATGTTTTTGGACAAAACATTGGTATAGGACTACCCTAGACCAACAGTTTATCCAAAAACATTGGTATAACTCGAAAAATCAGAAAACCTATACCAACGGTTCTCAAAACTGTTAGTATAGGTACACATATTTGTATGGAATCATTTGTCAAATAGCATTAAATAAATCAAAAGTTAAAATACTTATGAATATATATATATATGTATATGAAATTATGTTCACAAAAGTCATGTTAGGTTAGTGGTTAGGTCATTGAATTATAAATGGGAGGTGCTGGGATCAAAACCAAGTGAGTTTTTTTTTGAATTACCTATACCAACGGTTTTCACAAAACCGTTGGTATAGACCTATCCTAATGCTAAACCATCCAATGGTCCTCCAAACCATTGGTATAGGGTATTTTTCTATTAGTGTCACCTGCCCTTATCCATGCTTTGAGACTTGAGGTAGAGAGACTTCCAGTTCCCTTGGCGTTGACTATGCCAGTTGAAGGTCAAGTTAAATTGTTTGATGTATGTAGAGACTGTGAGCTAGTGCTGAGTAAACATAATTCTTGGGAATATTTCCTATGTTTATGAATATAACCATATGAAATCATCATCGACATGGATTATTTGTATTTGATGTAGGATATTGTTTATTACTTCAGGAGGTACGTTGTGTTCTTCAATGCTGATGGGGAGCCAACAATGTTTGTTGGCAAGAGAGACCCTTATATGGGTCATAGGTGTGTTTCTTCCATGTCATCCTTAATTGGCGGGAAGATTCTGAGCTTGTCGGAAGTTCAACAGTTAGCGTCACCCATGGTCGTAAAATATTACCCTGATGTCTTTCTATAGGACGTTGTAGCGTTACCCCCTCGGTGATAGATTGAGTTTAGGATTAAACTACATCCAAGAGAGTCTCTTATCTCAATGTCTCTGTATAGGATGCCACATTATGAGTTCCGAGAACTGTGTATATAGATCGATGGTTTGTTGCAGTGTGGTTTGTTTCGGCCAAGTGTGTCACCGTGGGGTGTACCAATTTTGTTTGTAAAGATGGTTGATGACAGTTAGCAGTTGTGTATCAATTATTGTCTCTTGAACCAAGTGACAGTGAAGAACTGCTATCCTCTTCCATGGATTAATGATTTATTCAATTATCCAAATGGTTAAATTTAGTTCTTGAAGAACTATTTTCGATTAGGATATCATCAGATGCGTGTGAAGGATGAAGATATCCTGAATAATGCTTTTCATTGTCGTTATGAGCATTAAGAGTTTTTTGTGATGTCGTTCGGTGTGATGAATGCTCCATCTGTGTTCGTGGGGTTAATGTACGCTATGTTCTATGAGTTCCTGGATAAATTCATGGTGGTTTTCATCAATGACATCCTTTTTTACTCTCCATATGAGGAGGAGCATGCAAAAAATATGCGTGCCATTTTTGGAGTTCTTCACTGTGATAAGTTGTTTGGGATGTTTCTGAAGTGTGATTTTTGGGCTCCAGAAGTCCATTTATTGGGGCATGTTGTATCCTAGCAGGGAGTAGCTATGGATCCATCATAGATTGAAGTAGTTGTGTCTTTGGCAGCCCCTAATATAGTGGAAGATGTGTGAGGTTTTCTTAGTCTTTCAGGATATTACAAGAGGTTCATAACCAATTTATCTTGGGTTGCAACTCCTCTAATAGTGGACCTGAAAGGATATGGTGTTCTTGTGGAATGATCAGTGTCGAGAAGTTTTTATTTATCTTAAGGAGGAGTTTTTCAGTGCTCTAGTTCATTTTCTGCCAACATGAGTTCAATTTGAGGTTTTCAGTGACGCTTCTCATCTTGGTTTGGGTTGTGATCTAATGTAGCATGGATTAGTCATTTTTTATGGGTACTAATAGTTACTTCCCCATGAACGTAACTATGCGACCAATGATCTCATGTTGGAGGTGTTAGTGTTTTCTCTGAAGCTGTGGAGACATTACCTAATCGATGAGTGTTTTGTGGTCTTCATCGATCAAAAAATCCCGAGGTATATTTTCTACCAATATGACTTGAACTTTCATAAACATCAGTGGATGAAGTTATTATAGGATTAGGAATTTTATATTTCATATAAACCTAGAAAATGGAATGTTATATTTTATGCATTAAGTAGGAAGTCATGCAGTGATGCTGTGCATGAATTGGGTGATTCCTGGAGAGTGATGGAAGAAATTATAGTGTTGCATCTATATATGGGAGAATTTGGGGGAAGAGGCTATCTTTTTTAGATGATGGTGTAGTCATCACTAGTGTATCAGGTGTAAGAGTCCTAATTGAGGGATCTTGAGGTGGAGGTCTGGTGAGACCAACTTGTTTATGGAGAGGCCCCCAATGGTTGGTCTGAGGATGAGTAACACTATGTGTTGTTTTAGGGAATATTTTTTGTTCATTTGGCGATGCGTGAGATGGTTCTCAGATAATTCCATAGTTCTCCTTTGGAGGTACATCCTAGAAGGAAAAATATGTACTAAGCTTTGATAGGTTAGTTTTGGTGGCCTTGGTTTAAGAGTACATTTGTAGAGTTTGTGCCTCGTTGTCTATTCTTCCAGAAGGTAAAGGTTGAGAACCTTGTTCTCAATGGTTTCCTCTAGCCCTTAGTTGTTCCTAAGTGGAAGAGGGAGGATATATTGATGGAATTTGGTACCAATTTAACTCAATATCAGTGAGGCTATGATGCTATATGGGTGGTAGTAGATAGTTTGATGAAATCATCACTTTATAGTGATGAAGGAGTTGATCTTAGTGGAGGTTTTGTTGAGGCAGTATCCGAAGGAGGTGGTGAGACTCCACAGAGTCTTGAGGATGATCTATTTGATCGAGATCCTCATTTTACCTCTAGGGTTTGCAGAGGTCTCCAACATTATTTTGGTTCTTTTCTATGGTTTATCACTACTTTTAATCTACATAGGGATGTTCAAATAGAGCTGACCACCCAGAATCATGAAGACATGTTTCCCTCTTGTGTCCTAGATTTTGGAGGTTTGGGGATGAGGCACCTACCTTTGGTATATGTAGCTTACAACAATAGTTTCCACTCCACCATCGATATGAAACCATTTGAGTCCTTGTATTCCCAACTTTGTTGTTCTCTATTGTGCTCGAATGGGGTCAGAGAGTCAACAATTATTGGGTTAGAATTGTTATAGAACATGACATATATGGTTTAGCTGATTCATGAGAGGTTGAAAGCAGTGTAGGATTGTCATAAATCCTATACCAATCATAGGAGGAGACCTCTAGAGTTCGATTTTGAGGATCATTTGTTTCTGAAGGTGACTCCCCTTTGTGGGTAGTGAAGGTTTTGTCATAAGAGTAAGATTTATCCCTGGTTTGTTGTGTCTTTCTCGGTTTTGGATCATGTTGGAGCTATGGCGTATAAGATAGAAATTTACCCATAAATGAGTTGGATACATGATGTTTTTCATGTGTCACAACTGCATCATTATATTCATGACAAATCTCACATCATCGATTGGGGTGAGATCGATGTTGATGATGATGTGACCTTCGAGGAGCGGTATGTAGAGATCCAAGACTTCTAGTATAAGGTGTTACGCGGGCATGCTATCCCCTTGGTTCATGTCTTGTGGCAGTACAGTGGTGTAATGGAGAGTACCTGGAAACATGAGTTGCATATACGTTCTTAGTACCCCGAGATGTTTGATGTTTATCTCTTCTATTATAACACTATTCATTTTGTGGTTGTAGACCTTTTTATGGTTTATGAGATGACTCTCTATCTTGTTACTTGTTGTGGATTACTCTCTTTCCATGGGAGGAAATGATGTACGTGGTATGCCATGTTATTTTCATGTTTAGATTACTGATGTCAGATGGGTCTACTCTCCTGCTATAGGTGGTGAAGACTCGTCGAGCGGTTCATCTGCTCACCGTATTGAGCCCCATGTTATTGGATGTGGGTGGTTGAGATCCTGTGGTGGTGAGAGATTTTGAGAGGCATCTCATGTGGTGGTTGTTTAGAAGACCCCTTTTTTTGTTTCCTCTTTGGTTTGGTTTTGGATTATCGGGGACGAGAATGTTTTGAGAGGTATCTAATGTAAGGGCCTGAATCCACATGGATCAACCCTTTATGTGTTTCTGAAGACTGAGGTGATCAGAGGAGGATCAGAAGATGTCTGTAGGAATTCGACTGCTAAGAGCTATAAGTAAGGAGGTATTTCATGTCGTGAAGAGTTACATGATGTGAAAGTGTGTTTCACAATGTATAATGAATCGGGGTTATAAAAACAAATAAAATGAAGAGGTTCTATATTTTTCGATGGAAACTGAACCCTGAGGATTACCCAATGTGAAATAGGATTACACATCATGTAATTACCCACTACAATGCAATTTTAAATGTTTTCAGCCACTCGAGTTTGTCAAACCCTATGATTGCAACGCCTCTCTCTCATTCTTGGTGACCTGGGGACCCCCTATTTTTCATTTTGGGGATTCCTTTTTCAAAGATCAATCCCTATCTTCCCTACTTTGATCTGTAGTGATCCGTCTTCAATCCAAGGTATGTTTTACCTCTGTTCTTGTGGTTTCTTTGATCCATTTCCTCCTGTTCCTTTTTTCCATGTGGTGGTGCTTGATCTTTGTGTTTTTAAAGGAGAGTTGTTGGTTATTTGTTGGCACGGTTGTGGCACAATGTCCTTGGGTGGATGTTGTTCTGGTAGGAGAGGCGACTGGGATCCACAGCATTGATATGTTCTGATGCGAATAATGTGATACCTTTTTCAGGAAGGTGATTTGGTTCTTCTCTATTTATTTGTGTGCAATTGTAGAGTTAGTATGATTTAACCCCTTGTGTCACAATGAGATTTAACCTAAATAATTACTTGAACTGGATTAGAGAATTGGTATCTATCACATTATGAAGTTTCTGCTTTGTACCGTGATAACAATTTTCCTCTTGATTTTTTAGATAGTGTGATATCTATGAATTTCTTTGTTTAAAATGTTTTTTTGGAAATTTGTAAAGAACATAAAGTTGGAATTAATTGACAATTAATTAGATAAAAGATTAAAGAGGCATTCTTAATGAATCTGTTTGTTTTTGCTGTTGTAATTTGATGATAATAAAATTGATGCAAGTATTCATGTTTAATTAAATTGGTTAATGAACCTAAAGCATTATGATTCTTGTTGATAGAAGAATTAAAGACATGTTAAATTAATTGTTTAATTAATTTGTGATAGATTGAGATAACATGTTTCTTAAATTTATCATAGTTGGAACCTGTGAATAATGAATAAATTAATTCAAAATGGAATAAATATCAGTTGTGTGATACAAGATAATTCTTTTGTAGGGCCTATGTTTCCCTATTTCCTATAAAGGCTAGGTTCCTTGTGGTTTGGAGCCGTGAGAGCTCGTTGTGTGTGAAGGATGAATGCCTTGTTTAGGGCCAAGAGCCTGATTGCTATGTTTGTTTCCTATTTCTTGTGATGTTATGTGAGTCTAGTATGACTGAGCATGGAGGGATTTTTGTGGTATATCGGGTGGGGAGGCCTAGATGTGATGTGAGCCTGGGATGGTTGATCCTAGACGACTGTTGTGGTATGAGGGGAAAGGATTCCCAATTGTTATTACAACAGTTGACGCCCATAGTGGCTAGATTCATCAGGATATGCATGTGGGTGTCGGGGAGGATACCAAGGATAACGGGATGTGTCGAAGTTAGGCCTACCAATTGATATGAAAGATGGATTCTTGTTTGAAACTATTGTTTGGCCATTGACCAAGTTGTTTGTTTATTTTCATTCCTTTCCCCACTACTTGAGGCAGATAGATGTGATTGGTTGTATAACTTGTTTGGTAGATTAGGATGTTTTCCTAGAGTACCTAGTAATATGAAAATTAATATTATTAATAAATAAATAAATGTTTAACCCATGGGGTTTCAGCTATCTGGGATTTAGGTTTGTGGTTATAATTTTGAGAAGTCATGGACTTGGTTTGCTCATGGTTGGAGGGCATGTAACTTTGTTGTGATGCTAATGTAATGTAATGTGGAGATGTTAATGGTTAATTAATGGTTAAAAAATTAATTAACGTAAAGTGAAACAGATGAAAAGGAATAAAGTAATTTAATGTATCTCTTTAAATGGTTGTGTGCTTATAGGATATTTGGTCTTAACAGAGGCAGCCGGGAGTCTGAGAGACATTAGTTATAGTTGAGTATGAGACTAGTTTATGCCCATAGTGTGGTTGTGAGCTATATTATATCATGTAATTTTTATGTTTTTATATGATACTCCACCCTATCAATTAGGGAAACTGACACCCCAGGGATTCTGATTCCTGGGGGCATTTTCCCCATATCCCAGTGGGAGGATGGATGGATGACTACCCCCTTTTCCCCCGCTCTATTCTCTTGATAGCTAGTTGTACTGGTTTTCGTGGAATTTATTTTTGCCTATATATGTGTGTAGAGGGATGTAATGACTTGTGGTTATTTCACACACATGTCTCTGGAAATAGTTTCCTAAGAACTACTATAGGTATAACGTGTATAGACTGTGATGGCTTGAAGATCCTAACTCGGTGTACGAGCTGTGATGGATGGAGGTATAATACCCAATGTATGATACATGTTATGCTGGTTGTGGTTGTAACGCCCCAACCCTAGCTTCCCAGAGTCAGTTCATTACTTCGTAACATTGGCATGATCACAAAAGATCAAGTCCCGAAAGACCGATTAGTTTAGTAGCATTGGAAACACTAGTTACATTCATAAATGTTACATTACATCATAAAGTGAAAAACTAATAACAAAGTCTTCATAGTCCACACTCATATCCTCTTCTGAATATCCCTGCAGGTCATTCATAAAATACTTCTTCACATACTGGAAAATATTAAAACATTGAAAGGGGTGAGCTCAGATGCTCAGTAAGGATAACAATATTGCGGAAGCTTTTATAAATAAACATAAAAATTTAAGGCAATTTATAACTAAAACAAAAGCCTTTTAAACTTGAACATCAACATAATATGGAAAAAGTAAAATGAGATAATGACATTCACTTCTTCACATGGATATTCTAATGGTCGAATAATCACATGCAATATCAATAACCACTTTCATAATGAGGGAATGTATAATGCCAGACATTCTGAAACATTTTGTCAAGGCCTCGGCCAAGACGTCTAAAATGATTAAGGCCTCAGCCAAAACCATAAATCAAATTGGGAAAGGGCCTCGACCAATTCCACGTCTAGTTGTCTCATGAGACCTACCAATGCATCGAGGAGCTATAGCGGGCTCCACCCGTCACTTATTAAGTCCAATACATTCCTCATATGAATAGGTTTAAACATATCATAAACCATAACATAATCGTATCACATAAAACATGCATAAAGGAAACATAACATTTCCACATTTCAATCACAAGATATCAATACAACACATTGATATAATAAAAACGCTTTCAAAACCATTTTCAATACCAAAATAAAATAAAGTTAAAACTTTGTATTTATTTTTCATTAATAAAAAGTGATGGCTTGTAGAGGAAGCCGAAACTCAAATAATGGTCACGGCGGCGGAGAAGTCGTTGTCGCCGCATATGTACGGAAAGAAAAACATTCCCTTTTTGTCGTTTAGTAAAACTCTACGTATAAAAAAGATTCCTTTTGAATAAACGTAAAAGTCAAAGGGGTTTATACACCGTATAAAAGAAAGTTGTGTATAAAACCAAATATGCCTCAATGAAAGGGGATTGAGACGAAGTCCTTAAAAAGATCATTTTTTTTAAATAAAGTACATCTATAATGTGTATTCACTATAAGTAAACATAAATAATGTAAAAATACAAGATAGGACATAATAATATGATGACATAATTTGAAAGTAGGAGATTAACCCAAAGAATGGAAGTTGGGTTATGAAATTCCCTTACCTTGTGTCCGACTTGATTTGACCGTTCTTTAACCTCCTGAATAATAAAATAGAGTTAATATATACAATTTTAAATTTCATTATCCTTTTTATATCACTTATTACAATGTTATGATTATTATGTAATTATTTAAGTTAATAACGGTCGTTTTGTCGATTTTAGGTACTTGAGTCAACAATAAACTTCTTATAATTACAAGTTGTTTATGTGGTAGAATATACATTATCTCCAGAATTATATTCATGATTTATATGTCATATATATCATATATATCCAGTATATACATTCATTTATAATATTACGTAACATTTAGAGGTAAGAAATGAAATGCACCGTTCATGGAGACGGTAAGCCGTACGTACGCATGAACGCTACTTTCATTTCTCTTTCATATTTAATGGAATGAAATCATAATGATATAAATTTATAATATAATTACAGTATAATATAGTGTATAATACCATTTACTCCATCCTTTATAAATCCCACATATGGCATTAACGATTCAAATCACTTTGAGGGGGCGGTAGTCCGCACTTCCTAAAATGAAACTATCGCGTTTACCCATAATGGAAATCATAAAGTATGCCATAAATGAGAAATACATAAGCATAAGTAAAACATAAACATATTATATATCATATATAAATATAGTGACATCTTAATGGACACCTTTGAAGGTGTTATATGAGTGTTGAACAATCATCGTTTCGTGAGGCAGAAATTCGTCATCCACAGAAACCGTATGTTCTTTAACCATTAGATGTAGGTGTGTGTAAGTGTAGCTCAAATCCTTATTATAACAACATACTAGTATATTGAGGATACTGGTTTTGTTACAAAAAAATGAATAAAAAGAGTTTAGGGGGTTGGAGAAGAAAAATAAAACAAAACAACATTAGAGAAGACATTACCTCAAAATCGGGTAACTCTTTTTGATTTGAGCCAAAGGCTTCCTTGGGAAGAGTTATGCCCAAAGTGAGGCTTCTAGGAGTAAGAGAGGGATGTTGGGAGAGTATTTGGGCAGAGTTTGGCCGATCCAAATGGCTTGAAAGTGTGAATGAGGTGGTAGAGTTGGGGGCCTTTTATAAGAGGAGAGGAGGGGCACTCTTGGAAAGTAAGGAAATTTTACATTATTATACAATACTTTTCGGATTCTAAAGGTCCCACACTTATATAATTCGTGGATAAGGTGATAAGGGTTCGAAATATACCCATACAATAGTCTTTGGACAAGTTTAAGCCTTGGATTTTACATTATCTTTTCATTTTATTAAAATCATTTAATAATGAGGTCATCGCTGCATCATAATGATGTCATAAATAATTTAATTTATTTAATGTCTAAAAATTATATAAAAAAAACTATGATGTAGGAAATCTTTTTAGCTTCCCAATGACTATTTTAGTAAAAAATATGACTTGTATAACACCATGTAAAAATTGTTTTAGTAAAACATTTCATGTTTGTGTCATTTTTTACTTTAACATTAAATAAAAGGTATTTATGTCATTTTCCAACTAAAGTGGCTCCATGGGGTCCCCAAGTTGACCCATGGATTGTCTTGGTCGGCCATGGAACATCCAATGAGGGTAGTACATGTGTCAAGCTCATCTCATATTATTAAAACAATATTTTTACCTTAAACTACACTAATTGCCTCTAATCGCGACTAAGAACTTAAAAGTTACTATTCACCAAAAAATTATTTTATTCTCATTGAACCACATTTTACTTATTATTGACAACCATGTATGTCGGATTTTTAAAAATCAAATCACAGAAGTGGTAATATTTCATTTAAATGAAAAATCAGTTATTTAACTACCACTTAGTGGTTTCACTATTCATCAAAAATTGAAGTTTTTCAGAACAATGCCAAAATTTCACCCTAAGATATAATTGATATTCCAAATTCAAAAATGATGTCTATTTTATGAAATTCCAAACATATAAGTTGCATTAATTAATTTTATAATTAATTCCCGCTGTCACAACAAATAGCGTGTTTTTAAGAAATAATTTATATCAAAAGATTGGCAATTGTTTATGTCCAATTTCAATGTTAAATTAATTCTAATGACCACCATTGGATAAAATGGTAAAAATATATTCTAATTATACTTTAAAACCACTAAATAGTATAATTTATCACTATAAATTATTTTGATTAAAAAAGTTGTTTTTAAGTATTTTTCACTATTCATAAAAATTTGGAAGTTCTCAGAAAATTACAAAAAATTCAACATAGGCTAATTTCAATATTAGGAATACAAAAAAGAATTCCATTTTGAAATATAAAATTTCTATAATTTTAAAAAGTTGGTATTACTATTCATAACGGCTACTTTGATTAGTCGCGGTGTGTTAGAACTCGAACTTGCATAAAATGCAAGCTATTGCATTATTGAAAGAGAGGCGTATCGTGAAAGCTCGGGGTGTTACATTCTCCCCTCATTCAATAAATTGCATCCTCGCAATTTGAAATTTTTCTTTGAAAATAAAAGGTTGAAAATAGAAAATACCTCTGTGGAAAACCCACATCGGAAATAAGATTAATAAAATTTAGCCTTAATAAGAGGGAAAGGGAAATGAAAGAGTCACCACCCAATTATGATCTCGATTAGGAGAACATTGGTGGCAATTAGAGACATATAATTGGAGGAAAAACGTAAATATTTGTAGGGAGTGATTGAGGTCATCAATCACAATCAACTGTCAAATTGAGGGCCTCAAAGACTTCAATCTATGTTGATTTAAAATATCATCAGTTCAAAAAGACATAAGGTATTAGGATAACACATTTTTTGTTTTAATATCCCTTTACTAAAGTTTAAGAATTAATTTATTCATTGAATAAGAGATAGGTATATATATATTTATGCTTGACAATTAGAGTTTCAACCTTCAACTCATCTTTCACTCAAAAAGATAATAGAACTCAAAAATATTATACTTATCCTAATTGTATAAGGTTCCAAATGTTAACACATACCATTTAGATTAGTAAAATTATTTTTTAATAACCAGGGACTTCCTGTAGGCTAGTGGTAGGAAATAAAGGCCTGTCACACTATGGTTGTGGGTTCGATTCCTGCAGCTTTGTCCGACGCGACGGGTTATGCCCCACCCTGCAGGTTGTCCTTTTCCTAAAACTATAATATTCCAAAAATAATCTTCATAAATTTTTTAACCATTAACAATACTATCCAAAGATCAACTTAATCCACTCCAACCTTTATAGTTATCCAAAATACCTCTGTCCAGACTTTCTCTAAAAGGTCTCTTAAATTCCAAAATCAATTTATCAGATTCCCCAAACAAAGTAAAGTTTCTCTTATTGTCACATACTAAAAATTTAATTACCTTCATCATATTAAAACCTTACTGAAATCAACAAGTACTACAGTACAATCCATATATATATATCACATTATTCTAATAACCAGAATATAATCCATGAGTCCAAAATCACCAATACATTAGTTATTCTGCTTCAACTGTAGTAACAACATAAGATTGTCCTTGATCCCTTGGCCTTTTCTGAGGTAAGTTTCCCTAACGCTTAGGACATTCATTTGCATAATGCCCCATTTCCCTACAATTGTAGCATTCAACATTGATAGCCTCTTTCTTTCCCTTGGAATCACGCGCCTAGTGACCTTTTCCCCCATATTTATAACAAACTCCAATTCCTTTTAGGCAAGTACCAGGGTGATTCTTCCCACAATTATCACATAATGGAAAATCCTTCTTTCCCTTTTTCCCTTTATCTGTCTCTTATTCCACCATTCTCTTCTTCTCTTGCTTTACTTTGTTGTCATAAGACTTAGAGAATTCCTTTTCTGTCTTGATATCACATGAGACAATGTCTTCGTATGACGAGAAAGATTGTGAGACCAAGGCTCGACGGAGAAACAGTTTTAACCCATCAAAGAAACGATCGATCTTACTTCTTGGGATATGTATATAATCTGCAGCATGCCTCGCTAACCTTGTAAAGTTGGCCTCATACTTTGCAACATTCTCATCCTCCTTTTTTCTCAGACTCAAAAATTGTCTTTCCATATCTGCTCGATGGTCATGTGGAAAGTATTTTTCTAAGAAAAGATCCTTGAACTGTCTCCATTCCATATTTGATACTTCATCATCTTCCTTTGTGTTTTGAATCAGCGACCACCACTGATCAGCATCTCCAGTGAGGTGGTAAACTGCCATGACAACCTTCTCCCTTTCGCTACTCCCCAAGGCATGGAATATTTTCTCTAAGGATTTTATCCATTGCTCAGCTACTAATGGATTTGTAACCACATTAAATGTTGGCGGTTGTTGCCTCATGAAGCGGTCTAACATTGATCCTCCACGTTGCGGATCAGGGTGCTCCATACGAGTAAGGTTATTATTCACAACCTGAGTGAGTTGTCCCATTATGGTAATAAGTTGATCAACACCAGTTGTATCTCCAACTCCACAATAATTATCTTGAGCAGGAGGTAAATACCTACACAGAGTGCGTGCATTGATACTGTTTTCATTCCTTCTACTAGGCGCCATTTCTAAACAATGGCATAAACTATATTAGTTTATGAATCAAAATACATAATTCCATACTTGTAAGATACTTAACATAAATTGAACTATTTATGGATATAATCCATAAAAATGTTTTCTTTGAGGAAGTATATAATCATAACCCTTCATAGTGGTTTGTAAAGAAAATGAGAATTATCCTAAGCATATCCCCCGGGAGTGTCGTAACCAAGAGTACAGCAAGGCCCGTTGTCGTGCACCAGTTCCCGTTCGAGTATAGCTCAAAGCGGTGTTTTCGGGTTTTACCCCAAGGTACATTTGTGCTAGAGCCGCCTCTACCTGCTCGTATCCAGACAGGGATGTATTTCTCGGAAAACTCACAACATCTCTACAATACCAAAATTCTAGGAAGTTCTTCTATACTAATCCTCAAAGTCTATCTTCGGGCTATGTGCTCTAATCAGAGTTTATCTAAATCTAGCTTCCAAGGTTAGTACTAAACTTCCTCTGATACCAACTGTAACGCCCCAACCCCAGCTTCCCAGAGTCGGTGCATTACTTCGTAACATTGGCATGATCACAAAAGATCAAGTCTCGAAAGACCGATTAGTTTAGTAGCCTTGGAAACACTAGTTACATTCATAAATGTTACATTACATCATAAAGTGAAAAACTAATAACAAAGTCTTCATAGTCCACACTCATATCCTCTTCTGACTATCCCTGCAGGTCATTCATAAAATACTTCTTCACATCCTGGAAAATATTAAAACATTGAAAGGGGTGAGCTCAGATGCTCAGTAAGGATAACAATATTGCGGAAGCTTTCATAAATAAACATAAAAATTTAAGGCAATGTATAACTAAAACAAAAGCCTTTTAAACTTGAACATCAACATATTATGGCAAAAGTAAAATGAGATAATGCCATTCACTTCTTCACATGGATATTCTAATGGTCGAATAATCACATGCAATATCAATAACCACTTTCATAATGAGGGAATGTATAATGCCAGACATTCTGAAACATTTTGTCAAGGCCTCAGCCAAGACGTCTAAAATGATTAAGGCCTCGGCCAAAATCATAAATCAAATTGGGAAAGGGCCTCGACCAATTCCACGTCTAGTTGTCTCATGAGACCTACCGATGCATCGAGGAGCTATAGCGGGCTCCACCCGTCACTTATTAAGTCCAATACATTCCTCATATGAATAGGTTTAAACATATCATAAACCATAACATAATCATATCACATAAAACATGCATAAAGGAAACATAACATTTCCACATTTCAATCACAAGATTTCAATACAACACATTGATATAATAAAAACTCTTTCAAAACCATTTTCAATACCAAAATAAAAGAAAGTTAAAACTTTGTATTTATTTTTCATTAATAAAAAGTGATGGCTTGTAGAGGAAGCCGAAACTCAAATAATGGTCACGACGGTGGAGAAGTCGTTGTCACCGCATATGTACAGAAAGAAAAACATTCCCTTTTTGTCGTTTAGTAAAACTCTTAGTATAAAAAAGATTCCTTTTGAATAAACGTAAAAGTCAAAGGGGTTTATACACCGTATAAAATAAAGTTGTGTATAAAACCAAATATGCCTCAATGAAAGGGGATTGAGACGAAGTCCTTAAAAAGATCATTTTTTAAATAAAGTAAGTCTATAATGTGTATTCACTATAAGTACAAATAAATAATGTAAAAATACAAGATAGGACATAATAATATCATGACATAATTTGAAAGTAGGAGATTAACCCAAAAAATGGAAGTTGGGTTATGAAATTCCCTTACCTTGTGTCCGACTTGATTCGACCGTTCTTTAACCTCCTGAATAATAAACTAGAGTTAATATCTACAATTTTAAATTTCATTATAATTTTTATATCACTTATTACAATGTTATGAACATTATGTAATTATTTAAGTTAATAACGGTCATTTTGTCAATTTTTGGTACTTAAGTCAACAATAAACTTCTTATAATTACAAGTTGTTTATGTGGTAGAATATCAATTATCTCCAGAATTATATTCATTATTTATATGTCATATATATCATATATATCCAGTATATACATTCATTTATAATATTACGTAACATTTAGAGGTAAGAAATGAAATGCATCGTTCATGGAGACGGTAAGCCGTACGTACGCATGAACGCTACTTTCATTTCTATTTCGTATTTAATGGAATGAAATCATAATGATATAAATTTATAATATAATTCCAATATAATATAGTGTATAATACCATTTAATCCATCCTTTATACATCCCACATATGGCATTAACGATTCAAATCACTTTGAGGGGGCGGTAGTCCGCACTTCCTAAAATGAAATTATCGCGTTTACCCATAATGGAAATCATAAAGTATGCCATAAATGAGAAATACATAAGCATAAGTAAAACATAAACATATTATATATCATATATAAATATAGTGACATCTTAATGGACACCTTTGAAGGTGTTATATGAGTGTTGAACAATCATCGTTTCGTGAGGCAGAAATTCGTCATCCACAGAAACCGTATGTTCTTTAACCATTAGATGTAGGTGTGTGTAAGTGTAGCTCAAATCCTTATTATAACAACATACTAGTATATTGAGGATACTGGTTTTGTTACAAAAAAATGAATAAAAAGAGTTTAGGGGGTTGGAGAAGAAAAATAAAACAAAACAACATTAGAGAAGACATTACCTCAAAATCGGGTAACTCTTTTTGATTTGAGCCAAAGGCTTCTTTGGGAAGAGTTCTTCCCAAAGTGAGGCTTCTAGGAGTAATAGAGGGATTTTGGGAGAGTATTTGGGCAGAGGTTGGCCGAGCCAAATGGCTTGAAAGTTTGAATGAGGTGGTAGATGTGGGGGCCTTTTATAAGAGGAGAGGAGGGGCACTCTTGGAAAGTAAGGAAATTTTACATTATTATACAATGCTTTTCGGATTCTAAAGGTCCCACACTTATATAATTCGTGTCTAAGGTGATACGGGTTCTAAATATACCAATACAATAGTCTTTGGACAAGTGTAAGCCTTGGATTGTACATTATCTTTTCATTTTATTAAAATCGTTAAATAATGAGGTCATCGCTGCATCATAATGATGTCATAAATAATTTAATTTATTTAATGTCTAAAAATTATAAAAACAAATACTATGATGTAGGAAATCTTTTTAGATTTACAATTACTATTTATAGTCAAAAATATGACTTGTATAACCCCATGTAAAAATTGTTTTAGTAAAACATTTCATGTTTGTGTCATTTTTTACTTTAACATTAAATAAAAGGTATTTATGTCATTTTCCAAATAAAGTGGATCCATGGGGTCCCCAAGTTGACCCATGGATTGTCTTGGTCGGCCATGGCACATACAATGAGGGTAGGACATGTGTCAATCTCATCTCATATTATTAAAACAATATATTTACCTTAAACTACACTAATTACCTCTAATCGCGATTAAGAACTTAAAAGTTACTATTCACCAAAAAAATTATTTTAATCTCATTGAACCACATTTTACTTCTTATTGACAACCATGTATGTCGGATTTTTAAAAATCAAATCACAGAAGTGGTAATATTTCATTTAAACGAAAAATCAGTTATTTAACTACCACTTAGTGGTTTCACTATTCATCAAAAATTGAAGTTTTTCAGAACAATGCCAAAATTTCACCCTAAGCTATAATTGATATTCTGAATTCAAAAATGATGTCTATTTTATGAAATTCCAAACATATAAGTTGAATTAATTAATTTTATAATTAATTCCCCCTGTCACAACAAATAGCGTGTTTTTAAGAAATAATTTATATCAAAAGATTGGAAATTGTTTATGTCCAATTTCAATGTTAAATTAATTCTAATGACCACCATTGGATAAAATGGTAAAAATATATTATAATTATACTTTAAAACCACTAAATAGTATAATTTATCAGTATAAATTATTTTTATTAAAAAAGTTGTTTTAAAGTATTTTTCACTATTCATAAAAATTTGGAAGTTCTCAGAAAATTACAAAAAATTCAACATAGGATAATTTCAATATTAGGAATACAAAAATGAATTCCATTTTGAAATATAAAATTTCTATAATTTTAAAAAGTGGGTATTACTATTCATAACGGTTACTTTGATTAGTCGCGGTGTGTTAGAACTCGAACTTGCATAAAATGCAAGCTATTGCATTATTGAAAGAGAGGCGTATCGTGAAAGCTCAGGGTGTTACAGTGGTGGTTATTGAAAATTACGTGGTTACTTTGGTTACATGGATGTAATGGTGTGATGCACAAGGTACATATTCTGGTGCTTCGACCAGGTGTCCGTGGGCTAACCTTTTTGGAGAGAGATACTGTAGATGTGCGACATTGGAGAAGAGCAGCAAACCAGTGGGGAATTAGTAGCGGGGTACCCTTGATATTATTTATTATATTATATGCTCTTCTATGTTATACTTGGTGAGAGTAGCCATGATAAGGCTGGGTACTTAGTATAACTATTTAGGTGACGAGTTAGTTTCAATTGTTGTTCATTGTTCTTTAACATGCTTTCTTTACCTCTTTGCATGAGAGGCTCCAGGGAGGATCCTAGTGAGTATACTAGTATACTCACCCTACATATATATAAACTATTTTCAGGTCAATTGGAGTAGGTTTAAGATCGGGATGGTTACTACTAACATGGGGTTTTTAGGAGTTGTTTGGGATTCGTGGTCACTACCGTTCTTACTTTTCTTCTGGTACTTCCAGTTTTTTCTTTAGTTGTAGTGGTTATTACATGCCATTACATATGTTCAGTTGGGTTTTATTTTATATTGTATTCTGAGAAGGAGTTGGTTGGTGTCTATCTTATCTCTCTCTTTTTATGTGTTTTCATAGAGGGTAATGCCTCTCATCTGCGTGTTTACTATACCCTCGGTGCTAGTCTCCAACCCAAGGCCTACTTGAGGCAGGACTCAGGTGTCACTATCTCTCTTCTCCCATTTACGGCCTAGGAATGGTACACATTGTGAGGAGGGGTCATGACAATAATAATTTATAAAATTAGGTAGTATTTGGAAACAAGCTAAAGTTAACAAGGTCAATTAAAATTCTACAATGGATTCCACGTATTAAAGGGCAAAGAGAATTATATATTGAATAATGCGGTGGGTATTCAAGTGAGATGATACATGGGTGGTAGAAGTGCAGAACTAATAATCCTCGATTGGTTATACCAAGTCATTATTCCTAAATCCATTTGAATTTTACTTATCATCGATAAGTTTTATGATCATTTTATTGTGCATTTGATTTCACGACCACCGATCTTGAAGGGTGTACATTTGACGCAATCAGAAAGGGATGGTGACACCATAGGATGCTAATAAGGGTTACAAGTTACTGGAATCCAGTTTAGTATTAAAGAAAGAAACAAAATATTATAACATTCATTTGGAATGAATATTTTTCATGTGTCTACCAGAGGTTAGTGGGAGAGACATTGATTTCCAAGTTAATATAACACCCCAAGCTTCTACGGTACGTTTCCCTTTGAATAATGCGATAGCGTGTGTTGTACGCAACCTCGAGTTCTAACACACACCACAACTAATTAAACTAGCCGTTGTAAATAGTAATACCTACTTTTTGAAATCATATATATTTTATATTTCAAAATGGACTTCATTTTTGGATTCGGAATATCGAAATTATCCTAGGGTGAAATTTTGGTACTTTTCGGATAACTTTTATATTTTGATGAATAGTGAAAATTACTAAATTTTAATTAAAAACAACCTTTTTAATCAAAATAATTAATAGTGATAAATTATTAATTTGAGTGGTTTTAAAGTATATTTAGAATATATTTTTACCATTCAATTTAATGTTTATCATTGGACATAATTTTATAATTAAACCGAACATAAACAAGTGTCAATCTTTTGATAGTTATTATCTCTTAAAAACACGCTTTTTGTTTTGACAGCGGGATTTAATTTTAAATTAATTTCTGCCACTTCTGTGTTTTGAATTTAGGAAAATGGATTCCATATTTGGAATCAGGATGTTCAAATTGTGTAAATAGGTAACTTTTATTTTTAGACATTTTGAATAATTACTGCGGTAAATATTTTATTTACCATGGTTAAAGGGTAAATTCGGTAAATAAGGGTTAAAAAATAATATTATAATAATACAAAATTACCCTAAAACGTGTCCTAACCTTATTGGTGGACACATACCCGACCATGGGCATCCTTGGGTCAATTTGGGGACCCCTTGGAGCCACTTGTATGTGGTAGGGACACATTATA
Source organism: Viscum album (assembly GCA_963277665.1). Lineage (NCBI taxonomy): Eukaryota > Viridiplantae > Streptophyta > Magnoliopsida > Santalales > Viscaceae > Viscum > Viscum album. Next base: position 650,589,546 of record OY728119.1, read on the forward strand.
TTAATAAAGTTAAAATAAAAATAAAAATGGCATAAGCTTACATCTTTTATAAGAACAATTTTTACATAGGGTTATACATGTTGGATTTTCTATTATAAATATTCATTAGAAAGATAAAAAGCTTTCCTACATAATGATATTTTATTTATAATTTTTAGACATTAAATAAGTTATTTTATTTATGACACAATGATGATGCAGTAATTACTAAAATAGTAAAAAATTAACATAATTGATATTATAAATACCCAAATAAATATAATATGAAACTTTTAATGAATTAAACTAATTTTCTAGGATACTATGATATATTAGGATTGATATAATTGACTTTGTTTGAAGTAATCAATCTGTTATGAGTTTCACAAAAATCAACTATTGAATAGTGTCAAAATTGACATAAAAGAGTTCTTAAAACAAATATTATATTATTAATTGATATTAAATTCCTAAAAATCTAAGGTTCGGCCAAGAGACTTATATTATGATAGGTTAATCATTAATGGACCACTTGGGGGTCGCTTGGATGTATATAGTAAGTTTATTAACCATATTATATAAAAATACAAAGAGACATTGTAAAAGTGAAACTAATTAACTTAGAGTTAATACTTAAAGATAAGGTTAATATAAGTACCCAAACCTGTCTAAATTCTATTGGTTGAGTGGTTTTCGACCTATCCCCACCTTAACCTTTGAATAGTCAACTTTGGAGCCATTAGAAACCGAATATGAATTTATTATAAATTAATATTTCTAGCTTTTCCAAAGGTGCCCCTCACCCCTCTTATAAAAGGGCACTCCTCCTTCTCATTTCTTCACACCTTCAAAGCCTTTTGGTTCGGCCAAACTCTGCCCAAATACTCTCCCAACATACCTCACTACAACCTAGGGGCCTTAGTTGGATCAGAAAGCCAACCTAAGGAGCCCTTTTGATCAAATCAAAAGGAAGAACCCGAAGAAGAGGTAATGATTTCACCACCCTTTTCTAAGTTCATTTTTTCTTCCACTTCTTCTTCCTTTGTTATTACCATTCTAAAATAATAACTCCAGTATCTCACATATACTGTGATGTTATTATAAGTATGGTACAACCATATTCAGTATTTTATCCACCCTTTGAATAACATGTCACCATACGTGCGTACGTACGGCTTACCGTCTCCACGTCGTGGTGTAGTTGTTATTCAATATAATATTATTTGGATGGGTATAATAATGATGTGTAACTCATGTAAATAATAAATATAACATGTTAATGATTCTGTTAATATGATATACCATTCATTTATATATTATTTTAATATCAAAAGAATGATATTGTCGCTCGTGCGTACGTACCGACTACCGTCTCCACGAACGCGATAAGATTCATTCTCCATCATATCCATTCAAGTCTTATTCTCATTTTGGGGTTAAAAATAATGTTAATATCATTCTGGATATGAATAAGATACAACAAACATGGCTTATGTAACAAAACATATAAAAGAAAATGAGTAAGTTAACACCCGAAACGATGATAATTCTAGGATATTATTAATAAATCAATGTTAAATGATCATATATGATATCATATTAATATATATGATTCTTGTATAATTTAATAACAATTATTTCACCATTATACAGGAGGTTAACCTACCCCAACCAAGGAAAAGTACAAGGTAAGGGTTATTTCACAATCTCTTCATTATCCGAGGTTGTTTATACGTAATAATCTACTGGGATATCTTCATCATCCACATCCATGTTTCTTAAAAATGTATTTCAAAACATTTTTACTATTTACAAGAATATGGGTTAAAGTCATTTATACCCTTGTTTGACTTTTTATAAGAGGTTTATAAAGGAATCTTTCCGTCGTATTCAAAACAAGGTCCTTTTTAACCTTTTCGACAGAATTGAGGTAAGAATGTTTTTTTAACTTATACGGCGGGTGCGGTTATTTTACGCCGTTATAAAATCTTCAAAGCTTTCCTTACAAGCTTATAAGAATATTTTCAAAGAAAATGTTTTATTTTATATGGATCTTAAATGATTTCAAAATAAAAGGAGATACTTCTTTAAAAAGAATTTTGATTTCATCTATGTCAACATCCTTTGATGGATTTTAAGATTATTTGAAGTTGATTTATTATGATACAAAACTTCTATATTGTATTGAAGGTTTTGTGATATGTTTGACTGTGGATGTGCTATTTTTATACCATTCATAGTTTATGGTGAAATTATTGACATTTCGTATGCTAGTTTTAATACGAATGTTTATGTTATGTTTAAACCTTTTCATATGGGAATGCATTGGACTTAATAAGTGACGGGTGGAGCCCGCTATAGCTCCTCGATGCATCGGTAGGTCTCATGAGACAAACTAGTGTCTTGGCACAAGGCCTTGACAAAATCTTATTTGTAGTCTTGGCACGAGGCCTTGGCTATGTGGTTATGATAGTCTGGCATTATGCATTCCAACATTATGAAAGTGGTTATTTATTTTTGCATGTGATTATTCGATTAGTGGAATATCCATGTGAATAAGTAAATGGCATTATTTCATTTTATTTATGCCATACCATGTTGAAAGTTCATGTTTAAAAGGCTTTTATTTTAGTTATACATTGCCTTAAATGTTTATTCTTATTGATGAAAGTTTCCGCTATATTGTTATCCTTACTGGGCATTTGAGCTCACCCCTTTTGTATGTTTTATTTTTCCCAGGAAGTGAAGATGTAAGTTATGAATGACCTGTAGGGATATTATGAGGGGATTGTAGTGTGGACTGTGGAAACATTATGTTGTTGTAGTAGTTTTTGATTTTATGATGTAATGTAAAACTTATGAATATATCTAGTGTTTCCAAGGCTACTAAACTAATCGGTCTTTCGGGATTTGATCTTTCTTGTGATCATGCCAATGTTACGAAGTAATGCACCGACTCTGGGTAGCTGGGGTCGGGGCATTATAGTTGGTATCAGAGGAAGTTTAGTACAAACCTTGGAAACTAGATTTAGATAAACTCTGATTAGAGCACGTAGACCTAAGATGAACTTTGAAGATTAGTATAGAAGAACTTCCTAGAATTTTGGTATTGTAGAGACTTTGTGAGTTTTCCGAGCAATACATCCCTGTCTGGATACGAGCAGGTAGAGGCGACTCTGGCACAGATGTACCTAGGGGTAAAACCCGAAAACACCGCTTTGAGCTAGACTCGAACGGGAACTGGTGCACGACAACGGGCCTTGCTGCACTCTTGGTTACGACACTCCCGGGGGATATGCTTAGGATAACTCTCACTTTCTTTACAAATCATTATGAAGGGTTTATGAGTATATACTTCCTCAAAGAAAACATTTTTATGATTATGGATTATATCCATAAATAGTTCAATTTATGTTAAGTGTTTTATAAGTATGTGATTATGTATTTTGATTCATAAACTGATCTAGTTTATGCCATTGTTTAGAAATGGCGCCTAGTGGAAGAAATGGAAACCGTATCAATGCACGCACTCCATGTAGGGATTGCCCTCCTGCTCAAGATAATTATAGTGGGGCTGGTGATGCAACTGGTGCTGATCAGCTAATCACCGTACTGGGACAACTTACTCAGGTTATGAATAATAACCTTACCCGTATGGAGCACCCTGATCCGCAGCGTGGAGGATCAATGTTAGATCGATTCATGAGACAACAACCACCAACGTTCAATGGGAATACAAATCCCTTAGTAGCTGAGCAATGGATATTTTCCCTAGAGAAAATATTTCAGGCTTTGGGGAGCAGTGAAAGGGAAAAAGTTATCATGGCAGTTTACCGCCTCACTGGAGATGCTGATCAATGGTGGTCATTGATTCAAAATACGAAGGAAGATGATGAAGTATCAAATATGGAATGGAGGGAGTTCAAAGATCTGTTTTTAGAAAAATACTTTCCTCGCGACCATCGAGCAGATATGGAAAGACAATTTCTGAGTCTGAGACAAAAGGAGGATGAGAATGTCACAAAGTATGAGGCTAACTTTACAAGGTTAGCAAGGTATGCTGGAGATTATATTCGCAACCCAATAAGTAAGATTGATCGTTTCTTTGATGGGTTAAAACCATTTCTCCGTCGAGCATTAGTCTCACAATCCTTTTCATCGTACGAAGACATTGTCTCATGTGCTATAAAGACCGAAAAGGAATTCTCTAAGTCTTATGACCTTAAAGCAAAGCAAGAGAAGAAGAGACCTGCTGATCAATCTGGGAATGGAAATAAGGGGAAGAAGGGAAAGGTTGAATATCCATCTTATGGTAAGTGCGGGAAGAAACACCCCGGTGCTTGCCTGAAGGGAATGGGAGTCTGTTACAAGTGTGGTGAAAAAGGCCACCAAGCTCATGATTGCAAGGGGAAGAAGGAAGCTACCAACGTTCAGTGCTACAATTGCAGGGAGATGGGGCATTATGCAAATGCATGTCCTAAGCGTCAGGAGAACTTACCTCAGAAAAGGCCAAGGGATCAAGGCCAGGCTTATGCTATCACTACTGCTGAGGTAGAAGCTCCGAAAGACGTGGTGGCAGGTAATTTAATGGTTTCCTCAAGTTTAGCAAATGCATTATTTGATTCTGGATCATCGCATTGTTTCATATCTTCCCAGTTTGCTAAGAAAATTAGATATTTCCAATTTGATTTAATAAGGGAGTTGTCAGTTAAAACTCCTAAGGGAAGTATCGTTGCAACAAAGTTTTGTGAATCAGTCCCCATTAGAGCACATAAATTTTCTTTATCTGCTGATTTCATCGTCATACCTATGATTGAGTTTGATATAATCCTCGGTATGGACTGGCTTTCGGACTATGATGCGAAGATTTATTGTAAGAAGAAAGAGGTTACGATTCTTGATGATAATGATAAGGAGCACCTTATTTTTAGAGCAGAATCGTCACCACCTAATTCTTATTTAGATCCACCCCCAGTAGCTCAACTTAATTCAATTATTGGGGAGGAAGAGAATGAAATAACTGTCGGTGAGGAAAGGAATGTTCAAATAGAGGATGTACCTGTTGTGAAAGAATTTGTAGATGTATTTCCGGAATATTTACCTGGACACCCTCCAGAACGAGAAGTTGAGTTTTCTATTGATTTGATTCCTGGATCAAGGCCTATATCGAATACCCCTTATAGAATGGCCACTGTAGAATTAGTCGAACTAAAGAAACAACTAGAGGAATTGAGTAATAAGGGATTTATTCGCCCTAGTGTTTCTCCATGGGGAGCCCCTGTTCTTTTTGTTAAAAAGAAAGATGGATCTATGAGGTTATGTATCGACTACAGGGAGATCAATGCTATAACGATAAAGAACAAGTATCCCCTACCTCGTATTGATGATTTATTTGACCAACTGCATGGAGCTCAATACTTTTCAAAGATTGACCTTCGATCTGGATACCATCAGTTGTGTGTGAAGAAGGAAGACATTCCGAAGACAGCATTTCGAACCAGGTACGGGCATTACGAGTTTACTGTAATGCCGTTTGGATTGACTAATGCACCCTCTGTATTCATGGATCTGATGAATAGAGTTTTCAAGGAGTATCTCGATGAATTTGTGGTGGTATTTATTGATGATATCTTGGTATACTCAAAAACCTACGAAGATCATGAAAATCACTTGCGCATTATCTTGAAGACTCTGAGGAGGCATGAATTATATGGGAAGTTTAGCAAGTGTGAATTCTGGCTTCAGGAGATTTCTTTTCTTGGCCATATTGTCTCTAAAGATGGAATCTCTGTTGATCCTTCTAAGACCAAGGCAATCCAAGAATGGCCAGCACCTACGAGTATAACTGAGGTACGTAGTTTTATTGGTTTGGCAGGTTATTATCGACGTTTCGTCCAGAATTTTGCCCGATTGGCTAACCCATTAACGAAGCTCACACGTAAAGGGGTTAAATTTGTTTGGACAAAAGAGTGTGAAGAATGTTTCGAAGAACTGAAAAGAAGATTAGTCAATGCTCCTATATTGACTCTACCATCGGGGAATGATGGGTTCGTTATTTATAGTGATGCATCGAAGAAAGGACTTGGCTGTGTCCTTATGCAGAATGATAGAGTTATTGCCTATGCATCACGACAGTTGAAAATTCATGAACAAAACTATCCTACTCATGATCTCGAGTTAGCAGCAGTGATCTTTGCTTTGAAAATATGGAGGCACTACCTCTATGGTGAAAAATGTGAGATTTATACTGATCACAAGAGTTTGAAGTATATTTTCTCACAAAAAGAACTCAACATGAGGCAAAGGAGATGGCTTGAATTACTCAAGGATTATGATTGTACGATACAATACCACCCAGGGAAGGCAAACAAGGTGGCAGATGCTTTGAGTAGAAAAGACCATGGAGTTTTGAACAATATGAGAATTGAAAGGGATCCAATTTTCATGGAGCTAGTGAAGATGGACATGGGAATAACCAGGGAAGGTGAAACATCAATGCTTTTTCAAATGGTTGCCAAACCATCTTTACTAGAAAGGATTAAGAGTTCTCAGACCGATGATGAAGAATTCCAAAAGAAGATTAAAGTTGTGAATGATGGGAGATTGAGAGACTTTGTGTATGAAGATGGAATTTTGAAATTCGGGAAGAGACTTTGTGTTCCCAATATACCTGATCTAAAAAGGGAATTGCTGGATGATGCTCATAGTTCCAATTTCTCTATACACCCTGGGAGCACCAAAATGTATAGAGATTTGAAGGAACATTTTTGGTGGGACAACATGAAGAGGGAGATTGCTGATTTTGTATCAAGATGTATGGTTTGTCAACAAGTGAAAGCTGGAAGGCAACAGCCTGGAGGAGTCATGCAACCTCTTCCCATACTGGAGTGGAAATGGGACAATATTACGATGGACTTTGTCATGGGGCTACCAAAGACTCCTAGAAGGAACGATGCAATATGGGTGATTGTTGATCGTCTTACCAAGTCAGCACATTTTCTTGCTATAAGAGAAGATCTACCCCTGGAACGTCTAGCAAGACTATATATTAATGAAGTTGTGAGACTTCATGGAGTACCCCTATCGATTGTTTCTGATCGTGACCCCCGTTTTACTTCAAGATTTTGGAAAAGTATTCAGAAATCCCTGGATACTGAACTTCATTTGAGCACTGCTTACCACCCTCAGACAGACGGACAATCAGAACGGACTATTCAAACCTTAGAAGACATGTTGAGATCTTGCTCACTTGACTTTCAGGGTATGTGGGATCAATATTTACCACTGGTAGAATTTTCCTATAACAATAGCTTCCATTCGAGTATACAAATGGCACCATATTAAGCGTTATACGGAAAGAGATGTCGTACACCAACCTGTTGGGATGATGTTGGTGAAAGAAAACTTGTAGGCCCAGAACTGGTGGAGGAAACGGTGGAAAAGGTGAAGGTAATCCAAAATCACATCAAAGCAGCTCAAAGTAGGCAGAAGGGCTATGCCGATAATCGAAGGAAGGATTTGGAATTTCAAGTCGGTGATCATGTTTTCCTGAAGGTATCTCCGTGGAAGGGAGTCATACGTTTTGGTAAGAAAGGTAAATTGAGTCCCAGGTACATCGGACCTTTCGAAATTCTAGAACGAATTGGGGCTGTAGCTTACCGATTGGCAATGCCGCCAAGTCTCTCCAAAGTTCACGATGTGTTCCACGTATCTCTGTTGAGGAAATACATGCCTGACCCAACACATGTACTCACCTATGAAGATTTAGAACTGGAACCCGATCTGTCTTATTGCGAAGAGCCCATCAAGATTCTTGATATGAGAGAACAAGTGCTGAGAAACCGGACGACGCGTCTGGTAAAAGTTTTGTGGAGAAATCATAAGATGGAAGAGGCAACGTGGGAACCCGAGGAACTTATGATGAAGAACCACCCGAGTCTTTTTATGCAGTAATACCCTAGAAATTGTGAGGACGCAATTATTTGAAGGAGGGGAGAATATAACACCCCAAGCTTCTACGGTACGTTTCCCTTTGAATAATGCGATAGCGTGTGTTGTACGCAACCTCGAGTTCTAACACACACCACAACTAATTAAACTAGCCGTTGTAAATAGTAATACCTACTTTTTGAAATCATATATATTTTATATTTCAAAATGGACTTCATTTTTGGATTCGGAATATCGAAATTATCCTAGGGTGAAATTTTGGTACTTTTCGGATAACTTTTATATTTTGATGAATAGTGAAAATTACTAAATTTTAATTAAAAACAACCTTTTTAATCAAAATAATTAATAGTGATAATTTATTAATTTTAGTGGTTTTAAAGTATATTTAGAATATATTTTTACCATTCAATTTAATGTTTATCATTGGACATAATTTTATAATTAAACCGAACATAAACAAGTGTCAATCTTTTGATAGTTATTATCTCTTAAAAACACGCTTTTTGTTTTGACAGCGGGATTTAATTTTAAATTAATTTCTGCCACTTCTGTGTTTTGAATTTAGGAAAATGGATTCCATATTTGGAATCAGGATGTTCAAATTGTGTAAATAGGTAACTTTTATTTTTAGACATTTTGAATAATTACTGCGGTAAATATTTTATTTACCATGGTTAAAGGGTAAATTCGGTAAATAAGGGTTAAAAAATAATATTATAATAATACAAAATTACCCTAAAACGTGTCCTAACCTTATTGGTGGACACATACCCGACCATGGGCATCCTTGGGTCAATTTGGGGACCCCTTGGAGCCACTTGTATGTGGTAGGGACACATTATATTAATAAAGTTAAAATAAAAATAAAAATGGCATAAGCTTACATCTTTTATAAGAACAATTTTTACATAGGGTTATACATGTTGGATTTTCGATTATAAATATTCATTAGAAAGATAAAAAGATTTCCTACATAATGATATTTTATTTATAATTTTTAGACATTAAATAATTTATTTTATTTATGACACAATGATGATGCAGTAATTACTAAAATAGTAAAAAATTAACATAATTGATATTATAAATACCCAAATAAATATAATATGAAACTTTTAATGAATTAAACTAATTTTCTAGGATAATATGATATATTAGGATTGATTTAATTGACTTTTTTCTAAGTAATCAATCTGTTATGAGTTTCACAAAAATCAACTATTGAATAGTGTCAAAATTGACATAAAAGAGTTCTTAAAACAAATATTATATTATTAATTGATATTAAATTCCTAAAAATCTAAGGTTCGGCCAAGAGACTTATATTATGATAGGTTAATCATTAATGGACCACTTGGGGGTCGCTTGGATGTATATAGTAAGTTTATTAACCATATTATATAAAAATACAAAGAGACATTGTAAAAGTGAAACTAATTAACTTAGAATTAATACTTAAAGATAAGGTTAATATAAGTACCCAAACCTGTATAAATTCTATTGGTTGAGTGGTTTTCGACCTATCCCCACCTTAACCTTTTAATAGTCAACTTTGGAGCCATTAGAAACCGAATATGAATTTATTATAAATTAATATTTCTAGCTTTTCCAAAGGTGCCCCTCACCCCTCTTATAAAAGGGCACTCCTCCTTCTCATTTCTTCACACCTTCAAAGCCTTTTGGTTCGGCCAAACTCTACCCAAATACTCTCCCAACATCCCTCACTACAACCTAGGGGCCTTATTTTGATCAGAAAGCCAACCTAAGGAGCCCTTTTGATCAAATCAAAAGGAAGAACCCGAAGAAGAGGTAATGATTTCACCACCCTTTTCTAAGTTCATTTTTTCTTCCACTTCTTCTTCCTTTGTTCTTACCATTCTAAAATAATAACTCCAGTATCTCACATATACTGTGATGTTATTATAAGTATGGTACAACCATATTCAGTATTTTATCCACCCTTTGAATAACATGTCATCATACGTGCGTACGTACGGCTTACCGTCTCCACGTCGTGGTGTAGTTGTTATTCAATATAATATTATTTGGATGGGTATAATAATGATGTGTAACTCATGTAAATAATAAATATAACATGTTAATGATTCTGTATATATGATATACCATTCATTTATATATTATTTTAATATCAAAAGAATGATATTGTCGCTCGTGCGTACGTACGGACTACCGTCTCCACGAACGCGATAAGATTCATTCTCCATCATATCCATTCAAGTCTTATTCTCATTTTGGGGTTAAAAATAATGTTAATATCATTCTGGATATGAATAAGATACAACAAACATGGCTTATGTAACAAAACATATAAAAGAAAATGAGTAAGTTAACACCCGAAACGATGATAATTCTAGGATATTATTAATAAATCAATGTTAAAAGATCATATATGATATCATATTAATATATATGATTCTTGTATAATTTAATAACAATTATTTCACCATTATACAGGAGGTTAACCTACCCCAACCAAGGAAAAGTACAAGGTAAGGGTTATTTCACAATCTCTTCATTATCCGAGGTTGTTTATACGTAATAATCTACTGGGATATCTTTATCATCCACATCCATGTTTCTTAAAAATGTATTTCAAAACATTTTTACTATTTACAAGAATATGGGTTAAAGTCATTTATACCCTTGTTTGACTTTTTATAAGAGGTTTATAAAGGAATCTTTCCGTCGTATTCAAAACAAGGTCCTTTTTAACCTTTTCGACAGAATTGAGGTAAGAATGTTTTTTTTAACTTATACGGCGGGTGCGGTTATTTTACGCCGTTATAAAATCTTCAAAGCTTTCCTTACAAGCTTATAAGAATATTTTCAAAGAAAATGTTTTATTTTATATGGATCTTAAATGATTTCAAAATAAAATGAGATACTTCTTTAAAAAGAATTTTGATTTCATCTATGTCAACATCCTTTGATGGATTTTAAGATTATTTGAAGTTGATTTATTATGATACAAAACTTCTATATTGTATTGAAGGTTTTGTGATATGTTTGACTGTGGATGTGCTATTTTTATACCATTCATAGTTTATGGTGAAATTATTGACATTTCGTATGCTAGTTTTAATACGAATGTTTATGTTATGTTTAAACCTTTTTATATGGGAATGCATTGGACTTAATAAGTGACGGGTGGAGCCCGCTATAGCTCCTCGATGCATCGGTAGGTCTCATGAGACAAACTAGTGTCTTGGCACAAGGCCTTGACAAAATCTTATTTGTAGTCTTGGCACGAGGCCTTGGCTATGTGGTTATGATAGTCTGGCATTATGCATTCCAACATTATGAAAGTGGTTATTTATTTTTGCATGTGATTATTCGATTAGTGGAATATCCATGTGAATAAGTAAATGGCATTATTTCATTTTATTTATGCCATACCATGTTGAAAGTTCATGTTTAAAAGGCTTTTGTTTTAGTTATACATTTCCTTAAATGTTTATTCTTATTGATGAAAGTTTCCGCTATATTGTTATCCTTACTGGGCATTTGAGCTCACCCCTTTTGTATGTTTTATTTTTCCCAGGAAGTGAAGATGTAAGTTATGAATGACCTGCAGGGATATTATGAGGGGATTGTAGTGTGGACTGTGGAAACATTATGTTGTTGTAGTAGTTTTTGATTTTATGATGTAATGTAAAACTTATGAATATATCTAGTGTTTCCAAGGCTACTAAACTAATCGGTCTTTCGGGATTTGATCTTTCTTGTGATCATGCCAATGTTATGTAATAATGCACCGACTCTGGGTAGCTGGGGTCGGGGCGTTACAGTTAATATGTTTGGAAACATATGAAAATCATATAGTGGTATTATATTTAGTTAAAACCAGATTGAAATTAATTCTCCCGTGATGGAATTAAAGTAGCAACCTATTTTATAGAGAATTGTATAACAACCCTATCCTTTTACACATATTATTACATGATTTTAAGCTTAACTATACTTCAAATACAAACCAAAGATTGTAAAGTCTAGTGTCTTTGGAATATTAGATACATAACTAAAAAGCATTAAACCAAAATGAAAACATATTTTATTTAATCTTCACAATGAGTTCATAACACCCTTTGAGCCCTTACATCTATATAGGATATCCTTAGGAATAAATGAACAAAGGGATGAGCTAAAAACCATAGTATGGGAATAAACATATGTATAAAGCATATCACATGGGTTAGAAGGCATACCATAATGACATAAAAAACAATGTACATGAATAAATATATAGAAACATAACATACAGAACATGAGATCATGTAATCAAGGAATCATAGTAATGTGGCAAAAACATACAACATGACACAAACATGAGTCAAGGATAACCGCCAAGACCATTGGACATGGAGGAGAATGAGACGAGGATAACCACCAAGACCACTGAAAATGGAGGATTGTAACACCCGATACTTTTATGTTATATAAATCATCAAAGGAATCTTTTTCTACACAACACTTGCTTGGCTTGCTTTACACGAAATTGCGACCTTCCTCGATAGCTTGCGTCGTACGCAATACCGAGTTTCACTAAACAACGATATGCTATTAAAATATTATTAAAACTAGCCGTTATGAATAGTAATAACCACTTTTTGAAATTTTATAAATTTTATTTTTCAAAATGGACTTCATTTTTGGATTCGGAATATCGAAATTATCCTAGGGTGAAATTTTGGTATTTTTCTGAAAACTTTCAATTTTTGATGAATAGTGAAACCACTAAGTGGTAGTTAAAAAACTGAATTTTTCATAAAACTTAATTTTACCACTTCTGTGAGTGGAATTTCAAAAATACTAGAGACACGGTTGATGTCAGTAAGTAAAATTTGGTTCAATGAGATGAAAATAATTTTTTGGTGAATAGTAACTTTTTACTTTTTTTTACCACGGTTAAAAGTAAATAGGGTAATTAAGGGTAAAGATGATATTATTATTACCCTAACACATGTCCTAATTCTATTGGACAAGTGTCATTCGACCAAAAACAAACTTAGGAATAAACTATTACCATTTAGGCCCACTTGGATTAGATTAGGACATTTATTATTAATTTATTTAAAGAAGGGTTAAAATAGTTAAAATCAAAGTTTAATAAGTAAATCATTTTTAATATGGGGTTATACATAAGATAAATTCGACTATAAATATTAATTAGAAAGCTAAAAATATTTCCTACATAATGGTATTATATTTGTAATTTTAGACATTAAATAATTTAATTTATTTATGACACAACAATGATACAGTAATTATCTTATTAATGAAATATTGACATAATTGATATTATAAATACCCAAATAAATATAATTTGAGACTTTTTATGAATTAAACTAATTTTATAGGTTAATATGACATGTTATTATTGATTTAAGTAACTTGGTTCGAACTAATCATTCTGTTATGATTTTCAAAAAAATCAATTACTAAATAGTGTCAAAATTGACATAAAATAGTTATTAAAACGAATATTATATTATTAATTGTTATTTTATTTTTAAAAATATACGGTTCGGCCAAATGACTTAGATAAGGTTATATATATTAATAATAAACAACTTGGGGTTCGTTTGGCTTCTTATAGTAAGTTTATTAACCTAATAGTATAAGAACACAAGAAGACACGGTAAAAGTAAACTTATTTAACTTAATGTTAAATCTAAATGATAAGGTTAAAATAGGAACCTAAACTTGTCTAAATTCCATTGGATGAGATGATTTCGAACCATACCCACCTTAGCTTCGAAATTTATCAATTTGGAGCTATTTAAAACCGAACTTGACTTTATAATAAAATAATATTTTTAGTTTTCTCAAAGGTGCCCCTCTCCTCCCTTATAAAAGGGCACCTCCTCCCCCTCTTCCTCACACCACTTTGAGCCTTCTAGCTCGGACAAACCCTGACAATTCATTCTCTACACTTCCCTATAAACATCCTAGAGGTTCTGTTCTTCTTCAAAGACCCATTTTAGTGCCCTAAAAGGAGGTCTCAATGAAGCACTTCAAAGAAGAGGTAATGTCTGTTACCGATTCTTTCATCTTTATTTCTTCTTCCACTTCTTATTATTTAGTTGTTTCATTATGAAGTAATAACATCAGTATCACTCATATACTGACATGTTATTATAAGTATTAAGCAACCATATTTCACCATCTATCCATCCTACGGAAAAAGAAATCACCGCGCGTGCGTACGTACGGAATACCGTCTCCACGCCATGGTGTAATCTAGTTTCCACCACCCCCTTACTTGGATGGGTATAATGGTGTAAATAATGACTATATATGACTATTATAAAGTGATACTGATTATGAAATAGTATACGTACACACCAATACAATTCCACGATCATAGGAATGATATCACCACTCGTGCGTACGTACGGAATACCGTCTCCATGATGTGATGTGACTCGTTCTACATGATCTTCATTTCATAATGATTATATAAATGAATTGAATGAATGAATATGATATATATTACACTAATAACATTCTGGATATGAGTTATCTATAACCTAAATATAAGAATAAGAATTTATTCGACAAAACACGCATAATAACAAAAAGTTATAAACACCCGAATAACAAGTAGCAATGAAATATTACTACTAAGAAGCTAAGAAAATGACCATATATGATATCATAAAAATAAGTATGATTCTAGAATAAGTCAATAACATTATTTAAATTATTATACAGGAGGTTTGGACACTTACAAAGAAAATCGGACCTAAGGTAAGGGAAATATCACAATCTCATTTTTATCCGAGATTGTTTATACTTTGGTCTTTACTGGTGTGTATTTTATCATCCACATCCATGTTTAATCAATATGTAATATTATTTACATCCACCTACAATTGTTTAAATCCAATTTTACCCTTCACTGAGTTTTTAGTAAAGGATTTGAAAAGAATCTTTTGTCGTTTTTCGTACGAGGTACTTTTTGACTTTTCCGACAAAAGTACGAAGAATGTTTTTTAACTTATACGACATGAATGGATTTTTAAAACATTATTTCCAAGAAGCTTCCTTTACAAGTTTTCAAGATTATTTTTAATCAGCTTCTTTTAGTTTAAAATTGTATGACATGTTAAGAAAGGAAAATGTTTTTGAATTTGAAAGGATATTTTCCTCAAGAATGGAGTTCAAGTGTTTTATCAAAATTATTTTACATATAAGATAATATAGGGTTCTATTTCAATCCCTATTATTACATGGATTTTATTATGTTGTGATGGAAATATTTTTATGTATTCCTTTATCTTATATGAATTGTTTTATGATGTCATGTTGTTTAAGAATTCCATTTTTATTACATGGGTTATGAAATGATGTATGATTTATGATTTTGTGGCACACATATGAATGGTATCAGTATGATATGGGTGGGACCTATATATCCCTTCAATGCATTGGGTAAAGATTTTATATCTCATGAGATAGACATGGCTGGAATGGTAGGTTATACCAGTTCAATGAAACAGGAATGAAACGAGGGTGACTCGGTTCAGAAAGGGACTTTGTCCACTAAGATAGTCTTGGAAATGAGTCTTGACTAACAAGAAATGATTCTCTATGATTATGTGTGTATTCCACAAAGTTTCATGTTTTAAGTTATGATTATTATGATTACATTTCACTGCCATGATTTATCCCATGTTATGAAATTATGATCTCTTTTGTAGGTTAAGATTTCCAAAAGTTATGTGCTTATGTATACGATGTGATTGATATTTATTTTGTTTACCCTTACTGAGAATTTGAGCTCACCCTTTTGTATGTTTTCTTTCCCCAGGTCAGGAAGAAGGTTATTAAGTAAGATATGCCAAAAGGGACTATAGATATGATGAAATAAATGGGAGACAGTGTAGATGCTTTATGAACCAGTTGTTTATGTTTCCCAGTTTCTAAAGACACTATACCTATATGTTCCTTTCGTGGTTTTGTTATATGTTGTAATAAGTATGATTCAATTTTGAAGTACTAACAATGTATGTAAAGTATGGGTCATTATAGTTGGTATCAAAGGAAAGGTATAGTCAACCTTTGGAAACTAGGATGTGAAAGCCTTAGTAAGAACCCTAAGGATAAGTCTAAGCATAGAACACAATATTAGTGTTTTAGAAATGGCCATGAATAACCTAGGATAAGACCTTAATTGTGAAATTTTATTCTAGATTATGTGGTTTTCCAATTATAATTAGTGTTGCTCACACTATTCTTCATGGTTTTAGTCAATGGCTTGAACCCGAAGGAATCGTGTTAATGCGGAATGCGATGGGAAATGAAATGATTGTCCCCCTGAACAACCAAATGTTATGGGAGATGGAATTAAAAATCTTGTAGCCATGCTCACACAACTTTCTCAAGCTATGAATCATGCAGGACTTCCAAACGAGCAAAGGAAGGAGCAACATTCTGTTGAATCCTTCATGAGGCAGCGTCCACCTTCTTTCAGCGGGTCTACTGATCCATTAGTTGCTGAACAATGGATTAGTACTAATGAAAAGATATTTTCAGTTCTTCAATGTTCTGAACATGATAAAGTCATCCTAGTAGTGTATCGTTTGGAAGGAGATGCTGATCAATGGTGGAATCTTATTAAGAATACGAGGCAAAGGGTTGAAATTGAGTCCATGGAATGGGACGAGTTCAAGAACTAATTTTTCAATAATTACTTCCCTCGTATTCTACGAACAAAGATGGAGAAATATTTTCTTGAACTAAAGCAAAAGGATGATGAATATGTTGGTACCTATGAAGCAAATTTTACAAGACTTGCAAGGTACGCTTCTGGTATTATTATCCAACCTGAGAGTAAGATCGATCGATTCTTTAGTGGCTTAAAACCAAGTGTTTGAAGGGAATTAGACATAAGGGACTTCAATAGATACGAGGAAATCATTCGATGTGCTCTCAAAGTTGAGATGGAGATTGGAGCAACCCATAAGTCATATGGGTTTGATAAGAAGAGGAAAATGGAATTCAAAGGAAAATCTAAAGAGCACACTGAAAAGAAGATGAGCTTTCCCTTATGCTCAAAGTGTGGAAAGAAACACGGAGGGTGTTGTCTTAAAGGGACAAGTAAATGTTTCAAATGTGGAAAGGAAGGTCATCAGGCATTTGAATGCCGCGATGATGGGAAGAAGATGTCTAACGATGCAAACAAAGGAAGGGATACACAGAATGAACCTACTACACTACAATGTTTCAAGTGCAAGGATATGGGGAATTATGCTAATAAATGCACTAATCCATGGGTTGATGATGATGGTCGATGTCAACAAACTCTTAAGGCTAAAGACAAAGGAAAGTCACATGAAATTTCTATCAGCGATGTGGAGTACGATAACGATGTGGTGAAAGGTACACATACCATCCACTCTAAAGTAGCAAATGTTTTATTTGATTCTGGATCCACCCACTCTTTTATTTCTGAAGAATTTTCTAAGGGTATCACCGTATTACCTCAAAAATTAGATGTTGAGTTAGCTGTGACAACACCTAATGTCACAACAGTCGCATCAAAAGTTTATAATTCTTCTCCGATCGAAGTTTGTGGGAAAGTGCTTCCTGCAAATATTGTGATCCTTCCTATAGTGGAATTTGATGTGATTCTTGGCATGGATTGGCTTTCTTTATATGGAGCTCATATCAATTTCCAAAGAAGGGAAGTCAAATTTCATATTCCAGATCAATCTATGATCGTCTATCGATGCAAGGATGAACATAACATTCCACTGGAAATTTCTTCCATCTTATGGGTCTTGATTCCACTTAATGAAGGTTATTTATCTCAAATGGTTGGTGAGAAACTCACAATTATTAATATGCCCATTTTACGGGAGTTTGATGATGTCTTTCCGGAGGAATTACCGGGTCTTCCACCGAATCGTGAAGTTGAGTTTTCAATAGAACTCGTACCGGGTGCTTTGCCTATTTCAAAGACACCTTATAGAATGTCCCCAATTGAGTTGCAGGAATTGAAGAAGCAACTCCAAGAGAATCTTGATAAGGGATTCATACGCCCTAGTGCGTCACCTTGGGGAGAACCTTTTCTGTTTGTTAAGAAGAAAGATGGATCAATGAGACTCTGTATTGATTATCGAGAACTTAACAAGATCACTATCAAGAACAAATATCCTCTCCCACGCATTGATGACTTATTTGACCAACTACGAGGAGCTCAATACTTTTCCAAGATTGATCTTCATTCAGGGTATCATCAATTAAGGGTCAATATGGAGGATATACCAAAGATGAATTTCTGTACAAGGTATGGACACTATGAATTTATAGTGATGCCATTTGGTCTTACTAATGCCCCTGCTATCTTTATGGATCTAATGAATAGAGTCTTTATAGACTATCTTGATCACTTTGTGGTAGTCTTTATAGACGATATTCTTGTCTATTCAAAGAGCAAGGAAGAACATGAAGATCACTTGAGAATTATATTGAAGACCCTGAGAAAGGAGAAGCTTTATGCCAAATTTACCAAGTGTGAATTTTGGCTCCAAAAAGTTGCATTTTTGGGTCACATAATCTCAAAAGAGGGGATATCTGTGGATCCAGAAAAAATAGAGGTTATCAAAAGATGGTCGAGACCAACAACAGTAACTGAGATCCGAAGTTTTCTTGGTTTCTCTGGATATTATCGACCTTTTGTGAAAGATTTTTCACGATTATCTAATCCACTCACCAAGTTGACTCGGAAAGGAGTTAAGTTTGTCTGGACGAAGGAATGTGAAGAGAATTTTAAGGAGTTGAAAAGAAGGTTATCCAGTGCACCTGTGCTCACACTACCTTGTAGTGGAGAAAGGTTTGTGATCTATAGTGATGCATCCAAGAAGGGATTGGGGTGTGTTCTTATGAAAAATGATATGGTGATAGATTATGCCTCACGACAGTTGAAAATCCATGAGCAAAATTACCCAACACATGATTTGGAGTTAGATGCGGTAATCTTTGAATTAAAGATTTGGAGGCATTATCTTTATGGTGAAAGGTGTGATATTTATACTGATCATAAAAGTTTAAAGTATATTTTCACCCAAAAGGATCTGAATATGCATCAAAGAAGATGGTTGGAGCTGATTAAGGATTACGACTGCTCAATCCATTACCACCCTGGGAAAGCAAACAAGGTGGCAGATGCATTAAGTCGACAAGACCATGCCAGTTTATCCATGATGAGGATCACAAAAGATCCAATATTTATGGATTTACAAAGGATGGATCTTGGAATTATAATGGAAGGGGAAAAATCTTATCTTTCTCAAATGAGTGTTCAACCATCTATACATGTGAAGATTAAAGAGGCACATAAAGAAGATGTCGAGTTACAAAATAAGGTGAGAAATGTTCCTGAATTCAACCTTGATTGTGATGGGATAATAAAGTTCAGGAATTGGGTTTGTGTTCCTCCCATCCCGGAATTAAAGAAGGAGCTGCTGGAAGAGGCTCATAGTTCTTCATTCTCTATTCATCCGGGAAGCATGAAGATGTATAGGGACCTGAAAGGGTACTTCTTGTGGGATGGCATGAAAAGAGATGTTGCTGAATATGTCTCTTGATTCTTGGTTTGTCAACAAGTAAAAGCTAAGAGACAGAAGTCTAAGGGGATGTTACAACCATTACCCATACCCGAATGGAAATGGGAAAACATCACTATGGACTTTGTCACAGGACTTCCTAAAACATCCAAGGGCAATAATGCTATCTGGGTCATAGTTTATCGTCTTACAAAGTCTGCACACTTCATTGCTATTAGAGAGGATTTCTCTCTGGATCAGCTTTCCAGGATATATGTAAAGGAAGTGGTAAGATTGCATGGAGGACCACTTTCTATTATATCTGATCGGGATCCGAGATTTACATAGAAGTTCTCGCGAAGTCTTCAGCATACTCTGGATACAGAGTTGAGTCTCAGCACTGCTTATCATCCTCAGACATACGGTCAGTCTGAGAGAAAAATTCAAACTCTAGAAGATATGTTGAGAGCTTGCTCTATGGATTTCAAAGGTGGTTGGGATCAACACCTACCTTTGGTGGAATTTTCTTATAATAATATCTTTCACTCCAGTATTCAGATGGCTCCTTATGAAGCTATCTATGGAAAGAAATGCAGGACTCCAACTTGCTGGGATGAAGTTGTGGAAAGAAAGCTATTAGGACCTGATCTCGTTGATGAAATGGCAGAAAAGGTCAGATCTATTCAACAACACATAAGAGCAGCTCAGAGTCGACAGAAAAGTTATGCCGACAACTGAAGAAAAGACCTAGAGTTTGAAGTGGGTGATAAATTGTTCTTACGAATATCTCCCTGGAAAAGGGTTATGAGATTTGGAAAGAAGGGGAAGTTGAGCCCTAGATATATCGGTCCTTTAGAAATACTGGATCGTGTTGGGAAGGTAGCTTACCGATTGGCACTTCCACCGAATCTCTCACAAGTTCACGATGTGTTCCATGTATCTCTCCTGAGAAAGTATATACCTGATCCTTCACATGTACTCAGCTCAGAAGTTGTACTGCTGGAGAAAGATCTTTCTTATGAAGAACAACCGATAGAGATTCTGGATCGTAGCGAGAAAGTCCTACGAAACAAGACCACTCAATTGGTGAAAGTTTTATGGAGGAACCACCAATTAGAAGAAGCTACATGGGAGCTTGACGATATGATGAGGGAGAGGTATCCTCATCTGTTTGTTACAAAGTGACGAATTTCGAGGGCGAAATTCATTTTAAGGGGGGTAGAATGTAACACCCGAGACTTTTATGTTATATAAATCATCAAAGGAATCTTTTTCGACACAACACTTTCTTGGATTTCTTTACACGAAATCGCTACCTTCCTCGATAGCTTGCGTCGTACGCAATACCGAGTTTCACTAAACAACGATATGCTATTAAAATATTATTAAAACTAGCCGTTATGAATAGTAATAACCACTTTTTTGAAATTTTATAAATTTTATTTTTCAAAATGGACTTCATTTTTGGATTCGGAATATCGAAATTAGCCTAGGGTGAAATTTTGGTATTTTTCTGAAAACCTTCCATTTTTGATGAATAGTAAAACCACTAAGTGGTAGTTAAAAAACTGATTTTTTCATAAAACTTAATTTTACCGCTTCTGTGAGTGGAATTTCAAAAATCCTATAGACACGGTTTATGTCAGTAAGTAAAATGTGGTTCAATGAGATGAAAATAATTTTTTGGTGAATAGTAACTTTTTACTTTTTTTTACCACGATTAAAAGTAAATAGGGTAATTAAGGGTAAAGATGATATTATTATTACCCTAACACATGTCCTAATTCTATTGGAAAAGTGTAATTCGACCAAAAACAAACTTAGGAATAAAATATGACCATTTAGGCCCACTTGGATTAGATTAGGACATTTATTATTAATTTATTTAAAGAAGGCTTAAAATAGTTAAAACCAAAGTTTAATAAGTAAATAATTTTTAATATGGGGTTATACATAAGATAAATTCGACTATAAATATTCATTATAAATATAAAAATATTTCCTACATAATGGTATTTTATTTGTAATTTTTAGACATTACATAATTTTATTTATTTATGACACAAAGATGATGCAGTAATTATCTTATTAATGAAATATTGACATAATTGATATTATAAATACCCAAATAAATATAATTTGAGACTTTTTATGAATTAAACTAATTTTATAGGTTAATATGACATGTTAGTATTGATTTAAGTAACTTGGTTAGAACTAATCATTCTGTTATGATTTTCACAAAAATCAATTACTAAATAGTGTTAAAATTGACATAAAATAGTTATTAAAACAAATATTATATTATTAATTTTTATTTTATTCCTAAAAATCTAATGTTCGGACATATGACTTAGATAAGGTTATATATATTAATAATAAACAACTTGGGGTTCGGTTTCCTTCTTATAGTAAGTTTACTAACCTTATAGTATAAGAACACAAGAAGACACGGTAAAAGTAAACTTATTTAACTTAATGTTAAATATAAATGATAAGGTTAAAATAGGAACCTAAACTTGTCTAAATTATATTGTATGAGAGTATTTAGACCCATCCCCACCTTATCTTAGAAATATATCAATTTGGAGCTATTTAAAACCGAACTTGACTTTATAATAAAATAATATTTTTAGTTTTCCCAAAGGTGCCCCTCTCCCCCCTTATAAAAGGGAACCTCCTCGCCCTCTTCCTCACACCACTTTGAGCCTTCTATATCGGCCAAACCCTGCCAATTCCTCCTCTCCATTTCCCTAGAAACATCCTAGAGGTTCTGGTCTTCTTCAAAGACCCATTTTAGTGCCCTAAAAGGAGGTCTCAAAGAAGCACTTCAAAGAAGAGGTAATGTCCGTTACCGATTCTTTCATATTTATTTATTCTTCCACTTCTTCTTCTTTAGTTGTTTCATTATTAAGTAATAACATCAGTATCACTCATATAATTATATGTTATTATAAGTATGAAACAACCCTATTTCACCATCTATCCATCCTACAGAAAAGGAAATCACCGCGCGTGCGTACGTACGGAATACCGTCTCCACGCCGTGGTGTAATCTAGTTTCCACCACCACCTTACTTGGATGGGTATAATGGTGTAAATAAGGACTATATATGACTATTATAAGGTGATAATGATTCTGAAATAGTATACATACACTCCAATACAATTCCACGATCATAGGAATGATATCATCACTCGTGCGTACGTACGGAATACCGTCTCCACGATGTGATGCGACTCATTCTACATGATCTTCATTTCATAACGATTATATAAATGAATTGAATGAATGAATATGATATATATTACACTAATACCATTCTGTAAATGAGGTATCTATAACCTAAATATAAGAATAAGAATTTATTCGACAAAACACGCATAAGAACAAAAAGTTATAAACACCCGAATAACAAGTAGCAATGAAATATTAAAACTAAGAAGCTAAAAAAATGACCATATATGATATCATAAAAATAAGTATGATTCTAGAATAATTCAATAACATTATTTAAATCATTATACAGGAGGTTCAGACACTTACAAAGCAAATCGGACCTAAGGTAAGGGAAATATCACAATCTCATTTTTATCCAAGATTGTTTATACTTTGGTATTTACTGGGGTGTATTTTATCATCCACATCAATGTTTAATAAATATGTAATATTATTTACATCCACCTACAATTGTTTAAATCCAAATTTACCCTTCATTGAGTTTTTAGTAAAGGATATGAAAAGAATATTTTGTCGTTTTTCGTACGAGGTACTTTTTGACTTTTTCAAAAAAAGTACGAAGAATGTTTTTTAACTTATACGGCATGAATGGATTTTTAAAACATTATTTCCAAGAAGCTTACTTTACAAGTTTTCAAGTTTATTTTTAATCAGGTTCTTTTAGTTTAAAATTGTATGACATGTTAAGAAAGGAATTTTTTTTTGAATTTGAAAGGATATTTTCCTCAAGAATGGAGTTCAAGTGTTTTATCAAAATTATTTTACATCTAAGATAATATAGGGTTCTGTTTCAATCCCTATTATTACATGGATTTGATTATGTTGTGATGGAAATATTTTTATAAATTCCTTTATCTTATATGAATTTTTTTATGATGTCATGTTGTTTAAGAATTCCATTTTTATTACATGGGTTATGCAATGATGTATGATTTAGGATTTTGTGGCACACATATGAATGGTAATATCTCCCTCCAATGCATTGGTTAAAGATTTTATATCTCATGAGATAGACATGGCTGGAATGGTAGGTTATACCGGTTCAGTGAAACAGGACTGAAACGAGGGTGACTCGGTTCAGAAAGGGACTTTGTCCACTAAGATAGTCTTGGCAATGAGTCTTGACTAACAAGAAATGATTCTCTATGATTATGTGTGTATGCCACAAAGTTTCATGTTTTATGTTATGATTATTGTGATTAAATTTCACTGCCATGATTTATCCCATGTTATGAATTTATGATCTCTTTTGCAGGTTAAGATTTCCAAAAGTTATGTGCTTATGTATACGATGTGATTGATATTTCTTTTGTTTACCCTTACTGAGCATTTGAGCTCACCCTTTTGTATGTTTTCTTTCCCCAGGTCAGGAAGAACGTTATTAAGTAAGATATTCCAAAAGGGACTATAGATATGATGAAATAAATGGGAGACAGTGTAGACGCTTTATGAACCAGTTGTTTATGTTTCCCAGTTTCTAAAGACACTATACCTATACGGTCCTTTTGTGGTTTTGTTATATGTTGAAATAAGTATGATTAAATTTTGAAGTATTAACAATGTATGTAAAGTATGGGTCATTATAAGGATCATGAGTCAAGGATAACCACTAAGACCAATTCACATGGAGGAGCATGAGTCAAGGCGAACCACCAAGACCATTGCACACGAAGGAGCATAAGTCAAGGCCAACCACCAGGACCATTGCACATGTCATCTCATGAGACTAAACATTACCCAATTAAATGGAGAACTATCTAGTTAAACCCATAATAACATATTCATGCATATTTTTACCACATCAATAATAAAACATAAGGTATAAACATAAGGGTTACCCATAGAAAGAAATGAATATCATAATCATGTCATCAGGCATAAACAATGGGTGAATCATAAAGTTTTCCATTAAAGATTGGATTGAAATAATAAATGGTAATTAATAAGGGAAAATAGGCATAAATAATGATAAATTATGTCCAAATAAATTTAAAACCTTTAAAAATATTGTTTATAAACTTTATAAATGAGCCACTTAAGTGCAGTTTAAGGGAAAATTTAAAAGATTCTTTAAAACGAAAAAGACATAATTGTTTGTATAAAATCAGAAATTAACCAATATAGTTTTTCATGATAAAAGGAGTTATTTTATAAAAATAATAGTTTTATAAAAAAAATAATATATGGTACTTGAAAATGGGTAAGAATTTGGGATGTTCCCATTGATCGGGCTTGTTTATCGGGAAGAATTGAGAAGGGAACCTTATAAAATATGTATTTCCCCATAAAATAAAGAATAATTGGGATAAGAAAACATGTTTGGAACATAAATATAGAACATATAAATATTACATAAGAATAATTAATAATTACATTGGGGTAAAGTGATATAATGCGTAACTTGAAGAAAAAATGGAGGTTCGGAAACAATCTCTTACATTATGTCCGAAAGTGTTTTGCATTTGAACTTATTGATCTGAATAATCAAATTATATCTATTAATTAATTAATTCAGAGACTTTTATATATATATTTGATTTATTAAAATTTTATTAATTTCATTTATGGAATTTTTTATGAGTTATAAGATAAAATTTCATCGTTCGGGAGTGTTCATTTCCTTGGTTTTCCTGATTAGTTTATTTGTATATGTGTATGAAATGTCATGTAGAATGAGAATAGTCATCAATAATTTAAATTATTTTTTATTGATGAACTTAAAAAAAATTAGGTTTTCTTATATATCATTTGGTTATATGGTGTGAGGATGAATCATTATATAAATTGTTAATGATAATCGTTTAGGTTAATTTGGCGGTTTCTCGATCATCAAGAACTAGTTTTGTTCTGTTATTTAATATTATGTATATATAATGGTTAAAAATATTAAATAAGATGAAATAAATATATTATAATATTTTTTAACCATAAAAATGGTTTTATGACTATATTTGAATGCCATAAAGGAAATTTAAAACTCACCATCCTTGAATGCGATAAATTTACACATCACATACGATGTTTTCATTTTTAGAACAAAAAAAGGGAGGGGAAAGAAATTATGATGGATTATTACATTAACATAATAAAATTATTTTACAAATGTGATAATATATTTACCATTACACTTGGATAATGGGAGGTGAGGAGAGAATAATAAAATTAATGAAATTGAAACAAAATTAAAAGAAAAAGAAAGAGGTCTTTACCTCTTGAATTCTTCTCCTTTGGAACCTCCTTGTGACACTTGAGTTTGGCCTTTTATTGAGACTAAAGGCTCCTGGACGTGGGATAGATACTTGGTAAGAGTTTTGGGCATAATTTGGACAAGTTTCATGGTTTTATAGGTGTGAGGAAAAGGGGTGGTGAGAGGTGGTATTAATAGTGGAGAGATGTGTTTTCTCATTATTTTATTCATTAGTTTTTTATTTTGGCTTGAAAATATGAATATTTTTGATTACCATGAATAAATAAAGTAAATGGATGTGATTTAGATATTATGAGATTACCTCAGACATATATTAATCATGACTCAATAATTCATGTATTTAGCTGATATCGTAAATTATCGCATTTTACTATTCACAAAAAATCAACTATTTTAGAAAAAACCCCAAAAATCACCCTAACTATATTTTGATGTGTATAATTCAAAAATGGACTCCATTTTATAAAATAATTTTCTAAATATGATAAATTTAAGTTTTAATCAAAATCATAATTTACTAAAAAAATACCAATTTTGAAATTATAACTGATTTCAAAACACATTGAAAAAATAATTAATGTCTCATAAAATTATGTTATAATCATAAGGAAAAAAATATCAATTTATGAATCTATTTTATTAAAAAAAAATTTCTTTTAAGTCATTACATTAATTGTAAAATTGGAAATAAACATTTATGTTTTATAAAAATACCAATACTTAATTTATCATTTTCAAAACATTTATTTGCTTATACTACGATATAATTATATCATATTATAATTTTTAAGATGGATATATTTTATTTATACTTTTATAGGTGAGGTTATTATTCTATTGCCCGTGTTACTATTCTTAAGGGTCACATTACTATTCTATAGGTCATGTTACTATTCCATTGGTTTAAGTTCCTTAATTTCTATATATACTTCTTATTTCATTCATTCATCATTTATGAAGTTTGTATTGTCTAATATATGTGATTTTATATGATTTATACTATATAACATAATTATAAGAAAAGAATTTTTATTGATAAAATTTTAGGTCATCACATTCATCCCCCCTTATGAAATTTCACCCTTGAAATCTTATTTTATAACATTGGGAAAAATAGGTGAGGTTACTTCTCTTTCATCACTTTCTCCAGTTCCCATGTTACCTCTTCATACTTATAGTTCCACCGTAGTACTTTGACGAGGTGAGTGGTCTTGTACCATATAAATTTATCTCTATGATCCAAGATTTTCACTGGCTGCTCCTCATAAGAGACATCATTCTCCAACTATTACAAATTTGAATTTAGTACATGTGAGGGATCCAGTATATATTTACTCAATAGGGATATGCGGAATAAATCATGTACTTGATACATGGTTGGAGGAAGTGCTAGTTTATACACTACAAATCCAACACGATCAAGAATCTTTAAGGGGTTGATGTACCTGGGACTTAGCTTTTCATTCTTCCAAAATCTCATGATCCTCTTCCATGGAGATATGTGGAGGAATACCATGTCTCCAACCTTGAACTCCATGTATTCTTGATGATTGTATGCATAACTCTTTTATCAAATTTTGGGCTACCCGGATGTGATGCTGAATGGTTTTCACCTTTTCTACCATTTCTTCGACTATTTCAGCTCTTAATAGTTTACATTCACTAACTTCATCCCATCATGCAAGTGTTCTACATATTTTACCATAAAGGGATTCATATGGAGACATTTGGTTTCTTTAGTGGAAACTATTGTTGAAGGAGAACTCGATTAGAGGAATATGTTGGTCCCATCCTCCTTTTAAGTCTATAGAACATTCTCTCAACATGTCCTTTAGTGTCTGAATAGTCCACTCATATTGGACATCAGTTTGAGGATGATATGCCGTACTGAAGTTCAGCTCAGTGTTCAGAGCATGTTGGAGAATTTTTTATAACTTGGAGGTGGATCTAAAATCTCGATTGGATATAATAAATAGTGGTACTCCATGAAAACTTACCACTTATCTAATGTATATCTGTGAAATTTGATCCAGGGAGAAGTCCTCTTGAATTGAGATAAAGTGATTTGTCTTTATAAGATGATCCACAATGACCCATATAGCATTATTCCCTTAGGAAATATTTGGAAGTCCAGTGACAAACTCCCTGGTAATGTTCTCCCACTTCCATGTTGGTATGGATAATGGTTTCATCATCCCTTTATAAATTTTCTTTTAATCCTTCACTTGATGACATACCAGAAACTTTGATGTATATTCATTGATCTCCTTCTTCATATTGTCCCACCAATAGTTATCTTTGATATCTTAATACATCTTTGTGCTCCCTGGGTGAATAGAGAAGGTTGAGCTATTTGTGTTATTCAGAACTTCTTTCTTTACATATGGATTAGATGGTATATATAGTCATGACCCAAATCTCACAACTCCTTCCTCATCCATTTAGAACTATGAGGATTTTCCAGTTCTGATAGCTTCCACCTTTTTTTGAATTTCCACATCATTTCTTTGAGTATCCTTTATTTTATCTATGTGGGATGGTTGGGAAATAATTTAAGGAAGGATTTATGATGTTACTTCCTCAATAATTCTCATTTCCATCCTTTGAAGTTTTAAAAATATTGGATCATTCTCAATTCTCATCATTAATAATGTTTCCAGATCCTTTCTACTTAGAGCATCTGCCACTTTATTTTCCTTACCAAGATGGAAGTTGATTGAGTATTCATAATTCTTAATGATCTCTAACCATATTCACCGGAACATATTAATATAATTCTATGTCAAAATATATTTTAGGTCTTTTTATCTGTATATATCTCATGCTTCTCCTCATAGAGATAATGCCACCACATTTTCAACACAAAGATTAAAACCGCCAACTACAGATCATGCATGGGATATTTTTTCTCGTGAATTTTCAACTTCTTTGAGATGTAGGCTATGAATTTATCATTTTTCATTAGTACACAACCTAATACATTCTTTTAAGAATTTTTATATACCACAAGGAGTTCCACACTTGTTAGTAGTTTGAGAAATAGTGTGGTGATAAGCCTCTTTTTCAACTCTTTAAAGCAGTCTTCACATTTACCAGTATAGACAAACCTTTCCTCCTTTTGAGTCATCTTGGTTAGCGGGTTTGAAAATCATGATAATTTCTTTAAAAATCACTGGTAATACCCAAATTAAGAAAGGAAACTACGGATCTCTATTACAGATGTTGGCATGGGCCACTTTTCGACTGCCTTTTTCTTAGAAGGGTCTATAGATATCCCTTCATTGGTCTTTACATTCCCCAAAAATGATACTTTCTTCATCCAGAACACATATTTACTATACTTTTCATATAGTTTCTCCCTTCTCAAAGTATTTAGCACAATATTCAAATACTTATCATGTTCCTCTTTTCTATTTGAGTATATCCGAATATCATCAATAAAGACTAGAAATTTTTTTTCGAAGTAATATCTAAAAACTCTAGTCATTAAATCCATGAAAATTTCTGGAGTAGTAGTGAGTCCAAATAGAATCACTATGAACCTATAGTGTTTATACCTCATTCTAAAGGAAGTCTTGGGAATATCTTTTTTATTCACCTTTAGTTGGTGATATCCTGACCAAAGGTCCACATTAGAGAAATACTTGTCCCCACGTAGTTGATTGAACAAGTCATCTATCCATGGTAGGGGATACTTGTTCTTTATCATGATTTTATTAAGCTCATGATAATCAATATATAGGTGCATGGATCTATCCTTCTTCTTAACAAAGAGGACTAGGGAACCCCCCAGTGAAGCATTCGATCATATAAGACCCTGTTCCAGATTCTCCTGTAACCGCTTCTTTAGTTGTTCCGGCTCAACGGTGGCCATTTTACATGGTGTAGTTGATATAGGTAGATATCTGAGAATAAAATCAATTGAGAACTCAACTTATCGATCAGGAGGAAGACCAAACAACTCTTTAGGGAACACATCAATATAGTCCCTCATAATGGGCATGTTTTCAAGCATGAATCTCTTCTTTGTCTCAACCATTTGATCTAGATATGTTTTATCATAAGGTAATAATATCCAAAATTGAGACTATAATTTTGACGGAGATTCATTCCCCTCCTTACACTTAAATAATTGGAGGATACCTCAGGATGTGAAGAGTGATCTTCTTTTCCCGACAGTTAATGATGGATTTTTATAAAGATAGATAACCCATTCCCATTATAGTATCAAACTCCACCTAATTAAAAAAATATTTTATGGGAGGTTTAGTCCACAAAAATTAACTGGGGAGGATTTATATACTTTGGATACAATAATTTCCCCATTTTCTGTTCTCACATATAACTCAACCTCCATATTTTGAGGTGATGTTTGAATAGTTCTATTGAACTTGAAAGATATGAATGAATGCGTAGAACTAGAATCAAATAGTACATTTGCTGTTCTTGAATGAATAACCAGCCTATCTATCATGGAATCATTGTCGGTATCCAACTTAGAAGTAGTGATAGCATATTCCCTTCCTTATTGCCTTGGTAGTTTTTGTTGTTGATTTCCTCCAACAAACCCTGGCTAGGTCAATTATTATCATAATAACCATGCTCCTTGTAGTTGAAACACTACACTACTCGCTGAGTGTTGATTTGAACCTTCCTTATTCTTTCACATTTGTGGGATTATTCATATCCCTTCAGTAGTTTTTATCCAGATGCCCTATTCTTCCACATTTGAGGAATTTTCTTGTTCTCTTTATATAGTTACCAAGATGCTTCTTCCTACAATTTTAACACATGGTATATTGGATTTTCTTTCCATCATGGGATTTATTTGTTGATCCATCCATATTAAAATCCATTTCCCTCTTTTTATCTCTAGGCTTATGAGACTACTGAGAG
This sequence comes from Viscum album, assembly GCA_963277665.1. Classification (NCBI taxonomy): domain Eukaryota; kingdom Viridiplantae; phylum Streptophyta; class Magnoliopsida; order Santalales; family Viscaceae; genus Viscum; species Viscum album. The sequence goes on from OY728119.1 coordinate 650,620,396, forward strand.
TCTCTGATCTCTATTTTAACCTTGAGGGCACAAAAAACACTATCCTCATAACTATCAAAGTCTAGAATCAATAACTCTTTTCATAGACTTGGATTTAGTCTTCTAGAGAAGAAATCTACCTTACTTTTGGTTTTCATGACAAAAATGGAGGTGTATCTTACAAGCCTTGTAAATTTTTCCTCATATACCTCAATAGAATCATCTTTCTTTTTCATTAGTTCGAGTAACTCTATTTCCATCTTAATATGGAGGGTTTAAGAAAAATATTTATTGAAAAATATTTTCATGAAATATTCCCATTACATGGAATCAATTTCCTCCTTGGTCTTTGTGTTCTTGATTAGTGTCACCCACTAATTAGCTTCCCCATCAAAACGATAGACCACAAACACAAATTTCTCTTCTTTTGGGTACTGGAGGATAGTTAATATCTTCTCAATGGAGTTAATCTTTTGTTTCGTGGGGAGGGGATCAGAAGATCCACTAAACATGGGAGGCCTTTTCCGGATAAAGGATTCGACCATAACTTTATCTTTATTAGGAGAAGGAGGGTGTTCCACTCTATTCAAGTTATTTTTCATAACTTGATCTAGTTGAGAAAGTACTATCATAAAGTTTAGAGTACCCGTTCCCATCATATTTAGAGTATCATTAGGGAAATCATCACATTTCCTATCACATTGGTTATTGGAATGAGTTCTCATATTTCTAGATATTACCAAAAAAGGTACAATTAGGTGGCTTGAATACTTAGCTAATAAGCATATAAAAAGAAAACATTGAACATGGAAGGATGAACTTGTAAATTAAAATTATATCCTAAATTGTGATTCCCTAAGTTTCAATATAGGTTATCCATGATGATAGAATTATTCCTAGGGTTCTTAATAAAGTTCTCTAGTCCTAATTTCCAAAAATAACTAGACTTTTCTCTGATACCAACTACAAGGACCCTAGCCTTTTACACATATTATTACATGATTTTAGGAATAATTATCTTTCAAATAAAAACCAAGGATCATAAAGTCTAGTTTATTTGGATGATTAGATACATAATTAGAAAGCATGAAACTAAAATAAAAACATATTTTATTTAATCTTCATAATGATCTCTTAACACCATTTGATCCCTTACATATAAATAAAATAACCTGGGGAATAAATGAACAAAGGGATGATATAAAAAGGCCATTAAGGGAATAAATATTATAATAAATATTAGAACATGAGTTAGAAGGTATAAAATGATGACATAAAAAGGAATGGAACATGAATACACATATGAAAAAAAGAACATATAGAACATGGGATCATGTAATCATGGAATCAAAATAACGTGGAAACAACATACAACATGACATAAGTACGAGTCAAGGATAACTGCCAAGACCATTGTACATAGAGGAGCATGAGTCAAGGCTAACCACCATGACCATTGCACATGGGGAAGCATGAGTCAAAGCTAAACACCAAGACCACTGCACATGGAGGATCATGAGTCAAGACTAACCCCCATGACCATTGCATATGGAGGAGCATGAGTCAAGGCTAACCACCAAGACCATTACACATAACGTCTAATGAGACTAAACATTACCCAATGAATTTGATTGATATCTGGGCACACCCATCATAACTTGTTCATGCATATATTTTCCACATGAAGAACCAAACATAAGGTATAAACATAAGGGTTACTTATGGAAAGAAATTAGTATTGTAATAATGTCATAAGGCATAAATATTGGGTGAATCCTAAAGGTGTCTATAAAATAATGGATTTAAATAATAATTGGACATTTATAATGGAAAATATGCATAGATAATGATAAATGACGTGTAATTGAATTGAAAAAATGTAAATTTTTTTTTAAGAAACTTTAGAAATGATCCACTTAATGAGGTTTATAGAAATTTTTTAAATATTATTTAAAAGAGAAAAGGAATAATTGTTTTTATAAAACTCGAAATTAACCAATATAGTTTTTCATGATAAAATTATTTATTTTTGAAAAATAATGGACGCATAAAAAAATTATGTATGGTACTTGAAAATGGGTGAAAATTTGAAAACTTATCTTTGATCGGGCTTTCTTATCGGGAAAAATTGAGAAGGGAACCTTATAAAACATGTATTTATCCGTAAAAGAAAAAATAATTGAGCTAGAATCATATTTTTGGAAAATACATATAGAAAATAGAAAGATTTAATAATAATAATTAATAATTATAGTGGTATAAAGAGATATAAATCTTAACCCGAAGAAAAAAATGGAGGTTCAGAAAGAATCCCTAACCTTATGTCCAAAAGTGTTCTTCAATTGAACTTAATATCGTGGAAAATTAAATTAAATCCATTATTTTATTAATTAAAAAACATTTCTGCATGTATTTTATTTATTATAATTTTGTTAAGTTCATTTATGGTCTTTTTGATGAGTTATAAGATTCAATTTCATCATTTGAGAGTGTTTGTTTCCTTGATTTTCAAGATCGGTTCATTTGTATACATGTATGAAAGATCATATAGAATGAGAATAGTTGTCCAGAATTGAAATTATATGTTATTAATGAACTTAAATTAGTTTAGTTTGTCTTATATATCATTTTTTATATAATATGATGATAAATTATAAGATGAAACATTAATGATAATCGTTTAGATTAATTTGGTGGTTACTCGATCATCACGAACTAGTTTCTATTATTCAATATTATATATATATAATAGTTATAGAACATTAAATAAATTGTAATAAATATATTATAATATGGTTTATATATAAAATGGTTTTATGACCACCCTTGAATGTGGTAATATAAATTGAAAACTCATCATTCTTGAATGCGATACATTAACACATCACAGACGATGTTTTCATTTCTAGAACAAAAAGAGAGGAAATAAATGATGACAGATTATTCCATTAACACAATAACATTCTAGTATGTGTGAGATATTGGAGTTACCATGCCACTTGGATAAAGGTGAGGTGTGGAGAGAATAATAAAATAAATGAAATTGAAAGGAAATTAAAAGAAAAATAAAGAGGTTTTTACCTTATAAATTCTCCTCCTTTGGACCTCCTTGAGGAACTTGAGTTTTGTATTTTATTGATACCAAAGGCTCCTAGATGTGGGGGAGAGACTTGGGAAGAGTTTTGGGAAGAATTTGGAGAAACATAAACCCTTTAGAGGGGTGGGGAATGAGGTGGTGGGTGATGGTATTTATAGTGGAGGAGAGATGTCACTACCGGAATTCAAGGTATTTATGATGGGGCCCCATTGCAAATAGCCTGTTGCAGAAAACGCCGTCGCAAAAAAAATATTTTTTGCGATGGGAAACTTCACTATCGCAAAAAAGTCTCTGATTATATACTTTATATATATATAAGCATTTTTGCGACGAGCCTGTAATCCTGTCGCAAATACCTTTTTTTAAGAAAAAATTATTTAGACTATTCGCGACGGGATCCCGTCACAAATAATAAATAAATTTTTTTAAAAATAAATTTAAAAATTTATGATTATTGAAAAATTAATTTTAATATTATTATAATAAAAAAAATAAAAAATATTAAAATTCTCAATATTCACAAAAAATATAAAAAAATCATAAAATATTATTATGATTATTGAAAAATTAATTTTAATATTATTAAAATAATTAAAAAAATAAAAAATATTAAAATTCTAAATATTCACAAAAATATATAAAAAAAACATAATATATTATTATGATTATTGAAAAATTAATTTTAATATTATTAAAATAATGAAAAAAATTAAAAAAATTAAAATTTTCAATATTCACAAAAAATATAAAAAAAATCATAAAATAATAATAATAATATCATTATTATTAGTAAAATAAACAAATATTAAAAACTCTAATACAGAAAAATATATTTAACAAAATTATGATTAATGAAAAAATAATATTAATATTATTAAAATAATAAAAAAAATAAAAAATATTAAAATTCCCAATATTCAAAAAAACAAATCATAAAATATTTAAAATTAAATTATGTAATAATCTCACCGATATAAAAGAATAAAACTATAAATAGTTCATATTACAAAAAATTTAAATTCAAATGTTTTTGACATAAAAAAATCATTGGGGGGTCAATTTCTGGAGGAGGTGGAGGAGCTGAAGGAGTTGGTGGAGGAAACTTCATCCCTAAACTACGAGTCAAATGGTGCATGTACTCCATCTACTCATGATGTTGTTGATGCCATCGACGTATCTCTTCCTCGTGCTGCTGCTTCCATCGACACATCTCCTCCTCGTGCTGCTGCTGCTGACACATCTCTTCTTGCTGCTTCTGAAAACTCTCTTTAAGGTCATTCTGAGCTCGGAACTACTCATGATACTATGAGCCAGAAGATGATTTCTCTCCATGAGATCCTCTTGAGTTGTACTCCGACATCACAATAGTACAATAATAAGTACTAGGAGTCACATGAGAGCCGATACCAACTACTCGGCCCTTCTCAACGCCATAATGAGTCACCTGCATCCATGCCGCCTTATCGAAATGGTGGGCACTGGTATGATCAGTCACCTCATTTTGACCCTCAGCCTGTGTCTGAGAAGTCGCAGCCCCATATGACTCCTTCAAATCCAATTTGAAATTAAAATTGTTAAAATATTATATGTAGTTATATGTCAAACTGAAAAAAACTATCCACAATCTGACGCTGGCGATCACCTCTAATCTCTCTGGTGGCTAGATCACTGTACATCCTCTGATAAATATCATACACTGTAATATCGGGATGCTCGACTGACTATATGAATATAAAATAAACTATTTATATTAGAAGTTATATAAAATATTTAAAATAAATACTTACCAGATTCTCTTTATGCGTACTGAATGTATGACTACCAGCTCGATGTGTCACCTCATGTCTCCCCCGGTTCTGCCGATCCAATGAAGACCTCCTCTGAAATCCACCATCCAACCAGTGTGCACATAATCCATCCCAAACCTGAGATGAAATGTACTCTGGTCAGTGGGCTCTACACAACTCATCAAATACTGTCACTCTTGCTTTTTTAATGGACGTCTTTCTCAAATTGTGCAAAAACTGACGCAAACGCTCACGCATATCCACCTCCCATGCTGCATGGATATTGTCACACATTCTATCATCGACGGGATACCGTAAACCCTACAAATAATTTATAATATCAAGTTATTAATAAAATAAATTTCAAAATAAATATTATTTATTTATGTACCAGCCAATGATTGTACATACCGAGTTGCACATCAACGAGAATATGTTCCCATGTGGTCCATGGATGAGAAAAACAATTGCACAAGATAGCGCTCCCCTGTCCAACAACTAAATGCGCAAAATTGTGAAAAAAGAATAAATAATCAAACAATTAGTATATATATAAATAAATTAATGAAATCTAACTAAAATATATAGGTTACCATACCTCCGTGTGTGTGGATTGAATCCAAAACGTGGATGTCACTCGGGGATAGGGTCAAGAATCATCAGTCGCGCAAGACCATGCCCCCTCTGCGTACCTCCTGAACCACCAGTAGGCTGAGGGTTAGATGATCCCACATCCCCCTTATCTAAAGTTTCTCAGGCTCCTCTAACTCACGCAATAGATCAGAGTCCATCTGAAACAAAAAATGATTGTTGTTAGCAGATAATTGAAAATAACTATTATATATATATATATATATATTAGTTATGATCATAACCAGCATTTAACTATTCCAATGTTCACATTCATCATCATCTTCATATCTAACAATGTCAATATATTCATATTCCTCATCGGCATCATCAATATCCATATGAGTTTCACTTTCATCATCCCTTGTTATTTGAATTTCATTTGTAACATCATTAAAATCTTCATCACCATGGACCCTTAATTGTGGGGTGTCCTCATCGATATTCACATTTCTTTGTGAAAAAGATGGATTTTGATTAGTCTCTTGAAAAAATTTCAATTTCTTCCACTTCAACGGAACCATATTCAGTTTGAGTAAATTTATTTTCCTGAGATTTTATTTTTATTATGCTACACCAATCACCTAGGTCTCTTAAAGTAGCACAGTACATTGCATAATAAATTTGATGTGCCTGTGGAGCTTGAAAAAATGGTTTATTTACTACAAGAAGACTTTTATATTTAATATCGACGATTCCATGAGTCGGATGAACACATAAGCCTCTCCCAGTATCCAACCACCGACATTTAAACATCGTTATATAATTTTTTCCAAGATAACATAGCTCAATAATTTCATCCAAAATGCCGTAAAGTCAACTTCATTTTCTCTATGATGCGATCCTCTCAAACAAACTCCACTATTAATTGTTTTCTTTTGATTCCCCATATGCACGTGTATGAAATCTAAAACCATTCACCACATATGAATTATTAGATTTAATCATTTTGGATGGTTGGTTACTCAATATACACAGTCACTTATCAATTTTATCAGCATGTTGAGACACTGGAAAATTTTTAAAACAATTATCAATATAATAAATATTAAACTGAATTGATATTAAACCATTAATAATTTATGTTACCAGCTTTTAAAACCTTTTGAGAATTTTTTTGTCTGCGTTCTTCAAGTGTAGCTGCTGTAATTTGTGGAACTTGTTTCTTGATATGATTATCATATTACCTACAAATAAAATAAGGTTACATACTTTAAAAAAAATTATAGAATAAGTGATAGAAGAACTCACGGTACAAATGCTATCATTTCTTCACAGTTGAGCAGAACATATGTATGAGCTTTGTGATGTTCATCATCTGAAATCCATCATTCTTGAACTCCACCGAAGCCAAGATTTGGATGATTAAAAACTGATAAATCATTGTACATTTCATCATTAAACTTTCCCTCATTCCATCCCATGTGGTTTTGTTTTGAGGGATATTCATATTCAAAATAGTGAGAGCAGAAAAAAGCAATTTCCACTTGTAAATAAGCTTCAGATTTTGAACCATCAACTGATGCTTTGTTACGTACTTTTTTCTTCAATTTCTGTATGCATATATCGAATGGGTACATCCATAAAAACGGTACTGGACCTCCACATTTAGATTTATGTGGAAAATTTAATATTATATGTTCCATTGATTCAAATAAAGTAGGTGGAAATATTTTTTTCCAGTTTACATATAATTACAGCAACATCTTCTTCCAGTTTTCTTAGCGCATCATAGTCAGTTGTTACTGCAAAAATGTCTCGAAAAAAATATGATATGTCTGTCATCGAATCCCAAATCATAGAATTCAAGAAACCTTTGAATCCAATTTGCATAAGTCTTTCTATTATAACATAACAATCATGAATTTTTAATCCGGTAATATGACCATTCTTAACACATCTTCCCAAATTGGAAGCATATCCATCTAGAAGTCTTAAATCTGCAATCCACTGGAAAAATAATAGACGAATCTCTTTGGATAGTGTATAAGCTGCTTTTGGATTCATTAACCTCTCTTATTTGACATTTTCAAATAGTTCAAGTTCTGGTCGCCTACAAATTTGGGCAAGATCTAATCATGCTTTTACATTATCTTTGGTCTTACCTGGTGTATCCAAAACTGTATTAAATAAATTATCAAAATATTTCTTCTCAATGTGGATGACATACAACATGTGGAGGACCAACAAATCAGACCAATATGGGAGATCCAAAAAATTCTTCGTTTTATCCAATTATGTTCTTTCCCAAAGCCATGAATTTTCTGTTGGTTTACTGTTGGCCCAAATTTGATGGGAGGTAATGAAAATACAACTGATTTTAACTATGTACCCGAGATCATTTTTGGAGGTTCATCCCTTTCAATTGTGCCTTTTCTAAAATGTGTTTTGTTCCTTCAAAAAGGATGATCGGTTGGAAGAAATATGTGATGATAGTCAAAATAGCAATGTTTTTTTCCATTGATGAGCATAAAATCTTTTTTGTCTTTCATACATTAAGGAAATGATTTCGGACCATGTGTACTCCATCCAGATAACATGCCATATGCCAGAAATTCACTAATTTTCCACATCAATGCAGCTTTTAATGTAAAATTTTGTTTCGCAACAACATCATATGTACTAACACCATTAATCCACAATTCATTTAACTCATCAATAAATGGTTTCAAATAAACATAAATATTCTTTTTCGGATGTCCTGGGATTAATAAGGTCAAAAAGATATAGGGCTCCTTCATCAACATCCATGGAAGTAGATTGTACGGAGTTATAAAGACATGCCAACATGAATACTGAATACCATAAGAACCAAATGGACAGAAACCATCAGTATAAAGACCAAATCTCACGTTTCAGGCTTCTAAAGAAAAAAAAGGATGCATACGATCAATATGTTTCCATGAATCACCATCAGATGGATGATTCAAGATTTTACCGGTTGAAATATTGGTATTGTGCCATGACATCATTGACGCTATGTTATGAGACATAAATAAACATTGCATCCTGGGTGTAAGGGGAAAATATCTCAACTGTTTTACAGGAATCGATCCAGACTTCCCTGGTTGAGCTTCTTTATACCTCGATTTTCCACATGTTGGACAATTATCCAGTGACTCATTTCCACCAGAATATAAGATGAAATCATTTGAACATGCATGAATCTTCTGAAAACTAAGGCCAAGATTACGAAACAACCTCTTGCTCTCATAGTAATTTTCAGGAAACACATTTCCTTCAGGTAACAGTGTTTTAACCAAAGAAAATATGTGATCAAAACAGTTGTTTGACATTGCATTATCTGATTTTATAACCATAAATTTTGCAACCACTTCTAATTTTCTTATCTTGCAACCAGGATATAACACATCCTCAGCAGACCTCAACAACTCATAAAATTTGGATGGTGCCAACTCAGGAGTTAAATCAATATCATCATGAGTTTCAGTTTTTTGAACAGATGGAACTGCAACATCATGTACTAAATTTTGGAACTATGATGAATCTGGAATCATGTTATTAGTATCTTCTCTGGAACTGCGTTCACCATGTTGATACCAAAAAACATAATCTGTTTGAAAACCAAACCGTAAGAGATGTCCCCACCCTTATTAAATGTATTCAATGTTCTCCGAGCACATTTTTTACAAGGAATCTTAATTGTACCTTCTGAAACATATTCTGGTTTTGATGATGCAGATTCTAAGAAAGATTCAACACCCTCAATATATACAGGATTTAAACTAGAACAATTTGGATTTCTGTGCTGATTTATCCAAGCGCGATCATCTAATAATGACTGATGTCGACTTCCTTGTTCCATATTTTTCTACAAAATATAAAATCATCACTTTTTTCGAATAATTTGAAATTATAAAAATACTATCTGAAAAAAGAAGATAAATAATTACTACTACTTCTTAATAATTACCATTAATTAAAGGTGAAAAAATTTCCAGTGGATTGACGTCTAATATTTTGTCTGACGACTCGTTTACTTTCATATTTCTCAGAATGAAATCCTAATGAAGAATCTGGTCAGAGGTACGCATATTCAATCTCATATAATGAATATGTGTACCTCCGACCAGATTCTTCATTGTGATTTCAGTGTAAGAAAAATGCAAGTAAATGAGCGGTCGGAAAAAAGATCCCCCTTTTTGTCGATGAATTGTCTTCTTTCAACTGTCACCGCCTGAAAAAATTATAAAAAATATGATCCTACTAATGCATATCCAATCTTGTGTATATGAGATTGAATATTCCTTTGTAGTAGCACATTTTTCATATTGTTTTGAGTCGGTAAGAGTTGTAAGGAGAAAAGTCATCGAGCAAAAGGAGTGCCGTCAATCCACTGGAAACTGTGCCAGGTTCTTGGAATTTATTAAAATTTATTAAAATTTCTTTCTAAATGTTTCTAACTAATTATTACTAATTATTACTAATTATTACTATTTATTACTATTTATTGCTAATTATTCCTATTTATTTCTAATTATTCTTATTTATTACTAATTATTCTTATTTATAACTAATTATTAATATTTATTACTAACTATTACTATTTATTACTAACTATTACTATTTAGTACTACGTATTACTATTTATTAATATTTATTACTATTTATTACTATTTATTCCTCATTATTGCTAATTATTGCTAATTATTTCTAATTATTTCTAATTATTGCCAATTATTGCTAATTATTGCTAATTATTTCTATTTATTTCTAATTATTGCTAATTATTTCTAATTATTGGTAATTATTCCTAATTATTAGTATTTATTGCTAATTATTAGTAATTATTATTATTTATTACTAATTATTACAATTTATTACTAATTATTACAATTTATTACTAATTATTACAATTTATTACTAATTATTACAAATTATTACTAATTATTATTAATTATTGCTATTTATTTCTATTTATTACTAATTACTGCTAATTATTTCTAATTATTCATAATTATTGCTAATTATTCCTAATTATTACTAATTATTAATATTTATTCCTAATTATTCCTAATTATTACTAATTATTTTTAATTATTACTAATTATTCCTATTTATTACTATTTATTGATATTTATTACCAATTATTATTAATTACTACAAATTGATTATATACATTACTAATTATCATTAATAATTAATAATTACTACTACTTATTAAAAATTAATACTAAAAATTTCAATTTATTAGTACAAATAAATACTAATGACAAAACAATTTAAATTTAATTTAATTACAACTTATCAACAATAAAAAAAATTAACATAAAAAAATGAAATAAATAATAAATTTTAAAAAACATAAATACCTTTAAGACTGATTTTCTATTGATGCAGACAGCTTCACAAATTTTTCATGAACAAAAAAATTAACTTAGAATAATTTCTCTAAAATCTGAGTTTAGAGAGAAACATGATCTAAAATTTGCGAGGAATGAGAGGAAAAACGGAAGGGGGTATATATAGGTTAGATTATTTGTGACGGGATTATTTGCGACGGGACACCCGTTGCAAATAGTATATTTTGCGACGGGACCCGTCGCAAATACCTATGCCCGCATTAATTACTGTCGGCGGTTAAAAAGTTATTTGCGACGAGTCCCATCGCAAATAGTCCCTGCCAACACACCTTTTGCGACGGGACGACATATCGTTGCAAAAAGCTATAAACCGCCGCCGGTTATTTGCGACGGGGCTCGTCGCAAATACTTAACTATTTGCAACGGTGGGATCCCACCGTCACAAATAACCTTCGTGCGGTTTGGCACGCTATCCGCGCCAAACTATTTGTGATGAGAGATGAAATCCCATCACAAATAGTTGGTTATTTGTGATGGGTTATTACCCTCGTCGCAAATATCCTCTTAGACGAACCTTTTGTGACGGGATTTATTCCCGTCACAAAAGACCCGTTGCAAAAAGCCCCTTTTCCCTTAGTGTGTGTTTTCTCATTATTTTATTCATTAGTTTATTATTTGGGCTCAAGACTGAAAATTTTTGATTCTCATGACTAAATATTGTGAAGAGAGAAGAAGTGTTTGAGATTATTGGCTCACCTCATCCATACATCATCCATGACTCAATAATTCATGTATTTATCTTATAACGTAAATTATCGTATTTCACTATTCAAAAAAAATCAACTATTTTGGAAAAATCCCAAAAATTCCAGGTAACCATTATTTAATGTTTAGAATTTAAAAATGTACTCAATTTTATGAAAATAATTGTCTAAATATGATAAATATAATTTTTAATTAAAATCATCATTTACTCAAAAAATACCGATTTTAAAATTATAGCTAATTTTATAACATTATGAAAATTTAATTAAGGCCTCATAAAATTATGTTTTAATCTTAATAAAAAATATATCAATTTATGAATCTATTTTATGAAAATAAATTTTCTTTTAAATCATTATATTAATTATAAAATTGTAAATAAAAATTTATGTTTTATAAAAATACCAACACGTAATTTATCATTTTCAGATTATTTCATATTTTCATTTATAAGATGACTACGTTTTATTTATAAACTCAAATTTAAGGTTACTATTCTATTAGTCATGTTACTATTCTTAAGGACCACATTAATATTATATTGGTCATGTTACTATTCAATTGGTTTAGTTTCCTTAATTTATATAAATACTTCTTATTTGATTCATTCTTCATTTATAAAGTTTTTATTGCATTCTATAATTTTTAATCACATATGCCATGATATGTACAATATATGATATTTCCAACATATACTTAATAGTAGGAAAATATCAGTTATTTCCATGAGAACCACTAGTAAGGTAGTTAGTGTTATCTAATTGTACTTGGGAAATTACAAAAGATATATACCTAGTAAGTAGAGAATAAAGGATACTAGTTTTGGTAGGACACAAACTAGTATTCTTTGGATCAATTTGACTGGGTGTCACAGTTACGCTAAGGTGATGAGCGAGAAAATCTCATAAAATCTAGTGGTAGTCATACCTACAAACAACCGAGTATGTTTTAGCTTCTGAGGCAGCTGAGAAGCAGTTATTATATGAAATAATTTGTTCTAGTTCTTGGAATATTACATACAGTGTAAGGTTTTTTTATAATAATAATTTTGTTACTAGTCTAGCTAAGATGTCAATTTTTGATAGTGGATAAAAGGGATATAATTAGGGATTCCATCTCTTGAGTAGTTTTACTCAAGGAGTTAATGTCGTATATTGCAGAATAGCCATGCGACAGAAACGTGGAAAACATAGCAACTAAAGTCACAACTTATTAGAGACATGATCTTTATCCTATGACATCTAACAAGGTTGGTTAGAAAGTTGGCTCTAGTGCAAGTGGGAGTGTTGTAATAGTGGGTTACCTATACACAACTTAAATAGTACGTTTGATTACCATATCATGTATATAGTTAGATATACATGATTAATTCATACCATTATATTATAGATATTTCTACTTCCAGTATTTAATGGTAATGTCCATAGACTAATTATCATATAAAAATGTTATAGAAGATCCCACACGATAATGAGAACCCCGAGATACTATGACATTAATCTTAAACAAAGGTCCTATAGTCTAGATACATCATATTGATTGGACATAGTTGATTTCTAACTATTAGGTGCTGAGGGATCATAAGCATTAAGACTTCTTCTGATGAAGTTCACACTTGGTGATATCTACTAGTGAGATCATGAGGATAGACCCACCAATAGGAACACCACATGTCTTAGGTGTCATTTGTTGTTATTATATACATACATGTTTATTAGTCTCCTTACTTGAGATCATTATCAATGTGTGCCATTTGATCATGTACTTTGACACAAGAAAAAAACCATGATAATGAAATTGTGGTGATGGAGCTTGTGTTGGGTGCGTCATTGGTGGTATGACATTGGCTGAATGGTCAAGAAAGGATTTGTCACTTTCAGGTTGAGGATGTAATATATCTCGGGCCATGTCGATTAGGATGATAGTACCTTATAAATCCTTGTCCAAGGTAGTGGAAAGGTAAATCTATTTAGATCAATGAATAATAAATCAAGAAAATGGAGATGACACAAGTGTGCGTCCTATTTTATGAGATATTTAAAGACAAAGAGATTATAGTACACAGTTTGTGTTCGTAGCTTGATTTTCATTTCTATGACTTTCCTTATCTCTTTAGGGGACTTGATGGGTTTCTAGACTCCAATATTTATTTATAGATTCTATTCACTACTATCGAGATAAGGGCCTAGAGGGTCACACAAAATAGAGTATTCAAGATTCTTCCATATTCAGTTGAATAGGTATATTGTACATGGTGGGCCCCACCACATAGTCCAACTGTTGTTCAAGTTATCGATCACCAAAGGAATAAATAAATTCATATTATTAAAGTTATGATTAATTATGTTGAATTTATTTATAGTATTTACAAGTAAAGTAAATATGAGAATAATATTAATCAAAAAATATTATTCTAATATTCTAGGTTTGTTTAATATTAAGCAGGAATTACGAGTCGAGTTAAATGACTCAGTTTTTATCATGTAATATATTATATATATATTACAAGTATGTGATGAAATAATAAATAATATTGATGTAGTTTAGTTCATCATAATTATTTATTTAGTGGATGTTAAATAAATGGGGGTTGGGGAACCCTACTGGGTATTTTGTACATCCACTATAAATAATGAGAGACTTACACAAAAAAATAATCATGGTGAGATTACTAGAGCCCCTCTCTCCTCTCCCGCTTCCTAGAGAGAGAATCTCATGATCTAGGTGATGATATTGAGTTCTCCCTCATGTATTGAAGGCATGTCGATACGGTGATCGATGGGGCATCGAAGGAATCTTCAAATATCCGTGCTAGCGCACAAAATTAAATGATTGATGCTCCAATGGATTTTTAAAGTGTATTTGGATGAACTAGTGGGATCCTGTTAATGATCCTTCAAGAAACGATCACTGGTGACAAGAATATGTTGAGCATGACTTAAGATAAAAAATGGTATGTTTTTGGTTTATATTTTTATGCTTTGAATAATTTACGTGAGATCCTCGAACCATATCAGGGATCAGATCATCGAAGATGACAAGTTTCATCATCCTCACGGTGATTTTTTTAAAATCCCCAGCCCATCGGCTTCCGTTGAGTGCCCCAATACACTTTAAACAACACAACCCCTCTTAGTGCATTCCAGGTTACCAATGACAATCAAAATCATATACGCACATCATATGAGCCTAAGTGCCTACCATGATTCATAAATACTCATCCATTTCCATACCAAGCCAAGGGTTAAAATCTCATAATCCAATAACAACACACCCATGTTATCCACTCAAGGTGGAAATGAATCAACTATAAAAGTGAAAATCATAACGTTAATTTCCCACACCTGGAAACTTGGTCTATCCCTTGTGCATGAGGCTACAAGAACCTAAATAAGATATCGTTACCCAGTTCTGACTACACCCTAGTCCCCAGTCTACCATAACCCAAATAGTAAGACCAAAAAGAAAAAAAACAGCCTCTAATTCCATTTATAGTGCCCAACCCAGTTCGCCACTTAACCTGTGATCTGGGCCGGTGGTCCATTGGGCCTTAAGCACACCTCCTCGTGCACAAAAGGATAACGACTAACAGAGAGGATCTATTAGGTGATATTGGAGAGACTATACCATCTGGAGATGATAATAATAATGGTCGATACATTTATAATATAGTGGAACAAGGACAATAAACAATGAAAGACACAAAATAAACATAGTGAAAACATTTACAAATAGTAGTAGTAATAACAAGTCCAAAGGCATAATACCACTTGTAGATAAATACACATGTCATGATTGGTCATACAAAAAATAGACATGCCAGATCTCCTGTGGCTGACCATATAATAATGTGCTCAAAATTCCCAAAGAATAACTCCATCTCGATGCAAAAAACCACTATGGAACCTATGTTGTCCATCCTAAGTAACTAAAACCCCGATCACTATGGTTTAGAGCACAGACCTGATCCCTGACCCGATCTCAAAAACCATAATGTCTACATGTGTCTCAAGGGTCTCGTGTAGGGTGGAAGTATGAAATTAGCAGGCCACAACCAACATGTTCCAATCTTACATCCATATTTATGTTGTTTATGCATACATAAATAAATATCAGAAACTCACACATAAAAAATAAACAACCTACTCTACTTGTGCTCAACAATCACATGTGAGCGTTTTTCCTACTTCGGCCAACATCGAAAAATGGAATGATGTATCCCTGTTCAGTCGTACTGGAAGAACCTCAGTATCTCATCCATGTTCATGTCACCATACACCTTGTGCCAACAAAAACCAAATTATTCCTTTCATCAAGTAGAACCAACTTCCAAAAAAAACACTCAATAAATATGTCACAAGTCCCATGAACTTTTGTTCAAGAGTCGCCGTCGGCTTAGCAACCCGATGTCCCGAGGCATGACGATACCCATCCTCTAATGAATAATAAAATTTTCCGGCTTGATAGACCAATGTCCCATGGTACGATGATATCCATACTCCCATATATAAAAAATCTCAATCAGCTCCAAATCCTGACGTCCTAAGGAATGATAATGTCTATCCTCCTATAATACCAACCCATTGGCCTCAAATATAAATGGTGAGCCTCAAACACCAACTAATGGTCTTAAAAACCATCTTTCATGGATTTATATGGTGAATAACTAATCCATAAATGATGTTCAACACCATCCCCTATGTTTCTAATACTACAGAGGCCTCTAACCATAATGAGTGGTCAACAACACCTCAACTGAGTCCTATATGTTTGCACATAACTCCAATGGTAACATCAGCCAAAAATGGTGAGAATAAATCATTAATATTTTCTAATACACACCATCTAGAAACCCCATTAACACATGAAACCATTTCACCCAATTTTTTATGGTTATCACCATCCTAAGTCCGACGATCCATGCCCTCATCCTGATGACCTCGTCGCCTTAATCCTGACGATCCATGTTTCCTCAACCTAGTGATCAACATCACCCTATGTATCTTAGTTCATTCCCAACACATTCCCATGAAATAAATTTAATCATATCATAATATAATTAATTAAATTAAACAACCAGACTAACCCACCCAATTGGTCAAAAATCCCAATACTCGACTTAATACATTTTTAAGGCAAGAGAATGCCCATGAACATCTCACAACATTTATTAAAACCTAAAACAAGCATGAATTATTTAAGGGTTTCACCCAGAAAACCCTCATGTGCATATTTAATAATTCACCCCATAACACCCGTATTTTTAAGGAGAAAGCTAGGAACTACCTACCCTAGACTCATAGGTGATCACTCATTGAAGTTCAGCCTCTAATTTGAGATTAAATTGAAGAAAAAGAGTATTTAGACAAGTGCCATAAAATAGGAAAAATGAGCCTGAATGGAAACAAAACTTAAAATGGAAAGATAAAAGAATAATAGAGGCTAACAAACTAAAGGCCTTACCGAGAGGAATCCATAGCCATAAAAACATCTTGAATCAGAGCCCAAACAAAGGAGGAGCATCAAAATCCTCAGAGGGGAAGAAAAATATCCAATGACCTAGAGGAGAGTCTCTACACATGGGAGAAAGAAAAGGGGTGGGGGATTCATAAAGAATTAGAGAGAAAGTGTTCATTTTTTACTATTCTAAAAATTTTCATGGTCACCACACGGTGTGTAAAACCGTGCACTAACAGTGCAGTGCTCACTATCCAAGAACACCATACCTCGCACAGTTCAAGTGCACAGTTAGTCAAACTATGCATCTAATTGTGCTGGTCTCTCTACCTTAATGAAACCTCTTGCACGATTCAATGGACACACTGAATAGTTAATACAAACTATGACCCTTTGAAACATAGTCTGCATAGTTTAGGCTACTAAATTAGAAAAACTATTCTCCAACATCATACCTCTATCTATTTTTCCCAAAACTAGGTTTTTGGAGAGATATTCTTATGAAAACCATTCAAACTCCCGAGGAACTAACTAATCCTTAAAAAATATCTAACAATTATATAAAAAAAATTCAAACCCTTAGGATTAAGTCCCAAATCCCAAAATGAATGTTGTTCCATTCACCAAACATAAAATTAAAATTTACCAGGGAAAATGACCTGTTTAAAAACTCAGGACATTACATACCCTGACCTGAACCTTTGGGTATGATTTGGTATGACACATGACCTCATGTGTGCCTCCTTGTATGTAAGAGGTTTCTTACTATCAATGAGTTCCAAAGGAACATCATGAGGAGAAAATGATCTCAGTATTAGGTAGACATCATAGTATGATAAAGGAATAAATAATAAATAAATCAATTAATAATGAATAATTAAATAACATCAGAGAAGAAACATACTTAAAAAGTGTCAACTCATACAATATCACTGTGGAATGTCTGACACATAAACCAAAAATTAGGAAAAAGTGGCCCCCATAGGTATTGGACCAAAGTACGAGGTAAAACAATAAAATAGGAATACTAGAAAAATCTCAGCCTAAATTCCATCTAGAAACTCTTGCTTCCTCCAGCTAACCTGCTCAAATATCCACCATAGGGACCTTTCCCTTCACCAGATCCCTGACCATAAAATCTACAAGTGCACCAAAATTCCTATATAGGGTTTGAGTGAAAGACTCAGTTGGATACCACCAATGACCCTTAACATAATTTCATAAGATATACAGGTTCATTCTATGAAAGTAACAAAGTATAAATAAACAATAATTATATCAAAAAACCATAATATATATGTTGGGTCGTTAAAGACCGGAACCACCTACTTCGGCTCCATGCCATAATTAAGATAAACCAGTATCTTGACATATCTACCTTAATGGGATAGTTCAAATACATGTCTTACACATCTCCCTTGTGGGAATATCCCTTGCACATGCTGAAAAAGCATCTGACACATCCCACTTGGGGGATAGTCTATATGGCTCAACCATCATGCTCAACTACAAGGAAGATGAACAATACAAGTAATGAAAGATACAAATGTTAGATTAAACATCACATCATATAATAAAAGTAACAAATAAAGTAATCCACATGTGAGAAAACATAAATAACAAGTCTCACAAGGATACATAGGCACACCTCTTGTGAGAAAGCATCAAACATAAGTCTCACAGGGCAACACAAGCATGCTAATAATTGTAATGACCCAATGTTTCATCAATGAAAAATTACGTCTTATAATTATGTCATATAATCACATTAAATCACAACATAATATACTAATAAGTACTGTGTGACATTTGAACATAATATTGTAACTTCTGTGTTTTGAATTTCGAAAATATGACATACATGGTTGCATTCAGTAAGATATTTAGAGTCTAATA
This sequence comes from Viscum album, assembly GCA_963277665.1. Taxonomy (NCBI): domain Eukaryota; kingdom Viridiplantae; phylum Streptophyta; class Magnoliopsida; order Santalales; family Viscaceae; genus Viscum; species Viscum album. The sequence goes on from OY728119.1 coordinate 650,639,331, forward strand.
GAATCAACTTAGTTTTTGATGAATAGTAACATACCCTTGTGAATAGTAACATACCCTTATGAATATTAATGAATATTAAGTTGGATGAAAAATATAAAATTCACCCATGAATGTATATATACAATTTAGACATCTTATAAGTGAAAAAAAGATCATAGTATAAGTATTGGTATTTTTGTATGTCGTAAATATTTTAATTACAATTTAATGATTTATTTAATAATTTAAAATGAAAATTTATTTTAATAAAATGTAATAATAAATTGTTATTTTATTTTATTATGGTTATCAGATAATTTTATAGGACCTTGATTAATTTTTCAAGGTGTTATAAAACGAGTTATAGTTTTAATTTTTTTTATGAATAAATTATGATTTTTTTGAAATTAAATTAATCACATTTAAAAAATTATTTTTGAAAAATGGAGTTAATTTTTTTATTCTACACATTGAAAAATGGTTAGAGTGAATTTTTGGGATTTTTCTAAAATAAATGAATTTTTGATTAATAGTAAAATACTATAATTCACAATAAATGCTAAAACCTGAATTTATGCATCATTCTTGAGTCATGGATGATTTAAATGTCAGTTGGTTCAAAATCGTATGCACTTATTACTGTTTTTTATCACAATCATAAAAAACTATTGCTTGTCTTGAGAAAAATAATTAAATAATGAATTAAATATTCAAAATTGACTCCTCTCCTCCACTATAAAAACCATGCACAATCCCCTCTTCTATTCACTCATCTCAATCCGTGTGTATTCCTTAAATTCTTCCCAAATATCTCCCCAAGATCCTTCCCCACGTATAGTAGCCTATGGTATCCTCAAAAGACCAAATTCTCTCTCCTTAAGAGGATCTCAATAAGTATTAAATTAAGAGGTAAATTCCTCTTTTCTTTTCTTTCATTTTCTTTCAAGTTCTTTTCTTTTCTTTTTTTCTTTACTCATATCCCTTCACCCAAATGGTATTATAACTCTAGTAACATACATGTACTGAAATTATATTATGCTAATGGGATAGTCTATCATAATCTCCCCTTCCCCATCCTTTTATACTATAAATGAAAACATCGTCCGAGATGTGTTGATTTATCACATTTAGGGATGATGGATTTTTAATTTGCTTTACCATATTCTAGAATGGTCATGAAGCCATTTTAATGGTTGAACCAGATCATAATATATGTATGTTATCTTATCTAATGTTATGGAATCCTTATAAATTCCTGATGTAAAATAATAATACAAAACAAGTTAATTGTGAGAAAAATCTCCACATTAATCCAAGAGTTTATCATTAATGTTTTATATAATTATTCACCTTCACTCAAAGTAAGAAAATTAAATTTAAAACCATGTAATATTATGTATGTTCACTAATGTCACGTAACTTCAATTCTGGACAACCACTCTCATTATACATGTTTATATGTTCATGTATATAAGTAAACTGAACATGAAACAAACGGACCAATACCGAACAATGAAATTGAACCTCATAACCAATAAAAAAGGTTATGAATGAACTCAAAAAGGTTATAATAAATCATTAAAATTTAAAATAGATTCCATAATTTTTAATTAATTAACCTAATTTTATCATTCTGTTCATTAATATCCACGGGAGAACACCATCAGACTTAAGGTTAGAGATCCTCTCTTTCTCACATTTATTCAAGAATCTCCTATATGTTATGCCCTTTTATGAATAATTCCTGATGATGGGGTTTGATTTTCACCTTACCATTACTTCCCTCATGATGTATAAAATATTATAAATCTCTTTATCTCTCACTAAGACGTCCTAAGTACACCCAATACCATGTCGGTATTTCGTAAAGGATTCTTCCCGAGCCACATTTATTCCTTCGGGTTGCTCTATCTTTATTTTTACCCAAATGAAATTGTATTTTATTTTAATGTACAACTTATACATACTATTTATATACTCCAAAATCATGTTTCCATATCCACCCCTCATTCCCTTTTGGCGATATACATGCTTTTAAGTGATTCCCTCCTCGATACTTCCCAATAAGAAAACTCATTTTAAGGGAACTTCCCAAACTTTTACCCAATTTCAAGTGAACTATACAATTTTTTTAATCCAAATTTGTTTTTATAAAATCATTATTTTTATTATGGAAACATTCTTGTTTAACTTTTGTTTTTATATAAAATATTATTCCCTTTTTGATTTTAAATGCCCTTTAGTATTTTCCTTAAAACCGCAATAAAATGTCTTAATGATAAGAATTTCCTAAACACTCTTCTTACATGTTTTCACTTCTGTTTTACATAAATTAACATGATATATGCCTATTTTAACTTATTAATTTCCATTTATGTTTTAATTACTTTCTCTCTTGGACACTTTTATGATACACCCATTCATTAGGTTTTTTGACATGAATATGATACCCATTTCTCTCCATGGGTTCCCTTATGTTTATGTATGATTGATTATGTATGATTATTTATGTGGAAATAATATTCATGAATATGTTAAGAGGGTGCACCCAGATAGTTCTCCAATGCACTGGGTAAATTTTAGTCTCATGAGATGTTATGTGCAACAGTCTTGGCGGTTAGCTTTCACTCGTGTTACCATGTGAAACAATATTGGAGGTTAACCTTGACTTGTGATCTTCTATGTGCAACGAGCCTTGACTCATTCTAAGGTAATGATTTATGTTGCTACCACAATACAATTAATTCATGTTTATATGATCCCATGTTTATATGTTATGATTATATATGCCATTTTATATCATTATGTCATGATCTCTAACCCTTGTGCTAAAGCCTTATTCTTATGTTTAATCTCTTACTGGGATTTTAGCTCATCCCTTTGTTCATCTGATCCCCAAGGTAACCTATGCATATATAAGGGTTCAAAGGAAGTTAGGATCTCTTTATAAATATTAAATAAAGAAGTGTTTTATTTAGTCTCATGTTTTCAGTTTTAGGTACCTAGTCTTCAAAGACACTAGACTTCATGACCCTTCGCTTGTACTCCAATATATAATTATGCTTAAAATAATGTAATGTCATGTGTAAAAGTCTAGGGTCACTATAGAAGGTATTATATGATGGTCTAGTTTTTTTAAAGATTAGGATTAGAGAACTTTAGTAAGAACCTTAAGGATGAGACTAAGTATACGAAAACACTTCTAAATTTTGGAAAGTATAGAGTAATTGGTTATTAAGAAAACCCATCCCTATCTGGATACAAACAGGTAAAGGTGTTTTTGGCACAAATGTATCTAGGGTTAAAACCTGAAAACCCCACTTTGAGCTAGACTTGAATAATAACTGGTGCACGACAATGAGCCTTGATTCACTCTTGGTTTGACACTCTCAGAGGATATGCTTTGGTAAATTCATGAGTTTGGTAAAAATTATTATTAAGGGAATGAAAAAAACTCATAAGAATATGAGATAAGAAATTTATCAAGGATAAAATAGATTAAAACCTAGGGAATCACAAGTTAAGATTTACTTATCCTTTACAAGTTTATTCTCTTATGTTAAAAGTTTACTTTTTATGATTAATAGCTAAGTATTTAAGCCCTATAATTGTACGTTATTTTTCTTAGGAAATGGAGGGAAATAGAATAACACGTGCCAACAATCAATGTGATAGAGAATGTAAATATTTCCCTAATGATATTCCTAATATGATGGGAACAGGTTCTCAAAACTTCATGAAATTACTTTCTCAACTAACTCAAGCTATGAATAATAACTTGAATCACGTGGAACACCCTCCTCCTCCTCCTACAAGGAAAGAGAAATTTTCCATCGAATCCTTCATGCGACAAAGGAATCCCATGTTTAGTGGATCTTACTATCCCCTCCTCACTGAATAGTGGATTAACATCACTGAAAATATATTATCTTTCCTTCAGTGCTTAGAAGAAGAGAAATTCATACTAGTGGTCTATCATTTTTATGGGGAAGATGATCAGTGGTGAACACTGATCAAGAATACAAAGCCCCGAGAGGAAATTGATTCCATGGATTGGGAGGAATTCAAGAGAATGTTTTTCAATAAATATTTTCCCCAAACTCTCCATATAAATATAGAAAGAGACTTCCTTAGACTCAAGAAGAAAGAAGATGAGTCAATCAGGGCATATGAAGAAAACTTTAAAAGGATTATAAGGTATACCTCTGGATTTTTCAGGAACACCAAAATCAAGGTGGATCGCTTCTTTAGCGGATTAAAGCTGAGTCCATGAAAAGTGCTTGAAATTTGAGACTTCGACAGCTATGAGGATATTTTTCATTGTTCCCTTCATGTTGAAATAGAGATTAGAGACTCTCAGTAGTATTGTGGGCCTGATGAAAAAAAGAGGAAAATTGAATCTAATGTGGGTGGTCTCGCAAATAAATTCCATGATGGAATGAAGCTCGATCGCCCCACGTGCAAAAATTATGGGAATAAGCATCTTGGGATCTATCTAAAGGGAACCACGAACTGCGTCAAATGTGGAGAGTTGGGTCATTTAGATAAAAAATTCTGATGAGATATGAAGAATCCTTCTAATGTGAAAAAATAAAGGAAGGTTCATATTAACACTCAGCCTATAGTGAAGTGTTACACCTGCAAGGAGCATGGTCATTATGAGAAAAATTTCCCTAAGTCGAGGGTTGTCAAAGGCAATAAATAACAACCTCTAAGGAAACAAGGAAGGGATTATTCTATCACTACTACTTTGGTGGAGCAAGAAAATGATGTGGTGACAGGTATTCTAATTATTAATTCAAGAATAGTGAACATACTATTTGATTATGGTTCTACATATTCTTTCATATTTTGAAAATTTAGTAGAACTATTCAAGTACCACCTCAAAATTTGGAGGATAAGTTATATGTGAGAATAGAGAATGGGGAAATTATTGCATCTATGGATTATAACTCCTCCCTGGTTAACGTTTTTGGACTAAATATACCAGAAAATCTTGTCATACTTCCTTTAGTGGAGTTCAATTCTATCTTGGGCATGGAATTTATATCATTATACAAAGCCAACATCAACTATCAGAAAATGGAGATCACTCTTCACATCCCAAATCATCCTCCAATTCTGTACAAGTGTAAGGAGGAATGTGAATCTTCTTTAGAATCATTGTCTCAAGCGTGGATATTAATTCTTTATGAGCAAGTATGTCTATCTCAAATGATTGAGACAAAGGAGAGAATCATGCTTGAAGACATGCCCATCATGAGGGATTACACCGATGTATTTCCCAAAGAGTTTCCTGGTCTTTATAGAATGGCCACTATAGAGTTGGAAGAGCTGAAGAAGCTGTTACAGGAGAATTTGAAGAAGGGTTTTATACGCCCAAGTGCTTCACCATGGGGTGCACACCAGTCCTCTTTATCTAGAATAATTATGGATCAATTCACCTCGTCATTGATTATTATGAGCTCAATAAAATCACGATGAAAAACAAGTATCCACTTCCATAGATAGATGACTTGTTCGATCAACTTTGTCAGACCAATTATTTCTCTAAGGTGGACCTTTGGTCAGGATATCACCAATTAAAGGTGAGGAAGGAATATATTCCCAAGACAGCCTTTCGAACGAGGTATGGACACTATGAGTTCATAGTTATTCCCTTAGAACTCACTAATGATCTAAAACTTTTCATGGATTTAATGAATAGAGTCTTTAGAGATTACCTTAACAAATTTTTGGTAGCCCTTATCAATGATATTCTGATATACTTCAAGAGCAAGGAAGAACATGAGAAGCTTCTAAATACTATGTTAAAGGCTTTGATAAGGGTGAAGATGTGTGAAAAGTATAGTAAATTTGAGTTTTGGATGGTGGAAGTATCATTCTCGGGGCACGTTATCACCAACAAAGGGATATCTATGGACCCTTCCAAGACAAAGGCAATTGAAGAGTTCCCCAAGCCAACATCAGTAACAGAGATCTGTTGATTTATGGGTCTAGCTGGGTACTATCGATGAATTGTAAATAACTTTTCATGAATGTCAAACCCAATGAACAAACTGACACGGAAGGGAGCAAAATTTTTCTGGACTCAATAATGTGAAGGCTGCGTTAAGGAGTTGAAAAAGAGGCTAATCACTATGCCAGTACTCACACTCCCAACAAGTGGAGAACTCTCTATGGTGTACAATGATGCTTCAAAGAAGGTATTAGTCTATATGATGATGTAAAATGATAAAGTGATAGCCTACACCTCAAGGTAGTTGAAAATCAATGAGAAAAACTATCCCATGCATGATCTAGAGTTGGAAGATGTGATATATGCGTTAAAAATATGGTGACATTATCTTTATGGGGAGAAGTGTGAGATATATATTGATCATAAGAGTCTCAAATATATATTCACATAGAAATAACTGTATATGTGCCAGTGAAGATGGATAGATCTCATCACAGATTATGACTATTCAATCCACTACCATCTCGGTAAGGCAAACAATGTGCCATATGCTCTAATTAGAAATGACCCCGCATCTTTATCAATGATGAGAATTGAAAAGGATCTAATCTTCTTACATTTTCAGAGGCTAGACATGGGAATAATTAATTGAGGAGCAACATCAATCCTTTATCAAATGATTTCTCAACCATCCCTCATGAAGAAAATAATGGATGCTCAAAGAAAAGATGTGGAAATTTAGAAAAGGGTGGCAGCCATTAAAAATGGGAAATCCTTAGATTTCGTGGTTGATGATGAAGGAGTTGTATGATTTGGATCACGATTATGTGTACCATCCAATCCAAAGATAAATCTACCTTCTCTATCCACCTAGGGAACACAAAGATGTATCGAGATCTCCAAGAGAACTTTTGGTGGGGTAATATGAAGAAGGAGATTGCTGAGTATACATCAAAGTGTCTGGTATGTCAAAAAGTGAAGGCTGAAAGATTTAATTCTAAGGATATGATGCAAATACTACCCATACCAACATGACAGTTGGAGAACATCACAATGGAATTTTTTATTAGACTTCCAAGGATATCTAGAGGAAACAATGATATTTGGGTCATTGTGTATCGTCTTAGAAAGACATCTCACTTTATCACAATTCCAGAGGATTTATCATTTGATCAACTTTCGCGGATATATATCAAAGAGGTGGTAATGATACATAGAGTACCACTATCTATTGTCTTCAATCGAGATATGAGATTCAGCTCGAAGTTATGGAAAAGTCTCCAACATGGTTTAAGAACTGAACTAAAATTCAGCATGGCCTATCATCCTCAAACTGATGGGCAATCTAAGAAAACTATTCAAACACTAGAAGATATGTTGAGAGCATGTTCTATGGATGTAAAAGGAGGATGAGACCAACATCTTCCACTGGTTTAATTATCCCACAATAATAGTTTCCACTCGAGCATCCGAATGGCACCATACAAATCCCTTTATGGGAAAAGTTGCAGAACACTGGCGTGTTGGGATGAAGACAATGAGAGTAAGCTACTAGGACATGAAATGGTACAAGAAATGGTGGATAAGGTGAAAACCATTCAGCAGCACATTAAGGCAGCCCAAAGTTGACAAAAGAGTTATGCATACAATTGTTGATGAGACCTTGAGTTAAAATCTAGATACATGGTATTTCTACACATATCTCCATTAAATAAGGATATGAGATTTGGGAAGAAAGATAAGCTAAGTCCCCGGTACATAGGCCCCTTTGGGATTCTTGATTGTGTTGGAGCTTGGGCCTATCGACTGGTACTTCCACCTACCATATCTAAATTACACGATGCCTATCATGTATCCCTCTTAAGGAAGTACATACCATACCCTTCAAATTTACTCTCTTCAGTGGTAGTATAGTTGGAGGATGATCTCTATTACAAGGAGGAGCCAGTGAAGATCTTGGATCATAGATATAATATTCTACGTAACAAGATTACTAACATAGTCAAAGTACTGTGGTGGAACCATAAGTACGAAGAAGAAATATGGGAACTATAGGAGACAATGAAGGAAAAGTACCTACACTTGTTTATGGATTAGAATGTAAAAAAAAGAAATTTTGAGGGAGAAATTTCATAAGGGGGAATAATGTAACAACCCAATGTTTTATCATTGGAAAATCCCATATTATAATTATGTCATATAATCACATGAAATCAAAACACAATGAACTACTAAGTACTATGTGAGCTTTAAATATAATATTGTCACTTCTATGTTCTGAATTTTGAAAATTTGATATACACAGTTGCGTTCAGTAAGATATTTAGAGTCTGATAGAAGCATCTTAGTTTTTGAGGAATAGTAACATACCCTTGTGAATAGTAACATACCCTTATGAATAGTAATGAATAGTCATTGATAGTAAGTTGGCCAAAAAATATAAACTTCTCAAATGAATTTATAAATACAATTTAGATATCTTATAAATTAAAAAACGATCAGAGTATATGTATTGGTATTTTTGTATGTCATAAATATTTTAACTAAAATTTTATGATTAATTTAATAATTTAAAATAGAAATTTATTTTCATAAAATTTAATCATAAATTTTTATTTTAATTTCTTATGGTTATAAATAATTTTATGGGATCTTGATTAATTTTTCAAGGTGTTATAAAACAAGTCATAGTTTTAATGTTGTTTTTATCTAATAAATTATGATTTTATTTAAAAATTAAATTAATCACATTTAGAAAATTATTTTTGAAAAATGGAGTTCATTTTTGGATTCTATACATTGAAAAATGGTTAGGTTGAATTTTTGGGATTTTTCTAAAATACATGAATTTTTGATGAATAGTAAAATATGATAATTCACAATAAATGCTAAAACCTAAATTTATGCATCATGACTGAGTCATGGATGATGTAAATGGTCATTGGTTTGAAATCACATGAAATTATTACTATTTTTTTCCACAATCATCAAACACTATTTCTTGTCTTGGGAAAAATAATTTAATAATGAATTAAATATTTAAAATTCACTCCTCTCCACTACTATAAAACCACCCACAATTCCCTCTTCTCTTTACTCCTCTAAAGACTTGTACCTTACTTAAATTCATACAAAATCTCTCCCTAATATCATTCGCCGCATCTAACAGCCTTTGGTCTCCTCAAAAGACCAAATCCTCTCCTCTTAATAGGATCTCAAGGAAGATTAAATCAAGAGGTAAATTCCTCTTTTATTTTCATTCAAGTTATTTTTTTATTTCTTCGTTTCTCACCTCCTTTCACCCAAATGGTATGATAAATCCAATAACATACATGTACTGGAATTATATTATGCTAATGGGATATTTTATCACAATCTCTCTTTCCCCCTGCTTTATACTATAAATGAAAACACCGTCCGAGATGTGTTGATTTATCACATTGAGGGATGACGAGTTTTCAGTTTGCTTTTCCACCTTTTAGACTGATCATGAAACCATTTTAATGGTTGAACCAGATAATAATATATGTATTTTATCTTATTCTAGGTCGGAATGGCCCAAAGACCTTCATTTTTTTATTATTTCTAATAATCCACCTTTCAAGGGGTGAGGTGGAACCCTTACAAGGCCCGAAGGTTTAGAGACAATTACATGACCCGTAGGTCTTAGAGGTAATCACCCAGACAAGACCACTTATAACTTCTCCTCCCTAGAATATGTCATGATATCAGTACTCCACCTTCCCAGGGCTGGTCGGCTAGCTGTCCTATTCAAAGCTACACATGCCTAGAACCGATGGCAAAACCATACCCTATCATTCTTCCAAATACGGTTAGCACTGCTCTAGTGAATGTGCATGCCCTAAATCCTCATCTGAAGCCTTGTTCCTTGTAGTCAAACTGTTAAATCTGAATTCAAGTGGCCCGAAGGCTTTGGGGTGTCCCTAAGGCCTTAAGGTGGCCCGAAGGCCTTGAGAATCAACTGTCCCAAAGGCCTTGGGTGGCCCGAAAGCCTTACAGGACTCGAAGCCCAAACCGGTGGCCCAAAGGCCCAAATCAATGAATAGTTCCAGCTTCTATAGTACCGAGCAATACCTACTATAGTTCCTGCTATAGTACTGCTATAGTACTACTACAGTACCAGGAAATATGCCTCCACCCGGATTTGATCTCGGGTCACTTGGATGCACCTACTGAGTCCTCTTCAACTGGGTTGATGCTCATGTGCTATGTATTTTATCTTATTTAATGTTCTAGAATCCTAATAAATTCATAATGTAAAATAATAATATAAAAAAATTTAACTATGATCAAAATTACTAAATTAATCCAAGAGTTTATCATTAATGTTTTATATAATGATTCACCTTCACTCCAAGTAAGAAAATTAAATTTACAACCATGTAATTTTCTGGATGTTTACTAATTTCATATAACTTAAATTCTAGAAAACCACTCTCATTATACATGTTTATCCGTTCATGTATATAATTTAACCGAACATGAAAAAAATGGACCTGAACAATGAAATTGAACCTCATAACCAATCGAAATAGTTATGAATGAACTCAAAAATATTATAATAAATCATTTACATGTAAAAGAGGTTTTGTAATTATTAATTAATGAACCTAATTTTATTATTCAGGTCATTAATATCAATGGGAGAACACCATCAGACTTAAGGTATGGGATCCTCTTTTTCTCACATTTATTCAAGAATATCCTCTATGTTATGAACTTTTACGTATAATTCCTAATTATGGGGTATGATTTATCACCTTCTACATACTTCCCTCATGATATATAAAATATGATAAATCCCTTTCTCTCTCATTAAGATCTCCTAAGTACACCTAATACCATGCCGATATTCTGTAAGTGATTCTACCCGAACCACCTTCATTCCATCGGGTTGCTCTATCATTCTTTTTACCCAAATGAAGTTGTCTTTTATTTTTTATATAAAACTTCTACATAATATTTATATACTCTAAACCCATGTTTCAAGATCCATCGCTCATTCTCTTTCGGTGATATACATGCTTTTAAATGATTCTCTCCTCGATACTTCCCAACAAGCAAACTCGTTTTAAGGGAAATTACCAAATTTTTACCCCATTTTGAGTACACTCTACCATTTGTTTTAAGACACATTTTATTTTATAAAATCAGTATTTTTATTATGAAAACCTTCATGTTTCACTTATTTTTTTATATAAATGATTATTCTCTTTTTAATTTTAAATGCTCTTTAGTATTTTCCTTAAAATCGTACTAAAATGTTTTAATGCTATGAATTTACTAAATACTCATATTACATATTGTCACTTATATTTTAAGTCACTTACCATGATATATACATATTTTACCTTATTAATTTCCATTTATGTTTTAATTTATTTCCCTCATGGATGCTTTTATGATATTCCCTTTCATTATGCTTTATGACATGAATATGGTACCCATTTCTCTCCATGGGTTTCCTTATGTTTATGTATGATTTTTTACGTGGAAAGCATATTCATGAACATGTTATGATGGGTGCACCTAGATAGAGCTCCAATTCATTTGGTAAAGTTTAGTCTCATGGGATGTTATGTGCAACGGTCTTAGTGGTTAGTCTTGACTCGTGCTACCATGTGCAACAGTCTTGGTGGTTAACCTTGACTTATTCTCCTCTATGTGCAACGAGCCTTGACGCGTGCTAAAGTCATGATTTATGTTGCTTCCACAATACTATGACTTCATGTTTATATGATCCCATGTTTATATGTTATGATTCTATATTCCATTTTATACCATTATGTCATGATCTCTAACCCTTGTGCTAAAGCCTTATTCTTATGTTTAGTTGCTTACTAGGATTTTAGCTCATCCGTTTTTTCATGTGATCCCTAGGGTACCCTATGCATATTTAAGGGCTCAAATGAAGTTAGTAGCTCTTTATGAAGATTAAATAAAGTATTGTTTTATTTAGTACCATGTTTTCAGTTTTATGTACTTAGTATTCAAAGACACTAGACTTCAGGATCCTTGGCTTGTACTCTGATATATAATTATGCTTAAAATCATGTAATGTTATGTTTAAATGTCTAGGGTCACTATAATGATCATTCCAAGAACCCATATAAAAAATGTGCTAAAGTCAAGGGTTTCCTACCTTAGGTTAAATAACAATTGATGGATAGGATCTCTATATGAGTCCAACCACACAATTTAATCCTACAAATATTCCCTATCCAACATGATTTAGAATTCTAGGATCATGTTTGAGGAGAAACTTCACCAATAATGTAGGTCAATATCAAACATAACCAATAATATCTATCACCAATAATGATCTTGGTATGATCAATGTTTGGATTCCAATTCCCCAAATATAGGTATCGATTATGTCAATGATCAATGAATACCTTGTTAGACCATGTCTAAACCTCTATATATTATTGAAACATCTAAGATCTAATTGGTTTTGATCAAGGATAGGAGGAGAGAATTGATCTAGAATGATTAATAACTCTCTATATTGGAAACACAGTATGAAATCATTGTTTGAGTATTGAATTAAGGAGGTGAAATGGATGAGAGGGACCCAAAATCATTTGATAGGGATCTTAGGGTATTGGGAGTCGAATAGTGTTTGAGAGAATGATAGAAACTGAGAGGTAAATTTTTATAAAAAATGCCTTAAAACTCAGAGAACCCTCTAGGCTTCGGATGATTCCCCAGACTAGTCGGTTGCCACTGGCTATAACCGGTTCCACCTAGGAGCCCCATTAATAGGTCGGTGGGATCTACAGTATTACTAAAGATTTTGGAGACTCTACCAGCTGGATGGTGGAGCCAACCAACTAGCCGCTGAAGCTATTATAGATTTTCAAGCTACAACATTCCCACCTTCCATTATGATTTTCATTTATGTCCTCCCAAACACCCCTAAACCACCTCAAATTTCATTTAAAAATATAAAAAAGATATGAAAAAGCTGAAAGGATACATACATTATAAGGTGGGTGTCATAGTGACTCCAACTTTGGAAAGGGATATGATGAGCTCATATTTATGAGGGTGTGAAGAGGTGAAATATCTGATGAGGGAAAACGTTGGATGAATGAAATTCATTTTGGATATGGAAAGATGAACCCCCAACTTTCTAATGGATTTAATTACCAGTATCCTGATATCCCCCGTTTTCTAGGGCTAAAGTGGAACTGCCTGATTAAATCCATGGCCATGGTGTATCATCGACAAGTTCATTTTAGAAATTAAAAGATAGATATATCAAATATATAGGTTGATGACACAAGTATACAACTCACTTGATGATATATTGAGAAAAATATATTATATTAGACATTAAGAATATGTATAAGGTTATTTTCATTATGACATTACCATTTTTCTCAATTGGTGTCTTGACATGTTGTTAGATGCTAATCTCGGATGTTAGGTCAACTCACCTAATGCCACTAAGAAAGAGGCCTAGAAGGACACACACTAAGTGTATCGATAATCTCCAATAAATTATATTTGAATTTAATATAGAATTAATATTATTCTCAAGACTGAGAAATAATAATTATTCAGGTTATGTTGATGTCATGACATTTAATCACTAGTTATTCTTGGAATATATGTGATTTGAATATTAGATAAATATTATTTTCCAGCTGGAAAGTATATAATTTTTATTTTTCTCTTGTTTATTATTCACAAGGTAATAAATAATTATCTATTTATTAAATAAATATTTAGTTAGTTATGTGAATATTAAAAAAAATATTTATTTACCAGTTAATGAATATAATATTTATTTATTTATTAAAAGAACAATATGATGATATTTAATTATTAAAATAAATATTTAATATTCAGGATTCAATAAATGTCGATGAGGATTGACAGACCGTGTTAAGGTCCCAAATTAAATTGATATATTTTAATATCATTTGAATAAATATTAATCAATTTATTTTATGATATTTAATCTAAAAGTCAGCACATGTCATGTGAATATAATAATAATAATATTATTATTTGATGTAGGGTTTATTTAGGGGAAAAAATTAAATAAATAACCAATGTGGAATAATTTATTGTCTAACCCTAAGTATATTACCTAACTTATATCATTTCTAGGTTATGTGAATTGGTGTGCACAACAACACTCTAAAAATAATTCTATTCAAACTGAGGAGAATCTCTTAAGATAACTCTCAAGAATGAGAGGAAATTTTAATTCTCACTTTATAGACCAAGAGAATAAGGAATAATCCTTCAATACTGAAGGGAATTTTGTTTTGATTGGTAGAGAATGACAAAAAATGATTAGTACCACTGCATTAGGACCTAGAGATCTATCAGTTATATTCCATAATTTTTGGAGAATGTATGAGTACTGCTTGAGGGTTTCTTCTTTGGACTCTATTGTAGGGACCCAATTTTTTTTTATAATAATTTTAAATATTTCTAAATATTATTCCAAAGCTAAGTACTGAGATGACATGTGATTCTAAGGCCCGGTGTTCCCAAAATTAATTTTATAAAAATATTAAATATATTTTATATTATGCACATACGATTAATTAAAGAAAATTGGATAAATCTTAAACAGTTGATCGGATCAGAAATTCAAGACCCTGGTTGGGTCCAAAATGTGGTTTTTTCCCTAGGTTTAACATAAAATGAGTTGTCACTAGACGTTCATACCCCTCGCCCATTGATGGGATAATTAAGTAATTAAATGAATGCTTTAATTTAATTACTTTTAATAACATAAAATTAATTAAAGGAAATAAATTATTGATTATTAGGAGTTAGCCTCATAATCTTATTTTTACCAATGATCACTCTTACTGTCCTCTTCTTCCCATTGGCGAATGACGAACAAAGAATGACGACGAACCTATGATTCTAGACGGATCAAGATGCGACGACCATAATGGATCCACCTCCTTCATCAGAAAATCAGTTCTTAATCAATAGTGGCTGATCCAATATAGGTAAGACTTTTATTTGGTGATTCTAGGCCTTTGATTAATTGTTTGAGTAGATCGATAGTCATCCTTCAATTCACACCTTTCATTTCAAACCATTCATGATCCCAAGTACTGATTTTCATTCATTAATCGGTTATTTCTCAATCAAAGTTTCCAATTATGATTGGTTGGACAAGAACGCTTGGCCAATGATATAAACCTTGGTTTTTGCTGCCTTCTTCCCACATTTATTTTCATTTATCACTAAGGTATTCCATTGTATCCTGGTTTGAAAATTGCTCGGTGACCCAACCTCGATTGAGCACCTAGATTCAAAGTGAAATTGTGGAATGATGACAAACTTTTGAGCAAGTAATAGATCTATAAATGGTACAATTCAAGGATTAAAAATCCGTAGGTTTCATACCCATTTGACGAAGATCAAAGGTGCATCGGCATGTAGAATGATTAAAGAAACCCTCATTCGTTCTGGTGACTGATTCCTGGTGAACAACGGCCGATGAGCATGATTTTTGACCAGATCCGAAGATTTTAGAAGGAAAAACCAAGGTATCTGACCAAATTTGGAGCGCAGATGACGATTCAGGAGAAACTATAGTTTCAGGAAAAATCACGACTACACGCTGTGTTCGACGAATAACACATGACGTGTAGCCTTTCTCAGTGGAGATGGTTGGGTTTGGGAAAAGATAAGTATGAAATGAAATGTACTCCCTTTGAAACACCGTGTACTACCTTTTCGTGTGAGTTGAGTTGTGTGAAGGAACACACGTCTAGGCACACACCATGTTCCGAGCACACAATCACTGGTTGGACACACATGAAACATCCCATGTGGGCCAACACACTATATACCAGAGTACACATACATGGGGTCCGAGTACACGGACATGACCAACAGACACAACCCCAATCCCCAGATAAACAGAACACGCCGTGTAGTTCACCTACACGATGTGCACTACTAGATAGGAAAAGACCCATGTCCGGCGAGAGACATGTCCAAGTAGTATAGAGGGGTCGCACACTCTGTGGGACCCTCACATGCCATGTACTATTTGAGGTCCCATGAGTAATATTCAATCCTTCGTATCCCATTCATTTGAACCCAGATTGTGGCCCATGAGATGCCTATCCTTATTTTTCTTCTATGTAGAATACGACAGTGCCCTTGGTAGTAGATTTCAAGATATGATGTAGAATTTCAGGGTTTGGCATGCGTAGAGATGACACCTGATGACTATAGTGATCATAAAGACTTACCATAATGATTTCGGGCTGACCCTCTATCAGGGCTGGGTAGTGTAGTCCTCGAGGACCGTCCAGGTTGACCCTCTAATAGGATCTGGGTAGTGTAGTCCCAGAAATTTTTTTGGGATGACACTCCAGTATGGGTAGGTAGTGTAGTCCCAAATGACCTTCTAGGCTAACCCTCTAGCAGGGTTGGGTAGTGTAGTCCCCGACGACCTTCTCTGCTAACCCTCCAGTAAGGCTGGACAGTGTATTACCCGATGACCTTCTGAGATGACCCTCCAATAGGATCTGGGTAGTGTAGTCCTCGATGACCTTTTGGGTTGACCCTCCAGTAGGGATGGGTAGTGTAGTCCTCGAAGACCTTCCAAAGAAGACCCTCAATTGTGCGGCACAGTAGAGAGGTGTGATTCAACCTACCTAGGGCTCTTGAGAAAGAGGGTTACTTTCCCCACTAAGACGCATTCTTGTGACTTGACCTAAAACCGCATGGGTGGGTCAGTGCCACCCAAAGAGGATAGTATCGACGTGTACTGATTTGAGCCCCTTGGACTTGAAACTCCTGGGCAAACGCTTGAGGTGTTGGGAATTGTAAAGAACTATACCATGGAACTGTTGGCCACTTATATTCTTGGGATGATCTGTGAGATGGATATCCCCTTACTCTCTCATTTGGGATTCTTTGACTGAGAAAATATATATATCCATCCCGTTATAGTACCCACTCCTTGGGTGATGATTACTCTCCTTCCAAGAGAGGAAAAGATGCATGAGTTATTCCACATACCTTCCATGTCTAGATTCTCATGGTTGGGCAGGTATACACTCTGGCTATAGGTAGTGAATACTCGATGGGGGGTTCACCTCATCACCGTTTCGATATCCTTGTGTTTGGGTGATCCTAATTTCACACTCATTTTGGGTTGAGTTTAACTCTTTCCATTCTCTTTTATTTTACCTTGTTGCATATACTGCTCCACTTTTGTTGTATCTCTTACTACCCCCCTTCATCTTTTTGGGTCATTCTACTGGGTATGTATATACTCACCCCTGCATGAGATTTTCCCAAAATATGTCACGTCTTTTGAAAATGGTCGACTAGTTGATCATGATCTTAGGGGAGATTAGGGATACAGGCTACGTGGACCATGTACAGTGGTTGAAGTTGGGATAGAGGAGTAGGGATCTCTCAATTGTTACTATTTTCTAGTTATCTTTAAGTTGGAACCAGTTTTTGGTTTGGGCATGTGTTTCCCCTTTACATTTCAGTATTCACTACTGTACCTCTATAATGTCTAGAGGATCAGGCATGTTTATGCTACTTTTCAGTAGTTGCATATTTTTCTACGTTTCCTCTACACTTTTTCATTGGGATGGGAATGTGGATGTTTACATGTTCTTAGGAAAATTCATACCTATTTTTTTTCCTTCCGTTCTTGTCGCCAACCCCTTTCCTATAGAGGTGAGATTGGGGGTAGTTGTGGCTTGAGCCCCAGCTTGGGTCGGGTCGTGACATCTACATCGCAATAACGGTGTGACAAGAAAGTCAACATTGAAAATCAATGAAGTAATTTCATTCTAAAGTAATTCTTATTTATAAATTAATTATATATTATATATGGAAATATCCTCTTCTCAAATCTTATGAGGTTTCTATCATCCAATTTTAAAGATTTATCCATAGAAACTAAAAAAATCCATTGTTGAGAAGGGTTACAACCACTAATTCTATGCCATATAACCATTAGGTATAACCCATATTATTTTATTAAAAACATCTAATATTAGAATTTGGGGTACCTTTTTTTACTTTCCTTTAAAAATCATTCTTGTACTTCTTGTATTTCCACTGTTTCTTGAACCCTTGTATTTTCTTTATAAGTTTGTGTATACATATCAGAAATTGACTTCAATCATCATATTTCTTACTACCAGAAGAACATAAATACTCATCATAATAATGAGAAGATACATTTTTAGTGTATTTGAAAGAAATTACATTTTTCCTATCATTAGCTTCATTATCAATATTCTTCAACTCAAGATTGTACTATAATAATGAATAATAAGATCATCCATGGATATTTTTAAAAATACTTTATTCAATAATAAAATTCTTATGACTCCACTTATTTTGTAGTGCTTAATGAATTCTATAAATCAATACTTCATTCTTCATAGTCTCACCTTGACCAATAAATTTTGTTTATAATCTTAGTAAACCTATTATATATCTCACCAAAAATTCCATATTCAAACATCCCAAATTCATAAAATTAATCCCTCTGAATACCAAGCTTAGTCCACTATAATTTATCAATTCCTTTATGAGTGACCCTTTAAGTTCTCAAAATATCAAAAATTAGTTTTATAAAAAGTAATATGGCTATAAACACTTCTAATAATATAAAAATAGAGATAATTCATAACTTTATAATTAAAAAGATATTTAGAATAATAATTACTATAAAAAGTATTGAGATCAACCTCTAGTAGATTATATGGTCTATCCCTGATAACACATTACCTAATACCCTTATTCTTCGAAAAAACATTCATTCCATCATCCAAGTAACCATATTTGTTGCTATTGAAATGTGGTGGTCTTAAAGGATTTTAATTATCAACCTCTTGGTTTTTCATGACTATGAATATATATTTCCCTTAGTATTTTAAAGGAATATGATATATTTTATCTCAAAATAGAAAATATTCACTAAAATATATGTAATCAAAGAAAAATATATCCAAAAGAATAGACCAATCTGATACCAAATGTTAAGCCCCACAATAGATATTGCAAAGATAAGATGTGGGTAAAATATCAATCCTAAAATAATCAGGGTAACTAAAATAATAGTGTAGAATTAGGTGGATAAAAGGAAGAAATAATTTACAAAAAAAAATGAAATAGTGAAGTGTGTGAAGTGTGTGAGAATAAAAATAAATAGATTAATAAAGAGATTTTATAGTAGTTCAAATCCAAATGATCCTACATTTACTCTTCACACTCTCATTCTCTTCCTCCTCCTCCTCATAATACATATTTTATACACAAAAAGAGTTGATTTTATTCTAAACCTCTAAATTATTTCTATGGGCATGAGAGGTTATAGGAGTTGTGTTGGGGTTATAATGAGATAGGAATATTATTTTTACAAAGAATAATTATGTGTTTCTATTTATTTTTATGAATTTCATTTATAATTCCTTTATTAATTTTACATATAATCCACCAGTTATGTCATTTCAAAATAAGAATGTAATTATTATATAAAAAAATAGATTATAATGAGTAAACCAAAGACCATCAGATAAGATAGAAATCACCACTCTAGGGATTTTGATAAAAAAATTTTTTTTAGGGAAATAAATATTAGACCGATCAATAGATTTTTAATTTACATGTTCATTTATTTACAGACCATGAAACAATGATATATTTGAATCCCCATGATAAATGAATAGAAAAAATAATGATTGATACTAAAAAGATAATTTTTTTAATATATCCTATTCATAATTGAAACCCCAACACTTTTCTTTTAACATGTTTCATTTTTTGTGTCGTTGTTATTTCTTTTGTTTGGTTTTTTATTCAGTCCACTTCTCTTCAATTTCATTCTAATTATTTATCTAGATAATCATATGACACATTCTCAACTCACCACAACATTACATCTTCCCCATAAATCATCTACGATACTATGCCACTATATAGTGTAGTTAGGGAAAATAATTTACACAACTCATAAAGGGCACGTTAGTATGCAGATGAAAATTTTGATTTCATTATCATATTATTAGATACGTATAGGATACATGAAGTTATAATCAATGATCTAGATTAATCACTATATTCAATTCCAAATGAAATGATTAGATTTATATTATATTTAATAGATGATAGTAAAAGGTTTAAATGTAAAAAGTTAGTATACAAATGGATGGATTTGGGAATTAGTAATCTGTTGCCAAAACATCGGGATAAACAAAGTGAAAAAAAAATCGAAGAGGAGTAAAAGGGAAAAAAAGAATGAGAAAATAGAGTATTTATGTGGTTTTGGAATAATACCTACATCCACAGAGAGACAAAATTTCACTATAATTCAAGAGCACAATTTATAGAGAGTTTTATGGTTCTAAATCACCAACTAAACCCTAGCTCGAAATGGGCTAAAAAGGAGAAAGACGATCCACTATTCCTCCAAATGCACAAAAAGTTTGAATCGCTACAGAGAAAGGTGGTCACCCATGAAAAAAGTGTTATAGTGTCCAGAGGATGGAATTCCAAGGAGCTAAAGTACTGTTGACTCTAAAGTCTGGACTACTAGAGTGCCTTGTTAGTTTTGTTCATTCAGCTCTACTATAGTGGTCAGAGCTGCTATAGCACCACAAAATTTGGGTCAGGGATTTAGACCCTCAGACCCCCAGAGCAGGGGTGCATTTCCCCTTGCAACCCCCAATGAGCTCACTGTAGAGCTCGACCTGTGAAGGTTGCAGCCTAATGTGTAGTACATGACACAAGAATTCAACCCAAACATCATAAAAAAAAGGATTTATGTACACCAATCCGGCATAATCTTCATTTATGAGGAATGATGACTTCCAAAAAATATTAATTTGTAACATACCCCCTTTTTTGTAATCAAGTTCATGAAATATTATTCTATCATTCACTTAAAAAACAAGCATGGGAAAAAACAAGTGAAACTAAAATAATTGAATTCCATAAAAATTTTAAACTACCTCATTAAAAGCCTTATTAAGAAAATCTATTGAGAAAAACATGATTAATGGAAAAAAGTACAACATTCCCAACTACACTTGATTGGATCATGGTTTAATTTAAAGTTTCATACCAATTTTATAATTCAACTTCTCAAAATTTATAGTCGATAATTCTATTGTGAATAAATATGTAATATTATTACAATACCTTATTTGTTGGATATTGATCTCACCATTATTTTAAATCTTATATGTAAAGAGAATAGTGAGATATGTTTTTCATTATTACCTTTAATATACCCAACTTTTAATTATGTTGTACAAGATCCTCATGTAAAGTAATTGGAATATTATCACTATTACAATATGTATTTTTATAATAAAATTTATCATTTTATAAGAAAAAAAATTGGTTTTTAATTTTGGATTAATTAATCATTTATACCCTTTAAATCTCAATGAATTTGAAAGAACATTACTTTACATTAAATTTATTATAATATTACATAATTTCATTTGCAAGTTATATTTTTATATTTATACACATATCATTTAGGAAAAGATAAAATTTTAATTTATATTTAATCCCCCAAAGATAAATAAGTTATTCATCATCTCCTCATTTATGAATTTTATCACTCTTGGAAGTAAGAAATTTTTTTTATTAAGGGGTTTTAATGAATATATAGAATCATTCAAATATTTAATATTTAATCATCAATACTTTTATTTCAAAATATATATAAATTATTTATATTTTTGTCGTTAAACATTCCATTGATTTTATAAACTCTTTAGAAGTTTTGATGTTATCCAAAACATATGGAATAATACAAAAACATTGATTTATATAAACCATTTGAAGAGAAAATTAATTTTATATTCTTCATTATATGAATATATTTTAATACGGATACAGGAAATATATCATATTCAATTCACCCCATAATTTAATTTATCAAATTTGGTGAATCCTTCATAATTTTGAATACACTTCAGGAATTTTTAACCCTATAGGGATTCAGAAATAGATGTTGTAATAATTGTTATCATATTGAAAAATAATGAAAATATTAATTGTGAATGATCCATATATATATATATATAAATAAATTCATAAGAAATAAAATTTATTATAATAATATTAAATATTTTCAATAGTGTTTGTATTTTGGATAACCTAACCAAAACTTCATAAGTTGAACATAAAAAATATTTATTCAATAATTATTTTTGGATAACTATTTTTCTTTCTATAGTTATCAAAATTTATTGTTATCAATGAGTTTTAAAAGAATAAAAATACACCAGTACTGTAAGTCAATGATATCTCATAATTTATCTAGTAGTAGTGCAACTTAAGAGATAATATCTAAAAATACACAGGGTTGTCAATATGTTCATTTTTATTTTTAAGGGAAAATATATTTATTGATCTTAACTCACGATTAAATTTTTTTATATAATCTATTGAACTGTGTTTTTAGTGTGTATAACATATCAGACTATTGATTTACAACACTTTTCTATTGAATTATTCATGGAAGTGTTGTAATCACATTACAAACGATTCTGTTGGACCATTTTATATATGACATGTAATGATCAATATTTATTTTAATCAACAATCATAACATGTGATCAATACTCATTATATAATAATAATACATGTTTCCATTTAATAAATACATCTTTCATAAAATATTTAAATTGTTTACATGGTTTGGAAGTGCACCCATATATATTCCATAATTAATACTTCATATAAATATTTGAAATTCACATCCAATATAACCTGTGATGATATAAATAATTTAGCTTAATATGTAGACCATTATAGGTAACCCATATTAAGTCATTATATTTTATCATATAGGGAAAATCTATAGTATCATGAAGAGAATGAAGAATTCACTTATAAACAAAATTTTGTAGATATACATTTAATTAAATTCATGATTATTTCTCTGATGGATAACTAATATTTTATCGATAAATCAATGCTTGTGTATATCTTTACCAATCAAAATTTATCCCAAATTACTCAAATACTTATATTATAAAATTAATATTTTAGGATCGATAAACTTAATTCTTACTATATTTTATTTATTTATTTATATATATATTCAAATAATAAAAATAAAAGTAAAATCTACAAAGTTTTTCTCAAAATAAATATTTATTAATATATTTATAACACTAGGTAGGATTATATTTTCACTTCTAATGACTTCGATTAATTTCGAATGACCAACTGATGTAATTATGTGAGAATGAACTAATTTTTCAAGAGTTTTGATTAATAATAAACATACATTAAAGTTATTATAAAGAATTTAATTAGAATAAAATTTATAAAACCTTTTCTTTGGGATAGAATAATATAAGATCTCAAGGATCTATCATTGTGCACATTTAGAACGTTCATGAAATGTATTGAAAAAATTAAATACCCAGTTTTTCATTATTATTATAATTTCTAATTCTGGTGGTTAATTATCAATTTGAATTCATAATATAATCATAATATTTTTGGTCCATCACTTAGAAGATGTTGTGTGCTTTTAAAATTCCAGAATTGTTTTGTTAAAAAATATATCTATAAGTGATAGGATACCCCACATATTTTAAGGTAGATGATAAAGAGTGAGAAGTGATGTGGATAAATCTTTTGGACTCATAACACATTCTTCACCATGACTATGATTATAAACTGTAATATAATTCTTTCAATCTTATTGACTTCATAAAATTGAGGATAAATCGTTTGACCAAATTATATAACTTCTAGAAAATTCATAATAAATTTTTAAATATTGGAAACACAATCTATATCAATTTTTTCTTGAATAAAATCATTTTTTCAAGGAATGAAATAAAGAAATTAAAATTATATTCAAATTTGAGAACAAATTAATTTATTGGATTCCATGATTCATGAATAATAATTCATTATCAACAATGGTTTTGACTGTGTCTTACTATCTCCTTGGTTTTATAGGATCTTCACCATGGATTTCAGATGTGATTTGACCAGGATGGATGTGACATGGTACCTTAGGGTGTTCTGTAGTCCTTCTTATGTTATCCCATTTTGTAGCATAGTCCAAGAGGTTGAGACATGGTCTCCAGTTTATCAAAAATTCTATAAATACCTAAACCACAATTTGGTCTAATCTTTCTCCTAATTTCCCTCTGAAACCCTAGGCACCCAAAAGTTCTTTTTTAATGTTTTGAATCCCCTTCCAAAAAATATTAATCCCTAGATTATTGAGGTTTATCCATGGTGATCCAAGGTGAGTTATACCTCCTTTTTTGTGGTTTCTCCTCTGTTCAGTCTAATTTTACTCCTGTTCTTATTGATTTTTAATGACTGTTGATATCTGTCATTCAAGTGGAGTTTCTCTTATTATTTTTGGTGCGGTTTTGGCACAGTATCCTCAGAGGTATACAATTTTATTGTGGGTGAGGTGATCAGAAATCCACATTATTGTTCGGTTCTTGTGCGATGAACGTTGAAGTTTTAGGTAGGAAAATTATTGCTTCTCATTTATTTTATTTGCAATCGTAACGTTTCCATGCCTTAGCTTCTTTAGTTGGTGGTTAAATTAACCCTAATAAATAATAAACTAGATTAAATAATAATTGTTTTATAGTCGTATTGATCGCATGTGTTCTTCCACTATGATAACAATTTACCTATGGATTTAGTAGATAGTGTGGTATCTACATCAAGATTTTGTAGCATGTATGTTATGCTTGTATTAACATATTTTTTTAATGAAATTAATAAATAATGTGAATCGAATAATTTATTAGTAGGATAAATAACTTAAAGTGTACTGTTTAATGAAACCATAGTTTCTTTTAATTTGATGGAATTGAAATTGACTCAAAAAGCAATTTTAATTAAAAATTTTATTTCACATGTTAATGGAGTTAGATAAAAACATGAATCTAGAGTGATATGTGTTAATAATTAAAGACATGATCAACAATTTTTGTTCTTCCTTATGTTTGATGAAATTGAAAGTTTATGTTAGAGATAATTTTTAAATAATTTAATATCTTGTTAGAGGTGATGCCTTAGGTTACTTGTAGGTTGTGATAAATGAATTTATTAATTCAAGATGTAATACAAATCAATTTTTTTCTAATGATAATGGTTTGAGGCTGAGAGTGCCTATTTTCTTATGAAGGATGAATGGATTGTGTCTAGGGATGAGTGAGTCTATCTGCATATAAAAGATAAATGCCTTGTTTTTAGGTCCATGTTTCCCTATTGACTATGTTTGTTTCTTGATTCCTTCCGTGTGATCTGGATATGAGACTTGTTATTTGATGTGACATGAACTTGATATAGTTGATGAGATATGGGTGGGGAGGCTGAAGGTTGTGCCAGCAGCTGATGAATGTGATTGTGAGATTCATGGAAATGTGCATGATGGTGTTGGGGATGACATCAGGATAATGGAATAGGTTGATGTGGGGATTAGCATTATTGGTATGAAAGCTAGGATGGTTGATTATTAATGTTTTTATTAAGGTATGGATGGCCATGTTTCTGATTTATCTTCATTCCTTTCACCACTATTTTAGGCATATCGATGTTCTTGGTTATGTATCTCTTTGATGGTAACTTAGGATGTTTTCCTAGAGTACTTGTAATTATTGAATGCTAATAATGTTCAATAAATGTTTAACCCATGTGGTTGGTGGTTGGAATGAAAATTTTGATAATCTTGAGAAATTTTGGACTTTGTTGTACTATGAATGGAGTGAATGGACTTCACTTTTTTGGTTAATGAAATTTAACTAGGATTAATGTTAATGGTTAATTAATTAACATAAGGTAAAATTCTTAAAAAGGAATGAAGTAATTTAATGTGAGTTTTCTTAAACTCTCGTGTGATTATATGATATCTTTTTCTTAACAGTTACAGTTCGGTGTATAAGTGGAGATAACTACGATTGAGAATAGGCCTTGTTTATGCTCTTAGTGTGGTTGTGAGATATATTATACCCTGTATGTTTTGTGATTTCATACACTACACACCCATGTTGGTAGGGTGATTGATACCCAATGGACTATGGGAGAATTTTTTCCCCAACATCTTGGTTGGTGAGGGATGGATGACTAACAACCCCCTCTGGATCCAATCTATTATCTTGGTAGTATTATGTGATGGTATGTGTGGTGGTTATTTTTCTTCTTATATGTGTGTATAGGTATGTAATAGCTTGTAGTTATTTCACACACATGTATCTTCAAATATAGTATCCTAAAGACTATTATAGGTATGTTGTGTATAATCTGTGATGACTCGAGGTACATACTCAGTGTATGGGTCTGATGTATTGAGGTATAATACCCTATTTATGATAAAAAACATAGCAATTATGGCTCTTAAAAACTACTCAGTTACTATACAGATATGTGGATGGGATGATGAGATGATTTGATTCATGAGATACATGTTATGATACTTAGCCCAAGTTAATTCAGACGGTCTTCTTTTGGAGAGATATGACTTATGATGTACGAAGTTGGGGCAGAGTGGAAAAATAGTGGGGAAATAGTATCTGGGTACCTTTATATTATATTATATTATATTATTTCTTGTATGTGATACTTAGAGAGAGATGAACATGGTGAGGTTGAAAACTTAATATACTTGTTTATGTGAAAAGTTGACGTCACTTATTGTATAATCAGATTTAATATTATTTATTTATCTTTTTCAAGAGAGGATCCACAGAGAATCCTACTAAGTATACTTGTAATTATCTCCTCTTGTAAATATTAACCATTTTTTAGGTTATTTGGAGCATTTTGGAGATCTAGGTGGACATTAATAGTTCATGGTTTTACAAGATCTATTTAATATTTGTGGTTACTATCAGGTTTTCCTTTTTTGGTACTTGTAGTATTCCTTCCAAGTTTTTTTAGTCTTGTATGGAATTATATATATGTACTTAAGATTTATTTTATCTTTATGAGGAAATGTTGATTAGTGTATCTATCTTATATCTCTCTTCCACACATTCTCTTAGAGGGTAATGTCTCCCATTTGTATGTTCATTATACCCTTGGTGCTTGTTTCCAACCTATGGCTTATTTGAGGGGGCTTCGGGCGGTCACCATCACCCTTCCCTCATCGTCGGCCTAGGAGGGGTACTATTTTGGGGGAGAGGGATGTTCAAAACCATATCTATTCTATGGTTAATAATATCCTCTAATAATATTTCCTTGGAAGTAGGGCTCTCACATAATTCATCATAATTATCAACTTTATCATCACCAAAGTTCTATTTTTCCTTGAAAAATGATATACCACTAAACATTTTATGAATTAAGAAAATAAAATATTGGTTTTGCATGAGTTTTCATGATAAATGGGTCATATATGTATTCCAATCTAGTTAGACTTAGTAGTGTCATTTTGAATTTATCATTTTAATATAATAAATCTCTCATATATCTTTAATAACTCCATAATATGCACTTGATATAGAGATTGAATTTTTATCTTTTTTATTTGTAAAATATAATACCTTAATGAAAACTAATACAATGATATTCTAAACAACACTTATCTTGTCCTGGTCACTGGTATAAAATGTATAGCCATTAATTTCATATTTGGACCATGTTATCGTTTTTAAACCTGGGTGACCACTAACCATATTTATATTTCCAAATCCTTAGATCTTCTACATACAATATATTTAAACCATGGAAAAAAGTTTTCTTATGCTCATTAAGTTCACACATGTCTTTCTTTTTTAGAAAATTTTGTTTTAACACATTAATATGTGATGTTATATATGACTAATCATCATTTGTGTTACTCAAGATGTATAAATGTGTATGTATTATTTTTTCACCTACTAGTGACTTTATTTTCAATTTACAGATACCCTTTCCACCCAAAAAGACTCATTCATGGACATATATAGGAAAAATGACGTTCTACAATACATGTAAGTACTCTATACAAAAATATTTCACCTCTTTAGAATTATACTTCACAACAATGGATGATTTTAGCTGAGGTGGATTCTTAACATACACCTTTAATATCATTATATGCTTTTCAAAAGGGTACATCCAACATAAGTATATGGGGCCTAAAAGCTTTATTTATCACACCAAATGAACTATTAAATATACCATTAAATCAAACAAGATGGAGGAAAATACATTTCTAATTGAAAAAGTATATTGACTGCATCATTCTCCAAATTGTTTAATGAATTGAGATCCATCACTTTGTTACAAATGGAATTGAAAAACAAAAAATTCTTACTGATATTCAATTTGACATAGATGGGTAATATTCTATGTAATTAAATTAGTATAAGTTTTTTCATCATAACATGAGAGTTGTGGGATTCCATTCTTATTAACTTCAAATCTTTTATTGTTACAATTTTTTTACATTTGAATAATAACCTAAAGGCATTGAAAAAACCAATTTTCTCTCTCTTGGATAATTTATGACCAGAAAAAGACAAGTATGTTTGTTTTCCATTAGGAGTGGGAGATAACTATAAACACATTACCATTGATCACACTTCCAATCTTTTATACAAACCACCATTAGTTTTGCCTTTAATATTTAGAAATATTCCAATTAAACTGTCACAAATATTTTTCTCAACATATATTAGACAAATGTTATATTTGACTTAATGATATCTCCAATATGAAAGATTAAAAAATATTGATAATTTATTCCATATATTTCTACCAATACCAGATATCTATGTCTTTTCCAATGTGACATGAATGTACACCCGCTCAAAATATTGATTGGTTGGAAAGGGATTTGCAGAAATATCAAATTCTTATGAGCCATTGAATTCCCTTTTTAATATTCAATAAGAGTGATCCATATGAAACAAACTTAAATTGCCCATGTAAAATAGTTTATTTTATTTTTTAATTGATAATATGAAGTTACTTTTCAAAAATTGGACAAGATTTATGTTCCTTAACACCATATATTGAAAATTTTCCATATATTAGGAAGTCATTTATTGTGAACATAATCATTACATGGAATTTACAAAAAAAATATATAAGAATTTTACACTATGATACCTTCCTCTCATAAGTGTTTGAAATCATAAATTAATGGTGAAAAGTAAACATCAAAATAATTTATAGTCTGTTTTGGTCTAGAAATGATTAGACTCAACACACCATATTTTCACTTCATAAAAATTTTGGAGATAAGTTATAAATTTACAAAAAAATGACCATGAGTATGTTTACTATTAAGGCTCTAATATGGATTCATTCCACCTTTGAATAGTCCAAGTCTGATATTTTAAATTTAATTTATGAATATAATAAATTGCCTATCAATTTATTTCTATTGTGTAAATTAAGATGGATAACATAATTTTTCATCATATATTTTCTTATTTTCATTCCATATTAATTTTTTTTTCATAATTTTAATTTTTAAACAAAACATTTAAAATGATGAATTATAGGAAGATATCACATTTCCATAGTAGGATTAATTTCACTTGACATAATTGATAAATCATTCTATGATTTTTCTTTTAACTTATACCATGATGCCCCACATTTGAAAAACTCTGACAAACCTTCATATTTATTCCTATATAACACACAATCATAAGGGAATAAATGTATCTTCTTATATTCCAATAACATTTAGAATATTATCTTTCACATTATAATTTGAATATGGTAGATCATTTTCTTCAAGAAACATGTCTTTCAACAACTATATTAATTCCATAAAACTCTTATCACTCCATCAATTCCTATATTTTATGTTAACCAATCTTAACACTATTTATGAAAGCATAAAATTCATAAAATATGTATATAATGATTTTTTTAACATCACCATATAAGCACGTTATTATTAGTATTTTTTCAATTTCTTCCACTACAATATCTTGAATCATTTATTTAATTTTATTTGAATTATCATATTAAAAATCATCATCATCATTAGATCTTGAATTTTTCCCAATTTAACTATGCCGAATCCAAGGACTAAAATTCAGATTACAACAATTAGAAATTAAATGATTTTGATTTCTCTACTTTTCAAGTTTCTTATTTTTAAAATCTTCATGCATGGATAGAAAAACATGTCATTATTTGGATATTTCATTTTTTAAATTCCAAAAAAGATCTACCCCTTCATAATATTCATCACTTTTTTTCCTTCTAGTAATCTAACTATAATTCATTATCATCTATAACAACTTTTAAGTATTGAATATAAATTATTAGATTTTGAAATTATAAATTAAAATTTACTTTTATAAATAACAATAAAAAATATTTTTTTTAAAAAAACAACAATAATGACAAAACAATTAAAAAAATTGATATTAATAATAGAAATATTATATTTATAAAAAATAGAAAAAAAATTTATACATTATTTTTCTCAGTTTTCTTTATCCATAACATATTTTATGTTAAATGAATTTTATTTTTATTTAATAAAAATATATTTTTTTACACTTATTAATATAAACAACATAATTTACAACCCACATATAACATATGTTATGTATTAAACAATATTCATTTCATAAAATATAAAACATTTAACGATGAAATGTTTTATTCTTAAAAATGATATTTTATGAAATAAATCCAACAAACAAAAATTAATTTATAAATATTTTTCACACAAAATATATTTTAGTTATAAAAAATAAGAAATATATATTTATCAAAACATTGATAAAAAAAATTCTCTTCCACAAAAAATAAAAAAAGACATTAACTAATATTCTAAATAAAATTAATATTCTATTATGAATAAAATTAAATAGAAAAAATGCAATTTTCTAAAAATAACTAAATAAATAGAAATAAAAATATACAATAAAACTTATAGTGATGATTTAGAGTAATTTTTGAAAAATTGATTACATTTTATTTCTTAAACCAACTAGAAAATAAAAATTAACACAATTATTAATAAAAATATTCAAAATACATAAAAAAATAAACATATCTTGATAAATTATGAACAAATTTAAATATTCGGTTAATGCACACCTTAGAATTCAAATTTAGAAGGAAAAATTTATGGAGCGGTGGAGGTTAGTGGTGATGGAGAGAAGACCAAGGATGGTTGAAAATAGAACAGAGAAACATAGGATGGTGAAGGATAGTGAAGACTGACCAAGGGTTGTTGTTGGCACCTGATGAAGGAGATCAATGGTGGGGAGTATTGAAAATCGGGGGGGGGGGGGGGGTTAAGATTTTGTTCTGACATGAGAATTGACGGCGGCCGAGGAAATGAAATTAAAAAAATGTTGAGCGTGAAATTTCTATATTATTTTAAAATATTTTATATATCATTTATTTAATAACCAAAATCAAAATCTATTTATAACATTGGTTATAAATAACCAATGTTATAAAGGAAATGTTTTAAATTAATTTTTACTAGTTCTACTAAATTGCTTCTCATCCTCAAGAATCCCCACTGATCCTTTAATTATAAATGTCAAGCTACATTATTCATTAAATTTTCATTATCCCATCACACTTCTTCACAAAATGATCATTGCTCTCTTGCTGCATGACTTCATATACCAAGAATATTATTCATTCAACACCTTGATATAACTTCATAAAAAATTTCATTATTTTCTTCATGATTTCCACCACATCACTGGTATCATTTTACCCTAATATATCTGTGACAATATCAGTGTACCAAACCAATCCTCCAAGAACCCCTCTTGTACCCAAAACCAAAACACCAAGACAATTCTTAAATGAACCCATCGATCTCAAAACACGATTTACCAATCAATCTCAAGCCTTATAGAGATCACCTTTATAATAAGTGACTACCAAATGAAGATTCTAACTAACGATTCTCTCCAAAATAGGAATCAGCAAACCAAAAGTGTAATGCCCCAACCTAGTCACTCAGATCTAGTTGGTTATTTATTACATGCTAATTGGGTTACATAAGATTAAATTCTAATGGTCAAGGTTCACTAGTCCTCAAGAGACTAGATATATAAACATTATGATATGATTTTATGCCACAACCCCCTCCCACTAAAGTTAACACAATCAAGGGAGAGAGATAATGACCCCATGTCTCACCTCAAGTAGGCCCCGGGTTGAAGACTAACACGGAGGGTATAGAAATACCATAAAATGGGAGACATTTCTTTCTATAATAATATATGATCGGGATATAGGATTAATAAATCACAAGAATCTCCACAAAATAATATAAAAAGAAACCCAAAAACCATCCCATAATGCATGTATAAAAAAATAGGTACAGATAAGTTAATACCCAGAAGAAAAGCTAAAGTAGAGACACAACAATAGTTCAAGGGTCCGTGCTAGTAATGTCCTGCATGGTCCATGTAATCCTCCTAAAAACCTGGTAATATGTTTATATACATTGAGAGAGTATACAAGTATAATCAGTAAGAAAATAAAATTATCTCATGTGGATGTGAAAAAATCATACTAATGCACCCGTGAGAAAATAGAAGAACAAACAACACCTGAACCAGGTCAACTATCTAACCCAAACCTCACAAAGACACACTCACCAAATAACACAAGCAGAATATAATAACATAATATGAAGTATATAGATAAAGGGTACCCACAATGCTTTCCCAATAATTTTACACTCTCACACCCCAAAATCATATGTCCTGGCACTCCCATATATTTTGTATAACATATTCCACTTCCCCATAGCACTACAACATCAAATCTCATTCGCAGACACCTAATCCACTACCCCACAAAACGATCACATCTCATCTCACCCACATACACCTGGTCCATTACATCAAAACCACAACCATAGTAGCGGGGCATCATGAACACGAAGGGCATCAACCTCATTCCGACCTCTTACCATGGATGACCCCCACTATAAGCCTCACCAAAAAACGATCATATCACATCTCTTTCACATACACTTGGGCCATTACACCACACTTCCCCACAACATGGTCTCATCACATATCTCTTGTAGACACCTAGGCCATCTCCTAGTTTTCTACCTAACCTCAGAACATTATATCATGTTCATATCAACTTGATTGGAAGATAGAGAGGGAAAGAGAGGGTATCCATCCATATATCATCACCATTAGGATGTTAGAAAAAACACCCCCATATATATATTTATGAGTTTAGGTGTTAGAGTTGGTTTCCTAAATCCAAATGTTTGTAATTTTATTACATGGATATTTAATGTATTTAAATAATAAACATCTTATTACATATTTTTCATTGTTATGCATTACTATGATGTAATAATTTCCTAGAGTATTTATTGCATTAATAAGTTCATGGTATTTCCCCACTATGATGAGAACCTTTAAATGATATAAAAACATTATTAAATATAGTTATATGGTTGGATGACATACTATGATGGGAAACATAGAATGCAGACTATCAGGTGCGAGTACTCGTAAGTAGAGGAGACTTCCTCTCATAAAGTTCGAACATGGTAATCTCAAACATATGAGATTATGAGAACAAACCTGCCAGTAGGAATTACACATGTTTTTGTATAATTATATATTTATGACAATGAGAGTGTCTAATGATCCTTATAATTTAAGATTATCATTAATAGGTGTCATGACTCGCACACTTTGATTTACTGATGAAAAACATCATGGAGATTGTTGGCGGGAAGTAGGGTACGTTGGGTGCATCACGAGTGGCATGTTATTAATGGATAAGTTGAGGAAGGATTTGTACCTCCCATTTATGGAAGTTGATATCTCGGTCCTTTGATTGAAATAGAACCATCGTATGAAATTCCCTGGCCATGGTGTAATGACGAGTTTATTTCAGGTAGTCAAAGAATGACGTATCAAGCATAAAAGTTGATAACACTATCATGAAACTTTCTTGATGAGATATTGGAACAAAGGGATTATATTACACAGTGAGAGTTCATATGTGGATATCGTTGTTGCGAATTTATGCTCTTTCTCTTGGGTACCCTGAACCATTGCTAGAAAATACTCTTGGACTTTATTCAAGCCCGCCTAATGCCAATGAGAAAGAATCCTAGAGGGTCACACACTAAGTGTTTCTGGTGGTCTCGGTTAAATTCTATTTGAATATAATTAATAAATATTATTCCCAAGACAGTGGAATAATTTTATCCAAGTTAAAATGATTGCATAAATTAAATAAATATATATTCACCGGATTGTGGTTAAAATATATTTATTTATTTTATTGAACATTTAATAAATACTTATTTACTAGTTTGTAATTAAAATATTTATTTAATAGGATAAATTATTTATTTATTTATACAGGTGTTCAATAAATAGAAGTGGATGTTTGAGCGGACCAAGTCCATTTTGGTAGTAGAATAATTATTTTCAAGATGATAAATAATTATTCAACTAGTTTGGACAAATTAAAATAACACTGCTATTATTTTGTGATGTGGAATTTAATTTATAATTCCATTTTTCACAAGTTGGTGCACCATAAATAATGATGCGGTGTTATTATTAATATAATGGTTTTTCTATAAGGTTATGAATGTATTTAATTGCTATTGTGCAATTAATTATTGTAACCGAAGACCCATGTCAATAAATAGACACACATGTCTATTGTTCCATGTATTGAACCACACACCCGGTGAATTGAGAATTGTCGAACTAAACAATCTATCTCTCAAATCCTCTTCCCTACCCTCTCAATAATGAGAGACATTCTTTAAGGCCAAAGAAGAAGCGATCAAGAACAACCGACACAAGACACTCGCTTCACCACGCTAGCACTCGGAGAATGAGTGGTGTTGATCAGAGGCCATCAGAGAACATGTGTATCACTACTAGAGGGATTCTAGTTTGGATCCCCGTAAGTGCAACAAGATAATTAGGAAGGGTCATTCCGAATGATCAAAATCATCGACAAAGAAAATATTGAAGATCCAAGTATTCTTTTTTTATTAAATTAATTATAAACATGATGTGAAAGCTCCTCTCTAAAGGTTTCATGCCTCTTCCTTTTTTATCTAAATCTTTGATTATATTCCGTGGAGACTGTCATTCATCGTCGTATTGATCTCAGAATAATCATTGATCATGGTAAAAAGTAAAGTTGTGTGCCAGCCCAACCACACTTCTACTGCGCGCAGAACCTATAAGTGGTATTAGAGGGGTTACATCATATTTTATTATTATTTAAATATTTCATTGATGATTTACGCATTAAATAATTTTGTTGTTTCAATTCATGTTAATAGTTCTGCAAATATGAATCCTGAGATTTCTTCCTCCTCTTTCATTTCTTGTTTTCCTTATAGAAATGATCTTTTCTTTAATTTTTATTAAAATAAAATATAGGATCTCATCAGAAGGTGAAAAATGTTCATGGTTGTACAACACCTGAACAAACGGCGTGTGTTTGGTAGTACATGCCGTGTAGTAAAGTTTCAATGCACGAGGTTTGGTCTTCCAAGAAAAGACATGTCATTGGAGTTTTTCTTAGTCTTAATGAATCTGTGTGTTGACAAGGAACAGGTGACACACGGTTTCTGGATTACACACTGTGTGGCCCACTGGACATGGCATGTAGTCCCTTCGAGATAAGGTTGGAGCATGTACCTCATACAAGACTTTCCCGGCTGAAGATCATGTAACTCGGATACTACACGATGTGTGACCCACTGGACACACCGTGTACTCCGAAGATTTTTGAAGTACATTCACATGCTTTATCCTCAGCCGTGTACTTCAGATGGATAGTAAACAATAGTACACATCATGTAGTTTGAACTACATGCCGCGTACTCATCCAAATTATGCATATTTATTAAAATTTATTATTATATTATACAATCCCTTGAGACACGTACAATGGTGCAGACGTAAAGCTAAGGCACAACACATTATATGTGTTATATATATATATATGTTTAATTTAACATCTATGTAATGTTCATTTCTACTCATTGGGTGGTTATGAACATGAATTCACCAGGTTTCCTCCAAGGTACAAGTTACTTACAAAGATAATTTTAAATTAATTTATTTGTTTAAAATTATTTTGGATGAGAATCTCAAGGAAATTTAGAAAAGAGTTTATGATAAAAGGATTGATTAATTAAAGATGATAATTAATTTATTAGAGCATGATTTATCTTAAACAAGAATGATTAAAGAATTTAATGCTAGTTTTATTTATGCGTAAATATTTTTGCATGTATGGATGATCATGAGCTTGACCAAGACCTTTTATGTGGATGGTTTCTTTTATTTTATTTATTTAAATTAAATTTATCATCCTATGAGCCTTCTCCTCATTAATATGTTGGGTCTCCGTGGCCAAGGTTTCTTTTATGTAAAACACCATTTTACCCCTCACTAGTATGTGATTTTAAAATCATATGTAATGGATGGAACTCCCAATCTAGTGTAGGTGGTTCAAGTTGGAGTTGAGACAAAACCAATCCTTGGAGATACAGAGGTGGACAGCTGGAAAGCTATGAACCCAAACCTAAAAGGTTCAAGGTGTTTCTCCCCTAGGTAAGGGTTAGTTAATCAACTTCTAGATAAAATAAACATTATAAAGTCTCATGATCATTCCATTTTCTATATTTTATTTTTGTTAGTTTCATGGTTTATCATTATGGATTTGTCTTCGCGATCACATAAATAATGAATTAA
Organism: Viscum album; assembly: GCA_963277665.1. NCBI lineage: Eukaryota > Viridiplantae > Streptophyta > Magnoliopsida > Santalales > Viscaceae > Viscum > Viscum album. Next base: position 650,675,974 of record OY728119.1, read on the forward strand.
ATAAGCATGCAAGATGGAACTAAAATAAACCAGGACTTATGCATAAATATTATCAAGACATGGTTAATCACTTAAGTAAGTTCTACGTAATATTAAAAAGAATTTGATACTGATAATATGAAATTCACACATAAGAGATAAAAATCCCTCAAATAAAATATTGAGTCATACCAAGGCTTTTGTTACTTGATTATGGAAAAAGCTCAATAAAACTATGTGTTTGGCCAACCCTTGTTAGGAAACTTACTTTTATAAAAGAAGACCTTATGAAAGGTTTTGGGTTGACATAACCATATGACATAAAGAGGAGTATCCCTTGCTAGAATTGGTGTAATATTAGAGGCAATAGTTGAGAAATTTAAAAGTTAGGATTTCCGGATTGGGGAGTCCACTCAATAGATAAAGGATCATCAAACCTGTAGTTGGAAAATAAATTCCTACCTAAATAACTTCAAATAGCTTGAACAACAGTTGTTGGGGTTATGTGAAGGGGAATATAGATCCTTTCCTCTAGAATATTAAGGAAATTGGAAATTATGAGTTCAATGGTGAGGGCTATTGGGACTTGATAAAATAGTGAGAGACTTAATAAATTTAATTTATTATTTATCATAAAATGTAATCAAGAAAGTACTAATGATCTACTCTTTTAACTGTAGAATAAAAATTATAAGCTCATCAACCACACTATCCCTATGATCAATTCTAGATAAAGGAAACATCCTCACTAGTATTAACTTCCAGGAATGGTTTAGACACCTACAGGTTATCCTATTCCCTGAATGGATGTCTTATGTATTGGAGTAAACATTACCTTATCTACCTACCAAAGAGGTGAGTGATGAGGATTTCCTGGTCTATGAGAGAAATATAAACGATGTGGATGACTTTCTATGGTTGATGCTATCATCAATGTCTAGTGAGCTCATGAAGTCTCATGAAAACATGTATTTTTATAGCATGATCGAGCACCTCCATGGTCTTTACGAGGAGAGAGAAAGACATGAAAGGTTTGAGATCTCCAATTCACTCTTTTTGAGTAATATTGAAGAGGGTGCCCCATCTGGGCCTCATGTAGTCAAGCTTATTGGATAAATTGAGAACCTGGAGGTTCTAGGGTTTAAACTCCCCAAAGAACTGGGCATCGATCTCATTATCGCATCACTACCTCAGATCTTATCCAAATTTTTTGTCAATTTCAACATGAACATCATTGGGAAGTCTCTATCTGATCTTCTTATCCTCATTCTCCAAGTGGAAAAAGATATGAAGCGTGAAAAGCCTCATGTAATTATGGTGAATAAGAGGAAAGGGAAGGTGAAGATATTTAAGCCCAAAGCTTATTCACGACCTTCCAAGAAAAGGAATATCAAAAGGGAGACAAGAGAACAAGAGGCTGTTTGTTTTGCGCATGGCAAGAAAGGCCACTGGAAGAAGAACTGCACCCAACCTAAGAAGCAAGGGGAAGATTTAGGTGTGTTTTTTATCGAATTAAATCTATCTATTTATACAAATTGTGTATTAGATACAGATTTTGGTTCTCACATATGTATCCAAATACATGATCCATGTAGATTCAAGAAGATTGAACAAGGGGAGGTAGTTCTGCAAGCAGCCAACGGATCCAGACTTGCTGTTGTAGCTGTCGGGGGCTACCACCTCATGTTGCCAACTGGGGTGATCTTGGTGTTAAAGGGTTGTTATTATGTGTCTCCTATTACTAAAAACATTATTTCTGTATCCATAATAGATAAAAATGGATTTTTTTTCATGTTTAGAAAATATTTTTGCTTCTTTTACCCAGATAGAATTTTTTTTGGTAGTTCACATTTATACAACGGTCTTTATGTGTTGGATTACACAAACCAAGTAATGGAAATCGATACCAAAGATACTTCACATGACTCATACCACGACCAACTTTGGCATCATCATCTAGGTCATGTAAATGAGAAATGCTTGACAAAGTTACATCAAGATGGATATTTAGATTATTTCAAACTAAAAACACTTGGTGTATATCATGCATGTTTAGAAGGAAAAAAGACCAAAGCCCCATTTAATGGGAAAGGTGAAAGGGATAAATAACTTCTTGAATTGGTTTATACGGATGTATATGGACCGTTTCCATTTCAATAAAGGATAGGGTACTCATACTTCATAACTTTTACTTGTGATTTTTGTAGATATGGATATATCTACTTAATGAGGTATAAATCATATTTTTTTGTTAAGTTCAAAGAATACAAGAATGAAGTTGAGAACTAGCTTGGTAATAATATTAAGAAACTTTTCTCAGACCGAGGTGGAGAATATCTTAATCAAGACTTCATTGATTACTTATAGGAGTTTGGTATCCTATCCCAACTCACTCATCCTTACACACCCTAGTGGAATGGTGTGAGAGAAAGGAGGAACCCCACCATGTTGGAAATGGTGAGATTAATGATGAGTCATGTGAGTCTTCCATTATCCTTTTAGGTATATGCGTTACAAACAACAACAAACATACTAAACCAAGTAACAAATAAATAGATAAATGGTATTCCATATGAGTTCGGGAGTGGAAAGAAATCCATGTTATCGAATTTACATGTGTGGGGAAGCATTGAGTTTGTTAAGGCCTCTTTTGGTAACAAACTTTCACCCTAAGGAAAAAAGTGTACCTTTATAGGATACCCCAAGGAAACAATGGGATATTACAGAAGTCTTGGAAGAGAAAAGGAAATATTATGACTTATGCTTATCTATGTTGGCGCAGATTTAGGAGATGGTCCAGTTTGGATGGAATACATTAACTTTTTATTTTCTTTGCCAGCTTTAAATGCTCATGACTTGTTCAGGTTTCATTTTTTCCTTTACTCACAACTTTATAGCAGCGTGAGAGAAGCACTTCATGTTGATAAAGAAGAAATGTCGAGAAGCACTCCTGATTTACCATAGTGTTTCTTTGTTTTCAATTCTCAAAATTATGGCTGGTGTAAATTCAATACACCTCGTGCTTGTAATGATACTTTTGTTTTTGTATTTGTTTTTAATAAATTTCCTTGGGGCATGAATTAGGTGACCAATTAATTCACCACTTTTATAAAAAAAACATATTACTTATTGGAAATGAGGTACCAGTCTTACAATTTGTTAAAGCATGGATGAATCAATGTTTCTCCATGAAGAAATTGGGTGAGGAAACATATATTATTTGGATCAATATCCATCATGATAGATCTAAGAGATTTATGGGTCTATGTCAAAGTACATACATTGATAAGATACTGAAGATATTTAGTATGGAACAATCCAAGAGGAGATTTTTTCCAGCATCACATGGCATTCATCTTTTTGAGAAAATGTTTCCTCAGACACATGAGAAAATAAATATAATGGAAGGGACTCCATAAGAATCAGCGATTGGGTCATTCATATTTGTCATGATATGTACTAAGATGGATGTCACCTATGCATTGAGTGCGGTAGGATGATATCAAGCTGACCCAGGTGACCTCCATTGGATGGAAGTCAAGACTATCCTAAAGTATCTGTGGCGTACTAAGGATGTATTCCTAGTTTATGTAGGAGATGAGGAACTAGTCATCATAGGATATTTACAAGCTAGTTTCCAGACTGATAAAGATGACATGAAGTCGCAAACATGATACATCTTCACTTTGAACCGAGGTACGCAATTTTATTGTTTTGGAAGGTTACTATCAACAATTTGTTCAAAGTTTTTCCCAATTAGATAACCCATTTACCAAGATTACTCATAAAGGGGGTAAGTTTATTTTTATAAATTAATGTGAAGAATTTTTTGAAGAATTAAGTAGGATATTAGATAATGATATGATATTAACTCTATCATTGGGAAATGATGGATTTTTTTATTTATAGTGATGCACTGAAGAAAGGACTTGGTTGTGTCCTTATATAGATGTATAGAATTATTGCCTATGAATCATGGTTATTAAAAACTTATGAACACAACTATCCATCTCACGATCTTGAGTTCACAATTGCAATATTTTATTTGAAGATATGGAGATACTATCTCTATGGTGGAAGATGTGAGATATATACAGATAAAAAGAGTTTAAAAGGCATCTTCTCACAGAAATAACTCAACATGAGGAAAATTTGATAGATCATGATAATCAAGGATTATTATTATTCAATACACTACCAACCAGAGAAGAGAAACAAGGTAACAAAACACATTGAGCAGGAATGACCATGGAGTTTTGAACAAAATGAGGATTGATAAATATCTTATGTTCATAGATCTGGTAAAAATGGATATAAGAATCAATAAATAAGGGGGAACATCACTCATTTTTAAAATTATTACTAAATAATATTTATTGGAAATGATAACAAGTTCTCAGTAATGTGATGATAATTTTAAAAATTAAATTAAATCTATAAATGATATAAAATTATCAGACTTCATATATGAAGATGATGTTCTAAAATTTGGAAAGAGACTACAGTTTCCATCTATACCAGAGCTAAAGAGGGAATTATTGGATGATTCTCATAGCTTGAATTTTTCTATACACCTAAGAAATACCAATATGTATAGAGATTTGAAGGAACATTTTTGGTGGGATAATATAAAGCGAGAGATTGTTGATTATGTGTAAATATATTTGATTTTTCAATAGGTGAAGGTTGAAAGAAAACATCCTAGAGGAGTCATGAAACCTATACCTATTCCTAAATGGAAATGGGGGTAAATTTCTATGGAATTTTACATTGGATTACCAAATACTCTAACAATGAATGATGCGATGCGGGTTATTGTTGATCAAATTACCAAATCTGCAAATTTCCTCACTATAAGAGAAGATTTTCCACTACAGTTCCTTCCATGACTATATATTAATGAATTTTTAATGATTCATGGTGAAAATCATTCAATTTTATCTGATAATGATCCATGATTAACATATAAATTTTGGAAAAGTCTTTATAAGGCCCTTGATACCGAACTTCATTTGAGCACTACTTATCACCCTAAAACGGGTCGGTAGTTAGCAAGGACTATCCAAAATTTAGAATACATGTTGAAGTCTTACTCACTTGAATTTCATGGTATTTGGGATTGATATTTATCTTTTTTATAATTCAACTATAATAATAGATTCCATTCAAGTATTCAAATGGTGTTGTATGAAGCGTTATATGGAAAGAGATGTCGTACACCAACTTGTTGGGATGAAGTTGGTGAAAGGAAGCTTGTAGGCCCAAAAAATTTAGAGGAAACAATGGAAAAGGTAAAAACTATTCAAACCCATATCTAAGCATCCCAAAGTAGGAAAAAGAGCTAAGTTTGTAATCAGAGGAATGATTTAGAATTTCAAGTAATAGATCACATTTTCTTGAAGGAGTCTGCATAGAAGGGTATTATAATATTTAGTTAGAAAGGAAAAATAATCCCAAGTTACATCAAACCTTTTGAAATTATAGAATGAATTAGATATATGGATTACCATTTTTAAATTCTACTGAGTCTCTCTAAAGTATATGATGTGTTCTATATATCATTGTTAAGGAATTATATTCCCAAACCAATGCATGTGATCACCTATGAAGAGATAGAATTGGAACATGATCTTTCTTACTATGAAGATCCTATATAGATCCTGGACACTAGAGAAGAAGTGTTGAGAAATTGGATGACTCGTCTGGTAAAGGTACTTTGGATAAATCATAATATTGAAGAGATGACATGGGAACCTGAAGAAATTATTATTAGGAACTACCCAAATCTATTCATGGGGTGACAATATAGAAACTTTAGAGGATGAAATTTTTGAAGGAGGGAATAGTGTAACATCCTAAGAGCTTATAATATGTTTCTTTTTAAATAAATTTAATTTTTTTAACAGATTATAGTTCACACAACACCAAGAATAAATCAACCATGGTATACTATTAAAAATTATTATTTTAACAAAACCATTATAACCTAGCCATTAAATTGGTGGGTGTGAAATGTAAAAACCATATCAGAAAATATATGTGAATGTTATATTCAATACACATTTATTTATTAATTTTTAGGAAATAAACTCTTAATTTTTAGTAAAATAATTTTATTATTCAAAAACATATTTTTTTAAAAACATGTTTTTATTACTTTCTATGTGAAAATAAATATAATTAATTTTTGACACTTTTAGGAAATTTATTTTACAAAATAAAATTCATTTTTGGATTTATTATGTCAAAAATTATCTGAGGTTGGATTTTTGATAATTTTCAGAAAAGTTTTATTTTTTAATGAATAGTGAAAATATTGTTTTTCATTGAAATTTTATTTTATTTAAATAATTTATAAAGTTAAATACTATTTGTATTAGTTTTAAAATTTTATTAGTTCTGTATAAATCTAATTTTATCTCTTTTAAATTAATTGTATAAACAAATTTAGTATAAATACATTTTATACTTAAAAGAACATTTTTTATAAAAATTGTTTTCTAATTGTGTTTTCCCAGTTTAATTTAAAATTAAATTATATAACCTTTTTTTATTAATTTTGAAATTTTTTATCCATAATTATATTCATAAGGTCCAAATTTAGTAAATATTTCTCTTTTAATTTTTATCAAAATGAATAATAACCTTGGTAATTTTTGTTACCATGGTTAATGGTAAATCAGATAATTAAGGGTAAAAATAATATGATAAGGATTAAAAAACAATACTAAAAATTTACCCAATTTTATTCGATGATTATTTTGGACCATAATCATTCATAGTATGAATTTGTTAACTTTTGGATCCAATTGGTTTACATTAAGACCTTTATAGTATTTTATTTAATGAAATGTCAAACATGTCCCAATCTTGTTTTTAATAGGTGTAATATCTTTAATATAATATTATCTAGAAGAATTGTTTGAATATAAGTAGTATTTTTAAAACTAAAAGATTTATTTTCATAATGATAATTTATTTTAATTTTGAGTGAATAAATTATTTCTTTAAATTCTCGCACAACACTGATGGAGTAATTATTTAATTAATAGGAAAAATTGAATAAATGATATTAAAATTATTAAAATAAGTATAATTTGAGATATTTATGAGGATCAAAAAATTCTCTAGATTACCTCAAAAATGTTAGGATATAATAAAATGGTTTTTTCCAAATTTTACTTGCTATATAGATATTTTTAAAGTCATAGTAATTAATATTATCAAAATTGACAATAATAATATTTTATGGGATTATTATTTTATTAAATTATATAAAAATAATAAAAATATTAAATAAGAACAAATAAGATAATATATTGTCTAAAAGTTTATTCCCTATTCATTTATAGTCAATTTGGAATAATTTTTCTCTAGAATTGAATTAATATATTTTAATCTTTAGAGAAATTAAAAAAGTGCCTCTCAGCTCAATTATAAAAGGGAACCCCCTGACCGTGTTGTCGAGCATGTCAACTTAGTTATTTAATTTTGACTAGAATTTCTATAGTATAATAGAAATCCTAGGTCATCTCTCAATGGAGCCTTAGATAATTAATTTAAAAAGTGGGGTTTGATTATGAAAATAGAAGGGGAATGAGATTTTGGAAAACATGGGGTTTAATGATTAAATATGAGAGTAGAAAAAAGAAGCGATAAAACAAAGTAGAAATGAACAAGATTAATTAAACATGATCAACATAGGGAAGTCTCATGATGCTCATCCTTTATTTCTTCAAGAGAAAGGGTATATATATTTTAATCCTTGGTTTGTAACAACTAGATCACTAATTTTACTAAGTTTATGGTATGATACCTCCTAGGGTTCAGCTGAAAACACATAATGATTCACATGACACTGCCGATGATTGGGTGATTTGTGTTCAACTTCATTATAAAAACTCACCAAGGAAACATACTAAGAACTCGATTCACTATCCAGGTTTTTATGTTATTTCTTTCTGATATCATTACATAAATTTACATGGACTTGAAAGTTCTTATATGAGTTGAATTGACCAATATGAACCACACAAACATCGCAATTAAGTGAGGGAAGAAAAAGGGATGAATGGTGTGTAAAACATCACATGAAAGGGTACCCCCAAACATGATAAATTAAGTTTGAGTATAACATACATTTATATAACTAAATTAAATTAAAATATAGGATGAAGAAAAACAACATAAAACCTGGAATTAAAAAGATCATTCAAAATAATACAAACATGATGCTTGAGATTACATCACGTTCCTCCCTGGGTGATCATAAGGGATTTTGAAATCCTTGGGAGGGGAAGAAGGAGAAGATGATAAAGTAACAATTACCATATCCTCCATAACTTTTAGTGATGATGATAAGACTACTTTGGGACTCAAAATTGTTAGCACCTTGCCTCCTGGCCAAACTACAAAATAGAGTTCCCAAGGTGCCAATTTATAGGCAAAGTGGGAAGTGGTTTTGGGCACAATGATTTCGAGAATACTCTTGGTCCATGGTTTTGGACAGTCATAGAGTCTTAAATCACTTTGAAAAAAAACTAAAGAGTATTTGTATGAAAAAATTTCTACCTCCATGTCAAATTTGGCTGTCATATCTGGTATATATTAAGAGATATTTCCAAAATACAGGGGAAACGTTTTTACCACATCCAGATTCATTTTTCCTGATAGATCAGTTTGTATGGGACTCCTAATGGACTAATTGGGCTTGAGTTCCTTCATAGGAAATTAATCTCATTAATTTTTGGACCATAAAAAAAGCTCAAGACCATTTGGATGCACGGTTTATTAGAAGTATGAATTTTAGTCCACTGGTGTTCTTGGATTTGTGAAAATTGGCCCATTTTTCTTGGACTTCATCATGGGTACTCCAAATCACCTCCACCTAAAATGTATTTTTCAAAACAAGTAACATTTCCCCTTTTAATAGTGTTAAACACAAAATAATTGAATTAAACATGGAGTGATATTTGTTATTATAATTTTAATTTTCAATACAAAACCAGTTTAATACATTGGTATAATGGTGAAATAAAACTGTGAATCATGGTACGATCACACCCCCACACCTAAACATTTTCACTCTTGGGAAAATTATAATATCCTAATCATTTAACATTCCTAAATAAAAGGTTTGAAAATATTTAAGATTATTTTGAAATGAAATTCATCATGTCTCATTTATGGAATCAATTTTCCTATCATTTTTCTTTTCTCACATTCGAATCTGGTCAACTTCATTTTTTCACCCACAAAACATGTCTCAACCTACCTCACATAAAAATTTTCCTTATTCACTCAAGGAACATATAAAAGTGGATTTATGATCTTTTCGCAAAGTTCATGTGATCTTACCATATGGTTTCCAAGATTCTCATTTCTCTCCTGATAGAAACTAGTGTTCTACTCAAGATGAATTACAACAGGTTGTTCTCAGGTTCAAGGTTTGGTAGGATTTAATGTTTAAAAATTTGATGCATAAAAGGAGAGTTTAATATCTTATGTACAAAACATGTCAAAATTCATCAAGTGTTCACAATAAATGTACACACTCAACCCCTCACAATGTGTATCACCTCCAAATCACTCTCCCCATTTTCAATTTATGGGGGTCACAGCCAAGTAGTAAATAATAATAAGTAAACATCCTCTTTTCTCCATTTTTTTATTTTGTTATATTGTTTTTCAATGTACAGAACAATATTTTTTTTATGCATATATTTTTTTGGATATAAATAGAGAGACATGTGTTAAAAAATTATGTAATATGACTTGTGAACCCATTGCCCAAGAAAAATGTAGGCACCCTTTATATCAACCCAAAAAAATTATTCTCTCCCCATAATTCCCATGGAAACACGCTCTCATCCACACTTGATGAAAATACACAAGAATATACACATAAGATGGGTAGGTAGGGATATATTATCTTGTAATGTGGATACCTAACAAGCATTTCATGGTATCTAATGATTAAGAAGTATATAATGTAAAGGTGGATGAAAATAGAGGATAATTGTACAATGGAATTTTCAATGAAAGATTACCTCTATCATGAATGTAGTATACTTGAATCTTGTTACTTCAAATAGAATCAAGTCAAGTTCTAGTTTCTCTAGATGACCCAAGACTATCAATAAAGTGATTAAAAGGAATAATATGTAATATAGGGATTAGAATGTCTCTCAAGTAAGGGATTATAATATTGGACACTGATAATGAGGCATGGGATTCAAAAATCCATTAAACAGCTAATAATGATTTGAAAATAAAAATTCTAGAAAAAGATTCCATATCAACATTCATTTGCGAAACATTTCCCCAAAAACAATAGAATTTTCTGCACAATCTACTCAAGAATGAAAAATGATTTTGGATATTCTTTTTAAGATCAATTTTATGTAAAAACACAAAATAAGGAAAAAGAAATCAAAAATTAAAACACATTTTTTTAATTTTTTGTTTTTTTAATCCTAACTATGACATATCACCCTCCCCCACACCTAAAAGCAACATTGTCCTCAATGAAAGTATTTTAAATAAATAGACAATTAAATAAAGGTATGGAGAAGGGATAAACTACTAAGTGGTGTCACATATGGAATCTATCAGTTGAATTTCCTCCATGAGATGATTTAGAATGTCCTCACAGAAGTGTTTTAGCCTCTTCCCATTGACAGTAATCCTCTATCCACTCTTCTCATGAAAAAACTATATAACACCAAAAGGTTAAACATCGGTAACGATATAATGACCGATCCATTAGGAACGAATCTTACCTAGGTGGATATTTATCCTATAATTGTACATGAGAACCTTATCACCAATATGGAACTTTTGCTGATGAATCACGATATCATGGATAGTATTTGTCTTGTCTTTATAGATTCAAGAGTTCTCACATTTATCACGTCAAAGTTTTTACAACTATTGAATATGCAGCTTTCTATGCTCACCTGCATATGAAATATTCATATTACATTGTTTAACAACCCAATATTCATGGTGTTATACCTCTATCAGGAAGTGAAAAGCCTTTTCAAACACATTCTTATATGGTGACATTCCTATTGGGGTTTTAAAAGCTATACAGTATACCCAAAGTGCATCATCTAAGTGAAAAATCCAATCTTTCCTATTGGGTTGTACCATTTTTTGAAAGATTCTCTTAACTTTACGATTTTAGATTTCTACTTGTCCATTAGTTTGGGGGTGATAAGAAGTAGATACTTTATGATCAACCCCATACTTACAAAGAAATTTTTTTATGTTGTGATTTCAAAAATGAAAACCTTGATCCCTAATGATGAATCATGGAAAACCAAACCAACTGAAAACCTAGGACATCACAAAATCAACAAAAACTCAAGAGTCATCAGTTCTTGTAGCTTTTTCTTCCGCCAATTTAGACACATATTCAACAGATAACAAGATATATATGAAGCCAAATGAATTCAGAAAAGGTACCATGAAGTTAATGCCCCATGCATCAAAGATTTCACATAATAGCATGCACTGTTGAGGAATTTCATTCTTCTTATAGATATTCCCTGTGAATTTACAATGAATACATGACTTGCAAAATCTATGGGCATACCTATAAAATTTTTGCCAATAATGACCTAAGTTAAGGATCTTTAGAGATGTATGTTGAGAGCCAAAGTGACCCCCATAAGATAAAGTGTGGAAAAAGGTCGAAATAGAGGTGAACTCAGGGTCAGGGACACACTGACGAACAACTTGATCACTACAAATTATCCAAAAGTATGGGTCATCCCAAATGTACCATCAAGAATCATGGTTAGGTCTATGGGATTAGGATGTTCTAAAATTACTAAGGACCCTAGATGTTGCTAGAAAGTTCATAATATCTGCATACCAGGGGGTAAGGTCCATGTAAAGACCCGAAGCTTGACGTACATGGACATTACATTACATTTGCGGAATACTTAGTACATAACAAAAATACACACACAAGGATCGTAATAGTTTAGTGTCTTTGGAAACTCGGAATAAAATCTTCTAATCGTGGTGAAATATCTTCAACATCTCACATAAAGATCTTCCTCTTTTTTTTACCTAAAACCTTTCTTTATATCCTGGGGAAAATAAAACATAAAAGGGTGAGCTCAAATGCTCAGTAAGGGTAAACAAAATAAATATCAATCACATCATATTCATAAGAACATAACTTTTGGAAATCTTAACCTGCAAAAGAGAGCATAATTTCATAACATGGGATAAATCATAGTAGTGAAATGAAATCCCAATAATCATAACATAAAACATGAAACTTTGTGTCATACACACATAATCATAGAAAATCATTTCTTGTTAGTCAAGACTCATTGCCAAGACTATCTTAGTGGACAAAGTCCCTTTCTGAATCGAGTAACCCTCGTTTCAGTCCTGTTTCACCGAACCGGTATAACCTACCGTTCCAGCCCTGTCTATCTCATGAGATATAAAATCTTTACCCAATGAATTGGAGGGAGATATAGGTCCCACCCATCTCATAATGATACCATTCTTATGTGTACCACAAAATCATAAATCATACATCATTGCATAACCCATGTAATAAAAATGGGATTCTTAAACAACATGACATCATAAAACAACTCATATAAGATAAAGGAATTCATAAAAATGTTTCCATCACAACATAATCAATTCAATGTAATAATAGGGATAAAAACAGAACCATTTTATTATCTTAGATGGAAAATAATTTTGATAAAATACTTGAACTTCATTCTTGAGAAAAATATCCTTTCTACTTCCAAAATCACTTTTCCTTTCTTAACATGTCATACAATTATAAACTAAAAGAAATTGATTAAAAATAAACTTGAAAACTTGTAAAGGAATCTTCTTGGAAATAATGTTTTAAAAATCCATTCATGCCGTATAAGTTAAAAAAAACATTCTTCGTACTTTTGTCGGAAAAGTCAAAAAGTACCTCGTACGAAAAACGACAAAAGATTCCTTTCATATTCTTTACTAAAAACTCACCGAAGGTTAAAAATGGATTTAAACAATTGTAGGTGGATGGAAATAATATTACATATTGATGAAACATGGATGTGGATGATAAAATACACCCCAGTAAATACTTACAAATAAACAATCTCGGATAAAAATGAGATTGTGATATTTCCCTTACCTTAGGTTTGATTTACTTCGTATGTGTCCAAACCTCCTGTATAATGATTTAAATAATGTCATTGACTTATTACAGAATCATATTCATTGTTATGATATCATATATGGTTCACTTATGACATTATATTACCCGTTCTTTTGTAAATTCCATGTTAAAGAAGCGTTTTGGGTAAAATCGTTTCATTTATCGTAGGTGTTTTGACTTGTTGTTCTTGACATCATTATTACTTATATCATGATTTACTTTCTTCCAGAATATAAAACATGATTTATATATCATATATATTCAGTATATATATTTATAATAGATAGATAAATAAAATGAAAAACACCGTTCATGGAGACGGTAGTCCGTACGTACGCATGAACGCTGTTTTCCTTTCCTTATTGTCTTGAAATGGAAGTAAGTAGATGACATACATATATATATCCAGTAGCTTTATAATGTCATATATTTCATTATTATTTCTTATATATACTTTATAATCATTCTTAAATGGTTAACATGGAGAATGAATCTCATCGCGTCGTGGAGACGGTAGTCCATACGTACGCACGAGCGATGATATCATTTCTATAAATATTGAATTGAATTGGAGTGGATTATAAAATATATCAGAATCAATATGATGTTGTAATAACTATGTATAGTTATTCTTTACACCATTATACCCATCCATGTAAGGTGGTGGTGGAAAATAGATTACACCACGGCGTGGAGACGGTATTCTGTACGTACGCACGCGCGGTGATTTCTTTTTCCGTAGGATGGATAGATGGTGAAATAGGGTTGTTTCATACTTATAATATCATATCAGTATATGAGTGATACTGATGTTATTACTTCATAATGAAACAGCCTAATAAGAAGAAGTGGACGAAGAAATAAAGATGAAAGAATTGGTAACGGTAATTACCTCTTCTTTGAAGCGCCTCTTTGAGACCTCCTCTTAGGGCACTAAAATTGGTCTTTGAGGAAGACCAGAACCTCTAGGATGTTTCTAGGGAAGTGGAGAAGAGATTTTTGCAGGGGTTTGCCGAGCTTGAGTGCTCAAATTGGTGTGAGGAGGAGGGGGAGGAGGTGCCCTTTTATAAGGGAGGAGAGGGGCACCTTAGGAATATCTCAAAATATTATTTTATATTAAAGTCAAAATCGGTTTATAATGGTTCCAAAGGGTCTTATTTCGAAGCTAAAGTGGGGAAGGGTCTAAATCCTATCAACCAATAGGATTTAGACAAGTTTAGGGTATTATTTTAACCTTATCAATTAGATTTAACTCTAAGTTAAAAAATTTAACTTTTACCATGTCTTTTTGTTTTCTTTCACTATATGGTTAATACACTTACTATAACATGCCAAACGAACCCCAAATTGTTTATTATTAATATATATATCCTTATCTAAGTCATTTGGCCGAACCTTAGATTTTTAGGAATAAAATAACAATTAATAATATAATATTTTATTTAAAAACTATTTTGCGTCAATTTTGACACTATTTGATATATGATTTTTGTGAAAGTCATAACAGAATTATATGTTCAAACCAAGTTGATTATATCAACAATAATATATCATAGTAACCTATAAAATTAGTGGAATTCATAAAAAGTCTCAAATTACATTCATTTGAGCATTTATAACATCAATTATGTCAATATTTCATTAATAAGATAATTACTGAATCATATTTGTGTCATAAATATATTATATTATTTGATGTCTAAAAATTACAAATAAAATACCATCATGTAGGAAATCTTTTTAGCTTTCTAATGAATATTTACAATCGAATTTATCTTATGTATAACCCCATATTAAAAATGATTTAGTTATTAAACTTTGATTTTAACTATTTTAACCCTTCTTTAAATAAATTAATAATAAATGTCCTAATCTAATCCAAGTGGGCCTAAATGGTCATTTTTTTATTCCTAAGTTTGTTTTTGGTCGAATTACACTTATCCAATAGAATTAGGACATGTTTTAGGGTAATAGTATTATCATATTTACCCTTAGTTACCCTATTTACTATTAACCACGGTAAAAAAAGTAAAAAGTTACTATTCACCAAAAAATTATTTTCATCTCATTGAACCACATTTTAGTCCTTGATATTAACCGTGTCTCTCGGATTTTCGAAATTCCATTCACAGAAGCGGTAAAATTAAGTTTATTGCAAAATTCAGTTTTTAACCTACCACTTAGTGGTTTCACTATTCATCAAAAATTGAAAGTTTTCAGAAAAATACCAAAATTTCACCCTAGGCTAATTTCGATATTCTGAGTCCAAAAATGAAGTCCATTTTGAAAAATAAAATTTATAAAATTTCAAAAAGTGTTTATTACTATTCATAACGGCTAGTTTTAATAGCATATTGTTGTTTAGTGAAACTCGGTATTGCGTACGACGCAAGCTATCGAGGAAGGTTGCGATTGCGTGTAAAGCAAGCCAAGCAAGTGTTGTGTAGAAAAAGATTTCTTTGATGATTTATATAACATAAAAGTCTCGGGTGTTACATTCTACCCCCCTTAAAATGAATTTCGCCCTCGAAATTCGTCGGGGTTATAAATGGTTTACTATTCGAAAGTTTCTTTAATAGAAACCCACATCGTAAAAAGGAATACCAAAACTTGGCTTTAAAAACTAAAGTATGAAATGTAACGATTACCCAAATAAACTAATCACTGGGTTTCCACATAGGTGAAAATATGGATATGGAAGAGAAATCTAACCATCATGTTCTGATTGAGAGTGGTAGAGAACATGGCTATGGAAAAGCCAACAATCACAAATCCATAAATTTGTGACGATCTAAGGTACCATCCGATTCATCAGGTATAAGATCATTAGGACAACATTTTTGGTTTTCAAGATCATTTCCCTAAAGTCGATGAATTAAAAGAAATACTTACATGATTTTGGTACAATCTCACTGTTGTTTGTGCCTTGAACAATTTCCACTTCATAAATGAAGTTGAATTTGTTATTCGTGAAGTGTTAGCAGATCACGTGATAGAATGACGGGTCATTCCATCTGTCTCAAACAAAAGGTTAGCAAAAATTATATACATAAGTCGATCTATAGTGAGATTAATCATATATGGTTCCTAAAATGGACTTATACTTCATATATCATACTTCTTAATATAGTAAAACTAGTTTCTACTAAACAGGGACTTCCTGTAGGCCAGTGGTAAGCGATAAAGGCCAGTCGCACTTCGGTTGTGGGTTCGATTCCCACAGCCTTGTCCGACGCGATGGGCTGTCGCCCGTCCTGCAGGTTGTCCTTTTTCTAAAACTATATTACTATAACATCCCATCAATAATATCAAGAAAACTTCTATCCTTAAACAATACTAACTTATGTCCAATATAATCCATTCCAATCTTTAGAATTATCCATAATACTGCAGTCCACTCTCATAACATAGTGAAAACGATTACCAGAGATTTAATACCATCGTCGATCCCCATAAGATATGTCTTGTTGGTCACACTCTAAACATTCAAAGTCCTTAATCATGTATTCTCTTGAATACCTTAGTGAAAACATGAATGCAGTTTAAAGTTAACACTTTCCACATACCAAAATCCTCAAAATTCTATATACTCAAACCATGATATTACTTAGTCCTTATATCAATCATGAGCTCATGAATACTGTTAAACATTTCATTTTCTTGTTTTCCCTTCATTATGCGCATATCATCTTATTTCCAAAAATATCTCAATCACTTTGAATACCACATTAAACCAATACATAAATATTCCAATACTCCATGATACAACATTATTTTGGAATCCCATTACATAAACACTTAATCATTCCACCACATCGTTATCATATTCAACATCGCCAATAGTGATCGCATGTGACTTCCCTTTGTCCTTTGCCTTCAGTGGTTGCTCATGTTGATCATCACTAACCCTTGGATTAGGGCAATTATTAGCATAATGCCCCATTTCCTTGCACTTGAAGCATTGAAGTGTTGGTGGTGCGTTCTCTGCAGTGTTTGCTTTATTCACATCATTAGAAACCCTTTTTCCATTACTTCGACACTCAGCTGCTCGATGACCTTCTTTTCCACACTTAAAACATTTTCTAGTCCCTTTAAGACAATCTCCACCATGCTTCTTTCCACACTTTGTGCATAAGGAAACATTCATCTTCTTTTCACCATTATTATGAGATTTCTCCTTGAACTCCATCTTTCGTTTCTTGTCAAAACCATGAGATGGATATGTAACACCAACTTCCATTTCTACCTTGATAGCACAACGCACAATTTCTTCATAGCTACTGAAGTCTCTTATAGCTAATGCCCTTCGAAGACTTGGTTTTAAGCCACTGAAAAATCGATGAACTTTACTTTCAGGTTGGATGATAATGCCAGATGCATACCTTGCAAGTCTTGTAAAATTCGCTTCGTATATACCAACAGATTCATCATCCTTCTTCTTCAGCTCAATAAACTCCTTTTCCATCTTTGTTCGAAGAATAAGAGGGAAGTACTTACTGAAAAACAAGTTCTTGAACTCGTCCCATTCCATGGACTCAATTTCATCTCTTGGCCTCGTATTCTTGATAAGATTCCACCATTGATCAGTTTCACCTTCCAAACGATATACTGCTAATATGACTTTATCATGTTCAGAACATTGAAGAACTGAAAATATCTTTTCAGTGGTACTGATCCATTGTTCAACAACAAGTGGATCGGAATTCCCACTGAAAGAAGGTGGACGTTGCCTCATGAAGGACTCAATAGAATATTGTTCCCTTCTCTGCTCATTTGGAAGTCCAGAATGATTCATAGCTTGTGTAAGTATAGCAATAAGATTTTGCACTCCATCTCCCATAACATTTGTTTGTTCAGGAGGGCAATCATTGCATTGTCCATTGCATTGATCAACACGGTTCCTTCGGGTTCCAGCCATCGTCTAAAACCCAAAAAGAATAGTGTGAGAGGCAAAAATCATGCTAGGGAAAACAACATAATAAAGGGGGAGTACCTTCAATATCCAACATCTTAGGTTTAATTCTATGATCGTTAGCGTAATTCTAGTACTATAACCTATACGTATACTTATCCCTAGGGACATCCCTAGACATACCTTAGAAATATCTCTAGGGATCTCACTAACGTTTTCGCATCCTAGTTTCCATAGGTTGACTAAACCTTTCCTCTGATACCAACTGTAAAGACCCGAAGCTTGACGTACATGGACATTACATTACATTTGCGGAATACTTAGTACATAACAAAAATACACACACAAGGATCGTAATAGTTTAGTGTCTTTGGAAACTCGGAATAAAATCTTCTAATCGTGGTGAAATATCTTCAACATCTCACATAAAGATCTTCCTCTTTTTTTTTTACCTAAAACCTTTCTTTATATCCTGGGGAAAAGAAAACATAAAAGGGTGAGCTCAAATGCTCAGTAAGGGTAAACAAAATAAATATCAATCACATCATATTCATAAGAACATAACTTTTTGAAATCTTAACCTGCAAAAGAGAGCATAATTTCATAACATGGGATAAATCATAGTAGTGAAATGAAATCCCAATAATCATAACATAAAACATGAAACTTTGTGGCATACACACATAATCATAGAAAATCATTTCTTGTTAGTCAAGACTCATTGCCAAGACTATCTTAGTGGACAAAGTCCCTTTCTGAATCGAGTAACCCTCGTTTCAGTCCTGTTTCACTGAACCGGTATAACCTACCGTTCCAGCCCTGTCTATCTCATGAGATATAAAATCTTTACCCAATGCATTGGAGGGAGATATAGGTCCCACCCATCTCATAATGATACCATTCTTATGTGTGCCACAAAATCATAAATCATACATCATTGCATAACCCATGTAATAAAAATGGGATTCTTAAACAACATGACATCATAAAACAACTCATATAAGATAAAGGAATTCATAAAAATGTTTCCATCACAACATAATCAATTCAATGTAATAATAGGGATAAAAACAGAACCATTTTATTATCTTAGATGGAAAATAATTTTGATAAAATACTTGAACTTCATTCTTGAGAAAAATATCCTTTCTACTTCCAAAATCACTTTTCCTTTCTTAACATGTCATACAATTATAAACTAAAATAAATTGATTAAAAATAAACTTGAAAACTTGTAAAGGAATCTTCTTGGAAATAATGTTTTAAAAATCCATTCATGCCGTATAAGTTAAAAAAAAAACATTCTTCGTACTTTTGTCGGAAAAGTCAAAAAGTACCTCGTACGAAAAACGACAAAAGATTCCTTTCATATTCTTTACTAAAAACTCACCGAAGGTTAAAAATGGATTTAAACAATTGTAGGTGGATGGAAATAATATTACATATTGATGAAACATGGATGTGGATGATAAAATACACCCCAGTAAATACTTACAAATAAACAATCTCGGATAAAAATGAGATTGTGATATTTCCCTTACCTTAGGTTTGATTTGCTTCGTATGTGTCCAAACCTCCTGTATAATGATTTAAATAATGTCATTGACTTATTAAAGAATCATATTCATTGTTATGATATCATATATGGTTCACTTATGACATTATATTACCCGTTCTTTTGTAAATTCAATGTTAAAGAAGCGTTTTGGGTAAAATCGTTTCATTTATCGTAGGTGTTTTGACTTGTTGTTCTTGACATCATTATTACTTATATCATGATTTACTTTCTTCCAGAATATAAAAGATGATTTATATATCATATATATTCAGTATATATATTTATAATAGATAGATAAATAAAATGAAAAACACCGTTCATGGAGACGGTAGTCCGTACGTACGCATGAACGCTGTTTTCCTTTCCTTATTGTCTTGAAATGGAAGTAAGTAGATGACATACATATATATATCCAGTAGCTTTATAATGTCATATATTTCATTATTATTTCTTATATATACTTTATAATCATTCTTAAATGGTTAACATGGAGAATGAATCTCATCGCGTCGTGGAGACGGTAGTCCGTACGTACGCACGAGCGATGATATCATTTCTATAAATATTGAATTGAATTGGAGTGGATTATAAAATATATCAGAATCAATATTATGTTGTAATAACTATGTATAGTTATTCTTTACACCATTATACCCATCCATGTAAGGTGGTGGTGGAAAATAGATTACACCACGGCGTGGAGACGGTATTCTGTACGTACGCACGCGCGGTGATTTCTTTTTCCGTAGGGTGGATAGATGGTGAAATAGGGTTGTTTCATACTTATAATATCATATCAGTATATGAGTGATACTGATGTTATTACTTCATAATGAAACAACCTAAGAAGAATAAGTGGACGAAGAAATAAAGATGAAAGAATTGGTAACGGTAATTACCTCTTCTTTGAAGCGCCTCTTTGAGACCTCCTCTTAGGGCACTAAAATTGGTCTTTGAGGAAGACCAGAACCTCTAGGATGTTTCTAGGGAAGTGGAGAAGAGATTTTGGCAGGGGTTGGCCGAGATTGAGTGCTCAAATTGGTGTGAGGAGGAGGGGGAGGAGGTGCCCTTTTATAAGGGAGGAGAGGGGCACCTTAGGAATATCTCAAAATATTATTTTATATTAAAGTCAAAATGGGTTTATAATGGTTCCAAAGGGTCTTATTTCGAAGCTAAAGTGGGGAAGGGTAGAAATCCTATCAACCAATAGTATTTAGACAAGTTTAGGGTATTATTTTAACCTTATCAATTAGATTTAACTCTAAGTTAAAAAATTTAACTTTTACCATGTCTTTTTGTTTTCTTTCACTATATGGTTAATACACTTACTATAACATGCCAAACGAACCCCAAATTGTTTATTATTAATATATATATCCTTATCTAAGTCATTTGGCCGAAACTTAGATTTTTAGGAATAAAATAACAATTAATAATATAATATTTTATTTAAAAACTATTTTGTGTCAATTTTGACACTATTTGATATATGATTTTTGTGAAAGTCATAACAAAATTATATGTTCAAACCAAGTTGATTAAATCAACACTAATATATCATAGTAACCTAGAAAATTAGTGGAATTCATAAAAAGTCTCAAATTACATTCATTTGAGCATTTATAACATCAATTATGTCAATATTTCATTAATAAGATAATTACTGAATCATATTTGTGTCATAAATAAATTATATTATTTGATGTCTAAAAATTACAAATAAAATACCATCATGTAGGAAATCTTTTTATATTTCTAATGAATATTTACAATCGAATTTATCTTATGTATAACCCCATATTAAAAATGATTTACTTATTAAACTTTGATTTTAACTATTTTAACCCTTCTTTAAATAAATTAATAATAAATGTCCTAATCTAATCCAAGTGGGCCTAAATGGTCATTTTTTTATTCCTAAGTTTGTTTTTGGTCGAATTGCACTTATCCAATAGAATTAGGACATGTGTTAGGGTAATAGTATTATCATATTTACCCTTAGTTACCCTATTTACTATTAACCACAGTAAAAAAAGTAAAAAGTTACTATTCACCAAAAAATTATTTTCATCTCATTGAACCACATTTTAGTCCTTGATATTAACCGTGTCTCTCGGATTTTCGAAATTCCATTCACAGAAGCGGTAAAATTATGTTTTATGCAAAATTCAGTTTTTAACCTACCACTTAGTGGTTTCACTATTCATCAAAAATTGAAAGTTTTCAGAAAAATACCAAAATTTCACCCTAGGCTAATTTCGATATTCTGAGTCCAAAAATGAAGTCCATTTTGAAAAATAAAATTTATAAAATTTCAAAAAGTGGTTATTACTATTCATAATGGCTAGTTTTAATAGCATATTGTTGTTTAGTGAAACTCGGTATTGCGTACGACGCAAGCTATCGAGGAAGGTCGCGATTGCGTGTAAAGCAAGCCAAGCAAGTGTTGTGTAGAAAAAGATTTCTTTGATGATTTATATAACATAAAAGTCTCGGGTGTTACAGTCCACAACATCACAAAGGTTCTCATGAGGAAAGAATTCTCCAATTTGGTGGGATGAGTCAACATGGTAGTCCAATGGTGGAGAAATACTACTAATGTGGTCAACTACAACATTTTACATTCCCCGCTTATCTCTAATATTAAGGTCAAACTTCTGGAGGAGGAGCATCCATTGAATGATGTGAGGCTTAGCTTCAGGTTTTTTTAGGATAAATCGAAGGGCATCATGGTTAGAAAAGACAATGATTTTTGACCCAATAAGACATGATTTTTTTCCAAGGAAAACACAATAGAAATAAGTTCTTTTTCAGTGGTTGTGTAGTTTTCCTAGGTAGGGTCAAGGGTACGTGAGGCATATGCAATGAAATGAGGAGCCTTATAAACCCTTTGTGATAAAATTTCCCCCACTTCAAAGTAAGAGGCAACACACATAATATTAAAGGGGAGATCCCACATTAGTTGTTGGATGAAGGGAGGTGATTTGAGACTCATTTTTAGTGAATTTAAATCATCCTGACAATTTTTATCAAACAGAAACTCAGAATCTTTTTGTAATAACCGGGACAAGGGAAGTGCAATCTTATTGAAGTATTTAATTAATTGGCTGTAAAAACCAGAATGACCCAAGAAATATCACACCTCATGAACAAATTTTAGATATAGAAGCATTGAAATTAATTAATTTTTTGATTTATCCACATGAATGATATCTTTTTAAATAAAATTCCCAAGAACTACCCCCCATTCAACCATGAAATGTCATTTCTTGTGATTTAATACAAGTTATTTTTCTATGTGATGGTAGAGGATAGAACCCAGGTGTGAAAAATAGTAATGGTCCAAATGGACAAGTAAATCTTGTATTTTCTTGATCCTCAGGGGCTATATGGATTTGAAAATAACCCAAATAAACATCAAGAAAACAATAATGGGACTTACCATCCAATCATTCTAACATTTGGTCAATTAAAGGTAGAGGAAATTAATCCTTCCACGTGGCCTGATTCAGTCGACAGTAGTCAATATAGACTCACCAACTATTTTGCACACATTTTGGAACCAATTCATTCCTTTCATTTGACACAACTATTATTCCTGTTTTTTAGGCACAATTTGCACTGGGCTAACCCATTTACTATTAGATATTAGATAAATGATACCCTCAAGAAGTAGTTTACTGACTTCTAATTTTACCTCTTCAAGGAGAGTGGAATTCAACCATCGTTGAGATTGTATAATGGGCTTAGCCTTATCATCCATAAGTATATGGTGCATACAAATAGATGGGATAATCCAGGGAATATCGTACAATGTCCATCCTATCACCTTTTAACACTCTTTCAAAAGGTTGAGAAATTTTGATTCCTACTATAGAGAGAGGTTATTGGAAATAATGATGGGAAATTTTCCAATACCCTCAAGATACACATATTTTAAATTAGAAAGAAGTAGTTTAAGTTCCAACACCAGTGGTTTTTTATTAAGGTAGGGTTTTTAGGGGGGGTGAGGTCCATGAAACAATATATTTTCTCATGTTTATTCTCCAAGGATAGATAATCTATTGAAATGATATTTAAAGAATCATTGACAGTCATGGACACCTTAGAATAAACACACTAATAAATTAAAGCACAAGATTTACACTTTTCAGAACCCACAAAACACTCAAAACATGAATCAAAACTCAAATCATCCAAGGGTGAAGAAGAGGAAAATAAATCAGAGTACGGGTTGAAGAGAGAATTATGTGTGTGTGCATCGTTTGAGAGAACTTCCATCGAATAGATAGAAATAATGGAGTGCTCTTCAATGGGGTGTTTCATAGCCTCAAGGATGATAAAACTTACCTTTTCTCCACTGATCTACATAGACAACGTACCATTGGGAATGTTTATGACCATCTTTATTTTTTTGAGAAATGTAATCCCATGTATGAGAGGGGAATGTCCTTGAGTTTGGGTATCGTTCATCTTAAGAATATAGAAGTCAGTAGGGAAGTTGAGATTCTTTACTTTTACAAGGATATAGTCAACCACTCCTGATGGGTGTGTTGTGATCTAGTTGGAAAGATTCACTATGATTACTGTCAGTTTAAGCTCTCAAATATGTAGATAAGTGTACATAGAGTAAGGCATTATATTAATTGAAGCATCTAAATATAGCATAGTATCTGAAAAAAATGTCTCCACTATGGTGCAAGGTATTGTGAAAGTTCCCAAATCCTTCCACTTGGTTGGAATTGCTTGTTGAATCAAGGCCAATACATTCCTTCCTATGTTGAATATCTCACTCCCCTTCAGTATCCTTCTATGGGTGTAAAGCTCTTTATGAAATTTTCCATATCAAGGAATTTGTTTAGCTGCATCCAACAAAAGAATGTTAACTTGCATGTTTTTAAATGTATCCATTATTTCTTTATCAATGTCATTATCAAAATTATTCTTAGATTTAGAGAGTCTTTGGGGGGAAGGAAGATAAATGGATTGCTCATGAGAATCCTCAATGATAATTGGTCTACCCTTTTGTTTTTTTTCATCACTAGAATATTTTATGGGTGGAGAAAGAGTGTTTTTGAGAGGGGGACATACCTGTTGTGTATAATTAGTAGAAATAGAAACTTATTTAACACTATGAAGTGTAATTTCACATACATTACCTTTGTACTTTGGATTAGAAATGGGTTGGGATAGTAGTTTTCGAAAACCTTGCATCCTGATCTCACTGATAGTGTTTTCCAATTTTCCCACTTGAGTTTGTAGGTCTTGAATAGCTGATTGTGGGTTCTGTTTGAACTGGAGTTTTTTGGATTCCATTTACTTCACCATTTTCTCGAGGCTTGGTTCAAATTTGGGAGGAGGAGGTGGATTATTTCTAGAAGTTAAGGGATAAGAATATTTCATACAGTGGCCTTATTGATAACAATTTTTCTTAGGGTAGCTAAGGTTTCCTCCTTGTTGGTATTATGGTTGTGCTTTCCACCTGGGGTTTTGATTTGGCCTAAATGGTTCTTAATTGAAGGGTGGTTCTTGCTGAAAAGGATTGCTTGGGAATACTACTGCACATGACTCAGTTGAATCCTGAAGTTGTGGGCACCAGTCAGAAAAATGAGTGTTATTAGAACAAATACGACAATGTAATGGAATAGAAGTAGAGTGTGAGTTACCTTATTCTTGAGATAATTTCCATAGAAGGGTATTCATCTCATAAAGTTTATTATATCCCTTCTCTTCTAGGGAAGAATGACTTACCTCATGAACTCCATGGGTTGGTGAAATTGCACGTGTACCAAATTGTTGTGCATTTTGAGCCAGGTGGGCTATTAAGTCATGAGGGGTAGAGGGAGTTTTATCAACAAGGGTACCAATAGATACCTCATCTATCATTCCATGATCCATGGGTATAAGACCCTCATAGAAGTATTGAATTTTTAATTGTTCAACAATTTTATGGTGGGGGCTACTTGAGAAAATTATTTTGAATCTCTCCCAATATTCATGAAGGGTCTCTCCTTGTGATTGCCTAATTCCACATATTTCTTTTCTAATTGATGCAGTTCAGGAGGCAGAGGAGAAATTATCTAGAAAAATTCATTTAAGGTCATTCAATCCCCCAATTATGGTCGGCAGATAGTATATCAAATCTTTAGATACACCATCAAGGGAGAAAGGTAAGCCCATAAACTTAATTAGGTCCTCAAACATATTTTGGGGTTTCATAGTGGAGAACACTATATGAAACTCTTTGAGATATTTGTGAGGGTCCTCACCCATAAGACCATTGAATTTGGGAAGTAGTTTGACGAGGCCTATCTCAAAGTTGTATGCTTCCTCCAGATATTGGATGTACACAGGTTGGTACTCCACATCCGGGGAGGTCAGTTCTTTTAAGGTTTTATTATTTGCTTCCATGTTTTCTTGGGTTTGATTGGGTTCAATTTTTGAGTGGTCTAGGACCAATTAAGATTACATAATAGGTTACATAGTGTTACTTTATTGACCTACTCTATATTACTTGATTTTTGAGTGGATTGATTTTTCAATTTCAGGGTCAAATTCAAGTAGTGTTTCTTTACCATATCTTGTCATTCAATAATGACATCCAGTTTGTTTGATTGATTGATTTTTGATTTTTTGATTTTTTTAATTTTTTTTATGGAATATGAATGAAATAAAAATAATTAATAAATGAAAGTATTAAAGAAAAGGTAATTTTATACTATAGAATTAGAGATAGAGAGAGTGAAAAGAATAGACAGGGAGAGAGAAAACACAAAAAAAACAAAAATAACAACAAAAACCCAAAATAAAAACAATAAAATGGGGGTGGAATATTTAAAGGAGCACTAATTAAGAATAAAAATAAAAAATAAAATTAAATAAATATGAAAAACATGATCTTGGATCCCTGAAAATGGCGCCAAAATTTGATCGCGTTGTCGAGTGCATCAAATTAGTTTAATTTTGACTAGAATTTCTGCAGTATAGCAGCAAACGTAAGTCGTCTCTAGATAGAGACTTAGATAAATAATTTAAAAATAGGGGTTTGATTATGAAAATATAAGGGTAATTATATTTTTGAAAACATGGGTTTTAATGATTAAATATGACAATAGAAAATGAAAGTGATAAAACAAAGTAGAAATGAACAAGACTAATTAAACGTGATCAACCTAGGGAAGTCTCATGATACTCATCCTTAATCACTTCAGGATAAAGGGTATATATATTATAATTCATAGTTTTTAACAACTAGTACCATATTTTTACTGAGTTTATGCTAATATACCTCCTATCATTCAGTCGAAAACATACAATGATTCACTGAACATTGTTGATGATTGGGTGATTTGTGTTCGACTTCACAACCGAAACTCACCAAGGAAACACACTAAAAACTTGATGTGCTATCCATATTTGTATGATATTTCTTTTTGATACCATGAAATTAATGTACATGGCATTGATATTGCTTATTTGAGTTCAATTTATCAATATGAATCACACAAACACTGCAATTGAATGAGGGAAGAAAAGGGATGAACAGTGTGTGAAACATCACATGAAAGGGTACCCACAAACATGATCAATTGAGTTTGAGTATACCATACTAGTATATAAATCGATTAAATTAAAATTTATGATGAATAAAAACAACATAAAATATATAATTAAAAATATCATTCAAAATAATACAAACATAAATCTCGGGATTACATCACGTTCCTCCTCAGGTGATCACAAGGGGTTTATAAATACATGGGTGGGGAGGAAGAAGAATATGTTAAATTAGAACTTCCCATAGACTCTATAACTTCTAGGTATGATGAGATTAATAATTTGGGATTCCAAAATGTCATAACCTTTCCTTTTGGTCGAACTCCAAAATAGGGTGTCCAAGGTGCCAATTCATACGCAATGTGGGAAGTGGTTTTGGGAACCTTGATTTAGAAAATCCTCTTGGTTCATGGTTTTTACAATCATATAGTTTTAAATAACTTTGGAAAAAACTACAGAGTTGTTTTAAGATACCTTTTATACCTCCATGTGAAATGTTTCGGCCATATCTGGTATATAATAAGAGATATTTCCAAAATACATAGGCAAAGTTTTGACCTTATGAAGATTCATTTGGTTGGGAAGATCGGTTCGTATGGGCCTTTTAATGGAAGAATTGGTCTTGGGTTCCTCCCTATGAAATGTATATCATTAAATTTGGGACCATCTCAAAACTATTCAGACAATTTTGATTCACGGTTAAGTAGTAGTATGCGTTTTGGTTCACTGGTGTTCTTGGATCCTGTGCAGATTGGCCCATTTTTCTTCGACTTCATTATGGTTCCTTCAAATCACATCCACCTAAAATGTAATTATCAAAATAAGAAAAATTTAACTTTTTAATAGTTTTAAAAACAAAATAATTGAATCAAACATGTAGTGTGTTTTTATATTATGATTTTAATTTTCAATACAAAGCCAGTTTAATACATTGGTATAAGGGTGAAATAAAACAGTGAATCGTGGTATGATCACTTTCTTCCTCACTTATTCACACCACATTGAGCCTTATAGATCAACCAAAACCTACCTATTTATCTTAACAAAATAATAATCCATTATCTAAAGGTCCTAGTATTCAAAAAATATCAACCGAATATCCCTTAAAAGAGATCCAAAGGATTCCCGTCGAAGAAGAGGTAATCATTTTTACTAACTCATTCAAGTTCATTTCTTATTATACACCCTCTCCATGTGTTTTGTTCATCCTAAATTGATAAATATAGTATCATAAATATACTTAGATGTTATTCTTATTATTATAAAACCATAATAAAGCTTTTATCCATCCTATGAAAAATGAAAGAATTGCTCATGCGTACGTATGACTTACCATCTCCACAGAACATTGTAATTCGATTCCCATAATCACTATACTTGGATGGTTATAATGATGAAAATAATGGATATATATAATAATTATGAAATTATATTGATTATTTAAAATTAATATATCATCTATTTTCTTACCCATTAACCATTAAGGGAATGATACCGTTACTTATGCGTACATACGGTCTACCGTCACCACGACGCGATGCGATTCATTTTCCATGGTCAAAAATAAATTATGTTTATAAAAATGTAGTTAATGATAAAATATGAAATTTATAACATTAATATAATTCTCTATATGATGAATTTATATACTATACAAGATAACTAGGACTTTCATAACAAAACATGCATGCAAAAACAAGGTATTCACACCAAAAACAATGAAAATAGTGAAATATTATTATTGAATTGGTGAGAAGATATTAAAAAGGATCATATAATATAATATAAATTTGAATATGGTTATGGTATAAATTAATAACATATTTAAAAATATTATACCAGATTTCAGAACATGTTTGAAGGAATTCAAAACTTAAGTAAGGGTTTCTCATCTCACTTTTATTTTCGTGAGAGATGCCATATTCACCACTTATTTTTTAGTGTATATGCTACCTATTTGATATATTATATCATGAATATATCTATATTCATGGTATTTTAAATTTCACTAGAATTTATTTTTTTTCATGGGGCTTACGATTCCAATGATACCCAAGTGGTAAGATTTTATTTCACAATCTCATCATTATTCTAGATTGTTTATGTTTAAGACTCCACTGGGGAATATTTCTCTTCAATGTATATGTTTTATAAAAATTCTTATAGAAATATTTTTTACTATTCTCCTATTATTGATTAAATTAATTTTCACCCAATTTTGACTTTTTAGAAAAAAATTTCATAGGAATCATTTTTTCATTTTCCAAACAAGGTACTTCGTGACATTTCTAAAAAACAAAAACAAAAGAAATGTATTTTTAACTTATTTGAAATGAACAAATTTTACCACCATCATGAAGCATTAATTATTTGAATCTTCCTTCACAATTTTACAGGGTTCTTTTTAGATAAAATGATTTCTCTACTATGTGTCTAGTTTTTAGATTATAAAAATTATTTTCAAAGTAAAAGGGGTATTTTCCTCAAGAAATATTCCCACAATATCTTTAAATTATTGTTATCTATGTCAACATAATTTTTATTCTTATGTTAAGGATTTACAATAATGTTACCATTAATCATATTTCTTCTTATGGTTTATAATCATCTTTATTGGGAAAATTATTAATATTCCGCATGAAAAGTTCTTCCAATACAGCCAGTTATTGATTTTATTAAGGCATATTGATTCAATTGTATTATATATTCATATTAGGAATGCATTGGGATTTTTAAGTGGCAGGAATGGCTCTTTATAGCCTCTAAATGCATTGATAGGTCTCATGGGAGAAATTGGATTGGTTTTTGGCTGAGGCCTTACCTATTTATTATTTTATGTATTGGACAAGGCCTCAATGTTATTTTCAGATGTCTTGGACCAGGCCTCGATAATAAGTGTATGATGCATGACATTATGCATTACATCATTTTTAATTCAAATATTCATTTTTTATTTTTCATTATATCCATGTATGATGTTCTAAATCATGTGATTAAATTATATGGCATTATTTAACCATATTTTATCCTTTACATATCATTCATTCCTTATTAGCTTTCATTGTATTCATACCCTTATTAAGAATCGTAAATCACCCCTTTGTTATGTTTGTTTTACCCAAGATTCCAGGAAATGTATTATAATTGACATGTAGGGACATGCTAATGATAAATGGTGTCATATTTTATTTCATTTTTTTAAATGTAATGTGTATTTCAATTATGTATCTAGTTCTCCAAGACTACTAAACTATTTAGTCCTTTGGGATGTGATCTCTTTTATCTAGTGCTAATGTAAAAAAGTAACCACTAACTTTGTGCTACTAGAGTTGGGGTCTTTACAATATCCATTATATAACTATAAGAATCCAAATATGAGAAATTGATTTTAAAATAAAAAATAAAAAATACATTATAGAATAGTTTTAGTGAAAAACAAGTTACACAACCTTATAAAGAAATGTTTTAGTGTATCATAACATGAAAATTGAATTCTATAGTAGTTTAAAAATCTGATAAAAATAAATACGACATTAAATAAATTATTATTTAAATTTATAAAATCATTATAAAATTTCAATTTAGTGTAACAATGTTATTTATTGACTTATTTTTTCATGTGATAAAAATAAATATGAAATTAAAATGTTTATAATAACTTATTTCCTTATTTTCAAAGACAACATGTTATTATTATATTGCTTTTATAACATGTATAATAAAATTAGATTTCATTGAGTACATTTATATTATAATTATTATATGAAATATAACCCTAAAAAGAGAAATACAGTTACTTAAAAATCATGAATTTTGTAAAAGATATTTTAGAAAACCATTTTAGGAAATAAATATTATTATGAAAAAATATAAATTGAAATTAATTATGATTGAAGGGTTAATAAACCTTATTTGAAAATAAAATTTTACCAATTGATACATTACAACTATATACATATGATAAATATATTTCATAGTATGTTATAAAGTCATGATTTCTAGATGAATGGTATTTTCATTTCTTGATATCATGTATTTATGTCTAACTAATATATAATGTTTAATGGTATACATATATATACAAAATGGATTCAGTTAATGATTACACAATGATGATTAATATATACTCAATGGTCATGTAATATAAAAATAATCCATATACCTTAATATTATAATTCTAAAATATTTTTTTCTAAGAAAAATATATATTTCATGTCTTGGTCTATTTTTCTTATAATCCATGATTCTTTTATGTAAATTTTTCTTATAGAAATTATGTTAGAATATATTATTTATCTACTTTTACTGATAGTATATCTAAAACAATATTTTTTTCCTGATTTGGTGAATATAACTAAATGTATATTCTATGGATAATATATTTCTTTATTTTTATAGAATATCATGATATTTACATCCCTTAGTTGTGACTTTTACTTTTATTAAATTTTTATATTATTCCAAATTAAATATTTTTAGTATATATTTTTATTTTCTATTTTAATTTGAATATATAGTGAAAATATTTTTATCTTATCATTTTTAGTTATTTATCATTGAAAATATTCTATAATTTTACTTCCTTAAAAATAAATATAAAATAGAAGTAATTATAATCTAGGTATATGAGAAAAATATATAAATAAAATCTGAGATATCATATCCTCCATTGAATAGATTTATTCCCCAAAATTTTCATATAATAATTACTATTAATTATAATGAAATTTTTAATTCATTTTAAGATTCATTATTATAGTTTCTATTATTATTAACTAGATAAAATATTAACAAAAAAATAATATAAGTTCATTACCTGTCTTAATATAAATACTGGAATAGTTAGACCGATATGATTATATTAGTTAACAATGGATTAATTTTATAAAACTAAGGGGTTTTCTATCCCATGATTTTATATAAAAATTCCTAAAATAACATCCTTATTTCACCAAAACAATTAAAATTTTCTTTGATATTTGGTTATTAAGATATTCCTAATAATTCTCGTAAGCGTTGACATGTTTCCTTGTATTTTAGAGTATATCATTGTCTTAGAAATGAAAAATATTATTATATTATTTAGAATCACTACTAGATATTAATAGGGTAAAATTAATATAATATGTAAAAATAATATATTAATTATTTCACATAAAAAACATATTAATTATTAAACCTATAATTGATAATTTTTATAGAATTTCTTAAGGATTCATTATAGTGTCTATGTTCTTTACCTGTATTTCTCTAAATCTAAATTACAATATTTCTTCCAAACCTTTCTCTAACACTATCTATAACACCATTGAACCTGGTCACCTAGAGCCAATGGGTTATTTGCCACATGGTAATTACATTAAATTCCCAAGATAAAGGTTTAATAGTGTTTAAAATACTAGATACATCGGCATTACATTATGACATGACATACTAAATCATTTGTGTGAAAATCATTATTCCTAAATTCTATCCATAGAGTTGATCACACATAATATTCCACTTCATTAAATGGGAAAATGGGGAAACATAAGAAATAATAAGCTAAGACACTTATTAAGGGATACCATACAATGGAATCTAACCCAACATATTAATTTCACAATCAATATAAATGGAACAAATAAATAATTCATTCCATATGACTACATATGAATAAAAAATATATGGATATCATGGAAATAGAAATAAATATTCCAATGGAAAATAATAAATGATTTCATAATGATGAAATGCATAATACCAGACATCATAAACATATCTTCAAGGCCTTGTGATAAGATTTCATACATAAAAGTGTAGGCATACACCAAATACTCGAACTACTTTGTCACATGAGACCCACCTATGCACTAAGGGGCTATATAATTACAGTCCCCACTCATCACTAAATAAGTAGAATGCATTACTCATATGAAAGTAAAAGATAAAAAATGCAATAAAAAATGTTCCCAAAGAGACCTCTTTCAAAAACATTTCTAAATAAATAACAATTATCCACATAAAATAATAGTTATATAGATTATCAATATTTTCCCAATGAAATGAATGGTACGACTATCAATGAAAATACACATTAACAAAAATATTTATGTATAGGTTACTTACACCATATAAGAAAAATGTATATATGGTAAAGTCAATAGATTCCCTCTATCAATTGAATTGTATGACTATCTAGGTAAATACTTTTTAATTAGAATAATTATGTACATGGTACTCACACAACATAGGATATAGGGATATACAATCAATGTGGTAGATTATATTAGTAAATTAATTAGTAAGGATGTCTAGGAGAATTATATAAAATCATATAATGAATAATTATGGAATCATAATGTTTAAATAAGTACCCATAACAAGTAAAGAATATGTAATTGTATTTATCAGGTACTTATAAAGATTAATATGATCAATGTGTTTAGAGAGTTTATTACATGTATTAGAAATATAATGAGATCAAAGTGTTTACGTATAAATACCATCTAAAATTATGATTATTTAATGAAACATATTTGATACTCATTGGAGATATAAAATGTCTTTAATAGAAGACCTCCAAATCAGTATGCATTGATGGAAAAGGTGTACTTGTTCCAAAAGAGAGTTTAATCCACATGGGACCTGATAAGGGATCCTATAGCTACATCACCATCACCCTTCCATAGACAATACCCATTACTTATAATTAATACAACCATAATACCATATATAAATGGTATATTTAGGGATTTAGATAATATAATTTAGGGCTATGGGTATGTTTGAGCATAGTAATGGCTTACGAACATAGCTTAATGTGAGTGAAATGGGTAGTCACATGGATATGATATCATAAAGTAAGTACATAGAGTGATATAAATTTTTTTTTGAGTGATAACTTATAAATTTAAATTCATATAATAATGTAAATGTAAACAAGAATTACAAAGAGAGGGAAAATGACTCTTACTCTAATAGGGAAATGACTTATGAAGGGTAATATGAGATGGATTTTGGGTATTATAAATTTGATAATAAATGAAAGGGGAATTTATAACATGTATATATAAGTAAGGGGGAATATTAAATTAAAGTTTAATTGATATTATAATAAAATATAGTTAAATTGGAAATGAAGAGGGTGGAATAATAACCCTTACGTCGGTATGTTAATGACATATTAAAAGGGTAATATGATAAGGATTTCATAATATATCATGTATAGAAGATAAATGTTATGATATTATACTTTAAATAAATGTATATCGTCAATTGAAAAGTAATTTTAAAAGTGTTTATTACAAAATTACTGCAATAGGAAAGTGAAATGATAGGAATATAAACCCGTACCTTACTTAACCTTCTTGGATTAGAACCAGACCTTTTAACCAAATTTTTTTTAAAATATTAAAGAGGGAGTTATGGTAATAATACATTGGGGGATCTATGAATATGGAATTCTGAATTTTTCATGGGATAAATGATAATAGGGGGTGTGTATTTATTGGTGTGGTGAGTGGAATTCCATGGAATAAAGTAATGTATATATTATTTTTCCATTATCTTAAGTGATCCAATACCTCCAATAGTGACACATTACCAACCTTAGTGCTTCAATATAAAGGTTAGTTCCAAAATTTGGGAAATATCTCTACCTTTACTGAGATGATTCATGATTACACACACATGATACAATATTTACCGCATTTTACCATATTTCACTATTGTTTACCATATTTTACTATTTTTACCAAAACACACAAAATTTCACCCCTTGGATAATTTTGAAATCCTGATTCCAAATATACAATAAATTATATGAAATTATTATTTCAAATATGGTAAATTCATCTTTAAAAATACCCACTAGAAATAGTTCTTATGCTACATATTTTACTCAAAACAACTACATTACTATTCTAATGACCACATTTTTACTCAAGTGAATTATCAAAAAACCCTTCAACTAAATATAAAGTAATGAGAGGAGAGATATAGTTACCCCCAAGTCCCACTTCTAGTAGGCCCCGAGTTG
Source organism: Viscum album (assembly GCA_963277665.1). Taxonomy (NCBI): domain Eukaryota; kingdom Viridiplantae; phylum Streptophyta; class Magnoliopsida; order Santalales; family Viscaceae; genus Viscum; species Viscum album. The sequence goes on from OY728119.1 coordinate 650,711,192, forward strand.
GTGACTAACATCAAGGGTATACAAATATCATGAAATGGGAGGCATTAACCTCTATAATAAAATAGGATCGGGAGATAAGATGAATCGTCTAAAAGAAACTACATGAAATAATATAAAATAAATCAAAACCATCCCACAATGAATGTATAAATAAATCTAATACAGATAAAAGTATCCAAAAGTAAATACCCAAAGGTAAATCTAGAGCAGCGATACAACAACGATCCCAAGATCAAATCTAGTAATATCCAGCATGGTCCACATAGTCCTCCAGGACCCCTAAAAATAAGTTTCTATATGTAGGGTGAGAAAATAGGTATACTCAGTAGGAAAACCAAAATCTATCACGCACATGTGAAATAAGCATTTTAATTCACCCATGAATAAACAACAGAACCAAAAAACACCTATACGATTATACTAACCAAATTGAGCCACACCAAGGAAGGATCACTAAATAATGCAATCCAAGTATAGTAACATAATAAGAATCATATCAATAAAGGGTACCCCACACCACTTTCCCACTAATTTGATGATCTCACACCACAATGTCACACGTCATGGCACTCCTATACCTTCTAAAAAATATATACCACCTCCCCAAATAATGTTCAGATCACATCATGTCCAAAAATACCTAGTAGATTTCCCCACATCACTACCACATCACATATTTCCTAAAAACAGTAAGTTAATCACATCATAACCATAACCATAGTAGTAGGGTATCATGAACATAAAGTACATTAACCTCATTTCTTCCTCCAACCATGCATGATCCCCACCATGAGCTTCCCCACAATATGTTCATATCACATATCTCCCGAGAAAACCTAGGCCACCTCCCCACAACACAGTCACTTCACATATCACATGAAAACACATAGGACACCACCCCACAATATGGTAACATTAAATCTCACCTAAAAACACCTAGTCCATCACCTAGTGAATAAATTGACCTATGAACATCACATAATATGTATATCTACTCACTTAGAAGAGAGAGTGGGGAAGATTAGGTATCTATCCATCCATCCTCACCACCGAGATGTTGGAAAAAACAATCCCAAGTGAAAATACTATTTTCAGAACATAGTGCTCAATGAGGGTGGGGTGCTTATAGAAATCATAGGGATTATAAAAATATTCACATATTTCCACAAACAATCCCAATCTATGGTTTCATAACCCAACACTAACCAACTAACCACATCACCACTTTCGTTTCCACCTCTAGATGCATAACACCACACAATACATAAGAAATATTTCAAATTTCCACCATTTCCATTATCCAACCCATTCATTTCATTATTTATAATCAACCACATTTAACAACAGATCCCATCATTTATTTGTTCATTAGTCATTTTCATTCCATTAACCAAACAAAAAAAACTATAATGACTTCAATTTTTCTAATTTTATTTTTTTAAATTAATTGGGAATATTATGAGACTCTATTATGAGACAACATGTGATTTCGAGGTCAAGTGTGCCTGAAACAATTCATTGAAAAATGTTTTGTTTTTAATATAATAAGACCATGAATTTTATTGAAAAGTGGAATGTATTTTAAATGTGTTCTTAGATCAGAAATTCGATGGCACCTTTGAGCTCATAATGATGGATTTACCATTGGAGCGACCTAATTTTGGTCGTAGTGGGTCATCTGAAGAAAAATTCACAAAGGACATAACCGTAAATAAAACAATTAAATTATTTTATTTTATTTTAAAATACAAATAACTCATAAATGGTAACTCGGATTAGAAATAAAAGACCACCGTTGAGTTCATAAGGGGGTGTTTTCCTTAGGTGAGGCCTAACATCAGTGAGCACGAGCCAACTGTGAAAGATAGTTTTTGGACATAAATGTCATTAAAATAATTTAATAAAAATTATTTTTGATGCATCATTGGTTTTATTTTAATATTTTATATTATGAGGAATCCAAGGTTAAGACATAACCTTGTAAATGTTTTGAGTTAAGGAGAAAAAACTCTCTCCAATGAACATCGACAGATTAGTGAATCAATATTAACAAACATTAGATTTGAAATATCTTGACTACGTTAATGATACGATGACCATTCTTCATCAGCGATCAAACCAAATCAAGGTAGGGTATTTTGGTTTTGATTATTATTTTCCCCATTTGTGAAAATAAATGATGAACATTGACCAACCAACAAACAGGTTGACTATTGGATTTCCCATTCTTTCGAGATGGGTGTAATTGTGGGTTTTTATTAAGGTTTTTGATTTGATATGATTTTGTGATCATTCTTATAGAATGGGACAAAGATCGAACAAACAGTGGTCGAGATTAAATCCATGGTTTGTTCCATGTTTGTTTTCTTCCCCTATGTTCTTCACATTCCTTGTGTTCTTTTCATTCTTCATTGTTTATGAACAGATGATTGTTGTGCCTTTGCTTCTCAGTGCAATTATCTGGACTCAAAGATCCAATGTCGGGATGAACTACTAGAGGTGCGACGATGAATGAAATGGACATATCGAAGTGAATTTAGAGATATCTCCATTCGATTGGTTATTTAGTGGGATGAGTCGTGATGTTGATCCAAGCCCAAGGTGATGGAGAATGTGACCCGAGAATCATAAAAGTGCGTCTGTTTAGAAAAACAGATCACCATAGTAGAACCGGTGGCCCGCAGAAGGGGCCACTGGAACACGACAGTAGCATACTGTTGCGATGGTATCTGAATGGACCAATACTCAACCAAAATTGGAGGAGACCATGGTAGCGGGGGCCATGGGGCAGGCAGGTGCAGTGGTCCTCTATGTTGAGCACAGTGGCGCTACATTAACTAGGGGCACATAGTCCAGCAGACCGTGTGAGACATGAAGGTCGACCCATGTGCATGGGATGAATCAGTGGGGCTTGGAAACAACCTATTGGGCCAGGTACCATTGGTCCAGTAGCCTATTAAGATGGGAAAGACTAGTCCCAGTGGTCTAGACCAGACCAGGTCGGGTCAGTTGGATCGGGTTGGGTCGGCCAACGGGTCGGGTCTGAACCTTTTTTAGTAAAACATCCATAAAATTCAATTGAATCATCCATTTTACAAGTCGTATGTGGATTTAGGATCCTTTTTACGAGGTGGTACTTTTTATATGTCTTGGTGGGTTTTTAGTAGGACCTGAAGAGGTTGGGAGCATGCTATTTCTCTATTATTATGTGGGTTCGACGCAGAATCCCATTCCCGTCATAGAGGATGACAACAGAGGTTGAGACCGTACCGTTGGTATTTTTCTATGAGGGTTCAATGCAGGATCTCATTCCCATCATAAAAAATAATCCATGTTTTGAAGTGAGTTGTCTCAAACCAACTTCAATAGTTGACTTAGCGGGTTGGAGCATGTGTCATACTGAAAGGCATGGTCGCTCCTCGCTTCTCTTTGTGTTACCTTATAAAGGGTTTGTAGAGATGGTGTGGACAATATTTACTAGGGAATTGCTCCCCTATCTAGGATGATGTTTCCAATAGGTTTAGGATTCCCCCCAATGAGCCCTAGGCATAGTGGACCCCCTATATGTGTATCGAGATTAGATTATTTCCATTCTATATGACTAGACCTGAAAATAATTTTTCGGGTAGTTTTCAGTGGTTGATACTTGGATGTATTGTATTGAGACACTGTGTATTAGTGATACTGATTGTATTATGGAAAATACATGACTTATCAAGACCATGCATCTTTGTGGATACTTTTGATATATATTTTATAAATGATTCTATTAGATATCTCAAGAAGTGAGATCTCCTGGAATGACCGTGCTATGAGTGAAACCATGTAGCTGGCAGTGGATGAGACTTCAAGGATTTTAATCCATTATGAGTATACTTGTATGTTATTATTATATGTGTTGTTGAAACATACCTATGTTGAGATAACTAAATCTTCTTAGTGGTATTTCCTTTTTGGAACTTACTTTGTGTTTTTGGGGTGTGCTACTGAGTATTGTTTTACTCACCCCTGTAGAGGATTTTCCCGCACGTGTTGTGTCTTGTGCAGAAGATCAAAACATTGATGTTTTCCTTGGTAAACCAGGACCATGTGATGCTTGGAGAGACCAGATAGTCATAGTGTGCTTCTATGTCTTCAGACAACTGACCAATACCTTTCTCTTATGGTAGGGTTTTCTGTAGATGAATTTTAAGAACTCATTCATACAATTTGACAAACACGTTCTTTTGGTGTACTTGTATTATAACCCTAATTACCTTCTAGTTTTCTACTATCATACTCTATTGTTGGTATCTTAGTGGTATTCATTCTTGTTTACTTAGTTTTTTTATATTTCAGCATTTTGGTCTTGGAGATGTGTGCATATGTATATCTACTTAGGAAAAATCATCCCATTTGTGGGTTATGCCTACTCAGTGTTAGTCGCCAGCCCCTGGCCTATTGGATGTTGTATTGGGGTTTTCACGACATGGGACCCTATGGGATGGGTTGTGACAGAGTTGTATCAGAGGGGGTCAGTTCTACTTTAGGACCGAGAGTATCTGATATTGGTTTGTGGCAACAATTTTAAGTGTTTCAAGTTCATTTTTCATGCTAGGGACTCCAGTGTTGGTGAGGCGGTTGACGTATCCATACACCATGACTCTGGACACCTGATTATCAACTTGAAAGATGAAAAAACTAGTTGTAGGAAAAAAATAAAGGTACATGCATCTTGTAGGAATGAGATGCGTTTTCCATGTCCTTCTTGAGTCAGCTCACCAGGTATATGCTTTTGATCGTGATACATCTCGTTTTCTTACAGGATGTATTCACAATGCCTGTTAGTGAGTCTTTCATAGGAGGATCAAGAGTTCGGCCTAAATTTTGATGAGGCCTCCCTGAGGGGAGTCAATCACAAAGTAGTTTTTCTTCAGGATGGTCAGAAGGTGGCACTTTCTCATATTAATCAGTTCGTATACCCACCTCCAGTGGTTCAAGTGGAATAAGCTTTCCAGGCTGAGTCTTGCATGGATATTTTGGCATTGAATGATGATAAATAGGTTATGAGAATTTATCATAGGATTCTAAGGAAGCGATATCTAGGGATGTAGGTTCAATAGGACCTAATGATAGTAGGTTCACGATATAAGCTGCAGAACGGAAGGTTTATTCGGAGGCCCTAAGGGAACCTCAGTTCCCAGAAAGGGATAATTTTCTATGCTTGTCAGGGGAGAGGACATCTCATGTGATATTTTCCTATTGTTCAGGATATAGTCAGAGAGGTGGTTGATGAACTCCCAAGGAAGTGTCATTGGTAGGAGTATATTTATCCTTCAAGCGGTGGACATGGAAGAGGAGCTAGGGAAGTAGTAGGAGTTGGCCAACATTTTGATGTGTTATCACCACCACCCCTAGGTGGTCAATACCAGACTCAGGGAGTTGGAGTATAGGGGAGGAGAAAGTTGAGGATGTCGAGTATTATGACCCTAGGACTCTAGGAATGGTTCAAGGTACTGTATGTGTCTTTCTAATTTTGTTGTAGTAGATAGAAACATATGCTAGTTATTTCCTTTCCCAGCGCTTTCCTTGTTTGACACTTAGAGATTCTAGATAAATAGGTAACTTGGACCTTATGATTAGAGACACCTACTAGAGGAGACTCGATGATCACACAATATTGCCAATAGGGTGACCTGACTCTTAAAGGTGAGAGTTTTGGTTGGGATATCTTAGTAGTAGCGTCGAGGCCTAATAATGAAATTCTTGGTATGGAATAGTATCCATAGATCATGCTCAGATTGATTGTTTTAAGAAAAGGGTGTGGTTTGTCTATGGTAATAGAACTAGTTTTTCCTTTTTATTGGTGAAAGGGAAATCCTTACAGCTCAGGTTGCACTCACACAAAGGAGGGTCTAACAGATTAATCTTCAGTTGGCTACCCTGACCTTCAGAGCAATGGATGTTTTGAGTCCTCAGTTTCTCATAATGGCGGCAGAGTATAAGGATGTATTCCCTGAAGATGTTCCAGGTTTACCTCCACACTAAGAGATAAACTTATGTGTTGATATAAACCCCGAGATGATAATAATATATACACTAGCATATCAGATTGTTCCTATAGAGATTCATGAGATTAGGGTGTAGTTGGAGGAATTACTGAGGAAGGGATTCATAATACCCAATACTTCACCCTGGGTAGAACCTGGTGGTCTTCATTGATAATGTCCTAGTGTACTCGAGGTCCAGAAAGAGCATGTGAGACACTTGAGGATGGTAATAGACACACATCGAGAGCCCCACCTACATGGGACACTCTTGAAGTTTCAGTCATGGATTTGAGAGGTCTTTTTTTTATCTGGGACACATCATCTCAGAGACTATATTTAAAATGGATCTAGAAAAGGTTGAGGTAGAGTTTGAGGAGCTCTCCCCTCTTGAGGTTTCTAGAGGATGGTGTAGGGTACATAGTGTTATGTGATGCATCAGGAACTAGGCTTGGTTGTTTCCTTATGCAGAGGAAAGTGATGATTGCCTATGGTTCATGCTAGTTGAAATCACATGAGTAGAACTACACAATCTATGACCTTGAGTTAAAAGCATTTGTCTTCACATTGAAGATGTGGTGAGACTACCTGATGGGTGAGTAGTTTATCATCTACTTTGACCAAAAGTGTCTCAAGTATATCTTCTCTCATAAGTATTGGAACTTGAGAGAAAGGAGATGGATAGAGTTCCTCCTAGACTATGACTTGAAGATTATCTATATTCCTAGAATGGGGAATGTGGTAGAAGATTCTCTTAGCAGGAGATCTAGCCTACAGTTGCTAAACGAGGAATCATATCAGTTATCCTCGCTGTAGATATCCATTGCGGATCGAATTGGAGCAGCTTATCTCCAGTCAATGATTGTCACCCCTCCACTCTTATGGTGAGTAAGGGAGGCACAACATAGAGATACTAACTACAAGTCTCTACACGCTCAAATTTCTATAGGTAATACCCCTGATGAATATTCAGAAGGTGGGGAGAACACTGTTCTTTTTAGAGGACACATGATGATACCAATGGTATTTCAAGAGGAGGTTCTGAGGGATTTTCATTTATCCCAATTAACAGTACATATTGGTGTGTAAATGATGTACCGGGACCTTTAATGTCAGTTTTCCTGGCTAGGGACGAAGATGGAATTTGTAGAGTTTTTGTCTCGATGCCTTACTTGTTGACAAGTAAAGGCTAAGAATCAGGTTCTAGCAGGTTTGAATCAACCCCTTGTGGTACATGAATGGAAGTGGTAGTGTGGGATAATAGTGTACTTTGTCATGGGTTTACAACTCATGTCTAGGGGGCATGATACCATATGGGTGATCGTTGACTGACTCACCCTATAGGCCCACATCCTAGATATCTGTGAGTAGAGTTTAGTAGACATCATAAGACACATGTACATGCATGAGATAGTTTGACTCCATTGAGTTCCATCGATGATTGTTTCAGATCCTAATAACTAATTCACATCTCGGTTGTGGGAGGGATTACATGATGCATTATGAATCAGTTATTCTTGAGCACAACGTTTCATTCATAGGAATATGGATAGACTGAGTGGACGATTCAGGCCTTGGAGAACTTAATATGATATTACATGTTATGTTTTGGCCATAGTTGGGAGGATCTCCTACCTCTGGTGGAGTTTTCGTAAAACAATAGCTACCCATCCATTTTTGGTATGAGACCATTCGAGGCTTGGTACATGAAACCATGCAGGTCACAACTTTGTTGGAATGACCTATGAGAGTTAACACTCATGGGCCCATAGTTGGTAAAAGAAACTACAGAGAAGGTGCATATCATATAGGAGTGGATGAAGACTTCACATATCTATCAAAAATTTTATGATGAGAGGTGACAAAGGCCTTTGGAGTTTGAGGAGGGAGAACATGTGTTCTTTTGGGTCTCTCCTTAACACAGGATATGGAGATTTGGTTGGGATGAAAATATATCTCTGGTGTTCATCAACCATTTCATAATAATTCATAGAGTTGGTGAGGTGGTGTACTTCTTGGATCTACCCCCACAGTTGAATCGGGAACACGACATCTTCTATGTGTCTCAGCTGAGGAGATACGTGCATAACCCATCACACATCATTGACTGGGGTGAGTTGGACCTTGACGACGGGGAGACTTTTTTTGAGTACCCAGTTGTGATCAAGGATTTATAGGAGGGGATACTTCATGGGAATTTGATTTCTATGGTGCATATTTGGTGGTAGCATGAGAATCTCTAGGAGAGAACATGGGAGCAGGAGGCTCAGATTCATGCTCAGTACCCTCGATTTTTTGAGTATCCGATTGTTTTTTCTTTTAGGGATGTAAAGTCCTAAGGTGGGGAAAATTTAATGACTATAATTTTCCCAATTTTTTTTAAAAATAATTGGTAAAATTCCAAGTCCAGGAAATGAGACAACATGCGATTCCGAGGCTCAATGTACCAAGAAATATTTATTGAAAAATTTATGTTTTTAATAGCACACATTTGTGAATTTTATAAAAAGTGGAATATATTTGAAAAGTATACCCATATCAAAAATATGAGGGAATAGTTAAGATCAGAATTTCAGCTTTACCATAGGCCCGACCTAACTTTGGTCGGCACATGTCCTCTGAAGAAAAAGTCACAAAGGATGTAACCATAAATAAAATAATTAAATTAAATTATTTTATTTTAACATCCTAATAAATCATAAACATTAACTCAGGTTTTAAATCTGAGACTACTGTTGAGTTCGTTAGGGTTTTTTCCTTAGGCAAGACTTAACATCGGCTAGAATTGGCCAGTTGTGAAAGGTAGATCTTGGACGTAAACATCATTAAAAAAAATTAATAAAAATTATTTTTGACGCAACATTTGTTTTCATTAAATATTTCATATTTTCAAGAATCTAGGGTTATAACATAACCCTAAAAATCTTCTGAGTCAAGGAGACAGAGCTCTCTCTAACAAACACTGACAGATTAGTAAATCAAGAACAAAAAACCCAAGATTTGAAGGATCTTGGCCACAACGACAAAGTGGAGATTTTTCTTCATCATAAATTGAACCTAATCAAGGTAGGGTGTTTTGGTTTTGATTATTACTTCCCCAATTCTTGAAAATCAATGACGAACACAGATCAACCAATGAACAGGTTGACCCTCAGATTTCTCATTCTTGTGGGATGGGTGTAATTGTGGGGTTTTATCAGGGTTTTTGATTTGATATACTTTCATGATCATTCTATGGAATGGACCACAGCTATAATGAAAAATGATTGATGTTTGATCCATGGGTTGTTCCATGTGATTCTTCTTCCTCAATGTTATTTGTGTTCTTTTTGGTTTATGAATGGTTGATCGTAGCGGCTTCAGTTCTTGGTGAAACAATCTTAAATCGAAGATCCAATGTCAGAATGAACTACAAGGTGTGTGAAGAAGACAGAAAACAAATATCGAAGCGAGTTATTAGATATCACCATTTGAGTGGTTTTTTATTCAGGATGAGTTGTGACATTGATACGAGCCCAATGCAATGAAGAACGTGACTCTAGGATAGAAAACATGCCTATGTTTTGACAAATAGAGCACCAGAGAAGAACATGTGGCCCACGGAAGGGGCCACCAGTGTGTCGGAGTCAGCCACAAGGACCACATATCGACCATGGTTGGAGGAGCCCTTAAATGTGGGGGCCCTAGGGTAGGCAGATGCAATGGCTGTCCACGTTGAACGTGGTAGTGCCGCATTAACCAGGGGGCATGTGGTCCAACAGACTGCATGCAGTATGAAGACTGGACTATGGTCATGGTCCAGATCAGTGGTTCCAGGCTGATCTAGTGGACCAATAGTCTATGACCCATCTGTCTAGTAGACCGGGCCTAGTAACCTAACGGTCTAGTCTGGACCAGTTCGGGTCGGCCGAACTAGGTCAGGTCAACAGTCAGGTTGGGTCAGAACCTTTTTCAGTAGAATATCCATAACATTAAATGAAGCATCCATTTGATGAGCCATCTATAACATTGATACCCTTGAAACGTGGTGGTTCTTTTGAGATGACTTGGTGGGTTTTTAGTTGGACCAAAAGAGGTTGGTATAATTCTATTTTTCTATTTCTATGAGGGTTCGATGTAGGATCTGGATCCCGTTATAGAGGATGACAATAGTGGTTGAGGGAATACCCTTCAAATTTTATTATGGGGGTTCAATGAAAAATATCATTCCCATCATAAATAATGACCTGTGTTCTGAATTTACATCTCTCAGCCCAACTTTGATAGTTGACTTCGTGGGTTGAAGTATATATCATACAGAGAGGCTCGGTCGGTCCTCACTTCTCTTCGTGTTACCTTAGATAGGGTTTGTGGAGAAATTGTGACCAATATTTACATGGGAAACACTCCCCTATCTAGTATTGTGTTTTTAGTAGGGCTAAGAGAACCCCAGTTATCCTTGGGAATTTTGGACCCCCTATCTATGTATCAATATCAGATTCTTTCCATTCTACGTGACCACACCTTACGAGCGTTCATCAGTCAGTTTTTAGTGGTTGTTGTTTGGATGTGATGTATCGAGACTCTATGTCTTAGAGAGACTGAATGTATCATGGAATCTACATGACCTTTTGAGACAAATTTTTTTTGGTTACTTTTGGTAGACCTATTCTATGTGCTTCAATCAGATAGCTCGAGGATTGAGATCTCCTAGGAGAAGCATATTATGAGGGGAATCCTGTAGCTGCCAGTGGATAAGACTTCAAGGCTTGGAATATTTTATGAGTATACATAGATGTTCTTATTATATGTAATTTTGACACAAAAATGTATTGATATGACTATATATTCTTAGTGGTGTTTTCTTTATGGTATTTACTTTTTGTTTTTAGGTTATCCTAATGAGTATTGTTTTACTCACCCATTCAAGGGTTTTGTCCGGACATGTCATGTCTTGTGAAGATGATAAACACTTTTATGGAGTCCTAAGTGGACCAAGACTAGATGGTTCTTGGAGTGACCATACAATCGATGTGTGCTTCTATGACTTCTAACAGATGACCAGTACCTTTCCCTTCAAACAGGGTTTTCTATGAATGAGTTTCAAGAACTTGTGCATTCACTTCGGAAGACTCTTTCTTTTGGTGGACTTGTATTCTGACCCTATTTACCTTCCAGTTTTTTACTATCATACTATTTTGTTGGTATCTTAGTGGTATGCATGCTTGTTTACTTATTGTTTTTAGATTTTATCATTTTGGGCTTGGAGATGTGTGTGTGTACAGGTTCTTAGGAAAATGCCCCCCATTTCTAGGATATTTCTACTCAGTGCTAGTCGCCAGCCCTGGCCTATTGTTGGTGGGCTTGGGGTAGTCACAACACAAGCCACTCTGGGATTGGTCATGAAAAAAATAATTTCAATAGTTATTAAATAATTATTCAAACATTACATGATCTTATAGTACAATGTAAACACACATAAAAATCAGCTCATCATCCCCATCATACCATCGCCTTGATGCCCCCCAAGCAAGAAAAAAAATCTCCACCTCAGCATCCCAATAGCACAACCAAACAAACCACGACCTCAACACCCTAAAAGCACATAAAAAAACTGCCACCTCACTACCCCAAACGAACGACCAAAAAACCACCGCCTCACTATACCAAAGAACGTACAAACAAACCACCCCTAGACACCCCAAAAGAATGAACAAAAAACAACCACCTTATGTACTCTATTTTATCCCAGGTGATTATTTTTACTCACTTAATGTATTTATTCAATTTTTTTACCTCAAAGTCATGATAAATGGTTTGTGGGTGATTCTTCATGATCTCAATCAATTTTATGTTTGTTTTGTGTATATGGGGCTTGTTTACTGGTGTGGTGGTGATTATTTTTATATCGGGGATATGTTGTTGATGGATTAGTGTGATTGATGGTGCTTCTCTAATGGTGTTTTGATCGATGGTGGGATGAAGTCTGATGGGTTCTCCCTGATGTGTTGGAAATGATATAGAGGTGAGCATCTATCTTCGGGTGTGGATCAAAGAGACTTGCACCTCAGGATGTGAATCAATAATGCATTATGTAATTCAATATGTGGATCGAGGGGTGATACTGGTTTCTACAACATTCATAACAAAAACAACAATCAAAACATATACCATCTATCATAAAAAAAAATCCCCTAATGACCAAAATTTTCAGCAGGACATCATGCCCATACAATCTATCTTATCAAAGTAATATTGAATATGTAAAAGAATAAAAAACATTCCCCCTTTCTCTCTTCAATTTCAACTATCCCATTATTTATATTTTATTATTCTAGATCAACCATATCCCATAGAAAAACAAGAGTAAACCCCTCCCTCATGATAGAAAATAAAGAGAAGTAAGGGATTCCCAAACATAAAGAATCTTTCTGATTTCAATGCACACCATAGGGTGAAGAAGAACTGCTTGAAAACCACTACCGCACCACAAGATCACAAATCAAAATACACCATATCAAAGGATTATAAAAAAATATCCCAACTCACACCCCAAACCAAAATAACATTACCACATTGAATCCCCGAGAGACAGATGAAAGAAAACCATAGGGAGGAGAGTAGAACTCACCATGTATCACCAACAAGCATCCATCAAAACCAATGGATCTATGTAAGGGAAGGAGGGTTGAAAGATTATTCAAAATCACCATGGGTTCTCTCAGAACAAGTGGGTAAGAATTCATGGTCGGGTGAAAACAATTGGCTGATAAAATGGATTTAAAACCTAGATCATGCTATTTTCATGTTGTGTTATACATTCATAACATGCACTACTACAAAATATGGTTTATCTAGTTCTAGGGCTTTAGCATTGCTAGTTAAAAGCACCATTAAAAACCTCCTTTTTCAGTGATAGAAAAATCACTGTTCAAGGCGATCTTTAAAAGTTCTAAAAAGCACTGTTAATGGGAGAGATTTATCAATTCTTGTAAAAATTTCTGACAGAGCACCCTTATCAACACTAGTAAGAAAGTGATGATAAAGGGGACGTTTATGAGAACTTTTAAAAAAGTTCTCATAAAGGGGTGGGGGGATTTATCAATGCTTGAAAAAAAGTGCTCATAAAGGAGGGGTATTTATCAGTGCTATTTTACTAGCGCTAATAAACGGTATATTTCAAAAAAAAATATTTTTCATTAAAAATAATATATAAATATATAAATATATTTTTATTGATATTAAAATAATATAAATTTTATAAATATGTTTTAGATAATGTTAAATAGGAATTTACACATAATATATAATATATTTAGTTAAAATGGATTAATAAATTATTTAAAAAATATTTTTAATTAATAATCTTCTAACTATTATTGAGTAATAGTCATTTAATAATAATTCGAAGCTAAATAAATCAAAAAATTAATAAAAGATCAAAAATAAGTTGAGAATGTAACTGAAGCTTAAAATGGACATAAATTTTGACCTAGGTGTCCGTTTGGGCTCTAAAACATATCAAATCGAAGTTTATGATGAGTTTTATTCCCTAGATACTAAAGGGATCTTATTCATGTTTTTGAGGCCAAAAAAGACCCAAAAGGCCTAAAAAACTAAGTTTTTAGTCAGCTTAGCCTTAATTTTTTAACATCCGATGAAATTTCAGCCTTATTTAAGGGGGTATTTCCCCTCCTTTTCAGTGGAGAATGAATTTATTCATGGGGATTACATTCATATTGATATTATTATTTTTAAATTTTATCACTTTTTATATTGTAATATTATTTATATTAAAATATATAACAATATATACATATTTATTTATATATTCACAAATAAAAAATTAATTTTTAAATAAATATTTAAACCTATTTACATATAAAATATATTTATCAATATATAAAACTTATTTAATTAAAAACTAATATCCATTTTATTTAAAATAAAAAAGAATGAATATTTATATACATATGCAATTAATGTATATATATATATATATATGTTTGTCTATGTATATTGACAAATAGATATATATTTATCTATATATTCTAATATATGTATATAAATATTAATATATAACATATTTAAATAAATATAAACATGTATAATTATATTTATAGATGCACACACAAATATATAAATATATATATGTATATATGTATTTATAAATACAGACATACAAAAAAATATATTTTATATATGTATTTATAATATATATATATATAAACATACATATAAACATATATATAAATATATGGATAAAAAATGCAATGAAATATATATAAATATAAATACATATAATAAAATGTAAATCAAAACAATATAGGGAAGTAGAAATGGCGTTGGTGTATAAGCTAGAGGTCTTAGGTTCGAAACTCACTAGATGTAGGGTACACGTGAGAGGGTGGGATTATCTAAAGCACTAATATGGGGATCATTGATAAAGGTGGTTGTGGTGAGAGGGGGGGGGGGTGTTGGAAGCACTAATAGAAAGGTGGGGTCATGAATAAAAACAATTTATCCCCTTTATCAGTAGGGCCTTTATTAAAATTTTTTAGCACTATTAAAGGAGTTTATCAGTACTTTTGACGAGAACTGTTAAAGCCAACCCTTTAATGTCGCTCGCATTATTAGAAATTCTATATCACTGATAAATCCCTTTTACTAGCACTGTTAGAGGCCCAATTTTCAGTAGTGATGTAATTCACTGGATTTCTAAAAATTTTCAATTTCATCAAAAATCACATCGCCTCATCCAAAATTGATTACATGTCATGAATTACACTTTCACGATGTGAATCCATCTCATGGGTTTCCCCTATGCCCATATAAAAGCTGTGAACCAGTCATCTACACAAGTCGTGAACCATCAATTCAAGTCATGTAATGATTTCACGACGTGAATTTTCTGTAACAGCTCTACTGTACCTCCAACCACCACATTAACTAATCAAAAAAACCTCCAACACCCAAAACTGACAAAGGAATAGTCCAGAAAGGCACATTACATTACATAATATTTCTATCAAACAATTCTCATCATCAATATTCCAAAACCAAGCCTAGAAAGAAAGGGGTTTGAAAAACCACCCCGCAAGATACCTCTTAAGGATCTCATCATTCATAAAATGTAACCACAATCCCATCATGCCAAACTAAATGTCCACAAAACATTTTGAAAACCTTATCAACATACAACTGCATCCCCACAACCATCCAGCCTCCATACATCCCAAACTAACTACCATCATGACCAATAAAACATACTACCCGGAACATACAAATTAGGGGATTCCATCCTCTATGTTAAGATACTATCTTCTTTGGATGACATTGACTCATCCACATGGTCTTAATAACATAGTAGTATAATGTGTCTTGATTTAGAATCATTTCATCCAATTTTCATATGTCGGAAATTTATCATGTATCACACATCACAAAACACATATCACATCAAGGGAAAAAATACATCTCATAAAACCAAAAGGTCCATACATCACATCATAAGAAAAATGGAACAAAAAAAACTCAAAATAACTTCGGGTAATGGGAATGTATCTACACCTTGCATTCCCAACTCTCCACTTTTCCACTATGCCTCTACAACATGTAGAACAAAGGGATAGTTCATCCTCATCACACTTTCTTCCAGTGATCTTGGATCTTTACTAGTCATTCCACAAACGTCACATCATCCTCGATATCCAACTCTCCCCAGCCAATGATTTGGGATTCATCATGAAGATATCGATGAAACTGAGAGATGTGGAATACATCATGGATCATCTCAACTCGTGGTGGACATCACAACCAATAATAACCTTTCCAAATCACCCCAACACCTCAAAAAGACCAAAAAACATGGAAGAAATCTTACCCCCATGCCAAACCTTCACCCTCATGCTGAGGAGAAACTTTTAAGAACACATGGTCCCCAACCTTGAACTCTAAAGGCTTCCTACTGTGATTGAAATAAAACTTATTCCAATCGTATGCTACTTTCATCCTCTCATGAATAAGAGAAACCTTTTATATTGTGATCTGTACCACATTGAGTCTAAGAATAGATGCCTCCTCAACCTCTATCCAACACAATAGAGAATGAAACAGTCTCCCATACAAAGACTCAAACAGAGCCATTCTAATGGATGAGTGATAAATGTTATTATAAGAAAACCAAACCAAGGGAAAGTGTCATACACAATATCCCACAAAATCCAAGATGCATGCCCACAACATATCCTCCAACATCTGGATGGTCCACTCTATTTTCCCATCCTTCTAAGAGTGAAATGAAGTACTAAGGCATAATTGAGTTCCAAAATCATACTGTAATATCCTACAAACTGATGAGGTAAAACACATGTCCTGATCCAAGATAATTAACCTTTAAACTCCATGAAACTACACCAACTATCCACGTACCTATTTTATAAATAATCCACTACTCTTGAATCCTTGATTGTTAAGAAGTGGGCCGATTTTGTAAACCAATCCTTGATCACCCAGATAACATCACAACCTCCCTGAGCTCGGGGTAACCTTGTGAAGAGATCTATTTAGATGTCATCCTATTTTCATTCAGGAATATCTAAAGGATAAAACATATTGTCAGGAATAGGATTATCTACCTTTACCTACTTGAAAACAAAACACCTTTTCATGAACTCTTCCACTGCCTATTTCATCCCAGGCCACCAAAAATGAATCCTCAAACCATGGTACATCTTGAAAACTCTTGGTTGTACTTACAAAGGTGAGCTATAAAACTTATCATGAACACCCTTGTACATTTATTCTGAAACAAAAAACCTCCTATGAAACAAAATCCAGTTCTGACTATCCTTCAACTATCTCTTTGGAGCATCACCATGGACAACACAATTGTGCACACATCTAACTCCGAGTCTCCCCACTAAGATTCCACCACCCACCACATCATAGAAGATTAAAATTTCATCTATAAGAAACAACTTCAACCATAATCCGCCATTGAATCTAAGTTTAAGGCTTCTAAATCATCCATTTCCCTCCAATAATCACTATAATTTTTGAACAACATACTTCCATGAATTTGTGATCAAATATTCAGAAACAACAATAAATGTTTCTTTGGTGTAAGATATATCAAAGTCATAATCCTGAAGAAACTCCATCCTCATTCACTACTGAAAATTAAGATCATGTTGAGAATAGATACACCTAAAACTCTTATGATCTGTGAAGACAAAAAAGTGCTCCCAAAGATGTAATATCGCCATAACTTCAGTACAAACACAAAATATACTAACTCCAAATCATGGGTGGAATAGTTAAACTCATGGATATGTAACTTCGTACACTCATAAGAGATCATTTCTCTCTTTTTCATGAATATTTATCCCAATACCAAATGGTAAGAATCACAAAACACATCAAACATCACTCCCTCTTCATGCAATTAAAGCATTGGAGCACTAAACAACTCCCCATTTAGGTAACTGAACACTTCTTGATACCATCCAGTCCACATAAAATCCTGATTATTCCTTGTTAATACTATAAATGGGGATGTAACTCAATATAAATCATCCATAAACCTCTGATAATAGTATTCAAGACCATGAAAACAGTGCACCTATGCCACATTCTTAGATGATTCCTAAGAAAAAATCACCTCAAATTTCAATAGGTATGCTACCACAACCTACTGAGATGGTACATGCATGAGTAAATGAACCTATCACGTCTAAAACTTACACTTGGAAAACATTACAAAGATTTGGTGGCATTGAATAGCCTATAAGATAGGTCTGAGATGATCAAAATTATACACCTTTTAACCTTGAGTTTTTTAGGATACCATTAATGAGTATAATGATAAAATTTTCCAAGAACTCATGAAACATGGAGTTTATAATCCCCATGAATATAGATGGTGTGTTTTTTAATAATGAATGGAATGAATATAAACTCAAAGTGCCCATACCTTTATCTGAAGGTAGTATTTTGGATATCTCACTACTTCACCCTCAATTTGTGATATCCAAATCACATATCAATCTTAGAAAACCAACTCACCCTTCTCAACTGGTCAAAAATATCATTTATCATTAGGAGAGGGTAACAATTCTAGACTATTGACTAATTCAACCTCTGGTAGTCTATGAAAAATTTCAAACTACCATACACCTTAGTGGTGAAAAAGAATAGAGCACCCCATGGTGACACAATGAGTTTTATAAAACACTTATGCATTAGACCATCTATTTGAATACTCAACTCCCACAACTCAGAAGGTTCCATACGATAAGGATCCATTGAAATCAAAGATTCACCAAGCTGCATGTTTATCCTGAAACCAACAACACATTAAGGGGGGTAGTTTAACAACCTTGTTAGAAAAAACATCTAGAAACTCCCAAAATAACTTGGGGTACTTCACTATAACAACATCCACTGATTCCACTGATAACTCATCAAACAAATAAAGAAGGGGATATACACATTGAATTCCCACATAACAACCCCATTTTCCAATGAAAACCACATGCTAGCAATCCAAATCCAAGAAAACTAATATCCTAAAAAATAAGACAATACATGTATGTAATATGACTAATAAATTTTTAGTATGACATCTTATGACTATATTTTTATAATGAAAATATCCCCACTAGAATGATGTGGTCCCATCATCAGTCTACACCCTCGGTACACATCAAACAATATGGTATGGACTTTGATTGGAGTAGTAAACACTAGGGGCATGAGAATACTCTCTACATCTATTACCAAATCATGGACTAGAGTGGGTGAAACAAAGGAGTGTGAATCTGCTGACTCAAACAAGGCATTAAAAAGAGTAGACAACAAACTGAGAATACCTCAAATGATATGTGGCCCATCTTGCACTGGTTCCTTCGATGTGTGAAAGTGGCCACACCAAGATCATATACCTCTCTAATTATGAGAACCTCGATGACCACACTTAGGTAGAGGTCCTTGAACATGATGAAGATCATGAGGTGAGCCTATACCCACTTTATATATCCTTAGTGAAGCATAAAACTGCTACCCCGACTACTGAAATGGCCTCACTGGAAGCTACTTATAAGGATGGAACTAAACCTATCCATCTCCACCAAACTGCTCTTGGGGAAAAAAGGGAACTGGTTTTGGAAATGGCCATAAACCCCATAATAAAAAAACACTTGGTTGATATCTCTAAGAAAATAATGGAAATCACTGGCCTTAGAAGTCCATAAAGAAATATACTGAGGTCAACCCCTCACTGGTTGAATCCTAAAAGGTTCTAGTGTCTGAGACCATCCTATAACAAACCTTCTCCTTGAGGAATCCTATTCCTAGAGAAACCCTATTCCTCAAAGAACACCTTGAGGAACCCTGCTGATTCCCCTATCATTATAAACCGCTTCACGAGTGCATTTGATCAATCACCTATACCTTCTTATGAACATAAAAATAAATCATTATTGTAAAAGGTGTAACTGCATAATGGACAGAAATATAGAGTGCCTCCTCTTGATGTATCACACATGAATCCTCGTCTCAAAAAAGATATGTAAAAAATATAGATGGTATTTGAACTTGATTCCCAAATCCTTCATTGAAATACTCCCATACCGAAGATAAATACGCTCCTAGCACTTCACTGACTTCATAGTTGAAGAAAGAAACTTTGCCCCAAACTATTTCTAAAATTTGACCCATAAAATCTTTTCCTCTTTCTTCTCACCTAGATACAATGACCACCACTGATGCGTAACTCCCTGCGTATGAATAACTGCTAAAGGGAACCAGTATCCCACTGGTCCCTAGACAAAATGAAAGTGATCTAGATCTCCTCTATCCAACTCTCTATCACCACATCTGAAGCACTACCCTATTACTTATCCAAATCTTACTTCTAGAAAGCATTTAAGATCCTCTTCAAAGCATCCTCCTCCTCTATCAGATCAACCCCACGGTGATCAACCAGGTCAACCTGCTAAACCTATACTTCATTAACCACATGTAGATTATTTCTAGGATACATAGATGAAAGAGGAAACATGTATTTCCTAATATCAGGTAGTATGTAATTTTATTTAGATTCATTTTAATTCACTTTATTCATGTTAACCTTCCCAAAAAAACCAACTCAAATAAGAACACAAGTAATCATGATTCATGAACCTCTCCTAGGTCTATATATTGAAAATAGGTCTACCTAAATTCGTAATTAAATAAGATCATATTACATACACTAGATCATGAGGGTCCCTAAAATCCAATGTCCCAGCCAGTCTCCCTAAACAATGTCACACACTAAGGTCAACTAACAATGTTTCCATACAAACACATGAAACCATCACTATGACTAACCCCAAAATCCATCCTATCTCTGAACCATCACCTATGATATCATTCTGTCATGATCCTCTCCCACTAAAGACACCTCAATGAGGGGAGAGAGATAATGAACCCCATGTCCCACATATAGTAGGCCTTGGGTTTTTGACTTCCACTGAGGGTATAAAAATATCAGGAAATGGGAGGAATTACCCTCTATAATAAAATTGGATTGAGTGACAAGATGAATCAACCATAAGAAACTCCATAAAATAATATAAAAGAGACCGAAACCATTCCACAATGCATGTATAAATAATGCTAATACTAATAAAAGTATCCAAAAGTAAATAACCAAAGGTAAATCTAGATTAGTGACACAATAAGTATCCAAATATTAGAGCTAGTAATGTCCATAATGGTCCACATAGTCTTCCAGGAAACCTAAAAATTAGTTTATATACATAGGGTGAGCATATAGGTATACTTAGTATAAAAACCAAAGTCTCTCATGCATATTCCAAAGAAGTATACTAATGAACCATGAGCAAATAGTAGAACAAAACAACACTTATACGAGTATACTAACTAAAACCAGCCTCACCAAGCCACGTTCACCAAATAATGAAATCCAAGTATAATAACATAATAAGAACCATATTGATAAAGGGAACCTCTCACCACTTTCCCATTGATTTTCTGCTCTCATGACCCAACATCGTACATCCTATCACTCCCATACCTTCTAAATAATATATACCACCACCCCACAACAAAATCACACCACATAATGCTCTAAAACACTTGGTCGACCACCCCAAAACACGGTCACATCACATATCATCTGAAAATACATGGTCCATCACATCACATCCATAACTAGAGAAATAGGGTATCATGAATATGAAGGAAATAATCCTCATTCCGTCCTATAATATACAACCCCCACCATAAGCCTCCCTACAACATGATCATATCACATATATCTCAAAAGAACCTGGGCCACTACCCCACAACACAGTCAAATCACATCTCGCCCAAAAACCCATGGTCCATCACCTAATGCACTAACAAAACTCCAACCATCACAACTTGTGAATATCTACTAACCTAGAAGAGAGATAAGAGAAGAGCGGGTAGCCAAATATCCATCTCCATCACCGATATTTTGGAAAAAACACACACCATGTGAACATACAGGTGTCGTCACATAGTTCTCGATGTAGGTGGGGTGTATATATAAATCACAAGGAATATAAAAATATATACATATAGCCACACACAATCCCAACCGAGGGTTTTGCAACCAAACACTAACCAACTCACCACATCCCCACTTTCACTGCCACCTCTAGATGCATAACACCACATAATCCACACGAAATATTTCACATTTCCATCCAATTCCAGTATAAAACCCATTCATTTCATTATTTCGCATCAAACATATTTAACCACACAACCCATCATTTATTTTTTCATTAGTCATTTCCATACCATTAACCAAACCAACCCCCATTCATTTCAATCACTATTAAATAATTTTTAGAACACCACTTGAGCTTCTATAATAAAAAAACACATCAAAAGTACCTTATCATCCCCATTGCACCATCACCTCACCTTCCTACAAGCATGACCAAACAAACCACCACCTCACCACCCCAAAAGCATGGGAAAACAAACCACCACATCACCACCTCAAAAGAAAAACCAAAAAAATCACCACATAACCACCCAAAATCACAACAAAAAAACCACCACCAAACCTCCCAAAAATAACATACAAATAAACCACCACCTCACCACACCAAAATAATGGCAAAAAAAACCACCACCTCACCACCCCAAAAGAACAACAAATAACCACCACCTCACCATAATGAACCCAATTTTTATCAATTAAATTTACCTTATTATAATACATCACATAGTGAACAAAATAAAAAAATTATCCTCATAAATGAAGAATGACACCTTATTCAATAATGAAATAAATAATTATAGTGGAACAATATATATAAAATAATATAATAAGAATATGAAAATTTGGATATGCTCGATCCATTAGAATGACCACATTCATGAACAAAGCTATAGAAATAAAACATAGTATTAATAATAAAATATTCATGAAAGTATAAATAAAATTTAGGTATATTATAAATTAAAATATGATATATTTATATCATGGTATAGTAAAATAACTTTTTTTAAAAATGATAAATTAAGTGTTGTTATTTTTGTGAAATGAAAATGTTTATTTACAATTTTATAATTAATATAATGATTTAAAATATAATTTATTTTCATAGAAAACATTAATAAATAATAATTTTATTGTATTATAATTATAATATAATTTTATGAGACCTTAATTATATTTTTAAAGTGTTATAAAAGTGGTTATAATATTAAAATCAGTATTTTTTTGAATAAATGATGGTTTGAATTAAAAATTATTTTTATCATATTTATAAAATTATTTTAAAAAAATGGAGTACATTCTTGAAATATAAATATATAAAAATGTTGGGGGTGAATTTTTGGTATTTTTCTAAAATAGTTGAATTTTTTGTGAATAGTGAGATACATTAATTTACAGTATCAAACATTATAAGTAAATAAATGAATTTTTGAGTCATGGTTGAGTCATGGTTGTGTAATAGATGATATAAGTTCCCATTATCTAAAGATAAAATGCCTAATTTATTGGAATTAGTCACAATAATAAATAATATTGATAGTCTGGATCCAAAATAGTAAACAAATGAGTAAAATAATCAAAAAACACCCTTCTCCTCCCCTTTTAAATACCACCCATGACCACCACTTATAATCACACCTTATAAGATTTGTAGCTTTCTAATATTACAACCAATTCATCTCCAAATCCTATTCCCCATGTCCTAGTCATTCTGGTCTCCACAAAAGACCATTTCCAAGTTCGTTAAGGAGGTTCTAAAGGAGACGATATTCAAGAGGTAAATTACTCCTTCTTTCTCTTTTAATTTATTTTATTTCTTTATCATACCCTTACCTCCCCTATAAAAAATATAATTATAACTCCAATATAATACATATAATTAAATTTTATTTTGTTAATGAAATATCCAACATTAAATTTCTAATCTTCTCCTTTTATTCTAAAAATGAAAACATCAACTGTGGTGTCAATTAACCAACTTCATGGATGATGTTTTTTAGTTTTCCATTAACTCCTTCATGTATGGTCATAAAACCATTAAAATTATCAAAAAATATTTTAAAATGTATATTATAACTTTTTCCATGTTATGGAAAAAAGATATATTCTTATAATTAAATATTTAGACAAACTAGTTCATGATGATTGAAAAACCACCGAAATAAACTAAACATTTATCATTAACATTTTATCAAATGAATCATTATCATATATGAAAACAAAATGATATATATGAACATTTAAAATTATTTAATTATATTAATACAATTTCATTCCAATTCTGTAGTTTTCTTTCCTTTGACAAGAACATCCATAATTGTAAACAATTAAACCAACCATGAAATCCATAAAACAAATGATCCCAGAACAACAAAATTAAACATTATAACTCATAAAAAATAGCCATAAATTATCTTAATAAAATTATAATAAATAAATATTTTGCAGATAAGGTTCTAAATTAATTAATTAATGGGTCAAATTTTATTTTCCCTAACATTAAGTGCAAGTGAAGAACACCTTCGTATATAAGGTAAGGGATCTCTTCAAACCTCCAAATTACATTTGAGTTACACTTTATATTTACTTAAACAATTTTATTTATTTATTATTCTTATTTAAATATTACAAAATATGTTTATAAATTCCAAAATTATATATCTATATCAATTAATTCTTATTTTATGGGGAAATACATGTTTTAGAATGTTCCCTTCTCAACTCCTCCCATTAAGAAAACCTGATTAAAGGGTACTTCCCAATTTATTACCCATTTTCAAGGACATAACATAATCTATTTTCTGCCATCATTATTTTTATAAAATAACTCATTTAATCATGAAAAATTACTTTATTTAATTTCTAGTTTTATACAAAAAAATATGCCTTTGTCCTCATTAAAGTTGATTTAATATTTTCCCATAAACCGTTTTAAAGTGGCTCATTTATAAAGTTTCTTAAACACTATTTTTACACAATTTCACTTCGTTTGGAGATTATTTATCATTATATATGACTATTTTACATTATTAATGTCCATGTATTATTTAAATCCATTATTTCATGGAAACCATTATGATATTCTCTTTGGTTATGCCTTATAACATGATTATGATACCCATTTCTTTCCATGGGTAACCCTTATATGTATTATTTATGTTTGATTCTTCATGTGTCACACATATTCATGAACATATTATGATGGTTTCACCTAGATATCACTCCAATGAATTGGGTAATTTTTAGTCTCAGGAGATGTCATGTATGGGATTAGGGAGTAAATCTAATCCATTTTGGGACTTTTTCCACCATGTGATATAGTATTGGATGTTAGCCTTAAATCATGTTTATGTCATGTTATATGTTTCTAACACATTCTTGTGTTTTCATGATTACATGATCCCATTTTATATATGTTATTGTTCCATATGATTAGACATGTTCCATTCCTTTTTATGTCACCATGTTATACCTTCTAACCCATGTGTTATGCTTTGTTCATATGTTTATTCCCTTACTCATATTTTTATCTCATACCTTTGTTCATGTATTCCTTAGGATATCCCATGTAGATATAAGATCTCAAATTAATTTAAGAGATAATTATTAATATTTAAAAAAATATTATTTTATTTTGGTTTCATGATTTATAATTATGCACCTAGTATTCCAAAGACACTAGACTTTATGATCATTGGTTTGTATTTGATGGTTAATTATGATTTAAATCATGTAAAAATATTTGTAAATGGTTATGGTTTCTATATATGGTATCAGAGAACTATCTAGTTATTTTTGGAGATCAGTAATTTAAAACTTTCGAAATAACCCTAGGGATAATTCTATCACTATGGATAACCAAGATAGAAACTTATGGAATCACATGTTGAGATGTACTTTTCATTTCCAAGTTTATAATTTTATGTTCAATGTTTTATTTTTATATAATTATTAGATAAGTATTCAAGACCCCTTAATTTTAATTTATTTTTATTATTTAATTGCTAGAAATTGGAGAACCCATGCCAAGAATCAATGTGACAGGAAATGTGAGGATTTATCTAATGAAATTCCAAATTTGATGGGAATAATAGATCAAAACTTCATGATAGTACTAGAAAAACTGGCTCAAGTTATAAATAATAACTTGAATAAAGTGGAACAACAACCTCGTCCTAAGAAAGGTTGAGTTGTAGTCAAATACTTTATATGATAAAGGACTCCCATATTTAGTGGATATTCTGATCCCCTCGTCATAGAACAATGGAATAAATCTATTAAGAAGATTATTTATTTACTTAAATTATTAGAATAAGAGAATGTTGTGTTGGTGGGTTATCATTTTGATGGGGAAACTGATCAGTGGTAGCAACTAATCAAGAACATGAAGCATAATGAGAAAATTGATTCCATTAAATGGGAAGCATTCAAGAAAATATTTTTCAATAAATATTTTTCTCAAAATCTTCATTTTAAAATAGAGAGGGATTTCCTTGGACTAAATAAAAAGGAAGAAGTGTCTATCAAGGCGTACAAGGAAAACTTTTAAATTTTTTCATGTTACACCTATTTCTTTTTCATGTAAACTGAAGGAAAGGTA
Source organism: Viscum album (assembly GCA_963277665.1). NCBI lineage: Eukaryota > Viridiplantae > Streptophyta > Magnoliopsida > Santalales > Viscaceae > Viscum > Viscum album. The sequence goes on from OY728119.1 coordinate 650,737,344, forward strand.
GATCACTTAGTTAGTAGACTAAATTTGAGTCTACCAAAATCATTGGTGATTCAAAACATTAACAACTATGAGGAGACTATCCATTGTTCCCTTAAGGTAGAAATAGATATCAGAGACTCTCAATGTTATCAAGGGATTAGAGATAAAAAGAGGAAAATAGAGTTTAATATGGGATGATTGATAGATAAATACCATGATGGAATGAAAACCCAATATCCCATCTATTAGAAGTGCGGGAAGATGTATCCTGGGAATTGTATAAAGGGAACCAGGAGCTGGTTCAAATGTGGAAGAGATAAGAATCATTATAATTATTAAAAAATTGATATGAAGAATTCCACAAATGTAGAAGAATAAAGGAAGGTTAGATAAATACTCAACATGTAGTGCAGTGTTTCAACTATAAAAAACATGGGCATTATCTGAGATAAATACCTAAGAAAAGGGTTGTCAGAGTCAATCAACAAAACAACCTTTAAGGAAACAATTAAGGGTATATGATATCATTACTATGTAGGTGTATCCCTAAAATGATGTGGTGATAGGTACACTGGTCATTCATTCAATATAAGAAAATTTAATATTTGATTTTAGTTCTATGCATTCTTTCATATCTTTCATGTTTGGTAGAACTATTCAAACCGCACCTAAAAATATGGTGGTTGAGTTATCTGTGAGAGTATAAAATAAGGAAATTATTGTATCCAAAGAATATAAATCATCCCCAGTTAATGTTTGTGGACTAAACCTCCCATAAAATCTCATATTACTTCATTTGGTGAAGTTTGATTCTATATTTGGAATGGGTTGGATATCATTATACAAAGCCAATATCAATTGTGTAGAAAGGAAGATCATTATTGAAATCCCAAGGAATCCTCCAACTCTAAAATTTTTTAAGGATAGGGATAAAAAACTAAGGAATCATTATATCAATTATGAATATTATTTCCATATGATCAAGAATATCTATCTCAAATGATTGATATAAAGGGGAGAATCATTCTCAAAGACATGCCCCTTATAAGGGACTACACAGATGTGTTCGATGAAGAATTTTTGGGTCTTCCTCTTGACTGAGTGGTTGAGTTCTTAATTGAACTTATTTCTAGATCTCTTCCCATATGAAAGGCTCCTTACAGAATGACCTCCATTGATTTGTATGAACTGAAGAATAAGTTACAAGATAATATAGAAAAGGGTTTCATACGCCCGTGTTCTTAACCATGGGGTGTTTCGGTCATATTTTTCACGATGAAGGATGGATCAATTCACCTCTGTATTGATTATCGCAGGCTCAAAAAAATCACGATAAATAACAATTGTCCCCTATAATAGATAGATGACTTGTTCGATCAACTACATGGGGCCAATTATTTCTCTAAGGTGGAACATCGGTCAGGATATCTCCAATTAAAGGTGAAAAAGGAATACATTCCCAATAATACATTTCAAACAAGGTATGGAAACTATGAGTTCACAATGATTCCCTTCACACTCACTATTTATCCAACAATTTTCATGGAATTAATGAATAGAGTCTTTAGATATTACCTTTAAAATTTTTTGTAGTCTTTATCGATGAAATTATGATATACTCCAAAAGAATGGAGGAGCTTGAGGAGCATTTGAATATTATTCTAAAGACTGTGTGAAGGGAGAAAATATATGTAAATTACAATTAGTGTGAGTTATGGATAGGGGAAGTATCATTATTAGGGAATGTTATCATCAGTAAAGGAATATATATGGACCCTTTTAAATCAAAGGAAATTGACGAGTGACCCAAACCACTATCTGTAACAGAGATCCATAGTTTCCTTATTCTTGTTGGGTACTAATGATTATTTGTGAATAAATTATATTGATTGTAAAATCCACTAACCATGTTTACTCAAAAGTGAGTAATGTTTTTTTGGACTAGTGAATTTGAAGACTATATGAAAGAGTTGAAAAAGAGGCTTATCACTGTACTAGTACTCAAACTTATGATAAGTGGGGAACTCTTTGTGGTATAAAACAATTATTCAAAGAACATATCTGTTTTTTTACTGATGAAAAATGATAAAGTGATATCCTATACCTTAAGGCAGCGGAAAGTTCCTGAAAAAAAATATCCCACACATGATATGGAGTATGTGACTATGATCTTCACATTGAAAATATGACGAAATTATCTTTATGGGGAGAAGTGTGAGATATATACTGATCATAAGAGCCTTAAATATATTTTCACACAGAAGGATTTTACTACATGCTAGAGCAGATGGTTAGAGATCATAAAGGATTATGAATGCACAATCCACTACCATCTTAGTAAAGAGAATAAAGTAGAAGATTTTATAAGTAGAAAGGATAATGAAACATTATCAATGATTAGAATTGAGAAGGATCCAATCTTTATAGACCTACAAAGAATGGACGTGGGTATCATTAATGAAGAGAAAACATCAATCCATTCTCAAATTATTTATCAACCAAAACTTATGGAGAAAATAAAGGATGGTAAAAGAAATTATGAATAAATTAATAAAAATATAGAAGCTATCAAAAAAAGGAAATCCTCAAAGTTTGAAATTAATGTGGAAGGGGTCATAATATTTAGGTCATGACTATGTGTACCATCCAATCTAGAGTTAAAGAAATATATTTTGAATGATGCACATAGCTCAACATTATCCATTACCCTAGGGAGCACAAATATATATCAAGATCTCTTAGATCACTATTGTTGGGACAATATGAAGAAGGTGATCACTAGATATACAACAATGTTCTTGTTATGTAATCAAGTGAAGGTTGAAAGGAAAAATTATAATGGGATGACGAAACCATTACCCATACCAACATGGAAATGGGATAAAATAACCATGGACTTTATCAATTGAATTATAAATACATCCAAAGGAAATAATTCTATATGGGTCATTATGGATCATCTAAAAAAGACAGACCACATTATCACAATTAGATAGAACTTCTCATTTGATCAACTTGCATGTATATACATAAAATAAGTGGTGAGGCTATATGGAGTTCCGCTATTGATTGTATCCGATCGAGATTTTAGAATTACCTCCATGTTTTGGAAAAGTCTCCAACATGAACTAAACATTGAGTTGAACTTTAGAATGGATTATCATCCTCAAAATGATATCCATTCTAAGTGGAATATTCAGACATTGGAATACATGTTGAGAGAATGTTCTATCGACTTCAAGGGAGGGTGAGACCAAAATCTATATCTGGTTGAGTTATATTACAAAAATAGTTTCCACTAGAGCATCCAAATGTCTCAATATGAATCTCTTTAAGGGTAAAGATGTATACCATCGACATGCTGGGATGAATTCAGTGAATGTAAGATTCTAGGACTTGAAATGGTTGAATAAATGGTATAAAAGGTAAAAAACATTATATAGCACATCAGGGAGCCCAAAGTAAGTAGAAGATCTATACAAACAATATTTTACGGCACTTAGAGTTTAAGTTTGGAGACATGGTATTCCTCCGCATATCTCCATGAAAGAGGATCATGAGATTTTAGAAGAAAGGAAAGCTATGTCCCAAGTACATTGACCCCTTCAAGATTATTGATCACGTTGGAGCTGTAGCTTATATACCCTAAATTCCACCAACCATGTCTTAAGTACATGATGTATTCCATGTATCCATATTGAGAAATTTCATACTATATCCATCACATGTACTAAATATATAGGTGGTATAATTAAAAAATAATCTCTCTCTCTCGAGGAGCATTCAGTGAAGATCCTGGATCGTAGAGATAAAGTTATATGTAATAAGACTAATCAACTGGTCAAAGTACTATGGTGAAACCATAAGTATAAAGAAACAACATGGGAACTAAAGTAAGAGATAAGGAGAATTACCCTCACATATTTTTACCTTAGTATGTAAAATCAAATTTTAAGGGAGATATTTCGTAAGAGGGAAGAGTGAAACAACCCATAATATTATCAATGAAATTTCCATTCTTATAATACACCGCATAGAGAAACGAATGAAATCATTAACCTCATGAATGAATAATGATACTTTATTCAGAAATAAAACTAATAATTATAGTGGGAAAATAAACAGAAAATAAGATAATAAAAATAGGAAAATTTGGATATGCTCAATCTACTAGAATGACCACACTCATGAACAAAGTTGTAGAAATAAAATATAGTTTTAATAATAAAATATTCATGAAATTTTAAATAAAATTTAGGTATCTTATAAATGAAAACATGATATATTTATATCATGGTATAATTAAATAAATGTCTTAAAAATGATAAATGAAGTGTTGGTATTTTTGGGAAATGTAAATGTTTATTCACAATTTTATAATTAATATAATGATTTAAAAGATAATTTTTTTTCATAAAATTGAATCATAAATTAATATTTTTTAAAAATTATAAGATAATTTTATGATACCATAATTAATTTTTTTAAGTTTCATAAAATTGGTTATAATATTAAAATCAATATCTTTCCAATAAATGGTTATTTTAATTAAGGGGGTTATCAAAAAATCAATAAAAAAAGAAGTCCTTCGGGCCATTCAGTCATATTTATAAAATTATTTTCATAAAATAGAGTCCATTATTAAAATCAACACATATTAGAGTTATTAGCATTATTTTTTGTATGTCTCTAAAATAGAAGATTTTTTGGTGAATAGTGAGATACGAAAATTTATAGTATTTAACATTACAAGTAAATAAATGAATTTTTGAGTCATGGTTGAGTCATGGATGATGTAAGTTCCCATTATATAGAACTCAAATTATCTATTTACTATAATTATTCATAATAATCAACACTATTAATAGTATTGAGCCAAAATAATAAACAAATGAATAAAATAACAAAAAACACCCATCTTCTCCCCTTACAGATACCACCCTCACCACCCCTTATCATAACACATTATATACTCTATAGATTGATAATGTTCTGAAAACTTATTCCCCCAAGACTCTTATCTATGTCTTGGTCTTACTATTCTCACCAAGAGTCCATTTCCAACTTCCTTAAGAATGTTCTCAAGGAGACGATATTCAAGATGTAAAATCTGTCTTCTTTATCTTTTAATTTCTTTTATTTTCTTATCATCCCATTAAATACTGTATCCAAAACATCATGATAACTCCAGTATAATACATATTCAATAATTTTAATTTGTTAATATAATACCCATCATAAAATCTCTTCTCTTATCCTTTTATTCTAAAAATGAAAACACCATCTGTGATATGTCAATTCACCGCCTTCGTGGATGATGATTTTTTGTTTTCCATTACCACATTAATGGTTGGTAATATAACCATTATAATGGGTAAAAAATATTTTAAAAATATTTTACATATTCTTCCATTTAAAAAAAATGCATAATATTAAATAATAAAACAAACAAGTTCAGGATGATTGAAAAACCACCAAAATAAACTAAACGTTTATCATTAACATTTTATCTAATGAATCATTATCATATCTAAAAATAATTATATATGAGACTATTTAAAATTCAAGAATTTTATTAATTCTATTTCATTCCAATTCTAGAGTTTTTCTTCCATTTGACAAGAACTTCAATAATTATTCACAATTAAACCAACCATGAAATCCATGAAACGAACGCTCTCGGAACGACAAGATTAAACATTATAACTCATCGAAATAGACATAAATGAAATTAATAAATTTATAATAAATAAAATAAATGTGTATAAGGTTCTTAATTAATTAATTAATTGATCTAATTTGATTACTCAGTAAATTAAGTCTAAGTGAAGAACACTTTCGAACATAAGGTAAGGGATCGCTCTAAACCTTCAAATTACCTTTGGGTTTTTCTTTTTATTCCTTTATAATAATGTATTTAATAATTATTCTTATTTATATATTCTAAATTATGTGTATATGTTCCAAAATTATGTATCCAGATCAATTGACCCTCCTTTTATGGGAAAATACATGTTTTAAAAGGTTCCCTTCTCAAATCCTCATGATAAGCAAACCTGATTAAATGGAACTTTATGCTTTTTTACCCATTTTCAAGTACATACCACAATATATTTTAATCCACCATTATTTTTATAAAATAATTAATTTCATCTTGGAAAACTACCTTAGTTAATTTTTGGTTTTATACAATAAATTATGCATTTTTCTTCTTTAATGTCTCTTTAATATTTTCCCTTAAACCGCACTAAATTGGCCCATTTATAAATTTTCTCAAACATTCTATTTACATGAATTCACTTCAATTAGACATAATTTATCATTATATATGACTATTTTACCTTATGAATTTCCATTTATGATTTAAATATATTATTTCATAGAAACCATTATAATATTCCCTTTGGTTATTCCTTATGACATGATTATGATACCCATTTCCTTCCATGGGTAAAACTTATATGTATTATTTATGTTTGATTATTCATGAGTCACACATATGCATGAACATGTTATGATTGGTGCACCCAGATAGCACTCCAATTAATTAGGCAATGTTTAGTCTCATGAGACATCATGTATGAGATCACAGAGTATACCTAATCCATTATGGGACTTTTCCAACGATGTGATATTATCTTGGAAGTTAGCCTTGATTCGTGTTTATACCATGCTATATTATACTAAAATATTTCTTTGTTTCCATGATCACATGATTCCATGTTATATATTTTATGATTTCATATGATTATTCATGTTCAATTCCTTTTTATGTAATCATGTTATACCTTCTAATACATGTTCTTTTCTTTATTCTTATGTTAACTCCCTTACTGGTATTTTCATCTCATACCTTTGTTCATGCAGTTCCTAGGATATCCTATGTAGATGTAAGAGCTATAAGGAATTCAGGATATCATTATGGATATTGAATAAAATATGATTTTATTTTGGTTTCATGATTTCTAATTATGTACCTAGTCTTCCAAATACACTAGAATTTACAATCCTTGGTTTGTATTTGATGGTTAATTATGATTAAAATCATGTAATAGTATGTGTAAAAGGTTTGGGTAGCTATATCACAACCCTAAAAGAACAAAAAAATCTCACCCATAAACTCCACATCGCATCATAATCACACATCGCCATCCCACAAGCATGACCACACATCACAACGCATAAAATACTATTTCATATACTTAAGAAAGGGGATTTTTATCAAATTTCACTTTATTTTAGGGGTTTCATCACACAAGACATAATGTAAGAGAAACCATTTCATTATCCAAATAAAAGTGTTTATCCAATTTTTATTTTAGGGTGATATCACAATAATATCAACAGACATAGTAGTCACAACATATATCATCTAGTGAAAATAAAAACTCCAATAACCAAAATTTTTAGTGAGGCATCAAGCCCGTATAATCCATCAAATCACAGTTATTTAAAAGTTGTAAAAGCATATGAATCATTACCCATTTTCCCCATTAATTTAAATTATCCAATTATTTATCATTTATTAATACATAAAAACCATATCTCATAGATAAATAAGAGTAAAACACTCCCACATGATACAAAATAAAGTGAAATAAGGGATTTCATTCCTCAATGATGTTTTTTGATATCACTGCACATCATAGGGTGAAGCATAACTACCTAAAAACTAAAACCGCATCATGATATCATTGATTAACCTACACCACATTAATAGATTATAAAAAAATATCCCAAATCACACCCCAAACCAAAAAAACATCACCATAGTGAATCCCTAATAGAAGAATGAAATAAAATAATGGAGAAGAGAGGAGAACTCACCGTAGATCACCATTTTGAATCCATCAAAACCAAAGAAATAAATGAAAGGGAAGGGGGCTGTAATTTCCCTCATAATCACCTAGGTTTCATCCAGAATGAGTGAGGAAGAAGCCACAACTTAATGAAAATAAACAACCATGAAAAGGGATTTAAAACCTAGTTCTTGCTATTTTAACATCTTGTAATACATTCATGATGTGTAATTCATGCGATTACTAAAAGTTTTAACATTTTTTGAAAATCACATTGCCGCAGACAGAATGAATTACATGTCATGAATTCCACTTTCACAACTTGAATCTATCTCACGGGTTCCCCCTCTTCTTTTATACAAGCCGCGAACCTGCTGGCTACACAATCCATGAAACAGTAATTCATGTAGTGTAAAGCTTTCACAAAGTAAATTCCTATAGCAACTATAATGCACCTCCAATAACCAAAAAACCTCCTTAATCCTCCAAAACACTTCCAACACCCAAAACCGACAATGGAAAGGTACAGTGAGGCAGAAGCCATCACTTGAAGTTATTAACCAAATATGATATCAATTATATAATAATAAGACTCCAAATATGATAAAAGAATTTCAAAATAATATACTAAAATACATTATAAAATAGTTTTAGGGAAAAATAAACTACATAACCTTTAAAAGAAATGTTTTTGTGTATCAAAAGATGCACATTCAATGTTTTAATAGTTTATAAATATGATAAAAATATTTTAATCATTAAATAAACTATTATTTAAAGTTATATATTCCTCAAAAACGTAATTTTAGTGTAAAAATATTATTTATCAACTTATTTAGTCACGTGATGAAAATAAATAATAAATTTAAAATTTTTATATTAAATTATTTCATTATTTTCACAGTTTACATTTTACAATAAAATTACTATTATAATATGTATAATAAAAGTAGTTTCCATTGAGTACATTTATATTATAATGATCATATTAAAATATTAGTATTAAAATAAGAAATGTTGTTATTAAGTAATCATGAGTTTTGTAAAAGCTATTTTGTAAAACAGTTTTAAGAAATTATTATTATTATTGAGAAAAATACATAAAATTTCATTATGATTGAAGGGTTAATAAACCATATTTATAAATAAACTTTTACCAATTGATACATTATTACTAGATAAATATGAAAAATAGAAACCATAGTGAATTATAATGTCATGATTTTAGTATGAATGATATTTTTATATTTTAAGATCATGTTTTTATGTTTAAATAAAATATAATTTATAATGGTATAAATATAAGTACAAAATGGTTTTACTTAAAAATTAAATAATTATGATGAATATATACTCAATGGTTTGTAATAAATAAAGAATCCACTGACCTTAATATTATAATTCTAAAACAATTTTTTCTAAGAAAAATATATGTTTCACATCTTAGTATATTTTTATTTTGAACCATGTATCTTATGTGTTATTTTTTATTAGATACCGTGTGTTAGAATAAATTATATGTATACTTTTACTTCTAGAATTCCTAAAAAATGTTTATTTCAATATTTGATGAATATAACCAAATATTTATTCTATAGATAATATATATTTTTTATTTTTATATAAGAGCATGATATTTACATCCCTTAGTCATGAAATTTTATTTTACTAATTTGTTATATTATTCCTAATTAAATATTGTTAGTGTATATTTTTTTATGTTACATTAAATATATAATTAAAATATTTTTATCTTAGCATATTAAATTTTTTATTAGTAACATTATTATGTAAGTTTGCTTCTTTAAAAAGAAATGAAAAATAAATAAAAAGTAATAATTCATGTATATGAGATACATACATATATATATATATATATTAAATCCAAGATATCAAAAAAGGTATTCTTTACATAATCAATACTATGAAGTCTATGAAACACATACCCTATTACTTTATCCCAACACTAAACACCCATTCCTTGACCCTAACCACATGAGTATCTCCAAAAACTCATAATACACATTTCAAAATCCATAATTTAGAACACTTGTACCACTCTTTGTCAAAATTGAAAAATCAAGTAAAAATGGTCATACACTGACATATAGTTTATTTTTAAAATCCAACCGAAATTATTTTACACACCCTAAAACACACCCTTGTATCTTAAAAAATACATTGGACAATTAAAACCAAAAAAACAAAAAACTATTTCCTAGATGGTTTTTTCCTTGAAAACCATTTTTATTTACCAAAACCATTTCAAAATTCCAATTTCAAAACCAATTTTATTAAATTTCTTGAATACCCAAAAGTCAAAAATTTCCTAGCCTCACTAGTAATTTTTTTAAATACTACCATACACAATCTTTGTGCCACTATAAATGTTTAACTTTTAAAACCAAAAAGCAATCAAACACATCACAAGAATTCCCCATTGATCTATTTTAGTCTAATCACCCCTTATAATATATATGAAGAAATATCAATTAAATTATAATTTTCTTTAATTAATAATGGATTTATAAAAGGAAATATATCCAACAAAACCACCCATAGGTGTGTGTATAATACCTTACTCATGAAACTATCATGATGCATGAACCATGAAACAAGATCCTAGCTAATCTTTATAACTCGTCCTAAGTGTCATCCATATCACATTTGTTTTATTGGTCTTCCACATCACACAACCTAGAGTGCATAATCCTAAAAATTGGAAATCATCTAGTAACTTGGGTTTTAACTGAATAAATGATATCTAGGAATTCTCCTGGTCTACCTATGAAGCTCCAACATACCATATCCACCTTTAATATACTTTTCCCAACTAAAAAAACTCTAATAACACATTTTAATTCCCCAATCTTGATCACCAAAATAATACCCAAGTCGAGTTCACCATAAGTCCTTTGGTGCACCTCCTTGTATTCCAGATGCTATTTACTAGTGGCGATGGCTTGATATATTCATTGGGAGACTATTCTCTCAAATATAAGACATAAGGTTCATACTGGGATCTATATCTAAAATTCTGCATGACCTGTAGGTATCGTTACCATACTCAAAACATGAAGAAATAAAATAGGTTGGAAAGATGGTGTCTCATAGTTGAGAATATAAAGCTAAATAATTCTAAATGATACTTATCAATAAAATTTATTAGTAGATATAAAATAGATATATATCACAAGTATCAATAAATGATACATAAAAATGAATAAAAACTAACCAACAATAACATTAGATAATATGTATTAAATAGATGAAAGTAAATATACAATGGCCTCTAGACCAACTTACAATAATCCCCTATTGACTCATCTAGTTCAAATACACTGCTCATCATGATCCATATGTATAGACACAAGCTAATACCTATTTTTAAAATGAAACATGAAATTCTAACAATGAACATCAAATCCCCTGAAATGTAAATGGGTAGGGGATGAGTCCAACAACAGTCTCCTTTATACATGAAGTGTTAGTGATCAAATGGAAATGTATAAAAATCCTGGGAGAGTGTACCTAGGTTATAAATGAAATTCACCCACCTAGAAACATATACCATGCATGCCCATACAAATCTATATCTTTGTTCCACCAAGGTTAGAAGAAATATAAACCTTATAGACTCAACCATAGTAACCCAACTCAAGCTAGCTGATCACCTGCTGATACCTATAGAATTGTATACCCTCACAAACCAATGAGTTATAAAAAACAATCTCTATCATCTCATTAAATTCATCCATCAAGTGGTCTCATTATAACTGAAAGGGATCAATAATTAGAGTCCCACATGGAATATCAGTAATTTCACTACCTGTAAATAACCAAAACCATAAAATATAAAGGGAAATATTGATTGTTTCAAGAATTAAAACAAGATGAAATCAAATAGGCACCAAACATAAATAACAACTATGAAACGATAATAAAAACCAAAAAGGTTAGTAAAATAGTTCTCAAATCATCAAATAACTTCTAAATAATAATCACATAATAAAAAAATGGGAAACAATGAATGACACTCAAATAGAATAATTAAAAACCATTACACTCATTCCATAACCTATCTAAACCCACCCGTCCTCACTAAAAATATTTCCATACTACCCATAGAGTACCTCTAGATTTGTTCCATGTATCGTGTTTAATCATAGGGGATATATCCCACCGATCAGTAACACAAACCTAATACCATACCATAATTAATCAGATTGTATATAATCATTATAGAAATTGTGTTCCATGGATATGGTCTTACACTAGTAAATCATAATAGAATAAAATTTCCTCTAAGGTTGGTATAATCACATCCATTAACAAATAAATATACTCACCTAGAGTCTAATCCCTCATTACATTGTATCTATTCTCTTATGGGGAAGAGCCCCACTAGGAGATGCATCATTATCAATTGGGAACATCATAAACATATGTGACATCCCAACCCAGAAGCCACTAAATGGTGCCCCAAGTTAGTTGGACACATGCCCTCAAGCGCACCTCCCCATACACCAAAGGGTTCTGACTAGAAGTGAGGGTCTGGTAAGTCAGTCTTGGGGAGACTATACCCTCTTTTATCAGAATAACACACCAATTGAGGAAAATAACAATAAACAAGTGTAGAATCGTATAAATAACCAGAAAAAATCCATTTCATATGATAACCAAAACATGAAAAATACAATAATCAACTGAAAGTTTAAACTTTCCATAACAATGAAAATTTCAAGTGTCTACAATGAAACTCAAAGTAAAGACACAACGACTCCAAAGAGGGTCCCGAACCATGTCTGGTTCCCTCTCCCATGCTCCAATCCAAAATACCAACCTTTCCCAGGGCCTTTACCTAATCATGTCCTACAACAAATTTTTTTGCTCAGGTTCCGATTAGGCTTCCTAAATAGGGTGTGAGTACAACTCAATAGGCCACCACCAATGGTGTCTAAAATGAGTCTAGTCAAACGATAGTGCCTACATATTTATGAAGAAATAAATAAAATGCATAATTTAAATGATTATCACCTTTTAATTTAATCTTTAATCATCACATTATATCCTGTTTCAATCCATGTTACCCATTTGAAACATCATTCATTATTATCATTCATTTGGTGTAGGTCATCATGCCTATCACCACAAAATCTCATTTGAATCATCATTCATTATTATAATTCATTTGGTGTAGGTCCTCATTCCTGTCACCCAAAACCTCATTAAGTTTAGGTAACCATTCATATCACATTATATATCATTCGGTGTAGGTCATGATGCCAAGAACCCCATAATCTCAAGCTTGGATAACTATTGGGTAGTAATGCCACGTCCAATTATGAACTTCTATTCAGTCTAGAACACCATGTATAGCACCAAAGAAATATCATACATTTAACAATTCACTAATTCAAAAGAATTTCCCATATCATTCCATTATTAATCCAATTATTAGTTAAAAATTTTAAATTCTATTAGTTAACTCAACAATTAACTATGCACACAAACCATTAATTAATTCACCAATTAATTAAAAAATCAATACAATTCTCATTGCATAATTAATTATTCACATTTAATTATTCATATAAAATCTCACTTGTCATAATTAATTCTAAAAATTAATTATATTTGATCAAAATCATGGCACATAATTAATTCTCACAGTTAATTATCTGTGGTGAACATCATGGCACATAATTAATTCTCACAATTAATTATCTTTCAATGCCAACATCACTTCATAATTAATTTTACACAATTAATTATATGATCACAATAAATTAAAGATCTCAATTAAAATATCCCAACCCATAATTAATCTCCAATCCAAATATCTATTTGGGTAACCCCCTTAATTTATCCCGTGACTCAATTAACAATTAATCACCAAGGAAAATCACAAGTGAAATCCACATTACTAATTACACCAATTTAGGAATTTAATTATCAAGAGAATCTAGAAAATCATAAACTCACATCCACATATAAAATCATGGCTATGGGAGTTTTATTTAGACCACATACCTTAGTTTATTGAAGGAAGTTTTCCAAATAGAAATCCCAAAAATCTAAGCGACACAACGTCGTTGATCAAGCTCTAGATCTAAATCCCTACATCCAAAATTAAGATCAAGGAATCAAGATCTTGAAAATATAGATCTAGATCAACAATCCTAGATCTATATCTCAACCCATAGGGTTAGAACCAAGAAAATGGGGGAGATATTCAATGAAAAGATCTAGAAAATATATGAGAAAGAACGGGGGAAGCAACAGGATGAAATCCACTTACCAAGAGGAGAGAAGATCTTCAATCCGGGCTTTCAATATCAAATAACGGTGTTAGGATCACCTTGTAATATATTTAGTATGATTTGGAAACACCTAGAATTTGTCAATCCGGATCCAAGGTTGAATTAGAGAGGTTTTGGGGGTTCAAGTGATTTTAAAACCAATTTTCAGAATAAACTGGATTGTGCACATGATTTCACCTGGGAGGCCACACTGTTATGCCAAAACATGTGCCCGGAATGCGGTCTTACACTACCTACACAACTTTATGGGGCACGATTAGGGAAATATTGTCGACTTCCACTATCTGTATGGTTTGGCCAAACCTTGCGCAAATCATGCACAACTCCATGTATTCCCAATTTCCTTAATAATTCTCCCAAACACACCCCAATCCACTAATCCAAATCAAAGGTACTTAGAATCATAAAAATTAACTGAAAACGTGCCTGATATGACTCCATAAAAGTGTGGGATATTACAATCTCCCAACCTCAAATATTTATTCCTCGAGCTGCACTCCCAAACTTCTCTAAGATTCCATGCCAAAAATATTGGGCCATTGAGCCCTCATGTCTACTTTTAATTACCATGTTTCCTCTTGAACACTTCCACGTTTCCATAGAACATGAACTAATGGCACAATATTTCCTCATAACACATTATCATTGCGACCCAGCACACATATCAAATGATCCTTAAAGGACATATCTCCCTAAAGGTCAGCTTCTTCCAAATCAATCACATGGGAATGGTCTGGGTGATATATCTGTAGTTGTGATACATAGAAAACATCATGCAGAGTTATGAAGTTTTGTGGAAGTGATAATCGGTACTCCACCCACCCGATTCTCTCCAGCACGTCAAACGGTCCGAAAATCCTAGGCGCTAACTTATCCTACCTCCGTATCATGTGGTGACCCAATCTAGGTGACACTTGAAGGAATACATGATCACCCTATCTAAACTCTAGAGTTCATCTCCATATATCATCATTCAAATTTTATCCACTCTGATCTATATCCATACATTTCTGAATCAACTATACCAGCTCCAATGTCTCTTGAATGAGATTCGGTCCCAACTGCTCTAACTCACCCACTTCTAACCAACATAGCGGTGATTTAAAAGGTCTTCCATAAAGTGTCTCATATGGTTCCATTTGTATATTTTCTTGATAATTGTTGTTATAGGTGAACTCCACTAAATCCAAGTGCTTCTCCCAAGATCCACCAAAGTATAGCACACATTCTTGCAACATATCTTCTAACTCTTGTATCGTACACTCTGACTGCCCATTTTTCTATCAGGGGAAGGCCGTACATAACAGAACCTATCTAACAAGCACCTTCTGTAAGCCCTTACAGAAGTGTGAAGTAAATCACAAATCTGGATTTGAAATTATAGTCTGTGGAACCCCATGAAAATGAACTATCTCTCTCATGTATAGTTCGCCCAACTTCTCTACTAGAAAACTTTCCCTGATAGGCAAGAAGTGTGCTACCTTTGTTAGTCGATCCACAACAAACCAAATAACATCATTCTTCATAATATTATTTGGAATTCCAACCACAAAATCTATAGTCATGTCATCCCACTTCCATTTCGAAATAGGAAACAACTACAATAGGCCTCCAGGTCATTGATTCTATGCCTTCACCTCCTGATAGGTGAAACATCTAGTTACAAACCCTGATATCTCCATTTTAATGCATGGACACCAAAACTATCTTTGTAGGTCACGATATATTTTTTTCACCCCAGGATTTACTTCCCACCTTGAAGTATAAAATTAATGCATGAGTTCTTCTCGCATATTAGTGGGAACAACAACTCAATTTTTAACATAGATGATCTCATTCTCATCTATTATCCAGTCTGAAGGTGTGTCCCCACCTTTAAGGTATTCATTATGTCTAAAAACTTTGGATCCTTATACTACCTATCCCTGGTTTTTCTCGAGAGTGTAGACTCCACTGCTATAGAAACTAGATTCATCCTCTCTAGACTCTCCTGAACAACCACATGCATCTCTTCCTAAAAATTCATCATCTTCCACTCTACACTCGAATCTTGTACCAACTGAGTCTGAGTTTTCTTTCTTAAGGAATCAGCCACAATATTCCCTTTCCCGGGTGTATATGCCAGTTCAAAATCAAAGGAATTCATACACTATACCCATATTCACTTCTGAAGATTCAAGTCGTGATGTGAAAAGATATACTTCAATCTTTTGTGATCCATAAAAACTATAAACTTCTCACCCAAAAGATAGTTTCTCCAACACTTAAGAGAATAAAATAACACTTCCAACTTGTGGTCATGAATAGGGTAATTCTGTTCATGTGGCCTCAACTGTCGAGACCCATAATCAATGACTCTATCCCCTTACATCAACATAGCTCCAAGTCCGATCCTAGAAGCGTCACAATACACTATGTACTACTCACCTGATTGAGGTAAGATAAAAATTGGTGCCGATGTAAAGCGCTTATTCAACTCCAGGAATGAATTCTCGCATGGTTCTGTCCAAAAAAACATTATCCCTTTATTTTTCAAATCTGTAATTAGTGCTTCCAATCAGGAAAAGTATTTGATGAACCTCATGTAAAAACAAGATAATCCCAGAAAGATTTGGATATCAAAAAAGTTCTTGGGATGCTCCCAAGAAATCACTGCCCACACTTTTTTTGGGTCCTCTTCCACACCTTCTTTCGAGTTGATGTGCCCCAAAAATTATACCCTCTCAATCCAAAACTGAAATATAGATAGATTGGTGTATACCTAATTCTCTCTCAATGTACTCATGGAGATGTCAAGATGTTGGGAATGATCATCATGAGTATTAGATTACACCAAGATGTCATCCACAAATAACACCACAAATTGTTCCAAGTATGGATGAAAGATCCTATTCATTAGGGGAATAAATACTATTGGCGCATTTTTCAACCCAAAGACATTACAACAAACTCGAAAAGGCCATACCTGCACCTAAAAGTAGTTCTTTATATATCAGAATCCCAAACTCTTACCTGATGATACCCTGATCTCAGATTGATTTTCAAAAACACAAAAGCCCACTTCAACTGATCAAATAGATCATCAATTCATGTAAGAGGATATTAGTTATTTACAGTCATTTTATTTAACTTTCGTTAATCGACACACAAGCATAAAATCACGTCATCCTTCTTTGCAAACAAAACAGGTGATCTCCAAGGCGATGTTCTTGGATGGATAAAACTTTTATCCTCCAACTACTCCTACTTTGTTTTAATCTATTGAATCTCAGTTGGTTCCATTCTGTAAGGTGTAATAGATACCAAATTAGCCTCCGAAATGAGATCAATAGTGAATTCCACATCTCTCTTAGGTGACAAACCTAAAATGTTTTCAGGAAAGTCATCCTGAAATAGTTCTACTATTGGTGGAAGGACGTCTTTCCTACCACTCCCATCATCCAACAAAATAATAGAAATATGGGCTATGAGATCTCTTAGTTTCAGAGTAATTGTCCCAGATCTACCTGCATGGATATCCCATTCTCCATGGTGAACATACTAGTCACCCTCATGAGATACAAAGGTCACTCTCCTTCGATAATAATCTATGTGGGCTCGGTATGTGACTAGCCATTCCACACCCATAATTAGGTCGAAGCCTGTTATATCAAGGACATATATATATCCCAAAGTAAACTTTACTCTCTGATCTCTAGAGAACATACCTTGCATAAACAGATATTATTAGACCGTGTTCCCAATAATGTTTTGATATTCATCACCCTACTTATGGACTCCACCTCCAGGATCAATCCACTAACAATATTTGATGATATAAAGGAATGAGAGGAACCAATATCCAACAAGGAAGTAGCTAAAGTATAAGCATCTAGAATAGTACCTCTCACACTCTATGGACCATCATTTCTCCACACAAGTGTAGGATGCACTGCATGTAACTGTCTTGACCCTCTTCCCTGTGGTGTCATCTGACTCTCCTAAGTAGCACCACTCTGCTGATATGAAAACTCATACCCTGAAGAACTACATACACTACCTCTAACGCCTTTACCAATAGAACTAAAACTGCTAGACCTATATGGTGTAGAAGACCCCCTTCCTACACTCTGAATCTGAGTGGATTCTCCCTCAGAACTAGTCTACTGATGCTTCCTGTAGAACTTCTGTAGGTGTCCCATATTGCCACAAAACTGGAACTCCACTGGTGGTTGAGAACAATGTGTAAAATTGTGTCCCTATCTACCACACTGGTAGAAAATCACTGGAGAAAGATCCAATGCAACTATTCCTCCTGGCTATCCACCTTGATTTCCAATGTACAGGCTAAGGTTCTCATGACGACGCTTCCTACTCTCAGAAGGGCCACTCCCAGATCATCCAGCTACCTATCTAGTACCGCAAGCCTCCTTCAGGTTCCCCTCTTAAATGAGATCCTAATTTACCACTTTTGAGAATTTCTTCAGCCTAATGATATTCACCTGGGACTTAATTTCACACCTAAGTTTGTCCTGTAATCGTTTTTCCAAAGAAACCTCATCTACCGCCAAATATGGAGAAAAAAGATGTAAATCCATGAAAAGTCATGCGTATTCCATTATGGAAATTCTTCCTCGGTTCAGATGCATAAACTCTGAATCCTTCTCTTATCTCAGTGTCTCTGGATAGAAGTCTTCCAAGAACTTATCTAGAATTTCCTTCCATCACATCTCATCAGTCTGTCCAGATCGTACCAGAATGTCCCACCAACACTTCGCTGGACTCCATATCATATATGTAGAAAACTTTACCCTCATCTCATCTAGAGTATCCAAATGGTCAATTATAATCTCTATGGATTCAATATATAATTCATCTCCCTCAGGTCCACCCTCTCCAGTAAAAGTAGGTGGGTGATGTAGCTGAAACTACCTTGTCAACTCAGACATGATTTTCTAAACCCTCCTTGGGTCTCTCTCCAGAAATTGCATGAAATGAGCAAAGTTATCTCAGAACTATTCCCCTTATTCCTTAGCTTGCTCAAATGGTTCCTCAAGCTCCCTATCTGTATGTTAGTTATGGTCCCTGCCCCTTGGTCTCTCCCTCCACAAGAATTGTAGAGGCATGAATCTACAAGGCGAAACACACGTCTTAGGTCTCATAATGAAACCTTATAAAATTTATGTAATATGAGAAACTAACACAACAAGTTTCAACATGTCCTTTCCTGTTTTTCTCGCCACATGGTCAACACTAATGCCTTATCACTACCCTCAACCATCCTACTCCTAGGTATTGGTTAACAAGGTTAAAAACATTCGCATTAATTAATTCAACCATTAATTAATCACATTCACTCAAATTAATTAAATAAAAAATTAATTAATTAATCATATCTATTTCATCAATCATGGTTCTCATTAGACACCCATTTAGTCTCATTTTTCATCATTATTTCAATCTCATAACAAGGAAAGTAGTTCAAGTTCAAAAACTTACCCATAACCCATTCTTCTATGAGTATCTAAAATAATGAATGTTACAACGAACCTGAGTGCCAATAAGGATGCATGTAGACTCAAGTATCATTCCTCTCTAGGCCATGAATCAAAATTAAAAAAAATTAGAAAACAAATATCACATCACATGACAAGTGCGTCACCCGAGGTGAAATAATATCCAACTATAACAATAAATAACAATAACAAAAATCCCACACTGAGTACTCTAATTTCCCCACATAAATGGGTTTAAAACTCCCATGCATGAGATCATTACCATGCCTCAACTCTTCCTAGTCTCCAGTCTACCTTTCCCAAAACAGTATGAAAAAATAAGAAGAAAGAAAAGAAAAATCCTTTGATACCAATTTTGTGATGTCCTTACCCAGAATCCACTGAATGGTTCCCCAAGCCGGTTGGCCACATGCCCTCAAAAACACCTCCCCATATGCCAGAGGGTGCCGACTAGAAACGAGGGTCTATTAAGTCAGTCTTGGGGAGACTATAGCCTATTTTCTCATAATAACAAACCAACATAAGCAAAAAACAATAACCAAGTGTGGAAGCGTATAAATAATCAGAACAAATCCATGTCATATGATAACGAAATTATGAAAACACAAGACTCAACTAAAAGGTAAAACATGCTATGAAAATGAAAATGTTAATTTTCTACAATGGAACTTAAAGAAAAGACACACCAACTCCAAATTGGGTCCCGAACCATGTCTGGTTCGCTCTCCCATGCTCCAATCCCAAACAACAACCTATCCCAGGGACTTTTCCTTATCATGTCTGGAAATAACAAAGTCTACTCATGTGCGGATCGGGAGGCCTAAATAGGGCATGAGTACAACTAAGTAAGCCACCACCAATGGTGTCTAAAATGAGTCCAGTCAAAAGATAGTGCATACTGATTTATAAAGGAATAAATACAATGAATAATTTAAATAGTTATCACATTATAATATAATATTTAATCATCACATTAGATCTAGTTTCAATCTATGTTACCCATTTGGAACATCATTCATTATTATCATTCATTTGATGTAGGTTTTCAATCCCAACACCTCAAAATCTCATTTGAATCACCATTCATTATTATCATTCATTTGGTGTAGTTTTTCATGCTTAAAACCCAAAATAACATTAAGTGTAGGCCACCATTCCTATCACTTTATATATCATTCTGTGTAGGTATTCATTCCTAGCATCCCATAATCTCATGTCTGGATAACTATTGGGGAGGAATGCCATGTCTAAGTCCCAACTTCTAATCGGTCTAGAACGCCATGTCTAGCACAAAAAAAATCTCATCCATTTAATCATTTATTAATTCAGAATAACTTTACATATCATTACATTACTAATACAACAATTAGTTAAGTATTTCAAAGGCCATTAGTTAACTCAATAATTAATTAAGTACATAACCCATTAATTAATTTATCAATTAATTAACTAGTAAACACAATTATCTTTCCATAATTAATTCTTAACAATTCATTCTCCATATGAAATCTCACTTATCATAATTAATTCTCATAGTTAAATATCTTTGATCAACATCATGACACATAATTAATTCTCATAATTAATTATATTTGGTCAACATCATGGAACATAATTAATTCTCACAATTAATTATCCTTAAAATCCAACATCACTTCATAATTAATTTCCACTAATTAATTATCTTATCACAATAAATTAAAGACCTTAATTAAAATATCTCAACCCATAATCAATCTCTAAGACAAATATCAATTTTGACAACCCACTTTGTTTTTCCTGTGATTCAATTATCAATATATCATCAAGGAAAATCAAAAGTCAAATCCACATTCCTAATTACTCTAATTTTGGAATTTAATTATCAAGAGAATCTAGAAAATCATAAAATAAAATCCACATATAAAATCCAGATTAGTGGAGTATGATTTAGACTACCTACCTCGGTTTATTGACTGAATTTATCCCAACAGAAATCCCCCAAATCTAAGTGACACAACGTCGTCGATCAAGCGCCTGATCTAAATCCCTAAATCCAAAATTAAGATCAAGGAATAAATATCTTTAATGTATAGATCTAGATCCACAATCCTAGATCTAGATCTCAATACATAGGTTTAGATGCAAGAAAATGGGGGATATTTTCCATGAAAAGATCTAGAAAGGATACGAGAAAGAATGGGAGAAGCAACGAGATGAAATCAACTTACTAGGAGGAGAGAATATCTTTAATCCGAGTATTTGATCTCAAAGAACGTTGTTTGGATCACCTTGAAATATCTCCACTAGGATTTAGAAATACCTATAATTTGTCAATCCGACGCCAAAGTCAAATTAGAGAGGTTTTGGGGGTTCAGGTGGTTTTAAAACCAATTTTCAGAAGAAACATGGCCGCACACATGGTTTCACCTGGGAGGGAACACAATTGGGAAAAAACATGCACCGACGATGTGATCCTATACTACCCACATAGCTTGATGGAGCACAGTTAGAAAAACCGTACTCCAACCGTGCCAACTTCCACTTTTCACATGGTTACCTTGCGCATGGTTTGGCCAGACCCTGTGCAAACCATGCACAACTCCCTGTCTTCCCAAGTTGCTTAACAATTCATCTAAAAGCACCCCAAGGAACTACTACAAATCAAAGGTACTTAAATGATTCAAAATTACCTGAAAATGTGCATGATATGTCTCCAAAAAAGGATAAGATCTTACAACAGACATGAATTCTCATGTTCCTTAGTCACATTTCAAGAAATAAATATAAAAACTATGGCCATACTAGACTCCACCTCCTATAGTGGTTGCATTATAATAATGTGGTCTATAATCCAAGTCTCACTACCCCATAGGCTAAAATCCCAGTCAACTATCTCACACTGGTCTAAGCTAACATATCCAAGGAGGAATCCACTTACCGCCAACAAATAACACTATTGTGGGAAATGAATCACCTCTTAATCCCATATATTGGTTCATACCAAGGGTCAATCAAAAAGTAGAAAATAATTCCCCTCTACTCAACCATAATCATAACTGGAATAAAACAAGGACCATCACTTTTCTAAGTAACTAGGTCCAATTAATAGGTAAGCCCTTCGAAAATAATGTAAGATAATTTTTTTAGTAATTCCATACCAAGCTCAAAATATGATGATGATCATCCACAAGAATCACTCTACTAACATTAGGATATCCTATCCCATCCCAAGGTTATACCTTGACATGATTACAACTCATGTGTGATAACTTAGTCAAAATACATATTGAAACCCATAACCCACTCCAAGTAATAGGGCTACACCAAGATTCCTACACTTTATCACAATAAAAATTGGAACCTATCAAGTTCCCATGAAAATACCATCACTCAAACCATACAAGAAAACCCAAACTAAACAAACCAATCCATCACTGAAGGGATTATCTCATAAATATGGATCCTATGATATCAAACATTATCATTCAATAATAGATAACATAAATAAACCATATTCAAGAGGCACATACATAAAAATTTAATCATTGGAAAACATGGCATAACCCTCATAAGGTCAATTTGAAGAAATCATTTAACAAACCAATATCTATTGTCTTTAATCAAAATACAATTCAACCATTATTTTTAAAATGTTAAATAGGGAATCACCCATGAAATTTATATAAACAAGGGACCAAGCCCAATATTAGTGAAAAAAACCTCATGTAAAATACCTTGAAACCCCCTTTATTTTAATTTTAAAATCAAATTAAAATTCTCATTATATAACTATTTTACTATTAAATACATTCCATCTTTACTCATGCTAGACCCTTTGAGATAATTATAATGAAATACCTCTTTTAAAGACTCCTTTCCATTTTGAAAATTTAAAAAAAACTATCATTTAAAACAACCATTTTACTTAAATATCATTCATAGTTTACCTTAATTAAAAACCAGTTTTTAAAGGAATAAACTATTGATAATCCCACCAAAAACTTCATCCATAGAAAGTTCAATTTATGGAATCACACTAACGAAAATAGACTCTAAAAGGACTCTCAAAACGATAGTGCACCAGAACTAGGAAGAGTTACCAAACCTTAATCACCACATTGAGTTTGAATTACTCAACCCACATCACTGAAAAATTATACATCCAATAAATATAAGAAAGTAAGTGAAATAAATTAAAGTAAACAAAAGGTTTTATAGGGTTAAAACTATCTTTTTATTTTCGATGGGAGAATCATCATAATATTTCATTTCATCAGAGATAAAAAGTTACAATCATTGTGACTTGGTAGACGCATAAATCAATCACTAAAGTAATCACACAACACCTTAGCATGTGGCCCCCACCTTTTATAGTGGTTCCCAACCAATAAACCAGTTAAAAAAACCTTCTACATTTAGGGGGATCCCCCCATTTCATTGAATGACTACCAATTCCTTATAACATTCCCATGGTTGTCAACCAATCATCTATAGATTAATAGTGCATCTTCACCTCACATCATTACTGCAACACAATTCTGGAGTGATTCAAATGACTACCATATCAATATTTTGGTGATCTGACTCTTTTACATTGTTGAATGTCTGGTGATTTGACACAATCACCCCTAACATTCATCCATGGGAAATTTACAACTTCCAATAACATCATCGCCATATGTTGAGGGCCTGATGTTGTTTCTCAAACATGATTAAGGGGTTTACTAAAATTTATCCTTCCTGTAAAATTAATTTAGTACTTGAAGAGTCTCCAAAAATCCCAATACTATCCCACATTAATACTAATTCAAATAATTTTATGTAATCCTCCAACACTTTTTCAAATGAAAAATTTTCACTTTTATTATATAAAATTATTCTCTATTTTTTCATTCACACAAGTCTGTCTGAGGAACAATACTACTTGAATTAATACTTGGTGAGAATATCTACTAGATTTTGTTTCTAAGATATTTTTATAGATCCATCTATTTATCCTATAGAATATTCTTGATAAAATGATACTTTAGGTAAATGTATTTCATCCTCTCATGTAACACCAAATTTTAAGCCATGCATATTTCACTTTTATTATTTCTATAAAGTAATCCCTACACTTGGATGCTTCTAAGATACTCAATTATATCCCTTATACATACTATTTTCTTTCTTTCTTCTATCACCACCACATATTCCGATTCCATTTTGTTGATTGTAATTATTAGTTGTAACCTATACATTCAACTAATAACAATTACACAGAATATAAAAACATATTAAATTATTATCTTCTATGACTTTGATTTACCCCCAAATTATGTGTCAAAATACCCTTATAACAGACCATATTATTTGAAACAAAGAGTATTATATTTTATTCCTTTGAGGTATCTGATAATACACTTCATGAATTCCCAATTATCTTTCCCCAGATTCACCATATACTAGAAAACCACTCCCACTTCATGAGCTATGCCTGGATGAGTGCACACTATGGAGTATATGAGACTTCCTACTATTGATATATACAGTACTCTTACCACATCCTTTGCCTATTATTTTGTTTGTGGTGCCTATTACATTGAAATTATAAAGTGACTAGAAAGAGGAGTTGAGACTGACATTTATCCTCTTATAAAAAACCATTCAACAATCTTCCATATGTAGTCTTTATATGGTAGAACCAAACTTCCAGTGTTCCTATATCACTCAATCATCATGCCCATTTTTTTATTTGTTGAGATATTTCATTTAAAAAAATATAAAAACTTCATTCTCCATCCACTAAATCCACCCAATTGATAGAACCACTAGAAGAAAGTCATCTACATACAATAGAAAATAATGTTGTCTCTATTACTATACTCCATTTGGTAACAAAAATGGCATGAGTTACTCCACCTAAAACCTTTCCTATCCATGAAATAGTAAACTTCTTGGTCCCCATCCATAGTACTTGTTTAAAATCGTAGAGAATACTCTTATTTTTTCACACCAAGTACTTATTCTACTGATCCATGAATTCAAAATATTGCTTCATATAGATTTCTTCTTCTAGGTCCATATGATGAAAATCAATATTCACATCCATTCTATCCATATGTAAACCTCTAGAAGCAACCAAACATAACACAATTAGAATGGAAGTAGAATTTACTACCATAGAAAACAGGTCATATAATTTTATTCCCTTCTACTAAAACCCCTTGAAAACTTTCTTAGCCTTATACATTGTAATTCCATTAGATTCTCCATTTAATCTAAAACCCCACTTTTTTCACATTCCCTATTTCTGTATGGTAGTTCTGATAACTCCTAGGTTTTTTTTCACATGAAATGAATATAACTAATCCTTAATATCCAAATAAAACTTATCAATATCTTTATATATAACCACTTATTCTGGGATTTCTAGTTCCCCCACATCCATTAAAAGTTAAAACACTAGGTTAGCTCCACACATCTTTACCAACCATCTGACCCTGATTGACGTTCACAATTCTACATGTGACTTTTCGTTCCTAAGAACTAGAACCTATGGAAGTTCTTACTCTAGAAATATGGATTGAGAATAACTAGTTTTTGATATTTTAGGTATATCATTTATTGGTTGAACTTTTAAACTCCCAGTTCTACCTTATGAACTTTACTTCAAAATTTGGGAACTTTTAGTAGATTTAGATCTATATGAATTCATGAGAATTCGAAATCCTCTAGAACACCCATTCATATAAACTAGTATTGAAGTCTCTTATTTACCTTTAACCTTATTCTCTTCCAAGTTACTATCCATATAAAGGACTTTATCAATAAAAAAATTTCTACTTATGATAACTTTCCGCTTGTTACCATCCAAAAGTTAAAATCCAATATTTTCATATCCATAGCCTATGAAGAAAAATAAATGTGACATTTTTTAAATCTTATCTCTATACTTTTCATTCACATGAAAATATGATAAAAATATTAAGACTTTATGGTGGGATAATTCCACTACTTTACTGATCCATCAGGCTTCCAAAATATTCCATCCCATTGGTGCTAAGAGGAACCTATTGATTAGGTACACCACTATATTCACTTCCTTTACCCGAAACTCCATTGGAATTATAGAGTGTAGTGATCTATTCCATGACCTTTCTATAAACATCTAATTTATCCTTTTAGCTATGATACTTTGTTTAGTAATCACGGATATTTTTTTTCCATACCTGATAACCATGTACTTATAGATTTTTTTTGAAATTATTTAGATAAAATCATCACTATTGTCTGACCTCAAACCCTTCAACATACTTTTAATTTTCCTTTAATCCATTAGTTTCTATTTAAAAAATTCTATAAAACACTTCCGACTTATTTTTTAGGAAATATACTCATAAGTTCATTCTTGATTCATTAATTAATGACACAAAATATCATGATCCTCTATGATATTTGATTGGGTTAGGACCCAAAAAATCTATATGTACAAGATCTTGATTCTGGATTTTGATTGTTCTTCCACTCAAAATTGAAAGATACTTTTTATTTCTTTTCAAGAAATAAACTATAATTATTTTTTAAATTTTAATATTCTAACTTCAACATACCCTTTTCTTCGAAAATTTTTATACACTTTCTACTGTGGTGACAAGAAAAAAATTCCATAAATTCAAAATTTTTGTGGCAGATACTCAAAAAAGTTATCCCACTTCTTCCCGTTTAATTAGATAAAATATGAAATACTTTACCAATATAACTATGAAAAAGGAACCTTAAGTGATTGTCCACACTCTATTTGTATTTTTTTTCTATATCTAGCTTCATACAACTATCCTTCTAAAATTATATTATTCTAGAGATCTAGAGTATATATGACTCCTTTCATCACAAGGACACTACCATTCTTCAACCAAATTTTCACAACCCCATTACCAAAAATTTAAATAGCTTCATCATATTATAGATAAACTATTTCAAGGATTCCAGATAAATAATTTTTTATGGATACATTTTCATCAGTTTAGTTGAACGATGCTCTAAAATCTATGATCCAAGTTCCCAATAGATTATTGACACTCATAATATGTTTTCACTATGATCATCCTCTATTTTTATAAAATTCATTCCTAAAAATGTTTTTCTTATTGAATTTAATTTTCATTCATTTCAATCCTTTCTATAATGACCCTTATCACCATTGTGGAAACATACTGGCTCAAGTCTGATAGATTTACCTATACCCATATCTCTCGATTTTACTTCCAAACATATTTGAATTATTCAATGAGGTGATTTCACTATTCAATTTTCATTCAATTCATCACTAAAATATGGTTGAATCTCATTACTATAAATATCTTTATTAAGAATAAAGTTCGGGAAATCTTCAAATGTCAAACCGATTATTAAAATAGAGTTGCTCACTGCTATTACAATTTCTTCCCAAGACTCAAAGAAAACAAAAATAATAAAATTTCCCATATATTTATTTTAAATTCACATTCCCATACTCAATTTTTATCCTAATAATATTTAATTTATTCACATGAACCACTATGGACTGCGCTTCTAATAGCCTCATACGGAATATATATTTCATCAAGCCCTATTTATTAAGTGTTCTAAGATTATCATACATATCATACAAAACTTCCATCAACTTTGTCTTAGTATTCTTATCCCAGATATTGATTTCCACATTTCATGTTAATGAAATCCTCACTAAAACCAATGTCTTTTTGTTTATAATTTTACATTCTCCTTTCTCCATCATGTCCCATTTAACTCCTTTCAAAGGAACTTTTAGGTCCTTTTTTATGATATATTTAACCAAATTTATCCTCATAAAGCCGAAATTCATCCCATAAAATCTTTCAAACCATAACTTTCTATCCTCTAATTCCATCCTTCTAAAGACATCAACTCCCACTGAAATCAAAAAAACATTTGAGTGAGAGAGAATTTTACTTGAGCTATTTTTGAGAGAACTTACAAGAAACATAGAACTTATGAGAAACTATACTTTGAAACCAATTATTTATAATCCCACCCCAAGCTTCACCCACCAAAATTTTAGTTTTTTGGAATCAAACTAGTGGAAACAGTCTCTGGAAAGGGCTCTCCAAAAATCAATGTACGTAAAATAGGAAGAGTGTCTTCACCCTAATCACGACACTAATTTTGAATTACTCATCCTTGAATAGTCAAACTCATACATATAATAAAAAAATGAAGAATAAATGATATAAAGTACAGGAAATAATGGGTTTTGTGTGGTTTGAACTTTTGTCATACATTTATGTGGAGAATCATAACAATATTTCATTTCATCCGAGGTACAAAGTTACAATCATTGTGACTTGTCAACCACATAGAACACTAAATCAAGTAATCACATAATACTTTAGTTTGTGGTCCTTACCAACATTTATAGTGTGTCTGAACTAGTCAACCTATTTCAACAACCTATTAAATTTGGGAGGATCCATCCATTGAACTGAATGATCATTAATTCCTTATAGCATCCTAAGGATTTATTGAGAATCATCGATAGATGAATATTGTACAATCACCTCAACCCTTTTCCATAACACCATAAAAGAGTTATTAAAATGAATGACATACCCATATTATATTTATATGACTCGTGCACATCATTGAAAATCTGATGATTTGACTTCATCAAAACAAGCATCCATCTATTGGAAATTATCAACTTCTGACCACATCACTTCCAACTGCTAAGAACCTTGTGCCACTGAACTAACAAGAATGAATGGTCTACCACAATTCCTCCTTATGGTAAACTGATTCTATCACTTAAAGGGGATTCCAAATTCCCAACAATAATTACTTATATTTATAAATTAATTGAAAATAAATAACCCTTTAAACATATTCAAAAAGGAAAAACATTTCAAAAAATAATTCTATTTAAATCAATTTTTTTGTGTTAATTTTTTTTCTTAAATATCTTATTTAAGAAAAAAAAACTTTTTAAATCATATTTAAAAAGGAATAAATCATTCTATTTTTAAGATAAATTACACCATGTCTTATAATGATTCAAAAATAATAAATCATAATATATACACAAAAACATAGTATATCTTATTGATCAAGATACTTAATATTCAAAGGAAAACTACTTTATCATTCTTCCATTTAATTATTCCAAGATCAAACCAACTACTACCAACCCAACAAACACCTTTCTCAAACATAATCACTTATATATAAACCATTGGATCATTTGATACTAAATTCAAATTTTTTCATAATCAACATAAATATACCTAGACAATTATTTGATGCTAAAACCATGACTAGGGGGTGCGGTCCCTCCTGACACTCACCTGAGCTTAATCCACACAGGATACACAAACAATAAAACTATGTTGGTTTACAATTTAATCAAGTTAACTAAAACTCAATTATAAAAAAAATAAGTATCCTAACTCTAAAAAAAATGCAAATAACCATGTGATATCATTCTCTCTTGGGATCTTCTCACATTTTCACATGAAATACCCAATCGAATGGAACAATTTCACCATACTTATGTGAATCCACAAAGATACCTAACTCAAACCCACTAAAATTTTAGGGACAAGAAAGAGAAGAAATGATGAAGAATAAAGTAAAAATAAATCACCTTAATCGATGAATAATCCCCTTTCTAAACAACATAGACCCATTAAGGCATCCGATATGGAGGATAAGATTAAAGAGAGATAGATCCCATTCATTTAGTCCATTGGAGGAGGAAAATATTTATGGGTATATAAGAAGACCCAAAATTATTATGATTCCTTTAAATTAAAGTGGGGGTTGAAAAGATATAATAGAATTTTGGTGGGATACCACTATACATCCAGTGGTAGGGGTAGTGATGTAGCACTACAACCCATCCCACCCGAGTTTTGGCAGCTCTCTACTACCACAAAACTTCAACATCCCATCACATGATGCTCAAGTATTTACTCCAGATATTTTTCAGTGAAAATACCATTTTAAATAATCTTTATAACTAATTTAAACCCATACATGAACTAAAATTATTATCCCAATATCAAAATTTTAAATTTCACCTATCCTCTAATTCATTGAAAACTAACCCAAACTCTAGTTCACCAAATCCCAAGGAACAATTCATTACATATCTACTTGATGATACACCTTAGAAATAAAGTTAGGGTAAGAAGGATTCCTAAAGGATACTTATAGATGATATATTTAAAATTTATATCCTAATGTTATCATTACTATCTAGTGATTTATGAAAGCAACATGAGAACATGGATGGTTACACCATGCTATCGTATCTCCAAGAACATTACATGAATAAAGGATATGAAGTAATCATATTATCAGTACAATGTAAAAAATGTACTATAAAGTAACACATTCTTTCATCTTTATCCCATAGTTTCTCTAATTTCTTTAAAATTTATAAAATAAAGAGAATCGAGAAATTACTTCACTAAATTTTAGCCAAGGTTCTCAAATTTCATAAATACATAATGAAATACAATTCATTAATCATTACTCTAGATGAGGAGAAAAAAGGAAACAAATTTCGGAGAAAGGAACAAATCCAAATTCACCTTTACAAAATCATTTTTATAAAGTAAAGATTAAGAGGGATAGAGTAAATCAATATAATATTTTATTTTCATATGGAAATAAAGGCCACTCGAAGAGAAATTTCAATGAAGGGAAGAATAATTAATCATAATATTCTTATTCATATATATATATATATATCTTATTATGTAATATTTATTTTTTAACTTCATATGTATTTGATATATTTGGGACTTACAGATTGTAATTCCCTTGCCGAGATCACCCAAAAGACACTAAAATAAGGGTGTTCACATGACTTCAGGAACACCTACTCATATGATATAGACTATTGAAAATTGGAGAGGGCCTAAAATAGTAATTGATATATTATTCCCTTAAAAATAAAGCCCTAGGGTTGTGCTTGAATTTTTCAAAAATTCAAAATGACCATCTGTATGACTGGAATCCTAAAAACATGAGAGGAAATAAACATTAATCCAATAGGTTAACCATAGTCTAGAATAAGAATTAGTAAAACTATCTATAAGATGCATCACAAAATAATATAGTAGAAGTAAAATATACACATATAGAACATGGATCATCACATAATACAATAGTGGCACATTGGCCAGTACATATACAACAAATATCTAATAGTAAACTCCACCAACCTCTTGAAAAACTCACATAATTATTCCTATAGAATCCTCAGCCTCCACAACATTGTAAACTCATACCATGTTTCTAGATGAAATAAATACCTATGTCTAATAGAAAACATGAATCTATATCTAATTACATCGATACCATACCATGTATGAAGGTAGGGGGTGAGTCCAACAACCCAGTAGGAATCCCCAATGCCTTAACATTCTGAATTCTTCTATGATAAAATAGACATGCATTCAATACATATAATTATGAAATTTATTCTTGTATAACACACCCACTAGAAACATAAAAAAAATCATAAACAAAAATATGTGTCAGGCCTTTTTGTATTAACGAGGCCATCAGGACACGAAACCTCACTTTCTTTAGAGAATCCTAGTGATATGTTTTCCATAGTCACATAATAAGAAAGTCTTCTCAATAGAAAATCCTAGAAATATAAGAAAATAGTCATGTAAGGAAACAAAAAATCCAATTCTAATTTATTGAGAACTTGTCACATTCAATATGAAATCTGAGGAGGGCATCTTAACAGCCAACCTCTCGCATGAGACGAACCATCTACTAAGGGAAAGGTCCCACATCCTTATCTCATATCTACTGGTCAACATATAATAATCAACTAGAGGAGGTAATATAAGTAGAAAACCACTTATATAGGATAAATCCCCACTCATCTTAGGTTCCATATCACAAGACAAACCACACCATCATTTGGTGGGACCCATGTATATTTTTTACATCTAGAACTCGGAAACCGAGTGAGCAAAGGAGGTTATCACAGTAGCCAACCTCTCATAACAGTAAAACCAATCCCCCTTGGGGTAGGTCCCATGGCATGAGTTGAACCACACCATCACTAGGTGGGTCCCATAGGGAGTTATATATCTATAACTTTTAAATCATGTCATCAAAGGAGGGAATCACAACAACCTACCTTTCACACAATCTAACCACCCTTTGGGGTAGGTCACATGGAATGAGCTGAACCGCAACATCACTAAGTAGTATCCCATGGATTATCACATAATATCTCTAAATACACCCTCTCAATCATGGATGGTTCTCATACACATTATATATAAATAAATAAGATTAATTAATAATGTAGTGTAAACAAGGAAACACTATCCCAACAACACATCCCAAATGTAGAAGAACTATATGGATATTCCATAGATTTTCTCTTACAAGCCTCTCAAGGATTACTGTATCAACTATGTCACCACACCTGACACCTCTAAAAATTAAGAGTACACTACATGGAACCATATACCGGACCTCTAGTTCTCTTAATCCTCAACCAATCTTAAACAACTCACCCTAGGTCCAATCTACCCATGAAGAAACCCCTAATTCAATTCATGGTAATAGGAATAATTCTATCAACCCAAGACATTTTACCCATATATACCCTATAATGGGTCAATGAAATTAATATATACCCAAAAAAACACTTTGATACCAAAATAAAATCACTATGAGGCCAACTCATGCACTCGCATGCACAACAGTCCATACAATCGAATATAATGGAATAACTTGGTAATGGGTTCCTATAAAATCTTTCATCATCAATAAGAAAGAATAATATACCAAGAAATAAAAATGAGAAATCTCAACAAGCATAAAGGATTTAAAAAATAGGGTGTTTCCCACATAAGGTCAAACACCAAAACCATTCTCAAAATAATCCCTTCTGAATTTATCTAAAAACTAATCAAATCCCCTTCTTAAACCATTAACAAAAGGAATAAAATTCTTTATTTACTCATTATTGGACCTTTTCCAAAATCCCAATGAAAACATAATTAGAATACACTATATTTTTTTGAAATGTTATTTCAAAACCATCACTTAAATTCACCCTTTTCACCTCGAAATTATATTTCATTGAAGGTATATTTTTTATCAAAATAGATTTAAAAATAATTATATTAAACAGAAACCTGGTTAAATTATAGAACCAATGGAATTTTTTTATCACAGAGCACCACCAATGTACCATTTAATAAGCTATCTGGTCCTATTAAATATTAGGTGATGCGACTTTGTCATAATTTATGGGGGAAGATCACACAAATCATGAAACATTATAACAATAACCATAGTGAAAGAATATGAATATAAAATCCCAAAATGATAAAAAGACTTAGAAATATAAACACCAATACCTTATTCAGAGTTAACATGACTCTACTCACTAAGAAAGACTTGGTGATCTGGCTCTGATCGAAAGAAATCTGATAATTGGACAAAATCCCTAATTTAGAGCACACTAATAGAAAAGAAGCGAACAATGAGTGAAACCAATAATAAACCCCCAAGGGTAGTTACCCTCACCTATAACTACTCCTTGTAATATATAATGTGAAGATATGATATCAATTGTTTAAGATCACCTAAGGGAAAAGAAGAATGTGAGGGAGAAGAGGACCTATGAATGGTCACTATATTCTTATTGAAAATTTCATAACACCTTATTATTTTCATTTTATTTAGTTTATTAATTAATATTTTAATAAACTAGGAATAAACACCTTATAGAGTGACCACAAATTCATGTAATGTCTCCACCTCTAAAATAATCCTAGCAACACATGATGTGAACCCCTATCTCATGACGTGTTCTTCCTCTTCTAGGAAGTCATGGAAAATTTTGAAAACACCAAGAAACTTATGCATGGAACCTTATGTATAGGGTGACCTTTACATATCACCCATGAGGAAACATACATACCACCCATAAAAATATCAAAATGTTTAGGGGCCTTATATTTGGCATGGATATTATGTATGGGGGGTTTTCGATTTTTTCAGAAATATGTTGCAGTTCCCTATGTCATTTGTATCCTATGATATACTGCAATCTTAACCTATGACTAAGAAACAAAAAAAATTTATAATTTCCAAAACTAAACACTTTAAAACGCACACTAAAAATTCACAACACCATGACACCCACTGTTCATGGTGTGACCTTCTTCTAAGAGCTAAAATTCTCAATAAGGCTAGATAACCTTGTTATAACACTCAATCTAGTAACCAAAAAACCTCCCGAACCTTTAAACACATATAAAACATCTCCTAGATATGTTCAAATAGTCATAATACCCATCCAAAACCCAATATTTATAACTTCCCCTACCCCAGGACCAAAAATTCAAATATCCCAAGAAAATAACTACCTATAAATTTTAGGGTTGTTAAAAACTCCCAACTATAAGGATTTACATCCCCAAGAATCACCCAAGAATGTTTATTAAGGTCTCATCCATCAATTAGAATATAATTTTACCCTATACCATCAATTATGAAATTAAATGTATGTAAATCAGCCACACACATACACATTGAACCTAGATACACTAAACTTTTCCAAAAAATCCCTAGTTTGATCCTTGAAACATAATTTCCGTATCCAAAACAATATTGTTGATGTGGTTTCCAACTCACTACATCCAATTACATGAAATAAAACTAGTATATTATTGTTTTGATGTATTTCATTGAAAAATAATATCCTCACTTAGCGAAACATATTCAAATATCCCAATCATAATGACTTAATTTTCAATGGAATTATAGAATAATACAAACGACCAAACTAAGGTTCAAAACCAAAATATGGATTAATTTCATGATTGGATCATCAAACAACCAAATTCACCATTGTAATCCCTCCATGGGTATCAAAACATCTCTGATTCAAATCACTATTCGATTCCACCATGCTTCCACTGTGCAACTCTAAACACCAAACCTCACTATTCACAACATTCACAACCCTTCTAGCATGTGGGTCACACATTATTGAACAATTTTATTGTATCGACCATAAGTGTATCCTTATCATCATCCTACTGAATAAACACACTAGATATCTATATTCCAAATCCTATACATTGAAAATGTAATGACTTTATGTGATCACCCCACTTATAACTGAGAACTAGCATCAAACATTAAACATTACCTATTTCTAGCTTAATAAGAATTTTATCCTTAATATTCATAAAAAATTACATTTAATGAGGATAACATGTGACAACAACCAATGGTGTACTCTCCATTATATGGCTTCCATTACACTACTCATCCAACACAATTCTTGATATGGTCCATCATCACATGCACTTTACTCTTCCTAATCTACGCTTATCATGTTAGTTACAACCCCTATCAAGGACTAAGTTTGGATCAATCATACTATGGTACCTGATCTATCACTAATTTCACCTCTTACTATATGGTGAAAAACTCCCATTCTCATAAATATTTTGGTCCACCATACCCAAAATCATCTCACAAACTAAGCCATGATCATTATCATTATAGTGTCATCATTTTATATCCCAATAGTAAGATAACCATGAATGATGTCAAATTTCAAAACCATATACTAAGTATCCTTATAATCACCATCAACAACCACTGAGATGATGATCAACTTCACACATCTATCTGAGTATACCAAAGTATGAAAAACCAATTAATCTCTAGGACTATGGGGCTCCCCACCATAAGACTCCACTCATAAATTTAGATTCCAAGTAATGGTTCTCCATACCATATAAATCTCATTCTGAAACCCATATCAATTAATCCAAACCATGTAACCATCAAAACTCACATCAATCTACTTGGGCCTAACACCAATCATTCATCACCCAAGAATAAAAAATTCGGATCTCTCGAAACAACATTTGGATACCCATAAAATGGACAATAAAACACCAAAGTCACTCCCTACCAACTATTAAAAATAAATCTTACCCAGTCCACACAAGATTCAATTTAGTTTTTTCTCAACACTTTATGAACCAAACCACACCCACAGACCTCACTCGCCTATTTACAAACAATATAGAACTCTATAAAGAAACCAGATTTAAACATTTATGTCACTCCCATCCAAATTACACTAATTCAATTTGCCTGGTTTATGCAAGTACCAAATGATTTTTCAAAATAGATAAAATATTTTATAGAAACAAAAACTCACTCGAGTTTCATAAACACCCCTTGGAATCCTGGGTTTTCCTCTAAAACTCGAATCTAAAAAATCCTTATCCATTCTAGTCCATTTTTATTGAAAACAAAACCCATTTCAAAACCCTCTTTGAAATATAGTTTCGAAATATTTTTACCTCATACATCTAAAAATCATAGAATCCCAAATCATTTCAAATCATTGGATTGATTGAAGATTTCAAGTAAAATGAAATTAATAAACCATTTTTTCACACCTCATTCCACTGTATTGATTTTCTTCTTAATACATGGTTTTTATCAAAAACCAAACATCCAAAAAAACATTTATTAATGGCGTGAAATATCATAACCAATCAAACAAAACCCATGACTCCATATTAATATAATTATTCATTATAATTTATTTGGGAAAATAAAAAATATACAATAAGTTATATACACCGCTCATATAATTCCCTAAGCATTACTTTACCATGATGCATGAACAAATTCACTAGATCCTATCTGATCCCTATGAATCATCTTGAGTCTCATCCATACCAAATTATAATTCTTGGTCCAACACCTCATTTATCCTAGAGTTCTTAATCTTGAACATTGTACATCCCTTGGTAAATTTATTTTTAACCAATTCTATGATGTTTAGGAAAGCTACCAGTCTACCTCCCAAGTCCCAAAAACCAAGATCAACCTCTAATTGAAATTATCCAATACAAAACACCCTATGAGATAATTTTTTAATGACATATTCCAGCTCACCCGGACAACATCTAAGTGGGGATTTTCACCTGACCTCAAGTGAACCTCCCTATATGCTAGAGTCTATTAACTAATGGTGAGGAAAAAAACAATAATGGGAGAAATATTACCTAAAATATAAATTATTGGATTCATTTACATGTCTACTAAAAAATTTATATGAACTTTCCATATGAAAGATATCCTATAAACTTAAAAGACAATAAACAGGGATCCAAGAGGTCCCCCATAATCAAAAGTAGGAAGCAATAAAATTTTCTATATGATATATCATAGCATAAAAAAGTAATAGAAGAAGGAACACATGTAAAATATGAATCATAATATAATGTAAGAAATACACATTATATGGTACAAATGAGAAACAATAATAAGAAGTAAACCCCACTATCCTCCAACCCGACTTGTATAATTCTCCATACTGAATCCTTGGTCTCCACAACCTATTAGACTCATACTGTGAGTCTACCTCCAAGAAATACTTGTGCCTAAGAGAAAACATGAAGGTTTAACTATAAACATAAATATACATACCATGTATGTGGGAAGGGATTATTCCAATTAACTATTAGGAATCCCCATTTCCTCAACATATTAAATATTACTAGGATCAAATGGATTCAAATGCAATACATACAAGGGTAAAATTCATGCTCATGAAACACTCCCATGTGGAATCATAGTAAAAAATAAACATAAAATAATAACATCAGGTGATAGTGTTATGATTATTACACCATAACACTTTAACTCGCCTACTTTGGTCAATTTCAGTGATATATCTGTCATAGTCACATAATTAGAAAGACCATTATGAAAGGTATCTCAATATCTAGTCACGAGAACACAAGAAACAAAAAAAGAAAGGAAAAAATAAACCTAGTCCTAGAATATATAAAACTCATCACATCTAAAAATTGATATAAAGAGATAATCTCGATAGTCAACCTCTCATACAAGATGAATCATCCATTCAAGGAAAGGTCTCTTTGTTATGTCTCATCTAATAGTCAACATTCGATAAGTGATTAGAGGAGGGGATATTGACAGTCAAAATCTCACAAAGGATGAATCATACCTCATTATTAATATTATTTAATACCATGAAATTTTGAAATTACATTATGTTCGATAGCATATACGACATATAACATAGATTTTAAACGAACCACAAAATATTATTATTTAAATATGATCATTATAACATAGTTGTTAAATTGGTGGGTAGGAATAGAAATAACCACATAATGAAATATATTTAAAAAGGTAATAATAAATAAAAAATTATTTATTAACTCTAAGTAAATAAGAATAAATTTTTTAGTAAAGTGATTCTATGCTTTAAAATTACATGTTTCCTCAAAAATGGGTTTTTACTGCTTTTTGTGAGAAAATATTATAATTAATTTATTCCAATTTTTGAAAATTTATTGGATAAAATGAAATTTATTTTTTAAATCATTATATAAAATTATCATAGGGTGAAACTTTGGTATTTTTATGAAAAATTAATTTTTTTAGTGAATAGTGAAAATACCGACTTTTGTAAAACTATCACTCATTTTAATTAAAAATTCCAATTATGCTTTTAATTTGATATTAAATTAACATAAGTGTACATTAATTATATATAATATAATTAATTAAATTTTAATCATAATTATACTTTCTTTTGTTAAAAGTTCATTTTTAGGATCGAAAACATATTTGTCTAAAAACTGTTTTTCATTGTGTTTTGTGAATTTATATTAAAATTGATTTATGCCACTTATAGGAATTGAATTTGATAAAATGGATTTAATATTTGTAATATTTGACATAAGAGATTAAATTATAGTATGTGGAAATTATATTTTAATAAGACTAAAATACAATGCACATTTTAATATTT
Source organism: Viscum album (assembly GCA_963277665.1). NCBI lineage: Eukaryota > Viridiplantae > Streptophyta > Magnoliopsida > Santalales > Viscaceae > Viscum > Viscum album. The sequence continues at coordinate 650,776,795 of OY728119.1, forward strand.
CATGGAACATAAATTCTAATTTGAAAGGATGAATGTGAATTTGGAACTTACTTGGCCAAAATAAGCCTAGAATGATTTTTTTAAAATTTCCCTTAGAAATAATCTTTTATGAATAATTGAAAATTTATTATTTAGCATTTACAATTTTAATTTATAATGATGTATTATAATATATGTAATTAAAATTTTTTTTACTATTAATTTTATAGAAATAAAGATAATATTATTTGGAGCTAAAAAGTGATATTTTTTTTTCAAAAATTGTATTTAAAAAAATGGCATAATTTCTTACCATTTTAATTAGTTAAAATAATATTTAATGATTAATTTTTTAAATGAAATATATAGATTATATATTCAACTATAGGAATTTAAATGTCTATAATTTAGAAAAGTAGTCATATAGTTAATATAAGTAAATCTTATTCTTGGAAAATACATTTCTTGAAACACCATTTTTTGACATGATTTGTGGGTTTTTTAAACTAAATAATTCCAATTTTGTGATTTTAATATGATAAAATGTATTCAATATTTTTAATCATAATAATTAAAATTAGGTACTATGTATAACTTATTTTTTGTCACAATGAATAGTAAAAAGAGTAAAAAATTATTTACCACGATTAAGGTTAAAACAGGGTTTTGCGCGTTACATGAGCTTGTGTTAAAAGTAATTTTCCACAAAAATATAATTTTTATTTGATAATTTTTATTTCATATTTTTAATAATTGGGTCCAAGTTACCTAATAAGGATCATTTTATTTTAGTCTTAATTGATAAATTACCTAGTTTAAAAACTAGTTATCGTGGTGAAAACTAGAATGGTAAAAGTAATAACCTTGGGATTAAAAGAACTAGCATACATAAAATATGTTTATTTTTTGTTTTGGATGTTTGGATTGAACTTATATTACCTAAACTACATTATTTATTAATTTTTTAGGCACTTGGTTTGAGAATGACTTCCCATCATTGAATTGTTTTGAGTATTTACAAAAATTCCACTCTTGAATTATAAAAGGGAACCACCTACCCTCACTCTTTACACCTATAAATCAATTTATATTTACCAAATACTACCAAAATAGCTCCCATAAATCCTTATAAACATTTTAAAGGTAATTAGCTTCCCAAAAGACCAATCCTAGGGTTCTTAATAAGATATCCAAAGGAGGTTTCTCTAAGTGAAATGTAATCATATTCACCAAACTCTTTCTTTTTAACTTATTCTTCTATAACCTTAAATTATGTATAAATGATAATAATATAATAAAACCATTATATAACATATATTTATATGTTATTATTTTTATTTAATAATATTTTTCCATCTTATTCTCCATCAAATGGGAAAAAAACCATTGCTCCTATATACGACAAACTACCAACCCGAGAATCAATGTAATTTGTTTTCCATCATCGAATCACATGGATATTAATAATGATTGAAATAATGAATATATATTATAAATATTAAGTGATATTAATTTTATAAAATTAATATATCATATACTTCATTACCCTTTTACCTATTAAGGGAATGATATCATCACTCATGCATATGTATGACCAACCATCTCCATGAAAAATGTGATTTATTTTCCTGGTATACATTTAAATAATGGTTATAAAATGGTATATAATGAATAAATATTATATTTATAATATCAATATAATTCTATATATGATGGATCTATATCTTTTTCATATGAAAAAGAAATTTCATGATAAAAAATTCATGAGATAATAAAACAGTTAACACCCGAAAAAATTGTAATAATGAAATATTATTAACTAACTGTAAGTAAGATATTATAAGAAGATCATATATGGTATTATAAATGTTAATATTGTTCAATTATAAATTAATAACATTATTAAAACCATTATATAAGAGGTTAAAGAACATTGAACTAAAAATAATCGTGTGGTTAGAGATTTCATCTCAATTTACACTCCATTGAGACATATTTATTTATTATTGCACCTATTAAATTTTATGTGGTGTATATACTACCCCTTTGATGTATTTAACATGAATAAATATGTATTAATTATGATTAATGTTTAAATCCATGTTGATTAATTTAATGGCTTATAATTCAAAATTTACTAAAGAGGTAATAATTTATTTTACAATCTCATTTCCTTTTGGGATTTCTTATACTTTCATTATAGGAATATTATCATTTATCTATAATATGATCCAATAATTTTATTATACATGCGATATTTATGGATTTTTTATATTTTTGTCCAACTTTTACTCTCTTTGTAACATCAACAAATAAATAAAATGTTTTAAAGGAAAACGAATTTTATTTCTCATTAAATTAGATATATATTTCTTCCCTGTATTTGTTTTCAAAAAATATTTTAAAAAAGTTCTATTATTTACTCAAATGATTTATCATGTAAATTTTTTGTTATCCTCTAATTTTTAAAATGGTTTTAAATTAATGTTTACACTATTTTACAAAAGGTATGTTTTAAACTTTCTTTACAAAAATTTAAAAGGAATGTTTTTAACATATACAGTGATAAAATGCATCCCCGTCGCCATAACTATTTTATGAAATCTATATTATTTTATAAATTTTCAATTATTTTACAAATAAAAATATTATATGAATTTTTACTTTAACATTTCACTTACATTCACTTTATTCTTTTAAAGTACGTGATTTTATTACAAACCTTTATTCATAATGAACCGATGGTCATGTCTCATCTCTTATTAATTTTGAGGTCATTAACTTTTTCTTAGAAAATTCACTTTATTATGATCATTTTACTTTAAGTTTCCCTTAAATATCCATATTATTTATGATGGATATTCTTATTTCTTAAACTGTGTATCTTTTCTCCATATAGTATTTTATTTTTAAAGTTATTTGATTGATTGGGGAAATATTAATATTCAATATTATTTATGAAATATGGGAATTTATTAAAAATAAATATTGTTCATGAATTAAATTTTTCATTCTATATATGAGGAGTGTGTTGTACAAGAAATGATAGGTGGGTCCTAGAATTATATTACCCCTTAATGCATATACATGTATTATGAGATAAATTATATGGGAAAATTAAATGATTTTTACCTATAGTTTTAAACTGTCTTATCGTAGGTCCTTGATGACATATATATAATGATTTATAAGATCATGATGTCCAATATGACACATTTAATTCATTTATAATTTAGTTATTATTATTATCCATGAGATTATCGCATTGATATTATCCTTGGATTCATTTCATTCTCAAGTTTTTGATTAAATGACATGTGTTTTAAGTTATTTACCTTATTATATTAATTATTCATTATTTAATAATGATAGATTCCACTGTACATAACCCTTATCGAGTATTTCAGATCCCCTTTTTTTGTTTCTTTTCTCTAGGAGACGAAGAATAATTCTTTTAATGAGTTCAAGGATACTGAATATTTTACATTATTTTGTTTTATATTTTATCCCCAATGTAAAATGGGTATAATGTTTGAATATAGATATATAATACCACTAAAATGAATGATGCTTTGTGATTTTATCCCTTTTATCTATGCCAATGTAATAAATTAACCATCAACTCTAGGTTACTGGAGTTGGGCTTGTTACAGTTGGCATCAGAGAAAGTTTAGTAGAAACCTTAGGAACTATATTTAGGAAAAAATATATTAAGGAACATAACCCTATGATATACTTTTAAGATATATAAAATTGTGGAATAATATCCAAAAATTTTTGTATGGTAGATATTGTGTGGTTATTTCTAATAATACATCCATTTTTTTATACTACAAGTGGATGTGGTTATAAAAAAAATATACCAGGGGTAATAACTTTGAAAAGGGAGCATTGTGATTTGACTTGATCATCACCTAGTGCACAATAATGGCCTTCCTATGCATCTATTTTGACACTCCTAGGGGATATTCTTAGGATAATTCACATTTTTTTACATACCATTATGAATGATTTGAAAATAATTTTATGATTTATTGATATTCCCAAATAAACTATGTTTATGGTTCTAATATTGAAAATGACTAAATATTTTATTTATGTTAAGTGTTAAACCTAATTCAAAATTATATGTTTTGATTTAAAATTCATAATTTATTGAGAAAATCTAATATATTCCATTTTTTAGAAATTTTTTATGGATTAAATATTGGTATCAACACTCATGATCAATATAGAAATTTTCCTACTAATCAAGCTAATATAGCTGGTATTGTAATAGAGAAGTTCATTTCTAAATTAGGGTAGCCAAATCAGGTTATGAAAATAAACATTCTCGAGTAGAGTAAATTGTTTTTCCACATAGTGATTCTCCTAAGTAGGATCACTTCATGTGATATAATCCCCCATCATTTAGTGGTACTACAAATCCTGTAGTAGTTGAGAACTGGATTAAGTCTCTTAAAAAGATATTTCTAGGTTTGGGATAAAATGAAAAGGAAAAAGGTTATACTACCAATATACCATATCAAGGGAGATGCAGATCAATGGTGTTTATTAATCTAGAATACTAGTTAGGAATAGGAAATAGAACATATTTCATGGATATATTTTAAATAAAAATTATTTGAAAAACATTTCCCTCATGAGTAATAGATTGAAATGAAGAGAAATTTTCTCATCATAAATAAAGAGGAGGAAGAATGTATTTTAGAGTATGAGGACACAATTAGAATACTAGTTGGGTATGATATATATTACATATGAAATACAGAATTAAATATTTACCATTTATTTGAAGTGATTAAGCCAAATCTACGAAGGGTGTTAGTTCCTAAAACATTCTGTCATACGATGAAATAGTTTTATGAATCATTAAAGGAGAGAATTTTTTTTCTAGATCCTATATATTCAATTGGAATCAAGAGAAGAGTGGTTGGATGAACATAATGAAAAATAGAACACATCAAATAAGAATAATAAAATGAATGAATTTCTATCTTGTGAAAATTTTATGAAGAAACATCCTGGAAATTTTTTGAAAGTAATGGGAGTTTGTGAAAAGTGAGATGATAAGGTCCATATGTCTAATCAATGTAATGAGAATAAGTAATTAATTGATGTAAAATAATTCAATTTTAGAGAAATGGGGCTGTATTTACACTAATTACCCAAGTTTCAAGAGAACATAATATAAAAGGGGTTGAGGGGAGAAGACCAAGATCATGAGATCACTACAACTGACATGGAAGTACCTAATGATGTAGTGGAAGGAAATTTAATCATAGTATAAAATTTATCCAATGATTTTTTTGATTATTTATATTCACACTCTTTTATATCTTCCAGGATTTCTAAGAAAATTAGATATTTCCCTAGTACCTTAAGAAGAGTGTTGTCAGTCAAAAATCCTAGTGAAAATTTCACTACGATAAATATGTGTCAGGAAGTTCGCATTATGGCACATTAACATTATATATCTTTTGAATTTATTATCATAACTATGTTTTAATTAGATATAATAATTTTTATAGACTATATTTAAAAATATGATGAAAAAAAATTATTGCGAAGAAAAAAATACTATTCATGATGAAGATGTGGAATTCCATATCTTTAGAGTGGAGACCCCATCATATGGGTCATGTCTAGATCCACCACCTATAAATATTCTGAATAATACTTTTGGGTAATAAGAGGAAGCATAATATATGGGTGTAAAAGGTAATATTAAAATTGATTATGTTCCTATTGTATAAGAATACATTCATTTATTTCCTAAGGAATTACTTGGACATCCACTAGAGTGTGTAGTCATGTTTTCCCTTGATTTAATCCTGATGATATTTTTATATCAAAGAATACCTATAGAATATCCATTATAAAATTATTGGAGTTTACGATAAAACTAGAGATTTTGTGTGATAAATGATTTATTTTCCCTAGTGTTTCACCATTGGGATCCCCTATTCTATTTGTTAAGTAAAAATATAGACCCCTATGGCTATTCATCGACTATTGGGAAATCAATGCTATTACAATAAATAACAAGTATCCTATGACTCAAATTTTTGACTTATTCAATCAAATTCATAAAGATAAATAATTTTCAATGTTTGAACTTGGTTTTGGGTGCCATCGATTTTGAGTAAATAAGGAATACATTTCTAATGAGGTATGGACATTTTGAGTTTACAGTAATTCCATTTGATTTGACTAATGCCGCATAACTTTTTATGGATATAATGAACATATTATTAAATTAATTTCATCATAATTTATTTTTTTTATACCTTGATGGTATCTTGGTGTATTATATGAGCTACGAGGACCATGAGAATCACTTGTGGATCATTCTTGTGACACTTAGAAGAAATTAATTATATGGAAAATATATTAATTATGAATTCTATCTTCAAAAAGTTTCTTTTCTTGACCATATTGTCTTCTAGGATAGAATATCAATTGATCCTATGAAGTTAAAGAATTCAAATAATATCCTACACCAATGAACATAAATGAGGTATAAATTTTCATTGGTTTGGAAGGTTACTATCAGCGATTCGTTTATAATTTTACCCGATTGGCTAACCCATTAACCAAGCTTACACGTAAAGGGTTTAAGTTCATATTGATAAAAATAATGTCAGTAATGTTTAAAATAATTGAAAATGATATTATCAAATGATCCAAATTTGACTCTACCATTAATAAATGAAAAATTTGGGATATATATTTATTCATCGAAGAAGAGGCTTGGTTTTTTCCTTATGAAAAATGATAAAGTTATTGCATATGAATTAAGTAAGTTAAAGACTCATGAATAAAACTATCCAAACCATGTTCTTGAGTTTGATGTTGTCATATTTTTTTGAATATATGGATACATTATCTAAATACTGAAATATGTGAGATATATAAAGACCATAAGATCCTAAAATACATCGTTTGACAAAAAGCGATCAATATGAGGAAAAGTGGATGACATGAGCTACTGAAGGATTATGATTTCTCAGTACACTACCAATAAGGGTAGGAAAATATGGTAGTAGATTAATTGAGAATGAAATATCATGGAGTTATGATAAAAATTAGGATTGATAGGGATCCTATATTTATGGATCTAATAAATATTGATATGGTAATTATTAAGAAAAGGGAGACATCACCCCCTATTCAAATGATTACCAACCCATATTTATTGAAAAGGATAAAATGTTCTCAATCTAATGATGAGAGTTTTATGAAGAAAATTAAATTCATGAATTATGGGAAATTTTAAGACTTAATTTGTAAAAATAGAGTTCTAAAAATTGGAAAAAGACTATGTTCCATCAATACGTGAGCTAAAAAAGGAATTGTTGGATGATTTAATTGACCAACCTGGGTCAACCGGACCAGTCACCCAGTCATCCCATTATGAGGTGAGGTAAGAAAGAAAACAATAAAAGTATTAAATATAATCAAAACAAGAAATACAACTAGGGTACAATTTAAAAAAATAAGAAGGTGAAACTTAGACAAACAAGATAAACCAGGAATTTTCATAAGTCTAGACCAACAAGTCTCCACGTGACCAACCGTCGCCTCCATAAAGCATCCCACTATAGAACATCGATATAAAGAGAGGTAAAAATGATATAGAATTCCCTTCACTTTACTAGTTTCATGAAAAATAAGGTCCACATACACACAAAGGTAGAAGTAGGGTGTGAGAAATAGATCCCTATAAGAAAGTGCCAAAGAATTTATACAATTTATAATATCAAGAATGCACAAGTTATTATCACAACCCGAACCAAGCTGGGGATTGATCCAAAAATACCCCAGGACCTACTAGATAGTCCAGGGGAAGTAGATCAATGTTTAAGGCATAAATAAAATTGGGAGGCCTTTTTCTATGTACTTTTATACATGTAACATCCTGATTTTTTAAAAGTAAATGTTTTTCTGAAAAACTATTTAAATGTTCACAAGTGTGTTTTATATCAATAAATAATAGAATAAATATTTTTTATTATATTAATGATATATATATATATATATAATATTCAATATAATGTTTAAAACCCATCTTATGTGTATTCTAGAGATGATATAATATCAAATCAAATTTTACTAATAAAAGAAGTATTTTTCAAAAAGGCTGTTTTACCACCTTTTGATAGAGAAACCATTTTAAATATTGTTTTTTCCATTTTATAAATTATATTTGAAAAAATAAATTTCTTCTTTATAAGTGGAGTATAAAAATTAACATTTTTTTATTTTTTGGTATTTTTCTGAGAACTTCCATATTTTAATGAATAGTGAAAATACTGCATTTTAATCGAAGACTGATTTTTATTCTAATATATTTATAAAGTTATATTATATTTTTAATTTATTTTATAGTATAATTATATAATTTTTTATCAGTTAATATATTGTTGGTCATTATAATCAATTTCACATTGAAATTGTATATAAAAACTATGTGAACTTTTGAATATTTTACATAAAAAACTCATTTTCTCATCCTGTCAATGAGATTAATATTTAATAAATTTATGGCATTTGTATTTTTAATTTTGAAAAATTGATTCCATATTTGTAATTATAATTTCCAAATTATGTAAATATTTCCTTTTTATTTTTGGAAATTATGAATAGTAACCTTCGTAATATTTTTATTACCACTGTTAAGGGTAAATCAGGCAATTAAAGGTAAAAATAATGATATATAATATTATAAAATTATACTAAAACTTGTCCTAATTTAATTTTATTAGCTATTTTCGACCAAAACTTTCCTTGGGACTATTTTATGTCCACTTGTAAGGCCATAACCCTTTTATAATATTATATTCAAAGAGAATAAATGTTTTATCGCACCCTTATTTTTAACGAGTAAAGTATTTTTAATATAGGGTAATACATGGGATCTTTTCACCTATAAATATTATTTAGAAATATAAAGTGTTTACCTATATCATGGTAATTTATTTATAATTTTTAGGAAATGAATAACTAAATTAAATGGTGACACAATGATGATGGAGTAATTGCTTAATTAATGAAAGAATCAAATACAATTTGTTAAAAATATTAAAATAAATATAATTTGATATAGTTTATGTCATAAAAGAATTTTATATATTACTTTGACATTTTAGTGATAATTTAAAATAGTTTATTTTATTATATCATAATGTTATGATATTTTTAAAAAGTCTAGAAATGAATAGTGTCAAAATTGACACTAAGGATATTTTAAAATGTAAAATCTTTTATTAAATGATATAGGGCCAAATAGTTTCTATAAGTATTATAATGTCATTTATGACTCATTTATTATATTTTTTGTAATTTTAGAGTAATTATATTAAACCTTAATGTGTAAATTACATGATATAATGATATGAATTGATAAGGGTTAAAACAAAAAGATAAGGATTAAAAACAAGACAAAAACATTCTATTTTTCATTGTATGAAGTGGATTAGACCAAAATATAATCATATATTCTAAATAAATCAGGTGGGATCCATTTGGATTTGGAAATTAATTTATTTTATTTAATATTTTGAAGAATCCCAAGAGTACCACTCCTCTCTCCAATAAAAGGGAACTCATTCTTATATTTTCATCACAGTTAATTTTTTTTTGGTTCAGAAAATATCTGAAAAAATAAATTACTATAATATATACCAAAATTATTGAGGCTTTATTTAATTCATAACATCCTCATTAAAGGTGATAAGGTGTAAATTAAAGAGGGTCGTTTGAAGGAAGGGTACTGTTTTTAATTATGCGTTTCAATTTTATTTCTTCTTTCATATCCTAAAAATATTGAACAACCATGATTTAATAATAAATATATTATCCTAAATATAATGAGATGTTTTTATGTAAATATCATCACATAAATCAATCTCTTATTCCATCAAATGTGAAATGAATTAATTGTTTGTGCATATGTGTGAACTATCACCTCCACGAACAGATATAATTCGTTTTCCATTAATTTCACTCAAGATAGGTTATAATGATGGAATTAATGTTTATATATGATATTAATGACATATTTATCATTATAAGGGAATAATATGTCAATTATTTTCTTACTTTCCATACACATTAAAATGATAATGTTGTTCATGTGTACGTGTGAACTATCACATCCACGAAGCGATGTGATTAATTTTTCATCACCACATCACATGGACGATATATATAAGTATATTTAAATGATTAATATGATATTAGTGATATTATTATCAATATTAAATGATATAATAATACTTTCCATATTTAAATAATGATCGTTGAAAAATGAAAACGTTACTCATGCATACGTATGACTTACTGTCTCCATGATTGTAACATAGTTCATTTTTCATATCCATATTTAATGGATGGATTTAAAAATATGATTTATTTATAATAATGATGATTATTTGATGAATTTTATTCATTAAATGATATAATAATGACCTCTTTGACTGTATTTGACTTAGAAATTTCATTTTGGACTCAAATATCGAATATCGTCATTATGTCTGACACGAACATTTATAATTAAGTAAATGTTATAACATTTTATTAAGTGATATAAAAGGAATAATAAGATTGAAAATTTTTTATCAAGAAATTAAATAATTAACATGATTTTGTTATCCAGGATGGTAAAGAACACATGTGATGAATTAGACTCAATGTAAGGGATTTCGTCTCAATCTCATTTCATTGAGGCTTTTCTTGATGATATGCACCTTTATTATTCTATAAGGTGTATATACAGCTACTATGAGTTTTAATATCCATATTTGTTTTCTAAAATAATTTTATTTAATGGTTTGGTAAATTTATTCCTTCATGGAGATTATGATATAAATGTTCAATGTGGTATGGGACACTTTACGTGTTTAATGATTAAATAATCAAATCTTTTTATCCATGTCAATATTATTGATATTATTTAAAAATTTATTTATATGGATATAAAAGTAATATAAAATAAATTTTATTTATATTTTTAATTTCAATCAAAGGTATTCAAAAAATAATATTTTAAGTGTTTTTACATGGAATGTTTTGACAAACCAAAAAAGAATGTTATATCCTTAACGTATACGACGACAAAGACTTTTCTATTGTTGTGGCCTTTATTTTATTATCATATTCCATTGAATGGTTTCACGTATACTTAAATGAAAAACACTATTTATATTTTTTGGTATTTTGGTAATCAAAATGGTTTTTCAATGAAAAGGGTGTTTGGGTATTGAAAATGGATTCTTGAAAGAAAAGGGTATTTTTAACTAGAAGTGTTTTCATAACGGATTAAAAGTGTTTTTCAAAGGGTTTTATGATGAAATTATTTTATTAATGATATGTTAATTTATAATTATCTAAATTTAGTAAGCCCAATACAGATCATAAGAAGGTTTGAGCCCCATTATAGCTCACGGGTGATCCTGATACATCTTATACGAAGGGTTGAGCCCCATTATAGCTTACAGGTGAGACCGATATAGCTTATAATACAGGATCAACCCCATTATAGCTCACAGGTGACCCTGTTATAGCTTATTCAAAGGGAGATCCCCATTAGAGATCGACAATTCAATGGGTAGTAATAACATTGTAACTCTTCTATATGGTTATTCTAATTGAAAGTGTTTTGAAATGGTTTTTTGTATATGATTTTATAAGTCACCTAAAGGAATTTTAATTTCTTACTACCAGTTTTAATGATTTTCTTTGAGAAAAACATATGTTTGTTATTCATGTGGAAATTTTTTATTTATTTTGATCAAAGAACATTAAATGGGTTTTCATGTTTTTTACCAGACTAATGGTTTTTTTCTTTTTTATGTCCCTTATGAATATTTTTTTGTTAATACAAAGTTTTAAAATGTTTTTCATAGGGTTAAAGTGTGAGTTGGGAAAAGGATGAAGACAATATGATAATTGTGATGTTATATAATGAAACCATGTTTTATTTTATGAAAAAATGGATACTGAGTATAAGTGTCCACTTGTAATGAATAGTTTAACATTGTAAGAGTTTATACTAATTATCTAAAATGCTAAACTAAAAAGATCCTCAAATGTGAATTATAGTTAAAAAATACAAGAATAAGTCATGTTTAATGTCGGGTCCTTTCATTTGGTATCAAATGATAGTTTAGATAAATTTAGAGGTTAGGATAACATTAATAACATTCCCTTAGAAGATTTTACATTATGATTAACTTCAAATGATATATAATTTAAAGATTACTTTATTGCTTTATCTAAAACAATGTCTTTTTAGAATTGTTTTCCATAGAGGAAATATGCAAGATGTAATTGGAAGGCATCAGGAGGAAAATAGCCTTCCAAATCAACATCATGAGGTGGTCGTAATCAGAACTAAATAGTTTGTTTCTATGATGGATCAATTTACTTAGGATATAAATGTTTTTTATATCCATGTACAAGATCATCTAGATCAACCATAGAAGAATAAGTCAACAATGTAACATTTTATAAGGAAACATCCCCTATCATTCAATGGATCATCTGAACCAGTGGTATCCAAAGGATTGATAAATTACCTAGAAAAGATATTTGAAGTCATGGGATGTTTTAAACATAAAAAGGTAACTCTTTCCATCCATTTTTAAAGGGTAATATGATTGGTGATGGTCATTGGTTAATAACATTAGGGATAAAAATAACCTGATACCATGGAATGGGAATATTTTAAGGATATTTTTCTTAAGAAATATTTCCCTATGGTTTTTTGGCTTAGGATAGAGAAATAATTTGGGGAATTAAAGAAAAAATGATGATGATTCAATTGCCACGTATGAAGATAACTTCATGAGATTTTCTAGGTATGTTTCAGATTTTATTCGCGACATTGATAGTAAAATTAATAGATTTCACTCAGGATTGAGACCAATTCTACGAATATATTTGGCCTCTACAGAAATTTAAAGTTATGAAAAAGTGGTTTGATATATTGAGAAAGTTTAAATGGAGTTTTCTAACACTTACGTTCCACGTGATGATAAGAGTAATAAATTGTCAAGGTGGTAGGAAATGGAGAAACAACCAACTAATAATTCTGGAGGTAAGCCTAAAACTTGTTCCAAGTGTGGTAAAATACATCTTGGTGAATGTATGTCAGGATTTTTAATGTGTTATTGGTGTGGAATGTTTGGTCACAAGGTTTATGATTATAAGAAAAAGGGCCCCAAACAATCCAATAATGAGATAACAGATATCTAGTCTATAATAAGATGATTTATCTACAATGACTCGGGAAATTATGAGAACATGTGTTCTATGAAAGTTAATCATGTTGGAAATCATCTTTATAAGAAAAGGTGTGGAAAAATATTTTTCTACTATTTCAATTGATGCTGAGACATCTAGTGAAGTGATGGAAGCTCCAGAGAGCCTGATATTTTTCAAAGGATAACCATAAGTTAAAGGTTTTAGACACAACTTCTGAGGTTTTAAGTTATGTGATAATAAGTTATTAAGAAGGTATTTGAGATATGTTTTTTTGGGTTATATTTATGTAAGGATTTTGTTTGATGTGAAGTATGCCTTTACTTTTGGACAACAGTTATAATATACTGATAACCTTTATTGTTTGTGTGATATTTACTGATCAAATTTATTCGTAGGGATGTACATCATAATTTTGGTAATAATATTAGGATGAAATTGTTCTTATAAAATTGAAATATATCAAGTAAGTATGTTTCCTTATGTTCATAGTTTTTAAAGAAATTTCGTAACTCTAGGAAAAGTATCTTGATTGAAAAATGTTATCTCTTTACTTTTCTCACTAAGAAATCAATTAACTTTTAAGCCATAAATGATTTATGGTTTTGTGATTGTAAACTTTCCCCTGAAAATATTTTCTATCACTCTCCTTTATAACTTCATGGTTATTTTTCTCTTCCATATCCATGTTTTCCTCAATGGTACACTAGTATGTGTTATCACAGATGACCTTAATACTTTCCTTTATTTCTTTTAAAGTAGTAGGGTAATTAATTATTTTTCTGATATGAGACTTCGATAAAATATTTTTAAAAATTCAAACCCCTTATTTCTACCCCAAGTTCAAAATTTCAAGGAAGCAATTTATTAAAGGTGGGAGGGGGGATAATGTTGAAGGACCCCGGGACACCCTGAGAGGGGAGGGCTGAATCAGGGTGACCACTTTTTCTTTTTAAAGTGATGGATCTTGTTCCCACGTTGGTAGGAACGTGTTGAACCTGTATGAAGATTATGATTAGAAAGAAAACATTCACATGCACAGAGAAGACACAACCCTTTTTACTTGGTTCACCACTAAGGGCTACATCCAAGGAGCATACGCCGACAGGTTGTCGGTCGTACCAAAAACCACTATGCTTCACTAGCTGTAGATTACACAAGTTCGGGTACAGTCACTCTGACCCAGGCTCACTGCCTTTACAAAGGTTCTGAGATAGCTTACTGCTTCCCTCGGGTCACTCCCATTGACTCCCCATATCTTACTACCGTTGGTGAAGTCACACTCAGTTTATAGACGTGAAGGTCTCTTCAATTGAAAGTCATGAAGTTCATTGTCTCCTGTTCAGCATGAGACTTTGCTTGCATTAGAGTCCTGAGTTTAATGCTCTGTTAAGATCCAAATTCCAACCACTGAGGAAAAACCCCTTTTCCCTTGTTCACAGGGAAAACAACCTTTGGAAAAGGGCCTTCGCAATGTACCCTACTTCGCGAGGCTCCTAATTTTGCAAAGCTCAAACAAGACTTCGCAGAGCCCCTGCCATTTCGCGAAGCTCAATCACGAAGCTCAATCGCGAAGCACTCTCGCGATGCTCCAGCCTTCGCAATGCTTGGCTATCGCGAAGCTCCTGCCTCTTCGTGATGCTCACTGAGCCAACGTAGGGCGCACGTCTTTCGCGGAGCTAGAATAGCCGCCGCGAAGCTCCTGTTTCGCGAAGTATGCTGCCTTCGCGAGAGAACTTTGCGAACCGAGAGCAATGGACTTTCTATGAAATTCTATCTCCTTCTCTTAAGGGGGTTGGCCTCTATTTATAGGCCATTCCACCGACCCTTGACCCTTCCGCGCGAAGTCAACGCCACGTCATCTCAAATCGCAAAGCTCCAAAGATTCCGCCGGAATTCTGTCCAAATCGCGAAGCACTACGGCACTTTGCCGTTCGCGAAGCTTGACGTAGTCGCGAAGAATCACCGTCAACATTCCTTTGCGCCTTCGACGCGAAGCTCCTTCACAAAGCCCTTCATCGCCGCGAAGCTCTCCAGTCGCTGCCGTTCGCGAAGCTTGACGTAATCGCAAAGGCTCACCGCCTCCATTCTTCTGGTCTTCGCGAAATCCAGTCCATGCATCCCATATTCGCGAAATTCATGCCTTTTCCATATTAAATCATGATATTCATGGAAATCCTATTTTCTCGATGCTCACCAAATTCCAAATTATGGAACCAAAAATTTGGCAAACACTGGGAAACGGCGCCACCTTCAAAATTGTTGTCTGCTTGAATGGTATGATCTCTTTGCTGGTACACGATCCGAACATCCATTGATGATTGACAAAAAACACAAACCACACTCCAAATCATGCATATAAGACCATGGTTCCAACAATCTCCCCCTTTGGGTTTGTTGGAAATCAGAAGAAAAATTCAATAGATCTCCATCAATGTAAAAACCAAAACAAACAGGAATCAACCCAGCCAACACTCTAAGTCTACGTGAGCAATGATCGGTGTAGAAAACAAGAGAGGAGGCTTGAATCGGGTTCCAATATTTTCCTTCTTATTCTTCTCATCACAGAAGTTTGCCTGAATTTATTTCTTCTCCTTTCTCGCCCATTGACAATAAATCCAAAGACCAGTAAAATTTTCCACGTTCAGCTCAAACCATACTCCCCCTGGATAGTATCTCCCCCATAAACCTGCATCATATCCATAAACAGAATAAGACATTTATAACAAATGGGGAGAGGGGTACTATGTATCCTCCTTATGCACTAGGAGGTGGTCGAAAACCGAGGTTCAACCGATGCTTCTCAAACACCGCCGCTGACAGTGGCTTTGTCAGGATATCAACCACTTGTTCATCTGTTCCCACATGATCCAATCTAATCACGCTTTGCTCAACTTTCTCTTTGATAAAGTGATACCTGATTTCAATGTGTTTTGTACGATAATTTTGAACAGGATTCTTCGTAAGATCAATTTCACTCTTATTGTCACAGTAAATCACCATTGGTTGCATCACCTCATCGCCAATGTCAGTTAATTGCTACTTCATCCATAGTAGTTGAGTGCATGCCTTTGTGGCAGAGATATACTCGGCTTCAACAGTACTAAGCGAAGTACTTTCTTGTTTCTTGCTCAAACAGCCAACACATTTCTGCCCAATATAGAAAGCTCCACCAATAGTGGACTTTCTGTCTACTACATCACCAGCCCAGTCAGCATCAGAAAACGCTGATAATTCACTGTCCCTGCCTGCAGCAAAAAATAACCCGAAGTTATGTTACCTTGAATGTACCTCATGATTCTTTTTACTGCTTCCAGATGTTCCTCCTTTGGATTACTCTGAAAGCGGGCCGCAAGGCATGTTGCAAAGACAATATTTGGCCTTGTCGCTATCAGGTATAGTAGGCTTCCAATGATCCTCCTGTACATGGTGGGATCAACAGAGTTCCCATCCTCATGCTTTCCAAGTTTAGTTCCAACTGCAATCAGAGTTGACATTGGTTTGGAGTCTTGCATATTGAACTTCTTCAGCAACTCTCTTGCATATTTTTCCTGAGAAATGAAAGTGTATTCCTTATTTTGAATCAGTTGCATCCCCAAGAAATATGTGAGCTCCCCAATCATAGACATTTCAAATTCTGATTTCATGTCGTTGGCAAATTCATCCACTGATTTCTGCCTGCTGCCACCAAATATGATATCATCAACGTAGACAAGAACCATGAATTGATCTTTTTGAGAATTATTCACATAGAGATTGTGATCAACTCCTCCTCTTTTGAATTCCAACTTCTTGAGATATGAGTCCAGCCGTGAGTACCATGCCCGTGGTGCCTGCTTCAAACCATATAGAGCTTTCTTCAGTTTACAGACCTTTGTTTCATCAATACCCAAAACAAATACCACTGGTTGTTCAATGTAGACTTCTTCTTCGAGTACACCATTCAAGAATGTTGTCTTGACATCCATTTGATATACTTTATATCCTCTTTGGAGTGCCATGGCAAGGAAAAGCCTGATTGACTCCAGTCTTGCCATTGGAGCAAAGGTTTCTTCAACATCAATGCCTTCAATCTGGGAGTATCCTTTACATACCAGTCGTGCCTTGTTTCTGATGACACTTCCATGCTCATCAAACTTATTTTTGAAGATCCATTTGGTACCAATAACATTGTGACCTTCGGGTCTCCGGACAATATCCCATGTCTGATTCTTGTCAATCTGATCTAATTCATCATTCATGGCTTTCACCCAAGACTTATCTTTTGCAGCTTCTTCGAATGAGGATGGCTCTACAACTGATAGAAATGCAGATTGCGTGGTATTCCTCATCCTTCTTATTTGAGTGGGTGCACTCCTGTCCCCAATTATGTTGGATGGATCAATCTCAGCTCTTCGATTTCTCCTCCAAGGTTCAGTAGTATTCTCTTCAGCCATTGTTTCTTCTTCAGATTCTTCTTCTGAGTCAACATCTTGATGTGACTGCTGAGTGTTTTGAACAGCTTCCTCTATTTCTGCATTTGTATTTTCTTCACGTTCACATTCTTCCTGAATTTCTATCACATCAGCATATGGCGTCCTTGAAGCATCTGTGGTTTTCTATTCCATTATCTTAACATCACTGCTTTCCACAATCCTTCCCAAATTCTTGTTGAAACATTTGTAGGCTTTTCTGTTCATTGAGTAACCGAGGAAAATTCCTTCATCTGCATTGTCACCGTACTTCCCTTGATTTCCTTCTTTGTTCCTGATGAAGCATTTACTTCCAAAGACACGAAAGTATTTTAGAGAAGGCTTCCGTCCATGCCAAAATTCATATGGTGTCTTCGTATCACCCATATAAAGTCCTGTTCGATTCTGAATGGACACTGCAGCTTGAACGGCCTCTTTCCAGTAATACCATGGAATACGACTCTCAATCAGCATTGTTCGTGCCATGTTGTTCACCTGTCGATTCCTACGTTCAACAACTCCATTTTGTTGTGGAGTTCTCACACCAGCTACCTCATCCTGTATCCCATGCTTCTCCAGATAATTCTCAAATTCAATGGACGTGTATTCTCCTCCATTGTCAGATCGCAACACTTTGATTGTTCATCCAGTATCATTCTCGGCGATTCGCCGATATGTTTTCATGCAGTCAAGGACTTGTCGTTTCCTGTGAATGACCATCACACATGCCATTCTACTGTAATCATCTATGAAAAGGAGAAATTACCTTTCTCTATGAGTTCTGGAAACATTTATTGGCCCACAAACATCTGTATGAATCAGATCAAGAAGGTGAGACGCTCTTTTCTTCTTTGGTCGATATGAACTGCAGACCAGCTTCCCACGCATACAAGCATCACAATATTTTTCACGCTCATGCTTCAGTTTGGGAATGTCCATGACAATTCTCAATTTTGATATTCTCTCTATGTCTTGTTGATTGATGTGTCCCAGTCTCCGATGCCAAAAAAAATTTTCTTCTTCAATAGTCATGTAACATACATTTTCTTCACTATCAACTTGATACAAGTTTCCTTCTGTTCTTCATCCCTTCATAAGAGAATTGCTAGTCTTTCCCTTGATAGTACAGCCTTTCTAATTAAACGTGACTATAAGTCATGAGTCATAGAGTTGACTCACGCTGAGGAGATTATGACGTAGGCCATCCATGTAAAGGACTTAAGACTTCTTTATCTCTCCATTAGCTAATTCGGTACATCCACTCCCTTTGATTTTCAGAGCCCCATCATTACCAAATCTTACTGTACCATCAACATTCCTTATGATATTTGTTAGTAGGCCGGCATTACCTGTCATATGAGATGAACAACCGCTATCCAGAATCCAGGTACTGTTGTTCTTTGTAGCTTTGAGGGCCACCTCTGCAAGGTTGTATTTCTCAATCTTCTTCCTTTCCTTCCATGAGACATTAGATCGAGTATAAAGAACTGATGTTCTTTCAATTATCTCTTCTGCATACCGAGGTTCTTCATAGTCAAAGTCTTCTTTGAGAGGTGAAAACCTGTTTGAAAGAGCAACACTATCTTGCTGACGAGACTTGACTTGTCTTGAACTTCGGTATGATGTGTCCATGTCCCTTCTCTGCCTGCAATTAGTGGCCTTATGACCAAAGTTAGAACAACAAAAACAATATCCATAGAAATTATTTCTTCTATAAGAATTAGGATATGAAATTGTTCTCCTTTGTTGAGCTTCTATATATTCTCCATTCAGATAGCTTCTTGTCTCTTCACAATATGACATGGTATGGCCCAGATAGCCACAAAACTGACACTTCATGAGAGGAAATGTCTTCTCACTTGAATTTCTCCTAATACCTTCTTCCTTGGGAGAATAGTAAGACTGTCTGTCATTTCTTAATGTTTGAGGATAATTTGTAGGTCCCCTTTTAGTTTGGAATGAGGGTTCCTTTTTCGGAATTCTAGGCAACGTTTCAGCATGTTCAACTTTTATATTATCTTTCTTTTGGGTCTTTTCACTTCCAGCAGTTGATGTCTCAGCCTCACAGCCAATTCCACTCTTTCCCATGCAAGCTGGTCTTTGATTACTCAATATTTTTCCAACCCCATCTGAACCACACTTGTCTCTTGCTAGTAATTCTGCATCTGAGAATCTTCCAAACTATATTTTCTTCCTCGATTCTTTTGTAACCGATTCAGTCTCCAGTTTACTCCTTAGAGTAACTACTTCCTCCTCAAGACCATCAGTAGTCTTGGATTTTTCATCCAGTCTGGAGGTGAGGTCACTGATGACCTTAGCCTGCTCTTCAATTCTCAGCTTCAGATCTACTACATCATCATTACATTCAATTATTTTAGACTTTACCTTCACAAATTCTTCTAGTCATTCAATTTCAGCTTCAAGTTGATCAACGTATTCAGTTGATTCTTCTACAATTGATTTCCACTTATTGCAGCTCTTACATTTAATCTTGAGCTTACTAACCGCATACTTAAGTTGCATCTCAGGATCTACACAAGTCCGCAGTTGTTTTTCTCCTTCAGTATCTTCTGGATTTTCAACAGTGGCCATCATAGAAGAATGGTTCCCAGTTTTGAATTTTGGTTCTTCTTCATCACAGAATTCATTATCATCTTCTTCCTCTTCACAGACAAAACTCTTCCTTTTCATTTTATTACCATATTTTAAGTCCTCCTTTTTGAAGAACCTTCTCTGAGGCTTCTTGAAGTTTTCATCCTCACTATCTTCATCATTGATCATTTTTAAACACTGAGAGGCAATGTGCCCAACTTTTCCACAATGGAAACACGCGAGAGGTAACTTCCCTTTGAATTTACCTTTCCCCTTCTGGAACTTCTTTGCAATGAGAGAAATAATTTCTTTTTCTTCGTCATCTTCACCGCTACTATCCTTTGAGATTTTCAGTTTATCCATGGCCTTGAATGCCATTTCCTTGCTCACCCGAGTCGTAGCATCTTCAGGTTTGACTCTCATTTCATATGCTACCAAACTGCTGAGTAGATCATCTAGAGAAAGTTTGGAAATATCTCTTTCCTCAAGGGCTGACACTTTCGCATTATAAAGAGGTGGAAGCCTTCTCAATATTTTCTTTACAATATCAATGTCTTTGATTTCTTCTCCTAGACCCCGAATAGCTCCAACCACTTCAGTAATTCGGTTGAAGAAAGAGTCTGCATTCTCATCTGGATGCATCTTCAGATCATCAAACCGATTGTGCAGCACTTGTAGTTTCGCCTCCTTCACTTTGATATCACCTTCATAAATATTCTCAAGTTTATCCCACATGGATTTTGATGAGGTGAATTTCATCACCTTTAGGTATATCTGATCATAAAGGGCTGCAGTGAGTGCATTCTGTGCTTTAGAATCTTCATCAAGAAGTTTCCTGTCTATTTCAGTCATAGCAAGGCCTGTTGGATCAGTGACTTGTATTCCTTGCACAGTAGAAAAGAGAACTTCCATTCCAAGAGATCTGAGATGAGATCTCATTCTGTTCTTCCAGATCTGGAAATTGCTTCCATCGAAGGGAGGGACTCCCCTAACATTGACCACGTTTTCCATAACGAAAACAAAGGTCTGATTCAACACCAGCAACCTGGCTCTGATACCACTTGAAGGACCCCGGGACACCCTGAGAGGGGTGGGGTGAATCAGGGTGACCACTTTTTCTTTTTAAAGTTATGGATCTTGTTCCCACGTTGGTAGGAACTTTTTGAACCTGTATGAAGATTATGATTAGAAAGCAAACATTCACATGCACAGAGAAGACAAAACCCTTTTTACTTGGTTCACCACTAAGGGCTACATCCAAGGAGCATACACCGACTGGTTGTCGGTCGTACCAAAAACCACTATGCTTCACTAGCTGTAGATTACACAAGTTCGGGTACAGTCACTCTGACCCAGGCTCACTGCCTTTACAAAGGTTCTGAGATAGCTCACTGCTTCCCTCGGGTCACTCCCATTGACTCCCCCTGGCTTACTACCGTTGGTGAAGTAACACTCAGTTTATAGACGTGAAGGTCTCTTCAATTTAAAGTCATGAAGTTCATTGTCTCCTGTTCAGCATGAGACTTTTCTTGCATCAGAGTCCTGAGTTTAATGCTCTATTAAGATCCAAATTCCAACCACTGAGGAAAAACCCCTTTTCCCTTGTTCACAGGGAAAACAACCTTTGGAAAAGGGCCTTCGCAAAGTACCCTACTTCGTGAGGCTCCCAATTTTGCAAAGCTTAAACAAGACTTCGCAGAGCCCCTGCCATTTCGCGAAGCTCAATCACGAAGCTCAATCGTGAAGCACTCTTGCGATGCTCCAGCCTTCACAATGCTTGGCTATCGCGAAGCTCCTGCCTCTTCACGATGCTCACTGAGCCAACGCGGGGCACACGTCTTTCGCGGAGCTAAAATAGCCGCCGCGAAGCTCCTCTTTCGCGAAGTCCGCTGCCTTCGCGAGAGACCTTTGCGAATCGAGAGCAAAGGACTTTCTATGAAATTCTCTCTCCTTCTCTTGAGGGGGTCGGCCTCTATTTATAGGCGATTCCACCGACCCTCGACCCTTCCGCGCGAAGTCAACGCCACGTCATCTCAAATCGCGAAGCTCCAAATATTCCGCCGGAATTCTGTCCAAATCGCGAAGCACTACGGCACTTTGCCGTTCGCGAAGCTTGACGTAGTCGCGGAGAATCACCGTCAACATTCCTTCGCGCCTTCGCCGCGAAGCTTCTTCGCAAATCCCTTCATCTCCACGAAGCTCTCCAGCCGCTGCCGTTCGTGAAGCTTGACGTAATCGCAAAGGCTCACCGCCTCCATTCTTCTGGTCTTCCCGAAATCCAGTCCATGCATCCCATCTTCACGAAATTCATGCCTTTTCCATATTAAATCATGATCTTCATGGAAATCCTATTTTCGCGATGCTCACCAAATTCCAAATTTTGGACCCAAAAATTTGGCAAACACTGGGAAACGGTGCCACCTTTAAAACTGTTGTCTGCTTGAACGGTATGATCTCTTTGCTGGTACACGATCCGAACTTCCATTGATGATTGACAACAAACACAAACCACACGCCAAATCATGCATATAAGACCATGGTTCCAACAAATGTACCATCCTAAGTGTTTAAAAGGGAATGTTTTTTCGAAAAACTATTTAAATGTGCACAAGTCTGTTCTATGAAAATAAATAATAAAATAAATTTTAAAGTGTTATATTAATGAAATATACATATATATAATATTTAATATAATGTTTAAAATCATCTTATTTGTTTTCTAGAAATAATATAATAACAAATACAATTTTAATAATAAAAGAAGTATTTTTTTTAAAAGGAAGTTTTATAGCCTTTTAATGGAGAAACCATTTTAAATGTAGTTTTCTTCACTTTTATAAATTTTATTTGAAAAAATAAAATTATTTTTTAGAATAGGAGTATCAAAATTTACTTCGGTTTAATTTTTTTAATTTTCATGAGAACTTCCATATCTTAATGAATAATGAAAAATGCTACATTTTAATTCAAAGCATATTCTTCTTGTATTTTATTTATATTGTTCAATTATTCATATAATTGGTTTTAAAGTATAATTAGATTATTATTTTATCATTTAATCCAATTTTGGTTATTGGAATCAATTTCACCTTGATATTGGATATAAAAATTACGTGAAATTTTGAACGTGTTACTTTAAAAACAAATTTTCTCATTCCATCAATGAGATTAATTTTTAATTAATTACTTCCAATTATGTGTTTTGAATTAGAAAAAATGGATTATATATTTGGAATAATAAGGTCAAAAATATTTAAATAAGTTTTTTTTATTTTTGAACATTGTGAATAGAAAATTTAATAATATTTTTATTATCGTGGTTAAGGGTAAATCACGTGATTAAAAGTAAAAATAATATTATATAGTATTATAAAATTACCCGAACACTTGTAATGATTTTATTTGATGAGGTATTTTCAATAAAAAAACATACTTGGGATAAATATTTTTCTACATGGAGCCACTTATATAACTTTAACCATTTTATATTATTATATTCAAAGTGAAGCCAAATTTTATCACAACCTTGTTTTTAACAAGTAAAGTATTTTTTACATGGAGTTATATAAGGGATACCTTCTACTATAAATATTATTTATAAAGATAAAATATTTACCTACATCATGGTAATTTATTGATAATTTTTAGGAAATAAATAATTAAATTAAATGGTGACACAATGATGATGATGCAATAATTTCTTAATTAATGAAAGAATAAAATAATTGATATTAAAAATGTTGCAATAAATAAAATTTTATATTATCTATTCCATCCAATAATTTTATGGATTAATTTTACATTCTAGTGATATGTTAAAAGAGTTGATTCAAATATATCATGTTGTTAGGATATTTTAAAAAAGTCAAGAAATGAATAGTGTAAAAATTGGAACTAATGATATTTTAAATTATAAAATATTTTATTAAATGATATAGAATTTATAAAAAAATAATATTCATCCAAATAACTAGGATAAGTATTATAATTTAATTCATGACTCATTTATTAGTTTTCGGCATGTTATAGTAATTATATTAGCCCTTAATATATAAATTACATAATATCAACGTTAGAATTAATAAGGTCTAAAACAAAAAGATAAGGATTAAAAAATAGTCAAAACATAACTAGTTTTCATTGTATGAAGAGTATTATGCCCATAGAGATCATATATTATAAATAAATCAGGTTGGATCCATTTTTATTAGAAAATTAATTTATATTAATTTAATATTTTGAAGAATTCCAAGAGTGACCCTCCCCTCTCCCATAAAAGAGAACCCATTCATCTATTTTACTTAGACTTCAAAACCTATTTGGTTTAGAAAATATCTGAAAAAACGCCTTCATATAATCCCTCCCAAAATTTTAGTGTCATTATTTTAGGAATAACACCCTTTTTAAAGGTGATATGATGTTTATCAAAGAGGGTCCTCTAAAGAAAATGTATCATTTTTAATTATGTGTTTATATTTTATTTATTCTTACACTTCATTAAAATATTATTCAAAAATTATTAAATAATAAATCTTGTATACCCAATTTAATGATATGTTATTATGTTAATATCATCACCTAAATCCATATCTGATTTCGTCAAAAGGAAATGAATTAATCGTTTGTGCGTATGTGTAAACTATCACCTCCAAGTACCGATATTTTTTTCCATTACTCTCTCTCAAGACTAGTTATAATGATGTAAGTAAAGTTTAAACATGATATTAAAGATATATTTATCATTATAATAGAATAATATATAAATTGTGTTATTACTTTCCATGCACAAGAAAATGATAACGTCATTCGTGTGTATGTGTGAACTATCACCTTCACGAAGCGATGCGATTAATTTTTCATCACCACATCACATTGATGATATATATAAGTATATTTAAATGATTAATATGATATTAATGATATTATTATCATTATTTAAAGTTAAAATAGTACTTACCTTTATTCCATAGTGATCATTGAAAAATGAAAACGTTACGCATACGTACATAGGGCTTACTGTCTCCATGATTGTAACATAATTCATTTTACATATCCGTACTTAATTAATAGATTTAAAATTATGATTGATTTAAAATAATAATTATTATTTCATGAATATTATTCTGGATATGATATAATAATGACCCCTTTGATTGTATTTGACTTACTAATTTCATTTTGGACTCAAATATCGAATATCTTCAAAAAGATGGACATGAACTTCCATAATTAACTAAATGTTATAACATGATATTTAGTGATATAAAATGAATAATAAAATTGAAATTTTTTCCCAATAAATTAAATAATTAAATTAAGTTTATTATTCAGGATGATAATGTAAATACATGACGAATCAAACTCAAGGTAAGGGATTTAATCTCAATCTCCTTTCATTGAGGCATTTCATGATGATATACACCTTTATTATTTTATAAGGTGTATATAAAACTAATATGAAATTTCATTTACATATCTTATCTATTATCATGTTATTTAATGTTTTGTTAAATTTATTCTTTCATGTAAATTATGATATAAATTTTCAGTGGTATGACACACAATGAATGTTTAACGATTTAATTATCAAATATTTTTCTCCATGTAAATATTTTTGATATTATTTTACATATTTATATATATGGATATAAAATTAATATAAAATAAATTTTATTTATATTTTGAATTTTATTCAATGGTTTTCAAAAAGGAATATTTTAACATTTTTTTATATTGAATGTTTTAACAAATAATAAAAAATAATGTTCTATTCTTAATGTATATGACGACAAAGACTCTTCTGCTACCATGGAATTTATTTTATTATTTTATTACTTTGGAAGATTTAGTGTTTCATTAAATGAAATACCATTTTTATATTTTTAGGTATTTTGGTATCTAAAATGGGTTTTCAATGAAAATGGTGTTTCTGTATTGAAAATGGATTCTTGAAAGAAAATGGTATTTTTATCCAGAAGTGTTTTAATATGGGATTGAAGGAGTTTTTAAAAGGGTTTTATGATGAAAGAGTTTTATTAAAGATATATTACTTGAGAATTATATGAAATGGGTGAGCCTGATACAACTAATACAAAGGGGTTTTCCCCATTATAGCTCACAGGTGAGACCGATATAGCTTATATGAAGGGATGATCCCCATTATAGCTCATTGTGAGACCATTATATCTTATATGATGAGTGATACCAATTATAAATCTCAAACTAATTGGTTAATAATAATACTATAAGTTCGTCATATGTTTACTCATATTTAAAGAGTTTTGAAATGGTTTTATATATATGATGTTCTTAGTCACATAAAGGAGTTTTAATTGATTTTTGTTGATTTTAATGATTTTATTTGAGAATAATGTATGTGTTTCCTTCATGTGAAAATGATTTTTTCATTATCTCAAATTACATAAAATGGATTTTCTTGTTTTTTAATATAATAATGTTTTTATTTATTTTTATGTCACTTACTGAGCCTTTTTGTGCTAATCCCAAGTTTTAAAATGTTTATCACAGTGTTAAATTATAAGTTGGGACAACGATGAAGACAAGATGAGAATTGTGATGTTATAGAAAGAAACTATGTTTTATTTTAGAATGTTTTATTTTGTGAGAAAATTGATACTAAGTATAAGTGTCAACTTATATTATATAGGTTTAATTTTTAAGAATTTTCCATAATTCTCTAAAACTCTAAATTAAAAAGATCCTTGAATGTGAATTCTAGTTCAAATAACACTATAACCAGTTATATCTAAGGCTAGGACCATAAAATTAGTAGAAAAGGATGTTTTAAAAAACTTTATAGGTTAGGAGAACATTAATAACAATTCTTTGGAATATTTTACTTTATGGTTAAGTTGAAATGATATATCATTTCAAGATTTCCCTTGTTTCTTCATCTAAAACTATGTCAGTTCAGAATGGTTTTACACTGAGGAAATAGAAAATATTTTTTTGGGAAGAAATTGAGAGGAATAAAAACTTCCAAATCAATATCATGAGGTGGTCAAAATTAGAAGTTAATATTTTTTTACTATGATGGCTCAGTTGACATAAACTATAAATAGTGGTGGCATCCATGCACAAGATCAGCCAGATCAACCATAGAGAAATATGTCAATCGTAGAATATTTTATGAGGCATGATCCCCTATCATTCAATGGATGATCTGACATAGTGGTATATTAAGGATGGATCAATTCCCTAGAGAAGATATTTTATGTCATGGGATGTTCGAGACATAAAAATGTAACTATTTCCATTTATCATTTTGATGGTGGTCATTGGTTAAGAATACATGATAGAAAAATTATATTGATTCCACGGAATGGGAAACTTTTAATGATATTTTCCTTGATAAAACTTTATTTAAGGTGGTTTGTCTTAGGATGGAGAAAAAATTATTAGAATTAAATCAAAATATTGATTATTCAGTTTCCGCGTATGAAGTGTACTTCACAATATTGGCCAGGTATGTTTCAAATTTTATTTGATACATTGAGAGTAAAATTTATAGATATTTTAAGGATTGAAACCTAGTATATGAAGATATTTGGACTCTCTAGAATTTAAAAGTTATGAAAATATGGTTTGATGTGCTGAGAAATTTGAAATGGAGTTTTTCGATCCTTACATGCCACTTGACGATAAGAGTATGAAATGGTCAAG
Source organism: Viscum album (assembly GCA_963277665.1). Classification (NCBI taxonomy): domain Eukaryota; kingdom Viridiplantae; phylum Streptophyta; class Magnoliopsida; order Santalales; family Viscaceae; genus Viscum; species Viscum album. The sequence continues at coordinate 650,804,766 of OY728119.1, forward strand.
GTGGAAAGAAATAGAGAAGAAACCAACTAATAATTCTAGTGGTATGTCTAAAAATTATCCCCAGTGTGGTAAAATACATTTTGGGGACTGTAGGTCAGTATTTAGAAAGTGTTACTCATGTGGTAAGTTTTCTCACAAGGTTTATGACTGTAAGAAAAAGGGTCCTAAACAGTCCAACAATGAGATAAATGATAATTAGTCTACTGTAAGATTATTTAGATCCAATGAATTGGGACATTATTTTAATATATGTCTGAATAAATTAACTCAAGGTGTAAATCATCAGGATCATAAACAAAAATGTGTGAGAAAATATTTTTCTACTATTGCTATTGATGATGAGACTTCTGGTGAAGTGATGGAAGCTCCAGAGAGCCCGATATTTTTCAAAGGATGAACATAAGTTCAAGGTTTTAGATACACCTTCTAAGGTATTAAGTGATGTGATAATAAGTTATTAAGTAACTTTCTGGGAGATTTTTTGTTGGGATATTTTTATTTAATCATTTTGTTTAATTTTATGTATCCCTTTAATTTTGGGAATTAGTTTTAATATATTGATAACCTTTATGGTTTGTGTGATCTTTGATGATTAAAGTTTTCCTTAGGTTTGTACATCACAATTATAGGAATAATATAAGGATGAAATTTTTCTTATAAATTTAAAATCTATCAGCTATGTATTTTTTCTTATGTTCTAGTTTGTAAAGGAATTTCTTAACTCTAGGAAATCTATTTTGAATGAAAACTATTATTTATTTAATTTTATTACTAAGAAATCAATGAACTTTTCACACATAATATATTTATGGTGTTGTGATTGTAACATTCCCCAAAAAATATTTTATATCACTCTTCATCAAAATTGGATGGTTAGTTTTCACTTCCATATCCATGTTTTCCTAAATGGAAGACTATTATGCGTTATCTTAGGTGACCTTCGTACTTCCCTTTATTTCATTTAAAGTGGTAGTATTATTAATCCTTTTTCTTATATGGGATTTCAATAAAGTTATTTTTATAACTCAAAACCCTAGATTTGGATCCCGATTTTAAATTTCAAGGAAGCAATTTATTAAGGTGTGGGGGAGAATGTAACATCCTGAGCTTTTAAAAGGAAATGTTTTTCTAAAAAATTATTTAAATGTAAAAAAGTGTGTTCTATACCAATAAATAATAAAATTACACTATTTGGATTATATTAATGATATATATTTATAATATAATAAACATAATGTTTAAAAATCATCTTATGTGTTTTCTAGAAATGATATGAGAACAAATCCAATTTTACTAATAAAAGAAGTATTTTTCAAAAAGCCAGTTTTACGGTATTTTGATGGAGAACCCATATTAAATATATTTTTATCACTTTAATAAATTATATTTGAAAAAAATAAACTTATTATTTAGAATCATAGTATCAAAATTTACTTTCTTTTAATTTTTGGTATTTTTCCTGACAACTTCAATATTTTATTAAATACTGAAAAATACTTCAATTTAATTCCAAAATTATTTTTATTATAATTTATTTATATAGTTATATTATAATTTTAATTGGTTTTAAATTATAATTATATTTTTTTTATAATTTAATACAATTTTGGTCATTGGAATCAATTTTACATTGAAATTGGATATAAAAACTATGTGAACTTTTAAACCCTTTACTTTAAAAACATGTCTTCTCATTCTATCAACAAGAATATGTTTTAATTAATTTCTTCCAATTATATATATTCAATTTAAAAAATGGATTCAATATTTGGAAATATAAGGTTCAAATTATGTAAATATTTATTTTTTATTTTTGGACATTATGAATAATAACATTAATAATATTTTTGTTACCATGGTTAAGGATAAATCAGGTAATTAATGGTAACGATAATTTTATATAATATTATAAAATTACCCTAAAACCTTTACTACTTTTATTAAATGATATATTTTATAGAAAAATATTCCTTGGGATGATTTCATGTTCACTTGGATCCACTTGGAGGACTTTAACCCATTTATAATATTATATTCCAAGAGAAGACAAATTTTATCACACCCTTGTTTTTAACAAGTAAAGAATTTATAATATGTGGTTATACATGGGATATCTTAATCTATAAATATTATTTATAAATATAAAATTTTTACCTACATCATGGTAATCTATTTATAATTTTTATAAAATAAATATCAAATAAAATAGTGACATAATGATGATGCAATAATTTCGTAATTAATGAAGGAATCAAATAAATGATATTTAAAATATTAAAATAAATATAATATGATATTATTTATGCTGTATAGGAATTTTAAATATTAATTGTACATGTTAATGTTAAGTTAAAAGAGTTGGTTTGAATATATCATGTTGTTATAATATTTTTAAAAAGTCAAGAAATGAATAACATCAAAATTGACACTAATGAAATTTTAAAATATAAAATATTTTGTTAAATGATATAGAATTTATAAAAATAAAATTTTATAACTAAATAGTGAGTATATGTCTTTTAATTTCATTCAAGACTCATTTATTGGTTGTTTGGAATGTTATAGTAATTATATTAATCCTTAATGTGTAAATTACATGATATCACAGTAATAAATAACAATGGTTAAAACAAAAAGATAAGGATTAAAAAATAATCAAAAATTATCTAATTGTCATGGGATGAGGGGTATAAAAACCAAAATTATCAAATATTATAAATAAATCAGGTTTGATACATTTTTATTAGAAAATTAATTTATATTAATTTAATATTTTGAAGAATTCCAAAAGTGCACCTCCCCTCTCCTATAAAAGGGCACTCATTATTCACTTTTCTTCACACTTAAAAACCTATTTGGTTCATCCAATATCTAACAATATCCCTTCCTATAATCCCTCCCAAAATTATTAGTCCTTATTTTAGGTAGAACAACCTCTTAAAATGTGTTAAGGTGTTAATCAAAGTGGGCCATCTGAAGGAAAGGTATCAATTTTAATTATTTGTTCTTATTTTATTTCTTCTTCCACTTCCATAAAATATTATCCAAAAATTATTAATTAATAAATCTAGAATCCTCAATATAATGAGGTGTTATTATGTTAATATCCTCACCTAAATCCATCTCTAATTCCAAAAAATGGGGAATGAATTAATTGTTTATGCGTACGTGTGAACTATCACCTCCACAAACCGATATAATTTGTTTTTCATTACAGTCCTCAAAATACCAGCTATAATGATGTAATTAATGAATATACATGATATTAATGAAATATTTATCATTATAATAAAATAATATACCAATTATATTCTTAATTTCCATGAAAATGAAAATGATAATGTCATTATTGTGTACGTATGAACTATCACCTCTATAAAGCGATGTGATTCATTTTTCATCACCACATCACATGGATAATATATATATATATAAGTATATTTAAATGATTAATATGTTATTAATGATACTATGCTCATTCTATGAAGATAAAATCATATTTAAATTTTTTCCATAATGATCATTGAAAAATGAAAACGTTACTCATGTGTATGTACGACATACCATATCCATGATTGTAACATAGTTCATTTTTCATATCCATATTTAATGAATGTATTTGAAAGTATGATTTATTTATAATAATGATTATTATTTAATGAATATTATTTGGGATATGATAGACTAATGACCACTTTGACCATATTTGACTTACCAATTTCATTTTGGACTCAAATATCGAATATCTTCAAAACGTCCAACTAGAACTTTCACAATTATGTAAATATTATAACATGATATAAAGTGGTATAAAAGGAATAATAAACTTGAAAAAGGTTATACAAAAATTAAATAATTAACATAAGTTTATTATCTAAGAAGATAAATAACATGTGTGTGGTTGGGGTTTGTCTTAGTAGTAAGCACCCCGTAATCCTACATGAAAAATGGGGGTTTAAAACCCAATGGGCGTAGGTACTACAGCAATACTGTAATTTACTGTGGAAGTGAAGACACTATAGAAATGGTGGGAACTATAGGAGTGGAAGATCATTGTAGCGGTGACAGGGCACTATAGCAGCGACGGGTACTGTGCAGTACTACAGTAGGTGGGGTACTTTAGAAGTACTATTCACTAAATGGGCCTTGGGCCAAAAATTTGGGCCTACGAGCCATGTAATGGGCTAAATGTCCACTGTTCCTTCAGGATATGTAATGGGTCTACCTATACCCTGTTAAAAGAGGTAATTTATTTGCTTTAATAATAAATGAGGCCTCATCCCTAACCTCTAAAAAAAAGATAAAGAACACACGTGACGAATCAATCTCAAGGTAAGGGATTGCATCTCAATATCTTTTTATTGCAGCATTTCTTAATGATATGAACCTTTATTATTTTATAAGGTGTATATAAAGATATAATGAAATTTAATATCCATATTTTATCTATAATCTTTTTATTTAATGTTTTGTTAAATGTATTATTTCATGGATATTATTATATAAATGATCAAAGTGGCATGGGATAGTTTTAATATTTAATGATTTAATTATCAAATATTTTTCTCCATGTCAATATTCTTGATATTATTTTACATATTTATTTATATAAATATAAAATTAATATAAAATAAATTTACGCCTCTTTTTAATTTCAATAAAAGTTTTTTAAAAGGAATCTTTTTATCTATTTTTATACTAAATGTTTTGACAAATGAAAAAAAGAATGTTATATTCTTAACGTATAGGACGACAAATACTTTTCTACTGCTATGGAATTTATTTTATTGTCATGTTCCTTTGATATATTTCATGTTTCCTTAAATGAAAAACCATATTTATATTTCTAGTTATTTTGGTTTTGAAAATGGGTTTTAAATGAATTGGGTGTTTTGGTATTGAAAATGGATTCTTGAAAGAAAATGGTATTTTTATCTTTATGTGTTTTTTTATGGGATTAAAAGAGTTTTTCAAAGGGTTTTATGAGGAAAGTGTTTTATTAATTATGTGGTACTTTAGAATTATATGAAACAGGTGATCCTGATACAACTTATATGAATGTTTGATCCCCATTATAGCTCATGGGTGAGCCCAATTTAGCTTATACGAAGGGTTGATCCCTATTATAGCTCACAGATGAGCCTGATATAGCTTATACGAAGGGATTAGCCCCATTATAGCACATGAGTGATCCCATTATAGATTATAAGTAGGGTGATCCTCATTATAGATATCCAATTCATTGGGAAATAATAATATTTGAAGTCTCCTGTTTGGTTATTCTAATTAAAATGGTTTTGAAAGGGTTTTATGTATACGATTATTTAAGTCAACTAAATTAGTTTTAATTATTTTATATTGGTTTTAAAGATTTTTTTTGAGAAAAACATATGTGTTTAATTCATGTTAAAATGTTTTGTTTATTTTTTTCTCAGAGAACATTAAATGGGTTTTAATATTTTAAATAGACTAATGGTTTTATTTATTTTTTATGTTCCTTACTAAGATTTTTGTGCTCATACCAAGTTTTAAAATGTTTTTCAGAGGGTTTAAGTATGATTATGAACAATTATGAAGATAATATGAGAACTATGATGTTATATAAGAAAACCATGTTTTATTTTAGATTGTTTTCTTTTGTGAAAAATTGATACTGAGTATAAGTGTCCACTTGTAATGTATGGGTTTAATTTTAAAAAGTGTTTCCTAATTATCTAAAAATATAAACTAAAAAGATCCTCAAATATGAATTCTAGTTCAATAAACACTAAAATAAGTTATGTTTTAGGCTAGGACCTTATAATGAACACACCTAACCATATCGATAAAGATGTTCATATGAAGAGAGTAAAAGATGGAAAACACTTGAGAAACAACCATGCATGTAAAAACTCTTGATAATAAAAAATAATAGTAGTGTAAATTTAAAGGTAAATGAAAAAAAATTGATTCCCAACTTGGAAAACTGTAAAAAAATAAAAAAAACTAGAAAATTAAACTGATGAGAGATCCCAACTCCTAATCTTCAAGATGTGACCACTGTATGTGGCCCAAAGTACTAGGTATCCCTAAGCCCTCTGAATTCACCATCGACCTATCGATCATCTTCATAATACAAAAAAAAATGTGGGAAAATCCCATGAAGGAGTGATTATATACATACCTAGTAAGATTCCCCCAAATATGAAGGGGGTATAGAAAGAGTTAAAATAATAATTGAAAGACTATAGATAATGAACAGGATATAGAAAGCAGTGAAAGAGAAAAAATCAACCCCAACTGAGATAGAGAGAGAGATGGAGTTACCCCGTCCAAACACAAAGGGCTCAATACAGTGTATAAATAAACTACACATAAAGTCTTTTCCATATTTAGTAGGAGAGTAGACTCATCCAGCCACAAGAAGCTAAACATGGAAAGCACGTGGCATACCCCGCGCGTCTTCACATCTCATGGAAAGAGAGTAACCAAATATATATATATATATATATATAGATGTTTATATATAAATGATCATTAAAAAGAAAACCAAATGAGAGATAAAGGAGATCTCCATCTCACAGCTCATCCCAAGTAGAGGAGCCTCCAATACTTCTAAATATCCATCAATGATGCCCAACATCTCACATGTCTTCCAATAAATAATTGTACATGTCAAGACACACCTCATCACTATGCCACACAGTCGAGAGGCTATAATCTCTAGGTAGAGAACCCATTCTCTAGTACAATAGGAGGGTCCCACTTTGATAGTCGATAAAGGAGCCAGGCCCTACCCAATAGGAGGATTACAACCCAAAATTCAAGGACCCATGATCATCCTAATGGGTGGGTTCCACTCAAGAATTTTGTAGAAGACCCATTACTTGTGATGATAGGATGGTTCCACTCTAGTCATCAAGGACTCATATCTGACCCAACTGAAGGGATCCATTAAAAAGTCTATAGAGGACCCATGACCTGCACTAACAGGAGGGTTCCACTCTATGAGTTAGTAGAGGACCCATTACCAGCCCATCTAGAGGGTTCCATTCTAGAGTCAATAGATGACCCATGCATAGCCCTACTAGAGGGTTACACTATAAAAGTCAGTAGAAGACCCATGCCCAACCCAGATAGAGGTTTCCACTCTAAAATTTGCTAGAAGACCCATGCATTTCTCAACTAGAGGGTTCCACTCTAAGAGTTGGTAGAGGACCCATGCCTAGAGTAGTTGGAGGGTTCCACTCTAGTTCTAGAGGACCCATGCCCTACCCAGTAACACGGTTCTACTTGGGAGTCTTTTGTGATCCTGTGTGATAACTTCAATCATCTATCATCACCTAAATGAGCATCAGTTCTAGAAAATTCCACATTGTATCTTCAAAAACACAATGAAGGAAACCATAACATTCTACTTGAAAAAACAGTCAGGATAGAGTACTTGCAGGAATAAATATGAGTCCAAATGATGAATATCAAGAATATTGAATTTTCCTTAAAAGTAAAAAACTAGTGCATGACTTGTGAGGGGTCCCACATGGTGTGTAATCTTGCTCCACCTCCTAGACATTTCCTTGACCAGTACATGGATCCCAATCTATGTAGAAGTACACTTTGTGTAGGTAGACTACATTGTATGTCCAAACTATTTGGGAATGGGCTGTTTCCTTCTAGTCGTCTCCATGTAATCAAGACCTATATATGTACTTCGGTAAATGGTGTGTTTTTTCACACAGGGTTCCACCCATGTGATCTGGTCATGCCCATATACTCGGGCACATGGTGTGTGCCAAGCTGTGTGCTTCATCACATTGTTCTTCCAGACAGGGAAAGTGGTACATGATGTGTAGGATACTTACACACCATTCCAACAATATAATTTCTCAAAACATTAGCCACTACGTCTAAGGGACTACATGCCATGTGTTCATCACGTTAGATGACATGTAGTTAGGGTTTTCACATCTTTACAGATCTGCTTCCCATGCATTGAATTTGATCTTTATCTTTGATTTTGGCCTCGTTTCGACTTATAATCATTGGATCTATCATTTCTGAAAATCCTATGGCTAGAAATAGTTTTCTTTGAAACTCATGGGTTCACCAGTAAAGTCACACATTGATGATTCTACCACATCCATAAATTTGAAAACTGATCATCTAATGAATCATTAAAAATCCCACAATTATTTTAGATCTAGGCATAATCATTGATCATTCCCTCAGTTGAAATTTTTTTATGATTTCTAGGGTCTGATTGATCTCGGTGCTCATAGATAATGTCTAACTGGGACCATGGGGTCAAAATGGTGAAGAATGTGAAAAAATTGAGAGGTAAAAGCATAATAACAAAGGTTTAACCATTATTGGACAAGATTTATTGTCTAATTATCAATAACATGGATAATACATGTGAGGAAACATAATAAAAAATTAAATTTCAACACAAAGGTGCATGCAATTGGCCATAATTGGTACAGATCCAAGAAAGGGATCGACCTACTCATTAAATTTAATCAAAAAGGTCATAAAACAAAAATTGACGAGTCCAAATTGGTCATTGGATCATTCTTTGATGAAGAAAACTCCCTCCACTGATTGAAGGAAGTCGTTTGGTTTGTTGTGTCCTGATCTACTCTGATCTAGAGTTTCATCATCATCTAAGGTGATTTTCCAATGGAAGTTGGAAGAGAAGATATAGAATACTCCTAGGATTTATGTGGATAACCCTAGAGGATTCTCCATGGAAGTATAGTTATAATAATTTCCTTTAGGTAAAAATGAATGAATAAATGAATTAAATAATTAATTAATCCATTTAACATATCGTAAATGAGATAGATGTATGAGTGCCCTATAACAACCTATTTTAGGTCATACTTATGGTAAACAACTTGTTTCGAACTCAAAAGTGGCCTCTAATTTTATCTGAGTTTTTTGTTTAAGCTTTTCCCCATTTTATTTAATAAATTGCACACATGTAATATAAAATATATGTTGGAACCTCTATGATTTTGTATTTTTCATAATCACAAATAATGTCAATATACATATTATCGTGCCATTTAATATCTAAGTAAATCAATTATGTCATACATAACAATATAAATGAATAATTCAATAACCTATTCATCAATCAATATGTTTACCAATGTATTTTTTACATGTATTTTTTGATAACTCTTAGTATTGTAATGATTCGTGTAAGACCGAAGTTCAACACACCGATGTTCGACAGACCAAAGTCAACACACCAAAGTTCGACACACTGAAGTTAGACAGACTGAAGTCGACACACCAATGTTCGACACACGGAAGTCGACACACCGAAGTTCGACAGACCGAAGTCGACACACCGAAGTTCGACAAACTAGAGTTCAACACACTGAAGTTCGACAGACCAAAGTTTGACAGAATGAAAACGACACACCAAAGTCGACACACCGAAGTTTGAAAAAACAATGATTGAAAAACCGAAGTCGACACAACGAAGCTGACAAACCAAATAACCAAATATTGATAGACCGAAGTCGACACACCGAAGTTGACAGACCGATGTTAACAAACCGAAGAAAAAAAACTAAAGATGAATCACCGATAGTCATAAATAACTGCTTTGATTTTATTAATTCAAATTTATTTCTAATGGTCATATTTAGAAAAATTAATGTTTCTTAAATTATTTAATATTTTCTGTAGGAATATCCATCGACAGTATGAGGTAAATTCATGTGTGGAGATTTTCATACCTAGTTGATCTTGAAGTATACAAGGACTTCAATCCGTGTGCAACCAAAATACACAAAAGTGAGACAAATACACAAATATATACAGACACACATAGAGCTTGAAGAACACACGGAAAAATAGACTATGAGAATACGCAAAGAGAGGAGCAAAATGCTTGAGATTACAAGAGGTTTCAAACAAGAAATATTTGTTGAAGCTCACTGTACATCTAGACACTGACGAGCTAAACCTTTTTACATGTGGATGCTAGATTATAGAAACTGTGATATTCTATTCTGAAGTAAACTTTCCAGAAGAGGACTCAAATATCATTTTTTCAACATCTATTGAGTCCAGAGCATTACTACATAATACAAAGAGAATTCATAACTCTATTCTCTTTCATAACTCTATTGTGTTTTATCATTACTAATTGAGAAATGTGTATACTTGATACACAGACTATCTCTTGAGCATAACTGTAGGATATTAAAATATCTTCACTCTCAATACCTTTTACACTTGTATCCCACGTAGAACTGTGTAAGAGATCCTGTGTGGTCTGTTTATTTTTTTTCCCACGAATAACTGTGGTAGAGGTCAAGTGTGACCTGGATAGCTAAGTGTGCTGTTGTGAACCCTGATCCAGGGTGTGGATCAAAAGTTTATTAATATAAACTTCTTGGTGGTAGGTGATCACCAAGTGGAGAGGACTAAGTATCATCTTGAGACTAAACCTCTTGCTTTATCTGATGTGTTGTTTATCTTAAATTTATTATGTGTTAAGTATTTCCTGCATTAAGATAAACCGAACTTTGATAATTAGTTTAGCAAGTGTTTAAATATATTTTGAATCAGTAGGTTTGTTTCAAAAGTTTTACTAATCTTAAGATTGGTACAACTGAGAACTAATCAATCTTCTGAGAACCAAATTGAACCTTCAAGACTTTTATAAATTCACTACAAAATGACTTTGTGTTTATTTTTATAGGGGGATATTATTTTGTAAAGAAAACCTTTTAAAAAAACTTTTTATAGATACTCAATTCACCCCCTCTTTATTCATCTACTTTTACTAACATTTGGTATCAGAGGAATTGAAAGTTACTATTAGTTTTTAAATGGTGTCAACTGTGATTATAGTTCTGTTCCAAAGATCTTCAAATTTCTATTATTTCTAAATTTTTATCTCTTTGAAATTCCTTTACAACCTTTATCATGGAAAATATATTAGAAGGAGCTGCTACCAACATACCTCCTTTATTTAATGGAACTAACTATTCTCAGTGAAGCTTAAAATGAAAATACATCTAGAAATTATTGGATTTGAAATATGGATTGCTATTGAAAGTAAATATGATATTCCTGAAACTGCTAGAAACACTTGTGATGAACCTACCAAGACTACCTATAATAATAATTGTAAAGAAATAAATGATTTCTATTGTACCCATGGAGATGAAGAGTTTAACTTAATATCTACTTGTAAAAATGAATATGAAATTTGGGATAATCTCTATATTTCTCATGAAGGAACATCTAATGTCAAAGAAATGTGATTGAATACTTTTACTACCAGATACGATAACTTTAAAATGAAGCCTGATGAACCTATCTCTAAAATTTATCTAAGGTTCAATGAAATAGTGAATACCATGAGTCTGCTTGGGAGACCAGTGGACAGCCAGAACCATATTATGAGGTTTCTTCGATACTTACATGACAAATGGAGAGGAACTTCTGTTTCTATTTTAAAATCAAGTGACATAGGCAAGCTACCGATGAAGGAACTAATTGGAAAGCTTATGATGTATGCATAAGAACTTAAGGTGAATCCAGAAGTAGATGAAGAACCAAGGAATAAATCGATTGCATTCAAGACTGCTACCTCAAAGAATAAGGATAAAGAAAAAGTTCAAGTTCATGTGGACACTTCCACAAGTGAAGGATCATAATCTGAGAGTGATAATGAGATGGCTCCTCTTGCAAGGAGATTCAAGAATTTCTACCGAAAGAAAATGTTATTTTGAAAATCAAACTACAAAGTAAGGTATGATAATAAAGGATAGTGGAAAAAGGATAGGAAATTGAATGATAATACAGATGAGATAGTTTTTTATGAGTGAAAATGAAAAGGTCATGTAAAAGTTGATTATCCCAAGCTGAAATTTAAGAATAATTATTAAGAAAAGGGTAAAGGATATAAAAAGGCTATGAAATCCACCTAGAGTGCCTTATAAGATTGCTCAAGTGGATATGAAACTTCTGTTGACAAGAACAAACATGCAAACCTATTTTTCATGACAGAAACATCCGAGGTAACACCCAATTCCCCTGTACATAATGCTTACTATTATGAGAATGAAAGTGAATCAAACAATGATAAAAACATGACTAAGGATAAAATATTCAAATATCGTGGAATGATTGAGGATAACTTTAATGAACTCAAGGATAAATATAAATTATTGAAAAGACAACATGCTCTAAATGCTAATTATAAGTCTGATTTGGATATTGAGAAATAAAAATATGCTCAACTGTTAAAAGAAAATACTGAACTAAAATTATTAAATGAGAAATTAAAGAGATATCTTGAGATGTTTACTGCAGGTAGAGATACCTTGACTCAGTTACTAGTAAAATAGATTGCTCCAAAATACACAACTGGTCTAGGATATCAACCAGGACAGAGAAGGATTATAAAAACTAAATTTGTTCCGAAATCTGTACAGTTCACAACTAGTTCAAGTTCTGGACCATTTCTTGAGAAAAAATTCTCTAAAGGACTAAACAAAGTTTTTATGTCTCAAAATATATCTGTTGATTATAGTAAATATGTGAGACAAGTATGGGTCCCCAACGTTTTACTTGTTAACCTCTCTGGACCCAAGAAAATCTGGGTACCAAAGTTACCCTGCACTTAATCTGTTTTGCAAGAATCTTGTATAAAGAGCTCCTATAAAACTCTTTGGTACTTGGAAAGTGTATGTTCAAGGCACATGACAGGATACTACTCATGCCTCAAAATCCTAATTAAAGTTGATGATGGACATGTCACATTCGGTGAAAATGAAAAAGGGAAGATCATCGGCTTAGGCCATATTCTTAACCCTAGTAATATATTAATTTCAAAAGTACTTTTTGTTGATGGATTAAAGTAAAATTTACTTAGTATCTCCCAGTTGTGTGATGATGGATTCAATGTTAAATTTGACAATGATGCATGAAATGTTTTTTATTCTAAAAATGATTTAACATTTACTTCTCTTAGAAATGAAAATGTATATGTTGGGGATTTAGATTTTTTAGCTAAGAAAAATGTTTCTTGTTTAAATGCATTTCATAAGGAATCCAGGTTATGGAATAGAAGATTAGGACAATGCAATGTGCACTCTCTTAGGAAGTTATCTAGAAATGTCTTAGTTAGAGACTTACCCAAATTAGAGTTTCCGAACAATAAAGTATGTAATCCTTGTCAAAAAGGAAAGCAACATAAAATCTCTTTCAAACCAAAGAACGAAGTAACTACTTCTCAACCCCTCAAGTTGGTTCACATGGACTTGTTTGGACCATCTAGAGTTTCAAGTCTCAATGGGAAGCACTATGTTTATGTTCTTGTAGATTATTTCTCTAGGTATACCTGGACCTTTTTCCTGGATCAGAAAAGTGAAGCTTGTTCACACTTTTCTATGTATACTTGGACTATAGAAAATCTTAGTGGACTTAAGATTAAATCATTAAGAATTGATCATGGTTGTGAGTTTGAAAATCAAGATTTTGAAGACTTTTTCTCCCAAAGTGGCTATAATCATAACTTCTCTACACCTAGGACACCCCAACAAAAAGCTGTGGTAGAAAGAAGAAATAGGACCTTATAATAAATTTCTCAGACTATGCTTAATAAATATGATTTACCCATTTATTTTGGGGCTGAAGATGTTAATACAGCTTGCTATATAATAAACAGAGTCCTAATTTGACCCATTTTTAAGAAAAATACTTACGAGTTGTGGAATAATAGAAAACCCAAAGTAGGTTATTTTAAAGTGTTTGGATATAATGTCTATATTCTGAACACTAAATAAAATTTAGATAAATTTTCATCTAAATGTGATGAAGGAATATTTCTTGGATATTCTACATCAAGTAAAGCCTATAGAGTTCTTAACAGGAAAACCGAATGTGTGGAAGTGTCTTTATACATCAAGTTTTATGAAGCAGATCTACATGAACCCAAGACTTCACTAGAAAATATTAGAGAAGATATGTCCAATCTGGACATTGATGATATATCCTCAAATCATCATGTGAAAGAATCTGTGAAAACTTCCAGTTATGGAAATTCTCCACATCCTAATTGTAGTGAATAGGATCAACCTGACCAACCTAAAATATATAGTCCTACTTTCTCTAGACCAACTAGAACCCTTAAGAATCATCCCTTAGATGAAGTTGTTGGAGATTTAGATATAGGAACACAAACTAGAGCTTCTTTGAGAAACCAGGTTGAACATCAAGCCTTCTTGTCACAACTTGAACCTAAAAATATCAATGATTCAATCAATAATGAATTTTGGGTAATGTCCATGAAAGAAGAACTTAATCAGTTTAAAATAAATAAAGTTTGGAAACTTGTAGATATACCTAAGGATACTTTGACCATAGAAACCAAATGGGTGTTTAGAAATAAATTTTATGAAGTTAGAAATATAGTTAGGAATAAATCTAGACTAGTTGCACAATGATATAATCAAGAAGAGGTAATTGATTATGAAGAGACCTTTGCACCAGTATCTAGAATTTAGGAAATTAGGATCTTACTTGCCTATATAGTACACTTGAATTCTAAAAATTATAAAATTAATGTCAAAAGTGCATTCCTAAATGGTCATATAATTGAGGATGTTTTTGTTGAACAACCCCCCAGTTTTACAAGTCCACATTTCTCAAATCATGTGTTCAAATTATCAAAAGCATTATATGGTTGGAAACAAGATCCAAAAGCTTGGTATGAAAGGTTAAGTATTTTTTTTTCTTTCTAATGTTTTTAAAAAGGGACTTGAAGATCCTACTTTATTTATAAAAATAGTTTCAAAAGAAGTTTTAATAGCCCAAATATAGGTAGATGATATTATTTTTGGATCTTCTAAAAATTATTTATGTAATGATTTTTCAAACATAATGCAAAGTGATTTTGAAATGAGTCTAATGGGTGAACTTAAATATTTTCTTGGATTTCAAATATTTCAAAATAAAGAAGTTATATTTTAAATCAATGTAAGTACATAAAATATCTTTTGAAAAGATATGGTTTTGATAGAATTAAGAGTAGTGAAACTGCTATGAGTTCTACATGTAAGTTAGATCTTGATGAAAATGAAAAATTAGTTGAGTAAACTTCTTATAGAGGAAATATTGGGAGTTTTCTACACATAAATTCTAGTAGCCCAGATATTATGTTCAGTGTGTGAATGTGTGTGAGATTTCATGAAAATCCAAAAGAGTCACATCTAAATAGTTTTAAAAGAATTTTCAAATACCTCGAATATATAATTAACTTAGGATTGTTCTATCCAAAAGGAAAAACGTTTGATTTGGTTAGCTATTTAGATGCTGATTTTTGTGGATGTAAGTTAGATAAATAGAGTACCTCTGGAATATGTCACTTTTTAGAAAATTCACTAATATCTTGGTGTAGTAAAAAGAAAAATTTAGTAGCATTATCAACTGCTGAAGAATATTATATTGCTGCTGGTAGTTTTTGTGCACAAATTTTGTGGATGAAACACATATTATTAGACCATGGATTCCAATTCAGACGTATCCCCATAAACTATGACAACACAAGTGCTATTAAAATTTCTAGAAATCCAATTTCTCATTCTAGAACAAAGTATATTGATGTAAGACATCACTTTTTGAGTGATCATTATCAAAAAGGTGATATAACTCTGGAGTTTATTGGGACTGAACATCAGCTTGCTGATATATTCACTATACTCTTAAATTTTGAGAGAATGAATTACATCATATATTAACAAGTAATGATAAATCAGTAAACCGATCCTCAAAACCGATTCTTAAAACTGTTTCTTGAAACTGATATTCTTAAAACCGATCCTTAAAACCGATTCATGAAACCGATCTTCTTAAAAATTGTCCTCAAAACAGATTCTGGAAATCGATCTTCTTGAAACTGATCTTCTTGATACCGATCACCTTGAAACTGATCGCATAAAACCGATCTTCTTGAAACCGATCTTCTTGAAACCAATATTCTTGAAACCAATTTTCTGGAAACCGATCTTATAAAACCGATCCCTAAAACCGATTCATTGACACTGATGTATTTAATGATTTTTTTTGTAAATTTAGTTTGTATTAAATAGAACCACGCTGTTTTGTATGATTATTTTTTCCACGTTTAAATTTTTATTATTTATGAGTTACAATCCCTAAATGATATATTTATTTCAATCCATCCCGACCTTTCACCTTCTCCTCTTCCATAAGACATTTTACCTTTTGTCACTCTTCCTCTCAACTCACGACCACTCAACTTTGTTGGAATTCGAAGCCTTGTCATGGAGAGGAATAACCATGCAATGGAAGAACCCAAAAAGTCTCCGTCTGCTAAGAGAAAGAAAGGTGAGTCTAGTGGGACTGTGCAACCAATATTGGAAGGTCGAGTGGTTACGACTGAAAAAGTGGTGTCTGCTGAATGGATTCTGTCGAGCAAGTCCTTTTTATTGATAGTGCTGGAATCACAAGTATGGCTCAGTTGGTTCGCCAATAATGAAAGGCCATATTATTCCCAAATAGTTCATGAGTTCTATCAACATTTGAGGATATCCCTGGATGAAGCTGAGGCAAAAAATATTGATTCTATAGTAAAGTTAAAGGAGATATATTTTTCATCTATGGAATGGGCTGAATTCTTAGAAATGCCTCATGAAGGTGTCTTTGATAACTATCCTGGTAACATTCCACCTTCCTCTAATTTTTTCTCTTATGAAGATGTTCTAAAAGAGATAAATGGAAATGTAGAATCTAGGAGGAATGTTGCAAATGAATTCAAAGGAGAAGTGAGGCTATGTTTTAAGTTTATACAACATCAAATATACCCAAGTAAGGGAGATTTCTCTACTGTGAAGTACCAGGACGTTTTCTTGATCTTTTTTTTGAAACATGGGATAAAAGTGAATCTGTGTAGGTATCTAATGGTTCATATCTATGATTTGATTAATACATCCAATAAGGAAACCTTATTGTACTATCTGAGGATGATTTCTACTATGTTGAAAAGATTAGGTTGTGTGGAAGATGGAGATGAATTGTTAAGTGCTTATAGTGGATTTTGTCTTCAAGAATACATTTTTAAGAGGATGGGAATCTTCTGTAACCCATGGAAGAGATGTTTGGTAGGATATGAGGAAAGGATACATAAGTATTTCAATCCAGTTGACCACCCTTCTATACCAATGTTACAATTTGATATAGGTCTCAAACCATGAGAGGTTCCAATTTAGTCTGATGAGGAAGCTGATCCTGAAGTGCCAAGGGAGGAAGGATCTCCTTTTGATGATAGGAGTGATCCTGATATTGCTGAAAGTCCCAAAGATATGACTTATGGACCTACTAGTCCACCTTTGGATTTTCCCTCAATAGAATCTGTTTTAGGTGATGAGGATGAAGAAGAAACTGAAGTTATTAGAGTTAAAGGCAATGTTACTATATATGATGAGGAATAAAATGATGATGATGACGATGATGATAGTGGTGGTGATAATGAAGGAAATGATGAGAATGTTAGTGACTCTATAAAAGTGGGACAATAAGTGGTTGACAGATCTAGTGAGGAATCTGTACATGGAGATGGTGAGGGTGTTGAGCATGCTGAATAACATGTTATTGGTCACGGAGATGCTGAACATGAGGAGAGATCACTACTTCCTAATGTTGAAAATAAAGAGATAATTCCGAAATTGTATGATCTTATGGATGCTATCCAAGAGGAAGAAGCTGAAGTTCTAGTGCCTCAGTTTGAGGAAGTGCATGCTAAAGTTGCAGTGGATGGAGCACAAGAAGAACCTGAAGTTTGGTTGGTTCCTATTACCAGACAAGTTATTATGTCCCAAAACCAGAATGAAGAAGTTGATGTTGATGATGTTGTTATTGATCCTCAAGGAAGGAGGGCCAGAATTGATACTATTGAGCCCAGAGACTGGACCTATACTATATAATGGAATGATATTCCATGATACATTATTCTTAGTTTAGAGTATGAATCAAATGAGGAGAGGATACCTCCTCCTTCTACTCCAGAATTCTAGGATGAACCTGAACTTTTTTCATATGTTCCATCAACTGCACCTCCACCAGTAGAACCTGTAGTTTAGTTAGTGCCTAGTGATTATGTTACTAAAGCTGATTTGGAGAAATTTAAAAATGATATATGTGAGTCTTTGATAGCTTCATTTGGATCCATAAATGAATCCTTCACTTCTTCAGGCATCTCAGATGCTGATACAGCAAAGATTGCAAGATTGGTGATCCCTGAGATTCAACCGAATCTCATTACTACAGCAGAAACCATTATTAGGAATAACACCTTGTTGAGATAAGAGGTAATAAAGATGAGAAATGAGTTAAATTCTTTGACCTCAGTCATTAAGACCTACTTTAGTGGTGTTATGGAAATTCTTAGGATCTTGGTAACTCATCTAATCAGTGCGGATCTAAAGAAGTTTAAAGAAGAACTTGGTAAAATTTAGACTAACCCATCCAGTTCCAGGAGTGGAAAAAGTGTTGTTGCTGATTTGGAATATCTCAAGATTGTGATGAGAGAGGAACTTAAAAAACTTCAGACTATTTCAGACAAAGAAAACCTTGAAAAATTACATCGAAATATAGATCTTGAATACAATATGGTCAGATAGTGCACAAATGAATCCTCTACATCTCCAAAAGAAATTCGAGAAAATGTGCATAAGTATTTCACTAATATTTATACCAAGCATGATCTCATCAATAACTTAAATTTTCTCACAGAGAATCTTATAATTCCCCCAGTTACAGAATCTTTCAAGAAGAATGTCCTTCAATGGAAGGAGTTTACACCTTTGTTGAGTAAATTTATGGAAAATAAGGATTCCTTCGAGAAGGCAATGCAATATGGCAGTGAAATCATTAATGATTTCATCAATATCCTTAATCCTTATCTATATGTTCAGGCTGAGGCTATTGTGGTCCATCTAGCTGCTTCAATTGGTCCTTCCTCTCGGCCTCCAGCTCCAATGACTATCGCTCAGGACCTTACCCAGATTCAAATGATCATTACAGATCAGACTCCTAGTCGTGTGTTTTCAGAATGGTGGCCTAACCTTGTAGCTACTATTCCTATAGGTGTTTCCCTACCTGGTGTTATCTTTAGACCACCTCTTCCCTCTGCCACTTCCAAACCTTATCCTTCTCCCTCGGATCCTTCAGAAAAAGGAAAATCTCCTAAGAATTCAAACCCTTAGTGATGGATTTTATCTTTTTAGAGGGATTTGTATCTTTTTGTTTGCCTTGTACTTTTATGCCTTTTAATGAAAATACTTATGCAACCCTTTATGTTCTATTATTTCTCCTTACTCCCTTTTCTTTTTTTTAATCCCAAAAGGGGGATAAAAATAATGAATCCATTATACCTAAGTTGTACATTATTTATCTAAGGGGGGTTTTTTTGGTTTAGGACACATCACATATACTCACCTTAATCCATTTAGTGAGGGGGATCTTTGTTAAAATTTTAAGTAAGAAAAAAAACTTTAGTTATATTTGACAATTACTTTCAGTGCATCATGATTTTTCAGTCTATGTTTATTCTATATATTTTTTCATGTATTCCATAATTTGTGATTATAAAAAAGGGGGAGATTATTGGACCCTCTATGATTTTTTAGTTTTCATAATCACAAATAATTTCAATATATAGATTATCATTCCATTTAATATCTAAGTAAATCAATTATGTCATACATAATAATATAATTGAATAAGTCAATAACCTATTCACGAATCAATATATTTACCAGTGTATTTTTTACATGTATTTTTAAATAACTCTTAGTCTTGAAATGATTCTCGTAAGACCGAAGTTCAACACCCCGAAGTTCGACAGACCGAAGTCGACACACTGAAGTTCGAAATACCGAAGTAGACACACCAATGTTAGACACACCGAATTTGACACACCAAAGTTCGACAGACCGAAGTCGACACACCGAAGTTCGACACACCAAATTTCGACAGAATGAAGTTATACAGACCAAAAATGACACACCGAAGTCGACACACCAAAGTTTGACAAACCGAAGATTGACATACCAAAGTCAACACACCAAAGTTGAAAAACCAAAAATTGACAAACCGAAGATTGACATACCAAAGTTGATACACCGAAGTTGACGGACTGATGTTACCAAACCAAAGACAATAGACCAAAGATGACTCACCGATAGTCATAAAAAACATCTTTGATTATATTAATTCAACTTTATTTCTAACGGTCATATTTAGACAAATTAATGTTTCTGACATTATTTAATGTTGTCTGTAGGACTATCCATAAACAGTACAAGGTACATGCACATGCGGAGAACTTCATACCTAGTGGACCTTGAAGTATAAAAGGACTTCAATCCGAGAAAAGAAAAAAATACGCAGAAGTGAGACGAATACACAGAGATATACAAACACACATAGATCTTGAAGAACACATGGAAAAAACAGACTATATGAGTACGCAAAGAGAGGAACAAAACACCTAAGATTACAAGAAGTTTCGAACAAGAAATATTTGCTGAAGATCACTGTACATCGAGAAACTAATGATTTGAACCTTTTTACATGTGGAAGCTAGATTACAGAAACTGCAATACTCTATTCTGAATTCAACTTCCAAAAGAGGACTAAAATATCATTTTCTCAACATCTATTGTGTCCAGAGCATTACTTCATAACACAAACAGAGAATTATTAACTCTATTCTCTTTCATAACTCTGTTGTGTTTTATCATTACTAATTGAGAAGTGTGTATACTTGTTATACACACTGTCTCCTGAGCATAACTGGATGATATTAAAATATCCTCACTCTCAATACCTTATTAAACTTGTATCTCACGTAGAACTGTGGAAGAGATCCTGTGTGATCTGTTTTTTTGTTTTCCCACATATAACTGTGGTAGAGGTCAAGTGTGACTTGGATAGCCGAGTGTGCTATTGTGAACCCCGATCTAGGGTGTGGATCAAAATTTTATTAATATAAATTTCTTGGTGGAAGGTGATATTGAAGTGGAGAGGACTAAGTCTCAGCTTGAGACTTAACCTCTTGTTTTATCCGCTATACTGTTTATCTTATATTTCTTATGTGTTAAGTATTTCCTACATTAAGACAAACTGAACGTTGATAGTTAGATTAGAAAGTTTTTACATCTACTTTGAATCAGTAGGTTTGTTTCAAAAGTTTTACTAATCTTAAGATTGGTACAACTAAGAACTAATAAATCTTCTGAGAACCAAATTGAACTTTCAAGACTTTTATAAATTCACTACAAATTGAATTTATTTTTATTTTTATAGGGGGATATTATTTTGTAAATAACCCTTTTTAATATAAATTTTTATAGATAGTCAATTCACCCCCCTCTTGAGTGATCTACTCCGACAAACAATATATTTAATATTTTTATGAAATTAATTCTAGGAAAATCGGGCCTCTGAATCACATGTCATCTCAGCACCTAGCTTTGAAAATATATGTAGATATATTTCACAGTCTTAGAAAGAAAAACCGAGTCTCTACATAATTCCTTCCTTAAATATATTAATACCTAAAAAAGAAAAAACTAAAAAACAACTCAGGATACTGAGCACACATCTAGATCGTCCACTCTTAAGAGATCTATTGCATTTTCTTGTGCTACCGCAATATGCTAACTAAGGGGATAGCTCATACACATAGGGTCCTCTTCTATTGATCCTTGATATCCACTAGGTTCTCTACAAATTTGGATCCATCCTTGATGTCAAAAACTCCCATGTTAATGAATTTCATGGGTCATGCACATATATCCCAAGCTACAACACATGGAAGACACTGTGTTCCCACTCCAGTTATGGGGATAGGGCAAGGTGATAAGAAACCACACCAACCCTCTTCACAATCTCGAATGTCCTAAATAACCTCATGGATTGATTTCCACCCCGGAAGAACCTCTAAAATCCCCATCGTGGGGATACTCTCAAGAAAACGTTCTCTCCCTAATTGAACTCCAAGGGCATACGATGATGATCTGAATAAGATTTATGCCTTCTTGGGTTGTCCTCATCCGCTCACAGATGACCTGGACCTTCTCCATCATCACCTGTACCATCTATGGACTCATAATAGAGGTATCAATGATCTTTTTTCATCACAAGGATGACCTATACGGTCTCCCATATAGGTACTAAAAATGTGTCATGTCTATTGTAGAGTGGGTTTTATTATTGTACACAAACTCTACCAAGGGAAAATGATCCTCCTAGCTCCAGATGAAGTCTAAGACTTAATACATCATCATATTATCCAACACCTGGATAGTGAAAACAATATTCCCATTATTCTAGGGGCGAATAATAGTACTCATCCTCATTTGGGTCCTGAATTCCATCTGTAGGTATATCCCCAATCGTGATGTAAACCTCATGTCATGATCAGAGAAAATCATAAAGGACACCCTATGAAGGAGAATAATCTCCCGTATGTACAAATGCCCCAAAATATCCACCAAAATCTTCTCCCAAATAGCAAAGAAGTGTACCAACTTCTTGAGTTAGTCAACTTTCACCCAAATGGTGTCATGAAATTTTAGTATGTGTGGAATACCTATCATAAATTCCATGGATTTGTATCCAACTTTTACTTAGGGTTCTCAAGGGGTGCAAAAAACCTACCAGAACGTAGTGCCCAACCTCCACCTGATGATAGGTGAGGCATCAAGAGAGGAACTCAACTATGATTAATCTAATTTTGGGCCACCAAAACTACTGAAGAAGGTCTATATACATCTTTCCAACACTAGGATGTATAGTTAGGGGAGAAGTGTGGAACTCTTACATAACCTCCTCCCGCATTATGATTAGAACCACAATCCATAACTAAAAAAATTGACATGATTATCTCTTTCATAATATTCATATGGTAAATCCACCATGGATATATGGTTATGAAATAATTCACATTCAATTTATCCCAACTAGGTTTATCTCACATTCTTGGGAAGCAGAGGAGTCAACACCATCGACTGAAGGAAAGTTTTACCCTACTTCTCTAAAAAGGTCAAATGTAGGGAAGCCAACTGCTCTGAAGACATTGGAACCAAGAGAACCTGAGACATACTACTAAAGGAATTATTACTATGTTTCCCTTCCCTAGAGTATAGACTCTCTCAAATTCATAGTTCTCTAGAAACTAAAACCAGCACCACTTTCTCAAATTCAAGTCTCTCTATGCGAAGTTGTACCTAATACTTTGATAGTCTGAGTAAACCATAAAGTTCTCTCCCATAAGGTTGTTCCTTCACATTCTCAGGGAAAATACTACTGCTACTAGATCTAGGTCATGATTTATGTAGTTATACTCATGGGATCCCAACTGCCTCGATCCATATGCGATAACTACCTACCATTACACCAACAAGAAATCGATCCTAGATCCTAAGGCATCGTAATACAATATGTACTCCATGAAATCCTATAGTAGTCATAACATAGGAGCACTCATCAGAATATTACTCATCTCCTCATAGGCCCTCTTGAACTGCTTAGTCTAAGTAATCAGATTCCCTTTCCATGTCAGGAAATCCAAAAGAGACATAATTCTAGAAAAGTCGACCACAAACATCCTGTAGTACCCCACTAATCTAAGAAAACTCCAGACCTCTAACACACTCTTGGGTGAATCCCAATAAAGCACTACATCTATCTTCACTGGTTACATGAATAAAACATGCTCAACAATTACATTCCATAGAAATTGAACCTCATGAATCCATAACTAACACTTCAAGATGTTTTTATAAATATGGTGATCTCAAAAATAATATAGAACCAACCTCAAGTGATCTGCATGTTTCTTCTCTAATGCAAAGTAGATAATTATTTCATTGATAAAAAAACCATAAATTGGTCCATGTACATCTAGAAAACCTAGTTCATAAAATCCATAAACATGGTGGGGAAATTCATCACACCAAAGGAAATCAATTGGAACTCATAGTGTCCATAACAACATCATAATTCCATATTTTGAATATCAGACTTGTAAACCCTCAAATGGTGGTAGATGAGCCTAAAATCAAACTTTGAAAACGATCTGACACATAAAAAATGATCAAATAGGTCATCAATCCTAAAAAAGGGGTACTTGTTCTTTATCATGGCCTTGTTCAGGTGATGATAATCCACACAAATTCATAATCCCCAATCTACATTTTTTTTTTTTGAAAAACACTAGAGCTACCTAGGGGGAACCATCTAATATGACATAGAATATGTCAGAGTGGTCCATGGATGAAAGTCAATGACAAACACCATCTACCACATCAAAAGTAGTCTTAGAAAATCCTTAGGGAATACATCTATATAATACTCCACAACTGAAGGAACACATATAATTGATGAGCCTACCTCACCAAGGGATACAATATCCAACTAATTGGTGTTGGGTTATATCCTCCTACATATAAAACCCTCTTTCCCTACCATGATATCTCTCTTGTAAGAAAAGGAGAATCTTTCCCCATCAGTGCGTAGGCATCTGACTTGTCTGTGGTGATAGTAAGTATAGGATCAGACCATAGATAACCAATACATACCCTATATGATGTCATGGGGTTCCATTTTGATGACCAAAAGGTCCCATGTGAACCTCTATCCACTAAGTGATATCTCAACATGTCAGAAAATAAAATATACAAAAGAAGTATTCCCTATAGAAACCTCAAGATGAATCTTTTGGGCTAGTGCCTCTCCTAGGAGCTCTAGATCTCACATTAGGAGTTGATATATAAAGGAATTACTAGAACCGTTTCTACCAATATTGAATAAAGAGTAGAATAAATATAGATCATACCTCTAATAATCACATTCAATACGAGGTGATATGCCTCAAAAGCCTGTAGCTGTCCGTGGCCCTGACCGTAGCTCCTTGAGCCTAATGTGACCTTCTTGGTGGTGGTGGTGGAAGAATATCATAGCTTATTTCACCACCCATAGACTCTCATTATCCTCTTTTATCTCTTTCTCCATCAGTACCCCTTATCTTGCTTAGGAGATCCTTGATTACGATGTTGCCTCAGTCGTGGCGATCCATCAGTTATCTACCTGTGCTCCTCAACACATCTAGTCAGGAAGTCTGGTGCTATGTGACTTTTTTCATAACAAGAATAACACCAACCATCCCTAGGATTCCCTAGTGATTGGTATTGTCCTTGTACCGCACGACCATCCACTTGAGTCTGACTGTGAAAGGTCTCATGTGCCGAGATCCCGGTGACTGGAACCTGCTAGTTGTTATAGATGACTCATCTCTATGATTCTAACTTCCATCTCCATCTATTTGGTTTCCCTCTTATAGAAATATCTATGTCACTAGTTACTTCTCCAACACCCCGACATAGGTGGCGATTCACAAGGGCACCACATTGGCACATATCTCTCTGTGGAGTCCCTATTCAAACCTCTATGCTTGGAAGTAGCCATCATGGATCATGTTTAAGGAGTACTGAGTAAGTTATGTAAAACTTGATTCACACTCCGCCACTATTATCCCTCCCTACTAAAACTCTATAATATCTTGAATATTAACTAAGCACAAATAGGAGGGGTATTTCTTCTCATGGAATAACTGCTAGAAGTCAGGCCACAAGAGTGTCAAATCATCATGCATCTATATAATAAGACTCCACCAGAACCCAGCTCATCTATGGAAAATGCTAGATTCCAGTGCAACCACATAATCCATCTAGGTCTGAATGAGACAGAAGATACAAACCACTAACCCTATCCAATCCTCTTTTACCAAAGGATCTGGCTTAGTGCGTAACCTTTGTGGCCCCTGGTGCTGAAACTCACAGAGTGTGCTAATACAACACACATCCTCTGCCTGCACTATTATAATGATCTTATACTCAATAGGTGGAGATGCTAATACTTTCCCACCTAGAGAAATAATCTCATGGGATGGAACCTAAACTATGGCCTCATCACTTATTATATCTTCATCATGATATAGAACTGGTAACCTGGTTGGATGTCATTGCAGTGACATCTTAAAATTTAATCAATACATACCACAGTCAAATGAGAATATATATATATATACACACACAAAAACAATGGGGATATTACTTAATAATTACAGTGAAAGACTCAATCCTATATGATGCATGTACCATTGATCCCAACAACAAATTTCTATGTATGCTTAGTCAACAAGCAGGTAGTTAAGGTCCTGGTGAATGGATTCGTCAGCCACCCATACCATCACAAGAGTCCCTAGACTGATATCCACACTCAAGATACTCTGACACTATTTCCCTAATCCCAACCAAAGACTCATAATAGGAATACTACAAACACCATACCAAGGATCGAACTAACTTTGATACCAATATTTCATGACCCAACCTAAGATGGGGCTCAAACCACAACTACCCCAGGCCCACAACCATAGTCTTGGGGATGGTGACCAGCCCCAAAGGCCTAACTAACATGGAGGGGGCGGGGGGTTCCTAAGTACCTGTACACACTCAGAAAAATATATCGATGTAGAAATGCAGAGGAGGAGAGTGAAATATGTAAAACACTAGGGAAAAAACCATTCTTGTAAAACTTCTATATATTAAAAGTGCAAGGTAGTGTAAACTAAAAAAGAAAAGGTGAAAAATATACTCCCAACCATAAAAAATGTCCACACCTAACAAAACTAGAAAAGTAAATTGTTGAGAGAGCACATCTCCTGATCTTCAAGCTGTAACCACCATATGTGGTCTAAAGTACTAGGTATCCCTAAGCTTCTCTAAAGTCACCGCTGACCTATCCATCATCTTCATAAGAAACAACATGTGTGGGAAACTCCCATATTGGTTTGAGTATATACATAATCAGTAGGATTCTCTAAAATATGGAGAGGGAGCAGTAAGAGATAAAACAAGAATAAAATGACAGTAGATAATGAACAGGATGCAGAAAGAATTAAATGATAATAGATCAACCCAAATGAAGAGAGAAAGAGAGAGAGAGAGAGAGAGTAACCTCGTCCAAACACAAGGGGATTAATATGGTGTTTATAGGAAGTACATGTTGAGTATTTTCAACCTATAATAGGAGAGTAGACTCATCCAACCATGATAATCTAAACATTAAAAGCACATGGAAGACCCCACGTGTCTTCATGTCTATTGGAATGAGAGTAAAAAAAGCCAAAGGTATGGATATAAGTTTATATATATATGCTCAGTCCAAAGAAACCTAAATGTGAGAGAAAGGGGATCTCCATCTCAAAACTTAATCCAAGAAAAAAAATTCACTAATAGTTCCAAAAGTCCATCAAAGATGCCTTGCATCTCACACATCTTCCAAAAAGTAACTATCCAAGTCAAGACATGCCTCATCATTGTGCTTTATAGTTGAGGGGGTACGATCTCTAAGAAGAGGACCCATTCCCTAGTATAATAGGAGGGTTCCACTCTGATAGTCAATAGAGGACCAATGACCTTCCCTGTAGGAGGGATCCACCCTAAAATTCAAGGATCCATGCCCAGCCCAGCTGGAGGGCACCACTCTAGAATTCTACAGAAGACTTATTCCCTATACTGATAAAAGGGTTCCACTCTAGTCATCGAGGACCCATGCCCAACTCAGCTAGACGGTTCTAATCAGAAGTCTGTAGAAGTCCTATGCCCTTTGCTGATAGGAGGGTTCCACTCCAGGAGTCGATAGAGAAATCATGCCCAGCCCAGCTTGAGGGTTATACTCTAAGAGTCAGTCGAGGACCCATGCCTATCCCAGCTAGACAGTTCCATTCAAAAAGTCTATAGATGACCCATTCCCCTCCGAGTTGAAGGGTTACACTCTAAAAGTTGGCAGAGGACCCATGCTCTACTGAGTTGGAGGGTTCCACTCCAAAGTTCGAAATATGACCCATTCCCATCCCAGTTGAAGGGTTCCACTGTAATAGTCAATAAGGGACCCATGCCTAGCCTAGCTAGAGTATTCCACTCTAGTCATCAAGGACCCATACCCTACCCAGTAGGAGGGTTCCATTCAGGAGTTTCTTGTGATCATATGCGGTCACTGCTTTCATCGAGTGTCACCTAACTGAGCATCGATCCCGATACATTCCACTTTGTATCTCAAAATCTATAATGAAGGGAACCATAATGTTCTACATGAAAAAAAACATTTATGATAGGCTACTTCTTGGAAAAAATCCATGTCCAAAATGGAGATATGAAACCTTAAAGTATCGTAAAAAGGAACCAAGTAGTACATAGTGTGTGAGGGGACCCACATGGTGTGTGGTCTTGCTCTACCACCAGGTCGTGTCCCTAGATAGCACACAACTCCTAATCCATGTGAAATTAAACTATATACAGGTCAACTACATGGTTTTTACAAACTATCAGAGACTAATCCATTTCCTTTTGTCCATGTATGTGTACTCAAGGCATGTTTGTGTACTTTGGTACACAACATGTTGCTTCACATTGGGGTGTCGCCTATGTGCTCTGGCCATGTCTGGGTACTTGGGAACATGTCATGTTCCTAGACATGTTCTTCATCAAACAGTTATTCCACATGCGTAAAGTGGTTCACATCATGTTGGAGGGATACACATTGTTCTATCCTTATAATTTCCAAAAACCATAGCCACTGTATCCAAGGACCTACACGCCGCATGTTCATCACAGTACATGACGTGTAGTTGGGTTTTTATTAGATTTCAAGATCCTGTTCCCACTCATAGAATATAATATTTGCCTTCAATTTTGGCCTCATTTCCAACCGTAATCATTATATCTAGGCCAGATCTGTCATTTTCAGCCTTTCATTAGCTAAAAAAGCTTTTGTTGTTCCTTTTGGGTTTATCACTCAACCTGCATTCCACTGATTCTCCTACCTCCAAATATTTGGCTAACAATATTCTAAATGATCATCCATAACCCAAAAACCTTTATAGATCTATTATTGATTCATCGATCTGTCCATCACTCATGAATCTTTCATGACTCTAGAGGCCCGATTGGGATCAGTGCCACCCAGAAACATCGAACCGGGAACATGAGGTCCATCCAGTGAATAACATGAAGAAATTGAGTGGTAAATGCATACAAATAAGTTTTTACCATAATCGATCATGATATATTGGATAATAATCAATAATATGTATAATTTTGGAGATAAAACTGAATAAACAATTAAATTTTAGTACAAAATCACATGAAGTTGGCCACAATTGGTGCATGTCCAAGAAAGGGATAGATTTTCTCAATAAATTTAATCAAAAATATTGTAAACCAAAAATTGATGATTCCTACCTAGATATTGGATCATTATTCATTGAATAATGTTCCCACTAATGATTGAAGTAATTATTATTTTTCGTTTCTTCCAAATATCCTCTGATTTGGAGTTTCATCATCGTCTGAGGTGATTCACCAACAAAAGGAGGAAGGGAAGCTCTATAATCCTCCAAGGGTTTATGTTTCTAATCCTGGATGATTTTCCGTTGAATTATACTTAAAATCTTTTCTTTTAGGTTAAAATTAATTAATGAATGGATTTAATAATTAATTAATCCACAAAACATGAAACCAATGAGTGAAATGTATGAACACCCCACGTTGACCTATTTCATGTCACATTTTAGGGTAAAACAAATGTCTGAACACCCCACGTTGACCCTGATATTCCTTATGCTCCCCTGTACCCCTTTCCTTTTGAATAATAAAACTTTAATTTTTATGGTTATGGAAATGTACATAATAAAATATATATTTAATATTTTTATAAAATTAATTCTCAGAACACTGGGACTCAAAATCATATGTAGTCTTACTGCCTAGCTCTAGATGTATATATATAAATATTTTAAAGTCTTACAAGGAAAAAACCAAGTCTTTTTAGTTCTAGATTAAAAAAAACATTTTTATAATAATTTTTATAAATAGAAAAATTAGAAAAAATTTCTCAAACAATCCTTGGGTTTTTTCAAAATTTTCAAATCATGTTTACCAAATCCAAAAACATGTTGGTTGTAAAAAAATAGTTAAACATACCAAATATAAATATACATGTGAGCCAACATACATTAAATAATCTATCATGAAATAAACAACTAGAAACAAAAATTCACCTTCTAGTCAGGCTTTAGCCAATGGGACAATATTTACTAGACACGCACAAGCCGAAAAAGGAATAAAGTTGGATCCAACTATTATCAAGTCCTACCACATTCCATTGATGTACAAGAGGTTACCACCCAATGATGTCACACACATACTATGGATACATATGCCTCTATACCATTGAACCAAAGGTTTTCACTAGGAAATATTTTTTAATTTATCTTTTCAAAACCATACTCACATTTTTACAAAACCATTTCAAAGATAATCTAATCTGCTTTAGGGTTTGAAAATCCATTAATTTTCCAACCCGTGGAAAATTCCATTTTCAAATCAAAAACCCTTTAAAACATGAAACTATGTCCTTTTCAATTTAAAAATATGAAATTCCATTTTAAATATCAAATAATTAATAACAAAAATAATTAATTCTAGAAATTAGAATACTTAAATAGATCCACATACCTCAAGAAAAAATAAAACCTAATAGCCTTTGACAATGGGTATTGGAAACCACAAGATATATCCCTATAATACAAGAAATTATAAGAGATATAAAATTATCGATAGAAAACACAATATGATTTATAACCGTAGCCAAACCACATCCAAAAAAAACCAAAGAAGATCCATATGGAATTCTTTCCCATAGAGGATAAATCCAACCATAATGGTGATTAATCACTAATAAAATAAATCCAAATGGAAAGGAGTCTCAAAAAATCTCATAGGGAGGACTCCAAGTTGAGAGAGAAGGGATTAAAAATGAATAAATGAAAGATATCATTCATTTGGCACCCTAAATAACCAACATCATGAAATTTAAATGGCGTGTAACTTGTTTACACATTGTGTAATCCTTAGGGTCTGTATAAATAGAAAAACCCATTTTCTTTTTGTTAAAAACTATATTTTTATATATACACGAAATGTACCTATTAAACGGAATGTAAACAATTGAATCCATGTACCCAATTCATGGATTCTTCCCAACATCCATTACATTGAGTGTACCTAATATACACAGCGTGTAAGTGCACAAAAAGTAGTATAAACTATAAGTTATTATGTTGAGAATTCCAAAAAATATTTAATTTAACTATTTTAGGTATCCTTCCAATTCTGTGGTAAAAAACACTCACCTGATAAAAATGGAAACCAAAATAAAATATTAGAACATACCAGACAAAAAGGTAACATGGAGTTACAATATCCCCAACATAAAAGCTTTATATCCCCAGAAAGAGATCAACATCTTGAATATATAAAAAGAGAAGGCCACTACTTACTCTTTAATGAATCTCTCTCCCACTTCTCATGGTGATCATGTTAGCACTGCCACAATACCCGAACAAGGGAGATCATTTTACTGCACAGTACCATATCCTGGTGATCCATAATTTGAATTGATTGCTCAACCAAAGTGGGATTAGGTTCAAGATCTACATCCTCACTCTTAATACTATATGAAGGACCCAAAATATACCTCCTCAACTAGGAAAAATGAAACACATCATGGATATAAGTCAGACCAGACATAAATTCTAATTGGTAGGACACCCTGCCTAGCCGCTCAATGATCTCAATGGGGACCACAAACCTCAATGTCAACTTAACTTGTTTAACCAACTGATAGTGTTTGAATCAAGGTGATAATCTAAGGAAAACCTAATCACCAACAAAAAACTCTAGTGGCCAATAAAGATAGTCCACATAATATTTTTAATAACTCTATGTTGTGATAAAATGCCTCTGAATCAAAACGACTATCTCTATCATCTCATGAAACAAAATCAGCCCAACCAAGGACCACTCTCCCCACTCTTCCCAGAAAAAGGGAGATCAACATGGCCACCCATTGAAAGCCTCAAAGGGATCCATATTTATTAATGTATGAAAACTATTATTATAGTTAAACCTGACCAAAGGAAAATTCCTATCCCAAGATCCACTAAAATCAAGCACATAATCTTAATAATATCCTAAAGAACTTGGATACCCCTCTCTATCTATCCATACATCTTTGGATGATAAATTTTAAATTGGAACCCATTACCTCCTTCAAGACTTTCCAAAATTTGGATGTGAACCTTGAGTCCCTACTAGAAACAACTATAGAGGGATCCCCATGAACCCTCACAATCACTCATACATATAAGTCCCCAAGATATTATACTTTGATCATTTATTTTAATGTTATGAAATAAACCGATTTAGTAAGTATGTCTATGATCACCCAAATTCCATCCTGCTTCCACAAGGTGTTCTTGGTAAACTAATGATGAAATCCAGGGAAATTTCATTCCAATTCCACACTAGAATAGGTAAAGGATGTAAAAAACCTATAGTCATCTGGTGTTCATCCTTAATCCTTTGATAAGTGAGACATCATGATACAAAGTCTACAACTAACTACCTCATCCTCGACCACTAATACCAACATCTCAAATAGTGGTACATTTTACAGCCCCAGGGTGCATGGGCCAACATGACCGGTGTCCACTGTCTAAAAAATACACTCTCAGGAAAAAAAAGGAACAACCAGCCTACTATGAAAGCACAAATCCCTATTGTAATACCAATACCACTTACTTGAGATCTCCCCACCATTTAGGATCTCTCCTAATCATTGACTCTCGATGTCAATCATCTACTCAAGTTGGACTCACTCATAAAAATATGATTCAACCTTTATCAAATCCAAGAAAACCTATCTACTAACCTCCTTAAATCCCAAGATCATATTAGTAAAAAAACTCATTATATACCACTCTTAAATTGATTCCTTCACTACTTGGATTATTAATCTTTTGATTAGTGAATTAGAAACCATGTTTCCTTTCTGTAAGTTATATATGATATCAAAATCAAAGTTCTAAAGATACTCAACCAAGTGTCTATGTTGCAAGTTCTGATACCTATAATTGAAAACATAATTCATGATTTTATGATCATAATACACTATAAATCACTCTACAAAAAGATTGTGATGCCACATCTTGAGTGCATGAATAACGTTAACCAATTAAAGATAATGGGTAAGGTAGTTCTTCTCATGAGGACATAACTCATGTGATCCATAAGCCACAACCTATTTCCCATTCATCAAGATACACCCCAAACCCATACTAAAATCATTGTAGAGAAAATTTTAAGTTGAACATATTTTTGGGAGAATAAAAACTGATTTTGAAGTCAACCTTACGTTATGATCCTAAAAATATTTATGAATATTGTTATTCAATTAAAACTTTACACCTTTATAGGTTAATGCTATCATCGAAGATGCGATCCTAGAAGAGTACCAATAAAACCATATGTAATAAATAGCTAACCCTAAGAATATTTTGATCTCAAACACATTTCTAGGATTTTCCTAGGACATAAATACCCGTACCTTTTTAGGATCCATTAAGATTCCCCTCTCAAATATCACAATCCCTAGAAACTTCACCTATCAGATCCAAAATTCTCACCTCAAAATTTTACCATATAGATGATGTTATTTCAATGT
This sequence comes from Viscum album, assembly GCA_963277665.1. NCBI lineage: Eukaryota > Viridiplantae > Streptophyta > Magnoliopsida > Santalales > Viscaceae > Viscum > Viscum album. Next base: position 650,838,435 of record OY728119.1, read on the forward strand.
TATAAGAATGATATAAAAATTTTCCACATCATCCTCTTAGGTCTTGGAGTACACTAAGATATCATCTATGAACAAAACATAAAAAACAATCCATGAACTGATGAAAAATCTAGTTTATAAACTCCATAACTACCGTATGAGTATTAGTGAGTCTAAATAGGATAACTAGAAATATTAAATGCCCATATCGACTATGAAACACTATCTTGGTAATTTCCCCTTCTTATAATCTTCAATGAGGGTATCCTAAACACAAGTCCATATTATAAAACCAATGAGCCCCTATAAGATGATCAAAGACATCATCAATCCTGGGTAAAGGATACTTGTTCTTAATGTTCACTCGATTCAAATTTTGATTGTAAATACAAAGATTGAGAATTTTGTCCGCCTTCTTAGAAAAGAGTACAAGTGAAGTCCATGGTTACAAAATAGTATGAATAAATACTTTCTCCTCTAGGTCCTCAATATGAACTTTATGTTCCACCAACTTAACATGTTCCATTTGATAAGATTGAATCGAAATGTGAATCATTCCCAGGAGCAGTTCAATAGTAAACTCTACATCTTTATATTATAGTAAACCAAAAAAACCATCTAGGAAGACCTCGAGGTATGTACACAAAAAAAATATGATAGCCCAACAAAGGTTCAAATACATAAAGAAACACTTATGACCACTAGCATGAGATTATACTGGCATAAGGAACAACTGGACCTCCCCTTCCTAATATAGAGTCCTACTCACCCTGAAAAAAATGAGTTTCCCCATCAGTATATAAGAATTAAACCCGATAGTTATAACAATCTATCTAGTTCTTAATAGTGATCATCCAATCCATGACGATAATCAAGTTTAATATGTCATGATCAAGCACTAAGAAGTCCCAAGCCACCTCAAAGTCAATTATCAACACCAGACACATGGGGCACTTCAAACCTTGCTCAAACAACTTTCCCATAGGCATATAAATATAGAATAAGAATGACATAATATCTAAATGAAAACCCAACACATAAACCATCATTGATGATGTAAAATAATGGGTAACAACTATATCAAAAAAATATACCACCATAGAATATGAAATAAATATTGTACCTCTAACATTAGTTTCCCCTACTCTAGATTCCACTGTGGCATACTCTGTCACATAAAGATGTCCAGACATAGACACTTAGAAATAACCCTTGGCCTGAGAATGAGACCCACCACCCTTGGGAGAATCAATTTGAACCTGTGATCCCTTGGTGAAAGTGGATAACTTCTAAATTCCTTGGTACATCTTGTCCCAAAAGTGATTCAGATTGATAGATCATAGATAAATATGACAAGTCTTAGGAGCCTCTTTAAAATGAGTCTTGGTATGAACATGCCACCCACACAGGTAGAAGATAACATGTTTCTATAAAGTAGCCCCTAAAACTAGTCATGCAGAAAATTGACCACTCTTGCACTTCCTTTTTTGACTAGAATAAGAACCATGGATAATCGCTGAACCAACTGAAGCTCTATCCAAACATATCCTTACATCTATGTCTGCCTCAATGAAAAATGATATATCCACTACCTCTAAAAAGTTTATAAGGAATAAAATAACTATACTTGACTAAATATCAACATTCATCTCCCTCTCGAACCTCCGGGACGTCAAGTAATCATTAGTGACATGCTCCATTGCCTGATTAAATAGCTTAAAAAAACAAGTGGAGTACTCTAGAACTATATGATCCCCTTACTCCAAGGTTATAAACTCTAGAGTTTTTTACACACATTAATTATTAGGATAAACCTACTTATTAAATATTTTCTTGAAATAAATCCAGGTAATATTCTAGTGCTACTTATCTTGCAATATAGAGTCCCACCATCTTCTTACTTTCCCCTTGATCATATACATAGAAAACCCACCTAAGGATATTCAGGATTCTTAAAAAAAAATTAAGATCCTCTCAATCCATTAAATCCACTCCTATGATTCTTGGGTACCCTTTTCAACATGGAAGATAGGTGGATGTTTCTTGGTAATCCCCGATCCATGATCCACTACTCATCCCAAGTTCACTGTGCCCACTGATCCCAGAGTCAGAATGGTAGGGATCAATACATCAACTAAAGAAGATTCCACTGGGGGATCTACCTATAGAACCTTACTCTTAGAATCCCCTCTCATATTTTGAAGATATTTTCTAGGGGGAATTTTTTGTTAAACACAAAAAAAAAACCAATCAGTCTTGATTAAACTTCAAAACCATTAAACCAACTTATATAATCCAAAATAATTCTTTAAAATGAAAAAAATTATTGAACTTATGAATTCTACCACAAAAAGGAAACACCTTCTGAAAGGTAAAGGTCTATCAAAATAAACTCCTAGTTACATTATTCAAAAAAACATAAAACAAACTAGGTGCCCATAATTATTAGATAGTTAAATTTAAATACATTTCCCATAAAATTCATTCAAATGAACCTAAATACTAGGTCTCAGACTTAGTAATGATTTTACAAAAACCCATGGAAACTCAAATTCAGTCTTGGGAGTGAGCTGTCTAGGACCCTTTTCTGTACCTTCTGTCCAAATTCTGATGATCCAAATTTTATTTACCCAATACACAAAACCAACTCAAGTAGTGCTGACACACGTTAGGCTGACAAACCCCCTCTGATACCCGGTTCCAACAGACCAATCAGGGTCAACCAGACCAATCACCTAAATGATCCCATTACAGGTTGAGGTTAAAAAAAGACAAAAAAACAAGTCTTTAATATAAGAAAACAATACATACAACTAGACAATGAAGAGAAAACAACAGGGAGACACAACTTATCCAAACATGTTAAACTAGGAAGTGAGATAATTATAGACCAACAAGTCTCCATGTGACCAACCGTCAACTCCACAAAGAATCACACTATAAAACAATGACATAAAGAGAATAAAAAATGCCACATAATTGATGTCCCTTTATTAGTTTCCATAAAAATAAGCTCTATAGACACCCAACGTTAGACGTAGGGTGTGAGAAATAGCACCCAGTAGGAAACCACCAAAAAATATATACAAGATATAATATAAATAATTTGCAAGTTATAACTTTAGAATAAAATAGATTTATAATCATATTTATCAATAAACCAAGTTTATAAAATTTCTCAAACAATAATTTGGTTTTTTTATAAATTTCATATCACATGTCTCAAATCTAGAAACAAGTTAGTTATAAAAAAATAAGGTAAACATACTGAATATAAATATACATGTGAGACAACATTGATGAAATAATATATCATGAAATAAACAACTAGAAAAAAATGCCTCTTCTAGTCGGGCTCTTGCCTATGGGAAAATACACACTTGTCACTCACAAGCCCAAAAAGAAATAATTTTGGATCCAACTAATATGAATTCTTACCACAATCCGTCAATATACAAGATGTTACCTCATAGTGGTGTCACAAACACTAACATTCCCACTCTGCAATGTTTTTCAATTTATGTTTTCCAAAACATTATCACATTTTAAAAAAATCACTTCAAAGGTAAGATAATATATTTCAGGGTTCAAAAATCCATTATTTTTCCAAATCAAGGAAAATTCAATTTTTAAAGAAAAACATATTTAAAACATGAAACCATTACCTTTTCAATTTCAACATATGTAATTCCATTTAAAATCTTAAGGAATCAACAAGAACAATAAGAAATTTAAGAAATTAGAAAAATTGAATAGACCCACCTAACTCAATGAGATATAAAACCTAATAGTCTTTGAAAATGGGGATTGGAAACCACAATATCTCCCTTCAAAAGACAGGTCATGAAAAGAGACTGAAAAATATTGATAGAAAACATGATCTGATTACAAAATTATATCCAAACCATAGCCACAACTAAAACCAAGGAAGAACTAGATGGAATGCTTACTCGAAGAGAAAAAATCAAACCAAAAATGTGATCAACCACTGAACAAATAGATATGTATGAAAATTAGTCTCCCAAAATTTCCTAGGGAGGATTTAGGGTCGAGAGAGGAGGGTTGTACAAAGAATTAATGAAACATATCACTTGTATGGTGACCTAAAAAACCAATATATTGACATTTACATTGGGTGTAACTCATTTACACATTATGTAATCCTCATGATCTGTATATACCAAAAAACATATTACCTCTTTATAGAAGGAAATATTCATATACATACATGTTGTGTACATGTTACACGACATGTAAACCATTCATACCATGTACCAAGTTCATGGATTAAACCCAGTAACTGTTAAAAATAATTTTATTCTCATACACGATGAGTAAATAACTTTAATGGCACGAATGTTCCAAGTAATTAGCATAAACTATAGTTTTTATGTTAAAAATTCCAAAAATATCTGAATTCAGCATTACAGGTATCCTCCCAATTCCATGGTCATAAAAACACACTTGAAAAAAAGGAAAACCAAAAGAAAAGGTTGGAAAAAACCTGAAAGAAAGGTAATGGAGAGTTATAGATGACTCTCATAGATAAAATTTCTCTATACACCTTGGTAACACCAATATGTATAGGTATTTAAGGGAACATTTTTTATGGGATAACATAAATCGGTAAATTGCTGATTATGTATCAAGATGCTTGGTTTTAAAATATGTGAAGGTTTAGAGACAAAATAACACAGGAGCCACGAAACCTATTCTTATTACTATGTGTAAATGGGTTGAAATTACTGTGTAATTTGTCACAATATTACCAAATATACTCATAAAGAATGATTTAGTATGTGTTATTTACTTACCATATTTGCACATTTCTTTATTATATGAGTTGTTTTTACTTTTGAATGAATAATAAGGATCTATATTAATGAATTTTTAAGACTTAATGTCACACCTATTTCAATTGTGTCTGATTGTGATACTTTATTTGCATCTAAATTCTATAATGGTCTTCAAAAGGCTCTTGATAATGAGCTTCATTTGAGCACCGTCTAGCATCCCCATATTGATAAATAGTCTGAAAGGACTACTAAAAAATTGGATTAATTGTTGAGGTCATGATCAATTGAATTTAATGGTATGTGGGATCATTATTTAGCTTTGGTATAGTTATCCTATAATAATAGTTTTCATTCAAGTATACAAATGGTTCCATATGAAGCATTATATTTCAAGATATGTTTTACTCCAAATTGTTGGGATGAAGTTGGAGAAAAGAAACTTATAGGAACAAATTTTTTTGAAGAGATAATGATAAAGGTTAAAACTATTAAGAATCATAGAACTATAGGTCAAATAAGTCAAAAGAGGTACTCTAATAACAAGAGGAAATAATTGGAATTTCAATTTGGTGATCTAGTTTTCTTAAAAGTGTCACCAAGGAAGGGTGTCATAAGGTTCAGTAATTAGGGAAAACTGAGACCCAAGTACATTATACATTTCTAAATTTTTTAAATGATTGGATATACGGATTACCTATTAGAAATGACACTAAGACTCTCTAAAGTACACGATGTGTTCCATATATAATTGTTAAGGTAGTACATTCCAAAGACAACACATTTTCTCACCTCATATTAAATAGAATTGGAATCTGATCTATCTTATCGTGAAGATACTATCAATATACATGACACTATTGATCAAGTTTTTAGGAATCAGAAAAATTAAATAGTAAAGGAACTTTGTATAAATCATAAAATTGAGGAAGAAACGTGAGAACCTGAGGACGTTATGAGGCAGAACCACCCTCATTTGTTTAGAAGGTAATATCCATGAAAATTTTGAGGATGTTTTTTTATAGAAGGGAGGAATGTAATACCCATGATTAGTATATATTAAGTGAAAATTGTATTTTAATAAAACTATATTATAATTAAAATTTTAAAATTTAATTTCACAAAAATTCTAATTTGATAGGATAAATGTCAATTTTGAGCATACTTGGTCAAAATAAGTATATAATGATTTTTTGAAATTTTTTCCATAGAAAAAAGATTTTATGAATAATTAAAAATAAAGTATTTAATATTTCTTTCCTTTATTTATATTAATTCATTATAATATATTTAATTTAAATTTTATTTAATTTTTTTATAAAAGTAATGATAAGGTCATTTGGAGGCAAAATAGATATTATTTCTGAAAACTGTTTAAAAAAATGCATAATGTCTTCCCATTTTAATTAATTAAAATAATATTAAATAATGAATTATTTTAATAAAATTTATAGATTATATATCTACATATATTAATTTAAATACATATAATTATTATTACTATTTATATGGTTAATATAATATCATCATATTCTTAAAAAATTCATTCCTTGAAAAAATAATTTTCGACACAATTTTTGAGTTTGTATTAAAAACGAATCGTTACATGTTTTTTATTTTAATTTGATAAAATATATTCCATATTTTTAATAAAAATAATTAATATTCTTTAATAATTTCAACTTAATTTTTCGTTATAATGAATAGTAAAAGCAATAAAAAAATAATTACCACAATTATGGTTAAAACGAGGTTTTATGTGTTATATGCGCTTGTGTTAATATTAATTTTCCACACACATAGACTTATTATTTGATAAATTTTATTTTAAATTTAGAATAATTTGGTACAAATTAATTAATAATATTAATTTTATTTTAGTATTAATGGATAAATTTCCTTGTTTAAAAACTAGTTATCTTGGTGAAAACTAAAATGGTAAAAGTAAGTAACCTTAGAAGTAAAGGAAATGACACATTTAAAACATGTTTCTTTTTAGTGTTGGAGGTGTTTCTTGAACATATGATCCATACAATCTATTATTTATCAATTTTTTAGGCACTTGGGTTGCGAGTTACTTCCCTTTGTTGAATAGTTTTTGCGTATTTATAAAAATGCCATTCCCCCTCAATTATAATGGGCACCCTACCTTCAATTATTCACACCTCTCAATCAATTTATCACGAAAAAAACCTACCAAATATATCCCCAAAATCCTTATACACATTATAGAGGTGATTATATTTTCAAAATTCATATCCTATGATCCTTAATAAGAGATCCAAAGGATGTTTCTCTAAGTGAAGGTAATCATATTCACCAAGCTCTTTCTTTTTTTACATCCTCTTTTATCACCATCAAATATGTATCAAGACCTCCAATATAATAAAACTAGTATCTAACATATATTGATATGTTATTATGTTGGGGGAATAATATTTATCAATGTACTTCTCCATCAAATGGGTAATAAATCCATCACTCATGTGTACAGTGGACTACCACCTCACGAACCGATGTAATTTGTTTTCCATCACCAAATCACATAGATAGTCATAATTATGGAAATAATAAATATATATGATAAATATGACATGATATTAATTCTTTAAAATTAATTTATTAACTAATTTCTTACCCTTTCACCCATTAAGAGAATGATATTGTTTCTCATGCATACGTATGACCTACCATCTCCACGAAGAGACGTGATTCATTTTCAATTTCCAACTTTCAATAATGATTATAAAAAAAGAATCTAATGAAAAAATGTGATATTTATAACATTAATATAATTATAAAGATAACATATATATATATTGTGCATAATAATTAGAACTTCTATGATAAAACATGAAAATGAAAATGAAGTAGTTAACAACATAAACAATGGTAATAATGAAATATTATTAATTAACTTGTTGTAAGTTGTTAAAAAAGATCATATATGATATTATAAATATGAATATGGTTTTTTATAAAATAATAACATGATTAAAACCATTGTACAGAAGGTTAAATCATTTTCAACTAAAGGGAAGTGTGATACAAGAGATTTCTTCTCAATTTACACTCCATTGAGAATTTTTTTTATTATGCACATATTCACTTTTATGTGGTACAAATAATTTCCCTTAGTTTTATTTATCATGAATACCTATTTATTCATAATGATAAATGATTCAATTCAAGTTTATTCTTTTAAGGGATCATAATTCAAAAGTTACACTACTGCAAAATAGACCTTTAACAACACTGACCTTTGTTAGTGTTAGAAAAAAGTGATGAAAAAGGTCACCCTTATTAGCACTAATAAAGGGTTCCTTTTCTCTACACTAAAATAAAGTGCCAATAAAATGTACCCTTTATCCTCATTTTTTAGCGTTGATAAACAATATCATTTATCAGCGTTTTTATGTCGCACTGATAAATGGTACGATTTATGAGTGCTTTATTTTTAGCGCTGATAAAGGGTAGAATTTATCAACACATTTTGAGCACTAATAAAGGTCCAGAATAAAATAAAATAATTAAATAAATATTTTTTCAAAAATATTAACAATTTTATTAATTAAATAATTATTGATAAAAATGAACAAATTGAATATACATATATATAAATTATAAAAATTAATAAATAGTATATATTAAATATAGAGATATGAAAAATTAATAAAATGAAATAAAAAAATAAAAATTCAAAAAGTCTAAATTATGAAAAATAGTAAACATTTTATTTATTTCATAATTATTGATACAAATGAATAAATTTAATATAAATATATATAGACTATAAATATTAATAAATATTATATATTATATATGGATATGTAAAAAAAATATATTTTAATTATTAATCAAAAAAATTAAAAATGAATAAATTGTACTAATTAGAAAAAACATTAAAGGGAATAAATCATAAAATTATTTGAAAATTTATTAATGAAACAATTATTGATAAAAATGAAGAGGTATAATATATATATTTATATATATATATATATTAACACTAAATAGTAATTATTAATATATATTAAATATAAATATATAGAAAATGATTAAAATGTAATGATTAAAAACATATTAATGTCTTATTCATTTTTAATGTTGTTTGATTTTTCAATTTAACATATATTAAACATGTTTTACGTTGATTTCACATACATATATGAAATTAATGAATTTTTATATACAACACACACACACACACAAATATCTATACAATTAATGAAATCTTATTTATAAATATATACAGTTAATAAATATGTAATTTATTCAAATTTTAGTATATTGTTGTATTTTATTATAGCATGATACATTTAATTTTTTTAATCAGTCAATTTTATTTATTTAATTTTAATATTATTACAGTTAGGTATTATTTATTCATTTTTAATATTTAATATTTAAAAATTTATTTTTGAATTTCATCATTCTCTATTATATATATATATATATATATATATATATATACACTATGTTTTGGTATTTTAAATATGTATTCATATTTAGTTTAATATATAGATATCCATATTTTTTAATAATTTATATTTATTTAATAAAACGTGTCAATTTTTTCAATATTTTCATATTGTAGTCATTTTTAATTATTCAATTTCACGCATTTTTAAAATGCATGTATTTATGTTTATATATTCATTAATAATTTTAAAAATATATTTGTAAGTAAATAATTATAAATAAAATATATTTATAAATTTATATAATTATAATTATTAAAAATAAATAAATATTTTTTTAAAAGTATTTATATAATTATAAATAAATAATTATATATTTTTAAATAATTAAAAAATTATAATAGATTTATTTTAATAATAAGTACACTATATTTATATTTATATTTATAATACACACACACAGAGAGAGAGATATATATATATATAAGCTGAGGTTGAAGCCTCCGTTTATATAGGGAAAGGGGTGACATTACAAAGAAAAGCAGACAACATACAGTGTAGGGATGTACTCGGCAAGACTCGAACTCAAGATCTCCCTGAGACCAACAAGGGAAGCTACCAATAAGCTGCGCCCTGGGGTATATATATAAATATGTTTTTAAAAGTATTATTCATATATTTATAAATAAATAATTATATTTTTAAATAATTATAAAATTATAATAAATATATTTTAAAAATGAATATATTTACAATATTTATATTTATATTTATTCATTAAATTTGTATATAATTATATATATATATCTTTATAATTATAAATAAAAAATATAAATAAATAATTATGAATAAATAATTTTAGATAAATAATTATAAATAAATAATTATAAATAAATAATTGAAAATTAAATATTATAAATACATAATTATAATAATATTTATAAATGTATATTTTTTATATTTATACAATTATATATTTATAATTATAAATGAATAAATATTATTTTTAAAAAACTATTAGTGTAATTATAAATAAATAATTATATATTTAAATAATTATTAAATTATAATAAAAATATATATAATTATATATATTTCTTTACAATTTTTTTATTCATAATTATAATTATAAATCCTTTATCATCATTGATAAAAGTTCATTTTATCAGTGTATTTTTTGTGTTGAAAAAGACAAATTTTATCAATGCTTATCAATTTAGCACTGATAAAAGGGATCTTTATGAGAACTTTTTTAAGGCACTGAAAAATGGGTCCCCAATATATTTAAAAGAACCCTAACCCTGACTCATTTATTTGCAATTCTCATGGTCTTGTAGAACTCCCTTGCTACTGGTGCTACCCCTCTACGTCCTCTCAGAAAAATTAAGGCTAGAATCCAAGGTATGTGATTTTCTCCATTTCCTATTCATTGTTTTATTTTTTGGGTTTCATGATTTTCATTTTAGTTATTTCATAACAATGAAGAACTCTACATATCATATCTCTCTCACACAAACACACTTACCTATACCTACATAATTCCACACAACCCTATAAAATCATTCGAGCTTCATACATGACCACTGCGAACTGCATCTTTATATGATGTTCCAACTGATTGTAATTTTACTGATGTTTCTATTTTATTATTTCTTATTTACTTTTCGATGGTGTGGATTTTCATTTTTTTATATTGTTTCCAAAGTATGAAATGCACATGAAGATGAAAAAATGTTTAATAAAGTAAGATGAATAATGAATATATGTGTATATATTGAGAAAATCAACTTTATAAAATTTCATAGAATGATAGGTGCATATTTTCACTTAATTAATATTGGATTATTAGTGTCACATAGAATATGTAGTATAATGAACTAATGAATTTTATTCCTATGTCATAAAATTATAGAATTTTATGGTGGTTCCTATTTATTTTCTTTCATTTGATTATTTTTTATTGTTCATACACAGTTTAAATATAAATCTAAATATAATTTCAAATGATGAATATATTATTGAATAACAAGATGAAGATATACTATATGCAAGATTTATTAAAGTTGTTAAGCTAAACTTGTGGAAAATATTAAAAAATTTAGTGTTGCATAGAACTATTATATTATCTTTATGATTGTTGTAATTTTTACTATAAATGAATTTATAAATTCAATCCAGTTAAACGAAAAGTTTTTTGCTGGGATTAAATTGTGGTTAATATGTTGTGATGGAAAGTGAATTATTTTTTAATAGAGGTCATATAAACTTTGAAGCATGAATAAAAATGATGTCTTGTTTTATATTTTTCTTTGATTATGATTATAGATTAAGAATTCATAATCATTGTTAATACTTCAATACTCCAGTATAACTAATCCTCAGTAGCTTTATTTAAACTATACTCATATTATTGATTTCCTTCCATCTCTTGATGATCAATTGGACTCCCTCTTTCAAACTATCCTTCCTCCCATTATTCTGGTTCCAAATATCCTTGATGGCATACCTCCCGCTCGGATTGTATTCATTAATCTCCATCAAAACTGTTGTGAGGGATTTGAATGCCGCATATCTCAACCCATTATTAAACTCTTTTACCATTTCAACCTCCTCATTTACTACTTCCTTAGAACACAAAAAATAACATCTAAAAATTAATCAAAACATAATGAATGAATTTTTTTGGTTTATTGATATGAATTTTATTATGTGACTCACTCAGTTACTTTTGACAACACATTATCAAAAATTACATTTAATTTGGGTGCAGTCACATTGGATCTTATTAGAACTCTATAATTATCCATACATGGATGAGAATACTACTACGATGGGTGACCATTTGAAAACACTAGTGTTTCACATTTTTTTGTGAAAAAAACATACCAAATGCACTTTTTTAGTATCTTCCCCTTAAGTAATGATAAATTTAAATGGGTTCCAATCAGACACTTAAAGGTATTCCTACATCAATGAGTAGAGATCTCTAGCCCTGATTTATACTTCATCTTCACTACTATGGGAGTATTAAGAGAAAAATAATGCTGAATACATTTTCATTTGCTTTATTTTTATCTAATGACACTGATTTTACTGAACTGGGTTGCCAAGATGGCTAATAGAATCTATAATTTAGGCTATTTTTGGGGATAAAAAATAGTGATTTAGAGAAATGAATGGATTAGTGAATAACCAATTTTATTTATTAATGGAATTAGAATTTATTTCAATTTAAATTTTAATATTCATTCCTTCATTTTTGAAACATAATATGTTAGAACCAATAATAAAAATTGAATTTAGGTTATTTTTTAATATCAGTGAGTTTAGAGTATACAAGGGATAGAAATATTTTAAAAAAATAATAATTTCTATGTTTTATGTGAGGGATAGGTATGGTATGTTAGGATGTGATTTAAAATATACATGTCAGTGATTCATCAAGGGATATGGTGAGGGTGATGTGACATTTGTGTTGTTGTTTGTTCTTCTTTATGATTTTTCAGAAGTAAGGTTTAACTATTGTATTGTTGAACCCATTGTGTAGTTCTTTCCTAAGGGAACCAATTAGTGAAATGATTTGAATTTTAGGGAACAACCATTGCAGAATCTTATTGTATCATTAGTATAATTCACTAGTATTACATGAATTCATAACATTTGATTATCATGGTTCTCGGGTTAGTTCACAAAAACATGAATTATTTTAAGTGTCACTACTTAGAACATATATTGAAATATATGCGTTATATATTTTAGGGTCCCTGTTAATATTTATATTTTATTTTTATACTCAAACCTATGTTGTATGAAGCTCAGTGGATATAGAGCTCTTATATTGGAGATACAAGTGGTGGAAAATGACTATTAACATATATTAGAGTTGGTGCATCTTAGTGTGGATGAGTTGATGTTCTCAAGGTAGTATTAGAGACCTTTTATCATTTTGTGATGATATTTGAAATTTTAAATTAAGACATGGTAATTTAATTTTAAGGAGACAACTATCATAATCACCAACTTCATACCACGAGTAGTTATTATTTTATTTTTTTGATTGAGACTCCTCTCCCCATCTCTTCTATGTTTTTTGAAATACTCTGAGTAGCAGTCATTCAAAATGATCACCGGTACCCGATATGGGATGACTTCTAGTTAGAGTAGTTCAAGAAAAATATGTGGATGTACACAAGATATGGGGGATTAATATCAAGAAATAAAATTCAATAATAACTATTTGAGAGATGAAGTTAACGAGAATGAAATTTTTCTATAACTTTATCCTTTGGATTAATTCAGAGGATAAAACCTACTATAGTGGGGTAATTATTTTCTTAATGTTAATTACCCACTTACATCAAAATGGATGCATGATAATAATTTGAAAAAATATTATGAATACCAACATAAATATTTCATCAAGTTTTCAATACAGAATTCAAGCATTCCTTCTCAAATCCTTTCTCTATATTTATGTTGTTGTTATTCAAGACAAATTTAATGTTTGACTAATCATGCATATAATTTCTTATGTGTAACACCCGAGACTTTTATGAAAAATATTTTGTTTTTTTATGTTATATAAATCATCAAAGGAATCTTTCACTACACACAACACTATCTGGGCTTTCTTTACATGCAACTGCGGCCTTCCTCAATAGCTTGCGTCGTACTCAATACCGAGTTTCACTAAACAACGATATGCTATTAAAATATTATTAAAACTAGCAGTTATGAAGAGTAATAACTAATTTTTGAAATTTTTAAATTTTATTTTTCAAAATGGACTTCATTTTTGGATTCGGAATATCGAAATTAGCTTGGGGTGAAAATTTGGTACTTTTCGGATAACGTTCATATTCTGATGAATAGTGAAAATTACTAAATTTTAATTAAAATAACTTCTTTAATCGAAATAATTAGTAGTGATAAATTATTAATTTGGGTGGTTTTAAAGTATATTTAGAATATATTTTTACAATTTAATACAATGTTGTTCATTGGATGTAATTTCACATTTAAACCAGACATAAACAAGTGTCAATCTTTTGATAGTTATTATCTCTTAAAAACACGCTATTTGTTTTGACGACGGGAATTAATTTTTAAATTAGTTAATGTAACTGATATTTTTTTAATTTGGTAAAATATACATCATTTTTGAATTCATAATATCAAATATAGATTAGGCCTAATTTTTGGTATTTTTCTGGAAACTTTCATTTTTTGATGAATAGTGAAACCACTAAGTTGTAGTTAAAAAACTGAATTTTTCATGAAACTTAATGTAACCGCTTCTGTGAGTGGAATTTAGAAAATCCGAGAGACACGGTTAATATCAAGGACTAAAATGTGGTTCAATGAGATGAAAATAATTTTTGGTGAATATTAACTTTTTACTTTTTTTACCACGGTTAAAAGTAAATAGGGTAATTAAGGGTAAAAGCATTATTATTATTACCCTAACACATGTACTAATTCTATTAGATAAGTTTAATTCAACCAAAAAAATATTAGGAATAAAATATGACCATTTAGGCCCACTTGGATTTGATTAGGACATTTATTATCAATTTATTTAAAGAAAGGTTAAAATAGTTAAAATCAAAGTTTAATAACTAAGTCATTTTTAATATAGGGTTATACATAAGATAAGTTCGACTATAAATATTCATTATAAATCTAAAAATCTTTCCAACATAATGGTATTTTATTTGTAATTTTTATACTTAAAATAATTTAATTTATTTATGATACAATGATGATGTAGTAATTATCTTATTAATGAAATATTGACAAAATTGATGTTATAAATACCCAAATAAATGAAATTTGAGACTTTTATGAATTAAAATAATTTTCTATGTTAATATGACATGTGAGTATTGATTTACTTAATTTTTTTCTAACTAATTATTCTATTATGATTTTCACAAAAATAAATTACCAAATAGTGTCAAAATTGACATAAAATAGTTTTTAAAAAAAATATTATATTATTAATTGTTATTATATTCCTAAAAATCTAATGTTCGGTCAAGATACTTATATCATGATAGGTGTATCATTAATATACCACTTGGGGGTCGCTTGTATGTATATGGTATGTTTATTAACTATATAATATAAAAATACAAAGTGACATGGTAAATGTCAATCTAATTAACTAAGAGTTAAAACTAAAAGATAAGGTGAATATAATAACCTAAACTTGTATAAATTCTATTGTATGATAGGATTTAGACCCATCCCCACCTTATCTTATAAATATATCATATTTTTTTCTATTAAAAACCGAATTTGACTTTATAATAAAATAATATTTTTAGTTATTCCAAAGGTGTCTCTCTCCTCCCTTATAAAAGGGAACCTCCTCCCACTTTTCCTCACACCACTTTGAGCCTTCAAGATCAGAAAACCCCGGGAAAATTATCTTCTCTACTTACCTAGAAACATCCTAGAGGTCCTGGTCTTCTTCAAAGACCAATTTTAGTGCCCTAAGAGGAGGTCTCAAAGAGGCGCTTCAAAGAAGAGGTAATGTCCGTTACCGATTCTTTCAACATTATTTCTTCTTCCACTTCTTCTTCTTTAGTTGTTTCATTATAAAGTAATAACATCAGTATCACTCATATAATGATAATTTATTATAATTATGAAACAACCCTATTTCACCATCTATCCATCCTACGGAAAACGAAATCACCGCACGTGTGTACGTACAGAATACCATCTCCACGCCGTGGTGTAATCTATTTTCCACCACCACCTTACATGGATGGGTATAATGGTGTAAATAATGACGATATATGATTATTGTAAAGTGATATTGATTCTGAAATAGTATACATACACTCCAATACAATTCCACGATCATGGGAATGATATCATCGCTCGTGCGTCCGTACGGAATACCGTCTCCACGATGTAATGCAACTTGTTCTACATGATCTTCATTTCATAATGATTATATAAATGAATTTAATGAATTAATATGATATATATTAAACTAATACCATTCTGGAAATGAGGTATCTATAACCTAAAAATAAAAATAAGAATTTATTCGACAAAACACGCACAAGAACAAAAAGTAATAAACACCCGAATAACAAGTAGTAATGAAATATTACTAATAAGAAGCTAAGAATATGACCGTATATGATATCCTAAAAATAATTATGATTCTGGAATAAGTCAATAACATTATTTAAATCATTATAAAGGAGGTTCGGACACTTACTAATCAAATCAGACCTAAGGTAAGGGAAAATATCACAATCTCATTTTATCCGAGATTGTTTATACTTTGGTATTTACTAGGGTGTATTTTATCATCCACATCCATGTTTCCTCAATATGTAATATTATATCCATCCACCTACAATTTTTTAAATCCAATTTTACCCTTTTGTTAGTTTTTAGTAAAAGATATGAAAGGAATCTTTTGTCATTTTTTGTACGAGGTACTTTTTGACTTTTCTGACAAAAGTACGAGAAGAATGTTATTTAACTTATATGGAATGAATGGATTTTTAAAAAATTGTTTCCAAGAAGCTTCCTTAACAATTTTTCAAGTTTATTTTTAATCAAATTATTTTAGTTTAGAATTGAATGACAAGTTAAGAAAGGAAAAGTGTTTTTGAAGTAGAAAGGATATTTTCCTCAAGAATGGATTTCAAGTGTTTTATCAAAATTATTTTCCATCTAAGATAATAAAGGGTTCTGTTTATATCCATATTATTACATTGATTTGATTATGTTGTGATGGAATTATTTTATGAATTCCTTTATCTTATATTAATTGTTTTATGATGTCACGATGTTTAAGAATCCCATTTTTATTACATGGGTTATGCTATGATGTATGGTTTATGATTTTGTGGCACACATAAGAATGGTATAATTATGAGATGGGTGGGACCTATATCTCCCTCCAATGCATTGGGTAAATATTTTATATCTCATGAGATAGACATGGCTGGAACGGCAGGTTAAACCGGTTCAGTGAAACAGGACTGAAACGAGGAATGAACTCGGTTCAGAAATGGACTTTGTCCACTAAGATAGTCTTCGCAATGAGTCTTGACTACTAAGAAATGAATCTCTGTGATTATGTGTGTATGCCACAAAGTTTCATGTTTTAAGTTATGATTATTGGGATTACATTTCACTACTATGATTTATCCCATGTTATAAAATTATGATCTCTTTTGCAGGTTAAGATTTCCAAAAGTTATGTTCTTATGTATATGATGTGATTGCTATTTCTTTTGTTTTCCCTTACTGAGCATTTGAGCTCACCCTTTTGTATGTTTTATTTCCCCAGGTCAGGAAGAAGGTTATTAAGTAGGATATGCCAAAAATTACTCCAGATATGATGAAATAAATGGGAGGCAAAGTAGAAGCCTTATGAACCAGTTGTTTATGTTTACCAGTTTCTAAAGACTCTATACCTATACGGTCCTTTACTAGTTTTGTTATATGTTGTAATAAGTGTGCCTCAATTCTGAAGTAATAATAATTTATGTAATGTATGGGTCACTATAGTTGGTATCAGATGAAAGGTATAGTCAACCTTTGGAAACTAGGATGTGAAAGCCTTAGTAAGATCCCTAAGGATAAGTCTAAGCATAGAACACAATCTTAGTGTTTTAGAAATGACCATGAATAACCTAGTATAATACCTTAAGTATGAAATTTTATTCTTGATTATGTGGTTTTCCTATTATAATTAGTGTTTCTCACACTATTCTTCTTGGTTTTAGTCAATGGCTGAAACCCAAAGGAACCGTGTTAATGCGGAATGCGCCGGGCAATGCAATGATTGTCCCCCTGAGTAACCAAACGTTATGGGAGCTGGAATGAAAAATCTTGTAGCCATGCTCACACAACATTCTCAAGCTATGAATCATGCAGGACTTCCAAATGATCAAAGGAAGGAGCAACATTCTGTTGAATCCTTCAGGAGGTAGCGTCCACCTTCATTCAGCAGGTCTACAAATCCATTAGTTGCTGAACAGTGTATTAGTACTACTGAAAATATATTTTAAGTTCTTCAATGTTCTGAACATGATAAAGTCATCCTAGTAGTGTATCGTTTGGAAGGTGATACTGATCAATGGTGGAATCTTATTAAGAATATGTGGAAAAGGGATGAAACTGAGTCCATGGAATGGGACGAGTTCAAGAACTTATTTTTCAATAAGTACTTCCATCGTATTCTCTGAACAAAGATGGAGAAAAAATTTCTTGAACTGAAGAAAAAGGATGATGAATCTATTGGTACCTATGAAGAAGATTTTACAATACTTGCAAGGTACACTTCTGGTATTATTATCCAACCTGAGAGTAAGATCGATCGATTCTTTAGTGGCTTAAAACCAAGTCCTCAAAGGGCCTTAGCCAAAAGGGACTTCAATAGCTACGAGGAAATTGTTCGATGTCCTCTCAAAGTTGAGATGGATATTTGAGTAACCCACCAGTCATATGGGTTTGATAAGAAGAGGAAAATGTAATTCAAAGGAAAATCTAAATAGCACACTGAAAAGAAGATGAGATTCCCCTTATGCTCAATGTGTGGAAAGAAACATGGAGGGAGTTGTCTTAAAGGGACAAGTAAATGTTTCAAATGTGGAAAGGAAGGTCATCGGGCATTTGAATGCCGCAATGATGGGAAGAAGATGTCTAATGATGCAAACAAAGGAAGTGATACACAGAATGAACCTACTACCCTTCAATGTTTCAAGTGAAAGGAGATGGGGCATTATGCCAATCAATTCCCAAATCCAAGGGTTGATGATGATGGTCGACGTAAACAAACTCTTAAGGCTAAATACCAAGGAAAGTCACATGCAATTTCTATCAGCGATGTGGAGTATGATAACGATGTGGTGAAAGGTACACTTACCATCCACTCTAAAGTAGAAAATGTTTTATTTGAATCTGGATCCACCCATTATTTTATTTATGAATAATTTTCTAAGGGTATCGCCATATTACCTCAACAATTAGATGTTGAGTTAGCTGTGAAAACCCATAATGGCACAACAGTCGAATCAAAAGTTTATAAATATTCTCCGGTTGAAGTTTGTGGGAAAGTGATTCCTGCAAATCTTGTGATCCTTCCTATAGTGGAATTTGATGTGATTCTTGGCATGGATTGTCTTTCCCTATATGGATCTCATATCAATTTCCAAATAAGGGAAGTCACATTTCATATTCCAGATCAATCTATGATCATCTATCGATGCAAGGATGAACATAACCTTCCTGTAGAAATTTCTTCCATCTTATGGGTCTTGATTTCACTAAATGAGGGTTATTTATCTCAAATGGTTGGGGAGAAACTCACGATTAAGAATATTCTCATTGTACGGGAGTTTGATGATGTCTTTCCGGAGGAATTTTCGGGTCTTCCACCAAATCGTGAAGTTGAGTTTTCAATAGAACTTTTACCATGTGCTTTGCCTATTTCAAAGACACCTTATAGAATGGCCCCAATTGAGTTGTAGGAATTGAAGAAGCAACTCCGAGAGAATCTTGATAAGGGATTTATATGCCCTAGTGCGTCACCTTGGGGAGCATCTGTTCTGTTTGTTAAGAAGAAAGATGGATCAATGAGGCTCTGCATTGATTATCGAGAACTTAACAAGATCATTATCAAGAACAAATATCCTCTCCCGCGCATTGATGACTTATTTGAAAAACTACGCAGAGATCAATATTTTTCCAAGATTGATCTTCGTTCAGGGTATCATCAATTAAGGGTCAAAAGGGAGGATATACCAAAGACGGATTTCCGTACAAGGTATGGACACTATGAATTTATAGTGATGCCATTTGGTCTTACTAATTCCCCTGCTATCTTCATGGATCGGATGAATAGAGTCTTTAGAAACTATCTTGATCAGTTTTTGGTAGTCTTTGTAGACGATATTCTTGTATATCCTAAGAACAAGGAAGAACATGAAGATCACTTAAGAATTATATTGAAGACCCTGAGAAAGGAGAAGCTTTATTCCAAATTTACCAAGTGTGAATTTTGGCTTCAAAAAGTTTCATTTATGGGTCACATAATCTCAAAAGAGGGTATATCTTTGGATCCAGCAAAAACAGAGGTTATCGAATGATGGTCGATACCAACAACAGTAACTAAGATCCAATGTTTTCTTGGTTTGGCAGGATATTATCGACGTTTTGTGAAAGATTTTTCATGATTATCTAATCCACTCACCAGGTTGACTCGGAAAGGAGTTAAGTTTGTTTGGACGGAGGAATGTGAAGAGAATTTCAAGGAGTTGAAAAGAAGGTTATTCAGTGCACCTGTGCTCACACTGCCTTGTAGTGGAGAAAGGTTTGTGATCTACAGTGATGCATCCAAGAAGGGATTGGGGTGTTTTCTTATGCAAAATGATATGGTGATAGCTTATTCCTCACGACAGTTGAAAATCCATGAGCAAAATTACCCAACTCATGATTTGGAGTTAGCTGCGGTAATCTTTGCATTAAAGATTGGGAGGTGTTATCTTTATGGAGAAAGGTGTGACATTTATACTGATCATAAAAGTTTAAAGTATAATTTCATACAAAAGGAGCTGAATATGTGGCAAAGAAGATGGTTAGAGCTGATTAAAGATTACGACTGCTCAATTCATTACCACCCTGGGAAAGAAAACAAGGTGGAAGATGCATTAAGTTGACAAGACCATGCCAGTTTATCCATGATGAGGATCACAAAAGATCCAATATTTATGGATTTACAAAGGATGGATCTTGGAATTATAATGGAAGGGGGAAAACCGTATCTTTCTCAAATGAATGTTCAACCATCTATACATGTGAAGATTAAAGAGGCACAAAAAGAAGATGTAGAGTTACAAAAGAAGGTGAGAAATGTTCCTGAATTCAACCTTGATTGTGATGGGATAATAAAGTTCAGGAATCGGGTTTGTGTTCCTGTCATCCCCGAATTAAAGAAGGAGATGCTGGATGAGGCTCATAGTTCTTCATTCCCTATTCATCCTGGAAGCACAAAGATGTATAGGGACCTAAAATAGTACTTCTGGTGGGATGGCATGAAAAGAGATGTTGATGAATATGTCTCTCGATGCTTGGTTTGTCAGCAAGTTAAAGCTGAGAGACAGAAGTCTAAGGGGATGGTACAACCATTACCCATACCCGAATGGAAATGGAAAAAAATAACTATGGACTTTGTCACTGGACTTCCTAAAACATCCAAAGGAAATAATGTTATCTGGTTCATAGTTGATCGTCTTACAAATTCTGCACACTTCATTGCTATTAGAGAGGATTTCTCTCTGGATCAGCTTTCCAGGATATATGTAAAGGAAGTGGTAAGATTTCATGGAGTACCACTTTCTATTATATCTGATTGGGATCCGAGATTTGCCTCGATGTTCTGGAGAAGTCTTCAGCATACTCTGGATATAGAGTTGAGTTTCAGCACTACTTATCATCCTCAGACAGACGGTCAGTCTGAGAGAACAATTCAAACTCTGCAAGATGTGTTATGAACTTGCTCTATGGATTTCAAAGGTGGTTAGGATCAACACCTACCTTTGGTGGAATTTTCTTATAATAATAGCTTTCAATACAGTATTCAGATGGCTCTTTATGAATCTCTCTCTGGAAAGAAATGCAGGACTCCAACTTGCTGGGATGATGTTGGGGAAAGAAAGCTATTAGGACCTGATCTTGTTGATGAGATGGAAGAAAAGGTCAGATCTATTCAACAACACATAAGAGCAGCTCAGAGTCGACCGAAAAGTTATGCCGACAACTGAAGAAAAGACCTAGAGTTTTAAGTGGGTGATAAAGTGTTCTTACGAATATCTCCCTGGAAGAGGGTCATGAGATTTGTAAAGAAGGGAAAGTTGAGACCTAGATATATCGGTGCTTTTGAAATTCTGGATCATGTTGGGAAGGTAGCTTACCGATTGGCACTTCCACCAAATCTCTCCCAAGTTCACGATGTGTTCCATGTATCTCTCCTGAGAAAGTACATACCTGATCCTTCACATGTACTCTGCTCAGAATTTGTACCGCTGGAGAAAGATCTTTTTTATGAAGAACAACCAATAGAGATTCTGGATCGTAGCGAAAAAGTCCTACGGAACAAGACCACTCGCTTGGTGAAAGTTTTATGGAGGAACCACCAATTTTAAGAAGCTACATGGGAGCTTGAGGATATGATGAGGGAGAGGTATCCTCATCTTTTTATTACAAAGTGACGAATTTTGAGGGCGAAATTCATTTTAAGGTGGGTAGAATGTAACACCCGAGACTTTTATGAGAAATATTTTGTTTTTTTTTATGTTATATAAATCATCAAAGGAATCTTTCACTACACACAACACTATCTTGGATTGATTTACACGCAACCACTGCCTTCCTCGATAGCTTGTGTTGTACTCAATACCGAGTTTCACTAAACAACGATTTGCTATTAAAATATTATTAAAATTAGCAGTTATGAATAGTAATAAACACTTTTTGAAATTATGTAAATTTTATTTTTTAAAATGGACTTCATTTTTGGATTTGGAATATCTAAATTATCTTGGGGTGAAATTTTGGTACTTTCGGATAACTTTCATATTCTGATGAATAGTGAAAATTACTAAATTTTAATGAAAAACAACTTTTTTAATCAAAATAATTAGTAGTGATAAATTATTAATTAGAGTGGTTTTAAATTATATTTAGAATATATTTTTAAAATTTAATACAATTTTTTTCATTGGATGTAATTTCACATTTAAACCAGACATAAACAAGTGTCAATCTTTTGATAGTGATTATCTCTTAAAAACACGCTATTTGTTTTGACGACGGAAATTAATTTTTAAATTAGTTAATGTAACTGATGTGTTTTGAATTTGGTAAAATAGACATCATTTTTGAATTCATAATATCAAATATAGCTTAGGCCTAATTTTTGTTATTTTTCTGGAAACTTTCATTTTTTGATGAATAGTGAAACCACTAAGTGGTAGTTAAAAAACTGAATTTTTCATAAAACTTAATTTTACCGCTTCTGTGAGTGTAATTTCTAAAATCTGAGAGACACGGTTAATATCAAGGACTAAAATGTGGTTCAATGAGATGAAAATAATTTTTGGTGAATAGTAACTTTTTACTTTTTTTACCACGGTTAAAAGTAAATAGGGTAATTAAGGGTAAAAGTGTTATTATTATTAACCTAAAACATGTCCTGATTCTATTGGATAAGTGTAATTAGACAAAAAACAACCTTAGGAATAAAATATGACCATTTAGACCCACATGGATTAGATTAGGACAGTTATTATCAATTTATTTAAAGAAAGGTTAAAATAGTTAAAATCAAAGTTTAATAACTAAATCATTTTTAATATAGCGTTATACATAAGATAAATTCGACTATAAATATTCATTAGAAATCTAAAAGTATTTCCAACATAATTTTATTTTATTTTTAATTTTTAGACTTAAAATAATTTAATTTATTTATGATACAATGATGATACAGTAATTATCTTATTAATGAAATATAGACATAATTGATGTTATAAATACCCAAATACATGTAATTTGAGACTTTTTATGAATTACAATAATTTTATATGTTAATATGACATGTTAGTATTGATTTAATTAATTTATATCGAACTAATCATTCTGTTATGATTTTCACAAAAATCATTTACCAAATAGTGTCAAAATTGACATAAAATAGTTTTTAAAAACATATTATATTATTAATTGTTATTATATTCCTAAAAATATAAGGTTCGGCCACGATACTTATATCATGATAGGTGTATCATTAATGGACCACTTTGGGGTCTCTTGGATGTATATGGCAAGTTTATTAACTATATAATATAAAAATACAAAGTGACATGGTAAATGTCAATCTAATTAACTAAGAGTTAAAACTAAACGATAAGGATAATATAATGACCTAAACTTGTCTAAATTCTATTTTATGAGCGTATTTAGACCTAACCATACCTTATCTTCGAAATATATCAATTTGGAGCTATTAATAACCTAATTTGACTTTATAATAAAATAATATGTTTAGTTACTCCAAAGGTGCCCCTCTCCTCCCTTATAAAAGGGAACCTCCTCCCTCGTTTCCTCACACCACTTTGTGCCTTCATACTCAGACAACCCCTGAAAAATTATCTTCTACACTTCCCTAGAAACATCCTAGAGGTCCTGGTCTTCTTCAAAGACCAATTTTAGTGCCCTAAGAGGAGGTCTCAAAGAGGCGCTTCAATGAAGAGGTAATGTCCGTTACCGATTCTTTCAACTTTATTTCTTCTTCCACTTCTTCTTCTTTAGTTGTTTCATTATGAAGTAATAATATCAGTATCACTCATATACTTATATGTTATTATAAGTATTAAACAACCCTATTTCATCATCTATCCATCCTACGGAAAATGAAATCACTGCACGTGCGTACGTACGGAATACTGTCTCCACGCCGTGGTGTAATCTACTTTCCACCACCACCTTACTTGGATGGTTATAATGGTGTAAATAATTTATATATATGATTATTTTAAATTGATATGGATTCTGAAATAGTATACATACACTCCAATACAATTCCACGATCATGGGAACGATATCATCGCTCGTGCGTACGTACGGAATACCGTCTCCACGATGTGATGCGACATGTTCTACATGATCTTCATTGGATAATGATTATATAAATTAATTGAATGAATTAATATGATATATATTACACTAATACCATTCTGGAAATGAGATATCTATAACCTAAAAAGAAAAATAAGAATTTATTCGACAAAACACGCATAAGAACAAAAAGTAATAATCACCCGAATAACATATAGTAATGAAACATTACTAATAAGAAGCTAAGAATATGACCATATATGATATAATAAAAATAATTATGATTCTAGAATAAGTCAATAACATCATTTAAATCATTATATAGGAGGTTCAGACACTTATGAAGCAAATCGGACCTAAGGTAAGGGAAAATATCACAATCTCATTTTATACGATATTGTTTATACTTTGGTATTTACGGGGCTGTATTCTATCATCCACATCCATGTTTACTCAATATTTAATATTATTTCCATCCACCTACAATTTTTTAAATCCAATTTTACCCTTTGGTGAGTTTTTAGTAAAAGATATGAAAGGAATCTTTTGCCGTTTTTCGTACGAGGTACTTTTTGACTTTTTCGACAAAAGTACGAGAAGAATGTTTTTTTAACTTATATGACATGAATGGATTTTTAAAAAATTATTTCCAAGAAGCTTCCATTACAAGTTTTCAAGTTTATTTTTAATCATATTCTTTTATTTTATAATTGTATGACAGGTTAAGAAAGGAAAAATGTTTTTGAAGTAAAAATGGTATTTTCCTCAAGACTGGAGTTCAAGTGTTTTATAAAAATTA
Source organism: Viscum album (assembly GCA_963277665.1). Classification (NCBI taxonomy): domain Eukaryota; kingdom Viridiplantae; phylum Streptophyta; class Magnoliopsida; order Santalales; family Viscaceae; genus Viscum; species Viscum album. The sequence goes on from OY728119.1 coordinate 650,864,084, forward strand.
TTTTCCATCTAAGATAATAAAGGGATATGTTTATATCCCTATTATTACATTTATTTGATTATGTTGTGATGGAATTAATTTATTAATTCCTTTATCTTATATTAATTTTTTTATGATGTCACGATGTTTAAGAATTCCATTTTTATTACATGGGTTATGTTATGTTGTATGGTTTATGATTTTGTGGAACACATAAGAATGGTATCATTATGAGATGGGTGGGACCTATATCTCCCTCCAATGCATTGGGTAAAGATTTTATATCTCATGAGATAGACTTGGCTGGAATGGAAGGTTAAACCGGTTCAGTGAAACCGGAATGAAACGTGGAATGAACTCGGTTCAGAAATGGACTTTGTCCATTAAGATAGTCTTTGCAATGAGTCTTGACTACTAAGAAATGATTCTCTATGATTATGTGTGTATGCCACAAAGTTTCATGTTTTAAGTCATGATTATTGGGATTACATTTAACTACTATGATTTATCCCATGTTATGAAATTATGATCTCTTTTGCAGGTTAAGATTTCCAAAAGTTATGTTCTTATGTATATGATGTGATTGATATTTCTTTTGTTTAACCTTACTGAGCATTTGAGCTCACCCTTTTGTATGTTTTATTTCCCCAGGTCAGGAATAAGGTTATTAAGTAGGATATGCCAAAAGGGACTCTAGATATGATGAAATAAATGGGAGGCAAAGTAGATGCCTTGTGAACTAGTTGTTTATGTTTCCCAGTTTCTAAAGACTCTATACCTATACGGTCCTTTCCTGGTTTTGTTATATGTTGTAATAAGTGTGCTTCAATTCTGAAGTAATAACAATGTATGTAAAGTATGGGTCGCTATATTATGAATATGATGATGTCTCCAATCCTGAGTAAGAATATATTGTTGATGATGAAACTGAAAAATTATTAGGGGATCAACATCATGTTTATGAAAAAAAACAATTCAACATTACAGTGTTGAATAAAATTATCAAGGTAAGAAGTCATGGTATAAAATATGAGGTTGGTTGGAATCGATGTAGCCAGATTATTAACCCTAATAATTCAACGTTCATTAGTTATCTTGGGGTCACAATGAGGATGAATGTTCTGATTGATATTGATTCATGGAACCACATTCAACTTATAACAAAAGAAATCCTTTGGAAATATATAATCATAATTTTATAATATATTTTCTCTATTTAACCAAAAAATTATGTAATGAAATGTTGATTTAATTTTCATTATTCCTTGTAGATTTCATTTATTTTATAATATTTCTATAAGAAATTTGTCTTAATGGAATCTAAAAAATCTCATAGAGGCTTCCAGACTCTTCTTATGAAGTTAAATCTTAGGGATGTTGAGGGGAATGTAAATCCCCACCCACCAGTCAGTTATGCACACATTATAAAGAAGAAAAAATGGACTACTTTCATCAATCGTCATAATGAGAAATCATTTTAGGTGAATTTAATTGGATAATATTTAATGATATTATTTATTTTATTAAAATTGATTGAAAATGATTAATTTATGAAACAAAAATGAGTACTGAAAATAAAGAATGTGCATCAAAACCAATGTACCCCTATCACAAAGTAATAATGGGGTATGATTCATTAAAAATGTAATTGGAATATATTCTAAATCAAGAATAAAATTTTAATTAAGTGATATGAAACACCATATGATCCTTTTTTACATAGATATTGATGAATCAAAATCAAAAACTACTTCCAACTCTCGTCATGTTCTGTGGAAGTAGGCTTGTGTAAATTAGGATGGTAAACCAGTTGATGAAAACAAAAAAAGTATGGAAAACCTATATATGAATGACATAATTTCAATTAATTATCCTTTATAATAATATCACATAAAAATATCTATTTTTGTTAATATTTTTATATGGTTTAGACATAAGAATTGACAATGACCATACCAGAATAAAAGCTACTTTTAATAGATTTGATGTGGCTGGAACAATATGGCCGCATTAGAGTATTAGGTTTTCAAGTCTCTCCTAAAACATATTTTGAAAAGATAAAACCACATGAAGATACATATAATATGGTGATATGATTCTATAAATAAATATAATTACAGTAATATATTATTGTTCGGTCTGTTTTAGAAGACCAATGTATTAGAAATGATCAATGTGAACTAGTGGTGGAGTAAAGATCCACACAAGAACTAAATGATCCAACTAGATTTGAGGATAATCATTACCCTAACAGTATATCTTACTTGATGTAATAAATCTTTTATTACAATTTAACATAAATGTGAATCTAACAACTTCCTATAACTTTATATTACTAAAATTATATAGGGTACATTTGTATGTGATTTGTATCTGTCAGCATCCACACACTATGGTGTTGTGATGGGTACAGTTTATAATATCCCGAGAGACAAGATACAACACAATTAACTCCCAAAATATCACATGAGATTGGGTATTGAGGTATCTCATGAGCCTACTATTGATTTTCATGTTCCACTTAATGATCCAGATATTACAATGGTCTGTGATGCTATTGGAGCTTCCATAGGACAATTATGTAATATTATAAAGATACATGAGGTATGTATAACAAATTTTTTCATATAAAAAACCTATAATAGTTAATGATAAAAGGTCTTAAGTGAGTCATGTTATTATAGAGGGATAATGTGGTGGGTAAATGGATGTTTAGATCAAGAAAATATAGTGAATTGACCAAGAAATAAATCGGATGCATGGTGTGACTAGTATGACTCAAAGAGTCTGTTATCCATTCAAAATTGAAATTTTAATAAAAAAGTGTCCCTCACTAAAAAACTAGGATACACACTCATATTATATTGATAATTTAGGAAAATGATTCAAAATTAAGTTGTGACATGTATAAATCAGTCTCATGTCAAACCCACACAGATGTGACCTGTATGACTCAAAGTGCATGTTCCCAGTTTAAAATGAAACTTTAGTAAAAAATGTGGTTTACTCAAAATTGAGGAAAACACATTCCAATTGTTTTAAAACTTTAGTAAAACTATCCATTATTCATTAGGGATGTGTAAGAATTTGTTTCACCTTAATATGATGCATGGTGTGACCACTATGACTCCAAGTGCATTTTTTTATTCAAAATTGACATTAACTAAAATGCAATCTGATACACAATGTTCTTCATATGAATCAATGTTTAGCTTAAAATTAGCTTTTTATTTTTAATTTATTTATTTATATTATTTCTAATATAAGAATTTTTTCTTATATAGGTGTGTTATTTTGATCAAGAAGGGATGGCTTTTTATATTATATAGGTACATTAGCTTTCTCTATGATATTGTTTTTCTCTTGCATTTGTGATGAAAATTTTATTTTATTTAAATTATGTATTTTTATATGATTTTTCTAATTTCTAGTACTATTTATGGTACTACAGTGTGTTTTTATAGCACACTGCATGCCATATTTATAGTGTTGTAGTGTGTTGTAACATCACACATCAACATTTCCCTTTATCAGTCCCAATAAAGGTGTCATTTATCAATGCTTCTACAAGATATGATAAATGATTATTTTATCAGTGTATTTAATAGCACTGATAAAAGTATCCTTTATCAGTGAATTTATAAGTGATGATAAAGGGTCCCTTTATCAGTGCTAAATAAATGTGTTGATAAATGATTTCTTTTATCAATGCTTTTTAATTCATTTTTCTATCAGTGATAAAAGCCTAGTCATTTTAATCGTGCTATGGTAGTTAGTGATTTTTTATCATTGATAAAGAACTATTCTAGTGATGTTAAAGTTTTCTTTTGTATTAGTGTTAGGAAATAGGTAAGAATTTATTTTACAATCTCACCTTCTTTTGCGATTTCTTATACTTTCATTGAAGGAATGTTATCATTTATCCTTCACATGATGCAAGAATTTTCATATCCACTGGATATTTAATAAAATTTTAATATTTTATTAAAACTTTTTCACTATTTGGTACTTGAATCAACTAGGTAAATGTTTAAAAGAAAACCCATTTTTATTACGCTTTATATTAGATATATTTTCTTTCATATCCATGTTTTCCAAAATTGTTTTACAAAAGTTATTTTATTTAATAAAATGGTTTATTAATAAAATATTAAGTTATCCATGAATTTTAAAAAGGGTTTAAAATAAATATATCTACTATTTTTTGAAAGGGATATTTTAACTTTCTATATAAAAATTCAAAAGAAATGTTTTTTAATATATATGGGGATAAAAGACTTCACTATAGTCATAACCATTTTATGAAATTTAACTTATTCTACATTCTTTAAAAGGTTTTAAAAAGAAAATTCGTTTATGAAAGATTATTTTTACATTTAACTTCTATTCCATTTATTATTTCAAAGTAAATGATTTTATTATGAACCTATATTCCCAAAGAACTGATGGTAATCTCTCATATCTTATTAATTTTGTGGTTGTAAAATTTCTCTTGAAACATTCACTTTCTTTTTATCATTGTACATTAAATTTCACTTAATTATCTATATTATTTATCATGGGTATTCTTATTTATTAAACTGCATATCATTTTTACATACAATGTTTTACATTGATGGTTATTTGATTGACCAGGGAGATATTTATATTTTGTACTCTTTATTCAATATGAACATTTATTTATAAGAGATATTTCTCATGAATTAAATCTATAATTTGATATGTGAATAATGAATTTGATATATAATGATGAGTGGGACCTAGAATTATATAGACCATCGATGCATCAACCTGTATCATGAGACAAATTACATTTCAGAATTAAATAGGATTTACCCATAGTTTTAAACTATCTTAGTGAAATGCCTTGATGGTATATATATCATGATGTATGAGCTCATGAATTCCAATATTAATAATTTTCTTTGTTGACAATTTAGTTATTATTATTATCCACAGATTCATTTTTTTCTCAATTTATTGATTAAATTACATTTTTTTGACTATTTTTCTTTCCATGTTGATTATTCCTTATTTACTCATGATAGCTTTCATTGTACGTAAAAATTACTAGGAATTTGAGCTCACCCTTATTTTGTCACATTTACCTAGGATATGTAGAAAATTTATTTAAATGATTTCAAGGATTAAATTTTTTTCCATTACTATTTTTTATATTTTACCCCCAATCCAGAATGGGTATTATGCATATATCTGACTCTCCATGACTACAAAACTAAATTGTCCTTCAAGATTTGACACCTAGTGTTTATGCCAATGTAATAAATTTACCATTGGATCTAGGTTACTGGATTCAAAGTTTTTATAGAATTAGGAGGTTCTAAATTTTCAAATAGGTCCATTTTATTTTATGTCATTATAAATATTATCCATCTTAAATATTTTTCTCCTCAGTAAGAGAAAATCAAGTAATCACGTTTAAAAATAATGTGGTAAGGCCTAAAAATCTCCCTAAAACTTGTATTTATTTTATTGGATAATTTTGTTCAACCATTTCCATCAATGATTTGAAAATGTGGTTATTTTTTTCAAATTTACATTGATTATAAAATTTATATTATTTTAGGTAAATGATAAAATAAAAAATGTCACCCTCTTGATTTTAATATCTCTAATATTTTTTGACTAGGATAAAAAAACTCAAATTCAATTATAATTATTTATTTAAAATGTGAATGAATTTTTTTTCAAGAAAATTTATTTTTTAATTTTAGTGATGATATTATCACCTTAAATACTTACTCAATACTGATGTAGTTATTGTGAAACTATTAGTTAAATTAAATATATCATTTTAAAAACATTAAAGTAATATTTTTTGTTCCACAAATTTTATAGATAAATATAACATATTATTGATGCCTTAAAAGTTTATGTTCGAAATACATTACTGTATTGATATTTTTTTAAAGTCAACTATGTGGGTAGTCCTTAAAAAGAATTTAATGGTATCTTATACTAAAAAATATTATCACAGGAAAGCCGAGAAACACTAGTACATTGATGCTTCAAGTGAAACTGACATATCTCGATCCTGATGGGTTGGTGGCTAGAACATGACATCATATAAGAAACACTAGGGAACAATTTACACCATAAATATCCAAATATAAACACCAAAAGTCAATATACTCAACACTCCAAATGGAGAAGTACCAAACAAAAACGGTTAAAAGATTACCCAAACGACAAATCCTCAAAAGAACCCACATATGCTAAGATGAAACTAAAAGATAGACCCATGAAATAAGGGGATAAAATATTCACCATTCACCTCTATCACTCTAGGTTCCAAGCATCAAGAACATCCACCACCTCCATGTGGTGTTTTTCCTCTTTTTTAGACCTGGCATAATAAAATATAAAAACACCAGAAGGAAAAGGTAAGGTCCGAGCTATAAATCATTAGATGGTCCCACAAAGTGTTCTTTAATTAATTACATTACAAATAAACCAATTATGTAAGGGCTTTGTTCCATGTAGACTGACCATTTGTGTGTTTCTAAAGCTTGTGGTGCTCAAAGGAGGTCCGGTGTGAGTTTGGAGGTTTGAAAATACTAAAATCTATATTGTGGAAGAATTCAAAGAATATAAATATTTCATGTTGTGTATTCAAAATTCACATATTGTTTAAGAGGATTCATGGGGTACTATATAGTGTTTACTTTTTCAGGAATAAATCCTTTTAGGAAATGTATATTTCTTAAGATACGAAGCTTGAAATTTACATGATGTGAAAATATGTTTAACATTGTGTAAGTTTTATATAAAACCTGACTATAAAGGCTTCATCAGCTTAGGTTTTCCTCAAACCCTACACCTTCTCTCATTTTCCAAGTGGTCTATGAACCTCTTCCCAAGTTTTTGTGTATTCCTTTGATAGGGATATATACTTTTCTTCTGCCTTCAATCTATGGTGATCCATGGTGAATTCCTTCTTCATTTTATTTTAGGTTTTCCATGATTGGTCATGTTTACTCCTATTTCTTCTTTCCATACTATAGAACATGATCTATACTATTTTAGTGATGTTTTTTTATTGTTTTTGGTGTGTTTATGGAACAATGTCTTTATGAGATCGTAGTTTCCTCACAGGAGAGGTGATCAAAGATCCACAGCTTAGGTCCATTATCATATGAAGAATGCTGATTCCTTTAAGGTTGGGAATTCGTTGCTTCTCTCTTTATTTACATGAAATCATAAATTAATCATGGTTTATCTCTTTGGATGGGAATTTAATTAACCTAGTATTTATTGAACCGAATTAATAATTAATTGGTTGTAGGGATTATATGGTGATGCACTTTATACCATGATAGTGGTTTGCTTCTTAATTTTTTTAGAAAATGTGATATATATTATATGCCTTTTTATCATGTTCTTATGCTTTGATTAGCATGTAAAAACTGATAAATTATTTCAATCCAAAATTAACTGAAAATAAATTGGCTTAATAATAACTAAAAAAGGTGAATGTTCATAATCTTGTGTTTGTTGTAATTTTATGGTAATCAAATTGATAAAATGTGAATATATAATTGAAAATATTCTTTCATGTGAATAATAGAATTTATAAATATTGTGAAGCATTTTTATTCATGTTTATAATAATAAAAAGGAATGTTAAATAAGAATAGTACGTCTAATATTTTTATGAAACTTTTTTAAATGCTAGAGAGAATGTTTAATATTTTGATATGTTTTTATTGCTGGATTCCATAGGTTTCCCATAGTTGGAACTTGTGAGTAATGAATCGGTTAATTCAAGTTAGAATAAAAACCAGTTGTTTGATAATGATAAATTCTAGGGCATTTTAAACCATCTTCTTATGAAGGACGAGTACCTTCAGTGTAGATTCATGAGAGGTCATTTATGTGTGAAGGCAGGATGACTTGTTTTTAGGGTCAAGATTACCCTATTGGATATTCTTGTTTATTCCTCTTAATTTTGTGATTTTCTCTTGTTTTGAGATTTTCTATGTGATGTGATATGGGGTAGAGAGGCCTATATGTGATATGATACTGAGATGGATGAGTCTGGAATGGATGATGTGATATATGGGAATGGGGGCTCAGATTATGGGTATCAATTGACACCAGTGATGGTGAGATGCATCTAGATAAGCATGTGGGTATTGAGTATGTAATTAGAGATGATGAAATGAGTTAATTTTGGGATTACCCATTTATGTGACTCTAAGAGATGGGATAATATCTTGTTAATTTTTTTAATGTCTAATGGTTGGATTGCTTGTTTTATTTTCATTACTTTCCCCATGGATTAAGATGGATGGGTATGCTTGGTTGCATATTTCCTCTTGGCTGTAGCTTAGGATGGTTTTCCTAGTGTACCCTGATTATGGAATGGTTCTAATTATAAATAAATAATTATTAACCCATGGGGTTGTTAATGACGGAATAAAATGATGAAAATATTATAATCATGATAAACTATAGACTTAGTTTGGATTATACATGGAGGGAATGGACTTTAGTCTAATGATTAATGTAATGGGATGTAGTATAATTATAATGATTAATTAATGGTTAATGAATTAATTAAAATAATAAAATGATAAAAATAAAATAATGAAATTAATGTATCTTTTTAAAATTATTGTGTGCTTATAGGATATCTAGTCTTAGTGGTGGAATCTGGGAGTCTGAGCGATGTTAGCTATAGTTGAGTCTAAGACTTAGTTATACCCATAGTGTGGTTATGATATATATTATATCTTGTATATTATTTGATTTCATAATTAATCCCATCCATGTAGGTTGGGGTGACTAACATTCAGTGGACTCTAGAAGGGTGTTTTATCTAAAATCCCGATGAGAGAATGGATGAATGACAACCCCCTCGGGCTCCATCTCTTCTCTTGGTAGTTACTTGTGTTGGTATACATGAAATTTAGTTTACCCATATATATTTGTATAGGGATATCATGTCTTGTGGTTATTCACACACATGTATTACTATATATTATATCCAAAGAATTATTAAAGGTATAAAGTGTATAGGCTATGATGGATTGATGTACTTACTTAGTGTATAGTCTATAATATCATGAGTTATAATACCTAATATAGGATACATGTCATATGATTTGTTGTGGCTCCATAAAATTTCTTAGTTATAATATATGGATATGTGGATAGGATGATTTCATAATGTGATGCATGAGGTGCATCTTGTGACACCTTGTCCTGGTGTCTTTGGGATGGCTTACTTTTAGAGAGAGATGGATCAGGATGTGTGGTGTTGGGGAAGAGTGGAAAACCAGTGGGGAAGTTGGATAGGGGTACCCTTGATGTTTCATTATTATGTTATATGATCCCACATATGTGATACTTGGTGAGAGTTATCCATGGTGAGGCAAGAAACATAGTTTACCTCTTTAGGTGACGAGTTAGTTTCACCACTATTCACTGTGCTTTAGCATGATTTCTTTATCATTTACATGATTGGATTCAGAGATCATCCTATTGAGTATACTATTATAACCCCCTATATATATATAAACTCTTTTGTTAGTTTAGCCAGAGTAGATTGGGTATCAAGCTGGATATTACTAGATCATGGTTTTTTAGGATTTGTTTAGGCTTGATGGCCACTACCGTATTCACCTTTTTGGTACATATAGTTTTCCTTTTAGTTGTTATAGTAATATATGAAATTGCATTTATGCACTCGGGATTTATTTTATATATTCTAGAGACGGTGATGATAGGTGTATACTTCTTATATATATCTTCTTAACATTCTATTAGAGAGTAATGCCTCCCATATTCAAGTTTATTATACTCTCGATGCTAGTCACCAACCTAGGGGATACTGGAGGTTGGACTCGGGTAGTCACTGTCTCTATCCCATCATTGTGACAACATTGTGGGGAGGAGGTCAAGAAAGAGTGGTGTCAAAGGTTCATATGGAGGGATATGACGATGTTTAGAGTTAGGAACAGGAGATGTTGTATGGGTTGGTAGGGAAACAATGTGAGCTAAGTTTATTAAGTGATATAATCATGTGATACCAGATGATACATAGGTATTTAGGCCCCTCCTGTGATCTTATGTACAAACCTTTTTGTTTATCGAGCCTAATAAATGAACCGATACTGGTTGCGAGGTAGAGACCTAGAAATGGATCATGAATGATTCTTATTTTTTCTTACATTTGAAATGGGTTTACATTAGGATATATTAAAACCATAACAAGATAAAAAATTTATTAATTATGTAATGTTAAATATTCTATATTTTGGGTTTATAAGCCATAAGAGTTTATTATTTTTATAGGTATGGCTCCAGTTCAACATCCCCATCAGTTTCTCACAGAATATGTTAAATAAGATGTGCTAGAAGGTCACCACAAAGTGGAGGTTGATGATGAAAAAACACGGAGGAGGACCCTCAGAGAGTTTCAGGGATAGAGTCTATAGAATTACGGGGGATTAATTTCATATTTAGTCATAGAATACTAGTTGGAGGATGTTGATATAGATTTTAGTTCGTTCCATGTTCATAAGGATCACTTGGTTTTGTTGGCACTGATAGTTCTACATATAGTAGTGAGTAAATGGTAGTTCATGTTCCTTAGGGATCATGAGGAGTTGGAAGTCTTTTTGGAGAAGTTTTGAGACCAGTTCTGAGCAGGGTTTCTTTCTTCGAATGAAAATTCAGACTTTCACAAAGAGTTTTTTACCCTTTGAAAGGGGAGTTCCATTATGTGAGGGTTTGGGATCCATTTAAGGACCCTTATTCAATATTTTTTAAACCTATTTTAAGATGAGGAGTCTAGGTAAAGGCATTTCGAGGAGGTATTGTGTCCATATATCTTGCACCTTGTCACCCCATTTATGCTGAAGATGTATCCTGAGGTTCTAGTGAGAGTATATGTTATTAAGAGGATGCTGGTAAGAACTATATTGTCATGATAGGGGATTTTTCAGGATTCTTCATGAAGAATATCTATGGTACAAAGTTCCCTATTTTTTGGATAGAATAGATTTCAGTTAGTTGAGGGTAGGTCCCAACCTTCATCATCTCATTTTCTTGGGCCGACATCTCTCAGACTTTTTCTAAGGGATCGTATGTGTGTTTTCTTATGGATGATGAGGTCATCAGTGGTGATATTTCCTGAACTTTTTGATCAGTCAATGTGTTCTAGTTTTTCTTATTTAGGTTCCTTTCTTGAGGTAGTTTCAGCCGAGGTAGGAGGAGTAGGGTGTTCCATTTTAGGATTAGTAGAGAGGGGATGGGGTAGGAAAAGTATAACCCTTAGACAATAATCATCCTTAGAGAGCATATTATACCCATGGATGTGGTCATCAGCCATGTCCAATAAACCATGGATCATGTCATGATTTGATTCATCCTTTAGCGTTTATAGCTCTGGGTGAGCCAAATGTTGTTCGATGTACCATTATCTTATTTTCTACATGGGTTCATGTTTCTTTGATTCAGGAGAGACACACTCCTTTATGTCACCTACCCCCATCCATGATTTTGGACATGAGGTATATAGGCTTCCATTACCCTTTGTATTGAATACACTAGTCATAGGTTGATTTGACTTGTATTAAGTGTGTAGAGACTATGACCTTTTGCTGGGGTATTACGGCTCATGGGGAGATTTCCTATGTTTATGGATACAACCATATTACATCATCCTCATCATAGATTGGTTACACATAGTGTAGGATATCATGGATTTTTTCAGAAAGTAGGTTGTGTTTTATCATGCTGGTGGAGATACAATGGTGTTTGTTGGTGATCTAGATCCTCGGATGGGTCATAGGTCTGTTCAATCCATTTCTTCTTTGATGGATGAGTTGATGTTGAGTTCATCAGCTGTTTAGCAGTCGGTGTTTACCAGGTTTGTATAAGAGTTCCCTAATGTCTTTCTAGAGGAGGTTGTAGTGTCACTCCCTCTATGGGTGATTTATTTTAGGATAAATCTAAATCTAGATGTGTTTTTTATATCAATGTATTCATATAGTATGAAACCTTATGAGTTGCGAGAGCTGTGAGAACGTCCCGATGATCTGTTGCAATGAGTTTTTGTTCGTCCGAGCATGTAACCTCAGGGTTCACCAATTTTATTTTGAATAAGAACAATGGAGGTTTGTAGATTTTATTTATTATCATTGCTTGAACCAAGTGATAGTTAAGAACAACTATCCTCTTCCATGGATTGATGATTTATTCGACCAGTTGAAGGAGGTGAGTTGGTTCTCTAAAATCAATTTGTGGTCAGGATTTCATCAGAAGAGGGTGATGGATGATGATATTCAGAATACTAATTTCTATTTTCATCATGGGAATTATGAGTTCATTGTGATTCCATTTGGTGTGAAGAATGCTCTAGATATGTTCATAGGGTTTATGAACACAATTTTTAGAGAGTTATTGAAAATTTTCATGGTAGTTTTCATCAATGACATCCTTGTGTACTCCGTATTTTAGGAGGAGAATAAAAAGCATCTACATGCCATTTTGGGAGGTCTTCATCTTGAGAATATGTTTAGAATGTTTTCAAAGTGTGAGTTATGGGATTGTGAAGTATGTTTCTTGGGGCATGTTGTGTCATAATAGGGAGTATATGAGGATCCTTAAAAGATAGAGGTAGTTTATTCTTTGGAATCCCCCCAAGAAAATGGTAAAGGTGTAGGGTATACTTGGTCTTACAGGCTATTATAGGAGGTTTATAGCTTATTTATCTTAGTTTGTGACCCATATGACATCTTTGACTAGAAAGGATCATGTGTTATTTTGGATTGAATAGTTTCAAACTACATTTGAGTCCATGAAGGAGAATTTGGTTTTCACCTCAGTCCTTTGTTTTATAGTAGGAGTTTAGTTTGAGGTTTTCTATGATGGTTCACAAATTGGATTGGTATTTTTTAAAACAGTAGAGATCATTTGATTCTTATAGGCTATAAAAGTTATTTTCCAATGAGTATAGCTATGACACCTATGATATTGAGTTGGCGGAAGCTATGCTTGCTTTGAAGTTTTTCTAACATTGCCTCATCGATGAGAATACTGTGGGTTTTACTAAACATAAGAGATGGAGTTATAAGGGCCCTAGAATTTTACACATATTATTACATGATTCTAAGCATAACTATGCTTCAAATAAAAACCAAATATTTAAAAGTATAGTTTCTTTTGAATATTAGGTACATAAAACTAAACACATGGAACCAACATAAAAACATCTTTTATTTAAGATCCATAATGAGCTTCTAACTTCCATCAAGACATTTTATATACATAGTGTAACCTGGGGAATAAATTAACAAAGGGATGAGCTAAAAATCCTTTTAATGGTATAAACACAGAAATAAAGCATATCACATGGGATAAAAGTCATAACATGATGGAATAAAAGGAATGGAACATAAATAAAGACAAGGAATCATTACATGTAGAACATGGGATCATGTAATCATGGAATAATTGGTATGTGTAGAAAACATACAAAATGAAAAAATCATGAGTCAAGGATAACTTCCAAGATCATTGCACATGGTGAAGAATGATTAAAGGCTAGCTTCCAAGACTATTGGGAAAAAATCCCTCAAGGTATCATTGAATCATTTTTGAGGTGATTGTGTTTGTTGACAAAGTGGACATCTGTGTTGTGATTGTTGAAAAATCAAACCATGACATACAAATTTGTTGACAAAGGGAATTTCATGGTGGCATGTCAAGTTCAAGGGATATGGTTAACAATCCATGTTTGATTCAAGAATTTCAAAAAAGGAATGTATGATCTGTAGGTGGTACAAAAAGAGCAGATACAAGGTGGCTCAGTTTTCCAGTGTTTGCCAAATTTTTGGGCCTGAAAATCGACAAATGGAGAAAAGTGGTTTTGGAAAAGGTACTTGAGGACCGTTGACATTATGGAGAGGAAACTTGCACGCCATATGTTTTTTAAGATTAGAACGTCAAATTATGGGAAAGGGAAAAGGGGCGCCCAAGTAGTAGGGTCGGTCGCGCAAATGACTTGCGTTATAGAGAATTGTTCGCTGAAACTTGCACGCCAAGAGGATACTTGCGCACCGTCGCAATGGGTGTTCAAATGCCTATAAATAGAGGTCGAACCCTCCTCATTCTGAAAAAGTTTAACACTTAGAAAAAATCAGAGCTCTCGTCCCGCAGGTGTGGTGGTCATGCAAGTGGTGGTGTGGTCGCGCAAGTAGAAGTTTCGCACCAGTTGTTTGTTGCGTGCCCAAGGAGATTTGGGTGAGAAAGGAAGAGAGTCTCCCAAGTTTTGATTTGAAGAAGGAGGTGTCTCTCAAGTGGTTTGGTGACACTTGCGCTCCATGTTTTGAAGAAACGTGATAGTTGGTAGTTTCACGCCAATATTGGTTTGGGCGTAAAAGGGTGTGAGTCGTGCAAGTTTAGAGTTGCAGAAGCTTGTGTAGTGAAAGTGGTTGAGGTGGAATTGAACTCTAGTTGTAACGTGCTCTCCATCTTGGAGAAGGGATCCAGGTATGGTTTATGCACGGTAGTGATTCAGGGTTGCGTGGAAGCTGGAAGACTACCCGATAGCTTCAGTGCAAAGTGAGATTCATCTACGAGTGAAAGTTGGACTTCAACAGAGCGTCCACATATAATAGAGGATGTATTAATTATAGATAATGAAGAGACCTACAAGTCTATAAACTATGAGTGGATCCTTTCCAGATCAGTGAGAAAAGGAAGAGGAAGAAGGTGATCCTCTCCACCGGCAGTGAGCCAGAGAAAGAGAAATAGGGAGTGACCATTGGGAAAGCAGTGAGCTGACCCTAAACCTTGTAAAGACAATGAGCCTAGGCATAGAAGTGATCTAGCCTGAAACTTGTAAATAGAAGTGCGCTTTAGTGGATTTGGTAAAACAACACATTGTTGTTGTATGCTCCTTGGATGTAGCCCAGTGAGGGTGAACCAAGTAAAAATATTTGTGTCTGTATGTTTACTTACCTGCATTTCATTTAAAGCATCATCATCAGATAAAGAAGAAAATAAGTTGTCATAATAAACACACAAGTGCAAAAAAAGTGACCCTTGTAATAAAGAGGTCAAGATCCAGGGGGGTAGGAAGAATTTTGAAAAGAATATCCATACCCTGATTCACCCCCCCCCCCTTCTCAGGGTATATAGGCCCCTATTGGTCCTAACAATTGGTATCAGAGAGAAGGTTCATTTTATCATATTTTTTTTATCTGACTTGGTTAAGTTGGTCTGCTTGGTTAATGATTCAGTCTACTCTTATCTTGATGTTCCATGGAAAAGGTAAAAACATCAAAGAAGAATAAGAAGTCAGGTGATATCCCTCAGTGTGGAATTGTTTATGAAAAAAGTATGATTCAACTTAAAGAATCAAACAGCTTACTAAAGGAAGGCCTGGATAAATCTGATAGTGAAATGATTGATTCACTCAATGATGATGTAGGAATGAGTAAAGTACTTGAACTTCAAATTGATACTGAAACAACTTATGATGAATAAGTTTCAAGAAGGAGGCCACCGGTAGATGTTGTCAACATGACAAAGAAATTGGATCAGAAATTGGATGAAGAAGTTAAATCCAAAGATATCCGGATCCAGGTATTGGAAATTTATGTCAACAAGCTAAGAGGCTTAAATCAAAGGCTTATTGATGTGGCCACTGACCTAAGAGAGAATAATGATTCTCAAAGTGAATAATTACAAAATATGGACAGAATGAAAGGAAAACAAAAGGCTGATGATTATGAAGAGAATAAAAAGTCAGACGAAGTTCAGAATCTGAAAGCAGTAAATGAGGATCTAGCTACACATTTGTCTGAAAATGTTCAGAAGAATCAAAGGCTACAACAAAAGATTGTATATTTCACTGAATCTGTTTCTTAGAAAAAATTTAAAGTAAAGGAGAAAAGTAACATGGTAGAAAATCACACACGAGAACTGGAAGATGAGATGAGTTGTGGAATGAATATCAGAGGAGAACTCAATGCCCAACTTGAATCAAGGGATATAAAGATTCAAAAGTTGGAATAAGAGCTAGAATTAGTGAAGCAGGAAGTGGAGAAATCAAATTCTAGAGGAAAGCCTTAAATGAAGGATGCCTTGCACTTACTATTTGATTATCCTTCGGTAGGTGATGATGAAATGAAAAGAAAATTTTCTATTTCTAAAAAGAGGCAAGAACAAATTCTCACAACTCAACGATCATACAATTTTGGAAAAAATGGTATTGGATTTAATGAATTACCTCCCGTGCATGACATAATGAGAGCCGTGAATAGTTCCACAAGTGAAGGAAATCCTGTGGGTTCTAGAGACATACCTAAAAAAGATTTTATAGGAAGAAATGATAGCATGTGTTATTTTTGTGGGATTCATGGCCACACATCAATATTCTGTTCAGAGGCTCTGGAATACATTTCAGGATGCGAAAATAGAAGCTTTGATAAATCTGAGAATAAGAAGAAGCATCATGAGAAATCAGAGAGAAGATTATCTCAAAGGAAAACATTCATTAGGTTCTATTACTATGGAAGAAAGGGACACACAATGAGTATGTGTCAGGAAGTTTAGAAGATCAACATCATAATATGAGCTCAAGATGAATCAAAATCTAGACAAAGAAATGTTTAAATGAGGTTTTCCTTTGATGGAAAATGTTTTATATGTTCTGATTATGGGCATTTGTTAGGACATTGCAGCAAGAAGAAAGTAAGAAAGGAAAAGGAACTCGAGAGGAGATTCACAACTCCAGTGGCGTATAATGAGAAATCCTACACTGGAAGTGAATGTGGTAGATTGAAAAATAGGTTTACTACCTTAGGGGAATCACAAGGAGATAAATGAAAGGTGTATCAATCACCTTCTATGTCACACTCACAACAACCCTTGTGGAGAGAATGTGAACAAGCATGTAAAATTAAGGGGAGATATACTCCATCTATGATAAAGAAGAATGAACGTTTAGTGGAGAATTCACCACCAGTGAAAAATAGAGTGGTGAATTAGAAATCTAATAAAAGAAAGATAAACAAAGAATGCATTGAAAAATATGCATGTTGTGTTCCTCAGCGAGAAGTGTAGGAAAGAGAAAGACCCCTACAATGGTGGAAGAAGAAAATAAATATGACAAGTAAAGAGATTCCTACCCAATGAAGGAATCAAGGGAAATATAATTTTGGTGGAACATCAAAGAAGGAAGTTTGTACCAGTGGGCTTAAGCCCCATGTTGTGAAAAAGGCCAGGTCTACAGAATCTACATATCAGAGAAAGACTCAGCATGTGGGTAATGAATGCTTAGTCATATGGCCATAGCAGTTGAAGTTGGAAAGGCAGCTAGAAGAATCAGGATTTCATTTCGTTATGCACCGTAGAAGTTGAGTATAATGCGGCCACTCAATCTTGCACATAGTTATTATAGATGAAGAAACAGCTTGAAGATATGGGAGTTTAAGTGAAGTATCCGATTAGAATCCAGTGTGATAACTCAAGTGTTATCAATGTTAGCAAAAATACCGTCCTTCAATCAAGGACAAAGAACATTGAGATAAAGTATCATTTTATCAAGGAGAAGGTTGACCAGGGAATCGTGAAGTTGGAGTATGTGCCTACAGAGCTATAGGTTGCAGAAATTCTGAGAAGGGCCTTACCCAAGGAAGCTTTTGAGAGACATCGACTAGCTCTAGGAGTTCAGTTGACTCCCCGCACTTGAAAGAGAGTTGATGTGGAACACACCCCCTCTCCCCGAGGTATGATGTGTGTTTTTCCCTAATGTGCTGATATGTGTTATCTACTCTGTTACAGACAACAAAGGAGTGACCTTTGGGTTCGTTGACAAAGGGGGCCAAAATAGTGATTGTTTAAGGGAGAGACAATGTGTCTATTTGACAAGTCATGAATGATATGGGGAGAAGATGACAGGTGGAGCAGCGAGATAGGGGGAGAGCAATAAGAAAGGGGGAGTGTTTTAAATCTAACAATGCTAGAATTGATCGATCAAAGAATAGATATCACGACAGCTGAGGATCATGATAAAAGCAGAAGAGTGGTACTGGAATGCGGTATGAACATTTCCAAAAATTGGTATCATTTTGGTGTCAACAGTGGGTGTCATAGTTGAAGTGATTCATTGATGAACTTTTCATTTACTCTTGTTTTTTACACCGAGCATTGCTCATGTGGGCTTAGAGTATGTGTTGAGTAAATCCTTGATCGCTATCAGAATTGCAATTGGAGAATGGTGGATGAATAATTAATGATGTATCTTTTTATTGAATAATTTTCAACAAACCCAAAGGGGGATATTGTTGGGAAAAAATCCATCAAGGTATCATTGAAGCATTTTTGAGGTGATTGTTTTTGTTGACATAGTGGACATCTGTGTTGTGATTGTTGACAAAGAAAACCATGAAATACAAATTTGTTGACAAAGGGTATTTCATGGTGGCATGTCGAGTTCAAGGGATATGGTTAACGATCCATGTTTGATTCAATAATGTCGAAAAAGGAATGGATGGTCTAGAGGTGGTACAAAAAGAGCAGATACAAGGTGGCACCGTTTTCCAGTGTTTGCCAAATTTTTGGGCCTGAAAATAGACAAATGGAGAAAAGTGGTTTTGGAAAATGGACTTGCACACCATTGAATTGAAGGAGAGTAAACTTGTACACCATATGTTTCTCAAGATCATAACATAAAATTATGGCAAAGGGAAAAGGGGTAACCAATTTTTAGGGTTGGTCGCGCAAATGACTTGTCCAGCAGAGATTTGCGCACCGAAACTTGTCCACCGAGAGGAGACTTGAGTGTTGTCGCATATGGTGTACAAATGCCTATAAATAGAGGTCTACCCATCCTCATTCTGCATGATTTAAACACTTAGAGAAAATCAGAGCCCCCGTCGCACAGGTGTGGTGGTCGCACAAGTGGTGGTGTGGTCGCGCAAGTAGAAGTTGTGCGCCAGTTTTTTGTTGCGCGCCCAAGGAGGATTGGGAGAGAAATAAATGGATTCTCCCAAGTTTTGTGTTGAAGAAGGAGGTGTCGTGCAAGTGGTTTGGTGAAACTTTCACAACAAGTTTTGAAGAAGCGTGATAGTTGGTAGTTGCGTGCCAATATTGGTTTGGGCGTAAAAAGGTGTGAGTCGCACAAGTTTGGAGTTGCAGAATATTGTGCCGCACAAGTGGTTGAGTTAGAATTGTGTGCTAGTTGTAACTTGCGCGCCGAGACACACACACTGGATTAGAGAAGGGAGACAGGTATGTTTTATGCACGATAGTGATTCAGGTCTGCGTGGATGCAGGAAGATTTCCTGATACCTTCGGTGCAAAGTGAGATTCATCTACGGGCGAAAGTTGGACTTCAATAGAGCATCCACATACAACATAGGATGTATTCAATAGTGATAATGAAGAGACCTACAAGTCTATAAACTATGAGTGGATCCTTTCTAGAGCAGTGAGCAAAGGAAGATAAAGAAGGTGATCCTCTACACCGGTAGTGCGCCAGAGAGAGAGAAATAGGGAGTGACCCTTTGGAAAGCAGTGATCTGACCCTAAACCTTGTAAAGGAAGTGATCATGGGCATAGAAGTGATCTATCCTGAACCTTGTAAATAGCAGCGTGCTTAAGTGGATTTGGTATAGCGGCACATCGCCATTGTATGCTCCTTGGACGTAGCCCAGTGAGGGTGAACCAAGTAAAAATCTATGTATCTGCCTATTTACTTCCCTGAATTGCATTTAAATCACCATCATTAGATAAAGAAGAAAAGAAGTGGTCATAATAAACACACAAGTGCAAACAAAGTGACCCTTGTAAGAAAGAGGTCAAGATCCATTGGGACAGTAAGAATTTTGAAAATAATATCCATACCTTGATTCACCCCCCCCCCCCTTCTCAGTGTATATAGGCCCCTGTTGGTCCTAAAAAAGACCATTAGACATGGTGGACAATGTTTTATAATGTAATCAGGTTTACTCCCTATCGCAACATGACATCTCATGAGAATAATCATTACCCAATTCATTTGAGCACTATATGGGTACACCCATCATAAAAGTTTCATGTATATGTGTGCCACATGAAGAATAAAACATAAACATAATGGTTAACCATGTAAATCAATGGGTATCATAATCATGTCATAGATAATTGTTGGAGCTGAAAGTTATGCTCTTGATGGAACGAACAAAGTCATAGTCGATTCAACGGTAAATGTGGAATCGAGTGGCCTTGAAGTGTGAAAAAATAATCAAACGGGTCTATTTATCAAAGATCCTCCACAAATACCCTTTTTAGACCCGCTCAAAAATTTATTTCCTCCATGAAACCCAACTCCCTTTGTGGACCCATTAACAAACATGCCTTCTCCACGACATCCCGCTCCCTTCGCAGCCCCACTCGCAAATGGATCTCCTATACGACGTCCAGTTCACTTTTCAGACTAGTTAGAAAAAATCCCTTATCTATGGAATCCCACTACCTTCATGGACTCACTCACAAATGGATCTCCTTTGCAGCTTCCATCTTCCTTCGCAGACCAGTTCCAAAACATCCCATCTCCACGATGACCCACTTGATTTACATACCTAATCAGATGTGTATTTACTTCACAACACTCCATTTACTTCATGGAACCACTATTTTTTTCTATAGAGATCTCTTCTATATACACCAACCTTCATAACCTATAAATATAAGGCTCACCCCCTTCTAATGATTGTTACTCCACCCTTTTTCCTTCTAAGTCCCGTTTCACGAAGCTCATCGCACACCCCAAAAATGAATCACATAAGGTACATGATATCCACAAGACAAGACTCATTTTATTATTCATTTCCTTTTCCTATGGTATGTATTACCTTTGCGAAGGCCTACACCCTTCGCAATGGAGAGATCCCCTTCTTGTTTCTCAAGGATATGTGAAGCATTAATCCATCATTAATCACTCTCCGAATTTAAGAGCACTTTGCTAAGGCAATGTTGTGCTCCACCAAAGCCTCTCCTTCATGAAGCACCCATCCTTTATGAATCACCTCTCCTTTACGAAGCACCCTTCCTTTGATAAGCACCATTGTTATGCGAAGAGCCTTTCCTTCATGAAGCTCTTCCTATCAGGCCCCTTGGCCCCACAAACCTATCTCCCGGGTGACCTTCCATGCTTGAACGAAGTGAATTCATTGTCCCTTGAGTGATTCTTTATACTATGTTTCCTTGTCTCGTGCTTCTTCACATAGGGATGCTACCAGATATTTCATATTCTCATAGCCACACTCACATGATCCCCTTGAGTGACCACTCCTCCACCCCATTGTTTCTTAGAATTGCATGTGTCTTCCCTCCCTCAAGTGTAGGTTAGTAAAAGTCATGTAAGTCCTAGGGAAGAGGATAAAGTCATATTCCACAGAGATGCATGATGTTAAACTACCAAGAAACCCACATCCCCAAAAAATGACCTTAAACTACGAGTTTTTGCATGTGTGGAGGGCCTGAGTGGATGAGAGAGTGGATAGGAAAGGGTGCCCTTTCCTCCCCACCTTTGCATTCTGGCTCCTCCTTCCCTCTGTGCTTTGTCACCATTCATGCCTCAGGTAGCCTCTATGAAAGCCCTAACACACCTTGATAGGGTCTTCCCTGTACAATGTCCATATCCTCCTTGTACATGTAGACACCCTCCTCAGGCTTCCCTCATAGAGTAAGTCCCAATCTACATTCTCTTTGGGCCACTAACCATGTGTAATCCCCACACTATCCCTTGTGACCGCAACTCTCATGACATGATTGTTAGGTTTAATGCTAACTCTTGGTTCTCACAGTCATAATGACTCACATGGGTTTAGAGTAGGTGTCTACCATGAAATCCTCCTTAGGCTTCTAGCCACGTGTAATCCCTAGTATGTCCCCAGGTTTTTGTCCTTTGTGTACACCCCAATTTCATGCCACTCTCTGCCGAACTATGTTTTCTTTAATCCCTATATACCACACATGGTACGTAGGAAGCCCCCCTGAGGTTCAAGAGAATCAACTATATATTCTATAAATTTCATGTCGGTTATGTACTCATCCTACATGACATTAAACTATATTCTCAAACTATGTGTGTTTTTATTCCTGTCTACACAGGGTATGTAGTAAGCCTCCTTGACGTTTAACCCTGATCAATGGTAAACTATGGTGATCTCTCCTAGGGATGTCCCCTCTTTATGTGACATATTCTCACCCTGGGACACATCTACAGTATCTACCTCTCTGATGTGTTCTGATCCCCCCAATAAGCTAACTATGTGTAATCCCCACACACATCACCATATCCCTCCAATGAAGAGAATCCCTCTTGTGATGGGCTGCTAACCACGCATAATCCCCAACATATCTTTGGGTCATTTCCCTTTGTGTACACCCCGATTCTATTCTCCATTCATGAACTATACAGACTTTTATTCCCTACAATGAGGATACGGAGGAAGCCTCTCTAAGGTTCAAGCCCATCATTCATGTATCATCCCAGTCTCTCCCATGAGACCTTGGGTTTCTAGAAGATCATTCCTCAACCCAAGGTTCCACTTCTTTTGAGTCCCATCCATGTGTTCATTATCACGAGCCACCTCCTCATGTGACTCATCACCCCATACGATAACTACATGGATTTGATCCCTGCCTCCCATGTAGGGTACATAAGAAACCTCCTTGAGAATCAAGCCCAAAACCATCATCTCCACATCAGTTTCACCCCATTCATCTCATCCACTTCATCGAATCATCCATCAACCATACAAATTCTTACTCAAGCCTCCAAATCCTGAGGGGATTACAACATTAATATCGGTATCTAACCATACATAATTCCCAACCATCTACTCAATCACCCCACCCTTATTATAGTGGGGTCATGTCATCCACCTAGGAATTATCAGTAAATAATCCCCAAATCACCCTTTTGATCTATGTGGGTTTTGATCTCTATCTTCTATAAAGGGTACTTAGGACACCTCTATGAAGTTCAATCCCAGCCAATGGTAATCCATGGTGTCCCCTTTTCTAGGACCCAAATTCCCTGACCTGCCTTTAGTAGTGTCCAGATCAGCCTTCATGATGGGTTATCTTCTATTTTTAAGGACACACCATCCTGGTTCCATCCTCATTGGGCATCCAGACCCATCCATATAGTAAACCCTCAAGGTATTCCCTCATAGGGATGTACCCATCTGGTCCACTCTTGTCAGTGTTATGATCAGTCTGGTTCGTCTCCGCAAGACGTTAAACTTGTGACATACCCCGTGTTAAACTTGGGAAGATGAGGAAAACCTTTGAGATATTCCCCTAGAATAATATTCCCCAAAATTAATGTGGGAATACTTGGGTTTTTTTCCCTTGAGAATCCCTTAGGCTAGGAGGAAAATAGGTGTTATTGTTTTCCAGAGTCAAGATATTCCATATATGCCTCAGTGTGACTACTCTCTTAACTGAAGTTTGATTCCTGGATTGGACCCCTTAGAATGTCCGAACAGAAGGAGTGTAATTAACTAGAATCCATGTTGAGATGGAACCAAGAATGGGTTTCACAAACAATGTATTGATCTTTAAAGAAGAACCAGACTTGGTTACTTGTTTTGAGGAGGAATCCACAGAAAGAGAAACCAACATCCCATCATCCCGTTTCGATCAAGGAGAAAATATATTTGAAGGAGTGATGAATGCCACCTACCTTTGGAAAGTGTGAAATAGAGGTAATAAATGTTCATCTCCAACAGACGAGCATACTCACTGGTGGAAAATCAACAAAAATAGAAATGGGGAACCTGATGTTTACTCTTCTCCTAAAAATGAGGATTGGTAGAATTCGAGACATCATAATTCGAGTGTTAAACAAAATTCAGATATCTAGACCTAGGTCCCACCAAGTAAATAGTGGTCTAGGCATGGAACTCACCAGAATTTGGGGAAGTAAATCACTGAGCATTCTGGTCTACAACATTTTCAGCATGGATCTTCCTCTCCGACCATGGAGGACTAAACAATTATGGGTACTGAGCCTTTATTTCCTCATATCTGTACGGATTCCTGAATCTTCCTACTTTACAGGACCCAAGATGCTTCCATAGGAAACCAATTACCTCACATTCATAGATGTAGGGGTAGTGGGAATTCCAATAAAACAATCCCATATATCTCCACCTCCACTACGACATCTTCCATGGCTACAACTACTGGTTTCCCACATCTTATCTCACCCTTGGAGTTTGTTAAATGGAGGGTGATCAAAACTATTGTTCAATTATATGAATAGGATGGGGTTATCCCAATGAGGGATATGGACCTACAAGATTTGGAGGATTTTGTGCCTTAGCGTCACCGCCCCCAATGACTGCATAGGGAGTTACTACTCCTCAATATGACATCCAATCGTTTCAGGAGTCTCACTAGAATGCTCCTATGATTCGCCCCATTAAGGAGATGAGGTAAGGGATGTTCGAGTCATACTAGATACTTTATACTGGGATCTTCTATGGAGGGCTCCCACCTGGCCATGTCAATACTGTCATCCAATCCCACAGAACAAGGAGTAGGTGGTCTACACCCCTACCCAGTCGGCCCTATTTCGACTGACCCAACATCAACATCGTGCATATGCTTAGAAGGACGTCCGTTAGGAGGTGTTATCTTCCACATATTTAGTATCCCATTCCACTTCCAATGCACACTATCTATCTCCTATTACTATAGATTAGGGGAACTTCTATGACCGATTGGGATTGAGGCCCCATCCACCCTTATAGAGGTCTGAGTTGACTCTTTCGGTTGCCGGTGCGAGAAGCAGCCATCATCAGCCGACCCATGGTGATAACGTTTAGTATGAAGGCCCTCCTCATTAAATCACTAGTCCAATAAGAGGTCCTCTATACCTTGCTGACACCAAGCATGAAGCTCTTCCCTATACTCATGATCCCAGGTATGGTAGTTTCCCCAATATTTCAGGTCATCAACATGAGGGTCCCCCTTGCATTATCAATAGCTCGAGCATAGTTCCTCCCAATGAAGACATCAATCAAAGAAAAGGTCATTTCTTCTACATCATGTATCATCATGGTGGTCCTCCCCATGTTATCACCAGCTCTAGTAGAGGCCCTCTTCATGTTCCATTTTACATTTTCCTGGGTGCTCCTCACACCTAGGCCCACTAAATCGGAGGTCCTACCCACTCTGATGATAATAGATTTGAAGGTCCTCCTCGCACCACAATCAGATCAGGTAGAGTTCCTTCCCTCTATAGAACCAACCTGTGTGGTGGTCCCCCCCCCCATTTAGAAGATATCCTTTACCCTGAAGAGTTATTCTGGGGTAGGAGGGGGAACTTTCACTGCTAAAGGAAGAGTCTCGAGAAGCACCATATCATCACTCATCCCATATGCTTATCAAATTATGAAGCTGAGTACGACTTGGTTATAGAGACTACACCCCAATTTTCTATATCTGGGTCTTAGGTAAGAAATCATAATGTAAGAAACGTCCTCCTAGAATGCGAGATACACTGGATCCCCAAATCCATCCACAGATACATATAGGAGGAGGGGGATTTGGATCCTTTCTAGGGTCTCGATGTACAGTCTTCTCTACTGTCACCTGATTCACTCTCTACCTCAACATGATATCATAGAGAGTTATTATGGGAATTTGAAGTTGATGAAGCCCAACATGATCCCCTACCACTAACTACCACCCTTTCATAGGAAGCAGTTACCAGCACCCCATCCTATAGGGATGTGGTGATGCAGTCAATATAATCCTTAAGAGACAACCTAGTATATAGTGTTTTGTCAGCTTACACACTGTACTCCCCACCGAATAGTCCACCACTACAACGATCTGTATCAGTTCCATTACTTGTTTTCCAGCTTCCCCCAGTTGATTAATGGGGAAATCAGACATAGGATCCCACAACTGAGCGAAGGATCCTGTAGTAAATTCTCACCATGGATCACTTCCCTAAAATGTTCTAGATGACTATAATTCCATAATTCAACATTTCAGAGTCCCTCACACAAGAGAAGATCATGTGATTATACCATATACTATGGGGATTCATTTACACCTCCGCCATCATCAGATATATTATCCAAGGATCCAGGAGAACTAAGACTATATTGGCTGACAATGCTGCTTGGTCGAGTTAGTCTCACTTTCTGTGGCCGAGCATCCTATATCATTCGGTTATCATCAGATTATTTAGTAATGATGCGTTCAAATATTCACTGTTCTCTTCAAAGTTATTCTCGAGGCATCCTCACATGTGCAGATCCTCGGTTTGGGGACATATGCAACCCTTCACTTCAACCTAATTTTGCAACAAACCGACTCACCTAGTGATATTGAGGACATTCCACCAGGAACAATCATTGTCATCATGGCTGAACTCCTAGACAAGGAAGCTGAGATAGGACTTTACTAAGAGAACCCATCCCCTAGGGAAAAACCACATCTGTTGGATCCCCCATGCATTTTCACTCATCAAGATAGGCATTTTCTTGGTCTCGATGAGCCCACTGAGTCATTTCCTGCCGGTCGAGACCCCCACAAGGTTAAATCCCCCCCTGAGATGTTAAACCCTCTACTCATTTATTTCAGTGCTGAAGACATAAGATAATACTAAAAAAGCTGCATTTCATGAACAAATCATAGAGTAGAAAAGTATCATAAATTATCTCCATACTAAATGTTCCACAAAACGAAGTCTAGATTATGGTGATCCTCGACCAAGTTAGAAGGAGAAAGTACATCTCCTTCCCGATGAGTTGCCTCCTGGTGATCTCGACAAGCCATTCTATTTAAATATGGTGGATGCTGGAGTTTATGGCTAGTGATCATGGTATGCATTGCTGAATCCACCTAAGCTATTCAAGACTCTTATATGAGGTCCATCTCTATGGGATATACCCCCCAAAATCCCCTTAGGTTTCTCAATAGGTTCTTCCTATAACAGCTCCATAGTTCAATCCTCCAGAAGCCCCCCCCCCCCTGAGTTGTTGCACTAGTCGCTCCACAGGTCGTGGGCCCTTCTATCATGTTGAAGATCCTTCCAATGTATTATTTGTAAGGAATAATTACCAGGATAGGAATATCATTATGGTATATCCATTGGCTACTCTCATCACTTATCTTGAGGCTCTTGAAACACGATATGTGGCAATATCACCCAACGGAAAGCTATATCCAGCATGGGTAGATGATATGCCAGCACCCCCAGATTTTAGGAATCCCACTTTATAACCCATAAACGGGATGGATGATCCACTGTAGCATCCGGAACACTTCATTTCAAGATGAGGACCTATGTTAGGGACTTCAGTACAATATAAACCTTCCATGATCCACTGCTTTATACAGACACTAGAAGGGCCCATGTTTGTCTGGTACAACTAGTTACCCATTTGGTCTATAACTAGTTGGTAGGATCTCCACATGTAGTTTTAGTATCCATTCATCTCTACTACTCTATATATAAGAATTTCCAACTTCTACAAGTGCAAAAAAGTATAGATGAGCATGTCGTAGACTTAGTTTCTAGGTGGAAGGGCCTCACGTACTCACTTGACATTCCACTGACTCAGGAGAGGTTTCTAACGATGTGTGTGGGGAACATGAAAACTAAATTTGTTCGATCCCTCCTTAATCAGAACTTAACAAGTGGATTTTAGGATTTCTCTAATAAGGATCAGTGCCTAGAGGAGGCCTTGCAACAATCCTGACAAGCATGTCCATTTCCTATCACAAATTTTTCAATAAGGGGTGATAAGGCCAAGACATCAGCTGTTACACATGAAGAGGCCCCCATAAAATTTAAATTATTTCTGGTAGAGCCATCTCCATAACCTCATAGAGGGATTCCGCATCAGCCTCATCCTCAAGGATAGTATCACCCACCTCAGAATCGACAAGCACCACCTCATGAACCACCGCAGCCAAGTCGAGATAATCAGGTTTCATCTCCTTTCCAGAATTGATCCCCTCATCAAGGTTAGGCTCCTAGAGTCCATTTCCTTGATAGGAGAAACAAAAACATCTCATTTGAAGAGGTTCATGTTCCTTGATATTTCTAGAGTGCCTTGGATTAGGGAATTCTGAGGCTACCTGCATGCAGAAAACATGAAGAGGATGATCTCATTGATTGGACCAACTACATTCCCTATCATCGTATCCTTGGGAATATACTCAAGTAGTGTTATATTTTCAAGTATAGGATATGGGACCAGGTCGAAAAAGAACATATTCAGATTGGGTTTGGCCCCGATACAGGTGGAGTGTGTTTATTAAAAGCCTAATAATGAAGACGATGGTGAATCTCAGTAGGTCTCCAGCCGCAGGTCCAAGAATTATGATGACTGGATGTCTCATAAGGTAGTTTCTCATGATAATGGTATCATACATGCTTGTTTGAATCAACTAGAGCCTTCTGAGGTAATCACACCTCCCCTAACTTTCTCTTCTGTATCTATATCTCAGACCCCACTTCCCTAAAGAGCAAGTGCTGAAAGGGAAAGAAAATCCCCCCACTAGTGCCAAAGTTGTCTCATACACTTGGAGACTTCATTCCCCCAAATATGGGAGTCACCCCCATAATTCACCCATTAATGGAATATTCTTTAACTGATGACCGATATTATGCCTCGGTGAACACATTCGAGTTAGTGGACCCTTACATGGTTCTAGATAATGAGGCATGCCATACATACCCTCCCAATGTCCCCATTCGACAACATCATTGATGAAATATTGGATGTATGAATATCCAGAATCCATCATCTAGTGCTTCTGACTAAGCCGTGCATTCCACTCAGACTAGATAGTAAGCCCAGCGTAGGGCTCAACATGCATAGTCCACTCATTCTATCCCATCAGATTTTCTCTCACCGCTGTTTTTAATGCTTGATTAGGTTGGGCCACCATGACCATGATATTATTAACCATGTTCAGTTGTGGACATACCTCATTCACATGGTAATTATTTTATAGTCATTTTGTATGGTTCAAAGAGTGAACAGTGGGAAGTTCCCAACTATATCTAGAATACACTGGTTCGACCATCAGTTCCCATCATACCCCTTACCACAGAGCAACCACCTATCAGTAGAAATGTGCACTGGGAATGAAAGTATGATATACTTAAGCACCTCACCATCATTCCTAAAATGCTCTCAATTCTCAAGGATCTCCTCCTATATGAAGATATTATTGAATCCCTTCCAAAGGATTTTAAAACCTCCCTCCATTTTTACACAAAGGTTGAATATGAATATGCCTTCCATACTGAGGTAGATGAGCATTAAAAAATTCAGGCCATCATTTCATTATCTAGGGAAGATGAATGTTATCCTTCACATGAGAAAATCTACCCACTGTACATAACCGGTTAGTTCAATGGAATTGAAGTTAGTCACTGTCTTGTCGACATTGGATCTTGGATGAATCCCATCCTGACCTAGATGCTCCACAGGCTGGGAAAATCTGAAGTATATCTGAATCACTCTATTCAATGTTATGACAGGAAAAAGTTGACGTTGGTCCAAAAAAATATTTTAAGACCTAATTTTATGGCCTGGTTTCTAGTACTGAGTTTATGGTTGTCTCTTAGGATACGACCTAAAATGAATTGATGGGAAGACCATGGATCCACCTACACCTGACAGTTCCTTCCTACAATCACCGGTGCCTAAAGTACTCTCTTAATGATGGGGTTGGCATATTCCAAGGCTATGTGTCTCCCTTTTCTTCTTGTGAAGCCCACAATATTGATGATGATTAATACAGAAGAAAGGACAATATGGTTCATTCCAATGAGGTTGATCATACTACCGCTATGTCTGATCCATGGAAAAACTTGGATGATGCCTTCATCCTCCCAATCCATCCATTGGAGGACACTACCCAAAACATGGGAAATTGTTTCTTTATATCTAGAACAATGGGTAAATGAATTACTAGATATAAGTAACATCATAATATCACTTCGTACACCTACAAAAATCAAGATCAATTGATACCATAACCCCTTACCCCTATAAGATATCTGTATGTTCTTCCCATGGAAACATCAACATGCCATAGTTTCTTGTTCCCCCAGGCTTGGTTGAACCAAATTAAGATGATGCATCACTAAAACATTGATATTATCAATATTTTACTCTTAGGTCAAAGTCCTGATGGGATTGAATTGATATCCTTCATTTCCATGGTTTCTAAAGTGCATGAGTATCCCAAAAATAATTCCACCACTACTCCGAATGACACCAGCATTTCTCCAGGTCCAACCACCTCATAATAATTTTCCCATACCAATGATAATTTCAATATAAATGATGAAGATGATTTAGAATATTCTCCTCCAACATTTGAGGAAGGTGTCTCCATCACCATCGATGAGTTGGTACAAGTGAATGTTAGTACCAAGGAAGATCTGAGACCAACACTAATCAGAGAAACTATGTTTAAAGAAGAGAAACAATAGTATGTGTATTTTATAAAATAGCACTGATATGTATTTAATAGGATAAATTATGATATTCCAGGGATATATCCTTAGGATTCCATCCACATTCTTGGTCTTCCAGTAAGTCATCATGGGTTCAAACAGCCTCCCAGGAAGATGCACCCTTCTCTTGGTGCCATGGTTGAGGCTGAGGTTGATAAGCTTATCAAAGCCAACTTCATTAAAGAGATCTAGTACCCCATATGTTTATTCAACATTGTTCCCATCACGAATAAGAAAGGATAGATTATATTCTATATCAACTAATTAGATCTCAACATCCACTATCTGAAGGATGATATTCCCCTTCATGTGACATAGCTATTTATTGACGTCACCAATGGGTTCTAGGACATCTCCTTCATGGATGGGTATTTCAGATATAATAAAATTTGAATGGCCCCCGAGGATGAATATTATACCACCTTTAGAGCACCACAAGGTGCTTTTTATTATCATGTAATGCCTTTTAGATTGAAGAATGTAGGAACCACCTATCTGCATTCCTTGCATTGCATCTTCAAGCCGATCCTCAAAATGTTGGTGGAATGTTATGTGGACGACCTGGTGGTCAAGTCCCACTAACATTTGGACCATCTTAGAGATCATGAGAAATTTTTTGGATTCATCTTCTCTCGCCATCTGAAGATGGACCCATTGAAGTGTGCCTTTGGGGTTACCTCTAGAAATTTCTTCCACTTCATCATCTAATATAGAGGCATCAAGATCGATCCAGAGAAGATCAAGGCTATTTGTCAGATGCCTCCTTTGTGAAACCTTCATAAGCTCCTAGGATTTCAAGTCCACTTATCCTAAATACACCTATCCATTGAAAAACTTGACATAGCGTCTAATACCCTTTCTCGACTCATGAAGAAAGGTGTCATCTACTAGTGGGATGATAAGTGTCAGCTTGTCTTTGAGGAGATCAAGAAATATTTTCTACAACCTCTAGTTCTGATGCCACCCATCTCTGAAAAGATGATGGTCCTTTATATGACAAACCTAGAATGATCCCTCAGTGACCTTCTCACCTAGAAGAGAAATGAAGGGGAATATAATAGTTTATAGTATCTCAGTTTCATACTCCTCGATACAGAGACCAGATATTATTCTACTGAAAATAGCTTCCTTGCATTGGTTTTTATAGTATAGAAGTTACGAAACTATCTGTAGCACCACAAGATATTTCTAGTATCCCGTTTGGACCTTCTAAAGTATATTATGAACCACCCCATGCTGAAAAGCCATCTAGATCAGTGGGCAGTGATGCTTCCGTGGTTCGACATCATTTTCATTATGCAGAAAGTTGTTAAGGGTCAGGAACTAGCATAATTTCTTATCACTCATCCATACCCTACAGATAAATCTCTAGATTCTGAATTCCAAGATGAGTCCATCCTCTCAGTGGATAAAGTCACTCTATGTTGGTAGATGCACTTTCATGGTGCCTCATAGAGCCCGATCAACAAGAGACTCAATGATCCAAGACTCAACATAGTTGGTATGGGTATCATCTTCATCTCACCTTCATAGGTTATCTTGAACTATCTGTTTTTGTTTTCAGAAGGATACAACAACAATGAGGTGGAGTATCAGGCTCTCATAATTGGTCTCAAGATAGCCCACAATAATGTTGTTTCCCACCTGCATGTCAGTGGGGACTCTGAAATAGTCATCAAATATATTAATAGTGACTACATCATCATGAATCCAGAGGTCGTACCCTTGTTAGAACACACACACTGCTAATGTCCTAGTTCACTTCTTGGACTGAGGTCATTCATGTTCCTTGATCACATAATGGTCAAGTTGACACCTTTGATAGCCTTACTGCTTCTTTCGTAGAGCCTGACCAGAACGATTTGATCATCTATATGGTTCATCAAAGATTCATAACTCTCGTTACCCCATAAAATGATGATAGATAGATAGTGATTCAACTCGCTATCATTTCCTTTGTATCAAGACCTCCAGGTACCCCTTTCACAATAGAAGAGACCCCTAATTGGAGGAATACTTTTTTTGAGTACGTCCAACATGACAATCTCCTAGAAAACATAGAGGAACGTTAGAGAATCCTTCAACATGTAGAATAGTTCACCCCCTAGAGTGGTCCAATACTCGATAATATCCTATAATGATTTTGGTTTAATGTAATTCTTCTCCATTGCATTTTGTGAGATGATATTCCAAAGGTTATGCCTGAAGTCTATACCGGTTCCTATAGATCTCATCAGGCAGGGCTGAAGCTCTCCCACCAGATCCAAAGGTTGGGCCACTTCTAGCCCACCATG
The DNA here is from genome assembly GCA_963277665.1 of Viscum album. Lineage (NCBI taxonomy): Eukaryota > Viridiplantae > Streptophyta > Magnoliopsida > Santalales > Viscaceae > Viscum > Viscum album. The sequence goes on from OY728119.1 coordinate 650,896,895, forward strand.
ATTTGAGTCTGTGCTAGGTTCATGAAAAGGTGTCACACATGCTAGATACATTCTAATTTTTTGCATCATCTTCTAGGTCCTCTCTGCACAACAAGTTTCTCTTGGCGCTTTTCGGTGTGGGGACTCGATGTCTTGGGACCATATCTGCCAGTGACGGCTCACCAGTATTGGTTTATCCCAACTACCATAGATTTATTTTCCAAGTGGAAAGATGTGATTCCACTCAAGGAAGTCAAGGATCATTCTGTCATCGAGTTCATGAGCTCCAATATAATTCATCGATTTTAATTCCCTCATGTTATTCTCACCGATAACAGAATGAACTTATGGGTAGCCGAACAAAAGAAATTGTATGCCAAGTATAGTATCCGGTCCAACCATACTTCCCAATATCATGATAAAGAAAATGGGCAGATCAAGGAATCCAATTAGACCCTCTCTAACATTAAGTAGAAGATGGTTATTCAAAAAAAGAAAATTTGGCTTGACAATCTCCCCAAAGCTCTCTCGGATTACCGAATGACAACTCGCAATTGCAACTAGGTGACCCCATATTACATGGTCTATGGAATAGAGGCAGTCTTACCCATTGAGATTTGGTTTCCATCGCTCCTCACATCCATATATAATTAGAATACATCAAAAAATTTGGTAGAAGTCCATATGGGAAAACTAGAATCCCTTCAGGAAAACAGGATCCGAGCCTTGCATAGTTTAGAGAGGCACTGGAATAAGATCTCTAGGGATTTCAATAAGATGGTTTGCCTTTCCTATTTCCTTCAAAGAAACACAGTTTTATCCCTAAGGTTGTTAATGATACTTGGTAGGAATCCACCATAGTTGGAGCCCGAATGGGAGGGACAATATATTATCCATAAGTTTTACCCCAATGATGCACACTCTATGGTCATCATAGATGGTGAGCACATTACTCCTCCCACCAATGCCAAATTTCTCAAGAAGTACTTCGAATGAGTGAGTCCTCATCCTCCTCAATGAAAAACTGAAAATGTTAAACAAACCCTATGGTCCGAGCTCAATGACCATAAACTAAAATCTACTCAATTCTTACTGCATGATGTTAAACTACATGGAATTCAACAACTATATGTGGTTTGATTCCCAGCCTTATGGGATATGTAGGAACACCCATACATTTTATCTTTGGGTCCATCCACAAGATCCTCCATATTTAGTCTCTTGACCTAGGGATTCTCCTTAGAGCACATTGTGTGGTGTGGGCCTCTTTGGTCTTCATTCACATCAGGTTTTCTATAGTCACACCATCTTCTCCCCTTAGGAGAACCTCAACGTTCCTAAATCCTTAGAACATGATGTTAAACTAAAAAGGATCTCAAGAACTATTTATGGATTGATTTCTATCCTTATGGGATACGTAGGAACACCTAGACATTTTGTCTCCAGGTCCATCCCTAGGTTCCACAAACCTTGTCTTTAATTTTCCCTTTTCCCTAGTTCTTAGGGGACTACGTGGTGTGGTGAGGCCACGTTGTTCCTCATTCATGTCAAGTTTACGAAGCTTCATCATGTACTCTATAGGTTCCACAAAAAATCTCTTTCATTTGGCCGCTTGGACCTGGTTTTTTAGGGACTACATGGTGTGGTGAGACCTCTCTAGTCCTCATTCATAATGCATTTACAATAGCTACTACATGTATTATCTTGGGATCTCCCCTTTCCCATTCGTCCTTATGGTATGATATTAAACTGCATAGAATATTAAGAAATTCATACATCTTGATTCCCATACTAATGGTATACATAGGAATGCTCAGAAATTTTGTCTCTAGTTCCACCCCAAGTATCGCAAATCCTGCATTTTCTCTTGGCCCCTTGGCCTTGGAACCCCCTTGGCGATGCATGGTGTAGAATGTGACCTCTTTAATCTTTATTCATGTTGGGGTTTTATTTATCTCACCATGAATACCCCTTCCTTTTTTTTGGGACCTTATTATCCCTTCGATCGTTACCGCATGACATTAAACTACATGGAATATCAAGAACTATGTATGTATTAATTCCCATCCTTATGGGATATGTAGGAATTCCCATACAATTTTTCTTTAGGTTGATCCCTAGTTCCTTCTATTCTATTCTCCGACCCCTTAGCCTAATTTCTCTCCTAGGGTTTTAAATGGTGTGGTGTGAGGTCTATTTGGTATTCATTCACATCGGGGTGATTTTCCATTTCATCCCTTTCTTCCTTACCACATTATGTTAAACTGGGTGTCATTTTAAGAACTATGTGTGGTTTTATTCCAATCATTATGGGATACGTAGGAATTCCTATACATTTTTTCTTCGAGTCCAGCCCTAGGTTGACCAACCCATTTTCCCCCTTTACCTACTCGTCCTTTCATGTTGTTTACCTTTAGTTTAATCCCTTGACCTCTATCATTCCATATCAACATGATCACATTTGTTGTGGTATGGGACTTAGACTATTGGATTCTTCATGGAAATGCCCTCAACCCACCTCCATGGTTTTAATTCCATTCATTTGGGTTCCCAATATCATTCAAATCCTTAAGGACATGAAAATGGTTTAGTCTCATGCCACTTTAGCTCACCTATCATTATGTGCCAATGTCCTGGAGGATCTCGAATGAGAATTTGATACAAGTCCCATGTTGTGAATATGGTCAGTGGTCGATCCTCAATTGTTTCCCCCTATTTAGGTCACACAATATGGATACCGTGTTGTGAACATGGTAAATAATTATCCTCCATTGTTATATCCAACTCGGTCACATCCCATGTGTTGATCTCATGATTCAAATTCCTTCTTAGATACTTATGTTCAGACGAATTTTTGATACACTCAGTTTCATTCCTATGTGAACCTTTGTGTGTTGAGTAGGCCAACCGATGTCATGGGGTCATCCTTGGTCCCCACACCTCGATTCCCTTATCATGTGTTTAAGTGCACTGTACAGATCTTTTCTTCCCCTTTTTTCCCACATCGAGCATTAATAATGTGGGTTTAGAGGTTTCGATAAAGTTTATACATACATAGAAATATTCACACCTCATGGTTTGATCTCTATAACCATAAACTACAATCTTCTATATCCTTACCACATGACATTAAAATTAACAGGCATATCCCATGCACATGACATTAAAGTGGGAAATTTTTTGTCCAAAATCTATAACCTTAAACTAGGATCCCCTGGTCAATGTAACATGACTCTAAAATATTACCCATGGTCTAGTAAGTATGACCTTAAACGATAGGTAACTTCTTGATCATATGACGTTAAACTATCTCATTTATCCTCCTTAACACACGACGCTATAATACATGCTTATCATCTTCATCTACATGATGTAAAACTACAATCCATACTAGGTCCCCACTAGAGGGGTCCTATTTGGAAGTAGGTTTGATCTCAATTCAGATTGATACACTCACCCGATGTGTTTTCGTTGCGGTGGTGTAATTTCAAGAGAATTTGACTAAATTCAAAGAGACCATAACTCCATCTACATGCTTTGAGTTCCCTCTATTTGGATCCTCATCCTCATCCACATTTGAGGGAACCACATATGGGCTGGTCCCATGAAACTTAATCTCACTAACCATCCTGGTCCAATGTTTTAGAAGGCATCAGATGGCATTTTGAGTCTGGCCCTGTGTCGCGAACATGGTCAACAATTGTACTTTGTTAGTTTATTCCTATTCCAAGTCACATGATATCGATAATTCTCTTTAAACATGGCGAAAAGTTATCCTCTATCAACATTCCACCTTATTGTGTTCCAAATTTTGGGTATCGTGATTCATGCTCTTCATTTCCCTTATTAGGGTTGATTCCAACACCACTAGAATTATCTCACTTGTGTGATAAAGCCTATTGGGAAACTTATTGTGGATTCTATGAGATCCATAATCTCTAGTAATAGTCCCCTAATATTCTAAAAAATCTAGGTGGTCAGTCAGACCCTGAGTGTTCGATGACTGGCTGGAACCCTCGTATCCTAAGTGAGAAGTTTCATGGTCATCCCTTGTTTCTCACACTGGGCATTAACCACCTGAGATTATGGATTTATTTTCCATTGTTTCAAAAATATGATTGAAATGTATTAATAAAAATAATAAAGAAATATTCCCATGCATGCATTTTAGGTGAGTAAGTGGATGAAGGAAATATGTCATTGTTTGGCCAAAACACAACCCTTAAGGATTTTCTCCATCAATGGAATTCTTTAATTCCGCCACTCTTTGGTGTATAAATTATACGGTTCCTGCCACTTACCAAGATCCTTCTCCTCATCAGTGAATATATATTTAAGGTCATTAGACTTGATCTAAATTCAATCTTGTTCAACTTAAAGTTCTTCTACTTGACGGTTCGCCTATGAAAATTTCTTTTGGGAATTTTCCGGTTGGGATTTAAATCATTCAGCAAGACTTGTTTTCTTAGAAATGAATGTGAAACACTAACTCATAAAACCATAAATTATTTGGATTTCTTTCTTTGTTTCTTGTAGTTTTAATACATTTTCAAACTTTTTCTAACACTACTCGACATCTAGGTGTTGACTACTTGACCTCATCCTTTCAGCATGGTAGTCCCAGATCAATATATACAGATGTCACGTATCTACCCCTCTATTGTATAGATCCTAATCCACATGCAAGGTGACCCTATTTGTCCTATCCAATCGGGTTATAGAACCTCCTTGAGGAAGAACTTTATTAGCTTTAATGCTAAGTACTGGGCCTTTTTACTATCTTCGGCTGCATCAAAATCAGATTTATTCTACTCTAAGGGATCAAATAGTTCATATTTGGGAAATACATCTAGGAGATATCAAAAAAGATCTTCCTTAGTCATTGGATCTGAAAAATCAAGCTCTAGGTTTTCCAGTTTGTCTTTATCAATTGATTCTACCTCAATGATGTTAGCACAGATGGTTCCAAGTTCTGCTCTACCAATGGCTTCACCTGCCTCCACGATTAATCACTCTCCATGAAATCTATACTGTCCATATTGGGAGATTTATTTTTTATGGACAATCACCCCTCTATTTAAAGGGGCCCTGGGGTCCTCTAGCCATTTATTCCAATAGGGCACCCACCACTCTAATAACTATTCAGACAAGGATTTTTTTCAGTCACTTTGACTGAGCAAAACAATAGGTGTGCCTAAAAGAGGTAGGAGAATCGTGATGGTAAAACTCTTGGTATTTTACATATATTTTCATAAATGGAATTCTAGGGCATGGTCCCTCATATATGGTGGTAAGATCTGAAGGTTCCAAAGATGCTTTCCTTGATTCCCCATCACTGCTCGATTCTACAACAATTTTTTATCTAGATCTGAGTCCTAGTTCTTGGTCTTCGACACCCATTGTCACATATTCATCCTTGATGGTAGGGATGGTCTAAAAAAGGTCCTCCTACTTAATTATATTTTGATTAAGGAACTAAGATAAAGTGGTAAAAGTAATAGCATAGAAGACAAGTTGGGTCTTACATCAAGACTTGTAGAAAATATTCCCAAATAAGTCTCCTATGGTGCCACGATTTCACCTTCCTCCGGAAAAAATCCCTTGGAATTTCATCACCCTTATGAAGGTCCTCAGGATTTAATTATTTCCCCCATGAACTGTCATAGGTAGAAAAAGGAAATAACTCATCCATTTCATCCACCAATGACATTTGGGGGATAGACTTTTCCAACAACACCCATACTCATCTTGTCAAGGGTCATGCATTGCCTCAAGAGTATACTAGTTCCTATAGTTATTTTACAAAATTTCTTCGCACAACTGGGGCCACCTTGAAGCCAGATTTGGAGAATCCAATTTCCACCTGATGTATCCAGTGCTTGTTTAGGTTCGTCCAAATATCATCAGTATTGAGTAAGTGTCTGTATAATTCTCAGTCTTTCTAGGCCTATGGATAAACAACATTAGTTGGAATCATCTCTTGACACACATGCTTTTAGGTAGCCTTAGGGGAAACCTTGAGTAACCTCCTTGATGATTCTCCTCTCTCCCGTGTCATACCAGTTAGAGCTACTAGTTTTAGAACTGTTTCATCTCATGATCACCTTCAACCGGTGCTAGTTCATGCGCTGTTACCCTTACTTCTTCCACATCATCACTATGAACTACGTCAGCATCACCCTCATGAAGTCCCCTTGTTGCCGCTTGACCTCGAATTCAAAGCGTGAGGACCGCTACTCTACTTTCCCGAATTGTTGGCTTCTTCAATGTATCATCTGGGTAAGAAATTTCCCAACTTAGTGCATATTCTTGAATCAATCCAAATGTAGTGGTAAGTAGTGGAAACTTGTTCCACATCATTCCATTATCCCATGGGAACATCAACCACAATTTTTCATCACACAAGGATGGTTATAACAATGCACCCCAACTACACCTTTGGAGTCATCCTTCACATACTTCATAATTGTCTTGAGAACCAGTGTAGAGTATATGGGTTCACAGTCCACCCGTGCGACCAACAAACCGCTACGAAAGGAAAACAAATATGAAAACTTCTCTATGGTTTTTGTTCCATATTCAGTGAATTCTCAAATTAGTGGGTGAAATGGATGGAAGATGAATTTATTGGATTGAACAATTTTTATCATCACAACAGCCATGACTAGAATGAGTGGGTAGGTCCCCCAAATATTTAGAATCACTGGTCAAGAGTATATCCTAGGTGGAGTAATGGGATTAAGGTATCTGTAGCCTCTGATGTGTGCATCTGTCCAGCTATATATGAAATGAAATTGACCACAAACCTACAATGAAATATTTCCCTTAATAATGTCTGGAGTAAATGATATAACTTTACTAGAACCGGTTTTCCTAGGTCGAAGCACTCTCCACAAGCCTGTTACTCTGCCATAATAATTGTTCCCATCCATGCTTCCATGTGCACATCCCTAATTGGAAACATCCACCCACAGATCAATTCTAAGATGAATCTATCCATCCCAACTATTGGATTTTGTACATCCTTAATGTTGTAGCCCCACAGTTTCCATTGTCCATCCTCCAGGATCTTCTAGAGTGAACCTTCTTTTCCTCGCTGCTCTCCCCTTGGGAAGGTAGATGTCTTTGTTGGTAGTTTCCTTTGCACTTCTGTTATTTCATATGGAAAGTTCAGGAAGTAACCAAACCACTACTTGAAATGGAAATCCCTAGTGTTCTTCTTATCATCATCTTTTCATGGAACCATGTTCAAAAATGGCTTCTCCAAAGATAAAATCTATTCCACATACTCCCATAAATTCATGGAAGGAAGGAACTCATCATACAACCTTTCCAGGATTAGGATTCCACAGATTTTATGGAGGTACTAAAGGCTCATACCCACCTCTCCATGATATAGGTAGAATGTTTTGGTATCTTGCAACCACCAGATTAGCAGTTCTAGCATGAATTGTTTCAGTTGAGAAACAAGGAATTGGGAATTCCATACTAATTCATATATGCTTACTCTCCTCAACACATGATCAAACATGATGTAGGATTCACACACCCATTAGGCCTAGACCCACTCATTAGTGAAGTTTCCACCCTGGTGTAGATCCCAGCTATTGACTCACCCCTTCTCTGGATTCCCTAGAACTTCCTTGATGATAGTCTTATAATAAGGATGTTACTTATCTGCTGTCATTTCCTTATCGTCTATGTTGTTGAAATGATTGTCGAGGGAGTGCACTATGATAGGGGTATGGTCTTTCCTAATTTGGCCATCTGTAGTCCTATACCACTAATATCATCTGGGAGTTCCCCTAAACTAGTAGTCTAGTTCAACTCAGCTTGCCGCAGGAATGTGTAAATCATCCCACAATTAAAAGTTTTATAGTGGTAGCCTCATGTATATGGGGTAGTCCTTCAAATCATCTGATAGTAATGTCTTCAATGATTTGTGGTTGTAAGTTCTCCAAATGTACTATCCTATTTGGATATCATCTGTCATTAATTCCATCTGGGTGGCATTAGTGAAAACTTATTGATAATATTTCTGAGCATCCATCATCCTGAGACATAGAAAATTTTCAAATTATATTCCAAGATATTGTTTCCAGAGTAGCCTTTCTCTAGGATCACGTCGCATAGAAGCAGCGGTTCAGGATGCACTGGTTCACTGAAAAGAGTTCAGAAAGCACCAGACCATAGAACCCATTTCATGAAGGCTCATTCACGGGGAATATCTATTTGTAAAAATAGAGCATCAACATAGTTATTTTTGGAGATCCAGGTATATAAAGAAGTGTGATCAAGTCCTATTTATATGCAAGATACGATTCGTACTACGTGGAGAACATCACGTGCCCTTTATAGAGAATTTCTCCTTCCCTTTGCGGTATCCTTCACCCCCACTACATAGCTTATACTGGACAATGTGGCTTTGTGGCACATATCACCATGGATTCTTCATGATTCAGCTTCATGATCTAGTAAGAGTATTTGGATACTTACCCTCAGAATCTAAACCTCTTTTCCAACGGGTCCCATTTTGATGGGGGGAATTTTTTTGTTCCAAAAGTCGTGCTCCCGAAGGCAAGAAAAAAGTCACAGACACTTCAAAGCTAAATGCAGACCCGAGTGGACTTGATTTGTGGAAAAATAATCAAAGGGGTTTGTTTTGACAAGATCATCTGAAAATACCCTTTGTGGACCACTTTCATACAGATCTCCTCTACAACGTCCATCTCCCTTCACGGACCAGTTCACAAACATCCTTTTTTCATGGAGTCCATCTCACTTTGTGGACCCACTCAGAAATGGATCTCCTCCCTATTTTCTAGATCCCTTCTCATATCATTTTGCAAACGTACCTTCTCCACAACATCCCACTCCCTTTGTAGACCCACTCGAAAACTGATCTCCTCCATGGCTCCATCTCCCTTCACAGACTAGTTTGCAAACATCCCTTCTCCATGGTGGCCTGCTCCCTTCACGGCCCCGATCACTCGTGTATTCCCTTCGTGACACTCTGTTTACTTTGCGGCACCCTAATTATTCTCTACAGCGATCTGTGCTAGCAGCACCAATCTCCATCACCTATAAATATAAGGCTCACACCCTTCAAGCAATTGTTACTATGCCCTTTTTCTTTCTAGGTCCTCTTTTGTGAAGCTCATCACGCACCCCAAAAAGGGATTTCCTAAGGTACTTCACCTCCATGGGGCACGCCTAATTTTGTTCTTTATAGCCCTTTCCGATGGTAGGGATGCCCTTTGTGAAATCCTTTACCCTTCACAAAGTAAGGAGACCATTCGGTTTTCTTGAGGCATCATGAAGTATTAATACTTCACATAGAACTCTCCAAATTAAGATCACTTTAACAAAGTGAAGCTATGATCCACCCAAGCCTCTCCTTCTCGAATCACCCTAACTTTATGAAGCACCCTTCCTTCAGGAATCTCCCTCCCATTGCGAATCACCCTCCCTTCCTGAAGCACCCTTCCTTCATGAAGTACCTATCATTCATAAAGCACTCTTCCTTTGTGAAGCACCATTGTCCATGAAGTTCCTTTCCTACATCAATATCTTCTTATCGTGACCCATGGAATCATAAACCCCTCTCCTATGTGGCCCTCCAGGCATGTACGATGTGAACTCATGGTCCCCTGAGTTTTGCTTCATATTGCATTTCCTTGCCTCATGCTTCTTTCCATAGGCATGATAACGATTGTTGCATCTTCACATAGCCATGCTAATGTGATCCCCTCAAGTGTCAACACCTCCACCCCAATGTTTCCTGGAATTTATTGTGCCTTAACTTCCCCGAGTGTGGTTTGGAAAAAGTAATGTAAGTATTAGGTGTGAGGATCATGTCCACTTCATCCGAGCATTAGGACATTAAAATTCCAAGAAACCCAAATCCCTAACAAATGATGTTAAACAATGAGTTGATGCATGTGTGGAATGCCTGAGTAGTCCAGAGAGGGGATAGGACTGGGATCCTTTTTCTCCCAGCCTTTTCAATCCACCTCCTCTTTCCCTCTCCTATTTTTCATCGTGTACAACTCAGACAACCTCTTCGTAAGCCCTAACCCACCTTTATAGGGTTCTCCCTATACGATGGCCATATCATCCTTGTACGTCCAAACACCCTCCTCCGGCTTCCCTCATAGATTAAGTCCCAATATCTATAATATTTGGGCCTCTAACTTTGAGTATGCCCCGCAGCGTCCCTTATGGTCACACATATCACAACGTGATCATCATGACTCATGCAACCTCTTGTTTCTCACACCAATCATGACTCACTAGGGCTTAGTGTAGTAATCGACCATGACAACCTCTTTGGGCTACTACACATGCGTAAGCCCCATCATGTCTCATGGTTCTTTTCCATTGTGTACACCCCAATTCCATGCCCCTCTCTGCCGAACTATGTTGCCTTTGATCCTTGTCTTCCACATAGGATATGTGGAAAGCCTCTATGAGGTTCAGGCCCATCACTCATATGTTCCAGCCATTTCATGCTAGTTCACTACTCATCCCGCATGATGTTAAACTATATTCTCAATATAAGTGGGTTTTAATCCCTTACTTATACATGGGGTACATAAGAAGACTCTTTGAGGTTCAAACCCGGTCAATGGTAAACTCTAGAACTCCCTCTTAGGGATGTTACCTCCGGATGTGACATCTCCCATCTCTAGGATACATCTCTAGGATCCCCCTCCCAGAGGTGTTCTGACGCCCCCAACCAGCTATCCATGCATAATACCTACACAATTCACCATATCTCTCCAACCTAGAGAACCCCTCTTGTGATGAGATGCTAACCACGCATAAGCCCCAACATGTCTCCGGGTCACTGTGCTTTATGTACACCCTGATTTTATGCCCAATTCCTAAACTACATAGACTTTGATTCCCTGCCACAGGGATATGTATTAATCCCCTACGAGGTTCAAGACCATCATTCATGTCTCATCCTGGTCTCTCCCTTAATCGCTTGTTTTTTGGGAAGATCATGCATCAACGCAAGGTTCCACTTACTTCAGGTCCCATCCATGCATCCATTCTCATGAGCCACCTCCTCAGGTGACTCATCGCCCCATACCATAAATACATGGACTTTGATCCCCATTTCCCATGAAAGATACATAGAAAATCTCCATTAGTTTCAATCCCAACACCATCATCTTCATGTCAGTTTCAACCCATTCATCTCATCCACTTCATCAAATTATCCATCATCCATCCTGATTCTTACCCAGGCCACCACATCATGGTGGGATCACACCATTCATATGGGTAGGAAACCATGAATAATCCCCAACCATTTACCCCATCACCCCACCCTTATTATGGTGGGGTCACGTCATCCACCTGGGCCATCTTAGTGCATAATCCACAAATCACCTATTCAAACTATGCTTGTTTTGATCCCTATCATCTGTATAGGGTACATAGGACATCTCCATGAAGTTCAATCCCTGCCAATGGAAATCCTTGTTGTCCCCTTTGTTGGGACCCACATTCCCTGATCCTTCCTCAGTGGCATCTAGATCACCCTTCACAGTGTGAAATATTCCCTTTATAGGGGCACAACTTCCTAGGTCCATCCTCATTGGGCATCCTGACCCATCCATTCGATAAACCTTCTAGGTGTTCCCTCCTAGGGATGCTCCCATCTTGTTCACTCTTTTCAGTATTCTTATCGGTCTGATCTATCTCTACAAGACATTAAACTCACAGAATACCCTATGTTAAACATAATAATCCAAAGAAAACCTCAAAGACATACCTCTGGCATAAGATACCCTGTAGTCAATGTGGGAAGCCTCAGGTTTCTGTGCCCTTGATAATCCCTATGACAAAGAAGAAAATGAGTGTTATAGTGTTCCAACGTCAAGAGTAACACTACTCTCCTAATGAACAGTTACTTCCCCGACTAGAACCCTTGGAATGTCCTGACAAAAAGAACATAATTAATCGATGTCCATGAAGAGATGGCCCTGAGAACGGGTTTCACGAACAACATATTAATATTTAAGGGAGACCCGGACTAGGTGACAAGTTATGAGGAGGAATCCATGTAAGGATAAACCAAAATATCATCATCTCATTTTGATCAAGTGGAAAACATCTTTGAAGAAGTGGTAGATGCTTCCTGCCTTTTGGAAAGAAGGAATGCAGGGCAACATAAGTGCGTACCCCATGGACTTGCGTGCACCCGACGAAAAAGCATTAGAATCATGAATAAAAAATGGTCATATCATAAAAGTTTCTATGAAATAATAGGTTTAAATAATAAATGAAAATTAATAAGGAATATAAGAATATATTTGGATAAATTATGTCTAACTGAATTGAAAATATGTAAAATAATGTTTAATAAACTTTAGAAATGAGCCATTATAGGTTGGTTTAAGGGAATTTTTTAAAGATTATTTAAAATGGAAAAGGTATAATTGTTTGTATAAAACCAGAAATGAACTAAGATAGTTTTTCATGATAAAATTAGTGATGTTATAAAATAGTTTTGGATTAAAATTGATTATGTATTTCACTTGAAAATGGGTAATATATCAAGAAGTTCCCATTAATCGGGCTTTCTCACCAGGAGGAATTGAGAATAAAAGATTTTAAAACATGTATCCTCTCATAAAATAAAGATAAATTGGGATATAAATTTATGTTTAGAATATACATACAAAAGATATTAAGATTACATAATAATAATTAATAATTATATTGGGGTAAAGAGATAGTAAGCGTAACCTGAAGGAAAAAATGGAGGTTCGGTGAGAATCCCTTACCATATGTCCAAAATTATTCTAGACTTGTACATAATTTCCTGGATAATAAAATTAAATCCATTAAGAAATTCATTAATAACCATTTACACATGTCTTTGATTTATATAATTATATTAAGTTAATTTATGTCCATTTTGACGAGTTATAAGATACAATTTCATTATTTGGGAGTGTTCGTTTCCTTGATTTTCATGATCTTTTCTCTTGTATATGTGTATGGAAGATCATGTATAATGATAATAGTTATCCAAAATTGAAATTATATGATACTAATTAACTTAAATATTATTAAATGGTCTTACATATTATTATTTCTCTAGATACGAGGATGATTCATTAATGATAACCACTTAGATTATTTTGCAGATTTTTTGATCATCGCGACCTAGTTTTGTTTTATTATTTAATATTACATATATATGTTAGTTCCAAAATATAAAATAAGTTATAAAATAAATTTTAAAATATGTTTCAACCATTATAATGGTTTTATGACTAGCCTTGAAGGAGTTAATGTAAAATGAAATCTCCTCGTCCTTGAAGGCAATAAATCAACACATCACAGATGATGTTTTCAATATTTAGATCAAAAGGGGAAGGGAAGAGAATTGATGGTGGATATAACAATAAAATAATAAAATTATATTATATAAAAGATATTATATTTATAATTAGACTTTGTGATAGATATGTGAGGATATAATAAGAAAATAAAAGAAATTAAAAAGGAATTAAAAGAAAATGAAAGTGGATTTTACCTTTTGAACTTTTTCTCCTTGAGAATCTTCATAGGGAAATTAGGATTAGTATTTTACTGATAAAAAATGATCCTAGATGTGAGGGATAATATTTTTTGATGATTGGGTAGAATTTATACAAGATTAACGGTTTTGGAGGTGTGAGGAGAAGGGGTGGTATTTATTGTGGGAGGAGAGGAATTTTTTTGATTAGTTATTCATTGGTTTATTATTTTAGATCAAAACTATGAATAGTGTGAATTATTGTTACTATGTATAGTAACTAGTGCATGTGAGTCTGAACCAATGGTTCTTACATCATCCATACATCATCCATGACTCAACGATTCATTTATTTAGCTTATATCGTAAATTACCATTTTACACTATTCACAAAAAAATCAACTGTTTCAAAAAATCCCAAAAACTCAACCTAACCATTTTTAGACGTGTATATTTAAAAAATGGACCCCATTTTATAATTTTTTTTCTAATTATGACAACATCAATTTTTAATTAACATCATCATTTATTTGGAAAATACTAATTTTAAAATTATAACTGGTTTTATAACACTTTGAAAAATTAATTGAGGTCTCATAAAATTAACTTATAACAACAAGAAAACAAAATATTAATTTCTTAATATATTTTATGAAAATAAAATTTCTTTTAATTCATTATATTAATTATAAAACTGTAAATAAAAATTTACGTTTCAAAAACATATTAATACTTAATTTTTCTTTTTTAAAAAATTTATTTATTTATTACATGAAATAAATATATCATATTTTCATTTATAAGATGCCTAAAATTTATTTATACTTTCATATGTGAGGTTATAATTTTATTGACCAGGTTATTATTCTTATTGTTCACATTAGTATTCCAAAGGTCATGTTACTATTCTATTGGTTTAGGTTTCTTAATTTCTATAAATAGCGCTTATTTCATCCATTATTCATTTATAATGTGTTTATTATGTTCTCTAAGTGACTTTTATGTGATTAATACTATATAACATAATTATAAGAACATAAATTTCATTGATAGAATTCTGGTTCATTACATTCTCCCCCTTATGAAATTTTACCCATGAAGTTTTGTTTAAAAAAGTAAGGTAAAAATAGGTGAGGGTACTTATTCTTTATTCCTTATTCTGGTTCCCATGCTGCCTATTCATACTTATGGTTCCTCTATATTAATTTTACTAGGTGATTAGTCTTGTTTCACAGAACTTTATCTCTATGGTCCAAGATCATCACCGATTGCTCCTCATAGGAGAGATCATTTTCCAACTATACCACCTCCAAATTTAGTACACGTGAAGGATCAAGTATGTACTTTATCAAGGGGATGCATAGAATACATCATTTACTTAAAAAGTTGTTGGTTGAAGTTCTAGTCGATAGGCCAAAACTCTTACACGATCAAGAATCACGAAGGGGCCGATGTACCAAGGTCTTAGATTTCTATTCTTTTGAAATATCATGATCCTATTACATGGAGATATATAGAGGAATACCATCTATCAAACCATAAACTATAGGTCCCATCAATTTTTGTCTATATATCTCTTCTATCATCTTTGGGCTGCTAAATGGTTTTCACATTTTCTACCATTTCTTCAAAAATTTCAGGTCCTAGAAGCTTATGTTCACCAACTTCATCCAAGCATGCTGTTGTTCTACATATTTTCCCATGAAGAGATTCACATGGATATATTTAGATTCATGATTGGAAACTTTTTTTTTTAAGAAAACTTTACTAGAGGTTGATTTTAGTCCCATTCTCCCTTGAATTCCATAGAACATGCTCTAAACATGTCTTATGATGTTTGAATTGTCCACTCATATTGGCCATTATATTGAGAATGATAAGACGTAATGTGGATCAACTTAGTGTTTAGAGAATTTTGGAGACTTTTACAAAACATTAATGTAAATATCGAGTATCGATCAGATATAATCGATAGTGGTACTCCATACAGCCTCACCACATCTATGATATATATCCATGCAAGTTGATTGAGTGAAAAGTTCTATGTAATTGTGATAAAGTGAGATGTCTTTGTAAGATGATCCAAAATGACTCATATAACATCATTTCCTCTAGATGTCTTTGGAAGTTCGGTGAAAAATTCCATAGTGATGTTTTCCCACTTCGTTGGTGGTATGGTTAATGATTGCATCATCCACTTAAAATTTTTTCCTTTCAACTTTCACTTATTGTCATACCAGGCACTTCAATGTATATTCAATGATCCCATTCTTCATATAGATCCACAAATAGTGCTCTAAGTGATCTCGATGAATATTTACAATTCATAGTTTAATATAGAAATTTGATCTATGTGTGTCATTTATAATCTCTTTTTCTATCTCTGGATTGGATGATATACATAATCCAGACCCAGATCTTATGAATCCTTCCTCATCAATTTTGAATTCTAAGGATTTACCATTTCTAATAGATTCCATATTTTTCTTAATTTACTCATCATTTATTTGAGTATCCTTTATTTTATTTATAAGGGATGGTTGTGAAATCATTTGAGAAAATATTGATGATTTTCCTTCCTCAACGATTCCATGTACATCCTTTACAATTCTAAGAAGATTGGATCCTTCTCAATTTTCATTAGTGATAAATATGCAGGATCCAATCTACTTAGAGCATATGCCACCATATTGTATTTACTAGGATGGTAGTGGATTGAGAATTCATAATACTAGATGATCACCAACCATATTCACTCGTGGATATTAATATCTTTCTATGTGAATATATATTTTAGGCTCTTATGATCAGTATATATCTCACACTTCTCCCGATAGAGATAATGCCACTAGATTTTCAAAGGAAAGATCATATATTCCAACTCTAGATCATGCGTGGGATAATTTATCATTTTAAATCAGTACACAATTTAATCCTTTCTTTGAAGAATCACTTTATACCACAAAGAGTTCCTCACTTGTTGGTAGTGTGGGTAATAGTGCAGTGATAATCATATTTTTCAACTCTTTGAAGTATTCTTCACATTCATTGGTCCATACAAACATTTATTCCTTCTGATTCATCTTGGTTAGTGGGTTTGACAATCATGAGAAGTTCTTCACAAATTTTTGATAATAACAAGTTAGACCAAAGAAACCACTAATCTCTATTACAAATGTTGGCTTGGGCCACTCTTCAGTTGACTTTGACTTGGAAAGGCCCACAAATATTCTTTTCTGGTGACAAAAATCCCCAAGAATGATACTTTGTCCATCTAGAACTCACATTTACTATACTTTTCATATAATTTATCCCTTATCAAATTATTTAGAATGGTATTCAAATGCTCATCGTGTTTCTCCTTAATCTTACAATATATCAGAATATCATTAATAAAGACTAACACAATTTTTTCATGGTAATCTCTACAGTATATATTCAGTAATTCCTTGATTTTTTTGGAGAATTAGTGAGTCTGAAGGTAAACATTATGAACTCATAGTTCCCATACCTCATTCGAAATATAGTCTTGGGAATATCTTTCTTATTCACCTTTAGTTGGTGATATCCTGTCCAAAGATCCACCTTAGAGAAATACATATCGCCACATAGTTGATTGAACATATCATCTATACATGAAAGTAGATACTTGTTATTTATTGTGATTTTATTGAGATCATGATAATCAATACAGAGGCACATTGATCCATCCTTCTCCTAGACAAATAAGACCAGTGCACCCCATAGTGAAGTAACCAGGTATATATAATCCTTGAACATATTCTCTTGTAACATCTCCTTTAGTTCATCCAACTCAATGGTGGACATTCTATAAGGTGTATTTGATATAGAAAGATATTCAGGTATAATTTAAATTTATAACTCATCCTCTTGGTGAGGAGGAAGACTGGTAAATTCTTTAGGGAACACATCTGTGTATTGCCTCACAATGGGAATGTCTTCAATCATGATTCTCTCATTTTTCTCAATCATTTGATCTAGATATTCTTTCTCATAAGGCAACAAAATCCATAATTGAGATGATGTTTCTAGAGGAGATTAATATTCATCCTTACACTTTTATATAATTAGAGGATGATTTGATATAAGAATAACGATCTCCCTTTCTTGAATGTTGATGTTGGCTTTGTATAAATATAGCCAATCCATGACCAATATAACATGAAACTCCACCAAAGGAAGTAAGAAGATATTTTTAGAAAGTTTAGTCCACAAAAATTAACCGGGGAAGAGTTATATACTTTGGATGAAATAATTTTCTCATTTTCTATTATCATAGATAATACAAACTCCATATTTTGAGGTGTTGTTTGAATTGTTCTACTAAATTTGCAAGATATGTTAAACATCCCAAACTCAGTCGCCACTCAATAGTTCCCTGATTCATGTTGGTCACGTGGACTCAAGCACATCTCCATGAATTCCAGAGGCTACCAAATAGTAGAGAGGGCCTAGGGTGTGTCCATGGGAAGACTATGCACTCATTACCAGAGTGCAACAAAATGAAATAGCAACAACAATAAATAATGGAAGAAGATATAACAAGAAGAAAACTGATAAATAAATAAGACAAGAATATATAAAAAGCTAGAAGTGTCTTAGAAAAATAATGATAATACATTTCTCTACAAGCCTTCCAAAACAAGTACATAATAGTAAAATACAATACATGTATCCAAAATACAAATAATTCCTATCTCAAAATATAATATGGATCCTCCACTTGATATCATACTCTTATTCTCCTAAGAATAGAGAGAAATTTACCCTTGAAGTGTGGGTGCTTTCTGTGGTCCTTACCTCCATCCAAATAGTCTGTTTGGGTGCCCAACAGTGGCCCGAACAGGGTGTGAGATAAAATCCCCATAGGTAACCACCCAATGATCTATACAAGCCTAGGATGTGCAATATAATAATCTAAATAGTGTGTAGGTAAATAGGTAATCAGTAAACAAAATTAATGATATCCATGGAATGTAAACTAGAGAACTAGAAATCCTGAATAGACTCTCAAGGCTCCCTGTAAAAGATAGTCAAGATCCTATAAAAAGCAGATACAAGTAAAAGAAGGTAAAACTCACAACCTTACCATAAAACCAAAGAACCATATCAACCACCAACTAACCTTATAACATGAAGTTTCAGAAAGATCCATGTCTAATTCGTTCAATAAGGAATATCATATTTCCCACGGTTGTGTCATATATCATGATTTCATTCCATAAAGGGCTAGATACAAGGTGTTGAAGAATAAGGAATTCTGATAGAGTCCCAGAACCGTCTCAATGTAAACTCAGTTTTACAATGGTTGGAGTCCTAGGATCATGTCATACTAAACATATCCTATGAAAATTCAAGAAAGCAATATCCAAGGGGTTGTAAGGGCCAAGGTATCCCATAGAATAAAGGCCCAAGCAGTATACAGTATCCAAGGCGTCCACTATAATATTCGATATCCAAATAGAATCATACAAGGAATATATTAATTTATTCACCATTTAATACCATAGGCCATTTAATTCCTTATGTTTATTCCAACTCATATAACAATTTTAATCCAAGCACAATCAAAGAGTATACCCACTCATCTAAACATAATCACCATCGAAGGAAAAAAATCAGTATACCCACTCATTTATTAAATTGACAAAAAATCCATTTAAGCATTATAAGTTCCATATAATCCATTTAATTTAAAACATCGATATTATAAGGAGCTATCCCATCTTCTATTCAACTAATTTGATTCAATTCATTTATTAACAAGATTACTCTAAGAAGGAAAGCATCAACTCACCCCATGGGTGATTCTAGAAGTAAAAATAGGAAAAATTCAATCGGAACACCCCATTGGTGGCCTTTGGTTGGTGAAAAACCTCCAACCAAACACCAAGTAACCTAAGGGCCTCCTTGATAGGTCCTATTCCATTTAATTCAATTAACCATTTCAATTTTGAGGTTGTGTTGGAATGTCCTATGGGTGAGATGACAACAACTAGGTATATAAAGCACCAAAAATAATGGGGAAAGTAAAGAACACCTACCATAGATCATTAGAAGATTGATCATCCAATAAAAACTCTGGATTCAAATCATATTGGGAGAAAAAAAGAAAAAAAATGAATAACTGAAATTATGGCACATTATCTTATACCTAAATAGAACATCTGATATCCATAGGAATAAATAATAGATAAAAATGAATCTATTAGTCACCGATATAGATCCAATGAGATGTTACATGCTTGAATTGGATATTGGATGAAGATAATACCTCAAAACCAAGGATAGTATCTCAAGATAGGATCCCAAAATGTACCTTTTCTATGCGTTGATGAAAATCAAAACATGGGTATAAATGAGATTTAATTTAAGTTTAAAATTATAAAATGTCCAAAAATAATAGGGTATCATGGTTTGAGTGAACAATTTGATAAACTGTGTGCCAACATTGCATGGTTAGTTGTAGGAAAGGGGAATTCACATAGTTTCCTCACATAGTTTGAATAAACATGTGCAAACTATGCCAAAACACATTGCCAAAATTTTAGTGGTTTCTTCATGGTTGTGCCACCCAAATTTCACAGTTTGGTATAATAGTGTGGCCTCTTCTTTCTCTCTACCCCTGCCTCACAATGTTTTTTAGAACATGTGGTTTTCACACATGGTTTTAACTAACCACGCATCAATCCATTTTCACCCAAAAAACTAGGTTTGGGGTTACAAAAAACCCTCAGACACCCCCAATACCTCCCTAAACTCAAAGGGAATTTACATTAGGCCATATTTAAACATTAAAAATGAAAAAGAAGGGATCTGAAAAACATATAAGAACCCATGTTCCAACAATCTTCCCCCTTAAATAAATTCTTCCTCGAATTTAACTCTGAAATGTGGTCAAGATTCTTAAGAGAAAAACTATATCCATTGAGCACATACGTTTGCCTCAAACTCCCAACTCTCATCTTATAAATGATCATGCTACCATAGAACCCATACTAAATGAATTGACTGGACTTGAATAACCATTGCGCATCTGTTAACAATTAAAATTGGATAATCCTCAAAGTATGCATCAACTCGTAATTATACCTCCTTAGGATGAAAAGCATGAGACGATTCTAAGTGATAGCGGCATATTTGAGATACATGGAAGTGGTCGTGCATAGCTCGATACCTATTAGGTAACAGCAACCAATAGGCTACCAACCTGACTCTACATAGAATATCGAATGACCCAAAATATCATGGTGAAATCTTACCCTGTCTCCTGATCTTTCTATGTCATAGCCTTGATGAAACACGTAGGAAGACATAATCCACAACCTTGACCTCTAGAGGTAATCTATGAGAATCAATATAATATTTCTGTCATGACAGTTCAGTGGACATCTTCTTTTGAATTAATTGGACCTACTCAAATGTTTCATAGATGAGATATTATCCCCAAAAGCTGCATCACCTACCTCTGAATAGCATATGGGAGATCGACATGGCCTGCTATAAAAATCCTCATAAGGTGCGATATATATTGTCTCCTAATAGCTATTATTGTAGGAAAACTCAACCAAGGGTATATTCTTTTCCCAAGATCCCCCAAAATCATGGATGCATGCTTGAACTATATCCTCAAGAACTTATATCTCATGCTCTAACTATCCATCAGTCTCAGGGTGGTATGTTGTGTTCAGAAGCACCGATGTACCCACTTCCCTCGGTAAAATATTCCAAGAATGAAATGTAAAGAAGACATCCCTATATGAAACAATATTTAATGGGACCCTATGAAGTCATACTATCTCAAAGGAATATATAACCTTACAATACCATCAATAACGATGGTATCCTTGATTTGTAAGAAATGATCAACCTTCATGATCCTATCAACAACAACCCAAACAACATCGCTACCTCGAGGTGACCTTGGTAAAATGATTATGAAATCCATCATGATATCAACCCATTTACACTCCAGAATAGGTAATTGTAGTAAAATTATGGTCGGTAGCTTTTGTTCCACCTTCACCTCTTGATAGGTGGAACACCTCGTAACAAAACTAGCTACCCCTCATTCCATACCCGACACCTGAACTAATAACATAAGTTATGGTACATATTTGTGACTCTAGGATGCACTTTCCAAGATGAGGCATGAGACTCTAACATCATCTCCTTGTTTATGTCCACTATAACCCAGACATAACTATGGATTTTTAGAATATTATCCTATCCTACCATCTAACTAGAAGTTAGTTCATCACATACCACACTCCCCTATATGACTAGGCCTTCAGAGATTGATGGCTATATCATCCTCACACTATCTAGTAGGGTATAATTCACAAATAAAGATGATAGAAATGTTTTTCCCTGAATTTCCTACACCTCCAAGTGTATCATAGAGAACAAAGACATAATTTATCACTCACTAATAGCCTTTTGAACTACCTATATTTGAGTCCTTCTTCTTAGTGCATCAGCCAATGACATACCTTTACCCAGAATGTAGGATAGATTGAAGTCAAAATAATCTAGGTACTACATCCACCTTCACTTATTCAAATTCAGATCATGCAATTTAAATATATATTGAAGATTTTATTCTCTTCTTACACCAAAAAATGATATCTCAGTAAGTAATTTATCTAATAGTGAAATGTTTGAACAACTACAGCTAACTCAAGATCATGTGTCAAGTAATTACTATCATATGAACTCATATTTTGAGACCTGTATACTAAGTATTTATCTCCATGCATAATAACTACTCCTAGACTGATATATTATGTGTCAAAATACCAAATTTAGCTCTTTCCCTACTCTTCCAGAATCAAGAATGGTGCTTAATTTAATTTCCCTTTCATCTCTTGAAATGCTATCCTATAGGAATATAACCATAAAAACTTCACCCCCTTCTTAGTCAGGCCCATAAATGAAACTTCGAAGCATGATAAGTAATTTATGAAACACCTATAATATTTAGATTACCCCAAGAAACTACGTATATCAAAAAAGTCATTGGTTTGTTCATAGGAAACTGCAACTCTCACATTCTTTGGGTGTACTGATACTCCTATCTATGAGATAATGTGACCCATGAAGTGAATTTGATCTATCCAGAAGTGTCACTTTGTGAGATTAGAATATAACTAATTCTATCTCAGTGTATCCAAAATGATCTCAAGGTATTTGTAATGTTCGTGTTGATTATGAGAATACATAAAGATATCACCCATGAAAACCACCACAAATGAATATAGGTAAGGATGAAACACTCGATTCATCAGCACCGTCAAAACTGATGGCTCATTCGTGAGACCGAATGTAATAACCAGATACTAATATAGACCATACCAGCTATAAAAAGATTCATGAGGTATTTCTATAGGTCGAACATGTACCTGGTGATATCTAGACCTCCCAATAATTTTTGAGAACAATAGAGATTCTCTAAGCTAATCACACATGATATCTATATGTGGAATGGGATAATTGGTTTTAACTAATAGTTGGTTCAATTTACATTAATCCATGCATATCCTAAGGGTACCATCCCCCATTTTTACAAAAAGGACTGGTTAAACCCACCGAGAAGTACTGGTTCAAATAAAACTCTTCGCCTCCAAATCCTCTAGCTACCTCTTGATCCCCTGCAACATCGTCGTATCCATCCTATAAGGAATAATGGATACTGATACAAATCATGGAACTAGCTCGATAGAGAACTCAACCTCTCACACAAAAGGGAAACCAGAGAAGTCATTCATGAACACATCCTTGAAATAATAGAACACTGGAGAAAATTTTTCTAACGTGTTCCATGATCATCCAGATACAATTTATTAGTCTAGGTGGTCATCCCGCCCAACTCACAATGATGTGGTCTAGAACGACTCACCTGAACATCCCATTCACCCTTGTGAGTATACATTGCACCCTATGGTGATGTGAAAGTCACCCTATAATGATATCAGTCAACTTAATATCGATAAACTACTAGCCATTCCATTCCGAGTATGATGCCCAACCTTATTATCTTGAGGACATAAATATCCCAGATGAAGTGACACCCACCAATCTCAAGGGGGAACTCCCTATACATGCTTACACCATCCATTCTGATTCCAAACAGAGTGTCTAGCATCACAATGCTCACATAAGATAGTGTAACGAGCCCAAGTATTTTCACCATAGGTCTATATATGAAACTTTGTGATGCACATATATCAAATATATCATATGTAATAGTAGAGGAAACTAGGATTATACCTCTCACCATAGAAGGTTAAAACCCTACTCCTCTGGGGTAGGATGTATAGAAAAGATCTGGCCTGAACCACAACCTTGTGACACAAATTCACTTCCCAGAGTAGGTCAACTATGATGTCTCAGTGTAATTGGTGTCTGGATTCCATAGTCATAACCACCACAGCCTCAACCGGATCAACCAGCACTGCTCTAGCTTCCTGCCTAATGAGGAGATGATAAATCTTCTCCAAAACTTGGTGTCGAAGCTTGATCCCTTCCACTCACAGCTAGGAGGAATTTCCTACTAAAGAGTTGCACGTGGACCATCCTTCTGCAAGATCAACACTCAACTATGTCACAATTTTATGGATTTTTCACATGTACTTGTCTACCACACTAATGAAAGAACACTCATCTACCTGTACTCATATATTGACTTGTACTATTATCATGGGATTCCACAAAACTGTACTTCTATCTGGAAGATGCTAAACCACTAGGTCGAGATACTACACTACACAACTCTACACCCCCATCTTCCCTCAAGTTACGCTATGTAATAAGTGTCTGATTCACAATTTTAGTGATAGATTTCAATCAAATAAAGTTTACATGTGATCTAATAGAAATTCAAGGACCTTCCTTGAATCACCTCTCCCTAGATAGCTCATTAGAATGGATTATTGGCGTAAATTTATATAAATCTATAAATCATGTTGAGTACTCAATAACTATCATCACGCCTTGCTATAGACACATGAAATCACTAGTCGGATCTCATTGTAGTGTCTCGGGGTATAATCAGTCATAGAAAATGGTTTGGAAATCAACCCAAACCATATCTCATAGCCTGTCAACCTGGTTCATAACATCCCACCAGTGCTTTGTTGTTCCATGAAGTATATAAGATGAGAAATTCACCCTCCTCCTAGAAGGCATTTCAATGTGCTAAAATATAAAAAATATAGTCTATATTCATATCTTAGAAACCTATGGAATTCCATCACCTTAAAATGTGGGAGGATGATACTTTTGGAACACAGGCATCCACCCAACTATAAAAATAGTAGGCTGCGATGCTCCCTAAAAAGTCTTCATGAAGTCAAAGAAGCCCTCGCGGAACTATAACTCAACACCTATGTTTAGAAGATAAACTGGTGATACAGTTGGAAGTAAAGGAGGATCCATCAGTTTCCCATAGACCAACACCTTTGAAGCGTGGTAGTCTCCACCCTCCTGGTGCACGGTTGGAGGTCGTCGTGGCGGCATGCCTCCACAATGTCAAACACATGATTCAGAAAAGAACAACATCAAAGTTCACAACTCAAAATAATAGGACATGTCAAAACCATCCTAAAACCAGGCATACCACACAACCTACTCCCAAATCTAAGACTTTAAAAATAATAGTCACAAACACTACTAGAAACATTGCCTCCTACCCACTCAAAATATGGGTCTAGGTCAATTATATATTTATTGTTTGATGTTTCCATTCCAAATCATTATAATTTTACATTTAATTTCCATTGTTAATTTATTTAAAAGGTTTATCCAATGGTTCACCATGTTCTAATCCAGGGGGTATCAAAGCCCAAGGCATCCCACAGAATCAATAACCAAGGAGCATACTCTATACAAGGTATCCACTATCATGTTAAAGATCCAAGAAGCATCATCTAAGGAATCTATTCATTCATTCACCATTTCATACCATAGTATATTTCATTCCATATGAGTCTACACACTCATATAACCATTTTCATCCAAACACAATCAAATACTATACCCAGTCATCTAACCATAATCTCCATAAAAGGCAACCAATTAGTATAAAAACTCATTTATTGAATTTATAACAAATCCATTTAATCATTATAAGTTACATATAAACCATTTAATCCAAATAATCAACATGCTGAGGAGGTAACCCATCTTCTATTCAACTAATTTGATTTAATTGATTTATAAATAAGCTTCCTCTAAGAAAGAAATCATCAACTCACCCCATGGGTGGTTCTATAAGGTGGAATAGGGGAAAATCACTCGGAACACCCCATGGGTGTCCTTTGGTTGGAACAAACCTCCAAATCAACACCATGTAACCTGAGGGTATCGCTGATAGGTCCTATTCGATTTGATTCAATTAAAGATTTCAATTTCAGGTCCATTTCAGAAATTTCAATGGGCGTCACAATGTAAGCTAGGTCTATAAATCACCAAAACCAATAGGAAAAGTATCTACCACCTATTATAGATCGGTAGAAGATTTATCATCTAGTATGTACTCCTTATTCAACTCAGATCAGAAGAAAAAAGAAAAACAAATGAAGAACCCGAAATTAGGGAATTTTAGCTTGCACCTAAATAGAATAACTGATATCCAAAGCAATGAAGAAAGGTTAAAAAGGAATTTATTTCCCACTAATACAGATCCAACAAGACATCTCATGATTAAATTCAAGAGAATACAAAGAGTACACCTCAAATCCAAGGATAGTCACCCAAGGGAGGCTCCCCAAATGTGCCTCTACTATGCATTGATGAAAAGTGAAACATAGATTTAAATTAGATTTGATTTAAGTTTAAAATTATAAAATTTCCCTAAATAAAATGGTTTCATGTTTTGAGAACATAGTTTAAAAAACCGCGTGCCAACCATGCATGGTTAGCTGTAGGGAAAGGGAACCCATGCTGTCTCCTTGTACAATTTGACTAACAGTTCACAAACCATGCCAAAAACCATAGTCAAAATTGCAGAGGTTGTTGTATAGTCATACAACCCAAATCACATGTTATGGACTAACTGTATGGCCTCTTCTGGATTTCTTCCCCATCCTTGTATGGTTTATCAGACCGTGTTTCCTACCCCACATAGTTTGAACTAACCATGTGCCAGGCCATTTTATCCCCCCAAACTAGGTTCATGACTCCGAACAAGCCCCAGACACCCCCCGATACCTCTCTGAACTCAAATGTAATTCACATTAGTCCAAATTTTAACATTAAAATTGAAAAATAATGGATCCATACCTCATATGAAAACGTAGGTAATTACAATATGAAAGAATGTTGTAAAGACCCAGAAATTTCAAGGATATTTTTTTAATTCTTTGGAATTTTAAAAGTCAACAGTTTCTGACGTCGCCTGATTCCGAGGCCTTGTGTGCCTAGAATCAATTTCTGAAGTTTTTTTTGAGTACGTTCAGTAAACGTACGTCTAGGTTTTTATATATTTTGAACCGGTGCTCAAAATTGAAATCCGAGGACACCGATGAACTCGCAGCGCCAGTATTCTCTTAAGGGGACCTTTACTGCAGTTGCATTTTATATAGGATGGAAGTTATAAATTGGGGTTACTAATTAAAATTAGAAATTAAATAAGAATGTGTGTGCAACACATTTTTATTTAAAAGGTGGTTAAAGTCTCTAGGTGGAGGTTAGGGGTGGGGGTCACCACACCCTAACCTCCCTTGGGAGGATATTACTAGGGGTGGGGCCCACACAAACACAAACCCCTCAACTCTCCTTAAAACCCCCTTTTGAAACTCCTGGACTTCCCTTTGAATTAATAAAGCCACCACTATTTTATTTTAAAGTTTAAACCATCCACCTTCCTTCATTAATGATCCAACACTACTATTTAATTAATTGAGCTTCCATAATTAATTAATTATTTTGTGTTGTCATGAATTCATTTGAATTGATTTAAAATGCATGGAAATATTAAAATACTAGAGTGCCTATTATTTTATTTTCCTTGGCAATTTTTATGTTGGGAGGCTTTGGATAATTAGAAGGAAAGCGTTCTTCCCACGAAGAACGCAAATAACATCTTCTTATCCACGAAGAATGCGAAGAACATTTCCTCCACTTCTTCAAACAGGGAAAGAATGTGAGGCGTCACCCACAAGGAACACCGTCTTACTTCCTCTTCCTCAACGTCAAGGGAGAAGATGTCGCCCGTGAAGAACGTCGCCAACAACGACGCTTCCTCCTCGGATGCACACCGACGTCAATGAATTGATGCCGTCATCAATGAACGAACTTGAAATCAAGGAAGGGGGTTTTGTATAATTTTAAGTGAATAAAATTATACCCTTGTTATTGATGATTGATTTGGTTCATCTTTGGCCATTTGATATCACCTAACAGGGAGGGCGCGGGCCGAACAAACACGGCCCAACGACCCTCCATTGATTCTTGATTATGTTAACAATAGAGGCGGATCTGGAAGGGAACGGTGCCATCGAACTGTGCCGGAGTAAGAGGCCATGGTCATGAGGTTGCAGCGACCGAAGGCAGCAGCAACCGAAGGATACGACCAGGGCGGGCCGCAGCGATGGTGGACCGGTGCCGTTGCACCGGCCGCATGGAGGAAAAACGCGGCCCACATCAACGGACCACTCGGCCGGAGACGAACTGGTCGGCCTCATGCCGGCAAGGCTGGAAGAATCGGCTGGGATGGAGGAACGCGGCACACGCAGGCACCGCGCGGCGGAGGAGCTGCGGCCTACAACCGCGGGTCGCTCGTCGGGGGAACCGGTCAGCTGCCTGTCGGTCGGGCTGACGAACCACGACACTGCTTGGCGTCGCCTGGGTGGAACAGCTGCCCGCTGTTTGTGCCACTTTCATAGGATAGAACAGGCCGACTTCAGCCGGCCGGGCAGGGAGAGGCGGTGCCGCTGGGCAAACCGGACAGGCCCACTCCGGTGGCCGGGTCCTCAGGTGGGCCGCACCCCACAGGGCCGGGCCGACCCCCCAGCCGGGTTGGACCCATCAAACCAGACCGGGCCAACTCCCAGCCAGGTCGGACCCGCCGAGTCAGGTCGGGCCACCCGCCAGCCCACTGGGCTAGAGGGCCGAGCCCGACATCGCCTGAATGCGAATATCTCCAAGACCGTGCGTCCGAACGACGCGTCGTCTTTTGCACTGGGACCCTCGCAACGAGGTGGTCCTTTTGTGTTACTCTATGTGAGTTTTTGAAAACTTTGGAAAATGGACGGGTTTGGAACGAGCGTAAATCCAACCGGGCCCCTAGAATAGAAAAGCTAATAACTCTCAGACCAGGTGTATGATTGACACATTGTTTGTTGCATTGGGTTCCTTATAATGAGATGGAACTTTGGGATACATAAACTCATGAAATCATGATAGTTGATGTATCAACCCCCTTTGCTCGCGGAGCGGACCCTCCCGGAATCGAGCGTGCTGTGTGAGGGAACCTTAGAGCTGGCTGCAACTGCCACTGCGACTACTACTGTACTAGAATCCTCTATGGGTTCGACGACAACAACTACTATACCGGAATTCTGTGTGGGTTCGACAGTTCCGACTTCTGTTCCTGAATCCTATGTGGGTCTGACAGAATAGTTGTTCTTGTATCCTGTGTGGGTTTGACACCTTAGACAAGATAGCTGGCCTGTATCCTGTGTGGGTTCGACAACTTAGTTGGTCCTGTATCCTTTTTGGGTCCGACAACTTAGATGAGATAGTTGGCATGTATCATGTGTGGGTCCGACAACTTAGCTGGTCCTATATCCTGTGTGGGTCAGGAAACATAGATGATCTAGTGGCTAAATCTGATCATCTATATCTCACAACTATTGTGGCATACCTGTGTGAGCCGAGTCATGTGTTTCAACCATTATCTTCGTGGTAATCGAACTTACTTTATGTGTGGACTGGGTTGCGATTGGGATCTAGAGTTGGAGCCGGTATGAGATTGGTAACTTAGATATAAGTAGGGCTGGTTGATACTTCGTGATTGTATCTTTATTATTTTGTTTATCCTTAGTGGATATTGTGAGACCTTGCGGGTCTCGGGGTCCCTACCGAGTATCTTTATACTCACCCCTGCACGGGCTACACCCGCACCTCGTTGTGTTGGATCTAGAAGACAGACAATGCTGACGGAGGCTGAGAGCACCATGACTGATGGTACCTGGAGGTAGACCTCGCGACGAGTCGGCACATGGAGGAGACTGACGGACGTGAGTGCTGAGGTGGCCATCTCTACCTACCCTTCAGGTAGGAACCATAGAGGATGATCTAGGATCTTCTCTTTACTTTCAGCTGTTTGTCCCTTTTTACTTGTACTTGTTGTTTAGTTGGGTTTTATACTGGCCCATTTACTTTCCAGCACACTCTTTTGTATTCAGTTTTAATTAGTGTTTACTTCCTATTGTGTACTCTGTTTTGTTTTTTTACTTTTATAAAGGCAATGCCTTCCCAACTTAGGGAATTACACCTTTGGTGCTAGTCTCCTGCCCCTGGCCTATGGAAGGCGGGCTTGGGGTAATCTCGACACGGGCCCTGAGGACGGGTCGTGACAAATTGGTATCATAGGAGTCGGTTCTACCTCAGAACTTAGACTATAATTCTTTTAATGACAATAGTGTTTAGTGTTTTGGGTGTGGTTATCAGATTAGGGAAACTGGTGTTGGTGCGGTGACCGATGTATCAATACACTAGGATTCTAACTTCTGATCTCTGAATCAGTGCATGAAAACACTGATTGCGTGTGTGTTTACTTGAAAAAGTTTCCTTCGTGATTACTTTGTTTTGGATCACTAGGTATACTATGTTAAACATGGATCCCCTTTTTCTTTTTAGGATGGCCCCACGAAGGCAACCATCTAGGGTTCCGAGTTACGTACAAGATGGTATCCCACCAAGCGACGAGGACTTGGAGTAGGGCCCCGTCACAGCAGAGGCACCAGCGGCACCACTACCCGCTGGGCCACTGATACCACCATCTCTAGCAGAAGAGAGTGCATGCCACCTGAGTGCATTGCATGAGTTCCAGCAATAGAGGCCACCCAGGTTCCGGGGAGAGACGGAACCACAGGTAGCTGTGGATTGGATAGAGGCTATCGTGACAGTTTTCAGATTTGTAGGGACACCATCCGACCTTATGGTTATCCTTATCGCGAGTCTTCTACACGCATCAACATGTATATGGTGGACCCTAATGCTCCAAGTTCATGACGAAGTATCATTACTCTGGACAGACTTCGAGAGTCTCTTTAACTCAGAGTTTGTTCTAGTCACCCTTCGTGGGGTGCGGATTCAGGAGTTACTTCATCTGCAGCAGGGCAATATGACAATAGCTCAGTACTCAACGAGGTTCATCAACCTCCCACGCTACTCCAAAGACATGGTAAGGGACCCATTATTCAGGACCCAGACCTTTGGTTAGGGACTCAGGCATGAGATCAGGGCTTCGACGATTCCCCTCAGCATTACAACGCATGCGGGGGTGCTGGAGCGAGCCCTTATAGTGGAGAGTTTCCTCGCTGAGTAGTCCCCAGCGGTGAGACCCACCACAGGGCAACACGTAGCAGAGTCTTCTACAGCCGGTAGTAGATAGATAATGTAGATGTCCAAGAGGACTAGTCCATCAGGTGGGTGATCCTAAGATATAGGTTCAGTTGTGTAGGGAACGCGAGGCAGAGGAGCTTCCCGAGCAGCTGGTGGTGGAAAACGTTTCAAGGCTCTACCACCACCACCACCAGGAGGTCCACCCCGACCACAGGGAGTGGGAGGACAGAGGCGGGCTCAGCTCCAGGAAGTCGAGGACTACGACCACGGTGTACTTGAGATGATTTGAGGTACTATCTATATCTACTCCACCCTTTTTGTAGTACTCATAGACACAGATGCGAGTCATTATTTTATTGCCACTGCCTTCATTCGGAGCTCGGAGATTCTGATGGAGCTGTTGGCTCGATCCTTACGATTAGAGACTTCTACAGGAGCAGACTCGACGATTACACACTGGTGCTGGCAGTGTGAGATTACTCTAGGAGGTAAGAGCTTCAGCTGAGATCTTCTTGTAGCGGCGTAGAGGCCTTACGACGTCATCTTGGATATGGACTAGTTATCCACAGTTCATGCTCAGATTGATTGTATTAGGCACAATGTGCGGTGTATCCACACGGATGGGACTAGGTTCACCTTCACCGGCGAGAAGGGATCCTTTGCAGCGTATGATGGACTTATGGAGAGGAGGGGGTAGCGAATCACAAATCAGTTGGTTAGTCTCATCCTCGGAGTAGTTGATGTGCGGAGTCCGAGTTTTCTTGTTGTGGTGGATCAGTACACGGATGATTCCCATGACGATGATCCAGGACTACCTCCTCATAGAGAGGTAGACTTCTACATTGACCTGTACCCCGAGACAACACCGATATCTACTCCAGCATATCGGATGCCTCCCATCGAGCTTCATGAGATGCGGGTACAGCTGGAGGACTTGCAGGGGAAGGGATTTATCTGACCCAGTGTTTCACCCTGGGCATCCCCGATTTTGTTCACCAAGAAGGCGGATTGGAGCTTGTGACTGTGTGTCGACTATCGCCGCCTGAATCAGGTGACCATGAAGAACAAGTACCCACTCCCGAGGATTGAAGAACTCTTTGATCATCTCAAAGGAGCACAATGGTTCTCAATGATAGACCTAAAGGTTAGGCTATCACCATCTCAGAGTTTGAGATGAGGATGTGCATAAGACTACCTTCAGGTGTCAGTATGGCTATTACGAGTTCTTGGTTATGCCCTTCAGCGTAACCAACACTCGAGTAGTGTTCATGAGTCTCATTAACAGGATCTTGCAGCCTTAACTCGATCGATTTGTCATATTCTTCATCGACGACATACTGATTTTCTCAAATACCGAGGAGGAGCATGCCTACAATTTGCAGGTAGTACTGGACACACTCCGAGAGCACCAAATTTATGGTAAGCTCTCGAAGTGCCAGTTTTGGATTCGAGAGGTTCACTTCTTAGGAAACTTGATCTCGGATGCTGGAGTTGCAGTGGATCCAGTGAAGATCGAGGAAGTACATGCTTGGGAGCCACCCAAGAGTTTGATAGAGGTGCGATGTTTCCTGGGACTGGTTGGGTACTATCAAAGATTTTTTCCAGACTTCTCCAGAGTTGCATCACCTCTTTCAGCATTGAAGAAGAAGGGTAAACCCTTCGTGTGGTAAGAGAGATGCCAAAAAATCTTTTAGGATCTGAGGTAGAGGTTGACCAGTGCACCCATCTTGAGGATATCAGAGGAGGGCGTAGGTTACATAGTTTATTACGACGCATCAGGGGCCGGACTCGGGTGTGTTCTGATGTAGGAGTGAGCAGTGATCGTGTATGGTTCACAGCAGTTGAGACAACATGAGAGGAACTACTCTACCCATGACCTAGAGTTAGTAGTAGTGGTATTCTCCTTGAAGATGTGGCTGCACTATCTGATGGGGTGAGAGTTTTATAGTATAATATGACCACCAAAATCTCAGTTATATATTCTTGTAGAATGACCTGAACCTGAGACAGTGGCAATGGCTTGAGTTCCTCCATGAATATGACTTCGATATAGTCTATACTCTTGGGAAGGTGAACGTTGTAGCAGATACTCTCCGTAAGAGATCAGGCTTTCAGTTGTTAGGAGAGGCAACTGATTATCAGGACATGTTGTAGATATACTTTGTGGATAAGGATGGACCAACCTTTCTGCAGTCTCTCACAATCACTCCTGCAATTCTTCAGCGATCCAGAGAGGCGCAGCATGGGGACATTGAATGTGATGAGCGACGTGCTCTGATATCCTCAGGGAAAGCACTTGATGCATTTTCTAAAGGTGGGGAGCGCGTTATCCTCTTCAGAGGAAATACCATGGTACCAGTTTTACTACAGGAGGATGTGTTGAGGGAGTTACACACTTCCCCTCTATCGGTACATCTAGGAGTGGCACTGATGTATCAGGACCTCAGACGACAGCACTGGTGGCCAGGTATGAAGAAAGAAGTAGCAAAGTTTGTCTCTCGATGCCTCACTTGCTAGCAAGTGAAGGCAGAGCACCAGGATCCAGCAGTCTTGGTTCAACCCTTAGAGGTTCCAAAGTGGAAGTGGGATGGGATATCCATGGATTTCGTGATGAGAATTACACATACATCCAAAGGAAATGACTCTATCTGGGTGATCGTAGACAGACTCACCATGTCAGCCCACTTCCTACCGATTAGAGAGCAGGGATAAGTAGAGATCATAAGATTCCTCTATGTTAAGGATATCATAAGACTTCAGGGTGTTCCATCGACTATCGTCTCCAATCAAGATGATCGTTTCACTTCCCGGCTACTGAAGGGGTTACATGAGGCTTTTGGGACGCAGCTTCGCTTGAGCACCGCCTTCCATTCTCAAAAGAATGGTCAGACTGAGAGGACCATTCAGACTCTCAAGGACATGCTACATGAATGTTTCCTTTAATTTGGTCCTAGTTGGGAGGATCACTTACCCTTGGTGGAGTTTGCGTACAACAACAGCTACCACTCCACCATCAGGATGACCCATTATGAGTCACTGTATGACTGAACTTGTAGATCACCTCTGTGCTAGACTGACCCCGAGGAGTCATCACTTTTTGGACTAGAGATTATGTAGGCTATGACAGAGAATGTGCAGATCATCCATGAGAGGTTGAAGACTGCACATAGCAGACAGAAGACCTATGATGATAGGAGAAGGAGACCACTGGAGTTCGAGGATGGAAACCATGTCTTCATAAAGGTCTCACCTCAACGAGGTCTATGGAGATTGGGCTGAGGCAGCAAGTTATCTCCGCGATTTATCGGGCCATTCCAGGTCCTCAGCAGAGTAGGCGAGGTGGCTTACCACCTGGCCCTTCCACCTCAGTTGCACTGGGTGCACGATGTCTTCCACGTATCTTAGTTGAGGAGATAAGTGCACGACCCATCCCACATCATCGACCACGAGGAGCTGTACATTGATGACGGGGTGAATTTCACAGAGGATCCGGTGGAGATTGAGGATTGGAAGAATCGGGTCCTGTGTGGACGGTCGGTTCCTCTAGTGCGCGTTCACTGGCAGCACAGGGACCTCTGGGAGAGCACATGAGAGCGGGAGGCTCAGACGGATGCTCAGTACCCCAATTGGTTTCCATAGTGTGTGGTGTAGCTTTACAAAGATATAAATCCCTGAGGTGGGGGTAATGTAAAGACCTGGAAATTTCATGGAATTTTTTTTCTTAAATTATTTGTAATTTTACGAGTCCGCAATTTCTGACGCCGCCTGATTCCGAGGCTCGGTGTGCCCAGAATCAATTTCTGATGTTTTGTTCGGGTACGTTCAGTAAACGTACGTGCGGGTTTTTATATCTTTTGAACAGATGTTCGGAATTAAAATTTGAGGACACCGATGAACTCGCAGCGCTGGTATTCACTTAAGGGGACCTTTACCGCATTTTCATTTTATACAGGATGGAAGTTGTAAATTAGGGTTACTAATTTAAATTAAAAATTAAATAAAAATTTGTCTGCAACACATTTTTATTTGAAAGGTTTTTAAAGTCTCTAGGTGGAGTTTAGGGGTGGGGCCCACCACACCCTAACCTCCCTTGGGAGGATATAAATAGGGGTAGGGCCCACATGAACACAAACCCCTCAACTCCCCTCGAAACCCCCCTTTGAAACTCTTGGACTTCCCTTTGAATTAATGAATCCACCTCTCTTTTCTTTTAAATTTTAAACCATCCACCTTCCCTCATTAATGTGCCAACACTACTAATTAATTAATTGAGATTCCAAAATTAATTAATTATTTTGTGGTGTCATGAATTCATTTGAATTGATTTGAAATGCCTGACAATATTAAAATATTAGGGAGCCTATTATTTTATTTTCCTTGGCAATTTTTCTGTTGGGAGGCTTTGGAGAATTAGAAGGAAAGAGTTCTTCCCACGAAGAACATGAATAAAATATTCCTCTCCATGAAGAACGTGAAGATATTTTCCCCCACTTCTTCAACCGGGGAAAGACTGTGAGGCGACACCCACAAGGAATGTCATCTTCCTTCCTCTTCCTCTTCGTCAAGGGAGAAGACGCCGCTCGGGAAGAACGTTTCCAACAACGACACTTCCTCCTCAGACGCACCCCGACATCAAAGAATCGACGCCGTCATCAACGAACGAACTTGAAATCATGGTAGGGGGTTTTGTATAATTTTAAATGAATAAAATTATACCCTCATTCTTGATGATTGCTTTGGTTTTGGCCATTTGATATCGCTTAACGCGGAGGGTGCGGCCCGTAGAAACACGGCCCGCCGACCCTCCGTTGATTCTTGATTATGTTAAAAATGGAGGCGGAGCCAGATGGGTGCGGTGTCGTCGCACCATGCTGTAGGAAGAGGCCACGACCATCAGGTGGTGGAGACCAAAGGCGGTGGCAAATGAAGGCCGCGGCCAGGCCGGGCCGCGGCGGTGGAGTACTGGCACCGTTGCGCATGCCGCGTGGAGGAAAACTGTGGCCCGCATCCGCGGGGCCGCTTGGCCAGAGAAGAACTGGCCAGACTCATATCGGCTGAGATAGAAAAACCAGACGACTATTGCCGACCAGGTTGGAGGAACGCGGCGCCCAAAGGCACTGCGCGGCGGAGGAGCAACGGCCCCCAACTGCGGGCCGCTTATCGGGCGAACCAGCCGGCCACCTACCGTTCGGGCTGAGGAACCATGACGCCTCTTGGCGCAGCGTAGGAGGAACAATGACCCACTATGTGGGATGCTCACGCCGGACAGAAACAGCCGGCTTCGGCCTTCCTGGCAGAGAGAGGCGGCACCGCTCAACGTCGCCGGGCGAACCCGACCGGCCCGCTTCGCGGGCCCAGTCCGCAGGTGGGCCGCACCCCACTGGGCCGGGCCGACCCCCCAGATGGGTCGCACCCACCAAACTGGGTCGGGCCGACTCCCAGCCAGGTCGGACCTACCGAGTCGGGTCGGGCCGACCCGCCAGCCCACTGGGCTTGACGGGCCGGGCCCGACATCGCCTAAATGTGAATATCTCCAAGACCGATTGTCTGAACGACGCAACGTCTGTGGAACTGGAACCATCGTGACGAGGTAGTCCTTTTGAATTACTCTAAGTGAGTTTTGGACAACTTTGGAAAATGGCTGGGTTTGGAACAAGCAAAAATCCAACCGGGCCCCTGGAACGGAAAATCTAATAACTATAAGACCGGGCGCCCAATTGATGTGCCGTCTGTCGCATTGGGTTCCTTATGATGAGACAGAACATTGGGATACATCAACTCAGGAATTAGTGATACTTGATGTATCGACCCCTTTTTCTCAAGGAGTGGACCCTCCCAGAATTGAGCGTGCTGTGTGCGGGAACCCTAGAGCTAGCTGCGACTATGACGACTACTGTATTGGAATCCTCCTTGGGTTCGACGATGATGACTACTGTACCGGAATCCTGTGTGGGTTCGATAGTTCTGAATTATGTTCCTGTATCCTAGTTGGGTCTAATAAAATAGTCGGTCATGTATCCTGTGTGGGTCCGACAGCTTAGATGAGATAGCTGGACTATATCCTGTGTGGGTCCGACAGCTTAGCTTGTCCTGTATCCTATCTGGGTCTGACAACTTAGATGATATAGATGGCCTATATCCTATGTGGTTCTAATAGCTTAGCTGGTCCTATATCCTGTGTGGGTCCGAAAACTTAGATGATCCAATGGCTACATCTGATAATCTATATCTCACTACTATTGTGGCATACTTGTGTGAGATGAGTCATGTCTTTTAACCATTATCATCGTGGTGATTGACATTACTTCCTGTGTGGACTGGGTTGCGATTGTTCTCGAGAGTTGGAGCCGGGCTAAGATTGGTAACTTAGGAATATGTATGGTAATATACGTAAGTAGGGTTGGTTGATACTTCGTGATTGTATCTTTCTTCTTTTTTTAACCTTAGAGGATATTGTGAGACCTTGTAGGTCTCGGGGTCCCAATAGAGTATTGTTATACTCACCCCTACACGGGCTATTCTCGCACCTTGTTGTGTTGGATGTTGATGAAGGATAGCGCTGACGGAGGCCGAGAGCCCCACAAATGGATGGTACCCGGAGGTGGACCTTGAGACGAGTCAGCAGACGAAACAGACTGACAGACGTGAGTGCTGAGGTTTCCATCTGTACCTACCCTTCAGGTCGGAACCCCGGAGGACGATCCAGGAGCTTCTCTTTACTTTTAGTTATTTGTCCCTTTCTACTTGTACTTTTTGTTTAGTTGGGTTTGTATACTAGCTCATTTACTTTACAACACACTCTTTTGTATTCAGTTTTACTTAGTGTTTACTTCCTGTTGCGTACTCTGTTGTGTTAGTTTACTTTTATAAAGGCAATGTCTTCCCAACTTAGGGAATTACGCCTTTGGTTCTAGTCACCATCCCCTGGCCTATGGAAGGCAGGCTTGGGGTAGTCACAGCACGGGCCCCAAGGACGGGTCGTGACAAATGTATTGAACCAGAATCAAATAGTACATTTTATTTTATTGAATGAATGACCAGCGTACCTAACAACACATAATTTTCAGGTTCCACCTTAGTAGTAGTGATAACATATTCCCTTTCTTACTACCTTGGAGTTTATTATTGTTGATTTCCTCCAAAAAACCTTGGCTTGGGGTATTGGTTAACAAAATTACCATGTTCCTTGTAGTTGAAACACTACACTGTAAGCTGAGTGTTGATCTAAACCTTCTTTTATTCTGAAAGATTAGTGGAATTATTCATATCCCTTCAACAATTATTAGCCATATGCCCTACTCTTCCACATTTAAAGCATCTATTTGTTCCCTTTAGATAGTTCCTAGGATGCTTCTTCCCACAATTTTGACATGTGTAATCTTGGGTTTTATTTCCATCACAAGATTTATCTATTGATCCTCCTATATTAAACTCCATTTATTGCTTTTTGTCTCTAAGACCATCAGACCACTGAGATAATCCAATCTCCATTTCAATCCTAAGGGACAATGAACAGTCTCTTTATAACTGTTAAAGTCTCAAATAACCAATGCTTTTCATAGACTCAGATTTAGTCTGCTAAAGTAAATCACCTTTCTTTTAGTGTTCATTACAAATATGAAGGCATATCTTGAAAGCCTTATAAATGTTTCCTCATACACCAGGATAGAAACATCTTTATTTTTCTTTTGTCATAGGAACATCCTCACCATCTTAAGATGGATATTTCAGGGAAAATATTTATTGAAAAATATTTTTTTGAAATATTCCCATTCCATGGAATCAATTTCCTCCTTGGACATTGTATTCTTGATCAGTTTCCACCACTAATCATCTTCCCCCATCAAAATGATAGACCGCAAGCACAAATTCCTCTTCTTTTGAGCACTGGGATATAAATAATATCTTTTCGATGGAGTTAATCCATTGTTCCATGATGAGGGGATAAAAAGATCCACTAAATATGGGAGGCCATTATCTCATAAAGGATTTGACCGAAACTTTATCCTTTTTGGAGAAGGAGGGTGTTACACATGATTTATGTTATTATTAATAACATGAGATAGTTGATCATGTACTGTTATGAATTTTTTATCTCCCTTTCCCATCAGATTTTAAATTTCATTAGGGAAATAATCACATTTCCTATCACATTGACTATTGCAATAAATTCTTCTATTTATATCCGTTAACTATGAAAAATAAATTACAATTAAGTGATGTTTAATACATGTCCAATAATAATAATAATAATTGAACATACAAGTATAAACTTTTAAATGAAAGTTATACCATATATTTCGATTCCCTAAGATCTAATCTTGGTTATCCATGATGATAGAATTATCTCTAGGTTCTTACAAAACTTTTCTAGTCCTAATCTCCAAAAATTATTAGACTATGCCTCCGATACCAACTATAATGGCCCTAGAAATTGAAACATATTATTGCATGATTTTAAGAATAAATATCCTTAAAATACAAACCAAGTATCATAAATTCTAGTGTCTTTGGAATATGAGGTTCATAAAAATGTAAACATGGAACCAAAATAAAAACATCTTTTATTTAAGATTCATAATGAGCTCCTAATTTCTTCTGGGCTTTTAGACCTTCATAGGGAAACTTGGGGAGTACATGAATAAAGGGATGAGCTAAAAAAATAACAGTAAGGGTATAAACATATAAAAAAGCATAAAACATGGGTTAAAAGGCATAACACGATGACATAAAAGGATGGAACACGAATTAACATAAGGAATAATAACATGTATAACATGGGATCATGTAATCATGGAATCATAGGAATTTGGAAACAATATACAACATGATATAAGAATGTGTCAAATAAAACATCAAAGATCAATTCACATTGTGGAGCATGGGTCAAGGCTAACTTTCAAGACCATTGCACATGGCAGACCAAGTCCCATAAAGGAATCAGATTTAATCCCAGTCCGAACATGATGTATCATGAGACTAAACATTACACAATGCATTTGAGCCCTATCTGGGTTCATCCATCATAACATGTTCATGTATATGTGTTCCACATGAAGAATCAAACATAATCATAATGATTACCCATGGAAAGCAATGGGCATAATAATCATTTCATAGAGTATAATAATGTGTGTATCCTAAAAATGTCCATGAAATAATGTATTAAAATAATAAATGGACATTAATAAGTGAAAATAGTTATATATAATTATAAATTATGTTCATCTAAATTTAAAATTTGTGAAAATATTGTTCAAGAAACTTTATAAACGAGCCACTTTAGTGCGGTTAAAGGGAACATTTTCATGAATCTTTAAAACAAAAAAATGAATAATTGTTTTTATAAAACTAGAAATTAAACAACAGAGTTTTTCATGATAAATTTATTTATTTTATAAAATAATGGTGGCTTAAAATGGATTATGGATTTAACTTTAAAATGGGTAATAAATGAAGAAGTTCCCTTTAACCAGGCTTGCTTTTCAGGAGGAATTGAGAAGGGAACCTTATAAAACATGTGTTTCCCCATAAAATGAAGAATAATTGGGATATAAACATACATTTGGAACATACATACCGAAATTAATAATAGTAAATAATATGAAATTATAATTAAATTGGGTTAATGATAGAGTAAGCATAACCCGAAATAAAAAATGGAGCTTCGGTGAGAATACCTTACCTTATGTACAAAAGTATTATTCACTTGTACTTAATGTCCTATATTATCAAATTAAATCCTTCAATTAATTAATAAATAAACATTTATACATTTATTTTATTAAGTTCATTTATGGCCTTTTTTATGAGTTATAAGCTATAATTCCATCGTTTGGGATCATTTATTTACTTGGTTTTCATGATCGGTTCACCTGTATATGTGTATGGAAGATCAGGTAAAATGAGAATATTTATCCATAATTTAAAATATATAATATTAATGGACATAAATAATATTAAATGTTCATACTTTTTTTTTCAAATATGAGGATGATTTGTTAATGATAACCACTTAGATCATTTTGGGAGTTTTTCGATCATCACAAACAAGTTTTGTTATATTATTTTATAATATATATATATATGTTAGTTAAAAAAATAAAATGGTTTATGAAATAAATTTTAAAATATTTTTAAACCGTTATAATGTTTTTAATACCATCCTTGAAGGTGGTAATGTAAAATTAAAACTCATCGTCTATGAAGGCGATAAATCAACACATTTGGGATGATGTTTTCACTTTTTAGAACAAAAAGGGAAGAGAAGAGAATTGATGGTTGATATTACAATAACATAATAAAATTAAATTATATAAAATATAATTGGGTTATAATTCCACTTTAGGATATTTATGTGAGGAGATAATAATAAAATAGAAGAAATTGAAATGTAATTAAAAGAAAACGAAATAGGATTTTAGCCTAGGAACAAATTCTCCATGAGAACATCCTTAGGGAAATTGGGTTTGGTATTCTGTTGAAAAAGGCTCCTAAAATGGTGCGAGAGTCTTGTGAGAGTATTTATTAGAATTTGTATAATATTCAAGGCTTTGGAGGTGTGAATAAAAGGGGTGGTTAGTGGTTGTATTTATAGTGGGACGAGATGAGTGTTTTTGATTAATTTATTCATTTATTTATTATTTTGGGTCAGGACAATGAATAATGTGGATTATTGTGACTAAGTATAGTAATTAGTTCATTTATGTACAAAAAAATCATTCTTGAATCATCTATACATCATCCATGACTAAAAAATACATGAATTTATCATAAACTCTAAATTACCATATTTCAATATTCATAAAAAATTCAAATATTTTAGAAAAATTCTAAAAATTCACCCTAAACATTTTTTGACATGTATATTTCAAAAATGGACTCCATTTTATGAATATAATTCTCTAAATATGTGAAATTTAATTTTTAATTTAAATATTCAATTATTTGGAAAATACTAATTTTTAAATTATAACTGATTTTATAAAACATTGAAAAATTAATTAAGGTCTCAAAAAGTTATATTATAATCATAAGACAACATAATAATAATTTATGAATCTATTTTATTAAAATAAATTTTCTTTAAAATCATTATATTAATTATAAAATTGTAAAAAAAACATTTACGTTTCACAAAAATATCAATACGTAATTTGACATTTAAATAAAAATATTTACTTATTCAATGAAATAAATATATCGTATTTTCCTTTACAAGATGAATAAATTTTATTTATACTTTCATAGGTGAGGTTACTATTCTATTTAATTGGTTACTATTATTTATGGTCACATTACTATTCTAAATTCCATGTTACTATTCCATTGGTTTAGGTTAATTAATTTATATAAATATCTCTTATTTCATTCATTCATCACTTATAAAGTCTTTGTTATGTTCTCTATGTGATTATTTTTGATTTATACTATATAAAATAATTTTAAGAATTGAAATATCATTGATAGAATTATGGGTCATTATAGGAGTTATGTATTCTCCTAGAGTGACTAGAACTTGCATCAATAATAGTGGATTAAATTATTGAAGGATTGTGAATTTGAGATTTATTATATGTGAGGAAAGGGTAATTTTATAGCTTCTTCACTAAGAATAAAGTCACTTAGTGATGTTGTGCATGAATCAAGAGATTCTTAGAGAGTGATGGAAGAACTATCAATGAAACATCAAGATATGTGAGAGGTTAAAGGTAGAGGTTGTATTTTTTAGATGAAAGTTCATGAATATTTGGTGTAGCAGGTAGAAGAGTCTGAGTTAGGGGATTATAGGGTATAAGACTAATGGGACTGTGTTGTTTATGGGGTTTCCTCTAATGGTCGGTCTAAGGATGGATGAAATTGGGTGTTATTCTCAGGAATGATTTTTGTTTCTTCAGTGATTAATTATATGGTTCTATATGAGTTCCATATATTTCCTTTTGTGGTATATCCTAGTGTGAAAAATATACAACAGGATTTGATAGGTCCATTTTGGTGGCCTAGATTGAAGAATGCAACTATAAAGTTTGTTTCTTGATGTTTGGTTTTCTAGAATGTGAAGTCTGAGCACTGTGTTCTTCGTGGTTTACAACATCCGTTAGATTTTCCATAGTATAAGTGGGAGGAAATATCAATGGACTTATTTAAAATTTTACCTTGAGACAAGGGAGGATATGATGAGATATGGGTGATAGTGGATCATTTCACAAAATATTCCCACTTTATAGTGATCAGGGAGTTGGGATCAGTGGATGTTTTTTTAAGGTTATATATGGAGGTGGTGGTGTAACTCCATAAAGTCTGTAGGATGATAATATATTATTGAGATCCTCATTTTACCTCTATTGTGTAGAGAGTTCTCCAACATGATTTTGGATCTTAGTTATTCCTTAAATTGTTTTTTTCATATGTATACAGATGGTCAAACAGAGCAGACCATCTAGACTCTTAAAGACAAGTTGTGCTCGTATGCCCTAGATTTTGGATGTTCGTGGATGAGGAACCCACCATTGGTTTAGTTTTATTAAAATAATAGTTCCCAATCCACCATTGGTATAGATACATTTAAAGATTTATATGGTTTCTATTTATATATCTATTGTGAAGGACTAGTTTTAGAGAGATAAAAATTATTGAGCAAGATCTAGTATAGAATATTATAGAGATGGTTTGGGTAATTAGTGAGTGGATGAATGTAGTGTAGGATCATTATAAATCCTATTATGATCAAAGGAGGATACCTATGGAGTTTTAAGTTGGAGATCACGTGTTCCTGAAGTTGACTCCTCATCATGGGAAGCAAATGTTTGGTCATGGGATTAATATTTCTAACCATTTTTTGGGCCTTTCAAGGTGTTGGTTCATGTTGGATCCATGAAATATTGGATAGAACATCCCATAAAGATGAGTTGAATATATCAT
Organism: Viscum album; assembly: GCA_963277665.1. Taxonomy (NCBI): domain Eukaryota; kingdom Viridiplantae; phylum Streptophyta; class Magnoliopsida; order Santalales; family Viscaceae; genus Viscum; species Viscum album. Next base: position 650,940,927 of record OY728119.1, read on the forward strand.
GTTTTTCATGTTTCATAGATCCATCATTATCTCAATGATGACTATCATTTCATCCATTAGGGTGAGATCTATTTTAAAGATGACGTGACCTTCATGGAGTAGCCTTTGGAGATCTAGGACTGCCATGAGAAGGTGTTGCACGAGCATGATATTCCCTTGGTTCATGTCTTATGGAAGAATGATGGAATAGAGGAGAGTAAATGAGAACATGATTCATAGATGCACGTTTAGTGCGCTAATTTATTTGATTTTTAGATCATCTCTTATAACACTATTCTCTTGTAGTTTTTGACCTTTCTAGATAATGAGATGGTATCCTCTTGTTTCTTGTTTTGGATTTACCCTTATTTGAGAGGTATCTCCCCTAGGATAGTGTTTAGGAGTTATTTGTTAGTTTTTAACATGTTTAATTTGAGTATGGTGGTTGGGATCCTGTGAGAGTTATCTCACAAGGTAGATATTCGAATAACCCCCTTTTTTTCTCTCTAGATTGGGTTTTGGATTCTCATTGATGAGAACTGGTTGAGTGGTATCTAATTTAAGTAAACAAATATATGTATTACAACCCTTTTAATTTTTCTTATGCTCATGGTTCTCTTATTAGGTATGATGTGAGTCTGGAGGTGTGTGGATACTGAATGATAGAAATAGGGAGAATTCATGGAATGTAAATATTTCATGATGTGTATTCGTATTTAACAACTTGTTCAGGATAGTTCATCAGGAATTACATGGATTTAATATTTTTGGAATAAATCCTTTATGGCTATGTGTTTTTTGTTCATATCTAGAGACTGATATTTACATGATGTGAAAATGGGTTTCACACCGTGCAAATTTCCTATATAATGCACCTATAAAGGCAACAATGGATTAAGTTTTCCTCAAACCCTATTCCTTGTATTGTTTTCCAACTGGCTGATGACCCTCTTCCCATGAGTTTTTGGATTCCTTTGATGGGGATCAATACTTGGATTCGGCCTTCAATCTGTGAGGATCCAATGTGTGTTCCTTCATCATTTTCTTATGTGCTCTCCTTGAATAGTCTCATTTGATTATGTTTCTTCTTTCCATACTATAGAGCTTAATGTCCAATATTATAATGAGGTTTCTTTGTTGTTTTAGGTGTGTTTTTATCCCTATGTCGTTAGGATATCATAATTTCCTCATGGGAGAGGTGATCAGAGATCCGTAATGTTGGTCCGTTCCTATGTGAAGAATATTGATGGCTTTGAGGTAGGGGATTCATTTATTCTATATTTATTTATGTGAAATCATAAATAGATCATGGTTTAGCCTTTTGGGTGGAAATGTATTTGACCTAATAATCATTTAAATGGATTAATAATTAATTGTTTGTAGTTATCTCAAGTTCAAAATCTGTATACCTCAATAGCAGTATGCCTCATAATTTTCTAAATAGTGTGATATCTATGATATGATTTGTTAGAATATGCTTGGAGTAGCTTGTATAAATTGGTAAATAAGGTAAAAATGAAATTAATTGATAATTAAATAACTTAATAATAATTAAAAAAGTTGAATGTTCATAATCTAGTGCTTGATGTAATTTGATGGTAATAAAATTGATGCAACGCACATGAATAATTGAAAATGATCTTTCATGTGATTAATGTAATTTATAAATAGTGTGAAGTATGGTTATGATTATTGACAATAATAAAAAAGGAATTTTAAATTAAATTGGTACTTCTCATAGTTTGATGAAGCTCGTTAAAATTCTAGAGTCTAGGTTTAATCTTTGGATATCTTGTTATATCATGGTGCCTTAGGTTGTCTATAGTTGGAACCTATGAATAATGAATCGGTTAATTCAAGATGGAATAAAAAATAGTTGCTTGATAAAGATATATGCTTGGTCCTAATCTTCATGTCTCCTTGAGAAGGTTGATTTCCTTGATTTTAGTGCTATGAGAGCTCATTTATGTGTGAAGGCTAGATGCATAGTTTTTAGGGCCTAGATTTCCTTGTTGGCTATGCTTTTTTGTTCCTAATACTTTTGTGATGTGCTCTAGTTTTGAGCTTCTCTATATAATTTGAGATGGGGTAGGGAGTCTTGGATGTGATTTGAGCATGGTATGGTTGAGATTAGGTTAGATGATGTGATATGTGAGAGGGGAGTCCCATATGATGTGGTGTCAGTTGACACCTATGATGAAGAGATGCATTGGGATATACATATGGGTTTCGGGTATGGCACTAGAGATGATTGAATAGGCAGATGATGGGATTACCAATTGATGTGATTCTAAGAGATGGTATGATTTCTTGTGAATATGTTTAATGGTTAAGGGTCATGTTTATTGTTTTATCTATACTCCTTTACCCAGACTTTATGTTGTTGGGTTTTCTTGATTTCATGTTTTCTACTAGTGGTAGCTTAGGTTAGTTTTCTTAGAGTACCTGGATTATGGAATTATACTAGTATTAAATAAATAATTCTTAAACGATGAGGTTTTAAATAATGTAATGAAATGTTTAAAAGATGATAATCTTGATAAACCATGTGTAACACCCCAAGATTTCATAGTAAGTTATTTTTTTTAAAGTAATTCAATATCTTGCACTACACGCCACACCGAGTTCGAGTGCACCACGACTTACCAAACTAGACGTTCAAAATCGGTTATGAATATTATTAATGGAATTTTTAATTTTATATACTCTATATAATTTCAGAATCCATATTATGTGTTTCTTAAATATAATATAAGAAAAATTCATTTTTCTAGATAAAATATGTATTTTTCAAAAAATGCAATTTTTCCACATTTTAATCGAAAACCCTTTTAAAAACAAATGTTTGACACTTATATATATTCAATTTAAGGAAATTAAATTCTCATTTAGAATCAGGACATAAAATTTATTTTGGATAAATTTTTGGTACTTTTCTGATAACTTTCATATTTTGATGAATACTGCAAAATAGTAAATTTTAATTGAAAATAAATTTTTTAATCAAAATAATTTATAGTTTTAAATTATGAATTTGAATAGTTTGGAAGTATAATTATATTATATTTTTATCATTTAATACAATATAAGTCATTATAAGTAACTTCACATTTAAATTTGACATAAACACATGTCAATGTTTTGATAATTTTTAAATTTTAAAACCCCAATTTTTGGTTTTGACAACGGGATTTAATTTTAAATTAACTAATAAAACTTCTATGTTTTAAATTTTTTAAAATAGAATTCATTTTTTAATTCAGAATATCAAAATTAGCTTAGGTAATTTTTTTGGTGTTTTTCTGAAAACATTCAATTTTTGATGAATAGTGAAAAACAATGCGTTATTGTTTAAAACCGACTTTTTATTTAAATAATTATTTATTTTATTTAAATTTATTTTTAGAAAAATAGAAATATATTAACTATATAAGTTCAATTTAATTCATTCGAGTTGTTTTTTAATAAAATTAGATGTATAAAATTTTATTGAACTTTTTACTATCTTTTACCCACCTCCTATGAGCATTTGTAAATTTGCATAAAACTTATTTTTTCCACTTTTGTGAGTTGAATTTCCAAAATCTGAGAGACACGGTTAACATAAATAATTAAAATGTGGTTCAATAAGATGAAAAGAATTTTTTGGTGAATAGTAACTTTTGATTTTTATTTACCACGGTTAAAAGTAAATAGGGTAATTAAGGGTAAAAATGATATTATAATTTCCCAAACACATGTCCTAATTATATTGGATAGGTGTAATTAGATAGAAAAACCTTAGGAATAGAATATTATCCTCTTTTTTCCACTTGAATTAGATTATGACATTTATTATTATTTTATTTAAAGAAGAGTTAAATGTGTTAAATTCAAAGTTTAATAAATAAAACACTTTAAATATAGGGTTAAAAATAAGATAAATTAGAATATAAATATTAATTATAAAGTTAAAAATATTTCATAAATAATTTAATTTTATTTATATATTTTAGACATTAAATAATTTAAATTATATATGACACAATAATGATGCAGTAATTACCTTATTAATGAAATATTAAAATAATTGATATCATAAATATCCAAATAATTGTAAATTGAGACTTATGATTAATTACACTAATTTTATAGTATAATATGACATGTTAGGTTTGATTAAATAAATTTTATTCGAAGTGATCAAGTTGTTATGGCTTTCAAAAAAATCAAATACTATATGGTGTCAAAATTGTCAAAATTGAGTTTTTTAAACAAATACTATATTATTAATTGATTTAATATTTCTAAAAATATAAGGTTATTCAAAAGGAGTTAGATAATGTTATATATATTAATTATGAACCACTTGGGGTTCTCTTGGCTTGTTATAGTATGTTTATTAACCATATAATATAAAAATACAAACAGGCATGGTAAATGTAAAACTATTTAACTAAGAGTTAAATCTAAACGATATGTTTAATATGGTGATCTAAAGCTCTCTAAAACCAATTCGTTGAGAGTTTTTAAACCCATACCCACCTTATCCTAGAAATAAATTATTTTGGATTCATTAGAAACCGAAAATGATTTTATTATAAAATAATATTTCAAGATTTTCCTAAAGTGACCCTCACCTCTCATATAAAAGGGAACTTTCCCTTATCTTAATTTCATACCTCCAAAGCCTTTTGGCATGGCCAAACCCTTCCCAAATATCCTTCCATATTTACTCACATCAACCTTGAGTTCTTATTTTGATCATAAATCCAACCTAAGGATCCCTTTTGATCAACTCAAAAGGAAACACCCAAAGAAGAGGTAATAATTTCACCACCCTCTTTCCAGTTATTTTATTCTTCCACTTCTTCTTTAGTTTTTTTTGTTTCCATTCCAAAATAATAAATACATTAAATTCTACATACTGTGATTTTATTATAAATTTGGTACAACCATATTCATTATTCTATCCATCCTATAAATGACAAAGTCACCATACGTGCGTACGCACGGCTTACCGTCTCCATGTTGTGGTGTAGTTTGTTATTCAAACACTTAATTACTTGGATGGGTATAATAATGAGTACAAAAGATGTAAATAATAAACATAACATGTTAATGATTCTGTATATATTATATAACATCCAATTACATACAATTTCACTATCAATATAATGATATTGTCGCTCGTGCGTACGTACGGATTACCGTCTCCACGAATGCGGTGAGATTCATTCCCCATCGTAATAATTCAAGAATATTTTTCATTTTATTATTAAAAATAATGTTTAAGAACTTAATATCATTATGTATATTAATCAAATACATCATATACATAACAAACATGACTTACGTAACAAAACATATAAAGGAAAACGAATCAGTTAACAACCAAAACAATGATACTATTGAAATATCATTAACAAAGCAATAATAGATGATAATATCTGATATAATATTTATGTATTTGGTTATTTTATAATTTAATAACAATTATTTCACCATTATACAGGAGTTTAACCTAGCCTATACTAAGGGAAAGTACAAGGTAATGGGTTTCTCATCTCACTTTTAATTCTGTGGATTTCATTGTTCGCTACTTATTTATTGCATGTGGTGTATTACGTATTTCCATTTGATATATATTATCATTATTCTCTTTATATTCATGGTATTCTATGATTAATTTGGTGATTATTAACTTTTTTTTCATACGAATCTATTGATTACAACTTGGTAAGGGGTTTTCATCTCACTTTTATTCCCGTGAGATTCGTGCTATTTTTTCCACTATTAACTTTTGTGTGGTTTATGTACTACCCATGATTGTATTTTTCACATAATATAATATAATTTATGGGTATTTAAATCATCATTGGATGGTACTTCTTTCATGGGGTGTATGTTTCATATGTTACCAAATCGGTAAGGGAATTTCAAATATCAATTTAAAATTATTCAGTTTTACGCAAACTTCATTGATTACTTTACTCCAAGATTATGTGTGAAATCACTGTTTATTTACTTATGTAGTAATTTTCACTCCCCTTTGTGTGTATATAATTTTAATACACATAATCACTCTGTTGATAAATTCTCATGTCATCAATATAAACTTGATAAGAGTAATTTTAACTCAATTTCTATTAATTGAGTTAAACATCCAAGTCATTGGTTTTGTTTTTACAAGAATATGTGTGAATTTACTCTGATTTATTTACACTGAATATACAATAATATTGCATGTATTTATATTTTTCAGAAATATTTTTTTCATTGATTTATCTTTAACCTAAGGATATGGTCTTTATAAAGGAATTCATCTCAACATACATTCCATTGAGACTTATTTGTTTTTATGCGCCAATTCACTTTTATTTGGTGTATATACTGTACTTTGACATAATATATCATGATTACCTTTATTATAATTATATTATAATGTTTTTATTACCTTAATTATTTTTATTCAGGTGTCTTTCATTTGCTTAGAAATTCTAAGTAAAATATCATTTTAAATGTTTTAAAAATTTATTCTTCTAAATATTTATAATTAATGTCCATGTTTTAAAAATGATTTTAAGGTTTTTTATATGGGCATTAATGTTTTAAAATTGAAATTCCTTTTAAAATCATCAATGTGTTATGGGACACTTTGATTCAAAAATCTATTTTTAACATCTTCAGGATAAATAGTGAGACTTTTAAATGTTTTCATGAAAAAGAGATATTTCTATCAAGGATTTTTACTGATCATTTTCAACTATGTCAACATCCTTTACAAGATATTATTCTTGATCAAGGTTGATTTATTATGATACAAATATTCCATACTGTATTGAAGGTTTTTTGATATTTTTTATTGTGAATGTGTTATTTTTATACCATTCATGGTTTATGAATAAAGTATTGACATTTCGTATGCTAGTTTTAATATAAATGTTTTTGTTTTCTTATACCTTTTCATATGAGGGATGAATTAGACTTAGTATGTGATAGGTGTAGTTCTCTATAGCTTCTCAATGCATCGGCAGGTCTCATTAGACTAACTAGTGTCTTGGCACAATGCCTTGAAAAAATCATATTTGTAGTCTTGGCACAGGGCCTTCACTATGTGGTTATGAAGTGTGACATTATGCATTCTATCATTATGAAATTAGTTATTGATATTTCATGTTATTATTAGACTAGTATAATATTCATGTTATTAAGTAAATGACATTATTTTGATTTATATTTGCCATATTATGATGATGTTTATGTTTAAAAGGATTTTTTTTCTTGTACATTGCCTTAAATGTTTATGCTTATTTATGAAAGTTTCCACTATATTGTTATCCTTAATGATCCTCTAAGACCAACCCTTTATTATGTTTTATTTTTCCTAGGAAGTAGAGAAGTATATTACAATTAAGCTATAGAAATAGGATAAGGAATATAAGAGTGTTCAAAGGGGAAACAATGTTATTTTTTTATTTTATGATGTAATGTAAAACTTATGTATGTATCTAGTACTTCCAAGTCTACTAAAGTGATCGGCCTTTCGGGACATTATTCCTTGAATCATGCTAATGTTATGTAATAATGCGCCGATTATGGGTAACTGGGATCGGGGCGTTACAGTTTGTATCAGAGGAAGTTTAGTACAAACATTGGAAAATAGATTTAGAAAAACTCTGATTAGAGCACATTACCCTAAGATAGACTTTGTGGATTAGTATAGAAGAACTTTCTAGAATTTTGGTAATGTAGATATTTTTTGAGTTTTCCAAGAAATACATACCTGTCTGGATACGAGCAAGTAGAGGCAGCTCTAGAACAGATGTATATATGAGTGAGAACTCTGACAAGGAGTTTCAGGCTTGACCCAGGACATCCTGGTACATGACAATGAGCATTGTTGAACTCTTGGTTAAGACACTCCCGAGGGATATGATTAGGTTAATTCCAATTTTATTTACAATAAAATTTTAAGGATTTTAATATAAGATGAGAATAAATAACCTTGGTTAATCCTAAGGTGTTATAGATTGAAAATAAGGTGTTATTATATTCTCTAAATGATTTTATGACTCACACTATGATTTCTTGTGTTAGTCAATGGCTGGATTCCAAGAATATCATAGTAACATTAAAGATGGTGTACAAGGTGGGAATGGTGGTGGAAATGAGAAACGAGATGAAATGTTGATAGGTGTAAAAGATATCGTGTTCATGACAATCAGTTTTACAAAAATATGATCAACAAAATATATATTAACCAACTCCCAGACTCAAAAAAGAAGAGAAAGGCGGTGAATAATAAGAGCTCCAGTAGTGGAGACCATGGAGAAAAGAAATCTTCATTTCCATCATGCAGGAAATGTGGAAGGATACACCTAGGAAAGTGTCTCAATACAACAATGAAATGATTTATGTGTGCGAAAGAAGGACATAAAGTAAACAATTGCTAAGAAAAAATGAAAATAACTATGGAAGAAAATAAAAATGATCCCAAGAATCCATTTACAGTCATTTTCCATAAATTTAGGGGACCTAGGAATTACCCGAATGAATGCCCTATTCTATAGGATAACCTCATGTTAAAGGAGGAACCTATTTGGAAATAAATGGATGGAGAAATTTTTAAAAGTATTAGTGCTATTTATTGATGGGATTACTTTGGAAGTCTTTTCTCTTGTATGTGTAACCCTGCAGTTTGTTTTGTAAAAATTCTATTTTAGTAAGGATTATATTTTCTATTTTTTATATAGTTATAAATAACCATTTGGGTTTATATGATCTCTGAATTTTAGGTAATTAAATGTTATTAAATTTTGGGGTGAAAATGCGAGGTATGAGATAAAATTTGTGGTGAAATTATGTTATATGGTTATTTTGAGTAATTTATTTCATTTTGGAAATGTTATAAAATATAGTTCTTGAAAAAGGAAAACATGCAGACCATGTGACAACCCATCACATCAGACAAAGCTGCGAGAATCGAACCCACAACCAGAGTGAGATTTGGATTTGTCTCCTACCACTAGATTACGTGAAGTCCCTGGTTAGTGTGACTAATTATTTTTAGTTAAATTATTTTACTAATCAATAATAAGTTGATTTGGGATATTATGTCTTATCAAATTTTTATAATTAGTATAGGAAAATTATTTGGTGATTAAGTGCTAAATGTTATTTTGGAAGACATTTGATCTATTGGGAACACTATATGCCTAAGGAAAATTGAATACTATGGGATTTAATTTGAGGAGTAATGGTGGATTTTTTTTCTATGTTTTTATTGTGGATTTATAGCAATTTGGGTTATTTATGGAAATAATTAACCTATCATAGAGAATATGCGATTATGTTAATTACATTTAAGTATGGGACTTTAAGAGTAGTAGATGTTATTTGGAGATACAATTGAATGTGGAAGACTAAGTAATCAAATTCTTCTATGTTTTGGATTTCAATATTAGTTTTAATTATATTGAAGGATTTTAGGGACAATTTTTTATTGAATAGTATTTATTGGACTTTGGCTATTGTTGGTTTATTTTTTGAAATTAAGATTAATATTTCTTTCTCTAAAGGATGATCCTTTTTAGGGATCATCTGATCTGGTACTAACCATTTTGGTTTTAGTTAATCTTTGAATACAAGGTAAATAAATTGTTTATCCTTTTTGGATCATCTGATTTTCTAGAAATTTATTCTAGCGCTTCAGGTGTGACCAAGTCATCTTGAATACTCATCGTTTCAAAAAAAGACGAGTTAGTGGTAAAAGTTTATTAAAGGATGAAACTCTACATAAAAAGTAAGTATATCTCTTTATGTTCCTATTCAATCTCATAAATAAATTCCTCAAATTTATGAAATGGAACTTAAAACAAAAAACTTGGTCCGTTTACTTTTCCTACTGGGAAACTAATGACTGTTTATCCCATCAAATGTTTACAGTTTTCTTGTTTTTATCTTTCTCCTAATTATGATTTCTATCACTCTCCATCAGAACATGACACTTAGTTTATCTTCCATATCCATGTTTTCCTATATGGAATCCTCGTATGGGTTATCTTAGGTGACCATTGTACTTCTCTTTCTTTCTGTTAAAGTGATAGTTTTATTGAATTTTTTTTTCTGATATGGGACTTTTAATGTCGTTCCCAAGCCCAATTTTAAAATTTTGTGGATGAAATTTCCAAAATAGGGGAAGAATGTGACACCCCATGATTTCATAGTAAGTTTTTTTTCTTTAAATTAATTTAATAACTTGTGCTACACGCAACACCGAGTTCGAGTGCCCCATGACTTACCAAACTAGCCGTTCAAAAAGCGGTTATGAATAGTATTAACTGAATTTTTAATTTTATATACAACATATAATTTCGGAATCCATATTATGTGTTTCTTAGACATAATATATGAAAAAATTCATTTTTTAGATAGAAGAAGTATTTTTCAAAAAATGAAATTTTACCACCTTTTAATGGAAAACCTTATTAAAACCAATATTTGACACTTTTATATAATAAATTTAATGAAATTAAATTATTATTTAGAATTAGGAAATAAAAATTTATTTTGGATAATGTTTTGGTACTTTTTTGATAACTTTCATATTTTGATGAATACTGAAAAATACTAAATTTTAATTGAAAAAAACTTTTTTAATAGAAATAATTTATTGCGTTAAATAATTAATTTGAATGGTTTGGACGTATAATTAGATTATATTTTTATCATTTAATACAATGTAGGTCATTATAATTAATTTCACATTTAAATTTGACATAAACACATGTCAATCTTTTGGTAGTTTTTTCTTTTTAAAAAACCGCTTTTTGGTTTTGACAATGGGAATTAATTTTAAATTAATTAATTAAACCTTTATGTTTTGAATTTGTTAAAATATAATTCATTTTTTAATTCAGAATATCAATATTATCTTTGGGTAAAATTTTGGTATTTTTCTGAAAACATTCAATTTTTGATGAATAGTGAAAAACACTTTGTTATTGTCTAAAACCGACTTTTTATTTAAATAATTATTTATTTTATTTGAATTTAATTTAAGTAAAAAAGAGATATATAATACCTATATAAGTTCAATTTAATTCATTAGAGTCATTTTATAATAAAATTTGATGTATAAATGTTTATTGAACTTTTTACTGTCTTTTACACACCTCCTAGGAGCATTTGAAAATTTTCATAAAATGTAATTTTACCACTTTTGTGAGTTGAATTTCAAAAATCCGAGAGACACAGTTAACATTATTAAGTAAAATATGGTTAAATAATTTGAAAATAATTGTGGGTGAATAAGAACTTTTGACTTTTATTTACCACTGTTAAAAGTAAATAGGGTAATTAAAGGTAAAAATGATATTATAATTACCCTAACACAAGTCCTAATTCTATTGGATAAGTTTAATTAGACCATAAAAAACCTTAGGAATAAAATATGATCCCCTTTGGTCCACTTGAATTATATTAGGAGATTTATTATTATTTTATTTAAAAAAGAGTTAAAAGTGTTAAATTCGAAGTTTAATAACTAAACCATTTTTAATATAGGGTGAAACATAAGATAAATTCAACTATAAATATTCATTAGAAATATAAAATTATTTCATACATTATGGTATTTTATTTATAATTTTTAGTCACAAAATAATGTAATTTATATATGACACAATGATGATGCAGTAATTACCTTATTAATGAAATATTAAAATAAATGATATTATAACTATCCAAATAAATGTAAATTGAGACTTCTGATGAATTCCACTAATTTTTAGGTTAATATGACATGTTATGGTTGATTAAATAAATTTTATTCTAAATGATAATGTTTTTATGGCATTCCAAAAAATCAAATACTAAATAGTGTCAAAACTGACAGAATTGTGTTTTTAAAATAAATACTATATTATTAATTGATATAATATTCCTAAAAATATAAGGTTAGGAATAATGACTTAGATAAGGATATATATATTAATAATGAACCACTTGGGGTTCTCTTGGCTTATTATAGTATTTTTATTAACCATATAATATAAAATACAAAGAGACATGGTAAATGTCAAACTATTTAACTAAGAGTTAAATAAATAAGATAAGGTTAATATGGTGGCCTAAACCTGTCTAAAACCTATTGGTTGATTGGTTTTCGACACATCCACACCGTATACTCCAAATAAATCATTTTTTATCCATTAGAAACCTAAATTTATTTTATTATAAAATAATAGTTCAAGCTTTTCCTAAAGTGACCCTCACCTCTCTTATAACAGGGAATTTCACTTTCTCTTAATTTAGAACCTCCAAAGTCTTTTGGCTCGGCCAAACCCTAACCAAATATCATCCAAACATCCCTCACATAAACCCTGAGTCCTTACTTTGATCAGAAATCCAACCTATGGAGCACTTTTGATCAACCCAAAAGGAAACATCCAAAGAAGAGGTAATAATTTTACCACCTCCTTCAAGTTCTTTTCTTCTTCCACTTACGCTTTATTTTTTTGTTTCCATACCAAAATAATAAATCCAGTACCTTATAAAGTCTATGATGTTATTATAAATATGTTACAACCATATTCGTTATTCTATCCATCCTATAAATGACAATGTCACCATACGTGCGTATGTACGACTTACCGTCTCCACGGCGTGGTGTATTTTTTATTCAAACACTTCATTATTTAGATGGGTATAATAATGAGTATAAATGATGTAAAAAATAAATATAACATGTTAATTATTATGTATATATGATATACCATACAATTACATACAATTTCACCATCAATATAATGATATTGTCGCTCGTGCGTACGTACGATTTACCGTCTCCACGAACACGATGAGATTCATTACCCATCATAATCATTCAAGAATAATTTTCATTTTATGATTAAAAATAATTTTTAAGAACTTAATATCATTCTGGATATGAATAAAATACTTCCTATACATAACAAACACCACTTACATAACAAAACATATAAAGGAAAAGGAATCAGTTAACAACCAAAACAATGATACTGCTGAAATATCATTAACAAAGTAATATTAGAAGATAATATATGATACTATATTTATGTATTTGGTTATTTTATAATTTAATAACAATGATTTCACCATTATATAGGAGTTTAACCTACCTTATACTAAGGAAAAGTACAAGGTAAGGGGTTTCTTATCTCATATTTGAATCCGTGATATTTCCATTGTTCGCCCCTTATTTATTGCACGTGGTGTATTATGTACTTACATTTGATATATATTATCATTATTATCTTTATATTAATGTTATTATATGATTAATTTGGTGTTTATTAAGTTTTGTTCATAGTAATCGATTGATAACAACGTGGTAAGGGGTTTTCATCTCACTTTTAATCTCGTGAGATTCATGCTATATTTGCCACTATTACCTTTTGTGTGGTGTTTGTACTACCCATGATTGTATTTTTTGCATAATATAATTTAATTTATGGGTATTTAAATCATCATTTTATGATCCTTCTTTCATGGGGTTCATGTTTCGTTTGTTACCAAATCGGTAAAGGAATCTCAAATTTCAAATTCCACTAATTTGGTTTTACGCAAACTTCATTGATTACTTTACTCCAATATTATGTGTGAAATAAATATTTATTTACTTATGTAGTAATTTACACTCCCATTTTTGTGGATATAATTTTTATTCACGTAATAAATCTATTGATAAATTCTCAAGTCATCGATATAAACTTGATAAGAGTAATTTTAACTCAATTTCTATTAATTGAGTTAAACATCCAAGTCATCGGTGTTGTTTTACAAGAATATGTGTGAATGTACTTTGATTGATTTACAATGAATATATAATCATATTTAGTGTAATTATATTTTTCACACATAATTATTCCATTGATTTATCTTTAACATAAGGATACAATCTTTATAAAATAATTCATCTCAACTAACATTCCATTGAGACTTATTTGTTGTTATGCACCAATTCACTTTTATTTAGTGTATATACTGTAATTTGACATAGTATATCATGAATACCATTATTATCATGATATTATAAAGTTTTTATTACTTCAATTATTTGTATTCAAGCGTCTCTCATTTGGTTAGGAACTCTAACAAAAATATCATTTTAAATGTTTTAAAAATTTATTTTTCTAAATCTTTCTCATTAATGTCCATGTTTTAAAAATGGTTTTAAGATTTTATTTATATGTACATTAATGTTTTAAAATTGAAATTTATTTTAAAAGATTCAAATTTGTATGTGACACTTTGATTCAAAAATCTATTTTTAACATCTTCTTAATAAATAGTGAGACTTTTAAATGTTTTCATGAAAAAGGGATGTTTCTCTCAAAGCTTTTTACTGATCATTTTCAACTATGTCAAAATCCCTTATGGGATATTATTCTTGATCAAAGTTGATTTACTATTATACAAATATTACATGATGTATTGAAGTTTTTGTGATATGTTTGACTGTGTATGTGTTATTTTTATACCATTCATGCTTTATGGATAAAGTATTGACATTTCTTATGATAGTTTTAATACGAATGACTATGTTATGTTTAAACGTTTTCATATGAGGAATGAATTGGAATTAGTATCTAACGGGTGGATCCTTCTATTGATCCTCAATGCATCGATATGTCTAATGAGACAAACCAGTGTCTTGGCACAAGGCCTTGAAAAAATCTTATTTGTAGTTTGGAATAATGCCTTGACTATGTGGTTATGAAGTCTGGAATTATGAATTCCATCATTATGAAATTGGATAATGATATTGCATGTGATTATTTTACTAGTAGAATATCTGTGTTATTAAGTAAATGGAATTATTTTGATTTATATTTTCCATATTATGATGACGTTTAAGTTTAAAAGGCTTTTTTAGTCTTGTACATTGACTTAAAGGTTTATGCTTATTTATGAAAGTTTCTGCTGTATTTTTATCCTTACAGAGCATCTAATATCACCCCATTCTTATGTTTTATTTTTTCTAGGATGCCAAGATGTATATTATAGCTAACCTGCAGAAATACGCTAAGGAATATAAGAGTATTTAATGGGGGGACAATGTTATTTTGTTTATTTCATGATGTAATTTAAAACTTATTTATGTATTTAGTACTTTCAAGGATAATAAACTGATCGGTCATTCCGGACATGATTCCTTGTATCATGCTAATGTTATGTAATAATTCACCGATTCTGGGTAACTAGGTTTACGGCGTAACACCTTGGACTCATTTTGGATTATGTCCAGAGGTCGTTAAATTTACTCTAATGATTAATGTAATGGGACATGAAATAAATCTAATGGTTAATGAATTAATTAACATAAAAAATGATAAAAAAGAAAATAATTAATTTAATGTATCTCTTTAAAATTCTTGTTTTCTTATAGGATATTTAGTCTTAGTAGCGGCATCTGAGAGTCCGAGTGATGTTAGTTTTAGTTTAGTCTAATACTTGGTTATTACCATAGTGCTGTTGAGATATATATTATATCCTTTATATTCTATGATTTCATATTCTACCCCTCCCATGTCTGTTAGGGTGACTGAAACCCCGTGGACTCTAGGAGGGTGTTTTTCCACAATATCCTGGTGGGAGGATCCATGGCTGACAACCCCCCTCTATCCCTTCTCTCTTTTCTTGGTAGTTACTTATGATGGTATGCATGAAAGTTAGTTTCCCCATATATGTGAGTATAGGGATAATATATATTTGGGTTATTCACACACATGTATCCCTAAATATATAATCCAAAGGATTATTATAGGTATGATGTGTATAGGATTTGATGGATTGTGGTACCTTACTCTTTGTATGGGCTATAAAGGCTTGAGGTGTAATACTAATGTGTGATGCATATTATACTAGGTGTGGTGGATACTAGAACTACTTTGTTACTATATATGTATATGTGGATGGCCTAATGTGATGATGTGATGGATGAGGTGCATGTTATAACACCTTGACAAAGTGTCTTTGGGATGACCTATTTTTGAGAGAGATGGCTCAGGACGTGCAACATTGGGGAAAAGCAGAACACCAGTGGAGAAGTAGGAGTAGGGTGCCCTTGATGTTTCATTATTATAGTATATTCTCACTTATATGTGATACTTGGTGAGAGTTATCAATGATGAGGCTAGGAACTTTGTATACCTATTTAGGTTATGAGTTAGTTTCACTATTGTTCACTATGCTTTAGCATGATTTCTTTATGTTTTTCATGAGGGTCTTCAAGGAGGATACTAATGAGTATAATTTTATGCTCTCCCTAAATATACGTAACTATTATTCAGGTAAGAAGAAGTAAGTTGGAGATCTGGTTGGATATTACTAGCTTGTGGTTTTTGTAGGATCTGTTTGGGATTCATGGTCGTCGTTGTGTTTACTTTTTGGTACTTGTAATTTTCCTTTCAGTTATTATAGTACTATGTGAAATCCATGTTTTCACTTGGTATTTCTTTATATTTGTATATATATATATATATATGTTTGACATGGTTTTGATTGGTGTATTTGTCTTATCTCTCTCTTCCACATGTTCTCATAGAGGGTAATGCCTCCCATATGCTTGTTTATTATACCCTTTGTGCTAGTTACCAACTAGAGGCCTACTAGAGGTGGGACTTGGGGATTCACTATTTATATCCCCAAATGGAATAAAATTTACATACTTCCAACCAAAAATTCATTGAATTTATAAATATGGAAGTTATTTCAAAACTAGATTAAATGGACTTTTTATATAAAATCATTTATATAAATCAATTTTTATGAACAAAAGAGTTCAATAAATCAATTGCATGTAATCATAAAATCAATCGTATCATAACACCATCTTGTGAGCCCTTTGGTATGTTAGTTTATAATAATAGGATCCTCAATATACTCATTGTGATTCTCATCTCAATTTGTTCACACATCCCACAACTCAGGCCGTCAGGTCTAAACACCCCATAAGGGATCAAATCATGTTGCGGTATGTTTATGTCAGTGTTTTCATCATCAATCAAGTTATTGGTTCTCATATTCTAGGGTTCATGTCCTAATTACCCACCAACTACCCAGAATCACATGTGCTTCAATAAAACAATCAATAAATCATTGGAAGATCAATCACTTCAAATCAGTTTTTAATTTTTTTTCCTAGTTTTAGTTTTCCAAATGGATTTTTAGTTCAAAACAAAATCATAGGTTTTCATCAAAATAATTCTTTTTAAAATCATCTTTCATTTTAATCCATTTTCGTCAAATGAAGGAAAATAATTTTACCAAATGAATTCCATTACAAGACATATTTTCTCAAATCATTATAACTCTCAAAACCAACCAAAGAAAGGTTTTATTTAAAAAACACCTTACTTGATGTTAAACATCAAATACACTTTAATTGAAAGCATATAAAATTATTTTTAAATTAAATTTGAATAAATAATTTCATGGGTTTTCAATTTTATGGAAGAACATTATGAAACTACATACCTTTAACAATAGATCTAATAGTTAAACCAACAAAATACGAATGCGAACAAAGAGTTGATGATGCGTAAGATCAAGAGAAAATACCTATAAACACAATATATAAAAACACAAATCCAATCCATCATCAATATGAGGATTGATCACTCTAAATGGAGAGAAGAGAAGAAAGGAGGGAAATCCAAAATGATAGGATATCACTTACCAGAGAGGAATCCAATTCTTCCACCGGAGATTGAATCTTAGAATAATAGAGTTCAACGGAGTTGAAATACCTCTAGGGAGGATTCAAGAGATAAAAGATTGAATGATATCAAAAAATGAATAAAAGAAAAATAAAACACAGATTCTTGTATATAAGTCTGTAAAAACACAGATCATGTTGCAGCCCCCATTACCATAATGTAGAAAGGTTGAAAATATCCATACCATAGTGCAATCTTCTCAGAGCACACCGCAACCACCCCTAGTCAACCGAACTCATAAGAACATGTGGTAATACTCTCCCAGATCCATTTAAATTGGGGTAAAGCTACACCACAACACAAGTACCACATCATGATTATGAAAAAATATGAAATATCACAGAAATGAACCAACCAATGATCCATGGTGTAGCCTTACCTCCATGTAACAACTATGTTGAAATAGTTTATATCATTGAAAAAAATCCTTAATTTCCCCTATATTGTGGCCATGTGTTCTACATTGTATCTTGGATCCTCTATGTCACATCCCATATAGGATGACACATCTCCCATTGACACATTTATATCCAGAATCCATTAAATCTAAAAAAAACACACATCCCCAAACTTTAGTTCATTTCCCCCATAATAATATCTTAGTCCTCAAAAATCCAAAATTTTACCCTAGTAATAAGGGAAAACAAAATAGTAGTCAATGAATATTTTAAGAAGGTAAAAAGATGTTACATATATTTTAATAAATTATTTTAAATTCATAAAAATATTTTCCTCTGCTAAGTGAATGGTATATAGTAAATAATATAAACCATTTTCAATTTATGGGTCACTTTTCCTTATATAGTAACTTTAATGACCCCTAAATAGTAAAACAACATTGTTGTTGTGATAATCGTTAAACAAGTTGATAGGGGGTCCGTTAAAACTAGAAGATAAGGGTAAAATAATCACATAAACATGTCTAAATTTTATTTAATGAGAGGATTTATAATTATCTACATCCGATAATTTAAATATATTAATTTTGATCCACATTAAAAGGAAAATTAATTTATATTAATTGAATACATTAAGTAATTACATGGGTTCCCCTCTCCTCTCTTATAATTGGACACCACCACTTCTCTCTTACTCATACATCATGAGCCACTTAACATGACCAAAACCTACCAAAATATATTAATAAATTCATTATATACATTATAGATGTGATGGTCCTCTTAAAAGACCATACATATGGTCCTGAAGAAGATATGAAAAGGATGTTCTTCCAAGAATAGGCATTCATCTCAACCAAGCATTTTCATTTTATATCTTCTACCACCTTCTATTCTGTCCTAACAATTTCAATATAATAACATCAGTATATAACATATAATTAGATGTTATTATGTAAATAGTATAACCTTATTCATATCATTTTACTTCAAATAATTATGATTTGTTAAACATAATATCTCATCTATATTATCACACCCTTCCAACAAATATAACCCCTTATGGGATATCAATTAGGTAAGGAATACAAGGACCACCCAATGCCCACTTCCAATAGGTCATGGGATGGTGAAAAGCAATGAGGGTAAAATAATTATAAAAATGAGAGGAATTAAACTATAAGATAACATGTGGAAGAGATATCTAAGATAGATAAAACATTAAAATCATACTCATAAATAAAAGACAAATCCCAAGTACATACATTTAATGTCATACACAACTAAAACATCTGGAAACGAAGACTAAAAATACCAAAAAGGTAAACATGGTAGAGACCACAAATCCTAAAAAAATAATGCTGAACCACAAGCTAGTAATATCCATCCCAATAAAAAAATTATATTTATAACATAAGAAACAACATATCTATACACAGGGTGAGAATAACAGGTATACTTAGTATGATCTTCCAAGAAGCCTCTCATACAAAAGAGAAATAAAGCATACTAAAGCCCAGTGCACAATAAGTGAAACTAACTTATCACCTAAATAAGTATACTATGTTAAAAAAATCAGCATGGATATCTCTCACTAAGTATCACATATAATTTATCATTATTATAGTAGTAAAACAACATGGTTACCCTACTATAACTTCCCTACTGGTTTTTTACTTTTCCCCAATGTCTCACGTCTTGAGCCATCTCTTTTCAAAAGAATCCAGACAAAAAATACATGGTCTAAGTATCAAAATTCTCATCTCATGAATCACATCATCACATCATCCCTTAAATATCTCCATATATTAGCCGAGTAGATTTTGGGATCCACCATAGCCCATATATCAATATCTTACATTAGGTATTGTACCTCAATCCATAAAAATCCATACACTGAGTAACGTACCTCGATCCATCACAACCCATACGTGACAAACCTATAATAATCCTTAGGATACTATATTCCTAGATACATGTGTTTTAAATAACCAAATTCCATTACAACCCTACACACACATAAATATGGAGAAACTAACCACCATGCATACTAGTACACGGTACTATAAAGAGAAGAGATAAGAGCCAAGGGGTAGTCCGCCATCTTTCCTTTTCTAACCTGGATGTTAGGGGAAAAACCCTCCCAAATTCCACTATGTATCCTTAACCTTTCAAAAATGTTGGGTTAGTGTATAAAATAATATAATATACTTGATATAACATATCTCACAACTGTATTATGGGCATAACCTTATTCTAGGATCAACTATAATTATTGTCACTTAGAAACCCAACTACTACTATTAGGGACTAGATATCCTATAAGAACACAATCATTTTAGAATACTTACATTAAATTACTTATTTAATTTTTTAATAATTTATCCTTAAATTAATTAATTAATTATACATTAGTTAACCATGAACTTTAATCAGAGTTATATTTCACGAACCAACAAAGTGGATTTTATTCCCTCTACGCATAATCTAACAAAGTGTACAATTTCTCAAGATTATCAACATTTTAATTTTAATAACCAAATATATGGGTTAAAAATCTATTAAAAATTATAATAATTCTTTAATTTTAGGTATTTATAGAAAAATTATTGATTAACTATCAAAGAGATGAAAAAACCAAGCACATCTGGCTACCTCAAGTAGTGGGAAAAGGAATGTAGATTAGAAAGAACTAGGTAAAGAGATATATTTAAATCATTATTAGTTAATACTAAGAGATGATGAAGTTTAACACTTATAGGTAACTTCTAAGATATATGATATCTATCCAGTTAAGTGATTCCATGATGAATTTTTGATATTCCACGACACCAATATAGTTTTTTGATGCTTGTTCCGAATTCTAATGGATTCTTTGCTAAAGGATTTTTTTCACATTTCACATGATTATTGAATTAAATTAATTTTGTATTATATTAAAGTTTTATTCCAATTATTATGATTTATGATCCATGTTTTTATGGTTATTAATTCTATAATGATATGCACATGCACTTTTTATTACTTGAATAGTCCCAAAAAATGACTTCAATGTTATTTGTTGGGTAAAAATTCCTCAAGGTAACATTCTAGAATTTTTGGTTCGATTGTGTATATTGACAAAGAAGGTTTACATGGTCAGTTTTGGAGTACTAGAGATATTTTTGACATGGTATGTTTACAAATATCTATGAAAAAGGAATGGATTCCCTAAAAGTGGTATAGAAAATTATGTACACTAGGTTATGTCGTTTCCTAGTGTTTGACAAATTTTTTAGATCCAAAATTTTAATGATGTTTAGAATCTAAAAAATTAGATTTCCTAGAATTCCTTATGAAAATATGTCAAAGGAATGAGTTTTGAAAAGATTGGAGATTGTGATGGTCATTTTTATAAGGTACACAAATTATAACGGTGATCTCCACGATTACAAGAAGCTTCCTAAACAATGAATTTTATTTGGAGCATTGTGAGATAGAAAGCATCACAACCGAATTAGGAGAGCCTCAATAAATGGTTTTTATTTGACTGGAAGCTTCTGTAATTGGTGGAAACACTTATAAATAGGCCTCTACCCTCTTCAGAAGTGTTTTGATACTTAATGAAGATTCTAAGGATCTAGATATGTGAAAGTGGTTCATTAAGTTTTTCCTTGTGAAAATATTCATAAAGTAAAGTGTCTATCTAAGGCTATAAATTCCATTTGAAATATATATGTATCGTGAAAGTGTTGATGTTTGTGAGGTATATAAAAAGATAACCGAAATAGAGGATCTCCACGATGTCTAATTAAGCTTCATGAAAGTAAGGTGTTTTGTGAAGGATAGTTTAGATTCATGAAATAAGTGAGATTCATGAAAAGGTGGTTTTTCTTTTGTGAAGGTTATTATATCTTCACAAAATAGGTGAGCTTCGTGAAGGAATTGAGCATTAAGAATGTGTTAAAAAAGGATTTCCCATTAAACCTGAGGTAAATTGATATTCATCAATTGGATGAAAGTGGAACTTCAATATAGCATCTATCTACAAAATAGGATATATTCATTAGTGATCATAAAGGGAGATCTATGACAATAAACTATGGGTGAATACCTTCAAAGAGTAGTGATAAAAGGAAGCAGAAAAAGGTGATCATTTCCAGTGGTACTGAGCCAGAGAAAGAGATAGAGGGAGTGACCCTTGGGAATGTAGTGAGTTAACCCTAAACCTTGTAAAGGAAGTGAGCCTGGGAATTGAAGTGGTCTAGCATAAACCTTATAATTTGGAAATGAGTCTTACTAGATTTGGTACATCAACACATCGTCGTTGTATGCTCCTTAGACATAGCCCAGTGAGGGTGAACCAAGTAAAATTGATGTGTCTCAGGAAATATTTAAATTATGTTTATATATTTCAACAAGAAATATGGAGAAGTGTGTTTTGTTAAACAATGAAAAATATATAAAGGGGTACTTATTTTAATCTATCATACCCTAATTCATGCCCTCTCTCAGGGTATTTAACCTTTTAGGATAAGAATTTGTATTAGAGAGAAAGGTTGAAAGTCATTGGTTCTCTCTCTGTTTATGAAATAAAAGCTATTAATCATAAATGTATTTTGATCTTTGTTGGAAACAATTTTAACATATGGAAGAATAAAATTCAATACTTATTTTGATCATTGGGTATGGATGTATTTATAGCTGAATTCATAGTATTTCTTCTAGTATAGACAATAATATTTTATTAGAAGCATAACATAAAAAATTCAACGGTGATTCCAAAGTAATTAAAGCTTTATGGTGATCCATATCTAATGATATATATAAAAAGGTAATGTCGTGTAATTCATCACATGAAATGTTTGAAATGTTGTTGAATATTTATGAGGGTGACTAAAAAATTAGAGAAGAAAAGATGCAGGTTCTATGGTACATGTATGAGGATTATAGAATGCACTATAATGAGTTTGTTGATGCATTATTTCAAGGGAGAATGTTATTTTTGGAATAGATTCATGGTCTTAGAGAAATTATTGAACATATAATAATTTTCAAGTGCATCTTAAAAATACTTCCACCTTAGTTCAATCAGAAAGTTTATGTATTGGAAGATAAAGATCCAAAGGAGCTAACATTGGATATCTCGTATAGTAATATTGTCAAATATGATATGATAAATGATAATAATGAGTTTGAGAAAAAAGGGAAGTCCAAAGAAGTGGAATTTAATGCCACCAAGAATCCCACCGTTAAATATGGTTATGAAGAAGAAGATATGGATGAGGTGATTTCATTACATTCCTCAAATATTCAAAAAGGAAAATAAATGTTCAAAGGGAAACTCCCTCTTGCATGATTTCTATGTGGAAAGGTTTGAAATATTACATCAAGGAGCCCAAAAAAGTTTTACGAAGATTATGAGGATGAATT
Source organism: Viscum album (assembly GCA_963277665.1). Taxonomy (NCBI): domain Eukaryota; kingdom Viridiplantae; phylum Streptophyta; class Magnoliopsida; order Santalales; family Viscaceae; genus Viscum; species Viscum album. Next base: position 650,964,460 of record OY728119.1, read on the forward strand.
CAAAATTCCCATGAAGAAGTCTCTAGCCTATGTAAAAGTTACGAAAATTGTCAATGTAAATTTATTTTAAAAGAAGAATATGCTTTCAAAATAAGATTCTAGTTTAGAAGAATCTGAGGCAGAAGATCTGGCACACTATAAGGATCATGAATTAGATTCTATGGTGGTAGTTGTGATAAATTCACAAATAAGGGAAGAAAGAGACAATGGTGGTGGATAATTCAAAGGAAGAGTTGACCTTTAGGTATAATTATAATCGATAATTAAAGAAATAGAAATATGGAGATCCAAAACAAAGAAAACCAACAAAATGGTTTACAATGCTATACTTTGTATGCAACATAAGGAATAAGAGAAGTCTGAGTTGAATAAAAAAATTTAAAAACTTAATTCTTCAATATTAGAGAGCCTAGAAAATGATTTTGATTACAAACTAAAAATAAAAGGATAAAAAATAGAAATGGATAATTTGACTATCATTGGAAAATAAAAAATCAAACATATCTAAGAGCTTGAAGATGAAGTTTTCAGTATGTGAAGGAATGTAAAATATTAGGAGAAACTCTTGATTTTTGGAAAATTATGAGATAAAGAAAATAGAAAAGGAAAAGTAGAATTGAAAGTTCTAGTAAATCATATAAAGGAGTGTTAGAAAAGAAAAACAATTGATCAGAATGATACGTCTGGTATGGGGATTGATCACAAATAGAAATAGGTAATGGTTGATGTCATACCACAAGAACTTACTCCAATATTGAATATTTATTTGGGTATGGATAAAAATCAGAATACTCATATAACCCAAGGGAGAAACAACAGTATAGTATTTCCACATAGGAATTCACCCCACATGAGATATTATTGTTGTGGAAATATGGGACACTCACAAAATATATATTCCATATCCAAGAGGTAAAAAAGGGAATAAGAAAAATAGAGACATACATACATAACACAATATTCCATAACATATTTTGATTTCCACTATTTCAGGTGTGAAGGATGTGGGCACATGGAAAGATACTTCTAATCTAAAATGCAGAGAAATGTGTTGAAGAGGAATTAATGTGGTCATAAGCAGAAATTCAATGTATCATGAAACGAGATGAAAATGATAAATTGGTTAGAAATATTTCAAGATGAAGTTTTTTCATCACACTTCAAGGAAGATCAATATTATCAATCCCTACTGAGTATGAAGTAAAAATTGTGAATCAAAAATAAGAGAGATGAACGAGAAATGGTTGCATAGATTTTCTTTTAAAGCATGATATTACACTAGAATATGGATTATTGATAGTGGATTCACCTATCATATGATAAGAAAAAATAAAACTATAATAGGAATCAAATAAAACAAGGAAGGTGTTATATGATTTGGTAATGATGAATTCATGGGAATTATTAGCTTAAGAAAAAACAAATTTGAGAGAAAATACATAAGATGTGTAGATTTCCTAGTTGTTTAAGTTCTCAGTCACAAACTATTATGTGTAAGTTAATTGTGTGACTCTATAAATACCATAATATCTTTCAATAAATTATGTGTCATCATGGAAAAAGACGGTGTAATGGTTTTATAGGGAAAACATACAAAATAGAATCTCTACCTTGGAAGAAGAGAAAGGATTTGTGTTTTCTATCCAAAGAAAGAAGAAAAAAAGTTATTCCATAAATTTCTTGTTCACTTGATCTAAACATAATTGGAATATCAAGAGAAATGTGATTATTATAAATACCTCTCTAGGTTATCACGTGATCATACTCATATAGGTGGTGGTTGTCAGCATGGGAAGATTATTCGAAAGACATATAAGGAAAAAGAGAAAAGGTCAAAAACATTTATTGAGTTGCTATATATTGATATGTGTTAAACTATTCCAAAAATATATATTTATGGGAGGATATATTATGTTCTATTTATTGGGTATTTTAGTATAATGTCATGGGTTTCAATCATCACCCACAAATATGATGTTTTAAATTGCATAACAACTCATCAAAGGGAAGTTAAAAATATTATATCAAATAATATGAAGTATCTAAGAAGAAAATGTAAAAAAGTTCACACTTATCCAAGTGGAGGATTATCTCTAGAAACATGGGATAATTCACCATGTGATAGCAGTAATAACTCCACTGAAAAATAGAGTTAGTGAGATAAGAAATCGGATTATCAACAAGATTTCTAAAACAATTCTCATTGAGAAAGACTATTAGAGAATTTTTTGGAAATAAGTAGTGATGAAATAAACCTAATCATAAAATAAAGAATTATTATGTCCAAAAGAAGAGAAGACACCATATGAGATATGGTATGGAATGAAGATTACGTTGAAGTACTTTCGATTCTTCAAAATTAAATGTTTCATTCTCAATAAGGAGAAACACATGATCTTTGAATCCCATAGAGATGAAGGGATATTTATTTTCTAATAAAAGAAAATAAAATTATATAAATTATTAAATAAGAGTATAGGAAAGGTAATTTAAAGCCATGATGTTAACTATAGTAGAGAATGAGAAGAATCTTTATAAAATACATGATCAGTCTCAGGATGATAGTGACAAAGAGATATGAAGATCAAGGGATGTTCCAGTTCTAGAGTATGATTCAGAAGAAGATTTTAATAATGAAAAGTATGATAAGAAACTAGTATTTGTACATAGAATTAATATAAGAGTTGAAATTCATAGTCATAACATAATTGGTGATCAGACAACGCCAGTACAGACATGAAGGATGAATATTATACAACAAGAATCATTATTATCATAGGTAAATCCAAAATATTTTCCAAAATTAGCTAGGGATGAAAAATGTTTTTGGATTATGAATGAAGAGATGAAACAAATCGACAAGAATCATGCTTGGTAGATTGTTTTGAGTCCAACATATAAAATTTTATTGGGACTAAATGGGTCTTTCACAACAATATAAATGAATATAGTGCTATGATTCGAAATAAGGAAATACTAGTGTGAAAATGGCACTCATAGATAGAATGTGTGAATGTTAATGAAACATTTTCACTTATTTTAAGGCTAGAGACAATTATATTTATTTTGGCCCTAATAGTGAAAATAAGGTTCAATGTTTTCTATATGGATTTTAAGTCAGCATTGCTGAATGGGGTTCTGGAAGAGGATGTTTAAACTCATATACCTTATGGTTTTCTAATTCATGAAGATGATAATAGTGTTTTTTTAGAATAAGAAGGAACTATATGGGTTGAATCATGTACTAAGAGCATGATATTCAATGATAGATTATTTTTTGAAGAATCTAGGTTTTCAACACAATGGAGTTGATTACAATATCTATGTCAATAGTGACAATAATCAAGGGATGATGGTGCCGGTATATGTCAATGACATAATATTTGTTGGATCAGATTAAGTGTAGTGTAATCAGTTCTCCAAATTCATGAAAAGTTAATTTGAAATGTCAATGACTGGTGAACTGGAATTTTTACTTGGTTTTCAAGTGACACAAGGAAATAATGACACACTCATCTCTCAATCTAAATACTCCATGGAGGGTTTGACAAGATTTTGAATGGATAATTCCAACGAGATGAGGACTCTGGTGGTTACTTGGATGAAACTATCACAAGATGATAAAGGAAATGCAGTTAATGTCATAGAATATAGGAAAAATGTTGATTTTCTATTGTACTTGAGTATGAACTGTCCTGATATTTTTTATCCACATTCCAAGAAACACAGTTTCAAAGTAATCATAAGGAAATAAACTTGCTTTCCGTAAAAATAATACTTCGATATATCAAGGGTACGGTGGATTTTGGTTTTATGTACAATGATAATTTTCATAAAGAGTTATAGGGATCAATAGATACAGAATAGTCATGTTCAGTAGAATATAGAAAATCAATGATATGTGGTGTATTCTATCTTGGAGGATTGTGTATTTCATGGATAAAAAAGAAACCAGATTTATTTTCATTAAGAACCATAAAATCTGAATATATTGCGACTACTCAAGAGTGAACACAGTTTTTATGTATGAAGTATCATATTTATGATATGGGAGTTTAAGTGAAGTCTCTCATCAGAATCAGTTACAATAATTAAAGATCTATAAATATTAGAAACAATCAAGTCCATATCTCAAGGAAAAATATAATTGAAATAAATTATAATTTTTTCAAGGAAAATGTTGAGGAAGGGCTTGTGAAGTTAGATTATGTGCCTACATAACTATAGGTTGTGGACATTCTAAAAAATTCCTTACCCAGAAAAGCATTCAAATGAAATTGACTAGCTCTAGGAGTTCAGTTAATTCCCTACACTTGAAAATGTGTGTATGTGTGACCCCATCTCCCTGAGGTATGGTTTGTTTTTTATAATGCAATGATATGTGTTATTTACCTTTTTGAAAACATCAAGAAAAGTAACCTTTTGGTTTGTTGACAAAGGAGGACAAATTGTGGCTATAAAAGGGGATAAAATGTCTTAATCAAGACAAGGGGAGAAGCGGATAGGGATTTCTATGAAGTAGTGGGAGATTAAAACATAAATATTCTAAATGTGGTCAATTAAAGGTTATATATCATTATGGATTAGGTTTGTGATGAAAATAGTTTAGTGGTTTTTGAATGAAGTGGTTAATTGAGGAAATTTTTATTCTACTCTTGTTTCTTAGAGTATGTGTTGAGTAAATCTTTGATCTATATCTTAATCATATGAAGTGAATGCTGGTCTTAGAGTATGTGTTGAGTAAATCTTTGATCTATATCTTAATCATATGAAGAAAATGCTGGTATAAGATGGAAGAAGCTTTAATGAATTGTCAAAATGTGAAGAGTTTTAAAAAAACTCAAAGGGGTTATTTTTGGGAAAAATCCTTCAAGGTAACATTGTACTATTTCTGGGTTGATTGTGTTTATTGATAAAGTAGTTTTCCATGGTCATTTTTTGAGTACCAGAGGTATTTTTGAAATGATTTGTTGACAAATATCCCAGAAAAATGAATTGATACCCTGGAAGTGGTATAGAAAATTGTGTACACAATGTTACTCCATTTCCCAGTGCTTGAAAAAAAAAATTGGGTCCAAAATTTAGAGGATGTATAACATCGTAAAAATTGGATTTCTTTGAAGGCCTTATGAAAATATGGAAATAGAATGAGTTTCATGAAGGTTGGAGATCTTGAAGGGAATTTTGTGAAGGATAAAAAAGTACGACGATAATCTCCGCGATTACGAGAGGCTTCACGAATGATGAATTTTCCTTGGAGATTCATGAGATATGGAGTATCATAATCGAATTAGGTGAGGATTGAAAAATGGTGATGATGTGGATAGAAGCTTTCAGAATAAATGCAAATGACTATAAATAGGAATATACTCCATTTAGAAGAGTAGAGGGACTTAAAAAAGATTCTAAGGCTATTGATTTGTGAAGGTGGTTCGCAAAGGGTGTCCTTGGGAAAATGTTCACAAAGGAAGGTGGTTCATGAAGGCTATGAATTCCGACCTAAATATACATGTATCACAAAAGATGTTATGTTCATGAAGGCTATAAAAATCAGAATGAAATAGAGGATATTTTCAAAGGCTAAGTAATCTTCATGAAAGTAAGGTTCTTCATGAAGCATAGATGATATTTGTGTAAGAGGTGAGCTTCAAAAAGGTGGTTATTCTATGATGGATATTTGAGAATCACGAAAGTGATTTGCTTCGTGAAGGATGTGAGATTTAAGAAAGTGTTGAAAATTGATTTACTAGTAAACCTATAGTAATGTGATATTAATCAATTGGATGAAATTGGGATTTCAACAAAGCATCTATTTACAATTAAGGATGTATTTATTAGTTACAATGAAGGAAACTACATTTATATAAACTATGGGTGAATCCATTCCAAGAGAAGCGAGCAACGGAAGAGGAATAAGGTGATCCTTTCCATCAGAAGTGAGACAAAGAAAGAGACTCAGGGAGTGACCCTTGTGAAAGCAGTGAACTAACCCTAAACCTTGTAAAGGTAGTGATCTTGGGAATAAAGTGATCTAACCCGAACCTTGTATTTTGTTAGTGATCCTTAGTGGATTTGGTACATCAACACTTCACCGTTGTATGCTCTTTAAACATATCCTAGTGAGGATGATCCTAGTAAATTGGTTGTGTCTTGTTCATGATTTCAATTCTATTCATATATTTCTATTGGAAAAAGAGAGAAGTTTGTTAGGTTTAACAATTAAACAATATCCAAATGGGAATTTTCTTTAATCTTTCATACCCTACTTAACCCCCACTCAGGGTATTTACCCTTTTTGGGATAACAATATATTATATTAAATAATATTTTATTAAATTATTTTAAATTCAAAATATGTTATATTCAGATAAGTGAATGGGAATTGGTCATTAATATCATCCACTATCCATTTATTGGTCGCTTTTCCTTAAATTTAAACTTTCATACCCTATAAATATTGAAGGAATATTTCTATCATGATAATCATTAAAAGGGTTAGTGGGGGCTAAAACTAGGAGATAAAGGTTAAAACATCACATTAACATGTATAAATTTTATTTTATGAGATAATTTATAATTATAACCGTCCAGTACTAGAAATACATAAATTTTTTTCCACTTTAAAATGATAATTATTTTATATTAATTTAAGTGTTTAAGTAACTCCAAGGGTTCCCCTCTTTTCTCTTATATAAAGACACCGCCTATCATATCTTCCCTATAATTCCTGAGACACTTATCATGAAAAAAACCTATCAAAAAGTATTCTTGAATTTATTATATACATAATAGAGGGTATTCTCTTCTTAAAATACCATCCCTAGTGTTCTTAAATATAGATCCAAATGAGGTTCTTCAATGAAGTGGTAATCATCTCACCCAAGCATTTTAATTTTACTTCTTATTCTACATCATTCAATTATTCACTAACCATCTACCATATATTGATATGTTACTATATTATTATAATAGCCTTATTCATTTCATTTTCCATCAAATTATAAATGAAACCATTGTTCGTGTGTACATGCAGACTACCGCCTTGTGAAGCTGATGTATTTTTTCCTAATCATCGAATTTGATGGTTGGAAGTCATGATGGATTTAATATATATATATATATAATATTCATAAAATAATTATTATTATAGAAATATAATATATCATTTATCTTTATTCCATTCTAATCGTTTCAAAAAAAATTATCTTATATGCATACGTATGGACAACTGTCTCCACGTAGCGATGTAATACATTTTTGAAAACACAACCTATCATGGATGGTCATGTGGATGTATTTAATGAAATTATTGGATATTTATAATATTATAATTATTTTTGGAATTCAATATTTAATTTTATTTCTTTATTTTCCAGCCAAGGAAAAGTAAAAACATAACTTGTGTCTATATGAGAACCACCACCTCATAAGAAAACATATTTTGTTTTTTCATAACCAATATTAATGGATAAATATAAATTTGTATTTCATTTATAAAAAGGATAATTATTTAGTTTTTATTTTCAAATATATTATGGAATAATGACACCATTGACCATGATCAACCTACCAAAGTCATTTTTCAATTATGAACCAAACATCCTCAAAACACCCAATGTGGCATTAATAGATTAAGTAATTAAATATGTCATTCAAATTAATGAAATAAATAGTTTAATGATATATTTAAAAATATAAAAAAAATTATTAAACAATTACATAATTTATATAATTTTATTATAGAGTAGTTACTGGATATACATAACAATTATGGACTCGAGGTAAGGGGTTTCTTAGCACAATTTTCGTTCATTGGGTTATAACACTTTTTCACTGTAACACCCCAAGATTTCATAGTGTGTTATTTCTTCAAAATAATACAATAAATTTCACTACATGCAACACCGAGTTCAAGCACACCATGACTTACCATACAAGCCGTTCAAAAGAGGTTATGAATAGTATTAACTAAATTTTAAACTTTATATAATCCTTATAATTTTAGAATTCATATTATGAGTTTCTTAGACATAATGTAAGAACAAATTCATTTTTAGTATTTCACTTTTACCAATTTTTAATAGTGAACCCTTTTTAAATACAATATTTTAAACTTTTTGACTAAATGGGGACATCAAAAAATTTAAAATGAAACATCCCAAGCTTCCACAGTACTCTTTCCTTTGAATAATACAGTAGCGTGTGTTGTACGCAACATCGAGTTCTAACACACCACAACCAATCAAACTAGCCGTTATGAATAGTAATACCTACTTTTTGAAATTATATATATTTTATATTTCAAAATGGACATCATTTTTGGATTCGGAATATCGAAATTATCCTAAGTTGAATTTTTTGTATTTTTCTGAGAACTTCCAATTTTTATGAATAGTGAAAAATACTTAAAAACAACTTTTTTAATCAAAAGAATTTATAGTGATAAATTATATTATTGAGTGGTTTTAAAGCATAATTAGAATATATTTTTACCATTTTATCCAATGGTGTTCATTATAATTAATTTCACTTTGAAATTGGACATAAACAATTATCAATCTTTTGATATATATTGTTTCTTAAAAACACGCTATTTGTTGTGACAGCGGGAATTAATTATAAAATTAATTAATGCAAATTAAATGTTTGGAATTTTGTAAAATATAAATCATTTTTGAATTCTGAATATCAATTATAGCTTAGGGTGAAATTTTGGCATTGTTCTGAAAAACTTAAATTTTTGATGAATAATGAAACTACTAAGTGGTAGTTAAAATACTGAATTTTTCATAAAACTTAATTTTTCCGCTTCTGTGAATGGAATTTCGAAAATCCGAGAGACACAGTTAATATCAAGAAGTAAAATGTGGTTCAATGAGATGAAAATAATTTCTGGTGAATAGTAACTTTTTACTTTTATTTACCATAGTTAAAAGTAAAATAGGGTAATTAAGGGTAAAAATGATATTAATATTACCCTAACACATGTCCTAATTCTATTGGACAAGTGTATCTCGACCAAAAGAAACCTTAGGAATAAAATATTATCATTTAGGTCCACTTGGATTAGATTAGGACATTTATTATTATTTAATTCAAAGAAGAGTTAAAAGAGTTAAAATCAAAGTTTATTTACTAAAACATTTTTAATATAGGGTTATACATAAGATAAATTCGTTTGTAAATATTAATTAGGAATATAATAAGATTTACTACATAATTATAGTTTATTTATAATTTTTAGACTTTAAATAATTTAATTTATTTATGACACAATGATGATGCAGTAATTACCATAATTGTAAAAAATTAAAATAATTGATATTATAAATTCCCAAATAAATATAATTTGAGACTTTTAATGAATTAAAATAATTTCATAGGCTAATATGACATGTTAGGATTGATTTAATTAACTTTGTTCGAAGTAATCATTCTGTTATGAGTTTCACAAAAATCAATTATTGAATAGTGTCAAAATTGACATAAAAGAGTTTTTAAAACAAATAGTATATTATTAATTGATATTAAATTCCTAAAAATATAAGGTTAGGGAAAGAGACTTATATCATGATATTATCATCATTAATGGACCACTTGGGGGTCTCTTGGATGTATATAGTAAGTTTATTAACTATATATTATAAAAATACAAAGTGATGTGGTAAATGTCAAACTAATTAATTAAGAGTTAAAACTAAAAGATAAGGTTAATATAGTAACCCAAACCAATCTAAATTCTATTGGTTGAATTGTTTTCGACCTATCCCCACCTTAAACTTTGAATAATCAACTTTGGAGCCATTTTAAACTGAATATTAATTTATTATAAATTAATATTTCTAGATTTTCCAAAGGTGCCCCTCACCCCTCTTATAAAAGGACACTCCTACTTCTCATTTCTTCACACCTTAAAAGCCTTTTAGTTCAGCCAAACTCTACCCAACTACTCTCCCAACTTCCCTCACTACAACCTAGAGGCCTTATTTTAATCATAAAGCCAACCTAATGAGCCCTTTTGATCAAATAAAAAGGAAGAACCCGAAGAAGAGGTAATGTTTTCACCACCCCTTTTCAAGTTCCTTTCTTCTTCCACTTCTTCTTTCTTTGTTATTACCATTCTAAAATAATAACTCCAGTATCTTATATATACTGTGATGTTATTATAAATATGGTACAACCATATTCAGTATTCTATCCACCCTTTGAATAACATGTCACCATACGTGCGTACGTATGGCTTACCGTCTCCACGTCGTGGTGTAATTGTTATTCAATATATTATTATTTGGATGGGTATAATAATGATGTGTAACTCATGTAAATAATAAATATAACATGTTAATGATTCTTTATATATATACCGTCCATTTATATATTATTTTAATATCAAAAGAATGATATTTTCGCTCGTGCGTACGTACGGACTACCGTCTCCACGAACGCGATGAGATTCATTCTCCATCGTATCCATTCAAGTATAATTATCATTTGATGATTTAAAAATGATGTTTAAGGACTTGATATCATTCTGGATATGAATAAGATACAACCTATCCATAACAAACACGGCTTATGTAACAAATCATATAAAAGAAAATGAGTAAGTTAACACTCGAAACGACGATAATTCTAAGATATTATTAACAAATCAATGTTAAAAGATCATATATGATATCATATTAATATATATGATTCTATTATAATTTAATAACAATTATTTCACCATTATACCGGAGTTTAACCTACCACAACCAAGGAAAAGTACAAGGTAAGGGTTTATTTCACAATCTCTTCATTATCTGAGGTTGTTTATACGTAATAATCTACTGGGATTTCTTTATCATCCACATCCATGTTTCTTCGAAATGTATTTCAAAACATTATTACTATTTACAAAGAATATGGTTTAAAGTCATTTATACCCTTATTTGTTTTTAAAGGAATATTTCCGTCATTTTCCAAACAAGGCACTTTTTACCTTTTGACAAATTTAAGGTAAGAATGTTTTTTAACTTATACGGCGGGTGTGGCTATTTACCACCGTTATAAAATCTTCAAAGCTTACCTTACAAGCTTATAAGAATATTTTCAAAATAAATGTTTTATTTTATAATTATGTGACTTTTAAATGTTTTCAAAATGAATATTTTAAGAATTTTTGAAAGGTACTCTTTATCAAGATCATAATTTTAAATGTTTTAAAGATTTATCTTTCTAAATATTTTTAATTAATGTCCATGTTTTCAAAATGATTTTAAGGATTTATTTATATGGACATGAAGGTTTTGAAATGATATTTATTTTCAAAAGTTTCAAAGTGGTATGGGACACTTTGATTCAAAAATCTATTTAAAATTACCTCCTTTATAAATGCGTGACTTTTCAATGATTTCAAGAAAATAGATATTTCTCTCAAATAGTTTTGATTTCATCTATGTCAACATCCTTTGATGGATTTTAAGCTTATTTGAAGTTGATTTATTATGATACAAAACTTCTATTTTATATTGAAGGTTTTGTGATATGTTTGACTGTGGATGTGCTATTTTTATACCATTCATGGTTTATGGTGAAAATATTGACATTTCGTATGCTAGTTTTAATACGAATGTTTATGTTATGTTTAAACTTTTTCATATGGGAATGCATTGGACTTAATATGTGATGGGTGGAGCCTGCTATAGCTCCTCGATGCATCGGTAGGTCTCATGAGACAAACTAGTTTCTTGGCACAAGGCCTTGAAAAAATCTTATTTGTAGTCTTAGCACGAGGCCTTGGCTATGTGGTTATGATAGTCTGGTACTATGCATTCCATCATTATGAAAGAGGTTATTGATATTACATGTGATTATTCGATTAGTAGAATATCCATGTGAATAAGTAAATGGCATTATTTCATTTTACTTTTGTCATACTATGTTGAAGTTCAAATTTAAAAGGCTTTTGTTTTAGTTATACATTGCCTTAAATGTTTATTCTTATTTATGAAAGTTTCTGCTATATTGTTATCCTTACTGGGCATTTGAGCTCACCCCTTTTCTATGTTTTATTTTTCCCAGGAAGTGAATAAGTAAATTATGAATGACCTGCAGGGATATTATGTGGGGATATAAGTGTGGAATATGGAGACAATATGTTGTTGTAGTAGTTTTTCACTTTATGATGTAATGTAAGACTTATGAATATATCTAGTGTTTCCAAGGCTACTAAACCAATCGGTCGTTCCAGATTTGATCGTTCTTGTGATCATGCCAATGTTATGTAATAATGCACCGACTCTGGGTAATTGGGGTCGGGGCGTTACAGTTGGTATCAGAGGAAGTTTAGTACAAACCTTGGAAACTAGATTTAGATAAACTCTGATTAGAGCACATAGATATAAGATGGACTTTGAGGATTAGTATAGAAGAACTTCCTAGAATTTTGGTATTGTAGAGATTTTGTGAGTTTTCTGAGAAATATATCTCTGTATGGATACGAGCAGGTAGAGGCGGCTCTGGCACAGATGTACCTAGGGGTAAAACCCAAAAACACCACTTTGAGCTAGACTCGAACGGGAACTGGTGCATGGCAATGGGCCTTGCTGCACTCTTGGTTATGACACTCCCGGGGGATATGCTTAGGATAATTCTCATTTTCATTACAAACCATTATGAAGGGTTTATGTGGATTTACTTCCTCAAAGGAGAAATTTTTATGATTATGGATTATATCCATAAACTATTTAATTTATGTTATGTGTGTTACAAGTTTGGGATTAGGTATTGTTATTCATAAAATAATCTAGTTTATGCCATTGTTTAGAAATGGCGCCCAGTAGAAGGAATGAGGACTCCAGCAATGCACATGATCCAAAGAGAAAGAAGGATCATATCTTTCATGGTCATAAGCTAGAATTTATAAGATAAATAGTCTCCCATGTATTATCATCATATGAAGAAATAATATCATGTGTTTATAAGATAAGTAAAGATTTTATTGAGTCCTGTGGCTTTGAAGAGAAGCAAGAGAAGAAAAGGATAGAAGAGAGAACGATGGATAAAGGGAAGAGGGAAAATAAGAATTTTTCCATATGTGATAACTGTGGGAAGAAACACCCTGGAACTTGTCTGAAAGGAATGAGAGTTTGTTATAAGTGTGGAGGAAAAGGGCACAAAGTACGTGACTGCAAGGGTAAGAAAATGGTTTCAAATGTACAATGCTTCATTTGCATGGAGTTTGGACACTACGCGAGCCTATGTCCCAGTCATCAGACTATTCCGCAAATGATGCTATTGGATAATAATCAAGTTATGATACTACCACAGATGAAGAGGAATGATTAGAGTTCTTATGTTTATTATGTCATTTGAGTGTTGTATCAACAATGTACTTGTTATAATAATTATGGAGTATATAAGGATTGTACTGCAGTACTATTTCATTAAGGACTTGAGATTGTGTGGAACAAAGAAAAGTGACTCAATAGAAGGTTAAAGTTTTGGAAAATATATGGTTGAGAGAAAGATAAACCATAATATGGTTTTGATACCGAGGTAGTGATTTTAGAATAATACATGATTGATTTGGATAAATTATATTGGATATTCTTGACTACCTTGAAGCTGATTAATGATTTGTATATTCCATCATAATTGGGGTTTAAATTTTTTTTGGATTGATGAAGTATATCCAGCATTCTATATGGAATAAGGGAGTATGAATGTAATCAATAAGTATTATGGTAATTTAGGATGCTTCAGTGTTTTAAAAGAATACATGATGAAGGTATTCATATGATATTACGGGGTAAAAAGGATCTACATTAAGTTTACCATCCTTATAAATATTGGACTGTGAGTTTGGACAGAAGTATTTTGGATAAATTCTAGTTTGAGATTAATTTTTGATTTCCATAAAAGGACAACCCAGAGGTCGGGCGGCAACCCGTCGCGACTGGCAAGGCCGCGAGACTTGAACCCGCAACCGAAGGGTGACAAGGGTGTATCACCTACCACTGGCCCATGAGATGTCTTGGATTAAATAATGTAGTTTTTTAAAAGATATGGCAGATGAATTATAAATTCGTTTATTTTGGAACCCTGTACAAATAGTATAAATAGAAATTTTTTTACGAGTGAAAGATGAGTTTGTGGTAGAAATTTATTAATGGATAAAACTCTAATTATAAAGTAAGTATATCTCTTTATGATCTTATCCAATCTCATAAATAAATTCCTCAACATTAAGAAAAGGAACTTAGAACAAAAATTTTGTCCTAGACGGTACCTTAAATCATCACTAATTTATGGCTTTGGGATTGTTGGCCTTTTCATATCCATGTTCTCTACCACTCTCCATCAGATAATTGATGGTTATATTTCTCTTTCATATCCATATTTTCCTACATGGAACCCTAGTGTGTGTTATTTTCGGTAATCTTCATACTTTCCACTCTTTATTTTAAATAGAGGCCTCATTAATTCATTTTTCGATGTGGGATTTCAACTAAGATATTTTGAAACATCAAAAATGTGTTATCCTAATACCTTATGTTTTGTTGAATCGATGGTATTTTAAATCATCGTAGATTGATGAATTTAAGGACCTTAATTTTAAACTTGTTTGTGATTGATGACCTCAATCACTACCTATAAATATTTACGTTTTTCCTCCAATTATATGTGATTAGCCACTAAATGAGGCTAATATTCATTGTTAATATACATAATATTCATGTTCTTTGTTATTCATAAACACCATTTTAGTGCATTTTACACTTTGAACATCATTTCACATTATGATTGTAATACCTTCTTAAAATGCACTATTATGTGGTACATTTTTGAACATCATTTAAAGTACCCAATGATTCATCTGATTTTAAGTAATTCAATTATAAATATTTTAATTTGATATTTTTTTAAATTTATCTACACTTAAATATGAACATTTTTGATTCAGGGATCAGTGGAGAATTCATGGAGGATGATGGAGATATTTGGAAATGAAAGGAAGCAATTCTGGAGAAGGAAGATTGGACATCATCCCACTGATTAGGCTTTGGGGCCCAACATAAAGGCCCAATTAATCCCAAATTTCGTGGGATGATAGAAGACATGTACAGGAACAAATCACTCTTCAGGAGTTAATGCTAATTCTGTCTCCATGTTGGTCATTTAGGCGGCCCAAGTTAGAGATAAAATTCTGGGCCAGATTCTGCGGCCCAGAAAAACAGTCCACCAATTTGATCATATCTCGGAATCCACAACTCTAAATGGGCCCAAATTGTACAGGAGGTTAGAAGACATCCGGAGATCCATTTTATTCTTCTATGGCCCACCCTGATTCGGCGATCTAGAAGTTCATCCAAACGCGTCTGTTCGGTGGATGAAATCTGGCTGCCACCTCGGGTCAAATGTGGAAAATTCCAAATTCCACAAACTTTCCACCACCCTAGGCCTACCATACTCAAGTGGGATGACTTGTACTGTTTAAGGCTCGACCCAAGGCTCCAAAAATTCCTATTTAAGGCAGTGGTGGTGAAGGAGTTGAAAATCTTGGGTACTTTGTTTCATTATAATGTTATGTTGTCCTTTTGATGTTGTAATCGTTCTTCATTCTCATGTAAGTTGTTTGAATCACATTAGTTCTTAATAAAAGTTCTTCATTTCCTCTTTTTCTTTTCTTCGCCTTATCACCTTGATACCTTTGCCTCAAGGTGTGAATTTATTCACACCAAACCTTGTGATTTTGTTCACACAACGGTGGAGTGATTGTTATTTTTGTTGTTTTTACTTCTTCAATTCCACCCTCATAAGTCTACTTTCCGCTTCCGTTGAGAACTTTTCATCAATGGAGGGCTAGCTCTTTTATGGGTTGATCCAAGGTAGTAGCAAGGGGCTTGATTGAATGTTATTTCTCATTCCTAAATGTTATTAATTTCTTTTAATTGAGTTTCTTTCATTCAATGATTTTTATTCTTCCTCTTCCTTATTGAATTTATTCACCCCACTTTCATGTGCTAATTACATCCTTTACCTTGGAGTGCTCATGAAAATGATCCTACAAGTGTATAGGTGATTATCATATGTTTTTAAGGTGTTTAATCAGTAAGTGATGAGGTTAGTTTGAATTCATTGCATGAATCTTTCTCGAGTTAATGAAATTAAAATCGTAAAAAAAGAGGAATTCATTCAATCCACCCCGAGCAATAACCTAGGATCAACTCATTTTCTCATAATTTGAATTCACATAGATCTTTTAGTGCTCTTTCAAAACAATATAAAATCAACCCAAGTTGGCCACTTCATAGCCAAAAACCCATCTCTTTTTATTGAGTGTCTAAAGGTTCTTCTTAGGTCTCTGAGGATTCAACAACCCAAGCTACACTACAAGCGACCGCTTGACCCTTAAAACTTGGGTAAATTTGGGCGAGACCAAATTTTGGCGCCGTTTCCAGGGACCAAGTAAGTTCCTTAGACAAAAACCTTCTTTCCTCACCCCCATTCTTCTACTCTCACCCAAGATCTCTTATCTTGTCCCTTTCTCACTTTTTTTTTGGGCGCATGTCCGCCTACACCCGCGATTTCTCAAACAGACTAGTCAGGGTGGATAGTCCTAGGATTGGGGAGTCAAGTGCACCTAGGGGATTGTTTAAATCAGATTCAAATACTCTTGAAACCCCAAAGTTAGAACTTGAAACAAGTCCAATGGAGGGTCATCAACAAAATCAAATTGTAAACCCTGGGGGGAATCAAATGGGAAACCAAAACCAAGAAGCTCCAAACTTAGGGAATGTAGTTGATCAAACCATGAACGACTACCTCACTCCAGCTTGGACCAATGCCCCCTCATGCATTAGACACAATTTCATAGGAGACACCAACTACATATTCAAACCCCATGTCCTAAACCACCTTCCAACCTTTCATGGGATGGAGTCAGAAATGCCATACCTTCATGTCAAAGAGTTCAACGACATTGTTGAAACCATGTGTCCCCCACATCAACTAGAATCTGCTAAGATGAGGCTCTTTCCTTTTTCATTAAAGGATCGAGCTAAAAATTGGCTAAACAACCTGAGACCTTCATCAATCCACACTTGGAACCAACTGCAAATAGAATTTTACAAAAAATACTTCCCCCATCACAAAACCATTGCACTAAAAAAGAGCATCCAAAATTTTTTTGAAAAAGAGGGAGAGTCATTTTATGAAACATGGGAGAGGTTCAAAGACACACTAAACATGGTTCCACACCATGGTTTTTCTATTCCTAAACAAGTAAGAATTTTCTATGAAGGTTTGGGCCCGGGGAACAAACAATTCGTTGACATGATGTGTAATGGGACCTTTAAAAACAAATCCCCAAATGATGCTTACGAGTATCTAGAAATCCTTGCTGAACAAAACCAAACATGGGGAACATCACCTTACTCTGAAAAGCCTCAAAGAACTACTGGAATGCATACACTTAGGGAAGAGGAAAGCCTTAGGGCGAAACTTGCAGCACTCTATAGGAAGGTTGAAGAGATAGACCATAGGAAAATCAATGAAATCCAAACTGTAGACCTTGTTTGCACAATCTGTGACAAACATGACCACAAAACGGACAACTGCCCAACCATTCCATCCATCAAGGATGTTCTTTTAGGAGGACCACCTACTGAAGTCAATGCCCTAAACTTTCAAAAGCCTCAATACCCAAACACATTCAACCCAAGGTATAATGACCACCCAGGCTTCCGATGGAAAGATAACCAACAACCTAGCCAACCACAAGGACCAAACCCCTACCCTACACAAAATTTTCAAAACCATAACCAATTCCAACCACAACCAATCCAATACAAACATCCTCCAGTCCAATACCAACAACCCATCCAACAACCAAAGTATCCCCCTGGGATAACCCAACCAACACAAACCCCTTCCCAATCTGTCTCTCTCCCAATCCTTGAACAACTGTGCAAACAAATGGAAAGGATGAACTCAGAAGTCTCATCCCTTAAACAAGAACTTCAAACCATAAAAACTGGAAAGGCACCCATGCCCACACAGGCCATTCCACAACAAACATCAAGGGGGGAGACAATTTGCACTCAAACAACTCATGAACAACTAAAGGCTGTGACAGTTTTGAGAAGTGGGAAATCAATTGAGAAACCTGAACAAATAGTTCAAAACGCACCTGAAGATTCAAACTCTAATGAAAATTCAAATGAAACACATGAACAAACTGATGATACTAATAAAAATGTGAAGGAAACAACTCTTCAAAAAACAACCCCACAACCTGCCCCATTTCCTCAACGCATGAGGGGGAAAACCAAGCCTGAATTGAGTGAAACATTGAGGGAAATATTCTCACAAGTCAAGTTGAACATTCCACTCCTCGATGCCATTCAAACCATTCCTGCATACTCAAAATACCTTAAGGACCTCTGCACATTTAAACGGAAATTCTCACATAAGAACCAAGTCCTTCTGGCAGCAAATGTTAGCACAACAATCCAAGGAACCCTTCCTCCAAAGATGAAAGACCCGGGATGCCCTTACATAAATGTTGAACTAGGAGAGAACAAAGTTGTCAAAGCCTTGTGTGATCTCGGAGCCAGTGTGAACCTCATTCCTTATGCTATGTATTGTCAGTTAGGTCTCGAAGAACTCCAACCCACATCTGTCACTCTTCAACTTGCTGATCGTAGTATTCAAGTTCCAAAGGGGATCTTAAAGGATGTTTTGGTGAAAGTTGAAAATTTCATTTACCCAGCTGACTTCATTGTTCTTGACAATCACCCAAGCTTAGGTCCTAGGGAGAAAACCCCAATCATCCTTGGTCGTCCCTTCCTTGCAACAATCAACTCTTTTATTCGAGTCCGAAATGGGAACATGACCATCACCTTTGGAAACATGAGTCTAGACTTGAACATCTATAATGCAAACTCTCAAATTGGGGATGATGAAGAGATCCATGAGGTTAATTGGATGGGTAGTGTTGATAGTGAACTCAAGGAACATCAAAGAATTACCGAAGGATGTTTAAGTCAAGAAGAGATTGATTTTCTTTGTTCACATGAGGGAAATTTGTCTCCTTGGCTTGAATCTCTTTCAGATTGCTCTATTGGTGATTTTCTAGAATCACCGATCAATGATACCATGAGTGAAATCAATAACATCGAGTCTATATCCCTTCATGAAACTACTCTAGCTAATTTAGTGGATGAAAATTCTCTTCACAAGGAACCAATTTTGTCAAGAAATGTGACCAAAGAAACTGAGTTCAATACAAAGTCTCATCCTTTCTTGGAAAGTGATAACCACTCTGATCTTGAATTTAAGATTTTACCTTCATCACTCAAGTATGCGTTCTTAGGGGACAATCAATCCTTTCCTGTTGTCATTTCTTCCTCTCTTGAAGCCAATCATGAGAGGATGCTTCTAGATGTCCTTAGGAGACACAAGAAAGCCATTGGATGGACCCTATCAGATATTCCTGGGATTAGCCCACTTATTGGGACTCATAGAATTGTTCTAGAATCCGATTCAAAGCCATGTCGTCAACCTCAGCGACGACTCAATCCTAATCTCATGGAAGTAGTGAGAAAAGAACTTTTGAAATTGTTAAAAGCTGGTATCATCTATCCTATAGATGAGAGTGAGTGGGTTAGCCCAATCCATGTTGTTCCAAAGAAGGCTGGAATCACAGTAATAACCAATAATGATGGATATATGCTTCCAACAAGGGTTAGTAGTGGATGGAGAGTCTGTATTGACTATAGGAAGCTCAACTCTTGTACCAAGAAAGACCATTTCCCCTTTCCCTTTATTGATCAAGTCCTCGAGCGAGTGGCGGGTCATCAATTCTACTGATTCCTAGATGGATTCTCAGGGTATAATCAAATTGAAGTCTCTTTAGAGGATCAAGGAAAAACGACCTTCACTTGTCCATTCGGCACTTTTGCCTTCAAGCGCATTCCCTTTGGTTTATGTAATGCCCCTGGTACCTTCCAGCGGTGCATGATGGGAATCTTCTCGGACATGGTGGGGGATTGTTTAGAGGTCTTCATGGATGATTTCTCCATCTTTGGGGATACTTTTGAGGGATGCCTTCTAAATGTTGAAAAGGTTTTGTCAAGGTGTGAGGATAAGAATCTCATACTAAATTGGGAAAAATGCCATTTCATGGTAAGGGAAGGACATGTTCTAGGTCATCTAGTATCTGGTAGAGGGATTGAAGTTGATAAAGCTAAGTTTGACATCATTCATCACCTTCCCTCTCCTAAAACTGTTAAGGAAGTGAGGTCATTCTTAGGACATGCTGGTTTTTATAGAAGGTTCATTAGGAATTTCAGCTCTATTTCTCGAACACTTTGTGCTCTATTGGTAAAAGATGCTCCATTTTTATGGACAGAAAGCTGTGAGGAATCATTCTCTAAACTCAAGTCAACTCTTATATCTCCACCTATCATGCAATATCCAAATTGGAAACTTCCTTTCGAGCTCATGTGTGATGCAAGTGACTTCGCTGTAGGAGCAGTCTTAGGACAACGGTGTGAGAAAACTCCATGTGTCATTGCTTATGCAAGCAAATCTTTAAATGATGCACAAATAAACTACACCACCACTGAGAAAGAGCTGCTTGCTGTTGTCTTTGCTTTAGAAAAATTCAGGTCTTATCTCTTAGGATCACCCATCATTGTCTTCACTGACCATTCAGCCCTAAAATACCTTTTCCAAAAACAAGATGCCAAGGCTAGATTAATTAGGTGGGTCCTTCTTCTTCAAGAGTTTGATTTAACCATTAAGGATAAAAAGGGTGTTGAAAATGTTGTAGTTGATCACCTCTCTAGGATGGAATTCAAAGACAACTCACACCACCTCTCTGTGTCTGATTCATTTCCCGATGAGCACCTCTATTCAGTGAGTGATTGCCCTTGGTATGCTGACATAGCAAACCATTTGGTGACAGGTGACATTCCAAAATTCTTGGGGACCCAAGCTAAGAGGAAATTCCTTTCTGATGTCAAACACTACATGTTTGATGATCCTTACCTCTTCAAGTTCTGTCCTGATCAAATCATCAGGAGATGTGTTCCCGAGTCTGAGCAAGAGTCCATTCTAAAATTTTGTCATGGAGAGGCATGTGGAGGCCACTTTTCTACAAAGAAAACCACTGCAAAGGTCCTCCAAAGTGGTTTATACTGGCCGAACCTCACTAAGGATTCCTTCCAATACTGCAAAAGTTGTCCTCAGTGTCAGCAATTAGGATCCATTTCCAAAAGAAATCAAATGCCCCTCACTCCCATTCTAGTCGTTGAAATCTTTGATTGTTGGGGAATTGATTTCATGGGACCCTTTCCAAACTCTAAGGGATACCTCTACATCCTCTTAGCTGTTGATTACGTCTCAAAATGGGTTGAGGCCATTCCCACCAAGACTAATGATCATCAAGTTGTGATCCGATTCCTAAAAGAGCATATCTTTTCTAGATTTGGAATTCCGAGGGCTATAATCAGTGATCGTGGAACCCATTTCTGTAATCTCCCATTCTCTTCACTCATGTCTAAGTATGGAATTTCTCATAAAGTTTCCACTGCCTACCATCCTCAAACCAATGGTCAAGCTGAGTTAGCAAATAGGGAGATTAAGCAAATTCTTGAAAAAACTGTCAACCCCTCTAGGAAAGATTGGTCTGAGAAACTCTTGGATGCTCTTTGGGCATATCGTACAGCATTCAAAACCATCCTAGGAATGTCCCCATATAGGTTGGTTTATGGAAAAGCATTCCATTTACCTGTTGAAATTGAGCATAAGGCATTTTGGGCAATCAAGAAAATGAATTTCGACATTTCTTTAGCTGAAGAAAAGAGGAAGTTAGATCTTAATGAACTTGAGGAACTTAGGATGGAGGAGTATGAAAATTCAAGGATAAATAAAGCTAGAGTTCAAGCCTACCAATCTAGGAATATCAAAGTCAAACAATTTGAACTGGGAAAACCTGTGCTCTTGTATAGTTCAAAACTTCATTTACACCCGGGAAAGTTAAGGTCTAGATGGTCAGGTCCATTCATAGTGCATCATGTGTACTCCCATGGGGCAGTAGAGATTGAGGATCCCACAAGTGGTAACATTTTTAAGGTCAATGGTCATATGTTAAAACCTTTCATTGAATCGTTCAATAAACAGGAAATAGAGGTAGAGTTAACAGATCCAACCTATGAACCAGGAAAAAATTGATAGATTTAGGATCCATGTCGAGCTAACGATGTTAAACAAAGCGCTGAATGGGAGGCAACCCGTGGTTTTTATGTTTCTAATCTTTCTGAATCATCTTTATTTTTTAAAATAAGATTACTTAATCATTTTTATATTTAATAAAAAAAATAGACTTTTGACCTGTTCTTCTATTCTATGTATGGATGGGTAAGAAAGGGGAGCACCATATTCATCTGTGTCACGTGGTGTGATCCTTGAGTAATACCTTACCCAGAAATTTAAAAAGAAGACAATGTATCATCAGTTTATTTTATTTTATATATATACTTATATTTTACTTATATATATATATATATACTCTTTTGTTTTGTTTTTTTGTTTTCATTTTTCCACTAGGGAACTCTGCAAGCGACATGGATATCAAAGGACTAAATTGGAGCAGAAAGAACTTCAAACTTCAACCACCAGGTGACTTCATTCCATGACCCTCATTTTCAATTTCCTTTTTTAACTTTCATTCTCTACCTCTACCCCCTTCTAAATTTTCTTTTCTTTAAACACTGGGGAAAGTGTTATTTTAAGTTGGGGGGGAGATAAAATAAAAAACGAGTTCGTGTCAAAAAAATGATAAATGATTTGAAAAAAAAAATTGTGAAAATGGAAGGAAAAATTCCTTTAACTTTAAACATGGTAATACACATTGCACACTTTGAAACTGAATATCAAATAATTTAGCATGCCCTGATTCTGATTTTAATCCTTGTATAATTTCATGAGCATAGATTTTGGAAAGTGTGGTTGTCCAATGTGATATTTCATCGTTTATATTTTCATCCAAATAAAAAAAATGCCACAATGCACGTCCTCTAGACTGTGGGGTACTAATTTGAATTTTTGGGGTCCTATAATAAATAGCATAGGATGGTTTTATTTTTATGAATAATATGAGTATTCAAAAAAAAATTTAAAAATAAAAATTATTAAAAAATAAAAAATAAAAAATAAAAATAAAAATTTGCGTGTAGAGCAATGGATTGATAAAATGCGAGGCTTTCGGCACTTGGGGATCGTGACTCCAGAGTTGTCTAGCCCTGAGTTTTTCAATCTATCTCTATTTATGGTAATATGACTTTGTTTTTTATTAAGTTAACTCGAGACGATGCCTGGGTATGTGGGCTTCACTTGGTGCCCTAAGGCCTTTGAGTCTGGGAGTCATCGGCAAACTCTTGCTACATGGGTTAATTTGATTAATTGCAATCTCAATTACTATAGCAATATTGCAAAAAAAAATCAAAAAAAAGAGGGATGAAGAATACTCATATTAGGATTAAATGTGATTCCACCTAGCACTTCCATGATTTCCCCATTGAATGAAAATGAACCCCCATATCTATTGTGATTCACAACACATCATTACACCTAATTGAGTTGGATGAAGTATGATGATGGATTTGATCAAAGGAATGGGCTTGGGATTGGGATATGCTTATGAAACTATCTCATATTAAAATATTTTGATGGGTTTCATGATTGTTTGGTATAAGGTTTTTTGGTGATCATTGTATATTAAAATGTTTTTGGAAAAGGGAATTCGAATTTCATTTTTGATGAGATATATTTTGCTCGGGACTAGCAAAACTCAAGTTGGGGGGTGTGATTAGCCACTAAATGAGGCTAATATTCATTGTTAATATATATAATATTCATGTTCTTTGTTATTCATAAACACCATTTTAGTGCATTTTACACTTTGAACATCATTTCACATTATGATTGTAATACCTTCTTAAAATGCACTATTATGTGGTACATTTTTTAACATCATTTAAAGTACCCAATGATTCATCTGATTTTAAGTAATTCAATTATACATATTTTAATTTGATATTTTTTTAAATTTATCTACACTTAAATATGAACATGTTTGATTCAGGGATCAGTGGAGAATTCATGGAGGATGATGGAGATATTTGGAAATGAAAGGAAGCAATTCTGGAGAAGGAAGATTGGACATCATCCCACTGATTAGGCTTTGGGGCCCAACATACAGGCCCAATTAATCCCAAATTTCTTGGAATGATAGAAGACATGTACAGGAACAAATCACTCTTCAGGAGTTAATGCTAATTCTGCTTCCATGTTGGTCATTTAGGCGGACCAAGTTAGAGATAAAATTCTGGGCCAGATTCTGCGGCCCAGAAAAACAGTCCACCAATTTGATCATATCTCGTAATCCACAACTCCAAATGGGACCAAATTGTACAGGAGGTTAGAAGACATCTGGAGCTCCATTTTATTCTTCTATGGCCCACCCTGATTAGGCCATCTAGAAGGTCATCCAAACGCGTCTGTTCGGTGGATGAAATCTGGCTGCCACCTCGGGTCAAATGTGGAAAATTCCAAATTCCACAAACTTTCCACCACCCTAGGCCTACCATACTCAAGTGGGATGACTTGTACTGTTGAAGGCTCGACCCAAGGCTCCCAAAATTCCTATTTAAGGCAGTGGTGGTGAAGGAGTTGAAAATCTTGGGTGCTTTGTTTCACTATAATGTTATGCTGTCCATTTGATGTTGTAATCGTTCTTCATTCTCATGTAAGTTGTTTGAATCACATTAGTTCTTAATAAAAGTTCTTCATTTCCTCTTTTTATTTTCTTCTCCTTATCACCTTGATACCGTTGCCTCAAGGTGTGAATTTATTCACACCAAACCTTGTGATTTTGTTCACACAACGGTGGAGTGATTGTTATTTTTGTTGTTTTTACTTCTTCAATTCCACCCTCATAAGTCTACTTTCCGCTTCCGTTGAGAACTTGTCATCAATGGAGGGCTAGATCTTTTATGGGTTGATCCAAGGGAGTATCAAGGGGCTGGATTGAATGTTATTTCTCATGCCTAAATGTTATTAATTTCTTTTAATTGAGTTTCTTTCATTGAATGATTTTTATTCTTCCTCTTCCTTATTGAATTTATTCACCCCACTTTCATGTGCTAATTACATCCTTTACCTTGGAGTGCTCATTAAAATGATCCTACAAGTGTATAGGTGATTATCATATGTTTTTAAGGTGTTTAATCAGTAAGTGATGATGTTAGTTTGAATTCATTGCATGAATCTTTCTCGAGTTAATGAAATTAAAATCGTAAAAAAAGAGGAATTCATTCAATCCACCCCGAGAAATAACCTAGGATCAACTCATTTTCTCATAATTTGAATTCACATAGATCTTTTAGTGCTCTTTAAAAACAATATAAAATCAACCCAAGTTGGCCACTTCATAGCCAAAAACCCATCTCTTTTTATTGAGTGTCTAAAGGTTCTTCTTAGGTCTCTGAGGATTCGACAACCCAAGCTACACTACAAGCGACCGCTTGACCCTTAAAACTTGGGTAAATTTGGGCGAGACCAATATGTCTCTAATTTCCACCAATGTTCTCCTAATCGAGATCATAATTTGGTGGTGACTCTTTCATTTCTCTTTTCCTCATATTAAGACTAAATTTTAGTAACCCAATTTCCGATGTGGGTTTTCCTACAATGATATTTTTTATTTTCAACCTTTTATTTTGGAAGAACAATTTCAAATTTCGAGGACGCAATTTATTGAAGGAGGGGAGAATGTAACACCCCAAGATTTCATAGTGTGTTATTTCTTCAAAATAATACAATAACTTGCACTACACGCAACACCGAGTTCAATCACACCATGAATTACCAAAAAAGCCGTCCAAAAGAGGTTATGAATAGTATTAACTAAATTTTAAACTTTATATAATCCTTATAATTTTAGAATCCATATTATGAGTTTCTTAGACATAATGTAAGAACAAATTAATTTTCAGTATTTCACTTTTACCAACTTTTAATAGTGAAACCTTTTTAAATACAATATTTTAAACTTTTTGACTAAATGGGGACATCAAAAAATTTAAAATGAAACATCCCAAGCTTCCACAGTATGCTTTCCTTTGAATAATATAGTAGCGTGTGTTGTACGCATCATCGAGTTCTAACACACCACAACCAATCAAACTAGCCGTTATGAATAGTAATACCTACTTTTTGAAATTATATATATTTTATATTTCAAAATGGACTTCATTTTTGGATTCATAATATCGAAATTATACTAAGTTGAATTTTTTGTATTTTTCTGAGAACTTCCAATTTTTATGAATAGTGAAAATATTTAAAAACAACTTTTTTAATAAAAATAATTTATAGTGATAAATTATATTATTGAGTGGTTTTAAAGCATAATTGGAATATATTTTTACCATTTTATCCAATGGTGTTCATTAGAATTAATTTCACTTTGAAATTGGACATAAACAATTATCAATCTTTTGATATATATTGTTTCTTAAAAACACGCTATTTGTTGTGACAGTGGGAATTAATTATAAAATTAATTAATGCAACTTAAATGTTTGGAATTTTTTAAAATAGACATCATTTTTGAATTCGGAATATCAATTATAGCTTAGGGTGAAATTTTGGTACTGTTTTGAAAAACTTAAATTTTTGATGAATAGTGAAACTACTAAGTGGTAGTTAAAATACTGAATTTTTCATAAAACTTAATTTTACCGCTTCTGTGAATGGAATTTATAAAATCCGAGAGACACGGTTAGTATCAAGAAGTAAAATGTGGTTCAATGAGATGAAAATAATTTTTGGTGAATAGTAACTTTTTACTTTTATTTACCACAGTTAAAAGTAAAATAGGGTAATTAAGGGTAAAAATGATATTAATATTACCCTAACACATTTCCTAATTCTATTGGACAAGTTTATCTCGACCAAAAACAACCTTAGGAATAAAATATTATCATTTAGGTCCACTTGGATTAGATTAGGACATTTATTATTATTTAATTCAAAGAAGAGTTAAAAGAGTTAAAATCAAAGTTTATTTACTAAAATATTTTTAATATAGGGTTATACATAAGATAAATTCGTTTGTAAATATTCATTAGAAATATAATAAGATTTACTACATAATGATATTTTATTTATAATTTTTAGACTTTAAATAATTTAATTTATTTATGACACAATGATGATGCAGTAATTACCATAATTGTGAAAAATTAAAACAATTGATATTATAAATTCCCAAATAAATATAATTTGAGACTTTTAATGAATTAAAATAATTTTATAGGCTAATATGACATGTTAGGATTGAATCAATTAACTTTTGTCGAAGTAATAATTCTGTTATGAGTTTCACAAAAATCAATTATTGAATAGTGTCAAAATTGACATAAAAGAGTTTTTAAAACAAATATTATATTATTAATTGATATTAAATTCCTAAAAATCTAAGGTTCGGCCAAGATATTTATATCATGATAGGCTCATCATTAATAGACCACTTGGGGGTCTCTTGGATGTATATAGTAAGTTTATTAACTATATATTATAAAAATACAAAGTGACATGGTAAATGTCAAACTAATTAACTAAGAGTTAAAACTAAAAGATAAGGTTAATATAGTAACCCAAACCTGTCTAAATTCTATTGGTTGAATTTTTTTCGACCTATCCCCACCTTAAACTTTGAATGATCAACTTTTGAGCCATTAGAAACCGAATATGAATTTATTATAAATTAATATTTATATCTTTTCCAAAGGTGCCCCTCACCCCTCTTATAAAAGGACACTCCTACTTCTCATTTCTTCACACCTTAAAAGCCTTTTGGTTCATCCAAACTCTGCCCAAATACTCTCCCAACTTCCCTCACTAAAACCTAGAGGCCTTAGTTTAATAAGAAATCCAACCTAAGGATCCCTTTTGATCAAATCAAAAGGAAGAACCCGAAGAAGAGGTAATGTTTTCACCACCCCTTTTCAAGTTCCTTTCTACTTCCACTTCTTCTTTATTTGTTATTACCATTATAAAATAATAACTCCAGTATCTTATATATACTGTGATGTTATTATAAATATGGTATAACCATATTCAGTATTCTATCCAACCTTTGAATAACATGTCACCATACGTGCATACGTACGGCTTACCGTCTCCACGTCGTGGTGTAATTGTTATTCAATATATTATTATTTAGATGGGTATAATAATGATGTGTAACTCATGTAAATAATAAATATAACATGTTAATGATTCTTTATATATATACCATCCAATTATATATTATTTTAATATCAAAATAATGATATTGTTGCTCGTGCGTACGTACGGACGACCGTCTCCACGAACGCGATGAGATTCATTCTCCATCGTATCCATTCAAGTATAATTATCATTTGATGATTTAAAAATGATGTTTAAGGACTTGATATCATTCTGGATATGAATAAGATACAAACTATCCATAACAAACACGGCTTATGTAACAAAACATATAAAAGAAAACGAGCAAGTTAACACCCGAAACGACGATAATTCTAAGATATTATTAACAAATAAATGTTAAAAGATAATATATGATATCATATTAATATATATGATTCTTGTATAATTTAATAACAATTATTTCACCATTATACAGGAGTTTAACCTACCCCAACCAATTAAAAGTACAAGGTAAGGTTTTATTTCGCAATCTCTTCATTATCCGAGGTTGTTTATACGTAATAATCTACTGGGATTTCTTTATCATCCACATCTATGTTTCTTTGAAATGTATTTCTAAACATTATTATTATTTACAAATAATATGGATTAAAGTCATTTATACCCTTATGTGTTTTTAAAGGAATATTTCCGTCGTTTTCCAAACAAGGCACTTTTTACCTTTTGACAAATTTAAGGTAAGAATGTTTTTTTTAACTTATACGGCGGGTGTGGATATTTACCGCCGTTATAAAATCGTCAAAGCTTCCCTTACAAGATTATAAGAATATTTTCAAAATAAATGTTTTATTTTATAATTATGTGACTTTTAAATGATTTCAAAATGAATATTTTATGAATTTTTGAAAGGTACTCTTTATCAAGATCATAATTTTAAATGTTTTAAAGATTTATCTTTATAAATATTTTTAATTAATTTCCATGTTTTCAAAAAGATTTTATGGATTTATTTATATGGACATGAAGGTTTTGAAATGATATTTATTTTCAAAAGTTTCAAAGTGGTATGGGACACTTCGATTCAAAAATCTCTTTTAAATTACCTCCTTTATAAATGCGTGACTTTTCAATGATTTCGAGAAAAGAGATATTTCTCACAAATAGTTTTGATTTCATCTATGTCAACATCCTTTGATGGATTTTAAGCTTATTTGAAGTTGATTTATTATGATAAAAAACTTCTATTTTATATTGAAGGTTTTGTGATATGTTTGACTGTGGATGTGCTATTTTTATACCATTCATGGTTTATGGTGAAAATATTGACATTTCGTATGCTAGTTTTAATACGAATGTTTATGTTATGTTTAAAACTTTTCATATGGGAATGCATTGGACTTAATATGTGACGGGTGGAGCCCGCTATAACACCTCGATGCATCGGTAGGTCTCATGAGACAAACTAGTGTCTTGGCACAAGGCCTTGACAAAATCTTATTTGTAGTCTTGGCACGAGGCCTTGGCTATGTGGTTATGATAGTCTGGCATTATGCATTCCATCATTATGAAAGAGGTTATTGATATTACATGTGATTATTCGATTAGTATAATATCCATGTGAATAAGTAAATGGCATTATTTCATTTTACTTTTTCCATACTATGTTGAAGTTCAAATTTAAAATTCTTTTGTTTTAGTTATACATTGCCTTAAATGTTTATTCTTATTTATGAATGTTTCTGTTATATTGTTATCCTTACTGGGCATTTGACCTCACCCCTTTTCTATGTTTTATTTTTCCCAGGAAGTGAAGAAGTAAATTATGAATGACCTGCAGGGATATTATGTGGGGATATAAGTGTGGAATATGGAGACAATATATTGTTGTATTAGTTTTTCACTTTATGATGTAATGTAATACTTATGAATATATCTAGTGTTTCCAAGGCTACTAAACCAATCGGTCTTTCGAGATTTGATCTTTCTTGTGATCATGCCAATGTTATTTAATAATGCACCGACTCTGGGTAACTGGGGTCGGGGTGTTACATTCACTTACTTTGTTATGAAATTATCATGTGTGAATAAATAACTATTTTTTATATTGTATTTAAAATTTTTTATTTGGATTTAAATATTTTTACATAATTACTTCATGGATTAATTATAACCTCAAACCATATGATCATTGCAAGGGTTTTCATTGGCTCAATTTCCTTTTCTAGGGTCATGTTTCATGTCATTCATCATGATTTATTTGTATGGTGTACTTAAAAACCCATGAATGAATTTTGACATATTACTTAATATAATTCAGGATTATATGATTTAATATTATCTTCCTATATTTTTTACTTTAGAATATCAAAAGTAATTTTTAACAAAAAATTGACATTATTTATATTTTTAGTTTGGAATATTTTCTCTTCCATATACAGGTTCTTTAAAATATTTTGAAGAATATTCATTTATATGAATAAATGTTTTCAAAGACTTTTTCATATATATTTTACTTTATTTAAAAATTCTTAAAAATAATCTTCTAATTGTTTTCCAAATAGGGAGCTTTTGGTTTCTACGAGTAGTGTGAAAGAGATATTTATTTTAATATTTACCAATTGAATGGATTTACCCACTATTATAACGATTATTTTATTTTAAGTTTAATTTAAAAGTTTCAATGTTTATTTTCAAATAAAAAGTTTTTATTTTTATTCTTAGAATTTTTATTTGAAACGTTATTAAAGGAAAGTGACATTTTCCCTATTTTCAAAAAAAATAATTAAATATTCTTTTAAATGTATTTTTTATATATGGAAATATACTTTATTATTTTCATATGATACAATAGGGATATTTTCTAGTGATACCATCCTTACTATTTATCTATATGGATTATTATTTTTTAAAATGGGTTTTCATACAACCCATTTATTTTCCACCAGTTAATCAAGCTAAAAAGAAATGAATATTGTTTTCCAGTGTGTTATTTTGAAATCTAAACGATTCTAAATGTTATTTTCATTCTATGGTACATGGAAATATACTTGGACGATTTATATGTGGTTATATTTTAAACCAAGGATGGGTGGTTATGTTATAAATCATGTATGAGTGGTTATATTATAAACCCAGGATGGGTGGGTTCATTATAGCCCTTCAATGAACTAGGTAAAATGGCATATTTAACAGATATTAAGTTACTCCTAAAAGACGATCAAGTTTAAAAATTATAGATTACTTTCAAGATATATGATAATTATTTAATTAAGTGATTTTGTGATGAATGCTTGACATTCCAAGATATCAATATAGTTTTTCGATGCTTTCTAGGAGTTCTGATGCATCATTTTCTCAAGAAATGTTTTCACATGGATCATGATCATTGATTTAAATAACTATTCTCTTATATTAAATCTTTATTCCATGTATCATGATTTTTGGTCCATGTTTTTATGGGTATTAATTCTCTTATGATATACCCATGCACTTTGATTATGTCATTATACCCCTATGCTCATATTATGCTCACTGATGACATTCAATTGTTAATTTTTATGTTTACCATTTCTGAGTATTTGAGATCAACCTTATTGTGTTTTCTATTCTCCCAGGTTATAAAGAATGATATTAAATGAATTATTTTTATAAAGGTTTTATGTGTGAAGAATGTTATTAGATATGTTGAAGACTTGTTATGAAATAATAAAATTAGGTTTAGTAAAAAAATGATCACTTGATGACATGGGTAAGGTTTTGTAATAGTTTTTACCAATTATCTAAAATGATAATCTTAAAAAGTATTTGGGTTTTTAAGTGATATAATATTTACATTTTTTGTTTTATGTTTTGGATGAATAAAATTGGGCCACATTTATTAGTATCAATACTAGAAATGTAAAGATTATGTTTTTAGCATCAAATCTCGGAGTATGGGCTTAGGAATGTTATATAGTCTCATGGAACAAGTAAAACTGCACCATACCTAGGTGATTCCCATGGATATTTTTACATATAGGATTAAAAAACAAGAAACTATAGGAGGTAATCACAACAACTAACCTCTCACAAAATAAAAACTACTCCCCCTCAAGGCATTTCCCATAACATGAGTAGAACCAAACCATAACAAGATGAGTACCATAGAAAATCATATATCCAAAATAATCCCCCTTAGGGTATGTCCCATGGTATGTTTAGAACCTTACAATCCCTATGTGGGGTCCCATGGGTTATCAAATCATATCCCCAACCACACACTCTCACTTAGGTATAATTATCATACATATTACATATAAATAAATAACATCAATTAATAAAATAATGTAAATAAACTATTCCTAGAAAAAACATATCCCAAACACAAATACACCATTGGTAAAACCATTGGATTTTATATCACCAACCACACTAGGTTTGTAGTATGAACCTTGTCCCTACACCTGAAAACATAAAAAATGAATGGTTTATCACCTTAAACAAAATACCAGATCATTAGTGAGACACCCCAGACACAAACACCAATATCTAGTGATAAAAAAAATTATTTATATTCTATATTTGATAAAAATTAATAAAGGTGAATTTAAACATCCATAATTACAATATGAATAATCAACTTTTTGAAACTTACATACCCCTGAACTTTTACGTTTAGAGTTTTAGAGAGTTAGGGGAAAACCACTAAATAACAAAACCCATATACTTCCTATCATATGGTCGTTTTTTCCATTATACCTAGATTTTATTATTCCATAATAATTCGTCAACATCCAAAAAAAATTCTACACACATGATAATTTACTTAGAAATATATTTCTTAACATAACTCTTTACAACTTGGTGAAATCAAACCATGAAAAGGGAAAGATTAAACACTAATTAAGCATAAACATATGAATTGGAAAATGAATTTCATAATTTATCATAAGATGCTAATATATTCATGATATCATAATAATATCTCATCTAAATAACATAATATATTCACACACAAAATCATAGATCATAAATAATGAGTCTAGTCATAAGACTTTGGGATAACATAAGATATGAATCGTAAGAAAATCCTAAAAAATGTTCTATAAGATCATAAAATTGGAATATAATTTAAATTAAAGTGTGTTATATACATAATAATAAGAAATAATATGTCAAGGATATCCACCATGAAATTCATCACATAGTGGGATTGGGATAACAACCTATGTACCCTATTAGGCTTGGGCTAACTACCAATATACCATCTTAGGCTTGGGCCAATCATCCATTTATCCTTTTGAGATCATGAGATAAAAATATTACCCAACTAATTGGAGGGATATAATGGATCCAACCATTAAATAAGGATTAACCATACATATTTATTCCTCAAGAATATAAGAGAATTCACAATTCCTTCAAATCTTAATTAACCCATGAAAAATAAATGGGTTTTATGACAATTTCCCCAAAATATCATCATAATCCTTACAGGGGAAGAATTGAGATGGTATAATTAGATAATATCCTCAGTGAAGAATAATGATAATTAAATTCTGTTTACATAGATGACAAATACTTTTATAAAATCATTAAAACCATGCTTTTTAAAAAAAAGAAGAAAAATCATTTTCAATTTTAATATTTTAAAAAAATAAATGAAAATTTCCATAAAAATGAGAATATTATTTTTATTGAAAAATAATGGAAACATATAAATTAATATTCATAAAAAAAATAAATGGAATGATAGTGGGAAAATCTATTCATTCCATAAATGTTAACAAGAACATTCTTTTCACAGATCTATTAAGAAAGTAATAAATGACCTGTTTTTAAAATGTCAAGAAGATTCCTTTAAAAAATTTGTAAATAGAGATAAATATATTATAAGAATATTTTTATATATAATTTAAAATCATATAATAACTTCGATAAAACCGAATTTAAGAATATGGATATGAAGCATAAAGATTCCTGTCAAAAAAGGAGAAATAAGGTTGAATTTTCGTAAAAAAAATTCTTTCATGATTTTTGTGTACCAAATTGGTGATAAATGGGAAGAATAATTGAAAAATATATAAATAAACAAATTAGAATAAAATATTTTAGGTTTAAGAGATATATAACATAAAAATTCCCCAATGTAAATTGAAATATAATCAATCCTGATAAAAACTAATATTTTAACATAAACCCTTATGGTATTGGTAAATTTAGAATAAAAAGCCACTGAAAGTTATAAAATGATATGGTTCAATAAAAAACATGAATTAAATGGAATAATATGTTACAATATATTTATTAAGAAGTAACTACACCATATAAAAAATCATGGTGTAAAATATGAGACGTTTCTCAAGAAACTGAATCTGAGGCAATGAACCCTCACCGATCTTATAACATTTGAAGTAAGAATCATTTAATGAAGTAATTATGTTAAAAAAATTAAATCCACATAAAATAAGTTCTAATAATATATAAAAAAATCATAGTTCATAACAAACATAATATTGGCATAACATAATCAATGGAGGAGTAATATAACCCAAATGAAAGGAAATTCAGTTAAAAATCCCCTAACCTCAGACTTCTGTTTAGTTAAAAAAACTCTAACCTCATGTATAAAAAATATAATTTTATTATACTTATATGTTATAATAATATTTATATTTATCCAACAATATAACATTCACTTATAATTTCTTATTTCCCTTTAGGTAAAAATATATTGTTAAAATCAATATTTTTATGTTAGAAATTCAGTTTTCCATGCATGTTTCGATTCTGTTGTTCTAGTCCAAGCACCTTGATCATGGTTTAATAATTTATATACCTTTATTTAATATTTTATACATTTATTATATATTATTATTGATCTCCATGTATATTTCATGGAGATTACGGTGATAATTCTCATAGAATGATTAAAAATCACGTTTATGGAAATTTTGATTCCATATAAATAATTGATTTTTTTAGCGAATAAAAAATATGTATGTAACAATAAAATAATATTAAATATATATTAAATTAATATTTATTACATGATATCATCTATATTTAACATTACTAAATCATTCACTATATAAACATTATATCATGTGGTAAAATCAACCAAAACAAGCGCATGTTATATTGTCGCGCAGTTGTTGAGTACACGCAAAATTAAAATTTATAAAACCTACAAACTACTAGTACTATGGTAAGAAGTGTTTCAAACCACAGAGAAGGACTTATGTTATGACTGACCAGATTAAAACTAAAACAACAAAAATATAAAAATATAACACTAACAAAAAATGTACACAAATAGTGAAATAAACACTGATAGTGGGTGTGAAAATGAAGGTGATATGGTGAAATATATGGTTTGAACATAGAACAAATAGTAACGATGATTTTAGGGTCCTTAGGTTGATTTGAACTGATTAAAAATATATTTTCTACTTCTGCTTTGATAAATTCAATTACTCAGTGTATAAAAAAGGTTCTAATCCACTGAGTTGTCACTACAGTGGATCAACACAGCTCGATTAACTTCCTTGAGTCTCGATCTTCCGATCTTGACCTTTGGAAAAAATCTTCTTAAATTGGAGAAGAGATGCATTGACCTTTTCCGATTCTCTTTACTTCAGTCAATGATCCATGGTGAAATGATTTGTTACCACACCCATCGGTCATTAGGTAATGTGAAACGATACTCAAAATAAACAGAAGAGAAAACAGAGCAATGAAATCGCACTGAGAAATCAAACTAACAAAACATGATGGATAGTTGGATCATCAGTTCTCTACATCCCAATTCCCATAATCTATTTAATTACACATTAAAATAGTAAAACAGATAGAAACAGATAATGAATTAAGAAACATATCCCGTGAGATTTCTCCTCTCTCCAGCAACTGCATCGATTCTGATTCTCCTGCTCAATGTCTGTCAGCCTCTGTTTTGGTGATGATATGGATCGAAGGTTTATCACGATCAATTGATGGATCGAGGGATATCTGGATCAATGACTGGATGCTCGCCCCTACAGAATGAAGTTCTCCAACCCCCTAGATAGATCCTTCAATCTCTCGCCTCTTGCCCGTGATGAATGTCAATCACCCAGTAATCGAAGTCTCTAGAATCTCATCTGAAGTGTTCCACAACCTCCACATGACTCCTTCACAGTTCCATGTCTCCCGCGCTTTTCACCAGAGCAGTTTCTTTTAAACGAATGAAAAATATGTGCACGCGTCGAGCTACAACCCTCCCTCTGCACAAATAAATGCACGAGTCAAATAAAAAAAATAAAATAAAATGAAACTATTATATTTTATATATTAATTTTACTACTTAAAAAAACTTATTAATATATATATATATATATATATATATATTGTAATTCCTAAATTATTAGTAATATATATTTAATAACTGTCTTATTTAATTAATCCATATCTTATTATAATATATAAAAACTTATATACTATTTATTATTACACCTATTATTATTATTGTATAATATATGATATATATATACTATGATATTTTATGTTTATATTATAATTTATTATAAAAAATAAAATAAAAATAAAATAAAAAAATGAAAAGAGAGTGGGGTGCGGGTCTGTTTGATGAGGGAGAAGGAGTGCGGCAGGGGGTTTAGGGTAGGGGAGGCGGCGATAGTTCAAGGTTCACGACGTAGGGAAGGCAGTGGCGCAGTGGTTTGAGGCCGTAGCGAGGGCCTACGGCGGGGATAGGGCATCGACTCAACTGTGGAGTAAGGGTTTTTGCGGCATGGAAAAGGGCAGGGGGCGATGGTGGAGATGAAGATCGGCGAGGGTAGCTTGGAGGAGGTGTCGCGGCATGAGGCAGCTCCCCTTTGCAGCTACTGCAGTCCGCGGTGCGGAACAGGAGGTGGAAGGGAAGGATAGAGAGACTCACTCCGAACCGGAAATATGGGCAGTGGCGCTGGGGTAGGGATGGACATCGTGTGGAGGTTAGAGGTAAGGCTAAATTAGGGAGAGGTGATTTGGGGTCGGGTCCGGCGAGGTTAGCCGGCGGCCGTGCGGGCACGTGGCAGATCGAGGAGGGGCTGACTTCAGATCTGGAATTTCCAGGTGAGTCTGGATTGCAATTCTGTTTGGAGGGGACATGGGTTTTAGATCTTGAGTTATTAATTATTCATTTGACATGTTCTTGAAATTCCATGATTATTTGGCTTTGTTGTGTCTGTTGTGTGTAAATTGATGTGTTGTTGGTGTGTTGATGTGCTGCTGTTGTGATTTACAGGAAGAGACGGTGAGAAAGGAAATTCCTGAAGCAGTGTGATGAGCAGGAGGCCGAGGCACCGGTTGAGAAAGCTAATAGTGAGGAGGTAATGATGAGATAAGGAAACAACAGACTTAGGCTGAAACGGTGAGAAAAAATGGAAATGGTGAGATGTGCAAGGAGGCGCCACCGAAAGGTAACGGTGAGACAGTCACCGTTACAAATGGGTTGTAGCGGTGAGGAATAAAAAATGGAAACGTGGAGGTAGTCACCATTATAGCTGGGTGGAAATGGTGAGGAATGAAATAAATGTATACTAGTGTGGAAGAGAAAAATAGGGTAACGGTGAGGTTAGAAAGGTCACTGGTAGAAAATAAAATTAAGGGGAGAACTGGTAGCTGAATTATCGGTGAGACAGTCACCGTTAAGGATGGGACTGTGTGACCGCAACACCTGTGAGTGAACATAACAAAGAAGATTAAATAAATAAAATAACTTAATAAAACTAAAAATAAATAAATTAATTAATAAATTAAATTAAATAGAATGGAATTAAAAACTAAAAACAAAAAAGTTAAATAATAAAAGTAATAATACTTTATTTAAAAGAATGAATTAATTTGGGTTTAAAAATAAACAAACATAATTAAAGAACGAATTAAAATATTTACAGTAACTTGCTTTAATTATTTAACCAATTAATTAAAGAATTAATTAAATTAAAGACTAAAAATATTATTTGAATAAAAATAAATGGTTAAAATTAATTTAATTATTAAAATACTAAAAAAGTAAAATGATTTATTTATTTACAATTTAATGAATAAATTAATGAATTAATAAACTAACTATAATAAAAATAAAAGAATAAATAAATAAAAGTATAATTCGCAAGACTGTTAATTTAAGAATTATTTAAAATGACAAGAATGAATATTAAAAGTAATTTATTTAAAAAAAATTTGATTATTTTACAAAGCAAAGTACAAAAAACACAACAATTATCAAATATTTACTAAAAATAATCATTTTGGTATAAAAAAGTCAATAAAAATACAAAAAGGATGTGGAAAAGAGTGTTAAAACACTGCCACATCAAACTCCCACACACTTTAGCTTTGCTTTTCCTAAAACAAATACATGCCTTTGACTTTAAAACAGAAAGATGTTTAGTGAGTTACCGCTTAAAAGGTGAATAATTAAACTTTAATATCCAAAAGAGCAGGACCAAACAATCGGTCAGGTTTTTTCAAAAGTTATTCAACAATGGTGTCCTGTCTAGCTTCAAATACTCACTGGAAGTATAGATCATCACAAATTCATACACTGAAATAAATGTCATGCCTCATATGTGTACTCATTAACTATCCTACTTCACCCTCCAATTCAAGTACTGATTCAAAGAGTGTTGACATGTTTGATGAAGTGGAACTCAAAACTCAACCAAGAGAACCTTCCATTCTCACCTTCCTCTAGATTCCATGAAATTAAAGTCCATTAATTTTATCACTTTATTGACTCAACTCAAATGAAAATTAACCAAGTCAATTGCTCCCTTCTTCATCTGGGTTCAAAATTCCCCTCACCATAATGAGTTAATTTTTGACAATCGTACTTTATTTTAATCTTTCCCAGCCATATTCCATGTGAAGAGCACTATGTATAGCACTTATTAAGATTGAAATTGGATTTATTTATTAACAGAAACGCACCCAATGCACCTTGTCTCAGATACTCATCGTGGGATCCCATTTGCCCATTTTACTCCAGTTACAAAGGACTTAATTAATAATCATTCAAGTTTACTTCCTAAAGTGATTGAATATTATTTAATAAAAATGAGAGTCCCATGGGTTTCAGTGAGAACATCAAGTTACCCTAAGCCATAATCCTTACTCCAAAAAACCTATCATGTCATAATCTAATCCTCAATTCCTAAACAGACAGATCCATAGAGACAGTGAACAATTGCACTCAGTAATCATTCATACTTAACATTTTCTGACTAAGTGCCACTATCAACATCCAGCAAACACTTATCCACTAAACAAGACATAATTGAAAAACCATTGAAATTCCAATGACCATCATGTGATTAAATAATTTGAAATGTTTGAAGGAATTTTGAACCATTTTTGTGAAAAAATGTAAACATTTTGACCATTTTTTTACAAAACACAAACTCAGTTTCAAGAAGGGGGAATTAAACATGACACTTTAATGACCCCTCTCCTCCAAAATTAAAACCCAAAATTGTCCACAATGTTGTATTATAAGGTGTAAGATAGATTATGTACAAAACAGATGGAAATTTCAGCTGAAAAAGTATATGGATGGGTATCAATGAAGTTCAAAAAATTTATTTGCCACACAAAAAGTGAAAGAAAATAAAAACAAAAACAAACAAAAACAGAATATCCCAACCCCACTAACCATCACCATCAACCAATTGAATTTCTATTCCTAAAATGTTCATTCTTAAATCATTTTGAGAAGAAAATATATTGTATCAATTTACATCAAATAGTAGCATGATTAACAGTGACGTGCAACAACAACATAATGAAATTGAAAGCAGTGGGTGGAAGCTTGTGTCAGAAAATCAGCTCAAAACTTATTTTCAACTCTCTAGATACTATCTCCTAAACACCCATGCAGTAAATACAGTTCAAAAGTTTCAAAAACCAATGGTAACTCCCCCAAAAGTAATTCACAGTAGCATGAAATGAAAATGTGAAGAGTAAAACATTGAAACATAAAACAATACTCGCCTGAATGTACAAATTTTTAATTTTTTATGCCTCCCTTTATTCGCCTTGTTCATGAATCTGGCTACTACAGTTTTTCACCTATATGATAAAACAATTTTAACATTAGTGTTAATGATTTATAGCTCAAATAAGAAGCAGCTACAAAGTGTGAGATTGGGAGTTTTATCCATTAATTCAGTGTTCTCTGATGATAGCCTCCTTCCACCATGAATGTTCCAAATGCAGCTACCACTGAAAAAGATTCTTTTAGAAAACTAGGACCACTATACCACTTGCATCATATGATAAGGAAATGAAGACATTATTGTTCACCAAATAGAAAGAGAAAAAACTGAGCAAGGAGCATTTATTCAAACTAAAAAATTAAATCATAAAACAATGTAAACCATGGGTTTCCTCCCATGTAGTGCTAGGTTTAATGTCCCTAGCTAGTCCTTATTCCCCTAAATATTTCTAACCATGATAATTTAATGGGAAAGAGTTATCAATGGTGTGAAATTCACAATTGTATAAGGAATCAAGATAAGGACTAATCAAGACATTTTCATCTTCAACACCAATCAAGATTCTACAAAATTTATCCAGATCACTAAGAGGATTTAGGTTGCCCAGCTCAACTATGTCTCTAAAAATCAGTTCATCAGCGCTTAAAAAGTTCAATAGTTGCCCATGAAAATCATCGATCAGATCATGAATACTTCCAGAGCTTCCACCACACTTAGAGTTTTTCTCAAACCCAAAAATTGGAGAGGAAACATTGAAAAAACCCTCAGCACATCCCAAATTTTCTCTCAACTCTAACAACTCAAAAATCTCCCAGAAGAAGTTATCAAATTCAGATTTCAACAAATTGTTCTGAATTTCTACAGAGGACTCAAATGATGTGAATATTTAGATTTTAGGTTTGAAATCATCACTCATGACATCAAATTGGGTAGGTAAGATGATAAAAAGTAAATGAACTTGTTTATAATGGCAATCATCAAGTTTTTCAGCAGGGCTCAACCTAGAGCTTTCTCCAGCTTCAGGAACTCTTAGACAGTCAACTTCACAAGGGAAACTTTCACAAACAGGTTGAGACAGTGTAGGAAAAAGTTGTGACTCACTCTCCAGAATG
This sequence comes from Viscum album, assembly GCA_963277665.1. NCBI lineage: Eukaryota > Viridiplantae > Streptophyta > Magnoliopsida > Santalales > Viscaceae > Viscum > Viscum album. Next base: position 651,005,840 of record OY728119.1, read on the forward strand.
GGTTTCGAAGAAATAATTTGTTCATCCATAGGAGGGTGAAGAAAAAGAGCAGTAGCTAGGGGAAAATATCAGTGGGTTAGGGAATTAGTATCTGTGTGACCTCAGGTGGGAAAGACCCATACTCATCTCTAACCTCATTTTTTTAACATTGATTCACAACCACATCTATCACATCATAAGTAACCTCATTTCGGGGCCTTTCAAACCCCAAAATTTCATCCACATCATCTATAGCTTGGACGGTGAGTTTACCATTGGAGACATCAATGATGGCACCACCAGTAGCAAGGAAGGATCTACCTAAGATGATTGGAAACTTTTCATCACATTCCATATCAAGGATTAGGAAATCAGTGGGCAATGTGAGTTTTCCTACACTTACTAATAAGTCATCTACTCTCCCATAAGGGTGTGTCAGCGACCTATCAGCAATCTGAAGACAAATAGAAGTTGGTCGGATATCCCTAAGACCTAGCTTTTTGAATAAGGAGAAAGGCATAATATTGATGCTCACTCCGAAGTCAGACAGAAAATTCAGTTGGCATTTCCTCCTACTTGGCCCTGAAAGATAAATCCACTGGGGTCCTTTAATTTGGCAGGAATATTTTTTTTGGGAAATTTCACTACACTCCACATTGAGGTCAATTTTATCCATCTTCTTCCAATCATTCTTGTTATTCAGAAACCTTTTTGTGAATGAAACATATGAAGGGGTTTTATCCAAGGCTTTTAATAAAGGCATGTTGATGGTGAAGCTTCGAATCAGTTTCAAAAATCTCGGGTAATCGAGTTCATCACTTTGCTTCACTCTTTCAGGGAATGGAATGGGAGGGGAATAATGTTTTAGAATAGGTAGGTTATTCTCCTTCCCCTCAGATCCCACTTTCTTCTTCACCTCCTTAATCAATTCCCACTTCATTTTCTTTGGTTCCATAGATTTCTCAGGTGTGGGTTTCACAATCTGTTCAGTTTAAAACTCGCTTTCTAGATTTCTAGAATTGGGATTTTCCAGATTTCCATTTTCAATTTCAGCTTGAACATTGTTTTCCTCTTACCTAGGTGGTTCCTTCACTGGTTCTTTAAGTTTAATCCCTGACCTGGTTGTTACTACCATCAAATTTTCTCTTAGATTGGGGTTTGAAGTGCTAGAAAGATTTCTCCTTTCCTTACCAGCTTGATTCATATACATTTGACTCATTTGAAGTTCTAAATTTTGAATATTAGAATCTGTGTCCTTCTTAAATGAGATGATCTCACTCAACACTTGTTGTAACATCCCCTTTAACTCCCCTTGAGAATTATAAGATTCAGCCTAATATTGATTCTGGAAATTTTTTTTGGGCTGTGGGTGGAAAGTTGGGGCAATGGGATGCTTGTTTGGGGAAGTGGGCTGCTTTGTGACCAATTTCTCATTGCATGATAGATTGGACTGAACTTGATATCCAGAGTCATATGGATTTGAGAGTTGAGCATGAACACCTTGATTACTAGACCTATAATCAACAAACCGGGCACTCTCATCACATGAACCAGGGAGATCAAAGTTTGGAAAATATCTCTGAGTGTGATCAAACATCCCATAGTGATAGCACTGCACCCTAAGGACCCTATCATTGACAACAGCTACCTGAGGATTTGTGTCAGCCCTATGGATGACTCTCTTCCTAGTGCACTTGTGCTGAGATTTTTGAGACAACTTATCAAACAATTATTTCATCTCATCAGATGTGGAATCATAGAAATCACCTCCACAATATTGATCAACTAAGTTCTAATTTTAGGGGGTGAGGGCATTATAGAAAGTCTCCATGAGAAGATGGGGAGCTAATTGATGGTTGGGGCTCTATCTAAGAATACCTATGAACCTTTCCCATGCTTCGTGAATGAGTTCCACCTCATCCTGAACAAATCCAGTGATCTTATGCCTAACTTCAAGGGTGGTGTTCCTGGGATAGAATTTTGATACAAAGGCATTGCACACCTCTTCCCATGTTTCTAATATTTCCTCATTTAAATTTTGAAACCAAGTCCTAGCTCTACCCTTTAGACAGAAAGGAAACAAACTCAACCTAACTCCTCCTCACTAAGACCTCACAAAGGCAACTGCTAGACAGAACCATAAAAATCTATGATAAACTCTAAGGATTCCTCTGTTGGAAGACCATTAAATGATGGTAGTTGAGAAAGATGAGACTGTTTGATCTCATAGCTTCTAGACCTAGGGGACAATTTGATGCAGGATGGTTTTTTTTGACACAGTAGGAATTTGAAACTCCTAAGCTTAGGTCTCTCAAGGGAAGGAACTAAGGGCTGTGGCCCATTAACATTTTGATTTCCAGCAATTTTTTTCCAAATTCTCCATTTCATGTTGCTTTTGTTTTCTAAGTACAGAACAATGCTTGTTGATTTCTTGATTCAGAGTTTCAAGTTAGGACTTAGAATCTCTACTGTGCATACGGTCCCAATAACAAGATTTTCTTGGGATTTTTTGTATAGTTTTTATGTTTTGTATTTTTTTTGTGTTTTATTTATTTTTTTTGTGTTTTTTTACTTGGTCGCACGTGCCTTCCCAAACAACAGCGCCATAATTTGGTCACGCAGTCATTGAGTACACACAAATTTTAAATTTATAAACCCTACAATCTACTTGTACTATGGTAAGAAGGGTGTCGAACCATAGAGAAGGACTTATGTTGAGCTAGAACAGATTAAAACTAAAACAACACAAAGATAAAAATAGAACACTAACAAAAAATGTATGAAAATAGTGAAACAAACACTGATAGTGGGTGTGAATATGAAGGTGATATGGTGAAATATATGTCTTGAATAGAGAACAAACAGTAATGATGATTTTAGGGTCCTCATGATGATTTGAACTAATGAAAAATATAATTTCCACTTCTTCTTGGTAAAATTCAATTACTCAGTGCATAAAAAAGGGTGCTAATCCACTGTGTTGTCACTATAGTGGATCAACACAGCTCGATTAACTTCCTTGAGTCTCGATCTTCTAATCTTGACCCTTGGAAAAAAATTTCTTAAATTGGAGAAGAGATGCATTGACCTTTTCCGATTCTCGGTACTTCAGTCAATGATCCACGGTGAAATGATTCATTATGACACCCATCAGTCTTTAGGAAATGTGAAACGATACTGAAAATAAACAGAAGAGAAAACCGAACAATGAAATTGCACTGAGAAATCAAACTAAAAAAACAAGACGGATTGTTGGATGATCAGTTCTCTAAAGCTCGGTTCCCCTAAACTATTTAATTACACATTAAAACAGATAATGAATTAAGAAACATCTCCCGTGAGATTACTCCTCTCTCAAGAAAGTGCTTTGATTATGATCCTTCTGCTCAATGTCTGTCAGCCTCTATTTTGGTGATGAGATGGATCAAAGTTTGATCGTGATCAATTGATGGATCGAGGGATATCTGGATCGAAGACTGGACGCTCACCTCTACGGAATGATGTTTTACAACCCCCTGGATAGATCCTTCATTATCCCGCCTCCTTCCCATTATGAATCCTAATCACCCAGTAATCGAAGTCTCTGGAATCTCATCTGAAGTGTTCCTAGACCTCCATGTGGATCCTTCATAGTTCCAGGTCTCCCGCGCTTGTCACCGGAGCAGTTTCTCCTAACCGAATGAAAATGATGCACATGCAGGGAGCTACAACCCTCCCTCTGCACAAAGAAACACACGTGAGTCAAATAAAAAAATAAAAAAATGAAACTATTATATTCAATATAATAATTTTACTACTTAAAAAAAACTTATTAATATATATATATATACATATATATTATAATACCTAAATTATTAGTAATATATATTTAATAAATATCTTATTTAATTAATCCATATATTATTATGATATATAAAAACTTATATACTATTTATTATTACACCTATTATTATTATTGTATACTATATGATATATATATATAATATGATATATTATGTTTATATTATATGTTATTATAAAAACTAAAAGAAAAAGAAAATAAAAAATGGTAAGAGAGGGGGGTGCGGGTCTGTTCGATGAGGGAGAAGGAGTGAGGCAGGGGGTTTAGGGTAGGGGATGCGGTAGCAGTTCGAGGTTCACGGCGTAGAGAAGGCAGCGGCGCAGTGGTTCAAGGCTGCGGTGAGGGCTTGCGGCGGGGATAGGGCAGCGACTCAACTGTGGAGTAAGGGTTTGTGCGGCGTGGCAAAGGGAAGGGGGAAACGAAGGAGATGAAGAGCGGAGAGGGTAGATAGGAAGTGGTGCCGCGGCATGAGGTGGCTCCCCTATGTAGCTGATGCGGTCCGCGGTGCGGAACAAGAGGTGGAAGGGAAGGCCGGCGAGACTCACTTTGAACAGGACATACGGTCAGCGGCGCTGGGGTAGGGAATGATGAATCGTGGAGGGTGGAGGAAAGGCTAGATTAGGGAGAGGTGATTTGGGGTCAGGACTGGAGAGGTCAGTCGGTGGCCGTGCAGGCTCGTGGCAGATCCAGGAGGGGCCGACTTTAGATCTGGAATTTCCAGGTGTGTCTGGATTGCAATTCGGTTTGGAGGGGACGTGGGTTTCAGATCTTGAGTTCTGAATTGTTCATTTGACATGTTCTTGAAATTACATGATTATCTGGATGTGTTATGTCTGTTGTGTGTAAATTGTTGTGTTGTTGGTGTGTTGATGTGCTGCTGTTGTGATTTGCAGGAAGATACAGTGAGAAAGGAAATGCGAGAAGCAGTGTCACAAGCAGGAGGTAGAGGCACCGGTTGAGAAAGCTAACAGTGAGGAGGTAATGGTGAGATAAGGAAACAACGGACTTAGGCTAAAACGGTGTGAAAAAATGGAAACAATGAGATGTGTAAGGAGGCACCGCCGAAAGGTAATGATGAGATAGTCACCGTTACAAATGGGTTGTAGTGGTGAGGAAGAAAAAATGGAAATGGTGAGGCAGTCACCGTTATGGCTGGGTGGAAATGGCGAGGAATGAAATAAATGTCTACCAGTGTGGAGGAGAAAAATAGGATAACGTTGAGGTTGGAAAGGTCACCGGTAGAAAATAAAATAATGGGGAGAACCGGTAGCTAAATTATCGGTGAGACAGTCACAGTTAAGGATGGGACCGTGTGACCGCAACACCTCTGACCGTACATAACAAATAAGATTAAACAAATAAAATAATTTAATGAAACTAAAGAATATAAATCAATTACTAAATTAAATTAAATATAAGGTAATTAAAAACTAAAAACATCAAAGTTAAATAATAAAATTAATAATACTTTATTTAAAAGAATGAATTTATTTGGGTTTAAAAATAGACAAACTTAATTAAAGAACAAATTAAAATATTTATAGTAACTTATGTAAATGATTTAACCTATTAATTAAAGAATTAATTAAATTGAAGACTAAAAATATTAATTGAATAAAACTAAATTATTAAAATTAATTTAATTATTAAAAGGCTAAAAAACTAAAATGAGATATTTATTTACAATTTAAAGAATAAATTAATGAATTAATAAACTAACTAGAATAAAAATTAAAGAATAAATAAATAAAAGTCTAATTCGCAAGACTAAGTTAATTTAAGAATAATTTAAAATGATAAGAATGAATATTAAAAACAATTGATTTAAACTACAATTGATTATTTTACATAGCAACGTAAAAAAACAAAAAAATTATCAAATATTTACTAAAAACAATCATTTTGGTATAAAAAAGTCAATAAAAATACAAAAAGGATGTGGTAAAGAGTGTTAAAACACTTCCACATAATTAAAACTATTTACTGAGTAATAATATAAAAATTTGGCAATGATAATATAAATTTTAAAGAAGATTAATCATGTTTTAAATATCATGTTAATATATTAAATATATTTTTATAATTATTAATGTTAGATGGTTTATATAAAATAAATAAATTTTCATAGAGGTAGTGGTCCATACGTACGCACCAGTGATGTTTTCATTTTTTAATGGGAGGAAATAAATAATGGTTAATAAGAATTATCTTTCAAAAATAATAATTATTCTAACTATATCATATTTATTTTTTCAAAATATCTTTATAACCATCCATTAGATGTAGTGATGAAATATGAAATACTTCTATTCATGGAGGCATTAGTATCCATGTATTCATGAGCGAATTTTTCATTTTCCATTATATGAAAGGTGTTATCTTAAGGATTAATGTATCAACATAATTCTGGGGGTGGGGGTGAATTTTAGTTTAAAATAGACTTTCAAGTTTCACCCAACCCTCAAGTTTTAGGTATATTGGATTTAAAAAATCATAATAAATTCAAATATTGATGTAAAATTATACATTCATCAGAGATATAAAATGTATAAAATATAGTAAAAAAATTAGAAATAAGTCTATTGAACGTATTTCAAAATCCAACAATAGCAATCTAATTGTGGAAGTAGAAAATTTTAATCAGTTTTAAATCAAAAATAAATACTAATTTTTTTTATCAAAAATACATTGAGTACTGGTTAAAAAACCAAATTCTCTAAAATTATATTATTTAAACCACATTTAAAAAAAATAAGGTTATTATAAAGACCAAATTAAAGTTATCCATGAATTTAATCCGATTATAAGGTATCCAAATTTTAAACCTATATGAATTCCTTCCATCCCATCCCCAGAAGCCATCAACTAAACCTATTGAGATGTAAAGTGTTTTATCCTTGTCCACTATATCTTTTATGAATTATAATACCTCGATCATGAAAGATCAAAAGATTATATATCTTCCTATACTCAAAATCCCTTAATCATGTAGGACCATTAAGACAATAATTATAGTGTAAATACAAAGATATTTATAATATATCCTAACAGTATGTAGTTTTAGTAAGTAATCCAAGTATAAAACAATTGGAAGTACACTAAGTCAACAATATATTGAGGAATTAAATAGATTGTAAGATTTAAATAGTTATCCAAAACAAATTTTGACCCTCAAGGAGTGGAACAATTTATAGATAATATTATAAGATACTTTAAAGGTTGAATTCCATAAATCTTAAAATTGGTTGTAACTACTTCGGCAATATCTTGTTCATCTATCAACGAAATCAGTATCTATATTCATATACCGATGTGTTTCTTTGGAACTTCTATAGTGATTTTTAATATGATAGATATATTATGGAACTAAAGTTCAAATTTCAATATTTTTAACAAGTGTAATAAGTTATCATGTATTTTAATTACCTGAAATTCATTTTTCATATTCCAAAAAACTAAAAGGAAATTTTAAGCTAAATAATGTTTATATAAAGTTCAATGTTATTAACAAAAAATAAAGGAATTTAGTTTTTTACTCAGCAATCTTCCCCATATGGAAAGTAAAAAACATGAAAATAAAATTGAAAAGTACAACAAAATTTTAAAGGAAATATTCTTTAATATTTGAGTACAGCCTAAAAAATTATAGTATATTATGATTCTATAAAATTTTATTATAATTAATTACGCCACATTCTATTTAAAAAATAATCTTTAGAGAAAAAATAATGATTATAAAGATGATAAACAAAACATAATTTCTCCTCATTTTTAATAACCATTTCAATGATTCATAAAATATTCCCCTTTTTTAATTTAAAGAAAGGAAGAACGTGATGATAAATAAAAATAAAAGGGAAGAAAAAAAATACATGGAAATGTAAAAAAATACAATAAAAATTATAAATTTATATCTCTTATTAATAGTTCAGTCATATATTTTGGTTGTTTCTGATGACTTTTTAGATATTCAGATCTTGAAAAATTCATTTTAATATGGTTAATATAATAAATTTTTTAACATAAATATCATTTCAACCATGTTTTCCTATCTGAAAATATCTTCTTATGATGATTTCTTATGTTGAAATTCATATTATTCACCAAAATATTTGATCTTATAATAAATTTACACATAATGGAAGACATCTTTTATTATTTTTAGACTTTGAAATTCACCTTCTTTACCAAAGATCCATGGGAGCACTTCATCTAGATCCTGTGGTTAGACTATTTCGGAAGAAATAACTTTGGTCTTTATGGATGTATTTTTGAGCTTCTTCAGATAAAATCTCCCAAATATACTTATATTAAAAACAATTTCAGTTTAAAATAGAGTAGTATAAAGATAGGAAATTGAGTGTAACTAAAATCTATGAGATTAGAGTGCTTATATATGAATTTGAGTTTTCTATTATCTATATTTTTTTCTTGGTTGTACGAGTGGTTCAAAAAAATCACTGTTAAAATATGTGGTAAAAAAATTCATACAATTTTTTTCATAATTAATTTTATAATTTATTCATATAAAAATATTGAATACCTTTTGATAAAAATATAGAAACATTGGAAGTATGTCCACACATTTATTCAAGGAGTTTTTCAACATTAGGATATAGTTTGAATAAGAAGTAAATTGAATATCATATTAGATTGATAATTCCCAACTCCTATTCAACAGATTAAAATATGTCAAATTTAAAGAGCTTGTGAAAATATGAGAGTTGATTTTAGGTTTTGATAAAGTCAAGAATTATATCTCTTTTTTATGTGTAGAACCTAATAAAATGGTGTCTTATATCCATTTTATTTTCTAATGAGTGATGTGATGGGTAATTATACAAAGATATACCACTAGTATTATTACATAGGATTGGAGCTTGTGTAAAACACATACTAAAAATAGTTAGTGCATGTTATATCCACAACAATTGATCACAACAACTTTTGGATACTATATATTCAACTTAAATAACAAAAAGTTCTATATAATTTTACTCTATGCTAGATAAAAAAACTAAAGCTTCTTCTAAGAAATGAAATGTTCCGAAAGTACTTTCTCTATCTATTCTACATCCCCTAAATCCATCATCTGAATAACTTTTTAGAATAACAAAATTTCTTGGAGAATAGAATAAACCACATTCTAAAGATCCTTTATGGTACCAGAAAATTAATTCTACATATTTTAAATGCGATTCCATTAACGTTTCTTGAAATATCACATATAATAGTAATAAAAACATAATTTTTTTGTCAACTTTCTATAAGATATAGTAAGATTTTGATCATAATTATCCAATGTTTTAGATCTTCCATTTTTTTGGATTCAACAAGATCATGTCTAGTATAAGTTTCCACTAAATTACTTATACTATAAGCACTGTTAAAACTAAAATGTTTGAGTAAATATTTAATATAATTACGTTGAGTTAAAATATTCCATTTCGTTTTTCGTTAGATCTTAAAACCAATGAAAAAGCTGAGTTCACTCCTTATTCTTATTTCGAACTCATTTATCATAAATCGAAGAAAATATTTGAACTTTATTTTTAAATTTAACCAAAAATAATTTTATCAAAATAAAATTTGAATAATGATGATGTATTTAAAATATTTTATAAAAGGGTTAGATCAACACTTTTAAAACATTATTTCAAGTAAATATCTAGGAGGTCTATCATACCAAGATCTCATGGATTTTCAACATCAATATAGTGATTTAGTGAGTTTAAATACATTTTATATAATCTTATTATCTTTTAAAAAAGGATGTGTTCAATATAAATATAAAATTAAACATATCCATTAAGAAAATAAATTTTCATATCTATTTGAAATGAAGTAAAATTTAGATGTGCTATAAAGGATAGTAAGACACTGATATAATATAATCTAGCTACCATGGTAAGGGTTTCACAATAATATGTACCTTATTCTTAAAAATAAACCATAAAAGCCTTTATTTGTTTCTGAAAATAGTTCAATTTTCATCACATTTTTTTTTCTAAAAACACATGTGGTTCCGATTACTAGTACAACTTTCATTCATTCAACTAAGTTATAAACTTCATTCTTTTAAAATTGATTGATCTATTCTTATATAGACCTTATACACCTTTCATCACATAAATAATCATCCAACAGTTTATTCAAATTGTGATAAGAATGTGTAATGATCACATTGATTTATCAAGGGACTAATAGTTCTATCTAATTGACTTATATCACTAATAATATTATCGGTAGGATTATTTCTTAATATTGGATGTTTCTTAGGTAATTTTGTAAGTTGATCATCAACTATCTGATATACATCTTCCATTTATGTATTTTTAGGATATTAAAATTTTGAATATCCTGCTTATGGAGGATTTATAATTGATAGTTACGAATTATCTTTTGGTAAACTATTAGGAGTTTTAAAAAAAAAACCATCTAGAGGATGTACTTAAAGATATTTTATAAAATCAAAAGGACCAGATTCATTAAACATTACACGAAATGTTTCTTAAATAATATTTTTTTATTAAAAAAATTCAATAAGACATACTTGTTATATAATAACCAATAAAAATTCATCCATCCAGCATATGATTAAATGATAATGTTGATATTTATTAATATAGTTGAATATTTTACATCTAAATAATCTAAGGTAAGAAATATTTGGATTCCTTATGATCCAAACCTCATAATTATTTTTTAGGAAAATTTATAAATAAAACATAGTGTATAATGTAAAAATATGTACTCAAATTATCAACCCAAAAATTTGTAGAAACAAAACAACCACATAGAAAAGTTTAACTAATTTCCTATATAATTGTATTCCTTCATTCAAATTCACCATTTTTATTATGTTTTAGGTATTAAAAAATTATGATTAATACCATTCTTACTATAAAAAGTTTCAATTTCTGAGTTCACAAACTCACCACCAAGATAAATTAATATTGTAATAAAACGTAGGTTTTTCTAATTTTAATAGAATTATGAAAAACATTAAAATTATTAAGGGCTTTATATTTTCACGTTAGAAAATAAACCCATGATAATCTAGTGTAATCATCAATCGAGACATAGAAATAACGTTTTCCTGTAATACTTATATGTTGTGTAGGACCAAATACATCTATCAGAACTAACTATAAATATTCATAATATGAGAATTAAAATTTATATTTAAAAGTATACTTATGTTTCTTACTAAATTTTCATGGTTCATAAACCATAGTTTCATTAAAATTATGTTCTTATAGATCCCCAACACATCTTTTCCTAGAAAGTTTTACTAAAGTTTTAAAGTATTAAAGACCTAATCTTATATACCACAACCATGAAAAGAATTTGGTTACAATTAATAAATAAATTTTTCATGTACTTAAGTATTTTATGTCAAGTGTGTACACGCTCTCATTCCCATCGAAATATAAAATTAATGTACCTTTTGAAATTTTATAGTACATTTATCATTTTTGAATTTCATATGATAACCCTCATTACATAATTGATTAATGATAATAAGATTTTTATTGATAACTAAAACATATAAAAGATTTGAAATTAATGTTTTTCAAGAAAATAAACATCACTGATTTTGATGATTTTACCATGTGTATTCTTTCTAAAAGTGGCTTGGCTTTTTTTAAAAAAAAATTAGAAGCCGGAATTACCTCCTATAATATTTTTTAAAAATACTATACATGTACCATTTGTTTTTACTATTGGTACTCGATGTATTTTCTTAAAAAATATAAAAATATGTTCTTATTACCCATAATTTCTTGGTTCCAAATAAATTAGTGAATAAAATTTTAGAGACCCACCTCTAACCACCTATTTTGTGCGAAAAAACTAATAGTTCTTCATAAATAAATGATTTATTAAATCAAAATTATTAAAAAAAAATTAATGAAAAATGTTTATTCTAGTTACTCCCTTTGAAATTTAGTGAAAAAGGGTTCACTTTTAGGTAAAAAATAATTTGATTGAAAATGTGATTTATCATTAGTAAAATAAATTCCATTAGAAGTTACAGAAGGTTTTATTTGTTTTTATATTATATAAAAATTTTCATTACCAGATGTAAAATTAGAAAAATGTTTTTTCAAACTACTAACTTCATATTTAACCCAAATTACCAAATTCTGATCATCAAAATTAGATTTTGAATTTTATTTAATAACTAATTTGGTTGAATGTTTGGAATCTTTGGAATTGATTTTTGTAATTTTATTATTAGATTTAATAATAAAAGTTTCAACAAAATCATAAGTTTTTTTAAATTTATTATTTTCTTTTTCAATAACAGTAGAAGATCTAGATATTTCATGAAAATTATGTAAAGCATCCTCATCAAGTAATGAATTAACTTTATCATATTTTGATGTATTTTACCTCTCATCATCTCATGAAGTTGAATAATCAACTTTAGAGGTAAAAGTAGATTTTGAATCAATAATTTTTTTAAAAGATTCAATAGTTTCCTTAGCCTTATCCATTTTACATACTTTATAAAATCTATGTTAAATCCAATAATTTTCTAACTTTCATTTCTAAAACCTTCTAGAAAACTATTAGAAGATGTATCACCTTCACTATCAATCCATGTTTCTATAGATTTAAATATATTCTTCCCATTAATTTTTTTTTAACTTTATACCTTTATTATTTAGATTAGTGAAATATTTTCTAATATGAACCAGCTTCATACATTTATAATCTATAACATTAGAAAACTCCTTATCATTTCTACCTCTATATTTATCATGATTATAAAAAATTACTATTATCAAAAAGCATAGTCATCCTTCTAGAAAGATGAGAAGGCTCATTCTCACTATTTTATAAACTGATTTGATCAGAATGTTTACTTTTCTTCACTGAAAATTTAGATTTAGAAGTATTAGTACAAGAAATAAAAGTACCAAAAGTCATATAAAATTTAACTCCATTTTACTCTTATATTTCTCATAATATCTCTTTAATATTCTCTCATATTTTATTTTGGTAACAATTAAGGCATTGTGATGAACCTGACCTAGATACCCTTTTAAACTGGTACCCGACCCAAATTACCACAATTCTAAAGGGAATTCTCGGCCCCCATGGGCTAGTGACTAGCACCTGGGCATCAAACAATAGCCAGCGATAATTATTCTTCCCATCCTAAGCAAAAAAATAGAATATGTGTATATATAAAATATAGTGAAACAACAAAAGGGATAAATATATTCCATAACTTAAAAAAGATAGTGAAAATAATACAACTCAAAGCAATCAGAATATCCAAAATTACATATCTGAATTGAAAGGAAAAATAGAATAGAAACTGACTACTCCATGTGATATCATGGAAGAACTCCCACCATATCACTACTAGATACCTAGAAAATATCGAAAGAAAACCTCACCACCTCAATATGGCGTATCAACATTCTATACATAGAAATATATAAAAAGTTCTATGCACCTTTGAGGGGTGAATAGGGTGTAAGATAACAAGCTCGGTAGGATCACACCTAGGTGTTCCACAATAATTATATGTACAATAATATAAACATTATCAAATTTAAATAAAATAAGTCATGATAAAAAAATTCAGAGCTTTTATATCAAAATCAAGGAAACAAATTTAATTTCCCCCTTTTCCACATTTCCAAAATAATCTAGGTGAAATAGTTTCAAAATATTTCACATATATAAAATCAGAGAAAATCATTTATCACACATCATATCAAATCCATGTTAGTAAAAGACAAAAAAGTACAATCCAAAGCATACGTAACATCACACTGATGATCACTAGAGGTTAGGCTAGTTAGGACACCCATACCTAAACATATCAAATTTTGAACATCAATGCTATAAATATATGCATCGAATATATAGATTATAGGAACACCCCAAAAAGTTAAGGCCCTAATTGGTATATCATGTCCCTAGAACACTGGGCCTAGGGAGGAGAGGAATATCCCATTAGTGAACCCCCCTGGTGAATAGACAAGGCCGATTACTATATCTTCCACATAAGTTCCTAAGGATTCCCGTGTGATCTATTTTTAAAACCATTTCATCAAAAGAAATATTTGAAAACCATTTTATAAATCAATTTTATAATTCTTTAAAAATACCATTTTCTTTTAACAAAAGAAGGTTAGAAACCATCTTTTATCAAAATTATATTTTCCACACAAAAAAATAAACCAATAAATCATGAAATTTTATTTTGAAAACCATTTATAAAACCATTTATAAAACTACAGAAATGAGGTTTATGCTACATATGATAGAGATGGAACCCCTACCTCAAACTTAGGTTGCACAAAATTACTACAAGAACCACCAACAAGGAATAACACAACGTTGATGACAAAGGGCTTATAATCAATCCAAACCTCTAAAAATCGATTCAATTTAAAAAAAAATGGTCATCAAAGAGAATAGAACATAAAATACCAAAACAAAAACCATAACAGACCATATCCAACATAAGGTTTAGCCTCTAGAGCAATATCTCATGACAGATCTAAAGGAAATAAGAAGAATCAACATGACAGATATATATATATATATATATAAAATGAAACAACACTTCCACAATTGAAGACAACATAGAAGTAGAAAAGACTAATCACATGGAGTAATGCACCGAAACAAAAATGATGACCAATCACTAAAATAAATGGTTCTGAAGGAGAATTGGTCTCCAAAATTTTCTATTGGAGATCCTAGCACGATAGGGAAGAAGCTACGACAGAATGAAGGAGAGATCAACCATGTAGTTCCCTTAAAATATTTTCTTGTGAGACCCAAATAGCACGAAACCTATTTTCACATCCTATAATCCAATAATATCAGGTACACCAAAAAACTCATCACCTTTTTATTAAAAAACCCAATTTTACAATTACATAGTGTGAATTGCAAATACACAGCATGTAAAATTCATGCCCTGAACTGGATTCACATTATCTTCATGGTGACCATAACAAGGAATGTAATTCATTTACATGTTGTGTAATCCCCCAAAAGATAGAAAATAGTCTTGTTATGAAAAAAAATCATAAAAAACTCAAGTGTTCAGCGAAATTGAGGAGAAACCTAAAAAGACTTTAACACATTTATACCCAAACTCCATTAATTCAAGATAACATACACCACTAAAATTTAGGTTATTTCCACCCATAAAATTATCTATATCCTAGAGAGTCCAAACACACAACCAAATATCATGTTAAATGAAAATATATAATATAAATTCCTAAAATTGTGTAAAATAATTTCACAAAATCCCTACCGTAAGACTGTCCTTCACCAGGAAGTCAAGGGGAAGAATGATGTCCAAAAAAGAGATGAGACCACTGATCACTAATCAAAAAATTGTGATCCCAAGTATTTTGAGAATATGATACGTGTCTATATAACACTCTGAACAATAGAATAAACTTATTATTAAATAATTTCACTTGTGAGTCAATGACCTCTTCTAGTTTCTCCACAATAGAAACATATAGCTCTAACTCAATCTCTTCCCAACTCAGAATGTGAGAGGGATCAAGATGGTATTTATGAAGCTATGATATGTGCAAAACATCATGAATTCCCATTTACTAAACCAGAAACCCCAAAAAATAATAAAACTTCCCATATCTCTCTGTTAACTAAAAAGGTCAAACATATCTCAGTTATATATGCCCCTATTTAAAAATTTGATGGCAACCCAACTGAGGAGAAAATTTCAATAAAACCACATCACCTATTAAAAACCCTAAAGGATGACATCACCGATTTTCATAAGATTTCTTTAATGTATATTCTGAAACTAGATGTCGATGTATATCCTACATCCTCACAAATGTTTCTTGAACAGAACTTAGTCCCACCAAATATGCCTATCCTACCTATACTCAAAAAAGAGGTGATATGCATGGGTGAACATGAAATGCCTCAAAAGGATCCATTTTGATCGATGAATGATAATTTTTTTTATAAAAAAACTCAACAATTCGTTGATGGATATCCCATGAACCACCAAAATCCATGAAACATGTGTATAGTATATTCTCTAGGATCTGAATAGCACAATCTATACGGTCATCTGTGTGTGAATGGTAAGTTTTACTCAAACTGAACTAAGTCCTCATCACCTCTTGGAGACTTCAACAAAACCTTGATGTAAGCCTAGGATCCTTTTATGAAATAAAGGAAAAATAAATATCATGTAACCTCTTAATCCCTTGAAATTACAACTTACCTAGATCTAAATTTATAGTGGTTTCCTAGATCATAATGAAGTGAGATTAATTATTCAGCTAATCAACCACCATCGAGATAGAATTCCTCCCTCAGAGATCTCATGATAAACCATGAAAATGTACATGGATACCTCTTTCAATTTCCAAACTGGCACCATAAGAGGATTGAGAAACCCATAAGGTTTCAGATTCTCTACCTTTATCTATTAGTATGTGTAATAGTGGGACACATAATCAGTAATGTAACATTCCATAATTGACCACCAGAATTGTTGAATCACGTCATAATAAATATTCATAGTTCCAAGATGAATCTCCCACAATGAAAAATTAAAAATAAAAAAAATTGTGCTCCTCATAGATTCTAGGATGAAAAACCAATACCCAATTTAAGGAATACCATCTAAAGAGAGAGACCAAGTAGAAACGGTCTCCCCAACCTAGAGGGTTTCTCAAAATTTTATGAACTAGTAATCCTACTTATTACTCTATAGAATAGACTAAAGGAGAGATGATGATAGCTGAAAACTAGCAAGAATAATAACTAAAACATCATCCTGATCGTCTAGGATAAAATGATAAAAGATCCCCATAAGGTTCCACTCCCCCCTTAACTCCAAAATAGCCAATGATGGAACTTTATTACTGAGAGAATCTTCAATGAAATTCCAATTCCTTGGGTTTTAGGAAGTTTCAAGGTCAAATTTTCTACGGTATTACATCAACTACATATGTTTGAGATTCAATTATTTATAATAAAAGATATACCTATGACTCTTATGGTTAGAAAATACTATGAAATACTCCTAAAAAACTTATGGCCGTCAATATTTATGTGCATGTATAACCAATAAAAATATAAATCATGAGTCGGGTAGTTCTTATCATACATTAGAAGCTAAAGATATCTGTAATCCACCACAAGATCATCCCACATAAACATGAAAACCATTCCAACACCCTATGCATCACATAAATCCACATACCCCTTAATGAGATTAGGTAATATAAGAATATTAATTTAATTCAGAAGCTATTTCATCTTGTAAAAAAATATTAGCACTTTGAATCCCATATAAATATCATCTAATTCTTAGTAAGAGTAGTCAAAGGTAACTCTAAATTTGAGAAATCCTTAACAAACTATCAATAATGTCCACAAGACCAAAGAAGCTTCGAATATCAAAGGAATTCCATGGATCTTCCCATAAATAAAACAACCTTCAGGATCAACTGATAAGCCTTGATCAGAAATCACGAATCCTATGAACATAACTTCTTTGATATAGAAATTTCATTTTGAATTATTAATGTATAATTAGTGCCTCCTTAATATTTCTAAAACCAAACTAAAATAGTGCTCATACTTGTTATCAGATCTCAAATAAACCAAAATGTCATCAATTAACACTACCGCTGATGTTTTGAGATGCTCTTGTGATACATGATTCATAAAATAAATAAATACAAATGCAGAGTTATTATTCTGAAAAAAACATAAAAATATATTCTAAATGGATTTAAAATATCTTAAAATCCATCTTTAATATATCACACTCTCAAACTCTGAGCTAATGATAACCCGACTAAAGATCGATCTTCAAAAATGACCTTCCCCCCTTTAACTAATCAAAGAAATCATCCACATGAGGAAAATGATAATTTTTCTTAATTGTTACCTATTTTAACATCTAATCATCCACACACAATTGAAGTGAACAATCTTCCTTATTGGAAGAGAGAACACGAGTTTCCCACAGAAAAAAACTAGGGAAAATAAAACCTTTCACCCTCAGGCCATCCAACTAAAACTTGAGATCTTTTATTTCATCTAGTTGTAAACAATAAGAGGACATAAAAAGTAGTTTTTTACCTAGAACCAGATCAATTTTAAACTATACTTTCATATTTGGAGGAATACCAGAGAAACAATTTAGGAAAAGATCCAAGAAATTCCAATGAATAGTTGGAAAAACTATAAAAGATGTTACTTCATTAAGATCAACTATTAAAACAGAAAAAAGCTCTTGATCTCTTGGATGGAAGGTCCTATACAAATTTTTCTTAGATCCACTCTCCCTGAAACACCCCTGGGGTCCCATCAATCATAAGGAAAGAGACACACTTATGATAATAATCAACCTCAGCATAATGAGTAATAATATAATCCATCTCAATGATGATGTCAAATATATCTAGATCAAATACAAGAAAATATCAGAATAACTCCGAGACATCTATCGATAGTGAAAAAGAAGAAAACCAAATCCCTTTTCTTTCATCTTCCTTGTAGGCATTTCTAACTATATAAAAGGGTATGAACTCTATTGGAAGTTTAATCAGATAAAAAAATTCTATATATAAATGATTGGGAATCACTGTTATAAAATAAGGTAATCACTACTAAAGATGAAATAGATACCTTTCCTCTCACTTTCACTTGACCCATATCTACCTCTAAAAAAAACTCCTATACTGCATAAAGCTAATTCAATCCTAAGGCCTATGGTTAGTTACTTATAGTCTTTAAATAATTTGATTACACCATAGCAGCCTTTATTATTGAAAATCCTTGACCATATCAAGGCATAGAAATATACTAATAGAAACGCTGTAGATGAAAATAACATCCAAATCTGTTAAAAATATTCATAGGTTTAGGAAAATAATTCTAGGTGTGTCCAACCATTCCACACTAATATCAATTCAAAGACACACTGCTAGTTGCAACTACAAGTGAAGATATTTCATGCCACTGTGAATCATCTCCACCATTCCTATGATGATCCTCCCAATTTCTATTTTTCCCTTAAGTTCCAATAAATATTCCACTAGGTGGAAAATAAGGGGAATAATATCCAACCTTTCCTGTTATATTCATGCATGCCATCATCACCCTATCTACTGTATTGAAATAGTTCAAATGATTCAGTATAAATATCTACAATATCATATCTATTTTAAAACCCTATAGGTACTTATGAACCTTTAGCTAGTCATTATTCCCCACCATTGGAGAAAAATGAACCAAATCAACAAACCGATTGGTGTATGCTGACACCAAATACTCTTCCTTATGGAAAGAGAGAAACTCCATAAAATTTTCCATCATCAGTGAATCTGGAAAAACTGCTAAAATAATAGATTATTAAAACCCTTATAGTTGAATCCCACATGTCTATCTACATGTACCATTGAATACCACCATCTCTCGTCGAGACCCTCAATTTATAATGTCACACACTTCACCTTGATACTCTCAAGTGTATCCAAGATGTTGAAGATCTAATGAATAAATTCAAGATAGTCCTCTACCTCTCAAGGCTCATTCACACCATTGAATAATGGTGGTTTCTCATGTAAGAACTCCTATGATCAATCCATTTCTCCTCCTGCTCCCGGTTGTACCACCACAAGTGCATCCACGACTTGTGGTGCATTCTTATCGATAACTTGAACTTCCTACTTGATAAACTCAATAATATTCTTCTCTATATGTGGATTCTATTGTTGAGCATATATTTCACCATCTTGAGGAACCCATGGAACATTTATTAGATTAATAATAACAAAAACCAAAATTTAATAAATAATCAGAGAATGAAATAATCTCAGTTCAAACCAAGAAACCATAAAAAAAATAATATTAAGATCAAGAACTCAAAATAGGAGATACACATCCCAGTATCCCATGGTAACTTGAGTCTTATCATGGAAAGATCTGGCCATGAACTCATTGCAAACTACCTCTCATGTCAGTAAAATCCCATCTCTAGTCTACCAAAAGTCCCAAGACAAGGAATCATGAGAAAATACCTCCTCTGATACCAGACTATGATGAACTTGACATGGATAACTTCTCAAACACGGACCTGATCTGAATTTCGTCATATATGAAGGGCATTCCCAATCCCCATGGGTCAACGAATAACACTCATGAATAAAACAACAACCAAAGGGAATTATTTCACCCAACCTAATAAAACAACTTGGAATATACATATATATGCAATAGAGAGAAACAATAGAAGGTATAAATATATACCATAACTGAAAGAAGACAGTGAAATGATACAACTCGAAGTAGTCATAATATTCCAAAGTACAGATCCAATATCTATGGTAAACTAGAATAGAAACTATCTAATCAATTTGATAGTGCGGGAAAACTCCCACCATCTCACCACTGGCTACCCAAACACAGCTGACTGAAAACCTCCCCACCTCACAATGACGCCTTGCCTTTCCCTCTATTGAAATATATAAAAAGGCTTACAAACCACCAAAGGGGTGTGCAAGGTGTAAGATAACGTGATCAGTAGGATCCCACCCATGTGTTCCACAATAAGACTCTGTATAATAATATAAACATGATCATCTTTAATGAAAACAAGGCATGATAAAAAAATTCACAATTTTTATATAAAAATCATGGAAAAACAATTAATTTCTCCTTTTAAACATTTCAAAAATAATCTATGAAAAATAGTTTCAAATAATTTCACATACATCAAAAAAAATAATGTATCACATATCATATCAAATCCATGGAAGTACAAGCTAAAATATTAAAATCCAAATCACAAGTAACATCCCACCAAGGATCACTATATATCAAGCAAGCTAATATAGTTGAACCTAAATGTATAAAATAATGTGAATCAAGTATCTATATAAATTCATTGAATCTTGATATAATATGAATTTCCTTTAAATTGAATAAAAAATAGTCCTAGAAAGTCCCTAGAACAATGGTACTAGGGAGCATAGGGACACCACATGACTGAACCCTCGATGAATGGACGAGGCCTATTACTATACCTTCTACCAAAGTACACAAGGCTTTCCATGTGATCTATTTTCTAATCCATTTCACAAAACAATGTTCTAAAAATTATTTTAGATACCCATTTCACAATGCTTTCAAAATACCCTTTTCTTTTTCGAAAACAAGGGAAAAATCAACTTTCATAAAAACCCATTTTCCACAAAAAAATCAACCAGTCAATCAATCCATTTAATTTAATTTTTTTTATAAAACCAGAGTGGTGTAGTTCATCCAACATAGGCTAGATATGAAACCACCTACTTCAAACTCGAATCGTACACACCTGCAATAGAAACAACCAACAAGGGAGAACACAAAGACGATGAAGAAGGCCCTAGAATCAATCCACAAATCTCAAAATTGATTAAATTTAGAAAAATAGTCAGTGGAGATAATATATTATAACATAAATTAATGAACACCCATGCCTCACCATGACCAACGAAAGGGTTAGCCTTTATAGGATGATCTCATAATAGATATAAATGGAAATAAGAAGAATCGACATGACATATCGATGCATCTATAAACTCAATGAAATGATGTTATCATGATCTAAGGAAACAAAGAATAAGAAATGATTACTCACCTAGAGCAACGAACCATAACCAAAATCATGATCAATCGCTGAATAAAACGATTCAGAAAGAGAAGGGTCTCCAAAACTTTATAGGAGAGCGCCTAGGTTGAGAGGGAAGAAGTTGTAGCTGAATGAAAGAGATATCAGCAACGAATCACCCTAAAAATTCCAACTCATAAGAATTACATGACATGAAACTCGTTTTCAAATTTTTTAATCCATGAAACTCATGTATAGAAAAAACCCATTTTATTTTTATTAAGAAACCTGGTTTTAAAATTACATGATGTGAACTCAAAATACATAGCAAGTAAGATTCACATCATCATTAGGATACACAACATATTCCTAATGAACATTACATGGTGTATGATCCCATTACATGGTGTGTAATATCCCAACAGTTATCAAAAAGTCTAGTTCCGAACAAAATCTAAAAAAAAACTCTAGCATTCTCTAAACTTAGGGAGACCCCTACAAATCCTACAATGCATTTATATCCAGAATCCATTAATTCAAAAAAACATACATCTCTTAAATTTATGTCATTTTCCCAAAAAATATCTTCATCCTTAGGAGTCCCAAAATGCACTAAAATAAAAAGGGAAATGAGAAGAGAGAAGATAAATACATAAAAGTGGGTAACGTGCTATTACAACAATCAAGACTTATCTTAGAAAATGTTTATTATAATTTATAGATTTTATTTTCCATTAACCTTCTTTTGGAATTATATCAACAATCTTTTTGATTATTTGATATTTTATATAATTATTTCTCACACAAATATTTAATACTAATTACAATAGTTATAAAACATTGATTCCTCTATGTTACCATTTCACTTGGAATAAAATTAAATGCATGCCAATCTACTCTAAATATAGCTATATGATTTTCCAAAACCTTGGATGTTCCAAAATGATTAATTTTCATCTTATTCTAAATTATGTTAGCTGTTTAAAAATATGATATTTGGCTATATATGTTGATGGTCCTAGATTGTCATGACCCCCTCTGTACTAGGGTGAACCTCCTGCGATGACAATAAAAGAAGAGAGATGATGACCCTCGAGTCCCACCTTTAGAGGCCTCGGGTGGGAAACAAGCATCAAAGGTATAAAAATATCAAATATAGAAGGAATTAAGCAGTGTAATAATATAGGATCAAGAGAATTGAGAAACAATATGACAACCCATATATTAATACAACTTAATTCATGATTAATTATATAAAGAAACACATAATACAATACCAAAATATTGACTGATCTAGTGTATTTGGGTAATTAGACACATAGAAAATAACTTTAAATAGGAATACAATGACATTAATTAAAAACTATACAACATTTCCATAAATTCCATTGATCTTCTAATACTACATGTGATTACCTAAGGATATAACTAGGAAAGGGGTCATCTATAAAGACGATTAAGGGAATAATCAAACCATAACATAAGTTAATTTAATATAAGTGAGTCAAAAGGAAATACATGATTACATAGAAAGGAGGGAATCACAATCTAGAACATCAAATAATGGTATAAGATGATAACATCAAGGAAACATAAGGAATATGTCAACAACACAAAACATGATATCATAAGCATAAGTCAAGGATAACCACCAAGACATCAAAACATTTTTTGATTAGGATAACCTATTTTTCATCATACATGTTATCTAATGAGATCAAAACACTACCCAATTCATTAGTGGGATATATATTTCTAGGCCCACCCATCACAGTCATATCATGTACAGGCATTTGTGTTCCACATAGATCATTAACATAATAACATATTTAATCAAATTTTACCATATGATTAAGGTCTGTTGATCACATAAGTAGAATTCCATAATCAATAAAGGATAGTTAAATCTATGTGAGTAGCTTTGAGTAAAAAAGAGAATGGGAATTAACCAAAAAAATGTTTGGCATGAAAAATATTAGGATAATTTTGGCAGAATAATGAGTGTACATAAAGATTCATGGGAGAATTTAATGATAGATAAAGGGGTATATAATTAATTTGAAATAATTAATACAATAAAAGGTATGTGTGAAAACATATTCAAACATAAACGATTGGAAATCAAAATTAATAATATAAATAATGTGCTTGAATAAATTAGAGGAGAGGATCTATCACCTTGAGAGGGAGTTTCTAAAATCTTGTGAGGAAGTTATTAAGAAATTAAAAATAACTTTGGAGTGATTTAGAGAAGGATGGGAAGAGTAAATTAATACGAAATGGGTTTTTAGTGAAGATGAGTGGGAGGATGTGTGGGTATTTATAGAAAAAGATAGAATAATTATTTATTAATTTCAAAATATAGGTTTTGGACTCTATATCATAAAATAATCAAAACCACAAACCTTAACATTGTTTTTTCGTATGGTTTCTTCTAAAGATTAGTGGTTTTAAATATTTTTTATTTCCAATAAAATTATTAAAATATTACCACTGCCGATGTGGGAGTGTGTTAGGTTCATAAAAAATTGAATTTAAAACCTTAAAATATAATACTAGTTTTAGAGGATTCATTAAAGGATTAAAAAATTAATCACATAACTTATAAGAAAATTATTTTAAAAGGAAAACATTATTTTGGTTATATATACTTATTATATAATTTATTATATAACTTTTTGACTATTATGATGTCATAATACACATTATATATTTATACAATATTTAATTTTTACAAAACAAATTGATTGTCCCTAAAAATTATAAAAAATTTACCGTTAGATAATTTAAAAATGATTTTTTCAAAAAAAAATTTACTTTATCAATATAATTTCATAAATATTATAATTTTTCACTTTTAAATAAAAATCCTTATTTCCTAAAGAATTCTAGTTTTTATAATACGAATAAATTTCGGACCCTTATAGAAATTACACTTTATTATATTATCATTTATAATTAAATAAATATAATTTAATAAGAACATTTTATTAAAATAAAATTTATTTTAAAATTATTGAATTATCAAAAGAGTGTCTTTATTGATAGTATATATTTTCAAAAAATATAATTTTTGTTTTCAGTATCAAAATATAATTTTTGTAAAAAACATTATATAATCTTTTATAAAGTTATAATAAGAAATGATAATATAATAATAATTTAATTAAAATGAAAATATAAATATTTATATTACTAGTTTATCTACACATAACCCCTTATTACACTAGCGTATTCCCTAAGGGAAAAGTGTGTGATGTTGGCGCTTTCTTGGGGTGGTTCGATGAACATTGTTTAGGTCATGATATCGATAAGATTGAACTTACACCATAAATGGTTTTGATCAAGTTTTAGTTATTAGATCTCATATTTGTATTTGTTGAGGGTGAAGACTAGTAATGTTATCTACCTTAGAAACTCTGATAAATGGTATTCTTAGTGTACGATCCTACTGGTCGAGGCCAACACTCCTACCACCTGTGAAAATTAGACTTTATCATAACCCATAATATATACTTATCCTATCAGTCACTAAATAATGACTCTTTTATCAATGGTTATGATGCTTAATGATATTTTGAATTAAATAGGATAGATTTTATAGTTGATCCAAAAATAAAAAAACTAGTTCATGTTTTTTCTATATCTAAAATATTTAACAAGGAATTTATTCATTCAAAAGTGAATTTCATTTATAAAATATTGGGTCCTTAAAAACAAACACTAAGAAACTTGAGATCATAATATAAAAGTATACACAATATCGGGACTCTCCCACCAAATTGTACCCCTCCTAGGATTGTAATGAGGGAAGGAAAATGACGACTTCCTGAGTATCACCTCCACTAGGCCCTAGATTAGAAACTAGAACCGAGGGTATAATATGAATATATATAGGAGGAATTAACTTCTAAGAGAACATGTAGAAGAAATATATTATCCAAATACACCAATCAAAACCTACTCAAACATATATATAAATAAATACCAAGTGAAAACACGCAATGTCATATATTACTATAAAAACTAAAAGGAAAACATCAAGTACTAAAAGTTTAAGATGATAGTGACAATGAGGCAGAAACAACTCATTTAAAAAAAAGCTAGTACTATCCACCCGATATCCAACTTGCTCCGGCTGACCTGAAAATAGTTATATAGATGTATGGTGAGCATAATAATATACTCAATAGGGTCCTCTCTAAAGCCTCTCATAAAAAATATAAAAAAATAATGTTAAATCATGGTGTAAAATAGTGAAACTAACTCATCAACTAAATAGGTATACTATGTTCCCAACCTCACCATGGATAACACTCACCAACAATCACATACAATAGAGTATATAATATAATAATGAAACATCAATGATACCCTACTCTATCTTCCCCACTGGTTTTCCGATTTTCCCCAACATTCCATGTCCTGAGCCATCTCTCTCCAAAATAGGTCAGCTCGAAGACACTTAGGAAAGATTTCATAACATGCACCACTTGTTTCAAATCATCACTTAATCACATTGATATATACATATTTACTAACAAATAAGATTATGGGATCCACCACATCCATCACAACATATACAAAAAAACTTGTAATAGTCCTATGGATACTATATACAAGGATACAAATGTTTGAATAACAATAAGACATCATATCACTCTACACACATATATGGGGAAACCAAACACCATGCATACCAACATAAGTAACTACTAAGAGAAGAGAGCATGGCTAGAAGGGGTAGTCAATCATCCATCCTCCCACTAGGATATTGGGGAAAATAACCTCCTAGAGTCCACTAGCTGTCAGTTTCCCTAACCGACATTGGTGGGACAGTGTATGAAATCATAGAATATAAAGGATATAATATATCTCACATCCACACTATGATAATAATACATTTTTAGACTCAAATGTATAAAACATCACTTGTAATCTTGACTACCACTACTAAGACTATATATCATATAACCAATAAATCATTTTAAAGAGAGACATTAAATAATTCGTTTCTTTTTATCATTTACTTATGTTAATTAATTCATTAACCTAAAAATAATCATTAAAATTATTCCACATTACATTACATCCATCATCAGAGTAATGTCCATTCCCTCCAAGCATAATCCAAACGGAGTCCATGGTTTAACAATATTAAGATCTTTTATCATTTTCATTCCATCTAAACTAGCCTCGTGGGTTACGAATTATTTAATAATTATTATCACCATTCCATAAACTAGGTAATCTAAGAAAACCATCCAAATATACCACCATGAGGAAACATTGAACCAATAACACTTAGCTACCTCAAGAAGTGGGGAAAATAATATAGATAAAACAAGAAACCTATCCATTGGACACTAAATATATTCATAAGAAAGAATCCGAGATTTAGAATCACATCAATAGGTAATCCCAACATCAACCCATTTCATCATCTCTGGTGTCATCCTCAAAACCCACATGCATATCCAAATGAATCTATTAATCACGTGCATAAACTGTTGTAGCATTATCTAGGCCTCCCCACCCACATCACATCTTTCATCCCAGGCTCAACCATCCTGGGCTCAAATCACGTCAAGGAATCCCCACCCCATATCACATTTCATATATAATCTCATATATAGAGCACATCAAAAAATAAGCATGTAATAAAAAATCATATCCAATAGTGACATCTATACCCAAAAAACAAGACATACAACCATCAAACATAAATGAGCTCTCATGGTTATAAACTCAAGGCACTTGGACTTCTCAATTAGAAGGGAAACTCAAGAACTAAAAATTATATTTATCCCAAAATCAGTTCTTATTCCATCTTGAATTAACCAATTCATTATTCATAGGTTCCAACTATGGGAAACATAAGGCATCAATGTATAACATGTTATCAAAATTTAAACACGATTTTATCATTAAAAACAATTTCATTAAACTATGAGAAGTAATATTCTTATTTAACATGCCTTTTATTTATTATAATCAATAAAAAAAATAAAAAAAATTATTTATCAATTCAATTAATCATGTTCAATATAAAATTTAATTAAGCATGCACATTGAATTAATTTTATTGTCACCAAATTACAAGAATCTCCAGATTCAAATATGTCTCTTATTAAATTATTAATCCAATTAATTAATTAATTATTTCATTAAATTATTTAACAATTTCAAGATTATAATCCAAGAATAAGAACATGATAAAAAATCATATCATAGATGTTACAATATCTAGGAAATCAATAGGCAATCCATCATAACGGTATAAAGCACATAAACATGCGATCACTAAACAATTATTTATTAATCTTGTTTAATAAATATTATTTTAATTCCATTAACATTAAAAGTGCTAAAAATTGCTTAATTTATTATTGTATATAAATAAAATAAGAGAATCAATGAATTACTTTCCTCAAAGGAATAAAAATTATTCACACGAGAATATACCAATGTCGTAGATCCCAATCACCTCACCCGCAAGAAGTTACATCCCTCCAAGGATCCCATGATACAACTACACAAAAAAAAACTGAATAAAAACTCCATTATAAACATGGATATGATCCACCATCATATGTAATGAATAAATAGGGGGAAAAATAAAATAATCAAAATAGAATAGATGGAACATACCTTAGATCTTCATAGATATAATATGGGAAGATAAGAATTGATTTTCGATGAAAGAATACCCAAATGACTGATGATATGTTTTCCGGATGCCTAGAGTTAAATAAAATGCTTTAGTTTTTGATAGCACTCAAGCTATTGAAATATTTATAGGCATGATACATAGGGTATTTACATAGTGTGAAACCCTTTCTGGTTATGTCAATGTTAGGATTCGGATCTTGCTAAAAATTGTATCACCTCGAATCAATTAATCGCAAATTATTACACATTGTGTAACACCCCATGAACATGACTTAACAAGCCATAAAACTCTTCAAAGTCATGAGTAACTCTCAAAAAAGATGTTCACTAAGAATACACATCATGAAATATTTACTCACCGTGAACACCAAAAGATAAATAGTACATTAATGAATAAACAACAGCTCCAAAAACCAAGCTAGTAATGTTTAGCTCAATCCCCAAATTCCACATAGAACCCTAAAAAATAATTCTTATATATAGTGGGATAATAACATGTATAATCAACACAATCCTACCCAATTTCTCAGGTGTACATGTGAAAAGAGCATACTAATGTGTTAGAGAATTAAAAAAAGAACAATCAAAAACTAAACAAGTAAACTAACAAAAACCAGCTTCATTATGGATCACTAAAAATATCATAAATCTAATAGGGTCATTGTATTAAAAAAATAAAAAGTGGGTTATTGATGCTTTCCCACTGATTTGCTGCTCTCATGCCCCAACATTAAATTTATTGTTCTCATATCCCTTACAAACATATCACATCACATAACTCGCCATCTTTGATGTTGGATGGGACACATCCCTACCTAACCCACCCTGATATGGTCTATCATTCGATGTTAGCATCCGTCATCATCACGTAACATCACAACCTCATCACATCACATCACCGCATCATCACATAACCGATAAAGTAGGGTATCATGAACATCAATGACAACAACATTGTGCCCTCCTTCTACCCCACAAGGCCCCAACAACTTATAACATCCTCACAACTAATGGGTAATATCTAACACCAACATATATCATCATTAATGAAGTAAGGGAGGATAAGAGATTGTATCCAACCATTCGCATCACTGCCATCCTAGATATTAGGAAAAACACCTTGAACCCAAAACCTTTGGGAATTGGTAAGGCTATCTTAGTCGGGTGGGGAACATATAGAAATAACCTAAAATAAATGATATATAGATAAAACAAAATACCGAAACTATAGATACATAATAACTACACTAGTGAAATATAACCCACTACTACTTCACGAAACAACATCATTCATGACCACTTCCACTAGAATACACATCACACCACACAACCACTATATAAAGTCATAAAAATCCACTATTAATTAAATATTCCACTATTTTAAGATTTAAAGAGTTAAAAATAACTCCAATATACTAATCCATTTAATTTTTTATAACATCCTGATATTTCAAAAGAAAACTATGTTCTATAGTATATACAACATTCAACCCTTAGCTTAAATGAACCCAAAAATATTATTATTTAAATACGACTGTTATAACCAAGATATTAAACTAGAAGGTATGAATAATAATAAATAAATTATGATATATATGTATATATATATATATATAAAGTACATACTTAATAAAAATACATTAATTAATTATTTTTTTAAAAATACTCTATATTCAGTAAAGTTATTTTATGCTTTAGAAATACTTTTTCTTCAAAAATGTTTTTTATTGATAAAATATTATAATTAAATTATGGAATGTAAATAAATTTTATTTTAGAAAAACAATATAATTTTTTAAATTATCATATACAAATTATCTTAGGGTAAAAGTTTTGGATTTTTCTAAAAAGTTTTATTTTCCATTGAATAGTGTAAAATACTGATTTTTATATAAAACTGTATTTTTTTCAACCATTTTAAAGGATGATTTTTTTAAAAAAATGGTTGAAAAGTAAAA
Source organism: Viscum album (assembly GCA_963277665.1). Taxonomy (NCBI): domain Eukaryota; kingdom Viridiplantae; phylum Streptophyta; class Magnoliopsida; order Santalales; family Viscaceae; genus Viscum; species Viscum album. The sequence goes on from OY728119.1 coordinate 651,035,937, forward strand.
TTAGTTGTATTATATTATTAATAATTCAATTTATTTTGTTAGAATCAATTTCATGGTTGAATTTGGTATAAAAGTATTTATATTCTTAATAAGGGCATTTTTATGAAACACTGTTTTTCATTATGTTTTTCTGGTTGAACTTTAAATTAAATTCTAAAAGTTATATGTTTTAAATTTTTAAAAAATGATTTAATATTTTGAATACTTTTTTTTAAAATTTATTAAATATATCCCTTTTATTTTTGGACAATCTGAATAGAAACCTTAGTAATTGTTTTTTCCACGGTAAAGGGTAAATAGAGTAATTTAGGTTAACAAAAAATGATAGTAATATTTAAATGACCAAAAAACCATAATAAATCTTATTTTATGAGTATATGTCAAAACTAACAGTAAAATGGATCGAATTTATGGAATTTTGGGGCCACTTGGGTGATATTATTAATTTTATAATATTTCAATTAATGAAATGTCGAACATGTCACAGTCTAGTTTTTAATAAGTTTAATATTTTTAATATGGTTTTATAGAGAGGATATGTTCAACTATAAGTATTATTTTTAAATATAAATATTTTATTTATCATTATATTTTATTTATAATTTTTAGTGAAGAAATATTAACATTTAAATCTTACATAACACTAATGAAGTAATTATTCCATTAATGGAAAAATTCAAGAAATGATATTAAAAATATTAAAATAAATATAATTTGAGATAATTAAAATAATAAAAGAATTATATAGATTAACCTGACATTATATAGATATTTTAAGATAACTATTTTTAATTAATAGTGTTACGTTGATGTTATTAAAGTCATAGTAATGAATAATTATAAAAATTGACATAATGGATATTTTATAACAAATAATAGTTTATTAAATGATATAACATTTAAAAAAATCATTAAATAAGTGAAGTGACTATTATAAGGTTGAAAATATAAACTATATTCAATTTAATTATCGTTATTTATTTTATAATGACTATATTAACCCTCAAAGTATAAAAATCCGTGTTGTCATGATAAGAGTTAAATGAGTTAAATATGTGTTAAAACCAAAAGATAAGGGTATAAATATAGTCAAAGAAAATATATTTTTTATTGTATGAGAGTATTTCTACCCATAATCATATTATTTTATAAATTAATCATTTTTTATCCATTTTAAATTGAAAATTAATTTACATTAGTTTAATATTTTGAGAAATGCCAAGAGTGCCTTGCCATTAATTATAAAATGGTACCCCTTCCTTCATTTCTTTACACCAATATGAGCTATATAGCTCAACCAAAATCTAACCATTCCTCTTATAATAATACTTATACAAGTTATTTAGGTTTTGGACCTTCCAAAATAGAAATCCTAGATCCCTTAAGAAGAGATCTAAAAGGAGTCCACTGAAGAAGTGGTAATCATCTTTACCGACTCATTCTAATTTATTTCTTCTTCTAATTCCTATCTATTTGTTGTAATCATCATAAAATTATACATACAGTTTAATAAATATATATTTTATTATAATTATGAAAAAAATACAATCTATATCTTTTACATCCTATCGAAAAATGAAAACATCACTCGTGCGTACATACAACTTACCATCTCCACATAATAGTGTAATTAGTTTTCATCACCACGTTACATGGATGATCATAAATATGGAATTAATGAATAAAAATGATATATATGATATAATAATTATTCAATAATTTTTAACTATTATTTTCCTTTATTTACTTCCACCCATCTAAAAATGAAAACAACAATCATGTATACATACGACCTACCATATCTATGAACAATATAAATCATTTTTCTATGACCATATTTATGGTTGACTATAAATATCTATATACTTAATTTATATAAAATTTAAACTATATAAAATATTCTAGATATTATTTAACTATTATAAAATTATAATTACTGGAACTACCAAATAAAAACATACATGAAAAATGAAGCAGTTACCACCCAAAGGAGTTATTCTAACAATGAATTGATAATAAAGGGGTGAAAAAAAGTATAAGTAAATATTATATAGTATGATATATATGATTAAAATTATTTAATATATGTATGATAAATCTATATTTATCATACATGATGTTAAAATGCGTAAAAATTAAATTGAATCCATGGTAAGGGTTCCTCCTCTCACTTTTACTCTGGTGATACATATATCATATTCACCGCTTATTTATTTTTTGTGGTATATATATAGACCCTATGATTTATTATATCTTGAATAAATTTGTATTAATTTTATTTAAATTTCTATTTTATTTTATTTCTTTCTCATAGATTATAATATAAAATAAATTGAATTGGTAAGGGTTTATTTCACAATATCATCATTATTCGTTATTGTTTATTTTTACGTCTTAGTTGAGGAATATTTATCTTCCATGTACATGTTTTAAAAGTATTTTTAAATGTTTTTAATATTCTAAAATTATTATTTAATGCATTATTTTCCATTTTTTACATTTTAAAAAAAAATTAAAATGAATCCTCCAATCATTTTCCAAACAAGGTAGTTTTTTTATTTTTCATCAAAAAGTTTGAAATTTATGTTTTTTAACTTATAATGAATGAAAATAATTTTATACCATTATAAATTCTCAATAATTTGTATCTACATTTTAAACATTACATGAATCTTTCCAAATAAAATGATTTACTTATTTTGTGCCCATTTTTTATATTTGTTAAATTATTTTTGAAGAAAAAGTTTTATTTTCCTAAAGAAATATTACATTATTCTATTTATAGTGTTTTAATATATTTTAACATCCTTTGGTTAATATTATTCTAATAATATACCCAAATTATACCATCCTCTTTATTTCTGTATATTTTTTATGATCAGTTTAAATAGGGATGTACTTTTTCGATATCATTAACTATATTACTCTGAATGGTTTTGGGAAACTATTAAACCTTCATAAACTAGTTTCAATAAAAAAAATTATTCATTATATTTCACCCCTTTCATATTTGTAACTCATTGTTATTATTAAGTTAGATGAAGAGACCACTATATCCCCTTTATGCATCAGTAGGTATAATGAGACAAACTAGCCTGGGTATTGGATGAGGCCTTACCAATTAATATAAGATGTCTTGGGATTATGCCTCGATGATATGTTTATTTTGTTCGAAATTATGAATTAAATCATTCTGAAATTATTTATTGATGTTCGTGTGATTATTCTATTAGTTATAATATCCATGTATAAGTTTTAATATCATGTGATTATTTATATGGTCTTATTTCATCATCATTTATTCTTTCCATATTATTCATCATGTTCCAGTAATTGATTAAATGAAATGTTTTTTAATTTATTTATCCCACTATATTGATTATTACTATTTATTTATGATTTATTCCACTATACGCATACCTTTACTGAGCATTACAGCTCACCCCTTTCTTATGTTTCTTTTCCCCAAGATTACAAGATGTGTATTATAATTGATATATAGGGGTAGGATAAATGGAATAATGGTATACTCAAAAAATACCGCATTTTATTTTATATTGTCAATTATGATGCGAAATTGAAGTATGTGTATAGTTTATCAAGACTACTAAACTGTTCAGTCCATTAGGATGTGATTCCTTGTATCTAGTTCCAACGTAATAAAGTAATCACCATCTCTAGGCTACTGGGTTTTGGGTCTTTATAGTTGCTATCAAATTAGGTTTAGTATAAACCTTAGGAACTATTTTCATAATAACATAGATTAAGGAACAAAACTATATGATTTTCATTGAAGATAAGTATAAAATAGCATATTAAAGTTTTGGTAAGATAAAGATTATTTCATTTTCCCTAGAAACAAATCATAATCTGGATACTATAAGTGGATGTGGTTTTATCCTAGATATGCCCATCGGTAATAAATCTGAAAAAGGCATATTGGTATTGACTCGATAAATACCTGGTACATGACAATGGGTCTTACTATGAACCTAGTTTGACACTCCTAGAGGATATGATTTGGTTAATTGAAATTTTATTTATGAACCATTATGAAGGATTTAAATAGATGGTGACCAGGAATAACCTTTGTTAGACATTAGGTAACATATATTGAAAAGCATTTTTCAATATTTAGACATCCAATAAATGATTCTCCGTGACTATGTGACTTCCCAAAATGACTTTTGTTTCTCACACTATGTTTTTTCTTTTATTCAATGGATGTAACTAGGTGGAAATGGGTTAAAAATGAATGCAATAGAAAATGTGTTGATGTGAAACCAAATGGGATAATGACTAGGGTGAATGATATTGTTATTATTCCTAACCAATTATCGTGATATATGATTAAAATCTTGTACCTTAACCGACTCATGAAGTCACAAAATAAGAGAAGGTTGAATTCTACAAAGAGATTGAATAGTAGTGACCATGAATTAAATATAACTTGATTTCTATCATGTTAGAAATTTGGAAAGAGACACCCGGTAGAGTGTGCCAAAGGAATAATAAAGTATTCTACATGGAAAAGGACACAAAACATGTAATTTATAAGGAAAAATGAAATGTTTGGTTAATTTAATTGATAATAATTATGGTCTCCCTAAGGTATTATTGATTTTTGATTTCGTTAAATGTGTAAATTATGGGAATTATGAAAATAAATATCATGTGTGGAAATATCATGAAGATAATCAGCAAGGTTGTACAATTAATGGTTATATTACGGATGATAAAGTGACTAAAGATGACATATGAAAGGAAGAAGGTATTAAGTAACAAGATGATAGTTAATGGTTTAAGAATGTTGTAGAATGATTAATTTTCTTGTGTTTAGATTCATGAATTATATTATAGGAGTATTTTATCAATGAAATTTTGGTTATAATAATTATTAAATGTATAAGGATTATAATGTAGTATTATTTCGGTAAGGATTTGAGAAAATATGCTGAATGGTACCGAGGACCCGAAAAAGTGATTCAGTGAAAAGTTAATCTTTTTAGAAAACACATAATTGAGAGAATATAACCATTAATATGTTCTTAATGTTGAGATGATAGTGATAAATATATGTTTATGGGAAAGTATTGGTGACCATGAAATTATTTAGCGACTTGATGGTTTATGTTATATTAGCTGGAGTTTACTATATGTTTGGATTTAAGGAATATATTCCAAATCTTTAGATTTTATTTTTGGAATAATTCATATTTTCATTAAGGTTTAAAGTGATAAATGTATTAACATATTTGGTATGTGACATTAAGAGCTACATTGTGTTATTTAGGGGGGGGGGTATTAATGATAAGTAGACATTCAAAATTTAGTGAACTTAATCCCAAATTTATGTATCATTTTTTTAAATTTGGTTTGACATATTTTGGAGGAGCCTTAAGACTAAATACTTATGGAATGGATTAAGTAAAAATTTGGATATTATTGTCTTTAATTAAAGAATGATTTTTCATATTGGATATACTTTTCTAACCATCTTGGGTTTGATAAATATTTAGAGGTTGGATGGATGACTTATGGATCTTTTGATTCATTAAAAATTCTTCAGGCATGAAAAATTCATCTGGAATATCTATTTCATAGAATAGGAGAAGAATTAGAAATATATTAAATTAAAACTAAAGAATAATATTATTCTAACTACTAGGAAAGAAGAAGAAAGTTTATTTATAAAATTAATTATCTAAATAGTAAAATTATCCCACAACATTAAAAAAATTCCTCAAAATGAAAATAGTTTTTTGTTTACTTTTCTTATATATGAACCAATATTCTTTTAACCATCCTAGATTTATGATTATTTTGTGGTTAAATTTCTCATGACCATGTTATCTATCACTCTCTATCAGTCCTCGGGTGTTATTTTTGTCTTCTATATTAATGTTTTCACTTTACACTTAAGCTCTCATACTTAGAAACCCGGTATGTGTTACTCCAGATGACTGTCATACATACCTTTTCTCTCATATAAAGTGGAATTTTAATTAATCCATTTCATGATGTTGGTTTTCCACAAAGGTGTTTTCAAATATAAAACCCTTGAATTTCCAATCATAAGTTCAAATTGTGAGGATAAAATTTATTAAAATGGGGAGAATTTAAAACAAGATATTTTAAAATAACACTATGTTCTATAACATATACAGCACAAAACACCTAGCATAAATGAACCCCAAAACATTATTATATAAATATTATAGTTATAACATACCATTAAATTGGATGATATGAATATTATTAATTAAATTATAAAATATATGTATAAATTAAATACTCAGTACAAATACTTTGAGTAGTTATTATGAAAAAGTACCCAATTTTTCTTAAAGTTGTTTTATGCTTCCAAAATATGTTTTCTCTAAAAATTATTTATGTTGAGAAAGTATTATAATTAAATTGATGATTTTTTTGGAAACATGGCCATTCTTTGCTGGAATTGGAGTATATTTTGTTTTTGTAGCCAATCCATGTTGGGTTGATAAAGTGGTTTTCATGACAAGGAATCTTATAGTACAGGTTGAAGAAGGTGTTTAAAGTGGTTCCATTTCCTTGTTTTTTTTCCAAATTTTTGGGCCAAAAAATTGAGAGTTTTGTTTTTGGAAAAGGAAGATTTTTTTCATAGGAGTGGACAATATATGGACCATGAATCATGGTTTGTAGATTTCGAAGAAGGTTTGTAAGAAGAGTATGTAGACGGAAAATAGTACGTGTACCACATAAGAGGAATGGTTCACGGAGTGATGGAGGTTCATGAGAAGGCATGCCGTTTGAGAATGTAAAATCATTCACGGAAAGTCGTGTCATTCACAAAAACACGATTGTGGTTTTGGAAGCCACAAATGAAAATGTGGTATGAATACCACATAGGGTAGAACAGTTCATGGGACCACACAACATAGTGAAGATTTGGTAAATTATGGTTTTGTGAATTATGCAAATCTATTTTCCTATATAAGGAGCACTAATCCCTTCATTAGGGTGTGAAACTGAGATTAAAAATCTAGGAGGAATTTGGTGAAGTCTAGAGTGGTTCGTGGAAAGAAAACCCCTCAATAAAGTCTTTGATTATAAATCCAAGAGGAATTTGGTGAAGTATAGAACAATTTTTAAGAGATGGTTCGGGGAATTTGGTTCATGGAAGAAGGTTCACAGAAGATAGTTCATAGAGGAGGAGTTGGTCTGAAGAGAACAATGAGTACACAGACATGGTTTGTGGAGGTAGTACGTAGACGATGATTGCAAAGGCAGTATGCAGTATCAGTTTGTGGAGGAAGTATGTAGAGGTGGTATGTAGAGCAGTGAATTTCGCAGTATAACACTCTATGGACAGAAAGTGTGTGGAAAAGTGGATTAGAACTAGGGGTAAAAATAGTACTTCAACAGTGCATCTATCTATAGTTGAGGATACATGATTTAACACCAACGCATTAAAGCGACGTTCAAGTTAGTATACTAAGTTTAGATTATTCATAATGTAGTTAGAAAGGTGTAATAAATGTATGTGATCCGAGGGACACAATTTTCTATCCCTAAAACCTTTTAAAGGAAACACACCTAGTATCGAGGGACTGTACTAAAATTTTGTATTCCACAAAAAGTGAAGATTAGTGGACTTTGGTACAACCGATAACCTATCGGTGTATGATCTATGGAATAGACCATAGTGGTGAACCAAGTAAAATTTTTGTGTGGTCCTTAAAAATGTAAATGTTTAAATTACTACACATTAATAACAAATTGATTTAATCCGACCAATGTGGGAACACGATCCATCATTTTAAAATAAAAAGTTGACACCCTGATTCACCCATCCCCTCTCAGGGTGTTCCGAGGTCCTTCAAAATTTATATAAATTTTATTTTATAAAAATAATGTCATTTTCAAATCATCCTATCAAAATTATTTTAGGGTAATTTTTTTTGGAATTTTTTGAAAAGATATATTTTCAGTGAATAGTGGAAAATACTGATTTTTATTGAAAACTATTTTTTTCTTTCAACCATTTGAAAATGTACATTTTATATTAAAAATATTTCACATTAAATTTAGTTATTTTATATTATTAATAATTAAATTAAGTTCATTATAATCAATTTCATTTTTGAATTTGGTAAAAATTCATTTTTATAACTAAAAGGGATTTTTTTGAAAAACTTTTTTTGTTGCGTTTTATAGGTATAATTTTTAATTATATTATGGAACATATATGTTTTGAATTTTTTTAAAAGGATCCCATATTTGGAAATATTTTTTACAAATTTATTAAATATTCCCATTTTATGTTTGTATAATATGAATAATAACCTTAGTATTTTTTATTACCACAATAAAGGGTTAATCGGGTAATTTAGGTAAGAAGTAAAATGATAAGAATAATTAAATGACTCTAAAACTTGAAAAAATATTATTTTATGAGTATATATCAACCACAAGCATCAAATATTATAATTTATGACGTTTTTTAACAACATTAATGAGATCATGACTTTTATAACAATTTATTTAATTAAAATCCTAACATGTCACACTATTGTTTTTAATAAGTGTAATATTTTTAATATAGCGTCATCCAGAGGATATGTTCAACTATAAATATATTTTCTTAAATATAAAAAATTTATCTTTATCATGTCATTTTTATTATTATTTTAGTGAATAAATAATAACCTTAAATTCTTACACAACAGTTATGCATTAATTATTCAATTAATGAAAAATTCAAATAAATGATATTAAAAATATTAAAATAATTTTATTTTAAGATAATAAATGTAATAAAATCAATTTATAGATTAAATTTACTTTTTTAATATGATTTTAAATATATTTTTTAATTATAAGTTTCAATTTATATTATTAAAGTCAAAGTATGGAATAGTTCTAAAAATTGACATAATGGATATTTTATAACAAATAATACTTAATTAAATTTTATAAATTTTTTATAAATATTAAATTCATCCAATTTGTTATGATAAAGTTTAAAATATCAACCATTGTACATTTATCATTCGTATTTCATTTTATAGTAACCATATTAACACTCAATGTGTAAAAATCCTTGTTGTCACGGTAAGAGTTAAAGGGGTTAAAACCAAAAGATAGGGGTCAAAATATAGTCAATGCTTGTCTAATTTTTATTGTATGAGGTTATTTCGACCCATAATAATTGTATCTTTTAAATAACTCACTTTAGATCCATTTTTACTTTAAAATTAATGTTAAATTAATTTATAATTTTGAGAAATAACATGAATGCCCCCCTCTCAATTATAAAAGGGAACCCCTTCCTTTACTTATTTACACCTCCTTGAGCCATATATATCAAAAAAACAATGAAAATTACTATTATCAACATAATTTTAGAATTTATTTATGATATGGACCTTCCAAAATACCAATCCTAGGTCCGTTAAGAAGAGATCTAAAGGGTTTCCATCGAAGAAGAGGTAATCATCTTTACCGACTCTTTCAAGTTTATTTCATCTTATACTTACTCTTCATGTGTTGTAACCATACTAAAATTCTAAATAGAATTTAATAAATATACTTAAATTCTATTATGATTATGGTACAACCATATTCTATCTCATTTCCATCTTATTAAATTTAAAAACATCACTCATGCGTACGTACGACTAACCGTCTCCACATAGTGGTGTAATTCATTCTTCATACTCACATTAATTGGATGGGTATAAATATGGAATTAATAAATTTTTATTATATATATTATATAATAATTATGATAATTTTTTTAACATTGTTTACTTTTCTTTCTCTTCATCCATAGAAAGATGAAAACAATGTTCAAGAGTACGTATGGCCTACCATCTCCATGAATAGTATAATTCATTTTTCTATCTCTATCTTTATGGATGACTCTAAATATCTATATATTTAATATATATATAATATTTATACCATAAATAATATTTTAGATATGATGTAACTATGAGAGAAGTATAAGAAATGTAACTTCCGAATCAAAACATATATGAAAAATGAAACAATTACCACCCAAAATAGTGATTTTAACAATGAACTCATAATAAACAGGTAATAAAAAATTATAAGTAAATAATATATGGTATGATATATTTTAGTATTTTTTTCTAATATATTTTTAATAAATCAATATTTATTATACTGTAGGTTCAAACATTTATAATGGAAATAAAACCAGAGGTAAGGGTTTCTCTTCTCACTCTTACTTCAACGAGATATATGCCATATACACCAATTATTTCTTTTGTGTGGTGTATATACTACCCATTTGATATTGTATATCAGGAATCTATTTTTATTCAGGTTATTTAATGTTTAATTTTATGTTATTTTATTTCTGGGGATTATAATTCAAATTTAACTTAATTGGTAATGGTTTATTTTATAATCTCATATTTATTAGGGATTATTTATTTTTAAGTATCGGTTAGGGAATATTTATTTTCCATGTCAATGTTTTATAAAAAAATTCAATTTTTAAATATTCTCATGTTATTTTTTAAATCCATTTTTATACTTGTTCTACTTTTAAAAAAATATTTTAAATGGAATCTTCCTATCATTTTATGAACATGGTACATTTTAATTTTTCTTATAAAAGTTTTAAAGGATTGTTTTCTTAACTTCTACATCATGAATTAAATTTTATAACATTATGAAATATTAATTATTTTAATCTTACTTTATAATTTTAGAAGACTCTATTCAAAGAAAATTAATTCTTTATAATGTGTGTAGTTTTTAAATTTTAAAAAATATTTTCAAAGTAAAAAAAGGGTATTTTCCTTAAGAAAAATTCTAGTAATATCATTAATAAATTATTATCTATTTGAAAATAGTTTTTTTTAATATTGTTATAAGAATTTACTCTAATTATAACATTAACGTTATTTATCTTAATGGTTTATGATCAATTTTACTAGGGAAATACTATTTTGATACCATTTTCTATATTAATTAAGATGGTTTATGATTATGTTTATTGATCGGGGAAATTATAAAAATTTAATATGATTGTTTTAATATGAATGTTTATGTTGATTATATATCACTTATTTCATATAAGGAATGAATTGGACTTATTAAGTGATGGGAGGGGCTGACTATAGCCCCTCGATGAATCTGTTGGTCTCATGAGACAAATTATCTTGGGTATTGACTGAGGCTTAACCCATTTATATAAGTTTTCGTATAATAATGCCTCAATGGTATATTTATGATGTTCGGAATTATGAATTAAATCAGTATGAAATTAGTTATTGATGTCCATGTTATTCTTATATAAGTTAGAATATCCATGGATAAGTTTCCATGTCATGTGATTATTTATATAGAATTATTTGATCATTATTTATTCTTTTAGTATTATTTTTCATGTTCAAGTTATTAATTAAATGGAATGTGATTTGAGATATTCACATTTCCATATTGATTATTACAATTTATTCATGATAGACTCAATTGTATGCATAACCCTACTGAGTATTCGATCTCAGACCTTTCTTATGTTTATTTTCCCAAGGTTTCTAAGATGTTTATTATGATTGATTTCAAGGATGTGATAAAGGTAACAATGAGGTATTCAATGAAAATACTGTGTTGTATTTTTTTCAATTGTGATTTAAAATTCAAGTATGTATCTAGTTTACCAAGACTACTAAATAATTTGGTCATTCGAGATTTGATTCCTTGTATATAGTGTCACTATAATAAATTAACCACTAACTCTAGGCTACTATGGTTATGTATTTACATTTATCATTTACAAATCCCATTCATTTATCATTTATATAAATTAATTCCATTACAACAAGAAAAATCCAACCCATTCTTATTCATTTACCAGCCCATGTCATTTTTTTCAATAGTAAAATTTATTCTAGGGCTATCTAGAAGACTAACACAACCACACCGTAAATTATTTTCCCATGTCACATCATTATATATCCACCACACCATACACAACCAAGCCATATCACCACAACCACATGTCACAAACATCTATAATTTCCCACATCACATCCCATGCAACCAAATCATCATACCACTTCCTAATAAATCAAAAACATCACTAAAAATCTTCCCATATCACACAAGGCAACATAAAAACAAAACCACACAGATAATCACATCCCAACTTCCATAAATTAGGTTTAAGGTATTACATTACATAACTTCATTATTTATCATTGGTATTATCACACAAACCAGATTTCCATGGGAAAATAATTTATTAGCCATATATACATTCTTAACATTTTTATTTAGGGTGGAACCAAACAAAAAAACAACAAGGGTATAAAAAACATATCACCTAAAACATAATAAAGGATCCCATCATCCATGATTTTTAGTAATGGAAACAAGCATACTTAATATCATCAACAATATCATCAAAGTAGAAAAAAACATGATTTTTCTACGTTCCCATCAATTTTATGTTTATCCAATTCATTTTATTTATTATCACGACCCTTAATATCCCCCTAGTAGAATAAAAAATTATGAAATCCCCACAAATACACATTAAAAGGGATAGAATAAGGATTCCCTACCTCAAATAATATTTCTGATTCACAATCTACAATAAGGTATAGTGAAAAAACCTCGAAACCAAAACAATACTAGGAAAACCATGAAATGACCTAGACCAGACTAAGGGATCATTAAAACATAGACCAAATGATCCCTAAACAAGAACAACATTCTCACCATGAATCCCTATAAGTATAATGATATAAATTAATGGTATGAAAGTAAGAACTCACATTATATTTACAACAATAAACTTATTGAATCTGAGGATCAAAGAAGTATGGAAGGGACCAGAAGATCCACAAAAAATTCCTAGGGTTTTCCCAATAACTAATAGGAACAAGATATAAATGAAATAATTTCTCCAAACCTCATATTTATAAAAATGATATGAATCATCTAATTAACATTGTGAATTATATCTTCCTAGAGTAAATTCTCATGTGGCCTATAAATTTAATTTGTGAAACTAATTTAAGTTGTATTTTACTAAAAATAAAAAATAGGAAAAATTTTATTCAAATTCATGGAATATCAAAATAATTTAATTGATTTCATGAACTGAACTTTCACAGCGTGAGTTTATTCTACACCAAACTCCTCAAATGAACACAAGTTATGAAATAAATTAGGTATGAAATAAATTCCAAAAAAATTCCACAAATTATAAACTCATTTCATGAATTCATCATTCATTTTGTAAACCAATTATTGTAGAAGAATTGATACTGCAACCACTACCAAACCCACCTCAATACTCCTCTAAAAACCACCAACTCCAAAAAATAGAAAATTAATGGTCTGAGAAGGCATGAACCATAACATTAGATACATCTAAAATAATTAGCATCCTTGAGAATCCAAAACAAACCCAAGAGATAGAGAGGTTCTGAACAAACTACCCTACGAGATACCTCTTAGAGACCACTTTACACCCCAAACACTACCACCAACCAAGAACACTAAACCAAAACATCTATAAAACAGACCACACAACTGTATCCCCATCCCTCACTGGGAACATCACCACATCATATGGAATAATAAAAAATGCACCTGAATTCTACATAACCATCCTCACTTCCATTCCAACCTCTGATTAACCCAAGGAAACAACCATAACACCCCTTTAACTTCTTTCAGGTACTCATTGAATCTTGTTTTGATTCCTTTTTTGAATGGGTGTGTTTTAGGACTTTTGAGGATGGATATAATTTTTAGGGTAAAATAACCTAATGTTTTGGGATTTATTATTTTCTGATTTAATGGAGAGTTGGCATAAATGTGTCAAATAAATTAGAGGGTGGACCTTGGGGTTGGGTTTAATTGGAAGGATTATGTGTGGTTCTGCAAGGGGATGGAATTGGGAACTGTCTATTGATGGAATCTGCACTATAAATCCTTGTTTTATGAGGTAAATTTGTCTCAAGACTCAATATTTAATAATGGATTATAGAAAAAAATTATATATTCCATAAAATATGAACTTACACTATAAAATTTTTACTCTGTGTGTTTTAACCCGAGGAAATTCCCTTTTTGGAATATGTGCAACATGATACATTTATGTCATAATCATACGAGTTATGATGTAAATTATTCATGACCAGTTGTTTTATTTTTTTTGGTTACCTTATTTCATTTGGAATCTTACATGATCTTCTCCCAAGAACCTTATGCTTCCTCCCATGCACAATGAGTCACTCTAGATTTTCGGGATGCATTAGTTTGAAATTTGATATCTGGTTAGTTTCCTTACTTTGGTTTTATCCTTCGTTACATTATACTTCATTTAAAGTATTGTGACCTCATGATTTATGATTGAATTCTAGTTTTATATTAATGGTTTATGATCTTGTATTTCCTTTTTCATCTTATTCACTTTCGTTCATCATTGTTGTTTCCCATTATGGGTGTTGTTTTTATTGATGATTAAAGGTAGGAAGTTCCATATAATTTTCCCTATAATTGAAACCTTAACTTTCTTGATTTATTTAAAATTATTTTTTAAATGATTTTAAAACCTGTTTATTAGATGATTGATGTTTGATTTTGAAAAGTTCATGGGAATTCTGAAAAAACCCCAATTTCAATGGAATTAAAATTATTGGGTGGATTATAGAAAATTTATGGATTTATTTGGAAATTAATTTAAAGAAACATTTTTATATAAATAATTCAAATATATGTATTTAATTGAAAGATTATTTTCAATGTCAAGAAATGAAAAAAACCCTATGATTTGGTTTTGAAATAAGAAATGCATGTTGAAATCTAAAATTTTGGGAAATTTCATTGCGAACTAATTTGAAATGATTTATTTTCCCATGAATGAATGAATAAAATTTGATATTTGATATTTAGTGGGTAATTAAGACAATAAATCAAGGATATGACCCCATATAAATTGAATGATTATGAAAACACTGGCATAAAATTAATAATACATGATCTTCCTTGATGGGGTGTTGAGTCCAGATAGACTAAGCTGAGATATGTGTGCACACATTGAGGCGAGATCATAGATTAATTAGTGTGAGGATAATATTACTAACAACTAACATACCGTAGGTATTGTTACATGGTTATATGATATTTTTTACTTGATTTTTAATTTCCATTGATTATTGAACTATTTTATTCATGATAATTGGTTTATATAAATTTTTTATATAAAATGTTCAACTAAGTCTATTTTGATATGTCTGTCACATTTTGGAATTGAAAGAATGTTTATTTTGAAAATATGTAAATTCTATTCCATGACTTGTTTTATTTAAATATAAACCATAAAATATTTATGGTTATGGAATCAATTATGGAACACTTGGTGAGACCCTACTATGTTGGTTGATTATCTTATGAATGGTAAAAGAAAAGGGAAAGTGACACTTAAAGGTGATAGATGTTCTTGATTCAAAGGGAACTAGAGTATTGGAGGTGCCTGATGGAAATGTGATCCACCTATTACATTGGATATTTCTGACCATTTATCTTATCAGATGTTGTGGCACATGATGATGTACTATTTTGGGTATTGTTTTCCCTATCTAGTTATTGTCTTTTATCCTTAAAGACTATTTACATATCAACTTGTATCATTTATCTTCATCTAATTTGTGGAAAAATAATTCTCTATTTATTCTTTTATGATTCCATGTGCTAGTCACCAACCCATGGGTATCGAGAACACTATTTAGGCTATGTTAGAACCAGATTGAGTATCATCATACCAGGGTATCCAGGCTAGTTCGTGGAGAATTTGTATCAAATGATATGTTATGAATATTTCCTTGATGTCGGTATGTAATTAGGTTGTCCTAGTAGATAGGCAGTGGTATTACTATAAATTATGAAGCTTTTATGATCAAGTTCTTGACTATATCTCACTATAACGAGACTTATGTCACTATGGGTATTTGGGAAAAGTGACTTTGAGGAATAATTTGAATGATTCTAGAATTTTACCTACTTATGATCTAAGTATGTTGAAATACCAATGTTTATTTCTTTTTGATATAAGTCATGTTACTATGAATATTGTTTTAGATAATGATTTGTGTATCATGGATAATTCTTCTATCATTTTTATTTTATGTTATGTAATATCATGTCTTTGAGAATACATTTGAATAGGACATAGGTGAAGGTTTATACTGAACCCCAATAAGTGACTCCTCAAGTGGACCCAAATCTTAATGAGAGAGTTGTGTATATTATCTAATCTCTAGGACAAGTACCTACACCCATTACCTTTCAAGATCTAATAGTGAAACCTAGAAGGGATGAATCAAGTGATTGTGGTTAAGAGTTTCTTTATTATAAACCACCAGCATTCCAAGGATCTAATGATCCTAAAAAGGATGTGAATTGGTTGAAAAAGATAGAGCTACTATTTGAGTTCTTGAAAACACCCTAATTCTATTAAAGTGAAATATGCTACCCTAAAGCTTGAGGGGCCTAAGGAGAGATGGTAGGATTCGATGGTGACAAGAAATAATCATGAGGGTTTAGAGTGGAACGACTTTAGAGTTATCTTCACTAACCAGAGTCAATGGTATTAATGAAGTACATGGACTTTATTAACCTTAAGTAGGGTGAAAAGACCGTGAAATGGTATGTATTTTTTTTATATTGTTTAGTTTTCTCCTGAATTAGTATCCTATGAGAATATGAGGGTTTGATGGTATGATATGGGTCTCCAACCCGATATCTTACCACATGTTTTCTTATTAAAACTCACAAATTATGATACTGTGATGGAAAGTGAATTAATGGTTGAACATGACCTATTTTTTATGTTAGGGATGATGTGAGTTTCTTTTTCTCACCATGGAAGTTATGCAAGTTAGTTTAAAGTAAATAGAAAGTGTGATGAGTCTCATGGTGGTTCTAGAAAGAATGTGGTGTCCAGAACTCCTATTGTGCCTGGAAAAGGATGTATAATTTATTTTTAGCGTGTCAAGGTTATGAATTTAAAAAATTATTGTACCGAGGAACCAAATACATGTAGTTATTGTGGTCAATGAGGAAACCTATAGATGTTTCAATATATCTTTTCTTCTCTACACAGTGGAACATGCTCATCATCATAAAAAAGTACTATGGTATAATCAGATGCTTCAAGAACTAAGGGGTTCCAACCAAATGCATCTAGAACAAATATTCTTCATGTAGTGGAAGAGTCTATAGAGTAAGATGATCTGGGTCCAGTGACTAGGATAGGTACCATCAATATAAATTCATAGTGACTTCTTTATTTAATATATGTTTATCTCACTCATTTATGTCGACCTATGTTGTGAATTTTTTGAATATTACTATGAATATTTCGTCTTATGTGAAGGATATTATTACACCTCTCATAATAAGGAGATAACAGGGTCTTTGATGTCATGTTTTCTTTGTTCTCTTTATCAGATATTGATCTTACCTTTGTTTTTTAGGTTTTCTACATGAAACCTCTTGAAGTCATCTTCAGGGTGGATTAGATGATTTCTAATAAGGATTTTATTGGATCCTATATTTGATGGATCTACTTTAATGTACCCAATGGGATATGTTGTTCCTTTTAGGGAGAATGGGACCCAAGTTCAAGTAGATCTAGAAATCCTTTTTTAGATTTGGGAAGGGTAATATCGATGTTTTCTTTCAACTTGGTGATATATTATTTGAGTGATCATCTACCTCCTGTTTTCATTGAATTTAACAATGTTTTTACATCAGATTTCTCTAGATTTCCAAATGTAAGAGAGGTGAAATTTTCTTTTGATATAGTACCTGTTACTCAACCAATTTCTATTCCTTCCTACCATATGACACTCAATGAATATAAATAGTTGAATATTTAGTTTGATAATATAATATAGAAAGGATTCTGATTCTTGAGTGTGTCACCATGGGAATAGACTTTACTATTTATGAAGAAATATGATGGAATTATTTTCCTATTTGTCAATTATCAAAAATAAAATCATGTTATAGTCAAGAAAAAGTATCCATTTCCACATATTCATCATTTGTTTGACAAGATGAAAGTGGTGAAGTGGTTATCAAAAATTGATCTTTGATCTGGTTATCACTAGTGGAGAATTAAAAATCTGACATTCAGAAGACTGCTTTTAAGAGTATGTATGGGCACTATGGGTATCTTGTTATGACATTTGGTCTAACCAATGGTCCTTCATTTTTTTATGGCATTGATGAACATGATATTTTAGGATTATCTTGAATAGTTCATGGTTCAATTTATGGGAGATATATTAGTCTAATCTCATACTTAGGAGCACCATGTACATCATTTTGGAGTATTACGGGAAATCATGACAAATCATTCAATTTATTCAAACATTTAAAAATACAATTTCTGGATTTAGGAGGTGAATTTCATAGGACACTTAGTCTTGGAACACTGTATTTTGGATTATCATGAGAATATTAGAGCTATTATGAAATGGGATAACAACATAATCTTTTCAGGATTCAAAGATTCTTAAGATTTGTAGGATATTACAACATGTTTATTAAAGATTTATCGAATCTAGATTCTATAATGAACAGACTCACTTGGAAATGAGGGAATTTTATTTGGGATGATAAATCTCAGAGTTTTTTTGTTGGTTTGAAATGGATTTTGATTTTTATGCCAGTGTTGACTCTTCCAGGGGATGTTTAGGGCTGTTTGTTCTTTTGTGGTGTATCAATTTTGGGTTTGGGCTGTGTCTTTATGTAGGGTGATCATGTAGAGACCCGAAACTTGACGTACATGAACATTAAATTACTTATGCGGAATACTTAATACATAATAAAAACATACACACAAGGACCGTAATAGTTTAGTGTCTTTGGAAACCTGGAACGTAATCTTCTAATCGTGGTAAAAGATCTTCAAAATCTCCCATAAACATCTTCCCTTTTTTTCTTACCTAAAACCTTTCTTTATATCTTGGGGAAAATAAAACATAAAAAGGGTGAGCTCAAATTCTCAGTAAGGGTAAGCATGGATAAAATAAAACATACCATATACATTTGAACTTAAAAACATGAACAAACTGTTTAATCATCAAAAACTTGAGCAATGACATAGAAAATGGAAGTACGTATGCAGTAGATCATAAAGAAACATTAAGAATGATAAAATATCATGGGAATAAAACATGTAATTGTGGAAACCCTTAAGAACATGATATGATTTCCATATTAGCCAAGGCATTGCTGCCAAGACCATCTTAGTGGACAAAGTCCCTTTCTAAATCGAGTTCACTCCTCGTTCCAGTCCTGTATTACTGAACCGGTATAACTTGTCATTCCAGCCATGTCTATCTCATGAGATATAAATCTTTACCCAATGCATTGGAGGGAGATATAGGTCTCACCCATCTCATAATGATACCATTCTTATGTGTGCCACAAAATCATAAATCATACATCATTGCATAACCCATGTAATAAAAATGGGATTCTTAAACATCGTGACATCATAAAACAATTCATATAAGATAAAGGAATTCATAAAAATAATTCCATCACAACATAATCAAATCAATTTAATAATAGGGATAGAAACAGAACCCTATATTATCTTAGATGGAAAATAATTTTGATAAAAAAAACTTGAACTCCATTCTTGAGGAAAATATCCTTTCTACTTCAAAAACATTTTTCCTTTCTAAACATGTCATAAAATATTAAACTAAAAGAAGTTGATTAAAAATAAACATCAAAACTTGTAAAGGAAGCTTCTTGGAAATAATGTTTTAAAAATCCATTCATGCCGTATAAGTTAAAAAAACATTCTTCTCGTACTTTTACCGAAAAAGTCAAAAAGTACCTCGTAACGTAAACAAAAGAAAGATTCCTTACATACCATGTAGTAAAAGTCAAAATGGGTAAAAAGGACATCAAACATACATAAAAACACTTTTAGAAAACATGGACATGGATGATAACAATAACTCCAGTAAATCCTTACGTATAACCAATCTCGAATAAAAAAAATAAGATTTGAAAAATTATCTCTTACCTTAGGTCCGATATGATTCGTACGTATCCAAACCTCCTGTATAATGATTTAAATAATGTCATTTACTTATTACAGAATCATATTCATTGTTATTATATCATATATGGTTCACTTATGACTTTATATTACCCGTTCTTTTGTAAATTCCATGTTAAAGAGTGTTTTGGGTAAAATCGTTTCATTGCTCGTTCATGTTTTGACTTGTAATTATTCATATGATTACATAGATCATGATTAATTAATTCCATAATATAAAACATGATTTATATATAATATATATTCATAATATACATATATATAATGGATCAATAAATGGAAAGAAATACACCGTTCATGGAGACGGTAGGCCGTACGTACGCATGAACGTTGTTTTCGTTTCCTTATTGAATTGAATGGAATTAAGTAGATGAAATAAATATATATATACATAAATCCAGTAGCATTATTATGTCATATATTTTATCTTTACTTATTATATATACTTTATAATCATTCTTGAATGGTTTTCATGGAGAGTGAATCTCATCACATCGTGGAGACGGTATTTCGTACGTATGCACGAGCGATGATTTCATTCCCATGATTGTAAAATTGTATTAAAGAGTATGTATAATATTATATAATCAATACCACTTTACAATAATCATATATATTCATTACTTTCACCATTATACTCTTCTTTGACACGCCTCTTTGAATCCTCCTCTTAGGTTACTAAAATTGGTCTTTGAAGAAGACCAGGACATCTAGGATATTTCTATGGAAGTTGAGAAGGGAAATGGGCATGGTTTGGCTGAGCTTAAATTCTTAAATTGGTGTGAGGAAGAGAGGGAGGAGGTGCCTATTTATAAGGGAGGAGAGGGCCACCTTTAGAAATCTTAAAAATATTAATTTATAAAAACTCCAACCCCACTTAAAAACCACCAAAAATGACTCATATTTGAATATAAGATGATATAGGGTTGTAATATCATCAACCAATAAAATTTAGACATGTTAGGAAATTATTTTAAACATTATCAACTTGATTTATCCTTACTTAATCAATTTAATTTTATTTGTGGTAATAACATTCGAAATATTAAATTATAACAAAAAATTACTTATTTGTTGTCAATTGTCCATAATTGGATACTTTATAACATTTTAGACCATATAAATTTAAATTTATAATTTTTAAATATTTTTGTGATTTTTAAACAATTTTATAATATGTTATGTTTATAAAATAACAATAGTGTCAATTTTGACACTATTCATTTATATGAATTTCAATAAAATATATACAGAATATATGTTCAAAATAAAAGCTTTCATAGATTCATAACAGTCCATATGTATCTAAAAAATTAGTGGAGCACATTAAATAGTTCATATAATATTTATTTTATTATTTTTAAAACCATTTATTTGGTTTATTTCTTAATAAAATAATTACTACAACATTTTTGTAGAATTATTTAATATACTTATTTGTTGCATAAAAATTAAAAATAAACTCCTATGATGAAGATAAATCTATTAAATTTCATAATAATACTTTTAATCGAATTTATCATCTTAAAATCACAATATTTAAATTGTTATATTTATTAAATTATGAAGGTGACAACTTTGGAATCATTTAAAATAAAATAATATAAGTGTCATAATCATCTTAATAAGGATCCAAATGGTCAACAATTCGGCCAATGGATGATTAGGGTTTATATATACACTAATAATAAGTTTTGTGCAGATTTTGGGCCTTTTTATATGTATTAATATTTCAATAAAAACTATATTATTGATTTTTCACTAAATAAATAATTTCTGCATCCTTATTGTGTCAATATTAATGATAATTATTTAATACCTAAAAATTATAAATAAATTTATATGATGTAGATAATTTCATTAGCTTTCTGTAGACTATTCATGTTTTAAGATTCATGAAGTTTATCACTACATTAAAATTAATATACTTATAAGATTTAAGAGAGTGACATGTTGTCACTTTCTTTGGTTTTAATAATAATTAAGTTATTTTCATAGACAAAAGTCCATTAAATTATTATAATATTACCCTTAGGTGATATGGGTCGACCTTCAGTCATCCAATAGGATTTTGGCAGGTGTTAGGTTAATTTTATAATCTTATATTTACCCTTAATTACCCGATTTACCTTTAACTATGGAAAATAAAATTTACCGTAGTTACTATTCATAAAGCCCAAAAATAATAAGTATCTTTTTAACATAATTTGGACCTACTGATTCCAAATATGGAATCCATTTTTCCAAATTCAATACACAAAAGTTTCAGAAATTAAATTAAAATTAATCCTGTTGTCGAAAGAAAACGGGTTTGTGTTTAAAACATTGCAAAAGATTGAATTGATTTAACCTACAAATTCAAGGTAAAATCAATGATAATGACATAAATTATATTAAATGGTAAAAATATATTCTATTTATACTTTAAAACCATTAAATATTATAATTTAACCACATAAGGTATTACGATGAAAAAAGTTGTTTTTAATTAAAATATAGCGTGTTTTTACTATTCATTAAAATATGAAAGTTATTAGAATAATATGAAAATTTTATCCAAGGTAAAATTTTATATCTTGATTCCAAATAATAACTTTATTTTGTAAAATTGAACTTATAAACATGTCAAAATCTAGATTTAATGTTGGTGCTCCATCAAAAGGCGGCAAAACTGCATTTTTTGAAAAATACTTATTTTACCCGAAACATTTATTTTGTTCTTATACCATGTTCTAGAAAATGTGTAAGATGAATAATAATGTTATAAAATTCAAAATTTAGTTAATACTATTCATAATTGCTAGTTCATAATAATATTATAATAATATATCGTTGTTTAGTAAAACCCGGTATTGCCTACAACACACGCTATCGAGGAAGGTCGCGATTGCGCGTAATGCGAGCCAAGTCAGGGTTTCATGTTGTGCAAGAATCCTTTATTATTTCATATAAAAGAATCCAACCATATTTCATTTATATATTGAATATATATATATATATATATATATATATATATATATATATATGGACTCAATGTTGCGTAGAATGACTATTATAAAATGAACATTAAATTGTGTGTAACACAATCTAAGGATAGTGTTGTGTATACTTTAAGCTAATACAATGTGGCGTATAGAAAAAGATAATCTTGTTATAGCGTACAACAGATGATATGAAGGAAATTAAAATGAATATATATTATAAAATCTCGAGTTGTTAAATTCTACCCCCCTTAAAATGAATTTCGCCCTCAAAATTCGTCGGGGTTATAAATCATTTACTATTCATAGAAACCCACATCGTAAAAATGAATACTAAAAAATAACTTTAAAAAGAATGTTAGAAATGTAACGGTCAACCAAGGTAACTCAGCATTGGGTTTCCACATAGGAGAGTATAGGTGAAAATATGGATATGGAGGAAAAATCTAACCATCAAGTTCTGATGGAGAGTGGTAGAGAACATGGCTATGAAATAGCCAACAATCACAAAGCCATAGATTTGCGATGATCTAAGGTACCATCTGATTCATCGGATATAAGGGCACTAGGACAACATTTTTGGTTTTCAATATCATTTCCCTAAAGTTGATGAATTAAAAGAAATACTTACATGATTTTGGTACAATATCACTGTTGTTCATGAGGTGAACAATTTCCACTTCATCAATTAATGAAATGAAGTTGAATTTGTTATTTGTGATGTGTTAGCAGATCATGTGATAGAATGATGGTTCATTCCATCTATTTCAAAAAAAAAGGTTAGCAAAAGTTATAAGTCCATCTTATGGTTAGATTAATCGTATATGATTCCAAAAATGAACTTATACTTTATATATCATACCACCTAATAAAATAAAACTAGTTTCTACTAACCAGGGACTTCCTGTAGGCCAGTGGTAGGCGATAAAGTCCAGTCGCACTTCGGTTGTGGGTTCGATTCCCACAGCCTTGTCCGATGCGATGGGCTGTCGTCTGTCCTGCAAGTTGTCCTTTTTCTAAAACTACATTACTATAACATCCCATCAATAATATCAAAAAAAGTTCTATTCTTAAAAAATAGTAACTTATGTCCAACATAATCCATTCCAATCTTTAGGATTATCTAAAATACTTCGGTCCAATCTCATAGTATAAAGAAAATGATTACTTGAAATGTCACATAACAATCATGTGAATGCCATCATTTATCCCACATATATCATAATATATATCTTGTTGGTCAAATTACAAACACGTGAACACCTTAATCATGTATTCTCTTGAAAAACGAATACCCATTTAACCTTAGTGAAAACATGAATGCTGTCAAAAGTTAACTCTTTCCACATACTAAAATCCCAAAATTTCTATATAATCAAACTATAATATCACTTAGTCCTTATATCATTCATGATCTCATGAATACAATCAAACATCTCATTATCTTCTTATCCCTTCATTATGTTCATATCATCTACTTTACAAAAATATATGAATAACCATCCATGGTTACCAGTACCATTCAACATATACTTTCATATACTTTAGAAAAAACAATAGTGTAACAATCCTTAGATGATTATTTATTCCATAGTACCATACGTTATTCTTTATAAACATACAATCATTCCACTAACTTCTTAAACCACTAGCTGAGCTTCATCATTTATTTCATCTCATATTTCATTTGTAGTCTCTTCATCATCATCCACATAAATACTACCCGTATGACCATGCTGATTATCTTCATGAGATTTTCCCTTAGGGAATTGGTTTGCATAATTCCCATACATTCCACATTTAAAACATCTAATCATTGTTGGTTTCATAGCAATACCATTATCCTTGTCCATGGGGTTAACTGAACCTTTTCCTTTGCACTTATTGGCTTTGTGTCCTTCTTTTCTACACCCAAAGCATCTTCTAGTTCCTTTGAAACAATATCCCTGATACCTCTTCCCATATGATTTACATTAGGGAAATTGAACTTTCTTTCCTCTATGATCATCATGAAACTCCATCTTTCTCTTATTATCTGAGTCGAGAAACATACCAAAGTTGAGATTATTGATAATATTATGAGATTTCTGATTTGGAATAATAATGATGTTTGGACTTCCAAATCCCATTTCATTTGGTTGATCATGAGGAATATCATTCCATTGTCTGTCATATCCTCCATTATCGCGAATCTTCCTATTTCCAGCCATTTTCTAAAACCCAAAAAGAATAGTGTGAGAGGAAAAAATCATGCTAGGGAAAACAACATAGTAAAGAGGAAGTACCCTCAATTTCTAACATCTTAGGTTAAATTCTAAGATCTTTACCATAGTTCTAGGACTATATCATATACGTATACTTATCCTTAGGTACATCTCTAGACATACCTTAGAAATATCTCTAGGGATCTCACTAACGTTTTCGCATCCTAGTTTCCAAAGGTTGACTAATCCTTTCCTCTGAGACAAAATGTACAGACCCGAAGCTTGACGTAAATGAACATTACATTACTTTTGCAGAATACTTAATACATTCAAAAACATACACACAAGGACCGTAATAGTTTAGTGTCTTTGGAAACTTGGAACGTAATCTTCTAATCGTGATGAAAGATCTTCAACATCTCCCATAAAGATCTTCCCCTTTTTTTCTTACCTAAAATGTTTATTTATATCCTGGGGAAAAGAAAACATAAAAAGGGTGAGCTCAAATGCTCAGTAAGGGTAAGCATAGATAAAATAAAACATACCATATACATTTGAACTTAAAATCATGAACATAATGTTTAAACATCAAAAGCTTGAGCAATGGCATAAAACATGGAAGTACGTATGGCATAGATCATAAAGAAACATTAAGAATGATAAAATAGCATGGGAATAAAAAATGTAATTGTGGAAACCATTAAGCACATGATATAATTTCCATATTATCCAAGGCATTGCTGCCAAGACCATCTTAGTGGAAAAATTCCATTTCTGAATCGAGTTCACTCCTCCTTCTAGTCCTGTATTACTGAACCGGTTTAACTTGCCGTTCCAGCCATATCTATCTCATGAGATATAAATCTTTACCCAATTCATTGGAGTGAGATATAGGTCCCACCCATCTCATAATGATACCATTATTATGTTTTCCACAAAATCATAAATCATACATCATTGCATAACACATGTAATAAAAATGGGATTCTTAAACATCGTGACATCATAAAAAAATTCATATAAGATAAAGTAATTCATAAAAATAATTCCATCACAAGATAATCAAATCAATGTAATAATAGGGATAGAAACTGAACCCTCTATTATCTTATATGGAAAATAATTTTGATAAAAAAAACTTGAACTCCATTCCTGAGGAAAATATCCTTTCTAATTCAAAAACATTTTTCCATTATTAACATGTCATACAATTTTAAACTAAAATAAGTTGATTAAAAATAAACATGAAAAATTGTAAAGGAAGCTTCTTGGAAATAATGTTTTAAAAATCCATTCATTCCCTATAATTTAAAAAAAAACAATATTCTCGTACTTTTACCGAAAAAGTCAAAAAGTACCTCGTAACGTAAACGAAAGAAATATTCCTTACATACCATGTAGTAAAAGTTAAAATGGGTAAAAAGGACATTAAACATACATAAAAAAACTTTTAGAAAACATGAACATGGATGATAACAATAACCTCAGTAAATACTTACGTATAAGCAATCTCGGATAAAAAAATGAGATTTGCAAAATTATCCCTTACCTTTGGTCCGATATGATTCATACGTATCCAAACCTCCTGTATAATGATTTAAATAATGTCATTGACTTATTATAGAATCATATTCATTGTTATTATATCATATAGGGTTCACATAGGACTTTATATTACCCGTTCTTTTGTAAATTCCATGTTAAAGAGTGTTTTGGGTAAAATCGTTTCATTTGTTGTCCGTGTTTTGACTTGTAATTATTCATATGATTACATAGATCATGATTAATTAATTCCATAATATAAAACATGATTATGTATAATATATATTCATAATATACATATATATAATAGATCGATAAATGGAAAGAAATACACCGTTCATGGAGATGGTAGGTCGTACGTACGCATGAACACTGTTTTCGTTTCCTTATTGAATTGAATGGAATTAAGTAGATGACATAAATATATATATACATAAATCCAGTAGCATTATTATGTCATATATTTTATGATTACTTATTATATATACTTTATAATCATTCTTGAATGGTTATCATGGAGAGTGAATCTCATCGCGTCGTGGAGACGGTATTCCGTAGGTATGCACGAGCGATGATATAATTTCCATGATTATAGAATTGTATTAAAGTGTATGTATAATATTAAAGAATCAATATCAATTTACAATAATCATATATATTCATTACTTTTACCATTATACCCATCCACGTAAGGTGGTGGTGGAAAAAAGATTACACCACGGCCTAGAGACGGTATTCTGTACGTACGCACGCGCGGTGATTTCATTTTCCGTTAGATGGATAGATGGTGAAATATGGTTGTTTCATACTTATAATAACATATCAGTATATGAGTGATACAGATTTTATTACTTCATAATCAAACAACTAAAGAAGAAGATGTTGAAGAAGAAAGAAAATTGAAAGAATCGGTAATGGATATTACCTCTTCTTTGACATGCCTCTTTGAATCATCCTCTTAGGGTACTAAAATAGGTCTTTGAAGAAGACCAGGACATCTAGGATGTTTATATGGAAGTTTATAATGGAAATGGGCATGTTTTGGCCGAGCTTAAAGGCTCAAATTGGTGTGAGGAAGAGAGGGAGGAGGTGCCCTTTTATAAGGGAGGAGAGGGGCACCTTTGGAAATCTTAAAAATATTAATTTATAATAAATCTAATCCCACTTAAAAACCTCCAAAAATGAATCATATTAGAATTTAAGATGATATAGGGTTGTAATATCATCAACCAATAAAATTTAGACATGTTAGGAAATTATTTTAAACATTATCAACTTGATTTATCCTTACTTAATCAATTTAATTTTATTTGTGGTAATAATATTCTAAATTTTAAATTATAACAAAAAATTACTTATTTGTTGTGAATTTTCCATAATTGGATACTTTATAACATTTTAGACAATATAAAGTTTAATTTATAATTTTTAAATATTTTTGTGATTTTTAAACAATTTTATAATATGTTATTTTTTTAAAATAACAATAGTGTCAATTTTGAAACTATTCATTTATATGAATTTAAATAAAATATATACAAGAAGATATGTTCAAAATAAAATCTTTAATAGATTCATAAAAGTCCATATGAATCTAGAAAATTAGTGGAGAACATTAAATAGTTCATATAATATTTATTTTATTATTTTTAAAACCATTTATTTGGTTTATCTCTTAATAAAATAATTACCACAACATTTTTGTATAATTATTTAATATACATATTTGTTGCATAAAAATTAAAAATAAACTTCTATGATGAATATAAAGCTATTAACTTTCACAATAATAATTGTAATCGAATTTATCATCTTAAAATCACAATATTTAAATTGTAATATTTATTAAATTATGAAGGTGACAACTTTGGCATTATTTAAAATAAAATAATATAAGTGTCATAATCATCTTAATAAGGATCCAAATGGTCCACAATTCGGAAAATGGATGATTGGGGTTTATATATACACTAATAATAAGTTTTTTTTAGATTTTTGGGCCTTTTGATATGTATTAATATTTCAATAAAAACTATATTATTGATTTTTCACTAAATAAATAATTTCTGCATCCCTATTGTGTCAAAATTAATGATAATTATTTAATACCTAAAAATTATAAATAAATTTCTATGAGGTAGATACGTTCATTAGATTTCTGGATACTATTCATTTTTGAAGTTTCATGAAGTTTATCACTAAATTAAAATTAATATACTTATAAGATTTAAGAAAGTGACATGTTGTCACTTTCTTTGGTTTTAATAATAATTAAGTTATTTTCATGGAAAAAGTCCATTAAATGATTCTAATCATACCCTTAGGTGATATGGGTCGACCTTTAGTCATCCAATAGGATTTTGGCAGGTTTTAGGTTAATTTTATAATCTTATATTTACCCTTAATTACCCGATTTACCTTTAACTATGGTAAATAAAATTTACCGTAGTTACTATTTATAAAGCCGAAAAATAATAAGTAGCTTATTAACATAATTTGGACCTACTGATTAATAATATGGAATCCATTTTTCCAAATTCAATACACAAAAGTTTCAGAAATTAAATTAAAATTAATCCTGTTGTCGAAAGAAAACGAGTTTTTGTTTAAAACATTGCAAAAGATTGAATTGATTTAACCTACGAATTCAAGGTAAAAAGAATGATAATGACCTAAATTATTTTAAATGGTAAAAATATATTCTATTTATACTTTAAAACCATTCAATATTATAATTTAACCACATAAGTTATTACGATGAAAAAAGTTGTTTTTAATTAAAATATAGCGTGTTTTTACTATTCATTAAAATATGAAAGTTATCAGAATAATATGAAAATTTTATCCAAGGTAAAATTTTATATCCTGATTCCAAATAATAACTTTATTTTGTAAAATTGAACTTATAAACATGTAAAAAAATAGATTTAAAGTTGGAGCGACATCAAAATGAGGCAAAACTGCATTTTTTGAAAAATACTTATTTTACCCGAAAAATTTATTTTGTTCTTATACCATGTTCTAGAAAATGTGTAAGATGAATAATAATGTTATAAAATACAAATTTTAGTTAATACTATTCATAACGGCTAGTTCATAATAATATTATAATAATATATCGTTGTTTAGTAAAACCCGGTATTGCGTACAACACACGCTATCGAGGAAGGTCGCGATTGCGCGTAATGCAAGCCAAGTCAGGGTTGCATGTTGTGAAAGAACCCTTTATTATTTCGTATAAAAGAATAAAACCATATTTCATTTATACATTGAATATATATATATATACACTCAATGTTGCGTAGAATGACTATTATAAAACGAACTTGAAATTGTGTGTAACACAATCTAAGGATAGTGTTGTGCATACTTCAAGCTAACACAATGTGGCGTATAGCACAAGATAATCTTGTTGTAGCGTACAACAGATGATATGAAAGAAATTAAAAAGAATATATATTATAAAATCTCAGGTTGTTACAGATCAGATGGTAGCATATGGTTCTATAAATCTTAGTCCACACGAGAGTAATTATCAGACCAATGATATCAAACTCATTGTTGTGATGCATGATCTTAATAGTTTGTGTAATTACCGTTTTGGTGAAAGGTTTACCAATTATTCTGACCAAAAAATCACGAGATATGTTTTTTCTCAAATTATTTGAATATCTTGCAGAGGCATTGGGTAGAGTACTTGAATTCTTTTGATTTTGGAATTTCCTACACACCTCTTAGGGGGATGTCATTACTGATTCTTTGATAATGAAAATCATAAATTTTAATATGAAATAATCATCATAAGAGTGGAATATTATGGTTCACTTTGATCTGTTACATTTGGGAGTCTAGAAGAACGAGTCTGAGGTTATTTTGGTGATCATGTTGTTGAAATCATCTCTTTTCAAGATGATTATTATAGAGAAGAAGATTGATGTTTAATTTCATGACAATAAGGAATATATTTATGGTGGGGAGACCATTGTGGAGAATTAATTCTCTTTAGGGGGTAGCATATGTTTCCAAAATTTATTTTTTATACCTTTATCTATGAGCAAGGCCATGATGTGGGAGTTTCATAATTCCTGGTGGGTGGCGTACCTGAGAACCAAAAATATGTTCTCTGGTATGTGATGATGACTTTGGTGTCCAAGTATGATATGGGACATCACTGAATTTTTTTCTCATTGTTATACATACAAAAAAGAAAAATTTGAGCTCTAGAGACCTTTGGGTTTGCTTCAACCACAACCAGGGCCGACTTTGATATGGGGAGATATTTTAATGGAATTTATGGTTGGGTTTCTATGTAACCCTCAATGGAATAATGAGATATGGGTATTGATCAATTTTTTGATCAAGTAATATCTCTTTACAACCAGTCAATATAAAAAAATGTTTTGGATTTCAGAAATCTCTATGTAAAAGAGATTGTTTGGTTGAATGGAACTCCTTCTGTTATAGTGTCAAATAAGGATCCCCATTTCACTTCTCACTTCTAGGGAGGGCTCCAAGAGGCACTAGGATCCATGGTACATTTGAGAATGGAATATCATCTAAACATGTATGTCTTTATAGAGCGATAACTACTAAAAAACCAGCATTTAACAACACTGGTATTTATCAGTGCAAGAAAAAACCACTGATAAATGGCATATTTATCATCTCTAAGCAAAGTGTTGATAAATTTAACTATTTATCAACACTTTTTTGTAGTGCTTATAAAGGGAACCATTATTATCACTTTATTTTTATAACTGATAAAGGTAATCCTTTAGGAGTGCTTTATTTTTAGTGTTGATAAAGGGTACCCTTTATCAACGCTTTATTTTTATCATCGATAAATATTTCTTTCATCTGTGATTTTTAGTGTTAATAAAGGTCAAAACAAATAAAATGAAATAATTAAATAAATAAAAAATAGAAAATGTGGTCATTAAAAAACATTACAAATTTTATTAATTAAATAAGTATTGATAAAAATGAATAAATTGACTATAAATTATTAAATATGAAAAAAAATTATTAATTATATAATTATGATAATTAATGTTATTAAATTTTACATATTAAATATATAGATATATATTAATGTATATAAATATGATTTATATATTAAAAAATATTTATGCGCTTTACGTTAAATAGTAATATATTTATTGAAGAATGGTTTATAATTAAAAATTAATATGAATTAAAAATATTGACTAATTGCACAGTACTCGACATATTACAACTATTCAGGAAGGGGGTTACAAACAAAAAAAGAAACTATTGTATCTACAAATATTCAAGGAGATTCAATCCTGATACCTTCCATGAAACCCCTAAAAGATGGAACCACTAGGATACACCCCTAGAGGCACACAGTACTCAAAATATAATTGAATGCCATTTCATTTTTAAATTTAACATATATAGATTAAATTTGAGTTATATTGATTTCACATATAAATAAATAATGAATTTTTATATAAAATTACCACACATAAAACTTATCAATTTTTTCAATATTGTTAAAGTGTACTTATTATTAATTTGTTCAATTTCACTCATTCTTGACATATATGCATGCACATAAAATTAGATATTCATTAATAATTTTAAAAATATATTTTTTAAAAAATATTTATAAAAAAATATATTTATAAATTTACATTCACTATATTCATACAATTATATATTTATAATTATAAATAAATAAATATTTTTTTAAAAGTATTTATATTATTATAAATATATATAGATATATTTAAATAATTATTAAAATATTAATAATATTACTTAATTAATAAAAATATTTAATATATTTATATATATTTATTATATATATATATATAATTATATAATTATATATAATGACAGAAATATTATTTTTTAAATATATTTATTTAATTATAAATAAATAATTATAAAATTATAATAAATATATATTTAAAAAAGTAATATATTTACTATATTTATATTTATATATATTTATTAATTTTATATAAATATATATATATTTTTTATTTATAATTATAATTATAAATGCTTTATTAGTGCTTAAGTAATAAGCGATGATAAAAGAATCATTATCAGTGATTTTTTCTCACTAATAAAGATGAGTCTTTATCATCACTAAAAAGCACTGATAAAATTAAAATTTATCAGTACTATAATTTTAGGGCTGATAAATATTGATTTTGTGAGGGATTTTTTATCACTAATAAATATGTACCATTATCAATGCTAAAAAAGAGCTGATAAAAGTGTCCCGACCTAATTAAGAAACCATAACCATATTTGAACCCATTGTGATATCATAAGATTTCCATTGAAGCCACCCACTACCAGCACACCTCCTCGGTGAATCGAACCTCAAATCACACCACTCAACTTCCTCTCGAACATTTCATCCAATATTTAGTATTTGATTGAAGTTAAGGTTTTTGTAGAGGGTTTTATATTTTCTTCAACCTAGTAAGGTAGGTCTTCCAATTTTCATTGTGTATTTTTTTATTTCATTTTTAATTTATATTTTGATGATGTCATTATTTGGGGTTCAATGATTTTATACTAGTGAGGTAGGACTGTTGATTTTCTCAGTTCGCAATTTTGATTCAAATCTTGATCACTCATGGTGAGTATATTGTTTCTGAACTCTATGGTGACACATGCAGTCACATATATTTTAGTCGGTTGTTTTATTTTGTTTTAATTTCCCAAATTTATCACCCAAATCTATCATAAAAAATTTTCATTCTTTATTTAATCAATGGTATTCCATACATGTTAAATTTTAGAAATTGAAACTGGGGATTTTGTGTGTGAGTCATTTGAAGGTAGTTTTAGGGATTTCTTTTATATTATATTGATTCATATCTTCGTTTTTATACTTATCTGGGTCGGTTTGGTAATCCAATATATGGATGTATCATGACGGGTTTTTTTAAAATTTTCTTTCTACTAGTTTTATTTATTTTTTGGGCCAAATCATTCCCACTGTGTTGTTTTTCATGCCCTGGGGTTTATTTCCATCCTGAGGGGGATTGAGAATGTCCCTTGAACACTATCACTGACCAGCTCAGGTGTTTTATATATGGATTTATTGGGTTTGTTTTGGAAACTATATATATCGTAAAATGTGTTTCCCCTTTTCTCAATAATACAACTTCCTATATCCCTACACTATTAAAAAAATCTATATGATTTTTATCCCTCTTAAAATTAATCCAAAATTATTTATAAATACTTTTAATAATAATATGTGAAATATTATACCTTGATGCTATGTACTATTTTACAACTAAATTATATTTTTTCATCATTATCCTACTCCATCTCTCTTAATAATTTACAAAAAAATATCATTTTGATATTACCCCTTTCTAGTTATAGCACTTTTTTGGGACCAATATACCACTATAATACATTCTAATTTCTTGCCTGAAAATGTATATTTCCAAGAATTGCTCCCCCATTTTGAGTATTTATTTAACTAATAACAATTGGATTTCAATGTAATCACTTTGATACCTAGCTATATGAAATGTAGAAAAATATTATGTAAAAATTTTTTACTATCAATAATGTTGGCATCTGACAAATCTCTCAGACTACATGATATAGATTGAAATTCAATCCTCAACATTTCAGAATTTTATTCTACTTTCAATGGGTGTCAACATGGGTTTTCAATCTTCCTTATGAAATCTATAAAACACTTCCCTCACATACATGGATTGAGAAATAAATATCCCATGAATTCCATGAGTCACCTATAAACTAAGGAAAATTTCAAATTAATAATCATCAAAATTTAAACATTGTCCATTGTTAATGCAAAATGTTAGTATCATAATTCAAATCTTGGAACCCTAAATATTATTTCATCTGCATTGATAAACAATTTCAATATATCTATAAAATTATTTTTTATGTAATGATTATGATCAATTCCTCATTTTTTAAATTAATGTTTTTTATTAATTAATCTAACTTTCAATACCCAACTCTTAGTTATTATTTCAATTCATACATCACCTTTGTTTATTTACAAACATTATTATCATATTAAAGAATGAGAATAATATCTGTTTGTTTGATGTAAACTTCCTAGTCGTGTAATCCATTAGTAAATGCTAATTTTCCATTCAGTTGGAGAACCTTGAATTTCTATGGGATGGGTTGGTGTGGTGATATAACATCCCAAGAGTCTTGAGATGTTTTCAAATATTGATATACCATTAATTTTAAGTGTAATAATTCCTTAGGTTGAAATATCACTTGTTCAACATAATCTTATATCTTTTAGTTGATTGAATGAGAGTTTATTTTTCTTGTTTATCATATTTGAGTTTCTTATTACACCTTAATTTCCTATTTTATATTTCCATTTTTTAGGGGAATTAAGAAATATTTGATGTGGAGTAGTTCTTTTCTTAAATTCTATTACCCATTTTTTCGACATAATTAAATTCATTGGAATAATAAAATGTTGAGTTTCCCTTATCGTAATTGTCTATAACTTTTAGTTTTGATAACGAATATCTAATGTGTATTTATTTATATATTGTATAGAATTTATCTTTTATGAACCCAATAGTATGTATATGAACCAGAAATGGATTCATTCTAATAGTTTGACAAACTAATATGATTATGGAGTTAAGGATTTCATCATGATTGTAAGAGAGCATGTAGATAACCCTTATAAAAGCATACATCCATGTTTACGTTGTTTTTGTTCAAGAAAAAAATGTTCAGAATAGTTTGAAGAAAATTTTATTTTTCACTAAATAGATCAAATTA
The DNA here is from genome assembly GCA_963277665.1 of Viscum album. Lineage (NCBI taxonomy): Eukaryota > Viridiplantae > Streptophyta > Magnoliopsida > Santalales > Viscaceae > Viscum > Viscum album. The sequence goes on from OY728119.1 coordinate 651,071,579, forward strand.
ATAAATGTTGGACTAAAAATGGGGAAAAACATCATGTGGAAATCTATTGGGATGATATTACGGTTTAGGAATCAATTGATATGAATACCTTTGTAAAAGATGATGGAGATAACATGGAATAAATGACAATGACAGTTGAAGATGAACTTCATGATTTTACAAAGCTGTTTGAGGAGTTAAATAGTTGTTCCAAGAAGCCATTTTATACTAATTATATGAAATACACAATATTTTCAGCTGCATTGAAGTTATATAATTTGAAAGCTATCCGCGAATGCAGTGCCAACAGCTTTACAAAACTACTTTTTCTTATGAATGATATTCTACTATAAGAAAATGAACTACCATGCTAAACATATAACGCTAAATTAGTGTTATGTTAAATGGGAACAATCTCTAAATAATACATGATTGTCCAAATGATTTCATATTGTTTCACAAGGACCCTAAATCACTCATAAAAATCTGTATGTTTGGTGTAGGTCGATACAAGAATAATTAATCAAATACATGAAAATATGTATGGTACTTTACTATCATTACGCAGTTTATAAGACTATATGTATGTCAAAAAACCATGAGGAAATTAACATTCCATGAAGATACAATAATTAAAGGTGGGAACCCACTTCATCCAACATATTCTCCTTAGTGGAGGAATATTGATTATGAGTTTCCTAAATTTAGAGATGAGCAGAGAAACTTTTGTCTAGCATTATCTACAGATGGAATAAATCCTTTAGTGTATAGAGTAGTACTCATAGTACATGGCCTGTCATGTTGGTTAATTATAACTTTCCACCATGGTTAAGCTTGAATCACAAATACATTATGTTTTCTCTACTTATATTTTGACCAATGAAACCCAGTAATGATATTGATGTCTATTTGGATCCAATGATCAGAGGTATGAAATTGATGTGGGATACATGTATTAAAATATATTATGATCATATAAGTAAATAATTCACATTGAGGGAAATGTTGTATGGGATTATAAATGAATTCCCATCTTATATAAATTTATCAGTCTATATAACTAAAGGAATGTTACGATGTTCCATTTGTGAAAAACACACATACTCAGTTTAGTTGAGTCATACCTAGAAGTCTGTGTTTTTATAACATAAGAATTTTTTACCTCGACAACATAAATACCAATCATCTATGACATCATATAGTGAGAATATCAAAAAAGGTACAACACCATCTCCAGCAATGAGCAATCAACTGTACAAAAAACTAAAAAATATTAAAACTATTTTCAGTAAACATTTTTCAAAAAACCTTCCAAAATTATGTTGGAAGAAGAGATCAATTTTATTTGAATTATCATATTGGAATTGTTTGTATGAGATACATTTTATTTATGTCATTCATGTAGAAAAAAATGTATTTGATAGTGTTATTTTCATGTTAATAAATGTTCTTAGAAATATTAAAGATGGAATAAAAGCTAGGTTGTAATTGATTGAAATTGGGAGAAGGGACGAGTTAGCACTGGTGAAGGGTAAAAGGTATACTTTTATTCCTCTGACAACTTACAATCTATCCAAAAAAGAAAAAATTACAATTTTACCTTTTTTTAGTAGTGTAAAAATTCCATAAGGGTATTCATAAAATATCAAGAAGGTAGTTTCAATGAATAATTTGAAGTTACAAAGACTAAAATCACACAACTGCCATGTTTTGATGTGAGAGTTAATGCCTATTTCTTTCTGTTTCATTTAACCTCAAAATGTATGGCATGAATTAACCATACCCTACTTCTTTTTGAAAGCCATGTGTTGTATTGATGTAGATTCGATGAAGTTTACCATCATGAATACAAAGATTGTATTAATATTATGTGAATTAAATATGTTATTACCACCATCATTCTTTGATATAATGGTCCACCTGATGATTCACTTGTTCAAAGATGTTCAACTATGTGGTCATGTCCATTACAGATAGATGTACCCACATTGAATTGGTAATGAATATTTGGAAGGTTATTTCAAGAAACGAAGTCATCTAGAAGGTTTTATTGAAGAATGATATATTGTTTAAGAAGCTATTGAATTCTATACCAATTACCCATAGGATGTTGAAAACAGCGGTCTCCCAATGTCTCATCATAGTGAACGCCTTATGGGTGAAAGGATTTCTCTAAGATATGTTGTTACAATTATCCTGATAGATTAGGAGAAAGAAAAAATTTACATATTAAATAATAATGATGATGTTGATCCATACATTGAATACCAAAAATAAATTCTTACAGATTTGAATCCATCAAGGGTTGAAGGATGGATAACAAACACACATAATCCATAGTTTATAATATGGTTCAGAGAATAAATTTATAAGGAGTTATATGAAAATCTGAATTCAATTTCCAAATGAATTCAATGGATAGCCATAGGACTAAATTAAAAGTTTATATCTTACACTGGTTTTGTAATCAAAGGTTATACATTATATAAAAAAGAACATGATGACTCTAGTACGATGCAAAATAGTGGTGTTACGCCTGTGGCTAAAGCGATGTACATATCCGGTTCCAAGGATAGAAATCAAATTTATGAAAATATGTCATATTTTTGCATTATAGAATAGATATATGAGTTGTATTATACATCATTTCAATTTCAACTTTACCATTGTAAATGGGCTGACAATATCAATGGTGTGAAAGGTGATGAAATGGTCATTTTGAAGGTGAATTATTGTTTGGAAGGGAAAAAAGACGATTCATTCATAATGGAGTCACAAGTAGTGAACGTATATTATGTCTCTGATAAAATAAAACAATAATTGGTCAATTGTCCTCTTGGAGACTACATTAAATGTTAAGTTATATGAAAATTCAATTGAGGATGAACCTTTCATTGAGACATCACAATAATTTATTATCATTCCCAATGTAGACAACGTATTATACGTTAGAGGGGACCAGAAATGGTGGATTTATATTCTTGACAGAGGAACCAAATCCTTGAAACATTTTCAAAAAGGAAAAAGGGTTTAATGAGAAGGTAAAAGTTTTTTTTAAGATATTATATTTTTCCTCATAATGTTATATGTTCTCTACTGCATAAACATAATCTAAATTAAATGTTCAACTACTTATGTAGACAATGTCTTCTTCACAAGATAGAAGAACAAACTACAATAAAGGAACCCTCTTAGTAAGGTGTAAAGGTAATGTTACAATATAATTTATATATTTTACTGAAAAATTATATAATAAAACATTGATTTAATTTTCATTATTCCTTGTAGAGTTTATTTATTTATGATGATTTCTGTCCATGTTTCTTTCCATTGTATGAAGAGAAACAACTCTATCTCTGCTCAATCACATTGGTGATCTTAATGTTTTCATAGTAAAATTGTTTTCTATAATATTAATATATTGGATCATATATATGTTTAATTTATTTAATTTTACTATTAATCCCATAATAAATTTTTTCTTATACATGTGGATTCTTTTGTTCGAGATTGGGTGCTCTGTCCCAATTTCATGCTTCTTCTCCCTTTAAACCTTTTCACCCCTACAGTGGTTCAATTATCACTTTCTTTTAAGTTACCTCCATTACCTTTTTAGGAAGAGAAATGATGCTATCACAACTCAATCATAAAGGTAATAATGATGTTTTTATAGTGAAATCATTGTCCATAAAATTATTTTTTTTGTTTCATATTTATGTTTAATTTATTTCTTTTTAGTATTACTCTCATAATAAATGTTTTCTTATATATGTGTATTATTTTGTTTGAGTTGGGGTTCTCTTTCTAACTGTCACAATAATTCTCCCTTAAAACATCTTCACCCCTATAGTGGTGAATTTATCATTTTCTTTCAAGTTACCTCCACTTCCTTCATAGGAGGAGAAATGAAGATTTTTTGCTCAATTACAGAGGTAATCTTGATGTTTTCATAGTAAAATCATTGTCCATATAATTAATTTATTATTTTAAATTTATGTTTTATTTATTTTTTTAGTATTAGTGAAAAAATAGTTTTTTCTTATATATATACATTCTTTTGTTTGAGTTAGGGTTCCTTATCCACCTTTCATTCTTCTTCTCCTTTAAAACCTTTTCACCCTTACACAGGTGAATTTGTCACTTTCTTTCATGTTACCTCCACTGCCTTTGGAGGAATAGAAATAACGCCATCTCTACTCAATTATAGTGGTAATACTGATGTTTTCACAATAAAATAATTTCCCAAAGAATTAATGTATTTTTTCATATTTATGTTTAATTTTTATATTTTCAGTATTACTCATATAATAATTTTATTCATATATTGGTGGATTCTTTTGTTTGAGTTGGGGTATTCTTTCCAACTTTCACGATTCTTGTCCCTTTAAAACCTTTAACCCCTATAGTGGTGTATTTATCACTTTCTATCAAGTTACCTCCACTGCCTTTTTAGGAAGAGAAAAGATGTTTCTAATGCTCAATTACAGTGGTAATATTGATGTTTTCATAGTAAAATCATTGTTCATAGAATTAATGTATTATTTAATATTTATGTTTTATTTATTTAATTTTAGTATCACTCAATAATTGTTTTCTTATACAGGTGGATTATTTTGTTTGAGTTGGGGTGCTCTATCCAACTTTCATGCTTCTTCTCCCTTAAATCCTTTTCACACCTACAATGGTGCATTTATCACTTTCTTTCAATTTACCTATACTACCTCTGCAGGAAGGGAAAGAAAAATGCATTTTCTCAGTTATACAGGTATTGTTTATGTTTTCATAGAAAAATAATTGTCTATAGAATTAATTTATTGTTTCATATTTATGTTTTATTTTTTAATTTTTAGTATTACTCACATAATGATTGTTTTCTTATATAGGTGGATTGTTTTTTTTCGAGTTGATGTGATTTGTTCGAAACTACTCGTGTAGTGTTGGAAATTCGACAAAGAAAGTCAATTGAAATCATGGTAACATTGACAGTTATTCTTCTTTTGAGACATTAGGACGTTTAGGAATCACCCCCATCTCAATCTGACACATGATGTGAGTGTTACGACTTCATGTACTTATTTATATTTTAAAATGACCTTGATTTTAGAAAAATAATTTACTTACTCAATGTGTCTGTTATGACTTTAAAATCAATATTTGAATTTAAAACTTTTCACTCACTATAAACCAATAAAATAGGCTCGTATTTTCTTAATAATTTATGGAATCAATTCATAAATCATTTTTGTCTTTTAGGAATAAGTATCACGTGAAACTAATAAACGATGTGATCCATATGAGTACAAGTGCATGTTTCATGTTTAAAATGAAATTTTAGTAAAAAAGAAAATCGAAAAATTTAAAACTGAGAAAACACATTAATATTGTTTTTATACTTTAAGAAAAAAATCCATAAGTGATTTGGACTGTGTACTAATCAGTTTCACCTCAATCCATTGCATGATGGGATTGATATGATTCTATGTGCTTCTTTACATCAAATTCACATCAATTTAGTTAAAAAATAAATTGAACTACTAAAAACCAAACAAACACAGATTGTTTTGATACTTTGGGATAACGGTCCATACGTGATTTGAGACATTCATGAATCAGTCGCACCTCAATATGATAAACGGTGTGACCAATATGACTCTAAGTACATGTTTTTATTTCAAATTGACATCAATTTTAGTAAAAATTCCAACTAACCTACTCTAACCCAAAAAAAATCATTCAAATTGTTTAAATAATTTAATACAACAATCCATAAATAATTTCTGATGTGTAGTAATCATCCACACATCAATATGATGTATAATTTGACTGTTATGACTCAATGTGAATCTTTTTAATTTAAATTTGACATAAATTTTAGTAAAATTAATACTTTTTCTTAATTTATTAAATTATATTATTACTAACATAATAATTTTTTCCTTATGTATGTTCATTATTTTGCTCGATCAAGGGTGGTTTTTTTGGAAATAGAACAGGTTAGGTTAGGATTAAAAGGAACATTGATGTTTTTTAATGTATGTAATAATTTCTATTTATGTAATTGTATGATCCAATTTTAGAAATTTCTATAATATTGTGTCTTTACTTGTGTTTTTTTTAAAATTTATTTCATTTAAATACTATATTAGGACTTATTTTTATTGATATCTAGCATATTTCTAGTACTACAGTGTGCTGTTACAACACACTATTTTATGAACCTTTATCAACAATTCTATATGAACTAATAAAAGTCTATTTTATCAATTATTGTAAAAGCCCTGATGGAAGTCTATTTTATCAGTACTCATAAAATTGCTGATAAAAAACCCATTATTAGTATTTTTTCAGTGTTTCTTATAGACCAGGGATTTTAACCTCGGTCATGTTGTCAGTATTTTTCTAGCGCTGATAAGGACTATTTTGTAATGTCCCAAACCGGCTCTTCACTAAACTGGTGGTCGGACCGGTCGCCACATGACCTCAAGCATGCCTCCCCATACTTCAGAGGTTGTAGAATAGCATCGAGGGTCTCTGGATAGTTAGTGGGGAGAATATACCCTCATATCATAGTTAAATAATAGACAATGGAAATAGATAGAGTAAGAAATTAAATAAATGATAATGCAACGGAAGCCATATTTGATAAATCTTGTACAAAACAAATGGCCAAAGCCAATTATACAGCAGATGCTTGCATGACTTGATAATGATACAAAAATGGAAAATAGTGAACAAAAGAACATGATTTACATTTCAATACATAAATAAATAAACAATTACTCAAAGCTCTGAGGGCGTTCTCCTCGAGCATCCCGAGCTTCTGCTCAGTCGTCTACTCCTATATCCCATGTAAATGCAAACAACACAATCCTGCAACCAAATAGAATCTACTCGGGTAACCCAGTGCAATGGCGGCCCGAGTAGGATGTGAGATATAAATCTTATTAGGCCAGGACCAATGGTTTCTACCCCAAATCCAGAAATTTAATAAATAATTTAAACCAATTGAAAGCATGCATAAATAAAGTAAGTAGTGAAATGTATCTATATTCCCAATTACAAGATCCAAACCTCATCTGGTGTCTGAAAATTCATTATACATTTGTCATGTATACTCAAAAATCATTACATAATCATTTTTATTTATTAATTATTCAAACCTCATTAAATTATTAAAGTCTTGAGATTTGGCCTATGCCCAAATCCCCCATATAAGTCACTCACCACAGATGTCCTAAAGACCATCTAAGTAATCAATGTAAATAATGAATCCAAGCTTGTGCTTTGGATTGGATAACACCTCATAATATATTCAATTTAATATTTCATATACTAGGTTCAATCATGTCCACTAAAATAGTGATTCGCTTCTGGTTCCATCCACTAACAGTGATTCACCCAATTCATTAATAAGTTTGAAACCTTTCTCATATTAAATTCACCAATCATTATGTCACAATAGTTTTCATTAACCATTAATTCATTTTATCTTTGACCAATTGGAACCACAGTCCAATGTCAATTAATGGGTGTAGAACATCATATCTCACACCCTTGTGAGTGTTTAGAGCATCATTTCTTGTCTCACAAACCCTGGGTATTTGGAGCATTAGTCTCTATCCCATAAAAGAATGTTTTCATGCAAGATGGGTGGATAACATCATGTCTAGTACCCTGTGAGTATTTGAAGCATCAGTCCCTATCTCACAACCCATTAATCAATCACAAATATATATTAATCATTGGTGTAGAATTCCATGTCTAACACCCCAAAACCATCCATTAATTAATTTATAAATCAATTAATCCAATCTTTTACTTAATTTATCAACTAATTAACAATATAAATCACCCGTCATATAAGTCAACAATTAATTAACCATAAAAAATATCAATAGTTAATAATTAATTAAAAATTTATTCTTCTTAGAAATCCAAAAAAATAATTAACTCAACATTTAATTATCCAAATTCTTTAACATGTCTGAACCCGTATACACAAACAACGATTCGTCCACGACATTAACTATAAAGACCCAAAGTTTCATTAATGGAAAATCCCTCTTGATCTTGTTAAATGTCTCTTTATGCAAAATATTTTTATAAGATGTCAACTTCTTTGGTTTTATGTTAAGAATTTTGACCGTTGTTAATATAGACGTTGAATAGTGATCACATGATTAGTATAAATACAAGACTTTAACAAATCCAATTTACCCAGACAAAAGAAGCGATGGCCTCATCTAGTAGAATTTCCCCATACGAAGCCCATTTGTCGGAGCTCAGAAAAGAGGTGGCATCCTTGGACTTCTCTCTTGACCAAGCCCAAGCTGAGCTTCACCATGTCAAGCTCGAACGTGACCGTCTACGGGAAAAGTGGAAGTTGATTGAAATTACCACTCGAGCGATATTATCCGAGCCACACCAAGAGTCTGTCACCATCGCACACCTTACCCTTAGGTCTTATGCGGCTGTTTTAAGGGGTTATGTAACAAATAAGTAGTACTAAGTTCATGTACATTATTTTTGTATATAATGATGAATATAATTTCTAGTCATTTTTGATACATTGTAAATAGTTTTTAAAGTACAAATGGTGTTTTTAGTTATTATTTAATTAAGAAATATATTTTATTAAATTAATGGATTTTTTTAATTAAATAATATTTTAATAAAATAATAATAATAATATTAAATTAATTAAATATAAATAATCTTATAATTTTATTAATGCAATTAAATGTTTTTTATTATGGTTTGAAAGCCATTTCTGTCAAAACCCGTGAATTTTCGATAAATGTTGGTTTTTATTTTTAAAGTGAAAATTAACATATTTAGAAAATTATTTAGATAAAATAAATGTCATTTTTGGAATCCAGATGTCGAAATTATCCAATGGTGAATTTTTCATAATTTTCTGAGACAGTCAAATTTTTGGGTAAAAATTAAATACCATTTAAATATATAATGTGTTTTATGACATCATAATGACCCAATAGTGATGTAATAAAATACTATAATCTTTATGTTCAGACAATATATGGTTTACCATTAAAATAATGTGATTTTGGGTTTGTTTTACATACTTTTCAAAGCATTAATGGACCCCTCAAGACTTAATCAACACCTTACCTTTTTAAATTAATTTCCATGGGAGTGTGACTCACCTCCACATAAGAAACCTTATTATTTTAAGAAGTTCGGACTTTTACCTTATAAAATATTGTTTTCCTATTCCCTTTTGCAAAAACCATGGGCAAAAACCATGTGATGGTTTGTGGTTTGGATTAATTTTATATAAGGGGTCCCAAACCTAAATAATAAAGAATTCCCTCACATTTCCTATATAAACCCACCCAAGCTCCCACTTCCTCCTCACTCAAATCTCTTGGAGTTCGTCCAACCTCTGCCCTACATTCTATAGAATCCTCCCAAGGTTCCCCAATCTCCCAAGAAGCCTCTCACAATCCTCTCTCTAGCCTTTGGAAGCACACTTCCAAGTAAGGGGTTTTCTTCCTTTCTCATTTTTGTCAATTTTCTTTAAGTTGTATTGCCCTTTTAATTTCAATTATGAATGTTGGGGTCTAGTTTCGCACCTCCACCATACTGCCCTATTATTGTTTGAATTATGGGAGACTCCTTTCTCTCTCATTAAATGCCTCCCATGTACACCCGTTACTATACCGAAATTCCGAAAGGAACATCTCTCTCTTCTTTTACATTCAAGCAATAATTTTGTATCATGAATATAAACTACATTACAATTGTTGGTACATTTATCTATATGACCTTTTTACTTTTCATTAAGTGTAAATATGATGAGGAACCCCTTTCTCTCCCATCAACCATTTTTATGAATTATTATGTCACGCTGTTACACTGCCGAAATCACACCGATTTTCTAAGCCAATGCCATTGTGTAGTGGATACCATTCCCATTTATCCATCAAGGGTATCCACCTTTATGCAACTTTAATTATTGATTACAAAGTTTCATGTATGAATTCCACATTCCTTTGTCGTGGAATAAATTATTATGTTTTATGGATCCATGTTTTATGATCCATGTGGCACACTTATGCATGAAATGAAATGTTTATGAAGGGTGCGCCCTTATAGTGCTCCAATGATTTGGGTAAAGTATAGTATCATGATACGTCATGTGAAATTAGTTTTGACTCATGCTAATTCAAGTGCAACTAGGGTTTACTCGTGCTTCATGTTCAATGAGGATTTACTCATGCTCTATGTGCAATGATCCTTGGCTCATGCTAATTCCATGTTAAGTGTTGTTGCCACATTTCCATGTTATGATTATCATGATTTATCATGCCATTATGTTCATGTTTCTTTTATGCTCTATTGATATGCCTATTTTCTAACATGTATTGTACTCCTCATGTTATTCCATGTGTACTACCTTACTAAGCTTTATAGCTCACCCTTTTCTTATGCATGTCCTCAGGTTACCCCATGGAATGCTAAGTACGAGGGAATTTTGTGGTCATGTAAAGGAAGTTTTCAATAAAGATGTTGTATTTCATTTTTTATGTTTTTAGGTAATGATCCTAATCCCCAAAGACACTAAACCTCTCTATCTTCTTTGTTGTATCAAGTGATGTTTTATGTAAAAAATCATGTTTAAGTTTGTAATAAAAGAAGGGTTGTCATAGTTGGTATCAGAGGATTGGTTTAGTTATTTTTGGGATTAGGAAACATTAGTGAAGCCTTAGATACAAGACTAAGTATAATAAACATCCCTACGTTTTGGTAATTATTGGGTAAGTGGATTATCAAACAAATACACCCCTGTCTGGATATGAGCAGGTAGAGGCGGCTCTGGCACAGATGTATCCTAGGGGTAAAACCCGAAAACACTGCTTTGAGCTAGACTCGAACAGGAACCGGTGCACGACAATGGGCCTTGCTGCACTCTTGGTTATGGAACTCCCAGGGGATATGTTTTGATAAATTCACAAGCTTAGTATGAACCATTATTAAGGGAATTAAAAAAAATTCCCCTACGAATATATGTTAGAAAGTAGATCATGGAAATCCTAGATTGAAGCCTATAGACTCCTGGGTAAGGAAATAAAAGTTTATTTATAAGTTATCAACTTTTGTCTTTGGATTACCCTTTATGGGTTACCCCTAACATTCCTTTTATTCTAGCCAATGGCCGGTAAGAGGAGGACTCGGGCTAAAAACCGTTGTGAAGATCAGTGTGATGACTGTACTAATGAGATGCCAAATCCAAAGTGAGCTGGAATCACAAACTTTGTCATGCTTCTCTCTCAGCTAACTCAAGTTTTAAATAGAAACACGGGTCAAGAGGAACATTCAACCCCCCTAAGAAAGAACAAGTCACTATCGAGAGCTTCATGAGACAAAGGCCTCCTGATTTTAGTGGATTATCCGATCCCAAGATCACTGAACAATGGATCAACTCTATTGAAAATATATTATCCATCCTCCAACATTCTGAACAGGAGAAGGTTCTCCTGGCGGCTTATCATATGGAGGGTGAAGCTAATCAATGGTGGAAGTTGATCAAAAATACGAATCCTGAGGAGGAGATCGAGGCGTTGGAATGAAAGGATTTCCAGAAGATGTTTTTCGATAAATATTTTCTGCACACCCTCCGACTTAATATGGAAAGGGTCTTCCTTTCCATCAAGAAAAAAGATGAAGAATCTGTTGGATCGTATGAGGTAAACTTCACAAGGCTTGGACGATATGCTTCCGGCTTTGTCCTTACCCCCGAATGCAAGGTTGGCCGCTTCTTTGGTGGGCTGAAGCTTAGATTGCGGAAAGCATTAGCGATCTGTGACTTCGAAAGCTATGAGGAAATTTTCCAATTTGCCCTGAAGGTTGAAATGGAGATCGGGGAATCACAGGGGTATCATGGGGACAAGAAGCGTAATGTGGCCTTCAATGCTGGTGGTCCGATGGATAAATCCAACGGTGCTAAGAAGATTCAGCACCACACTTTCCAAAAGTGCGGAAAGAAGCACCCTGGAAATTGCCTTAAGGGGACGAGAAAATGCTTCAGGTGTGGAAGAGAAGGGCACCTAGCTGTTAACAGTCGGCAAGAAAGACCCACGACTGCGACAGAGGAGAGGAACACTTTGTTCGAACCTCAACGCGTTATTCAATGCTAAAAATGAAAAGAACCAGGTCATTTTGCAAATTAGTGCCCTAATCCAAGTGTTTTTGAAGATAACCAACAACCTCCAAGGCAGTAAGGAAGATCTTTTTCCATCACTTCTACCGAAGTGAACCCCAAGAACGAAGTGGTGACATGTACACTAGTTATTCATTCAAGAATAGAGAACGTACTTTTTGATTTAGGTTTTACTCATTCTTTTATATCTATAAATTTTAGTAGAATAATCCCAGCACCACCACAAATCATGGAAGTAATGATGATGGTGAGTACAACAAATGGGGAAATCATTGCATCCCATGAATATAAGTCCTCCCCTGTTATAGTATGTGGATTGAATTTCCTGGCGAACGTTGTCATACTCCCTCTGGTGGAATTTGATGCAATTCTTTCCATGGATTGGCTTTCTTTATATAGAGCCAACATAAATTATCGGGAGAGGGAAATCACACTCCATATGGAGAATCGACCCCCGATTCATTACAAGTGTCAGGAGGAAGATGAATTTCCTTTAGCTCCATCATCTCAATCATGGATATTACTGCCTTATGAGCACGTGTATCTGGCTTAGATGATTGATTCCAAGGAAGAAACCATCCTTGAAGAAATGCCTATTGTGAGGGAATTCACTGAAGTGTTTCCCGAGGAACTGCCTGGTCTTCCTCCTAGAAGAGATGTTGAGTTCTCAATTGAACTTATACCTGGGGTGATACCAATATCCAAGACTCCATATAGAATGGCTGTTGTTGAGCTTGAAGAGTTTAAGAAACAACTACAGGAGAATTTGGATAAAGGGTTTATACACCCAAGTGCTTCACAATAGGGTGCACCAGTCCTCTTCGTCAAGAAGAAGGATGGGTCAATGCAGCTTTCCATCAATTATCGTGAACTTAACAAAATCACGATAAAGAACAAGTATCCACTACCAAGAATCGATGACTTGTTTGATCAGCTCCGTGGAGCACAATACTTCCCCAAGGTGGATTTGCGGTCGGGTATTTTCAAGTAAGGGTGAAGAAGGAAGATGTCCCCAAGAGTGCTTTTCGTACAAGATACGGGCACTATAACTTCATAGTAATGCCTTTCAGACTCACCAATTCTCCAGAAATATTCATGGACTTGATTAATAGAGTCTTTAGTTATTACCTTGTCAAATTTGTGGTAGTCTTTATAGATGATATTCTAATATACTCCAAAACCAAGGAGGATCATGAGGAGCATTAAAAAACTATACTAGACACTTTGCGCAAGGAGAAGCTCTATGCCAAGTACAGAAAGTGTGAGTTATGGTTGAAGGAGGTCTCAATCTTGGGACATATCATCACAAGTAATGGGATATCTGTGGAACCATCCAAAACAGATGCATTTTAGGGATGTCCAAGGCCAACATCGGTAACAGATATCCATAGCTTCTTGGGGTTAGTTGGATATTATCGACGATTTGTGAGAAATTTCTCACGATTTTCCAACCCTCTTACCAAGATAACTCGAAAGGGAGTAAAGTTTTCCTGGAGTGATGAATGCGAATAAATCTTCAAGGAGTTGAAAAAGAGGCTTATCACTGCACTCGTTCTCACTTTATCCACAAGTGGGGAACCTTTTTTTTTGTTTTCAGTGATGCTTCAAAGAAGGGATTAGGCTGTGTGCTAATGCAGAATGATAAATTTATATCCTATGCCTCAAGGAAGTTGAAAATCCATGAGAGAAACTATCCAATGCATGATATGGAGTTGGAGGCTGTGGTCTTTGCCTTGAAAATCTGGCCGCATTATCTCTATGGAGAGAAATTTGAGATATATACTGACCACACGAGTTTTAAATATATATTCACATAGAAAGAGATTAATATGCGCTAGAGAAGATGGCTAGAACTCATCAAGGATTATGAATGTTCAATACATTACCACCCTCGGAAAGCAAACAACTTGGAAGATTCCCTATGTAGAAAGGATCCAGCGATTCTATCAATGATGAGAATTGAGAAGGATCCAATATTCTTAGACTTGATGAAGATGGACATGGGAATCATAGAGAAGGGAACATCATCAATCCTTTCACAAATGATTGCTCAACCGTCTCTTTTGGAAAAGTTAAAGGATGCTCAAAAGGATGATGTGGGAATTCAAGAAAAAGTGGAAGCTATCAAAAAGGGTAAATCATCGGAGTTTAATGTTAATGAAGAAGGTATTGTGCGGTTTGGGAAAAGACTATGTGTTCCATCAAGTCCAGAGAAGAAGAAGGTACTTTTGGATGACGCACATAGTTCAAATTTCTCTATTCACCCAGGGAGCACGAAGATGTATCAAGATCTCCGAGAAAACTTTTGGTGGGATAATATGAAGAAGGAGATCACTGAATATACATCAAAGTACCTTGTGTTTCAGCAAGTGAAGGCAGAGAGGCAGAAGTATAAGAAGATGACGCAACTATTGCCCATACCAGAATGGAAATGGGAAAACATCACCATGGACTTTGTCACCGGACTTCCAAGGATATCCAAAGGCAATAATGCAATCTAGGTTGTTGTGTATTGTCTTACAAAGACTGCACACTTCATTTCTATTCAGGAGTATTTCTCTTTGGATCAACTTGCACAGATATATATAAGGGAAGTTGTAAGGTTTCCTGGAGTACCACTATCTATTGTGTCTGACCGAGATCCAAGATTCACCTCTAAGTTTTGGAAGAGTCTTCAACATGCTATGAATACTGAACTGAACTTCAGTACGACCTATCATCCTCAAACTGATGTCCAATCCTAGCGGACAATACAAACACTTGATGATATGTTGAGAACGTTCTCAATGGACTTTAAAGGACGATGGGATCAACATCTTCCTCTGGTTTAGTTCTCTTATAACTATAGTTTCCACCCAAGCATCCAAATGGAACCATATGAAGCCCTGTATGGGAAAAGGTGCAGAACACCATCATGTTGGGATGAGGTCAGTGAATGTAAGCTACTTAGACAAGAAATGGTCGAAGAAATGGTGGAGAAGGTCAAAACCATTCAGCATCATATCAAGACATCTCAGAGTCGACAGAAGAGTTATGCATATAATAATCGACAAGACCTTGAGTTTAAAGTTGGAGACATGGTTTTTCTACGCATATCTCTAGGTAATAAGGTCATGAGGTTTTGAAAGAAAGGGAAGTTAAGTCTAAGGTACATCGGCCCCTTCGAGATTCTTGATCGTGTTGGGGCTGTGGCCTATCGAATAGCACTTCTACCTACTATGGCCAAAGTACATGATATCTTTCATGTATCCCTCTTAAGAAAGTATATACCGGACCCTTCACATGTACTCTTTTCTGTGGTGGTACAATTGGAAGATGATATTTCTTATGAGGAGCAACCAGTGATGATCTTAGATCATAGAGAAAAAGTTCAATGAAATAAGACAATGCCCCTCATCAAGGTGTTGTGGAGAAACCACCAGTTTGATGAAGAAACTTGGGAATCGGAGGAAAAGATGAAGCTGAGTTACCCACATCAGTTTTAGTGTGAGAAAAGGAAAATATCTAGGGTGAAATTTCTTAAGGGGGAATATTGTAATGACCCAAAGTTTAATTAATGGAAAATACCTCTTGACCTAGTTAAATGTCTCTTTATGAAAAATATTTTTATAAGATTTCAACTTCTTTGGTTTTATGTTAAAATTTTTGACCGTTGTTAATATATCTGTTGAACAGTGATCACATGATTAATATAAATATAGGACTTTAACAAATCCAATTTACTCAGACAAAAGAAGCGATGGCCTCATCTAGTAGAATTTCCCAATACGAAGCCCATTTGTTGGAGCTTAGAAAAAAGGTGGAATCCTTGGGCTTTGCTCTTTACCAAGCCCAAGCTGAGCTTCACCATGTCAATCTCGAACATGACCGTCTACTGGAAAAATGGAAGTTGATTGAAATTACCACTCGAGCGATGTTATCAGAGCCACCCCAAGAGTCTGTCACCATCGCACACCTTACCCTAAGGTCTTATGTGGCTGTTTTAAGGGGTTATGTAACAAATAAGTAGTACTATGTTTATGTACTTTATTTTTGTATATAATAATGAATATAATTTATAGTCATTTTTGATACATTGTAAATAGTTTTTATAGTAAAAATGGTGTTTTTAGTTATTATTTAATTAAGAAATCTATTTTATTAAATTAAGGGATTTTTTGAATTAAATAATATTTTAATAAAATAATAATATTATTATTAAATTAATTAAATATAAATGATCTTATAATTTTATGAATGCAATTAAATTTTTTTATTAAGGTTTGAAAGCCATTTCTGTCAAAACCCGTGAATTTTCGATAAATGTTGGTTTTTATTTTAAAAGTGAAAATTAAAATATGTAGAAAATTATTTAGATAAAATATATTTCATTTTTTGAATCAGGACGTCGAAATTATCCAACGGTGAATTTTTCATAATTTTCTGAGACAGTCAAAATTTTGGGTAAAAATTAAATACCGTTTAAATATATAATGTGTTTTATGACATCATAATGACCCAATAGTGATGTAATAAAATACTATAATCTTTAGTTTCGGACAATATATGTTTTAACATTACAATAATGTGATTTTGGGTTTTTTTGACTTACTTTTCAAGGAATTAATGGACCCCTCAAAACTTATTCAACACCTTGCCTTTTTAAATTACTTTCCATGGGAGTGTGACTCACCTCCACATAAGCAACCTTATTATTTTAAGAAGTTAGGACTTCGGCCTTATAAAATATTGTTTTCAACTTCCCTTTTCCAAAAACCATGGGCAAAAACCATGGTATGGTTTGTGGTTTGGATTAATTTAATATAAGGGGTCCCAAACCTAAATAATAAAGAATTCCCTCACCTTTCCTATATAAACCTAGCCAAGCTCCCACTTCCTCCTCACTAAAATCCCTTGGAGTTCGTCCAAACTCTTCCATACTCTCTCTAGAATCCTCCCAAGGTTCCCCAAGCTCCCAATAAGCCTCTCACAAGCCTCTCTCTAGCCTTTGGAAGCACACTTCCATGTAAGGGTTTTTCTTCCTTTCTCATTTTTGTCAATTTTCATTAAGTTGTATTGCCATATTAATTTCAATTATGAATGTTGGGGTACGGTTTCGCACCTCCCCCATACTTCACTCTTATTTTTTGAATTATGGAAGACCCCTTTATCTCTCATTAAATGCCTCCCATGTACACCCGTTACTATGCCGAAATTTCGAAAGGAACTTCTCTCTCTTCTTTTACATTCAAGCAATAATTTTGTATAATGAATCTAAATTACATTAAAATTGTTGGGACTGGAATATATTTGACCTCCTTACTTTCCATTACATGTAAATATGATGAGGAACCCGTTTCTCTCCCATCAACAATTTTTATGAATTCTTATGTCACGTCGTTACGCTGCCAAAATCGCACTGATTTTCTAAGCCAATGCCATTGTGTAATGGATACCATGCCCATTTCTCCATCAAGGGTATCCACCTTTATGAACCTTTCATTATTGATTACAAAGTTTCATGTATGAATTCCACATTCCTTTATCATGGAATAAATGATTATGTTTTATGAATCCATGTTTTATAATCCATGTGGCACACTTATGCATGAAATGAAATGTTTAGGAAGGGTGCACCCTTATAGCGCTCCAATGCTTTGGGTAAAGTATAGTATCATGATATGTCATGTGCAATGAGTGTTGACTCATTCTAATTAAAGTGCAACGAGGGTTTAATCGTGCTTCATGTGCAATGAGTATTTACTCATGCTCTATGTGCAATGAGCCTTGGCTCATGAAAATTCCATGTTAAGTGTTGTTGCCACATTTCCATGTTATGATTATCATGATTTATCATGCCTTTAAGTTCATGTTTCTTTTATGATCTATTGATATTCCTATTGTCTAACATGTATTGTACTCCTCATGTTATTCCATGTTCACTCCCTTGCTGGGCTTTATAACTCACCCTTTTCTTATGCATGTTCTCAGGTTACCCCATGCAATGCTAAGTATGAGGGAATGTAGTGGTCATGTAAAGGAAGTTTTCAATAAAGATGTTGTATTTAATGTTTTATGTTTTTATGTAATGATCCTAAGCCCCAAAGACACTAAACCTCTCGATATTCTTTGTTGTATCAAGAGATGTTTTATGTAATAAATCATGTTTATGTTTGTAATAAAAGAAGGGTTGTCATATAAACAATTTACATGCACCTTATAATCATCTCAAGTCAAACATACTGAACAAGGCCCAGATATTTAGTGACCATCTCACACAACCTATCATATTTTTAAACAACTACATCCAAAACAACTTAAGGCATGGAAAGAAGACACAAATCAAGAGGTACCCTTGGCAATCAATCGTAACAAATAATCAATTAATCATCTTAAATTAATGCATGAAATTTCACAATTCAAAAATTATTCAATTAAAGAATATCTTTTTAACTAGTTAATCAATTATTTATCCATTTACCTTTTATCATGTAATAATTAATCCATCTATTAATTGTTAGCAGTTTCCAATTTATATTCCGAACATGTCAAAATATTCAATATTCTCAATATTTCGAAAATGCCACAATTTTTACAACACATGACTCGATATTTAATTCCTCAATTAATTAGCGTATTACCCATCCTACCTCATTCAAATCATTTAACTATTTAATCATACCTCTTTAACCAAATTATAAATACATTCTTAAAACCAACAGATGATCAAGTCCTCATTTATCTCACTTGGGCAGCATCATTTAATAACATCAAAAGTGTCATGCATCGACATATCATATATCATCACTAGAAAGAAGACATATGAAAATAAAAATCATATAATGAATTATATGACATAACCACTAACCAATATTTTATCTTTAATCCTGATTTCAAGAAAACATAGCGGATCTATAATAAAAGAAACTCACATTCTCAATTTATATAAAAATCTATAATTCATAAATAAATTGATAGAGATTTGGGAACCTACCTCAAGGTGGACTGAAAACACACTGTACTTCATCACACATTGGTAACCAATTACCATCTCTCCGCAGTCGCATGCACACCACTTATATATATATATATATATATATCTAAAAATATATTTACACTCGCAGGCGCCCTGCAACAAAAATCAATAAGTCACTAAAAAAACTTTGGAATACTAAAACCAATTCCACAAGGTCCAAGCCTACCTCTAGATACAAGGGACTTAGATAAAATATTAGACTCCCATTAGGTGGTGATAAACTAAATAACTAATTAGAAACCTCACCCAAACCAAAGGCGGTAAAGCAAAATGAGTTCATCCGCTTCGCCCTAGGTGGAGGATGCTGGATTACAGACCAAAGGACCATAAAAAACCATTTTCATACATTAATTATGGAAGAACATCAAAATATTCTATTTTAGTCAAACCCTAAAATTGGAAAAACCAAATCGGATACCGAAAACACATCGAATAGCCAAAACAATGAATAAAAACGTCAATGAAAATCCTACCATGAATAATCGGACTAAACCCATGGAATAATCAGAAGAAAACATCATAGATGGAGGAACTAGGAAGGGGGAGGTTGTAGGCTACACCGGTTTTTCCCGAGGTCGAAGCGTGTTGTTGTAGGGGGTCGACCAGGGAGTCACGCGCTGCTGTGAACCGTGATCGAGAGGAGGAGGTCTCGTTGTAGGGGGAAAAGGAGGTCTCAGCCTAGGGGTAGAGGAGGCTCGACTGGGGGAGGTTTATCCATGTAGAAGATCCACATGCCTAGGGTTTTGGCATGCCGACTAGTGTTTCACACTATAAGGAGAATCGCCCGAGGGGTGGGTCGCATGCTGCCGGGTCACACTGTAGGGAGGAGATCACATTGTATGGGGGAAGCTCTGACGATAGAGGAGGTGAGTGTCCTGTTGGTTCATGCGGCATGGAGGAGGAATAGGGGGGTCATTACTCCTTGTGCATTGGGTGGAAGGACGAGGGTCCTCCCCTATCTTTTATTTTCACTCAAAAAAAAAACTAAATAAAACCCCCTTAATTAAAATTCATTTAATCAAAATTCATTTATGATAATAATAAATGATATTATTATTACCACCCTTTAACATTTATTCCTTTATAACCAAAACCCCCAAAATAAGTTATTATTTTTTATTAATTATAAAAAAACCAGAATAATTTAATAAAAATAATAAATATTACCATAATAATATGCATAATAATAATAATAATAATATCATTATTATTATTTCCGTCAAACTTCATTTACTAAGACCATAACTACCAATTTATTATAACACCATTAATGATAAAAACACCAACTCATAACCTCTTTTAAAAAATAATGTTTCTTCATTATCTTTGAAACCCCTAATTTAATTAAATGTTTCTTTGAGAAGATCAAAAGCCACATTAGTTTTTTTAACATTTATTTAATTAAATAAACACAATAATAAAAATAATATTCACATCAGTATTATTATTATTCAAACATTAATTTAATTAAATCCAAAACCCCCCAATTTATTAAAACATCATTTATATGATATTAATGATAAAAAATCTAACCCATAAACTCCATTTATTAATAAATGGTCCTTTATTAATTCTAAAAGTCATCATTTAATTAAAATAGTTCATTGATAAACCAAAATTCCACATTAATTTCTTCGACCGTCATTTAATTAATTCTTTATCATTCATATAATTAAACAAACAAAATCATAATAATAATAAAATAATTATTGTTATTATTAAAAAAAATATTTTAATTAAACAGAATATCTCATATAATATTATTTAATTAAATTAAACAATTTATTAAATAGGGTAAACGGCACAGGATGGACTATAACCGTGTGTTACCCGTGCGGATCTGTTAAAGTGGAATTTTTCAGATTTGGTACACTTGAGTCTCATCCGGACACCCGCTAAAAATTATCAGCTAATTAAAATTGTCCAGAAACTACACCTTTAGGTGTTTCAACACTCAAAATAAAATTCCATTACTCAGTTTAAAAATCAACCCGTCGATAAACCGATTTGTTTTTCTGAAAACCGTTTTATTTTAACCCAGTTAAAAAACACAAGTCTTTACATATTTTTACCATTGTTAAAGGAGAATTTTTTAGTATTGAATCTATAAATATTAACAAGTACATCCTATGTGATTGCGTTCATGTCTTTTTTAGATTCGTGGATACCTATATGGGACCAGTTTAGTTTTTCTACAATAATAGTTACTGGTCAATTATCATAATGGATCCTTTTAAGGACTTGTATTTTTATCCTTTCAGATCTTTATTGTACTGGTAGGATATTATTGAAAGTTCCTTGGTATGACAGTGTCACGACCCGTCCATCAGGGCCCGTTCCATGACTACCACAAGCCCTCCTTCCATAGGCTAGGGGTTGGAGACTAGCACCAAAGGCGTAATTCCCTAAAACCAGGAAGGCATTGCCTTTATAACCTGTAACAGACACAACAGAGCACAAAACTGGATACAAAACACTATGTAAACTGTATAACAAAAGAATGCTGAAAAGTAAAAGGGTCCGGAAATACAAGCCCAACTGTAAAGTACAATGAACTGGAAGTACAAATACAACTGATGAAAGGGAAAAACAGCTACTGGGTCATCCTCTAGAATTCCTACATGAAGGGTAGGAACAGATAGCCTCCACAACACTCCACGTCCGTCTGTATCCTTCGTGTACCGACTCGTCGTAAGGTCCACCTCCTGCTAGCGACCAGTCCTGGTACTCTCAGCCTCAATCAGCGCTGTCTGTCGTCTGCATCCAACACAAAGAGGTGCGGGCATAGCCCGTGCAAGGGTGAGTATAAAAATACTCAGTAGGAACCCCATGAACCTCATGGTCTCATAAAATCCAACAAGGATAATCCACAAAGTATGAAATCAACAGATGACCCCACTTAGGTATATGCCCATACATATACCTAAGTTATCAAGTATTCCATCTCAATCATAATGAAAACACAAAAGTTACTGACTCAGATCACACAGGTATACAACATATGTACAGATTTAGAGATGATTATATGTAGACATTAAATCATCTATTCTGTGGAAACCACATAGGATCCCGGAAGAGTAGTCAGAGGTGTCGAACCCATGTAGGTTCCATGAACAGTAGTCAGAGTTGTCGAACCCACGTAGGATCAAGGAATAGTAGTCAGAGTTGTCAAACTCACATAGGATTTATGAATAATAGTCAGAGCTATCGAACCCACATAGGATCCAGGAAAAATAGTCAGTGCTGTCGAACCCATGTAGGATCCAGGAACAGTAGTTAGAATGTAGCTAGCCACAGGGTTATACACAAAACATTCTTGATTCCAGTAGGGTCCGCTCATCAATCCAAGTGTCTATACATCAACTTCCAAGAAGTCCCATGTAAATGTATCCAAAATATCCATCTTGAAAAAAGAAACCCAAAGAGACAGACGATGCGTCAATTGAACGCCCGGTCTAAGAGTTATTGGAATTTCTGTTCCGAGGGCCCGGTTGGATTTATGTTCGTTCCAACCCATCCGTACAACAACTATGTCCAAAACTCAAGTGGGGTATACCAAAAGAACCATCTCCCTCCAAGGTTTCCATCTCTGCAGATGGTTCGTCAATCGGACGTCGTAGCTCATGTTACGGGCAAAATAGTGGAAATAGGTCAAAGCGGGTCTGGGTTCGGTCCAGCCCACTCGGACCGACCCAGCCCGATCCGGGTCTGGACTGGGGTCTGACACAGTCCGCAAGTTCAACCCGGTCACAAGGGGCGGGCCGACCCATGGGGGAGGCCCGACCCTTGATGGGTCCGGCCTACGGTGGGTCCGGCCCGTGCTTGGTCCGGTCAACGCTGGGCTCGGCCCGCGGGAGGCCCGCGGCTGGTGGCCCATGGGGTCTACCCTAGCCCCATCTAGGGGGGAGGCGAGCCCCCCTAGAATCCCGAATGGCTTAGCTGTTCAGGGGGGGTTCAAAACTGTCGCCACGTAGCGCCAGTCCGTGTCACGCGGGACTCGCGTGGCGGGTCCCGCTCCTCCCGGATGGTCGAGCGGCCAACCGCCTCCTACGCGGTGTGGTTGTGCCGTGCCACCTCCAGAGACCGGAAGAGCTGGCCGCCCATCCCACGCCATAGCGACCAAGGCTGCGACACCTTGGTCCACCGTGCGGTGCGGGCTGCGCCGTGGCATCCCCGACAAGCCGACGGCTTGGGCTGCTAGTTCTTCTCATGGCCGGCCTTGCGCCTACCGCTGCTGCATTGCCACGACCCGTCGGTTGTGAGCAACTCCTCTGGTGGCGCGATTGCGCCGCCGCCGTCCATGGGACTGGACGGAGTGCTGGTCGCCCTTTCCTTCGCCCCACTGCTGACATTCGTCGGTTCCGACCGTCGGCGAACCTTCCACGGGTCACCAGACGAGTTTCGGTGGCCCGATTCTTATGACAGAAGTTGTCGCGCACTCCTCGGGACGTCTCCTTTGATCCTCAACTATTGTTGACAAAAAAAATCATCCCAGACTCATGCCACGTTTACCATCAAATTCCAGAAAGTAAGGGGGAGGGGTCAGTACGTGTTCGTTCGGCCCGCACCCTCCGCATTAGAGTGATAGCATGCGACTTCGAATAATAATCCTCGATGGAAAACGAAGAATGAGAAAAAAAAATAAATGTTTGAACCCCTATCTTAAATATTTGTTCATTGACGGAGTCGCAGAGAAGAATACGGTTTTGTCATCGTTCATCACATCCGCCGCACACTTCCAATCCCGAGCTCATGCGTCGGTTCGTTGATTATGATGAGGAGGGAAGGTCGGTCGAAGCTGTCCGACGTTCGTAGGAGTCTATGGATGAAGGTCAAAGGAGATATTTCTTCATTGCTGAAGGCATTCTTCATTGGGAGGGTCCTTCATTGGCGAGAGGTTTTCTTCCTAAGCTCTCTCTTCTCCAAAGTTTCACCCAGAAAAAAATTCCAAGGAAAAATTATAATATCCTATTAATTCATTGGCATAATATTCAAAATAAGTGAATTAAATTAGGTTGTCTCCACTTAATTAATGCGGAGGATTTGGAAAAAATTAAGTTTTGGGGATTTGAAGAGGCTCCCCTACACTTAATGTATGGTGGAGGGTTTCTCCCCATTAAAGGGGAGTTTCAAGGGGGTTTAACCCTGGGTGGTCCCCACCATAATAAACAAGAAGAGGAGGTTTAGACCTCAGGTGGGACCCACCACCATAACCTATCATGGGAGGTTAAGGTGTGGTGGTCCCCACCTCCAAATTCCACATGGAGTTTTTAACCAATAAATAAAAGTAAATCTTTACATCTTTATTTTTATTTTATTCATTCACTAAAAACCCAAAAACTATCTTTCACGCATGACCCACTACTGTTGAGGTGAAGTCTCCTTAAGCTAAAACCAGCACTGTGAGTTCGACAGTGCCCTCAGAATTCAATTCTGAGCACCGGTTCAAAAGTTATAAAAACCCACTCATACGTTTACTGAATGTACCTGATCAAAAATCCAGAAATTGATTCTGGGCACTTCGGGCCTCGAAATCATGCGTTGTAAATTTTTTCGGACTCCTAAAATTCCCATTTAATTAAAATAAAATTACATTGAAATTCTGGGTCTTTACAGAAAGATTATGGTCCAAGAGATGATGGAAAGGATTTATTTCATTTTTCATAGAATTTAAATGGCACAATGCTGGTACAAATCATTTATTGATCATCGTCTTTGACCATTGGATTTTTCAATTAGTGACCATGGTTTCTTGAGAGTTTCACCTCGGTTGGGTAAACAATTTATTGGGAAATGTGGAAATATTTCACTGAGGTTTGTGGGTTATTTTTAGATTATTATGGAAGTAAAGAAAGTGAATTACTATTTTGAACCTCCACCATAGTTGAATTCAATCCATAATGTGTTTCATGTATTGTATCTTCAAATGTATCTTTCTGAACCTTCATATGTTTTGAGATGGGAATATATTAATATTGGCCCTAATTTATATATGACTAAGAATCTAGTTAGGATTTTTGATTCTGAGATAAATGTTATTCATTGGAAGAAGATTCCTCTAGTCTATGTATGGTGGTAGCAAGGATTTTATTGACATGAGAGATGGGAGAATGAGGCACTAATGGGAAAGAAATGTTCTCATCCCTTTGAAATGGAAACTTCTTGATATTATTTCAAGGGATAGAAAGTGTTTATGGTGGAGTGTTTTAACATATCATTACCTTATTTTGGGTAATTATTGACTATTGTTTTGATTCCCTTTTTATTTGGGTTCATTTTGGGACATTCATGGATAAAGAAAATATTTTGAGTAAAATTACTTAATGTTTGGGGATGAATGGTTTTTTGATTGAATGGAGTCTGGTTATAAATTTTTCAAATTCTTTAAAGTGTGTAGTTTGGTTTTGGGGTGAATATAAAAGTTTATGTGTGGTTCTATAGGGGGATGCAGTTGGGCACTATCTATAGAAGTAATTTACACCTTAAATATTTGGTTTAAAAAGTAAAGTTTTCCTTAGACATAATATATGATAATGGATTACGACACAAAATTATTTACATTGTAAAATATTAACTTACATCATAAATTCATTTATCTCTGTGTTTTCAATCAAGGTGACCATGATTTATAAAATAAATTCAGCCTTTTAGAAATTTTATTTATACTGCTTTCCAAATTTCATTTAGTATCCTATTGGATTACCTCCTGATAACCCTAGGCATTCTCCCATATGCAGTGAGTGACTCCGGCCCTTCTGGATGTCTTAATTTAGCATTTGATCTATGATTAGTTTCCTTACTTTTATTTTCTCCTTCTTCCAATGACAATCATTTATATAATTTTGATAACAAGATTTTTAATTTAATAAATGTACGATATTGATGGTTTGTGATCTTGGATTTCCCTACTAATATCCTTCAAATTCGTTATTATTTTTCATTTCTCATTAAATGTGTTATTTGGATCACTGATTAAATTCATATAGTTCCATGTGATTTTTACCTAGACTGGAAACCATAAATTTCGTGATTTATTTTAAATGAGTTTTTAAATGATTTATAAAACCATATTTGAGATGATTGATATTTGATTTTGGAAAGGGCATTAGCATTGTGAAAATCCCCCAATTTCAATACAATTGAAATTGTTGGGAAAATGTGATGATATTGATAGATTGGTTTGATAATTTATTTAATGAAATGATTTTATTTTGAAACTTTAAATGAGTGTCTTAAAGTGATTTGAAAACGAATGAAATGATGAAAACCTATGATTTTGATTTTAAATAAGAAAGGCATGTTGAAAACTGAAATTTAGGCAATTATATTTGGAACTAATTTGAAATAATTAATTTTTTCCATGATTGATTGAATGATTGAATAAAGAACATGTGAGAATGGGTATATAGTGGGTAATTATGACAAGCATTCTAGGATATGACCCCTAGTAATGGATTGATGATTACAACACTAACATAAACTTACCAAGTTATTGTTTCCCCCAATTGAGAGTTGAGTCCTAATGGCCCGAGAAAATCGATTTGTGCACAAATTGTGCCGAGATTAATTATTTAGTAGTGTGAGAATTATATTATTGGAAACTGACAAAATACATGGCTTATTACTCAGTGTTATGATATGTTTGAATTGATTATTACATGCCATTGATCACTGAACTATTTTATTCATGATTTTTTTATATAAATGATTTATATAAAATGTTAAATTAATCCTATTTTGGTATATCTTTCATCTTTTAGAATTGAACTTATTATTTTTTGGAAATATATAAATTCCATTCCATGCCTTGTTTTAATTAAATAGAAAAAATAAATGGTTTATTAATATGGAATTGACTATGAAAAACTTATTGAAGCCCTACTTGGTAGTATAGCTCACACCCTGTCTAACATCCAATGTTTTTAAAAGGAAAAACTACATTTTATATAGTATAATATAAGAAACACCAAGCATAAATGAACAACTAAATATTACTATTTATATGTTATTATTATTACCCAACTGTTAGAATGGAAGGTATTAACAAGGTTAACTGAATAAGAAAAATTTGGTTTGCACATGATTATGTATTTTATTTAAATATATACAAAATATATTCAATCTAATGTTTAAAATTAATCCTATGTGTTTTATAGATATATTATAAAAATAAATCCACTTTTACATAAAACAATTATATTTTTCTAAAGGCAGTTTTGATGCTTTTTGATGGCACAATTCTTTTAAATCTGAAATTTTAAAACTTTTATAAATTTTATCTAAAAACTATTTTTCATTTTGAAAATCATAATTTCCAAATTTTCTTGGAATTTTTTTTTGTATTCTTCTAATAAGTTTCATTTTTTATGAATAGTGAAAAATATAACATTTTAATTGAAAATAGTCTTTTAAACTGAATAATTTGTAACGTTAAATTATATTTTAAATTGGTTTTAATGTAAAATTATATCAAATATACATATATTAATCCAATTATGTTAATTGGAATCTTTTTTTAATTTAATTTTCATATAAAAATATATCAAAATTTTGAACATTTTTACTTTAAAAACCAGCTTTCATGCCCCATCCAAGTGATTAATTTTAAATTAATTTTAGCAAATTATGTGTTTCGAATTATTAAAAATGGAACACATATTTGGAATCATAATTTAAAATTTTATTAAATATGTACCTTTTATTTTTAGAAAATATGAATAGTAAACATAGAAATTTTTATTACAGCAGATAAGGGTAAATCAAATAATTAAGGATAAAAATAATATTATAAATATTATAAAATTACCATAACACTTTCCCCATTTTTATTTAGTTAATAATTTTTATTTATGAGCATTAAAATATTATTTATGTGACCATTTATGGCAATTTGGATGAGAATATAACCTTTATAATATTTTATTCAAAGAAAAGTCAAATTTTTCATACTTTTGTTTTTAACAAGATAAATATTTTAATACGTGGTTAACTATTGGATATATTCGACTATAAATATTATTTTTAAATATAATATATTTATCTTTATCATAGTAATTTATTTTGAAATTTTATTGAAGAAATACTCACCTTAAAGGCTTGCATAATGATGATATGGTAATTGATTAATTAATGAAAATATAAAATAAAAGATTTAAAAAATATTAAAATAAATAGAATTTTAGATGATTAATGTAATACACAATTTTTTAGATTACCTTTACCTGTTAGGTATGTATTAAAATATTTATTTTTAAGATATCTTTCTTGATTGATATTTTAAAATGTTAATGTAATAAATTGTGTTAGAATAGAATTTAATGATATTTAAAAATAAATAATATATTATTAAATAATATAAAATTATCTAAAAATATATAATTCATTAAAATAATAGGGATAATGTTTAGAAGTTCATAAAATATCCATTTATGGGTCATGTTACATTTTATTGTAAGTATAGTAACCCTGAAAGAGTAAAATTCCATTTTTTCACAATAAGAGTTAAAGGAGTTAAATAAGGATTATAACCAAAATACATGGTACAAACATGAACTAAAATTGTAAAAACAATTACTATATGAATAATATTAGACCATTATCACCTTATTGTTGAATTTTAATTGTTTAATGGAAATAGTTCCTTGAAAATAGTTTACATATTATTTAAATCATCGATAGTTACACAATTTCACTCTCTTTGTATTTAAAATCTTTTATGTGTCCACATAGGGAAAAAAATAAATATATATATAAAATAAATATATATTTTTATAATAATTATATTAATTTCATTATATTTTTTTAATTTTTAGAAATTATATCGGTACCTGAAATATTTCTTCAATGTAAATACAATATTTATTTAATTAATAGAGAACTAAAATAATTGATTTTAAAAGTATTAATTTTGATATTTTTGAAATGATTTATGTTTTTCATTAATTTCATATATCCATAATATATATCTCATTTGTTTAAAATCATTATATTATAATTCTTAATTTTTTTTGATATATTAGTGGTCAAATTAAATGAATAGTATCAAATTTGAAAATAATGACATTTTATTGAATTCATATTTTATTAAACTATTTAAAAATCCGAAAAATGTTAAATAATCACAATGTGGGTAATATATGTTAAAAAATGTCTTCCCCTATTAATTTATAGGCCATTTTATATTATTTGGATATAGAATAGCCTTATTATATTTTACTATTTTAAGGATTTTCGAAAGTTCCCCTCACCTCAACTATAAAAGGGAACCTCCTCCATCACTTATCTACACTACCATGAGCCATGTAGATCGACCAAACTGTGCATATTTAACTTATAAAAATTATTATTTAAGTTCTAATGGTTCTGTTCCTCCCAAAATATTAAACCAATATCTCATAAGAAGAGATTAAGGTTGTCCGCTGAAGAAGAGGAGGTTAAAGCACATTCAACTAAAGGAAAACACAAGGAAATTTATTTTCCTCTCACTTTTATTTCTGTGGGATACATGAATTATTCAACACTCATTTCTTTTTCATTGTGTATAAAATTCCCATTTAATATAATACAATGAACCTCCATATCTATATGGTATTTAATGTTTTACTTGAAGTTATGGGGAATATGATTCAAATGTTTACCAAGTGGTAAGGGTTTATTTCACAATCTCATATTTTTTCCGGATTAATTATATTAAATTATCTTCTTGGAATATTTCTATTACGTGTTTATTTTATCCAAAAAATCATAAGGATTTTATTATTCTCCTATAATTGGTCAAATTCATTATACCCATGTTTTAATTTTTACAACATGTTTTAAAGGAATCTTCATGTCATTTTTAAAAAATGACCATTTATTGAAAAAACTAAAAGAATATTTATTTTAATGTATATAAAAAGAATATAATTTCAAGCCTTCATGACCACTCATATTTTATAAAGAATCTTTTAAATTTTACAAATGTTATTTTTAAATAAAAATATTTTCAAAATTTTTTGTAAAATTTTATTTAAAAAAAATGAATTTCAAAGTGAAAAATGATATTTTCCACAAGAATTTCTTTTAAAGATATTTTTATCCATAAATCAAATCAGATCATTATTGTAATTATGATCCACTAGGAATATGTTTTATTAATATAATCCTTAATCTGTATTTGGATCATTTTTGATCAGTTTTATTGTTGATGTGCTATTTTGATACCATTCAAATTATTAATCTAAATGGTTTACAGATATGCATATTGATTGGGGAAAGTATTCAAATTTATTATGATAGTTTTCAATATGAATGTTAATGTTTTTTATGTTTCACCTATTTCATATGAGGAATTCATTGAGCTTAGTAAGTGACGGGCGAGGCCCTCTATAGCCCCTCGATGCATTAATAGATCTTACGAGACAAACTAAATCATTTTTTTGGCCAAGGCCATACCCATTTATGTCAACATCTTAGTTATGTCCTTAATAATATATTTTATATGTCCAGAATTATGCATTCCATAATTATGATATTAGTTACTAATATTTCATGTGATATTTCGATTAGTACAATATCCATGGGTAAGTTTCATTCTTATGTGATTATTTATATGGAGTAATTTGATTATTTTTATTCTAGCCATATTATGATCAAGTAATTGTTTAAATGAAATGTATTTTAGTTAATTACCTTTCTATAATCGTTTATGATTATTTATGATAACTTCCACTGTATGTATACCCTTACTAGGCATATGAGCTCATCCTTTTTTTCACTTTTCTCTAGGATACAAGGAAATGTTTTTTGATTTATATGATGGGTGAAAAAAAGGGGGAATAATAGAATTATCAATGAAATTATTTGTGTATTTTATGTTTAAAATGTTATATGAATTTTAATTGTGTATTTAGTTTACCCAGACTACTAACCTATTCGGTCCTTTGGGATGTGATTTCTAGTATCTTAGGCTAATATTATAATGTAAGGCGCCAGATCTAGGCTAATGTGGTTGGGGTATTTACATTTGGTATCAAATGAATTTTAGTATAGTCCTTGGGAACTAAATTCAAGAAAACATATATTAGATAATGAAACCCTATGAAATAATTTGAAAATATATCCAAATAAATCCAGCTTAGGATTTAGAGATTAATTATACCAAAATTTTCAATTTATGTTTTGATATTCACTAGTTTTAAGATTATACATTAGGTTTCATAATGTTATGATCTAATCTAGAGTGTGAATTTTTTTTAAATGGAACCTATTCGAAGGAATGGAAATCATATCAATACATGCAGGGATTGTCCTCCATGGAAAGATAAGAAGGTAGTGCTAGAACTGCAATGAGAGATGAACAAATAATAACTATACTGGGATAGTTGAATCAATTTATGAGCCTTAACATTGACCGTATAGAGTATCATGCTGATTCATAATGTGGTGTAACAATATTAGATCACTTTATGAATCATCATCACCCATCATTTACTAGAAATATGAATCCATTTGCATACTATCAATGGATAAGTTCCTTAGAGAATATATTTCTATCTATGGGATTTAATGAAAGGGAGAAGATTTTCATGGATATTTATCATCTATCAGGGGATGTATATCAATGGTGGTCATTGATTAAAAAAACCAAGGATGAATAAAAAATAACAAGTATGTAATGAGAGGATTTTAAGGAACTTTTCTTGGAAAAATATTTTCCTCTCGAACAACGAGTGGATATGGAGAGACACTTCTTAAGTCTGAGAAAAATAGAGGATTAAAATGTTTCTAATTATGAATCCATGTAACTCCTTGACACCAGTTACCGAGATTCGATGCATTATTACATAATATTGGCATGATCACAAAAGATCACGTCCCGAAATACTGATTAGTTTAGTATCCTTGTAAGTTTAGATACATACATAAGTATTACATTACATCATGAATTAAAAAAAACATTGTGTCCCATTTCAACACACTCATATCCTTTGGACTATCCCTATAAGTTAATCATAATATATTTCTTAACATCTTGGAAAAAGAAAACATAAGAAAGGGGTGAGCTCAGATGCTCAGTAAGGATTACAATATAGTAGAAACAATCATAAACAAGCATAGAAAATTAAGGCAATGTATAAGACTAAAACAAAAGTATTTTCAACTTAAAATTCAGCATAATATGAAAAAGATAAATCAAATAATTCCATTTACTTTTTCACATGGATATTATAATAGTCGAATAATCTCATGTAATATCAATAGCTAATTTTATAATGATGGAATTCATAATGTCGAAATCATAACCACACAGTCAAGGACTTGTGCCAAGAATACAAATGAGATTTTGTCATGGCCTTATGACATAAAAATAGTTTGTCTCATGAGACATCATGATGTATCGAGGAGCTATAGAAGGCTCCCCCCATCACTTACTATGTCCGATGCATTCGTCGTATAGAAAGGTTGAAACATAACATAAACATTCATATTAAAACTTGCATATGAAATGTTAATACTTAACCATATAAACCATTAATGGTATAAAAATAACACATCCGTAGTCAAATGTATCCAAAAACCATAAATAAAATTTATAAGATTGTATCATAATAAATCAACTTCAAACAAGTGTAAAATCCATCAAAGTATATTGATATAGATGAAAAAAACTATTTTAGATAAATATATCTTTCTATTTTGAAATCATTTAAAATTCATGTAATTATAAAATAAAACATTATTTTGAAAATATTATCATAAAATTGTAAGGGAAGAATCTAAGGTGTTATAACGACTGTTGACGCTCCTTTTTGTCACAGGGTCCAAAAAATGGAAAAGTGGAATAACTTAAGCACAAAGAGGGTCTCCCTTTGAAGAAACATCAAAAAATTGATGAAGGCATGGACCGGAAGCCCGTTTGGAGTGAGGCACGCAAGTCACTTGCACACCACCTATGGGTCGCGTATCTTACTTGTGCGCCCCATTTGAATTTTCACCCAAGGTGCACAGTGGCCTATAAATAGCCCCTGTGGGACCCCCATTTTGGGGACAAATTATCAAGAAGTCAAATTCAAGCTCTGGTCACCCAATTCATCAACTCATCTCTTCAGAAAGATTCTAAGGTAACTTTTTACCTAGAATGGAAGACTTGAAGGAGTAGGATAAGACATAAGTGTTTAGAATTCATCAACACTTTCGCACCTAAGTGTCCATACCTGCTTAAAAGTGGAAAAAATTGTGTGCTGCCCTACCCTTTTGATGAAACTTGGGCCCCGCCCTTTTGGAAACATATTATGATATCACTAAAGGCTTGAGTTAAGTTTGTCCCAAGTCTTACCCTATAGATTCTTCGTCACCTAAGTGAACCCATTATGTGCAAGTACACTTGCACGACTAAGACTTGTGTGCCAAATGATTTGTGTGACCTACACTTGCGCGCCAACTTCATTTGTGTGCCTCTCTCCCATTGACCTCTCCTCTTCAAGATATTATCCCTCGAACCCATTTTCAAAGCCATTTATGGCATGGTTCCTTGGTTGGATTCCTTATCTAAAGGGAATTCTGTGAGGACCTCTCCCAAAACCACGTGACTTACAAGCTTTATGTCACCACGGTTTGAGGTTTCCTCCAGGAAACCTTTTCCTTTAAGATGAGAAAATATTTTGATATTTGGACCTCCTTCTCAAGAATAAGCCCCAATTATAATTCCTTTAATTTGGGCCTCCTTCTCAGGAGTAATCCCAATGTTACAAGTCCCCTTAACCTGTGCCTCCTTCTTAGGAGTAAGCCCCAGTCATAGTTTCCTTTAATTTGGACCTCCTTCTCTGGAGTAAGCCCAATGTTACAAGTCCCATTAACCTGGACCTCCTTCTCAGAAGTAAGCCCTAACTTACAAGTACCCTTAACTTGGTACTCCTTATAAGGAGTAAGCCCTAGTCATAATGTCCTTTAACATTGGACATCCTCTTCAAGAGTAATCCCCAATATTTAATTGTTTTTATTTAGGCCTCCTTCTTAGGAATAAACCCCAATCATAAGTTCCTTTTAATTTGGTCCATACTCTTTAGGAGTAAGCCTCGGGTTAAAACTCTAAATCTCCATAATGTAAAAATACCTCTATGGACCCTAATCATGGGCTTCTTTCCAGAAGTAAATCCTAGTCTTCATCTATTTGGGAAATCATACATACGTAAGCCCGACATCATTTCTTATGACTGTATATTTCGTGGCACAATCTTCAGGTTTACTAATAGCTCTTGTTTCTCACACCGAGCATGACTCACGTGATCTTAGAGTGTAAAAGTAATCAAGACATCTCTTTTTGGGCCGTTAACCATGCATAATCCCCATATTTCTTCACCCGAACTACATGGACATTGATATCTGCCTTAAAATTAGAGTACGTAGGAATCCTTTCTAAGGTTCAAGACCATCAATAATTAATTATTTTCCATCCCATATGGTGTTAAAATATATCCTTCTTATCGAACTACGTGGGTTCTGATTCCTTTTTAATGAGGATACGTAGGTAGCCTATCTGCGGGTACGATCCCAACTCTGAAATAATCCTTGTCTTTCAGAATGAAAATAAAATTCAAGTGACACACTGAGTGGATATAAAACCAGTATGGTAATCATAATGCCCAAGATATTTCTATATAATTTATTGAAGGATATCATTGCATAAGAATTTCTAAATACATACAGATGATTATCCCTTGATGAAGAACATCAATTACATATAAAAGATTCTATAAATCCTATACATATCAATCATTGATTTCCAAATATAAAGGAAAACTCATTTTCATGCTTGGTGAATTAATAAGGATTAATGAACATAAATTAATCTATAATAGAGTCCTAGAGTGGGAAATAATTCCCCCCAAAAGGGTGTGATGAGTCTGACGTCTCATCCTCTCAACCAATGAAAATTCATAAGCCTCATTATTCCACAACTACTGAGCACATACCTTTGGAAAGTAGGTCCAAATTGATATAGAATCATTAGGTGTTTCTAATTCTACAAATAAACCCGTTAGAAACCAATTGGAAAGTTTGAACCTTAAACAAACAAGGTTATCCCCATTTCCATATGAAATAAAAAAATGGTGAACCCAACATGAATCCTTAACCAAGTAAAAATGATGTTTTAATTATTTGTTAGGCCCCTATTAAACTCAATATGAGGGCCAAAAAATCAATCAATAATATATGTCTTTAACCAAAAGATGTAGTTTGGTCAGACTTATCTTGATTATTTCTGCTATATCAAATATGCAATTTTTTTCCAAGATATCTCTGCAACACAAATGGCTTCTTTAAGGTTCACAGTTGTGATGCCTCAGCAGCTAATCCTACTGGATACTCATCTGCTTTGAGGAAGACATCACCTACTCAACGTCATCAACGCTGGGTCTCGAATTCATTGGTGAGGGAATATTGTCAAAACGGTACCATCCCGACTCTAGAGGCCGCTCGACAAGCCCTCCAAGTTAACAACTCACCCTGGTTGTCCGGACAGTGACGACCAGTGGTCAAGAAGCAGGTGGTGCCAACCACCGTATCCAACCGTTTCGGGTCGTTATCCCAATAACACAACAACCAATCCCTCCCATATTATAGGGAGGTTAATGAAGAGGTCACTCAAGGCATCAGTTCAAGAAGACATGAGTCCTTCATGAGGACTCCCACCAACAATCGCCTCCAGACTCGTGCGGTAGTGCACCCCCAACATGATGGGGGTATCGCCCCTAGGCATTCGGCTCAGGTTCCTTAGAACCAAGCATGAAAGAAGAACCGAAAGAGGTAAAATTCAGCCAATAGGGAGAAGGTTCTTACCTCTTCCCCTCCGGAGAAGTCCATAAAACTAACTTGATGGAAAACAATGAGCGTGCATATACACATGTCTGTCCTAATTTCATTTCCCAGCAGACTCGTCTGGCAGTAACACACCAATCCTTCTAAGAAATTCTGGCGGAGTACTATAGTGAGGAATATAAACCTGTTTATAAATCATCATCCAGTCAGTAGGCTCATCTTACTGCATCCGAAGAAGCCCACCAACCAAATGTTGTGACCACCTATAAACAGGCACATACACCTGCTTACACTCATCAATTCTTCCAGAAATCTCATCTTCCAGTATTGAAGGAAGTTAATCAATCATATTAGGTGGAGAACAATCAATAGGCACATAAACCTACAATTCATCAAGGTAACCAAATGTATCATTTGGTAGCACCTGGAGATGTCAATTGGAAAGCTGCAATGAAAAACTGAAGGCATACACAACTTTCTGTCCCCACCCATGAGTACTATCATAATTCAGTGATAGGAAAATGAGGAAAAGAGCAGGAATACATACTTACTCCAAACACATAATGGATGTATATTCCCATTCCGATAGTTGATGTCACCAAGAATATTCTGACAATGGTGAAAGAGCATAAGCAAATCCCTGACCATATTCTGGACACCTATCAGAATATTATAACAACTTCAGTGACATCACAGGGAAAGAAACATAAATCTTTCCATATCAATGGAGTGACTGATCAACATGTCACCCCGGGGTAGATACACACCTCTATTCCAGTCCATGAGGGTCATGGTGTATACTCCCCCATGTCATACAAACAATCAAGTCGGGCACATACACTTGATTTAAATAGAGATAGTCAGCCTAACCTGACCATTTCTCTTGGGCATGAACATACACCTACCCATAATAACCACTTTCATCATCAAGTGGTTTCCAACATGAGTAAGAAGGAATCCAATAAACAGACACATACAACACAGTTAAAAAATCTAGATCCAATCTGCAATAAGGCCTTGCTCAATGCTGGAGTTCTTGAAGCCCTCAAAAAATTATCTCTTGCAACTCAAGATTATACTCTATCATTTCCAAATTATGGAAATAACAACAATAATTATGAAGGTCTTCATTAGAAACTTTCTCATGAAGGTTTTCTTCTTGAAAATTTGGTCAATCTCGAAGCATCATCTTCAGATGAGAGCCACGAAAACCCTCTACGTGGCCAGAAGGCCAAGGAGCAAAAGGTTTAAACTTTTGATATAACCCACATTGGTGGTCCTCCCCATGATGATGAATTTATCTGCGAAATTCCTATCCATAGTAGTGATTCACATTTCCTGGAAAATTCTTTAGTGGAATATGTAGTAATGAAAAATCCCTCTTATCTTGAGGCATTTACAAATACGAGGCCAGTCATGTATGAGGCCTTATCGCTAGTAGGTGAAGTACTTTCTCAATAAAAATATTGCATGGGGTGTAGGTCATTATCCAAACCACCCCTGGGTCATTCATCTTATAATTTGACAAATCAATTCTCTACTAATCTTGTTGAATCTAATGAAGCCACAAATAAGCACCAGCTTTGGTCTAATCAGGTAGAAGAATTTTCATCAAATGAAAAAGAGGAAGTGGTGAAAATGAGAAAAAAATTGGAGAAAGGTGAAATACCAGTCTTGTTTTGGATTTTGGATGAATCTCAGTATGCCATTCCAGAAACGTTGACAGAAGATTGTATTCATGATATTCGCCTCAACATGTAGAAAATTCTTTGTCACTTAAAAGAAAAAAATATTACCTTATTATGAATATCAAAATCATGTTTTGGTGTTAGAAGGGTTACAACGCCAAATTGACCTGGAATCTCTCAAAGTTTCCCAACATCCAAAGGTTGAAAAGAAGTAGAGATCCCTTAATCGTACATTCTTTGGCGCATTAAAAAGGTTGCACCCATTAATTACCAATGCCCCATCTGGTATTCATATCATGAGATGGGGTGTTCATGGAGAATTAAATTTCACTGTGCTCTCTAGTCAACAAATACCACCAAAAGTGGTCTCATGCAATGTTATTTCCCATGGATGGCCACATCTAACTGATTTTGTGTGTAATTAATGGTATTCTCAAGAACATTCCTCAACTAGTTCTTCCCAAAGTCTAGAATATAAAAAAATTGTTGAATTACTCTTGAATCAAGAAAATGAGAATATCAAACAAGCTTCTCATTTAGATCATGCGCATCATTAGGTGACATAGGTGTTAAAAATAATCCAATGGTCATCTGAGCGAGGTGATTTGAGTGGATTTAGGATGATGCATCCGAACAATTTTCCGACTTAAATCCACAAAATCATGAGATCTTTTAAGAATGTTTTAGATGTAGTAGCTCAAAATCCACCTCATCTTGCTAGGATAGTGTATCTTTTAATCCAACCCACAGGATCAATAGATAGGATTCGAGGAGTTGAGCAGGAAAAACAGGAACAACCCCAGTCTACCAGACTAGGGACTTTTTCAAATTCTCAATCTCTTCCTCAGCAAAATTCAGTCCTCTCTCGATTAGGAAAGAATCCAAAAGAGGAAAATAGAGCTGAATTATCAAGAAATTCCCTTAAAATTATGGTTCATCAAGAAGTTACTGAGGGATCAACCAAACAAAAGGCAATGTCTTATAAAGAACACGGAAGAAGACTGTATCACAGAAATGATGACAGAAGGACTACAATGCGTTATGCATCGATAAATGTCATCAATTCCATTGTCAATAATCCCCCAGAACATGAGGCTCACTCAGAGGAATAAGATGAAGAAGTTCTTGTTCAAGATGTTGTACACACAGAAGCAAATGAAGGAGGTGTGCGTACCAGAAGCTAGAGTGTTGCCCGGAGGCAAGACATTCCATCGGGTAATGCCCTTCCATACTCCAGAAAGGAACATGCCAAAGAAAAGGGAAAAAGTAAGGTTACAACCTACCCTACCTCTGGAGAAGTCCATTAACACTCATTATAGGAAAGGTTCACACAACAAGATGAATAAATGAAGGAGTTAAAGAGGTTGAATGCAGAAATACTTCACGGTATTCTTCCTTTTAAACATACTAGAGTTAATCAGTCAAGGGAATTTGTTACAACTACTGGGATGGATAAAAAATATCCCCTTTTACAAGTACACCCTCACAGGTCTAATCCTATGGGTCATGTGTGACATCAACCACCAATACTACAATCAGTGGCAATACTGGTCGCCACACCCATCCAAAATCCAGTTATTGCACCTACTCAGGTCCAAGCTCAACTAGATGTTTCTCTAAAATTAATTACTACCATTGAGTCATTAACAGCTCGATTGGAAGCAATGGAAGGATGAAGTGCACCAGTTCAACCATAAAATAGAGATTACCCTAAATGGGTATATGTAATCCCCCCCCCCCATAAAATTTTTCGAATTCCACATTACCAATTTTTAATGGTTCAGGAGATCTATAATAACACTTAACATAGTCTGTTTCTCATTTTGATCCTATAATGGGAACTCCTCAACAAGAAGAAGCAGTTAAGCTCAGGTGTTTTGTTCATCCATTATAAGGACATGCTTTTATCTGGTTTACAAGTTTCCAATCTCGGTCAATTACTGGGTGGGAAGATCTCTGTTAAAGGTTCATTCTTTAATTTATCTCAACATTACAAAAGATGGCAGTTTTTGATCTTACCAATTGTAAACAAAGGGATACTAAAAGTGTTTTGTATTTCATTGCTTGCTGGAAATAATTAACATATTATTTAATTTTATCACTTCCTCAAGAAGAGTTTCTGCCAATATGTGTGGTCAATCTATGTGATGAATTACACACACCGTTGATCCCTGTGAAATACACAGGAGGGTTTTGAGACCTTACTTAAATCACTTAGCAGATAAAAGAATCTCTTATAAAGACTAAGGATAAAACTTGTGTAATTCCATCAGTTCTAGGATGGATAATAGGAAAGGAAGAAGCTGCTATATATACACTTAAACAAATACCTGTACCTACTTCTACTTCAAAACCTTCATCATATCAAAAGGCTCCACCTCCTGAGCATTAACAACAATGGACTCCTCGTTAAGATGATGAAAAAGATCAAAGGAAGAAATATTTTGAGGATTTAAAGAACAAAGTTTATTCTTTCCGGAATGAACAAGTTCCTGGTTACTTCATCTCGGCTCTGGAAAACAATCTGGTTCAGTTGTCGAGGCCCAAAAGGCCGAACAAGGAAGGAGATGAAGACCTCCCAAACTATTTCCCGTTTCATCAAATGTTGGGACATCCCATTCAAGAGTGTTTTGTCTTCAAAGACCTCCTGGAAAAGATGGTGTACTCTGGACAAGTAAAACTGAAAGGTTCTTCATCCCAGGTAGCATGTGTTACTGCTACTGATCTAGAGGAAGAGGGAGAGTGGCACAAATTCAATAGTAAAAATGTGCAGAAATATAATGATTGGATGGTCAAAAAACGATCAACCGAACTCTTACCATTTTATGAACACAATTGAATCAACCAATTATGTCTTATGCTATTTCTGCCACCGAAAAAACCCCTTCATGAGAAGAAAAATCCTCAAATAAGCGGCATACTTTGAAGAAAGAAGAGTATTCAGAAGAAGATGAGCTCATGTCAAAGCCTAAGTTGTCTTTGACTCTGGCAGATTTTATGCCATCTTCATCAAAAGCATGGGCACCTCCCCACCAAACAGAATAGCCTGAACTGGTTCATCAGGAAGAATCTTCATCAGATGAAGAATTGATCTTCGGTTCTGTTAACATGATTCATTTAACAGATCCCAATGCTAATGACATTTTCTATCATGATGAGTCTAAGTTCCTTGTATCTAAAAGTGGAATTAGAGGAATAGATAGAGGTCTAGGATACATGAGAAGATGTGGATATTCCAGAAGCCACTATTTCAACCCTACCTCTTATAGAACTGTATATGCGGCTGAAACTCATGGAAAATCCCTTCAGCGGGCTCAACAGGAATAAGAAAGTTCTTCCACACATGGCAGATTCGGTCCTGACACAGTTATTTTGGAGGACCAGTTAGAGGTTACACCTTCTTCCTCTAAGAAAATAGATAGACCTAGTGGGTCTAGTCTACCGAAGCCACGAGTGTTTTAAATTCCTACCCCGATATTGGATGCATATACTGCCAAAGAATCAACTTCGAAGGCACCTGCAAAGCAAAATTTTCATGATGGAAAACACATAACTTTGGACCAAAAGTATGATGTCTTCAAACATTTCACTCATGTACCAACCAAGTTATCATTTCTGGATCCCTTATATCTATCAAAAGATCTTCGGGAGGTGCTTATTAAGGCTTTGTCATGTCCTTTAGAATTCAAAACTAAAATTACTGCGGCTGAGGTCTACCATATAGAGAATGATCCTTCATAATTCCATGAAGTGATATCTTTTACAGATGAAGATGAAGATGATGTTGTAAATGGACATATCAGACCTTTTTATCTATCTGGAAAAGTCAATGACATAGACATCTGATGAGATTTCATTGATAATGGCTCAGGAGTCAACCTAATTCCTATTCATAAACTTAATCGATTGGGCCTCACTGAATTTGATTTATCTCCTCCTACTTTGATGTTACAAGGATATTATAAGAATTAACAAGAACCTCTGGGCAAGATTACACTCAGAATTCAGTTTAGAGACCTTGTTTCTAAGTTAGATTTGATGGTTGTTCGTCAAGACACCACCTTCAACATTTTTCTTGGAAGACCTTGGTTACATCAATATGCAGTCGTACCTTCGTCATACCATCAATGTCTAAAATATTATTTCAGTGCTCAAATTGGGACATTTTATGGTGATAATGCCCCATTAAAAATGTGTGAATCTCAATACATTGAGACAGAATTTTATCACATGGAAGGAAAAAAAATCCATGGAAAAAAAGGTCACCAAAATTAATGCTCCAAATTGTTTGGAAAAGATATCAGAAAACCCATTCATACATGTGAGTAAAAACTATGTGTTTCCTATCAGTCAAATTGATGGGATAAACCTAAATCCAAATACTCTTATGGAAAATTCCAAAATTTCTATTACGTCAACCAATCCAGACAACATGGAAGAAATCGTTGATTCGCCAAGTAGTGATGAAAGATTAAATGGAGATGTCTTCATTTCATCCACTGAAATCCAGAAATTCTATACTTCATCAACCATGCCATAAGAAGTTATAGCAATACCATAGGAAAACAATGATGTCGATTCTCAATCCATCATCCCCTCTCTATCACCCCAGGAAGACACTTCATCATCAATAGGGTTAGAAATGGTAGCCTCTTCTTCAAGATGTTCAAATTTTAACTTCTCCCCTGACCAAGGATATTCTACTTCGTCATCTACTATGAAAGTAGAAATAGAATAAGTAACACATATTGAAGAATAAGAGGAAGATCCCAGGGATGCTCCTCCAGCATTTGAAGAGGGTGTCTCTACCACCATGAACTTAGAGAAATAAATCTGGGTACATAAGAAGATCCACGCCCCACTATAATTAGTTCAGCCACGACTCTTGAAGAGAAAGAAATGTATACTTTATTTCTAAAGAAAAATCGAGAAGTATTTGCTTGAAATTATATTGAAATTATAGGTCTTGATCCCGATGTTGTCACTTATCATTTGGGGTTTCCAGAAGAACATCGAGGATTCAAGC
This sequence comes from Viscum album, assembly GCA_963277665.1. Taxonomy (NCBI): domain Eukaryota; kingdom Viridiplantae; phylum Streptophyta; class Magnoliopsida; order Santalales; family Viscaceae; genus Viscum; species Viscum album. The sequence continues at coordinate 651,114,271 of OY728119.1, forward strand.
AATCCGCAAGAATAACACACCCAACTTATGCCTCCAAAATTGAAGTGAAGGTTGATATGATTATCAAGGCTAACTTCAATAGTGAAGTTCAATATCCCAAATGGATGGCTAATATTGTCCCTATGAAAAAATAATAATGGACAAATTAGTGTTTTCATTTACTTCAGAGATCTTAATCAGCATTGTCCCAAGGATGATTCTCCACTTACGATCACAAAACTCTAAATTGATGAAAAAAATCTCTACAAAGCTCTTTCCTTCATGGATGGTTACTCTGGGTACAATCAAATACAAATGGACCTAGAAGATGAGGAGTCTAAAATATTCAGAGCTCCTCAAGGTGTTTTTTTATATTAGGTAATGCCCTTTGGCCTGAAGAATGCAGGTGCAATGTATCAACGTGCCATCCACCATATCTTCAAACCCTTTTAAGGGAATTTTTTGAAGGTAATGCGGACGATTTTGTGGTTAAAACCAGAAAATGTTCTTATCACTTGTCCAATTTGGAAATCATATTCAACAAACTTCGACAACACAATTTGAAGATGAACCCCATGAAATGTGCTTTTGGGGTAACCTTAGGAAAATTTCTCAGCTTTCTTTTATGCCATCGTGGTATCAATGTTGATCCTGAGAAGAAAAAATAAATCCTTGACATGTCACCTCCTTGAAATTTGACGGAATTAAGAGGAATTCAAGGAAACATGTCCTATATTCAGCGTTTCATTGCCAATTTGGCAGGAATGTGGTTACCCTTCACCAGATTAATGATGAAGGGAGTCACCTACCAGTGGACTGAAGAATGTCAAGAATCATTTGACATTCTCAAGAAATATCTCCTGAGTCCACCGGTATTAATGCCACCTGTTGAAGGAATACCACCTATTCTCTATGTGATAGCTTTAGAGTGATAATTGGGTGCCTTACATGCCCAAAAGGATGATGTTGGGAATGAAAAAATCCTTTACTATCTTAGTCTGACTATGTTGAGGCAGAAAATCGATATTCAAGTATTGAATAGTGATACCTAGCATTAATCATTGCAGTTCAGAAATTCATACACTACCTGCAACATCATGAGGTCCAATTGGTATCTCACAATAACCCGCTCAAATTTATCCTTAGTCGTCCAATGCTTATAGGTCGTCTGGAAATGTGGGCTGTTATTTTTCAGTAGTTTGATATCCAGTATGTGTCTCAAAAGGAAATAAAGGGCCATGATATAGCTGATTTCCTTGCTGAACACCCATCTGTAGAAGATACATCTTTAATATTGAACTTTTTGATGAGTACATCTTTTCTATTCAAAATAATCATTAAACATGGGAAATGTACTTTGATGGTGCCTCTAGAAGTCCAATAGGGAAGAAAATGGAAGATCCAAAACTCAACAAAGTTGGGTTAGGAATCGTGCTTCTTTCCCCAGAAAAGGAAGTGCTACCTTATTCCTTCTTATTGTTGGAAGACAGTACAAACAATGAAGAAGAATATCAAGCTCTCATCACATGATCAGAATTAGCGCTTCAGGCATAGGTGAATCACTTAAAGGTAAAATGTGATTCAGATTTAGTAATCAATCAAATAAATGAGGATCATTTCATCAGAAAGGAAGAGTTAATCCCTTTGTGTGATTACGTCAGAGAGTTAATGATGGAATTTTCTTCAGAACCGACATTTTATTATGTTCCACGATAAAAAAATGGCCAAGCTAATGCACAGGCTAATATAGCCACAGCCCTGGCAGATCCAAATCGAGATGAAACAATCATCATTATTTCCCACAGTCGTATAGTTTCACCTTATGTTAAAATCAGAACAGAGGAAATCAGTGAAATTAGTCACATTTCAGAACCATATGGTCATACTATAGGATGAATGAAACCTATCAAGGAATAACTTCAAAGTAGAACACTCCCACCTGATAGAGCTGGGAAAGAACATGTCCGGTGATGTTTGGTCAATTTTACTCTTTATGATATCCCAGATCACCAAAAAAATTTCTACAAGCGAGGTTTTGAGGGAATTATCTTCTGATGTATTAATGGTGAACAGAAAATGGCTGTCATGAATGAAGTACATGCAGGAGTTTGTGGTTCCCACCGGTCTGGACATAGACTATCTGGTCAAATTCGAAGGCTTGGATACTTCTGGCCTTCAATGATGCAAGATTGGGTTGATTTCACTAAGAAGTGTCATTCTTTCCAAGTATGTTCCAACTTTATTCATCAACCCCTGGAGTTGCTTTATATGGCCAAATACTCCTAGCCATTTTCTACATGGGGAATTGATGTAGTAGGACCTTATCCTCCGGCTACAACTAAGCAGTTTATGTATATTATTACTGCTACTGACTTTTTTTCCAAATCGGCAGAGGCAATACCTTTCAAAGAATTTGGATCTAAAAGCATTGTTATATTTTTCAAGTCCAACATCATTACCAGATTTTGTGTTCCTCATACCATATTGACTGATAATGGCACCAACTTTTGTTCGTCCGAGGTAAGAAAATTGTATCAATAATACAATATCAGATCCAACCATTCATCTAAGTATCAAGCAGTGGCCAATGGTCATGTATAGGCTTTCATTAAGACTCTTTCAAACATACTTCAAAAGATGGTGGATATAGATAATAAGTCATGTCCTAATAAACTTTTTCATGCTCTATGGGATTATCGGACTACCACCCGCACTACTACATGATCAACTCCATATTCATTGGTATATGGAATGGAATCAGTCTTGCCTTTTGAAGTCCAATTACCTATGATTAGAGTTGTCATTTGTGATCAATTATCAATATATGAACAATCTCAAAAGGGATTTTATGAATTGGAACGATTAGATGAAAAAATATTGTGCACACTGCACAATTTAGAAGTCTATCAGAATTGAAAAACACAAGCTTTCAAAAAAAAAGTTATTCTTCATTCATTCAATCAAGGAGAATTGTTATTGGTCCTCAGAACCCCAATGATACCAGGAAAGAAGCCTCCAAAGCTTGATCTAAAGTGGGAAGGACCTTACTCAATACATAGGGTATACTCCAATGGATCTTATTTTTTAAAATCAATGGATGGAGAACTCATTAAAACTCCAAACAATGCAAGATTCATGAAGAAGTATTTTGTGTAACACAAATACACCCATTGTCCTTGCTGTAGGACATTAAACTGTATATCCCCCTCTATCTTCCAACATGATGTTAAACTGTGCATCGTCCGAGCTGCAGGACGTTAAACTACCAAGCACCCCATGTCTATAACACATGACATTAAATTGTGATTGGCGCATGCTCAATTTTCATTTAAACACTGTTTCCATGTGTGCCCCGGGAATATAATCATGCATAATCCCCGCACTATCCTTCGTGGTCGCATCTTTCATGACACAATTTTCAGGTCTATTGCTGCTAATAATTTCTCACACTGAGCATGAATCACGTGAGCTTAGAGTATGCTTCGACCATGACATCTTCTCTGGGCCACTAACCACGCTTATGTCCCAACGTCATCTTTAGGTTTCTGTCCTCAAGTACAACCCGATTTCCAAATACCTCTTAATTGAACCACACAGACTTTGATCCTTGCCTCCTAGGCTGGGTACATAGGCAACCTCCTGAGGTTCAAGCCTGAAACAACTCTCTTCACATCAATTCACCTTCATCCCATACGATGTTGATCTGTGAAGCCCGCATCATCCATATTATTCATATCAGTTCACTTTCATCCTACATGACGTTAAACTGTGTTTATACCATCATCCTAGCTATATGAATTTAAACTATACAGTACCCTATTGTCCTTGCTACAAAACATTTAACTGCATAGCACTGGTCCATGCATATGACCTTAAACTATTTGCACTTTCGCCCTGTATGAAAATAATCTGCAATAATCACTGATACCCTCACTCGAGAGGAATCATCATCGACATGGTCTCCAACCATGTCATATTTCAAGAACTAAGAATGTATTGATTCTCATCCTAATGAGATATGTAGTGACACCCAAGTCTTTAATATTGGGTCCAGCCATAATTGAAATAATGTTTTCTTTTCCCCTCATATGTACGAACCAAATCTATACAAAGGGTATTTCAAGAACTATGTGTGACTTGATTACCATCCTCATGGGATATGTAGGAATTCTCGTGCATTCCTTGAGTCCATCCTCGAGCCTTTGGGCCTAACTCCAAACTCTTCTTTCAGTCCCTTTGCTGAAAAGTCCCTCTGGGAGCACATTGTGTGGTATGGAACACCCTAGTCCTTATTCGCATCAGATTTATAACAAAATCACGATGTGTATCCCTCACTATGGTCCAAGCTCTATGACCCTAAACAAAGATCTTCCATGCTTTCGTCCTAAATGATGTTAAAATGTATTTCAAGAACTACGCGTGGCTTGATTATCATCATAATGAGATACGTAGTGACTTCCAAAATCTCAATTCAGGACCCAGTCGCAACATTATACAAATAATATTCCTGATCTCCATAACCCTTTTCTTGACTTCTAGTCGCAAAATGTATGATATCTTAGAGTTCTTTTTCCTGACTATGCAGCACATGCCCTTAGGTGTCCTTGCATAAGTTGTCTACATAACGGACCTATCAGCCCAAAAGATTCTACTATTTTACAATGTAGCATATGCCCTAGTTGGAATTGCATAATTCAACCTCCATAATGGGTTTTTCAAGTAGTGGTAACTTCATTCATAGGAGAAGCCTCTTTTGTCTCTATTGGTCGTAACAACGATATGTAGGGATCTGCAAAAAAACTGCCAACCTGAAAATATTTGTTCCATACTCTTTTTCATGATCTGAAAGTATTATGTCGTATAATGTTTCTCTCTCCAGTTTCATTCATATGATTTAAAACCACAGATACCTTTTTTCCTACGTTTGGGACAGACCTTCGTAGAATTCACTTTCCTCCAATTCTTTGACAATTCTGATTGGAAATATTCTCTACACATTTGAGTACCTTTCTCCATAAATAAGACTCTATGCATTGGAAAATTTGGATCCCCCTAAAAAATTATTCGAATTTTAGCAATAGAAATTCAAATTTCTTAGAGTTATTTTTCCCGACTATGCAGAACGTGCCCTTAAGTGTCCTGGAATAAGTTGTCTATATAATAGTATTGTCAGCCAAAAGATGCTACTATTTGACTATGCAGCTTATGCCCTAGTTGTCCCTGCATAATTCAGCATGCAAAACGGGTTTTTCAAGTAGTGGTAACTAAATTCTTAGAAAAGACTTCCTATAATTCCTTTTAGATCTTTTTCAATGTCATTCCTCAGATTCAGAATTTCTCAAGTCACAGTTTACAATTTCCCCCCTTTATACTTTAATATGGTAATATGTTTCCAAAAAAAATTATCAAGAGTTGAGTCAATATAATCCATTCAGTCAAAGCTATTCAACAAGAAATATTATCCTTTATATAGTCCAACATTCATGACTTTAAACTACCAATAACAAAAAGACATGGTACTCATTAAATTGGGAACCTATAAAGGGTACTCTGAACAAAAGTCGAGTCCCAGCTTGCTAAACATACATTTTTTATGATTTAGTAAATATTGAGAAATTAAAGGATGAAAAGATTTTGGGGATTTTTATATAACCCAAGTAAAAATCAAACTATGTTTACTAGGACCATTTCCTCAGGTAAAAATAAGAGAAATTATCAAGAAAATGAAGGTACAAATGATTGAAGATGATTTTTTTCTCATTGATTAACAAGATTAGAAGAACATCCACAGACTAGAGTCTCTTCTCTTTTTTTTAGAAATTACAGAAGACTTTCAAGAGGACTTATCATCTATTTCACTGCATCCTAAGCTTCATTAGCAGGCACCTGATGTTCATTTACTTGACTAACTTCACTCCCTTCAGCTAGACGAAGTGCTTCTTTGGAATCTGTGATGGCTTTTATACCATCCGCTTGGACTGATTCCAACAAATTATGAAGCTGGTCAGGCTCCCCATTAACAACATCTAGCTCTTGATGAAGGTGCACCTGCTTATAAATCTTCTCCTTGATCTTTTGCTTTAGTTCCTTTAGCTTTGTAGCATGATCATCCTCAGCCTGGGACACTACTACCGGAAATTTACTAATATTGATCAGAAATATTGTTATGATCTAGTCTTGAAGACACCTTTGCTCTTGCTCCCTCCTTCGAATGACTTGTTTCACTGTGACATGGATTTATTGATATCCAAAACCACCATGTCCCAGCATGATGAACATGGATGAATGCCATGGAATTTTTTAAGGAAACTCTTCAAGAGGCAACTCAGATATTATCTTCCATATATTTTTCCATGCATTGCAATGTGAGAATTGGAGTGCCTTTTTCACCTATGGGTCTGATTCAGCATCTCTATCACAGGGAGGAACATAGTCAGGGATTAATGCAGTTATGGAAGTGCCCTATTATGCTCCTTCCCTAAACCTGGTTTCTTACCCATATAATATTGTTTGGGCTGAGGCTGAGGCTTCACCTCCAGACCTAGCCATTGAAGTTGACAACCTTGTTTGGTCAATTAAAAGTATGGTTATGTTTAGAGGAAAGTAAAAGTTTATTGATTGTCTTGTCGGTTATGTAAGCTACAAATATCATCATCTTTTACCTAACAGTAGATCAACAACTTCTGAAGACTCATCCACATCTTTCCTAGTTTTAACAGGATTTCAGGATGGGTTTCAGGAGGGTCTTCCATGTTAAGTTCCACCTAAGCCAGTGTTTCTCCAATAATAGGGTTGACATCAATGTCGACACCCCTTTCAAGAATTTTTGGTTCAATAGTTTATTTAGATGGAATTGTACAATTTTTTAACCAAACATGGTTAGAAGTGTAATCATGAGTTGATTAATAGGAAAAATGATGAAACTCACATCTAGTTGATTCTAAAATTAGATCTCCAAAATCATCAAAATCACAAGATAATTTAACATGGTATAACATTTCTTCAAAGTACATGCCAATATTCATCATTTTATCCAATGATGTCTTAGATCCCAGGTTAGTATAACCAGTGGTAGTACTCAGCATGTCTTCTTCGTGACTTTCATCTGGAAATCTCTAACCCTGGATAGCTTCTTCAGAGACTGTAGTGGGGTCAGCTTCAGCAGTTTCCAAATGTTCTAGTACATGTGTTGAACCTAAAACATCATAGAATGGAATTCAGTTGTTGTATCATTTTAGGTTCTATTATGCATTGTTAATTTACCAGAATTCTTTTCTCTCCTGGCATCAGAAACATGAGCAGTGTTGGGAACAAACACCGACTCATCTGATCTCAGTATTTCTACAGGAACAACCATTTTAGTAAGAACTTGTGGCCATTCTCTAACACCTTCTGTTGTACTCTGAGGATGGTCAGTATTTTACCTTAAAGGGGAAACTGAGGAAGCCCCTGCAATCCTGAGAATTTTGAGCACTTTTTCGTAAATTAAGATTAATGACTACCAGAAAGACTTACCACTACTAATGAAGCATTTGACTGTGGTCTTCCTTCCTTGATGCCTTTGCTTCTTGGACTTTTTGGGTGGACTTGCGTCATAATATCCAAAAATAGGTATCGAAGACAATAACGTCCTTTCTAACTCCTCATCCATGACTTGATGGACTAGAGATACTTCGCCCAGCTCATAAATAGATTCAGTGGCTCCAAGAGCGGTACTGACATGGCTATACCACATCGAAGGGATTTCAGTGGTTCTTTCCTTTACAAGCTGTAGGATGAAGAAGGTTATTTCCTTAAATAACAATGTTTTGAATAATTCAAATTGCGATGAAAATAGAAACATGAGAAAAAGGAAAACTTACATCTTCAGGATCCACGTAATCACACCAATCTTCATCTAATGAAGCACCAATCCGCTCAGTGGTACTACGGTCTATCCTTTCCTTCACCACATTGGTGACAAGAACTGACTTATCAGTGGAATATATGAGCATTTCCAACTATTTGATGTAAGCCCTCACTTCATTGGGGTTGTCCTCAAAACGGATGTCATAGAAAGCCCGAAGATTCATCATTCCAGGGATATTTAGCCCTTCTCATAAGTCCATCTAGGCGGTTTCAGCATCACAATATAAACTCCTCCATATCCGGACAACCTCTAGTCGTAAATTTTTATAATGTGCACCAGAAGGCCCCAAGGAGGGTCCTACAACCTGGGACGTCAACTACTTCCCATCTCCTACAATCACATATAAAGGATAATAAAATGAATCTTTTTGATCTTTAAAATAATGGCGACTAAATTGACTCAATGATTTAACTCACCAGGAGTTGATGGATTAGGTATCTTGACTCTGGTAGGAAAATTATATTTGTCATGAGGCTACTTTGGCGCAATCCCAGCATCATCATCCCCATCCTGGGAATCCGATGAATCAACTATGGGTGAGGAATCCATTGAATCAACTCTAGGTGAGGAAGATTCACCTTCCAAATTAAGAGCTTATTTCCTAATGGTTCTCTTCTTATCCCCACTCGAGGGACCAGAGGATTTAGTACCCCTTCAAGTTATGATGCTACCCAGATCTCGGAATACCATGTAGTTAATCGACTTGCTACTCCGACATCTAGTAGATCAAATATCGCGACATCCTTTTCCATAGATGTCAGCAACCATAGTTGACGAGCAACCATCATATGCTTCTCTAACCTGACATGCACTAGAGGGGATACAGTAATTTTCTACAGAAATTTGAATTGATGTGAGAATCTGTATGGAGCATAGGCCTCACATATAATTTCTCCGTCAATCCTCGTGTCCAGTGTGACATCTCTACATGCCAGCATATATGCCCTTAACTTCAGGCTGGCTGTTCCATCATCAAAAAATCACCCTTTTGGAGGATTTCCATAAGGAAATAAGTGAAACTCCTTGAACATGATCACCCTTATTTTGATATGATAAGCTTTGAGGGATAAGAGAGAAATTCCAGAAAATTCCTGAAGAGACGGCTAGAAAGAACTTCCCGGAACCTATACCTCACTTTGTACAACATATGTCCTAAAGTGGGTGGTGATCCATCCCCATAAAACATGGAATGGTCCTACTATTATTAGAGGAGACTTACCCATATAAACATTTAGTAAGATCCTATGAATCTTTTCCAAAACTGGGGTGGCTAACCTAGCCATATTCCTTTCATCCAGCTTGGCTACAATGGAAAATTCCCCTGACCTCACACCTCCTTTCGAATCCTGAACTGGTAAAATCTAAACAATGAGCCACAAGTCCAAAAATCCATCCAGACGGGTCTTTGCTAGAATTTTCTGGTTCACTTCATACCCCCACCTATCAAACTCTCTTGCTTCCAGAATTGGACAAAATGTGCCCGAAGCACCCCTCTTTACTGCTCTAGGGAAACTAGTAGGATGAGTTCAGGAAGGTACCTACTCTTTTTTTAATCAGAAACATGTCTATCCACTCCTCTGGATGGATATATTTTCTGGAATGGGTTTTCATGGTGGTGGTATTTTTAAGCTTGTAGAAAATTTTCATTAACTCTCGAGCCAAAGCCTAAGTCTTCTATGAATCATTCCAGGTCACCTTGGGGGGGGGGGATGAATTCATCATACATATCTTCCAAAATTGGAGCACCTGAAATCTTGTAGACATTCCACAAACTGATGCCTACTTCTCCATGAGTCAGATGGAAAGATTTCATTTCTGGGCTCCAATGGATGATTAACTCCAGAACGGAATTTTCAATCTTGTAGACTTATGTCTGACCAACCCAGAAAGCTTCATATATTGCAGCTCCCTTCAGATAATCGAGAAACTCTGCACAGGTTTTTTGTACCCAATATGGCCACATCCAATTCGGCTTCACACCTCCTCCAGGAAGGAAATACAAATTCTTCTTCCATCCCTTAGATTGGTCCATCTGAGAATTTCAGAAAATAGAGGGATAACCATGCGGCTGCAGCTCAGGCATGTGTGGTTTTAGATGTAGAGAACATGGGCTAGGATTACATTATCTCTGCCTTCTCCACTATCCGAGCATTGGAAAATGATCCTACAACTGAGAAATTTTCCGAAGAGAAGTTGGTGTAGGTTTGAAACCAGGAATGAGTGAGATAATTCTTTGCCTCTGGAACATTGACTCCTTGCATATGACCATGGCCATACAAAGTCAAGTAGATGATCTGTGGGAAATTGGATTGATATTTATTCAAGTACTTAGCCAAATCCGGGAAGGTGCTGTCGTAGATAACATAACAATCATGGTCGATGACGTTCATCATGTCATTTATTATCTTGCTGGACAACTCATTAGTTGATCCAATTCTTCTGGGATCCATTGAATCTACATAATGATCAAACAATAAAATCTTAAGTAAGTTTGTTTTGTGAAATTTTGTTGAAGGAAATCAAAAAAAGGCAAAGACATTAAGGAGCATAAGTCCCAAACTTGGTGTGCAAGTCAACCCGGTCATCCAAGTATTTCCTCCCTAGTCATGGAAAACAAGTCAAATACCTTCTACAGAAGCGCGACAAAATCTAGAAGGGAGATTCGCCGAAGAAAAGAAGCACCTGCGCGATGAGAGATCAAGTTGCTGGAAGCTATGTGAGTATTTGTGGGAGTGAGCTTGTATATATATGTGATCTGGGACACCTACACACCATAACCGCGTGCCCTAGAATCTTCGTTCCATACTTACATGCCACATACCCTTGATTTCTACGGCTTTACCTCAGAGCCAGATCCTCTTTCCTTTTCAGATCCAACTGTGAGGGGGGACTTTTGTTGACACTCCTATCTTTAAAAGGGTCCAAAGAATTGAAAAGGAGAATACCTTAAGAAAAAAGAGGGTCACCCTTTGAAGAAACATAAAACAATTGATGAAGGCATGGACCAGGAGCCCGTTTGGAGTGAGGCGTGCAAGTTACTTGCCCGCCACGCAAGTCACTTGCGCGCCACCTATGGGTGGCGCAACTTACTTGTGCACCCCATTTTATTTTTCTCCCAAGTTGAATGGTGGCCTATAAATAGCCCCTGTGGGCCCCCCATTCATGGGACTGATTTTCCAGAAGTCAAATTCAAGCTCTGGTCGCCCATGTCTTCAACTCAACTCTTCCGAAAGCTTCTAAGGTAACTTTTTACCTATAATGGAAGAATTTAAGGAGTAGGATAAGGCCTAAGTACTTATAATTCATCACCACTTGTGTGCCTAAGTGTCCATACCTCTTTAAAAGTGGAAACACTTGTGTGCCGCCCTACCATTTTGACGAAACTTACACGCCGCCCTTTTAGAAACATATTAGGATATTACTAAATGCTTGAATTAAGTCTCACCCAAGTATTACCCTACATATTCTTCATTACCCAGTTGAACCCATGCTACACAAGTACACTTGCGCGACCAATACTTTCACACCAAATGATTTGCGTGACCTAGACTTGCACGCCAACTTCATTTGTGTGCCTCTCTCACGTTCACCTATTCTCTTCACGATATTATCCCTCGATGCATCAGTAGATCTTATGAGACAAACTAGATCATTTTTTTGGCTAAGGCCATACCCATTTACGTCAAAATCTTATTTAAGTCCTTAATAATATATTTTATATGTCCGGAATTATGCATTCCATAATTATGAGATTAGTTATTAACATTCCATGTGATATTTTGACTAGTAAAATATCCATGGGTATGTTTCATTCTCATGTGATTATTTATATGGAGTAATTTGATTATTTTTATTCTAGCCATATTATGATCAAGTAATTGCATAAATGAAATGTATTTTAGATAATTACCTTTCTATAATCATTTATGATTTTTTATGATAACTTCCACGGTATGTATACCCTTACTAAGCATATGAGGTCATCCTTTTGTTTTTTTTTCACTTTTCCCTAGGATACAAGGAACTGTTTTTTGATTTATATGATGGGTGACACAAAGGGGAATAATAGAATTATCAATGAAATTATTTGTGTATTTTATGTTTAAAAATGTTTTATGAATATTAATTGTGTATTTAGTTTACCAAGTCTACTATACTATTCGTTCCTTTGGGATGTGATTTCTAGTATCTCAGGATAATATAATAATGTAAGGCACCAGATCTAGGCTAATGTGGTTGGGGTATTTATATTTGGTATCAAAGAAATTTTAGTATAATACTTGGGATCTAAATATAGGAAAACATATATTAGAGAATGAAATCCTATGAATGAATTTGAAAATATATCCAAATAAATCCAGCTTATGATTTAGAGATTAATTATACCAAAATTTTCAATTTAGGTTCTGATATTCACTAGTTTTAAGATTATACATTAGGTTTCATAATGTTATGATCTAATCCAGAGTGTTCCATTTTTTTAAATGGAACCTATTGGAAGGAATGGAAATCATATCAATACATGTAGGTATTGTCCTCCAAGGAAAGATAAGAAGCTAGTTCTAGAACTGCAACGAGAGATGAGCAAATAATAACTATATTGGGATTGTTGACTCAAGTTATGAGCCTTAACCTTGATCGTATAGATTATCCTGCTGATTCATAATGTGGTGTAACAATATTAGTTCACTTAATGCATCATCATCCCCCATCATTTACAGGAAATATGAATCCATTTATATCCTATCAATGGATAAGTTCCTTAGAGAGTATATTTATATCTATGGGATGTAATGAAAGGGAGAAGGTTTTCATGGCTATTTATCATATATCAGGGGATTTATATCAATGGTGGTTATTGATTCAAAAAACCAAGGATGAATAAGAAATAAAAAGTATTGAATGAGAGGATTTTAAGGAAATTTTCATAGAAAAATATTTTCCTCTCGAACAACAAGTGGATATGGAGAGACACTTCTTGAGTCTGAGAAAAATGGAGGATAAAAATGTTGCTAGTTATTAATCTGTGTAACTCCTTGACACCAGGTACCAAGATTCGATGCATTATAACATAATATTGGCATGATCAAAAAATATTAAGTCCTGAAATACTGATTAGTTTAGTATCCTTGGAAGTCTAGATATATACATAAGTATTACATTACATCATGAATTAAAAAACAAAAGTGTGTCCCATTTCAACACACTCATATCCTTTGTCCTATCCCTATAGGTTAATCATAATATATTTCTTAACATCCTGGGAAAAAGAAAACATAATAAAGGGGCGAGCTCAGATGCTCAGTAAGGATAACAATATAGCAGAAACTATCATAAATAAGCACAAAAATTTAAGGCAATGTATAAGACTAAAACAAAAGCATTTTCAACTTAAACATTAGCATAATATGGAAAAGATAAATCAAATAATTCCATTTACTTATTTACATGGATATTATACTAGTCGAATAATCACATGTAATATCAATAGCTAATTTTATAATGATGTAATTCATAATGTTGGAATCATGACCACATAATCAAGGACTTGTGCCAAGAATATGAATGAGATTTTGTCATGGCCTTATTCCTTGAAAATAGTTTGTCTCATGAGACCTCCTAATGTATCGAGGAGATATAGCAGGCTCCCCCCATCACTTACTATGTCCGATGCATTCCTCATATGGAAAGGTTGAAACATAACACAAACATTCATATTAAAAATTTCATATGAATTGTTAATACATTAACCATAAACCATTAATGGTATAAAAATAACACATCCGTAGTCAAATGTATCCAAAAACCATAAATACAATTTATAAGATTGTATCATAATAAATCAACTTCAAAAAAGTGTAAAATCCATCAAAGTATATTGATATAGATGAAATAAAAACTATTTGAGATAAATATATCTTTCTATTTTCAAATAATTTAAAAGTCATGTAATTATAAAATAAAACATTTATTTTGAAAATATTCTCATAAGATTGTAAGGGAAGAATCTAAGGTGTTATAACGACTATCGAAGCTCCTTTCTGTCACAGGGTACAATGAATGGAAAAGTGGAATACCTTAAGCACAAAGAAGGCCACCCTTTAAAGAAACATCAAAAAATTGATGAAGGCATGGACCATAAGCCCGTTTGGAGTGAGGCACACAAGTCACTTGCGCGCCACCTATGGGTCGCGCAGCTTACTTTCATGCCCCATTTTATTTTTCACCCAAGGTTCATGGTGGATTATAAATACCCCCTATGGGACCCCCATTTTGAGGATGGATTATCCAGAAGTCAAATTAAAGCTCTGTTCACCCAAGACTCCAACTCATATCTTCAGAAAGCTTCTAAGGTAACTTTTTACCTAGAATGGAAGACTTGAAGGAATAGGATAAGGACTAAGTGTTTATAACTCATCAACACTTGCATGCGTAAGTGTCTAGACCTCTTTAAAAGTGGAAACACTTGCGCGCCGCCCTACCATTTTGATGAAACATGCTTGCCGCCCTTTTGGAAACATATTAGGATACTACTAAAGGCTTGAATTAAGTCTCACCCAAGTATTTCCCTACATGTTCTTCATCACCCAGGTGAACCCATCCTACACAAGTACACTTGTGCGACCAAGAATTTCATGCCAAATGATTTGTGTGGCCTATACTTGCATGCCAACTTCATTTCTGTGCCTCTCTCCCATTCACCTATACTCTTCAAGATATTAGCCCTCGAACACCTTTTCAAATCCGTTTATGGCATGGTTCATTTGTTGAATTCCTTATCTGAAAGGAATTCTGTGGGAACCTCCCCTAAAAACTTGTGTCTTACAAGCTTTATGTCACCACGGTTAGAGGTTTCCTCCTGGTAACCTCATCCTTTAAGATGAGAAAATCCTTTGATATTTGGGCCTCCTTCTCAGGAAGAATCCCCAATCATAATTCCTTTAATTTGGGCCTCCTTATCATGATTAAGCCCCAAGTTACAAGTCCTCTTAACCTGGGCCTCCTTCTCAGGAATAAGCCCCAATAATAGTTTCCTTTAATTTGGGACTCCTACTCAGGATTAAGCTGCAAGTTACACGTCCCCTTAACATGGGCGTCCTTCTCATGAGTATACCCCAAGTTACAAGTCCCCTTAACCTGGGCCTCCTTATCAGGAGTAGGCCCCAATAATAGTTTCCTTTAACATTGGGCATCCTCCTCAGGAGTAATCCCCAATATTTAATTATTTTTATTTGGGTCTCCTTCTTAGGAAAAAACCCCATTCATAAGTTCCATTTAATTTGTGGCATCCTCTTTAGGAGTAAGCCTCGGGTTAAAAATCCAAATCTCTATAAATTACAAATACCTTAATGGACCCTACTTCTAGGCTTCTTTCCTGAAGTAAGTCCTGGTATTTATCTATTTGGGAAATCATACATACGTAAGCCCCATATCATTTCTTGTGACTGCATATTTTGTGGAACAATCATCTGGTTTACTGATACCTCTTGCTTCTCACATCGAGCATGACTCACACGAGCTTAGAGTGTAAAGGTAATCAAGACATATCTTTTTTGTGTCGTTAACCATGCATAATCCCCATATTTCTTTACCATAATTACATGGAATTTGATCTCTGCCTTAAAAGTAGAGTATGTAGGAACCCTTTCTAAGGTTCAATCCCACCATTCATTAGTTCTTTTCCGTCCCATACGACTTTAAACTATATCTTTCTTATCGAACTATGTGGTTTTTGATTCCTTTTTAATGAGGATACATAGGTATCCCATCTATGGGTACGATCCCAACTATGAAATAATCTATGTCTTTCTTAATGACAATAAACTTCATGTGCCTCACTGAGTGGATTTAAAACCAATATGGTCATCATAATGACCAAGAGATTTCTATATAATATATTGAAGGATATCATTGACTAAGAATCTATATATAAATACGGATGATTATCCATCGATGAATAACCTCTAATACATATAAAAGATTCTCTAAATCCCATATATATCAATCATCGATTTCCAAATCTAAAGAAAAAATCATTTTCATGCTTGGTGAACTAATAAGGATTCATGAACATAACTTATATAAGAGAGTCCTGGAGTAAGAAATAATTCCCCCAAAATGGGTGTGATGAGCCTAACCTCCCATCCCTTCGACCAATACAAATTCTTAAGCCTCATCGGTCCACAACTAATGAGCACCTACCTTTGGAAAGTAGGTCCAATTGGATATATAATCATTGGGTATTTCCGGTTCTACGAATAAACCCATTAGAAATTGATTGGAAAGATTGAACTTTAAAAAAACAAGGTAATCCCCATTTTCAGATGAAACTATGACAGAAAATATCAGCACCCACCGTATAAATTAAAAAACCATTCTTACCTTAATTTGTCAAAAAGCTCATAAAGTACCTTGTTTGGAAAACGATAGAAAGATTCCTTTCAAAACATTTTATAAAAATTAAAAAAAGGGTATAAATGACTTTAACCCATATTCTAGGAAATAGTAAAAATGTTTTGAAATACATTTTTAAGAAACACAGATGTGGATGATAATGAGGTCCCTGTAGATACTTATGTATAAACAACCTCGAATAATAAAGAGATTGTAAAATTAACCCAAACCGTGTAATTTTCAATGGTATAGGGTACATTAATCTCCTGTAAAATAGCTAAATCATTTATATTAAATTATACAAGAACCACATACATAAATATTATATCATATATGATCTTTCAATATTTCTTTTAAATAATATTGCAGTAGTATCAATGTTTTGGGTGTTAACTGATACATTTTCCTTTATATTTTTTGTTACATAAGTCATGTTTGTTATAGATAGGATGTATTTTATTCAAATTCATAATGTTATTAAGTTATTAAACATTATTTTTAATTATAAAATGAATATTATTATTGATTAGTTATGATGGGGAATGAATCTCATTGCGTTCGTGGAGACGACAATCCATACGTACGCACGAGCGAGAATATAATTCTATTGATGGTAAAATTGTATGTAATTGTATGGTATATAATATATAAAGAATCATTAAAATGTTATATTTATTATTTACATCAATTATACTTATTATTATACCCATCCAATAAATGAAGTGTTGAATAACAAACTACACCACAACGTGGAGATGGTTAGCCTTACATACACAAGTTTGGAGACTTTGTCATTCATAGGATGGATAGAATAATGAATATGGATGTACCATATTTATAAAAGCATCACATTATGTAGAATTTACTAGAGTTATTATTTTGTTATGGAAAGAATAAAGAAAGGGGAAGTGGAAGAGGAAAAGAACATTGAAAGAGGTGATGAAATTATTACCTCTTCTTCGGGTGCTTCCTTTTGATTTGATCAAAAGGGCTCCTTAGGTTGGATTTCTGATCAATGTAAGACTTATAGGTTGAAGTTAGGGTAGTTGGGAAGATATTTGAGTAGGTTTTGGCTGAGACAAATGGCTATGGAGGTGTTATTTTGAGAGAAGGTGAAGTACCCTTTTATAAGAGAGGTGTGGGTCACTTTTGGAAAAAGTTGAGATATTATTTTATTATAAAATAGTTTTAGGTTTATAATGGCGCAAAAATGAATTTATTTAGAGGATAAAGTGGGAATGGGTCAAAAAAAATAGGTTATAGAAAATTTCAGGTCACCATATTAACCTTATATTTTAGATTTAACTCTTAGTTAAATTGTTTAACTTTTACTATGTCTTCATGTATTTTTATATTTCATGGTTAATAAACATACTATAAAATGCCAAGAGAACCCCAAGTGGTTCATTAATGACATATATATCATTATATAAGTCCTTCTTATGATCCTTATATTTTTAGTACTATTATATAATTTAATGAAATAGTATTTGTTTTAAAAACTCATTTATAACAATTTTGACACCATATGGTATTTTGTTTTTGTGAAAGTCATAAAAAATTTATCACTTCGAACTAAATTTATTTAATAAAACCTAAATTTTCATATTAACCTATAAAATTCATGTAATGAATCAAAATTTTCAATTTACATATATTTTAATATTTCAAATATCAATTATTTTAATCTTTCAGTAATAAGGTAATTACTACATCACCATTGGGTCATAAAAAATATAATTATTTAATATCTAAAAATTAGAAATAAAATAAAATTATGTATGAGATATGTTTATCTTTTTAATGAATATTTATAGTAGAATTTATCTTAAGTATAACTTTATATTAAAAATTGTTTAGTTATTAAAATTTGAGTTTAACACTTTTAACTATTTTTAAAATAAAATAATAATAAATGTCATAATCTAATCCAAGTGAATCAAATAGGATCATATTTTATTCCTAAGGTTTATTTTGGTCGAAAAACACTTATCCAATAGAATTAATACATGTGTTAGGGTAATTATAATATCATTTTACCTTAATTTGCCTATTTACTTTTAACCGTGGTAAACAAAATTCAAAAGTCACTATTCACAAAAAATTAGTTTCATTCTATTGAACCGCGTTTTACTTACTGATGTCAATTACGTCTCTTATATTTTTGAAATTCAGTTCATAGATGTGATAAAGTTAAGTTTCATGAAAATTTGAAAATGTGCCTAGAAGGTGGGTAAAACACGTTAAAAAGGCCAATAAAATTATATATATCTATTCTTATTATAAAATGAATCCAATGAATTACATTGGACGAATATAGGTATTATGTTTCTATTTCGACTTTAATATAAATTTAAATAAAAATAATCATTAATTAATTTTTTTTTGGTTTTTATGTACTATGTAGAGTTTTTTACTATTCACAAAAAATTAAATGCTTTTAGAAAAATAAAAAAAATTCACTCTAAGCTACTTTTGATATTCCGAATCCAAAAGTTAAGTCTATTTTACCAAATTAAAATTTTAGGAATGTCTAATATTAATTTTATTATTATCACAAAAGGATATAAAAAGTAGTTCTTTTAAGAAAATATTTTTTCTAAATATATAAATATTTTAAAAAAACATATACATTTAATTATAAATATGTTTTTTTATGTGAAAACATTATAAATAACAATAAAAATATATTTGTTACTATTAATATCAAAATATTTAATTGATAAATAAAAATACCATTTAAATAATTATAATACTAATGTTTTGTTTCGAAGAAACTCAATCTGGCGTATAACACAAGCCAAGTCAGTGTTGCGTGCAGTATAAGAAATTGACTTACTTTAAAGATGTAACTTACTATGAAATATTGGGGTGTTACATTCTCCCCTCCTTCAATAAATTTCCTCCTCATAATTTGATATTGTTTTAAAAAAATAAAAGTTAAAAAATGGGAAATATCTTTGTGGAAAACCCACATCTCAAATAGGGTTAATAAAATTTGGTTTTAATAAGAGGGAAAAAGAAATGAAAAATTCACCCCAAAATTAGGATTTTGAATAGAAGAACATTAGTGGAAATTTTAGACACATAATTAGGGGGAAAATGAAAATATTTATAGGGAGTGATTAAGGCCATCAATCACGAACAAGTGGAAAATAAATTTACAATTGAGCGCCTCAAAGCCATAAATCTATGATGAAATAAAATATCATTGGTTCATCAAAACATAAATTATTAGGATACAACATTTTTTGTTTTAAGATCCTTTATCTAATTTTTACGAATTAATTTCTTCATAGAATAAGGAAAAAAATACTTAACAAGTAGAGTTCCATCCTTTAACTATTTTCAACCACAAACTCATCTTTAACTCTAAAAGATAATAGAACTCAAAAATATTCTATTTATCCTAATTCTATATGATTTAAAAAAAATGAATTTATAATTCATCTATTAGATCATTTAAAAAATCTACATTATACAAAATAGGACATCACATAGGCCAGTGGTAGGTGATGCCCTCTTGTCGCCCTTCAGTTGCTGGTTCAAGTCTCACGACCATGTCAGATGCGATAGGTTATCACTTGACCTTTGGGTTTCCCTTTTCATAAAAAATACAAAAATAATCCTAAGAAACGTTTTAACCTAAAACAATAGTATCCAATTTCCAACTTAATCCATTCCAACCTTTTGACTTATCCAAAATACTTGTGACCAAACACATAGTCCAAAATATTTATAAGGAAGGTCAACATAACATAATGAAGATATATTTTTCCACATAATAACATGTGTGTACCTTTATCATGTATTCTCTTAAAACATGGTAACACCCTGAATTACCATAAATCCTTATTGATAACATTTATGATCACTTATTTCTTATAGAATACAAGATATATTCCTTATATCCAAAAATTTTGATTAGTCCAATAATGATGGAATAAACAAACCATTAATCAATTCCAAGGTAACCATGTATTTCCCAAAAAGTTTAACATGCTATTGATTCAATTTTCATTGTACCATATGATCCCAAATCCTCAATGAAATAGTAATAAAATATAGTCTTTATTTATTTCCATAATTAATAACCAGTACATCATTGATACAACACTCAAATGATATAGTTCATTAATAAAAATATAATAACACAAATTATTCCTCTTCATATACAGAAGTATCAGAACTTGATTATTATCCAATAGAATCATTTTGGGTATACTCTAATGATTGGTACATTGATTTACATAGTGTTCCAACTCTTTTCAGATGAAGCATTGTACATTTGAAACCTTTTTATTACCCTTTCAATCATGTAATTGGTGGCCTTTTTCTCAACACTTATAAAAAACTCTTATTCCCTTCAAGCATTTACCAAGGTGATTCTTTCCATAGTTATCACATATGGGAAAATCCTTCTTTCCTTTATTCTATTTATCCATCTTTCACTCTACCATCCTTTTCATCTTTGGCTTCCCTTCAAAGCCATAGGTCTTCTAGAATTTATTAATTATCTTATTAAAACATGATAATATTTCTTCATATGATGACAATACATGAGAGAATATTTTCCTTATAAATTTTGGCATCAGACCATGAAATATATGATCCTTCTTGCTCTTTAGTTGATGTGTATTGCTGGAGTTCTCATTACTTCTACTGGTAACCATTTCTAAACAAATGGCATACACTAGGTTAGTTTATGAATCATAATGCATAATTCCAAACTTGTAAAATACGAAACATAAATTGAAATGTTTAAGCATATAATCCATAATAATAAAAATATGTTTTCTTTAAGTAATTATTTAATAATAAACCCTTTATAATGGTTTGTAATGAAAATGTGAATTATCCTAAGCCTATCCCCTAGGATTTTTGTAAGAAAAAGTGCAGCAGGGCCCATTTTCGTGCACCAGTTCCAGTTCAATTCTAGCTCAAAACTGTGTTTTTGGGTTTTAACCCAAGATACATTTGTTCCAGAGCCACCTCTACCTGCTCATATCCAGACGGTGATGTATTACATTGAAAAAACACAAAATCACTACATTACCAAAATTTTAAGAAGTTCTTCTCTACTAATATCTGAAGTTTATCTTAGGGTAATGATCTCTAATCTGAATTTATCTAAATCTAGTTTCCAAGGTTTGTACTAAACTTCCTCTGATACCAACTGTAATTCCCCGACCCTTGTTACCCATAGTTGGTGCATTATTACATAAAAGTTTCATGATCAAAATATATCAAGTCCTGAAAGGCCGATTTCTTTTGTAGCCTTGGAGTTTTTAGATACATACATAAATATTACATTACATCATGAAATAAAAAAACATTGTGTCCTATTTGAACACACTCATATCCTTTGGCATATCCCTATAGGTTAATCATAATATATTTCTTCAAATACAAGGAAAAAAGAAAACATAAGAAAGGGGTGAGATCAGATGCTCAGTAAGGATAACTATATAGTGGAAACTATCATAAATAAGGATAAACATTTAAGGAAATTTATGAGAATAAAACACCAGACTTCTAAACTTATACTTCGACATAATATGGAAAATATAAATCAAATAATGCTAGTTACTTACTAACATGGATATTATACTAGTCTAAAATAACATGTAACATCAATTGATAATTTCATAATGGTGGAATGCATAATGTCGGACATCATAATCACGTAGTCAAGGCCTCATGCCAAGATTAAAAATAATATTTTGCCAAGGCCTTGTTCCAAGACACTAGGTTGTCTAACGAGACCTACCAATGCATACTTGAGTTATAGCGGGCTCCACCTATCACTTTCTAAGTCCAATTCATTCATAATATGAAAAGGATAGAACATAACATAAACATTCATATTAAAACTAGAATAAAAAATGTTAATAAATTAACTATAAATAATTAATGGTATAAAAAATAACACATCCATAGTAAAACATATCACAAAACCTTAAATAAAATATAGAATATTGTATCATAATAAATCAACTTCAAACAAGTGTAAAATCCATTGAAGGATGTTGAAATAGATAAAATCAAAAATATTTGAGATAAATATCTCTTTATATTTTGTAATCATTTAAAGTCACATAATTATAATGGAAAACATTTATTTTGAAAATATTCTTATAATCTTGTAATTAATGCTTCTAAGGTGTTATAATAATGAAAATAGATGCACCTTCCGTATAAGCTAAAAAAACATTGTAAACTTAATTTTTCGAAATGGTCATAAAGTGCCTTGTTTGGAAAACGACAGAAAGATTCCTTTCAATTTTTTTTTATAAAAAGTAAAAAAAGGTATAAATCACTTTAACCCATATTCTAGGAAATAGTAAAAATGTTTTGAAATACATTTTTAAGAATCATAGATATGTATTATAAAGAGGTCCCAGTAGAAACTTACGTATAAACAACCTCAGATAAAAAAGAAATTATAAAATTAACCCTTACCTTGTACATTTCCTTGGTTGAGGGTACGTTAAGATCCTGTATAATAGTTAAATCATTATTATTAAATTATATAGGAAACACATACATAAATATGATATCATATATGATCTTCTAATATTTATTTGTTAATAATATTTCAGTAGTATCATTGTTTTGGGTGTCAACTGATTCATTTTCATTTGTATGTTTTGTTAAGTTAGTCATGATTTTTATGGATATAATGTATATGATTCATATATTTAATGATAATATGTTCTAATTTTTTTTTAATCATAAAATTAAATTTTTTATGAATAGTTATGATGAGGAATGAATCTCATCGCGTTCGTGGAGACGGTAATCAATACGTACCCACGAGCAAAAATATCACTCTAATGATGATAAAATAGTATAAAATTGGATGGTATATAATATATAAAAATTCATTAAAATGTTATTTTTATTATTTAAATCAATTATACTCATTATTACACCCATCCAAATAATTAAGTGTTGAATAACAAACTACACCACAAAGTGGAGATGGTAAGCTGCACTTACGCACATATGGTCACTTTATCATTCATAGGATGGATAGAATAATGTATATGGTTGTACCATATTTATAATTACATCACATTATGTTGAAGAATTTGGAGTTATGTTTTTTGGTATGGAAACAACAAATAAAGAGGAAGTGGAAGAAGAAAACAACTTTCAAAGATGTGATGAAATTATTACCTCTTCTTCAGGCCCTTCCTTGTGATTTGATCAAAAGGGATCCTTAGGATGGAATTATTATCAAACTAAGGACTCTTGGTTGAAGTTAGGGTAGTTGGGAAGATATTTGAGCAGGGTTTGTCTGAGCCAAATGTCTTTGGAGGTGTGATTTTGTGAGATGGTGAAGTACCCTTTTATAAGAGAGGTGAGGGTCACATAAAGAAAATCATGAAATTTTATTTTATTATAAAATAATTTTGGGTTTATAATGGCTCCAAATGGTTTTATTTCGAGGATAAGGTGGGGATTGGTAGAAATCCTCTCATCTAATAGGTTTTAAACATCTTGTGGTGACCATATTAACCTTATCTTTTAGATTTAACTCGTAGTTAAGTAGTTTAACTTTTACCATGTATTATTGTATTTTTATATTACACGGTTAATAAAATTTCTATAAAATTCCCATCAAACCCCATTGTGTCAATTTTGACACTATTTGGTATTTGGTTTTTTTGAAAGTCATAACAACTTTATCATATCGAAAAAAATTATTTAATCACCCCTAACATTCCATATTAACCTATAAAATTCGTGGAATTCATCAAAAGTCTCAATTTAAATTTATTTTATTATTTAAAATATAAATTATTTTAATCATTCATTAATATGGTAATTACTGCATCCTAATTGTGTCATAAATAAATTTAATTATTTAATGTCGAAAAATTATAAATAAAATACCATTATCTAGGAAATATTTTTATATTTATAATGAATACTTATAGTCCAATTTATCTTATGTATAACCCTATATTAAAAATGGTTTAGTTATTAAGATTTTAATTTAACACTTTTAACTCTTCTTTAAATAAAATAATAATAAATGTCCTTATATAATCTACGTGGATCAAAGATGATCATATTTTATTACTAAGGTTGATTTTGGCCGAAAAACACTTATCCAATAGAATTAGGAAATGTGTTAGGGTAGTTATAATATCATTTTTACCTTTAATTACCCTATTTAATTTTAAATGTGGAAAATAAAATTCAAAAGTTACTATTTACCATAAATTATTTTTATCCTATTTGCAAATGTGCCTAGAAGGTGGGTAAAAGACGGGAAAAAGATCAATAAAATTTTATATATCCAATCTTATTATAAATTGAATCTAATGAATTAAATTTGACAAATATAGGCATTATGTATCTATTTTAACTTTAAAAATAAATTTAAATAAAAATAATTATTAATGAAATAAAAAGTCGGTGTTTATTTACTATGCAATATTTTTCACTATTCGTCAAAAATTGAAAGTTTTCAGAAAATTACCAAAAATTCACCCTAACCTAATTTTGATATTCCGAATTCAAAAATGAAGTCAATTTTACCAAATTCAATATTTAGGAGTTTCTAATATTAATATAATTATTTTTCACATAAGGACATAAAAAGTAGTTCTTTTAAGAAAATAGTTTTTCTAAATATATAACTATTTTAACAAAATATATACATTTCATTATAAATATGTTTTATTTATGTGAAATGATTATAAATAAGAATAAAAATTTAATTCTTACAATTACTATTACAATATTGAATTGTCGTTTAAATTGTTATAATATTAATGTGTTGTTTCGCAGAAACTAAATCTTGTATATAATGCAAGCCAAGTTGGTGTTGCGTGTAGTATAAGCTATTGACTTACATTAAAGATACAACTTACTATGAAATCTTGAGGTGTTACAAGATACCTTTACAAAGATAGAAAATAATGTTGTATACTACATACATAATCCAAAGAGAAATATTGACATTTTCTTCGATGGGATTAAGAAAATTCAGTGAAGGGCACCAGTCTGACAAAATTTATCATCATGTAAAGATATAGTATCATGTTTTATCAAGTCAGAGAAGTAAGTTTTCATGTATTATGATGTCTAAAGAAAGAAAGATCAGGAGAGGATGACAACGATAAAGATCTATAAAGGGAAGAAGGGAAAGAAGGATTTTCCCACATGTGATAATTATCGAAGGAAACACCCTGGACCTTTCTTGAAGGGAATGCGAGTTTGCTACAAGTTTGAAGAGAAATCCAACTAGAATCATGACTTTAGGGGAACGAAAGATGTCATCCAATGTTCACTACATGAATTTATACTATTTGAAATAGTTCAATTGCGACGGGAGTAGGGCCTGTCGCAAATAGTTTATTGAAAAATACTATTTTTGATGAGAATTTTGGCCAGTTGCAAATAGTCTACAAAAAGAGGTTTTTGTGACGGTCTATTGCAAACACCTTTGGCACACCTTGTGCATCTTAGGATTAGAAGAGTATTTTCCACAGGGGGATAAACTCCCATCACAAATACACTTCACGGGTTTCTATTATTTGCGACACGAGAGGATCCTCATCACAAATAATATGTAAGTAGGATATTATTTGTGATGGGCCATCACAAATAATGTGTCGACATGATAGTATTTGCGAAGCGTCTCATCAAAAATAGTATCTTTCATCACCGCCTCAATTAATAACCATCTAACTATTTACGATGAGACCCATCAAAAATACCTTTGTCACAAATGACGTAACCTATATATACCCTAATCCTATTTTTTTTTTTTCACATTTCACAATTTTCTCAACTCCTCTCTCCTCATCTGCTCTCATATTTCTCGTTCAGTTTTTTCAATGTTTTATATTTTACAGCAAAGAATGTTTCAAGACTAGCATCCAAAGAAAGATTTAGTTGTAAGGTATTTATTTGTTGCATTTATTTTTTTGTTAATTATTTTTATTTTATATTAGTCTAAACTATTTTTAATTAGCGGTAACCAAATTAAATTAGAATTAGATAGTTTTATTTTGCATTATTTATTTATACAAATATGTTGTTTCATTAAGATTTAATGATTTTATTTAAATGTGAATAGTATTAATTTGTATTAATTTGGCTCAAT
This sequence comes from Viscum album, assembly GCA_963277665.1. Lineage (NCBI taxonomy): Eukaryota > Viridiplantae > Streptophyta > Magnoliopsida > Santalales > Viscaceae > Viscum > Viscum album. Next base: position 651,140,679 of record OY728119.1, read on the forward strand.
TATCATTAATTAATAATAATTATGTGAAATTATTATTAATTAGTATAAATTATTATTAATTAGTATTAATTAGTAATAAATAGTAATAAATAGTAATAAGTAGTAATAAATAGAAATAAATAGTAATAATTTGTAAGAAATTATAATAAATTGGAATAATTAGAAGTAATTAGTGGTAATTACTGCTAATTAGCGATAGTTAATAATAATTAATAATATTTATAATAATTAGTAATAATTTGTAACAATTAGTAATAACTAGTAATAATAAGTAATTATAGGAAATAACTAGAAATAAATAGTAATAATCACTAATAAAAATTAATAAATAGTAATAAATAGTAATAATTATTAATAGTCTGTAATAATTTGTAATAATTAGTAATAATTAGTAATAATTAGTGATAATTAGTAATAATTAGACATAATTAGTAATAATTAGTAATAAACAGTAATAAACATTAATATTTGGCGGTAAATAGTAATAAATTTTGGTAAATAGTAATTAATACCATTAATTAGTAATAATTAGTTGTAATTAGTAAAAAATAGAAGTAATTAGCTATAATTAGCCATAATTAGAAAATATTAGTGATAATTTGGAAAATTAGTGATAGTTAGCTAGAATTAGCAATAATTATCTATAATTAAAAGTAATTAGTTTTAATTAGCGGTAATTAGTAAAAAATATCGATAATTCAATATAATTATTATAAATTTACGGTAATTAGTAAAAAATTGTTATAAAATAAAATAAATTAGTAATTATATGTGGTTTTTAGCAGTAATTAGTAATAATTAGCATTAATTAGTTATAATTAGTGGTAATTAGTAAAAATTATTGGTAATTAATATAAAATTATTATAAACTAATAAAAATTATTAATAACAAGTGGTAATTGGCTGTAATTAGTAATAATTAAATATAATTAGTAATAATTAGTAATAATTAGTAAAAAAGAGGTAATTAGTAAAAATTTATAATAATTAGTATTAATCAGCAGAAATTAGAAAAAACTAGCAAAATATAAATATTAGTATTAAAAATTATCAGTAATTAGTAAAAATTGTTATAAATTAATAAAACATTAGCAACAATAAGTGGTAATTAGTAGTAATTAGTAATAGTTCATGATAATTTGTAATAATTAGCAGTAATTAGTAAAAATATGTGGTAATTAGTGAAAAATAGTGTAAATTAGTAATAATTAGAGGGAATTAGTGAAAATTTTCATAAGTTAATAAAAATTAGTGAAAGTTAGTAAAACATAACAGTAATTAGTAAATATAGTGGTAATTAGTATTAAACTGTAGGAATTAGTAAAAATTAGCGATAAATAAATATAGTTTTAAAAAATTAGAGGTAATTAGTAAAACATTGTTATAAAGTAAAAACAATTAGTAATAATAAGTGGTAATTTACAATAATTTTTAATAATTATAAGTAATTAGTTATATTTTTCTTTAATTAGTATTAAATAGGACTAATTAGTTATAATTAGAAATAATTAGTAATAAAATATTATAAACTAATAAAAATTAGTAATAAATAATAATAATTAGTAATAACTAGTAATAATTTGTATTAATTAGTTTTAATTTGTAATAATTAGTATTAAATGGTTTTAACTGGTATTAATTGTAATAAAATGAAAAAAATTGTACTGATTAGTGGTATTTGGTAATAATCAGTGGTACTTTTTAATAATTTGTGGTAATTAGTATAATTTATCATAAATTACTAATGATTATTATAAATTTTAAACATTTTACAATAAATCACTTTTAAATAATAATTTTGTTTATAAATTTATAAAATGGTGAAAGTAAAATAGGTCTTCAATTTTCAGGCAACGAGGAATAAAAAATTTGTACATACATGATTGACACAAATTAGTTATTTCTCATAGATTGAATATTATTAATTCTATGATTTACACCTTTTTTCAATTTGTAATATATATTCCTTAATTTATTACAATTTATAATATTTTTTATAAATTTTAAAAAAAATATGATAATATTATCGGTAATTAGTAATAATTAGTAATAATTTTCATCCCATGAGTAATAATAAATTTGTACATGCATGGTTGAAAAAAATTAGTAATTACCAACTTATTCCACCCACAAATTTGTACATACATGGTTGATATAAATTAGTAGTGACCAATTTACATCAACCAACTCCAAATCTGTCACTAGGTTGCCAAAACCTGGATAGATATGATGTGACACGTTAATGGAAGTAGTAGTATGAGGAGGAGGAACGTCGATGACATGAAATAATTAACATAAATTGGTGTAATGAAAAATTTTAGTCATGGTTAAAATAGATTGGTTTTGTCACCAGATGATTGAAAATCTATGATTTATACCTTTTAGTAAATCATATAATTTAAAATCATCAGGTGATTAGAAATAACCAATTTATGCCAACAATGTACAAATTTATCATTAGGTCACTATAATTGGTACAAAAATGTTGTGAAGCATCGATAAAAGTAGCCAAAACATGAGCATGAGATACGTTGATGATAGGACATGGTTGACTTATATTGGTGCAGTGAAAAATTTGGGGATGGTTGTTATAAATTTGTTTTGTCACCTGAATATTGTGAAATCTATGATTTAATTTTTTTTAGTGAATCATAGAACGTCTAATATTAGGGTGATTAGAAAAATTTAGTAAAACATTGTGGTAATTAGTAATGATTATTAGAAACAAATTTTAAATCATGATAAATAGTAAAAAGTAACGTTCACTAGATATAATCAGTGGAAAATATATAAAATTGGAAATATTTAAAAGTACATTTTGATTGTATTAATTTTTACTCTTTTTTGGATAATCTGTTTCTTATATCAAATTAATCATGAAATATTTATTTATTTTATATTAATTTTTGTAATATGAAGAAAGGAAGTTGACAACAGTCTTTATTACAAGACTGTGATTTGATAAATCATCGTAATAATCCAAACAGTTCAAGTGTAAGTCCTGTATATATTGAGGGTGTTTATGCTTTTTAATTATTTGTATCATCAAAACCAAAAGTTGTTTTAGAAGGGACAATTAAGTGTCTATGAAAGACATCTGATGCATGGAGTTTTGACACATTTGAAAATGTTGGGGGTTATCTATTATAATTTGTTTTATGAAATGATTATGTTTTTTAGGTATCAACATGGTGAACATAGTTTCGATGAAGATACTAATAATTTGGTTCCAGATCCATAAGAGTTTCAAAACTTTGTACATAATGTGTTTGGTCCTTTTTTTCAAAAAACTAAAACATTGGATGATGTTTATTTAACTATAGAGTTGTAACCATCACAATTTTATGAGTTCTTGAAGTCTTCTGAAGATGCCTTATGTATTGGTTGCAAGATAATAAAATTTGAAGTGTTTGAAAAATTTATGGATACTAAATTAGATAATGGAATTTTAAATAGATATTTTGATAATATATTCTATTTTGTTAATGCACTGTTACCTCGATGAAATGTGTTGGTAAAAACTTTCTATAAGAGGATGAGTCTTTTTCTTAATTTGGGGTTTGGTTATCTGAATATTCATGCATGTTAAAATGATTTTATCTTATATTATGCTGAAAATGAGTCATTAGTTAGGTTTACTACATGTGGAAAATTTTGGTACAAAGAGGATAAACTAGGGAAGTTTGGATTGATTCCTATAAAATAGTTGAGTTTTTTCGTGACTATACCCAGATTGCAGCGTTTATTTGTGTCTTAGAACAAAACATCATTGATGTCATGGTAAAAAACCAATATTTCAATTGGTAAAGTCTTAAACAATCATGTTTATGGAGGTTCGTGGAAACATTCTGACCAATTACATCTGTCTTTTTCTTCAAAAGATTGAAATGTGTAACTGGGTCTTTCTACTGATGGTTTATGTTCATTTGGTTATAATGGTAGTCAATATTCTTATTGTATTATCTTTATAACACTATACAATTTTCCTTCTTGAATGTTCATGAATTATCCATATATCTTTTTTACCTTATTAATTCCAAGACATTCGAAAAATAATTTCAATGTATATTTGAATCAATTGATTGATGTGTTAAATTTATTGTAGATTAATGGTGATAGTATGTATGATGTTACTGAGAAATATAATTTCCCACTAAAATATGCATTGATGTGGACAATTAGTTAATTCCCAGCATATGGCATGTTTTATGGTTGAAGTAGAAATGGTCCAAAATCATTTCCTTACTACACGAGAGATAGTAAATCTGTTATGTTCATTAATGGAAGAAAACCTTTTCTCTTCAACTATCATCGGAGATTTATTCCTAATGATCATCTTATTTAGAGGAAAAGATATCATTTCATAGAAGACAAAATTGAAAGAGATGGACTTCCAAAAATGATCTCAGGTATTGAGTTAAAATTCATTGTATCTTCATTACCTTCCATTACATTTGGACCAACTATAAACGAATAGAAAATTGATGGCTTTGGGGAATAACAAAGTTGGATAAAACAGATTTTTTTGGGATTTTACATATTAGTATGATTTTTTGGCTCATAACATGGTAGATTTCATGCATATTGAGATGAAAATTTTTATAATATATTTATACTATTTTAGACACACTAGGTAAGCCCAAAGATAATGTAATGGAACGATTTGATCTTACCCAAATTTTTAGGTGACCAGAACTTGAACTATTTGAAAATGAAAGATCCTGAAAGCTAATGAATCAAAAACAGGCTTATATAGTTTCTAAAGAAAATCATTTATTATATTTCTATTTGACTGTATATTTGAGGCTTCTAGGTGGTTATGATTCCAATTTGGATTGATGTGTCAGAAATGGTCAAATTACTAGATCAAAAATCCATAAATATCACGTTATAATAAAAAGAAATATTCTAATTATATTTATTGGTTTGTTAAATTCTATGCAATGGGATCCACTAAAAGTGATATCATATTTTTTCTGAGAAATTTCTGTAGTGACAACACACTATGATGCACTAAGTGGATTAAAATAAGATGTTGTTTTAATTTTATGTAAATTGGAAAAAATATTCCCACTGGATTTCATTGACTCAATGGAACATTTTATATTAATTTTTTTGGCATGAAAAAAATGTGTAGGACTGATACAGTTTCAGTTAATGTACCCACTAAAGATATTCATGAAAAAATAGATGAAAAAATACAGAATAAAGCACCAGTTGAAGGATAAATTGAAGAAGCTTATTTTTAGGAGGAATTTTTTTTGCTGTCATTATTTTCAATCTGAATATCCCTTAAAACATAACCACATGGAATGTAACAAGGGAAATGTCACTGATGAAATATATAATAAATTTTCAGTTTTTAATCTACCGAACTTGGCTTTGGTGGAGTTCTTGAATGATGGATTTTAGATGATGAACAACAAAAAGATCATATATATATTATACTCAACTATGAAAGAAATGAAACCATTTGTACTATGAGTGCTCATATTACTTATTCTATAATCTTTGTTATAATAAATTAATATTATTTTATTTTTAGATTATATTATAATCATATCAAGAAAAAATTTCCATAAATTATAGTAGTTTCCCATGAAGAGCGTCGACAAAATAATTTTTCCTATAGGTTTCAAAAATTGGTAAACTAAATAATAAATAGTTTAACATATAAAATTAATGTATTACTTGTTATAAATTTTTTTTTTAAATTTTCAGATCACAACATGATGATAAAATTGATAATCGATTATGTGTATTATGTATCCCATCATCCAAAATGGTTAAATACTATAATGAAAATATGGTGAATGGTTTTTGATTTCATACACATGCATATGGGGAATAAATAAAAACAATGAATAATGTTGTTTGTTTGAGAGGATCTCATCACAAGGAATTGATGTTGACTTTTATTTCATGCTGTAAGAAATAATTGAATTGTGTTATATGGGACATAATTATATACTTATGTTTAAATGTTTGTGGTTGAATACTAAGAGAGTCTTATGTGTTCATCCATGCCATGAAATCATTGTTATTAAATCTAGAAGCCTTCTGACAGTAAATTAACCATTTTTATTATCTCATGAGGAATATCAAATTTATTATGTAAATTATTATGCTACTTTAAGAGTGTAAAGTGATTGGTGGGGAATAATAAAAATGAAATCTCATGATAATCAGTTTATTCAAAGTGAATGTGGTTTCACTGAAGTGCATGGAATTAATTTATTTAAGAGACTAGTCAAAATCCATCTTTTCTATGGAGAGACATTAATATCAATGATGACACCCCATAGTTATGGTTCGATGGTGACGATGATGTTATTTATGTAACAAATGAATTTGAAATGGAAAGAGATGATGAAACTAAAACTCATATGGAAATTAATGATATTGGGGAGGAATATGAAGATATTGACATCGTCATATACAAAGATGAGGATGGAGATGAATATTGACACAGTAAAATGCTATTTATAATCATATAATATATATATATATATATATATAATATTTCTTTTAAACTATTTTCTAACAAAAGTAATTTCATGTTTTAGATGGAGTCTTATATGTTTAATGAGTTGGAGGAGGCTAATCTACCTGGTTAAGAGCATGATGTTGAATCATCATACCCTCAGACTGCTAGCCATTCAAGGATAACTCGGAGGGGTTGTGGTCTTGGAAGATTACTGATTCCTAACCCTAACCCTGAGTGACTTCCACATATTGAATTCTATCCATGCATGTTGAGATATGTTTACTTATATATTTTAGTTTGTTTTCATTAATTATCATAAATTTATTTATATAGTAATTGCTTGGTTATTTGTTCTATTTTTTCACATTTTTCACATATATTTGTTGGACATGGGAGTTCTATATTGAAGAATTATTTTTTCATAGTATGGGTTACATGGTATTAGATTCCCACTGGTGTTTAGCACCACGTGTTCGATCATTGGATGGTAATTAAATATATAATACTTATTTTGAAACGTATTTAATTAATAACATGACATTATTAATTATTTGTATTTTTTATGGTATCTCATCGATGATAGAATGCGTGACTCTATTTAGGAGGCATGGGAGGACTGTATGCATGAAAATTGTCACCAGTTGTTTTATAATTTGAGGAGGACAACAATGAGGAATGTAGGAGTCACAGTGTTTAATCAGTTTTGTTTTTCCCACCGGCCTGATTACGTTTCATCTCATGTTTTGGATGGATTATTTTCAGACATTATAAGTGGTCGTTTCTATAGGAGATCATCAGTAGGTGGAAAAAATTAGGCGAGACATGAGGTGACACAATGAGATAATAGTCGTACATTCAGTATGCATAGAAAACATATAGTAAATACATTTTTTTAAATAATATATATAACTTTGAATGTGAACTATTTAATTTAAAATTAAATGGAAAAAATATTTCTACTATTTTAATTTTAAATTGTAATTAAAGGAGTCATATGAGCTCACGAAGTCTGAAATATAAACTAAGGGTTAAGACAAGAACAAGGATCAGACTAGTACTGCAAGATTTTATGATGTAGTATGGATATAGGTGACCGAGTATGCTTTCAAGAAAGGATGAGTTGTTAGTATCATCTCTCAGTAGATGATTGTGAGTTATTATGGTACTGTTGTGATGTCATCATGCATATAGAGAGGAGATTGTGGAGAGACAACATCAACTACTGCACAATTGAGAAGAAACAATGAGCTCAGGGTGATATTATAGAGAGTATGCATAGGGAATAGGAAGAGCTCCATCGAGAGCAGTAGGAAGTGATGTATCGATGACAGCAACAATAGTATAAGCAGATGATGGAGTACATGAAATGTTTGAATCATGGTTTAGGGATGTATTTCTCTCATATAGCTCCTCCATATTACCCTCACATTTAGTAAATTATTTAATTTTTATGATAAACATTTAAATTTAAAATTTTATTGCAATATTTTTATTATTCCACATATTTATATTTCTATATAGTTTGTTTTTTATATTTTTGGGAATACTATTTTTTTTAAAATTTTATTATTTTTATTATTATATTATTTATTTATTATTCTTATTTTTATATAATATTATTTCTTATTATTATTATTATTATTATTATTATTTTATATTGTTGTGAATATTGTGTTTTTTATAATTTTTTTATTTTAATTAAATGTTTACTAATTTTGTTAGTTATTAATAATAATATTATTCCATATTTTATTATAATATTACTTTATTATTATTTTATTATTTTATTAAATTTTATTACCAATAATTTTATTATTATTAATTGTTTTAGTTTTTTGTGAAATGCCTGTTGCAAATAATTATTTGTGAGGGTCCCATCAAAAATATTTAATTGTGATGGGCCCATCAAAAAATGATTTTCAAAAAACCTGAATAAACTATTTGTGATGGACCATAAATAAAATTTATTTTTGACGCTATTTTCAGGGACAGATCAATTGCAATGGGACCCCATCGCAAATGAGCTTTTGCGATAGGACCCCGTCGCAAGTGACCTTTTGTGACGGGAACCCGTCATAGTTTCTTAGTCACAAAAGGTTCATTTTCCAATTATGGTTTCTAATATAAAGAGATAGGGCACTATGAAAACGAATTTCCCAGACATCAAGGGAAAATGGATCAGAAGAATCAAAGAGATCAAGGTCAAGCAAATGTTGTTACTATAGTCAAAGTGGAATAATTAAAGTATTTTTTTTGATTAAATTGTTATGTGGTAAAAGTATTTTATAAATTATTTTTTGGTTATAAGAATCATGAGATATATAAGGATTGTACTTCGGTACTTATTCTCTAAGGATTTCAAAGCATGTATATTTTTATTATGGTTCAAAGGTGATCATGGTATTGACATATTTGATATGTGACAATAAGATATAGATTATGTTATTTAGGGAAAATGTAATGTTAAGTTGATTTTATAAATTTAGTGACTTTTCTTATAAATCTTTGGTCTTTGAATTTGGGTAGACATATTTTGGACTTGCCTTAAGATTAACTACTTATGGAATGGATTCTGTTGATCTTTGGATATTATTGATTTTTGATAACATGTTCTAACCATTTTGATCTTAGTAAACATTTTATGGCCGAAGGTGTGAATTGTGGATCTTATGATTCATTAAAGTGATTTATGAATGAAATATTCATATTAAACATTTATTTTCTAGCATAACAGATGATGTGAAAATATATCAAAGCACAACCAAATTAGGGGAATATGATTATGATATAGAAATAAATAAATAAATTTTATTTTATCAAGTTATTATATAGATAGTAAAAGAATCTATGAACTCTAGGAAATAGATTTTGATAGAAAAAGGTAAATTTTTTCATTCCATATATAGAAATAAATGGACTTTTAACCCCTCAAAAACTTATGGTTTTGTGATGGTAAACTTTCTAATGAAAATATTTTCTATCAATCTCCATCAGAAATTGATAGTAATATTTTTATTACATAATTTCACTTTTTGTTAATTTTCCCCTATTCTAAATCTTAATATTTTCGTAATCTTCAAATTTCTCTTTCCCTCTTATTAGGAAGATGTTTTATTAACCATATTTTTTATATCGGTTGTCCATAAAATAATTTTCAAATACCATCCATTGGTTTTCAAAGTGAACAATAAAATTGCGTATACATAATTTATCAAGGGAGTGGATAATGTAACTTCTTGAGTTTTTGAAAGAAAATAAAATTTTTTATAGCATATAATATACAAAACATTGATCTAAAATAAATAAATAAATATTATTATTTAACTCTTATCATTATAACAAAGTTGTTTGAATAGCATGTATGAACAAGATTAACTAAATTAAGAATTCTTTTACACATGTATATGTATAGTAATGAAATATATATATATATATATAATATAAAATATAATGTTTAAAATTCATCATATATGTTTTATATACCTAATATAAAAATAAATCCACTTTTACACATAAAAAGATGTATTTTTATGAAGATAGTTTGTCTCCTTTTAATGACGCACTTATTTTAAAACTAAAATTTTAAACTTTTATAAATTTTATCTGAAACAATAATATTCATTTTTAAATAGAAGTTCAAAAAAAAGTTTGAATTTTATGATATTCATCTAATAAGTTTCATTTTGTTACGAATAGTGAAAAATACTGCATTTTAATTTTAAGCAAAATTTTCATCTGAATAATTTATAATGTTATATTATATTTTAAATTGGGTTTAAAGTAAAATAAGATCAATTATAGATATTTTAATTTATTTAATGTTATTTCAATATATTTATATTAAATTTTGATATAAAAACATTTCTAACTTCTGATGATTTTCACTTTAAAAACCCACCTTCACACTCCATCTATGAGATTAATTTTAAATTAATTTTCTTTAATTTTGTGTTTTTAATTTTAAAAATTTATTTCATATTTGGAATTATATGTTCAACATTTATTAAATCGAACCCTTCTATTTTTGGACAATATTAATAGTAAACTCAGAAATTTTTATTATCCCGGTTATGGGTAAATCTGGTAATTGTGGGTAAAAATAATCTTATAAATATTAGAAAATGACCCTAACACTTGATAATATTTTATTATATAGATTTATTTCATCCCTAAATATTATTGTATTAGTTATGTGAAAACTTATGGCCTTTTTTATGAGAATATAAATTTTATAATATTCTGTTTAAAGAAATGTCAAACTTGTCATACTTTTGTTTTTAACAAGTTGAATATTTTAATATGGGGTTAAATAGGTGATATATTAAATTAAAACTTTATTTCTAAATAAAAAATACTTATATTCATCATGGTAATTTATTTTAATATTTTATGAAATAAATACTTAACTTAAAGGCTTTCACAATGATGATGTGGAAATTCATTAATTAATAGAAACAAAAAATAAATGATATTAATAATATTAAAATAAACATAATTTGAGATAATTAATGTCATACAATAATTTTATAGATTATTGTGAAATTTTAGGGATGTATTAAAAGAATATTTTTTGAAGATATATTGTTTTATTGATATTTTTATAAGTCAATGTAATGAATAATGTCAAAATAGACACTAATGATAATTAATACTAAATAATATTTTATTAAATGATATAAAATTCCTAAAAATATTAAATTATACCAAATTATTTGTATAAAGTTTAAATTTTCATCAATGATCCATTTATGGGTCATTTTTTATTTTATAGTAACTATATTAACCATCAAAGAGTAAAAATCCATGTTTTCATGGTAAGAGTTGATGGGGTTAAATAAGTGTTAAAAACATTCGATAAGGGTATAACCATGACCTAAACTTGTCAAAAAATTACTGGATGAATAATATTAGACCATTAACACCTTAGGTTGTAATTTTAGTAGTTTAATGTACACTTTAACATGAAAATAAATTATTTATTATTTAAATAAAAGATAGATACAAAATGTAACTCTCCCTGTATTTAGTGTCTTTTATGTCCCAACATAGGAAAAAATCAAGATATAAAAGAATATCTATTTTAATCATAATGAAATTATTTTAATTATATAATTTTTTTTGAATTTTTAGAAATTATACAATTACATTAAATTATTATGAAATGGTAATACAATATTTATTTAATTAAAAGAAAAAAATAATTCATTTTAAATGTATTAATTTTGATATATATGGGATTAGTTAATGTGTATAACGAATTTTATAGATCTATAAGATATTTTATAGATGTGTGAAAGAAATAGATTTAAATTCCCACTTTTTCTTGATGTATTTGAAATCATTTTAAATATAGAGTATCATATTTGGAAATAATGATATTTTATTGAATTTATATTTTATAAAATTATTTAAAAATAAAAAACTGTTAACTAATCACAAAGGGGATAAGATATGGTAAAACATGTATTACACTATCCATTTATAGGCAATTTGGAAGTCTTTGGATCTATAATATCATTATTATATTTTAATATTTTATGTACTTCTTGACATTCCCCTCACCACAATTATCAAAGGTCACCTCCTCCCTCATTTCTTTACAACACTTTTAGCCATATATATAACCAAAATCTAACCATTATCCTTAGTTGTGTTCTAGATGTTATGGTCTTTCCAAAATATCAAACCTATATCCTTTATGAAGAGATTATTGAAGTTCACCGAAGAAGAGGAGGTTAAAGAATGTTGAACTAAAAGAAAATGCAAGGTAAGAGATTTTCATATCACATTTATTTCCATGGGATTAGAAGGTGTAGGATTGAGCATGCTCAGTACACCAAAATTTATTAACAAAAAAGTGAATAGTGTAAGAGGGAAGAGATAAGGTCAAGCAACCCACACTGAAAAAAACTAAATATCAAAAGGATCAATATCATTACCATACCTATAGCCCAACCCAACACTAGCATCAGCTGATTTCCATTCAGATTATGAATTTTATTGTTGCCTGAAGAGCATGAAATACATCTCCATGAGCCTTTACTGCTCCAAATTAATTTGATCCCTAGAATAATACCTAATGTACCAACCCCTATTAGGATCAACATAGATCATTTTTTAAGATTTATAAGAGGACCTAGTAGACAAAAACCATATCATGTAGGAATAATCATTCCTCATCATTCTCCTTGGGGGACTAGAAATGAATCCATCTTTATAAATCACATTTTTCCTCCCATGTGTAATGATATCACTAACCAAGGAATTACTACAAGTCAAGGCTTTAGAAATATTACTTTTAGACATTTTATCATCATTGGTAACATCCTCCCATCTCTAAAAAATTCATGAACAACTATGAATGTTCTGAATCACCTATTGAAAATTAATTTTTTTATGTAGGTTCTAGGATCCCCATCTCCTAGATCCTATAATGGCATATAAAAATCACTTGGCTGCATAAATCCACATCTCATACACTACAGTTACAAATTAGTTTCCTCCAGAACCAAACAATGAGAAACTTCAGCAGTAACTGGTTCACCACAGACCCCTTAATTCATCACTGAAATCAGTAACATCATCACATTCAACTTATTAAAAAGTGGTAAGGGATTATTTAAAAATATAATTTTTTGTGATTGTTTATGTTTAAGTCTCCACCTGGTAATATTTATCTCCCATGTTTATGTTATTAATTTTTTTCAAGAATATTTTAATATTCTCTTAAAATTGGTTAAATTCATTTTACCCACGTTTGAATTTTTACAAAATGTTTTGAAAGGAATCTTTATGTATTTTTGAAAACAATTCCCATTTGGATTTTTTTAAAAATTAAAAGGAATAATTGTTTTAATATGTATGACATTAATATAAATTCCCAACATTCTTTAACACTCAAATTTTTTAATTAAACTTTTATTTGTTATAATGGTTATTTTTAAAGAAAATTATTTTCAAACTGTTTTGTAAAATTTTAGTTTTTAAAAAATGAATTTAAAAGTGAAAAGAATATTTTCCTCAATAATGTTTTGTAATGATATTTTTATTCATTAGTAACATCAAATCTTTATTGTACTTATGATCCATAGGAGATATGATTTATTAACATCATTCTTATTCTTTATTCGGATGGTTTATTATCAGTATGACTATGTATGTTCTATTTTGATACCATTCACCTTATTACTCTGAATGGTTTATGAATATTTATATTAATTATAGAAATTTCTCACATTTCATATGATAGTTTTTCAATATGAATGTTTATGTTATTTACGTATCCCCCATTTCATATGAGGAATACATTGGACATAGTAAGTAATGGGAGGGTCCTGCTATAGCCCCTCAATTCATCAGTATGTCTCATGAGACAAATTGAGCCATGTTTTGACCAAGGCCTTACCCATTTATATAAACATATTGGTCAAGGACTTGACATTATTTTTTAGATGTTCCACATTATGCATTCTATTAGTGTGAGATTATTTATTTATATTCCATATGATTATTCTACTAGTAGAATTTCCATGGTTAAATTTCATTCTAATGAGATTATTTATATGGAATTATTTTATCATAATTTTTCCTATAGTATTATTCTAAATTTATTTATTAAATGGTATATGTTTCAGTTAGTTAAATTTCCATAATTTCTTATTCCTATTTATGATAAATTATGTTGTATGTATACCCTTACTGAGAATCTGAACTCCCCCATTTATTATGTTTCACTTTTACCCATGATATGAGGAAGTGTTCTGTGATTCATATGTTGGTTTACACAAATTGGGGATAATTTAATTTTCAAATAAATTCTTTGTATATTTTATATTTAAAATGTAATATGAATTTCAACTTTGTATTTAGTTTACCAACATTACTAAACCATTCGGTCCTTTGTGATGTGATTACTTAAATATTATGATTATATAATAATGTAAGGCACCAGATCTAGGCTACTAGGGTTTTGGTATTTATGCCTTATGTTCGAATTTGGGTTTTTTTGATTATCTTATGCCTGGTCGAAGAAAATGGAAAGTGACACTTTGAGGTGGCGGGTGTTCCTGATTCCTTGGGACAAATAGTGTTGGAGGTGACCAGTGGTGATGCGATCCACCTATTACAAGTAATATTTCCAAGATTTTATCTTATAATATGTTGTGCCACTAGATAAGGTACTATTTTGGGTATTATTTTACATTCTTGTTTCTGGTACATTCTCTTTAAGGTGTCTTGGCATACTAACTTTTATCGTTTTTATTCCATTTTTTTTGGAAAAATAATTCTCTCTTTATTCTTGTATGATTATAGGTCCTAGTCACAAACCCATGGGGATTAGGAAATCCTTTCGAGCTATGTAAAACCTACATTGGTTATCATAATTCCATGGTATCAAGGATGGTTCGTGATAATAACGTCCCCAAACAATACACAACACTTCCCTGAGTACAAATGCCTTGGAAACCCACCTTCTATATCAATATATTGTCCATTCTTCATAACACTAAATTTACTAGATGGTTTCAAAACTTATCTTAATATAACATGTCTTGATCAAGAAGAAAATTTCCCCTATTTATATACTTGAAGACATAACACACATCACCAATAAGAGAAAATGAGGCATATTTAATAAAATCATCAAGGTTTAATCATCACATCATAAAATGAAATAAATAAAGCAAAAACTCAAAATAATTATAGGTAATCAACACACATCTATGTATCATATTCCAAAGTTATCTCCTCCAGGACACCGTACCTCCAAAACATGCAAACAAAGTGGATTGATCTTCCTCACAATTCCTTCTATTGGAGATTTGGAATATATACTAGCCACTCCATGAATGTCGCATCATCCCCGATATCCAAATATCCTATGTCAATGATGTGGAAGTCATCATGATGATAATGTAGAATCCAGGACATGTGAATGTAGTCAAGGATAAATTTTATCCATTATAGGAGTTCCAGCTGATATTCCACATCACCAACATACCCCAAAACCTCAAAAGTCCCAACGAACCCGGGATAAGGATGATAAACCCTACAAAAGCTCTACTGCCCCCATCGAGGGGAAAACATAAGAACACATGATATTCATCCTCAAAATACATGCACCTCCAACTATAATTAGTTTAGTCCATCTAAAGGTCATGTTCCACTGAAATTATTTTCTCGAACCAACTAGATCTTCTCGGTCATGATCTATACTACATCAAGACCAAGAACTGATGACTCCACAACCTCCATCTAGTATAACATAGAATGAAATAAATACCAATAAAATGACCCAACAGATCCATGAAAATGGATGATTGATAGATATTTTAGTCGGGAAACTAATCAACAGTAAGGTTACTTTCCCATGATCCATTAAATTCTAGGATGCAAGATCGTAACATATCATTAAAAATATCTATGGTTCACTCGGTCTGTCCATTATTCTAAGGGTGTAAGTCCACGCAGAGGTGAAAATGGAATCCAAAGGAATAATACAATCCAATCCAAACTCATGAGGTAAAATTATGATCTCAATCAGAGATTATGGTCCTTGTCACTTCGTGAAGGCTAACCACATCATCCAAAAACAACAACACCAAGATAAACATGACACTCAACTCACGAATTTCCAAAAATTTAGAAGACTTCATCAATCGGTCCACTATCTGCCAAACTGAACCACATCATCCGTGATATTAGGGTATCCTAGTGAACAAATCCATCAAGATGTACTCCAATTTCCACTTGGGAATGTCCAAGGGTTGTATCAAACATCCGAGAACACATCATTCCACCTTTACTTTATGAGAAACTAGACACTTATCCATAAAATCTTCCACTAATTGTTTCATCCCAATACACTAAATATATCCCCCCAAAAAATGATAATTTTTGGTCACATCAGGATAAACTACTAAAGGTAATCTATGTCACTCATGGAGTTCTTCCACATATATTTCCAATGAGACAAACATCATCCCTTGAAACAACATCCAATTTCTTACATCCTATGAATATCCCTCTAGAGCATCATAATGGACAACATGGAAATTAATCACCACTACCTCTAAGTATCCACATTGATTCTCCTTCACACACCATGTAAATGATGACTCCAAAGTGATTTGATGAAGATAGCCTTGGCCACTAATCTCCCCAACATCAAGATGCATCACTGAAAGTTCCTATATCCCCTTACAAACATCGATAGACTCTGGAACAACATCTCATTAGGACATCTAATTTAGTTAATTTATAATGAAATTCCCCTTTCTCAGGGTTTAAGAGATCTAAAAATCATAATCCTAGAGAAACTTCATCCAACTCTATTGATATAGATTCAAATTGTGTTGAGATAAGACATATTTCAAGCTCTTGTGGTCTGTGAAAATGAAAAAGCACTCACTGATGAGGAAATTCCACAAAAAATCAACACATACACAAGTGCTGCTAGACCAGACTGTGTGTGGAATAATTAATCTCATGGATATGTAATTTCATAATCCCATAAGAGACCACCACTCTCTACTTCATTACGAAACACCTCAAGCACATACGAAAAGCATCACATAAACCTCAAACATCACACCCTCCTCTGGAAACCGAAGCACCAGAGCACTAATCAACTTCTAATTTTGGAAACCAAATTCCCCTTTGTATTAATCAGTTCATAAAAGGGACATGTCCTTACTGGTCAAATATGTCAGCAGGGATGATGCACAAGGGATATTGGACACAAAAATCCGATAATATCCAACGAGACCAAAAAAATTGCAAATGTATGCCACATTATTTGGCAAGGCCTAAAAATCAACCGACTCAATATTTGGTAGTTCTATGGACACACCATTCCAAGACACCACCTGGCAAATAAAATACACATATTTTATCCAAAAAATTCACTTGGATATCTTCTCATGGATCTGGTGGTGTCAAAGGAACTGAAAAATTACTCTAAGATGATTGACATGATCCTCTTTTGTCATCATGTATATTTGGATAGCATCAATGAACATGACGAAAAACTGGTCTAAGAACTCATAGAATATGAATTTCTTGATCCCCGTGACAACGATAGTTCATTCGTGGCACCAAATGACATGAATAAAAACTCGAAGTGTCTATACCTGTACCTAAAGGTAGTGTTTGGAATTTCATCATCCTTCGACTTCATATGGTGATATCTAGACTAAAATCTGATCTTAAAAAAATATGGAACCTCTAATCTTGTTGAACAGATCTTCAATCCTCAGAATAGGGTAATAATTCTTGACCGTAATCTATTTCAACCTCTGTTATTGTATGAAAAACCTCAGACTACAACCAACCTTCCTGGAGAACAAAATAGGAGCACCATAAGAAGATACACTAGGTTGGATGAAACCCATTTTTATCAGATCATTCACCTGAAACATAAAATCCCATAGTTCTATAGGTTCCATTCGATATGGAACCATTAAACCAGATACATGACCAGTTACAACTCTTTCTCATAATCGACATAACATATGGGGGACTTTCATAACCTAATACTAAAAAAATATAGGAACTATTACAAAACTCTGGTAATATCCCCTATCTATTCTTCCACTGATACCTCCACCAACTAAAAAAAGGCTCCACTTTCCTTCCACCCATATGATAACCTCACTCCCCAATGGAAACACCTCATGATCCCTCCATATCATAAAATTAAACAATCATATGAATGATTTAAATGAATGAAAACATTAAATAAAACCAATTTATACTAAGTATGACATTATTGGGATATATCTGTAGTAGAAGGAAATCTCCCATTTACAGGTGCTTCCTTATCCCCAGTTTACATCCCTTAATCACATAAAAGAAAGCGGAATGACCTATAACCAGCATAGATAACACCAGGGGAACATAAAGTCTCTAAAAATATAGTCCCTAGGCATTGGATAAAGAATAATAAAAAAGGATTGTTAGGCTCCTTAATCAAACAATGAACAAAAAGGAGAATACTATAAACTTCTTTTACCTCTGACAACCTCAGGCCATACTAGTGCCCCTTCCTATGATGCATGCATATGACCACACCTAGTTCCTCTATCTCTCTACTATCATCCACCAAAAACATGCTATTTACTAGGTACCTATGGATAGGGACCATGAGAAGGAATACACTTCCAACACAGTCTATCATCAACTTCTGAAAAAGCACTGAAAATCCATTCTATTGGAACTACCATAGAGGAAATTGTTGTTGCTGAAAAAAGGTCCTAAACTCCCATCTGAAACTGGCCTCCCCAAGTGGTTGTACACTTATCATAGTGGCATTCATGCCCCCTATAAAACATATCTTGTGAAAAAACCCCCATCATATTCTTAGAATTCACCTACCCTTGAAAGATGGGAAAGGATCTTCCATTGTCGGATAACCACTGGTTGAAACATAGAATGCCTGAACATCCACAACTCAATGCCTAAAGATCCAATCCTTGAGACACCCCACTAGAAACCTTATCAAGGATCACCTAGTATAGAAAACAATCATTTGATAACCTCCACCTTCTTCTGCACTTCTTTTTGTATATAAATAATAAATGGGGTGACTGTATACCAAATCATTAGGTGAAAAGCCTCCTGTAGATGTCGTGATCTGGACTCATCTCCAAAGACATCCCAAGAAAAGCACAATAGGTCCTAGAACTTGATCCCAAGATCCTGTAAACTATATATCATATTATTAAGGGAGATTAACTCCTACCAATTCAAAATATTTGTCTTTGATGACAATAATTTTGAAAGGCACTCCTTATAAAAGTATGGCCACAACACATCCACCGCCTTATGGTCACCAAGATACAATGTCCACCACTAACATACAAGTCCTCATGACTAAATGGAAATGACACCCAAAAAACATCCTAACCTCATATTATACTAAAAGTGACATTGATCTCCTCCAACCAGGGATACACCTCCATATCTGAGATTCTCCCCTCATACTTCCCCAATCTATCCCACTAAAAGGCATGGAAATCCCTCTTCCATGCCCCGTCCTCCTATATCAATCCAATCCAACAGTTATGAAACAGATCAATCTTTTGAACCTATACTACTTGATATACTTGACGATGAAGACTAGGATCCATTATTAAAAATAAATAAGGAATATTAAGCCCATTGGAATGGAATTTTATGAAGGTTTAATTAATTAATTCAATTTATTTCCCATAATCACAAAAATATGACAATAATACAACCAATAATAATGAATGTACCTTTCACAGGTCTCTACCTTTCAAATAGGTCCACAACACTTATCCATTAAATAAACTCAGATTCCTTGCATCAAATCATGGGGGGACATAAAATCCCATGTCCTAATCTATCTCTCTAGCCTACGTCACGCACCATGGTCAATTGGAACTGTTTACCTACTAACCCATGTACTCCTCATAGTTCCTAACTCAAAACTCCACCATATATCTCAACAAAAACCTTTGATACCACTTTATCATCACCTCATCCTATAAAGGGCACCCCTATTTGGATAAGAATAAAGGAAGAGAGATGATGAATCATGATTCCCACCTCCAGCATGCCCTGTGTTGGAGACAACCACCAAGGGTATAAAAATGTCATATATCGAAGGAATTTCCCAATATTATATAGTAGGATAGGAATATAGGATAAAAATCCCCAAGAAAATCCAACACATAATATAAAAGTATACCCAAAACCATCCCAAAATGCATGAAAAATACTAATATATACAATAAAAGTATCAAAGTTAATACCAAAACATAATTCCTATAGATTGAATCAAAAATACCTCAAAAAACCAAGATAGTAATGTCCAGCTCGTCCCCTAATGTCCTCCTAGAAACCGGAAAATATTATATATATATATATAACGAGTATAGAATGTATAATTAGTAGGATCATACCCACGGTCTCAACTACACATTTAAAAAGACCATACTAATGTGACAATGAATAAACAGATGAACCAACAAGCACCTAATAAATTCAACCGACCAAACCTAGACTCACCATGGCCTAATCACCAAATCATGTATCTCATATTATTATAGTTTTGAAAAAGAAAAAAAAAGGATAACCAATAGTGATTCCCCACTGATTTTCCACTCCCACACCCAAACATCAAACATCCTATGCTTCTATATTTCCATACATATCACATCACATAGCTATCCACCTATGATGTGGGTCGGGATGCCTCCCTACCCACCACATCCTTGTAAGGACTATAATTCAGTACTAACATCAGGTACAATAACATCACATCAAAATCTCATCACATCAAATAAATTTCTCATCAAGTCACATCACAACCTCATCACATCACATTAAAACCTCATCACATAACTAGTGTAGCAGGGTATCATGAACATGAGGGACATAAACCTCTCACACTCCTCCTACCATGCATGAACCCACCACATATCATATCCTAATCACTACTAGGTAATCTCTAAAACCAACCCATATCATCACTACTGAAATAATAGTAGGGAGATGTGGATAGCCAACGATCTATATCACTACCATCATGGATGTTGGGGAAAAAACCCAAAACCCAAAAATTTTGGGCATTGGTAATTTTATCCAAATTGGGTGGAGTGTTTATAAAAATAACATAAAATACATGATTGATAGATTCCAAAAAATACCAAACTTATGGGTCTATAACAACTACACTGATATATTCTATTTCACTTTCACTACACCATACAATATCTTCCATGATAGCTACCACCACTATACGAATCACACCACACAACCACTATATAAATCCAAAAAACCAACATTATATTACATATTATAACATTATATATATTTAATTAGGTCCAACTAAATACCAACCACTAATTCGTTCAGTTTTTCACTTATAAAACAAATTCTCTTACTAATCAAATTAATTAATCCAATTACCACATGAAAAATCCACCACATTATTATTTATTTAACAGACCATGTCATTTCATATCAAATTTACAACTTATTTCAAGTATAACTTGGAAGATAGAACAACCACACCATCGAAAAAGTCACCCAAATAATATCATTTTTCATATGGCACACCATATACAACCAATACATATCTTCATAACAACCACCCATAAAAATCACTTAAAAACTTCCCACATTTCATCCCACGATTCCCAACCACCACACCACTGCCAAACCAATCCCCACCATCACTACACATCATCCTAAATCACAAAAGGAAACACATAAAGCATAACAACATGTATAATCACATACTAACCTCCATAAATTTGGTTTAAGGGTTTACATTATGTCACTTCATTATTTTGCCTGGGTATTACCACCCAAAGAAAATTTCCATTTGAAACCAATTTGTTAGCCATATACACATTCATAGCCTTTTTATTCATGGTGGAACCAAACAATAAAAATACAAAGGGTCTCACAAACATAACAACTACAACATAATAATGGGTTATAATAGCAATGATTTTCAATAATGGGAATAAGTATACTTAATATCATCAACACTATCATCAAAGATGTTAATAAATTTGATTTATCCCCATTCCTAACAATTTCATATTTATAAAATTCATCATTGTTGTCAAGGTGAACCTTACTATCCACCCTGTGGAAGGAAAAAATCATTAAATACCCACACATGGATATAAAAAATGAGATAATAATGATCCCCTAAATCAAAAAATCCTTTCCAATTTGATGTGTGTAACAGGGAGAAGGGGAAATAACCCAAAAACTATAACCATAAGTGGAAAACCAATAAAAAACATAGGTCTCACCAAGGTATCATCAAAACAAATCCCAAATACTCCAAAAAGAGTATAAAATAACCATTTCAAATCCCCATAAGAAGAGAAATAGAAAATCAGGGGATTAAAGGAATAACTCACCACCATTTTCCAATGATCAACTTACAAAAACCAAGAATCTAGGATGGAGGAAAGGGCCGGGAAGATCCTACCTACATTCATAGGGTTTGACCTAAAATGGAGAGTAATGGGATACTAATGAGAGAATGATGTCAAACATTATATTTATAAATAAGTTATGTTTCACATCATTCTGGTTGTGAACTACATATTCTTAGTGTGAATTCTCATGTAGCCTAACAATTCAAGCCATGAAAGGAATTTAAGCAATTTATTATTCAAAACTAAAACCTTGTAAAATTTCATTGAAATTCATGGTGTCTCAACCCTATTTAATTCACACATAAATCAGAAATCATGACATGAGTTTTTTTTGTACCAAAATCCTCACTAGAAGACAAGTTATGAATAGTGATCCCAACAAGCCACAAATTATAATATCACATCATGAATTCATCTTTCACATCATGAACCACCTATTTTAGTATAACTACCACTCCAAGCTCCATATAACCCTCTTAAATCCTCCTCTTAACACCTCCAACTCAAAACTAGAAAAGATAGAGGCTGATAAGGAACAAAATATTAAATAGATCATAACAAACTATTATTAAATTTATGATTTACTTGATATTATAACACTTCCTCACAATAAAAAAATTATTTCTTTCTTAAAACCTTTTTCACTCTTAATAATAATTATAAGTTTGAAAACACTTGTGGTAATGATATAATACTACATGTGATCATCCCAAAAATGATAATTGTCTCTACCAAAGATAGGTGGTCTAGTTATATTTAAACATTCAAGTTTTCATACTAGAAACAATACCATTTAAAAAAAATATTTCCCGCACCAACACAATTAGTGGAAGGAAATTGAGATGAAAATTTTATGAGAAAATTAAAATTGAAAAAAATAACGACTAGTTTGATACCAAATAATGATATTATTAAAAAATAAATTGAATCTCATAACCTAGTAGATTCACACTCTGATACCAAATGTTGTCTGAAGGATTAGTGGTGGAAAATATGTAAGAGGTGGTGGTGTAGGAAGGGTGAATTTCAGTTCAAAGGAAACTTAAATTTCTTTATATACCTCAAGTTTTAGGATGATTACATTTAAAAAATATCAATCAATTAAAATATTAGAGTAATATAGTATAAGTAGAGAAAACATACACTGTAAAAAATATAGTATTTATAGTAGAAATAAGTCTACCAAAAGTTGATGAAAATATGAAAATAGAAATCTAAGTTGTAGTAATAGAAATTCAAAATAAATGTTAATTTATAATTGAATAATTAATAAATTTAATAAATAATACATAAAGTATTTGTTAAGAAACCAAATACTACTTTAAAATGATATTCTTAAAACCATACATTTAAACCAAAGTGTAAGGTAGATTTATAGACCAAATAAAAATTATCCATGACTTTAAACCTATATTAAGGTATCTTTATTTTAAAAATATCCAAAGGTATGTTTTTTATCCTCACAATCCCTTGATTAAACCTATTATTAGGTAAAGTGTTTTATCATCAATCAAACTATCTTCTTAGCCATAGAATCCCTTGATCACACAAGATAGGTAAAAACAATTATAGTAGAAATACCAAGATATTTATAATAAATGCTCACAAGAAATTTCTCTTAGTATGTACTTATAAAGTATGAAAATTAAAATTACACTATGTAAATAAGATGTTGAAGACTTTAATAGACTGAAATATTTATTAAGTTCTCCAAAACAACTTCGGATGCTCTAGGTGAGAATTGATTTTTATATGGAAGTTCAAAAACCTTAATAGTTTAATTATTCAAATCACATAGTTAGTTTTCATAACATCGACACTCTCTTATACATCTACTGATGAATAAAACATCTAAATTCATTTACTGATATGATTTTTAGGAACCTCCATTGTGATTCTGAATATGTTGTATATAATCTGAATATAACGTTTAGACTCCTAGATTTTTGAAAAAATTAATAATTTCTATGATATCTTAGATACTAGAAATTAATTATTCATATTCACTACATCTAAAATGATGTTTTAAGTTAAATCATGTTCAAATAAAGTACATTGCGATTCCTAAAACAAAGAAATGAATTGAGTCATTGAATCAATAGAAATGATGTAAATAATGGATATTGCATCAATACTATAATATTTAACTATTCCAATTACAACTATTATATTATTTGGGGGTGGTTATAGAATATTTGGAGGAGGTAAAAGATGAAATAAACGTAAAAGAACTTGGTTAGGTTGATTAACTCTTCCTTGGGTATCTTTATTTGGATCTCTCATTAAGTATTATTGGGTTAGTATTTCGATGAGACCAAAACCTATAGGTCATGGGAAAGGGTGTTGGGAAGTAATTTTGGAAGATCATGGTTGATATAAGGGTCACAATTCATGTGATGAAGTCCAGATATATAATTCCCTTTAATAAGTGACAGGAGTGGCACCCTTGTAAATATTAATAAATTTTAAAAATAATAAATGTCATTATGAAAGGAAAGTGGCATCTTAAGGAAATATTTTTGAAGAGAGGAAAAGGGAGGTTCTAAATACCCTCATGAAATTTAATTTAGGAAAGTGTTCCTGATATTTTCTCCTTATCTTTTAGTTTAACCATATACCATCTTTAACCTTAACCACAATGACTATATTTTTACCAAGTTATGACCAAAAATGAAATTTTCATTATAAGTTTTTTGTTTGGAACTGATGATTAAAAATGTTGAAATTATTTAATCAGATTCAATTTCTAAAGGTGGTAAAAATTCCTTTTAATATAAGTTCCCAATACGTAATGGGAAATATTTGTTATAAAAATTCCTTTTAAGTATAAAAATGAATTTACACCAAAATTATTAATATAGTTCATTATAATTTAATTTATTGGTTAATGAATAAATAATTAATATTTTTATCACTATAAAATCATTAAAATTTTTTTTTATCATTTTGAATACATAATTGAAGGAAAATTATGAAAAAAGATTTTTTTTATTAGAATAAAATACAACTTTGTTTCCAAAAAGTCAAGAATGGGTTTTCAAATTCAAAATAATTGTTTTGAATTATTTATTTTACTTATTGAATACATATTCAATAAATAAAAACGTTTTATGTATTTTTAAATCATTTTTATATCATAATTATTTCAAAGAAGTTATAGTATTTGAATAAAAGGTATTTTTACTATTCACCGAAAAATCAACCATTTAAGAAAAATATGAAATAATTAACACTAAGATGATTTGGTATGTTGAATCAAAAAATAAAGTTATTTTTTTCATATTATAATTCTAAAATTAATAAATTTATATTCCACTACTGGAAAAAAGGCCTATACCCATGGTTCAAAACCGTAGGTATAGCCCCCAAAACCGTGGGTATAGCCTATACCCACGGTTTTGAGAACCGTGGGCTGGAACGACGTCGGTATAGGTCCCCAGACTATACCCAGAGTTTTCCAAAACCGTGGGTATAGGTTTCCTGCCACCATGTCACTGAAATATAGCCAATTTCCACGGTGTCAATGGATTTTACCCACGGTTTCAAAACCATGGGTATAGGTCCTAAAATAATGCAGGCGCCGAGTTTCGATCCCGCAACCTCTTCGCTGCAAACACTGTGTCTAACCACTACCCTAACATCACCTATATGAATATATATATATATATATATAGTTAAATATAGTTATAAAAACCAAGGGTATAGAGAGAAGAACCATGGGTATAGGGTTCCCGCCAAACAAAAATTCCTTCCCGTGAAAAAAAAATGTCCCGCGCACACAAAAGTAACCAATACACATGGTTTTTCATAACCGTGGGTATAGGTATTTTATCCCAGACCTATCCCCACAGTTTTCCCCAAAACCGTGGGGATAGGTACCCCTATACCCACGATTTTGGGAAACCGTGGGTATAGGTCACTTTTCAGGACCTATACCCACGGTTTTGGAAAATCGTGGGGTAGACCCCCCCTATACCCATGGTTTTGGAAAACCGTGGGGATAGGTATTGAAAGGTCACCTATACCCACGGTTTCGGAAAACCAGGGGTATAGGGGGGGTCTATCCCCACGGGTTAGGGGAAAACCATGGGGATAGGTCCATTTTCCAGTAGTGTTCCAAATAATACTTATATAATATATAATATATAGTAAAAACATTTAAAATAACATTTTCGTTTAGCCACGTGTCATTAAATTTTCATTTCTTATAGTTTATTAATTATTTATCCGATGTTATTAATTTAATATCTCTTGAATTTTATCAATAAATTAAATAATAGTAATAATATATAAATAATTATTATATATGTTTTTATAATAATTTATTTTGATATATTTTTATTTACTGAAGTTTTTATTCTTGTTATTATTTTCATAATGATATTACAAATTTTATTTTCATAATTTTTAATGTATACCTTACATTATAATAATTTATATTGTAGTTTTTTTAATTGGTGTAGTTTTTTTATAAAATATACTCAACAAAGTATTTTTTTATAGGAAATCAGATACTAAAATATTGGTGTGTTACATTCTACCTCATTAAATAAATTACACCATCACAATTTTAATTATCAATCATTAATGAAAATATATAAAGGTATCCCTTATATAGTTAATTCTCAAGATATAATTTCTTATGATATATCAACCTTAATATCCTAGGTAAGACTAGAAAAATAATCTGTTCCCTTATAATACTCATGTCATTGATATTGGGTTTCTCCCATACCATTAGAGCTAAATATCCCCCACGATAAGGTCTGAAAACCCATATAATGGAAGTAATTTCTATTAAGAGTTCATATTCATCTTTCCACCAATTACAATCATTGTGCGATTTGGGATATTAAATGTGACTTGTATACCATATTAATGGATATGAAATCTATGTATAGAGATCCAATATATTCTCAAAATAACATCATTTTTTTACTAAAGGGAGAATAATAATATTTACAGGAAGAGAATTCCTATAAACAACTATTAGAAAGGGGTTTTAGTCATAGAATGTAATAATCATACCACTAGGATACTAAACCAATAATTAGTTATATAATAATTGGTGTGGTGATTTTATTCCCTAAAAAAATCTATATATAAAAGAGTGGGTAGATCTATAATAAAAAATGGTATTTGTAGTTTTTATGGGGATCATCAGTGTACCTTAAAAAAACATCATTTTCATAAACCACTTTAGTAGTTATGATTTTATAGACATTCCCATTGGTTTTGGGATGATGAAGAATAAATTTTTTATTATCACCATTAACTCTGGGTTTGGTACACATTCTATAATAATGTCCATAATCCTTATAATTGATTGTTTGGAGTATGGGTGGAACCATAGGAAAAAATTTCATCATTAAATTTTGTTTGTTAGCCTCCTAATATCTCCATGATATTCATGTGATAAATGAATTACTAATATAAAAATAAATCATTTACCAATTCTATGGAGATGTTTCCCCCATGAATTTGTCACATTTTCTAATATAGTGTGTTGAATTTTCTCTCATGCACAAATTTTATTAGCTTAACCTCCATAAAACTATATTTTTGTCTTATTTCATGTTTTTGGATAATTAACAAGATTCAATTTGTTAATAATAAATAAATATGGTTTGTTACACATAACCATAATATTTTTCATCCAATATCTTACAATGTATAGTTTCTCATGAGTACAATCATTGCATTATCCATCAAGTTTATTATTAACGAAATTCCCCTGTTTCCAACAACAGAATAAAACTAAAAAGGCCAGTGTGGGTATCAATAAATATTCAATGTAATAATTTCATTAGTAAAATCAATCCTAAGATGTCATATCATATAAAAAACTCATTTCAACCCAATATAAATATATTTTAAAAATAAATTCAAACTATAACACTTTTAATTTATCCATATTTCCTTAAGTTTCATCCAGCTAATATACATAACCTTATTACCAAAAATAAAAAACTAAAAATTATCATGATCTTTTATAGGATATTCTAAATCTAAATATCATCAAAATATAAGATCCCAGAATTTATCATAAACATTATACCAAAAAAACATTAATCATTCATATAATCACATACCAATCATCATATACCTTATTAATAAGTACTCTCAAAAAATATTAATCATTTCCCAAAATAATTTGAATTAATTTTTCACTAAATAACTTTTAAAACCCCAAGATAATATATACTTATTAACATATATTCCCAATATCTATAAACCCATTTTACCAACTAAAAACATTTACCTCAATATGAAATCACATGACAACCTAAAGGGATATCTAATCTATAATAATATATTCTTCCCAAAACCCAATAAAAAGTCCCAAAATATCACCTTAAAATAATACTGCAAAAAGAATATCTATTTCTTCATACCTTTGATCGAACATAAAATTTTCAACCCCTACTAGTATCCAAAACTCTTAAATTATAATCATATAATAACTTCATAACCTCTAGTTTTATCAAAACTCTGGTCTAATAAAAACTAAGATTCCCTTGTCCCAAACAGTTTGAGCCATTGGTAAAAAATATTCATCAGATAATAGATTTTATACCAACTAAAGTGACCCAAATATAACTATCCATAATTATAATATGTATATTCAATATTGAGTTATTTACATACCCATGACCATTTAATTTTAGTGTTCTATTGAGATATAAAAAAACTTCTAACAAACAAACCCATATCATTCCCATCAAATGGTCGATTTTATCATTATAACTTGATTTTCTTATTCCAAAATAAGTCTAAAAAATCTAACACTAATTTTTATAAAGGATACCATTCTTATAAATATATTACATAAAATCATTCTTTAGAACTTGCGGAAATGAAAATATAATATGGGTGATCTCAAAATCTTGGTAAGGGTAAACATATGCATTGAAAATAAAAGATCATAAGTGAGTATAAGATGATCATATGGATATGAGAACATCATAAAGGTTCATGTTCATAAAATAATATATTCTTTCCCAAAAAACATAGATTATAAAAAAAGAGTCAAGTCATAAATATTTGAAGTAATAAAAGACATGAATCATAAGAGAATCATCCACCATAAGCCATAATAGAATAAAATATGGAAAAAAATAAAACCTAAAAGAATGGACTATACATAAATATAGGAAATAATACATGAAGGATACCATCCATGTCTTTAATCACATATTAGTATTCGGGTAACCACTTTTGCGACTTATTAGGCATTGTCTAACCACTCATACACCCTCTTAGGATTGAGATAACCACTCATGTACCCTATTAGGCATGGGTTAACCACCTATGTACAATTTTAATCTCATGATACATTAAATATTATGAAATTAATTGGAGGGATATAACAGACCTACCTATTTCATAATTATAAACCATATGTATGTATACTATAATAACATAAGAGCATTTACCATTCCTTCATAGCTTAATTAAACCATAGAAAGGAAACGAGTTTCATGAAAATTTCCTCAAAATGTTATCATAATACATCCAATGGAAAAAGATAGATGGTTTCATTAGATAATATCTCTAATGAAACACAATTATCATTAAAGGAATTTTAAATTGATGAAAATACTTATATAAATGCACTAAAAATATTCATTGAAAATGAGAAGAAAAATAATTTTCCTTAAATAATTAAAAAAAAAATATAAAATTCACAGAATAATAGGAAGAGGATTTTTTTAAAAAAAACCATGGAATCTTATAAATTAATATTCAAAATTTTGAAAATAAATTATGGTGGGAAAATTAATTCATACTGCAAATGTTAAAGGACATTATGTTCACACTTTTGTTATAAATGTAAAAATGAAATGTTTGGAAAACAGAGATATGTT
This sequence comes from Viscum album, assembly GCA_963277665.1. Classification (NCBI taxonomy): domain Eukaryota; kingdom Viridiplantae; phylum Streptophyta; class Magnoliopsida; order Santalales; family Viscaceae; genus Viscum; species Viscum album. Next base: position 651,170,963 of record OY728119.1, read on the forward strand.
TCCCTTAAAATATTTGAAAAAATAGTCCAATTTAATATAAAAATACCTTTAGAAACGATTTTATATTAGATAATAACTTTTATAAAACAACTTTGATGAAGATGGATATTGAGGAGAAATATTCCTTACCAAAAAGCTTAAATAACTTTAACATTTCATAAAAAACAACTTTCAGTATTTTTATGTACCAATGTTAGGAAAAATGGAAGTAATACATGAAAACGTTAGAAAAAACCATATGAAAAGAATATATTTTTTATTTAATATATAATTAATATAAAATCCCACTACTGTTAATTGAAACATAAATAATCTCAATAAAAAGTGAGATGGTGAAATAAACCCTTACAAATTAATTAACATTCACATAAAAATAAATTGAAATATAGAACATGATATTGTTTCATGAATAAAATTAATTATATGAAATTATATGTTTGGATATATTCATGGGGAATTAATTATACCTCATAAAATGAATCATAGTGTATAACATGAAACATATCTCATGAAATTGAAATTGAGACAAAAACAATTATAGATCTTATAACAATGAATTAAGAATCAATAAATGAATTGATTATGTGAAAAAATATAAATCCACATGAAATAATAAGAAATATCTAATAAAACAATTTGGGGTTTTATAACTCATAATCATTGCACAACATAGTTAATGGAGAAACAATATCACCCAATGAAATGAAATTGAGTTAAAAATCTTCTATCCCCAGACTTCCGCTTATATAAACATAATCAAACTATGATATAATTAACTAAAAAATTATTGTAACACCCTGATATATTAAAAAAGAAATATTATGAATGATAATTCATATGACACACAACACCAAGATTAAATGACCCGTGAAATATATTATTTAAAAATAATCATTATAACATAGTCATTAAATAGGTGGGAATGTATAGTCTAACTAAATTATGAATATTATATTATTTATTAATTTATAAATAAATTTAATGGTTATAAAATAATTTTAAATATAATAATTTTTTTAAATATATTGAAATGGTTTCCGGAAAAAATGTATTTTTTTAAAAAGTGGTTTCATCGTGTTTTGTGAACTTATGTCAAAATTAATTTTTACCAATTTTATAAAAATTATTATAATAAATAACATAGTTTTTCAAATCATCCTATAGAATTTACCTTATTTTTAAAATTTTTAGAATTTTTGGAAATGATTAATTTTTGGACAAATAGTAAAAAATATTGATTTTTATTGAAACATACATTTTATTTGAAGTGCATACAAGATCAATTTTGTTTCAAAATTGTTTTTAAAGTAGAAATAGTTCAATTATATTTTCATTAATCTAATTTAGTTCATTTTAATCAAATATATGTTCAATTTTGATATAAAATCTTTTTATTCTTGTGGAACATTTTCGTTTGGAAAACCATTTTTCATCGTGTCTGTGGGTTTAATTTTAAATCGAATTTCATCATTTATGTGATTTAGATTTTGAAAAATTGACACAATATTTATAATAATAATAATTAATATTATATAATATGTTAAGATTAATTTTTTTCCATAATTAATTATAAAAATAGTGAAAATTAATTAATGCAGTTTATTTTAAAATGGGTTTATCGAGTGTTAAATTAAAAATATGATAGTTAAAATGATATAAAAACATGTCATATTAATAATTTATGGACATATTTATACCTTATATCATATAAGTTTCAAAAATTATGCATTTGTTATCCTTTTGTTTGAGTAAAAAATGAGGGTATAATTTATTATTTTCAAAAATTCCAAGTGTGTCCTTCTCGCCCGACTTATAAATGGAAACTCCCTATCGTCTCTTATTGACACTTCCAAAGCCTTTTTTTCAGCCAAAAACTACCAAAATAATTTAATTACATCCATTTTCATAACATATATTCATTTTATTTTTCATAAAATCATTCTATGAATGATTTAGTTATGAACATAAAGAGTTTGGCTGAAGAAGAGCTATAGTTTTTAACCGTTCATCCTAATTTTATTTATTTATAAACCCCTTAAAAAATTACCCAAATATGATAAAATAATAATATTAGTACATAGAATATATCAATATGTTATTATGTTTATTTAATAACATATATTTATACAACTCCCCAGCCTTTAACAATGTATAATCTTGATTTAAGTCAAGAATTCACATTGAAGATCTTTTCAGGTTTAGAGTTTTAGGGAATTAGGACATAACTATTACATACAAAGTGGATAAAACTAAAAATGTGTACATTTATTCCTTAATATAAAACATTTAAATATAAAAATTAATTATTTTTCTTGATAAAGATCTTGTTGACTTCTCCCTTTCTATTACCCATCACTAAACCCTATGAAAACATTTTAAATTCTTGGGAAGAGCACAAAAATTACAGTAAGGGATAAAAAATAAGGAATGAAAACTTCAGTACATGAATATTTATAAACCCAAGAAATGAAAATAATACTGAAAAAATTCATAGAAATAAAAAATCATAAAGTTAACTTATGGCATCCATATCATACTTACATTGTATCTTTCATAGATACATAAGCAGTAACCTTCACGGTTATGTTTAGAATACCCATGAAAGTATATTCCCAAAATATCTTAAAAGAAACCTTATTGTTTACCTATATATTATTACCCAATTAATTAGAGAGCTATCATTGGATCACCTGCCCTCGATTTATCATGGAACCACCCGTATATATAAGCAAAGTCGAAGAACCATAACATAATCAGTGCATATAAAACATGAATAAAGGAAAAAAACCCTTCTACATTGCAATCATAAGATATAATTTCAATATATTGATATTATAAATCAATTTTCAACACCATTTTCAATACAAAAATACCTAAAAAATTAATATGGTATTTAATTTTCTTTTAAAAACATTATGACTTGTAGAGAATGACCAATACCAAATAATGGTCATGGCAACAGAAAGGTCGTTGTCACTGCATATGTTAAAAAAACATTACTTTTGTCATTTAGTAAAACAATTCATATAAAAAGGACTACGTTTCAAAAATATTTAATTAAATTAAAATTAAAAGTGGTTGATTATACACTATATAAAATATGGTGGTGTATATTATCAAAATACACCTTAATGAAAGGATATTGAGATTAAGTCCCTTACCGCGAGTTTAACTTTTCACTTACAATATTTATATTCATGAATAATATAATTAGATTAATTTATAGTTTCTTGATAACATTTTTCGTGTTTATTTTTTATTTTATATCACTTATTACCATGTTACCAAAATTAAATAATTTTATACGTTTATATCAGATGGTTTTGTCAATATTCGGTACCTGAGTCGAAAATGTACAAGGTTTCTATATCACTAGTCTAGGTGGTCATAAGTCCATAATATCCATAATAGTATTCATGAAATAATAATAACATTGATAAAATAAATACACATTGAAATAAAACCCTAAATTATGGTCTTGAAAAATAGACAACGTTATATTCATGGAGATAGTAGGTCGTACGTACACATGAGTAACAATTTCAATTTTCATTGATCATTATGGAAATAAGGTAATTATAATTTTATATTTATAGAATTATAATAATATTATTAACATCATAATAATCATTTAAATATATTTATATATATCATACAAGTGATGTTGTGAATAAAACAATTCTCATCGCTTTGTGGAGGTGATAGTTCCCGCGCACAGAAAAACGGTGTTATATTTTTTATGTGCATGGAAAGTAAGAACATAATTTAAATATTATTCCACTAAAAATTTTAAATATGTGATTAATATCATATATAAACATTGATTCTGTCATTATAAACAGTCTTGAAAGATGGTAATAAAAAAAAACTATATCGATTTGCAAGGTGGTAGTCCATCGTACACATGAGCGAAATGTTCATTTCCAATTTGATGAAATTGGAGATCAATATAGGTGATGATATTAAAACAATAACATCTAATTATATTTATGATATTTGAGTTATTATTTAATCTTATAATAATAATATTTAGAGTAAGTGGAAGAAGAAATAAAACAGAAACACTTAAAAAAGGATACCTCTTATTCGGTTCATCACCATCGAAGAACACCTTAACACCTATAAGGAGGGTGTTATTCCAAAAATAAGATATCAATAATGTTCTAAGGGATTATAGGAAGAGTTTTGGGTAGATATTGTCTGAAATAAACCTCTTTGAATGTGTAACTATTAGAGACGAGTGGGTACCTTTTTATAGGAGGGTGGAGGGGGTACCCTTAGAAACTCTTAAAATATTAAATTCATATAAATTAAATTTCAATTAATAATGTTCCCAAAATAATTTATTTATAATATAATAAGTTTCTGGGTCGAATTACTATCATCAAATTAAAATTTGAGAAATTTTTAATATTTTTTAATCTTTATCTTTTTGGTTTAACCCTTATTTCCCCTTCTTTAATATTACTGAGATATTATGTTATTTACACTTTGTGGGTTAATGTAATTACAATAACATGTCAAAATACCCCAAAAGTTCTATTTATGAAATATTTAGACTTATCCTAACCATTTTTACAAATATTATATTTTTATGAATTTAATATCACTTAATAAAATATTTTATATTTTAAAATACCTATAGTGTTAATTTTCACACTATTTATTAGTTGACTTTAAAAAAACCATAACAGGAAGATAAGTTTAAACCATATCCATTAAATCATCAAAAAAATTTCAAAATTAGACAAAAAATTACTGTATGGAATAAATAATTTTAGATAATATTTCTTTTAATATTTATAATATCATTTATTTAATTATATCATTAATTAAGAAATTACTACTTCATCTTTGAGTGACCATTTAATTTGATTATTTGTTTCCTAAAATTATAAATAAATTACCATGATATAGATAATATCTTTATACTTATAATTACTTTTTATAGTCTAATATATCACTTTTATAACACCATATTAAAAAAATTTAGTTATGAGAGATATTATTATGACATCTTGGTCTTTATTTTAAATAAAATGCTCATAATCACATCTAAGTGGATCCAAGTGGTCATAAAATCACCCCTAGAATTTTTGTGGTAGGTATACACTCATCTAATTAAATTATGAATTTTTTTTGGTTAGTTTTATAATATTATAATATATTTTTTACTTTTCATTTCCTGATTTAACCATAACCGTGGTAATTAAAATAATTACTAAAGTTAGTATTCATAATATCCAAAAAAATAAAAAATACATATTTATATAATTTGGAACTTCTGATACCAAATATGTAATCCATTTCCCCTAATTCAAAACACACAAGTTTAAGATTTTAATTTCAAATTAATCCCCATTGTCAAAATGAGAAAACAAGTTTTTTTAAAGTAAAAACCATCAAAAGATTGACATGTATTTATATATAATTTCAATTTGAAATTACTTACAACGATGAAAATTGGATTAAATGATAAAAAATTTATTTAAATATACTTTAAAAAAATTTAAAAGGGTAATGTAACTATATAATTAAATTATATGAAAATCAATTTTGAATTAAAATGAAGTATTTTTAACTACTCATAAAAAAATTAGTTTTATTAGAAAAGTCCCAAAAATTCATCCAAAGTGAATTTTTATGTCCCACTTCTAAATAAGAAGTTTATTTTTTTATATAAAACACATAAAGTGAAAAATACTAGGTTTAAAAAGGGTTCACCATTAAAAGGCGGTAAAAAACATTTTAAAAATATTAGAGTATTTTATGCGTAAAACTATTTTTATTCTCATTTTAAGTCTCTAAAATTTATTAGATAAAAGTAAAATAATTAAATAAATAGGTATAAACATAATTTAATTAGTTATTTTCATTTCCATTAATACAACAACTATGTGATAACTACCATGTAACATAATAATACAAATAATGTATTATATTTTTGTATAACTCAGACTTGTGTGCAACATAAGATTTTAGAGAAAACCATTGTTGCGTGTTGAGTATGCTATCATAAATCATGTACCCTTTTAAGAAACTTAATATCTAATTCATAAATATTAATATATATGAAAATATCTTATTTTATAATTACCTGGGATGTTACATCCTTCCCTCCTTTGGGAGATTGCATCCCCGCAATTTTATTCACTTATCAAATAAGGGTGGGATATTTCTCCCACATAGAATTTTCAGATTCCCATGTTTCTTATTCAACCATATGGGTTTTTTCATAAAACCTTAACCCGATGAATCACCTTATTCCGCTACACTTTCTCTCTATGGTCAAGAATTTGGACTAGATGTTGCTCATAAGTAAGATTCTCTTCCAACGAAACTACTTATGGACAAAAACATGACATGGACTAGACAATTAATTTTTCAACATTGAAACAAGAAAAAAAAATTCTACCTAGGATAAAATATAAGGTTAATCCACTTTTTAGTCAAATGATCCAAATTTCTCTAGGATTTCATAAGGTCCAATGAACCGCGGACTTAGCATTCCCTTCTTACTGAAATGCATCGCACATTTCCATGGTGAAACTTTGAGAAAGACATGATCACCTACATCGAAAGAAAGACCGTTCCTCTGGTTATCCTCATAACTTCTCTACCTCCTCTGAGCTATCCTCATGTGTTTCTAAATGAACTATATTTTTTCTACCACCTCTTCTTCCAATTCTAGTCCCATAAAATTCCTTTCACCCACTTCATCCAAAAAATATAGAGTTAGACACTGATTTCCATATAATTCCTCAAATGGTGCAATATGTATACTATAATAAAAGCTGTTATTATTATAATACTGAACCAAAGAAAAGTTTTTTTCCCGAAATCCCTGGTAATGCATTTAACAAGCAAATAGAATATCCTCCAAGGTATGAATTGTTCGTTTTGCATACCCATCTAATTGAGGATAAAAAGTTGTACTGAAATTCAATTCAGTTCATAGTGACTTCTAAAGGCCTTTCTAAAAGTTATAAGTGAACCTCAGATCACAATTAGATACATTGGAGAGAGGAACTCCATGTGACTTGACTATCTCTCTATGATACAACTGAGAAAGTTGATATAGAGATAGTGTGTAACACCCCCGGTTTGATGTATGTAGAATTTTTTTGACTTTTAATGCATTTAAAGTGATTGGGACGTGTTGGGAAGAGGATTCTAGAGTTTTTAATGGTTTTAAATAAGTTTGTAATCTTTTCAAAGGGCGTATAGTTTGAGAAAAGTTAGGCAAAATCATGCGGGTTCTCCAAGAAACAGTTTAGGGGTGATAGTGGGATTCATATATCAGGTGCATGATTTTCCAAAATATGTGAGGAAAATGTGTGTACCCCTTCCTTTGTGGCAGTGCTGTGTGCACAGTTAACACAAAGTTTGAAAAACCGTGCAGGCTAACCTTGTGGCCACTTAAAAATAGGGTTTTTAAATCTAGTCTCCCTCACGGGTGCCCCTTTTCACTCCAAAATCTCTCCCACTCGAGCCTCACTCAGGATATTGGGGTTTTTAAGTATGGAGGTGCTCTCCCAAACATTTTGGAAGAAAATCAAAGGGGTTTCATGGTGGATTAATTTCAGTTATTTTTGGGTAAATATCCTCTTGTGGTTCTTTGTGGTTTCATTTTAATCTACACCTCCATCTCTCTTAGTTTTCTAGATCTACACCCATTGTGTGTAGATCTAGGGTTGCGGTTCCCTTGGGTGTTGATTTTTAGTGCTTATTGATGATAGGTAAGGGAATCTAGAGTGGTTTTCATGGTGTGTTTCCCCAAATTAGGGTGCAGTTATGTGTGGAATGAATTAGTCAGAATTCTAAAGGTAGGTGACTTCTATCTTGTCTCCACTTTTGTAGAGCTTGAAGTTTGGTTAAAATTAATTTGTTTTTCTGAAAATTAATTGTTTTCTTGATGTGTGAAATTGGTTGGAAATCCCGTTGGTGAGGTTTTGGGGTATTTTTGGGAAAAAGGGAGTTATGTGGTGAAATTCTATTATTATGGATTTTAAAATGGACATCATAAATTGGGTTGCTGAGATTGATTTGTGAAAATGGTTCATGGAAAAGGATTTCTAATAAATATGTTGTTTTACTGAAATTTATTTTGTCATGGAAATCAATTAAATAGTGATTTCAATAAATTGGTGATTTATTGAAGTGGATTGACATGTGATAGAAATATTTATTTTCATGTTGTGTGGACTTGGTAGTTTATATTCTTGGTTGTGTCTTGTTTGAATGTGGTTTATAAGTGAGTGGGATATCTCACTATAAAAGTTGATGGATGGTGGTCAGAAGTACCACCATTATGGATAGTGGTCATGAAGCACCGCTAGTTGGAAATGCAGTGAATGAGTTGGATGGAAGCCCCACTATTTTTATTTTCTTATTGGGTGTTTCATAGAAGATTTTTTTTTGCGAATGTGAAATGGTGAATGGCTTGTGGAATGCTTTTTTTGGCTTTCTAATGTGTTTTGAGGATTCGGGTGGAAATGGCTGGGTAATGGAGTGTTTGGATTGTTGTATGTTTTTTCACTATTAAATGTTTTGTATAAATTGTTTTATATAAATGTGGTAATATTTTTATCCTAGTGGAGTGTGTATGAAAGTAATTTGGGGAAAACCTACTAAGTTTTTTGTACTCACCCCCTGCTTTGGAACTTGGGTGCTTTTGCAAATTTTGTATTCCAGGACACAAGTAAGAGTAATTCCCTTAATTTTTCTAGTGGTTTGGCATGATTATTGTTGTTTTGATTTGGTAATTTATGGGTTTGGATGTTTTTTCAACATGCATCATATAGTTTTGGATATTGGATCATTTGGTTGGGTGGTTGAACCTTAATGGAAAATCATTCCCAAATTTATTCACAAAGCCCTCGACTTTAATTTCCATCCTTTGGCACCCTAGGAACATTGCTTAAGAACATGTAGCATTCCTAAACCCTCTCAAGCCAATTATATGGGGAGGGATGTCACAAGTGGTATCATTTGGTTCGATCCTTGCCTTTCAAGTTAGAGAAGTTGTTTTGTCCTTTAGCATTGATCGTTGGTCTTGGTGTGGCCATTCGTTCTTGGCCTATTCCATGATTTGGGCTAGTAGCAAGGTGTGGGATTGTCAGAACATAGAATGTTTAGCATAAAAGGATTTATCTAACCATTTTATGCTGAACTTCAAGTTACAATGGAGTTGGGTACATAAGTGTTTAGAGACTCTTATAGGAATTGGATATCTCATTGTCATGGGTGTAGCCAATGAGATGAGCATGGAATGCATGGTAAAAATGACTTCCCAATAGGATTTGTATTTCACTGGGGTATAATGATCTATGGTGTGGTATGAATTTTTTTATTTTGAAAATATTTATTGGGTTTCAAAATGGAAGGATTTGAAACATGGAAACTTGTGGTATTTTGAAAATTGGTTGATTTTCAAAACATTGTGGATTTTTCAGAATAGTGCAAAATGTGAAATGTGAACTTGTGGAAATAATAGTTGCTATAGTTGTTATGAGATTAAATTTGAAAATTTTATACACTTACTTGTTAAGGGAGTGAGACTTATGGTTCTTTTTGTGTTGATAGAAATGGCCCCAGGTAGGCGTCGTAGAGACCAACTGGAGGAAGCTGTTGAAATCGTTGTTTCTCCTGAGCCTCAGGTGAACTAGTAGCTTGTGTAGAGTATATTTCAAGATTTAAAAGAAGTGGAAAGTGGGAATAAAGTGGATGAACCAAAACATGTGGACCATACAGTACAGTTTCAAAAGAAGAATTCACCCATTTTTAGGGGTGATTTTGAGCCAGAAAGGGCTGAAGCATGGCCCAAGAAAATGAATAGGATCTTTGACATATTGGGAACACTAGTAGAGATGAAAGTGAAGTTAGCCACATATATGTTGGAAGATCGTTCCCTCTAATGGTCTGATCTGGAGTTCCAAGATTGGAAGGACTAAAGTATGACATAGGAGGGGTTTGGGAAATTGTTTAATAAAAATTTCAAACCATATACATCCAGAATTCAGAATAAAATGGATTTCTTTAGATTAAAGAAAGGGAACATTGTAGTGATGGAATATGAGGATATATTTGTGAATATGGTGCGGTTTTCACCCATGGTGGGGTGGTAGTACATCATTGAAGGCATGTATTTTTGAATATGGGTTGAACAAGGAAATTCATTCCAATATAGCAGTGATGTGTATATATGATTACACAGAAATGGTGAATCGAGCTATGGTGGCTAAGCAGGATATTTTGGGGTCTACAGGTGGAGGAAGTATGTTGGTACCCATGGGTAATAGTGAGAAATAGAATTCTGGGTTCATGTATAAGAGGGACACCTATTTCTAGGGTGGGAGTACAGTTTATAATTTAACAACAAGATCAGGGAGTCATCCTACGAAGGCTCAGAGAAATCCAGGATGTTTTCAGTGTTTCTCTATGGGGAATATCAAGAGGGATTGTATGAAAAATAATCAAACATGTCATAATTGTATTAATATGGGGCATCTACAATGTTATTGATGAAATTAATTGAGTTCAGGTGTCCGTGACACAGCTCAGGGGTCACTAGGGCCTTATGCCTCGATGGGATGAGTGTTATAGCATACCCCTCAAGAACATAGTAAAGTGGTTCATGTTGATTCTTGGAATACCATAACACCTAAGAAGGGTAATAAAGAGATGAGTGTGGCTAGAAATAAGTTGTTTGGAGCTGAGAAGGTTGTGGTGGATGATCAGTCGGGACCATCCACGGTGCGAGGCATAGTTCTTTTAAATTCAACATTGATGAAATATTTGATTGATATGGGGATTCACATTCTTTTATTACTTCTTGCATCCTTGATTTGTTTGGTTTATACGTGGAAATGACGCCTTCCATTTTGAAACTATAAACTCTTCTGGGTCAAAGAGAGTGTCAAGCATTCTTATGTCGAGGTTGTTGTTTAGTTATGGATGGCATAAAATTTATGTGGGATTTCTCAGTGCTTGATATGGATACATATGATATAATCATGGGAATGGATTGGTTGGCAATGATTAATCCCCACATCAATTTCTATGCACGAAAGGTTAGTTTTGTGATGGAGGGTGGTGTTAAACATATCTTTAGAGGGGAAAATGATTTTTTTGGCACCAACTGTTGGCATGATCTCATATCAGTTAGAGGCCTTGTCATTGGAATTAGTGGAAGCTATTGATAAGAGTGTTCTACCAGAAGTTGTGGATTAGTTTATGGGTTTATTTCCCAAATAATCCCCATGGTTTCTACCTTAGAGAGAAGTGAAGATTAAAATTTATATCATTATAGGGACCAACCATATCTCACTTCCTTATTACCAAATGGAAGTAGTAAAATTTCGAGAATTAAGTGTGTAGTTGGAAGAGTTCAAAAAGAAAGGGTTTATCTAGGCTAGAATGTCTCCGTGGACAATGCCCGTTTTTTTGTTAAAAAGGAGTATGGAACATTGCAGATCTGTTTTGATTATCATAGACTTAATTAGGTTACGATAAAGAACCGATATCCACTTCCACACATTAATGATTTGTTTGACCAGTTGAGGGGAGCTCAGTGGTTCTCTATGATTGACTTGAGTTCAGGGTATCACTAGTTGTGGGTGAGGAAAGAGGATATTCCAAAACATCTTTCTGAAGTAAATATGGCAATTATGTTTATGTGGTTATGACCTTTTGTCAAACAACTTCACCAACAGTGTTCATGGAATTGATGAATTAGATATTTTAGAGATAGCTTGATTATTTTCTGGTGGTATTTGAGGATGATATACTGGTTTATTCAAAGAATAGGTTATGGCATGAGCAGTACTTGGAGATCATGTTGGGGATCTTGAGGGATCATCAAGTATGTGCCAAATTGTCAAAGTGTGACTTTTTGATACTAGATGATTGTTTCCTTGGCCATGTTATTTCTGAGAGGTGTGTTTTAGTTAATCTAGAAAATATATGGGCATTTATCTCATGGAAACCTCTAATGAATGTTTTAGAGATATAGAGATTCCTTGGTCTAGCTAGGTATTATCGATGTTTTTTTCATGATTTCTCACGATTGGCTTCACTGATGAAAACATTGACAAGGAATAATACCCCATTTCAATGGTATGAGCATTGCCTAAAATGCTTTGAAGAGCTAAGGGGTCACCTTACATCAACACCAATCATGGCTTTTCCAAAACCAGGGCAACGGTATGTGGTGTATTATAACACATCGATATTAAGGTTGGGGTGTGTTCTCTTGTAGGGGGATAATGTGGTTGCATATGTCTCACAACATTTGAGGTTTCATGATATGAACTAACCAAAAATTTATTTGGAGTGGGCGGTAGTGGTTCATTCTTTAAAAATGTGGCGTCATTATCTATCCAGTGATAAATTTATAGTGTTTACTAATCAAAAGAGTTTAAAGCATATTTTCTCATAGAGATATATGAAACTGAGGAAAAGGAGATGGATGGAATATCTCTAAATGTTTGATTTCGACTTAATGCACACATTAGGTAAGGGAAATTTGGTGGAAAATGCATTATGTATGAAATCATATGCTCATGTGGTGAAATAATCCTCATATTAGTGGAAGTTAATGTTTGTTATAGCTGACATGCGGTTGGAATGCGAGGACCGAGGTGAAAGAGTGGTCTTCTTTCCAGTTTAATTGGTTCCTGACTTGGATGGTTTGGTTAAGGAGGCACAAGCATTAGTTTATGAGTACAAGGAAATAGGGCCGAAACTCAATGGTGGGGAGACTACTGAGAACTGGAAACTGAATGATAATTTAGTATTTTGTTTTTAGAATTAGATTGTTGTACTAGTGGATTTTTAGGATGAAATTATTAGAGAATATCATCATTTTATGTGGGCTGTCTATCCTGGAATTCAGAAAATGTATAAGGCATTGAAAGTGCAGTTTTGGTGGGCTTGTATGAAGAGGGATGTGGTCGAGTTTGTTTCGAGATTCTTGACTTATCAACAAGTCATGGCAGAGCATCAGCGGCTGGCAGGCATGTTGCAGTTTTTACCTATCCTAGTGTAGAAATGATAGAAAATAGTAATGGATTTTTCATTGGATCTCCCAAGAACTATCGAGAAAGATGATTTCATATGGGTGATTGTGGATCAGCTCACATAGTCATCCCATTTCATCCCTATTCATGAATCTCAAATAGTAGAGGATCTGACCAAAATCTATATCTGAGAGGTGGAAAAGAGGCATGGTGTTCTAGTTTTGACTGTATCAGATAGAGATCCAAGGTTCACTTCCCATTTATCGAAATCCTTACAGCAAGCCCTTGGGACACAGTTGACGATGAACATAGTGTATTATCCTTAGATGGATGACCAATCCAAGTGAACAATACAAACCTTAGAGGATATTTTAAGGGTTTGTGGGATGTATTTTTCTGGTTCATGGGAGGAAAACATACTATTGGTGGAGTTATTCTTTGATAATAGATATCAGGCATCAATATATATGGATTCATTTGAGGCTTTTTATGGGATTCCGTGTCGTTCTCCACTATGTTGGGTTGAAACGGGGGAGGCTTCGATGATCAGACCGATACTTTTCTATGAGACTATGGAAAATATCAATTTGATCAATAGGAGGATGGAGATAGCTTAATGTCATCATAAATCATATGCGGATCATCATCGACGCCCATTTTCGTTCGAGGAGGGTGATCATGGGTTTTTGAGAATCTCTCCAAGTTTGGGACCTCATCAGTTTGGGAGGCAGGGTAAGTTATCTCTGAGGTATATTTGGACTTTTGAGATACTTGAAAGGATTTGAGAGGTGCCTTATCATTTTCCTATTCCTCCATAGTTTAGTGCACTACGCAATGTGTTTCATGTGTTGAGTTGAAAATGTATCAACCGGATCGTGACCATGTGATTGGTTGAGATCATGTTGAGCATGAACCAGATGCTTCCTTGGTGCACGTGCTAGTGAAAATTGTGGATAGGTAAGAGAATGTATGGAATGGTAAAAGCATCAATTTATTTTCTATTTTGAGGTAACATGGTAAGATTCAAGAGGAGCCTTGGGAGTGGGAGAAAGAGATGGTCGACCAATGGACCGATCTCTTTCGGCAAAGCAATGGTTCCATATTTTTGGAGGATGAAAATTCCAATGGTGTAGAGAATGTAGCACCCCTAGTTTGAGTTATGTAGCCTTTTTATGCATTTTTATAGGTTATTAGTGTTTGGGATGTGTTGGGTAGAGTTTGAGAGAGTTTGGAAGGGGTTTTAATATGTTTGGAGGCTTTTCTAAGGGCCCACAGTTTGAGAGCAGTTAGGGAAAACCATTCAGGTTTCCAAGAAACCGTGTAGGGGGTGTCAGTGGTCTTCGCATGGACTGTGCATGGTTTTCCAAACCATGTAAAGAAACCACGAATACACCTTCTCTCGAGGTAGTGTCATGCATATGGTTAGAGGACAGTTTTCCATACTGAGTAGTCTAACCATTCGAGCACATAAAATAGGGTTTTTAAATCCAGGCTCCCTCAAGGGTGCCTCATTTCACTCCAAACTCTCTCCCGATCGACCCTCACTCGAGATTTTTGGTTCTCAAAGGTTTTAGGAGCTCTCCCCCACGTTTTGGAAGCAAATCGAAGGGGTTTCTTTTTTGATTGAAATCGGTTCTTCTCAGTTACCTCTCCTCTCACTACAACATAAATCGCCTTCCACGACGGTTTTGTAAACCAACGCTAAACCCTGTGTTTTTATAGCGGTGACGCTCCCCCACCCAACCCTGACCCCCTTCTCCCCCCGAACCCCATGACACCATCTTCTCCCCTCTACATGAACCCTAGATTAGCCACCGGTGACCTCGCCACCCGTAATCGCACCCCGTCGCCCATCAGCGTGCTTCACCACCCGTCACCGCCAACCAGCTGAAGCCCTAGATATCCTGCCAGGTATGGTTTCCACCCTATAATATTTGGTTTAACTCTTAATAAATTACAGTTTTAATTTTGTCCCATACCAATGGAGATGACTTGGTAAATTTAAGTGGAATTATAATAGTAATTTGTAAACTTAAATCATTCATGTATCATAGGATATATGATAATGAAAACGTATATAAACACACATATTTTAGAGTTTTATGATAATAAATGGTTATTATAAACACAATAGCACCCCTCATGAACTTGAAAATTGTTTATAACATGATATAAAAATGAGAGCATAAAAATCATATATTATTCTAAATATTGAGACGTGAAAATAATCATGGATGAATAATATAGTAGTTGATAACCTTAAAATAGTGTGTGAAAAGTAGTTTGGACTAGTCGGTTTTGACAAGAGTGTTGTGGAACCCTACGTTATTGTTTTCAAGGTGGGTTGGGGTTTCAAGGTTTTTTCCAAATTTATTTTTTCATTACTTTAAATATTTAACCCTCACTAGTCATAAAATATTATTCTTGTGTGAGCCAGATCATGATTAATCTAGCACTTTTTTGTCATTGACATTGAATTTCAAAAACAAATATGGACCTTAATGCACAGAAAACAGAAGGTTTTATTTACTCGTTTCACTTGCAATAGGTTTCATCTAAATGGAACACCCATGATGAAGTTTCAATATAAAAAGATTCCCTATCATATAATTTTTCTATTAGATATAAATATTTTAGTCGTGCCACTTCATTCCAAGGAACACTTCCTTTATAATTATTTCGTTCTAATCAATGGTCACCCAAGTGAAACTCCCTTTGCTTCATTCTACACACACTACTTCAAGGAAAAAATTGGTTTATAAAATTGCATTTCTCTAACAGATTAGTATATAAAGACATATTTTTGTACTTATTTATTCCCAAGACTTATGTGGTGTCAATCTCGATGTTTTTGTGCACTTCTTCTTCAAGACCAAATGATATCATCTTCTTGATGAGATATTTGATTAATTTAACTCCACATAATGAAAAAAAATATAAAACTTCATTTAAAGAATAATTCTATCAATATAATTATCTTATTATGCCCTATTTTAATCAAAATAAACTTGATTAATCATTGTGACTCCATAAACATTAAAACTTTATCATCAAACACCTCATTATGGAACTTTAATGTTGGTTTAATCTTAATTATTTATTTTTAATCTTTATTTTCTTCGTATGTTCATCCATTTATTTTTTACCATTGTGGTGTGGATTCATGTAGTTTCAATAATGGTCATCTATGATCAAGATCATAATTTACCTCCCAATTGTAGATGATTTTGTAGCATTATTTTTTTCATTATTATTTCTAAGCAGTACTTTTCATCCTCATATGGAAGGTCAGATAGAGAGAATGATCCAATTTATAATATATGTATTGAAGATGTTTATTCTGGATTTTATAGGTTCTTGGGTGAATCATTTCCCTTTGTTTGAGTTTTACTATGATAATAACTATTTATTAACCATTGGTAATTCTCTATTTAATGAATCGTATGAGTGTTCTTACATATCTATATTGTGTTGGAACGAGGTTTGAGAGTTAATTAATCTTAGAACAAATTTATAGAATGATAAAGAAGGTGTAGTTGTTCTATGATTGAATAAAATATGCTCAAGACCATCATGTGATGGACCTGGGTATAGAGTAGATTAAGTGAGATGGGTTTGAAGCAGTGAACAATAATTCATTTCTCTTTTTATGATTTCTTGAAAAATAAACATAATTTAACTATTAGAGTGAGAAAACTCACTACCTAACTCACACACACTATGGAAAAAAATTAAAGAAGACACTTGATATATAAGTTTCACCACACAAATTGATAATTTACCACTTGGCATGATCCAAAATCACCTAAACCTATATGATACACTAGAATCATCATGATGGATTTGATGAGAAGGGTATATATTTAACTTGTATTATAAAATTAACAACAATTTCATCACCCAAAATATATCATTATTGTCTTCACTTCCATACTGAGACATTCCACACTAAGACCAAGAGAAAAAAAGAAGACAACCCAACCTCTATATTTTAAAGAAGACAAGGATTTTTCATATCCCTGTTATTCCACTTATACCTTCCCACCAATGGGTAAAATATACATTGTATACATACCTATCTACTTAAATAAAGTTCAACTTTAAGATAATAGTTTGTTTACATTTCATATTCCAAACTTCTATTCAATTATTATATGATTTATCAAGCCTTTACCTTAGTGATATGAATGTTGTGGCATCATTAGTTTTTCCATCTGTTTTGGTGGCACACGACATGTAAAAAACTACAAGGAAGGGATCCTTGTTCTCGTCTTCTTTTATGGATCTTTTTAATTTGCATGGTTTGGTTTTCTAGTGGGTGATTTACCATAAGTATTTATATAGGAAAACCTTATGTAACATATTTATATATTTTTTCAACTAGTACATATGAATCTCTTTCCCTGTTTAGTTGTAACTATGTGTTTTAATTTTTTTTAATATAGTCTAGGCACATTTTGATATACATTGATAAAATCTGGATCAAATTACTGAGGAACAGACAAGTATGTTAAGGGTTTGAAGGAGTTTTTAGATTTTTCAATTTCCAATCGATCCATTGAAGGAAGAATAAGACGTCCATGTCATAAATTTAAACATAGAATATAGTTAAAGAGAAATGATGTTTATGAACATTTAATACTAAAGTAATTCCCTGATCAATATTTGTGTTGGATTTGTCATGGAGAATCGAACGTTACAGAAAGGCTGAGCACTGATGTTAATCCATGGAATGAGCTCCCAACTTCATCGAAAATGGAAAATGAAATGAAAAACCTCATAAATGATGCATTAGACACTATAAGACATCACTACCAACATCAAAACATAATAGAACAACTGGATTAGGGTACTGCAAATTTCCACGTGAAAAGTGATGTTTTTGGGACTGTAACACAACAAGATCAAAATTGTAACATATCATTGGATCCCCCTCTTGATTCTATGGAGATAAATGTAAGAGAAAACTTCACTAAAGAAAATATGTTTCATGATTTAGTTGACGATGGAAATCTAGAGTTTTATAGTGGATGTTTAAAATATTCAAAGCATTATTTCCTTCTGAAGTTGTACCATATCAAATTTCTATGTGAAATTACAAATAAGGTAATGTCCATGATATTAGAATTTTTTCATGATGCATTTCCTGAAGAAAAAATCCCCGAATTTTTTTGATATGACAAAAGTTGTTAATAGGCATGGTCAGAATTATACAAAAAATACATGCGTGCCCCAATGATTGTATGCTTTATTGGAGAGAGGATTCATGTAGATATAATTGGAAAAAATGTTCTTTTTATATATGGAAGTCAATGGGTGATGTTGGAAGTATGAATCAATATACTTTCATGGAGAAGAAGAAAGAGAACACACCTGCAAAGGTTTTGTGTTAAATTCCTTTAAATCCTCGATTGCGAAGATTATTCATGTCATCTAATACCACCAAGCACATGAAATGGAATTCTGTAGATAATAACAATGATGGGTTAATGAGACACCCATGAGATTCAAAATCATGGAAGAAATTTGATTCATTACATAAAGATTTCTCAGTTGATCCTAGGAATGTTTTATTGGGATTGGCTGCCAATGGTTTTAACCCATTTGGGGCTTGGAGTGCCCGTTATAGAATTTGGACAGTTATTTCGATCTCTTACAATCTACCACCATGGATGTGTATGAAAAAAACACATTTTTTCATTTTGATGATTATTCCTGGAAAGAAAATGCCTCGAAATTACATTGATGTATACATGAAGCCTTTGATTGATGAGTTACATGAGTTATAGAGAAACAGTTTTGAGACATTTGATGCTTCTTCTAAAACAATGTTAAAAATGCATGCTTCTTTAATGTGGACCATTAGTGACTTCCCTGGGCTTGGGAATTTATCTAGTTATAACACTTACACGGGTTGGTCCTGTCCTGTTTGTAACATTGATTTTGATCCCAAACGGCTACCTCATAATAGAAAATGGTTCTTCTTGTGCCATCAAATATTTCCCGATGCATCTCATAGATTTCGGTTGAACAGATCAAAATTTAATGGTTTCATTGATCATAGACCACCTCCAAAGTTGTTAACTGGTTTTGAAATATTGACACAACTTGAAAATGTTGAAACAAAATTTGGGAAGGTTCATAATTTGAATTATAGTGGGAAACGGGTTTGAAGTGCATCATCATGTGAAATCAGAACCCAACAATGGAAGAAAAAAAGTATATTTTTCAAGCTTCCGTGTTGAGAAATTAATTTGTTGTGGAATAATATTGATGTGATGCATATTGAAAAGAATGTCTATGAAAATTTTATTTTCACATTGCTTAATGAGCATGGAAAGTCAAAGGATATTCTCAATTCTCTCAGAGACTTACAAGTATTGAACATAAAACATGATCTCTAGCCAGAAGAGGATGAAAAGTATGATTCAGAAATTTTTGCAATGAAAAATAAGGATAAAGATACATTACATAGATTTTTAAAGAATGTGAAGGTATCTGATGGGTATTCAAGTAACATATTGAGGTGTGTTTACTCGAAAAATCGTAAATTACATGGATTTAAAAGTCACGATTCATATATTTTTTTACAACAGTTACTGCCATTGGAATTGCGTAAATTATTACCTGAAAAACGTACTGCTGTGGTAATCCAATTCTGCACATTTTTCAGACAACTATTTGAGAAATATCTACACCCATTTTAGCTTGACAACCTCTAGCAGAGGTTTGTAATGAACCTTTGTGCAGTGGAGATGATATTTCCTCCATCGTTTTTTACTATCATGATGCATTTAACTTTGCATTTGGTTGAGGAAGCTAAATTTGGAGGCCACATTCATTATTGATGGATGTATCCAATTTAGAGGTACTGTATTTATATGTTTTTCAGTTAGGTAAACAATTTTTCACACTTAATTAAATTCATATTTATGTTTATTTTATTTCACAGATATCTTGTGAATTTTAAATCATATGTGAGAAATAAATCTCAAACAGAAGGATCTATTGCTGAAGGCTATTTGGAAGAGGAGTGTCTTAATTTTTTTTTCGAGATACTTGGATGATATTGGGACAAGTTTTAATCAATTATGACATGTTGATGACACATCGACTCAATCTCAAATACATCAGAAATCCAAAAATATTTTCTTCAATTGGCTGATCAGTTGGGAGGACCTCAAATGTGACACTAACAGAATTGAATTATTACAGGCACATAGATATGTGCTTCTGAATAGTGAAATTGAAAATCTATTTATTAAAGAGTTGAGGATACAAAAAAAGGGACAAATGAGAGTCCGAATAAGAAATGATAAATATACATCAACAAATGTTAATAATGATCTTGTAGAATGGTTTGCACGACGTGTAAGTTCATAAATTTTTAAATTAATATAAATATTAGTTCGACACATATATTTTGTAAATATAATAAAGTATATTTCTTTTTTTAGATCATTAATACTGATACTCAAGTACAATTGTTATAATATTTTATGTTTCTTTCTCGAGGTACTCTAAAACAAGATAGAAAGTTCGACGCTTACAACATGAATGGCTTTAGATTTCGTACAGTCGATCGAGAAAGGGGTTTGAAAACAAAGAATAGTTGTATATTTACATTTGTTGAAGTGGGATGCTATGGAAAGATAACTGATATTATTAAATTAAAATACCACAAATATTTTTATGTTGTTTTATTTAAATGCAATTGGGTCGATATTATCAGTGGTGTTAAAATAGATTCCTTACAATTTATTTATGTGAACATCTCTCTCTTGATGTATGTTGGTGATCGTGAACTGCATGATTAATATATCTTATCATCGCAAGAAAAAATGGTATATTACGTGAATGTTGTTTTGGATGAAGGGTGGAGTGTAGTTTCCCATATAATACAAAGAGATTTGTATGATATGGGTGATGAAGTCAAAGATTTGACCTGGGAAGTTGAATCTCATCAAAAACAAGAAGCCTAATTCTTTTTATATCATGATATTAAAAATATTATTCCACTAAGGATGAATGAAGTGGATGAAGTAATGGAGTAGGAAATCGAATCATTTGTGTAGTCATTCATTATCATTGTTATATATATATTTTTAGTTAGTACTGGGTATCTATTGTAGAGACCCGAAGCATGACGTACATAGAAATTAAATTACTTTTTTGGAATACTTAATACATAACAAAAACAGACACACAAGGATCGTAATAGTTTAGTGTCTTTGGAAACTCGGAATATAATCTTCTAATCATTGTGATTGATCTTCAACATCTCCATTAATGATCTTCCACTTTTGTTTTCTTACCTAAAACCATTCTTTAAATCCTGGGGAATAGAGAACATATAAAGGGTGAGCTTAAATGCTCATTAAGGGTAAGCATAAATAACATAAAACAATCCTTAGACATTTTAATGTAAAAAACATGAGCATAAAATATAAACATAAAAATATTGAGCAATGACATAAAACATGGCAGTATGTAAGGCATAGATCATGAAGAAACATTAATCATGATAAATTATCATGGGAATAAAACATTTAATTTTGGAAACCATAAAGCACATGATATTATTTCCATAGTAGCCAAGGTATTGCTGTGAAGACCATCTTAGTGGACAAAGTCCCTTTCTGAATCGAGTTCACTCCTCGTTCCAGTCCTATATTACTGAACCGGTTTAACTTTTCGTTCCAGCCATGTCTATCTCATGAAATATAAATCTTTACCCAATGCATTTGAGAGAGATATAGGTACCAACCATCTCATATTGAAATCATTCGTTCGTGTGCCATAATATAAACATAAATCACTCATCATAACCCAAGAATAAAATGGGTTTCACAAAACATCATTCCATCATAACGTAATCCATACAAAAAAATTGGATTTCGTATCATCAATAGAAAAGTGAAACCATGTAAATCATAGAGACATGATACAAGAAACATACACATGTGAAATAATGTCATATTAGATGAAAATGGTTTTGATAAAACACTTGAAATGAATTTTTGAGGAAAATATCCTTTCTTCTTCAAAATCATTTTATTTTCAAAAAATGTCATGCAATTTTAAAACAAAAGAATTTTGTTGAAAATATTCATGAAATATTTTGGAGGAAGATTCATGAAAATAAGTCTTTATAAAACCATAAAAAAATCCTTTCATTCCGTATAAGTTAAAAAACATTCTTCTCGTACTTTTGCCGGAAAAGTCAAAAAGTACCTCATAAAAGAAAGATTCCATACATACCATGTAGTAAAAGTAAAAAATGGCTAAGAAGGACTTTAAAAATACATGAATTTTTTTTATAAAACTTGGACATGGATGAGAACAATAACCCTAGTAAATACTTACGAATAAACAATCTCGGATAAGAACAAGATTGGAAAAGTTATCCCTTACCTTAGGTCTGATATGCTTTGTATGGATCCGAACCTCCTGTATATTGATTTAAATAATGTCATTGACTTATTAAATAATCATATTCATTGTTATTATATCATATATGTTTCACTTGTGACTTTATATTACCTGTTCTTTTGTAAATTCCATGTTAAAGCAGCGTTTTGGGTAAAATCATTTCATTTATCGCATGTGTTTCGACTTTTCATTCTTGATAATATTACTAATATCCTGATTTACATAATTCCCGAATGTAAAACACGATTTATATATAATATATATTCATCATATACATATATATTACAGATCGATAAAAGGAATGAAATACACCGTTCATGGAGACGGTAGTCCGTACATACGCATGAACGATGTTTTCGTTTCCTTATTGAATTGAATGGAATTAAGTAGATGAAATATATATATATATATATATATACATAAATCCAGAATCTTAATTATGTCATATATTTCATTATTATTCATTATATATACTTTATAATCATTTTTGAATGGTTAATCATGGAAAATGAATCCCATCGCTTTCGTGGAGACGGTAGTCCGTACGTACGCACGAGCAATGATATAATTCCCATGATCGTGGAATTGTATTGAAGTGTATGTATAATATTACAGAATCAATATCAATTTACAATAACCATATATAGTTATTTATTTACACCATTATACCCATCCACGTACGGTGGTGGCGGAAAATAGATTACACCACGGCGTGGAGACGGTATTCCGTACGTACGCACGCACAATGATTTCATTTTCCGTAGGATGGATAGATGGTGAAATAGGGTTGTTTCATACTTATAATAACATATCAGTATATTAGTGATACTGATTTTATTACTTCATAATTAGAACACTAAATAAGAAGAGGTGGAAGATAAAATAAAGTTGAAAGAATTGTTAACGGACATTACCTCTTCTTTGAAGCGCCTCTTTGAGACCTCCTTTTAGGGCACTAAAATTGGTCTTTGAAGAATACCAGGACCTCTAGGATGTTTCTAGAGAAGTGGAGAAGAGAATTTGGCAGGGGTTGGACCAGCTTGAAAGCTCAATGTTGTGTGAGGAGGAGAGGGACGAGGTTCCCTTTTATAAGGGAGGAGAGGGGCACCTTTGGAATTCTTAAAAATATTAATTTATAATAAATATAAACCCACTTAAAAACCTCAAAAAAATGAATTATATTTTAATATTAGATGTGATAGGGTTGTAATATGATCAACCAATTAAATTTAGACTTGTTTGGATCTTATTTTAAACCTTATAATTTTTATTTATCCTTATTTAATCTGTTTAAGTTTATATGTGGTAATAAAAATAAAAAATTTAAATGGTTATAAATAATCACTTGTGTGTTGTTAATTTTCCATAAATGGATACTTTATGAAATTTTCTACTATATAAATTTCAATTTATAATTTTGAAATATTTTTGTGATTTTTAAACAATTTAATAATATGTTATTTTTATAGAATAACAATAGTGTCAATTTTGACACTATTCATTTATATGAATTTAAATAAAATCTAAACAGAGGATATATTCGAACTAAAATATTTAATAGATTCATAAAAGGTCATATATATCTATAAAATTATTGGATAACATTAAATAGTTCATATAATATTTATTTTATTATTTTTAAAACCATTTATTTGGTTTATCTCTTAATAAAATAATTACTACAACATTTTTGTATAATTATTTAATATACTTATTTGTAGCATAAAAACTAAAAATAAAATCCTATGATGAATATAAATATATTTCCTTTCACAATAATAATTTTAATCGAATTTATCATCTAAAAATCACAATATTTAAATTTTTATATTTATTAAATTATGAAGGTGACAACATTGGCATAATTTAAAATAAAATAATATAAGTATTATAATCGATTTTATAAGGCTCCAAATGGTAAAATATTCGACCATTGGATTATTAGGGTTTAAAGTTACATGTCCAATAAGTTTTGGTCAGGGTTTTGTGTATTTTATGGTCACTATCTGTTTAATAAAAACTATATTCTAGATTTTTCACCGGATAAATAATTTCTGCATCACTATTGTGTCACAATTAATGATAATTATTTAGTCCCTAAAAATTATAAATAAATTCATATGATGTAGATAATGTTATTAGATTTATGGATACTATTCATGTTCGATGTTTCATGAAGTTTATCACTAAATTGAAATTATTATACTTATAAGATTTAAGAGAGTGACATGTTGTCACTTTCTTTGGTTTTAATAATAATTAAATTATTTTCATGGTTAAAAGTCCATAAAATGAATCTAATCCGACCCTTAGGTGATATGGGTATACTTTTAGCCATCCAATATAATTTTGGCATGTGTTAGGGTAATTTTATAATATTATATTTACCCTTAATTACCCGATTTACCTCTAACAATGGTAAATAAAATTTACCGTAGTTACTATTCATAATTCCCAAAAATAAAAGGTTGCCTATTAACATAATTTTGAACCACTGATTCCAAATATGGAATCCATTTTTCGAAATTCAATACACAAAATTTGCATAAATTAAATTAAAATTAATCCCGTTGTCGAAAGAAAACATGTTTTTGTATAAAACATTGCAAAAGATTGAATTGATTTAACCTACAAATTCAAGGTAAAATCAATGCTAATGGCATAAATTATATTAAATGATAAAAATATATTCTATTTATACTTTAAAACCATTCAATATTATAATTTAACCATATAAATTATTACATTGAAAAAAGTTGTTTTTAATTAAAATATAGCATGTTTTTACTATTCATTAAAATATGAATATTATCAGAAAAATATCCAAACATTATCCAATGTAAATTTTTATATCCTGATTCAAAATAAGAAGTTTATTTTGTAAAATTGAATTTATAAACATGTAAAAAACTTGATGTAAAGTGGGTGTGCCATCAAAAGGCGGCAAAACTGCATTTTTTGAAAAATACTTATTTTACCCGAAAATTTTATTTTGTTCTTATACCATGTTCTAGAAAATGTGTAAGATGAATAATAATGTTATAAAATTCAAAATTTAGTTAATACTATTCATAATGGCTAGTTCATAATAATATTATAATAATATATCGTTGTTTAGTAAAACCTGGTATTGCGTACAACACACGCTATCGAGGAAGGTCGCGATTGCGTGTAATGAAAGCCAAGTCAGGGTTGCGTGTAGTGCACGACTCCTTTGTTTTTTCATATAACAAAATCCAACCATATTTCATTAATACATTGAATATATATATATATATACTCAATGTTGCGTAGAATAACTACTATCAAACAAACTTGAAATTGTGTGTAACACGATCCAAGATTAGTGTTGCATATACTGCAAACTAATACGGTGTTGCATATAATGAAAGATAATATTGGGGTATCATACAACACAATACATCAAATAAATTAAAAAGAATACTTCTCATAAAATCTCGAGTTGTTACATTCTACCCCCCTTAAAATGAATTTCTCCCTCGAAATTTGTCGGGGTTATAAATTGGTGACTACTTGAAAGTTTATTTAATATAAACCCACATAATAAAACTTAATTTTAAAATGTGATGTATGAAACATAAAGGTTACCCAAATTAACTCATCACTGGGTTTCCTCGTGGGAGAACATAGCTGAAAATATGGATATGGAAGAGAAATCTAAACATCAAGTTCTGATGGAGAGTGGTAGAGGACATGACTATGAAAAACCAACAATCACAAAGCCATAGATTTGTGATGATATAAGGTACCATCAGATTCATCGGAATAAGGGAACTGTGACAACATTTTTGTTTTTCAGGATCATTTCTCTAATGTTGAATAATTTTCAAATCAAAATAAATACTTACTTTATTTTGGTACAATCTCACAATTGTTCGTGCCTTGAACAATTTCCACTTCATCTCTTAAAGAAATGAAGTTTAATTTTTCATTCATGAAGTGTTATTAGATCGTGTGATAGAATGATGAGTCATTCCATCTGTTTCAAACTAAAGGTTAGAAAAATATATCAAATATACATACATCCATCTATGGTGAGGTTAATGATATACGATTCAAAACATGAACTTATAATTCATATATCATACCGCTTAATAAAATAAAACTAGTTTCTACTAACCAGGGACTTCCTGTAGGCCAGTGGTAGGCGATAAAGGCCAGTCGCACTTCGGTTGTGGGTTCGATTCCCACAGCCTTGTTCGACGTGATGGGCTGTTGCCCGTCTTGCAGGTTGTCATTTTTCTAAAACTACATTACTATAACATCCCATCAATAACATCGAAAAAAGTTCTATCCTTAAACAATACTAACTTATGTCTAACATAATCTATTCCAATCTTTAGGCTTATCTAAAATATTTCGGTCCAAGCTCATAGTATAAAGAAAAAAATTACTAGAAAGGTTGTCTACCAAGAATGTGAATACAAGCATTTATCTCACATATATCATAATATATATCTTGTTGGTTGCATTCCAAACACATTAATACCTTAGTAATATATTCTCTTGAAACATAAATTACCATAGAACCTTAGTGAAAACATGAATACTGTCAAAAGATAACTCTTTCCACATACCAAAATCCCAAAAAATCTATATAATCAAACCATAATATCACTTAGTCCTTATATCAGTCATGAGCTCTTGAATACAATAAAACATCTCATTCTCTTCTTATCCCTTCATTATGCGCATATCATCTACTTTCCAAAAATATCTGAATAACCTTTCATGGTTATCGGTATCATTCAACATATACTTTCAAATACTTTAGGAAAATCAATAGTGTAACAATCCTTAGATGATTCTTTATTCCATAGTACCATTAACTATACAACATACCTCTTGTTAAACATACAATCATTCCACTACCTTCTTAAACAACTGACTGAGCTTCAACACTTCTTTCATCTCATATATCATTTGTAGTCTCCTCATCATCATCCACATAAATACTACCCATATGACTATGCAGATTCTCTTCATGAGATTTTCCCTTAGGGAATTGGTTTGCATAATTCCCATACATTCCACATTTAAAACATCTAATCATTGTTGATGTCTTAGTAATACCATTATCTTCATCCATGCTGTTAACTGAACCTTTTCCTTTGAAATTACTGGCTTTGTGTCCTTCTTTTCCACACCCAAAGCATCTTCTAGTTCCTCTAAAACAATCTCCCTGATGCCTCTTCCAACATGATTTACATGATGGAAATTGAACTTTCTTTCCTCTATGATCATCATGAAACTCCATCTTTCTCTTATTATCTGTGTCGGGAAACTTACCAAAGTTGAGATTATTGATCATATTATGAGATTTATGATTAGGCATAATAACGATATATGGACCTCCAGATCCAATTTCATTTGGTTTCTCCTGAAAAATATCATTCCATTGTCCATCATATCCCCCATTATCGTGACTCTTCCTATTTCCATCCATCTTGTAAAACCCAAAAATAATAATGTGAGAGGCAAATACCATGCTAGGGAAAACAACATAATAAAGGGGGAGTACATTCAATATCTAACATCTTAGGTTTAATTATAATATCGTTTGCGAAATTCTTGGACTATAACCTATACGCATACTTAACCTTAGGGACATCCCTAGACATACCTTAGAAATATCTCTAGGGATATCACTAACGCTTTCACATCCTAGTTTCCAAAGGTTGACTAAACCTTTCCTCTGATACCAACTGTAGATACCTGAAGCTTGATGTACATGGACATTAAATTAATTTTGCGGAATACTTAATACATAACAAAAACAGACACACAAGTATCGTAATAGTTTAGTGTCTTTGGAAACTCAGAATATAATCTTCTAATCGTGGTGAAAGATCTTCAACATCTCCATTAATGATCTTCCCATTTTGTTTTCATACCTAAAACCTTTCTTTAAATCCAGGGGAAAAGAAAAGATATAAAGGGTGAGCTCAAATGATCAGTAAGGGTAAGCATAGAGAACATAAAACAATCCTTAGACATTTGAATGTAAAAAATATGAGCATAAAATCTAAACATCAAAATCTTGAGCAATGATATAAAACATGGCAGTATATAAGGCATAGATCATGAAGAAACATTAATCATGATAAATTATTATGGGAATAAAACATGTAATTTTGGCAACCATTAAACACATGATATGATTTCCATAGTAGCCAAGGCATTGCTTCCAAGACCATATTAGTGGACAAAGTCGCTTTCTGAATCAAGTTCACTCCTCGTTCCAGTCCTGTATTACTGAACCGGTTTAACTTGCCGTTCCAGCCATGTCTATCTCACGAGATATAAATTTTTACCCAATGCATTGGAGGGAGATATAGGTCCCACCCATCTCATATTGAAATCATTCGTTCGTGTGCCACAATATAAACATAAATCATTCATCATAACCCAAGAATAAAATGGGTTTCATAAACGCCATTCCATAATAAAGTAATCCATACAAAAAAATTGGATTTCATTTCATCATTAGAAAAGTGAAACCATGTAAATCATATAGACATGATACATGAAACATACACATGTGAAATAATGTCATCATAGATGAAAATGGTTTTGATAAAACACTTAAAATGAATTCTTGAGGAAAATACCCTTTCTTCTTCAAAATCATTTTCTTTTCAAAAAATGTCAAGAAATTTTAAAAGAAAATAATTTTGTTGAAAATAGTCATGAAATATTTTGGAGGAATATTCATGAAAATAAGTCTTTATAAAACCGTAAAAAAATCCTTTCATGCCGTATAAGTTAAAAAAACATTCTTCTCGTACTTTTGCCGAAAAAGTCAAAAAGTGCCTCGTAAAAGAAAGATTACATACATACCATGTAGTAAAAGTAAAAAATGGGTAAGAAGGACTTTAAACATACATGAAATTTTTTTTATTAAACTATGACATGGATGAGAACAATAACCCCAGTAAATACTTATGAATAAACAATCTCGGATAAGAACGAGATTGGAAAAGTTATCCCTTACCTTAAGTCTGATATGCTTCGTATGGATCCGAACCTCTGGTATATTGATTTAAATAATGTAATTTACTTTTTAAATAATTATATTAATTGATATTATATCATATATGTTTCACTTTTGACTTTATATTACCCGTTCTTTTGTAAATTCCATGTTAAAGCAGCGTTTTGGGTAAAATCATTTCATTTATCGTATGTGTTTCGACTTGTCGTTCATGATATTATTACTTATATCCTGATTTAAATAATTCCAAAATGTAAAAAATGATTTATATATAATATATATTCATCATATACATATATATTATAGATAGATAAAAGGAATGAAATACACCATTCATGGAGACGGTAGTCCGTACGTACGCATGAACGCTGTTTTCGTTTCCTTATTGAATTGAATGGAATTAAGTAGATAATATATATATATATATATATGTATGTATGTATGTATACATAAATCCAGTAGCTTCATTATGTCATATATTTCATTATTATTCATTATATATACTTTATAATCATTCTTGAATGGTTAATCATGGAAAATGAATCTCATCGCATTCGTGGAGACGGCAGTCCATACGTACGCATTAGCGATGATATCATTACCATGATCATGGAATTGTATTGAAGTGTATGTATAATATTATATAATCAATATCACTTTACCATAACCATATGTATTTATTTATTTACAGCATTATACCCATCCATGTTAGGTGGTGGCGGAAAATAGATTACACCACGACGTGGAGACAGTATTCCGTACGTACACATGCGCGATGATTTCATTTTCCATAGGATGGATAGATGGTGAAATAGGGTTGTTTCATACTTATAATAACATATCAGTATATGAGTGATACTGATTTTATTACTTCATAATTAAACAACTAAAGAAGAGGAAGTGGAAGAAGAAATAAAGTTGAAAGAATTGTTAACGGACATAACCTATTCTTTGAAGCGCCTCTTTGAGACCTCCTTTAAGGGCACTAAAATTGGTCTGTAAAGAAGACCAAGACCTCTAGTATGTTTCTAGGGAAGTGTAGAAGAGAATTTGGCCGGGGTTGTCCGATCTTGAAAGCTCAATGTGGTGTGAGGAGGAGAGGGAGTAGGTGCCCTTTTATAAGGGAGGAGAGGGGCACCTTTGGAATTATTAAAAATATTAATTTATAATAAATATAACCCCACTTAAAAACCTCAAAAAATGGATCATATTCGAATATTAGATGAGATATGGTTGTAATATCATCAAAAAATTAAATTTAGACATGTATTAAACTTATTTTAAACCTTATCATTTTGATTTATCCTTATTTAATCTATTTAAGTTTATTTGTGGTAATAAAATTCTAATGTTTAAATGGTTATAAATAATCACATATGTGTTGTTAAGTTTCCATAATTTGATACTTTATGGAATTTTATACTATATAAATTTCAATTTATAATTTTTAAAATTTTTTGTGATTTGTAAACAATTTAATAATATGTTATTTTTATAAAATAACAATAGTGTCAATTTTGACACTATTCATTTATATGAATTTAAATACAATCTAAACAGAGGATATATTCGAACTAAAATATTTAATAGATTCATAAAATGTCATATTTATCTAGAAAAGTAGTGGATAACATTAAATAGTACATATTATATTTATTTTATTATTTTTAAAACCATTTATTTGGTTTATCTCTTAATAAAATAATTACTACAACATTTTTGTATAATTATTTAATATACTTATTTGTTGCATAAAAACTAAAAATAAAATCCTATGATGAAGATAAATATATTTAATTTCACAATAATACTTTTAATCAAATTTATCCTCTTAAATTCACAATATTTAAATTGTTATATTTATTAAATTATGAAGGTGACAACTTTGGCATAATTTAAAATAAAATAATATAAGTATTATAATCAATTTTATAAGGCTCAAAATGGTAAAATATTAGACCATTGGATGATTAGGGTTTTCATTTACATGACCAATAGGTTTTGGTCAGGGTTTTGTGTATTTTATGGTCACTATCAGTTTAATAAAAACTATATTCTTGATTTTTCAGCAGATAAATAATTTCTGCATCACTATTGTGTCACAACTAATGATAATTATTTAATCCCTAAAAATTATAAATAAATTCATATGATGTAGATAATGTTATTAGATTTCTGGATACTATTCATGTTCAATGTTCCATGAAGTTTATAACTAAATTAAAATTATTATACTTATAAGATTTAAGAGAGTGACATGTTTTCACTTTCTTTGGTTTTAATAATAATTAAATTATTTTCATGGTTAAATGTCCATAAAATGAATCTAATACGACCCTTAGGTGATATGGATCTAAGTTTATCCATCTAATATAATTTTTTCATGTTTTAGGGTAATTTTATAATATTATATTTACCCTTAATTACCCTATTTACCTATAACAATGGTAAATAAAATTTACCGTAGTTACTATTCATAATTCCCAAAAAAAAGGTAGCCTATTAACATAATTTTTACGCACTTATTCCAAATATGGAATCCATTTTTCGAAATTCGATACACAAATGTTGCAGAAATTAAATTAAAATTAATCCCATTGTCAAAAGAAAACAGGTTTTTGTATAAAACATTGCAAAAGATTGAATTGATTTAACCTACGAATTCAAGGTAAAATCAATGATAATGACATAAATTATATTAAATGATAAAAATATATTATATTTATACTTTAAAACCATTCAATATTATAATTTAACCATATAAATTATTACGATGAAAAAAGTTGTTTTTAATTAAAATATAGCGTGTTTTTACTATTCATTAAAATATGAATGTTATCAGAAAAATATCCAAACATTATCCAATGTAAATTTTTATATCCTGATTCAAAATAAGAAGTTTATTTTGTAAAAATGAATTTATAAACATGTCAAAAACTAGATGTAAAGTGGGTGCTCCATCAAAAGGCGGCAAAACTGCATTTTTTGAAAAATACTTATTTTACCCAAAAAAATTATTTTGTTCTTATAACATGTTCTAGAAAATGTTTAAGATGAATAATAATGTTATAAAATTCAAAATTTAGTTAATACTATTCATAATGGCTAGTTCATAATAATATTATAATAATATATCGTTGTTTAGTAAAACCTGGTATTGCGTACAACACATGCTATCGAGGAAGGTCGCGATTGCGTGTAATGAAAACCAAGTCAGGGTTTTGTGTAGTGCATGACTCCTTTGTTTTTTCATATAAAAAAATCCAACCATATTTCATTAATAAATTGAATATATATATATATACACTCAATGTTGCGTAGAATAAATACTATCAAACAAACTTGAAATTGTGTGTAACACGATCCAAGATTAGTGTTGCATATACTGCAAGCTAATACAGTGTTGCATATAATGCAAGATAATATTGGGGTATCATACAACACAGTACATCAAATAAATTTAAAAGAATACTTCTCATAAAATCTCGAGTTGTTACATTCTACCCCCCTTAAAATGAATTTCTCCCTCAAAATTCGTCAGGGTTATAAATTGGTGACTACTTGAAAGTTTCTTTAATAGAAACCCATATACTAAAACATAATTTTAAAAAGTGATGTATGAAACATAAAGGTTACCCAAATTAACTAATCACTGGGTTTCCTCATGAGAGAACATAGCTGAAAATATGTATATGGAAGAGAAATCTAAACATCAAGTTCTGATGGAGAGTGGTATAGGACATGACTATGAAAAACCAACAATCACAAAGCCATATATTTGTGATGATATAAGGTACCATATGATTCATCGGATATAAGGGCACTATGAAAACATTTTTGGTTTTCAGGACCATTTCTCTAATGTTGAAGAATTTTCAAATCAAAAGAAATACTTACTTGATTTTGGTACAATCTCACCATTGTTCGTGCCTTGAACAATTTCCACTTCATCTCTTAAAGAAATGAAGTTGAATTTTTCATTCATGAAGTGTTAGTAGATCGTGTGATAGAATGATGAGTCATTCCATCTGTTTCAAACTAAAGGTTAGAAAAAGATATCAAATATACATACATCCATCTATGGTGAGGTTAATCATATATGATTCCAAAAATGAACTTATACTTCATATATCATACCAATTAATAAAATAAAACTAGATTATACTAACCAGGGACTTCCTATAGGCCAGTGGTAGGCGATAAAGGCCAGTCGCACTTCTGTTGCGGGTTCGATTCCCACAGCCTTGTTCGACGTGATGGGCTGTCGCCCGTCTTGCAGGTTGTCCTTTTTCTAAAACTACATTACTATAACATCCCATCAATAATATCGAAAAAAGTCTTATCCTTAAACAATACAAACTTATGTCCAACATAATCCTTTCCAATATTTAGGCTTATCTAAAATACTTCGATCCAAGCTCATAGTATAAAGAAAATAATTACTAAAAAGTTTATCTACCAAGGATGTGAATATAAGCATTTATGTCACATATATACTAATATATATCTTGTTGGTTGCATTCCGAACACATTAATACCTTAGTAATATATTCTCTTGAAACATAAATTACCATAGAACCTTAGTGAAAACATGAATATTGTCAAAAGGTAACTCTTTCCACATACCAAAATCCCAAAAAATCTATATAATCAAACCATAATATCACTTTGTCCTTATATCAGTCACGAGCTCATGAATACAATCAAACATCTCATTATCTTATCATCCCTTCATTATGCGCATATCATCTACTTTCCAAAAATATCTGAATAACCTTTCATGGTTATCGGTATCATTCAACATATTCTTTCAAATACTTTAGGAAAATCAATAGTGTAACAATCCTTAGATGATTCTTTATTCCATAGTACCATTAACTATACAACATAACTCTTGTTAAACATACAATCATTCCACTACCTTCTTAAACAACTGACTGAGCTTCAACACTTCTTTCATCTCATATATCATTTGTAGTCTCCTCATCATCATCCACATAAATACTACCCATATGACCATGCTGATTCTCTTCATAAGATTTTCCCTTAGGAAATTAGTTTGCATAATGCCCATACATTCCACATTTAAACCATCTAATCATTGTTGATGTCATAGTAATACCATTATCTTTGTCCATGATTTTAACTGAACCTTTTCCTTTGCAATTACTGTCTTTGTGTCCTTCTTTTCCACACCAAAAGCATCTTCCAGTTCATCTGAAACAATCTCCCTGATGCCTCTTCCAACATGATTTACATGAGGGAAATTGAGCTTTCTTTCCTCTATAATCATCATGAAACTCCATCTTTCTCTTATTATCTGTGTAGAGAAACATACCAAAGTTGAGATTATTGATCATATTATGAGATTTTTGATTAGGCATAATAACGATATATGGACCTCTAGATCCAATTTCATTTGGTTTCTCCTGAAAAATATCATCCCATTGTCTATCAAATCCCCCATTATCGTGAATCTTCATGTTTCCATCCATTTTCTAAAACACAAAAATAATAATGTGAGAGGCAAATACCATGCTTGGGAAAACAAAATAATAAAGGGGGAGTACATTCAATATCTAACATCTTAGGTTTAATTATAAGATCGTTAGAGAAATTCTAGGACTACAACCTATACGCATACTTAACCTTAGGGACATCCCTAGACATAACTTAGAAATGTCTCTAGGGATCTCACTAACGCTTTCGCATCCTAGTTTCCAAAGGTGGACTAAACCTTTCCTCTGATACCAACTATAGAGACCTGAAGCTTTATGTACATGGACATTAAATTACTTTTGCGGAATACTTAATACATAACAAAAACAGACACACAAGGATCGTAATAGTTTAGTGTCTTTGGAAACTCGGAATATAATCTTCTAATCTTGGTGAAAGATCTTCAACATCTCCATTAATGATCATCCCATTTTGTTTTCATACCTAAAACCTTTATTTATATCCAGGGGAAAAGAAAAGATATAAAGGGTGAGCTCAAATGCTCAGTAAGGGTAATCATAGAGAATATTAAACAATCCTTAGACATTTGAATGTAAAAAACATGAGCATAAAATCTAAACATCAAAATCTTGAGCAATGACATAAAACATGGCAGTACGTAAGGAATAGATCATGAAAAAACATTAATCATGATAAATTATTATGGGAATAAAACATGTAATTGTGCCAACCATTAAGCACATGATATGATTTCTATAGTAGCCAAGGCATTGCTTCCAAGACCATATTAGTGGACAAAGTCCCTTTCTGAATCGAGTTCACTCCTCGTTCCAGTCCTATATTACTGAACCAGTTTAACTTGCCATTCTAGCGATGTCTATATCATGAGATATAAATATTTACCCAATGCATTGGAGGGAGATATAGGTCCCACCCATCTCAAATTGAAATCATTTGTTCGTGTGCCACAATATAAACATAAATCATTCATTATAACCCAAGAATAAAATGGGTTTCATAAACGTCATTCCATCATAACGTAATCCATACAAAAAAATTGGATTTCCTTTCATCATTAGAAAAGTGAAACCATGTAAATCATAGAGACATGATACATGAAACATACACATGTGAAATAATGTCATCATAGATCAAAATGGTTTTGATAAAACACTTAAAATGAATTCTTGAGGAAAATATCCTTTCTTCTTAAAAATCATTTTCTTTTCACAAAATGTCATGCAATTTTAAAAGAAAAGAATTTTGTTGAAAATAGTCATGAAATATTTTGGAGGAATCTTCATGAAAATAAGTCATTATAAAACAGTAATAAAATCCTTTCATACTGTATATGTTAAAAAAACATTCTTCTCGTACTTTTTCCGAAAAAGTCAAAAAGTACCTCGTAAAAGAAAGATTACATACATACCATGTAGTAAAAGTCAAAAATGGGTAAGAAGGAATTTAAACATACATGAAAACATTTTTATAAAACTGTGACATGGATGAGAACAATAACCCCAGTAAATACTTATGAATAAACAATCTCGGATAAGAACGAGATTGGAAAAGTTATCCCTTACCTTAGGTCCGATATGCTTTGTATGGATCTGAACCTCCTGTATATTGATTTAAATAATGTCATTGACTTATTACATAATCATATTCATTGTTATGATATCATATATGTTTCACTTGTGACTTTATATTACCTGTTCTTTTGTAAATCTCATGTTAAAGCAGCGTTTTTGGTAAAATCATTTCATTTATCGTATGTGTTTCGACTTGTCGTTCTTGATATTATTACTTATATTCTGATTTAAATAATTCCAGAATGTAAAAAATGATTTATATATAATATATATTCATCATATACATATATATTATAGATCGATAAAAGGAATGAAATACACCGTTCATGGAGACGGTAGTCCGTACGTACGCATGAACGCTGTTTTCGTTTCCTTATTGAATTGAATGGAATTAAGTAGATAAAATATATATATATATATGTATACATAAATACAGTAGCTTCATTATGTCATATATTTCATTATTATTCATTATATATACTTTATAATCATTCTTGAATGGTTAATCATGGAAAATGAATCTCATCACATTCGCGGAGACGACAGTCCATACGTACGCACGAGCGATGATATCATTCCCATGATCATGTAATTTTATTGAAGTGTATGTATAATATTATATAATAAATATCACTTTACAATAACCATATATAGTTATTTATTTACACCATTATACCCATACATGTAAGGTGGTGACGGAAAATAGCTTACACCACGACGTGGAGACAATATTCCGTACGTACGCATGCGCGGTGATTTCATTTTCCGTAGGATGGATAGATGGTGAAATAGGGATGTTTCATACTTATAATAACATATCCGTATATGAGTGATACTGATGTTACTACTTCATAATGAAACAACTAAATAAGAAGAAGTGGAAGAATAAATAAAGTTGAAATAATTGTTAACGGACATTACCTCTTCTTTGAAGCGCCTCTTTGAGACCTCCTTTTAGGGCACTAAAATTGCTCTTTGAAGAATAACAGGACCTATAGGATGTTTCTAGGGAAGTTTAGAAGAGAATTTGGAAGGGGTTGTCTGATCTTGAAAGTTCAATGTGGTGTGAGGAGGAGAGGGAGGAGGTACCCTTTTATAAGGGAGGAGAGGGGCACCTTTGGAATTATAAAAAATATTAATTTATAAAAAATATAACCCCACTTAAAAACCTCAAAAAATGGATCATATTCAAATATTAGATGAGATAGGGTTGTAATATCATCAAACAATTAAATTTAGACATGTTTTAATCTTATTTTAAACCTTATCATTTTAATTTATCCTAATTTAATCTATTTAAGTTTATTTGTGGTAATAAAATTCTAATTTTTAAATGGTTATAAATAATCACATATGTGTTGTTAATTTTCCATAATTGGATATTTTATGAAATTTTAGACTATATAAATTTCAATTGATAATTTTGAAATATTTTTGTGATTTGTAAAAAATTTAATAATATGTTATTTTTATAGAATAACAATAGTGTCAATTTTGACACTATTCATGTATTTGAATTAAAATAAAATCTAAACAAAGAATATATTCGAACTAAAATATTTAATAGATTAATAAAAGGTCATATGTATCTAGAAAAGTAGTGGATAAAATTAAATATTTCATATAATATTTATTTTATTATTTTTAAAACCATTTATTTGGTTTATCTCTTAATAAAATAATTACTACAACATTTTTGTATAATTATTTAATATACTTATTTTTTGCATAAAAATTAAAAATGAAATCCTATGATGAATATAAATCTATTAAATTTCACAATAATACTTTTACTAGAATTTTTCATCTTAACATAACAATATTTAAATTGTTATATTTATTAAATTATGAAGGTGACAACTTTGGCATCATTTAAAATAAAATAATATTAGTGTCATAATCGCTTTTATAAGGCTCCAAATGGTCAAATATTCGACCATTAGATGATTATGGTTTACATTTACATGAAAAATAGGTTTTGGTCAGGGTTTTGTGCATTTTATGGTCACTATTAGATTAATAAAAACTATATTCTTTATTTTTCTCTAAATAAACAATTTCTGCATCACTATTGTGTCACAATTAATGATAATTATTTAATCCCTAAAAATTATAAATAAATTCATATGATGTAGATACTTTTATTATATTTCTTGATACTATTCATGTTCGATGTTTTATGAAGTTTATCACTAAATTAAAATTATTATACTTATAAGATTTAAGAGAGTGACATGTTGTAACTTTCTTTGGTTTTAATAATAATTAAATTATTTTCATGGTTAAAAGTCCATAAAATGAATCTAATCCGACCCTTAGGTGATATTGGTCGACTTTTAGCCATCCAATAGAATTTTGGCATGTGTTAGGGTAATTGTATAATATTATATTTAACCTTAATTACCCGATTCACCTCTAACTATGGTAAATAAAATTTACCATAGTTACTATTCATAATTCCCAAAAATAAAAAGTAGCCTATTAAAATAATTTGAACCAAATGATTCCAAATATGGAATCCATTTTTCGAAATTCAATACACAAAAGTTGCATAAATTAAATTAAAATTAATCTCGTTATCGAAGGAAAACGGGTTTTTGTTTAAAACATTGTAAAAGATTGAATTGATTTAACCTACAAATTCAAGGTAAAATCAATGCTAATGACATAAATTATATTAAATGGTAAAAATATATTCTATTTATACTTTAAAACCATTAAATATTATAATTTAACAATATAAATTATTTTGTTGAAAAAAGTTGTTTTTAATTAAAATATAGCGTGTTTTTACTATTCATTAAAATATGAAAGTTATCAGAAAAATATCCAAACATTATCCAATGTAAATTTTTATATCCTGATTCAAAAGAATAAGTTTATTTTGAAAAATTGAATTTATAAACATGTCAAAAACTAGATTTAATGTGTGTGCGCCATCAAAAGGAGGCAAAACTGCATTTTTTGAAAAATACTTATTTTACCCAAAAAAATTATTTTGTTCTTATTCCATGTTCTAGAAAATGTGTAAGATGAATAATAATGATATAAAATTCAAAATTTAGTTAATACTATTCATAACGGCTAGTTTATAATATTATTATAATAATATATCGTTGTTTAGTAAAACCCGGTATTGCGTACAACATACGCTATCGAGGAAGGTCGCGATTGCGTGTAATGCAAGCCAAGTCAGGGTTGCGTGTAGTGCACGACTCCTTTGTTGTTTGATATAAAAAAAAATCCAACCATATTTCATTAATACATTGAATATATATATATATACTCAATGTTGCATAGAATAACTACTATCAAACAAACTTGAAATTGTGTGTAACACGATCCAAGATTAGTGTTGCATATACTGCAAGCTAATACGGTGTTGCGTATAACGCAAGATAATCTTGGGGTATCATACAACACAATACATCAAAAAATTAAAAATAATACTTCTCATAAAATCTAGGGGTGTTACATCTATTATCATTTTTAATTTTTTTTATGTATATTTGTTTTGAAATATATGTTTTGAGCTTAATTTTATTTGATTAAATGACAGGAATTCCAATGAGGAAGCGATACACTGTTTCATCCACTACTGTGATAGATAGTGATGCATCTGTCTCCCTCCCTACGTCATTTGAGCTACCGGCTTCCTGCCCCTACACCATCTCCCCCTAAACCATTTCTCACACCCTTTTTAAGCATCCCTTTATAATAGGAGACATCGACTCCCCCTTCAGTAACCTCAGCAGCGAGGAGACAGTGCGCCTCTTCAAGTTCATCACGGGCATACTGGAGGGTCACTGTTATAGGTTCTAATTTTAATATAAATAAATTTATATCACTTTTTTATACTAACTGTTTGTTCATTAAAGATGTAAAAATTAAACTATGGGGAAAAATATAAAAAGTTCAGATGTGTAGAATATGAATGGAGAGAAGATAGTTGTCCCATTTGATTCATATGGGGTCCATATGGATCACACCGCGGGATTACTTGGCCAAATTATAGGCCAGCTGGTAGCAGATCTCACATCTCTTCCTATTTCTTATGATGATTGGAGACATATGCATCCAAATTGGAAAAATGATGTTTTTTATTCCCAAATAAAGGTAATTTTAATACATTATGGTGTGATTGAATGTCATGTTTTTAATATGTTAAAGATGAATTTATGTATAAATATGTTTTTCCACCTTATAGTTGTTGATGTGATAGTACGAAAGTGGACATTGAAAAATCATGGTAAGAAATGGAAAGACTTCAAATGGGGATTGTGGATCAATGCCAACAATACTTCATTGACCGTCTAACAAATGTATGAGAAGATACCCAATGGGGTACCCAAAGAATAGTGGAATGTTTTTGTTGACAGACAACGTGATGATAAGAAGATGGTTTTTAAATATATATTTTTATATTAACCTCATTTTACATTTATACATGTATATGAAGAGGAGATGAAATTGAATACATTAATATTAAATTGAATTTATTTATTTCAGGATCTCTCAAGAAATAATGCATCATGCTAGCCTAAGCAAGTCATCCCTCACAGTGTTAGGTCTAGAAGATTTTCTTGAAGTTGATTGACTCTGGTAATATTTTAATTAGTTTAAATATTAATAAGATAATATTATCTATTTAATATATTAAACTATTTATTTATCATTCTTTAATGTAGTCACGGAGTTTAGGTCATGAAGCATCCCGAACTGAAGTGTGGTTGGATGTTCACAAAAATCTGATGGAAGTTTTATTAATGAGCATGCCAAAGAAGTTGGGGTATGAACCCATTTTTCATTATAATAACTTATTATAAGTTTTAAATATGTTAACATAAATTGATATTTTATTTATGGGTAAAAATTAATGAAATATGGGATTCCAATACTAGTAAGTCCTACTCAGTCTCCCAGGATGACCCGGTTGCTAAAGTCATTGGGAAGGTGCATCCTGGCAGAGTGCATGGGATGGGTTTGGGACCCATACCATCTACGGTCTTTGGAAAGCCATTGGGGATTTCATCTGCATCTACTCCTGTTTGTATTCAGTCGATACCCGGAGATTCTCAAAGAGAGATTGTTTCCATACGAAACATAGTTCAAGACTAGGGGGCTTAGATATCTGCTTTGTAGAAAGCGTTGACTGATATACGTCAGCAGATGAGTAGATATCCCCCCGATGGTATTGGGTTGACGGGTGGTGAGAAGGTAAATCACAAAATTCAAAATCATTTTGTTTGCAATCATTTATTGTTTTTAAGTTTAAATATAAATATGCAACACAATTTAATTTTCAATATAATGCTTTTATAGGTGGTAGCAGGAAGTGGAGATGGAGGTGGAGAGAGTGAAGATATATATTCATCATCGGACGATGATTAGAAGTATTATTGATATGTTGAAAAATATTGACATTCGGTTTGTATATGTATCTTGTGTGGCACATAGTTGCCTCCAAACATTTTTAGGACCTAACATTTTCTTGATTTCACATGTTTCATTTTATATATTTTATTGATTTATGATGTTTCCTTTTATGTATTGATTTCTTGAGTGTGGTATGCACTATATATATCGACTCCTTATTGTGATGATTCATTTTTTTATGATTCATTTATCTAAATTCATTTTTTCATTATAATAACTTATCCTACATTTTCTATCCCAATGCATTTACCACTAAATTTCTATTTCTATGAACTACTTATTAATTATGCTCTTGTATCAATCCCTATGGATTAGAATTTGTTTTTTTCTAACATGTTTAAGATAGAGGACGCTTTAGTGTGGCATAATCCTAGTAACCAAAATTTCAAAAAATAAGTGGAATCCACAGATACTGATACGAGATTAGTGGAAATATTTCTACATTGTATAAAATGGGGTTTTCCCACCATTTCCAAAGTGGCCTCCAAGAATAGTCATGTAGTGTGAATGATAGAGTCCATTATCTCAGTAGGCATGACATGCCAATGGGAAACTCCCAGTAGATTCTATAGAACCCCCTACCCTAGAAAAATGTAAAATAGACTACAAGATCAGTTACTTACCATTCATAACATCAACTACCCTATCACAAATAATTTATTATAAGAATCCATATTATTTGATAGAATATGTCAACCCCTTCACGTGACACTCTTCCCTTTGAAGGAATGTTCCTGATCACTTCTATTATATTATGCACATCAAAATAACTAGGATTCATAATTTTAGTTACACTATATTATGTTCCATATTCCATTCCCTCTAAGGAAACCACACTAAATAATCCTTTTCCAATGAAATCACATGAGTGAAACAAATATGATACTTGAACCAGATCCATCAATATTAAAAAATTAGGAACCGTTATACATGGGAGAGAAGATTTTACCTTTTTTCCATCTTCTGTGTCAATTAAAATAATTCCACAAGGAATAACCCAAGTGAGAGATGATTTTACCAAATTCCTATATTATACTTCATTAATAAAATTCCATACAGAACACCAACATAAATTAATCCCAAGAAAATATCACCACATTATTATTCCCAGGATAAAGGTTCTACCACCGACATACTACACCCCATATATTTTGAGTAACTAAGGAATAAAAAAATAACAACCCAATCATGTTCCTAAACGACTGTAGGAGGGTTTAAATTTATTAACTCATATATGGAATATAAATATAAATAATTACTATATATATATTAGTAATATATATTTTTTATATATATTTCATCCACCAATATTGTCAAGGTATGTTATGATGTATGTAGACATATAATTATAATAATACTGATGAATAGATAATGGAATAAATCAGACATCCCTAACCAATCTTACGAGCCTATGTTCTAATGTAATTGGGTACATGCCCTATATCCCAATAGAGTGAGAGACTCCATGAAACAACACATGGGATGTTGAGTGCGCCACCAGGTCAAAATTCTAGTCATGGAATGTGGTGATTAAATCAAAATACTTATATAGTAACATTTTTGTGATACACCATGCACAACACATGATGTAAGGAATTGTGATATCTCCTTGCTCAACAATATCATACCATCAAACCATAACATCTATAAAGGCATATATTAAATATTACTAGTAAAGGGAATTACCTCAAATCTATCTCTTCTATCTACACCATATACGTAATAAAGGCCTAATCATTTGTGTCATAATAGATAAGGAATAACATCTTATTCATTTCTTTAACCATGTTTAATTACCATTTAAAATATTAAAGTTCATATGAAGCATTTTATAAATCATAAATAAAGAGAATGGAATTATAGTTACTTGGGTTCATTCCATTTAAAACTAATTGAGTTATTTGAATAAAGGAAACCCATAATTAATTATAGATTTCACATTATCATTCACATTTAACTCATTGAATTCATTAAAACATGTGAAACCCATATATAATATCAATGGAGTCACTTATATGGGGACATGTTAATCTAGGAAATTTCCCACT
Organism: Viscum album; assembly: GCA_963277665.1. NCBI lineage: Eukaryota > Viridiplantae > Streptophyta > Magnoliopsida > Santalales > Viscaceae > Viscum > Viscum album. Next base: position 651,214,965 of record OY728119.1, read on the forward strand.
TTAGAAATTCCAACTATAAATGTTCCAATCACCTAAGGGATGCCTTGGGTTCTATAAAATAATCATATATAAAGGGATATTACATTCATGAACAATTCCAAAAGATATGTGGGAGTACCAACATTTGAAAAGACATCATATTGTCCCATTTTACCTATATCACCCAATGGGTGACCATATAAGTTGCATACAACATGTGAAAATCCAATCAAAGATCAACTAGTACATATGATTCTGAAATGGTCAATTTTAAATACATAAATTCACAACTACATTTTATTGGATACTAGGATTATGCCATTTTATATGTTTATTTTCATTCCTTTACTCACTGAACTATGCATTTGGTTGTGCTTAGTAAAGCATATCTTTTCATATTTACTGTAGTATGTATTATGTTGGTGTTTTTGTATTATTGGAATGGTTTTTTTCAGGACACTGGTACAGGGGATCCAAAAAATCGTTCTTTTTTTTCTAAATCTTCTCTTTAGAGGCGGTTTTAACTGCCATTAAATGTCGATATTTTCTTTATTAGCAGTGTTTTTAATAGCCGCTACTATCTTAAATTTAGCGGTGGTTTTAAACACTACTATAGTGGTACATCATCCATGAATTTTGCAGTGGTTATATTGTTTTTCACGATGGTTGGTCTTGGAAGGGTATTACTTTTTTAGTGGCGGTTTCAACCATCACTAAAAAAAGTAATCCCCTACCTGGAGAAACCGCCTCAAGAAACAATATAACTGCTGAAAAATGCGCCAACTACGACGGTTCCTATAAACCGCCGCTAAAATGCTTTAACCACTGCAAATAGTTTCCTGATACACAATTTAGCTACAGTTTTCGGAAACTACCGTAGAAGCATATGGAGGCAGTTTAAACCGTCGTGAAATTGCAATTTTCATATAGTTTCTTGTGGTTATATGTGGTTTCCTCTAGATCTACATCTCCCTATCTCTCAGTTTTCATGATCTACACCAGTTGGTTGTTGATTTTTAAGGCCTGTTGATAATAGGGATGGGGATCTAGAGTTGGTTTGGTGGTGCATTTTCTTGGATTTTGGTGTGGTTGCATGTGGGCCAAATTCATCAGAACCCTAAAGGTAGATGGATTCTCTCTCGACTCAACTTTTCTAGAACATGAATTTTGTTTACAATTAATTTGTTTTTCTTATAATTAATTATGTTTTTTGATGTGAAAAATTGATTGGAAATCCCTTTGGTGATGTTTTTGGGGATTTTTGGGGAAAATGGATTTATGTGGTGAAATGCTCTTATTGTGGATTTTGAAATGGAGATTTTAAATTAGGTTGTTGGGAATGATTTGTGGAAATGGTTGATGAAAAAGGGTTTTCAATAATTATTTTCTTTTATTTAAATGTTTTTTGGCATGGAAAATGATTAAATGGTGATTTCAATAAGTGGGTGATTTATTGATGTGGGTTGGCATGTGATAGAAATGGTTATTTGAATATTGTGTGGTATTGGTTGGTTATATTCTCAGTTTTGGATTTTTGGAATGTTGTGTGGAAGTGGGTTTGAAGTATCACTATAAATGGTGATGGTTAGTGGTTGAAAGAACCATAAATATGGATAGTGATTGTAAAGCATCGCTGGTTGAAAATATAGTGAACGGGTTTGATGGAAGATCCAATGTTTTGGTTTCCAAATTGATTATTGCTTGGAAGATGGAATTTTTTGTGCTAATATGAAATGGTGAAATGGCTTGTGGCACAATTGTTTGTCATTCTTGTGTGTTTTGAGCATTCTGGTGGAAATGGATTGGTAAAGGAGTGTTTGGCTTATTTTAATTTGTATCACTATTAAATGTTTTGTATAAACTATTTTATATAAATGATCTAAATGTTTTATCCTAGTGAAATTTGTAGGGAAGTAATTTAGTGAAAACCTACCGAGTATTTGTAACCACCCCCTACTTTGGCACTTGGGTGATTTTTCAGATGTTATATTCTAGGACATAGGTAAGAGTAAATCATCTCATTTTGATAGCAGTTCAGCAGGATGCTTGGTGATATTGTGGTTCTTGGAGCTTGAAGCTTGGTGGGGAGATATGGATGATTTCATAGTTATTTTGGAGTCTTATTGTAGTCTTCTACAAGGAACTCTGATTTTGGCTTGGTTGCATTTGACAGGTGTAATTTTTATGGGTTAGTTGGTTGCACTTTGGTAATGTATGGGTTTGGTTGTTTTGTCAAAATGCATCATATAGTTGTGGATAGTGGATTGTTTTTTTGGTTGGTTGAAACTCAAGGGAAAATCATTCCCCAATTTATTCTCAAAGCCCTCTTCATTTATTTCTAGCCTTTTTCACCTTGGGAATGTCGCTTAAGGCCATGTAGAATTCTCCACCCTCTCAAGACAATGATATGGGGAGAGATGTTACACAGTGTATCTCAAATAGGAATGAAATGAGAATATTTAGTCAATCTATCAACAATAACCCAAATCACAATGTTACCTTGAGATGTATGTAGTAATTCCACAACAAAATCCAGGTATATATTTTCTTATTTCTAATATAGTACTGGAAAAGGATGATGCATCCCATTTGGAAACTGTCTTTCAACTTTCACCTGATGACAAGTCATGAACTTCACAGTAAAGTTAGCAATATCTCTTTTCATTCCATCCCAATATTAATACTCTTTAAGGTGTCTATATATTTAAGTAATTGATTAATTAAATGAAAATGGAGAACTATGAGCTTGAAATAACAACTCTTTTTTAAACTGTGAATCACAAGGAACACATAACATTTTACCATATCATAAAACACAATCTTTATTGATGTTAAATTTAGGTAACTTACCCTTCTGAACCAATTATACATTTTTTAATAACTCAATGTCTCCCTTCTATTCTTTCTTAATTCTGTCTGATATAGATGATTTCACTAAAACATGAAATAAAATAGTGGAATTTCCTTCCCCCAAAACATCCATGACAAAGTTCATCAAATCATTAATCAAAGGGCCATGTTCCAAACATAACATCGTTAATGTATTATTAATTTTCCGACTCAATGAATCAACCACTTTAATTTCATTTCCATGATGGAAATGAATCGTGATATAATAATCCTTGTTTAGTTCCAACCATCTTTTCCATCACATGTTAAATTATTTCTGATTGAATACATACTTCAAACTTTTTGGGTCAGTATATATTTCACATTTTAAACTATACATATGATGCCTCCAAATTTTTAACGTAAAAACTATATAAACAAATTACAAATCATGTGTAGGGTAATTTAACTCATGAGTTTTCAACTAACTTAATGCATAAGAATTTACCTGATCATTCTTTATTAGGATAGAACTTGGTCCTTTCAACGAATAATCAGTATAGATAAAAAAATCACCATTTCTGGATGGCAGTATCAAAATTTGAGCATTCACTAATCTTCATTTTAACTATATAAAATAGACATCGTATTCTTTTTTCCAAATGAAATTAACACCTTTTCATGTTATCTTAGACAATGGGCTAGAGAACCATTCGAAATTTTCAACAGAACTCCAGTAAAAGCCTTTTAAACCATGAAAAATGTGAATCTCAGTTATTTTTTGTGGGTGTTGTCCATTATTCAACAAATTTTATTTTAAAAAGATTAAAAATTATGCCATTTTTTGAAAATATGTGAGCAAGGAATGATATTTTTTGTAAGAAATATTCACAATTTCATAATTTCCCATACTATTTTTTATGGTTTGCAAGACAACCCATAAATGACTTTCATGCTAAAATTTAATTTTATAATATACCAAAATATCACCAATAAAAACAACCAAAAACTTATCCAAGAACTCATGGAATATTCTATTCATAAGATACATGGATACAACATGTGCATTAGTTAACCCAAACAACATAACAAAAAATCAATAATGGCCATATCCAGTACAAAACACGGTCTTCAGAATGTCTACATCCTTTAATTTTAACTAATTTTACCCTGAACTAAAGTCAAACTTGGAAAAATATTGTGCTCCCTGGAGATGATCAAACAAATAATCAATATGAGGCAAATGATACATTTTATTAAAAGAGATTTTATTCAAGGTTCTATAATCAATACAACGTCTCACTAAACTACATTTCTTTTTAACAAACGAGACATGATCCCCCCATGGTGACGTGTTAGGTCAAATGAAACCTTTATCTAATAACTTAGGCAACTGCTTCTTTGACTCTAAGAGTTTGATATGATCCATTTGATAAGGGGGTTTGGAAATTAGAATATCATCAAGAAATATGTCAATAGTAAATTAAACTTCTTGATTAGATATAGTTCTAGAAAACACATCATGAAAAAAATAAAGATACCCATTACCTACTAGGACATTATTAATATGAACAATTCCATTGTTTGTAACAATATGTGCAAGGTTATATTCATTTCCATCTTTTAACTATTTATCAGATTTATAATATGTTTTCAATGGTAAGGGTTCATTATTATACAAAAACTAGAATTATTTCTGGAAAGAAACTTATTTAGATCTACAATCAATATTAGAATTGTAAACAGAAAGATAATCCATACCTAGAATAACATAAAACTCTACAAGAGGAAATCAATAAGTTTTGAAGTTAGATTCATTCCACATACAAGGAAATGAAGATTTGTAAAATTTCTTTTTGCCTCAACATTTCCCCAATGTTTTTTTACCATAAGTTTTGGATTCATTTTTTTATTTATAATTTCTAATTTACCAAAAACATTCTCTGAAAGGATAGAATGTGTAGACCCTGAATCAAACAACACATTTGAATATTTTGAATAAACAAACAATGTACCTGATACCATTTAATCTAATGTATTAACATCTACTGAAGTAGTTTAAAAATATTTCACCAGATATTTATGATTATAGTTTGGTTGATTCTCTTCATTCAAGTTCCTCATCAGATACTTATTTTCATAATGACCCATCTCATTACACTTAAAACATTTTTGCTGACTATAAATCCGATTTTGTCTTACCACTATCATTATATTTTTATGTGCAATTATGGGAACTATGTTCCATTTTTCTACATCTAAAGCACTTACCAACTTTCAGAAGGCATTATATTATGTACTTTTTACCATAATTTTCAATAAATTTATAATGAATTTTCTTACCATCATATTTTTTTGAAGAATTATTATTTTTTTCCTACCACGTCAACCTGTTATTTTACTATTTTTCAAAGAACACATGGTTATTAGAAAAATAAATTTCCACCTTCTCTACTCATAGAACAAATGTTTCATAACTTTTGAACATCAGAGAATCCAACACCATTTGATACTTTATCTTTAATCCTGAGTAAAAATGATTGATTTTACTGTCAATATCTCAAATGAAATTTGTAAGGACTCGTCCCCTATTGATCGAAGCGGATGAATTATTTAATTTCATTTTATTATAAACAAGGAATATACATCCCAAAGGACAAATTAGTTTAGTATAATTTGAATCAATTTACAAAAATACATTTCAACATTACAACTTGAAATGAAAAACACATTGAATGTTTTTCAGCAACATCCAAAACTCCTAGGTTATTTCTGCATTTCAATCATAATGAAAATATTCATTTCATAAGAAAATGAATCATAATAAAGGTGTGATCTCAAATAATTAGTAATGGTACGAAATATAGTGTTATATATTATAAAAACAACTGTTAGGAATGTTGAATAACTAAAAACACATGCCTTTAACAAAACAATTGAATACATTATAGCAGAAATAAGTGTTGAATAAATAACATCATAGAAAAACATAATCATGGGTATTATTATAGTAGAATAACCACATGAACCATAAATAATATTTTCATAATAATGGAATTCATAATGTGGGAAATCATAGCCATACCGTCAAGGCCCCGTGCCAAGACCATAAATAATTATTTTGTCAAGGCCTTATGCTAAGACCATAGTTTGTCCCATGAGACCTTCCGATGCACCAAGGGGATATAGAAGGCCCCAAACAACACTTATTATGTCCAATTAACCACTATATGAATGAATTTAAATATAAACAACATATATATTCATATTTAAACTAATATATAGAATGTAAATAACATTCCCTGAACATTAAGCATAAACACTAACCATTCAGAGTAAATTGGTGAAAGGTTATAAGATAGAACATCCACATACAAACTAATGATAAACCTTAAATTAAATATGGTATCTTATACCAAAAATTATTAATCCCAATAATAAATAATAATCAACTAGAGTGTTGAAATAGATGAAGACACTCTTATGAAATCTTTGAGTAATTATTTAGATAAATATTTTTTTACTTTGAAAAGAAAAGTTCTTTTGAAAAATATTTTTATAAAACTAGAAGTTAAGTAAGATATTATTTTCATTATAAATTATTGATTTTTTAAGGATTATTCTTTTAAAAAATATATTATAAATTTCCCTATAAAATAGGTAATAATATGAGTAATTCCCTTAAAACGGGATTGACTATCAGGAAGAATTTTCAAAGATCCTTTTAAAATATATAACTCACTTTAAATGAAGGTATGATTATAGTTAGAACATATATATCTTAAATTAACATAGAAATTATTAATATTACATAATAATTATAATAATTTAATTGTTTAAGTAGATAATAAAATTAATCTGAATGAAAATGGATGTTCAGGTAGAAAACCCTTACCTTATGTTTGAATGTGTTCAGATCTTGTAATTAGGGTCCCATAATATGAAATTAGACTTATTAATAACTTAATTAATAATCTATTGGAAATTTATTTTGTGTATAATAATTTTATTAAGTTAATTATATTCTTATTGTTATGTTATAAGATTGAATTCCTTCGTTCATGAGTGTTCATTTCCTTGGTTTTCATGATCAGTATATTTGTATATGAGTATGGATGTTCATATAAAAAGCAATTAATTCTACAAAAGTGAAATTATACATTATTTAGGAACATACATAAGTGTTAATGTTTTTATATATCATTTTTAAATGGTATGAGGATGAATCATTAGATGAAATATTAATGACAATCACTTAGATTATTTGGCGGTATTTGGATTATTACGAACTAGTTTTGTCATATAAATTAATACTATGTACATATATTGGTTTTTTAATATTATGTAGGTTATAATACATATTTACTAGTCGGTTTCAACCATAAAAATGGTTTAATGGCCAAAAATGAATGAGAATTTGAAGAAATAAAACTCATCGTCCACAATTGTTTGTAAATTGGAACCTTACAAACAATGATTTCATTTATAATGGAGAGAGAGAGAGTAAGAAGATTGATAATTATTATTACATTAACATGGTATAATTCCATTATATAGATGATAATAGAGTTATAAGGATCAATTTGATAGAGGAGGTTAGGTGAGAATAAGAAAAGAAGATAAATTGAAATGAAACTAAATGAAAAAGAAAGATATTTTACCTCTTGAAATTACCTCCTTGAGAACCTCCTTAAGGGAAGGGGGTTTGGTATTTTGTAAATACCAAGAGCTCTTGGATATGTGGAGTGAATAAGGAATGGTATTTGGGCATAACATATACATTTCAAAAGGCTTTATAGGAGTGAAGAAAAGATGAAGTGGGGGGGGGGGTTATAGTAGAGGAGAGGAGTGAATTTTGAATATTTTATTCATTATTTTATTAATTCTCTCAAGAAAACAAATAGTATTTATTCATTTGACTCATAATAGTAATAAGTGCATGTGATTTTAAACTTAGTTAGCTTACATCATCCATACATCACTTATGATCCAATACATCACGTATTTAGCATTTATTGTAAATTATCGTATTTTACTATTCACAAAAATTCATGTATTTTATAAAAATCACAAAAATTCATTTTAACCATTTTCAACATTTAGAATTCAAAATTCTTCTCCATTTTTTGAAAATAATTTTCTAAGTATTATTAATTTAATTTCTAAATAAAATAATAATTTATTCGAAAAATAACAATTTTAAAACTATAATTCATTTTATATCACATTCAAAAATCAATCGAGATCATAAAATTAATAAAATAAAATAACAATATTATTCTCTATTAATTATGGTCATATTACTACTCATATTACTATACATAATGGTATGCTACTATTCACCAAAAATTATGCTTATTTTATCAAACTCTAAATATCTCATTGAACACAACTGTGTATGTTTGTTTTTTTGAAATTCAAATAATGAAGGTGGGAAAATTATGTTTACTAGATAGGTTATCACAAAGTGGTATTTTTAGAGACTTTTAGTTTCATGGATTCAATATTAAATTTATTTTCAAAATATTGGGGTCTAACATTATCCCCTCACAAAAACTTCATCCTTTAAATTTCAAAAATATTACCTCACAAAAAGATTTGGGTAGTTATTCATCATAAGCTCCTTAGGCTCCCATATTGCCACTTCAATTTTAGGATTTTTCAAAAGTATCTATACCAGTAGAGTTGTCTGATTCCTCAATACTTTTCCTTTAGTGTTCATATTTGGATAGGCTCCTCATAATAAGATAGGTCAAGTTCCAATTCTATACCTCCATAAGTGAGGACATGTGTTGGGTCTGGCATGAACTTCCTTAGCAATGTAACATAAAAGGCATTGTTTACATTAGAAAAGCTATGTGGCATAACCAAATGATATTCAAAAAATCCAATTCTCTCCAGAATTTCGAAAGGGTATATATACCAAGGGCTCAGTTTCCCATTATTCCCAAATCTTATAACACCCATCCATGAAGATACTTTTAAGAAAACATAATCTCCTACTTAAAATCCCAAATCCTTTATTTGAATATCAAAAAATATTTTTTTTTGCATTATGTTGCTTTGATATAGCCTTGAATAGTCTTTACCTTCGTTTTTGTTTCCTCCACAAGCTCTTGGCCCACTAGCTTCCTTTAACCAACATCATCCCAACATATTGGTGTACGGAATCTCTTTCCATCCAATGCCTCTAATGGTGCCATTTGAATATTGGAATAGAAACTATTATTGTATGAAAAATCCACTAAAGGTAAATATTGATCCCACATACCTTGAAATTCAAGTTAACTTAATCTCTACATGTACTTAAAGGTTTTGATAATCCTTTATGATTCATGTCAGTTTGAGGATGATAAGAAGTACTCAAATAAAGATCAGTATCTAAGGGATTCTGAAGGATTTTCTAGAATTTCGATGTAAATCATGTATCATGATCAGAAACAATTGACATAGGTGCTCGAAGAAGTCTCACAACTTCATTAATATAGAGTCTTTCTAGGTGATCCAGTGGAAAATCCTTCATTATAGCGAGGAAATGTTTATATTGTGTAAGTTGATCCACAATTATCCATATTTCATCATTCTTTCTTGGAGTTTTGTGTAATCTAGTGAAAAAATATATGGTGATGTCATCCCATTTCCGTGTAGGAATTGGTTGATGTTTCATTAATCCTCTAGGATGTTGTCGTTCGACCTTTACTTATTGTCATATTAGACATCTTGATACATAATCTGCAATTCACCACTTCATATTGTCCCACCAAAAATGTTCCTTCAAATCTCTATACATTTTAGTGCTCTTAGGATGTATAGTGAAATTAGAGCTATGAGCATTATCCAATAACTCCCTTTTCATCTTGGGCATAGAGGGAACACAAAGCCTCCTCCCAAATTTTAGAATTCCATATTCACACACAAAGTCAGTCATCTTCACATCATTCATAGAATTAATTTTCTTTTGAATATTCTTGTCATCAGACTATAAAGCTTTAATTATTTCCAATAAAGATGGTTAGGAAACCATCTAAAAAAGTTGTAATGTTTCACCTTCTTTGATAATTCCCATATCCATCCTCACTATATCCATATACAAAGGATCCTTTTCAATCCCCATTTTTGAGAACTCTATGATACTTCTCACTCAATGCATCAACAACCATATTTGACTTTCTTGGGTGGTAGGGTATGGAGAAATCATAGTATTTTAGTAGTTTGATCCATCTCATTTACCTCATGATGAGTTCTTTATATGAGAAGATATACTTCAATATTTTTTTGATCTGTATATTTCTCACAACTTTCACCATAAAGACATTGTCTCCATATATTTAGGGCAAATATTAGAGCTGCTAACTTAATATCATGAGTAGGATAGTTTTGTTCATTAATTTTTAACTTCCTTGATGCATAGGCAATAACTCTATCATTATTCATAAGGACACAAGCATTTCATTTTCTTGATGCATCGTTGTAGATCAAAAACCCTTAATTCCATGATAGAAGTCCTAGGATCGAAGCATTCACTAGTATTCTCTTCTATTCTTTGAAAAAATCCTCATATTGTCTATACAAACTCAACCCCTTTACATGTATGCTCAGTCATTGGGTTGGACAATCAGGCGATGTTCTGGATGAAATTTTGATAATAAACTACTAAACTAATTAAACTACGTACCTCAATTATGTTAATTGAAGTATGAAATTCATGAAAAACAGTTTTTTTTCATAGGATCAACAGATATTCCATCCTTAGAGACAATGTGTCATAGAAAGGAAAATGATTGAAGCCAAAGTTAAAACTTTATAAACATCCCATATAATTCATTTCTTCTAAGAGTCTTCAAAATAGTGCACAAGTGATTTTCCCGATCTTCATAGATTTTAGAGTATGCCAAGATATCATCAATAAATACCATCACAACGTCACCAAGATATTCATTTAAAACTCTATCCCTTAGATATATGAAAATAGAGGGTGCATTATCCAGTCAAAAAGGCATTACTATAAACTTTTAATTCCCATAGCTAGTTCAAAATTATATTTTTGGAATGTCTTACTTCTTCAAAAGCAACTGATGATATCCATATCGAAGGATAATCTTCGAAAAATATTTATCTCCATGAATTTGATCCAATAAATCATCAAGGAACGGTAGGGTATACTATTTATTTATTGTTATAGAATTTATATCTATATAGTCAATGCAAAAACTTAAATATCCATATTTTTTCTTAACAAAAGGAATATGGGATACCCATGGAGAAACACTAGGGATAATAAATTTTTTATCCCTCAATTCCACTGGTTTTTTCTTCAATTTCTCTAATTCCATAATGGTAATTATATAAGGGGTCATTGATTGGGGACTTGAATCAGGAATTAAGTCAAAGAAAAACTCATTTCCCCGCTCTAGAGGATGTACTAGTAAATCATCTGTAAGGACATCAACATATTCTTTCACAATAGGTATGTCTACTATTTAAACATTATATTCCTCACCCATAGTTATTTCATTCCCTTCATCCCCAATAATGTAATTAATTAGAGCTAATGGGGTTGGATCTAAATGATAATCATATGATTATGTTTCTACCCTAAAGATAAGGGATTCTACATCATCTTCAAAAATTGTAGTCTCCTTCTTCTTGAAATAAATTTTTACATCCTAGTTAAAAATCCAATCCATACTAAGGATTATATAAAATTAAGTCATGGGTAAGACAATAAAATCAACAGATAAATCATATTTAAATTCCATAGTGGGGACTGCCTAATAAAAATTTATTGAAATGATACTTCCCAAAGGAGTTTTTATTGACAAATCCCATATTAAATTGAATTGGAAATATCTAATTTTCATGGAAAATTGGGAATAGATGAAATAATGTGATGATAAAGAATAAAATAAAGCATTGGTTATGTTCAAGGAAATGATTAATGTACCTAACACCACATCATTAGGAAATTTAACCTCCACTATTGTGACTGCAGAAGCTTGGCTTTTCTCCCTTGGCCATCTTTGGGAAATATTTCTCGGAATCTTAGGAAATTCATGTGCATAATGTCCCATATCCTTAAAATTGTATCATTGAACACTGCTATCTTCTTTCTTCCCCTTACAATCTTGAGATTTGAGGCCTTTTTTATCGTCACTTGTAACAGAATCCCATTCCATTCAGGTAAGTTCTAGGGTGTTTCTTTCTAAAATTATTGCCATACGGAATGTCAACTCTTCCCTTCTTACATATTTCATTATTAACTTTTCATTTGTTTTTGGAATCCCTATTCTTATCTTTTTTTCCTTTAAATTCATAATACTTAGAAAATTACTTTTCCATCTTGATAGAACTTGAAACTATATCTTCATATGATGAGAAAATTTTGGAGAATAGTTCCTTTTAGAGGAATGGTTTTAAACCATGAAAAAATCGATCCATTTTTCTTCTTGTATTACATATGTAGTCCAGAACATGACATGCTAGACTTATAAAGATGGATTTATACTTGGAAAAATTTTAATCCTCCTTCTTCCTCAAATTCAATAATGGCATCACCATATCTGCTCATTTTTTGTGGGGGAAATATTTCTCAAGTAATATTTCCTTAAAATCCCTCCATTACATCTTTGATATTTATTCCTACTCCTATGTGTTTTGGATTAACAACCAACACTGATCCACATCCCATAAAAGATGATAAAATTCAATGACTACCTTCTCTCTTTCGTTACATCCCAGAGTGAGAAATATCTTCTCTAAAGAGTATATCCACTACTCAGATACAAATGGGTTTGTAGTCCCATTGAATGATGGAGGTTGTTTTCTCATAAAGAAATATATCATATCTCCCCCACATTGTGGATCTGAATGCTCCATATGGGTAATCTTATTATTCATAACCTTATTTAGTGGTCCCAGTATAGTTATAAGTTGCTGAGCACCAGTCAGAACACCATAGCCAACATTATTATCTTACATCGGATGGAAATCCCAACATGGGACATTCACATTCATGCGGTTTCCATTCCTTCCACTCAACTCCATTTCTAAATAATTGGATACACTAGATTAGGTTATGAATCATAATATATAATATCAATGTAGGAAAATACTTAGCATAAATTGAAATTCTATACAAAGATAATCTCATAATTTTAAAAATGGTTTCTTTGAGGAAATTTTAATTTTACATAATTCATAAGGGATCGTAAAGAAAATGTGAATTATCATAAACATATTCCTCAGGAGTATAAAACCAGGTGCATAATAAGGCCCATTGTTGTGTACCATGATACCTCGAGTGAAGCTCGAAACTCCTTGTCAGAGTTTTCACTACTAGTTACATCTGTGCCAGAACCACGTCCACATGTAGTATCCAAATAGAGAATTATTTTCTAAAAAGATAAACATAATATATTCTTTATCCAAAATTATAGGATGTTCTTTTATGTTTATCCATGAAGACTATCTTAGGGTTTTATTCCATAATCTACATTCACTAAATCTAGTTTCTATGTTTTCCATTAATATTTCTCTAATACAAACTATAAGTACCCATCCCTAGTTTCCTAGAGTTGGTGTCTTATTTAATTTAATTGGATTATAAACAAGGAATATGTATCCTAAGGACAGATTAATTCAGTTTCATTGGAAAAAATATACATACATAAGTTTAGCATTACAATTTGAAATGAAAAACAACAATGAAATTACTTCAACAACATCCATAACTCCTAGGTAATTTCTGCATGTCATTCATAATAGGAATATTCATGTCCCAAGGAAATGAAAAAGAAGAATGTGGTGAGGTTAAATTCTTAGTGAGGGTATGTAATACAATGAAATATATCATAAAAAAGCATTAGGCATGTTGTATTACTAAAAACACGTACCTTTACACGAACACATTACGACAGGAATAAGAGATGAATAAATAATTCCATAGTAAAAAATAATCATGGTTATTATAATTGTTGAATAATAACATGAACCATCAATACTATTTTCATAATGAGGTAATTTATAATGTGGGATATCATAACCTTACCGTCAAGTCCTCATTCCAAGACCATAAACAATCATTTTATCAAGGCCTTGTTCCAAGACTGTAGTTTGCCTCATGAGACCTAACGATGAACTGACAGGATATAGAGGGCCTCACCCGAAACTTAATATGTCAAATGAATTCCTCATATGGGTAGGGTTAAAAAAAAACAACATATACATTCATATTGAAACTAATATAAGAAAATGTAAATAACTTTCCCAAACATTAAGCATAAACCCTAACCATTTAGAGTAAATTGCTGAATGGTTTTAAGATAGCACATCCACATACAAAATAATAATAAACTATTAAACTATATAGGGTAGATGATATCATAAAATATTTATCCCTATAATACCTAATAATCAACAAGAGTTCTGAAACAGATGAAGATACTCTTATAAAATCTTCGAGCAATTCTTGAGATAAATGCTCTTTTACTTTGAAAAGAAGCGTTCTTTTGGAAAAATATTTTTATAAAAGGAGTGAAGTAAGATAGTATTTTATTAATAAAATTATTTATTTTATAAATATAATCATTTTTAGAAAAAATATGATAGTGTTCCCTTGAAAATAGTTGAGAATTTGAGGAATTCCATTAACACGAGATTGTTTATAGGGAAGGATTTTGAAGGATCCTTTTTAAAACATATAACACTACCTAAATGAAGGTATTATTAGGGTTGGATAAAATATATATACCATTAAAATATAAATTACGAGGATTACATATGAATTAATTAGAATTTAATTGAGGTAAATAGATAATAAAATTAACACGAATGAAAATGGAGGTTTCGGTAGAAAACCCTTTCCTTAAGTTTGAATGTGTTATGCTCTTGAACTTAAGGACCTGGAATATGAAATTAAATTTATTATTAACATAATTAATAACTTATTTGACATTTATTTAGTTTATAATAATTTTATTAAAATCATTATGTTCTTATTGGTAAGTTATAAGATTGAATTCCGTTATTCTGGAGTGTTCATTTCCTTGGTTTTCATGATCCGTATATTTGTATGTGAATATGGATGTTCATGTAGAAAGGATGTAGTTCTACATAATTTTAATTATATATTTTTATGAAAATACATAACTGTTAATGGTTATATATAAATCATTTTTTACATGGTATGAGGATGAATAATTGGATTAAATAATAATGACAATCACCTAGATTATTTAGTGGTATATGGATTTTTATGAATTAGTTTTGTCATAAAAATTAATACTATGCACATATACTAGTTACTAAATATTATGTAGGTTATAATACATATTTTATAGTCTGGTTCAACCATAAAAATTGTTTCATGACCTGTAATGAAGGAGAAGTTGAAGAACGAAACATGGTTGTCAATGGAGTTTTGTAAATTGGAACCTTACGAACGACAATTTCATTTATAAAGGATAGAGAGAGAGTAAGAAGATTGATAATGGTTATTACATTAAAATGGTATAATTATAGTATATAGATGATATTTTAGTGGATTAGAGGAGTGAATTTTGAATATTTTATTAATTATTTTATTAATTACCTCAAGACAACAAATAGTGTTGATTAATGTGACCCATAATAGTAATAATTTCTTGTGATTTTGATCCTAGTGGGATTACATCAGCCTTACATCACTTATGACCAAAAAATCATGTATTTATCATTTATCGTTAATTATCACATTTTACTATTCAACCAAAATTCAATTATTTCATAAAAATACCAAAAATTAACCCTAACCATTTCTCAATGGATTGAAATAAAAAATGAACTCCATTTTTTAAAAATAATTTTATAAATATGATTAATTTAATTTTTAAATAAAATAACAATTTAGTCGAAAAAAAATTATAAATATAATTCATGTTATATCACATTGGAGAGTTAATCAATATTATAACGTTATGAAAATAAAATAATAATACAATTAACTATTCATAGGGGCCATATTAATATCCATATTACTATTCATAAGGGTATGTTTTTGTTAATGAAAAATTATGTTTGTCTTATAAAACTCTAAATATCATACTGAACATAACCATGTATGTCATTTTTTAAAAATTCAAATCCTATAGGTGGAAATATGATGTTTACTATCTAGGTAATAAAAAAGATTTATTTTGTAATGACTTAGTGTTTTTTGAATTCAATATTAAATTTATTTTCAAAATCATGGTGTGTTACAAAATTTAAAGTGTACCTTTCAATTCAAGTAAATTTCGCTTTGTATGATGCCACTGAGTCCTCATCTAGCCTCAATTCTAGGAATTGTATTTCCATCCTAAGTTCAACCTCTTTAGGAAAATATTTCTCAAGAAACATAACTTTGAATTCATCATAATTTAGAGAATCAATCTCTTCAATGCATTTGATATTCTTAACCATCAGAGACCACTGATCGGCTTCACCTTCAAAATGTTAAATAGTAGGACAAACCGTTTGATTATATGAACACCCCATGACATCAAAAAACTTTTCTAGTGCTTTAATCCACCCTTCTCCTAGCACGAGGTCAGATTATCCTCTCAATGATGGTGGATGTTTCCTTCTGGAATTCTCCACTACCGACATGTTCTTATGTGGTTGATCTGGCTGATCTCATGCATGTATAACACCACCATTTATAACCACATTCAGCTGCCTCATCACTGCAACAAATTGTTCAGTTCCAATTAAAACCATCCTAGGTTGCTGATTTGGAAGGTTGTTTTCCTTTTGATGACTTCCCCATAAAGCTTCCATGTTTTGTCGCTGGAAAACCATTCTAAACAAACATATCTTAGATGAAGCAATGTGGTAATCAGAAAATTCAATATCATTTCAATTTGACCATAAAGTAAAAATCAATTATGGATACTCTATTAACAATATCTTAACACCTAAATTTATCTAAACTGGCTTTTGATACCAACTATATGGCCCAAGATTTAAACATTTCATAATCCTGATTTAAGTAAAAAATTCACATTGAGGATCCTTTTAGGTTTATATTTTTAAATAATTAGTCCATAACTATTATATAAAAAGTCATCACAACTAAAATAGAAACTATTTATTCCATAATATAAAATATTTAAAAGTAAACATTATTTATTTTTCTTGAGGGAAATATTCTTGACTTATTCCTTTCTCTTACCCATCCTTATACACTATGAAATTTTTTTAAAAACATAGGATGTACAAAAAAATCTCAGTAAGGGATGTAAAATAAGGAAAGAACATGTCAGTCCATGAATATTTATAAACCCCTGAAATCATAAGAATCCTAAAAATGTTATTAGATATCATAAATCATAATGGTAACTTGTGGAATCCATATCATACTTACATTATAGCTTTCATATCTATATAGGGAGTAACATTCATGATTATGTTTGGAATACCCATCTTTGAATATTCCCTAAATTTATTAAGAGAAACCATATCTCTTAACTATATCTCATTACCCAATGAATGCTAGATCTATCATAGGTTCTCCCACCCTCAGTTTATCATAGAACCACCCGTATACATAATAAATTCTTAGGAACCATAACATAATTATAACACATAAAATATGAATAAAGGAAAAATGAAATTTCCATATTGCAATAAAAAGACACAATTTCAAGATATTGATATAATCAATCAATTATAAACACCCTTTTAAATAAAAAAATACCTAAAAATTTAATTTGGTATTTACATTAGTTTTAAAAACATTACGGCTTGTAGAGGAATCCAAATACCAAATAATGGTCACGGTTATGGAAAGGTCGTTATCCCTACTTTTGTTAAACAAACATTCCTTTTGTCATTTAGTAAAATTTTTTATATAAAAAGGATTCCTTTTCAAACCCGTTGAATGAAATTAAAATTTAAATGGGTTGATTTTACACTGTATAAAATAAGGTGGTGTATATTATCAAAATATTCTTTAATGTAAGGAGATTGAGACAATGTACCTTACTGTAAGTTTTACCCATCACTTATGATGTTCATATTCTTCAATAATAAATATATATTAATTCATAATTTGTTGATAAAATTGTTTAAGTTTATTATTTATTTTATATAACTTATTACCATGTTATAAAAATTACATAATTATTTTAGTTCTTATTAGATGTTTTTTTGATATTTGGTACTTGATTCGAAAATGAACATGGTTTTGATGTCCCTAGTCTATGTGGTCATAAGTCCATTATATCGAGAATATTATTCATGACATAATATTCATTTTTATACATTAATCCCAATTTTTAAATCAAACCATTAACTATGGTTTTGAAAAATAAGCAATGTCATATTCATGAAGATGGTAGGCCATATGTACGCATGAGTAACATTTTAATTTTTCATTGATCAATATAGATACAAGGTAATTATTATTTTATCTTTCAGAAATGATCATAATATTATAAACATAATAATAAGAATTTATATATACTTATATATATCATACAAGTTATTTGGTGAATAAAAACGATTCACATATCTTCGTTGAGGCGATAGTTCACTGTTACACACGAATGACATTATCATTTTTATGTGCAAGGAAAACAAGAAAATATCTGAAATATTATTATTTTAAAATGATAAATATGTCATAAATATCATGTATAAATATTTATTCCATCATTATAAAAAGTATTGATAGATGGTAAAGAAAAATGAACTATATCGGTTTGCAAGGCGGTAGTGCATTGTACACACGAATGGAATATTCATTTCCAATTAGATGAAATTCGAGATGAATTTAGGAGATGATATAAAAATAATAATATATAAGTATATTTAGGAGATTTTAATTACTATTTCATCTTAAAAAAATATGATTTATAAGAAGTGGAAGTGGAAATAAAATAGAAACACTTAAAAAACGACACCTATTCTTCGATTGATCACCTTTGAAGAACACCATAACACCACAAATAAGGGTGTTCTGCCTAAAATAAGGCCTCAAGAATATGGGTTGGGATTCTTGGACGAGTTCTGGGTAGATATTTTATGAACCAAAAGTATTTGTATGTGTAATTATTAGAGAAGAGTGGGTACCTTTTTGTTGGGGTTGGGTACACTTTGAAACTCTTAAAATATTAAATTAATATAAATTCAATTTCAGTTCCAAATGGTCCCGAAATCATTAATTTTGAAGATAAATGATTTTGGTTTGAATAATCATCATCTAATTTAAATTAATCATGTTTTTAATATTTTTTAATCCTTATATGTTTGGTTCAACCCTTATTTACCCTTTTTAATCTTACTTTGATATTATGTCATTTACACATTGTGGGTTAATGTAATTTTCATAAATTGTAAAAAAAACCCAAAAACGTTCCATTTATGAAATATTTGGACTTATTCTAACTATAGGAACAAATATTATAGTTTTAGGAATTTAATATCTTTTAATAAAATATTTTATCTTTTAAAATTCCAATAGTGTCAATTTTGACACTATTCATTAGTTTTATTTAAATAATTATATTAGGAAGATATGTTCTAAATAACTCCTTTAATTCATCAAAACAAGTAATAATTATCCATAAAATTCACAGATGAAATAAATTATGTCAGATAATACTTATTTTAATATTCATAATATCATTTAATTGATTATTTCAATAAACATGAAATTACGACATCATCTTTTTTGTAACCATTTAATCTAATTATTTATATCCTAAAAATAATTAATAAAGTACCATGTTATATGCAATATTTTTAGATTTATAATTAATATTTATAGTCGAAGAAATAATTTAACACCCTGAGATTTTATGAGAAATATTTTTTCTTTATGTATTATGTTATACGCAACACCAAATGATTCTTTCACTAAACACAACATTATCTTGGCTTGCATTACACGCAAGAGCGACCTTCCTTGATAGCTTGTGTTGTACGCAAAACCGAGTTTCACTAAACAAAGAAAAGTTATTAAAATATTGTATAAACTAGTTGTTATGAATAGTAATACCCTCTTTCTTAAGTTTTATATATTTTATCATTAAAAATGGATGTCATTTTTGGATTCGGAATATCGAAATTAGCTTAGGGTGAAGTTTTGGTCTTTTTCTGAAAACTTTCCGTTTTTGACGAATAGTGTAAAACACTGAGTTATAGTTTATAACCGAATTTTTATCTAAATAATTATTTATTTTATTTAAATTTATTTTAGGTCAAAATAGACACAATAACACCTATATAAGTTCAATGTAATTCATTGGAGTCAATTTATAATAATTTTAGATATATTAAAATTTTATAGAACTTTTCACAGTCTATTACCCACCTTCTAGGAGAATTTTCAAATTCACATAAAACCTAATTTTACCTCTTCTATGAGTAGAATTTAAAAAAAATACGAGAGACACGGTTGATATCAATAAGTAATTTTTTTTTCAATGAGATGAAAATAATTTTTTGTGAATAGTAACTTTAAACTTTTATTTGCCACAATTAAAAGTAAATAGGGTAATTAAGGGTAAAAATGATATTATTATTACCCTAACACATATCCCAATTCTATTGGATATGTGTAATTAGACCAAAAACAACCTTAGGAATAAAATATTATATTTTAGGTCCACTTGGATTAGATTAGAAAATTTATTGTTATTTAATTCAAAGAAGAGTTAAAAGAATTAAAATCAAACTTTAATAAATAAAACATTTTTAATATTGGGATATAAATAAGGTAAATTCGCATTAAATATTCATTATAAAGATAAAAATATTTCCTACATAATGGTATTTTATTTATAATTTTTATAAATTAAATAATTTCATTTATCTATGAATCAATGATGATGCAATAATTACCTTATTGATGAAATATTAACATAATTGATGTTATAAACACCAAAATAAATATAATTTGAGACATTTTATGAATGAAACTAATTTTATAGGTTAATATACCATATTAGGTTTGGTTAGATTAATTTCTTTCTAAGTAGTAATGATGTTATAAATTTTGAAAAAACAAAATACCATATAGATTCTAAATTGACATAAAAGAGTTTTTAAAACAAATATTAAATTATTAATTGATATTCTATTCCTAAAAATCTAAGGTTCGTAAAAATGACTTATATTATAATATATATGAAATTAATGAACCAATTGGGATTCTATTGGTAGTTTATAGTATGTTTTTAACCATATAGTGTAAGAATACAATAAGACACGTTAGAAGTTAAATTATTTAACTCTGAGTTAAATCTAAATGAGAAGGTCAAAATGGTAACCTAAACTTGTCTAAAACCTATTGGTTGAGAGTATTTCGACCCATACCCACCATATCCTCGAAATAAGTCACTTTTGAGCCATTGAAAACCAAATATGAATTTATTATAAAATAATATTTTATGTTTTTCCTAAGGTTCCCCTCACCCCTCTTATAAAAGGGAACCCCCCTTCTCTCTAATTCACAACTCCAGATCCATTTGGCTCACCACACTTCGTACGTATTACTTACCGTCTCCACGTCGTGGTGTAGATTGTTAGTCAAACATTTCATCATTTTGATGGATATGATAATGAGTATAAATGATATAAATAATAAATATAACATTATAATGATTATGTATATATATGATATACCATCAAATTATATACAATTTTAATATCAAAATAATGATATAATCGCTCGTGCGTACGTATGACCTACTGTCTGTAAGATGTGATGTGACTAATTCTAAATAATCATCATTGAATAATGATTATATAAATGAATTTAATGAATAAATAGGATATATATTACACAAATACCATTCTGTAAATGAGGTATCTATAACCTAATAAGAGGAATAAGAATTTATTCGAAAAAATGCATAAGAACAAAAAGCAATGAACACCCGAATAACAAGTAGAAATGAAATATTACTAATAAAAAGATAAAAATAGGACCATATATGATATCATAACAATGGATATGATTATGTAATAAGTCAATGACATTATTTAAATCATTATAAAGGAGGTTCAGATATGTACGTAGCATATCAGACCTACGGTATGGGAAAATCTCACAATCTCGTTTTTATCCGAGATTGTTTATACTTCAGAATTTACTGGGAAATATTTATCATCCACATCCATGTTTCCTCAATATGTAATATTATTTATATCCTACTACAATTTTTTATATCCAATTTTAACTATTGGTGAATTTTTAGTAAAAGATAATAAAGGAATATTTTTTCTTTTTCAGTACGAGATACTTTTTGAATTTTCTGACCAAAGTATGAGTAGAATGTTTTTTAACTTAGATAGAATGAATGGATTTTTATGATTTCATAGAAAATTATTTCTATGAAGCTTACTATACATGTTTTTATGTTTATTTTTAATTAACATCTTTTAGTTTAAAATTTTATGAGATTTTAAGAAAGGAAAAATGTTTTTGAAGTAGAAAGGATATTTTCCTCAAGAATGGAGTTCAAGTGTTTTATCAAAATTATTTTCCATATAAAATAATATAAAGTTATATTTCTATCCCTATTTTTACATTTATTTGATTATGTTATGATGGAATTATTTTTATGAAGTCCTTTTAACTTATATGGTTTATGTTATGATGGCATGATGTTTAAGAATCCCATTTTTATTACATGGGTTATGCTATGATATATGATTTATGATTTTGTGGCACAAATAAGAATGGTTCCATTTTGAGATGGGTTGGACCTATATCTCCCTCCAACGCATTGAGTAAATATTTATTTCTCATGAGATAGACATGGCTAGAATGACATGATAATCCGGTTCAATGATACAGGACTGGAAGGAGGAGTGAACTCGGTTCAGAAATGGAAATTTTCCACTATGATAGTCTTGGCAATGAGTCTTGACTAATAAGAAATGATATTCCAGGATTATGGGTGTATGCCATAAAGTTTCATGTTTTATTTTATGATTATTGAGATAACATTTCACTACTATGATTTATCCCATGTTATGATATTATGATCTCTTTTGCAGGTTAAGATTTTCAAAATTTTATGTTCATATGAATATGATATGATTGATATTTCCTTAGTTTAACCTTACTGAGAATTTGAGCTCACCCTTTTTTATGTTTTCTTTTCCCCAGGTCAGGAAGAAGGGTATTAAGTAGTATATTCCAAAAGGGACTCTTGATATTTTGAAATAAACAGGGGACAATTTAGATGCTTTATGAACTAGTTGTTTATGTTTTCCATTTTCTAAAGACACTATACATATACGGTCCTATCATGGTTTTCTTATATGTTGTAATAATTATGCTTCAATTTTGAAGTAATAACAATGTATGTAAATTATGGGTCATTATAGTTGGTATTAGAGAAAAGGTATAGTCAACCTTTGGAAACTAGGATGTGAAAGCCTTAGTAAGAACCCTAAGGATATATCTAAGCATAGAACACAATATTTGTGTTTTAGAAATGGACATGAATGACCTATGATAAGACCTTAAGTGTGAAATTTTATTCTTGATTATGTGATTTTCCTATTATTATTAGTGTTTCTAACACTATGATTATTGGTTTTAGTCAATGGCTGGAACCCTAAGGAACTGTGTTAATACTGAATGTGATGGACAATGCAATGATTGTGCCCCTGAGTAACCAAACGTTATGAGATATGGAATGAAAAATCTTGTAGCCATACTCATACAACTTTCTCAAGATATGAATCATGCAATACTTCCAAACGAGAAAAAGAAGGAGCAACATTCAGTTGAATCCTTCTTGAGGCAGCGTCCACCCTCATTCAGCGGTTCTACTGATCCAATAGTGGCTGAACAATGGATTAGTACCACTGAAAAGATATTTTTAGTTCTTCAAATTATGAACATGATAATGTTATCTTACCAGTCTATCGTTTGGAAGGTGATGCTGATCAATGGTGCAATATTATCAATAATACGAGGCAAAGTGATGAAATTGAGTCCATGGAATGGGACGAGTTCAAGAACATATTTCTCAATAAGTACTTCCCGCGTATTCTTCGAACAAAGATGGAGAAGGAGTTTTTTGAACTAAATAAAAAGGATGATGAATCTGTTGGTAACTACGAAGAAAATTTTACAAGACTTGCAAGGTATACTTTCATAATTACTATCCAACTTGAGAGTAAGTTAGATCAATTCTTTAGTGGCTTAAAACCAATTCCTCAAAGGGAGTTAGCCATAAGGGACTTCAATAGCTATGAGGAAATTGTTTTATGTGCTCTCAAGGTTGAGATAGAGATTGTAGTAACCCATCAGTCATATGGGTTTGATAAGAAGAGGAAAGTTGAATTCAAAGGGAAATATAATGACCAAACTGAAATGAATATGAGTTCTCCCTTATGCTCAAAGCGTGGAAAGAAACATGGATGTAATTGTATTAAAGGGACAAGTAAATGTTTTAAATGTGGAAAATAAGGTCATTGGGCATTTTAATGCCGCAATGATGGGAAAAAGATGTCTAGTGATGCGAACAAAGAAAAGGATACACAGAATGCACCTCCTACACTTCAATGTTACAAGTTCAAGGAAATGCGACATTATTCCAATTAATTCTCTAATCAAAGGGTTGTTGATTATTATCGACGTAAACAAACTCTAAAGGACAAATACAAAGGAAAGTCACATGCAACTTCTATCGGCAATGTGGAGTATGATAACGAAGTGGTTAAAGGTACTCTTACCATCCACTATAAAGTAGATAATGTTTTATTTGATTCTTGATCCACCCACTCTTTTATTTCTGAATAACTTTACAAGGGTATCACCGTACTACCTCATCAATTATCTGTTGAGTTAGCTGTGAAAACTCTTAATGGAACAACGATTGCATCAAAAGTTTATAATTATTCTCCAATTGACGTTTGTGGGAATGTTCTTCCTGAAAATATTGTGATCCTTCCTACAATGGAATTTGATGTGATTCGTGGAATTGATTGGATTTCCTTATATGGAGCTCATATCGATTTCCAAGAAGGGAAGTCACATTTCATATTACCGATCAATCCATGATCATCTATCGATGCAAGGATGAATATAATCTTCCAGTGGGAATTTCTTCAATCTTATGGGTCTTGATTCCAATAAATGAAGGTTATTTATCTCAAATGGTTGGTGATAAACTCCCGATTAAGAATATTCCCATTGTATAGGAGTTTCATGATGTCTTTCCAGAGGAATTTTGATGTCTTCCACCAAATCGTGAAGTTGAGTTTTCAATAGAACTCATACTAGGTGCTAAGCCCATTTCAAAGAAAACTTATAGAATGGCCCAATTGAGTTGTAGGAATTGAAAAAGAAACTCCAAGAGAATCTTGATAAGGGATTAATACGCCCTAGTACATCACCTTGGGGAGAACCGGTTCTATTTGTTAAGAAGAAAGATGGATCAATGAGACTCTGCATTGATTATCGAGAACTTAACAAGATCAATATCAAGAAAAAATATCCTCTACCACGCATTGATGACTTATTTGACCAACTATGCAGAGCTCAATACTTTTCCAAGATTGATCTTCATTTAGGGTATCATCAATTAAGGGTTAAAAGGGGGGATATACCAAAGACGGCTTTCTGTACAAGTTATGGGCACTATGAATTTATAGTGATGCGATTTTGTCCTACTAATTCCCCTGATATCTTCATAGATCTAATGAATAGTGTATTTAGAGACTATCTTGAGCAGTTTTTGGTAGTCTTTATAGAAGATATTCTTGTCTATTCAAAGAGAAAGGAAGAACATGAAGATCACTTGAGAATTGTATTAAAGACCCTAATAAAGGAGAATCATTATGCCAAATTTACCATGTGTGAATTTTGGCTTCAAAAAGTATCATTTTGGGTCACATAATCTCAAAAGAGGGGATATTTATGGATCCAGCAAAAACAGAGGTTATCGAAAGATGGTCGAGACCAACAATAGTAACTGATATCTGATGTTTTCTTGGTTTGGATGGATATTATCGACATTTTGTGAATGATTTTTCACGATTATCTAATACACTCACCAGGTTCACTCGAAAATGAGTTAAGTTAATTTGGACAGAGGAGTGTGAAGAGAATTTCTAGGAGTTAGAAAGAAGGTTATCCAGTGAACCTATGCTCACACTGCCTTGTAGTGGAGAAAGGTTTTTGATATATAGTGATGAATCCAAGAAGGTATTGGGGTGTGTTCTCATGAAAAATGATATGGTGATAGCTTATGCCTCACAACAACTGAAAATACATGAACAAAATTACCTAACTCATGATTTGGAATTAGTTGTGGTAATCTTTTCATTAAAGATTTGGAGGCATTATATTTATGGTGAAAGGTATCATATTTATACTGATCATAAAAGTTTAAACTATATTTTCACATAAAAGGAGAAGAATATGCGCCAAAGAAGATGGTTGGAGCTGATTAAGGATTACGACTACTCAATTCATTACCACCCTGGGAAATCAAACAAGGTGGAAGATGTATTAAGTCGACAAGACCATGCCAGCTTATCCATGATGGGGATCACAAAAGATCCAATATTTGTGGATTTACAAAGGATGGATATTGGAATTATAATGGATAGGGAAAAATCTTAACTTTCTCAAATGAATTTTCAACCATATATACATGTAAAGATTAAAGAGGCACAAAAAGAAGATGTAGAGTTATAATAAAAGTTAGTAATGTTCCTAAATTCCACATTGATTGTGAAGAAATAATAAGGTTTGGGAATCGGGTTTCTGTTCCTCCCATTCTAGAATTAATAAAGGAAATATTGGATGAAGCTCATAGTTATAAATTAACTATTTAACCTAGAAGCACGAAGATGTATAGGGTCCTAAAAGAGTACTTCTGGAGGGATGGCATGGAAGATATGTTGCTGAATATATCTCTCGATGCTTGGTTTGTCCGCAAGTTAAAGCTCAGAGATTGAAGTCTGTGGGGGTGTTACAACCATTACCCATACCCGAATGGAAATGGGAAAACATCACTATGGACTTTTTCACTCAACATCCTAAAAAATCCAAAGGCAATAATGCTATCTGGGTTATAGTTGATCGTCCTATGAAGTCGGAACACTTCATTTCTATTAGAGAAGATTTCTCTCTTGATCACCTTGCCAGGATATATGTGAAGGAAGTGGTAAGATTTGATGGAGTACCACTTTCCATTATATTTTACCTGGATCCGAGGTTTACCTCAATGTTTTGGCGAAGTCTTCAGCATACTCTAGATACAGAGTTGAGTTTCAGCATTGCTTATCATCCTCAGACTGAAAGCCAGTCTGAGAGAACAATTTGAACTCTAGAATACATGTTGAGAGCTTGCTCTATGGATTTAAAAGGTGGTTGGGATAAACACCTACCTTTGGTGGAATTTTTTTATAATAATAGATTTCAATCCAGTATTCATATGGCTCCTTATGAAGCTCTCTATGGAAAGAAATGTAGAACCCCAACTTACTGGGATGAAGTTGGGGAAAGAAAGCTATTAGGACCTCATATTGTTGATGAGACGACAGAAAAGGTAAGATCTATTCAACAACACATAAGAGCAGCCTAGAGTCAACAATTAAGTTTTCCTGACAACCGAAGAAAAGACCTAGAGTTTGAAGTGGGTGATTAAGTGTTCTTATGAATATCTCCTTGGAAGAGAGTAATGAGATTTGGAAAGAAGGGCAAGCTGAACCCTAGGTATATTGGTCCTTTTGAAATACTGGATCATGTTGGGAAGGTATCTTACCAATTAATGCTTCAATAGAATATCTCTCAAGTTAATGATGTGTTCCATGTATCTCTCCTGAGAAAGTACATACTTGATCCATCACATGTACTAAGCTCAGAAGTTGTACTGCTGGAGCAAGATCTTTCTTACGAAGAATAAGCAATAGAGATTTTGGATCGTAGCAAAAAAGTTCTACGAAACAAGATGAATCACTTGGTTAATGTTCTATAGAGGAACCACCAATTAGAAGAAGCCACATGGGAACTTGAGGGTATGATGATGGAGATGTATCCTCATCTGTTTGTTACGAAGTGACGAATTTCGAGGGTGAAATTCTTATTAAGGGGGGTAGACTGTAACACCCTGAGATTTTATGAGAATTTTTTTGTTTTTATGTATTATGTTATATGCAATACCAAATTAATCTTTCACTACACACAACACTATCTTGTATTCAGTTACATACAAGAGCAACCTTCCTCAATAGCTTGTATTGTACACAAAACCGAGTTTCACTAAACAACGAGATGTTATTAAAATATTGTATAAACTAGCCATTATGAATTGTAATACCCACTTTTTGAAATTTTATAAATTTTATCTTTCAAAATGGAATTCTTTTTTGGATTTGGAATATCTAAATTATCTTATGGTGATTTTTTGGTATTTTTCTGAAAACTTTCAATTTTTTATGAATAGTAAAAAACACTCAGTTATAGTTTAATACCAAATTGTTATTTAAATAATTTTTTATTTTATTTAAATTTATTTTAGGTCAAAATAGACACATAATACTTATATAAGTTCAATGTAATTCATTTGAGTCAATTTATAATAATTTTAGATATATAAAAATTTTATAGAACTTTTCACCGTCTTTTATCCACCTCCTAGGAGAATTTGAAAATTCACATAAAACCTAATTTTACCGCTTCTGTGAGTGGAATTTCAAAAATCTGAGAGACACGGTAGATATCTGTAAGAAAAATGTGGTTCAATGAAACGAAAATAATTTATGGTGAATAGTATCTTTTAACTTTTATTTACCACGGTTAAAAGTAAATAGGGTAATTAAGGGAAAAAATGATATTATTATTACCCTTAAAAATGTTCTAATTCTATTGGATAAGTGTAATTCGACCAACAAAAACCATAGGAATAAAATATGACAATTTACGTCCACTTGGATTAGATTAGTACATTTATTATTATTTAATTCAAAGAAGAGTTAAAAGAATTAAAATCAAAGTTTAATAAGTAAAACATTTTTAATATAGGGTTCTACATAAGATAAATTCGACTATAAATATTAATTAGAAAGATAATAATATTTAATACATAATGGTGTTTTATTTATAATTTTTAGACATTAAATAATTTAATTTATTAAAGACACGATGATGTTGAAGTAATTACCTTATTAATGAAATATTAACATAATTGATATTATAAATATCCAAATAAATTTATATTTAGACTTTTTGTGAATTACACAAATATTATAGGTTAATATAACCTATTATCGTTGGTTAGATGAATTTTTTTTGAAGTACTAAATCTGTTATAAATTTAGAAAAAACAAAATACCAAATAGTGTCAAAATTGACCTAAAAGTCTTTTTAAAACAAATATTTAATAATTAATTGGTATTCTATTCCTAAAAATCTAAGGTTCGTCCAAATGGATTATATAATATTATATATGACATTAATGAACCAATTGGGGTTCTACTGGTAGTTTATAGTATGTTTATTAACCATATAGTATAAGAATACAAGAAGAACCAGTAATAGTTAAATTATTTAACATAGAGTTAAATCTAAATGATAAGGTTAAAATGGTAACCTAAACTTTTCTAAAACCTATTGGTTGATAGGATTTCGACCCATCACCACCGTATCCTCAAAATAAGTCACTTTGGAGCCATTATAAACCGAATATGAATTTATTATAAAAAAATGTTTTAGGTTTTTCCTAAGGTGCCCCTCACCCCTCTTATAAAAGAGCACTCCCCCTTCTCTCTAATTCACAACTCCAAAACCATTTGGATCGGCCAATACCTGACCAAATACACTCTCAAATGTTCTCTATTCATCCCATAAGCCTTCCTTTAGTCATAAAGCCATCCTAAGAAGCCCTTTTGATCAAATCAAAAGGAAGAACACGAGGAAGAGGTAAATACCTCACCAAATATTTAAAGTTCCATTCTTCTTCCACTTCCTCATTCTTTGTTGTTTCCATTCTAAAATAATAACCCCATTAACTTCAATATACTATGAATTTATTATAAATTGTACAACCATATTAGTTATTTTATCAATCCTATGAATGAAAAAGACACCACACGTCTGTACGTATGGCTTACCATCTCCACGTCCTAGTGTAGTTTGTTATTCATAAATTTCATCATTTGTATGTGTATGATAATGAGTATAAAAGTTAAAAAAAATAAATATACCATTATTATGATTCTTTATATATGATATAACATCCAATTATATACTATTTTAATATCAAAAGAATGATATCATCGCTCGTGCGTACGTACGACCTATCGTCTCCACGATGTGATGCGACTCATTCTACATGATATTCAATGAATAATGATTATATAAATGAATTTCATGAATAAATATGATATACATAACACTAATAAAATTCTGTAAATGAGGTATCTATAACCTAAAATGAGTAATAATAATTTATTCGACAAAACATGCATAAGAACATAAAGTAATGAACTCCCGAATAACAAGTAGCAATGAAATATTACTAACAAGAAGATAAGAAAATGACCATATATGATATGATAACAATGAATATGATTCTTTAATAAGTCAATGTCATTATTTAACTCATTATACAGGAGGTTCGGATACGTATGTAGCATATCAGACCTAAGGTAAGGGAAAATCTCACAATATCATTTTTATCCGAGATTGTTTATACTTCAAAATTTACTGGGGCATATTTATCATAGATATACATGTTTCCTCAATATGTAATATTATTTATATCCTCCAAAAATTGTTTAAATCCAATTTTAACTATTTTTGAATTTTTAGTAAAATATATGAAAGGAATCTTTTGTTCTTTTCAGTATGAGATACATTTTGAATTTTTCGGCCAAAGTACGAGAAGAATGTTTTTTTAAGTTATACGACATGAATGGATTTTTATTATTTCATAGAACATTATTTACATGAATATTACTTTACAAGTTTTCAACTTTATTTTTAATTAAATTCTTTTAGTTTAAAATTTTATGACATGTTAAGAAAAGAAAAATGTTTTTGAAGTAGAAAGGATATTTTCCTCAAGAATGAAGTTCAAGTGTTTTATCAAAATTATTTTCCATCTAAGATAATATAGGGTTCCTTTTCTATCCCTATTTTTACATTGATTTGATTATGTCATGATGGAATTATTTTTATGGAGTCCTTTTATCATATATGGTTTATTTTATGATGGCATGATGTTTAAAAATCCCAATTTTATTACATGGGTTATGCTCTGATATATGATTTATAATTTTGTGGAACACATAAGAATGGTATCATTACGAGATGGGTGGGACTTATATCTCCCTCCAATTAATTGGGTAAATATTTATATCTCATGAGATAGACATGGCTGGATTGACAAGTTAATCCTGTTTAGTGATACAGGATAGGAACGAGGAGTGAACTCCGTTCAGAAATGGACTTTGTCCACTATGATAGTCTTGGAAATGAGTCTTGCCTAATAAGAAATGATATGCTATGATTATGTGTGTATGACAAAAAGTTCCGTGTTTTTAGTTTTGATTAATTGGATTACATTTCACTACTATGATTTATCCCATGTTATGATATTATGATCTCTTTTTCATGTTAGGATTTTTAAAATGTTATGTTCTTATGAATATGATATGATTGATATTTCCTTTGTTTACCCTTACTGAGCATTTGAGATCACCCTTTCATATGTTTTCTTTTCCCCAGGTCCGGAATAAGTGTATTAAGTAAGATATTCCAAAAGGTACTCTATATATGATTAAATAAATGGGAGACAATGTAGATGCTTTATGAACTATTTGTTTATGTTTCCCAGTTTCTAAAGACACTATAACTATAAGGTCCTATCATGGATTTGTTATATGTTGTAATAATTGTGCTTCAATTATAAAGTAATAACAATGTATGTAAAGTATGGGTCATTATATATAAAATTTATAACCCAAATTAATTTTTTTAATTATGAGATACATGATTATGGCATCTTGGTCTTTATTTTAAAACAATTTGTTTATAAGTTCAATAATCACATCCAAGTGGCTCCATGTGGTCCTAAAATCGACCCAAGGATGATCATGGTCGGGTTAAAATCATCCAATTAAATTAGTATATGTGTTAGGGTAGTTTTATATTATTATAATATTATTTTTACCTTTAATTACATGATTCAACCTTAACTGTGGTAATTACAATAATTACTACCGCTACTATTCATAATGTCCCAAAAAATAAAAAAGATCTATTTAAATAATTTGGACATTATGAAACCAAATATGGAATCCAGTTTTTTAAATTAAAAACATAGAATATTCATTACTTAATATAAAATTAATCCACATTTTCAAAATTATAAAAGAGTTTTTTTTAAAAGTAAAAACCATCAAAAGGATGACATGCGTTTATATCTAATTTCAAGTGGAAATTACATTCAACTAA
Source organism: Viscum album (assembly GCA_963277665.1). Taxonomy (NCBI): domain Eukaryota; kingdom Viridiplantae; phylum Streptophyta; class Magnoliopsida; order Santalales; family Viscaceae; genus Viscum; species Viscum album. The sequence continues at coordinate 651,247,225 of OY728119.1, forward strand.
AAATATTAGATTAAATGAAAAAAATTTATATAATTATACCTTAAAACCATTTAAAATTATAATATAACTTTATAATTAAATTAGATAAAAAATTAATTTGGAATTAAAACACAATATTTTTCACTATTCATTAAAATATTAATTTTATTAGAAAAATACAAAACATTCAACCAAAGTGAATTTTTATTTCTATATTATAAAGAATAAGTTTATTTTTTCAAATAGAACATATAAAAGTGACAAAAACTATTTTTAAAAATGGTTTTCCATCAAAAGGCGTTAAAATTTCCTTTAAAAAATATTAGAGTTTTTTTTGATTAAAACTAGATTTATTGTCATTTTAAGCCTCCAAAACAAATTAGATGAAAGTAAAAAAATTTAACAAAAGTGTGTTATCATAATTTAGTTATGTTTTTAAATTCCATCTAATACAATTTCTAGGTGCTAACTACCATTAAAAATAATATGACTAATAATGTATAATTTTTCGGTATAACTTAGTCTTGTGTGCAACATTTGATTTCAGAGAAACCTATTGTTGCGTGTCGAGTACGCTATCATAAATATAATTACCTTTTATGTAAAATTATATATAATTAATAAATATAAATATATATGAATATTTTATATTTTTTTAATTACCTAGGATGTTGTAATTAATCTCCTCTTCCATCAAATGGGAAATGAAACCATCGATCGTGTGTACGACAGACTACCACCTCACAAACCAATATAATTAGTTATCTATCACCATGTCTCAAGAATGGAGATAATGATGGATATAATGTTTATATAAGATAATTATTATGTAATTATACTTCTATAATTATAATATAACATCTAATTTCTTACCTTCCAATCCATTTGAAAATGATAACGTCTCGTGTGTGTAGGTGTGGACTACCGCCTCCACATAGTGATATGATCCATTTTTCATTTTATTTTGACATGGATGGAAATAAGGATACATTTAATTAATATATATTAAATATATGATACAATAATTATTCATTAAGTTTTAATTATTACTTACCTTTATTTCATTCTATCTGTAAAAACTGAAAACAATGTTTATGTGTACGTATGACACAACATCTCCCTGAACAATATAACTTATTTTTCTATCTGTAAATTTTATATAATATTATAAAAACATATAAAATGAATATATAATATATTTATATATTTTTTGACATTTTATAATCTTTATCTATGATGAAATATAATAATTGAAACTACCAAGCCAAAACATACATGAGAAATGAAGCAATTATCATCCATAATAGTGATTTAATAAGTAATTTTTAATAAATGGGTGATAAAAAGTTATAATGAAATAATAAATTTTAAGATATATATGATTATGTTCCTTTAATATCTGTATAAAAAATATATATTTATTTTATAGGATGTTCTACCACATACGAAGGATTTCACACCTCAGGTAAGGGTTTCTCATTTCACTTTTACATCCATGAGACATATGCCAAATTAAACAATTATTTATTTTAATGGTTTATATAGTACCAATTTTATATGTTATATCATGAATATATTTATATTCTTCATATTTGAAGTTTCATTTCAATTTATTTCTTTCATGGTTCTAACTATTCAAAAGATACCAAAGTCGTGAGGTTTTATTTCATAACCTCATTGTAACACCCAATATTTTATGAGAAATATTTTGTTTTTTTATTATATACATTACCAAAGGAATATTTCACTATGCAAAACACTGTCTTGGCTTGAGTTACACGCAAGAGAAACCTTCCTTGATAGCTTGTGTTGTATGAAATATCGAGTTTCGCTAAACAATGATATGTTATTAAAATATTATATAAAGTAGCCGTTATGAATAGTAATACCCAATTTTTGAAATTTTATATGTTTTATATTTCAAAATGGACTTCAATTTTGGATTCAGAATATCAGAATTAGCCTGGGGTGAATTTTTTGTATTTTTCTAAAAACTTTCAATTTTTGATGAATAGTAAAAACACTAAGTTATTGGCTAAAACTGACTTTTTATTTAAATAATATTTTTTTATTTAAATTTATTTTATGTCAAAATAGATACATAATACCTATATAAGTTCAATGTAATTAATTGGAGTAATTTTATAGTAATATAGATACATAAAAATTTTATTGAACTTTTTACCGTATTTTACCCACCTGCTAGGAGTATTTGCAATTGTACATAAACCTTAATTTTACTGCTTCTATGAGATGAATTTAAAAAATCCTAGATACACGGTTAATATCAAGGAGTAAAATTTGGTTCAATAAGATAAAAATAATTTTTGGTGAATAGAATCTTTTTACTTTTATTTACCACGGTTAAAAATAAATAGGGTAATTAAGTATAAAAATGATATTTTTATTACCCTAACACAAGTCCTAATTCTATTGGATAAGTTTAATTCGACCAAAAATATCCTTAGGAATAAAATATTACCATATAGGTCCACCTTTATTAGATTAGGACACTAATTATTATTTTATTTAAAGAAGAGTTAAAAGAGTTAAAATCAAAGATTAATAAATAAAAACATTATTAATATAGGGTTATACATAAGATAAATTTGACTATAAATATTAATTAGAAATATAAAACTATTTCCTACATAATGGTATTTTATTTATAATTTTTAGACCTTAAATAATTTAATTTACATTTGACACAATGATGATGTAGTAATTAAATTATTAATGAAATATTAACATAATTGACGTTACAAATACCTAAATAAATTTAATTTGAGACTTTTTATGAATAAAACTAATTTTATAGGTTAATATGAAATGTTAGTATTGATTTGATTAACTTTTTTCAAACTAAGAATGCTGTTATAATTTTCACAAAAATGAATTACCAAATAGTGTCAAAATTGGCATAAAATAGTTTTTAAAAAAAATATTATATTATTAATTGTTATTTTATTCCTAAAAATCTATGTATAGGCCAAATGACTTATATAAGGTTATATATATTAATAATGAACCAGTTGAGGTTCGTTTGGATTGTTATAGTTTGTTTATTAACCAAATAGTGTAGGAAAACAAGAAGACACAGTAAAAGTTAAATTATTTAATTTAGAGTTAAATCTGAATGATAAGGTTACAATAGTATCCTAAACTTTTTTAAACCCAATTTTTATTGAGGCTTTAGAACCATCCCCACATTATCTTCAAAATAAATCAACTTGGAGCTATTAAAAACCAAATATAACTTTATTATAATATAATATTTTATGTTTTTCCAAAGGTGCCCCTCTCCTCCCTTATAAAAGGGCCCCTCCTACCTCTCCTCCTCACACAATTTTGAGCCTCAAATCTTGGAAAAACCCTGCCCATTTCCCTTATCAACTTCCCTAGAAACATACTAGTGGTCCTGATCTTCTTCAAAGACCAATTTTAGTGCCCTAAGAGGAGGTTTCAAAGAGGCGTGTCGAAGAAGAGGTAATATCTGTTACCGATTTTTTCAAATTTATTTCTTCTTTAAATTCCTCTTCTTTAGTTGTTTCGTTATGAAGTAATAACATCAGTATCAATTATATACTAATATGTTATTATAAATATTAAACAACCATATTTAACCTTCTATACATCCAACGAAAAATGAAATCACCGCGTGTGCGTACGTACGGAATACCGTTTCCACGCCGTGGTGTAATTTGTTTTTTACCACCACCTTACTTGGATGGGTATAATAGTGTAAAGAATAAAAATATATTATTATTGTAAAGTGATATTGATTCTGAAATAGTATACATACACTTTAATATAATTCCACGATCATGGGAACAATATCATTGCTCGTGCGTACGTACGACTTACCGTCTCCACGATGTGATGCGACTCGTTATACATGATCTTCATTGAATAATGATAATATAAATGAATTTAATGAATAAATATGATATATATTACACTAATACCACTCTTTAAATGAGGTATCTATAACCTAAAAGGAAGAATAAGAATTTATTCGACAAAACATGCATAAGAACATAAAGCAATGAACACACTAATAACAAGTAGCAATGAAATATTACTAATAAGAAGATAATAATATGACCATATATGATATCATAAAAATGAATATGATTCTTTAATAAGTCAATGAAATTATTTAAATCATTATATAGGAGGTTCGGATACGTACGAAGCAAATCAGACCTAAGGTAAGGGAAAATCTTGAAATCTCAATTTTTATCTGATGTTGTTTATACTTCGGTTATTACTGGGGAATATTTATCATCCACATCTATGTTTCATCAATATGTAATATTATTTCTATCCTCCTAAAATTTTTTAAATCCAATTTTACCCATTGGTGAGTTTTTAGTAAAATATTTGAACAGAATCTTTTGTCATTTTTAGTACGAGGTACTTTTTGACTTTTCCGGCCAAAGTACGAGAAGAATGTTTTTTTAAATTATATGGCATGAATGGATTGTTATGATTCCATAGAACATTATTTCCATGAATCTTCCTTTAAATTTTTCATTTTTATTTTTAATAAACTTATTTTAGTTTAAAATTGTATGGCATGTTAAGAAAGGAAAAATGTTTTTGAAGTAGAAAGGTTATTTTCCACAAGAATGGAGTTCAAGCATTTTATCAAAATTATTTTCTATCTAAGATAATATAAGGTTCTGTTTCAATCTATATTTTTACATTTATTTGATTATATTATGAAGTAATTATTTTTATGAAGTCCTTTTATCTTACATGGATTATGTTATGATGTCATGAAGTTTAAGAATCCCATTTTTATTACATGGGTTATCCTATGAAATATGATATATGATTTTGTGGAACACATAATAATGGTTTCATTATGAGATGGGTGGGACCTATATCTCCCTCCAATGCATTGGGTAAAGATTTATATCTCCTGAGATAGGCATGGATGGAATGGAAAGTTAATCCAGTTCAGTGAAACAGGACTGGAACGAGGAGTTAACTCAGTTCAGTAATGGAATTTGTTAGCTATGATGGTATTGGAAAAGATCATTGACTAATATGAAATGATTTTCAATGATTATGGGTGTATGCCATAAATTTTCATGTTTTAAGTTATGATTACTGGGATTACATTTCATTACTATGATTTATCCCATGTTATGATATTATGATCTCTTTTGCAGCTTACAATTTTCAAAATGTTATGCTCTTATGAATATGATATGATTGATATTTCTTTTGTTTACCCTTATTGAGAATTTGAGCTCACCCTTTTGTATGTTTTCTTTTCCCCGGGTCAGGAAGAAGGGTATTAAGTAGGATATTCCAAAAGGGACTCTAGATATGATGAAATAAATGGGATACAATGTAGATACTTTATGAACTAGTTGTTTATGTTTTCCAGTTTCAAAAGACACTATACCTATATGGTCCTACCATGTTTTTGTTATATGTTGTAATAATAATGCTTCAATTCTAATGTTATTACCATGTATGTATTTTATGGGTCCTTATAGTTGGTATCAGAGGAAATGTATAGTCAACCTTTGGAAACCCAGATGTGAAAGCCTTAGTAATAACCCTAAAGATATGTCTAAGAATAGAACACAATCATAGTGTTTTAGAAATGTCCATGAGTACATATGATAAGACCTAAAGTGTGAAATTTTATTGCTGATTAAGTTGGTTTTCTATTATGATTAGTGTTTGTCACACTTTGCTTCTTGGTTTTAGTCAATGGCTATAACCCGAAGGAATCATGTTAATGCTGAATGCGACGAGAAATGAAATGATTGTACTCCTGAGCAACCAAACGTTATGGGAGCTGGAATTCAAAATCTTGTATCCATGCTCACACAACTTTCTCAAGCTATGAATCATGCTGTAATTCCAAAAGAGAAAAGGAAGGAGAAAAATTCTGTTGAATCCTTCACGAGGCAGCGCCCACCTTCATTCAGTGGGGCTTCTGATCCATTAGTGTATGAATAATGGATCAGTACCACTGAAAAGATATTTTCAGTTTTAGAATGTTCTAAACATGATAAAGTCATCTTAGCAGTATATCGTTTGGAATATGAAGCTGATCAATGGTAGAATCTTATTAAGAATACTAGGCAAAGGGATGAAATTGAGTCCATGTAGTGGGAAAAGTTCAAGAACTTATTTTTCAATAAGTACATACCTCGTATTCTTTGAAAAAATATGGAGAAGGAGTTCCTTGAACTGAAGCAAAAGGATGATGAATCTGTTGGTACCTGCGAAGCAAATTTTACAAGACTTTCAAGGTACGATTCCAGAATTATTATCCAACCTGAGAGTAAGATCGATCGATTTTTTTAGTGTCTTAAAACCAAGTCGTCGAAGGGAGTTATCCATAAGAGACTTCAATAGCTGTGATGAAATTGTTCAATGTGCTATCATGGTTGAGATGGATATTAGAGGAACCCATCAATCATATTGGTTTGATAAGAAGAGGAAAATAGAATTCAATGGAAAATCTAAAGACCACACTGAAAAGAATATGAGTTTTCCCTTATGCTCATAGTGTGGAAAGAAACATGGAGGGGATTGTCTTAAAGGGAAAAGTAAATGTTTATAGTGTGGAAAAGAAGGTCATTGGGTAGTTTAATTTCGAAATAATGGGAAAAAGATATCTAATGATTCGAACAAAGAAAGGGATACAAAGAATGTACCTCCTACACTTCAATGTTTCATGTTCAAGTAAATGGGGAATTATGCCAATCAATGCCCTAATCTAAGGGTAGTTGACGAGGATTGATGTCAATAAACTCGTAAGGCCAAAGACAGAGGAATGTCACATGAAATTTCTATCGGCGATGTGGAGTATGATAACGAAGTGGTGATAGGTACACATACCATCCACTCTAAAGTAGAAAATGTTTTATTTGATTCTGGATCCACCAACTCTTTTATTTCTGAAGAATTTTATAAGGGTATTGCCATATTACCTCAGAAGTTAGATATTGAGTTAGCTGTGACAACCCATAATGGCACAATAGTCACCTCAAAAGTTTACAATTCTTCTCCGATTGACGTTTGTGGGAATGTCATTTCTGAAAATCACGTGATCCATCCTATAGTGGAATTTTATGTGATTCTTGGCATGGATTGACTTTCTTTATAAAGTACTCATATTAATTTCCAAAGAACGAAAATCACATTCAATATTCCCGATCAATCTAATGTCATCTATCAATGCAAGGATGAATATAACCTTCCACTGGAAATTTCTTCCATCTTATAGGTCTTGATTCCAATAAATTAAGGTTATTTATCTCAAATGGTTTGAGAGAAACTCACGATTAAGAATACACCCATTCTATGGGAGTTTTATGATATCTTTCCATAGGAATTTATAGGTCTTCCAACAAATCGTGAAGTTGAGTTTTCAATAGAACTCATACCGAGTGCTATTCCCATTTCAAAGAAACATTATAGAATGGCCACAATTGAGTTGCATGATTTGAAGAAGAAACTCCAAGAGAATCTTGATAAGGGATTCATACTCCCTAGTGCATCACTTTGGGGAGCACCTGTTTTGGTCGTTAAGAAGAAAGATGGTTCAATGAGACTCTTCATTGATTATAGACATCTTAACAAGATCATTATCAAGAACAAATATCGTCTCCCATGCATTGATGACTTATTTAACCAACTACGTGGAGCTCAATACTTTTCCAAGATTGATCTTTGTTCAGGGTATCATTAATTAAGGGTAAAAAAAGAGGATATAACAAAGACAGATTTCTGTACATGGTATGGACACTATGAATTTATAGTGATGCCATTTGGACTTACTAATTCCCATTCTATCTTCATGGATCTAATGAATAGAGTCTTTAGAGAATATAATGATCATTTTGTGGTAGTATTTATAGACGATATTCTTGTCTATTCAAAGAGCACGGAAGAACATGAAGATCACTTGATAATTTTATTAAAGACCCCAAGAAAGGATAAGCTTTATGCCAAATTTAACAAGCGTGAATTTTGGCTTCAAAAAGTTTCATTTTTGGGTCACATAATCTCAAAAGAGGGGATATCTATGGATCCATAAAAAACAGAGGTTATCAAATGATGGTTGAGACCAACAACAGTAACTGAGATCCAAAGTTTTCTTGGTTTGGCCTGATATTATAGACGTTTTGTGATAGATTTTTCATGATTATCTAATCCACTCACCAGGTTGACTCGAAATGGAGTTAAGTTCGTTTGGACAGAGGACTGTGAAGAGAATTTCAAAGAGTTAAAATGAAGTTTATGCAGTGCACCTGTGCTCACACTGTCGTGTAGTGGAGAAAGGTTTGTAATATACAGGGATGCATCCAAGAAGGGACTGGGTGTGTTCTCATGCAAAATGATATGGTGATAGCTTATGCCTCACGACAGTTGAAAATCCATGAGAAAAATTTCCCAACTCATGATTTGGAGTTATTCGCGGTAATCTTTTCATTAAAAATATGGAGGCATTATCTTTATGGTGAAAGGTGTGATATTTATACTGATCATAAAAGTTTAAAGTATATTTTCACACAAGAGGAGCTGAATATGCACCAAATAAGATGGTTGGAGTTGATTAAGGACTACGACTGCTCAATTCATTATCACCCTATCAAAGCAAACAAGGTGGCAGATGCATTAAGTCAACAAGGCCATGCTAGCATATCCATGATGAGGATCACAAAAGATCCAATATTTATGTATTTAGAAAGGATGGATCTTGGAATTATAATGGAAGGGGGGAAATCTTATCTTTCTAAAATGAATGTTCAACCATCTATACATATGAAGACTAAAGAGGCACAAAAAGAAGATGTAGAGTTAAAAAATAAGGTGAGAAATGTTCCTGAATTCAACCTTGATTGTGATTGGATAATAAGGTTCAGGAATCGGGTTTGTGTTCCTCCCATCCCAGAATTAAAGAAGGATTTGCTGGATGAGGCTCATAGTTATTCATTCTCTATTCATCCTGGAAGCACAAAGATGTATAGGGACCTAAAAGAGTACTTCTGGTGGGATGGAATGAAAAGAGATATTGCTGAATATGTCTCTTGATACTTGGTTTGTCAGCAAGTTAAATCTGAGGGATAAAAGTCTAAGCAGATGTTACAACCCTTACCTATACCCGAATGGAAATGGGAAACATAACTATGGAATTTGTCACGAGACTTCCCAAAACATACAAAGGCAATAATGCTATCTGGGTTATAATTGATCGTCTTACAAAGTTGGTACACTTCATTGCTATTAGAGAAGATTTTTATCTTGACCAGCTTGCCAGGATATATGTAAAGGAAGTGGTAAGATTTCATGGAGTTCCACTTTCCATTGTATCTAATCGGGATCTGAGGATTACCTCGATGTTTTGATGAAGCCTTCAGCATAATCTAGTTACAGAGTTGAGTTTCAGCACTACTTATCATCATTAGATAGATGGTCATTCTGAGAGGATAATTTAAACTCTAGAAGACATGTTGAGAGCTTACTCTATGGATTTCAAAGGTGTTTGGGATCAAAACCTACCTTTGGTGGAATTTTATTATAATAATATCTTTCACTCCAGTATTTAGATGGCTCCTTATGAATCTCTCTATGGAAAGAAATGCAGAACTCCAACTTGCTGGGATGAAGTTGGGGAAAGAAATCTATTAGGACTTGATCTTGTTGATGACATGGCAGAAAAGGTCAGATCTATGAAACAACACATAAGAGCAGCTCAGAGTCAATAAAAAAGATATGCCGACAACTGAAGAAAAGACCTCGAGTTTGAAGTGGGTGATAAAGTGTTCTTACGAATATCTCTTTGAAAGAGAGTAATGAGATATTGAAAGAATGGAAAGTTGAGCCCTTGGTATATCGGTCCTTTCGAAATACTGGATCGTGTTGCGAAGGAAGCTTACCGATTGGTGCTTCCACTGAATCTCTCTCATGTTCACGATGTGTTCCATGTATCTCTCTTGAGAAAGTATATACCCGATCCTTCAGTTGTACTAATCTCAGAAGTTGTACCGCTGGAGTAAGATATTTCTTATAAAGAACAGCCGATAGAGATTTTGGATCATAGTGAAAAAGTTCTACGGAACAAGGCCACTCACTTGGTGAAAGGTTCATGGAGGAACCACCAATTGGAATAATCTACATGGGAAATTGAGGATATGATGAGGGAGAGTTATCCTCATCTGTTTGTTACAAAGTGATGAATTTCGAGGGCGAAATTCATTTTAAGGGAGGTAGAATGTAACACCCGAGATTTTATGAGAAACATTTAGTTTTTATGTTATATACATCACCAAAGGAATCTTTCACTACACACAACACTGTCTTGGCTTTCTTTATACCCAAGAGCAACCTTCCTCGATAGCTTACGTTGTACGAAATACCGAGTTTTGCAAAACAACGATATGTTATTAAAATATTATATAAACTAGCCCCTATGAATAGTAATGCCCACCTTTTGAAATTTTATAAAATTTATCTTTCAAAATGAACTTCATTTTTGGATTCGGAATATCGAGATTAGCCTAGGGTGATTTTTTGGTATTTTTCTGAAAACTTTCAATTTTTGATGAATAGTAAAAACACTGAGTTATTGGTTAAAATAGATTTTTTTTAAATAATATTTTTTTTTAATTTAAATTTATTTTAGCTCAAAATAGATACATAATACCTATATAAGTTCAATGTAATTCATTGGAGTAATTTTATAATAATATAGATGAAAAATTTTTTATTGAACTTTTTACCGTCTTTTACCCACCTCTTAGGAGCATTTGTAATTGTATATAAAACATAATTTTACCACTTCTGTGAGTTGAATTTCAAAAATCCAAGAGACACGGTTAATATCAAGGAGTAAAATGTGGTTCAATAAGATAAAAATAATTTTTGATGAATAGTAACTTTTTACTTTTATTTACCATGGTTAAAAGTAAATTGGGTAATTAAGGGTAAAAAAGATATTATTATTACCCTAACAAATGTATTAATTCTATTTGATAAGTTTAATTCGACCATAAATAACCTTAGGAATAAAATATGACCATTTAGGTCCACATGGATTAGATTAAGACACTTATTATTAATTTTTTTAAAGAAGAGTTAAAAGAGTTAAAATCAAAGTTTAATAACTAAAAACATTTTTAATATATGGTTATACATAAGATAAATTCGACTATAAATATTAATTAGAAAGATAAAATTATTTCCTACATAATGGTATTTTATTTATAATTTTTATACATTAAAAAATTTAATTTATTTTTGACACAATGATGATGTTGTAATTACATTATTAATGAAATATTAAAATAATTGATGTTATAAATACACAAATAAATGTAATTTATGAGTTTTTATGAATAATGATAATTTTATAGGTTAATATGATCTGTTAGTATTGATTTAATTCATTTTTTATAACTAATCATGATGTTATGATTTTCACAAAAATCAATTACCAAATAGTGTCAAAATTTACAGATAATAGTTTTTTTAAAAAATATTATATTAATAATTTTTATTTTATTCAAAAAAATATAAGGTTCATCAAAATGTCATAGATAAGGTTATATATATTAATAATGAACCACTTGAGGTTCTTTTGGCTTGTCATAGTTTGTTTAATAACAATATAGCGTAAGAAAATAAGAAGACACAGTAAAAGTTAAATTATTTAACTTAGTGTTAAATCTAAATGATAAGTTTAAAATAGTAAACTAAACATGTCTAAAACCTATTGTTTGAGATTATTTTGAACCATAACCACCTTATCTTTGAAATAAATCAATTTGGAGCTATTAAAAACCTAATATTACTTTATTATAAAATAATATTTTATGTTTTTCCAAAGGTGCCCCTCTCCTTCCTTATAAAAGGGAACCTCCTCTCTCTCTTCCTAACACAATTTTGAGCCTTAAATCTCGGCCAAACCCTGGCCATTTACCTTCTCAACTTCCCTAGAAACATACTATAGGTCCTGATCTTCTTCAAAGACCTAGTTTAGCTCCCTATGTGGCGGTTTCAAAGAGCCGTGTCGAAGAAGAGGTAATATCTGTTACTGATTCTTTCAAATTTATTTTTTCTTCTACTTCCTCTTATTTAGTTGTTTCACTATGAAGTAATAACATCAGTATCACTCATATACTTATATTTTATTATAAATATGAAACAAAACTATTTCAGCTTCTATCCATCATACGGAAAACGAAATCACCGCGCATGCGTACGTACGGAATACCGTCTCCACGCCATGGTGTAATCTGTTTTCCACCACCACCATTAATGGATGGGTATAATGGTGTAAAGAATAACTATATATGATTATTGTAAAGTGATATTTATTCTTAAATAGTATACATATACTTTAATACAATTCCATGATCATGGGGACGATATCATCGCTCGTGCGTACGTACGACCTACCGTCTCCACGATGTGATGTGACTCATTCTACATGATATTCATTGAATAATGATTATATAAATGAATTTAATGAATAAATATGATATATATTACACTAATACCATTCTATAAATGAGTTATATTTATCTTAAAAAGAAGAATAAGAATTTATTCGACAAAACATGCATAAGAACATAAACAATGAACACCCTAATAACAAGTAACAATGAAATATTACTAATAAGAAGATAAGAATATGACCATATATGATATCATAACAATGAATATGAATCTGTAATAAGTCAATGACATTATTTAAATCATTATACAGGAGATTCAGATACGTACAATGAAAATTGGAACTAAGCTAAGGGAAAATCTTGCAATCTCAATTTTTATCCGAGATTATTTATACTTTGGTAATTTCTGGGGCATATTTATCATCCACATCTATGTTTCTTCAATATTTAATATTATTTCTATTCTCCTACAATTTTTTAATTCCAATTTTACCCATTGGTGAGTTTTTAGTAAAATATATGAAGGGAATCTTTTGTCATATTTAGTACGAGGTACTTTTTGACTTTTCCGACCAAAGTACAAGAAGAATGTTTTTTTAACTTATATGTCATGAATGGATTTTTATGATTTCATAGAACATTATTTTCATGAATCTTACTTTACAAGATTTCATGTTTAATTTTAATCAACTTATTTTAGTTTAAAATTGTATGACATGTTAAGAAAGGAAAAATGTTTTTGACGAAGAAAGGATATTTTCCACAAGAATGGAGTTAAAGAGTTTTATCAAAATTATTTTCCATCTAAGATAATATAGGGTTCTGTTTCTATCCCTATTTTTACATTGATTTGATTATGTTATGATGGAATTATTTTTATGAAGTTATTTTATCTTACACCGATTATGTTGTGATTACATGAAGTTTAAGAATCCCATTTTTATTACATGGGTTATGCTATGATATATGATTTATGATTTTATGGCACACATAAAAATGGTTTCATTATGAGATGGGTGGGACCTATATCTCCATCTATTTAATTGGGTAAATATTTATATCTCATGAGATAGACATGGATGGAATGACAAGTTAATCCAGTTTAGTGATACAAGACTGGAACGAGGAGTGAACTCGGTTCAGTAATAGACTTTGTCCGCTATGATGGTCTTGAAAAATAGCATTGACAAATATGAAATGTTTTTCTATGATTATGTGTGTATGCCACAAAGTTTCATGTTTTAAGTTATCATTATTGGGATTACATTTCACTACTATGATTTATCCCATGTTATGATATTATGATCTCTTTTGCAGGTTAAGATTTTCAAAAAGTTATGTTTTTATGAATATGATATGATTGATATTTCTTTTGTTTACCCTTAATGAGAATTTCAGCTCACCCTTTTGTATGTTTTATTTTCCCCAGGTCATGAAGAAGGGTATTAAGTGGAATATTCCAAAAGGGACTCTAGATATGATGAAATAAATGAGAGACAATGTAGATGATTTTTGAACAAGTTGTTTATGTTTCCCAGTTTATAAAGACACTATACCTATACGGTCCTATCATGGTTTTGTTATATGTTGTAATAAGTATACATCAATTCTAAAGTAATAACCATGTATGTAAAGTATGGGTCATCATACTCATCATTATTCATGATTGTTTACGTTTAAGTATCATTTAATGTAATTTTTTGATATTTATTTCTTAAAAAAAATATTTCATTATACTAAGGTTATTAATAAACATTTCAATAAATCTTACAATTTTTTTTTCTTTTTTACTTAAAATGATTGAGAAAATGTTTTTATTAAAGGTGACATTGTTTTTCTCTTCAGTTGAAATTATTTATTCTTCCTTATCCATGTTTTCTAAAAATAATTTAAAAAATGTTTTTAACATTATCCAAATGATGTAATAAATAAATTTATAACCATTTTTTTCTTTTTAGAAAATGTTTTCAAAGGAATCTTCTTGTCATTTTCCGAACAAGGTACTTATTAACATTTTTACAAGTGTGGAAACAATTATTTCTAAATAATATGGCATGCATATAATTACCCAACACCATGACCATTAATTTTTTTGAGTCTTAATTTACATGTTTTGCAATGTTCTTTTTATATAAATTTTTCTTTTTGATATTCTATAAATTTTTAGTTTTCAAAATTTATTTTCAAGGTGAAAATAGTATTTTCCTTTAAAACGTTTTGATGCACTTTTTTTTATTTATATTAATAAATGACAACAACACTTATTTTACTTTTGATACATTGGTGATATGTTGTAATGGAATAATACAGCTTATTTTTTTGGATGTTTTATGATCAATTTGATCGGGGATGTACTATTTTGATACCATTTCCCATATTAAATTGAATGTTTTATGATTATGTTTATTTAATGGGGAAATTATTAAAATTTCATATGCTAGTTTTTAATACATGTTTTATATTGATTGTTTTTATCCTCTTTCGTATGAGAAATAAATTTGACATAGTAAGTGTTGATCGAGACTTTCTACATCCCCTTGATTCATTTATATATTTCTTAAGACAAACTAGCTTGGGTAATTGGCCAATGCCTTTCCTATTTATATAATATGTCATGGTATGAGGACCTGAAGGTATGATTATGATGTCTATAATTATGAAATATCTCATTATATGATTAGTTTTTGATGTCTACATGCTTATTTTATTAGTTATGAAATATATGGATAATTTTCAAGATTGGGTGATTATTTATATGAAATTATTTGATCATATTTTATTCTCTCCATATTATTCTTTATGATCAATTTATTTATTAAATTATGTATGTTTTTAGTTATTTACCTTTTCATATTAATTATTCCTTATATATTCATGATAGATTCCACTATTTGAATACCCTTACTGAGAATCTGAGCTCACCCCTTTCTTATCTTTCATTTCTTTAGGATGTTAAGAAATATGTAATGATTTATATGTTGGGTATGATAATGATAATAATTGAGTTATCCAAGAAAATACTATCTTTTATTTTTAGTTTCAATTATAATATGAGATTCAAGTATGTATCTAGTTTAGTAATACTACAAAACTATTTTTTCCTTTAGGATGTGATCACTTAAATTTAGAACCAATGTAATATATTACCACCAACTCTAGGATATTGGGGTCAGGGTATGTACAATTATAGTTCCACATTAGAACTATATTTATATTTTTCTTTAAAAATTATAGGATAGAAATAGATGTATATGCTCAATTACAAGAGGGAAGTGAATTGTAGGTTTAAAAACTTTTTCTTTTAACCATAATAAAAATATGATTAATAATGTTAAATAAGGTAAATTCAAAAACCCTCTTTGAATATTACATAAAAGGATAACTGTAAGGACCCATGTCTAATTACAAGAATCCTAAAATTAAACAAGTTAAACTTAAGAAAATATAATCATATTTTACTTAGAGAATGTTTCTACCTTAAATAATATAGAATATTATCTATCAGAGTAATTATAATTACAAGAAAGTATAATAAATTTATACTTTCTTTATTTAACAAAATATAGTAGAAATAAAACTAGAAACAACAAAAATTAAACTAGTAGTAAATATTTTAACCCAAAGAGAAGGGTATACAACAACCATGGATAAAGGTCCCTTGATTTTTACTTTCAAGAAATTTTGGCTTACCCACACAATGGTAATCCCTCGATAAGAATTTCAGAGTCTTTATTGTTATCCTTGCAATCCCCTGATCATTAAGGTATTCATAACCTCTATCTTCCTATCCTTAGAAGTCCTCAAACATTTAGGTAGCCAGAACCTATGTCTTCCTATATCCAGAATCCTTCAATTGTATACATAAACAATCAAAATCACACTAGGGTGAATGATTTGTTCACGGTTGAAAATGATGTTCAAAGATCACAGAAAGTATAAGATTATTTTTCTCTCTATAAAACCCTTCACATCATATAATATATTAGATGATAAATCAATATTTATATCATTCAAAAGAGATCATATTTATAGGAAATGATTTCAATAGTTAGATCACTTCTCCAATGGTCATATTTTTTCTTGAATCTCAGAGGAACTTGTACACATGTCCCTAAACCTACCGTTATTTAGAAACAAATTGTATGGAATTAATTCATTGTAACAAAAAAATGTGTAAAGAAATTTTATAATGTAAGAAAAATAATCTTATGTTCAATATGTAGGTTCCAGGCGCAGTGGAAGTGCATTGTTGGGTGTATGCAACTTTAATTTTAGCGTTAACAATAATCAATCCGATATCTGTCATGATAATAAAACGCCAGATCTTCAGAATAGAACAAATAACGGAAAAGAAAAGAGTGGAGTCCTGGAACCATAGATAAGATCATCATATGTTGGTTATAATTAATTTAATTGATTGACAAGAATTACCTTGATGGAATTATTTCTTCACTGATGTTTCTGGTCACGATCTGATGTTATCCGTTGTTGCGTTGTAGAATCTAAGTATAGGATTCCTCCAGCAGTCATCCAAACATGCTCCAAAAATCTCTAGAAGTTGCTTAAGGGATCTCTGGGTTCTTGCATGGATGAGCCTTCACTTGCGATGTCTTCCTTTGATCGCCTTGATCTGGTGGAGGAGGATCTCTCTCTCGTATCATGAGAGTGTTCTTGGAAGAAAATAGATTCTCCATGGCTTGAGAGATTTCCCTAGATCTGTTATGCACAGCCACAAAAAAATGTCTGGGCTAATGGGAAATATATAATTGGGATTTTAAATTAAATAGAATAATAAAATTAATTAATTACCTGAAAGAATTTATTCATTTCATTTAATTCGTAGTAATACCCCATGTCCAATAATAACAGTTTACTATTATTATTAACTGACATGCACCCAGTGAATTTCACCTAATATTATTTAATTAAATAATTAATATTATTTCTCATGAATTACCCGAAGAAAGATACACAATGTGTATATTTAATATACATGAAGTGTAATTTTATTTTCAATCTTTCTTAATTTCCTCCACTACATTTATTAGACCTTGAATAATGGAAAATTATTTCTAAAATAAATATCATTGCATTACTCACTAATAAATATATTATTTTGTCCAAAATATATTCTCTCAAATGACTAGTACAGAAATAAATGTGATTAGTAATTCTTGAATAATTATTAAACCACAGTCGGGAGTAATATTTATTTAACTTATTATGTTAATATTTAACTGAGATACTTAGACACACTTAGTGTGTGACCCTCTAGGGCACTTTCTCAATGGAATTAGGCAGAGCCTGTCTAAAGTCCAAGTTTAGCATCTAGAAACACGCCAATGCACCCATAGAGAAAGAATTTAATTCCACAATGATGTGTCACCTCCTACGAACACTTACCATGTAATGTTATCCCTTTGTCTCGATATCTCGAATCAAGAGAGTTGTATACCAGTTCCATCAACCCATGTGCTTGATTATTCTTTCTTTGACTTTACAGAATTGAACTTTTCCATTCCTCACTATGGCCATGGATTTATTTAGGCTATATCAATTCCATAAAAGGTCTTGATATATCTACTTCTATTATGGAAGATAAAGGAAAATCATTTCTCACATTATCTATTAATGCAGTATAACTCATGATGAACCCAACATATCCTAACTCGCTGCGAACAGTGTGTCATCACAGTTTTCGTTAATACATCTAAGTGTGCAATTTGTAATACCAATTAATAATAATCTTAAAGTCTAAGGAATAGTACGCACATCCATAGATAGGAACATCCAATGAAACTATGAAATGTGGATTTATTACTGGAGGGTCTTGTTCTCATAATATCCTCTTGGATATTACCAAGGGTCCACAGAAGGAGAAGGTCCCCCAATGTTTTATTATTACTCACCCCTAATGGATTGTATAATTTGTGTCCCTAAAATAACATCATCCAGCCATAGAACATATATTCAAGAACAGTGTTATGCAACTTTAGGTTTCTCATCATAGCAGGGATCTGCTATGAATATTTATTACAACAAAAATCCTTAAGAAATTATCACATGAACTATCATGCATATGAAAAATCAATATGTGATATTGTATTTATTAATGAATTAAGTACAAAGTATTGGGTTCTAGTCCAATAACTCCAACAGACTCACACTTGGACTAGAGCCAACTCTTAACAACTTTAAACCCACAAGCTCTCTCATGAAATTCATGCTTCTATTGAGATAGGCCTTTAGTCATGGGGTTCACTATATTCACTTCATTGGAAACTATTCTCACCATAACTTCACCCATTTAATAGAAGTCCCTCAAGTGGTGATACTTCCAGAGTATGTGCTTTTTCCGTTGATGTAACCTTGGTTCTTTTGAAAGAGCCACCACTACAGTATTATCAAAATATAATGTGATAAGCTATTTACTTCTAGGAACCCCATAAATCTTATAGATAATGTTCTGAATCCATACGGTTTCCTTGGCTGCATCAAAAGTCATTATATATTCAGAATCCGCTGTAGAATCAGCGATAACTAGTTTTTTTGAACTCTTCCAGCTCACAGATCCTCCATTGAGATAGAAAACATATCCAGATTGGGAATTCAGATCATTCTAATCTATTTGAAAGCCAACATCATCATACCCTCTAATGGCAAGATCCTCGTCTCCTCCATACACTAGGAATATATACTTAGTTCATCTCAAATGCTTAAGGGTAGTCTTTATAGCAGTCCAATGATGTTCTCCTGGATCTTCTTGATATTTTCCTACCATGCTCAGTTGCTAGGAAACATCAAGCCTGGTACATAACATGGCATACATGATGGATCCAATTTCTAAAGCATATGGGATCTTACTCATTATATTTTTCCCTTGTTGTGTTTGAGGACACATTTTATTAAAAAGATGTAGGCCATGTGACACTAGAACCAATCCCCTCTTGGATTGTCCCATAATAAATCTATTTAGTACCTGGTAAATTTATTCACCTTGACTTAGTCCAAGCATCCCCTTGGATCTATCACGAATGATCTTGATCCGTAGAATATAGGCTACTTCACCCAAGTCCATCATGGATAAACACTTGTTCAACCAGTCTTTAACTGACTGTAAGACTAGTACATCGTTTCCAATAAGCAATAGGTCATCAAGATATACTACTTGGATAACTACCACATTCCCATTAATTAAACCACTTATAATCACATGGATCACATTCATTCATAATGAAACCAAATTATTTTATTGTTTCATCAAGTTGAATGTTCCATGACCTCGATGGTTTCTTTAATTCATAAATGGATTTCCATAGCTTAAAAACCCATTTGGCTTCACCTGGTGTCACAAACCCTTCCGGTCATGTTATATAGACATCTTCCTAAATATTCCCATTAAGGAATGTTGTTTTGACATCCATTTTCCAAATCTTGTAGTCATGGTAAACTGATATGGAAAGTATTATTATTATGGATTTAAACAAGGAAACTATTGAGAAGTTTTCATCATAGTCAATTCCTTGACGTTGTCTGAATCCTTTAGCCACTATCCTTGCTTTATAGGTGCTAACATGACCTTCCATGGCCAGTTTTCTCTTGAATACTCATTTGCATCCAACTAGATTTACATCAACTAGCTCATCAACCAGAACCCAATCATGTTTCTGATACATGCAATCCATCTCAGAATTCATACCTTTTATCCATCTTGTAGCTCTTGAGCTTTCTAATACTTCCATGTAAGAGAGAGGTTCATCGTTGTCCAACAATAATGATTCACCATCCTCGGTGACTAGGAAACCAAATATTTTTGGTTCACTTACCTCTCTTATGCTCCTAAGAAGTACTTGTGTTCACTACTAGAAATTTATGATATAGACAAGTAACTATAGCTACGGTTTTATAGGTCCATGGAAATAGATTTTTAATAGCCACGATTGAGTGATCGGGAAAGGACAAAATTTGTGGTCTCTTTTTTTCTCTCTAAAATTCGTCGAGATCCTCCTCCCTCCTCCCTGATACACTCTGCGCACGACCCTCGAATATCCTCCAATGACCTCTTCACCAATAATCTCAGACCTTCATGGAGGCACCCTCCTCCCTGATACCCTATGCGCGTGACCCTTCGAACCCAACAATGCCTATCACGACCTCTCGTCTCCCCGATCCTTTACCACCGATGATGCCCCTCACGATGGCGACCCTCGCGACGGTTCCCCTCACTGCGACCAAACGAGGAAACCCCACCAGGATCTCTCATCTCCGATCCTCCCCCTCGACCCTGCCACCAAATACAGGACAACTCAAATCTCCCCAATGGCGCTGCTCCTAGGTGGTCTCCCCACCCCCTCCTACATGGAAAACCCCCTCCTGGTGATCCTCCTCCTCCTTGTTATGAACAATTCTGGGTTTATTATTTATTTATAAGTTATTCATAGTTATGTTGTATCAAATCTATACAATTTTTTTGACATTTCATGAAATTCCACCTTCAATATCTCTTTCACAACTAGTTATTCTTGGATTAAGGTAGGTATTTTTGTTTATTTTCTTTAATTAGCATGTCATTTTGTGCTTGGTGTTTTCTAAAACATTTTTATCAAATTAATTCTATATTTAATAGATATAGTGGATTTAAAAAGTGTTATAAATGTTTTTCTCTCTTGGAATAATGGTTTTATAAATTCTAATTAATTGGATTAAATGAAAAGCATTTGTGGTAATGCCAATATGGATTGTTTTAAAACAATTTATATAACAAAATGTATTTAATCCCATTTGGGTATTGGTATGATTTTCAAGGATTTTTTGATATAGAATTGTTTTAATGGATTTTAAAATGACTTGAATGAAAATGTAGTTGGTTTTACAAATGATTTTAAGTGTGGTTTCACATAGAATTGTTTTAAAGAAATTGACAAAGTCGGTTTTTAAATGGTTGAAATGACTTGGAATTCTTAGTTGGTTTCTGGAAAGGAATATTTTTACTTTATATAAGATATTTTTATAATGAATATCAAACTATTGATTATTCTCCTTATTTTGATTATGCCTGATTTGAATTGTGTCTCTCAAAGAGGGATTTTGTATTCTATTTTTGATATGGATGAAGTGAAATGATTTATTTCTTTTGAGGGAGTTGGAGTTTTAGGTGAGTTAATATTTATTTAAAATATTTTTTTTATCAATTATTGTGATTATTTTGATGTCCCACCTCCACTAGATTGATTTATCAAGGGAACACAGGTAAATAATGGAAGGTCTAGCGAAATGTGATGATAAATTAGTGTTTGTTAGATGGATAGTGCCCTAGGAGATTAGAACCCTACAAGGGGACTATTTTATATGTGGATAGACCTAAAAGCGGAAGCTAAATGGGATTATATGATTTCACATAGGGTCCTAATGAGTAATATTATAAGGCCTCAGCCTTAAACCTTACTTAATATTGAATTAAATGAATAATTCACATTGAGGATCTTTTCAGGTTTAGAGTTTTAGATAATTAGAACATAACTATTACATCTCAAAAGATTACAAAGTAGACACTTCTACTAAGTTTCTATATAATAAAAAAACTCTTAAAAAAACATGTCTACTTCCATGTTTTATATAGAATGACTTTCCCTTGATCCCCTCCTTGACCCTATTCCACATTAATTCCTGTGAAAAACATTTCAAAAAAACTTGGGCTGAGCAAAAAAAGCTCAGTAAGGGATACACAAAGAATGAAAACTATTAGTTTATCAAAACAACAAGTAAACCATGTATACTTTATCAAAGTAATACTTTTCACCTTTATGAAGTAGTAAAAACTCTTCACTGAATAAAAGATCATTACTTACCCTTTTGTAACCAAAATATTACCATAAAACCCATATAAAGATCACATAACATATAAAGGTAACTTGGGACATAAACATGCTTAAATGGAATAACCATACAGCTGACTTCCACACATATCACTTAATGGAATAGCCATACGGCCGACTTCCATACCCAATGCACTGGAGTTTATAACGTAACCACCCATCCTGGCATTCATGACATCACCCATCATATGGTTTATCACGTAACCACCCGTCAAGTGTCCAAGTACAAATATAAAATCATAAAACATAAAACAAATATAATGGAAAGAAAACATTTCCAGACTTTGATCACAATATATTACATAAATATATTGACATAAAAAATCCATTATAAAAACCATTTTCAATACCAAAATTCATGAAAGAGTATATGGTATTTATTTCATTTTAAAAACATTACGGCTTGTTGAGGAAGCCAAAGAGCAAATAATACTTGCGGCGGCGGAGAAGTCGTTGTCGCCGTATACGTACGACAAAAATTCCCTTTTGTCCTTTAGTAAAACGCTTCGTATAAAAAGATTCATTTGGAATAAATGTAAAAGTCAAAGGGTTTTATACACCGTATTAAAGAAAGTGGTGTATAAACCAAAAATATGCCTCAATGAAAGGAGATTGAGACGAAGTCCCTTACCTCGGGTCTGACTTGACTCGATCATTCTTTAACGTCATGAATAATAAACTTGAGTTAATTTCTACTTGATTAAGAACCTTTTTAAAGTTAATTATTCCTTTTATATAACTTATTACCATGTTATGAACATTATGTAGTCATTTAAGTTGATAACGGTTGTTTGTCGATATTTGGTACTTGAGTCAAAAGTGAACTTCTTACAATTACATGTTGTTCGTGTGGTCAATGTTTCATTATATACAGAATGATATTCATGATTTGGATATCATATATATCATATATATCCATAATATACATGTATTTATAATATTACATAATCATTTAGAGGTAAGAAATGAAATGCACCATTCATGGAGACGGTAAGCCGTACATACGCATGAACCCTACTTTCATTTCATTGTCATATTAATGGAATTAAAACTAAATGAGAGGTATGTATATTTTAGTTCCATAATTATATTCATAATTTATATGTAACATAAATTATATATAATAACTTTAAATCCATTATTTATACGTCCGACATATGGCATTAACGAATCAAATCACTTTGAGGGGGCTGTAGTCCGCACTTCCTAAAATGAAGATATCGCGTATACCCATAATGGAAGAAATGAAGGTGTTCCATAAATGAAAAATAAAGAAGCTTAAGGAAGACATAAACATACTATATATCATATATAAATATAGTGACATCTTAATTCCCACCTTTGATGGTGTTGGAAGAATATTGAACAATCATCATTTCGTGAGGTAGAAAATTGCCATCCACGGAAACAGTATGTTCTTTAACCATTATATGTAGATGTGTGTAATTTTAGCTCTAAAGTTTATTATAAAAACATCCTAGTATATTGAAGATACTGAAGTTTTTAGAAAAGAAATAAATAAAAAGAGTTTAGGGGGTTGGAGAAGCAAAATAAAACAAAAGGACACAAGTGAAGACATTACCTTAAAATCGGGTAACTCTCTTAGATTTGAGCTCAAAGGATTCCTTGGGAAGACTTCTTCCCAAAGTGAGGCTTCTAAGAGTTATATAGGAATGTGGAGAGACAAAATGGGTATGGGTTGGCCGAGCCAAAGGCTCTGGAAGTGTGGGTAAGGTGGTAGAGGTGGGGGCCTTTTATAAGAGGAGATGAGGGGCACTCTTGGAAAGTAAAGAAATGTTACTTTATTTTAAAATGTGTTTCGGATTTAAAAGGCCCCACATTGATATACTTCAAGGATAAGGTGATACGGGTTCTAAATATACCCAACCAATAGGTTTTTTACAAGTGTAGGTCTTAGATTTTACATTATCTTTTCATTTTATTTAAATCGTTAAATAATGATGTAATCGCTGCATCATCATGGTGCCATATATTATTTAATTTATTTAATGTCTAAAAATTATAAAAAATCTATCATGATATAGTAAATCTTTTTATCTTTCTAATGAATATTTATAGTCAAAAACATGACTTGTATAACCCCATTTAAATATTATTTTAGTAAAACAACTCATGTTTGTGACATTTTTACTTTAACATTATATAAAAAGATATTAATGTTATTTTCCTTCCAAAATGGATCCATGGGGTCCCCAAGTTGACCCATGGATTTTCTTTGTTGGCCATGACATATCCAATAAGGGTAGGACATGTGTCTAGGTCATTCCATATTATTAAAACATTATTTTTACCTTAAACTACACTAATTACCTCTAATCACGATTAAAAACTTAAAAGTTACTATTCACCAAAAAATTATTTTCATCCCATTGAACCAAATTTTACTTCTTAATTAAAACCATGTATGTCGGATTTTTTAAATTCAAAACACAGAGGTGGTAAAATTTCATTTAAACAAAAAATCAGTTTTTATAAGTACCACTTAGTGGTTTCACTATTCATCAAATATTGATGTTTTTCAGAAAAATACCAAATCTTCACCCTAAGATATATTTGATATTCCGAATTCAAAAATGAAATCCATTTTAAAAAATTCAAAAAATATAAGTTTAATTAATTAATTTAATAATTAATTCCCGCTGTCAGAGAAAATAGCGTGTTTTTATGAAACAATAAGTATCAAAAGATTGACACTAGTTTAAGTCCGATTTGAAAGTGAAATTAATTCGAACAATCACTATTGGATTTAATGGAAAAAATATATTATACTTTCACTTTAAAACCAATTAAAAAGATAATATAATCATATAAATAAATTATATTAAAAAGAGGTTTTGAATTAAAATACAATCTTTTTTCACTATTCATTAAAAAAATGAACTTTATCGGAAAAAAACCAAAACTTTACACAAAGTAAATTTTGATGTCCCAATTATAAAGAAGAGTTTTATTTGGTCCAATAGAATGTATAAGAGTGAACAAAACTATATTTAATGATGGTTCATCATCAAAAGGTGATAAGTGAACCTTTAGTGAAAATTAGGGTATATATGACTCAAAATGAATTCTTTCCATATTTTAAGCCTTTATCTTTTATTAGATAAATGTAAAAACTTTTAAAAAAACATATATAATCATATTTTAGTTATTTCTATCCATTCCTGCCAATACAACGACTATGTGTTAACTACCATTTAAAATAATATTATTTTATTACTAGTGTGCAACGTAAGATTTCAATGAAACTCTTTGTTGCATACCGGGTACGCTATCGAACATAGAAACCCATTTAAAGTAAAATTAATATTTAATTCATAAATATTAATAAATATGAAAATTAATTATTCTTTATTTACCTGGGATTTTACATCCTTCCCCCCTTTTGGGAATTGCGTCCTCATAATCTTATTCACTTATCAAAATAAGTGGGGGGTATTTATCCCTCATAGCATTTTCAGATTCCCATGTTTCCTCTTCAACCATATGGTTTTTCCACAAAACCTTTACCTGGTGAATCACCTTATTCCGTAACACTTGCTCCCTGTGGTCAAGAATCTGGACCGGCTGTTCTTCATAAGATAGGTTCTCTTCCAGCTGAACTACCTCTAGACTCAAAACAAGAGATGGATCTGGCATATACTTTCTCAACATCGAAACATGAAAAACATTGTGTACCTGAGATAAACTCGGAGGTAATTCCACTCTGTATGCAACTGATCCAACTCTCTCTAGAATTTCATATGGTCCAATGAACCTTGGACTCAACTTTACTTTCTTACCAAATCGCATCACACTTTTCCATGGAGAATCCTTGAGAAAAACATGATCACCTACCTCGAAAGATAGATCCTTCCTCCGGTTATCCGCATAACGTTTCTGTCTGCTCGGAGCTATTCTCATGTGTTTCTGAATCAACTGAACTTTTTCTGCCATCTCTTCTACCAATTCTGGTGCCATCATCTTCCTTTCACCCACTTCATCCCAAAAAGATGGAGTTCGACACCGTTTCCCATATAATGCCTCAAATGGTGCCATCTGTATACTGGAATGAAAACTGTTATTATAAGAAAACTCAACCAAAGAAAGATGTTGGTACCAAAATCCCTGATAATCCATAGAGAAAGCTCGTGGCATATCCTCCAAAGTCTGGATCGTTCGTTCTGACTGCCCATCTGATTGAGGATGAAAAGCTATACTAAAATTTAATTCAGTACCCAATGACTTCTGAAGGACTTTCCAAAAGTTAGAAGTGAACCTCGAGGTTTCTTCGGCAACCCCAAAATGAAGTCCATGGATATATTCTTCCATTTCCATTTTGGTACTGGTAAAGGATGAAGCATCACTTTTGGTAACTACCGCTCTGCTTTAACCTATTGACAAGTCAAACACTTCACTGTAAAATCAGAAATATCTCTTTTCATTCCATCCTACCAGTAATACTCCCGCAGATCTATGTACATATTAGTACTTCTAGGATGAACTGAAAACAGAAAACTATGAGCTTGACATAACAAATCTCTCTTCAACCGTGAATCACAAGGCACACACAATCTTTTCCCAAATTTCAAAACACAATCATTATCAATGTTGAATTCAGGCAACTTACCTTTCTGAACTAGCTCTACCTTTTTCTGCAACTCACGGTCTTGCTTCTGTGCTTGCTTTATTAAGTCTGATAGATAAGATTTCACTGATACCTAAAACAAAACAGAAGGACATTCTGCACCAACAACTTCTATACCAATTTTCCTCAAATCCTTAACCAAAGTATCACGTTCCAAACACAACATTGTTAATGAATCATTACTTTTTCGACTCAAAGCATTAGCCACTTTATTTTCTTTTCCTGAATGGTAATGAATTGTACAATCATAATCCTTGATTAATTCTAGCCATATCCTCTGTCTCATGTTCAATTCATTCTGAGTGAATATATACTTTAAAATTTTGTGATTAGTATATATTCCACACTTTACAGCATACAAATGATGCCTCCAAAATTTTAAAGCAAAAACAATAGCAGCTAATTCAAAATCATGTGTAGGGTAATTTACCTCATGAGTTTTCAACTGTTGTGAAGCATAAGAAATTACCTAATCATTCTGCATTAGGACGCAACCATGTTCTTTCAATGAAGCATCACTATAGATAACAAACTCACCGTTCTTGGATGGTCATGAAAAAACTGGATCATTTTCTAATCTTCTTTTCAACTCCTGAAAACAATCATCATATTCTTTTGTCTAGATAAACTTAACACCATTCCGAGTTATCTTAGTCATTGGACTAGATAACAATGAAAATTTTCTAACAAACCTTCTGTAATATCCTGCCAAACCAATACAACTACGAATCTCAGTTACATTTGTGGGTCTTGGCCATTCTTCCACAACCTTTGTTTTTGCAGGATCAATAGTTATTCCATCTTTTGAAACAATGTGACCAAGAAAAGAAATTTGTTGAAACCAAAACTCACACTTGCTGAATTTTCCATACAGTTTCTTTTCTTTTAAGGTTTGCAAGATAACCCTTAAATGACATTCATGATCCTCTTTATTTTTAGAAAATAGCAAAATATCATCAATAAACACAACCACCATTTATCACCTGAATCAACTGAGCCATCACTGCAACAAAATGTTCAATTCTGACTCTGACCATATAGGGTTTCTGATTTGTAAGGTCATTACTCTCAGTATTCCTTCCCAGAAAATCTTCTCGGTTTACTCTACGAAAAACCATTATTAACAAACATGTCTTAGATGAAGCAACATGGTAATATTCAAATGCTATATCATTTCAATTTTACCATAAAAAATATTTTTGGATAATCATTTAATATAATTCTAACTCCAAAAGTTATCGAACCCGACCTCTGATACCAACTATAAGGCCTCAGCCTTCAACCTTACTTAATATTGAATTAAATAAATAATTCACATTGAGGATCTTTTCAGGTTTAGAGTTTTAGAGAATTAGAACATAACTATTACATCTCAAAAGATTACAAAGTAGACACATCTACTAAGTTTCCATAGAATAAAAAAATTCCTAAAAAGAAACATGTCTAGTTCCATGTTTTATATAGCATGACTTTCCCTTGATCCCCTCCATGACCCTATTCCACATTAATTCCTCTGAAAAACAATTCAAAAAAACTTGGGGTGAGCATAAAAATCTCATTAATGGATACACAAAGAATGAAAACTATTAGTTTATCAAAACAACAAGTAAACCATGTACACTTTATCAAAGTAATACTTTTCACCTTTATGAAGTAGTAAAAAATATTCACTGAATAAAAGATCATTACTTACACTTTTGTAACCAAAAGATTACCATAAAACCCATATAAAGATCACATAACATATAAAGGTAACTTGGGACATAAACATACTTAAATGGAATAACCATACGGTCGACTTCCACACATATCACTTAATGGAATAGCCATACGGCCGACTTCCATACCCAATGCATTAGAGGTTATAACGTAACCACCCATCTTGGTATTCACGACACCACCCGTCATATGGTTTATCACGTAACCACCCGTCAAATGTCCAAGTACCAATATAAAATCATAAAATATAAAACAAATATAATGGAAAGAAAACATTTCCACACTTTGATCACAATATATCACATAAATATATTGACATAACAAGTACATTATAAAAACCATTTTCAATACCAAAATACACGAAAGAGTATATTGTATTTATTTCATTTTAAAAACATTACATCTTGTTGAGGAAGCCAAAGACCAAATAATACTCGCGGTAGAGGAGAAGTCGTTGTCGCCGCATACGTACGACAAAAACATTCCCTTTTGTCATTTAGTAAAACGCTTCATATAAAAATATTCCTTTTGAATAAACATAAAATTCAAAGGGGTTTATACACCGTATTAAAGAAAGTGGTGTATGAAACAAAAATATGCCTTAATGAAAGGAGATTGAGACGAATTCCCTTACCTTGGGTCCGACTTGACTCGATCGTTATTTAACGTCATGAATAATAATATTGAGTTAATTTATACATGATTAAGTACCTTTTTCAAGTTAATTATTCCTTTTATATCACTTATTACCATGTTATGAACATTATGTATCATTTAAGTTGATTACGGTCGTTTGTCGATATTTGGTACTTGAGTCAAAAGTGAACTTCTTATAATTACATGTTGTTCGTGTGGTCAAAGGTTCATTATATCCAGAATGATATTCATGATTTGGATATCATATATATCATATATATCCAGAATATACATTTATTTATAATATTACATAATCATTTAGAGGTAAGAAATGAAATGCACCGTTCATGGATACGGTAAGCCATACGTACGCATGAACGCTACTTTCATTTCATTGTCATATTAATGGAATTAAAACTAAATAAGAGGTATGTATATTTTAATTCCAGAATTATATTCATCATTTATAAGTAACATAAATCATATATAATAACTTTAAATCCATCCTTAATACGTCTCACATATGGCATTAACGAATCAAATCACTTTGAGGGGGCGGTAGTCCGCACTTCCTAAAATGAAGATATCACGTATACCCATAATGGAAGCCATGAAGGTGTGCCATAAATGAAAAATATAGAAGATTAAGGATGACATAAACATATTATATATCATATATAAATATAGTGACATCTTAATGGCCACTTTTGAAGGTGTTGGATGAATATTGAACAATCATCGTTTCGTGAGGCAGAAATTCGCCATCCACAGAAACAGTATGTTCATTAACCATTATATGTAGGTGTGTGTATGTGTAGATCGAAATATTCTTGTTACAACATCCTAGTATATTGAAGATACTGTATTTATTACAAAATAAATGAATAAAAAGAGTTTAGGGGGTTGGAGAAGCAAAATAAATCAAAATGACACATGTGAAGACATTACCTTAACATCGGGTAACTCTCTTAGATTTGAGCTCACAGGATTCCTTGGGAAGACTTCTTCCCAAAGTGAGTCTTCTAAGAGTTATAGAGGAATGTGGAGAGACAAAATGGGCAGGGGTTGGCCGAGCCAAAGGCTTTGGAAGTGTGGGTAAGGTGGGAGAGGTGGGGGCCTTTTATAAGAGGAGAGGAGGGGCACTCTTGGAAAGTAAACAAATGTTACTTTATTTTAAAATGATTTTCCGATTTAAAAGGTCTCACATTGATATAATTCTAGGATAAGGTGATAAGGGTTCTAAATATACCCAAAAAATAGGTTTTTTACATGTGTAGGTCTTAGAGTTTATATTATCTTTTCATTTTATTTAAATCTTTAAATAATGAGGTAATCGCTACATCATCATGGTGCCATATATAATTTAATTTATTTAATGTATACAAATTATAAAAAAACTAAAATGATTTATGAAATCGTTTTATCTTTCTAATGAATATTTATAGTCAAAAATCTGAATTGTATAACCCCATTTAAAAATTGTTTTAGTAAAACAACTCATGTTTGTGACATTTTTACTTTAACATTAAATAAAAAGATATTAATGTTATTTTCTTTCCAAAGTGTCTCCATGAGGTCCCCAAGTTGACCCATGGATTTTATTGGTCTTCCATGACATATCCAACAAGGGTAGGACATGTGTCTAGGTCATTCCATATTATTAAAACATTATTTTTACCTTAAACTACACTAATTACCTCTAATCGCGATTAAAAACTTAAAAGTTACTATTCACCAAAAAATTACTTTAATCCCATTGAACCACATTTTACTTATTAATGAAAACCATGAATGTCAGATTTTTGAAATTCAAAACACAGAGGTGGTAAAATTTCATTTAAACGAAAAATCGGTTTTTATAAGTACCACTTAGTGGTTTCACTATTCATCAAAAATTGATGTTTTTCAGAAAGATACCAAAACTTCACCCTAAGCTATATTTGATATTCCGAATTAAAAAATTAAGTCCATTTTACAAAATTTAAAACATATAAGTTGAATTAATTAATTTAATAATTAATTCCCTCTGCCAGAGCAAATAGCATGTTTTTATGAAACAATAAGTATTAAAAGATTGACACTAGTTTAAGTCCGATTTCAAAGTGAAATTAATTATAATGACCACTATTGGATTTAATGGTAAAAATATATTCTAATTTCACTTTAAAACCAATTCAAAAGATAATCTAATCATATAAATAAATTATATTAATTTTTTTTGAATTAAAATACAACATTTTTCAATATTCATTAAAAAATGAACTTTATCGGAAAAATACCAAAAATTTACAAAAAGTAAATTTTGATGTCCCAATTCTAAAGAAGAGTTTTATTTGGTCCAATAGAATGTATAAGAGTGAACAAAACTATATTTAATGACGGTTCTCCATCAAAAGGCGATAAGTGAACCTTTAGTGAAAATTAGGGTATATATGGCTAAAATTGAATTCTTTCCATATTTTAAGCCTTTATCTTTTATTAGATAAATGTAAAAACAATTAAAAAAACATATACAATCAAATTTTAGTTATTTCTATCCATTCCCGCCAATACAACGGTTATGTGTTAACTACCATTTAAAATAATATTATTTTATTACTAGTGTGCAACGTAAGATTTTGATGAAACTCTTTGTTGCGTACTGGGTACGCTATCGAACATAGCAACCCCTTTAAAGTAAAATTAATATTTAATTCATAAATATTAATAAATATGAAAATTTATTGTTCTTTATTTACTTGGGATGTTACATCCTTCCCCCCTTTTGGGAATTGTGTCCTCACAATTTTATTCACTTATCAAAATAAGTGGGGGTATTTATCCCTCATAGCATTTTCAGATTCCCACGTTACCTCTTCAACCATATGGTTTTTCCACAAAACCTTTACCTGGTGAATCACCTTATTCTGTAACACTTTCTCCCTGTGGTCAAGAATCTGGACCGGCTGTTCTTCATAAGATAGGTTCTCTTCCAGCTGAACTACCTCTGGACTCAAAACATGAGATGGATCTGGAATATACTTTCTCAACATCGAAACATGAAAAAAATTGTGTACCTGAGATAAACTCGGAGGTAATTTCACTCTGTATGCAACTGATCCAACTCTCTCCAGAATTTCATATTGTCCAATGAACCTTGGACCCAGCTTTCCTTTCTTACCAAATCGCATCACACTTTTTCATGGGGAAACCTTGAGAAAAACATGATCACCTACCTCGAAAGATAGATCCTTCTTCCGGTTATCCGCATAACTTTTCAGTCTGCTCTGAGCTGTTCTCATGTGTTTCTGAATCAACTGAACTTTTTCTTCCATCTCTTCTACCAATTCTGGTCCCATCAGCTTCCTTTCACCCACTTCATCCAAAAAAGCTGGTGTTCGACACCGCTTCCCATATAATGCCTCAAATGGTGCCATCTGTATACTAGAATGAAAACTGTTATTATAAGAAAACTCAAACAAAGAAAGATGTTTGTCCCAAATTCCCTGATAATCCATAGAGCAAGCTCATAGCATATCCTCCAAAGTCTGGATCGTTCGTTCTGACCACCCATCTGGTTGAGGATGAAATGTTGTACTAATATTTAATTCAGTACCTAACGACTTCTGAAGGCCTTTCCAAAAGTTAGAAGTGAACCTCGAGGTTTCTTCGGCAATCCCACAACAAATTCCATGGATATATTATCCCATTTCAATTCTGGTACTGGTAAAGGCAGAAGCATCCCTTTCGGTAACGGCCGCTCTGCTTTAACCTGTTGACAAGTCAAACACTTAACTGTAAAATCAGCAATATCTCTTTTCATTCCATCCTACCGGTAATACTCCTGCAGATCTATGTACATTTTAGTACTGCTAGGGTGAACTGAAAATGGAGAACTATGAGCTTCACATAACAAATCTCTATTCAACTGTGAATCACAAGGCACACACAATATCTTCCCAAATCTCAAAACGCAATCTTTATCAATGTTGAATTCAGGCAACTGACATTTCTGAACCAGCTCTACCTTTTTCTGCAACTCATTATCTTGCTTCTGTGCTTGCTTTATTCTATCTGATAGAGAAGATTTCACTGATACCTGAAACAAAACAGAAGGAAATCCTGCACCAACAAATTCTATGCCAAAGTTCATCAAATCCTTAACCAAAGGATCATATTCCAAACAAAACATTGTTAATGAAGCATTACTTTTTCGACTCAAAGCATCATCCACTTTATTTGCTTTTCCCAGATGGTAATGAATTGTACAATCATAATCCTTGATTAATTCTAGCCATACCCTCTGTCTCATGTTCAATTATTTCTGAGTGAATATATACTTTAAACTTTTGTGACTAGTATATATTCCACACATTTCAACATACAAATGATGCCTCCAAATTTTTAAAGTGAAAAATCAGCAGCTAATTCAAAATCATGTGTAGGGTAATTTACCTCATGAGTTTCAACTGTCGCGAAGCATAAGAAATTACCTGATCATTCTGCATTAGGACGCAACCAAGTCCTTTCAATGAAGAATCACTGTAGATAACAAACTCACCGTTCCTGGAATGTAGTTCCAAAACTGGAGCATTCACCAATCTTCTTTTCTACTCCTGAAAACAATCATCACATTCTTTTATCCATATAAACTTATCACCCTTCCGAGTTATCTTAGACATTGGACTAGATAACCGTGAAATATTTCTAACAAACCTTCGGTAATATCCTGCCAAAAAAAGAAAACTATGAATCTCAGTTACATTTTTGGGTCTTGGCCATTCTTCCACAACCTTTGTTTTTTCAGGATAAATTGTTATTCCATCTTTTGAAACAATGTGACCGAAGAAAGAAATTTGTTGAAACCAAAACTCGCACTTGATGAATTTTCCATACAGTTTATTTTCTTTTAAGGTTTGCAAGATAACCCTTAAATTACATTCATGATCCTCTTTACTTTTAGAAAACACCAAAATATCATCAATAAACACAACCACTATTTATCACCTGAATAAACTGAGCCATCACTGCAACAAACTGTTCAATTCGGACTCTGACCATATCGGGTTTCTGATTTGGAAGGTCATTTCCATCAATATTCCTTCCCAGAAAATCTTCTATGTTTCCTCTATGAAAAACCATTCTTAAAAAACATGTATTAGATGAAGCAACATGGTAATATTCAAATGCTATATCATTTCAATTTGACCATAATAAATATTTTTGGATAATCATTTAATAGAATTCTAACTCCTAAAGTTATCTAAACCGACCTCTGATACCAACTATAAGGCCCAGACCCTAAACCTTACTTAATATTGAATTAAATGAATAATTCACATTGAGGATATTTCAGGTTTAGAGTTTTAGATAATTAGAACATAACTATTACCTCCCAAAATATTACAATGTAGACACTTCTACTAAGTTTCCATAGAATAAAAAAACTTTTAAGAAGAAACATGTCTAGTTCCATGTTTTATATAGCATGAATTTCCCTTGATCACCTCCTTAACCCTATTCCACATTAAGTCCTGTGAAAAACATTTCAAAAAAACTTGGGGTGAGCATAAAAATCTCAGTAAGGGATACACAAAGAATGGAAACTATTAGTTTATCAAAACAACACGTAAACCTTGTATACTTTATCAAAGTAATAATTTTCACATTTATGAAGTAGTAAAAACTCTTCACTGAATAAAAGATCATTAATTACCCTTTTGTAACCAAAATATTACCATAAAACCCATATAAAGATCACATAACATATAAAGGTAACTTGGGACATAAACATACTTAAATGGAATAACCATACTGTCGACTTCCACACATATCACTTAATGGAATAGCCATACGGACAACTTCCATACGCAATAAATTGGAGGTTATAATGTAACCAACCATCATGGTATTCACGACACCACCAGCCATATGGTTTATCACGTAACCACCCATCAAATGTCCAAGTACCAATATAAAATCATAAAACATAAAACAAATATAATGGAAAGAAAACATTTACACACTTTGATCACAATATATCACATAAATATATTGACATAAAAAATCCATTATAAAAACCATTTTCAATACCAAAATACATGAAAGAGTATATGGTATTTATTTCATTTTAAATTTTTTTTGGCTTGTTGAGGAAGCCAAAGACCAAATAATACTCGCGGCGGCGGAGAAGTCATTGTCGCCGCATACATACGACAAAAACATTCCCTTTTGTCGTTTAGTAAAACGATTCGTATAAAAATATTCCTATTGAATAAACATAAAATTAAAAAGGTTTTATACACCATATTAAATAAAGTGGTGTATAAAACAAAAATATGCCTCAATTAAAGGAGACTGAGACGAAGTCCCTTACCTCGGGTCCGACTTGACTCGATCGTTCTTTAACGTCCTGAATAATAAACTTGAGTTAATTTCTACTTGATTAATAACCTTTTTCAAGTTCATTATTCCTTTTATATCACTTATTACCATGTTATGAACATTATTTAGTCATTTAAGTTGATAACGTTCGTTTGTCGATATTTGGTACTTGAGTCAAAAGTGAACTTCATACAATTGCATGTTGTTCGTGTGGTCAAAGGTTCATTATATCCAGAATGATATTCATGATTTGGATATCATATATATCATATATATCCATCATATACATGTATTTATAATATTAATTAATCATTTAGAGGTAAGAAATGAAATGCACCATTCATGGAGAGGGTAAGCCGTACGTACGCATGAACGCTACTTTCATTTCATTGTCATATTAATGGAATTAAAACTAAATGAGAGGTATGTATATTATAATTCCATAATTATATTCATCATTTATATATAACATACATCATATATAATAACTTTAAATCCATTCTTTATATGTCCCTCATATGGCATTAACGAATCAAATCACTTTGAGGGGGCGGTAGACCGCACTTCCTAAAATGAAGATATCGTGTATACCCATAATGGAAGCCATTAAGGTGTGCCATAAATGAAAAATGAAGAATATTAAGGAAGAAATAAAAATATTATATATCATATATAAATATAGTGACATCTTAATGGCCACCTTTTAAGGTGTTGAAAGAATATTGAACAATCATCGTTTCGTGAGGCAGAAATTCGCCATCCACGGAAACAGTATGTTCTTTAACCATTAGATGTAGGTGTGTGTGTAAGTGTAGCTCGAAAGAATATAATAAAAACATACTATTATATTGAAGATACTGGATTTGTTACAAAATAAATGAATAAATAGAGTTTAGGGGGTTGGAGAAGCAAAATAAAACAAAAGGACACAAGTGAAGACATTACCTTAAAATCGGGTAACTCTATTAGATTTGAGCTCAAAGGATTCCTTGGGAAGAATTCTGCCCAAAGTGAGGCATATAAGAGTCAGAGAGGAATGTGGAGACACAAAATGGTCAGGGGTTGGCGCCAAAGGCTTTGGATGTGTGGGTAAGGTGGTAGAGGTGGGGGCCTTTTATAAGAGGAGAGGAGGGGAACTCTTGGAAAGTAAAGAAATGTTACTTTATTTTAAAATGAGTTTCGAATTTAAAAGGTCCCACACTGATATAATTCTAGGATAAGGTGACAAGGGTTCGAAATATACCCAACCAATAGGTTTTTTACAAGTGTAGGTCTTAGATTTTACATTATATTTTCATTTTATTTAAATCAGTAAATAATGAGGTAATCGCTGCATCTTCATGGTGCCATATATAATATAATTTATTTAATTTTTAAAAATTATAAAACAAATATCATTATGTAGGAAATCTTTTTATATTTCTAATTAATATATATAGTAAAAAATCTGACTTGTATAACCCCATTTAAAAATTGTTTTAGTAAAACAACTCATGTTTGTGACATTTTTACATTAACATTAAATAAAAAGATATTAATGTTATTTCCCATCCAAGGTGGATCCATTGGGTCCCCAAGTTAACCCATGGATTTTCTTGGTCGGCCATGAGATATCCAATAAGGGTAGGACATGTGTCTAGGTCATTCCATATTATTAAAACATTATTTTCAACTTAAACTACACTAATTACCTCTAATCGCGATTAAAAACATAAACGTTACTATTCACCAAAAAATTATTTTAATACCATTGAACGAAATTTCAATTCTTAATTACAACCATGTATGTAGGAATTTTGAAATTCAAAACACAGAGGTGGTAAAATTTCATTTAAACGAAAAACCAGTTTTTATAAGTACCACTTAGTGGTTTCACTATTCATCAAAAATTGAAGTTTTTCAGAAAAATACCAAAACATCACCCTATGCTATACTTGATATTCCAAATTCAAAACTGAAGTCCATTTTACAAAATTCAAAACATATAAGTTGCATTAATTAATTTAATAATTAATTCCCCCTGTCAGAGCAAATAGCGTGTTTTTATGAAACAATAAGTATCAAAAGATTGACACTAGTTTAAGTCCGATTTCAATGTGATATTAATTCCAAAGACCACTATTGGATTTAATGGTAAAAATATATTCTAATTTCACTTTAAATACAATTAAAAATATAATCTAATCATATCAATAAATTATATTAAAAAGAGGTTTTGAATTAAAATACAACATTTTCACTATTTATTAAAAAATGAACTTTATCAGAAAAATACCAAAAATTGACACAAAGTAAATATTGATGTCCCGATTCTAAAGAAGAGTTTTATTAGGTCCAATAGAATGT
The DNA here is from genome assembly GCA_963277665.1 of Viscum album. NCBI lineage: Eukaryota > Viridiplantae > Streptophyta > Magnoliopsida > Santalales > Viscaceae > Viscum > Viscum album. The sequence goes on from OY728119.1 coordinate 651,285,225, forward strand.
ATAAGAGTGAACAAAACTATATTTAATGACGGTTCTCCATCAAAAGGAGATAAGTGAACCTTTAGTGAAAATTAGGGTATATATGCCTAAAATTGAATTCTTTCCATATTTTAAGCCTTTATCTTTTATTAGATAAATGTAAAAAAATTTAAAAATACATATATAATCATATTTTAGTTATTTCTATCCATTCCCGCCAATACAAAAGCTATGTGTTAACTACCATTTAAAATAATATTATTTTATTACTAGTGTGCAACATAAGATTTCAATGAAACTCTTTGTTGCGTATCAGGTACGCTATCGAACATAGCAAGCCCTTTAAAGTAAAATCAATATTTAATTCGTAAATATTAATAAATATGAAAATTTATTATTCTTTATTTACCTGGGATGTTACAAATATGATGAACTAGGTCTAGTATCACCCATTCTAGAGCCTAATGATTTTCCCATAATGTCTATAATTCATTGAATATTGATTAGAGGATCTCATCACATGCCTTATTTGTATCCCCACTATTACTTCAATTCATTCTTATTATCAATTTCCCATTGATATCTTGTTGCATGTTATGTTTCTATATTCTATTTTAGTTATGGTTTTGGTTTATATTAAAACTGAATTAAAAATTCGTTTTGGTAGTATATTATTAATGAAATGAATGATGTTTTTTTAAAGGTGTGGTTTTGAGATATGGATTTGGAAAAAAAGGGAAAAAGGGTTAGTTCTCTTTTAATGGATTTGAAATTGCTTTTTTCTTTAGTTTTAAAGTATTTCCTTTTAAAATGAAAATGGAATTTTTTTTAAAAGAAGTTATGGAATGGTACACTTTTTCATTACACCCTATTGTGAAAAACCTATTCTCTAATTATATTTTAAACTTTCATTAATAAAATGTCTTTTCAAAGGAATTATAGAAACTCCTTAGTGAAATCCTACTAGGAATAGTTATGTTCACACCGTGCATACACCAATGGGTGTATGAAAATTCCATGTTTACTTTTAAGAGCCCGGGTTATGTTCTCTTACCTTGGTTAATGTTCAAGTTGGTCTGATGATAGATGGTATCATATGGTATGGGGGATTGTGGGTCATAAATAGGTAGTTTGTATTGATCCAGATTTTGTCATATCTTTTCACGTTTATATATAATCCTTGTTGGCCCAGATATTTCTTTTAGTTTATTATATACTTGGGATTATTATTATTTCTTTATTTTGTGATGATGTGATTTATAAACATTTATTATTTATAAAATATTATACTGTGATTGATTGTTTCGTTTATATTAAAACTATTTATTTTTTCCATGAGTGACCGATGTATAGATGATCGATGTAGGATTTATGGGTGGAGTCCTTGATGTGGTTATTGATATTAAGAATGTGAAAAAATTACCAATGGTTATACTTTGATACCCTGACATTTGTCACCATCCAACAACAATAAGAGACATTCATTGGACCTTTTAGAGATCCGGGTTTGGTGACATGTCAGGTTGATCTGGGCCATTTCATTACAAAATTGTATTAGAGGATCCTCTTATTATTTGGAGTGCATATTAGTATAATGAAGATATGATCATCATCAGGACTCAATAGTTTTTTTATGATTAGTTTATTGTTCACCACCTTTCATAACAAAACTTGATTTTCCATCGGTAGTTGTTTTTTCAATCTTTTATTTGGATTCCAGTTTGAATTATTTTGATAATGGTGATTAGATCCCCATTTAGTTATATCAGATACATTGGTGGATTTCTTTAAGATTTGAGATGAAACTAAGAAGGAACCAAATTATCATCATCAGCTCACATGGTCTCAAAAAATATATGGATCCTATGCGTGTGGTCATAAATTTTTTTCAGATGCTATTATATGATTGGTGTATTTTCACCTTAACCATGTGGCCATGTCATGCACAACTTTTCATCAATTTTGGATTTATTTTGTAAACCTATTTTTATTTCCAATGGATCCTAAGGAAATTTACACCCTGGGAGATGGATCAAAAAAAGATTTAGTGATTTTTTGATGTTATTGTAATGAATTTTGTATATTGTGAAACATTATGGTTTTCTTAAGTTTAGTGCTTCAATTATTTTGTATAGAATTACATTTATTGAAATATTTTGATTCCACCATTTTTGGGGGCTTAAATTTTAATTATTTTGAATATCATGTATAATGTTTTCAAGAATAGTAAGGTTTAAAATAAAATTGGGAAATTATTTAAAATGAAAGTACATTTCATGAAGTGTTTTAAATTAAATCCTTTGTCGTGATTAATTTGAAAATGGGACTCATGGATGCTTTGGATTAACAAATAGGCTTTATGATTTTTTTGACTTTCACATAATGCTTTGAAAGTGTTTTATTACATTATATAATTTGGGAAATTATTTAGAATGAAATTGTAATTTAGGATTTTTTTGGGTCTTATGATGAAATTCATGAGCTGTTTTAAAAATAGAGGGGAAATTTATGAAGTTTGAGTGAGATTATATTTTAAATAAGTTCATGATTATCAAATCTAGTAATATTAATTTTTAGAACTCTATACATGGGAAGTTGTAATTTTACCTTATGAAATGGATTTCGTATTTTTTTATGTAAGTGATATTCTTTTCAATGTTGTTTTCTTTTTGAAATGAGTTGTCATACTTATTTTTAAAATGTGAGAATTTTTAAGAAAGATATTTTAAGGTAGGTGGGGGTGAAAGGGGGTGGGACAGGGGGTGCTGATGCAAGGGGTGGTGCTGGAGCAGGGGGGTGGTGTGTGGGGGGATGTGGGTGTGTAGGGGTGGTGCTAGTAAAGGGGGAAGGGGGTGTGCAGGGGAAGGGGGTGTTCTTGGGGAGGGGTAGAGGGGGTGCAATGGGAAGGTGTAGGGGTGTGTTAGGGGAAGGTGGGGGTGAAAAGGGAAGGGGGTGGGGTAGGGGATGCTGGTGTAGGGTGTAGTGAAGGGGGGAGGGGTAGGGGGTTCCAAGGGAGGGGGCCGAGGGGAAATGGGGTGCAAGGGTCCGAGGGAGGGTTCAGGTGGGGTGGAAGGCGTGGGAGGGGGTGGGGGTAGGAGGAAGGGGGTGTCCAGGTGGGGGTGGGGAAGTTATATAGGGTTTAAACCTTTTGATTAACTCAAACTATCTTAATAAAATACTTTATAATAGTGGGAACAAATGGAATACACAGATCCATTTGATCAAACTAACATCGTTTTATCTATCTAATTATTATAGAGGAACAATAACCATGTGTCTGCGATCACAGTTCAATTATCAGGATATTGTTACCCTGCATTATATGCCACACACTGTATACTATTCATTGAGCTGTTGGTGGGATCTAACTGCCACAATATTTCAAACATGACCTCACCTTCCATGCAATAACATTTCATGGAACTCATTGGAACCATGTTAACACACAATGCATTCCCAGAATGGATGCTATAATTTACCACACCTATAATAATGAACGCCTCCATTATGTTGTGGATGGTAAACTAATTAGGATAAGTAACTCAAAAACCTAAATTTTAGTTTCAAATAAATAGATTCATAGGCTGTATGTACCATTGAATTTTAAATGATTTTTACACAGTTTCACATGATGTGTGACCATTCCTGGACACCTGGGAATGCCCTCATCAAGAACTGGCATGGTAATCCTTGTGAAATTACATGGCATTTACATGTGGAACACAGAGTATCTTATCTTCCCTGGGGTATGCTTGTGTACTGAAATCAATTCTTGTGTATTCTCGCATATTCTTGTGCACTCAATGTACATATATTGTCTATCCATGTAAAAATACATGACATATCCCCTATGGTATAATTAATGTCTATCCACGTGGTGTAATTAGTAAACATGCACCCTGCCTTAAATTGATTCTTATATTTTGTGATATTTTTTTTCCATGTATTCAAATTTATATTTTTTGTAACATTGATGATTACTCGTGTATAATACACTTTTATTGCAATAATATATACCACAAATGTATGTTTTAAATATATTATGTATAATCAATATTCATGCAGGGTTTTGATCCTGGATACAAGGTGACAGGGTGGACTAACACTCAATTTTGGAGAAATACACTATCGTGAAAGATTGAAGCTACGATATATTTTCAAGTAGTGGGTCATTTTATTTTGTTTTATTTAACATTTTCTTTTACCAATATTAAATATGAGTTGTGCTTCATTTTTTAGACTGCATTTACTCTTATTGAGCAGGGGATGATTTATTTAATATGAGCCATGGATGGTTTTTTAGACCATTATAACATGCATTTTTTTGAGCAGTGGGTCATTTATTAGAGCATTGGATTATAACCGTGTAAATGCACGTGCGAGGATGACTACAGTGGGGTCTCTCCCGGGGGAAGTACAATGGAGGGAGTTGAGGGGGGCCTTGAATGGGGTAATGGGTACTGTAGGGGGTTTCACTCTAGTGAATCTATCCAGGGGGTCCTGTATAGGGGGGTCTATTCGGGGGGGGGGGGGGGTCTATACGCTGGGAGGGGGTGTTTTTAGGGGGGATGGTCTATCTAGGTTATGCCCAGGGGGAGTGGAGGGGGGGTTTTTCATATGGGTAGGGGTGTTGCAGGGGGGTCCTATCTGGGGGGGTCTGTCCAGGGGGGTGTCTAGAGGGTGGGGGGGGGGCTCTATCTAGGAGGTCAATCCAAGGGTGGGGGGATTCAAACCACTTTATTAAAAAATCATTGGTCACATCTTCAACCTTCGGCCATAATACAAGATGCACAACAAAAAATCTTTTCCATGTCTCTTATTTTGCTTGTTCTCTATAATCAAACATTTTCTCAATCACAAACCTCTTCCCTTACATATTCCACTCCGAATTATCTTAATCCATGTGATGAATGACATGATTCATGCATAGAATGGACCTTTTTATCGATAACAACTTGATCAAAATGTCTGTAAAATTAACATGTGGAACAATTTTCTATATGGTGAACTAGTTCTTCTCTAGTACATTCCAAATAAAATTCATTCGAATATTGATGTGATTTGAAGTGAATTATATCCAAAGACCACCCTACCGTGATTTGATAACAAGTTGACTGTGAGTAACTAGTCGAGAAACAAAGCAAGGGATGTTGTATTGTGCATCTGATGAAGAAAATGGGAAATGTGGTTAGAAACGGTCAAAATAATGGAGAGTCACGGGCTTGGTGTCACATGAGGCTGAGGGTTATCTTTACCCACTTAGAATACTTAGTAAAATCTCCTTAACATTTGAAAAAGGAAAGATTCAAGTGTATTGTTTTTGACCAATCCAAAAAAATTTGGTGGACAAGTAATGCTTACCTTGAAATTCTCTAAAACAGAAGAAGCAAGTAATACTGAAATTTTACTCTTAACTTGATCTAATATCATCAATGTATAAAAAAAATTCAATTTTAAACTTCTCTTGTCAACTTATAACTTCAAATAAATATTAATGAGAGTGATTTGGAGTCATATTACTATAAAAAATATGCAGATAAAACTATGAGTCCTCAAGAAAACATATTCATAAATTATATCATTCCTCTGCTCCCATGCTACTACAGAATACAATGCACTTCAATAGTCAAAAATTAATCTTCATGTGAATGTATAACCAGAATGATTACAATAAGTATCTTTTTTCTATTTTTTAGAGGAAGTAGATTCATTTTAATTCTTTTATGACTAGAGCCAACTCTATTTGTTTTACATTTTTGTAACAAGAAGCTTTACCTATGATCATTCTCCATTTTGTGTCCATTCCAAAATTTTAGGACTGGCAGTAAACTTCTTTCATTATTCATTTTCAAGATATGAAAATCATTATCTAGGGATTATTGACCTTTTCAAAACACATGTAGGCAATGCATGTTTTGAATGACTCAGATTTTCTTCATTAGAATTTATTTATCCAACATAATCTTTGGACCTTATATAAGATGATTCAAGTCTATGTTTCCTCTTTGGGTATGGATTATGAACAAGACAAAATTAGAAACTTACCTGAGCATATTATCGTGAAGATCCTGTCATAATTGCCAATCCGGGATGCAGTATGGATGAGAGTCTTGTCTAGCATGTGGAGGTACAGATCAGAAACCATTCCTGAACTAAAATGAAGCTACATTTCCTTCATTGATGTTCTTATTAATATTTAAATAATAGTTATCATGAGATATGATGAATAATTTTAGGGATATGGTATATCTTTGCCTAATCCCCAAACATATTTGAAGAATATGAAGTTCTTCTCCAAGAAATAAATGGAAATCCATGGTAAAAAATCACCTAAAAAGAGTTTCAATAAATCCACTAGAAAAACCCATGCATGATAACACCTTGATGATGAAAGACCATTCTTCCCAATCATAGTCTTTGTCTATGTCCAACATAATGGAAATATTGGATCCAGTATCCCTTTTTTTCAAATCACCAATCATCTCTTGTGCAAACCGATAACACCCTGGATTGTCCTGCCATTCAAAAACCCATGTTGTTCATCTAAAATCCATTGAGGTAGAAGCTGGGATATATGCGTGTTAAAAAAACTAGCCAAAACATTATAGAAAAGTTAGAAAGGCTTATAGGTCCTTATTGAATCAAATAAGAAGGATATATAATTTTAGGGATATGGACCAGGGAGGTGGATCAGGCCATCCGCAGGATGATTCCACCACAGAAAATGTCATGCACCGCTACCTCTAGAAATTTTTTAACTACTTCCCATGAGTCAACATATAATCAACCATGATAAACATCAGTACAAGGTGCACTATAATGGTAATGATAAAGCAATAACTCATTTATTTCATGTTATTACAAAACTAAAACCAAGATGAAATTATCAGTAATAGTCACTACTCTGGGTAAGGCTTCAAAGAGCTCTTCCTGACAACTCAGATAACCACTAAGTAGGACTGTTCCCTATATGAAGAGACTATAATTCTCATCAGACATAATTATGACTTCTTCATGACCAGTAGAGAATGAACCATCCTCCCATAGAGTATTGGGTGTGTTAATTCTCTGCTTCTCTTTAAGGAAATCATTAAAAAACTAGTGTTTTTATCTTATTTTTCAACCTAGGTGACCCAATATTTCTTGTCAGTTGAGTGTTCATGATCTAGGAGCCGTTCCAAGAATATATCCTTATTGTGAACCAGTTCTTTAAAAATAACATCATTCCATCCTTTCTTGGTAGGGGGGCTGGCAGGGGGGATGGAAAACTGGTAAGGGGTTGTATGCAGGGGGTGGGGGGAGGGGGAGGGTGGAGGGGGCAGTTGGTAGGGGTAGTGGGGCGGTCTAAAGGGTAGGGGGATGGGGGATGGGTATGTTGTTAGGGGGAAGGTGGTAGAGGGGTCTGATTGGGGGTTTGCAGGGAAGGGGGTGCGGGGGGGGGGGGGGGGGGGGGTCTGCAGGGCATTGGGGAGGGTGCATGTGTGGTGCAAGGGGGGTGGGGGTGGGGAAGGGGGTGCAAGGGGTTGGGGAAGGGGGTGCAAGGGGGTATGCAAGGCAGTGGGGAGGGTGCAGGTGCAGGGAAAGAGGGGCGGAGGGTGCAAGGGGGTGGGGCATGGGGTGCAAGGGGTGGGGCAGGGGGGGTTGTTAATCTTTATAGGTTTCTTTAATCTTAGATAAGGTTGAGTAACCATTACAATCCATCTATAACTCCCCCATTTCTTCATGATTTGGTTTCTTCAAAAAATGATCTCTTATTTACTACAAATTGCTTTCAATAAATCATGGATTCATACACTTGCAACAGATTGTTCTGTAGGGGGGTCTGTCCAGGGGGGTGTCCAGGAGGGATGGGGGGCTATCTGTGGGGGGGGGGTGTCTAGGTTAATAAGCCACTAGATCATTGGGGGAAGTTTAGATTATTCTAAATGGGGATTAAGAGAAAATTTTAAAAATAAATGACCAAGGGAAAATCTGTAAATCCCTACTATTAGTTTTTTATATTGGGGTGAAATGATAGGACATTTGGTAAGGAAGACAGTGATCCAACAGTTTATGGAAACTGCCCTATTGAAAAACATGTCTCACAATTACTTGGGGTGAAATTTTAGGACATTTGGTAAGGCATAGGATGAGACAACTGTTTATGGAAACTTCCCTATTGAATAACATCTCTCACAATTACCTAGTATGGGCCACACGATATCAGAAAACCACACTCAAAACATTTGACACATCTGGACAACTACCAAGAAAATCACACAGTTTATTTGATGATAGACATGGTTTGAAAAAGCATGATAAAACTATGAAAAAAACATGGATAATGATAGTGCAATACTGGACAATTACCACATAGTTATTAAAAATTGTCCAAAGTTTCTATTTTCCTGAATTATTTCTCCCAAAAATGTGATATTTCATTCCGCATTTCTTTAAAACCTATAGAATTCCCCTATTGATCAACCAAGATCAAACTAATATATAACAGTTTCCTAGAGGGAATCAAAATTCTCTCAACTGAAAATATTTATATCCCTAGAAAGTGCTCAGTATTGTAGAGTCACAATTAGAGAAGACCACTGCATCCACATAAATGATTCATGCTCCCACATCACATGGATATCCCATTTCCACTTCATCATTAAAAAAATGGGAATTGTTTTACCATGTTGTACCTTTTCATGGAGATCCCTAATCTAAACTGGTCCAATAATTTATGTATGTTTTATTTAGTATTCAAGATGAATACATTTCATCCAAATACTTTGAAGTAAGAGACATTAGGTTTTCTACTAGTCTACAATTAATAAGGTGTTTTATTAAGGAAAGGTCTAATTAAAACTCGATTTATAGTATAACAATCAGCACTAACATATTCATCCCAAAAGTGTTTGGAAATAGAATATTCACTCGACATGGTTTTAGTTAGCTCTAGAAGAATTCTATTTCTTTATTCAACAACACCATTTTTATGGAGTTCTTTGGGATGAGAAGTTATGAGTAATGTATTTATTAGTACAAAAAGTTTCAAAATCTGAATTTTTAAATTCTCCCCCATGCTCACTATGAATAGTTATCAAGGGTTGGTTTTTATCATTTTTAACTTGGGATATAAAAGTTTTAAAATAAGAAAATGTTTCATATTTATTTACAAGAAAATAGAGCCAGATAAATCTGGTGTATTCATCTACTAAAACTAATATATAGTATTTGCATCCAATACTTCTAGTTTGTGTTGGACTGAAAAGATCCATATGCTCTAGCTACAATGCATCAGAAGTTGGGACTTTATTGATTGATTTAAAGCATGATTTTTGTTGTCTTCCATATTGACAAGGATTAAATAATTTTGGAGAATCAAATATAATCTCTGGTAGATCCTTAAAAATTATTTTCTTGGAGATTTTTCATAGATTACTAAGGTTACAATATACTAGTCCTCTATACTATAACCTATATTGATCATACATTGCACTAAGTCAAGGTATATCTTGGATTCTATGGTCTTATAGGTTTAGTGTGTAAACATTCTCATGCCTATGGGAAGAAATAATAAACTCTTCCTTGGAATTGTGTTCTAATCATTTATCATTCCTAAAATTATAATGGTGACCTTCATCACATAGTTGGATTATGCTTATAATGATGTTCTTAATACTGTTAACAAATAAAACATTTTAAATTAAATATTTTCCCATAATAACAATGTTACATATACCAATAATTTATCCTTGATCATTATCTCTGAAATTTACTTTTCCTCCTTTTATCTTGATAATATTTCCAAATACGTTTTTGTTACCAGTCATGTGCAGAGAATATCTACTATCCATGTACCATGTATTATTGTTGGTACTTCCTTTTTTTCCTATAAATGAAAAAGTTAGACTTTCAAAATCCAAAATTTCGTGGATCCAAAAATTTCTGAAAGTAAAATCTTAAGAATCCACATTTTCATTAAAAAATAATCCTTATGAAAACCTAATTATTGGGTTTTAGTTAAAGAACAATTTTTCTCCCAATGTACAGCACATTGACACTTGGTGCAAAAAGAATCACTTTGGGGAACAAAATAGTTATTTCTAAAAACAAGTTTTGAGTCAGTATAACCAAATCCTAAACAATTCCTAAGAGAAAGAACTTGTGAAAAGATTTTATCAAATTATTTCTTCCCTGAAGTAAAATTTGATAAATTTTTTTTTGAGAAAAAAATCATATTTTAGTCTAATGACTAAATTCTTATCCTTGTAGTCAATATTCTTAGCGTTTGAGTTATTCTCTAAAACATTATTCATTGATATAACATTTTCAAGATCCTTAAAAAAAATTTCCTTCTCAAAATTAAATTACTTATGGGTTTTAGAAACATTTTTAAAGTCAATAATTTTTTAACAAGATATTTAGAAATATATGATACTTATCTTGTTAAAAAAATCTATAATTTGATTTCTCTAAATTTTTTATACTCTTACAGTTCTCATTCTGAAGTAATTTAGCATATCTAGAAACTTCTTCAAATGAAGGTAAAGTATTATCTTCTGATGAGAAAGATTAATTATAAGAAAATTAATACTATTATTCATAAAGAAAATTTGTATTTAAAGAGATATAGGTTAAATATTCTGTATTGTGTACCTTATCCATAAGATAGTGATTTTCAATAGGTAACCTAACTATAAGACCAATATTCTTCTTACCAGAAGATTCATATTCCAAAAATTAATCTGAAGTGTCACCACAACTAGAACTCCATGTGTCATTAGATTTTAGGACATTATGAGGCATATATTTGTAATACATATTTCTATTCCATTCAGAATTTTTTTACTTTCTATCTTTTCTCATAAGCATAATACAACCAGATCTGATTTTTCCATCACATTTTCTTCTATAACAAGTTACTTCATAATATTTCTTGTCATTTCTATCTTTATTGTTATAGATGTACTGAAAATTTTCATTTCCCACAATGTTGTCCATCCTTCAAGCAAGATTGGATAATTCATTCTAAAACAATTCACTTTTTCTTGATTAGGATATAACAAAACTTTCATATCTTTAGATTTAGTCACCCCTTAAAGTTTCTGGGATTTTGATGTTGTAGTAAAAGATCCACTTCCATTACCATTCTTCTTCTTATCAAAATAAGTATCTCTATTCATTCTTGTTTCATGCTAAATAAGAGTTCCAAATAACTCATTAAGAGTAATTTTGATACTTTCCTATTTTCATCAATAGTTGTCCTTTTAGATTCCCACTCATTCGGCATGATGTCAATTATATTTCCCATAAGAACTTAATCATCAAGACCTTTCTATACCATAGATTTAATACTATTGAAAATGGTTATAAATATTCATTGTACTTTGAAAATATGTTCTCCTAATGAAATAAGAATCCATGATATTTAGCTCTTTAGAAAACTCATCGAGTTTCTGTCACTTTTGATATTCCAAAATGTGTAACGTCAAATTTATTCCAAATATATTTTTCAGCTTCCCAAGAAGATATTTGAATTTATATATTACTGGTCATAGAACATAAAAAAGTATTGTGTACCATGTATTTTAATTGATATTACTGTTTTTATTGGTTGGTGAATGTTCTGACTTCTTTGTCTAGAATCTTGTAATCTCCAATGAGCATGAAAAAGTTGTCAACTTCAGTGTTTATAAAAAATATATTTATACGTTCTCTACAGAACTCATAATCATTACCATCAATGATTGTTGGTTTTGTTGGATAATGGTTTTTAGTAGAACCAACATTCATTTCTATCATTCTATAAAGAAATTCACTTCCAAAAAAATTATTAGTAGTAAAAATTTATAAAAAAAGAAAATCTTTAAGTAAAACATGAGCAAGTAAAATTTAATCAAGAAAAGTTAAGCAAGAAAACTTGAACAAGTATGCTTAAGAAAGAAAACTTATATGTAAGTATAATTATTTTAGAGACCTACTCTGATACCAATTGTAGGATCAAAATAGATGTAGTTGAAAAATTACAATAGGGGGTAGGTGAATTGTAGGTTTAAAAACTTTTTCTTTTATCCATAAGAAAATATATGTTTACAATGTTAAAAAAATTAACAGACCCTCTTTGGTTCATAATTAAATGGATAATTGGATCGACCCAAGACCAATTATAAGATACCTAAACATAAACAATTTAAACATAAGAAACTTAAGAAGGTTTTACTTAGAGGAATATTCTAGATTAAATAATATATAATCTTATTTATCAGAGTAAGTATATGTAAAATAATGTTTTAGAATGTTATACATTCTTTATTTAACAAAATACAGTAGAAATAAAACCTGAAACAATAAAAAGTAAACCAGTATGAAATATTTTAACCCAAAGAGAAGGGTATCCAAAAACTTTGGATAACGGTCCCTTGATTTGTACATTCAAGAAATTATATCTTACCGACAACAGAGTAAGCCATATATAAGAATATCTGAGTCGGTCTTGCTATCCCCACAATCCCTAAATCATTAAGGTAGTCATCACCTCTATCTTCTTTTCCTTGTAAGTCCATGAACTTTAAAGGTAGTCGGATCCTCTATCTTCTTATCCCTGGAATCCCTCATTTGTCCATTAAAACAATCAGAATCGCAATAATCTGAAAAAAGTTATTCATTTTTGAACAAGATGTTCACATTTTGCACAAAGCATGAGAGTATTTCTCTCTGTAGAAATCACTTCACAACATGAAATCTTTAGGATCATCAATCAATATTGAGATCATTCAAAAGATCTCCTATTTATAGGTATGGATTCCAATGGTCGGATCCATCCTCCAACAATCATATTTTTTCTTAAATTTTGGAGGGACCTGTATATGCGTCACTCAACTATCAGTTAGTTAGAAACATGTTGTATGAAATAGTTTCATTTTAAAAAAACCTGTCTATATAAATTTTATCATTTAAGGAAAACATTCTTAAGTTTATAAAAATTAAGTAAAATAAGATTCTAATAATTTAGAACAATAAATTTAAGAAATGAAATAAAAATATAGGAAAATTTTAATCTGATTCTTAAGGAAGTGAAAAAATAGATTCTATAAAAATTGATATTAAAATTCTATTTAACAAAGAATTCAAAGTATGAATTATATTTTATTTGGAGTCTTAATTTTGAGGAAATATAAGTTAGAATTATAATGAATTCAGTGTTTGAATTATGAGGAATTGAAAGTCTTAATTCTAAGGAGTATATAGTCTGAATTATGAGGAATTTAAAGTCTGAATTATGAGGAATTCAGAGTCTATATTCTGAGGAATTCAGGGTGGGAATTATGAGGAATTCGAAGTATGAATTATAAATAATTTAGAGTCTGAATTATATGGAATTTTGATTCACAATTATTCAGAATTTAGAGTCAAAATTTTGAGGAATTCAGAGTATGAATTATGTGGAATTTGGAGTCCAAATTTTAGAGAATTTGGAGACTGAATTATAGAGAATTCAGAGTCTGGATTTCCTAGAATTAAAAGTCTGGATTTTAGAGAATTTGATGTATGAATTTCATTGAATTCAATGTCTGAATTTTATAGAATTCAGAGCCATAATTTCATGTAAATTAGAGTTTGAAAACAGTAAGACTCGATAGCTAAAGAACTATAATATTTCAAGGTTTTTAAAAAGGGTCCGATTTTTTGTATTAATAAAATGGTTTGACTTGGTTTTGAGAATGCATTAAATAATACATTGAAAACTAATTTAAGGATAAAACTTTTCATAGAGAATGAGATTTTTCTTTAATAAAATAATTCTTAGAGAAAGATAATTTTTCTTAAGAAAATGTGTTTATGGTTTTCAAAAAATAGAGGAATGGAAAAATCTTAAGGAAACCTTATTTTCTCAACGAAGATAACATTCACTTATTGTTACTTATTTACATTTTAGTAATAATTATTTGTTAAAATCAATATCTTTGTGTCAAAAATTCAGTTTTCCATGCATGTTCTGATTCAGCGGTTGTTGTCCGAGAACCTTGTTCATGATTTCATAATATGAATAATTTTATTTATGATTTCATATATGTATATTATATCATTATGGAGTTTCATGGACATTTAATGGAGCTTATAGAGGTGATTCACAATAAAATCTTAAAATCCCATTTTTAGAAATTTTGATTCCCTAAATGGAATTGATATTATTAAAGAAAAAATACGTATATAACCATTAAAAAATAATTAATGAATCTTAAATTAATAATTATTAAATTATATCTCTAGTATTTATCATTCATTAATCAGTCATGTTATAAATGTTAAAACATCATCAATATAAGTTGTAAAACCATCCCTAAGAAGAGCATTCTAAAACTATTGAGTAAGAACATAATATTTAATAATGATGATATAAATTTTAAAAAATATTTATAAGGTAAAATTATCATATTTATATAAAAAATACATTTTTATAACCATTCATGTGAGGTGGTTAAGAAAAATTAAATACATCGTTCATGGAGGCTATAATCTACACATATGCACTAGAGACATTTTCATTTTTTAATGGATATAATTAGAGTAAGGTAGATAAAGATTTATTATTAAATAATAATTCATAGGTATAATAATTATTTATTTAATCCATATATGTAACTATCTATGATTGGTGATGATGATAAATGTAATACATCACTTATTGGAGGTGGTAAATCACACATATGCTTGATGGAGTTTTCATATTCCATTAGATGGAAAGGATGTAAATAATGATTTATAGTTTTAAAAAATGGAATTTAAGAATAATAATGATATTGATTCCATCATTTTAATGTTTTTATTGAATATTTACAGTAGGAATAAAAATAAATGAACTTAAATGAACTCGGTTAAGTCGATCACCTTTTCATTGGGTATCCATCATTAGATCTATACTTAACCCTTCTTGGGGTGGTATTTTGTAGATAAAAAAATCCATTAAGTATTGGTAAAGGGTTTTGGGAATCTATTTGCGTAAATATTGGTTTATAAAATGTGCTCATTGTTTGTGAATAAGCGAGGAGAGGATATTACCTTTTATAAGTGATAGGGGAACCCTTGAAAATATTAAGAACTTTTAAATATGAAAAATGATATTCAAAAAGGACAGTGGAAATAAAAGGAAAAAATTATAATACAGAAAAATTTATTGCGTAAATATACTCATGAAATGAAATTAAAACAATTTTTAGTTATATTTTTGGCCTTATCTCTTTATTTAATCATTTAACATATTTAACCTCAATCTCAGTGACTATATTTTTATCTAGGTAAATTAATTTTAGGACCAAAAATGAAATTTTACTTATAAAAAAATTTGGAAAAATTTATAAAAAATATTGAAACTATTTTATTAGATTATATTTATAAAGTAATTAAAAATAACTTTTAATATAATACGCCATATGAAATGAAAAATATTTTTTTGAGGAAAAATGTCTTTTTAAGTATAAAAATGAATTAACACCAAAATACTATATAGAATAGATTTCAAAAGAATTTATTGATATATATATATAAAGATTAGATTATGAATTTAAAATAAATAAAAAACTCAATGGATCATTGTGAATACTTAATAAATAGAAAATTACCAAAATACTTTTTTATTAGAATAAAATATTACTTAGGTTCTAAAAATTCAAGAATGAGTTTCCAAATTCAATCTAACAATTTTAAATTGTTTATTTTAATAATTAAATATATATTTGGTTTATAAAAATGTTTAATTTATTTCTAACTCATGTTTACCCCATAATTATGTCATAAAAATTATGGTATATACGTCATTTTCACTATTGACCTAAAAATCAACCATTTTTGAAAAATCATAAAAACACACCCAAAGATAATTTAGATATGATGAATCCAAAAATGATTTTACTTTTATCATATTAAAATTATAAAATTTATAAATTTATTATTCAAATAAAATATATATAATATATAATAAAAATAATGTATTTAAACAAAAAATCTTCATTGTCCATGAATAATTAAATTAATATTACTTATAGTTTCTTAATTATTTATTAAATGTTATTAAATTATAATCCATTAAATTTTATAAATAAGTATATGATAATTATATTATTTGAATAAATTTGATACATTTTTTGATAATAAATATTTTTAATATATTTTTATTTAGCCAAGGTATTATTCTTATTGTAATTTTCTTAAGAATGTTATACATTGTATTTTCATAATTTATTAATGATTACCTTACATTGTAATAGTTTATATCAAGGTTTATTTTAATTTTATTTTTTATGCATTACAAGATACTAAATAATTATTTATTTAAAGGAAATGTCGTATGAAAATCTTGGTGTGCAACATCTAGGTATCCAAAGCCACATTCGTTCCTGGAAAACTTATTCAAGGCATAATTTACTTATAGGGAAAACACTAACCCAATTCATGGTAATGTGTATAGTTACATCCAACTAATAAATAATACTATATCTACTCTATATGGGGTTAATTACATTAATAAAAAACCTCCTGATCACTTCGATACCCAAATTATATTACTATTGCTCGAACTTATACAACCACATCCACAATAGCCTATATAATTGATTTTTTTTAGAAATCGGCCTTAAGGATCCTTAAATATCACCCATAAAAATATCCCAATTTATATTACCCTAATATTAGGATTTAGGAATGGGATAAATCTTACCTATAATAAGTTTTTAATTTTTCTAGAAATATTTTGCAGCACCCATAGTAAATCACAGCCTACGACGTACCCCAATCATACCCTATTAGAACCCTTGTTTTAATGATCAAAAATCATATTTATTGTGATATTGTGGTGTTTTATGATTTATGGTAGATTTTTGAAATATAATGAAGATTTAAAAAATGTGGTTAAGTCGGGTAAAGACTCAAAATTTATGTTGGGTCATCATTAAGGATAACTCACCGCTATCAATGAATCACCATTGAGGATGAGAAATTTGGATAAGTATTTGGAAACACCCACTTTCAGTGAAGTCACACCACCAAGATGAAAATATGGATAAGTTTAAAAAATAACTACCACCATACCCGAGTCTCTGTTAAATATAACCTTCCATCAGAATATAAATTTGGAAAAGTTTTGTAATGACCTCCCTCCTGAGACGACACACCTTTGATCCTGACTCACCACCAGCCTGACTCACAACCAGAGATTGTCTCAATGATCAAGATGAATCTCTATCACTATTTTTATTTATTTTTGATTAAATATATTTAATGACTATATTATGTAATTTAATGGAAAGAGTTATTTTAAAGTTTATTATTAATTTCTTTTGAAAATATACTTTAATGTATATATTATCCCTATGTATGATGATGCGGGATATCCGAATGATTCTTTATGCATGATTTTATCAAAAATATGTAGTAAAATCCCTCAAGCATGTAAAACTTTGAAAAGAGACACATTATACATAGTGATAAATAGAAGTACACTGAAGTGAGATAAACAATATAGCAAGAACCTGAAGAGTGCCACTTGTTGAGAGTTTACCCACTACGTATTTCATATATATGATAGAGGAAGAGTGAAGCATAAAACACTTTCAGTTATTTCAAAAATTTAGAAAAAAAGAGTTCATAAAACTATATTATACTACAATTTTCTGATCCATGACTTGATAATCAGTTAAAACTACACTCAAGGAGTCACAAGTTATATAGCTTATTAGAAAGAGAAACACATCCTATCTACATATCATTATTTTCTCTTTATGTGTATTTTATTTATAGTATGTGAAGTGTGTGTATACTATTTGTTAATGACACACACAATAACTCATGTCATACCACTAGAAGATACGAGATATTGTCTCAAACTTTCTTTACTCATTTCTTCCTATATATTGTGGATGATGTCCATGCATGTCCAATCTTTGTTTTATTCCCATAGGTATTGTAGAAGAGGTCATGTGTGACCCGGATAGCATTGTTGTTGTACACTTGGTCCAGGTTATGGATCATAGATTATTTTATTTGATATACTTGAGATTAGGGGACATCCAAGTGGGTAAGATTAAGTCTTGGCTTGAGGTTGAACCTCATTTTTTAATTCTACTATGTGTTTTGTTTTTGTTTTCAGTATTTTATAATTAAAACTAAATCCTTTGTAAACTAAAAAAACCAATACATTGATAGTTACTCTTAATTATTATTCCGATAAGGTTTTTATTTTGAATTTTTTTTCAATAGTTAATGTAGTTTTCAAAATTGTTTTAGCAAAGACATAATCAACATATAAGAAATATTTTAAAATCCCATAACATATATCGATATGAAATTTCTATTAACTGAACTATTTTTTATTTAAATTGGGGGATTTTATTTTAAAAGATTATCAAAAATTTTTATTGGTTACTCAATTTACCCCCTCTTCAGATACTCACTCCAACGAAAATTTGGTATAATAGGATTTAAAAAAAACAATTGGGTTTTTTTTGTGCTTTAATGATATTAAATTTTTCTCAATTCTTGAATTTAATTATTTAAATAGATAATAGAGGAGATTGTTTTGCTACTAAAAAAACTTTTTTATTTAATTTAAATAAATCGTATGAATGTAAAATTAATATGAAAATTCATATATAATGTATGGGTTTTGAAATATAGTCTACTTTTTAGGTTAAGTATATGTTACCTAAGGCTTCTATGAATACTTAGGATGAATAAAATAACCTTGCATGGAATAATAATTGAAAATCCCTCAATTTTATTTATTATTCCTTAGGGGATGAAGAATTAAATAGGTAAAATTCTAGTAAAAATGCCTATGAAATTTGGGATACATTAGTTATTTTAAATGAATGAACTATTAATGCTAAAGAAATGATACCGAATAGATATAAAATTAAATATGATACATTGAATATGAAACTAGATGAGCTAAATTCTAATATGTATATGAGGTTCGATATGATAGTGAACACCATGATCTCCTTGGGAAATCCAGTGTTAGATAAAGACCAATAATGAGACTGCTAAGATGTCATCCAGAGGGATGGAGAGTGACGACTATGTCAATAAGGGAATATTGTAATATAATTAAACTGTCCATCATGGATTTTTTTGGTAAGTTTATGTTGTATGAAGAATAACTTAAGGTCAATCGTGAAGAATATCAAGATGTGAAGAGAAAATCAGTAGCATTTAAATCTACTTTATCTAAAAAAAATTAAAATAAATGTTACAAGATGAAATCTTTAGTGATGAATAATCACCATAAGATTGTGATGAATAAATGACCCATCTGGATTGAAGGTTTCAGAAGTTATATAAGAAGAATAAATTCTCTAGTAATCCAAGTTACAAAATAAATTATGAAAATATAAGAACTAGAAAAAAGGACTAGAAGAGATATGACAACAAAAATACGATTACATTTTATTAATGTAAGTGAAAATGGAATATTAAGGTAGACTGAACTTAGTTAAAATACCAGAAGATGTTTGAGGATATGGAATAAAATTATAATAAATATACTAATGATACATGGAGTACCTATGAGGATATCTCTAGTGATAATGAATAACCTCTTGAAGAGAATCCAGATAGAGACAACATGTGTATCACGAATAATGTTTCTAAGGAACTTGCTATATATTATGTACTTAGTTTTGATCACTCTAAAAATTAAAATGAAGATGACAATTAAAAATAATAAATTTTTGAATATTATAATTTTCTTGAAGATAATTTTAATGAACTTAAAAAAAATTTAATGTTATGAAGAAACAACATGTTTTATATGCTAGTATTAAAACTGATATTTGTATAGAGAAAGAGAAAAATGTTTAATTTTTATAGGAAAATAATTATTTGAAAATATCAAATGAGAAACTAAATAAAGACATATAAATATTCACAAATGGAAAATAATAACTTACTCAAATTTTGGTAACAAATTTTCTCCTAAGTACATTTCTGGTCTAGGACACCAACCTGGATAGAGAAGAGTAGTTAAGAGCACATTTGTTCCTAAGTCCAGTTCTGGAAATTCTAATGCTAGTTATTTTTGAAATGGACCAATTTTTTATTTTTTTTTAAAAATTTTACAATATTCTTATAGGAAACCAATAAAAAAATATGGGTTCCTAATGCCCTAATCACTAACATATCTAGACCCAAGAAAATCTGGGTACCAAAATAATTTTTGTTATAAACATTGTTTTATAAGATATCAACATGAAGAGATATTATAGGATTATAAAATTCTTATATAGTGGCTATTCTAGGAATATTATAGGAGGCTATTCAATTTTCAAGAACCGCATAAAGTTTTATGGTAGTCCTATCACCTTTGGTGGTATTGAGAAAGGAAATAACATCAACTTTTCCAAATTGCGAACACTAAATCTATTTTAATTTCTAAAATACAATTTTTTATGGTTTAAAATATAACTTTTTTAGAATCTCAAAATAATGTGATGATGGTTGTCATGTGAATTTTGAAAACAATGGTTGCAACATTTTAGATTCAAAAAATTATTCAGTATTTACTACTATAATAAACGAGAATTTTTATAATTTCAATCTTGGATATTTAATTTCTCAAAATATTTCTTTCCTCAAAGCCTTTCATATAGAATCTTGCCTTTGGAATAGAAGATTAGGCTACAGTAATATTAAGTCTCTTAAAAATATTACTAGGAAAGGTTTAGTCATGGATCTACCCAAATAGAATTTCCCAAATGAAAAAGTCTATAACCCCTATAAAAATGGGAAATAACACAAGATTCATTTTAAAGTAGATAAATAAGTTTCTACTTCTCAATGTCTTAAGTTGGTTTACATGGATTTGTTTGGACCCTCTATATTTTTTTATTAATAGGGAAGCACTATGTATATGCACTTGTAGATGAATTTTCTAGGTATACATTGGTGTTATTTTTGGCTCACAAAAGTGAATATTGTTTTTATTTTACTACGTATGATAAATATATAGAAATCCTAGGTGAACATTGAATTAGGATCTTAAGAAGTGACCGTGGTATTGAGTTTTAAAATCAATAATTTTAATCCCTTTTCTCAAAAAAATCCCTATAGTCATAAATTCTATGCTATTAGTACCCCTTAGTATAAACGAGTTTTAAAAATAAAAAATATAACACCTCAAGAGATATCCCAGATTATTGTTATGGAATATTTGTTACCTGTTTACTTTTGGGTAGAGGCTGTGAACAGAACCTACTATATAATATATAGTGTATTAATTAGACCTATCTTGAAGAAAACCGCTTATGAACTTTGGAAAAGTAGAAATATAAAGGTTAATTAATTTAAAATTTTTGTTTGAAAATTCATTACTATTAGAAGTGAGGATAATATTGACATGTTTTCCTATAAAAGTGATGGAGGAATTTTCCTAGGTTATTGAACATCTATTAAATATTATAGAGTTTTTAAGAAACTGAACATGGTTGTGGAAGAGTCTTTTCATGTAAAATATGATGAAATAGGACCTTGTGAAAAATACCCATTTAGAAAACATGGAGGTTGATTTATCAATCATGAACTTAAATTCCAAACCTTCTAATTCTACTTTAAAAAAATTAGAAAAATCATCTAGTTACGAGGAACATTAAGATCCTGAAACCGAACTTTTATAGGAATATGAGGTGACCATACTTTCATTTTCTAGAGCTGTTAGGACTGTAAAATATCATCTTTTAGATGGTGTTGTTGGAGTCTTATATAGAGGTATACAAACTAGATCTTTTATAAGAAACTAGTTTGAACATGAAGCATTATCTTTACAGATTTAACCAAAGAACATCAATGGTGCAATCAATTATAAATTTTGGGTAATATATATGAAAGAAGAAATTTATGAATTTGAAATAAATAAAGTTTGGGAACTTTTTGATAGACCCAAATACACCTTTACTATTCGTAGTAAATGGGTGTCTATAAACAAAGTTATTGAATCTGGAACTATTTTGAGGAAAAAGTATAGACCAGTTTCATAAGGGTATAATCACGAAGAGGGTATACACTATAAAGATACCTTTTTATCTGTATCTATATTTAAATCAATTAAAATACTTCTTGCTTATTCAGTAAATCAATATTTCAAACTATATTAAATGAAAGTAAAAATCTATTTCTGGAATGGGTATATAGTTGAGGATGTTTTCGTTTAACAACCCCATGGATTTCAAAATCCACATTTTACAAATCTGGTTTTTGTATTAACGAAATTTTTATATGGATTAAAAAGGATACTAGATCCTGGTATGATAGGCTTAACCCTTTTCTTATTTTTGAAGTAATTTCAAAAGGTATAGATAATCCTACTATATTTATAAAAAAATTTTAAATGATGTTTTCGTTGTTAAAATTTTTATAGATGATATTATTTTGGGATCTTCTAATAACAATTATGTAATGATTTTTCATAAATGATGAAAAATTTGTTTCAAAAGAGTCAAATGGGTGAACATAAATTCTTTATTGGACATTAAAATTTTCAAAATAAAAGGAATTAATTTTAAATGAATGTAATTATACTAAATAACTTTGAAATGGTTTTAATATGGATAGTACTAATAGTAGTAATACTCCTATCAGAACCACCTCTAAATTGGATATTGTTAAAGCTGGGAAATCCATTGATTAAACCAATAATATAAAAATGATTGGAATTATTCTCTACATAACTACTATCCAATCTAACATTTTTTTAGTGTGTGTACATGTGCTCATTTTCAAGAAAACCCAAAAGAGTTTCATTTACTCACTATAAAAATAGTTTTCAAATACCTTAAATATACTACCAATTTAGGATTGTTTAGGTTATGTATCTAGTTTATTAGTGTAGTAATAAACAAAATTCTATTGCGTTGTCTTCTGTTGAAGTTGAATACATAGCTGCAAATAGTTGTTATTCTCATATTTTGTGGATTTACCTCACATTACTAGACTATGGATAGAAATTACCACATGTCCTTATAAATTGTGACGATAAAATTTCTATAAACATTTCTAAGAATCCAGTATCACACTCTAGAACTAATCATATGGCTTTATGAAATCAATTTTTGAGAAATAATTTTCAAAAGGTTGATATAATTATTTAATACATTGGTACAAAAAATCATATTACTAATATTTTCAACAATGTTTTGAATTATGAGAGAATTAACTACATCAAACATGAATTAGATATCATTAATTTTGGTTAATCGTAATTTTTGGGGACTCACTATTGAGTTTTACCCACTATTTAGTTTTAGTCACCATTAGAATTACTGACCATTAGAATTACTAACCATTATAATTAATCACCATTTAAATTAAATAACCTTTGTTTTACTCATTTTTAGGTTTAACTAACACTAGATATCTCATGACTTTGTTAAATTTTCAATTTTTATTTTCAGGTCATTGTTTCTATTTTAGTTTCACAGATTGATTATTTATTTATTTAATTCTTTATTCAATTCAAATTTTTTATTCTGTTTTTTTTTATTTTTATTTTACAAATCCATAAAATACCAAATTATATTAATTGGATTTTTTTTTATTTTAATTATCAACCCTCACACCTTTTCTCTCATACTTTTTTAAGATCCTTTCTCTCCCTACTGTCAAACTTATCTATCCTTTGTCCAAACCTGTGAATTCATTCACCATGGTTAGAGTCATGTGAGCTTAATATTCTTCTCTAAATGATTTTATTCCTACAGATAAGTATAAAAGAAAGTGGATACATTTTTCAAATGTATAATTAGTGAAACAAGAGATTACAAAGAGAGTTGTGGTTCCCAAAAAAAAAGTTCAAGCAGGAGTGATTTTTTCCAAGAAAGTATTTAGGGGTACAAGTTATGAGTGACCAATGATGGATGGAGTTTTTCTCTAATAAAAAAAGGCCCTTCTATAAAAGGCTGGTGTATCAGTTTTATCAGTTCTTTGAGTTTAGTTTCATGGAAAATGAATATTGGGTGGGAAGTAGAGATAATGGTCATAAGGTTTTCTTTTATTGAAGACAGTGGGATATATTTTTTACAGTTCCTCATGAGGGAGTTAAAAATTGTTTTCAAGGGACCATTATGGATGATAGTGAAACTTATTTATGAAGATGCCTTAACTGAGTTAACTGATGATGGGATAATTAGAATACTAGCTTCCTTTGAATATGATAGTGAAATACAGTTTCTTTTCATGTTTATCTAGCATATTATCTATCCTAGAAAAGTTGATTTATCAAAAATGAGGTATCAAGATTTTTATATTATAAGTATTCTAAAAAGAGGATAGAAGATAAACTTGTGTAGATATCTAATGCTTCACGTGATGGAGATGTGAAATCCTTATTTGAGATCCAATTCATTAATCTATGAAAAGTTTATTTATTATATGTTAGAATTGAATGGGATAGTTGATGTAGGTGAAAAATCTATAGTTTAATAAGGATGTTTTTGTATCAAAATAGTGATTTTACAAGGATAAAAATCCATTCAAATCATCAGAAGAAGCAACGAGTGGATGATGTTGAAAGGATTTATGATGACTTCACTCCATTTGAGCATATTTCTAGACCAAAAAATATTGTGGTCCCTTTCTTGGAGCTCGACGAACTGGTTGAATATTTCAATGGGGTGGAAGAAGAGGCTACTTCTAGTAGTGATAATGAAATAGAATTTTATTTTGGATAAAGGAAGTGATTCAGACCAGCCCAAAAGTTATCCTGCTATATCTTTTGATTCTCCTAGTACACCAAGGTCACTCCCTATCAGAGAATATCTCTATAAAGAAGAAAATGATTATGTGTAAATATAAGTTTTATGTGGAGATTAATTTAAAATAACCTCTATGTTTTCTTAATAAAATGGAAATAGTGATGAAAATGAAGTATGAAGTGGAGAAAAAGAATAAGAATATGGAAATGAATATTAAGAAAATGAAGATGGAGAATAAAATGTTAATGTTGAAGGATCTAACCATGATGGTCCTAATGGAGAAGTTAAAGCTTAGGATGTTGAGATACCTCAGGATCTTCTTCATTCTCTAGGTTTATCAAGGGCTTCTATATCTAAAGAGAGACCCAATCTTGTTGAAGTTGTGTATTGAACATCTAGAGAAAAGAAAGAAGATTATGTTGAAGGGGAGGAATCCTTAAGTCTATAATATCATTCAACAGACCATGTTATTGGTGATATTGATGATCATACTACTGATTTTCATAAAACAGTGTGAAGCCAGTTGCTGATCTAGTATTTATTGTTGAGTATATAGAAGTTGAACCTACTGCTGTTGAGAAAATAGTTGATGTGTAGAGATCAGATGTGCATATGAGTTTTGTAATTTTTGTGGTTGTGTCGATTTTTGTGGGTTCTGAAGGTGTAAAACCCCATGATATGTCTTCTGTTAATAAGATGGATCCTCTATTTGAGGAATTGGGTATGTTTAAGGATATGAATGGTAGTCTACCAAAGCATAGTAAACCTCAGATTCGAGATGCAAAGGATCCCAAGGGGTAATTGGTTGATTAGATTGATTCTGCTTGTAAGATAAAAAGGTTTGGTTCTGAGAGAGTTATTACACCAACCATTAATTCACTAATATTAGATTTTTTCACAAGAGGGGGCTTATATTTCTTTAAAGTAATGTTTTTCCCTTATTTTTATGTGTTGTTGAAAAATCAACCTCCTTTGGTTACCATGATTAGTGATAATGTTGAATGGAATTTAATAGGGGTTTTGATTCAGCATGTCCATCCTAATATGATGATTCATATTAGATAGGTAGAAGTGTAAAAAACAAGGTAGTAAAGTTATATATAAGTTCTAAGAACTATAGTAGAGGACATGATGTCTTATTTTTTAGACTCTATGGATAATTTTCTAGAAAGGATAGATAATCGTTATTCCATGTATTCTTCATAAAATTCACATTCTCCTCTGCCTGTTGATGTTTAAATGATCAGTTCTGTTGTGAGAGACGATATTGAAACTACTTTAAGTGATGTTCTTGACCTACTGTAACGCCCCGACCCCAGCTACCCAGAGTCGGTGCATTACTTCGTAACATTGGCATGATCACAAGAAAGATCAAATCTCGAAAGACCGATTGGTTTAGTAGCCTTGAAAACACTAGATATATTCATAAGTTTTACATTACATCATAAAATGAAAAACTACTACAACAACATAAGTCTTCATATCCACACTATTAACCCCTCATAATATCCCTTCAAGTCAATCATAATTTACTTCTTCACTACCTGGGAAAAATAAAACATAGAAAAGGGGTGAGCTCAAATGCCCAGTAAGGATAACAATATAGCGGAACATTCAAAATAAGCATAAACATTTAAGGCAATGAATTACTAAAACAAAAGCCTTTTAAACATGAACTTCAACATAGTATGGCAAAAGTAAAATGAAATAATGCCATTTACTTATTCACATGGATATTCTACTAATCGAATAATCACATGCAAAATCAATAACCACTTTCATAATGTTGGAATGCATAATGCCAGACTATCATAACCACATAGCCAAGGCCTCGTGCCAAGACTAAAAATAAGATTTTGTCAAGGCCTTGTGCCAAGACACTAGTTTGTCTCATGAGACCTACCGATGCATCGAGGAGCTATAGCGGGCTCCACCCGTCACTTATTAAGTCCAATGCATTCCCATATGAAAAGGTTTAAACATAACATAAACATTCGTATTAAAACTAGCATACGAAATGTCAATAATTTCACCATAAACTATGAATGGTATAAAAATAGCACATCCATAGTCAAACATATCACAAAACCTTCAATACAATATAGAAGTTTTGTATCATAATAAATCAACTTCAAATAATCTTAAAATCCGTCAAAGGATGTTGACATAGATGAAATCAAAATTCTTTTTAAAGAAATATCTCCTTTTATTTTGAAATCATTTAAGATCCATATAAAATAAAACATTTTATTTGAAAATATTCTTATAAGCTTGTAAGGAAAGATTTGAAGATTTTATAATGGCGTAAAATAACCGCACCCGCCATATAAGTTAAAAAAAACATTCTTACCTCAATTCTGTCGAAAAGGTTAAAAAGGACCTTGTTTTGAAAACGACGGAAAGATTCCTTTATAAACCTCTTATAAAAAGTCAAACAAGGGTATAAATGACTTTAACCCATATTCTTGTAAATAGTAAAAATGTTTTGAAATACATTTTTAAGAAACATGGATGTGGATGATAAAGATATCCCAGTAGATTATTACGTATAAATAACCTCGGATAATGAAGAGATTGTGAAATAAACCCTTACCTTGTTCTTTTCCTTGGTTGGGGTAGGTTAACCTCCTGTATAATGGTGAAATAATTGTTATTAAATTATAAAAGAATCATATACATTAATATGATATCATATATGATATTTTAATATTGATTTGATAATAATATCTTAGTATTATCGCTGTTTCGGGTGTGAACTTACTTGTTTGCTTTTGTATGTTTTGTTACGTAAGACATGTTTGTAAAAAATAAGTTGTATATTATTCAAATACAGAATGGTATCAAGTCCTTAAACATCATTTTTAAATCATCAAATAATAATTATACTTGAATGGATACGATGGAGAATGAATCTCATCGCGTTCGTGGAGACGGTAGTCCGTACGTACGCACGAACGCTACTTCCATTTAATTTTTATTTTAAAAGAATCGAATACAAATGATACATAGGTATATTACTATTCCAGTATAATATAATATTTTATACATGTTACTTAAGTTCATTAACACCATCCTTTATACGTTCCATGTGTGGTATGAACGAGTCATATCATTTTAAGGGGGCGGTAGTGCGCACTTCCTCAAATGAAATTATCGTATGTATATACAACATGAAACGAATAATGGTATGAAATAAAATGGAATTACAGAAGCTTATATATAAAATATATATCATTAATATCATATTTAATTACAGTTCCATCATAATGGCCACCATGAGAGGCGGTAAGATGTATTTGAACAATCATCGTTTCGTGAGGCGTTAGTTTGCCATCCACAGAAACATTATGTTCATCATCCATTAGATGGAGTTGTGTGTATGTGTAGTTTGAATCCTTCTTATAACAACATCCTAGTATATTGAGGATACTGGTGTTGTTACAAAAGAAAGGAAATGAAAAGAGTTTGGGGGTTGGAGAAGCAAAATAAAGGAAAATAATTTAAGAGAAATCGTTACCTTTAATTTAGGTAACTCACTTTGGTTGGAACCAAAGGACTTCTTGAAATGCTTTCTGCCTAAGGGTAAGCTTCAAGGAGGAGGAGAGGGATGTGGGGAGCTTAGTTGGGTAGAGTTTGGACGATCCAAGTGGCTTGAGAGGTGTGAGGAATGAGTAGAAGTGGTCTCCTTTTATAAGGGAGAGGAGGGGCTCTTTAGGAAAGTGTGAAAGTATTACTTTATAATATATTTGTATTCGGTTTATAATGGTCCAAAAATCATTGCGGTCGAAGATAAGATGACTCATATTCTAAATAACATCAAACAATAAGAATTGGACAGGTTTTAGATAATATTTTAATCATTATAATCTTATTTATTTAAATGATTTATTAATGAGGTAAACATTGCATCATTATTGTGTCATTAATAATTTAAATTATTTGATGTCTAAAATTTATAAATAAAATATCCTTATGTAGGAAATATTTTTATCTTTCTAATGAATATTTATAATCTAAAATCCAACATGTATAACCCTATGTAAAAATTGTTCTTCTAAAAGATGTAAGCTTATGCCATTTTTATTTTTATTTTAACTTTATTAATATAATGTGTCATTATCACTTACAAGTGGATCCATGGGGTCCCAAAACAGACCCAAAGATGCCCATGGTCGACCATGTATCAACCAATAGGGTTAAGACACGTTTTAGGGTAATTTAGTATTATTATAATATTATTTTTTAACCCTTATTTACCGGATTTACCCTTTAACCATGGTAAATAAAATATTTACCACAGTAACTATTCAAAATGTCTAAAAATAAAAGTTACCTATTTACACAATTTTAACATCATGATTCCAAATATGGAATCCATTTTCCTAAATTCAAAACACAGAAGTGGCAGAAATTAATTTAAAATTAATTCCCGCTGTTAAAACAAAAAGCGTGTTTTTAAGAGATAATAACTATCAAAAGATTGACACTCGTTTATGTTCGGTTTAATTGTAAAATTATGTCCAATGACCAACATTATATTAAATGGTAAAAATATATTCTAAATATACTTTAACACCACTCAAATTCATAATTTATCACTATTAATTATTTTGATTAAAAAAGTTGTTTTTAATTAAAACTTAGTAATTTTCACTATTCATCAAAATATGAAAGTTATCCGAAATGTACCAAAATTTCACCTTAGGCTAAATTCGATATTCCGAATCCAAAAATGAAGTCCATTTTCAAATATAAAATATATATAATTTCAAAAAGTAGGTATTACTATTCATAACGGCTAGTTTGATTAGTTATGGTGTGTTAGAACTCGGTGTTGCGTACAACACACGCTATCACATTATCCGAAGGGAAACGTACCGTGGAAGCTTGGGGTGTTACATTCTCCCCTCCTTCAAATAATTGCGTCCTCGCAATTTCTAGAATACTTATTACATGAAAAGACTCGGGTGGTTCTTCATCATAAGTTCCTCGGGTTCCCACGTTGCCTCTTCCATCTTATGGTTTCTCCACAAAACTTTTACCAGACGCGTCGTCCGGTTTCTCAGTACTTGTTCTCTTGTATCAAGAATCCTGACGGGCTCTTCACAATAGGAAAGATCAGGTTACAGTTCTAATTCCTCATAGGTGAGTACATGCGTTGGGTCAGGCATGTATTTTCTCAACAGAGATACGTGGAACACATCGTGAACTTTGGAGAGACTTGGCGGCATTGCCAATCGGTAAGCTACAGCCCCAATTCGTTCTAGAATTTCGAAAGGTCCGATGTACCTGGGACTCAATTTACCTTTCTTACCAAAACATATGACTCCCTTCCATGGAGATACCTTTAGGAAAACATGATCACCGACCTGAAATTCCAAATCCTTCCTTCGATTATCGGCATAGATCTTCTGCCTACTTTGAGCTGCTTTGATGTGATTTTGGATTACCTTCACCTTTTCCACCGTTTCCTCCACCAGTTCTGGGCCTACAAGTTTTCTTTCACCAACGTCATCCCAACAGGTTGGTGTACGCCATCTCTTTCCGTATAACGCTTCATATGGTGCCATCTGAATACTCGAATGGAAGCTATTGTTATAGGAAAATTCTACTAGTGGTAAATATTGATCCCACATACCCTGAAAGTCAAGGGATCAAGATCTCAACATGTCTTCTAAGGTCTGAATAGTTCGTTCTGATTGTCCATCTGTCTGAGGGTGGTAAGCAGTGCTCAAATGAAGTTCAGTATCCAGGTATTTCTGAAGACTTTTCCAAAATCTTGAAGTAAAACGGGGATCACGATCAGAAACAATCGATAGGGGTACTCCATGAAGTCTCACAACTTCATTAATGTATAGTCTTGCTAGAGGTTCCAGGGGTAGATCTTCTCTTATAGCAAGAAAATGTGCTGACTTGGTAAGACGATCAACAATAACCCATATTGCATCGTTCCTTCTAGGAGTCTTTGGTAGCCCCATGACAAAGTCCATCGTAATATTGTCCCATTTCCACTCCGGTATAGGAAGAGGTTGCATGACTCCTCCAGGCTGTTGCCTTCCAGCTTTCACTTGTTGACAAACCATACATCTTGACACAAAATCAGCAATCTCCCTCTTCATGTTGTCCCACCAAAAATGTTCTTTCAAATCTCTATACATTTTGGTGCTCCCAGGGTGTATAGAGAAATTGGAACTATGAGCATCATCCAGCAATTCCCTTTTTAGATCAGGTATATTGGGAACACAAAGTCTCTTCTCGAATTTCAAAATTCCATCTTCATACACAAAGTCTCTCAATCTCCCATCATTCACAGCTTTAATCTTCTTTTGGAATTCTTCATCATCGGTCTGAGAACTCTTAATCCTTTCTAGTAAAGATGGTTTGGCAACCATTTGAAAAAGCATTGATGTTTCACCTTCCCTGGTTATTCCCATGTCCATCTTCACTAGATCCATGAAAATTGGATCCCTTTCAATTCTCATATTGTTCAAAACTTCATGGTCTTTTCTACTCAAAGCATCTGCCACCTTGTTTGCCTTCCCTGGGTGGTAGTGTATCGTGCAATCATAATCCTTGAGTAATTCAAGCCATCTCCTTTGCCTCATGTTGAGTTCTTTTTGTGAGAAAATATACTTCAGACTCTTGTGATCAGTATAAATCTCACATTTTTCACCATAGAGGTAGTGCCTCCATATCTTCAAAGCAAAGATCACAGCTGCTAACTCAAGATCATGAGTAGGATAGTTTTGTTCATGAATTTTCAACTGTCGTGATGCATAGGCAATAACTCTATCATTCTGCATAAGGACACAACCAAGTCCTTTCTTTGATGTGTCACTATAAATAACGAACCCATCATTCCCCGATGGTAGAGTCAATATAGGAGCATTGACTAATCTTCTCTTCAGTTCTTTGAAACATTCTTCACACTCTTTTGTCCAAACAAATTTAACCCCTTTACGTGTGAGCTTCGTTAATGGGTTAGCCAATCGAGCAAAATTCTGGACGAAACGTCGATAATAACCTGCCAAACCAATAAAACTACGTACCTCAGTTATACTCGTAGGTGCTGGCCATTCTTGGATTGCCTTGGTCTTAGAAGGATCAACAGAGATTCCATCTTTAGAGACAATATGGCCAAGAAAAGAAATCTCCTGAAGCCAGAATTCACACTTGCTAAACTTTCCATATAATTCATGCCTCCTCAGAGTCTTCAAGATAATGCGCAAGTGATTTTCATGATCTTCTTAGGTTTTGGAGTATACCAAGATATCATCAATAAATACCACCACAAATTCATCGAGATAATCCTTGAAAACTCTATTCATCAGATCCATGAATACAGAGGGTGCATTAGTCAATCCAAACGGCATTACAGTAAACTCGTAATGCCCGTACCTGGTTCGAAATGCTGTCTTCGGAATGTCTTCCTTCTTCACACACAACTGATGGTATCCAGATCGAAGGTCAATCTTTGAAAAGTATTGAGCTCCATGCAGTTGGTCAAATAAATCATCAATACGAGGTAGGGGATACTTGTTCTTTATCGTTATAGCATTGATCTCCCTGTAGTCGATACATAACCTCATAGATCCATTTTTCTTTTTAACAAAAAGAACAGGGGCTCCCCATGGAGAAACACTAGGGCGAATAAATCCCTTATTACTCAATTCCTCTAGTTGTTTCTTTAGTTCGACTAACTCTACAGTGGCCATTCTATAAGGGGTCTTCGATATAGGCCTTGATCCAGGAATCAAATCAATGGAAAACTCAACTTCTCGTTCTGGAGGATTTCCAGGTAAATCTTCCGGAAATACATCTACAAATTCTTTCACAATAGGTACGTCCTCTATTTGAACATTACTTTCCTCACCCGAAGTTATTTCATTCTCTTCCTCCCCAATAATTGAATTTAGTTGAGCTATTGAGGGTGGATCTAAATAAGAATTAGGTGGTGACGATTCTGCTCTAAAAATAAGGTGTTCCTTATCATTATCATCAAGAATCGTAACCTCTTTCTTCTTACAATAAATCTTCGCATCATAGTCCGAAAGCCAGTCCATACCGAGGATTATATCAAACTCAATCATAGGTATGACGATGAGATCAGCAGATAAAGAAAATTTATGTGCTCTAATGGGGACTGATTCACAAAACTTTGTTGCAACGATACTTCCCTTAGGAGTTTTAACTGACAACTCCCTTATTAAATCAAATTGGAAATATCTAATTTTCTTAGCAAACTGGGAAGATATGAAACAATGCGATGATCCAGAATCAAATAATGCATTTTCTAAACTTGAGGAAACCATTAAATTACATGCCACCACGTCTTTCGGAGCTTCTACCTCAGCAGTAGTGATAGCATAAGCCTGGCCTTGATCCCTTGGCCTTTTCTGAGGTAAGTTCTCCTGAAGCTTAGGGCATGCATTTGCATAATGCCCCATCTCCCTGCAATTGTAGCACTGAACGTTGGTAGCTTCCTTCTTCCCCTTGCAATCATGAGCTTGGTGGACTTTTTCACCACACTTGTAACAGACTCCCATTCCCTTCAAGCAAGTACTGGGGTGTTTCTTCCCACATTTACCACATGATGGATATTCAACCTTTCCTTTCTTCCCCTTATTTCCATTCCCAGATTGATCAGCAGGTCTCTTCTTCTCTTGCTTTTCTTTAAAGTCATAAGACTTAGAGAATTCCTTTTCGGTCTTGATAGCACATGAGACAATGTCTTCGTACGATGAAAAGGATTGTGAGACTAATGCTCGACGGAGAAATGGTTTTAACCCATCAAAGAAACGATCAATCTTACTTCTTGGGTTGTGAATATAATCACCAGCGTACCTCGCTAACCTTGTAAAGTTAGCCTCATACTTTGTGACATTATCATCCTCCTTTTGTCTCAGACTCAGAAATTGCCTTTCCATATCTGCTCGATGGTCGCGAGGAAAGTATTTTTCTAAAAACAGATCTTTGAACTCCCTCCATTCCATATTTGATACTTCATCATCTTCCTTCATGTTTTGAATCAATGACCACCATTGATCAGCATCTCCAGTGAGGCGGTAAACTGCCATGATAACTTTTTCCCTTTCACTGCTCCCCAAAGCCTGAAATATTTTCTCTAGGGAAAATATCCATTGCTCAGCTACTAATGGATTTGTATTCCCGTTGAAAGTTGGTGGTTGTTGCCTCATGAATCGATCTAACATTGATCCTCCACGCTGCGGATCAGGGTGCTCCATACGGGTAAGGTTATTATTCATAACCGGAGTAAGTTGTCCCAGTATGGTGATTAGCTGATCAGCACCAGTTGTATCACCAGCCCCACTATAATTATCTTGAGCAGGAGGGAAATCCCTACATGGAGTACGTGCATTGATACGGTTTCCATTTCTTCTACTAGGCACCATTTCTAAACAATGGCATAAACTAGATCAGTTTATGAATCAAAATACATAATCCCATACTTATAAAACACTTAACATAAATTGAACTATTTATGGATATAATCCATAATCATAAAAATGTTTTCTTTGAGGAAGTATATACTCATAATCCCTTCATAATGATTTGTAAAGATAGTGAGAGTTATCCTAAGCATATCCCCCGGGAGTGTCGTAACCAAGAGTGCAGCAAGGTCCGTTGTCGTGCACCAGTTCCCGTTCGAGTCTAGCTCAAAGCGGTGTTTTCGGGTTTTACCCCTAGGTACATCTGTTCCAGAGCCGCCTCTACCTGCTCGTATCCAGACAGGGATGTATTGCTCGGAAAACTCACAAAATCTCTACAATACCAAAATTCTAGGAAGTTCTTCTATACTAATCCTCAAAGTTCATCTTAGGTCTACGTGCTCTAATCAGAGTTTATCTAAATCTAGCTTCCAAGGTTTGTACTAAACTTCCTCTGATACCAACTGTAACGCCCCGACCCCAGCTACCCAGAGTCGGTGCATTACTTCGTAACATTGGCATGATCACAAGAAAGATCAAATCTCGAAAGACCGATTGGTTTAGTAGCCTTGGAAACACTAGATATATTCATAAGTTTTACATTACATCATAAAATGAAAAACTACTACAACAACCTAAGTCTTCATATCCACACTATTAACCCCTCATAATATCCCTGCAATTCAATCATAATTTACTTCTTCACTACCTGTGAAAAATAAAACATAGAAAAGGCGTGAGCTCAAATGCCCAGTAAGGATAACAATATAGCGGAACATTCAAAATAAGCATAAACATTTAAGGCAATGAATTACTAAAACAAAAGCCTTTTAAACATGAACTTCAACATAGTATGGCAAAAGTAAAATGAAATAATTCCATTTACTTATTCACATGGATATTCTACTAATCGAATAATCACATGAAAAATCAATAACCACTTTCATAATGTTGGAATGCATAATGCCAGACTATCATAACCACATAGCCAGGGCCTCGTGCCAAGAATACAAATAGGATTTTGTCAAGGCCTTGTGACAAGACACTAGTTTGTCTCATGAGACCTACCGATGCATCGAGGAGCTATAGCGGGCTCCACCCGTCACTTATTAAGTCCAATTCATTCCCATATGAAAAGGTTTAAACATAACATAAACATTCGTATTAAAACTAGCATACGAAATGTCAATAATTTCACCATAAACTATGAATGGTATAAAAATAGCACATCCATAGTCAAACATATCACAAAACCTTCAATACAATATAGAATTTTTGTATCATAATAAATCAACTTCAAATAATCTTAAAATCCGTCAAAGGATGTTGACATAGATGAAATCAAAATTCTTTTTAAAGAAATATCTCCTTTTATTTTGAAATCATTTAAGATCCATATAAAATAAAACATTTTCCTTGAAAATATTCTTATAAGCTTGTAAGGAAAGCTTTTAAGATTTTATAACGGCGTAAAATAACCGCACCCACCGTATAAGTTAAAAAAAACATTCTTACCTCAATTCTGTCGAAAAGGTTAAAAAGGACCTTGTTTTGAAAACGACGGAAAGATTCCTTTATAAACCTCTTATAAAAAGTCAAACAAGGGTATAAATGACTTTAACCCATATTCTTGTAAATAGTAAAAATGTTTTGAAATACATTTTTAAGAAACATGGATGTGGATGATAAAGATATCCCAGTAGATTATTACGTATAAACAACCTCGGATAATGAAGAGATTGTGAAATAAACCCTTACCTTGTTCTTTTCCTTGGTTGGGGTAGGTTAACCTCCTGTATAATGGTGAAATAATTGTTATTAAATTATACAAGAATCATATACATTAATATGATATCATATATGATCTTTTAATATTGATTTGATAATAATATCTTAGTATTATCGCTGTTTCGGGTGTGAACTTACTTGTTTGCTTTTGTATGTTTTGTTACGTAAGACATGTTTGTAAAGGATAAGTTGTATATTATTCAAATCCAGAATGGTATCAAGTCCTTAAACATCATTTTTAAATCATCAAATAATAATTATACTTGAATGGATACGATGGAGAATGAATCTCATCGCGTTCGTGGAGACGGTAGTCCGTACGTACGCACGAACGCTACTTCCATTTAATTTTTATTTTAAAAGAATCGAATACAAATGATACATAGGTATATTACTATTCCAGTATAATATAATATTTTATACATGTTACTTAAGTTCATTAACACCATCCTTTATACGTTCCATGTGTGGTATGAACGAGTCATATCATTTTAAGGGGGCGGTAGTCCGCACTTCCTCAAATGAAATTATCGTATGTATATACAACATGAAACGAATAATGGTATGAAATAAAATGGAATTACAGAAGCTTATATATAAAATATATATCATTAATATCATATTTAATTACAGTGCCATCATAATGGCCACCATGAGAGGCGGTAAGATGTATTTGAACAATCATCGTTTCGTGAGGCGTTAGTTTGCCATCCACAGAAACATTATGTTCATCATCCATTAGATGGAGTTGTGTGTATGTGTAGTTTGAATCCTTCTTATAAAAACATCCTAGTATATTTAGGATACTGTTTTTGTTACAAAATAAAGGAAATAAAAAGAGTTTGGGGGTTGGAGAAGCAAAATAAAGGAAAATAATTTAAGAGAAATCGTTACCTTTAATTTAGGTAACTCACTTTGGTTGGAACCAAAGGACTTCTTGAAATGCTTTCTGCCTAAGGGTAAGCTTCAAGGAGGAGGAGAGGGATGTGGGGAGCTTAGTTGGGCAGAGTTTGGACGAACCAAGTGGCTTGAGAGGTGTGAGGAATGAGTAGAAGTGGTCTCCTTTTATAAGGGAGAGGAGGGGCTCTTTAGGAAAGTGTGAAAGTATTACTTTATAATATATTTGTATTCGGTTTATAATGGTCCAAAAATCATTTAGGTCGAAGATAAGATGACTCATATTCTAAATAACATCAACCAATAAGAATTGGACAGGTTTTAGATAATATTTTAATCATTATAATCTTATTTATTTAAATGATTTATTAATGAGGTAAACATTGCATCATTATTGTGTCATTAATAATTTAAATTATTTGATGTCTAAAATTTATAAATAAAATATCATTATGTAGGAAATCGTTTTATCTTTCTAATGAATATTTATAATCGAAAATCCAACATGTATAACCCTATGTAAAAATTGTTCTTCTAAAAGATGTAAGCTTATGCCATTTTTATTTTTATTTTAACTTTATTAATATAATGTGTCATTATCACTTACAAGTGGATCCATGGGGTAGAAAAACAGACCCAAAGATGACCATGGTCGACCATGTATCAACCAATAGGGTTAAGACACGTTTTAGGGTAATTTAGTATTATTATAATATTATTCTTTAACCCTTATTTACCGGATTTACCCTTTAACCATGGTAAATAAAATATTTACCACAGTAACTATTCAAAATGTCTAAAAATAAAAGTTACCTATTTACACAATTTTAACATCCTGATTCCAAATATGGAATCCATTTTCCTAAATTCAAAACACAGAAGTGGCAGAAATTAATTTAAAATTAATTCCCGCTGTCAAAACAAAAAGCGTGTTTTTAAGAGATAATAACTATCAAAAGATTGACACTCGTTTATGTTCGGTTTAATTGTAAAATTATGTCCAATGACCAACATTATATTAAATGGTAAAAATATATTCTAAATATACTTTAACACCAATCAAATTCATAATTTATCACTATTAATTATTTTGATTAAAAAAGTTGTTTTTAATTAAAACTTAGTAATTTTCACTATTCATCAAAATATGAAAGTTATCCGAAATGTACCAAAATTTCACCTTAGGCTAAATTCGATATTCCGAATCAAAAAATGAAGTCCATTTTCAAATATAAAATATATATAATTTCAAAAAGTAGGTATTACTATTCATAACGGCTAGTTTGATTAGTTATGGTGTGTTAGAACTCGGTGTTGCGTACAACACACGCTATCACATTATTCGAAGGGAAACGTACCGTGGAAGCTTGGGGTGTTACACCTACCTTAGGAGAATTTCAGGAAAATCAGACATAATAGAGACCATATGCATATAACGATCAATAATTATTTTAAAGACATGATGTTTGATCAAGGGACCATAAAAGATATAAATTATTATCATTCAAGGATATATAATATGCATGAGATTAGTGATCATTTTAAGTTCCCAAATGAAAACCCGAGAATTCCACTAGTGACTCAAGAATTTAAAGGGAAAGTGAATCAGTTGATGGTCAAAAATCTAGTGCTAAAGTGATTTAAGAAATAAAAGAAGGATTTCTTCAATGGTATGGAGAGAGGTGGAAATATCATTATGTATTTCATAAATATTATGAAACCCTTTCTACATGTTTTTAGAAATATTGTGATAGAATAGGATACCATACTAGTTATTGCTCTTCCGACCCCTCTAGTTTCTGCTCCAGATTTCATTAGGCCCAGTATAACCAGAGATCCTAATACATATTTTCTAGCCTGTTTCAAGACTTTTTAGTGTATCTCTTGGAGAAATTGTTTAACACCTATGTCCA
The DNA here is from genome assembly GCA_963277665.1 of Viscum album. Taxonomy (NCBI): domain Eukaryota; kingdom Viridiplantae; phylum Streptophyta; class Magnoliopsida; order Santalales; family Viscaceae; genus Viscum; species Viscum album. Next base: position 651,323,967 of record OY728119.1, read on the forward strand.
ATCATCATTTGAGATTGTCCCTCTCAAATTAATATTCATATAGACATCCCTTGAGTTCCCTTAGGTTTTAATGATGATCCTTCTTCTTCAGACAAACAGAAAGGAAAAGATCCTTTGATTCCATCAACACAACCTGATAATAATTGATGATTATATTGTTTTTAATTTATGGGGATAATTGTCTACATTTTTGTTAGAATATTTGGATTCAATTTTCTTGGATTTCTTAATGTAAATTCTCTAGTTCTTGTTTTTATATTCTCTTACATTTCCAATTTTACATTAATTTTTTAATAAATCAAAAAGGGGGAGAGGGATCTATGGTGGCATTTATTTTTTATTTATATTGGTACCATACCTTCGGTACCATGGGTGTATTATTTATCATTGATACCAAATTATTTTTTTTATATCAAATTTTTTATACTATCCTTTTAATTACCTTAAATACCCTACTTATCGTTCCTTCAATGGATTATAAAATGCAATGTTTTTTATCATCAAAAGGGGGATATTGTTGGAACACTTGTTTTAATGATAAAAAAACCCATGTTTATTATTATATTATTGAGTTTTATGTTTTATGGTAAAATTTTAAAATATAAGGAAGGTTGAAAAAATGTGGCTATGTTTGGGAATGACTCACCATTGATGTTCAGTCACTGTTATATAGGAGTCACCATTAAGGATGAATCACCACCCACAATGTATCAACATTGAGGATGATAAATTTATCTACGTATTGGAAACACCCCTATCAGTGATGTCTCACCACCAGGATTAAAGTAAGGCTCTCTATCAAAAATTCATACCAACAAACGTGATTCATCATTGAAGATGACCTACTATTAGAAGATAAATTTGGAAAAGTGTTTGAAAGACCTTATACTGTGAAGGCTCATTGTTGATCCTGACTCACCACTAGCATAAATCCATGCTAGAGATTGTCTAACCGTTGGAGATGCCTCGCCATAAATATTTATATTTATTTTTAAATTAAATATATCTAATATGTATATTATTTAATTTAATTCTAAGAGTTGATTTAACACCTGTTATTAATTTTTTTCAAAGATACATTAAATTATGTGTCATCCATGATTTTGAGGAAGTAATAAATATAGATGATTCTTTTTGCATGATGTTTTCAAAAAAATTAGAAGACTCCCTCCCTCAAGAATATAAAGCCAAGAAAAGATCAATGTGATAAAAAGAGTGAAATACATATACACTGATGTGAGATGAACTATAAAGAAAGAATATGAAGAGTTCTACTTGAGGAGAGCATGCATGATGCATCTTTCATACATGTGAAAGAGGAAGAGTAGAGCTTATAGGACTTGTAGTTTCTTCATACAATCAAAAAATATATTTTATGACAGTATATTGTACTAAAAATTTATAAACCATAACTTGAGATTCAATTTAAACTACACTCAACGAATCACAAGCTACAAAGGTTACTAAACAGAGCGAGACAGCCATTCTATATATCTTTATTTTCTATTTATATATATATTTTTAAATTATGAGTAGTGTGTGTATAATCTGTATTATTGAAACACACAATGTCTCTTATACTACAACTGGAAGATAACATATATCTTCTCAAACTCTCTTAACTAATGTTTTAGCATGTGTTGATGAAGAGGTCCCTACATGGATAGTTTTTGTTTTTTTCCCACTAGTATTGTGGAAGAGTTCATCTATAACCTAGAAAATGTTGATATTGTACACGCAATCCATGTTATAGATAATAGATTATTTTATATAATCTTCTTGGTAGCATGTGATTTCCAAGTGGATAGGATTAGGTCTTGGGTTGAGATTGAACATCTTGGTTTTATTCGACTATGTGTTTTGTTTTTGTTTACATTAATTTTATAATTGAAACTAAATATATTTTTAACTAAAAAAACGAATAATTTAATATTTATTCCTAATTAGTGTTTATATTAGGTTTTAATTGAGTAAATTTATTTCAAAATTTAAAGTAGTTTTTATAATTAATTTAACTGAGACTTAATCAATATTTGATAAATCTTTTAAAAGACCAGAACTTATATCGATCTACTATTTTGATTAATAGGGAAATTTTTATTTTAATTGGAGGATTATATTTAAAATAGTTTTTAATATAAATTGTTTTTGGGTACTCAATTCGCCCCCCACGCTATTGAGATACTCACTAAAACCAATATACCCTATGATTAAGCAGCATAAAATTATAAAATTTCCAAAACTCAACACATTAAAATTACAATAAAAATACACCACGCACTAAAACCAACTAGTTATGGAATGATCTTATCCTAGGAGATAAAAATAAGAAAATTGACATTTAGACATGATTAAATTCTGACTTGAGAAATAAAAAAAACTTCTGATCCTCTAAAACCATCCAAAACATCTCATAGAGATATTCCAACACCCAAAATCTTTATTTAATACCAACTTCTTATAACCTCACCTACTTTTGGAATGGAAATTCAAATTTATCCTAAAAAAATTACTAGAAAATTTTCAGACCATTACATATATTTTGTATCGAAATTTTGGAACCATATAAGTTTTGAAAATTTTAAAGAGATTAAATAGATCTTCATGTTGTTTAGAGAGATTTAATCAAACTTTATCTATAAAATATTACATACTCACATTACATAATGGAATGGTTCTCGATTTTGGAAACTATTATCATGGACATTGTGACACCAAAAACATATTCTTAGTGTCGTGTTTAGAAAAAGTATTATTTTTTCATGTTTGTAAATTTTTTTGTTATTGTATACTATAAATTAATAATAATTCAGTTATACTTGAATTAGAGATATCGTATGTTAGAAATAAATGATGAATATAAAACACATGACTAAAAAATAACCTCATTGTGGAAATATAATTCTTAGAGAGAGAAAATCAAATGAAAATGTTAAAAGGTATAAAAAAATATATTTATACTATTTTGAGACAAAATGCTTTGGTATTTTTTCATACTCTCTTATAATATAAAATCACCACGAAACATTTAGGTGATAAATTATATAGATCCAAAAAAACTATTAGAAATAGTTTAAAGAGGTAAATATGATCATTTAAAGTAGAATATAAGGGTAAATTATTTTAATGCATGATTTTTGTTATCATTATTTTATATACATATTTCTAATTGATGAATTTTAAATGATATTTTCAGGACTTATGATTTTTCAATACATATTTTATTACAACACATTTAATTTTCTTTCATCATAGTAGTACAACACAAAAACAAATTTACAATCACTAGAAAAAATATACCTAGTAATGTCTATAATTATATATAAAGTGTAAAAAACTGAGTATTGTTAGAATAAATCATTCATTGGTAATATATTATTGAGTTATATTCATTAAAAAAATATCAGGTAATTTTTCAGTCAAAAGGAAAAGGATTTATTTGTAACCAAATTGGATTTTCAGGAATTATATGGTTTTATTTAAAATCATTGTTTCCAAATTATAGAATATTAATTTTAAAAAAAGAACTTTATTTTATATTAATAATTTAAAAAGTATATAATGATGGATATTTTATAATTTTTTGAAAATATTGATTTTTCAAAAAATAGTGAAAATAAAAATTTTTATTGAAAATTTTATCTTATTTCTAAGTTTTTTAAAAGTAAAATTATATTTTTATTAGTTTTAAAACGACTTTAGTTCCTTTGGATTATATAAAATCCAATTATAGTGTTTAAAATTAATTTTAAAGATGATTTTATTAAGAAAAAACATTCATACTTAAAAAAGACATTTTTTTCAAAATCTAATTTTCATCACATTTTATTGGTTTTGTTTTAAATTTTGTTATACTACTTATGTGTTTTGAAAATTAAAAAATTTATTACAAATTTGGAATCATTTGGTCCATATTTGTTGAATATGTTTTATTTAGTTTTGATCAATATGAATTGTAACCTTAGTAATTTTTATACTCTAATAAATATAAAATAATGTAATTAAAGTTAAAAATAAAAGGATAAGGACTATAAAATAACTCTAATGATTTAATAAATTTTATTTTATTATTATATTTTCTCCATATTCATCCAAGTTTATAATATATTGCCTTTTTCAATGTGGTTATGATTATAAGATTAATATTATTTTATTTCAAGAAAAGTAAAAAAAACATACACTCTTGTTTTTAATGACAATAATATTTTTAAAGTAGTGATAACCAAATGATATAGTTAGTTATAAATAGTATTTTGAAATATAAATTATTTATTTTCATCATGGTAATTTATTTTTAATTTTTATTGAATATATAAATACCTAAAATTTTCACACAATTGTGATGCGATAATTATTCAATTAATGGAAAAAATAAATGATATTAATTTTTTAAGTATTATTATTTTAAAGAACAAATGAGAACAAAAAATTTCATAGATAAATATAAAATTTAATTTATGTAATGAAATCATAATTTGGAATTTAATTTTTTGACTTTTTGTTATTAAAGTCAATATAAATGAATAGTTATAAAATTGACATTATTAATATTTTATGTAAATAATATTTTATTGAATGATATAAAATTACTATAAATACTCTCTTCATACTAGTGATCTGATTACGGTTGAAAATATAAACCATTTTACATTTATTATTCATTTTTTGTTTATGTTATCTATCATAACCCTCAAGAAGTAAAACCATTGTTATAATGGAATGTATGAAAAGGGTTAATGGGGGTTAAAAAGAGATAAGGGTGACGATGTAATAAAATATTGTAAAAATTTTATTTAATGATATTATTTCTATTAATAAAAATATTATATTTCAATATTATCAATTTTTATCAATTTTTAAATTATAATTAATTTATTTTAAATTAAATTTTTCATAAATTTCAAGAGTTCCCCTCCCCTCTCTTATAAACGGGAAGCACTTATTCTCACTTAATTACACTTAAAAAACCAATTTAGTTTTATGAATATCTATCCAAATCCATTTATAAAGTCTAAACTAATATTATAGAGGTCTTATTTTTGAAATAATACCAATATTATAGGTTTTAAGGTGATGTAAAACATGAGATTTTCCAAAATAGATGTATAGTTTTTTACCACATGATTTTATTTTATTTATTCTTACACTTAAAATATTCTTGAACCATGTTTAAATAATTAGAAAATAATCCTAAATTTACCAAGATACTATTATATTAATTTAATGACCTATATCCATATCCATCATCAAATGTGAAACAAAACCATCATTCGTATTTACAGAAGAATAACGTTATTCGAACTGATGTAATTCATTTTCCATCATCATATCTCATGAATAGACTATAATGATGTAATTATTCTTTATATATATATATATGATATTAAAAAATATTTATCATTCTAATAAATATAATTTATCATTTACATTTTTAACATTCCATTCACTGAAAAATGATAATATCATTTGTGTGTATGTGTCTCCACAAAGCGATGCGATTCATTTTTTATCACCACATGGCATTGATGATATATATAAGTATATATATAAAAATAATATGATATTATTATAATTATAAGAATATAAAATAATATTTACCTTCTTTCCATAATGATATTTGAAAAAGAGAAACATTACTCATGCATAAGTATGACTTACCGTCTTCATGATTGTAACGTAGTTCATTTTTCATAACCATATTTAATGGATGGAATTAAAAGTATAATTAATACATAAAAATGATTATTATTTCATTATTATTATTTTATAGATGATATAATAAAGACCTATTTGACCACATTCATCATATCTAATTAATTTTATATTTATGAACTGAATTTCAACAAAATATTCAACGTAAACTCGACAGATTAAGTAGTTGTTATAAAATTGTAATAAGTGAGATAAATGGTATAATAAAATTGAAATACCTTTATCAAGAAATTAAGTAATTAACATAATTATATAATTTTTTTAGGATAAAGATGTGATGATTTAGACGCAAGATAAGAGACTTTCTTTAAAAAAAAAATTAGATTTTAATGTTTCCCTTAAAAATCTATTTTTCATCCATTTTTATTTTTTTAAAATTATTTTATAAATGTATTTATATGTAAAAAAATAACTATAATGGAAATTTTATGTATCTTTTTACTTTATTTCAAAAGTTTTCAAGAGGAATATTTTTACAGAATGTTTTTATGTTCTTTATAAAAAGACAAAAGGAATGACTTATTTTACCGTATACGATGACAAAGAATTTTATGGCCGTTGTAGAAATTATTTATTTTTGGATTAAATTAAAATATTTCATGTTTTATTAAAATAAAAAACCCTTTTACTCTATTCTAGTTATTTTCCAAAATGGGGTTTAAAATGGATCTGATATTTTATTATCTTGAAATATTTTCTTATAGATGTAAAGAATATTTTTATTAGTGTAATGTTAGAAATTAATATATTTTATGTGTTGTAATTAAGTAATGGTTTAGAAGAATTTTTTTTATTATGGTGGGTTCCATTATAAACCAATTCCATGTCGTAAAATTATTAACCAATGATGGGTGGATCTCTGATAAACTAAGGATAGGTGGGTATGGATAGCCCTCCAATTCATTAGGTATGGAATTTGAGAGTATGAAAATTATATTTTTATGAATGATTGTAAGTGTGATATGGAAATTATTTACCATGTAACCTAGATTTTTTATCTATTATTACTATTGTGTTATTTTTGGAATATTATAATTTATAAAGGTAATACAATTATCTTATTTTTAAAGGAACATATATGCTACTTTGTAAGGATGAAAAGTATAACATTGTGAAAAATGTTATTATGAGTTTCTCATGTTATCAATGAAACCTTATGATTTTTATTTTTTCTTTTATGATTAATTATGAATTTTTAATGAAAATATTTAGGTAGAGAAGGTGATTTATTTGTTAAGAAGAATTTTATTTTGAGTCAAATTTTTATATTTAAAAGGGACTTTTTAATATGTATTCAGGGACTAATGATTTATTTATTTATTTTTTATGTCCCCTACTGATATTTTTGTGATAATAAAATATTATAAAATTTTATCAATGGTTTTAAGGATGTTTAATGTAAAATAAGAAGTAATTTTGAAATCCTTGAATATTTTTCATGGAAAAGAAATGTGTTTCATTTTAAATGTTTTATATTATGGGGAAAATGGATACTGATTTGAAGTAAAAAATTTATAATACATGGATTTTTTATATAATATTTAATTCATAAAACTCTTAAAATATAATCCTAAAATATCTTTCGGAATGTAAGAAAGTTAATTCGAGTTTAAAGTCATTAGAATATATAATTTCCAATGTTGGATCATCATAATTAATATCAAATAAAGGTTTAGATAACTTTAGAGGTTAGGATATTGTTAATAGAATGAAATTAAAAAATTTAAATTTATAGTTAAGTTCAAATTATATTGCATTTAAATATTACCAAGTCGATTTATCTAAATTATGTCTATTAAAAATGGATTTTTATGGAGAAAACAGAGAAACTGAAGTAAAAAGGCATTAATGGGATGTTATTCGTCTTAATTAGAAACATGGAATGGTTGAAATTGGATCAGAGCATTTTTTTTATAATAATTGATTAGTAGACACTTGATATAAATAGTGTTGGTATCTATACTTTAGAATAAATAGATTTACCATAGAGGAAATTATCAATTGATGGGAATATTATAAGAGAAAATCCTCAAGAATGAAATGGATCTTTGAATCCTATGATATCTAATGGATAAATTAATGATTTGGAGAATATATTCATTGTTAGTGGTTTTTATAACATCAAAATTAATTATTTAAATTTACCATTTTGAATTTGAATCCAATCAATGGTGGATAATGGATAAGAATTACAAATAATGTGAAGAGATTGATAGCTTGGAATGAGATGAAATTAAAAATGATTTATTTGAGATATATTTTACTATGGTTGTTCATATTAGGATGGAAAATAAACTCTTGTAATTGAGATAAAGTGATTATGATTTATTGGTTGTGTATAAATAAAACTTCACCCACTTGGTAAGGTTTGTACCAAACTTTATCTGATATCATGATATTAAAATTAATTACTTTTACTCATGATTGAGGCCAAGATATCAAAAGGAATTGGATTCCCCTTAGTTTAAAAGTGATGATAAACTATTTTGATGTGATGAGAGGGTAGAAATGTATTTTTAAAATGATTATTTATTCTATGTTAACAATAAGAATAAAAGGTATGGATGATAGGAAATGTGGAAGAATTCATCAAATAAGTCCAGAGGTAATAAAATTAAGTTCCCATCTTCTGACAAGTGTGGTGAAAAGAACCTTGATGAAATTAATATGATATCTATAAAGTGATTTCAATGAGGAATGTTTCAAAATATGATTCTTGAATAAAAGGAAAATGATCATAAAAATACAGAAAAGTTGGTGGTAAGATTACATAATTTTAATGATTTTAGAAATTATTCTAACATGTTCCCAAAGTTAGTTACATGGACTAGAAATCATTAAGATTGAAAGTAAAATAGTTTAGAAAATATTTTTCTACTGCTATGTGTTTTTATGGGAGATTAGTTGAAGTGGTGATAGATATGTTAATGGTTTATTCTAATTATTCGAAACCCTGTTTTACTCTAGATCTTTACATTCATTTATTTCTGAGAAAATTTCAATTAAATTGGGAATATCCATTCAAAAATGTATGATAGATGTTTTGGTGAAAAATCAAGCTGGGAATATTAAAGAAACAATGATTTATAGGTATCTTCATATTGTGATATGTGGAATGGTCCATAACAAAAATATTTCTAGACTACCCATGGTATAATTTGATATTATATTGGGTATGGATTAGATTTCAGTATATCACGATAAGATATATTGTAGGGATGTGGAATTTTTGTTCAATGATTTTATTCAATTGATACCCTAACAATAAGTTTATAAATTGATTATAAATGGTATTAAACATTACTTTTAACACATCATTGAAAGGAAAGAAACCATTTATATTAGTGATGTCCCAATAGTGAATGAATATATGGATGTCCTTCTTGAAGATTTATTAGGTGTAATTCATAAAAAACATTTTGGGATTACTAATGACTTAGTATCCAATTATAATAATATTTCATAACCCCCTTATATAATGACTTATGTAGAACTATTAAAATTGAAAAATAAATTGTAGGATTTATTAGATAAAGTTTTCATTCATCTTATCACTTCTCTATTGGGTGTTATTGTCTTTAAAAAAATAAATATGGTTTAATGAGACTTTGTGTTGATTATAGATCCTTAAATAACATCACTGTTAAGAACAAGTAAATTTTAATCATATCAATGATTTATTTTATTGACTATAAGGTGAAAATTACCTTTTGAATATTGGTCAAAGGTTGGGGTACCAATCGTTATAGAAGATGGAGGAATATATACCAAAGACTACATTTCATACTAGATATGGACACTATAGTTTTTTAGTTTTACCCTTTGGGTTTTCTAATACTGAAGTCGTATTTATGGATTTAATGAATAGATATTTCCATTAGTTATTGGAAATTTTGTTATTGTATTTATTGACGATATATTTTTATATTCTAAAATTCATGATGGAAATTAAAGAAACCTAATAATTGTTTTGTAATCCTTAAAAAAATAAGCTATATGGAAAATTAATTAAGTGTAAATATTGGTTATAAATGATTTATTTTCTTAGTTATGTTATTTATAATCATGGAATAACTGTTGAACCTACTAAAATAAAAGTTATTGAGGAGTGTACAAGTCCTCCATATCTCATATAGATTCATAGTTGTCTTGGATTAATGGGTTAATACAGATGGTCATTTGAAAATTCTTCTCAATTTTGTATCATACTAACTTTGTTAACTCGAAAAGGATTTAAGTTTATATATATGAAATAATTTCATAATTGTTTTTAGGGAAAAAATAGAAAATTAGTGAATTATATAGTTTTGTATTTTACCTCTAGGAGTGGTAAACATATCATTAAAAGTGATTCTTCTTTGAAGGTTATTGGTTCTATCATGATGAATAATGATTGGGTAATTTCATATGCTTTATGGAAACTAAAATATAATGTTTAAAATTATCCCCAACATGATATGGAATTATATACTATGGGTTTTTATTTAAAAATGTATAGGTATAATTTTTATGGAGTAAAGTGTGAAATATATACTGATAATATAAGTTTTAATGATATATTTAATCAGAAAGAGTTGAACATGAGGTATAAATGTTTTTTGAAACTGATTAAGGATTATGATTTCACAATTAATTATCATCCTAAAAAATAAATCAATTTAGCTGATGCTTTAATTCAGAATAATAATAATGCATTAACCATGTTATGTTTAGAACATGACCCTTAGATAAATGATTTAAGGATTTTTTCCTAGAAGTTATGGATGAAGGTACATCATCTTTTTATTTCAAGTTTCCATATAGTCATCTCTATAATAACCTATAATTTTCATTCATAGATAGAACATATTAATAGATAATTATTATTACATAACATAATGATCCATGTCAGAATCATATAGTTCTACTGCATTAGGAATCATGGACACATAAACAACTTGTTCATAAAAGATTGACATTATCTCCCACCAAGTTCTTTTTAAATATCACCCTTCTTATACATGTCATACTTGTTACCTTTATTCATAACTTGGGGAAAGTAAACATAAGGGGTGAGCATAGATTATCAATAAGTGTAAATAAGGGAGATATCAATGATCAATTGAAAATACCATAAACATAAGGGAATGAGAACATAAGAATAACATTTTAAAATCAAACCCAACATATTATATATCAACAGATTTATTAATATAATAAATCATGGATGTTCATAAGACATTAATCATAATGGAATCAAAGAATATGATCCATGATATAATAACATTGGCGTAAGAAATAAGTTTTTGATATAAATATAAGCATAGAAAATTATTTCTTTAGTACTCAAGGATTATTTCTAATACTATCATTATAGAATGGGTGCACTCCCCAAACTATCTTAGTAGTCAAGGTTCACTTCTAAGACCATCATAGTGGAAAAATCCCCCTACAAAACTGTGTTCACCCCTATTCTAGTCCTATTTATCTATGCGATATCAATATTTTCCCAATGTTTTCAAGGAAGATATAGGTCCAACTCATCACATATTGAAAATTATAAAAATGTGCGTCACAATATCAAAAAAAAATTCATATCAAAACATATGAAAATATGGGTTTCATAAACATTTCATCATAGTACATCCCATAGAAAAATAATATGATTTATAAACATTTATTCATTTCATCATATCATAACCTATGGAAAATTAATTGGTTTCATAAAAATATTTTCATAAACATAAACCATCTAAATAAAGAGTAAGTATTACATCCTTGTATCATATCACTATTAAAGAATAATTGAAATCAACAGCAGTTTTCTTTGATGAATTTAAATACCGTTAAAATATCATTAAAAAATTCTCGAAGTACATAACCATTCCATTTATAAATCAATTATTTAAAATATAAAATTTTCAAAAATATTATAGAAAACATTTTTTTAAAATAAAATAGGAAAATTATAAAGGATGCTTCAATTCATTGATTATTCATGATGTTGGGAAATTTCATTCATTCGCTATAAGTTAAATTAATACATTCCTTTTACACTTTTGTAAAAAAAAATCAAAAAGGACCTTATTCAAAAAATGAAAAGAAAATTCATTTGGAACCACTTTATAAAAATTAAAAAACAGGAATTAATGAATATATATTATCATAATTTAATATTTCAAATCTTATATAATTTTTTTATAGAAAACATGGATATCAAAATAAAAAGGTTTTTTTTGGTGGAAGTGATAAAAAAGTTGATTTTTCTTTATAACATTTTTTTATATATTGAGTACTTAAGGTAATTAAAATGAAATTAAAACATGAATTATTTGAAAATAAACATAGTATAAAAAAATTATATGTTTTCTTGATTGGTAAATCATAATATTTCATCCCCATAAGCTTAATCATAAACAATCTAGACAAAAAAAATGAAATTTTAACATAAAAAACGTACCATGTTGGAAACTTTTGATGCATAAGTACAATAAAATAAATACAACTAAATTTATTTTTAAATACCCATAATTTTAATAAGAATAATGATTAAAGTAATTAATGGTATATATATAGACAACATAAAAGAAATAAGTGGTGTATAAGTTATGTGTCCCATAAAAATAATAATGAGACCAAAATCTCTCACCTTAGGCCTGAAATCCTTCATATACGTTAGAATATATTGTATAATAAATATTTATTTATTATAAATATACTATATAACCATAATAACATATATAATACCATATATTATATATTTATATCTTTTTATCACCTGTTAATTAATAAAACTTTATTAAAATCACAATTCCAGGTGATATTTGCTTCTTTTTTCATGTATGTTATAGTTAGGTAGTTTTGGTAATTTTATTTTGATCATGGTGAAATAAAATCCATAATTTTTATATTTATATAAATATAATACATATTTATTATATACATGTTTAGTTTCATTCATAAAATTAGAGATAGACAAATGAATTTCACTATTCCTGGAGATAGTAGGCCGTATATACACATGAACATTATGTTCATTTTTGTGACTGATGAAATGAAATAAATTTAAATAATAAATAACATTTAAAGAATCATTATAATATCATATATATCCTACATATTCATTATATCCATCCTTATTACCATACAATTTAAACATATATGAAAAACGAATCATGTTGCTTCAGGGAGGTGGTAGTCCACATATACGCACTATCGACATTATCATTTCCCAATTATTAGGATAGAATGAAGTTATATATGATATTATAATTTATGAAGTATAATTATTTCATAATAAAAATATGTAAACAATAAAACAATCCTAATAAAAATCATTATGTAGGTTTCGACTGTAGTTGCAGCGCGGAAGCGACGGTGCCCAACATTGATTTTTTCTATATTTAATGAAAAATTTGAGATATATGCAATGATGAACACCAAGATCCACAGAATTGAATAAAATAATTATGAAAAACGAATTAAAACTCGGAAAAAATAGATATTATCTACATATGTTGTTAATAATTAACTTAATTAAATAATAATTACCTCTAAGTTTATTCTTTCTTTGTTGATGTGTCCAAGCACAAATCTACAGTGCAACGCTATTTATTTGTAGAATACAAGTGTAGGAGTCCCCTAGTAGTTATCCACATGTGTTCCGTGAATCTTTGAACATTTCTATAGGAGTCTCTGGGTGCTACCTTGGAAGATCCTTGTATTTTTATCATCCACCTTCGATCGCCTTGAGAATCACATCAAAAGTGTTCTTGATCTAGTGGTGGAGTATCTATCTTGTTCTTGAGAGTGTTATTAGAGAGGGTTGAAATATATAGGTTTGAGATCTTTTCTCCAATTCAGTGTGCACACTGATTTTTTTTCAAGGTCTTTTGGCTAAAGAGAGAATAATATAACAGGGCATCAGTTTCCCTAGGGTAATATGAAACTAATTTTCATAGTTGCCTTTAATAATTTCACTAATTCTATTGAAAACCCCATGCCAAATAATAACACCAATATTATTATTTCATGACATTCACTTAACTTTCGAGTTATAAATAAATATTACATAATCAAATAATATTCAATATTATTATTCTTCACTGGAACCTTAAACTCGGTCCTCCAATCCTCCTTAATATTTATCACGTCTTCAATAATGACTATTTATTTATTAAATAAATATAGTTACCTTTTTTCCTAAAAGATAAATAAATATTATATTTAGTAAAATAGAAAATAAATATTTATTAATTATTCCACACAAAAAATATTCTCTAGATTAACTAGTGACAGAATAAATGGGATCAAGCATATATGAATAATTATTAATCCTTGATAGGGAATAATGTTTATTCAAATTGTGAAATAATATATTATTTAAATATGATTCTAGATAGAATTAGTGTGTGACACTCTTGGAATCTTTCACATTGGCATTAGGTGGAGGAGACTAAAGTCCAAGGTTAGCATCTTACAACATGCTTAGTCACCTATAGAGAACTAAGTTAACGTTTCAATGACATGTCACCTCATTCGAACGTATAATGTGTTATATAATCCCTTTATCACAATATCTCTAATCGAGTAGGTTTCTTTCCATCTCTATCAACCTATATGCTCGATATCTCTTTCATTGACTTTCTAGATATAGAACTTGCCTACTGATCACTATGTCCATTGATTTATTTAAGCTAGATAATTTTCATCAAAGGGTCTAAGATATTATCTTCTGTTAATGAATAGAAGGGATAAATCCTTTCTTGCATTATTAATTAATTTAATATTACTCATGATGCACCCAACACATCCTACCTCAATAGAAACATATGTCATCATAGTTTTCATCAATACATCTAATTGTGTGACTCATAATACTCATTAATAATAATCTTAAGGTATAATTACCAATACACACATATGCAGATATGAACATCCAATGACACACAGAAATGTGTATTTCCTACTAGAGGGTCTTGTTCTCATAATATCCTCCTAGAAATTACCAAGGATGCACACCATGAGAAGGTCCCTCAACATCCTATGAGTATCCACAATTGATAGCCTCTATCATTTATTTCCCTTCAAATGATATCATCCGACCATAGAAACTATATTCACAAATAGTGTCTTACCACTTCTGGGTTCTCATCATAGTGGGGAACTGCTATGACCTTTTTGTGCCACAATAAATCATGGGACATTATCATATACAATGTTATGTATAAGAAAAATCATGATGTGATGTGGAATTTACTAATACTCAAAAACAAGAATATAAGTTATCATAAAGTAAAAAAAAATAGATCTTGGGAACCAACTCTAAAAAACTCCCACTCCCACTGCATCTAACAACTAACAACCTTCTATCCACTAGCTATCACATGATAATCATGCTTCTACTAAGATAGTAATTTATTCAAGGGTTCAACCATATTATCATCTGTGGATACTATTCTCACTACAACTAAAATACTTTGATAAAAATACCTCAAGAGGTAATACTTTTGGAGTTTGTTCTTTGTCCATTGATGTGACCTTGTCTTTTTTACAAGATCCACTGTTATAGTATTATTATAATACAATGGGACATGGTTTTACTTCTAGTTACCACATAATGATCTTAGAAAATGTTTTGAATCCATATGTATTCGTTGGATTTATTAGAAGTGACTATGTACTCGAACTTCACTATATAATCAGTAACAACTGACATCTTTTAACTCTTATAGCTTATAGATCCTCTATTGAGAAAAAAATATCCTGATTATGAATTTAGATAATTCTAATCCATCTAGAAACCTAAAACATCATACCATTTGATAAAAATATCCTGAACCCCTCTATTCACATGGAACATATTCTTAGTTCTTATCAAATACTTAAGGTTTGTCTTAACAACAGTCTAATACTGTTCTTATAGATATTCTTGATATCTTATTACCATTCTCAATGCATAGGGAACATTGAGTATAATATATATAATGGAATAAATTATTGATCATATAACCAAAACATATGGGATCTTACCCATTCTATCATTCTCCCGTTGTTTTAGGGGAGACATTTTTTAGAAAGATGTAATCCATGTGGCACTGGAACCAATCCCCTCTTGGATTGTTTCATACTAAATCTTCATAGAATCTGGTCAATATATGTACTTTGGATTAGACCAAGAAGCCTCTTGGATGTATCATGAATGATCTGGACCCTTGGAATGTAGGCTTCTTCTCCTAATTCCATCATGGAGAAGAAATGGTTCAACCAGTCCATAAAAAATTGTACGAATGGTATGTCATTTTTAATAAGTAATATGTCATCAACATATAATTCTAGGAAAACGAATACATTTCCATTAAAGCCTTTGTAAACACATGACTCACATTAATTTTTAATGAAGACAAATTCTTTTATAGATTCTTAAAGTCGAATGTTTCATGACGAAGATTTTTTCTCCAATCCATAAATGGATCTATGCAACTCGAAAATCCTTTTCGAATAACCTGGTGTCACAAAACCTTCTAGTTGTGTCATATAGATATATTATAGAAGGTTCCCATTTAAGGAAAGTAGTTTTGACGTCAATCTACCAAATATCATAGTCATGGAAAGCTCATATGGAAAATATTATTATGGTAGATTTAAACACGGAATTTGGTGAAAATGTTTCATCATAGTCAATCCATAACGTTGTTTAAACCCTTTAGAAACTATTGTTTAATTATAGCTACTTAATTTACCTTCTATGTCCAGTTTCCACTTGAATACCGATTTACTTCCAATAGGCTTTACATCAACTGTTACATTGACCAAAACCCAAACTTGGTTCTAATACATTGACTCCATATTAGAAATAATAGCTTCTATCCATATTGAAACATTTAATCTCTCTACTACCACCTTTTAGGAGAGGGGTTCATCATTCTCCAACAATAATGGATTACTAGCATGAGTGACTAAAAAACCATATCACTATAGTTCTCTTACATCTCAGACACTCCTATGCATTACTTTTGTTTCTTGAACTACTTCTTCCATGAGGACCAATGAAACTAGTTCCTATACCAACTCCTATACATCTTTAGCATCAACTTCATCGAAGTCAATATTTATCCCACTATCATATTTTAGGATCTTCTCCCTCTCATGAAAGATGACTGGTCTGGTGATAATCAATTTCTGGTCGGAGGGGTTCTATAAGTAGTATCCCTTTACTTCCATTGGATATGATATAAATATACACCTCATGCCTCAAGGTGCTAGTTTGATTCCTGACAAAACCATAACAAATTCCTCACATCCCCATACATGTGTATGTAATAAAATGGGTTTCTTTCCAATCCATAGCTAAAATAGAAATAAATTTTACACTTTAGTTTGTACTCGATTTAATGTATATGCCGCATTTTGAAATGCATATCCCTAGAAGGATAATAGATTATATTCATGAATCATCATCGAGATTTACATTTTTGAAATGGTACGGTTCCTCCATTCACTAACACCATTCCACTATTGTGTATAAGGTAGAGTGATTTGAGATAGAATCCCAAACTCCCGTAAAAATTCGATGAACTCTTGGTTAAGATATTTTCTATCCCGATCTGATTGAGGCTTCTTTATCTCTTTACCAAGATGATTCTCTACTTAATTCTTGAATTCCTTCAATTTCTCAAAGGACTTGTACTTATTACTCATCAAGTAAATATATCTATATCTACTCATGTCATTATTAAAACATTTGAAGTAAGAATATCCACGTATAACCTCTACTAGAAGTGGTCCACACACATTGTTTTGTAACAATCCTAGAAGATATGTGTCCCTTTAATCCTATCCAAAAATGGTAGTTTGGTCATTTTTCTGTGTAAAAAATAATGAAATCTATCAAGTGGTTTTAGATAATAAGAGTCTAAATATTCATCTTGAAATATGTTTGTCCAACACTTCCATTTACATGACCTAGGTGGGGATGCCACAACTGGGTGTTATATGAGCCGTGTAAACCTGATTCTTTATCGATTTCCAAAACTAGTTTTTCATAATTTAGTAAATAAAAACCACTATTTAAATGTTCCATATGATAACATATGTTGTACTTATAAAAAAACAAATTATATGTTAAAATTTGAAAATAAACCCATCTGTATTTAAACATGATACATATATTATCCTTTTGGTAACATTAGGTATATAATAAAAATAATGTAAAAGAAAAATCATTCTTGTCAGAAATGAAATCCGGTACTCACTAATGGAAAGAGCTACCAACTTCACATCATAGGCTGCTCATAGATCCACCTCTCCTCTATCAGTTTTCTAATATTTACATTGTCCCTAAATTTGAATAAATATGTCATCACCACAAGCGGTATATAATACCCAATGTGTAGAAATGGAAATATTACACTCAATAACGAACACACATTTTTCTTCCCCTTGCATCTGGGTGCAGTTCCTCTTCCAATGGATCAACTTTACATATGAAAACATACTACATACTTTTACTTGCCGTACATTTAGATCTTCTTCTTCTTATTCGAATGGTGCTCGGGGGGATTTAGACTATTTATATGTCTAAGGCCCCTTTTCCTTGTTCTTTATGTTCCTATTCATCATTAGGACATCAGGTTTTTTATACCCCATGTCCTTATCCAATTGTAAAATAAAGTTCATAAGATCTAATACACTCTTATCTTTATTTATTATAATATATTTCACCATAAAACTAGAGACGATCTTGGGTGGGGATGAAAGTATGAGATCTATATGCAACTCATCTAAGAATTTAATCCCTAGGATGTCAAAATGATCAATGTAGCTGACAAGATTGACTACATGAGTCCCAAATGGCATAGAAATTTCATGATCAGTCATGAAAAAATAATTGGAGATTTCATACCTCTCTTGTCTCGCCTTATCTTCATAGAGATCCCAAAGGCGAGACATCATGCTATAATAATCCATTTACACATGTTACTTCAAGAGCTCATTGGACATGGATGACAGCATGAAGCAATAAAGAACTGTAGTATCATTAAAATTTTTCATGTACAGATAGATCTCTTCATCACTTGATTAATTTCCAAGCACAACTTTTAAAGGTTATTCCTATAAATACATTTTCCTTTCATGGTGAAGGATGAATCATAGGTGCACTTGTCACTCTTGGAAATTAGTACCAATGAACAGGTTTTCCTTCTCGGGTATGGATAAAAACAATATGTTTTATGTCATTTTTTGAGGCTATTTATACAAATAATATGAGATGAATTTTAGTAATTTATCTGATAAAATATAGACGAATAAATAAATATTTTATTTATTAGTCTCCTACTACTTTATCAAAACCTAATTGCCCTCACCGTTGGCTTCAAAATATCATGTTACTTGGATAGTCATATAAAAATTTCCAGTTTTATACTTATTATTACCACACTATTGGTTGGTAAAGAAACTTAAAATGTTTAGGCATGCATTCCTAATTCCAACTACATTAACTCATAGATCCTTAATCTGTTGAGTGGACTCCCCAATCTGGAAATAATTAATTTATATTCCCACAAAATTTTGATCTTAGTAAAAGAAAGTCATCTTTGGCTGTCAACCCTTCAAGTAAACAATGTTAAGTCAACCCAAAACCTCAAATTACAATTCCATGATAATTGAAAGCACCCAAACATTGGCCAGTCAAGCACTATAAACTATGGTTTGATTCATTCCAATGTAATGGAAAGATATACTGACCTAATATTTTATTGAGGAATTTTATCATTTTTGCATAAATTGACAATTATTATTTTTTCACATGATTTTCAATATTAAGTGGGATATGATTAAGTGAATAACCATGTATTAGATAATAATTTCTCATAAGTCAGTTTATTTTAGTTCCATCATGGCTAGTTGTTAATTCATTAATTATGTGATCACGACAAAACATCCATAATGAAAAACCATGGAACTGATAGAAATAAAATAAAGGGTATGAACTTGATATTTTTCTAATGTTCAGTTTAACTAGTGATTGATAAACTAACCACTTACCTATAGAAGATCACTTTCAACCTTTTAAGATTCTTGTTTATAGATTTCCACCTATCCCCCTTTGTATATCCATAGAATGGTTTCTCCCATGATCTATCATGAACTGACTCCACTAGCATAGGAGTTCCATCCATTACATATGGTTTTACTTAAATGTAAGTGAAGGGTAAAGGGGGTTTTACAAGAAAGAATCCATGGGTACATAGACCCTAAATATTAATGAGGAGATAAAGCACACATGCCAACAATTTCATTTAATAATAAATTAAAAGGAAACCAATCCCATACAAAGGTCTTGTCTAGTTCATGATCATCTACATGCATTTAATGAATTACAGATTTAATAAAAATATCATCAAATTATTTAATTATTCTTATTTAAGATAAATCACACTCAAATCGTTTAATTATTATCTTTAATTAATCAATCTTTTTATCTTATTTCTCTTTCTAAATTTCCATGAGATTCTTATCCATTATAATTTTAAAAAAATTAATATTAATTTAAAATTAAAATTGTACATAAATATACCTTGGAGGTAACCTATTGAATACCCATCCAAATATACTCAATATGTATTATAATTGTATACATTTATTTTTTGTGGCATATAACATGCACGACCTATCACGTACTTTCTTGACATGTACTTTACAGATGATTACATGAATTACATGAATATTAAGTAATGATTCATGTTTTAATACACGAAAAATAATAACTGTAATAGAAAATACAAATGATATTAAGATATGAACGTTATCCAGATATTAAAGTTTTAATTCATTGTAATTTGGTAATAGTACACGGTGTGTTCCGATCTACATTTTATGTACTACCTTCACCGTCTAATTCCTTGGGAATTATCATGGGATGTGTAATTTAGAATTATTAGAGTACACGATGTGTCCAGTGGTACAAACGCCATGTTTACTCTATGTTACATGGTCACCGGTCGGTTAATCAATGTATGGGATATACTACCCAAACTTATCCCAAAAGGGACTACAAGTCTTGTCCAGTTAGCCACACGATTTGTAGTCCAGGTGACTATGTTCTAATTTTTCCTGGTCAACACACATTATAAGAATTATCTCTATCGCATGTCTTTAATGCACCCGAGTTGAGTAGTTTTAGAATTAACTCTTGGTTCTTTAATCACAATTACACGTTGTGTAACTACGGTTACATGGTGTGTACTATTTTATTATTTAGGTAGAATCCTTAGCACCTTCAGATGAGTTCCTCGATTTTATTTTAATCATAAAATTGGCAATTTCTGATCGATTTGTGAGAAATGGTAGAGGAAGAAAATATATCTCATAATTCAGATTAAAAGAATGATTAAACTTCACTTGAAACCCTAAATTATTAATGTGTAAATAACCAATGAATTTAAATAATTATAAATAATATTATGCCTCATCTAATACCACTTGTAGGTTCTGAGAGCAGTAGATTCATGGGAGGGATAGTTCAAAACTTCTATTTTTTCTATATTCAATGTACAATCTAGGATCTATGTGATGAAGAACACCATGATCCAACGAATTGAATCATAGAATTAAGAAAAAAGAATAGAGACCTGGAACAAAGGGAGAGGATAAATTTATATTGTTTATAATTAATTTAATTACATAATAATTACTTATAAGGTTATTCTCTATTAATTGTTTCATCTGGGCATAGATTTGAAGTGCACCACCATTGCGTTATATAATCCAAGTGTTTGATTCCTCTAGTAGTGATCCGCATGTATTCCACGAATTTCCCTACATATCCGAAGGAGTCTATGGGTAAAAAAATGGAAGATCATTATTCTTGAATCATATTACATAGATCACCCTAAGAACCTCTTCCAATGCATTCTCCTTGATCCAGTGGTGGATGATCTCTCTATTTTTTTAAGAGTATTCTTGGAGAGGGATGACTCTCTAGGCTTGACAACTTTT
Organism: Viscum album; assembly: GCA_963277665.1. NCBI lineage: Eukaryota > Viridiplantae > Streptophyta > Magnoliopsida > Santalales > Viscaceae > Viscum > Viscum album. The sequence goes on from OY728119.1 coordinate 651,345,660, forward strand.
CTCTAATTTATTGTGCACATCAATTTTCTTGGTTATTTATTTTGGATAATGAGAGAATAATATAACAGGGATTTTATTTCACTAGGGTAATAATAAAATAATTTTAACAAATTCCTTTAGTTATTTTATTAATCCTAGTGAAACCTATATGTCAAATAATAATATAAATATTTTTAATTCATGACATGCGCTTTACTTGTGAGTTATAATTAAATATTATTTAATCAAATAATTTTAAATACTATTATTTATCACTAGACCATTAAACATGGTCTTATAATCCTCCCCAATATTTATCACGTCATGAATACTGACAATTTATTTATTATATAAATATCAATACATTATTCACTGATAAATTTTATATATATTAAAATCTGTAAAAAAGAAATTAAATATTTATTAATTATTCCGCCCACAATATATTATCTTGAATAACTAGTTACATAATAAATGTGGTCTGGCATACATGAATAATTATTAAACCATGATTGGGAATAATATTTATTCAACATGTAAAATAATAAATTATTTAACTCATATTCAGAATATACTTAGTGTGTGACCCTCTAGGCCTCTTTCTCAGTGGCATTAGGCGGAGTGACATAAAGTATAAGGTTATCATTTTGAAACATGACAAGGCACCCATAGAGAAATAAGTTAATGAACCATTGAAATGTCACCTCATAAGAACTTTTACCATGTAATATAATTCTTTTATCACAATATCTCTAATCGAGCAGGTTGCATGTCAATGCCATCAACCTATATGATTGATATATCTTTCTCTAAATTTATGGAAATAGAAAATGCCTATTGATCACCATGTCCATGGATTTATTTAGGCTATATTACATTCATAAAAGGTCATGAGATATTATCTTTCATTAAAGAACATAATTGATAAATCCTTTCTCGTATTATTCATTAATGCAATATTACTCGTGACCCACCCAACATATCCTACCTTGCTGTGAACATCTATCTTAAAAGTTTTCATTAATAAATCTAAGTTTATGACTCATAATACAAAATAATAATAATTTTAAAGTATAAGGACCAATACACACATCCGTAGATAGGAACATCTAATGATGCATTGAAAAGCGGATTTCTTACTGGTGGGTCTTGTTCTTATAATATACTCCTAGATATTACCAAGGGCGTACACCATGAGAAGGTACCTCAAAATTCTATGAGTCTCCATACCTAATATCCTATATAGTTTTTGTTCCTTCAAATGATATCATCTGACCATTGAACATATATTCTTGAATAATGTCATAACATTTTCAGGTTCTCATCAAAGTGGGTAACTACTGTGACCTTTTAGTGCGACAACTACTCTTGGGACATTATCACATAAAATGTTACATAGAAAACAATCATGATATGATAAAGAAGTTATTAATATTTAAAACCATGAATATAAGTTATAATAATGTATAATATAAGTTGGTTTCAGGGCACTAACTCGAACACATTAAAATATGGTGATGGGAAATGAATTGTATCACTATGTGGAGATGATAAACCATACGTATACATGGGCGATATTTTCACTTCCCATTTTAGGGAAACATGGATAATAAAGGTGGTTTAATAAAAATAAAATTATTTTAATATATTAAGGATACTTAATTTATTATTTTATTAATAATATACGTGATTTAGAAGAGTTAAAAGAATAATTAAATAGAAAGTGATCGAAAAATGTGATTGCCTCTTCTTTGAAATAACTCATGAAGATCTACTCTTAAGGGCTCTAGGGTTTGTTTTTTTGGAATCCCATTACCGATATTATATATATAGGGAAGTAAATAAGATATCATGTTAGGGTTTGGTTAATCTGGAATGCCCAAAGTGGGGTTAAGTAAAGAATGGATGGGTGCCCTTTTATAATTGAGAGGAGGGGAACTTTTGGAATTTCATAAAATATTAAATTAATATAAATTAATATTTTTGTAGAAATAGATAAAAATTTATAATACTAGAATATAATATTATTATATGTTTTATTACTATAATAAAATAAAATTTGAACTTTTTTAGAGAACATGTTTGCCCTTATTTTTTGTTTTAACTATTCGTTGACCCTTTTGACAATTACCACAATATTAAAATTTTCAACACTTAATGGGATAACAATGTTAATATAAAATGAAAAAGACCCATAAATGGACCATGTATGATTTTTAAAACCATTTTACATTCATGTTTCAAAATATAAGGTCTTTATAAATTTTTATCATTTAATAAAATATTATTTATTATAAAATAAAGTTAATGGTATTTTTAACACTATTCATTTAATTTGAAATTAAATACATCAAGGAAAATGTAAATTTCTTATATAATGTTTTAAAACCAACATAATAAATTATATAGATCTATAAAATTATTGGTTCATATTAAATCATTCAAATTTTATGACTTGATATTTTTAAAATCAATAATTTTAACTTTTTTTGTTAATTGAATAAATATTGTATTAGTGTTGCAGAAATATTTAAGGTAATTATATAATTTATAAAAATATAGAAATAATTTTATATCAATAAAAAAATTTCATTAATTTAAAAAAGATGTTTTTATTCATTCAAAAATATCTTCTGTCCTTATATGGACATATAAGAGTTATTTAGAAGTTAGAGTGACATTTTGTAAAATTCATTCATTTAAGTATTATATATAAAATTTTCATATAAATTAGTCCATTAAAAAAGTAAATTTCAACACTAAAGTGACAAGGTTGTAATTCTAATCATCCAATATAATTTAGGATTAAAATTATTTCCTCATAACATAGTTTTCACCTAAATTTACATAATTTACCCTTTACCAAGGTGATACACTTTACAACAGTTACTATTAATATTAAACAAAAATAAAAGGGATATATTTACCAAATTTGATCCTACTGATTCTAAATACGGGATAAATTTTTTCAAATTCATCATCTATAAGTCACATAAATAAAATATTATATAAGTGTGAAAAACGTGACGAAAACTGATTTTAGAAAAATATAAATTTTAATCATAAAACAAGATTTATTTTTATCGAATTCTTAGAGAAATATTATATTAATATTAAAACAATTATTTAGTATATAATATATAAATTTTATTAAAATAATTCTCCAATAGTTATTAGTTAAATTTATCAAGATAAAAACAATTTCTCTCATAAAAACAGTTTTCAGGAAAATAAGTTTTTACATATATATTTTTTTCATAATAAATTAAACACAGAATTATTTCCAATGAAGTAAATTGGATTTTTAAACGTAAAGATAACTAAATATACCTTCAAACCATTATAAAATAACATATAACGTTTTTACCTTCCTAAAAAAATGTAGTTATCGATAAAAAAATGTATTTTTCAGTATTCATTGGAAAATCAGTCATTTCCAAAAAATATTAGAAATTAATCCTAAGATGATTTTAATATGATGATATAAAATGTTATATTAATTTTATTAATTTTTTAAAATTTACATAAATCAAACATAATATTTTCCCACAAAATAAATTAAAAAAACTTTTTGAAGAAAATATATTTTTGATAAAAAAAATAATTTACTAAAAATTGAATAATTATTTACTAATAATATATCAAAATATTTATATATATTTCATAAATTATTTAATACTATTCATACCCACCAATTTAATTTCCTGGTTATAACTATCAAATTAAATTATATTTTAATTTTATGTTATGGTTCATTTAAACTCAATGTTTCATGTAACATAATCTATAGAAGAAATTAAATTCAATTGGAAAAAATTATTCCATGAAATCCGAAGATGTTACCTTCTCCACCTTTATTAAATTTCATCCTTGTAATTTGAGCTTATGATGAGTGATAAATGGTTTGATATTTGAAAATTACTTTGTTGAAAACCCACATCATAAAAATGGTTAGTAAAACATCCTCTTGACATGAGAGAATGGGTAAACCCTCAATATGTCATTTTCTTCAAATTTATACTTTGGAGAAATATATGTTTTGATCTAATTGATCGACTCACTACTGTTTGTGTCACTAATGTTGTATATTTTTGTTAAATATGCTTCTAAATGTTTGGAAAAGTGTTTGATAGAGTTATTCTATAGAGGAATACATATTTATTCATCTGTCTAGTGTTTTCTCTATGAATTTTTAATGGAATACTATGCATCATGGAATATTGTTTTGTTGCTGCTTTAAATTATTGAAGACCAAACACATATGCCAGTTTCCACTACAACCATAATAAAAACACATGTTTATAAATAAAATCAATATATATTGATTTATTAGATTACCATATGCTTTATATCAATCATTGTGGTGATGGAGTTTCATATTCTCACAATATGTTTTAGATTTTTGGTTCTTTAAAAAAGATCTATAAGGCCAAGTAAAAGCCTTATTGAAAAGGTATTGAATGCCTGTACTCAGTTCTATAAGTCTCCAGTAAAAGGGATTACTATTGAAAATCACCAATCTCATTAAGAGATCATTGGTGGAGTGGACAATGGGGTATTTGTTCCCTAAACCACTATAAATACCCACATTATTTTCTTTATTTGAATTTATCTTTACTCATCTTTAAAGAGATAAGAAAACAATTATTTCATATCAATAGGAACGTTTCAATTATTTTGAAGTTTTTAAATGATCAAAATTCACCATCCCTCTTACATCTTCATCTTATCCATTTAGACCTAAAAAGTGATATTATAGGAAGGGTTCTAGTTTTATATTTCTCATTTTGGAAATCCATGAAAAAATTTCTTTTACCATCTAATATTCACAATTAATATTAACGTTTATTCTCTATTTTTAAATTCCATTTTTAAATATTCTATTATTTATTAGATACAATAAATTTTAAAAAAAAATTGTACTATAGTTGAATTTAAATGGTATATTTTGGATCTAACAATCATGAGTTAAAAAATCAGATGAATAACAGATCTCAAAATGGATGATCTTAAATAAGGTATGTCAATGATTTGTGCTCCTTACATTAATGGTGACAATTGTTTTGTGGAAATATCTCTTAAGTATTTACTTGAAAAAAATTATAATATGAGTTTATTTAAATGTTTTCAATCCCTATAAAATTCCTATGGATGATCTGGAAAAATAGAATGATGATCGAGAAAAAATAATTTGATCTTAATTAAAATTAAATGAATATTATTGTATGTGGTTTAGGTATTAATTAGTTTAATTGATTTTATCAATGTTATACTGAATTTAAGATGTGTAAGACAATTTCTATTTCCTATAATATAATTAATTATATTTTAAAACTGATATATAAACTGAAAAGATAAAATTTTACACTTTCCGAATGCATGATTACAGAAATATCACTCTGATAAATGAGAGATTGATAGAATTTTTCAATAATGTATATATTTTGGGATATCCAATTAAGAAATCTGATAAAGTATTAAAAATAATTAGAGTATCAAATTCTAAGTGGAATCTAATATATGATGCTTTACAAAAATCTATACTATTTAAATAATTTCCAATGAAATAGCTGATTGGAACATGATGATGTATGAAGCTGAAATGAAGGTCAAAGCTTAAAATAATAAAAAAATAAAAATGAGCTAATCTAAAAAATAAAATGTATGAATCATATGATTCATGTTATCCTTATACAAATAAATATTTATCAGTTCTTTTCAAAAGGATTAAAAAACTATGCAAAAAATAAAGAAAATAATTAAAGAAGACAGATGTTGTGAATGCTAAGAAAATTTCACTCATAGCCTCACTCTCCTTTTCTCAAAGATCAACGAAAATACAATTACGAAAGAAAAGGAAATAAAATTATGAATTTTCCTTGGAATTATTATTATGATTCAAATAAATAATATTCTAAAAAATATATGGTTGAGCATAAAAATCAAATGACTTAAATTACAAATCATATTGAAAAGGTACAATCTACTCAATCTCAAAAATATAATTCTAAAAAAAATACTTATGATGAAATAAATAAGTATTTATTTATGATTCAAGGTAAATTTTAATCTTTAAATAAAGACCATAAAAACATATATATTATTATGATGTTATTTTATTAGATAAATAAATTTTGTCAAAACAGATTATATATTTAAAATCGAATTCTTCAAAAATTTCTTGAAATAAAAATTATACTAAAATTAATGGATTATTAGATGGTTTTGATACTTTTAAAAACTTTTATAGTATTATTATTAAAGTTGAAAATTGTTTAAAGAAAATTTAAGGTAAAAATAATATTTAGAAAGGAAAAAATTGAATATGTAGTAATGGTGAAAGGAAAATATTTTAAACGCATTTTTTGTTCCATAATTCTATAGAAAAATAATGAAAAATATTAAAAGTTTTTATGGTCGTGTAAATGTACATGTTGAAAATTATTGTCGATTTAGAAAACATAATTTTTTGGTGAAACATGTTTTTTACTTAAATGAATTATCTAACTTAAATAGTAGAAAATCTATACAAACTAAACATATTAGGTTACCAAAAACCTTAATTGTTAAAACTTCTATTTCCAAAAGAATAGGGTTCCAAATGGAAATTGTATTTGATGTTTTTTATGAATACACCACTGAAATACATTATTAAATCATTAAGTGGTGGCATGAAAAGTAAATGGGAATTTCTATTTTACTAAGGGATTTCTCAACTTTGAAGTATTTAATTATAAAAATTCCATAGAAATTGAACTAATAATCTAGGAAGTATTTCATTACCATATTTATATATATGTTTTGATTTCATTAACTATTTTATATAGGTGAAGAGAGATATTTTATGTTTAATTATTAAATTCGTTCTCACTCTTTGAATCAAGCTATTAAATCATAGTTTATATATTTTCATGTCAAATAATATAAATAAATTGCTAAAATATTAAGCATTATTTTATATATGTTTCTCTCAAAAATAAATAATGATCATTAGAATATATAGTAATTAGTTAATATTTTAACCTATTGATGTATTTGAATTTAATTTTCTTAAATTTTTTATTAATTTATGTACTTTATATTTCAGAATAGTTTTATTACATAAAATTTATTATAAAAAATATAAAATATGAAATGGCGAATGTGTTTTTCATCTAAAGAATTTAAAGTTTCACCTATAAATTGTCAGAATTAAATGTATCATATTACTCTTAGAACCCTAAAATATTCATATCATAATCTCATCATTTTTTATCCTTTTTATTGAAAATTTCATTTTTAACTAATCCAGAAGAATCCATTCTATGAAAAATGAAGTGTTTAGGAACATCAATTTAAGAGAGAATATTTTCTAAAATGAAAACTTGAGTTAATATCTATTCTAAATAGTTAAAATAATAGTTGTTTTTTATGTTAAGGATTACTTGAATAAACTTAGGAATATTAAGTATGTTCATGATTTTAATGTACCATAAGTTTCATCTTCTCAAATGGTTAAGTGTGGAATGTCTTCTAAGGAGATACTATTTAAGGTTAATACTTTTAATAAAGAAATAGTGAATATTCATTCTGATCTAAACGTGTCTAAGAAATCATATTAATAACATCAAAAAGTTTTAGTTTCATGATTTTTTTTCATTCACTTCAAATGGATTATTATAATTTATAAGAATATTGAAATTTAATAGAATAACTTGGGGTGTTTAAAGTGGAAATGATTGGTCTGATGAAGTCACATAGAAGAGATTTTATTACTAAGATAGATATTGATAAGAAAAAAGAGTTTTCAGTTAAAAAATTTTCATCCGCTTTGATGTGTCAAAGATTTGTTTATATTCAATGTAGAATAGAACAACTGTCAGGAGTTTTAGATGATTTATGTGAAAATGTTTTACGTTTTTAAAGATTGAATGATTTTTCTAATACTTCATAACATCCACACTTTTTATCTTTGTAGTTTACTAAAAACACAATATTACAGTATATAATTCTATTTAATTATTGTTTATTATTTTTCAATAATTAGTAAAAAAATTATAAATTGTTTCGTGATTTATTTTTGATGTCATAAAAATGGGGTAAAATTTTAGGAGAAATTTTTGGAGAATATTCTGATAATTCCAAATATTTTTTTGGGTTGGGGAAGATGTTTTTTAAGGTGGATGAAAATTTTCTCCAAAATATATTTTTAATGGGAAAAAAATTTCTTATAATTTATTTATATTTATATTTGTAAAAATATAATCTTTTAAAATTGTTTTAATTTTAATATTTTATTTACCGGTTTTAAGATCATCAAAATGGAGAGATTGTTTAGAATGATTTGATTCAATAATTTATTTAATTTCTTTTTGATTATGATACCCACCAACACCCACATTTATGTTACTAATAAAGATTATTTTAATTGAATTTCAAAAACATGATATTTGTTAGAATGTTTATTTTTATTCTGGAACCATTCCAAAGTCATTAATCCTAAGAAGAATATTTGACTAAGTATTGTAGATCTTTTTTGAAAGTATTATATATACATTATTCATACCCAGTGTCCATAAATATAACATGCAGTTTGGGATCCCAATGTTTGGAAATGTATCGATCAACAACCCTTTGTTTAGAAGAAACCCTAAGTTTGAGGAACATCACCCCTAATTTTGTAATTAGCTGTACACTGTTAACCATAATTTTTATGTTTATCTCTATGTGTGGAAACCTTTTTCTTGACTGGGTCAATGATGATGTTTTAAAATTATGATATTATCTGCATTTTTTGTTGCACACTCACCAAATATAAATATCTCTTTAATGTAGTTTTGTGATTTATTCAAAGGCTCATACCCAAAATATTGAATCATTCCTATTTCTAAGGGATGTTATCACTATCTTTGAATGATTTGAATTCAAATATTAATGATTTAATATCTTTTATTTATAGATTAGTATGACCTAGAGCTATTCGACTGATATAATAAATACAAAGATGTTCAAATATTGAAGATATATATATGCATACAAATGTTAGAGTTGTGTTCTTGTAAATAATAGTGTTTCGTTGCCTTCAGAGTTACACTTTCTTGACATAAATGTTTTGATCTTGTTGTTTGACTTGCTGTTATTATTTTCACCTCTACTATATTTTATTGTTAAATATTCTTCTGCAATTTTGAGAAATATTGGACAATTTCAGACTTTGGAAACATACATATTTATTCATATATTATGTGTTTTCTATATAAATATTTAAAGGAAGTGTGTGTAATGTTTTAGATTATTTTATTTCTAGTTTTAATTATTAAAGATCAAAAAAATATATCAGTTGTTTCTAAAACTATAAAAAAACCTTTTTTTATCAATCAAATAATTATATATTGACTAATTGGAGTATCAACTTCTCGATATTAGTCATGGTGGTGAAAGAGTATCGAATTCTTGGACTATGAATTGGATTTATGGTTCCTTGTAAAAGAACCATAAGGAATTTTAAAATCACTACTATAAAGTTATCAACATCCTATAATCTATTTTATAAGTACTCATTAAAATTAATTGATTATAAAAATAACCAAACCCAAAGGTTTATTTGAACATCAGTTGAGTATTCTTCCTAAAATGTTTCAAATCACATCAAAATCCCATCACATAAAACATCAAAAATTGTATTGATGTAGTTGAACATATTTCTAACCTTAAACTTATTTATCCATAATGGTAACAATATCTTTTAAGTTAACCTCACATGGAAAAAATATATGCTTCTAAGGATTAACATAATCCTTAATTTTAAAATAAGTTCAAAAACTATTAAACATATTCAATTTATTTAAAAATAAAATAAACAACAACAAATATGACCTAAATCACTTTTTCATTAACTAATTAATTTTATGTTCACCAATACAATCCTACCAATGTCAGTCATCTCTATATCTCAATGAAACACATGTTTTCAAATTCTAATATGGAATTATCATTAGATGTTTCATGATCCTTATATCTAATATATTATTGATACAACTCTTACAAAAAAATTTCCTACATAATAATACATAAACACTTAAATCCTTTCACATCATAGGTGTTTCATTTGTCTTTGATTTAGCCATTATAATGGGGAATTCTCATGGGTAATTCCCATATTCCCCACTCATAAGACATTGAACTATAAATGGAACATTCTAATGATATTCATTTCTTGCAATTTAACCCTTTATTTTTTCAAGAAAATTACTTTCTATATTATCATTATTTCTATATAAAAAACATCTTCTAATTCCTATAATACATTGAATAGATTTATTTTCCCCACATTATCTATATATAGAAAGCTAAATATTCATTCCTGAAAATTCTCCACCACCCAAACTATCCGGGAAATCTATACTTCTCTTCTTTTATGAGTTTGTGAGTTTGTTTAGACGATATTTTTTGATCATATACCATGATAACTGATTATTCATAATCAAAATATTTCACATTCCATCTCATATTTCATTTGGTTGATTATATAGAAAATCAATCCATTTTCCATCAGCATCAATAAAAATCCTCTTGGTTACAACCATTAACTAAAATGGGAAATTATAGTTTGATATATAATAGTCCTAGTGTGTAATAATGAATAATAATTTAAAGGATATATGAATAATGAAACCTTATTTTTAATTTATGAAACCTTTTGTTTTACACAGTTTTTCTATGATCATTGGAAAAACGTTAGGATGTTATCATATTTTTAGAAATATCCCTATGGTTCTCACTAATGTTTTCTTATCCTAGATTCAAATTACTAATTAAAACTTGATATGATAACAACTATTGAAACCCATACGTTTCATATATATATATCATGTCTTTATAAATGGATATTCATTACATAACATAATGATCTATGCCAGAATCATGTAGCTATAGTGTGTTTCGATACTTGGAAACATAAGAAAAGGTTTATAGAAGATCAACATCACCCCAATATATTCTTAATAACTAAAACCCTTCTTGTACATATTATACTTACTAAGTTTTTACATAAATTTTGGAAGTGGAACATAAAAAAGGGTGATATTAGATTCTCTGTGAGGGTAAATATATGATATATCAATGATCATTTTAGTATAACATGAACATAGGGGTATGAGAAATTTAGAATATCATTTGAAATTCACACCCTACAAATAGTAGATAATAATCTTGATTCATGGATTAAAATATTTAAGTTCATAAGACATGAATCATAATGGAATAACAAACCCGAGCCATGAGAGAATAACATTTTCATAATACATATGTTTTTGTGATACACATAAACATATAAAATCATTTCCTTAGGATTCACGTATAATTGAAAATATTATCATAGTGGAATGTATTTACTCCCCCAAACCATCATAACAGTCAAGGTTAACACCCAAGACTTTCATAGTGGACGAAGTCCCTTAATAAATTGGGTTTCCCATTTCAATCAAGTTAATCTCATAAGTTATCAATATTTAACCAATTAAATGGTGGGAGACACTGATCCAACCAATCAAATGATTAAAATCATACATGTGCACCATATGATTATAAAAAACTCCATCATATCACAACCCATGAAAATTAATAGATTCATGTATATTTCATCATACCATAACCCATGAAAAAGGAATGGGATTCAAAAACATTTCATTATTTCATCATAGAATAACCCATGAAAAAAGGAATGAATTTTATAAACATCATATCATAAATATAAACCATCGTGAGAAAGAATTAGGATGTTATCCATGTATCAAATCCATAGTAAATCATCAGTGTAATCAAGGGTTGTTTCCTTTGATGAATATAAATACCATTAAAATAATTTTAAAACATTCTTGAGGAAAATAACCATACCATTTTGAAATCCTTTTTTAAAATAATATTTTATTTAAAATATTATGGAAATTTATTTCTTTTCAAATAATCATGGTGAGATTTAATGTATTATTCAATGAAAAGAGTGGTCATGATGGTGGTAAATTTTATTTATTATTTATAAGTTAAAAGAAACATTCCATTAAAATTTTTGAAAGAAAAAACCTCATTTTGAAAATAGAAAGATGAATCATTTTGAACTATTTTATAAAAATTCAAAAGAGTGTAAAAATGACTCTAAAAACATATTTTAATAGTGAAAAACTTCTTTAAAATATTTTTAGAAAACATTTATGTGGAAGAGAAAGGATTTTCGACTGAAAATAGAAACAAATTTGATTTTACATAAAATAAATATTTTTGGTATTTTGAGTATTTAAGGTGATGAAAATGAGAGTAAATTATGAAATATCAATAAATAATTATAGGATAAGAAAAATCAAGAGTTTATTGAGAGTTATATCATTATATTTCATTTTCCAAAACATAATCATAAATAATCTTGATAAACAACGAGATTATTGAATAAAACCAATACCACTTTGGTAACCTTTGAATCATAAGTCTCATGAATGAAATATTTTTATATGGATATGTAAATCCACATAATTTTCATAATACTATTCACTAAATAGATTCATGGGAATTATATGCCCAACACAAAATATAAAAGTGGTGTATAAGGCATGTGTCCCTTAGAAATAAAGGTGGGACCAAAATCCATTACCATAGGCCAGACTTCCTTCAAATATGTTGGAATATTCTATATAATGAATATATATTTATTATAAATATATTATAGAATCATAATCACATATATCATATTATATATTATTTACTTATAACATTTTATCACAAATTCACTAACAATTCTTTAATAAAATAAATGTTCCAGGTGATATATTCATTGTTTTTCACACATTATCAGGTTATATAGTTTTGGTCCTTGTATTTTGATCATGGTTTTTTCATATAATTTTTTTTACTCTTGATATGAATAAAATAAATATTAATTATATACATGAACAATAATTTCATTTATTTTGGAAAATTAAATGTTTAAAAGGTAATTATTAATAAACATTAAAGAATAATTATTATATCATATATATAATATATATTCATTAAATAAATCCTTATTACAATCCAAAATAAAAATAAATAAAAAATGAATCATGTTGCCTTGTGGACGTGGTAGTCCACACGTATGCACGGTCTGTATTATCATTTTTCAATGGTTTGGATGGTAAGAAGGTAGATATGATAGTATCATTCCAAAAGTGTAATTATTTCATAATTATGATATATAAATATTAAAACCATCATAATAATCATCCATAAAATTTGGTGATGATAAATGAATTGTATCACTACGTGGAGACAGTAAGTCGTACGTATGCAGAAGTGTTATGTTCACTTTCCATTTGATGGGAGGAGGGAGAATATATGTTATTTCATAATCATAATAATATTTTTGTATATTAATTATAATTAATATATTATTATATGAATAATATAATAAATTTAAAAGTGGAAAAATAATAATTATAAATAAATTGATCGAATATGGTGAGTACCTTTTATTCGAAATAACTCATTTAGATATCCTCTTAAGGGGCCTAGGGTTTGTATTTTGGGAATATAAAATTCTATATAATGTGTCTATGGAATTGGAAAATATAACATATAAATTTTCTTTTGATCTATAACTCTCAATGTGGTGTGATGTAGATAATGGAGGGGTACCCTTTTATAATTGAGGGGAGGGGAACTCCAAGAATTTCGTAAAATATTAAATTAATATAAATTAATTTTGATGTAAAAATGGTTTAAAAATGTCAATATTAGAATATAATCTGTTAACGAGTTGAAATAATCTCATCCAATAAAACTTCAAAAAATTTGGATCAAATTTTTAGATTTATCTTTTTGTTTTAACCATTCGTTAGCCTCTTTGAGAATTAATGTAATATTAATGATTCCAACCCATTTAGGGTTAATAATTTTACTATAAAATGAAAAAAGACCAATAAATGGAAAATATTAGATGTCTAAAACTATATACCATTTATTTAAATAAATAAAATATTTTTATTATCTTTTTTATCATTTAATAAAATATTATTTATTATAAAATATTATTAATGTCTTTTTTAACACTTTTCATTTAATTAGAATTTAAATACATCAAGATAAAGGGTGACTTTGAATATAATATTTTTATAACTCTATAATATGTAATATATATCTATAAAATTAATGCATGATATTAAATCATTACAATTATATTAATTTTAATATTTTTAAAATCATTTATTTTATTTTTATATTAATTGAATAAATAATGTATTAGAATTTTAAATTTATTGAAGAAAATTATGAAACTTTTTAAAATTATCAAAAAAATTCAATATTAAATACAATTTCATTAATATAAAAATAGAAATTTATATTTATTCATAAATTTATTTTGTCCCTATGTGGACATATAAAAGGTTTTTAAGACTAAGAGAGTGACCTTTTGCAACTTTCTCTACTTTAAATATCATATAGATCATTTTTATTTAAACGTTTCCATTGAATAACTGAATTGTGAGACTAATGTGATAATGTAAGAATTAAATTTATCTAATAATAATTATGATGAGATATTATAGCCTTATCACTTAGTTTTAACCTATATTAACTCAATTTACCCTTTACCGAGGTAATAAATATTTCCATAGATAATATTCATATTGAAAAAATGAAAGGGAGATATTTACCAAATTTTAACATCCTCATTACAAATATTAGATCCATTTTATAAAATTCAATACATATAATTTGAATCAATTAATTTTAAAATAAGTGAAAAAATGATGAAAATGAATTTTAGAAAAATATATTTTTAAAGCATAAATCCGGATTTATTCTTATCCCATGGATAAAAAAATATCAAATAAATGTTAAAAATATATATTTATTATATAATATATAAAATAAATTTATATAATTAAAAAATTATTATGAAATTATTTTATTAAGATAAAGTAACATTGCACGCATAAAAATAGGTTTTTCAAGAAAATGTATTTTTATATACTAAATGTTTTTATACTAAATTAAAAATAAAATTGATTCTAATGAAAAAATTTGTTTTTTTAAAATAAAATAGAACTAATTTTAATTTTGAATCAATTTAAAACAAAATATATCTTTGTACATACTTGTAATAAAAAATATAGTTTTAATAAAAATAAGTATTTTTCAATATTCACCAGAAAATCAAGCTTTTCATAAAATTCACCAAAATTCATCCTAATGTAATTAAAATATAATTATTTCAAAAATTATTTTAATTTTATAAAATTTCAAAAAATTCACAAAAAATTAATCAGAATATTATCTATGAAAACCAATAAAGATACTCTATGAAGAAAACATATTTTTGATGAATAAAATTACTTCACTAAAAATTGATTAACTATTTACTAAGAATTTATCAATATATTTAGATATTTTTTATAAATTAATTAATTCTATTCATAAATACCAATTTATTCACTAGATTAACTATCAAAGTAATTAATATTTTAATAGTATATCATAGTTCATTTAAATATATTATTGCATATAATTCTAGTTATCAATGAAATCAAATTTAAAATCCTAAGGAGTTATAGTCTCTATTAGAAATAATTAAACAACCTTAGAAGGAATACTATGAGTTAAAACGGTAAGTTTCTTGAATTTAATATTGACAGAGATAGTGTTATGAGATTTTAAAAGATACTATGTGTGCCTTTTGATTCCTAGTTTAAGATAGTATTGATGAATGAAGCTCATAGTTCCCCATTTTACATTCATCCTAGTAGCTCTAAGTTGTACATAGACATTTGAGGGTATTAATGGTGGGATGAAATGGAAAGAGATATTATTCATTTTACCATGAAATTACTGAATTGTAAATACGTTAAAGAAGAATGAAAATTACCAAATGGGATACATAAGCCATTGTTAATGAGAGAGTTTAAATGGGAATGTATATCCACAGTTTCTTTATGGGATTACTAAATACTTCGTGGGGTAATAATGCGATCAAGGTTATTATTGATCGATTAGATATATCTAAACATTTTATTCCCATTCTAGATACAATCTCATTAGATTATATTTATAAACTGTACCTCAATGATATAATCATGTTACATGGTGTTCCTCTTTCCATTGAATCTATCCATTATTTCAGGTTCACATAAGATTTTACGAAAGGACACCAGAATTCATCGGAAACTAAATTAAATTTCACTATAGCCTTTAATCCATAGTTTGATGGATAGTTTTTTTTAAAAAATTAGACCTTTTATTATATGATTTTTTATTATTCAATGATTTAATAGGTAATTTGGAAACTATATATTTCTTTCGTTTATTTTTCTTATAATAACTATTTTCATTCCAGTATATAGATGGGAAATTTTTGAAGAATTATATGGAAAGTGGTTTCAAACTCCTACTTTTGGGATAAATAAGGTGAATGGAAGTTGATGGGAATAGATTTGGAAGACGAAATGGATGTGAAGGTGAAGTTAATTAATAAATATTTCAGGATGAATCATATAAGGATGAAAATATATAAAGATAAACAGAATAAATATTTTTTTTGAGAGAGGTGATCATGTTTTTCTTAAAGTATCTCTATAGAAAAGTGCTTTGAATTTTGGTAAAATGGTGAAGCTAAGTACACATTTCATTAGACTATATGAAATCTTAGAGAATGTTGGATCGATGACTTACCATGTTGCACTAACTCGGAGTTTATCCCAGACAGAAAATGTTTTTCATGTTTTGATATTAAGAAAATATGTACCAAATTCATATCATGTTTTTGAGAACTGAGGTAGTTTATTTCTAAGAAAATATTTCTTATGAGAAATATCCTATTCATATTCCTTACCATAGAGAGTAGGTATTTCTGAACAATGTAATTCACCAGTTTATGTTTTTTTGGATGAATCGTATGGTTGAAGAATCAATGTGCAAATATAAAAATTATATGATGGAAATATATCCCGACATGTTTGATAAGTGAATAAAATTACATGAAATTAATTTAAAAAGGTGGTAAGATTGTAAAATAACATGTAATTTTATAATAAATAGTTCATTGGTTAGATATTATAGAGTTATATTCATTATAAAAATATTTGGGAAATTTTCAGTGAAAAGGAAAATTTTTTATTTCTAACCAAATTGGATTTTTTGGAATTAACGGTTTTATTTAAAATCATGGTTTTAAAATAAGAGAATTTTAATTTCATAAAATGAATTACATTTTTTTATTAAACATTTCAAAATTATTTTTGGATGTCTTTTTGAGTTTTTTTGGAAAATATTTATTTTTAATAAATTTTGTACATTCATATCATTATTGAAAAATGTATTTTAATTTCTAGTATTTAAAAAATAAAATTATAATTTTCATTGGTATTAAAATTTAATTATTTAATTTTGATTAAAAATATAAAATTATAGTAATTAGAATTAATTTTAAACTTGAAATTAGTATAAAAAATATTTTAAACATAAAAAGGAAAATTCTAAAAAACTAGTTTTCATTATGTTTTATCAATTTAATTTTATATTAAATTTTACCAATTATGCGTTTTAAATATTCCTAAATGGATTCCATATTTTTAATGATGAGGTTTAAATTTTTTAAATAGTTATCTTTTTTTTGTTTAATATTAATTGCTATCGTAAAATTTTTGTAACCACAGTAATGGATAAATCAGGTAATTAAAGATAAAACTAAAATTATACGGCCTATAAAATTACCCTAAAACTTGAATAAGTTGTATTTTATGATTATTTTTCATAAATATTTATTAAAATTTCAAATATATTATCTTGTGTCACCATTTTAATGTGATTATAACCTTTATAATATTTTCTTTAATGGAATGTAAAAAATGCTACACTCTTGTTTTTAATAACTATAATATTATTAAATTTGGGACTACTATAGGATATATTTAGTTATAAATATAATTTTTTAATATAAACTAGTTTTATTCATCTTGGAATTTTATTTTTAAATTTTAGTAAAGAAATATAAAATATTAAGTTCTTACACAACTTTGATGCATTAATTATTCAATTAATAAAAAATAAAATAAAAAATATAAAAAATATTAAAAGTAGAATAATTTGAAATAATTGATATCGACCATGAATTTTAAAAATGATTATAAAATTTTATAAATCTATTAAAATATTTTATTTTAATTTCATTTGTGGTCTTGGAGTTATAAATGTCAAAGTAAATTAATATTTTTATAATTAAAATTGTAGATATTTTATGAAAATAATATTTAATTAAATGATATAAAATATCTAAAAATCTTATATTAGTAAAATTTATAAGGATATAGTTGAAAGAAACAACTATGGCCCATTTATGGGACTTTTTTTATTTATGCTTACTATCACAACCCTCAAGAACAAAAATACTTTATTATCATGGAAAATGTTCAAAGGGTTAATGGTGAGCTAAAATAAAAATATATGGTTAAAAATGTGATCCAAAATAGTAAAAATATTTGTATATGAGATTAGTTAAACCCGTACTCATTTATAATGAAACCATATCAATTTAGATCCACTTGACCAATAAAATTAATTTATATTAAATTAATATTTTAATAAGTTTTAAGAGTACCATGATGCACACCTATATTGGGGCATGTAAAAAATTAAATTTCTAAATTGTGTCACGGTTTAGAATAGAATATTTCCAGGGTTTTCTAAGTTGATGATCTTAATATTTGTCTACATAACAGTTATAAATCACCTAAAAAGCTAATTATTTTTTTCTTTTCATTATTCTATCAAGGAAATGATAAAAATTGGTTTTCATAATAATATAAAATGAAATTATAAATTATTGGGAAATGCTAAAAGTAAATAAAGAAGAAAGACTAAACTAGGTCATATGTTTATATTTGAGCTCTATCATAGTTACTCTTAATATATTTATTTTAGTTTGACAATTGAGTTATTAAATCACACATTTTAATTACTATTACTTTATTTAGAATTTTTGAAATATAGAATTCCCAAGAAAAATAAATTCTACCTACCCATGTAATCAAGGTCGATCGAAAACCTAAATCGAGACCATGGAATATTAAAGGAATTAGCTCTATCATATGTCATCTCATCCATTAATCGACTCAACTCTATCTTATGAAGAGATTATGATCAATGGAAGGAACAAAAATGAAATAAATAAAAGAATAGACATAGAATTCAGTTACATGTCTTGGAATACAGCCTCCACACATGTTCATGTCACTCACATCAACCAAAAATATAAAATAAAAATTAAAATAGAATTAAAGAACACATAACCTCCCTCGGGACAGGCCTCGGGTCTACCCCTCATTATTTAGGGAAAGAGATCACTCGGTAGAGAGAAAGAATAAAAAGAGAAGAAGAGAAAAATAAAATAAACATAAGAGTATAAATAGAGATAAAATAACAAAAAAATAGAAAATAAGTGGATAGAATAAGAATAAAAAAGAAGAAGTGAAGAAGAAAAGGAATATAAGAATAAAAAAACGTGAAGAAATTCAGATTGGGGAAAGACTGGTTTAGTAAAATGCATTAATTAATTAATAAAATTGAATACTACATAAGATATAAAAATAAAGAAAAATAATAAATTATATAAAAAATATAGAAGAATAAAAATTTGCAGCAACATCCTGGCCGAGAGGCCTCTCCTCCCTTCAATGGGTGTCAAACTTCCCTAGTAGTGGGAGAACACCTCTATTTGTATAGGGGAAGACCTAATTTTTTATAGATAAACTGTATATTAATATATATATATATATATATATATATATATATATATATAGGGTAAATGTTTTATATTTGAAATTTGATTCAGACTATCCTTGAGATTTGGGGTTCATGATTTTAAAACACAAGAGGATTTCGTGTGTTCAAACACCATACCAACATGAATGAATAAATGAATCAGATTTCTTCACAAGTTCATGGAGTGAGGTATCTATATACTATATAGTAGCTAGTTAGTGAGGATGGAAGCTCTTGGATTATCTCATGTAGTATTCCATTCATATGGAATTTAAGGTTGGGCTTCAGTAGGTATTGATAGTGATGGATTTTCTTGTTAACGGCAAGGACATCCATGCATTCAACTGTAGAGTCAGCCAGGGCTCATCCATCATTCATACTTCACAATGGCTGAATGAATCCTGTAGAATGTATTTGTGGAGGTCAAATGAACACCTGATATTTTCTATGTAATTGGAAAGATGCAATAATGGGAAGGAGATCACGTTTGAGTTTCCAAGTGGTCGATCACGGTGGTGCTCCTGGTTTGAAAACAGAGGCGTGTGTTGATGATAAAAGGAGAATTAGTGGAGGATAGTGGTTTAGTGATGAAATTATATATATATACCATTTTAAAAATGGTCTATCACATATACAATTATAATAATTTAAGATCACATCTAATGTTGGCACATTGGTACCACGTCATGTTCAATAGTAGCGAGGGCGGTGAAGGATGTGGTATTTTCTCAACCACTCTGGCCTTCACAGTAGCCTATGGGAGTTCTCTTTATCATGAAAAGTGTCCCCTATTCAATGTTAGATTCATGGAGTTGTCTCTTGGGGTTCAGAAATAATCTAGGATGATTTTAGGACCTAACAGTAGTGGTTGAGATCGACTTGAGACTCTCAAGAGTCTTCAACAGATTCTTCCTAGTAAGAACAACATTGGAGAGCTGAGGATGAAAGTGGTGAGTGGTGGATTAAAAATCTTGGGGGTGTCTGAGGTGGGTACCTTGAGTAAAAGTAGAGATGATTTCATTTTTAATAATGGATGAACAATACGTGATAGGGTTGAGCCGCATTAGAAATGAACACTAACATAAAGATCATTAATAATAAACTCAGTGCCATTCAATTAGTAGAGATGTCAGATGAGGTTCAAAGGACCCCCAATGCCTCCATGTGCTGCCTCATCCCAGAGAGTATCTCCTCCCATAGCTTCATGGGATTGACCACTACACACATGCACACCCAACACTCAGCCCGACTATACACCCTACGGGACACCCCACCCATGGGCTGCTTCACGAGTCTAACCCCTTGTGAGAAGTTTCCATATTGAGTTGTCCCACCCAGTGGTGTCATAGATGGTTGGCCCCTTGTTTATTGTCTATGTAAAGGGATTACCCTAGTTGATGGGATTACCTATCATGGATCATTTTTTGTGGTAAACCTGGAAATATTATAAATTTACATAGAAAAATTCAACATAATAATAAAATAAATAATAAATTAAATTTCTTAATAATTTTAGTTATCATACGTCATTTTAATTTAAAATTTAAAATTTCCCATATTTCAGTAATATTTTATAATCCATGGTAATTATTCATTAAAATCCTTCAAAAATATTTAAATTACGTTTAAAATATTCATGAAATGTGAGTTTTTCAAATAACCCCACATTTAAACTTGAATTATCATCAAGAATTAAATATACACATCTAATTTATAGGGCACCATTTTTATAAAAATTAAATTATAAAAACACATTAATAAATTGATTATCATTATTAAATCAAAGTTTTGAATTCCACATAAAATATAAATTTAATTTTTCAATTTTAAATGAAACAACCCACTCAAGTATTTTACTTTTTCCCATTCTAAATGATGGAACTTATCCAGTAATTAATCCAATATCCTTAATTTATTGTTATTAAACATTCTAAATCCTGATTTTACTCACATTTGTATCATCTCTCTCATCACTCATGAAATAATTCACGTAATTTTAGGATCATATAATGAGAACATTCCCCTTTTCCAAAGGATTGTAAAGGAACCAAGTTCTCCACTTTATAAAGAAAAAAGTCACATGAAATCAGGTGGGATTTTAAATTGAAGATATAATGAATCTAAGACTTTAGTTTGGTAGGAATTATTGTTTAAAGATTAAGGCTCAAGGAGGATGTTTCTCTGTAAAGTATAGTGAATTATATCTAAAGTAAAAGTCTAATGAAATTATCTTTCATTATGTGAGAACTCCAACTTCCCAAGATCATTGTAAAATCATGATTTACTAAACCATAATGAATGTTTTGAACCCTCATTAATTTTATCTACTTTAACACTCTATTTTTTCAAACTACTCTTTTCTTTTTTTTTCTATTTTGAAATCATTACTTGGAATGAACCACACAGCCACCACCTAACCACATTTGATTAAAAAATCATTGGTTTGGTAATGGTGATTTTTTATTCTCCAGGTCACAACCCATTCTATTGTTTAAGAAAAAAAAATAAAAAGTATAGTGAATTAATCCAAATAAATATTTAATACCGACAAATAAAACCCCCATAATTATTCCTTACAATTTATTTTCCCAATTCCACCATGACTCCCTTAAACCCCACAATTCACAGTAAAAATATCATCAAAATACTAAAAGAAAGGTAGGAATGAATAAAAATGGATTAAAACATGTATCATATCTAACGAGGTCATTCAAGGTCCCTATGTGGTAAACATGATTAACTTAAATGTGATATTCAAGGATACCTGATTTTGAAATGATATATCAATAATTTTAAATGTGTATTTGCGTAGTCATTTTCTTTTAAATGTTTCAATGCATGTAATGGTAGGTATAATGTCATAGGATCACTCAAGAAATATGATTAAGATAAAATATAAATATTTTAATTGATAAATACTTTTATAAAGGGACATATGATTTGGTAAAATCACTCATGCAATAAATAGTAATAATAAATAAATTAACAAAAATATCATAAATTCAAATCACAAAAAATAGTTAGGAAACTCATTTTACATGAAACAAATAATTCCCTCAAATTTTGAGTCCTCATTTTAATAACCATTCTCAACTATAATTATTCTATTCAATATTTTAGTCATTAAATATTATTAACATTAAAATCATAAAACATGGAATAATTGGATTACAATTAAACTCATGCCTCCTAGATGAGTCAAGTTAAGAAATGATTCAAGACTGGGAATTCCATTTTCTAGTTAAATATTAAAACATGTTTTTGGACAAAAATGTATTGAGTTTAAATGATAATCATAAAGGTGAACACCCTTTTAAAATGAATCATTTAATTATACTCTTTTATCATTTGGGGAATTCTTTATTCCATAATTAACCTAAAGAGTAAATTAATAAATTAAAAATAAGGATAATTTCATTAAAGATAAAACATGATAGGGGAAGTGGAAGCATATTCTAAAATAGTCCTAATAATGTAATTTAAAGTCTTATTAAATAGGTAAATATAATTATTGATAAAAACCCCCAAGTAGGGATTCATTTTTTACTTCCTATGGAGGGTTGTATTAGCTATCATAAATAGTTAGTTGGTGGATGTAGCCTCTTAGACTTGAACCATCACATGTGGATTTTCACACCTTCCCCTTATTATTTGTTGGCGAGGAATGATCCATAGATAGAGTATACCAGATCCATCCCCTTCACAATTTGGTATAGCATTCATGGTGGGGTAGGATAAAGTATAGATAATCCTCATACATTCTTTCTACTTGTGAAACCTAATTTTTATTTTATAGTGATTTCTCAGTAGGGGTTGCATGAATTGAATGATCAAAGGGAAAGAAAGAAGATAATTTCAGTTGAACAAAATTGAAATTGAAATTAAAACACTCCATTTCACATTAAGTAGCGTCAGTATTTTTTTCCTTAGTATTAACCACTTGTAATTTATCTTGGGATTCCTCAAAGGTATTTTCATTAAATTTAATAAGCTTCATTTGTTCTACAGTAATTAACGAATTTTTTATTCACCTTCTTCTATGTCTAAAAAAATACTGTCTGAATCTAAAGATTATAAACTGTGGAAATTAATAATAAATTCAAATTGAGTAAAATAAAATGAAATATATTTCTAAGAAAAATGAACTCCCTATTTTTTTTCAAGTTTAATAACATTCATGGTGGTATGTGCCCCTTGAAATTTAATCATAGTGGATAGAAGTAGGTATTCAGGCCCCTCCATCTTTACATCAAATTTCACCACAAGAGTGGTGTCTTCCTCCACGGATAGAGATAAGTAGAGTGGTTTTAGATATTCTACTTTATAAGGAATGGGGAGATCAAGATGTACTTCATACTCTTTCTATAAATTTTTAGATCTTGTTGACATCCCGCATATATCTTAGTAGATAAGTCTTCCTCATCATTAATCCACTTTATCTCATCATGGTCATCATGGATCTAGATCCTCAAATTATTGGGTTGTTGATCTTCTATGAGTTTGGAATCAACTTATTTGATATCGTCAGAAATATTTGGATGCTCTAGTGGTACTTATTCCTTATCCTTCAATATTTGAATATCATCCTTCTTCTGATTGATCATCTTTTCTAATTCCTGATATGAAATTCATATGTTATTCTCATTTAATATATGCTTTATCAGGTCAGTGAGTTCATCGAGCCTTTGTAAGAGATCCTTATCATCATTGTATATCACTTTATATTGTTCATGTACCCCTGTGTAATTACTCCATGACCACGAATATGTTATGTTTTGATTAATCATGGAAAAATAATCCTTTTTTTATTTTTTAAAGAAATTAAAACTATTTATTCTGTGAAAAATAAAAAGTAAGAAAACTAATGATTGGATCCCTTGAAATGGAACCTGTTTTGACGCATGCCTATCACGAGGCATGGAAAAATTAAATTTATAAACTGTTTCCTAGTGTAAAATAGTATATGAACATTGCCATCTCAATTTAGGATCTTCACAGTTGTGTAGTAACTAATTCTAATTCACCTAAAAGATATTTTTTTCATTATTCTATAAATGAATTGATAACCATTTTTATTATAAAATAAAATGAATTTCTAAATTACCATGAAATTAAAAGCAAAATAAAATTAAAAAGAAATAACTTTGTCCTAGTTTCTACTTTGAGATCTATCATTATTCTTTTTAATTTGTTTAATTTAGTTTGATTATTCTGTTATGAAATATCACACATGAATTAATATTCAATTATTTAGAATTTTTGAAGCCTTGAATGCCAAATAAATCTAAATTCAACCTCCTCCTATAAGAAAGTTTGATGGAACAACGGAATCAAGAGTGTGAGATATTCAAGGACCCAGCTCTATCTTATGTCATTTCATCCATTGATCGACTCAACTCCATCATGTGAAGATATTATGATCAATTAGAGGGAGGGAAAAGAAATAAATAAAATAATTGATGTAGACTTGAGTTGAATACTGTGGTTGACCACCACCACTCATGTTCATGTCACACACATTAAACACAAAAACAAAATAATATGGAATTCAAGAACACCAAACCTCCTTCTGACTAAGCCTTGTGTCTTCCCCTTATTATTGACGGCAAGAGATAACATAGATGGAATAATGAATAGAATGAGAAGAAAATAAAATAAAACAAAAACAATAGGAAGAGAGATAGAATAAGAAAATAAAATAGAAATTAAATGGTAACAATAAGGAAAAAATCAAATAAGAATAATAAAAAATAATAAGTGATGAAGAAGAAGATCATAAGAATAAATAAATGTGAATACATTTTGATGGGGGAAACGCTGGTTGGGTGAGATGCATGAATTAATTAAGAACTAAATTAAATATTACATAAAATATAAAACTGAATGAAAATAAAAAAATAAAAAATAAATAAAATATAAAAGGAAAAAATCTGTAGCATTATCCTGGATATGTGGCCACTCCTCTATTTAGTGGGTGTCAAACTCCCCCAGTAGTGGGTGGTTGTACTCTATTTATAGAGGGGAAAACATAAATTAGTGTATATCAAACATATCTTCATTTAAATCGGGTCAAAGTCATATCATTGAAATTATATTCACTCTATCCTCAAGACATTGGGTGCATCATTTGGAATCACTTCGGGATTTCAATTGTTCAGACACCCTTCTAGTGTGGATGAACAGATACATGGACCTTCCTTCAAATATTCATGTAGTGAGGACTCTACATGGGTTATGGGGGTGAGGTAGTAGTTATGGAAGCTATTGGATTTTCACGTGAAGGATTGTATGACTTTGGATTTCATGGATGGAATTTTGAAGGTGGTGGAAGTGATGAATGTGCATAAAAATATTGAGGAAGCACCTCCATGCATGCATCAATGGCATCAACCATGGATACTACTACATCCAACCTTTATAGTGGATGGATTAATCCTAGAGAAGGTCTTCATGAAGGTCATATAAATATCCTTGGATGATACATGGAGATGGAAGGTTGTATAAGTGGGAATGAGCTCATGTTTTAGTTTCGAGGTGGTATTTCATTGAGGTGATCGTGGTATGAAGATAGTGGTGGGCATCATAGATCGGTGGAGGACAACAGAATAGTGAATACAACTTACATATATACCATTAAAAAAATTATAGATCAAATATACCATTGAGAAAATGGTAGATTGCATATACTATTTGATCATTGCTAAATCACATCTATAGTTGACACAATGGTAGATCACATCTAACATTGGCACATCAGTGACACGTCTTGTTCATGTGTGGTGCGGGAAGCAAAGGAAGGGGCATTTCCTCCACCCCTATAGCCTTAATAGTGGCCTTTCAGATCTCAAATTATCATGAAATGTGCACTCTAATCTATGTAGGATTCATATTGTGGGTTATCATGGAGATGAAGTAATCCAGAGTGATTTGGGACCATTATAGTGGGATTCGAGCTTTATTTGAGCTTCTTAGGTGTCTTAAATGGTGTTTACCTATAAGAGTAGCGATGGAGGGTCTAGGATGAAGGTGGAGAGTGTTTTAGTTGGAAAAAGGGGTAATTGTGATGTGTGGAACATGAGTAAAAGGTGGGAAAATATTTTTTTAATGAATGAATTAATAGTACTAGGGTACGACTATCCCTCATTGGAAATGAATGTTGGAGTGGTGATCATTTATAATAAACTCCATGGAATTCAATAAATAGTGATGTTGTATGTTGGTTGAAGGACCCCAACCACCACTTTGGGTTATCCCATCCCACCAAGTCTCTCCTCTCATAACTATGTTGGCTTGACCACCATGTGCTTTCACACCCACCCCTCGACCTAACTATATACCGCGTGGGATCCTCCTCGTGGGCCGCTGCACACACATGGTCCCCCATGAATCCCTACTGGATTGAGTAGTCCCTCTCATTGGTGGTCTACAGGAACATCCCCTTATGGGATGGATATGTGTTGGGCTACACCTTGTTTATGGGGTAGCCTAGCCTAGCCCATTTTTTGGGTAAACTAGAAAAATATTAGAAATTTACGTAGAAAAAAAAACAGAATAATAAAATAAATAATAACATAAATTTGTTATTAATTTTAGTTATTTAAAATAATTTAAATTATAAATTTAAATTTTCATATATTTCAGTAAAACATTTATTTTCATGGGAATTCTTTATTAAAATCATTCAAAAATTCATAAATTATGATAAAAAATGTGCGTGAAATATTTTGTGTTAAACCCCTCCCCACCGTTATAAAAGGGAACCAATTCTTATCATTTATTCATAGTTAAAAATACATTAAGTTAAAAAATATATCTCCCGAATCTCTTCTTAAAATCCCTTACCACGTTATAGTGGCCTTAGTTTAGGTAGAATAACTTTCTTGGGGGTCTTAAAGTGCAAAGAAAAGGAGATTTACCAAAGAAGTGGTATTGTTTTTAACCACATTATTTAGTTTTATTTCTTCTTACACTTCATTAAAATCTTCTTAAACCATGAAAATAATAATAATAACAATATCATCCTTTTAATATTATGTCATTATGTTAATTTAATAACATATATCCATATTTGTTTCTATTAAATGGGAAACAAAACCATTATTCGTGTGAACGGTAGACTACCGCCACGTTATCCAAATAACTTTCTCTCAGGTACGGATTATAATTATTGAATTAATGTTTATTTATTATATTAATAACTTATTTACCATTAAGAAAATATAATATTTCATTTAAATTATTAAATTTACTTTCACATAAAATTAGTAACATCGTTCATGCGTATGTGTGGACTACCGCCTCCACGAAGCGATTTGAGTCATTTGACATCCCTACATCACATAGATGTTATATATAATTATATCTAAAGAATTAATATTATATTTATAATTTTTTTATAATTTTTTAAAGATACAATAATACATAACTTCTATTCATAATGATTTTTGAACAATGGAAATGTTACTCATGCTTGTTTACGACCTACCATCTCCATGATTGTATTGTAGATTATTTTTCCAACCTATATTTAATGGATGGATTTTGAAATATATTTTATATACAAAAAAGATAATTATTTATTAATTAATATTCTGGATATGATGTAACAATTACCATTTTGACTATATTCAACCTATCAAAATCATTTCTATCTTATGAGGAAAATATCATCAAAACATCCAATATGAACAAAAATTATTAAGTAGTTGTTACAACACAATAATAAGTCAGAAAAATGGAATTATAAATTTGAAAAATGATTCTCAATGAAGTTAATAATTAACTTAAATTTATTATTTAGGTAGATAAAGAATGTACATTATGTTTCAGACTGAAGGTAAGGGTATTTATTTTCAAAATCGTATTTTAATGTTTCCCTTAAAAATCACTTTTTATTCCATGTCCATATTTTAAAAATTATTTTATGGATGTTTTTATATGGACATTGAATAATTAAAAATAAAATTTTATTTCTATTTTAAATTTATTTCAATAGTTTTCAGAAGGAGTCTTTTTATGGAATTATTTGACGTTCTTTGTAAAAAGACTAAATGATTGTTCTATTTTAACATATACGAGGACACAAACTTTTTCGACCTTTATTGAGGTTATTTTATTTTTCTTATCATTTATAGTTTTTAATGTTTTATTCAAATAAAAACCTATTTCCTAATATTATGGGTATTTTCAAAAAGTTGTTTTTAAAATAGATCCGATATTTCAATAACAAGAAATATTTTCTTATAGAAAAAAAGAAAATTTTTATTAGAGTAATATTGGAAATTGACTGATTTTATGTGTTTTTATTATGTTATTGTTCATAGAAATTTTCTTAATGATGTGTTGTTCTGGTATAAAACAAGGATGGGTGGTTTGGTTTTTAACTATTGATCCTTAATAAACATGGATGGGTGGGTCCCTGATAGACCTCAAATTCATTGAGTGTGGATGTATTCCATATGGTTATTCAATTTGTAAGCTTGATTATAAGGGTGACATTGAAAATATGTATAAAGGTAAAAAATATTTTATATATGGTTTCTATGGGTTTTTCTAGGAATTTTATGAGTTCTCAAGGTAAGATAATTATATTATGTTTAAAAAAATTATATGATACTTTTTAAGGGATAAAAGTATTACTTGGTGAAAAAAGTTATTTTGCCTTTTTCATGATTTCAAAGAAATATTTTGAGTATTATTTTTCGCTTAATATTTATTAAGAATTTTTTATAAAAATAATAGAGTTTAAGGATGGATAAAGGAAATGAATAAGTCAAGTTGAAAGTCATGTATATCTCTTTTGAAAAAAAATGTGTTTTATTTTAAAAAATTTATATCATGGAAAAGTAAATTCTTATTAAAAGTGTCAAATTTGTAATATATGGGTTTGTTATGTAATATTTATGAACTAACTCTCTATAACTATAAATCTTAAATATCTTTGGTAATATAAAAATTTGAATTCTATTATAATTTTTTAGAGTATGTGATTTTTAGTGTTGGTTCCTCCCACAACGTATAAATTCACATTATAAAATTGAAAATATTAAAATGTTCTAGTAAACACAAGTGAATAAAAACCATAAAATTTGAAATTTTAGTGCGTCATGGTATATAATAATTATCACACCTACCGATAAAAATATAAAATTAAAATAAACAAAAGTGAAATATGATTGAAATTTTTTATAGATAATATTGAGATAAAGATAATTTAGTACAATGTGTATTAAAAAAGAGGTATTCATAGGAATTATAACTATTATATGTATATGGGGATAGTAATTGACCATTCGAAAAGTAATTATCTAATAGAATATTAACTAAACATAGAGAATGGTAAAATATATAAAAATAAATATTTACCATAAATAAAATATATTTATTAGAATATCATATAATTATTTCAAAAGTTGTATTATCCAAAATATGCATGTATGTAAATTTTTAATAAAGTATTTTTTTACATATTTATTAAAGTTATTAATATTTACGTGAAAAAATAAATATTAAAATTAAATTATATAGAAATTCATTTTTATAAATTAAAATTAATTTTTGAAATAATCACATAAAAAATATATTAGGCTGAATTTTTAGCATTTTCTTTTAAAAATTTGATTTTTAGTGAATAGTGAAAAATACACTGTTTATGTATACTGTATGTTTTTATGAATTTATCATGATATAAATATTAACAAGAAAATTACATATTTTTCCAATGAGTTAGAAATAATTTAATGAGTAAAATAAAACTTTTAAAAATAATAAACATTTTTTGGAAACCTATATATAAATTTTCAAGGCCAAGCTGTATTTTATTCAAATAAAAACGTATATTTGATTCTTTACTAAGTATAAAATTTTTCCAAGATGCCTTTTAGTTTTTGTGTGTTAAAAGTTTCAATAAAATTATATATTTTGATTATACATTAATAAAAGTCACATAAATCAAATCCATTGATAGTCTTGGGCGTAAATAATAAAATAATCAATAATTTATTCTAATATATCACTTCTATTTTTCTATATAAACACCCCAAATTTATATATTTTTCCTCACATCCAAAACACTTTTCTTTTCTAATGATCTACCCAGATATCATTATAAACTCTACGATATTAGTATATCCAAAATCCCCTTATTTGAAGGTATTTAACCAATTCTAAAGGAGGAGACAGTAAGAAAAAGGAAAGGGTTCCAAAGTCTCTTTTTCCAATCTTATTAGATATTAATTTTTCATAAAAATATTTTAAATTATTTCTTCATTTTCTTACATGAATATATTTCCATGGTATTGAATTCTATATAACCCTTTATCAAGGAGTGATTATTGATTATCCTCATTGAACACGTTTTAATCATCTCTTACTATGAGAAAATATGAGTTTCAAGACTCATGTCTTCTCGTTTCAATTATCCTTTGATAATATAAGTAATTATTAAAATAAAATTTAAATAATAGTTTAAATATAATCTTATTTTATTTATGAAATTAAAACATTTATTATATTTTCCCTTCTATAAATACATTTAAAAAATATTCTTCTCTATGGTGGTTTTATGCTAACTATGTGAATGATGATGTTTTATTTTAAATTATTTTTTTATATCTATTTTATAAAATTTATTTGATTATTTAATATAAAATTATTAATCAAATATTATATTTTTTACGATTTCATAATGCTAAAATAACCATAATATAAATGATATTAACAGTAAATTATTATATCCATTTTAGTCATCCAAAAACAAGAATACTAGGAATGATTTTCTAAATCATAACTATTTATTGACCTATTAAACTCACTAACTAATGTAACAACATGAAAAATATAAATTGAAATGTATTGATTTTATAGAACCATTGGATAATGACCTTCAACCATGACCACTACATCATAGCGGGTTTGGAACTGTGGACTAAACAATCCCAAAATGACGAACATAAGAAAAATTAATCCACTAAAATAATAACATATAAAAATAAAATAATTAAAAGGAAAAGTTACAGTGAAAATAAAAAATGAAAAATATGTTTAATTTGGTAAATAATAAATATAATATTATTATATAAGAGGTTGTAATAGCATTCGAAGTGATCCAGGACTCTAGGTAGGGGTTCTATTCAAAATCTCCATAATTTTCATAAACTATTTCTCTATTTTTGATCTCCCATTTTATGTAATTTATAATTTTTTTATATACATATTAAAATATTTTCTTATTTTTTTAACGTTACATTTCTTATTATTTTATATCACATACATTATGTTGTCATATGAGGTCTCTCCGACTCTATTTTTACTTTCTTCTAATTTTTTCCTCTGTCACTCTCTATCTCTCAATCTTGAAATTATATTTACCTTCCATATCCGTGTACATTAATCAATATTAATATTCTATAAAATTTTCATTATTTCTCTGATTTTTATAATATTAACTTGAGAATATATTCTTTACTCAATACAGTGAGAACATGCTATATTTCATAATATATATTAAATAGTGATTACCTCAAATGTTATGTATTTTATTGACTAGAATAATATTTACAATATATATGAATTTTATTTAAATATAGATAATTATTGATAACATAAAGAAGTTTATGTAAGAGGCTACTAAGATAGAATTTTGTTTTTTGTTTTTTATTTATTCTGTTGATATGATTAATGATTTACAACTATTAAATGTCAAGTGGAGACCAAGATTATATAGAACCTTGATTCTTTTTTATGTCTCAGTAGACAAATAATCATATGGTAATGGGACCATACGAATCTTTTATTTATAATATATTAGTAAAAAATCCTCAATAATATGGTTATGATATCTAAAATTATCCACTCTATCATTATGAAATCCACTATTTGTATCCATGTGATCATCTATATTCATTATTATTGATATAATGTTTTTTATATTTAGTTATATTACATTTACTTATTTTATTTGTTCTTACCATATTATATACTATATGATAATTTTATACTATATTCCATTATATGCTACCACTTATTGAGTGTTTGAGATCACCACTCATTTCATTTCCAAATTTCCCTATGAAATAATGATGGTTATTAAATATGATCAATGGATATCAAAAGGATGAATAATAAATTTTCATATGTTTTTGTAATGTAATTTATGTACAAATGTAATCTAATGATAAAAGAAGTATCTAGTCTCCTGATATAGAATATGTTTTTATTGAAGAGAAATAATGTAATAAATGATTATCATCAATTGGTATCTAGATTTGGGGTTTTTGAAAGATTCCATTAATATAATTGAGAAAAATAAAAGAGAAGTTTCTAATGAGACTGGTAATAAGATAAAATGAGCTCTTATTGGTCGTTTAAAATCATAGTGGTTATTATTCCTAAATTAAAATCTCCTTGTACACATTGGAGTATTCATGTTAGTAAATGGATGAATTACTACTTGATCAATATGGTAAGATTAATGATGAATCTTTTGATTATTATATTGTTATTTGGGGTTTTGATTTATTAATCGATACATTGATACTTAATTTTATGCGATCTAGAATAAAAAATAAAACCTCATATGAATTGTAATATGAGAATAAATATGTCATATAACATATTCATGTATAAAGATGTAAAATATCTATTAACATTATTTTTAAAGAAAAATATACATGAAGTAACCCAAAGTGATTATTTAAAAATTATCCTAATGTTTAAACGTATATTAAATATACTATTAATAAGATAAAAATGTTTCAGCGATGTGAAATCCTATATTTCTATGAATGGGGGAAAGTATAATCTTTTTGAAATAATTTGATAATGTTAAGGCTCAATACGCATATAAAGTTAGTATAGGAACAAGTTCCGTATATTCTCACTGAAAATAATTTTCTGGAGAAAAATATACAATGTAGGAAAGTTAAAAACTATTGAGAGATGGTTTTATTTTCCCCATATTAGGTGACATTTCATTCATTTAGAATAATAAATCCTTATCTTATAAGGAATTAGTGAAAGGAAAATAAGTTCCTAAATGGAAATTAGTTATTGTAACGACCCATACTTACATTAATGAAAACATTTCTTTATCTAATTAAATGTCTTATTATGGTTATCTAAAATGTGAATTCATTGGTTTTATCTTTCTAAATTTTAAAATACAATTATGAATTGTGATCGTTGCTAATATAGGCATTGAACAGTGATCACATGATTAATATAAATATAAGGATTGAACAAATCCAATTTACTCAGAAAAATGAAGAAATTGCCTCACTCAGTAGTCATGCCCCATATGAAGCCCATTTTTAAGAGCTCAGAAAGGAGGTGGCATCATTGGGATTTGCTCTTGACAAATCCCTAGATAAGCTTGAACTCGTTAAGATTGTGTGGAACCACCTATGAGAGAAGTTGAAGTTAATAGAGATTACCTCGCGAGAGATGTTATCCGAGCCAACCCAAGAGTCTGTCACCATCACACAACTTGACCTTCAGTCCTATGCGGGTGTTATAATGGGTTATGTAACAAGACCCTAGAACTATGACTATGTATTTTATTTTTTTACAATGAATGTTCATTCATTTTATTATTGTTACTTTGTAAATAGTTTTTAAATCACAAACAGCCCCAAATGATTTTTTTAGTATTTTAAGAATAAACCACTTTTAAGGGGATAGTGGGAACCCACATGCCTTTCACACCAAATATAAAAACCAAAATACCATTACATCAAAACCCCATCAACCTGCTTTCGAATTTAAAACATTCAAAATTCAAATCCAAAAGCATCATTGTCACCTGCTGTGGATTAGGTGCATCGAGCATAGTGCATCCATCGACGTCATTTCCTCTATCCAATCACCTGACCTCCATCACCACTATTTCCGCAACCCATCAATACCATCAATAATAGAGTCTACCATGACATAAACAAAGCTATGGAGAAACGGAACCCTTCATCGAGTCGTGCCCCCGACATCGACTCGTCGCTCGTTTAAAGAAAAAAAGTATTTTTTAGTTAATATTAAACTAAGAAATCTATATTGATGAATTAATGTATTTTTTAATTAAATAATATTTTAATAAAATATTATTAATAAATTTATTTTTATAAAATATAAATGATCGTTCAATTTATTATGAATACAATTGTAATTTTTATAATGTTTTGAAAGCTCTTTTTGTCAAAATCAATGAATTTCGAAAAATTTCAATTTTTATTTAATAAGTAAAAATTCACATATTTATAAAATTATTTAGATAAAATGAATATTATTTTTGGAATTTGGACATAAAACTTATCCAATGGTGAATTTTTCATAATTTTCTAAGACAGTTAAATTTTGGGGTAAAAATAAAATTCCATTTAAATATATAATGTGTTTTATGACATCATAATAACCAAATAGTGATGTAATAAAATAATATAAACATTATTTTAGGACAATATATGTTTTAATATTAATATAATGTGATTTTTTGTTTGTTTGATTTATTTTAAAAAGCATTAGTGGATCATTCAATGCTTATAAAACATTTTGACTTTTTAAATTGTTTTCCTTGAGAGTGTGACTCACCTCCACATAAGAAACCGAATTATTTTAAAAAATTTGGACATTGGACATTTAAAATATTTATTTCCAATCCCGTTTGGAAAAAAAACTTGGGAAAAAACCATGGTTTGGATTTTTATTTTGATTAGTTTAATGTTAGGGGTCCAAAACCTAAATAATAATGAATTCTCTCCCCTTTCCTATATAAACCCACCCATTCTCCCACTTACTCTTCAATAAAAACCTTCAAAGTTCGACAAACCCCTGAACTAATCTCTATAGAATCCTCCCACGGTTCCCCAAGCTCACAATAATCTTCTCTCAAGCCTCTCCCAAGCCTCTCCCATGCTTCTGGGATCCCACATCCAAGTAAGGGATTTCTTCATTTATCATTTCTTGTCAAATTTTATTTATGTTGTTATGACCCTTTGTTTTCAATTATAAATGTTGGGGTATTCTTTCTCACCACCTCCATACTACATTATTTACAGATGGATGATGGTATAACCATTTATCTCTAATTAATGCCTCCCATGTACACTCGTTACCATGTCAAAATTCTGTAAGGGATTTCAATCTCTTATTTTACATCTAAGTAATTGTTTTGTATTACGCATCTAAATTCCATTATTTTTATCATGAAATCTATCTATATAACCCCATCACTATAAATTTCATGTAAATATGATGACACACCCATTTCTCTCTCATCAACCATTTTTTATGAGTTCTTATTTCACGCTGTTATGCTGCCGAAATTGCACTACGATATTACAAACCAATGTCATTATGTAGTGAATACCATGCCCAATTCTTTATCAAGGGTATTAAACTTTATGAATATTCACTTATTTATTATAAATATTCATGTATGTATTCCACATCAATTTATCATGGAATACATGATTATGATTGATTCCATGTGGTATAATCCTTGTGGTACACTTATGGATGAAATGAAATGTTTAAGAAGGGTGCACCCTGGTAGCACTCTAATGCGTTGGGTAATGTATAGTATCATGATACTTAATATGCAATTAGTGTTGAATCATGATAATTCAAGTGAAATAAGGGTTTACTCATTCTTGATGTACAATTTGGGTTTACTCATTCTCCATGTGCAATGAGCCTTGGATCATGCTAATTCCATGTTAAGTGTTGTTTCCCCATTTTTATGTTATGATTATCATGATTTATCACGAATTTATGTTAATTTTTCTCTTGAGTTGCAATTATATGCCTATTTCCTAACATGTATTGTAATATTCATGTTATTCCTTGTTTACTCCCTTAATGAGCTTTATAGCTCACCCTTTTCTTATGCATGTCCTCAAGTTATCCCATGCAATGCTAAGTACGAGGGAATATAGTGGTCATATAAAGGAAGTTTTCAATAAGATGTTGCATTCAATGATTTATTTTGTTATTTAATGTTCCTAATCCCCAAATACACTATACCTCTTGATCATCTATGTTGTATCACATGAAGGTTTTATAAAATAAGTCACATTTTAGTGTGTAATAATGAATGTGGGTGTTACAGTTGGTATTAGTGGATTGGGTTAGTTTTTTATGGGACCGGGATTAGAAAACCCTAGTGAATCCTTGGATACAGGACTATGTATAATAAAAACATCACTATGTTTTCGTGGGTATTTAATAAGTGGTTTATCAAGAAAATACATCAATGTTTGGAAACGAGCAGGTAGAGGCGGCTCTGGCACCAGTGTACCTAGGGGTGAAAGCCCCGACAAAGAGTTTTGGGGTTGACCCGAGGTGTCTTGGTAGACGAAAATAGGATTGTTGAACTATTGGTTATGACACTCCAAGGGGATTTGCATTTTTAAATTCACAAGCTTAGTATGAACCATTATTAAGGGAATTAAAAAATCCCCTAAGAATATATGTTGGATAACTTATATTGAAGTATATAAATTCATTAGTTAAAGAAATAAAAGCTACTTATAAGACATATGTTTTGTTATTGGATTACCCTTTATGTGTTACCCCTAACATTAATTTTATTCCAGCCAATAGACAGTAATAGGAGGACCCGGGCTAACAACCTTTGTGAAGACCAATGTGAGGACTGTTCTAATGAGATGCCCAATCGGATGGGAGCAGGAATCAAGAACTTTGTCACAATTCTCTCTTAGTTAACTCAATATTTGAATCAAAACATAGGCCCAGAGGAATGTTCAACCCCCCCTAAGAATGAAGAATTCGCTATTGAGTGCATCGTGAGACAAAGACCTCCTAATTTTAATGGATCATCTGATCCCTCAATCACCGAAAAATGGATCATCTCCATTGAAAAGATCTTATCCTTCCATGAATGTTTTGAATAAGAGAAGGTTCTTCTGTCTGCTTATCATATGGTGGGTGAAGCCGATCAATGATGGACAATGATCAAAAATACAAAGCCTGAGGAGGAGATCGAGGCATTGGAATGGATGGATTTCCGAAAAAAATCGATAAATACTTTCTATGCACCCTCTAACAT
This sequence comes from Viscum album, assembly GCA_963277665.1. Taxonomy (NCBI): domain Eukaryota; kingdom Viridiplantae; phylum Streptophyta; class Magnoliopsida; order Santalales; family Viscaceae; genus Viscum; species Viscum album. Next base: position 651,383,458 of record OY728119.1, read on the forward strand.
AAGATGGAAAGGGACTTTATTTCCCACATGTAAAAAGATGACGAATCTATCGAAGCGTACGAGGACATATTAAAAATTCATTCATGACACTTTTCCAGCTTTTTTTTCACCCCCTGAATTCAAGGTTGACTACTTCTTTGGTAGGATGAAACCTAGCCTGCAGAAATCCTTGGCAATCCACGACTTCGAAAGCTATGAGGAAATTGTCTGATGTGCCCACATGGTTGAAATAGAGATCAGAAAACCTCAGTGGTATCATGGGGATAAGAAGCATGAGGTGGACTTCAATTCTATAAGTATGATGGATAAATCCAAAAGTGGTTGGAAAATCACGCACTCCACTTTCCAAAGGTGCGGAAAAAATCACCATAGAAATTTCCTAAAGGGGATGAGGAAATGATTTATGTGTGGAAGAGAAGGGTACCTAGACATTAACTGCCGACAAGAAAAACTCTCTGCTACAACAAAGTAGAGGAATGATCAGTTTTAATCTCAACACATTTTTCATTGCTTCAACTGCAAGGAACTAGGGCATCTTGAAAATCAGTTCCCTACGACAAGGGATTTCGGAGGCAACCAACAACCTCCAAGGAAGCAAGGGAGGGATTTTACCATCACTACTTCCAATGTGAACCCTGAAAATGAAGTGGTGACAGGTACGCTAGATATTAATTGAAGAATAGCGAATGTACTTTTTGATTTAGGTTCTACACATTCATATATATCACAAATGTTTAGTATAATGATACCAACACCACAAAAAATCATGGATGTAAAGATGTGGGTGAGTAAAGAAAATGGGGAAATCAGTGCATCCGATGAATATAACTCCTCCCCTATCCTAATCAGTGGATTGAACATTCCAGATAACCTCATCATACTCCCTCTGAGGGAATTTGATGCAATTATTGGCATGGATTGGCTTTCCCTATATAGATACAACATAAATTTACATGAGAGGGAAATCACTCTCCATGTGGAGAATCGACCCCCGATTATGTACAAGTGAACAGAAGAAGATGAATCTTCTTGAGCTCCATCATATCAAGTGTGGATATTAATGCCCTACGAGCATGTGTATCTAGATCAGATGATTGAGTATAAATAGGAAACCATCCCTGAAGACATGCCTATTGTGAGGGAATTCACTGAAGTTTTTCTTGAGAAATTTCATGGTCTTCCTCCTAGAATAAATGTTTAATTCCCAATTGAACTTATACTTGTGGAGTTGCCAATATCAAAGAATCTATATAGAATAGATGTTTTTATTCTTGAGGAGCTAAAAAACAACTATAGGATAATCTGGATAAAGGGTTTATACACCCAATTGCTTCACCATGGGGTGCACCAGTCCTCTTTATCAAAAAGAAGGATGGGTCAATGTACCCTTACATCGATTATCGTGAGCTTAAAAAAATCACGATAAAGAACTCGTATCCTCTCCAATTAATTGATGAATTGTTTGATCAACTATTTAGAGAACAATATGTTTCCAAGGTAGATTTGTGTTCGGGATATTATCAGGTAAGGGTGAAGAAGGAAGATATTTCTAGGACTGCTTTTCGTACAAGGTATGGGCTCTATGAATTCATAGTAATTCCTTTTAGACTCAAAAACTCTCTAAAAATCTTCATGGATTTGTTGAATATAGTATTTAGAAATTATCTTGACATATTTGTGGAAGTATTTATATATGATATTCTAATATAATCCAAAACCAAGGAGGATCATGGCGAGCATCTAAGAATAGTACTAGAGACCATGCAAAAGGAGAATCTGTATGCAAGGTTCAGCAAGTATGAGTTTTGGTTGAATGAGGACTCATTCTTGGGCCATATCATTGTAAGCAATGGGATATCTATGGATCCATCCAATACAACTATAATATAGGGATGGCCTAGGACAATGTCAGTAATGGATATCCGTAGCTTCTTGGGGTTAGCTGTATATTATCGATGATTTGTGAATTTTTTTTCATGATTGTACAAACCTCTTACCATGCTAACTTGGAAGGGAGTAATGTTTTTCTGGAGTGATGAATGGGAAGAAAGCTTCAAGGAGTTAAAAACGAGGATTATTACTATTCTCATACTCACATTACCTACAAGTGGACAACTTTTTATGGTATTTAGTGATTCTTCAAAGAAGGTCATGGGTTGTGTGTTGATGCAAAATGGAAAATTCATTGCCTATACATCAAGGAAATTGGATTCTCATGAGCATAATTATCCAACACATGATCAAGAGTTGGCTACGGTGATCTTAGCTTTAAAAATTTGGCAGGATTATCTCTTTGGGGTGAAGTGTGAAATATATGCAGACCACAAAATACTCAAGTATATATTCACATAGAAAGAGTTGAACATACACCACCAAAGATGGTTAAATCTGATTAAAAACTATAACTTCCCAATCCATTACCACCATAGGAAATAGAACAATGTGGAAGATACTCTGAGTAGAAAGGACCCAATGATTATATCATTGATGAGAGTTTAAAAGGATCAAATCTTCTAAGATTTGATGAAGATGGACATGGGAATCATAAAGAAGTGAACATCATCAATCCTTTTATTGATTAATCATATCTTTTTGAGAGCTTAAAGGATGATAAAAAGGATGATGTGGGAATTTAAAATAAATTGGAGGCTATTAGAAAAGGAAAATACTCATAGTTCAATGTTAATAATGAAGGAATTCTGATATTTGTGAAAAGACCTTGTGTTTCATCGAGTCCAAAGTTGAAGAAGGAACTTTTGGATGATGCCCAAGATCAAATTTCCCTATTAATCTAGGAAACAAAATGATGTATTGAGATCTCCAAGAGCATTATTGGTGGGATAATATGTAGAAGGATTCATCAAATTTCCTGGTGTGTCAGCAAGTGAAGGCAGAGAGGCTGAAGTCTAAGGGGATGATGCAACCATTGCCCATACCAGCATGGAAATGGGAGAACATCACCATGGACCTTGTCACTGGACATCTGAAGACATCTAAAGGAAACAATGCAATCTGGGTTGTTGTTGAGAATCTTAAAATGTCTGCGGACTTTATTGCAATTCAGGAGGATTTCTCATTAGATCAACTGGAACAGATATACATCAGGGAAGTGGTAAGGTTTCATGGAGTACAACAATCTATGGTATCCGATCGAGATCCAAGATTCACCTCTATGTTTTGAAAGAGTATTCAACATGGTTTGGATACTAAACTGAACTTCATTACAACCTATCATCCTAAAAATCATGGCCAATCTGAGGAAACTATTTAGATACTAGAATATATGTTAAGATCATGTTTAATGGAGTTTAAAGGAGGTTGAGATCATCATCTTCCCCTTGTTGAATTCTCCAACAATAACAATTTCTATTGGAGAATCCGAATGGCACCTTATGAAGCCCTATATGGGAAGAGGTTCATAAAACCGACATGTGGGGATGAGGTCGGTGAGAGTACGATGTTAGGATCATAAATCATTGAAGAAATGTAGGAGAAGGTCAAAACCATTCAGTAACATATCAAGGCAGCCCAGAGTCGACAGAAGAGTTATGTAGATAAATGTCAATGAGACCATGAGTTTAAAGTTGGAGACATGGTATTTCTATGCATATCTCCATTAAAGAAGTTCATGAGGTTTGGAAAGAAAGGGAAGTTAAGTCCTAGGTACATCAGCCTCTTTGAGATTTTTGTTCGTGTCGGGGTTTGGCATATCAACTAGAACTATATCCTACCATGGCCAATGTACATGATTTCTTTCATGTATCCCTCTTAAGGAAGTATATAAAAGACCCTACACATGTACTCTCATCAGAGGTCATACAACTAGAGGATGATATTTCTTATGAGGAGCTACCCGTGAAGATCTTAAACTATATAGAAGATATTCTACAAAATAAGACAATGCCCCTGGAAGTGATGAAGAAAAGTTAGCTACATCTGTTTTTGTGTGGGAAAATGAAATATTTAGGGGGGAAATTCTTAAGGGGAAGGATTGTAACAACCCAAAAACTTATTAATAAAAATTCCTCTTGATCTAATTAAATGTCATTTTATTGTTATATAAAATGTGAACATCATTGGTTTTATATTTCTAGATTTTAAAATACTATTATGAATTGTTACCATTGCTAATATAGTTTTTGACTAGTGATCACATGATTAGTATAAATACAGGGCTTTAAAAATCCAATTTACTCAGAAAAAGGAAGTGATGTCCTCATCCAGTAGACTTGCCCCATATGAAGCCCAATTGTCGAAGCTTGTAAAGGAGGTGGAGTCATTGGGATTCACTCTTGACCAAAACCATGATGATCTAGAACACGTTAATCTTGAGCGGAAATGACTACAGGAGAAGTGGAAGTTAATAGAGATTACCACTCAAGTGATGTTATTCAAGCCACCCCAAGATTCTATCACCGTCAGACAACTTACCCTCCGATCTTATAAGGGTGTTATAAGTGATTATGTATTAATACCCTATCACTATGACTATGTACATTATTTTTGTATAATGAATTTGCATTCATTTTATTATTGTTAGTTTTTAAATAGTTTTTAAAGAGAAAATAATATTTGTTTAGTTAATATTCAACTAAGAAATCTATTTTGATGAATTATTGGATTTTTGAATTAAATAATATTTTAATAAATATTATTAATAAATTATTTTTTATTAAATATAAATGATCATACAATTTTTTTAATACAATTGTTATTTTTATCAACGATTGAAAGATATTTTTGTTAAAGCCCTTGAATTTTGGATAAATTTCAATTTTTATAATAAAAGTAAAAATCACATATTTAGAAAATAATTTAGATAAAACGAATATTATTTTTGGAAATATGATGTTGAAATTATCCAATGATGAATTTTTCATAATTTTTAGAGACAATAGATTTTTGTGTAAAAATTAAATACTGTTTAATATATAATGTGTTTTATGACATCATAATGACCCAATAGTGATGTAATAAAAAACTATAAACATTATTTTCAGCCATTATATGTCTCACCATTAATATAATGTGATATTTTGTTGGTTTTAATTATGTTAGAAAGAATTGGTGGACCCTTCATGGAATATAAAACATTTTGTCTTTTTAAATTGTTTTCTTTGAGAGTGTGACTCACCTCTACCGAAGAAACCCTATTATTTTAAGAATTTAGGCAATTGGAATTATAAAATATATTTTACCACTCCACTTTGGAAAAAACCATGGGCAAAAACTATTTTCTGGTTTGTGTTTTTGATTAGTTTAATGTGAGGTGTCCCAAACCTAAATAATAAATAATTCCCTCTCCTTTAATATATAAACCCACCCAAGATCCCACTTCCTCATCACTCAAAGCTTTTTGAGTTCGTCCTTTCCTTGACCTCATCTCACTTTAGTCTTTCAAGGTTTCCCCAAACACCCAATAAGCCTTTCCCAAGCGTCTCCCAAGCATTTGGTATCACACTTCCAAGTTAGGGATTTCTTCCTTTCTCATTTTTGTCCAATTTTATTATGTTGTTATGCCCTTTTGTTTTAAATTAAAAATGTTGGGGTATGATTTATCACATCCCTCTTTATTTTTGGATGATGTTAGGCCCCTTTACCTTACATTAATTCCCCCCTTGTACATCCGTTACCATGCTGAACTTTCGTGAGGGATTTATCTCTCCTCTTTCACATCCATGTAATTCTATTGTATTATGAATTTAATTACATTAATTTTGTTGGGTAATGTGTATATATGACCCCCCATACTGTCAAATGAATTTAAGTATGATGAGACACCACTTTCCCTCTCATCAACCATTTTTATGAGCTCTTATTTCATGTCATTATGCTGCCGAAATTGCACTATGATTTTCCTAACCAATGTCATTGTGTGGTGAATACCATGCCCATTTCTCTATCAGAGGTATTCACCTTTATACACATTTACTTATTTATTATAAATCTTCATTTATATATTCCACATCCCTTTATCATTGAATAAATGATGATGATGGATTCCATGTTGTATGATTTACGAGGCACACTTATGCATGAAATGAAATGTTTAAGAAGGGTGTGCCCTGATAGCGATCCAATGCATTGGGGAAAGTATAGTATCATGATATGTCATGTGAAATGAGTGTTAAATCATTCTAATTCAAGTGTAATGAGGGTTTACTCATGCTTCATGTGCAATGAGGATTTACTCATGCTCCATGTGCGATGAGCCTTGGCTCATGCTAATTCCATGTTAAGTGTTGTTGCCACATTTCCATGTTAGGATTATCATGCTTTATCATGCCTTTATGTTCATATTTCCCTTGTTCTCCATTTATATGCCTATTTCCTAAAATTTATTTTAACATTCATTATATTCTTTTTTTACTCCCTTACAGGGCTTTATAGCTCACCCTTTTCTTATAAATGTCCTCATGTTATCCCTTGCAATGCTAAGTACGAGGGAATGTAGTGGCCATGTAAAGGAATTTTTCTATAATATGTTTTGTTATATGATTTATGTTGTTATGTAATGTTCCTATTCCCTAAATACACTATAACTCTCTGTAATCTATGTTGTATCAAGTGAAGTTTTTATGTAATAAATCATGTTTTAGTGTGTAATAAAGAATAGGGTTCTTATAGTTATGTATTTAAAGATTTATTATGTGCACCAAAATTATGTTTTTATTTAAATATAAATTAAAAAAAATGTAAAAATAGTTTGGTCTAAGTAGATATTAAATAAATATATATGTGTGTATAATAAATCTAATATCTATAAATAAATATTTTTTTATAAAGGTTTTAAGATAATATAAGAATTTGGAAATAATGAAATATTTTCACCAATATAGAAGCTAAAATCCATTTGAATTTGAATTTTTATAGTCTCTTTCCATGACAATTATATTTTTTATGGAATGATAAAACCATACTCTTAAATAGATACTTTTGAAAATATAAATCAGATATAGACAAAAGGCTTTGTGATAATAAAATAGTAAATTTATTTTAAAATCTATAGGGATTTCTTTTAAAATACAAAAAGAATTAAATCATGGAATTATTATATTTACGAATGAATGTCATGTGTATATAGAAGGTTAGTGAGAGTGAAATGGTTTTACAAGAAATTTAAGGAAAATGGTTTTTAGTCTAATAGTTTTTTAAGACTTAAATGAAAATATATTTCTATGAATGACTTCGATTAGAAAATAAGGTTCTAAGGAAGGAGATATACAAATATTGATCTATAGGTTTCATATATTAAGTAATAGTTAATCACTTAAAAGGTATGGAATTTTTATTGGATAATTAAATAGAGAATTATTGAATATGTCACATGGAATAAATCTCTCAAAGATGATGTGTTTAAAACATATAAGGAGATTATGAAGATTATTGGAACTCTTTATTCTTTAGTGATGAGATCTTACAAATATTCAATGTGATGTACTGGATTTGGTGTCTTGCATACATAATGTATGATAATAATTGATCAAAAAAATATAATAACAATAATTTATAGTTATAAAAAATATCTATAATAATATAATAAGTACGAGGGATATGTTCCTGGTACATAGAGTGGAGATAGATATAGTTATCAAAGTGGAGTGCAAATTAACCATTTAATTGATCAATATGATCTAGTATCCCAATTAGGATAAAGAAAAGGATAAGATAAGATCATTATAGTTAGTAGAAACTAATTATAGAATATAAAAGTATATTCTGTATTATAATATATCTAAATATGTAGTATGAATATGTAATGTCCCAGATCTTGGTATTTATCTAAGAATGTAAAATATTGACATAATTAATATTGTGATAATATTATAGCTATAATAATTCTTAATAATTCTATGTTTTGAGAGAGGTAAAATGATATATAATTTGAAAATATAATATCTTTATAGATTTTACTCAAAGTGTTGAAGTCTAATATAATAGTGTATCTGTATAGAAAGATGTAATATCCTAATAAATAAATCCACAACATAAAACAATAATGATTATATTGGATCCATGATCCAATGAGTCCCTTATTTTGATGAGAAAACTAATATATATTTATATATTATTTTAATTATTGTTTATTTTTTAATTTCAACTAATAGTGATTTAGCGTAATTACTTTGATGTAGATTGGAACACCTCATGCAAAGATTTTTTGTACAATGTAGAGATCCAAAAAGGATACGTCGAGTTGTAAATTAAAGTTAACAGATATCACTTTTAATGATATGGTGATGTACTTTATTTTCACTTGTTTTGAATTTCATCTTCTGTTTTTATTCATTCTTAGCCTGATTTAAAATACTAGTTTTTTATTTAGGATCATTTGAGAGTTGAAAGAAATTGGCTTAATCAAATCACTATAACATTTAGACTTATGTGAATTTTTTGAGAGAAAAAAATAGTTTTAATAGAGAGATAGTGCTTGGATAATGTTATTCTAAGGATTTTACCAATATTTAATCAACTCAATTATCTATGAATTGATTTCTATTTTATTAAGCTATAAAAATTTAGAGAATCAAATAAAACACTATGTTTGGACATAAAAAAAATCAAGAAAAATATACTAGTATGTCACCACATAATATGATCATACACCAATGATCAATTGATATTTCACATGGGAAAAATCACCAAGATAACACATCATTGAGTATTAATATGAGATATTGGTATCAAGAGAATACTCTATGAAATTTATTAACAGTGAAAACTTCGGATCATTAATGATTTATCACGAGCAAATAGATAGTTACATAATGATAATTCTATACAATATATAATTTTAGGCAACATAAATATGAGAATACAATATCAGGTAATAATATAGACAGAGTTTGAATCTAATTGTCTATTTTGTTTTATCATAAAATATGATTAGAGTGGAAAGTATATATCATAAATAGATATGGGAAGATAAATTAATTAAATGTATCAATGAGAGAATAAATTTTTTGAAACCATGAAGCATTTACTATTGTGATAATTCTATACACATCATGTTTTCTAAATTAGAGGAGATAATTATTCCTTTGATTCTTTTATAAATTGAAGAAGATGAGAACTAGACCAATATTTTTTTGATTATTCTGACTACCATACACTTTAATATGTTACTACATTACATGACACGAACCACTAGGACCCCTCATGGGCTAAAAAAGAGTCGAGTGTGCCACCTTAATCCCACCTTTAATAAGCAAGGGGTTGGTGACTAACATAAATATAGAATAATCGTACATAAGTGGAATTATACTATTACAAACATCAACATATATAAAATAAAATATGTAGAATATATCCATCAACTAACATCAATATAAATAAACTACTGAATTATATAATAATGAATTTATGAGAAATCAATATACAACACTACATATCATGGGGAACCCCAATATGCAACTAAAACATATAGTACCATTGTAACATGAAAGAAATATGTATAGAGTAAACTTATTCACTTCATAGAATGGACATCTAAGTTGAGACACTATGTACTATTAGAAACTATGGAATCCTAGGGAGGATTCGTCAATCACAACCACCACTACCAAGTTCCACTAGGTTCCACTAAGCATCTTTTATACATAATCAACTCTAGATATTTGATTATAAATTCAATAATTAAACATTACATCACCTATATAGACATAATATTTTTACATAGAAGGTCCATATCGAGGTTAATATAAAAACACCTTGTTGGATACCCAAAAATAAAAAATGATATATTAAGAAAATAGTCCACTAAAAAATCATGTCATGAGATAGAAACTATAATAGAAAGAGATATTTAAAACAAATATATGATTTACAAAAAGGAAACAAATAAAAATAGGTCATTCTATTTTCACTATTGACCAGCTTATATATATGTATAATTAAATTATAAAAGTATCAATTGACACACAAGTCAAAAAATATCTATTTTTTCAAACGGTCATCTGCATGAAACACCACGATAGTGATTAAGTGTAATAATTAGAATCATATAACCACTAGAAGTCCAAATTATCATATACTGAGTGATGAAGAATCCTAATACCATCATTGGATTAATATAATCAAAAAATATATAGATCATCACAAAATCATCATATTAACACTCTATAACTATGGAGTGGTATTGGACCTCATTGAAGCAATGTATGTAATTTTCTACAGTTCGACACTATATATGAATTACACTATAAAAGAATATTGAGTATCCATATCACTATGATTGCACCATGATTCACTATTTTATTCCACCCTTATACCACTATATTAAACTGATTTTGTATTTTAAATTCCAATTATTATAACAAATTTCATTTCATGTTTGATTTAATAATTTATTTGTTATCAATTTTAAAAAGATAAATTTTACTTTTTGATGTTTTAATTGTTTTTAGTGGTGATGTGGAGGGCCTAAGATGATGTTGAAGAAAAATGGTCCAAAACATGCAAGATTCCATACACCATAGTGGACTCAAATGGACACTAAAACTAATATGTGCATCCAATCGGGCTTAAATTTTGTGGTCGAATCCAAAATTAGGTGGGATAAAACACTTCTGAAAATACTCCATCCCAATTCATCAATTAAGTGGACTAACCCAACTGATCTATCCAAGACACTGGATATGCGATTGAGTATTCTATTCCACCTTTATACAGTTATATTAAACTAATTTTTTATTTTAAATTACATTTTTTATATCAAATTTCACTTAATGTTTAATTCAATAATTCAATTTTTATCACCATAAAAAATTTATATTTCACTTGTTTTGATGGTTTCATTGTAGACAGAGGTGATTTGGAGGGCCTGATACATTGTTGAAAAAATGGGCCAAACTATGAAAGGTTCCAAGCACCCTAGTTGACTCAAATAGACACTGACACTAATGTGTGCATCAATTTGGGCTGAAATATTTTAAGTCGATCCAAAATTCCATTTTTTACAACTCTTAATAAAACACTCAATCCCAATTCATCCATTAAGTTTCCCGACCCAACTAATATGTAAAAGACACCAAATCTTCATGAACTCAAAATTTCTATGCTTTATTACAGACATATCTAGATATTTCAAACTTCAAATGGTTCCGAACATTCGGTTTAGATATTCAATATATAGGGAAACAAGTTTTTAGTATTCTATGAACCGAGATAAGTCTTTATAACCACCAAAAACTATGGTCGAATTGGTTTATCGATATCTGGGTGCCCAAAACCACCATCCACTTTTCCTATAAAAGTGTTCCTTGGGAACCCCATTTGTATGTTCGAACCAGGAAGAAAATATTTCTTATTTTGGAGACCTGTAGGATTCCACTCCTTATCCAAGAATCCCTAAAGGCCGCTATCATCATAGGGGGATTAACGATGAAGGTTAAGTTACACTCAAGCCTCCTCCTCCTCTCGATGGAAAGGAAAATATTGGCCGATAATTTCAAGCAAGATACACATACATGGGAGGTATTTAAATCACTTTTTATTCTACTGTTTTTGTGTGAAACATTTCATTGAAGTTTTATTTTAACATGCTTATTATTTGAATGATTTTTTTCTTTTAATCAAGTAAAACACTTTTTATCTCAACACTGACTGGGTTGATATTTCCAGTGGGATATTAGGTTGTTCTGATTGGACAACACAAGAATCCTCTTTCTCTCAAACATCTAAGAGATATCATAATGATTTGGTATACCTCACTCTATGCTTGAGGTTTAAACCTTGACAACATGATTTTTGTGTCCAGGGTTGGTTCCATATTCATCGTTTTAAGAGGAAAAAAGGGAATTGAGATATTGACAACCTCAACCAAAGGAATCCATTAAACCATGTGTATTTTTATATAATGATGACAGAACCATGATGTGTAGTGAACATGAAATTAACTCATTCTCTCAAAATTATAAAATCACAACCTTCTTTTTCCTACTATTAAATTCATTAATTCATTAATTTTGTTTTTAAAACTATTTTCAATACCTCCCACCTATTTTAGTAATATTTATTAAAATACACACTTTAAACATTAAATGCTCCTTGAGAGATGACCTAGGGTCTTCCAAATGATATAAATCACATTTAAAACATAATAATTTCTCAATGTCATGATAGTATGTTTAAATTTTGGCATTATTGTCAGTGAGCACTATGGTTTTTAGTGCATGTTTTTTATAATATTTTTGTAAATTTTATGGATATTTATTTTTTCATCTTCTACCTTTAAATATATTTTTGGGTTATGATTTATTTATTTTATAGGACATCTGAATGACACATTTTACTCAAGGAAATTTACCTCCTTTCAAACCTTAGTTAGAGAGGATCCTACGTCAGCGACACCAAAACACTTTGGAAAACCCTTTGATGGAGGACACACCACACCATGAGCCTTTTATAAACACATATTATTCTAGAAAAAACTAGAAACTAAACTTAATGTGTATATAATGAAAAAAATAACCAAACACTAAAATAACTAACCACAACTGATGTCGATATCCAACTAATATATATTTAATTACAAGGGGAGGAACCCAATTTAGAATATAAATCCAATTTAATTAACTTATTACCAAGATGACATGGAATCATGGGAGGAGATCCACATAAACACATAAAATAATTTTATATGGTTGTTCTACATTAAAACCTATTAATGTAGATTAAGAAAAATTTAATCTTAGGGAATTCACTTTTTCATTAGAAGAAGCTGCAAAAGATTGAGTACATTATGTTAATTCCCCAATTAGATATTGGACAGACATGAAACACCTTTTTCTTGAAAAATACATCCTAGAGGCTTGAATTGATACTATAATGAAATCAATTTGTGGAATAAGGAAATAACAAGGCTATGACCTTTATAAATACTGGGAAATATTTAAAAGGATTTGTTCAAGTTGTCCAAACCACTAAATAAGTAATCAACTTTTAATATATTATTTTTATGAATAATTAATTACTATAGATTGAAACATGATTAATGATACTATAAGTGGTCCATTAGTTGGTAAAACCCTAACAATTTTAAGGAAAATCATTAATAACATGGCGTAGAAGACTCAAAAATTAGGTTCAAGGTCCAGTGTACCCATTAGAGATATCCATCATGGGAAATTTTATGATTTTGAGAAGAAGGTGGACATGAAGTTTGATGAGGTTATTATATTTCTTCAATAACTTTCTATTTTCTTAGGGAAATACCACTATCATCTTCACATCCATTATGGTATCTTTTCTAATAAAACACACTATTCTATCCAATTCCCTCATCTGAGAGAAAATTCTATGAGGTGTGAGGCAGTCTTTCCATGCCGCCCCTATAACCAACCCATTAAGAAAGAACCATAATATCCATCCAATCCAAGCTGGAAATACAAAAAAACTATAGTAAATAGGTTATTAAAACTAAGGACAATGGATCCAACTGTGGCATTTTAGTTAACCACCCCAACATAGAAACATCAAACACTAAAAAGTCATTCAAAACACCCCCCTCAAAAACCCGAGCCTACCCTAGAATACATGATGAAAAAAAGGATTAAAATAATCTCCAATTCTAACAAACCACACAAGCAACCATAAAATACCTAAAAACTAATTTGGAAAAAATTATAACTCAGTGGGGGAAATCTAATGTCATGGGTTAGGTAAAATACCCTCCAAATCACTAGTAAACCCTTGGGATAAAATAATTGTTTGTTCTATCAGCCTCAGGAGTGGAAAAAAATTAAAATCCAAATGTATTATCTATTAGAGTAATCTCCTCCTAAGGAAACCACCATCCCAACCACTATAAATAGTCCAAATGAGGAAAAACCTTATCTCAAGAGAATCCATTTAAAAGGAAAGAGAGTTCCATCTAACGAACCATCAGGACAAACCATTCCTCTTCCATTTCCCCAAAGGGTCACCCTACCAAGGAAATAAAAGGAAACTGAACATGATAAATAAATGTTATATTATTTCTAAAAGTGTAGGTTAATATTCCATTGATTATTATCATGAAGAAAATTCAATGACACTCCATGTTTCTAAAGGATATTTCTTCAAATTTAAGGTGAATTTGTGGTTATTAAAACGCGAGTTTGGTGAGGAATGTCTCATCACTGAATGATCCATCACATCCCACCAAATCTAATGATCTAGAAACATTCTTGATTCCATGAAACATTATAGAGTATTCCTTTTCCAATGTTATGCTTGATTCTGGTGCCTCTATAAATGTGACGACTCACTCTATATTATCTTCATTATTGGTTGGAGAATTTAATCCCACAATAATTATTTTGAAACTACCAAACTAGAGTACAAAACACCCCACTGTTGTGTTAAAGTATGTTCTTATGAGGGTTAATGTTATAATTTTCCCTACTGATTTTTATGTGCTTAAAATGGAAGACGGGGTGATTAATGCACATTAACTGATTATATTTAGGAGGAAATTATTTAAAACTATAAAAAAATAATTAATTCCCACAAAGGTATATTATATATAGAGTTTGGTGGTAACATTTTACATTTTAACATTCTTGATGCCATGAATCACCGCTTTGAAGAATGTCCCTCACTTTCAGTTAATTCTATCGATGTACCTCCTTCCCCTGAAACAACATTTTATCATTACTATGATCCCCATTTAGTGTTTTCATCCTAGATAGACATGATAGATAATGATTCATGCATTTAATGTTGTAGTGGTATAGAAAAATTTCATACATGTTTTTTAATTGAAGATTTCTTGAACACTAAGGATCCCATGACCATTGATGATACTGTTAAGCTTGCAAAATCTCATTCCTCATATGAGGATGTTAAAATTAGCAGTAAAATGAGATCATTGGCCTCTCAATTTCACATTAAAAATAGTTGGTGTGTCTATATGAAGTATCTTCGACTAAACCAACACACTATGAAGTATCATTTCCCATTACCATTCATTGACCACATGCAAGAGAGACTAATAGTGTAGTCCCACTATTGTTTCCTTTATTGGTATTATGGATACATTAAGATCCATATTCCCTCCTAGATCAAGAAAATACAACCTTCAATTACCCCTTTAAAACATTTTCATATTGGAGGATTCCATTCAGTTTGTGCAATGCTCTAGGTACTTTCCAATTATGTGTGGTTAGTATTTTTTGAGATTACGTAGAAAATTAAATAGATTTATCCATGGATTATTTCATTGTATATGGATCATCTTTTGATCAGTGTTTGAGTAGTATTGGTTCTATCCTATTTTGTTTTATTGAAAATAAACTCATATTAAATTATGAGAAATGTCATTCCACGGAGTGAAAACATTTAGTTTTTGGACATGTCATGTTCGGTGATGGTATCCATTTAGACAAATCAAAAGTGGATTTAAATTTTTCCCTATAATTCCACAAAAATGTAAAGGATGTGTGGTCTTTCCTAGGCCATGGTAGATATTATAGTAGTTTCATTTATTACTTTAGTAATATTTCACTCCCACTTTCCTACTTACCCCAAAATGAAAAGGAATTTTTTTTGATAAAGAATGTGAGGAATCATTTAATAAATTTAAATGGAGTCTCACTTCACCCCTAGTAATCCAAACACCTCATTGGGATTTACCATTTGAGATCACATGTGATTCCTATAACTATGTAATTGGGGAAGTCTTATAACAATGGGTCAATCGAGATCTACATGTCATAGCATATGACTCATGCACACTGGGCTCTTCCAAAAAAAAAACTAAACCACAACAAAAAATTAATTCTTTTCCATTGTGTTTTCCTTTGATAAATTAAGGTCATAACATTTAGTGTCCGAAGTGAGTGTGTTCTAAGACCATTAAGCCCTCTAGTACGTCCTTATGAAACAAAAATCCAAACCATTTCTCATTAATTGGATCCTACTACTTCAAGAATTAATCTAGAAATTTAGGATAAAATATAACTAGAGTATGTGGTTCCTGACCATATAAGTTGGATCCTCCCATAATTAGAGATTGACTCATCCCCATGTATTCCCATAAATGAAATATTTCTCGATGATGATTTTTACTGAGTACAATATGTTATTATTTGGTATGATGAAATTATAAATTATTTGGTATCATCTTGAATTCATGTTGATTTCAACAAAAACCAAGTTAAAAATATAAAAAATGAAACTCATTGGTATATTTGGGATGATTCCTACCTTTTACGCTTGTGTAGTGATCATGTCCTTTGGAGTTGTATTCCCAATAGTGAGTTTTATTATATCCTTAGGTTCTTCCACACTCTTTCTTCTTATGGCTACTTTGGTTACCAAAGAACTTCTTTTATGGTCCTCAATTTAGGTCTATTTTGGAAAAAAAAATTTGGGAAGCCCATGATTTCAATAAATATCTTCCTCAATATCAAAGAATGTAGAATTTCATTAAAAAATTGAAATGACATATAAAACATTGCTCTTATAAGATATTTTATATGTTTGGGGTATTGAAGTTATGTGGTAATTTCCCAATTCATTTGGTAACTTGATAATTCTTATAGAAGTTGATTAAGTGTCAAAATGGGTAGATAAATGATCTATGAGGGAATATTATTCCCAGAAAATTGCTTAATTTTTTAGAACCCAAATTTTTTATAGGTTTGGATTAAGTAGGTTCACAATTAGTGACTAGGGTTACCATTTATGAAACTGAACAAGGCAGTCACTTTTATGTCGATGTGGGGTCAGGAGTTGAGTGTCTACTGCTTATCACCCACAAACAAATGTTCATGATGAGGTGTCAAATAGAGAGGTAAAGAAAATTATTGAAAAAATTGTTCAAACCAATTGAAATGATTGGTTTCTTAGACTCGACTATTCATTGTGAGGTTACCATACTACCTTTAAAACACCCATTGGAATGTCACCTTATCAGCTTGTTTTTGTAAAAAAATTTCACTTCCATAGTGAGATTGAGCAATGGGTCTACTGGACCATTAAACAATGAAATTATAATCATTTTATTGCAGGTTATCCATGAAAGTTGTAGATTTAGGAGTTGGAGGATATGAATAGAGATTCATATGAGAAATCACATATTTATAATGAGAGAACCAAGGATTCCCATGTTTTTACATCCTTCAACATCAAGTGAACATTGTATGGAAGGCCCTCATTTAAAATTAAAGGATGAAGTTTGATCCACGTAAGGTTCATTCCCCCAGGTTTTTTCTATAAACTATTAACAATGTTTATCTATTTGCTGGTGTTATAGTTACAAATGAAGAAACAAAACAATCCTTAATTATGAATGGGAAGTGGCTGGAGCACTTTAATAAAGACCTTTTAGAGTCCTCTATGGAGGAACACCAAGTTTAAGAATCAACCTATGAATGACACCCAATAGGTTTTATCCGTTTTCCCTACATTCTATTTTATAAATGTAAGAACATTGTATACTATATATGTGGGGGGATGAGTACATTCTTGGGTTAGTTAATATTTTTTATAATCATAATTATTTTTCTTTTTCATCACCATATGAATATTATTTTAACTTTTCCCAACAATGTTTTTTTTCATTAGTATTTTGATCATCTTTCTTATTTGGTATCTTTTTAGTATGTGGAATAGTATTGTTACTCCCCCCTCATTTACAACCTAAATTTTGTGCTGAAATTTTCATTTTTTTGTGCCTACTTAATCATGGAAGTTATTGAAAATGCATGAGTAATTTCCCTATTTCAAATTTTTTTAAAAAATATCTAATAAAATGTGTGTTTTGGAAGGAATTTAACATTGAGGTGTAACTTTTTCTAGTTAATTATATTCTTATTGATGATGTGAATTGTTGTATCATTTTTATTCCTTTGAAATGAATGGTACCCTTTGTGTGAGTAGTTTTCATGATTACTATGTCACTTAATATCAACAAACATATTTTCATCAAACGATGAATTGTGAGTTTGTATTACTCAATATAATGTGAATATAATTTAGCATAATTATTATCATCATTACAAAATTATATTTCTATATGTTCGTTCCTTATCCAATATTTTTCACTACTGTACCGGGTTAACATATGCATGTGTTCCTATTATCCGACTATTTTCTTCCCTCAAAACAAAAAAAAAGCAAAAACACAAAAAAACCTAGGTTGTGTCTTGGTATGTTAAAAAACCACTCTTAATAGACAATTGATCATTTTATAACTTTTACAATTAGTTTCCTGAGGACATTAAATAAGGATGAGTGATCTGTGTGAGATTTGTTCTAAGCTCAACTTTCGAAAAAATAAAAAGAAAATTGAGGGGAGTGATGAAATATAAAAATTATGGGGATATCTAGGATGAAAGTTATGGATTGAATTCTGATAATGATTAAGTGATTGGGTCTTGAAATTTTATTGTAAAAGATATTGGGCATGTTGGGTGACCGGAATCATTTTAGTAATATTTTAAATAAACTATCTTTACTGGATAGAAACTAGAAATAATAGCGTGAAATGGTTATCACAAACACATGTAGGGATTTAGTGAAATTATTTACTTTTGAATTATTTTTTCAAATTGTTATCAATCATCTCCTTGAATTTCATTCTAACGCAATTTATGAGACCTCTTTGTCCACGATCCCTGAGAATAAATCATTGGAGAGTTTTTTTCATTGATCTCATTTCTATCAAGAATTAAATATTCAATGTTAAATCTTCATGACGTTGGAAATATATCCTTGCATAATTTTTGGAAAGGTGACTTATCCCAGGAGTGAAAATGTTTAGGTGTTGGGGTGTGATCTCACCATGACTCACTATTTTATTTCACCCATATGCCATTGTATTAAATTGATTTTGTAATATAAATTCAAATTATAATAACAAATTTCACTTTATGTTTGATTCAATAATTTAATTTGTATCACTATTAAAAAGGTAAATTTCACTTGTTTTCAATTTTTCATTATATTTGGCGGTGATTTGGATGTCCCATGATGATGTTGAAGAAAACTGGGTCAAACTCTATAAGATTCTAAGCACCCAAGTGGACTCAAATAAACACATAAACTATTCTGTGCATCCAATTAGGATGAACATTTGTGGTATGATCCAAAATTTAGTGGGATATAACTCTTTTGAATAAATACATCATATATTTGTCCATTAAGTTTCCCAAATAAATATATCTATCAAAGACATCAAATCTGCACGAAGTGAAAATCTCTATTCTGTATTTCAACCATATCTTGAGATTCTAATCTCCAAATAGTTTCAAACATTCGGAAGATATATTCAAGATGTGGGGAAAGAACGTTTTTGTTTTATCCAAATCTATATAAGGATTTGTACCCACTGAAAACCATGGGCTATGTGGTTTCTTGAAATCTGGGTTCCCAAAACCACCATCCACTTTGCTTATAATAGAGTAACTTGGACACCCCATTTGCAAGTTCGAACTAAGAGGAAAATATCTAGTATTTTAAAGAACCAATGGAGTCCTTTCCTCATATAAGAATCTATGGGGGTCCCTATCCTCATAGGGGGATTAATGATGAAGGAGAAGTTCCACCCTAGCCTCCTCCTCCTCTCAATGGCGAGCTAAACAACGGACGATCATTTTGAGGAAGCTACACATACTTTTGAGAGAGTTATGAAACTTTTTATTTTAATGATTTTGGGTAATTTTTGTCTGAAATAATTAATTAAAGATTTATCTTAACATTCTTTTTCATTGAATGATTTGTTTTGGTATAATCAGGTGACATGTTTTATCTCAACAACAATTGGGTTGAGATTTCAATTGGAAAACTGAGGTTGTTTCGATTGGATAACAAATTCATCCTCATTATCTCACACATACATGATATATCAGTATGATTTGGAACCCCTCATTATATACTTGAGGTACAAACCTTTATAACATTATTGTTTTTTCAAGGGTTGGTTCGTTGTGCATTGTTTTAAGAGGTAATAGGGGAATTGCGATCTTGACACCCCTCAACCCAAATATTCAATTAAACCTATGTATTTTTTCAGATGATGAACTAACATAAATGTGTATTGATGTTAAAATGAACTCCTCTCATAATTCTAAAAACACCACCTTCCTTTTTCAACTATTAAACTCTTTAATTAAGTCATTTTGTTTTTAAAATTGTTTTCAAAACCACCCCTAATTTCTTAATTATTAATAAAAATACACACATTAAACATCAAATGCTCTTTGAGAGATAACCAAGGGTATTCCCTATGATATAAATCACCTGTAGAAACATAATCTATTTGACATGTCATGACAGCGTGTTCTCACAACATAACATAGTTAACCCAAAATATATCACACCTATCACTTTTACATCATCTGTCTATATCATCAGTAATGGGGGATTCACATCCCACTTACTAGTGCACTAGTAGAGAAGGTTATCTACACCTATATTGGATGCATTCCCAATCTTGTTTAGTGTGAATCATTTGAGAGATTTAACTACTCCATGAACATAGTACCTTCTCCTCATTTGGTAACTTTATAGTTGATAGGGTCACTTACACCACTACATACATAGAGGGATCACACCCCACCACTATGAGAGGATTACATACCCATTGGATGATCTAATCACTCACACTTTGGAAATAATATCTACAGATTTACAAAACCATAATTTCTCATAATTATTGGATATAAAACAAAGATGATGAATATATAAATAACATCATGTTATATACATAAAATCACTGAGATTGAATTTCTAATATGTCTAATTGTGATACTAGGGTGAAAATATAAAAATTTAAATATATTATTCCATGTACATGGAATGTCCCCATAGGGTACATGATATGTAGGATCACTTATTCAAGATGTTCATGCTCTTATATCAACCATGTTGTGTAAATATAGAATTCAAAAATGTATAGAGGGGAACTCGATGTGTGAATCTTACACAACTACTTGGCATTTGAATCTATGTAAACCCCAACTCGAACCACTTGGTCTAATCTAGAGGGTCATATGACCTCATACATTGATCCATGTATGCAAGAGGTTGATGACTAGTATCAAGGGTATAATTACCTTGGTGGGGAGAATATACCCTCATTATCATGTAATCGGAAAAATAATCATAATAATAATTGATATATTAAATAATATATTCATATATATATATATATTTATAATCCATGTACATGCGTAAATCTAAAGATAACATACATGTCATATAAATAAACATGCTACCATGTTGGAAATCCAAACAAGTGTGATAATTATTGATAAATAAATAACTAAATAGTGACGTCCTCCAGAGTTCATCCTGATCTTCTAACATCTCGATAAACCATCAATCATCCATCCACCATTGGGCCATTTCCCATCACCAGATCTCTAGTCACGAAATCTACAAGAAAACTGAAATTCACGAGTAGTGTGTGAGTACAAAACTTTATAGGACATGAAAAATGCATCCTTAACCACGTATTCTAATAAAATATAGGTTTATACCACAAATTTAATTAATAAATAACACGAATAAGACCATAATCTAAAACCAAGTGGTCGTACGATAACTACGAATCCATAAACCCAAACCATACCTACATAATCACTATGCCAAAATTATTACAGAGATATCAATAAATATCATAACTTGTGTCAAGGATATCGAAATTTCAATCGGTATCCACAAGGAATCATGTTGGTATTCTACTCAAAGTCCACAAGGCATCAAGTTGACATCCTACTCAGAATCCAAAAGGCATTGAGTTTCATCACATTCTTCATAATTCTATGGGAATTGAGTTATATCTACCCATAATACTATCATACTCCACTATCATCAGAATCACACATAACCCCACCCCCCTCTAAGGGTTAACCATACTGTGGTGGTCATATATCACATGTTCCAAGCATAAATCCTTCGAAGTCTAGATGATACACAATAAGGTATAGAATGATAACAAACATAACATGACATATTGAGATAAATAATAGCACAAAAGTCAATATGTGAATCATATAAAACATGGAATATTTCTATCCTAACAATTATTATGGATAAAATATCATAAAATGTATCATAGTCTACAAACACACACCCACATGTGATCACATGTCACCCCTAACCCTGAAATAGTATTTATTTTAATTATTTTAATGATTTTAAGCCTCAATTTTGAGTTCTAGTAATTGGTGGGTTGGTTTTTGAATTTTTTGGAGCCTTTTTAGCTATTGTAAAGTTAGACCACATGGTTATTAGTATCTGTGCGGTCCTCATGTAGGTTCCTAGGTGAGTATGTGGTGTTCCACATAGCTTGCACATGGTCTATTAAGTTGTGTGGAAAGTATATGGGTCTGCTCTGTGAGTTGTCAGTAACTAGTGGCATGATTTGATCATAGTTTCTTAAAACAATTTCTTCCCTAGGAGTAAGAATTCATAGGTTCCTAACATAGGTAGTAGTCATGAAATGGTTGGAACATGGTTTTCTAAACAATGATTAAACTATGCAGATCACCCAGAATTTTAAATTTTGATTTTTTTAATTTTTTCTTTCCTATCTTTTTTGTTAATTCTTCTCCTCCCCTAGGTTTCATGTATCTCCCCCTCCTTTTTCCTATAGAGAACACAGACCCACTTGAATCAATTTTCTCTAAAGGAACCACTACATTGGATCCAGTTATGTGGTCAAAGATTCGAGGTATGGTCTCCAGCTCCTCCTCTATTCCATTTTTTTTGGATTTTCCACTCTCATGTTTCCCCAATCTATTTAACTGAACCCTAAGGTCTCATGTGGGGAGATTTTTAATGGTTCAATTCTTAATATGGTTTGTGGTGGCTCTCTTATGTCATTATTGTTATTGTTTCGGCATCCACCACCAGATGGGAAGTTTTTTGGACCATTTTAGTTCACCCACCATCAATTTTGATTATGTTTCCACATGTTATTCATAATTACTCTCATTATAATTGGGTATTTGGTAGTTTATATGCTTTTAGTAATTTTCATTAGTGTGATGAACCTCTATTTAGTGGTATTGGGTTGTCATTTTCAAAATATACTTGAATGAATATGAATAGGTAGGCATATATATACATGAAGTCCCACATTATATGTATATATTCACACATGGTAGTATGAATATATATATTAGTTCTAGATGTGCTTATCTATATATATAAAAAATTAATATGTCTATGAGGTAAAGGATTATATGCATGTGAAAGGATATATATATATATATATAAGTATCCCTTTTTACATATTTGGTACTGAAAATATATACATAGGGGTTAGGTGTCCTTATATACAAATAACGGTGCATATTCATGCAAGTGGAAATGGAAATTGAGTGGCCATCATCAAAATACCGCATGATTGAGGTTGGATCCCTTTTCATTTGTCCCTTAATTTTAAATAATCCTTGATTTATTAAATTTCATATATAGTTTTTATATTAATTATTAATATATAATTGTTAATAAATTTCTTTTTCGTGAAATGAAGTTGATTTCCCTTGGTTTTCAAGATTGTGAGAAATGGTTTTATTGTTTTTTTCATTCCATGTGTATGATGAAATTCCCAATTGGATTATGTTAACATGTTTTGGGTATAAAACTGTAGTTTGGATATTCAAAAAGAGTTTTTAATTCATTTCATGTTTTAAAAGTTTTTTCTGTTTGGTTTTGTAAGAAACAGTTTCCTTTTAATGGTTGTCTGTGGCCTAGATGGCATTTCAAAAAAATGGATTCATTGGAAAAAGAAACTTTAAAATGGGTCCCTCACCTTGTTGGTTGAGGAAGAGATGAGGGTGCCCTCCATTTTTGACTTTCCATGTGTGATGGTGGTTGAAATGCAATGGATTAATCTTTGGGGTGGATTGGGTGGTTCTAGTTTGTGTTACTTATGTGACGGATTGTATGTATGGAATGTTTCAGGTATTTTTTTTGGAACCCCCCATTGGGAACATGACATAGTAACATTTCATACATAAGAGTATTTCTAATAATTCTTGATACACTATTTTGGATTACGGACTGGATAGTGTCCCATAGTATAGGCCTTTCTTTGCTTTGGGATAGTACCCCTCGGTTTGTCCAGGTACTGTAAAAATCAAGCATGTGGGAAAAATTGATGTCATTGGGTTATGCATTCTTATAGGATGAATCATGTTTGAGTGTGTTTTGGATTTTCCTCGGAGATCCTAGGTATTCCCATGTTTTCTACAGAAGTATATTATCTGTGATAAATGATTTAGGTGCATTTCCTGATATCATTACCTTATCACTATTAGCCCATTTCCCTCACTGAGTGACCTTATTCTCTGCTCTATGTTTGTGTTGTTTCATTGAAAAAAGTTAATGATTCTATTTTCATTAAAAAAATGAACAAGAATGTTTAAAAGAAATAAAAGATCCCCCTTTCCCTTTTTTATGTGAATAACTATCTATTTTAATTTTTCCTATTTTCCTCATAAGTGTGAAAGTTTTTCTTAAATGAAAATATTCTCTTAAATTATGAATCAAGTGGATTGTAATTGGTTTATAAAATTAAATGTGTTTAAAACCTATGATCATATTATTGTATTTAATTCTTTCTCTTTAAAGAATATTAAATTTAAAGGAAATTACTTCAGAATAGAATATTTTGGAATAATTATTGATTTTTGACATAGACACCTATAGTTTCTGTTTTTAGATTTTCGTACAACTTCTAGATTATATTTGATCATCGTGGGGAAATGTTGGTTTAGTGGTCGGTAGTGACCCGTAGGGTCATGTAGAGGTATGTGTATAATTATTTATTTCAACTAGTAGTGTTTATATTTTTCTTTTTTAGTTTTCATTTATTTTTTCTTAATTTTTATATGGTTCAAATCATCCCCAACTTCTTATCAGGATTCCCGACACTAGTTTACTGGCAAGGAGGATAGGAAATGACTCTCGAGCCTCATTTTGGGTCAACTCAAGTGACCATTTTGTGGTCGAAAAAAGTTGGTTTGTGAAAAAATGGTATCAGAGGAGTCCATTCATTATTTGGGATGTTAGGTAGATCATAGATAGGATTATTATGGATTAGGATATAGGTCATGGGTCAGCACCTGATCACCACCACTAGTGATGAAACCTGATTCACCAAGGGTACTTGGGTTTTGAATCATTAGTTTTGTAAGAGTTATGTCATTGGTGTTTGTTTATTTTTATGTGCATGTGTATCATGGGGGATGATATTGGAATTGGGAATGTGTTATATAGTGATCATACATGGTGAAGCTAACCATGTAGAGCTCACATGCGTAGTTCAATATGCTTTCAGTGGTTGGTTCATGTTCAGTGCATGGTCTGTTAAACCATGTGGTTTGGGTATGCATGACCACCAGTTCCACATTCTAGTTATTTTTATATCGATGATGTTTTAGTCTGATTTGGGTTGCTGTGAGTGAATTTTAAAGGTAAATTATTTCAGAAAATGATTTCTAGATCGAAAAAATGGGGTTCAAAGTGAAATTGTTTTGGAATTTTGAAAAGTTTTGGAAAATGTGGAGGAATATTGAATTGGGAATTTGGTAAAATATTTGTTTTGATGATGAAATGGTATGTGTGACCCTTGATATTCTTTATGGATGTTCACACATGTGTGAGTGTATATGGAGAGTTCATGATGATTTTTATGTGTGTATAGATGTAAGAAGGAGTGGGGATGAACACATATGTGATGGTTCCTAGGATACCATGGGTGAGTGTTTAAAAATGAAAGGGTTGACTTGATTTTTCAAAAGTTTCATTGGAAAATTAAAATGGTTTTCATTAAAAGGTTGATTATTTCTAACAATATTTTTGGTTTAAAAGGGAGAGTTAGGGTGCTTCATTGAATTCATAATTGGATGTTCTAAAATGATTTTGGAAATCAAAAATGATTTTGATTTCTAAATGGGAAATCAAATTTGTAATAGGGTGAATTTGGAATAGGGTGACTATTAGAAGAGGGTCATTTTATTTTATTTTTTGATTTTGTTTTGGTTTTTTCAGTTAATATTTGATTTGGATTTGATTTGGTTTTGTGATGTGTCTATTTATGAGATTGTAATTTTATTTAAAATGTTAATTGTTTGAGTTTTGGTTTGACATTGATAAGGTTATTTTCCTTATCTAGTTGAGATTATGTTTCCTAGAATGAACCATACAGTTTTTAAAGATTCTCTTATAGTTGTTATCACCCCCCCCCCGAATTCCTAATGCAGTGGTGGAGAAGATATTTTCTCAATCGGTGTATGTTATTTATAGTCCGCAGAGTTTATTGGAGGCAGTTAAATGGATTGGGAAAATAGGGTTTCTTTTTGTTTTAGTAAAATAAGGATCTCATGAAGGTTCCCCATATAGTGAGGAGTTTAAACCAGCGCGACCTATTATAGAAATGTCTCCTTGTTAATTCCATCATTTAATTTATTATACCACTTACTCATTTACTTCTAGTGTGGTCAGTCTAGGCACTCTATTCCATCTTTCTGTAATCCTTTGATGTCTTTTTTATGGTGTGGTCATGGAAAAGTTATGAAAGTGGAATATTTATAAGAAGAAGTCTTAGTCATAGTATGTCAACTCCTAGTTGTGAGGAAATGGATGCTTAAGGATATCAGGACTCTAGCCATAGGCCCCAGAGTGAGGCTTACAAGTAGTCAAGAACCTCCAAGAGTGTGGGGGACTTTAGTTTTTTTTTCAAAATTGGAGTGATTAAAATTTAATTTATCATTGAATATTTAATTATTGTAGTTTCTTTTATTCATTGGAGTTCCTATTTGGTTGTAACAGGGCTTGGTTATATTATTTTCTTGTAATTCAAGTGTTTAATCCTTTTCAATTACAAATCTCTGATTAGTTTTAATCATGTGTCTAGCCATGTAGATCGATTTTGGATTCATTTTTTGCAATTTTTTGAGATTCATGAGTTTTTTTGGAAATGACGAATCATGGTTTTTATCCTTGCTGGTTTTGGAGTTTCTTCCACCCCATTGTGGTGGGGTTTAGTTTTTTCATGGGGTTCCCAGTCTATCCGTGTTTTATTTACCATGTCGGTATGTACTGTCTGGCCTAAGCTGGTCGATTCTTAAATGGTAGGGAGAAGAACCATTAAAATTTTCTGGGTTAAATTTACTGTTAGTTGGTGCTAGCTACGTTCTTTTGGTGGGGAGAATAATTTATTATCTCATTCCTTGGTTCTCTTTATTGTGATTTTCTCTAATGATATTCAGGTGTGACTGGTAGAGTGAAAGGTCACAATGAGTTTGTGTATTCATTGGAATTTTTTAGTTTCTAGATCAAGTTTGGTTCCATATGCGGCTGGGTGACTTTCAGGGGGAAGAAAGTGTCTCTGGTTGGGATAATTGTCACACCCCTTGAAATATTAATTATTTTAATTATTATAATTATATTTATCTTTAATTTAGTGTTCTAGTAACTAGTGTGTTGAATTTTATATTTTTTAAGGCTTTTTAGTAGTTGAATGGTTAGCCCGCATTTTTAATACTAACTATGTGGTGCTCATTCAAGTGACTAGGTGAGTTAGTGTGGTGGAGAATGGCTTACACAGTGTCTATTAAACTGTGCAATAAGCATGTGGGTAAACTTGGTGAGTTTTAAGTTCTATGTGTCATGATTTGAGAATAAATTTATCAACTTTGCATCTGCCTAAGAGTAGCAGTGTGTGGGTTCCTAGCCTAGGTAGTACCAAGTGCGTGGTTGGTTGACAGTTTGGTAAACTGTGTGAAAACCGTGCAGATCACCTCTAATTTCAAAATTTATTTTTCGTTATTTCTTTTTGTCTTCTTTCATTCCCCTCTTTTTCTATCCTCTCATCTTGTTTCGTTTTTCTATCCCCCTGTGCATTATGTGGTTCCTCCTCCCTTCTGATATAGTGTGTGAGCCAGCCTCATGAATCCCTTTTTATCTAACTAAACCACATAATCCCATGTGACATTGTAGTCGAATCTTCGAGGTATGTTCTTGAGATCCACCACATTTCCATTTATTGTGATTTTCCTCTATCGAATCACGCTAATTTGCTCATATGAACCATATTGTTCTGGGTGGGGTGATTTTTGACATTTCTTATCTTAATAGGGTGGTCGAAGGGTCTCTCAGATCGTCTTTGTTCTAATTTCAGTATCCTTCATTGAAGGAGTAGTGTTTTGGACCATTTTGGTCCCCCTAACATCAATTTTGGGTTGTTTTTCCTCTATTCATCATTATTTCCCAATTTCTAATTGGATCTTTTGTAGTTCTTGTATTTTGGTAATTTTCAGTACTTTGTTGGACCTCACATGGGTGGTTTTTGGTTTCAATTATCAAAAGAGACCTGCATGGGTATGTGTAGTCATATATATATATATATATATATATAGAAGTTCCCCCATTTTATATATTCACACATGGAGGTATTAATATATATATTGTGTCTAAGTGTGTTTATATATATATATGAAAAAAGAATATGTGTGTGAGTTAAAGGGGTATATGCTTGTGTCTGAATATATATAAGGACCCCCTTGTACATATTTGGCCATGAAAATATATACATTGGGGATAGGATTCCTTACAAATAAGTGAATGTTCATATTCATGCAAGCGGAAAGGGGAAAATGTGTCCATTATCAAAATATGAAATATTTTATTTAGGATTTCTTTTCAGTTGGCCTTTAAATTTAATTAAACATTGATTTTTTTATATTTCTGATCTTTTTTAATATTAATTATTAATACATAATTGTTAGTAATTTTTTTTGTCATGGAATAAAGTGGATTTCACTTGGTTTTCAAGATTGTGAGAAATGGTTTGATTGTGTTTTTAATGCCGTGTGTATTATGAACTGACTGATTGGATTTTGAAAACATGTTTTGGGTTTAGAATGGTGGGTTAGATGTTTATGATGGTTTTAAGTGGATTTATAGTTTTAAAAGTGGGTCTGTATTTGGTTCTTCTGTAAAAGGATTTAATTGAATGGACGTGTGTGGCCCTGTTAGAACATAAAAAATGGGTTCATTGGAAAAAACCTCCTTGGAATGGGTCCCTCACCTCATTGGTTAATGAAGAGATGGGAGTGGCCATGATTTGGGACTTCGCATTTATGAAGATGGTTTAAAGGAAATGGACTAATCCTTGGGGTGGACAGGGTGGTCCATGTTTCTCTGACATCTATAATGACATGTATGTATAGTTCATTGCTTGGATTCATTTGGCGCACCCCATTGTGAACATGACATGGGAACCTTGCATAGCTACAAGTATTTCTAAGAACTCTTTCCACCCTATTATAGATTACACACCATATAGTGACCCTTAGTATGGATCTTGATGTTTGTTGGGATAGTTCCCCTCAGCTAAACCTGGTAGGGTCAGAACTAAGTGTTTTTGTGAAATTAAAGTCATCGGGTGAGGCATGCCTATGGGATGAATCAGGTATGATTATGTTTTCGATTTTCCTCTGAGCTCATAGGTATTCACATGTTTTCTCTATCACTAGATTATATGTGGAGAATTATTAAGGTTTCTTTTCTAGTATGGTTTCTTGTTCCCCATTATCCCATTTCCCTCATTGGGTTACCATAGTCTTTGCTCCTAAATTGTGGTGTTTCTTTGGAAAAAATTTATTGTTTGGATTTTCATTAAAAAAATTCAAGAAGAATATTTTAAAATAATGAAAGATCCTTCCATTCCATTTTTATGTGAAAAAAATTTTATTTGCCTTTTACCTATCTTTCTCTTACTTGTGCAGGTTTCTATTAAATGAAAACCGTGTTTTAAATTACAATAGTAGTGGATTGTAATTTTTTTGAACTGAAATGTGTGGAAAACCTATGTTTATATCCATGTATTTGAAACTAACTATTAATGAATCCTTAATTTAAAGGAAAATTATTTGGAATAGAATGACTGAGAATTCCTACTATGTTTTAATAATCTTACCTATAGTTTCATCTTTGATTTTAGCTTTTGGCGCTGATTCTATCTTGGATTCGATCACCGTGGTGCGCTGTTGGTTTAGTGGTTGGTGGTCACCCATAGGGTCACATTGAGGTATGTGTAGTTTTATTTATTTGAATTTCTAGTGTTTATATTTATATTGATTAGTTTATATTTATATATTTATCGTTTTTATATGGTCTCAATCATTCCCAAATTCATATCTCAATTCATGACACTAGATTTCATCTTAGGATGATCGAGAATTCTTCTCAGGCCTTGTTGCATGCCGACTCGGGTGACCAATTTGTGGTTGACCCGAGGTGGTTCATGACATCACAAGTTAAGACCGATTATCATTTATTACAACACATAAATTATAATAAAGAAACATGTGTTACAAAATCCCCAAGGGGTAAGGAACATCCTACCTCAAAACTCATCGAAGTCAATGAAAAGGATAAACCATTCTATGTGGTTCAAAAGATTGATTGGAAACCTAAATAGTTAGGAACACCTATTCACAAGCCTTACTATCGTAGTTTTTGACACAAAAATGCACAAGGTTCATCAAAGGTTCATATTTCTAAAAAATCTTTTTTATTTCAAAAATAAATAAATAATGACACAAAATAATAATTCATCTATACTGGATAATATCTAAATTATAATTTTAAAGCAATGCATGTGTTAGTGGATTTATCCTCAATAATAATTAAAAAAGAAAATTTGATAATATCTCTATATAGTAATAAAAGAACATGTATGGTAGTCCTTTATAATTATTCTTTGATAAAACCATATATTTATCCTTGAAATTTTTTGTAATTATCATTTGATAATTTTTTATAAAATATCCTTTGATAATTCAATATAATTATATTCTGATAGTCATTATAATATTCATATGATAATCTCTCAAAATTATCTTTTTATAAATTTTTATAATTATCCTTTGATAACACAAATTAGTTATTATTTGATAATTATTTATATTTATACATTCATTATTATTCATAATGATATTTTGATAATTATTTATAAAATTTCCTTCGATAATTCAATGTAATTATCTTTTGAAAATGATAATAAAATTTCCCTAGATATTATTTATCTTTTTTAAATTATCATTTGGTTATCTTAGGAATTATACCTTGATAAATACTTGTTATTATTATTTTATTTTTCAACCATTTTATTTTCTATAATTTTTAGAGGAAGCGGGAAAAAATAAAATTAGTCAATTATTGAAAATAGTACAACAACCTATTTCACAACCTAGGCTCCACACATAGAGAAGGTCAAGAAGGATTGGTTTTCACACCTAGAAATAGAAGCGGAGATTGAGTCAGGTCATCAAATGTTCATTAGTCATGAAAAATGTAGTTTCAGGGTCACGCGGACTCAAAGATATAACCCATGAATAATGTTCAAGCAGATCAGCTATTTTAGGAATGATAACTCGATATTCATAAAACCCAAAATCAAAATATTGATTTAATTTATGTTTAATCCTAAATATCAATATAGAGAAACTAATTTCATCCCATTAAGGCATTTCCTACTTGAATTAGTAAAAAAGATGATTTGGTAGCTTCTAGATCAAACTGCGTGAAGAATGGAGGCTATATGTTAGTGGTATGGAGAAGGAAAGAAAATAAATAAAATGAAAATAAATGTAAAATAATATTGGAAAAATGTTAAACACCCGATGAGGGTGTGATCAAATGAACACCTGGTGGACATAAAGGTTATAGTGCATCTCGGGTAAAACACGTATTCTACACATAATGGCAGTCTTATATTTTCAAACTGAAACACCATTTCAAATAAATTCTATTTCCTTAGAAAAAATTACACAATCATGATATAATATATTTAATATTTTTATTATACCAACACCAAGGCTCCACATCCTCCAAAATCTTAATCTGAGTTCATTCCAAACACTAAAAGTGTTACTTAAAAAATTCTAATTTTTTTCAATGAAAAATATATCCACTACATTAGCTGGGAATTTACCCTTATAAGTTTACTTTCAATGAAAAATTCAGTTTTAAAAAAATATCAAATATAAAAATTAAGGTCTAATTATCCATTAAAAATTAAGGATATTACAGTCCCACAATTTAATAAGATCTCATCCTTGAGAAGTACTTATCATGGTATTTTTCAAAATACCCATGCCACTGAGCTCAAACATCAGACTTCCTCTCCCACGTCTCCTCCTAGATTCATCTATGATTCCATACAATCCATAAAAGTGGTACCATATTTTCACAAAGGATCTTCTCTCTCTAGTGTATAATCCACACAATAACCTCCTCAAAATGTTCATTAGGACTTAAATACATATCCTCAAATTTGATGGCATGTATAGGATAGACCATGTACCTCTAGATACTAGACACATGAAACATGTCATTCACACCTCGGTTTTGATGCAGAATATACAAACAATATAGCATAGTCCAAACCCATTTGGTGATCATGAAGGGTCCAACAATATGTGGTGCTATATTTCTTTTCCTCCTCATCTATTGGTTCCTAACCAAGGAGAAACTCTCAGAAAAACCTGATTTCCAATAAGAAACTCTAAAGGTCTTCTCATATGATCTACATACAATTGCTGCCTGATATGAGTGGTGGTCAACTTCTTTCGAACAAGCTGCACTCTCTCAGAGCTATCCTAGACCAAATTGGGTCCCATAACCACCACCTCACCATCCTAGTTCCAATTGCATGGTGAACGAGACAACCTCCTATAAAGAGTCTCATATGGGGTCATTTGAGTCAAATCCTAGTAAATGTTATTGATTTTGAACTCAACCAAGGTTATACGATCATCACATTCTCCAACAAAATCTAGAATGAAATATTAAAGAATATCCTCCTGTATGCATATATTCCACCATGAGTTTCCAACATTCTAAGGATGGTACACTATGCTCAATGTCAACTAAGTCCATAGGTACTTTTATAAACCCTTCTAAAATTGTGAATTAAAACATGCATCTATGTAATAAAAAATTATCTAGGGAACTCTCTGAAATGATAAAATCACACATAAATAATTCTTTCTCAGTACATCCACTGAGTGAATATCACAAGTCGGTAAAAATTGTAAAACATTTTTTAGCTGATTAAAAATCACCAAGACAACATCATGAATCCTCAAAGTCCTAGGTAACCCTATCAAAAATTAAATCATGACATCTTCCCACTTCCAGATGGTAGTAATAAGTAGATGGAGAAACCCACCAGGATGATGGGGCTTGACCTCTACCCTCTGGTAGGTATGGTATCGGGACACAAAATTAGAAATGTCCCTCTTCATCCCTAGACACAATAATTGTCACCTAAAGTATTGGTAAATCTTTTTCTCAAAATGATATAATTCCCATATAGTGGTATGAAATTCTCTTATCATATACTCTCTAATGTATTTAAGGATTACCACTCTCCCATGCACAAGTATCACATCGTAATCGCTCAAAGTCCACCCAGGTATTAGATCGCCACTAGCTAACGGTTCCCACAACATAATACACTCTTGGTATGAATCCTATATTTCCTTAAACAATTTTATCAAATAATTTGTGACCACTAAGGGAGAAAAATTATATATGTATGATCCTTCGAAGCATCCATCCTCTAGTCATCTAGAAAACTCATCAAATTCCACTACTTCTTTGAAGGCCTCTCACAAAGATACTACTTAGCCTATATATTCTGATTAAGAGAATACACAATGATGTTAACCTTAAAAGGTGATTAAAATATATTTAATTCAAACATATTCAGATACTTCACATATCATATCCATCTCAGATCTAGTTCCCGTTGTGTGAAGATATATCAAAGTCTCTTGTGGTAAGTGTAGACAAAAATCTTCCCACCAAAGAGATAGTGTTGCCAAATATTATGAGTGTGAACCATGAAATACATCTCCAAGTCATGATTAGGTTATTGCCTCTCATTGGGAGATAGATAATTTTACCCATAAGCTACTACACAAACCTACTGCATCAGTACTACTCCCAAACCAAATCCCAAATAATCATAGTATTCATTATATATAATCCCTAGTTTGGGTAGTATCAGCACTATAACTTTAGTAAACCACCTATTCAACTGAAGAAACACCTCTTTAAACTTGTCCTTCCACTATAACATTAATCACTTCTTCATCAAAAACATCATGGGTGTTTATAGTAAGGAGAGTTCTTGGATAACCCACTAATAATATCTTTTTAAACACAAATATATATTAGTATATAACAGATTTTGGTTATGTTTCTAGGACATGAATGCATCTACTTTCTCTAGTTCTATAGACATTCTTGTCTCACACACTATATATCATAGGAAATTCACCTCCATAATCCACAAGTCACACTTCCACATCTTAGCATAAAGACAATATGTTCAAAGCATACTCTTGAATATCTTATGGTGCCTATAATGCTGCTCTAGTGTTGATTAGTATATGAGGATATCATTGAGGAATACCATAAGAAATGGGTGTAGGTATGGGTGGAAGATATTGTTAATGGGATCCATGAGAACTAACAATTCATTAATTAGTATGAAGAACATCACCAATTACTCATACAACCCATACCTACTCTGAAATGTCATCTTTAGAATGTACTCTCAAACGCATCAAATTATGATAACCCAATCAAAGGTTAATATTGGAAATCAACTAGGCTCTCAACAAATGATCATAATGGTCATTAATCCTTGGTAAGGAATATATGTTCCTCACCATCACCTGGTTCCGCATTAGATAATTTATATAGAGTCTAATACTAAAATACTCCTTGGAGATCTATATAGTTTCACACTATAGTTAAGTAATCCCCAGGATAAATCCATTCCACTCCAAGTCATTTAGATGCTCCTTGATCTTCTTCAACTTGGTTTGAATCAATATATACATGGGTATTAAAATAGGTTTCAAACCTAGCATGAAATGAATCACAAATTCATCTCCTCTATCATGATGAAACCATTTTAATTAATCTATAAAGACATCCTAGTAGATATCCAAGACTATAGGAAGAGTAGAGGGGATGATCCCTAATCCTGCTAAAATATCTAAGACTTCCATTTATGTCATTATTTTTCTGAGATGACTCAACTCTGGTCCAACTCAAACTTCTACCAGTTCCCACTCATTGGTTATGAACTATATCTATCCCTTTTGTGAAGTAAATGACACCAATATAAGATATAAATCAATTTAATATTTGCTGTTGGTCAGTCAGTCCATGCCAAGAATCACATCAAAATTCATCCTCTCTATAATCATGATTTCTTGTAGATATCTATATCCAATGAAAACTAATAGACACTCTAGGAATCATTACAATTAGTTCACTCTCATTCCCAAAGGCATAACAAGGGGTACTGAATCATTTGATAACATGACTGGTAGGTCAATTATAGAAACTACCTATACAGATGAGAAAGAATGGGAACCACCAGTATGTAATAAGGTAGTAGATAGAGTTGAGGTGATTCAAAAATATATATTGAACAGTAGTTGTCTCATCTCCACCATCATCTTGAGTACGATCTACAACATGAACATGACCAACCGTAGCTAGGTGGCCCTATTTCCAAGGTGCATGACCACTCTGAGTATGTTGCTAAGAACCTCATTAGGATCTCTAGGTCAAATATGGTATTGGACTCCCACCTATGTGGAAACTATGCTATAATGGCTTAGCTGAAAAATACTTAAGATTTAATGGATTTTACTATTGTCGACACAAGCTTCGAGGTGCTGAACGAAATGTATAATAATGTCCACACATTACACAGTTTATAAATTTTGGAGCTCCTCCTAAGGGGGCTGATGAAGATATGCTATGCTCCACATACACATTGGTTCTTTAATGTATATCTATGGTCTTCTACTTTATACTTCAAAAATAATCTTTTGTAGTATTGAGAGGAAGCTCAATCACAAGCTTGATATGGGTCCCGAGTAATCCTACTGCCCTATCCTCTTCTATCCCCTTTCAAGGGATATGGACTTGTGAAGCACCTATGTATATTATTAGGTCAAAACTCCAAACCTAATCTATGAACTCTAGCCACATGACTATCTAAATCATTCGAGCCTTATCCCCCTCATTCCCAGCTAAAAAGGGAGAAAAGTGAAGTAACTCAAAAAACTGATCAAAATATGTAGGGATAATATTAAAAACCTACCATAATTCCATGAAATACTAGGAAATATTTATCTTATACATGTTCAGAAAGTACTTCTCAAGAAAAATATCATTGAAGGTCACCAATGTAAGACCATATCATCTCCCAAATTAACTCATGGAAGTCCACTATCTCTTGGAAGGTCCCTAAAACATAAAGGTTCCAAGGATTACTCATCCCTCCTCGAAAGTAAAAACATGCTCAAAACTTATATCAATAAATTCCATCAAATCCATAACTTATGGTGGGCCACCAACAACCAAGAATATTGGATGGGAACTATTTGAACATATCCTGGCTAAATGGGATCAGCATCTTTAATTTCTTATACCTCTATAGGAGTGTGCTAGGGTACATTAACCTCTACCCTGAGTGGTGGAATGAGAGAATCCTAAGATACCTTAATTGGAGGTCTGATCAATCTTCTACGAATTGAATTATTTAAAATAATGAAAACACTTTGAATAATTAATAATGAGCATAACTAGTCTAAGGTAACATGTAAGGTTATCCATGTAGTCTTACCATAACCCTATTTATACCCCTCCCAGAACTAACCCTACTTTCCAACCAAGCACATCAGTCAGAGTCATTATATACACACTAACACAACAATGTGATATTTTCAAATAATCATTTACAATAATGATATATAATAATATCATAACATCATAAATACATCACTTAATATAGAATACACATAACATATAATAAAAAAATCAAGGCATTAAATTAAATAAATATAATGTAATAGAATAATAGGTATATATATGGCATGTAAACCTATGTGTCTAGTGATGAAGAATGAAATCACCTTTAATCAAATAAATCATTAATAAAAATCAGGTACATAAAATAATGTGAATTTATTTAACAGTAATGAAAAAATATAATTTCCCTCATATTATGGAATCTTTAATAGCTACTATACAGTGATGGTCAGGCACTATCGTAGTTACCATGATAGAGTCCCAACCATCTAATATACTCGCTAACTTAACATAAATCATGAAATGTGATGAAACATGTAAGTGAATACAAGTGATTGAATACCATTTTTTAACACCCCAACCATATCCATCAGGTTTGGGCTGGAGGGTCACATGATCTCATGTACGTGTCCCTGTATGCAAGAGGATGTCAACTAGCTATGAGGGTTTTAGTAGGTCAGTGTGGAGACTATACACTCAATATCATTTCATATGAAAAATAATCAAAATAGTAATAATTATATTAAATAATAATATATATGTGTGTGTGTGTAGATGACTAGTGTACATGTGGAAATATAAATATGGCATACATGTCATATAAATAATGAAAATTTGGAGGTGGTAATCCATACCAGTTTAATAAATATAGATAAATTAATTAATAAATTTGGAGTTCCTCAAAATTCAATCCCAATCCTCTAGAACCTCCATAATCCTCCATTAATCTATCCAGAATATGGCCCTTTCCATTCACCAAATCTCTATTCATGAAATCTAAAAGTGCACCAAAATGATCATGTAAGGTGTGAGTAAAAGACTCAATATGAAACCACCAATACATAATTTACCAGGTGTTATAAAATTTAATAGGTGTATACCATGAATATAATAATTTATTAATAGTAATAATATAACACAATCCCAAACTGATTTTTTATGTGCTAACCAAGTCTCCCCAATCCACTGGTTGTACCTGCTTTGGCTAAAAGAAAAATTCATAATAGAGTTGTTGGTAATGATTAGTACAAGTCACAAGGTTTTCCGTATGTAACTCTTTATCTTCAAGTAATCTAGTGGGAATTTTACTTAGAATCCACAGGGATTTAATTTTACATTCTAATCAGAATCCACAATGCATTGAGTTATGACATGTTCCTCAGAATCCACATGGAATCAAGTTATGTCTAGAAAAAAGTCTACAATGATCTATCATTTCATCATCAAACATCAACAAAACATCCCCTCTAAGGGATAACCATTCCACAATGATCACCTAACACATGTACCAAAAAATCCCTCTAAAGAAAAGATGATACACTATAATGTATAACATGGTAAAAAATAATATGACTTCTTGAGATAAATAATTGCCCTAAAGTCAACATGTGGATCATATAAAACATGGAATCTATCTATTATAAAAATTCTCATGGAAGAAATATCACAACAGGACTCAAAGTCCACACATACACACACATTTTATCACAAGTCAAGCATGATTATAAATAATGGAAAAAATAAATTATAATAAACAAACATGTGTAACAAAATCCTTAATTGGTGTGGAACATCCTACCTCAAAAGGTCACCTATGTCAACAAAAATGATAAATAATCCTTTGTGGTTTGAAATCTAGAGTGGAGACAACAATAATAAAGAACACATCCTCACATGCCTTATTATAATAGTTTTCGACACATCAATGCTCGAGGTTTGTTAAAGGTTCCAGTTTCTAAACCATCTATTTTATTTCATTAATAAAGGAAGTATCACAAGTGATAATACTTTTCCTTTATTGGATAATTTTTTAATTATCATTTTATATTAACACATGTGATGGTGGTTTTATCCTCACGAATAACTACAAAACCACATTTGATAAAATATCTCTCGGTTAATTTGAGAATATGTGTGGTAGCACTTTATAATTATTTATTGATAAAATTTCACAATTATTCATTAAAATTTTCATAATTATCCTTTTATAATTCGATATAATTATCTTTTGATAATACATATAATTATTCTCTAATAATATTCTACAATTTTCTTTTGATAATTTTCAATAATTATCATTTGACAATAAAAAATAATTATTGTTTGATAATTATTTATATTTTTCCTTTGATGATTTCAAAAAAGTATATTTTGTTAATTTTTATAGTTTATCTTTTCAAAATTCAATGTAATTATCTTTTTATAATTATTTATAATTATCATTTTTATATTTAATAAATTATCATTTTTTTAAATTTTTTTCAAATTATAATTTGAAAATATTTCGGAATTATGCTTAACTAAAAACATAGTTTTATTATTATATTATTAAACCATTTTATTCAAAAAAATTAGAAGATTAAATGGAAAAAATAATTAAATAATGAAAATAATAAAACAACCTATTTCACACCATAGTTTCCATGCATAAAGACGATTAATAATTAGGGTTTTCATACCTAAAACTAGAAGATGATATCGAATCATACCGTCAAAGGTTCTCCAATCACACACAACTGAGTTTTGTGATTTCCCGTACTCAATGGAATCAACCAAGAATGGATTTTTAGTGGTTTAACTACTTTAAGAATATCCACCACATAATCCTAAAACTAAAATTAAAAATCATTATTTAATTCACATTTAATCCAATAATTTAATGTGGAGTAATTAATTTTATCCCATTAAGGAATTTCGAATGTGAATGGGTCGAAAAAGAGTTGATTTGATCTATATCAGATCAAACCACCTAAATAATTGGGTTTATAAGCATGTGACATGTACATTAACAATGAAAAATGAAATGAAAAAAATACAATTAAAAAAAATTATAATGTAAAAGGGTAAAACACTTCAAGGGGGTGGGATAAACCAGACACTTGACAAGAACACTATTTATATAATGCCTAGGGACAAACCTAAATTTTTTACCTAATGGCTGTATCATATTTTTAAAATGAAACTCCCTTTAAGAGATATTGTAACTAACCAAACTTTTATAAATAAAATTCCCCTCTTTCATTTAAATTAAATGTCTTACTTTGTAATATGGTTATAGATAACACATTCACTTATTTGGATTTATTAAATTTTAATAGATTTAAAAGATATATAATAATTATTAACATATATAATATTATAGATGAACAATTATATTAAGATTAGTATAAGTATAGGGGTTTAAAAAATCCAATTGATACAAACAAAGGAAGTCATGGCCTCAACTACTAGGATCATACCCTATGAGTCCCATTTATTAGAGTTTTTGAGGGAGACAAAATCACTAAGACTTTCAATTGATTAGGACCAAGATAATATCCAACTACTCAAGAATGAGAAAAATTATTTATAGTAGAATCTCATGCTCATCGAGATCATGACCAAAACCCTCTACGCTGAACCACTCCATGAAAGTCTCACCATCGAGGACCTTACCCTTAGGGTATTTTCTATTTCATTAAATGTATATGTAATGATAAAAAAATAATATTAATATATACTATACTTTTAATATAATAATGTTCATGTTTTCATCTTATTTTTACTTTTTAAATGATTTTTATTTTTATTCAATAAAATAAAAATGGTATTTTTAATTAGTATTAAATTTAAATTATGCAGTTTATTTTGATAATTAATGGATTTTGGAAATAAATAATGTTATTATAAATTTTTTTATTTAATTTTTTATTAAATATAAATCATCATATAATTTTTATGAAGTGAAATTTAATTTTTATAAGTTTTCAAGAAATGTTATTATCAAGAAACCCACTGATATTTCTTAATAAATATCAATTCTGATTTTAGAACAAAAAATATAAAAATTTATAATTTTTTTAAAAAATTGGATATTATTTTTGGAATCATAATTTTGAAATTATCCATAAGTTGATTTTTCATAATTTGCTAACATAATTGAATTTTCAGGTAAAAAAATACCGTATAAATATATGATATGTATTATGACTTCATAATAACCCAAACTTGATTTAAAAAATCTATAAATAGTATCCAAGACTAAATATAAGTTTTTTCTTTACTATAATATGTTTTTGCGTTTATTTTATTAATAAATTATGAATCCTCCAAAATTTATAATATATTTTATGGTTTTAAAATCATTTCATTAATAGTATGACTCACTTCCACATCCTCAGGGGTATTATTTTACTAATTTCTACCATTCCACTTATAAAATAATTATAAGCACTCCCATTTAGTAGAAACTACGGAAAAAATCCATGGTTATGTTTTTTGTTTTGGTTAAGTTATTATAGAGAGATCAAAATCAATGTTTCAGAAATAATGAATAATTCCACACTAATATCATATATAATCCCACCCAAGATCGCATTTATCTCCATGAATAATACTTCGATAACTTCTTTACTCTATGCTCCCCTATCTAGAGTTCTCCAAAGAATTTTGAGTCACAATCTCTAGGTAAGGAATCCTCTCATTCTCCTATTTATTATAGTTTCTTTATTATATTGGGACTTCCATTTCTAATTAATAATATTGGGATATTTATTTACAAGTCCCTACTACTACCCATTTTATGTAAAAATATTTATAGAACCCTTTCTCTCTCATCATCCCATTTTATGAATTTTTATTTTACTCCATTATGCTGTCGAAATATCACCCTGATTTTCCATGGAAAAAAATGTGTAGTGAATACTATACACATTTCCTATCAAGGGAGTTGACCTTTATACACATATACATATTTGAATCGGAAATTATAAGCACTTATTCCACAATCCGTGATTGTGGAATACAATACGAGGATGAATGAATCCACATTGTATGATATATGTGGAACAATTAAGAATGATAATAAAATGAATGTGATAGGTGAACCCAAAATTACATAGTGATCCAATGAATTGGGTAAAGTATAGACTCATGAGACATCATGTTGGGATAATGAGTGATCCTGATTCCTTTATGGGACCTTGTCCATCATAATGTATTGGAAGATATCCATGACCTATGGTTATGATGTAGTGTTTTAAGTTGTTTCCACATTTCTCATGTTTCCTTTATGATTATCATGTTATATCATGTATCATTGTTCATGTTTATGATTCTGACTCCTTTTATACCCCATTTATATTCCTATTGTCTAACATGTATTATTACATTCATTTTATTCCTTTTTTATTCCCTTACTGGGATTTATAGCTCTCCCCTTTCTTATGTGCGTCCCAACGTT
Organism: Viscum album; assembly: GCA_963277665.1. Taxonomy (NCBI): domain Eukaryota; kingdom Viridiplantae; phylum Streptophyta; class Magnoliopsida; order Santalales; family Viscaceae; genus Viscum; species Viscum album. The sequence goes on from OY728119.1 coordinate 651,425,534, forward strand.
ATCCCATGTTGTTTTAAGTATGAATGAATATTATGAACATGCTTTCTATTATTTAATAAAGATTATGTATTCATTATTTTAAGATATTATTTAATATACCTAAAAAAAAACTAGAATTATCGATATATTGGGATATATTATGTATAGTTTTATGTAATAAATCATGAATTAGAGTGTAATAAAGAGTAGGGTTGTTATAAGATTGATGGTTGGTCGTAAGTTACTGTGGGAAAATAACTGGGAAATCTAATTTGGAGGATCATTTGATATGAAATTGGGATGGAAATTTTGGGTACATTTGATTAATGTGGAATTCGATGAAGAACTCAGGGATTTTATAGTCTATATGTCAATTTGGGTCTAAAAATATTTTTTCCATAGCACCTGAAACATAGTGCCCAACTTGTTCTTTTGTTGGAGTCCATACATGAATACATTCTACATGAAACATAGTGATTTTGGTATTAGTATTAGGGATATATAAATGATCATTGTAGATCCCATCTTATTAGATATGTATGATAAATTCATTCTACATCCCTATACATAAGACAATATAGATAGGAATCCTCCTCTAGTGAATGAATTAATTTAGAAGGTAGAGGAAAGCCTGAATATATATATATATATATTTTAATATTTATCTTCCCTTTTATGATAAATCTATAAAATTTATTATTATCACTAGTAAGGATCCATATGAGAATAGATCACCAACCATCCCGTCCCACGACTCTTTCAGTGATCCAAACATACACCACATGATTCTAGAGTAAGATAACTACACATATGAGGTTTAGGAAGATGTTTCAGGAGTTTATTGACTCATCCATCTAGAATCATTTACTTCTAGATGTTTTAGTAGATATCTCTTTCAGATTAAGGATTGAAATGCCGGTGTCATTGTTAGAACATTTATAATGGAAACCCGCTAGCCATAAGAAGTAGGGATTGTTTGGTGGTTCTAATATTTTCCCAGTAATACCATCTTCATGGAAAAGTTAATTACTGTAAGGCTCATTTTAGGATTATATTTCCCTTATAAATACTTTGGGGATAAATTTTTGTGCATATATGAGGCTATAAATTCATTAACGACCTAATTATTTCGAATGCATGATTCTTACCATATATCTTCTATTTGGGAAGGATCAATCCATCTAAGGTGAAGGGAGAAATATATAAAACCCCTACTAAATCACTATGATAAATTTTACTTCACATAATATCCTACACCTGTCAACATTATTATAGAAAAATCATCAACACCAATGAAGAAAGGGTGTGCTTGATATCTCATTAGGATAGTCTATTCGATGTAAAAATTTATGGAGAGATAAAAAGTGCTGGATATTCTACTTTTAGATTCAATAGGAAATTCCATTATGTTTGGAAGTGATTTTTCTCTCCTTCCTATAGAGTGTGAGAAGAAAATAATCTTATGTTTGGTTGATTTTTTTTAATTATCATGGGAGATGAGATAGTTGTTTAGGTCATTCTACCACCCACTGAGGTTGTCATTAGGCTTATCACTAGTTATGTTTTTATATGGACACAATCATTCCATTAAAGGAAGTCACACAGTCTTGAACCACAATTAAAAGGATCCAAAACCACCCAAATCTTGGATGAATAAAATATAATCAATGGAATTAGAGATAATAGAAGTTTCATAGAGGATGGTAATAGTATGGAGGATAGTAGTGGAAATTCCATAGATGATAGAGAGGCCAAGAGTGGTGAGGAGGCCTATAGGCGGAGTTACACAAAGTAATAACCATTCTACCTTTATAACTCATAAGTGGGTTAAGAATATATAGAGGAAGTAGAAAATACATACAAATATCTTCTCTTCAACAAGAAGGGTGGTCCCCAAGCTAAGGTCAACCCCATATAATTTGACCAATAGAACCTAACAGACATCTCGTGGGAGTAGAACACCTAGAGAGGAATATTATCTCATAGGGAGGTCTAGGAATCATTTCATAAGGGAGATAATAACATCTTAGGGATTGGTTTTATATCATTTTCAAGAATATCTCCTACGAAGACCACCATAACATAGTAAACCTAAATCCTCAAGCCCTTGAGGCCATCATCCACTCAATTAAAGTCAAGGTTGACTATTTAGCATAAAACTTTGTGATTCTAAGGCACCAATATGGTTTAATTGAAAATGAGGTAATAATATAAATCATGCGAGAATATGTAAATAGAATTATTTACTATAATTTATATCGAAAACATTGTTATATTAAGTAATTATATATTTTATTCTTATATGATATTGAAGAGGGATAATAATGACTCCCATTTATAGAGTATTCAGTTGGGGTCACATTGATTAGTGTTGGTGTTGATATAGGCATTGGGGTAAGGGAGTAAGAGTCACCCAAAATCTCAGATAAAATTAAGTAATTGGCCTCCAATTATCTTAAGGATTTAATTTCACTTCTGGTGATCACTCCCTTTAAGATATCCTTTTATATTGTTAAGAAGTATAAAGAAAGTATTTGGTTGGTGACTCGTATTCGTTTAGATCTTATAAGGGAGTATAACTATCCACTCATCACCTCTATTTTTTTATGTTAATTTCATATCATAAAATAAAAATTTAAACTCATCTGATAGAGGGGCTTGGTTTCATGAGAAAAATTTCATCAAACACTGAAAAGTGTGGTGCATCCGGATCTACATAAGAAACCTCTATAATTACAAAAACTACTAGGACCCAAAGAATATCATAGTTAACCTTTATTTTGGATGCATATGTTGTAGATTCCACAAACGAAAGGCCAACGATTTTACCATTGGAGTCCTCGGAAATTTTTCCAATAATACTAATTCTATATAATGATATTTTTTAGATTTATATTTTAAGGATCCTATTTTTCAAGAGAATTTGGTTCATATCCTTTCGGTGGGGGATTTTGTGGATGTGATGTCATTATGGGAAGTATGAGGTGAGTCACAAGAGGCTTTAGAATTGGTGTTCAACCCTTATTTCTGATCCATTTTCCATATGCCTCCAACATTTGAGATTGAATTTCCAGTTTTATCTTTTGTGACATTAATAAATAATTTTTGTCTGCTGAAAGTGGAATACTCATTATTTAGAAATTAGTATCCATTATAAATATCACGTTCACTAGTTTTTTATTTGAAAACCATGATTATCAACATTACTCCTTTGTGAATACTAGCGATTCCAGCTAGATCTATAGCTCCCTAAAATTATGTTCTTCTTTTTAATCACACTTATGTTTTCATGTTCAATTAACCAATGATGGTTTATGATGATAGTATCCCTTCATCATATTTTTAGAATTCATAACTTTTAACCATGATGTTTTATTTTCTCTTTCGATCAATGATTTAGGAATATTTTATTCAGATAGATCCATTATTATTTAAAAACTATTGGGTGAAATCATCTTAGTGCCTCAAAAAATGGTGATAGACAGAGTATAGGTTGGTTGTATGTTGAATCAGCTGGGGGATGTGGAGGTTAGGTGACCCCTCATTGATATGGTTCCAAAATAACATCCATTATTAGAAATTGTCCTTGACTCTTTCCAGGAGAAACTTAATGCTTATTTCATCACTCGCAGATCCATGTCAAAAAGAATTTGGAAGCCCATTTCTTGAACCCATTGAGATGAAATATTGATGAGGATACATAACATTGGGAACATTTTTATAACTATGGGAATGCTAGGTTTGATTATCGAGACATCTAAAATGTGGTGAAATAAAATTTTCAAGCCTGAGAGTATGAAAAATACTTATCACTAAATCATTCCATGGTGGAGTCATTGGTGACCTCCATGAGCCTCAGGGATATTTTAATCCAGGAAGCTACCCAACATACAATGACAACAATAATATAACAACATTATATAATAGAAGAGAAGGATTTATATGATAAACATATCCATGAATTATAATGTCCTAAATAAAATCTATCAATTATGGATAATTACATTAAGGAGAACCAAATTTCTATTGAGGAAGAGGATAAGGCCATGTTGGATCCTTCTTCAATGGCTAAAATACCTTTTCCTCACATTGAGGTGTAATCCATCAGGTTGGATAAACATAGAGACCAATCTAACATGCTCTAATATTTAATGGAGAATATTTATAATTCAGTAGAACATATCCTATGACATTACCTTCCCATTTACTTTATTGATCATGGGGACTCTCTTGGCTATGAAAGTTCTTCCTTTTTTTGTTTAATGAAACATATTTTTTCAACACTAATCTATCAACATTATTTTTCTTTTATTGTAATTTTATTTAGAATTCATATTGAATTGTAATAATAAAAAGTGTAGTACCATGATAAATTTTTTCCACTTAAACATGGACCCAAGATAATAAATTTATATAGGGTAATTGAATGCTTGAGTTAGTGGATTTTCACCCCCTGTGTGGTTTACAGATGGGTATAGGCATAAATATCATCACCAAAAAATATATTTAGTTTATTTGGATGATGATTTGACTTAACGTGATGAGGACCATAATGGAAAATTGGAAATATATAATCCATAGTAAAATAGGAGTATACTAGCCAAAAATTTTGGGGAAAGATCTAAATGTTTCGTAGGTTTAAGGGGCTAGAGAGAATAACTTTGATTATATTGGGATCGAATCATAAACCTCATAATGTTGAGTTTTATATTAGATCACCCTAATTTTTTCATAATTCTCAGAACATGGATACCTAGTGGGAATGAACTCATCTTTTTAACTGGTCTCCCCTTTCTGAGTTTTAAGCTTAACAAGATTTATGACTTTAAAATTTTAATAAATATTCAAAAAAATTTAGATCATGAGGGATGTATGTATAGTGGGAACAAAATCACATTTTTCTAGGATTCCCTTTTTAGGTTTTTGACTTGATGATTCTTATGTATCTTTCTTTAGGTAGCTTAAGGTCATACAAGTTGGACCACTGTAACTGATGTTTATGGTCGGACATCATTGAAAAAATTCACTGATATTTTAGGTCAAATAGCTTCAACCAAAGAAAAATGATGTCAAATATCCATTAAAAATATATATAAACGTGATGTAAATTGTAAATCTCCAATTATACTAATCAGAATTCCCACAAACAATGGTCATTTATTTTTTGATTATGATGCTCAACCCATTATTCTATACAGTTTAGGGTCTTGTAAGGAGGACTAACAAAAGGTTCAAAAATGGGGTGTCACATCCTTACATTATCAATTTGTATGATACATGAATTTGTAACTATTAGGCTATCAATCCCACTTGAATGGTCGAATCATGAATTAGATAAATCATAACTCAAAGATCCCAAATCTGGAATGATGAGATGGGGTTCATATGCAAGATATGATAACTCACCATATCAAAATGACATGCTCAATTTTAAGGGAGTAAGGTCATACAAAGATCATATAACCTCATGTTTGGGAAGAATATGCCTTTAGTCGGCATTCTAGATTGTGGGCATATTATGGTCATGTATGAATAATCAAGAAAATGTTTCTCTCATATTTGAATACACTCATTATTGATAGCCATTATAGGATGATGAAGATTTTAAAATTAAAGAAAAAAATTGTGGTTGTGGAAGAGGTTTATTCAAGGAGGGTTCTAGCACCTTGAAGGATACATCATTCTGTATTGAACACATTATCGAAGTCAATATTTGATGTATCATTTCCTAAAAATTTTCTTGAATCCTGGGATCAGTGAATATATCTGGTCTTTTGTTTAGTCTATATGATGGGCCCCAAAATTTCTATTTGTTTTCCCTATACATGTTCTAAATATTTTTATGCCATAAAAAATGGGTATCTTAATGAGTGGAGACTTGAAATTTTCACATGAAACCCTTTATGAGTATTTTTATTGATAATTATTAAATCTCTTTTACTAAATGCTCATTGTTTTACAATCTAGATCATCTAGGGATTATAGTTTTAGGTTATATATATTTTTACCAAATTTCACATATTTTAAGGTCATGATATGAGGACCTCAATAAATTCAAAGATGAGACAACCTAAATAATAAGGGTGAAGAGATACTTGACATTAATGGAAAACCTGATGCTAGAAAATATTATCCCATGATGAGTGTATGTAGTTTATGGTCGTATTTATTTGAAAAAAAACCGAACGGAAGGTATGAGAAAACAAAATACATTATATTTGTATGGATAATAATACTCTCACTCCTTTTGAATATAATATTTTGATATTATTAGTCATGACTCTAGTTTCACAAATCAGAATGATTGTATGGAACATGTACACAAGGGATGGATGCATAACACCTTTTAATGGAATGTTTTTTTGTGATGTTGTCATCGTGTATGGATATTAGAGGAAATTTTTATAAGGATAAATATTCCTATTATTGGTAGGCTATATTTGGGGAATATATTCATAAGTCTAGTTGGAAAATGTATGCATATCCAAGTAGAGGTGTCTCTTAAATATAGACAAACTCATTTTTGGTAGTCGTGAAAGAATTATTTTAATCCAAGAAACTTATGACATGAGGTGTGGCTTATGGGAAGGATTTTTTAGAAAGGGTGATGTTTGAATACCATACCTTAGATCTCCATGGATGACCTATTTCGATCCTTTAGAAAGGAGTGAGAATAAATGAAGGTCTTTTCATTTTAACATCATGAAACAAGGACTCCTGTTTCATGTAGTTTGACATCAATTAAAATGAATTTAGTTTCGTATAGTTTAAAATAATAAAACAAGGACTTTTATGTCATGTGTTTTAATGTGAGGAAATAAGGACTTACAACACATAGTTCAATGTCAAGTGGAAGAGACATACGTAGGGGGAACCTGACTCATACCTATCTTGGGAATAAAAAATAGCCTTATCTCAGTGTTGGGTCTACAAGGGAAGAAGTGTCTAAAGGAAGATCCATTCTGTTCTACCGTAGGATTCCAAAAAACCCCATATAACTGAAACCAATTGTTATTTGTAACTGATTTGGATCAACTATAGTATTTAAATCCCAAGGAACATCAAATCTAATCCTGTGGTGAAGCACCCGGGCATGTTCAACAAAGAATGTTGGGGCCCAAATATAAAGAAATTTTGAGGATAGAGGGGGGGATTTTATCTCGAAATAAGATTCCAATATCCCATTATCCTATATAGATATTGATCATATATTGGTAAAATGGGATTCATGACATGAATTACTCTAATCAATTTTATGTTCATGTAGATTAGACTATATATCATGATGTTTAATTTCATGTGACCTAGACTTAGGTGACTTTACTTTAAATATATTGAATCTTAATAATGATAGTTAAATTAATTTATCAAAACCTCTAGGATTAAGTGAATCACGTTCTGTGTGGGAAACAAGAAGTTACTGGGAGTTCATATGGATCACACAATATCACATGATAGGGAATTCATGTTGGTGTTTTCATTATGATTTTTTTAAGAACATTCCACATGGATTTATCTCTTGTGAAAGAGGAAAAGACAAATCATAATAAAAATTCATGGTTGGGAATAGAATAAAAGTTATAGGAATCACTACATATCCATTAAATATAGAAATTATGAAATTCATAATTGTTATAAGAATAATACCAATTCATATCAGATTATTGCATAAGGATAGGGGAATAGGTTAAGTGAACCATGATGTCAGGGTTGGATACCATGTCCATTACCATTGGATCCATCTGGAATGGAGAAATAATCTGTGTGTAGATCTATCTTGGGAGGTGTGTTTTAAGGATATATTTCAAGGAAATGAATAGGTACCATGTTTATTTTTATAAATCGAGATTATATTCCAGACATGATATTCTTCATAGATCCACACATATTTAATTTTGAGAACCTTTTTTTATATTAAATTCATATACAATGGTAGAAATTTTACTTCTCCTTAGTGTAGTTCCATGCACTAAGGCTGAGGTGGTGTTTTTTGTCTACAATCATGGTTTGTCCTATGATAGGGTATTTGGGTGTCACTATGTATCCTAATTTAACATGAATAATTCCATATTTAGTTATTAAAATATCCCAACATTGATTTGGGTCATATGAAGAGAAAAAATTAATTTGGGGCTCGCATCAGTATTGTTTCATCAAATATGGTATATGGATGAAGAGGCTCAAAGTAATAAGGTGGGAGAGAGAATTTTATTGGGATTTGTGGTTGGTATTATGAAAATAGATATTTGAATCACTAAATATCATGTTAGTATAGGAACCAAACCACATGTTCAGAAAATATAATAGTGTAAGAGGCCATTGGGAGGGACCCAATACAGAAAAAAGAGTACTCCAACACTATGATAGAAAAATTATACTTTTTCATCTCCTTTCATAGTAGAGGTTCACAAAAAATATTCACTAGAAGCTTCTATTTATATATTACTATAATGTATGAGATATTGGTGTTTTTGTCGATAGAATGTATGGTTGGGTTTTAGATATAGATTTAATGCATCCCAATGCATCCTATGAAGATTAGAATCAAGCCACAGGTGATTTTTATATTTTATTTTGTATGTACATCAAGCACATACCTAGGAGAATAATTTCCATCATAGTTTCATATATATATGAAACAATGATTAAAATTACTATATTGACCTATATCATGTGTAGGATATGATTGTTTTGTCAAGATATAGATCAATGCACTAAAATCACCCACACAGTTCTGGATCTCATGTATCGGAAAATGGTCTTCAAAAAGTACCTTCTAACATAGCATGATAAATCACAAGTGGTAGATTTTTTTTATTTTAATGTCATGTGAATATTAAATTTTTTAGTAGTTTATGACCTTATGAGGATGAGTGAGTGATAAACAGTTTCCCTTCCTTTTGTTAGGATGATGTTATACAATTTAATGTCATGAGATCAAGATGAATGTGTTTATGTATGATTGATTGGTACATGGAACCACTTTTCATTATTCTGGGTTATATATAGAGGGGTTATATAAACCCTTTTCAAATAATGTCCTAGTGGTAGGGGAATCCCATAGCTAGGTACCTGATTGGTGATCCCATATGTCACTATGAATCCTCTAATAATAGGAATTAAACCATATATAGTTCTTGAAACATTACCACATAGATCAAGATCATATGCATAAGAAAGAGGCATTTTTAGGCATGGTTTCATTGATAAATAATCTTAAATTAAAGTATCATGTATAACTTTTTCTTTATGTGAGAGAGGGGACTATTCATTATTCATGAACAAAGTTTCACGTGTCTTGAGGCTATCCATAATATCCTCATAAAAAAGTGATTTTTATAATAGAGGAATCGTGGATAGGACCATGTAATTGAGAGTGAGTGACACTATATATCCAATAATATTATAATTGGAGCCACCTATAGTTATTTTAGATAAATTACATTCATATATCTAGCTGATATACGGGGGAAAGGGACATGTTTTTATTTTATGTATTGGATCATGGGTAAATAATCCAAATTCAGGGGATCCTATATAGTTTTTACTCATATGAATGGGAAATGTGAATTTTATTTCATTTCCATATTGATTTACATTTGTGACTAAGCCTATTATTGAGGGTCTATTAATCACTATGTATCATGTAATAATAAGAATCATGTTTCACATAGTTCATATATGGTGTTGCTTCTACATTGATCAGAATCAAATATAGGGGGAATTATTTGCTAATAAAATTCACAATAGATCCTAGGATTTTAGATTAAAAAACTATATATATGAGAGTAATATGAATCAAGCCACATGTGGTTCATGAATATAAATTCTATGCATAATTTGATCTCATGAGCAGGAAAGTGGTATTTTTATGTTCATGGGTCAAGAATAACATGATGTTAGGACCTTAAAATATATCCATAACAATAAAATGAACTACTGTATATATTGAGATCTTACACAAGGAAGGGGGGGGGGGGGGAGTTTCACTTACTATTATGGATAGACCTTGAGACATACACTGAGGAGTCTCTATATATCTTTTAAATATAGGAATCAATCCACATGTTGTTCTTGGAGTGCCATTACATAAAACTATATAATTTACATAAAAAAAGGATTGATTATCTTGGGAGTAGGTTGATTATGTGACAAAGACATCTTCATGGATTCAGATCTTATGTCAGATAGAAAGAGGACATAGAAATAAGGACACAATGAGTAGTTTGGAGTCACATAATATGGACTTATAGAGAAATTTAGTTTAAGATCATACTCCATGAACCAATGTGTATTATAGTTTAAGGTCCTTCAATTAGGACCTCTATTACTCTGTTTAATGTCATGCAGTAGGTACATTATGCCACTTTATATAATTCCATGAGACAAGGATCCAAGTGTCATTCATTTTGAGTTTTTGTGACATAGACCATGAATATTAAATTTAACATCATATATCTTGGTCATTTTAAATAAAAAATCCATCTTGAAAATTATTTTTTAAGAAATATTTCATTTCTAGTAGGTTTAGTATACATTCCATACATTTTTTTAAAGAATAGTATCTATTTGAGTAAACATTTTATATAACATAATGACCTTCCACTTCCAATTCCTACTTTGGAGGCTTCTTTCCTATTATGATTGGGGTTCTGATAAGAAATAAAATATATCCCTTAAGGAATGATAAGATGATGATTTTATTATTAAAATCTAATGAAATCTGGTTTTGATAGACTTCCAAGATATGAAATGTATGCAACCACTTCTCATTGAGTCGATCTAGCACATTAAGAAACTTCTGAGGGTTTTCTTCTGCTATGGTTTAACCACACAAGGTTATGAAAAGTGGGAAAAATTGAATTTTTATTGGTAGAAGCACCTCTATTCCATTGATAATATAATTTGGGGTCACTTGTGTAGTAGTTTGAGTTATTATGCGGTAATCCCACAAGCAATGCGTATGTTTTTCTGGACAAGATTTTTTTCCCTTGTCCACTATCTTCAAAAGTATATTTGATGGAGTCTTATTGATGGACTCTATATTTTCATTATCCACTGCATGATAGAAGGATTAGTGATTATAGTCAATGTCATATTCCTGAAAAATCCTTTTAAAATTAAAACAACAAAAATTTGTTTTATTTTACATTAATAGTTTTGAGAGACCAAAAATATAGTAATGATATTGGAATTCATTTATCTAATTACATTCTTCATCTTGACTTCCAAGAGGTGTGCCACCCTGGTCTATTAATAGAAGAAGCTGGTACCAGTAGGGATATTATTCAAACTCTGATGTTGTGGCTAGAGGATACAAAATCATGAAATATATTCCCCATATCACAAATAAACACAATTTTTCTGTAGTATGCAACAACATAGATGGTTGATGAATGATCTTGGTTCTTATTTAACAAGTAGTAAATTTATTGGTTAACTCCATTCAATTTTGTTTCATCATTAGCAAAAAATATCCAAATATCCTAATTTTATGGAATATCTTGGTCCCTATGTAATGTGTTTTAGAAGATAATGCATGTAATTCCAACATAACCATAATGGGTTTTACTCGTTAAATTATTATGAGGGGATCCCTATAAAATATTTTTTAGAGGACCTTCATCCATTAAATCCATCATGGAGGATGAAATTTTATTCATGAAGATGGATTTATTCCTTCATTTCATAATCGGATAGAAGGGTCCTACTTTTGAGATAGTCTATTATTGTGAGTATTTTACTAGTAGTAGCACCAGTTGATGAGGATATTGGTTCATCATGATTGAAGCCATTTATAATTTCATTAATTTCTTCTATATCATAAATTGTGATTATGAAAACATCTATGTGATGTTTTATCTTTAAAACAGTCTCATCTAAGTCAAGATCTGACAGGTTCATGGTTGTATTCCCCAATTCATCAGTATAGTCATTCTACGAGTGAGGGTCATGAATTGGTATTGGACTAAAAGATATTTCTTCCATTAGTACCCTTACATGAACGAGGAGAGGAGCCAACCCTTATTTATAAATTACTCATTTATAATTGATATTCTTAATCACATACTTTAAGTCCACCTAAAAATTTAAATGGTCTACCTATAGTTCTAGAGGTACTACCTAGCCCTTGATTATATCTCGATACTCTATGTAATTATTAGTACTACCTTCAGATAGTGTGAACTAATATAATAGAACCTATTTGTTTTGGGAGAGTAATAAAATCCATCTATTGACTCCACTAAGAGTTTTTTTCCATTAGTTTCCCAAATAGACGTTGAGAGGTGTCGTAGAAGTACATTTTACATGTATGGATAGTGTGAGAGTTAAAATATCTTCATCTAGTAGATCAATATTAATTAGTCTTCTTTTAGAGGTAGGATATTACATAATGAAATTATCTAGTGATTTCCCCTTGATTTTATTTTATAACACAAATTTTATGTGAAACTATTTTGGGATTACCTCCCATCAATATATAAGTCTATTTCAACATCGAACAATGGATGATGTGCATGATAATGTCAATTTGAGAGACTATATGGACCTTGTGGTGCTACAAGTTGTGCCTTAGTTTTTTTAGTGAAAATTATTGTGAGGAAGTTATTATCTAAATCAAATATTGGGTATCAGTATCTAGTATTAGCCCACAGAGATATTAGAGACTCTTTAATTTCCCTAGTATTTTTTTGTTTGACTAGGCCACCGAGAGACCAATACATACTGAACACATGTATTATGAGTGGATTCTAATGCAAAATAATCATTGTAACAACCCACCTTATCATGAAGGTATGAATCATTATATTTCAAAATTAATTATTTTTTTCATAATATTTTATGTTCCCTATGGCCTCAGTAAGTTTTTGGGAGAGTATAGGTCTTTTCAGATCATGTAACTCCAAAAAATAGGGAGTAAAACTAAATCGCAGGTTTAGAGAATGCTAGTGCAGAACATGTGATACAATAGTGTGAGGAACCCAGTGCCCATCAAGTGGACACATGGTTTTTCTACTATCACGTGATCCATTTTTCATGCCCATGTAGGTGTTTTAGTTTTTTTGATATAGTAATTTCAGATAGATTTCTCACCGTTAACCAAACAATGTTTCAAGCATGTGTGAGTGGGGTTCCTGGGTAGTGGATGGTGCACAGTTGTTGCATGGTTTGGAAAAACATGCAGCCAAACCATGAGACCCAATATTTGAGGGGTAATTTTACAATTTTACACTTACATGGTTTTAAACCTCACCCTTCTTAATCCTTTCTTCTCTAGTGGGTATGAACCTCATTTCTTCTCCCATGGAGCTCTCCCAAGCCTAGGTTAGTTTTTTTTTCAATTCTTATATCCAACCTCCATTTTGATCACCATTAGAAGAATTTGATATGCAATGGTAGGCTCTTCAATCCTCTTTATTCTTTTCTTGGTTTTTCTTCCCATCTCTTATGCTATTTTGTTTTGAACCCATTTCCATATTTTCTCTGAATTGGTCCATTATTCAAATTTATCCTATTACAGTTTGAATTAATGGCTGAAACTAGATAAATAGAACTCTATGAAACTATATTAGTTGGTCTAGAAACCTTTCCAAAAAAATAGGGGTTTTTATAGTATTTTTTGATATGTCTAAAGCTAGGAATTTCGGAATATTACCTTAAAAGGAGTTCATAACATTATTTAATTTTTCAATATTATGGAACTCCCATAGGATATTTTAAATTATTATAGGTTTCATACCTCTTAGAAACCACCCCTTTGTGTCACGACCCGTCCCCCGAGGCCCTTTCCGTGACTACAACAAGCCCGCCTTCCGTAGGCCACGGGCAGGCGACTAGCACTGAAAGGATTATTCCCTAAAAATGGGAAGGAATTGACTTTATAACCTATAAAAAAGTCAACCATTAACACAAAAAGATATGAACCCAAGTAAACTGTATAGAAAAAAGAGTGCAGAAAGTAAGAGGATCTGGAACACAATCCCAATAGTAAAGGTAAAAGTACAATTGAAATACAATACAACTGAAGAAAGAGAAAGACAGCTACTGGGTCTTCCTCCAAGGTTCCTACCTGAATGGTAGGTACATATCACCTCCTCAGCACTCCAGGCCCACCCACCTCCTCTGCATACCGACACTCTGTATGGTCCACCTCTGGGCACCTTCTAGTCAGGGTACCCTCGTCCTCAGTCAGCGTTGTCCTTCGTCTGCATCAAACACAACAAGGTGCGGGCATAGGCTGTGTAGGGGTGAGTATAATGATACTCACTAGGAACCCCCAGACCCTCAAGGTCTCACAAAATCTCAATAGGGTAAACCAAATAGCATGAAATCAAATGACAACCCTACTTAGTTATATGCCCATACATATACATAAGTTATCAAGTATGCCCATGTCAATCATGAGGAAACATATAGTCCAACTCAAAATACCAAGCTCAACTATTCCACAAAGGCAGGAATGCCACAAAAGTATATACCACACAAGTATGAAAGGAGAATACCACCAAGTTATTACCACAAAGGAAAGTGTCACACAGGTATGTACTCAGATCACACCAGGTATATCATAGGTATAGTAGTAAATATGATTAGATGTAACTACTGAATCATATTACTCTGTTAAAAGGAAGACCCACGAAGGATCCTAAATCGTCATCAGAACCACAGAGGATCGTATTACATCGTCAGACCCACACAGGATCCTAGTACCTATTCATACCAACACAGGATCCTAGTACATCGTCAGACCCACACAGGATCCTAGTACATCGTTATTACATTGTCATACCCACACAAGATCCTATTACATTGTCAGTACATCTTCAGACCCACAAATGATCCTAGTACATCGTTAGTACATCGTCAGATAGACAAAGTAACCTAGAAAATAATCAGTACCTCATCATACCCACAGAGGATCCTAGTACATCGTTTGTAAGTTATCAGACCGGCACAGGATCATATTACATCATAAGTATATTTTCAGACCCACACAAGATCCTAGTACATCGTCAGTACCTCATTAGACCCACAGAGGATCCTAGTACATCTCCAGTACGTTTTAGGACCCACACAAGATCCCAGTACATCGTCAGTACGACATCAGACCCACACTGGATCCTAGTACATCATTAGTACATCGTCAGATTTCGTGGTATCGAAATAATTCTGTATAATAAATAAAATTATACGGGATTTCTAGGACATTACATTCTCCCCACCTATGGTATTTACTTCCTTTAAAGCCAAAGAAAAGGAAAAAAAGCCAAAAGAGGGTACTGAGGATGTATCTGAGCCTCCTGCTCCCATGTTCTCACTTAAAGGTTCCTTTACTGCTAGCGTACGTGCACCAGAGGTATGAACCTCGCACAAACGACCAACTCATGTCAATCCTCAATCTCCACTGGGACCTCTATAAATGACACCCCATCGTCTAAGTCATGCTTGACGTGGTTGATGATTTGAGATGGTTCGTGCACGTATCCCCTTAGTTGGGATATGTGGAATATTTCGCACACCCACTCCAATTGTGGTGGAAGAGACAAGAGGTATGCTACCTCACCTATCCTCCAAAGGATCAGAAAAAGGACAATATACATCAGTGATAACTTTCCCCCTAAGACAGAACACTACAAACCTCATCGAGGTGAGAGTCGTAGGAGGACATGGTCTCCCTCTTCCAGTTGGCAAAAGACCTCTGCAAGCTCTAAGTAGTTTTTACATGCTAACAAGGGAGGCATCGTGATAAAAAATCTGCCACTACTCTCTTCATCCCTGGCCCTTAGTACTAAAGCTGAAGGTCCTGGTTCATCTTCACCACACCAGGATGTACCGCTAGAGTAGATGTATGGAACTCCTCAACACTTCCTCTCAAAGAGATACTGGTACCATGGTACGTCCTCTGAAGAGAATGATGTTCTCCCCACCTTCATAAAATCCATTAGGTGCATGTCCTGTGGATATCTAAGAATGTCGAGTCTCGCAGTTAGTGTCCCCATGCTACGCCTCCCTGACTCGCTAAAGAAGTGTGGTAGTGAATATAGGATACTGAAGAAAAGCTACTCCATCCCAATCCACAATGGATATCTACAAAGAGACCAGCTTCTCCGTTGCCTCCACTAAAAGTTGTATACCAGTTCTCTTGCTAAGTGCATCTTCTACAACATTCCCCTTCCCAAGAGTATAGATGATCACGAAGTCATAGTCCTGGAGAAACTGAAGCCAATGTCGTTGTCTCAGGTTCAGGACCTTTTGAGAGAAGATATACCTGAGACTCTTGTGATATGAGTAGACTGTAAAACGCTCTCCCATCAAGTAATGTCACCACATCTTCAAAGAGAAGACCACTTCTGATAATTCCATGTCATGGGTAGCGTATTTCTGCTCCTGTTGTCATAGCTGTCGAGAAATATATGCGATCACTGCTCGATCCTACATCAGGACACTTCCAATCCTGGTCCCTGATGCATCGTAGTATTCTATATACCCTATTCCCTCCAATGATAGCCTTAAGATGGGTGCACTAGTAAACCTATTCTTTAGCTCCTGAAAACTCCGCTGGCATCTCTCCGACCAAACGAAGGGTTGCCCCTTCTTCATCAATGCTGATAAAGATTTCACTACCCTGGATAAGTCAGGTACAAATCTCTAGTAGTAACTAGCTAGAGCAAACTTCCCTCTCCCTTCAAGGGGGTATTCTTGGAAACATCTTTTGAAATGATGTCCCCATGCTCTTCCACTCTTTTTTGGAACTAAAAACTCAAAACTCATATGCATGAGTTTATCATGTGCTACCTAGGTTTCCTTTTTCGCCGACCAAGAAAAAATAAATTTCAATGTTGTATGTAAACCACATCCTTTTTGCCTAATACAGTCAATCAGATAATGAACTATGGATGTCCATTCCATACCAATACTAACATTGTAAGTCCTCGATGTTTCCACCAAGAGGTTCCAACCGAAACTCTCACCTCAAGGGTCAAATCACACCATCAGTATATATGTGATTATCGAGATTCCTCCCAAATGTTTCTCCAGAAGTGAGGGTCAAGTCAACGCATTAACCAAAAACTCTAGGTCTTGAAAAAGATTCTTGGAAGGAAGGAATGATTGGTACCTATGTCTATTGATATGATAGCTACTAGTAGACACATACCATACCATGAATCACTCCTATAGCCATTTCGTCGCACACCTTGACTGCATGTTTCTACTCTCTTCCCCTGTCCTCCAGCTCCCTAATCCTGGTGTGGTCCACAAAAAGGGGGTGGTTGTGACATGTCAAAATGTACACCACCACATGCTGCTCTCCTAGATCTGCTTCCACATATGCTACCCTACAGATTCATCTTTCCCTATCTCATCCTCTTCCTGAAACATATTACACACCCAAGTCTCTGAGACTGGTTCCAGTTTCCTTCTTTCCCACTGCTAACATTCACTGGCTGTATTCGCTCATCCAATGAACATAAAACCAGAAAGGTTATATATAGCACCCTAACATAAGTAGGAATTCATAGAGGAATAGTGTTGGCTCGAATGTCCTTAAATACACCTCGGTTGGAAGTCCGAGCCCTGAAGTATTGGTCATATTGTATTAATGGACAACTAAAAAAGGTCGTTATTCCTCAATGATTACTCAGCTTCCAACATGTCATCTTGCCGTAGCTATAGATGCTCTAGAGAACCCTCAACCACCTCCTCAATCCAGTCCTCGACCGCCTGTGAGTCGGGCTTGATTTGGAAACTGAGTGGTATCTGATGTTGAAACTCAGGTAAGGCACTAAGCCTACATGTTTCCTTTACCGGTACCACCAGTTGTAACTGTTGACCAATGGGTAGTGATATAGCTGACACACTACCCGAAGGTACTATCTCGGGTAATGGTCCTTGTACCAAAGACTCATCACTAAGAGTACCATCCTTATGGTCACTCACTGAAAAATACTAGTAACTAAGATCACTATTTACTCTCATAGTGTCTCAAATAGGTGGAAAGCTCTAGCAACTGCCTCCACCTAGCCCTTAGCTGTGTCAGAAACTGTCTCTCCTTGAAACCTCAGAGGCCTCTGCTACTGGAAGTCATGCAACACGTTCAGTCAGTGTGCACCGTCTGCCAATGCGGCTGGTGGTATCTGCTACCCAACGGGTGGTGGTGATGCTGGTACACCACCTGAAGGTGCCGACATCGTAAGAGGGCCCTGGCCCAGAGCTTCATCGCTCGGTGGGCTGTCATCGTGAACTCTCTCAGGAATCCTAGATGGCTATCTACACAAAAGCATACTGATAAAGAACAGGTGATCCATGGTCATTTAGTTATACCTGGAGAGACGACTTAAAAATACATAAGAAAACATTTCAAAACATAGACGCAATCAGTGTTTTCGTGCACTGAGTTAGAAATCTAGAAGGAAGGGTCCTAGTGTGTTGATAGGTCAACCACCACACCAACACTAGATTCCCTAAACTGATAACCACACTCACTACACTTTACACTATTTCAATTAAAATATCAGAGTCCAATGTTGTAGGGTATAACCGACTCCTTTGATACCAATTTTTCATGAACCATCCCCCGAGGCTCGAGACGTGACTACCCCAAGCTCACCTTCCATAGTCCAGGGGCTGACAACTAGCACCGAAAGACATATTCCCTAAAACTGGAAGGCATTGCCTTTATAACCTATAAACACACAAAAACAACAACACATCAAGATACGAACACAAGTAAACTGTATAGAAAAACGAGTGTTGAATGTAAGAGGGGATGAAATACAAGCCCAACAGTAAAGGTACAAGTACAACTGAAATACAATAAAACTAAAGAAAGGGAAAGATAGCTACTGGGTCATCCTCCAAGGTTCTTACCTAAAAGGTAGGTATAGATCGTCTCCTCAGCACTCCACGTCCGCCCATCTCCTCTACGTACCGACACACCGTATGGTCCAACTCCAGGCACTGTCCAGTCCTAGTACCCTCATTCTTAGTCAGTGATGTCTGTCGTCTGCACCAAACACAACAAGGTGTGGGCATAACCAGTGTAGGGGTGAGTATAATGATACTCAATAGGGACCCCGAGACCCTCAAGGTCTCACAACATCCACAAAAAATAAACCACATTGCATGAAATCAATTGAAAACCCTACTTAGGTATATTCCCATACATATACTTAAGTTATCAAGTATGTTCATCTCAATCATTAGGAAACATAGAGTCCAACTCAAAATCCCAAGATCAATTGTTCCACAAAGTTATGAATACCAAAAAGTAAGTACAACACTGGTACGCCACGTAGAAGAATACCCCTAAGTTATTACCACCAAGGAAAGTTCCACACACATATGGACTCAGCTCACACCAGGTATATCTTAGATACACTAGTAATGATTATTATATGTAACTACTGAATCATCTTAATCTGTTAAGAGGCTGACCCGCGAAGGATCCTAAATCATCATCAGACCCATAGAAGATCTTAGTAAATTGTAAGACCCACACAAGATCCTAGTACCTCATTAGACCCACATAGGATCATAGTACATCGTCAGACCCACACAAGATCCCAGTACATCGTAAGTACATCATTAGACCCATAAAGAATCATAGTATATCTTCAGTATGTTGTCAGACCCACATAAGATCCTAGTACATCTTCAGTACATCGTCACACCCACACAAGATCATTGTACGTCGTCAGTACATCGTGAGACCCACACGAGATCCTAGTACATTATCAGTATATCGTCATAACCACCCAGGATCATATATATCATTAGTACGTCATCAAACCCACAAAGGATCCTAGTACATCGTCAGTACATCATCGGACCCCCACATGATCCTAGTACATCGTTAGTACGTCGTCAGATTTCACGGTCCCAAAATAATTCCATATAAATAATATATATATATATATATATATACGGAATTTTTGGGACATTACACTTTGGGTGTGTTAAATTAATTCCCACTTTATATAAATTCATAGTGGACTGAACCACCTCCTAAGTGGTTTGTCTTGACATGAAATTACAAATTACATTTCTTTATTGAAAAAATGGATTGATTTAATTAAATTGACGTGGGTGAAAGGAAATACCACAAGTAGTATATTTGTAAATGTGTATTATATGAATTGTGTACCCTTATTTAATTTGGGTTAAATGATTATAATTCATAGAGGTAATCCTTCATGTTTGTTATAATTATACCATGAATAATGGTTAGTGGATAATGATTAATGGTTCTATTGAGCATGTAATTTCATGGTCCCCTATATCAGCTGATGGTCATGACACCCCAAACCATTTATCTTTCTTGGATGATAATAATTATGCTCCACATTCCTCTACATCAGGTGTTAAGCATGAATACTCCCCCCACTCTCTCAAGTGATGAGCATGATGTCCTGATTTAATTTCTGATTCAGATCTAGTACCCTTTCTAAATACATTGGATCGTTAGACTAGTTATGGATGCCTGAGTTATGCCTCGGGTCCATCTAGCACCTATAATCCATGCACATTCCTCTAAATTTCCATACATATAGAGTATATAGACATGTATACATATTATATTTATATGATTAATTATACATATATATGTGGTAAACTAATCAACTTCATTTTGGCCTATGCTAAATCAGGATTAGTCAGCTAGGTGTCATACTTGAACTTGATTTGAAATGTATTCACCTTTCATCATTATTATTATTCATTATACTTTCACACTTCTATACTATACGTGATGGATGGATTATTCCAGACACTTTTTGTTGTAGAATACTGAGTTTATCTCACACGCTACCCATGTCACCTTTCCTACAGGAATAGACTTCATGAATAAATGTGTGAATAAGGAAAAATTCCCTTTCATGGATTCTTGATACATTTACTTATAGAATAGATCATGGGAGAAGAGGACCGAGTTTATTCCTGATATGCTAGTGAATATGTCTTTTGGACTTTTTATTTTTTTATATAGAATGTTGTATATGATTGTTCCCTGTATCCTTTATTTCCCCTTTTTATATATCAGCATGCCATGACATTATTTTTTATATGACTCAACCGTTGGGTTTTGAGTATTGCTACTGGTTGGATGATTCCCTTACTATTTTTCTTAATTATGTTATCTTTTTTCCATTGTGTTTTCTATTATATAATGCTTCCACTATAGTATTCTTATTTATTATTACCTCTATAAAACTATAATATAATTTTATAGTCTCCCCATTATCCCACCTTGGACCCTCACTTCTAGTCGACATTCTATTGCTAAAGGTGATTCATTCATGAGGCCATGTGACCCACTTTCTTGGGGCACTGTTTATGTGGATCCCAGGCCGAGACATTAAAAATTGGTATTAGAGAATTATTTTTTCCTTTTGTCTTATTGTTTTTCTATTACATAGGAGATTTGGAAGGTAATGGAATTTTGTAATGATCGTGTTCCTAGGAGTAGCTGACCCACATACAGGGGACACCCAAATTAATTAGGATGTGTTATTACTGTTATAGGATTTATCATATTATAGTTGATTTGATTTCAAATAAGGGTGAAGCATATTGTTTATTATATTATTATTATTGAAGTTATAGATAAAAATTGTCTTTTCATTTGAATATGTATAAAAGTATTTAGCATCTAAAACATCATTATAGGCACATTAGTACTTATACACCATTCATATTTCAATACCACATATACCTTCTGTGGGAATTTTACTATTGTATATAGTTTAGTTCCTTGATTATTATATATTGAAATCTGATAAAATTTATTGTAGGGATAATATAATGTGATTAATTAGGATCCCCACATCACTATAAATTATGTTTACCGACATAGATTAGTGGTGACACCTTAATTGTCCATTTATACCATGTTGTTGTTTTTGGTCCAGTTGGATCCATGGACTGAAACAATGTTAGTTGATTGGGTTAACTGAAATAAAACTATAATTTAGGGAGGAATTCCTTCTATAAATCATGAATGGTTATTCTTCTAATCGAATCATTTCACATGACTTATTACATCCTGATACTGATTGTTTAGGTTAGGTTGTAGTTAAATGATGTGCCAATTAAAATTTATAGGGAGAGTGAATTTCATATGTTCGTAATGGCGACACATCTAATTGGATTGTGTTATATATATATAAGAGTACTAAATAAAATGAAATTTATAACTTCTAAATGCAATGATTACCACTAAATGGGATTTAAATTGCAATGTAAAGAGTTTTTTCATCTATACATATCAATTGGAACTCAATAAACTCGAATATTTGTTTTTTGATACAAGACCTAGAACTAAACTCTGCCTTAGTAGTGGGTAGTTGGGGGTGTGTATTATTATCCCTATAGCTTGTTATAATCTTCATTTACCACCTAGTCTTATCTTCTAGAGTAGGTAGAGCGGTGTGATATTTCTATAGGAAAGATATGTACCTACCCAAGTTATTTAACTATAATCTTATCAACTAATGAAATATTTTCTGAGGCATTAATTTGGATTTCTCAAATAATTCCACAATTAATGCCTCATGTCATACACCAGAAGATATGTGAAGACCATGCATTAGAAGAGGTGGGACCTGAGCTACTAGTGATACATCCGGTAGTGCCACCTATGGAACCACTTATGGTTCTATTTAATATTTAATTTAATTCATAAAAATTGTGGTACTGTTCTTCAATCTTCAACATCATGCCGAAACTCCATTTTAAAGAATATGGGGTTTCAAAACCATCGGTTTTGGACCGTTTTTAGCTTTTTCAATTATCAATGTATTAATTGGGTGAAATTAAATGATAAAAACTTCATTTTCGGATGATTCATTCATTAAATACGGTGTTCTATTTTGAGTTATTTATTACTGCATTTTTTGGGGTATTAAATATTAGAACCATAAAATCCTTAGATTTGGTTTTTTCCTTCATTTTTTCACAGTTTTGGAAACCCTCAAAATGCGACTATAAACATTGTTCATTTAGAGTCCTTCACTTCCGTTGTGTGACAACTTCTCACCCCCCTCGTGTTGGTTTATTTTTTTTCATTTTCATTTATTTAATTTCTTTAATTTCTTTTCTTCATTTTCTTCCTCCTTCAAAATTTCATAAAAACAAATATATCTAAACCCATGTTATATCTTAATATTTTATGTGAGATTATCAAAAGATATATATATATATATATATGTATATATATATATATATACATAGTATATATGAATATATATTTTGATAACCACATCATGTGCTTAGGGATAATTTATTTAGATAAATTTATTAAGGTATGATGTCATGAATTATCAAAATGAAATAATTGAATATATTATCACTAGAAAAATGCAATGTTTTATTAAACAAAAACTGCATTATCAAAGGATATTTTGACATATATATATATATATCTGTGTGTGTGTTTGTGTGTGTGTATAAATATGTGGAATTCTACTTCTTTTCTCTAATTAATTTAGTGACAAAATTTATCAAATGTTGTTTATTAGATTATCTTATATAATATTTCTGAAGATAGTTATTGTGAATTTATCAAATACAAATCACATGGAAATATCAAAAATGATTATTTTACATAGATTATCAAAGGATAATTAATATAATAATCAAATGAAAATTTTGAAATTATCAAAGGTTGATTATTAATATTATTAAATTAATAATTGTGAGCTTATCAAAAGATAATCAAAGAACTATAAAAAAAAATTCATGCAATAATCGAGATAATTGTTAAAATGATTGTAATGGATAATTACTGGAAATTATCAAAAGGATAGTTATTGAAGAATTTATCACTTGATAAATGCAAAGTCTTATTAAAAAAATAATTGTGAGTTTATCAAATATAATTATTGAAATGAATAATTACAAGTGCATGCATTGATATAGTGATAAAAATGAAAATTTTTCCATAAAAGATAAATATTATCACATCTGATAATATATTTATATTTTAAAACTTATCCTGGTGAGATAAATAATTATAGCATGTGATAATTTAAAACATTAATCCAGAGATTATCCAGGAGAGATAAAATATAATCCAATTTAATATTTGATTCGATAATTTGAAATTATCCATGAGGGATAAAATAATATTATCGAATATAATATTTTAATCCATAATTGGAAAATTATTTTGGAGAGAGAAACTATCATCGCATGTGATATTTTATTTTCTTTTGAAATAAAATGGTGGGTTTTGGATTTAGGAACCCTTAATGAATGTTGAGCTTTTGTGTGATGATGATTATGATAATAAGGTCATGAAGAGGTGTATTTAACCACATGGGATGGTTTGTCATTATTTTTGGCATCGACGCCCTTGAGGTAGGTGGTTCCATTCTGATTATCCAAATTGATAATTTTTTTATTTCTTGATTTATTTCAATTGATGGTTTAAATTTAATTGCTCCAATTTTATTTCAATAAAATTTATAAAACCCTGATTCTAATGAATCTAGATATTTGAAATAGTTTTCGAATGGAAATTTTGAAAACCCCAAATTCTATTGAATTGGGTTTGTTTGTGGAAATTGGGTGATTTAAATTGTTTAATTTACATTGTGAATTTGATGGAGATGATTTCAATTAAATTGTTGAATTTAATTGTGGAAATAAATTGTGTAATGATGGAATTGGTTTTGAATGGATTTAAAACTCATGAAAATGGCTTAAAATGATTTGATATAAACCCAATGGTTTTATCTTCTGGAAATGCATGTTTTTGAATAAAACCTATTTTTCATTTAAATGGAAAGGAATGGTCATGTTTGAAATGGAATAATGGGATTGAATGTATTTTAAGAAATCTTAAAATATTTTTCCCATCATGTAAGAGCACATTCAACCCTTATGTAGTTAGTGAGTTTTTTCCATACACACTACTCTACGACAATATTCTGAAACACACTTGTGGGGGGTCACATCCCCGATGTGTTGGTGATGAGTCTCCTTTGGCCAGTGTCATAGGGACATGTGTATACATATTTTTCTGAGTTCGCATAGAGAGTGTTGAATCGTATAGAAGGTTAATACTATCGTAACTTTTGGAAGATGACCACGTTGCTCGCTTGTTTATTTATATTTGAGATATAAATGTATATCAATTCATTTGACCTGTTTTACATGCCTTATGAATTTATATAAACTATTTTATATAAATGTTTTACATAAGACATTGTTTTAGAAATAATCCATAATTTGTAAAGCCTTTTATTAAATATTTATTTCCATCATTTGAAAATGTATATGATGATTTTTTAAAATATGCTTTTTAAATTTCCCAAACTGTTTATTTGTAAATTGAATGATTTTATTTGGATAATCTATATTTGGAATCTGTTATGAAATATTTGGTGGTATCCAATGATTTTCTTAAATATATTTTTTTAATTTCCAAACTTGTTTAATTGAAAATTGAATTATTTTATTTGGATAATCTATATTTGGAATCTGTTATAGAATCTTTGGTGGTATACTACTGGGCTTATAATCACACCCTAATTTTTCCTTCGAATGTTTTATAATATCTTCTTCCAGGTTCGAGCAAAGGGAAGGGATATCTTGGAGTTGGATCCAGCTGTTGGGATTTGGCCTTGGTGAGTTGTGTCCTTACGGACCATGGGGTTGTTTTCCCATTTTAGTACTTTGGATTTTATGCCTATTTTTATTCTGGTACATTACTCCCAGTGGAGATTTTTTATGCATACTATCTTGTTTCATTTCATTCGTATTTTTGGTGGCAAAATCGTTCTCACTTGCATGTTGTGTGATGCCAGGTGCCAGTCGTTGAACCGTGGGGAATGAGATTGCCCTTCGGGCTATGTCAGGGCCAGCTCAGTTATCGAGTTACCTGGGTACCTGAGCTGGTTCATGAAAAAATGGTATCAGAGTGAGGTTAAGCATATTTCCTTGATGAAAGTATGCATTTGAGTATTCTTGTCGAGACTTAGGAGTATTTGTGAATGAGTGCCTGGCCAGCTCTCACCGTAGTGAACCTTAAGTCACCAGCGGTTGTTAAAAAAATGTGTTTTATAGATTAGTTCTAGTATTTTAACTATTTTGATTTGGATATAGTGAAATCCAAATCATGTTTTTTCTACTGGTTGGGATCATGTTTCCATCATTGCTACGTATGAGCATTATCTAATGTCTTTCTTATTGTCTACTAATGTTTTGTAACATCATGCCTCTGATAAGATGTGTGAATCGTATCTGGAAAGGGGATACTACTGAAGATCAGTGAGAAAATCCTATAATGTATCAGAGCCTAATTGAGGAGATTGTGCGTACTATCCAAGATTTCAGGCAGGAACCACCACCAGTCTCCATTTAGGATCCAGTTGTGGAACCTAGGGGGGAATTCTCTTAAAAATTGTTCTCAAGAGTTCATTCATTATAAAACACATGTTTTAAAAGGCTCCACTGATCCTCAACATGCTGAAGAATGGATGAGTAGGATTGATCATCTGTTTGAGTTCTTGGATACACTAGATGAGATCATAGTGAACTGTGCCACCTTCAGGTTGGAGGGACCAAGAAGAAGATGGTGGGATACAATAGTGATGGAAGAGAAACATGGGGGCTTAGAGTGGAAGTACTTAAATGTTATTTTTATTGGACACTTCTATCAAAATTAAATGGTGTTGAAAAAGGCGGTTGGGTTTTTCAATCTTGATAAGGCTGATAGAACCGTGCATCCTGCACATGTTTAGGGCACTTTTAGAAGTTCCGCCACAACTTTTCCACTCCATGTAATGGCACAAGATCATCAAAACCTTCAAAAACTACGGGGCAATCAAATTATTCACGTACAAAAGAGTTGCAACCATAGGGATCTAGAACGAAAATTCTTTATGCAGTGAAAGAGTCTCTAGAGAAAGATAATACATGTCCAATGACAATAATAGGTATCATTACTACAACTTCGTCTATAGTGACAACACCTTTTGATACCGGTGCATCTTATTTGTTTATTTCAATATGTATCCTTAATCTTCGTAATCTTTATATGGAGATTTTATCTTGTGCAATTGATATTACTAAACCTATTGGTGCGATGAGAGAGTGTGGTCTCTATCGTTATTCTTCTGTATTCTATCTATCAAATGTCGTGTTTTCATGGAGTTTTCTTGTACTCGACATGGAACCTCATAACGTCACATTCGATATGGATTGGATTATTGCCAATAATGCTTGAATTGATTGTTATCTTTTATGGGTCTACCTTAATACACCCAGTGGTGTGCATCTTGCCTTTTAAGGAGAATGAGACCTAAGGCCGAGTAGAGTTGGACCTTCTTATAAGGATTTCATGAAAGTGACATCAATGTTTAATTTAGATCTTTATAGAGATTCTTTGGGTGGTGATCTCCCTACAACTGTCTTTGTGTTTCTCTCTATTTTTCCTTCTGATTTTTTTGATTACCACCAGTAAGAGAGGATGAGTTTCCCATTGAATTGGTGCCAGTACTCAACCATTTTCTTTTCCCTCTTAACAAATGGATCCAACTGAACTGAATGAACTTATGTACGAGATGGACGATCTTCTTGAGAAAGACTTTATTCACCCAAGTGTGTCACCTTTGGTAGTTCTGGTTCTCTCTGTCAAGAAAGCTTATTTTTATCTAACATCTTCTCTTATTGAGAGGATTATTTAGGAATAGACGGTTTTTGATGAATTATGTAATTATTAGATACTATCTTTATAGTGGGGAGAATGATGCCCAGTGGTTGTTCTCCAAATAGGGTGTTCTGTGTTATCAGAATCGTTATGTTTCACCATTAGCGACATGAAAGGATATAATAGGGGATTTCCATTTTTTCAAATGGATTGTACACCCTGAAAGCACAAAGACCTTCAAAAACATGAATCAACAGTTTTTGTGACCATGTATTCATGAAGGTTTCACCCCGGTTGGGCAATCGATGGATTGAGAGGCAAGGGAAGCTTGCTCCTTATTTTGTGGGATCTTTTGAGGTTGTTGATTATGTGGGGAAAGTGTTTTACCATTTAGCATTACCACCGCAACTAACATTGATACATAATGTGTTTCATGAATTACAACTTCGAAAGCATTTATCTAACCCATCTCATGTTCTGAGTTGGCGTGACCTTGAAGTGGAACCTGTTTTATCTTTGATTGATCGACCAATCATGGTTGTTGATTTTGAGACCAAGGTACTTCATGGAAGGAAAATAACTCGTTTCTGCATGATATGGAATCATGGTTCTAATTCTGATGATACGTGAGAGAGGGAGGTACTGATGACAGAACAATGGCCCTGTCTTTTGATGTGGTT
Organism: Viscum album; assembly: GCA_963277665.1. NCBI lineage: Eukaryota > Viridiplantae > Streptophyta > Magnoliopsida > Santalales > Viscaceae > Viscum > Viscum album. The sequence goes on from OY728119.1 coordinate 651,453,845, forward strand.
CTTCGTAGGATTTTTAGGGCCAAAAAGTTCCTATGGTGGGGAGGTTGTAACATAATTTTATTGTTTTAGGTATTCCTAAACCATATTGTGTTAAATTATTATTATCTTAAATAGGGAAAATGATTTATCAGTGAAAATATGTGTTTCTGTTAAACACGTCATGAAATGGTAAAACGCTTAATTAACACTCCATAATTTTTAATTAAATATTCTCTTAGTCAAACACGTAGTATGTATGAGTTTTTGAGGCCCACAAAATCTCAGCAAAGACGGAATAAAATTATTAAATAGAATATATTAAGTGCACACACTTTATTCAAAATATTTGAATAACTCCAAAACAGTCTATCATATGAGATATTTGAGACCACGGTTATATCCAAAATATGGTGTTTAAACTAGAAGGTGTATAACATTCCAGGGCGCCAGACTTTTGGATGTCTCGCTCGTGAGATAAAGTTATTAAAAAATATTTAATATATTATTTATTTAAATTTAAATATCTCCCAAACGGTGCATCGTACAAGAAATCGGAGACCACCGATGGGTCCAGAATGAGCTGTTTACCCTAGATAAGGTATAACATTTGTTCGCATCAGGTGTCTGGATGCCTCACTCCCAAAAATAACTTTTTTTATATTAATTAATTAATTAATTTTATTTTTAATTAATAAATCATTAATATCTAACAAACAGTGCATCCTATGAGAAATATGAGACTAAGGTTGTTTCTGAAATGATATGTTTACCCTAGACAAGGTATAGTTTTCATGAGCAACGAGCGTTTGTTCATGTTGAACACGAATTTATAGATATTTAATAATTGTATTAAATGAATAATTTTATTATTCCAATTTAATTAATAATTTAATTCATAAAAATCATGATACTGTTCAACCATCTTCAACTTCACACCGAAACTCAATTTTAATTCAAGGGGATTTCAAAACCATCAATTTTTTATCATTTTCAACCGTTTCAATTATCAACGCATTAATTGGGTGAAAGTAAATGATCCAAACATAGTTATAAGATGATTCACTAATTAAATCAGGTGTTCCATTTTGAGTTATTTATTTCTGCGTTTTTGTGGGTATTAAATATTAGAACCATAAAATCCTTAGATTGGGTTGTTTCCTTCATTTTTTCAAGGCTTTGGAACCCCTCAAAGTGTGACTATAAACTTTTTTCATCCAGAGTCCTTCAATTCTGATACGAGAAAACTTCTCACAACCCTCACGTTTGTTTGTTTATTTTTTATTTTATTTTCATTTTGATTTATTTAATATCTTTAGTTTATTTTCTTCATTTTATTCATCCATCAATATTCCAGAAAAAAAATATTTAAACCCAAGTTATATCTTAATAGTTTATGTGATATTATCAAAAGATATATATATATATCTATATATACATAGTATATATACATAGTTTATATATGCATATATTTTTGTAATCACATCGTGTTCTTAGTGATAATTAGTTTAGATAAATGTATTAACATATAATTTAGTGAATTATCAATGTGCGATTATTGAATATTTTATCACTAGATAAATGCAATGTTTTATTAAACGAAAATTGTGCTATCAAAGGATATTTTGACATATATATATAAATATATATATGTGTGTGTGTGTGTGTTTATAAATATGCGTAATTCGACTTCTTTTCTCTAATTAATTTTGTGTTAAAAAGTATCAAATGTTATTCATCAGATTATCATATGTAAAATTCATGAAGATATTTATTGTGAATTTATCAAAGAGAAATTGCATGGAAATATCAAAAATTATTATTTTACATATATTATCAAAGGATAATTAATATAATATTCAAATGATTATTTTGAGATTATCAAAGGTTGATTATTAATATGATTAAAATGATAATTGTGAGCTTATCAGAAGATAATCAACGAATTATCAAAAAAATAATTTAATGAAATTATCGAGATATTTGTTAAAATGATTGTAAAGGATAATTACTTGAAATTATCAAAAGGACTGTTATTTAAGAATTTATCCCACAAAAAATGAAAAGTCTTATTAAAATAATAATTTTGAGTTTATCAAAGATAATTATTCTAATGAATAATCACAAGCACATGCATTGATATAGTGATAAAACTTAAAATTTATCCATGAAAGATAAATATTATCACATGTGATAGTATATTTGTATTTTGAAACTTATACTGGTGAGATAAATTATCATTGCATGTCATAATTTAAAATATTAATCATGAGATTATCCAGGAGAGATAAAATGTCATTGCATGTGATATTTTATTCGATAATGTGAAATTATCAATGAGGGATAAAATAATATTATCATATATAATATTTTAATCCATAATTGGAAAATTATTCAGGGGAGACAAACTATCATTGATTTTGATATTTTATTTTCTTTTGAAATAAAATGGTGTGTTTTGGATTTAGGAACCCCTAATGAATGTTGGTCTTTTGTGTGATGATGATTATGATAATAAGGTCATTAATAGGAATATTGAGCCACATGGGGTGGTTTATCATTGCTGATGGCATCGAAGACCTGGAGGTAGGTGGTTCCATTCAAATTAGCCAAATTGATTATCTGTGTCTTTATTGATTTATTTCTATTGATGGTTTAAATTCAATTGCTCAAATTTTCTTTCAATTAAATTGATAAAACCTTGATTCTAGTGAATCAATATATTTGAAATGGTTTTGGCATTGAAATTTGGAAAACCCCAATTTCTATTGAATTGGGCGTGTTTATGGAAATTCGGTGATTTAAATTGATTAATTTAAATTGTGGATTTGATGGAAATGATTTCAATTAAATTGTTGAATTTAATTGTTGAAATAATTTGTGTAATGATGGAATTGGTTTTGAATGTATTTCAAACTCATGAAAACGGATAAAAATGATTTGATAGAAACCCAATGGGTTTATCTTATGGAAATGCATGTTTTTGAATAAAACCTATTTTGGATATAACTATAAAGGAATTGACATGTTTGAAATGGAAGAATGGGATTTATCATATTTTAAGCAGTCTTAAAATAGTTCTCTCAACATGTAAGAGAGCATGAAAGCCTTAGGTAGTTAGTATGTAATTTGTGTACAGTCTATGCTATGACAACATTCTAATACATACTTGCGGCGGGTCACATCCCCGATGGGTTGGTGACGAGTCTCCTTTGGCCAGTTTCATAGGGACGTGTGTATACACATTTATCTGAGTTCACATAGAGTGTGTGGAATCTTATAGCTGGTTAATACTATCATACATTTTGGAATATGTCCATGTTGCTCACTTGTTTGCTTATATTTGAGATATAATGTATGCCAATTGTTTTGAACTACTTTACATTCCAGCTGAATTTTTATCAACATTTTTACACAAATGTTTTACATGAGCCATTTTTTTAGAAATAATCCTTCTTATGTAAAGCATTTTATAAAAATATTTATTTCCATCATTTGAATATGTATATCATGATTTTTTAAATGTTCTTTTTAAATTTACAAACATGATTATTTGAAAATTGAAAGGTTTTATTACGGTAATCTATATTTTGCATCTGTTATGGAATCTTTGGTTGTATCCCATGATTTTCTTAAATATGATTTTTAAATTTCTAAACTCATTTATTTGAAAATTGAAAGCTTTTATTTGGTTAATCTATATTTGGAATCTGTTATGGAGTCTTCAGTGGTATCCTACTGGGTTGAGGCTCACACCCTACTTTTTCCTTCAGGTGCTTGTAGACTATCTTCATTCAGGTTCAAGTAAAGGGAAGGGATATCTTGGAGGTGGATCTAGGTGTTGAGTTTTTCTCGTGGTGAGTTGTGTCCTTAGGGACCTTGGGGTTGTTTTCCTATTTTAGTACTTTGGCATTTATGCCTCTTTATATTTTGGTACATTACTCCCAGTGGAGTTTTTTTGTTATGCATATGGTCTTGTTTCTATTCATCCATATTGTTGGTGGAAAAATCATTCCCACTTGCATGTTGTGTAATTCCAGGTGCTAGTCGCCGACCCGTGGGGATCAGGAATTCCCTTCGGTCTATGTCAGGGAAAGCTCGGTTACCAGGTTACCAGGGTACCTGATCTAGTTCATAACAGAGAATATAGAGATGCCTCCAGATTGGATGGTCCAACTTGTTATCAATATTCTATGTGGTTTCACCAAGAGATGCTGGGATGTTAATGACTAGACAAACTAATGTTGACATATGATATAGAGGAATTTCTAGATGATCTTCTATAATTAATTATTTTCATCAACATTAAGGGATCCCCGGGATAGAGATTTGTTGAACCTATAGTAGGTATCCATGTATTTCATGGAATATTTTACTCATTTTACTAAGATATAGTGATTCTCCCCTAATATTTCTGGAGATGATCTCATGATTGTGAGGCCATCTGAGGATTGTATAGTATAAACCATCCGATCGTAGGTTAACATATTCAGGTTGACCACTATTTATGATATATTCTACCAGTTCCTTGTTACTGAGAAATATTTGAGGGAAGCTAATTGCATTAACCCAGGTGTTTTACCACCTAGGGCTTGTATTTGTTCTTCTAGTGGAATAAAGAGGTGTTTAAAGATTTCTTGCAACGGTTTTTGTAGTCAAGAAAATCTTACTGGCATCATCCTTATATGTCACAAGTGTAGGAAGATAGGGCACACTATACCCCATTGTATGCGAGATCCTTTTGTAGTGCATAGTCTATGGTAAGATAGGGAATATCCAACACTTCTATAGGAATTTTCCAATAGTAATTAGCGAGATTGGTTTTACACTAACTCCACACTCTAGAGTGGGACCAATATTATATCACTATGAAGATATCTATAATAGCATCTACCAGTTAGGCTGAGGAGGTGGTCGAGGCAATCAGAATCAGACTCAATATTCGTAGTGTTAGAGAAGGTCATATTAGGTTATTAAGGTTGTGAGTTATGGTTGTAGTACGGTCAAATTACATATAGTAAAAACTATTCCATAGGATAAGAGCATTCAGACTTATACTATTTGAGGTACTATTCTTGTATCCTCTACACTAGTGTCTGCTTTCTTTGATATAAGTTTACTTCCCTCTTATAAATCAGAGGCAATTATAGAGAGTTTGGGCCCTAAGGTAGAGTATTTATGTGGTGTACTCATAATCAATACACCATTAGTTATCCTATTAGAGGTATTTTTATGATATAATGATTTTCCCCTTGAGATAGGTGGATATCAATTCAATTGGAATATATTCAACCTAAACCTGAAAGGGTTTGATATAATCCCTAGGAAAGACTAGTAAGCTCCCTATCAATCCAACATTGACTATTATAATTAGAGGGTAGTGTTTACATCAATAGATGGAAGTATATCAGTAAACATGGGAGAATGGGATGTCTATGAATATCAAGATGTACCCGAGCATCAAGGGTTGGGCATAGTGACAATCAAGACTGATAGTCTTTTCTTGGATGATCGAGGGTTATGACCTATTGTTTTACCTCCTATGGTGGTTCATTTCAGGGATAACTCTAGTGGGAGATGTATAATTCACCATCAAACTAGTACTAGGAGTGACACAAAATTCCATTATTCCATATAGGATGACACCTAATAAGCTTTTGGAACTCAAGAAGTAGTTTGGGTATCTAAAAGATATAGGTTTTATCCAAATTACTACCTCTCCATGGGGTTCACCAATCCTTTTTTCCATAAGGTGGATGACTCCCTTAGGATTTTCATGGATTACCAATGGTTAAATGAGCTTATAATTAAGAATTGGTATCCCCTACCTTTAATATACAACCACTTTGTTCATTTATGAGAAGTGAGGGTGTTCTCAAAGATTGATTTTATGTTAGGCTATCATCAGATAAGTGTTAGGTATTCATACAAAGATTGAAAACATTTTTATACTAGGTATAGTCTATATGAATAACTGGTAAGGTTGTTCAGTCTTACAAATACACTAGCTATTTTAATGGCTTTGATGAATTGGTTTTTCAATCTGTATTTGGATTCATTCATGTTAGTCTTTGTGGATGAAATCTTATTGTATTCTTTCACTTAAAAATACCATTCCAAAAATCTTCATATCATGATAACTACATAGAGATAGCACCAAGTTTATTCCATGATCAAAAAAATCCACATTTTGACTGACAAAGTCCACTTCTAGGTCATATTATCGTTGATTAAAAAGTATTAGTAGACTCAAATAAAGTGAGATATGTAGTTTCCTAGTAGATGGCCTAAAATGTATTTAATATATGGATTTTTTTAGGGATATTTGGATATTATGGAAGCTTTATCTAGGATTTTTCAAGACTATTTCTGCTTCTTACGTGATTAACTAAGAAGGGTGTCAAATTTATATGGTGAGAAGCCTCTGAAAGATCCTTTCATGAATTTAAAGGTCGGTTTACTTCAGCACCGATCCAGATTATTCTAGATTCATATACAATTCATATAATTTAGTGTGATTCATCAGGTATTAAGATGGGGGAAATTTTCTTGTAGGAAGAGTGAGTCATAGTGTATGGGTCTCATCAGTTTCGACATCATGAGAGGAATTACCCAACACATGACCGCAAGCTATATCTTATTGTTCATGATTTATGTTTTCAGCGGAATTGTTTTCTTATGAAGCATTTATTGGTACTTACTAATCACTAAAGCCTTCAATACATCTTTACACATTGAAATTTGAATCTCCGGTAGAAAAATATGGGTGAATACAAGTATTCCACCAACTTCAATATTTATAATATATTTAGAAAGGGAAATGTAGTAGCTGATGCTCTGATATTCAAGACTCAGACACAAGCAATTTGGGAAACAAAAGGAGAGTGGAAGATTATGGCCTTGTTTTCATAAATTAATGTTGAAGTGCATGGGGACCATGGGTGGAATGTCCCCTTAGCTTTACTTGTGACCTCAACCCTCTTTGAATAGGTGATAAAGAGGAAATTATCAGATCTCTAGGGCCTAGTCTGGCAGAATATTATCTCAGATGACGATTCATATTTTGGTTAGCCTGTGGATGAGGATGAGACCTTAGGCTTACATGTGCTTGTGTGAGTTTCTGGAATACATCCAAATGGAACTAATGTGGGAATTTTATGACTTGTCTTGGGCAGTAAATCTTGATGTCACCACGATGTATTGAGAATAATTTCCATATTATTGGCGGTCTGTAATGAAATGGGAGATAGATGGATTTACTACTCAATGTTCCACCTTTCAAAAGGTGAAGTAATAACATCAAAAAATGATAAGAAATATACAAAAATTATCCATTCATGAGTATAAATGGTATGATTTATCCATGGAATTAATGATTTTTTAACCGAAATCTTCTTCCGGAAATTAAACAGTTTGGGTTGTCACTAATCAGTTGATGAAGAACTCACACTTTTTACCTATTTGAGTGACCTTCTTAGTAGAGGAGTTAGGGAGGTTATATGTCAAGGATGTAGTACATCTTCATGGAGATCCATGAATGATGGTATTTGATAGGGATGCTCACATCACATCTTGGTTCTGGTATGGGTTACAGAAGGCCTTGGGTGCAAAGGTGATCTTGAGAATGGTCTATCACCCTCAGACCTATGGACATACATATTTTCTGATTCATCTAATAGAGGACATGCTCCGTATATATTTCCTTAAATTAGAGTGTTCTTGGGAGAAACATATATTCCTAGTTGAGCTCTATTATAATAAAACATTTTAGGATACTATATTGATGTATCCTTATGAGGCCTTTTGTGGTAGGCCGTGCTGATCACCTATGTGCTGTTTAGAGGTAGGGGATGAAATATATCTTGCACCACGTCTTATTTTGGAGAATTCAAAGCATGTTTGTTGAATCAATAATTACTTGTTGATTACTCATTAAAGGATTTAGTCATATCTAAATTGATATTTAAGACCTATAGAGTTTGATTCTAGGAATTTAATTTTGTGTGTGTTTCTCCTAGGTTGGTCCATCAATGAATTTAGAGGTAGCATATTATATTTTCTCAATTAATTGGACACTTTTGGGTTTTTGGATGAATCATACCAATGGATTATAAGACAGAACTTCCTCAACAATATCAGTCTATTCATGAAATCATTAGTGTGTCTCTACTCCACTATTATTATCAAAACCCATCGTATGTCTTATTTCTTTATGTGGTGAAGTTAGATGTAAATTCTTCCTTTTAGGAGTATCTAGTTCATATTTTGGATCAAAACATGAAGACTCTTGGAGGCAGGTTAGTTCCATTAGTATGGGTTCTATGTAAGCATGGATGATTAGAGGATGAGACCAGGGAGTGGGGGAATAATGTCTAAACCCATTGGTTATTTTTTTCTCAAGTGATCCCTCTTTACACTAAAATTCCTAAACATGAGATGAGTTTATTTAAGGAGAGGTGGTTGTAATGAATTTTATTTTCATAATGGTATGTGTCATTGATTTTTTATTGAATCATTTTTCTTCATCTTAACGAGAGTTCCCTAGATTTTTGAGAAAGTATTTAGAGAATATAGTGATTTTTTGGAGCTCAGATTTATAAAACTAGAGAGGCTTTCTTAGTCGCACAGTTATCACACGGTCAGTGGAAAATATACAACCCAACCATGTGGGGAACTCCGAAAAAAGTGTCTCCATGGTTTTTCAAAAATCATGTGATCGTTATCTAATTCCCATGATGATGTTGGAGAGGTTTGGATAGAGGCATTTCACAAGGAGAGTTCTAAAAACCTAAGATAGGTGGTCTGGAAATTTTCCCTGAAATCATAGGTATTTTTATAATATTTTTCAATGTATCGCATGCTAGATATTTTTGCGTGTTTCCATAAAATTTGGTCATCCCCTTAATTATTTGGACCATTTTATGGAACTCCATTAGACTGTATTAATTTATTATATGTTTACTACCTCTTAGATACCACCCCTTTGGATGTGTTAAATTAATTTCCCACATTATATAAATTCCTAGTGGACCAAATCACCTCCAAAGTGGTTCATCTTGACATGAAATTGGAGTTTTCTTTTTTTTTTATTAATCAAATGGCTTGAATTAATTAAATGGAAGTGGGTGGAAAGGCCATTCCATATGTTTTATTTTTATATACATGGATTATACTAATTTTCCACCCTTGGTTATGTATTGTTAAATGTTTATAATTATTAGGGGTAATACCTCATGTTTATTATTATTACACCATGGTTAAACATTGATGAACAATGGTTACAGGTTTTGTTGATAATGGTATTTCATACTCCATTATGTTGGATGATGGGCATGATATCTCACAACATTTATATTATATGGTTGATGGGAATGATACTACATATTCCTCTATACCAGGTGTTGGACGTGATGACTCACACCACTGTCTCGAGTGATGACCATGATGTATTGTATTCATATGAGAATCAGTTCTAGTACCCTTACTAGAGATATTGTCTAATTAGATTAATATAGATTCCTGAATTATGCTTCGGGTCCATCTATCACCTAGTATACATGAGTATTCTCCTAAATTTATATATATATATAGTGTATAAACATGTATACATATTATATATATGTGTGTGTGATTATTTATATATTCATGTTAATTTGATCCAACTCATTCCAGCCTATGATAAAGTAGGTAGAGTCAGTTAGGCATCCTACTGGAACATTATTAGACTAGCATTTACCTTTTTATAATTGTTATTATTCATTATAACTACACACTTCTTTGCTATACATAATAGATGGATTATTATCATCACTGTCGGTGGAGGCGTACTAATTTATCTCACACCCTACTTGGGCCACCTTTGGTACCTGAGTATAATTCATGACTATAGGTGTTGAAATGGGAAAAATCCATGTCATGTATGGTCGATCCATTTACTTATATCATGGATCGTGGGAGAAGAGGACGGAGTGTATTCTCAAGATGGTAGTGGATATGTATTTTTCCCTTTTTTATTTTTTATATAACCTATTGTATATTCAGGTGATGTGTATCCAATTTATCCCCTTTCTTTTATATCTAAATTCCATGACACATTTTTTATACGGATCAACCTTTTTATTTTGAGTATTAATACTTCTTAGATGATTCCTTTATTGTTATGATTAATTATGGTATCTATTTCCATTGTGATGTTTGTTATATCAGGACTCTATTATTATTTTGTTATTTATTATTACCATTGTTATGGACTAATATGAAGGTATAGTATGTCCACTTTACCACCTTATACCCACGCTACTAGTAATTAGCCTCTAAAATACAGGGAGTCATGCTAGAGGCCATTTGACACACCAACTCAAGGAACAGTTTAACTGGCACCCATGTTGGTATGTTATAATAATCAAGTTAAAAGGTTATAGTATAAATAATTTATAACTATCTAATTTTTATTAAATGTCCTTATCAAAATGTTTTGTGACTCATTCATCATTAACTCCTTGAAGGGAATGCACTTTCCTGCCAAATTTATAATGAAACACCAGATAGAGTGGAGGTATCCTTGAGTCCCTCTTAACTATTTGAGGTTTTGAGGACATGTCATTTCAAAGGTCATGCTAGACTTAACAAGGTATACTTTTATGACATTGAGTTACACCATTAAGATATATAATTTTCCCATAATCACCTTGAAAATATATAGGGGGGTTTATCAATAAGTTGTATTGTAGAATTTTTTTGAACAATGATTGAATGTGGTTAATATGAGAATATCATTACTAGGATCTTATCACTGTATAATTCACATAAAATTCTATGATATTCCAAAGGAAGGGATTTAATATTCAATTCCATGTACATTGATACGTGGTTCCAGTGTTCTTTAATCCGAAGGGTATTTCCTTAAAACATAATATCCCTTTGGTGTCCGTTAAAAGTGATCACTACTTCATCCTCAATCCCCATCCCGATATTAATATACCATAATTAAAAATCCATAAAAGAAAGGGTTTGGAAGCCTACGGTTTTATCAATATGAATTCTATTATTAGGACTAAAAAAGAATCATTTACGCAATACTGATTGAGATTTCTAAAATCAATTTACACCTTAAAATTACTTTTCTTTTTGTTAATATAGACGATGTTATTGTAAAATTTCAGATATATAATTTATTAAATGAATCTATTTTGTAAAAAAATTATCTGATTTTTCTTGGAACAGAGTATATTGGGTTTTTTCATCATCCTAGCTACCTATTTTAAACCATGATGATCATTTGGTAGGCCTAGATGATAGGTGGTGGCATCAATATCCAATTCGGAATCATTGTATAATTCAAGGTGAACACATAACTATATTGTTTCATAAAGGATATATATATTTTTTGATCTATAATGGGAATAGAAATAGACATAATTTTTTGTCACAAGTTTTATTTTATACCTATATTAACTCTTCTATGTCCATCAATAGAATTAGATATACCTTCCTTAGATGGTGGTGGGTAATATAATAGTTAATCCTCATATTCATCCTCTACATCATTTTCTATAGAAGTGGGTAATAAAATTAAGTTCTCAAAATTGAAGAAAAATGTAGGAGAATTTTCATCCCCTATGAATAATGAGGATGCATATTTGAGTTCTAAGCATGCTAATATATGATCGTTATTGTTTGGGGTACATTGAATATGGTAGCCCACTCCTTCATCATTATTAAGGGAATTAGAAGTACTAAATTCCTAAGATTCAGGTGATGCCATTGGGATATTTTTCTACCTTGTTAATAATGGTAAGGATTATTTCGGTCTTAAGGATGATGCATAAATCTCCATAGTATTTGAAGATAAAAGGGGGCTTGTTTTATAGGGTCCTTGTCACCAATGGTGTCATTATTTATAGGAAAAACACATCTATCTTCGTGGAGGATATCCTCTTATGACACAGCCATTTATGTGTAAATAAAGGCTACTAATGTATTTAAATGATGGTGACTCCATGGAGTTGGTTTTTTTCCTAATTTAAATTGATGGTGAATATTTAATCACTGCTAAAAAATTTCAAAGGGTATGTTGGGGATGTTACCAAATTATTTGGAGCAGTGACTTGTATATCACCTTTCATCATTGGATTTTTCCATTCTCTCTTGAAGAAACCCACTTCAGCATATTGGGATTCAAAATATTTAAATTGGGAGTCTCCACTATATAGTACTCCAAACATTCTATTGATGGTTTACTTTAATCATTGATGGTATGATGATGGTACTATTACATGGATGCATAGTTAAGGTCTTCCTAACAAAACATTGATCATTTTACCCTTCTATATTACCATGAACATGGAGTTGAATACCAAATCCCTGAACTGATATTTGAGCTTGATCCCTTGGAGAGAATTTTTCTCACTATTGTACTCCTACTATTTTAATAATGTATTAATGATCACAAATTGTTATTCCTATTTAATCTATCTCATATATTGTGTAGATATTCTTGGTTTATTTATGCTTCAAATAAATTCTCTCAAGATCTTGATTCCTATAAAACATGACTTGTTATTGTAAACTATATTTAACTTTGTTCTATAGTGAATTATTTAATGAATGATTAAGTCTAATTCATTCGATGAATATTACTAAATAACTCTATACAAAGATATTTGGAAAATTCCGAGAAACTATGAGTCTGCCACCGATTCTGGTTTTCTGGAAAGTGACCCAGACACCGCGACCTTGACACCATGACCCAGACACCATGACCCAGACACTGTGACCCAAACACTTTGACCCAAACACCATGACCCAGACACAATGACCCAGACATGGTGACCCTAAAACCTTGGCCGAGACACCGTGACCCAGACACCATGACCCAAACACCATGACCCATATACCATGACCAGAAACCGTAACCATTTTCAGATCTCATGAGGTCTGTAAGATTGGTTCCCTGCGAAGACACTCTTCGAGGTTCGGAAAAGGACCATACACCATGATCTTGACACCCCATCTCTACTACCAGTTCCTAATCTTAACACAACTATTCCCTCATGACTGTCTCACCTCTCAAAGGAAAATAAGAAGACACCATTTCATGGTGACACCATTTTCTAGTGACACCGATTCTAGACAGACCATGACACTGTTCTTTATTTTATTATTTCGTTTTCAATTTAATTTCTAAGGGTTAAATTTTAGTATTTTAAATGCACTGAGATAATTAATAATTCATTATAGACATGTTACCTGACAGTACGATGTATGAAATGCAGGATACATGCATCATGTCGGCTCCAACACATGCATTCCGAAAATATAAAGAATATAGTGGCCCTGAAATAGATGAGGACAAGTAGTATTGTGTAACAGAAATGAAAACATTTTTTTGAAATGTGAACCAATACATGAACCAAGATGCTTATAAAAAACACAAGATTCATTCTCGAAAAAAAAGACAAAATACCCCAGATCAGAGCCAAATAATCTTATCAAAACCAACTCCTCAACGAACATGCGCTAGATCTAACTGGAAACCAGAGCACCAGACTTACATTTCTCTGTTTCTCAAAAGGACTCAATTCTTGCATCTTCTTTTTCTTAAAAGTCCAAAGTTACATTGAATAATACTCAGAGCACTTATTACTTTATCTCAAAATCATTTTTCTGTTCTGTATTGTTTGTAGCATTCAATCAGTGTGTGTATCTGTATTAAAAATACACACTATATCCTATACTAAAATGAAGGATACAAGATATCCTTCCTCTCATATCTTTTTACACTTGTTTACTCCCACAGATAAGGGTGTAAGTGGTACTTTTTTAATGATAGTTTTTACCCATGAATAACTATGGAAGAGGATGTGTGACCTAGACAATCACGTGAACTATTTTTTACCCCAATCCAGGGTGTGGATAATTTTCTTAATATAGACTTCCTTGTGTAAGGGGATCACCAAGTGGAGTGGATTAGGTATTTGATTGAGAGCGAACAAATTTTTTTGTCCACTGTGTTGTTTATTTTTTTCTATTTTATTATATAATCCAAAAATTACTAGATTTACTTTGATAGTTAATCATGGGGATACATTATAATTGTTTTTCATTATTATAATAGATTAAAAAGTAATATCAATAACAAATTATGATATTACTAAGAATTAATCAATCTTTTGAGAGGTCATTTGAATAATCAATCCTTTATAACCGTAATAACTTAATTGATTGGGCTATATTTATTTTTTAAAAGTGAATCTTTTTAAGAAAACTTTTTAATTTTTTTTATAAATCCTCAATTCTCCTCCCCCCTTGACTACTCTACTAAAAAAAAATTTGGTATCAAAGGAGTGTTTTACGACTCTATTTGGAACCTATTCAACTGTGATTTTTGTTTTACTTAAAAGATCTGTAAATTTATGTTGATTCTAAATTTCTAGCTATTTAAATGTATTTCTTAATTATAGATCACAGAATGGAAAGTGTTGCAACAAATAGACCAACATTCTTTAATGGAACCAATTATGCCCAATGGAAGATTAAAATGAAAATTCATTTAGAAAGTATGGGTTTTGAAATTTGGTCTTCGATTATAGATGAGTATAAGATTACTCTTACTAATATAATTACATAGGATCACCCAACCATGAATTCTTACAATAACAATTGAATATCCATGAATTCTTTGTATTTCAATTTAGGATATGAGGAATATAACTGAATTTCTACATGTAAAACTACCCATGAAATTTGGGATACATTGTCTGTATCACATGAAGGAACTTCTAGTGTGAGAGAAATGAGACTTAATACATATACTATTAAATATGATAACTTTAAAATGAAACCTAATTATCATAATTTTTACATGTATCTATGGTTCAAAAAAAAACATTTCAACATAATGATTTCTCTTGGAAGAGAAGTTACTACCAAAGAGAAACTCATGAGGATTCACATATGCCTACCTGATAGATGGAGAGGAACCTATATCTCTATTGGAGATTCATGTGAAATCATAAAATTACCTATCTAATAACTCGTTTGGAAAATAATTATGTATGAAGAGGAGTTGCATGTAAACAAGGAAGAAGATGATGAACCCAAAAGGAAATATGTTGCATTCAAGACCACCCCCTCTAAACACAAAGAAAAGGGGAAATTGTAAGTCTATATAGAAAGTTCCAGTAGGAAAATTGATCACCTGAAAGTGATGAGGAGATCGCTCAATTAGCCAAGAGGTTCAAGAAATTTTACAAGAAGAAGAAATTTTTCAGAAAGCCTAACTTTGAAGGAAGATATTATCAAAATGGAATCTAGAAGAAATATTGGAAATGAAGTGACATGTCTGATGAGATATTATGATGTGAATATAAGTGAAAGGGACATATAAAGGATGTATCTCCCAAGATCAAGTATAAATAGAAATATGAGAACAAAGATAGAAAGTATAAAAAGGTAATGAAAGCAACATGGAGTGCTTCTGAGGACAGATCTAGTGACTCAGAGTCATCACATGATGAATAGACTAACAAAGACAACATGGTTTTCATGACAAAAAGATGTGAGGTAACCCGAACATCTCCTGTACAAAATTCTTATTATTCAGTAGATGAAAGTGCTTCTAAAAATATGTTTAAAAAATAACTGTTTGTGTATTTAAATATGATTGAGGAGAAATGTATTGAACTAAAATATAAATACAAGTTTTTTAAGAAACAACATGATCTTACCTCAACTACTAAATATGAACATACTATATAAAGGTAGAAGAATGATCAATTACTCAAAGATAACAATGAACTAAATCTATTAAGTGCGAAATTTAAAATGGACCTTGAAATTTTTACAAATAATAATAATACTTTGGTAAAAAATTTCGGTAAATAGATAGCTCCTAAATAAAATACTGGTATTGGCTATCAACCTTATAAAAGAAATTTTGGAAAAAACAATTTTGGTTCTAGATCAAGAACATACAACTTTACTCATAGTTTAGGAAAACATTCTTCTAGTTCATGTTATTATACACTCTCTACAGTTTCATGATTTTCTGGTCCAAATAGAGTTTATTTTTCAAGCACTTTTCATAATGATTATACGAAATCAATGTGGATGATTTGAGTTTCTAAAGCACTAGTCACTAATTTTACTGGACCCAAAAAATTATGGGTACCAAAGTCTATTTATATTTGACTATTTTATAGGAAAAATATTTAAAGAGATCCTGTAAAATCTTATGGTACATGGATAGTCGGTGTCCAAGACACATGACAACAGACTATTCATACACCAAGAACTTAATAAAAATTGATGGTGGAAATGTCACTTTTGGTGACAATGCCAAAGGAAAATTCATTGGCCTTTTCCAAATCAGAAACTCTAACTCAGTATTAATTTCCAAAGTACATTTTATTGATGGATTAAAACACAATCAGGTTAGTATTTCAAAACTATGTGATGATGGATTTCATGTTAAATTTGAGAATGATGCTTGCAATGTTATTAATTATAAAACCAAATTAGTGTTTTCTATATTGAGAAATGAAAATGTATAATCTCTTAACATATATTCTTTAGTATCTCAAAATTATTCATATTTATGTTTATTTCACCATGATTCTTGGATTTGGCATAGGATACAAGGGCACTATAATATTCACTCCATTATAAATCTAACTAGAATTTTTTTTGTTAAAGACCTACCCAAACTTGAGTTTGAAAATGATAAAGTGTGTAATACTTATCAAAAGGGAAAACCACACGAAATTTCCTTCAAACCAAAGAAATACGTGCCAAATTCTCAACCTCTCAAACTGAATCACATGGATTTTTTGGACAATATAGAGTTTCTAGATTAAATTGAAAGAATTATGTATATGTTCTTGTAGATAAATTTTCTATATATACTTGGACTTTATTTTTGGCTCAAAAAAGTGAATCCAACACTCATTTCACCAAATATGATAAAACTATAGAAAAATATTTTGGTCTTAGAATTAAATCCTTAAGATGTGATCATGGTTGTAAATTTGAAAATTAATAATTTCAATCCATTTTTTCAGTAAAGGGATATAGTGATAATTTTTCGTCCCTCTAGAACACCTCAACAAAATGGATTTGTAGAAAGAAGAAATTGAACCTTGCGAGAAATTTCTAGAACTATGCTTAGTGAATATGACGTACCTATTTATTTTTAGTTTGAAGTAGTAAATACCACATACTTTATTATTAATAGAGTGTTGATTGGATATATTTTTAAAAGAACACCATATGAGTTGTGGAACAATAGAAAACCCAAAGTAAGATACTTCAATGTATTTGGTTGTATAGCTTATATCCTAAATATTATGGTCAATCTTGAAAAGTTTGTATCAAAGACTGATGAAGGAATTTTTATAGGATATTCAATCTCTAGTAAAACCAATAGAGTGTTTAAAAAAAGAACTAAATATGTGAAAGAATTTTTCAATGTAATGTTTGATGAGATAGATCCACATGAGCCTAAGAACACTCTAGTGAACCTAGAGGATGATATGTCAAATCTTGACATATAAGGACCCGACCTTAAACATTACATAATCTTGAATTAAATGAATAATTCACATTTTGGGTCTTTTCAAGTTTAGATTTTTAGAGAATTAGGGAACAAATATTACATTACATCTCAAAAATTACAAGGTAGACACTTCTACTTAGTTTCCATTTTTTTCAAAAAATAAAAACTCTTAAAAAAATTCATGTCTAGTCCCATGTTTTACATAGAATAAAGTATCCTTGATCCCATCTCGGACCCTATTCGTCTTTATGTGCTGTGAAAAACATTTCAAAACTTGGGACGAGGATAAAAAGCTCAGTAAGGGTTATAAAACAAAGAAAAAAAGCATTAGTTCATCAATACATACATAATATAAGTTCTTTAACATACCTCCTAAAATCATAATATTTATGAATCACACATATAAAACATAAATCATAAAGGTAACCTGTGGCATCCATATCATACTTACATTATAGATATCACAACTACATAGGGAGTTACATTTGGAATACCCATCATAGTATATTCCCTAAATAATTTAGGAGAAACATTCATGTTTACCTCCGTCAAATTACCCAATGCATTGGAGAGCTATCTCAGGCTCACCCGCCCTAGGATTATTATGGAACCACCTGTATACGTAACAATGTCAAAGAACCATAACATATTCATAACACATAAAACAAATATGAAAGAAAGATAAAATTTCAACATTTCTATCACAATATATCATTTAAATATATTGACATAACAAATATATTATCAAAAACATTTTCAATACCAAAATACGTAACATAGTCTATGGTATTTATTTTCCTTTTAAAAACATTACGGCTTGTTAAGGAATCCAAAATATCAAATAATACTCACGACGGTGGAAAAGGTCGTTGTCACCGCTTACGTTAAAAGAAACATTTTTTTTTTCGTTTAGTAAAAATCTTTGTAGAAAAAGATTATATTTGAATGAAATGAAATTTTAAAAGTTTTTATACAACATCTAAAAGAAATTCGTGTATTAAAACAAAATATTCCTCAATGAAAGGATATTGAGACGAAGTCCCTTACCTCATGTCCGACTGGACCAGTTTTTTCATTAATCACCTGAATAATAAAATAAAGTTAATTTCTACTTGATTAAGAACCTTTTTAAAGTTTATTATTCCTTTTATATCACTTATTACAATTGTATAATCATTATGAAATCATTTAAGTTAATAATGCTCATTTTGTCGATATTTGGTTCTTGAGTCAAAAATGAACTTCTTATATTTAAAAGGTGTTCATTTTTTCAAAAGTTAATTATATCCAAAATGTTATTCATGATTTATATATCATATATATCATATATATAAAGTATATACATGTATTTATAATAGTACATAACATTTGGAGGTAAGAAATGAAATGCAGCATTCATGGAGATGGTAAGCCGTGTGTACGCATGAACGCTACATTCATTTCTATTTCATATTTAATGGAATTGAAACCTAATGATACATAGGTAAATAAAAATTCCCATATAATATAATATATAATATCAATAACTATATCCTTTATATGTCCCACACATGGCATTAATGAGTCATATCACTTTGAGGGGCGGTAGTCCGCACGTCCTAAAATAAAATTATCGCGTTTACACATAATAAAAAACATAAAGGTATGATATAAATTAAAAATAAAGAAGCATAAAGAAACCTTAAAACGAATATCTATCAAATATAAATACAGTTCCATCATAATGGACACCATGAGAGGTAGTAGAAGATAATTGAATAATCATCGTTTCGTGAGGAATTAGTTCACAGTCTATTGAAACCGTATGTTTTTTACCTATTAGACAGAGGTGTGTGTAAGTGTAGTTAGAATACATCTCATAAATACATCCTAGTATATTTAGGATAATGGTTTAGTTATAAAATAAAATAATAAAAATATTTTATGGGTTGGAGAATAAAAGAAAAGAAAATAATTTTAGAGAAAATGTTATCTTTAATTTGGGTAACTTCACTTTGGTTTTAACCAAAAGGACTTCATAAAGTTCCTTCTTCCTAAGGTAATAATTTTATAAGGAATATAGGTGTGTAGGGAGATTATTTCAAGGATTTTAGTTGATCCAAAGGGCATGAGTTGTGTGAGTAACGAGTTAAAAGTGAGGGCTTTATATAAATGGGAGGTCGGGCTCTTTAGGAAAGTGTGAAAATATTAGTTTATTATATTATGATTTTCAGTTTCTAAAAGTCCAAAACTAATTACATTCGAAGATAAGATGACTCATGGTCTAAATAAAATCATGCAATAAGAATTGGACAGGTTTTGAATATTATTTCAATCTTTATAATCTTATTTATTTAAATCATTTATTAATGAGGAAAACATTGCATCAATATTATGTCATAAATAATTTAATTTATATGATGTATAAAAATTATATAAAATCTACCATGATTTAGTAAATCTTTTTATGTTTCTGAAGAATATTTATTGTCAAAATTATAACCTATATAACCCTATGTAAAATTTAGTTTTCTGAAATATAAATTTTTATGTCATTTTTGTCTTTTCTTTAACTTAATTAAAATAAAGTGTCATTATGACTCTTAAGTGGCTCCATGGGGTCTTGAAATAGACCCAAGGATTCCCATGGACTTAAATGAGTAATAAAATATGGTTAAGAAACGTGTTAAGGTAATTTTTTATTATTATGATATTCTTTTGACCTTGAATTACCTTATTTACCTTTAAAGGCGGTAAATTAAAGTAAACATTTACTATTCACCAAAAATTATTTTCATCTTATTGAACCACATTTAACATACTAATAACAACCATTTATGTTGGATTTTGGAAATTCAATTAACAGAATTGGTAAAATTTAATTTAAATGAAAAATTTAGTTTTTAAAAACTACTTAGTGGTTTCACTATTCATCAAAAATTGATGTTTTTGGAAAAAATATAAAATATTCAGCCTAAGATATATTTCATATTACAAATTAAAAAATTATGCATATTTTGACAAATTAAAAACATTGAATTTGGATTAATTAATTTAACATTTATTCCCGTTGACAAAATAAAAGCATGTTTTTAAGAAATAATAACTATCAAAATATTGACACTTGATTAGGTCCAATTTCAATGTGAAATTACTTCCAATTAAAAAAATTAAAAGAAATGGTAAAAATATCATCTAGTATCACTTTAAAACCAATTAAAATGATAATATATACATATAAATAAATTATATTAAAGGGAAGTTTTGAATCAAAATACAGTATTTTAAACTATTCATCAAAAATTGATTTTTATATGAAAAATACCAAAATTTTACCCAAAGTGAATTTTGATGTCCCGATTATAAATAAGAATTTTATTTGGTCAAATAGAACATATAAAAATGACCTAAACTACATTTAAATAGGGTTCTCCATCAAGAGGCATTAAAATGGCCTTTTAAGGAATATTAGAGTATTTATGCCTAAAATTTGATTAATTCGCATTTTAAGCCTCTAACATTTAATTGGTAAATATAAAAACATTTAAAAAATATGTATAATAATATTGTAGTTATTTCTGTTCATTCATACCATTACAATGACTAGGCATTAACTACAATTTAAAATAATAATATTATATTATTATTGGTTAACGTAAGATTTCAGAAAACCCGTTGTTGAGTATTGGGTACGCCATCCAACATAACAAACACTTTAAAGTAAAATTAATATTTACTTTGCAATTATTAATAAATATGAAAATGTCATATTTATTTAATTACCTGGGATGTTACATCCTTCCACCTTTTGGGAATTTCATCCACGCAATTTTATTAACTTATCTTATAAATGGGGGTATTGATCCCTCAGGGAATTTTCATATTTCCATGTTGGCTTTTCAACCATATTGTTTTTCCACAAAACCTTTACCCAGTGAATTACATTATTCCAGAACACTTTCTCTCTATAGTCAAGAATATGGACTGGTTTTTTCTCATCAGTGAGATTCTCTTCCAACTGAACTACCTCTAGACTTAAAATATAATATGGATCTGGCATATACATTCTTAACATTGAAACATGAAAAACATTGTGTACCTGGGAAAAACATGGAGGTAAAGCCACTCTGTATGCAACTAATCCAAATTTCTCTAAGATTTCATAAGGTCCAATGAACCTCAGACTCAACTTTACCTTCTTACCAAAACGCATCACCCTTTTCCATAAAGAAACCTTGAAAAAGACATGATCACCTACCTCGAAAGAGATATCCTTCCTCTAGTTATCTGCATAGCTTGTCTGCCTGATCTGAGTTTTTCTCACATTCTTCTGAATCAACTGAACCTTTTTTCCAGCTCTTCTACCAATTCTGGTCCCATCATCTTCCTTTCCACTACTTCATTCCAAAAATCTAGAGTTTGACAATTCTTTCCATATAATTCCTCAAATGGAGCCATCTGTATACTGGAATGAAAACTGTTAAAATACAAAAATTCAATCAAAGTAATATGTTGGTCCCAACTTCCCTATTAACCTAGTGAACAAGCATGTAGAATATCCTTCAAGGTCTGAATTGTTCATTCTGACTGCCCATATGATTGCAGATGAATGGCTATAATAAAATTTAATTCAGTACCCAATGAGTTTTGAAGGCCTTTCCAAAAGTTATACATAAACCTAGGATCACGATCAGATATAATGAAGAGGGGAACACCATGTAACCTGAATTTATCTTTTACATAAAACTAAGAATGTTGATCCGAGACAAATTATCTCTAATAGGAAGTAAATGAGTAGATTTAGTCAACCGATAAAAAAACCCATATTGCATTGTTACCTCGAGATGTCTTTGATAATTCCACAATAAAGTCCATGAATAGATATTCCCATTTCCACTCTAGAACCAGTAAATACTGAAGCATCCTTTTCGGTAACTACCAAACTTCTTTATCCTGTTGAGAAGTCAAACACTTCACAGTAAAATTATCTATATCTCTATTCATTCCATCACACGAGTAATGCTCCCGAAGATCTCTGTACATATTAGTACTTCCAGGATGAATAGAAAATGGGGAACTATGAGCTTTATATAACAACTCATTTTTCAACTGCGAATCACAGTGCACACATGATCTCATTCCAAATTTCCGAAACACAACCATTATCAATGTTAAATTCAGGAAAATTACCCTTCTGAACCAACTCTACCCTTTTTTTCAACTCACAATCTTCCTTATATGCTTGCTTAATTATGTATGATAGAGATGATATCACTGACACCTGAAACAAAGTAGAGGAATTTCCTTCACCAACAAATTCTATTCAAAAGTTACTCAAATCAAGAACCAAAGGATCTCGTTATAAACTTACCATGGTTAATGAAGCATTACTTTTTCAATTCAAAGCACCAACCGCAATATTTGATTTTACTAGATGGTAACGGATCGTGCAATCATAATCCTTGATTAATTTCAATCATCTCCTCTGTCTCATGTTAAATTCTTTCTTGGTGAATATATTCATCAAACGTTTGTTGTCAGTATATATTTCACATTATATACCATACAAATGATGCATCTATATTTTTAATGAAAAAACAACAGCTAATTCTGAATCATGTGTAGGGTGATTTAACTCATGAGGTCTCAACGGACATGAAGCATAAGCAATTACCTGATCATTCTGCATAAGGATACAACCAAGTCCTTTCAATGAAGCATCACTGTAAATAACAAACTCACCATTTGTCGAAGTTAGTGCCAAAACTAGATCATTTACCAATATTATATTCAATTCATGAGAAAAATCATCACATTATTTTTTTAGATGAACTTAATACCTTTTTGAGTTAACTTGGTCATTGGACTAGGTCACTGTGAATTTTTTTCGAACAAACCTCATGTAATAACCTTCCAAACCACAAAAACTACAGATCTCAGTTATATTTGTGGGTCTTTTCCATTCTTCAACAATTTTTTTAGTAGGATCAATAGTTATTCCATTTTTTGAAACAATTTGACCACATAATGAAATTTTATGTAACCAAAACTCACACTTGTGACTTTCACAAATAGTTATTTTTCTTTTAAGGTTACCAATAAAACCCTTAAATTACTTTCATGTCTCTGTTTACTTTTATAATAGACCAAAATACTATCAATGAACACCACAACAAACTTATCCAAAAACTGATGGAAAATTCTATTCATAAGATCCATGAATATAGTAGGTGTATTGGTTTAACCAAATTGTGTAACTACAAATTCATAATGGCCATATCTAGTACAAAATAATGTCTTTGGAATGTCTGCAATATTTACTTTCAACTGATGGTACCCCGACCTCATGTAAATCTTCGAAAAATACTAAGATCCCTGGATATGATCAAATAAATCATCGATATGAGGCAAAGGATATATATTTTTAACAGTGATGTTATTAAATGCTCTACAATCAATGGAAACTCTAATTGAACCATCATTCTTTTAAAAAAACAAGGCCGGAGCACCCCATGGTGATGTGCTAGGTCAAATGAATCCTTTATCCAATAACTCTTTCAACAACATATTTAAATCTAAACGTTCAATTTGAGTCATTCAATAAGGGGTCTTTGAAATTGTCTTAGCATCAAGAAATAAGTCCATAGTAAATTCAACGTCCCGATCAGGTATAATACCAGACAACTCATCTGGAAAAAATAATGGTACTCATTTAAAACTGGTGCATCATTAATCTGAACTATTCCTTTATTTTCAACGATATGTGCAAGGAAAATTTCCTTTCCATATTTTACTAGTTTTTCAGCTTCCTAATATGTTATCAAAAGTAAGGGTTCATTCTTGTACAAAAACTAAAAATCATTCTAAAAATAAAATTTTTTAGCTCTGAAATTAATTTTATCATGATAAACAGAAATCCACTCCATTCCCAAAATAACATCAAACTCTACTAGAGGAAAAATAATATGTTTTGAAGGTAGATTTTTTTTGCACACAAGGATATTAAGGTTCTTATAATTTCATTCCATCTCAATATTTCCTCTAGGTGTTTTTAACATAAGTTCAAGATTCATATCTTGATATGAAATTCCCAATTTACTGAAAAACTTCTTAGAAATGAATGAATGTGTAGACCCTGAATCAAACCACACTTTGACATAATCTAAAAAAACAAACAGTATACCTGATACTACTTCATTTGATGTCCCAACATCTACTGATGTGGTTGAATATTATTTCACCACCCCTTTTTGATTGTAGTCTGGCTGTTTTCCCTCAGTTGAGTTCTTTGTTGGACACTAATTAGCATAATGATCCATTTCATTGCACTTAAAACAATTTAATAACTGTAAATTAGATTTTGTCATACCCTTACCCGAATCGTTTTCAATGAAATTATGAGAATTATGTCCCATTTTACCACATTGGTAGCACTTACCAGAATTCAAAAGTCATTCCCCAACATGCTTTTTACCAAAGTTTTCATATACTGTGAACTTAAGATTCATACCATTAGTGTTTTTGAAGAGTTCTTCCCTTTATCCTACCACCTTGACCTCTTATTCTATTTTTCAAAGAACACCTAATCATCAGAAAACACCATTTCAAACTTCTCTGCACATCGAACAATTTTTTCAAAACTTTTGAACTCACAAGAAGATAAAGCCCTTCGATACGTTGGATTTAATCCCGAGTAAAAATGGTTGATTTTACTATCATGATCTCGAATGAAATTTGGAGCATAACTTTCCAATCAAGTGAATTTTTTTTCATAAGAAGACACTGAGTCATCCTCCTACATCAATTCAAGGAAGTTATTTTCAATCCTAAGAAGAACCACCTTAGTAAAATATTTCTTTATAAACATAACTTTAAATTCATCCCAATCAGGAGCATTAATCTCTTCACTATAACTGATATTTTTCCCCATTGACCACCACTAATCAGCTTCACCTTCAAAACAGTAAACAGTGAGACTAACCTTTTGATGTTATGAATACTCCATAACATCTAAAATCTTCTCTAGTACATTAATCCAGCCTTCAAAAAGCACATGGTCAGATGATACTCTGAAAGATGGGGGAGGTTGCCTCATGAAATGGTCCACTACTGTCATGTTCCTCTGTGGTTGATCTGGCTGGTCTCATGCAAGGATATTACCACCATTTATAGCCTAATTCATCTGTTCCATCACTGAAACAAACTATTCAGTTCCGATTCTGACCATCTCCGGTTACTAATTTGGAAGGTTTTTCTCCTATATATGCCTTCCAAACATAGCTTCCATGTTTCGTATGTGAAAACCCATTCTAAAACCATAAATACCTTAGGGGAAGCAATATGGAAATATAAAAATGTTATATCACTTCAATCATACCATAAATTAATTTATGGACATTAATTTAACAATATCCTAACTTCTAAAGTTATCCATACCGACCTCTAATACCAACTATAAGGACCCGACCTTAAACATTACATAATCTTGAATTAAATGAATAACTCACATTGAGGATCTTTTAATATTTACAGTTTTAGAGAATTAGGCCATAACCTTTACATTACATCTTAAAAATTACAAGGTAGACACTTCTACTTAGTTTCCAATTTTTTCACAAAATAAAAAATTTTAAAAAAAGGGTCAGGTCTAGTCCCATGTTTTATTTATCATGAATTTTCCTTGACCCCATCCCTGACCCTATTAATCTTTATGTCATGTGAAAAACATTTCAAAACTTGAGATGAGAAAAAAAATCAGTAAGGGATATAAAACAAATAAATAAAACATTAGTTCATCAATACATACAAAACATAAGCTCTTTAACATACGTCATAAAATTGTAAGATTTATGAATCACACATAGAAAATAGAAATCATAAAGGTAACTTGTGGAATCCATATCACACATACAATATAGCTATCACAACTATGTAGGGATTTATAGTTGGAATACCCATCACATCATATTCCCTAAATATCTTAGGAGAATCATTCACGTTTACCTCCATCACATTACCCAATGCATTGGAGAGATATCTCAGGCTCACCCACCCTAGGGTTATCACAGAACCACCCATATATATAACACTGCTAAAGAACCATAACATATTCATAAAACATAAAAAAATATAAAGGAAAGATAACATTTCCACTTTTCAATCACAATATATCATTTAAATATATTAACATAAAAAATCCATTATCAAAACCATTTTCAATACCAAAATATGTAACATAGTAAATGTTATTTATTTTCCTTTTAAAAACATTACGACTTTTTAAAGAAGCCAAAAGATAAAATAATACTCATGGTGGCGGAAAAGGTCGTCGTCATCGCTTACATTAAAAGAAACATTATTTTCTGTCATTTAGTAAGTCACTTTTTCGAAAAAGAATCCCCTTGAATGAAATGAAAAGTAAAAGGTGTTTATACATCCTATACATGAAAGTCGTGTATTAAATCAAAATATGCCTCAAGGAAAAGAGATTGAGATGAAGTCCCTTACCTCATGTCCGACTTGACCCATTTTTTATTTAATCTCATGAATAATAAACTAAAGTTAATTTATACTTGTTTAAAAACATATATCAAGTTTATTATTCCCTTTATATCACTTATTACCATGTTATACACATTATGTAATCATTTAAGTTAATAATGGTCGTTTTGTCGATATTTGGTGCTTGAGTTAAAAATAAACTTCTTATAATTACAAGTTGTTCATGTGGTCAAAAGTTCATTATATCCAAAATGGTATTTATGATTTAGATATCATATATATCATATATATCCTGATAATTAATGTATTTATAGTAGGACATAACATTTGGAGGTAAGAAATGAAATGCACCGTTCATGGAGACGGAAATCCGTACGTATGAATGAATGCTACTTTCATTTATATTTCATATTTAATTGAATGAAAACATAATGATACACAGTTATATCAAATTTCAAGTATAATATCATATATAATATCATTAACTCCATCCTTTATACGTCCCACGTATGGCATTAATGAGTCATATCACTTTGAGGGGGCCGTAGTATGCACTTCCTAAAATGAAATTATCGCATTTACCCATAATGGAAACCATAAAGGTATGATGTAAATGAAAAATATAGAAGCATAAATAAAACATAAAAATAATTTGTATCATATATAAATACAGTTCCATCATAATGGCCACCATGAGAGGTGGTAGGTGATAATTGAATAATCATCGTTTCGTGAGGCGTTAGTTTGCCGTCTACAGAAACAATATGTTCTTTACCCATTAGACGGAGGTGTGTGTAAGTATAGTTCAAATCATTATCATAACAACATACTAATATATTTGGGATACTATTGTTTTTATAAAAAAATAATAAAAAGAGTTTAGGGGTTGGAGAAGTAAAACAAAATAAAAGAATTTAAGATAAATCGTTACCTTTAGTACGGGTAACTTCCCTTTGGTTTGAACCAAAAATACTTTTTGAAGTGCCTTCTGCCTAAGGTAAGGGTTCTATGAGGAAGAGAGGGATGAAAGGATTTTAATTAGGTAGAGGTTGGACAAGACAAGGGTCTTGAGTGGTGTGAGTAATGGGATAGAAATGAGGGTTTTTAAGGGGGAGGAGAGTCTCTTTAGGAAAGTGTGAAAATATTGTTTTATTATATAATTATTTTCAGTTTTTAAAGGTTCAAAACTAAATAAATTTGAAGATAATATGATTCATGGTCGAAATAAAATCATACAATAAGAATTGAACCAATTTTGGATATTATTTTAATCTTTTTAATCTAATTTATTTAAATCATTTTTTAATGAGGTAAACACTGCTTCATTATTATGTCATAAATAATATAATTTATATGATGTAAATAAATTATAAAGAAAATACCAAGATGTGTTAATTCTTTTTATATTCCCAATGAATATTTATAGTCGAAATTATAACCTATATAACCCTATGTAAAATTTAATTTACTAAAAGATATTTTTTATGTCATTTTCGTCTTTTCTTTAAGTTAATTAAAATAAAGTTTCATTATCAATATTAAGTGGCTCCATGTGGTCCCAAAATAGACCAAGGATGCCCATGGTCTACCATGAATCATAAAATAAGGTTAGGGCAAGTGTTAAGATATTTTTATTATTATTATGAGATTCTTTTTACCTTGAATTACCTTATTTACCTTTAATCTTGGTAAATTAAAGCAAAAAGTTACTATTCACAAAAAAATTTAATCTTATTGAACCAAATTTAACTTACTAATAACAACCATGTAAGTCATATTTTCAAAACTTAATTCACAGAAGTGGTAAAAAAATTTATACGAAAAAGTCAGTTTTTAACTACTACTTAGTGGTTTCACTATTCATCAAAAATTGATGTTTTTTCAAAAAAATATCCAAAAATTCAGACTGAACTATATTTGATATTCCAAATTAAAAATAGATATCTATTTTTCAAAATTCAAAACAGAGAAGTTGGATTAATTAATTTAAAATGTATTCCCGTTCTCCAAACAAAAAGTGTATTTTTAAAAAATAATACCCATCAAAAGATTGACACTTGTTTTTGTCCAATTTCAAAGTGAAATTACTTCCAATGACCAACATGGGATGAAATGGTAAAAATATAATCTAGTTAAACTTTAAAACAAATGAAAAAGATAATCTAACCATATAAATAAATTACATTAAATGGCAGTTTTGAATCTAAATACAGTATTTTCTACTATTCATAAAAAATTGAATTTTATTAGAAAAATACCGAAATTTTACCCAAAGGGAATTTTGATGTCTCGATTATTACGAAGAATTTTATTTGAAAAAATAGAATATATAAAAGTTACCAAAACTAGATTTAAAGAGGGTTCTCTATTAAAAGGCGGTAAATTGTCCTTTTAATGAATATTAGAGTTTTTATGCTTAAAATTATATTAATTCACATTTTAAGCCTCTAAAATTTGTTGGATAAATGTAAAAACATTTAACCAACATGTATAATCATATTACAATTAGTTCTGTTCGTCCCCACCATTAAAACTGCTTGGCGTTAACTATCAATTAAAATAATAATATTATATTATTATTGTGCAATGTAAGATTTCAAAAAACCCATTGTTGCATATCGGGTACGCCATCCAACAAAGAAACCCCTCTAAAGTAAAATTAATATTTAATTCATAAATATTAATAAATATGAAAATTTTATATTTCTTTATTTACCTTGGCTGTTACAGAACATCAATTCTAAATCCTCTAACCATCATGTAATACAATCTTTGAAAACATTCAGTTCCAAAAATTCTCCTGATTCCAGCCATAATGAACCCAAACCTACTGATGACCCAGAAATCACTAGTCCCTCTTTTTCTAGAGCTATTACAACCCTTAAAACCCATTTTTAGAAATTTTTTGGAATATATAGATAAAGGAACTCAAACTAGTGATTCTCTTATAAATCTGGTTGAACATCAAGTTTTCTTGTCACAACTTGAACCTAAAAACATTAATGATTCTTTCAGTGATGAATATTGGGTAGTGGATATTCAAGGAGAACATAATTATTTTGAAAGGGACAAAATTTGGAAACTAATTGATTGAACTAAAGATACATTTAACATAAGGACTTAGTTGGAGTTTAGAAATAAGATAGTTGAAGAAGGTAACATAGTTAGAAACAAGGTTAGATTGGTTTCACAAGGCTACAATCAAGAAGAAGGAATTGACTATAAAGAGACATTTTCACCAGTAGCTAGACATGAATCCATCAGAATTATGCTTGCTTATGCTGCTCATCTGAATTTCAAACTATATCAAAAGGATGTTAAGAGTGCATTCCTATATGGGTATATAGCTGGGATGTCTTCGTGGAGTAACCCCCAAGTTTTACAAATCCACACATTACAAATCATGTTTTGAAATTATCAAAATTTTTGTATGGTTTAAACAAGCTCCAAGAGCATGGTATGATAGATTAAGTACTTTTCTTATTACTATGTTTTACAAAAGGAATACCTGATCCTACTCATTTTATGAAACACATTTACAATGATGTTTTAGTAGTTGAAATTTATGTACATGATATTATCATTGGATCTTCAAAAAATTATATATTTTTTGAATTTTAAAAAATGATGAAAAATGAATTTGAAATGAGTCTAATGGGTTACCTAAAATTCTTTCTTTGATTTAAAATCGTTCAAAATAATGATGGTATTATTTTAAATAAAAAACAAATATACAAAATATCTTCTAAGATGTTTTGGATTGGATAACACTAAATGTAGTGACACTCCAATAAGTACTACTTGTAAGTTGGATCTTGATGAAGATGGAAAATCATTTGATCAAACAACTTCTAGAAGAAATATTGAAATCTTACACTACTTAACAGTTAGTTGAACTAATATTATGATTAGTGTATGTATGTGTGCTCGTTTTCAAGAAAACCCTATGTAATCTCATTTAAATAATTTTATAAGGATTTTTAAATACCTAAAACATACACCCAATCTAGGAATATTATATCTTATAGGACAATAATTTATGTTTTTTAGTTATTCTGATGTTGATTTTGGTGGTTGTAAATTAGATAGAAAAATAACTTCTGAAACATGTCACCATTTAGGCAAGTCTATAGTATCATGTTTTATTAAGAATTTTTTTTGAATTATCTAATGCTGAAGCCGAATACATAGTTGTTGGCAGTTGTTGTCAACAAATTTTGCAGATGAAACACACATTACTAAATTATGGATATCAATTCAGGCACGTACTTATAAAATGTGACAATACAAGTGCTATTAACATCTCAAAAAATATTATTTCACACTCTAGGACAAAACATATTGATGTAAGACATCACTTTTTGAGAGACCATTATCAAAAAGGTGATATCACTTTGGAATTAATTAGAACTGAATATCATCTTGCTGATATATTCACCAGGCCATTGAATTTTTAATGAATAGATTACACCATACATGAATTAGGAATGATAAATCTTAAGTAGAAAATGTATAGATTTCAAAACATATTTTTTTATAGTTTACATTTTCATGAGGCACTGTCTTAGAGTTGCGGTCTCATGATCATGGTCTCACGATTACTATATACTCTCTTCCCATTTTCACTTATATTTCAAACAATACAGTTGCTCTGTTTTGGAATCACACGTTAAAGATTACACCATGAAAACCACTTACAATCTCACCATGAAAACCTATTACTGTCTCACCAAGAATGTCTATTCCAGTCTCACCATAATAACACATTATCATTTTATTTACATATTATAACTTTTATCGATGTGATTGATTATTTTATTCATTTTCATTCCCACAGTTTTGAATTTGTGACACATGATATCCCTAAATGATAAAAATTAAAGAGGTTTCACTCTTTTCATCACTCGATCTCTCTTCTTCCAAACAGTAAGTCCTTCAACCCTTCATCTCTCTATCTCTCTCTAACCCTATATTGAATGCCCTGTATAAAATGACCATAGTCATTAGCTAATAAGAAGTATAGATCAATGTAGAAGACAAAAATAGCACTGAAAATAGAGCCTGAAGGCCCTTCGAATTCGAATCTTGTTGATAGAATAGTGGTACCCGAAAAGGAGATCTACCCTAAGTGGTTGTTGTCAACTATGTTTTTATTGTTGAAAGTACTGAAAGAGAGGGGATGGATAGATTCGGTTAAAAAATAGGAAATGAATATTTATGAAAATCTTGTTGCTCATTTCTATCAGTTTGATCAATTATCTTTTAATACAGAAGATGATTTTGTTGTATGAAGTAGGATCAATAGACAAATATGTACCTTTTCATAAAGGTTATGGGCTTCTTTCCTAGGGATTCCTCATGAATTAATTTTTGAGGACTATAAAATAAGTCCTCCCCCTCCCAGATATAACTTTGTTTTAGAAGCAGCCTTAGGAAGCTTGACTAGAAATAAAACAAAGAGAAGAGCTACTGCTACAGAGCTGGACGGTGAATCTAGATTGTTGTTTAAGTCTGTTCAGAATCTGATTTTTCTGAGAAAATGAAATTTTTATACCATCAAATATCAAGATATATATATTTGATACATCTTATGAAGAATGGAAACAAGATTAACCTGTGAATGTATGTTACACTTCATATGTGTGAGTTGATTAAGGAATCCTTATAGTCTACCTCCTTGTTCTACTAGAGGATAATGTCCTCTATATTGTATGCTAAAGGAATGGTTGGACCAAATGAAGAAGTCATCAAGGACTGTGAATTCTATATCACAAAGGTTACATTAAAAATAATGAAAATTAGTTGCAATCTGTGGAAAAAGTTTTGGGTATAGGATATTGAAATTCTGTATGAAAAGTTTAATCATGTTGATAATTATTTAAGACCTAAGTACATATCTTATCTTGGTTTGGAACCATACGAAATTGTTGACTATCCTGTTGAAGAATAAGTGGAGGAGTTTGTTTCACCTAATGGGGAAACTGTCTTCAACAAGAATGACAATGGACCTATTCCTCAAGACATAGTTGACAAGAATGTACATGTTCCTGATGAAATTATTTTTTTTGGATGAAAAACCGACTTCTATTGAAGGGTTTTTTGTAAACATAAGGGAAAAGGTTATTCTTGAAGAGAATCTACAAGAAGAACTTTCCCTTGAGAAAGAAGCTTCTTTTAATAAACACTTAAAGGAACAACATGATCCAATGATTATCATCTCTACCAAGGAAAGAATGGACCATGAATTTAAATTGGCTAGAATGAAATGGGTGAGGCTATTAAGGATGAAATCTTGGAAATAGATCAAAGATATGAATCTCTTATTCCTAGATTAGATGCACCTGTAGAGGGGGAGAAGCACACTAATCTAAAAAGTGTTGAAATTACAAATACAATTGATCAAAGAACTATGGATATATGGTATAAGTTTCCTAGATATTTTGATGTGAATGATACCGAAGAAGCCTCAGTTAAAGGTATATACCTATCCACAATGATTCAATTGAAACTGGTATCTACTGTAGAAGTAATCTCTACAAAGGAAGCCGAGCCTGTCTCAACTCCTATTCCAGAACCTTCATAATAACCTTCTACATTCATGAGTCAGAATGATCTGAATTCCTTTAGAGATACTTTATTGGATGGATTTGAATAGCTCATGAACACTCAATCTCCTCCTGTGACAAACATGAGTTGCAGAGATGCTTCCATACTATTAAAAAATATCTTACTGCAGATTCAGCCAAAAATGATTCATGACATTCAAGAGGTCATAATTGAGAGCAAACAACTAAGTGATGAAGTGAAGTATCTTAGAGATATGGTTGAAGATATGTAGAAAGTATTAAAATTAGGACCAGATCATGTTTCTTATTTTGTTGAGGATGTTAGTGGTCATATTCTATAGGCATTTTCCTCTCTGATTCAACAAAACATAGCTTACATGGCTAACAAGGTGGTAGATAGAAACAGGTTGATTGTTAAATAAATGCATGAGCTTTTAATTGGTCTCAAAAAATTGACTGATTAGTACAAGGGTTTTTGTTTCGCACAGAATCCGGGGATGACCTCCTAGATGGGAGATTCAAACGTTCCGATCGGTTTCTAACGGGTTTGTTCGTAGAACCGGAAACATCCAATGATTCCACATCTGTTTGGACCTACTTTCCAAAGGTAGGCGCTCATTATCTTGTGGGCTAATGAGGCTTAGGAATTTGCATTGGTCGAGAGGATAGGAGGTCGGACTCATCACACCTTTTTGAGGGGAATTATTGTCTACTACGGGACTCTCTTTATAGATTTAAGTTATGTTCGTGAATCCTTATTACATTACCAAGTATAAAATGAGCTTTCCTTTAGTTTAATAATCAATGATTAAATATTTAAGAAATTTAGAGAATCTTTTATATTTATTCTAGGATCTTCATCAATAGAGAATCATCTATATCTATTTAGAGATTCTTGGTCAATGGTATCCTTCAAAACATTTATATAAAAGTCTCTTGGTCATTATGATGACCAGGATGGTTTAAAGCCACTCAGTGGGGTACTTGAAGTTTATCGTCATTCATAAGGACATAGAATTACTTTAGAGTTGGGATCGAACCCATAGATGGGCTACCTACGTATCCTTTGTTTTGAAAAAGGAATCAGAACCCACGTAGTTCGAATAAGGGTACGATGTTTATGATTGATGGCTCAAGGCAGGATGTCACAATTACTTTTACACTCTAAGCTCACGTGAGTCATGCTCGGTGTGAGAAACAATAGGTATTAGTAAAATTTAGACAATTGTGCCATGAAAGATGCAATCATAAGAAATGGTTTGGGGCTTATTTATGTATGACTGCCCAGATAGATGAAGATTTAGGATTCACTTTTAGGGAGAAAATCCATGAACAGGGTCCATAAAGGTATATGTGCTTCATGGAGATTTTGAATACTCCAATCTTGGGGCTTACTCCTATGGAGGATGCCCAAGTTAGGAGGGGACTTATGATTGGGTTTTACTCCTGAAAACGAAACCCAAATCAAGGGTAAATTAGGACTGGTTAAAGAGAAATTAGGGGACTTGGGGCTTATTCCTGAAAAGGAAGCCCAAGATTGTAACTGGGTTTTATACTTGAAAAAGGAGACCCAGATTAGGGATTAAGGTTTGGGGCTTATTCCTAAGGAGGATGACCAAGTTACGGGACTTGGGGATTATTCCTAAGGAGGATGCCCATATTTGAGTTTGGGGCTTACTCCTGAGGAGGATGCCCAAGTTTGGGAACTTTAAGAATTTGGGACTTACTCCTGAGGAAGATGCCGAAGTTAAAGGACTTATAACTGGGTATTATTCCTGAAAAGGAGACCCAAGTTTAAGGATTCTCTCATTTTAAAGGATGAGGTTGAATGAATGAACTCTCCATATTTAGTAACATAAGGATATTTAAATCACTAGGTTTTGAGAGATATTCCACAGAATTCCTTTCAGATAAGGAAGTCAAATCAAGAAATCATGCCATAAATGGCTTTGAAGAGTGTCTTGAAGACTGAATCTTGAAAAGGAAAGGTGTAATGGCTTAAGAGGGGTAAAATGGGAAAGATGGGCACCCAAAAAGGTAGGGGCGCGCAAGTCTTGAAAGGCGCGGAAGTATTGCGGCGGTGCGCAAGTATTGGTCGTGCAAGTATACTTGCACGACATGAGGGGTACTTGCGCGATTCTCAAACATCATTAGAATATTTGAGCGACTCTTTATAAATCCCTTTAGAATCCTCTTGAGGTTCTTCCAGAAAAGGGACGCGCAAGTTCTATTGAAAGAAATAAGGTGGCGCGCAAGTGTTTATAATTTTCAACACTTAGGCCTTCTTTCTTCTCTTTAGATCTTCCGTTCTAGGTAAGAAATTACCTTAGAAGTGTTCCGGAAGCTTTGAGAAGAGACTTGGGCATCGGGAGCTTCAATCCGAGTTTCTGGAAAAAAATCCTCTCAAATGGGGGGCCCACAGGGTCTATTTATAGGTAGGAGAAGACCCTGGGCGGTTACCGGGCGGTTATCACTTAGGTTGCGCAAGTCACTTGCACGACCATAAGGCGTCGTGCAAGTAGACTTGCACGACCACTAGGCGCCGCGCAAGTGTACTTGCGCGACCATGAGGGAACTTGCGCGACCTATGGGCAATGTTCTCCTTGTTCATCCCTTTGTCGATTTTTGATGTTTCTTCAAAGGATGAATCACTTTGGACTAAGGTATTTCCCTTTTCCGATCTTTAGATTCTGTGATGAAAGGAGCGTCAACAAAAGTCCCCCCTCAGAGTTGGATCTGGAGAGAAATGAGGATTTGACTCTGAGGAAATCAAAGACATCCAAAGGAAAAGGTGGTGCGCAAGTCTTCAGTGCGTAGAACGCAGCGCGCAAGTGTGCTGGAACATGACTTTTATTCAGAGTTCCTTTGTCTTTTGTGGGAAGTTTAAAGTCATGCATGTTGGACATACAAAGGCTAATGTTTAAGGTCGAAATAGCTTTGACCGAAATGGATTAGAATTGATTCAATTCCTTGACAATTTATTTGAAAACATATTACCATACTCAAGTATGAGGGAAAATATGTAAACTATGGCTTAAGAATATTTGAATCTGAGGAATGATATGAAAAAGAGCTAAAAGGCATTAGAAGAAGTAGTTTCCAAGAATGAAGTTACTATTATTTGACAAAAACCAGTTAGGGGGTTGAAATTTGCAGGGCCACCTAAGGGCATTGGCTGCATGGTCAAATAAATAGTATCTTTTGGCTGACAAGTCTGTTATGTGGACTGTTTATGCAAGGCCACCTATTGGCACGTGCCGCATAGTCAGGTGAAAGAACTCTCAAAAATTTACTTTCCTAGTGCTAAAAGCCAGTGAAAGTTTATGGAGATTCAAATTTTCTAAAGTATAGAGTTTTTTGTATGGAAAGAGGTACTTGAATATGGAGAAGATATTTTCAGACAAGATTATCGAAGAACTGGATGAATATCACTCCTACGAAGGTCTAACCCAAACGTAGGGAAGAAGAATAAACCATAGACTTGAATACTTTCAGATCATGAAAAAGGATATGGGACAAATATGTTAAGGATGGCTATTTTTTTGCGGATCCCTACATACTGTCGTTTAAGACAAATAAGGACAAAAGAGGCATTCTTCCCAAGAATGAAGTTACTATCATTTAACAAACCCGTTAGGGGGTTGAAATATGCAGGGCCACCCAAGGGCATTGGCTGCATGGTCAAATAAATAGCATCTTTTGGCTGACAAGTCTGTTATGTGGACTGTTTATGCAAGGCCACCTATGGGCACGTGCTGCATAGTCAAGAAAAAGAATTCTCAGAAGTTTGACATTTTTGTGACTAGAAGTCATGAAAAGGGTTATGAAGATATGAAAATATTTAAGGTTAGAATTATAACACATAAATATGGGTACTGTCCAATGTATATAGAGATACATAGGTCAATGATAACCATAATCATGT
Organism: Viscum album; assembly: GCA_963277665.1. Taxonomy (NCBI): domain Eukaryota; kingdom Viridiplantae; phylum Streptophyta; class Magnoliopsida; order Santalales; family Viscaceae; genus Viscum; species Viscum album. The sequence goes on from OY728119.1 coordinate 651,491,346, forward strand.
TGTGGCTGGGTCCTGTATTGAAATTTTGGACTTCACTACGTATCTCATAAGAATGATAATCAAGCTATACATAGTTCTTGAAATGCAGTTTAACGTCGTGCAGGACGAAAGTATGAGAGATCTTAGTTTAGGGTCATAGAATTCAGACCATAATAATGAATACACAGTGTGTGTTTTCATGAGGACTTTTCAGCTAAGGGACTGAAAGTGAAATTTGGGGTTAGGCCCAAAAGACTTGGGACTGGATTCGAGGGACAGTCGAATGTTCCTATGTATCCCATAAGGATGGGAATCAAGTCCACATAGTTCTAGAACTACCCTTTGTACAAATTTGGTTCGTACATGTGAAGGGTGAAAGGGGACTTTAGTGCAATGATGGTTTAACCTAAGATAAAAAATTTAGGCATTACCATGTATGCACGTAGTCTTTTGAAATGAAACATGATTGAAGAATCAATGTCAATAATGATTCCCTCTCAAATGAGAAAATCAAAGAGTATTGTAGTTTATTGTCGTACCAGACAAAAGTGTTGCATAGTTTAACGTCATATAACAAGGACGAAAGTGAATCAATGTAGAGATATTGATTCTAGGTGCGGTTTCATGAATCAACATCATTTGAGATGGTGGTGAACCGATATGAAGAGATTGTTTTTGGGATTGAACCCTGGGAGGTTGCCTACATACCCAGCCTAAAGGGCAAGGATCAAAGTCCGTGTAGTTCAATTAAAGAATGAATTAATGATCAAGTTGTTCTTGGGGACAATGATCTAATAAAAAATGTTTTTGGGACTTATACATGGTTAGCGGCCCAAAGAGAGTGTTATGGTTGAGGTTTTCTCTAAGCTCACGTGAGTCATACTCGGTGTGAGAAACAAGAGGTAACAACAACCTTAACAATGCACAATTTAATGTCATGTAGGACATATCAAGGGACTATGCAGTTTAAAGTCTTACAGTTAGGACTATTGGTGTTGCACAGTTTAGTGTCATGTAGCAGGGAAAAAATAACAGTTTAATGTCATGTAGGACATATCAAGGACTTTCTGTACAGTTTAGAGTCATGTAGTTAGGACGATGGGGACAATACAGTTTAATGTCATATTGGACGAAAGGGGGACTGTGCAGTTTAATGTCATGATGGACCTTTGATGATTATATAGTTTAACGTCTTTCCGGACGTAAGGGACTTTTATACAGTTTAGCATCATGTAGTTAGGATGTCACAGTTTAATGTCTTGGTGGACGTAAGGGACTTGCAAATAGTTTATGGTCATATGCATGGACCAAGGATGATGTAGTTTAAGGTCATGCTGGACGGTTTAGTGCTTATGTAGTTTAACGTCTTTCCGGACGTAAGGGACTTTCCTACATTTTAACGTCATGTTGGACGTAGTTGCAGTTTAAGGTCATACTGGACCATTGCTGTATAGTTTAACGTCATATAGAAAGGAAGAACTGGTGCCGCACAGTTTTAGTGTCATGTTTCGGGGACATGTTCTTTTTTCTACAGTTTAACGTCATGTTGGACGAAAGTGCAAATAGTTTAAGGTCATATGCATAGACCGTGGATGATGAAATTTAAAGTCATACTGGAATATTGTTGTATAGTTTAACGTCATATAGCAAGGACGAAATGGAGCTGCACAGTTTAGTGTCATGTTGCGGGGACATCTTCTTTTTTCTACAGTTTAACGTCATATTGGACGAAAGTGCAAATAGTTTAAGGTCATATGCATAGACTGTGGATGATGCAGTTTAAAGTCACACTGGACTATTGTTGTATAGTTTAACGTCATATAGCAAGGAAGAAATGGTGCTGCATAGTTTAGTGTCATGTTGTGGGGACATCTTCTTTTTTCTACAGTTTAACGCCATGTTGGATGAAAGTGCAAATAGTTTAAGGTCATATACATAGACCGTGAATGGTGCAGTTTAATGTCATACTGGACTATTAAGTGCTTATGTAGTTTAACGTCTTTTTGGACGTAAGGGACATTCTTACAGTTTAACGTCATGTTGGAGGTTGTTGTAGTTTAAGGTCATACTGGACCATTGCTGTATAGTTTAACGTCATATAGCAAGGATGAACTGGTGCCACACAGTTTAGTGTCATGTTGTGGGGACATCTTGGTGTTTTTATACAGTTTAACATCATGTTGGACGAAAGTTTCAGTTTAAGGTCATACTGGACCATGGATGATGATGCAGTTTAAAGTCATACTGGACTATGGATGATGATGCAGTTTAAAGTCATACTGGACTATGGATGATGATGCAGTTTAAAGTCAAACTGGACTATTGATGTATGAACCAATTGTAAGAGTCTTGGTTCTAGGGACCATATTTTGTGTTTATACAAAATATTTCTTCAGAAATCTAGCATTGGTTGGAGTCGTGATGAGTTCTCCATCCATTGAGATTAATGAATAAGCTCCGTTGGAGTAGACCCTATGTATTGAATAAGGTCCTTCCCATTTTGTCTCAAGCTTGGGAGGTTTCATTCCTAGTATCATTGGAGTTCTGAGAAATAATACCAATTCTCCCTGAATGAATGAACGAAGAAGAACTTTTTTGTTAAAATCTCGTGTTATTCGGTTCTGATAGATTTCCAAGTGGTGCAAAGTGCACAATATTTTCTCATCTAACTGTTCCAATTCATTCAATCGCTTTTGGGATTTCTCATCTGTAGATAACTGATCACAAATGGATACTCTAAGTGAGGGAAATTGAACTTCAATTGGCAAGACTGCTTCTGTTCCATATACCAACGAATATGGAGTTGACCGCGTTGCATTGCGGGTGGTAGTCCGATAAGCCCATAAAGCATGAAAGAGTTAATCAGGACATAACCTCTTATCTTTATCCACCATCTTTTGAAGTATATTTGAAAGAGTTTTGTTAAAGGCTTCTATTTGGCCATTGGCTGCCGCATGATACCTTGATGAATGGTTGGATTTAATGATGTATTCTTGATACAATTTCTTCCCCTCAGAAGAACAAAAGTTGGTGCCGTTGTCTGTCAATATGGTATGAGGGACACCAAATCTGGTAATGATGTTAGACTTGATGAAGCTAACAATGCATTTAGAACTGAATTCTTTGAGAGGTACTGCTTCTGCCCATTTGGAAAAGAAATCAGTAGCAGTAAGAATGTACTTAAAATGCTTGGCCGTAGCTGAAGGGTAAGGTCCCGCCACATCCATTCCCCATGTGGAAAATGGCCATGAGTATTTAGCTGTATGAAGCAACTCTGGAGGTTGATGAATGAAGTTGGCATATACTTGACATGAATGACACTTCTTTTTGAAATCAACACAATCTTGTATCATTGAAGGCCAAAAGTATCCAAGCCTTCGAATTTGATCAGACAATCTATGTCCAGACTGGTGGGCACCACATACTCCTACATGCACTTCTTTCATGACAGCCATTGTCTCTTCACCATAAATGCATCTGAAGAGAACTCTATCAAAACCATGTTTGTGGGGAATTTTCTCTAGGTGGTTTGGGCTATCATAAAGAGTAAAATTGACCACACGTCGCCGGATTTGTTCTTTCTCGGCTCTATCAGGTGGAAGTGTTCCATTTTGAATGTATTCCCTGATAGGTGTCATCTATCCTGTAGTATGACCATACGGTTCAGGATTGGGACTAATTTCATTAATTTCCACTGTTTTGGCTTGAACATAAGGTGAAATTGCACGACGGTGGGCAATACTGATGGTTGTCTCGTCCCGATTTGGATCTGGTAGAGCTGTGGCTATATTAGCCAGTGCATCATCTTGAGAATTTTGTGATCTTGGGACATAAGAAAATGTCGGTTCTGAAGGGAATTCCTCCATTAACTCTCTGACATAATCATACAAAGGGATTAATTCTTCTTTTCTGATGGAATAATCCCCATTGACTGGTTTGATTACCAGGTCTGAATCACCTTTCACCTTTAAGTGATTCACTTGTGCTTGGAGCGCTAACTCCAATCCTGTAATGAGAGCTTGGTATTCAGCTTCATTATTAGTACCACCTTCCCACAATAGAAAGGAATAAGGTACCAATGCCTTATCTGGAGAAATGAGTAGAATTCCTAAACCAACTTTGTTGAATTTAGGATTTTCCATTTTCTTCCCTGTTGGACTTTTGGAAGCACCATCAAAATAGATTTCCCATGTTTGAGGATTCTCTTGAATAGAGAAAACTTCCTCATCAGGGAGTTCAATATCTGAAGACGTGTCTACCATGGAAGGATGTTCAGCCAGGAAATCCACCAGAGCTTGACCCTTTATTTCCTTTTGAGACACATACTGAATGTCAAACTGTTGTAGAATAACTGCCCACCTTGCTAGACGTCCTGTAAGCATTGGACGACTAAGGATGAATTTGAGCAGATTATTGCGAGATACCAATTGGACCTCGTGATGTTTCAAGTAGTGTCTCAGTTTCTGAACTGCAAAGATTAATTCCAGGCAGCACTTCTCAATACTTGAATACCGGGTTTCTGCTTCATGCATAGTTCTACTGAGATAGTAGAGGCTATTTTCATTCCCAGCATCATTCTTTTGAGCAAGAAAGGCCCCCAATGATCGCTCTAGAGCTGTCAGATAGAGGATAAGTGGTCTTCCTTCAACAGGTGGCATGAGTACTGGTGGAATCAAGAGGTATTTCTTGATAACATCAAATGCTTCTAGACATTCTTCAGTCCACTAGTAAGTGACTCCTTTTTTCAATAATTTGGTAAAGGGTAAACTTTTTCCTGCCAAATTGGCGATGAAATGACGAATATAGGCCAAGTGTCCTTGAAGTCCTCTTAATTATTTCAAATTCTGAGGAGGTGACATACCAAGGATTTATTTGGTCTTCTCAGGATCGACTTCAATACCACGATGGCATACAACGAAGCTGAGGAATTTTCCTGAGGTTACCCCAAAATCACATTTTAAGGGGTTCATCTTCAAATTATGTTGTCGAAGCTTGTGGAATATGACTTCCAAATCAGCCAAGTGATTAGAATGTTGTTTGGATTTAACCACCAAATCGTCTACATAGCATTCAACAAATTTCCCAAAGAAAGGTTTGAAGATACGATGCATGGCGCGTTGATATGTTGCACCTGCATTCTTTAAACCAAAGGGCATCACCCGGTAACAAAACACACCTTGAGGGGCTCTGAAGGCTGTAGATTCCTCATCTTCTGGGGCCATTCGGATCTGATTATATCCGGAATATCCATCCATGAAGGAAAGTACTTCATAACCAGCTGTCGCATCAATTAAGAGTTCTATAATCGGAACTGGGAAATCATCTTTAGGACAATACCGATTAAGATCTCTGAAATCGATGCAAACCATAATTTGTCTGTTCTTTTTCTTTACAGGGACAATATTATCCAACCACATGGGATATTGAACTTCTCTGATGAAGTTATCTTTGATCAGCTTATCCACTTCAGCTTCAATTTTTGAATCATAGGTTGGGTGTGTTCTTCTCTCGGCTTTCCTAAATCCTCGATGTTCTTTTGGTAAACCCAAATGATGAGTAGCAACATTAGGATCAAGCCCAGGAATTTCTGTATAATTCCAAGCAAAAATATCTTTATTTTGCTTTAGAAAAGAAATATACATCTCTTGCTCTTCAAGGGTCATGGCCGCACTAATTAAAGTGGGGCGTGGATCGTTCTCTGTACCCAGATTTATTTCTCTGAGTTCATCCACAGTGGTAGAGATACCATCCTCAAATGCTGGAGGAGCATCTCTAAGATCATCCTCTTCCTCTTCATTACGTGCTATTTCTTTCATTTCTACTTGCAAAGTAGATGACAAAATGAAATTCTCATGATCATAAGAGATGTCAAAATTTTCACATTTTGAAGAAGAAGCTTCCATTTCCGACCCTATTGATGATAAAGGGCCTTCTTTGGGAAGTAAAGAGGAGATGATGGATTGAGAATCGACATCATTATTCACCTCTGGTGTTGCTATAACTTCTTCTGGACTGATTGGAGAAGTATAGACTTTTTGGACATCAACAGATGAAATGAAAACGTCACCACTTAGGCTTTCATCACAGTTTGGTAGGTTACCAATTTCTCCCATGTTGTCTGGCTCAATTGCCGTAACTGACATTATGGATCTTTCCATAAGAGTATTTTGATTTGGGCTTATTTTGTCAATTTGACTGATAGGTAAAACATAATCTGTACTCACATGTGTAAATGGATTTATTGGAATTTTCTCCAAACCATATGGAGCATTAACTTTAGTAATTTCCTTCATTGTAGATTTTTCTCTTCCCTTCATGTGATAAAATTCTGACTCAATGTATTGAGACTCACATGTCTTGAACGGGGCCTTATCACCATACAATGTTCCAACTTGACCATTGAAACAGTATTTGAGACATTGATTGTATGATGAAGGAATAGCTTCATGCTGATGTATCCAGGGTCTTCCAAGCAAGACGTTGAAAGCTGAGTCTTGATCAGCAATCATGAAATCCGAATTGGATACAAGATCTCCAAACTGGGTTCTGAGTGTAACTTCACCCATTGGTTCTTGTTCATTTTTATCATATCCTTGTAACATCATGGTAGAAGGAGATAAATTAGATTCTGTGAGGCCCAATCGACGAACTGTACGAATGGGCATGAGGTTGACTCCTGAACCATTGTCAATGAAAACTCTTAGGATATCTACACCATTGACTTTTCCAGATAAGTAGAGAGGTTTTATGTGCCCATTCACAACATCATCTTAATCTTTATTAGTAAAGGATATCACTACATGGAATTCTGCAGGATTATTCTCTATGTGATAGACTTCAGCTGCAGCAATTTCAGCTTCAAACTCCTGAGGACTTGACAAAGCTTCGATGAATGCTTCCCGAAGATCTTTTGACAGATTCAAAGCATCCAAAATTGATAACTTGGCTGGTACATGGGCCAAGTGTTTCAATATATCATACTTTTGATCTAGAGGTCTGCGTTTCCCATTAGGAATATGTGGTTTAGCAGGTACCTTGGAAGCAGATGCTTTGGAAGCTGTTTCATCTTGTATTGGGATAGAAGTTTGCAACATCCTTGGTTTTGGAAAATTAGGCTGATTTGATCCATTTACCTGCTGAGATAAAGAAGATGGAACCTTTAATCGGTCTTCCAAAATAACTGTGCCAAAACTGAGTTAGCCATTGGCAGAAGAACTTGCTTGTTCTTTTTGAGCTCGCTGAAGGGCTCTACCACGAGTTTTTGCTGCATACACAGTGCCAGCAGGGGTAGAATTGGAGTAGTGGCTTCGGAAAGATCCACGTCTTCCCCTGTATCCTGAACCTCTAGAACTTATTCGGATTCCCTTATTTGATACAGGGAATTCAGGCTCATCAAGACTAGATTATGGATCTGTTAATTGAATCATATTAACAGAACCGAAGATTAACTATTCGTCTGATAAATACCCTGCCTGACTAGCCTGTTTAGGCTGTGCCGTTTGATGGGGCGGTGCCCGTGGCTTTGAAGTAGATGGCATGAAATCTTCCAGAGTCAAAGACAACTTAGGCCTCGATACATACTCATCTTCTTCTTATTCCTCTTTCTTCTTTGAATTGCGCTGCCCTTTTGAGGATTTGTCTTTTGATGGAGGCTTCACTATAGCTTTTGTAGGATACACAACTGGCTTCTTAAATTGTGTTCGCAAAATGGAATGGGTCCGATTGATTGTCTTTCTGACCATCCAATCATCATATTTTTGCGCAGTTTTTCTTCTGACTTCCTGCCACTCGCCTCCTTCCTCTGGATCTGTAGCGGTAACACACGCTACATGAGCTGAAGAACCCTTCAATTTGACTTGTCCCAAGTCGACCATCTTTTGCAGGAGGTCTTTAAAGACAAAACACTCCTTGATGGGATGCCCCAACATTTGATGAAAGGGACAATAATTGGGACGGTCTTCATCTCCTTCTTTGTTTTGCCTCTTGGGCACTGGTAATTGAACCAAATTATTTTCCAGAGCTGAAATGAAGTAACCAGGAAATTGCTCATTTCGGAAATAGTATGTTTTACTCTTCATATCCTCAAATTGTTTTCGTCGTCGATCTCTTTGATCATTTGGACGAAATGGCCTTTGTTGTTGGCGTTTAGGAGGTGGAGTCCTTCGAGAAGATGAAGGTTTTGAAGTAGATATAGGTACATGTGCTTGTTTAAGCATAACTATAGCAGTTTCTACTTTACCCATTATTCTTCCTGGAGATGATGGAATTACACGAGATTTAACCTTAGCCTGTATAAGGGAATCTTCAATCTGCTGAGCGATTGAAGTAAGGTCTCAAAACCCTCCTGTGTATTTCACAGGGGTCAATGGCGTGCGTAATTTTTCACTCAAATTTGCCACACAGATTGGCAACAGCTCTTCCTGAGGGAGTGCTAAACTCAAGGAATACGTTAATCTCTTCCAGCGAGCAATGAAATCAGATACTCTTTCATTATCCCTTTTCTTACAGTTTGTAAGATCGAAAACTGTCGTTTTTGGCAAAGTTGAGCGAAACTGAAGAAGGAATTTTTGACGAAGATCCTCTCATCCGATGATTGACCGAGATTTCAAGCTTGTATACCAGACAAAAGATGGTCCTTGCAAGGTTCGCACGAAGCATCTGAGTTTCACTGCTTCTTGCTGCTCTGGAGTTCCCATCATAGGATCACAACAAGACACGTAATGCGTCAAATGTTATTCAGGGTCGCCTGATCCATTGAAAGTAGGAAAAACAGGGTAACCAAAACTGGATGGAAGAGAAATTGAATCTACCCATTCAGGGTAAACATTCTTTTCAGGTTGAACTTGCGCCCGTTTCCCTTCTATAGTTTCTAACTGAGCTGTTAATGACTCAATAGTAGTTATTAACTTTTGAGAAACATCAGGTTGAACTTGGTTTTGGGTAGGTGCAATGAATGGAGCATGGACAGACGTGGTGGTTGGTGCTGCAACTGATGGTAGAACTGCCAACCGTTCTTGCGCTTGACCCATAGGATTAGACCTCTGAGGGTGTACTGATAAAGGAGGATATTCTTGATCCATCTCAGTAACTGCAACAAATTCCTTCGGCTGTCGGACTTCAACATTCTTAAGAAGAATACTACTCTGAAGTAGTTCCGCATTCATTCTTCTTAATTCTTTCATTTCTTCCTTTTGTTGTGCAAACCATTGCTCTAATGAGAGCGATTCACCTTCTCTAGAGGAAGGATATGTAACCTGATTCTTTCCCTTCCCTTTGTTGGATACCTTTTGGAGGGAGGGAAGTGGATTACCTAGGTTCTGAGTAATCCTTTGACTTCGTGTACGTACACCTTCTTCATTTGTATCGGTGCATACATTTTCTTGAGTAGGACGCTCTTCATCTGAGTCCCATGAGTGAGTGTCCTCTGGTGGATTAACAACAACGGCATTGATGACATTGATTGATACATAATGCATCACATCTCTTCTATCAACATTTCTGTGATATTGTCTTCTTTCATGTCTTTGATGAGACATTGCCTTTTGTTGATTCAATCTTTTAGGAATTTCTTGACGAGCTATAACTTGGAGGGAATCTCCTGATAATTTGGCTCTTCGTTCCAATTGGGGCTTCATCCCCAATCGAGAAAAGACTGACATTCTCTGAGGAGGGGATTGATGATTTCAAAGAGTCCCCAGTCTCGAGAACTGGGGATGTTCCTTCTGATTCCGCTCAACTCCTCGAATCCCATTTGTTGACTCTGAGGGATGGGTTAGAGAAGTCCCCAGTCTGACAAGATGGGGTGGCTCTTGACATGCTACGTCTGAGATCTTCTTAACAGATCTCTTGATCTTGCGAATCTTAGTTCGGAAATTAGCTGGATGCATTAACCTGTATCCACTTTTATCACCTGGTTCAACAGACCGTTGGATGATTTCCGAGACTTCTGTCATTTGATGACGTGTTTACTCCATATGAGAGGCTTGTGCAATATTCTCGCCTGCTTGATGTAGGAGCAATTCAACAACATGTTCTCTATATGCTTGATTTTGAGAGGAACTAGTTGAAGCCTGTTCTTGAGCAAGCTTTTGATTATGAACAAAGCCCATTGACTGTGGCCGGCCATGGGCAATAACATTGCATGAGACCATTTTCGGCGGGCTTTGCTGACTGGAAAGAACTGTGAAATGTAGTGCTCCATGAACACCCCATCCTCTGATATGAACATCAGATGGAGCATTGGAAATTAACTGACGCAATTTTCTTAGTGCGCCAAGGCATGAACGTTGAAGGGTTCTCTGTTGTTTTTCAGCCTTCGGATACCGAGAGACTGATAGAGATGCTAAATCAATCTGACGTTGTAGCCCTTCTATTATCTTAAGATGATTTTCATATTCATCATAAGATAATACCTTCTTCTTTAATTGACAAAGAGTTTTCCATATGTTGAGACGAATATCATGGATTCCATCATCCGTCAACATCTTTGGAATGTCATACTGGGAGTCAGCCAAAGGTCAAAACATGACTGGTACTTCACCTTTTGCCAGTTTTTTCCTCATGTTCAGCATTTCCTCTTTATCATTAAATGAAGATTCTTCTACCTATTTTGTCCAGAGTTTGTGTTTCCTTGTTTCTTCATCGGATTCAACAAGATTGGTAGAGAGATCGTTGGTTAAACTAGAAGATGCATAACTTAGGGGTGGTTCGGAGAATGACCTACACCCTGGGCTATATTCTGATTGAGAAATTATTTCATTTGTTAGAGATAAAGCATCAGACATGACTGGTTTCGCATTTGCAAGTGCCTCAAGATAAGAGGGCTTTCTCGGCACTACATTTTCCACTGGAGTATTTTCCAGGCAATGTGAATCACTACTGCGGAGAGGACTTTCGTAGAGAAATTCATCATCATGGGGAGGACCTCCATAATGGGTTACAACAAAAGATGAGATCTCTTGCTCCTTGGTCTTCTGACCACACAGAGGGTTCCTGTGGCTCTCATCTGAAGAAGAAACTTCAAGATTGACCGAATTTTCATGAAGCAAGTCTTCATGAGGAAGTGTCTGTTGAAGACCTTCAGAATTAATGTTCCCGTTATTGGGAACTAAGGGAGTAGAATCTTGAATTCCGACAGATAAATGTCTGAGGGCTTCAATAACTCCAGCATCGAGCAAGGCCTTGTTATAGATTGGCCTTTGATCTCCTGACTGTGCTGGGCGGATCTTTTTCTTAGATGCCTTCCTACTCACTTTAGAAACCACTTGTTGATGAAAGTGGTTACTCTGAGCAGGTTTATATGCCTGATCAAGAAACATGGTCAGGTTAGGCTGACGATCTTCACTCAAATCAGGTTTATGTTCCTAACTTGGTTGTCCGTATGATATGGGGGAGTATGCCCCAAAACCCTCTTGGACTGGAACAGATGTGTGTGTCTGTTCCGGAGTGAATCGTTGATGTGTCACTCCATTTCTAGGTATAGATTTATGTGTCTGTCCCTGAGATGATGCTGAAGCTGTTATGATATCCTGGCAAGCATCCAGAATATGAGCAGGAATTTGCTTCTGCTCTTTCACCATTGAAAAAATATGTCTGGTGACTTCAGCCGCCGGAACGGGGATATACGTCCATTCCGGGTTTGGAGTAGGTGTATGTGCCTGCTCTTGTCCTCCTTTTCCTGTCAGTGAATCCTGACAGTACTCATGTGTGGAGGCAGAGAGTTGAGTCTGCCTCCTGTTTGTCGTCCGGGCTTTCCGACTGACTTCTCCGTGCGCTACCAAGCGAGACTGTTGGTAGGCTTGATGAGTATTAGCAGGTGTATGTGCCTGCTTATTACACTTCGCCAAATGCGGTTGACGAGATCCATCATATGTAGTCAGACGAGCCTGCTAACTAACTGATGATGCATAAGAAGGTGCATGTTCCTGCCCATAGTACTCCGCCGGAATTGCCTGGCGGGATTGGCTTGATGCTTCCAGATGAGTCTGGTGGACAACGAAATTAAAACGGACAGGTGTGTGTGCCTGTTCGTTGTTCTCCACCAAGTTAGGTTGGTGGAATCCATCATATGTAGTCAGGCGATCCTGCTGACTAACTGATGATGCATAAGCAGGTGCATGTTCCTGCCTATAGTACTCTGCCGGAATTGCCTGGCGGGATTGGATTGATGCTGCCAGACGAGTCTGCTGGACAGCGGAATTAAAACGGACAGGTGTGTGTGCCTGCTCGTTATTTTCCACCAAGTTAGGTTGGTGGACTTCTCCAGAGATCGCAGGGATGACAACCTGCCTATTGTTAACCGGATTCCGTCTCTGGCGGTTCATCTTGCCTGCTCGGGTTCGAGGAACCTGAGCTGAATGCCTGGAGTCGGTACCCTCATCATGTTGAGGGCGCACTACCGCACGAGTCTGGCGGCGATTGTTGATGGGAGCACTTGGGAAGGACTCATGTATTTTTGAATTAAGGCCATGCGGGACCTGCTCATTCACTTCCTCAGAGTAAGGGAGTGAATGGAAATTGCGTTCCCGGGATAACGACCCGAAACGGTTGGAGACGGTAGTCAGCACCGTCTGCTTCTTGATTGCTGGCCGCCGTTGTCCGGACGACCAGGTAGAGATGTTAACTTGGAGGTCTTGACGAGCGGCCTCCAGAGTTGGGATAGTACTGTTGCGACGGTACTCCTTAACCAGTGCATTAGAAACCCAGTGTTGAAGACACTGAGTTGGTGATGTCATCCTCAGAGCGGACGACGTTCCAGTAGGAGTAGCAGCATTGGTTTTCACAGCAGTAGACCTCACAGTAGAGGTGTTTACAGCAGTAGTATTCACAGGGGTGAATTTAAGGAAAGCCATTTTGCAGAAGATCTTGAGAAAAGAGTGCCTGTTCCATATAACAGACATAATCAAGATGAATCCGGCCACTGCATCTTTTTGATGAGCACATGTCAGTGATTGCTTTGTTGGCCCAAGGGGCCTAACAAATAAGACGAACGTCACTTTAACTTAGTTAAGGATTCACGTCGGGTTCACCATTTTTTGTTTCACACGGAATCCGGGGATGAACTCCTGGATGTGAGATTCAAACGTTCTGATCGGTTTCTAACGGGTTTGTTCGTAGAACCGGAAACATCCAATGATTCCACATCCGTTTGGACCTACTTTCCAAAGGTAGGCACTCATTAGCTTGTGGGCTAATGAGGCTTAGGAATTTGCATTGGTCGAGAGGATGGGAGGTCGGACTCATCACACATTTTTGAGGGGAATTATTGTCTACTCCGAGACTCTCTTTATAGATTTAAGTTATGTTCGTGAATCCTTATTACATTACCAAGTATAAAATGAGATTTCCTTCAGTTTAACAATCAATGATTAAATATGTAAGAAATTTAGAGAATCTTTTATATGTATTCGAGGTTCTTCATCAATAGAGAATCATCTATATCTATTTAGAGATTCTTGGTCAATGGTATCCTTCAAAACATTTATATAAAAGTCTCTTGGTCATTATGATGACCAGGATGGTTTTAAAGCCACTCAGTGGGGCACTTGAAGTTTATCGTCATTCAGAAGGACATAGAATTACTTCAGAGTTGGGATCGAACCCATAGATTGGCTACCTACGTATCCTTTGTTTTGAAAAAGGAATCAGAACCCACGTAGTTCGAATAAGGGTATGATGTTTATGATTCATGGATCAAAGCAGGATGTCACAATTACTTTTACACTCTAAGCTCACATGAGTCATGCTCGGTGTGAGAAACAAGAGGTATTAGTAAAATTTAGACAATTGTTCCATGAAAGATGAAATCATAAGAAATGTTTTTTGGATTATGTATGTATGACTGCCCAGATAGATGAAGATTTAGGATTAACTTTTAGGGAGAAAATCCATGAACATGGTCCATAAAGGTATATGTGCTTCATGGAGATTTTGAATACTCTAATCTTGGGGCTTACTCCTAAGGAGGATGCCCAAGTTAGGAGGGGACTTATGATTGGGTTTTACTCCTGAAAAGGAAACCCAAATCAAGGGTAAATTAGGACTGGTTAAAGAGAAATTAGGGGACTTGGGGCTTATTCTTGAAAAGGAATCCCAAGATTATAACTGGGTTTTATACTTGAAAAAGGATACCCAGGTTAGGGATTAAGGTTTGGGGCTAATTCCTGAGGAGGATGCCCAAGTTACGGGAATCGAGGATTATTCCTAAGGAGGATGCCCATATTTGAGATTAGGGCTTACTCCTGAGGAGGATGCCCAAGTTAAGGAGTTAAGGTTTGGGGCTTACTCCTGAGGAGGATGCCCAAGTTTGGGAACTTTAAGAATTTGGGACTTACTCTTGAGGAAGATGCCCAAGTTAAAGGACTTATAACTGGGTATTATTCCTGAAAAGGAGACCCAAGTTTAAGGATTCTCTCATTTTAAAGGATGAGGTTGAATGAATGAACTCTCCATATTTAGTGACATAAGGATATTTAAATCACTAGGTTTTGAGAGATATTCCACAGAATTCCTTTCAGATAAGGAAGTCATATCAAGAAATCATGCCATAAATGGCTTTGAAGAGTGTCTTGAAGACTGAATCTTGAAAAGGAAAGGTGTAATGGCTTAAGAGGGGTAAAATGGGCAAGATGGGCACCCAAAAAGGTAGGGGCGCGCAAGTCTTGAAAGGCGCGCAAGTATTGCGGCGGCGTGCAGGTATTGGTCGTGCAAGTATACTTGCGCGACATGAGGGGTACTTGCGCGATTGTCAAACATCATTAGAATATTTGAGAGAATCTTTATAAATCCATTTAGAATCCTCTTGAGGTTCTTCTAGAAAAGGGACGCGCAAGTTCTATTGAAGGAAATAAGGCGGCACACAAGTGTTTATAAGTTTCAACACTTAGGCCTTCCTTCTTCTCTTTAGATCTTCCATTCTAGGTAAAAAATTACCTTAGAAGTGTTCCAGAAGCTTTGATAAGAGTCTTGGGCGTCGGGAGCTTCAATCCGAGTTTCTGGAAAAAAATCCTCTCGAATGGGGGGCCCACAGGGTCTATTTATAGGCAGGAGAAGACCCTGGGCAGTTACCGGGCGGTTATCACTTAGGTCGCACAAGTCACTTGCACAACCATAAGGTGTCGCGCAAGTAGACTTGCATGACCACTAGGCGGGGTGCAAGTGTACTTGCGCGACCATGAGGGAACTTGCGCGACCGATGGGCAATGTTCTCCCTGTTCATCCCTTTGTCGATTTTTGATGTTTCTTCAAAGGATGAATCACTTTGGACTAAGGTATTTCCCTTTTCCGATCTTTAGATTCTGTGACGAAAGGAGCGTCAACAGTTGTCTAAATAATTTTCTAAATCAGGTGAAGTCCCTCACGTCAGCTGTTACATCCTCTAATACCTCTGGACCGTCATCTCAACCCATTGACAGTTATGTTCTCAAAATTGTTGTTAAGTAAGAAAATCATTCAATGCTAAGTGGTTTTGACAAAGAGAGTCTATCAATAGTTTCCAAAAATAGTGACATAGTCCTTGATTTTGTAAGGATTCATTCAAATATTGCAAATGATGCTTATGAATAAATTACTAAGAAGTTGTATTTCTACTTCAATTGAATTTTATTTAATCATGATATGATAAACCATTTCATGTACCTTTTAGAGAATTTTAAAATTCTTCATGTCATTCATGTTTTCAAAACTCAAGATCAAAAGCTAAAATATTTCACTCCATTATTAGCGAAGTTCATGGAAAAAATGTTAATTTTGAGAAAACTATCGTGTATGGTGGTGATATTATTTATAACATCATCTTGTTATTGAGGCCTTATCTTCAAGTGTAGATCAAGGATATTGTGTCTCCTGCTGCTGCACCAGTGCGGCTTGTTTTACCTCCTCTCTCATCCACTTCCTTTGCCTATACATCTATGTCTATCTCTCAACCTCTATGTCAGATCATACTTGTTATCCTTTACCAAAAATTACCTCACTCTTGCACCAATCCTACCTTGGAAGCCTGTATTTTTGAAGGGATTCCCCTTCCTTCTCTGAATGTTGGTTTACTCCCTTATTAAACTTCTACCTCTTCTCTTGTGGATCCTCCTGATGTTGTTGCCAAAGTAAAAGAGAATACAACCAGTTCTGAATAAAAGTGAACACAATCTTTTGATAGGGATATTTTTTATTTTCTTTGTCTACTGCTTGTAATGGAACATCTTTCTCCATCTAATTCATTGTAAACTATTATTTCTTATTCTCTTATTTAATTTTTTTACTCGTTTTGATAATCCCAAAAGGGGGATAGAGATATAAAATAAGATAGAGACAACACATGAAGAACAGATATCTCACTAATATGATTTGTGATCAAAAAAAAGGAGGAGATTTTTGGACTCCTCATGTTTTAATCATGTTTTAATGATCACAAATTGTTACTCCTGTGTAATCTATCTCATATCATGTGTAGATAGTCATGGTTTATTTATTATTCAAATAAATTCTCTCAATATTTGGATTCCTATAAATAATGACTTATTATTTTAAACTATATTTAACATTTTTCTATAGTGATTCCTTTTATGAATGAATGAGTCAAATTAATTTGGTGAATATTATTGATTATTTCTATATAAATATTTTTGGCAATGTCTGAGAAACTGTGATTCCACCGCTGATTCTGGTTTTCTGGAAAGTGTCCTAGACACTGTGACCCAGACACTGTGACACACACATTGTGACCCAGACACTATGAACTAAACACCATGACCCAAACACCTTGACCAAACACCGTAACCATTTTTGGATCTCACAAAGTCTGTGACACCGATTCCCTGCTGAGACACCATTCAATGTTTGGAAAAGGACATGACACTGTGGTCCTAACACCGCATCTATGCTACTGGTTCCTAATATTTACACAACTATTCCATAATGAATGTCTCACTGCTCAAAGGAAAAGAAGAAGACACCATTTCGTGGTGACACAATCTCCAAGTGACACCATTTCTAGACAGATTGTGACAACATTCCTTAATATGTTTTTTTCATTTTCAATTTAATTTCTAATGATAATATTTGAGTCTTTTAAATAAACTAACATAATTAATATTTACTTTTTTACATGTCACCTGATATTGAGAGGTTTGAGGTGCAGGATACATTCATCTTGTGGTCTCCAACACATGCACTACAATAATAAAAAAGAAAAGTGTGGCCCTAGAGTAGACGACAGTGAGTAGTACTGTGTAGCAGAAGCATGAGAATTTTTTAAAAAGTAGACATATAGATGCACCATGATACATCAAAAGAATACCATAATCATTCTAGAATGAAAAATCTATAATAATAAAGATCATATCCAAATCATCTTCACAAAACCAACTCCATGAAGAACACACATGAGATCTAACTGGAAACCAGTGCACCAGACTTGCGATACTCTATTTCTCTAAAGGAAACGATTATCACATATGCTTCATCCTAAATATCCAGAGCTGCATAGAATAACAATCAGAGAACTTTTAACCTTATCTCATCATATTTTCTCTCTTGTGTATTGTTTTTAGCTTTCAAGCATTGTGTGTGTATCTGTATTGAAAACAGACACTGTCTCCTTCACTAAACTGAAGGATAAAATATATCCTTCCTCTCATGTCGTTTTACACTTGTTTACTCCCACAGATAATGGTGGAAGAGGTCCTTGTGTGACCTGATAGTTTTTACCCACCCAGATCAGTGGAAGTGGTCGTATGACCTAGACAGTCTTGTGCACTATTTTTTACCCCGATCCAGGGTGTAGATAATGTTTATTAATATAAACTACTTGGTGGAAGGTGATCATCATGTGGAGTGTATTAGGACTCATCTTGAGACTGATCCACTTTTTTATCCATTGTGTTTTTAATTTATTTTTTCTCTGTTTTACTATATAATCCATAAATCACTAGATTTACATTGATAGTTAATCACTGATAGAATTAATAAACGTTTTGCATTATTAAAATAGCTTCAAAAGTAATATCAATAACTCATTATGATATTATGGAGAATTAATCAATATTTTTAGTGGCCATTTGAACATTAAAACCATTATAACCATATTACCTTGATTGACTGGGCCGTATTTATTTTTTAATAGGGAATATTTTTTAGAAAATTTTTTAATAGAAATTTATATAGATAATAAATTCACCCCTGGAGTAATCTAATCCGACCGACACTCACATTTTTCATCCCCCAAAAATGGTCAAATTTGATGGAGATAAATCTCTCTCTATATAACCAAAGTATCAGAGTTTTTGGACAGAGATAATATTTATCATGGATCTATTGTTAATTAGGTCTCAAAGAATGTTTAAATTTTCAATCTTACCTGAGATGTACCCCGGTATGATATGTACCTATAAATGGATTCTTAATCCTTCTCTGCAAATGAGATACCAATAAGGAATTATGTTGTGTTAGACTCTAGAAGATACAACTCAACAAAAATTATTCTATCTTGAATTATTGGTGTCTCAAAAGAGACACATCAAGTTCTTCTACGCGCCCTTATAAAATGTTAACATGGTATAATATTTTAATTTTAGGCTTTTGTTCATTGATATATATTAGAGTTATTTATGTTTCAGGATAGCTGAGTTGAGATTTTTTTCCCACACATCATGGTCGGTTGGATAGTTTTAAGAATTATAACAAGTATTCCTAGATAATTGGATTTAGTAAACTAATTTTGGATTTAGGAGTGACTATAAGCTTATATTTGGATTTATGAAGTAATTTCCCTTCAGGTTTAGTCAAATACATGTCTTTTGTGGGGACATGACTGGAATGGTGGGATTGGTTGTGATTTTGTCTTCCCATATTTTCTTAACTTCTAAGGCTTCTACCTTCCACTCCCCATTTATGTACATTGGGACTGGGTTTATTTGTATACTCTTTATCAAATAATGGGTCTACTATGTGAATAGTATTAACCAATATGATAAGTGAATCTTTATCCAATTTGTTTTCTTTTGATTGGATAATGATCATTCTTCAAATGATTTTGGTAATAAATACATGATGGTATGGTAAAATTTATGAGTTAATCATTCCTACTTTTCCCATTTTCTATTATGCTTTATCTGGTTATGAATATATCAAGATGATGGGTTCAAAGGTGTCTCGTAGAATGATGTAGTGGGAACAGAGGCCAAAATTAGTTTAGTGTGTTCTGTATATAATATAAAGGTATCAGTATAATCACTAAGGTTGAAATCATCAAATCTCATAGACTTAAGAAACATGAGGAGAATATTTTTCATGGATATAATAATGTAGAATATAATATACTCTTTCCAATAGGTATAGGTTATGTTTCTTCAGTCCTCATATCATAGGTAAACATAAACATTATTTTCCTATGGATAAAGGTGATTTTACTACTTTTGTCACATTGTAAAAGGAACTGGTAGATATGTGGATTTTCATGGTTCTTTAGAAATCATTATTTGTTAAATTAAGTGTAATGGTAGAATTTTCTTCTTTTCCAGACATCTTTCCATGAACAGCAAGAATGGACCAAGATTTAGACATAGTTCACTGAACAGAATCTTCAAGATAATGACTCGTGTATGCAAAACCCTAAAATTATCCTCGTTACATAAATATGATTAGTGTTGTTTTCATCACATCATAGAGATTTTCTAGGAAAACATCCAATAGGGTTACATGATCTCTTGAATGTCTCCCCATATACAAGATGTTGTCAACTAGTAGTGATGGTGTAAGTAAGTCATTGTGGAGACTATACCCTGAATATCATTTTTATAAAAAATAATCAAAATAATAATAAAATAATAAAAAAATATAATATATATATATATAATTAGATTACATGTGGGTCTATAATGATGTAATACATACCCTATAAATAATCGGGATTCCAAGGTGGAAAACCAAACCAGTGTAAAGTATAGGTAAATAAATAAATAAATAAATACATGGGTCCTCCAAAGTATTCAAAGTCCACTAGAACCACCACAATCCTCTGATCATCTATATATAATATGGCCCTTTCCCTTCAACGAATCTCTATTCATGGAATCTCTAGGTGCACCAAAATTCTCAAGTAGGTTGTCCATAAAATACTCAATATAACACCACCAATTCACCCATAACCAATTTCTATTAAGTATAATAGGTCTATTACATGAATATAATAAATTATTAATAAGAATAACATCACACAATCCAAAACAAAGTTGTTATTCGATAACCAAGACACCATAAACCATTGGTCATACCCACTTCAGCACCATGCCAAAAGTATAATGGAGATATTGGTAAAGATCATAACTAACCACAAGGATGTCGACATGTCACTCAGTATTTGTAAGGAATCAACTATGAATGCTACTGATAGTACACAGGGATTCAATTTTATATTCTTCTTGTAACCCAAAAGGCATTTTGTTTGGAACTTTACTCAAAATCGACATGTCATCAAGTTATGTACAACCACAAAGATGTCATGATTTAACATTTTCATCATAACACATCTAGAAAACCCCCCTTATAAGTGATTAACATACTTTTATGGTCTCCTGACACATGTACCAAGAAAACAACTTCCAAAGATAAGATGATACAGAATAATGTACATCATGATAGTATTCAAAACATGACATTATTAGATAAATAATTACACTAGGTTAAACATGTGGATCATATCAAACATGTAATCTATATATTCTAACAATTCTCAGGGAAATAATATCATACAGGGAGTCATAGGATATACACACACCCACATGTGATCATAAGTCAAGCATGATTATTAATTATGCCAAAACATAAATTATAATAAAGAAAAATGTGTAAAAACCCCTAATTAATGTGGATATTCCTATTTGAAAACGTCTTCAATATCAATAATAAGAATAAACACTTTGTGTTTCGAAATATGGAGTGGGATCCCCCACAGTTAAAAATACCTCCTTGTATACCTTATTATAAATTTTTTTCCAGAGATCAATTCTCGTGGTTCATCAAAGGTTCCAGTTTCCAAACAATCTATATTATTTAAGAAATTAATTAAGTACCACAAGTTATGATTCTTTATCTATCTTCGAAAAATTTATAATTATCACTTTAGTTCAACACATGTGATGGTGGTTTTATCCTCATGTTTGATTACAAAATCACATTTAAGAAAATATCTCTCGATTAATCTGAGAACATGTGTGGTAGTCCATTATAATTATAATTTGATAAAATTACATTATTATTCATTAAAATTTTCATTATTATCCTTTGATAAATAAATATAATTATCTTTTGATAATAATTATATTTATCCTTTAATAATGTCTCACAATTATCTTTTGATAAATTTTAATAATTATCCTTTGAAAATTCAAAATAATTATTGTTTAATACTTATTTATATTTATCCACTGATAATTTCAAAAATTAAATTTTGATAATCTATATAATTTATCTTTTCAAAATTCAATTTAATTATCTTTTGATAATTATTTATAATTATATTTTATTATTTTTAATAAATTATAATGTTTTAATTTTTTAAAATTATCATTTGATAATATTTTGGAATTATCTATTAGGAAAAACAAATGGTTTTATTGTTCTATTATTAAACCATTTTATTTTACAAAACAAATTGGAGAAAAAGTGATAAAATTATAACTAAATAATGAAAATAATAAAACAATGTGTTTCACACCCTAGGTTCCACGCATAGAGAAGATCAAGTAGTAGGGTTTTTCAGGCATAAAACCAGAAGAAGAGATTGAATCGTATCGTCAGTGTTTCTCCAATCACACACCAAATAATTTTGGGATTTCCCAAAATCAATGGAATCAACCAAGAATGAATTATACGTGATTTATCAATTTTACAAATTTCAACAAAATAATCTTAAAAACCCAAATAAAATCGTTATTTAATTCAAATTTAATCCCAAAATTTAAGGCAATGTAATTAATTTCATCCCATTAAGGTGTTTCCAACCTAAATGGGATAAAAAAGAGTTGATTTGGTCTCTACCAGATCAAACCGCGTGAAGAATTAAGGATATAGGCATTCCACATGTAGAATAAAAAATAAAAATAAAAATAAAATAAAAAATAAATTGAAAATAAAATAATAATGAAAAATGGTAAAACACATGATGGGGGTGGGATCAACCAAACACCCAATGCGCACAATATCTATATCACGGCTAGGGTAAACATGAATTTGGGACATAATAGTTGTCTCATATTTTTAAAACAAAACGTCATTCAGGATATATTGAAACTACCCAAACACTTTTTAATAAAATTCCCCTTGAATTCTAATTAAATGTCTTATTATGTAATATGGTTATAGAAAAAATTGCATTTATTTGGTTTTATTATATTCAAATGGATTTAAAAGATAGTTAATCCTCATTATTTGTGTTAATATAATCATTTAATAGTGATCTCATGATTAGTATGAATATAGAGTTTTAACAAATCCAATTTACACAGAAAAAAGGATGAAATATTCTCAACTAGTAGGATCATAACCTATGAAGCCCATTTATCAGATCTTCAGAGGGAGATAACATCACTGGGATTTTCCCTTAACCAAGACCAAGCTAATATCCAACAACTAAAACTTTCGGAAAACTGTTTACAAGATATGTTCTCGATCAATGAGATCACAACCCCAACCATGTATGTCTAACCACCCCCTGAATGTCTCATCATCGTGCACCATACCCATAGGGAATTTTCTTGTTTATTATAGGAATATGTATCAAGAACATAATAATATGAAAATTTATATTTTATTTTCAATATAATATTGCTCATATTTTAATTAATGTTTTTTTGAAGTAAATAATATTTTAATAAAATATTATTATTAAATAATTTTTATTTAATATAAATGATCATATTATTTATATGATGTCATATTTAATTTTTATAATTGTTTAAGAACTGTTAATATAAAAAAACTCATCATTTCTCAATAAATGTTGATAGTTATTTTAAAAATTGATATTCAAATATTTAAGAACATATTTTTATACAATTAATATTATTTTTTAAATTATAACTTTGAAATTATGTAATGGTGAAATTTTCATTATTCTCTAAGAAAAATGATTTTTAGGTAAAATTTAATCACCATATAAATATGATCAGTATTATGACATCATAATGACCCAAAAGTGATGTAATAAATTCTATAAAGTTTAAAATGAAGAAAATATATTTTTTATCTTTAAATTAATATGATTTTATGTTTATTTTATTAATTTTATAAAGCCTTTATGAATCCTACAAAACCATTAATATATTTAATGGTTTTAAAATCCTTTCTTTAAGAGTACTAACATTCAAATCAGAAATGGTATTATATTATCCATCTAGGCCCTTGGTCATATAAAATAATTAAAAACATTCCCCTATGGAAGAATCCATTGAAAAAATCCCTGGTAAGGTTTTTGATTTTGGTTATTTTACTATATAGAGTCAAAATCTTTTTATGAGAAATTATAAAGAATTCCCCCATAATTTCCTAAATAAACACAACCAATATCCCACTTAACATCACTAATAATACTTAGAGCATGTACTTACTCTATCACTACTACAAAAATGGGATTTATCAGTGCTCAAAATGGGCTTTAACAGCACTAAAAAGCACAATAAAGCTCGGTACAGATAAGGGGTGGGGGTCCCTTTTATCATGCTAAATAAGTGCTGATAAAGGGATACTTTATCAGCACTAAAAAAGAGATGATAAAGGATACCTTTATCAGCACTAAAAATGCGCTGATAAAGGGAGACTTTATCAGTTCTACAAAGGCACTGATAAATGTGTTTTTTATCAGCACTCTTGTAACGCTGGTAAACTGATCCATTATCAGCACTTTTTTAGCACTGATAAATTCCATGTCTATTGTAACAAAAAATTATTTAGCATCACACCCAAACAACACCTTCAAAAAAACTCAGCATCTCAAAAGTATACCCATACAAAATTAATACATAATTCATAAGGTAAGTACACCTAGTATACCAATACAACAAGTATACCCATACACCATTAACACATAATTCATAAGTTAATTAAATACATAAATGATTCAATTCAGAATTTTGGGGTCTGGGGTGCTGTTCAGGGGTTTCGGGTGGTAGTCTAAGGGGGGTAGGGGGTGTCCGGGGGGATGGGGGTGTCTGGGGGGATAAGGGTGTCCAGGGGGTGGGGTGGTGTCCAGGGGGTAGTAGGGGATGTCCATGAGGGTGGGGTTGTTCGGGGGGGGGGGGGGTTCTAGGTGGTGGGGTTGTGTCAAGGAGGGGGGGGGTGTCCATGGGGGTTTCAAGGGCGGTGGTATGGTGTCCAGGGTGTTGGGGGGGGGGGATTTCTAGGGGTGGGGTGGGGGTGTCCGGGGGGTTGGGGTGGTGTCCAAGGGGTGGGGTGGTCCAAGGGGTTGGTGGGGCCGTCCAAGGGGGGTGGGTGGTGTCCAGGAGGGTGGGTGTGGCCGTCCTTGGGTGGGGGTGTTCGAGGGGTGTGGGGATTTCCATGTGATGGGGTGGTGTCTAGGAGGGGTGGTGGTTCCATCCAAGGGGTTGGTGGGTGTCCGGTGGGGTGGGGGTGTCCGGGGAGGGTGGTGTCCAGGGTGTGTGGGGGTGGGGGTGTCCAGGGGGTTGGGGGGGGGATTTCTAGGGGGTGGGGTGCTCAGAGGGGTTGGGGGTGTCCAAGGGGTTGGGTGGTGTCCAGGGGGTGAGGGGGGAGTCCATTGGGTTGGCGGGGCTATCCAAGGGGGGCAGAGTGGTGTCCAAGGGGGTGGGTGTGGCTGTCTATGGGGGTTGGGGTGTCCAGGGGGTGGGGGAGGTGTCCATGCGGTGGGGTGTTGTCTAGGGGGTGGGGGAGTCTAGAGGGTGGGGGGGCATCTAGAGGGTCGGTGGTCCCATCCATGGATCTTTCTCCTAAAGGATCAACACAATCCGAATGTGTTTGGTTGGATTTCCGTAGGTCAGTTGCTGTTTTAACTTAAAATTATGTCCATTTTAAATAAAAGAGAGACACTTTGAGTGATACCGGTCACACCGTGCCTCATATTGAGGTGGGGTTGACTCATACACATCACAAATTACCCATGGATTGTTCTCATAAAGGATCAACACAATTTTAATGCATTTGGTCAGATTTATTTAGGTCAGTTGTTGTATTCACTTAAAATTCTATCCATTTTAAACAAAAGAGATTCAATTTGAGGGATACCGGCCACACCATGCCTCAGATTGAGGAAAATATGACTCGTACACATCAAAAATTACCCATGGATCATTAACCCAAAGGATAAATAGAATCCATATGCGTTTGGTTGGATTTCCGTAGTTCATTTGTTGTTTTCAGTTAAAATTCTGTCCATTTAAAAAAAAAAGACAGACACTTTGAGTGATACCGGCCACACTGTGCCACATATTGATGAAGGGATGACTCGTACACATCAAAGATAACCCATGGAGTGTTCTCCTAAATTATAAACACAATCCGAATGCATTTGATCAGATTTTCATAGATCAGTTGTTGTTTTCACTTAAAATTTTGTCCATTTTAAACAAAGAGAGGCACATTGAAGAATATCAGACACACAGCGGCTCAAATTTAGGCTTTTTTCTCATACACATCACAAAGGACCCATTGAGATGAGGTTGACTCTTACATGTCAAAAATGACCCATTGATCGTTCTTCTAAAGGATCAACAAAATCTGAATATGTTTTGTCAGATTTACATTGGTTAGTTGTTGTTTTCACATAAATTCTGTCCATTTTAAAACGAAAGAGAGACACTTTGAGTGATACCAGTAACACCATGCCTCATATTGAGGCGGGGTTGACTCGTACAAATCAGAAACACACCCAATATATATTTCTACTAAAGGATCAATACAATCATAATGTTTTTGGTCGGATTTTTGTAGTTCAGTTGTTGTTTTCACTTAAAATTTCTCCATTTGAAACAAAAGAGAGACACTTTGAGTGATACCGGTCACACCGTGCCTCGTATTGAGGTGGGGTTTACTCATACACTTCTCCAACGCACCCAAAGGATCATTCTCATAATGGAACAATGCAATCAGAATGTGTTTTGTTGGATTTCCATAGGTCAGTTGTTGTATTCCATTAAAATGTGCTCCATTTTTAAAAAAGGAGAGACACTTTGAGTGATACCAACCTCACTGTGCGTCATATTGAGGCGGGGTTGACTCCTACATTTCAAAAATGAACCATGGATAGTTTAGTCTAAAGAAGAAATATAATATGAATGTGTTTGGTAAGATTTCCGTAGGTCAGTTGTTGTTTTCACTTAAAATTTTGTCCATTTTAAACAAAACAGAGACACTTTGAGTGATACCGGCCACACCGTGCCTCATATTGAGGCAGTATTGACACGTACACATAAAAAATGACCCATGTATAGTTATACTAAAGGATCAACACAATCCTAATGCGTTTGATAAGATATTATTAGGTCATTTTTTGTTTTCACTTAAAATTGTGTCCACTTTAAACAAAAGAGAGACACTTTGAGTGATACCGGCCACACATTGCCTCGGATTGAGGCGAGGTTGATTTGTAAACATCAAAAATTCATCCAAAGGATAATTATAGTAAAGGATATACATAATCCAATTTCTTTTTGTTGGATTTCCATAGGTTAGTTGTTATTTTAACTTAAAATTCTCTCCATTATAAAAAAAGAGGCCCTATGAGTGATACCGGCCACACCATGCCTCATATTGATAAGAGTTTGAATTTTAAATGTCACAAATGACCCATGGATCATTCTTATATTGGTTAAACACAATCCAAATGCGTTTGGTTGGATTTGCGTACATCGGTTTTTGTTTTCACTTAAAATTTTGTTCATTTTAAACAAAAGAGAGACCCTTTGAGTGATACAGGCCACACCGTGCCTCAGATTGAGTTGGGGTTCACTAATGCCTATCAAAAATGACCCATGGATCATTCTTCTAATGGATAAACAAAATAAGAATTCGTTTGGTTGAATTTCCATAGACCAGTTTTTGTTTTCACTTAAAATTATATCCATTTTACACAAAAGAGAGACACTTTGAGTTATACCGGCCACACCGTGACTCGGATTTAGGCAAGTTTGACTTGTACAAATAACCAACATACCCAATGTATCGTTCTTCTGACGGATAAGCACAATACAAATGCATTTGTTTGGATTTTCATAGGTCAGTTTTTGTTTTCACTTAAAATTCCCTGCATTTAAAAAAAAGAGACACACTTTGAGTGATACCGGCCGCATCATGCCTCGGATTGAGGAGTGGTTGACTCGTACACCTCAGAAACAATCCCAATGGATTGTTATATAAAATTATAAACACAATTCATATGTGTTTGGTTAGATTTCTTTAGGTTATTTGTTGTTTTCACTTAAAATTCTGTCCATTTTAAACAAAAGAGTGACACTTTGAGTGATACCGGCCACACCGTGCCATAAATTGAGGTAGGTTTGACTCGTACATGTCACCAAAACACCCAAAGGATCTTTCTCATAAATTATCTACTCAATCCGAATGCATTTGGTCGGATTTCCATATGTTAGTGGTTGTTTTCACATAAAATTCTGTGCATTTTAAACAAAAGAGAGACACTTTGAGTAATACTGGCCACACTATGCCTCAGATTGAGGTAGGGTTGACTCTTACAGGTCAAAAATTACCCATGGATCATTCTCTTGAAGGAACAACACAATCAAAATGTGTTTGGTTGTATTTTAGTAGGTCAGTTGTTGTTTTCACGTAAAATTATGTCCATTTTAAACAAAAGAGAGACACTTTGAGTGATAAAGGACACACCATGACTTGTATTGAGGAGAGGTTGACTCTTAAAAATCAAAAATGACCCATGGATTGTTCTTATAAAGGATCAACACAATAAAAATCTGTTTAGTCAGAATTCCTTAGGTCATTTTCCATTTTCACTTCAATTCTGTCCATTTTAAAGAAATGAGAGACACTTTGAGTGATACCGGTAAGACTGTGCCTCGGATTGATCCAGGGTTGACTCGTATATGTCTCCAACATACCCAAAGGATCATTAGACTAAATGATCAACACAATCATAATGTGTTTGGTTGGATTTCCGTAGGTCAGTTTTTGTTTTCACTTAAAATTCGGTCCATTTTAAACAAAAGAGAGACACTTTGAGTGATACCGGCCACACTATGCCTTGGATTGAGGCAGGGAAAACTCGTAAACGTCCAAAAGGACGAACTGATCTTTCTAATAATGTATAAACACAATCCTAATGTGTTTGGTTGGATTTCTATAGGTTAGTTGTTGTTTTCACATAAAATTTTTTCCATTTTAAAGAAAAGAGAGACACTTTGAGTGATACCGGCCACACCATGCCTCAGATTGAGGCGGGGTTGACTCATACACATAGAAAATGACCCATGGATAATTCTTAAAATGTATCAACACAAACCAAATGAATTTTGATGGATTTCTATAGGCCAGTTGTTGTTTTCACTTAAAATTCTGTTCATTTTAAACAAAAGAGAGACACTTTGAGTGATACCGGCCACACCATGGCTCGGATTAAGGAAGGGTTTACTTGTACACGTCACCAATGCACCCAAAGGATCATTCTCCTAATAGATCAACACAATCATAATGCGTTTGGTCAGAGTTCTGTAGGCTAGTTGTTGTTTTCATTTAAAATTCTGTCCATTTTAATCAAAAAAGAGAACCTATGGGTGATACCAGCCACACCGTGCCTCGGATTGAGGATGGGATGACTCATACACGTCCCAATTGACCCATGTATCATTTTTCTAAAGTATCAACACCATCCTAATGTGTTTGGTTGGATTTGCGTATGTCAGTTGTTGTTTTCACTTAACATTTTGTCTATTTTAAACAAAAGACGGACCCTTTGAGGGATACCGGCCACACGGTGCCTAGGTTTGCAGTGGGGCAGACTTGTACACATCAAAAATGACCAATTAATCGTTCTCCTAATGGATCTACACAATAATAATGCATTTGGTCCAATTTATTTAAGTCTTTTGTTGTTTTCACTTAAAATTTTGTCCATTTTAAACAAAACAGAGACACTTTGATTGATACCGGCCACACAGTGCCTCAGATTGAAGCAAGGTTGACTCGTACACATCACAAATTCAGCAAAAGGATAGTTAATCTAAAGTATCAACATAATCCGAATGCTTTTGGTCAGATTTCTATAGTTTAGTTGTTGTTTTCACTTAAAATTTTATATATTTTAAACAAAAGAGACACTTTGAGTGATACCGGCCACACCGTGCCTCGAATTGAGGTTGGGTTGACTCATAAATGTCACCAACGCATCCAAAGTATCTTTATTATAAAGGATAAACACACTCTGAATGTGTTTGGTCATATTTCCATAGGTCATTTGTTGATTTGACATAAAATTCTGTCCATTTTAAACAAAAGAGAGACACTTTGAGTAATACCTGCCACACCATGCCTCAGATTGAGGCAGGTTTGACATTTACACATCACCAATGCACCAAAATTATCTTTCTCCTAATGAATCAACACAATGTGAATGCATTTGGTTGGATTTTCATAGGTCAGTTGTTGTTTTCAGTTAAAATTCTGTTCATTTTAAACAAATTAGAGACACTTTTAGTGATATCGGCCACACCATGCCTCATATTGAGGTGGGGTTGACTTTTACATGTCCCCAATGCACCCATGGATCATTATACTAAAGGATTTACACAATCCGAATGCGCTTGGTCGGATTTCCATAGGTCAGTTGTTGTTTTCACTTAAAATTATGTCCATTTTAAACAAAAGAGATACACATTGAGTGGTTCATAATTCTTGCATGTTGCTGGTGCATTTCATCTGTTAAAATGGGAAAATGAATTATTGGAGAAATGATATTTTATTTAATAACAATTAAAATTTTCCTACGAACATTTACATACAACAATGTTTCATCTTTTGATCCCCTTAGCCCCTCTAAAAAATGAACTCCAATTGTACACATTCCCAAGTCAAATCTTCATGCTATTTGTGTACAATCTGCTATCAAGTATGTGTCCCACATATTTCTGAAAAATTCTATATCGTCTTGTGAGTTTGAGGTTTTTTGGCAGTCAGATTAGTACTAAGAAATATAAAAATAATTAATTAGTAATTAAATTAAATTAAATAGTAGTTGTTTTGAAAATATGTTTTAGGGATGCTAGTTTGTTGATGAAAAACAATATATT
This sequence comes from Viscum album, assembly GCA_963277665.1. NCBI lineage: Eukaryota > Viridiplantae > Streptophyta > Magnoliopsida > Santalales > Viscaceae > Viscum > Viscum album. Next base: position 651,521,603 of record OY728119.1, read on the forward strand.
TCATTAATTTACAAAAAAAATAACCACAATCATTAATGTTTGTTAGTTTTGGACACTGGAAAAAATTTGACCATTAGGAGAATAAATAACTTGTGTTGATATGTGTTTGGATAGTGGAATTTTATTATAAATACCCTGATATTTGTTCAGATGTAGTAATTTCTCGCCTCCTTATGCTTATCCCCGGTCCTCATTACTTTTTTATACTATAATGATACACATCCCAAACATAATAGATTCCCCAGTAAAAGATAATATAAGTTATATTCCTTGATGTTTAGACCTAAAATGTAGGATGTAGTGTCTTACAGATTCACAATCTCTATCATGTGTGATCGGTTTGTTGGATATCCCATCTTTGAATCCAGAAAATAAATCTTTGGAGTATCCATGTTCACCTCAATTAGCATCTAATGTAGCCAAATAACACAAAAAGTAATAAGTAATAAAATAAGTGAAAATATAATTGATATTCTTTAATCGTAGAGTTTTACCTTCATTGTTGGTACTAGGAAGAGTCTGTCATCTATAATCTTACCTTCAAATGTTTTTAGCAAGTCGTTAACTATTCCATCCTTTTTTGATGGTGCTAATTTCGTTATATGTGTTGATGTGGTATGAGGACTAACGAGTCCTAATTTTGGCTCATGGGAAAATTCCTTCAACTGTTTTTCATATATACGTATGTCAACAATATAAAATGAATTTAGTCATAATTTTCACATTAGATCAGCTTTTAGAATATCAATTCATGATAACATACCTCATATATATATTTACAACTGTGACACCTAGACAACCATTTTCAAGGACCTCATTTACATTTTTAGCAACAACAAAATCTTGACTTTCCTCTCCGTATATATTCTTTTCAAAAACCACTATATGACTACTACCACATCTTAGCATCGTATCCACATGAGTCTTCAATGCTAGTAAATGTGGATAGAGAACATGTGGTGTTATTGTGCTTTTAGTAGCTCTTTGGGATCGGTTGGTCGATCCATTAGATGGTTTTGAGCCGATGTTTTTCACTCCCTTCCCTTTCTCCGTCTATAACAACATTCATTGGTTTAGTCCCTTTTTTCATTAATTGTCATAGGTTTAGCTTGAAAAAAAGGAAATAAATACCTCTATCTCCCCATGTATTCTTACAAGATGTGACACCCATAAAATGAATGTCCCAATAGCCTTTTCGACTATATGAATATCATCATCATCAAGTGAAATAGGTAGCTCTGCATTTGGATCATGAGCTACAGTAATCGTCACTTTCAGATGATCTTTCAGAAGTGATCTATTATGCATCTTCTCATCTGGGATGTTGAACACTATAGCCCTCGCTACAAGGTGATAGGTGGGCGTTGACAGATATAAATCACAGTCATTATCAACCTATATAAGATAAATACAAGAAAAGTATCAGTGTTTGTCTGATTCACATTTCATGGGAACAATTATTAGAATATTGATTAACATAGCTAAGACAACTCTTTGAGGGGAATGGCTCGCCTCAAAGCTGGTGGGGGTGGGGCATGATCTTCACACGCTGGTTGTTCATGAGGTGTGTAATCTCCTTGATTCCCACCCATTAAAGTTTCTAGAAACTCTCCCTATCATTGAAATCGTTCTTCAATAGTTTCTAGTCTTTCTCTCATTTGTTTTAATTTTTCATCAATATCATCTGTATCTTTTTTATCTCAAAATATACTCAAGGTGTCACCCCAAACCCTCACCTCTAACATGACCGTATTGTTTTGGCGGCTTCAATGCCGTCGGCAATAGGTCATTATCCACTACCGGAGTAGCTAATTCCTATGACGATCATATATAGGAAAAAAACTAATTATATTTATGTAATAGAAATTTTAAAAAAAATATTTTTATCATCGTGTCATACATACACATATTTGCCACACTTTTTTTATGTTTTCATCTACTAGCTTCCCTTCCTTATTCACACATACCTCCTTCCATAGCACATGACATGGGATGGAAGTGTATTTTGTTTTAGACTCATCAATCTACATATAAATATAGAAAGTTAATTATGATGTTGTTTATTGGTACCTAAAAATATTACTGTAAATTTAAAATACATACCATTTTATTTTCTAGTGAAGCGTACCCCATCCTTACTTTACGATAGGGGTATGTTGGTTTTGGTGCATGTTCTTTAATTCCATTATTGAGTTGTTGTTTCATAAATGAAATACTAACAATCAAATTGTTGAATAAAAAAATCCTCAAACAACGTATTATCACCCACAATGTTCCTGAAATTTCTCATCCCCACAGCGGAGAACAAATTCATCCCATGCTTCTTGGAATATCAGGTGAGCATAGACAATGGGTTGGTGAATGTTTATTTTACCTTTGTAATATTTTATGTGACATTTTATTTAAATAGTGTGACAACCTTGATGAATCTTTCCAGCAAGCCTTAGTACATAATTCTTTTGTGAGTCATCTACTATAAATGTACTCTGCAAGATATTGAGAAGAGTAAGACATTGTTTCATTATTTTATTTTCTAGTAAATTTAATAAATAATATCATAATGTTGCCGTAATTTCTTCCTAGATCCCATCCTTCAGCCCGAACACAACATGGTGCCATGAATCTATGTCAATCGACATGAATTTCCGAGTAAAAAATCAAATTTAACTACTAATCATAGCCTTGTTGGTATTCACATGTTGTCCTCATGGATTCCATCTGACATCAAATTTGATGCCATTGCTTTTCGCATTAAGAACTTTTTCTAACACCATCAAACTACGATGCACCAGTGTTTTCTATGGCATCAGTCCTTCATCCCTATCCATTTCAGCGATATCAACATCATCTATATGTTCATCTAAAATGGTAGCAACTTCATGTGATGATGGTTGTTGGATCTCAACACTAGGAGAAACCACAGGTTCAGAAACTTTTTGTTGCTCTGCACTGTGAGCAGTCGTAGCAGGAGAAATCGACCACTTTCAGTTTGTGGGATATGGAACATAAAAAACATGTACCACTTGTGATGCCATTATAAAATGTTCATCTTTATACACTTCCTTACTAAAATTAACTTTCACAAATCCCCGTACATCTATTTTAACACCACTATAGTTATCAACCCATTTGCATTGAAAAATATTAAATTGGAATTTTATATAATCCAACTCCAAAATTTGTTTGACAATGCCAAAGTATGACACATTTTCATAAATTGGATTTACGTCCTTAATACCAGAAACATGAATCGCTTCAACCACAATTGTAACTCCACTATTTTTCATGGTACCATCTTCATCATGTTCATCATTATAGAATGTATAAACATTAATTACATAACCATTGTAAGATAATACATACACACTTGGTCCAGAAGATAGCCATCAAAGCCTTTCTAAAATTGAATTCAGATTTTCATCCAAATCATTAAAAATACGGTCCTGAAACCATCATATAAACTGGTGATCATGTGTATTTGATATCCCTTTTTTATCCCCTGATGGATTCAACTGCCTAAGAATTTAATGGTGAGTTTCAATATATGGATAAATCTCCCAAATGTTATGAAAAAAAGGTGGTCCTTCTCCCGATCTATAATACTTATTTTCACAACATCTCTTCCAGAAATTACCCCATCCTCAATGCATCCAGTTTGACGAGATATCAGGAGACCAATGCTTTCCACATCAGATAGTTATTCGGTACAAAATTCAATTACTTCCTCAAAAATATATCACTCTTCTATACAACCCACTGGCCGACTTCAATTTTTGGCATGCCCTTTTAAAATATTCATATACCGTTTAATGGGGTACATCCATCTATAGTGCACATGACAACAAAGTCGAATCTCTCTCACCAATTGAATCATCAAATGAACCATCATATCAAATAATTTTGGCCGGAAGAACATTTATAATTCATATTATATAATGACAATTTTTTTCCATAGATGGAAATTTTGGGGGGTCTAAAACATTCCTACATATATCTTTGAAAAAGAAACAAAGTTTGGTTAACGTATGGCGAACATTCTTGGGAAAAATTCAATATAAAGCTATAGGAATTAGATCATGCATCAAAACATGGTATTCATGCGATTTCAATCCTTTTAACTTCAAATAATTCATTGAAACAATGTTCTAATTATTTGATTAATACCCCTATGGAACCTTTATACCATTGAATAAGTTGCAAAACTTATATCTCTCCTCCCTAGAAAGAGTGTAAGAAGCGGGAGGAAAAAATATTCGATCTTCACCCATCACAGGAGCCAAATATTCTCATATTCCCATGCCAACCATGTCCTAACTTGCCTTAATTCAATCCTTTGTTTATCCAGGGGAATTTACCAATGTTCTGAAAACACTGTCACATACATTTTTTTCTACATGAATCACATCAAGAAAATGTCTAACATACAAAAAATTATAGTATGGTAATTAAAAAAACTGATCTCTTTTTCTAACTGATTTTCGTACGGTTTTTGAAAAATGGTGTACCAAAAATAGTGTTCACATCCTTTACTTTCTCAAACAGCTGATCACCTGTTAGTGGAGACGGTGTTGTGCATTGTTCTAAACTTCCATTGAATGATGTTGTCCAAGATTGGTACTTATGCCGATGAGGTAGAAATATATGATGTCCTAGAAACATAGATTTCTATGAATGTTTCAACATAATTGATTTTGTATCACATGGGACAACCTTGAGTTCCTTTAATGCTATAATGTAAAAAATTTCCATATGCAGGGAAATCATTAATTTTCCCATACAACGTCACTCTCAACATGATGTATTCACTTTTATAAGCATCATAAAACATAACACTTGAATCCCACAATAACATCAAATCCTCGATCAAAGTAGCCAGATATTCATCAATATCGTTACTTGGTTGTTTTGGTCCTAATATAACCATAGATGACATGATGAATTTCTGCTTCATGCATACCTAGGGTGGAAAGTTATAATTTACCAACATAAAATACCATTTAATATGAGTGCTGGTTTGAAAACCGAAAGGATTCACTCCGTCTATAGATAACACAAGACGAAGGTTTCTCAGCTTTTTTCCAAATTCAGGATACTCATGATCAATTTTCTCCCATTGAGGAGAGTCAGACGGATGACATAATTTCCCATCTTTATTTCTTTTATCTGCATAACATGACAATTGTATTGAAGTTTCTTCACTTCCATATAGACACCTAAACCTTGGAATGATTGGAAAGTACCATACAACTTTTGTAGGACTGGATTCATCTTTCTTGTATTGAGAAGAACCACACTATGGGCATTTTGTAAGTGACTTTTTCTCCTTGAGAAACATTATACTGTCTTTTAGGAAGGCATGTATTCGTTCATAAATCTTACCCATCGAGCGTAGCATTCGTTTAGCTTCATATGTCCAGATTGGGAGCTCATTATCTTCTAGGATCATGTCATTCAAGATAGCAAGTAGTTCCATTAAACTGACATCATTCTATCTATTGCCTACTTTCAATTTATATAACATTATTATAGCTGAAAATGTTGTATATTTAGTGAAACCAACATATAATGGCATCTCTACACAACTCTTTAACTTCCCAAACAATTTTGGGAAATCATGGAGTTTATCATCAATTGTCCTTGTCATTTCCTCAATACGATCTTCATCATCATTGAAATCTATAATCACATCCTTCATAAGGTCTTCTTCATTATCCATATTTGTATTCATATCTGATGATCCATAAAATGCAGTCTTATCCCAGCTAGTAGCTACATTCCCTTTATATCCATGTTTATTCATACATTTATAACTCCGATATATTCCGTGACATATCAAATGTTCTTCAAACTCCTCTGGAGTAATTAGTCTAGAATAACAACAACGTAAACACAAAAAAAAGAATTGAGAAGGATCCTTTGCGTGATTCTTTGAAAACATGATGAACTCTTTCACTTAGTTCTTATACTTTATTGTCAAAAAATTAGCATCCATCCAATATTTATTCATCTCCATCATATTTGAATCTCAAATGTTCATATTTATGGTTCAAATACACAAAACAATACTTCCAAATACAGTAGAATAGAACTAATTTCTTTATAAAAATAGAGATTAATAGAGCCAAACGATTTCCAATACAGATTTGGATATCAATAGAACCAGGATAGACCCCCCATCAAAATCAACACAGTTTCTAAACACAAAGGGGTTCTAGGGGATAACCACTTGTGTCATTGATGGTATAACTCACACGACATCATCCTCTATAGCTCATCCTCCTCTATCGGTTCATCCTTTCTATGGTCAACTAGTCCATCCTTTTATATCTCACCAACCTAAAATACATATGGATGAAAACCAGTAGCCATCTCTATAAGTAAAGAAAGGATTCTCATAATCTCTACAATATGGAATTCATTAAATATAATTAATTTAGATTCATTTTAGTTTCCTCAAATCTCCCAAATCCAAACACAAGAATAATCCAGAATGATACATCTACCACTCCTAGGTCTCTTCCCTACATTCAATATCCCCATGCCTAATATTTTGGGTAAGCTCAAGTTACATACTTTAAATCATAGGGGGGATAATCACTTGTGTCATAGATGGTCTCCCATGTTATTCTATACGAAAATTTTATCAAATATTATTTACCTATCATCCCATTCAATACTCATGAGTGTTTAATCACAAACTCCATCTTAGGTGTAATATCAAAAGAATATATATTAACAAATTACCCTGCATCAACTTCCCCACTAATCTGGTCATTATGACACTCTAATGGAGTATTTCTTATGATTCAACCCCTTCTATATAATCTCATAACCATATATCCACACATACACATGTCACAAACACATAAAAACCATATCCACATCAGAACCATACATCACATCCTCATCACAGTATGATATCTTGAACATGAAGGACATAAACATCATACTCTCCTCCTATAATGCAAAACCCCCACTATGTATCCACACAAAATACACATAATCATGTCAACAAGAATATATATACACCAAAACCTAAAATTGTTATAAGTCATATATATACACCCACTGTGAGCCATAACAACTCGTACTAAGTGTGAAGGGGGAGAAGGTAAGAGGGAGGAGTTATATATGTGTTCCCTATATAACAAAGATATTGGGAAAAACACTCTGAACCAAATTAACCATATGGATTTCAATCAGGTTACTAGAATGAAGTGGTGGTGTGTAAGAAATAATAATAAAATATAATAATTATATAGTCAGGCATAAATCTTTCTTAAGGGTTTACTCCAAACTAACACTGAAAACACCCTCTTCAACCATTTCATTGTTACTACCACCCTCTAATAACCACTTCCATTTTAATGCCACAAATAATCCCCAAAAAATCACATAAGCATCCATATCAACATTACCAACTTCTCATTTCATTTAAAATTATAATTTCATGTATTTTTATTACCATATGCATTTAAATTGTTAACCATTTTAATATAAAACCAATCATTAAATCAATACCGACTATAATCCATTCATTAATCATTAATAACATTTATTCTATCTTTAACCATTTATTAAACATAATTATTCCCGTCATTATCATTAATCATTGAACAAACCATCATTTATCATTCCCAAACCATCCCCCATTACTATTTTCATTTATTCAAGCCATATTAGATGCCAAAAGGAAACTATAAAACCACCCAATAACAACTAAATTTTCATGACATAAAATACCACTAAAAACATTCTAAAATACATAAAACCACTTACTTTATGCCTAAATATTCATATCATTACTATCATAACAACATAATAATCCATCCATCACTACTATATTAATTACCACACTACATGCTCCCAACGACATCAATCAACCATCACCCTTATAATCATAGTGATAAACACCCCATACATAGTAGCATGAAAGGGAAAATATATAAGCAATTAAAAAAAAACTCCCCCTTAAACATTATTTCATATTAATGTAGGATTTATAGTGTAAATATAACACCTTAATTACAGATTTCCAGACAAAAAATTCATTACATACCTTAAGCGACTAGAAAATAATGAAAGGTGATTATAACATATTATTAGTAGTAAGAAATTTATTTCACAACATCAAGAATAAATCACATAGAAATAACACCAATAAATCCATAAATATATAATAAATATTATGGAACTTCATAAATCACATGAAAAAATCCCTCTTCAATTTAATTTATTTTAGTGTAAATCATTATATTATTTAGGTTAATAAGTAATATTCATCCAATGGAAACAAAATAACCTGATAATTCCACAATTTCACATAATAAAGAAGGAGAAATTTCATGTCCCCAACCTCAACTAAATATTTAACAAATATTTCATAATAATGAGATGAATAGTCAAATAAAACATGACTTAACACATGTGGGTAATCTAAATGTCCTATGTATGAACATTGACCATTAAAACCATAACAAAAAACCACAGAAACCAAATAAGCATTGTTGTAACATCCTTCATAAGAAGAGTGTTCAAGAAGAGAATGAAGGGGAAGAGAAACGAAATTTAATTTTGATCAGGAGAACTAGGGAGCCTTTGACGCTACGTCAGGAGGGGAAGGTGCAACCGCTAGAGGCGGAGGTGCACGAGAGGATATTCCAACTGTTGAGAAATCGAGGAGTAGGGTTTGCAGGGAGTAGGGTAAAGTGGAGAGGAGAAGAATTAGGGTTTTTGGGGAGGAGGATCCACTGAAGGGGTTCGAGGGGGAGGATAAGGATTAAGGCTAGCGGCGGAGGTCTGGAAACATGAAGATCGAGGTGGGGGGGGGGGACCGACAACGCGATGATTGTGGGGGGGGGGAGTTTTCTCATGGGTACAATACCACAAGAGATTTAGGGTGCAATAAATAGAGTACACTGTGCAATCAATTTTATAAAATATGGGACTACGGTTTTATCAGGGATAAAAAAGAGATGATAAAGCCTTCCTTTATTAGCAAAATATTTTCGCGCTGATAAAGGAAGTCTTTATCAGAATTTTTATCCCTGATAAAGGTTACCCTTTATAAGGGCTAAAAATTTAGCACTAATAAAGGGATTCTTTATTAGCGCCTGAAAAGTGCTGATAAAGATGCCATGTATCAGCGCTAAAATTTTAGTGCGGATAGAGGAATTCTTTATCAGCAGTTTTTGCATAGCGCTGATAAAAGGTGGCACTTCCCTTTCCAATTTTTGTAGTAGTGTAAGCTATCATTTCTATAGTCCTACAAAGGTTCTCCATGTTCTCAAAAATATTTTACCAATAATTTGAAGTCACACTCTCATTGTAAGGGATCCTCTCATTATCCTCTTGATTCACGTATCTTCTTTATCTTATGTCTTTTATCTGCATTTACTAAAGTTGGGATATGTTCTTACATATCAAACTTAATTTCCATTTTATGACTGAATTATTAGATACCCATTTAATTCTAATCAATCAATCCCATGAACATTTATACACCCCCATTATGCTGCTGAAATTTCACCATGACTTTACATGCCAAACAAAGTGTGTAGTAAATACCTGTACCCATTTACTATAAAGGGTGTTCCCCTTTATTAACTTATACTTATTGATTTTTTAATTATATGTATTTATTCCAAAGTCCCTGATTATGGAATAAAATGTGTTGATAAATGATTCCATGTTTTATGATCTGTGTGGCACACTTAAGCATGAAAATGATGTGAATGTAACAGATGCGCCTGAAATTATATAACACTCCAATTTATTGGGAAATGTTTTGTATAATGAGATGTTGTATTAGGATAGGAATTAAACCTACATATTTTATAGTACTTTTTCCATCAGGAATTATTGGCAGTTATCCATGACCTTTGTTTATGATGCATTGTTTTAAGTTGTTTCCACATTTTTGATGTTGCCTTTATGATTATCATGTTATATCATACTTCATTGATCTTGTTTCTGATTATCGCTGCTCTTATTCCCTATTGATATGAATATTTTCTACCATGTATTTATTTCTTCATGTTATTCCATGTTTATTCCATTAGAAGGATTTATATATCACCCCTTTTTTATTTATTTCCCCAGGGTATCCCATGCATTTTTTAAGTATAGGCATGTTAAGGATGTTTTCTATAAAGATGATGTATTTTATATTTTAAGTTGTTATGTAATGATCCTAATTCACAAAAAACGTTCGACATATTGATCTTTCAAATTATATTAAGTGTAATATTATTTATGAAATAATTTATTAATGTGAAATAAATATTAGGGTTGTCTTTGTTGTTATCAAAGGTAACATTTAGTTACTTTTGGGATCAGGATTATAAAACTATATAGAAATCCATAGGGTTAAGCCTAAGTATAAAATAATATCCCTAAATTTTGGTAAGTATATATTATATATTTTATCAAGAATATACATCTACATTTAGATACTATAAGTATATATGGATCTCGGACAAGTGTACAAAGGGGTATAACTCGAAAACACAATGTTGAGCTAGACTCTATTCCGAACTGGTGCATGACAACAGGCCATGCTACACACCTAGTTTGAAACTCCTGATCAATATAAATTAGTAAATTCATAATATCAGTATGAACCATTATTATGGTAATGAAAATACCCACAAGAATATATGTGAGGAAATGCGTCATGGGTAACATTGATTAAAGCCATGAAATTCATGAATTAAGAAAATTCAATTAATTTATATTTTATCACTTTAATATAATTAGATTCTTATCTATGTGATTAATAGTTCATAAATAATCATCCCTATTTTTTCATTCATTCTATCCAATAGCTGGAAATAGGAGGAATCAGGTAAATAATCCATGCGTTGAGAAATGTGATGAGTGCCCCGACGAGATGCCTTACCCGATGGGAGTGCGTATTCTGAATTTTTTTTATACTCTCTCAGATTACTTGGGTTCTGAATAGAATAATTGATCAAGAAGATAATCCAAATCCCCCTTAGAAAGAGCAAGCTATAATTGAGAGCATTATGCGTAAATGGTCTTAGAATTTTAATGTATCATTCAAACCATTAATCAAAGAACAATGGATCTACTCCATTGAGAAGATCTTATCCATCCTTCAATGTTTTTAGAAAGAGATGGTTCTACTAGATGTTTATCATATGGAGGTATAAAAAGATAAGTGGTGGAAATTGATCAAGAATATGAGGCCAGATAAAGAGATTAATGTAATGGGGTGGAAGAAATTCTGGAAATTTTTTAATAATTATTTTTGTCCCACTCTTTAACTTAAAATGGAAAGGTATTTCCTTTAACTCATGAAAAAGATGATGAATATTCTAGGTTGTATAAGGGAAACTTCACAAGGATTTTATGACACACCTAAATATTTGTAGTTACCCCCTTATTCAAGGTTGGAATCTTATTTGGTTGGAAAAAACCTTATCTATAAAAAGTCCTATCTATATGAGACTTTGATAGCTATGTGGAAATTGTCCAAAATTCCCTAAAATTTGAAATCATGATAAAAAATAACAAAGGTTTCATGGGTAGAAGATTCTGAAAGTGGATTTTAATTCTGGTTGATTGAGGGATATATCTAATGGTGTGAAAAAAGTTGACATTATAACAACACTGCTCCTTATTTCATACATAAATATATTTTATTATATAAAAACTTCACTTGATACAACATAGAAGATGAAGTGGTCTAGTGTATTTTGGGATTAAGAAAATTACCTAAAAACTTAAAACATGAAATACACATATTTTTTGAAAACATATTTTACATGACCACACACATTCCTTCATACTTAGAATTGCATGAGATAACCTGAGGAAATGTATAAGAAAAGGGTGAGCTATAAAGCCTAGTAAGGGAGTAAACAAGACATAACATGATAAATATATTAAATGTCAATAAATATTCATAATAATGGATCATAAGATAAATATAAACATAAAGGCATGATATATCATGATTATCAAAACATGGAAATGTGGCAACAACATTTAACATGATTTTAGCATTAGCCAAGGCTCATTGCATATGGGGTATGAGTATACCCTCATTTCAGTTGAATTATCATGAGTAACCCTCAGTGCACTTGAATTATAAGGAGTAAACCCTCATTTTACTTGAAATATCATGATACTAAAATTTACCCAATGCATTGAAGTGCTATCAGGGCACTCCCTTCATAATCATTTCATTTCACGCATAAATGTGCCACAAGGATCATATAACATGAATTCATTAAACATAATAATTTATTCCATGATAAAGGAATGTGGAATTTATATATGAAACTATATAGTCAATTATTAAATGTTCATAATGGTGAATACCCTTGATAGAGAAATGGGCATAGTATTCATTACACAGTGAATTTGGATTGGAAAATCCTGGTGTAATTTTGGCAGCATAAAGGTGTGACATAAGAATTCATAAAAAATGGATGATGAGAGAGAAAGTGGTGTCTAAAAATATTTATATTAAATGTAAAGTAAGTGGGTCATATATATACATTTCCCAATATATTTAATAGAATTTTATATAATAATACAAAATTATTTCTTGAATGTAAATGAGAAGAGATAAATTCATTACGGAATTTCAGCGTGGTAATAGGTGTACATAAGAGGTATTGATGAGATATAAATAGGTATATCATAATTAAAACATAAGGAGGGACGTATGAGGTAGGTGAAAAATTATACCCCAAAATTTTTAATTGAAAAAATGGTATAACAATATAATTAAATTTGGACAAAAATAAGAAAGGAAGAAATCCCTTATTTGGAAGTGTGATCCAAAAGGCATAATATAGGATTGATAGAGGATTATTGGGAGCTTGAGGTACCCTAGGAGGATTATAGAGATAGTATTTATGATTTTTTTTGAGGAAAAAAAGGTTTTTAGTGAACAGGATGTCGGATATTGGGTGGGATTATATAAGAAAATATAGGGAATTCATTATTACATTGGTTTTGGACACTAGACATTAAACTAATCAAAACCGCAAACAATACCATGGTATTTTCCCATGTTTTTTTTCTAAATGAGTGTAGAATGAATTATTTTATAAGTATAATGGCTGAACTTCTAATAATATTATGCTTTATTATGTTGAGGTGAGTCACGCTCTCAAGAATATCATTTTAAAAGTTAAGATGTTTTATAAGTTTTGGAGGGTCCACTAAGGCACCATAAAATTAATAAAAACAATATAAAATCACATTATTTTAAATTTAAAACATATATTAACCGAAAATTCATTTTATAGTATTTTATTACATCACTATTGGGTCATTATGATGTCATAAAGCACATTATATTTTGAAACAGTTTTTAATTTTTACAGAAAAATAGACAGTCTCATAAATTTATCAAAAATTGAGCATTGTATAATTTCAACGTCCTAATTCAAAAAATAATATTAATTCTATCTAAATAATTTTATAAATACGTTCATTTTCACTTTTCAAAAAAATACCGACCATTATTTAAAATTCAAGGGTTCTGACAAAAATAGTTTTTAAACCATAGAAATTTACAATTGTATTCAGAAATATTACATGATAATTTATATTTACTAAAAAGTAATTTTATTAAAACATTATTTAATTTAAAAACCCCATTAATTCATCAAAATATATTTCTTCATTTAATATTAACAAAGAATACTATTTGTGTTTTAAATACCATTTACAATGTACCAATAATGAAATGAATGTATATTTTTAATATATAAAAAATAAAGAACATAATCACAGTGCTAGGGTTTTGTTACATATCCACTTATAACACCCGCATAATACCTATGGGTATGATGTTCAAGGATTAATGACTCTTGGGGTGTCTCAGATAACATTGCTCGTGTGGTAATCTCTATCAACACACACTTCTCATGTTGGCAGTTCCATTCAAACAAAACATGTTCAAGCTCAGATTGGGATTGGTCAAGAATGAAGCCTAGTGATGCTACTTCCTTTATTATCTCCAACAAATTTTCTTTGTATGGATAAATTCAACTAGATAAGGCCATCGCTTATTTTCTCTATGTAAATTGGATTTTTTAAAGCCCTATATTTATACTAATCATATGATCACTGTTTAAGAACTATATTAGCAACCATAACAATTGTTAATGGTATTTTAAAATCCAAAAACCTAAAACTAAGGAAGTGCATATATTGTATTACCATTTTACATAATAAGACATTCAATTAGATCAAGAGAAATTTTCATTAATGGATTTTTGGTTCATTACAATATCCCCCACAAAAAAAACATTCCCTCGAAATTTCCTTTTCCCATGCAAAAATAGGTGATGGTATCTCTGCTTCATCAGTTCCTCTGATTCCCATGTTTCTTCTAAAAAAATTTGGTTTCACAACAACACCGTGATGAGGGGAATTGTCTTATTTCATAGAACTTTTTCCGTACCATCTAATATTTTTACTGGATTATCTTAATAGGAGAGGTCATTCTCCAATGGTACCACCTCTAGATTGAGTACATGCGATGGGTGAGGTATGTACTTTCTCAAGAGTGATACAGGGAATACATCATGTACTTGAGATAGGTTTAGTGGGAGTGCTAATTGATAGGCCACAGCTCCAATGCGATCAAGGATCTCAAAAGGGTCGATGTACATTGTAATAAGCATTCCCTTTTTCCCAAATCTCATAAATCTACTCAATGCTGATATACTGAGGAACACCATGTCTCTGACATCAAACTCTAGGTCTTGTCGATGATTATCAGAATATATCTTTTGTCGACTCAGAGCATCTTTAATGGGCTACTGGATAGTCTTAACCTTATCTACCATTTCATCAACAATTTCTAGACCTAGGAGTCTTCGCTCACCAACTTCATCCCAACATACCAGTGTTCTACACCTCTTCCCATAAAGCGCTTCATAAGGGGCCATTTGGATGCTTGAGTGGAAGCTGTTACTATAAGAGAACTCAACTAGAGGAAGATGTTGATCACATCCTCCTTTTAAGTCCATTGAGAATGCTCCAAACATGTCCTAAAGTGTTTGGACAGTCTGCTCATATTGGCCATCAATTTGAGGATGATAAGCCATACTGAAGTTCAACTCAGTATTTAGAGTATGTTGAAGACTATTCCAGAACATAGAGGTGAATGTTGGATCTAGATCGGATATAATAGATAGTGGTACTCCATGAAACCATACCATTTTTTGGATATATATCTGTGATTATTTATCCAATGATAAATCCTCTTGAATTGAAATTAAGTGTGTAGTCATTATAAGATGATCCACAACAACCCAGATAACATTATTTCCTTTGGATGTCTTCCTAAGTCTGGTGACAAAGTCCATGGTGATGTTCTCCCATTTCCATGATGGTATGGTTAATGGTATCATCATCCCCTTATACTTATTCATCTCTACCTTTACTTTCTGACATTCTAGGCACATTGATGTATACTCATCAATATCCTTATTCATGTTTTCCCACCAATAAAGCTCTCAGAGATCTTGATACATCTTTGTGTTTCCTAGTTGAATGGGGAAATTCAAACTATGTGAATCATCCAAAATTTTATTCTTTAAATCTGGATTTGATGGAACACATATTCTTTTCCTAAATATAACATTTCCTTCTTCATTAACATTGAACTCCTAGGATTTCCCTTTTTTGATAATTTTCTCCTTCTTTAGAATTCCCCCATCATCCTTTTGAGCATTATTTAACATTTCTTAAAGATATGATTGATAAATAATTTGTGAAAGGATTAATTATGTTCCCTTATTTGCATCCATCTTCATCAGATCTATGAATATTGGATCGTTTTCAATTCTCATCAATGATAGTATCACTGGGTCCTTTGAACTTAGAGCATCTTCCACCTTGTTTTCTTTCCCAGGGTGGTAATGGATTGAGCAGTCATAGTCTTTGATCAGATCTAACCATATTTCTTGGTGCATTTTCAACTCTTTATGTGTGAATATATACATGAGGATTTTGTGATCTATATATATTTCACACTTTTCCCCAATGAGTTAATGTCACAAAATTTTTAAAGAAATGATTACTACATCCAACTCCAAATCATGTGTTGGATAGTTTTTCTCATGAAATTTTAATTACTTTAAAAAATAAGAAATGAATTTCTCATTTTTCATCAACACACAACATATTACCTTCTTCAAGGCATCCCTAATACCAAAAATAGTTCTCCACTTATGGGTAGTGTGAGGACAAGCATAGTGATAAGCCTCCTTTTTAACTTTTGGAAGCACTCTTTGCATTTGTCACTCAAAGAAAACTTACTCCCTTCTAAGTTATCTTGTTAAGAGGGTTGGACAATTGTATTAAATTTCTCACAAATCGACGATATTTTCTAGATAACTCCAAGAAGTTATAGATATCTGTCCCCAATGTTGGGCTCGACTATCCCTCAATTGTAACTTTCTTGGATGGATCTACAAATATTTCATTTATTATGATGATATGACCTAAGAATGGGACTTCCTTCAACTATAACTCATGCTTTCTGTACTTTTCATAGAGATTTTTCTTTATCAAGGTCTCTAGTATAGTGATTAGATTCTCCTCATGCTCCTCCTAGGTTTTTGAGTATATTAGAATATAATATATTAATACTACAATAAATTTTGACGAGGTAATATCTAAAAATGATATTCATCAAGTCCATGATTATTGCTGTAGAATTAGAGAGTCTAAAAGGAATTACTATGAATTCATAGTTCTCATATCTTGAATGAAGAGAAGCCTTGGGAATATCCACTTCACCCTATCTTCGTAATATCCCAACCGCAAATCCACCTTGGAGAAATATTGTGATCCACACAGTTGATCGAACAAGTCATCAATTCGAGTCATAGAATACTTGTTCTTTATCATGATTTTTTTGAGATCACAATAATCAACACCAAGGTGTATTAACTAATCCTTCATTTTGATGAAGAGGACTGATTCACCCCATGGTGAAGCACTTGGGCCTATAAACACATCATCCATGTCCTCTTGTAGATGTTTCATTATCCTATCAAGCTCCAAAACAAATATTCTATAACGAGTCTTGGATATTATAAATTCCCCTAGTATAATATCAATTTATAATTCAACATATCTTCTAGTAGGATGTCCAGAAAATTCCTCGGGAAATGCTTTAGCGAATTTCCTCAAAATAAGCATGTCTTCAAAGAAGGATTCTTCCTTAAAATGAATCAACTCAGCAAGATATGTGTGCACATAGTGATCTAATATATGAACTTGATATGATGGTGCTAAAGAAAATTCATCCTCCTCTTTTCACTTGTAAAGATTAGGGGGGTTTACTCACCTTATAGATAGTGATTTCCTTCCAAAGGAAATTTATGTTGTCTCTATATAAGGAAATCTAATCCATGAAAGGAATTGAATCAATTTCCACCAAAGGGAGTATAATGTGGTTCACTAGGAAGTTCAATCCACAAATTATTATAGGGGAGGAGTTACATTCATGGGATAAAATGATTTCCCCATTTTATATGCTCAATAACATATTTACTTCCTTGATTTGAGGTTGTGTTGGGATTATTCTACTAAACTTTTAGGATATAAAATAATGCGTAGAACCAGAATCATAATGTATGTTCTCTATTCTTGAATGAATAACTAGAATACCAATCAGAACATTTCTATCGGGGTTCAATTTTTTGGCAGTGATGGAAAAATATCTCCCTTGCTGCCTTGGAAGTTGTTGGTTGCCTCTGAATAACCATATCTTAGGGAATTGGTTTTGAAGGTGCCCTACTTATTTACAGTTGAATCAATGAAAAAAACATCATGGGACGAACAACGCATTCCTCTCCTTTGTCGTAGCTGAGGGGTTTTCATGTCAGCATTTAATGTCGAAGTTCCCTTCTCTTCAACACCTAAAGCATTTCCTCACCCCCTTCACGAAATTTATGTGGTGCTGCTTTCAACACTTTTCGCAAGTGGGCTGCTGGATTTTCTTATCATTGTTGGATTTATCCATCGGATTTCCAAAATTAAATTCCACTATATGCTTCTTATCCCAATGATACCCCTATGATTCAGAGATATCCATTTCAACCTTGAGGGAACATTAGAAAATTTACTCATAGATCTTGAATTCATCAATTGATAGGGATTTCCGTAGGCTAGGTTTTAGCCCACCAAAGAAGTGGTTAACCTTGCATTCGGGGGTAAAAACCAAGAAAAAGGCATATCGTGAATGCCTTGTGAAGTTTTCCTCATACTCTCTGATGGACTATTCATCTTTTTTAGGGAAAGGAAGTCCCTTTCTATCTTAATTTGTAGGGTGTTGGAAAATATTTATCAAAAAACATTTTTCGGATTTCCATCTATTCCAATGCCTCAATATCCTATTCAGGCTTCGTATTTTTGATCAATTTCCACCATTGATCAGCTTCACCCTATATATGATAATCATCCATAAGAACCTTCTCTTGTTTGGAACATTGAAATATGAATAAGATCTTTTCAAAGGAGTTGATCCATTGTTCGACAATTGGGGGATTTTATGATCCTTTAAAAGTAAGAGGACTTTGTGTCATGAAGCTCTCAATTGTGACTTGATTTTCTTAAAGGGGGGGGGGGGGGTTGAACATCCCTCTTAACCCATGATTCTATTAAAAACATAAATTAACTAAGAGATTGTTGTGACAAAGTTCACAATTCTCTCTCTCATTGGATTGGGCATCTCATTAGAACAATCATCACATTGATCTTCCCATCAGTTGTTATCCTATGTCCTCCAATTACTAGCCATTGGCTGGAATAAAAATAATGTTAGGGGTAACACATAAAGGGTAATCAAATGAAAAAAATGGATTACTTATAAATTTCTTCTGTTACCATAACTTATGAATTTATAGGCTTCAATATATGTTATCCATGATCTACTTCCCAACATATTTTCTTAGGGGTATTTTTTTATTCCCTTAATAATGGTTACTAATAAGATTATGAATTTATCAAAGCCTATCCCCCAAGATTGTCATAAAAAAGAGTGTAGCAAGGCCTGTGGTCGTGCAACAGTTCTCGTTCGAGTCTAGATGAAAGTAGTGTTTTCAGGTTTTACCCCTAGATACATCTATTCTACAGCTGCCTATACCTTCTCTTATCCAGAAATAGATGTATTTTTTTGATAACCAACTTAATAAATACTCACCATGAATTAGGTATGTTTTTATTATACATAGTCTTATCCCTAAGGATCTCACTAGGGTTTTATAATCCTAATACCAGAAATAACTAAACCTATCCTTTAATACCAACTATAACAACCCTACTCTTTATTTCACACTTAAACATATTTTATTACATTAAACCTTCAATTGGTACAACATAGAAGATCAAGTGGTTTAGTGTATTTAGTGATTATGAACACTACTTAAAAAATTAAAAATGAAATACACATATTTAATGAAAACATAATTTACATGACCACATGCATTCCTTCATACATGTCATTGCATGGGATAACCTTAGTACATGAATAATAAAAGGGTGTTCTATAATGAACAGAAATTAAGTACATAAGGAATAAAATAAATAATATAGTACATGTTAGTAAATAGGCATGTCAATGGAGCATAATAGAAAAATGAACATAAAGGCATGATATAGCATGATTTTCATAACATGAAAATATGGCAACAACATTTAACATGATTTTAGCATGATCTAAGGCTCATTGCACATGAAGCATGATTAAACCCTCATTGCACTTGAAATATAATGAGTAATACAAATTTCTCTTTAATTATACGGATTAATCCCTAATTTCCCTTGACGTATCATGATACTCATCCTTACCCAATGCATTAGAGCGCTATCAGAGCACACCCTTCTTAATCATTTCATTTCATGCATAAGTGTGTCAAATGGATCATATAACATAGATTTGTTAAACATCATAATTTATTAAAAGATAATGTAATGTGGAATTTATACATGAAACTATATAATCAATATGTAAATTTTCATAAAGGTGAATACCCCTGATAGAGAAATGGGCATGGTATTCACTACACAATGACCTTAGTTTGGAAAATTGTTGTGCAATTTCAGCAGTATTTCAGAGTCACAATAGAATTCATAAAAAATGGTTGATGTGAGAGTAAGGGGTGTATAATCATATATAAATGCAATTTACAGTAAGTGGGTATTATAGTTACATGTCCCAACATATTTAATGGAATTTGGATTCACAATACAAAAAAATTTCATGAATGTAATTGAGAAGAGACAAACTCGTTATAGAATTTTGGCATGGTAACTGGTGAACATGGGAGGAATTAATGAGATATAAAAAGGACAATAATCATTCAAAAATAAGTATGTAATAATGGGTGATGTTATAAATCATACACCAACATTTTTAATTGAAAAAAACATTATAACAACATAATGAAATTTGCACAAATATATGAAAGGAACAAACCCCTTACTTGGAAGTGTGATCCCAAAGGCATGAGAGAGGCTTGAGATAGAATTATTGGGAGATTGGGACACCTTGGGAGGATTATAGAGATATGAGGGAAGATTTTGGTCGAGCTCAAAATGTTTTTAAAGATGATTAAGAGGGATCTTGGGTGGATTAATATAGGAAAAGAGAGGGAATTCGTTATTAATTAGGGTTTGGGAACTACACACTAAACAAATCAAATCCAAAAACCATCCCATGGTATTCAAATAGGGTATTTTTCATAGGGAAGTGGAAAAAAGTTTATTTTATGTGAAATGGCCTAAATTATTAAATATTAGGTTTGATTATGTGGAGTTGGGTCACACTCTCTAGGAAATCATTTTAAAGTTAAAATGATTAATAAGTATGGGAGGGTCCACCAGGGCACCATAAAATTTATCAAACAAATATAAAACAAAATTATTTTAAAGGTCAAACATATATTGGCCTAAATTGAATTTTATATCATTTTATTACAAAAAACTGGGCCATTACGATGTCATAAAACACATTATATATTTAACCAGTTTTTATTTTTACCCATAAAATTTGATTGTCTCATTACATTATGAAAAATTCACTGTTGGATAATTTTGACGTCTTGAATCCTAAAATAATATTCATTTTATCTAAATAATTTTATAAATCTGTTAATTTTCACTTTTAAAATAACAAATCTACATTTATTGAAAATTCATTGGTTTTTACAAGAACAATTTTTAGACCTTACTGAAAATTACTATTTTATTCATAAAAATTATACCATAATTTATGTTTTATAAAAAATAATTATATTAAAATATTATTTAATTACAAAAATACATTAATTGATTAAAATATTTTTCTTAATTTAATATTAACTAAGAATAAAATTGTTGTTTTAGAAACCAATTTCAATGTATAAATAATGAAATGAATGTATATTATTTATATAAAAAAAATAAAGCACATAATCATAGTGATAGGTTCATGTTACATAACCCCTAATAAAACCCATATAATACCTAAGGGTAAGTTGTGTTATGGTGAAAAGCTCTTGGTGTGGATATTATAACATCACTCATGTGGTAATCTCTATCAACTTCCACTTATTTTGTAGGCGGTTCCATTCAAGCATAACGTGTTGAAGCTCGGCTTGGGCTTGGTCAAGAGTGAATCACAGTGATGATACTTCCTTTATGAGCTCTGAAAAAATGGTCTTTGTATGGATAAATTATATTGTATGAGGCCATCGCTTCCTTTGTCTTAGTAAATTGGATTTGTTAGAGCCCTATATTTATACTAATCATGTGATCAGTGTTCAATGACTATATGAGCAATGGTAACAATTATTAATGGTGTTTTATAATACAAAAACAATAAACCACGGAAGTTCATATTTTATATAACCATTTGACATAATAATACATTTAATTAGATCAATAGTAATTTTCATTAATTATATTTTGTGTCGTTACAGACATCCATCTTGTCAATGGTGCATAAAGAAGCACCCCATAAATTTCATAAGGGGGGTGAGGAAATGATTTTGGAGTGGGAAGGAAGGGAACCTTGACAGTGATTTTTTATTGGAGAAACCAAACAATAAAAAGTAGAAAATGAATTCTCCAGTCAACCCTATGTGCATTGTTCATTTCATCCACTACAAGGAACCAGGACACATTGCAAACTAATGCACTAAGACTAGGTTTGTTAGAGACAACCAAAAACCTCCAAGGTATAATGTGAGATATTTTCCCATCACAACTAATGAGGTGGATCCCAAAAATGACGTAGTGATAGTTATGAAAGTTATTCATTCAACAAGTGAGAATTTAATTTTTTTTTCTGTTTCTATGCATTCTTTCATACCATGAATCTTTAGTAGAACTATTCAGACACCAGCACAAAGAATGGAAGTATATTTTTTTGGTTAAAATGAAAAATGGGGAAATTATATCATCTAGAGTATATAACTCTTACCATATCAATATTTGTGGGATGAATTTTTTAGTGAACCTTTTAATACTCCCTTTTGTGTAATTTGATTTAATTTTGGGTATGGATCGGCTTTCCCTATATAGAGCCAATATAAATTTTTATGGGAATGAAATCACTCTATGTATCATGAATTTTCTTTTGATTCTGTACAAGTGCAATGAGGAGTATGAATATTATTTAGTACCTTCATATCAAGAATGGATATTATTTCCCAATGAAAAATTTTATCTATCTAAAATGATTGATTCTACGAAAAGTATAACCCTTGAATACATTCTTGTAATGAGGGAATACACTGATGTGTTTCATAAAGAATCACTTGGTCTTACTCCTAGAAGATAGGTTTAATTATTAATCAATCTTATACCTAAAGATCCAATATTCCAAGTATAATGGATGTTGTGGAACTTTAGGAGCTAAAGAAAAAAATATATGAGAATCTAGGTAAAGGGTTCATACGCCCAAGTGCTTCACCTTCTGGATCACCATTCCTCTTCATCGAGAATAATTATGGGCCAATGCATATTTTCATTGATTATCATGAGCTCAACTAGATCATGATAAATAAAAAGCATCCTCTACCACAGATTTATGACTTGTTGGATTAGCTACATAGAACATAAAACTTCTCCAAGGTGGATATATTGTTGGGATATTACCAGGATATGGTCAAGAAACAGTATATCCCCAAGACTACTTTTCCTATAAGGTATTTCCACTATGAGTTCATCGAAATTCCAATTAGACTCCCTAATGCTCCATAAATATTTTTAAAATTTAAGAATAGTGTCTTTAGAGATTACCTCAACAATGTTTTGGTAGTGATTATAGATTATATTCTAATATAATCCAAAAATAAAGGAGGAGAATGAGGAGCATCTGATCATTATACAAAAGTCCTTATGAAAGGATAATCTTTATGCATTTTACATAAAATATGTGTTATGGATGAAGGAAGTATCATCATTGGGAGAAATTATCACATGAAATGGGACATATGTGGACCCTCTGATGATAGAAGAAATTGAAGGATGAAAATACCAATATCTATGATAGATATCTATAGTTTACTTCATTGTATGTGTACTATCACCAATTTGAGAGAAACATTTCATAACTATCAGTCCCTCTAACCAAGATAACTCGGATGGGAGTCAAGTTTTCATAGAATAATTAATGTGAAGAGATATTCAATGATTTGGAAAGAAGGATTATCACGGAACATGTAATCACACTACCCATAAGTGGTGAAATACATATGGATCATAAAAGCCTCTAGTATGTATTCACACAAAAAGAGCTGAATATTCTCTACGGAAAATGGTTTTAATGGATCAAGGACTATGACTACTCAATTCACTATCATACTAGGAAAGAGAATAATGTGGTATATGGTCTATATTGAAAGGATCCAATAATTCTATCATGGATGACAATTGAGAGGTATCCTATATTCATAGATTTGGAAAGGATGTACATAAAAATCATAAATTAATGAACAAAATAAATCCTTTCAAAAATTATTTTTATACCATCTCTTTTAGAGAAGATAAATGATGCTTAACAAGATGATGGGGGAATCTAGTAGAAAGCAGAAACTATCATAAATGGGGAATCCTCATAGATAAATTTTAATGAAGGATTTGTAAGATTCGAGTCACAAATATGTGTACCGTGAAATCATATGTTAATGGAGATATTGGATGATTCAAGTAGTTTGTCTTTCTCAATCCATTCTATAAGTAGAAATATGTATCTATATATGTAAGGGAACTATTGGTGGGATAATTTAATAAAAGATATTATGGAATATAAATTAATATTTTTTGTATGTCATTAAGTGAAGGCAGTAATAAAAATCAATGGGGATGATGAATCCATTACCCATACCTACATGGAAATAAGAAAACATAACTATGTACTTTTTCCTTGGTCTTCTAAAGACATCAAGAGGAAACAATTTTATCTGGGTTATCGATAATCTTCTTACAAATACTATACAATTTATTGTGATTTGAGATAATTTCTTAGTTGATCAACTTGAAAATATATTCCTTAGAGAAGTGGTGAGGCTTTATGGAATACCACTATTTATTTTATCCAATCGAGATCAATGATTTACCTCCAAGTTCAAGATGAATCTTAATCATGATCTAAATACTATGTTGAAATTCATAATGACTTATCTCCCTCGAACTAATGACCAATCTGAGTGAAATATCCATACATTTGAGGATAGGTTGCAGGCATGCTAAATTGACTTCAAAGGAGGATGGGATCAACGTTATCCTTTGGTCAAGTTCTCATACAATAACAACTTACACTGAAGCATCCAAATGGCACCCTATGAAGACCATTATGGGAATTGGTGAATAACACTTGCATGTTGGGATGAAGTTGGTGAATTAAAATTTCCAGGTCATTAAATTGTCAACGAAATGGTGGAAAAGGTTAAGAACATTCAATAGTACATCAAGTATACTCAGTTTTGACTAAAGATCTATGATAAAAATCATCATTGAGACCATGAGTTTGTTGTTGGAGTTAGGTTATTCCCCTTCATATCTTAATTTAAGGATGTCATGAGATTTGGGAAGAAAGGAAATATTAGTCCAAGATACATTAGTGCCTTTGAGATCTTTGATCGCATCAAAGTGGTGGACTACTAACAAGCATTCCCACATAACCTATCTCATGTAATGATGTATTCCATGTATCCCTCTTAAATAAGTACATACGATACCCATCAGATATACTCAATCCAGATTTGGAACCATTGGATAATTACCTTTCATATTAGGAGTAGATTATGAAGATCTTAGATCATAGAGATAAATTTATATGGAATAACACAATACACCTGGTCAAAGTGTTGTGGAGAAACCACAAGTTTGAATAAGCAATGTGGGAACCAGATGAGGTGATAAAATAGAATTTTCATCATCTATATTTGTGTGGGAACAAAAAATTTTGAGGGATAGATTTATGAAGGGGGATTATTTTAACAACATAAAATTTTATAAATAAAATTCCCCTTCAATTTAATTAATTGTCTTATTATGTAAAATAGTTAGATAAAACACATTAACTTATTTGTTTATATTATATACTGCCAGATTTGAAATACCATTAAGAATAATTACCATTGATAATATAGTCATTAAATAGAAATATTTTGATTAGTATAGACACATGGTTTTAAAAAATCCAATTTACATAGAAAAATGATGTTATGGACTCAACCAGTAGGATAATACCCTATGAAGACCATTTATTAGATATTTTAGGGGTGATATAATCACTAGCATTTTTCCTCGACCAAGACTAAGATGAGATCAAAAAAATAAAGCATAATAAAATGAGAATGCCTAGTATGATCAATTTATCATTGAGAGGGGGGGGGGGGTGAATCAGTGATATCGTTTTTTTAATTTCCTTATTTTGGAAATAAACATTACCTCCTATTAAATAATTATTACCTTACAGGAAAAAACCAATCGAACACCCATAAGAACACAAGAATTTATAAGGTTCACTAGTCAACAAGAGTATCTACGTCCTTGGTATAGTTTGGAAACAATTAAATATCTCACAATACACCAGAAAACAATCCTTTTGCTTGGATACAACTAGTAAGATATTCCCCTCCACTCATGTAGCACTATGTTCAATACCACAGTGCATGTGATTAAAGTGGCATAAAAAGGCATAATACCATTTTTGTAACAGGTTAATAATATTTCACTAGTTTCTTTAAAACATGTTCCTTTGCTGCATTGTCAACTTTCACAAATATTATCCTCAAAAAAAATATTTATATTCCTACCTAGCAGCTGGTAAGAACTACTCAGGACTTTTTAATGATACTTAGTCTAATTTCCTAGTCTGATTCCCCAATCTAATTGGTTAGTCAAATAAAATAATTATCTTCCAGAATACCATTGGAATAAATCTAAATTACACATGCCTTAGTCCAGATATCCCAGTATGATTCCTAGGTAGATAATCCATCCCAATATGATGACCAAATGAATACGATCTTCTCTTTTATCCTTTTATTATTATATCAAAAAAAATTCATCATGTATTCTTAAACCGGAAAATTCGCTCTAGAAATATTCAGAGCTCCACCTTCTCTCTTAAACAGTGCATCCATTTCATAAAGTAGAAAAAGTAACTCCACTATCTATAGGTATGTGAAATATGTTTTGGGTGGGATTCTAAAAAAAATTCTTACTAAACCAAATTTTCCAAATCATCAAATTTATATTCAATATCAACTCCACATTAAAACTCTTCAAAGATTCATAATTATTCTAGAACATTCTTGAATTTTCTCACAACAACATCTTTCTATAGAAATTATTCACAATCTTCAGTATGATTCCAATTACTATTATAATTTCCACCTAACGATATGGTCACTCTGATTTCCTTGACCCATTTGAAAAAAAATCATAACTATATATTTCTCAAAATAATGACCACATGGAAATATTAGATTCATTATGAAAAAAGAATAGTGGAAAATACCAAAAATTCATGGTATCAATTCAGAATCATCTTCAACCAAATAAAAAAACATTTTTTACAAGCTTTTAGATCCCCTCAACAACGCTTTTGTGGCTTCTTGAAAGAATTGTTCTTCTCTTCTTTTCTTCACACTAATGATCTTATGTGTGAAGATATTATCTGTGTCAGCCAATGTCTAATGGATTAGCCTCTACTTCACTCTAATAATTAGTTTCAATATTATTCTGATGTCTTTTGATCCAATTTAAAACATAAAAAAAATATTAATTTTTCTTGAAAAACTTGGTAAAAAACCAGTATTTCATCTGGATGAAAAAGGATAAATATATTTTTGTTCTTCATTAAATTATTCAGTCTCAGACCTTCATGAATCAGTCACAAAAATATTCAAATATACTTTTAATTTTTCATTAATACGAAAAATTCCCTAATGAAAGAAATTCCACCTCCGATGATTGGTGAAGGATTATATCCAAGGGACCTATATCAGCCCCTTTAGCTTCAATAACTTCTTTCATTTTCTGATAATGATTCATTCCAATTTCATTACCTTGAAGATTTGTATCTCTTGGTTTATTATTCTGACTGAAAACCATTTTATTCTTATTCTCACTTTCTGATCAACCTTCTTAGCCTTCAATTTTTTTTGATTGGTGATATCACACTGAAGAACTAAGATACGAAAGCTTCCACTTCATCCGATTCATTCTTCTACAAACTTTATCTTGGGTCATGACATTATCAGGAATATTGAGAACTTTTATGATCGACGTTATTGTCTTTTGATGCACATTGGAATGTATTATAACTTCTCACACTTCTTGAAACTTATTTCATCTAATATGATCTTCAATACGATTGGAAACACTAGCTCTCCTCCTTCCCTTCATAAGGATTTCATCACAAGTTCTATAAAAACATATGACTTTTTCTAAATACAATACACTAAATCATAGTTAGATTTATATCATATCAATTCATACACTGATATAGCTTCTCATTGTGATATTCCTTTCATTTTGGACCTGAATTGAGCTTCATGAACATTTTATCCCAGAAAGCTTCTTCTCAAACCGATGGACATTCTTAAGAATTTAGATTTTGATCATCTGAATATGATGGTGAGTCCAATATTCAACTATTACTAAGTGAATTGAATTATTTTATCTTTGACAACAAAAGAAAGAACATTCTTAAAAAAATTCTTCCAGCATATAAAAAAACTTATATCCATATCAGTCCTAATAATTTCCACTTTTGATTTCGATCTCAACCAAGATTCATAAATCACTGATCTTTATAACCTCATGCTATGGATTATGTATCAATGTTTCTAAGAATATGTGAGCTAACGCATCATAGAAAACAAATATTATTGATAACAAAACCATGCTATCCAAATGTAGTGACTCAAGAAACATATTAATAATTTCTTCAAAACAATCTTAACATATTTAACTTTCCGGTCAAAAAAAAGTGTCCAAAACCCCTCCAAAAAACTATTAGAATAGTCCAGAAACTTACATGCTAGAATAATAGATTACCCTTAACTCCCATTACATACATTCTTCGATAAAAGGTTTTGAACATATCAATGAATAGATATATGATAAAATTATCACCCTGGAAAATACTATCAAAATACATGATGAGAGTAGGGATAAAAACACTCACCTTAACATTGATGATAAAGAGGTTGGAATACCATGTTCAACCTCAATTTATTAAACTCTTCATTCGATAAAAGTTTTGTAAAAATTCTAGTAACTTGTTATGATGTATGAATATACTTCATCTTCAATTCATTCTTCTCCACATTCTCTTTGATGACGATTCACTTGATTTCAATATGTTTTGTACAAGAATGGCGTACCATATTTTTGGAAAGGCTGATGGAACATTGATTATCACTACCCTAGAGCAATTTTTACTTTAATTCAATAGATAAGTATTCCAATATATTCTTAATTCACATAAGTTGGGTAGTATCTTTAGTGGTAATAACACACTAAGATTCATTCATTCTAAGAGTTTATGAATTTTGGTTCTTTGTATACAAACTAACACAACCTTTTCTAAAAATAAAACTCCACCAGTTGTGGATATTAAATCATCAACATTTCCTACCCAATCAGCATCTTAATACCCAAAAAAAGTCAATAATTTCTGATCTATCATACTTGAATCTATGCTTTTTTGGGCCTTTAATGTATTAGAGAATTATTTTTCCATCCCACAGATGTGATTATTTTGGAGCGATTTGAATTCTTTCACATAAGGTAATAATATAAACAATGTTGAGTCTTGAGGAAGTGAAATATAAAAAAAAACATTCAACTAGCTTCTGAAACTCTTTAGGATCAACATATTTTCCTTCTAAATCTTTAGTCAACTTGGTTCCCAATTAAATCAGTGTGGAAACAGGTTCCAATTTTGTCATGCAAAACTTCTTAAGAAGTTTGTTAACAAACATTTCATGGGAAAGCTATATGTATTTATTTTTATATGATATTTTTAATCCAATAAAGTATTTCATTTCACCAATCACGACATCTTAAATAAATTTTTCAACTCTTTATTAAATC
Source organism: Viscum album (assembly GCA_963277665.1). Classification (NCBI taxonomy): domain Eukaryota; kingdom Viridiplantae; phylum Streptophyta; class Magnoliopsida; order Santalales; family Viscaceae; genus Viscum; species Viscum album. The sequence goes on from OY728119.1 coordinate 651,551,207, forward strand.
TTACACATGTTATTTCATTATTACTATCAAAGATGATGTCAGCAACATAAACAATTACGATGAGGTAAAACTTGATGATTTCTTTGATGTGTAGGTTACAATCAAGCCTTAATTTCATGAAAAAAATATTTATTAAGATAATATCTAATTTTTAATTTCGTTACATTGGAGATTGTATTATCCCATAACAATTTTCTTCAATTTCACATATAAATTTAATCTTTCCCATCAATAAAGCCACATGGTTGTTCAATATACACTTCCTCTTTAAGATCCCTATTCAGAAATGTGGATTTATCATCCATATGAAGTAAATTATAACATCTTTGTTTAGAAATAGAATTAAGGATTATAATAGTTTTTAACCTTTCAAATGAAGCAAAAGTTGCTTCAAAATAAATGTCTTCAATCTATGATTAAAAATTTCACACCAATCATGATTTTTTATTTATCAATTCATCATATTCATTCATCTTGTTCTAGAAAACACACTTTGTACTAATAATTTTTTTATTTGGTTTAGGTAAAAGCTCCCACATATCATTACATTATATCTAATAAATCTATTCATTCATAGCATGAATCCATTCTGGATGCTTAAAATCCTTATTCACATATTTCAGGTCAACTTTTGAATACAAAGAAGTATGTGTAATATCTTTTTATGTTCATCTTGATTGAACCATTTGATGTTTATCACCAATAATGTTTTGATATTACACTTACCTCCCCATACAAGGTAAAGTCTTCAAGATTCATCCCCATCACTTTTGTTAGTTGAATCTGATTCTTCTTATTAAGTAGGATTTCCATTGTTAGCATCCTTATTATAATTCTCAACGACAATTCCTTCATTATATTCATCATCCTTATCTATATGAGTATTTTTATCTTCAACATGTTCCTCCATAACATTAATATCAACACAATCAACTAATATTCTTTAGTCTTTGTTGAAACATATGTATCCTATTCCATCTAAATCACATTCATGAAAAATTTCATCTTCACTTATCTACTCAAGCTTTCCAAGATTTACACATTTTTTTTATGATTCATGGACTCTAAAAATATCTTAAGTGTTTCAACCATGGAATATAATAATAATTTTTATGGATTCAAATCTAAACTTGGTCAGTAGAAACATTGGTTTTTAATATATATAGTATTTCTCATAGATTGGCTCTAAAATGAATGAGATAGACCATGTTCAAGTAACATAGTCCGCCCCATTTCAACCAAACATCTATATTTCCATTGACCAACACCATTTTCTTTAGTAGTTAATGTTGTACTAAAATCATGATGAATTTCATGCTTCTCAATATTATATTAAAACTCTTCATTTTGGTATTCCCCACCCTTTTCTATTCTCAACTTCTTCACCGAGTACTCACATTCCTTCTCAACTTTCTTCCTGAAAATTTTAATCATATTTAGAGAATATGAATTATGATTCATATAACTAACACATTTAATGATATTAAAGTCACCAATGAAATTAATTAAGTAATTATTTCCATGAGTTTATTGTTTTATAATTAGCCCAATGATATCAGATTAAATAAGATACATGGGTCATTTTGAACAAATTTCAACTTTCTTATGCACCAAGTTTTCAATCATTTATTTTTAAAGGATTTTACAAAACCAATCTCTTATTATTTACAAATTAGAAATTCCATTGATAATCTCTCACATTGATAAATTTATCAATTTTCTCTAACATATGTTCCCTAAAATTTTAAGCCACAATTGATTTTCTTCCACCATTCCTAAGTAACAAGAGTTTTAAACATCACTAACATGGACCAAGTTTTTTTTATGTTGGAAACTTGAAACTATCATCCCATCATCCTCTATTTTCATAATAAGCCCATAATTTTTGAAAATTAATTTTTTATCTCCATCACAATGTTGTGAAACACATATCAGGTTGTCTGTTATCCCATAAATAAAAAATTATTTCTTATATTTTAAAATTCCTTCCCTAATGATGGTCGAACAAACACCTTTGATTATGAGAGATTCATCATTTACAAATATTATGGTTCCTTCTTGGAATTCGTTCACATTATTCAACAATATTAAGTCTCCTGTCATATGAGAAGGGAACCCAACATCTAAGTTCTATGTTTGTTCTCTTTTTTTAGCATTGATATTAGATTTAACCAGAAGTTCTTTTACTTTCCCTTTCTCTTTCTTAACTTTTAGATTCATAGAATTATTAATAAAATTTTATTGTGCCGATAAAAAAACAAGACATACTTTGTTGAAATGTATAGGTTGTTCACATATTTTACCAATAGTTTCCAATGGTTGGAACATATTTCCAATTTTTACACCAACCTTCACAAGCTTCTTCCCGACCACCTTCTCAGACTTCTTCCTTTGAGAGGAATAACTCCTCAAAGTTTGTCTTCTACATTTTATGGAATAGTAATAATTTTTTTGATTGAACCAACACATATTTTATATGTTTTCTATGTTCCCAAATCCACGTCAAGAGCATAATTATCCATAGAAACAATATTTTCTTCAGAGACCTTCACAATGTCCATAGTTGTGAACACGTTTCACTACCACCTTATTATCATAATTACCAAAACATTTTTGACAACCAAAAATTCTGTTATTAACAAAAATATTCTTTTTCAGTTTAGTTTTCTTTTCAGCCTTATCGAAACCAGAAGTAATTGAATCCTTTTTGAACATATAATTTTTAGATTATTATAATTTATATACTTTTTTTGGACACACATATAACTTTCAATGATTTATTATTTTAAAATAAAATTTTAACTTTATTCTAAAACTTTTAAGGAAACATTTGATCCTTCTTAGGTTTCCCATTTCTAGAGATTTTACCAATTTCAGAGATAGAATTATTGAATCTTGAAACCCTCTATTCAGCTTTAGAAAGTTTTTGTTGGAAAACATTCCAATTATTCTTCAGTTTCATTCAAATTAACTTCCATATGTTCATTACAATTATTTTCTTCTGATTAGATTTATTCAAATCGTTAATCTCTTATAGCATCTTAAATTTATAACTGATAAAAAATTATTGATTGTTTTTTGAAGAATATTTAATTTGAAACTTCTTGATATCTTTTTCAAGCCTCCCAAAATTTCGTAAAAATTATTTCATATCTTATTTTAGATTGAAGTCATGATGATTTTTTTCCTCTTCATAAATATTCCATATGGACACTTTATTGTTAACTATAGAAATGTAAGTGTTATCTACATCCTTTTCAGTTGATTTTTCATACTCAACTTCTCAATCTTCATCATCAAAATCCTTAAACAACAATATTATCCATTTAGATTTAGATAAATTTATATACTTTCCGCTAGAATAATATTTATCTTAATCACCATGTTTATTCCATAATCTTCTTATTCTTCTTCCATCATCATAAATATAAAATTCTTTGTTTATATGAGTAAAAATGGATATAATTTGCCCAATGGATCCACATTAAAAACACATCAAGGGATAGTTTCCATTATATTTAAATGTTCTTCTTCAAACATTTTATAAAAAAAAGGATAAAAATTCATCATGATTTTTACATACCTCATTTTCAAAATTAGATTCCACAAATTAATATTCCTCAAGAACTTTCTTATACTTTCCTTTATTATAATCCTTGAATGATATCTCTCTATAAACCATTTTTTCTTTCATATCATTCTTCCTTATCATTTAAGTTGTGATGATGGTATTATTAAACTTATCCAGAGATAATGTTTTCGGATCTCTATATTCTAATGAAGAAACATTAGTAGAAAACTTTTCAAAAATAATTCATAATATTTTTTTTACAATAGTATAATCTTATAACTTTTCACCAAAACATATGATAGTTCAAATAATGACACTCACCTTGGAAAATAAGTCAAAAAATGGATTCATACTCACTCATTTTAAGATCAATATAATACATCCTCTATATTTGTAATTTTTAGTACATAAAATTTTTATTACCTTCATAAATGTTATCCATCTTATCCAAGATAACATGGGTAGTGGAAACACCATTTAATCATAAAAACACACATTCCAAAAGTGATGATAATAAAGAATTATTTTCTCTTCCATAATTCTCAAGATTATTCTTTTCAAAATATGTACGAGATACCATACCATCAATAGAAGGAAATTCATCAGATGTAGCTTCAAGAACATCATACCCAAAAGACATAAGAAAATGTAATATTCTGTATTTCTAGATATGAATGTTCTTACCATAGATGATTGAAATACATTTATTGTTCAAAAAATTCAGATTCTCCATCACATATTCCCTTAAAAACATCAACAAATAATAATCGAAGGAAACCATTGTATTGATACCAATTTAGAATGCCTAGTAGGATAAATGTATCCCTAAGATGGGGAGGGTAAATTAGTGATATATTTTCCTTTTAAATTCCCTTTATTTTCCAACAACCATCACCTATTCTTAAAGAATTATTACCTTTCTAAAAATAAAACTAACCACACATCCATAGATACACAAGAATTAAAAAAATTCACTACTCAAAAAGAGTATCTACGTCCTTGTTATGGCTTGGAAACAATATTATACAACACAATAGACTAGAAAACAACCATTTTGTGTGCATAAAATCGGTAGGATATTCCCTTAAATTTGTATCTCACTGTGTCCAATACAATAGTGCATGTACTTCAAGTAGAATGAAATGACATAATACAATTTTTTCAACAATTTTAGAAAATTTCACTAGTTGATTCAAAACATGTTATTGTGATTCCTTTTGAACATTCAAAAATATAATCTTTAAAATAATTATTCACTTTCTTACCCAGTAGTAGGAAAGAACTTATTCAGACTATATAATGATACTCAGTCTGATTTCCCATTCACATTACTTGGTCTAATTTCATAGTTTGATAAAATAATTCTATGCTAGAATACTATTGAAACAAATATGAACTGCTTCGGCCTCAGTCTCTAAAGCCCTATCTGATTCCCAATCGGGTGAATCAGTCTGATATAATAACCAGTTAAATACAATATTCTCTGTTATCCTTTTCTAATTTTTTCTGAAAAATTACTCAATTATACCTAATCTAGAATCTATATCTCTCTAGAAATATTCAGATCTCTACCTTTTTTCTTAAATAATTCAACCTTGTCAGAAAGTAAAAAAGTTCCTCCTATATTTATAGGTTTACCAAATATGGTTTTTATGTGATTCTAGAAAACATTTTCACTCAACTAAATTTCCCAAATCATCAAATTTACCTTAAATATAATATCCATCTCTGACTTATTCAATGATTCTTAATTATTCTCTATCCTTCAAGAATCTTCTCGTAGCATCACCTTTCTCCATAATATATTCACAATATTCCATCTGATTTTGATTTCAATTATGATTTTCCCATTACGATATGACCACTTTGATTTCCTTGACCCATTTTCAAATACATCAGAAATAATTATTTCTCAAAACAATGAGCAGTTGTAAATATTATAAACATTCTACCAAAATGATAGTGGAAATTTCAAATACATCTCAATAGAAATTCATGATCATCATCATCCTCTTTGATAGAAAGTTTCTCAATCATTGAGCTCCCCTTGAAAACACTTTAGTAGTTTCTTGAAAGAATTATCATTGTTATATTTTCTTCATATCGATGATCCTCCATCTGACGGTGTTATTGGTTTCAGCCTGTGTCGGATGGATCAATCACTACTTCAATTTAATATTCGGTGTCAATGTTGGTCTGATGACAATTAAACCAACTAAAAACATATTTTAGTAATCATTTCTCTTGACCCACTTGATAAAAAACTAGAAATTCATCTTGATAAAAAATATAGACTATGTTGTTGATCTTCATCATGGAGATTAATCTCTGACTTTGAAGCATCAATCCAAACTGCAACACCAATGATTTTTATGATTTTATTAAAAAATAAAGGGCTAAAAAGCATACAAGAGAACATTGAGGAGGTCTGATGAAATGGATTCCAATAGCATCGGCCCTAACAAAATGCATTCCCCCAGGGGGGAAAGGATCCAGGATGAGAAAAAATAACAAACTAGTCATTCTGAGAAGCAATAGAAGAAAAGAAATATGACACAACATTACCCTCTCTCTAGGTATAAAGGATAGAAATATGATCCTCTAGTAAATTTATTCATCATCTAATAGTGTAGATAATAGACCATGGGATCAGACCCTTACCTGTAAGTTCATTAAGGAGGGTTATCGAATCAGTCTTAATCCAAAACAAACATCAACTTTATTTTTCATTTTTCATTAGTCCCAACAAATCCTCAATGAAAATAGTTCTACAACTGATGATTGGAAGAGAACCACATATGATGGACCAATATCAGCAACTTCAGCTTTAGAATCATATTTTATTTTGTCATTATGATTCACGCTAACTTATTTCTCCAATTTTTTTTATCTCTTGTCTTACTAGTCTAACTAAAAACCATCATCTTCATCTTTTAATTTTCTAATCAACCTCATCAGCATTCAAATAAATATTTGTTTGGTGATCTCACACAAATGAACTGAGACTATAAAGATTTGACTTCATCCAATTCGGTCTATAAAATTTAGCTTGTCTCGTGAATTTCTCATGAATTTTGGGAAATTTTATGATCAGATTTAGCATCGTGGGAATCATATTTCAATGTATTATAACATCCCACACTTCCAAAAACTTTTTCCTTAAAATACAATCCACAATTTGATTGGAAGTAATAGATCTCTTCCTTCCCTTCATAATTATTGCATTACAAGTTCTCAATCAACTTATGAATTTAATGAAATACAAAATAGAAAAGAACAATTAGATTTATATCAGATCAATGGAAACTCTGATAAACATTTTCATTATGATCTTGCTTTAATTTTGGAGCCAAAGTGAGTCTGAGGATCCATTTCTCTCATAAATCATCTTCTCAAACCAATGGACTTAATAATTTGAACTCTGATCATCTGAATATGATGCTCTATCTAATTGTCTACTCTTATAAATTGAATTGATTTATTTTCACTTTGAAAAAAAGGCAACAATTTCATCACAAACATATTCCAACTTCTAAAATAACTTATTTCGATATTGGTACCAATACGACACCATTTATGGGAGATGTACAAGTTTATTGGGATCACAACCCAAACCATGTATGATGGACAACCCCATGAAAGTCTCACCATCGTGCACCTTACCATTAGGGTGTTTTCTGATGCATTAAAAGCATATGTTGTAAGAACACAATAATATGAATATTTATATTGTATATTCTATAGAATAATATTCATATTTTATTTTTTATCATCACTTTATAAATGATTTTTATTTTTATTCAATAAAAAATATTATTTTTAATTATAATTCAATTTCCATTAAGATATTTATTTTTATGAATTAAGGGAATTTTTAAATAAACAATATTTTAATGAAATATAATTATTAAATAATTTTTATTAAATATAAATGATTATATAATTTTTATTAAGTCAAAAGTAATTTTTATATGCCTTCAAACACTATTACTCTCAAAAACCCAATATTTCTCAATAAATTCCCATTCTAATTTTAAATGTGAAAATTCACATACCATATAAATATACAGTGTGTTTTTTGACATCATAATAACTGTAAAATGATGTATTAAATACTATAAATTGTATCCATGATCAAATATTTGATTTTACTTTTAAATAATGTTATTTTATATTTATTTGATAAATCCTTTATAAATCCTCCAAAACCATTGATACATTTTATGGTTTTCAAATCAATTCATTAACTTTATGGCACACTTACAAATCAACAAGGGTATTATTTTATTAAGATTTTCCATTGGCCTTATAAAGTAAATATATCCAATCCCCAGTGATAAAAACCTTGGGAAAACCCATTGGAATGTTTGTGGTTTTGGTTATTTTATTATATATTGTCCAAAACCTATGTTTGACAAATGAAAAAGAATCTACCACTAAATTTTTATATAAACCCACCCAAACACACACTTATCTTCACTTTAAATCCTTTTAGAATTTCTTAATTCTTCCCTCCACTCTATATAGTCCTCCCAAGGTGCCATCAAGATCTCAATAATCTCCTCCCAAGCATTTGAAGTTGCACTCTAAAGGTAAGGGATCCTCTACTTTTCCTCTTTATTCATGTATCTTTATGGTCTTATATATTTTACCTTCATTTAATAATGTTCGGATATGTTATTACATACCACCCTTACATTAAATTTTATTTTTAAATGATGAGAGACCCACTTCACTCTCATCAATCCCCCCCATGAACATTTATAATCCCCAGTTATGTTGCTGATATTTCACTACGATTTTTCATGCAAAACAAATTGTGTAATGAATACTCATACTCATTTCCTACCAATGGTATTCAACTTTAATCACTTATAGTTATTTATTGGGTACATAAAAATATATATTCATCACTCCATGAACATAGAAGAAAATGTGATGAGAAATGATTCCATGTTTAATGATATGTGTGGCACACTTATGCTTGAGAATAAGATGAATGTGATGGGTGCTCCCAAAATTATATATCACTCCAATGCATTGAGCAATGATTAGCTTAATGACAAATCATGTTATGACAAGAAGTAAACCTAATTAATTTATGGGAATTTCTCCATCATGATGTCTTGGTAATTATCATTAAACTATGTTTAGGTTGTATTGTTTTAATTTGTGGCTACATTTCCCATTTGGATTTATGAATATCATGTTATATAATGCATCATTATTACTTTTTATGATTCTCACTCCTTTTATGCCCCATTGATATTCTTATTGTATAACATGCATTTATTTATTCATGTTATGCTATATTTATTCCCTTTCTGGGATTTACATGTTACTCGTTTCTTATGAATGTCCCCAAGTGATCCCCTGTAGTTTATGTACAATCATGTTAAGAATTTTTTCAATAAAGATGTTGTATTTCCCATTTTAAGTTGTTATGTAATGTACCTAATTACAAAATACCCTATACTTTTCAATCATATATGTTATATTAAGTGTAATATTATACAATAAATCAAGTATTAATGTGAAATAAAGAGCATGATTTTACTAGATATTTTATTACTTCATATAAAATCATCCACAGATGATATAATATATTTAATATTTTTATTCTGTCCAGACTAAAGATCTAAAGGCCCCATAATCCTATTCTTACTATGCACCTAACTCTAAAAATATTCCTTAAAATATAACAATGTGTTTCAACGTAATAAAACTCCTTTATATTAACAGGATTTTACCCACCCCTGAAGCTATAATATAGATTATAAGTTTAATTTTATTGAAAAAGTCAATTTACACACAAATTCAGTTATAAAATACAGAAAGTAGGGTATAATTATCCTTTAAAAATTATGAATATTACAATCCAGCACACATTTATCCATCTCTCATAGAATACATGACATGTTTAGTTAAAAATAATGTGCGATTCTACCACATCAACCTTGTGTGTGTGAAGAGTGCAAGAAGAGGCACTCAATTTCACATTTCTCATTGTGTGGCTTATAGACACAAGATATGTAATATTTAAAATCATGAAAAACCATAGGGACGCCTTCACTGAGTCATGTATTTAGATTATCAGGGAGGTTACATTCCATGTGGTATTAATGACAACATTTAAATCATGAATTAAAAAATACATGGAAGGTTACACAATACTACACACCGTGTAGTTGGAAAATCATGATAATTTCAAAATACTTTATTCCAAACTGCAAACATCATCATAGTCTTCACCTCCGGTTGTGCCTCCACTACTAACCAACCTTGATGCCTCCATTTCCTTGTGTGAACCCAATATTCAATCCATTAATCATTGTAATACCACTTAATCAAGAAAAAAAATAAAGTGAGTATAACATAAATATATATATCAAGAGGGGTAGTTTTGGGATGTTTGAAAATCCATGATCTGGTTTGAGTTAGTTTCAAAATGAAAAACATCAAATATGGGAAGAAGAGAATAATTTTATTCTCTTCTTAACTTACGGTGAAGAATGGATAAAAAAACAATTATCTAACCATTAATTAGAATTTCCCTAGGGGATTTATAATTATGATGATAATCACTATGAACAAACCTCATTATGAATGTAAACCATGGGCGGTTCCCAAAATAATAATATTGAAAAACATTGAGGCATCATCATCACGATAATCATATGCTAAAAGTAATTAATATAATTTTAAAACTCTAATATGTAAAGGTGAAAAGATATTATAATGTTATAAAATTCATTCTCCATATGGAAAATATAATCCATGATTAATAATTCAAATGAATATTTAATTTTTTTTAAATACTCAGGATTAAATAAACTAGGAACATCAATCATGATTAGTTGTTGGAATATATTATTCTATAATGGATGATATTAATCACCAAATAACTAGAATGGGGTGATGAGAAATAGTCAATATTTATAGAAAAATAAAACTCTATTTTCCAAATGATAAAAATGGTTGTCCATCTTATTTGAAAACAAATATATTTTTTCAAAATATTTGATTTAATTCATTTACATAAACCCTTATATTTCCTCACTATTTATAGGGACTGGGTCACTCAATGGAATCTAATGGGATTTGAATTAAAAATTTTATCACTACAGCAATGGAACATTTCATCTCTAGAGATTTGACCCCAATATGGTCCAATAGACATGTGTGATTTAAAAATGGAACAAAAATTAAAACTAAAAAAAATACCTTCTTCTAAATGAAGTGTAATGCACTGAAGCTCATCGCTGATGACCTTTTCTCAAAAAAAATAAATTAAAAAACCTCTATATCATATACACGTTGTTCATGAATACATGCACCTATGGTTTTTTGAATTTTGGGTGCTAGTGTGGAACTCTGATGATCACTTCTTCATCACAATGATCACATAGATCCTCTACCATTGATCTTAATAGTTTAATTGGATAAAATGCTGGGAGAGATATTTTCTCTCTCTAAGATGTTCTAAGAGAGATAATTTCTCATTTATTTGTCAAAAATAGTGCATGGAATGAATATCCTATCCCTCTTAAATAGTGGATTTCACAAAAATACCTAGATAGGGTTCCTGACCCCCTGTAAATTTAATGAACACTAAATAAATAATAAATAATAGTTATAATGAACTAAAAACTGTCATAAATATTATTTATATTTTATAACGTATCTCTAATATATATTAAACATATTACATGTTAATACAAATCCATTAACTCGACTCGTAATTCCCGTTAATATTAAATGAACATAAAATATTAAAATTATATTAGTTCGTAAAATATTAATCCTTGTATTTACATAAATACAAATAAATATATTTAACAAATAAATTATACCCAAATATTCTTTACAGAATAATAATAAATATATTCATTTATCAGTGATTGATAAAACATGTACAACACTCAAACTCTACAGTGGGACCCACAATGTCCTATATTACAATTCACTATAATATAGATTATTCTCAAATATTCTATTATGTGTGACCCTATGGGAACTTATCTAGACAGTGGGGAATGGAATTTATACACTAGGAGAAGAATCTAGAAACTCATTAAGGCCCCCAATGAGACAAGGAATAATCATACAAATGAGAACCAACCTAAAAACCTGCACTTTGTAATATAATCTCTTTGTAATATGATATCATATAAAGAAAGATTCACACTTGTTCCATCATACTTTAGTAATTTATTATTGGTGATATCACTGGAAGTATTTACCATTTACAACCCTGGCCATGGATTTCTGAATCTACTACCATCCTGATCAACCAGGCCTAAGATATCACATCCTCAACTCAGATGTGACAAATTTTATCTTGATCATTTAAAAAAAGTTATACCACTAATGATGAACCCGACACATAAAACCTCACTATGACTTTATTGTCACAGTTTTCACCTAAAATACAAGTATGAAATCAAATAGAACACATTAATAATGATATGAAGTCAGAATACCAATTAAAATTACTATAGATAGAAACAACCAATGACACCTGAAACATGTGGTGTTTTTATTGGTAGGCTTTCTTCTCATAATCTAAACTACTAGAGATCAAAAAGTGAAAACTACATGAGAATAAGTCTCAATTCTTATGATCCCCATACACCTAATATTCATACAACAATTTTGTCTATTAAATATTATGTATCTAGGATAGAGGATATATATTTAAGAGTAATTTTATTTTCTCTCAATGAAATCATTATATCCTGGGATATTCTATAACATTTTTATATGAAAAATAATCTATGTACATTACCATTTAAATAGCGGATTCTGAAATTTCTACACTATAATGGAAGGTGTAAATCATGAATATCTCACTGTATACATGGAATGGTAGTAAAAAAGTATCGTATAGTTGGGTCTAGGTAATCCACTATTACAAAACTGCCACTCTTACTGGAGCCAACATGCTATCTATCCTTGTTATCTCTCACATTATTATGATGATGTTTCTTATGAGTCACAAATTTAGTTGTTGGGTCTTCTAGGTCTTCGTAGAATGGCTATTCTACTATGTATGACCACATATCCTTAAGTTAAACCCCTTAAGAGAAACCCCTAGTTTTTTCCTTTTTTCCACTATCAAAAATTGAAAATTTTGATAGTGAGAGTATCATAATTTTTATTATGATAATAATTTACTTTCTAGGTGTGATTCCAAAAGCTGGAAAAAATCATTGTGTGTTTTACACTGCTTCTTAGCTACCTCATAAATTGCATCACATTTATTGGTTGTATACATGGATACCATTAGCTTGACTAAGCTTGTATTTTTCATTACCTTAACCAATCCATGAAATTATATCACATTCAGAGAAGGAAGATTAGATTGTGTCCACTCATTAATTTTATCCCATACTCTCCATATACCAGACATATATCCTCTTTACGTTCGCCCAAGAATAATTGGATTATTCTTCCAAATTCCCATTCCATTTTCCTAGATATAACTGATGTTTTTTTTATTATAATGTATATATTGGAAATATTATATGTTGTACATAGCAAGACATGTGTGATTGATCCATCGCTAAAGCGTATGGAATTCAAATCCCTATATTAATCTCCTCCATATCCTAAGCATGTATTCTTGGAGAGATTTATATTATGTAACTTTGGTAATAATTTTCTCTTGAATTGTTCAAAATATTATATTTTTAATACCATGTTAGTATATGTATGCTTTAATTGGACTAAGAAACTGTTAGACCTACCTCAGTAGATCATATTTCTTAGAACCTAGGTTTCCACTTTATGTCGATCACTTGAATATTACTTTCATCTGGTTCTATAACTAAATTTAATACCAATAGCTATTTTCCATATGAAAATAGACATATTTTATTGTTTTTACATGATGTCACAATCCATTTATGGTTGCATAATATTGACACCTTCTGTAATGCCCCGACCCAAGAATCCTAGAGCCGATGAATTATTACGTATCATTGTCTTGATCACAATAGATCACGTCTCGAAAGATCGATTAGTTTAGTAGCCTTGGAAGTGCTTGATACATTCATAAGGTTTACATTACATCATGAAATGGGAAACTACAACAACATTGATTCCATAGACAACACTGAGATCCCAAAGACTATCCCTACAGGTCACTCATAATATACTTCTTCGCATCTTGGGAAAAATAAAACATAGAAATGGGTGAGCTCAGATGCTCAGTAAGGATAAAAATATTGTGGAAACTTTCATAAATAAGATTAAAAATTAAAGGCAATGTATAAGAATAAAACAATAGTATTTTAAACATGAAATTCAGTATAATATGGTAATGATAAAATCAAATAATTCCATTCACTTATTCACATGGATATTCTACTGGTCGAATAATCACAGGAAATATCAATACCAACTTTCATAATGATGGAATGCATAATGAAAGACATTCATATCCACATAGTCAAGGCCTTGTGCCAAGACTACAAATAATATTTTTTCAAGGCCTTGTCCCAAGACACTAGTTTGTCTCATTAGACCTACCAATGAATCGAGGATCTATAGCGGGCTCCACCCATCACATACTATGTCCAATACATTCCTCATATGGAAAGGTTTAAACATAACATAAACATTCGTATTAAAACGAACATAAAAAATGTCAATACATTATCCATAAACCATGAATGGTATGAGAATAACACCTCCATAGTCAAACATATCAAAAAACCTTCAATATAATGTGGAAGTTTTGTATCATAATAAATCAACTTCAAATAAGCTTAAAATCTAACAAAAGATGTTGACATAGATGAAATCAAAATATTTTTTAGAGAAATATATCTTTCTATTTTGATATCATTTAAAAGTCATATAATTATAAAATAAAACATTTATTTTTAAAATATTCTTATAATATTGTAAGGGAAGCTTCGACGATGTAATAATGGTGGAAAATAGCTGCACCGGCCGTATAAGTTAAAAAACATTCTTACCTTAAATTTGTCGAAAAGGCTCAAAAGTACCTTGTTTGGAAGATGACAGAAAGATTCCTTTATTAAAATCTTATAAAAGTCAAATAGGGGTATAAATGAATTTAACCCATTGTCTATAAAATATTATAATGTTTTGAAATACATTTTTATGAAACATGGATGTGGATGATAAAGAGGTCCCAGCAGATAATTACGTATAAACAACCTCAGATAATGAAGAGATTTTAGAATTAACCCTTAGATTGTATTTTTCCTTGGTCGAGGGTAGGTTAAACCACTGCATAATGGTAAAATACTTGTTATTAAATTATAAAAGAATCATATACATTAATTTGATATCATATATAATCTATTAACATTTCTTTGTTAATAATATCTTATTGTTATCGTCGTTTCGTGTGTTAAAGGATTCATTTTAATTTATATTATTTATTATGTGATTCATATTTGTTATTTATGAGATATATCTTATTCATATCCAGAATTATTTCAAGTCTTTATACACTATTTTTTATCATCAAATGAAAATTAATCTTGAATGGATACGATGGGAAATGAATCTCATCCTGTTCGTGGAGATGGTAATCCGTACGTATGCATGAGCAATAATATCATTCTTTTGATATTAAAATAATATATAATTGGATCATATATCATATATAAAAAATAATTATAATGTTATATTAATTATTTACAATAATTACACATCATTATTATACCCATCCAAATAATAATGTATTCAATAACAATTACTCCACAACGTGGATACAGTAAGCCGTACATACGCACGTATGGTGACATGTCATTAAAATGATGTATAGAATAATGAATATGGTTGGAAAATATTTATAAGAATATCACATTATATATAAGATTTTGTATTTATTATTTTATAATTTAAACAACAATGAAAGAGGAAGTGGAAGAAGAAATAAACTTTAAATAGGTGATGAAATATTTACCTCTTCTTCGGGTTATTCCTTTTGATTTGATCAAAAGGGCTTCTTAAGATAGATTTCTGACTAAAGTAATGCCTCTAGGATTAATGGAGGACACTTTAGAGGTTATTTTGGAAGAATTTGGTCGAGAAAAAAAGGCTTTTAAGGTTTGAATTTGAGGGAAGGGGGAGTTCCCTTTTATAAGAGGGGTGAAGGGCACCTTAGGAGAAGCTAGAAATATTATTTTATAATAAATTCATCTTCGGTTTCTAATGGCTCTAAAATATATTATTTAAATGTTAAGGTGGGTATGGGTCTAAAACCACTCCACCAATAGGTTTTATACAGGTTCGGGTTTCAATATTAACCATATCTTTTACATTTAACTCTTAGTTAGTTAGTTTGGCATTTACCAAGTCTTTGGGTACTTTTATATTATATGGTTAATAAAATTACTATAAACTTCCAAGAGAACCCAAAGTGGTTCATTAATGATACACCTATCATTACATATTTCTTTTTTATGAACTATATATTTTTAGGAATAGAATATCAATTAATAATATAATATTTATTTTAAAAACACTTTTATGTCAATTTTGACACTATTTGTTATTTTTTTTCTAAATTCATAAAGCATTATTACTTTGAAAAAAACACATCTAACCAGTCCTAAAATGTCATGTTAACCTATAAATTTAGTGTAATTCATAAAAATTATGAAATTACATTTAATTGGATATTTATAATATCAATTATTTTAGTGAGTCATTAATTAGGTAATTACTGCATCATCAACGTGTCATAAAAAATTAAATTATTTAATGTCTAGAAAATATAAATAACATACCATTATGTAGGAAATTTTTTAGCTTTATAATTAATATTTACAGTTGAATTTATCTTCTGTGTAACCCTATATTAAATATGTTTTAGTTATTAAACATTGATTTTAACTTTGTTAACTTTTCATTGAATTAAATAATAATAAATGTCCTAATCTAATCCAAGTGGAAAAAAGAGGTTCATATTTTATTCCTAAGGTTGTTTTTGGTCTAATTACATTTATCCAATAGAATTAGGACTTGTTTTAGGGTAATAATAATATCATTTTTACCCTAAATTACAATATTTACTTTTTAACCGTGGTAAATAATTGTAAAAAGTTACATTTCATCAAAAATTATTTTCATCTTATTGAACCAAATTTTACTTACTAAAATCAACCGTGTCTCTCGGATTCCTAAAATTCAACTCACAGAAGCTGTAAAATTACGTTTTATGTAAATTTGTAAAAGCTCCTAGGAGGTGGGTAAAGACGGTAAAAAGTTCAATAAAATTTTTATATATCTAAAGTTATTATAAACTGACTACAGTGAATGAAATTTAATTATATAGTTTCTATGTATCTATTTTAACTAAGATAAATTTAAATAAAATAAATAATTATTTAAATAAAAATTCGTTTTTAAACTATAACTGAGTGTTTGTAACTATTTATCAAAAATTGAAAGTTTGCAGAAAAATACCAAAAAATAATCCAAAGCTAATTTTTATATTCCAAATTCAAAAATTAATTCTATTTTACCAATTTCAAAAAATATAAGTTGCATTTATTGATTTAAAAATAATTCCCTGTTTCAAAACCAAAAATCTTATTTTTAAGAAATAATAACTATCAAAAGATTGACACTTGTTTATGGCCACTTTTAAAGTGAAATTACTTACAATGACCATAATTGGATTAAATGATAAAAATATAATTTAATTATACTTCCAAACCATTAAAATTTGTAATTAAACACTATAAATTATTTTGATTAAAAAAGTTGTTTTCAGTTAAAATATAGTATTTTTCACTATTCACCCAAATATGAAAGTTATCAGAAAAATACAAACAATTTATTGACACTAAATAATTATGTACTGATTCAAAAGAAGAAGTTTATTTTGTCCAATTGAATATATAATAGTTTCAAATATTGGATTTAAAAAGGGTTCTCCATTAAAAGGTGGTAAAATTGCATTTTTTGAAAAATAATTCTTTTATCTGAAAAAAAGAATTTTTTCTTACATTATGTATAAGAAAATAATAATATGGATTCTAAAATTATAAGGACTATATAAAGTTCAAAATTTAGTTAATATTATTCATAACCACTTTTGAACAGCTAGTTTGGTAAGGTGTGGTGTGCTTGAACTCAGTGTTGCGTGTAGTGTAAGTTATTGCATTACTTTGAAAAAATAATGTACTATGAAATATTGGGGTGTTACACCATCCATGATTTGTAGTCTTGACATACAATTAAAAATAAATTTATCATATAAATTTTATATAAAAAGTACAATTCTAATGGATTTAGACCGAACGAACTGGTATAACCAATCGATCCTTATGTGTACCATGATTTTACAATCCATGTATTATCTCTCTTGAATACCCACCACTATATTCAAAGTAACAAGACCCCTATATTTTGATACACATAATCCACTATTGAATTTAAATTGATCTTATCGAACTTATATAAATTTCATATACTACATACTTGTAGGATTTATTATTATCAATTAATAATGTATTACCATCCATGGAGAATATAACACCATCACCATGGTTTTATCCTTTCTACACAGTATGGGCCTATTGATCATTCTCTTTACATACCTCATATGGAACTCGTTCATATGCCAACTATTATTACATCCAAATCATTAACTAAATCCAAGTAAATCATACTCTCACTATCTCAAATAGATATGTGCACCCTATTATATAAATTTAATCTATAACTTGACTATAACATTTCTATCTTAAGGTTTTCTATAATATCCTAAGAAACATTAGGATGATTACCTTAGAGTCACATTTTTCTATCCTCGATGAATGTATATTCATATACTAACAAAAATATTTCATTTAGACACATGTTCTTATGAAAAAATGGATTTCAAGCATACTATAACTCATATAATATATATTTTTCATTATAGTTGGCATATAGTTGTGGGATAATGTCTATATTTTCAAAGCATTTCTTGAAAAATGGATGTAACTTCAATTCATGATTTTTAACCTTAATACCCCGTTTACCTACATCACAACTAAGATGTGTAAGGAAATGAGTGTGTAGTAATAACTCAATGATACATTTTATTGATTAATGTTAACAAATAAGACTCTCTATAGATACTAATTATTAGAATCATATATTTGATTTTTATAAGGTAATGTGAATTTTAGGAATTACTCTACGGTATATTTTATTGATAAATTAATATTTGGTCAAGATATTCTTTAGTATACTATGCCAAAAAATCTCATATATTATAAAAATACATATAAAATACTTCACATTCACATTCCATAAGATTTTAATGGAATCTTATGAAGTATATTGAACACTAGCATACAATTGGAATAATTTACTCTCTCTACTAGAACAAATTATGATATTTTTATGGAGTATCATAATTTTTAAAGGTTTCAT
The DNA here is from genome assembly GCA_963277665.1 of Viscum album. Lineage (NCBI taxonomy): Eukaryota > Viridiplantae > Streptophyta > Magnoliopsida > Santalales > Viscaceae > Viscum > Viscum album. The sequence continues at coordinate 651,570,192 of OY728119.1, forward strand.
TGTCCAAAATAAATAAGTTTATACATTGATAATACCTATGTTGTTTATCTCCATTGAGACTAAATTCCATGATGGGTATATCCTTTATATACACTTTTCAATTTACTTGAAAAAATATTATCTTTCCCAAACTGGTTAAGTAAGTCTTACATTTTATATTCATCAATTATTGTCTATGATTGAAGTACAACTGAACTATTGGTTGAGTATGAGACACCACAAACAACATTAATTACTGAACATGTAATTTATCCATCTGTCAAAAGGAGACATGTGATAAATGTTTTGGTAATACTTAATTAAAGTTATAATAGAATCATTAAACATGGAAATTTGATGGTGGGTGTTTCTCACTTCTGACATAAGAACCACCCTTTATCATCTCCTTATATAATACATCTTACTTTTTGAAACATTTTTATACTTGGTTAATGTATTCAAATACATATTTTTTGTTAGAATATTATATTTAATAACAATGTATAATAAAAACATTACATGTAAATGATGAATATATCTGAAGTAGAAGAAATTTCATTCTTCTTCCATTCAATTCATTTCATTTAATCATTCAATGGTTTATTTCATGCGATGAAAATAACATCTCTACTAATAAATAATTCTTTGATGACATTTGGAAGGTGTCTTTGGCATCAATCCTTCCATTGGCCTTTTCACCTTTTTATTCAACTTGTCCCCCATAAGAACTATAAATTATCTTTCTATAATGTTCTTATTACTAGGAGAACCATTAACTTGATTGTAATGAAGCATTTTCTCCATACTGTTAATTTTAAAATCTTAAACGAAACTAGTGTGATTAGTTAAAAAATAAATAAGATGAGATTTATTATAAGATCATGACATGAGTTTCATATTTACATGTAACCAGTTTAATTATCACCAATTCATATCTTATTTCACTATCTCTTTGTAATATTCTCAGAGATGAGACACCATGTAATATCATCCATATCCTGATGTATTATCCACAACTCACATTGGGTGCTGATGATAGAATTACAACATAACCATCATATGGGAAACACACAAGTCTCTTACAATCATTTTAAACCCTCACTTCTGAAGGTGGAATAATAGGTATTTGGGACACCAATACCTTGAATTTCTAATATTTTAGTATTGTGTGAAATTTTATGTACTACTAACCGGAAACTCATGATGGACATGACATTGACTTTGTAAAATAAATATCGCAGTATATCATGTGGTATTACATTACATTTTCTACAAAAATAAAATCAAGTAGATTAATACTTTTATCAAGATTACGGATTTGGATATTAATAATTATTAAATCATTAAATATCTCAAACTATTTTATAAAAATCTAGCAACTCTATGTACTATAATTGTAAAACTCTATCTATTGAGTATTCTAGCAGCAAGTATCCTTGAATCATCCCTCATATTCTAAATGTTTTGGCTAATCTAATAATTAGAGAGTTCAATATAGGTTTTTTACTGGAGAACCGAACTAACTCATGGGTACATGATCTATTGAGTGAAGTCTCGACTTCTAAAATAATAAATATAATTTACTCAATAGTTTCTTCTAAAGTTGCAACAAGCTTGATTTGACTACCACATTGCTTCCAAATTTATTTATGATAACACATCACTATCATAATAAATACCTATTAGTAAGTGGAACTATCATCATTGGTTGATGAGCACCCCAAATAGTCAGTTTCATACAAATTCAAAAAAATGAAGGAGTTTATGACTTAATATTTCTATCAGGGTTTTATTAATTTCTAATTAACATATAAAGTAATGTTATTTTTTCATATTCACGTTCTATGTGATCACCTTCACAACTGATGATGAAATAAATAGAAAAACATTCATCACATTATAAATTTATTTAATCTATGAATTTTCTATGTTTATTATTTTATGTGATTTTGTTAACTTGTAGATTTAATAAAATAATAAAAAATGCATAAAGTAAATATACAATGAAACTAATCTCGTGAATCTATTATCAGTTGATCCAATTAAACTCAATTGACCAATCATTACATAGTGGTATAATACCTGAGTCGGGACTTGACTTGTATTTGATCTCACATCCCTACCCAATGTGTCATCATTTTGTTTGGAATACCGCCTCATCTCTGCATGGTCAACATCTTATATCATCTTCATCATAATAAATACATAGTCACATGCAGGTGAGAGGGTCTCAAGAAAGTGTAATATACAACAAAACATCACTTGTGGACACGTAGGACCTTATAGATATTAAACAAGAATAAATAATTATTTGTAGAATATATTTTAATTAATTACATGTCTCACACCCAATTAAAATAATTTTTAAATAAATAAATGACCAGACATACATTGGTTGTTATGTGCTCAAGATTAGTCATTTCCCAATTATAAATTATATTGCTATAAATACAAAATTCAAGGTAAATTAAAATAAACTAAAAGTATTATTAACTTAAAATAATTTAATAAATATTATATTTTTATGCATTCAAATAAGTAAATTAATTTAAATACGAAAAAGTTAAATAATTAATTAATTTTATTTTAATACCTAAATTATATTAATTTATTTTTGGAATATTAAAGTATAATATTTTTTAAACCATTAATTAACTATTAATTAATTTAATTTAATACTATAACTTAAATTAATACATTAAATTTATTTTTTCTTATATAATATATACCCAGGCCCTAAAGCCTCATGCATAGTCTGTCCGGATCAGATAAAACTCATACAAGATCGTTTTGGGTCTTGCAAAGCCCGTACATGGATGTTCTAAAATAGACAAGTCCTCTTATGCATGTTCTAGGTCAGAAAACCCATCTTTGTCTACTGAAAGGTTATTTGGGTCCAGTAAAACTCAAAGGATGCATGAAAATGGTACCTAGGATCGGCCCAAGTCAGACGCGCTGATGGTAGGAACAATGTTCGATGCGAGATCTGGAAAAGGATGTCCGACCTAGGGTTGAGGCAGACAACAAGGATCAAGAATGTGGTGATTCCATCTTCAAGGGTTGGCCACTCAGAAAATATCGGAGGAGTACGGCAGTCTAGCTAATGGTCTCCAACTAGATCTCAGAGATATGAGCATGTGGGGGGGGAGGTGGTGCCAGTGACCTCGACCCTAGATCTCCTCGAGGGGGTGACTCACTACTCGCTGGATCTGGAAGATGAGGGAGGAAGGCTACACTTTGGGGATGATGCAGGTGGTCACTGGCTAGTCCCATGTGTAGAGGCCACTCTTATTTTGTGAGTAATCAGGGGAAAGAGAATTCTTTTTTGGAAAAAACACCATATTCCTTAGATGGAAAACACTATAGTGAGTCCTTATTGTCATGCGAACTTTGTTGATGTATACGACAGTGGGAGAACGTTGAAGGGTAGATGAACCACCCATGACATATGAAGAATTTCTCCTCTACTAAATGAGATTAAGATCCCATGTATTTTGTAATCTGAAAAAACTTTTTGTAACATTTTTTATCCACTGAGAAATTCATCCAGATAGAAAGTAATAGAAAGCCCCCCTCTTCTATCATGGACATAAGAACCAATTTCAAACCACATAAATTCTTTATGTTCTCCATTTTAATTCGTTTTTTGTGCGTTTTTCATCTCCACGAAGCTCTGATGTCCCAATAAAGTGGTATCAGAAGGTTCGGGTATGAAATGAAGAAGCAACAACAACACTTTCCAGCCATTGTAAAATTCAAGTTGCTCAATTTTTTTGAGACTATATCCATGAAGATCATGATAAGATGATTCCAATAGGGGATGTGACATAAAAACGGAGCTGAATTGAAGTTGGTAGAGCCCGTCCAAGATTCGGGCAAACATCCGGTGCTATAGTACCCTCATGTCTGAAAAGATGAAACTGTTCACACCGCTGGTGAAATTGTAGATATTTTTTTTCCACTATTTCAGTGAGCCACTTCATTGCCACATCAGTTGTTAATCCAGATCATTGAAACTATTTTTGTCATATCTCAGCCAATCAGAGTCCATTTTCAGCAATGCAAGAGTCGATTTCTGGTATTCTGACCATTACAGACACATATGTATATTTATTTTTTCACAATTATCACTATATAAATGGATGAAAATATAGGTAACATGATTACACATACTGATTTTAATTATGCCATCAGTAAACTGAAAATATAGGATCTTTAGTATATTAACGATTTTTGGAAACCAATAGTGGATACCACTAATCCCAATGCAGTGCAAGTGAAGGATACATCAACAAAAGGTGAAATGGATAATAAGATGTTTTCCGGTATCATGCCTGTTGATGCGAAGTGGGTCATACTAAATAGAAATTATTTTTCCCAAATCAGACAGTGGATCTATAAGAGAATCTTCCAAAACAATTTCCAATGAACATGACCCCTCCGTAATTTATAGAAAATTTGAAAAGATGTAGGCGAGGATAACCATGTAGAACAAATAAAACCAGATATGTCATCTTGTTAACTATAAATACAATAATGGTATTAACGTATCAAGGAACATGAATGAGTTCCAAGGTACTATTGATTAGTTTAATTCCAGAAAAATTATGATTGATGATGAGTTTCAGGCACTATTAATGTCGGTATATTTACTAAAGAGATGGGACACATTAGTTGTGTCGGTCAGTAATTCAACTCAATATGGAACACTTACTATGGAGATGGTGAAAGACAGAATATTGAACGAAGAGCCTTGAATAAAAGATGAGGGACATACACCTAAAAATGAAGCACTTATCACTAAAAGAAAATGGAAGGAAAAATTATAGGAATTATGTAGAGGAATGCAACCTTGTGGTGAAAGCATTTAAATGAGAAAGCGATCATAATCTTGATCCAGATATGACATGAAGTTCCACCACTACGGAAATCCCAGAAACATTATCCAGGAGTATAGAAAGTTGATGGTAGAGTAGAGTAATCAGGATGGTAAGACCCAAAATAATGATACTGTAGTTTTCAATGAAGATATTGCTATTATTTGGGAAGATAACCAGGTCAATCTTATAATCCATGACTTGACATGGGTGATCGATTCTGGTGCCTCCAACCATGTCACTGCTAGAAGATATTTCTTCACATCATATCATTCAGGGAGTTTCAGACATGTGATGATGGGAAATGATGGTGCATCAAAAATTACTAGTACTGGTAATATTTTTCTAGAAAGTAATACTGGATTCAGGTTATTATTGAAGGATGTGATACATGTTCCGAATATTTTCCTTAATTTTATATCCACTATAATGCTATATGATGAGGGATATGTTATTTCCTTCTGTGATAAGAAATTGATGTTTACCAAATGTAACCTGGTAATTACTAATGGAAATAGAGATACTTCCCTTTATATCACAGATGCAAGACTGGATGGAGGAGAAGTAAATGCAGCCATAAAAGATGTTCCCATAAATGTTTAGCACTAGTATATGGGTCACATGAGTGAGAGTGGAATCATAATACTATTCAAGATAGATCTCATTATCAGAATAATATTTACACATCTTGATACTTGTGTTGATTGCATCATGGGAAAACAACATAGAGTATGTTCGTGGTTATAGAACATCCAGAAAAGAAAATGTTTTAAATTTGATTAAGAATGATGTTTTCAAGATGATCACAAACTCGATGAGAGGTTCTATTTATTTTTTACCTTAATAGATGATCGTTATAGAGAGTTGTGGGCATTGCATTTGAAAACTAAAGATCAAGTGCAGGATGTTTTCAAGAAGTTTCATATGAAGTTGGAAAGATAAATAGGAATCCAATTAAAGTGTGTGCAAGAAGACAATAGAGGATAGTACCATGGTACATTTGAGGAGTACAATAGGAATTTTAGCTTCACGCAAGAAAAAACAGAATCAAAAATGCCGAATCATAATGGTATTGCTAAGAGGATGTACAGAAAATTTTTCTTGAGAGTAAGATATATACTCTCAAATGAAAATATACCAAATACCTTTTGGGGGTGGAAATGATGACCACATTTGATCTTATAAACCTTTCTCTATCAGTTCCACTGAACTACAATATTCGAAGAAGTGTGTGAACAGGTAAATATGTGTCATAAAAACACATGAGAGTATTTGGCTAGAGGTAATTTGTACACATACCAAAAGATGAGTCGGGAAAGATGGATGGAGAAGGAATGAAATATATATTTTTGGGATGTAATCATGAGGATTTTGGATACCGACTCTAGGATCTTGCAAGTAAAAGGATCATCAGATGTATATATGTGAGGTTTCTTAAGGATCTGATGATTAAATATTTTGAGAAGATATAAAATGAAGAGAGGTTGAAGTGTGAGGAAATTCTAGTAATTCTATGACCAGTATCACCACAATCAGTACCAGCTAGTACGAGATAGATTCACCACATTGATAAAACATCACTTCCATTTAATAAATATCCATCTTCTTATATGTATCCATAATATGATATTATAAAATAGATTCCCCCTAAATTACATTTGGGTACATCCACTAGAGAATGATAACCAAGTCTTAGGTACTCACCACATGAGTATGTGATGCTCACTGATGGAGGATAGCCATATTTTTATGATAATGTCATCAAGAGTCAGCAGAAGACAAATGGAAGAAGGCTATGCAAGAGAAGATGTAATACTTAAAGAAGAACTGTATATTTATTTGGTGTAATTATCACATGGAAATAAGGTAATCAAGAATAAGTGGGTGTACAGAAATAATAGAGAATATGGAATCTCATAGCTATGCTACAGAGCCAGAATGGTTGTGAAGGAATTCAATCAAAAGAAAGGTATTGAATTTGATGAAATTTTTTTCCTATCATTAAAATGTCTTCTATTAGAGTTGTTCTTGGATTAGTTTCTTGTTTTAACAAATGTATGTCATGAAAACGTTCTTACATGGTGATATTGATAAGGATATATACATTGAAGAACTATAGAAATTTCTGGTGAAATGAAAAATAAAACCCTCTATGGAGGTTTAAGAATTGTTTATATGATCTGAAATAGGAATCAAGGCAATGGTATAGGAAATTTGAATCATTGATGGAGAAAAATGATTACAGCAGGAAAACTACTGATCAATGCATTTTCATTAAGAAATTTTATAATGGTGATTTAATTATATTATTGCTTTATGTTGAAGATATGTTTATTATTGACATTGATATCACCTTGATTGACTGGTTGAAAAAGGATTTGAAAATTTATTTTGAATTGAAGGACTTGGGGGACACTACTCAGATTCTTGGTATGAAGATTACTCATGACAGGAGGAATCATAATATTTGGATATCCCAAGATAGGTACATTGAGAATATTATTGAAATATTAAATATGATCAAGGAGAAACTAGGTAGCACTTCACTTGAGAGTCATTTCTGGATCACGATAGGTTAGAGTCCATCAAATGTGGCGAAGAATGAAGATATGGAAAAGGTTCCTTATCAGTCAGCAATTGGTAGTCTTATATATGCCATTGTATGCACCAAACTAGATATTTCTCAAAGTATTGGCACTGTTATAAAATTCTTATTAGATATAGGAAAGGAGAATTGGATAGTTGCCAAATCGATATTGAGGTATCTCCAAGGTACATCTAGTAATTTTTTATATTTTGGAAGTGATAAACCTGTTTTAGAAGGATACATGGATGCATATATGGAAAGAGATGTAGACAAAAAGAAATCCATATCTGGTTACCTAATGTCATTTCAAGGGGATCAATCACATGGAAATCGTGGATTTAGATGTGTGTAGCCTTATCCACTATAGAAGCAGAATATATCACAGTAACTAAAGTATACAAAGAGATGTTTTGGTTGAATAAATTATCACATGTTCTAGGACAGAGTCTAGAGAAATATATTCTGTATTGTGATAGTCAGAGTGCTATTCATCTCAGTTAGAACCAAATATTTTATTACAGTTCTAAACATATTGATGTGAAATACCACTGGATTTGAAATTTAATATATGAAAGATTGTTGAATTTTGAGAAAATCCACATCAATGATAATGTGGAAGGCATGATGATGAATGTTCCACCGAAAGATATTCTAGACGTCTGTAGGGGGATGAAAGGTCCATCTTCTACCCCAAATTGGTTGTGAGGGGGGATTTGTAGGGGAAAATCCCATTTTGGGAGTAATTAGTGGATGCAGAGTTCTATTATTGGTAACAAATACATATTCCTTGGATGAAAACCACTGTATCAAGTATTTATTGGAAAACGTCTTCTTATGGTGATTCCAGGTGCGAGATAACATTCCTGTGTAGATGAACCACCCTTGACATTTGAAGAATTTCTCCACTACTAAACAGGATTAAGATCCCATGAATTTTGTAATCTAAAAAACCCCTCTATAACATTGTGTATCCTCTAAAGAATTCATCTAATGAGGAAGTAATAGAAAGGCCCCCTCTTCTCCCATGGATATATTCATCATTGGCGAACCACATAAGTATTGGCATGTTCTCCATTTTTCTTCTTGTTTTTTTGTTTTCATCGCCATGATGCACTTCTTCCCCAACACCATTCCCTTATGGTTGTATGTGAGGATCATTGAGGATAACCATGGGAGGGGAGTGGTGAATGAGTAGGAAACCAAGGCTTTACAGAGTTCCTGGAGACGAGGTGGGTAGTTGCGCTGCTTCTATGGCTTAGTCAAATGGGGTGGACGACTCCAGATCAAAGAAGAGGACACTCGAGACTATAGAATTTACCATAGGAGGGGGGGTCTAGCCGATGGGTGGCCTTGGTTGTGAAGGAGGAGACCCCTTGGACTGGGGAGGTTCACCAAAGGAAGGTAGAATCATTGGGGTTCTGGCCGGTGGTGATGGAAGGAAAGGGTGGACAGATGGGGAAGGAGAGAGAGTGTGGAGGGTCCATATTCTAGAAAAACATCCATTATATAAATACTCAACCCCATTAATTAATTAAAAATATTTTTTATTTTAAATTACTCAACTTTCTATAAGGATTTTGAGAGGTATTATTTTTATGATTTTGTCCGTGACTTTTGAGTTCATGGTGCTAGAATTAGTCTCCAGAGATTATCAATAGGCATTTCAAATAGCATAATATTTTAATTTGGTTTTTCTTTTGATGGTGGAAAAAATTGTCTCTGACCAGAAGGGTTTCAGTGGTCAAATTTTGAATTTTGTTTTGTCAGAATTGAGCATGATGACTAGAACCACCATATATAATAACACGATCAAATATTGATATATATCCTGTTCTACCAACATTTAGTATCTGAATGATTTAAATCCAGAAAATACTATTTTGATCCATATTTGTTTTTCTAGATGGTCGTAACATGGCCATCCAATATTGGATCGACCTGAATGTTATTTTTTATTAATTTGCATGAAAATGAAAACAAAGGAAGAAAGTCCTCAAGGAGGATGAAATAAATGGAGGCCAAGGGAATCCACTTGCACCAAACTAATGCACTCTAGGGGAGATAATGAAGGATGTCATAAATCACAAGCGTCTCCTCCCACCCACCCAAATGGGCAAGTCTATCGTCGTAAAGTTCAACTCCAACCAACTATGGTGAATATTCCTCCCTTGATCAGATTCTGCCATGCATCTCCGGATGAGGTAGACCAGCTCCCATGGGATCCCACGACAGCCTTGAAGCGCCTTAACTAGCACCTCAGAGTTAGACTCAGCCTCAGTGATATGCAACCCTCTCCTTCTGCAAACCATATGCCCAGAAATAATGGAACAAACCTCATCACCCAAAGAGCTACCTGGGCCATAGAAAGCACTAAAGGAAACAAAAACTAGGCCCCAACTATCCCTATGAATTCCACCGACTCTCATGTCCCCTTCCAAATAGGAGCCGTCAATATTTAGTTTCAATCCATGTCTCGGCGGTTGCCACTTTACCAAGGATATGCTTCCCCTACTCTGCATGAATGGGCGATTGATAAGATTGAAAACCGTAGCCGATGCTAGCCCACCTTTGATGAGCGAGGGAACCTCCATGATAAGAGAACATAGCCGAATATGAACGGACCACAGAGAGAAATGGACTCCGAGATGAACCAAATTTTGCGCCTCCCAGATGATCCAAAAAATGGCGATCAGAATGACCATCCTAACGATGTGTTCCATATCTCTGTTATTGGTTACTGTGAACCATGCAGACACAAACTCAGGAAGAGACAGGGGATTGTTAACCGGGATCTGAGGATGAGTGAATAGTGACCAAAGGTGAGAAGCCTATTGGACTTGGAAGAACAGGTGTGTCGTCATCTCGAATTGTGGGCTCACACAGCAGTAGCACCGAGAAGAAATGTGAACACCCTTCTTCTGTATATTCTCCTTAGTAGGAAGAACCCTGTTAAAAACCCTCCAAAAGAGTATGTTCATCCTTTTGGGGATCTCGTTGCACCAGATAGCCGGAACCCACTCCTCCGTGTTACGATCCCGTTTAAGAATCCTCCTGTAAGCGCCGGTATTGCACCTACCCGAGCTAGTCTCTGAAAAATAGCATAAGTATGGGCCATCACTCATTACGATACCATCAAACTGGTTCATTAGGATCGGGTTTAGGGCCTCATGAATAATATCATAATGATCAAATGAATCTCAGAAAGAAATATTGGAGTGCGGGCAACCCAGATAAGCAAGAACCTCACTAGCAGAGTTCGAGTTCCAGAAGCTAATGTCCCTGTGGCCTACAACCCACCTTGTGTAGCTGGACATGGTTTCAAGATGATAGAACATGCATTTGGAAAAAACCATGGAACCATGAGTGACAGCGGCCCCTTGCCATCTGTATCGCATGTTAAGAAATTTTTCCCAGAGAGTCTCCATGACAATGATTTCCCAGGCCATATTCACTTGTAAACCGAGGATGGTGTCTTGAATATCATGGTGTCCAACACCTCCTTCCTCCACCGGGCAAGCCAGCCGCTTCCATGATGCCCAATGGCATTGCCCTTCCCTCGTTGCATCCAACAGGATGGTATTCAGGAACTTTTCCATCCTATCCACAGTACCTCTTGGTGGCTTGAAGATGGAGAATGAGTGTATGGGGATGGACATGAGGACGCTATTAATTAATATAAATCACCCTCAAAAAGAGATCATCTTGTTATTATATCTGAAAATCCAACCCAATAGGTGCTCTACAATATCATTTAAGTGGTGTTTCCTAATGCATCCATAAGAGATTGGCACCCCAAGATACAACATCGGAAACTGCTTCCTTCTACAACCAAGAATTAGCTGGATCTCCATGTGTCTTCTCTCCGGGCATTTCTCTGGGATAAACACATGGATCTTCACATTGTTAATATTTTTCCCACTAAGTCTGGAATAGATACAAAAAATGTCCCTGAGGTGGGACAAGGATCTCCGTCTTCCATTTGTGAACAACACAATATCATCAGAAAACATCAAGTTGTAGATACTAAACGTGTTTCCTCTTCCATGGAAAGGTTTCAACTTGCCCTCAGCTAAGTAATAGTTCAAGTTTCTATACAAGGCATCCTGGGTGAGCACTAACAGAAATTGGGATAGTGGATCTCCCAAACAGACAACCATAATGGACTCAAAGAAACCAAAGCATTTTCCCAGTAACGAAACCAAAAGCCAAGGTGAGGAATAACACCCGAAGCAAATGTCGTGGAACCAATCTTGGAATCCCATCTTTCTCATGACACAAATGATAAAACTCCATTCAATTTTGTCATAATCCTTATTTATATCCAGTTAGAAGATAACATTGGATCCCACCATATGTTTGTTGATGTCATGAATCAGTTCTCTAGCAATACCAATCGCTCCTTGAATGCTCCGGACCTTGATGAACCCATGTTTCTCCTTTCAGACCACCTTAGGAATGATCCTAGAGACTCTCCTCCCAATAACCATGGACAAGATTTTATAATACATGTTACAAAGACATATCAGCCGAAAGTGATTGATGAGCTTAGGATTTTTGATTTTCGGAATAAGAACCACCATTGAGGAGGAGATACCCTTATTCAAAGAACCACCACCGAAGAAGTCCTGCACCGCCTCAACAACATGCGGGCCAACAAACTCCCAAGATTCTTTATAGAAGGATACCAGAAACCCATCCATGCTAGGTGCACTGTCCACTGACATACTCAAAAGTGATTCTCTGATCTCCTGTTCCTAATTAATAGATGAAAGATAGTATTTCTCTGAGTCATTAACCAGAAGAGGCAGGCAGCTCAAGAACCCATCACTATCTGCGACATCCCTCTCAAAGCTGGAAGAGGTTTCCCCCACCAGAAGACCCTCAAGGTTATCCAAGGCCATACTCCCCACAATACCCACATATAATGTGAAGTAGATGTCCTCCAGTCTTAGATTCATCTTCATTCTTGTCCTCTACTTGATGCACGCCTAAAAGAATGCATTATTACGATCTCCTACTCTTAACCAACTAGCCTGAGACATCTTCTTAAAAACTCTCTCCATTTCTATGATCATCTTTTCCAGAAAGATCTTCTTATCACATAGGATATCAAAGTATCACTCCTCCAAATTATTCAGAAGGGATTCCTCCATTATTTCAACCTCCATTTGCATGCTTTCCACCCCATTAAAATCCCCCAGTTTCTTAGTCGACCATCTTTGAATATCCTTCTTCCGTATTTTGAGTTGATTCATCAATACATCCCAAGACTATTTACCTTCCTCCTTAAGCCATGAGTCTTTTAGAAGTTTCATGATGCTCATATCATGATGTCATTCACTAGAGTAATGGAAGGATGCTCCCACCACTGCTTCGCGTCAGATTTCAACAAGCAGAGAAGCATGATCAGAGAGCATGTGTGTGAGATGCATGATAGAGGTTTTAGAGAGGAGATCTAAGCCCAGCATGTTAGTGAGACATATGTCCAGGCGACTCCAGATGTGATCCCACCCCCTGCGGTTATTGCACCAGGTCTATTTGGACCCCGTAAAACCCAAATCCAACAGTCCTACTTATGCAATAAACTCTTGGATCTCTTGTCTTCTTTCATGTTTAGTGCAAATGCCTCCCCTTTTCTATGATACATCTAATATAGAGCTAAATTTGCCTCCCACAAACCATGGTAATGGTCCAGCAAGAATGTCTTGAAGATGACTCCATAATTTGTTCCTTTCAATACTCTACGTACTCGCGTAAACAAAGGAGAACAAGATAATAGTGCTAATAATAGAGATCCTAGTGCTGATGCATTGTGGCATCTAGTTAACAACCTCTACTTAAATGGTGCTCCTCCAACATATCCAAATCTGGGAGTTGATAGGTCCCCTGTGAAGGTAGTTGGGAATGCCAAGATTTTTTGCAAGCCCCGGTAATTTATCAGAGTTTTGCTTCGGTTCCAGAATAACCAACAGGGATGACTTCGTCTTCCTACCTTCCGATGCCAAAAAATCATGCTTGGATTGTGCTCCCAAACCACACACATTCCAGATAATGGGGGAAAACATTACAAGAATCCCTTTCAGACCTTAAGAAGAAAGGGGGTTTGATGTTGGGGTGGAGCGAACAAATCTTTCTCCTTCACCTTCGACCATGTGATTGGATCTGGAAAATCATCTTCACACCTACCCAGCTTCGGTGAGCAGATCACCTTCTTAAAAGAGAAATCCTCATCCTCCAGAAGAGACTCCCTTTTAGAAGAAATAAAACCAGATGGATCAGTCCCCAATTCGCCCTACACCAAGGAGATCAGAAACCTTCGTTGTGGAGAGGAAATAGAGATCAACAATTCTTTATCGACTCATTTAGGCAAGCCACTCGACCATCTGAGATCATCCAAGGACAGTGTAAGGATGATAGAAAAATAACTAAGTAACATCTCCAACGAGAGATGGGTCGAAACATGGACAGGGGGGAGGCGGAGGCAGCATCCTGGACAGACTTCTGGATGATAAATCAATGCACAACTCTGGATCCCGCCGAGAAAAGATTCCCACATGTTGGAGAGGACATGGGTCCTGCCCAGACAGCCCTGAGGACCAGGTGATAAGGTCAGAGGGATACGAGGAAGCAACCGACATAGGAAAGACTATGTCAGAGGAGGTTTCCATACACCCTGTCTCTTTATCATGGGAGCCGTCCAAAAATTTTGAATTTGAAATCGAAACTGGGAATACGGAAAACTACTCCGGCACCTTTCCACTCAGATCAGGTGGGTCCTGACCCGACTTCTCATCCTCACCCTGACGAAAGGGGCCCGCCACCACCCTTCATCCCTAGAAGATTAACTCCAGGAGGCCATGCATACCACAAAAGATGCAAAAACACGATAGACGATGATAGAATATTATCTGCCTCTAGGAGAACCCATCATTAGATTTCAACAAGACCATGGATGGTCGCTTCACTCCTAGATCCAACTCAACAGAGATAAGCGGGTTGGCCGACACCTGAAGGCACCGAGTGTTGGTATTTGCGTAGAGAAAGGACCCCAGCGAGCTCCCAACTTCCATCAATATGGCCAGATATTGAAGCCGAAGAGGCAAGATCGAAAGAGATAACCACACAACATCAGAGGAAGATTCACGTCTGAAATGGAAATCCCACGACCACCTGGTGAGATAAAAATTCCAAGATCCACAACTCCTAGTCTTCATAGACCAAGCCCTCAAAAAGTTCTCTTTAGACACAAGGTGGATATAGAAGTCGGCCCTTGAAACCTCAGAAACCACATCCGGGTGAGATAGATCCCAGGAATCCACAACGATATGGAAGAAGGACAACAAAGTCTTATTACAGCCAAACCGAGCCACAAGGGTCAACTCATGGAAGGCCTCCACCTCCTGGAGTTCCTTGTTAGAGAGGACCTCCATAGGGACCCCCTCCACAAGTTTGGGGACACACCGATCCACCACAATCGGTGGAGTCTTAGGAAGAGGCACAACAACAGAAGAGGCACCAGTGCTACCCTGGGAGTTCCCACCACACAGAACATCCCTGAAGGATGTCTTTGGAAACCCTCCTAACCTAGCCCTAGCCTCGGAATCCTTCGAGACTGCAGAGTCCACCGGCACTGAGGGAGCCCCATAAACATGTGTTAAAATTTAATGGGACTGATTTACATCCCTCTATGTAAAATTTAATTCTAATTAAATTTTCATAGCTTAAAAATTCCACTTGATCATTCTGATATTAATTGTTGGAATCAGGTCACCTAGTAGAAGCTGGTTGGCCGGAAATTTAAAAATTTATCACTATAGTGACAGAACTTGTCATCTCTAGAAATATGAGCATAGATACCATTTTAATATCTTGTTTGAATTAAATTGAACATGGAATTTAAAGATGACAAAATATCATGTTCAAAATGAATTCTGCTCGACTACAGCTCATCGCTGGTGACCGTTTCTCAAAGGATCCGAATTTGAACACCTCTAGATCATACACACATGCATTAAGAATCCATGTGAACATCATTATTCGAATTCCAAGTGCTAGTGCGGATCTACGATGATCACTTAGACATCATTATGATCACATGGATCCTCTTGCTTCGATCATGAAGGCATACATTGATCGAATATTTGGAGATATATTTACTCTCTTTTGGATACGGGAAGAGAGAGAAGGTCTCCTTATGTTGGCATGAATAGTCCATGGAATGAAGCACATCTCCCACTAATATAGTAGATTGAAAAATATACACTGATAGGGTCCCCCCCTAAATTTAATGTTCACTAAATAATTAATAAATTATTATTATAATGAACTAAGAATCATCATAAATATTATTTATATTTATCAAAAACCTTTAATATATATTAAATATATTATGTGATAAAACCGAGTCATTAAATTGACTCTTAATTCCTGCTAATGTTTAATGAACTAGGAATATTAAATTAATATTTGTTCGTATAATATTTATTCTTGAATTTATGTAAATCAATGTAAATTCATTTAATAAATAAATTCATCCCAGATATTCATACCTGAATAATAATGAATTTATTTATTTATCTCTGACTTATAAAATTTAAATCACTTGGACCTTGTGGTGGGGCCACTACTACAAAACAGGTCTTTAAGAATGTTGGTCTTTATCAGTGCTATATCAAGTGCAAATAAAGTGTACCATTTATCGATGGTTTTTAGCGCTGAAAAAAGGTACCCTTTATTAGCGCTTTTTGACAGCACTAATAAAGGTCCCGAATCAAATGAAATAATTTAACAAATAAAACCTAAAAATGTGTTAATTTTAAAAAAAATTAAAAAATATATTAATTAAATAGTTATTGATAAAAAAAATAAATTGAATATACAATATATAAATCATAAATACTAATAAATAGTATATATTAAATATATAGATATGTAAAATCAATGCAATTAAATAATTAAAAAAATAAAAAATAAAAATGTGTGAGTGGAGAAAAATATAAAACATTCTATTAATTAAATAATTATTGATAAAAAGGATTAAATTTAATAAATAAATATATATATATATGTATTATAAATATTAATAAATAGTATATATTAAATATATATATAAATTAATGTATTTATGATTTCCTAAAATATGATTTATATAATAAAAAAATATTCTTTATTTACATTAAATAAGTTATATATTTAGTGAAGAATGAATTATAATTAAAAATTAATATGAATTAAAAATACTAACTAATTACATCGAGTAATTGAAAAAATTGAGTGTCGTTTGATTTTTCAATTTAAAATAAAATCAAAGATGTGTTATATTGATTTCACATGCATGTATCACATTAATGAATTTTAATATACAACACACAAAGAAAAATATTTTCTCAATTATTGAAATCTTATATAGAAACTCATACACCCAATATTTATGTAATTTATTCAAATTTTAGTATTCATTTTATATTTTTTTATAACATGATATATTAAATATATTTTGTCTTTAATCGGTAAATTTTATTTATTTAGTTTAAATTCCAATAATATTAGTATTAATTCATTTTTAATATTTGATATTTGTTATTTTATTTTTATTTTTTGGGAATTCAAACATTTTCTATTATTTAATTATACATATATATATACTTATTTACTATATTTTAATACTTTCAATATGTATTCATATTTATTTCAGTATATATTAATATATTTTTTAAAATATATATTTAATTAACAAAATTTTTCCCATTATTTACTATTATTAAAGTGTGCACATTTTTATTTATTCAATTTCACTATTTTTAAACATGCATGCAATTAAGATTATATAATCATTAATAATGTTAAATGTATATTTTTCAATATGTACATATAAATATATTTATAAATTTATATTTAATATATTTATATATTTATAATTTTATAATTTTTGATAAGTAATTTTTTTAAAAGTATTTATATAATTATAAATAAATAGATATACATATTTAAATAATTATAAATTTATTGTAAATTTATTAAAATAATGAATATATTTAATATTTTAAAATTTAAATTTATATTTATATATATTTTTTTAAATATATATCTATATAATTATATAAATATATACAATGATATAAATATATATATAAATAAATTAATATATAAATATTCCTTTTTTTAAAATATTTATATAATTATATATTTAAATAATTATAAATTTTTAAAAAATATATTAAAATAAATAAGAAATTATAACAAATATATCCTAATAACAAATATATTTACAATATATATATATATATTAATAAAATAAATAGTTATAATTATAAAAATATATATAATGATTTAAATACATTTATAATTAAAAAATTATAATAAATATCCTTAAATAATGAATATATTTACCACATTAATATTAATATATACTTAATAAATAAATAAAACTATAACAATATATAATGATATAAATATATTTATAATTATAAATAAATAATTATAAATATTTATAAAAATATATTGATAAATGCATATTTACTATATTTATAAAATTATTTATATAATTATGTAATTACAATAAATAAATATATAAGAATATTTAAAAAAAATTATTTACAATTATAATTATATATCCTTTACCAATTCTAAATAGTTAGCGCTGATAATGATTCATTTTATCAGTACTTCTTTAGTGCTGATAAAGATGGACATTTATCAGCAATTATTAATTTAGAGCTAATAAAAGGGATATTTATCAGCGCTTTTTTGGAAGTTCTAATAAATATGTCCCCCAATCTATTTAATAACCCAATCCATGACTGAATATGTCAAACTTTGTCAAGATATCAATAGAATCCACCTCCCACCAGTGCTCCTCCACAACAAATCCATGATTGAATCAAGTCTCGAATGAATCCCAGGATCAAATCCAATGATCGAATGAATCAAGGTTCAAAGAATCCAAGGATCAAATGAATCTAGGAATTTGTGTGGGATATCTCTATTTATCTCAAAAGAATGAACACTTCAATCTATAGTATGTTAATTTTATCCTCCTCTACACTCGTTTTTTTTTGTCTGATGATATATTTTTCCATTCTTTTGTTCATTATATCCTGATATTCAACATCCATAACTGATTTCCCTTATGGAATGAATTTCTAATTGGTGGTTTATATGATTTTGGGTATTTGTTGACCCTTTATGGGTTTCTCTTACTTTCTCGTAGCTTATTAAGGCTTCCACGCACTGATTCCATATAATCTTGTAGGTAGCCCCATTCACATTCCTTTAAATATGGAACCATTTATGCTTGCAAATTTTAAATCCATGTTTTTATCTTAATTTAATTATATTATAATTATCTATGATGGGGTTATGGATTTTTTTGATTTTTTCATTAATATGGAAGGATATTTTCTTTTTTATAAATGTTTTAAAAATCCTTCCTTGGAAACAATGCACACAAAGTGTGTTAAAATACCACCCATGGTTTTTTATTGTATAAATGGTAATGGATTTTATTTAATGATTTATTATGAATTTTAATGAATTAACCTTATGTTTTTATCAAGTATTTCAATGAATTAGACTTCCTTTGGATATTTTCAAGATTCTTTTTATGTTAGAAAATACATGGATGTATTGTTTCCATTCATTATCATAAATATTTTAGATGGGTTTCATATGGAACGTTTTATGTCTTATATCATATTTTCAAAGGTAGTAAGATATGTTTGATATGTTTTTCCAATTAGACTATCAATCTGAACATGATTTTAAATCATGAATAAATTAGGTTCCACATATAAGTCTACCTATATAAAGACATGACATGGTTTAGAGAGATATATCATAAGCCTCAACACATGAAAAATGTTATGAATTGACATCAACTATTGTGGGAAAGAAAAATGGTAATACACCTTTCCAATATTTCCAACAACATTACACATTCCCTCATATATTGGTGTTACCTATCCCAATTTTCCAATCCATTGGGGACCCAATCGATTTGAAACTCTCAAAATAACTTGGTCACTAACTAAAAATCCCAAAGGGTGTCGATGATGATCAGTATAAGATTTATACCAAAATTGATCCTTCGCCATTCTCTGATGAATCAACTGAATATTTTCTATTATCACTTACATGAAACTAAGACCAACCAGGGAATCTTAACCAATATCCGACAAATATAATAGAGATTTACAAGGTCATCCATAAAAGGACTAAGAGGGTAATATCTTAAAGGAAAACTCAACAATTCTCATGTGGCCATCCAAAGGTACATAGAGTTAATGAATTCAAGAATGAAGCATGTATTTAAGAATATATATATATATACTATTCTATTTTCCTATCCGTATGTCGACTATATGTCATGATAAAACTAACCAAAGATCCCATCACTTCTAAGTTGGACATCCAAATATTAGAAATGAATCAATGATCTCTATCAAAAACTACACTATATAGAACTCAATAAAATATAATGATATCAGACACATACAGAAATAACATGTCCTCAACATTGGTTGTTTCATGAATACGAATAATGCTAGGTGATTTGGTATGCTGATTGATCAATAACTATATCAGTTTATTCCTTGAAGGGGTATGAATCAACCCAACCACAAAGTCCATTGAAATATCATCCCACTTCTAAGTTTTCATAGAATGAGTATGAAGAAGACCTAATTGTTTTTTGTTCTTAGGCCAAACCCAATAAAAGGTATAATAATTGGAGATTAAACCATTGATATCTCATCTCATACATGGCCACTAGAATTATTTTTGCATAAGACAGAACATCGTCATCAAGAAATGGCATACCACCCCTTAGGAATTATGGAAATTGTCCATTATTAATTTCTCATTGGTAAAGTTATTATGAATTGTCTTCATAATCATAGGACACCATTAGAATATAAAATCCACTCATCGAAGATCACTCCATTATAAATAGAGTCTCTAATTCCATGAAACTCATCACCACGATGCTATTCATGAAGAACTACCTTTAGAAAGAACTAGGCCATTTGAATGATTTTTTAAAAAATATCAGTCACATCCTCTTGAAATCCCAAATTAATATGAGAAAAATGACTTCATGTTCTACTCTTATGATTATTTTTTCATGGTTTGGATCATAATTTTCCGACACAAAGCATTGTCAATGTCATTCCTCATACAAGGGTGTAGGAAATTCCTAAATTAAAATATGAAGGTATTACACCCATCGCGTCTGATGGGGATTGAAATATTTTTTTCATAAGATAAAACATAAGATTTGGTGATAAAAATATATTCTAAAACATTATATAAAAAGGTAATGTTACCAACACTTAATAGAAGGAATGAAGTATGTGATTTTGAGATCATGAGTAAACCATTTTTTTCATGTGGTCTAAGATTCTGGGAACCATTGACCACTATGAGATCACCATACATGATTATGTAGTCCAAACATGAACTTGATGAATCCTAAAATACTAAATATCCCTTTCCAGTCTCTGGAAGTGTCAACATTGGAATAAAATTAAATTTTTTTTCAAATTCATAAAAATAATTCTGACATTTTGAATCCAATAAGATCATTAATTCTTTCTGAGTATGTGTGGTAATCGATGAAGCTAACCATAAAAAATAATTAATGAACGAGCAATAATTTCCCATTAAACCCAAGAAACTATGAATCTAAAAAAAATTTGTTTCTATTTCCATTTTATACAATATTTATCCTTCTTTGGATTAATTAAAATACCATGTTATGAGACCATGTGTCACAAACAAAATCACTTCTCAAATCCAAATATTATAATTATATAGTTTTTTGTATTGAATATGATCACTATAATTCTCTAGAACCACACTAAAATAACACATATTATCTTCCTTTGTTTTTGACTAAACCAAGATATCATATAGAAATAACACCATGAATTAATTTAGATATTCCTGGAATATTCTGTTCACCAGTTCCATAAAAACAATCTAATGATTTTTCATACAAAAATACGTAACAAGGTACTCATAATGGCCATACATACATCATAAGGTTTTCTTTAAGTTATCAGAATCTTTGATTCAATATTAGCGATAATTATAATAAATATCAATATTCAATAACCATTTAATCCCAACTAAATCACCAAAAAAATCATCAATTCGAGAAATATGGTAATTTTTTGATGTGAGTTGATTTATTTTTCTAAAATCAATGAAAAGGAAAAGGTTCCCATCATATTTCATCATAAAAATCACTGGTTCCACGCAAGGAGACACATTTAAAATAATGAAGCATATATCTAGAAAATAATTTGACTTAGTCATTAAGTCATTTAAATCATATTTTTTCATATAGTAAGAGGTGATAATGATTGGATGTGTATCTCGTAACAAGTCAATAGAAAACTCTATCACCTCAGTAGAAATTAACCATAAAATTAAGATGGAAATGCATTGGGAAACTTGTTAAAAAATGTTGGAAGATCACTAATCCAATATTATTTCTCCTAGTCAAAAGAAAACAATGATAACAATCTTCCAAACATTTAAATAGGTGGTATATCTCTACTATACATTAGGTCCCATTACCCCTTAAAAACATGACACATAATAATAGGTCATTAAAGGAGACCCACCAAGTATTATAGTTAATCATGGAATTATGTTAATTTAACTAATCCATCCAGAGAATGAAATCCATAGGTTTCATATCAAGAATGATAAAATCCCAAATTATCTTCATCTTTGATAGTGAAAAAGAATGAGAATGGCATTAGACACGCTACTCTATATTCTTTTTAAAGGGAATAATAATATCCATAACATAAGAAATAAGCCCCACAAGAAGTATCAGTAGGTTAAAAATTATATTTTAATCAAAATAATGAGATGCATCAGCACGAAATAGATCAGTCACTAATGATGTAGCTATAGCGATGAAACCTCAAACAATCATTGAACCCACATAGATTCCTCTAGATAATCATCCACTACATGAACAAGATTCATTATGGATTCCTATGGGTAAAATCTCTTATATATTGAAGTATATATCTACACCATAATAATTTTGGTGTGGATGATCTAAGGCAACTAAGAAGGTAAAACACATGAAATAACTTCTACAGGTTTCCTGAGTGACAACCCAAAAAACATATATTTGGTTCCTTTGTACAAAATCGCATTGAATTCATGATATTATTACATATAAGTAAAGTCAATGATTGTTTTAGATAGAATACATAAGGGTTGTATGATGTCATCTATAATGATCTTCCAAAATACATGTCTTGTTTCCTATTTCCTTTAATGGAACTAAGAAAATGTTCACTGGGATTATGAGGAAATCCCGCTAACCATACCTTACCTACCAGGTCATGATCCACCATCAAATATCTATCATAATAATCCTCATAAGATTTGATATTCAACATGAAAACCCAGTTTTAAATTTCATATTGAATACTAATCTCTAATATTTTGGTCGTCAACTTCTATTTGATACTTCCTCAAGGGGAAACTAAATAAGTCTAGCAAGTCAATTTTCATACTGATTCATGGTTGAATCGTCTTCCTGGAGGTTGATAAATTCAATAGTATTACCCAAAAACATAAATTATGGATATAAATATTGATTGAAAATATGTCTGAATTATTTCTACACTAAGAATTAATATTTATTCATAGTAACCATCGACTTCCACCACCCTTTATGGGACCTTCAAGATGGAGGGTATTAGATTATATCTTTATTTAATCTGATGTTTCCAAAAACTAAAAATATAGATTTTCTTTTTAAACTAATCCTCTCCCTCTAAAGGATCATTCAATCCTTGGAAAGATGGTGGTTTCTGTCAAAGAAGTTTCTATGCCTTATCTAGATTTTCTCTTTGAGGTTTGACTACGGGATTCTGAATAGGAATGATTGAAGATGCATATCAAAGAAATTGTAATACACACACCACTATCTCAATAATTCTCAGGTCAACTGGAGGGTTGAATTACTATGGTTCCCTAGTATCTTTCTCATACATCCGGTTGAAAAGTATTCTTAGGGGAATGGTACTACGCAACCTCAAAAGGAAACACAAAAACATAAATAAAGATACTTATTTCATCAAATCAATCCAAGGATACATGAAAATAAATTCCACCTCATAAAATTTATTTTCTAGGATTTTAAAATAACAATATCATGTTTCAAGAAAGGATAAAATTAGATCAATTTATTCCTTAAATAAACTTTTCCAAAACACAAATGGTGACTCAAGGCTCTCTATGATGAGTATTACCAATGAAATCACTAATGATGTGCCCCATAACTCTTGAAAATCCTACCACATGAATACTAGGGAATCCTAGACTACATACCAATGTTAAATAGAGACACACAACTTCACCTTTGATACAATTTTTTCCCATACAAACCCAAATACCCCAGTACATAGGTTCCCGTGGTAGCACTAACATATGTTGAAGGGAATTCCCAATCCCCATGAGCTAGTGACAAGAACCTTGGAATCTAAAAAAAGGTCAAAACGAATTCTTTCACCATAATAAAAATAAATCAATATAGAAGAACTAAAATAATATCCATGAATAGATTCTAAGAAAACATTCCTCAAGGATAAAAACCCCACAATAATATAGATAAAGATCAAAATGGTACATCATCCAAATAAAATGCACAATTTACATCAATATAATGTCACAAAAACTCTATGTAACAAGTGCATCATAACTACACTGGTAACCTCTATCACCCAATATATCAATCGATAAGAACACCGACCAACTTAAAGTAGTGATTTCCCTTTTTCTGGGATCTAGCATAATATAATCTACAAGAACTGAAATGAAAAGGTATGATGTGAGTAAAATAGACCTATATGATATCACTATATGTTTGATAAATAGTTTCATGAAAAATAAACCATTTATTATTAATTTTAAATAAGAAAAATACATGGAAAATAATTTCCACACATTTTGTCAAACAAAATTTCAAATCAAGAAGATGAAAAAATATCAGAAATAATATTAAAAAAACATTTTCATTTAATAAAAGGGAATGAATAAGTGAGTACATTAAACATTATATTGTAATAATCATATCCAAACAAATCACTAAGGTCATATTCCATGAGGTTTGTTAGTTCTTATTTCTTGGGTACTCATTCTAATCAGTTATTCAATCATGGCTCAATGTTTTCACATGTCCCTAAGGATCATGCAATCAGAATAAAATCAGTCAAAAATCCTTCAGAAAACCATTATTCTATATTTGGTTTAGCTAGAGTTGATATCATTAATCCATTTATAGGGGGTCAATGTCATAGTGTACTTGTTCAAGTCGCCCAATAAGTACACAAGATCACACGTTCATTCAATCAATAAATCAATCAATAAATCATGGGAACACAATTTATTTAAATTCAATTCATCATTCACTATTTATATTCCCAATTTTATGTATCTATATTCCATTTAAATTTCAGAACCAATCTATTGATT
The DNA here is from genome assembly GCA_963277665.1 of Viscum album. Taxonomy (NCBI): domain Eukaryota; kingdom Viridiplantae; phylum Streptophyta; class Magnoliopsida; order Santalales; family Viscaceae; genus Viscum; species Viscum album. The sequence goes on from OY728119.1 coordinate 651,595,140, forward strand.
TTTACAATGTTTATTCCTTTCAAAATCATTATTCATTTAATTTGATTTTTCTTAAGAATTATTATCAAATCATTACATAAACCACTTTTCATTTCAAGGAAATTATCTCACAAGAAACATAATATTTTTAATGCCTTTGAAAAAGTTTTTTATTTCAAAATTATCTACCTCTTTGAAATTAAGGAAAAATTTCTCAATTTAAGTTTTTTATAAATTAATTGAAAATTCCTTTAAAAAATTAATAAATCAAGGTTTCATGAGTAGGGAAAAGAGACATGGAAAAATATATCTTTAGTCAAATGATCAATCAATCACCTAAAAAGAGAACTATCGATGGATATATTTATTCTATAAAGATCAATGAAGAATAAATTGAATTAAAATTCATCAAATCAAAGTTAAGATTAATAAAAAATAATTGGATTCACCACTCTTAAAAAAGGAAAGAGGGGAATAAAGGATAATTCCTAAATAAAGAGGCCACTATTATTAGAAAGGAATAAATCACATCAATCAACACATGAATCTAAGGAGAAAGATGTTGGAGGAGATAGAATTACTACCAGAGATCCTCCAAAACTAAGAGGTTTGAATTAGGCTTGATTAGGGAGAGATTATAATTTATAAAAAGGGTTTCAGGACTTCAATTATGATTTTTAGAAAATTAAAAAAATAATTGCTTGATTTATTGGGATAAGTTTCATGGTGATCAATAATCACGTGAATAACTATATAAAATCACCAGGATTATGGAGGTATTTTCAGGGTTTGGTCTCATGATTCGACATACCTTGCTCCAATTGTGAACTCCTAGATGGGTTCTTAGAAAAGGGTGCACATATTGGATGAATGGTTTGAAAACCATGTGCTAACCACACGACCTCCACTTTCCTGTAGTACTAGGTTTGAGGGGTATGCTTAATGGTTTGAACTAATCATGTCCCCCTCCATAAATCTAACATACAACACACAATTTCCTGACCCGACTTACATGGTTTACTCTAAATATGAACTAACTATGCACTAGACTAGAAAATTCCAAACACAACCAAAATTCTACATAAACAACTTGAAATAGGATCTAGAAAAAGGATTATAAAAATAAATGTATAATATTATAGTATAGGTGTATCCAGATGTTTTTCAAATGGTAATGTGATTTTTAAATAGTTTTAAATATGTTTTAATAGATCATTTGAGAAATATTTCCAAAAAATCATAATATATATTTCTAGTAGTTAGTTAATTGGTATATTTTTATAAGATAGGGGTCATAGATTTAAATTGTTTTCAAATAGAATTTTTTATTGGAATCCCAATTCACCCCTATACAGTTGTCAACTACAACCGATATATGGCATCAAATGATTTTTTTTTTCATTCTATGACCTTGATAACCTTTTTAGAAAAATCATTTCAATTTATGTTTTCCCTATAATTTTTTTATAGATGAAAAGTCTAAAGGTTATTCTAAAAATATTACTCCTTTTAATGGTGAAAATTATGCTCAGTGGAAATTAAAAATGAAAATTCATGTTGGGAACACGATTTTTGAAATTTGGGGATCTATTGAAGATAAATATGAAAAACCTAAAACTACTTGAAAATAAATAAGAATTATGGGTACAAAGATAAATGACCAAATAAATAAATTAATTCCATGTGGAGTTCATCTGAATATTTCTCGAGTGAGTCAAATTCAAATAGAGAATATGTAAATGAAAAAGAAAATTTATTCTTTATGGATACACCATCAAAGGTACATTATAGTATTCTACTCATATAACCAATGAATTTAAAATTTCAAATAAATAATTATAAGAATAATTTCATATACTTGAAGATACCATGTGTCAGTTAAAATATAAATATTAAAATATAACAAATATCCATGTTTTATTTGTTGTAACAAAATTTTATCTTAGTATATAAAAGGATGAAAATCAAAATCTATTAATGTAAAATACTGATATGAAAATTGTAATAGAACAATATTAAAATTATTTGGAAATATTTGTTAATAGTATAAAAACCTATAATATTAAATGGGATAAATAAAAAATTCTGAATCGTGATAAAGAATTGGGTATGGATCCTTGTAGAAATGGATGATATATAAAAAATATTTTATCATTATTAAAAAAACAAAAATTCACTTTCTTCTAAAACTACTAGTTTTGGACATAATTATAATAAAATTGACAAAAAAGGATTTTATATCTAAATCTGTTAATTCTATTGAAATCAAGACTACGTATAAAATGTGGATTTCAAGGGATTTGTTAGTTAATTTACCTATAGCCAAGAATATATGTGTATATAAGTCATTAATTTTTTAATTATACTTAGGAAATTTTTTTGAAAGCTTTAGAAAAATTAAATGGGTTCTAGATGGTGGATATTTTAGACATATGATCAGAGAATATTCAATATAAATAATCTTGTAAATTGGGTGGGGGTAATGTCACTTTTGGTGAAAATTATAATGGAAATGTTATTATACTTTTATAAGTTGGTAACTATAAATTTTTCCTTATTTTTAAAGTATTATTATTTTTATGTTTTAAATTATAACCTACATAGTATTTATTTGTTGTGTGATGAATATTTGAATGTTAAATTTGAAAAACATTCTTGTAAGATTAAGGATTACAAGTATGCTTTAGTGTTTACTACTTTAAATAAATTATAATTTTTATACTATTAATTAAGATTAATTATTCTCCCAAAATGTTTCTTATTTAAGTTATTTTCATATAGAATATTTTATATTGAATAGGATATTGGGACACTATAATATTTACCCTTTTAAAAATCTAAATAATAATGGTTTAGTCAAGGATCTACCCAATATATTATTATCTAATGAAAAGTGTGCAATACTATTAAAAAAGAAAAGGAACATAAATAGCTTTCAATCAAAATAATGTGGTAACAATAACTTAAAAACTATAATTAGTTTATATTGATTTATTTGGATCATATATTGTTTCATGTTTTTTACCAAAACATTGTTCCTTTGTTATTGTTGATGATTATTCAATGTATATATGATTTTTTTTCTTCATCAAAAAAATAAGCCTCTTCTTGTTTGGAAAAATATGGAAATTAAGTTGATATACCTAATGGAATCACCATCATAACCATGAGAAGTGACCATAGATGAGAGTTTGAGGATCAATATTTTAAATCCATCTACTCATAACCTGTATATACTCACAATCTATTTTCACCTTGAACACATTAACAAAATGATTTTGTTGAATGTAGAACTAGTTATCTTCAATAAATTTCATGGACTATACCCAGTGAATATAATTCACAAATCTATTTTTGAGTTGAAAATATTAACACAAAATGTTATGTATATAAAATGGTTTTTATCATATAAATATTTAAAAGACTATATTAATTATAGTATAATAGAAACCCCAAATTATATTACTTCCATATTTTTTTATGAAAATTCTATATTGTAAATATAAATGAGAATATGAAAAAAAATTATAAAAATATATGAATGTATTTTTATTTTTTATTCAGCCACTAGTAAATATTATAGAGTCTTTAATATGAAATATAATGTTTTGGAAGAAATTATTCTTATCCCTTATTATGAGGGAGATCCACATGAACTCAACCATTCTAGAGAAAATATTGTTGATGGTATGTCAAATTTAAATATCAATAATAACTCTAAATATTCTGATCTTTGTACTTATTCACCTGATAAATATCTTAGAAGATCTCATCAATTACTTACTGGCCTACAAGAATTATTTGAAGAACCACATACATCAGTCCCTAGAACCATTAATGTCTTGAAAACCCATCAATTTTGTAAGACCCTGACCCTTTGACAAGGTACATTTTTATTTCAATTTTGGTTAGACTCATTTTAAATGGTTTTTTAAATGATTCCGAAAATTAGGGAAGGTATCAAGAGTGTCCTGATGGTTTTAGACATGAAAAATATGGCAATTGGAACTCACAATATATGGACCATAGTTAGCACACATTAGTGATAACCTTGTACCATAACCATGTGGCATAGAGAAGGGGAGAATCACGATAGAAAAAACATGAAATGTGGCCTTGAAACTATGTGAGGGTGTACATAGACATTCATATAGCTTATTTATAGTTGTCTAGATTAAGTGGATCTCCTAGAAAGTCATTATTCTTGATTTCCCTAGAACATAAATGATCACATAGTTGGTGCATGATTTGGAAAACCATATTCCTCTTTAAAAGTATCCATTTTACCATTGTTACCTCGAAATATTATAACCAATCCCATATATATTCACCCTCATTCCACCCCTAGTAGATGAAGGTGTGAAAAAAAATCCATAAAATCTCTAAAGGATGGTTCTCATTCGATTCAAGGGAGTTTGGGGTGTCATATATTGTAATTTGAAGTCATAGGTAACTCTATGAGTGAGTTTCCATCAATTTTACTACATGTCTCACACCTTGTTTTTGTCTTTTTTCTAAGTCCAACGAGCCTATTTTCTAGTGAAATATTTGATTTTGTGATTTTGGCCATTTTATCTTTAATTAATAAGTATGGTTTGATGTATGGTTATCTATGAGCATAAATTTGGCGGTCTATGAGATATTTCCCATAGACTTGATATTGTTCTTGTTTATGTGGTGTGTACAATTTTTCCAACATGATAAGCAGTTTATTCGTTGATTAAGAATAAAATATTGGGCCTTTAAATTATATGATATACTGTAAATATATCTCTTTGGGTTCATTGATAATTATCACATATAGTTACCCAAGGGGTGTTCCAATCATTTGAAAATGGTAAAATGTGTTGTACAAGATGGAATTAAGTGTGTAAGATTTTAAACAGGTTAGACTTGTTGCATGAATTATTATCATGATGAAGGGGATGTTTGTTCTTAAATAGGGTTATTGATTTTGGGTATTATAGTCCATGGTGAATAATGAATGATTTAAAATGGATCTCCCTAGATTTATTTTATGTTTAAAGGTTAAATATGTTGAACCATGAATGGTTGATCATGAAGGAATGGTTTAGGGATTATGGACATGATTCACAATATATATGCAATAGACATAGTGGTATTTATGATCCCTGGCCTTGAGTAAGGATGATGGGAATGGTTTTCCATATCCATGATTTAGGATGGATAGACATGATTCTCGCCATCCTTCATTGAGAGGTTGGATATGCTGCTCCTTATTCTTGGATTGGGGGATGTCATAACATTCCAAACACTAGTATTATTTGACTAGGTATAGGTAATTGGAACAATAACCAATGATTTTAGAATTGGAAAGATTAATTAACACCACTATTAACAGAATCTTCTTAAACCCAATGTTTTATGTTTCATATATTTGACGTGGGATAAAGCATGTTTTGTTGGACCTGATGATATAGTGGAAGTCGAGGGTCAAAGTGGTTAATTGTTAACCGATTAATTGAAAAAAAACATTTCACTTATTAACTTGTCTATTATTTATCTTATTATGATTCATACACTACTTTTTAGACCGATTATTTCTTTAGACATTGTTTTTGGTGGCCTACTGATTTATACTCATGTGTTTCTTGGGCCATTGTGGGTACCCAAGAAGACTACAAAGTTATAAGTTTGGATCAGGTAAAATTCCTTATGATAGATGAATGATTTGGATCATGGGATGGAGTATGGATGTGAGGACTAGACAATATGCCAGAACCTATTTTGAGTATTTTTTAGGGTGTCCTTATATTCAGTTAATTTTGACACATAACACTATTATGGAATGACATATTTACATTATTGGTTAGTGCAAATTTACCCAATTTTTTGTTGATTTGGTTATGTGATGTATCGTTAGTGTTGGATATTTTTTATTTTCTTTTAATATTTTCCATTGTTTTATCTCTATGATAAAGATGTTATAGTCTCTCCATGTTTAATTTAAACCCTTTCTGCTAGTCATAAGCCTCTGGCATATGAGGAGGCATGCCCTATGTCACATAACAAATGGGGTTGGAAACTAGTTTAATTGATCCAAAACAAGATATTTCAAATTGGAATCAAATTTTTTTATAATGAATTACTATTTGGGAAAGGTAGAAAAATTATGAGGGTGTGTTATGCCTTAATAGTGTGCTTGTGTATTGGAGTTTCTATCCTATGTGTTTGTGGGGGGGGGATGTTTTAATCGTGGGATTATTGTTCATGATGTTCACATGTTACAATTGAAACATTATTTCACTATGGGTGAATCAATTATTATGTGATTTTTCTATTTTATGATATTTTACTCATGGGATGGTATGACATGAGATTTTTGTGTTTATGCATAATTTATGCACTTATTTATTTATGTGACATACATCATATTAAGCACACATGGAAAATCATATTATGGTTGGGTTGCAGGAAATGAAATTATTTTGTGTTTCATTTGATCTTTTAAAGAAATATTTCCTCCTAAATGGGTTTCTGTAGTTTTAAATTGAAAATTTTTAATTATAAGTGGATAATATGGTTTTAAATAAAATATTTTTAATCATAAAATTATGTTACCTTGTGTTATCCAGTGGCCCTGGATTGGGAGTTTGAGGAGTAATGATGATTTTTTGGTTATATACATTGGGATATTGTATATGGAGTAGCTTTATATGGATATTTTATTTCCGTCCTCTTTTGAATAGCATTGAAAAAAATATGTTATGTTCCTTGAGATGTGTATTTATAATTTTATAAGTATGACAATATGATGGAATGTTCCTATAGAGATACAATAAAAAATTAATGATAATGATCCTCTCATAGTAGGACCAGAGATATCATTTGTTCTAAGGAAAGGGAATGAGACCAGTTCCATGAGAATTTCAATTGATTTATGATGTTTCAAATATGATATCTAGTGTAGGATATTCCAATTATGTTTTAATTTATTAGAGAGTAATAGCTGCAACATCATCTTTCAGTCTTGAGTAGAGAATACTTTTATCTAGAAACTCCAGCACAAAAATGTTAAGGTATCTATGGATTACTCGATTCATCAAATCCATAAATAATGAAAGAACAATAGTTAATTTCAACAACATTACCAAATACTCAAAATGGGAACACTTGCTTCAGAAGGTACTCTTAGGAACTTCTTATTAAGACTTTTAGAACCACATATCCACCTTAATATGGTCAAAGAGATCGTATTTATGGGGAAAAGGGTATATATTTTGGATGGTGACCCTATTCAACTTTTAATAATTGATACACAATCAACTATATCCATCAACCTATTTAGTAAAATGAATTGGTGTGGCCTAAGGATGTATGATTAAGTGAAAGATACCTTTTGATTAAAATTCATCCAGTTGTGTCTTTAACTCCATCAACTAAGTAGGGGACATAATGTATAAGGATTTACATATCATATGTTTCATAAACACCAAATTAATGGTGAACTCTGCATCTCAATCTGAAGGTAAACTTGAAAAATCCACTAGTAATACCTTAGGGTACTCATATTCTATGGTTGGAATACCACACTCTAATAATTCTTCATGATCCTCTAACAAGAGGGAAGAAAAATGATAAGAAAGTTTACTTATCATTAGAAGTGGAGTTCCATCTTGACCTAACCACAAATTCCATTATCCTTGAAAAACTCAAATTCATACATCATGAGCTGTAAAAGTTATCAACCAATGATAAAAATTTATGTGGTCCTTGAAGTACATAATCTAATACATCCCCAGAATCATGTAAAATTGTCAATTTCCATAATAAGGAAATCCCATTTTAACCAATTTTTTAAAATGATACAATATAAAATGTTCATATGAAACCTTTCTCTTTTCTCCTTCTAAGAGGCATAACCAATTAAATGGAATATTAAATAATCTCAGATGGGGTTTTAAGATTAATAAAAGGAAAATAGAAACAAACAATTTAAAAGAATTTGTATCAGGAAATAAAATTTCCATGGATGAAGAAACAATAATATTACCTCAAACATTCACAAAAACTATATTTGACTCCACTGGTTCCTGATAAATATCTTGAAATTAAATCATCTATTTTTTGTGATGGTGGTTTCATATAGATATTAGTTCCTTCCTTAAGCTGAATCTTTCCAAAATGAGATCCATCCTTTATAACACCTCCACCAAAATGAGAACTTGTAGCCCTGAATGTGTTAATGGATATATTTACTAAGAAACCAAATCTACTTTGAAGTAGGAGGGGAATTCTACAAAACCATCACAAGTTACCCATGAATCCTTAGTTATGGAATAACTTGGGTGGGGTCAAACATGAAGACCACACATGTCAAAATTTCCTAGACTCATAGAACATAACAACTCTACATCTTATAAAGGAAAATTAAAGTGGTCAAGGTGGATATCCAAAACTGCTACCAACCTTATTTCCATGCTTCTAATGTTTCTTATTATTATTATAAGAACTAATTCCATGCTCTCTTTGTGCTGGAATCATTTTATATAGTCTTGACATACCATCCTAGTCGATCCCTACCATTAGAGAATGGTCAACCACCTCAACAAAGGTATTTGAATAAAACAAGTAGACCCGAGATCTAATATCGGGTCAAAACACTATTTTAAACCCATGGGCTTTTAAATTTTCATTAGAGACTATTATATCGGCATATTGGACCAGATTTGTGATGTAGTTGGGATAGTACAACACTAAGAACTCTGCCTAGTGAAGCTCCATGAATTCCCATGTCTGGGAAAATCCAATTTATTAGGGTACTAATATTAATTGAAGATAACATTGAATTCCTTCTCTAATAACAACTCATGTTTCTTTTTCTGAAACACTCACTCCCACCACTAGTGGATGGGGCCTTCCAGTAAAATCACTGCGCACATGACTTTAACATTATCAAAGTCTCCAAGGAACTCAAAGATCTTATCAACTTCTCATACCAAGTCGTCTAATTTATAAGGGTATACACATCCTATGAAGGAAGAAGTTTAATATCAAGGAACCCTTTAGATCACTCTCTTCCTAATATCATTTTAGATTCTCTAACCTAATAAGGAATATATATTTCTCCCTGATCCATATACCAAATAACGCAAACCACCGCGTCAACCAATATCTTATCAAATCATTAGTGATAACTATCTCCATCCTCCAACCATGCCTTTTCAAAAGGTATCTAGGGTAAAATGATAATGCACACACCAAAAAACAAGAGGGAGGAACCATCAATACTTTCTATAATGGATATCAAAGATAAGAACATAATGAATCTGCCACAAAGATCATCATAAACCCATAATAACCCATGAAAGAACTCTAAATAATCCACCAAAACATGGTTTCCATGAACAATCTATATTATGTGAATTTCACCTGAAGGAGGAGTCAAATGCATTCCTGATAGCACATGCTAACCCAAGGCATGTCACAAGGTGTGTTAGCCAGACACCCCATTCGAAACGAGTACCCCAAGCCCCAAAAATCATAGATCTTATCTTTCTCGAATTTCCCAAATGAAATGACAAAAAAAAAATTCAACCTTCTCTAATACCACATTTTCACAATCTAGGCTAGGATTCCATCCAACTCGACTCCTGACCTAATAAGTGGCATGGACCAAAATTCATTCCTGATTCCCATATGTTAGAAACCGATGCCTAGGAATCAAAATATTCATAATGATTCTACCATAAAAACCAAAAACTATACCACATATTAAAACATTCATGGGAATAAATCATCAAACCAATGTGTACATTACAATCCCAAACAACATCTATACTAGGTGATATGAAAGTGACATGAACAAGTGACATAATTTCATTTACATTTTTATTCAAAACCAAAAAAATGAAAAAATTGAAAAAACTGTCAGAATGAAAACTGACATATTTGTTTCATGGTGGTCAATTCCCACCATGTCACCACCATCAACACCTTCCTTAGGAATATCCCAATATCAATAGAATCCACATCCACTCCCAATATTGGATTTACCATTACCTTTATAAAAAAACACATAGTCTACATATACCCAAATTGTATGTGTAGGGTGTAAAATTACATTCTTATTAATATTACACTGGATGTTCCATGGAAATTCATTATAAGATAAATAAAAATTACAGTTTTAAAATAAAGTAAATATTTTAGTTTTGAAATCATATTTTAGTTTTGAAGGAAAGCTAAAATGTTTGAAAATAACTAAAATCAAGTAAACATATCATAATCCCCACTGTCCAAAAACTAAGAAGACAGGTCATGTAGTTTCATGGATTCTATTACTATCAGTGATGAATCACAATAATATATCTCCTCATTCAGGAGAAACTAGAGTGGCCTTCACCATTGTTCGAGTGGCACTCACAACATCATCATCATGTGTAGTTACTATTATTTAATTATCCTAATAGTAAGATCTTGACAAACCCTACTCCCTCTAGATGTACTATTACTTAACACACATTCCATTATACCGAGGGTTCCCATGCGGTCTATTCCATTTACACAACCATTTCAACACATTTCAACCCCATTCTATCATGCTAATAGATCACATCCCAAAAAACACAATTTCCATACACCAGGAAAAGTGTAAACAATTTCAAGAGTTTTACTCACACAAAAAACACTTGAAGCCAACCATTTAGACAAATAATAATTTTTGAATCCAATTCTATATAAATTCAATAACATTTTACTCATCAAATAATAGAAAAACCCAAAACCAGCAACTGTTCCTTTCAAAACCACCTCTAACTAGGTGAGAACCACATTCCAAAGTGAGAGAAGATCCTATAGAAGTAATAACAGACCAAAAACATCATTATTCAGTTAAAAAATTAAAATTCTATACATAATAGTTTAAGAATACCTCTAAAGAGAAGGAAAACAAATATTGTAAGAATAACATATTATGAAAGAAGGAGGGGAAGAACTTACTTGTGGTTTCCATGAAGAGACAAGCACAAAATCCACCATAAATTGAATCTAAGGGATATGATAAAAGAGGGAGGAATTCCTAGGGATGTGGAACTGTAATGGGTAGATAATAGAGTTATAATGGTTAAATGGTGGAGGGGAAAATATAATATCAATATTTTTAAAAGATCTAGGTAGACTGCATAGTTTTCCCGCACAATATTTCAGACCATGTGGCACCTCTATGTAAAGTGTAGGGGAGGTTGTATAGTCTCTATAAGGATAGCCCATATATGTTTTCCTAGTTTTTTGACCTTGAAAGACCAACTATCTGGTCTACAAAATTTTCAAATAGTTGGCATATGGTTTCTACTAATCATGTTCCATCTATAGAACACCCTCTGTTTGTACGAAAAACTACAAGTTTTCTTTGAAAATGGCTGAGAGAACTTTGTAATAAGAGTAATAAAAAATATTAAAAGAGAAATACATAAAAAAACACCACATGTGTGAAAATTATATCCACTATGAAGACTTTACATCCCTGAAAATTAACTATATAGTCTGATTAGAGAATGAGTGAGGTCACTGCTCCTCAATCAAAGGCCTCTATTCCTATGTATCATGCTCATCATTTTTTATTTCCACAAGACCTAAACTAACAGAATTAATTTACCCCAAGGAACATTTTTATGGAAATACAAAATCTGAATTGGATTCTTGGTCATAGATAGGTCTGGGTCTAGCTCAATATCTTCCTAACATAATACATGAGGTCGATCTTGATTATACCTTTTCAAATGTGAGATATAAAATATGTCATGAATTGATGTTAGTTAAGAAAGAAAATATGGATGGTATGACACCATACTAATCCCCTTAAGGATCTAAAAAATTATAACATACTTTAGTGTAAACATCATCTTCTTGCAAAAACAATGATGACCAAGGAAAGGTGCTACTCTAAAATACACTCGATTCCCTGTGATAACTCTAATTCTCAACACCATTGATCATCATAATAATTACAATGATTTCACGTTCTCCACAATCATTTTTAATCATTTTAATCATATCGGTCATCTCCCACACAGTTCATTGATCCAGTAATGAAGACTCACCCACTTCCTTCTATAAAAGAGGTGTCTGACATGGTTAACCATAAAATTCTTCAAAATGATCCATCATTATAGAGGATTTGTAACAATTTTTATACAAAATTTCCACCAATATAATATGGTTATCCCATGATCGTCTGAATTAAAATATCCAAGAACATAGAATATCTTACAAAATATTATTTTCCCGCTCAGTTTGACCATTGTTTTGATGATAGTAGATTATGATATGTTTTATCTATGACCCCATTTAACTCTAGAGGCCCTAAAAATCTAGAGGTAAAATTGGAGTCCCTATAAAAAACAATAGTATATGGAACATTATGCAACCTCATGATCTCGTGAACATGAATCCTACCCAATTTCTCAACATTGAATAATTAATTAATTGGGATGGAATGGGCGGTCTTGGTGAGATAATCGATAATAACCCAAATTTCATTCCTCCCTTAGGGTGTACAGGGTAACACAGTGATGACATCCATAGCTATATTATCCCACTTTTGGGTAGGAATGAGAATCGGTTGTAATAAGCCTTGGTCCCACTAGTGCACAACATTGAATTTCTTATAGGTATAACTCTGTGATCCATTTTCAGATATTTCTCATCTCATAACTAGACACTAAAACCAACATCACACAACATAAATCATCCGGGTGGATCTATGAAAGACAACCCAATGGGACTGATGTAAGTCTGATATCACAAGCTTCCATTAAGATAAAAGTAAAACTAAATGATTCTTGAAGTAGATGAAACCTATTGATGATAATTAACATCCACATCGATCCTCCTCAATATTTAGATACCAAGTAAAACAAATTCGTAAATCGTCCATAATCTTTTCATCTCGTATGTACTCTAACAGATAAGGAATCATCTTCAACATAGCCATGAACATACCACTTCCATGTCCTCCAAGTGCATCTGTAAAATATCCCCATTAGAATCTAGTCATCACTGGACCCATTTATAGTCTAGGATAGTAGCTCCTTGCTCAATAAATCAAATACTATGTTTCCTTTACCTATTTTATAAATGACATCAAATTTGAACCCCTAAAGGAACCTGATTAATCCTCATTACCTCAGTTTTAGATCCTTCTGTGTGAAGATGTAGTTTATGATTTTCTATTCTAAGAAGACTATAAATCTCTCCCCAAATAGATAGTGATTCACTGATTTAAGGGTATGAATCATTACTATAATATCAAAGTCATGGGTTTGGTATTTCTTCTTATATATTTTAATTTAGAAAGATCCATACAGCACCAAGTGATCACCTATATATGAATGTGTACTAGACTCATACATGAAGCTTCTCAATAGTCCACATAACCCTAACTATCCTCTGGTAAAAATGAGATGGGGGTAGTGTTCAATCGCAACATGAGCTCTACAAAATACACATGAAATTCTAATATTGAAAAGTACTTTACCCCTTTCTAGGAGAGGTATTTCATTGGTGAGTAAATTTGATATAATTTCATAAAGAACAACATGTAATACCTTTCTAGGCCCATCAAAATTTCAATCTAAAAAACATTCATCAACCCCTAACCTGAAAAAACTATCATAAAATTACTAGGATCAACCAAAACATTGTGTTTTAATATCAAATTAACAAAAAACATAAAATCCCCAATCTAGAAACTACACTTTGACAACATGGAATAGAGACGATGATCTCAAAACATCCCTCGAAAAAATTTAAAATGTTGGTTATACTCCTCTTCTGATCCAAAATAGGACAAAATATAATCCACAAGCACCACCAAAAAGAGTCTAGTTATCTATGGAACACTCGATTCATAAAATCCATTAAGACCATGGGATAATTGGTTTCTCCAATTATAATTACCAAATACTCAAAAAATGTCCATAACTTAATTGGAAGATAGTATTGTGTATATATTATTCTCTCACACTAACATGTTGATACCCTGATAGAGGGTCAATATTTAAGAATCAACCTACCCACTAAGTTGGTCAATGATAAAATCAATATGGGCAATGAGTATATACTCTTGATGGTATCCATGTTCATATTTTGATAATCAACACTCAATTGAAGAGACTCATCGACCTTTTTAGAAAAAAAACATGAGAATTTCACAAAGAAAATCTTGGATGAATGAACCCTTTTGATTCAAAATCATCATTCTATATATTTAACACCCCCAACTAGGTGTGGACCAAAGGGTCTAAGGGAAGAGGTATCAATTTTCCCTGGTTCCAAATCAATTGTGAACTCCAAATCCCTCTTTCGAGGAAAAACTAAAAAATACACTATGAATACCACCTGGAAAAAATATTCTATTGGAGTAAAATCACCCTCCAAGACTTCCTCACTGTCCTAAAAAAAGTTGGAAGACACTGGACATGAACATTTTCCAAGCTCCGAAAGTGGAGGTCCAACTCGACCTAACCATAGATCCCACTCTCCATAAAAAACATGAGTTATTCCATCATGAACTATAGTAGTTACACACATAAGATATAAATAAATATGGGGATTGAAGTATTCCATCCAATTAATCCCTAGGATCCTATTAAAAATCTCTTTTTAAAAAAATCCCATTTTAGCTCAATTTTCTCTAAGGATACAATGAATGACGGGCATTTGAATCCTTTAAATTTCCTCCTACCATGAGGCACAACCAATTACATTGCATAATATATAAGCTCAATTGGGAGTTTAGGAAGATAAATATGATGAGAAGAAATGATTGAATTATAATCACCCGTATCAAAAAAAAAAGAAATTACAATAGAAGATGTAATAATAATATTACCTTAAACTATCATAGGATTAGCATCTAACGCCACTGGTTCCAGATTAAAAAAATTCATGAACTTCATCTCTCTTTACACTTGTGGTCATCTACTAATTATGGGATCCACCTTAAAGAAACTCTACCCTAAAAGAAGATCTATCCATGCCACTGCATACACTAGAATTTAAACATTTATCCCTAGATATGTTATATAGGGTTACTGTTTGTCTAGGAAATGTAGAGCATGTATTGATCTGATGTGGGAGGGTACTTCTATATAACTATTGTAGGGGACCCTGGTGGCCTCACTAAAGTCATGATTTGGGCGGGGTTGGTAATAAATACCACATATGTCTATATTTCACACACTACTAGCATGTAATATCTTCACCTACTAAAACATCTAATGGAAGTGATTTTGGTGGACATCCATAACTACAACCACCAATCAATCCATGCTCCTTTTTCTTCTTCTTCTTCTTCTTACATGAGATAACTACACTCTAGACTAATGCTTAAATCATACCATATAGGTCTGAAATTCCAGCCTCTTCAATATAAACCATTAAATAATTACCAACCACCTCATCATAGGTCTTTGAATTGAATAACAACAACTGAGATTGAATATTCAATCACAATCCCATTTGAAACTATATAGTATTCATCTTTTCATTGGATACTATTTTGGGAAAAAAGAATAAAAACTGCTTTAATTAGTTGGAATACTCAAACATTGAGCCATAACCCTGGTCAAGGTTCATGAATTACCATGTTTTTGAGAACCCCAAAATCTCATGGAAGTACTTCTCATTAAAGATAAACTCGAAGTCCTTCTATTCCAAATAGCAGTATTTCTTTACCTGAACCACTAACTCCCATCATAGGTGATTAGAGAAGTCGAGTAAAAACACAACATAATTTTCTTTAACAATGTTAGGGGTCCCAAGGAACTCAAATATCCTTTAAAAATTCTATATCGAGTACTCCACTTCCTTTGGGTCTATGATTCCCCAAACGAAAGGAGATTTATACTGAAAGAACTGATGATCTCTCTTTCATCCGGATCCATGTCCAACTTATCTATCCTAGGAAATAACATATCCAGCTCCTTAATACATGGTTTGGATAACCCAAAAAAAATATAGTGACTAATATATGATTAAATTGTGAGGGTGAACTCTCATTGGGATCCTTCCATGGATGTATAAGAGGTATCTGATGTGGAATGATATTGCACATTCCAACAAGCAATAGAAAAGAACCATCGATACTTTCTCCCATAGATATCCAAGGAAAAAATTAATGAAACAACCTCATAGATAATTTTGGAACCAAAATAACCCATGAAAAATATTAAACAACTACAATAAACCATGGTATCCATGCAAAGTCTTCATCCTTTGAATCATAGTCAAAGGTGGATCCAAAATAGATTCACAATATCCCTTGGTAACCCAATGCCAATCATTTGGTGTGTTGGCTAGACACCCCATTCACAACTATTACCTCAAGTCTCCATAATTTTATATACTTTATATCAATAATTTCCCAAATTATATGACATAGAGAATGTTAAAACATGCTCTAATGTTTCTTTTTGAAGAACTATTACAGGCTTATATCTGACAAGACACCCAACCCGGCCCATGCCATGGCACAAAGGGCATTTCCAATCCCCAAGTACAGGAAATTGATGCTTGGGAATAAAATAATTCAATGTAAATTATTTAAATACAAATAAAACCCTACTACTATACCACATATGACAACATCCATTGGTAAACATTAAAAAAATAACACACACATAAGAATCAACACCATCATATATACATGGAGATATAAAAGGTACATGAATAAGTAACAAGGATAAATTTAAATATTTTTTCAAGAAAAAAAGAATAGAAAGGTAAAAAATAAAAAAATGTGAACACAAACCTAATTATGGGATATGGTTCAACACCCACCATGTCACCACCATCAACACCTACTGGAGGAAGACCCTGCTACCAGGAAAAGATGATAACACTCACAATATAGGCCCTTCCTTTACATATATAAAAAAACATGAAGTCTACATAAACCCAATATGTATATATAGTGTGTGAGATCTCAATCCCAATAAGATCCCACAAGATTTTCAACACTTAACCATTACATGATAAATAAAAAATCTTGTTTTCTAATTACCCAAATAGTTTAGTTTTGAAAACTTCCTTTAGTTATGAATGAAATATAAATATTTTGAAAATAATTGAATGAAATTAAACATAGTATAAACATATTGGGTTAACCCCTAAGAATCCATGTCACCCTAGTTGTAGGATCCTTTCACTCTCAATGATCAATTACCACCATATAACTCTCCATGCATGAGCGACTATATATGAATTCCGAAAATTTCTAGTGCTACTAACAACATCATCATCATCACGTGTAGTTATTTTTGTAGCATTATCTTAATTGTAATACTAGGTCACACCGAGCTATCTTGATCAATATACTAGTCTTTATCCCTCCCTCATAGATACCCAATGTTCTAATGTTATTTAGCCTATTTCAAAAACCATTTCAAACCATTTCAACCCCTTTCCATCATTCGAACACATAACATGCTAGAAAACACCATTGATATCCATCTCCCAAATAGTAAACCATTTCAAGAGTTTTACTCAAAAAAACGTCCCTTGAAAACAAAAATTTTCACAAAAAATAATATTTTTAAAAAAATTAAAAAAGGAAATCATATTTAAATTATCAAAAAATATCACAACATGGAACCACTTACATTAACTTTCAAAACCACCCACAATCAGGTGATAACCATGAGAAAAAGAAATCCAATATCCAATAAAATAAAGAACACAACAAATATATCAATATCAAATAAAAATAATAATATTCAACCCATATTAGGTCAATAATACAACTTGATAGAAGTAAACGAAAGAAGGAGGGAAGAAGGGACTATGGGAGAAGGAGAGAAGGAACTTAGTTGAGGTTTCCTTGAATATCTGAGCTCAAAATCCACCCAAAACTGAAAACAAGGGGATAAGAGAAGGGATGGTGGCACACCTAGGGATGTGGAAGTTTAATGGTTGGTGGATGTGTTGAGATGGATTAAAAGGTGTAAGGGAAAATGAGAATTTAAACATTTTTAGATGATATATGAAAGTTGCATGATTTGACTACATAGTATTCCATACCATACACAAATTCAATCAAAAGGGAAGGGTTGGGTACATTTCTTGTGGTTGGATAGAACATGTCCATATGAATTTTCTTGTTACCTTGATAGACCCATTGTCTAGGTCACACAATTTCCAGAGATTTGGTGTCTGGTTTCTACTAATCATGTGCTAACATTTCACCACACGCTATCCCTCCCAAAACAAACATGTTTCCATGAATTTTATTAATATACCTATAGAAAAATAGAAATACAAAAATATAAATATAAATACATGAATAATACACCATATTTATGTAATTGGGGGTCTTCGGTTCTATTTATTAAAAAGGATGAAAGAATGTTGTCTTTGTGTGTTGATTACCAAAAGTTGAACTAAATCATGATTAATAATTAGAATCCAATTCCACTTATTTATGATATTTTGGACTAGTTGAGAGATTCCTATATGTTCTCCAAAATTTATTTTAGATTAGATTATCATCAGGTGTGGGTGAGACCCTATGATATAACACTTATTACTTCCATAAGTGGGTATGGATTTTATTAGTTCATCATAATGTCATTCAGGAAAATTAATGCTCCTACCATGTTTATGGACTTTATGAATTGAATCATTCACCTATAGTTGGATCTATTTTTGGTTGTTTTTGTTTATAAAATCTTATGGTACTCGTGGATTTGGGATGATCATGCCAAATATCTTCAGGTTTTCCTGAGTATACAGAGAGATAATAGGTTATACACTAAGCTATATAATTGTCATTTATGGATTGAAAATGTGATCTTAATAGATCATTTAATCCCAAAATAAGGTGATTCATTAGACCTTTAGAAGGTTTGAGTGATTATTACTTTGGAGAATCCTGAGAATTTTATTAACATTTGTATCCTCCTAGGTGTGGCAGGTTACTATCAAAGGTTCATCAGAGACATTTCTCATTTGTATAAATCACCCTCATGACTGAACAAGAAGGTAATAATGTTTGATTGAGTTGGGTAATGTGAGAGCAGCTTCTATGAGGTGAAGTTTAATTTTACCACATAATCAATTTTGACCTTACCCAGACTAAATAAGGAGTATACTATATAGTGTGATGTATATGGGATCATACTTGGAGCAGTATGATGTAGGTAAAATTATTTTTGGCATATAGAACATGATATTTAGGCCAAATGAACAAAAATATCCTACACATGATCATGAATAAGTAGTAATAGTACTTGACTTAAAATTTTTGTGGAATTATCTCAATAGAGGGAGTTTTGATTCTTATACTGACTATATGATCCTAAATAATATCTTTTCTAGGTGTAATTTAAATCTAAAGTACATGATATGGGTTGATTATATGTAATATTTCAATATAGATCTAACTTTTATTCCTATGAATGTAAATAGTTTTGTCGATGCTTTGATTCATAAGGCATAGAAGTAGGCAATTTGGGAGTCTATTTATGATTGTAATATCATCTCCTTGTTTGTTGAGATATATATAGGTGTTCAAGAGGAGTGGTAATAGTTAACCCCCATGTATTTATCTGTTGTGACCTCCATTTTGAACTAGATCAATAAAAGGTAGTATGTGGATCTAGAGTGCCTAGAATTGATGGATATCATTGATAGTGGGGAACTACCTCCGAAATAGATGATCAATAGGTAAGTGATAATCCATGATTGTGGTTGTGTCAGTGTTCCTACTTGTATGTGAGATTAACTACTGTAAGTGTTTCGTGATTTGAAGTGGGAAGTGAAACCTGGTTTGACCAAAATGTAATGTTATATTTCTAGAAATTATTTCTAGCTAGGAATGTAGAAGGATATTATAGGTTTTGTGACATGATACTACACTTTTCAGCATGTTATGTCCTAGCATAAATTGTTTTCAAGACTTTTACAAAAATTTCCCATTATGGAATAGAATTGAGATGATGTCACCATATATATTGTTGTGGATTTACCAAGGAATCCTCATAAGACTGATTCAATATGGGTGATTTTTGATCAATTGAAAAACTTTTCCAATTTCTTATCAATTTGGTAGTGTTTCACTATCGATCAATTGGGTGAATTATATGTTCTAGAGATGGTATGTTGTCATGGAGTTCCATTATGTATTGTTACATATTGTGATCCATATATTACTTCATGAATCTAGTAATGATGGAAGAATGTTCTTTGTACTCATGCATTTTTAACCCTAACATACAACCTGTAGATGGATGGGAAAATGAAAGGAACTATACAGGTGTTAGAGGACATGCTAAGAGAATGTGTCCAAAATTTTAGTGAAACCTAAGAGAATAATTTATAAAATATTGATTTTTTATATAAATATAGTTTTCAAGAGAATATTATAATACAACCATATAAGGAACTATATGGTAGGTCATGACAATCACCTTTATTGTTGATGGAAAATGGAGAGTAAGAGTTGTTGGGACCGAGTCTTATGTTGGAGATGTTAGATCATGTCCAATTTATCCAATATACTATTTCTATAGACTAGAGTACACATAATTCATATTATGATCGATTCCATTGACTTATTGATTTTTTAGTGGGTGATCAGGAGTTCCTTTGAGTGTTAATTAGATTGGGAGACTGTCATATTAAAAAATAGAGCATGTTGGCACCCAATTATGTCGCACCATTAATGATTGTGGAGAGACTTGGACTAATATAATATTTAATGGATCGTCCATAATGATACAGTTCCATGAATGATGTTTTTCATGTGTCAAAACTCTAACAGTATCAACCGGACCCATCACATGTGATCATGATTGGGGAAGTTAATCTTTAGGATGATGCATCCTTCAAGGAGTATCTATTTCATACTGAGGATCATAGTGAGAATATTATTTATGGAAGGTCATGCTTTTGGTATGAGTTTTGTGGTAGCATATCCATGTCTGGGAATAAACTTGATAGAGGGAAGTTGATATGCAAGTCCAGTGACCTGGAAATTATTACATTTGATGATTAGTGATTCTTGGGAGTTTTGATAAATATTATCTTTCTAATGAGGTGGGTGAGGTTGTAAGAACTCGACCCATTTATAAGGTATATTTTTATTTCATTTTTTTGAATCAATTTAAATGGTTTGTAGAAATCTTCTTAGGAGCAGTGAAGGCCTCATTATCATCGCGAAGGTTTAATAATTGAAAAGGATAGAAAATGGAACCAAAGTGCATTGATCATGCTTACTGATAACCATACAATATGATCATGAGAAATGGAGGAGAGAATCATAGTTTACAAACCATGAAAGGGTTGTTTGGAAACCATGGGAGGATGGATAAATCCATTTTCATGGATTTTTAACGGTTGCCAAAATAGTTTGAGTGGCCTAGAAAATCATGCAAATCGATTTCCCCATGAATAGAGGATACTTCATGGTTGGAACAATGTTTTAAAAACTATGTGGCTAAACTATACACCTCATTAAATTTGGCCAATTTATTTTTTACCTATTAATTTCATATCCAATTTCCGCAATTTTTACACTCACTCCACTCCCAACTGCCTAAGGTGTCAACTAACTTCCTCAATTATCTAAAGGATAGGTTTATTTTGATTTATGGGAGTTTTAGTTTTCTTATCTTTCAATTCAAATACCTTGGTAAGTAAATGAGTTTTTTTCCTACAACTTTATAGAAGATTCACAACTTGGTTTCCCCTCTTTTACTAAGTCTCATAAGATCTATTTTTAGGGTGATATTCTCTTTTATGATTGTGACTATTTTGTCTTGAATCAATGGATAGGGTTTCATGAGTAGTTTTTATGATTATAAGTTATGTGGGTTACAATATATTTCTCATATTATTTATTTAGTTATTGTGTATGTGGTATGTGCTATTACTCTAACATGCTACACAATTGATTTATTTTTAAGAACAATAGATTGGGCCTTTAAATGATAAGTTAGACCCTTTATAGATCTCATGTGATCCTTTGAGGATGAAGAGTTAGTGATTATGGACACCCATGTGGTGTTTCATTAATTTTAAATGGTAAAATGGATTGTACCTATTGGAATTATGTTTTTGTGAGTTTAAAATTGTTAGCCATGTAGGATGACATGTTAGCATGATGAAGGGATTGTTTAATCTTAGATGGGGATAAATTTTTTAGGTATTATATAACATAGTGAATAATGAATTATTGTAAATGGTGAACCACAAATATCTGTTATGTCTAAAGGTTATGCATATTGATACTTGAATAGTTGATCATGAAGGAATTGTTTGGGGATGATATACATGGTTCTCCATTTCTATGGAATATAAATAGTGGACTGTACACCTTACACACATGGGTAAAGATGATGTTAATAGTGTTATATATCCTTGATTTAGGGTCACTAGACATGACACTCGACATCCTGGATTGAGATGTTGGACATGGTGTTACTTATTCTTGGATTGGGTACTCACATAATGTCCCATGCACTAGTAGTATTTGACATGGTGTAGGTAATTTGACCAAAGACACTTTGTGATGGAATTGGAATGCTTAATGACCATCCCTAATGACTTAATGTTATTAACACATATGTTGTATCATTCATAATTCTAGAATTGTTCAAAGAAGGTTTTTTTGGCCCTGATAACATAGTGAAACTCGAGGGTCAAAGTGGTTAATTTATAACTAATTTAATTTAAAACACATTTTATCTAATTAGCTATTTATTATTTCTCTTATTATAATTTATAAAATAATATTTATAATGGATATTTATTTATAAATCATTGGTGATGGCTCACTAAGTTGTACTCAAACCCATCTCAGGCCATTTTCGGTCGCTAGGTAGACTTAATGGTTATAGTCTGAGTTAAGGGAAAAGAACTTATGACAAATGATTAAGTTAGGACATGGGATAGAGCATGGATGGGGGTACCAAACCTGATGTTGGGACCATTTTATCAGATTTTCTTGTGTTTCCTTATTATGGTTTTCCTTTGACACATGATACAATTATGGAATGATATATTTACTATATTAGTTTGTGGGAATTTACATTGTTTTGGGTTTTGGTAATGTGATGTATGTTTACTGTTGGATACTGGTTTTCTTCATATAGTACCATTTTAAACTATTGGATCACTCCACTAAAGAGGATAAAGTATCCATACATTTAATTTAGACCCTCACAACTAATAAATACCCTCTACTATATGGGAGGTAAACTTGAGGCCACATATCAAAAAGGTTGGACTACTAGTTCGAATGAGACAAGAAGGGATGTTACACCTAGGTTGTTGTTTTCAGAGTCCTGTATAAAGGTATTCAAACCTAATCCAAATTAAGAAACTAGGTTGTAAATCAATAAATTTTCCAAAAATTGAACCTAATAACATCAATGAATAATTCAACAATGAACATTGGGTAATGGATATGAAAAAAGAATTGAATTATTTTGAATGAAATAATTTCTTGGAATTAGAAGATAGACTGATGACTACCAAACAACTTTCACCTTATGGGTATATATAAATAAGGATGATGAATATGGAAAAATTATTAGAAACAAATAATGATTTCTTGCACAGGGAAATTGTAAATACGAAGTTATTGATTATAAATAATATTTTTCCCTAGTATCTTGAAATGAATCTCTTAAAATACTTCTTTCATATGTAGCACATCTTAATTTCAAACTATTTCGAATGGATGTTAAGTGTCTATATATAAACTATTATATTATTGAGAAACCTCATGGATTTCCAAAAATCTCATTTCAAATGTCATTTTTTAAACCTTTTTAACTATTTTTATGGTTTGAAACAGTATCCTAGAGCTTAGTGTGATAGGCTCACCATTTTTTTTATTTCAAATGGTTTTTCAAAAGGTTCTTTTAACCCAACACTACTTATAAGAATCAATTTCAAAATATGATTTAGTATTTAAAATATATATTTTGATAATATTTTATTGGATCATCCAAAAAAGCATAGTGTATTGAATTATATAAAATTATGGGAAATGGAATTTGAAATCAGTTTAATGGGTGATTTAATTTTTTAAGAGTTGATGGATTTTTCAAAATAATGATGGAATTGTTTTAAATAAAATAATATAGACAAATTATATTTTAAAATGTCTTGGTGTGGATAAAACCAATGGTAGTTTTCCTCCTATGAGTAAAAGATGTATGTAATGTTAGGATGAATCAAGAAAGTTTGTTTTCTAAACTACTTTAGAGGTATGAATGGAAGTTTACTATACTTAACTGATTTTTTAACCAATATTATGTTTAATGTAGGTATTGGTGCTTGTTTTAAAGTAAACCAAAAGGGATATCATTTGTATTTTGTTAAATTATTTTTTAGATACCTTAAAAATATAACCAATTTTGGACTATTATACTATAAATGAATTTTTTATAATTAGTTAGTTATTCTAACTGTGATTTTGGTGGTTTAAAATTAGATAGAAAAAGAACCTATAGAACATATCATATTTTCAATAAATATATAGTTTTAATGTTTAGTATAATGTATAATTCTATCACATTATCTACTATTGAAGGTGAGTAGATACCTGAAGATAATTTTTCTGAATCAATTTTGTGGATTAAAAGCACTTTATGAGACTATGGTTATCAATTTTGACATGTCCTGATAAATTATCACAATTCAAGTGAAATTAATATTTATAAACAACCATGTCTTATTAGAAACACTAATAATAGTGATATAAGATAGAAATTTTTGAGAGATCATTTTCAAAAATGAGATATTACTCTTGAGCTCATTGGTACAAAACTACACCTTTCTAATATCATTAAAAAGCCTTTGAATATAAAGAGATTAGATTATATCACACATGAGTTAAAAATGATTAATTATTCCTAAATATTTAATTTCAATTTGTAACATTTGTATTAGTTTAATAATTATGTAAAAATTATATTATAATTCTAAAAATAGTTGTTTAGGAAGATTTATATTAACTAAAGTTTTATCGTATGTTTTATCTACTCTGATAACAGGTATCAAGGAAAATTGGTCATATAGTCAATTAATGTATCAATGTAAGTCATACAGTCAATTCACCTTCCATTATCCCACTAAGTTACCACACGACATGTCATACATAAATTATACTAACAATGGCTTATTTATGTCACTATATGTATGTTTTTATAGTTAGTTAACCTATAATGATTATTTTAGTTTGAAAAATTAATTATATATTTTGGTGGGACTTATTTTCAGTTAATTAATATCTATAACCTAAATGATTGAATAAGTTTAATATTATAATTTTAATTGTCAGACATATCACAACCCCTTTTCTTTTATGAATACTTGGATATTTTATTTCTCAAATATCTCTTTTCCAAGCCCCTTTATATATCGAAATTGAACTTGATCCTCAAGAGTTTCAAATCACAATATAATTATGGGTAGAATGAAAAATTGCCCATAATGATACATGTCATATGGGTTGGTCTTCTTCAAATAGATCTAAAGAATATGAAATATGATCGATTTCTATGATCAATCCTTAAAATCAATTTTTTCAAGATCAGAATATCTGTATGGAAAAATAAGTAAATGCCGAATTGATATAGTCAAATAAGTCATTAGTTTGGATTTCAATTAAAAAGAATGGATGGAGTGATTGGTTAAAGGAAAATGGTAATCCATTTTCCCCCAATTGGTCAAAAAATTTTATGAGAATCTGAATTTTTATTAGTAATGGAAGGGAAACCATTTGAATGGTAGTGGAGAAAATTTGGTATTATCTTCCATGCTCTAGGGTAAAATCTTGAATATTCCTAATATAGAAGATTATGAAGAATATCAATG
Organism: Viscum album; assembly: GCA_963277665.1. Classification (NCBI taxonomy): domain Eukaryota; kingdom Viridiplantae; phylum Streptophyta; class Magnoliopsida; order Santalales; family Viscaceae; genus Viscum; species Viscum album. The sequence continues at coordinate 651,620,967 of OY728119.1, forward strand.
TTTATATCCTATAAATCATGATCATTTTGAATATTTTTAGTGCCCATGAGGAGATAACTAGGAACAAGACTCCACAAATACCTACTACTATGGCATTAAATATAGAATATATATTGTTGGTTAAATTCATCGAGTATATAATCAGTCCTAGGAAAAGGGACCCCATTATTTTGAGGCCTCAAATTTTTTTTCTATATTTGATAATGTTTCAAGTTCAAAAAATATTATCAAGATATATCAAGAGTCATATGGATAAACTATGCAATCTCTCCTAATGATTTAATTATGTGCCTTAACATAAATGTATCTTGGCCCCATTAAATTCCAATGGATTTTTTTCTGAAGGAGATGAAATAATTATTTACTCTATTGGGTTTTTCCTAAATAAAAAAATATGTAGGCATATTACGGTTAATTGGAACCCATGGAAAAAGGAGTGGGTTTTTTGTAATGAGAAAATTAATGAGAAGTTAAATCCTATTAATAATCATATTAGACCAAGACAAAAATTAGATCATAATCTAGAACATTAATAAATAGTTTATTATTCATCCAATGAAGAATGAAGTTGTCCTAGAAATTGAAGTAGAAGAAGCATAAGTGGTTTATTTTTGTGTAGAATATAGAGAAAAACATGAGTATGACAAGGATATATATCCCATTGTATTCGTTAGAATTTAATAATTTTATACTATATCTACCATCTCAAGAAGAAGTATTATGAATTGTGAACCGATGTGAGTTTAAAATTTCAACATTTTTTTTCTATTATTCATTGATGTGTCAAAATTTAATCCAATTACTATGAAAATATATGGTTTTTTGAATCATTCAAAATATTTACTTTAACTATTAATTTATTTATATGAGGATGTTATTGATTTATTCCATTTTAGAATTAAATTAAAAGGAAAAATGTTTATTTTTGATTTATATTTTTATTAATATAATGTGGAAGTAATTTTTTAAATGGACTTAGATTTTGCGTTTAATTGATTTAATAAATTTTGATGAATTTAATGAAATCAAAAAATTAATTATTTTTAAGCTATGAATTTAAATTTTAAATATTCGATCTAGAACAAACGTGCTCAAGTAGATTAATTTTTTAGATTCAATTCTTTAAAACATTTTTTTATAAATTGAAAATATATACCATAAAATAGTTTTAAAAAGAATTCTGAATTTGATTTTTCAATCATGAAATTAATATGATTTTTAAAATAATGAAAATTATACCATTTGAAAAATATGAATTTAATTTGTGGGATTATATTTTAAAAATGATATGAAATTATTTTGACAATAATTATTGGAAGGATGAAATTCATATTTTAATTTTTTTTATTATTTTAAATTTCATTCTACAAAATTATTTAATAAAGTTATTATTTTTTAAAAATGAAATTTTAAAATGAAATTCAAAATGTGACCACATGAAATAATTATGACCAATTGACACAATGTGATTACATTTATAAATATATTTCTATTAATATTCATATATATATATATATTGATATTTAATATAAAATTTATGTTATTATAATTCTTTAAAAGTGTCATTCGATAATTTTGGCAAATTATTGTTATATTATTTTTTGTTTTGTTTTCCTTGTTTTGAATCAATAGTTTTTTTAATTTTTTTGAAACGTGAATAAGTAATTAAATAAGACGTGGGAAAAATGAGGAACAAACCTAAATATGTTCTGCACAATTAAACGCCGAATAAAGAGATCAACCTAAAGTGTCTGAATCTGACCATCAAGGATCATTTCCAATTGCATGAAGGATAGATCTAGTGTCCATGAACTCATCAAGATCAATCAATACCATGGAACAAAATAATTTGGGTATTTCAAAAACCTAAATGCTTAATTTTTTGGAAACCAAAATCCCTCAATTTAATCTGTGGTTTTAACAAATAATTTAAGTAGTGTAAATAGAATCATTCTATTAATGAATTGTTATCCATAAACAATAAAAAAATTTGTGGATTTTATGGTTTATCGAAGAACATGCATGAAAAAATTGTGTAAATGGTGTACATGAAAATGAGTTTAAAGAATGGTTCAAAAGAAATTATTTTATTTAATTAAATTCAGATTTAATTATTAATTTATGTAATTATTTAAGATAAAATTTAAATAATAGCAAACACCCATTTCTCAAAAAAAATATACCATTCCTTGCATAAACACCCTGTTCTAGACCCAAGGATAGTCTTATATTTCTCATATGATGCTCTATTTAAGAGATATTAATTATTTAATAAGAAAAATGGAATAAAAATTAATTAAATATAAAATGGTTATTTTCACGAATGAGGAATCAAAACGTCGGACTAAATTTTATACCCCTCCTAGAGTAAACACAACATTTTGGACATAATGGTGGTCTCCAATTTCTCATATGATGCAATGTTTTGGATTTATTAAATTATTTTTAATAAAAGTGTGTGCTTAATATAATATATTTAATATATGATCTCAATCTTCTTCGATGATTTTTAGTCCTTTGAATTTCACATTAACTCAATTTATGAATCCAAAAATATTCCATTGAATATTTCAAAGTGTTAACTCGGATTTTACCTTTCCACAAATTATTTAACCCATTTTAAGCTATTTTTAATGATAAATTATTAATTTTTCATGATAAAGAATTTAAAATTTATCACAAGATATATTTTATTATAATTATAAAAATCAGGATTTTACAATTATCTTCATATATGAAATTATTTCCCTCAAGAAGTGTCTCTAGTGGTATTAATCAAATAACTCTAACCACTAATCTTGAACTTCAGAGTCACATTTTCACATCTATTTCTATATTTTTCTATGTTGTCCCTAAAATCAAACTAGTATTATCATTTTACTTTATATTCCTTTCTCACTTCGATCTCTATTCCAAACAGGACACTCATCAAGAGATACAATAGGTTACAACTCTAAATCCTTGAAATCTATAATATTTATAGGATCAGGAATGTTTTGTAGAAGCTGAGAAATGTGGAACACATCATGAATACCTCGATATAGAGAAGGGTGGTCTAGAGGATACACTATTTCCCCTATCTAATGAGTGATTCCCTCATTAGTCTCTCACTAAAAGTAGCACAAACTATAACTCTATAGTATAGTAGGATTTCATGTCACCATTCAATGACATATTAGTTAAAGGTATGTTAGGGATACATAACTCTTCAAGTATGCCAAGTCTGGACATGGCTCAAAAATATTATGAAGATAGCTATATTAAAATAAGGAAAAATATCAAAGTTGTGTTCTAGAATATACATTGTATTGTAACAAGTTCATTGTCACCATATGTTGGTTCTAGATCCATTTAACATATATATCCTTTTTTAGATCCCTGATCATATCTATGCCCTTACCGAGTCAAAGTAATCAGGGGAGTCTGTATGATTTATTGTGTTTCTATACACATATCCTGTCTTGACCTCCAAGTACTTCATTAGAAAAAAACTTGATAAAAGACAGAGAATATGGAAAGCCTTTCCACATGGGTGGATATCCAGTATTAGATTCCTTCAAGTGATGTTATAATACAAATGTTTTCCCTAATTTCAGTACCTACCTGTAAAAGTTCTATTCTAACCTGAATGTCCATCGCTCCTTTGCTCATGATTTTCTTTTCACTTCCTACCATCTGAAGGGGATCCTATAGTAGAAATGGATAACATAGTCACTAGCCCACCGTCGTTAGGGAGAAAGAATGATGTCTTACCTTGCTCCATCCTGTTCTCAAAGTTTAGGGTCCTACGATGCACCTGGTAGAACGTTAGCAGGTTAATGCCCCTAACCATACGTATGAGCCTTAGTGTTAAACCTATGTCAAACTTCTGATATTTATATTACTCATTCCTATATAACAATGGTGAAATGAAAAGAAACACCATAAAATGTTTGAATCTAAATCTAATTGAGGATCCAACATGGAAGATAGTCACAAACAACCATGTAACCAATTAAAATAATATGAAACTTATTCTAATAAATAATATATATAGTCATCACTCCATAGTTTCGATTATCCTATTTCATGTATGTTTTCACTAAAAATGTATATTGAGTTATAAATAAAAACCCACATTTTTATGGTTATAAACTAAATCATTATCAAGATTTGTTGGATATTATTCCACATAGATTTTGATGTACATACCATTTTAGAAGTAAATGTAATAATAAGAGTGAAATTTCTCTATATAAAAATTTATTATATTTTTTTCATATTTATAATCCAATTTACATATCTGAAATAAAACAATCATCATCATGTGATATATGATTAATTATGATTTCCCTATAGAAATAACTCAGATATGATGAGTTAAATTATGAGGTTCAAATCTACATAAGGGGGAAGTGGATAATATAAGACCCCAAAATTATAAAATATGGTAACCTTTAAATATGTAAATTTATATTAAATCTTACTTCATAGATGAAACTAAATCTACAAAACTCATTATTTTTGCATGATAAATTATAAATGTTTATGCTTGAAAATGAAATCAAGTCTATTTAATTATACTGAATGAATATGATAAACCAAATTATTAAATAATAATATAAATAATATTTAAGATTATTTTAATATGAATAAATTTAAATATTTTATCTAAAATAAATTATATGATCATTTATTATTTATAAATATTTTATCAAAAAAATTATCATTTTCATGATATTTATTTAAATTTGATGAAACATATGATTAATGATAATTTATTTTTATAATTAATATTTTTCAACACCAATTCAGATGACAAATTATGTGAAATAAGAATAATAATTATTAATTTTTTAAAATACAATTCTCCAAATAAAAAAAAATTATAATTATATTTTATGATTTTATTAAAAAAATAAATTTATATTTTTTTATATGAAATAAATAGAAATGAATTTCCCAATTTTAATTTCTTAAATAATAATTTACTTAGTGTGAATGTTTTTTCTTTTTCTATAATGTTTACATTTTTGTCGGAAATTAGGGTTTTCGCAAAACATGTAATTTATAGGATCATTCCATTCTATAAGGATTAAGAATAAGTTTATAAACCCATTTATGTAGTAAAATATTAATTTAATTAATAATATTAATCCTTTTAAAGTATTCTTTGATCTTAGAAACAATGTAATGTATTTTCACAATTAATTAAAATGTATCATTAGTATAATTTTCTCTCTATCTATTATTTGAATCAAGTATTTTCAATGTGGATTTTGTAATGAATTTCCTTGGAAGACTCATACTCAATAATGTTTTTAATAAATAAATTTAATTCATTTAAATCAATATCATATATTATTTTACAATAGATATGAATTTAATGATTACAAAAAATATTTCAATTAAAATATTATCTACCAGATTATGTTTATTTATTTTAAAAATAACGTTCTATATAATTAATAATTTTATTTATTTAAATGATTTTATAATTTGGAATTAGAATTACAATATTAATTAAGAATATGAATCTTTTTCTCTATCATAAAAAATTAATTATTATTTTTAAAAAATTAATTACAAAGGTAATATAATATTTAGTCAAAATGAAAAAAGATAAAACTAAAAATCCAAATAAATCAGTCAATGTTGACTAAAATGAGAAGATGATGTGAATTTTGAACGAATTTTGTTTTCTATGTTATTTTTTCATTTTTCAGACTTTTAAACATTAATAGTAACCTTATGTAATTCAAAATTTTAGGGTTAGACTATTATATCCTTCACTTATAAAATGATTAAATATTATCCACTAAAACAAACGCCTATAATTAAAGTAAATTATTGAAATATTTAATTAATTATACATCTATATCATACTCAAAATATTGAAATATTCTGTTAAACATTATTTATAACCATCTCATTATTTCAAGAATCATTTTAATGAAAATTCAAGTTCCCAATAATAGTATTATCAAATTCATAGTTTTATTAATTTTTATAATATTTAATATTTATATTTTCTAGACTGATATAACGTCATTAGTATCAATTACATACCTAAATATTTCTTAAGTGTGGTTATTATCCTGTTTTATTCTCATACTCCATCAATTATGAAAAAATGGTCGTTTGTTTATTATGTGGACTACTGCCACCACGTCGTAATGTGTTTACTTTTCCAATACATACATAAAAGGACAGGTATATGGATTGAATTGAAAGATAACTAAAATAATGATGATATATTTCATTTTTTATTTTAATAAATATAACATCTTATTAATTATATTATCATTAAACATTCATCATAAATTTTATAGATTAAAATAAATGTACTAAGTTGAAAATGTTTTATTCAAAATTGTGTAATATACTCATGTCTATATCATTAAAATTTAATTACATAAAATGGTAATATATAATACTAGTAATCTATAAAAATTTTAATTATGATTTTTCTATGATTAAATTACAAAAATACACATCTTAACGATTCATTAAATTAGGTCATGGTCATGTTTTGGTCATATTAACCACCTAAGTGAACGATGATATAGATTTATATAATTAATTTCTATGGGAACTCTTTAAATTGAATATAATTAAATAATTTGGTAATTTTTTATTTGAATTATAGGTTATATAAATATTTAATTCATTAATTATGAAAAAACATATCGATCGTCAAGAATAACGATATTTTTCCTATTATCGATTTCATATTCAAGTATAATGAATAAAAAATATTGAATGGAATTGGAAACACAAAAAAAAAATTCTAATCAACCCTAAAAGTATGATTATTAACTTAATATTAGATATCATTAGTATATGAATGATTATAGGCACAAATATTACAAATCCATTATAATTTATCAAAACTATAAACACCCGATCAAGAGAATTGGTGGAATTCATTTAGGGATTGGATACTTATGAAGTGTATAAATTTAAATTGATATTTATAAGATTATTAATTATTTTATTAAGATATAATTTTTTATATGGAGGGATAAATTATATTTTTGAATCTCATGAAAAGAGGTAGTGTATTTCATCTCAGTTTTCTCTTCATTAAGAAATATATATTATTTATGTAGCCAATTTAATTTATGTGGTGTATAGAGTCCCAATTTGAGATATCATGTCCTTAATCATCATTTTTAATTGTATGTTTTTACATTTATATGGGATCTATTCAATGTGGTTTGGAATAGAAGCTTTCTAATGTTGAAAGGTTTTATCTTCTAATATTCCACATTTGGAGACATGTTTTATATTATTCACCTAATTTCATTTTTATAGTGTATATAATTATAGTAAAAGAGTTCATATCCTGAATTATCTTTATGTCAAGGGTTTTTAATATAAATAACGATTCACCTATTTTATTCGGATTTTAATAATGTGATCCTCATGACGTAAGGGTTTCCTTAGTATCAATTATCATTCATTGAGACATAATAAATTTTGTGAACTATAATTTCTTTTAATAGAGTTTTTACATCCCATAGATGTTTTTTTATCACAATTAATGAATTTCAAGGGATTTACTACCCAAATTATTTTCCCTTATATAAGTGGTTGTTGATTAATTTTTTTCCCAGTATTGTATAATTTGTTATTGTAAGTTCCAATATTTGATATATGATTTTTATTGAATGTATTTAATACATATTGGGTGAATTATAACCATATATTCTATTTGGTTGTATAATATCATTTTGTTTTCAATGGATATACATTTTTCTAATGAAAAATCATTAAAAAAATCTCACATATATGGATATATTAATTTGTCACAATCCCTCGTCATTCTCTAGATGACTAATGACCATGTTGATAATGTGTTGGCCTAGCCTTGTAGAATTTGATCAATATTGTGGAAAAATAATTATTTACATAATGCAGGTTTGTTGATATATACTAATAATGACGGTTATTCTATTTTCATGTGTAATATTTTTTTCAATATTTGTGTTCTTATTCAATTACGAATGATAATTGTAATATTGAGGGGGTATTGATTATCCATATAGATTCATCTCACATGTGGGTTATGATCATTTTATATATTTTATTTACATGGGAAAAATTTTATTATTTGAATTATTATTGAATAATAGTTTTTGATTATTATATATTTTTATTTAATATAGTTCATTATATTAATATCTATGTTATTTGAGTAAGTGTTTCATTAGAAAATGGTATGAATGTACTTGGTAACATGTATAAGGAATTCATTTGGCACAATCATGTGACGGTTGGGATTCATACTTATATAATTTTTCATGTTATTGTTAGTTTTAATGAGATAGAACATGTTTATATATTTTTTGTATACATTCCCAATTTATGTTGATTTCATATATATGGTCTTAATGAAAGGTACTGTGTATTGGTAGAAGGGATTGGCGAGACATTTCAAATGTCCAATAGTTTTCATTGAATAATTATGAGATTAGGATAATTTATATCCTTATTTTTACTTATTATCATGTATATATCATTATCTTTTTTCAAATTGATTATAGTTTCATTTAAGTTACTGACTCATGATACAAAATTTAGGCAACTTAAATACCATGATTGAAATAGTTATATGTTTCTCTTAATGGGTGTTTGAGATCCCCACCTATTATATTGTTGTTTAAAAAATATATAAATGAATTTATTATACATGATCATTTTATAAGGATATATCACGTGGATGAATTTATGGGTGACGATTATGAAAAATTAAGAATTATGAAGTTTATTATATATAGATTAAATTTTTTCCATTAGTTGTGATGGTCTTCTGTATATTATTTTACAATTTTTCAAAAATTTTAAAGCATATAATCACAAAACAAAAACTTCATATGTATGTGATTTATAATGATTATTCAATTTTTTAATGATGGTTATATCTATGATTTTATAGTTGGTATCAATTAATGTTTTTTATAATTGTTTCTATCACTACTAGATCTATGAGTGTGTATTAGGAGTGTCACAAATAAAATAATTGTCATTTGAATAAATTTTTTTAATGAAGATTAATTATATGTTAATAAAATAATTGAATTCATAATAATGTGATATAATTGAATGTTATAAATTATTTGTGGTTGTTTTGTAGTATAGATTGTTTCTATCCTTTGGTTAGTTTTGAATGCATTTTTCTGTGTGATGTTGTCATGATGAATGGATTTTTTTCCAATGGTAATAAGAAATAAAATGAAAATATGATTCAATAGAAATGAATGGCTTGTGTAATTTTTGATTTCCATTTTATTTTCAAGTTATTTATCACATTATGCCTCTTTATTCTTGTTAACTAATTAAAAAAAAATAGAGGCATGGGATCTACATGTTTTTCCCTATATATAATATCAATGGGACACAAATGGATAAACAATTCCCATGGATAATGCTATGTATTATAATTAAATATTAAGTGATGAATTAGGGGGTTTATTTTAGGATGTAATGGATATATGTTTTATATGATTTATAATGATGAGGGGGATAATGTTGGTTCATAGTGGTAGTTTATGTGGATGAAATAATCAACATGGTTAACAAGATTCATGATTATTTACCTTAATATAACTAGTACATGGAATGGTTGTGGTATTTGGAATGATATTGTGGATATGTATATTTCATGTATCTATGGATATGACATTCTGGCTATGACGTGGTTTGGGTGTTTTGTTTTTATATTGTTTTTATGTATGAATTGGTTGTTTGTTCCATAAAATAATACATTAGGGTATAATATTTTAAAGATAAAGGTGAAATTATTTGTAGAGAAACATATTTATTTATTCCATTTATATTATGTATTTATTCCCTCCTTACTAATTTGGGTTTGTTTTCCTATGTGTTGATGGGGTGTGGATTAAAAAATATTATTAAAGTGTATTCTATTATGTTTATTCACATTGAGTGTAGTATTGTTAATATATATTTTCAAAAGATATTTATGTGGAATATACCAAATGTTATTGTTTAATAAAATCAATATTCTATATATAATTTATTTCAGTTCATTTATAATAGGGGGTTGATGATTAGGTAGTTACATGTAACAAGTGGATATGTTGGTTTCAATAAAATCACATTATGACCCCAGAACACCCTAGGACGAGAGGGGTGAACCAGGTTGTCAACATTTTATTTTAATGTGATGGATCTTCTTCCCATGTTAGTAGGAACTAATTAAACTTTTATAATGGGTTAGTGAAATAATAAAACAATCACATTTATGGATACAACAAAATGCTTTTACTTGGTTCATATATAAGGGATATGTTCAATAAGAATACACTAAAAATGAGGTAGATATACCAAAAATAAAATCATCACTACCTATGGATATATAAATTTTTGTTCATAGTCACTCTATTCCCGGAACACTTCCATTACTTGAATTCAAGGATTTCTCACTTCGTCCCTTGGAACACTTCCGTTGCATAACAACTCAAACATTTATAAATGAAATTTATCCCATCTCATAGTAATATAATAAATTATAATCACATAAAATTACATTAGAAAAACATGCCACATCATTATTAAATGAACTTCTAAATTCGATGTGACTTTTAAATATATTTTTTCCACTTTGTTAATTTGAATTTCAAAAATCTAACATACACGGTTGCGATCAGTATGAAGTTTAGAGTCTAATAGGGAAAAATAATTTTTGGTGAATAATAATATATCCTTATGGATATTAATGTTACCCTTATGAATATTAATATTCCCATTATGAATAGTAAATTATCTAAGTGAATATGAACCATACTAGTGATAGTATAAGTAAAATTTATTTATCCTATAATTGACAATATGATATAATTACATTATAATGTTTCTTTTTTGTAATCCATGATTATTTGATGACTAATATAATAATTTATAAGAAAATTTATTTTTATAAAATGTATTCATTAACTAGTATTTTGATGTCTTATGATAATAATATAATTTTATCAGACCTTAAGTAATTTTCCAATGTGTTACAAACTCAATTTTAATTTTAATATATGTTTTTTTGATGTAAGTGAGGATTTTATTTAAATATTTAAATTAATAATATATAAAAAATTTATTTCTCTAAAATATAGTTAATTTTTTTATTCTTCACATCAAAAATTGGTTAGATTATTTTTGTTTGGATTTTTCTGAAACATTTTAATTGTTGTTGAATAATGAAATTTGATAATTTACGAAATATGCTAAATAAATGAATTTATGAATCAGGAATGGGTCATGGATGATACAAATGTCCATTGGTTCGAATTGAAATTCCCTATATATAGAATTTAGTAATGGAATCATAACTATATCTTATCTTGAGGGAAATTAAAAAACTACAGATTTAAATATTTGGAAAACACAATCCTCCATTATAAATACCACACTCACAACCTCATTTCAACACAAATCTCAAGCTTCAAGCCCAATCCAAATTCTAAATGTATATCTTCCTTATCCCCTCTCTAACTTCCAATATCTCTTGGTCTCATCAAACGTATAATCCAAGGAACCTTGAGGAGGATCTCAAGGGAAGAATTCAAGAGGTAATTCCTCTCTCTCTTTTCCTTCAAATTCTTTTCAAATTTCTTTACTTTAATTCTATTATCTTCATTTTATCTTATCAAAATGTTATTAAAAATCATGTATGATTTATATAATAGTATTCAATCATTTTAATTTAATATTATTACTTACAATCCTCCCCTCTCTCCCAGTTTATAAAAAATGTAATTGTTGCCCGTGATGTGTTAATTTACCTACATCATGGGAGATGCGTTTAAATTTTCATTCAATGCCTTAAATGAAATAAATAAAACATTTAAAAGGTTGAAGATAGATTTTAATATTTACTTTTTAACCCCTTTTTGTTTTAGACGCAAATTTTATATATAAAATTGAATGATAAAACCAAACATGTTTGTTGTAATAAAAAACCTCCCAAATTAACCAATAATGATCATCATTAAAATTTATCAAATGATTCATCCTCAATTTATATATCCAAATTTAGAATAATATCATTCAAAATATTGAAATATAATTAATAAAATGAAATAATAATTCTATATTTTTATCGATCTTCTAGTTGAGCTTCCATTCACATGTACAAGTGATACATTTATGAAAACTATGAAAAAGAAATGTCCTGAACAATGAATTTAAACACTATAAATCATCCAAATTCCAATAAAGGAACTTAATAAACCAATAATTAATAAATTCCATGTATAAATACGTTTTTAAGTGTTAATTATTGAATCTTATATTATTATACATGGAATTAAAGTGAAAATATCATTTAGACACAAGGTAAGGGGAATTATAAAACCAAACTTTATTCATTGTTTTATCCCTCTTTCACTCCATCTAAAGTGCAGGTATTCCTTATAAATATTTCTTCATAATTATCATACCATTTCTTGGATATAAATTTTTTCCAATTGAGTTTATGTCAAATAAAATGTTTTCCAAAATAACTGTTCTTTAAAAAACACCTTTTACTTCTCACAAAAGATTGATGGTTATTATATCGAAAATATTATTCCCTCTTTCAATTGGGATACCAATGTTTATTAATGTGTTAGTTATGAAATGAAACTCATTCCTTTCAATGGTTTCTTTATGTCCAAGATTGATATACACTATATGTATCATACAAGATAATGTTAATGTTATATTGTGATAGGTGCACCAAGAATTATATAGCGCAATGGTGATGTTATAATGTGATGGGTTCAACCATAATTAAATAGCACTCCAATTAATTCGGTAATGCAAGGATCCTCATGATTAAAGTTAAAAATGATTTAACATGATTCTATATTTTACAAAAACTATATCTCGTAGTTAACCACTAAGACATAAGTTTTAATTTGTATGCTTTTCCACAATTGAAGTCATTTATTAATTCTTCATATCATGTTTATAATTTTATGCCTATGCATATATTATGTTGATAATGATTATTCTCAATGAATGCTATATTTTCCCATGTACTTATTTTCTTATTGGGATTTTATCTCACCTATTTTTAGATATATCCCAAGGTGATTACATGTACTAAGGTGAACTTACGGGCCAATAAGAATCTTGAGAATAATAAATTAAATAAATTATTATGTTTTATGTTGTAAATTTTATGTTTCTCCCTAGTTATCCAAATACAATAATAATTTGGATCATGATATTGTAATATGTTTATGTCTTTTATCATTAAAATGGTGTAAAAAGAAATATAAGAAAATTCGGGATGCTATAGTTGGTATTACAGGCATGGTTTAGTTAATTTTCGAATTATGATTATAGAACCTTAGTAAAAACACTAGTATGACACTATGTATATTTAAACACACTTGAGTCATTTATAAACATAAGGACCCCATAAAATATTCTTTTACTATTAATTGAACAATGGAATAGATTATTTATTCATGAATTATTGACTTAGGTTTTTTTCTAACAATTTCTATTTTAGAAAATGGTGGGAACCAGGATAAACCAAGACAATAACCCATGAGAGGGAAAATGCAGTGATTGACTGAAAAAATACCAATTTCATCATGAGGTTTAGATCAAAACATAATATTGATTCATAACTAGTTGTCTTAGGTTGTGAATAATAACCTGAAAAATGTGGAATTTCCTCCTTCACCTAAGAGGAAACAACTAGTTGTCGAGTGTTTTATGTGGAAATGATAAGCAAATATTAGTGGATATTATGATACACTTGTTGTGGAATAGTGGTTCAAATCAATGGAGACTATAATTTCTATGATGCACTCTTCTGAGATATAGAAGGAGGCTCTTTACATTTATCATCTCAATGGAGTGGCAAAATAATGGTGTTCTTTGATTAAGAACACCAGGTCGAGGGATGAAATTGAAGATATGTATTGGGAAGACATTAAGATAATATTTAATAATGTATATTTCCCAAAAAATCTTTGTATGAATACGGTGAAAGAATTTGAAAAACCTAAATAAAAAGGATGGAGAATCAGTCATGGCTTATGAAGTGCATTTCACAAGGAGTGCAAGGTGCTCTTTGGGTATTGTTATCAACAACGATTGAAAAATTGATATATCCATTAGTGGTTTAAAATAACCCCATCTAAAGGATCATTCAAATTTAGACTTTGAGAGTTATGAAGAATTTGTTCATTGTTCTCTAAAAGTGGAGATGGAGCGTGTGGAATGGTTCCATGGCTATGTTGATAAGAAACAAATGATGAAGTTTCATGTTGTATGATCTAATGATAAAGGTTGAAATAAAACTCAACCACCCACAAATCACAAATGTGGCAAAAAGTATCATGATAATTCTCTATAAGGGATGTAAAAATTCTTAATGTCTGGGAGAAAAGGCCACCAGGATCAAGAGTTTCAAAAAGACATGAGAAGGAAAATGGATGTGGTGGAGGAAAAGAGATCACCAACCATGTTCTAATGCTATAACTATAGAGAAAAGGTCATTATGAAAGACAGTGGATGAAACCTCAAGCCCTCGAGGGTAATCAGCATCATCAGCCAGCAAATCCAAAAGAGAAAGGGAAGGATTGTGCCATAAAAACTAAAAAAGTAGAGAATGAAAATTATTTCAAACAAGTTACACTTATTAATCACTCAATAATAGAAAATGTATTATTTTATTCTAGATATATTCTGTCAATTTGATCATGAATGTTTTCTTGAACTATTGAATTGAATCCCCAAAACCTTGATTTAATGATATCAATAAAAACACCAAGTGATGTAATCATTGCAACCCAAGTGTTGGAATCTTCTCCTATTAGAATATGTGGGATGACTCTTACAGAAAATCTATTTTTATTTTCCTTTTTGGAATTCAATTATATAATAGGAATATATTGTCTCTCATTCTATAGAGTACATACAAACTTTCGAGAAATGGAAATTTATTTTTATATTCTAATCCATCCAATACTACTCTACAAATACATGGAAGATCATGAATCTCCTTTATAAAATCCTCTAAAGGGGTTAGTATTGATTACCTGTGAAGAATCATACCTCGCTCAAATGGTTGAGTCAATGGAAATTTTCATCATTGTGGAAATTGCCTTCATGAATGAATATAGTGATGTATTTCCTGAATAGTTACCCGAACATCAACCAGATTGAGAGGCATAGTTCTCAATAGAACCCATACCCTTAGAAACTACTATCTCAAATTGTCTATATAAGATGGATCCTATAGAACATGAGGAGTTAAAAAGGATACAACAATTTTATTGGAAAAATGGGTTCTTATTCCCTAGTGTATCACTATGGTGTGAACTAGTTCTCTTTATGAAGAAGCAGGATGGATTAATGTGGTTGTGTATCGATTGTAAATAACTCAACAAGACCACCATAAGGAACATGTATCCTCTCACAATTATTAATGAATTTCTCGACTAGATATGAATAGCTCAATACTTCTCTAAGCTGTATCCTCATTCTAGATATCATCTGCTAATGGTGACGAAGGAAGATATTCAAAAAACTACCTTCCCTACAAGTTATAGAACTATGAATTTATAGTAATGCCTCTCAGACTGGACAATTCCCCTGCAATCATCATGGATTCGATGAATTGAGTCTTTAGAAATTACCTTGAAATGTTTTTGGTCATGTTTATTAATGACATTATTATCTACTGCAAGTGTATGGAGGAAGATAAAGAACATATAGGGCTTCTATTGGAAACATTGAGAAATTAGAATTTATATTCTAACTTCCTCAATTGTGCCTTTTGGATGATTCAAGTAAGGTTCCTAGTTTATTTTCTATAATGTGAGGTAATTTGTGGATCCTTCAAAAACCAAAGAAATCAAAAAATGAACCAGACCCTCTAGTGTCATAGAAATACAAGGTTTTCCTGTCTTATAAAGATACTATTGATGTTTTGTTAGAAATTTATCATGATATTCAAGAACTAAACTATGTTAACAAGAAAATGGGTAATGTATGTCTAGATGGACAAATGTGAGTAAATCCTCAAAGAGATAAACAGAAGGTTGATCACTACACCTGTACACACATTACTAAAAAGTAAAGAATGTTTTGTGATATTCAATGTTGATTTAAAGAAAAGATCAGGTTTTTTACTAATTAAAAATGATAATTTTAAATCCTACACCTAATGAAAATTGAAGATCCCTGAGTAGAACTACCTGACATATGATCTGGAGCTAGTAGTTGTGATGTTTCCTTGAAATTCATAAAGCACTACCTCTATGGTAATAATTTTGAAATATATGCAAATCACTAGAGCATGAGTTATATATTCAAACAAATGGGGATAAACATGCGTCAAAGTATATAGTTAGATTTAATCAAAGACTACAATTTTTCAATTAATTATCATATTATAAAGGCTAATAAGTTAGCTAATTCACATAGTAGAAAATAACATTATAATCTATTGATTCTAAAAATTAAGAAATAACCCATCTCCATGGATATGAAAATGATGGATTTTGATATCATAATGATGGGTAATACATAATACCTTTTCCAAAATATTTACAAAAATCTATCCAAGGGATGATTAAGGAGGTACAAAGGTATGATTTCAAGTTACAAAACAAGGTGAATACAATGAAGGATGGGAATCTTAAATACTTCCATATCTAAGATAATGGTGTGATTTGGTTTGGAATGTGGATTTGGGTTCCTTAAACACTTGGGATAAAGATGGATCTATTTGATAATTCCTAGAGCTCACATTTCCCTATACATCCTGGTGGCACAAAAATGTACCATGTTCTTCGGGAACACTTCTTGGAAAACATAAAGAAGGACATTGCTGAGTATATCTCAAGGTTATTGATATTTCATAATATTAACGTAGATAGATATATGTCCAAAGTGATGCTGAATTAATTTCATATACCCATGTGGAAATGGGATAATGGAACTGTGGACTTTGTCACAGATTTCCTTAAGAAATCAATAGGAAATAGTGTGATACGGGTTGTGGTCGACCGACTCACCAGGACATCCCACATTATTACTACTCAAGAAGATCTATCACTTGAACAACATGAAAATATATATGTGAAGGAATTGGTGAGACTACATGGGGTTCCACTCTTTATTATCTCTAGATTTGATCCATGGTTCAAATCTATATTCCGAAGGATTCTTCAACATGCCTATAGTACTGTATCAAATTTAAACACAACATATATCCCACAAAATGATATCCAATTTCTAAGGGCTATTCAGATTCTAAAATATATGATATGTGCCCAATCATTAGAATTCAATGTAGGATGGGCTCAACATATTCCATTTGGTTGAGTTCTCATTTAACTGTAGCTTCCACTCGAGTATTCAGATAGATCCATATTAAGCACTATATGGAATGCAATGTATAACTCCATCCTATTGGGATGATGTTGGATAAAGACAGAAACATGGACCTGATCTTGTATAAGAGACGACTGAGAAGGTTGAAGACATGCAAAAATATATCAATGTTTCTTAGAGTTGAAATAATAGTTATGCTATTAACCGTCGAAGGGACCTGGAGTTCGACGTTCGATATAATGTATTCCTTCCAATATCACCATGGAAGAGCATCATATGATTTGAAAAGAAAGGGAATCAAAGACCAAGATACATTTTCACCATTGATATCCTTTAACACATTAGATTTGTGGCCTATCAGCTTTGAATTACACTGAAGATGGCTCCTGTTTATGTTATGAATCATGTATCACTCCTGAGAGAGTACGTTCCCAATCCATCACATGTACTGATCTCAGAGGTGGTACAACTAGAAGATGATATTTGTTATCAGTAGCAACTGGTAAGGATTATGAACCAGAGAGATAAGGTTCTACACAACAAGACAACCCACCTTGTCAAAGTGTCGTAGAGTAACTATAATTATGATGAAGTAACTTGGGAATAAGAGGATGTTATGAATGATTATTATGCTCACCTGCTTATGTAAAATGATATTTCGTGTGTGAAATTTCCAAAGGGTGAAGAATATAATGACCAAAACTTTTATCAATTTAATTTATCTCTTTTTGTAGTGATATCATATAGTACAATCACATAAAATCACATTAGGAAACACAATGTCACATCATGTTTTCATGAAACTCTATTTTCAATGTGTCTTTTAAACATAATGTTGGATCTTCTATGATTTAAATTTCAAAATTTTGACATATACGGTTGTGATCAGTATGATGTTTGGTGTCTGAGAGGAAAAATTGATTTTTTTGCGAATAGTAGCATACCCTTATGAATAGTAATATTACCCATATGAATAGTAAGATGACCATTATTAATATTAAATCATATTGGTGAATAGTAACCTTTACAATGATTTTATAAAAAAAAATTATTTATCCTATAAGTGACAATAAGATATAATTATATTATAGTGTTGTAATTTTTTTTCAGTAATGAATACTTAATGATTAATTTAGTATTTTCAAAGAACATATATTTCTATAAAATGAGTTCATAAACATGTATTTTAATATATTTTTAATATATGAAAATTTTATGAGGCCTTAAGTAAATTTCCAAAGTGTTAAAAATCACTTTTAACATTAAAATTTTTATTTTCAAAGTAATAATTATTTTATTTATATATTAAATTACTCATACATGGAATTTTTTTCATAAAATTAGTTTTTTTTATTATACATGTCAACAAATGGTTATATTGAATTTTTGGGATTTTTCTAAAATACTTTAATTTTTTTATGAATAGTGAAATTTGATAATTTACGAAATATGATAAATAAATATAATTTTGAATAATTCATGAGTAATAAATGATTTAAATGGCCATTGGTTTGAAATCAAATTCCCAATTTATTGTATTCATTCATGGAATATTCACTATTTCATATCATTAGAGAAATTAATAAACTAATGAATTAAATATTAAGAAAACACCCCTCCCCTCTACTATAAATACCACCTCTCACAACCTCATTTCCACACTCCTATGAAGCATCAATCCATTTAATTTTTTTCCAAATATATTCCCAATCCCCTCCTTCACATCCAAGATCTCTTGTTTCAATCAGAAGATGAATCCTAAGCTTTTTTAGGAGGATCTCAACAGGAGAATTCAAGAGGCAATTCCTCTATCTCTTTTCCAACAATTTCCATTCAAATTTCATTTCTTTTATTCTCTTATCCTCAACTTATTTTAACCCAATGTCATGATTACTCTAGTATGAAAGA
The DNA here is from genome assembly GCA_963277665.1 of Viscum album. Lineage (NCBI taxonomy): Eukaryota > Viridiplantae > Streptophyta > Magnoliopsida > Santalales > Viscaceae > Viscum > Viscum album. The sequence goes on from OY728119.1 coordinate 651,640,218, forward strand.
TATACTAGTATTATATCATGATAATGGAACATTATTCATTATTATCCTCAAACGCACACACACACACACACACACTCTATTTATAAAAATGTAATCAACACCCGTGATGTTTTAAATTACCCACATTGTGGTTAATGCACTTCCATTTTCCAAAAACAACTTCATGGATGTCAATGATAAAATTAAATGGTTGAAAAAAAATTTAAATGTTTTTAACCCCTTTTCTGTTCAGGAAACATATTTTATACGTAAAACATAATGATAAATCAAAACATGTCCGTTGTGATCAAAAAACCGCCCAAATTAACATAAATAAAATCATCATTAAATTTTACCCAATGATTCGTCCTCATGGTATATAACCAAATTAATGAATCTAGCATGATTATATAAGACCCTAAAAGAACTTAATAAAACCGTAATAAATCAATTCAATATATAAATTATTCTATAAGAATTAATTAATGAATGTAATGTGATTATACATGACATTAATGTGATGAAAGTGTTCAGACACATGGTAAGGATAATTTTCGAAACCAACATTATTTCTTCGGGTTATCCCTATTTCACTCCATTTTAAGAAGATTTATTCTATAAAAATAATTTCTTCATCATTATCTTACCTTTTTGGGATATACATTTTTTCCACTGGATTTTATTACAAACATAATGTTTTCCAAAAGAACTCTTATTTCAAATACAAACCTTTTACTGCTCACTCAAGGTTTAAGGTTATTGTATCAACTTTGTTATTACCTCTTTTATTTGGGATCCAAATTTTTATGAATCTATTATTTATGAAATGAAACAAAATTTTTTCATCGGTTATTTATGTGCAAGATTGATATACATTCTATGTTCCAAACATGATAATGTAAACGTTATGATGTGACAGGTGGGACCAGAATTTTATAGCTCACTATTGATGTTATGATGTGATGGGTACACATGAAATTATATAGAGCTCCAACGTAGTGGGTAATATGAATAACAACATGAGTAAAGTGAAATATGATATAACGTGATGTTATCTTTCTTCACAATGATGTGTGGTAGTTAACAACTGAGAAATAAGGTTTCATTTTTATGCTTTTACACATTTCAAGATTTTAATTAATTATTCATATAATGCTTATGATACTATTTTTATGTAATTATGATAATGATTATTCTCACTCCATGTTGTATTGTCTAATTTTCTTATCCTCATGTTGGGCTTTTACCTCACCCATTTTTCATCTATATCCTCATGTGATTATGTGTACTAAGGAGAACTCAAGGGCCATTAAGATGCTAGATTAGGGGAAATTAAATAAATGACTATGTATTATATTTTAAAAGTTATTTATGGTCCTAGTTTCCCAAGACAATAATCCTTTGGATCCTCATGGTGCAATTATTTTTATGTTTTTTATCATTAAAATGAAGTAGAAACTAATGTTAGAAAACCAGGGTCGTTATAGTTTGACTCTCCCTTACTCACTATTATGGACGAAGTCTTACCCATTTTATCAACATGAAGGACTATTTAATAGATTAAAATTGATGTCTTAGACTCTGTACAGTGTGTGACACTCATTTAATCGAAGACCTGGATTGATGTAGTTGAAATCACTAATCAAATAAGTCGGATGTAGAAATCTTACTAGAATAACACACTAACACTTGCGCACAATAATAACCCATTTTTTGCTATAAATGACTTTAAAATATTCATGATTTTATTCCAGAGCAGTGCCTTCAGATGGCGTGCGATTTCGAGCTCTGGTGTGGCCGGAATTAAATTTTCTGTGCATTCACACTGGGCACGCCAAATAAATGGGATAACTCCTAAATGGTATATTGGATTAGATATATGAGAATACGAATGGGTCTGAAATGGGGTTTTTACCCCAGTAACGACATAAAGCATGTCAGTGCGGGATGTTGGGACCCCTCGCCTGTTACCAGAACGTTAAATGGATAAATAAAATAATTAATTTATTCTTTTAATGGTTAAACTATAGTATCTATTAAATCATTGCTCGGATGGGAAACCCGAGTTCACCGTTGAGTCCGGAACGTGCCATTTACCTTAGGAGGGGTGTAACTTTCAAGGGTGCGGGCCTTCTGTGAAAAATGCCACCATGGGCATTTTCATATTTTAGCGGCTTCAGACGTTAAATTTTATAACGTTCGAATGGAGGCTCGGATAAAAATTCTGAGACCTCTGTTGTGCTCGGGAGGTGGTGTTTACCCTAGGGGAGGCTTAACCTCAGCACTGTAAAGAGTTTCAGTGGTGGGTCCATTCGTGGTTGATTAATAAAAATTAATTAAATTAATTTTTATTTTAAGAATCTACTTAAGCCAAACCCACTCCCCTCCCACCTCCATTTGCCACTCATGGCGGAAGAACCCACAAGGAAGCTCCTCTCCAACAAGATCCCCTCCATCTTCTTCTCTTCCCCAGGGTGGTGCGGGGCTCCGGTGGATCATTGCGAAGCGTCAGGCTATGCCCAAGAGGTAGCATCAAGCGTTTATTTCTAAATTACCACATCTACATCAAGCTTGAACCTCATCATGAAATATCTATTTAAATGAAGATAAATCTCATAATTGCATAGCATATTTTCAGGAATTTCTGTTTCCCTTTTCTGGATTTGAAATCCGAGTTCTGAGGTGACTGCAGTCGTCCGATGAAGTCTGGGGAGTTTTTGGGTGTTTTCCAGTGGATCTGGGCACTCTGGTGGTCTTACGTGGCGGTCCGGCGAGCAGACGCGGCGGGTGTCCAGGCGGAGGCGAGGTCGGTCGGATGGTCGGTGGTGTTCAGCAGCAGGGTGAGGCGCTAGGTGAGCGGGGGCGCCAGCGAGGGGCGGTAGGGCACCGGCGCGAGCAGGGAGCGGCAGACGTCGGAGGTGCCAGGCGAGCATGGAGGTGTTGCGTGAGCGGGGGATGACCTTTGGCGGTCGAGCGCGGGGCGCTCGCAGGGCGGAGACCAGGGCCGACCGGCATTTTCCGGTCGGTGCACACGAGGGGAGACCATGGTCAGCGACCCCGGCTGGCAGACCACGACGCACCCTTTGTGGGTCTCCATAGAAAGAGAGCTGGACCGGCTTTTCCGGTCCGCGCGGTCATCCGTAGACCGCCGGTTCAGGCACAGGGCGGGCCGGCCGAACCGGCCCGGCCCATCTATTTTGGTCCATTAAAAATTTAATTGTCTCTAGAATGCAGACCAAGTATCGAATTCACATGCCGTTAGCGGAGAAACATTCCTTGAACCGAGACAAACATTTTGAGATGGTCTTGGGGATTTTTAATTTCCAAGATGGGGGATTGGTGACACAAACCGTATGCTAAGTACTATTTAGCGCACTGTTGAGTTTTTGTATCGGATGGAGCGAGCGCGTCTAGAGTCCCATTAGGGCATAGTCAGAGGCGTTGAGACCCTAAAGTCGAGACAAATATTTTCAAGGGTGGTTTCAGGCATTGAATCCGGATTTGAGATGTTGACCCCACGACCCGTCTTTTAAGCCATGAGCAGCGTTTTGTAACCTTTTCCTCGGATGTCCATTCGGGACGTGCGAGCAGTCGTTTTTTGGTGTTTTTCTGAGGGCATTGTAATGGCGCAATCTACCCACTTTAATTAAGCACGCTGGTGTGGGCCCCACAGGGCTGTCTTGGGAGTTGTCGATGATTTCCATCTTTATCACCGGTCGTCCATTTCGAATAAGTGGATAGTACATGTTGTGTAATTTTTAGAGAGGATCGTAGAGGTGAAATCCATTCATTTCACTTTGGGACTGAGATACGGGTCCCACGAAGCACCGCTCGTGTGCATTATAGGGAAATGCATTGTTTTCTCCAGATATCCAGTGCACTCAAGTGAGAAGTCAATTTGAAGTGAATTTCCGATGAGATCGCAATGGTGTGATGCACCCGACTATTTTCGGGACCGAGGCACGGGACCACGGGACGCCGTTTGGGCATAGAGTGGTGTCAGTTGACTTTTACGTCAGATGTCCGTTGGAGGTGAGTAAATAGACTATCTCGCATGTTTTTCCATGAGGATTACAATGGTGTAATCCGTTTGGACGTCCGGAGTCTCCTTCTAGATCTCATTAAATGAGGAAACATGAAAGGTCCTCCAGTGGCGGTTCTTCTTGCTGTGTTTGGAAGAGACCCTTGGCGCGTGATCGAGTTCACTTCTGTGTGAGTGATGTTGATGTTTGAAGAGATGTGGTTGGACATGCTAGGTCCGTGGAGGAAGCAGGTTGGAGAAGTTCTGTTTATGCCTTTTTGCATTGACTTTGGGTGTCCTGTGCACGATAGCCCTTGAGATAGAAATGGGGAATACTCTGAGAGTATACGGGAATGCTCGGAAATACATGTTGTAGTTTGTACCTGAGAACGTTTTTGCACTTGGTTTGGAGATGAGTTTGAGCCACACGTCTTGTGAGCCCCATGTGTTCGTTGTGTACTTATTTACGTACCTTTGAACTCTCGTGACGTAGAGGATCCTTCTGTTCTCGATGGTTTGGCCTACAGAGCTGTTTGGGTTCCCTTGTTTCTTTAGCTATGAGGGGTTTCAGTACTACATCCCTTTCACCGGAATGCGGCATCATTTACAACAATGTGCGTTCATACAGTGTGGGTGTTTTCTCACGTTCTGGAGTGATTTGTCTCGGTCTACTTCGACAGTGACTAAGAGGATTGGAGCATGATCACCCTGAGAGGCCCGGGGAGATCCTTACATCCCTTCATGTACCCTGGTAGAGTTATTCGGGTATAGGGGTGACTAACACATTATGCAGGCCCCGATCCTTTACCCAAAAGGTTATTTCCAGTAGGATAAGGATCCCCCAGTGATCCCTGGGCATGGACTCCCTAGCTGTGTATCGAGATCATATCATTCTTCCGCGATCTATCGTGATGTGTTTCCCTCTACGTGTTCCAGTTACTAGTGAGGTACCATCTAGCAGGGATGGCCAGTGGTGTACCATCTAGCAGGGATGGCCAATGGGGTACCATCCAGCAGGGATGGCCAGAGTGGTTCTGGGTCTCCCTCCATCAGATTACCCTTTCGCGGGGCTGGGCAGTGGCAACCCATCGACTTTGAGAAGACCTCTCGACTGTGTGATAGTGACAAGTTGGGGTTTTAATTCCCCCATAACTCTCAAGTACAATTGGCACTTTCCCCATTGAGACGCATCCTTGTGACGCAACCTAAAACTGTGCGGGCGAGTCAGTGCCGCCCAAAGCGGATAATGTGAAGGTGCGGTGATTTGAGCCCCTTGACTTCTAGTTTGGGGCAGAAGTACAGATTCTGGGCATCGATGGTGTCTACTTCTGGGACTGTTGGCTACTCACTTTCTTGGGATGATCTACGGTATGGAGATCCCCTAACGATCTTGTTTGGGTTTATTGATTGGGCATATGGATATGTATATACCTTGTCCGAATACCCACTCCTTGGTTTTTGGTTACACTCCTTCTAGGAGAGGCAAAGACATGAAGGGCATGCCATGTTCTTTCTATGTTTAGCTTCTCGTTGTTGGACGAGTCTACTCTCCTGCTATAGGTAGTAAAGACTCAATGAGAAGTTCATCTTCTCACAGCTTCTAGCACCTTTTGTTTGGACAAGTCTACTTCCTTCCTATTGTTGGGTTGAGATGTAATCTTTATTGCACTCTCAGTTATACTCCTTTACTTTTCCCTGTTCGATCTACTTATCACCTCTTCAGTACCACCTTTGATGCTCCCTCGAACCTTTTAGGCATCCTGATGAGTATTTTTATACTCACCCCTGCTTGGAATTTTCCCACACAAGGTGTGACCTTGCAGATGATAGACAGGTTTGTCGTGACTTCCGTTGGACCGCGTGCGATACTCGTAGTCAGGTTCCAGGTGTGATCCTCTCCTAGCAGTTTTATTTTGTTTACCTGTTGCCGAGTTGTGGCACTTTTTTGGTTGGGTGTGTGTTTTTCCCTTTTTCTCTTTAGTTTACCTTCGGCTTTACTTTGTATTGTTTAGATGTTTATGCACTTTTGTGGTTGTTTATAGCAGTTTGTACTTCACTTTTCCTTTTACTCTGCACTTCTACATTGAGTGGGCTGCATGTGTGTGTACAGGTACCCAGGCAAAGGCCTCCCCGAGTTGTTTAGCATTCGGCGCTTGTCGCCATCCCCTGGCCTATGGAGGCGGGCTTGGGGTAGTTGCGGCTCGAGCCCGAGTAGGGTCAGGTCATGAAAAAGTGGTATCAAAGGTGGTTCGTTCCTTGGGATGTTTTCCAGACGTCCCGAAAAAGTAATTGGTTGGTATTTTGGACAGCGGTGTCAATGTGTCTCGAGAGTGGCTCTCTAGCTGGGGAGTCCAGTGATGGTGCGGCGGCCGACGTATCCATTCACTAGGACCCTGATAACCCACTTGTCATCTTGGCATGCTGAGACACCCGTTGTGGGGAAAATTGGTTTTTGCATCACATAGGATTGAGACATCACTATCCTTCTTGAGTTATCTCCCTATTGTTGTTACCATTATATACACATATGAATATATGACCGTATCACTCCTTGATAACATTCAGGATGTCTCTACAATGATAGACAACCATGATAGCAGCTTTGGTTCGTGATGACGACCCTGTGAGCTACGAGGCCTCAGTCTAGGACCCATCATATGAGTCCCTTTCTCTAGGTAGGCCAGTAGAAGCACCCACACCTGGTGAGCTGTAGAAAGCTTCAGCAGTGAAGAGTAAGCTTGATTGTTGGTTGAACGCGCTCCGTGAGTTCCAGCGACAGAGACCGCTGAGGTTCCGTGGTGAGGCAAACCCTGAGGCAGTAGATGTTTGGCTAGAGAATGCGGTTCGCCTCTTCAGGAATGTGCAGATGTCGGAAGATCTTATGGTGGCTTTGGCCGCCAGCCTTTTCCATAGTGTAGCTGGGCGTTGGTGGAGTCTGGTGACTTAGTTTCTCGACGAGTCGTCACTTTCATGGGGAGACTTTTAGCTGCAGTTTTGTGAGTAGTTTTACCCCTCCTGCTTACGCTTCATTCAGAACTAGGAGAACCTGTAGTTTCAGTAGGGAGGGATGACGACGACCGAGTATGCGACTAGTTTCACAGACCGTGCACATTTTTAACCGAACATGGTCCACGACATCAACTTCTGAGTTCAGAAGTTCGAGCAGGGTCTCCAAAAAGAGATTCATGCTATCATAGTACCCTTGGGAATTTCCACATATGAGGGGGTGCTAGAGTAGGCACTGGTGATAGATAGATTCCTTTCACGCTCTACAGTTGGTGGTGGCATCAGGCTCGATAGAGCCGAGACGTCTGCCACAACTAGTAGGCGTCAGGTTACAGAACCTCGACGTAGGTGGATTTCCAATAACCGAACTCAGGGGAATGGTCAAACACCACAGTGGCACTGGATGGACCAATGCATCCTGGAGAGAGTTGGTGATATGATTGTGACGGGCAAGGTCACATGGCACGAGACTGTCCGACCAGGCATACAGAGAATATCGACATGCAGTATATGCAGCAACACGTTAGAGGAAGCACCACGATCAGAGTAGCGCCCAAAGAGGTGGTGCTAGCAGAGGAGCGGGAGGAGCTAGTAGTGGGGGATGACCTAAAGAGGTCTTCCCATCCCCACCAGGCAGTCCACGTCAGGCTCTGCCAGCTGACAGTTGGGACCACGGATAGCCTCGAGCTTTGGATGTCTATGATCCTGCAGAGAATGAGGTGCTAAGAGGTACTCTCTACAGCTCTTCTACTTTTTGTAGCAGAATTTTTAGACTTTGTGTGTGAAATTATTTTCTCCCTGCTCCTTACTTGAGGTGTTACCAGGGTGACACGGGGCATTGGTGTAACCCTGTGTGAGTAGAGTAGAAGACGTGGAACCTTTTCTTTAGTCGATGGTTTCAAATCCTTCGCTCTCCGAGGGTGTAAGATATCCTTCACTCTCCAACCGTCTAGGTCGTGGGACATCGACTATGAAATATTAAATGACCAGATATCCTTGGGTGTTACACCATATGGATATTCTGAAGGAAGGATTCATCAGGCTTTGTTCCCGATCCAAACTTTGATTCTAGTCATGGCGTGCGACGTAGGGGTTCAGTCGGGGTGGTGAGATACCCCAGAGAGCCTTCGGGCCGTTTGAGACCATGCAAAGGGATGGTGAGGTTCCCTACCGCCTTTCCCTAACCTTAATGTCTGGTTTGGGTGCATGACGTCTCTTGGGTGACTCTCCCGATAAGGAGTTTGTGTTCCCCTATGCACTTCATCGGCAAGGTCAGACCTCGCACGAATGGAACAAATCCTTAGTTCCATGCGCGGTGACGCAGAGCTGTGAAAGAGTTATTCTGGGGACGGGAGAGCTAGGTGTGGGCTTAGTACCCTAAGTTGTTCCCTGGTTATTCTTTTCAGGGATGAAAATCCTGAAGGAGGGAATGATGTAAGAACCTGGTTTTTTCTATAATAGGTTTTGGAATATTCTTGATGTTATTCCAGAGAAGCTCCTTCAGACGGCGTGCGATTCTGTGCCCCGATGTGGCCGGAATTAAATTTTCAGTGCGTTCACACTTGGGACGCAAAATAAATGGGATAACTCCTAAACGGTGTTTCGTATCAGAAATATGAGAGTATAGATGGGTCCAAAATGGGGTGTTTACCCCAGGAATGACATAAATCATGTCAGCGCGGGACGTTGGGACCCCTCTCCCATTACCAGAATGTTAAACAAATAAGTAAAATAATTAATTTATTCATTTAATGGTTGAACTCAAGTATCTCATAAACGGTTTCTCCGATGGGAAAACTGAGAGCACCGTTGAGTCTGGAACGTGCCGTTTACCCTAGGAGGGGTGTAACTTTCACAGGCACGGGACTTATGTGAAAAATTCCACCAGGGGAGTTTTCATAATTTAGCAGATTCGAACGTTAAATTTTATATCTTTCGAATGAAGGCTCATATTAAAATTCCGAGACCACAGTTGTGCTCGAGAGGTGGTTTTTACCTTAGGGGAGGCTTAACCTCAACCCCGTAGAGAGTTTCGGTGGTGGGTACTTTTGTGGGTGATTAATAAAAATTAATTGAATTAATTTTTATTTTAAGACTCTACTTAAGCCAAACCCACTCCCCTCCCTCCTCCATTTGCACCTCCTGTTTGAAGAACCCTCAAGGAAGCTCCTCTCCAACAAACTCCCCTCCATCTTCTTCTCCTCCCCATGTTGGTGTGGGGCTCCGCGCAGATCATTGCGAAGCGTCGGGCTACACCCAAGAGGTAGGATCATGCATTTATTTCCCTATTACCAAATTTACTTTAAGCTTGAATCTCAGCATGAAATCTCTGTTTAAATTTCGAGAAAAGCCCATAATTGCGTAGCTTATTTTTTGAGCTTTTTTGCTTCCCTTTTCGGATTTGAAATCTGTGTTCCGAGGAGACCACTGTCATCCGATGATGTCTGGGGACATTTTGGGTTTTTTCCCAGCGGATATGGGCACTCTGGTGGTCCAGCGCGGTGGGCCGGCGAGCAGCCGCGGCGGTGGGGCGTGGGTCCAGGCGGAGGCATGGTCGGCCGGGTGGTCGGCGGCGTTCGGCAGCAGGGCGAGGCGCTGGGAGAGCGAGGGCCACAGCGAGGGGCGACAGGGGGTCGGTGTGAGCGGGGATCGGTAGACGGCGGAGGCGCCGGGCGAGCACGGAGGCGCTATGCGAGCGGGGGACGAGCTTCGGCGGTCGAGCACGGGGTTCCCGCGGGGCGGAGACCAGTGCCGATCGGCTTTTGATGGTCGGTGTGCATGAGGGGAGATCGGGGTCAGTGACCCCGACTGGCAGACCGCGACCCGCCCATTGCGGGTTGCAGTGGAAAGAGAGTCAGACCAGCTCTGCCAATCCGGGAAAAGTGGGGCGGTCCACACGGTGAACCGCGGACCGCCGGTTCAGGCATAGGGTGGGTCTGCCGAACTGGCTCGACCAATCTGTTTTGGTCCATTAAAAATTAAATCGTCTCTAGAACGCATACCAAGTATTGGATTAGCGTGTCGTCAGTGACGACGTGTTCCTTGAACCGAGACAGACATTTTGACATGGTCTCGGGGATTTTTAATTTCCGTGATGGGGGCTCGGCGACGCAAAGCGTCCGATAAGTACTATTTAACGCACTGTCGCGATTTTGTTTCGGATGGCACGAGTGCGTCTGGAGTCTGATTTGGGCTTAGTCAAAGGCATTGAGACCCCAACATCGAGATGATGATTTTCAAGGGTGGTTTCAAGCGTTGAAGCTAGAGTTGAGACATAGACCCCACGACCCGTCTTTTAAGCTGTGAGCAGCGTTTTGTAAATTTTTCATCAGATGTCCCTTCAGGGCATGTGAGCAGTCGGTTTTGGGTATTTTTCCGCGGGCATTGCAATGTCGCAATCCGCCCGATTTAATTCCGCATGGTGGTGCTGGCCCCATGAGGGCCATTTTGGGAGTTGGCAGTGATTTCCATCTTTATCACCGAGTGTCCGTTTTTGATAAGTGGATAGTCAATCTTGTGTACTTTTTCGAGAGGATCGTATCGGTGCAATCCATTTGTTGTGGTTTGGGACCGAGATGCGGGTCCTAAGAAGCACCACTCATGTGTGGTATGGTGAAATATATCTCTTTCTCTGGATATCTAGTTCACTCAAGTGAGCAGTCAATTTGACGTGTCGTTCTGAGGAGATCGCAATGGTGCGATGCACCTGACTATTTTCAGGGTCGGGGCTTGGGACCACAGGACGTCGTTCGGGCGTAAAGAGGCGTTAGACATCTTTTATGTCTGATGTCCATTGTAGGTGAGTAAATAGTATATCTTGCATGTTTTTCCACGAGGATTACAATGACATAATCTGTTTGGATGTCTGGAGTCTCTTTCGAGATGTCATTAAATGAGGAAGCATGAAAGGTGCTCCGTTGGCGGTTCTTCTTGCTGTGTTTAGAAGAAAACCCTTGGCGTGTGATCCCATTCAATCCCATGTGAGTGAAGTTGATGTTTGAAGAGATGTGGTTGGACTTTCTAGGGCAATGTAGGAAGAAGGTTGGCAAAGTTGTGTTTACACCTTTTGCATTGACTTTGGGTGCCGTGTGCAGGATAGCCCTTAGGTTGGAAATGTGGAATACTCTAGGAGTATATGGGAATGCTCAGAGGTACATATTGTAGTTTGTACCTGAGACCATTTGTACGCTTGGTTTGGAGATGAGTTTGGGCCACACGTCATGTTGGCCCCATGTGTGCACTGTGGACTTCTTTATGTACCTTTGACCTCTCGTGACATAGAGGGTCATCCTGTTCTCGATGGTTTGGCTGGTAGAGTTGTTTGGGTTCCCCTATTTCTTCAAGTATGAGGGGGTTCAGTATTATGTCCCTTAACCGGACTGCAACATCATTTACGACTACGTGCATTCGTATAGTCTTGGTGTTTTCCCACATTCTAGAGTGAGTTGTCTCTGTCCGCTTCGACAGTGACTCAGCGGATTGGAGCATGATCACCCTGAGAGGCCCGGGGAGATCCTCACATCCCTTCCTGTACGCTGGTAGACTTATTTGGGTATATGGGTGACCAACACATTACGTGGGCCCCGATATTCTACCCAGGAGGTTGTTTCCAGTAGGGTAAGGATCCCCCAGTGAGCCCTGGGCGTAGACTCCCTAGCTGTGTATCGAGATCATATCTTCCTTCCGCGATCTATCATGATGTGTTTCCATGTACGTGTTCCGGTTACCAGTGAGGTACCATCTAGTAGGTATGGACAGTGGTGTACCATCCATCAGGGATGGCCAGTGGGGTACCATCTAGCTGGGATGGCCAGAGTGGTTTCGGGTCTCCCTCCATCGGATTACCATTTCGTGGTGCTGGGCAGTGGGAACCCATCGACTTGGAGAAGACCTCTCGACTATGTGATAGTGAAAAGGTGTGGTTTGACTTCCCCCATAACATGTAGTATGAGGGGCACTTTCCCCACCGAGACGTGACCTAAAACCATGCGGGTGAGTCAGTGCCGCCCAAAGCGTATAGTGTCAAGGTGTAGTTATTTTAACCCCTTGACATGAAGTTCGGGGCAGACATACGAATACTGGGCATCGATGGTGTTTACTTCTGGGACTTTTGGATACTAACTTTCTTGGGCTGAGCTACGGGATACAGATCCCCTTACGATCTTGTTCGGGATTCTTGATTGAGCATATGAATATGTATATACCTTGTTTCAGTACCCACTCATCGGGTTTTAGTTACTCTCCTTCCAGGAGAGGCGAAGATGCGTGGGGTATGCCACGTGCTTTCTGTGTCTAGCTTCTTGTGTTTGGAAAAGTCTACTCTCCTACTATAGGTAGTGAAGACTAGACAAGAAGTTCATCTTCTCACTGCTTCTAGCTCCTTGTGTTTGGATGAGTCTACTTCCTTCCACATGTTGGGTTTTAATGTACTCTTTACTACAATCTCGGTTATAATCCTTTTCTTTTCCCTGTTCAATGTAATGCTCATCTATTCAATACCTCCTTTGTTTCTCTTTTGAGCCTTCGGGGTATCCTACTGAGTATTTTTATACTGACCCCTGCTTGGGGTTTGCCCGCACTTGGTGTGCCCTTGTAGATGACAGACAGGTTGGTCGTGACATCAACAGAGCTTAAGTGTTTGGGAGCTTGGACCACGTGCGATGGTCGTAGCTGGGTTCATAGTCTTGGACTCTCCTAGCAGTTTTACTTTTTTTTACCTGTTGTCGGGTTGTGGTAATTTTCTGGTTTGGCGCGTGTTTTGACATTTTCTTTTCAGTTTACCTTCAGCTTTACTTTGTACTATTTAGAGGTCGATGCACTTTTGTTGTTGTTTATTGTAGGTAGTACTTCACTTTTCCTTTTACTCCGTACTTATGCATTGAGTGGGCTATGTGTCTGTATAAAGGTACTCAGGAAATGTTCTCCCCGAGTTTTTTAGCCTTCGGCGCCTATCGCCAGTCCCTGGCCTATGGAGGCTGGCTTGGGGTAGTTGCGGCTCGAGCCCAGGTAGGGTCGAGTCAGGACCCGCACAACCCCTATCCTTCTACGCAAGATTTATGATTTTTGTGAAAGATGGATTTCACACAACCCTTATTTTCGGTACACCCCTTATCTTTTGTGTAGCCACACCATAAGGTTCACATTGCCTTTATATACTAAACGAACACCTTGTGCACAATTTTCTCTCCCTAGTTCGCTTCCACATTGAATTATTTCGCACTCCTGAGAAAATTTATATTGATTGAAAAGTAAATAATTATTACATATGGGTAGCTGCCTATTTATAGGCCTTGATGACCCTATACACAAGATTCCAACCTAACGTTTTTGTTTCACATAAATTTCATTCAGATCATGAAAAAACCCTTTTTTACATTGCATTTTGAGCCTAAGATTCTTCCATAAATCCTCGTCTTTTTATAAAATTTAAAGCTTATGAACACTATTTTACTTTTCCATATATCGATTCACTAATCCCAAATCAAACCTATTGTAAAAAACATAGAGTTTATCCTCCTTAACTTTACTATCTCCTTCATATATATTTTAATTTTTTCCCAGATAGACTTTTCTGAGGTGGAACTCATCACCTTCAGATAGATCTGATCAAAAAGTGTAGTAGTGAAGAAAATCTATTCTCTAGAATATGCGTCATGAAATTTTCTATCTAATTCACTCATGGAATCCCATGTAGGATCAATGACCAGTATTCCATATGAATTAGAAAAGAGGAATTCAATTATGTAACACCCAAAAAATAGAGTAGTGAATTAGTGTGTAAAATGTTTCATTTTATGTGAAATATCTTCTTAAAATGTTCGTAGGAAATTTTTAAACCACTATGATGGAATAAAGAAACAATAAATCAATCACATGTAAAAAAAGAAAACACAACACTTTTACTTGGTTCACCACAAAGTGATATGTACAAGGAGCATAGATTGACAGTGGGTGAAATGTACCAGAATAAACTAATCTTAAATAGCTATGGAATATAGATATTTTTTCATGGTTAGTCTATTCCAGGCACACTACCTTTATAATAAATTAGGGATAACTCACTACGCCCCTTAGAACACTTATGTTGACCATCATTTCTCACTATTTTTGGTGATGTATTACTCAGTTTATTGATATCAAGGTCTCTTCATTAGATTTTCATTATAGTCATTATCTCTTTCTAGCATGAGGCACTACATGCATCAATGTCTTGAATTGATTCACATTAATGCATTGATAAAACGATCCGGATGATCGAAGCTTACAATAAGCACACACTATCACTTTCATGGACACCTTCCCTAGAGTGCAAGATTTGGGATTTTCGCCAAATGTGAAGACTCAAAAATTTCGTGTAATTTTTTTTAATAAATAGAAATTGTACGAGTCCGCGAAATTTACAGCCCGTGATTCTGAGGCCTGGAGTGGCGAGAATGAATTTGTGAACTTTTATTCTGGTACTTTCAGTAAACAAGAGAGTGGGTTTTTCTAACATTTGAACCGGTGCTCGAAATTGAAATCTGAGGACACCGTTAAACTCGCATCACCAGTATTCTATTAAGGATACCTTCACCTCAACCACAGTTGTTTGAGAGTGAATGATAGATTTTGGGTTTTTTGTGGAAGAATAATACAAAAATAATGTTCTGTAGATTTTTTTTAATTTTTTTAAACTCCATGTGGATGTTGAGAAGTGGGGACCACCAGACCTAAACCTCATATGAGATGTTATGAAGGTGGGGACCACCCAAACTAACCTCCCATGATAGGTAATGGATGTGGGGACCACCCAAGGTGTTAAGCCCCATTGAACACCCCATTGATGGAGAAACCCTAAGACTTCCTATTAAATGTGGGAGAGCCTCTATAACTCCTCAAAAATTATTATGCCAAATGACTTTAATTAATAAGGATATTTTAAATTTGTGCCAATAATATAAATAATAGATATCATAATCTATTATCTTGGGCTACCTTTTCTTTTTGATGGAATTGGGGAAAAGGCTTTGCAAAGGAGGGAGTGTTGGAGGACTTTGGAGAAATCTCTCCAACGAAGTACGGAAATGATGAATGCCGATATCGACTTCGACATTATTCATCAGGAAATCCTCTAATGTGGGATGTCTTCAATGGACGATTGTCTTCCCCTCCCCAATGACGTCATCTTCTCCCTCGCGATATCCGTTGACGAATCAAACGAGGTAGTGGTTTTCTTCCTGTGTTCTTCCCTTCTATGTTTCTTTTGCGTGAATGGAATTAGTGATTTACAAATGTTGTGGGGATTGAAGTTCTTAAATAGCTTCCATAGACGTTCTTTTTCTTGTTATGTACTTGCTACTTCTCTAACGAGGAGGGTTCGGGCCAAACAAATAGGGCCCGACCCCTTCGTCCTTCTTCATGAACGGTGTATCCTTCGCGATGGAAGAGGAAAACATTGTTGATGAAGACCAGTGTCGGCGGTCGACACCAGTGGAACTCAAGAACCGCTGACGAAGGCACATCACCCCATAGCCTCGGTGCCCCATGGCCATCGGCGCCCCGTGGCCTACGCTGCTTTGCATCGTCCACAACCGAGCTGACCCGATTCGCTGCCACCGCAGCCGGGCCGAGTTTTCACCGCCGGGCCGAGCCGCTGCCATCGTTTGAGCCGCTTCTGTCGGGACGATCTGTCATCGCCGTCTGAGCCAAGGCCTCCATCCGAACCGATCTGCCGCCACATCTGGGCTGAGCCGCCTCAGCCCCCGAGCCCAGCCGCCACCGCCATTTGAGCCACAACCGTCGTCCCATCCATACCGCCGCAGGTGTCTGGGCCGAACCGCCGTCGCTGTCCTGGCCAATCTGCCACCACCCTTCTGACCAAACCTCCACTATCGAGATTCCCCAATTCCTCACACGCTCATGGAAACCCCCGGTCGAGCCACTCCGTTGCCTCATGCCATTGCGGCACCCTCCGTGGCCTGGCGGCCACCCGCGGCCCTCCGCGGCCCCTCGCATCCTATCGGGCTGGACCCAACGATCTGGGAATCCCTACGAGCTGACCGAACCCAACGGGCCAGACCCTACGGTTCGGTTCGGGTCAACCCGGACCAGGTCGGCCCCGGTCGGGTCGGTCCGACGAGGTCAGACCGGACCTGGACCCACTACAACCCAATTATGCTCTGTTGGCCATAACATTGGCACCAGATGTGTGTTTGAAGAACTGTTAACTGCGCAGGAATACTCAGAGTGAGATGATACCTTTGAGTATACCCCAATAGATTTTTGGATTACGATACGGTATGGTCATGTTTGATGGAGCACGAATCCAACTGGACCCCTGAGACTAAAAATCTAATAACTCACAGACCGAGCATCCTATTGATGCACTTTCTGTTGCATTGAGACCCCTATGATGTAAATAAACATTGAGATACTTCTTCGTGGGACATCATGGTAGTTGGATAATTGATCAGTGGCTTGGGGAACAGACTCTCTCTATGAAAATCAAGCCTAGTGCGGAAACCCAGAAGCTGGCTGTGATGAGAAGAGTGCTCCTAACGATCATGTGCGGGTCAGCTCCTAGTGAACCTGTGTGGTTCAGCTTCTAATGATCTTCTATGGGTCAGCTCTAATGATTCTGTGTGGGTCATCTCCTAGATATCTTGTGTGGGTCATCTCCAAGCGATCCTGTTTGGTTCATCTCCAGTGATCTTATGTGGGTCAGCTCCTAGCGATCCTGCGTGGGTCCGCTCCAACGATCCTGTGTGGGTCAGCTCCTAGCGATCATGTGTGGGTCTCCTCCAATGATCCTCTCTGGGTCAGCTCCTAGAGATCCTATGTGGGTCACCTCCAGCAATCCTCTGCGGGCCAACTCCATGCGATTCTGTGCATGTCATCAGAAGTTCCTCTTAATGAAATAAGATGATTCAATATTTATAACTAATCATCTCTACTACTGAACCTAATGATATACCTGGAGTGAGATGAGTCAGTACCTCTGTGGTTTCATAATTATAGAGATGGATTACATGAGAACTTACGTATATTTATGGGTATATATCTAGGTACGGTTATCTGTTGACTTCATACATTGATGTTTATCCTTGGTGGATTTTGTGAGACCTTGAGTGTCTCGAGGTCTGTACTGAGTATTTTTAAACTCAGCCCTGTATGGGATATGCCTACACCTTGTTGTGTTGGATGCAGACGACCAAGAACGCCGACTGAGGACAAGGGTAACAGGACTAGAGGTAGCTTAGAGGTGGACCTAGATGAGGCATACCACAGAGACGATCATTCGAGAGCTGTGCCTACCCTTTAGGTAGGATCCTTAGCGGGTGATCACGGGAGCTGTTCCAGTTTACTTGTACATCTTTTCATCTTGTAATTTCCTATTTTCCTTGTACTTTCTAGTTGTTTATGTATTCTATCCCCTTCTTAATACAGTACTTACTCTTTTTATCATTCAGTTTACTTGAGTTCATATTTTGTTGTGTTCTTGGTTGTTTGTTTACTGGTTATAAAGGAAATGCTTTCCCAGTTCTAGGGAATTACGCATTTGGTGCTAGTCGCCTGCCCCTGGCCTAAGGAAGGTCAGCTTGGGGTAGTTGTGGCAGGGGCACCAGGGGAAAGGTCATGAAAAATTGGTATCTGAAGAGTAGTTTCTACCATAGAACATAAGAATCTGATCATTCTTTTTAATGGCTATAAGGTTAAGTGTAGTGAGTGTGGTTATCAGTTTAGGGAATATAGTGTTTGTGCGGTGGATAATGTATCCTTACACCAGTACCCTGAATTTTGATTTCTCACTCAGCGCACGAGAACACTGATTGCATGTGTGTTTCGAAGAGTTTTCATTGTGATATCTTGAGTCATCTCACCATGTATATCTTTTTGACTGTGGATTACCTGTATCTTTTCAGGATGCCTCAACGTAGACAACCATCTATGGTTTTGAGAGTTGTACGTACTAATTTTCCATAGAGCGACGAGGCCTCGATGTAGGTACCCCTTCCATTAGAGACACCAACAGTACCATTGCCCGTTGGGAAACTGATGCCAGCAGCCCCAACAGCAGATAGTGCACGACACATGAGCACGTTGCATGAGTTCTAGTGCCAGAGGCCACCCAGGATCAGGGGAGAGACAGCCCCACAGGCGGCTAAGGATTGTCTGGAGGTTATGGTGAGAGTCTTCCAACTAATAACGAAACCATCCAATCTCGTGGTGATCCTTATCGTCATCCTTATACAGGCATCAACGAGCAGATGGTGGAGCTTGATGCTCCAAGTTAATGATGAGGTGATGCTTCTCTAGGCTGACTTTGAGAGCCTGCTTCGGGTAGAGTTTGTCACAGTGAATCTTCATGCAGTGCACACACATGAGCATCTTCAACTGCACTAGGGAAGCATCACTGTTGCTCAGTACTCAGTGAGTTTCCCTGACCACTCATGCTACTCCACTGATATGGAGAATGACCCTTTCTTCAGGGCTCAAACCTTCGAGTAGGGACTCATCCAGGAGAACAAGGATTTGATTATCTCACTCAGCATCTCAATGCAGGCAGGGGTGTTAGAGATATCCCTCTTAGTGGAGAGTTTCCTAGCTGATCAGTCACTAGTAGGGAGATATACCACTAGTTTTCACGTAGCGGAGTCTTCTATAGTTGGAATCAGAAAGATATCACAGTGGTCCAAGAGGACCAGAGCTACAGGTGGACGACCGCATGTCTCAGGATCATTTGTGCGGGGTACCTGAGGCGGAGCCAGTCATACCAGGAGTGGGCAGTTTTACACATGCAGCGGGTAGAGTCACATGGCTCGTGACTGTGTGACCCATCATATGGATGATCATAAGAAGGTCTAAAGACCACCTAGGTAGAGACATAGGATCGAACAAGGAGTTTTATAGGGATCAGTTAGATGTGGGAGAGGAGCTGGTCGAGAAGTTAGCGGTGGGCAACAATTTGAGATGTTACCACCACCACCACTAGGAGGTCCACCCCGGCCATAGAGAGCAGGTGGACAGGGGAGAACTCAGCTCCCAGAAGCTGAGGCTTACGTTCATGGTGCTACGGAGATGATATGAGGTACAATCTGTGTATACTACACCTTAGCTGCAATTCTTATAGACATAGGTGCCAGTTATTCTTTTATTACTGCTGCCCTCGTTTAGAGCTTGGAAATTATGATGGATTTGTTAGATCGATCTTTACGGCTATAGACTCCTACTGGAGTAGATTTGACAATTACACACTAGTGCTGGGAGTGCGAGATTTCTCTAGGAGGAGAGTTCATTGGATGGGATCTCCTAGTAGCAGCGGCAAGGCCTTACAACATCATCTTGGGTATGGACTAGTTATCTACAGTCCAAGATCAGATTGAATGTATTAGGTACAAAATGTGGAGTGTCCATACAGATGGAACTGGGTTTACCTTCACCGGAAAGAGGGGAGCCTTTGCAGCGTAGGATGGACTTAGAGGAGGCTGCAGCTGATTACACATTAGTTGGCTAGACTTACCCTCGGAGTGGTTGATGTTGAGAGTCTGAGTTATCCTATAGTGGTGGACCAGTACGCAGATGTTTCCCTGATGATATTACGAGTCTAAAACCTCATAGAGAGGTGGAATTTTAGATTGTCTTGTACCCCAGGACGACACCAATATCTACACCAGCATATCGAATGGAACCCGTAGAGCTTCGTGAGCTATGGTTACAGTGAGAGGAATTGTAGGGAAAAGGGTTCATTCGGCCCATTGTTTCTCCTTGGTCAGCCCTAATTTTGTTCACTAAGAAGGTGGATGGGAGCTTGAGCCTTTGTGTTGACTATTGGCGATTGAACCAGGTGACTGTAATGAACAATTGCCAATTTACAAGGATTGACGACCTCTTTGATCAGTTGGCGGCAGAATAGTGTTTCTCAAAGATAGACATCAGATCAGGATATCAGCAGCTCAGAGTAAGATATGAGGATATGCCGAAGGCAACCTTCAGGTGTCAGTATTACCAATATGAGTTCATGGTTATGCCATTCATTGTAACCCACACTCCAACAGTGTTCATGAGACTCATGAACATGATCCATCAGCAATACCTTGATCTCTTTGTAGTAGTCTTCATCGAGGATATTCTGATCTACATGGCTAATGATGAGGAGAACACCTATCATTTACAGGTAGTACTAGACACACTCCGAGAGAACCAGTTTTATGGTATGCTCTTGAAGTGCCAGTTATGTATCCGAGAGGTTCAATTTCTGGGACATGTCATTTCAGAGGCTGGAGTTGTAGTGGATCTATCCATGATTGAGGTGGTACTTGCTTGGGAGCCACTCGGGAGTGTGACGGAGGTACAAAGTTTCTTTGGGTTTGACTAGATAATACTGGAGGTTTGTTCCAGACTTCTCTATAGTTGTAAACCCACTATCAGCATTGACGAAGAAGGGGAAACCTTTCGTATGGTGAGAGAAATTCTAGTAGAGTTTTCAAGAGAATAGGTAGAGGCTGACCTGCGATGCATTAGGGACCAGAATCGGATGTGTCCTGATACAGTAGTGAGTAGTGACAGCATATGGTTCTCAACAGCTGAGACAGTAAGCGCAGAACTATGCTATCTGTGACCTGGAGTTAGCAGTATTGGTATTCTCCTTGAAGATGTGGTGACACTTTCTGATGGGCAAACATTTTATAGTGTACTCTGATCACAAGAGTCTCAGGTTTATCTTCTCTCAGTAGGACATAAACCTGGGACAAAGAAATTGGCTTCAGTTCCACCAGGACTATGACTTCGAGACAGTATATACTCATGGGAAGACGAACGTTGTTGCAGATGCACTCAGAAATAGGTATGGTATACAACTGCAAGGCGTGGTGACAAATCCGCCGGCTGCTTTGCAGATATCCGTTGTGGATAGAGATGGAGTAGTTTTCCTTTAGTCTCTTACCGTCACTCCCCCACTTCATTAGATAGTCCGGGAGGCACAGTTTGGGGATGCTGACTGTGAGGTACGGCATACTCAGATATCCACAGGACATACATCTAATGTATTTTCTGATGGTGGGGATCACATCATTCTCTTCAGAGGATGTACCATGGTACCAGTGTCACTTAGGGAGGAAGTGTTGAGGGGTTCCCACACATATCCACTAGTGTTACATCCATGAGTGGAGAATATGTACCAGGATCTCCAATGATAGCACTGGTGGCTGGGAATGAAGAAATCAGTTGTAGAGTTTGTCTCTCGGTGCCTCACTTGCCAGCAAGTGAAGGCGGAGCATGAGGTACCCGTAGTCTTGGTTCAACATTTGGATGTCCCACAGTGGAAGTGGGATGGGATATCCATGGACTTAGTGATAGGACATCCACGTAGATCCAGAGGTCATGACTCTATCTGGGTGATCATCAACTGACTCACCAAGTCAGCCCACTTCCCACCGATCAGAGAGCAGGGTTCAGTAGAGAACGTGGGACACCTCTATGTGCAGGAGATTGTGTGGCTACATAGAGTACCCTCGAATATTGTTGATGATTTGGAAACACGTCTTACATCCTGGATATGAAAGGGGTTGTATGAGGCTTTCTGGATGCAGCTTAGTTTGAGCACCACTTTCCATCCTCAGACAGATGGTCAGACAGAGCGAACCATTCAGAACATTGAGAACATGTTGTGTGCATGTGTCCATGACTTCGGTCACAGGTAGGAGGATTACATACCTTTAGTGGAGTTTCGGTACAAAAACAGCTATCACTCCACCATTGGGATGGAACCTTCTGAGGCATTGTATGAGGGACCCTGCAGATCTCCTTTGTGCTGGACTGACCAAGGCGAGTCAGCACTAGTGGGACCAGAGATGGTACAAGCGACCACAAAGAAGGTGAAGATCATCCAGAAGTGGACGAAGACTACATAGAGTAGGCAAAAGTCATATGATGATAGGATACGAAGACCTCTGGAGTTCGAGGATGGAAACCAAGTATTCTTATGGGTCTCACCCATACGGGGTTTGCAGAGATTTGGCTGCGGCGACATGTTATCTCTAAGATTCATCAGACCCTTCTAGGTCCTGAGTAGAGTTGGTGAGGTAGCTTACCACTTATAACTTCCACCTCAGTTGAACCGGGTTCATGATGTCTTCCACATATCCCGGCTGAGGAGATACGTGCACGAACCTTCTCACATCATCGACCATGGAGAGTTGGACGTCGACCACGGGAAAATTTTTACGGAGGTTCCAATAGTGATTGAGGATCGACATGATATTGTCTTTTTTGGACGGTTGATACCTCTAGTGCACCATCGCTGGCAGTGCGAGAACCTCCAAGAGGGAACATTAGAGCAGGATGCTCAGATTCGTGCTCAATACACCCACTTGTTTTCTTAGTTTGAGTTGTGGCTTATGGGGATGAAAATCCTGGCGGTCGGGAGAATGTAAAGAACCGAAAATTCCAAGTATTTTTTTATAAAATGGGATATTTACGAGTCCAAAAAAAATTATGGTATGGGATTCCAAGGTCCAGAGTGCCCAGAATGAATTTCTGAGCTTTTGTTCGGGAATGTTTAGTAAACGTGCGAGCGGGTTTCTATAACTTTTGAATCGGTGATTGTAATTGAAATCTGAGGACATCGTTGAACTCATAAAGCTGATATTCACTTAAGGATACCTTCACGTCGACCGTAATGGGTCAAAAGTGAAAGATAGATTTTGGGTTTTTTGTACAAGAATAAAATAAAATTATTGTTGTGTATCTTTTTTTTTTAATTTTAATTTTTTAAACTCTATATAGATGTTGAGAAGTGGGGACCACCAGACCTAAACCTCCCATGAGATGTTATGATGTTGGGGACCACCCAAACTAACCTCCCATGAGAGGTAATGGTAGTGGGGACCACCCGAGGTATTAACCCCCATGAACTCCGCATTAATGGAGAAACCCTAAAACTTTATATTAAATGTCGGAGAACCTGTACAACTCCTCAGTCATTATTATTCCAAGTCAATTTAATTAATTATGCTATTTTGAATTTGTTAAAACAAATTAAATAATAGATATCATAATCTATTATCTTGGGATACCTTTTATTTTTGGTGGAATTGGGAAAAAGTCTTGGAAAAGGAGAGAGTGTTGGAGAACATGGGAGAAATCCCTCCAATGAAGAACACTGACCTCGACTTCAACTTTCTTCCTCAGGACATCCTCCAATATGGGGCGTCTTTAATCAACGATCGTCTGCCCCTCCCCAAAGACCACGTCTTCTCCCTTGCGATCTGCATCGATGAATCAAACGAGGTAGGGGTTTTGTTCCCATGTTCTTCCCTTATATGTTTCTTTTGCGGGAATGAGATTAGTGATTGATGAAGTTTATGGGGATTGATGTTCTTAAATATCTTCCATATAGGTTCTTGTTCTTGTTGAGCCGCTTGAAACCACTCTAATGTGGAGGTTGCGGGACAAACAAACATGTCTCTACCCCTCTGCTGTTCTTCTTGAATGGTGTATCCTTCGCTGTGGAAGAAGGCGACTATAGTGAAAGTGACTGGTGCTGACAGTCGACACCGATGGAACTTGAGAACCGCCGATGAAGGCACAACGCCCCGCTACCCTACAGCCTCTGTGCCCCGCGGCGCCCCACAGCCCCGTGGCCATCACTACCCCACATCCTCTGCCACTCCGTGTCGTCCGTAGCAGAGCCGAACCGAGTCTTTGCCGCCATCCGGGCCGTCATAGCCATCTAGGATGAGCCGATTCCGCCATCCGGGCTGAGCTGCCACCATCGCCACCGTTCAAGCCGTCACTGCCGGGCTGAGCCACCGCCACCGTCCCAGTCGCCGCCGCCGAGCCGAGACACCGTCGCCGTCCGAGCCGCCTCCACTATCCAGGAAGAGTCGCCACTGCCGTTAGGGGCGAGCCGCTGCCCAAGCCGCCTCTACCAGGACGAGCCTCCGTTCAAGACGAATCACTGCCTGAGCCACTACCATTGAGCTGAGCCACCGTCCGATCCGCCGCCACCATCTGGGCTGTGCCACCACCTGAACCACCTCCACCCTTACAACTGAACCACCCCAGCCAAGCTGCCTCGCGCCCTCGTGACAACCACCATTCAAGCCGCTCTGTATCCTCGCACCCTCATGGAACCGTACATGGCCTTGTGGCCACCCATGACCCTCCGTGGCCCCTTGCTGACTGACGGGATGGACCCAGCGGGATTGGCCAAGCGGGCCGGGCCACCCAGTAACCCGGTATAAACCCAACGGGATGGGCCGCCCTGCGGGTCGGGCTGGACTCAGAGGGTCACACCGTGTCGGTCAGACCGGGTCGGACTAGACCCGGACCCACTACGACACAATTACGATCTTTTGGCCATAACTCTAGAACCGAATGTATTCTTGAAAAATAGTTACTGGTGGTGGAATCCTTAGAGATAGACAATACCTTTTATTATACCCCAATGGAGTTTTTAATTATGATGGGGTACGGTCAGGTTGGATCAAGCATGAATCCAACCTGGCCCCTAAGACAAAAAGGTTAATAACTCACAGAACGAGTGTCTGATTGACGCACCATCTATTGAATTAAGACCCCTATGACATCGAGAAACTTTGAAATACTTCTTCGTGGTATATCATGGTAGTTATAGAATAGACCAATGGCTTGGGGAAAAGACTGTCTGGGTTACGAGCAAGCCAAGTGGGGAAACCCAAAATCTGGTTGTGATGAGAAGAGTTCTCCTAGCGATCCTCTGCAGGTCAGCTCCTAGAGAACCTGTGCAGGTCAAATCCTAGCGATATTCAGTGGGTAAGATCCAGAAATCCTGTGTGGGTGATCTCCTAGTGATACTCTGTGGGTCAGATCCTTGCGATCCTGTGTGGGTCAGCTCCAGTGATGCTGTGTGGTTCATCTCTGAGCGATCCTGTGTGGGTCAGCCCCAACGATCCTGTCTGGGTCATCTTGTAACGATCCTATGTGGGTCATCTCCTGTGATCCTGTGTGGGTAAGCTCTAAGAAATATTGTGTGGGCCAGTTCTAGTGATCTTGTGTGGGTCAGCTCCTAGAGATCCTATGGTGGTCAGCTCTAGCGATCCTATGCGGGTCAGCTCCTAGTGATTCTATGCAGGTCAGCAGAAGAGCCTCTTAATGGAATAAGATGATTCATTATTTGTAACTAATCATCTCTACTGTTGCACTTAATGATATACCTATTGTGATATGAGTCAGTACCTCTGTGTTTTTCCCATGATTGAGTTGGATTACTTGAAAACATAGGTATATGTACGGGCATATACCTAAGTAGGTTAATCTATTGACTACATACATTGTGGTTTATCCTTGGTGGATTTTGTGAGACCTTGAGGGTCTCAGTGTCCATACTGATTATTTTTATACTCATCCCTACATGGTCTATGCCTGCACCATGTGGTGTTTGATGCAGATGACGAACAACGCCGACTGAGGACCAGGGTACCAGAATTGGAGGTAGCTCATAGGTGGACCTAGACAAGGCGTACCACAGAGACGACCATTTTAGAGCTGTTCCTAACCTTCTGGTAGGATCCTTGGGTGGTGATCACATGAGCTGTCCCAATTTACTTGTACTTCCATACATCTTGTACTTTCAAGTTTCCTTGTACTTTCCATTCGGGTTTGTATTCTAGCCCCTTTTTCTTACTGTGCCCACTCTGTTTACTATTCAGTTTACGTGAGTTCATATCTTACTGTGTGCTTGGTTGTGTATTTATATGATATAAAGGAAATTCCTTCCCAGTTCTAGGGAATTACTCCTTTGGTGCTAGTCGCCAGCCCCTGGCCTAAAGAAGGAAGGCTTGGGGTAGTCACGGCAAGGGCCTCGGGGGACGGGTCGTGACATAAAAAGATCGATTTTTCACAACCCTTATATTATACACACCTTTTACCTTTTGTGAAGACACCCCAAAAGGTTCATGTTTTCTTTTTATACTACATGAAAACTTTATGAGAAAGTTTCCCTCTCAACATCTATTCAGCATGCTTGTGTTTTTTATGATAGAGGAACCTGATTTTTTGATGAAAAGTTTTTAAGTTATCCAAGGGGATATCCGCCTATTTTTAGGCCTTGATGACCCTCAACACAAGTTATTATGAATGTTTATCATTTAATTTATGATTTTTTCTGATAGTTCAAAACTCTTTTTGACTTCACATTGGGTGAATTAGATTCTTCAATGAAAACACATATTTTCCGCACATTTTAACATTTCATCCACTTTTTAATTTTCGGTATTTTTATGCACTAATCCAAAATCAATTCTTACCAAAAAGTTTCAATAACTTCTTCAGTAATGCAGGAAACTTAATTTTTCAAAAAAAAACTCTTCTATGATCTCTAATTTTTTGACCCACAAATTTGGAAAACAGTGGGAAACGACACCACCTTCAATACTGTCATCTACAAGAACAATATGATCCCCTTCCATGTAATGTTCAAGATCTTCTAATGAGGACTAAAGAAAAACACAAAATATACACCATTTCCAGCACAAAACAACCTTGGTTCCAATAGTCACAACAATATGATTTTCATTTTCCTATATTAATATATATATATATATGTATATTAATTGAAGAAAAAATTAAATTTATTGTTTTAATGTTAATATATTATATAATAGAGATAATTTCTGGTGTTTTAACATATATTTCATCTAATATGAGGTTCATTCCTCTTATGTGTGTTTTTCATACCTTAATTTCATATTGACAACCCATACCATATTAAAGAGGGGACTTAGATATTACTATTGTCTTTACTGCTATAGTAGCTTTAATACCCCATATTTTCATGGATGTAAAATTCATGAGGGAATTCAAATTTTCACTGTGATGGAATTTATAATTACAAATTGGATTTCAAAATGATGTTATGTTAGTTAGAAATCGATAATTATGAGTAGTTAGACATAAAATTAGGCTTTTAAGGAATCTTATAGGGCTTGTGTGAGCATAATAGAGTCCAGGTGGTTCATATATCATGAATCCACAAGGATGAAGATCATACAAAAGTATGGTCTTTGTGGTCATTAATATGACCTCATCTAGGATCCATCATCCAGTTGGCTAGCCGACACACAATTGGCTAGACATTAGGATGATCCTATCTAGTTGGTGGCATCATGTATATTTTTTAGTTGTGGTCAGCCATGTAAATTCACACATCTTCATCCCTTATTATTATATATCAGAATTACCTCCCAAATTTAGTCAAATATGACACTATATAAGCCTCACTCCATCTCAACTCCTCTTATATAAATCTTCGACATGCAAAAGATGATCCAAGATCCACTAACTTCATTGTAACAACCACAATTTGTTAAGTTGTCCTATAAAATTTACTTGTCATCTCATTCCCTATTAATATATCACTGAACTATTATTGTAAATATTCATAATTTTTAGTTAATTTTTCTAGTTTATTAATTTATTATGTTTCTCCCAAAACAGAAGTTTATATTTGACAAATAGTCTCTCCCAATCATATGGTATGTTTGACCTAAATTTAATTCATTTTATAACTTTTTTAAATTTTATATTTTGTTCATTAAATTCATCTCACCATGAACATTCCAAATTTAATACCATGTTATTAATATGTCATTTGATATTCCTCAATTCCATTTTTCCTAACAAGTTCTTTACATGATGGTTATTCGTATTGTATCACATTGGAAATTAATTTGACATTTTAATTGGATAATTATATAGATAAATGGTTTATGGAAAGGTAGCTGAATAATATATAAGGTATGATTTTATATTAACAAAAGAAAATGTTTTATATAACTTCATTAAATTTTTAATTATCTCTAAAATAGTTAAAAATTATTATTAATATAAATTGATGGATTTAAAATACATTTTCACGACAATCAATTTTTTAAGAATAATTATAACATTATGTGGTTGATTTTTTTGGTAAATAAAAATAGTGTTTTATGAAATTATTTGTGGGATGTTATAATTAATTGTCCTATAGTAATGTGATCATATTTAATTAAATCCTAAAATGATAATATAATATATGTAATGTGATGATGGTAAATTATTGATTGATTTAATTGATTGGTGGTAATAATGGTTCCCAAAAAGGAAATTTGGTTTCACATCATACTCATTAATTTATAGAGAGGTAATAAAATTATAGATTGGAAATGATTTTTTTCTATTAATTTTCTCATAAATTAATAGTTATTTTTGAATTCTGTTTCAGTATTCTATAGAGTCCACAAAAATATACCCTTGTGTGGAATTCTATGAGTGGGTCATGGATTTTACAATGGGAATCATATGATTACATTGTGTGTTGACACCCTTAGATTTATTGAGTTATGATGTTATGGAATTCCGTAATCAAACCATTAGATTCTGTATATATTAATTTTTTTGAATTCCCTATAGAAGCACCCTATTTAAATTAGGTAATATTTTTATTTAGAAAAATTAATTTAATAATATCAATTTTTCTTAAAGGGATCTATGCTCTATTTTTGAGATGGTATCCTGAGATTCAGATTAATATCATTTCATTGTAATGCCTTAGGTGTAATCCAAGGACACCCAATTTTTCATGATACAGAATGTCAAGGCTGATCCCTTGAGTTCAAGATATTAGATTGGATTAGTGGAATTACAGGTGTCAGATGCCTTGGATTTAATATATATTTTTTATAATGGAATGCCTTGTTGATCATCATGGGTTCCATTTAGATATATATATATTTTTCCCTTGGTTTAATACCTTGTAATATTATGATCCATATCATATATCATGGAGAGTGATACACAAGAAGTGGTACAAGAGCACTGGTCTTACTGCATGTGTCACCACATATTCAATTATAATAGGTCTTCATATTTATTTATTTATTTATTAGTACATTATATTGTTATCAGTTGATCTTATTCATGAATTTTTATATGGACTTGTCATTTTAGAAATGTTATTGGCGGTGGGAAACTGAGTTGTACTCACACCCTAATCTGTCTTATATGGAACTTTAGTTCCCAATCAGAAGACTATCTCTTTGTAGGTCCGATTAAGGGAAAGTGATCCTTATTTTGGATTAATTCATTATGTAATTTCATTCTATGAATGGGATAGGAATGATGGTATAGGTTCAAAATTGATACCAGGAAGGGGTGGAGTTTAGTATTAATTTTATTTTCCCCCAATTTAGTTTCTATGTTTAATTAACCTATGTGGGATTGGTTATGGAATGGTTGTTATACTCTAGGTAATGAATTATTATATTTTTGATATTGTTGGTAGTTTCAATTACATATATAGGATAGTAGTACAATATGGTTTATATATTCTATATTTTATATTATACATTATGTATTATGACCGGTGGTTATAGTCTACCAAAAGAATCATTATAGACCATCACCACTTGTTTGTATACACTAGCATATGGGTAGTCATGATTGAGGCTATATAGAGAGATCGGACTAGTTACTATTCATAATGAACCATGGTGGGTGTTACAAAATGTATTAGTGTATTTTTATTCTCAATTATTATAAGGGAATAGTTTAAAATTGTGTTGAGACATTGAAATGAGCTCATTTTTTGGAGTGATAATTCTATGTATATGGAATATAACATGTATATGGTTGGGATTAGTAGTTATTATAATTCACAATCAAATTTATAAAAAAATCACTGCATGTGAATATCATTATTTATGATGTCATAATGTAGGGGATTTTACTCTAATAATGTATTTTCTATAGAGAGAGAGAGAGAGAGAGTTTATGTTAATTTAAAATGATACAAATATAGGATTTGTATATCATATTTATATTTACTATGATTGAAATATTTTTTAATCATATTTATAATTACATGATATTTTTTATTTTATTGAATTATTTCTTCTTAAAGTTTATAATTATATGTTGAAAAAACGTGGTTAGTTATTTAATGTTCGGAAAATATTTTGGATAGTTTTTTACCATATTTGACTATGGTGTCTTTTCATATGGAGAATTATTTGAGTGGTCTATTGATAAATATGAAAATTTAAATAATATAATTAGTGAAGGTGTTGATTTTATATGGTTCTAATAAGAAATATATAAGGATTTTCACTCATTTCATGTGAACTAAATATTATTTGATCAACATTTGGGAACATGAAAACATATTAGACCATAAATAGAATCATAGTGCATCATCACGAATGGGTATAAATTAATTGTAAAATTATTAAATTCTTTAAATAGAGATTGTGTAGGGAACCTAAAATGTGTTTTCTTATATCACTTGTAAATAAAATAATATATTATCATTACATGGAAATATGGACAATGTGACCCTTATTAAAATTTTTAATTCAACATCTCAAATAATAATGAAACATATATGAAAATATTGGGAATTATAGTTTATTATGATGAATTGTTACCCTTATGATTAATGATTTGCTAAATATATGTGGTTTTTTTCTAGACTCCTCAAGTTATTAGGTTTCTATAATTTTTATTGATGAAGTTCCCATGTGGGTGGGGTGGCCTTTTAAATGTTCTTTTGAGTCACCCATGTGGGGGAATTGGGGTTAATGAAGTCACTTATTTATAATACCCTTCATGATTTGTAGATTACTATATAATAAATTATATAATCTTTATTTCATTATTTTATGTTATAGCCATCCATATTCTTTAAAAAGAATCATGTGTAGTGAATACATATGACCCTTATGAATCATGTTAGACCTGAGAGTGTTAGTGTATATACGGTTCTCACCATTATATGAGACCATGACGATGGTTCTAGTGATAAAAAATTTTATGTGACATTGATACATAGAATAGTGTTATCTAATAAGTGGAAATCCTTACCTGGCTTAGTTTATGGTGAACGTTGTAGGACCTAATAACCCTTGATACAGAATCATGATTGGCTAGTTGGGGAAATTATTCATGTTATAGTAATTCGTGTAGTGGTTTTCCTTGTTTAAGAAGATACATATAGGTGGAAAGCATGAGAGGATTCTTAGGCTATGTTCTAAGGATGGAAAGGGCCTTGGAACCTGTGTCATAGTCATGAAGAAATTCCCAGAGGACATTGATGAAAGAGATAGAGTGTTGTAAAACATGCCTTGGATTGGTCATGAGAATCAAATAATGTATATACACCATTAAGGTAGTTATATAAACTAATGAATTGAATTTAATAGGTATTGAAATATTAAGTGTTAAGAGTGTTGAAAACAAGAAATTTTTCATGTTGTTCTAAAATATTCTTATAACATCCCACCCCAAAACCATTTAATTAGGAAGGTGTAGGTGGGTGTTATTGGTCATGGGTGAATTCCCCAAGGCACTAAATTATTCAAAAAAATTCCAATGGATTTATAGAAAATTTGTGATTATTTTTCAGTTGTGAAAAAATAACAAATAAAACATGATAATCATATCTATAAACACTATATATGATGAATGAGTTTAAAAACACAATGTAATGGAAAAATAATAATATCAGTGTAAAAGGGGAAACCAAAACAAATAAAACATAATATTACCACATACGAAAAATAGAAATTGGAACCAATGTCATTAAAATAAAAACTACCAACATGATCCATGATCCAACTCATAAATTCATGCGAAATGTAACATGCATCAGTAATGATCTTTAATATTTTTCCTTTATGTGTGTCTCAATATAAAACATTTAAATACACATTCATGTTCTCAAGCATGGGGTGAGTATAAAACCCTATAAATGTTCCCAAATGACTTCCTGTCTCAAAAAATAGGATTAAACATTTGAATAAATTTATAATAAATTGTTTCAGAAAATTTAATTTAGATTAAATCAAATGATAATTATTTTTCAAAAAACTAGTTTCCAAGGAATGTAACAAAATATTTCATTAAAACCATTTCAAAATTCCATTTGGAATACCCAATACATAGTCCAATAAATCATCAAAACCAAAAATTAATTTTTAGGAAATAGTTTCATACTAATGAGCAGTCTCTCGTCGATCTAACAAGTCATAACAAGGTATCCCTTACCAAGTGCCTCAATGGAATTCATCCATTCCACAAGGTATCATCAATTAAAATAAACACATGCAAACCATGTATCCCCAAACCATTATAAATAAATTCAAGATATTTAGAAAAACATTTATTTTATTTCAAATTATTTTACACTAATTTTCCATTAATATAATCTAGACCATTTTTTAATTACAATTATTTTAACATCATTAACCATGTTCACATTCCAAAAAACACACCAATTTTCAAAATTTTACAAAACCATCACTAAAGATGTTTTTCATTAACAATAACATGCTAATATAAAAATTCAATTCAAAAAATTAAATAAGTTTTAAACAAATAATTCATGTTCAAATCCAGAGGATTTTAAAGATAATTCACTCTATATACCTCTCAAAATTAAGATAAAATTACGATTAACAAAAAAACATCAAAAACCCATATTTAGATCTTTATAATTTTCTCATTGATATTGTCCCGTTTAACCAAAAAATTCATACTTCATAACTATTTTCATAACACTATGTGATTTTTCTCAAAATGGACTAAATCCTTATTCCCAACACAGTTAAGGGGATGAAAAATAATGAAAATGATGATTAATTAATACTTACAGATGAATTTGGGCATCTAACACTCGTTTATTCTCCTAAAAATCAGTTTTTGATCAAAAGGAATGGTCTCAAAAACCATTAGATGGAGTGGAATTCATGATATGATATATTTAGGGGGAAAATGGGGGGACTAAATAATTAAATCAAATTCGATTTATAAAATTATAATCAACTTTTTCATGTTTCATGTTTAGGGCATAAGGCTAAGAAAATCAGGCACTAATAGTGTACTGGATATTTCATCCAAACCCAGTATGCATGTTTAAAAAAATATTCTCTAATAGTTTTATTCTCCACTTTATATAATTTAATGGGTTCTCATAGGAATCTGCATGGTTTGGACAAATCATGCACCTCACCAAAACCTACTGAGTGTCAACTCTTACAATGGCACATTTTATTAGGGCTTATTTAATGTTTTTTACTAACTATGCACCATTTGAAAACCCAAAAACATACCAAAAATCCCCCAAACCTGTAGAAACATAACCTAAAAAAATTACATAAAAAATACAAAAATAATATTCCATGAACCTAAAATAGGAGGTTCTAAATTCTCCCCACAATTTGTATTTCTGTCATTTGATATTTCAAATCTTGTGTTTTCCTCTAAGAGTTCTATCCATTGTTCCACTGTTTCCTTATCACACACCCTTATTTCATCCTAAAAAAGTCCACGATTCTAGAAAATCCACAATATAATGACACATTTTCCATGAAAGATATTATATTGCCAATCCAAAATTCCCACCGGCACATGGACCAACATAGAATCTTGATGAAAGTATACATGATCACATCAAATCACATTTCTTTTGATCAGTTTGATACTTTTTCAATTGAGATACACGATACACATTATGTGATGAACTAATACCTATTGGAGAAGGTAATTATTATGATATCTCACAAAACTGGTAAAGTACATCAAAATGACATATGTGTCAAGAATATTACTGTAAATGTCCTGAAAAATGTAGACTATCCTCAGTTTGAGAGATTCTAAAGAACACATGATCACTCACCTTGAATTAAAATGGTTATTGATGGTGATACCTATATGTTTTTAACGACTCTGTGACATATACATTAACATTATGATCAACATAATCTTCCCCTCTATCTATTGGTCATAGATCAGTATAACCAACAAGGTCTAACCAATTTCCACCCAGTAAATTGTAGAATGAAAAGTACAACCATAAAATTCTTTAAAAAGAAGCTTGTGTATCCATCCATGATAATTGATTTTGTAAGTGAACTATACTAACAATACATGATCCTATCATGAGATTCCAAAATCCATTAAAAAGATTTTATAATGTGTTCAAATATATTTATCATTATTTAGGATGGATGATCAGATTGAGGATGATACTTAATACTCATAGTAAACTAATTCCTGAAATAATGTAGTATGGATTTCAAAAAAATATATTTAAACATCATATCTCAGTGTGATACTATATATACATGTAATCCATGACTTTTTACCACTTATCAAATATATATTTTTAACATGTATTTTGAAATATGAGACTCACAAATAGGAATGAAATGGGATAAATTTTGAATGGATCCACTATCACACATATGAAACCATGTTTCCCACTTGTCCTTTTTAGACCTTTTAAAAATATACAACTATCTACACCCACTTACACATTGGAATTGGTAATGAATCAAACATACCAGCTGGAAATTGGTGCCACAGATTAAAATTATGAATTGTGTGGCATGTAAAAACAAACATAACCTCATTTATTTTCAAAATATCCCACCAAAATTGTGATTTCAGTGCCTTATACATATTTTTTATTTCAAAATGAGTAGGCCATCTTGAATGGTGGTAGACATAATGATGTTGTTCCTGAATGTCCATAGGTGAGACCATACGAAATCAAAACCACGGCATCGATTCTCTGTCAATATTATATTCCTCAATAATATCCCCACCAATCATTTTTGACCTTAGAAATAGAAATTTGGAATCATATGTTATTTATTCTTTATAATTACCAAATAAACCATTAAAAATATAAATTAAATGAAAACTGAAACCCCACCCCAATTGTCAAAATCCATGTTTTTATCAGTGATTATTGAAATCCTCAGACGTTTATCTTAGGATTCTTTTCCAACTGGACAGATGAATTTATGATTAATGAATACTCTATGGAGTTACCATTACCCGATATATTAATTATGTCGAAAATAATAATATTGAAGATAATCAATACATATTCTATATCCCATATTCAAATATATTTGTTGTAATGTGTGTTTCAATATATTTTGATTCAAAAACACATTAAATTTTTCACCAGAGAGATATTGATTCAATGTCATAAAATAATAGTACATAGGAAAAAACACTAAATTATATGTTGGGAAGTTATTCTCAATAAACCATAACTTACTCAAGCCCTAAGAAACTACATGATTTACCTAAATAGAACACAACCAAATGTCAATCCGAAACAATCTCAATACACCACATAACATTTTTATAAATCTCAATATATCAATATTAGAGATAATGAAGGTTTAATATAATCTTATATAATAAACTATGAGACATTATTTATCATCAAAGATGTTATTTTTGATGTTAGTCATGGAAAATAATCAATAAAATGTGAGAGATAATAGGACATGCCAAATAAACTGTATTTCTCAATGGAATCCTATCTATAATATCAAGAGATCCCAACAAATATCATTTATATATCTACATAAATACATTTTTCAAAGATAACATGGCCATTGAAACATAAATGTTTTATAAAAAATAATACGATATATTTTCTAGATCGATATAAACAACTTTTTAGAGAGAACATGGACATGGAATCATAAATCTTCTAACAAATAATCACACATTGAACTATTGGAATATATATAAGGATAACACTAGATACACAAAACAACATCCATATTTCTACCATGCTCCACCATCTTCATAGAATACACCATTATGGAATCAATATACTCTACCAAAAAAGAATACAAATACCCTGAAAATATCTAATTTATTAATTCCATAATGAATTATGGTGAATTGATAAGATCAAAAGGCCTGACCACATACACATAATATACATATCTTCCCCAGAATAATTTCTTTATAATATTCTCCATCTGAAACCACAGTCAGTGGTACCCTGAAATAAATTAAATTTTAGAGAACCACTAGACTCATTTGAATAGATAACATAGATCATAACTACATTATAGAGGATATTTTTTCTTTACTGAATCCAATTTAATCTTACTATACTATGTAAAAGGAATTTGTTTTTCATCATCGTATTTCACAAAAAGAACTGATTCTTTCCATAGAAATGTACTTGATTGAATGATTCCTTTTAATTCCTTCTATTATAACTAGAAAATAAAATCCCATATTTATATTGGTTATGCATAATATAGGAGAGGTGATATATGACTGGACCCTATTAAGACAGAAATAGTAAACTACACTTCTATTCAGAGTGGAAACCATACAAAGTTATCTGGAAAACAATGTTAAATAGATCAATAATTTCTAGAAAACCACTTTTATTGGTGTTATCCATGGGTTCCAAGGTCCATGCTACCAACTGGTATGAGATATTTCCAACAGATAGTACTGACAATCCAGATGCATGTTTATTTATAATACTATATCATCCAATTTTAGGATTGACATCATCTTCATTTGTATATAAAACCATTCATGTAAAATAGTCAATTTGAGAATTGAACATTTTCAACCAATCTATACCATGGATTGAGTCATGTAAATCCATCCCAATTAAAGAAAATATCAAAAATATTCATTCCCTTCAATGATTATAGAACATTATTTTCACATAATGGATCTACATTTACCTTGGATTTGGTAAGATTGATGTTTTAAAAAATATGGAATCATCTCGACATGGAAACCAAAATGATCATTAACATAAGAAAAATTAAATAATGATATTCACCTATATCAAACAATTCCTATATAATTGCTTACTCACCACACCTTATTTTTGTTATTATGTTGACGTTACACTAGTTGAGGATTCATGGAATTCATAGATACACCATATCTTTATCAGATATTCTAATGAAAATTATTCTGATGAACTTATCTTAGCGAATCATTCAACGTCTGCAAAATATTAGACGTGTCTCTAGAAACAAAACATGGATGACTATGGAAATATCACAAAGGATTCCACATATTGTTAAAATTGTGACATTCTATAATTGGTGTTGTATAATCTTATTTTATATGATCAAAATGAATACACACAATGTCGCTAGAATTGATCTTTGCTTTAGGTGGAAGATTCACTAATTCTATTGTATGATTCTGACTCATACCACATCCTTGGTAATAGGTGTCATGTTTACCATTATTCCCTATAGTAGTGTTCCCATAATTTCCCATAGGCATCAAAATATTTCCTCCACATGTATTACTATATATATTTCATTCTAACACCATTAATCTATTATCCATCTTTGTGTAATTTTTTATATGAAAAAATATCTATGAGTTAATCTATGTCATCAACCCCAATTTGAAAATATATTCCCTCAAGGATTAGTATGTATAAAATTCAGGTCATTAGTAAACTAAATTCATAAATTTATCCATGTATTTTATTACCATGTAATTTCCTACTGTAAATAGATGAAATATGTCATTCTAGCAATTATGATCATGTGAATATAGACTTATTTTTTAAACAATTCATCAATATCCACCCAAGTCATGTCATTGTACAATGTATCAAGTTCTTCTAAATACAACCAATAGTTCACTATATCATCAATAATATACATTTAAATATTCACTTGTAGCTTTGTGGATGTGCCAATGAAATCTATGATTTAATTAATCATACTCATCTACACATCTACTTTTTCAGGGTCTAAAAAAACCAAAACTTTTCGTGGATTATTTATTGGGAAATAAGATGAATGATCCGATTTCCATGGTTTATCCAACTTTTTCCCTCTATCAGTGGCCTAAAAATTCTAGAAAATACTCTGATCTAACAGATGGTTCAACTATGTCTCAGGTACAATAACATTCATAGAATCTTCTTTTGATTGATTCTAATGGAACAAACCAAACATATTTTTATATATCCAAAATAAAACCCCTTTTGGTATCACTCTCTTAAACATGATGGGTAATTATTTTAAAATTTTATATTTCAGACATACTACAAAAAGTATTTCCAAAATTCAATGATTTCAAGATTCAAACAAGTTTTTAAAATTCGATAATGATTTTGGAAAATAAATCCATCTTCAACTATTTTCATAAAATAAATACTTGTTCCCCAAATCATAATTAATTACACAAAATTATTTATTAATTATTAGTGGGATTTAATTAATATCTATTCATTTCATTATCCTCTCCTAGCCTAATCCCATGACGATGAGGTTACAACTCTTCTAAGTGTCTCAATACATTCACGTATGAAAAACCCAATAAACATGATGTTTAACTATAATATTTTAGTTATGTCTCTTTGTGCTCAATATTTCATGTTACTAAAATACTATCTACTTTCCACCAATAAATTATAAGGACTAATATTGAATGATTTTCAACTACAAGAAAAAAAATTGATTCAATTTGTAACATCCTTCCCCACACCCATTATACTGGGAAGAGGTAGCTGGGTGTTATTGACCTCAAGTTATAACCAAATGACCCCAATGGATAAAAATAAATACCAAGGTATTGATAGAAAATTAAAGGATGATTTTCCATTTTAAAAATAAAACTTCTAATCTAACTTAACCATAAAATCATTAATCAATACGAATTACAAGTTAAAAAAATACTATATCAGAGTACAAGTAGAATCCAAAACCCACAAAACACAATGATAAAAAAGAAAAAACCCAATGGAAATAATAAAATACAAATAGAAACAACCAACATGCTCCAAGATCCAACTCAACAAGTAATGATACATTATCATGATGTATCACTGTAGAACTAGGATACTTTTGTTTTACTTTTTTCGTGATATATAAAATCTACAAAATATGCACTAAACACTCCAGTCATGGAATGAGTATATTACTTAGTAATTTTTACTCAATGTCTTCAAAAAAACTCCACTATGATAAAACATGTTACCAACATTTTTATTGATAGTTTAACAAAATTTAAAGCAATATATATAAAACCATAAAATTTTTTTCCAAACAAATAGTTTCCAAGGAATGTAACCAAAAATTTCATTAAAACATATTTTCCAATCCAATTTGGAAACCCAAAAAGAGGATTCAAAAATTCACAAAACATCACATTCATTACTAGGTAATATATCTACAATCAAGATATGTATATTTTCGATCTCCTAATTTTTCAAAAGATATCTTTTACCTTGTTCACCAATGGAACATTCCTCTTCAACATGGTAAAATCAATGAAAATGATCACATGCCACCCATGTATCCCAAACCCATGCCAAAAAATTTCGAAAAGTATTTATTTTATTGAAAAAATTATAATTTCTTCCTTCCATCAATTCTAAACCATAATTTTAACATCATGAACCAATTTCACATAACAAAAAAAAATCAAAATTTTAAAAAACTATCAATAACGTTGTTTTAAATTATGAATCACACACCAATTTTACTACTAAATTAAACAAATTAAATTAATTTCAAAAAAGTAGTTCATCTTATAAATAATAGAATTTGGGAGAGAATCCACCATCCTCTCAAACATAGATGAACATTATGAATGAAAAAAAAGAAAACCTATATTTGATCATCACAATTTTACCTTATATCTTGATCCCATCAACCAAACTAATTATATCGTATCATTATTGGAATCACACAACATGGATTTATCACTAATTGACTAAATACATGACTCCATGAGAGGGAAAATGAATAAAAATATGGACAATAATAAATGATGAAAACTTATAAATGAATCTAGGAATCCCACACACATATATTCTACTAGGAGTCACACCCTGATCAAAATGAATTATCTACAGAACCTTATGAGGGAGATTATTTTCATATAGTTCTTTTTTATGTGGGAAATTAGTGAATAAAGTGGTAAATTGAATTATTTATACACATTTATTTTCTAAATTTTAATGGTGTATGGTTCAGGTGAACAGGTAGACAAACCATTTGATAGAAGTTCACTATCCAATTCATCAATACCCACCTCGCATGCTGGATTAGATAGTTTTAAAAACTGTGTGCCAAGGATAACATTACCTTCTATACATCCTTATACTATTTCTCTTGGTGATAATCATTGTTTGGTTAAATAATGTTCCTAAAGGTATGTCTACCAAGTTCCCATTATTTTAATATCAAGATTTTTTGGAGGCCTTTTCGTGGTTCTAGTAACTGATTTCAAACTATGAACCTCCATTAAACCCCCAAAAAGTAAAAACTCCTCTGATCATCTCAAAACATAATGCTGTCATTTTATATACCAAAAAGTCATAAATAATGTGGCATGTACCTTATAATTGACTTTGATATAGTTCAAATAGGAGGATTGTGGTATCATGGGTTGGAATTATGGTGTGGGAACAACACTGGTGGGTGGAAACTATCTATTTGATATGATTTGTATTTTAATTTCCTAGAGGAATTATCTCTATGTTTTAATCATGTTATGTGTATGTGATATTGGGTATCCTATGTTAGTGTTGAATGTTTTTTATTGATATTATATTAGTGCATGTGACATGCACACATGTATAGAAAATAAGTTTTATTATTCCATGGTGAGTTTTAATCATTAATTAATTGGTTGTTTCATTGGGTGGAATTTAGTTTGGGATGAAATTTCATATTCTTGTTGAGAGATGTGATAGAAAAATGATATTTTAGAAGGTTTCTTGTTGTAATGTGGTTTTTATATAAACCATAAAACTAATTAACAACCCAATTTTGTAGAGAGTTATATTAAGGGTACCCATTGTTAAGTAACAATGACTTACATGAGATCATGGTCAATGGTTTAGTGCGAGAGAACAGTTTTTTACGTGATGTAAATAATTTTATTTTGAGTTGGTAATGTGATTAGGTGGTGTGGTAATGTGACCACATTTTTATTTTATGGATCAGGGTAGTGCATATTGCAAAGCATGGTTCCAATTTAAACATTGATCGATGGATGAGAGTGTATGAGATGTAGGTCAATGACACTGATGTGGTGTTGTAGGATTAATTACACTATGGTTTAGATATAAATTATAAAATGGTCATGTGCTTATATTCATTATGTGGGTGTGAATCAATGTTCTATTACATGCTTGACTTGATTGATGAATCCTAATATAATATTGACAGTTTATGGTACATGTATCTGAATGAGGGATATGCTTTTTCTAATGGAAGGAATAATTATTTATGGTGCTAATGGAGAGGTGTAAGTAATGTTATATGTTGGAGATCCAACTATAGGAAGTATGATGTAATGATCCAAGCTTAATGGGAAATTCAGTGAGTATTGAGGATAACATTTCATGAGCATGGATCGGACAACATTTGATTTGTTGAGTGTAACATGGGTATGAGTGAGTTTTCAATATCATACATTTGTGTTTGGTGATGGACTTTAACAAATACAACATGATCATAGTTTTGGCCTCATAGAGAAATCATAAATACACTATGATGGTGTGGAGTGTAATTTTAGTTGTGTCATGTGTCCTTAAAATAAAAATAGGGGTTGATTTTATGAACTAGTAATTGGAAGGTTCTTCAAATAGCTGTGATTTAACCTAAAATATGTTTACTTTTAGTTGTGATAATTTTTTTTCTATTTATAATTAAACAGGTTTATATTTTTCTGATGTTTGTTTAAGTCAAAATGATAGCTTCAAACCAAAGATAAATTTAAATAATCCAATATTTGTTCAGTGTGGTGGGAAGTTGATGCATATGATACAACACAATGAGTCGTGTGATTGGTCGGTGATTGACCTCTGGGATCACACTAGAGATCAATATCAGACCTTGGTGTGTATTTGGAAGAATATTGGATTCCAGCAGTTCTCATGGTATTGTGAACTTATAAATTAACATTTCATCGATTGTGGATACCAAGAATCATTGATATATTTTGGCTATATGAGGTATTACTACATCTATTATGGAAAATTTGATATATATAGTTGAAAATTGTATCGATTTAGGAATATTAGATATATTTGATGAAATATTTAGAGAAAGTCAAGGAATTTCAGGAATGATAAGTCATGATCATGTTGTTCTGAGTTGAAGAGGAATGTATTTTTTGGTATGTAAATTTAAAATGATTTCAAGAACCATTGATATAGAAGCATAATATTGTGTCGTCAAGTGTGGTGAGTTGGAAATGATATTTGGTGTATAGTTAAAAAATAATCTTTCCAAATCGTATATAATTATGTTAGTATTGAGAATCATGTCTCAGAATTAGCCTTTGTCTGATAAGTCTTGTAGTGGGAAGATCTATAAACTTAAGGATTAATTGGATGAAAAGGTGATTGTATCTCAGGATATATGGGCTTAGGTAACATTCATCTCGGTGTTTTGAAAATATATGAAACAAACTACTATTGTTTTAACAATCACTGAACATATTATTTTGATGCAACAATATGAAAGGACGTTGGGCATTATAAAATAGAAGGTAGATATTTGGTACTTATATATTAAAGAACATATGTAGAGTGATGTATTGAAACAATTATTAACACTTTTGAAGTATGAAAAGTTCAATAGTGTTATATGGAAATGAATATTTAGTGAGGATTTCAAATTTTTATTCTCAAGGATTTTAAAAAATAAAATTGTACATCAAAATGAGATTTTGATGGTTTTAATTTCATATATGTGGGAAATTAAACTTGAAAATAGACCCAAGATAAAATATATAGTTATTCAATGCACATAATTGGGTCATAATGGAGTCATTTGTATGCAACTACATGATTTCAGTGTCATGACCTTATTAATGACAATAGGTAGGCATGTGACTATGGCCTAGAGCTATAAGAATGCTTGTTGAATAAGGTTGACACGACAGTGCACTATTGGTGAGATGGGGCCTCATAGAAATGTTTTCATTGGTTGGAGCACTATAATTTCTCTCAGCCCCACCCCTTCATCTTACCGCTCAATATTTCATCATCACATCTATCTATTGGCACACCCACAAATGCCTCCATCCCTCTCTTCTACTCACCGGATGGATGGATCTTTTTCATTTCATGGACTATTCATGTTCCAAAATATGTTTTTTAATTCATGAGGTATATATATATATATGTTTACTTTTATTTTTAACATCTTTCACAATATTATACTCTCTATATTGTTATGTCTACGGTGGTATATTTTTACCATGTTATTATGGGTTATTGATTTCTCCATATTCAACCTAAAGTAGTGTCCAATAATATATATGTAACAACCTGATATTTTATTCTCTTTAATTTATTTTATGTCCTTTGTTTTATGCTAACAACAATATTATCTTGTGCTATACGCCACACTGTATTAGCTTGAAGTATAGACAACACTATTCTTAGATTGTGTTACACACAATTTTAAGTTCGTTTTATAATAGTCATTATACGCAACATTGAGTGTATATATATATATATATATTCAATGTATAAATGAAATATGTTTGGATTTTGTTATACTAAACAATGAAGGATTCTTTCACAACAGGAAACCCTGATTTGGCTTTCATTACACGCAATCACGACATTCCTCGATAGCGTGTGTTGTACGCAATATCAGGTTTCACTAAACAATGATATATGGTTATAATATTATTACGAACTAGCCTTTTGAATAGTATTAACTAAATTTTAAATGTTATAACATTATTATTTCATCTTACACATCTTCTAGAACATGGTATGTGATCAAAATAATTTTTTCAGGTAAAATAAGTATTTTTCAAAAAATGCATTTTTGCCGCCTTATGATGGCACACCCACTTTAAATCTAGTTTTTGACATGTTTATAAGTTCAATTTTACAAAATAAACTTCTTCTTTTGAATCAGGATATAAATATTTACATTGGATAAAGTTTTGATATTTTTCTGATAACTTTCATATTTTAATGAATAGTAAAAACACGCTATATTTTAATTAAAAACAACATTTTTCATCGTAATAATTTATATGGTTAAATTATAATATTGAATAGTTTTAATGTATAAATAGAATATATTTTTACCATTTAATATAATGTATATTATTAGCATTGATTTTACCTTGAATTCGTAGGTTAAATCAATTCAAT
Source organism: Viscum album (assembly GCA_963277665.1). NCBI lineage: Eukaryota > Viridiplantae > Streptophyta > Magnoliopsida > Santalales > Viscaceae > Viscum > Viscum album. Next base: position 651,684,170 of record OY728119.1, read on the forward strand.
CTATTGCAATGTTTTAAACAAAAACCCGTTTTCTTTCGACAACGGGATTAATTTTTATTTAATTTCTGCAACTTTTGTGTATTGAATTTAGAAAAATGGATTCCATATTTGAAATCAGTGGGTCCAAATTATGTTAATAGGATACTTTTTATTTTTAGTAACTACGGTAAATTTTATTTACCATAGTTAAAGGTAAATCAGGTAATTAAGGGACGACCCATATCACGTAAGGGTCGGATTAGATTCATTTAATGGACTTTTTCAAATGAAAATCATTTAATTATTATTAAAACCAATGAAAGTGACATAATGTCACTCTCTTAAATCTTATAAGTATAATAATTTTAATTTAGTGATAAACTTCATGAAACTTCGAACATGAGTATTCTCCAGAAAGATAATAAAATCATCTACATCATATGAATTTATTTATAATTTTTAGGGATTAAATAATTATCATTAATTATGACACAATAGTGATGCAGAAATTGTTTATCTAGTGAAAAATCAAGAATATAGTTTTTATTAAACTAATAGTGACCATAAAATGAACAAAGCCCTGACCAAAACTTATTGGTCATGTAAATGTAAACCATAATCATCCAATGGTTGAATATTTGACCATTTGGAGCCTTATGAAAGCGATTATGACACTTATATTATTTTATTTTAAATGATGCCAAAGTTGTCACCTTCATAATTTAATAAATATAAAAAGTTAAATATTGTGATTTTAAGATGATAAATTCGAGTAAAAGTATTATTGTGAATGGTAATTGATTTATCTTCATCATAGGATTTTATTTTCAATTTTTATGCAACAAATAATTATATTAAATAAATATACAAAAATGTTGTAGTATTTATTTTATTAAGAGATAAACCAAATAAATGGTTTTAAAAATAATAAAATAAAAATTATATGAACTATTTACTATTCTACACAAATTTTATAGATACATATGACCTTTTATGAATCTATTAAATATTTTATTTTGAATATATCCTCTGTTTATATTTTATTTAAATTCAAATAAATGAATAGTGTCAAAATTGACACTATTGTTATTTTATAAAAATAACATATTATTAAATTGTTTAAAAATCACAAAAATATTTAAAAATGATAAATTCAAATTTATATAGTCGAAAATTTCATAACGTATCCAATTATGTAAAATTAACAACTTATAAGGGATTATTTATAACCATTTAAAATTTAGAATTTTATTACCACAAATAAACTTAAATAGATTAAATAAGGATAAATCAAAATGATAAGGTTTAAAATAAGATCAAAACATGTCTAAATTTGATTGGTTGATGCGATTACAACCCTATATCATCTAATATTCGAATATGGGTCATTTTTGGAGGTTTTTATGTGGGGTTAGATTTATTAAAAATTAATACTTTTAAGAATTCCAAAGGTGCCCCTCTCCTCCCTTATAAAAGAGAACCTCCTCCCTCTCCTCCTCACACCAATTTGAGCCTTCAATCTCAGCCAACCCCTGAAAAATTATCTTCTACACTTACATAGAAACATCCTAGAGGTTCTGGTCTTCTTCAAAGACCAATTTTAGTGCCCTAAGAGGAGGTCTCAAAGAGGCGCTTCAAAGAAGAGGTAATGTCCGTTACCGATTCTTTTAACTTTATTTCTTATTCCACTTCTTCTCGTTTAGTTTTTTCATTACTAAGTAATAACATAAGTATAACTCATATACATATATGTTATTTTATGTTTGAAACAACCCTATTTCACCATCTATCAATCCTATGGAAAAAAGAATCACCACGTGTGCGTACGTAGGGTATACCATCTCCACACCGTGGTCAAATCTATTTTTCCATCAACACCTTACATGGATGGGTATAACGGTTTAAATAATAACTATATATAGTTATTATAACATCATACTGATTCTGATATATTATAACTTCCACTCCAATTCTATTCAATAATTATGGGAACGATATCATCGCTCGTGCGTACGTACGGACTACCGTCTCCACGACGCGATGAGATTCATTCTACATGTTAATAATACATGAATGATCATAGTGTTTAGATAATGAATAATAATTAAATATATGAATTCTAATGGATTTATGTATGTATATATTTATTCAATAAATTTAGTTTCATTCAATTCAATATGGAAACGAAAACAGCGTTCATGCATACGTACGACCTACCGTCTCCATGAACGGTGTATTTCATTCCTTTTATAAATCTATAATATATATATTTATTTGATGAATATATTTTATATATAAATCATGTTTTACATTATGTAATTATGTAAATCAGGATATAAGTATTAATATCATGAACGACAAGTTGAAACACATTCGATAAATGAAATGATTTTACCCAAAACGCTGCTTTAACATGGAATTTAGAAAAGAACGGGTAATATAAAGTTATAAGTGAAACATATATGATATCATAACAATGAATATGATTCTGTAATAAGTCAATGACATTATTTAAATCATTATACATGAGGTTTGGATACGTACGAAGCATATCAGACCTAATGTATGGGATAATTGTGCAAATCTCATTTTTATCTAAGATTGCTTATTCGTAAGTGTTTACTGGGGTTATTGCTATCATCCATGTCCAAGTTTTAAAAAAGTATTTTCATGAATTTTTAATGTCATTTTTACCCATTTTTTACTTTTTGACTTTTACTACATGGTATGTATGGAATCATTCTTTTACGAGGTACTTTTTGACTTTTCCAACAAAAGTACGAGAAGAATGTTTTTTTAACGTATTCAGCATGAAAGGGTTTTTACATTTTTATAAAGCCTTATTTTCATGAAGCTTCCTCCAAAATATTTCATGAATATTTTCAACAAAATCTCTTTCTTTTAAAATTGCATGAAGTTTTGTGAAAAGAAATTGATTTTGAAGAAGAAAGGATATTTCCCTCCAGAATTCATTTCAAGTGTTTTATCAAAACCGTTTTTCATCTACGATGACATTATATCATATGTGTATGTTTCAAGTATAATTTCTCTATGAATTACATGGTTTAACTTTTCTTATTATGAAATGATATCCATTTATTTTATATGGATTATGTGATTATGAGATGATGTTTATGAAACCCATTTTATTTATTGGGTTATTATGAATGATGTATGTTTATTTTGTGGCACAAGTAAGATTGATTTCATTATGAGATGGGTGGGACATATATCTCCTTACAATGCATTGGGTAAAGATTTATATCTCATGAGATAGACATGGCTAGAACGACAAGTTAAACCGGTTCAGTAATACAGGACTGGAACGAGGAGTGAACTCGATTCAGAAAGGGACTTTGTCGACTAAGATGGTCTTTGCAGCAATGCCTTGGCTACTATGGAAATAATATCATGTGCTTAATGGTTTCCACAATTACATGTTTTATTCCCATGTTATTTAATCATGATTGATTTTTCCTTATGATATATGCCTTACGTACTTCCAAGATTCATGTCTTTGCTCAAGATTTTGATGTTTAGATTTTATGTTCATGTTTTTTCATTCAAATGTTTATGGATTGTTTTATATTCTCTATGTTTACCCTTTCTGGGCATTTTTGAGCTGACCCCTTTTATGTTTTCTAATCCCCAGGATATAAAGAAAGGTTTTAGGTAAGAATAAAAAGAGGAAGATATTTATTGAGAGATGTTGAAGATCTTTCACGATGATTAGAAGATTTTATTCCAAGTTTCCAAAGACACTAAACTATTACGATCCTTGTGTGTCTGTTTTTGTTATGTATTAAGTATTCCGAAAAAGTAATGTATTTTCCATGTATGTCATGATTCGGGTCTCTACAGTTGGTATCAGAGGAAAGGTTTAGTCAACCTTTGGAAACTAGGATGCAAGAACTTTAGTGAGATCCCTAGAGATATTTCTATGGTATGTCTAGGGATGTCCCTAAAGTTAAGTATAAGTATAGGTTATAGTCCTAGAATTACAGTAACGATATTAGAATTAAACCTATGATTTTAGATGTTGAAGGTACTCCCCCTTGATTATGTTATTTTCGTTGTATGATTTTTGCCTCTAACAGAATTCTTTTTGTTTTTTTGTCAATGGAGGGAACCAGAAGGAATTCTGTTAACATTGAATCCAATGGAAAAATTGGTGACTATGAGCAACAAAATTTCATAATGCCTAGAGAGAAATATATTGTGATTATTCAAAATCAGTCATCGCGATATATGATTAACAAGGTGAAATTTAGTGGTATGCCTAATTCATCAAATAAGAGGAAGATAGACTTTTATGCATGTTCGCATGTTGAGGAGCATATAGAAAGGATGATTGAGATTTCTAAAGAAGGGAAGAAGATTCTTGAGGAATACGTCAAATACATGGACACATGTTATCTGTGTGAAGAAAAGGGACATAGAGTGACAGCCTGTTATGGATTTCAATGTCTTATTTGTGGAGAACATGGGCATTACACAACTCAATGCCCGGACCAAAAAAGTTACTTCTAAATCAAGGAAGGACTTATTCCAGGACAATCATTAAAGAGGATTGATTGAAGTGTTTATGTATTGGTATTCAAGAATAATGTTGTTGAGGTACTTTTATGGTTTATTAGATTTTTTTTGTATTCATCTATTGTGGATTTCAATAATTTTCTGGCACCGGTGACCCTGAAAAGTGATTCAAATATTTTGGAAAGCAGATGATATGCGCATAATGAAGGGATAAGGAGAAAATGAAATGTTTGATAGTATTCATGAGCTCATGATTGATATAAGGACTAAGTAATATCATGCTTTGAGTATATAGAATTTTGAGGATTTTGGTATGTGGAAAATATTAACTTTTTACTGCATTCATGTTTTCACTAAGGTTCAATGGGTATTCATTTTTTAAAGAGAATACATGATTAAGGCCTTCGAATGTTTGGAATGTGACCAAAAAGACATATCCTATGATATATGGGGATCAACAATGGTATTAACATGCTTGTTATATGAAATCTCTGGTAATCGTTTTCACTATAAAATTGAGAGTGGACTGTATTATTATGGATAAGCCTAAAGATTGGAATGGATTATGTTGGATATAAGTTAGTATTGTTTAAAGATAGAAGTTTTTTCGATATTATTGATGGGATGTTATAGTAATGTAGTTTTAGAAAAAGAACAACCTTTAGGATGGGTGACAGCCCATTGTGTCAGACAAGGCTGTGGGAATGGAACCCACAACCGAAGTGCGACTGGCCTTTATCGCCTACCACTGGCCTACAGAAAGTCCTTGTTTAGTAGATACTAGTTTTATTATATTAAGCAGTATGATATATGAAGTATAAGTCCATTTTAGGAACCATATATGATTAATCTCTCCATAGATGGACTTATGTATATTTGATAACTTTTGCTAACCTTTTGTTTGAAATAGATGGAATAAACCATCATTCCATCACATGATCTGTTAACACTTCACAAATAACAAATTCAACTTCATTTCTTTTAGAGATGAAGTGGAAATTTTTCAAAGCACGAACAACAGTTAGATTGTACCAAAATCAAGAAAGTATTTCTCTTAATTCAAAATTTTCAACTTTAGGGAAATGATATTGAAAACCAAAAATATTGTCCTAGTGCTCTTATATCGGATGAATCAGACGAAACCATAGATAATCACAAATTTATGGCTTTGTGATTGATGGCTACTTCATAGCCATGTTCTCTACCACTATCCATCAGAACATGATGGTTAGATTTTTCTTCCACATCCATATTTTCATCTATGTTCTCCTATATGGAAACCCAGTGATGAGTTACTTTGGGTAATCATTACATTTCGTACTTTAGTTTTTAAAATTAAGTTTAAGTATTCCTTTTTACGATGTGGGTTTGTGTGAATAGTAAACGATTTATAACCCTGACAAATTTCAAGGGCGAAATTCATTTTAAGGGGGGTAGAATGTAACAACCCGATATTTTATTCTCTTTAATATATTTGATGTAATGTGTTTTATGATACAACAAGATTATCTTGTGTTATATGCCACATAGTATTACCTTTAAGTATACAAAACACTATTCTTAGATTGTGTTACACATAATTTCAAGTTCATTTTATAATAGTCATTCTACGCAACATTGAGTGGATATATATATATATATTAAATGTATAAACGAAATATGGTTGGATTCTATTATACGAAACAACGAAGGATTCTTTCATAACACACAACCCAGACTTGGATTGCATTACACGCAATCACGACATTCCTCGATAGCGTGTGTTGTACGCAATATCAGGTTTCACTAAACAATGATATATGGTTATAATATTATTACGAACTAGCATTTATGAATAGTATTAACTAACTTTTTAATGTTATAACATTATTATTTCATCTTACACATTTTCTAGATCATGGTATGTAAACAAAATAAATTTTTCGGGTAAAATAAGTATTTTTAAAAAAAATGCATTTTTGATGCCTTTTGATGGCGCACCCACTTTAAATCTAGTTTTTGACACTTTTATAAATTCCATTTTACAAAATAAACGTCTTATTTTGAATCAGGATAAAAAAAATTACATTGGATAAAGTTTTGATATTTTTCTGATAACTTTCATATTTTAATGAATAGTAAAAACACGCCATATTTTAATTAAAAAAAACATTTTTCATCGTAATAATTTATATGTTTAAATTATAATTTTGAATGATTTTAAAATATAAATAGAATATATTTTTACCATTTAATATAATGTATGTCATTAGCATTGATTTTACCTTGAATTCATAGGTTAAATCAATTCAATCTTTTGCAGTGTTTTAAACAAAAACCCTATTTTCTTTTGACAATGTGATTAATTTTAATTTAATTTCTGCAACTTTTGTGTATTGAATTTCGAAAAATGGATTCCATATTTGAAATAAGTGGGTCCAAATTATGTTAATTGGATACTTTTTATCTTTAATAACTACGGTAAATTTTATTTACCTTAGTTAAAGGTAAATCGGGTTATCAAGGGCCAACCCATATCACCTAAGGGTCAGATTAGATTCATTTAATGGACTTTTTTCTGTGAAAATATTTTAATTATTATTAAAACCAAAGAAAGTGACAACATGTCACTCTCTTAAATCTTATAAGTATAATAATTTTAATTTAGTGATAAACTTCATGAAACATCGAACATGAGTATTGTCCAGAAATATAATAAAATTATCAACATATTATGAATTTAATTATAATTTTTAGGGATTAAATAATTATCATTAATTATGACACAATAGTGATGCATAAATTGTTTATCTAGTGAAAAATGAAGAATATAGATTTTATTAAACTAATAGTGACCATAAAATGCACAAAGCCCTGACCAAAACTAATTGGTCATGTAAATGTAAACCATAATCATCCAATGGTCGAATATTTGACCATTTGGAGCCTTATAAAAGTGAATATGACACTTATATTATTTTATATTAAATGATGCCAAAGTTGTCACCTTCATAATTTAATAAATATGACAATTTAAATATTGTGATTTTAAGATGATAAATTCAAGTAAAAGTATTATTGTGAAAGGTAATAGATTTATCTTCATAAAAGGATTTTATTTTCAATATTTATGAAACAAATATGTATATTAAATAATTATACAAAAATGTTGTAGTATATATTTTATTAAGAGATAAACCATATAAATAGTTTTAAAAATAATAAAATAAATATTATATGGACTATTTAATGTGCTACACTAATTTTATAGATAAATATGACCTTTTATGAATCTATTAAATACTGTAGTTCGAATATATCCTCTGTTTATATTTTATTTAAATTCAAATAAATGAATAGTGTCCAGATTGACACTATTGTTATTTTATAAAAATAAAATATTATTAAATTGCTTAAAAATCACAAAAATATTTAAAAATTATAAATTTAAATATATATAGTCGAAAATCTCATAACATATCCAATTATGTAAAATTAACAACACATAAGTGATTATTTATAACCATTTATAATTTATAAGTTTATTACCACAAATAAACTTAAATAGATTAAATAAGGATAAATCAAAATGATAAAGTTTAAAATAAGATCAAAACATGTCTAAATTTGATTGGTTGATGAGATTACAACCCTATCTCATCTAATATTATAATATGAGTAATTTTTAGAGGATTTTAAGTGGGGTTATATTTATTATAAATTAATATTTTTAAGAATTCCACAGGTGCCCCTATCCTCCCTTATAAAAGGGCACCTCCTCCCTCTCATCCTCACACCAATTTCAGCCTTCATGCTCGGCCAACCCCAGACAAAATAACTTATCCACTTCCATAGAAACATCCTAGATGTTCTGGTCTTCTTCAAAGACCAATTTAAGTGCCCTAAGAGGAGGTCTCAAAGAGGCGCTTCAAAGAAGAGGTAATGTCCGTTACTGATTCTTTAAAATTTATTTATTCTTCCACTTCTTCTTATTTAGTTGTTTCATTAGGAAGTAATAAAATCAGTATAATTCATATACTGATATGTTATTATAAGTATGATACAACCCTATTTCACCATCTATCCACTCTACGGAAAACAAAATCACCACGCGTGTGTACGTACGGAATACCGTCTCCACGCTGCTGTGAAATCTGTTTTTCCACCAAAACCTTACATGGATGGGTATAATGGTGTAAATAATAACTATATATGGTTATTATAAAATCATACTGATTCTGATATATTATACCATCCACTCCAATTCTATTCAATATTTATGGGAATGATATCATTGCTCGTGTGTACATACGGACTACCGTCTCCACGACGCGATGAGATTCATTCTCCATGTTAACAATACATGAATGATCATAAAGTTTATATAATGAATAATAATGAAATATATGAATGATACTGGATTTATTTATATATATATATATGTATGTAATCTATTTAGTTTTTTTAAATTCAATAAGGAAATGAAACCAACGTTCATGCGTACGTACGACCTACCGTCTCCATGAACGGTGTATTTCATTCCTTTTATAGATCTATAATATATAAATTTATGTGATGAATATATATTAAATATAAATCCTTTTTACATTGTGGAATTATGTAAATAAGTATATAAGTATTAATATCATTAACGACAAGTCAAAACACATACGATAAATGAAATGATTTTACCCAAACCGCTGCTTTAACATGTAAATTACAAAAGAACGGGTAATATAAAGTCATAAGTGAAACATATATGATATCATAACAATGAATATGATTCTTTAATAAGTCAATGACATTATTTAAATCATTATACAGGAGGTTTGGATTCGTACGAAGCATATCGGACCTAAGGTAAGGGATAATTGTGAAAATCTCATTTTTATCTGAGATTTCTTATTTGTAAGTGTTTACTGGAGTTATTGCTATCATCCATGTCCAAGTTTTAAAAAAGTTTTTTCATGAACATTTAAAGTAATTTTTACCCATTTTTTACTTTTTTACTCTTACTACATTGTATGTATGGAATCTTTTTTTACGAGGTACTTTTTGACTTTTCTGACAAAAGTATGAGAAGAATTTTTTTTAACGTATACAACATGAAAGGGTTTTTACGGTTTTATAAAGCCTTATTTTCATGAAGATTCCTCCAAAATATTTCATGACTATTTTCAACAAAATCTATTTCTTTTAAAATTACATGACGTTTTGTGAAAAGAAATTGATTTTGAAGATGGAAGGATATTTTCCTCAAGAATTCATTTCAAGTATTTTATCAAAACCATTTTTCATCTAAGATGAAATTATTTCATATGTGTATGTTTCAAGTATAATGTCTCTATGAATTACATGGTTTAACATTTCTTATTATGAAATTATATCCATTTATTTTATATGGATTATGTGATGATGGGATGATGTTTATGAAACCCATTTTATTTATTGGGTTATTATGAATGATGTATGTTTATTTTGTGGCACAAGTAAGAATGATTTCGTTATGAGATGGGTCGGACCTGTATCTCCCTCCAATTAATTGGGTACAGATTCATATTGCATGAGATAGACATGGATGGAATGGAAAGTTAAACAGGTTCAGTAATACAAGACTAGAATGTGGAGTGAAGTCGATTGAGAAAGGGACTTTGTCCACTAAGATGGTCTTGACAGCAATGACTTGGCTACTATGGAAATCATATCATGTGCATAATGGTTTCCAAAATTACATGCTTTATTACCATGCTATTTTATCATGATTGATGTTTCCTTATGATATATGACTTACGTACTTCCAAGATTCATGTCTTTGCTCAAGATTTTGATGTTTAGATTTTATGTTCAAGTTTTTGTATTCAAATGTTTATGGATTGTTTTATGTTCTATATGTTTACCCTTACTGGGTATTTGAGATCACCCCTTTCATGTTTTCTTTTACCCAGGATATAAAGAATGGTTTTAGGTAAGAAAAAAAGAGGAATATATTTATTGGGAGATGTTGAAGATCTTTCACCACGATTACAATATTTTATTTCGAGTTTCCAAAGACACTAAACTATTATGATCCTTGTGTGTCTGTTTTTGTTATGTATTAAGTATTCCGTAAAAGTAATGTATTTTCCATGTACGTCAAGATTTGGGTCTCTACAATATATATAGAATCTATTAACTGAGTCATAGTTTTAGAAATCCTAAAAATAGAACCATGGACCCCATGAAAAAAAATTCAACGAAATAACATACAAGGAACCATATCATTAAAGACAGAATTGTTTAGCAGTATTGGTAATCTATATATAGAATTTTTTTTATTACAATTGATGATGTAAAATACATAAAATATTTTCATTCTTAACACATTCATTCCTCATCGTCTATCCCAGGATATTAATAAAAAAACACTTACTCGTATCATGTGGAAAATAAATAATAGAAAATATTGATCCCATATTCTTATTAAGGGTAAGAGTATATTATACCCTATTAATTAATAAGGTATAATTAATATAAAAATTAAAATTACTAAACCAAAATATATTTAATCAATGACATGAGAATCATATGGAAGGAAAAAATATCATTGGGAAATAATGATATATAAATAATAATAAAGACATGAAAACATAACTCTAGATATTTTAAATAATAATATAATCACATTGAATATCATAAAATTAATTAATAATGATTAAATTCATACATGTAGACATTTAAAACATAATTGTTAAGCCTTGAAAAAAAATATAAATTAATGGGTAAGTCTCTGGGAAAAACCAAATCTAGTTTTTCTTATGGAACATACCAATGCATCGATGGGCTATAGTAGGCCACACCCATCACATTTTTAATCCAATTAATTCATCTATGAAAAAGGTTTATTTATAATCAATATAAAAATTAATATTTAAATTATAAAATATTAAATGATAATACTCTCCCCATCAATATATGTAATCATAACCCATCCAATGTAAAATAGTAAATGGTAATAAACTTATAAATCTTTTATCAAACTGAACATAAACCCTCGATATAAATTATGTGGATGGAATCATTATAACATATCCATTATAGAAATTAATTAAAATATAGGTTTTATCTCTTTGATGAATATAAATAAAATTAAAAGATCATTAATGTTTTTTTGATATAGATAGAGATTTCATTTATTAAATATCATTTTTATACGAAAAATTAATAATATAATATAAAAAATTAAATTGAAAATAAATAATTATAACCTGTAAAATACTAATTATAATTTCTTATATTATTGATGGTGTAATATTTCACCCTTTCCCTAGATTGTAAAACATAAATTTCTTTCACATTTTTGGTAAAATCAAAATGGGCACTATTTTGAAATTGCTATGAAGATTCCTATAAAAACATTTTTAAATTTTTAGATTTTTGAAAATATCAAATTTTAATCATTTAAAAAATTTTGAAAACATATTTTTAAATAAATGTAGAAAATATGGGGTTTTATGAAAATTTATTTCTATATAAAGATTGAAATAATGTAAAACTTTATTAAAAAGGATTTATCAATAATTTTTAGTTGAATAGGGATTCAAAATTGTACTATTACCCGAAAATGTTCATAAATAACCACAGTTTAATAAAAAATATTCATTTTATGTCATAATTATAAAATATTTCTTCCAGGATAAAATTTATAAAAAAATACCTAATAATGATAAGATGTGGAATAAACAGTAATGAGAATTTTATTTTTGAACCATAATCCCCAACAATGAAATAACAAAAAAATTAAACATTGATGACCCTAAAATGAAATATATTTGTTAGAAAACATAAAAAAATAAGTATTACATACACCACATAATGGAAAAAGTGGTGAATATGGTATGTGTCTCACCAATGTAAAAGTGAGGCAAGAAACCATTAACTATTGTCCAATTACGTCTATTTGTTGTCCGTACCTTATGTATAATGTATTTAATCATTATTGTAATAAATTCATGAACCATAATCAAAATTATAGTATCATTTATGACTCTCTAACTTGATTTTACAAACTCTTTGTTAATAATATTTCATTTTTTTCATTTTTTTCATGTGTTAAATGGCTTATTTTATCATGAGTATTTTTTTCATCAATGATCCAATTATTTTCAATAGAATATATGTATATCATTTATAAAATTATAATGATTTTATAAATTTCATCATTAATCATTAGAAAAACTTTTATAACCATTTCTTAATGATGTAAATGGAAAATAAAAAAACATCACATCGTGGAGACGGTAGGTCGTGCATACGCACACACGATGATATAATTCCCATAATGAGTGAAAGGATAAGAATGTGTGTGATATATTAATATTATAGATTAAAAATAATCTCATATATATAAAAGATATTAAATTTTTTTAATCTTATTACATTCCATGTATATAATAATTGAATATTGAATTATATCCCTTTTAGGAGGCGGTAGAATTCCATACACATGAGTAAAATTATCGTATTTGAAATGGAATGGAATGTATAAAGAAGAATATGTTACATTAAAATTAAATCAGTATAATGATATTATAATAATCATATAAATATGGTAAATCCTTCAATACACCCATCCTTGAATGTGGGTGATGGAATGAAAATAACATCGGTTCATGTGCAGGTTGTCCGCCACACATGAGAATGATAATTTGATAAACCATTTTTGGGAAGATGAGAATGATATCTTTTATTATTAAAACATCAAAAAATTACACTATAAATTATAAATATGTCATTTCATCATCATTTTATAATAATAATTGAATAAGGTGGATGAATAAATAAAATAAAATGCTCAGTTAGGGACATTACCTCATCTTTGGGATATTTCTTATGGTTTTCACTAAATTCCCTAAGAAATGGAATTATGATAAAAATAAGGAACATGGTAGGAAATTAGTTCTTTAAGGAAGAAATTTTGGAATGTAATTTTTTATCTATTAGGTTTTTGAAGTGTGAAGTGGAAAGGAGAGGGGTGGCCATTTATAAGTGAGGTGATTGGCACGCATGAATATTTTGACAAGATTAATATATAACCACATGTTCCAAATTCCAAAATTATTAAAAATTATTCATTCAATATCATATAACATATAATTTCCTATTATATCCTTCCAATGGGTTTAGTAATTATTTTTGTAATTTTTGACACAAGTATTTTTAGTTTAACCCCTAGGTATACCTATTTCTACCATAACTATGATAATTTATTTTTAATTTTTTTTAATAATTATTATTGGAAAAAACTGATTTAAACGTATAATATAATATAAATTATTATATTAAAATTATTTAAACCATTTTTCTATATTTAAATTAAATATGATTAAATTTTTAATTTAAAATTATTCACGCATTCATGATGGGAAAATAGCTTTTCAAAGAGATAATGATTATAGAATTATAATGTTTTTATATCAATAATCAATATAAAATTGACCTCAATGACCAAAATTGGATTAATTGTTATATAATTTTACTAGTATTACTTTATTAAATTTCATAAATATATTTTTATTTCTTTATATGCTTTAAATTGAGAGAAATGTTTTCATAAATACTAGTAATATTAACTATTAAAAATTTATCATTTCATAAAATTTTAAACAATTCTCCCTAATATAATTTTAACATTTAGTTTTCATGAATTTATTTTTTTTTGAAAAATATTATTTCCAAAATTTCTTAAAAATAATATTCAATTGTTTGAACTAAGAACGATTATAGAAACTTTTTGAAAAAATTGTATCTTTTCAAGAAAAATTTCAATTTCTATCAAATGTAAATTTTTAATTAGTATATAACCAGTGAAATAATTTTATTCATTTTTAAACCATATTATATTCATAGATAATTTAATTATTTTCATACACAAAATATAACTTCAATTTTATAGTGGTCATGTTTAAGAAAAATATTTTAATACAATATAACGTTTCATTTAAACCTAGTTGTTTGTGGAATGAAAGATATCATCATGATTTAGTTTATTTAAAAATAAATATATGGTAAATTCTTTGGGTGTTATAATCTTTTCTCTTATGGATGTTTCTTATCATACATGATATAGAATGTAATTTTCTTAATTGAAAATATTTGTGTGTCACAATCTATCTCCCTTAAATAAATTGCTTCCTTTCAATTTAATCATGATCTCAATAATCAATGTTTTTACATCTTGAAATACCTTCATTGAAATTTTTTTTTAATAGAAAATGAGAAATTACACTAGTAAGAGTAAAATTTTATTTTGAAGGTCATATGTAATAAAAATTAAATACGGTTCTACTTGTCTGATCATTGGTGGGACGTAAATATATGGACATAGAATAAAATCATAAATAATTATAAAGATTATATTTAGATAATTTTTCTAAAAATACTGGCTAATCCATGGATGTTTAAATTCCAAAAACCCATAAATATAAAAATGATGAAAAGGAAATCAATTTGTAAAAAATTAGGTTATTAGGATAACATTTTTATTTCATGGTAATTTTCCAAGAGATGTGGAATTCTTTTATTATAAAATAATATAAGAAAATACATATACATGATATATTTTTATTTTATAAAACAAATTGCATAATTTGGTGACGCATCAAGAAATTTCAACATCATCGATTACTGTAACAAATAAATACAAAAAAATGAATATTTAATACTAAAATAACTAATATAAACTTTTAATATATCATACAATGATAAAATTCATTCCTTCTATTCATGAATATTTTCTAAAACCAACATGGTTATCAAAATTTATCCAATATAATACATTAATTTATAATCCTCAATATTAATTCCACCAGTTCAACATTAATATTTATCCATAAAATCATTTACCTAAAATCAATGAAATATTAACCGTGAAATAATATGAATCAAAGTTTTTGGCTAATCCCTTATCATCCTTCAATTGCGGGTTCAGTTCCCATGGCCTTGCCAGATGTAATTAGTTGTCACTAGGCATAAGGGATTATTTTTCTAAGATAATATTACTATAATTTCTATAATGTTAGTAAAATATAATGTTATATAATTACCTCTACATCAATGATTATATGAAACATATAGGTTTTAAATTCCTTCATCATGAACTTTTTATCATTATTAACTCAAAAAAAACGCACGCATTCAGTGATACTCTCCAAAAAATCTTCATTTTATATAATGATAAACATTACAATGAATCAAATGTTCTACTACCATTCAAGACATTATTCAGAACAATAAAATAAATAGAGCTATTTTATAGTCCTCATATGTTCAATTATTACTATAACCATGATAACATTGATAAAGATACTTATATAACACAATTCTTAAACCCAAACAAAATTATATTAATAATTCCAAATTGTATGTATAAATAGAAAGATCATTAAATTTATCTATTAGATTTTTTTTAAGTATATTCCATTGATTATTGGGTGACAAATTTTTATAATTCCCCATCTACTTAGAGTGTAATAATTTAACAATGGTATATTCTTTGATTTCCTTAAAATATTTAAAGTGGTGGACTTTTTATCCACACTTTATGTGAACACTTTTTCATTTAAAGCTTGCTCTAAGGTGTTTCTATCCAAAATGATTATATGATGAAAAGTCCTTCATTCCCTTTATCCCTCAATCTGTATTTCACTATGTCATCTTATTTTTCTCTTAATTTCCTTCAATATCAAAATAATTTGATAATTATTTCTCTATATTCATAGAACATTATACTATATCCTTATATAATGTGAATTTTTGGATGACTAGATATTTTTGTAAGATTGTCTTAATCCAAATAAATAAATATTTCATATTATTCTTTTGATTATTTATATAGTATGCAACATTGATTTTAAACCATGTAATGTTTTTTAATACATAGAAAAACATTTCCCTTCTTTATCACCAATGAAATGTATTCCTATATCAACATGGTGGACAAATGAAAAATATATTTCCAAGAAGATTAAATTAAAATCATTCAACTTAATATATTCTATTTCCTCCACATCATTAAATTTTTCATTAAATGAACACCATTGATCTACATCCCATAAGAGATGATAAATTGTCTTGACAACAATGACCCATTCATTGTTCCCAAGAGGGTGAAATATATTATCAAATAAAAATATCCATGGCTTATCTGAAAATGGATTTACCATACCATTGAATTATTGAGGATTATAATTCATGAAGTGGTTAAGAATCATTACACCACATGAATGAACAACTGGCTACACCATATGGGAATGGTTACTAACCATAACCTATGTCATATTTCCTAATATGATTATTATTTGACTAGTTCAATCTCGAGATCCAACTCCAATAAAAATTCATTATTATTACCTTGGAGGGAAATCCCTACAAGGGGTACATGCATTGATACAGTTCGGAATACATCTATTAATAATCATTTATAGACAATGGAATAAAATAGATTTGATCATAACAATTTGAAACATATTTTATAATCCAAAAAACATGTGATTAAAATTACATAAATTTAAAAAAAATCATAGACATCTAATTATAATAAAAATGGTTACTTTTGGGATGTAATTATTTTGACCTCTGTAATAATTATTTATAAATAATTCGTGATTTATTTTATAAATATATATATATCCCTTGGGATGGTCAAAAAAGGTCACCATTAAGGAATGTAGTTATGCTCCAATTGACGATTGGGTAAAGTCTAATGATCCATTTTTGTCATTATTTACCATAATTACAAATTTTACAGAATAATTTCTACTTATATTGTCTATACAGTGATGTTTTCTAGGAAAAACCATATAATCACCTCCTTAAAAAAATATTAGTATGTTACTTTATACATATAAAGAATTTCTAAAACATATTTATATTTACTAATATATGTTTTCCTAAATCTAGTTTTCATGGTTTATAATAAATTTCCACAAATATCAACTATACAAACCCCAACCCTAATTTCCTTGATTAAGTGAGTAAATTATTAAATTGGAAAAATATCCCAGGAATTGCATCATTAAGGACCACATAGTTTATTACTCATGATAATGTAGATATAGACATGAAATTATTATTTCAATTGAATATATAAAATGAAAAAATTATTTTCCTTGAAAAATAAATTATTTCCAATATTTTGTCCTTAATATCAGTGAAATAAATAATCCATTCTATAGAATAATCAAATGGAATACCAATAACTTGAGCATAATATTGTAGGAATAAATAATGATCAAATAATTCCATATAAATAATCACACTATCTTGAAAAATTAACAATGGATATTTAATCTTATCAAATAATCACATGGAATAAAATAATATAGTTAATAATGATGAAATTGATAATTTAAATCCTATAAACCATATTGTCTAGGCATTGTGCTAAGATACCTAAATTAATGGGTAAGTCCTCTACAAAAAATCAAATCCAATTTGTGTCATGATGCCAACCTGATGCATCAAGTGGATATAGTGGGACCCTCCAATCACATACTAAGTCTAATTAATTCTTCATAAGAAATGGTAAAATCATAATTAATATTAACAATATTATAGAAAAATTAATGTATGAAATGGTAAAATGTTCCCCAATAATTAGCTATAATCATAAAACATATAGTGTAAAATGTTGAATGGTAATAAAATTATACATCCACTTTCAAATAGATGATAATAATTCCAGGGAAATAATAATTATTTTTTTAATATAGAATATCCCTTATTATTTATTAATAAAAATTATTTGATGTCATTTTTTAATAAAAATACCATAAAAAGCCACTAAAATCATTTTTGATAAAAATATAATTTTCATTTTAATAGTAATGTTTTAAAAAAGGCCACTAATCATTGGGACAACATTTCATCAAAAGTAAAACTATCAAACTTATAAAAAACCAAGATAGCATTGATTGACAATTATGGAGGAAAATTTTGTGCATGTTGTATACGTTAAAATAGGGATTCATTTCACATTCTCAGTAAATATAAAAATGGAATTACTTTGAATGAAACATGATGATTCCATTAAAAAAATATAAAAAATTAAAAATGGGTAAAATTAAATTAATAAAAAAATTTAAAAAGACTAAAAATATTTTGTATCATTTTTATAAAACATGTGTTTTGATGAAAAATGATTTTAGACTGAAGATACAAATATAGTTGTATTTTCCCAAAACATTTTCTCAATTATTTTCGGTATCAACATGTTTAACACCCCAAGGGTTTGAAATTAAATATAGAATGAAATTTTATAAACACAACTTTGCCTCTTCTATATTTTGAATTTAAAAAAATGGCTATCTAGAGTTGTGTTCGGTACGTCATTTGGAGTCTGATAGAACAAACATGATTTTTTGTGAATAGTAACATGTCATTATGAATAGTAATATGAATAGTAAAATGAATAGTAATATGCCCCTTGAATAGTAAATATTATTATTATTTTATTTTCTTTAGGCAATATGATAATGGGATCTTAATTAATTTTTCAATGTCACATAAAACTAATCGCACTATAAGATTGTTATTTTTTAAAATAACTATGAATGTATTTAAAATTTAAAATAATAATATTTAGAAAATTATGTTTGAAAAATAGATTTCACTTTTTAGTTCTACATGTTAAAAAATGTTACGGGTGGATTTTTGGGATTTTTTTGAAATTTTAGAATTATTGATGAATAGGGAAATACGATAAAATACCGTATATACACTTATCAGTTAAATATACTAATTATGAAATCATATGTGATGTAAGTACACATGGATTGAACTCATTCCATTATTACTATTAGGGGTCACATGAAACAATACTATTGGTTTTCTTGAGGGAAATAATAAAATAATGAATTAAATATTAAAAAATTACCCCTCTCCTCAACTATAAAACCCCCCACTATAACGACCCATACTTTACATACATTGTTAATGCTTCAAAAATTGAAGCACACTTATTACAACATATGATAAAAAGCACAAAGGACTGTATAGGTATAGTGTCTTTAGAAACTGGGAAACATAAACAACTGGTTCATAAATCTTCTACAGTGTCTCCCATTTATTTCATCATATATAGGGTCCCTTTTAGCATATTCTACTTAATATCCATCTTCCTGACCTGGGGAAAAGAAAACATAAAAGGGTGAGCTCAAATGCTCAGCAAGGGAAAATAAAGGAAATAAAAATCATATCATATCTTTATGAAAATCAAAACCTGCAAAAGAGATCACAATATCTTAACATGGAATAAATCATAGAAGTGAAAATGAGATCCCCATAATCATAACATAAAACTTGAAACTTTGTGGCATGCACACATAATCATGGAAAATCATTTCTTGTTAGTCATGACTCATTTCCAAGACTATCTTAGTGGACAAAGTCCCTTTCTGAACCGAGTTCACTCCTCATTTCAGTCCTGTATCACTGAACCGAAATAACCTTCCGTTCCAGCCATGTCTATCTCATGAGATATAAAGTCTTTACCCAATGCATTGGAGGGAGATATAGGTCCCACCCATCTTATAATGAATCCTTTCTTATGTGTGCCACATAATCATAAAACATACATCATAGTGTAACCCATGTAATAAAAATGGGATTCTTAAACAACATGACATCATAAAACAATTCATAAGATAAAGGAATTCATAAAAAATAATTCCATCATAACATGATCAAATCAATATAATAATAGAGATAAAAACAGAACCCTTTATTATCTTAGATGGAAAATAATTTTGATAAAACACTTGAACTTCATTCTTGAGGAAAATATCCTTTCTTTTTCAAAAACATTTTACATTTCTTAACATGTCATACAACTTTAAACTAAAAGAAGTTGATTAAAAATAAACTTGAAAACTTTTATAGGAAGCTTCTTGGAAATAATGTTTTAAAAATCCATTCTTGTCGTATAAGTTAAAAAAAACATTCTTCGTACTTTTGTCGGAAAAGTCAAAAAGTACCTCGTATGACAAATGATTCCTTTCATAGATATTACTAAAAACTCACCGAAGGGTAAAAATGGATTTAAACAATTGTAGGTGGATGGAAATAATATTACATATTGATGAAACATGGATGTGGATGATAAAATACACCCTAGTAAATACTTACGAATAAACAATCTCGGATAAAAATGAGATTGTGATATTTCCCTTACCTTAGGTCCAATTTGCTTTGTTCGTGTCCGAAGCTCCTGTATAATGGTTTAAATAATGTTATTGACTTATTCCAGAATCATACATATTGATATGATATCATATATGGTCATATTATTAGCTTCTTGTTAGTAATATTTCATTGTTACTTGTTACTCGGGTCTTTATAACTTTTTGTTCTTATGCGTGTTTTGTCAAATAAATTCTTATTCTTATCTTTACGTTATAGATAATTCATTTCCAGAATGGTATTAGTGTAGTATATACCATATTCATTCATTCAATTCATTTATATAATCATTATGAAATGAAGATCATGTAGAACGAGTCGCATCACATCGTGGAGACGGTATTCCGTACGTACGCACGAGTGATGATATCGTTCCTATGATCGTGGAATTGTATTGGAGTATATATATATTATTTCTGTATCAATATTACTTCATAATAATCATATATAGTTACTCATTACACCATTATACCCATCCTTGTAAGGTGATGGTGGAAAATAGATTACACCACGGCGTGGAGACGGTATTCCGTACGTACGCACGCGCGGTGATTTCATTTTTCCGTAGGATGGATAGAAGGTGAATTAGGGTTGTTTCATATTTATAATAACATATAAGTATGTAAGTAATACTGATGTTATTACTTTATCATGAAACAACTAAAGAAGAAGAAGTTGAAGAAGAAAGAAATTGAAAAGATCGGTAATGGATATTACCTCTTCTTTGGAACGCCTCTTTGAATCCTCCACTTAAGGAACTAAGATTGGTCTTTGGAGAAGACCAGGACCTCTAGGATTATTCTAGGGAAGTGGAGAGGAGAAAATGGCAGGGGTTGGCCGAGCTTGAGTGCTCAAATTGGTGTGAGGAGGAGGGGGAGGAGGTGCCCTTTTATAAGGGAGGAGAGGGGCACCTTAGGAATATCTCAAAATATTATTTTATATTAAAGTAAAAATCGGTTTATAATGGTTCCAAAGGGTCTTATTTAGAAGCTGAATTGGTGATGGGTCGAAATCCTATCAACCAATAGGATTTAGACAAGTTTGGGGTATTATTTTAACCTTATCAATTAGATTTAACTCTAAGTTAATTAATTTAACTTTTACCGTGTCTTTTTGTTTTCTTTCACTATATGGTTAATACACTTACTATAACATGCCAAAAGAACCCCAAATTGTTTATTATTAATATATATATCCTTATCTAAGTCATTTGGCCGAACCTTAGATTTTTAGGAATAAAATAACAATTAATAATATAATATTTGATTTAAAAACTATTTTGTGTCAATTTTGACACTATTTGATATATGATTTTTGTGAAAGTCATAACAGAATTATATGTTCGAAACAAGTTGATTAAATCAACATTAATATATCATAGTAACCTAGAAAATTAGTGGAATTCATAAAAAGTCTTAAATTACATTTATTTTGGTATTTATATTATCAATTTAGTCAATATTTCATTAATAAGATAATTACTGCATCATCTTTGTGTCATATATAAATTAAATTATTTGA
This sequence comes from Viscum album, assembly GCA_963277665.1. Classification (NCBI taxonomy): domain Eukaryota; kingdom Viridiplantae; phylum Streptophyta; class Magnoliopsida; order Santalales; family Viscaceae; genus Viscum; species Viscum album. Next base: position 651,706,400 of record OY728119.1, read on the forward strand.
TGTCTAAAAATTACAAATAAAATACCATCATGTAGGAAATCTTTTTAGATTTCTAATGAATATTTACAATCGAATTTATCTTATGTATAACCCCATATTAAAAATGATTTACTTATTAAACTTTGATTTTAACTATTTTAACCCTTCTTTAAATAAATTAATAATAAATGTCCTAATCTAATCCAAGTGGGCCTAAATGGTCATATTTTATTCCTAAGTTTGTTTTTGGTCGAATTACACTTGTCCAATAGAATTAGGACATGTGTTAGGGTAATATTGATATCATATTTACCCTTAGTTAGCCTATTTACTATTAACCGCGGTAAAAAAAAGTAAAAAGTTACTATTCACCAAAAATTATTTTCATCTCATTGAACCACATTTTAGTCCTTGATATTAACCGTGTCTCTCAGATTTTCGAAATTCCATTCACAGAAGCGGTAAAATTAAGTTTTATGCAAAATTCGGTTTTTAACCTACCACTTAGTGGTTTCACTATTCATCAAAAATTGAAAGTTTTCAGAAAAATACCAAAATTTCACCCTAGGCTAATTTCGATATTCTAAGTCCAAAAATGAAGTCCATTTTGAAAAATAAAATTTATAAAATTTCAAAAAGTGGTTATTACTATTCATAACGGCTAGTTTTAATAGCATATTGTTGTTTAGTGAAACTCGGTATTGCGTACGACGCAAGCTATCGAGGAAGGTCGCGATTGCGTGTAAAGCAAGCCAAGCAAGTGTTGTGTAGAAAAAGATTCCTTTGATGATTTATATAACATAAAAGTCTCGGGTGTTACATTCTACCCCCCTTAAAAAGAATTTCGCCCTCGAAATTCGTCACTTTGTAACAAACAGATGAGGATACTTCTCCCTCATCATATCCTCAAGCTCCCATGTAGCTTCTTCAAGTTGGTGGTTCCTCCATAAAACTTTCACCAAGCGAGTGGTCTTGTTTCGTAGGACTTTTTCGCTACGATCCAGAATCTCTATCGGCTGTTCTTCATAAGAAAGATCTTGCTCCAGCGGTACAACTTCTGAGCTGAGTACATGTGAAGGATCTGGTATGTACTTTCTCAGGAGAGATACATGGAACACATCGTGAACTTGAGAGAGATTCGGTGGAAGCGCCAATCGGTAAGCTACCTTCCCAACACGATCCATTATTTCGAAAGGACCGATATATCTAGGGGTTAACTTCCCCTTCTTTCCAAATCTCATAACCCTCTTCCAGGGAGATATTCGTAAGAACACTTTATCACCCACTTCAAACTCTAGGTCTTTTCTTCGGTTGTCGGCATAACTTTTCTGTCGACTCTGAGCTGCTCTTATGTGTTGTTGAATAGATCTGACCTTTTCTGCCATTTCATCAACGAGATCAGGTCCTAACAGCTTTCTTTCCCCAACTTCATCCCAGCAAGTTGGAGTCCTGCATTTCTTTCCATAGAGAGCTTCATAAGGAGCCATCTGAATACTGGAGTGAAATCTATTATTATAAGAAAATTCCACCAAAGGTAGGTGTTGATCCCAACCTCCTTTGAAATCCATAGAGCAAGCTCTCAACATATCTTCTAGGGTTTGAATTGTTCTCTCAGACTGACCGTCTGTCTGGGGATGATAAGCAGTGCTGAAACTCAACTCTGTATCCAGAGTATGCTGAAGACTTCGCCAGAACTTCGAGGTAAATCTCGGATCCCGATCAGATATAATAGAAAGTGGTACTCCATGCAATCTTACCACTTCCTTTACATATATCCTGGCAAGCTGATCTAGAGAGAAATCCTCTCTAATAGCAATGAAGTGTGCAGACTTTGTAAGACGATCAACTATGACCCAGATAGCATTATTTCCTTTGGATATTTTAGGAAGTCCTGTGACAAAGTCCATAGTGATGTTTTCCCATTTCCATTCGGGTATGGGTAATGGTTGTAACATCCCCTTAGACTTCTGTCTCTCAGCTTTAACTTGTTGACAAACCAAGCATCGAGAGACATATTCAGCAACATCTCTTTTCATTCCATCCCACCAGAAGTACTCTTTCAGGTCCCTATACATCTTCGTGCTTCCAGGATGAATATAGAATGACGAACTATGAGCCTCATCCAGCAGCTCATTCTTTAATTCGGGGATGGGAGGAACGCAAACCCGATTCCTGAACTTTGTTATCCCATCACAATCAAGGTTGATTTCAGGAACATTTCTCACCTTCTTTTGTAACTTGACATCTTCTTTCTGTGCCTCTTTAATCTTCACATGTATAGATGGTTGAACATTCATTTGAGAAAGATAAGATTTTTCCCCTTCCATTATAATTCCAAGATCCATCCTTTGTAAATCCATAAATATTGGATCTTTTGTGATCCTCATCATGGATAAACTAGCATGGTCTTGTCGACTTAATGCATCTGCCACCTTGTTTGCTTTCCTAGGGTGGTAATGGATTGAGCAGTCATAATCCTTAATCAGCTCCAACCATCTTCTTTGACGCATATTCAACTCCTTTTGTGTGAAAATATACTTTAAACTTTTATGATCAGTATAAATATCACACCTTTCACCATAAAGGTAATGCCTCCAAATCATTAATGCAAAGATTACCGCAGCCAACTCCAAATCATGTGTTGGGTAATTTTTCTCATGGATTTTCAACTGTCGTGAGGCATAAGCTATCACCATATCATTTTGCATAAGAACACACCCCAATCCCTTCTTGGATGCATCACTGTAGATCACAATCCTTTCTCCACTACAAGGCAGTGTGAGCACAGGTGCACTGGATAACCTTCTTTTCAACTCCTTGAAATTCTCTTCACATTCCTCTGTCCAGACAAACTTAACTCCTTTCCGAGTCAACTTGGTGAGTGGATTAGATAATCGTGAAAAATCTTTTACAAAACGTCGATAATATCCAGCAAAACTAAGAAAACTTCGGATCTCAGTTACTGTTGTTGGTCTTGACCATCTTTCGATAACCTCTGTTTTTGCTGGATCCACAGATATCCCCTCTTTTGAGATTATGTGACCCAAAAATGCAACTTTTTGAAGCCAAAATTCACACTTGGTAAATTTGGCATAAAGATTCTCCTTTCTCAGGGTCTTCAATATAATTCTCAAGTGATATTCATGCTCTTCCTTGCTCTTTGAATAGACAAGAATATCGTCTATAAAGACTACCACAAATTGATCAAGATAGTCTCTAAAGACTCTATTCATTAGATCCATGAAGATAGCAGGGGCATTAGTAAGACCAAATGGCATCACTATAAATTCATAGTGTCCATACCTTGTACGGAAAGCCGTCTTTGGTATATCCTCCCTTTTGACCCTTAATTGATGATACCCTGAATGAAGATCAATCTTGGAAAAGTATTGAGCTCCGCGTAGTTGGTCAAATAAGTCATCAATGCGTGGGAGGGGATATTTGTTCTTGATAGTGATCTTGTTAAGTTCTCGATAATCAATGCAGAGTCTCATTGATCCATCTTTCTTCTTAACAAATAGAACAGGTGCTCCCCAAGGTGATGCACTAGGGCGTATGAATCCCTTATCAAGATTCTCTTGGAGTTGCTTCTTCAATTCCTGCAACTCAATTGGGGCCATTCTATAAGGTGTCTTTGAAATAGGCAAAGCACCCGGTACGAGTTCTATTGAAAACTCAACTTCACGATTTGGTGGAAGACCCGGCAATTCCTCCGGAAAGACATCATCAAACTCCCGTACAATGGGCATATTCTTAATCGTGAGTTTCTCACCAACCATTTGAGATAAATAACCTTCATTTAGTGGAATCAATACCCATAAGATGGAAGAAATTTCCACTGGAAGGTTATGTTCATCCTTGCATTGATAGACGATCGTAGATTGATCTGGAATATGAAATGTGACTTCCCTTCTTTGGCAATCGATATGAGCTCCATGTAGAGAAAGCCAATCCATGCCAAGAATCACATCAAATTCCACTAAAGGAAGGATCACAAGATTTGCAGGAAGCACTTTCCCACAAACTTCGATCAGAGAAGAATTATGAACTTCTGATGCGATTGATGTGCCATTAGGTGTTGTCACAGCTAACTCAACATCTAATTGTTGAGGTAATACGGTGATACCCTTAGAAAAGTTTTCAGAAATAAAAGAGTGGGTGGATCCAGAATCAAATAAAACATTTGCTACTTTAGAGTGGATGGTAAGTGTACCTTTCACCACATCGTTATCGTACTCCACATCGCTGATAGAAATTGCATGTGACTTTCCTTTGTCTTTAGCATTAAGAGTTTGTTGACGTCGACCATCATCATCAACCCTTGGATTTGGGCATTGATTGGCATAATGCCCCATCTCCTTGCACTTGAAACATTGAAGTGTAGTAGGTTCATTCTGTGTATCCCTTCCTTTGTTTGCATCATTAGACATCTTCTTCCCATTATCACGGCATTCAAATGCCCGATGACCTTTCTTTCCACATTTAAAACATTTACTTGTCCCTTTAAGACAACTCCCTCCATGTTTCTTTCCACACTTTGAGCATAAGGAAAATCTCATCTTCTTTTTCCGTGTGCTCTTTAGATTTTTCTTTGAATTCCATCTTCCTCTTCTTATCAAACCCATGTGACTGATGGGTTACTCCAATCTCTATCTCGACTTTGAGAGCACATCGAACTATTTCCTCGTAGCTATTGAAGTCCCTTATGGCTAACGCCCTTCGAAGACTTGGTTTTAATCCACTAAAGAATCGATCGATCTTACTCTCACGTTGGATAATAATACCAGAAGCGTACCTTGCAAGTCTTGTAAAATTTGCTTCATAGGTACTAACAGATTCATCATCCCTTTGCTTCAGTTCAAGGAACTCTTTCTCTATATTTGTTCGGGGAATACGAGGGAAGTACTTATTGAAAAATAAGTTCTTGAACTCATCCCATTCCATAGACTCAATTTCATCCCTTTGCCTCGTATTCTTAACAAGATTCCACCATTGATCCGCATCTCCTTCCAAACGATACACTGCTAGGATGACTTTATCATTCTCAGAACATTGAAGAACTGAAAATATCTTCTCAGTAGTACTAATCCATTGTTCAACAACTAATAGATCAGTAGACCCGCTGAAAGAAGGTGGACGCTGCCTCATGAAGGATTCAACAGAATGTTGCTCCCTCCTTTTCTCGTTTGGAAATCCTGCATGATTCATAGCTTGAGAAAGTTGTGTGAGCATGGCTACAAGATTTTTCATTCCAGCTCCCATATCGTTTGTTTGCTCAGGGGGACAATCATTGCATTGCCCATCGCATTCTTCATTAACACGGTTCCTTCGGGTTCCAGCCATTGACTAAAACCAAGAAGAATAGTGTGAGCAACACTAATTATAATAGGAAACCACATAATTCAAGAATAAAATTTTCATTCTTATGATCTTATCCTAGGTTATTCATGGCCATTTCTAAGATTGTGTTCTATGCTTAGACTTATCCTTAGGGTTCTTACTAAGGATTTCACATCCTAGTTTCCAAAGGTTGACTATACCTTTCCTCTGATACTAACTATAACGACCCATACTTTACATACATTGTTAATGCTTCAAAAATTGAAGCACACATATTACAACATATGATAAAAAGCACAAAGGACCGTATAGGTATAGTGTCTTTAGAAACTGGGAAACATAAACAACTGGTTCATAAATCTTCTACAATGTCTCCCATTTATTTCATCATATATAGGGTCCCTTTTAGCATATTCTACTTAATATCCATCTTCCTGACCTGGGGAAAAGAAAACATAAAAGGGTGAGCTCAAATGCTCAGCAAGGGAAAATAAAGGAAATAAAAATCATATCATATCTTTATGAAAATCAAAACCTGCAAAAGAGATCATAATATCTTAACATGGAATAAATCATAGAAGTGAAAATGAGATCCCCATAATCATAACATAAAACTTGAAACTTTGTGGCATGCACACATAATCATGGAAAATCATTTCTTGTTAGTCATGACTCATTGCCAAGACTATCTTAGTGGACAAAGTCCCTTTCTGAACCGAGTTCACTCCTCATTTCAGTCCTGTATCACTGAACCGAAATAACCTTCCATTCCAGCCATGTCTATCTCATGAGATATAAAGTCTTTACCCAATGCATTGGAGGGAGATATAGGTCCCACCCATCTTATAATGAATCCTTTCTTATGTGTGCCACATAATCATAAAACATACATCATAGTGTAACCCATGTAATAAAAATGGGATTCTTAAACAACATGACATCATAAAACAATTCATAAGATAAAGGAATTCATAAAAAATAATTCCATCATAACATGATCAAATCAATATAATAATAGAGATAAAAACAGAACCCTTTATTATCTTAGATGGAAAATAATTTTGATAAAACACTTGAACTTCATTCTTGAGGAAAATATCCTTTCTTTTTCAAAAACATTTTACATTTCTTAACATGTCATACAACTTTAAACTAAAAGAAGTTGATTAAAAATAAACTTGAAAACTTTTAAAGGAAGCTTCTTGGAAATAATGTTTTAAAAATCCATTCTTGTCGTATAAGTTAAAAAAAACATTCTTCGTACTTTTGTCGGAAAAGTCAAAAAGTACCTCGTATGACAAAAGATTCCTTTCATAGATATTACTAAAAACTCACCGAAGGGTAAAAATGGATTTAAACAATTGTAGGTGGATGGAAATAATATTACATATTGATGAAACATGGATGTGGATGATAAAATACACCCTAGTAAATACTTACGAATAAACAATCTCAGATAAAAATGAGATTGTGATATTTCCCTTACCTTAGGTCCGATTTGCTTTGTTCGTGTCCGAAGCTCCTGTATAATGGTTTAAATAATGTTATTGACCTATTCCAGAATCATACATATTGATATGATATCATATATGGTCATATTATTAGCTTCTTGTTAGTAATATTTCATTGTTACTTGTTACTCGGGTCTTTATAACTTTTTGTTCTTATGCATGTTTTGTCGAATAAATTCTTATTCTTATCTTTACGTTATAGATAATTCATTTCCAGAATGGTATTAGTGTAGTATATACCATATTCATTCATTCAATTCATTTATATAATCATTATGAAATGAAGATCATGTAGAACGAGTCGCATCACATTGTGGAGACGGTATTCCGTACGTACGCACGAGTGATGATATCGTTCCTATGATCGTGGAATTGTATTGGAGCATATATATATTATTTCTGTATCAATATTACTTCATAATAATCATATATAGTTACTCATTACACCATTATACCCATCCTTGTAAGGTGATGGTGGAAAATAGATTATACCACGGCGTGGAGACGGTATTCCGTACGTACGCACACGCGGTGATTTCATTTTTCCGTAGGATGGATAGAAGGTGAATTAGGGTTGTTTCATATTTATAATAACATATAAGTATGTAAGTAATACTGATGTTATTACTTTATCATGAAACAACTAAAGAAGAAGAAGTTGAAGAAGAAAGAAATTGAAAAGATCGGTAATGGATATTACCTCTTCTTTGGAACGCCTCTTTGAATCCTCCACTTAAGGAACTAAGATTGGTCTTTGGAGAAGACCAGGACCTCTAGGATTATTCTAGGGTAGTGGAGAGGAGAAAATTTCAGGGGTTGGCCGAGCTTGAGTGCTCAAATTGGTGTGAGGAGGAGGGGGAGGAGGTGCCCTTTTATAAGGGAGGAGAGGGGCACCTTAGGAATATCTCAAAATATTATTTTATATTAAAGTCAAAATCGGTTTATAATGGTTCCAAAGGGTATTATTTAGAAGCTGAAGTGGTGATGGGTCGAAATCCTATCAACCAATAGGATTTAGACAAGTTTGGGGTATTATTTTAACCTTATCAATTAGATTTAACTCTAAGTTAATTAATTTAACTTTTACCGTGTCTTTTTGTTTTCTTTCACTATATGGTTAATACACTTACTATAACATGCCAAACGACCCCAAATTGTTTATTATTAATATATATATCCTTATCTAAGTCATTTGGCCGAACCTTAGATTTTTAGGAATAAAATAACAATTAATAATATAATATTTGATTTAAAAACTATTTTGTGTCAATTTTGATACTATTTGATATATGATTTTTGTGAAAGTCATAACAGAATTATATGTTCGAACCAAGTTGATTAAATCAACATTAATATATCATAGTAACCTAGAAAATTAGTGGAATTCATAAAAAGTCTTAAATTACATTTATTTTGGTATTTATATTATCAATTATGTCAATATTTCATTAATAAGATAATTACTGCATCATCTTTGTGTCATATATAAATTAAATTATTTGATGTCTAAAAATTACAAATAAAATACCATCATGTAGGAAATCTTTATAGATTTCTAATTAATATTTACAATCGAATTTATCTTATGTATAACCCCATATTAAAAATGATTTACTTATTAAACTTTGATTTTAACTATTTTAACCCTTCTTTAAATAAATTAATAATAAATGTCCTAATCTAATCCAAGTGGGCCTAAATGGTCATATTTTATTCCTAAGTTTGTTTTTGGTCGAATTACACTTGTCCAATAGAATTAGGACATGTGTTAGGGTAATATTGATATCATATTTACCCTTAGTTACCCTATTTACTATTAACCGCGGTAAAAAAAAGAAAAAAGTTACTATTCACCAAAAATTATTTTCATCTCATTGAACCACATTTTAGTCCTTGATATTAACCGTGTCTCTTGGATTTTCGAAATTCCATTCACAGAAGCGGTAAAATTATGTTTTATGCAAAATTCGGTTTTTAACCTACCACTTAGTGGTTTCACTATTCATCAAAAATTGAAAGTTTTCAGAAAAATACCAAAATTTCACCCTAGGCTAATTTCGATATTCTAAGTCCAAAAATGAAGTCCATTTTGAAAAATAAAATTTATAAAATTTCAAAAAGTGGTTATTACTATTCATAACGGCTAGTTTTAATAGCATATTGTTGTTTAGTGAAACTCGGTATTGCGTACGACGCAAGCTATCGAGGAAGGTCGCGATTGCGTGTAAAGCAAGCCAAGCAAGTGTTGTGTAGAAAAAGATTCCTTTGATGATTTATATAACATAAAAGTCTCGGGTGTTACACCCACCACTACCTCTTCACTTTACTCCACTATGCCTTGAAGCTCCTCAAAGTTCGGCCCAATTACCCTTCACTAGTCTCTCCCCACTTCCAAGAAGCTTCTAGTAATCCCAAATGACCAAAACCCATTCCCTTAAGGAGTTTCTCAAGGAGGTTATTTCACGAGGTAAAACACCCTTCTTTTTCATTTGGTTTCATTTCAATTTATCTACTTTTTCTACCCTCTACTCATATCCTCTATCCAAATTATATTTATAACACCATTAAAATATATTTACTTGATTTATATCATGTGAATGGAAGAACCACCATAAATATTCTTACTCACTCCCTTTTATTTTATAAACGAAATCGACGTCCGTGAGATTCTGATTTATAACCTTCGTGGACGACGAAGTTTCATTCTCCAAATTCTTCTTAATTACTAGTCATGAAACCATATTCATGGTTTAACCAGACTATAATATATATTTTATAACCTAATTAATTTTCAACAACCAGAATATGTACATATAATTAAGTTATATAACAAAACTAGTTCATAATATTCCAAATACTGCAAAATAATCAATGTGGTGGTCATCTAAGGATTCATCCTCATTCCATGTAACCAAATGATATAAATGACCATTATCAATTCTATATGTTCATTAATAATATATAATTCCCATTCTGGATATTTATAACAATTCCACATAAACATCATTACTTAAAAACAAGTGAACCGAATATGAAAATAAAGGAAACGAACACTCCAGAACGACGAAATTCAATACAATAACTTATCAATATAGATATAAATGAACTAACCAGAATTATGGTAAACTAAATAAATGTCTAATAGGTTCTGAAATAATTTATTTACAAGTAAAATTTCATATTCCAGGAGATTATGTACAACAGCGAAACACATTTTGTGTTATGGTTAGGGGTTTCTCATCTCACTTTCGTTTCTGTGAGATTTTCATTATTCACCACTCAATTCTTGTATGTGGTATATTTTTCTGAAATTTGATATATAATAACATGTTTCTCATTTTTTTTATGTTATTAAATGATTCACTTGATGTTCATTATGTTATAGTGATTTGATTCGACTGATTACATTCTCGTAAGGGACTTTGTCTCAACTACATTTTTGTTGTGACTAACTTTGTATTGTGCACCTAATAATCCTTATGTGGTGTACCTACTTCCCATTTTAGATCAATTTTCATTTGAAATTATATTAAATATCCATAATCTCATGTCATGGATATGTTTGTTGTCTAAACCGATTTACCATTTTACATACGGTGTTTATTTGGAATGTTATTTTAATTATGGAAATATTGATGAATCCATATACTCTACTCTATACGGATATTGAAAAGGCATATTGATATTGTATTGAATCAATGTATAAGTAATGATTTGAAGATTAAATGGAGGGTGGGGCCCTATATAGCCCCTTGATTCATCGGTAGGTTTCAAGAGACAAAACAGTTGGTGAAAAATCCTTTAAGTTTGTTTCCAAAAATCAGACGGGTTTCTACCCACAGAACTAAATCGTTTTTACGGTATTATATTTTCATGTTCCAGATATATGACATCCAGTTAATTAGAATTATCATTATTCATTATCAGTTATTATTATTATCCATGAGATTTTCACTATGAAAAAAATCTATTGATGCAGTTTCATTTTCTGTTATTAATGGTATTAGTTATTCATTTATTCACTAACCCATATTGATTATGTCAGATTATTTGTGATTAACTTATTATTTTACCAATTATTCTGCTATTTTTAACCCTTACTGTGCATTTGAGCTCACCCCTTTCATTTTCTACCGTCAACAGGTGATGAAGAGAAGGTCTTATTTTGAGTTCATGTGGATGCAGATTTTAGTTTTTGATATATATTGTATTTTGTAACCTTTCCCAATGTAATTTCAGTTACATCTATGTATCTAGTTTCTTCAAGACTACTAAACTGATCATTACTTCGAGATTTTCATTCCTTCTATCCATGAAAATATCACAAGTAATGCACCAGCTCCATCCTAGAGGGGTCGGGGTGCTACAACAAGTGTAACAAATACACTATTACGTGAAAAATTCCATAAATAACTACATAAGAATAAAATTGATTACGGTTATGATATATATATAAAATAATTCCCCCATGAGAGACTTGCCAAAAATAATCCTAAATAATTATGAGATTGTGAAAAAAACTTTTATCACTTTGGTAACGTTTGAATCATAATCCCCCTTAATGAAATAATAAAAAACGATTCATTAAGTATGATTTAGTGAAACATAATCATCATATAACATATCAATAGGGAAAATAAAAATATCCCTAAAATATGAAAGTAATTAATATGGAATATGTCTCACAAGAGTAATGGTTAGAAGAAAAACCCCTTCAGCAAGGATAGTTTCCTATATAATTGTCAATTATATCTATATATTGGTTTTAATAATGTTATTAAATTATTCAAAAATAATAATCATATTTATTCCAACATATATGATCATGTTATTATATTTTACATATGATTGGTAATAATATTTCAATATTTTCAATGTTTCAGATGTTAGTTACCTTGTTTTATCATTCAAATTTTCTATTAAAAGTATGGTTTATTGTTCAATGTATACAAATCTGTATCATAAAAAAAAGATTAATGTTATAAATACAATATTGTATCGGTTGATATATTTTCAAAATCATATTTGAATATTAGACATATAAAATGAATAACATCACTATGTTGAGATGGTATGTCATATATATGCTTGAACAAATACATCATTCTATTAATGAGTGGAATGGTAAGGAAGTTTGTAACACCTCATGATTTTTTGAATTTTTTTTTCTAATTAACTTATTATGTTGATATTTTTCCCAAAACACTGAATATAGCATTCGTTAAACAAAACCACTATGTATGGATTTCGATATATGCAACACCAAGTCATGATTACACAAAAAATATTAAGATTAGCTTAAAAGATGTACAATACTATATTTTTATTTCATTACAAAAAATACTGAGTCCATTTGATATGTTTTGTTATACGCAATGTTGAGTTTTACCAGACTACAAGATTCTATCAATATTAAGATTAAAATTAAATTATAGCCACCATATAGTCGTTGGAATACTTGATATAGAAAAGATTAAGTAAATTACGAACAATTAATTTAAAATATATATAAATTGAATCCATTAGTTTTCAATTATTACAAGTGAATGTAATAAATATTTGAAAATAAAGAAATTAATTTTCTAAAAAACATATTATTCTAAATAAAAACACTTTTCTATCTCAAAAATTAGAATAAAAATTTGATAAAATTTTTCAATAAATTTTTTATATAATATACTTAATAAATATTTTTTATACTCAACCAATATATTTTATATGCTTATGATTAAAATAAATATATTTTTATGAATAAAAATGAGTATTTATCTTTATAGTAATTTTACCTCTTTTCAATGCATATCCAATTTTAATTATTATTTTGGAAGTATTTATAATATTTATTTGACATAGAATCATCAATTTTTAAAGTAAACCATTAAAATTATATTGGGAAAAATTTCATGTTTATTTCTATGGAGATTCATTTATTGATGAAGAGTGAATAAGTAATGTTTTTAAATTCAAATATACTTTTTCATCTAATTTATTAATAAGTATAAATTTTTGTTTTATTGGTTTGGAAGTCAACTTAAATCAATTATACATAATATAAACCAATTTATATCATTATAATCAATTTCACTTTGAAATTGCGTATTAAAAGTTTCCAAAATTTTGAAACATTTTACTTTATAGACTAGTTTTGTCGTACAGTCTACGATATTAATTTTAAATTAATTAGTGAAACTTCATTAATTAGAATTTGAAAAAAATGGATTCAATATTTGGAATAATAATAATTCATTATTTATAATATGGTTTAATTATTTTATGAAAAAAAATATATTAGTGAATTTGAATAAAATCAATTACAACGATTTAGATGAAAATTAGCTTAACAAGGGACTAAAACTTAAACTTAATTGAAAAATGACAATGAATCTTTTCCAGAAGATCAAAAAAAAAAAAACTAAAACAGTCTCCTAACATGAATCCATTCCTTTTTTAGGCCTCTTCTTGAGCGTAAATCCATATAAGGAAGCCCTTTTGTGCAAAGAAAGAGGACTTACCCAATAGAATAGATAACATCCTTCCTTAAGCTCCATTAATTAATTATATTTCTCCCCCATCACAATTATTATTATTAAATGGTTATATGATTACACCATAATAGTCAATATAGTAATATGTTGGTATTAAAGGTTTTAAACCTCTACTTACACATGTTTCCATCTAATGTGAAATGAACAAACAATTCCTGTGCAGGGGGAACTACCACATCATGAAATAATATTGTTTTTTTCTATTACCGCCTCTCATTGTTGGGAATTATGACGAAAACTAAATTTTCTGTTATATACTATATTTATTATGTATTCTTTATTTTTTAATCATTATATTAAAATTACCTTCATTCATTTTTTATGTCAATATGATAGTTTTGTTTAGGGGAGTGTGGACTACCGCTACATCAATGTGATGTGATTTGTTCACACCGTACATGGAATGAATTAAGGATTAATTTAGTGAATTTATATGATATATATAAAATAATAATGCTAATAAACCTAAAATATTTATAATTTTTTTAAATTAATATTATTCATTCAATATGACAATAAAAGAGAAACATATATCATCTATACATATGGCATACCATCACCATAAAAAATGTATTCCCTTTCCAAATTATATCTTATATAGATTATTATAAATACATATATAATGAATATATAATATTTTTATAATAAAATTTACATTATTTATATAATTAAATCATGATATAAGTAATATGATCAATAATAACAAGTCAAAACATATATAAAAAATAAAGCGTGTATTATATGAAACATAACATTAACATGGTGTTTTTAATAAAATGGTAAAATAAAGTAATAAAAAAATATGGTATTAGTTATAATAATATGGGTATGGATATAATTTAAAATAATATTATATTTATTATAAATTAGGTTTGAACATTTACTAATAATTTCAAAACTGATGGTAAGGGAATTTCATCTAATTTTTCATTTTCATGACATAAATGAAATATTCCCCACTCCCTAAGTTTTTAACTATGCATATAATATCCATATTGCATGATATACCATTAATTTAAATTATTTTATTATATTAAATTATTTATAGTATGTTATTCTCTTATGTGTTTCATGATTCTAATGTTGTTGATGTAGTAATTGTTTTCTCATCTCAGGTTTATTTTTCATGAAACACAATCCGTGTGCACTACCAAATTCATAAATTTGTTCTATTTAATTACAATAGATGTATTCTATGATTATTATCCTTATATTTAAGGGTATATAAACATCCTTTTTATGAAATCTATTTGATGGGTTTAGTGTTTCAAATTTTAACAAATCTATAAAATACGGTTGCCCCAATTTTCATTCATTGAGACACAATCCTTGTTATTCACCTATATTCTATTAACAGGTGTATATAAATATATTTTAGATGTTATATCATGACTCCACTTATTTTACTCATATTTTCTGATCTATTTAATTTTATATTATTTCATGGGGAGTATATTCAAAGTTTTCCAAGGAATGAGTTTGTTGAGAAAATGTCTTTGTTTATGGACATTGTTTATGATTATGCTTACACTAATGAAATATTATGATCCATATATCAATACCACTCTTTAATTGTATAAATCTTTTTATAATAAATATTTATTCATGTATTAGTATCATTTTACCAGAACTTGTTACTTAACTAATTAAGGAATTTTTTTTATGAAAACCCGACTTTATTTCACCTCTCAGTTATAAATATCTTTTATTAAAAAACTGTGAATTCTAAAAAAAACTAAAAAATGTTTTATTATTATACTATGATATTAAGAGGAAACTTTTACCAATTTTTAACTTTTCGATTAAATAGTTTTAAATTTATAATATTGTTGTTTTATGACTAACAAACTTTTCTAAACATTTGAGGAAAAAAAATAAATGTTCGGAATTTATAGATATACCCTCCTTGATGACTTTCATTTCCTTGAATAATCATTTTAATGTTTATAATTATTTTACTAACCAAGTATTTTTCCTAATATTTTTGTAAAATTTATTTAATTTAAAAGGGTTATAAAAGAAAAAGTTTTATAAAAAAGTTTTACATTTAAAAAATGTTTCAAATGTTTTCATGATTCATTTATATTTTTTGAAAGAAAATTATTTAAAAAATATTTTCATGACCCTTTAATAAATTTTAAATGAAAATTGGATTCAATTTTTTTTCAAGCATATTCAGTACATCTTCAAGAGAAAATGGGTTTCAAATGCATTTTAAGATTTTTTTTATAATTTTTCAAATTATTTTAGAAAAAAATATTTTCCAAATGCTTTAACTTTTAAAAATAATTGTTTAATGTAGAAAATATATTTTCCCCTATTTTTTAATTTAAATTAAAAATAAATTTTTATAACATAAATAATATTTAAATTATTTTAATAAAATGACATTAAAATAATGTCTATTTTTCTTAAGAAATATTCTATGTGATATTCTAACATATATCACCATTTTAGATGACATAATTTATTATATTTTTTTCTTTTACAGGGGATTTAATCCAAGAATACCATTCATATTCTTTATTGAATGGTTTTTATCTAGAATGATTGAGGTTTAGGACACATGTTTCTCTTCCATTGGGTATAAGATTTTGGAAACCACTTCTTTTCTTACGTTATGCATTAATGAAATGATTATTAAACCAATATATTTTGCATAGGTTATGGTGTGAGGAAATGTTAATGATACAAATTTCATATCATGGGTTACTATATGACTGCATATGAACTTGTTGGACATGTATTTATGTGTATATTGTGAGATCGGTGGGATATATATATCATTATAATGCATTGGGTAATGAGAAATGTTTTATAAGCATAATTGGGTACCCGAGAGGGAAAATCGAGACCAAAGACAGAGGATATATTAAGAAAAAAACAAGAGGGTATATGATAGGGAATCTCATGCTAGAAACAATAGGTTATATATGAGGGAATCTTAAGCCAAATAAAGAGGGTACATGGGAGGGAATTCCAAGATCTAAATAAGAGTGCACACAGGAGGGAATCTCATGCTCAAAGCCAGTAAACATGTCATTATCCCTAGGATGACATATTATGGAGGTCTTAGTATGTCGCCTTGATAATGTGTTTTATGTGATTATGTGTATGCTAGAAATTCCATGTCATATTGCTATGTCAGGTCTCAATTGATTAGACAATTTTTTCCCTTAGGAATCATGCATCATGAACTGAAAATCTTTATGCCCCGTCTCATAATTATAATATATTTATCTTGGCATTTATCAGCAAATGTTTTTATCATGATATAATACTCTTATATTCAAGAAATGATTATACATTTCCTTTATTTCCACTTACTGAGTATTTGAGGTCACCAATTTACTGAGTTTCTTTTCCACATGTTGTGAAGAAAGGATTAATGTTGGAGCACTAAATGGGGTGATCTTTAAGGTTTTTATTTAAGATCTTAACTATACTAGAATATCGTGTTTTATGTTATAAAAGATACTAAACTGTTGCTTTCCTTAGGCATTGATTTTTGTAATATGCTAAATATTGATCTAACATGATGCAATATTCATGTATGTTAATATTGGATCTTTATAGTTGGTATTAGATAAATATTTTATTCAACCATTATAAAAAGGATCATAAAATATTACTATGAGAAATAGGGATATTTCTATATATATTTTTAGGGGTGTCCCTATAGATTAGTTTAAGTATGGGATAATGTTTTGGAAAATATCCTGGAATTTTTTAGAATGATCGAGTTTTTAATTTCTATGAAATACATACCAATTGGGATAATCAAATTTGACTTGTTTTGGGAACATATTTAAATATAAGTAACAACGTTGAAATGGTGTTTTAGGTCTGGCTCGAGTGTAAACTAGTAAATGAAGAATGGACTTACTTCCCACCATGTATGAAATATATAGTGGATCTTCTTTTGGAATTAAAAAACTCCATTTGAACAATAATAAAGTATATAAATATGAGATAACTAAAAATATACATGGATAATCCAATCTTTTAAATTATTAATGAAGTAAGTTTCATTATTTAGACATCCTTTAATTAATTTGTCATGATTATGTGGCTTTTTTCTTTCATAAGTGTTTTTGTAATGACCCAAACATTTATCAATAAAAATTATTCTTGGCCAAATTAAATTTCTTATTATGGATATATAAAAACTTATTCACTTACTTAGTTTTATTATTTGGATTTCTATATACAGTTATGAATTGTTACCGTCGGTAATATAGCTGTTAAAAAGTGATCACATGATTAGAATAAAAAAGGGTCTTTCACAAATCCAATTTACTCAGACAAAGGAAGTGATGGCCTCATCCAGTATAATTTCTCCATATCAATCACATTTTTGGGTGCTCAGAAATGAGGTGTCATCAATGGGATTTTCTCTTGACCAAGAGCAAGATGATCTTCAAAACGTTTAGCTCATGTGAAACTGTCTATAGGAGAAGTGGAAGTTAGTAGAGATTACCACCCGGGCGATGTTATCCAAGCAACCCCAAGACTCTATCACCGTCGCACACCATACACTTTGGCCTTATGAGGACATTATAAAGTTTTATGTAATAAGAACATAGAACTATGTACATTATTTTCTATAGAGAACACACCTTCATTTCATTATAGCTTCTTTATAAAGAAAAAAATAATATTTTTTAGTTAATATTCAATTAAAAAATATATTTTGATGAATTAATTAATTTTTAATTAAATAATATTTTAGTAACATATTATTACTAAATTAATTTTTTATATATCAATGAAGCTATAATTCTGAAGAATAAAATTGTGTTTTTCATTATGGTTGGAAATCTATTTTTGTCAAAACCCATGAATTTTTTATAAATATAAATTTTTATTTTAAAAGAAATAATTCATATATTTATAGAATTTTTTAGATAAAATGAATATTATATTTGTATTCAGAATGTCAAAATTATCCAATGGTGATTTTTTCATAATTTTCTATGATAGTCTAATATTGGGGTAAAAATTTAATACCTCTTGAATATAAAATGTGTTTTATAACATCATAATGACAAAATAGTGATGTAATAAAATAATATAAACATTATTTTGGGCCACAATATGTTTTACCATTAAAAGTTGTGATTTTATATTTGTTTTATTTATTTTAAAAGGCCTTAGTGTGACCCTCCAAAACATAAAAAACATTTTATCTTTTTAAATTGATTTCCTTGAGAGCGTGACTCACCACTACATAAGAAGCCCTACTATTTTAATATGTTCTTCTATTTTCCTTATAAAATATTTTTTCCACTCCCCTTTGGAAAAACCCATGGGCCGGTTTGTGGTTTGGATTAGTTTAATGTGTGGGTTCCAAAACCTAAATATTAAATAATTCCATCTCCTTTCATATACAATCACACCCAAGATCCCACTTACTCATCAAAAAAAGCCTTTGCAGTTCGTCCAAAATCTACCCTCCTCCCTATACAATCCTTACAAGGCACCCCATTCTCCCAAGAAGCCTCTCTAAAGCCTCCCCCAAGCCTTTGTGATCACACTTCCAAGCAAGGGATTCCTTGCTTTCTTATTTTTTTATCCATGTTTTTTTATGTTGTAATACAATTTTACATTCAATTAAAAATGTTGGGGTATGATTTCGCACCTAAATTATTTTCCCCTCCTTATGTTTGAAATTATGAGAGACCTCTTTCACTCTCAGTAATGCCTCTCATGTACACCCGTTACGATGCCGAAATTCCGTAAGGAATTTCTCTCTCTATATTTACATTCAAGAAATTATTTTGTATTATGAATCCAAATTTCCATTACTTGTGTTGGGAAATGTATCTACATGACCCCATTACTGTCTATTTAATTTACATATAATGAGACACCACTTTCTCTCTCATCAACCATTTTTAAGATTTCATATGTCACGCTGTTATGATGCTGAAATTGCATCGTGATTTTCCAAGCCAATATCATTGTGGGGTGAATTCCATGCCCATTTCTCTATCAAGGGTATTTACGTTTATACACATTTACCTATTGATTATAGAGTTTCATGTATTAATTCTATATTCCTTCATCGTGGAATAAATGAATATCTTTAATGATTCAATGTTATATGATCCATGTGGCACAATTATTCATGAAATGAAATGTTTACAAAGGGTAAGGCCGGATTTCACTCCAATGCTTTGGGTAAATATTATTACAATGATACGTCAAGTGAAATGGTGATTAACTCATTCTAATTCAAATGAAATGAGGATTTACTCATTCTAATCCAAGTGAAATAATGGTTTACTCAGTCTCCATGTGCAATGAGCCTTAGATCATGCTAATTCCTTTTTAAGTGATGTTGCCACATTTCCAAGTTATGATAATAATGCTATATCATGCCTTTTTTATGTTATTTTATTATGCATTGATATTCTATTTCCCTAACATGTATTTTATTCTTCAGGTTATTTCTTGTTTACTCTTTTACTAGGCTTTATAGCTCACACGTTTTACATGAATGTCCTCAGGTTATCCCATGAAATGATAAGTATGATGGAATTTTGTGGTTATGTAAGGGATGTTTTCAATAAATATTTTGTGTGTCATATGTTCTAATTTGTTATGTAATTTTCCTAACCCACAGATACACTAGACCTCCCTCTATTACAAGTTGTATCAAGTGAAGATTTAATGTAATAAATCATTTTTAAGTGTGTAATAAAAATTATTGTTGTTATAGTTGGTATCAGAGGATAAGTTTAGTTATTTTTTGGATTAGGATTAGAAAAACCTAGTGAAAGCCTTAGGTATAATAAAAAAACACCTAAATGTTTGGTGATTATTGAGTACATTGTTTATCAAGAAAATACATCACTGTCTGGATACGGGTAGGTAGAGTTCACTCGGGTATAGATGTACCTTAGAGTGGAAACCCAGACAAGGATTTTCAGTCTTGACTCAGGGTGTCCTAGTACATGACAATGATCCTTTATGCACTCCTTTTTATGACACTCCTTGGAGATATGCTTTGGTAAATTCACAAGATTAGTATGAACCATTGTTAAGGGAAAAATTCCCTGAAGAATAAATGTTGGGAAGTAGATCATTGATAACAAAGATTGAAGCATATAGATTCATAATTTAAAGAAAAAAAGAAATTTCTATGTCATCCATTTTTGCCTTTGGATTACCCTTTATGTGTTACCCCTAACTTACCTTTTATTCCAGCCAATGGTCTGTAATAGGTGGACTCGAGCTAAGAACTGATGCAAACACCAATGTGACAACTAAACTAATGAGATGCCTGATCTGATGGGAGTAGGAATTTCAAACACTATCATGATACTATCTTATTTAACTTATAGATTAAATAGAAACATGGGTTAAGGAAAACATTCAACCCCCCCACCCCGCATGAAGGAAAAATTAGCTATCGATAACTTCATGAGATAAAGGCCTCCTAATTTTAATATATCATCTGATACCGCAATCATCGACAAATGGATCAAATCCATTGAAAAGATCTTCTCCATCCTTCAATGTTCATAAAAAGAGATGGTTCTTCTAGATGCTTATTGTATAGAGGGTGAAGCCGATCAATGGTGGAGACTGATCAAAAATATGAATCCTTAGTAGGATATTGAGGTGTTGTAATGGAAGGATTTCTAGAAAATGTTTTTCGATAAATATTTTCCACGCACCCTCCTGATTGAGATGGAAAGGTAATTCCATGCCCTTAAGGAAAAAGATGAAAAATACATCGAAGCGTATGAGGAAACCATCACAAGGCTTTCATGATATGACTGCTTCTTTTTCGTTACCCTTGAATGCAAGGTTGACCACTTTATTGGTGGGATGAAACCTAGCATGGAGAGAGCCTTTGCGATCCTTGACTTCAACAGCAATGAGGAAATTGTTCGATATGCCCTCAATGTCGAAATAGAGATAACAGAATCTCAAGGGTATGATGTGGATAAGAAGAATAAGGTGGACTTCAATTATAGCAGTCCAATGGATAAATCCAATGGTGCTATGAAAATCCATCACCCCACTTTCCAATGGTATGTAAAAAAGAACACTAGAAATTTCATGAAGGGGGAGAGGAAATGCTTTAGGTGTGGAAGAGAAGGGAACCTTATGATTAAATATAGAAAGGAAAAACTCATGGCTGAAACAGAGTATATGAAAAATCCTTTTGAACCTCAATGAATTGTTTATTGATTTAACTACAAAGAACCAGGGCACCTTTCAAATCATTTCCCTAAGCCATGGGTTTTTGGTGGCAACCAACAACCTCCAAGGCATCAAGGGCGAGATTTTTCTATCACTACCGCCAAAGTGAACCCCGAAAATGATGTGGTGAAATGTATGCTAGTTATTCATCCAATAATAGTGAACATTATTTTTAATTCTTGTTCTACACATTCTTTTGTATCCCAAATGATTAGTATTACAATCCCAACACCACCAAAAATCAAGGATGTAAAGATGCCAGTGAGTACGAAAAATGGATAAATCATTGTATCCCATGAATATAACTCCTACTTTTTCATAATCGGGGGATGAACATCCAAGTGAACCTCATCATACTCCCTATGGTGGAATTTGATGAAATTCTTGGTATAGATTGTCTTTCCTTATATAGAGACCACATATATTTCCATGAGAGGGAAATCAATCTCCATATATAGAATCTTACCCCAATTCTATGCAAGTGAAAGGAGGAAGATTAATCTTCTTTAGCACCATCATCTCAAGAAAGGATATTAATGCCCTATGAGAACATGTATCTGGATCATATGATTGAGTATAAGGGGGAAACCATCCTTGAAGGCATACCTATTATGAGGGAATTAGCTGAAGTGTTTCCCAAGTAATTTATTCGTCATCCACCCTAAAGAGATGTTGAATTCTAAATTGACCTTATACCTGGGGTGTTTTCAATATCCAAGACTCTATATAGAATGACTATTGTAAAGCTTGAGGATCTGAAGAAACAACTACAAGAGAATGTAGATAAAGGGTTTATACGCCAAGGCGTTTCACCATGGGGTTCACTTGTTCTCATCTTCAAGAAGAAGGATGGGTCAATGTGCCTTTTCCTCAATTATTGTGAGCTTAAAAAATTCATGATAAATAACATTTATCCTCTTAAATGAGTTGATTAATTGTTTTATAAGATGCATAGAGCACAATACTTCTCCAAGGTAGGTTTTCAGTCGGGATATTATCAAGTAAAGGTGAAGAATGAAGATATCCCCAAGACTACTTTTCTTACAAGATACGGCCACTATGAATTCATATTAATGACTTTCTGACTCACTAATGCTCCATCAATATTCATGGACTTGATGAATAGAGTCATTATAGATTACCTCGAAAATTTTTTGGTAGTATTTATAGATGATATTCTAATATACTCCAAAACCAAGGATTATCATGAGGAGCATATAAGAACTGTACTAGAGACCTTGATAAAGGCGAATCTCTATAAAAAGTAAAATAAGTGGAGTTGTGGTTGAAGGAGATCCCATTCTTGGGCCATATCATCACATGAAAAGTGATATCTATGGATCCCTCCAAGAAAACTGCAATTGATTTATGACAAAGGCCAACATTGGAAAAGGATATATGTAGCTTCTTGGGGTTTGCTGGATATTATCTCCGATTTGTGAGAAATTACTCATGGTTTCCCAATCCTGTTACCTAGCTAACTTGGAAGGGAGTAAAGTTTACTTGGAGTGATGAATTTGAAGAGAGCTTCAAGGAGTTAAAATGGTGTCCTATCATTGTGCATATGCCCACGTTACCCATGAGTGGATAATCTTTTGTGGTATTTATAGATTCTTAGAAGAAGGTCATAGGTTGTGTGTTGATTAAGAATGATAATGTGATAGCCAACGCCTCAAGGAATCAAAAAATTCATTAGAAAAACTAACCCACACAAGATCTAGAGTTTGTTCATGTGATCTTTCCATTGAAAATCTAGCGGCATTTTCTCTATTGGGAGAAGTGTGAGATATATAATGATCACAAGAGCCTCAAATATATATTCTCACAAAAAGAGGTTAATCTGTGCCAATTATGATTGATAGAACTCATCAAGGATTATGACTACTAAATCCACTTGCGTCCCTGTAAGGAATAAAAGATGGCATATGCTTTAACTAGAAAGGATCCTGCATCTTTATCAATTATGATAATTGAAAAGGATCCAATATTTTTATATTTGTAGGGGATGGAAATGGGAATCATTGAGGGAGCAATATCATCAATCCATTCCTAAATGATTGATCAACCATCCCACACTAAGTGAATAAAGGTTGTGGAAACCTTAAAAGGGTGGAAGTTATTTGAAATGGGAAATACTCAGAGTTCGTGGTTGACAAGGATGGAGTTGTGAGATTTGGTTCATCATTATGTGTACCATATGATCCAGAGATAATGAAGGTTCTTCTTAATAACATACATTGATCAACATTTTCTATTCACATATAGAGCACAACGATGTATTGAGATCATAGAGAAAATTTTTGGTGGGAAAATATGAAAAGGGAGATTTCTGAATATACATCAATGTTCTTGGTATGTCAGCAAGTGAAGGCTGGGAGGAAAACGTATAAGGGGATGATGAAAACACTACCCATACCAACATGGAAGTCGGATAACATTACCATGGAGTTTGTCACTAAAATTACAAGGACATCTAGAGGAAACAATGATATATGGGTCATTCTGGATTGACTTATAAAGACAGCACACTTTATCACGATTCGAGAGGACTTCTCATTGGATCAACATGAACAGATTTACATCAAAGAATAAGGAATCTGTATACTCTAATCTATACGGATACTGAAAAGGCATGTTGATATTATATTGAATCAATATATAAGGAATTATTTGGACTTGCAATGGAGGGTGGGGCCCGCAATAACCCATTGATGCATCGGTAGGTCTCATGAGACAAAACAGCTGGCGACTAACCCTTTGAGTTTGATTCCAAAAATCAGATGGGGTACTACCCACAGAACTAAACCGTTTTTACGGTATTATGTTTTCATGTTCTAGATACATGACATCCAGTTAATAATCATTCTCTTTATTCATTATCAGTTATTATTATTATCCATGATATTTTCACTATGACAAAATCTATTGATGCATTTCATTTTCAGTTATTAATGGTATTAGTTATTCATTTATTCACTATGCCATATTGATTATATCAGATTATTTTTGATTCAATTATTATTATACTCATGCTTCTGCTATTTGTAACACTTAATATGAATTTGAGCTCACCCCTTTCATTTTCTACCTTTGAAAGGTGATGAAGGGTGGGTCTGATTTTTAGTTCATGTGGATGCAGATTTTAGTTTTTGTTATGTATTGTATTTTTTAACATTTTCCAATGTAATTTGAGTTACATCTATGTATCTAGTTTCTTCAAGACTACTAAACTGGTCATTCCTTTAGGATTTTCATTCCTTATAACCATGAAAATATCACAAGTAATGCACCAGCTCCAGACTAGAGGGATCGGGGTGTTACAACAAGTGTAACAAAAACACTATTACTTGAAAAATTCCATAAATAACTACATAAGAATAAAATTGATTGCATTTATGATATATATATACAATAATTCCCCCATGAGTGACTTGAAAAAATAATCCTAAATAATTAAGAGACTGTGAAAAAAACTCTTATCACTTTGGTAACGTATGAATGATAATCCCCAATAATGAAATAATAACAAATGAGTCATTAAATATGATTAAGTGAAATATACTGATGATATAACATATCAATAGGGAAAATATAAATATCCCAAAAAGAGGAAAGTAATTAATATGGAATATATCTCACAAAAGTAACGGTTAGTAGAAAAACCCTTTCAGCAAAGCTAGTTTCCTATATAATTTTCAATTCCATCTACATATTGGTTTTAATAATGTTATTAAATTATTCAAAAATAATAATCATATTTATTCCAACATATATGATCATGTTATTATATTTCACCATATGATTGGTAATAATATTTCATTATTTTCAATGCTTCATATGTTAGTTACCTTGTTTTATCATTCACATTTTCTAATAAATGTATTGGTTATTGTTCAATGTATATAAATCTATATCATAAAAAAATAATATTAATTTTATAAATATAATATTGTATCAGTTGATATATTTTGCAAAATAATATTTTAATATTTGACATGGAAAATGAATAACATCACTATGTGGAGATGGTATGTCATATATATGCATGACCAATGATATAATTCTTTTTATTAGTGGAATGGTAAGGAAGTGTGTAACACCTCATGATTTTGTGAATTATTTTTTTTTCTAATTAACTTATTATATTGATATTTTTCCAAAATCTCTAAATATAGCATTCATTAAACAAAATCTCTATGTATGGCTTTCGATATATGCAACACCAAGTCACGATTACACAAAAAAACATTTAGATTACCTTACAAGATGCACAATACTATTTTCATTACAAAATATAATGAGTCCGTTTGATATGTTTTGTTACTTTCAATGTTGAGTTTTACCAGACTACAAGATACTATAAATATTATGATTAAAATTATATTATAGTTACCACATAGTCGTTGGAATACTAGTTACCGAAAATATCAACTAAATTATGAACAATTAATTTAAATTTTATATAAAATGAATCCATTAGTTATCAATTAGTATAGGTGAATGTAATTAATATTTTGAAATAATGAAATTACATTTCTAAAAAATATGTTATAATACTTAAAAACACTATTTTATCTCAAAAATTTAGAAAAAACATTTGATAAATTTTTTCCATAAATGTTTTATATAATATAATTAATAAATAAAATTTTACTCCTCCAATATATTTTATATGTTTAAGCCTAGAATAAATATATATTTATGAATAAAAATAAGTATTTATAATTATAGTAATTTTACCTCTTTTCAATGCATATCCAATTTTAATTATGATTTTGGAAATATTTATAATTTGTGTTTGACATAGAATCTCCATTTTTGAAAGTAAACCATAATAATTATATTGGGGAAAATTTCAATTTTCTTTCTATGGAGATTCATTTTTTTGATGAATAGTGAATAAATAATGTTTTTAAATTCAAAACTACGTTTTCATCTAATTTATTAATAAGTATAAATTTTTGTTTTCTTGGTTTGGAAGTCAACTTAAATCAATTATACATAATATAAACCAATTTATATCATTATAATCAATTTCAATTTGAAAATGGGAATTAAAAGTTTCCAAAATTTTGAAACTTTTTACTTTATGGACTAGTTTTATCGTACAGTCTATGAGATTAAATTTAAATTTATTAGTGAAACATCATTTATTAGGATTTGAAAAAAATGGATTCAATATTTTGAATAATAATAATTAATAATTTATAATATGGTAAAATTATTTTATGAAAAAGAATATTTTAGTGAATTTGAATAAAATCTAATACAACGATTTAGAGGAAAATTAACTTAACAAGGGACTAAAACTTACACTTAATGGAAAAATGACATAGGAAATTTTCCAAAAAACCTTTTTTGGAAATATTTAGATCCTATCATAAATATTATTGAATTTGGTCAATAATTGGATCCCCTTGGTATATGAAAAATGTGTTTGGAATTCATTTTTCCATATATTTAGTTGAATTACATTCCTCCTCCACTAAAAAAGGCATTCACCCCTACCGATGATTAACATGTATCTTTCCCATTAGATCAACCAAAAGAAACTAAAATAATGTCCCAACATGACTCCATTATTTATTTAGGCCTCTTCTTGAGTGTAAATCCATATAAGGAATCACTTTTGTGCAAAGAAAGAGGGCATACCCAATAGAATAGATAACATCCTTCCTTAAGTTCCATTCATTAATTTTATTTCTCCCCCATCACAATTATTCTTATTCAATAGTTATATAATTATAGCATAATAATCAATATAGTAATATGTCAGTATTAAAGGGTTTAAACCTCCACTTACACATGTTTCCATCTAATATTAAATGAACAAACCGTTCCTGTGTAGGGGGAACTACCACATCATGAAACAATATTGTTTGTTTTTCCATTACCGCCTCTCATGGTTTGAAATTACAATGAAAACTATATTTTCTATTATATATTATATTTATTATGTATTCCTTATTTTTTAATAATTATATTACAAATACCTTCATTAATTCTTTTTTATGTCAATATGATAATTTTGTTTGGGGGAGTGTGGACTACCGCTACATCAATGTGATGTGATTTGTTCACACCATACATGGAATGAGTTAAGGATTAATTTAGTGGATTTATATGATATATATAAAATAATAATGCTAAAACAAATAATATATTTATTAATTTTTTTAAATTAATATAATTCATTCAATACGACAATAAAACAGAATCATTTTTCATCTATACATATGGCATACCGTCACTATAAAAAATGCATTCCCTTTCTAAATTCTATCTTATATAGGTTATTATTAATACATATATAAGTAATATATAAATTTTTATAACATTTTGTACATTATTTAAATAATTAAATCATGATATAAGTAAGATGATCAATAATAACAAGTCAAAACATATATAAAAAATAATGCCGGTATTATACGAAACGTAATATTAACATGGAGTTGTTAATAAAATAGTAAAATAAAGTAATTAAATAAATATGGTATTATTTTTAATAATATGGTTATGGAGATAATTTATGATAATATTATATTTATTATAAATGAGGTTTGAACATTTACTAAGAATTTCAAAACTGATGGTAAGGAAATTTCATCTACTTTTTAATTTCCATGACGTAAATGAAATATTCCCCACTTGCATATTTTTTAAATATGTATATAATTCCCTATTAAATTGTATACCATTAATTTAAATTATTTAAATATAACAAAATATTTATATTATGTTATTCTCTTATGTGTTTCCTGATTCTAATGTTTTTGAATTAGTAATTGTTTTCTCATCTCACGTCTATTTTTTCTGAAACACAATCTATATACACTACCAATTTCATATATTTGTTCTATTTAATTCAAATGGATGTATTCTAAGATTATTATAATTATATTTATGGGTATATAAACATCATTTTTATGAAATCTATCTCATGGGGTTAATGTTTCAAATGTTAACAAATCTATAAAGAAAGTTTCCTCAATTTTCATTCTTTGAGACACAAGCCTTGTTATTCACCTATATTCTTTTAACAGGTGTATATATATCTATTTTACATGTCATATCATGACACCACTTATTTTACTGATATTTTCTGATCTATTTAATTTTATTTTATTTCATGGGGAGTATAATTCAAATTTTTCCAAGGAAATATTTTGTTGAGAAAATATCTTTTTTTATTTACATTGTTTATGATTATGATTACATTAATGAAATATTATGATCCATATATCAATACCAATCTTTAATTTTATTCCTCTTTTTATAATAAATATTTATTCATGTATTAGTAACATTTTACCAGAACTTGTTACTTAACTAATTAAGGAATTGTTTTTATGAAAACCCGACTTTATTTAACCTCTCAGTTATAAATATCTTTTATTAAAAAACTGTGAATTCTAAAAAAAATTAAAAAATGTTTTATTATTATCCTATGATATTAAGAGGAAAATTTTACCAATTTTTAACATTTCGATTAAATAGTTCTAAATATATAATATTGTTGTTTTATAACTAACGAACTTTTCTAAACATTTGAGGGAAAAAAAAGAAATGTTCAGAATTTATAGATATACCCTCCTTGATGACATTCATTTCCTTGAATAATCATTTGTAGGTTTACAATTCTATTCCTGACTAAATATCTTTCCAAATATTTTTTAATTTTTTTTTAATTTAAAATGGTTGTCAAAGAAAACATTTTCTAAAAATGTTTTACATTTAAAAAATGTTTTAAATTTTATAAAGATTCATTTATATTTTGTGAAATAAAATTATTTAAAATATATTTTCATGATCCTTTAATAAGTTTAAAATGAAAAATGGTTTCAAAATATTTTCAAGCATATTCATTACATCTTCAAGAGAAAATGGGTTCAAAATTTCTTTCAATATTTTATTTATAATTTTTCGAAGTATTTTAATGAAAAATATTTTAAAAATTCTTTAACTTTTAATAATATTTGTCAAATGTAGAAAATATATTTTCCTTTATAAATTTTTTAATTTAAATTATAAAATAATTATTTATAAGATAAATAATATTTAAATTATTTTAATAAAATGACATTCAATGAATTGATATTTTTCATAAGAAATATTCCATGTGATCTTCCAAAATATGTCACCATTTTAGATGACATAATTTATAATTTTTTTCCTTTATTGGGGATTTAATCCAATAATACCAAACATATTCTTCATTGAATTGTTTTTATCTAGATTGAATGAGGTTTAGGATACATGTTTCTCGTCCATTGGTATATGATTTTGAAAACCACTTCTTTTCTTACGTTATGCATTGATGAAATTATTATTAAACCAATATGTTTTTTATAGGTTATGCTATGAGTAAATGTTAATGATACAAATACCATATCATGGGTTATTTTATGACTGCATATGAACTTTTTGGACATGTTTTTTTGAGTATATTCTGATATCGATGGGATATATATATCTTTCTAATGCATTGGGTAATGAGAAATGTTCTAAAAGCATAATAGGGTACACGAGAGGGAAAACTAAGACCAAAGAATGAGGGTATCTTAAGAAAAAAACAAGACGGTATA
The DNA here is from genome assembly GCA_963277665.1 of Viscum album. Lineage (NCBI taxonomy): Eukaryota > Viridiplantae > Streptophyta > Magnoliopsida > Santalales > Viscaceae > Viscum > Viscum album. The sequence continues at coordinate 651,736,580 of OY728119.1, forward strand.
TGATAGGGAATCTCATGCTAGAAACAATAGGTTACATATGAGGGAATCGTAAGCCAAATAAAGAGGGTACATGGGAGGGAATTCCAAGATCTAAATAAGAGTCTACACGAGAGGGAATCCCATGACCAATGCCAGTAAACATGTTATTATCCATAGGATAACATATTATGGAGGTCTTAGTATGTATCCTTGATAATTTATTTTATGTGATTAGGTGTATGATAGAAATTCCATGTCATATTGCTATGTCAGGTCTCAATTGATTAAATAATTTTTTCCCATACGAATCATGTATCATGAACTACAAATATTTATGCCCCATCTCATAATTATAATATATTAATGTTGGTATTTATTATAAAATGTTTTTACCATGATATAATACCCTTATCCTCATGAAATAATTATACATTTCCTTTCTTTTCCCTTTCTGAGTATTTGAGATCACCAATTTACTGAGTTTCTTTTCCACATGTTGTGAAGAATGGTTTAATGTTGGAGCACTGAATGGGGTGATCTTTATGGTTTATATTTATGAGCTTCACCATAATAGAATATTGTGTTTCAAGTTATAAAATATACTAAACTATTGATTTCCTTAGGCATGGATTTTTATAATATGCTAAATATTGATCTAACATGTTGTAATATCCACGTATGTTAATATTTGAACTCTATAGGTTGTATTAGAGAAATATTTTATTCAAACCTTATTAGTATGATAAATAGGGATATTTCTATATATATTTGTAGGGGTGCCCCTATATATTAGTCTAAGGTTGGGATAATGTTTTTGAAAATATCATGTATTTTTTGAAAATGATCGAGTGATTAATTTCTATTAAATACATACCAATCGGGATAATCCAATTTGATTTTGTTTGGGAACATATTTAAGTATAAGTAACAACTATGAATTTTTTTTTAGGTCCGGATCAAGTGTAAACTGGTAATTGAAGAGGGGACTTACTTCCCACCATGTATGAAAGATATAGTGGATCTACTTTTGGAATTAAAAAAATCCATTTGAACAATAATGAAGTATCCAAATATGAGATAACTATAAATATAAAAGGATAAAACAATGTTTTCAATTATTAATGAAGTAGGTTTCATTATTTAGACATCCTTTAATTAATTTTTCATGATTATGTGGTTTTCTTCTTTCATAAGTGTTTTTGTAACGACCCAAACATTTATCAATGAAAATTATTCTTGATCAAATTAAATTTATTATTATGGATATATAAAAACTTATTCACTTACATGGTTTTATTTTTTTGGATTTCTAAATACCGTTATGAATTTTTACTATTGGTAATATATCCGTTAAACAATGATCACATGATTAGTATAAAAAGAGGGCTTTAACAAATCCAATTTACTCAGACAAAGGATGCGATGGCCTCATCCAGTATAATTTCTCCATACGAATCCCATTTGTGGGTACTCAGAAAGGAGGTGGCATAAATGGGCTCTTCTCTTGACCAAGACCAAGCAGAGCTTCAAAATGTTAAGCTCGAGCGAAACAATCTATAGGAGAAGTGGAAGTTAGTAGAGATTACCACCCGAGCGATGTTATCCGAGCGACCCCAAGAGTCTATCACCATCGCACATCACACACCCTTGGTCTTATGAGGACGTTATAAGGTGTTATGTAATAAGAACATAGCACTATGTACATTATTTTGTATAGATAACACACATTCATTTTAATATTGTTACTTTATAAAGAACGAATTGTATTTTCTTAGTTAATAATCAATTAAAAAATATATTTTGATGAATTAATGGATTTTTTAGTTAAATAATTTTTTAGTAAAATATTATTACTAAATTAATCTTTTTAGATATCAATGAACGTATAATTATTATGAATAAAATTGTGTCTTTTATTATGGTTTGAAATCTATTTTTGTCAAAACCAATGAATTTTTGATAAATATTGATTTTATTTTAAAAGTAATAATTCACATATTTATTGAATTATATATATAAAATGAATATTATATTTCGATTCATAATGTCAAAATTATCCAATGGTGAATTTTTCATAATTTTCTAAGATAGTCTAATTTTGGGGTAAAAATTAAATACTACTTGAATATATAATGTGTTTTATGACATCATAATGACCAAATAGTGATGTAATAAAATAATATAAACATTATTTTGGGCCAATATATGTTTTAAGATTAAAAAATTTGATTTTATATTTGATTTATTTATTTTAAAAAGCCTTAGTGTGACCCTCCAAAACTTATAAAACATTTTATCTTTTTAAATTGATTTTCATGAGATTGTGACTCCCATATACATAAGAAAAACATTTATTTTAAGAAGTTCATCTATTTTCCTTATAATTTTTTTTCCACTCCCCTTTGTTAAAATCCATGGGAAAAAACCACTGGCAATTTTGTGGTTTGGATTAGTTTAATGTGTGGGCTCCGAAACCAAAATAATAAATAATTCCCTCTCCTTTCATATACAATCACACCCAGGAACCCAATTACTCTTCACAAAAATCCTTTGGAGTTCGTCCAATATCTACCCTCCTCTCTATACAATCCAACCAAGGCACTACAAGCTCCCAAGAAGCCTCTCTCTAGCCTCCCCCAAGCCTTTGTGATCACACATTCAAGCAAGGGATTCCATCCTTTCTTATTTTTTCCATGTTTTTTTATGTTGTAATACACTTTTACATTCAATTACAAATGCTGGGGTATGATTTCACACCTAAATTATTTTCCCTTCCTTATGTCTGAAATTACGAGAGACCTCTTTCTCTCTCATTAATTCCTCTCATGTACACCTGTTATGATGCCAAAATTCAATAAGGATTTTCTCTCTCTATATTTACATTCAAGATATTCTTTTGTATTATGAATCCAAAATTCCATTACTTACATTGGGAAATGTATCTACATGACCCCATTACTATCTATTTAATTTACATATAATGAGACACCACATTCTCTCTCATCAACCATTTTAAGATTTCATATGTCACGCCGTTATGCTGCCGAAATTGCATCGTGATTTTCCAAGAAAAAGTCATTATGTGGTAAATGCCATGACCATTTGTCTATCAAGGGTATTTACCTTTATACACATTTACTTATTGATTATAGAGTTTCATGTATGAATTATACATTCCTTTGTCATGGAATAAATGATTATCTTTAATGATTCCATGTTGTATGATCCATGTGGCACAATTATGCATGAAATGAATTGTTTACAAAGGTTATACCCTGGTTTCACTCCAATGCATTGGGTAAAGATAATTACCATGATACGTCAAGTTCAATGAAGATTACCTCATTCTAATTAAACTTAAATGAGGATTTACTCATTCTAATTCAAGTGAAATGATGGTTTACTCATGCTCCATGTGCAATGAGCTTTGGATCATGCTAATTTCTTTTTAAGTGATGTTGCCACATTTCCATGTTATGATAATCATGTTATATCATGCCATTTTTTATGTTATTTTATGATTCATTGATATTCCTTTTTCCTAAAATTTATTTTATTCTTCATGTTATTCCTTGTTTACTCTTTTACTGGGCTTTATAGCTTACAATGTTTACATGTATGCCTCATGTTATCCCATAAAATGATAAGTACGATGGAATGTTGTGGTTATGTAAGGGATTTTTTTCGATAAATATGTTGTGATTCATATATTTTAATTTGTTATGTAATTTTCCTATGCCCCAAAGACACTAGACCTCCCGATCTTCCAAGTTGTATCAATTGATGATTTTATGTAATAAATCATGTTTAAGTGTGTAATAAAAATGAGGGTTGTTATAATTATTACCAGAGGATAGGTTTAGTTATTTTTGGGATTAGGATTAGAAAAACCTAATGATAGCCTTAGGTATAATAAAAAAATACCTAAATGTTTGGTGATTATTGAGTACGTTGTTTATCATGAAAATACACCCCTGTTTGGATACGAGCAGGTAGAGGCGGCTCGGGTACAGATGTACCTAGGAGTGGAAACCCGGACAAGGAGTTTCAGGCTTGACGCACGGTATCTTAGTACATGACAACGATGCTTTGTACACTCTATTTAATGGCACTCCTAGGAGATATGCTTTGGTAAATTTAAAAGATTAGTATCTACCATTGTTAATGGAAAAATTCCCTGAAGAATAAATGTTGGGAAGTAGATCATTGATAACAATGATTGAAGCATATAGATTCATAAGTTAAAGAAAAAAAGTAATTTCTATGTCATCCGTTTTTTGTCATTGGATTACCCTTTATGTGTTACCCATAACATACCTTTTATTTCAGCCAATGGTCAGTAATAGGTGGAATCGAGCTAAGAACTGATGCAAACACCAATGTGACGACTATTCTAATGAGATGCATGAGCCGATGGGAGTAGGAATTGCAAAGATTTTCATGATACTCTCTTATTTATCTTATTGTTTGAATAGAATCATGGGTCAAGAGGAACATTCATCCCCCCAAGAAAGAACAATTAGACATCGATAACTTCATAATATAAAGGCCTCCTACTTTTAATGAATCATCTGATACCTCAATCACCAAAAAATGGATCAACTCCATGGAAAATATCTTCTCGATTCTTTAATGTTCAGAACAATAGAAGGTTCTCCTAGATTCTTATCGTATAGAGGGTGAATCAGATCAATGGTGGAAATTGATAAAAAATAAGAATCCATGGTAGGATGTTGAGTTCTTGGAATGGAAAGATTTATAAATACTGTTTTTGATTTATATTTTCCTCGCACCCTCCTGATTAAGATGGAAAGGGAATTCCATGCCCTTAAGAAAAAAGATGAAAAATACATCGAAGCATATGAGGAAACCATCACAGGGCTTTCACGATATGCCTCCCTCTTTGTCATTACCCTTGAATGCAAGGTTGACCTCTTCTTTGGTGGGATGAAACCTAGCATGCAGAAGGCCTTGGTGATCCTTGACTTTGACAGCAATAAGGAAACTGACTGATGTGCCCTAAATGTATAAATAGAGATAAGAGAATCTCAAGGGTATGATGGGGATAAGAAGAACAAGGTGGACTTCAATTCTGATAGTCCTATGGATAAATCCAATGGTGCTAAGAAAATCCATCACCCCACTTTCCAATGGTATGTAAAAAAGAACTCTAGAAATTTCATGAAGGGGGAGCGGAAATGCTTTAGGCGTGGAAGAGAAGGGAACCTTGTGATTAACTGTAGAAAAGAAAAACTCACGGCTACAGTAGAGGATATGACAATCCTTTAGAACCTCAATTCATTGTTTATTGCTTTAACTACCATGAACCAGGGAACCTTTCAAATCAGTTCCCTAAGCCATGGGTTTTTTGTGGCAACCAACAACCTCCAAGGCAGCAAGGACGAGCTTTTTTCATCACTACAACCGAAGTGAACCCTGAAAATGAAGTGGTGAAATGTATGATAGTTATTCATCCAATAATAGTGAACATTCTTTTTAATTATCGTTCGATGCACTATTTTGTATCCCAAATGATTAGTATTACAATCCCAACACCACCACAAATCAAGGAAGTAAAGATATCTGTGAGTATGAAAAATGGGGAAATCATTGTATCTCGTGAAAATAAATCCTCCCTTGTCATAATAAGGGGATTGACCTTCCAAGTGAACCTCATAATACTACCTATGGTGTAATTATATGCAATTCTTGGTACATATTGTCTTTCCTTATATAGATCCCCCATAGATTTCCGTGAGAGGAAAATCACTCTCCATATTGGGAATCTACACCAAATTCTATACAAGTGCAAGGAGGAAGATTAATCTTCTTTAGAACCATCATCTCAAGAAAGGATATTAATTCCCTATGAGAATACGTATCTGGATCATATGATTGAGTATAAGGAGGAAACCATCCTTGAAGGCATACCTATTGTGAGGGAATTAGCGGAAGTGTTTCCCGAGGAATTTCTTGGTCATCCACCCTAAAGAGATGTTGAATTCTAAATTTACCTTATACCTGTGGTGTTTCCAATATCCAAGACTCTGTATAGAATGGCTATTGTAATGCTTTAGAATCTGAGGAAACAACTACAAGAGAATGTAGATAAAGGGTTTATACGCCAAGGTGTTTCACCATGGGGTGCACTTGTTCTCCTCTTCAAGAAGAAGGATGGGTCAATGTGCCTTTTACCCAATTATCGTGAGCTTATCAAAATCATGATAAATAACTTGTATCCTTTTCAATGAGTTTATTAAATTTTTATAAGATTTATAGAGCACAATACATCTCCAAGGTAGGTTTGAGATCGGGATATTATCAAGTAGGGGTGAAGAAGGAAGATATCCCCAAGAATACTTTTCTTACAAGATACAGGCACTATGAATTCATATTAATGCCTTTCTGACTCACTAATGCTCCATCAATATTCATGGACATGATGAATACAATCTTTATAGATTACCTTGACAAATTTTTGGTAGTATTTATAGATGATATTCTAATATAATCCAAAACCAATGAGTATCATGAGGAGCATATAAGAACTGTAATAGAGTCCTTTATAAGGGAGAAGCTCTATGAAAAGTAAAATAAGTGGAGTTGTGGTTGAAGGAGGTCCCATTCTTGGGTAATATCATCCCAAGAAATGTGATATCTATGGATCCCTCCAAGACAACTGAAATTGATTTATGGATAAGGCCAACATTGGTAAAGGATATATGTACTTCTTAGGGTTTGCTGGATATTATCTCCGACTTGTGAGAAATTTATCATGGTTTCCCAACCCTATTACCTAGATAACTTGGAAGGGAGTAAAGTTTACTTAGAGTGATGAACTTGAATAGAGCATCAATGAGTAAAAATGTTGGCCTATCATAGTGAATATGCCCACATTAAACTTTAATGGAGAACCTTTTGTGGTATTCAGAGATTCTTAGAAGAAGGTCCTAGGTTGTGTGTTGATGAAGAATGACAATTTTATTGCCAACACCTCAAGGAAGCATAAAATTCAAGAGAAAAACTAACCCAAAAATGATCTGGAGTTTGTTCCTCTGATCTTTCCATTAAAATCTGGCGGCATTTTCTCTATAGGGAGATGTGTGAGATATATACTGATCACAAGAGATTCAAATATATATTCTCACAAAAAGAGCTTAATCTGTTCCAATTAAGATGCACAGAACTCATCAAGGATTATGACTGCTCAATCCACTACCATCCCTGTAAGGCAAACAAGATGTCATATGCTCTAACTAGAAAGGATCATATATCTTTATCAATGATGATAATTGAAATGGATCCAATCTTTTTATATTTGTAGAGGATGGAAATGGGAATCATTAAGGGAGAAACATCATCAATCCATTCCTAAATGATTTTTCAACCATCCCTCATTGAGTAAATAAAGGATGCTCAAATAAAGGATGTGGAAACATTGAAAGGGTGGGAGGTATTTGAAATGGGAAATACTCAAAGTTCGTGGTTGACAAGGATGGAATTATGAGATTTGGTTCATCATTATGTGTACTATATGATCCAGAGATAATGAAGGATATTCTTAATAATGTACATTGATCAACCTTTTATATTCACAAATGAAGTAGAAAGATGTATTGATATCTTAGAGAAAATATTTGGTGAAACAATATGAAAAGGGATATTGTTGAATATACATCAATGTGCTTGGTATGTCAGTAAGTGAAGGCTGAGGGGAAAAGGTATAAGGGGATGATGCAACCACTACCCATACGAACATGGAAGTGGGAAACCCTTACCATGGAGTTTGTCACTAATAATCAAATGACATATAGAGGAAACAATGATATATGGGTCATTCTGAATTGTCTTATAATGACATCTCACTTTATCACGATTCAAGAGGACTTCTCATGGGATCAACTAGAAGAGATTTACATCAAAGAAGTCTCCCACATGCTCTAAGCACTGAACTAAACATCAGTACTGCCTATCATCCTCAAACTGATGGCGAATCTAGGTGAACTATTCACACACCGAAAGATATGTTAAGATCATGTTCAATGGACTTCAAAGGAGTATGGGACCAACATCTTCAACTGGTTGAATTCTCATTCAATAACAATTTCCACTCGAGCATCTGAATGGAACTATATGAAGCACTGTATGGGAAATTGTGTAGAACACTGACGTGTTGGGATGAAGTTGGTGAACGAAAGATGCTAGGACCTGAAATGGGTGAAGTAATGGTGGAGAAGGTGAAAATCATTTAGAAATATATCAAGGAAGCCCAATGTCGATAGAAGAGTTTTGCAGATAACCTTCGATGAGACCTTGAGTTCAAAGCTTGAGACATGGAATTTCTATGCATATCTCAATGGAAGAAGGTCATGAGGTTTGGAAATAAGGGAATGTTAAGTCCAAGTTTCATCATCCCCTTATAGATTCTTGATCGTGTTGGGGTTTTGTCCTATCTACTAGAACTTACACCCACCATGGCCAAAGTACATGATTTCTTTCATGTATCCCCCTTATAGATGTACATACTAGACCCTTCACATGTACCCTATTAATATATTGTAAAGTTAGAAGATGATCTTTCTTATGAGGAGCAACCAGTGACGAAATTAGATCATAGAAAAAATGTTCTACAAAATACGACAATGCCCCTCGTCACGGTGTTATGGAGAAACCACATGTTGGAAGAAGCGAAGTGGGAATTAGAGGAAGTGATGAAGAAAAGTTACTGAAATTAGTTTTATTGTGGGAAAAGGAAATTTCAATGGAAAAATTTCTTGTGGGGGGAGGATGGTAATGAACCAAACATTCATTAATAGAAATTCCTTTTGATCAAATTCAGTGTATTATTATAGATATATAAAAACTTATACACTTCTTTGGTCTTATGTTTTTGGATTTCAAAATAACATTAGGAATTGTTATCCTTACTAATATAGCTGTTAAACAGTGATCACATTATTAGTATAAATATAAGTCTTAAATAAATCAAATTTAATCACAAAAAGAAAGCTATGAACTCATCAGGTATAATTTCTCTATAAAAAGCCCATTTTTTGAGACCAGAAAATAGGTGTCATCATTCGGCTTCTATCTTGACCAAGCCCAACCCGAGCTTCAACATGTTAAGCTCGAGTGGAACCGCCTATGGGGGGAGTGGAAGATAATCGAGATTACCACCCGAGCGACGTTATCCGAGCCAACCCAAGAGTCTATAATAATATCACACCTTACCCTTCGGTCTTATGAGGGTTTTATAAGGGGTTATGTAACAGTACCCTAGAACTATGTAAATTATTTTTTATAGAGAATATACATTAATTTTATTATTGTTACTTTGTAAAACACAAATAGTATTTTTTTTGTTAACATTCAATTAAGAAATCTATTTTGATAAATTAATGGATTTTTTAATTAAACAATATTTTAATTAAAAATTATTACTAAATTATTTTCTATTAAATATAACAGACTATAAAATTATTATGAATACAATTGTGATTTTTATTAATGTTTGAAATGTATTTTTGTCAAACCCACTAATTTTTTTATAAATGTCAATTTTTATTTTAAAAGTTAAAATTCACATATTTAGAAAATTATTTAGATAAAATGAATATTATTTTTGGAATCATGATTTCAAAATTATCCAAAGGTAAATTTTTTCTAATTTTCTGAGAGAGTTGAATTTTTGGGTAAAAATTAAATACCGTTTAAATATATACTATGTTTTATGACATCATAATGAACCAATAGTGATTTAATAAAATACTATAAAAAATATTTTCGGCCAATATATGTTTTACTATTAAAATAATTTGATTTTATGATTGTTTGATTTATTTTACATAGCCTTAGTGGACTCTCCAAGACTTATAAAACATTTTATCTTTTTAAATTGATTTCTTTGAGAGTGTGACTCACCTCCACATAAGAAACCCTATTATTATAAGATTTTTGGATATTGTCCATATAAAATATTGTCTTCCACTCCCCTTGGGATAAAACCATGGGCTAAAACTATGGTCTGGTTTCTGGTTTTGATTAGTTTAATGTGGGGTTTCCAAAACCTAAATACTAAATAATTCATTATCATTTTCTATATAAACCCACCCAATCACCCACTTAGTCTTCACTAAAAGCCTTTTTAGTTCATCCAACATATTCCCTCCTCTATATATAATCCTCAAAAGGTTCCCCAATCTCTAAATAATCCTCTATCAAGCCTCTCCCAAGCCTTTAGGGTCACACTTCCAAGTAAGGGATTCCTTCATTTCTTATTTTTGAATCCATGTTGTCTATGTTGTAATACCCTTTTACGCTCCATTAAAATATTAGGCTATGATTTCACAACTCCATTATTTTCCCTTCCTTATGTTTGAATTATGAGAGACCTCTTTCTCTCTCATTAATTCTTTACATGTACTCCTCTTACCATGCTGAAATTCTGCAAATAATTTCTCTCTCCTCATTTAAACTCAAGAAATTATTTTGTATTATGAATCTAAAATTACATTAATTATGTTGGTATATGTATCTATATGACTCAAGCACTTTTCATTTCATGTACATATAATGTGACACCCATTTCCATCCCATCAAACATTTTTAAGAATTCTTATGTCACACCGTTATGCTGCCGAAATTTTATTGTGATTTTCCATGCCTAAGTCATTATGTAATAAATACCATTCCCATTTCATTATCAAGGGTATTCACCTTTATAAAAATTTAGGTAATGATTATATAGTTTTATGTAAGAATTAGACGTCCCTTCATCATGGAATAAATAATTATCTTTAATGATTCAATGTTGTAAGATCCATGTGGCACACTTATACATGGAATGAAGTGTTTATGAAGGGTGCGGCCTAATAGAGCTCCAATGAATTGGGTAAAGATTAGTATCTTGATACATCAATTCAATGAAGATTTACTCATTCTAATTCAAGTGCTATGAGTATTTAATCATAGTAATTCAATTGCGATAAGGTTTTACTCATACTCTATGTTCCATGATCCTTACATCACACTAATTCCATGGTAAGTGTTGTTGACACATTTCCATGTTAAAATAATCATACTATATAATGACTTTATTCCATGTTCTTTTATTCTCCAATGATATGCATATTTTATAAAATGTATTGTATTATTCATTTTATTCCTTATTTCCTCCCTTACTGGGCTTTATAGCTTACCCTTTTCCAATGTATTCTCTCAGGTTATCCAATGCAATTATAAGTACAAGGGAATGTCATGGTCATATAAAGTATTTTTTTCTATAAATATGTTGCGTGTTTTATGTTTTAATTTGTTATGTAATGTTCCTAATCCACAAAGACACTAGACCTATCAATCTTTCAGGTTGTATCAAGTGAAGTGTTTACGTAATAAATCATGATTAATTGTGTAATGAAAATTAAGGTAATTATAATTTCTCCCTATGATTTATAGTGTTAATCAATAAAAGGAACTAGATGGAACTTTGATAACATTAAATTATTTAGATATAGAAGGTATGGGATATTTTTAAATATATTTACTTTATGGAAACATTTTCAAGGCAACATGGAAGGTGGTATGATTATTGGTTATACTTATGTAGATAATAAGACCTTACATGGAATGTCAAATGTATGTAATGTTCTTCAAGTATTGATTAAATTAAATGCAATAAGGATTATTAGATTATGGTTGATCAACAATAACACATGATTGATATTTTATATTCTAGAAAAGAGGTATTAAAGATTATGTTGATGAACCCAGTGGAATGATTTAAGAATAAGGTTAGTTGATTAACGTATATATATTTTTTTTTGGAATTTTAAAATTATATTACATGAATCATTAATTATATTTAGATTATTTTTTTTAAATTTTCATTAATTTGTTAAATGATAATGATGGAATATAAATTTGATTTAATGGAAATGTTAAAATAAAGGAAGGTAACCCTTAACATTAGCCTTGGGATGCAACATTGATATTTTGTATGGATATAGAGGTGATGATATGGATAATGTAAATTTCATAGTATTTATGAGAGGATAACTGATAAAGTAATTGTTAAAAAATTAGTTTATTTTATCATGGATGAGGACTAAAACATCTTAGATTCAAGGAATATATCATGTAATATTTGGAAAAAAGAAATATGAATGTTTTTAAAAAGGATTTGTTGTAATTCAGGTTATTACCTTGACTCAACAGAATATAGGATAAGGGTATTCACAAGTTTTGAATGTGAAAACCAAGCACAAATGTTTGATATATGTGGAATAAATTTTAATCTAATCTGGGCACCTTCTATCTAAATTTTTGGATTTTTATATTTTCAAAGGTTTATAATGTATACAATTTATGTAAGGTTTATATTAAAAGATATATGATGTTCGTGAGATTAAAAAATTATCTCACCACATATGCATTAATGAATATTGGGTAACAAATTCTAACTAATTTTTTAATGATAACCAATGAACTATGTGGCATTATATCTTGAATCTCATGATTCATTATTGCTTCAGGAATGAAAAATTCATCTTTGTTTTTGGAGAAAGAGGTGATGTTTAAATTTTTCAAGGAATAAAAAATGGTGAGGCTTTCTTTAAATCATGAAAGTATGTATTTTCATGATTATTCTTCAAAATTAAGAAAACAACGGTGAAATAAAATGTTTCCCTAATACCATTGTTTTTTGAACCGATCACCTCCTAAATTATCATAAATTTGTGACTTTGAGCCCCTTAACATTCCAATGATAATTCCCTTGTTTGTTATTGATGAAAAAAATAAATCCCAAGAAATATGTATACTTTTCCTCCCAGTCTATATTTTTACATTCTTCCAATGTTCACCCATGTGGAATCCTAGGTATGACTTATTTTCTGTAAACATCATGTTTTCAACATTCAATTTATAAAAAATGTTTTAACATTCATTTTTTAAAGGTGGGTTTCTATAAATGGATCTTCATAGTATTTAACCGTTAATAATCGAGAAAAATTAAGATGGTAGAATTAAATATAATTTGGTAGAATTAAACTCCTTATGATTTTTTAAATTATAAATTTTTTATATAATTTAATATTTTTATAGATTTTCATACAGTTCTAAATATAGTTTTTATTATATAAAATCACTGATTTTTTCGTGTGTTATATGAAAAACCATGTCATGATTGATCTAAATAGAACACTTAGGTCAGTTTTTTTGTATACGCAGCAGTATGATTGCCTTGTATAACAATTAATACAGAGTCCCTTTAGTATGTTGTGTTACACACAAGGTCAAATTTTCTCAAATAACTAAATTCTATTAATAATATTATAAAAATATTATTATATCTACCTCCATGATGTTGGAATAGATGTCTGAAAAAATATTAAATAAATTGTAAAAACATGATTTATACTTGTATATAAAATTAATTATTTGGTTATAAATAATATAAGTTAATATATGAACTATTTGAAAATAATGAAATTGAATTTCTATGAAATATAATATTATATAAGGAAAATAATTATATCTCAATAATTTATACATAAAAAATATGATAACTTTTCAATAATATATATATATAATAATTTGAATCAATACTTTTTTTACTCAACCAATCGATTTGATAGGTATAAGAGAAGAATAAATCCAATTTTATGAATAAAGAGATGTATTTTTCAAGAAGGTAATTTTAAATACTTTTAATGAAGAACCCATTTTAAATATGAATTTTTAAAATTTAAAAAAATTTATTTGAAAAAATAAACTCAATTTAAAAACGAATAACATAAAATTGTCATTATGTTATTTTTTTATTTTTGTGGGATGATTCATTTTTATAATAAATATTGAATAATACTGAATTTTAATTCAAAACATCTTTTTCATCCAATTTATTTATAAGTTTTGATTATATTTATGATTTTTTAAAGTCCATTTTGATATATTATAAATAAATTAATCCAATTTAGGTCATTTTAATCAATATAACATTAAAATTTCATATTAATACTTATCAAACTGTTCAACATTTTTACTTAAAAAACACATTATTTTGTACCATCTGCGAGATTAATTTTAAATTAATTCTATCAAATTATGTTATTGGAATTTTGAAAAATATATTAAATATTTTTAATGATAATAATATATAATTTATAATATGTACTAATTATTTTTCTGATAATAAAATATTAGTGAATGTGATTAAAAATATAATAAAATGATTAAGAATAAAATTAGCATAAAAGGGACTAAACCATAAACATAAGAGACATAATGACATAGAACCTTGTCAAAAATACATTTTATATACATATATAGACCCTATAATCCCATGGATATAATTGTTTCGATTATTGGATCCACATTAATTGAATAACATGGGTGGAATTCCCTTTTTCAAAATATTTTACAGAATTCCACTACCCCTCCACTATAAAAAGGAACTTACTCCAACCACCTATTAAAACCTCCAAATACCATTGAAACGACCTCATTATTCTAAAATAATTTGATAAAATACATCCATTTGTCCTTGAATCCTCAATTTGGGTATAAATCCAACCAATGAATCCATTTTGAGTAAATAAGAATGAGTTACTCGAAAGTATAGGTAACATCCTTCCTCAAGTTCCGCACCATTATTTTCATTCTACACCACATAAATTATTCTTATTAAATTATTATATAATAACAATATATAAAAATTAAAATTATATGTATGTATTCTAAATTTTTGACCATAAAATACACACAATTCTATAAAATGGGTAATGAACATATCATTATTGTATACAGAGAACTACCACCTCACAAAATGATGTTGTTCATTTTTTTTACTTTACAACTCTTCATTATTGAGCATTATGATATGAAATGTACCTTAATATGTTATATATTATGTTTTTTATTTTTTTATATTTTATAGTTATTATATAACGTAATCCTTCATGATTGACATTTTTTGTAAATACGATAATTTTCTGTGGGGAAGACAGGACTATTGGCTCCTGAAGCCAATATGATTCATTCAAACCAAACATGGAATGTATTAATTATGTGTTTTGTGAAATTATACAATATATATGAAATAAAAATTATAATGAATTATATTATATATAAATAAATATGTAATTTACTTTATTTTATTTAATATGACAATAAAACAGAAACATAGTCCATGAGTTTGTATGACCTACCATCTCAATGACCGATGTTTTCCATTTCATATAATTATCATATATTGATTATTATATATATATAAACACTAAATATATATGATATTTATCACTTGATTTAGATTATATAAATAAGTAAATTGTTAAATATGTAAGATTATGACAAATAAAAATTCAAAACATATACAAAAAAAGAATATATTACCAGAAACAAAACATTAACATGGATTTGTTAATATATGGTTAATATAAACTAATAATGAAACTATATATCAGTTTATATAAAATAATATTTTTTTATATTTATAATAATCATATATTAATTATATAGGAGTTTTGAAAATTTATGAATAAATTCAAGTCTTAAGGTAAGAGAATTTCATATCACTTTTTATTTCCATTAGACAAATTATATATTTAGAACTCGCTTCATTTTTGTTGTATATATACTTCAAAATGATATTTTGTATCTTTTATTTATTTATTTAATTATCTCAATGATTTAAATCATTTTATTCTATCATGAGTATCATGATTATAGTGTTACTCAAGTTGTAATGGTTTTCTCGTCTCACTTTTATTTTCCATGAGAGAGTGGTCATGGTCAGCACATTTTCTCATACATGGTGTGTTTAATAGCCCTGGATGTATTATATGATTATTATAACTAAATTTATGGGTATATAAATATTCGTTTGATTATCATTCTTTTATACGGTTTATGTTTTAAAAGTTACTAAATGAGTAATGTTATTTTAATTGAATTTTCCCTCTTTGAGACACATGTTATGTTATTCACTTATATTATTTTAAAAGGTGTATATATTTCTGTTTGAAACATTATATCATAAATCTAAATCTTTTTAAAAAAATTTAATCTTCATTTTATTTTAGTTTCTTATATGGGGAGTTTAATTTAATGTTACAAAGTGGTAAGAATTTATGAAAACAATACAACTATTTATCGAGATAGTTAATGATCATGATTCCATCAATGGAATATTATTATCCATATCTCAAGAGAAATTTGGAATTTTCAAAACCCTATATATATATACTCACGATGTAGTCATTTATTATTACCAATTTCTCACTCTATGGTACTTAATATTGTTAAGAAATTATTTTTATGAAAATCTGAATTGAATTATCCTCTCGATCAGAAATCATTATTCTTACAAAATCATAATTTCAAAAAAAAATTGATTTCCAAAAATGGTTTAAAAAATGTTTTTAAATTATCAAATTATTTTTAAATGAAATTTATACACATGATTTTCATTTTCAAAAAATGGTTTTGAATGTAATATTATTTGTTTCCTATTAATTAAACTTTCTAAACAATTAATGTGAAAAGGGAAAGTTTGTCTTGTACAAAATTACACACTTTCATGACCATACATTCGATAAATTTGCTTTAATTTCTTTACAATGATATTTTTATTGAGAATTGTTTCCTAATATTCTAGCAGACTTTTTAATTTTCAAGTTGTTTTTTAAAAAACTATTTAAAATGATTTACATTTTAAAAGTGTATTCAATATTTTGAATATTATTTTATAATATTACAATGAAATTATAATGATTTATTTATAATAAAGGTATTTCTGAAACGGTGTGATGGAAAGGATTTTCATAGAAATTATATTTTCCATCAGAAATGTTCCATGTGATCTGTCAAAATCCTTCTCCATCCATGATGACATGCTTTGTTATAGTTCATGATATATTAGGTACATGATCCAAATGTATTATTCATATTATTTCTTAAATGGGTTATGTATTAAAGGAATTATGTTTATTACACCTATTTCTATTCCATAGGTTATATTATTTTAAAACACACTTATATTCATAGGTTATTCTTCGAATAAATGAAAATGAATCCTTTTTTTCATATGTAATGATGTCATGAAATATTAATGATACCCATTTCATTTCACGGGTTATTATATGAATGATTATGATCTTATGGAATATGTATTATTTATTACATTATGAGATAGTTGAGACCTATATCTATCTCAAATTCACTGGGTAATGATATATTGTTTTTGAAATCATGATTGTACGTGGGAGGGAATACCATGCCCGAAATAAGAGGGAATCTTTTTACCATAACAAGAGGGTAAAACAGAGGGAATACCAATTCTCAAACATGAGGTTACACATGATGGAATCCCAAGCCTAAAAGAAGAGGAAATTGAAAGGGATTTTTAAGCCTGTGACAAGAGGGTACAATAGAGGGAATCACAAACCTGAAGTAGGTACACATTTTATTTACCCAATATTAACTTGTTATTAAGGTATTGTATGTATGTGTTATATAGTATTTTCTAGGCTTATGTGTATTCCTGAAATTAAAAGTCTAATTCTTGTGTTATGTTGAAATTCATTATGCTATTGATTCATCAGGATTCATGTATTATGAATTACTAGTATTTATACAATATCTCATTCTTATGATAGTTTTATGTTGTTTATGATCCCCAAATTTTATAATAATCTTATCTTACGCATATGTACATGTTATTATAATATATTTCCTTTATTCACCCTTAAATAACTTTCATGCTCACCCATTTCTTATGATCCCTTTCAGTAGGTTGTGTAGAAAACGTTTAAGTAGGAGTACTAATGGGGAAGTTCTATAAGGAAGATATTTCTTAACATTCATAATACTTGAATAATTTGTTTTGTGATTCCAACTACACTAAACTATTACAGTCATCTGACATGTATTTTTGTAATGTGCTAAAAATCATCTTCAATGATGTAATGTCCCAATATGTTAAGCATAAATCGCCATAAAGTGGGCGATTAATAACTTTTATAGAATCAATATAATATCTTAGATATAACATTTATTCATTTATTCTATCATTATTAAATTACATCTAATTACTATGATAAAAATAAGTCACATTACATTGTGAGGTGGTGGTTTTTTATATACACAAGTGAAATTATCGTATTTCAAATTGAATGGAATGAAAAAATTATGATGATATATTAAAATTAATTAGTTAAAATAATATCACAAATTTAATTTAGATGTTGTAAATATATCATTATATCATCCTTTTAAGGTGTTGATAGAAAATGAATAACATATGTTCATGTATTAGTAGACCCACATACATGTGAATGCTAATTTCACAACCCATTTTATAAAACAATAGATTTATATTACTCACTAAAATATCATAAAAAATATTAATATATGGAATAAAATAATTTTATTACATCTTTATTGTTTAATAATAATTTTAGGAGTTTTTTGAAGGAAAAAAATTAAATTCTCAGTTAGGTACATTACCTCTTTTTTAGACAACATCTATTAGTTTTCCCAAAAATTTAACCGTGTTTGAATTATGAAAACACCAACGTATATAGGATTTTATTAGGGATTTAAGGAATTTATTTTTCTATTTAATGGACAATACAATTTGTTTTGGATGTTTTATGATGTGATAAGAGCGAGTTTCCTTTTTTATGTTTGTCGTGCGACACAATTGTAATTTTTGAAAAGAAAATTATGTAGCCATGATTTACACATAAAAAAATAATCCTAGATGTGATATTATAAATAACTGTATAGACAGAGTCAAAATAAGTCCATCCTATGGGTGTCAAACATTTTTGGGTTTTATCCCTTATCTTTTTATTTTAAACCCTAGGTAAACCAATTTTAACATTCTCCATAGTAAAAAAAATTAAGGTTTTAACTTTTAATTAAAGTCAAAAATTAATAACACCGTACTATTTAATATAAAAAATCATGATTCAAAATATTGAATAAATTTTTAAAAATTAATATTATATATTTTGAATAGTTTAGTAAAAAATTAATCCCACAGACGCGATGTGAAAATGTGTTTTCAAAGAGAAAATTCTCAAAACTTTACAATGATTTGATGTCTAAAATCAATATAAAATTGGTTTAGAAGAAATAATATAGATTAATTAATATATAATTGAACTAATTCTACTTTAAATGTTATGGTAATATAATTTTAATGTTTTCTAATTATTTACATTGACTAAAAATTATTAATAAAACATAATAGTTTTCACTATTCATTGAAAAGTTATCATTAAATAAAATTTTATGAAATTCACAAAAAGAAATTTTTTTAATTGTATATTTAAAAAAAATTTAATTTCTCATATAAAATTTCTAAAATTAGTAAAACATATTTTAAAATTCTGTGAACAGAGAGGGACTAGACATCCTTTTTAATGAAATACATTTTAAAAAATATTTTTTTTTCATTCATATGGTTGTTATTATAAGTACTATATATACATAACCATTGAAAATATTCTATACATGTGTAAAATATATAATTTTCATAATTTTTCCTCCAAATTAACATCTAGATTATAATGGTCCTATTTAAAAAATAATATTTTAATAGAGTATATTGTTTCATTTAATCTCAGTGTTGCATAAATTTCAATCTACTAAAGAGATTGAATTTATTTAAAATTAAACATATCCTATTGTCTCATGGTTTTACATTCTATTAAAATAATTCTATTTCTTTTCATAAACACTATTAATGATTTTTTATAGATTAAAATATTGGGGTGTCACATAGATAATCCTTATGATTAACCTATAATTATGTTTTTTGGTCAATGCCATATGTTATACGGTAATGTCAACTTTTCATGAATTGATATAATTTTAATATATTGTTTTAAATTGTTGTTCACTATTATGAACACCAATTTTTATGATTTACAGTGTCAAATAAATAAATTCATACTGGAACAATTTTTAAATGAATCTATCATTAAATTTGGATAATTAAATTTTATGATTTTATATAGATTAGAAGATAGATAATATTAAATTATTGATTCTAAATAAACCCTATAATTTTATAGGATTTATGAAATTAAAGGGGAAATATCATTTTAAATGATAAAAAATGTAGGTTATGAATTAAATCGATTGATGGGAAATGGACCTTAAATCCATCAATGATATAAATATAATTAGAGCTGTAAATAGTAAAATATAGTGGTAATGAAAAATGGGGTTTAACAAATTTTTAAGCGGAATTTTAAAATGACTTGGACTTGGGTAATGTGTTTTTTGAATTAAATTTAAAAAATTTAATTCATTTATATAATATAATTTGGTCTATATAATAGTTACACATTTTTTATAATAGGTAGTAAGGGTCGATGAACATGAATTCATGATTTATATCTTAGTTAATAATTTGTGATAAGGAAATAAAATGCATGTTGGGTAATTATATTATATAAATTAGGGTTTCCTGTAATTTAGGTTGGATAATAAATTCCATTTAAAAATTCAATATATTTAATGTGGAACTATAATTTTGTGGAGTTTAAAGAGATTTCCATATTTTTAACTACAATGATTATAAGAATTCTATATTGTGTAAAGTTAATTGGATTCATATATGTGAAATATTATGGAATTCCCTGATCATCCGATTGAATTATTCTAATATACAATATCTAATATGTATTTGGGTGAATCCACCATTAATTTTGGTAATTTAAATATTTTTCATATTTCCTGGATTAATTACATAGATTTATGTAAGGTGAATTGATGAATGTCGCATAATGATATCTCTATATTTAGATTAATTTATTATGTGTGAAATTCATCATGTGTGATCCTAGGATTCAAATCACAACATTCTTTTGAATTTTAAGTATGGTTGCCTATGTTCATAGTAGTAGTTTGGAACATTCAAATGACAAGGGAAGTCCCCCTAGCATTTTGCATGAATGATTATAAGGGAATGTCTTATTAGGTCATCTAGATTACCTTCAAATATCAATACACTGGTTTCCTTTTTTATACCTTGAAACTAAATGGTCTATATCGTATTTCATGAAAAGAAAAACACATTCACTTGATAATGTTTGTATTCCTCACATAATATGTCACCACAGATCCTTGGATCAGACATTGTGTTGTTAATTTATCTATTTATTTTATATCTTATTAAAATGATTTCAATTTAATATCTAGATTCACCTATTTGATTATTTTTGTATTGGGACATAATTTGTATTGGATTATATATTTAAACTCAAAGTATTCTATAGCCACTAAATAAAATGGGTACTAAAGTAGGGGAATTTATATTTGAATTTTTTTAGGTGAAATCGAAATTTTTTATTCATTTAATCACTTTTATATGGGATGATAGGAGTGTGGTATGATTGATGGAAGTAGGTATTCCAAACAAATAACATGGAGTGGAGTTTATATTCAATATATATTCCCCATTTTTGTGTTTGATCCACCCATGGGGGTCATTTATGGTGTATTTATCATAATCAATAATATAGATTTTTCAAATTATAGTTTTTTTGGTATTTTCACTAACATTTATATTGAAGTTATTTGATATTTTTCATTTTTTCCTTGATGTTATGGTAGTTTTGGTACTTTTAATAGATATTAGAGTCTCCCAATGATATTCTTTATAGAGATACAATTCTAATTGGATTCCTTTTGAATGCGGGGAGGCCCACTCGAGGCCATGCAATGCCAATTGTTCATCTATTTTTCATTATGATCTAGGTAAATGAATTACACCAAGAAAGGTTTTATCAGGGGAAGGCGCAAAATAATGTATATATACAATTTTTTGTATCACAATAAAACAAAAAACAATTAACAAAACCACAACGAAATATTTAGATGGGTGAATCTAGAGGCATCAATATATATTATATTAAAATATTAAATTCTAAAATAACATTATTTATTTTAAAAAATATAATATTATATATAATAAATTATATGCATATCAAAATTTTATTAATAAAATATACATAGAATCAAATGATTGTATAACATCTTGGTAAATTCCATGGAAAAATAAAATCACTTGATGATAATTTACAATACTTATTTATGTTTTTTTGTTAAAAATAAATATAGGGAAAATAAAAAATTTACTGAAATGATAACATAATATAAATTAAATGTAATAAAAAATTCCTTGAATATATATCTTGTGGTGTAACAATAATGGATCACCACTTCATTCCATTAATGCTCATATAGTATGCACTTATCATTACTAACTGTTAGATGGATAATAAAATATCTTATATTATTTTTTCTCATCAATTTGATGATTGAGTAACAATGCACTACCATAAACATATATAATGCCTAATTTTTTATGTGGATTAGGGTAAAAACTATGAATCATTTTTTATTGAGGAAATTTCTTGGGATTTACATTATTTTGACTCATAACAGAGAGTAATAAATTCATACAATATTGATCTTCTAGAGTTTTCATTGCATCCATGCACCAAATATAAAATTAATATTTACCACCGAACCCGCACAATACTATAATTTATTCTGTCAGTTATGTATAGGAAATTATAATATAATAATTTTAAGAATAATTGAACATTGGATGATAAATAAATATTACAATGACATATAAATTATCTAATCACCTGGTATTCAATATATTGTAAAGTAAAAGTATAATAAAATTATTATTTAAATAAAACATGGTGACAAATATTTATTTTTTTCTCTCATAATTTTCGATAAAAAACAAGTTCTATGTTAGTTTTCCAAATTATATTAAAATATGCGGAGGACTCATGAAAATGGTGTTAAAATAAAAAGAACTAATAACCGAAAAATTATTTAGAATCTTGGAACATTTAAATTGCCTCTCCATTACTCCTATTATTTACACATGTTTATCCACATTAATAATAAGAAATTAATAATAATAAAATAGGATCTATTTTAACTATTATCTATAAACCCTATATTTTTTAATTGATTTCATTTATTCATCTTATGCATCATATCCCTCTACATAGAAAACATAACATTATTTCTTCATCATTATAATTTTATCCAATAGATCAATTCCCTAGGATTAATCCATACTCAATATATATTTTTAGAATATTTTTTGTTCCTTACACCCATAATTCCTAGAAAAAAATATATTTTACTCTAAAAGAGTATATTATACTACTACAAGAGTATTAGAAATTGGGAATCAATTGTTTCTTCTTCCTTACATAACAGTACATCAATTTATTTTCTCATGATTTTACCAACATATATGATATATTTTACCTACTTTTTATTATTTTTCATACCTCATTAAATATGAATCAATTAATGAGAGTTTCAAAAAAACATTCATACACGAATTGGAATTTTTTTTCTTTTTTGATGAACTCAAATGAAGTAAATGATCAATTTAAAACTTTTTATTAGTTCATTAGAATCTCGTTATCATTTTGTAAGATCATTCAATATTTTTTGATCTCCCCTCATATTGAGATTGTACATATTTTAGATATATATGATCAAATCCCTTTAACCAATAACATGTCAAGTCCCTTTATAGAATAGAATTTTGGACCTATTCTTCTGATTCATTCTAATAGATAAACCTCTTCAAAATATAGATTTTTATAAGGGATATAACACATAGGAAAAAAGGGTATTTATTGTGATGAAAATATTTAAATTGTTTTTATTTTTTGGATTTAATATCATTATGTATCATAAATATTATATATAAGAAATAATATTTATATATTTCTAAAAGTTAAATGAATTTTTTTATTTTTTTACATAAAATTAATGATTGTATCATTTATATTAAGGTAAAGTAAATGAGAAACAGATTAAATTTAAAGTTTTGATATAATTTTAAAAAATTTGAATGCATATTTTATATATAAATGGGGAATTATTTATTAAGATATATAAATAGAAACATTAAGTTACTTAATAATATAATGCCCTCTATAGTTGGTATTTTCACTCTTATTAAAATAACTAAAAACAAATTTCCTATTTTTGAAAAAAATAAATTCTTACCATATTTTGTTAGAATAATATATTTAAATCATGTTAAAAATTATATAATTTTAATTTTCCATCCAAAATACAAGTAAAATCAATATTTTTAAAAAAATATATTATTTAGAGAAGTTAATTCAAGGATCTATATCATATCCATTACACTACACTATAAATTATTTTATATATATCTCATTGTGTATTTTAAAATATATATCAATATGTACAAAAATATAGGAATATACCCCAAAAATATTTATGTCATTTTATATCATAGCATTGTATAGTTAGTCAAAAAATATAGCAGTTTATAGGTAAAATATATTCATTAATATTATATAAATTGAACCAACATGGTAAAAATAAAAAACATATTTCATTTTAAACTGAAATAATAGATTATATTTTTTCTTATTTCAAAAACCTATTATTGATGGTAAATATTTAAAACATAATCGATAATTATTTATAAGTAATTATATAAAAAAATAATTTAATTTATTTAAATCTTATATACACATTGAAAATATAAACATGATGCAACTGTAATGGATATTTTTCGATTATTCTCAATATAGATTCATAATTACTTTTTTCTGATTTTTTATTTTTCTCTAAAAATTAATCCTATCCATATTCATTATAAATTTAAATTATAATCCATGAATAATTTCAATACATATATTCATATGAGGTAAAAAACATAAATTGAAAAAAAATTGGCTTTCAAATCAAGAAATCTTTTTGAAATTTTTATGGTCATTTTTGTTTAAATTTGTAGAGAATATAGTCATAACTCTTACTCAATAAATCCATCAATTAAACATTAGAATAATTCACATAGTATAAAATTTTTCATAATACAATAGATTTAAAATAAATAATTTTCTTTTCATTAAGAATCATTAGAACCATTATGTTTAATTTCAATTTTTTCCTACTCATCTAAAAAACCTATGAAAAATAAATTAAAACATTAGTTAAAGACAAATATCATACTAAGGGACTTAGAAAAATGGAAAAAAAATCTTATTTTTTCTTTTTTAATATATGAGATCATATAATAGAGTAGTATTTAAAAAAAAATTGTTATCTAGAAATGATTAATATACACATTAAATTATATTAACTATACAATTTATTTTTTAAAATATTTTATAAGAAAAACTTATATTAAAAAATAATCAGGATGGTTTCATTGAATCCTCAAAAACCATAAGTTGTTTTCTTAAAACATACCTTTTAACACTTTATGGGAATATTCATTACATTTAATAATATTTCAATATATTATCTTAATAAATCAAATTATTTCCATGAAATGTAATTTTAAAGCAATCAAAATTCATATAGGTTCCTTGAGAAATAATCTTTATGTAACTCATACATGAAACATTAAAAGAACTATTACAAATGGATTAACATACTTATTCACTTCCAGTTATATTATCTAGAGAACATAATAATTACCTAGTGTATTAGAGATCTATCTCAAGACTAAATATCTTCATAAAAAAATAATTTATGACAATATAATACAATAAACACATTAAATATTTTTGTTCATAATAATGACTAATAAAATATTCTATTTAACTCATATTTGTCATTACATTTTGTCTTAATGTAAAAATAAGGATGATCATCCATAATCATTGAAAATTATTTAACGAAATATAAATTTTAATGAGATTGGGGAATCTTATTTAAAACTCATTATAATTAAGTATTATTAAAATTTGAGATTAACATTCATGATTTTGGAAAATTCCACATATAACATATATGTTAAAAAAAGATCTGCTTCACATTATTGTTAAAATTTTGAACAATAACCCATTTATAATATAATTACAATTAGTTATTAGAAAAGTCATAGATAATGTGAATTTTAATTTAAATATAACATGATAATATATATAATTATATTAATAATATAGATTAAAATTTTAATTTAACATGTTAATGGGTGAAATTGAAGAAAATATTTTGAACATTTAAAATAAGGTTTTTTTCAAAAACCACTTAACACAAGTCTACAATGTCATATATGTTCTATATAACATATATAATGAGATTAAATTAATAATATAATTTAATGATATATTTTCTAGTTTTAATCAATTATATTTAGAATATATATTTTGTTTATTTCAAATACATATTTAATTAAATAATTAGTGATGTCCATGTTAACAGTTTTTATGATGTTCATTTCATACTTTTAAAATGTCTTCAGTGTGTTTATCAAGGCCATATAATTCATTGTTCCATCATCTATAGAAAAATAATTATAATAGGATTTTTATTTATACAAATTAATTAAAATTTTATAATAACAAATGAATTTTTACATAAAAAACGAATCACATTATTTCATGGTGGTGGTAGTACCCACATATGCATGAAAAATATTATCAGGTTTCAGTGGATTAATGATTATGAATATATAGGATATATTTCAATTAAAAATATTAAATTATCACTAATATTATCTATATTAATTCAACTCATCATAACATTCACCCTTTATTGTGGTGATGAATAAATATACATAATAGTTTTTTTAGATGTGGTAGTCAAAATGTGTGGAGGGATACATTCATTTACCATAGGTCAAAATTAGATATGAAAAGGGTCACCATATTTATAATAAAATTTTATTATAATAAATATAATTATAATATTATTTAATCATTAGAAACTTATATATGCATTTTGTAGAAAATGAAATAATACTAAAATAGGTCATTTAAGACTTATATATTCTCCTCAAATAACATCTCCCCCTTTCATCTTAATTAACATTAGGATGAAGTATTGGTGAAATAAAGACCTCTAGGACTTTGAGAGGTATTTTTTAAAGATTTAATATTTATTATTTTTTAAAAAGGCACTCAAAAGGATTGAAGATCAATTTATAAGAGGTTATCTTTTATAAGTGAAGTAATTGACATACATGGAATTACATGAAAGTAAAAATAATACATATTTCATAATCTTTCCATGTGGCACCAATGAACTCCAAATTATACAATAATATATAATTCTTTTGAAATAAACCTATCAAATATAGTTTATAAATATATTTGATATATTTTAAGACTTATGTCCTAGATAAAACACTTTAAAGAAATTTTATCCTTAATCATGATAAATTATAATTTACCATTATAATATAATTATATGCCAAAAATTAAAATAGGCCTTCAAACAATATGTACATTATAATTTAGTATTAGGATTCAATTTTATATGATTCTTGTTTTATTGGATTCATAAATCACATTTAATATAATATTACAAAACACATGAAAATATTTTTTTTGGGAAATGCACAATTTAACAATAATAATGATTTTTTTATAAAAATTAATAAAAAAAGTTTTTTCCTGAATTTTTTTTTGTAATTAAATATTATATTGAATCTATTATACTTATATATCAATATAAAAGATATTTCATCATTGAACAATACCGTAATATATAAATAACAAAAAATATTATTTAATTTGAATGTAATATAGCATGTATTCATAAATATCATGATTGGGTTCCAAAATTTAAAATAATCTCCAAAAATATTATATATAACTAAATAAAAATATCTTTATTTTATAACCACTTGTATAATAGAAGAAATATATGATTTATTGAGACATGAATACTTTTCCATATAGTTTTTGTCTCATTTTAGATGTTTCCCTTATATAGGGGAAACAAATATTTACATTATTTATAAATAAAAACTAAAAAACACATATGATAAATATTTTTATAATTTAAAACTCATAAATTTAAATTTTCAATCAATTTTTCATATTAAATTTTTATATTATATAGAAATCAATTTTAATATAACTATGTAAAACACATTTAGAATAATTGTGAAAGAAATTATTTTTTATGCACAAAATATATATTTTATTAAAATAAATTATGATTATAATTAATATGTTTTTAATTATATTAAATTTATCTAAATAATAATTTTTTGTATTAGAATAAAATTAATAACATAATAGAGGTTTTAGAAAACAATATTTTTTGGAAATAAATAACCAATTTATAAAAATAGGTATCAATATATGTTCAAAAAAAGATAATTTTTCAGAAAATTCCCCATAAATTCTTTTGAGAAAATTATTACTTGATGATATCAAAAATTATTCTTTTTGTTTCAAATTAATTTTTTTAATTAAACATTTTCATAAATCTGTATAACCCATGAAACTTAGTCTAAAAGGTATAAAACTATATTATTTTTTATTGGAATATTATATAATATTCTTAGAATGAATAAAACTCTACAAAATATAATTCAATAATAATTATATTGAAGTAAATTCATATATTAAAAAATATTAAATTTACATACATTCTTCCTCCTTTCCTGGAATTGTTTCATTATAATTTTATACATATCATAACCTTGTGATGATATTTTTATTGCATATAGTTTTCTGTTTCCCATGATGCTTTATCAATCAGATATTTTTTTCCCAAAAATAGAAAACAAGTCAGTCACTTTATTCTGAAATAATATCTATTTGTGAATAATAATATGAACATGTTGTTACTCATAATTTTGTTTCCCTTCAAACCGGAATAATTTGGTACTCAAAACAAGAGATGTATCTCACATATACATTATTAACAATAAAAAATGAAACACATCATTTAGATGAGATAAAAATGGATGTAAAGCTCCATGATATGTAAAGAATCCAACATTCTCCATAAATTTTGTTGTTCTAATAAACCATATTCTTAACAATCCCTTTTTAAAAAAAATACATAACTGTGCTTCGTAGAGATACTATATGAAAAATATGGACACCTCCCCCTAAAGAAGGATCTTTCCTTTGGATATCCACAAAACATTTCATTTGGCATAAGGTTTCCTTCATATTCTACTCAATAACCATGTATTTATCTGAAATGGATTCTACCAATACTCATCCAAAAAAATCATTAACCAACTTCATCCCAACAAGATTGATTTTGACAGATATTTTTATATAATAATTCAAAATTTATCAATATGTACAGATTAATCAAATATCTTGTTGTAATAAAATTGAACTACTGAATTATATTAATCCATTCATTCTTAGTAATACAAATAACCTTATTTAAGAATATATTTACTTTTATAAAAATAATCCTAATTATACTTCAGATTGAGGATGCATAGTTTTACAAAAATTTAATCGAATACAATAAGACATCAGAATGATATTCCAAATTGTAATGTTAAATATGTGATCACAACCAGAAAAAAATAGTGAATCAATTAAATAAGACTATATGACTAAAAGAATTTATTTAAAGCTGAATAAATTTCATATTAAGTTGAATAATAATAAAATGATCTATTTTAGTGAAATGATCAGTAAAACCCATATTGCATTATTACGTCAGGATTTCATTATACATAGATCCAAAAAATCCAAAGATATATTCTAATATTTAAATTAAACCTATAGAAATGATGAACTATCATCCTCACCATCAAATAAATTTTTTATTCAATAAATAAAATAAAGCATGCAAGACCAACAAGTGTAGGTGGAAAATAATGAACTATCCATTTATAAAATTCTTATTCTACTTTCACTTACTGAGAATAAAATAATTTCATGTTAATGTTAGTGATACCTCATTTTATTCTATCCCATAAAAAATTTTCTTGATGGCCACTATAAATCATAGTGGTTTAGGGAGAAAATGAATTTAGAGATATAATCTTCACAAGTTAAATATTTTTTTAACTATTAATCATAATGTACATGTAATATTTTTTATTCCCAAACTACTTATTTTTTAAAGATAAATTTAGGAAACATACCTTCCCTAACAGTTTCAACAATTTACTCTATAAAACTATACTCATTCTGGTCATTTTTATTTATGTTAGACTACGAATACTAAAATAACACATAAAGAATAATAAACTTCATTCTTGTAGAATTTTTATATCAGTATTTAATTAGATATATACATAATGAGCATACTCCATTCAAGGAAAAGTAAATAATTTATTATATTTAAAACATAAAGCACACTCTACCCCATTTTATTTTCCAAGATATTAATTTATAATGTATTCATAATACATAATCAGATATATCCAAATTAATTTATGAATTTTCAAAACTTTATTTGTGAATAAATATATAAAAATCCTATGACTAGTAACTGTTTCACATTTTAGTAAATATAAATGATGCCTCTATATTTTTATACCAAAAATTATATCATCCATTTAATGGTTATGAGACAAAAAATTTAGTTGCTAAGGATTCTATTTTCATGATGAATAAGAAATAACCATATCAATATGCATCAATACAAAACCATGTCCCCTCCACAAAGCCTCAAAAGAGATAAAAACCCCACCATTTCAAGATAAAATAACCAAAAAAATTAGAATTCACTAACTGTATTTTCAATTCATGTAATAATTCATCTCATTAGGTCATCAAGATAGATTTATGTCCATTATTATATAACCAAGATATCATAATAGATAATTAAGAAGTGATTTTAAAAAACTGTTACTATTGACCTGGTAATCCATTAAAATAAAGATATATTGTTACATTTATAGGTGTTGACCACTCTTCATCTTCATTAATTTTTTTGGATAAAAAATTATCTGATATTTATTTAAAATATATAAATGGAATGTAATCTATAGAAACTAGAATTTTTATTTATCAAAACATCCATAAATAATTTCTCATTAATGGTTTGTAAAACCATACATAAATGATTCACATGATCATTATAAATTTTAGACTATATAACGATGTAATCAATAATCATTTCCAATAGATTATACATGAAGTCATGGAAAAAATATATCCATAATCATTATAAATAAAGATATAATTTTTTTGACCCAAGTGGAATAACCACATCCTCATAGTTCCCATACATAGACTAAAACACTATCTTTAGAAATTCATACACCCTTTCGTTTAGCCGAGGGTAAAATGAACATAGGTCGAACATCTAAATTACTAAGATATATAGATCTGAAGAAAAAATTCATTTATATGAGAAAAAAAATATTCTAAACATTGACGATATTCAATTCTCAATAAACAATTCAAAACCTCATATTACTATATTTATTTAAAAAACAAGAATACCCCATGGTTATGATGTTAGATGAAGGAAAAATTTACCAATATACTCTTGTAACTAAATATAAATTCAAAATTTTCTACTTGAGACATTCAATATGGAAGTATTGATATTGGTTTTTTATCAAGAACTATGTGAATACTAAATTCATTCTTCTAACTGGGTATACTACAAGTAAAAATCTTCAATAAATATATCCAAATATCTATTTACTACTGAAATATAACTAATTGGATCAATTTTATTCATATCAATAATTTCTAAAAGTTATCATTACATTTAATCGTTAAATTTTTTTAACCTTTATAGTATTAAATCATATATATCAATTAATTTTATATACATTGTAAACATAATACTAAAAAACAACATCTATCGCTCTAAAATTTATCATAGAATTATTTAAAAAAAATTTAATCCATACCTAGAATAACATTAAACTCTACAAGTGGAATGGATTTTTTTTTCAATTTCCTTCCATTTATGACAAGTTAAATATTTTAAAAGTAATTTTTTATGATAATAATAACACCATTGGTTTTTACCATACATTATAGATTAATTTTAAGAGGTGAAATATTTAATTTTCCACTGAATTAAACGGAAATAATAGAATGTATATATATTAAATAAAAAAATTAAATATGATAATATGAATAAAAAAATAATTAACCTGACACAGTAACATGGGATGATCCAGGATCAAAAAAAGTTATCAAAATTAATTTAGAGAGACCATTTTGTTTGGGATCTAGACATCTTCTATGGTTATTTCATATCTTCAGATGAGAACTAGAATAAAGACCCATTTAATTTTTGTAAACTCAACTTACATACATATATTCATTATTTTAATTAATCAATTCTGTGAACTATTTCATGATAGGAATTAATGACATGTCCAATCAAAACACATTTGAAACATTTCACGGAATTTGTACGACATTCTACAGGGAGATTTATAGCACACTGATGGAATGGTAAAAACATGATTTTTTTACATTATGTTTCTTAAATGGGTTCATCCCCATTACCTACCACATTAATCTCTTTATAGTTATTTTCTCATAGAAACAAAATTATCAACAAACTATATTTATATTAAAATTTCCATTATTTTGTGTGTGATGTTTTTAAATATTATATTGATTATTTTTAATACCAAGTGCTGAGATGATGTGTGATTCTAATGCTTGGGGTGCTTGGAAAAAGTTTTTGAAATATATTAAATATTTTAAATAGCACATGCACATATTTTTCCTTCAAAGGTGGAATAAATCCTAAACAGGTGCCCAGATCAGAAATCGGAGGGCCCAGTTGAGTTCAAAATATTGGTTTTACCCTATGCATGACATAACATTACCCGTTGTGGGAAATTTATAGAAAACTAATGAGAAGTACGTAAACGAATAAAATATATTAAAAAATATTTTATTTTTAATTGTTGCTTCAACGATTGAGACCACATTAAATAGTCATTTGTGGAGAATTTAGAGTGTTAGACACAAAAACCAACAATATATGGAGGACTATTGGAGATTTCTCTTGGAAATCATCTTAAGAAAATGAAGGTGAAAGATCACCGATCAATGATCAATGATCCTAAAATTTGAAATATTTTTTACAATATCAATCAAGATAGATTAATATTTAACAGCTATAAAACAAAATTGAGGTATTCCATGTGATTTCATTTTTATTTCTTCAATGTTCTTAATTTCTATGATGATTTAAAATCAATCAGCCAACATATTTATTTCCAGATTGATCAGATTATAGGATAGGTTTACAAGCAGGTTTTTGTTTGGAGAAATTATCATTGTAATTAATTTTTGATTATTTTTATTACTATTCTATTAGAAAATAAATAATATTGACATGAACATTGATTGAGGTTCATTCCTCTCAATTTATTGTTTTTTCTCCCCATGTTCATTTTTCAATAAGGTAGTTCTTTGTTTGGCCAACAATTATTTGATTTATTGATTAATCAATAATTGTGCATGCATTTCTTGGCACACTGGTCTAATATTATATATCTGGGATTGGTAAGACCCAAAAAAGGGGAAAATAATATGGAGGAAAATGATTTAGACCGCTTTGAAAACCTATGATTTCCAATCCATATGTGTGAATCATGATTTCGAAGAATAGTTTCATTTTTAAATTAGATTCTATAGCCGGAACACATTTCTCATCCACAAAGATACTTGGACTGGGTGGATCCCTGAATCTCAGAGAGATTGGAGATAGATTTCAAGGAAACTATGGTGTGGGAATGAATGGGAGAAATAATAATGGGTTATGGAAACCCCCAATACACATGGCGTGTAGTCCTTGACTACATGGTGTGTAGCCCCCCATATGGATGAATAGGCATGCACTTGTAGAATTACGAAGGAATGAGGTGGAATACAAGGGTCGCCTACATGGTTTGTGTTCCCCTACAGGACAAGGCCTGAATCATTTTTATAAGATACCTTGATTACTAGTACATGGGCACATATACACGGGATTCCACCATGTACTAGCACACGGATTAAGTATTTGGGTGGAACCCTAGATACAGGGACATGGTGTGTAACCCCTATACACACTGTGTTATCTTCTAATTTATCGACATGGATTCAATGCCATGTTTCCTTTATATGGGAATGACCTAGATTCATAAAAAATGGTGTGTAACACTTTTAATCACTGATTACTCTTTCTTACATGGCTTAGAAAACTTTTCCTCAATGACATGGAAAAGTTTCATTTGGAATTATTACCCTTTTTATTTCATTTACGGTATGCATGAATCATTTCATACTCCTAGGAATAAGATAAATCTAGTAGTAATTCATGGATATATTCATTGGAATCCCTTCGAGATACCTATAGTGATATCCTCTATTAATCTCTATACCCTACATGAAATTCGTGGTGTCAACAAGACCAACACTTCCTAGGAACTGATATTACACATAACAGGGTTAAATTAGACCGAGTTCTTTGGTATCACCACATGGACTTGGTTTTGATCCTCATCTATCTATCTTATCTCTTCAGACTATCATTGTGTTATTTCTCCTTACAAGATCTGAAGAGTATTACCTCCGAGACAAATGTCATTACTGCTATCAGAATTAGGAGTGTGTTATCCCAAATGAGTGATTGATGGAATCATAAAGTGGAAATCATAGGGTGAGTATAATATGGTTCTAGTTTACCTCCTAAATTTTGTTCATTGTTTATTATATATGGAAATTATTATATGTGTTTTAGACATATAATATTGTAGAGATGACAATACATTCATTTGTTGAATGAATTTCAGTTTCAGGGTTTACTACTAAGTATTGTTCTATTCACCCATGAATGGGATTTCCCCAAATGTGATGTTTCTGGGGAAGATAATAATCATATTGATAGAGTACAAGGATGACCATGACCAGAAGGTTCATAATTAGACTAGATAGATCGAGGTGTGTTCTTTTAGTTTTCAGAAAGCAGTCCCAATTCCATTTCTTTTGGGATTGACTTATTTTACAGTCTCTTTGTGTTGGTCTTGTATTTGACCATGATTACATTATTTAATTGATGTTGCATTCTAGTAGTGGGATATATATTTAAGAATGCATTGGATGTGAAGTTTTTTTTACATTTCATCATTTTTTGGGCATATAGATGTGTGTGTTTATATAGGAAGATAGGCACTTCCTCTCATTCTAGTGATACACTTACTCAGTTGCAGTCACTATCTCATTACATATTAAGGGTGGGATTGGGGAGTCATGGAATGGGACCCAGTGGTGTGGGTTATAAATAGAGGTAGCATAGTTTGTTGGTTATACCTTAGGACCATGTTTCTTTGATATCAGATTATCAAAATAGTTTTAAGTGTTTGGGATAGGATTTAGGGTTAGGAGTCGAGCTTTTGTGCAATAGAAAAACTATATATACACCAGGGCCATGATGACCTACATTTCTACCGGGTATATGAGAAAACAAGTAGTCAGGAAAAACTAGTGCATGCATCATATAGTAATGGGTTGTGTTTCAATTTCTTGTTTTAGTCATCTCTCCATATACACTAATTAACCAGGGTACATCATGTTAACATTAAGGATTCCTCCACAATGTATACCATTTAGGGATTATCATATTGATCCTAAGGATGATCCCCTGAGTGATGAGGATTAAATAAAGGTACATGTTTCTAAGATATTACCTCCAGGTGGTGAACTATCCAAACAAATTTTAGAGCAACATGTAGTACACATAGTACCACTAGACAAGGAGCATATTCTTTGTGTGCTTTAGCAACTTCAGTGGAAGAGTCTCCCCATGATATGAGGAAATCCCAACCCATAGTTGGCTGATGAATTATTTGAGGAGGTGAACTATGTTTTCCATTTAGTCAGGACATAATTAGATCAGATGGTGGCCCTGGAAAAAAATCGTTTTCTAAGTCAGCAAGGTGATAATGGGGGTTTTTTACCATATATTATGTCCAGGAAACTCTTTCACTGAAATTGTTTGAGTGTCTCTTAATATAGGAGTTCTCAATAGCTATGCTGAGGGATGTATATATCATGTATCTTTTGAAACTTGATCAGGGAAGCAAGGTTGTAGTTAACTATTCATTGAGGTTTATCAACCTATCTATGAAGAATATGTTTATAGTTAGAGATCCATCTTTTGTGGACCATACCTTGTACTATGGTCTACATAAAAACATCCAATCCAGTGTTATCACTTTTTTAATTCCTACATGTGACGATTTTTTAGAGTGTGTTTAGTGATAGATAGTTTCTTGGTAGAGGAGATATAGCTAGTGGTTGTCAATAGTGGGAAAGCATGAGTTGATACCTCACTAGATGGGAGTCAGCGTAAGTCATAGAGACATGTATGTGGGATATGCTTCTAGAGGAGGTGTCAAGGAAAAGTTTCATTATTTTAAAGATAATTGTGTTGGCCGAGTAATCCCATAAAGATTCATTACTAATCATGTGATGGTGGGGGACATCTTTCCTGAGATTTTCTGACCTTCCTTACAAAGGATAGAAAAACCATAGATGGGATTCAGAGGCAGAGAAAGTAGTAGGATCATATAGTTTCTCATGTTTTAAGATAAGGAAGAGGAGATGTTAGATAATTAGGATTTGGTCAATATTTTGACATATTACCACTAACACCCCCCTGTGGTTCACACCAGGCTCAAAGAGCTAGAGGATATGGGAGGGGATAGATACATGTGGTCAAATATTATAATCCAAAGGCTCTGATAATGATACAATGTATGATATTTGTCATTTCTATATTATATATTGTAATTAAATGCATGGGATATATCCATTCCATTCTCAACACATATATTGTTCAATACATAGATATTATGGTTGAACCATTGACTCAACCAATACATTTTGAGACCCTTACTAGAGAATACTTGGTGATCACAAACATATGGAAATATTGTGATCTGAATCATGTAAGATTTAATATTAGTGGGTATATCCTTGTAGTAGCATCAAGGGAATATTATTTCATTTATTTTATGGGCTGTTTATCCATAGTTCTTTCTCATATTGACTATTTTAGAGGAACATAACATTATGTACATAGTGACAGAACCAAGTTTTAATTTTTTGGTGAAATGGAAACCCAATATGTGAAGAATGGAATCATTTATTGGTGGATAAATATTATTAATTTTTTATATGGCTCTGATGAACCTTGGTATAGTGAATGTCATGTGTTTCCATTTTCCTAATGTTGGGGAAGAGTACGAGGACTTTTTCCGTGAAGTTGTTCTAGGTTTACCTCATCGTCAACAGCTATTTTTCCTCATTGATCATCTCCTTTATACGGAACAGATATATGAACAAACATATTGGATGGATCCTATAATGCATCACAATATGAGGGTTCAGTTAGAGGAATTATCAAGTAAGGGAATTTTTAAATCCTATGTTTCACCCTAGGTAGCCACAATTTTGTTTTCCAAAATAGAAAATTGGATCGTGAGGTTGTGTGTGGAGTACTAGTACTTGAATATAATTACTATGAATAATAAGAATCCACTACAAAGTATTTTTTAACTCACTAATCAGTTGAGAGGGGTATAATGGTTCAAAAAGGTTGAACATAGACTAGTATATCAGTACTTACGAGTAAAGGATGTGAATATACTGATGATGACATTCAGATTTATCTATAGTAACAATCAGTACTTAGTGATTACATTTGGTGTGAAGAACTCTCCAGTAGTGTTTATGATATTCAGGAACTAGAACCTATAGACGTTCTTAGACCAGTTCGTGAAATTATTCATCAAATATATCATTATTTACTCAGTGTCTGAGGAGAATCACACGAGACACATAAGATTAGTTTTGGATGTACTCTCAGTGATCCAGCGTTATGGAATACCATCGATGTGTCAATATTGTATACCCGTGGTCCACTTTATAGGACATTCTATCTACACAGATGAAGTGGTAATAGACCCACCCAATATTGAGGCAATTTTATCTTTGGATCCACCCAAGATATTAATGGAGGTGAAAATCTTGATTGGGTTGGAAGGATATTACCTAATATTGATACCAGATATATATATAGTATCATCACCCAAGAAATATTTTAATCAAAATAGTATTAGTTTCATATGGATAGAGATGTGTTAGCAGGATTTTAGTAGTTTAGATAATTTTTTATGTGCGATTCAATCTTGATAATGTCAGAGGTGGGTTTCAAATATATAGTGGTATTCAATGCATCCATAACTAGACATGGTTGTGTTCTGATGAAGAGGAAAGCAATGATAAACTATGGAACAAACTTTTTGAGACCACATAATCAGAACTATGCATCCCATGATATTGACTTTGTAGTGGTAGTATTTTCATTAGGGATTTGGTGAAACAATCTTATGGGCAATCCATTTATCATTTAATCCGATAAAAAGAGTCTTAAGTATATATTCTGTCAGAGTAAACTAAACTTGGGACATAGATAATGAATAGAGTTCATAAAATTTTATGACTTGGAAATTTCCTATACTCCTTGTAAGGGGAACATGGTAGTCAATTATCTCAGTACGAAGTCTATTCAAAGTAGTTTAACAAGGCATAAAGAAGTTGGGCTCACTGAAGTTATCCTTTGTGGATGGGGATAGAGGTATGTACTTGTAGTTGATAGTTGTCAGACCTCCAATCAAATAATGATTCAGGGATTCCCAACATAGGGATACAAAATGCGAGGCCCAATGTTCCTAGATATCCATAAGGCATAATCTTGATAGACATTAAAGATGTAGGGAGGACATCAATCTTTTAAAAAGATGCACAATTTTACCAGTGACATTGTTGGAAGAGGTTCTATGAAGGATTCAAAATTACCCTTTGGATGTACATTAAGTTGTGGAAAATATGTATGAGGACCTCTGATGTAATTTTTTGTGGTTAGGGATGAATAAAGAAGTTGTAGAATTCGTCTCTAAATCACATAGTTTTTTGAAATTGAAGGATGAACACCATGTTGTAGTGGGTTTGACCGAACAAAATGTGGTGCTAGAATGAAAGTGGTATAGAATAATTATGGGATTTGTGATGGTCTAAACATGATTGTCTTGGGGAAATATTATATTAGGGTGATTTTGGATCAACTCACCATGTTACCACACTTCCTAGCTATATAAGAGAAGTGTTCAGTAGAGAACTTAATGTGCCTCTATATTCATGATATAGACCGAATTCTTGGAGTCCCATATATGATTGTTTCAGATATTGATGCTTTCATTGCATCCATGATGCGGAATTAATAATAAAAGGTATTTGGGACCCAGTTACAGTTGAGCATAGTATTTCCTCCCTAAATTGATTTCCAGATTGAGTAGAACTTTCATATTATAGATTAAACACTATGAGCTTGTATATTGGGATTCACCCATCGTTGGGAAGATCACCTACCACATGATGAGTTTTAATACAAAAAAACTACAATTCAACCATCGATGTGGCACTATTTGAGGCTTTGTATGAGCCAACCTCCAAGTCACCATGTTGTTAGACTTCCCCTGGAGAGTTAGTACTCGTGGGCCCGGAGATAGTTATTGCTACAAAAGAGAAGGTGTAGGTCCTACAGAAGTGAATGAGGACTACATAGAACCATCATAAGTCTAATGCTGACAGGAAATGAAAGCCTTTGGAGTTCATTGATGGATACAATGTGAACCAATGGGTTTCACCTTGGTTTTCATTACATATATTTGATGGAGGTATAAAGTAATCTTTGTGGGCCATTTGACTATTCCAGATACATTATATTGTGGGAGAGATGGCCAGCCCTTTTGTAACACCCCATGTAAATAAAGAATATGAAAGTTTTATATTTATCCATATTTGTTAATAAAATATTAATATTACTTTAAAGGGGATGCTATGCTCGATGGCATACCCAATACGCAACAACGAGTTTCTTGGGAATCTTACGTTGCAATCTAATAATAAAATAATATTATTTTAAATGGTAGTTAACGCCTAGCTGTTGTAATGGAAGGAATGGACAGAACTAACTACAAAATTATTATATATGTTTGTCAAATATTATTACTCTTTACAATAAATGTTAGATGATTAAAAATGTGAATGAATCCAATTTTAAGCGTAAACATTCTAATATTCTTTAAAATTTCGATTAACCGCCTTTTGATGGAGAACCTCTTTTAAATCCAATTTTGACAATTTTATGTGTTATATTTGACAAAATAAAATTATTATTTAGAATTGAGACATCAAAATATACTTTGTGTAAATTTTTGGTATCTTTCCGATTAAGTTAATTTTTTAATGAATAGTGTAAAATGTTTTATTTTAATTCAAAACCTCTTTTTAATCTAATTTATTTATATGATTAGATTATCTTTTGAATTATTTTTAAAGTAAAATTAGAATATATTTTTACCATTTAATTCAATAGTGGTCGTTGGAATTAATTTTACTTTGAAATAGGACTTAAACTAGTGTCAATCTTTTGATGTTTATTGTTTCATAAAACCACGCTATTTGCTCTGACTGCAGGAATTATTAAATTAATTAATGAAACTTATATGTTTTGAATTTTTTAAAATAGAATTCATTTTTGAATTCGGAATATCAAATATATCTTAGGGTGAAGTTTTTCTATTTTTCTAAAAAACTTCAATTATTATTGAATAGTGAAACCACTAAGTGGTACTTAAAAAACCGATGTTTCGTTTAAATGAAATATTACCACCTATGTGTTTTGAATTTCAAAAATTCTACATGCATGGTTGTCATTAATAAGTAAAATGTGGTTCAATGGGATTAAAATATTTTTTTGGTGAATAGTAACTTTTAAGTTTTTTGTCGTGATTAGCGGTAATTTATGTAGTTTAAGGTAAAAAAATGTTTTAATAATATGAGATGATCTTGACACATGTCCTACCCTTATTGGATGTGTCATGGCCAACCAAGAAAATCCATGGGTCAACTTGGGGACCCCATGGAGCCACTTTGGAAGGAAAATGACATTAATATCTTTTTATTTAATGTTAAAGTAAAAATGTCACAAACATGTGTCCTTTTACTAAAACAATTTTTAAGTGGGGTTATACAGGTCAGATGTTTGACTATAAATAATAATTGGAAAGCTAAAAAAATTTAATACATCATAGAAGTGTTTTTTATAACTATAAGACATTAAATATATTAAATTATTGATGTCATCATGATGATGCAGTGATTACCTCATTATTTAACGATTTAAATAAAATGAAAAGATAATGTAAAATCTAAGACCTGCACTTGTCAAAAACCTATTGGATGTGTATAGTTATAACCCTTATCCCATTTTCCTCTAATTATATCAATGTGGGACCTTTTAAATCCGAAACTCCTTTTAAAATAAAGTAACATTTTTTTACTTTCGAAGAGTTCTCATCCTCTCCTCTTATAAAAGTCCCCCACCTCTACCACTTTACACACACCTCTAAAGCCTTTGTATCGGCCAAAACCTACCCATTTAATCTCTCCACATCCCTATCTGCATCATTTAAGCCTCACTTTGGGCAGAATCCTTTCCAAGGAAGCCTTTGTGCTTAAATCAAAGAGAGTTACCCATTTTAAAGGTAGTGTTTTCTCTTGTGTTCTTATGTTTTATTTTGTTTCTCCAACCCCCTAAAATCTTTTTATTCTTTCTTTTGTAACAATAACAGTATATTCAATATACTAGGATGTTATTATGTGATTTATTAGAGCTAAACATACACACACCTTCGTCTAATGGTTAAATAACATACTGTTTATGTGGTTGGCGATTTTCTGCCTCATGAAATGATGATTTTTCAATATTCGTTTAACACCATTAAAGGAGGCCATTATTATGTCACTGTATTTTATATATGATAAATATGGTATTTATGTTTACTATATTCTTCTGTATTTTATATTTAAAACATACATTTATTCTTTTCATGTTGTGCAAATGCGATAATTTCATATGAGGAAGTGTGGACTACCGCCCCCTCAAGTGATGTGACTCGTACATGCAATACATGGAATGTATAAAGAATGAAATTAATGGACATATGTGACCTATATAAAATATATATTATACTGGAATTATAATATATATATATATCATTTAGTTTTAATTCCATTAATATGACAAAAAAAATTAATGTAGCGTTCATGCGTACACACGGCCTACCGTCTCCATGAACGGTGCTTTTCATTTTTTTATATCCAAATGATATGGAATAGTATAAAATGAATATTTACTGGATATATATGATATTTTAACCATTAATACTATTCTGGAAATTATTCACATATAACTACATGGTAAATCATTTTTCAAACAAGTTCATTTTTGACTCATTTACCAAACATCGGCAAAAACGTCTGATATGAACTAACATTATTAAACAATTATTGTAACATTATAATATGTGATATGAACTGAATAATAATATTTAAAGGAGTTCCTTAGTAAATTATAAATTTACCAATGTTTATTATTCAGGAATATAAAGAAACGAACAAGACAAGTCAGACTTGAGGTAAGGGATCCTACTCCTCTCTTTTCAAGTACACTCTTTTATGTCATTACTTTTAAGCTCATATTTCCTGTGTTTGGGATGTTATTTTATATTACTATTAATGTAATTTTTATGTTCATATGATGAGATACCCTATTCTATCTCATCAATCTATTTTGGATGTTTTGAGTGGCGCCGTTAGGCTGCTGAATTTTCGTAAGAGATCTAACCCCTCTCTTTCTTTTTAAGTACTCTCCTTTATGTCACTTCTTTTAAGCTCCACTTTTTTATGTTGGGGGATGGTATTTTATATTCCTCTTTCGGTAAACTTTATGTTAATATGATGAGAGACCCTATTTTATCTCATCAATCCATATTTTTATGTTTTAAATGGCACTGTTAGGCTGCCGAGTTTTCATAAGGGATTTTTCATCTCACTTTTATTCCCCTGAGATTTATGCTACATTTTCCACAATTTCCTTTGAGTGGTATATGTACTTCCCATTATTTTACTCATTGTTTAATATACTTTCATTAATGAGTATTTACATCAATGTTTTATTGTCCTTCTTTCACGGGGTGTATGTTTCGAAAGAT
Organism: Viscum album; assembly: GCA_963277665.1. NCBI lineage: Eukaryota > Viridiplantae > Streptophyta > Magnoliopsida > Santalales > Viscaceae > Viscum > Viscum album. The sequence continues at coordinate 651,779,415 of OY728119.1, forward strand.
ACCCATGTCGGTAAGGAAACCTTTCACCCTCCTCTTTTTTAAAAGACTTCTTTTGTTATGTCTTTTAATTCAAATAATATTATGTTGTGATATGTTCTTCTATATCCTTATTGATTTAAATTTTATGTCCAAGTGACGAGATACCTTTTTTATCTCTCATCAACTCATTTTCTAAATTTTGTAGTGACGCTATTATGCTGTCAAATTTTTGCAAGGGAACTTCTTAACCCAATTTTGATTCTTTGGGATAAACTTCTACTCCTTGAATATGTCGTTCTATGAATATGTGTGAATAACCTCTGATTTTTTTACACTTAATATCCACTTTTATATCGTGTATTAGTTTGGCACACATATTTACGTAATTGATTTATCCTTAATCCAAGGATACCGTTTTTTGTAAAAGACTTCATCTCAATCTCCATTCATTGAGGCATATTTTGTTTTATACACAACCTTCTTTTATACGATGTATAAACCCCTTTGCCTTTTACGTTTTTCCAAAAAGAAATCTTTTTTTATACGAAGATTTTTACTAAATGACAAAAGGGAATGCTTTTGTCGTACGTATGCGGCGACAACAACTTTTCCACCGCCGTGACCATTATTTGAGTTTCGGCTTCCTCTACAAGCCATACCATTTTAAAAAAAATACCATGTTTTACTTTTCTTTTATTTTGGTATTGAAAATGGTTTTCATAATGTTTTTATATCAATGTGTTGCATTGATATCTTGTGATTGAAAAGTGTAAATGTTATGTTTCCTTTATGCATGTTTTATGTGGTATGATTATGTTATAGTTCTTGGGCATTGTTATGAAGATGGGTGGTTCCGTGAAAAACTAAGGGCGGGTGATCCTGATATAGCTCTCTAATGCATTGGGTAACGCGAAGGGGTTAAATGTTAATGTTTCTCTAAAGGGATTTAGGGAATATACTGTTATGGGTATGCCAAACGTTACCAAGACGGTTACTCCCTACGTAATAATTTTATGAATGCCTCAAGTTACCTTTATGTCTTATGAATAATATGATTTATTCATGATTTTATGGGGTATGTTAAAGTTCTTATGTTTTATGGGTAACATATGATTTCATTCTTATGTATACATGTACACATGTTTCCTTTCCATATTTTTATATACCTTACTGAGATTTTTATGCTCATCCCATGTTTTTGAAATGTTTTTCACAGATCAAGGGAAAGGTACATGATAAGATGATAGTGTCAAGGAAGTGTCAAGAAAAAATCCATGTTTTATTTTAAATATGTTTCCGTTGATGGGGAAAAATGAGTACTATCTTTTATGTAACAACTATTTTTAAATGTGGAATGTAATTCATGATTTGTGATCTAATTCTCTAAAACTCTATACCTGAAAAGATCCTCAATGTGAATTATTCATTTAATTCAAAATTAAGTAAGGTTTAAGGCTGGGGCCTTATACCTTTAAATCTACCTCCATAGTTATACTGGTTGTATGTTATATTCCAGGTTTCATAGATGATGAGATACATGCATGACCCATCACATGTTGTCAATAGGAGAGAGCTAGACAACAAGGATGGATCATACTTTATTGAGTACCCCATAGAAATTGGGGATCTACAAGAGGGGATCTTTCATTGGTGATCGATTCCTTTGGTGCATGTTCGATAACAATGTGGGTCTCATCAGGAGAGAACATGGAGGAAAGAGACTTAGATTCATGCTCAATAGCCACATTTTTTTGAGTAGCACATGTTTTGGAAATGTAGGGATGTAAATCATAATGTTTGGGAGAATTAAGTGTCTTGTGTTTCCCATGTGTTATTTTTAAATAATATATGAGAATTTGACAATCACGAGAAGGATGGAGATCTCGAGAGTGCTGTGGCGAGAAACCCTATTCTCTTCCCTGGTTTCGACCTAATCTTCATTGATGGCTGGTTTCGATCCGTAGTGGGAATCCACCCCCTTGGCTACTCCGATAACCCTAGATGATGGATCATCCAAAATCAAAGTGGGAAATCTTGAGGTTCCACTTCGAACGTTACCTGTCTCCTTCCGCAATACACTTAAAGGATCAGATCTTAGTAACGTGAAGGAGGATAGACCTCCACTCTTTAAAAATCTAGAGGATGGTGGCTTCTCCATTGATGCAGATTTTGAAGCGCTGAAGCAAAGGGAATCATTGTGAAAATACTCAGTTCTTGGTGGTGTCACTTAAAACACAGGTGACGGACCCTGGTCTCTAACAGATATCAAAAACGGAATTGCACATAGCTGGGATTCGTCCAAATGGAAGATGATCCCCATCGGTGAAGGAAATTATCACATACTCTTCAACTCTCAGGAGAAACTAGAACAGGTTTATAGATTAGGTAATATATATCTTAAACCGGGACTCTTTAGAATTTCTGATTGGGATGTCTCTTTTAATCCTCACACGCACCTGAATTCAAAGGCACAATTCTGGATTCGAATTCATGGTCATAACTGGTTCTTTTGGCACCCTAAGATCTTAAATGACATAGCCTCCTTTATAGGTTCTCCCATTAAAATTGATCATATAACGTTGAATGGAGACCTTGTACTTTTTTCTAGAATCATGGTTGAGGTGAACTTAGCTTCATAACTTCCTTTTGTCATAACCTTCAATGATCCCAACTATAGTACTGATATTAGGATAGAATATGAAAGGAAACCTCCTTTTTGTGAGGTTTGAAAAATTATAGGGCACAATCTTGCTAACTGTAGAGTGGTTAGAAAGCAAGTTGACCCCCTATAACAAATGATTGGAATGAAATCAAAAATAATAAGAAAGGAAAATCTATTATGGATAAAACTGACCTCTCTAATATGAAAAATGATGTATGGGTCATGAACTCTAATAACTTTTCCTCCCGTGAGGGGAAATCATGGGGAAAAATAGTGGAAGAAGAAGAAAACATGGTGGATGAATCTTCTAACAACCTACAAGTTAATGGAATTACTTATGATAAAAATAAGCCCCCCATCTCCAACCTTTTGAATTCTAATGATTCTGCATATAATGCCTCTACTTCGAAGGTGACCTCTTGCCGGAACATTGAGAATTTTGGCACTGCCTCTATTCTGGATGAGGCTGGGACAAATTTCAAAACACTGAATGTTCCAGGGAGCCAGTAAGAGGAACTCTACAATCTATATGACTCCACTGATTTTCCTGGTAACATGGAAACATCATAAAAAAAAGGTAACAAAGTTATCACTCTGCATGATTCTACTGATAAAAGCAATGCTACTACCTCTGTAAACTCTAATATGACTGCTTAGATTAAAAATTCTATTTCTGACATACATATCAATGAGAACCTCAATACTGTTCCTACAGAAACTCTTTCTGATGTTCATGATAATGCTGATAAAACCCATATCATTGTCCCTAAAAAATCTAATATGATTGATCAGGCTATATGTTCTGCTTAAAACATGAAGATTGAGGAAAATGTCAACAATGCTCCTATTTAATTGCTCTATAATTTGCATTTTCCTAACTCCTCTTCTACTGATAAATCCATGCATGTCTTACTTTGATCTGGTTACCCCCACAGTGAGGTATCCACACCTCCTTTGGGGTAGTAGGACCATGTATCTAGATAGATCCACCTATTTACTCCTGCTGCTCTCCCTAGAAAGAAAATGCTGGTTGACTCCCACACTCCCTTGGCTAAATCCCCTAAACATCTTTTTCCTAAACACAAATCTTCTCTGGACTCAACTGGAGCACAATAACCTAATGTTGTTCCTTCTGAAATTTTGCCTTTCTCCATGACTATTAATGCTAAACCAACCTCAATGGAACCTCCTATTCATGAAACAGATCCAGAACACTCTCAGAACTATTCTACCCGACCTATAACTCTTGCTATTTCTGATTCGGTTTCTACTGTTATGCCTGCTAAGGTTAACTCCTCAACTTCCAATGTCAAATAAATTGAGAAAAAATGAGAATCTACTTCCCCCCCTCATGTTAGAAGATCTAAGAGTATGAAGGATTCCGGGATGTCTAAAAAAGGGGTTCTAACCCAAAACATAAGTAATAATGACTCTCATATTTTGGAACTGTCAAGGCATTGCCAATAATGAAACCTTCACAACTCTTTGGAGGCTCTTAAACACTCATAAACCTCATCTGTTTTCCATCTAAGAAATCAAAGTCAACTTCAATTCTAATTTCATGAGACTTGGCTATCTTCATTACAATTTCTTAGGATCCTGCAAAAATGGTCCTCTGACGGACTCTATGTGGATCTTTTATCACAATTCCATGCAAAACATCAATGTTTTTAAAACCACTGAACAACATTTCACCTGTGATTTTATCTGGAATGATCAGCACATTGTTTTCATTATGGTTTATGCCAATAATAGGTATCAGCAAAGAAGGAATCTTTGGCATGATCTTCTTGACATGGATAACTCTATTCAAGATCCGTGGGTGATTAGTTGAGACTTCAATGCTATTCTTAGTCCCACTGAAACAATTGGACCCTCACATCATTCTATATCCACAAGAGAATTTAGATCCGCTATTGAAGATTGTAATCTCTTTGACGTTAACCTTACTGGAGCGAAATATACATGGTATAGAAGACATTATAATAAAACAGTTTCCAGTAAGCTAGATAGGGCCTTTGTTAACGTGAAGGCCCTTGACATTTGGGATAATGTCTCTAGTATAATGCTACCCAAACTCAATTCTGAAAATCATCCCATATTAATAAGCTCCATTTCTAATGAACGCAGAATTCCCCTACCTTTTAAATTCAACAATTCTTGGTCTTTAGACCTTGACTGTGTCACTTTTATTAATAACACTTGGAATTCTATGAATCATCATCATGAATTTTTGGCTGTATTTTCAAAATGAAAATCTTAAAACAGGCCCTTAAATCCTGGTTTAAATCCAATAGCTTTCAAATGGATTCTGACATCACCTCTCTTGAATATGTGCTTAATCAAATCCAAACTTGTAGCACCAACTCTGATTTTAGCCTTGACCATCAACTGGAGGTCAATACAGCTCTTAAGCTAAAAACTTTTCTCACCATTAAGGATAACATTAAGAAACAAATATTTAAGACTAAATGGTTGGCTGATGGGGATAAAAATACTAAGTTTTATGACTCTCTTCAAAGAACTAGAAAATCCAATCATCCTCTTACCAAACTGATTCACAATGACTTGATAATTGTCTCAGAAGAGGCCATCTCAAATCATGTTTTCTCTTACTTTAATGACATTTTAAATGGACCTAAGATCAACATTGATCTTAATCCCAATATTATTCCCTTAATAGTGGATGAGAAAGACAATGAATATCTATTATATATTCCATTGGATAATGAAATTAAAGACACCGTCTTTAGTTTAAATCCAGATAGTGCCCCTGGACCCGATTTTTTTAACAATGGTTTCTTTCAAAAACACTGGGCCATCCTTCATTCAGATGTTTGTAAACTGGTAAGGTTCTTTTTCACTCACAGATCTCTCCCTCAGGGTATCAATGCTAAATTCTTCATGTTAATACCTAAGGTTGAAAATTATTCTGAAATTAATCAATTTAGACCAATTGATCTTATCAATACCCTCTACAAGATCATTACCAAAATCATTGCCAACAGATTGGTCCCGATTTGCAACAAAATTGTTTCCTGGAATCAGTTTGTTTTCGTCAAAAGCAGATCCATCCAAGACTGTATTTGTCTTGCCTTAGAATGTACCAACACCCTTAATAAAAAAAATAGTGGGGGTTGTGTTTCCATTAAACTTGATATTAGAAAAGCTTTTGATACCATTGATTGGGGATTTATATTTAGCGTCTTGAAAAACTTTGTTTTTCATGAGACTTTTATCAAGAGAATCAAGACTTTATTTCAATCTACTATCATTTATATCTTGATAAATGGAACCCATCGCGGTTTTTTCAAATGTTCTAAAGGTGTTAGACAGGGAGATCCCCTTTCGGACATTCTGTTTGTTATTGCAGAATATTACTTTAGCAGACTCATTCATAATCTGGTTGATCAAAATCAACTTAAACCCATTCAAGCTGCTAGAAACCTCAATGTCCCCACTCACATCCTCTACGCTGATGATATTATCTTGTTTCTAAAAGGAGATCAAAGAAACATTCAATTCCTTAAGCAGGCTATCTCTCATTATGAGAAAATTTCTAGACAAACCATTTCCTAGAACAAATATCATATTTTCTTCAAAAAAAACTTTCCTGTTAAAAGGAAAACTACTCTCACTAATAACCTTGGAATTAAAGATGGTTTCTTTCCCTTCATGTACTTAGGCGTTCTAATTTTCTTTGACCATCCTAAATCATGTTATTTCTCTAATATCACTGATCAAATCATCAATCAACTCTCTACTTGGAAGGGGAAAACCCTTTCCATGGCTGGTAGAATCTGTCTTGTCAAATCAACCATTATCTCAAAGTTGGTTTACTCCCTCATGATTTATAAATGGACCACATGTACTTTCAAGAAAATTAATAACTATATAAAATTTTTCATTTGGATGGGATGTATCTTTGAAAGGAATCTCGTCAACATCCCATTGAAGACCTGCTGTAAACCTCTTGATAACATAGGCATTGAAAAAAAAACTTAAAATTCTTTAACGATTCCTTGCAAGCGAGATTCACTTGGAGTCTCATTAATGGAAAATCTAAAGCCTCTAAAATTTTAAAACATAGATTCCTAAATAAAAATTTAAAAATAAATTTTAATTTCATTAACTCCTTGATCTGTCCCACTATTAGAAACTCGTATCAGAAGAGTATGGCTAATTCTAGATGGATGGTCATCCATGACTCTAACATTAATTTCTGGTGTGACAACTGGATGGGTAATCCATTGATATCCTTGCTTCCACCTAATAAAACTTTCGAAGACACCATCCATACTATTAAAGATGTTATACATCTTCATAGGCATGATCTCCCTAACAACATTTCTCTGATCATTGAGAATTACACTTTCTCTAATTCTGGGGACTTCCTTGTTTGGGAACCTGCTACTAATGTCATCCTTGACTCGAAAAACTTATACATGCACAATTTCTCTGGAAATGAAACTAATTATAAATTAGTGAGAACCTTCAAAAAGACTTGGATTAGACCATATAGTTTCAACCTTATTTGGTGCATTTCTCACAATATATTGCCAACTAAAACTCGTCTTCAACCCTTTGGCATTCAACTATTCTCTAAATGTCATTTTTGTAATCAGCACAAATAGGATTCTGATCATCACTTTTTTTCTTGTGCTACAGCCTCAACATTATGGAACTACATTTTTGAGTTATTTAATTTCTCATGGTCCTTATCTGACCCGATTTTTTTACATTTGAAGAAATGTACTAAACATAAAGCCTCTCAGCAAGTTAAAATAATTTTTCTTGCAACAGTGGCGGAACTCCTGCATGAAATCTGGTGTGTAAGAAATGATCTTATCCATAATAATCACTCATTTAGTCTCAATGCAGGAAAAGATCTAATTCTCATTGTGATACATGAAGCTACCTCAATTCAAATAGACTGCTGCAGCAATTATATTAGAGACTTCGAGGTCCTCAGAAGTACCTGTGTCCCAGGTATTTTCCCAAAGACTAGGAACCCCTTTAAAGTTTTTCGGCATCCTTCGATGCTAGGTTGGATTAATCTAAATGTCGACGGTGCCTCAAAAAGAAATCCTGGACCTGCCAGCTGTGAGGACATTTTTAGAGATTCTGCTGACCAGTGCCAGGGTTGCTTTTATAGTGGGTGTGGGATTGACTCATCCCTTGAAGCGGAGGTTCTAGGAGTCATCCATGATGTTGATTTTGCACTGAAAATAGGATGGTAGAAACATTGGATTGAAATTGATTCTACCACCATTGTTCAAGCCATTGGGAATGGAGTCATTCATCTCTCCTGGACGCTCACTACGCTTTGGATGAATTGCCTGAATTCGCTACAAGAAATTGACTACATTGCCACACATGTCTTCCGTGAAGCGAATGCTGTTGTTGATGCCATTTCCAACAAAGGTGTTCACCAGATCATGACTTGGCTGGATGCGCTGCCAGCTAATTTATTTCACCTCTTTGAAAGAGATTGTAATAAGATCCCATCCTTTTGACTCATGTAATCTTTTGATTCATTAAATAATAAATAGTTCTTCAGTCCTTGACCGAGGAATTTCCAAATTTTTTTTATCAAGACCAGGCATTGAGACATCATGCAATTTTGAATCCTGGAGTCTTAGAATAAATTTATGAAATATATTAAATATATTAAACAGAACACGAATGAAGTTTTTATTAAAATTTTTAATAATTACTAAAATGTTTCATAGATCATAAATACAAGAATTTAGTTGAGTTCTTGATGGAAATTTACTATAATTGTGACTTGAAATTAGCTGGAATGGGTCATTTGCAGAAAAGTTTTATAAGGAGAATAAAATAATTAAATAAAATTATTTTATTTTGAAATTTTGATTGTGCGATTGAAATTTCTTTAAATATATGATTGTGGATAAATTATAAAGTTTTATTCATAACCCTAGAACCTATAAAACACCGTTGTAGAGGAACCATTGTAATCCCCTCAGGAGAAAAATGCAGACAAATTTTGGAATGATAATCGACGATCCTTAGATTATATAGATCATACCACCGATAATGAAAAAGGATTATTATTAATCAGTGGCCAAACTAAATTGAGGCAGGGCATGTGTTTTGATTTCTATTTCTTATTTATTCATAATTTCTATTAATAATTAAAATTAACCAATGAACATATTGATTTGTGGATCGATCACATTTCGCAGTGGGTTTACTTGTGAGGGTTTTTGGGGAAATTTATCATTAAAATTAATTTACGATTATTTGATTGGTTTCTATAATGTAAATGATCCACGATCAGCATGAAAATTGATCAAGGTTAATTCCTCTTGATTTATTGTGCTTATCTCCCCTGTTCATCATTTATCGTGGGCGTTCTATTTCTGGCCTGTTTTTCGATGATTTATCGATGAATTGATCATCGCATAATAATTTTATTTCAGAATGATCTGACATTGTAGATATGTGACTTGTATGACACAATAGAGGTGAGATGATATTATATTCTGATGAATTAGACCAGTTTGGAAACCCTTGATTTTATATCGAGATTTGTGGAACATGATTCAGAAAACAATTTTGTTTTCTGATCAGATTTGACATTAGGAGCATGTTTCTCATCAATTTCATTGCTCGACTGAGGTAGATCCACAAATCCCAAATATATTGGAGCATAATTTCTTAGTGATGGTTGCGCAGGCTTGATTCGGAGGAAGAATAAGGGTTTCTTGAATAACCTGACACACGTGGCATGTACTCATTGACTACATGGTGTATAGCCCCCCAATTGGATAACTCGATGTGTACATAGAGAATCACATTTAAATGTGGTGGAATACATGGGGTGCCTACACAAAGTGTGTTCCCCACATGACAAGGCCTGGATCAAGTGAAATGGATACACTATGTACTAGTACATAAGCACATATAAATGGGATTCCCCTATTTACTATCACATGGCTATAGTACAAGGGCGGAAACCCAGATATGTGGATACAATGATAAACCCCTCTACATTACCTGTAATATACTTTAATATGGACACAGTTCGAATGAAGTGGGCCATTTACACTGGTAGGACCTGCGGTCAAGGGACAGAATGTGTAATCCATCATTACAAGGTTTAATTATTTTGACATTGTTTAGAGACTTTATTCATAATGACTTGGGCAAGTTTCATTAGGTTATGTTACCCTTATACTTTCCCTAAAGGTAGGTATGAATCGTTTCCCTACTACATGGACTATGATCCCTTAAGCATGCCTTCATGGATAGTGTCATTATAATCCCACTAAGAGGTCCCCAGTGAGATCAGCTATTCATCTCTGTACCCTAGGTCGAGTTCTTAGTATATAAAAGACTAAAACTTCATGGGCTCCAATCTTCATATTATATGGATTTATCTAGATTGAGTTTGTTGGGATCCCCTATGTCCTTGGAAGTGATCCTTATTTATGTATCATATCTCTCAATACTATCATCATTTTCTTTCTCATGATAATATTTGATTAGAAGTACCTCTCTAATAGACATAATTTATGCAATCAAAAATTCGAGTGTGTTATCCGAGATGACTGTTTCGTTGAATCTTTGAGATGGAATCATCGACTGAGTATACTAGGGTTGTGGAATACCTCTATACTACATGACTTTGTTGAGTATATCTAGATATTCTTGTTATACATTCTCTATACATATACCTGTGTAGAGATGACAATACTTTCCTTTCATTTATGTTTTGTGGTTTTGGGGGTTTGTACTGAGTATTATTATACTAAAACTATATGCAATTTCCCCAAATGTATCGTGTATTATGAAGATGATCGACATTTTGATATATTAATAGGTGGAACAGGACCACAAGGTTTTTATTAAGAATAGACAGACTGAGGTTTGATCCTAAAATTATCAACTAGTAGCTCTAGTACATTTAATTTTAGGTTAGGTATTTGTTAGAGGCTCTTTATGGTAGGATTGTATTTGGTCTTGTTTACATTATTTACATCATGTATTACTATAGTTGTGGGATATAAATGTATGCATTCATTTTTTTCTCATTTGGTTTTACATTTCATAATTTTTTGGTCTTGGATATGTGTGTGTGGGTGTATAAGTACACAGCCAATGCCCCTAATGTTAGTTATTTTCCTACTCGGTGCTAGTTGCTAGTCCGAATCCCATTGGAGGACAGTGTGGGGAGTCACAGGATGAGCCCCACAAGGAAGGGTCATTTAATCTATCTGCATAGGTTATCAAACAATATTTTCATATATTTTGAATTAATTTTAAAAAAATTAGCTTCAAAATCATGGATTTAGTTATCTGTAAAACTGATTTACCTTACTATCAATATCCCAAAAAATTGGTGTGTAACCTACCAATCAAGGGAAGTTTGAATCATATCCAACAACAGAATCATCCTTATTTCTCATGAATTCCATGAATTACTTTTTATTAGTGGTTTGAAGACATTATCAAAATACAACTCATGAAATATATTCTAAAATGCATCTCATTATAAGAAATAAATATATTATCTTTCTCTAAATTTATTGATTATTGACTGAATCCAATTGGTTTTCAAAAAAAAATGGAATGTTTTGTGAGTAACCTTTTGATGTTATTAACATATCATGAATTTTAATATCTTTTTCAGTCTAATAACCATTCTATCTCTTATCACTGTGTCAGATTAACCAATTAATTTTGGATGGTTCTAATTCATGAATTACTCTACAATGGACTTTTTCCATAGTTGTGAACATGGTTTATCTATCATATATATAATGAAAACAATAATAACTTATATATCTAATGCATGAAATAAATATAAATATTTAATTCATTTCCAACCATTCCTCATTGGGAATTTGGAATTAAATTATCCTCTATGTTCCTTCATAATTTAGTATCCATGTTTTCACACATGAAAATCATTATGAATAGATATATAATAGATGATCACACATGGTAATATTCCAATTCTATATCATGTCATTATAAAAATAAATTAAAATAACTCATGGTTGTTCTCATAATATACTTCTTACCTCTATTGATATCTATATCATTCTACTTGATAAGATAATAGGACCCTACCATAAAAGCGTACACAATCCTGCGTTTTTAATCTATAATTTATTTGATTATGTATCAAATATATATATAGTTTAAATTATTAGAAAATTACACTATATCCATTACATAATAATAACATACATTAAAATCAGACCCTCTATATTAATATCCCTTTCCCCATAATGTAGTAATTTTAAAATAATATTTTTTCTCTAAATGAAAATAATAGTTGTTTTAAAAATGACATCAAAATTATTCATAATAATAAATAAATCATTTGGTATGAATTTAAAATTTTTCTATTGAATAAAAACAATTAAAAGGGAAATATTTTCAATAAAAAACTCATTATTCCATTTCAGATTCATGTGATAATAAATTATAGGTATCTGTTTACATGATAAACATTGAGCACCAATACTCATTTAAAAATCATGAAATTATCATTACAATAATATTTTCCATAAAAATATAAAAAATCATTGTGTAATAATAATAATGAAGTGTTTTTCCAATAAAAATTAGATCCCATGACAATTTTTTTCATAAAAACATAACTTTTCACAGTCAAAGGGAATAATCAATCAATTAATAAATGGACTTAAATATATCCTAATGAATGAAATTGATTTTTGTAATTTTTTTGAAATCGTTGAAATTTTATACAGGGTACCTGGGAAATAAACATCATTCAACCCTTTAAATGAACCTTAAAATGTCAATAACATACTTGGTAAATTAGGAAATAATTCTATAGAAAACATAATCATTATCCAATTCATTGGGGATCCATATCATGTTTCCTCATAATAAAAATAAAATATATGGTCAATAAAATACATAAATGACATAACATATTGTATTTACATTATAAAAAGCTATAAAATACTTCATTTAACACATACTCATTATAAAATTCTGGATTTACATAGAAATATGTGTACAAAACATTTTCATTGAAAATGATTAAAAATTTACCATAATATTACACAAATAAATGTTTTTTCAAAGATTAATTAAATCGTGATGACAAATATTCATAACTAAAAATAGGAATGAGAGTTTTAAATTATTCTAAAACCATATATGTTAATAAAATATTCCATTAACACTAATATAAATGTCAAATATATTTTATTTTGAAAACCACTAAATGTTTTATAAAAAAAATTAAAATTAAAATTATTTTTTTTATAAATTGACCTTGAACATATGATACATTATATTAGCAACATACTATAATCTTGTTAAATAAAAATTAAATAGGGAAAAATGGATGAAAAATAATAAAACTTTCTAATTTGGGGTTTAAATAGAGATCCATTACAACATGTTTGACATTTGACACACATTCATTAACTCATATATGCTGTAATTAAATTATTTATTTACATTTTAATAAACTGTATATATTTTCAATTACTTATAATTAAATAATTTATTTAATTTAAATTAATTTAATTTTTAATTTCTTAGATTTTTAATTCCTCATCATATTTTATTAGGTGATTCACGTCATAATTTTTAAATGACATTTATAAGTCGACTAAGGTGAAATTGTTCATTTCTAAATCATGTGAAAAACCATTATCATGGAATGATTATAAATTATATTAATTAAATAATATTTTATAACCATATATGAGGGTGTCCATGAAAAATTAATCACATTGCTTCGTAGATATTATAGTCTATATGTACACAGAAATGATGTTATCGTTATTCAATGGTTGAAAATATTAAAAAATAGATGATATATTACCTTTAAATAATGATAATTATGTTATTAATATTATATATATATTAATTATAAATATCTTAATAACTATCCTTCTGAATTGGTGATTATAAAAAAGTTACATGACTTGATATTTGTGTTAATCATTATGTACACAATAATGGATTTTTCATTTACCATGGGATAGAAAAAGTGAAGAACATGGTGGTGATATTATAATAATAACAATTATATGAATTTAATATTATAACTCAACTATTTCATCATTTTTGTGGATTATGTGAAGTTTTTTTATGATGAAATAAACATGAAATAAGTCAGTTAGGATGTATACCATCTCCTTGAAAATAACATCGGTTTACAACAGAATCATGATAGGTTTGATATTTTAGTGAAATTTCGACCTGTCAAACATGGATTTGGATGTCTTGGATAGATTTTCTAGATTTTTCCAAAGAATATTTCTCAATTAGTGTGAGTAATAGTTTAGATGATGCTACCTTTTAAAATATGGGAAAATAAAAAAAATCACATAAAAGATTAAATAATAAAAATTTAATAATTATTCTATGCAGAACCAAGAAACAAAAAATATAATATAATTCTTTATATTTTAAATGTAATCTCATAAAAATAATTTGTAAAATTTTTGGATAAACTTTAATTTGTGTATTCTAGTTAAACCAATTCAAACCAATTTTAGTGTCACTTAACTTTTACAATCATAAATAAATTATATATAAAAATTTAAGTGTCCCGAAATTTTTTTCCTTTATTTATGATACCCAATATGTAATAAATTTTATCATATTAAATTTATTTTGGTGGTATTAATTTTACTTATGGTAATATGAAAATTTAATGAAAACCAATTTTTATTAAATTCATGATTTGAGGGTATACAATAATTTTATAATGAATGAACATAAAGAAGTTGGTTTCCATTATTTTCTTTGTCATGTTATTAAAAAATTATGATTTCATTACTTTTTAGAATGAATTATCCAAAATTTATCTTCCAAAATTACCATTAAATGAAAATTCCAAATAATAGAATTAAATTTGAATAAAATATAATCCATATTCACGAATGTAATGCTTGGGTTACCATATTTGAATTAATGTTATAAAATATATTATATAAATTTCATGAATATTTTTTGGACAAGAGCCGCTATTACATTAGTGTATTTGAATGTTTTTGTAAAATTTTAATGCTTTGCCCAAATTTTTAAAATATGTTTTACTTATTTTAACCTTATCAAGGTGTAAAATATCTGGTATGGTTAGTAATATTAATGTAAAAAAATAAAAGGGACATGTTTTCCTCTTTCGAACCACCCAATTCTATATGCAGAATCCAATTTTGGAGAGTCAATTTAATGATATGGTAAAAACCAACATTAATATAAATTTATTATACAAATTGAAAAATAAAATTTAAAAATAAATTTATATCCTCTATATAAACATTCCCAAATATTTGGTATAATGATAATTCCTATATAATTAATTTTATAATTTTGTTGAAAATTTATATTATTTGATTTTCTGATTAAAGTCTATACATAATTAGATATTTAGTAAAAATTATTTAGTGAAATAATATAATGGTTATAAAAATATTTATATTTTCCTACTGACATAATAACATTTCATATCATAAAATTCCAATATAAAAACTTTATTATAGGTTTTAATTGTTGATATAAAAAAGTAAGCACATTTATTTAAATTATAATTATAAAATTTTCAACGAAATATTTTTATTAAAACTATATAATAAAAATAAACTTAATATGGATAGAATAAAAATATTTTATGTTCGATTGTAAAATTATATAATAATTTCATTGGGAAAATATCAATGTAAAAATATAATTATTTAATTTTGGTTTGGAATTAATGTGATATATTATCACCTTTACTAGGTTTCTAAGCTTACAATGATTTAATTTATTACTATTAAATATAAAAAAATGATACATAATGATTTATTCAATCATAAGTCATGAATGTTTGTTATAAGCATTATAAAATTCTAAAATTTCCTCAAAAAGAGTCAAGTATTTTTTTAATAAACTTTACTAGATTATGGATCTCTATATTATTAAAATTACAGTGGTTAATATAAGGATCTATAATTAATGATTATATAATATATGTTTTTCATATAAGAAATAAATTTATCTCATGTGGAGGATCATTTCGAGATTTGAGTTTTTTTGAATTGGGTCATAACTCCTACATATCAAAATTGTATATCAAAATGTATAATTTCCTATGAATTATTTTAATTTCAGTTATTTTTATGTTTGTTGTTGTTTTTTTTACATAAAAATCATGGGTGTTTCTAGAAAAAAAATTGAGTATTTGTAAAGGAAGCAGGCGAAACATGGTTAGTAGAAACTATATGCCAGCCCATGAGAGACCATGTTCTTAGAGAAATGGGTCTGTATGAGGTGCACAGTCTCCTGCAAAAGTGTGTGACATCCCTGAGAAAACATTTATCCATAGTCCTCATTAGAATGAGTAGAACACATGGTTTCCACTTAGTTGAGAACACAATGTGGTCAAATTATGTAACATGTCCAAGAGTTTAACAATATAGAATTTACCCTTTTTTCCTCTTCTGATATAACCCTAAATCCACCCTCCCTCACAAAATTAAGGATTTTAAGAACTAGGAGACACTTCTTATCCCTCTCAGATTCCTTGGACCTCCATTATTTTGTTGATTTTATGTGGAATTCATTGATAAATCATCATGTAAGCTCTTATTCCTTTATTTTTGGCTTCTTCATGGGTTCTTATTTTACAATTTCATGGGTTCAATGTTATCATGTAGGTTGTTTTCCCTATCATGGATTGAACCAAGGTTATTTTTGTTTTATCAACATGTTTATGGTTTGATATTACCGTAATATAGTTCTCTTGTGATTCTGTTGTGGTTTCTAACCATATTCTAGAGAATTCCAAGCATGAGGTCCGTGATTGGATGTTTATCATTTTTTCATTATTTTTGTATTCATTATATTTTTCTTAAATCTGTTCTCCTAATTTTTTCAATGGTGAAAAATATTTTTCATAGGGTTTTGTGGTGAGTATTTTCTGATAGATGAATTTTCTAGATGAAATTGGATAAGATTCACATGTTTCTCCTTATTATTCTTTATAAATGTTCTCAATGATATATGTAGGATCGAAATAATGATGTAGATGCTCAATATACAAGAGGGTGGGTGAATTGTATACTTTAAAAATTCCTTTGGAACCTTTAAAGTTAGTTACGAATAACTATGTTTTACTTAAACAAAGGAAAGAGCTAAGTTTAACAAAGTTAAACTAAACAAATTCACAACACCTCTCACACCAATTGAAAACTTGTAACAAGAAATGAAGTTATGAACATCAAGTTTTATGTACTTTCCTAAAACTAGAAAGATATTCCGAAAGTAGGTTCCGGAAATATGGTTCCAGAAGTTGAAACTTAACTAAAGATTACAATATGAGATTCAACCTTAATGTGTATAGAATCTAAACGAAACAGAGTACAAGTAAGGAAGTATAAGAAAGTTATAATTTCCTAATAATACAATATACAGCGGAAACAAACAAGTAGTAAAACTACAAGTAACAAGATATAATTCTTTTAACCCAAAGAGAAGGGTATCCAACAATGTTGGATAAAGGTCCCTTGATTTATACTTTCAAGCAACTCTGTCTTACCCACACCAAGGTAAGCCCTATATACGATGATCAGAATCTCTGTCTTTCTATCCCCGCAAGCCCTCAACTTCAAGGTAGTTGGAACCTCTATCTTCCTCAGCAAAGAATCCCTCAAACTTTAAGGTTGCTGTCACCTCTTCCTTCATATCCCCGGAAGTCCTCGAATGTAATCACCAACATTTGGAGTCACACGATGCTTTGAGAGTTAATAATAGTCTCTCTCTATAAATCACTTCAACAACATGTGTGAATAATGTCGAAGAAGTTACTCATCAGTTTCGAGCTCTTTCAAATGAGCTCTAATTTATAGGCAAGGTCGGCCTCCTTTCCAACGGTCATATTTTCCTTAAAAATTGGAGGGACCTGTACACGTGTAACTTAACCAGTGGTTAGTTTATAACAGAATAGACAACATCGTTTTATAACAAAACAAGTGTTACAGAATGTACGACATCGTTTTAAGTCTAACTCGAAAGTTTTGAGTGAAGATTCAGAGTGAAAAAAAATGTCAAAGATTAGAAAAATTATAAAAGTGTAGGAAAAATGAAAATTCGGAGTCTAAGAAAAATAATATTCGGAGTCTAAATATTCAGAGGGTATAAAGAAAATATGAACAGATTTTGTTTAAAAGGTGAATTCAGAATGAGAATTCAAAATGAGAATTCGTCATCAGAATTCGTAATGAGAAATCATAATCAGGATTCGTCATTAGATTTCGATGTCGAACTTTATGAGAATTCATATCAAGAATTTGGATTAGAACTTTATCAGAGTTCGTATCCAGAATTCGGAATGAAACTTCATTACAGTTCTCATCCAGAATTCAGAGCCTAAAATAGAATACTTCATATCAAAGTTTCAAATAGTCCTAAGAATATAGAAATGAATCTGATTCTTATACTTAAGAAAAATATGGATATAGATAACGAAAATATGATAAGAATAATTTTCCTTATAAAAGCGATTTTCCTTATAAAAGCAATTTTCCTTATAAAAGCAATTTTCCTTATAAAAGTGACTTTCCTTATAAAAGAAATTTTCCTTATAAAAGTGATATTCCTTATAAAAGAGATTTTCCTTATAAAATAAATTTTCCATAAAGATAAGGTGTTTGTGATTTTCAAAACAAGAAGGAATGTAAAAGTCATAAGGAAAACCTTATTGACTCAACAATCTCCCCCTTTTTGGAAATCACAAACATCCTTACAAAAAAGAAAGTCTAAGAAGAAAGAAAACATTAAAGATTATCTCCCTTTGCTTATGGATGTTGAAGAATACGACTAACTCCCCCTTAGGCTTTGAAACTCTAAGGATCATATTCTATATTTCTGGAAAGATATTTCATTAAGAATAATAATGTCTACTTTAATGAAAAACTCCCCATTAGATAAACTCTATTAGAGTTCTTTTTCTTTCTCCCCCTTTGTTAGGGTTCTTTTTCCTTTCTTTATTAGGATTATTTTTCCTTCTCCCCCTTTGTGATTTTCAAAAAGAATTTGGGGGAATGGAAAATATAACAAAGTACCTGAAAAATTAGTAGCAATAAAAAAAGAAAAGAGAAAACAAGATTTTTATTAAGTTTGAAAGTTCAAGATACAACAAAATATCAGATTTTTCTATTTTGGATCTTTTTCCATTGCCATGAGACCCTTAATAATAGTCTTAATCTTCTTCAAGTCTTTATGATCTTCCTTGGCTTGCTTCTATAACACAACTTTTCTTGCATTTTGAGATTCAATCATTTCTTCCTGGGCTTGAAGTTTTTCTTCCTGAGCCTTCAATATTTGTTCTAAATTTAACAACTTCTCTTCAAACTCAATCCGATGATCCCTTTCATACTTCCAGTTTTGAGACACAGAATTCAGCTTCCCATTCAGATCTTTGACTTCTTGAATCCAGAAATTCTTCTCAGCTGTCAAATTTTCTTCAAAGGAAGAAGTAAGTTCATTTATATTCCTATCTTCTGTCTCAAAATCATCCTTAACATTATCTTTGGATTTCATCAAAGAGCCTCATCTCTTTTACAGTCTTCCTTGACTAACTAGTCGTTCTATTGCAAGACCTTTTGTGGGATCTATAGCTGACAAAAAATGTTTTGAACTGAGCCTCTATCTCAACACATTTGTCCATAACCATGGATACAGAATCTATTTTCTGATTCAAAGCATGTTGGAGCATCTGGAATCTTGAATCAATACTTGAGAATGTCAGAATAGTACCCACCAACTTCTTTAATGACTAAACAACAAAGTCATGCCCCAACGAAGATGACTCCGAATCCGAGACTTTTCTTGGAGAATTTCCTTCTTCAATTTTCTCATCCTTCTACTTAGAAGAATATCCAACTTCCCTTCTCTTTACAACAATTGAGATCGGTGTATCAACAACAAGTTGCATTCCCTTGTCCATTTTCAGAATGGATTGTTGTTCCGGAGTCTTCTTTTCACTATCAGAAACTTGAACAACATTTTCTTCATCATCAAAAACTTTTTGAGTGCCATCCTCTACGTTCTCCATTTGAGCAACATCATTTATAAGTTGTTCTTCCTCTGCATGATAGGCGACTTCTTGTTCTCCATCCTCCTCATCCTTCCCTAGAGTGACTAACTTCAATGATTCAGCTTCTGAAGTTCGGAGCGACAAATGTTCCAAAGGTGTCCCCTTATATTCATCTACTTGCTTCAAAACATCTCCAGTCTCACCACTACCTTTAGAAACTGGTTCTTCCTCTTCCACTTGATCAATCTGCTCAACATCCTCAACATGCTTAGCAACTGCCTCTTCCAGAGCAACAAAGTTTCTTCCTGAAGTCTCAGGTAGAGATTTTAAAGAAAAATATCTCTGAACGAGAATGTTTCCGGAGGCCATCTCAGTAAACTTTAATAAAGTCTGAACCACCTCAACTTCAGACATCTTCTTCATGAGCTTCATTTCATTCACTTGTTTTTCTAGCTCATCCGATGTTCTTTCCTTTAAGGCCGTAGCCTTCACAGGATCCAATCCAAAATTAGGATCCCCTTGTACTCTCTTCTCTTTGATTTCCCTCCACTTAGAAACTACCTCATCTGGGTAAGCTTTCTTATTCTTTGGTTTTGGAGGTGTGGAATGAACTTCTTTAGATTTGGGATTATCTTCTTCACCTTCAACTTCTTTCAACATTCTCTTCCTCACTGGCTTAGAGGATTCAGGTTCACCATCTTTCGGAACCGCTTCTTCTTGAGCAGTTAAATCAACGAACTGACCAGTCTTCTTGTCGAAGGCTACATCCATCCTTTTGAGGGTACCATCACTTTCCAACATAATTTTTCAAACTCTTGGCTTAGATTTTCAAGCATCATTAAAAGACTCAAGGCACCGAACTATTAACTTTGAGATGATTGTTGGATACATTATGATCTGAGCTCTCAGATTCCCTTTCTTAACATTCTCAATGGTAATAAGAATGTGTTTCATCAGGTTAATCTTTCTCAGATTTATCTGAAAATCTAGTATATAAATCTCGCTTTTCTTCAAACTGTCTTTGTCACCTTTTCTCAGTACGACAAGACCTTGTACCCGTAATTCTAGAATCCGAAAATTCGTAGATAGAGTAGCAATCTTCGGAGCCTTGTCATCTGCCAGTCCGAGAATTTCCAATTCCTTTTCCTTGTTGAAGCTTCCTTTTGAATCTGGTAAAACATGAGAGATGAACTCAGCTTCTCCTTCAAAGGTCAGCCCTACCAAGCTAGCTGCCTTGACATAAAAAATCATATAAGTCTTGCAATAAGACTTAAACGAAAATTTATCCCTGTCATTTTCCTTAAATAAGGAAATCGTGTCATATAACTTTACAAGCAACTCCGAATAAACTTCATCTTGATTTCGGGGCTTAGATACATCAACATCTTCCCATCCGTTATGCTTAATGTTCTTTGATATAACAGAATCATACTTTTTGACGAAATCAGGATGAACTAATCATTCTCTATATACTAACCACTTGGAAATTGGTTAGAGGAAGACATGTCTTGAGAAGATACTTCCACAGAAATTCAGATCTGAAGTCCTCTGAGATGTTCGGAATGGAGAAAACTGATGATCGGAATGACCATAAAACAGAGAGGCAGAGCTTCGGGACACTGGATCTTGAAAAACCGATGTGGGACATCCATTTTGGATCCCCTTTATATAGGAAATGAAAAGACGGTTCATCTTTCTTGGTTGATCAAACAGTTGTAACAGGATGAGATCAGATCTGACGGTTGAAAACCAATTCTCATGAAAAACTTGAATCCGATCTTTTGTGGTTTTTAATGATTTAAGAAAAACTATAATCTAAAAACAAAATATAAGAAAATACCAGCAATTAAAGTATGATTAAGAAAACTTGAGTAAGGAAATCATACCTTTCAGATTGACTTAGGAGGATTATTCGTAATGTGTAATATTTGAAAAAAAAACATAGTTCGCAAAACTCACTATGAAAAACAGTCTCAGTATGGAAAACTCAAAATGAAAAAACATAATAAGGATTTCAGTACAAAAATTTAATTACAAAAGTTTGAAAACAAAAAGATCATTATAAAAGAATTGGTACGAAAATCTCGTTATGGAAACAACAGTACGAAATGGTCCATTCCAGAAGTTTTCAATACAAAAATTTTCATTCCAGAAGTTTTCTATACGAAAATATCCATTCTGGAAAATTTAAGTCCCAAAATTCCAATTCCGGAAAAATAGTTCCAAAAAATTTGAAAACATACTTCTAAAAAACATAGTTACTTTAAAAATAAAATGTACTCCCTCTATGAAAAAGACTTTATTACTGTTAGGATAATTGTTCAACAAGAAGTTAATGAAGAATGATTACCTAACGGTTATCATTCCAAACTCTTGTTTAATATATTCAAATCTATCAGACGACAAAGATTTTGTGAAAATATCAGCAAGTTGATCCTGCGTTCCGATAAAATGAAGAATGATATCTCCTTTTTGTGTGTGATCCCTACAAAAGTGATGCCTAATATCTATGTGTTTTGCATGAGAGTGATGTGCATGTTTCTTACTTAAGGAAATGGCACTTGTGTTATCACACAAAATTTGTGTTTTAGTAAAACTCAAGCAATAGTCTGTGAGTGTGTGTTGCATCCACAACACTTGAGCACAACCACTTCCAGCCGCTACATATTCAGCTTTATTAGTGGAAAGTGATACAGAATGTTTCTTCATGCAGGACCAAGAAACTAATGAATCTCCTAAGAAATGGCACGTTCCATATGTACTCTTTCTATCCATTCTACATCCACCAAAGTCAGCATCAGAAAATATTTTTAAGACAAAACATTTCCATATGTATAAAATAATCCTAGATCCATGGTTCCCTTACGGTAGTGAAAAATTATTTTTACTTCCTTTAAGTAAGATTCCTTAGGATTGGATTGATATCTTTCACATAAGAATACTGAGAACATTAAGTTTGGTCAACTAGCTGTTAAGTAAAGTAAACTTTCTATCATACCTCTAAAAGATGTTTGATCTACTGGTTTCCCAGCTTCATTATGATCTCAAGAGTTTGAGGTACCAATGGGAGTACTTATACTCTTAGTGTTGTCATAATAATACTTTTTGAGAAGATTTTTAATATACTTATGTTGAGATATGTAGTTTCCTTCTGGTTTTTGAGAAATTTGAAAACCAAGGAAAAAAGTTAACTAACCCATCATACTCATTTTAAACTCAGATTTCATTAGACTTGCAAAAAATTCGGTTAAAGATTGCTGAGTTGAACCAAATATGATGTCATCAACATAAATTTGAACAATCAAAACATTTTTATTATCTTTCTATATAAAAAGGGATGGATCTGCATTTCCCTTAACATAGTTATTTTGAAGCAAAAATCCAGTGAGTCTATCATACCATGCTCGTGTGGCTTGTTTAAGACCATACAGAGCTTTGGTAAGTCTAAAAACATGATCAGGATGTTTTGTATCTTCAAATCCAGGAGTTTGTTCAACAAAAACTTCTTCTTGAACATAACCATTAAGAAAATCACATTTCACATCCATTTGAAAGAGTTTAAAGTTAAAGAATGCTGCAAAGGAAAGTAGAATACAGATAGATTCAAGTCTAGATATTGGAGCGTAGGTTTCTTCATAGTCTATTCCCTCTTGCTGATTATAGCCTTTAGCAACGAGTCTAGCTTTATTTCTTACTATGACTCCATTTTTATCACATTTGTTTCTGAGACCCACTTTACTCCAATAACAGAAATTTCCTTAAGCCTTTCAACCAAGACACAGACTTTGTTCCTTTAAAATTCATTTAGTTCATCTTGCATAGCTTTAATCCAATCATCATCACATAAAGCTTCATCAGTGATTTTTAGTTCTTACTGGGATATAAATGCTAGATTTTCTACTTCATTTCTTAAGGAACTTCTAGTTCTTACTGGTTGATTTACAGCACCAATGATACTATCACTGGGATTATTCTTAAGAAACACCTAATTTGGGTTTTGGAAAGTCTATTAATTAACATAGGGTAGAAAGTCTTCTGGGGTAAATGTTTCATAAGTGTCTTCTTGAACATTATACTTACCAGAAGGTTCTTCTATAAAAGGATGACAATCAGTTTTTGAAAACAAATCCGAGGATGTAGGTTGGGATAGTTTAAAAACAAAAGGATCAGACTCATCAAATTTTACATGCACTGTTTCTTCAACAGTGCAAGTATTTTTATTAAAAACTCTATAAGACTTAGAAGTTGTGGAATAACCTAAGAAAATTCCTTCATCAGATTTTGGTGCAAATTTATGTAAGTTATCTTTAGTATTCAAAATGAATACTTTGCAACCAAAAACCATGAAGTAGGATAGTCTTGGTTTTCTACCATTCCATAACTCATAAGGAGTTTTATCAAGAAAAGGTCTAATCAAAACTCGATTGATTGTATAACAAGCAGTATTTAAAGCTTCAACCCAGAAATGTCTAGCAATAGAATATTCACTCAACATGGTTCTAGTTGTCTCTTGAAGAATTATATTTCTTCTCTCAACTACACCATTTTGCTGAGGAGTTCTAGGTGCTGAAAAATTGTGAGTAATACCTTTTCTACTACAAAAAGTTTCAAAATCAGAATTTTGAAATTATCCTCCATGATCACTATGAATAGTTTTTAATGGATGGTTTTTCTCATTATTAACTTCAGCTATAAAACTTTTGAAATAAGAAAAAGATTCAGATTTATTTTCTAGAAAATAAACCCAAATAAATATAGTGTAATCATCAACTAGAACAAACCCATAATATTTGCCTCCAATACTTCCAGTTTGTGTTAGACCAAAAAGATCCATGTGCACTAACTGTAAAGCATTAGTTTTTGAGACTTCACCGATTGATTTAAAACTAGATTTATGTTGCTTGACATATTGACAAGGATCATAATCTTTAGAAGAATCAAATCTAAGATCTAGTAGATCCTTAACTATTTTCTTCTTAGAGAGTTTACATAAGTTTCTAAGGTTACACTGACCTAGTATTCTATTCCATAACCAGAAATGATCTTACAATGCACTTAGGCAAGGTAAATCTTGGCTCCTATGGTCTTCTAAATTTAAGGTTTAAACATTCTCTTGCCTATTGGCTGAGAGAATAAATTCTTCCTTGGAATTGTGAACTACGAACTTGTCATTTATAAAATTCAAAACGTATCCTTTATCACATAATTGACTTATGCTAATGAGGTTGTGCTTAAGACCCTTAACAAAAAGAAAATTTGAAATCAAGGTTTTACTTATAAGAACAATATTACCAATACCAACAATCTCTCCTTAGCATTATCTCTGAAAGTTACCTTTCCTCCTTTCGTTTTGATAATCTTTTTAAAATAGATTTTGTTACCAGTCATGTTCTGGGAACTTCCACTATCCATGTACCATGTGTTACTGCTGGTAATCTCTTTATTTTCTTGAAATCAAGAAGAGAATTAGACATTCGGAATCCAAACTTGTTTGGATCCGAGATTTCCAGATAACAAAATTTTAGGTACCCACATCTTCTTGGAAAAATAATATTTATGAAATCCTAGAGATTGGGTTTTGTTTAAGGAACAATTCTTTTCCCAGTGACCACCACATTGACACTTAGTACAAAATGGGGCACTTTGAGGAACAAAATAATTTTTATTAAAAACTGGTTTTGCATGGGTATAACCAAATCCGGATTTATTTCTTAAAGGTCGTATTTTGGAATACATTTTATCAAAATTTTCCTTACCATGGGTAAATTTTGATAAACACTTCTTTAAGGAAAGGATTTCAGACTTGAGTTTTATAACCAAGTTTTTATCTTGAAAATCATTAGATTTAGAACTAGAGCTAGGCTTGAAAACATTTTTCTTAGAAATTACTTTTTCTAAATATTTAAAAAGTTTGTTCTTCTCAGAACTTACTTCCTCAAGATTTTTTGAAATACTTTCAAAATCAGCATTTTTTCCTATCACGATCTTTAGAAAGATCTGATATCCCTTTTGTAATAATTGAATCCCAAGAGTTTTCCTTATCAGGTTTCTTATTGAGTTTGGAATTCACAATTTCAAGAAGTTCACCAAACCTAGAAACTTATTCATAGGTAGGTGAAGTATTTTATTCATCAAAAGATGATTCTTCATCTGAGGAGTTATAATACTTACTATCATTAGAATTTAAAAGAAACATTGGTCAATGATTCATCATTTCGTACCTTAGCCATAAAACAATGATTGTTAATAGGTAATCTGGCTATAAGAGCAAGATTCTTCTGTCCTGAAGATTCCTAATCAGAAGATTCATCTGAAGAGTCACCACCACTGGCACTCCAGTTGTAACTAGCTTTCAGAACTTTCTTAGCTTTGGATTTATAATACTTCTTTCTGTTCCTGTCTGAATTCCTTTCTTTCCATTCATTCTTTTTGAGCAAAGGGAAATCTTGTCTAATATCTCCAGGTCTCTTGCATTCATAACATGTGACTTCTCCATCTTTCCTATCTTTCCTTTCCTTTTTCTTATACTTTGACTGGAAATTTCTCTGGATAGCTATCATGTTCATCCTTCGAGAAATATTTGGTAACTCACTTTCTGATACTTCACTTTCACTAGAATCTGATTGAACAACCATCTTCTTAGACTTGGATCTGGTTACTCTCTCAGGAGTCTTAGCTTTCATATGATTTTATGTTGTTGTAAAAGAAACAGTACCATTCCCATTCTTTTTTTTGATGTTGTCAGCATCTCTCTTCATCCTGGTTTCATGTTGAAGAAGAGTTCCGAACAACTCATCAAGTGAAATTTGAGTGACATTACTGTTCTCATCTATAGCAGTTCTTTTGGATTCCCACTCATTGAGCATAATATCAATTAGCTTATCTAAAAGTGCGTCATCATATAATCCTTTTTCTCCAATATACTGTAAACTATTGACAATAGTCATAAATCTATGTTGAACTTTATAGATTGGTTCACCATAAGGAAAATTGAATCCATGGTATTCAGCTCTAAGCATAGCTCTCCTAGTCTCGATTACATTATAAGTTCCAAAGTGTGTAACCTCTAACTTTTTCTAGATAAAATTAGCTGCTTCACCATAAGATATTTGGCTATATATATTTCTAGTCATTGAACAAAGTAAGATATTGCGTACCTTATAATTGAGTTGATACTCTTACTTTTCCTTGTTAGTGAAAGTTCTAACTTCCTTATCATGAATTTTATAATCACCAGTAAGCATAACGAAGTTGTCCACTCCAGTATTGATAACAAAAGTCTTCATTCGATCTCTCCATTACTCATAGTCATTACTATCAAAGATTGGTGGTCTTGTAGGATTTAGATTATCAATGGAACCAACATTGACTCCTGCTATACTTAAAATAACCTCCAGCACACAAACTTGTTAGTCGAAAAATTTCATAACCACAATGTTTAGAATGAGAAAGTTCGGAATGACAAAGTTCGGAATGAAAAAGTTCGGAATGACAAAGTTTAGAATAACAAATAACTTTCTAATCAAGTTTGAAGAATAAATGAAAAAGAAAAAAAAACTTATACATGAGTATAAGTATTTCAGAGACCTCCTTTGATACCAATTTTATGATCGAAATAATGACGTAGATTCTCAATAAACAAGAGGGTGGGTGAATTTTATACTTTAAAAATTCCATTGTAACCTTTAAAGTTAGTTACGAATAACTATGTTTTCCTTAAACAAAGGAAAGATCTATGTTTAACAAATTTAAACTAAAAAAATTCACAACACCTCTAACACCAATTGAAAACTTGGAATAAGAAATGAAGTTATGAACATCAATTTCTATGTACTTACCTTAAACTGGAAAGAGATTCCGAATGTAGGTTCCGGAAATATAGCTCCGGAAGTTGAAACTTAACTAAAGATTACAATATGAGATTCTAACTTAAAGCGTATAAAATCTAAATGAAACAGAGTACATGTAAGGAAGTATAAGAAAGTTATACTTTCCTTATAATACAATATGTAGAGGAAACAAACAAGTAGTAAAACTACAAGTAACAAGATATAATTATTTTAACCCAAAGAGAAGGGTATCCAACAACCTTGGATAAAGGTCCCTTGATTTATACTTTCAAGCAAGTCTGTCTTCCCACACCAGGGTAAGCCCTCAATACGAAGATTGGAATCTCTGTCTTGCTATCCCCGCATGCCCTCAACTTCAAGGTAGTTCGAACCTCTGTCTTCCTCAGCAAGGAAGCCCTCGAACTTCAAGGTTATTGGCACCTCTGTCTTCCTATCCCCGGAAGTCCTCGAAAGTAATCACCAACAATATATGTATGTGTTATGAATCATGATATAAAATAGATTTAGTGTGAATATGGATTTTAAAGGGCTCTTTATTGTGGAATATGGTTGATTTTAATGTCTATTCCAATTTTAGATTTTCTTCTAATGGATTTGTGGTGGTTTATGAGACTTGAGAAGTGTAATTGACCAAAAAAATGGAATCCTAGGTGGAATTTGACAAGTATTCTAGTCAGATCAGAGAGATCGAGGCTCGGTTCCATATAGTAGTGATGAATCTAAAACATGAACTAAATTATGATTTGGATTGGAGACCACTAGTCATTGATATGTGTTTTGATGATGTGTCTCATGCATGAGGATAACATGGCTCATGATTGTTATACAATGTTTCCATGATTTATGATGTTCCTTGGTTCTCATTAGTACTATAGCCTTTAGGTATTACTCATGATGCTCATGTGATTTTTTTCTTACTATTGACATATGGTTGAAATTTATTTTTTTAAATCATAATTTTCATGAATTGTTTTCCATAAAATTTTTTATTCGTAATTCCCCCAATTTCATTATTAAAACATGCATGTTAATTTAACTTATAATGTTATGTAATGTAATCAATTTTTAGTGGAATCCTGCTGGAAATTGGATCAAAACCTCAATACAACTTTGGCTTTATATATGCATTTTTATGTTTGTCCTAGTTAAAAGAAACATGTTTCGTGGTGTGGGTGGATCTGATTCCTAGTCTTCCTCTCTTACTGGTCTTGGTTGAGATGGATTCAGGATGACGAACCTCTTATTACCTAGATGGTTTTGGGTTTTGGTATACTCGATTTCCCTTTATTTTGATATTTTCGTTATTGTTTAAAATAGAAAATATATTAAACTGTGGTAGTTTTTTTAGTTGGATATGGATATTGTTTATATAGTGATTCTTGGTTCTTGTAAGATATTTATAGTTGTTTATTACGGGAAAAATAATTACCAAATATTTTTTGATACCTATACAATAGTTCCCATCCCATGGGGAGAAAGAATTACCTTCAAAAAATTTACATGGGATAGTTCAAGTGTTGGGATGAATGTAATTGTCGGCTAGTTCATCAAAAAACTTATCAGAGGAATGTTTCCCCCTTTCATTGGGTTATTTTATTTGGGTGAGTATGGATATATGAGAGAAATAATTTTTTGGTAATGAAGTTCTAATTGTGGGTGGGGTATTTAGACAAAAAACATTGTAACATACAATTAGTGTTAATAGCATTTATGGAACTTGGTTTGAATGTGCCTCTAGGTCAGATGTATAGACTAAGGATTATGCATGGACATCGTGTGAGGTAGCATAGTTTAACTTATTATTTAGTTTTTCATGATTTTTTATCTATATATGTTTTTTGAAATTTGTTATTATTTCTTAAAACATTAATAATGTTGTACTAATGATGGTATTTATGGATTTCTTGTATTTATTTGGTTTTATAGAACCAAGCCTCCCTAGATACATCCTATGAAACCATGGGAAGATGATAAAAAGATTTCTCCCAAAAAATTTGATCGAAGACTATTAGAAGTATTTGATCGGGCTATCCATTCCATGGTAAATTGATCAGGTTGTGGTCATGCTCAGTTAAGGGAAGACGATCTAGGTATATGATGGGATAAGGATAGGGAGCTTCTCAAGAACAAAAGTCAATCTTTTTTGGGGAAGCATGGATCCCCAGTAAGCAGAGTATTTGATTGAGAAGATCTATTGAATGTTTGGGATAGTTGAAACAACTGAACTAGTTATATTAAAATGTGATTCATTCGTTTTGGAAGGACCTATTATTAGGTGGTGTGACTTAGCGCATCAGACTAGGATGCATGATAAGATGGGTTGGAAGGAATTCAAGGTCATCTTCAATGAGAAGTATTTCCCTACGACCTTATCATTTGGAAAGACCTGAGATTTGTTGTATCTCCACTATAGGGATCATACCTTATTAGATAATTCAATCCTCTTCAATAATTTAGTTTATAAACACATGAAGTGGTTTCCAGTGAGCATATGATGGAAGAATGGTTATAAATGGAGCTGTGGATGGATATATAATCCCAGTTTTGTCAAGGTCAATTTGATACTCGATCTTGAAGTCATATACCTCCACTTCTTGAGTTTTTTAGTATTTCTTTCTAGATCACATCACTCATGTTAGAGGATGGTGATATTGGTCCTGAGCTAGATTACCACATGTGGTAGATGAGTTCCAAGGGGTATTTCTATATGATTTTTTTGGGTTTTCTCAAGATCATGATGTGGAGTTCACTAAATATTTATCACTAGGGAAATAAGAGATATCTATTCCCCGATACCTTATGACCCCCACTAAAATGTTGTAATTAAAGATACATCTAGATGATTTGGAATCCAATGGATTCTTTCTCCCAAAAATATCACCTAGGATTCCCCAATATTATTTGAAAAGAAGGAAGATAAACCTATATGGTTTTATGTCTGTCATCATAAGTTGAATAGGGAGACAATAAAGAATAAATATTATTTTCCCAAAATTAGTGACCATTTTGGTCACTATAAGGCGGAATTATGGTTCTCAAAGATTGATTTCTGTTTTTGGGTATCAACAAGATAAATTTATAGAAGAGTATGTTCAAAGAACATTCTTTTGGAGATGGTATGAACACATAGTGTATTTGGGAATGCCTTTTAGGTTGAAGAATGTTCAATAGGTTTTCACATAATTAAAGAATAGGGAGTTCCACCAGTATATAAAACCTTTTATTTGTTATATTTTGTCTTGACATCTTAGTCTAATATGAATTAACTAAGGAACATGAAGATCATTTAAGGATCATGTTGGTAATCCGATGAGGTCATAACCTCTATGCTATGTTCTCCATGTGAAACATTCTGAATCATGGAAGGGAACATTCAAGATAATGTGATATCAGAAAAATGAGTTTTAGTGGACCATAAGAATATCAGTTTGGTGATTTCATGGTATAAATTAAGAATGTTTTTGAAATCATTAACTTTTTGGTTCTTGAAGGGTATTCTATGAAGTTTGTTCATCTTTTCTCTATGATTTATTCTCCCATGAATGCACTTACATTAAATGGTATAATTTTTGAATGGATCCCATAATTTTCAGTATCCTTTATGGATATGAAACAATGGTTAAACACACACTTATTTTTGTTCATTCCAGAACCCAGAAAGGGATACATGGTCACCGGTGATGCCTTAGGTATGAGTATTGGGGGAATGTTAATGGAGGGTGAGAATGTGGTTGTGTAGTGTTCTCACCATTTATGACCACATGATTAGAATTGTCCAACCCACAACATGGATTTGGAGATTGTGATGGATCCTCTTAAGAAATTTCATTGTTACCTCTTCAAGGGTAATTTTGTAGTCTATTTAGATCATTAGAGCATTCCCTTAATTTTCTCCCATAAGGATCCTAATATAAGGCATCCCTATTGAGTGGAGTATCTTTATGGTTTTGATTTTGATTTTTTTATTCCCCATGTATGGGTATTGTGGTAGCAGATGTATTAATCTGAATGATACTAGTGAATTCTTTGAAAGAGTCAAGCTATTAAGGAACCTTATTTGGGATTCTTTTCCAGATATGTTGAATACTAAGGAGAACATTTTTGGGGACTTTCATGCCAGTTTTCAGTAGACTCCCACCCTCCTAGAGTTGATTCACCTTGATATACCTATATATGATCTATTCTATTAATATAGGCTGTTTATAAATAGTGCGGAGGTTCCTAGTGAATTGAAATTTTCTTTATATGGGGTACTTTTCATCAAGGGTCATGTGGCGGTGTTGTTGTCATTGAAGATGGTGGGGATGTAGGATATCAACAACTCCAAGTGTTCCATTCATCCCTAGATGAACAATATGTTTTATGACGAGTTTCATCAATTCTAGTGACAAGGAGTAATATGGGATACATCTAACTTCATATAATGGTGTTATGATTTTCATTATGTTTAATAACAACACCATAAGCCCTTTAGTTCAATTCATCCCCAATCCATTCCTTAAAAAAAGTGGGATGAGGTCTATATGTATTTAGTTATTGGATTACACTTTTATCCCTGGGGGAGTAATTTCATATGTTTAGTGATTGATTATATGTGCAAATCATCTCATTTCATTTTAATTAAAGAATCAACCATTATTTAATAATTGGGTCAGTTCAATGATCAAGAGATGTTTAGGAACCATTGTATTCTATTATTGATCATTTAAAATAGGGACCCCTATTTAACATCTCAGTTTTGAAAAGACATTAGAAGAAAATGTGGATGTAGATTAAGTTGGGTATAACATACCATCCCTAAATGGATAGTCAAAGGGAGCGAATAAATCAGATAATGGAAGACATGATCCAATATTATTTCATGGATTTTATAATCTTGTGGGATAGAAAAATGGGGGTGTATGAGATTTCTTATATTAATATATACCAATCCATAATAAAAATGGTACCCTTTAAGGATCTATATGGTTTTTCATGTTTATCTCCCTTTTTATTGGATTAGAAGGGAGAGACAACATTGTCTGGGAAACCATTTTAATGATATGTCTGGTAATGAAATTTTGATATGGTTTATTTATTTACCAGTGATGAAATTATAGAATTTTTATTCCAATCAATAGATATGAGCATTGGAATTCATTGTCAGCGAATGGGTGTTTCTAAATGGGGTTCCTTTTTTGGGTCACTACTATCTTTGTAATCTAGGAATGATAACACCAATTTAATTTATACCTTTTGAGATTTCAGAGGTAGTTGGAAATGTGATGTGCTAGTTATCATTATCATCTAGATGAAAACAATTCTTAATGTCATCTACATATCTTAGTTAAATTGATATAATCCAAAGTTGTATCCTGTATTGAATTAGAATGAATTTGAGTTGTAATCCAATTTGTATATATTTGAGTGTTAGAGAAGATTAAGGACTTATAGGTGAAAGTGATTCATAAGAAGTCCATACCATTGGTTTGAGTTTATTGGCTATGTTGTAATGATGAGAATCATACATGAGATCAAAAATCATATGTCGAGGAGTAGTACACATTTCTGTTCTATAACCGAACATTGAGTTGAATTTTTTAGGGTATAATACTTTCATGGTGGAGATAATTATCAAAACTAGGATTTTAATATGAGGT
This sequence comes from Viscum album, assembly GCA_963277665.1. Classification (NCBI taxonomy): domain Eukaryota; kingdom Viridiplantae; phylum Streptophyta; class Magnoliopsida; order Santalales; family Viscaceae; genus Viscum; species Viscum album. The sequence continues at coordinate 651,812,592 of OY728119.1, forward strand.
ATTATTTAGTTTATTTTTGGTATTATCTTGGATCCTTATAATTCAGATGTTTTTTGTGAAAGGAGTTTTTGACCGGCCTCAGGTGGATCATGGTTATTGAACGGTTATTAGGAACTATATGCCATCCCAAGAGAGACTATTTATCCTAGGTACTGGCACTGTCCAATCCATATGGCCCACCGCATGAGAAATATACCAACCATTCACTACGACCAATATTTCTATCTGAGGAGTATAGTATAATACATGGGAACTCATCATCCAATGAAATACCATTAGGCCTCATTCATCATTGGATAAATAGGTACCTGAGGTTGATGCGTAGTTTGGAAAACCATGTTTCTAAACTATGTGTCATATCGAAGTAATTAAAATGTGTTTTTTACCATTTCCCCCTCTTCGAATTTAACCCTAAATCCATATATTCTCTCCCCATTCTATATTTTCATCCCTACATGACTCCCCCTTTTACAATTTGATCCTTTATACCTCCTTTAATTATTGGATTTGGTATGGATTCTTCAAAAAAATCATCGTCTTATCCCCTCATCATTGATTTCATCCTTCTTCATGGGTTATTATTTCCCCTTTCTTGGGATATTTCTTCTACAATGGGTTGGTTTCCCTAATATGGGATGAACCATGATTCATTTGATTTAATCAATTTGTTTATGGTTTTCTGAAACCTTTATTGGTTCCACTTTTCATCCAGTGGATGTTTTTCATTTGATTCCAGAAGTTTCCAGGCTTAAGGTAAGTGATTCCATGATTTATCATTATTATATGATATTAGTATACTTTTTTTACATCATAAACATATTTTATGAGTCATTTTAATGGTGTGAGATATGTTTTTAAAGGTTTTTTATGTGTTTATGGGTTGAAATATGTTTTTTAAAAATGAAATTTGGTGGTTTTCACATGCTCATCGTTATAATAGTATATAAATGTTCCCTCCGAATTTAGTATGTGGTGTGAATTATTATTTAAAGTAAAATTTTTATTTATAAGGATGTTAATTAGGTATTAAATATTGAATACAAATTTTTTTCATGTGTATTTATATTTTAGTTAGTTTCAACGTTTATGTGGTGGTTTAGGTGATATGTGAAGTGGTAGATGAGCATAAAAGGGAAATAATAGGTATCTTATTGTTAAAACTAGGACAATAACACTTCACAAATTAGAGGATCCAAAACATAGTTCCCTCAATTAGGATTGATGATACAATATTATATAATCTTATATGATGATTGTAGACCACTGGATCACAGGATTCTTTCCTCTTTGGTGGATCTTGAATAATAATGTTGTGGTTTATGGTTTTTATACAATGTTTCCCCATGGTATGAGGTTCCTTGGCCACCACTAGTATAGAGACTTTAGGGATTACCCATGGTGCTCATGTGATGTTGTGATTCCCATTAACATTTGTTGTACTAGGAATTCATTTTAATTTGAATGAATTATTTTCATAAAATTGTTTTCATTAAAAACCTTACCTATAAATGTCCCCAATTTCATTCATTAAACATTCATGATATTTTTATATTCTTTTATCATGGAATCTCTTTTAGTTGGAATTAAACTAATAATCAGAACACCACTACAGAAAATCATAGGTGTTTATAGAACTTATTATATATTACCCATTGAATGGAAATATGATTTGTGGTGGGGATTGAGGATCTAGTTTCTAGTGTTCCTCCCTTGCAGGTGTTGGTGAATATGGTGTGAGGGGGACATCCCTCTTGTTACATGGAGTTTCTTTGGTTGTTGACTAGTCAGATTACCACTAGTTTTGGTATATTGATTTTTCATTTAAAATTGTAAAACTATTTTCTTTTGATAGTTGTGAACTTTTGGATATAGTTATTGTTTATTATGTGATGGATGGCTCTTGTGAGAAGTTTATGGATGTTTATTAAGGGTTAAATCATTCCCAAAGTTATTTTTATACCTAGTCACTAGTTTCCTGCCCATGGGGATCGGCAATGCCCTTAAGGACATGCCATGGGCCAATTTGGGTGTCCGGTACAATATAATCTTGGGTAGTTTCATGACATTGAAACTTCTATTTTGTGTTAATTTTCTCCTAACATAGACTTGTTAATGTAAAACGTTTTTCATGAAAAGGATCCATAACATTCAATATGACTTCATCATTTCCATTAACCATCCGTAAATCATGTGAATATTTTTTAACATGGGATGAGGAAAAATAATATATATAAGGGTTATAAAAAATAAAATAGATAACCCTCTTAATCAATGAATTTTCACAATAGGTTTTATTCTCAGCATAAATTTTGGGGATCAAATAAAAACTTTCATATCCATGAAAAAAAAAATATTCCCAATGATTTCCAAAATTCATTTTAGAATAAATCATAATAGATATATAGTACTCATATTTTTTTATCTACCATCATGAAAAACTAAAACATGAATTATCAAATTGGTATACTTTTCACCCTGAAAAAGTACCACACATGTTCCTTTAATCATAAGATCAATATCTTATTTTGAGAATTCAAAATATTTCCATTAAAATTTGAAAACATAGAAAATAATTCTGTATAACGTAAGGGACCCTTTTCCATATAAATCATAAAAATAGGACAAAATATACAGTCGACATCCATACTCAAAGATTTAGAGGGATATTAAAGAACTACAAAACATTAGTTCTTAAAAAAACACACTTAATTAGTTTATAATAAAAATAAATTTCATTTTTTATAACATAACCACCCATAATCCAACTCAATACCAATTATCCATTAAATAATCATAGATAATGGAAATTTTCATTAAAATCATCACACTAATAAATATATTCTTTGAAACCACATGAAAACATTTTTGGTTATTGAAATATCCATTTCATTTTGATTTTTTTTAAAATAACCAGGACATAGGGAAATCATATTTTCATTGAAACAAAAAATGAAATAATTTAAAATAATCTAAAAATTAAATAATATATATGATGGTAGATAATGATGTTTTAACTACATAAACTACAATATATGATTTTTTTATTTTTCTTAATTATGACAAAACATCCCATAAAATGTTTCCAATTCCAAAAATGTTGAAGTAATGCCAAGAGACCTAAAAATTACATTTTTAATTTAGTTATTTATATTTAAATTTATAAATATATTAATGATAAAAAATTTTGACATGGAAGAAAAAAGAGTTGGATTGGATTCTTTAAAATTGGGTTTTTAAAAGAAAGACTCGTTCAAAAATCTTGACATGTTACATGAATTCATTTTTGTCAAATATACTAAAAAAATTAGAATTATTTTCATTCATAAGATGAATTTGAAACATAAATATTAATTTAATTTAATTTATTAATTTTTTATTTTCATTTAGAAATTCAAACACATTCATACAAGTTGTTTTGATGATATTCCGATCAAATGTTGAAAATTAATTCAGTTTTGTTGATTATGGTCAAATAAAATCAAATAATTAAAAATAATCAAAGAATAATATTATTTTTTATTAATCAATTATACTATTATGACTAATCATGATTATTTTTTTTCTAAAAATTATCACTATTACAATATTCTAGATTATAGGTCGAATTTATGCATGAGTAACATTACCATTATTGAGTGATCATTAAGAAATAATATAAGTATTTTTTTTATTTAATGAATTATCATTATATCATAAATTACATAGTATTTCATCAGATATACTAATATATATATTCAATTTCACTTTATGATGAATAGTAAATCACATCATTTCTTGGAGGTGGTAGTCCACACTGAGTCAAGATGAAATTTATAATTTTTTATTGAATGAAATTGTAAGAAAATAGGTGGTTTTTTAACTATACATATTTTAAAATATGTAAATAATATAATATGAAATAATTAAACCAATAATTATTACCATATGTGAGAGGTGGTGATGGAAAATGATTTACATCGGTCTGAAAGTAAGTAATCCACTATACATAAGAACAATGGATTTCATTCCTATTTTATGGAGGCTATAGATGGTTATATGTTATAAAATTATTATAATTTATTATTATTATATAGATAAATATTATTTTAGAATATCATAGTAGTTATGGTTGATTTTATGGATGTGTAATTTGAAATAAAAAATAGGCTATTTAATACTAATTCCCCCTCCCCAAACATCCCACTAGGATTTATACCTCAAGTCCTAAATGGTTGGTATATTTAAGGAAATGTGGCCTTCAGATGGTGTAGAGGATGTCAGATTGGTTTTTTATAATAATTAGGGAAAGTATAATTCTATTTTTAAGGAAGAAAATATTATTGATGGTGAACACTTATAAGTATGTGGAAACTCATGAAATCACAAAAATTACTAAATAAATATAAACTAATTTTCAAATTAAAATTGACCAAAAGTTATAATACTATAATATAAGTTTTTGAAGAGTATAATATCATGAAATATTATTTTTACAAGAATATAAAATGATTTTAACCCTATCTTTTTTATTAACCCTCTTTAACCATTTTTAAAAATAACATTGAGAACATTGTTTTTGGTCTTTAGGGATCAATATATTTACTATTAATGAAAAATTACATATAAATAGATACTTCTCATCTTTTAAAACTTATATAATTCCCTTTTTAAAAGTCTATATTTTTAATAATGTATAATAATTCCCTATATAATTATTTATTATAAAATAGAAATAATTTCAATATTAGAACCATTTATTTACATAGACATTAGTAAAATCACAAAAAATAGAATTAGAATATAATCCACTGATACAAAATTAATATTTTTGATTAATAAAATAGTTTTCGGTAAAGAATAATTATTTCAAATTATATAAAAATTTTTATATTTAATTTCATTTATTTTATTTTATTGATAATTTAATAATTGTTATGTGAGCATTGTGTAAACTTTTAAAATAGATATATCATCTGTAAATTTAAAAAATTGACCATTGTAAATTTAAATCAATTAGATTTTCATTGAGTATTTATATATGAGAATGTCCCCATTTAACCCTATGTAAAATATATTGATATAATAAAATAAAGATATCATAATTTTTGAATTTTCTTCATATATAACTATAAATATGAAAATCCAAAAAAATTAAAAAAGTAAGGCCACATAATAAAACATGGAATGATTTTGTATGGTATATAATCATTTAAAAAAATTAAATCAATTTTCATGGTAATTTTATAGTCATCATGATATTATTTTTATTCTTAATTACCCAATTTACCCTTCACAATTCTAACACAAATTACAAATGTTATGGTTTTTAATTTCCAAAATGAGAAAGATTTATCAAATTTGTATCCCATAATTACAAATATGTCATCCATTTTTTCAATTTTAAAAATCAATATGGGATTGAATTTAGTTTTAAAATAATTGGAAGACATGATGAAATAAAATTATTCATAATAATTTAATGATTAACAATAAAATAATTTTATTATTAATTAAATTATATAATTCATAAAGAACCATTATTTATTTTTATAAATAAAAATATATCTAAATAATTTTTAAAAATCACCCAAAGTAGAATTTTACATTTTTTAAAAATAAAAAAAAAATCAATAAAAATGATTCTTCACTACACATTAAAAATATATATTTTCCAAAAATCTTAAAAAATTCACCATAAAATAATTATGAAATTGTGATTTCAAAAATGATGTCAATTTTTAATATTAATAATATAATATTTTGATGTCCTAAAATTATATTAAACTATTTAAAATTTGTGAAATAATTTAGTAAAAATATAAATATTATATTTTTAGTGGAAAATTTACATGATATTCATATAGTGAGTATCACTATATATTGCCTAGTAAATTAATATTAATTAAGAATGAATATGATTATAATTTTTATATTTTTAGTTACAATCTTATATGCTTATGGAAATTTCATCCCTATAATTTATTCAATTATTAAACAAGTGGGGATTTAATTCACTCATTTTAATTTAGATACTCATGTTTCTACTTCAACCAAATGGGGTTTCCATAAAACATAATTTGAGGAATTACCAAATTCCGAAACACTTTCTATCAATGATCCAAAATATAAATATGTTATTCTTTATAATATTTTTTATCTTCAATCTAAAATACTTCATGTTTCAAATGTGAGATGAATCTAGCACATACATATATATCACTGGGAAAAAAGAGAATTGTGTACCAGGGAAATCATCAGTGGGAAATACCCTTACTCTGAAACTAATTCATATTTATCTATGATTTCATACAGTATCATTAAAATCATACTTATCTTCCCATTTTTACCAAAACATAAAATTGTATTTCATGGATATACAATATGAAAAACATGATCATATGCATTAAAATATTGATATGTATTTTTTTATCAATATATTTTTCTCTTGCTATGAGCTATGATCCTATATTATTGTATCATATTCACATTATCATTTACTTTCTCTTCCTCCACGAGTCCCATCAACTTCATTATTGTTATTTCATCAAAAAAGGATGGATTGTGCCGCTAAATTATCTTTAATGATCTAAAATGTGACATATGTATATGGTAATAAAAAATATTTATTCAAAAAATCATCCATTGAACAATTTTTATTTCAAAAAATATCAATCCATTTATGAAGAATGAGGAATTTATTCCATATTCTAAATAAGATTCTTATACTATCTGATATATTGAGGATGAAAATTTTGACTATATGTTAATTTAATACCAAAAGGCCTCTAAAGTTCCTTCAAAAAATTATAAGATAACATGATATTATGATATGAAATAATATAGAGTAATTAAATATATATAGAAAATATATGTGAAACATATTCTTCACAAAAAATACAAAGTCATTATATATTCGATTGGAATGAAATGCATAATCATTCAAAGGTAATAGAAATCAAATTATTTCTCTGAGATTTATTTTCTGACCCCGCTATGATATCTATGGATTTATTTTCATATATACACTCCAAAAAATGGAAAATTATGATTTACCAACCTTAGTAATTCTTATTATTGTTTAAACTATTAAACATTCAATAATGTTTTATAAAACACAGTGAAATATCTTTCCAATCAGTTGGACAAGCAATATTTTAGATGATATCTATAAATCATAGTGCTTCCAGGATGAAAAAAATATGGGGAATTATGCAAATTGATGAATAATTACCATATCAACTAGAATCCATATGACATAGAAAAATATTTCAATTTCTAAATAAAAATTATCTAACTACAATTAAATTATATAAATTTTCCATTCATAAAAAATTATACATTTTTTCGTAACCCATGGTCATTTTTCTGAAATTAAATAATTATTTTTGAAAGAGATATTTATACTAAGGCCTAAAACAAAATAGATGATATTACGTCATAAATTGATTATGATCTACAACATATCAAAGAATTAACCAATGGGTTTTGTTACAATTGAAACATGTTTAATGATGCATTATCTTTTTCATTTTAGGAATCAACTACTTTTTTTGTATTATTGGATTGTTATGGAATTATGAAATAGTAATCCACGATTAGTTCTATCTAACTTATATGCCTTATATTCAACTCCTTTTGATAGAAAATATAGTATAAAATTATTTTATCATTATATATTTCATCATCTATACCCTATAAATTATTCCTCCATATTTTTAAAATATAAACCTCAATAGTAAATTCCAGATCATATGTAGGATTTCATAACTCATGAGGGTTTCGTTGACATGGTGAATAAGACATTACGTAATTATTTTTCATTAAAAAACACATAATACCTTGAAATTATGGATAATTATATGTGAAAAAATTACCATTTATAAAGTAAAGGAACAAACTTGAGAATTCACCACTTTTATTTCTAGTTCCTAGAAAAAGTCATCACATTTATTTTTATATATCAATTTAATTCCTTCATGAGTTAATTTAGTTAGTTTGTTACCCAACTATTTTTTTTTCAATAAACCAAATTTTTTAATCTACTTAATTAAAAAATAATAATCTAAATAATTTTTTTATATATTCTTTAAAAAAATTAGTTATATAAAGTTCAACTGTTATGGAATCTTTTGAAAACATTTTCCAGAGGAAAGATATTTTTTCCAAAAAATAACACTTACTAAATTTTACATATTGATTTATTTCATTTATTGATTAAATAATTATATTTATTTTACTTATATGATACTCACGAATTTTAGAATACTCCAATATTTCATCAATAGTCAAAACCAATAATATATCTATATAGTTGTAGAAATATCTATTACTATGGTCCATAAATACATTTAGATCATTATAAAACCAAACGGGAATAACTAATAACTCTTAATTAATATTTATAAATGAAAATTTATTCTTGAAAATATCATACTCCTTCAACTTCTACTAATGGTACCACAACTAGATTTCAATCTTCCAAAAATACTATTCTCCATAAAGAAGATTATAAAAATCATCTATAATGTTTAAGGGTGATTATTCATAACATTGATGTTATTTAAATCTATTCAATGAATGAAAATTATCATTGAAACATATTTAAATTTATAACAAACATGATAATCATGTGTTGAAGTGATAGGTTCAATAAATACATTATCTGGAAACTACATAAAATAATTTATATATTCTAAAAGTGATATATTACATATTCTATAAGTGTTTTTTGAAATTTCTTTAACATTGATAAGTGATTCCTTAACAAACTCAAACTCCAAATAAGGAATTAAAATATGAAAATAATCAATAAAAATATCAATGAAATCATTCAATACTAGAACGTCACTAATTCCAACACATTTCTTCTTTTTGAAAAATTAGCGAGGTGACATTTGTTTTTATCTGAAATAGATTTTTCAACTTTGTGGTATGTTATCAAAAGTATAATAACAGTGAATGTATACTAATTATCTCTTCATTAAATCCTAAAAAATAAACTAATGTTAAATCCATACCGAAATTAATATCATACTCTATTATAGTCTATTTTATTACATATATAGGAAATACAATTACACTGAAAACAATCAGACCATTCATCTAAACTTTTTTATATAATACTTCCACAGTGTGTTTTCACCAAAAGATTATTCTTACATTCATGATGTGATATCCTCAATTTAAATTCATATTTCTATAAAATTAATGACTGAAAAGATCTAGAGTCAAATAGGGTATCATACCTTTCACCACACCATTTGATTTCCCTACATCAAATCTTTTCATAGAAATATAATTTTCCCCACCTTTTTACATATGATCATGATGATTTCTACCCTATGTATCTAAATCCTAACACACATTTTCATAATTTCATAGCTCATTACACTATCTTTTCGTCGTCTTTTCAATATTGTCCTTATCAATATGACGATCCATTTAATTGGAATAATTATCCATATAACTAATCATTACACATCAAATCCCGTAGAAATTTTCAAAAATGAAACAACAAAGGTTATTCTTACCACAAATAACATAGGATTATAAATTTATTTTCATATATCTGGATATCATTAATGTATTCTTTTCTATTTATTGCAAAAAAAAAATTCTTATTATTTTTTAGATGAAATACATGATCATCAACAAACATCATTTCAATATTTTCATAAATTTATACAATTTTCTCTTCACTTTTAAATTCTTGAGAATCAAATTATGTTCAATCTCATAATGTTAATCCATAGTAAAACTAATTTATTTTATTATGAATATAATTTATATAAATTTTTATGTATCATTCTAGTTAAGATGTTATTTCTTTATACAAATCCAATGAATCCACCACTTTTAATATCAATTCAAATAATTGATTTTCAATCCCACATAGAACAGTATTAGGAAAATATTCATCTATGAAAATATTCATAAATTCATTCAATTCCATACATTCAATCTCTTATCTTTCGTTAATATTCAAAAAAAATTAGCATCATTTGTCATATTTTCCATAGAACGGTTAATATAATGGTTTACTTATTTATTACACCAAAAACCCTTATGTTCAAATATAATTTTCATTACAAAATTCCATTCTTCATCAACCACTAATTAAGAATATACAAAAATGATAGGATATTTTGACTCATAAAATGGCACACTATCATCATGGTCATATGTTGTGGAACTGATTTTCCACTAGCTTGGATTTCAAGAACAATTATAACTTGTTCATAATTATTCATCACTAAAACAATTTATATTTTCTAATTCAAACTATTTCTGGTGTCTGATTTGGAAAGATATTTCCCTATGTGAGTTTCCTACTTTTGAATTCCTACTTCAACTACAGGAAAAATTATAATTATACATACATTAGATGAATAATTACGGTAATATTTAAATTCTATATCATTTATACTTAACAATAAAGATATATATTTTCATTTTATTTTTCTATCACTTTCTTACCCACAAAACTTATTTAAACCCAATTATGATACCAAATATAAGAACCCATCATTAAAAATTATGTAATATAGTTTCTTTAAATAAGAATTCATATTCTATCATCTTGAGTGCCATTTTAGGTTTGGAGTTTTAGATAATTATGTCATAACTATTAAATATTAGTGATTGAGTAAATTTTTTTCAAACCCAATAATTAAATTCTCAATAAAATTTATTTTTTGGAAGATTTCATAAAAAATCATTATGATAAAATAAAAATTCTGATGGTTTATTTTTATTCTTTAACAAATCATAAATAAATTTTTATGATTTCAAAAGTTTCACTATTATAGTGTAGAATATAAATCCCATTTAATATAAAATCATTATAATACCTTGATAAGTCATACGTTTTCCAGGAAAAAACATATATCTTATAATGTTTTTTATTTAATATAGGACATAATTTTACATATTAATCTTATAATTGTAATAACCAATATGTTCATATTCTATAATGAACTCATTAGAAGTTTATCACAGACCCATGTATCCCTAGTTTATAACTAAACCAAATATCCATGGTTATATCATTACCACATCTCCTTGGTTTATAATGGTATAAAATGACCTTATAATATAAAAAAAACATTAACAATAAAATATTCTCATTATCCGTCGAGTAATAAAATAAAATAGAAGAATAAATTCTCATCATTACTCTAAAAATATTCATTACAAACATAAGAATGAAAATCTAGATTCTGAAATTTCAATCCCATTTTAAAATAACTTTTTTAAAATTGTTATTACAAAAATAAATAAGTATTTTCATTGAATAAAATATGAAATATTTTAATGAAATATAATATTAAAACTATGGTTATAGAGGATATAAAACTCATTAATGTTGCATATATTAAAATATAACACATCTTTTTGAATTTTCTTCATTAAATTCAAAAAAATATAAAAATTATTTCTAAAAAAAATCCATTGAAAACAATTCTTGTATAAACAAAAATTCCCCTTATAATTAATATATAATTTTTTATGTTAATAAAAAAAATAATTTATTAAATAATTGGACATAATATAAAAAGTGTTGGTAGGGAAATGTTAAAAGAGGATTTTAATAAGAAAGTCCACAACCTCAAGCCTGACACATCATGTTCATTAATTATATTAATTATTTAATAAAACTATTCATGATTATTATTCATATTATTTTAATTTATGATATGTTTTTTTCATTTAAATAGTCATAAATTTTCATGATGGGTATTTGAATGATATTATATCATGAGTAATAATTATTATTGGTACGATGAATACAATAAAATATCTCATTATTCTTTCATATACATAATAATAATCATTAAATAATAATAATTTTAATAGATAAATTATATTTGTAAAAACAATCATCAATTTTTCTTAGGGATAATTAACTATGTTACCATCTTGGGGGGGGGGGGGGTAGGCCATACATACTTATGAGTAACATATCAATTGTTCTGTAGAAATTAGGGAAAGATTGTTATTATTATTTTATCATTCAAAAAATGATAATAATATTTATATAATTAGTTATTTCATTAAAAATAAATTATATATAAATATAACACCTGAGATGTTTTTTTGGAAAATAAATTGCATCACTTTGGGGAGGTTGTAATCAACACATATGCACAAATGTGATTATCAATTATTGTTGATTAAAAATGTAATAATTAATGTGTTATAATATACATGTAAAATTATAAATATGTCATGGTTATTATAAATATATATATATATGTATATTAAATACATCAATATAATAAACTTGAGATTTTTCTGTGCAATACTAAAGTAATAGGTCCACGAGGTAGTATTCATTTGTATGCAGAACTAATGGATTAATTGAACTATAACACCCCAGGTAAATAAAGAATATGAAATTTTCATATTTATCCATATTTTTTAATAAAATTTTAATATTACTTTAAAGGGAACTCTATGCTCGATGGCGTACCCAATAAGCAACAACGAGTTTCTTTGAAATCATACGTTGCACTCAAATAACAAAATAATATTATTTTAAATGGTAGTTAACTCCTAGCTGTTTTAATGGAGGGAATGGACATAACTAACTAAAAAATGATTATATATTTTTGTCAAATATTTTTACTTTTATCAAATAAAAGTTAGAGGCTTAAAATGCAAATGAATCCAATTTTAAGCATAAATCTTCTAATATTCCTTAAAAAGTCGATTAACCGCTTTTTGATGGAGACCCATTTTTAAATATACTTTTGAAAATTTTATATGTTTTATTTGAAAAAATAAAATCCTTATTTAGAATCTATGCTTCAAAATTTACTTTTTGTAAATTTTTGTTATTTTTCCGATAAAGATCATTTTTAGTGAAAATGTTGCATTTTAATTCAAAACCTCCTTTTAATCTGATTTATTTATATGGATATATTATTTTTTTAATTGATATTAAACTGTATTTAGAATATATTTTTACTATTTAATCCAATTGTGGTCATTGGAATTAATTTCACTTTGAAATTGGACTTAAACTAGTGGTAATCTTTTAATAGATATTGTTTCTTAAAAACACACTATTTGTTTTGACAGAGGAAATTAATTACTATATTAATTAATTTAACTTATATGTTTAAATTTTTTTAAAATATACATCATTTTTTAATTCGTAATATCAAATATAGCTTAGGGTGAATTTTTGGTATTTTTCTGAAAAAACGTCAATTTTTTATGAATAGTGAAACCACTAAGTTGTAGTTAATGAAACTGATTTTTCATTTAAATGAAACTTTACCACTTGTGTGATTTGATTTTCAAAAATCAGACATACATGGTTTTCATTAGGAAGTAAAATGTGGTTCAATGATATTAAAATAATTTCTTGGTGAATAGTAACTTTTAACTTTTATTAATCGCGATTAATGGTAATTAGTGTAATTTAAGGTAAAGATAATGTTATAATAATATGAAATTACCTTGATAAATTTCCTACCCTTATTGGATGAGTCATGGCTGACCCAGAAAATCCATGGGTCATCTTGGGGACCCCATGGAGCCACTTTGGTTGGAAAATGACATTAATAACTTTTTATTTAAAGTTATAATTAAAATGTCACAAACATGTATTGTTTTACTAAAACAATTTTGAAATGGGGTTATACAAGTCATGTTTTTTACTATAAATATTTATTAGAAACCTAAAACTATTTCCTACATCATGATATTTTTTTATATTCTTTATACATTATATAGATTAATTTATTTATGACACCGTGATGATGCAGTGATTACCTCATAAATGAACGATGTAAATAAAATTAGAATATAGGGTAACAAATCATTCTTAAACTTATCAATAACCTATTGGATGGGTATATTTTGATACCATATCACCTTATCCTCGAAATAAATCCTTTTGGGACCTTTAAAATCCGAAAATCATTTAATAATAAAGTAATATTTTATAACTTTCCAAGAGTGCCCCTCCTCTTCTCTTATAAAAGGCCACCACCTCTAGCACCTTACACACGACCTCTCAAGCCCTTGGCACAGCCAACCCCTGCCCATTTCATCTCTCCAAATCCCTATATTCATCATTTAAGCCTCACCTTTGGCCTAATGTTCTTCAAGAAACCCTTTTGGTTCAAACCAAGCGGAGTTACCCGATTTAAAGGTAATGTCTTCACTTGTGTTCTTTTGTTTTATTTTGCTTCTCCAAACCCATAAAATCTTTTTATCACATTATATTGTAACAATACCAGTATCTAAAATATACTAGGATGTTGTTATGTGAAGGATTCAAGCTACACTTACACACACCTCTGTCTAATGGTTAAATAACATACTGTTTCTATTGATGGTGAATTACTGCCTCACGAAACTATGATTGTTCAATATTTTCTTAACACATTTCATGATGGCCATTATGATGTCACTGTATTTTATATATAATATATATGGTATTTATGTTTTCCATATTCTTCTGTATTTAATATTTAAAACATACCTCTATGATTTGCATGTTTCACAAATGTGATAATTTCATACGAGGAAGTGTGGACTACCGCCCCCTCAAGTGATGTGACTCATTCATGCAATACATGGAATGTATAAAGAATGAAATTAATGAAATTATGTGACCTATAAAACATATATATTATACTGGAACTATAATATATATCTCTCTCAATTATTTTCAATTCCATTAATATGACAAAGAAATGATAGTAGAGTTCATGCGTATGTACGACCTACCGTCTCCATGAGCGGTGAATTTCATTTCTTTTTATCTAAAAATGTTGTGGAATAGAATAAAATGAATATGTACTGGATATATATGATATTTAAATCATTAATAATATTTTGGAGATGATTTACTTATAACTACATGGACAATCATTTTCAAACAAGTTCATTTTTGACTCGTCTACCAAACATCGACAAAAATGTCTGATATGAACTCACCTTATTAATCACTTATTATAACAATATTATAAGAACCCGGTTCTTAATTTTGACATAAGGGCTTCTTCTTTTTCCTTTTCCTTAAGTGTTTTGAGAAAATATGGAAAATGGGGAAAAATCCTAAATTTTGGAACTACACGATGTGTACTTTATCCACATGCCATGTATGTTTGGCCGTGTTGGGATGAGTACACGAAACGTGTAGCCATGTCGTCGATGAAGGGTGTAGAAACCGACTACATGCCATGTAGTGGTACCTTACATGCCGTGTACTCAGTCGGAAGTCTTAAATAGTAAGGCGGTGGAGTCGCTGCCAGCTGGGTGACAGTACACACCGTGTACTCGGGAGTAGATGTCGTGTACTCATGTCGACGAATAAACAGTGTGTCGGTGCCACCAAATGAACAGTTAAATGATTGAAGTACACGCCGTGTACTTAGATGTACATGCTGTGTAATTTGTTTTTTTTGGCTTAAAACAGGCAGTAGCCTCCTCATTTGGCAGAGGAGACTCTTGAACCGTTTTGGAGCCAAAGGAGGAGGGCAGATCTTTGAAGATCGACTGGGCGTTCGTCTACATTCCGTTTCGGCTTTGGATGATTACATTGGAACCGCATGGATCTACGCCATTCATGGGCGTTTCTGGAGTCGGTGTTTGGGTATAAAGCTCATTGACGTATAAGGTAGGTGGCTTGGTGTTTAGTTTTCCAACTGCTGTGTGTTTTGTGCATTTTTGTGCCATGAACCCATGATGGGGTGTTGTGTGGCTGAGGACGTTTCTATATTAATACATAGAATTGATTATGTATTTAATTGTGATAAAACAATACTGGTTGGGATCATTGATTGGATCTGAAACTACCCCCAGGGTGTTTTTCACTGTTTATCCATTTGGCCAGGATACCTGAGGGTATGCCTTTAAAGTAGTAATTATAGAATTGACTTGAGAGGAATTGCTGGTTACTGCTTGTTTACCTGTTGGGCATGGCCCAGTGACTATATTTGCCTGAGGTCATGACTATATTAGCCTGAGGGCGTGACTGTATGAGCCCGAGGGCTGTCGTTATTCCACCTGAGGGAAACCATTCGTATGCCTGAGGGCGAGAATTCTATTACAATGCCTCAGGGCGAATTCTATATATCCTGAGGGCGTGGTTCACTATATTAGCCTGAGGGAGAGAAACTTGTTGGTCTGAGGGAATGGTTTTGTTGAGCATAGAACAATACTAAATTTAATGGATTAAATGAATAAAAAAATGGAAATTTAATTGTTAATTTAGTTACTTTTTAGTACTGCTTACTTTATTGAATTTTACTATTGAACGCTGTTGTTGCATTCTCACATGCAGTTGGGCACGGGCCTTTGGTGGGTGCCTACTGAGATATATTTCTCACACCATGTTTGGGTCACGCTTTTCGCCCCAAAAATATTACGTTTCTACAGGTGTAGATAGGGGCAAGAGTCCCTATACAGGTACTTGACTGATTCTGTGGAGTAGGAGGGCATGGGACCGAGCCTAGGCTCGCGATGCCGCTGCCAGCTATTTTGCTTGATTTTCTGTACTCTGTATTGATTAATAACATGTTCTGTATGTTTTCTTAAAAATTGAAACATGTAACATCATCACTTATATACTGTTGGTTATATCCACTGCTGTAGTTATTTCAGTTTTGTATGTTTACTGCTTCTGCTATCGTTTTATGTTTATTCTGTATTCCACTGCGCTACACTTTGAAAAATGAGGGCATAGTTTCCCCACTATCAAACCTGGGCCCTCGCTGCTAGTTGGCAGCCACTGGCATTTGGGGAAATGACCTTGAGGTCTTGTGGCGAACTGGGCTCGGGGCACCCGTTGCGTGGCACCCAGGTCCAGGACGTTACAAAGTGGTATCAAAGCATTTCTTTTATTTGAATTACTATTTGGATCCATAGTCAGGGATAGGATGGAACAGTAGTTGGTAATAAGCTATGCCTGGGCGTAGCTAACCCGTGTACAGGGAAAAGCCATTTAACCACATATTTTTCATTATTTTAATTTTGCAATTTTACGGTTGATATGTTTTCACCGTTGGGGGACGCACTTGGATTGTACTGTTTATATTTTATCTGTGGGTTCTATTTAGTTGCAACCTGATGAGATGAGGGTATGAAGTCTCATGCATCATATAGGAACATTCTAGATATCACATGCCATTTATAGTTTCCATGCCACGTAGGTGCATTAGAATTTTCATTTTGTTGTGATAATTTTTGTACTAATAAAGCATGTTGTTGTGATAGCTTCTTGATAAATACCTTCTTTATGATGTGGTATGTTTGTTTGAGCTTGTTTATAGAATGGACTCCAAGCTTTGGTTTTTGGGGAATATGGGCCCCCATTGACCGGAATTTGGTGGATCATTGACGGTTTTTTGGTTATAACATAGATAAGATGTAAAAATTTGATTTGTGGGGAGTATGGTCCCTCACAGATCGGAATTTGACACTTAGGTTTTGGTTTTTCATATTTCAGGATTTCGGGGAATTTTCTAAGGTATACTGTCCGGAAAACCCAAAATACACACCGTGTAGGACCTCATACACGCCGTGTGTGTTCATCTATTCGGGAAGAAAAATGAACTTTTTGAGTACACGCCGTGTACCCTGAGTACACGCCGTGTAGTCTCTTCCCGTGCCACAAACCGTGTGGGAGGCAACACGGGGTAGGGAAAGGCTTGGATAAAACACACCGTGTGCCAAATGGACATGCCGTGTAGTGTGACCCGGAGTCCCGTCGTGTAACTAACAACATGGGTCGGTGAACTCCTCTACAGTATGTCGTGTCAATGATGAACACGCCATGTAGTATGACATGGGGACTCGGCCGTGTAACTAACAACACAGGCCGGTGTCACCTCTCCCTGAACACGCTGTGTACTTGTGAGACATGCCGTGTAATCTTGTCCGAGGACAAACCGTGTGGAGTTGGCCATGTGGCTGGGAAGCGGGATGGTGTAAATGCTATGTGCGGGTGTAACACACAGTGTGGAGTAAAGCCGAGTCGTCGGCCATGTCACAGACGACACAAGCATTTGGAAAATAACATCGTACACGCCCTGTAGATATTATACACGCCGTGTAGTTTTGTTGAACGGAAGTCATGTGGCTTAGCCGTGTAGATGGACTCGGGCAGGGGAAGGGAAGTCATGTACACGCCATGTAGTCATTGTGCACACCGTGTAGTCTTGTTTTTGAAATCTTGAATGCCTTCTTCCTCTTGTTTTCTTTGTGGTTCCTTCGTTTTTGGTCTTAATAATCTTGAATCAGAGGCGTTCTTTTGACCTTATAGAGTCATGGTGCCTAGACGACCGCGAGTTGTTCTCCAGGAGAGCGGCGACGATTATACTCCGGAGATGGTGGGCCATGGGCTACCATTTGATCCTCCAGCAGAGCCAGATGCGGTTCCAGCTGTTATACCGGACACAGGCGCGGAGGCGCAGTTCTGTGAAGGATTTATGTGGTTCATGAAGACCTTTCAGGGAGTACCGCAGACTGCCATATCTATGGCCGAGCTGACGCATATCTTTCAGCAGCAGCGCCCGCCTACATTTTCAAGGGATGGCGGACCACAGGCTGTGGAGTCTTGGTTGGGGTTGATGCAGACTATTTTCGTGCATCTTGAGACGCCTCCAGGGCGGGGGGTCAAGCTCGCTACTTATATGCTACGTGATTCCACCAAGAGGTGGTGGGATGTTACCACCCAGTCAGAGCATCACATGGACATGGCATAGGAAGCTTTTCAGGCAGTCTTCTATGACTTCTTCTTTCCCGAGATGCTGAGGGCAGATAGAGCTCGAGAGTTCATGAATCTGCAGTAGGGCGCTATGTCAGTGATGGAATATTATTTTCGTTTTACATAGCTTCAGCTCTTTGCACCCGTGCTGGTGGGTGACGAGACGTTGAGAGCCAGACGTTTTGAGGATGGTCTTCAGTATGACATCTGAGCGCTGGTAACTGTTTTCAGGTTTCCTACTGTACACACTATTGTAAACCAGACGCAGATTTATGAGAGGAACCTGCGGGTAGCTAGTGGTGTGGGCCAGGGCAGTTCAGCACCAGTTATTGGTACTATTTACGCTAGTAAGAGGACGAGACATATGGACTTCTCTCAAGGTGGCAGTACCAGCCAGGCAGCTTCCTTAGGTGGCCCGATCAGGTGCTACTTGTGTGTCAGAGAGGGGCATAAGAGACCGTAGTGTCCACGAGACCCAATGGAGTGCTGAGCGTGCGGCAAGATGGGTCATCTATAGCGCTTTTGCAGGGCGGTGCTACCGGTGGCTAGTGAGAGGGGTTCTGTGCATCCTCCGCGTGTGGGAGCTGGCCCAGTGGCTTCTTACGAGTCTGGGAACTGGAATACGTCAGGGCATGCAGGCAGAGATGGTGGTCGTGGCCGTGGTACCCAGACACCAGGATCGCCAAGGCAGCAGGGCGGGACAGCTCAGGGTAGCCAGGCTATGTCGCAGGGCTGCGGGACTAGGCAGGCATATGCAGTGCAACAGACCCAGCAGGAGCAGGATCCCGGACCTTCGACAGTCAGTGGTACTATTCTAGTAGCTTCTGTTTTATCTTTGGTACTTTTTGATACGGGCACTATACATAGTTTCATATCTGTACCCGTTGTGGAGAGACATGGGCTCGGTGTGTCTACTTCAGATATCTTGACACTAGACACTCCGTTGGGGTCTAGGACGGTGGGTGTGCATCAGTGCAAGGAGCGCCCCCTAGAGGTTCGTGGGTGTCACTTCCTTTGGGACCTCTATGTCTTGGAGATGATGAACTATGATGTCATTCTTGGGATGGACTGGTTGGTTCCCTTTCGAGCCTTTGTATACTTCTATCATCGTAGGGTGCGTTTCACGTCACCAGAGGGCGGAGAGTTTCTATACAAGGGTGAATGGGATGTTCCGGCAATTCGAGCTGGACCAGAGCATCATGGGCGAGGTGGAGTCACATGCCAGATTACAAGTTTATATCTGGATGTCCATGGGACTTGTCAGATGGATTTCCCTCCAGTTGATGATCGTTTCAGGGATGTCTTTCCGAATGAATTTTCAGGTCTACCTCCGGTGCGTGAGGTGGATTTCTCTATTGAGCTAGTGCCAAGAGCGGCACTGGTGTCCACTCCTCCTTATAGGATGGCCACGCCTGAGTTGTAGGAGCTCAAGAGGCAGTTAGAGGAGTTGCAGGCAAAGGGCTTTATCCGACCCAGTACTTCTCCTTGGGGTTCTCCTGTCCTTTTTGCGATGAAGGAAGATGGTACCCTCAGACTTAGTGTGGATTATCGGAAGCTGAACCAGTTGACGGTTAAGAACCGTTATCCCTTTCTGAGGATAGATGATCTGTTTGATCAGCTTCGTGGAGCACGAGTGTTATCGAAGATTAACATATGATCAGGATGTCATCAGATGCATGTTAGACCTTCTGATATACCTTTCACAGCTTTCAGGAGTATGTATGGTCTATATGAGTACTTGGTTATGCCGTTCGGACTAACGAACGCGCCAGCGGTTTTCATGGCTCTAATGAATCGTGAGTTCCATCTGTATCTTGATTCATTTGTGGTAGTATTCATGGATGACGTCTTGGTGTAATCTCACACTCGACACGACCATGCCAACCATATTGAGATATTATTGAGTACACTGAGAGATCATCGGCTATATGCTAAGCTCTCAAAGTGCCACTTTTGGATGGACCAGATTCACTTCCTGGGTCATATCATCTCAGAGGCAGGAGTTGCAGTAGACCCAGAGAAGGTGAGAGTAGTATTTTCCTAGGAGCAGCCTAAGAACATGTTTGAGATACGATGTTTCTTAGGGATAGCTGGTTACTACAGGCACTTCATACAGGACTTCTCCCGCTTAGCAGCACCGTTGACAGGTCTGACTAAGAAGGGTGTGAATTTCGTTTGGTCAGAATCTTATGAGACACCTTTTCAGGACCTCAAGGGAAGATTGACATCAACACTGGTCTTGATACTCCCAGAGCAGGGGAAGAGCTATACGGTTTACTGTGATGCATTAGGGATTTGGATGGGAGCCGTTTTGATGCAGAGTGACTGAGTTGTTGCTTACGGGTCTCAGCATTTGAGGCCACATGAGAGGAATTACCCGACACATGATCTCGAGTTGGCTGCAGTTGTTCATGCGTTGTGTTGTTGGAGAAATTATGTATTGGGAGAGCATTTTGTGGTTTTCACCAACCACAAAATCCTCAAGTATGTCTTTACTCACTGTGACCTGAATCTGAGGCAGAGAAGGTGGGTTGAGAACCTACAGTCCTTCGATTTTCAGCTTGCCTATACACCTGGTAAAGGTAATGCAGTAGCATATGCGCTGAGCAGGAAGACTCAGATACAGGCAGTGCATGATGCTAGTGGTGAGTGGCAGCTCATGGCATTGTTATCTGAGATGCATCTAGATGTGCACGACAGTTAGAGGTAGACTTATCTTTCCTCGTTAGCTATGACTTCTACCCTCCTGGACAGAGTGACGGTGAGCCAGCTATCAGATTCAGAAGGCCTAGTTCTACGGGAGTCGGTGAAAAGTGAGGACCCTCCTCCCGGTTGGATGATAGGTGATGATGAATTTTTGTGTTTCCATGGATGAGTATGGGTTCCAGGGGATATACATGAGGAGATTATGTAGGAGTTTCATGCTTCAGCTTGGGCAGTTTATCCCGGGGTTACCAAGATGTACCGCGACTTGAGGCGTCAGTACTGGTGGCCGGGTATGAAGAGAGAGATATATGTTTTTGTTACGATATGATCCACCTGTCAGCAGGTGAAGGCAGAGCATCAGAGACCAGCTGGGCTGTTACAGTAGTTACCCATTCCCGAGTGGAAATATAATGATGCCGCGATGGATTTCGTGATGGGATTGCCAAGGCCACCTCGATTCAATGACGCCGTGTGGGTTGTTGTGGACAGACTCACGAAGGTTGCTCACTTCTTGCCGATCAAGGAGGCCTTCAATGTGGACGAGCACGGAAGGCTATATATCCGAGATATCGTACGTCTTCATGGGGTCCCTTGTTCTATCATTTCAGATAGGGACGCCCGCTTTACATCTCGTTTCTGGAAGGGTTTTCAGAGGGCGCTGGGTACACAGGTGCTTCTGAGAACAGCATACCACCCCCAGACATATGGCCTATCAGAGAGGATGATACAGGTGATAGAGGCCATGTTGTGCGCATGCATCCTAGACTTTGGGGATCTTGGGAGAAGCATATACCCTTAGTCGAGTTTTCCTATAATAATAGTTTTCAGGCGACTATTGAGATGGCACCATACGAGGCCTTATATTGTAGGCTATGTAGATCACCTTTGTGCTAGTTAGAAGTAGGTGAGGTAGCTTTACTGGGGCCACAGCTCGTGCAGGAAACATCTGAGCAGGTCCAGTTGATTCAGAAGTGGATGGCTACCGCGAAGTCTCGTCAGAAGTCATATTCTGATCGCCACAGACGACCTTTGGAGTTCGTGGTCGGGGTTCAGGTTTTCTTACGTGTTTCATCGAAGCTGGGACACAAGCGTGTCAGGAGACAGGGTATGCTTTCTTCGAGGTATGTGGGGACATTCAAGATTCTGGAGAGAGTCGGGCTGGTTGCGTATCGGTTGTAGTTTCCGCAGCGGTACCGAGCCATGCACGACGTCTTCCACGTGTCTCAATTGCGTCGCTACCATTCAGAGCCATCTCACACATTTCAGCCAGTGGAGGTTGAGCTTCAGCATGATGCGTCCTTTGAGGAGCATCTGATCCGTATCGTTGGCAGGAGCACGAAGGATCTCCAAGGCCGGTCAGTTCCTCTCGTACAGGTGCTATGGCAGCATGGCCGAGTGCAGGACGAGACCTGGGAGCGGGAGGCCGACGTACATGCTCAGTGGCTAGAGCTGATCAGAGCTTTATCTTTGCCACCCTTGGAAGGGAAATTCAGGGACGAATTGCTACAAGGGGGGAAGTTTGTAAGAACCTAGTTCTTATTTTTTAGGTACGTGCTTCTTCTTTTTCCTTTTCCTTATGTGTTTTGAGAAAATATGGAAAATGGGGAAAATCCCAAATTTTGGAACATGTCGTGTACTTTATCCACACACCGTGTACGTTTTTCCATGTTGGGATGAGTACATGGGGTGTGTAGCCATGTCGGTGATGAAGGGTGTAGAAACCGACTACATGCCATGTAGTGGAACCTTACATTCCATGTAGTTAGTCGTCAGGCTTAAACAGTATGGCGGTGAAGTCACTGCCAGTTGGGCGACATTACATGCCGTGTACTCGGGAGTACATGGCATGTACTCATGTCGACGGATGAACAGTATGCCGGTGCCGCCAAATGAACAATTAAAAGAAAGAAGTACACTCTGTGTACTCAGACGTACATGCCGTGTACTTTGTTTTTTCAGCTTAAAACAGGCAGTAGCCTCCTCATTTGGAAGAGGAGACGCTTGAACTGTTTTTGAACCAAATGAGGAGGCCAGATCTTTGAAAATCCACCGGGCGTTCGTCTGCAATCTGTTTCGGCTTCGGACGATTTTTTTGGAACCACACGGATCTACATCATTCATGGGAGTTTTTGGTGTCGGCGTTCGGGTATAATGCTCGTTGACGTATAAGGTAGGTGGCATGGTGTTTAGTTTTCAAACTACTATGTGTTTTGTGCATTTTTGTTCCACGAACCCATGATGGGGTGTCGTGTTGCTGAGGCCGTTGCTATATTAATACCTAGATTTGATTAGGTATTTAATTGTGATAAACAAATGATGGTTGGGATCGTTGCTTGGATCTGGAACCACCCCCGCGGTGTGTTTCACTGTTTAGCCGTTTGGCCTGGATACCCGAGGGTATGCCTTTAAAGTAGTAATTGTAGAATTTCCTTGAGATGAATTGGTTTTTACTACTTGTTTACCTATTGGGCATGGCCCAGTGACTATATTAGCCAGAGGGAATGACTATATTATCTTGAGGGTGTGACTGTATTAGCATGAGGGCTGTTGTTATTCCGCCTGAGTGAAACCTTTCGTATGCCTGATGGTGAGAATTCAGTTACAATTCCTGGGGGCGAGATTCTGTATAGCCTGAGGGCGTGGTTCACTATATTATCCTGAGGGTGAGATACTGGTTGGCCTGAGGGCGTGGTGTTGTTGATCACAGAACGATACTAAATTTAATGGATTAAATGAATAATAAAATTTCAATTTAATTTTTATGTTAGTTACTTTTTAGTAGTGCTTACTTTATTCCATTTTACTATTGCACACTGTTGTTGAATGCTTACATGCAGTTGGGAATGGGCCTTTGGTGGGTGCCTACTGAGATATATTTCTCACACCCTGTTTTTGTCATGAATTTTGGCCCAAACAGATTACGTTGTTGCAGGTGTAGATAGGGGCAAGAGTCCCTATACAGGTACTTCACTGTTGTTGTGGAGTAGGAGGACATGGGACCGAGCCTAGGCTCATGATGCCGCTACCAGCTGTTTTTCATGTTTTGTTGTACTCAGTATTTTTTTGTACTGTATTGATGTATAAAATGTTCTGGCTTTTTTCTTAGAACTTGAAACATGTAGCATCATCACATATATACTGTTGGTTATATCCACTTCTGTAGTTATTTCAGTTGTGTGTGTTTACTGCTTCCGCTGTCATTGTATGTTTATTCTGTATTCTGTTGTGCTACACTTTGGAAAATTAGGGCATTTTTTCCCCACTATCAAACCTGGGCCCTCGCTGCTAGTCGGCAGCCTCTGACGTTTGGGGAAATGCTCTTGAGGTCTTGTGGAGAACCGGGCTCGGGGCACCCGTTGAATGGCACCTGGGTCCGAGACGTTACAATTATAATATTTGATATGAACTGAATAATAATCTTTAAAGGAGGACCTTAAGAAATTATAAATTGACCATAGTTTATTATTCAGGAATATAATGAAATGAACAAGACAAGTCGGACTTGGGGTAAGGGATCCAACCACTCTCTTTCTTTTAAAGTACTCTCTTTTATGTCACTTATTTTAAGCTCCTATTTCTTATGTTGGGGGATGTTCTTATATATTCCTCTTTCTGTAAATTTTATGTTAATATGATGAGAGACCCTATTTGATATCATCAATCCATTTTTGGATGTTTTATATGGCGCTGTTAGGATGCCGAATTTTCATAAGGGGATTTTCATCTCACTTTTTATTCCCATGAAATTCATGCTACATTGGCCACTATTTCCTTTTTTTTGGTGTATTTACTGCCCATTATTTTACTATTTGTATAATATAATTTCATTTATGGGTATTTACATCTTCATTGTATGACCCTTCTTTCATGGGGTGTACGTTTCGAAAGTTTCCCAAATCGGTAAGGGAACCATTCACACTCCTCTTTTTAAAACACTTATTTTGTTATGTATTTTAATTTACATATTTTTATGTTGGGGTATGTTATTATATATCCATATTGATGTAAGTTTTATATCCAATGGATGAGATACCATTTTCACTCTCATCGCCTAATTTTATGAATTTTAAAGTGACGTCGTTAGGCTGTCGAATTTTACCAAGGGAACATCTTAACCCAATTTCGATTCCTTGGGTTCAACATGTAGTTATTGAATATGTCAGCCTTTGAATATGTGTGAATTAACTTTTATTTTTTTACACTTAATATCCACTTATATTGGGTGTATTTATATTTATCACACATAATTATGGGATTGATTTATTTTTAATTTGAGGATACCTTCTTTATAGGGGATTTCATCTCATTTTACATTTCTATTGAGACTTCATTGTTGTTATTCACCAATTCACTTTTGTATAGTGTATATACTGTCCTTTGGAATAATATATCATCAATCCCTTTTATTCTCATGATATTATAAAGTTCTGATTAAAGGTTATTCCTCAATTATTGTATTCAAATGTCTCTCTTTTTGTTAAAAACCCTTTAACTAAAATATCATTTTAAATGTTTTAATGATTTATTCTTATAAATATTTATCATTAATATAAATGATTTCAAAATGGTTTTAAGGATTTATTTATATGGATATTAATGGTTTAAAATGCTAAAAGGTTCAAAGTGGTATGGGACACTTTGATTCAAAAATCTCTTTATGAAATGTTTTAAATGATTTTGAAAATGGTTTTTAGAATGGATTCATTATTTCAATATCTTATAATGTTATATTGTAATTGCAATGTGGGAATATTATCTTTTCTTTATTCTTAAGTTATATTCTATGAGTATGTTATGGTTCTTGGGCATTGTTTATGAAGACGGGTGGTTCCGTGATAAACTAAGGGAGGGTGAGCCTGTGATATATCTCTAATGCATTGGGTAACACGAAGCAGTTAAACGTTAATGTTTCTCTGAAGATATTTAGTGAATATATTGTGATGGGTATCCAAACGTAACCATGAGGGCTACTCCCTACATAATAATGTTATGAATTCCACAAGTTACCTTTATTCCTTATGATTTCTATGAGTTATTCGTAAAACTTATGATTTCATGAGGTATGTTAAATTGCTTATGTTTTATGAGTAAAGTATGGCTTCATTTATTCTTATGTTTACATGGACTAATGTTTTCATTCCATATTGTTATAACCCTTACTGATCTTTTTATGCTCATCCCATGTTTTTGTTGAAATGTTTTTCACAGGACATAAAGTTGAATAGGGTCAAGGATGGGATTAAGGAAATGTCAGGCTGTCTAAAACAAGGAACTAGACATGACTCTTGGGTTCAAGAGTTTTTATTTTGTGAAAACAAGGAAGCTGAGTAGATGTTTCTACTTTGTAATCTTTGAGTTGTAATAGTTATGTCCTAATTCTCTAAAACTATAAACTTGAAAATATCCTCAATGTGAATTATTCATATAATTCAATAATAAGTAATGGTTAAGGTCGGGTCCTTATAGTTGGTATCAGAGGTCGGTTTAGATAACATTAGAGGTTAGGGTATTCTTTAAGCATATGTGACATTACCATAATGGTTAGGATTTCAGAAAGATTCATAGTTTTTAGATAAAGTGAATAAGTATATCGTAGTGTATATCTTCCACATTAGTACATGATGATTTTGTTGGTATACTCACATAGACAATTTTGGTTTTAGTAAATGGATGGATCTAGCAGGCACTAAAGTGACAATGGGTTTGAAGGAAACTGTGGTGGTTCTCTGATTAAGAGACTGGATGAAATGGGGTATTCAATGAGAAATCTCATGGTTATTCTAAACCAACTATCTGGAGTCATGATCAACCACTTTAACCTCCGTGAGTTCTCTAATGCAACATGTACGAGAGAACCAAATCAACGAGGAAGTTTAGGTAATAATTATAAAGGTAACCATTAGGGTTTATATGATCCTTACTTTTGAGGTAATTATGGGTTACTATATGTTATGAAGGAATATGAATGACATGAGATAAACTTGAGGTTAAATTATGTTATGGTTATTTTTTAAGATTTTATCACTTTTTGGGTAAATGTTATAAGAATTATGGAGTTTTTGAAAAAGGACAACACGTAGACCATGTGACAACCCGTCACGTCTGAGGAAGCTACGAGAATCAAACCCAAAACCGAAGTGCGACTGGTATTTATCACCTACCACTGGACTATGTGAAGTCTCTGGTTAGTTTGACTAATTATTTTTAGTTAGATGATCTTAAGAATCAATAATAAGATGATTTTGGGTTATTTATGGAAATTATTAACCTATCATGGAGGATATGTTATTAGGTTAATTATTTTTCAGTATGATACTTTAAGAGTAACTGATGTTATTTGGAGATAAATGTTAAGGTTTATCTTGGAAGACTTTGTGATTAAATCCTTCATAGATTTCGTTTTTGTCTTATTTTTTATTACTTTGAAGAATTTTTTGGATAGATTTTTATTGAATGGTCTTTGATGATCATTGGTTATTGTTTGAAAAATTTTGGAGATTAAGAATTGATTTTTTATATAAAGGATTATCCTTTTTGGGTATTATCTGATCTCCTAATAACCTTTTTTGTTTTAGTTTTGGTTAAGGTATAAAGACATGGGATTTATATAATTATCTTTTGTGGATTATTTGATTCTCTAGAAGTTGATTATAGATCTCTTAATGTGAACATGTCAACCTAAATACTCGTCTTTGGGAGAAAATATGAGTTCGTGTAAGAAATAAAGTAAAAATTGAAATTCAACATGACAAGTATGTATATTTCCTTATGTTTTAGTTAATATCATAAATAAATTCCTCATTTAAAAGTAACTTAAAAAATGTTTTCTGTTAATTTTTCCTACTGGGGAATCAAATACCGTTTAACCCATCACAAGTTTGTGATTTTCTTGTGATTAAATTTCTTCTAAACATGTTTTCTATCACTCTCCATCAGAACATGACCCTATTTTTCTCCTCCATGTCCATGTTTTCCTACATGGAATCCTAGTATGGGTTAACTCGGGTGACCTTTGTACTTCTGTTTCTTTATTTTAAAGTGATAGTTTTACTGACTCTGGTTCCGATGTGGGATTTCCAATGATGTTTCCAAGCCCAATTTTAAAATTATGAGGACGCAATTCCCAAAAGGGGGAAGGATGCAACACCCCAGGTAAATAAAGAATATTAAATTTTCATATTTATCCATATTTGTGAATAAAATATTAATATTAATTTAAATGGAATTC
Organism: Viscum album; assembly: GCA_963277665.1. Taxonomy (NCBI): domain Eukaryota; kingdom Viridiplantae; phylum Streptophyta; class Magnoliopsida; order Santalales; family Viscaceae; genus Viscum; species Viscum album. The sequence goes on from OY728119.1 coordinate 651,841,232, forward strand.
TATGCTCGCTGGCGTACCCAATAAGCAACAACGAGTTTCTTTGAAATCTTACATTGCATTCTAATTATAAAATGATATAATTTAAAATGGTAGATAACGCCTAGTCATTGTAATGGCTGGAATGAACCGAAATAACTAAAAAATGATTATATATGTTTGTCAAATATTTTTACTTTTATAAAATAAATATTAGAGGCTTAAAATGCAAAGGAATCCAATTTTAAGCATAAATCTTATAATATTCCTTAAAAGGTCGATTAACAACTTTTTCATGGAGACAACTTTTAAAATATACTTTTGACAATTTTATATGTTGAATTTGACAAAAACAAATCCTTTTTTAGAATCAGGACATCAAAATTTACTCTGTGTAAATTTTTGTTATTTTTCCGATAAAGATCATTTTTAGTGAAAATGTTGCATTTTAATTGAAAGCCTCCTTTTAATGTGATTTATTTATATGGATATATTATATTTATAATTTAGATTAAAGTGTATTTAGAATATATTTTTACCATTTAATCCAATGGTGGTCATTGAAATTAAATTCACATTTAAATTGGACTTAAACTAGTGTTAATGTTTTAATAGATATTGTTTCTTAAAAACACGCTATTTGATTTGACAGCGGGAAATAATTATTAAATTAATTAATTCAACCTATATGTTTTAAATTTTTTAAAATGGACATCATTTTTGAATTCGGAATATCAAATATAGCTTATGGTGAATTTGTGGTATTTTTTCTGAAAATCTTCAATTTTTGATGAATAGTGAAACCACTAAGTGGTAGTTAAAGAAACTGATTTTTCGTTTAAATGAAACTTTACCACTTCTGTGATTTTATTTTAAAAAATCCGACATACATGGTTTGATTAGGATGTAAAATGTGGTTCAATGAGATTAAAATAATTTTTTTGAATAGTAACTTTTATGTTTTATTAATCGCGATTAATGATAATTATTGTAATTTAAGGTACAGATAATGTGTAACACCCCAAGAATTCATAGTGTGTTATTTCTTCAAAATAATTCAATAACTTGCACTACACGCAACACCGAGTTCAAGCGCACCATGACTTACCAAACAAGCCGTTCAAAAAAGGTTATGAATAGTATTAACTAAATTTTAAACTTTATATAATCCTTATAATTTTAGAATCCATATTATGAGTTTCTTAGACATAATGTATGAACAAATTCATCTTCAGTATTATAGTTTTACCAACTTTTAATAGTGAACCCTTTTTAAATAAAATATTTTAAACTTTTTGACTACATGGGGACATCAAAAAATTTAAAATAAAACATCCCAAGCTTCCACGGTACGCTTTCCTTTGAATAAAACAGTAGCGTGTGTTGTACGCAACTTCGAGTTTTAACACACACCACAACCGATCAAACTAGCCGTTATGAATAGTAATACTTAATTTTTTGAAATTATATATATTTTATATTTCAAAATGGACTTCATTTTTGGATTCGGAATATCAAATTTAGCCTAAGGTGAAATTTTGGTACTTTTCGGATAACTTTCATATTTTGATGAATAGTAAAAATTACTAAATTTTAATTAAAAACAACTTTTTTAATCAAAATAATTAATAGTGATAAATTATGAATTTGAGTGGTTTTAAAGTATATTTAGAATATAGTTTTACCATTTAATATAATTTTGGTCATTGGACATAATTTTACAATTAAACCAAACATAAACAAGTGTCAATCTTTTGACAGTTATTATCTCTTAAAAACACGCTTTTTGTTTTGCAACGGGAATTAATTTTAAATTAATTTCTGCCACTTCTGAGTTTTGAATTTAGAAAAATGGATTCCATATTTGGAATCATGATGTTCAAATTGTGTAAATAGGTAACTTTTATTTTTAGACATTTTGAATAATTACTGCGGTAAATATTTTATTTACCATGGTTAAGGGTAAATCCGGTAAATAAGGGTTAAAAAATAATATTATAATACTAAATTACCCTAAAACGTGTCTTAACCCTATTGGTTGATACATGGTCGACCATGGGAATATTTGGGTCAATTTTGGGACCCCATTGATCCACTTGTAAGTGATAATGACACTTTATATTAATAAAGTTAAAATAAAAATAAAAATGGCATAAGCTTACATCGTTTAGAAGAACAATTTTTACATAGGGTTATACATGTTGGATTTTTGATTATAAATATTCATTAGAAATATAAAAAGATTTCCTACATAATGATATTTTATTTATAATTTTTAGACATCAAATAATTTAAATTATTAATGACACAATAATGATGCAATGTTTACCTCATTAATAAATCATTTAAATAAATAAGATTATAATGATTAAAATATTATCTAAAACCTGTCCAATTCTTATTGGTTGATGTTATTTAGAATATGAGTCATCTTATCTTCGACCTCAATTATTTTTGGACCATTATAAACCGAATATAATTATATTATAAAGTAATACTTTCACTCTTTCCTAAAGAGCCCCTCCTCTCCCTTATAAAAGGAGACCACTTCTACTCATTCCTCACACCTCTCAAGCCACTTGGCTCGTCCAAACTCTGCCCAACTAAGCTCCCCAAATCCCTCTCCTCCTCCTTGAAGCTTCCCCTTAGGCAGAAATCATTTCAAGAAGTCCTTTGGTTCCAACCAAAGTGAGTTACCTAAATTAAAGGTAACAATTTCTCTTAAAGTATTTTCATTTATTTTGCTTCTCCAACCCCCCAAATCTTTTTATTTTCCTTATTTTGTAACAACAACAGTATCCTCAATATACTAGGATGTTGTTATAAGAAGGATTCAAACTACACATTCACACAACTCCATCTAATGGATGATGAACATAATGTTTCTGTGGATGGCAAACTAACGCCTCACGAAACGATGATTGTTCAAATACATCTTACCGCCTCTCATGGTGGCCATTAGGATGGCACTGTAATTAAATATGATATTAATGATATATATTTTATATATAAGCTTCTGTAATTCCATTTTATTTCATACCATTATTCGTTTCATGTTGTATATACATACGATAATTTCATTTGAGGAAGTGCGGACTACCGCCCCCTTAAAATGATATGACTCGTTCATACCACACATGGAACGTATAAAGGATGGTGTAAATGAACTTAAGTAACATATATAAAATATTATATTATACTGGAATAGTAATATACCTATGTATAATTTGTATTCGATTCTTTTAAAATAAAAATTAAATGGAAGTAGCGTTCGTGCGTACGTACGGACTACCGTCTCCACGAACGCGATGAGATTCATTCTCCATCGTATCCATTCAAGTATAATTATCATTTGATGATTTAAAAATGATGTTTAAGAACTTGATACCATTCTGGATATGAATAATATACATCCCATTAATAACGAATATGTCTCACATAACAAAGAATATAAAGTAAAATGAACCCGTTAACACCCGAAATGACGATAATTCTAAAATATTATTAACAAATCAATGATAAAAGATCATATATGATATCATATTAAAGTAAATGATTCTTTTATTATTCAATAACAATTATTTCACCATTATATAGGAGGTAAACCTACCATCGACCAAGGAAAAAGTACAATGTAAGGGTTATTTCACAATCTCTTCATTATCCGAGGTTGTTTATACGTAATAATCTACTGGGATATCTTTATCATCCACATCCATGTTTCTTAAAAATGTATTTCAAAACATTTTTTACTATTTACTAGAATATGAGTTAAAGTCATTTATACCTTTTCTGACTTTTTATAAGAGTTTTATAAAGGAATCTTTCCGTCGTTTTCCAAACAAGGTGCTTTTTAACCTTTTCGGCAAAATTAAGTTAAGAATGTGTTTTTTAACTTATACAACAGGTGTGGTTATTCTCTGCCATTATTACACCTTTGAAGATTCCCTTACACGCTTGTAAGGATATTTTCAAAATAAAGGTTTTCTTTTATAATTATGTTATTTTTAAATGATTTCAAAAAAAGATATATTTCTCTCAAATATATGAAAATCCAGTGAAAATGTATACGTATTTAATGCAAGCTTAAAAATGTTTTTAGAAAACCTGACTCTCGAGTTTGGTAGACAGGAAGGGATTGGGAGTGGACCCATCATGGCCTGTAATTAGTCGAGCAGTCTCAGAATTAGTTATTTTGTTTTCAGAAGCTTGCATAATGTTTTCAGAAAAACACTGGAGTGTATTTTAGCAATTTTTAACCTAAGTATCTTCTTAAAAAATTGCATCGGTAGGTCTCATGAGACAAACTAGTGTCTTGGCACAAGGCCTTGACAAAATCTTATTTGTAGTCTTGGCACGAGGCCTTGGCTATGTGGTTATGATAGTCTGGCATTATGCATTCCATCATTATGAAAGTGGTTATTGATATTGCATGTGATCATTCGACTAGTAGAATATCCATGTGAGTAAGTAAATGGCATTATTTCATTTTACCTTTGCCATTTTATGCTGAAGTTCAAGTTTAAAAGGCTTTTGTTTTAGTTATAAATTGCCTTAAGTGTTTATGCTTATTTATGAAAGCTTCTGCTATAATGTTATCCTTACTGAGCATCCGAGCTCACCCCTTTGAATGTTTTATTTTTTCCAGGATTATGAAGAAGTAATTTATGAATGACCTGCAGGGATAGTATAAGGGGATATAAAGACAAGATGTTTTTTTTATGATATAATGTAAAAATTTATGGATGTATCTAGTTATTCCAAGGCTACTAAACTAATCGGTCTTTCGAGACTTGATCTTTCTCATGATCATGCCAATGTTATGTAATTAATGCACCGACTCTGGGTATCTGGGGTCGGGGCGTTACATAATGTTATAATAATATGAAGTGACCTTGACACATGTCCTAACCTTATTTGATTCGTCATGGCCTACCACGACAATCCATGGGTAAACTTGGGGACCCCATGGAACCACTTCATTTGGAAAATGACATTAATAACTTTTTATTTAAAGTTAAAATTAAAATGTCACAAACATGTATTATTTTACTAAAAAAATTTTTACATTTGGTTATACAAGTCATATTTTTGACTATAAATATTCATTAGTAATCTAAAACTATTTCCTACATCATGATATATTTTTTTTATATTTTTAGACATTATATAAATTAATTTATTTTTGACACCGTGATGATACAGTGATTATCTCATAAATGAACGATTTATATAAAATTAGAAGGTAGGGTAAACTCTCGTTCTTAAAATTGTAAAAATCTTATTGGATGTGCATATTTTGAAACCATATCACCTTATCCTCGAAATATATCCATTTGGGACCATTAAAATCCGAAAAGCATTTTATAATAAAGTAATATTTTATAACATTCCAAGAGTGCCCCTCCTTTTCTCTTATAAAAGGCCCCCAACTATACCACCTTACACACACCTCTAGATCCTTTGGCTCGGCCAACCCCTTCCCATTTCATCCAAATACATCCCTCTCTTCATCATTGAATCCTCACCTTTGGAATAATTCTCTTTAAGAAACCCTTTTGGTTCAAACCAAGAAGAGTTAGCCGATTTAAAGGTAATGACTTCACTTGTGTTCTTTTGTTTTATTTTTCTTCTCCAAACCCCTAAGATATTTTTATTCCATTATTTTGTAACAACACCATTATATTCAATATACTAGGATGTTTTTATGTGATGTATTTGAGCTAAAATTACACACACCTCCATCTAATGGTTAAAGAACATACTGTTTCTGTTGATGGCGGATTTCTGCCCCACGAACTGATGATTGTTCAATCTTCTCTTAACACCTTTCATGGTTGACATTATGGTGTCACTGTATTTTATATATAATATATGAGGTATTTATTTTTTCCATATGCTTCTGTATTTTATATTTAAAACATACCTTTATGATTTTCATTTTTTGAAAATCTGATAATTTCATACGAGGAAATGTGGACTACCTCCCCCTCAAGTGATGTGACTCGTTCATGCAACAAATGGAATGTATAAATAATGAAATTAATAAAAATATGTGACCTATAAAACATATATATTATACTGGAATTATAATATATATATATCTCCCAATTATTTTTAATTCCATTAATATGACAATGAAATGAAAGTAGCGTTCATGCGTATTTACGACCTACCGTCTCCATGAAGGGTGAATTTCATTTATTTTTATCTAAAAATGTTTTGTAATAGTATAAAATGAATATTTACTGGATATATATGATATTTAAATCATTAATACTATTCTGTAGATGATTTACTTATAACTACATGTAAAATAATTTTCAAACAAGTTCATTTTTGACTCTGGTACCAAACATCGACAAAAACATCTGATATGAACTCACATTATTAACCAATTATTATAACATTATAATATGTGACATGAACTGAATTATAATATTTAAATGTGAAACTTAATAAATTATTAATTGACCAAAGTTTATTATCCCGAAATATAAATAAATGAACAAGACAAGTAGAAATTGAGGTAAGGGATCCAACCTCTCTCTTTCTTTTAAACTACTCTCTTTTATGTCACTTATTTTACGCTCCTATTTCTTATGTTGGGGGATGTTATTATATATTACACTTGCTTTAAATTTTATGTTAATATGATGAGAGACCCTATTTTATCTCATCAATCCATTTTTGGAAGTTTTATGTGGTGCTATCAGGCTGTCGAATTTTCATACGGGGATTTTCATCTCACTTTTTATTCCCGTGAGATTCATGCTACATTTGCCACTATTTCCTTTTTTGTGGTGTATTTACTGCCCATTATTTTACTATTTTTATAATATAATCTCATTTATGGGTATTTACATATTCATTTTTTGAACTTTCTTTCATGGGTTGTACGTTTCGAATGTTTCCCAAATCGGTAAGGGAACATTTCACACTCCTCTTTTTAAAAGACTTATTTTGTTATGTCTTTTAATTTACATATTTTTATGTTGGGGTATGTTATTCTATATCCTTATTGATGTAAAATTTATTTCCAAGTGATTAGATACCATTTTTATCTCATAAACTAATTTTATGAATTTTAAAGTGACGTCGTTAGGCTGTCTAATTTTACCAAGGGAACTTCTTAACCAAATTTCGATTTCTTTGGGTTCATCATGTAGTTATTGAATATGTCAGCCTTTGAATATGTGTGAATTACCTTTTATTGTTTTACACTTAATATCCACTTATATTGGGTGTATTTATATCTGTAACACATAATTATGAGATTGATTTATCCTTAATTTGAGGATACCTTCTTTATAGGGGATTTCATCTCATTTTACATTTCTATTGAGACTTCATTGTTGTTATGAACCAATTCACACTTGTATTGTTTATATACTGTCCTTTGGAATATTATATCATGAATCCCTTTTATTATCATGATATTATAAAGTTCTTATTAAATGTTATTCCTCAATTATTGTATTCAAGTGTCTCTCATTTTGTTAAAAACCCGTTAACTAAAATATCATTTTAAATGTTTTAATGATTTATTCTTATAAATATTTCTCATTAATATACATTATTTCAAAATGGTTTTAAGGATTTATTTATATGGATATTAATGGTTTAAAATGTTAAAATCTTCAAAGTGGTATGGGACACTTTGATTCAAAAATCTCTTTATGAAATGTTTTAAATTATTTTGAAAATGGTTTTTAGAATGGATTAATTATTTCAATATCTTAAAATGTTATATTGTTATTGAAATTTGGGAATGTTATCTTTCCTTTATTCTTATGATATCTACTCTGATTATGTTATGGTTTTTGGACATTGTTTATGAATACGGTTGGTTCTGTGATAAACTAAGGGCGGGTGAGCCTGTGATAGCTCTCCAATGCATTGGGTAACACGAAGGAGTTAAAAATTAAGGTTTCTCTGAAGAGATTTAGGGAATATACTATGATGTGTATTCCAAACGTAACCATGAGGGTTACTCCCTACATAAGAATGTTATTAATGTCTCAAGTTACCTTTAGGTCTTATGATTTCTATGAGTTATTCGTAAAACATATGATTTCATGAGGTATGTTAAATTTCTTATGTTTTATGAGTAAAGTATGATTTCATTGATTTTTATGTATACATGCACTAATGTTTTCATTCCGAATTTTTATAACCCTTACTGAGCATTTTATGCTCATCCCATTTTTTTGAAATGTTTTTTACAGGACATAATGATGAATAGGTTCAAGGATGGGATCAAGGAAATGTCAGGCTGTCTAAAACAAGGAACTAGACATGACTCTTGTGTTCAAGAGTTCTTATTTTGTGAAAAAAATGAAATATGAGTAGATGTGTCTACATTGTAATCTTTGATATGTAATATTTATGTCCAAATTCTCTAAAACTCTACACCTGAAAGGATCCCCAACATGAATTATTCATTTAATTAAATAATAAGTAATGTTTAAGACTGGGACCTTATATTGACATTTAATATTGGTTGGTGATTGATAATTTTTATTCCATTAACCTAATAAAATTACAGAATATAGATGATAATGATGATGTTATATTAGTATAGTTAAGAATGATTTGAAGGAGATATAAAAACACATAAAAGAAAATTTATCCATTAATAACTATACATCTTCTTTAGAAATCCTCAATTTTTTAATACATGAATACCTCTATGGTTTTTATTATTCCAAAATAATTCCATTAGACATTATAGAGGTATTTTATGAATGGATGTATCAAGGGAATCATTGAACTAAAATTATTTTAATGTTTTAATAAAAAAGAGAGTATATTCCCTTTTGAAAAAGGGTGGACTCATTGAATTTCATAAAATATTTAATAAATTTAATTAATTATCATATTAAAATGTCTAAAAATTGTTATGATATTAATATTAGATGAGGTTTGGACTAAATACATTGAAGATGAAAATTTTATAAATGTTTAGATAATTTTTTAACCTTATTTATTTGTTTTAAGTCACTTTAACTCTTTTTTAATGTCACAATAATAATGAAGTTTCCCATTTATATTCATCAATATTATTATGTTAAAAGGTTAATTTACCAACAATGTGACACAAGTGATAGCCTAAAAATAATGTGTGTCTATCCAGATTTGATTCCAGCACCTTTATTTCATGTTCCTGCGACTTAACCACTACACCACCAAGGATTTTTTATATACATATATAATATGTTATATATATTATTAGAAACCATGGAAGTATCCTAAAAACAGTGTTAATAGTTCTTCCCACCATTTTTTGTGAGAAACGTTGTCTCCCGCGCAAGGGTATGAGACCTATTGCCACGATTTTTAAAACTGTGGCTATAGGCCTGCAAATAAAGACATATAGTTGTGGTTTTAAAACCATGGCTATAGGCCAAATAACCGTGGCCGTTGCCACCTATAGCTATAGTTTTAAAATCGTGGGTATGGGTATGTTGTTGTATACTGTTTTTCTAGTAGTTTAATGTTCTTTATATGAACTAATATAAAGGTAAAAACCAAATCCAAAAGGACAAAATTGTAATATATTTTAACTTTAGATGATTATGAATTATCAATACAAATTAAATTAAATTATCTATAGTGGTTTTTAATTTTTCAATCCTACTGAAATTGTTTTTACCTAAAATAACCATGATACCCTTTACAATGGAATAGATAATTAATAAATATAATATTTATAATGACCAGAAAGAGGGAAATATCTTTCAAATTTGGTTATCATTCATCTAAATATTGTATATATTTTTCATGATTCATGACACACAACATCTATAATTTTATTTAAATTTAAATTTTAAATATGTGATGAAAAATGATTTTTCAAAAAATTACCCTTTTAAGTGAAAAATATTTTTTTTAGAATTCATGTAAAAGATTTATTTACAAAATATTTCAATTATTAAAAATCATAACAAATTAATTATTTTTATAAATATATGAAAATATTTATTGAATATTCAATTAATGAAAAATTTAAAAAAATTAAATAGAAACTATCATTTTTAAAATTTAATTTAAAAATAAATATATTAAAAAATTATTAAAAAATAATCCTAAAATAATGAGAAAATATTATTTCAAAAATGATGTCAATTATTTCCAATTAATATTATAAAATTTATATAATTATACACTATATACAATTATATAATATATGTGAAAATTATTGTAAAAATAAAACAATTGCATTTTTAATGTATTATTCAGTTCAACAGATTAAATTGTTTATAAATCATTAAAAGCTAATCAATGAATATAACTAACTCATGTAAATAAATATTATTTTGACATGGGTTGTTACTATTAAATATGTTCTTACTAATATTTTTCTTTTATGGTTTATCATTACATTCATTGCATGAATAAAATCATGAACAATAAAGAAAATCATTTCTCCCACCAATAACATATAAATTTAAATAAAAAATTAAACAAATTTTATATTATATAAAAAATAAATTAGATGTAGAAATTTGTTTCCTTCAATATCATTTTATAATTATATTTTTTAATATGTTATGATTATTTTATATAATATTTTGTTATAAAATATCTATATTTATGTTTCATTTCTTTTAAAATTTTAGAGTGTAATTACTTAATAATATATTATTAATTAAAATATATATTTTTTTTAAAATGACTTCATCATTATAAATTATTCCTAAAATTATGTATTTCACAATGAACCTTGAAAATTAACATCCACAATAGTAATCATGAAAATAATAATTCCGAATTACCTATGATATATATATATAAGGATTCAAGAACAAAAATTATTATTTAAAATTTTACATTATTTATTTATTATAATGGTTTAAAAGAGGGATAACATTTAAAATGGATTCGTAATGGATTTTCATGGAAAAAATTTAATATTGTGCCTCAAAATGTTTTGCTACAATTCCAGTATTAAAACATAAATAAAATGGAATAAAATTTATCAATAGATTACAAAAAATAATAATATATAAAAACAAATAAAAATACATCTTCAGACATGAAAAAATGTCAATTATTCACTTATAGAAGTGTATAAAAATTGTATATGAAGAAGTAAAATGATTTTAAATAAAAATAAAATTGATTGAAAATAATATAACCCATCATCTAATCTTTTGATTTTATCAATATTATCTGGTTTCATGTAAATAATAAGAAATTTAAAATTTATTTTAGGTTTTTACATTATATTGACTAAATGTTTCAAAAAATGGAAAATAAATAAAATAATGAACAAAAAATTATAGTATTTTTTTAAAAAAACAATATGCACTAAACAAGAAAAAAATTATGAAGAAAATTTTAAAATATGTAAACAACCATATTTCCACCTCCACTACACTAATTTTATTATCCATCCTTAGTTTAACAAAAGATAAATTATTTTGAAATTTTTTAAAATAATAATACAATAGAAAATTTATAATAGGAATGGAAGTTAGAAATTGATCAATTCCAATATCCATAGTATAATGATGTTGTGGTTCCCAAATGTAATGGATTCTATTATTTTTTAAAGCGAATAATAGGTTCCCTATATTGTATATTTTTGAAACAAATATCATAATTTTTATAAAAAAAATTAAACTTGTAGCTATAAACTTAAAGTAAAATGATATAAAAATTTTAATATATCATTATTTAACCCCCTATTATATGTCACATTTTTAATATATATATATTGATAAAAGATGGTTTATTAAAATTCTAATGGATGGTGTTAATTTTTTTATTTCATCCACCACATTTATTCCCTCCAAAAACACTTTATATTATTCTTAAAAAATACCTTATTATAAACATAGTATATTTATTCAATGTCATTAATAATAATGTGCTTATAATTCACTAGATACGGAAAAAAATTCTAGGTCGCATCCCGATTATTGTGATTTACAACTCTAATATTTATCATTAATAAATTCTATTGGAATTTATTAATGGGGTCCCCTCCATGTTTTTTTATTCAAGAAAAATACATCATCTATTATTTTAATTATATATTTAACATTCTCTAATGTATATAATCATTTAATAAATATTAAATATTTAATAAAATAGAATCATTTAATATAACTATGTTAAAATAATATAAATTAATTAAATTAAAAATTGTATAATATGACTTTAATGTATGATTTATTTTCCCTTATATCTTGTCCAAAATTTCATCAAATCCGGACTCCAAAACCTCAATGATGTTATAATTATTTACTCTCACGGAAGTAAATAAGGGAAATACATATACTTTTTAATAAATATAATTAATTACATTGAAGGTATTTAAATACACTTAAATAAAAAGTATTTCTCCCCCACTATTTTTTTGAACATATATCTCTTGTTATTTATTTACTTCCTTTTGATGGTAAAATGAATATTTGGGTGGTTGATAAGATTAAAATGCCTTATCTTGATATAGTTTATCATCATCAATAATATAATATAATATTTGAGTGTTTGGTTCCTACTCTTCCACATTTTGATGAAATTTGGGATATTATACAAATAGATAAATGATTTCAATATATAAAAAATATAGAACTAATACTGAAGATGATAATTGGAATTATCTATGAGATACCTAAATTCTTCCAATTTCTTTATATTCTTGAGACCCACTAAATTGGTTAATAATGAGTTAGAAAATTTAATATATTTAATATGATGATTCTAAATAAATTTATTTAATTTAATATTGTTATATGATGAAAATTCACGTATCTAATGATATGTTAGGAACAATAGAATATTTATTTTTCCACTTTAATAACATCACAAATGTTTTATAAGGTTCTTCCATTTTTATGATAAATAATAATTCATAATGACATCTAATGTGTGTCATATAGTGAGTAATGTAGGTCATCTCAATGTAAAGATATTATCATACATTATTCTTCTCCTATAATTTTAATTTTAATTTATTATTTTTTATTTGAAGTAATACAAATAAAAGGGGGTTCTGTGTAATGATTAAAATAAATTAAAAATAATAATAATTAGAAAAAGGACCATTCGACATCCACAGGTAGAATACAACTTTATAAAATTATTAACTATAATTTTATTTCATATTTTCATTCATTATTAGTTATTTAAAAAAAATGTCAAATAATTCACCCTATCATTGAGTTGGTGATTTGTTATAGATACTTTTTGATAAACCTATATTAGTCCCTGTTTTCAAGGTGGACATCATCTCTACCTATTATAACTATAAAAAATGAGTATAACTCGTATCAATGTATGGGAAAATCTTATTTATAGTAAATTAATTCCTTAAATATTGATATACATTATGTTTTTTTACCCATCCAGCTTCCCAAAATTTTGGGACACATGCCTACTATACCAACACCATCACACCATATGATGTTGAAATTTGGTAGGGGAATAAAAGTATAAAAATATTTTATAATTTATTCCCAAGAATCAGTAGTTATCCATTGAAAAATATAAACATAAAAAACACTATATAAAAAAATGGGTTGTAATAAATTTATACAATTCTTTCCCATTTTTGATTCTCCACCATTGCACAGTTATTTTTTCTTGAATTTGAGAATACAATGGTAGAATCATAATGAAAATAATAATGATATGAATAGAATTAGAAACTATAAAACATTCCAAAATTCATTACACTCTATGTTTTTTTCTATATTCCTTATTTTATAAGATCCTCATAAACCCAATTACTTCTAAGAATATGAAATATATTTATAAAAAAATATATATAATAATTTTTTATGGATTATAAGGGAGATTATAACAACATCTAAATTGGTTATGGTAATCATTATGTGAGGCCTACCAATATATATTTACATCCATTATCAATTCCGACATCAATCATTAATATATGTTTCTTACGAATAAATGTCTCGTGACTGTCCTAGACTCTCAATAAATCATTGAAAAGAATTCAATGATGTAGCTTGAACACTTCATAATGAAAATTTAATAGTTTGTCAAACATTATCTCATAAATCCATGTAATTATTATGAACAAATTTGTATATGTTATTTAATAATATATTTTTCCATCATTTTCTCTACATATAATTTTGGATTACATTTTTGTTATATATATCTGTTTCACCTTAACATTGGAAAAAATTTCCATGGATGAAATCATCTTTTTTATAATTAAAAGACAAGAATATATTCAAATTGCAATGAATATGAATAAAATTGATATTCATCTAGATACATAAGTTAAATTCCTTGGTGTCACTTTATCATAAATAATTATTTCCTTATTTCAATTTTTTAATCCATTATATTTTGATTGAAATTACCAAAGCTACATAATATGTAATCTCATACAAAAATAATGTGTAAAATTCCTTCTCTATAATGGATATTAAAAATTAAATTTCCCTTTGATCATTTAATATTTTACTCATTTCAATGGAACTATTAAATAATGAGTGGACAATGAAGAGAAAAGGTGTAATTCTTAGGTTATAGTGTGCTTAATGGTATGAGATTCTTTACTCAAAAGGCAGTAAATCATTAATATAATTTGCATTTATATCAGGTTTTACAATTTAATAAAGCTAAATAGTAGTTTAGATTGGTTTTTTATTAAATTTTATAACTATATATTTACAATTTAATAAAATAAATATATCATTAATTTAATATTTAATAAAAAATACAACCAATAACCAAAAAGGAGTTAAATGCACATATTTTATTTATATATGTGGCTTATTATACATAAATCCATATAAAAAATAAATTATTTTGTTAAATAAATATTAAAAATCATGTTAATATATTATAAATACATGTCTACTATATTATCATTATTCCTTAATTTTAAACAATAATTTACAAAAATACTGAAAAATAATTAATGTGAGGCCCTATAAATTTTATAACATTTGGTATAACATGTCACAATTATCCCAGAATGCTAAAATTAAAGAAGCATTCATTTTATGAGATATCATATTTGATGATGGAGTGTACTTGTCGTTATTTTTCTAGCAATTAATTTTATTTAATTAATTTTTTAATAGGTATTTTTTAATTTTATATTTTTTTATGAAGAGACAAATAATTCCTATATGATATACTTGATCACTATAATTAGTGTAATATATTGATTATTTGAAAAAACTCAAGAGGATCATTTCTAGAATTTAATAATAGACGACGTTAAATATAAGTGATTTAAGTATAATTCCACATTTTTTGATATATATCAAATTAAAAATGGAAAAAATATATTTAATTGATTATTGTACGATTTTAACATAATATATAGGAAAAATTATTTTTATAAAAAATATACATGCACAAAAACTTTAAATCTAATCTTTATTATTAAAAATGATTCAAAATAGTTATAAATTTGTTGTATATTTTATAAAATTGGTTAAAGTATAAATTTTTGGTCTTTTAAGAATATTTGAAACACCTAATATTATAATGGTTTCAAATGATGTTGTCAATATACCTATTTTTCTATTTTAGTCTTGTATAATAATATTTTTAGTTAAAAAAATTATTTTTATAATTATTCAAAACATTGGATGATATCAAATACAAATTCCATGCGAAATATTTCTACCATCCTATGATGGTGAATATATGAAAAAATATCAAAGAAATCCAATGTAACGAATATGAATACTAATTTTAAGAAAGATATACATATCCATCTATTCAATGAAAATATTCATATCATAAAATATAATTTCATTATTCATATAAAAAATGTACATAGGACTGAATACTAAAAAATGAATGACATTTGATACATATAATGGATGGGGTATTCCTATAAACCATATGAGTAGATCATTGATCAATATAAATATATCGGTATGATCTATGTTCAATCATGAAGGAATACATTATTTAAACCACAAATTATAAAAAAAACTATGATTCGAGGATCTTTTTGATTACTTATAAATTGAGTCTCTATAATTCATAATGATGGAAAATTGTAGTTATGAAATTTATTCAAGGAAATATCATATATGAATATTCATTTTAATAAATCATTTAATCATTGATTCACTAGAATGAAAATTCCAAGACGTTAACCCAAAATTCTTCCAAATTAGGAATAAAACCATCTCTATATTTTAAATAAAAAATAAATAAAATATTTCAAGAAAAAATATAGTTATATATTAATAATTACAGTATTATTAAATATAAAAAATTAAAACATACTCACTAACAAGTTGATAGATAACAATAAAATTATACCAAAATTTTATAATTATTTGTTAGAAACAATCATACATAAAAAATATTCAAATAAAAATGTAGAAACGTGAAAACCATATAATGGGTATTCTAAAATAGACACATTTTGGTTATCAAAGATAGAATCTAAGGAGTAACTAAATAAAATTTTCTTCAGAATCAACTAGGATCTCAATTATTGAAAACAATATATTCGAAATATCTGTTAATAATTAAATTATTATGAAATTGATTAAGAAGATGATTAAAAAAATTGGAAAAATATTATGACAAATAATAAATAATTATGATATTTTTTTATAATTAATTATGAATATCCAATTTAATTTGTATATTGGTTGACATAATATGATAAATCTATTTAGGATCCAAAATATGTATATTTTTTGAAAAAGGAAATTATTGACATTCAATTTTATAATTTTTCTTACCATGATCTCATAAAGAATAATATTTAATGAAGATTTATTATATAAATAATTTAATGATAAATATTTATAATATCATTGAATAAAGAATATCTCGTAATTTATAAAGAAAAAATAATATAATTTTACTTTCATTGTATTGTTTCCCCATTCAGTTAAAGATTTTATAATTTCAATTCAAAAAATCTCATTACAATTTTATCAACACTAATAATTTGATACAATTTACTTTGTTTGAACATTTTAGATTTCATAATTTAAAGATAAAAATGATGGTTATGTTACTTATATGATATATTAATTAGTATATAATGTTGATTATGAAAAAAATTCTCATAAATGTTGATATATTTTTTTCATTCAATGAATATCATTGTTTTCTACAAAAAACAACTTTCTACGATTCATTTAATTCTTGGTTTTTGTTTTCTTTAAATAAAAATGAGTTCATTGATGTATTCAGTTGGTAAAAAAATTTATAATTATATAAGGAAGAGATTTATTTTAGTTTAAATTACAAATATTATGACATTACAGATTATTGTAATTTAAAAAAATTATTGTTGGGAAATAAAAAATATATTTTTATTTTATGATGTCTGGGATTTTTTAGAGGAAATACACGTGATTATTAATTATTTTTTGACAATTAATAGAATTAATATCATTAAACTGTTACTCACTAATAATTTAATATTTGAGGAATTAAAATTAAACAGCTAAAAAAGTGATTATTCGAATGTTGTTTTAAATATAAAATATTATGGATAAGATAATGTTTTTGAAAATTAATATAATGATAGATTTAATACTATTGAGTTTTTTATGTGAACAACTAAATATAATTGAACTAAAATTTCCTATTTTGAGGTAGATTTTATTGAAATAAAATATTTAATAATAAATGTTTGATTCATAAACATTACAAAATGATTAAATATTTTAAAAATTAATAAAAGAATGAAAATAGAAGTCGTTGTTGCAATATTAGAATATATCTAAAATAAGGTAAACAATCCATGAAAATTACTCCAAAAATTAACATTACATTAAATATATTAGTTTAGCCATTATTTTATTTTATTTAAATTTTTCAATGAAAAATAACCCTTAATTTTTCAAATATTCATGTGAGGGCCGCGTAAAACTAGCCTTGGTTTGTAGGAATTTCCATTTAACATTATCCAAAAAAAATTAAATAAAAATTCAACAAAAAATTTTAACCCACCCCGTAGGAAGTGTAGTCATAGGTTGTTACAATAAATCACGAATCAATAAAAATTTTCATTATACTATATCGGCCCCTTCCACATCTGCATGGAATCAATTTAAACATCTATAAAACAACATTACATGATTCACAATGATCTGTTCCTCTTTTTATTAGTTTATGATTAATATTTATAGATTCATTCTTTTTTAGTCCCCTTAAAAATTGACGATATAACAATTTTTTAATTTAACATAGCTCCTTTCCATATTACGATGGGGTAGTTATGACACTGTATCTTAAAAATTGAAGCCAATTTATATTCTTTAGATACATCATTGTATTCTAAATCTTTTCATTTATTAAAAAATTATGTACTGTAAGAAATATATCTCCAAGAATAAGGTAACCCATTTTCATTTTTCAATATAAATTTTTTTATTATTTAATTTATTTTCATTATTGTATATCTTTTAGTTAATTGTGTTTCCATTTATTCTTGTGTACACATTTTTGTATTTATGATTGCATCCACTAATTTTATTTTATCATTTATTTTAAAAAAAATTTAATTTATTTCTCATTCTAGCATCATTAAATATGTTAAATTATATTATTTTTTCACTATTCAATTCCATTAATTATATTAATATTTATTTTTTTTATCTAATTTAATTTAATTTGTTTTTATTAAATGATTTGATATTTAACGTTTAATTTACTATTCCATTAATAAATTATCAATGACATGTTTCTTGTTTTTAATTTAATATTCCTCTTACCAACTGAATGTAGAATTAATTTTGGGCCCTTGTAAGAACTAATCTCTTCATTGAGGTATAGATCAGGATTTTTTCATATATTCTTTCTTTTGTTTCTTATATATGGAATAATATATATTCTAGTTTTGTTCAAGGATGTTAAGTTGTATCTAGGTCTCTTTTGAAGCTTAGAACCTAAGGTTTGGGATGTTATAGGCCTGACACATAGTTAGTAAAAACCATGTCGGCTAGGCCACACAGTTTAATGAACCACTTGATGTTAGGTATTTGGGGCCCACTCTCAACATGGATTGAGAAAAAAGTGTGGTAGCAACCACACTATCATGATTTAGGTCAATAATTTAAGAAGATCTTTGATAGAGACCTAATATATAGTTACCACATGGTCGACGAACCATGTTGTGTATCCATGCAGCTGTCCCTTTTTACTTGTAACAACCATGTGAAACGTCACACGGTTCGACAAATCATGAACCAAAATTGTGAGACATTGTTAATTATAGCAAACATACTATTTTTTCCTTAGTTTATTTTAAACCTAAAATTATTTTCTCCTATTTCATGTTACCCATCAACCTCATATTGGGAAATCCCCTTGGAATAATAATCTAGGATTTAGGATATTTTATCTATATGGCCTTCAAATTAAATGTGATTCACCTCCTTGGATTCGTAATTATAATGCCTCATTTAATTTTTAGCCTTTCTAGATTAATGTTGTTATCGATTACACCATTTGTATTTAGGCTCATATGCCCTAATACACATTTCTTCTTATATTATTCAGATTTCTCCCAAACCTGGGTGAAATGGAGATTCATATTAGATGAGATATCTATAACTAGCATAACGATGGTGGTATCATGCCTTTTGGAAATTGTGGAGCAATTTATAAACCCTGGAATATCATGTGACAATTTTTTTGGGTGTCATTAACTTATAATTGAACAATGTTGTTGTT
Source organism: Viscum album (assembly GCA_963277665.1). Taxonomy (NCBI): domain Eukaryota; kingdom Viridiplantae; phylum Streptophyta; class Magnoliopsida; order Santalales; family Viscaceae; genus Viscum; species Viscum album. The sequence goes on from OY728119.1 coordinate 651,860,867, forward strand.
TATTTTTATTTAGGGGATTTGAATAGGTTTTTTAAAATAGTATTAGGTTGTATAACTTTATTAATGGTCACACCATGGGTGAGTTCCCTTGGATGATCGTTTATGGATTTTTAGCTTAGGATTCATATGAGGCATGACTTTTTATTCCATTTATTGGGTTGTAAAAAATCTGTTGTGGTTATTAATTGAATTACAAGGTCAGTAAATTGTAATTGAATTGGTTAGTGTGTGGGATGGTTGAATTTCACATGACCCTTGTATTTCTTTTCCTATTTAAGTATATCCAGATTAATTTTATTATTCTTTTGACCTTCCCACATGAGTTGAATAAGGATAAAGCTTTGTGATATTTTAATTTACATGTGGTTTTTATTGTCAGATATGTGACCAAGGGTGTAAATAGAAGGCCACCCCTTATGAGGTTGTTCCTTGCACGAGGTGACTTTTTATGATTTATATTAGCTACATCGGGGTTTCGACCTTAGTATGCCTAATGAATGTTTAAATGAATTGAATGATTAAATAGTAATACCCTTGAGTGAATCATGGATTCAAATTATATTCCAATGGTTGGGATCATAGGTATTATATGTTTTTCTTTGAGTAAAACTTATATACGATTAGAATACCATGGATGGTTTCTAAGGATTTTTGGTTTATATCTCAAGTGAACCATGGCATCCATGAAAGGGATCAAAGTGACTGACTTAAATTCCATATGAATCAGAGATATATAGAGTACTTCCATGAATGGCCTCAAGAGTAATTTTACTGCATGTCAAAAGTGATACAAGGGGCTTCCTTATAGGATCATCAAGGATAGGCTTAGTGACGTGAACTTATACCAAACCTTGAGTGATACCAATTTCATAACAGGTCCCACAGGATGGACTTGTAGGGTGTTAGTGTAAATTTCACCTAGAGTGATACTTGAATTCCATGTTAGGATTGTCAAGGACGTTCTCGAGTTATAAATTTAATATCATTTTATAATATCAGTATTATGCAATTTATTTATGTTCTATGATATTGCAACTTTCATTTTAGAATTGTTATTATATTGAACAATGTTACACTCCATTAATTATGTAATAGTCTAACCACCATCACCCATAGGCAATTGAATCTAGTCGATAGCCTCTAGCATTTGGGGAGATGTTCTTCATGCCATGTGGCCAACATGCCTCGGAGCACTGTTACGGGGCATCTAGGTTTGGGATGTTTAAAAGTGGTATCATAGGGACTTTTTTAGTTTTCTTTACTATTTGGAGATAATGAAAAGAGAAATAAATTAAATGGTATTTGGTAATAAGATATGCCCAATAGTAGATGCCCCATGTACTGGGAAAAACATATTTCCACAAATTATATTGTGATATTTAGATAATGATCTATTATAGTTGATTTGATTTCACTATAGCGAGACACACTTATATTGTGTTACTATTATTGATATGATTTTGGGCCCAATTCTATTGCAACCTGATGTTATGAGGGTGTTCTATCTCATGTATCATATTGGAACTTGCTATAAATAACATTCCATACATTATATCCATGACACTTAGAGAGAATTACTATTTTCATATTATCGTGATTGATGTTGTGATAGATATTCATACTGTTGTGATAAGTATAATGGTAAATGTTATGGTATAGATTGGATGAAAAATAGGTTTTGGTATCTGAGGTGTATGGGACCTCTTGGATTAGAATATGGTGGATCATGATTCGGCCTTGAAGAGGATTGTACTATGACGTGCTATATATGGATTCCAAGCATTGATTCACACATAGTATGGCCCCCCACAGATCAAAATTTTGGATACCATTGGATTACATTTCAAGAAGTGGAATTCATAAATTTTAAAAGATTGTCATTTTTCAATATGAATGTGAGATCAGTTTAAAAAGCAATAAAACTGGAAATGTTACAAGTGAAAATAAAATGGATTTTTATAGAGACCTTGACCCGACCTGACCTTAGAAGTGGGATTTGGTGGTGTATATCAATTTTTGACACCTAAACCTAACCCATGGTGATGCCATATGGGTGAGTTCATAGACGAAAGTTTTGAATTTTCCTAGGTTTTAATTATGGTTAGGAGATGCGAAAATCATAAATGATGTTGAAGTAATGTGTTTTTTTGTCATTGTAGAGTCATACCACCACAACGTCCTCATGATAAATTCCAAGAGGGTGGTGATGATCATTCCACATAGGTGGTACACCTTTTTCTAATAGTCGATATTCTAGTTGTGATAGTTGAGGAAACAATTTTTATAATGGGATTAGTTGCTAATACATTGTTACGTGATGGATATATGGGGTTCATCCAAACCTTTTTGGGAGCACTAAAACCTACCACATCAAGGGAATACCTAAATCAAGTGTTCCAGTTGTAGAATCCTCCCATGTTTTCAGGGGATAGATGAACATAGGCTATAGAATCATGGATAGATTCCATGCATTTGATCTTTAATCATTTAGAGATTCCTCTTGAGAGGAGGGTAAATTGTGCGATGTATATGCTGATTGATTTTTCCAAGAGATGGTGGGATGTTATCACTCAGGTAGACCAACATTAAGATATGTCATGTATAGATTTTTAGACAACCATATATTATTAAACTATCATGAGACAGTGAGGGGTGATATTACTTGAGAGTTTATGAATCTAGAGCAGGGATATTGGTTAGTTATGGACTATTCGGCCCATTTTTCTGAGCTCTAGTGATTCATATCTATTAGGATGAGTGAAAATGTGTTGAATGTAAGGAGATTTACATTTTTTATTAGGAATGTCATTTAATTATAGGTAAATGTCGTCGAGTTGACTATAGATTCTACAATAGTGAATTAGTTAGTGATTACTGAGTGTAACCTGAGAGAATGTGAAGGTGCGAGCTAGGAAAGTTTGGAACCTTTATCTTGTATTGTCATAACCAGTGGTTGGAGGGCTGGTCTGGAGCTTCCTCACATAGACACTAGATTTAAAAATGTATCTTATTGTATCCATGACAGGTGCAAACAGTGCAGTAGGCTATGGAATAAAAGGACAATGTTTCTAATAGATCAAGTCGACTGCCAATCTTGTTGCATGATGGGCCATATATAGTGCTCCTATAGTACATTTCCACTATTAGTTAGAGTGAGAGTGTCTAAACTGACTCCACATTCATGAGAGGGGTCTGTATCTTCTCACCAGATACAGAGCTAGAGTGCATCATGTCTTTCAGGCTGAGGTGGTGGTCATGGCTATGGTATCCAGACCATTGGTTCATATCAGTAGTCGAGTGGGTTAGCTTAGGGTATCCAAGAAGCATCATAGGGCCATGCTACATTCTAGGTATATGACGTGCATATCATCCAACATGCGTAGTATCCTAGACTTTCTTCTATCATAGGTAATATTATACTAGCCCCTATTTTATATTCAACACTTTTTGATAAAAGGTAATGACATAGTTTATTTATTGGTTTCCTTTATGGATAACCATGGGCACAATTTTTTTAATTCTGAAGACATTATGATTCGAGAAACTCTGTTAAGTATGAGAATAAAAGGTGTGCATCAGTTTATGGAATTCCCCCTTTATTTTGGTGGATGTCAATTCCTATGGGACCAATATGGCATCGAGATAACAGAATTTGATATCATTCTTGGGATAGACTGATTGTTTTCCTTTCAAGCCTTCATTTATTACAATAAATATAGGGTGTTTTTTACATCACCATATGGAAGGAAGTTTTAACAAAATGGTGGGTGGTATGTCCAATAAATTCAATATGGACCCGAGCATCGTGAGTTGGGAAGGGTAATAGCCTAGATTTCAATTTTATATCTGGATGACCAGGGAACATGTTATATAGATTTCCTCAAGTAGATGATCGATTCATGGATATCATCCTAGGAAACTTTTCATGTTACCTCTTATGATAGAGGTACATCTATCTATGGATATACCTCTAGGAGCTAAACCTATATCCATTCCACTTACATTACGGCTATTATGGAGTTTCAACAGCACAAGAGGTAGCTATAGTATATGTTTAAAGGGATGCATATGAACCATTAAAACTATGTGGGGTTCACTGAACATTATTTCAATGAAGGTGTCTGACACCCTCTTGGAATGAGAAGATAATCAGAAATTGAACTATTTGATGGTTAGGAACTGGTATCCTTTGTCATGGTTAGATGATCTCATTAACCAGATCTGTTGAACTCAATTATTGTCTGATATTTATTTTAGATCCGGTTAACATAAGGTGTGTTTTAGATCATCCGAGATACCTTGAAGAACATTTCATAGAATTTATGGTTAGTATGAGTATTTGGTAATGTCTTTTGGTCTTAGGAACATGGAATCGGTTGTATGGCACTAATGAATCGACTATTACATCATTATCATTACTCTGTTTTTCCTTTTTTCTTGGATGACATCATGGTTTATACTCATAATAGACATGACTAAGACAAAAATATTGAGATCGACTTGAATACATGTAACACCCCGAGCTTCCACGATACGCTTCTCATTCAATAATGCAATAGCTTTCATTATACTCAACTTCGAGTTCTAACACAGACCACAGCCAATCAATGTAGCCGTTATTAATAGTAATAACTACTTTTTGAAATTTTATAAATTTTATCTTTCCAAATGGACTTCGTATTTGTATTCGGAATATCGAAATTATCCTAAGTAGAATTTTTTTGTAATTTTCGGAGAACTTCCAATTTTTTATGAATAGTGAAAAATACTTAAAAATAGCATTTTTAATAAAAATTATTTATAGTGATAAATTATACTATTGAGTGGTTTTAAAGTATAATTAGAATATATTTTTACCATTTAATCCAATGGGTTTCATTAGAATTAAATTCACATTGATATTGGACATAAACGATTGTCAACCTTTTGATATATATTATTTCTTAAAAACACGCTATTTGTTGTGACAGTGGGAATTAATTATAAAATTAATTAATACAACTTATATGTTTGGAATTTTTAAAAATAGATATCATTTTTGAATTCAGAATATCAATTATATCTTAGGGTGAAATTTTGGCATTGTTCTGAAAAACATCAATTTTTGATGAATAGTGAAACCACTAAGTGGTATTTAAAAAAACCGATTTTTCGTCTAAATGAAATATTACCACTTCTGTGATTTAATTTTCAAAAATCCGACATACATGGTCTTCATTAGGATGTAAAATGTGGTTCAATGGGATTAAAATAATTTTTTGGTGAATAGTAACTTTTAAGTTCAATTAATCACGATTAAAGGTAATTAGTGAAATTTAAGGTAAAAATGATATTATAAAAATATGAAAAATACCTTTACACTTGTCCTACCCCTATTGGATGTGTCATGGCCGACCAAGAAAATCCATGGGTCAACATAGGGACCCCATGGAGACACTTTGGTAGGAAAATGACATAAATAACTTTTTATTTAAAGTTAAAATAAAAATGTCACAAACATAAGTTGATTTACTAAACCAAATTTTAAATAGTGTTATACATATCATATTTTTGTCTATAAGTATTAATTAGAAAGATAAAAATATTTACTACATCATGATATTTTTTTTATAATTTTTAGACATTAAATAAATTAAATTATTTATGACACCATGATGATGCAGCGATTACCTCATTAATTAACGATTTAAATAAAATGAAAATATAATGTAAACTCTAAGGCTTACAATTGTCAATAACCTATATGATGAGTATATTTCGAACCCTTATCACCTTATCCTATAATTATATCATTGTGGGACCTTTATAATCCTAAAATCCATTCATAATAATGTAACATTTCAATCATTCCATGAGTGCCCCTCCTCTCCTCTTATAAAAGGCCCCCACCTCTACCACATTATTCAAACCTTCAAGGCTTTTGGCTCGTCCAAAATCTGCCCAAATACTCTCTCAACTTCCCTCTCTTACTACTAGAAGCCTCAGTTTGTGCAGAACTCTTCCCAAGTAAGCCTTTGTCTCAAATCAAAAAGAGTTACTCGATTTTAAGGAAATGTCTTCTCTTGTGTTCTTTTATTTTATTTTTCTTCTCCATCCCCCTAAATTATTTTTATTCACTTCTTTTGTAACAACACCAGTATCCTCAATATACTAGGATTTTGTTATAATAAGTACTCGAGCTACACTTACACACACCTACATCTAATGGTTAAAGAACATACTGTTTCTGTGGATGGCCATTTTCTGCCTCACGAAACGATGATTGTTCAACACTCATATAAAACCTCTAATGGTGGACATTTTGATGAAACTATTTTCATATATGATATATATATATTATTTTTATGTTTTCCTTATGCTTCTATATTTCTCATTTATGTCATACTTTATGATTTCCATTATGGGTAAATGCAATAATTTCATTTTAGGAAGTGTGGACTACCGCCCCCTCAAAGTGATTTGAATCGTTAATGCCATATGTGGGATTTATAAAGGATGGATTATATGATATTATTTATGATATTATACTGGAATTACAATACACTTTTATAATATTATGATTTCATTCAATAAAATATGAAATAGAAATGAAAGTAGCGTTCATGCGTACGAACGGCTTACCGTCTCCATGAACGGTGCATTTCATTTCATACCTGTAAATGTTATGTAATATTATAAATAAATGTATATACTGGATATATATGATATATATGATATCTAAATCATGAATATAATTCTAGATATAATGGATATTTCACCACATGAGCATCTTGTAATTATAAGAAGTTTATTTTTGACTCAAGTACCAAAGATCGACAAAATGACCGTTATTAACTTAAATAATTACATAATGTTCATAACATGGTAATAAGTGATATAAAAGGAATAATGAACATGAAAAAGTTTCTTAAGTAAATATAAATTAACTCTAGTTTATTATTCAGGAGGTTAAATAACGATCGAGTCAAGTCGGACACGAGGTAAGGGAACTTCTTAACCCAATTTCCATTCTTTGGGTTAATCTCCTACTTTCAAATTATGTCATGATATTATTGTGTCCTATCTAGTATTTGTAAATTCTTTATGTGTACTTATAGTGACTAAACATAATAGATCTATTTTATTTAAAAAAATTATCTTTGTAAGGACTTCGTCTCAATCTCCTTTCATTGAGGCATATTTGGTTTTATACACAACATTATTTTATACGGTGTAAAAACCCCTTTGACTTTTACGTTTATACAAAAGGAATATTTTTTATACGAAGAGTTTCACTAAATGACAAAAAGGAATGTTTTTCTTGTCGTACATATGCGGCGACAACGACTTCTCTACCTCCGTGACCATTATTTGAGTTTCGTCTTCCTCTACCAGCCATAACTTTTTTTAATTGAAAAATAAATACAAAGTTTTAATTTTATTTTATTTTGGTATTGAAAATGGTTTTGAATGTGTTTTTAATATATAAATGTGTTGTATTGATATCTTTTGATTGAAATGTGGAAATGTTATGTTTCCTTTATGCATGTTTTATGTGATATGATTATGTTATGGTTTATGATATGTTTAAACCTGTTCATATGAGGAATGCATTGGACTTAATAAGTGACAGGTGGAGACTGCTATAGCTCCTCAATGGAACGGCAGGTCTCATGAGACAAACGAGTGTCTTGGCATTAGGCCTTGACTAAATATTATTTGTAGTCTTGGCACGAGGCCTTGGCTACGTGGTTATGATAGTCTGGCATTATGCATTCCATCATTATGAAAGTGGTTATTGATATTGCATGTGATTATTCGACTAGTAGAATATCCCTGTGAGTAAGTAAATGACATTATTTAATTTTATTTTTTGCCATATTATGCTTATGTTCAAGTTTAAAAAGGATTTTGTTTTAGTTATACATTGCCTTAAATGTTAATGTTTATTTATGAAAGATTCTGCAATATTGTTATCATTACTGACCATCTGAGCTCACCCCATTCAATGTTTTAATATTTTCCAGGATGTGAAGAAGTACTGTATGAATGAACTGCAGGGATAGTTAGAAGAGTATATGAGTGTGGACTATGGAGACCTTGTTATTATATTTTTTCACTTTATGATGTAATGTAACATTTATGAAAGTTTCTAGTGTTTCAAATGCTACTAAACTAATCGGTCATTCGAGACATGATCTTTTGTGATCATGCCAATGTTATGAAGTAATGCACCGACTCTGGGTAACTGGGGTCGGCGTGTTACAGTTGGTATCAGAGGCTGTTTAGTACTAACCTTGGAAGCTAGATATAGATAAACTCTGATTAGATCACATAACCCAAAGATATACATTGAGGATTAGTATAGAAGAACTTCCTAGAATTTTGGTATTATAGAGATTTTGTGAGTTTTCCGAGCAATACATCCCTGTCTAGATACGAACAGGTAGAGGTGGCTCTGGCACATATGTACCTAGGCGTAAAACCCGAAAACACAGCTTTGAGCTGGACTCGAACGGGAACTGGTGCACGACAATGGGCCTTGCTGTAATCTTGGTTACGACACTCCCGGGGGATATGCTTAGTATAATTCTCATTTTCTTTACAAACCACTATGAAGGGTTATGAGTATATACTTCCCCAAAGAAAACTTTTTTTATGATTATGGATCATATCCATAAATAGTTCAATTAGTGTTAAGTGTTTTACAAGTATGGAATTATGTATTTTGATTCATAAACTAATCTAGTTTATGCCATTGTTTAGAAATGGAGACAAGTGGAAGGAATGGAAGCCGTATCAATGCACAGACTCCGTGTAGGGATTTCCATCCTGCTCAAGATAATTATTGTGGAGCTGGAGATTCAACTGGTGCTGATTAACTTATTACCATACTGGGACAACTCATTCAGGTTATGAATAATAAGCTTACACGTATGCAGCACCCTGATCTGCAACGTGGAGGATCAATGTTAGACCGCTTCATGAGGCAACAACCACCACCATTTAATGGGGGTACAAATCTATTAATAGCTGAGCAATATATAAACTCCATAGAGAAAATATTCCACACCTTGGGGAGTAGTGAAAGGGAGAAGGTTGTCATGGAAGTTTACCGCCTCACTGGAGATGCCGGTCAATGGTGGTCATTGATTCAAAATACAAAGGAAGATGAAGATGTATCAAGTATGGAATGGAGAGAGTTCAAAGATATTTTCTTAGAAAAATACTTTCCACGTGACCATCGAGCAGATATAGAAAGACAATTTCTGAGTCTGAGACAAAAGGAGGATGAGAATGTCACAAAGTATGAGGCTAACTTTACAAGGTTAGCGATGAATTATGCAGATTATATACGTAACCCAAGAAGTAACATTGATCGTTTCTTTGATGGGTTAAAATTGTTTCTCCGTCGAGCACTATTATCACAATCTTTCTCAACGTACAAAGATATATTCGTGTGTTCTATCAAGACAGAAAAGGAATTCTCTAAATCTTATGAAAATAAAGTAAAGTAAGAAAAGAAGAGAATGGTGGAACAAGAGACAGATAAAGGGAAAAAGGGAAATAATGATTTTCCATTATGCAATAATTGTGGGAAGAATCACCCCGGTACCTGCCTAAAAGGAATGGGAGTTTGTTATAAATGTGGAGAAAAAGGTCACCAAGCTCGTGATTGCAAGGGAAAGAAAGAGGCTGTCAATGTTGAATGCTACAATTGTAGGGAAATGGGGCATTATGCAAATGATTTTCCTAAGCACCAAGGAAACTTACCTCAGAAAAGGCCAAGGGATCAAGGCCAAGCATATATTTTTGCTACAGAAGAAGTTGAATAATTAATATAATTGTGTTTTTGGAATCACGGATTATATTCTGGTTATAAGAATAATGTGATATATAAGGATTGTACTGCAGTACTTGTTGTTTTCATTAAGGATTTAATATGATGAAGGTAATCATATTTTTAGTATGTGATAATAAGAGGAACTTTACATTGTTTGGGGAATCTAATGTTACAATTGATTTTTGAATTTAAGGACCTTTTAGAGAATGTCTGGACGGAGGTGTTTTGGATAACTATAAAGGTTGGAATGGATTAAGTTGAACTTTGGATAGTATTGTTTAAGGTAAAAACATTTATGAAGATTATTTTTGGAATAATATAATACTATAGTTTTAGGAAAAGGACAACCTGCAGGGTGGGGCATAACCCGTCGCGTCAGACAATGCTACAGGAATCGAACCCACAACCATAGTGAGACATGCCCTTATTACCTACGACTAGCCTACAAGAAGTCCATAGTTATTGCAAAATAGTTTTCCTAATCTAAATGGTATGTGTTAATATTTGGAACCTTATACAATTAGGATAAATAGAATATTTTTTAGTTATATTACCTTTTAGAGTAAAAGATGGGTTTGTGGTAAAAATTTATTAAATAATGAATGTATACATGACAAGTATGTATATTCCCTTATGTTCTTAGTAAATCTCCTAAATAAATTCCTCAACTTTACAAAAGGTAACTTAAAACAAAAACGTTGCCGGTTAACTTTTCCATCTGGGGATTCAATGACCGTTTAACCAATCACAAGTTTGTGATTTTCTTATTATTAACTTTCTCCTAATCCTGTTTACTACAACTCTCAATCAGACCTTGCTGGTTTGTTTTTCTTCCATATCCATATTTTCATAGAATCCTAGTATGGGCTATCTCGGGTGATCTTTATACATCTCTTTCTTTCTTTTAATGTTATATTTTTATTAACCTTATTTCCGATGTGGGTTTTCCACAAAAGTATTTTATATTTTCAGCCTTTTATTTTCAAAGAAAAATTTCAAATTGCGAGGATGAAATTTATTTAAGGAGGGGAGAATGTAACACCCCAAGCTTCCACGATACGCTTCTTATTCAATAATGCAATAGCTTGCATTGTACGCAACTTCAAGTTCTAACACACACCACAACCAATCAATGTAGCCATTATGAATAGTAATAACTACTTTTTGAAATTTTATAAATTTTATCTTTCCAAATGGACTTCGTTTTTGTATTCGGAATATCGAAATTATCCTAAGTTGAATATGTTGTAATTTTCGAAGAACTTCCAATTTTTTATGAATAGTTAAAATTTCTTAAGAACAACTTTTTTAATAAAAATAATTTATAGTGATAAATTATAATATTGAGTGGGTTTAAAGTATAATTGGAATATATTTTTTACCATTTTATTAAATGTTGTTAATTATAATTAAATTAACTTTGAAATTGGATATAAATGATTGTCAATCTTTTGATATATATTGTTTCTTAAAAACATGATATTTGTTGTGACAGCAGGAAGTAATTATAAAATTAATTAATACAACTTATATGTTTAGAATTTTTTAAAATAGACATCATTTTTGAATTCAGAATATTAATTATAGCTTAGGGTGAAATTTTGGCATTGTTCTGAAAAACTTCAATTTTTGATGAATAGTGAAACCACTAAGTGGTAGTTAAAAAAACTGATTTTTCGTTTAAATGAAATATTACCACTTCTGTGATTTGATTTTCAAAAATCCGACATACATGGTTTTCATTAGGAAGTAAAATGTGGTTCAATGAGATTAAAATAATTTTTTGGTGAATAGTAACTTTTAAGTTTAATTAATCACGATTAAAGGTAATTAGTGAAATTTATGTTAAAAATGATATTATAAAAATATGAAAAATACCTTTACACTTGTATTAACCCAATTGGATGTGCAATAGCCGACCAAGAAAATCCATGGGTCAACTTGGGAACCCCATGGAGCCACTTTGGTAGGAAAATGACATAAATAACTTTTTATTTAAAGTTAAAATAAAAATGTCACAAACATAAGTTGTTTTACTAAAACAATTTTTAAATGGGGTTATACAAGTTATATTTTTGGCTATAAATATTAATTATAAAGATAAAAAGATTTATTACATCATGATATTTTTTTATTATTTTTAGACATTAAATAAATTAAATTATTTATAACACCATGATGATGCAACGATTACCTCATTAATTAACGATTTAAATAAAATGAAAATATAATGTAAAATATAAGGCTTACACTTGTCAAAAACCAATAGGATGAGTGTCTTTAGAACCCTTATCACCTTATCCTAGAATTATATCATTGTGGGACCTTTAGAATCCGAAAATAATTTCATAATAATGTAACCTTTCAATCTTTCCAAGAGTGCCCCTCCTCTCCTCTTATAAAAGGTCCCCACCTCTACCACCTTATTCACACCATCAAGCATTTTAGATCGTCCAAAATCTGACCAAATACTCTCTCAACTTCCCTCTCTTACTCCTATATTCCTCACTTTGGGCAGAACTCTTCCCAAGGATGCCTTTGGCTCAAATGAAAAAGAGTTACGAGATTTTAAGGTAATGTCTTCTCTTGTGTTCTTTTATTTTATTTTTCTTCTCCAACCCCCTAAATTATTTTTATTCATTTTTTTTGTATCAACACCAGTATAGTAAATAAACTAGGATGTTGGTATAATAATTATTCGAGCTACACTTACACACACCTACATCTAATTGTTAAAGAACATACTGTTTCTGTTGATGGCGAATTTCTGCCTCACGAAACGATGATTGTTCAACACTCATATAAAACCGCTAATGGTGGCCATTTTGATGGAAATATTTTCATATAAGATATATATATTATGTTTAGGTTTTCCTTATGCTTTTGTATTTCTGATTTATGTCATACTTTATGATTTCCATTATAGGTAAACGCTATAATTTCATTTTAGGAAGTGCGGACTACCGCCCCCTCAGAGTGATTTGAATCGTTAATGCCATATATGGGATGTATGAAGGATGGAGCATATGATATTATATATGATATTATTATGGAATTATAATAAACCTTTATACTATTATGATTTCATTCCATTAAATATAAAATAGAAATGAAAGTAGCATTCATGCGTACGAACAGCTTACCGTCACCATGAACGGTGCATTTCATTTCTTACCCGTAAATGTTATGTAATATTATAAATGAATGTATATACTGGATATATATGATATATATGTTATTTAAATCATGAATATAATTCTATATATAATGGATATTTCACCACATGAACAACTTGTAATTATAAGAAGTTTATTTTTGACTCAAGTACCAAAGATCGACAAAATGACCGTTTTTAACATAAATAATTACATAATGTTCATAACATGGTAATAAGTGATATAAAAGGAATAATGAACATGAAAAAGGTTCTTATGTAAATATAAATTAACTCTAGTTTATTATTCAGGAGGTTAAAGAATGATCGAGTCAAGTCAGACACGAGGTAAGGGAACTTCTTAACCAAATTTCCATTCTTTGGGTTAATCTCCTACTTTCAAATTATGTCATGATATTATTATGTCCTATCTAGTATTTGTACTTTATTTATGTGTACTTATATTGAATACACATAATAGATCTATTTTATTTAAAAACTGATCTTTGTAAGGACTTTGTCTCAATCTCCTTTCATTGAGGCATATTTGGTTTTTTACACAACTTTCGTTTATACAGTGTATAAACCCCTTTGTCTTTTACGTTTATTCAAAGGGAATATTTTTTATACGAAGAATTTTACTAAACGACAAAAAGGAATGTTTTTCTTGCCGTGCGTATGCGGCGACAACGACTTATCTGCCACCGTGACCATTATTTGAGTTTCGGCTTCCTCTACAAGACATATCTTTTTTTCAATGAAAAATAAATAAAAAGTTTTAATTTTATTTTATTTTGGTATTGAAAATGATTTTTAAAGTGTTTTTAATATATCAATGTGTTGTATTGATATCTTTTGATTGAAATATGGAAATATTAGGTTTCCTTTATGCATGTTTTATGTGATACGATTATGTTATGGTTTATGATATGTTTAAACTTGTTCATATGAGGATTGCATTGGACTTAATAAGTGACGGGTAAATCCTGCTATAGCTCCTCGATACATCGGCAGGTCTTATTAGACTAACTAGTGTCTTGGCACGAGGCCTTGACAAAATATTATTTGTAGTCATGGCACGAGGCCTTGGCTACGTGGTTATGATAGTCTGGCATTATGCATTCCATCATTATGAAAGTGGTTATTGATATTTCATGTTATTATTCAACAAGTAGAATATCCATGTGAGTAAGTAAATGGCATTATTTAATTTTATTTTTTTCCATATTATGCTGAAGTTAAAGTTTAAAAAGGCTTTTGTTTTAGTTATACATTGCCTTAAATGTTAATGTTTATTTATGAAAGCTTCCACAATATTGTTATCCTTACTGAGCATCTGAGCTCACCCCTTTCAATGTTTTAATATTTTCCAGGATGTGAAGAAGTATTGTATGAATGACCTGCTTGGATAGTCAGAAGAGTATATGAGTGTGGACTATGGAGACTTTATTATTATAGTTTTTCACTTTATGATGTAATGTAACATTTATGAAAGTATCTAGTGTTTCCTAGGAAACTAAACTAATCAGTCTTTCGAGACTTGATCTTTTGTGATCATGCAAATGTTACGAAGTAATGCACCGACTCTGGGTAACTGGGATCGGGGTGTTACAATACATTATAGAGAATCAGTTATATGATAAGCTCACAAAGATACCCTTTATGATGGATCGTATTAACTTCCTTGGACACATAATCTTAGAGGTAGAAGTATTAGTGGACAGAGAAATGGATAGAGTAGTAGTTTTGTGGGAGTATCCCAAGAACATATTTGAGGTGTGGAGTTTTGTATGGAGGTTTGGTTACTATATATGTTTCATACAAGACATATCATGTTTATCAGTGTCATTGATAGGCATGACTAAAAATGTTGTGAGGTATTTATAGGGATGTTCTTACAATATGAACTTCTAAGATCTAAAATTGAGATTGAATTCATCACCAATCCTAATTTTTCAAGATCCTCGTAATGTTTACATAGTGTACTATAACACATCAGGTATCGAGAAAGGAACAGTTCTTGTGTAGGGGGGTTGAGTTGTTCTATTCTAGTCTTGACAGTTTATTCCACATGAGAGGAATTTCATGGTGCATGATCTCATGTTAGATAAAGTTGTTGATTCATTATGCTGATATAGTCATTATTTATTAATATATAATTTTGTTTTGTTCACAGACCACAAAAAGCCTCAAGTACATATTTACACAGTTTGACCTAAATTTGATGTGGTGAAGGTGGTCAAATACCTTCAGTCTGTCGAATTTGAGCTAGCACATATGCATAATAAAGTCAAGACAGTGGATGATGCACTGAGCATGAGGACTCAGATATTGGAAGTGAAGTAATACACTAGCAAGTGACAACATATTGTGTTGTTCTCTTTGATGCATTTGGAGGTTCACGATAGTCAGAGAATAATTTTCATTCATTTTTACCTATTACCTCTACCCTACTAGATAGATTGACAATAATGAATCTATCATATTCAGAATGAATAATACTACAAGAGAATGTGGAAGGTGAGGACCATCCTCCTGGTTAAACCATAAGCTAGGATGATGTTCTACATTTACATGGTCGTCTATGGGTGTCAATAGACACGCGTGAGGAGCAGATTCCAGACACAAATTACTCTATATCGGTAGTGCATCCTGGTGTCACCAAGATTTATTGGGATTTACATATTTAGTATTGGAGGCCAGGTATGAGAATAGATAGTAAAAGTTATTTCATGATGTTATACACTTTTTAATATGTGAAGGTAGAACATGAAAGGCCACCCAAACATTTAAAGTAGCTAACCATTCCTGAGTGAAAATGGAATGATATTGCAATGGATTTTATGATGTATTTATAGAGGTTACCTTAATGACACCATTCTATTTGCTTTGTTATTGACATGCTCATGAAGGTTGTACATTTACTTCTAATCAAGAAAACCTTCAGTTTTGATGAGATTAAAAGGTTTTACATCCATGATATTGTACAACTGCATGGAGTCCCTCATTATATTATTTTTTATAGGGATTCCCATATTAATTCTTGTTCATTCCATGGTCTATAGAGGAATCTGGGTACAATGGTTCTTCAGAGCACAACATACCCCCCCCCCCCAGAAAAATGGCTAATTAGAGCACAAAATTCTGGTGCATGATGATATGCTTTAGGAATATTTGATGTATTCAGGGGTTCTTGGGAGAGGAACATAACCCTAGTTTAATTCACCTATAAAAATATCTTTTAGGATACTATATAGATATCTTCATATTATGCTTTTTATAGTAATTTATTCCGATCACCCATCTATTGGTTGGAGGTATCAAAGGTAGCTATGTGGGGACACCCTCTTTTCTTAGAGACCACTGAGTAGGTGAAGTTGATTTGGAAGCAGATGAATACTATATAGTCTCATATGAAATCTTACACTAGTCACCATAGTTGAAATTTGGAGTTCATGGTTAGGATTTCAGGTTTCCTACATGTTTCACCAAGGTTCAGATAGAAGATAACTAAGATAATGGATGTGCATTCACTACAATATATCAGACCATTCGAGATTCTGGAGAGAGTCATGACAGTTTCTTATCAGTGGTAGTGACCTAAGAAGTAATAGGATAGGTACAATGTATTCCATGTTTCTCAGCTTCTACATTACTATTCTGACACATCTCACACTTTTCATTCCATGGAGGTTGAGTTACAGGTAGATGCGTCTGATGAGGAACAACCTATATGAATTGTGGGTTGTTACATGAAGTTTTTCTATGAATAATATTTTTTCTTCAGTATGGGTTGTATGGTAGGAAAAACGAATGTAGTAAAAAATATAGTAGATGGTTGCTCATGTTTGATCATAGTCATCAGAGTTGTTCTCGGATATTTATACACCCCCTTTGGAAGGGAAATTCAGGGGAAAGTTTCTTTTTGGGATAAATTTGTAAGAACACATTTCTTATTTAATGTACGGGTCATGATTTATTCATATATTCATACATTTTTTTTAAAATATTTCATAAAGTTGGAAACATTCTAGGCCAAGGGAGGATTGGGGGTGTAAAGGGAATATTGAAGATAAGAACCCTAGATTTTTGTGTTTTGGGAATGACTCATATTTGAAATAAATATTGAGGTTTCTACCACATTTTATAATAACCTGTGTGATGTAGTGTAATAGTTGATCAATCCCCACACTATTATAGCACATCACGTGATAGTAGCCACACGACCATGTAGTTGGTCTAAAATTTTAGCAGAACATTGACCGGGACAAACCACATGGATAATGAATGGTTGGTGAGTCATGTGGGGTAACCGTGAAACCACCCCCTGGTAATTGAAACAGCTATTAGAAATAGTGCATGGTTATAATAATTGTGGGCCAAAAATATGTGACCTAGTTAGTTAGGGTAAATGACCATTTTCACTTTTTGTGCTTTAATACTAAAATTATTTTATCCTCACTAACATTGGATAGAATTCTCAAGTTGTGGGATCCCCTTGGAAGCATAATCTATGGATTGATATATGTTCCCTGTTTGACCTCCAAATCGAGTCTTGTTCATCTCCTTGTATCCATATTGATAATGTATCCATTCTTTTTTATCATTTCTCACTTCATATGGTTATAGTTTACAATATTTTGATTTAGGATCATATTACCTAATATAAGTCTCCTTGTCGATTCTTCAAAATTTTCCCAAACTAAGGAGAAACAGATCTTGATATGAGATGAGCTATCTAGAACAAGACTATGTTAAGTGGTCTCGTTACTTTCCTTTTGTTTCAAGTTGTTTATATATTCCAGATTGCCGAAAACCCACTTTTTACGGTATCTACATGATTTATATTTGAACCATGTTGTCGCCTATTTTTGGTTAGGTGATGGAAGAGGTATTTTAAATCTTGTATTATGTTTTATACAATGATTAAGGTACACCCCATTGGTGAGTTCCCTTAGATAACCTTTTATGATCAGTTGGACAAGGTTACCGGTGAGGCCTACCTCTGTTCCCTTTGAGGGGGTTTTAAAAAATGGATTGATATTATTAATGGAATGAAAAGTTTCTCAAATTTTAATTGAATTGGTTATGTAATGGGACAGTTTATTTTCCCTTGAAACTTGTATGCCTATGCTTGTTTAAGCTTGTTTGGAATGATTTTCTAATTCTATTAACCTTCCCATGTGTTTTGAATAATTTTCATTCCACGTAATGTTTTAATTTACCGGTGATTACTATTATGAGAAATAATCCCATGGGAGTAAATGGAGGACCAAGACTTAAGAGGTTGGTCATTTATTGAGACACCGTATGGTGGTGAGTTATATTAGCTATATTTTAATTTCGATGTTAGCAAGCCTATGGAATTTTAAATGAATTGAATATTGAAATGGTAAATTTCCTTGATTTAATCATGATTTAGATTATATTCCCATGGACAAGATCATAGACTTTTGAAAATTGTCCTTGAGTGAAATGTATATTCGGTTATAATGTCAATGAGAAGCCTAAATGGTTTATTATGTTTAATCCACGAGTGAACCCGAGATGCCATGGGCAGGCTCATAGAGGATGACATAAATGTCTAGTTAATCTGGGATCCCTGTATGACCTCAATGGATGGGATCAAGGGGCATTTAACTATACTTTGTAAGTAATACTTGGGTATTCCTCATAAATACTCCAATTATAGGCTTAGTGATGTGAACGTATACCACACCTAGAGTGATACTTGAAATCAAACATAGGAATGTCTCACATGGGATTTGATTATAATTGAGTATTGAAATAAAATGAGTTATCATGTGTCTTCCATTCCAAAATCACAAGTTAGGATTCTGTCTTCAGTTATAATTATTAGAGGGCCTTCTAAAGAATCTATTCTACATAATCTTATTGGTGGATGTCAAGATTGTGTTATATCTTGAGACCTACAAATTAAATATAATTGAATTATTTTAGGGATACAAAAATGTAAAATGGAAAAAAATTCATGTTGGTTGCTTACTTTGGTACTTCGTTGCTTTCTACTTTCATTATTTTATATTTTCTGTTATATATATTCATTGACATATTGTCATAGGTTGTGGGTGGTTTCCAACTAGGATTTAGTCACATGCATTATTAATTTCATGTTTTAGACCCAAATATATTAAATGGTTTTAGGAGCCGATAAGGGAATGCTGCCAACTATAGTGACTTGATATACTATTTAGGAGCAGGAGAGCATAAGCCCGGGATGAGACTTGCAATGCATTAGAGATTCCTTTTTTTTCTTTTATTACTTTTGTAACATTTAATTTATATGGCTATAGTTTAACAAGTTTGTATTTTTCTATAACATGTAACATATATCGTAATCTATTATATGATATGACTCAAGTAATTTATATTATCAGTCATTTTCTATTTACGTAAATTTTTTTATATTACTACTACTTATATTGAATTGTAATTGTATTCTTATATGTTACACTCTTCTAATGAGGGCATAATCTCCCCACTGTCACCCCTAGAACCTTTCTATTATCCATACATCTTTAGAATATGGGGAGATGAAATTGAGGCCATGTGGACAATTGGGCTCGGAGCACTATTACCGGGCATCCAGGTTTGGCATATTACCATAAAAAATCATCATATATAATGAATATTAGTTTTAATTTATTGAAACTATACATGAATAGAAAATAATAATTTTATGTTAAATATGTGATTACTCAAACATCATCATTATATTAACAGATAAATCATTTTCTTATTTTGGATAGTATGAAAATTTAATTCTAGTTATCACCATCATTTTTAGTAGAACATTTGTAGAGTTGTTAGAGTGAGTGTACACAAAATTGATGCAAGAGTTTATGAAATATTTTTTCACATGGTATGTAAAATATGTTATTATAATGGGGGAAAGGATCTATATATTAATTATTTTACCATATTATTGTCATTTTTTATAAATAATATTATCATTACCATAAATATTTTGATGGTTATGCTACATTCACCATATTGATGAATTATTATCATAGTAATGATGCATATCCTCTATTGAATGTGGGATATGTTGATAATATTAGATAGATTTGGGTCATTTGTGGAAAAAATCATAATGAATATACTATAACTCATACAAATATCTCATCTATCATGTGATTGTGGGGATATTTTCAAATAAGGACTACACGGAGGATGATCATTACATATAAGGTCTCTCTATCTATATAGTAACAGAACCACCACACATAATGTTGTATCTCATTCATAACATTCTTCATTTCATTTAATTATTTCCCTTATATTACACATGATTCAGAAGCATCCTGGTTTTTTTTTAATTTTTACTTTATTTTTGGGTAATTTTTCAAATTACATTTTGTGAAATATTTTTATTTTTTCTTCTCATATTCCTTTTCATTTTTACACTGCATTGTGGTGTTCACATCATCATTATGCGATTCAATTTTACATTTTCTTCTGTAACACTATAGAATAATTAGTTTAAGATATTTTAGATTACAAAAAGATTTATGTTGTAAATCACCCCCAGTCTATATATGTTGATGAAGTATTTGTTCCTTTATGAATAGTATTGGAATATCTTCATTATCTTTGGGGGTGGATTAAACTCATTATACATATCTTAGATTCATGTTACTGGAGATGTATCGGTTGAATGATATTATAAAGGATATATAATCAATGACATTGGGAGGGGGATAAACTGAATTGTTTTGTGGGGTTTGTGTATTGATCAACGGTCGTTTATTTGTTTCTCCATTTATATCATCATCAATAAATTTTTTTTCCTAATTTATTGTATTATAGATCCATATTTAAACACATTTCCATATTCCATTACCTTTTTATTGTGACATGGACCTAGTATTATTATTATTTGAAATAGTAAATATTATTTTTTAACATGATGTAGTATAACAAAAATCATTTAAGCCCAATATATTTTATATTAGGGTGAACTAATATATAGGTTTTTATTATTTTTAATTGAAATAGATTTTATCAAAAAGGAAATAATGTATGTTTCATTTTATGTTTTTTGTTAGAGTCATTTAATTGGTTTATAGTTCCTAATAGAAAGATTATTGATGCAATATGATGGGAATGTTATAATTTCATTTTTCTATTGAAACTATCTCAATATTTTTTGAAATAAATCTAATTATATTATATAGATTAATTTCTAATGATTTATCTTGTAACCTCTATGGTTTTGGTCTGGACTAGTCGCGTTGAAGGTATTTTTCTATTTTGGATTAGTGAATGTTTGGTGAAAGATGAAAACGTTGACATGTTTATACGATGGTGTCTTGGTTTGTATCCCCAATAAATAGTACACCTATGGTGGTAATATATTTACTTGTTAGATTCCAAAGCTACATTATTAGTTATGTTTTTAGGATGTGTTTCCTGGTTATGGTCATGTAATGTACTTGTATTATTTTGAAAGCTAATGAACATTTATTATTTTCCATAATTCTAGACATAACAACATTTGATGGGGCATGGTTTGATATCCCCACTAGTCATTGCATTGAAAATACATCAAGGTTGTTCCTGGGGTGAATAATGATA
Source organism: Viscum album (assembly GCA_963277665.1). Lineage (NCBI taxonomy): Eukaryota > Viridiplantae > Streptophyta > Magnoliopsida > Santalales > Viscaceae > Viscum > Viscum album. Next base: position 651,882,442 of record OY728119.1, read on the forward strand.
TGATTTATTCTTATATTTATTTTATTGTAGAGATATAACATGGATTTAGTGGTTTTTATTTTACATATGTTTTATTCAGGCTGCACTCCCTTAATTAGATTATTTGGAAATACCCAAAAGCAAATAAAAATGAAAATTGTATATAATGGTACACAGTCCAATACTACATATTTTACATTATCACATATGGTAATATAGTTAGTAGTAATCATTTAGTGTATCTTGGAAAAGGGGTCAAACTCAAAAGGGTAAATAATTTATGAATTCATATGGTTTTATCCATTTATAACCATTTTAATGTTCTTTTTTATTACTAAGGAGTTGAATGCATTTCCATAAAATTAATTTCCAATGATTCCCAATCCATGGGAAGAGAGGTATGAGGATTATGCTCTTATTATGACAATAAATTACCTAAAGGTAACTATTTATAATTTCAATATAGAAACTAAAAATAAAAATCTATTAAATATTACATTAATATTAGTATTTAACTCATACATCTACACACTGTTTGATAATACAATGCTGGAATGGTTTATTTTTTTGGAGATTAGTTAAATAAATAACATATTTTATAAATCATTCAAATTTTTATTTATTTTTGTGCTCAAATAAAATATTTATTACCATTATAAATGATATGATAATCTTCATAACATAAATATTCGAATAAAAATAATTTGAGGATCTTAAACATATATTTTGGGAAGAGACATATTATAAGGAATTATATCATCAACATGAAGGATAAAATGGTAAAAAAAAGGAATATATTAATAAAAAAATGACCATAGTTAATAATCATAAAACATGAAATTGAAAAATAGTATCCATAATGAATATATATGTGTCCATAATTATTTTCCAAGATGAAAACATATAACAATAATTATAAAACTAGTAATCATGATATTAAAGTGATTAATTCTTCAATAAAAAATAATGTTTAACTATGAAAAAAATGGTATTTTAATAGGATGATATTCAATTAGAATATTTGAAAAAACATTATAAACATAATGGAAATGTGACATAATTATAATAAGAGAAAATAATATAAAAAATTATTTCCACATCACATTCAGACATTAACAAGTAAACAAATTTTCATTCCTCATTCATAAAAAAATCATCCTAAATGTAATTCAAGAAACATTTCAAAAATGTATTTTGATGTGAAACCCTAACCAATGCTTCAAAGGGAAATATAATAAACCACACATCTCATAATCTTAATATATGAGTGCCACAATAAAATCAATCATTCAAAATCTAATAAAGAACAAATGGAAGATGGATGGATTTCTTCAAAAGCAAAAAACATCACCTAAAATAAAAGTAATAAATAATATAATATCATAATAGTAATTTTAGAAAATTAATAATATCATAATAACATATTATTATTATTCTAAACATCAATTCATTTATAATAATCCTTAAATGGTCAATATAATTTAGAATAATTTTTTTCAAAAATTCTTTTAACAAACTGAATAATTATTTCATTCAAAAATAAATTAGTTTCGATCGAAATATTCGAAATTTGAAAAATTATTCATAAATATTTAAAAATAAATTATCCTTTAATTAAATAATATTTTACTAGAAAATGAGTAAAAATTCACTTAAAAAATTTCTTTTAAATGAATCATTTAAAATATTGTCTTGAAAAAGACATAAAGTTGTCAAATAAGGAAAGTGAATATACATTGAAATAAATTAATTTTATAAGAATATTTTATAAGGGGCACATCAAAAGACATATTGTTTTCGAAAAGGTAATGTAAAAATAATTCAACAATTTACTTTAAGAAGAATATTTACAAATTGAGCCTTGAAAATTATATATTGTTTTATGAAAGATAATTAGAAACACACTATAAATTATTTCATTAATAAAATAATTACTAATAGATTATTAAAATATAAAAAAAGGTCTAATTTGAAATATCATGTATAATAAGTCAATCATTTATTATATATGTGCAAGAATAGGTATTTTAACATGTCGAAGGTAGTAAATTAAAAAATATAATTTTTTACTTTAATATTTATAGAATCAAAAGCCATTTAACGAATGATAATGACATTGATCTTTATAACACATGAAATAAATAAATAGTTGTTATATAAATTAATTATAAATTAATTTCAACATATTAATGGTTTCATGGTGAAAAACATAAATTATGTCTGAATATATGAATGTTGAGACACGAAAACAAGACCTTGTTTCTCTATATGGTAGGATGAACTCTAAACTCCAATATAAAATAAATAAAAATCCTAATAAATAATTCATAAATCATATTAATAAATTAAAAAAATATTATTAATTATAAATAATTATCTACATTTATATAATATATTTATTACTTATTTTCCCCCACTAGGAATTTTAATTATTGACTATTTTTATAAGATTCAATGGTGCGGTGTCAGAATTCATTATTATTAAATAGTTACAAATTTAAATTTTTTTATGTTTCATTAATTAATAAATTATAGTTATTTATGTTAATTCAGGTTAAAATTATTAATATTTCAATAATTATTCTTGAATATGAAATTAACAATTACAATTTTTATGTTTTTTAATCTAAAAATATAGTTTTCATTAATAAAAAGTATGATATTGATGTATCATTTATTGATAAAATGAAAAATAATTATTTAAATTTTTAGATAATAAAATACCATTAAATAGTTTTTCATAATAATCCGTGAAATAATTTCATATCATTATTTTTTAAGGTGGTCAAACAGTCCCAAGTGTTTATATATTATGATTGATGAAGAATTATTACATGAATAAGACACAATATCATTATACAAGTAGATTAAGGATGAAGTATTATATTTTTTGTGATATATCATAATTATAAATATTTAGGAGAAGATGTGATAGAAAAACTATCAATTTGATAGTTTTAATTAATAGTTTTCCTCTTCGTTGACCTATTTAAGATAGTTTTACTATGACTATTTACGATTCATATCATTAAAGGGATATTAATTTATATTATCATAACCTAAATAAAATCATAAAAATGATATTTATTATTTTAAACTATTCTAATGACTTACCATATGAGTCATAGATGAAATGATAAATTGAAATCAATTTTTCTCTTGAGGTGGTTAACCCCACATAAATATGGTTGATGGTCTAATTTTCCATAGAATATGGAAGATGATTAATATAGTTTAGCATTAAAAAATATATAATATTTCAAAATTATAATAAATATATATTTAGTTACATATTTTGACAATATTTATATGGTACAGAAAGGAAAAATATACATTATTTCATGGAGGCAGCAGTCTACAGAACACACTGTTCATGTTTAAATTTTTTCAAAATGGAAATGGGGATGTTGATTAATTATTGTACAATAATTATAATAACATAAAAGTATAATAATTATAATTATATTAAAATTATGATATAGTGAAAATAAATTTTAATGAAAATAAATAAAAAAAATTAATAGAAATAAGAGAGATTTATGAAATTTTACCTCACTTTTAAGATTATCTCCATTGTGAAGTAGATTAAAACTCAAATATTGTTCTTTGGAGAACAATAGAACCTCGATAAGATAGATATATATTTTTATAAGATTATTCTGAATATATTTGGACAATATTTTTTGGTTTTTTTGTAGTGTAGTAAGGATAGTGGTTCCCCTTTTATAAGTAAATAGGACTGAAATTTTCTTAAATACTATAAACATTACAACAAATTGTAAAATATCTAAAGGAATGTGGATAAAAAATTCGAAATCAAAATAGCGAATAGTATAAAATTTTGATAGGAACATCAAAAATTAAAATAAAAATATGTTTTAAACATGTTCATCCATTTTATGGTAATATTTACTCACTTTTATCATTTTAGTTTTTACCATAGTAGTTTTTTTTCCTAGGTAATTTCCATTATAGAAATAATAAAATTGTCCTTAATAGATAATATAAATATAATGATTTGAAACGTGACAATAAATCTATTATATTAAAATTTTAAATGTTAGAAAATAAATATATAATATAAAAAATGTAAAATGTTTGGAAAATATTATTTTAAAAAAATATAACAATATTTATAAAATGTCAAATATTATATAAAAAATTGACATAAAATAAAATAAATTAAAATGAAAATTTAACTTATAAAATAAAAATTATTTATTATAATATGGTATTATAAATATTAAATTCAATATTTTATACTAAAAATTTTATAATATCATGTTTTATTTTAAATTAGTATTCTGCACTACAAACCTAAAAATAAATTTATCGAAAACAAAATATAAAAAAAATTCATCCTAATAATATATCAGGGAATTTAATTTTTGACTAATAAAATTTAAAAAAATTATATTTCAATATGTATTTATAAACCAATAAATATAGAAAAAAACAGATAATATTAGACAATTTTTTTAAAATTACCAATAATTCCTTATTAATATTTTTTTGTCAATTACAAATTAATCAATTAGTAATATATTTTTCATATTATAAACATTTTTTATTATAATTGAATCATAATAACATTATGTTATCTATTTTTAGAAATAAAAATTTCATTTAATAAGAAGTAAAAGTAGTCTTCATTTTCTATTTACTCAAATTTCTTATTTTGATTACTCCAATTCATGATTTCTAGTGTGACAAATATTTTGCAATGACCATATTTAATATTTTTTTGTTACACACACACACAACTAAATATATATATACATATCATATATTATTATTTTTTGTTTGTTATTATGGGTTGATATATTGAATTTGGTATTTATTGATGGATAATATATTGTGAAATCACAGTCATTAAATTACCCCCATTAGATAAATTACTTACTAAATATTTTAATTCTCATTCCCTAATTATAATGTTTAATGTTATCAATAATATATATATATTACAATGGAGTTAATTTCTAAAGTGATATCAATTATAATAATTTGGATCACATTATTAAGCAACACTATTCCTTCCTACATGGGATATCTAAATATTGAGTTTCATTATAATCACTCATTTTAAACACCCCTCGTGATTAATTTCTAATTGGAATACATAACCTGACTTGCACTGTCAGATGATCATGTTTTTCATTCAAATATGAATTGTGATATCCTTTTAATCACAATTCATATGAGATTCATGTAACATGAGATATTATATACCTAAAATCACAATAAATTTTAGTGACATAACTATTAATAAGATTCACATGAACAATATCCCCATAAATATCATATTGGGAAAAAATAAAAATAACTCATGAATTTGTTTTGAATATGAAATCCTATGGGAGGTTATATAATTCTCATAAAATCACCCTATATAAAATAAATATCCAAAAACCAAATTTTAACAAGAATCTATAACTCTAGAGTGGATGATATATTTTCCTTTACTAAAAGAATCTAGTTTATTAGTAGTCATTACAAATCATAGTCCTTGTTCAACTAATTTTATTTATTGTGCATATCTACATTCTTGGATACAATATTGATTAGTGTATTACTTTTCATAATTCTTATTCTCATTAAAATCATTATATTGAAAATTCAATCCCTCTATCATGTTTTCCATGACCTTCTAATGGACATCATTTATATGGTCATTCCTCCCACACTAAAAACACTCACATATTCATCATCAGTTCATTTTTGAATTATTATTCATGATTTTTGTTCATGTAGGTGATTTATCATTCTTTTATTGATATTATTTATCACATTGGTCCCTATGGGAGTCCATATCCTATTATTATTTCAAACAATGTGATGAATTATTATTTAAAATTTCCATTTACACTTAATGATCACATGGAACTATCATTTCATTTATACGGACATCTCTGATGTATAAATACCATCAAATAAAAGGCATTAAGAATTTGATGAAGCAGTTGGTTTCAATCATAGTATTAGAGATAAAATGAGATCTAGACCCCATGAGTTAGGTTAAATTTGATTCATATACTATAATTGACTGATGATCTTTGGTAATATCATTCCAAGAAGTAACACTCCAATTTTTTTGAAAATGGTCAAAAGAAAAGAAAATTTGAAAATTATATTCCTAAAAAAATCCCAATCTATATATTCTATATTCACTTTTTCTATTGTATTTTTAATGAGACATCACCATTGTTCGGTAAAACCTTTTAATGATAGAATGAAAAAATAGTTTTATCATAGTCTTGGCATTAGATAATATAAAATATATTTTACATTTCATTAAACCACTACTTAAAAAATAGTGAATGTGAATACCATTTAAAATATGCTTGATTTCATCTCATAAATGAGTCCATATATTGTTTAACACTTTTTGAAATTTTCATGGGATTTATGTCATGACCCATCCCCCATGTCCCATGTTGTGACTACCCTATATTCGCAACTCCAAGGCCAGGTGCTATCGACTAGCGCCTAAGGCGTCAAACTAGAAGTGGGAGGCATTTTCCTTTAAATTTGTACACACAAATGCCATTCCACATACCAACAAAATGAAAGGGGGAAACAAGTATACCACTAAAACAAAGCTAAGTTCTAGTACAACATAAATAATGTGGGCTAGAATACTAACCCAATAAGGAACTGAAAACAAAAAAGTAAAAAAGGAAACTCTAAAGGCCATCCACGGAATACCCCACCTGATTGTGAGAGTAGTAAAGCTATTGGTAGATGAAGTAGTACGCCATGTAATCCTAGTTCTAATCGGATCCACTTGGTATTTGGCTACCAAGTCCACCATCTTAGAATCTTTCAGTCCCGTCCCCCTAGAGCACCATTGTCAAAATGTCGATCATCTGCTCTAGACACAAAACGTGTGGGAGAAACCCATGCAGGGGTGAGTATTAAAATACTCAGTAGGGAACCTAAGAACACCAAATTTCTATCATTATTCCATAAAGGAAAACACAACAATGGAAAAATAACCCATATATAATGCCTAGAAGATAGATCTCAAACACATAGCAGTAAGTAAAAGACACATCACACACTTGGTATGTTCTATGGTAGTGATAGTAGCATAATCAGTCATTTCATCGAACCACTCATCTATTGGAGAACTTCTCCTCTATCGAGTAAAGTGGGTCTACCAGGTCACATAGAGCCGCATCATAATAACCTTGAACTATTGTGTAACTCATCACTGATTTGTACTGTGGGTATATTGGGTCTCATAGGGCCGCTCTCCACCGTGGGAATGCTGGGTCACATAGAACCTCTTCCCACCTTCATTGAACTGAGGTACTCATCCTATAGAGTAATTTGGGTCTGCCAAGTCACATAGAGAAACTCTCTACTGTGGGCCTACTGGGTCACACAGAGCTACTTCCCACTGTGCCATTGTAAAGTAGTCTTCAGGTCTCAACCATCCTCAGGGTTCTTTATGTAGCTCTCTCAGAAGAACTACCCCTCAAACGATTCTTCACATATCGTTGTCCATGAAAATCACCTGAAATAATGCCAAAATTTCTTCCTCATCAAGAGGGTCCCAACTCTACAAATAGATCGACAATCAGAAACACAATTTTCATGATACAAGCATTTTAGTATCTAGTGGACTGGTTGTGATAGGGCCCAGTCCAACCCGATCGGACCGATCTGACAAACCTGGACCAGATGTGCTACATACCCCGACTTAATTAAATCGACTCAACCTAACCTAGTTCAGGGAAGGGCCAGTCTGGTTCGTTCTGGCAGATGGGCCAGGAAAAATAGACCTTGCTGAGCCCGACTCATTTGGGATGGGGTTCTAGCCCACCGGGTCACCGAACGACACAGTTTAGTCCAGCCCGACCCAGAGGGTGCAATTTTGGCCTATAGTCGTAGGTCCGGCCTACCGGTGTTATTCTGGCCCACCGGCATAGGTTCATCCTACTATGGGCTTGACCCTCAAGCTGGGGTCCTGCAGCTAAAAAGATGGTGGTGCACCACACATCCGTGATGTGGTGTCCTACTACGTCTGCCCCATTCCCCATGGGGCTCCATGGGGACTCCCCCACCAGCTGTGGTCAATGGAACCGTACTCCTCCAGCCAGACGTGTGGCCCGGTAACGAGCCACCCCTCCACACGACACCCCATCTAGTGTCACGTCCTCCGCTGTCGTGGCTTGAAGGCCATTGTCTCCTGCCATCACGGATGACCAATGGGTGCGCCGCTCCACCCGGCCATAGGCATGGAATGTGGCCCTCTGCCCACAGATCGACATGTGGCTGGCATGTGCCACCACCACTATTGTGTGCGGCCATCACCAACACCGAGGTGATGGCAGATCCTTTGGTGGACCCTGAAAAGCACACTAGTGGTCCGTTATTCATGTTTCCTATGTTTATGGCCTCTAGAATTATCCTTCATAAATTTGAAGGCCAAAAATCATCATTTCCTTCGTTTTGAGAATGCGGACAACAATAATGAACAAGGGGAGGTGCTCGGGCCTTGTTCGTGTCATCCCAACCCTCCGCGTTAGAGATTTATAAACAGGGGGCTTAGGGATTGTTGTTTGATCATACAATTATAATCTCAATCCTAGATAAAGGAATCCCCAATAGTGTTATCGTCCCTTATAAATGTTCAAAGCACGTTTCAACCTATTCGTGGGTTGATCCGTGTACGTCGTTTCGATAAAAGAATGGGGAAGGACATAAAAATAAAATTAAACCCCTACCTCTTTGATGTTGGATGATGAATAATTTATCATTGGGAGTCAAAGGTGTTGACTTCATCACTTCTGGATCCTTTATTCGAGGTGCATTATAGACGATGAAGTTCCACTAGAGTTCTTTGCTCTACATTATAGGGGATATTAACTGGAGGTTCATCAGAGAATCCTCCAGGTTTAATTCCAAAACACCACATGTTGGATTAGTAAAAGAAAAAAAGGCACAGTTTACTAAGCCCATTAATGATTCTAATTAAATTAACCTTGTATAATGAGCCACATTTAATATTCCATTAAGATAACTATGTTGTAGTTTTAAACATGCCGTTATTGACCCTCTGTTAATACAAATCATCACTACACCACAGAATCATTGTTTTCCACTAAATGTAAAAAAATAAATAAAATATATCATTTAAATTATATTATTATTTATCTTGAAAATTCCAAAAAAATAACTTTTCCAATCAATCCTTGTCAGCCATTGTTAAGCCATTTCTAGGTGAATCCTGGCACTCCTAGTTCAACGACCCCCTCATATTTTTGATCTATTAACTGATTCAAATGATATAATAACCCTATCTCACGTTTAGTAAACGTACCACAAAAATGTTCAAAATTCCATTCTTGGCTCATCGGGCCATGGAATCACGATCTATCAGAGAACACAGTGTCAGAATAATTCTATATAATTAAAATAAATTATATGGAATTTTGGAGAAATTACATACTCCCCACATTAGGTAATTATGTCTCTAGTAGCCAAAAAAAATCTAAACAAAAGGATGGGGGTAATGAGAACGAATCTGAGCCTCCCGCTCCCATGTGCTCTCCAGGATATTCTCGTGCTACCACCGAACTCACACTAGAGGAATCAACTGCTCATATAGGAACCAATCCTATCGATCCACTATCTCCAACGAGAACTCTAGAAGCACCACCTGATCGTCAATTTTTAGCTCACCCCAGTCGATGATGTGTGATGGATCATGAAAGTTCATTAACATCTGTGACACATGGAAAACATCAAGCACACCGTGCCTCTATGGGGGAAGGGCTAGGCGGTACGCCACCTCACCAACTCTGAGAAGCATTTGAAAAGGTATGATGAACCTTAGAGATTGGTTGCCACCCCAACCAAATCTATACAATCCTCATTGAGGTGAGACCAGAAGGAACACATGGTCTCCATCCTCAAACTCCTAGGGTCTCTGTCTCTTGCCGGCGTAAGAATTATGCCTGCTCTGTGCAGTCCTCATCTGCTCCAAGATGATCTGCATCCTCTCAGTTGTAGCCTGTAGCAATTCCAGACCCATGATTTTAGACTCCTATGGGGTTTTCTAGCATACGGGTGATCTGAAAGGTCACTCATACAAAGCCACAAACAAATCCATGCCTATGGTGGAGTGATATCTATTATTGTTTGTGAACTCCACCAAAGGCAGGTGGTCCTAACAACTATGACCAAAGTCAAGGATGCAAGAATGAAGCATGTCATCCAAGGTCTGTATGGTCCACTCTGTCTGACCATCTGTCTGGGGATGAAACAATGTGCTAAAGCAGAGCTATATCCCCAATGCATCTTGTAATCTCTTCAACAACCGATATGTAATGCAGGAATCATGATCAGAGACGATCGTCGAGGGAACCCCATGAAGCCTCACTATCTCCGAGATGTAGAGGGGTTCCAATCCCTCTTCTGCTCTCTACTCATGGATGTGGAGGAAGTGAGATAACCTGGTGAGTCAATCAATGATCACCCAGATAGAATCATGGAATCTAGTTATACGTGGAAACCCCATCACGAAGTCCATCGAGATACCGTCCAATTTCAACTCTGGTACCTCGAGTGACTGGGGAATGTCTACAAGAACCTTATGGTCAACTTTAACTTACTGACAAGTGAGGCATCGTGGAATGAACTCATCCACCGCTTTCTTCATCCCCGACCACCAGTATTGACGTTGAGGGTCCTAGAACATTTTTCCACTCTAGGATGTACCTTTAGGGGGGATGTATGAATCTACCTCAACACCTCCTCCCACAAAGTCACTAGTACTAAAATGAACATGCTGAAAAAGGATGGCGTGCTCCCATCCAATCGAAAATCCACCAGGAGCCTGTCCTGAGGACAATTGAGCATGTCTAGCCTCACAGTCACCATCCGCAAGATGTGCCTCCTTGACTCGCTATACGATTAGAGAGTAAAAGTCATCCACCAAAGGTAATATATTTAATCATCATCTACAAAGGATTTCTTCATCGGGTATAATTTTTATGTCACCTCACTCAAAAGTTGCAAATCAGTCCTCCTATTGAGCGTGTCTTCCACCACGTTATTTTTTCAAGAGGTATAGACTATCTCAAACATATGGTTCTAGAGGAACTCTATCCATCACCTCTGTCATAGGTTCAAGTTCTTCTCGGAGAATATATACCTGAGACTCTTATGTTAGGAGTAAACTTTAAACCATTCATCAATCAAGTAGTGCTACCACAAGTTCAGGGAACTGACTACTATTACTAACTCCAAGTCATGGGTCACATTTTGTTTCTCATGTTAACTCAACTAGAACGATCCATAAGCGATCAATACTTTATCCTGCATCTGGACACAACCCAATCTAGTTCAAGACACATCATAGTAAACTATATAACCAATTCCCTCCTATGGTAGTGTCAAGAAGGGGGCTCTAGTCAGTCTCCACCTGAGATCTTGGAAGCATCACTCAAATTTCTCCATCCACATGAAGGGATGTCCTTTCCATTTCAAAACTGATAAGGGTACTGATACTATAGATATGTTAGGTATGATCCTATGATAGTAACCATACGTCCCCAAGAACCTCTACACCTAAATCCCACTCCACGGTGTCTCCCAAAAAATAAATACCCCTATCTTTGCTGGATCTACCACAAATTCGGCCTTTGAGATGAAGTGTTTCAAAGTGTTGACCTTTCGAATTCAGAACTGGCATGTCGATAGTTTACTATAAAACTGGGGCTCTAATAGTGTATATGTGAATATACATAGGTGTGTAGCATGCTCCTCCTCTGATGTTGAGTACACCAAGATTTCATCAATGAAGAACATGATGAATTATTCAAGTTAAGGCTAGATGATCATTTTCATGAGGCCCATGAACACTTCTGGGGAATTTGTCACACCGAAAGGCATCACCAGGAACTCATATTGTCCATAACAGCACATGAAGAATATCTTCGATACATCCTCATAACTTACCTGAAGATGGTGATATCCTAACATGACGTCTATATTTGAGAACCCATTCGCTACATTTAGAAGGTCGAAGAGGTCATCAATTCTTGTTAGTGGATACTTGTTCTTCATGATCACCTAGTTCAGGTACCGAAAGTCCACCGACAACATCAAATTCATGTCTGTGTTCTTGGACAAATGCATCGAGGCTGCCCATGGTGAGATGTTGGGCCTTACGAACCCATTCTCCTGTAATTCATCTAGATGTAGCCTCAGCTCACAAAGCTCCATGAAATCCATACGATATTATAGTGTAGATATAGGCGTCGCCTTGGGGTATAGGTAATAGAAAAAATCTACCTCTTTGCGAGGCGGTTGTTCTAGAACATCCTCTAGAAAAACATCTTCATACTTATCCACCACTACAGAAAAACTCAGACACCTATCATCAACTACACTGAGTGTGAGACTAGAAAACTGGTGAGTGATCCACTAAACCCCTCTCTGAGAGAGTCCATCCTACACAATAAGGGTTTCCTTCTCACCGATGAAGGAAAAGATAGTCCCATATCTGTAAAAACACCACATTGTATGCCTAAAACAGTCGATCTTAGAATGGAACATAGATAACCAATCCATACCCAAGATGACATCATAAGGGATCGATGCCGCTACTAGAAGATTCCAACAAATGATATCGCTTCCTAATGTAATTTCACACTACCAACATCGGTGTGTAATATTTGAATAGTCTCTATTAGGAGTCCCAAACCGTAAGGATCGATCCAACAGCTCCACTAGAATCTCCGAGCTCCGAACAGGAGCCGTTGAAAGGAAATAGTGTGTAGAACCTATGTCTATACTAACATAATCTATAGTGGAGAAGACACATATCGTACATCAAATCATCTTTGGACCACATTTGTTTTATGAATTTGTTAGGTCGAGCTGAGCTCACCCTTGTCATCCTGCTCCCTATGGTTGGAGTGGACCAACATGGGGTGGTGGTGGGATGACCTCAGACCATTTCCCACCACTTGCCACCCGACCAGCTCCCCTGCCATGAGCGAAATCATGCGGACCACCTCGGTTGAACAACTATGTCTACCTCGGCGGCCCCTAGACCATTTTTCGGTAATCTGTATGACCAGTCGGGCAGTCAGGTGCAATGTGTCTCTGTCCGCAGCACATGAAGCACTGCCATACTCCCTTCTGGCTCCCCCTAGACTAGGAGCCCCAAAAAACTGACCCTGAATCTTGAGGTCTTCCTCTAAAAGACCTACCCTACTTGGTCCCATGTGTCCTCTATCTTCTACCTTCTAATGACTCCACTGCCTGGGGTCTATTGGAATCACTAACTGTCAGTTCCTAATCCACTTAGAAGCTATCCACAATAAGGGATCACTCCAGAAAACCAAGGTAGGGATGCGGAGAGTTAACACTGATTACCTAATCTCCCACCTAAGTCCCTACTCAATGGATCAAGACCTAAAGAAAGAGTCTCACACCATGTTTGTGGAGTAGTGTGATAGCTCGGTGAACGTCACTGAGTATTCGGCTACCTTCATTATACCTTTCTATAGATGAAGAAGATCTTGAATTCACACAGAGTGAAAGGTAGTGGGGAAAAACACCTCCTAGAAAATCCGCTCAAAGTCTGTCAAGGAGAGGGTGGTCTCATCGTGAAGTTGGGTGGTCAAGCTCCCCCATCTCCCTACCGATCCCTACAGAAGGCGCACTGCCAAGATCATCATCTAGCCGAGCGGTGCACTCACTATGCATAAGACCTGTGTCATAGCCTCTAGCCAGTCCTTAGTGACCTAAGGATCTATCTCCCCCCTGAACACATGAGGTTTCTATCTCTAAAACTCTTACAAGGCACTAACTCTACACACATGCTCTGATGGAACCGCCAGCAGTAAATGAAGACCATTGAGTGGTGGTAGCATTGGTGCACCACCTCGGGGGGAAATCTCTAGAACATGTCTATAAATAGATGCCTTGTTTCTATGTGTGTTGTCCTCACAACATCATTTTGGGATCCTGGATAATCATCCATGTCGAGGAATCCTGAGATAGATCAAGATGTACAATGGTTATAAGGTTCAACGTGGTCAGCTGAATTTTATTCAAAATAAGGAGAGACTTATGCTACCAGTGTTTCCATGTATTAGTGACAAAAGTAGAATTCAAGGTCTTGATGTATGTACACATCAGCCGCATCACCCAAAATACACTCTTTGAATATGAAGGTCTAACTCACAACATTTAACATTGTTGATCCAAAAAAACAAAGACACCTATTCTATTAGGGGGAATTGACCACCCTCTGATTTCACATTGTCACAACCCATCACCCAAGGCCCATGTCATGACTACTCCAATACCACCTCCCGAATTCCAAGGGTTGGCGACTAGATTCGAAGGCTTCAACCTTCATGTGGTAGAAATTTTCCTTTAAACCTATATACACATAGACCAACCACACCCCAACACACTGAAAGGTGGAAAAAATTATGCCACTAAAACAAATATGAGTGTAAGTACAAGTGGATGTAAGTGGGCTAGAATAAAAACCCAATAAGGAATTGAAAACAAAAAGAAATGTAAAAAAAGAAAACATTGAAGACCATCTGTGGAAAACCCCACCCAGTGGTGAGGGTATTGAAGCTACTGGTAGCCGAAGTAGTATGCTCCATCTGCCTGGTCCAACTTGGCTCTACCCAGTCCTATGCCACAAATTTCACTATCATAGTTTCTGTTAGTCCCGTCCCTCTGAGCACCTCTGTCGAAACCTCGATCATCTGCACCAGACACAACACGCGCGAGTGAAGCCTGTGCATGGGTGAGTATAACAATAATAAGTTGTGACCCCCAATACCCTGAAGGTATATAAGTAATCCAAGATGGAAAATACCAGAAATAAGAAACACCCCAAGATTTAATGCCACCACAAAATATCTCAAACACATAGCACAAAATAAAAGACATAGCTTACACTAGGTATGTTATAGGGTAGTGATAGTAGCATCATCAGTCATGTCATTGAACTCCATAGCTGTTGGAGAACTCTTCCTCTGTCAAGTACGGTGGGCCTTCCAGTCACATATGGCCAATTACCACTTACCTTGGACTACTGTGGTACTCCTCCCTGATTAGTACCATGGGTATGTTAGGTCACATACAGCGGCTCCCCAACGTGGGCCTATTGGGTCACACAGAGTCACTTCCCATATTTTCCGAATAGAGTTACTCCTCCTATCATGTACCGTGGGTATCCAGGGTAAGAAAAATCCACTCCCATACAAGGGAACACTGGGTCATACAGAACCGCTTTCCTCTGGTCCGTCATGGAGCATTCGTCTGGTCTCAGCCAACCGCATGCTTCCGTACGTAGTGAGCTTGTTAGAGCTGCTTCTCAAGGCATTTTTCATATATAGTCATCCATTAAAATCACCACAAATAATTACATCAGATCAAACTCATCAAAATAGTCCCAATGCCACAAATGCATTGTCAATTGGATATAAGGTTTTCATTATACTGGTGTTTTAGTATCCAGGGGGCCAGTTGCAATGGGGCCCGGTCCGACCCGGTTAGACCGACCTGACCAACCTGGCATAGGGGTGCCACATACCCTGGTTTAATTAGACGGACTCGACCTTACCTGGTTTAGGTTGGGGTCGGTCTGGTCTCTGCTGGCTAGTTGTCCAGGCACAAAAGTTCTCACTCGGCCCTGACCGGTTTGGCCCCTGCCCAATAGGTTTCTCATCCTGTCATTGTGGGTTCATCCCACCAGCATCAGTCTGGCCCACCAGTTGGGGATCAACATCTAGAGCAACCGGTGGTGCACCAACCTGCCAGGATGTGGTGACCAACCACGTCTGGACCCCTCTACTATGTGGGACTCCACCGTGCCACTACCTCAATTCATGGTCGATAGACTATTGCACCTCTACCCAGTTAAGTAGCATGTTCATGGGACACCCCTCCACCTGGTTCCCAGCCTAGCGTCACGTCCTTCGTTGTTGTAGTCTCCAGCCTCTGTGTCGTGCTGCTCTATGCAACTACCAGCATTTTCGGCAGCCCTCTGTCCCGTTGAGTGGCAACCAGCAGGGTTTTGCTACCGCTGCCACCATGTGCGGCTGCCACAGGCGCCTGTGCAGCGATGGACCCTTTAGTGAACCACCAGACAAGCACTAGTGGTCCGTTATTAACTTCTCCCTTGTTCATGGCCTATGGAATTCACCTTACTTACTACGAAGTCCTTAAATCACCCTTGCAATCATTTTGAGAGTGCAGACACCAGAAACACACAAAAAGTGGTGCTCGGGCCATTTTGGTGTCATCATGGCCCCTCTATGTTAGAGGTTTATAATCAAGGGGAGGATTGAGGATTTTTTTTGATTATATAGGACTAATCTTAAACCAGGATAACGAAATCCCCAATAGTGTACCCTCTCTCATAAATGCATGCATCATGGGTCAAACAATTTGTGGGTTGATTTGGGTTCTTCATTTCTTGAAAATAATGGGGAAGAAGATTAAAATCATAAAAAACCCTACCTCATTAACATTTTATGATGAAGTGTTCATCCTCGGGAGTCCAAAGCCTTGATGTCGTCACTTCCAGCTCCTTTATTCATGGTGCATTGAAGACGATGATGATATGACAATATTTGTATTTCTTAGTTGCGGGGGGGGGGGGGGATATTCGACGGAGTTTCGTCACATAATCTTCCATGTTTAATTCCCAAACTCGACACATATTATTATTAAAAGAAAACCAATAGTGTATCGATGCTTCACCCATCAATGATTCTCATTAAATTATCCATATTTAATGAGACACACCTAATGATTCATTATGATAACATCGTCATGGTTTCAAATGATCCATTGTTGACCCTCCATTAAAGCTCTTCATCACTACCTCATTTCTGCACTACAACGACGCCATTTTCCACTCAAAGGTGATAAAGAAATAAAATAACTCTTTTAAATTATTTTATTATTGCACTAAAAAATTATGAAAATAAATTTTCCAATTGGCCCTTTCTAGCCGATTTTATTCCATTTCTAGGTGAATCACTATACTTCAAGTTCAATGGTGCGCTCAGATTTTCAATCCATGCACTGGTGGAAAAGATAGAAAAACCTGGTCGCGTGTTTACTGAGAGTACCTTAGAAAAATTCAAAATTCTGTTCTAGGATCTCTTGGCCTCGAAATCACGCACTGTTAAAGAATGTGGTCTTAGAATAATTCCAAATAATTAAAAAATCAATGGAATTCTTAAGAAATTACATTTTACATTATTTTAGTTTTATCACATAACTTGATATAATTATGGTAACTTTTCTACGATTTATTTAAATATAATCATAATCTCATTAATATTACTGTCAAAAAAATTTCTATATTTTCCATTTCATTAATTTTTTTACTCAAATAATTCAATTTTTTTAATTTCAAGATATAAGGACCAATTGTGATTGTTTTACATTAATTTTTTAATATTTATAAAATTAAATTATAAATTTTTATGGGGAATTTTTCAAATCCCTTAAAAAAATTCCCCTATGAACGTCCATTTTTTAATCTAATTTACCTATTTTATTCATTATAATTGATTTTTTTATATATTCAAATACTTATAATTTTTTTGTAAATCTAAAATGATTAAAAAAACATATACCCTTGGAGTTTCAAACTATGATTCCAATTAATCCTCCTTGTATTACACCATGTGATGATAAGTGGAATTCCGAATAAAACCTCTTTCGGTTTATTATCCCAAGGAATAATTATTCATAAAATTTCATTCATTTTCTATATCCAAATATGTATGTAATTTCTAAAATAAATTCAAAATTGTAACATAATAACTTATAGATGTTATCATATAAATTGACTCACCTTAAATACATTTCCCTTAGTTATTTACTAATGTTCTATAAACTGATATATAAAAATATAAACTCATCCCGGTTACCATTTATAGAAACATAAGATAATAATAATTATATTAATATATTAATGTCATGATATAAATGATACATGTCACAAATAATAAAATATTTGAGATAACAAATGATTTATAGTCTTGGATATTACATTAAAAATTAATATATTTTATGGGACATGAAAACATATATACATAATAAATATCTTCTTGGGCCATTCGAAAAATATCATATGGTATTATCAACTTCATAATATAGGGATTATACTCAGTGGAAATGGGTGAACAAAATGATTTGTGTAAGAACCTGAACCTTCTTTTTCATGTATGTTTTTCATTTTCTGGTAGTTTTTTTTTGAGAAAAGAGGTTTTTCTGGAGGTTGTGCAGGGGCACACAGTTGGCACATGGTCTGAACAAACTGTGCGGCCAGCCTAGGAAACCATGCAACCTTGACAGTGGGCTCCCCAAAAGCGGAGCATGGTTTGTCAGACCGTGCGGGCAAGCCATGCGAAGTCCCTGGGTGAGACAGTGGCAACCGCACTGTTGGAGCATAGTTTTTCATACCGTGCAGGGTAACCATGCAGCCACTTAATGTTAGGTTTTTTAAGTCCTGGGCCACTCGGTATTTCCATTTCCTTCACCATTATTCCTCCCACTCGTGGACCATGAGGGAGTTGCAATTTTATGAGGTTGGGGGAGATTCTTGGTTCGTTTTGGAGGCAAATCGTAGGGGTTTCTTGGAAGATCGAAGGCAGTTCACCCTAGGGAAGGGTTTTTGATGTGGTTTCAAGGAGGCGTTCCCCCCGTTTGGAGCGTGTTTTGTAATATTGGTTGATTTTTCCTAACCCTAAGAGGTTGTTGTTTTGTGATTTTCAGTTTAATGTCATTTAATTGTATGTGAAAAATCACCAATACACATGAACGGGGTATTGTGATTTTACCATTTTGAACCCTATTAATTGTCTGATTTACTAGTGTGTGTTATTAGAGGATATTTGTATGTGAATAGGGTTGATTTATATGCTTTGGAGGTGTTTCCCATGCATGATCTTCTTATGACTTTTTGGTTTTTCTTATCCTGTTATGCTGCTTTGTTTTTTTTCCCATGCCTAGTATTTTAGGATGGAGTAATCTTGCTTATCTGACATGCTGATATGCTGTAGAATTCTAGCCAAGTATTTCATGAGGTTTACCTCAGTCGTTACATGCTGCTACACTTTCTTGACTTACAGAGGGCCGTGAGAACCTATTGTATTTACCATAGGGAGAATTAATGTTGAGGGCTTCTCTAGAGTGACTTTATAATTATATGATGCAATAACACATGGGGAATTGACGTTGAGATCTTCCCCATAGTGTATGTAGTTCCTCGACGTGGGCCATAGGGGGAATTGATGTTGAGTGCTTCCCCAGAGCGCCATTAGTACGATACAAGACTATAGGGGGAATTGACTGTGAGTGCTTCCCCAGAGAGTCTATGCTTAAGCTGAACTAGAAGGGTTAGACTATGTGTGCTACCTAGAGGGTTGCTTTCGCTTGATGGGTAGGACCGGAGGGGATAGGCTATGGGAACCTCTTAGAGGGTTACCTGTTTGTTAGCTGCATGCTTGTATCAATTAGGTAGGACGATAGGGGATAGGATATGAGTACTTTCTAGAGGGTTACCTATTGTTATTATCTTATTTTTTTAGTTGTTGCTTGATATCTGAAACTATGGTTTGTTACTATTGAGTACTTCCTTGTTTACTACGTTCTGCACTTTTACTTTCCATATATTAACTAACTGTTATGCACAGATCTTGTGGTGGTTTCATATTGGGATTTTTATCACATCCTGTTTTGGCCATGTTTTGGCCCCAAACAGATTATATAGTTGTAGGTACAGATAAGGGCAAGGGACCATCTACTTCAGGCACATGATTTTTTGTGGAGATGGAGAGCATGGGACCAAGATTATTCTTGCGATGTTGAGGAGTTTCTTATCAGTTTCTTTTGTAGTTTGGTTTAGTACTAGTTGTATTTATCATTGTGACTTGTTTGGATGCTTTCCTAGACACATATGTTTCATGCATCATTCATATAAATATGTGTGTGTGTGTGTGTGTGTGCTTCAGTCATTTCATTATCAGTGTTCCACTATTAATTTTATTTGGTGTAATTACTGCTTCTGCTATTGTAGGTATTTGTTTACTTCCACTGTGTACTCTGTCAATGAGGGATAGTTCCCCCATTATCACACCCAAGGCCCTCGCTGCTAGTCGACAGCCTCTATCGTTTGGGGGAATGCGCTTGAGGCCATGTGACCAACCGGGTATGGGCCACCTATGGGTGGCTTCTAGAACTAGGATGTTACAAAGTGGTATCAAATGGATTCATTTATCTTGATTTACTGTATGGAGTCTTTATCCAGGGATATGATAGAATCAGTAATTGGTAATAAGCTATGCTTGAGTGTATCTTACCAATGTACAGGGAAAAGACGATCTACCGTGTTTATTACATTTTCTTCTGGTTTTGCAAGTTTACAGTTGACCTGATTTTCACCGATGGGTGACCCACATGTTTTGTGTTACTACAGTTGATATCATTGAGGTTCTATTTCAGTCACAACCCGATGAGATGGTGGTATTCCATCTCATGCATCATATAGGCACTCGCTAGAAATCACATGTCATGCATTTTTTTCATTCCATCTTGGATGGATTAGCAATTTTATGTTGTTTTGATGGATGTTGTGTAGGATATGCATCCTGTTGTAATAGGTGATTTGATAAAAATACCTACTGTTTGATAGGGTATTGTTTAATTAAGGTTTGTTTGGGATGAATGCCAAATTTTTCTTCCTGAGGTGTTATGGGCCCTCATTGACTTGAACTTGGTGGATCATCACCTTTTCCTTGATTGTTTATAACATGTGAAAGATGAAAAGTTTTGATTCGTGGGGAGTATGGGGCATCACGGATCGGAATTTGGCACTTTCAATGTTCGTTTTAGTGTTTCTCTGGGTTCCGGAGTAGTTTTTGAGGCTTACTGTCCGAAAAAACCCAGAATGCACGCCGTGTAGTTTTGACTAAATGGCATGTGTTCTTCTATTTGGGAAGAAACAATCTTTCTTAAGTACATGCCCGGTACTCCTATGTTTCAGTCCCTGTTAACCTTGATCTGAGGTGTGCATTTGACCTTGCAGATTCATGCCACCAAAACATCCTCTGGTATTATTCCAGCCACATGGTGGTGATCAGACACTGGATATGGCTGATCAGGGACTTCCTGCAGATCCAGTAGATCTGCCAGTCTTGGAACCACCAGTTCTACCTAACCATGGTGCTGATGCACAGCTCAGGGAAGGCTTTATGAGGATGATACAAAACATTCAGGGAGCACCACCTCCTACCCCGTCGATGGAAGATTTGAAACTGGTCTTTCAGCAGCAGCATCCTTTCACCTTCTCATGGGGTTTGGGGACCCCAAGCTACAGAGTCATGGCTAGAATCCATGATGAAGATCTTAGAGCATTTGGATATTCCTCTAGAGAGGAGGGTCATGCTCGCAACCTCTATGATTTGGGACTCCGCCAAGAGGTGGTGGAATGTGATCTCAAAGGCGGGACGCCAGCAAGTTATCACATGGGATGAGTTCCAACGCATCTTCTTTAACTTCTTCTATCTGGAGACCCTAAGGGCAGACCGAGCCATGGATTTTATGAGTCTAGATCAAGGTAATTTTTTTTATGGAGTATTCCTCTCGTTTCACTGAGCTTCAGGGTTTCACACCCCTCCTGGTAGGATATGTGTTATTTCTGGAAAGGAAATTAAAGGATGGCATCAGACAAGACATCCAATCTAAGGTAAATATCTTCACATTGACTTCCATTTATTCCATCATCAACCAGACATTGGTCACAGAGTAGAATCTGAGGGATTCTAGTGTTGTGATCTAGGGCGGCTTGACATCTAGAGTTAGTGCTTCACCAGTTGATAGCTGGAAGAGCCACATGGAAATGACATGGGGATATCGGAGTAGGTAGGATTCTTCTTCTGGTAGCAAGGTGGGGTGCTATTAGTGCGGGAGATGTTGGCATACGAGGCCATAGTGCTAGAGAGACCTCCTGGAGTGCCGATATTGCGGCAAGTTGGGTCACCTTCAGCACTTCTGTCAGATCTTTTCACCAGCATCTGGTGGGAGGGGTTCATCTATGACTCCACGTACAAGAGCAGCTCCACCAGTTTCTCACCAGTCTGGGAACTGGAGTTCTTCCAGTTGTTCAGGCCAAGGTAGAGGTCGTGGCCGTGGTGGTTAGTCACCTGCCTTTCAGCAAAATCTGGGTGGATCATCTCAGAGTGTTTAGGTAGGGTCACATGGCCGTGGTACAGGATGGAATTTTGAAATGGAGCATACCCATCAGGAGCAGGATCTCGACCCCTCTACAGTTCGAGGTACGATCCTAGTTGCTTCGATTTTATCTTCAGCTGTTTTCGATTCTGGTGCTACGCATAGAATTATATATGTCTCTATTGTAGAGATCCTTGGGATCTGAATATTTTCTTCTACTGATGTATTGAAACTAGACACTCCATTTGGGACAAGAACATCTGGTGTACATCAGTGCAAGGAGTGCCCTCTTGAGGTTGGTGTGTGTCACTTCCTTTGGGATATTCATGTTCTAGATATGAATGGCTATGATGTCATTCTACGAATGGAATGGATAGATCCCTTCCAGGATTTCGTCGACTATTCTCACCACAGGGTGAGTTTCATATCACCAAAGGGTTGATCTATTCTTCATAAGGGCGAGTGGGATGTCCAGGTGAGCAGAGTGGGTCCAGAGCAACATGGGTTAGGGGGACATACATCCCAGATTTCTAGTCTACATCTGGATAACCAGGGGTCTTCAATGTTGGACCTTCTTCCAGTGGTAGATCTTTTTAGGGACATCTTTCTAGATGACTATTAAAGTTTTTATCCAGAGCGTGAGGTAGACTTCTCGATTTATCTTGTGCTAGTAGTGCCGCCGGTGTCCATTCCTCCTTATAGGATGGCTACACCTTAGTTACAAGAGCTCAAGAAGAAAATAGAGGAGTTGCAGGAAAAGGGTTTCATCTGACCCAATACTTCTCCTTGGGGTTCACCTATCCTATTTGCGAAGTAGGAAGAAGGTACACTTAGGCTTTGTGTGGACTATCGGAAGTTGAACCAGTTGACGGTTAAGAACTGATATCCCTTGCCAAGCATCGATGATATCCTCGATCAGCTTTGAGAAGCCCTAGTGTTCTAGAAGATTGACCTGAGATCCAATTATCATCAGTTTGGCATTAGACCAACAAATATACCTCTTACAGGCTTCATGAGTAGGTATTTTCTTATACAAGTACTTGGTTATGCCGTTCAGTCTCACGAACATGCCTGCATTTTTCATGGAACTGATGAACCGATTTTTCCATCAATACTTGGATTATTTCATGGTGGTCTTCATGGATGATATCTTGGTTTACTCTCACACTCGAGACGACCATGATAACAATCTTGAGATTGTTTTGAGTACATTGAGGGAGCATCAGTTATATTCTTTGCTCTCAAGGTGCCACTTCTGGTTGGATCAGATTCACTTCTTGGGTCACGTTATCTCATAGGTAGGAGTATCTGTAGACCCAGAGAAATTGAGAGCTGTAGTTTCCTTGGAGCAGCCGAAGAACGTATTTGAGGTGCCAAGTTATCTAGGGCTGGATGGATACTATATACATTTTATACATGACTTTTTCACGCTTAGCAGCACCGTTGACAAGTATGACTAAGAAGGGGGAGAAGGTCTTATGGTTAGATTATTTTGAGTCAGCCCTTCAGGAGCCGAAAGGGAGGTTGACTTCAGCACCAATACTATTCATTCCAGAGCCAGGCAAGAGCTATATTGTTTATCATGATGCGTTAGGTATCGGGAGGGTAGTTGTGCTTATGAAGGAAGATAGATTCATTGTGTACAGGTCTCGACAATTGAGGCCACATGAGAAGAATTAACAGGATTCATGATCTAGAGTTGGAAGCTGTTGTTCATGCCATAAGATGATGGAGACCTTATCATCTAGGAGAATATTTTGTGGTTTTCACCAACCACATGACTCTCAAGTACATATTCACTTAGTGTGATCTAAATTTGAGGCAGCATAGGTCGGTTGAGTAGCAACAGTTATTTTACGTAGAGCTTTCTTATATGCCTTGGAAAGGCAATATAGTGGATGATGTGTTGAGCAGGAGGACTCAGATACAGGTAGTTCAAGAGGCCAGCAGTCAGTGGCAGCTTATGGCTCTGTTCATTAAGATGCATTTGGAGGTTCATGATAGTTAGGGGAAGATGTTTCTCTCTTATGTAGTTGTTACCTCTACTCCTCTGGATCGAGTTCGAATGAGGCAGCTACTAGATTTTGAAGGTATAGTCTTAAGGGAGAGTGTGTCAAGAGAGGACCAAATTCCTAGATGGACCATAGGAGAGGATGAGATCTTTCATTTCTAGGGCCGCGTATAGGTTCCAACAAACATATGTGAAGAGATGATGTAGGACTTTCAATCCTCAGTTTGGGCAGTTCATCCTGGCGTCACCAAGATGTATTGTGATCCACACCGTCAGTATTGGTTTCCAGGTATGAAGAGGGATGTTTCATGTTTCTTCATGGGATATTCTACTTGTCACCAGGTGAAGATAGAGCATCGACGACCAGTAGTGCATTTACAGCAGTTAACCATTCCTGAGAGGAAGTGGAATTGTGTCATAATGGACTTCGTGACTGGATTTCCAAGGTCGCCTTAGAGGAATGATGATGTTTGGGTTGTCATTGATAGACTCCCGACGGTTTCTCACTTCATTCTGATTAAGGAGACCTTCAATGTTGATGAGCTGGGATGGATGGACATCCATGAGATAGTACTTCTTCATGTAGTTCCACAATCCATTTTTTCAAACAGGGATTCACGTTTTACCTCTCTGGTCTGGCAGGAGTTTCAGAAGGCTTTGGGTACCCAGGTACTTTTGAGTACAGCTTTCCACCCCCAGACAGATGCCCAGTCCAAGCATACGATTTAGGTGCATGAGGACATTCTCCGAGAATGTGTTCTAGATTTTGGAGGTTCATTGGAGAAGTATACACCTCTTGGGGAATTTTACTACAATAATAGTTTTCAAGCAACTATATAGATGGAACCTTATGAGGCTTTGTATGGTATTCCATGCAGATCACCCTTATGTTGGATGGCAATATGAGAGGTAGCTTTATTGAGACCTCGTCTTTTTCAGGAGACCATAGAACATATAGAGTTGATTCAGAAGATGATGTCTACTGCACAGTCTCGACAGAAGTCTTATGCTGATCAGCAAAGATGACCTCGAGAGTTCATGGTCGGGGATCAGGTTTTCCTGCGTGTCACACCAAGGTTGGGACACAATAGGATTATGAGAGAGGGTAAGATTTCACCAAGGTACGTCGGGCCATTTGAGGTGTTGGATAGAGTTGGGTCGGTTGCCTATCGGTTGTAGCTACCTAAGAGCTGCCGGTATATGCACGACGTCTTCCACATTTCACAGCATCGACGTTACTTTTCATACCCATGGGCCAGTTTCCTATCGGTTGTAGTTATCTCTGAGGTATTGGGCTATGCACGACGTCTTCCATGTTTCTCAACTTCGACAATACTTTTCAGACCCGTCTCATGCCATTCATCCCAAGGAGGTGGAGCTCGATTTGGATGCGTCGTTTGAGGAGAATCCTATCCGGGTTGTGGATCACCGTACAATGGTTCTTCATGGCTGGTCTGTTCTCTTGGTACAAGTTCTATGGCATCACGTGAGGGTGCAAGACGATACATTGGAGAGGGAGGCCGATGTACGAGCACAGTGGCCTGAAATGTTCGGGGTTTCTTCTTCTATGTCGTGCTAGGTAAATTCAGGGTCGAATTTCTTTAAGGGGGGATGTTTGTAAGAACACATACATTCTTTTCCCAGTATGTTTTACTTTTCTGGTCATTTTTTTGAGAAATCCGGTATTTCTGGAGGTTGTGCAGGTACGTACGGTTGGTGTACAGTCTAAACAAACCATGCGGCTAGCCCAAGAAACCGTGCACCCTCGACAGTGGTCTCCGCACGGGCGACACATGGTTTTCATACCATGGGAAAAGCCATGAAATGTCCCTGGGTGAGAAAATGGAAACTACACGGTTGGCACATAGTTTTCCAAACCGAGCAGTTTAACTGTACGACCACTTAATGTTAGGGTTTTTAAGTCCTAGGGCACTCTATATTTCCCTTTCATACACCATTATTCCTCTACCTCATGGTTCACGTAAGTGTTGAAATTTTCAGAGGTTGGGGGAGCTCCATGGATCATTTTGGAGGCAAATCAAAGGAGTTTATTGGAGGATCAAAGGTGTTTCTCCTTTGGGAAGGGTTTTTGAGGTGGTTTCTTGGAGGCATTCACCCAGTTTGGAGCACGTTTGGGAGAATAGGTCGAATTCCCCAAACCCTTAGAGGTAGGTGGTTTGTGTCATTCTGATTAAGGACATTGAATTGTATGTGAAAAATCGCCAATACCCATGAACAATGTATTGTGAGTTTATCATTTTTAACCCTGTTAATTTCCTAGTTTACTGGTGTGTGTGAGTAGAGGTTATTTTTATGTGAATATGGTTGATTGTTATGATTCGGAGGTGTTTCCCATGCATGTTCAACTTATGACCATTTGGTTGTGCTTATCCTGTTAGGATACTTTGATTTTTTACCATGAATAATATTGTAAGATCTAGTGATCTTGCTTATCTAACATGATGATATATTGTAGAATGCTATCCAAGTAGTTCATGAGGTTTACATTGGCCGTTACGCACTGCTACACTTTCTTGACATTTACAGGACCGTGAGAACCTATTGTATAGACCATAAGGAGAATTGATATTGGGGGCTTCTCCAGAGAGTCTTTATAATTATATAATGTAAGACCATAGGGGGAATTGACATTGAGGGATCCACAGAGTGTCCATAGTACGATACGAGACTATAGGGGGGATTGATGGTGAGTGCTTCCCCAAATAGTTTATGCTTAAGCTGAAACAGAGGGGTTAGACTGAGCGCACTCCCCAGAGGGATTCTTGTACATGATAGGTAGGCCTAGAGGGTATAGGTTGTGGTCACTTCCCTAAGGGTTACCTATTTGTTAGCTGATGTCTTGTATCTGTTAGGTAGGACCAGTGGGGATTGGCTATGAGTACATCCCAGAGGGTTACTTGTTGTGATTATCTGCATTGTTTAGTTGACGCTTGATATCAGAAACTGTGGATTATTACTATTGAGTACTTCTTTGTTCACTACTTTCTGCACTTTTACCTGCCATATATTCACTGACTATTAAGCACAGATATTGTGGTGGTTTTCTATAGAGATTCATCTCACACCCTATTTGGGCCATGCTTTTAGGCCCAAACCTATTATATTGTTGTAGGTATAGAAAAGGGAAAGCTCCCTTCTACTTGAGGTACTTGATTTTCTATGGAGTTGGAGAGCATGGGACCAAACATTGGTTTGCGATGCTGAGAAGCTATTTATCTATTTAGTTTTTTTACTTTGGTTTAGTACTGGTTGTATTCATCATTGTGTCTTGTTTGGATACTTTCATAGACACATATGTATCATGCATCATTCATAAATATATGTGCTTCAGTCATTTCTTTGTCAGTCTTCTACTTTTTCTGTTGTTTGGTGTTATTACTACATCAGCTATTGTAGGTATTTGCTTATTTCAGTTGTGTACTCTTCAAATTAGGGCATAGTTCCCCCAATATCACACCCAAGGCCCTCACTTCTTGTCAGTAGCCTCTGGCGTTCATGGGAATTCACATGAGGCCATGTGACCAACAGGGTACGGGGAGCCTCTAGGTGGCTTCTGGAAGCAGGATTTTACAATTTGTATAATAACATATTGATCATAATTATTTATACTTAAAACAATAAGGATAATATATGGAAGATATAAATACAGCCGTAAATAATCAATTTGAATTTAAAATTTAAATAAACAATGTTATAGAAATATAAGATCATAAATAATTCACAAAGGAACCAAAAATAATATGTTTGGGATAAAAAAATTATTTTCATAAAACATGTGAACATGATATAAAATTTCATATTATATTTAGTAAATTATGGTGTAATCTAAAACAAATTTCATTTTATGGAATAAAAATGTATCTTGATAATTT
The DNA here is from genome assembly GCA_963277665.1 of Viscum album. Taxonomy (NCBI): domain Eukaryota; kingdom Viridiplantae; phylum Streptophyta; class Magnoliopsida; order Santalales; family Viscaceae; genus Viscum; species Viscum album. The sequence continues at coordinate 651,910,570 of OY728119.1, forward strand.
ATTTTAATGTGATGAACAACATGAAAATGTGACAAAACTATGAGAATCAAAAATATTGCGAATAGTGATTTCACATCACACATACAGAATAGATTTTAAAGAAATATTATTGCATCTTAGTCACACATAAACCACCAGAAATTTCATCCCACATCACATTCAAACAAAACAATTGTGAACAAATATTCCTTCATCACATTCATGAATCATTACAACATCTACTGTTATATGAAACCTTATCCAATTCATTGGAGGGTGATATATGTCCCCACCATTTATTATCCAAAAAGATGGTTTCTATAAGATAATAAAACATTTATAATTTAATAAAAACCTATGGAAAACTGAGTTTAATAATAAATAATCACATAACTGTATCTTAAGAATCCCAAAACAATAAACAGTATAATTTTAAAAAATAAATGATATCATAAACCTTATAAGGGTGGCCTAAACATCACTTAATGAAAATTAATCCGTGGAGGGTAAATATTAATGGAAATAAAAAGTTATTAACTAAACACCTCAAATAATTTAATTGAAAATAACATTCTTAAATAAAATTTTATGATGGGAATTATAGTTCATTAAAAAAATTATTAATATTTCCAAATATATTACCATTTAAAAGAAAAAAAACTTAATAGGGATAAGTGAAAAGTATTTTAAAACATTTGATCATAATAGAATGTTTAATAATGTATAATAGAAAATTATTTGTAGATTCAAAAAAATATAATTGAAAAAAATTAAAAAAAACATGAGATTTTGATTTTATTAATAATGGATACATAAAAACAAATTATTTCAAAAACAGGTGGTGAAACTCCTTGATTTTTAATTAAATATTTAAAAATGGCGACTTGGAAAACTATAATGCTCTTCCAAAATATAAGGTAAAATAATTTGAAAATATTTTCATTCATAATTTATAATAAATAATTCCAATGTTGTAAATAAATAATGGTTTCTTGATAATTTTATACGGCAAGGAATTAGTATTTGATAAAAGAAGTTCAAGAGGAATCAATTTATTCAAATGAAGGGCCTTGAGTTAACAAAAATTCATTTCAAATATATATCCTATAAATATAAAGTTATTTAATGAAGTAAAATTATGTGGAACATAAATCCCAATTAATTAAAGGAATTTATTACAATAAATTCGTTAGGTAATAATCACACTTTGAAAAAATATACAATGGTGGAAAAAAAGAAATATACCCCAAGGAATTAAATTTGATACATGAAACCAATAAGTAATTTCCCAGATTAATTAGAATCAATCAAAACATCGTAATAATTGAATTAAATATCATAATTACTAAATTTAGAATAATATTCATAATTTTTTTTTATAATTTTCCATTACATTAATTATATAAACATATAGTAGTTAATTTTTATCAATTTTACCACACAATGTATTAATAGTTTCGAATAATTGTATATTTTTCGTATGAGAGACAGTGATATTATTTTTTCATCTAATGTTCACAATTAAAATTTAATTAAAGTTGTATTTTTGTATTATATATAATGATTTTTGAAATTTCAATTTACTTTCATGAGTCTTTTATTCTTCATCCTTGAATATGAAATCAATAATGACATTTTTTTAACACTTTGACAATTTTTCAAACCTAAAAATTTAAAGAGTATTGTATCCCTTATAGAACAAAGAATTCATTATTTACAAATTTGAAGCCTATTATAATAGAAATTATTATATTTTGATAATAATTAATTATGTATTTTTTTTATCATTGTTCATGTAGGTTGGAAAACCTACCCAAACATGAAATTAAAATGGTTAATGGTTTATTATGTGGTGATTAGGTAAAAAATCCATTATTCTTATAAAATATTGAATCCACTACATGAAATGGGTGATGGATGGAAGAACCATGATTCTACCACATGGTAACTATGAGTGTGTAAAGATGACTACCTAGTAGCAAGATAGCTCTTTTGTTTTTTAGCACGATAGGTCTGTAGGATAAGATATAGGATAATGGTGGACATTTGTAGTATCCTATGTTCTAGTTTAGGGATAATGGGGTTAAAGAACCTTATCATAAATTCATTATGTGGCCTGTAGTTGTTGTGTGCATATTAGGGTTTCATTAGGTTAGGTGAAGCTTAGGTATGATTGTGGGGCATTGAAGGTATCATCCTCCAGTCCAATAATGTGTGTGGAATCAATGTCATTGCTAGTAGAGTTCATAAGAAGCAGGCGTGTGTTGAAAAAGTGCAGTCATGGATTTGGACCTATTTCCCGTGTGTATTATGCCTAGTTTAGATCAGAATTCATTCTACAAGGCCTATGGGCTACGCTATTTGTAACCCTATACATATAAAGAAATACAATTTTTTTATTAATAATAATAATATGCTTTAGCAAATTTAAAAAAAATATTTATCATTTTATAATATTCGCATGGAAAGCCAAGTAAGATAGATATGAAATTAAAAATGAAAATTAATTAATATGATTTATATGTATGGAATAAATAACCATTCATAAACTTTTAAATTAAATTTTAAATTAAATATTATATTTCTCATTTGTATTAGTGAAGGAAAACAAAATGTGATGTCCCACCGAGGCATTATTCCACAAAACACATGAATCATGTTCAAATTTACCTTAATAGAAAATATAATGGACAATAATTATTTTACTTTAATTATAATAACAGAAAATTATTATAATTATAATTAATTTAACATTGATATATGTTATGAATAAATTTGATGAGTATGAAAATTAATTAATAAAATAGAAAAAAGGGGGATTTAGGAACGTCTTCTAGACATCTTGGATTTTCTTCATTCCAAAAGAGATTAATCTATTGAGGGGTCATTTTTTGAGATAGAAAAAAATAAATTCTGATGGATATGAGTGTGGAGAAGAGGGTCGATAATTTTTTGATTTGAAATTTTGGGGTCTTAATGTGAGGGAAGTATTGAGATCAGTGCTAACTTACTAAGTGAAAATGAGTAAATTTTTTGAATATACCCAAACATTTCATTAATGGGATGTCAATATAAATGGAATACACTTGATAAATAATGTAGTGAGGAGGAGAGAAAACTGACCATGCAACTGAAGTTAATATATAAACAGTTCTTATACATGTTAAGACCCTTTCCTTTGTGGTTACTCAAATTTTCCATTTTTTATTTCACCACGGTAACTAGTTTTATATTGGAACATTAAGCTTCATGTAAATAAAATTGTATTATTTTTTTGATAATATAACTTAAATTATAAAACGTGAATGTCAATTTTTAAATACATAACCTTCTTTATTCAAAAAATAAAAAATAAAAAAATCTCAAAAAGAATATTTTATGATTTTATATTTTATAATTATATAATAACAACATTATTTGATCATGTTATTTGTAAAAATATTATTGTTTAAAAAATATACTTGTGAAAAATATTACATATTCACTGTAAATATATATTTTTATGATTAATCAAAAAAATGATGTTTATTTTTTCAAATTTAATTGAATAAAAATGATAATATAATAGTTTAATAACTAAATTGTGTACAATTTATCATATTGAAAAAAATAGATTTTCTAAATGATAAAAATTAATTATTCCAATTTTTTTATCAGTTTATAATTATTTCATTTTTAATTTATTATTTAGGTTTTGAATATATTTTTTATAATGTTTATTCCAAATAATTTTTTTTAATAATTTTTTCTATTCTAATTTTACTTCACAAATATTCAATGTTGTTTTTATTTTCTTAATATACATATTTCATATTTTGGTTACTCTTATTGGTGATTTTAGGTTCAACGCTATGGTTTTAAGGGACATATTTAATATTTTTATTTTACTAATATATATCACAGTTATTAATTATATTTTGGTGTTTTAGGATAAGTAATATATATAATACATTATGAATTTATGAAATATATATTGTTATATATCTAGTCAGTACATTGAAGAAGTCTCAAATAGAGTAGAAAAACCAATAAATAAGAGGAAACCTAAGAATTAATGTTATATGAAGACAATATGTTCAAACATCCAAGATGTATGTTAATTTATTCCATATTATATGAATGAAACACTTCATAGAGAATGGATATCCATACTAAAATGTAGATGATCTATAATCCAATCATTTAGGTGTGTGCAAGAGTTGTTTAGGAAATGTGGATATATTAACTATGACTCTACAGTTATAAAAGGTTAAAAAAATTGGCAGACCTCTTGAATTACATTTCACTAACCATATGAGAAATAATATGTCAAATATATTGACATAAAATTAATTTCTTGTTTTAATATTCATGATCTCACCTCCTCATTAGCTAGGGCGTAAAACTATAGAATATTTTAACCATCATAAACTACTTATGGTTGTGAAGGAGCACATGTTAGGTAAAATGGAATGGGGGAGGATAATTCCCAAATTTATGAACATTTGAGGATGTAATATATCATTTTTATCTTCATTAGTCAGGTGTATATGAAATTTATTACACAAAAATTAAAGGATATTGTATATTTATATGTGGAATATGGCAGTACAGGAAAGATTATAAAATTGTAATATATCTTTTCATTATTGTTAATTTTTTATTATGAATACATATTTTATTATACATTCCTTATAGAATTATATTATTAATACACATGAAAAATTATTATTTATGGATGGTCGACATAAATATCCCCATACATAGAAATATTTTGAACTGAGGATTCCTTTTGGGTTATGGATAATTATAAAACTCCCCCTAGAACAACCATGTAATGAACTAAATGATAACCTTATTTAATAAATTGGATTTTAGAGTATAAACAATATATATAAATATTTTTGATACATTTATCTAATTCAAATAAGATTTCAAAATATCATTGATTGACCAATATATTTTTCATCACAGTTAAGCATTTTAGGTTTGTAGATAAAACATTGGATGTGGGAATATTATTAACCACATCATCCTCATATAAGTGAATTAATATCCCCATGAGAAAAAATATTTAATAAACATTGAATAATGATATTAATAACTCCCTTTAAAATAATTTATTATATTCCACTTTTATATACTTGTTTAAATAAATATAATATATTGTTTTTGTTATCAATTGAATCCACATGAAGAGATATAATACTTGTTGGGTAAAATAATCATGTCATTAAAATAATAGAACAAGTAAAACCTATCATCTAATTATTATTATACAATTTTATTGATCCATTATAACCATTTATAAATTAATTTAGTTGTTTTACATTTCCATGGAAATTACTTTATAAGGTAAAATTTATTTTTAAACTTATATTAAAACTAGTGATCATTATTATTTCAAAGTATTTAGAAAACAGCTCATGAGACCTTAACAAACTTTTAATCACATATATTTCATTTGTTTCAATAGTGAATCATATGATAATTTATGAATATAATATCATGATTTTCATTCAATCATAACTTTTCTATTATGATTTAATTTTTTAAAATGATTAATGTTTTTGATTCACACCATTATTGAATCACTGTCCCATTAATATTTTCATTTTCTATTTCCTCATAAGATATTTTCAATCGAATCTTTTATTGGATTTTTAAATTTTCTTATTTTATTATAAGTTATGTTTTACACATTAAATGAATAATAATATTTTATTGAGGGTGATTTTTTTATTACATAGATAAATCCATTTATTTCATATTATAGGTACCTCAATTAAAAATATCTATATTCATTTAAAAAATATAAATTTTATTATATTATATAAAAAATTTATATTTTTTGGTTATAATCCCAATATATTTATCAAAACATATAAAAATAATAAACCACTACTTAATGAACCATAATTTGTTTATATACATTCTATTTTAGATTTCTATTTTTATTTTTGGGTTTTTTCCAATACTAAAGTTTCTTATGTTTTTAGGGGAAACATTTTATATATAGTAGAGTTTTTATTGAGGTAATAAAATGGTATAATTTTTCATACATTTACATAATGATAATACATTTTTTTTACAAAAAAAATTAAACTTTTACCCACATTAAAATATTAATATATCTTATTTTAGTCTCTTGATTATTCTTAATTATTAATAAAAGTCATTTATTATTTGAGTATTATGATATATAATTCATTTCAAAAATATATTATGAATCAATTTATATGATAATTGAGTATAAATGAATAAATAAAAATTTTCATTGATGACATTGATGGTACTTTTGGTCAGGAATGCAGGTATAAGAATCAATTTTTTAATACATTTAATTTTCATGAGGTAAAATTATTTATATTGAAATGGATCATTGATTTTTTAAATTTAAGACGTAATTTTTATTTTACTATTATTATAATTGTTTTAATTTCATAGGAATAAAAATTACTAGGTTTTATGTATCTTCATATAACAGATTTTTAGTTGTCTGGATATAGTTTATTAGAATAGTTTATATTAATAATAGAAAGAATTGATTTATTTTTATTTCATTAATTTTTCTTAACCCATAGAAACATTCATTAATATAAAAAGAGATAAATTATATTAAATTGTAAAATGATTTACAGATATATTGTTTTTGTAACCCAGCCTTAAAATTGTGATGTTTTCTGAAAAGTCCCTAAAACATTCATTGGGGAAAATTTATTTTTCATTACACAAGACATTGTAAATAGATCAAAATTGATCATATATAAAGTATAAGATACATTTTTACTATATTTATGATTCATGGAATGAGATTTGGACCATTGGAACACTGTATAAAAAATGAATCAATATTAATTAATTATATTATTATATTAATACATTTTATAATAGATGATTAGATACATTAGTTAGAAGAGAATTTATTAATAAATTAAGGAGAAGATCAAGGAGAATTGATAATTGACAATTAAGGATAAAAAACAGAAGATGAATTATATTTCATTTATTTTATTTTTTGATAAATCTATCATATTTCCATCAATGGACAACCAATCAATTTAATTTTAATATTTGGATGATTCCAAATAAAATAATTTCTCAGGTATTATGAATAATTTAATTTCATTATAAATTTTTATTTTTGATTTGGGTAAAGCATTCAATATGATTTTATTTTATAAAAATAATCATTAACAAAGATATTGATTCTTATAATGTAGTGAAATACTATAAAATTGATTTTAATTAGGGAATTAAAACTAATATTTCTTAATTAATTTAAATATTTATTAATATTATGTGTTCATTAGCAATAAATATTGTTAAACCAAGTTTGTGTGATCAATTTAATTCAATAAATACTGAATTATTTCCTATAATATATATATATATAGATATTTTAGAATTTATACACAAAATAATATATTTTTGAAAAAAATAGAATTATCAAATTGGGCTAATTTTTATTCCTTGACACTTATCATCATATGAACACTTACATCTAGTAATTTCATCAATTCTTCTAATTATTTTTCAACATTTGATATTACATCACTTTTTACTATATTCACACAATCATAAGATCTATGTACATTGATCAATGTGGGTTAACAGGAATATCATAAAATAATTCAATGTATTTATGTGAAAGGGATAATGAATTTTAAATAATCAGGTCTATCCATCTGGTGACTGTACGAAAAAACCCTCATATTTTTCTTCATTATATCGGAAAAAAATTTATTCGATCCAAATATCTAGTTAGATATTATTATACATCCCTAAAGATGTCTTAAATCATTATCAGCACTCTTAATTTGTATATTAATATCCTCTTAAAACAATTATTCATGTTATTTATATTGAAACTCTTAACGGATTGGATGTATATATATATATATTTGTTTGTTTTTTTATTCAAAAATAATGTTGAAAAATTTAAAGATCATTTTTCATTCACCATAAAAGTAATTGAATCAGTCAAATTATATTAATTTATTCTCTATTATGGATGGATCCATTGATTATCATTAAAATTTAATGTTAGTTGAAATATCGATATTCATGCCGTATTCTGAAAAAAATCTCATTATTTATGATTATCTAGATAGCATCAGACATAGTTTCAATTTTATTAACATGGATATGTGGTTTCAATAGTATGGTATCTTCCCTATAGGTATAGGTTAATCTATAGTCCATAATTTTTATCTTCATTTCATCTTCAAAAGTTAGGTTTTTTTTGTAGTTTTTCACTTTTTAGGCATCTATATTGTATGGACTTTGTGGAAGATCTTACAAGTCATCCATCTCTACTCTACTTAGTTGACCACAAACCAATTTATATCTATAGTTTAAAAAATTAACATGTTACATTCTCTTTTATTTTTTACATCTTATTGATATTTTTTCCTTCACTATATAATTAAAAATTATAATAAAAATGATTTTACTATACAAATAAAAATAATAGAAATATGTAAGAAAAATAATAATATAAATAACAAATATATAATAATTTATTGTTTCCTTTAAAAACATTCATCACAACATAATTAATTACACACAATTATATAAATTTATTAATTTTGGCTAACACTTCCCAACATATAACTAAAAAGGTAAAATAAAATTAAATTTCATGGTTTCCATAATACTCTAAATTCACGTTTTTAAATTACTTTTACTATTATTGTTCAATTATATTTTCAAATTTTTACTTAAGTTTGATTTCAAACATTAATTCAAAAATTTTATTATTATTTGAAAATGAAATATTTGGAACTTTTTAATTATAATTTCGTTAACATACAATGATTCATGGTTTCATTTATATAAATCATTAATATAAATAAAAAATTGTTGAACCGCGGTTGAAAAATCCATATTTACTAGTTTCACAAAAATTTTGATACATAAAGTTATATTTTGAATTAATTTTTAATGACATTACAGTCACAATGTTCCTAGATTATTAAAAAATCATTTTATAGATAAATGTGAACAGGCTAAAAAAATAAAAATCACCTACAATCATAAACCTTGTATGAAAATATTCCCAACAATTAATAAATAAAAATAATTAAATCACACACACCAGTTCACCTTGACACAATGATAGGTTATGTCTGTGGAAGACCAGGATAAGATCTATTACCATCCCATGTGTCTCTAATCACATGATGAAACACTATAAAACCAATGTAAACTAAACTAGGGTAGAATAGAAACCATTACTTTTTTGGTCTATAACCCCAATGTAAATAGAAAATATAGAAACATGACTATTAAAAAAAATTCTAAAAAACCTAAAATGCATAATAAAGTAATATTGAATCAAATGAGGGATATCAATGAATATATTATTTCCTTGTAATTTTGAAAATGTTTGTATTTTATTTCATTTTAGTCACTTTATAATCAATATTTATTCCATTTTATAAATAAAACGTTTAAAATTTTCATTTTAATGATTCAATGAAAATGACTAAGATATAAATTTTAAAATAATGAGGATCCAATATTTCATTTATACAATTTAAATTATTGGTAAAATTAATTTTTTGTGTGCTGATAATGATCATAGATTGATAGATGAAAAAATTGTATTCTTATTTTGGTTCTATATAAAATACCATATTACTTTTTTCAGCTTACAACTATTTTCAATAAATTTTAGGATGAATTTTGGATATTTTATTTTTTTATACTTTTTTATGATATTTTCTAAAATTCTTATATTTTCATTAGGTAATATAAATGCTTATAAAAACATATTATTAATGTTTTCAAAATATGTTTTTAATTTATTTTATATAAAATCCTGGATTTAATTTCCACTGTTGGATTTTTTTATAAAAAACATTGTTTGAATATTTTTTTAGTTTCTAATAATTAAATATATAATTCTGGGTATGTCTCCATGTTAATTAAATTTTTTAATCAAAGTTGAGTTTTAGTTAGATTATATTTTTGTTAAAATAAAATATCTCATTATATATTTTTAATTTTAGAAAAAAGGATTTATATGAGAGAAATAAAACATCATATTGTGTAGTATACTCTAAACAATAATTCAAATATGACATTTCATAAAAATACTAATGATCATTGATTTATTTATATTTAATGTATTTAGTGGTTTTAGTACATTAAACTCATATATATGGATATTAATTAGGTTTATTTCCTTTTAATTTATAATTATTGAATTAATTTATCAATTATCTTTATCTTGGTAAAATCCTTCCAAATTCAATATATAATAAATTTATTTTATATCTGTTTATTAAAATTTAATTTAGTATTTGGATTAGGCTTTATGATGTTTTTGGATTATGTTCTTATGGATGTAATAATGAAAAGATTTGAAATCTTTGTATTTATAATTCTCATCATGGATAACCATCTTAGAAACATTTTATATTGAATTTTTAGTTTCGTATTAACAATGAGAGAACATATATACAATATTTTAATTTATATATATAATTACATTAATGATTTTTTAATACAATTTTGTTCTCAATTTTCTTATTATCTTGTTTTATTCATTTTTTTATGGGATCATGTTCAAAATTTATACAACATGATATAGGATACCTAAATATGAGAAAGACTTATACAAGTACCCCATAATAGAGACATAAATTTTCAATTACTAAGGGTGTAAGGATGAATCAACCCAATGGTTGTAAGGCATGGATAATGAATTATTTAAAATAAGATACTATAAAATATTCTCATGCTTAATATAGGTATATGGACATGACTTACTATATTTTATCATATATTTATGGAATTAATTTTATCATTTTATATCTACTAATTTTGATAAATAATTTTGATATAATGAATTACATGATTCAAATGATCCATAATATTGTATTATTTTGTATCAAATCACATAATGACCATGTCATTATAAGTCTACTATTATATAAATTCACTACATGCTCAATAGAAACTAGATTTTTAATTATATAGTAATGTTTAAGGAATTTAAATTTTTACTCAATGATAATAGTGTGGACTGATTAAAAAATTACCAAATTATTTTATCATTACATGTAACATACTTTCACATAAAATATGATATGTATATTAACCACTATCAATTATTTTGAACCTAAAAAAATTTGAGTTTTTCAAATGACTGGGGAGTTATATTTGGATGACATGTAATGATTCAAATATATATAAAGAAACCAATAATATCATTAATTATTTTGATATATTCAAAATTAAAAAAACATTATAGACCCTGGAGGAATGAATGGATCATAATTAAAACATATATGAATAGTTTTTGGATAATTAAAACAAGAGATATTTCCTTATAAATTATTGGTCAAATATAATAAAAGACCGTATAATATTATATTTATATTTGATGATTAAAAAGTTGTATTTGTGAATATTCTTATATTTTGTTTCAAAAATTTCAAAAAACATTATTTATTAATATATTTCACTATCCTTATATACATCCCATGGTTTTTTTGAATTATTTACAGATAGAATATTTTTTCCAAAATAGAGGTTTTTGATAACAAAAAATATTATTCATTTAGATTATATATTAAAATAAAAGGATGGATAAAATTGGACGAATCACAACAATTGAAGAATTTATATAATTGTAAATTTTTTATAATTTTATGGATATTTATTATTATATATAACATTAAAATTAGAAAAACATGTACATTTTACATGATGTGAATGCATTAAAATTACATAAAATAACGATTCTAAAATTCCCAACATAAAAAATATAAATAATTCTCCTTAAATTTTTTTTTCACATTTTTAATAAGGCTAATATTCATGAGATTGGGGTAAAAATACTATTTGGATGAATCCTTGAGAAATATATTAGTTGGTGATTTTTGTTCCACTGGGTGATTAATATTTTGTTTTATGAAATAATTATTGTATACTATATCAGATGGATATCTTGATATTATTTTGATGATTCTTCCAAAACATCCATTATACAATGTTTTGTAAAAAACATTATATGTTTCTTTGATGGAATTTATCCAATAAATATATGATAAACTCTAAGAATAAAAAAAATATTATCATTAGAACATTAATATAAATTCTAGAGAATTTATGGGGTGATGGAATAGATGTGTTTACAACTCAACATGTCTTATTTTAATGAAGTTTTAACATCTTTTTTGTGCACACATTATAAATATTTATATATATTTCATTACTAATACAATTATTATTATTGAAAAAGAAAAAGAAAATTTTAATTTTTTAATCCTTGATTCATATTTTGTTTGAATTAGTGCTTACATGTATAGGAAGACAACTATTTAAGATCTTGGTTATTGAGGGATATATTAATTCTAGTTTATTGACTTCCATTACATTGAAGTTTAACAATCTTTTTTAATATATCTATACATTTTTCTGTATATTTATATAATTTTTTACTATTTTGGTATTAACATGTTATTATTGCAATTATGAAATATATTTGTTATAAAATTTTCTATTGTTATGTTTACATATCATTAATTATAATGATGAGAATACAATTAAAACGTATAAATGATTGTAATATGAATCAATCAGATAATCCAAAAGAGATAAAATGGGTTTTAGATCAGTTATTAGAATATGAAATGCACACCCCCTCTTGTGGCCATTATATCAATCCTAGATCCTAGATTTTTTATTATATTAGTTTCTACACCACAACATGGTAGTTTCTATATTTTTTATATTATGTTTATTTCTCATAATTTATAACATTTTTTATTGTTTGTTAATTTTATAGAAATAGATTTTACACATATGTGTTTTTAGAGAAAATTATTTTTATTTATATATAATTTTTAACATATAATATTTGAGATATTGATAATATTAATTCTAGTAGACCATAGATATTGATGGGGTTGAATATGAATATTGTATAGAGCATATGAAAACTATTGTTGTTAACATATGAGATGATAACATTTTTATCCAAACTAGATAAAATATATGAGAAAAAAGTTTCTACTTTTACAAAAAAATAGAATATTGAATATAAATTGAATTCGTTTGTAATGAATAGTTTTCTATGTTCCATTACAAGAAACAACTATATTTAAATTATTTCTCATTGTGATACTTCTATCCGTATTTGGATGAATTAATAAATTACTCATTTTAGTACTTTTGTAATTATGAATCTTGAATAGAAATAATCACTGTATATTTTCAATAACTCTTTTTACTCTATCGATATTATATTGTTATAATTAACTAATAATACATGATTATAGTAAATATTCATCAGTTTTTCTATTGTTAATGATTTTAATGTTGTGATATTAGTTGAAAATATAATTGAGATTATGCTAGGATAAATGAAATCTAATAGAAAAACTATTGATACTATAATGAATGATACTAAATTGGGTATAGTTAATTTTATTAGAATTTTTATGTATTCTGAGAGTATATTTAAGATAAAATATGATATAATAGTAATGTAAAAAGTGTATCATTTTCTTATACATTAGTTATTGCTAAAAAATGAAATCTACCGATAAGGGTTCTATGTACTCAAAAAAATCATATTGAAACACACACACAAAATATGTATTTTAATTAATAAAATCACTTTTAAGGAAGATTCCATATTTTATATATAATCATACAATCCTCCAACAATATCAGTAGTTTCCATATCTTAGAATTACAGTTTGAGCCTTTCATAAATCTTACCTCTATGAAGACTCCATTAAAGAGAAGTATACTACTCATCCTAAACATCATTGATGATGTATTCAATGTTCTATGTAATCTTATCACATTTATGGTTGGGATCATCTATATTAATATTTTTACAGTTGAATCCTCATTACAATATGCCATGTTGAATTTAGATCTAGTAGCCCTGCTCCTTTTTATGGTTTTTTTGAATACGCCTCCCAACAAATCTATAAAACTCATTTTTTGTAGTATTGACAAATATTTAATTTCATAGCAATTATTCATTGTAATGGATGGTGATTTACCAATCATCACACTTCTTTATTTACTTTCCAATTAGGGGGTATTAAATTCTGAATCCTAATTTTCCTCATTCTCTAGATCGATGACAGGTGGTTCACCTGCTTGTGATTCCAGTTCCTTAGCAGTCTCTACCTCTGCATTCATGTCAGATCCATTATTATTTATAATGGGGTCGTTGTACATGATTTTGGACACCATTGGTGGTATCCTGCCTTTTCTTGATGATCTAGTAATAAAAAGATAATTTAAACTTTAATAACCTCTTCATCATCATAGACTCTGAGAGTTCTTAACAATGAGATGGATAATTTGACAATCAGTTGGATAATATTTATAAAAGTTTGAATAAAATTTAAGATAATGGTTATTTTCATTACAAATATAAGAATAATTTGAAGGATATGAATGAAAAAAGGATTCATCGAAAATGATATGTTATTAGTTAATGTAGATGTAATACAACATCTGGAAATGATTTAGTTCTCATTATGTTGTTCAGAAGAATATTGGTTTCCTTAAATTAAATCTAATGAGTAATAATTTATTAATTGGTTAGTTATATACCATAACCATGTCTATTTACACAATAAATTATCGTTATTCAAATAGTGAAATTAAGAATATTTCTATATATTCATATGAAGAACTAATATCCTTAGAAGGGAATAATAATTTACAAATATTTAAATAAGTTTCATTATTTTTGAATCATTTTAAAGATAAATAGTTACTATAAATCTTGATGCTGAACATAAAAACTCCTCCAATGAAAATATCAGAATCTCAACACTCACTAATAACATTTATAATATATCAAAATAATTATAAACAAATAATTAAAATAAAAATTCAAAAGAGTTAAAAATCCAAAATCTTGCAAATCATATATTAAGGATGACATTTTATTCATAAAACAAAATAATAAATCTTTACTTACAAAAAATTTATTGTCAAGCTTTACTAATGAAAAATAAAATTTTCAAACAAATTTCAGAAAAAATTAACCTCATATGAATATATCTAGAATAGGATTTGATAAACTTTTTAAAATACTAAAAAAAAAATTTTTATAAAAGGATGCCAATTTTTCAGTAAATTTTATGGTTGAGGATGTTGGGAAAAACAAAATTTCTCTCTAAATATAGTGAATTCTTTAAGATTTCAAAATTATTATTTTATAATATTTTAATATTAATAATGTTAGATTGTTTTAAATTATCATAATTAAATTAAATATCTATTGTAATTATGAAAAAACGGTTTATGTAACTATAATAAAAGAATACTTTCCTAAAATTATAGTAGTTGACTAGTTAGAGATGTACCAGAGATAAGGTTTAACACCTTTAATGATTGTGATCCATGCCCATTTACAATTCAACATAAGAAAATGTTTAAGTATATTAGTTAAGATTCAACATCAAACTCCTTATAGTTTGTTAAATTGTATTTATTTGCTGCAACACACACATCATGTACTTGTTGAATGTACTATTTATACATTATTTTGTATTACTGCAATAGATACAGGTGGGACTTTTTTCAATAAACAATTTTTGGATTCCTTTTTTTTAATTTGTTATAACCCATTATAAAAATGGAAAATGTATTTTTATTAACTACTCACAGTGATCACTGTGATGATATTTTATATTTAAAATTTGAATCTTTTTTTAGTAAAAAGGTATAACACATAAATTTTTAACACATGGATAACCATTGAAAAATGTTGTAGTTGAAATAATAAATAGAGTTGATTTTTTGGAATTACTAGAACCATATAGAGTGAATAGTAAATTGCTATTTTTGGACATAAACATATAGTAAGTTAAATTATACTATAATTATTATATAAAATATACATTTTATTAATAAAACACTTTTTTAGTTTTGGAAATTATGAATACAAAAAAAATATTATTTCAAATTTTATGATTCTAAGTATTGATTTTGAATACTGAATATAATGAGAATAAATATTATACAAAACATAATGAAAGAATTTTTCTTGGTCACTCAATAAAATGTAAGGAATATAGAGTTTTTAATAAAAATATAACAACTATTGAAACAATAGTGATTATCAAAATTTCTGAAACTGATCATTTTTTTGAAAAAAAACTATTACCATAACATGGAATGTTTTTATTAAAACTAATTTTAAACCCATGTGTAAGCATTATTTTTTGGATAGAATAACTAAAGAAACTATTTTTGAAGTAATATATCAATGTAAAATTCAGTTTTTTATTAAAGAAAATAATATTAAAAAATCATGAAAATAGATATTACATAGAAATCATTCTAGAAAAAAATCATAGGTGACATAGATAGACTAGTTAAAACAATAATTTCATTAAGAAATGAATGTGAACATTTGGATTTTTCATGACAATTTTAACCTAATACCGATGATGAGGATTGAGGTGATGAATGACATACCAAATATGTGAATGATGAACACATTGAAATTTAATGGAATCATGCCTTGAAATTTCAATAATAAATAAATTAATATCTAATAATTGGTGTAAATGTGGTTTTTAGTAAATATGGTGAAAATATAATAACAATTAGAGAAGATAAGAACATATTAAAAAATGTAAAACCAATTATAAGAAATAGATCATGGTGAATATTATGTCCTATTTTCTAGACATAACATTACTAGTTTACTTCTATCTGGTGATTCAATTGTAAATATTAATAAAAATATAATAAATGTTTATTTTTCTATTCATAATGGATATAAATATATATGAGGAGTTTAATTTATAAAAAACCATGGTTATGAGAACAAAAAATAATCAAATAATGTATTTAGACATACTAATGTTATTCATATATGTAAAAAATACCATATAACATGGTATGATAAATGAACAATCTTTTCATTACTATCAAATTTTGTTAAGGGAGATGCATATTTATCAATTTTTATTTAAAAAATTTCTCAAAACAATACCATTGTTCAAATTTATGATGATGACATTATATTTCGATCAATAGAAAAAACTCTTACATATTCAATTGCATATATTAGTAAGTTTATGTTTTAAATTAGAATGATGGATGAACATGAATTATTTGAATTTTTTTCCAATTTCACAAAAACTAAATGTAATATTTATAACTCAATATATGTATTAAAATTTATTTCTTAAGAAATTTGTTTATAAAAACACATAAATTATAAAAAATCCAATAATAACTACAGCATAATAGTATAAATTTTTATGGAATACACCAAGGTTCATATATCATAATCCTTTAATAATAATTGGATGTGGTTGATGAAATAGAACAACAATTATCATTGATGAACTTTACCTCTTCTTCAGTTAGACTCCAAAGGATTTCAACCAAATCCATCCTAAATTATCTTTATATCCAAACTATATCTTTTAGAATGAGATAAAGGGAATTTAGTTAGTATTTTTTAATAGTATTGTCTGAACAAAAAGGGTTATAAGTTGTGAATAAGATAGTATGTTGGGTTGGATTTTATTAGTGATTTTAGTGGAACACATTTAATTTCTCTTAAAAAATGCGTACCCACATCAATATCAGGATTTAAGGTTAAAAAATGAATCATTCTTGATAAAATAAGATATATGGTAGAAATATGGCTATCCAATGGGTCTATAGAATGATTTTGGTTATGTAAACCACTATTTTTTCAACCCCCTGATAAACCCATTTTTACCTTAATCATGGTAAATGTTTTTTAATTTATTTTACAATTAATTTTCATCAAAAACAAGGATAAACATGTTTGATAATATAAATTATGATGATTATAAATCTACATTGTATTTTTTTTCAATTTTCATTCTTACATTTGGAAAAAAATTACTTTCTAATTAATCCCACAAATATAATTAGAAATCATGTTTTTAAAGAGTAAATGTTCGAATGTTCAAAATCTTTTTATCTTCAAATTTAGTATGAAATTGATCCCACAGACCTAAATTTTATTAATTTATATATAACTGAAATAAATATTAATTGAAACCAATTTATATTATATTTTACATTTATAAATAAATTAAACGAAAAGGGAGTTTTTAATGAAAATTTTATACTTTTCACTATTCATCAAAAAACTAAAAATCTCAAACAAAATACAAAAAAAAATCACTTAAGATAATTACTTAATAATTATATGAAAACATATGTTTATTTTATCTAAAAAACATTATAAATTTGAGAAAAATTAATTTCATTAATGTAAAAAACGATTTTTTTGGGGAAATTCTATTTTTGTATCTTATGATGAAATTATTGGAAATTAATTATTTTTTAATCAATATGTTTTCATAATAAATAACAATGGGTTTTGTGTAAATATGTATATCAAACAAATTTAATTCATTATAAAGAATAATAATTCATAAAAACAAAATGTGTTATATTATACTCCAATTAAAATGAATTTCAACATCAAAATTCATTATATAGAAAAACAATAAATGAGGATACTTATGCATAATTATTAGCACATATTCCCACATAGATCCTTCAAACTAATTTATTTTCCACACAAAAATTTTCCTCTTGATTCTGCATGTTTTATATAAAATTCCTTATACAATCTATAATATCTACATGTTATTACTTATAATATTAATATTTCTCGAGTTATATGACCACTCGCTTCCAAGTCACGCATCTTTTAGGTTCCTTTATGATGCCTATAATGTCGTCTAAGGCTGGTATTGATGTTCAGTTCTCCTCATCCCTTTTTTCCTTTCCCTCCATGCATAACCCCAGATCCAGTTTTTCTATTATCCTTGTTTTTTGTTCATTTGGATTTTGTTTGGACTCTGTTGGATGGTTAGAGTTTTTCACAGTTCATCCATGATGTTGATGTGGTTTTCTTAGTGTTATTCACCTGGTTGTGGCCCCATTGGTAGGGCTTGGCGGTCATGGCAGTGCCCACATCCTCTGTTGGCTTTTTTCTACTCCGAACTCTGCTCTGGCTCCTGATTTCCTTCGATCTTCTCCATGTCGTTTTTTGGTGGTGCTCTCAAGGGGTTTTGGGATGTGATTTTTTAACATTCATAGGCATTTTAGGAGGTGTTTTCCCCATGGTGGCTTCAAATATGACCATGGTTCACCGGATTCCTTGATTTTCATGATGGTTGGTGGTGATATTTCATCCATTTTGTTACTTTGATGGTTTGACGGTTTGTTTTGGGTTTTCAACGGTGGCGAAGATAGAATCCGGTGGATGGTCTCTCTAGAAAACTATTGTGGACGGTGTATACATATGGTGTTTGGGAGCATGAAGTGAGGTTTCATGATGATTCTTGTGGAAAGCATATTATTGGAACTCTGATACATTGTTTTCTACTATGGTGTTTTCTACTATGGTATTTTTAGTGGAGTGGATGGATTCTGGTGGATGGTTCTAGCCAGCATGATGGTGTTATCATAGGATTTGGCATGTGTCAGGGTGTGTGTCGTGAGGAAGTATGTGTTCTGATGTGATAATGATGGTCTTTGCCTTTATTTTGAAATGGGTTGATGGTTGTAATTTGAAATTTGAAATCAGGTGGTGAATGTTTTTGTAAGGTTGCCACATTTCGTTAAAGTTGCTATTTCAATAAAATAAAAATATTGATTGTAGGAAAATATATATTCTATGGTACAAATATAATCAATAAAATTTCAATGTATTGATATACCGTGGGGTTAGTGCCCCCTTCTATTCAAATATCATTACTTTCTTATGTGAAAAAATTCATAGAAATGCATTGTAACTAATAAAAATTAATAGTTCACAACAACGATTATCTACAAAACATTTATTTTGACAATAAGATACCTTTAAGTGATTGTGGATGGATATAACTATCTATTTCATTTCATTTTCTATCATAGGTCTTAATATATTTTCTTCTCCAACTACATTCCATCACATTGGAGCTCCACATTTATTTTCATATAGTTCCAAAAAGGATCCATTTGAATTATTGGGTTATGTTTAGTGTTACACAAAAACTAAACTAGGAGAAGGTGTTTTTCTCTTCCTCCTTTGAAATAAAAATAATATTTTTTCCATATATCCATTATGGTTATGTTTTTTATTTCCTAATGCCCATTTTTACATGGATTATACACAATTATGAAAGTAAACTCTTTAGTAAGAACATTCTAAGGAATTTCTCCTAATATTGAGGTAAACCTAAAAACTTAATAAGAGAAAAAGGAATATGATAATCTATGAAACCATTGCACTTCCTTACTTAAAATCATAAAAGATTGATTTATGGAGAATCCATCTCTCATATATATTAAAGGTGATTACATAGTAAGGTGATCAACTAAAACTAATAAAACATTACTCATGTTTTCATCTTCAGGATCCAATTAAAAAAATCCAATGTTTTATTTTTCCATTTCCATTCTAAAAAGGGTAATATATGCAGAATACCTAATGATTTTTACTTTCATTCTTATCCCTTTTACATACAGTTAACTGAAATAGAAAATGTGTGAAATCCCTATTCATAACATCACACCATAATTAGTCATTCAAATATATATACATCATATTACATCTTGAATGAATAGAAAATGAAGAATTATGGTATTATTCTAAAAACTCCTTCTTCAAATATTTTATGGTTAAAATAATTATAGATTTCTTAATCCTTATCATTCCAAACTGATCATAGTTAAATAGAGGAACATCTGTATCTTTATTTTTCATATCTAAATCTTCCTTTTTTTTCCTCATTAATGTTCATTTGGATTGATCTTTAAACATACAGATGATAATAATAAAATTTCCCCCTTAATTTATGTTTTATATATCAATCAATTGAAATGCCTTAAATATTGTTCTGTTTGTAATCCAAAAAATTGATAAGTTATCAAGATACTTTTGAATCCAATCACTATCTAGATTTTTTCATTCCATTGGTGGTAATGTTTTGAGCATTCAAAATCTCTAGCCATCTGTAACCATTTTATTAGGTTCATGTTGAATTCCTCATATGTTAATATATACATTATAATTTTATTATCTTTATATATAACAATTTTTTAAATATATTTAATCGCTATATATCATCATTGAAAAAATTACCATATAAAACCAAGAATCATGAGTTTGGAAAATTTTCTCCGGAATCATCTATTTTCATGATGCATAAGCTATAACCATGAAATTCTGAAATATAACATATCGTAATACATACATTAATGAATAACTAGAAATTAAAAACCCCTATCTACTTCAGAGTAATGCAAGCTTAGGTGCACTGACTAATCCTTTCATAAGTTCACATACATTTTATTCACATTCATCTCATTCAAGTAACATGACTCCCATCTATGTTAGCTTTTTTAGAGGAATGAATTTTCACAATAAATTTTCCAAAATTCATTGACAATATCTAGGTAATCTATGAAATATAAAAACCACATTCACCATAGTTTGTCTAAGAAAACATTCAACAGCGTCTTTCAAGAGGGAAATACCAATACACAATATCTTGAAGTTATATAAACAAAAATTGAATCATTTTGTAAAAGGAATAAAATTTGAATATATTGAATATTATTTCTCAATACATAGAGTATTTCGTAAAATAATCAAGTAGGATTCATGATCATTCGTTCACTTTGAATAGATAAGAGTATCCACAGTAACAGAAACCATAAAATATTCAATGTAATCTCTAAAAACATTATTCATTAAATATTAGAAGATATAAATGGAATCATTATGACCAAATTAAATCACTATATATTCACAGTGTCTAAATACGGTATGTAATACTATCTTGGGTATTTTCACTAAATCAACCCTTAATTAATGATTTATATAACAAATTTAAATTTATGTAAATGTATCAGTAACCATTATGTTGATCAACCACGTCATCAGCATGGGGAAGAAGATAATTGTTCTTCATTTTTATCTTATTCATCTACATATAATCAATTAAAAGTCTCATTGACCCATATTTTTTAAATAAATATATTAAAGGTGCACCCCATTGTGGGAAACAGTTCCAAATCAATACCTCATCAAGGTTTTAGTTGAACCTGTTCTCTAATTCCAATAACTCAATAAGCGTTATTTTTTAATATTTTTTCGAAATTAATATGCCACCAGTTATAAGATATATTGAAAAATCAACTTCATATTTTGGTTGATGGAAAAAGAAATTATTTGAAAAATTCAACAATACATTATTTCACAATAGGAATATCATTAATGTCAAGTTTATCATAAATATTTCATATAAAATCCCCTTAAAAATGGGAATTATGTCTATAAAAATCATGTGATCTACATAAAGAGTTCATAAATATCATTAAATTGATAAAAATAATTGATTATATTGCAATAAAAAATTTAAAATCATATTCTTAACATTGATTCTGTATTTTTTACATAATTCCAATACATTCCCAATATAACATCAAATTCAACAAAAGGAATAAAGAAAAGTTATATAGAAGGCACATTCCCACCAACATCAAATGAATATGAATCTTGTAATTTAAATGAAATAATTATATTGTTATGTTTTTTCATTCTATTTCTACATCTAATAATTTTGTTTGAATCATTATACCCATAGAAAATTATTCAGATATCAACGAATGAGTAGATCCAGTGTATACTTAGACATTATAAGTTCTATGGGGGATGATAGGAATACCTTTTAACATGTATTTATTATACCCCTTGTCAAAAAATAGTCATCAAATGATATTTCCCTTTGTCTCTCAGTATAAGACATTGATGATGTGGATCCCCAAAATTATCCTTCCTATTTGGGAACTAGTTGGTACTGTTCCCATAATCCATTAATTTAAAACACTAGCAGGTGGGTTGTGTATTTTTATGATCTTTTTATCTATTCCAATAATTATCTTACTTCTTACCACCACATAAGCAATCAATTTCTTAAAGACCATCACTTCCAAAAAGAAAATATTTACAATTCCCTTGATGAAAATTTCCTCCATTATTATTCCCACACATTGATCACAATATTAATAACATCATATTTTAACAATATTTGTTTAACTTTCCATTGTATTCATTTTTTTCTCTTTTTATCCAAACAATGAGACATATATGTGACTCTAACATCCATTTTCACCTTTATAACACATTAATTTATTTGATCATAGCTACTGGTATCTCTTATAAACAACACCCTAAAATGACTTGTTTTTTATCATTGATGAATCGATCAACCTTATATTCAGTTTGTATTATAAAAATTAAAATTTTAAATGAAAGTTAAATAAAAATAATTCTCATCCCTATGATATTTATTGTTCATGTAGTAAACATTAAAAAAATATTTCTTTCACACATTAAATAAAATCTACATTGGAATGGTTTGGAAAATGACCTGAATATTGATTTGAATAAATATTTTTAAGTCAAAAAATGGATAAAAATGTTTTTTACAAATCATATGGTAATAATAAAACATTTCTAAAACATTTTTACAAAACATTTTTTGGGAAGAAAAAAATATTTTATTTCAAAGAGAGAAATCAATATATATGATCATAATAACAATTTATCCATTATTAAAATTACTATAGAGTGATTAAACAGTACAGTAATTTTAAACAATCAGGAATAATTAGTGGACAAGGAAATTAATTAGTTTATTGAGATATTGGTCATAAAATTTACCATGGGTAACATAATCTAAAACAATTCTGATAAATTATGAAATTGTAACATAAATTAATTAAAAATTTGTGACTTTTAATCATAATCCCCATGCTGTAATAAAATAAAAAGAAACATAAAATAGAGTTAGTGAAAAAAGTTGATGATATTACATATCAATGGGGTTGTATACACATGTTGTGAAATAATATATTTTCCCATAATAATATTAATATCAAAGAATAAAAAATGATACAAAGTATCTTAATGTTTTGGTAAATTATAAACCATAAACAATATTAAAGAGTGAAAATTAAATTTCTATGTAAATACCCCAATATTTTAGTTCATCCATCATAAAATACATTAATGAAATGTATATAGACCACATAAATTGAACACATGGTGAATATGGAATGTCTATCCATGAAAAATAATAGTGTCATGAAAATCCAAGACCATAAGTATTGAATTCCATCATACAAACTAAAACATGCAATATAATAAATATAAGTTTATTATAAATTTATTTTATAACAATATTTATATTTATCAAACTATATATTAATTTCCTATGACTTTTTTTTTGTTTATTAAAAATTCCATTTTCATGTAATGTTTCAAGTAATAGCTTCTTCGTTCTTTATACAGGTTTTGATTTTTTTTTCATTATCAAGATTAAATCATGATTAAAAAATATTGATAATTTTAAAAATTAAATAAATATAATTTATATTAATTATATTTTTATTTATATTAATCCATAAATTTTTTGAAAAGTATGTGAAATGAAACTTCCACAGAGATGGTCGGCAGTATATTCACAGGAACATTGTTTTCAGTTTATTTTCGAGTTGGAGTAGAGAATTTTAAATGATATATTACCATTAAATTAATATTTTAATTTAAAAAATATCACATTTGTTCATTAGAAACATAAATTATACAATCCATGAAAAACATGATTGAATAACAGCACCTTGTGGGGTGATAGTCCTCTGTACCCATGGGTGAAGTTACTACATTCTGAAAAAATAATATGTATGAATGTGTCTATGATAAAATAATTACAGAATTATAAAAACATCACGAATAACCAGCATAAAAATATAATCAATAATTATATTAAAAAACAATTATAGGTTGTAATGGAAAAATAAATGGAATCAGATTGTGAGGTGGTAGTCCACCATACACACAGACAATGATTTCACAACCAATTTGATGGAAGGATTGATGGTTGAATTCCATTCCCATAACATTACAACATATAAATATATAGAATATATAGAGGTTATTGTATCAAAAAATGAATTTATTTGAGTGTGTTTTTATAATGGTTGATGTCAAATAAAGGTTAACCCATGATCATATAATGATTAATTGATATTTTCATAAGAGTTGTGCAGAATCACCCAACACATGTCTGGGTAATCCAATTTACAAGGGTTTTTAGGATAATTACACCACATATAATTTTTGTTCCACATGATTTTTGAATATATTATGACTTCAATGAAATGAATGATTTTTGTTTCACTGTACCCAAATCAGGCTACACTGTATAGTGATGATGCACATTGTAATGACGAAGACTCATATTCCACTCAACAGTTCTCTAATCCCTGTTGGACACATGGCCTCAAGAGAATATTCTTAAACTCTAGAGGCATACAAATAGAAGTTTGGGCCATGGTGTGTCTATGGGGAGACTATTCCATCATTACCATTATGAAGCATTTCGAATATCAAAAACATATAAGTAGCTGAAGTAGTAATAAAAAATACATAATAGATAACTATCAGTTATAGATTGAAATACCAAATAAAATGTTGTATACAATGTTTATGACACCTGTCATGTCTCTAAGAAAAAAAGGAAAAAAAATTACACATCAGTACAATACAATTCATGTATTAAATGTCAAAAAAGGCTAAAAGAATCCAAATAGGAAACACAAGACACATCTCATTCCAATGATCCCCTTCTCCCAATTATAAATCATGAACATGTATTAGGGAAAATTACCTTATCCATATATGAAATAATATAATCTATTCAGGTACCCATGGTAGCCCAAATAGGGTGTGAGACATAATCCATAAAATAAACCACCCATGTTCTAGTTTAATCTAGTAATTGAATATATATAGTCATAGTTTGATGGTAGAATTATAATATGGAAAGGAAGTACAAGAAGTAAACATCCTATAGAGTCAAGGTTCTCATTTATAAACATGTTCATTTAATCATTCAAATACCTTTAATAATTAATTATTGAGTCCTAGAATAATACCCAATGTCTCCTCTGGAATGATATGGTCAAATTAGGCTGAACAATTCCATCCATAAAGTGAAAAAAACTAATAAATGATTTTGATTTGGATTTATAGAAGAATAATATAAATCATTTCAGTCATTATTTATTTATTAAACTCATCAAGTCTATATAATTTTTCTTGAAATTAGTATATCACTCCTGGTGTAATATTAACTAACACCCTATGATTAAATCCCTAAATATCCTCTTAAAAAGACAATCATTAATCCTAATGAGGTATAACATCCATGATATTCAATTTTTTCATTGACAATCCTCTATGGGATCCCCAATATCACCCACTTCATAAATATAAAATTCTCATTTGAGTATATCCTTTTCAATCTATACGGATTTCCATGAATCACTTTGTATATACAAGTCAGACCCTATGAGTCCATACTTGTAGTCCTAAATATGAATTCAAAGTGTCATTAGGGAATAAGCAAGGTGTATTCCAAATTATTCCATAAATTGAATTATATATTTGAATCCAATTTTCATTCAATTAATATATGTGTTTAATCAATTAAAATTCATTTACTAATTATCAATAAACTAATTCAAGGTAATTACTAAGAAAATTTATATTCAAACTAACCTCAGATGGAAGCTCAAGTCACTAAACAATCATTGAAGGATTATCCATTACTTCCACTCACAAGGGGAATTCATTAAAAAATAATGTCATGATTAATAATACACTATATGTTAGGGCCAATGGAATGGTGATATCATTCCTTCTTATTAATGACTTCAATTACACTTGTTATTATAATTCAACTCACTTGTCATTTCATAGTTAAATAAAAATAGAAAATTGAATTTTGACATCCCATGAGAAGGATAAATGGAACACATCAAACGTTTCTAATTTAATAATCCATCAAAATGACCATTTAAATACACAACACTCCAAAAATGGGTAGTTCTATTCAATATTCATAACCTATATTCATTCATTAATTTTCCTATTTAATTACATAAGTCATTCCATGAAATTCATTTCAAGGATTTAAACTCATTTCACGGGTGATGATCCGAATATTGCGTGCATGAAACAAAAAAATATATATATAAACTAAATATTAAATGAAAGGAATAGGACCACCTACTATAGGTTCATAATTTATAGCTCATAAATTATCATCTCATTAATCGAATCATATGGAGAGAAAATAATAGAAAGGATGATGAACATATTAGTAATGAAAATTACCTATCTCCAAAATAGCGATGTCGATACCAAACCCATTCATGCCGGGCTAAAAAAGAAATATGGATCTTATTGTTGTGGATTGAACATGATGAACAATTATTGATTTTGGGCTCAGATGGAGGGTATGTGGAAAATCATTCTTTAGAGCGTCAATGGAGCAAAAAAATGGTGGATTTGGTGCATTAGATGAAATGGGAGAATTAGAGTTAGAAAAAAAAAATTAATAGTGTTATTTTTGTAATTTCAACCAATTTTGAGGTGCATAATATTTGGCTGCATGGTTAAACAAATTATGTTCCAACAGTGCACAATTTTCTGTTTGGAGGGGAGCCGTACACGACCCCCTCCCCCCACAGTTATTCTAACTACGTGGGAACTTTTTAAAATATATTTTTATCATGTGAAGACATGGCTGCATTTCCATGAACCCAAAATAAAAGAGTTTTCCTAAACCATGAGGTATCCTCCTTCTCACATCCTAAATATTCCACAGTTTGTAAAACTATGTGGCCTACCCCACACGGTTTCTGCTAACCATTCCCAATGTTTTTTTTCAACCCAAATGTTGTGTTTCGGGATCAGAATCATCCTCAGACACCTCAATAACATCAATTAAAATTCATTTTAGGCCCTATTTAAGAATTTAAACAAAAAATTTATAAAACATAAATGATCTATACCTCATAAAAGAACTAGGTTCTTACAAACCATCCTCCTTAAATAAATTCGTAATTTAATTCCCTTAACATGGATGATCACGAATTTCTCTGAATAACTTGAGAAACTATGATCATACATCTACCTCTAGCTACTAGATCTCGTCTTGTACTTGGTCGTACTTCCATATCACCAATACTAAAAAAATATATTATCCTAGGAGAACCTTCTGGGAATGATCATGAATACATATAGTATTCTCATAAAAGGATGCATCCATATATAAATCAACCTCACAAGGATGAAAATAATGAGATGGGTTTGAACGTTAGTGTTATGACTGAGATACATTGATGATTTCATGCATGTCCTTATTCGACATGAGGTAACATCCACCTATTTCCTACTAGCCTGAATCACTCTATAATATAAAATGGACTAATATGTCCTTAAAAAATATTTCCATGTCTCCTGATCATCTCGTGTCCCAACCTCGGTGTGGCATG
The DNA here is from genome assembly GCA_963277665.1 of Viscum album. Lineage (NCBI taxonomy): Eukaryota > Viridiplantae > Streptophyta > Magnoliopsida > Santalales > Viscaceae > Viscum > Viscum album. The sequence continues at coordinate 651,938,923 of OY728119.1, forward strand.
TAAAGACACATACTACTTGACCTCAAACATTAAGGGTCATCTGCAATGATAGACATATAAGTTTTTCGAGACTACATAGTATCCATCTATATCTGAATGAATTGAACCATATTTGTGGTCTCTGTAACTATTCTTGGTCCACAAAAAGCTGCTTCTCATTCCTCTAACAAACATAGGGTTTATCAGCATGGATTATCATAAAAATAATCATAAGACTCCATCTGAATAGTGTCATAAATGTTTTTATTGTAGTAAAATTTAACCAGGCGTATAAACCTTTCCCAAGATCCCCTAAAACATATGACTGTTTCTTGGATCATATATTCATGCACCTGAATCATGCACTCTTAATGGCCTTTTGACTTGGGGTGGTATGATGTTCTCAGGGGCACCCATTTGTCAAAATAACTCGATAGCCCTTTCTAAAAAATAAAGTAAACTAGAACTCCCTATATAAAACAATAGTTCATGAGACCCCATGATGTCTTATTATCTCACATATATAAAACCTTCCAATATAATCCATAGTGGGGGTTTCCTTGACTATCCTGAAATGTGCATCCTTCGTGATCCTATCAACAACAACCCATACAACATTATTACATCATGAAATCCTCAGTAAGAATGTTACAAAATCTATTGTGATATCAGCCAAGTTCCACTCAGGGATGGTTAATTACTAAAAAATTTGAGTTTGTCACTGGTGTTCTTCTTGAACCTGTTGACATGTGTAACACCTCACAACAAAATATATCAGATCTCTTTTCATATCTCACCAATAGTACTATAAGTGTATATTTAGATAAATATTGGAGATTCAATGATGTAATACTAAATTAGAAAAATTAAAGTATCACATCATTATCCCAAGATTGACTTTTAAAAACCTTATGTGACCATGTACTTACAGAAATTCATCCTCACATAGTGTCTAACAAGGAGGAGGGTCATCACCTACCACACTCTCACTAGAACTAGGCCCTCCTAAATCTATAGATTCATATTTCTCACTTTATCTATAAGGGTTGGGGAAATAGATAAGTTTGATATAACGGTCTTCCCCTGACTTTCTTACACCCCTATGTGCATCTCATTTAACAATTCCATGAGCTTCCACTTGCTACTAACCTACTGAACTATATGTATCTAAGTTCTCCTACAAAGTTCATTAGACACTTCATGTCCATTACCAAGAATGTATCAAGGTAATTGTGAAAATACATTAGGTATTAAACCCATATTCACTATTTTAGATTCTTATCACGCAGTATAAATATGTACATCAAGATTATATGGTCAATGAATACCAAAAAACACTCTCCAAGTATGTAATGTCTCCAATAATGCAATGTGCAAACTGCTGTAGCTAATTTGATATCATGCATTGGGTAATTCCTCTAATCTAGACTCAAATGTTATGACCTATGTGAATCTAGTCATCCTACATGTATAATCACTTATCCTATAATGATACATGATGAATTGTATTAAATAGTGTTTCTCTATCCTGGGTGTGGAAAAGATAGTATCGGTGCTGAAATTAATCTATCATTCTTATCCTAAATTTTGTTCTCAATGGAATATAATAATAAAAACTTCACACCCTTTATAGTAAATCCTAAATGTGGCCCTACTAAGAATGATGATTTCTATACAAAATAACTATTGTAACTATCATTCCCCAAGAAACTATGTAAGTCAAGGAAGATATTGGGATGCTCATAGGAAACTATTTCTTTCACCTTTTCTAGGTTAATTGTCACTCTTGTGTCTGATATAATGGGTCATAAGAAGTGAATATGATTCATTTAGATGAGTATCATTTTGATCATAGCATATATATAATGCTCTATCAGTGTTTACAATAAGATCTAATGATTATTTTAATTATTATATCAATTGTGATAATACAATAAGATATCATCCCCAATAACCACTACGAACAAACCCAAATATGGATAAGAAACTTGGTTCATCAGTTCCATGAAATCTGCTAGTGCATTCATGATATCAAAAAAAAAACCCGAATAAACTTATATACCATACATGATATGACTAATTGTCTGAGGTTTGTTTGTTAGTCTAATAAACACCAGATGATAAAGAGATCTAATGTCAATATATGAGAAAACACGAGCTCCTTAAAACTAGTCATTGTTATCATCTATCCATTCTAATGGATAATAATTCATAACCATCATCTGGTTCAGTTTATAGTAATCCACCCACAACCTAATATTTACACATTCATTTTAGAAAAAGGGACGATAAACCCCCTAGAGAAGTAATAGGTTGAATTAAATATTTTTCATCCAAATCTTATAATTCTCTATTTAGTTCTTTCATCATTGTTGTAGACATAATCTAAAATTAATGGATACCATTCCATCTCATGGAACTAGTGTGATAGAGTAATAAACCACTCTCACTCTAGGTAATCCTAAAATTTTTTCGAGAAAACATCCTTGAAATGATCAACCACAATAGGGGAATCCTTTATAAATTTTACCTAATCAACCAAATATAAAATCTCAATATGGGCTATCATCTGACCCATCCCATGATGATAATTAATATCTAAAGTCACCTAGATATCCCATTAATCATTTTGAATACTATCATACCTCTAGTGATGTTATAGTCACCCCGTAGTGACAAAAATAAATGAATGCACTAAACGGAACCAACTAGTCCTACAGAATGATGAAAAAACCTATCATCTCAAGGAAAAATATGTACCATATGATGTAATACCCACCAATCTCAGGGGTGAACTCTATTTTCAAACAAACATCCCCCATTATAATCTCCAATGGAGTTTCAAGCATCATGAAGTCATCATAAGCATAAACACTAAGCTCAATGATCCATAAAAAGGGGGAAAATGCCAAGATATATGAATCTCTAGTATAAAAAATGAAGAAGATAATGTATAGGATACTATAATAGTACATATGACTGTACGAGGTCCGGGGTCATACACCACAACTGTTTGTTTCACTGTATATATTTGGCCTAAACCACAACCCTATGATACTTCCTGGCTAACCTATGTAGATCTTCTCTATTGTCACTGTTAAAATGGTGTCTGAATACAATGAACATGATCAGCACTATGGTATTATTGTTCCTCTGTATTCCATCACACTATCTGATGAGAATACATAGACCCTGCTATTAAAATTGGATTCTATGAAGAACCACTTTCACTGACTACTAGGTGAATCTTTCTACAAAAGTGTTGTAGATGACACATCTTTCCACAAGATCAACACTCGAATCTGTCCATCAAACACTTTGGCCCCATTTTCCATGACTTATTAAATTTCTAGAACCACATCAAGATAACTGAGTATGTTATATGAACACTAATATCACCACATGGAATCTCCATATGACTCTTCCTATTATTATTTGATGTAGTACCTGATGTGGATGTCAAACCACCATATCTTGTACCTGTAGCCTCTCACCAGTTATTCGCAATAATGAAAACCAGATTTAATAATCTATTAATGAATGTATGTTGATATAAAGTCTCTTGAAATAGTATTTCATACTTTATATAATCATTAAAACACATATCTTTATAAAATTCAACACCCATCATAATACACGATAATCCTTAGAGATCAGTAAAACTAGTCGAATATTCCATCACTAATAAAGAAACCTTCTCTAGGTGCATAAGATACCACTCTTAATCATCCCTCAACATATTGTGATAGAAATAAAAATTAATCAATCTAAAAAATCCATCTAGGAAATATTTTTCTGATGTTCCCTCTTAGTAATAACATCCATCTATATCTTGGGGGAATCACGCAGCATTTACGCAACGAGATTTACCATACTCTCAGGGGGAATCTCATTATTCTAAAAGATTGATAGAATGGAGTATAAAATTGAATAAGCCGCATGCCATACTCCATATCCAAAAACCATGGGTTCATGCTACTGCTATAACTCATGTGTCAAATCTTCCATAGTTGTGGTAGGTCGTGGTGAACCTAGAACGATCTGCATAAAGTGAATGTACCCATCAAAGAACTCTACCTCAAAAACTATGTCTGGTATAACAACTACTTCCTCTAGAGTATGATCATTTCAAACCTCATAGAATATTATAGGATTTCATTGTGGTGGAATTATTCTACAATGCCAAATACATCCCTCTGATCAATGTCATTATCAAAGTTGACTGCTCAAAAGAATGATATAGAAAATAGGATATGTACAATCCTACCTATATAAGAACACACTTCTATGCAAGCTCCACGAGTCAAAACAGGGAAACGTATAGATCATATTTAAATAAAATATACTACATACTACCCACTAATAGGGTATGGTTTGGGTCAAGTTATCTACTAAAAACATCGTCAGTATCCATTTTATTATCACATTGTTTCCTATTTCTTTTATTTCACAATTATATAACATTCAAATTTAATATGTTGAACAATATTTGTCACCAATTTCTAATTTATGACGGACCATACTACTCAAGGACCAAACTCATGTATACAAAAAATTCATTAAATAACACATTCCCAAAAAATTATTATAATAGTAGGTAAAACGATCATAATAGCTATCAAAAAATCATGAAATAAGTTGTTATTCCTAAATGGAATGAAAAAATGCCATTTGATACATATAAAGTTCCTAATATGATTTATTTCATGGAATAACCATATCACATCATGTTTCATTATAATTAAACCTATAATCATATCAATAATAACATCACATTTCATGTGAATCATCCTACGACCGAATAAAATAATATGTAATATCCAAATTATAGAAATCAATTGTTCAACTCGAGTAAATTTTCTTTTTCCATTATGAGGATTATCAATTCCTAGGAACAACTCATTACAAAATTCCTATTTCTTCCTATCCATTTCAATTTTTGATGAATAATAATTCAAACCAGAAAATTTTCTTCAAATACTGCATTATAATGTCCCAAGACCGGATGACACTAAATATTTCCCATAGAACTACTATCCTTATGGACTAAAGCACACCTCTCAAAAAAATAGTAGGTGATCACTAGTAGTGAGGTCCTATGTGTGTATGTGGGGAGACTATTACCACATCACCATAGTGTAGCATAACTGAATATCAATTACACATAATAAGTGGAAGAACTAATGAAAATCAAAAAACAGATATCTATTAGGAATAGATAAAAATATCTTGGAAATGATCGTATACAATAATAATGATACATTTCATGTCTCTAAGAAAATAACTGTGGTAATTTAACATCAGTAAAATACACAACATGTATCCGAATTATGAAATTTTGAAAATAATAATAGCTAGTGTCACCAGACTAATCTCGGTCAAATTCTCCCTTGCTCCAAAGAAGCAATCAAGAACCAGTATTAGGGATCTTTCCCTTATCCATACCTACAACCATATAATTTGTTCATGTACCCAAATAGGCCAAATAGGGTGTGAGACATAATCTTGGTATGAAGCCACCCAAGGAATAGTGACATCCACTCAGTGAATATAATACACTAATAATGTGATGGAAAATATAAAAAATGCATAAAAAGTGTTTGATGTAAAAATATAATAAATTAAAGGTTATATTTTATAAAGAAAATTTAATTTCAACATTTATTTTAATTTAATAATTAATCATCAAAACTTAGAATAATTATTTACATCCCCTATGGAAGGATTTGATCACAATGTTCCTAAACAGGCCATCCAGAAAGTACATACAAAGGCTAAACTCGGGATTGTGATTTGGCTTGGCCAATGATTCATATAACCCTTTTCATTCATTATTCATTTACGAACCTGAGCTCATCCATGGAATTCATAATTTGGAATCCCAGAATCACGGAAGTTTATATCAAAATGAACACCCTATGAACTCGTCCATGTAAAACCACACAAGAACTAATGTATCACTCTAGGATTTGTATAACATCCCTACCATTCAATTTCACCCTTTGTTACCAACTATGAGAGCCTATGTATGAACCATGTAAGAAAGATCATATTCCCATTTTATTCCATACTAGGATATCTATATGAATCTTTATGTGTCACTCGACATATTATAGTTATCCCCATATGAGTCCATCCATAGAAAATATTGTAAGGATTCCACATTTCACTAAGGTATAAGGAATGTAAAATCCAACTACGTCCATTTATGGTATTATTTATTTTAATCCATGTGTCACCGAAGGAATATAACAAATTAATCAAATCAAAATCATTGAATAATTATCACTCACCATTATCAAGGTAAATTCCAATAAAATTTCAATTCAAACTTGCCATAGATGATGACTCAACACCCTATCCATTCATAGAAGGATTAACAATTAGTTATACTCCCATGGGAAATTCATTTAAACATGAATATAAATATTAACAAGCTATTAAATTGCATAGAAAATGGAATGTTCATCTCATCCCTCTCTATTAATCAATTCATTTACAACTGAGATCACAATTCCACTCAATAGTCATTTCACAATCTATATCACAATTTACATCACAATTTACAATTTAATATTAACATACCATGGATAGGGTAAAGAAAATTTCTCAAAGGTTTCCAACTTTATATGGCATCTGAACGTCTATTTAAATACACAACACACCCAAAAGGGGTGCTTCTATTAAATGTTCCTAAAAATATCAATTCGTTAATGCACCTCTATAATTAAATTGGCCAAGCCTTGGAACTAAAGTCATGGATTAAAACTAATTTTTAGGGGGACACTACGAATATTGTGCACATGACACAACAAAATAGATATAACAACTCAACTATAAATTAATATCATGTGACCAACAACCATAAGATTCTAGTTGATATCTCTTCTAGTATCATCTCCTATTTTGACTAAAATAGAAATGAAATTGAATAACTTAATATGAGCCTATTAATAGGTAAAAGTTTATTTCACATAAATATCAATGTTGTTACTAAACTAAATGAAGATCCACTAGAAATGAAATGATTTGTAGTGACAAGGGTTTTTACATATAATACTTTGTAATATTTATAAAAATATTTTTCAAATCTAGGCACTCAGTCAGCATAGGAATCCAGGTCCCATAGATCCTCGGTGTGGTGATTTTATTAATATAAAAATATATTTTTTGTGCATATCTACTTTCACATGAAACATTAATTCCTTCTTAATGGTGTCTCAGATAAAATTTATTAATTTCAATTTCGTTTAGAACTTTGTGTATTCCCTAGGTTCCACATAAAGTTATCTATGTCAGAATTTACTGGTAAAAGGATATTTGGCATGACATGATGTGTTGGAATTATTGATTCAATGTAGTTTAATTAATTTCTGAAACCTAATCCCCCTCATATTCACTTTGGGATGCATGAAACCAGTAATGAGATATTATTCCCCACCTCTTCTTTCACTTGGGTTGATAGATAGAAACAAGCCAACATCGAAGCTACAAGGTGCTAATGATATCAGTTGCTTTTGAAATTCATCCTCAGAACGAGTAGAAGGGTAATCCATGTATCATTATACACATAAATCATTGAAATTTATCCCATGAGGTTGTTCTTATCTTTGTACTTGGTCCCATTCATTATGTAGTTTTTTGTGTTTTATAACCCAAATACAATTTATTGAGATCCCTTCTAGGTAGATCTGAAGGTTTCAGGGTAAATTGAAAAGAATAATGTGTTTTTGGACGTAATTACAACATGGAATTTCCCTACAAAGTGTGTATAGTCTAATGAGATGTATTGCATAGCCCTTCCTTCCTTAGGAAGATGAATTTTGGGTATATATATTGTGTTCTTACATTACACACCGTGCACTACACCAATCAATGCGAATTTTGGTTATGGCATGGGAAACTGGGTAAAAAGTATATGGTTGTGTAAAAATACATCCCCAAAGAACATGTACATGGGAAAACCACATGGACCAGTGGATTTTTAGCTAGATAAATTCATGTAGTATGGATTACATGGAATGTGAGGGACATGGTTGGTCGGTCGTGTGAAAGAGAAACACATCCATGGAAAGACAGAAGACTGAAACAAACATGTTTAATCTCTACATGATGTGTACCACAAAATAGGTTTTCAAACTATGTATATAAAATACAAGGAAATGAGCTTAAGTAGTCTCACACGTCGCGACGACCCTAGTACAGACCATGCACTCCTTGGATATATTCCCGAGATCTTTCTATTTATGTATCATTTCAACTGAAACATAGATTCTGGATTGTGAGTGTGCTATCATGATCATGTTTTCATGTAGAATGTTTTGGTGGCCATTTTTGGTCTATAAGATACATGGTGGCATGTTTCAAGAAAGACGATTATGTAGATATGATTGACTGATGTTAGAGATCAGTGTGGTATGTTAGAGAGATTTAGGGACTAGTCCTCCCATATAGAATCAAGGTGATGGTTTCATTTACTTATTTAATTCGATAGATATGGGTCTCCCCATTTTGTGGGTGCGGGATCTCTACCTTTGGGTAGTTATTTTAGGGTCAGTACTCCACTACTGTCTTACGAGGAAGTTTTCCAATATCATTCGAGTATTAGGGAAATTTCTCTTCTATTGTGATAGGACGCCGAACCTCTATAAGATGTGGAATGATATGTTGTTACTCCCATTAAGGACTAGAATTTCGGTCTTCTATATGTGGATTCAGTACTCTAATTCCTTACAGGGGTGTTGTTCCTCCAGACGTGACATACAGATAGAGTCGGTACTCCACTATCATGTTAGGGTGCGGGTTCTGTATCCTTGAAGGTGGAAGTAACCATTAAATCTAGGGTTAGGTTCTTCCAAACATGTTGTTTTGGAAGAGTTGGTACTCCCCTATCATACCACGGAGCAGTTCCCATATCCCGAGTTTGGTTATCCACTATTGTGTAGGGCGTTGGTCCCCCATATTAATCCATCTTGTTGAGTATTGCACCATTCTTGGATCATGATGTGGGTCATCTATCCATAGAGTTACACTCCCATATCGTATCAGGGTTTGTTTCCTCCATCCTTCATATTGTTCTCCTCTATCGTTATAGGTTTCATAACCACACTTAGGGGGTAATACACCTCTTTCTTTGAGTAGTTGTGGGGAATTGAACCTGCAGAATATTTGATAACCATCATTCATGGACTATAACATGAGGATCATGATCTACAATAGTTTCATATGATACGTAGTTAAGAGCTAGTTCTCCCTCAATGATCTGAGGTGCAAACCACCCTAATCTATAGCGATAGAGGTTTCAAAAGTTCATTTAAGAGATAGTATACCCTTAAATATAGGGAAGTGGTGAGGTATGGGTCCCTCCATTATCTCTCGTTAGAGTGGATTCATATGGTGAAACATTGGAGATGTTCTCCCACAATTTTTTGAAGTGGTGAGGGGCAGGCCTCTCCACAAACCATTAATTGAATTGTGTTGGGCATGAGGTGGTGAAAGAAGAACATCTAGTGTTGGGCACAACAACTAGACCATGTTATTTGTTTACCTATAGATCATATCTCCCAAATGAGTTCTATATTGGATGGATAATCTAATAGAGTTTGTTCTTATAGTTTGGTGTTACCATTAGAGACTTTATTATTATCTTGTTTCTTAATTTTTGGTCAGAACCTCACGAGACTTGTATTTTGAGATGAGTATACCTGGGTGATTTTGGGAGTCCTCATGGTGTTGTTGTGTGTCTGGACTGACATGCCATGTGAACTGAACTGATTAGTCATGTATATCCTAGGATATCTTGAAATGGAGTCTATATCTTGATTGGGTTCCCAATAGCTAGGTCAGACAGACTATTTTCTTTTAGTTAATCCCTTTTATTTTGGGGTTTTGGGTACTTATTGAATATTTTATACTCAAACCTACACTAGACTTTCCTAAACATTTTGTGTCTTTTTCAGACCACCTTTCTTTTGATGGAGTCCACATAGGACCTGAGGTATGTGGATCTTAGTGATCTAGACTGACCGAGGTGTTTAATATAGCTGGGCTGAGCCACTTTCTGGCAGTTTTATTTGACAGTGGTCCCCTCCTTCTAAGTAGGTTGGTTGCTTTTACTATTTTCTTTTGGTGGTCACATGTTTTTTCCTATTAATTCTATCACTAATGTTTCTTGTACACTATTTTGGGATTGGTTTATTCATTCATTTTAGTATCCAACTTTTCAAATATCTACACCATTTCATAGAGGTGTTTGTGGGTGCATTTTATAGGTACATTTGTAAAAGGGCTACCCGAGTTTAGTTATTCCATCAATGCATGTCGCCACCCCCGGGCCTATGGAGGCATGCATGGGGTAGACATGGATTTATCCTCAGCATGGGTAAGACCCTGACATATTTATATCAGAAAAATTTCATTCATTGGGGAATTATTTGGAAATTTCCACTCAAGATGTTTTTTTTTGGGTTTCATGGAGACAGTGTCAACCTATTTTGAGTTTGGAACAGAGTAACAAGATTTCAGTGTTGGTACGGTGGACACTATATCCATTCACAAGGACTCTAATATCCATGTTTTTAGTCAAAACATTAGTACACAGGTCACCAATGAAATAAATGGTACATGAATTTTATATAAATGGGTATTGGTTTTCATTCCCTATCCCCCTTGTACCAGCTCCCTAGATATAGTCCTTGGTTGTGGTGTGACTTCTATTCTGTTTCCAGATTTATCTATGATGAAATCTAGAGAGGGTTACATGGAGGTATTGTTGTGATAATCTTCCCCAGGGTGAGGCTTCAGTGTAGGGAAACAGTTTTGAGGCATTACCTCTAGGTGGTCATCCGGTTGAGCCACTACCCTTTGAGAAACTTGTTGTACCAGTAGTTTAGGCCGAACATGAGTGCCGACTATGTGTGAATCATGAGTTCGGTATGAAAAAACCGTTGAGGTACTAGGGTAAACTTCACCCTTATTAAGATAATAACTAGATCAAGGTAAGAACATGTGTTTTAGTCATAGTAGTGACACATCCCTATTTGATGGTGGTCCCAGTGGGATTCCTTTCGAATGGTTAGGTCAAAAAATGATGTATTTTAGAGGTGTAATCCCATGAATAGGTTACTTCCACTTGGGTAGAGTTCAACAGACTATTCAGGGAATATTTTTACCCATTATCATTGAGGTAGGAGAATATCTAAAAACTTCTAAAACATCAGTAGGGTAACATGATTGTGGAAGATTATTCAGACAGGTTCATAGAACTATCATGTTACTTCTTAAATATGATTTGAGACCCATTATTCAGTGATAGATCAGTTGATAAGTTACTCTATAGGGACTTCAGAGCAGGTGTCGTCTCCTTGAGACTTAACTCTTATGTGGGGGTACTGGAGTGGGATGTGGTTGTAGATATAATCATATTTGAGGGGCATGAGTATGTGGACCGCAATGGTGGTCATGAGGCTAATGCCTCTTCAACATCTATCAGGAAAGAGATTATAGAATCAATGTGATGTAGGAATACCCAATCCCATGGATATGTTCATAGGCCTTTAGAATAAGAGCAGTGTTAGCGATTTGGTCAATAGTTTTAGGGGCATCATTATTCTTTTGATGGATGGGTACATATTTAAAGTAATTTTATGACCTATCATGCTACTGATATGGAGCCAACTAATGGGCCTCCCTGGCAGAGGAAGAGTTTGGATAAGGGTGTTCTCCAAGATATTGGGCTTGGCAGAGGAGATGGGATTTCTTAAAGTGTTTGTAGCTTATTCTAGGGGTTGACACAACCACCTTCCCCCTAGGTGGTCTACACAATTCTTAGGGTTCAAGAGGATGTTAGTGAGGAATGATTCAGTCTCTAGAGTCATATGAATGAAATGATCTGAGTATGAATAGAGGTAAAATATGTTTCCATTATACATTACCTAGGGGAATTGATAGACACTATAGTGAGATACCTTTTCATTCCTTTTCATGGTCAATATTTGCTTGAGATGAAATGGTTCATCGATAGAACCCAATGTTCCTATTGTTTAGCGTAGCTTTGAATGCATGAGAAAGAGGGATCTTTCAATAACCAATATACTTTTTCTGTGATATGAGTAAAACAATGAGGTAATGTCATGGATGTATAAAGAAGATAGTATCAAGGTGTAGTGGATGCGACCCCTCACATATATTTTTGGGGATATGTAATCATATGTTCAGTGGGGATAAATTGGTCAGAGAGTCCCAGTTGAGAGATTGGGTACCCCTTTTGTGTTCATTAGTACACTTGTGTGTGATTTTCTTTGGTGTTGTATGTGAGAATAAAGAGAGGGACATGAAATATTTTTATGTCAATTTGGGCTCATTATGAAAATGCATGATTTCCCCACAGACATCCATTTTAATGAACTGACCAGAACCATGCGGGCAAGTCATTACCTCCCAAAGAGCATATTTTTGATGTGTGGTGAATGAATTACCTCTACTTGTGTGTTTAGGGTGATGTTTCATGTTTTTGTTACTCTCTATCCAAGTGGGGAAATGATGCTTGGGGTATTCCACATTTTTATGTGTCTATCTTCTCACTATTGGATGAGTCTAACGTCCAATGTTGTTTTTAGTACCCTTATATGATCAGTTTGAATGCTTAATGTAGAATTATTTAGTAGGTAATGTAGTAGTTCATCTTGGGTAATATGTGAACTACAAGGAATCATCAATATCTATGTCAGGTTAGTGAGGCAGTGCTCTACTAGACCCTATAACAGTCAAGGGATCATGGTGTATGGTGATTTTCTACATATTATATTTTTAGAGACTTTTTCTCTATCATTTTATGATTTTGACCAAGTTGGATATAAATTTGAATGTGATTTGGCCTTGGTGGTTCCCCTATGTTTGTGCTTGTAAGTAGCACTAGAACCCATATTGACCTCACTGGTATGGTAGTTTCAATATAATGCTTAACTTCATATACTAATTCTATTCTTACTATCATTTTGGGGATTAAAATCTTTAAATGTGTTTGTGATTTAATGACTTTGGTTTTTACAAATAAGTATTTACAATTTTTCTAATAAAATTTATGATGCTAGGTGCTAAGATACCACGGGAATCAATGGCCCTGAGATCCTTAGAATGGTGATTTTTAAAAAATTTAAAATATTTTTCTCACACGAGTTCAGTTTATCTTGAAACATAAATAAATCCGGATCAATGTCTAATATTTTATTTTTTAGATCGTGTTTATATTCAAAACATCATGTTTTCCCTATGCGCGTCATTAGTATTTTATACTGGGAGTACTTTTTCAAAGGTGAGTTGGAGGGGTTTGATGAGGTAAAAATAATTAATTGAATAAAATTTTATTATTTTCTTAAACCTAATCCCCCTATACAACATGTTTGGGAGCATGACATAGAATAGGAGAAATCATACCCTCCCCTCTCACTCTTTGGATGAAAGACAAAAATGAGCCAAAATCAATGTGATGAATCGATGCCGATCAAATTTTATGATACAGATCATCTGCAAGATGAGGATCAGAACGATCCCGGTGATGTTCTATACCTGAGGTATTGAAATTTCTCCCTTTAGGTAGGTGGTTTAATTGTTTTGGGTCCGGAACCCCTCCTTTATAAATTTTATTTATTGTTTTCGATCCCAACTACAATTTATGGATATCCCATATAGGTATATCTATAGGTTTTGGGGTAAAATAGGGTCAATCTTGTATTTTTTGAGGTAATTAATGACTTTAATAACCATGATCATGGAGTATAGTCTAGAGAGATACACTGTGTAGCCCTTATTTTTTAGAGAAGATTAATGTTGGTGTCTACAAACCATATACCCAGATTAAATTTCATGTCGTAACACATTCTGTATGACCATTTGATATGTGTAGGGATTTCATGTGATAAGTACATGGTTGTGGAAAACTACATTTCCAAAGAACATGGATAAGGGGAAACCACCAAACCCTATGGCCATTTTTCATAAACATTTCATGTAGTACGGGATACACGATGTGTGGAGAACACTGTTGGTAAGCCGTGAGTAAGAGAAACATGACTAGGGGCTGTGATGTTTGAAATTATATGTAATGTGTCTACAAACCATCTACTCCTAAATGAGATGGAAAACATTTTTTAATTGATACATGGATCGGTTATCGGGTGGGACCATCCACTATGAGGACCCAAGTGCACATCGTCTAATCCTTGGAGATCTTTCTATCATCTTCCACCATTGGTATAATTTTCATTGGATCTGGGATTCTAGATTGTGAGTATCCTATCTTGAGTAGTTTTCAATTTAGAATTTAATAGTGGCCTTCATATCAAAATATGATATACAACTTGATGCTTTCCCAGAACGACCCTTGAGTACCAATGATTGACCAATAAATGATATATTTATGGTTCATATATGATATGGTGCTACTGGTACTACCCTATGGTTTCAGGGCACATGATTCCATTAACTCCATGGTTTGGTAGATATGGGACTCCCCACTTCATTGGAATAGATTATATATGTTTGGGTAGTTATTCTGGGCCTGATACTCCCCTAATAGAATATAGAACACGTTCCCCATATCATTCATGTTGTTGGGAAGATATCTCGTAGAATGTCTAGGAGAGAACCCTCTATACACTTTTCAAGATAGAGGATGTACTATCATATGGGACCAAGGTTTGGGTCATTCATCTATGGTGTTTTTAAAGACATGCTCGGCCAGGGAGCATGTCCTCCAAACATGACAAACTAATAGTGTTGGTACTCCCCTATCATGTTAAAGAGTGGATCCTCTATCCTTAGAGTCAAAATTACTATTTCAATCTTGGGTGTGCTTCCTAAAACATGATGAACCAGATGACTTGGTAATCTCCTATCGTACTTGGGAGAGGGTCCTATCTCATGGGGTTAGCACTCCCCTATTTTGAAAGGGCATGGGTCCTCCAGAATAATTTAGTTAGATGACTAGTAAATCCATGCCTAATCACAATGTGGGTCCTCTAGACATAGATTCATACTCCCATATCATACCAGCATGTTATTCCTCTATCATATGAGTTGTACTAACATATCATGGAAGGGTTCGTGTCCTCCCCTATAGAGTTTTACTGCTCCGTATCTCATTATTAGTAGGGTAAATTCCACCATCAAATTTTTCTCTCTCATCTTTAGAGTACAATATGACGAGAGGGACACTCCATTAGAATAATATAATACATTGTTATGAGTTAGTTCTCACCTGATATACAGAGGTATGGAAACTCCACTCTGGAACGATAGAGGTTTCACTAGTTTGTATAAGATCTAGTACTCCATCAACTATATTGCAGGGGTGAGGTGATGGTGTCTCTATTATCTCTCATTAGAGACTGTGCATGTGGTGAATAGTTTGAGTAGTAATCCCTCATGTTGGTGAAGTATTTAAGGGAGGGCCTCTCTACATGGGGTTTATTAACAATTATAGGGACAAGGTGGTGATGGTAGGACCTATAGTGTTGGGACTAGAGCAATACCTAGTTAGTTGTTTTCGGATGGTGTGTATCTCTCAAAAAGGTTCCATCAGTCATGGATGATCCCAAGTAGTGTTTTATCCTAGTTTGGTGTTACCATTATATCCTTGATTAGAATCCTATATCTGAATATGAGGTTGGAACCTCATGATACATGGATTATGATATGATTATATTGGAATGATTTTCACAGTCCTCATGACGTTGTCACATGTCTAGGTTGACCCCCCTTGTGTTTTGAGCTGATAATCATGTTTATTTGAGGATAGTTTGAGATGTAGTTGACCTATTGATAGGGTTCCCTCTCGCTAGGTCAGGTTGATTATTTTCTTTAACATTATACCATTTTTTGTGTTTTTTCAGTGCCTAATGAGTATTTTTATACTCACCCATGCATGTCCTTTCACTAATGTCTTGTGTCTTTTATATACTACAATCCTTTTGATGGTTCCCACATTGGACTCGAGGCAGGTACAGCATATTGGGCCAGAATGACCGAGATGTTTACCAGAGTTAGGTCAATGAGATTTATGGAAGTTTCATTTGAAATATACCCCCTCATTTTGAGCATGTTGTATGTGTTTATGTTTTTCTTTTAGTGGGTGTGTATTTTTTCCCTTGTTACGACACCATTATATTTTTCTATACTCTTTATTGGGATAGTAGTATTTAGGAATTTTAGTTTCTAGATTCTTATATATCATTATTTTTTCATTGAGGTGGTTTTTTTTACATGTGTATAGATAAATTATGAAAAGGCCTTCCTATGTTTAATTATTCATTTAGTGCTTGTCTCCACCCCTTATCATAAGGAGGTAGGCTTGGGGTAGTCATGGATTGAGACCTGACATCGGTGGAGTTGTGATAGATTGGTATTAGAGAATTTTCATTCCATGGTAAGTAGATAAGATAATTCCACTTAAGGGTTTTAGTTAGGTTTCATGTTGCTAGTGACGTTTTTTTGAGTTTTACTCTTAGTCTATAGATTCCAGTGTGTGTTTTCTTTCTTTTGTATCCATTCACTAGGACTCTGGTAACCTACTTTTGACTCGGTACATTATGACAGTAGTCATCGGAAAAATAAATGTTATATGCATCCTACAAAACTGGTTTTTGGTTTTAATTTCACTACCCCCCTTGAGTCAACTCCCCAGATATACTCTCTGACTATGGTTTCTCTTGAATTCTATTTTAGGATGCCTCTACAATGATATCTAGACTAGGTTCTGCAAAGGGATTGAGATGATGATCTAGATCACAACGAGGATTTAGTGCTTGAAACTTGTTTTGAGACATTACCTATGTGTGGTCATTTGGTTGATCCAATACCTATTGAATAGCTAGTAGTTTTAGATGTTCAGGATGAGGATGTGAATAGGATGAGTGCACTACATGAGTTCTAGAGGCTATGAACTCTGAGGTAATAGGGTGATAATGATCTCCATACAATAAATGACTACACTAAGGAAGTCGATTTTTTTCTCAGAGTGAGAACACCTCCTAATCAGATTGTGGTCCTAGAGAAGATCCTTATACATGGTTAATATGGGAATAGTTGGATTTTAGTGATGAAGTCCAATGATAAGGTGGCACTCACTTGGATATATTATTATAGAATCTATGGTAATAGTTCTACTCATCCATGTTAAAGTCGACACATATGAAGGAGCCTCTAAAACATGGGAAGGGTGTCATGATTTAATAGAAGTAGTCGATGTGGTTCATAGACCTTTCATGTTACTTCTTATATATGGTTCATGATCCAATCATGATATATCAGACATCTGCTAATTGTATTTATAGTGAGGTCATGTAATGTTTGGAATCCTTTCTCCATCACTATTTTGTGGTGGTACTAGATAGGTTTTTCGTTGTAGAGAGCATACAGGCTAAGTGAGAGAGGATGTGGCTTGAGTGACGGTCATGAGGCTGAATTTTCTATAAAATCTTGTAGGAAAATTATGATGCGATTACGATGCAGGAGGAATTCCCAAGCCCTAGTATAGGCTCGTAGGCACCTAGCACCAAATCATGAATGGGGATCTGGTCAATAAAAGGAGAGGGATGTTATTCATATAATGGAAGGGAACATATTGATATATGTTTTCAAACCAATTGTGATATTGAGAAAGAGTAGGTTGATGAGCCTCCCTACTATAGATATATTTTGGATCATGGGGTTTCGTAAGATGGAATACGTTTTGGAGGAGATGGAATAGAAGAAACATGTGGAAGGTTGTTCGAGGTGTTTCCACAACCACTACCAGGTGGTCTATTCTATTATTATGGAGCTAGAGGATGTGAGAAAAGAATGATATAGGCTGTAGTGGCCTATGAAACAGAATCTCTGAGGATGAATAGTGGTACACATCATATACTTCCATCTTTCTATAGTAGTGTTGATAGTCCATGTTTTGATCTATTATTTTCTTTTCATTTAATGAATGTTGTTTTTAAACTGTGAGATGGTGTATTAGTATAACATTGTGTATATTTTTTTGTCATAGGTTCAAAATAATGAGAATGATATATACTTCAACTATAAATACACATTATTTTTATTCGCGTAAAACAATGATGGTGAGTCAGTTCCACACAACGAGGATGTTATCATGTTGGGGTGGATGCGTCTCTCTAACCTAAGTGTTCAAGGATAGGTAATCATTTTACAAGTAGTGAAATATGTCCTAGTAAGATCCAATTGAATGACTGGGTGTCCATTTTTTTGGTCTTTATTACCCTCATGTGCTTGGAATTTGATTTTTATATGAGGTGATCGAGGGGTGTATGGTATAGTTTGACGTAGCTTTGAGCTAATGAGGAAAAGGGAATTTTTCCCCTCCAAGATGTTTTTTTTGTGATGTGGCATAAACCATTTATGTGAGTCACTACCATCCAATGTGGATAGTATTGAGGTTTGGTGGTCAAGTACCTTATACTTGTATGTTATGGTCGATGTTTTTTTGTAGGGTTACTCTCCTCCCAATAATTGAAATGACGTGTGGGGGATGCCAAGTACTTTTTCACTTTATCTTCTCAAGGTGTTATGATTCTACCATAAAATCTTGTTCATTGTTACCCTCACATTATGGGAATCGACTCTTAATTCCAGATTTCTGAGGAGGTCATGGATGAGTCTATATAGGGGCAGATGTGATCTATTGAGATTCTCCTATATCTACATTTGGCCAGCGAGGTGGTGTATTTTCAACAATATGACTGAAGATGTACTGTGTTTCTTAATTCTTTTCCATATATCACATTTAGAGAGACATGTGCTTAGTCATTTCACAATTTATAACTAGTTGGATCATTAAATTAATTTGGTTTGGCCTTGGTTGTTCCCTTGAGTTCATTATTCGAGGTAACATGGAATGCCCAGTTGCGCCCGCTGCTGTGGGAGTTCAAATATAAAGCATATTTTTCTTTTCCTATTCATAGAATTTTTATTTTCAAGGAATAAGAAAATTAATTGTGGTACTGATGTAGTGACTCATATTTTTACCAAAATGACTTTGGAATATTTATAAGAACATTTCTTATACCAAGTGCTTATATGACAACAGAATTTGAGGCCTAAAGAGCCTTATAGTGGTGATATTAAAAATATTAGAAAAATTGAAACACATCTAATGATTCCCTGGGAATTTAAGTAGCTCCCAACAAGATTCTCAGATTTTATTTTTGAGACCGTAATCAAATTTATAAAGATATGTTTTTTATAGAAGTGATATATTGTTTTCTACAATGAGAGTTCTTGGTTGACGTAGAGTTGGTGGGATGTGATGACATGGAATTAATTAATTAAATGAAATTTAGTTAATTCCATAAAACTAATCCCTCTCCTTCAAAATTGAGAACATGAAACTAAAGATTTTATATCCCATATCCTCTCCTCTATCTTTGGTTGTTGGATGAATGTGATCCTAAATTGTACCAATGAATCATTTCAGTTTTATGTTTCTAATGTTGATCATCATTCGCTCGATGAGCATCAAAATTTGGGCATCATTATAAACCCAATGATTTGGTGTTTATCCCTAAAGGTTGGATATTTTTAGTGTTGTTCCTGATCAACATCATTATTCATTATTTTATGGTTTTGGACCCCAAATAAAATTTCTAGAGATCACTTAGACGTAGATATGGAGGGTTTTTGGATAAAAGAGGGTGAATCCATCATCTTTTGAGGTATTTTCCCACTGCAATTAATGTCTACATGGTGGATTTTTTATAGATATGCACATTATAGAACTTCATGTTCAATGAAGTTGAATATTGGTGTCCACATGACATGTATTGGGGTTATACATCATTTATTAACACAATAAATGTGATGATTAGAGATGGATTTGGAATCCGTGTGAAATGTATATGGACATAATAAACTACACAGAGAAAGTACACAGACACAAGAAAACCACACGGACAATTGTGCATTTTTTCTAAACACACCATGTAGTACGGGATACACAGATTATGAAGGACATGGTTGGTTGGACATGTGGAAGAGAAGCAAATATAGGGGATCATAAAAGTTGGAGATGGAATATTCCATCTCTACACATGGTGTACCTCTACATGGCATGGAAAACATTATATATAGGATTCCATACTAGGTGCTTCAGTGAGCTCACACACCATGTGGCCTATTACATGTCAAGTAGTTCTTGGAGATCATCATCCTTTTGTATATTTGTAGATTTAACATAGAATCCATATTGCGAGTATCCTTTATTAATAAGGTTTCCATGTAGAAAGTGATGGTCGCCTCTATTTCAACGTATGTGATATGAGGTGGCATGTATTTATAAATACTGTTGTGCAGCAGTGCTTGAACAATGTTGGATATCAGTGTCGTTCATAAGGGATAGGCTGGGAAAGTTACTCCCCTTTGACATCAGGGTGGGGTTTCCCAAATCTCTCTTAATTGGATGAGCCAGGTACTCCCCACATCATGTGAGTGGGTTCTACAATGTTGGGTAGTTCTTCTAGGGTTGGCACTCCCCTGATATCTTAGAGAATTAGTTCCACGTATCATTCAAGATGTTGGATAGTGCTCCCCTCTTGTGTCAAAGTGCAGTCCCTCTATAATCATGGCCAAATAAAGTAGGTAGACCCCTATAGGACCTAGGTGTGGGTCCTCTATATATGGAGTTGGTAATCCCCTTCCTTTCTATAGTTCGGTTTATCATGACAAGACTTACTGATTGAGTTGACACTCCCCTATCATGTTTGGGTGTGGGTAATCTATCCTTGGAATGGGAACTTCACTATAGATCTAGGGTGTGGACCATAGAAAAGTGTTTTTCCAAAATAGTTTGTTCTCCCTTGTCATACCATATACTGGGTCCTCTAGTCTAGGTTCGTTACACAAATATCATATTAGGGCAGAGGTCCCTCATAGTAATCGAGATGGATGATTAGTACTCCCACGATTGATCTGGATGAATGTCCTCTAGTCACAAAGTATAACTAAAATATTGTACCTAGTCAAGGGACCTTTATCCACCAATTTATACACCCCTATCATCCCAAGGCATGGGTCCTCGCCTATGGAACTGTACTACATAATCTCTACGTAGTAGCGGGGAAAAGGTCCTACCTCAGATTTGTTCTCCCTCATTTGTCGATTATTGTACACAGAGCATGCCACTCAATTATTTTCAAACAATAACTCGTTATTAATTAATTACCCCTCAATATAATGTGGTGTGATCCACTCCACTCATGTGAAAAAGAGGTATCATGGGATGGTTTGAGAGCTAATCCTCCCTTGAATTTTGGGAAGTGGTGAGCTGTGGGTCTGTTTATTATCTATCATTAGAGAGGATTCATGCGACACATTATTGGAGAATTTCACCCTAAACTATGTGTAGTGGTGAGAAGAAATCATCTCCACATGGTATTCTTTGAGATGATTTGGGTTTGAGGTTTTGATGGCGGGACCTCTGGAGCTTGTAACTATAGCTAGGCCAAGTTAATTGTTTCCAAATGAGAATATTTCTTGGGTGGGTGCCTCCTGGGATTGATTAGCTCATAGAGTGTGTAATTTTGGTTTTTTGTTAACATTATAGACTAGAGTAGAATCATATTGAATTCTATGAGGTTAAAACCTCACAATACTTGGATTCTGAGATGAGTATAACTTTTAATTATATGATTCATCGCAATGTTGTTGTAACAACCCATCCCTCGGAGCCCATGCTCTGACTATCGCACACCCTCCTCCCAAAGGCCAGAGGCAGGCAACTAGCGTCGAAGGCATCAACCTACATGAGGGAGGTATTTTCCTCATTACCTGTGTGCACACACACGCACAACCATGGCCCAAAAAACTGAAAGGAGAAAACAATTATACTAAAACTAGTATGAGTGAAATGTACAACTCAAAGCATGTCGAATAGAATACATACCGATCATAAAGGAACTGAAACAACAACAAAAATGATCTCTAATGGCCATCCACAGAAAACCCCACCTGATTATAAGAGTAGTGAGGCTATTGAAAGATGAAGTAGTATGTCATGTTTTCCTGGTTCTATGGGTCCCCACGAGGTCTTATGACAGTATGTCCCTCATCGAAGCATTAATTGATCATGTCTCACTGGGCTCCCGTGGGTCCCGGTCCACCAAGGTCTCTATCGAAGCATCGATCGTCGGCATAGGACACGACACACATGGGTGGGGCCCGTGTAGGGGTGATTAACACAAAAATAATTAGGGAACCCAATGAAAGAAAGACCACAGAACAATCCATAAAGAATTAAATGAAGAAAAAGAAGAAAGTACAAGACATCTCACACCAGGTATATTCTAGGGTAGTGATAGTAGCTTCGCCAGTCACGTCATCAAACTCCTTTACTACTGGGAAACTCTTCCACAATCGAGAATAGTGGGCCTTCCAAGTCTCACATAAGACACTTCCCACTAACCATGAACTATTGTGGTACTCATCTCTGATTTGTACCATTGGTATGCTAGGTAACATAGAGCTGCTCCCCACCGTGGGCCAGTTGGGTCACACAAAGAAGCTTCCCACCTTGGCCGAACTGTGGTACTCCTCCTATCGAGTAACATGGGTCTTCTGGGTCGCATAGAGCCTCTACCCACTATTTGATTTCCAGGTCACATAGAGACACTTCTTGCAAGGCCTTCATCGAGCAGTTTTTAGGTCTCATCCAACCACAGTTTTTTGTACACATCGCACTTGGTAGAACCATTACCCAATCCATTAGTAACATCTCGATGAACACAAAAGTCACTAAAAACATTCCAAAAGATCCGTCTCATCAAGAGGGTCCCACTTCTACAATGGACACATAGTTTGCACAATACAAGCATTTTAGTAAATAGGGATTCAGTTATGATGAGACTCAGTTCGACCTGGTCAGACTGACCCGACCAACCTGGCTTGGTGGTCCCACATACACCGGTTTAATTATATGGACTTGACCTGACTTGGTTTAGTTAGGGGTTTGTCTGGTATGGACTAGCCATTGGGAATTGAAAATAATCCTCCATGGACATGGCTCGGTTTGGACAAGGGTCGAGACCACCGGTTCGCTTGGCTACCTGGTCTAGTTCGACCCAACTCGAACGACACGGGTTTGGCCGGACAGTATGGGTCTAACATGCTAGGTGCACTTATGGCCCGCTAACATGAGTCTAGTATGCTTGTGCATTTCCAGCCCACTGGGCTGGGGGTGCGGCCCACTAGACTTAGCAGTGTCCCCCAGATGTGCGGAACAGTGATGCGCTGCCCAGCCGGGACATGGAAGTCGAGCCTCGTCCGGCTCCAGTTGGCACTGTGAATGCAGGGCCACTCCATCTATGGTTGAATGACCGTGTCCCACATTGCCCAAGTGGCCCGGACGTAGGACACCCCCTCCAAGCAGCACCCGCCTTATGTCACACCTTCCGTCGCGGCATGCTGAATGGCATGTCACCATCCTCTAGCGCGATGGGTGAGGGACAACCGGCTCAACTTCTTCCGCAGTGCATGTTGGTGCCACCCCATTCACACGACTAGCATGGTCCGGCTGCCGTCACTGATTTTTGGTACTGTTGTGCCTGTTGCACATTTTGTGGGCTACTAAAGTAGCTCTGGTGGTCTATCTTCTGATCCGTCTGTGCCTACAGACCCCTCAGATTTCCGTGATCCCTGCATAGGCCCTAGAAGTGAATATCCACCACCTCGAGAATGTGGCTGCAAATAACACATTATAGGAGGTACTCTAGTATTGCTCGTGTCATCTCAGGCCTTTTGTGTTAGAGGTTTTAATGGGGGTGGGGGGGTTGGGGATTGAATTTCAACCATTTCATGAAAGGGTTGAGCTCCGGATAGTAAATCCCCAAGAAACGCCAACCAACCACAAAAAAACATGAATCACTGATCAAACTATTCGTGGGCTGATTCGTATTCATTGTTTATAGAAAAGTATGTTTGGAGATAAACTTTGAAATAAAAATAAAACTTGTACCTCTTTGACGTTCGATGACGAAATCTTCATCCTCGAGAGTTCAAGGAGTAAACATTATCACTTCCGACTCCATTCTTTGAGGTTCGTTGAAGTAGTTGAAGTATCACCAAAATTATTCATCATTCTTCATTTGAGATGAATTCTGTTAGAGATTCGCCAGAGAGTCTCTATGGTTTATCTCTATCGTCTGCAATGTACCAAATAATTAAAGGAAACATGCCCCAACATTTCAGTTATGCTGTGACATCACGTCGTTACGTTGTTTCATTTATTAAAAAGTGTCGCTCTTATGCTCCCCTTATTACACTGTTACCCTACATGATATGAGCCATTAATGTGCTTCATTAATATGCATCGTCGCTACTTCTTCACCACACTGCAGCACAACTGTCTTTTGTGAAACGGATGATAAAGAATATAAAATAACATTTTCTAGTAATTTTATTATGTTTCTAAAAATATATGAAAATAAAATTTTGTGTTTGGCCGTTTCCATATCACTTTAAGTCAATTCTAGTAGAATATCGACATTCGGAATTCAACTGTGTCCTCAGATTCTTGATCCGAGCACCTATTTGAAAGTTAGAGAAAACCCACTCGCGTGTTTACTAAATAGACCACAAAAAAGTTTAAAATTACTATCTAGGCTCCTCAAGTATCTGAATCCTGTTCTTTTAGAGCACACAGTCTAAGAATAATTCCATATAATTAACAAACAATTAAAAGGAATTTCTGCTACATTACATTCTCCCAACCTTAGTTATTTGAATCCCCAAAATTGGAAACAATAACTAAAAAAAATAGATATGGGTATTGAGCACGAATATGAACCTCTCACTCCTATGTTCTCCCCTTAAGATTCTTGTGCTTACACCGAACTCACATCAAAGGAATCGACCACCAACATAGGACCCGCTCATATCAATCCTCTATATCCACCAGGAACTCAGCAAACGTCGCCCTATCATCAATGTGCAGCTCTCCCCAGTCAATGATGTGCGATGGATCATGGACATACCTCCTCTGCTGCGACACATGGAAAACATCATGATTCCATTTCATATTTGGGGGAAGGGATTAGAGTAATGAATCCTCCCCAACTCTATTAGGATTTGAAAGGGTCTGATGGACCTTAGAGATAACTTTCACCCCAGCCAAATCTCTATAACCCTCATTGTGGTGGGACTCAAAGGAACACATGTTCTCCCTCCTCAAAATCCAAGGGTCTCCCTCTCATGTTATCATAATACTTCTTCCTACTATGTGAATTCCTCATCTACTCTATGATGATCTTCACCTTCTCGCCGGTAGCCCGTACCAACTACGGACCAAATAATGCCGACTCCCCTGGGTTTTTCCAACATAAGGGTGATCTGCAAGGCCACTCGTTCATGTCCTCGATTGGTGAAATGCTAATGGTAGAGTGGTAGAAATTTATTTACACGAACTCCACCAGTGTTAAGTGGTCATCCCAAATATGAAAAAATTCAAGCACACAAGAATTAAGCATGTCATCCAGGGTTTGTAAGGTATTCTTCTTATGACCATCTTTCTGGGGATAAAAAGCTATACTCAATTGTAGCTGTGTCCTGAAAGCCTCTAGTAATACCTTCCACAATCGGGATGTAAAGAGGGAATCATGATCTGATAAAATCATCGAGGCAATCCCATGAAGCTGCATTGTCTCCTTGATGTAGAGGCGTCCCAATCACTTTATCGGTCCCTACTCTCATATGGGTACGAATTGAGCATACTTGGTGAGTCGGTCCATGATCACCCAAATAGAATCATGGCCTCTAGACGTATGTTGTTACCCTACCACATAGTCTATTGAGATACCATCCCACTTCCACTCTAATACCTCCAGTGGCTGGGCCAAGCCTAATAGAACCCGATCTTCGGCCATCACTTGCTGACAAGTGAGGAATCTAGAAACAAAGTTGGCCACCAAATTATTCATCCCTAGCCACATGTTCTGACATTAGAGATCCTGGTACATTTTTTCCACTCCAGGATGTACCGCCAAAGGGGACGTATGGAACTCCCTCAACACCTCCTCCTGCAACATCACCGGTACTATGGTTTACCCACTAAAAAGGATGGAATTCCCCCCCCCCCCTATATAAAATCCATCATGAGCGTGTCCTGAGGATAATGATGCACATAGGGCCTCACAGTCAACATCCATCAACTGTGCATCCCTAACTGGCAGTAAGAGTGGGGGATTAACAATCAACAACTTAAGGTATATGCCTTCTCCATCAACTGAACAAGATTTATGCATCATGGATAACTTCTTGGTTTCCTCACTCGGCAGCTGTAAACTGGTCCTCCTGATGAGCGCATCTTCCACCATGTACCCCTTCCTAATATTATCGACTATCTTAATGTTACAGTACTAGAGAAACTGTATTCATCACCGATGTCTCAGGTTCATTTCCTTCTGCGTGAATATATACCCGGTTTTGGTAAAGCTAGAAGATCCAGTTCTCAAGGGCCCCAAACATATCTTAGAAAGTAGTCACACCAAAAAGAATCACCAGGAACTCATATTGGATGCACCGGCACCTAAAGGTTGTCTTCGGTATACCCTCATCCCATACCTAAATCTGGTGATAGCCTGATCTATGATCTATCTTTGAGAACCACAACACTCCATTCATTAGGTCGAAGTGGTTATCTATTCTAGGTAGTGGAAACTTATTATTCACAGTCACTTGGTTCAGGCGCTGGAAATCTACGCAAAACCTCAAAATCTCGTATTCCTTTTGGAAAAAATCATCGGGGCTACTCATGGAGAAATGTTGGGCCTTTTGTACCCCTTTTCATGCAGGTCCTCATGTTGTACCCTCAAATCACAAAGATATGTGGGAGCCATCTGATATTCCAGGGTGAATATCCGTGTCTTACCATAGTACATGTCAATGAAAATGTCTACCTCCTTGCTAGGAGGTTGTCCCAGAACATCATAAGGAAAAATAACCTCTTACTCATCCACCACTACAAGGATGCTTGGAATCCTTTCATACAGTGCACTGAGGGTGAAGCTAGCCAACTAGTGAGTGATCATCTGTACTCTACTCTGAGAGATTCTGTCATGCGTTGAAAGGGTTTACTTCTCACTAGTGAAGGAAAACCCGGTCTCATATCCATGAACACACCGCACTATTCACCTAAAATAGTAGTTTTGAGCATGGACTGTGGATAACCAGTCCATACCCATGATGATGTTTTAAGGCCTCAACACCACTACTAAGAGATCTCAGTCAAATATCTCACCTCCTAGAATGAGGTCACACTGCCGACAATAGTGAGTAATCATCGTGACATCTCGCATAGGAGTATCTAGCTATAATAATTGACCCAACAACTCCAACATAATCCTTGAGGTCTGAACGAGAGTCATGGAAATGAAGAAGTTACTAGTATTTGTGACTATAAGTACTAGAAATATGGTGGATAATAAACATATTACTCCTCTGGTCATCTCTGGAGTGTCATGGTCATAAGACACTTCTTTTTTGGATCTGAGCTCTCCCATGCCTGCCAACTTCTAGAGGTCGGGTTGGACCACATGGGAGTGGTGGTGGTGACACCTCAAACCGCCGCACTCCACCTTCCACTCAGCTAGATCCCTTGACACCTCTACCACCCTTCAGACCTCCGTGCTAGAACTGTTGCCCTTACCTCGGCAGACCCTTGACCATCTGTTTGTCATATGTACGGTGGATTAGGTAGTCGCATTCCATGTGTCCCTGGATTTTGCATGCAAAACACTACCTGGCTACCTATGGGATCCCCCAGTACTGGGAGCCCTGCACTACCAAGCATGAGTCCTGGGGTTGGCCTTTGAAAGAACTGTCCTTCTTGGGCCCACATGTCTGCTATCTGCTACCTGTTGAAGACTCCAGCACCTGGGGTTTTCTGGAGGCTCTAGTTTTTTTTGCCTTCTCCACTAAGAAGATCTCAACATTAAGGGCTCAATTTATCACCCTATCATGAGTAAGGATGCTGAGAGATAGTACTGATACCTCGATCTCCGAACTCAGTCCCTGGTCAAAGGCTCGAGCCCTGAAGAAAGGGCCTCACACCATGTATGTGGTGTAGTGAGATAACTCAGTGAACCTCACTGAGTACTCAAATACCATATTTATACCCTACTGAAGGTGAATAAGCACTTGAATGTTAAATTATTTCAAGTCCATGGGGAAATACTCCTTGCATAAAAGTGGCTCAAAGACGAACTAGGCAGGGTCGCCTCATCATGTGTCAGGGTGGCTAAACTCCATCGTATTTCTGATGATCCCTATAGATGGATTTCTTCTATGATCACAATCTGGTCAGGCGGTGTCTTCACTAATTAGAAGTACTATGTCACAACCTTCATCCATTCCTCAGTAACTTGAGGATTTATCTCTCCCCTAAAACTAGGAGGTATTTGTCTCTAAACATCATGTAGGGAACTTATCCTAGAAAATTTCTCTACCAAAATAGCTGATAGTAGACACTGACCATCAGGTGGTGGTAGCTCTAGTTCACCACCCGTTGGGTTCATCTCTAGAACTAGTCTCTGAATGGATGCCATGTCATTAGGTTCGATTTCCTCCCAACCACGTATTGGGACCAGGGATGGTTGTCCTCATAGAGGAATCATGAGATAGATCAATATGTACCATGGATATAAGATTATACCTAGTGAGTTGTATTTTATTCAAAATAACATAAGAATACACTTATGAAAAAAATATTTTCATCTATTAAGCCAAAAATCAAAATTCAAGGTCCCGGTGTATGGATACGTTAACCGCCACACCAACACTAGACTCCCTAAATCTGAAAGTCAGACTCGTAACACCTAACAATGTTCCCCAAGACGAAAAAAAGACTCCCGGTCTTTGTGGTAGGACTAACCTCCCTATGATACCACTTTTTCACAACTCATCCACTAGGGACCATGTTTTGACTACCCCAAGCCTGCCTCCCAAAGGCCAGCGGCTAGAAACTTGATTTGAAGGCGTCAGCCTGCTAGTGGGAGGCATTTTTCTAAGTACCTATACACACACACACATTCCCAACCACATCCCAACACACTGAAAGTGAAAAAAAAGTATACTAAAACCAGACCGAGTATAAGGTATAGCTAAAATCATGTGGGCCAAAATAAAAACACATCAATGAAATAGTAAAGAACAAAAAGGATCTCTAAAGGCCATCTTCGTAAAACCCCACAAGATAATATGAGTAGTGAGGAAAATAGAAGCCAAATTAGTATGTATTTTTCTCCTGGTATGACTGGGCCCCACGTGGTTCTTGAATACCATGAAAATGATCTAAGCGTCGATCGATCATGTCTCACTGGGATACACCGAGTCCTGGTCCCCCAAGGGCTCTATTGAAGCATCGATCATTTTCATGAGACATGACACGCATGGGAGGGGCCCATGTAGGGGTGAGTAACACAAAACATATTAGGGAATCCAAAATGAAAAATAATGACCCCAAAATAATTACCAAAGCATAGCATGAAGTGAAATCACATATCACAAGGCATCTGACACTAGGTATATTCTCAGGTACTGGTAGTAGCTTCATCAATCACATCATCGAACACCTAATCTACTAGAGAAATTATCCCCTATCGAGTACAATGGTCTTGCCGGGTCACACAGAAGATGCTTCCCATGAAACTTGGACTGTTATGGTACTTGTACCTGACGAGTACCCTGACTATGATAGGTAACACAGAGCCGCACACCACCATGTGCCTACTGGGTAAAATAGAGCCGCTTCCCACTTTGGATGAACTGAGGTACTCCTCATGTCGAGTACCATGGGTCTATAGGGTCACCCATAGCCAGTCACCACCATGGGCATGTGGAGTATAACATAGCTTCTTCCCACCGGGCCGTCGTTGAGCAGTGTTGAGGTCTCATCCAACCACAAGGTTTTGTACATAGTTCACTTGGGAGAACCACTCATCAAGACATTATTCAATCTCTAAGTCCATGAAAGTCATCAAAAATCACGAAGAGTTATTCTACTCATCAAGAGGGTCTAAATACTGCAAACATTATGTCAATCAGATGCAAGATTTTCATGATTCACACGTTTTACTAAACAGGGGTCTGATTGTGGCTAGATGTTTTATGACCTAGTTAGACCGACCAGACCAACCAGGCCTAGGGGTTCCACATACCCAAAATTAATTAGAAAGACTTGACCTGACCTAGTATTGGTTAGGTTCGGTCTATTCTGGGCTGGCCAATGAGCCATACCAAATAAGCCTCACTGGACCCTACCTAGTTTGGCCAAGGGTCGTTCCCTCTGGGTTGCCCAAAGATCCAGTCAAGTCCGACCCATCCTGAAGGGCATTGGTCCAGCCTACATGCGAGGGTATGGGCTGTCTATGGAGATCCGGACTGCTGGTAATGAACTACCATCCTTAGCCCGGTCAACCAGGTAGGAGACCCAGGGGGTATTTCCCAGCTATGTCATAGTAGCCGAGTCTGTTCTGCATCCAGCTGGCCCTAGGAACATGGTCCCCCTCTAGCTTCAGTCGATGAACCACGACCTACACTGCACGGGTGGCCTAGACACATGCCACCCATCAACCTTGAACCCTCTTGGCACCACAACTCCTGTTGCTATGACACGCCGACAAGACACCCCCCATCCTCCAACGTGACTAGCGAGGGTCTCCGCCTCGCCTGCTACCATAGTGCTAGTTGGCACATCCCCCTTCACGCTACCATAATGGGCCGGTGGTGTCGCGGGCCACCGGTGTTTCTCCAGGGATTTGTTTTCAAAAACACTTATGCTTACAAACCTCTCGAGTCGCCGCCATCCTTGTTGAGGCCTCTGAATTAAATTTCCTCTACTTTGAGAATGCGAAAAATAGTAATGCACATGTGGAGGTTCTCGGGCCTTGTTCTTGTTGGCCCTAGCCATCAGTGTTAGTGGTTTAAATCAAGGGGAGGTTCAGGTACTGAAGTTCAACCATTTCATGCAAGGTTTGAATCCCAAATAATAAATTCCCATGAAATGTCACACTCCCACATAAATGCATGAGTCACGGATCAAGCTATTCATGGGTGGATCTGTGTTTGTAATTTCTATTAAAAGACGAGTAGGGGAGAACTTTGAAATTAAAATTTCACCCCTACCACTTTGATGATATATGCCAAAAGGTTCATCTGCAATAGTTCAAGGCATCAATGTCGTAACATCTGACTTTGTTCTTTGAGGTTCGTTGAAGTCAGTGAAGTCTCACCAACGATTTTTGTCATTATTTGTTGGAGAGGAATCCCATTGGAGATTTTTTAGAGAGTCTCCATAGATTAAATCTATTATCTTCAACGTGCCTAACAACTTAAGGAAACATGTTGTAGAGTTCCAATTATGTTTTTACATTGCATATATATGCTGTTTCATTTATGAAACAACTCCAATGTTACACTCCCTTTATTGCATCATTACACTGTATGATACAATCCATTAACGAGCCTCATTAATAAACCCCATTGTTGCTTCATCGCTCCACCACAATGTAACCATCTGTTAACAAATGCAATGAAATATAAAATAACTTCTTTTTGTTATTTTATTATTTTTCTAAAAAATTCTGAAAATAAACTTTTCTGTTCGGCCCATGCCAACAGAAGTTAAGTCCGGTCAAGGAGAATCCTGGTGTTCTTAATTCAATGGTTTCATTAAATTTTTTATCTAAGAAATTTATTTAATTTTATAAAAACTGACATGAACTTTTACTGAATATACCTTAAAAACAGATCAAAATTCCGTTCCGGGCTCTCCGTGCCTCGGAATCACCTTCCGTCAGAGCGCACAGACTCATAATAATTCTATATAAATAAATAAATAATTACATGGAATTTATGATACATTAAATTTTTGACATTTCTAGGTTGACACCCTTTATGGACTGTGTTGACCATCCATTTGCACCCAAGGATGGTTTGAGATGAACTTTCTCTCTCAATTGAAATCCCACTAGTTATGTCGAATGGAACATTTCATTACAATTTATCCATCTCACTTTTGGGTTTTTGGGAGCCTACATTGTTTTTTATACTCACCCAATCACGAGATTTACCCACATATGTTTTTTCTTTTCTAGACAATAGGCCTTTTTAAAGAGTCTATGGAGGACCCGAGGAAGGCAATGCATTGTGAGCTATAATGACCAAGGTTTTTATTAGAAATAGGATGAATATCATTCCCGTAGTATCATTTGACGTCAATATCCTCCATCTATGTAGTTTTTAATATTTTAAAATTTTCATTTTGTTGTCTTCTGGGTTTCCTTTATTTGAGTTAAGTAATATTTGTTATACTCTGGTTTGGGATAGTTGCATGCAGGAATTTTCATTTTTTCTTTGTAAATATATACATTGTTTCATTGAGGTGTTTTTAAGTGATTTCATTGATGTACATTAATAAAATACATACTTGATTTTTGTTATTCCATTGGTTCTTATCACAACCCATGGCCTATAGAGGAGGTCCTGGGGAAGTCACAGTTTTATCCCCTATTTGGTTTGGGTCATAAAACAATAAAATACCAACATGGATCCAATGAGACAAATAGTTTTTGATTATGAGATCAGATAAATAATTAAAGGAAAATTATAATTTAGAAAATAAAAGGATCTCCCAATCAGTTGATTCTATCTGTAGGAGGAAGTTGAAGAATTATTTGATGAAACAAGAAATAAAAGTGGAATTTTTAGAAATTAATTGAATTTTTAAGGGTCTATGGTTAAGGCATAGTGTTCGACAAACCGTGCACCAGCCATGAACACATTTCTATAGGAAGGGGACCCTGCATGTTTCCTTACATGGTTTGTCTAATTATGATGAACCCATGAAAAACTCCTTTTACGAATATAAAAACATGGTTTCGGGTCCATATTCTCAAACAATCACGGTTTATGTATACTATTTATGCTACCCCATTCTATCACTAACATATCAAATGATTTATTAAATTATTATTCCTACCCTAGAAATTTTACAGTAGCCCTAAGATTGGACTCCCCCCCATAAGTTAGGGTCTATGTTCTAAAATTGCACCAGCCACCCATAACACAACTAAGACATCAAAGGGTGTTCGTATTAGTCCATATTTAAACATTTAAAAGGAAAATTGAATGAAATTATAGAATATATACCTCAATAAAAAACTGGGTTCTTACTCACAACTTATTATATCATGGTTATACTTCATCGACTATTATAGAGATTGTAAATAATAGATTTTAAAATTCAATTATTTTCCACATAAATTAGTATGCTGATAATTTTATTATACCATAATATTTTTTAATGGATCTTAAGAGATTAAAATTTACTATTAATAAATATTATATTTATTTTCGTAGAAAATTATAGAGGTCATTAATTTTTAGTTCAATTTTTTAAAATAAATATTTATATACACAGTAAATGGAGAACACATGATGTGATTTTGTTACATGTATTGTTTCATAATGATCATGATTAGTTAAAATGGAGAAATTATTTGTGGTTTAAAAATTAAAATATAGAAATAATTTTATTATAATAATGTTTGAAAGAAAATAAAATTAATATGAAAGTGAATGTAATATTATGTACGATATTGTATATGTTTATATATTTTTGAAATATGGATTTTTTTCTCAAAAAAGAATTTAATTATTATATTAATGAGTAGAAGGAATAAGAAATTATAAACATTATCTCCATAATATAAAACATACCAACTAAAATATAGTGTAAAAATTCATTGGGAAATATTATGATCAAAAGGTAGAAAAATTTTCAATTCAATAAATTCATCCGCCTTTCATCTGAACAAATGGAATTTGAGTAGTTCTTAAATAGTAGTATATGACGAATAATCACTAATACATATTAGATATTGATAAGGGGAATTAAATGTTTTTATATGAATGAAATTTTTGTAAATATAGTTTCGTAACTAGAATAATAATTAGATACCATAAGGGATTATGGAAGGAATTTCATTCGTATAGTTGTAGTATAAATAGAAGGATTTTTAATTGAATACTAGATTACAAAGTAACCTAAATCAACTTATTCTAATTAATAAAAAATAAGATATTTTTTTATTATCATGTATGATAACATCTCATTTATTTTTTCATGAAATATTCATTGGGATTGGAGGTGTCAGAAATGTGATCATATGGTTAATGTTAATAACCAATAATAATTATAAAGGGTGGGACCTTAGAAATATCCATGAATCATCAATAAATCATTAAAAATTAATGTTTTTGGTGAATGGTTCATAACTTTGGAGAAAAACATGGAATATCCAATTTTTCAGAACCATGTAAAACAAGTGATTTTAATGTTCCATAACTTATTTAAAATTTCCATGTCACAAGATATTAATGAATGTTGATTAGCCATTGAAATTTTTTAGAAAAGGTGATTATCACATAAATATATAATTGTATCAATAAATCCTTACAATAGTAAAATATGTGACCCATACAATTAATATTCCATTATTGGTTAAATAAGTGAGGAATTTCATAAATAGTGCTTATATTACAATGTAGTATATACCGTGACTCCCCCATAGAGTATATTTGAACTATGTTCCTTATGGACTTAGAAGTTATTTACATATAGAAAATTATAAATATATGAAAATTTTAAATCTAAAATAATATCTAATTATTAATATATTTAAAAATTAATATCTGATAAAATTAAATTCATCATGGCATTGTGATATGCGTATAACCATCTCCAATATATCCCCAAAATGGATTTTAAATTTGTTTTTCAGTTTAATATATTATAATATCAACCAATATTAAATATTATAACAGTAATTGATTGTGTAAAATTAATAAAAGGTATAGTAAAAAATATATTCATAGTTTCCTCAAATGTTCGATTTCTAAGTCTTGGACATTCTATTAGAATCATGGATCTCTGAGGATTATTAAAAAAATAACCACATAAAATATTATGTACATAATAAATCCACTAGATAAAAATAAAAATAATAAATTATTAATAATAAATTACCATTTTCCCCTATTAATTTACAATACACATGAAATAAAAATAGAAACCTTATTGTTATAAATTTCTTTATCATGGTTTTTATGTGTTAGTTTAAACCTAAGTACTCAAGGCCATATCATGTATTGAAATATTGATCGCATCATCAATTAAATTTTAAAAACTCAATAAATTATTATCATATAAATAACTTATTTTTTTTAAAACCAAATAATTATAAAGAATCTATTTTATTATGAAATATTTCCTTATAATAAATTTATAAAATTTTATTTTTAACAATTAATGATTGTATTAAATGATTTTTAATAACTAATTTGAAGGGTTTCCATGCATGTTTAAAAATTCATCCACATAAAATTAATTTTTTGATTTGTGGATCCATAATAGTATTATTACAAAATATATATATTTTATATTGAAATTTATATATTTAGATGAAACTAAATTTTTATAGAATATTTTCTCATCTGGGAAATTTATGATCCAATCACTTGTCATTTTGAAAATATAATCTTATATCTAATATAAATTGGAATATATATATATATATATATAAAATACCATAAGTATTCTTTGAATATCATTCTTTATACCATTGGTAATAATGTGAGGTAATCAACTAATATGAATCAACCATTCATGATTTTATATGTATCACTGTGACATTACCTAATAAAAACATTGTATAATATTGGTAGAAGTGTATATTAATATCTCTCTATTTATTGGGATTTTTTTAAATGAAACAAAATCTAACAATAATACATGTGATATATTTTTATTCAATTTATATATATTATTGATGATATGTTTATTAAAAAATGTATATTAAATTTTATTTTAATCTAAATGAAAACATTATGTCACATATCAATCAAATAAATATGTATTTTTTATGTTATAATGCTTCTTCATGTAATATTATTTATTAAAATAAAAAAATTATATATTTTAATTGTTAGTAACATATGTATTTTGGACCAATAAATAAATCCAAATTAGCTAGTATTTTAATTTTTCAATCATAATATATTTATGATTTCTCCATAAAATTAATATATTCACTTATCTTATTAATAGATAGATATTATACCAGGGAGAACATTAATAAAAAATAGTTAGGATTCCATTAACTCATTTGTTTATTTGGAAAACAACTTCTTTTATCTTATAATATATATCACTTTATTATATATTATTTGACAAATGAAAATACAACTTTTTATATAAATTGTGAATTAAATAAATATTATTGTCTTATTAATACACTTAATATGCAACCCTCCAACCTAAAATATTTTTCGTAGTACATCTAATTCAAATAAAAAGAGTAGTATCAAGAAATAATTTATTTCTCCCATTAAAAACAAATTTGGTATAATAAACAGAATGATGACCATACTATGAATAGTATTTTGTAATATAATATTTTTTCATAATATATCTCAAAATATAAGATGTATAAAGGTGACATTGATAATACTACTTTATGTATCAATTACTGATTCACATATAAAAACATGTTAGTCAAGTATTATTGAAATAGAGTTTTAGTCAAACCTTATTATATCTACCGAAGTGAAAAATATTTAATCTTATATAACTCATATTTGAAAAAATATATGTTGATAATTCAATTGTATTCATACCAATTAGTGAACAAATATCACATTATACTTCACCAAGAGCAAATACATGATCATTACTATCATTCTTCTATTTAAATGAATGGTTAAACACATGTAATATGATCGTGTGCCCATAAAAACAATAAAACATGATAGGTAAAATAATACAAAGAAATATTTAACAATTAAACATCCTATTGGAATGATATACATCATATTTATTTTTGATATCAAAATGTGTGAACATTATGAGAATAAATGTCAATTCATATGATCCGATGAAACATGATAGTCAAACAACAATTGTGTCTTCCACAATATATTTTTTAGGATCACATGACATTGTTTTATGAATATAATCATAGAATATTATATTTTTCATTACATTAGGAAAATATTATATCCTATTAATTTGATGAATACTATAATGAATTTTTAATAGGGAGAAAAATATATTGTCAGTATGTTTAAACAATATGAAATCCATAAATGGAATGTGTTTTCTAGTAATGAAATTTTTAGGGAAATGAATTTATTCCCTCTGTCTATTACATTGACCAGAATGATAACATTTAAAATCATGATATCATTTCTCCTTACAAAAATTCCCAATAGATTATTTTTTTAAAATATATTAATATTTCATATATGAATACCATGAATGTTTTGATATATTTGTATTTTTATAAAATTTTCCAATATATGTTCCTTTTATCATTTCTTTCTAATTACAAAATAATTTTGTAATGTTGATACGTAGAAAACCTAATCTATTTTAAATGTATCATTTTTAACCTCCAAAACTATTTCATCGATATCTCTTTATAAAATATACATATCTACAATAAATTAATAGCACATTCTGATTATTTTATTTTATACCCATTGAATATCATCCTAATTTACTATCATATAAGATGAAATATATGATATATCTAAATAAAAAAGAAAAATTTAGTCTACACAATTTTTATTACATTTGAAAAATAATGTCATCCAATATTGATTGAGTTTTTTATATTTAATTAACATATATATATATATATACTCTATTCCTGTAACCTCTTAGGTCAAATAATAGAATCTTATGATATGAATATATGATAATTTATATTAATAATTAAATAAAAATATATAATTCAAAAATATATTTCTTTAAGATGAAATAAAATATTTATAGAATAAATTAACTTGAAAATATATAAAAAAGTATCATATGACCTTCTCATTAACCATATTGAAAATAGAATTCTTACATTCCTTTCAAATGAAATGAAATTTTATTACAGTATTATTATATATGAAACATACCAAATTTTAATTCATAAATTAATAGAACATTTTATTTTTAAACTAAATATCAAAATCATGGGTTTTTATATAATATGGAATTCAATTATAATTAATAATATAAATTGTTGAAAAGACCTCAATAATGTTAATTTATTCACTATCCATCGATCCTTTAACATACAATCATGAATTATAAGAATATAAATTACAATTCACATATATTTCATTTATGAATATCCATTTTAACTGAATAGGATCTCCATAATTGAGGGTACAAAAAATCAGACTATATTTTAGTACATTAAAACTATATATATTGTTAATTTATCTTAAAAATCATCATTCTCTATGTTATTTACTTTTCAATATAGGATGGGTGTCTTCTATCCTTGATGAATAGTATTTCACTTTTCTCAGTGACAAGAAAACTACAAATATATAGTTTTCCAACCTAACTACTTTATTTACATAGTATACATGTCTAAAGAACAACTTATTCTATAATCTTCTTTGTGTTTTTCTTCTTATCCACATCTTATGAATGGTTATATATATGTTAAGTAACTTCCTTTTTTATTCCAGAATATTTTTTATATATATGATTAAATTACAGAAATAGGGATTTTATATCTAAAATTATTTTTAATTTTAATTGATTTTTCTGTAATGTATGATTTTATATGCATGATTCCATATATAAATTCAATTTATGTATTTTTAAGAGAGTCAATGTCATTAAATGAACATAGAAAATAAATTTCATTCTTATACACAGGTATGTGATATAATCAGTTTCTTCCCATAAAACAACTCCTATAGGATTCTATATATAAACTTTGTTGTAAAAATATAAAGTGTATCGGCCCCAATATGAAATATATATTATTAAAATTAATAACATATTATTATTATGGATTTTCATCAATCATTACATGTGTTAAAAGCCGTTCTTTCAAATTTTATTAACAAATATCCATTAAAGTGTATATAGAGGTGCGAGTTGGGATATTATCTCATACTAAATTAAATAATGAATGAAGTCTTAGATATTATATTCTTTTAATGAACCTTCAATAGATTCATTATTTTCATCCAATTTATTATTTTATTTACTTCAATAGTCCTTAATAATTTCAATGGAATCATATTTATTCCTCACCATGTAAATATAGACCTACTTACTGATGATATTTTGAAAATACAGAAATATGTTATTCAACCCCAATATTCAACTTCTAATGTTCCACATGTATTTTGGTTAAAAAAATTATACTATGTATAAATATTTCATGAAATCAAAAAGGTGATCAAGTGACTTTTTCTTGTACTGAATATTGACTCATATAGTATGGGTACATTTTTTTTTCTTTTCTTTTTATTCATTGAATAATTAATCAAATGTTATTATAGATATAATATGGATAAATTTATGGGGACCATAGGAGAGTGTGGGTTTTGGTTTTACACTATGTATCCAATGTAGGGGTACTTTCTAAATTTTAATATATGGTTTACAATAGTTCCCTTGAGATTATCCACTAGCTGCATGATATCCATGTATCATGTACAAAAAAATGCCATGATTTTTATTGGAAGGATATTATGGTCATTTAAACTCATAAATATTGACCCTCATAAACAATTTTTTTATTTTCTTCAATTAATACTATGTATCACTAATATAAGAGTTCTACATCTATCTATTTCCTCCCTAATTCATTACACTATTAAGCTGATATGGGTGAAATACTAATTTTTTAAGTGTTTAAATATGGTAAGAATATTTTGTGGGTGTTCCACTATTCTCCTTCCAAAGTTTTGTTTATATTTATTGTAATAAAATTACAAAAGCACTTACTATTACTTTTGAAAATAAATAACATTGACTATTTTTTTTCATAATTTTATTAAACACTACATCCATCAATGAATCAAAGGTGCGACTAGGATTTTTATTTATTTTATTTAAATACATATAGATCTTATATCAAGGTAAATCACAATTAAGATATTGTAGTCTCTAATATGATGATAACCTCATATCCTTTTTAATAATGAATTACAATGATAAAAATTTGGGTGGGTGACCGTTTAATCCCATACAAGAGATGTATATTGGGTAGTAGGGGAATAGAATTGAGTGAAAATAAATGAAAATAGCTTCATTTCCAATGAATTATATTTTTCATAGAAAATAAACTAAAAATTATTATTATTTACACATATAATGTTTCTTTCATAAATATATTATTACTAGTTTTCCATGAATTAGTTTATTTATCATGGAATTCCTAGTAATGTTTATGTAAAATGTTATTTTTATTTTTTAACTATATTAACTCTTAATTTTTAAATTACCTACCCAGTATTTTATAAAATTTATATCTATTCACGTAATACATCTATGTAATGATGTTCATGGATTGAATC
This sequence comes from Viscum album, assembly GCA_963277665.1. Taxonomy (NCBI): domain Eukaryota; kingdom Viridiplantae; phylum Streptophyta; class Magnoliopsida; order Santalales; family Viscaceae; genus Viscum; species Viscum album. The sequence continues at coordinate 651,979,330 of OY728119.1, forward strand.
GTGTGATAATGGTAAAATTATTATACATATATATGGTAATTAATTTAATAAATTAAGAAATATTAAAAGAATATAATTTCATATTTTTAAATTATACCTTCAATATTTGACAATATTAGAGAATGGATACAAAAATTTACTATTATATATATTCCACATCTATTTTTGGGATTATTCTTATAAAACTCTATCAATAATTTGGTATGTTTAATGATGATCCATGACAATGTTTATGTAATGAGATTATATTATGAATAGGTATTTGTAACATCCTATGATTTTGTTAATAATGTGTTTCTAAAAACATAATCTATTTGATATCATTCATTACTCGTAGTAAAATTTAAATATTAGACTACACAAAAAACCGGGTTACCATACATTACTTGTGACATTGAGTTTTAACAAAAATGTGATAAATTGTTAATATAATCATTGAAATGAGAAAGTTATAAAATATCCATTGAACATAAGGATACGAAGAGAAATAACTATATTTTAAATATTATTTTTAGTGATATTATATATTGAAAAATTATTTATGATGTTGTACATTATTTTCATGAGAATCATTATATGATTCAAAAAAAATACTATTTTATGAAAAAATGGTTTTTATTTATTTCTTTTTATGGTAAATATTTTACGTAATTACAGAAAATTGAATAAAATTAATGTTTTAAAATAAAAATCATTTTTGAAATCATCATGTAAAAATATCCTTAGGGTGAAGTTTTCTAATTTCATTGTTAAGTTTCATTTTTTCATAAATAATGAAAAATATTGAATTTTAATTGAGAACATCATTTTTGAGTAATATATATAAATATATATATATTGTTGGTTGGAGTGGAATCTCAATAGGGTGTGAATTGAGTTCCTACATAAAATTTCTATTAAGAACCTTATTATAAAAGGATCCCCCAAATTTGAAACGACCTAGTTAATTAAGGTAGTAGAGATGTAAATGATAATTTTGTAAAAAGGATTCTTAAAGGGTGATTAATCCTCAGTTGAATCAGTGTAAAACACCTACTTGACTATGGAAACAAGTTTAATGAATTTAAAAAATACACACATTAACCAAAATAAATATAAAACTGGATGCAAAACAGTTTTATGTTTTAGAAAATATAAGCAGCGGAAAATAGATAAAACAAAGTATAACAAAATATTTTTCACAGCTAAGTGAAACAAGAGGTTCAGTCTCAAGTCGATTGTTAATACTCTCCACTTGGTGATGACCTTCCACCCTGAATTATATATTAGGAATAAACTTAATAAACAACCTATATCATGCATCACAACAGTTTTCACAAACTGTCCATGGTTCAAACCCTCTTCCACAGCTCTTCATGGGAAAAACAAATAGTATAGACAACACACGGTCTCTTCCACAGTTATACGTGGGAAACAAAATGTATATGAAGTTTCATGTGATGATATTCAGTATCCTCTAGTTTAAATAGAAGAGACAGTGTGTTAAACAGATAGACACACACCCTTCTCAGAAATGTAAAGTGAAAGAACACAATAGAGTTCAGACTATATGCTTGAGTTTAGAATTCTCTATGTGTTAGAAGTTAAGATTTTGACTCCTTGGAGTGAAGAAATTCATGATTGAGCCTTTATCTAGAAGTTGTCTCTAAAATAAAGTTTCGCAAATCTAGGTTCTAACATCAGGTGTTCTACATCTAGTGTCGATCAATAGTTGATGAGGCATAGAAGGCAGAAGTGAATTATTCCAAAAATTATCTTCGTGATGCTTTGTGGATTCACAGTGTAAGTGATGGATGGATCTTCTTTGATCTTAATAGGTATGCTTCTTCACATGTGCAGACACACATTTTTATATGAAACACCACATCACCATGTATATATATCACATTTTCTTTCTTGTTTTCTCTTATTATAATTTAGGTCTGAAAATAGGAATGAGTAGATCAAGTGTGATCTTTCTCATTCCTCCTATGGTCCCCAGATATGGTTTCCTAGGACGTCTACAATCAGCATTAATTAATGTAAGAATCATTTAAATTATCAAATATGATTGTTAGAAAAATATCAAGAATTTGAAAAAGTAAGGTTATTGGTAGACTGATAACGATAGCCTTCACAACGTTAGGCTTCAACAGTAGGTGCACATCGATAACCTCCAACTATAACATTCCATCGGTGACCTTTGGAGGTTACCCGCAATAGTAGGCTTGCATAGATGACCTTGTATCGGTGAGTATGTATTGATGACCTTGTAGAGGTGACCTAGTATCAGTGACCTTGTGTTGGTGACCTTGTATCAGTGACCTTGTATCTGTGATCTTATATCGGTGACCATGTACTTAGATAAATTCTGAACTGTAAGCTTAAAATGAGAGCAGTGAGATTACGTTGAGATAAAAATTATTTTCACATAAACGATTATTCTATATGAGAAATATGATTATATATAAAAATGAAACATGATTTGGGGTTATCAAAATATGTGAGTCCAACAATCTCCCCCTTTTGGACAATCACAAATTATGTCATTGAATTGTTAGGTTTTATGTAGTTTTGAATCAAGTTTAAACACATCTACTAATTTCATTACTGATTTTGGAATAAACATAATAGAAAATAATTAAAATTAAATTGATGTCAGAACATATAAATTCATGATAGACAACTGAAAAACTGAACACTTATTCCCCTTTTTGTTTAACAAAAAGAATAAAAAACAAAAGGAGATAGAAGAGAGGGTTATAATTAATAAAACAAGAGTACAAGATACAAAAAGGAATACACTGATCCCTGTCAACTAAGATAGTTCACACTGAATCCACATCAGAGATGTCCAACTGCCACTTCGACTTTGGAAGATGAGGAGTCAGGTGTTAAAGGGGAAGGGATAGGCTGAGGGATGGTAGTTAGCAGTATAGGAGGAGCTGCCACTGAGGCATCGGTAGACATATAGTGAGTATATCTTTGAGTAATCATTGGGGTAAAGATTAAGATTGCCTGAGCATGAGTCATCAGAGGAGCAGCACTACTAGAAACTGAAGTAGATGAGGTAGAAGGAAAAGCTGGAGGAACAATGATGGGAGTGCAGTCCTCATGGAGAAGCGGTAACAAAAGATTCCTAAAATCTATCATAATACGTCCTCCTCTATCCATTTTAGAGATAAAATCATCCTTATTATACATAAATTTTTCTATGGGAGGTTTCAATTCCCTAATCCTACTAACCGAATCCTTACTGTCCAGAGTGATAGGTGGAATCCTTATGTTCTTCAAAAACAACTTGAAGTGTCTATCCATCTGATGCTTAGTATATAACCTTTTGTAATAAAAGTAAACATGATCCTTTATGCCCTTATAATCTTGAGATTCTTCCCTTAAATAATCTCCCACAAGCTTATGAATTTCCCTAGAAATTGAAATGACTTGAGTAACATATTGAGGGTCTTTGGTACCGGCACAATATAATCCTTGTACTTATTGTCTAACAACATATCTAAAAGCCACTATATCAACTGGAGGAGATGCTGAAGTGGAAGAAGATTCAGTTAGAGGTTCCAAAGAGAAATCCACTATCGCCTTGAAATATTTTGTCATCCCACTGATGAGCCTTTTCGCATCATCATCTTGGCCATTGACATGTAATTCCATATACTTCACGAAGTCCTCAAATAGAGTTACCAACTGCTGAACCACACTCTTGATATATCTGTGATCTTTATCCACCTCATCTCTTGAAGCAATATATTCATCTAAGATGGAAATATAGTGCTTCACTGGTTCCATTGAATTTTCCCAAGCTTGTACCATATTTTGACATACCTTGGCCTCATGTAACATAGCTGAGTGAGAGGTAGGAAGTAGCCTTTCTATTGTTGAAGTAACAAATTATGGATTTTCAGTCATACCCCTTTTTAAACCAACCAATCTCACATCAATGTGGCTCCTATGATCTGAATTTATTGATTCCAAATCTTCCTTCTTCACATAGTCTCAAGGTAGAAGTACTACTAGCTGCTGAATAGTAGTTTCTAAAATTGTGGGAACAGGAGGAATTCTAATATGCTGGTCATCTTCAGAATCTCAATAATCTAAACCTAACACCTCAAATTTAGGAGCTTTTGTCTAGTACTCTATTCCATGAGCAACATCAACTGATCCTGTAGAAACTGGTTCCTCCACCTCAAGTAAATCATTCTCCAGATTAGCCACATTAATCACTTTCATACCTCCTTGATCAACAACATCAATAAGAGATCCCACTACATCTTCTTCTACTAAATCCTCAACAACTGCCACTGCAACTCCAGCTTCAACCAAATCAGAAAATTATTGATCTCCAAATTCTACCCATTCTGTATGTCCTATTAGAGGACTAAGATTTATAAATTCCTCTTCACTTTTAGCAACAGCTGTTTCAAAGTCAGGATGACATGATTCACAGTACTCATCCTCATCTAAGGTATCTCTAATGTCTCTAATGGGATTTTCTGACCCTTCTTCTTCACTGGTTTCCTCATCACTGCCCTTAGGATAGTCTCCCTTCACGGAAACCTTTTTGGAGGACTGGGCACACCAAAGGATACAGTACTAGTATGAGGATTTGAGGGAAGGTCATGATCACTCCTATCATCTATAGGAGAGTCCTCTCTTTTTTCAAAACAAAAAAATATTCTCTTTCTTCGTCTGAATAGGAACTGTCCACTTCATTAGGCTTAAGACCAGGGTCACTCTTATTCTTAGGTTAAGTAGGATGCGCCACAGGTTTAAAATATTCATATATATTATCCTCATCATTCACCTATATCCCAATCCATTGATTCTAGTTCCTCATCAACTTGAAAACCTCTTTAGGGATGTAATGGTTATCCCCCACAACAACAGTTTCTTCCTTAGCTCTAGCAACTCCTTTCACATTCAACATAAGGGACATCAACTTATCATGAAATTGGGCATTGGATTTGGAACATGGTTGGGTCATATCTTCTAGTTGAATCATCAATAGCCTGCAAAAGTTGATCTTCATTTCATTCTTTATTAGATACAAGAAAAAACATCCTAAAACATTAATGTTGCAATGTCCCCTCTCCTGGGACTCAAAACATTCGGGACAAACATAAACAGTAGCTTGTCTTCTCCTTCCATCTCAGCATCAATACCTTTCATAGGGATCCCACTCCCTATTAGTTCTTCTAGAGATTCTTCATAAAAAAAGAACTCAGTAGAGGGAGGAACCACTTTTGAGTAATAGTTAGAAATCCCTTCACGTGGTACTCTCATACATTCACCCCATTCAGCAGAGGAGAAGCTCACACTTACTCCATTCACATGTGAAGACATTCTGTGCTCATCCTTAGACTTCTCAAACATGAGGTGCTCATATAATTCCTTCACTAACATCAGGTAATAGGGTTCATTGTTGTTTTCATAACACTCAACACAGCCTTGAGCTTCATGTGCCTTCAGTTCTAAAGATCAGCTCGATAGAAGCCACTCTGAACCTAAGTCCATCTCAACCACTATTTTACTTTTCGATAAATGCGAATTTATTAGCTTTTCCACTTCCTAACATCCACTACTAGACCTAGATCTAGGACTTGTTGGATTTGGTGCATCCCCTTCATCACTGACTAACAACCTCTTCAATCGAGCCATCAATCTAGAGCAGTTCGAGGGTTTCAGTAGAGGTTTTCAGTTCAGGTTCAAAAGATTCGGCAGAGAGTTTGATGTGGATTGAGATGTGGTATGTGTTTTAATTTTATCATTTAGGAATCGAAGAGAAACTCAAGTAAAGGAAATAAATAAAAATAAACATGTTTCATATTCCAAAAGAAAAATGGTAAAGTCTCATACTTAAGTCGACAATCGGTAAGGCGTCATCGGTAAGGTCCTAATGTTGAGGTCCTATAGGTAAGGTCCTAACGGTGAGGTCTTATAGTTAAGGTCCTATCGGTAAGGTCCAATGGTGAAGTCCTAACAGTGTGGTCCAATGGTGTGGTCCAATGGTGAGGTCCCATCGGTAAGGTCCTATCAGTAAGGTCCAATGGTGAGGTTCTATCAGTAAGGTCCTATCGGTAAGGTCTCTAACTGTGAGGTTTAAAAACTTAATTGTATATCATTCTTATCTCTTTTTTAATGTAGTTTAATCATTTATAATTCAAAGTATCTTTGAATATATTATCCAATTGGTGTTTTGTAACAATAAATTAAAGAGTGATATCACTTCTTTGATAATGATATCTTAAGAACTGATGTCTCACATCAATATGCTTTGTCCTATCATGGGATAATGGATTTATAAATATGTTAATAGAACTTTTATTATAAACCTTTATTGAGACATGTTTGAATTTATATCCATAGTCTAGTAAAGTGTGTTTCATCCATATAACTTGATCATAACAACTACCAGTAGCTATATATTATACTTTAGCAGTAGATAATGCAACCAAATTCTGTTTCTTACTACACCATGACAATAGTGACATTACCAAAATGTGGTATGATCCAGATGTGATTTTTCTGTCTAACTTTCAACTAGAAAAATCATCATCCTAATAACTCATTAGATCAAATGATTGTCCTCTTATACAAAATATACCAAATATTGTTGTATACATGAGATATGCTAAAAATACTTTTAACAACAGTTAAATGAGACTCTTTAGGATTGACTTGTAAACGATAAGACATGCATACACTGAACATAATATCTGGTCTACTAATAGTAAGGTATAGAAGACTTACAGTCATACCTCTGTATTTTTTTTGATCCACTATTTTACTAGTTTCATTATCATCCATCTTGCATGTGGTACTCATGTGTGTATCACTAACTTTATTGCAGTCTAAACCAAAACGTTTCAATAGGTCCTTTGTATATTTACTCTGATTTAAAAGAATACCAATTTTAAGTAGAAAATGTGAAATCTAAGGAAAAATTTATGTTCCCACATTAAACGCATTTCAAATTCATCTTGCATCATTTTTCAAAAATTAGTACATAATTAACTTTTAGAGGATCCAAAAATAACATCATCTACATAAATCTGTATGATTAAAACATCAGTGGAACTCGTTTTAATAAAAATATATGGATCATATATTCATTTAGTAAAACCTTTGGAAATAAGAATAAAACTAGCACTCTCATACCAATCCCATGGAGCTTGTTTTAGACCATATAAAGCTTTAGAAGGTTTGAAGAAATGATTTTAAAAATGGGGATTTGTATAACCCGAAGGTTGTTCAAAAAATACTTCTTCAACTTTATACCAATTTGAAAATTCACTTTTGACATCCATTTAAAAAAGTATTAAATTTAGATGAGCTGCATAAGCAAGTAGTATATTAATGGATTCTAGTCTAGCTACAAGAGAAAAGGTTTCTTTATAGTCTATCCCTTATTCATAACAATATCCTTGTGCTACCAATCTAGTATTGTTTCTAACTATGTTTCCAGATTCATCAACTTTATTTCTAAACACCGATTTAGTTCCTATGGTAAAAGTGTCTTTAGGTTTTTCTACTAATTTCAAAATTGTGTTCCTCTCAAACTAATTCATTTATTCTTGAATATCTATCATCCAAAATTCATCATTGATTCCATCATTAATTTTTTTGGGTTCAAGCTGTGAAAGAAAGGCTTGATGTTCAATACGGATTCTCAGAGAAGCTATTGTTTGTGCACCTCTATTTAGATCTCTAACTACAACATATAAAAGATGATTCTTGAGAGTTAAAATAACTCTAGAAAGAGTTGAACCAGACTCCTCAGGGTTGTTTACAGGTTCAGATTCAACAGGTGCAGATTTTAGAAGATTCCCATAATTGGATACTTTTATAGAGGGTTCACCATCTTTATCATTATGATCATGAACTAACATACCTTTCTCAAGATATTAAAGAGTGGTTTTGGGTTCATGTGGATCAGTCTCATAAAATTTAACATGATATAATTCTTACACACATTTGGTTCTCTTATTTAATACTCTATATGCTTTACTAGAGATTGTGTAACCTATGAAAATTCATTCATCACTTTTGGAGGAAAACATGGAATGATTGTCTTTAGTGTTAAGGATAAAGACTTTGCAACCAAAAACTCTAAAGTAATTAACCTTAGGATTACTATTATTCCAAATATCATAAGGGGCCTTCTTAAGAACATGTCTAATTAATACTCTATTGATAATGTAAAACGTTTTATTAATGGATTCTTCCCCCAAATAGATAGTTAGATTATACTCATTAAGCATAGTTCTTGAAATCTCTTGAAGTGTTATATTTCATCATTATACAACTACATTTTGTCGAGGTTTTATAGGAGTAGATAAATTGTGACTATATCCATTATGTGATAAATAAGATTCAAACTCCTAATTTTCAAACTCACACCCATAATCGCATCTCAATGTCTTAATTCAAAGTCCACTATGATTTTCTACAGACGTGTATTATTTGATAAAATAGGAAAAATATTCCCTTTTGAGAGCAAGAAAGTATACCCATGTGTATCTAGAAAATTCATCTACAAGAACATAAAAAAGTGATTCCCATTTAAACTTGAAACTCATGAGGGTCCGAACAAGTCCAGCTGAACCAACTCAAGTGGTTGAGGAGTAAAAACTTATTTCTTTTGTTTGAAAGAATATTTGTGTTGTTTTCCTTTTTGAAAATGATTACACACTATGTTTAGAAGAAATTATAATTCAGTTAAGTCTCTATCTAAACCTTTCCTTGTCAATTTCTTATGTGAGTACACATTGGAGTGTCCTAAAATTTTGTTCCCTAACCCAAATACCTTATGAAAAGAATTTAAACATTACACATTTTTCTTATCTAAAAATCTAAATCCACAGCATATACATTTTCATTTATAAGAGTAGTAAATATTAAATAATTTTTTGAATTAAAAACATTACACAAATCATTTTCAAATTTTACATTGAATCCATCATCACACAACTGAGAGATGCTTAGAAGATTGTATTTTTACCCATCAATAAAAAGTACTTTTGAAATTAATACAGTATTAGGGTTACCAATCTGGCCTACATCGATGATCTGTCCTTTTTAATTATCACCGAATGTGACATGTCCACCATCGACTTTGATTAGACTCTTGAAGCATTAGTATTCTTCTTTCTTGTGTCTTGAACATCTTTTTTCCAAGTACCCTAGAGTTTTATAGGAGCTCTTCAGTCAATTTTCATGCAAAACAGATTATGTATGGGGTAACATTGGTACCCAGATATTCTTGGGTCCAGAGAGGATAGAAAGTAGAACTTTCGGAAACCATACTTGTCTTACAGATTTCCTATAACTAACAGATATGTTCTGATACATGAACACTTTTTTTGATACATTAGGGAATTTTTTTTCAAATGAGGGTCTAGAGTTTGAGCTAGCAGGAAACTATCATGAATTTAGAAAAAATTTATTTTTAACAATCCTTCTCTTTCCTGGTTCATATCCTATACCAGTTATGTATTTTGGGGTAATTTGTTTTCATAGAAACTGAGTCAAGGTCTCTCTACCAACAGTAAAATTTTCAAAATCCTTTCTTAATTGTTCATTTAATAATTTAAGCTCAGTATTTTATTTTAATATCTGAGCACATTTTTCTTTCTCAATATCCAAATCAGATTTAAAATTATTATTTAAGGCATGTTGTCTTTTTAACAATTTATATTTATCCTTGAGTTCATTAAAGTTATCCTCAAGAATTCCACATTATTCAAATATTTCATCCTTAGTCATATTTTCATCATTGTATGATTCAATTTCATTCCCCGAATAGTACGTACTATGTACGGATGAATTGGGTGTTATATCTAATGTTTCTATCATGAAAGACAGATTTTCACATTTGTTCTTGTCACAATTAGTAGTGAAAGATCCACTTGAGCTATCTTCTGAGGCACTCCAAGTAGCTTTCATAGTACTTTTATAACACTTTGTCTTCATATTTATTCTTAAATTTAATCTTGTGGATATCGGCCTTCACCTGGCCTCTTCGTTTACACTCAAAGCACACTATCTCATTTGTATTGTCATTCTATTTTCTATCATTTTTCCACTGCCTTTATTATCAAAACGTCCTTTGTAGTTTTATTTTCTTAAGAACTTTTTCTTTAGATAGAACTTCTTGAATTTCCTAGTAAGATGAGACACCTCATCATCACTATCATATTCAGAGTCTTCACATGAGGATGTGTCTACAGGGGCTTAAACTTTTTCTTTATCATTTTTATTTGATGTAGTAGTATTCAATTCTAAATATTTCATCCTTGGTTCTTCATCTACTTCTTGATTCACCTTATGTTCTTCATAATACACCATAAAATTTCCAATTAGTTCCTTCACTGGTAGTTTTCCTATGTCACAAGATTCCTAGATAGAAACAGAAGTTCCTCTCCATCTGTTAGGTACGCGTCTATATAAGCTCATAATCTGGTCCTTATTGTCCACTGGTTTCCCAAGCATAATCATGGAATTAATTTTTTCATTGAACCTGAGATACATTTCAGATATAGGTTCATTCGGCTTCATTTTAAAATTTTCATATTTAATAGTATAAGTATTTACTCTCATTTCTTTAACATTGGTCATTACCTCATGGGAAATGGATAAAGTATCCCAAATTTCGTAAATAGTTTTACAATTAGATATTGTACTGAATTCTTCATCACCCGAAGAATAGTACAAATAATTCATTACGTTGCAGTAATTGTTATATGTAGCTTTGTTTAATTGAGACCAAGTGCCCCTATAAATAGTAGGAAACACATGTTATTCTTCAATTGTGTCCCAAATTTCAGGACCTTTGCTTTCTAGATACATTGTCATTTTTAATTACCAATGAGAATAATTATTTCCATTAAACAAAAAGTGGACTATTAGTTGATGCACCCTAAACACTATTATCTATTGTTTATAAGAATTTAAGTAACTAAAAATTTAGATATGATGGAAATTTTAGGATCTTTAAGAAGAAACTAAAATCACAGTTGAGAAGAATTTGAAACCTTACACCTATATTTCATATGGCAGCAATAATGATAGAAAAATTAAATTTAAACCCAATAATACCAAATTTTGGTCGGAGTGGAATCTCAAGAGGGTGGTGAATTGAGTTCCTACATTAAATTTCTATTAATAACATTATTTTAAAAGGATCCCCCAATTTTGAAATGTCCTAGTTAATTAACGAAGTGGTGATGTAAATGTTTAGTTGGTTAAATGGTTTCTTAAAGGGTGATTAATACTCAGTTGAATCTATGTAAAACACCTATTCTACTTTTGAAACAACATTACTGAATTAAAAAAATACACACACTAACCAAAACTAACTACCAAAGTGAATGAAAAACAGTTTTAGGTTTTAGAAAATATAAGAAGAAGAAAATAGATAAAACAGTGTATAACAAAATATAGTGCTCAGTGATGTAAAACATGAGGTTCAGTCTAACACCAAGACTTGATTCTCTCCACTTGGTGATCACCTACCACAGAGCAGTTTATATTATAAATAAACTTGATACACAACATATATCGGGATTTACAACAGTTTTCACAAACTTTCTAGGGTTCACACCCTCTTCCACAGTTTTTCATTGGAAAAACAAACATTACATACCACACATGGTCTCTTCAACAGTTCTACGTGGGAAAAAATGTAGATGATGTTTTATGTGAGGATATTTAGTATCCTCTATTTTAAGCATAGGAGATAGTGTGTGAAACATTTAAACACACACACTTCTCAGAAATGATAAATTAAATAACACAATTGAGATGAGACTATAAGCTTGAGTTTAGAAAGCTCTATGTGTTAGCAGTTCATCTTTTGACTCCTTGGAGTGAAGGATTTGATGTATGAGCCTTTATCAGGAAGTTGTCTCCAAAATAGTGTCTCAACTACATGTTATAACTTCGAGTGTTCTTCTTCTGGTGTTGATCAAGAATTCATGAGGCACATAAGGAAGAAGTAATTATTTCCAAAAATGATCTGTGCGACGCTTTATGGATTCACAGTGTATGTGTTGGATGCTTCTTCGTTGATCTTAGTAGTTAATCGTTTTCACATGTACAGACACACTTTTTTATATTCCACACCACTTCACCAAGTATATATATTACATTTTCTTTCTTGGACTACTATTTTTATAATTAAGGTCCGACAATAAGAATGAGTAGATCACATGTGATCTTTCTCATACCTCATACTATCCCCAGATATGGTTTCTTGATACGTCTACAATCAACATTAATTAATTTTAGAAGCATTTATATTATCAAATATGACAGCTAAAAAAATATCAATAATTTGAAAAATTAAGGCTATTAGTAGACTGGTAACAGTAGCCTTCACATCGGTAGGCTTCAACAACATGTGCACATCAACAAAATCCAACTGTAACCTTCCATCAGTAACCATTAGCGGTAACCTTTAATAGTAGGCTTGCATCGGTGAACTTTGTATCGGTGACCATGTATTGGTGGCCTTGTATTGGTGACCTCATATCAGGGACCTTGTACTGGTGAACCTGTATCGGTGACCTTTATCGGTGAACTTATATCGGTGACCTTGTATCGATGACCTTGTATCTATGACCATGTACTTTGATAAATTCTGAACTGTAATCATAAAATGAGGGCAGGGAGATTACATTGAGATAAGCATGATTTTCACATAAATGATTATCCTATAGGAGAAACAAGATGCTTTATATAAATGAAACATGATTTGGGATTATCAAAATACGTGACTCCAACATACATATATATTTAATGTTTCATATTGTATATTCATGAACTAAGTTCAATTAAAAAACCATTATTGAATTAAGATCATTGGTATAAATTTCATATTCAACATTGAAATAAAAATGGTCTAAACATTTGAACAATTTATCCTTAAAAAAATTCCTTACCATTGTGACTACATGGATTAATTTTAAATAATATTTTTTACTTATATTAATGTAATCTTGAAAAATTTATTTCATATTTTAAATTAGAATACTTGTTATTATCTTATATTTTCTACATAATATTTTATAATAAATAAATACAGAAAATTGTAAAAATTATTTACCGTGGTTATGTTAAAATGGGTTTACTATGTTGTTAAAATAAAATTATAAAGTTTATAAATTAACAATTATTTTCCAAGAAAAAATTATATCCATATTTAAAACATTTATATTATATTATCGATAACTATCCATTATTTCTACTAAGTGAAATGAAAAAATGAAAGTAAAAATTTCTCTTTCAAAAAAATAACAGGAGTGCCGCTAGCCTCACTTATAGAAATAAAACCCTTATAAATTCCTCTTCACACTTTAAAACCCATTTTTAGCCTTTTATTTAACGAATACCATACAAAAATCCTTCCTTTAATCCAATAATTATTATTATTTGGGTCGAAAACCAACCAATTGAGTCTTATGGTGCAATCCTGAGAATGATACAGGAATAAGTTGTACCATTCATCAATAAAGGTTTTTTTCCTCGTCGAACTCTTTCAGTTATTATTCTACCATCACAATATGATAAAATCCATATCTTCCATATACTCATTTTTATCTTCTTTTAATGACCTATAACCACTTCAACTTCCAGTAAATGGGTCAAAAAATCATTATTCATGAGTATGATGGACTACTGTCTCACAAATTGATGTCAATAATTTTTTAATTAACACCACTCAAGTATGTAAATAATTATGTATTTATTGTTTACTGTATATTTTTATGATATTATTATTATTTTGATACTATTGTATAATAGTTACCATTATTCTTTCTATTTTTTGGGGAATATGATAACGAAACTCATGTATATAACAGACTACACCCTTGAAATGTGATGTCTTCATTCACACTATTTATGGATGGTAAAATGGATGGGATTAATTATAACATGTTATAAATATGGGAAAAAATTATTCTCGGAATGATAACATATAATTTTTCATTCTATCATTTTATTCAACAAAAAAATGGGAATATATTTCATTTTTATATATAACCAATCATCATTATAAAGTGGATCATTCATTTCATATAAATAATTATATGGATTACAATATATATATATAAATATATATATATATTTATAAGGAATATATGACATATTTATATCATTTTTAAATTTTCGATATATTTTTAAAGCATTATCAATGTAAGATGAAAAAAATTTCAAATGAAAACATATATGAAAGACAATGTGATTATTACAAGAAAGGTAACATAAACATGGAATAGTTTATTACCGTGTAAATAAAAGTTCAGATGAAAATAATATATGGTAGGATATATATAAATATTATTTTGTAATAGATATATAATAGACATAAATTTTTTATTAATGTGGATTAAATGTGTACAATGAATTTCAATATATACCTTAATGAGGATAAGGTTTCCGGTGGGTCTCTCCAGCATGATGATGATGGGGAGGTGATAGTCATGGATATTCGATGTGATGGACGTGTGACTCAAGCCAGGCGATGTGTGACTAGAGGCAGGCACTCGACTCGAGGTTCATCGGAAGCAAGATGGCGATGATCTTTTTGAAAGTTTTAATTTGAATTTAATGATCATTTTTTTAATTGTAAGGTTTCCCGCTTTCCTTAAAGAGGATTTTTGAAAATGGGAAAAAAACTATTTGCTAAATATATAAGTTAAGGGATTTTTTATCAATTTTCCTTCATTGAGGCATACGTTATGTAATTCACCTATATTATTTAACTTGGTTTGAATACATCCCCCGTGACATTAAATTTAATTAATTTATTTAATCAAATTATATTTTATATTTATTTTATGTTATTCCTTCATTGGGCATACGATTCAATGTCACCAAGTGGAAATGATTTAATGTTAGAATCTCATCATTTGAGAGGATTTATTATGATTATGTTTTTGATGATAAACTATTATGATCCATCACCCTCTAACCAAATAAATTTTCTTATCCTATAATTATTCATGATATTTTTAATTAATAGTAAATGTTGACAACTCTTTCTTACTTAAAATAATAGTTATGTTTTTTACAAAGAATTTTACTTTCATTCTCTCTTCATTTAGGAATTTTTTATATTCCCAAACTATTTCTCCTAAAATTGTATTAAAAATATTCTATTATTAATCTACGAATTTAAAAGAAACATTTAACCATGTTTTAGTTTTAAAAAATAAGTTTAATAGATTATTCATTTCATTTTTTAAAGAATGACTATTTTAATTTTACAAAAAAATGTGAAAGGAATATTAGTTATAATGTGAAAAGTATACAAAACCTATAATAAAGACTATTTTTTTATTTTAATATACATTTATAATTTTTTATGATTATTTTTAGAGAAAAATATTTTCAAAAGGATATATATTATAATTTTTTCGAAGGTGGAAAGGGTATTTTTCTCATGAAATGTTTTAAATGCTCAATAAAGATCATTTTCCATCTAAGATGGCATAATTTGATGTTACATATGATTTAATATGAATATGATTCATGGATACCATTCTTATTCCTTCTATGAATGATTTTTGTTTATGATGTTTTCATTTTTATGAAACCTATTACATTCTATCGGTTTTACTCAGATAAAATTATTATGAATCCCACTTATTTTTCAATGGGTTATGATATTATATAATAATAAAAATATTATTAAACATTTCACTTTTCAATAGGCTATTAAATGTTTATGAAACCCTTTTCATTTGGGTGGTAACGATACGTTATGTTTTTATGATCTTATGGCACAAAAAATAAGGTTTTTAGTATGACATGTTTGGGGTCCATAACAACCTCTAATTAATTGGGTAAACATTTATATCACATGAGATAGACATAATTGGGGTTGGGAGGAAACACAGTTCAATAGTGGATGTTTTTGGCTTTGATTAAATTGGGAGTGATCCTTGATTACTATGAGGATTTGGGGAGTTACCCCATTACACAATTACATTTTTTGAAATTATCATAGACTAATATAGAAATGATTTTATATTTTCGTTTTTATTCCAAAAATATTTTTCATATGTAATTTATATTATTTCATATATCATGTACTTTGATTACATTATGATTTATGTCTTACGAACTACAAATATTTTTTCCATGACTCACAGTAATGTTTTTTCATATTTATTTTTTGTTTTTTAAATATTTTTCTCATGTTCTCATACCCATATGTTGATGTTATGCTTAGGTATAACCCCTGTTTAACCTTAAAGAGTATCTAATATCAAAGTCTATTAGGATTCCTTTCCACATGTTATGGAGAAATAAAATATGTATGATTTTTATATAAAGGGTGATAGTATTAATATCTTATTGGGAGAAGATATAATTGACCAATGGAATAGTTGTTTGTGGTTTCCATGTTTCCAAAGATAATAAACTATTACATTCATCAGGCCTCTGTTTCTGAAATTTAAATAATATTCATAAAATGATTCAATATCAATTTATTATAATCCTCGATCACTATATTTGGTATCATAAGATATTTTTATTTAAACAATGGGATCTATGATGAGAAAACCATAGTGGTAACCATAAATACATATCTAAGTTTAATTCTATGGATTGATCAAATAATAGAAAAACGTTAAGAAGTTTTGGTAATGGATATAATGACAGGTTTCCAAGAAATTACATATCTATATGGACAATACAAATAGATGTTGTGATGGAAAAAATTACCTATGAGTAATTACTCTGAAATGGTACACTATGTTAGACTCGATTTTCACCTGGTTCAAGTCATTGTGACTTGCTGAACACATAGAATTACAATTATGGGGGATAATCATAAAAATATTAAAATTATTTTAGACACCATAATCAATGATTTATATAGTATATTAAAATTAATGGATCATGATAAATCAATGGTGTCATAGATTAAAAGAAGTTATGTAATGACCTGACCCCAGAAGCCCAGAGTCGGTGCATTATTATATATCATTGAAAGGATAAAAAAAAGACCAGGTCTCAGAAGACCGATTAGTTGAGTATCCTTGGAAGTACTAGATACATACAAAAGGGTTACAGTACATAATAAAATGTAAAACTACAATATCATTGTTTCCATAGACAAAACTGAGATCCCATAGACTATCCCTGCAGGTTAGTCATAATATACATCTTCGCATCATAGAAAAATAATACATATAAAGGGGTGAACTTAGATGTTCAGTAAGGATGAAAATATAGAAGAAACATTTATAAATAATTATAAACATTTTATGCAATGTATAAGACTAAAAAAAGCCTTTTAAACTTGAACATCATCATGATATGGAAAATATAAAATAAAATAATTCCATTTACTTATTAACATGGATATTCTACTAGTCCAATAATCTCATGAAATATTAATATCCACATTCATAATGATGAAATGCATAATGCCAGACTTTCATAATCACATAGTCAGGGCCTTGTTCCAAGACTGAAAATAATATTTGGTCAAGGCCTTATTCCATGATACTAGTTTGTCTGATGAGACAAACCAATGTATCAAGGAGCTATAGCAGGCTCCACTCGCCACTTACTAATTCCAATGCATTCCTTACATAAAAAGGTTTAAACATAACATAAACATTCCTATTAAAACTATCATACAATATGTCAATACTTTATCCATAAACCATGACTAGTATGAAATAACACATCCACAATCAAAAATATGACCAAACCTTCAATACAAAATGGATGTTTTGTATCAAAACAAATCAACTTCAAACAAACATAAAATCCATCAAAAGATGTTGACATAGATGAAATCAAAACCTTTTTTTTGAAAAATATCTTTTTTTATTTTGAAATATTATTATAATCTTTTATGTGATTCTTTGATGATTTTATAATGGAAAAAAATAGCCGCACCCGCCTTATAAGTTAAAAAACATTCTTATGTTAAATTTTTCAAAAAGGTCAAAACATACCTTGTTTGGAAAATGACGGAGAGATTCATTTCAAAACATATAAGGTAAAATAAGGGTATAAATGACTTTACCCAATTGTGTAGTAAATAGAAAAAAAATTGAAATACATTTTTAAGAGAAATGGATGTGGATAATAAGGAGGTCCTAGTAGATAATTACGTATAAACAACCCCAGATAATGAAGAGATTATAGAATTAACCCTTACATCATTGTAATTAATCTAGTCATATGGACAAATTTTAATAACAACCAAATGAATCAAGGAATACCATGAATATAAAGATAATCATGATAATATTTATATCAAAAGACAGAACACAATACACCACATTT
Source organism: Viscum album (assembly GCA_963277665.1). Lineage (NCBI taxonomy): Eukaryota > Viridiplantae > Streptophyta > Magnoliopsida > Santalales > Viscaceae > Viscum > Viscum album. The sequence goes on from OY728119.1 coordinate 651,997,639, forward strand.
AATAAATATGTAGCGAACAATTAAAATGTCACGGAATTAAAAGTGAGATAAGAAACCCCTTACATTGTAAATTTCCTTGGTCGAGGGTAGGTTAACCTCCTATATAATGGGGAAATAATAATTATTAAATTATATATTAATCATATAAATTAATATGTTATCATATATGATCTTTTAACATTACTTTGTTAATAATATCTTAGTATTATTGTTGTTTCGGGTGTTAACTAATCCATTTTACTCCATATGTTTTGTTATGTAAGTAATGTTTGTTATCAATAGGATGTATATTATTAATATTCATAATGATATTATTTATTTAATAATTATTATTAATCATCTAATTAAAATTAGTGTTGAATGGATTATGATGGGGAATGAATCTCATCATGTTCGTGGAGACAGTAATCCATACGTGCGCACGAGCAGCAATATCATCATTTTGATACTAAAATAATATATAATTTGATTGTATATAATATTTACAGAATAATTATCATGTTATATTTATTAATTACATCAATTACACATCATTATTATACCCATCCAAATAATAATGTATTGAATAACAATTACACCACGACATGGAGACGGTAAGCTGTACATACGCACATATGGTGACATGTCATTCAAAGGATGGATAGAATAATTAATATGGTTGTACAATATTTATAATAACATAATAGTATATAGATGATAATTTAGTTATTATTTTATAATGGGAACAACAAAGAAATAGGGAGTGGAAGAAGAAAGGAACCTGAAAGAGGTGATGAAATATTTACCTCCTTTTCGGGTTCTTCCTTTTGATTTGATCAAAAGGGTTCCATAGGTTGTCTTTCTGACTAATGAAAGGCCTCTAGGATGAAGGTGGAATAGTTTAGAGGGTATTTGGGTAGGTTTTGGCCAATCCAATGTTCATTGAAGGTGTGAAATAGAGAGAAGGGGGAGTGCCCTTTTATAATAGGGGTGGGGGCACCTTAGGAAAATCTAGAAATATAATTTTATAATAAAATCATTTTCTGTTTCTAATGGCTTAAAAAAGGAGTATTTAAAGGAAAAGGTGGTGATGGTTCTAAAACCACTCAACCAATAGGTTTTAGACAGGTTTGGGTCACTATATTAACCTTATGTTTTAGATTTAACTCTTAGTTAAATAGTTTGACATTTACCATGTCTGTTTATATTTTTATATTATATGGTTAATAAACTTACTATATACTTGAAAGCGAACCGAAAGAGGTTCATAAATGCTAACAATATCATTATATAAGTCTTTTTTTACCAAAAATGATATTTTTATGAATAGATTATCAATTAATAATATAATATTTGTTTTAAAAAACACTTTTGGTCAATTTTGACACTATTTGGTATTTCGTTTTTCCTAAATTTATAACAGCATTATTACATTGAAAACAATTCATATAACTAACCATAAAATGTAATATTAATTTATAAAATTAGTTTAATTTATAAAAAGTTTGAAATTATATTTATTGGGATATTTATAATATTAATTATTTTAATATTTCATTAATTAGGTAATTACTACATCATCATTGTGTCATAAATAAATTAACTTATTTAATGTCGAAAAAATATAAATAAAATACCATTATGTTGGAAATATTCTTATAATTCTAATGAACATTTATAGTTGAATTTATATTATGTGTATTCTTATATTAAAAATGGTTTAGTTATTATACTTTGATTTTAACACTTTTAACTATTCTTTGAATTAAATAATAATAAATGACCTAATCTAATCCTAGTGGACCTAAAGGACAATATTTTATTCCTAAATTTTTTTTGGACGAATTAAAAATATCCAATATAATTAGGACCTGTTTCAGGGTAATAATAATATCATTTTTACCCTTAATTATCCTATTTAATTTTAAACCGTGGTAAAAAAATGTAAAAAGTTACTATTCACCAAAAAAATATTTTCATTTTATTGAACCACAATTTACTTACTGATATAAACTGCGTCTCTTGGATTCTTGAAATTTAATTTAGAGATGTGGTAAAAGTTAGTTTTATTCAAATTTTCAAATGCTCATAGGAGATGGGTAAAAGACAGTTAAAAAGTTCAATAAGATTTTTATATGTTTGAAATTATAATAAACTAACTAAAATGAATTAAATTGAAATTATACAGGTATTATGTATCTATTTTCACCAAAAATAAATTTAAATAAAATAAATAATTATTTAAATAAATATTCGGTTTTAAACTATAACTCATTGTTTTTTACTATTCATTAAAAATTGAATGTTTTAAAAAAAATACCAAAAATTTACTCTAAGATAATTTCGATATTCCGAATCCAAATATAAATTCCAATTTGTAAGATAAATTTTTTGAAATTTCAAAATCTGGGTATTACTATTCATAATGGTTATTTTGATTGGTTTCGGTGTATTTGAATCTCGATGTTGCGTATAATGCAAGAAATGACATTATTCAAAGGAAAAAATGTCGTGGAAGCTTGGGGTGTTACATTCTTCACAATTTTGGGAATTGTGTCCTCACGATTTTTAAAATTGGGCTTGGGAATATAATTGAATGTCCCACATCAGAAAAAGATTAAATAAAACTATCACATTAAATGAAAGAAAGAGATTTACAAAGGTCACTCGAGATTACCCATACTAGGATTACATGTAGGAAAACAAGGACATGGAAGATAAACTAAGTGTCAAGTACTGATGGAGAGGTATAGAAAACCTGATCAGGAGAAAGTTAACAATAAGAAAATGATAAACATGTGATGGGAAAAAAATCATTAGTTTCCCAGTAGGAAAAGTAAATGGACAACATTTTTTTTTAAGATTCATTTCATAATGATAATGAATTTATTTATGAGATTGAATAAGAAAATTAAGTGATATACCTACTTTTTAATTAGAGTTTCATTCATTAATAAATTTCTACCACTAACCAATTTTTTTCAAATGATGAGTATTCAAGACGACTTAGTCACAACAGAAGAGCTACAATCAACTTCTAGAGAATCACATGATCCAAAAAGGATAAACAATATATTTACATTATCTTTAGAGATTAATCAAAACCAAAAGGGTTAGTACAAGATTAGATGATCCCCCAAAAGAATATTCCCTTAAAGAGAGAAACACCCATCTTAATTTCTAAAATTAAACCAACAATACCCCAAACACAAATAAATACCATTCAATAAAAAATTGTCCTTAAAATCCATCAGTATAATCCAAAATAATATTGAAACCCAAAACATAGAAGAATTTGGTAATGTTGTCTTCCATGTTAAATTGTATCTCCAAATGACATCGACTACTCTTAAAGTCACATACTTAAAAGTAATTAACCTAATCACATATTCTCTATTATATGTTAATCATATACATAAATAACCCAAATAACTATAAATCAACAATAAAAACATAGATAATAATACACCATTACTCCTAAAATGAAATCCCATAGTATTCTATTTTCCTTAGGCATATAGTGTTCCCAACAGAGCGAATGTCTTCCAAAATAACATTTATCACTTAATCACCAAATCATTTTCCTATAATAAGGGTATTCATTTGATAATACATAAGATACCAAATCAACTTATTATTGATCAATTAAATTATTCAATTAAAAATAATTAGTCACACTAACTTGGGACATCATGCATTCCAGTGGTAGGCGATAAATCCCTATCGCACTGGTTGTTGGTTCGATTCCCACAACATTGTCCAACACGAAGGGTTTTCAAATGGATTACGTGTTTTCCTTTTTCAAAAAATATATTTTATAACATTACCAAAATGAGATTAATTCCTCAAAATAACCATAAAATAATTTAACCACAAATGTTATCTCATACCTTGCTTTTTGATCCCAAAATATAATTACTTGTAAGTGCCTCAAACCCAATGATCATATAAAACCAAATTGTTATTTATAAATGTATCCACAAGGGAAAATATAATTATTCCTAAAATATCATTCTCTTATGAAAAATTTAAGGGTTATAAATACAAGGGAAAATTATTCCAAAGTAACCCTTTCAAAAAGGAGCACTAATACTTTTAAACATTTCTCCAACCATTTACTTCCACATAGCTTCTTCTTTGACCATGAAAATATCCTATAGAAGATACCATTCACTTGGGTAATGGATAGGTCCCCTATATTTATGAAAAATGACTATAAATGGATTCTTAGGACCATTTTTATTTTCTTCCATAGTACACTTAATTTTTCCACAGAAATTCTTTACCTTATGTTCTTATTTCCCACACATAAAGCATTTCTTTGTTCCATTGAGACAGATTCCTGGGTGTCTCCTTCCACATTTCTTGCATGATGAAAATTGAGGATTCTTTTCTCCATAGTCTCCACTACTGGAGCTCTTATCCTTCATCACCTTTCCCTTCTTTTTTGAGTCTTGGAGTTGGTTAATATATATGTTATTGATCATATTTTTGGATAACTGATTTTGCATAAACACGATATATTTTACGCCTAAAAACATTCCATTTTGTTGCTCATTTCGACCACCGTTCCCACCTTGTACATCATGCTCAATGTTACTATGGATTCCTTGGAATCCAACCATTGACTAAAACCAGAAGGCATTGTGTGAGTAACAGTAGGCATAAAATCATTTAGAGAATATCATGACACCATATACGTAATTTGAAACACCTTAGTATTAACCCAAGTCATTCATTATCATATTATATTAAAATCCTTCAAATATTTTTATAAGGAAAATGTAAATTATCCTAAGCATATCCCCCAGGAGTTTCGTAACCAAGAGTGTAGCAAGGCCCATTGTCATGCACCTATTCTCGTTCGAGTCTAGCACAAAGAGGTGTTTTCAGGATTTACCCCTAGGTACATCTGTTCCATAGCCACCTCTACCTGCTCATATCTAGACAGATATTTATTGCTTGGAAAGCTCAAAAAATCTCTACAATACCAAAATTTTAGGATGTTCTTCTATACTACTCCTCAATGTCTATCTTGGGGCTATGTTCTCTAATCAGATTTTAACTAAATCTAGTTTCCAAGGATTGTACTAATATTCCTCTAATAACAAATATAATTCCCTGACCCCAAAATCCCAGAGTCGGTGCATTATTACATATAATTAGAATGATCACAAAAGATCAGGTCTCGAATGACCGATTAGTTTAGTAGCCTTGGATATACTAGATATATTAATAGGGTTTACATTACATCATAAAATGGAAAACTACAACAACATTGTTTCCATAGAAAACACTAAGATCCCATAGACTATCCCTGCAGGTTAGTAAAAATATCCTTTTTTTCACATACTGGAAAAATAAAACATAGAAAGAGGTGAGCTCAGATGCTCAGTAAGGATAACAATATAGCAGAAACATTCATAAATAATCATAAGTATTTAAGGCAATGTATAAGAATAAAAGTAAATCCCTTTAAACATGAACTTCGGTATAATATGGAAAAGATAAAATCACATATTTCCATTTACTTATTCACTTTGATATTCTACTACTCGAATAATCACAAGCAATATAAATAGCCACATTCATAATGATGGAATGCATAATGCCATACTTTCATAACCACATAGTCAATGCCTTGCGCCAAGACTACAAATAAGATTTTGTCAAGGCCTTATGCCAAGACACTAGTTTGTCTTATGAGACCTGCTGTTGCATCGAGGATCTATAGCGGGCTCCACCCGTCACTTACTAAGTCTAATGATTTCCTCATATGAAAATGTATAAACATAACATAAACATTCATATTAAAACTATCATATGAAATGACAATAATTTATCCATAATCTATGAATGGTATAAAATAACACATCCACATCCAAACATACCACAAAACCTTCAATACAATATGTAAGTTTTTTATCATAATAAGTCAACTTCAAACAAACTTAAAATCCATCAATGGATGTTGACATAGATGAAATCAAAACAATTTTTTTGAGAAATATCTCTTTTTATTTTGAAATAATTTAGCATTCATATAATTATAAAAGAAAACATTTATTTTGAAAATATTCTTATAATCTTGAAACAGAATCTTTCATGATGTGATAACAGTAGAAAAAATCCTCACACGACGTATAAGTTAAAAAAACATTCTTACCTTAAATTTGTCAAAAAGGTCAAAAAGTACCTTATTTGGAAAATGACAGAAATATTCCTTTCGAAAAATATAACATCAAATAAGTTTATAAATGAATTTAACCTGTTTACTAGTAAATAGTAAAGAAATTTTGAAATAAATTTTAAAGAAACATGGATGTGGACCATTAAGAAGTCCTAGTAGATAATTATGTATAAACAACCTTGGATAATGAAGAGATTATACAATTAACCCTTACTTCATTTTAATCAATCAAGTCAAATGGAAAAAATTTAATAACAACCAAATTAATCATAGAATACCATGAATATAAAAATAATCATGATAATATATATATATCAAATGACAGTACACAACACACCCCATTTAATAAATAAGCGGCGAACAATGGAAACCTCATGGAATTAAAAGTGAGAAAAGAAACCCCTTACTTTGTTCTTTTCCATGGTCGTGGGTCAGTTAAACTCATATATAATGGTAAAATAATTTTTTTTAAATTATACAAGAATCATATACATAAATATTATATCATATATGATCTTTTAAAATTTCTTTGTTAATAATATCATTGTATTATCGTCGTTTCGGGTGTTAACTGATTCGTTTTACTTCATATGTTTTGTTACGTATGTAATGTTTTTTGTGGATAATATGTATCTTATTCATATTCATAATGATATTAAATCTTTAATCATTATTTTTAATCAGATAATGAAAATTATTCTTTAATGGATTATGGTTGGTAATGAATCTCATCGTGTTCGTGGAGATGGTAATCCGTACGTGCGCATGAGGGACAATATCATTTTTTTGATATTAAAATAATATATAATTCTATTGTACGTAATATATAAAAAATAACTATCATGTTTTATTTATTATTTACATCAATTACACATCATTATTATACCAATCCAAATAATAATGTATTGTATAACAGTTACACAATGATGTAGAGACGGTAAGTCGTACGTACACACGTATGCTGACATGTCATTCAATGGATGGATTGAATAATGAATATGGTTGTACCATATTTATAATAACATCACAGTATATAGATGATATTGGAGTTATTATTTTATAATGGAAACAACAAAGAAAGAGGAAGTAGAAGAAGAAAGGAACTTGAAAATGGTGAAGAAATATTTACCTCTTCTTCGGGTTCTTCCTTTTGATTTGATTAAAAGGGATCCATAGGTTGTATTTCTGAATAAAGTAAGGGATTTAGGATGAAGGAAGGACATTTTAGAGGGTATTTGGGCAGGGGTTGGCCAAGGAAAATGGTTTTTATGGTGTGAATTAGAGAGAAGGGGGAGTTCCCTTTTATAAGAGGGGTGAGGGGCACCTTAGGTAAATCTAGAAATATTATTTTATAATAAAATAGTTTTCAGTTTACAATGGCTCCAAAATGGATTATTTAAAGGATAATGTGGGTATGGGTAAACATACACTCAACAAATTGGTTTTAGATAGGTTTTGATCACTACATTAACCTTATGTTTTAGATTTAACTCTAAGTTAAATAGTTTGACATTTACCATGTCTCTTTGTATTTTTATATTATATGGTTAATAAACATACTATATAATTTCAAGTAAAACCCAAGTAGTTCATTGATGATACACCTATAATTATATAAGTCTTTTGGTCTAACCATATTTTTTTAGGAATATAATATCATTTAATAATATAATATTTTTTTAAAAACTCTTTTATGTCAATTTTAACACTATTTGGAATTTTGTTTATGCTAAATTCATAACAGCATTATTACATATAGAAAAATTCATATAACCAACCCTATCATGTACTATTAACCTATAGAATTATTGGAATTTATAAAAATGCTCAAATTACATATATTTGGATATTTATAATATCCATTATGTTAATATTTTAATAATTATATAATTATTGCATCATCATTGTGTCATAAATAAATTAAATTTTTTAATGTCTAAAAAATATAAATAAAATTAAATTATGTAGTAAATCTTTTTATATTCTATTGATTATTTATAAACGAATTTATCTTATGTGTATCCCTATATTAAATATGGTTTAGTTATTAAACATTCATTTCAACACTTTTAACACTTCTTTGAATTGAATAATAATAAATGTCCTAGTCTAATACAAGTGGACCTAAAGGATCATATTTTATTCCTAAGGTTTTTTTGGTCTAATTAAACTTATCCCATAGAATTAGGACTCGTTTTAGTGTAATAATAATATCATTTTTACCCTTAATTATCCCATTTAATTTTTAACCGTGGTAAATAAAAGTAAAAAGATACTATTCACCAAAAAAAATACTTTTGTCATATTGAACCACATTTTACTTACTGATATAAACTATGTCTCTAGGAATTATGAAATTTAATTCACAGAAGTGGTAAAAGTAAGTTTTATTCAAATTTGCAAATGCTCCTATGAGGTGGGTAAAAGAAGGTTAAAAAGATCCGTAAGATTTTTATATATCTAAAATTATTATAAACTGAAAACAATGAATTACATTGAAATTATATTGGTATTATGTATCTATTTTGACCTAAAATAAATTTAAATAAAATAAATAAAAATTTAAATAAAAATTTTGTTTTAAACTATAACTCAGTGTTTTTCACTATGTATCAAAAATTGAATGTTTTCAGAAAAATACTAAATATTCACCCTTATCTAATTTTGATGTTCTGAATCCAAAAATTATGTCCATTTTGAAAGATAAAATATATAAAATTTAAAAAATTGGGTATTTCTATTCATAACGGCTAGTTTGATAGGTCGCGGTGTGTTTTAATCTCGAAGTTGCGCACAATGCAAGAAGTGACTTTATTAAAAGGGAAACATACCGCTGGAGCATGTGGTGTACAAGGGGTAATGATTTAGTCATCCTATAAGTTGTTTTTAGAAATAAATTATTCATTATCATGACTGTTTTTTGTTAAACTATGCATTATCGGTTTTACAAATTTATAGAACTTAAAGTAATCATGTTAAATATTAATGTAATAGAAAGTGAATTGATTTCCCTCCTATGAATCCATACATTATGGGAACTGGAAAGAAAAAATTTCATTATTATGCTCACACATATTTCACAAGAAATGAATAATTATAGACTTACAAATAAACAAAATTGGTGAAAACATTCTATTGAGTCCTTTATGATGCAATTTTCACTTTATTTGATTGGGTACCATGGGCCACTAGTTTCTGAATAATGTATTGGCACCATAAAAAAGTATTCTTCCATTCAACAGTGTTTAATACATGACAAAACCATTTTTGATGTCTACCATTTGGATGGATAAGTAGGTAAATAGTGAACTAATATCATAAATATGAGGAAACATAAGGAAATTAAATCCCCGGATTGGGTTGTGTTCAATATATTATTCTTCAATAATTACATTCCTCATATTCTTCATATAATGATTTATAAGGATTTAATTTAGATAGAAAATAACGGATGATGAATCTATTGGTACATATGAGTAAAATTTACAAGACTAGTGGGGTGTGCTTATAGTATTATCATCAAAATTGAAATTATGTTTTATTGATGATTTAGTTACTTAAAACCATGTCTTGGAGGGATTTATCCATAGCATGTTAGAGTAAAATTGAAGATATTTTTTGATGTGTCATCAATGTTCAAATGGATGTTTGAGTTATGTATCAATCTAATGGTTTTTAAAAGAAGTGAATATTTGAATTCAAGTAAAAATATAAGGACCATGGAGGGAATAATATAAGGTTTGTTTTTTTATAATTTGTAGGAAGAATCATATAGGTAATTTTATCATGATAACTAGTAAATGTTTTATGTGTCAAATGGATGTTTATCAGACAATTGATAGAAAATTTTAATGGATTATTAAACAAAATGATGAAAAAAATAGATAAATATTCAATGAATGAATCAAACTTACTTTAGAGTGTCAAATGAATATATTGTGGGAACCATGATAGGTAGTGCTAAAATATAGATGTTGATCATGATAATTGATGTAATAAATATCTTAAACTGAGTTACAATGGGAAATCTACTATATCAATATTTTTATAAGGTGTTTGAAAATAATGTTCTAAAAGGTACACATCCCACCCACATTATAACTAAAAATTCCTTATTTGATTCTAGATATATCCATTCATTATTATCTAAATATTTTTATATGTTTATTAGGATTGATGGAAAATGATGAGAAATATAATCATTAGTGAAACCTATAATGATATGATGATCACATCACGAATATATGATACAACTTAAAATGTTTTTGTTGTTAATGTTTGTTCTATTCCCAAGAATAATAATGGAATGGAATATTTTATGTGTGTGTTGGAAGCAAAATTATCAAATCAGAAATTTTATCCCATTTCATTTCAGGTAAATTTTCATGGATCTAATTTCATGGAACTAGAAATGCTCAACTGTTCCATTTTTTAGGATGAATCAAAAAAATGCATGCCAAATATAGGTTTTTATTGGGAAATGAATCCAATGACTCTTAGGGAATTCCATTCGCCTCGTGGATTGGAGGAAGGGATCATCACTCCATTTTTTGGGAATTATTTCCTACTCTAGGACACTCTTATCGATAAAATACATGATCATGAATCTTTTTTTTAAAATCCCAATTATAACGTATCTCTCTATTGGGTGAATAAGGAATTATTAGCATGCACGAACTGTATAATAATATATATTTATCTGATGTTCTTATTTGATGTATAAATTTTTATATATAAACATTTATCTATTAACTATAACACTTTTCATATAGATTATAGATTATATGGTGGTTTTTTATTTCAATGATGGATTCAAGATTCACAGTGGGGTGCACTGAAATATTCATTGTCTAGAGAGACGAGATTTGTTTTGATTTTGGGATCATGATCATTTTATGGGATTCCCACATATATTTGTTAATGGAATTAGATCCCATGTATTTTAGAACCATATAATGGGACCCATCAAACCATTTATGGTCATGTCATGATGACCAAACAATGCAATTTAACATTAGGCAACATAAACATTTATGAAATGTGTTCGAAGTAAAATGAGGGTATGGGACATACACCAAAGCGGTCCAAGGACCCAAAGGATAATTTAAACTCTTTTACTAGATATGGCCTTACATGTAATGTGTGATAGAGAGAATTATAGTTGATTTGGGGTATTATGTTTTGAATTTAAGAAGGCTTCCTTTGTATCTCATTTTTAAAGGAATGAAATCCCATATAGTTTGGCTCAATTGAGGAACCATGGCTATTGGTTCCCTCTAATGATTTTTTCTCATATATAATATGTAACATATAGAGGAATGTGTCATGGTGTTAAGAATTATACCAAATAATTGTCCTTTTTGAGATGGAATAGTTGGGGATTCTACTAAATAGAATACTATTTTCCTAGATCAATTAGGATTATCTCAAAAAATGGCGATTTTGAGGTTTGGATGCATCTTACACCTCAGAGATTTCCGTTTTTCCTCGTACGTGATATATCCCTTTTATATGAATACATTAATTTTTTTAAACACACATATAGATGACCTTTTAAAAAAGGTGAGAGGAAGATCCCGAAAGGGATTATCTATTAATACATGAATCTGATCATGTATAATTCATGATTATTAAAATACTATAATAATAAGAAAGACATGATTGTTCTAAGAAATAAGAGGAAGTCAAGGATCGTAAAAACCACACAATCTCCTTTATCCACTAATTGAAGATGATAGGGTAATGTAATATATAATGTTATTTGATATTCCCATATCTTCAATTGATTTCATAACTATGGTATACATAATATAAGAGGTGTGTGAAAACATATAATAAACACTTGGGGTTACTCTTGGAGGTATTATCTTGTTTCTCAAACCAGAAAGTGTATCTAAAGTCCTTATGATTTGGTTTGGTTGGAGCATACATCTTACAGGATGATCATATTTACGGAACCCTGACGAGTGTCTTGGATCACGGAGATTTAGTTTGGTTGGCATATACAACAATTATGGTGCATATATATATAAAACCATGCAGAGTGCCTTTATTTAGGGTAATTTTGAATGAGGCGTGGGGTTTTATGTGTCGCAACTAAAAACTTATTCTACCAAGCCCAAAATTTTCATGTTGAAACTCTCCATTTGTCATGGGGATTACCAATATTTGTGATGTGAATCAGAAAGAGGCATAGAACCATATACCAGTAGTGAAATTGAGTTGGGAGTGGGGAATCCCCTGTGGTATGGACCAATGTCCTCCATCGGGTGGTTCATATAGGTGGGTCACAAAGTTATGACTGACTGAGATATGGGTCACCTTGGTATGGGTCACTGATATATGGATATCCCATGAATGGGACACCAATGTATGGGACTCCAAGTTATTTTTCACCTAGGTTACGGTCACCCAGGTATGGGTCTCCCAAGTATGGGTTGCAATACACTGAGATTTTTCGAAATAAGTTTTTTTCAAATTAAATTATTATTTTGACATTTTTTATTCCATGTACCACTAAATGTCATTTTTTATTAAAACACTATATTTGGATTCTATTTTATGCAACAACATGTTTTCATGCACTTCACAAAGCATAATTATTAACAAGTACTACAAAGAACAACACGGCTATCGTACATTACATGAATTATTTAATTTTTTATATCGCTTGTGTAATAGGTAACACCGAGTGTTAAAAAAATATAATATATTTTTAAAAATATTATTAATTAATATATAAAATTTAAACTAGAAAATATATTGATGGATATGAATTTTATTAACTATCTTATAAAAATAATTAATTAAATTGATTTGATAAAATGAATTATAAGTTAATAAAAGAACAAATTGAATATAAAGTGAATGTTTTTACAGAAAACTATTTGTATAATTAGAATGTTGTTTTATCATAAAAAAATTTATCATTTGAAATTAGTAAGTGGTATTAATGTAATATATATTATATATAAAATGAATTATTTTTTATATTTATCCATTAGATTTCATAAAAATAATATAGGAACAAACCCAATTTCACAAATAATAACCTATATTTATATTAAGATTCTTTTACAACCATTTAAGGGAGAACCAATTTTAAATCCAAATATTGGATATTATATAATGATTTTATGTCAAACTAAACATAATCATTGAAATTGGATCATAAAAATTTTGTTAGGGTGAATTTTTGGTATTTTAATATGAAGTGTCATATTTTGATGATTAGTGAACGACTAAGGATATTAATTCAAAACTACATTTTCATCTAATTTATTTATATGGTTAATTTATATTTTTTAATGGTTTTAATGATTAAATAAAATAAATTTGTATATAATAATCCATGTAGTTTGTTGGAATAAATTACACATTAATTTAATATGAAATCATAGCAATCTTTTGAATGTTTTTACTTTAAAACCCATCATTGTTGTCCCATCGATGAGATAAAATTTAAAAAACATTCTTCCTCTTTTATGATTTCTGTTCCCCAAAATGGATTCCATATTTTGAATTAGAATAAATTATAATTTCAAATAATTTAAACTTATTTATTGACCAAATTTTTTATTGAATGTAATTAAAAATAATTATATTAATTAAGAGAAAAAATTTCATAACAAAGGACTAACCCATAATCTTATGACTCAAATTGACTTATACACTTGTCCAAGATCCATTGAATGAACATATTTCAACCCTATCCTACATTTAAAATAATTTTTTCCATTTTTGGACCCAATGGACATTGGAAAAACGTGGTTGGGGTTCCATTTCCAAAAAGTTCCTAAGTTGTTGGGCCTAGAGTTCATAGTTCAACTATTTTTAGAGTCATATGATAGACCCGACATAAATTATGTACTCTTTCGATCACCCTATTTTTTTAGATTCAAAATAGAGATGAATTAGATGGAAAATATATTATTTTTTGGAAACTATTTTCAAGTTAACATCATATCATTATTTATGCGTCATTATGATCAACACTCTAATTTTACCTAGATAATTCAGAATTAATGATAAGTGTGATGATACTCAACCCATTCTGGTTTTTATAACTAGTGAGTATTATGTCTATTTAATGGGAAGATTAGAGTCTTGAAAGGTGTATTAATAGAAATGTTGTTATTAATTAGAGATGCTTTGACCACGTATTATATAATGAAAATCCTAGAAGGGATTGATGGTTGAGAATGATCTGACATTATTCAGATTCAAAAAAAGGGAACTTTGAGTAACTGAATTTTGATATCCAGATATGAAACAAGATATGTGGCTATAATACAATGAATGACTGTAGACAACATTCAAAGATATTTTTTTAGAATTATTTTTCAACTAGAAAGTATAGAGGTAGAATTTGGTTCACCTAGTAATAATTGATTCAATGTTTTATATTCCATTTTTTTGGTGAATTGTGCAATGTAAAACACAGATGAATCAATGCATACTAGAAACAATGGTTTCCTCATGAATATGATATTCTATAATAGAGGTTCTGGTAGTTTTTGGAGATTTAATTTTTTGAATGACCAGGAAGGGTGGACTATCAATGGAAGGTGTCTATGCATGATGGTAGAATCAATATTGGCCCTAGTCAAGAATGGGAAACCACTACTAAAAATTTTAGCCTCCATAAAGCTGTGGGAAATCCATTTTTACCATAATATAGAAATGGTGGGGTCCTAGGGGAAGTAAAAAACCACTCACCAAGATTGAGATTGTGTTCATGAATTGAAGGATGCACATGTTGTGGATTTTGTGACACATGGACCCAAAATAGTGGATCTAGGTACTAATATGTTTCTTGATTGAATTATCATAATGTTGTATGTATTTCATTAGGGCAATGAAGTGGATTACCAAAATAAATTGGAAGGGATCCTCCACAATAATGGTGAATCATCATACAATTTAATGTCATGTGACCGGGATAATGAACATATATTGTAATATATTACGAAAAGTACTTCAATTTATACATGTTAATTCCAGATAGAATTGACAAAAGATTATTTTTTTCCCATTAAATTTACTATATCCTTAAATATAACCTAATTTTCTGGGATGGATGGGGAAGCTTGTTAGATATAATATGGGGGTTATAGATCTGATATTTCATATGGGAAAAAAATTGTTGTCAGTGCATATGGATATATAAGAGGTCTCTCCAATGGATTAATGTGCCCCTAGTTTATAGTTCCTTTTTATGGGAATATTATAACATTAATCTGCAGAATATTACTATATAGTCAAAAAAATACATCATCTAACTAACAATCCATTTCAGTGGTAGAAATATGGAAGGCCAATTGGGGTTTATTGTTTGATAGTCAAATGAATGAATCCCAAGGAATCTATAATTCCACTATTGATCATCTATAAAAGCAAGTGGAGATTTTTATTTTCCCCTAATCAAAGTTGGGATTGTAGAATATATGTTTCTTAATTATGGATGGATCATTTCATATAAAAATTACACTATAGAATGAGGATATATTTCCTTGTGTTGTTTTGAAACATTTTAGTGAAATGGGGGTTTTATATTTTGGATGGTCATAAGTCATAGAATGATGGAATCATTATGTTTCCCATTGTCGAGAGAATCATTCCACATATAGTTGTTGTTGATATTCCACAAAATGATTTGATTCCTTATGCGAAGAATAATGTTTTTTTATTTGGGGTCACGAGTAGCGTGAAAACCCACACTGGACCCTCCCATGTATATATGGATCATATATAGGATTGTGTGGGGGTAATTTTCATGTTTTATCTAGAACATAATGTATTATTTGGATGTCATTATACATATCATCAATGATAAAATCCAGACACACGTAGCTCTTATAATTTTATCATAGAATAGTCATCTAATGTGTAATTTAATATCACGTGGTTGGTATGTCTCATGTGATTTTAAGGCCATGAAAATTTGACTATAGTTAACCTGATGTTAAATAATATACCATGATCAAGAAGGGATTCCTTGAAAAAAATCTACACCCAAGTGAGATTTTATTTTTGTGAAAAACAAGTAGTGGAAATGGGTTTTCCTAGAAAACAAGGTAAAAAAATAAAGGATATCGGTATTTTTATTTTGTGATGGAAGGAACATGATAAAGGATATGGGTTTCACTACATATTTAATTGTATTTATAATCTAGATATATTATGTTCTCTAAAACCATGTGGTTTATTTTCATACAAATAAGACATAATCCATGAATTGTAATGTCATGTTGTAAGGATAAAGGTGACTCAATAAGAATAAAAGAATTATTATGGAAGATCCCACAACTGAAGATCTATGAATCATGACATATTTTGTAATATCAGGTTCAACTCATATAGTTCCTAAATTTTAATAATCAAATAAGACTAATTTTAACTATATAGTTTACTTCTGTTCGGAAAGGAATGATGCCAGACAAATGATTTCAGAGAATTCATGAATGAACATCATGAGAGGAATCCCATATTTTTTATGTATGGATTCATGATCTACATGACATGGTAATCTACCATGAAAAAAGTCGGGTTTCTACCCAATAGATGCCCAACCCATTCCGTGACAACGCCCAAAGGGCGTTCCCAATCCCCAATGGATGGCTTATATTCGTAGGTATAATTTTTAACATGAAAAAAGTATTTACTAGAATATATAAAAAAATAAAATAACAAATAATATATAATAACTGAAGGTTGGAGGTCACAACCAAATAATCCATTAACCAAAAACTAGAATTTGAGTTACATGTTTAAACCAAATGAAAAAAACAACTACAATGAATGGTGTCAAGGAAGCATATCAAGAACCCCCACCAAGAAATAGGACACAAACCTCACTAATTCTCCAAAAAACCATCTATAAAGGATATGTAACAACATGAATGACCATGTCCATAATAATTTCCTTCACCTTAATCAGAAATAAAAAAATTAACTTACACACAATGGTGTAAGTTGGGTGTGAGGAAATTCTCAGCAAGTCACCACCCAAGAATGATTCCATGTACTAAACATTATAAGGAATAAAAAATATCAATTTAATAAATTAAAATAAATGGTAAAATACTTTTAGGGAATCAAATTTTAATGAAAATAGTTTTTAAGGGAGTGAAATTTAAATTAAAACACCTTTACCATTGAGTTAAATCTCAAATTACCCACTTTAAACTGATCGTGAGAGCATCGTAGCCAAAGAGAATTAACATGGGTGTCGCCCTATTAGTATTAGCTTGAACTAGGACCCTAGAACCTCATGTATCATGACACGTTGTATAAGAACCATATTAAACTGCATCATCATGCATAATCCACTAGGGGGAATCAAATCCCCAGGCCTTTTAGTCTATAACTGAATCATATGATTAATAATGTTTTTTATCGTCAATCATTCTAAGTGAAAATAAAATGAAGAGACTTCTAAATCACTAGTATACTAGCCCTAGTCTACCCTCATAGCTACTCAGGATTCAAATTTTTTCCCAAACAATTTTCTAGTTATAAAATATGACATAACCACACATGAAAACCAATCACACACCACCTATACCAATGTCACGATTTACACATCCAAATCACATTTAAAAATAATAATCATACCAAAAAAATTATAAAATGATATTCGTACATCATAAATAAAATTATAAAAACCTTTACCAAATTACAAAAACATTCAAAACATTAATATAATTTAATAAAAAATTTCAAATTCTCATAAATTTTTTTAAAGAGTATCCAATGTATTTATAGAAAAAATCAACCAAAAATACACTTTGATGATCAAAGACACACCCACAACATAACAATATAGAATTTCCATCCCTTGCATCATTAAATAACCAACTAAACATTTATAAAACAATATTTAATGACACAATGTGTGTTTTAAAAAAATAATGTACCATATCTTATTTGAACATGACACTCTATAAATCATACACACAATAAACATTATTAAAAACTAACTTATCAAAACATAAATTAAACAAGTTGCTTACTAAATTAATTAAGAAAGAGAAATTTACTCAATAATTTTTATTGAAGAAGTCACCTAAATTTGATTCCAAATGTCACCAAAACTGATGTGAAACTCTAATCACACCATAAAAACCACACATGAAAATCAAATTCAACACTAAAAGAAGATACAAAACCAAAAACATCAAAATTAGGCCCTAAAAAATATGAATTCTATCCTGAATCCCTTGGGAGAAAGGAGGTGAATTACTTTAGTGATTTGAACCAATATAGGATGGAGAGGACGATTCCATTGGGGTTGATGAGGTTGGATGACCAATAAAGGGGTCATCTGGAAGTGAGATATTCTGTAAAAATGTTGTGTGGTGCACAGCTATGCGAAGTGGTGTGAGGAAATGTGAGGCGGCACATGGAAGGGAGCGGGGCACCAGTCAGGTGTTCCATAGGAGGGAGTATGGGGTTCTTTCTAGGAGGTATGGTTGGTCACTATGAGAGTATGTGTTATAGGGTTATCATAGAGAGAATTATATTGACCTACGAAGAGAGGGGTTGTAGCGCAACGCCCAGAGAGGGGAGAAGAAAGATGAGGAAAATTAAGTAAATTTAAATGAAATAAGACCCTAAAAAGGACTCAAAAAACTTAATAAAAATAATAAAATTTATTAGTACTAATAAAAATAATTATTTTATTAAATTAATAATAAAAACAATAACATAATAATAATAATAATAACCTAGTTAAAATTCTATTAATAATCTTAATAATCTTAATAATCTTAATAGTATTATTATTATTATTATTAAGAAAACTCTTATATAATTTTATTTTTATCATTTTATTTTTCATTCTATTTAATATTGAATTTTCTAAATAATTTTTTAACCAAGCACCGGGTAAACTGCACGGTGATTTGGCGATGCTACATAGCTTCGACCACACGATGCTCGTGAGATGGATTCTGTCAATCCAAAAAAAAGATTAATTATCTGGAAAAATTGAAAATTAAAATAGGAATTTTCTGCACCTCAACAATAATATTTTATACCCAGATAAAATTATAAAATAAAAAAATATTGTAGATTTTTGGCTGTGAAAGGTCTCCCCACCATGAAAACTTTCCTCCCTTGGATACTAAACTCATAGCCTGAGCATTGAACAAAACTAGATATGCCTACCCAACCATTGAATTTAAATCCTACCTCTCATTCTCATCATTAAAATTATACACATGGAATCTAACCAATGGAATATACATCCTAGAAATAATATTCTCTTCTAAACACACCATCTGCACTAGCTATTGAAACACTGATAAATTGGACTCTATCTCCACCTCTTCCTAATTCAATACATGGGATAATACTAGATTATACTTCTTCAAATGGTAGACATGAAATAAATTTTGAATCCACATCAATTGAGAAGATAAATCTAACCAGTATACCACCTTGCAAATCTGCTCAGTGATATCAAATGGCCTGACATACATATGCATCTGCTTTTCCTTTATTCCCAAATGACAATGGCAAAGTGCGGGACCACCTTAAATAATACATGATCACTCAAAGAAAACTAATGGTCCCAACATCTCTTATTATAATAATATTTTTGGGAACTCTAAGCTATTAATAATAGCTCCTTGATGTACATGAATTTATCAGATGTCTCCAGCACAAGGCTCAATACAAAAGTCATGCCTCACCTACCTTAGCCCAATATAATATATAATGACATGTCCAACCATAGAGAACTTAAATGGGGATAATCTATTATAGGATTTTTAATTGTCATTATAAAGTAAATTGACTAATCCCAAATGGCTATCCCTTGATCCTCTGAAATCTAAAACACATTCACAAAGCAAGCCCTTGAGAATTTCATTTTTCTACACCCTCTGACCATCCATTTGAAGATGGTATGCCATAATCATTTGGATCTGTGAACCTAATTACCTTTTAAGGGATTTCTATAACTATAAGGTTACATGGGGTTCTTTTTTATAAACATTCCATGATTTCACGCCCTGATGTATGACCACATCATGAATATACAATCGGCTAATCTCATCCACTTTTGTTGTATGCCTGATAAAAATGATGTGGGATGATTTTTTTAAACAGTCAATCACCACCAAAAATGGAATTCTTTCCATGATGTGTATGAGGATATATAATAATGATGTCCTTATTGACCACGTAAATTTTCCAGGAAAAGAATTGTTAATTGCTAATGCAGACCATAGGGCCTCTAATACTCTTATTTTTCCTACTAACATGTATAGAATTTGGATACATAGTCAGATATGTCTCATCTCATACCTATAAAATATAACTATTTAATAAAATAATATTTCAACTTGGAAGAACCATGGTGGATTATCCAATGATACTGGTGGATATCCTACACCACCGCCTTCTGTAGAGACAACGACACCACTACATGGCCCTTAAAGCTCAAGATTCCCTTAGGAGATGAAGGCAATTCAGAAAAAGTATCCCCACCATGAAAAAACTGAATAGACTACTGACACAGATCATTAATGGGATGTTCCCACAGAATCAACTCTAGAAGAGCAGGAGTGAACTGAACTGTTTCTAAGAACACACCTTTGCTGTGTTCCTTGGTCTCTATGTGTATCTGGACAAAGAGACCCCATCAAAGTCCACTACACACTAGACTACCTCGAAGCCTTCACTGTAAATTTTCTACTCAAGGAATTATCCACCACATTACCCTTTCTTGGGGTATATATGATATCATTGTAAAACCCACTATAGATACAAGATACAGTGGTGCTACCTAAAATTATGATCCTTTGATGAGAATATGTATTCTTGGATCTTATGATTAGAATATACCACAAACATCTCCCAAAAAATGTAGAAAAACCACATCTTTGGGGTATACATAACTGTTACCAATTCCAAGTTGAGGGTTGCATAATTTTTCTCATGCGGTCGGAGTTGGCGAGATCTATATGAAACAACCTGATTGTATTTTATGGGAAAACACTTTAGAACTATACCTAAGACATCATAATAAACAACATAACGCTTCCTAGAATCTGGAATGATCAACACAATTGCAGTATCCTTCCACTGATTCTACTACTAAAAGGATTCCTGAAACTTTGGGATATATTAAAAATTCTCCCATTTATGGGTGAGTCTGAAAAAGAGGAGGGAAGCCATGAGGAATCCCAAACAAATAACTTGTAATAACCTTCCATGATAAGAAAACTCCTAATCTTAAGCACACTCTTCTGTTGTTCCAATGACATAACCACACTGTTATTCTCAGGATCCACTCAAACCCCTTGCTCCAAAATGATGTCGCCCAAAAACTTCACCTTCATTATCTAGAAGGTGAAAATGAAAATAATCACATAGAGGTGATGATCCCACAGAGTTCCCAACACGATCCACAAATGATGACCATTCTCTTCCTCAGATCTAGAGTAAACTAGGATTTCTTCTGTGAATACCACAATAAAGGAGTCGAGATACTGGTGGAATACCCTATTCATGAGCACCATAAAAACTTCTATAGAATTCGTCAATATAAAAGTCAAGACCCAATTCTCAATGTGTATGTACCTTATTAGGAAAGCTGTATTCAGGATGGCCACTTCTCTCACCCTGACATGGTGGTAACCTAAACACATGTTGATTTGGGAGATCCAACATTCCCCATTCAGCTGGCTGAACAAATCATTGATTTTGGGAAAAGGGTATTTTTTCTTAATGTTTAACCTATTAAACATCTGTTAATCGATAAAAAACTAGAGAGATCCATCTTCCTTCTTAGTGAACATGAAGGTGCCATACCAAGGAGATACGCTCGGGTATATGAACCCTTTGCATTCCAAATGTTCCAACAGTATCATTAATTCCCTCAGTTCTTGTGGGGGCTACGCGATATGAGGGGACATGAATAGATTGTGTTCCCAATTCCAATTCAACTGATAACTCTACATCCCACTCAGGGGTTATTCCCAAAAAATCTTCTAGAAACACCTCTATGAACTCATCCACTATAAGAGTCAGTCCACCCTTAGGAGCACCAGTATCTTCCTCTAGAATGAGAAAAGATAACTAGTAGAAATTACTTCCCAACTCAAGAAGTGGATGTCCTACATGACTTGAGAGAGGGTCTTATTCTCCATGTAATACAAGAGGAATCCCATCATGTGAAAGGAAACTCACCCATCCACTATGGAAATCAATATTCTATTGAAACTACACAAACCAATCCATGTCAATATTTACATCGAAAAGGTCCATATCCAAGACAAGAAAATCCAACCCCTTCTCAACTCGTAACATGGAAAGCACAGATGATGGGAACGTGTGGCCCTTATCCTTCATCTTAACCAACGACTTCCCCAAATCCGTTGTAAACAATAATATTGCATTTGGAAAATTCAGAAGGTTCAGAAGATTTTACGATAAAAAGGAATCTAACGAACCAATATAAACTATATTTTTTGTTATAGAAGATTCAATCAGGATGGTAACTCGAACAACCAAAGGTCCTACAATAGATCCCATTGGCACCAGATCCACAACATGCAGATGTTTGTTCCTTGACTGAGGATGATCACATAAATGTGGCTCTAACCTGATTTGGCTCTGCATAATAGATTATCTATTCAATACACCATGACCAGAAACCCAATACCCCATAGTCCTGGCCAGCTCTGGTAGAACAAACACTCCCCAAGATCCCATAAATCCCACCCACTCTTATATGGTCACGCTACATTGCAAAACCACTGTAGATGTCCCATGATTCTTCATTGGTGACATGGCCTTAGAGGAGATGTTCATGAATGTTCGGTGTGCCCTGTCATTTCACACTGATGGTACACAACAAACCATGCACCCAAAACCATCGACGATATCTTTCTAGAATGATGGCCTAAGCTACCACCACCCTTCTTCCCTTGATCATCCCACTTCCTTCCATTCATGAATGAACTGCTGCTGCCAAAAACTACGATATCCGCAAAAGAACTTGAACATACCTTTCATTTAATATCCACAATACAATATTATTTAACCACCTCATCATATGTTTTCAACATGAAATAGAATACCAGAGAACATATCTCTGGTTACAAACCATTTTCAAACTTCTAATCCTTCATTTGTTCATTGGAGACATTTTCATTTTCATATTGGACTACCTTGAAAAAGTGGTGGGAATACTCCATCATTGACTGGCCCCCCTAAACAAGATCAATGAATTTCCCCGATCTGGAATATGCTAAGACCACATGGAATTATTAGACATTGAATAATACCTTGATGACCTTCTAGTTCAAATATTCATTCATCCCAGAATGGACCATTTAGTCCCACCACATTCAAATGCATCCTTCTAGAAGAAACAAAGTGCTTTTCACTCTGACCTCCTCAAGGGTATCTAGAAACTCAAACATTAAATCGATCTTATAAATTCATTCATTGTATTCTAGAGGCTCCATTCATCCTCAGAGTGAAGGGGGTGTGTTCTTGAGAAACCACATGGTTTTCTTGTTTTTTGGAAAATATTCATCTTCTCAAACTGGAGCACAAGTAGGAGAAATAGTCGCTCCATGTCCTAGAGACTGAATAGCAAGGACTATAACTTCTACCATCCTATAATCATGAGGCGAGGGAGATATTTCTCTATATTACTCATGTGTGTGGGGGGGTTATATCGAGGGATGCATTCGGCTTCAAGGATAAATAGTAAGATAAGAATATACCTAATGGATAAGTCATGAGAAATAAAATTCTAAGAAGGGAAATAAAAATATATTTATCAGAAATGTTGAATCAACACAATGACTAAACTAAAAACCCCCAAATATTGTCCATGTAAAGTTTGAATCATACACATCCCACCCTGACGAGGAGTCAAACAAGTATCTAAACATCCCATTTAGACTCAAAGGTCTTTCATGAGGTGTTATAGTTGGGAACCCTATATGAAACTAGAACTCTAAGAACTGATAGTCCTAGATCCAAACTATCAAGAATCATCCAAAATAAAATGACTCAAAGGGTCTAACATACATTGATACCATTTTTTGATGACGCACGACCATGTCCAATCCATGTCACCCTCTTACTGACGCACGGACCATTCTACTAAAAGGCCCAAAGGGTGTTCTCGATCCCCATAGTGTGGCACAAGTGCCCAAGTAAAAATGATAACCCACATGAATGATATAATATAATATAAATAAAAATAAAAAAACCAAAAATATAAATTAAAACTAAGATGGAAGTCACAACGAAAAAAATACATTACAAGACACCATAATTTGAGATACATGTTCAAATCAAAACCAAACAACAAATACAATATATGGTGACCAAAAACTAGCTCATCCTCCCCCCAGCCCAACATGGAATGGGGAAGCCAATCTAATGACATATCCTTAACACCATCCATGAAGGATCACTAAAAACATGAACCACCATCTCCATAATATTTACCCTTACTAGTATTAGATATAACAAAATATAAATGAAATACCAAAATAATGAAAGGAGAAACAATTTTAATGAGAAAAGTTTTTAAAGGAGAGAAATTTTAATTAAAACACCTTTTCCATTGAACTAACCATAAATTTCCCCAATGTATACTGATGGTGAGTGCATCATAGTCAAAGAGCACTAAACATGGGATTGTCCATATGGGTACTCACTTGTAATGAGACCTAGAACCTCACATCTATGTGAAAAGTGGTATAGGGAACACAAGCAACTACATCCTTATGCACGATCCACTTGGGGTTAATCACAACAGTAAGGCCCAATCGTCCATAACCAAATAACATGTTTAATATATTATTTTATTATCAGTCCTGCTATGTGAAACTTGGCTAAATCGACTTTTGAATCCCTAGCACATCAGTCCATGTTCGCCCTCCTATCTACCTGGGCTTCCCATTTGTGCTCAAAAATATTTTAGGTTCAAAAATATTCCAAATACACAAATGAAAACCATACAATCACTACCAATACCAAAGTAACAATTTATACATCCAAATATTCTTTATAAATAATACACACACCAACACATTTATAAATTTTGATATGTACTACATAGAGAAATTTATAAAATCGTTACACGATTTCTAAAACACTTTCAAATAAATCATATTAATTAACAAAAAATTTAAATTTTAATTAAAATATTATAAATAATAAACAATATATTTAATCAGAAAACTAAACCAAAAACCCTTTTATGGTAAAACACACATCCACAACATACCAAAATTGAATTTGCAACCATTGAATCATTTAATAAAATAATTTCACATTTTATAGAAAAATAGTCAATGATGCAATGTGTGTTTCTATAAAAAAAGAATCATATCACATATGAACATGCCACTTTAAAAATATAAGGCTCAACAAACTAACATGAAAACTAACTTCAAAACATATAAATTAAACAAGGGGTGTACAATATTAATTAAGCAAGAAATAAATTTACCCAATAATGATTTATGATATAACCACATACATTTGATGATGAATTTCCCCCAAATTGATTCCAAACTCTAAGTACACCACAAATTCACACATATAATATCAAATTGAACACTAAAACTAGAAACTGAACCAATAAATCAAAATTGGACCATAAATAAAAAACGAATTCTCACTTAAAACCCTAAAAAAATTGGAGGAGACTTACTCATTGGATTTTCACCTATGGGGAAAGTAGAGGAGGAATCAACAGGGATTTTAGAAGCTAGTTTAGTGAGAAGGGGGTTGTGTAAGGTGATCCATGCCAGAAAAAGGGGCTTTTCATGCAGATGTTTGAAGTGGAATGAGTTCGAGCGAGGTGACATGAGTAAGGTAGAAGGGAATTAATTAGGAGAATCACCGGAGGGAGAAAGGGGGAGGAGGGGGAACTGACCAGTGGGTAATGGGGTCGCTAGGAGAGGATGTGCATTAGGGTTAGGGGTGGGAGAAGCAGTGTGACAAAGGAAGGGAATGGGGATGTAGTGTGATTCCATGAGATAGTAGAAGCCAGATGAGGGGAAAAAAGAAAATGGGAAAAAATAAAACCATAAAAGGACCTAAACCATCCTAAAAATAATAATTAAAATTAGAAATAAAAAAATTCTATTAATTATTTTATAATAATAACAATAAATTAATAATAATAATTACCTAATTGAAATAGTATCAATAATAATATTAATAATAATATTAATAATATTATTAATAATATTATTAGTATTGTAATTTCGAAAAACTCATAAATCATTTTATTTTTCTCATATTATTTTATGTTTTATTTACTATATATTTTGTTAATTAATTAGTTAATTGAGCATCGGGCAGGCCACATGGTGATTTGAAAAATCCACACAGCTTCGACTGCACTGTAATCATGCACATGATGTCGTCACTCGAAAAAACAATCATTTATCAGTAAAAATGAAATCAATCAACTGAGATCATCCCACAATTCGAAAAAAAATATTTTAAATCCAGATAAAATTATAAAATAAAATAAATTATTATAGATTTCTACATGTGACAGAATATTATTTTCAATAATCAACGTAAGATAACATTTTAACATCTTGTATTAAAGGCATTTTTTATAGATTAATTTTTATGTTTCCTAAAAAACCAGTTTCATATTGTTTTATTTCATATAGATTGGACTATATATCATGGAAAGGGTGATAGATGAGGGTTATCTAGACATGTATGTCTTGACATACATTATATGTGAATAAGAAAATCATAAAGCATGGTATTGGGAATTTTGTAATCTGGAAAAGCTATATAGAACATGAACACAAGGAATAAATTGGACCAATTTTTAGCGAAGGGTTTTACTAGAATTATATCATAGAGTCTTATGGAGATAGAAGATGCCTCTCACATGTATGAATATTCCTCTAATTGACATACCATTTTTTGGGAGACTACATTAAAACTAGACTAGGGTGTATTAATGAGTAGTAAAAAATGGGCCACTGAGATTCTACAATCCAATTACTGATGGTCGAGGAATGCTTATAGAGATTCTAAATTTTCCCATAAAAAGGGAATGATGCGTGGAAGGAATAACTATGAGAAAAAACAAAGCATCTATACCAATATTGTCTGGGGTGTGTAGAGTTACCTTCATTGATTTCATTATATTTAGGATTAGAATAATTATGTTTCTCTAATGGATTTCTAAATTAAGGATCCTTAGTAAAGGAAACAAAGACATGCCTCTTAATTTTAGTAGAATCTAGGTGTTTTTATTCTTGAGAATGGCCCACGATATAGGTTCTAGGTGTGAGTACATATCCTATATGAAGAGATTATGAACACACAAGTAGTTAATTTATAAATTCTTCCATTTGAATGAATGAACAAAAATAAGGTGCGGAAATATTATGTTTTTGATAGAACCATGATTTCAGATCCATGCATCACACCATATCTTGTGATAAATGGAATCAAGTATGAAATTGTTTTTAAATAGAGATGTGGTTTTAGAACAACACCCAAGATTTTTATCTTCTAAAAAATTAACCAAAATGTTATATAGTTTCACTTCATGTAACATGGATGATGATCATTCATTTTTACATCATGTGGTTTGAATATGTAATATTATTTAGTTTATTGTGTCTTGGATGTTTGTATTTTTATTTCAAATTATTATATCTAATTCCAAAACTTATCATAGTTTTAGGTCATACGATTGGGTCCATGTAAGGATCCTTTTACAGTCATGTATCAAGGTTCATATTAATATATAGTTTAACATCATGTAGAAAATATGAGGAAACCATGTAGTTTAATATCATTGAGTCAAGAAGATAGTTTCATGTAGTTTATCATCTTGTGATGTGGATGGGGGTTTCTTTATCACCTGAAGTATTTATGGAGAAATAATACAGTGGTAGGGGTCATAAAGAGATCCCTATATATCATTCTTAGGGAATAATATTTTTTTAGAATGAAAATTGTTTATGGAATAAGGTCCCTCTATCATTGGATCGTTATTTGGAGACTTATTCACTGTTATCATTAGAGTCTAGAGGATAAGTACTAGTTCTCCTTATCAGAAGGAGTGGATGTATAATTTCTTGTTAAAATCCATTACAATGTTATTTTTATGGAATTCCATATAATGAAAGGTATCAAGACATTTCTCATCATGTAGTTCCAATTAATCTACCAATTTTGGAGATTTCTCATATGAAAATAATTGATTGCAATTGAGTCATAAAGTGAGGTAAATTCAAACTCAATGGGTAGGAATGCCTATATCCCATAAACAAGTGAATATATGCTCTTGTTTGTGGTGTTGTGGGTTGTATTCTTTTTATCCCACCATGAATTAAGGAGATACTAGGCCACAAATTTTTATATTTATCCACCATCTTCAAAATTATATCTGATAGGTTCATGTTAAACTTCTCTATCATTCCATTATCCACCACAATATAATGAGAAAAATATTTAGATTTGATATTATAATCATTATATGGATTTTCTGACTAAAAAACATAAATTGGTTCCATTATTATTATGTAACTTATAAGGAACACCAAATATAAAAATGAAGTTTCATTTTAAGAAGTTAAAAATTTTATTGGATCCTGCATCATTGACAGTATTGTGTCAACAAAATTGAAAAATAAGATGATAGGCATGTGGACATATTTATACTTCTTGGGCATAAATTGAGGATACAATCCCATAATATCCATTACCAATATAGAAAAGTCCATAACTATTTGCGTATGTGAAGAAATTATGAGGGTTGATAGGCAATGAAGGAATTAACATTGCACGAATGACACAACCTAGTGAATTTTGTGAAATATTATTTCATGGAAAGGGAAAATATTTTGAAACCATTGAAATTTTATTGTAATGCCTAAATCCTAGAAGGTGGGTACCACAAGCCCCCATATGTACATATTTCATTTGATTAGTGGTGTCTTATTCATCGATGAATCTAATAATGATTCCTTTGAATCCTTGTTTATAAATGACATTCTACTTATTTGGTCCATTATAAAGATTGAAATTCGTTACTCTCATCATATTTTATGTTTTATGGATATATCCAATTATAACACTATTTTTTAGGTATTTCAGCTATTTTATCATTTAACAAATCCGGGGACCTTCTAGTTCTAGGAAAACACTAAAAAATTGATTTATTATATGATTACAAGAAAAAATGTGATACCAGTTGGTGGAATGCATCATTGATGATTGTATCAACTTATATGGATCTAAAAAAGTTCTAGTTGCATTTAACAATGAATCAGACGAGGAATTATGAAATCATGGGTCATGAGTCAATGTTATCTCTGAGGGGAAATCTTCCATTAGTCCTTGGATATAGTCACACATTGATATTATCTCTTCTTTTTCTTATAGTGTAATCCCTAATGATCTATCTTATTACCATCTCTATGTCACACATCACAATTAATTGGTCCACTTAATATTGATGTTCATAATCTATCCTTACAATGAGGGCCTAAAATTAACATAATTTTTTATATAGGATTATGAAAACATGAAGGAGTAATGAAAGAGTACCATTTATAGAGAGATGACCATGAATCTCATCCCAACATTGTTGAGATTTGAGTAATCAATTTTTTTCCCGGATGGGATTTTGGATGATTAATAATAAAAATTTCCATGTCTAGGGTCCCCAATGAATAAAGAAAATATCTTCATCTATAAATGTGATATTTAATGAAATTTATTTCTCATATGGATGTTCTGTAAGGAAATCCTCTAAATCCATTCCTTATTTCACATTCTAAGGTAGAAAATGAATATCAATCTTCAATAGGATAATTACCCACCTTACAAAACGCCCATTTACCATAGGATTACTAAGGATATATTTTATTGGGAGGTTTTAAAGTAAAAATGTCTATCTATGCACTATTGGTAGTGCCAAGGGTTCTCAACTGTGATTTTGAACACCAATAATATCTTCTCGATATATGAATAATGATTCTTGGTGTTGAGTTTTACATATATAATAAATTATTTTTTTATACCCAACATAATATTTTCCTCAAAGAAGTAACCTTTTGATAATTTTAGGGTTCTCACATACATTATGAAATGTTTCCCCAACAAAAATTCCATTGACACTTGTACACTCGAGATATATTCCATAATGTTTTCAAATTATTTTTGATAGTCATCACTTCACAGATATTTGAAGCCCTTATTCATAAATTTTTTGCATATAAAACACATTCCTATAATTTTTTTAATGAAGAAAATATTGTATCCCATGTTTCCCTATAAACCAATCAACACTTTGATGATTTGATGTTCTGAAAATTTGAGGATAGACTTTGCCCTCTCTAGGTCGAAATTGAAGCCATGATGGAGTATGAAAAATCTAAAATATGTCACAATGGTAGCCTCAAACCCAAATTTCATGGGGTTTATCTTTAGTCCAGATTGTCTCATTTTGGAAATATGGTCTCAATAACATATATTTGGTCATACTTTTATCGAGAAATACTCACTAGGTCATTGATATTTCATTCAATAATAATTTCGAATAGGTGATTGAATATCTTATAAAAGGAACATTGGTATGTAACACCTATTTTATTGATACCAAAGGGAATTTATAGATAGTAAAATACACCCTATGCACTTTAAAAACATGTATTAATCAAATTCTAGTTCCATTTGGAATTTATTATACCCTGAATATGAATCCATTCTGGAAAAGTATTGATATCCTATCATAGCATGAATTCATTTATGAATGATCGATACTTGGAAAACATCATTCAGATATTTCTTGTTGAGAACTTCTATATTTCAAAACACCTAGAATTTCCAAATCTTCTTATTTACCATGTTGATATTGGATATCCATTATAGATTGTGTACTTCCCAAATGAAATTATTTTGGATAATCCAATCATCTTCAGCCAAAATATTAGAGGTATGAGTCATTTGTGTCTTTATTGGATACTTTTTTATATCCATGGTGATTATATGGAAATTCCATGTGGTGAGTGGAAAACGTAGGATTGAAGCCTGGTATATCAATGTAATTACAAGATAGCATGTCACGATTCATCTTAAAAAATGATGTTTACACCTCTAGTTAATTCAAATACATTGACATACCAATCAAGGTTTCTTTTTCTACTACAACTATAACTATATTTATATTCATTTTTTCATTCATTATAGAAGAAAAATCATGAACAAACTCTAGAAGGTCATACTTATGGTCATCCTCTTCATCCTCTTAATATTCCAATTCATACTACTATTCATCCACACTCTTATATGAAGAAGGAGATGAATGAAATTTAGGATAGAAGTCAACATATTTAAAACTAAAAGATGAAGCATATTCCTCCAACCTAAATAATAATGTAGTTTCTCTTTGATGATTAATAGGGTAAATGTGGTAAAAAGGATTAATATGATTACTCTATCACTTTCATTTTATAAACTCTTAGAGATTTTATGAAGGGATAGTGATAGGGATATAATTGATCATAGTAAATGGAATGAGGGTAGTTTCAACTAATATTTTTCAATTATTTGTAGGGTCAGTTTCCTTTTCCGCACTATTGGTATTAATTATAATTATTTATACCATGAATCCTATTGATCATATAATTGAATTTGATCTCATTTTCTCTATCTAATATTAAGGTAGACCATATTATTCACTAATTAGTTTGAAGGGATTAAGGGGTAATTTCTAGACAAATCGGGGCTCTGAACTCAGAAACACTGTCAGCCTTGGGTTTTTTCCTTACCTATGGTATAATATGACATCAATGTATAGAGGTTTTTAGTTTTAAAATGAGGATTCATGGCCCTAAAAGTCTGAAATTTACCATTAATTCAATATTTGAGCCATTGGTGACATGAGAAGGGGATTTTTCCATGTTGATGCAACCAAGTTCATACCAAGATAATGTTGGAATTCGTGTCCAATCAAATAAAATTAGTAGTCAGATATGAGGTCTCCTAACAAGGTCTTGATCTTGAATCTACCAAGAGGGTCAAGTTTTCTCTTATCATATTAGTTGAGGGCGCACTGCGGAAGCTCGTGATGCCTCTCCTTCCGCTTGACAGAGACGGCATCTTCATCGTTCCCTCCCCCATCCGTGGGGGAGGGACCTTCATCGGCCTCCAAGGGAAGATTGTTTCCCTTCTCCCCCTTTCTAAACCTAAATTGCTTCCTTCTTTTCCGGAATGTTCTCTATACCCGAAGGTTCCCGATTTGTACAAGGGAAACCCTAATCTTCTATTGTCACTCGCGGAATTATATAACGCTTCGTATTTACACAATCAGACTCTAATCGCTCGCTTCTCACTGAGAAGGCCATCAGTGGATTATTTCGACAGATGTGTCTTCGGTTCGTGGGGTCTCCAGGAAAGGGTTATTGTTGGTTTACTTGACAAAATAAACTTAATGGTGTGCTTCTCATCGGAGGAATACATGATCAACCCCTGGTCAGGCATGCCATACAACTGCAATGGGGCTAGATTCTATCTCCTCAAATGGACTTATGACTATCATATGAAATGAGAGTCCTCGTCGACAGCGATTTGGTTTAGTTTTCCCAATCATCCTCTTCCTTTCCAGAATCCGTCGATTATAAGAATTGTGGGTAATCCTGTTGGATGGTTTCTATGCACTGATAGTTGAACAAAGGCTTTGTGTCACCCGGTCAATCCAAGGGTGTGTGTTGAGGTCGATGTTTCTCGTCAGCCCCCAGATTTTGTGTGGATAACCATTGGCGAGGAGTATCGTTATAGGCAGCAGGTCGTCTATGAGTCCTAGATGGACTTATGTTCTGGTTGCAAGTGGCTAGGTCACTTGAGGAGGATTGCAGAGTGATATTGAAGAGTTTTCAGGTAGTGGAAAGTGGTGAGGATGGGTCTTTGTGCTAGTGGAAAAGGGGTGTGCAGTCTGT
This sequence comes from Viscum album, assembly GCA_963277665.1. NCBI lineage: Eukaryota > Viridiplantae > Streptophyta > Magnoliopsida > Santalales > Viscaceae > Viscum > Viscum album. The sequence continues at coordinate 652,030,783 of OY728119.1, forward strand.
TGAGGAAGATGCGGTTGGAAAGGGGAAAGGTCTGGACAGGGGACCACTGGCCGGTTTGGAGGTGTAGTAGATGAACCCCGAACAGTGAGTTGATACCTACAGTCATGGAAAGCTATTGGGGTCCTCTTTTGTGGGTCCGTAGGGGAGATGGGGGTTGTAAAGTTTTGGGATGAACACTAATGTAGGGCAGAGCGGCCCTCTTCTACACTCGCAAGCACAAGCAATGGTTCTACTACTCATATGAAGGTGGCGGTGGACGTTTCCAATACAGTTGGAGATGGGGAGTTTTCACCGGGTTACAGAGACCCAAAACCGAAATGGTATTACCATTGTTGAAGGTAACCTGGCCTGGGTGAAGGCATCAAGGGAAGTGGGAGTATGGTTGGATAATCCCATTCCTAATGTCTAGGTTTGAAACAGCTTTCAGTGTCTTCTAGTGGATGATTCGGGAATGGTTTTGGAGGAGGGCACGTCTCTGTAGTGTGCTGTTAAAGAGGTCTCAGAATCTCTTTTTCAGGCTGTGGATTTGAAGGAGGTTCACGAGGAGCATGCCAGCGACGAGGTCTTGCATGAAGAACCTCATGATACTAGCTACATTTCGGATGGCCAACTAGAAAAGGAGTTTAATGAGGCCCGCGAAGCGGGTCAGGTTCTTGAAGGCATTTCGAACAGGACCTCCTTGGAAGTGCGGAAGGGCAGGCATAAGGGGAGGAAAAATTATTCTTTCTTACCTCTTTCTATGGAGACACGGTCAACGAAGAAATTAAAAGGGAAACAGTTGGATAATCATGTAATTGAAGGTGTTGTGGCTGAACAACACTTGGATCTTATCATGAGATCGGAAGAAGAAATGGTGGAGCAAATTTTGTATCTTAATGAAACAGAAGAAGATGTCGCTAAAATTATGGGGAGACCTCGATGATTGAATCTTAATGAAGAACAATATGCTTGGATGGATCAAAAAGACTCGATATTAGTTGGAGCTTTCATCAACGGAATGATCAATCTCAAGGTGTATATTCAGACATGGGATATGCTGACCATTTGACTACATGATCTTATTACAGATTCACCTCCCACTCAGATCACATCTTTTTCTTGGAAACTATTTAGGGAACCAGAATCAGGTAATAGTAAGTTAATTTTTAATGACTTTGGTTATGTTAGTAGCATTGGTTGGTCTGGCTGCGAGAGATTCTCATACTTATGGTTCTCCTTTTTGTTGGTGTTGTTGCTTTGTGTGACGCATTTCAAGCAAATTACTTGGGTCTGCATCAGAAGAGGACTAGAGAATGAATAATTCACTGATTCTGAACTTTTAGATTGGATTCTTGAGAGGGTATGACTTTTCCATCGGTTCCGTGCCCATGAATTGGTGCACGTGACTGCTTTCTAAGAGGTCCTGCTTGGTGATTTTTTTTTCATGTAGCATTAGCTAGGAGGGGAAGACCATATAGTTTGTTCTGTATAGGTTGTTCTGTTGTTTTCTTTCTGGACTTCATGGTCTCTCACTTTTCCCTTAAAAGTGTTTTATAATAAAAAATTAATTGGAAGTCATTACCTTATAGTGATATAGTGGAAGGGTTCATGTGGGCTTCCCCATAACCAATTCTACAATGTTCCTAGACAATAACGATGTTGATAAATGATCCATTTTCATTTAAATCATTCCTAATATCAATGCTTTTTATTATTGTAGATATATACATGGGCCTGATGAATCCTTATATAATATAATATTTTTCTCTCTACATGAAAGGGAAGACCATGTGAAAATCTAAAAGATTTATCTCTGAATGGTATATTTATCCATAAATGTATTTAGATTAAAATTATTTTGGTCATTGATAATAATCTATGATTACTTCCTGTAGGTCTATTGATAGACAAAAAGTATTTTGGATTGAAAACATGATCGACACTAGGGAATATTAATTCAGAATTTCATAATTAAGGGTTAATAGTATATGCTTCACAAATGAGGATACTCATTGATGGAAAATTTATGAACAAAATAACTTGATATATGTTGATTAAGATGTTATAATAGGATTTTAAGGCTCTCATGTCATTGACAGGTTAAAAAGACTAGGTCTAACACAAGATTATGGTTTTACTATGATTGAATTCCATTTAGAAAATATTCAAGGATGGACTAGTCATGGAAATATGTGGAATAGGTCAAAGAACTATTCTTCTCTTGTTGGAAAAACTGGGGGTCTCTCCATTGAGTTACATTTACATAAATGGTTCATGCAGGTACCTGGATAGAGTATTGATGTGTTCTGTGACAACATCTATATTTGTGTCCCAAGATGCTACAATTTCTTCTATAAATTATTGAATATGATATTAGGAACTTGAGTGTAGGGATATATTCACCATCATATAATGGGTCCATTATATGAATAACATTAATGAATAAAAAAAATCAATTCCTTATTTGATGAATATTTTGTATTTCTGATTGACTCTTGTGGTAGATTTTGGTATGGTGGTTCCTATTATCATAGGAATGATGGAATGAAGTTAAATATATTAAAATATATCATTGGACATGGTACATTATCATATTATAGTGTTTTCCCTCCCTTCTGTCAATTTCATTTCATGCATTTATTAATTTTGGAGGACTGCAATTCTAATGCAGTAATTTGTTCCACAATATAAGAAGATGAGGGAATAATTGGTCATGTAAAATTTTTTTGGAGGATGGAAGGAGACCAGATTATTTTCATTAAAATAATCCAATTACAAAGTATCTATTAACTCTTGTCAGTAACTTTATTCCATTCACCTTGTTCCGTCAGGGTCAGAGTGTATACACACTCCACTTGTGGTCATGGTTTCCACACCTTCATTTTCATGAAGACCTAAATTTTATGAATTATTTCATTTGAAATTGAATCATTCGTATATTGTGTGAACCACCATCTGATGTAAGGGAACATAATTTTTTGATCATTTGGACTATCATGATCAGGCCTCTTAGTTTTTGGAATCACGGTCACATGGGTATCAAAATTTATAATGAAGTATATAAAGAATTTTCCATCTACAAAGAAATAAAATTATTATTTAGTTCCCCAAACTAGTTTTTCTATTTTCATTTTTATCATCATGGTGAGGTGGGAATTTTTTATGATGCTGAAGAGGTGGTGACTTATAATACCAGGTGGAATTTTTAGTTTGATCAAGTGTAGTGGCTAGCAAAAACAAGACTACCATAAACACCATTTTCCATCTTATCTTCCCATGAGTTTATGAAATTATATATGAAAAGTATTTGGTTTAAAAAATGGAATAATCCCACCTTTTAAAAAAAATTGGCATATCATAAACTTATAATGTATTTTTTACATGGATTAGTAGTTATTGAAACTATTTATAGAGATAATATATTCGGATGGGTAAAAATCCTCTAGGGGGAGATGCTCATTTAAAGAGTAGATCAAAACCTTAAAAAATAAATCAATTATAGGACCCTCAAATTCTCCTCCAGTTTTTAGTTGTAGAGTTCATAGACAATTGTATTATAGAGAATCAATTGGAATTGAATGTGAATCTACTGATATAGATCATCCCACCAGGATATTGAATGGATATGAAAAATTTATTACTAAAAAAGTATATCGATTGAAGTGTTTATTTGTAGAATAAGAGTTTAACTAATTGTTATTGTGTAGGGGTTACCATCATGGGATCATAATGAGGTGAAAAATTCATAAATTGCTACTTCGTATTTCCTAATATATTTATAATTGTAATTTTCAGGTTTCAAATATTTTTCGCGTGAGGGTTTAGATCCAAACATTCATGGTGGGGCTTCATTTCTAGTTGTGCTGGCGAATGATATTATTCTATGGATTCCATTCGAACTATCAATGACTCAATTATATTGAGGATCCCATGAAGTATTCTTGGACAAACAGGGGCCTGATTAGTGGAAGAAAATGGTAGATAAATCTATGGTAGCTCTATTTGTATATGCATGGGTAGAATGTAAGGGATGGTGCATGATGGCGTATTTGAACCAATCCTAGATGTGTACTAGAAAAAGGAAACTCTTGATATCTCAGTACCATGAGGTAAATATTTTTTGTTCCTCAGTCTTTCATATTTAGTGGATGTTCTGGATCAATTTTAGTTTCTTGTAAACCCCTCTTGGTTGATGTATGTCAGTTGAAAGAATTGGACGACACTCCGCTTGTCGATCGTATCCAATATAAATATTTCTTCAGAATAATTATGCATTGAGACTTCTAAACTATTTATTATCCTCTGCATGATGAGTGATTCATTCCTTGAGTGTGAGGGGTTCATTCAATTCTAGAGGTGGGTAGGCCATAACTATTCCATTAATGTTTTATTTGGTAGATTCTTGCTGATGAGGTTGTGATGGATTGATTGAGAGAATTCCCAAATTACAAATGAGCCTCTGGTTTTAGATACACACACCTACATAAATAATTTCAGATTGTCCATATTTTAAACTTAAACACAATTCTATAACTTCTCTGTATTTTCCTCATGTTTTAGTGGTTCTACATGTATGGTGTTACCAATATTCACCATTTCATAATGTGTTACAAGTATTTATTTAGTATCTTCTAGATAATGATTTTGTTTTTTTATAAGAAGACACATCCTTTACTTCCTCAGTCATCCTAGAAAAATTTGATAGAAAATAACGTGAATAAAATCACAGTACAATTTTTTTCTTATTCAATGAGTGGCCACCCAGTACCATGATAAGATGAACTCAGATTATTCATTTTTCAGAATGTTCCCTAGTTCGGAGAAGACCAAAACATGTTGAGGAGGATGTTGTTGTTATAAAAAAACATCACAGTACTATGGGATGGGGATTTTCCGATTCAATTTTCAAAAAATTTGATTTTTTCTTACCACTATGGTTTTATAAAATAAATTTCCAAGCCCAATGGGATTGGGTTTCTCTCTGATTTTAGTGACTGCTTATGAAACTAATTTATTTATTTTAAAATTCCATGTTAAAACATGGGTATCATTTATTTTATGGTTTCACCTTGTTTCTCCCACTTCCAAATATATTTTATATTCTAGAAGACTGTTCTTTCATATGTTGGAGTAATTATTAATATTTTCATATACTTCACACAAGAGTATTTATAAGGATCTCCCTCTTTTAGCCCGATGTTTTTAGCAGTTTTTTACATCTTTTTTTTGTAGGGAAAAATAATTTGTTTTAATATGTGTTATTATATAAGGCCATCATAAAGCCATGAAATTTCATGATGTCACCTTTGGTAGTAAATTTTTATTATGTACAATGGTGAAATTCAACTCCCCATGTTTTTAATTTTATATAAAACATAGACTGGGTATTGAGGATTAGCTAGCACAACTTTTTTAAGGAGTCAAGACAAGCGTCAAGAATGAATCCTTGTTTTTTTCCAATTTTGAGAGTTTTGTAGCTATTAGGTCCTCTATGTCAATTTCACAATGTATCCCTTTTATTAACATGATGTGACATAGATGTTTTTTATAATGATATATGTTTTATTTTATGTGATGAATATTGTGCCATATATTGGAGATGATTTCATTCATACAATATTCAAAAAACAAACATATGAACTTTTGTATTTAGGATTGGTTAGAGGATATAACATTAATAGTATGTCATCTTTAGCCAATTTTATCCTCATGTTGAAAATGTATTTTTCGTTTTTTATCTTAAGTCTTCTCATCCTGGTGCAACCAATGTAAATTTTTCTCTACTACCATATTTTATACAACTGAATAGGTGGGGATTTCCATAATTATGTTAGATTCCAATAAATCCATTGGTGATATAAAATATAAAAAATTTATTTTGATATCATTTATATTAGAACATAGTTCACTTGTTAATGATGTGGCATCAAGAATGAATAGCCACAATTATCCATGTTCCTCATGGTAGGAGTGTATTCTCATCATTAAATCTCAAACAAGAGGATACCCCTGATGAAGTGGAATTTCATTATGTGGAGGAATACCATCATGGATTGAAATCAAAATACAAATAGAGTTCTTGTACTATATACCATGGGGTGGACATTTTGGGTGGGAGATATAAATTATAGGATATCCTTGATGTTTGATCTTATACCCACCTAGACGGCTTCTATGATTCTCATTAGAATATGGGCTCCTGAGATTGATCAAATTATGGACATGAACAAATACTTCATGGTATTATGTTCATGTAGGAACTTTTAAATTTTCTATAACTACATCTATAATTTCGTAATGCAAGTGTAATATCATGATACTCTATTGATAAATATTCAAGGGCTTCAAAAACTTTAACATTCAGAAATGTGGTTTAATATACCAAATATACAATATCGAGACACCTTTGGAGTGAATTATTTTTGGATAATTTGTTGTACCTAAATGGAGACTCTTACTTGTGACAAATATTTAAAAATACTGAATATTGTTTTATTAGCTCTTAAATTGCTATAGTAAATTTTCAGCAGGTTTCCTAAATATTGGAAGGGGTTTGTTATATCCATGGAGCAACCACTAGGGTAGACTAATTTCCTCTTTTAGATACTGAGGTATGGTCCGAATCTATTTTTATATATATCATGGGTAAATTTATCCAATTACCCTCATTGAAGGGAGCATAATATTTTTCCCTCTCTAGATAGACCCTTATTTGGTGTGTATTATTCAGTTCAATGGTGGGAATGGGGTTGTTTTTCTATCCATCAATCTATTTCATTAGTATATCATAGAATGATTGTAGGATATTTGAAATAATTTTTGTTCTCCATTTCACAATTGTTACTATGTGATGTGTACCTTCAGCTCTTGGAATTGAGATATATGACCATTTCATGGAAAGAGTTGGGGTGTGTTCCTGCTACTATCCTCCATTTCCATCCATCATGTCCTAATAATACACACGTTTGTGGGAAGTGATATGTATGTACTCCATATTTCATAATGGGAATTTTTGGTTGATTTATCTCAATTCTTCTATCATATCCAGACATGCTTGATTTATTTTGGATGGCATTTGATCCTGCTCACATATTACTGTTAAATTTGACTTGTGGTCATGGTTAATGTTGGAGGTTGTTTTATCGTAATCATTATTTTGGTTGAATTCAAATGGACGGATAGGATGATGTGGAAATGTGTTTGTTCATTCTATAGGGCTTCTAATAAATTTTAGTGTCTGGAATCATTAGATTCTTTCAAACTTACCCAGTAATTTTTCATGGTATAGGAAGGTGTTTTATCCTACTCGAGGATTGTCATCAAATTTTACAAAAATTCATATTTGGAGGGAATATAGATGTGTCCCTTATCCATATTTTTATACCCTAAATTGGACATCATGCATTCCTGGATTGATTGAACTATGACATATATCCAAGGAAAACATCCCCATCAGGATGAGGGGTTTTAACCTTATGATGTCAGTGGTGGTGGCTTATTTGAGGAACCCGTATGTGATAACCATGTCATATTAGGATGATACTATCATTACCCCCTTTATCTTCATTCCTATTATAAGAGAGTAGCGGTTTTATGTGTTATGGGGATAAGCTCTCTAATATATTTGAGAGGGTACCACGTGAAACATTCTTCCAGGACTCCAGTAAAAATTGAGGGGACAATTTGAGAGCATGAGGATCTTGGGGGAATATAAATATAGATCCATGGTAGGGATGGTAGTTTCTAGTTGGTACTCACCTACCTGTACATTCGAGACCCAATGATGGAGATATTGTGTGAGTGATTTCAACTTATTCTTAGATGAACATATATCATGTGTCGTGGCCAAAGAATTTCACTATTGGAACTCAAATGATTCCATTTGGATTATTGGGAGTTAATGATTATGTTTATTGAAATATATTTGAAAAAATAAGAAAAACTCTTCAATTTAGTATTTCAATAAATTATTATGTGCAAAAGTAATTTTTTAATATTCATGGGTTGACCTATTTTTAAAAAAAAATGTACATGCCATGTGGACGAAGAAGTTTTATTACTCATGGGTTTAGGATAGTTTCACCATTTTTTGTTTTTGATTTAAATGTGAGGAGTCTGTTCTATGGTTTTACTGTTCGTGTTTGAATATTTAACAATTATTCATGGTGGGTTTAATATGTTTTTTTTCTAATACCACATGGGTTGGGAATGGAATTTTTTACTGTTTGGGGGAATGGTTTTATTGTGAGAAACATATTCCCATGTCCATTATATGTAGTCTTCAATGGGTATTGTTCATGGAAATGAAAACACCCAATAATTCCCTTATTATGTGTGTTTCACAGACATTCTTTCTAATTGATGGTGGCCTTTGGGAAATGTCTCGAATTATGCTTAGAGATATTCATTCATTGATAGGATGTGATTTGAAGATCAACACACCCAGTTGGGAGAAGTATTTCCTACTCAAGTACTTTCATGATGATTTCATACATATTTGCAACTCCTTTAATAAATCTCAAGAATGACGTGGGTCTCCCTTGGGTTAACAATTAATTATTATTATTCATGAAATTCCTATTCAACTCTAAGTATCTAAACATCTACATCAATGGAGCCATATATATATGTATCCATATTTCTATAATGATGGATTCCCTTTTCATACGAAGAAGAGATTCGTTAGTCATTTTTATGATGATGATGTTGGTTTTAAGCCACATAGGGTTGTACTTAGAATTTATCATCACATTGAGAGGTATGCCTTGTTTTAAAGTTGAGAAAGTTAAAATGATATGGGATCACTGTGAATCCTTGTAAAAGGTATCTGAACCCATATAGTTTATGGTCACTTAATTTCAAACATCATACAATTTATATGTATGTGAAAATCATAATATAATCATTAGATTATAGGGTTTTCATCATGTAGAGGTTTGGTTAGTCTCCCATGTCATAGTCTCTGATGGCCATTGCTTCACCCCCACCCCTTTAGTGGGGGAGGGACTTCTGGTACCATTCAATGTTTGTAGAACTCTTCTATTTACCCATTTATCCAAACCTGGCTATTTCCCCTCATTCCCTTTCATAGATGTATGAATAAAGGATCCATATTCCTTCAATGGAGCTCCACAATTTTTTATATCCACTCGGGAGTTCACACAAGCTTCTTCTATGACAAATATGATTTTGATTTCTCATTTTAAGCTTCTAAGACCATTGGTGGATGCTTTAGAACACTTAATCTTTGTTTCATGGGGCCTCTAGGAGTGCGTGATAGTCATGATTCTTGATTCTAAAATCATTATGACCATGTTTTCTTCGGAGGGTGATCTAATTTTTGCTAGTTTGAGTGATACAAGATCCTAAAAAGGGTTCTATTCTCAACTTTTTAAATAGGACCATCCTATGAATTGGGATTCTTCACCCATGGTAGTTTGGGTAAGAATTCCAAAACTCCCTCTATCCTTTAAGAACCCTTCAATTATCTATATTTTCGGTAATTTCATATGGATTATTCTTTTCTATGATAGTTTTACTCGATCCATATGTCATCCTATTTCACATAGATTCTGTGTAGAGGATGATCTATCAATGATTCATACTTATTTTTTCTAGATCATTGTTGGTGGTGTGTTTAGGTATAAAAAACTAGTTATTTTTTATACATGGAATGGTTTCTGTACATTGGGAATGAAAATGGGACACTATGAGTAGGCCTGAAGGCATGCTTTGTAGATGAGATTGGATTAAATTCTACTTAGCCTGGGCTTGTCATGGTTGATTCAACTTCTACTCAAGACATTTCGTTAGGTGTCAGTTTTTTTGGGTCTATGGTGGGTTGTGACCTAGTTGAGTTTGATCAGCATCCTGGTCTGTCTAAAGGTTCTATTTTTGTATTGAATTTTGAGTGTAATATATCTCAGGTAAAGAGGGATGTGACATAATTTTTTATGGTTAGTCCAAAAGATACAATTTTTATGTATAAGGAATCTACCCAAGTTAGGACAATGTAATCTAAGCATCTACCCCATGATGTGAGGGTCAGGGAGTTCATTAGTGGACTCCTTGGTGATATTAATGTCTCAAACCCATTAGTGGTAGGGGATCCTTAGTTTAATGTAGTGTTCTCAGTATCTTGGACAAAAAGGTACCAATATGCAACCCATTATAATATGGGAAGAGCTATAGGTATAAAACAAATAATTCCCCATAAGATGGAATGATCAAAACCGATTAGTGCAAGGGATGCCACAACGAACAAGACATCTCTCAAATATCACATGGGGTAAAGAAGGTGGAAATAGTTGATTTGGGTAATTGTTTTGAATTTTATCCATTTGATGATATGGAATTTGATATTGAGGACGATATGGATTCATAGATGACCATTGTCAAAGAATACAGAGTAGAATAATTAGATGATGTGGTTCAGGGAGACATGTCTCTGAGCCTGGGGAGAAACAAGAGGTCCATGATAATCCGTAAAGAGAAGAAGAATTACACTTTTCTTCCACCTCCAATGGAGACACAATCACCAAATATGTTTATATCTAAGAAGATAGATATTGGATCCACATTCAAGAATTATAAGTCAGGTGATTTGATTGACAAATTTTCTAAATTTCTTATAAGATCGAAATAATAAGTTGTTGAACAAAATCTATCTCATAATTATACAGAATAAGAATCTTACATAATTATGTGGAGGTCATTAAGGGTGGACCTCAATGAGAAGACATATAAATGGATTGAAAGGTAAGATATGATTGTCATTGGGGGATTCAATAGTAGAAAGATCATCATCAAGGTGTACATATAGTCCCAGGACAAGTTGGTTATTCATGTTAAAAAATATGATAATGGAGGAAATCATCACCCATGTAATAAACATATCTTGTAAAATTTTTAGGATCATCAAATGTGGTAGGCTTAAATATTCATTCAATGGTACTACTATTTATTTTTGTGGTTTAACTCATGGTCTATAAACTTTTCCTCAATTGACTTTGAATAATAAAAATTTAATATTATGTCATAAAAATGGTCATGTGACATGGACCAAACCATGTAGATTAATTTAATGAAGAAAACACATCTACTAGAAAGAATCATAGTCAAAAGATGGTTGAGGCATAATCCAATGTGGCCTAAGGGAAGAAAGGGTAATTTAGTATCATGTAATGGATAAGAACCTTCTAGGAATATGGCCTAGAAAGAATTTGGCTTGATTTTTGTTGTTATGTTTTGACCACACTAAGTCTTACAATATATCCCATCTGTAAAAGAATCCATTCCCACATAATTCGGTTGAATTCAGGGCCAATTTAATAAGAGTTCCTATTATGGTTATTTTCATTGGGAATTTATAACATTTGCAAGATTTTGACATCGATTCAATAATTATACCAAATAGTAGGCCCATTGAGAGGGTATAATTAGGTCTTATACCAATAAGGTGGCCCTTTTGTCTACATACATGAGGATTATCTTAAATCATATAGATTTTTAGGTTTTTTGGGGCCTACACTGAGGAGGATACAATAATATCTCACAAGGAATGTGTCCGATTGATATTCATACATGTCTATGAGGATCCACACATTTGGATGCCCTTTAGAAGAAGGTGAAAGGATGATCGGAAAAATGGTTCTCTAACATAACACAAATATGAGTTTTTTGATGTTAGGATCATTATCAACCATTATGCCTGTGTAATTCAGGATGAGTGTGAGATACAAGAGGAAGTAAAAGAACATGAAAGCCACACAATTTATTTCATCCACTGGTTGATGGGTCCAGGTATATAAGAGAGAGAATGAAATTCAATATTAGTATCTCCTATCTTATTTTCCTTACTAAGGTGTATTTAGGATAGGAGGGGTATGACCTCATGTAAGAAAGTATAAGGTATTACTCCCGGATGGATTACCTTATTTTTTGAACTATGATGAGTATATCAACTCATGACGATTTGGGTTTGTTGGGGAGTAAACTAATTAGGATTCTCATATTTATGGTACAATGAGTAGTGTCTTGAATCATTTTAATTTTGTTTTCATGGTGCTTACACATAGGATTACGACCATATTTATGTAACCATGATGTTATTTTCAACTCATGGTGATTTGTTTGTAAGGGATTACAACCAGGATGATATCCATATTTCTATAACCATGAGGACTATTTATACTCCTGATGATTTGGAATGATATGTGGGTTTGTTTGTATCGCAACTAAAAACATCACGGACCTGACTTACAAAGTTCACAATGAAACTATCTATTTTTCAGTAGAGTTAAAATGATAAAAATTAAAATAGGATTTGGATTAGGACCATAGCATGTTAGTAATACCAAACTAGGTTTTGAGGGTGTTTCCCCATGACGTGGACTATAAATCATGTGCTGCTATTTCGCCAAGGTATGCCTCACACAGTTTATGGCCAACTAGATATATGTCTCCCAAGTATGGATCTCCTAGGAATGGTTCCCCAATAAGGGATATCTATATGGTGGGTTGGCCTGGTATGGGTTTACTAGGTGTGTGTCGGCCTAATATGGGTCTCTCGTTTATGGGTATCTCAATTGTAGGTCACCCAAATATGGTTCACCAATGTGAGGAAAACTAGGTGTGGCTCAATCCGATATGGGTTTCTGAGGTGTCTTTCGACCAAGATTGGGTCACCTATGTATAGTTCTCCATGACTTCCTCACCTAGTTATGGGTATCCTAGTTATGGGTCTCCCAGGTGAGGGCTTATCTATGAAGAGGGAATGAAATCATAGTTTATTCTTGTTAGGATGGACTAAATGGGTGATTGAGTAGCGTGACTAGATCTCTCACATTTCCTCATTGTCTCGGTGTTTACCCATCCTAAAAAAATTATATTTAGAGGTACATGTTGATAGTAAATTCTAAGACATACTTTGAAGGAGTTTTGTGGAGATACTAATGTGAGGCCCTTGTCAAAATTGACTTTTGAGAAGGAAATTGCCAAAAGAATTAAATAATGAACATGCATGAATGGATTGTCTAAGGAAATTTTGGGATAGATTGAATTACTTTATAAAAATTTTCATGACTTATGAAAAGAATATATATATATATATATATATAAACGTCTTTTTGGACTCCTTGACTACTAAAACCGAATATTGAATAGTGAATTATTTGTCTGAGTTACTATCGTCGTCCAAAATGTGATCGCAATATAATAAAAAATTAATATTAATGAATGAAAAAAGTTTTTATTGATTTAGGTATTAGTATCATACTATATGGGAGAGGTTCTCCCAATCAAGTCCTTGGATTGGGTAATGATTCTGAGTAATTTATGTCCTTTGGTATGTGACATTTAGTTTTTCACAATGAAATGTAATATATCCCTTATGAAAAAGATAAAAACATTTATTAAGGCCCAAATTTTTTTTATTTAATTGAGGATCACATAATGAATATGTTGAAATGTGCATATAACATATTTTTTAATGTCAAAAATGATCTTCCTACAACTCATTGCATTCGTCATCTGGTGGAATTTTATGTTTTCATAGTCATGGATTAGATTTCTCTACATATATGCCACATAAATTATCAAGTAATGGAAGTGAAATTTGATATTACAGACTAAACTATGTTAATCTATCTATTCAATGATAGTTAAAAAATGTTTATGGAGATCACATATATTTTATAGGTTTTAATCAACATTCATAAGGGGTGTTTATCTCAAATGGTTGAGGAGAAACTAAAAATTAGTGATATGGCTATTATGGGGGAATTTGTTGATTCCTTTATAAATGATTTTCATGTACTTAGACTATAAATTAAAATTGATTTATCAATAGGACTCATAACTAGTTAGATTACAATTGAAAATAATACCTATAGAATAACCACAATTGAATTATAGGAATTAAATAGCAAACTATTGGGAATCCCTAGCAAGGGATTTATTGGTCTAAACATATCAAAATGGGGTGAACCTATTCTTTTTGTTAAAAATAGGGATTTATCAATATTAATATATAATTTTTATCAAGAGATAAACAAGATATTGATCCAGAAAGAGAATCTACTTCCACGTATTGATAACTTGTTTAATTATCTACAATGAGGTCAAAACATTTTGATGATATAACATTTTTCATGATATAATAAATTGAGTTTCATGAAATAGGATATACCTAATAAAAAATCTCATGCATGGTGTGAGCACTATGAATATTTATATATTCCATTCAATTTGATAAATCCCCCTCTATCCTAATGTATTTCATGAATACTATCTTTAGAGATTACATTTATCAGTTTGTGGAACTCTTTGTAGAAAATATTCTTATTAACAAAAATATAATAGATGATATTGAAGAAAACATAAGAATTTTACAAATGTCCCAATAGAATTAGAATCAATATTCCCAATTTAACTTTTGTTTCATTTTGGATGAAAATGTTTCATGTTTTCAACATATAATCTCAATATAGGGTATATTAGCAGTTCTATCAAATGCGTAGACAGTTGAGAACTGGCCCATGCCAACCATGATGACATAGATCTATTTTTATCATGGAATAGATAGATATTATAAAAAAAATTGGCAAATTTCACATGATTGTCTCATCCACTCACCATTTTAACTTGGAAGGAGTCCATGTTTCTCTTTGCAAAAGAATGTTTCGAAAATTTCAAGTAACTAAATAAAATATTTGTTATCAAACGTACTCTTACAGTACCCTATAGTAGAGAAGTGTGTATAATCTATAATTATGCATCCATGATGGTATTTTTATGTGTTATTATTCATACATAAATGTTTATAGATTATGAGTCATGAAAATTCAATATTCATGAGATACAATTACTCAACATATAATTTGGAGTTAATTGTATTAATTTTTTGAATGAATGAAATGAAGATATTATCTTTCTTCATAAAATATTGATATACATACTGATCATATTTTCTAGTTACACTCCCCAAATATTTGGAAATGCATAATGTTATATGGGTTGTATTTTATCTTCTTACTAATTCATAAAACATCACCACTATTAGAGAAAACATATCTCTATATAAAGTTTTTAGGTTATACATCAAGGTAAAGGTAATCATGAATGGAGTACCACATTCCCTCTTCCCTGATCAGGATTTCTGGACTAGTTCAATATTGTGTAAGAGTTTTGAATAAATTCTTAATATAGAGTTGAGTTATACCACTACGTGTTATCATCAAGAATATAATCAATCTAAAAGAAAAATTAATACCATATGTGATATTTTTAGATCTTATTCATTTGATTTCAAAGGAGGATGGGTTATACACATTCATATTGCTTTGTTTTCTTTGAAAAAATTTATTTCACTCATTATCTTGATGGATCCTTATGAAGAACTATGTAGAATGAAATGTATATCCAAACTATGGAAAAATTAAATTGGAAAATGAGTGCTTTTAGTACATGAGATAGATAAATAAATGGAATATATGGTTAAATCCATTCAGAAAATCATCACAGAAGATCAAATTTATCATAAACATTTTAGTGACAATCGCCAACATGATCAATAATTTTAGTTTTGTTAAAAGGTGTTTCTTATAATTTATCTATGGTAGAAGGTTATATATTCAAGAAGAAATGGAAATGGGTACCTATTTATATATGTTATAATGAAATTATTAATAATATCATAATTATATATTTTGAATTGGAGCATCCATAAAATTATTTTATAATAAATAATTTTTTCTTATTATCTCACCTTAGGAATTACATAACCTAAACATCACACATTCAGAAATCATATGGCATACCACTTAATAAAGATCTGTAATTTGAGGAATAACCAGTGTGGGCTCTATACTGTACAGAATAATGTAATATGAAACATGAATTCTCACCTAGTAAATGTTAAATGGGAAACAATTCCATTTTTTGAATCTACATGGGAAATTGAGGATATTATGAGGTAGAAAAATCTAAATTCTTTGTATAAGAGAAATGAATTTTGAAGGATAAATTACTTTTACGTGGGTAGAATGAAAAACCCGATGTTCTTAAGAATTAATATTTTTTAATAAATTTAATTTCATTAATATCTTAGGTAACATTAAAAATTATGTTAATCATGTGCTATATTTAAGACAATAATTGCTTATGCTACATAGAACATTGAGTTTTAATAAAACCCAGATATTTTATTAATCTAGTTATCCAAATATAGGTGCAATAACAACAAAATTAATATTAAATATATGATTAGTTTTAAATATGTTTAATTATTATTTAAGGTTGTTTTAAATTATGAAATATCATTCATAAATAATTAATAAAATTCATCATGACATATATATGTTTCAAGAATTCAAATTTCGCAGAGTTTTTTTTCATTCATTTTATTTTCAAAAAAAGAATATTAATTTTTTTATAAATAATTTCTACAAATAATGTTTATTTTTGAAATCACCAGGTATAAATTATATTATGGTGATCCATATTTATTTTTTAGAAATTTTTATTCATTGATGAATATTGAAAATTTCTTTTTTTAGAATGGTGGCGCTTTGGTCAAAAGACCAAAGAAATTTTATTTCCAAAAATGAGATTACATGAGTCTAAAAGATAGAATCATCTTAAAATATTTTACAAGAAAAGGAATCAAGTTGTCTGGGAGATATTCCATCCATGTTATATCTTGATAAAATCTTTTATTGTAGAGACTATATGAAACCCTATTCTGTCATCGATAAGTATGAGTTGAAAAGTTGTTGAAGTTCAAGAGAGAGTGAAGGAAATTAATCCAGTGAGTAGTAAGTGGCCAAGCTATATAAATCAATTCCTTCCAAATGGACTTCACTATAGTAGTAGAATAACTTTCAATCCACATGTTGTTCCGTCCTTAGTGCAAGAAGAAATATATGTCATGAATCACACTTAGAATTTCTGCTTATAGATTGGTTTCAGTACCCCAACTTCTAGAAAAGAACCCAATGATGTGACCAGAATGATTTATGAGGATGGCTCCACACCCTACGGGACTTGGATTTCCTTTTAGTGGTTGCAATTCCCATTATGAATCAAAACAGCTTCTATAATAGTGATGATAATTATCAATTTATTAGTATTAATGTTGTGTGAGAAATTAGTGTGATGAATTTTATTTCTATCATACCAAATGTCATGAAGAAGCTCCGCAACCCCAGTAAAAAAAACAAGTTTCTGATTTTTTCGGAGTTATCCCTTGAAACACAATGATTTAGTCGGATGTTGATAGATTTAAGAATCATCCATCTACAATCAAAAGTGTCAAAAATATAGTTCCAAATTGTAGTGGTCGTGTCATAATATAGAAATAACTGATTAGTATATTATCTATGTTGATTGAAAAATGACTTTTTGAATAATGATAGATTCCAAAATTTTACAGACATGAATCATTGGGAACCCTATTATATGCGAGACACCAAATAAGAGTTAGTCTTGAGGGATAAATCCAGGTCTAGTCAAAAATTTAATCCATTTAATGTAATTTTCAGGGTTATGTAAGGAGTTGTTGTAGAATGTTTTTGAATTTAACATCCCATTGTGTGCGGGTTCCCAAACCGAAATATCATCCGAGGTAGAAAAGGGGTAAGTATCAATAATTTGAATAATATTGTCTGGAAGCATATCAATATGAGAGAAATGAACATTACTAATAGTGGAGTTGATGTTATTAGGGATATTTTTAAGGGGAGTCAAAGATATAAGAGGATAATCTGTCCAGATGTCCAACGAGAATTTCATAGAAGAGTTTATAGAGACCATCCATATAGAGTTGGAAATAATATTGGAATACATGTTTATAATAGAAGGACTAATGAATGAAGTCATGAAATTCTTGTTACCTCTTTTCAATCTATCAAGGAACCAGTTTTTTATGAATGAAATCGATTGGGATTCATTGTGAATCAGGTTCCAAGTTAATATAGCATGAAGGTACTCATTAAATAGTTTAATGTTTTTAATACGAAAACCACCCTTGTATAATGGTTTACAACATTTATCCCAATGATAGTCACAAGTTTCCTTCCCAAGGTTCTTTATTTCCAAACCAAATTTTTATGTGAACATTGATTTTTTTAATGAGACCAGTTGGCCCATTATAAACCATCATCAAGTAGACCAATTTAGAGACAATGACAGACATGACACGATAGACTCTCCCCACCATGGAAATATATTTTACATTCCAAGAAAAAAATCATATTAATAATTTGGTCAATAATGTTTGAGAAGTAGAAAATATTGGTTCTACCCTAGAAAATGGAAACCCCAAGTTATTTTAAGGGAATATTACCTTCTTTGATGTCAATCTCATTGATGATTCCATTTTACCTACCAGCCGGAATGTTTTTCCCAAAGTAGATGAAGGATTTATGCCATCCAACTACTTGACCATAAACCACCTCATAGTGAGTTATGATGTTTCTTATATCACCCTTTAAAAATGGAATGATTTCAATTTCATAAAGCAGGTGAGTGGGATCAATCACATTTCTGTAATCATGAATAAGTTTGATCTCGTTTTGTTCAACCAATCGAGTGACCAGTTGTCATAAATAGTATTCTATAATGAAAAAAATAATTTTAGATAAGGGATCTCTTTTTCTGAAACCTTTGGAGAAATTTAAGTAACCTATGGGGGATTCATTTATCAAGATAGAAATGTGAGTTGAATTGATGATTGTTTGAATTCTAGAGATGAAGGTGGCATTGAAGGCAAATCCATGTCGAACATTGATGATGAATACCCAATACATTGTGTCAAAATATCTCTTAATATCTAGTTGAATGGCGTTGTCATGACCCCTAATTTTATTATATAATTTGTTAGTGAATTCAAAGGCAAGAAAAATTCACTCTTGTATGGATCACCCCTTGATAAACCCAAATTTATTCCCAGAGATAATTTTATCTGTAATAGTGTTATCTTTATTCACAATTATCTTGGTGGTAATTTTGTAGAGAGTGTTGATAAGAGTTATAGGATGAAAGAGATAAATTTCAGAGGCATTATCAACATTGGGAATAAAAGTAAGGAATTTGGCATTTAATCCATGTGGTAAAAAGCAATTAGAAAGAAATATTTAATGAGTTTTCTACCATCGGATTGGATAATATGTCAATATTTTTTTATAGAATCCATTATTAAAAACATCCGGACCCATGGAATTATCAGGATCCAAACCGAAAATAGTGTCTCAAATTTCATGATCAAGGGGAACACCATGGAGAAAGGTGTTCTCAACAGCCCTGAAAATTGTCGGAATGATGTCATTAATGAGGTCATTATTAGTGCTAAGACCATTGAATAGAGACTCAAAATTGAGACAACGGGATTAACAATGTCTTATTATTTATCCAAATGGTTGTCTTCATATTTATGGGAATTTAGAGGACTACAAGCTTTCCGAACTCTTTGAAAATAATTATAGAACATGGAATTTTGATGACCGTCAGTTTACCAATTTATTTGAAATGTTTGTTTATGAATATTGTCTTTGAAAGTGAGAAGAGAATTATGTATCATATTAATGTTAATTTATTGATTTTTATATGAATCCAAGTCAGAGTGAGTGTTGCTATTATGTATTTGATAGAGCTCTTTCTCAAGAAAAAGGATGTCATAATCAAATTCTCTGGCTTTAAGGATACACCAAATTTTGAGATTGTGTTTGAGATATTCTAATTTAAGAGGAAAAGAAAAAGTATCATCAGAGTGAGACGTAGAGGTCCAAAAATGTTCGATGAGATTACTACATTCAATATCCAAGAACCAAGAATTATTGAATCTGATGGGAAGACATGTTTTCATAGTTTTATAATAAATATAGACTGTGATAGGGTGGTGGATAGAATTAATTTTCCATAGGGTGGTGCTGGAAATGATATCCCATATATTTAAATCAAGTTCATTAGTAAAGGATCTATCCAATTTTCTTATATCCACCATATTTAAATTATTTTTATACTAAGTATATTTGGAATTGAGGAGAGAAATTTCAGATAGAGTGGTCTTTTCAATTTTATCCTTAAAATCCCTCATAGATAGAGTGAATTAAATGGGTTAATTTTTTTACTAGTAGAACTAATAGTATTAAAATCACCCACAACAATCCCAGGGGAATTAATTTTAGAGCTTAAAGAGAAGTGGATATTCCAAAGATTTCTCCTATCATGATATTTTTTCTTGGTATAGATAAAGGAACATAAAAGATAGGTGTTATCTCTCATAGTCACAAGTGAAACATTGATCAGCAATATCTAAGACATTAACATTAGATAGGGAGGAATGAGAAAAATCCTAAAGGGTATCATGATTGGTGTTGTTTTTACATGCACTGATGAAGGTGTATCCAAAATGAAAAAAATGTACTAAATCAGGGGAAAATATTATTTTAGGTTCAGGAATGGAAAAAATTAAAGGCTTTTGAATGATTACCATTTTTTTTGAAATAATAAAGGCGTGAAGGTTTGAAAAACCATGACATTTATAATATAAAATCTTCATTTATACCCACGTTTAGAGTTTGAACTCTCGTTTATCTTAATAGCTTTGCCTTTATGCCTAGTTGATCTTATAACATTATTGGACATATTTCGGCTTATATTAGACCTTTTATTATCCTTAGTGGAATCCAATGTGTAAGTAGTATCACCTGTAGATACTGTTTGGATGGCAATATCATTCATGTTATTAATATTAGTTGACGACACAGTATTACTAATATCCATATTATTAACAACATCTAGAATATTATTATACAATGAAATATGTTGAATGGTATTTCTTTAGGTACATAGTATGGGAATATGATTAGGAATACCTGCATGGTTTCCAGCATGGGAAATTTTCCAATATTCTATATTCAAATCGGAAGAGGAACTGCTCTACCTAGTGTTGTGTTTAATCATCTTCTCCTCACCCGAATCCTCTATAGTCAATATCAATTCCTTGGTTTCCATGCCCTGTTGTAAGAGGCTAGAAGGATGTGTTTCTCCTATAATAGATGTGATAGAAGCATCCAATTCCATGTGTGACTCCACCAAGGGGAAGATTTTATCTTTTATGACCAGGACAATAGGTGGAAAAATATCATGCATATGACCCTGCATCGAGATAGATGATTCTCTTACAGAAGTAATGGGATGTATATCATTTGAGAAACTATCAGTAGAATGAAATATGACAAATGTAATAGGATTTTTATTCACATGAACATCAGTTTTCTTCATGTTCATACTTACAGTGTTGATATTACTAGTAGTAAAATTGTTAATTTGAGAGCAGACAAGTGGATAACTATTAGAATCAGATGCCTTTTTCTTGTCAATATTTTTATTTTCAACACATAGTGTAGCAGAGGAATTAAAGGAGGGGGTGTCCTAGATTAGTTCATTTCCCAGAGTTGAGAAGGTTTGACCCTTCTATGCTTTCACAATAATTTACCATTGACAAACATTTCTATGAGTAGGTATAGTGGAAGTACTACAAGAATTACATTTCATTTGAATAGGTGGAGAGTGTTTATCCCTCCTACATTGGTTGGATACATTATTATTAGATTTAGTGCATGATACTTTCTCAAAAAAAGTATCAATATAATCTCTCTATAGTTATTGGTTGGATAGTCTGATGGTATCAATAACCATATATTCTAATATAGATATCATGTTTTGGTTAATATTGAAATTATCTCCCTATTCGGCAACATCAGCCCATGTGAAACCCAAGGAGTCAACTCAGAGTGTCAAGTTGTGTGTTTTTTTACCCAGACTTCAGTTTTCTTTTCTTTTTCTAGTAAATCTATCAGGGGAGTATTATCCTTTATTTTTTTATTAATTTCATTCCACTCATTTCCAATTGGTAGGTTAACTTGTTTTCTAACCAACTTGAAATTAAAAAATTTATGAAAAATAATCTTACAGAGATCACCGAAGGTGGGATTTCGTTCATATTCAATTTTAATTACTATTTTCTAAATATTTTTAATGAAGCTAATAGAATTATGAAATATTGAATCAAGGTTTATCTCAACCATCACCCTCACAAAACCCTAATTCATGATTTAACGTTTTATGATCTATTTTGAGAGGGGTTCCTACACAGAAGAAAATGTTATTTAAATTTTTTGGATGCCAAAATAACCAATTCATACCAAGATGTCTAATAGAAACTTCTTCCATTTTGTTCCTATATTTATGTGCATTGAAATCAAATCCCCACATAGATAATCTAAGAAAACCGAGTCTTATATTTATACTTCCAGTCCTTTGAACTCTATGAATATCCTCTTGTGTGCTTAAAAAAATATGATAATACCATTTTCCTATTGGTATCATTTTACAATTTGAGAAATTCCAACACAGAGAAATACAGAAATGTAAATTAGTATGGTTCCAAGGACGATCACCTTTGATTTAGGATATGCAGCCTATAATAGAGTATTTTAATATTTAAGTGGGTAGTAAAAGAGCATTCGGGTCCGCATCCATCATGTAGCTGCCATTAGCATGATTTTTAAAGACAGGCACCTTGGATGGATTATTTTTTCCATGTTTGGTGTTTTTTAGAGAATCCAAAAAAGTGATCCCATGGGTTCTGTCGAAAGGCATTTTATTGAGAATCTTAGCATCTGGTATTTCAACACTTTGATTATTAGCGGCAAGATCTTGGTCTGTGATTGGGTTCTTTGAACAAAGAGGCATAAAATTATGAGATTCAATCCTACAACGCATGAGAAAGGAATCTTCCATGAGGGGTGAGATTAAGATAAATGGTAAAGGAACCTTAAACTCATGATAATTTTAGGGAGAGATGGCCTCATCTCTCTTAATGTGAAAATTACGTATTTTTAACTATATGATTCCATTTTGTTCAAATTATATAAAAAGTAAAATTAAAATTAAAATTGATTTAGAGAAAAATTAGTTCAATCTCACATTAATTAATCCAATTTAGGTCATTTGAATCACTTTTTGTAGAATTTTAAAAAATATATGGTATTGTTTGATCATTTTTTGCTTAAAAACATGTATTCCCATCACTTATGCGAGATTAATTTTAAATTAAAATTTTCAAAATCTCTTAATGGAATATAGAAAATTGGATTAAATATTAATATTAATAATAATTTATTTTATATAATATTACAAATATAATTCTTATACCAAATTAATTGTTATATACAATAAAATTTATTTATAGCGGTTAACGTAAAATAATATTATATGGGGTTGGGGGGGGGAAACTAAAATGATAAGTGTAATAAATAACCCAAACAATTTACAAAACACATTTTATAGATTTATTTATAACCAATAAAATATAGTATAAAATATTTTATATTATTGGAGATTTCTAATAATAAAATAATGTTCTCGGAATTCTATCTTTCAAAAAAATTGTTGGTTTTATACTCACCTCACTTATAAAGGGACACCCATATCCTCTCCAATTCACAACATCGAACCCTTTTTTTAGTTTATCCATACCCAAATCCATTTTTAACGTTCATACCCTCATGTGATAAGTCTTATTTATTAATTAAATCCAACAATGGGGTGATTTTAGTGAAAACCAAAAAAGAACAATCAGAGAAGAGGTAACGTTCATCAAGAATTTTTTTTGTTTTATTTATTCTTAAACCCATTTAAATAATTATTATAAAATAATTATTTAATAAAAAATTTATAATCCATATAAGAATATTTTTATGTTAATTTCATGACCTACAAATGTCACCACTTCCATCAAATGGGTGCCAAAAGCATCATTTCTGTATACGACAGACTATAGCTTTGGGAGCGAATGTTAATTCTTTTTTCCATTACCACCTATAAAAGATGAAATAAATAATGGATTTATTGTCTATATATGAATATTAATAATTATATTATTATTTTAATGGAATTATTATATCAAACTTAACTTCAGGCATTCAATTTTTTGGAATTTGATCATTCATGTGTACAATGGATAGCCGCCTCATGAAATAATATTATTCATTCAGGCATTAAATGGAATGAAAGAAATATTGATTCAATAAAATAAATTCCATATATATGACATAAAAATGAATAGATAATGATAATATATCATTTAATTTTTTAAATGGTAATATATTTTAAACAACATTAATACGTATGTACGACCTACCATATCTATGAACAACATATTTCATTTTAATAACTAAATTAAATTGATTACTCTATCTATATATAATGAACATATATGATATCTAATTCATGATATAAAATATTTATATTATTAAATAATAATAGATGAAATAAGATGAAAAATAAAAATTCAAAACATATACAAAAAGAAAATAATCTATTTACTGAAACATTAAAATATTTTAAAAGTATAAATAAATGGAAAAATAGAATGTAATAATAAAATCATTATGGATATAATAAACGTAAATATTATTTATCAATCTATCAAAAATTAATAATAAGTTTTTATACAGGAGGGTAGAACATGTGCGACAGATGTATGACGTAAGGTAAGGGTTTTGTATCAAGTTTACTTCTTGGAGACGTACATTATTTAATGTAATTTTATTATAAAATTAAATTATTTCTGTAATTAAAATTTAATATAATTTAGAATTTTTTTAAGAAAACAACACTTTATTCCACAATGTGATTGGAAATCTATTTTCTTCTAAAACCAAATTTTATAAAAATGTTTTCAAAAAAGTTTTATTATTATTAATCTATAACTTTTATATGAAATTTTTTCCCATGATTTAATTTTTTTTAATTCTATTAAACAGAATACCACAATAATTTTATAAACAATTTCCATTTCAATTATACCCAAAATATGAAATGAATAAATTTTTATTATGTAAGGCATAAATAAAAACATCTAATTTTCATAAACATTATTGTATTTGAATCTTAATCTGTATGTTTCAATTATTTTTCCAATAAAAATTTTTTAACAAGGTTTTATGTTATAAATAGTATTTTTTATAATGGAATGAATATTTTATTAAATAACTGTGTTAATTGGTCGATCAAAATCAATTTCAATCTAATATGACATTTGTTGTTATTAAAAATTCTTTAACGAGGATATAATCCAATGATATCATTACTAATATTTCACTGAATTGGATATTTTTATTATGGAATTATGATTATGAAACCTGTTTCTCTTATATGTTTTATGCTATAATAAAATTCATATAAATCCACTTCTTATTCCCAAGGGTTATACTTTGATGAAATGATAAAATGATTCTAAAACATTTCTATCTTAAACTTAGTAGGATAATATGAAATGTTTATGAAATACATTTCATTTCATTCGTTATGATATTATGGTTTTTTTATTATTTTTTGGCATAGATAAATATTTATTTTATTATGATATGCATTGGTCATATAAATATATCCAATTAATTGGGTAAATATTTATATCTCATGGAATAAATTGAACTAGAACGGGAGGAGAACCTTGTTCAGTAATGGATTTTTTTGCTAAAATGTCCTTGGGATTGGACCTCGTATACAATTATGTTTATGGGAGTGAGATGATTCCACTATGAAAGCCTAGTCAATGACACTTTTATAATAAGGAAATTATTTTCTATTCTTAAATGTATGCAGAAAATCTAATTCTTCTAGAAATTTTATTCTCTCATTACATATCTTCTTTTATTACCTTATGATTCCTATCTTATAACATCTAATTGTTATTCCAGGAATCAATATTATGACCTATGATTTTTAAGGAAGGTTCTTAAAATTTAGTTATCAAGTTCTCATACCCTAATATTTATGTTATTAATTTTTTATCTTGCTTGATTATCCTTAATGAGCATCTGAGGTCACCATATCTAATTTTTCCTTTCCCTATGTTATGAAGAAATTTATTTTCACTGATATCTTTGACAATGGTTCTAGTATTAAATATCATAGTGGAAGATGGTTTTGTTTAGCTGTGGACTATTTTTTTTATTTACATGTCTCCAAATAAAATAATCTACTAAGATACTCAAGAATTTATTTATGTTATATAATGAATATTCACTAAAATATTGTAATATATATTAATGATTATCAATGGTCGCTATAGTATTGTTATAAAATGATTATTTTTTATTGATTTTTCTTCTTTTCATCACGGTTATTATTTTTTATTAGACTTTTTATGATGCTATAGAAGAAATAAAACAGAATAAGTTGTTTAGTATGGTTTCTGTGTGTTGGTGGAAGAATATATTGTTATTTTTATTTTTTGATTGTTCAAAAACCATTAAAAAAATTTCCTTGTTCATTTTTTTATTAATTTTTTAAATGGTATTATATAATATTTGTTGTTTTCAATATTATCCACAATATATAATTTATGAATCTACTTCTTGACATCAGTTTCCTTATGGAATGGTAGGGGTTATGTGGTTTCCTCCTATTGGATATTATATAATGACTTCTTAATCATATAAAATATGTATTTGTATATATTTTTATCCTATTAAGGAAATTTAAGAAGATAATATGGATTCATTATAATTGGATATTGATGTGCGGTGAGACCATTTAGGGTGGTCGATAGAGGAAATGGGAAATGATATGATGTGATATCAATGGTTTTTTTGAATATTTCACATATGTAAAATTAAATTCCTCTTATTTGTGTCTTTTTTGTAATTGGTTTATTGATGTGTCTATTTAGTTAATTTTTATTAGTTATATGTCGGAACAAAAATGCTCTGTATGAAATATTTCAATGAAAACCTAGATGGGATCTATATATATAACATAAAATGTAAGTTTTTACAAAATTAAAATCAATGAAAAAATATGATTTAAATTGGACCTTCATGTGTTACTCAATTTCTTATACCCCATTGTATGGAGATACATCCAAAAACATCCATAAATAATGGTGTATTTGTATGAAAATGTTTCCAAATATACTATATAAATCACAAATCACGTTTTTAACTATTTTTTAGAAGGATTTTTGAATCTAAAATATAAGGCTATAAGTGTATATAGTAACAAATGATAAATCATTTTTCTAATCTGATTAGATATCCAATGGGATTAATGTGGACATCACAATAAAAAAATTTATTTTTTAATTTATAAATTTTTATATAATATTTGTATTCCCAAATTCTAATAAGTTTTTAAATAAATGAATATCTCATGAGTATGTTGTTTAATCACACACCTAATAATTTCTCATTACCCAATAACACAACCTCATCAACACCCTAGATCATTCCATTTATTAGCCATGATTTCCCCACTAACACCTGAAATTCTCCAAATAGAAGCTAGTTTCTTTCACTAATGATTCAATACATGCACCTAACCTCGAAAATGGGAATTTAACTAGCTGTATATGATTAAGAAGGCTATTTGACTATCAAGGCCTCCATTTACTATAATAGAAACTATAATATAATATAATATATAGAATAAAAATAAATTTCCCAAGAGACACTTGGAAAATAAAAATCCATCCAAAATTCCTATGAATTGAAAACAATCCTTCAAGTAACATTTTATTACAAAACTATAAGAATTATTTTTATCTCTTGTTATATGTGTTATCTAAAATATTCTAATATCAATTCCATCATTAAAGAACAATTTACACAAATCACTCTATAATATAATTAGAAGAGTCATAATAATATTGAGCTATCAACATATCCGATCAGATACCATAGTTACTGCAATCAATCTATATAGATTCACATCTATACTTCATCAGATTACTATGGTTCCCCTATATCCTACTTCACATAAATGGTTGAATTTACATAAATTTTCTCTAAATAATGTAAAACCATATCATTAGAAGAATTTTTTATACCAACCCATAAAATTAAATTTTCCTTAATCCAACAAAGACTACCCTAGTCCAAACTATTACATGATAACCTACATCAAGTAAAAAATATTTTTTTCTCCCTTATTACCTCAAAAATAAAAAATGAAACAATTTTACTTACATCTTTACCACAAGGGGATTGATTTATCTATCTTTTATTCATGAACTAATTATTATCCAATTTTAATATTTATTACTTATAATGGATCTCAAATCATATGTAATCCCTTATACCATTACAAGGATCGTCATCTAGAGTAAACCAAAAAAAGGCCACTCATACATAAATCCAAGAAATAACACATTCAAGGATAATATCACTTCTTCTCCATATCATATTAACATACACTACATGATACAGTGTTCATTGATTCATGATCATAAAAGGATGGATTTTTTAAAATTCATTAAAATCTGTAAAATAATAATATTTGAGACTGTATGGTCTACTATGGAATTATTCAACCTCCTCAAATTTAAATTTTGATAATAATAAAACTGATTAAACAAATAAATCCCATTTAAAATTAAAAATATAGAAAGTATTTAGTTCTTATCTTTGTAATGGTTTAATATTTCATGGTGAAGTCATACATTTATATAAAATCATTTTCATATAATGAAATTTTATTCTATATCCATTGAAAAATGGTTTCCTAACATATAATATATGTATCACATATCATTTTTCCTTGTTTCATATTTACTATTGACATAGTAATTTCTATAATAGTAATTTTTCATATTTTTCTTACAAATCAATGAGGTTAAAAAACCACATAAAATTTTAATCCATTTTGCTTGGTGTTTAGGTAATTTTTTGGTTATTATTATTTGTTATTAAGATGTTGTGGTAGTATAGGGGGAGTCAATGTGTGACTTATGTGATGTCATTAAAAAAATAATGAAAATATTTTTTATTTTTTACAGAAATTTTTTTAAATACCATTATTTTGTAATATAATTATCTAAATTTATATACATATAGAAATATAATATTCACACACTATATCTAACACATATATTAAAGAAATATGTTGATTTGTTTTATTAATTAACATACCATCCCATTAAAAACTCAATTTATTATATTTCTCCCTCCAAAATAGTTTAATTCCACAAGAAAAATAAATAGCCACCAAAACAATTATCTCAATCTAAATTATTCAAATATAAAATTTCATAATAAACTTTGTAATTAACCCTTTATTTGATGTCATCAAAATTTATAATTATTTTTCATTGTAAAACCATCCCACTTATCATTATTCATTCCATTATCAATATATAAAATCACAACAAATTGTTCGGTAACTAATTTCTCTATGATATTCATCTTAAAATTTACATATAAAATTTAAAAACTACAAGGAAATAAAGATGTTTGAGATTGGTAAAAAATTATTTGACTATCATGAACTATAATGTTTTTGATATATTAATTTACCTAATATGAATTTTTACTATTTGTCACGTATATTTTCCAAAATTTAAATCAGACATTGTTAGAGAATTGGTGATTCGCATGTCTACATTATGTCTCAATCCATTTCATGTTCCTTGAAATGAAAAAATTAAATAAATTTTTATAGGTTAGTTGAGTATAATTATAACATGATTTGTTGAATATAAAATCCATTATCCATAAGATCCTCATTAAAATCATTCTCACCCTCACTATCTTTTGATAGAGGCATAGTATGTTGTGGTCATTTTATCACATTAAATATTATTTCATTTTTTATTTTGACTCACAATATAATATACAACTCATAGGAATTTATAGTTGTAATAAAATTATATATAGATAACAAATATTCATATATATATTCATTATGTGATTTTTCACTCTATTATCTAGAAAAACATAGTAATTTATCATGATAACAAATTTTTTTATTCTAAATTAATTTATTTTTCTCGTAGCCTTTATTTTATCGAATCCCAATCAACCTCAGTATTATATTAATAAAATATTGTTATTATAATATATATTTATAGGTCATCCAAACATTAAATATTATTTTACATGATATTTTCATTCTAAAACATAAAGAATTTTTGTATGAATTTTATATTTCAATGAATAATATCTCAGATATTATTGATCAACTCAACAGAATCTATAGTATTATATTATTATACAAGATTAATTCAATGATTTACTATAAATTAACATATGTAGAATATATTAAATTTACAAAATATAATTCCCTATGTAAAATCATGACCATATTTAAAAATTCATATTAGAAAAAATTACTATTTTGTAAGTGTAGCAGCCCGAAATTCAATAGGAATTACATTTTATTCAACAGCTTATGGGAAACCACAATCCTAACTTTGAATAGTATATAAAACCCTAGAAGTAAAATATTTTAATATTATAATTAATTTAATTTCATATATATCTTATGATACAAAAAGCATCGAGTTTTTTAAATATTTTTCATTACACACAATATAAAGTTTTACAAAACAATAATATATCAATACTATATAATTATTTATTATAGTATTTATAACTTATCAATTAAGATAGATTTTATAAATAGGATTAAGCATGATATTAAAAAAAATTATCATGTTTACAAGTTAAATATTTATTATAAATAATATAATAATCATTAAAAAATAAATGTTAAAAGACAATATCTCTAAAATACAGTTTAATTGCAATTTGTGTAAATATTTTAAATTAAATTTTCACCACAATTTGAAAAGTATTCTGAAAAATAATTCATTTTTGAAACGGAAATAATAAATTATATAATGTTTAATTTTTGGTATTCGTATTTAATGGTTCATCTTTTGGTTAATTGTGAAAAATATTGAATTTTAAATTCACATTTCCATTTATGAATAATTTATAAATAATGATACATTATATTCGGAATTATTTTAAAAGTAGAGTTAGTTTAATTTTATATTAATTTATCTAATTTATGACATTATAATTTCTTTTTATTGAATTTGGATATAAAAAATTTGTAATCTTTCAAACATTTGTAGTTTAAAAACCCACTGTCTCATCGAGTGTGTATGAATAATATTAAATTAAAATATTACACTTATATGAATTGAATTTTGAAAAATTGGGTCCATATTCAAAATCATAATTATATATATATTTTTAATATGTTCATCTTCATTTTTGAACAAAATTAATAGTGAAAGAAGTAAAATATAATTAATATAGTTATGTTAAAAATGTGTTTACTGTGTGATAAATGAAAAAAATAATGGTAAAAATGACATATATACTGGTATAAATACTATTGGACAGCCATATTTCAAACATTAATACTATCAGATTCATGAATAGTCTATTTTGTAGCCCTTTTGAATATGAAACACATGGGAGACTATAATTATTTTGAAAAATACCTTGTGAGTCATCCTCCAAGTATATAACATGCCACAACATTGTTGACACTCCTTTCATCACATAATCTAAAGGATTGGAAAAGGGGAATATCTGAGCTCAGAGTGATTCAAACTTTGGACAAATATAAAAAATTGACAAAGGAATGAATAAGAAGAACATTCCACAAGGGTCGCACATGTTCTAAAATTGTCGCAAAAGTAAAGTTGCGAGTCTCAATGGTCGCGCAAGTACACCTGTGCGCCGAAGTTGGACATGCAAGTCACTTGCGTGCCCTAGGTGATAACCGTCCGGGGTCTTCTCCAGCTTATAAATACCCCCAGTGGGCCACCCATTTCGGGAAGAATTTATCCAGAATTCAGATACAGAGCTCTGAATGACCAAGTCTCTTCATCAGGTCTTCCGAACACTTCTAAGGTAATTCTTTACCAAGAATGGAAGGTCTAAACAAGATTAGTAAGGTCTAAGTGTTAGAACTTACTAACACCTACGCGCCTAAGGTGTTTTACCCTTAAGAGAAATGAACATACTTGCGCACCACCCTACTTCTTCACCAAAACTTGTACGCCTCTCTTCTGGAAGTACCTCAGGGTAATTCTAGAGGCTTTGGTCAAGGATCGCCCAACTATTACACTACCAGTTAAGAATCGCGCAAGTACCCATGTGTCATGCAGGTATACCCGCGTGACCAGGACTTGCGCTCCCACGCAGTACCTGCGCACCTTCCAGGACTTATGCACCACTGCATTTTTGGGTGCTCTTCTTGCCCATTTAACCCCTCTCATACCATTCCACCTCTCCTATTCAAGATTCAGTCTTCATGATATCCTTAAAAGATATTTATGGCATGTTTTCTTGATTAAATTCTTTATCTGAAAGGAATTCTCTAGAATATCTCTCAAAACCTAGTGATTTACATATCTTTATGTCACTAAAGATTGAGATTCATTCATTCAACGTCATCCTTTAAAATAAGAGAACCCCTTAAACTGGGCCTCCTTTTCAAGAATAAGCCCCAGTCATAATTCTCAAATCTGGGCATCCTCCTTAGGAGTAAGCCCTAAGTCCTCTATAACCTGGGCTTCCTTTTCATGAGTAAGCCCCAATCTTAAAATTCTCAAATATGGGCATCCTCCTTAGTAGTAGTCCCCAACCATAATTCTCTTAACCTGGGCTTCCTTTTTAGGAGTAATCCCTCGTCTAAAATATGGGCATCTTTCTCAGGAATAAGCCCCAAGTCCCTTTATTTTTCAAGTCCCATAACTTGGGCCTCCTTTTCAGGAGTAAGCCCCAGTCTTAATTTCTCTTCACCAGTCCTAATTTACTTTTATTTGGTCTTCTTTCTCAAGAGTAAAACCCAATCATAAGTCTTATCTTAAATTTGGCATCTTCCTTAGGAGTAAGCCCCAAAACATGAGTATCCAAATTTCCATGAAGCACATATACCTTTATGGACCATGTTCCTGGATTTCTTCCCTGAAGTAAATCTTTATCCTCATCTATTTGGGTAGTCATACACACAAAATGCCCACATCATTGCATCTTTCATGGAACAATTGTCTGGTTTCACCAATACCTCTTGTTGCTCACACTGATCATGACTCACGTGAGCTTAGAGTGTAAAAGTAATCATGACATTTTTCTTTGAGCCATCAATCATGCATAAAAATCATACTCCCTTACTCCAACTACATGGATTCTGATTCATTTTCCTACAAAAAAGGATACGTAGGTAGCCCATCTGTGGGTACGATCCCAAATTTTAAATAATCCATGTCCTTTTGAATGACAATAAACATCAAGTGCCCCACTGAGTGGCATCAAAACTACTATGGTCATCATAATGACCAAGATACTTTTATGTATTGAAGGATACCATTGGCTAAGAATATCTAAAAAAATATAGATGATTCTATATCGATGAAGAACCTCAAATACATATAAAAGATTCTCTAAATTTACTACATATAAATCATTGATTGTTAGATCTAAAGGAAAGATCATTTTATACTTGGTAATTTAATAAGGATTCACGAACATAACTTAAATCTATAAAGAGAGTCCCAGAGTAGACAATAATTCCCCTAAAAACGGTGTGATGAGTCCGACCTCCCATCCTCTCGACCAATGCAAATTATTAAGCCTCATCAGTCTACAACTAATGAGTGCCTACCATGGGAATGTAGGTTCAAATGGATAAGGATGGATTTGATGTTTCCAGTTCTACGAACAAACCTGTTAGAAACCTCTTGGAATGTATGAATCATAAATCAATGAAATCATCCCCTATTCTAGAGGGAAACAAAAAATGGTTAACCCAACGTGAATCCTTAAGCAAGTTAAAATGATGGTTTACTTATTTGATAGGCCACTATTTAAAAGTCAATGAGATGGCCAACAAAAAAATCATTGAAATATGTTCTCATCCAAAAGATGTATTGGATGAATTTATCTTGATTACGTCTGTTATATCAAACAGGCATTGTTTTACAATATTTTCTACATTCTACGAAATGACTGCTCTCAAATTCACACTTGTGAAAACCTCTACTGCGAATGCCACTACTTCTACTCATGCTACATCATCGTCCGCTCTGAGGATGACATCACCTACTCAGCGTCTTCAACGCTGGGTATCAAATGCGCTTGTTATGGAGTACCGTCAAAATAGTACTATTCCAACTCTGAAGGCTGCCCGACAAGCCCTCCAGGTAAAAATTTCACCCTGGTCATCCGGACAACGACGACCAGTGATTAAGAAGCAGGCGGTGCTAACCACCATCTCCAACCATTTTGGGTTGTTATCCCCAGAACGCAATCAGCACTCACTCCCATATTATGAGGAGGTGAATCAGTAGGGCCCTCAGGGCCTTAATGAAATGAAACAAGAGTTCTTCCCATGGGATCATATCAACAATCACCACCAGACTCGTGCGGAAGTGCGCCTTCAATGTGATGATGGTACCGAATCCAGGCATTCGGCTCATGTTACTCAAACCCGAGCAGGCAAGATGAATCGATAGAGGAGAAATAGTGTTAATAGTGATTAGGTTCTCATCTCTTCCATCTCCAGAGAAGTCCACCAACCTAACTTGGTGTTAACTAATGAGCGGGCACACACACCTACATGTTTTAATTCCGTTATCCAGTAGACTCGTCTGGCAGCATCACGCCAATCCCACCATGAAATTCGGACGGAGTATTATAGGCAGGAACATATACATGTTTATACATCATCAGCTAGTCAGCAGGCTCGTCTGACTACATATGATGGAGCTCTTCAACCATGTTCGGCGAAGTGCAATCAGAAGGCACATACACCTGATAGTATTGATCAAGCCTACCAACAGCCTCGCTTGGTAGCACGCGAAGAAGTCAGTCAGAAAGCTCCGACGACAAACAGGAGTTAGACTCAACTTTTCCCCCCACACTTTAGTACTGTTAGGATTCACTAATATGAAAAAGGAGGACATCAGAAGGCACATACACCTACTCCAAGCACAGAATGGACTTATATCCCCGTTCCGGCAGCTTAAGTCACCAAGAATATTTTATCTATGGTCAAAGAGCAGAAGAAAATCCCTGCTCAAATTCTGGATTCTTGCGAGGATATTAAAACAGCTTCAACAGCATCTCAGGGAAAGACATATAAATCTATCGCTACCAGTGGAGTGACACAAAAAATTTCCACTCCAGAACAGACACACACATCTGTTCCAGTTCAAGAGGGTTGTGGGGCGTACTCCCCCATATCATACGGACAACTAAGTCAGGCACATACACCTGATTTGAGTAGATATCATCAGCCTAAGGTGGCCATATCTCTTGATCAGGCACATACACCTCCTCAGAGTAGCCACATTCATCAAAAAGTGGTTTCCAAGGCGAGTAAGATTGCGTCTAAGAAAAAGAACCACCCATCACAGTCATGAAATCAAGAGCCAATCTATAACAAGGCTTTGCTCGATGCTGGAGTTATTGAATCCCACAGATGGTTATCTGTTGGAATGAAAGATTCTACTCCCTCATTTCCCAATAGTGGGAACATTAATTCTGAAGGTCTTCACCAGACACTTCCTCGTGAAGGCTTGCTTCATGAAAATTCGGTCGATCTTGAAGTTTCATCTTCAAATGAGATTCACATGAACCCTCTATGTGGTTAGAAGTCCAAGGATCAAGAGATCTCATCTTTTTTTGTAACCCACCATGGTGGTCCTCCCCATTATGATGAATTTCATTGCGAAAGTCCTCTCTGCAGTAGTGATGCACATTGCCCGGAAAATGCCCTAGTGGACAATGTAGTGCCGAGAATGCCCTCTTATCTTGAGGCACTTGCAAATGTGAAACCAATCATGTCTGATGATTCATCGCTAGCAGGTGAAATACTTTCTCAATCAGAAGATAGCCCAGGGTGTAGGTCATTCTCCAAACCACCCCTAAGTCATGCATCTTCTAGTTTGATCAGTGGTTTCTCTACCATTCTTGTTGAATCTGATGAAGCAACAAGGAAGCACCACCTCTGGCCAAATCAGGTAGAAGAATCTTCATTGAATGTTAAAGAGGAAATGCAGGACATGAGAAAACAACTGGAGAAGGGTGAAGTTCTAGTCATTTTTTTCCTCTAGAAAACTCTCAATATAACATTCCAGAGATGTTGATGGAAGATAGAATTAATAATATTTTTCTCAACATATGGAAAACTCATTGTTAGTTGAAACATAATGTATTATCTTATGATGATTATGAAAATCATGTTAAGATAATAGAAGGGTTACAACGTCAGATTGATTTGGCATCTCTATCAGTCTCTCGATATCCGAAGGCTGAAAAGCAGCTGAGAGACCTTCAGCGTTCATGTCATGGCACCCTAATAAGATTGCGGCATTTAATTTCTAATTCCCCATCTGGTATTCATATCAGAGGATGGGGTGTTCATGGAGCACTACATTTCACTGTGCTATCCAGTCAGCAAATCCAGCCGAAAATGGTCTCATGCAATATTATTTCCCGTGGCTGGCTACAGTCAATGGGTTTTGTTTGTAATCAAATGCTTGCCCAAGAACAGGCCTCAACTAGTTCCTATCAAAATAAAGAATACAGAGAACAAGTTATTGAATTAATCATACATCAAGAAAACGATAATATTTAGTAGGCCTCTCATATGGAGAACGCACATCATCAAGTGATAGAAGTGTCAAAAATTATCCAACGGTCTTTCGTGCCTAGTGATAAAATTGGATGTCGATTGATGCATCCACCTAATTTCCAGAGTAAGGTCCGAAAGATCAGGAGGGCTTTTAAGAAATTCTCATACATAGCATGTCATGAGACACCCCAGCTTTCCAGAATAGGGACTCTTTTAAACCAACCCTCTGAATCAACAAATAGAATTCAAGGAGTTGAGCGGGAATAGCAAGAACAGCCCCAGTCCACCAGAACGGGGACTTTTTAAAATCATCAATCCCCTCCTTAGAGAAAGCCGGTCTTCTCTCATTTGGGGAAGAAGCCTCAAGAGGAAAGAAGATCCAAATTATCAGGATATTCCCAACAAATTAAGGTTCGTCAAGAGGTCCCTGAGGGATTGAATCAACAAAAGGCAATGTCTCATCAAAGACATTAAAGAATACAATATCACAGAAATGTTGATAGGAGGAATGTGATGCGTTATGCATCAATTAATATCATTAATGTAATTGTTTCTGATCCTCCAAAACATGAGGTTAACTCAGGGGACTTAGATGAAGAGGTTCCTGCTCAAGAAGTTGTACGCACAGACACAAATGAAGAAGGTGTGCGTACACGAAATCAAAGGTTTACCCAGAATCTGGGGGTTCCATAAAATAACCCACTTCCCCCTCCCTGAAAGGGATCAAACAAGGGGAAGGGAAAGAATCAAGTTAAATATCCTTCCTATGGAGAAGGCCAATCTCTCTCACTAGAGAAATGATTTGTTCAGCAAGAGGAAGAAATGAAAGAATTGAGGAGGTTGAACGCAGAACTACTTTAGGGTAATCTTCCTCTTAAGCGTGCTGGAGTCAGTTAGCCAAGGGAGTTTGTTGCAGCTACTAAGATGGATCAACAATATCCTCCTTTATTAGTACACCCTCACAGGTCTAATCTTACGGGTCAAGTGCAACAACAATTGGCAGTGCTGCCATTGGTTGTAGTACCTGCTGCAATACCTATCCTAGATCTAGTCAGTGCACCTGTTCAGGCCCAAGCTCAACCGGATGTTTTTCACAAGTTAATAACTACTATTGAGTCATTAACAGCTCGGTTAGAGACTATGGAAGTAAAGTGTGTGCTGGTTCAACCAGAAAAGAGAGCTTGCCCTGAATGGGTGGATTTAATCTCTCCCCCACCACATTTTGGGATCCCTGTATTCCCTATTTTCAATGGATCAGGGGACCCTGAACAACATTTGATGCATTAAGTGTCTTTTTGCGATCCTATGATGGGAACTCCAGAGCAGCAAGAATTAGTGAAACTCAGATGCTTCGTGCGAACCTTGCAAGGACCAGCTTTTGTCCGGTATAAAATCCTGAAATCCTGGTCAATTACCGGATGGGAAGATCTTCGTCAACGATTTATTAATCAATTCCGCTCAACTTTTTCAAAGACAACAGTTTTTGATCTTACAAACTATAAGCGAAGGGATAATGAAAGAGTCCTTGATTTCATTGCACACTGGAAGGCATTAACATATTCCCTATGCTTAGCACTCCCTCAAGATGAACTGTTGCCAATCTTTGTGGAAAATTATGCACACCATTGACCCCTATTGAATACATAGGAGGGTTTCGAGACCTTACTTCAATCTCTCAATAGATTGAAGATTATCTTATACAGACTAAGGTTAAATCTCCTGTAATTCAATCGTCTCTAGGAAGGAGAATGGGTAAAGCAGAGACTGCTACGGTTATACAAAAACAAGCACATGTACCTGCTTCTACTTCAAAACCTTCATATTCTCGAAGGGTTCCACCTCATGAGTGCCAACAACAAAGTCTGTTTCGTCAAGATGATAAAAGAGATCAAAGACAAAAACAATTTGAGGATCTAAAGAGAAAAACATACTCTTTCTTAAATGAACAAGTTCTTGGTTACTTAATTTCGGCTCTGGAAAATAATTTGGTTCAGTTGCCAAGGCCCAAAAAGCCAAACAAGGAAGGAGATGAAGACCATCCCAATTACTTCCCATTTCATCAAATGTTGCAGCATCCCATTCAGGAGTGTTTTGTCTTCAAATACCTCGTGAAAAAGATGGTCGACTCGGGACAAGTCAAATTAAAAGGTTCTTCAGCTCAGGTAGCATGTGTAACTACTACAGTTCCAGAGGAGGAAGGTGAGTGGCAAGAAGTTAAGAACAAAAATTAAAAAAATATGATGATTG
Source organism: Viscum album (assembly GCA_963277665.1). Lineage (NCBI taxonomy): Eukaryota > Viridiplantae > Streptophyta > Magnoliopsida > Santalales > Viscaceae > Viscum > Viscum album. The sequence goes on from OY728119.1 coordinate 652,069,453, forward strand.
GATGGTAAAAAAGATGATCAACTGAACTCATGCTATTTTTTGAACGCAATTGAAGAAACCAATTGTGCCTTCTTCCATGAATACCGTAGTGAAACCCTCTTCATCGGAGGGAAAATACTCAAAGAAACAGCATGATTCAAAAAAATAAAAAGAATTAGAAGAAGATGAGTATGTGTCAAAGCCTAAGTTGTCTTTTACTATGGATGACTTCATGCCATCTACTTCAAATTCACGGGCACCGTCCCACCAAACGGCACAGCCTAAACAGGCTAATCAGGCAGAGTCTTCATTAGGTGAAGAGTTGATCTTTGGTTCTGTTAATATGATTCAATTAATAGATCCATATGCTAATCGCAATTTTTTTTTTGATGAGCCTGAATTCCCTATATCATATAGAGGAATTAGAGGATGTTCCAAAAGCTCATGATACATGGGATGGAATAGATCTTTCAGAAGCCACTATTCTAATTCTACCCCTACTAGAACTTTATATGCAGCAGAAACTCGTGGTAGAGCCCTTCACCGAGCTCTACAAGAACAAGCAAGTTCTTTTACCAATATAAAATTCAGTCCTAGAACAGTTATTATGGAAGACCTTTTGAAGGTTCAATATTCTTCTTCTCAGCAAGTGAATGGATCTAATCATTCTAATCTTCCAAAACCAGGAGTATTAACAACTCCTATCCTGGTACAAGATGCATCAAATTCCAAGGCATCAACTTTCAAGGCACCTGCTAAACCACATGTTCCTATTGGGAAATGCAAACCTTTGGATCAAAAGTATGATATATTGAAACACCTGTCCCAAGTACCAGCCAAGTTATCAATTTTGGATGCCTTGAATTTATCAATGGATCTTCGGGAGGCACTCATTGAGGCTTTGTCAAGTCCTCAAGAGTTTGAAACTGAAATTGCTGTAGATGAAGTCTACCATGTAGAGAATAATCCTGCAGGATTCCATGCCGTAATATATTTTATCGATCAAGATGAAGATGATGTTGTGCATGGGCATATTAGACCTTTGTACTTATCTAGAAAGGTCAATGGCGTAGACGTCCAAAGATCTTTCATTGATAATGGTTCAGGAGTCAACCTCATGCCCATTCGTACACTTCGTCGATTGGGCCTCACAGAATCTGATTTATCACCTTCTACCATGATTTTACAAGGATATGGTAAAAATGAACAAGAACCAATGGGTGAAGTTACACTCAGATCTCAGTTTGGAGATCTTGTATCTAATTCAGATTTCATGGATGTTTGTCAAGACTCATCTTTCAACATATTTCTTGGAAGACCCTGAATACATCATCATGCGACTATCCTTTCATCATACAATCAATGTCTCAAGTATTGTTTCGATGGTCAAGTTGGGACATTGTATGGTGAAAATGCCCCATTCAAGACATGTCAGTCTCAATACATTGAGGTGGAATTCTATCCCATGAAGGGAAGTAAAAATTCCACATCAAAGGAGATTACCAAAGTTAATGCTCAGTATTGTTTGGAAAATATTCCAGTTAATCCATTTACACATTTGAGTATAGATTATGTGTTGCATTTCTGTGAAATTGACACGATAGAACCAAATATAAATAATTTTATAGAATGATCCATAATGTCAAATATCGCAATCGAGCTAGACAACATTGGAGAAATTTGTGATCCTCCAGGAAATGCTGAAATCTCAAATAGTGACGTCTTCACTTCATCTGCTGAAATCCAACAAGTATATACTTCGCCAATCAAGCCAGAATAAGTTATAGCAACATCGGAGGTGAACAGTGATTTCGATTCTCAATCTATCGTGTCCTCTTTATTTAACAAGGAAGACCCTTCACCATCGATTGGGTCAGAAATGGAAACTTCTTCTTCAAAATGTTCAAATTTTAACATCTCTTCTGATCATGAAAATTCTGGTTTATCATCTACAATGCAAGTAGAAATGGAAGAAATAACACATGTTGAAGAAGAAGAGGAATATCTTAGAGATACTCCTCCATCATTTGAAGAGGGTATCTCTACCACCATGGATTAACTCGGAGAAATAAATCTGGGTACAAAAGAAGATCCATGCCGCACTTTAATCAGTGCGGCCATGACTCTTGAAGAACAAGAGATGTATATCTTCTTTTTAAAGAAAAATCGAGACATATTTTCTTGGAACTATACAGGGATACTCGGGCTTGATCCTGATGTTGTTACTCATCATTTGGGATTACCATAAGAACATCGAGGATTTAAGCAAGCCGCAAGAAAAACACACCCAACTTATGCTTCCAAAATTGAAGCTGAAGTGGATTAGCTTATCAAAGCTAAATTCGTCAGAGAAGTTCAATATCGAAAGTGGATGGCTAATATTTTCCCTGTAAAGAAGAAGAATAGACAAATTAGAGTTTTCATTGATTTCAAAGATCTTAATCCGCATTGTCCTAAGGATGATTTCCCAGTTCCGATTACAGAACTATTAATTGATGCTACAACTGGATATGAATCACATTCCATTGAGGATGGATATTCTATATATAATCAAATCTGAATGGACCGAGAAGACGAGGATTCCACAGCCTTCATAGCCCCTCAGAGTGTGTTTTGCTTCTGGTTAATGCCATTTGGCTTACAGAATGCAAGTGCAACATATCAGCGTTCCATGCATCATATCTTCAAACCCTTTTTAGGGAAGTTTGTTGAATGCTATATGGATGATTTTGTGGTCAAATACAAACAATGTTTTTATCACTTGGCCAATTTGGAAGTCATTTTCCAAAATCATTGACAACATAATTTGAAGACAGACCACTTAAAATGTGTTTTTGGGGTAACCTCAGGAAAATTTATTGGCTTTGTTCTATACCATCGTGGTATTGAAGTCAATCATGAGAATACCAAGCCAATCCTTGGAATTTCACCTCCACAAAATTTGAATTAATTAAGAGGAATTCAAGGACACTTAGCCTATATTCCGTGTTTCACCTCCAATTTTGCAGGAAAAGGTTTACCCTTCACAAAATTGATCACGAAGGGAGTCACATACCAGTGGACTAAAGAATGTCAAGAAGCATTTGATATTATCAAGAAATACCTCTTGAGTCTGCTGGTAGTCATTCCACATATTGAAGGAAGACCACTAATCCCTTATGTGAAAACTTTAGAGAGATCATTGGGTGCCTTTCTTTCTTAGAAGAATGATGCTGGGAATGAAAACAACCTATACTACCTCAGTCAGATTATGCTTAAAGAAGAAACCCGGTATTCAAGTATTGAGAATTGCTGCCTGGCATTAATCTTTGTAGTTCAGAAGATGAGACACAACCTGAAACATCACGAGGTCCAATTGGTATCTCACAATAACCCGCTCAAATTCATCCTTAGTCGTCCAATGCTTACAGGACGTCTGGCAAGGTGGGCAGTTATTTTGCAGAAATTATACATTCAGTATGTGTCTCAAAAGGCAATAAAGGGCTATGCTCTGGATGATTTCCTGGTTGAACACCCTTCAGTGGAAGACTCATCTTCAGATATTGAACTCCCTGATGAGGAAGTATTCTCTATTCAAGAAATTCCTCAGGCATGGGAAATGTATTTTGACGGTGCTTCCAGAAGTCCAACAAAGAGAAAAATGGAAAATCCTAAATTCAACAATGTTGGCTTAGGAATTGTTCTCATTTCTCCAGAAAATTCTGTGTTACCTTATTCCTTATTATTGTGGGAAGGAGGTGTCAATAATGAAGAAGAATACCAATCTCTCATCGCATGCTTGGAATTGGTACTTCAAGCACAATTGAATCACATAATGGTGAAAGGTGATTCAGAACTGGTAATCAAACTATTCAATGGGGATTATTCCATCAGAAAAGAAGAACTAATCCCTTTGTATGATTACGCCAGAGAGTTAATGGAAAAATTCCCTTTGGAACCAAGATTTTCTTACATCTAGGGATCACAAAATGCTCAAGCTGATGAACTGGCTATTATAGCCACAGTTCTGGCAGATCCATATCGGGACGAGAAAACCATCAGTATTTCCCACCGTTGTGCAATCTCACATTATGTTCGAATCAGAATGGAGGACATTAATGAAATTAGTCCCATTCCTGAACCATATGATCATACAACATGATGGATTTCACCTATCAGGGAATACCTTCAAAATGGAATACTTCCACCTGATAGAGCCAAGAAAAAACAAATCTGGCGACGTGTGGTCAATTTTACTCTTTATGATATCCCAGATCAACTAGAGAATATTCTCTACAAATGTGGTTTTGATGGAGTTCTCTTCAGAAGCATTGATGGTGAAGAGATGATGGCTGTCACGAAAGAAGTGCATGCAGGAGTCTGTAGTGCCCACCGGTCTAGAAATAGACTGTCTGATCAGATTCGAAGGCATGCATACTTTTGGCCTTCAATGATGCAAGATTGTGCTGATTTAACACTGAAGTGTCATTAATTCCACGTACATGACAACTTCATTCATCAACCTCTAGAGTTTCTTCGTACAACTAAATACTCGTGGCCACATGCCAGATGGGGAATGGATGTGGTCGGACCTAACCCTTCAGCTACAACCAAGAAGTTTAATTATATTCCTACTGCTACTAATTTCTTTTCCAAATGGGCAGAGGTAATACCTCTTAAGGATGTCAGTTCTAAATGCATTTTTAACTTCATCAATTCTAACATCGTTACTAGATTGTTGTCCCTCATACCATATTGATGGACAATGGAACCAAGTTCTGTTCAGCCGAGGTGAAAAGTTGTATCAAGAATACAACATCAAATCCAACCATTCATCTCGGTATCATGCAACGACCAATGGCTAGATAGAATCCTTCATTAAGACTCTTTCAAATATTCTGCAAAAGTTGGTGGATAAAGATACGAAATCATGTCCTGATAAACTCTTCCATGCTTTATGGGCTTATAGGACTACCACCCGCACTGCAACGCAGTCAAAACCATATTCACTGGTATATTGAACGGAATCCATCTTGACCATTGAAGTTCAAATACCCTTTCTCAGAGTATCCATTTTTGATCATTCATCTATAGATGAGTAATCTAAAAAGTGATTGAATGAATTGGAACGGTTAGATGAGAAAGGATTTTTCACTTTGCACCACTTGGAAGTATATCAGAATCGACAAGCACGAGCTTTCAACAAAAAAGTTCGTCTTCATTCATTCACTCAGGGAGAATTGGTATTAGTTCTCAGAACTCCAATGATACCAGTAAAGAAACCTCCCATGGTTGAGCCAAAATGGGAAGGACCTTACTCAATACATAGGGTCTACTATAATGAAGCTTATTCATTAATCTCGATGGATGGAGAGCTCATCAGTACTCCAAACAATGCCAGATTTTTGAAGAAGTATTTTGTATAAATAGAAAATATATCATCATTGGTCTGGTATGCCCTTAAACTGCACCACCGTCCAGCAAGACATTAAACTTCATAAACAATGGTCCATGCATATGACCTTAAACTATTCTCATTTTTCGTCTAACATGACGCTAAACTGTATCGTCCCTAATTCATCCAACATGACGTTAAAATATGTCCCCTTCATCATCCTTTCTATATGACGTTAAACTATACAGCAATGGTCCATTCATACAACCTTAAACTATTTTCACGTACCTTACATCCCATCATGACATTAAACTGCACTATCCACGGTCCTTGCATATGACCTTAAACTAATCGCACTTTCGTCCAACATGATTCTAAACTGTATCATCCCTTTTTCGTCCAACATGATGTTAAACTGTGAAAAAGTCCCTAATACGTCCAATATGAAATTAATTGGTGTACTCTTTTGTCCTCATTGCCTGACATTAAACTGCACAGTTTCCCTTTTGTCCAGCATGACATTAAACTGTATTGTCCCCATCGTCCTAATTACATGAAGCCAAACTATACAGAAAGTCCTTTAATACATCCTACATGACATTATACTATACTTTGTCCCTGCACATGACACTAAACTGTGCAGTACCAATAGTCCTAACTACAAGACTTTAAACTGCATAGTCCCTTTATATGTCCTACATGACATTAAACTGTGCATCATTAAGGTTGTTGTTACCTCTTGTTTTTCACACCTAGTATGACTCACGTGAGCTTAGAGAAAATTTGAACCATAGAACTCTCTTTGGGCCTCTAACCACATGTAAGTCCCAACAACATTTTTTAGGTCGTTGTCCCCAAGAACAACGTGATCATTAATTCATTCTATAAATTGAACTATGCAGACATTCATCCTTTCCTTCCCGACTGGGTACATAGGCAACCTCCCAAGGTTTATGCCCAAAAACAATCTCTTCACATCAGTTCACCTCCATTTCATACGATGTTAATTTGTGAAACTGCCCCTAGAATCAATATCTTTACATTGGTTAACTTTCGTCCTTGTTATACGATATTAAACTATGGAACACTTTTGTCTGGTATGTCAATAAACTAAATTTTTTTTTGATAGCCTCACCTGAGAGTGAATCATTATTTACATTGATTTTCAATCATGATTCATTTCAAAGACTATGTCCATACATGGAAATACCTGAACCTTTTATCATGGGTTAAACTATCATTACACTAATGTCCCCTTTCACCCTTCACATGTACGAACCAAATTTGTACAGAGGGTAGTTCTAGAACTATGTGGGCTTGATTCCCATCCTTATGGGATACCTATGAACGTTCGAGTGTCCCTCAAATCCAGCCCCAAGTCTTTTGGGCCTAACCCCAAATTCCTCTTTCAGTCCCCTCGCTGAAAAGTCCCCATGAAAACACACACTATGTATTTCTTATAATCGTCCAAGATCTATAACCCTAAACTAAGATCTCTAATCCTTTTGCCCCACACGACATTTAACTATAGTTTAAGAACTACGTATGGATTGATTCCCATACTTATGGGATACGTAGTGAAGTCCAACATTTCAATCCAGGACCCGGCCACATCATGATTATGGTTAGCATTGATCTATGTATCTCTGTATACATTGGATAATACAAATATTTATGTGTAATAATCCTAACCTTAAATATTTTCAAATATTCATAACCCTTTTCTTGACTTTTAGTCACAAAAATGTCAAATTTCTGAGAGTTCTTTTACCTGACTATGCAGTACGTGCACTTAGGCGACCTTGCATAAACAGTCTCCATAACAGATTTGTCAGCCAAAAGATGCTATTATTTGACAATGTAGCCAATGCCCTTTGGTGGCCCTGCATAATTCAACCCCCTAATGGGTTTTTCAGATACTGCGAACTTCATTTTTTTGGAAGAAATCCTCTTTTGTCCCTATTTGTCTTAAATGAAAATATGTAGGGATCCGAAAAAATAGCCACCCTTAACATACTTGTCCCATATCATTTTTCATGATCTGAAAGCATTCAAGTCTATGGTTTATATTATCATTCCCTACGTTTGGTTCAGACCTTCGTAGGAGTGATATTCATCTAGTTCTTCGATAAACTTGTTTGGAAATATCTTCTCTATATTCAAGTACCTATTTCCATATAGAAAACTCTATACTTTGGAAAATTTGAATCTCCATAAACATTCACTGGTTTTTTAGCACTAGGAAAGTAAATTTCTGAGAGTTCTTTTTCCTGACCATGCAGCACGTGCCCTTAGGCGGCCTTGCATAAACAGTCTACATAACGGACCTGTCAGCCAAAATATGCTATTTATTTGACTATGAAGCCAATTCCCTTAGGTGGCCCTGCATAATTCATCCCCCTAATGGGTTTGTTAAATAATAGTAACTAAATTATTGGGAACTACTTCTTCTAATTCTTTTTAGCTCTTTTTCATATCATTCCTCAGATCCAAATTTTCATAAGTTATAGTTTACATATATTTTCCTCATACTTGAGTACGGTAAAATGTTTTCAGATAAATTTTCAAATAATTTATTAAATTCTAATTCATTCGGTCAAATCTATTTTGACCTTAAACATTAGCCTCTTTATGGCTGATGTGCATGACTTTAAACTGCCCACAAAAGACAAAGGAAGTATGAATAAAAGTCAAGTTCCAACTCACAAAACATACATTTTATATGATTTAGGTAATATTGATCAATTAAATGATTCAATGTTTGTAGGGTTATTTATATTAATCCTAGTAAAAATCAAACTATGCTCACTAGGACCATTGGATTAGGAAAAATTTAATGCAGGGTGAAAAGGAAAATATGTGCACAAGTGATTGAAGATGAAATAATTATTTCTATTTGATGCACAAGAATTAGAAGGACATCCACTTATTGGAGTCTATTCTGTTTTCCATGAAATTACAAAAGGCATTCGACATACATCTTCACTTGATGAACCGCTTCCAGAGATTCATCAGCAGTTACTTGAAGCTCATGCAATCGACCAACTTCACTCTTTTAAGCCTGATGGAGTGATTTCCTAGCATCCGCAATGGTCTTCATACCATTCGTTTGAATTTTCTCTAGTGAATTATTGAGTTGGTCAAGTTCCCCAGTAATAGCATCTAACTGTTGCTGAAGGTTCATCTTCTGGATGACCTTTTCTTTGATCTTATGCTTCATCTCCTTCATCTTGGCAGCATAGTCATCCTCAGCTCGGGATACCGCAGCCTCAAATTCACCGATGTTGACTGACAGTTTCACCTTAGTCAGATCTTCGCGACACTTTTTCTCCTGCTCCCTCCTGAAGATGACTTGTTTCACCGCGGTATAGATCTCTTGGTATCCAAAACCGCCAAGTCCTAGCATGACGAACTGGGATGACAACCGAGAAATATTTGATGACAACTCTTCTAAAGGAACCTCAGATATGATTTTCCATATGTTGTTCCATGCCTTGCGTCGTGAGAAGCTAAGCGCCTGAAGCACCTCTGAGTCTAATTCAACATCATCATCACAGGGGGGCATGAAATATGGGATTAATGCACTTAAGAAAGTTCCCTGTTATGCTTCATCCCCCCTGAAACTGGTTGCTTCACCTTCTACTGCAGTTTGGGAGGAAGTTGAGACCTCACCTCTAGTTCTAACTATTGAAGTTGATAGACCTGTTTGATAAATTAAAAGTATGGTTAGTTTAATAGAATAATGGAAATTGGTTGTCTATCTTGAAAACTCATTACAATCATTACCTAATAGTACATCATCAGCTTGAGAAGACTCCTCTCCATCATTCCCAGTTTCAACAGGATCTTCAAGATGGGTCTCAGTAGGGTTTACAAGATTTATCTCCACTTGAGCTATTGTTTCTACAATGGTAGGGTTGACATCAATGTCCACACCCTCTTCAGGAATTGGCAGGTCAACAGCTTCTATGGATGGAAGTGCGTATTATTTTCAGTCATGATTAGAAGTGTCAATTATTAAAAAAAAATACTGGGCGAGGGATAACAGTCACACCCAAGGTCTTATAAATCACATGATAACTTATCATGATCATAAAATTCTTCAAAAGACATTCCACGATTCTTCATTTCAACTAATGATATTTCATAATCCTGGTTAGTATCACCAGTGGGAGCATTTGATGTATCCTCTTGGTGACCCACATTATGTGGCCCTTTACCCTGGACAGCTTCTTCAGGAAGGATGGCAGATTCAGTTTCTACAGCCGCCAATGATTCTGGTGCAGGTTCTTCTCTACTTGTAGTAGCAGCAGAAGCAGTACTGGGAATAGATGTTGTCTCTTTTTCAGAAGTAGCCAAGTCAAAAATTAATTTGCATTTGTTCCACAACACCATCCGTGGCCCCCAAAGGGGGATCATTCCTTTCCCTCATAGGGAAAATTGAAGAATACCCTGAAATCCCAAAGAACATGAGAAATCTTTTTCATGGTTTAAGACTCATGATAATTCGAAAGACTTACCACTAATAATAAAGCGTTTAGCTGTGGTCTTCTTCCTCCGATGATTTTGCTTCCTTGGATTTTTGGGAGTGTCAGCAGTCTCCATTATAGGTATCTGAATGGGAGTGGGGAAAGCCATGTGCAACTCCTCATCCATGGCCTGCTGGCCCGGATATATCTCGCCCCGTTCACGAGGAGATTCAGCAGTAGCCCCAATGGCAGTACCACCAGGGCTACACTGTGGCGAAGGAACCTCAGTAGTTTTGGAAAGTTGAAAGATGAAGAAAACAATTTTCTTGAATAAAAAATCTTCGAATTAAATCAAGTTGCAATGAAAATAAGGAAAGAAAACTTACATCTTCAGGAGCCACATACTCATGCCACTCCCCATCAGTGGCACCGTGATCCATCATTTCCTTCACCCGCTTGGTGATAGGAATATAATCTTTGGTAGCATATATGTAGGCATTCAAATCTTTTACATAGGCTCTTACTTCATAATGGTTATCCTTGAAATGAATATTTGTAGGAGCCTGAAGAGTCCCTATTTCTGGAAGACGTAACCCTTCACATAGCTCCATCCAGATAGTTTCAGTATCGCAGTATACATCTCGCCATGTCTGGATGGCCTCTAGTCATAGATATGAAGGTGTACTAGAAGGAGGATTATATACGGCACATGGCCATTTTGACACATGTTGTATCTCCTGAAAATCTAATGAATCATCCTCGGTTGAAGAACTCGGTGAACCAGCTTTAGGAGTGGAAGAATCACCTGCCACCAGAATTGTTTCATTCTCAATGGTTCACTTCTTTTTCCCAACCCGATAAACAGGTTTATTCAATATGGCATCAGGATATGACGCTATCTAGTTTTCAGCATACCATATGGTCAAATTGCTTACTGCTTCAGTATTTGGTATGTCAAAGACTTCCCTAGTCCTTTCCATAGCCATTAGCAACCATAGTTGTCGAGAAACCATTGGATACTGCTCTGATCTCTCGTGAACTAGAGGAGATACAATAGTTGTCTACAGACACTTTAATTGGCGTGAAAATCGATATGTCGCATAGGCCTCACATATAGTTTCCCCATCAATTCTGGTGGCCAGTACACCATCTCTACATGCCATCATATAAGACATCTGTTCCAAGCTGGCTGATCCATCGTCATCAAATTTCCCTGTCTGAGGAATTCATAGGGAAAGAAGTGGAATTCCTTATGTATAACCAGCCTTGGCCTAATATCATAAGCATTGAGGGACAAAGGACAAACTCCAAAGAAGGCCTGAACAGACGACCTGAATGATCTTCCAGGAATCTGTATTTCATTTTGAATTGTATATGTCCGGAAGTGAGTGGAGATCCATCCCCATAAAACATGGAATAGTCCCACTAATCTCAACGGAGACTTACCCATATAGACATGGAGTAAGCTCCTGTGAATATTTTCCAAAACTGGGGTAGCCAACCCCACCATCTTCCTCTCAGCCAACTTGGTTGTGATAACAAAGGTCCCTGGCCGGACGCCTCCCTTCGAATCTATAATTTGTAAAAGATAGACACTGAGCGATAAGGCTAAAATGCATGCCAGACAGGTCTTCTCTGGGATTTTATGATTCACTTAATACCCCCATTTCTCAAACTCTCATGCTTCCAGAGTCGGCCAGAATGTGCCAGGAACACCTCTCTTATCAGCTCTAGGGCAGCTTGTAGGAGGAGTACAGATGGGCCCCTTTTCCCTCTTCTTCCTGAGAAACACATCCATCCATTCCTCTAGGTGAATATCCCTTCTAGAATGAGTCTTTGAAGTCTTTGAGATCTTGAACTTAAGATAAATCTTCAATAATTATCGAACCAAATTTGGAGTCTTCTCCAGATCATTCAAAGTTTCCTTTGGAGGGATGAATTCATCATACATATCACCCAAAATTGGAACCCCTGAGATCTGGTAGACATCCCAAAAACTAATGCCTACTTCTCCATGGGTCAGATGGAAAGAATTCGTTTCTGGGCTTCAGCGACTAAGAAAATCCAGTGAAAAATTATCATTCCTATAAACATATGTCTGCCCAGCCCAGACGGCTTCATAAATTACAGATCCCTTTAGATCCTCGAAAAACTATACACAAGTTTGTCGCACCCATTAAGCCCACATTCAAGTTGGCTTCACTCCTCCTCTAGAACGGAATTCGTATTTCTCCTTACAGCCATTGGATTGATCCAACTGAGAATTTTGAAAGATTGAAGGATAACAATGTGGTTGCTGCTTATGTTTGTGAAGTTTCAGATCTGGTGCACAAGAGCTATGATGCATTATATATGGTTTCTTGACTGTTCTAGCACTAGAAAATATGCCTGCGATTGAGAAATTCACTGAAGAGAAGTTGTTATAAGACTGAAACCAGGAAGGTGGGGGATAGTTCTTTGCCTCTGGAATATTGAAATCTTGCTGATGACCATAGCCATACAGAGGTAGTTAGATGCTGTGTGGGAAATCACGATGATATTTCTTCAGTTTCCTAGCCATGTCCGAAAGCATGCTTTCGCAGATGGAATAGTAACCATGGCCAACGATGTCCATAATCTCATCAATTATTTTGCTCTCCAGTTCATCAGTCATTCTGATTCTCTTTAGATCCATTTGATCTACATAAGAATTGAATAATTAACACTTAAAGTATGTTAATTTTTTCATAAATTTTTTGAAGGATTTGAAGAAATTGTCTAAAGTCATTAAGGCACGCAAGTCCCATAGTTGGCGCGCAAGTCTCCTTCGGTCGCGCAAGTATAGGGAACACATGTTTCACCGTGCAAGTCTAAATACCTTAATAGCAGCGCGACACAAGAAATAAGAAATGTGAAACAACGGAATCACTTGCACGTATGAGTGAAAGCCGAGAGCCAAGTTGCATGTCGAGAGCAAGAAATTCGCGAGAGCCGAGTGCTTCACGCGGAATGGAGTCCCCTATTTATAGACGTGGACAAAACCCTGCGCGTTGTACCCTGCGCGCCAGACCCTGCACGCCCGAAGCTCAGTTGCACGCCAGACCCTACACGCCCCAATTTCCTTATGATTCTCGAATTCCTCAGAGTCAAATCCCCGTTTCTTTTGGATCCAACTCTGAGGGAGGACTTTTGTTGACGCTCCTTTCATCACAGAATCTAAAAGATTGGATAAGGGGAATATCTAAGCTCAAAGTGATTCAACCTTTGGAAAAATATAAAAAATTGTCAATGGAATGAATAAGAAGAACATTCCAAAAGGGTTGTGCAAGTTCTACAATGGCCACGCAAGTACACCTACGAGCCGCAATGGTCTCAAAAGTACACATGCGCGGCAAAGTTAGTCGCGCAAGTCACTTGAGCGCCCTAGGTGATAACCGCCCGGGGTCTTCTCCAGCCTATAAATACCCCTGGTGGGCACCCCATTTCGGGAGGAATTTTTCCAGAATTCAGATACAGAGCTCTGAACGCCCAAGTCTCTTCTTCAGTTCTTCCGAACACTTATAAGGTAATTATTTACCTAGAATGGAAGTTCTAAACAATAGGAGTAAGGTCTAAGTGTTATAATTTACTAACACTTGCGCGCCTAAGGTGTTTTACCCTTAAGGGAAAAGAACATACTTGTGCACCACCCTACTTATTCACCAAGACTTGTGCACCACTCTTTTGGAAGTACCTCAGGATAATTCTAAAGGCTTTGGTCAAGGATCGCCCAACTGTTAAACTACTGTTTAACAATCGCGCAAGTACCCATGTGTCGCGCAGGTATACCTACGTGACCAGGACTTGCGCACCCACGCAGAACATGCGCGCCTTCTAGGACATGCGCTCCCTTACCTTTTAGGGTGCTCTTCTTGCCCATTTAACCCCTCTCATACCATTCAACCTCTCCAATTCAAGATTCACTCTTCAAGACATTCTTAAAATCCATTTATGGCATGTTTTCTTGATTATCTTCCTTATCTGAAAATAATTATTTGGAATATCTCTCAAAACCTAGTGATTTACACAACTTTATGTCACTAAAGGTTGAGATTAATTCATTCAGCCTCATCCTTTAAAATGAGAGAACACCTTAAACTGAGCCTCCTTTTTCAGGAATAATCCCAATCATAATTCTCAAATCTAGGCATCCTCATTAGGAGTAAGCCATAGGTCCTCTTTAACATGGGATTCCTTTTCAGGAGTATGCCCCAACCTTAAAATTCCCAAATATGGGCATCCTGCTTAGGAGTAGGCCCCAACCATAATTCTCTTAACCTGGGCTTCCTTTTAAGGAGTAAGCCCCAGTCTCAAATATGGGCATCTTTCTCTGGAATAAGTCCCGAGTCCCTTAATTGTTCAAGTCCCTTAACTTGGGCCTCCATTTCAGGAGTAATCCCCAGTCTTAATTTCTCTTAACCAGTCCTAATTTACTTTTGATTTGGGCTTCTTTATCAGGAGTAAAACCCAATCGTAAGTCCCCTCCTAACTTGTTCATCTTCCTTAGGAGTAATCCCCAAGATTTGAGTATCCAAATCTCCATGAAACACATATACCTTTATGGACCCTGTTCCTAGATTTATTCCCTGAAGTAAATCTTAATCCACATCTATTTGGGCAGTCATACACACATAAGCCCCACATCATTGCATCTTTCATGGCACAGTTATCTAGTTTCTTCAATACCTCTTGTTTCTCACACCGAGCATGACTCACATTAGATTAGAGTGTAAAAGTAATAATGACATCTTTCTTTGAGCCATCAATCATGCATAAACATCATACTCCCTTACTCGAACTACATGGGTTCTAATTCCTTTTCAAAAAAAAGGATACGTAGGTAGCCCCTCTGCAAGTACAATCCCAAATTTGAAATAATCCATGTCCTTCTGAATGAAAATAAACTTCAAGTGCCCCACTGAGTGGCTTTAAAACTAGTATGGTCATCATAATGACGAAGAGACATTAATTTATTGAATGATACCATGGATAATAATCTCTAAAAAATACATATGATTCTCTATCAATGAAGAACCTTGAATACATATGAAAGATTCTCTAAAACAGCTACAACAAGATCGAAGATAATGAAGGGCTCACCTCCTGGAAAACCGGCGACCAGAAAAAAAGCACATCCCAAAGCCTCATGAAACAGAAAGAAGCCAAAGTAGTGTTTGAAGTGGTGGGGTCTCCACGAAGAAGCTCATACTCTCCCGGAACCAGCACCCCCGACTGTTAAATCCACCATGAACACGGTCTAGATCTTGGGACACCAGCACAATTCAACCTACACATCTCAAACCTCCTCGAGAAAACCAATGCACCGGACCAAAGTGGGGTCAAAAACACGGTAACCGGAATGGAAGAGCAGAGGAAAAACCGATGGGTCTACGAAGGTCATGGCGTTGCAGGCTTCTCGTCGATGGCTTGGGTTTGTTTCTTTTTTGTGCATGATGTTTGTTTCTAATGGTTTTATACTGAAGGAGGTTCTGGATTTGGAATTTCGGTTTGGTCTGATTAGAAGGTGAATTTGTGATTTGATGATGGTGAGGTTAATGGTGTTTCTGAGGCGTGGCTCGAGGTGCCTCGGATCGACATATCAAGATCTCGTTGATCGAGGTGGTACAGTAGTTTTTGGTTCGATGCAGGGTTTTTATTTTCTAGTTTGACTCGGTTCTCTGTTTTTGAATTTCAAATTTGGGATTTGCGGGATCATGGGTTCACCAGTTGAAATGTGAGGTTCCCACATTTCCAAAAAGTGGATTTTTAAAAAAATACAAAAAAATAGATTTTGTTAAAGAGAGTCCCAGAGTAGACAATATTTCCGCTCAAAAAGGTGTGAGGAGTCCGACCTCTCACCTATTGACCAATGAAAATTCCTAAGCCTCATCATTATACAAAAAATGAGCGCCTACCTTTGGAAAGTTGGTTAAAATGGATATGGAATCATTGGATGTTTCCGGTTCTACGAACAAACCCATTAGAAACCACTTGGAATGTTTGAATCTTAAATTAATTAGATCATCCCCAATTCTAGATGGAAACAAAAATATCCTCGCTTCATCACACCATTACACCATATCAGTTCATCCAATCCCTAACCAAGATAAATTAATACATCTCTACCCTCATCCTATAAGATTTATTTTGGGTATAATTCCATCCTCTAAAATAATTAGTCCAAACCTATGGAGGATACCCAAATATGAGAGAATGTTTTTCATGAGTGTATTTATTTTATTTCCATATACACCCTTTAAATAATTATTAAAACATTATGAATGATATACATTGTATATTCCATAAAATCAGATAATGATATGATATGGAAATGACCTAAAACCCTCTCCTCCTCCAACAAAGTGGTCATAAAATCATCATTTGTGTGTATGGCTTTTTGCCACCTTGAGAACTGATGTTGTTCATTATTCCATTACAACTATTAAATATGGGTTTTGAAAAAAGATGTAAAGTATATATGTATGAAATTTATAAAATTTATACCTATGGAGTTATTATATGATATATATTATTTTTCCTTCCATTCTTCATGAGAAAAGCCAATGTTTCCCTTGTGTACTACACAATATAGCCTCATGAAGTTATGTGATTTTTATATCATAAATTCATCACATTAAAGTTGATAAAGATAATGGTAATGATTATATGTGATATAGATGACCTAATCACGATATTAATAAAAATATTTATCATTCTTAAAAAAAAATATCTCTTTATTTATTTTATATTTCCCTAATGTTATGATGACAATATCATTCTTATAAGAGTGTACTACCACCATCACAAAGTGATGCGACTCACTTTTCATCCCACACCACAAGGTTGATATATATATGATTATAATATGGTATTAATGATATTTGAATAATAATGAAAATTTATTATATCAATGTCATACATTCCACAATGTTATGTAAATAATGGTAATTATACCTATGCATAGCCATAACATACCATCTCCATGATAATAACATAGTTCATTTTTCATAACCATCATTTATGATTTGTTTTAAAAGTAAAATTTTAATAAAAGTGTTATAAAAATTTCCGGATTATTATAATTCAGATGATATAACTATATTGTATGTGAGGGAACCAAATCGTTCATGATGAGAAAATCATGAGAAAAAAGGTAATTGACACCCGAATCAATGAAAATAAGGATATTTTTTAAATAAATGTGTAATATGTTTTTTTAAAAGGATTGTGTATAAAATTACTAATCTTAATATAGATCATTTATAAGTAAATAGTATTATTTAAACCATTGCACATGATGGCAGATAAATGTGTATTAAAAGGAAGCATGGGTTAAGGGATTTTGTCTCAATTTCTTTTCTTTTCATTGAGAAAACTGTAATTTTACGAAACTAATTTCATTTATATGTTGTATTTTCTGCAACATTAACATGTAATGTCAAAAATAATTCATTATTCAAGGTTATTTATTATTTAATTAAAATTATTAAATTAATGGGTTTATTAAATAAATGTAACCATGTGGTAAAAAATTTCATAAATAAATATATTTATATTGAGTTATATTACTTCTTCATCATATTTGATAATATATGATTATGAATGAAATTATGTTTTATTATATTATGATGAATTCTCAATTATTTTATGTTTATTTATATGGACATGAATAATTGAATAATTTTCAAATTCTCACTTCAGTGATTTAACAATTTATGGTGCTATTTTAAAATATCATTCTAATCAAGAGTTTTTGTTCTTGAATTTCATATAAAGAAAATTATTTTATCATTTCCTAATAAATTAATTTAATTTAACTCTCATAATTTCTCATGATATTTTCAAGTAATATTTATATTTTTTACCATTTGGTTCAAACTGTTAGAGTGAATATTTTTTTTAGAAAATATGACTTCATTTAACTCTTCGATCCTAAATATGTTTTCTAATAAAACATTTTTTTCTAAAAAAATTAAATCCTGTTTTTTAAATTTTGAAAATAATTTATCAAAGGAATTTAAAATTTTTATAACTCTTCATGACAGTATTTCAATAAAATCATATGTTGTTCTCTAAATAATATCCATTTTTATTTTACTAAAATGTGAAATGAATCGTCTTATCAATTTCTAAACTAGTCACATGCCTAACCTTTTTACACTAGAAAAGGAATGATAATTATTGTTTTACATAATGTATGAAATTTTTATTTATCATGAACATTATTTCATGGAATATTAATTTAATAAAATATAATTATCATTTTGATAACAATATTTGTAAAAGTTATATTTAAACAAAACGATTTACTAAATGTTTTTCAAATTCAAAAGGATTTTCTCCTTAATAATGTTTTTAAATATACGTTTTATATTATTATAATTCATCAATGACAAAAATATGTTTATTATAACTCTAATGGGAAT
The DNA here is from genome assembly GCA_963277665.1 of Viscum album. Classification (NCBI taxonomy): domain Eukaryota; kingdom Viridiplantae; phylum Streptophyta; class Magnoliopsida; order Santalales; family Viscaceae; genus Viscum; species Viscum album. The sequence goes on from OY728119.1 coordinate 652,087,719, forward strand.
ATTATTCTACAATAATTAATCTTAATATGGATGTTTTATGATCATTTTGACCATGTAATGTTCAACAACTCACTTCCTTGACTCATTTTTGTAGTCATTAACTTTAAAATCATTTATTTAATTTACTTTAAACGTATATTTTATAAAAATGATGATATTATTTATCGTCGATATGATTTCTTCATAAACCATATATTTTTTTACTCATGTTTTTTACTATGACTATTATATTATTTACTAAGTTATTACAGATAAATATGTATCTTATATTCAATATAGATACTTATTGATAAAGCACATTCTTTATGAATTAAATCAATTATTCAGTATATGTTAAATTATTTGGAATCTCAAGACATTGGTTGAGGACCATTTATTGAAATATAATTAATGCATCAGTTTTAACATGATACAAAATGAGTTTTAAAAATATATAAATCCATACAAATCAATAAAAACACATCCATGTGCACTACTCAAGGTTGAAATGTCAATGAAGAGTAAATGAAAAAAATTGAAAATCAATTCCCACCCATGAATAGATGGATTTTCCCATGTTCACAAGGATATAATAACCCCGACATGAGCACATTACCCTGATATGACAAGATCCAAGCCTCCAATATACCATTCCTATATAGTGCGGAAAAAGAAACCACCTCTAATACCTAATTTTAACATCTTATCCCTAGATGACACTAACACTGGTTCCCTATGTCGGACATCCACATGACCTCGAGTGTGACTCCCCGAAATGTAGTATCTTTCTAATAGTACTGCTTGTCTAATGATAGACATGGGGAAACTATACCTTCTTATCATAGTAGAGTATCAACATAATAAATATCATAAAATGTTATAAACAATAAAACTATAAAAATAAAGAATAGAAAAAGAGACAACAAGTAACAAATGAACACATTCTATACTAGTATCATGAATAGACTAAATGTTAACAAATCCTATATATCAAATATACTATCGAAAAACCACAAATGTCACGAAACACAGTCTATAGTCTGATCCCAGTCCGGATACTCCATGCCCCAACCCATAATACCATGTATAAAAATGTAGAGATCTGAACCTAGATAAATCAGAGTCGATTTATACTACAAGTTAATTGGAATGATTATAAGGATATGTATCCCAAATGATCCATCAATTATGTTGTCTTGTTATACAAGTGACATATAGGAGTATTATTTTAATAATGAATACAATAAATAAAATTTATTTTTTATGATAATAGGTTACAATTATTCCATGAATCATATCCCTGTATATCATTCATAATACACTTATGGGATACCTTGGGAGTGTAAATAAAATAATATTGAGTTTAGATTCTTATTAAGGGTTATATAAAATAGAAACAATAATAATTTTGTGAGAATAAAAAATATGTCCCTGTAATAGCTTAAGACACATGCCACGTGATAAATAAACATAAAAAGATGTGTGTAAGCAATATGTGAGGGTAGTAATTGGAAACCCATTATTTTATAATAACTAGTTTGGGAATAATCAATATTTAATGTAAAATAACTGAATGACATGCCCTTTAGTTAATGAAATGAGAATGAAATGATCCCATAAATAATGTCAAAGAAACAATCTCATTGATATAATAAATAAATAATAAATGAATGAAATGATTAATTATTGGACGACATGTTTTCCAAGAACACGAAACATTTACAGTAAATAAATTTCACAAGAGTTATTAGAATACTACTCTCAAGACTGTTCACATAAGAGTTTAAATATATGCGAAGAAACCCATCTATTCTACTTGGAATACAATATATGGGGTTTCCTCCTAATATTTTCATCTCATGAGACTAATGATGCATTTTGGGTCTTACAATAAACACTACCCAACCCATTTCTTCCAGTCCTAAAGCATTCCTCATATATTGAATAATAAATTTCATTCAAAAACAATGTACATTGCAAAATTTTCATATTGAGTAAAAGGATATATATTTATCAATGTCTCCCCATCAAATAAAATAACTATAAATGTAACCATCATATGTAAAAATGGTATAGATTTTAGGAAATGAACACATCTATGATCAATGATATGGATAATTTGGGAAAATACAATGTTATGTTATCATACAAAATTTAATATTTCAAGGGGAGTACATGAATTTATCATGGAACTGAATTTCAATACTGTCCTTTGAAATATCAATCAAAACCATTCCAAGGAAGAATATTGATGGTCTCAATACAACATACCCCAAAAAGATTAAAAATAAATTCATTTTTATTAATGAATAGAAATATAATAAAATTAATTTTTTATATAATTAGTGTATAAAATATCATCTTTATCAGTAAAAACATTTTGTAAATAATTATCATTAAAAATAACATAACAAAATTTTTAAAAAATAACCTATTAATCATGCAATAGAAGCTTCAATAAAATAAAAATGGCTAATTAATACATGTCATACATGGAAAAAAGAAAATTATTTTTTCATGGTAAGGTGTTTATAAAATTTCTTTGTTTTGAATGGAAAAAGAATATTCCTTTGAAAATATTTTTAAAATAAAAAAGTGTAAAAATGTATCTAATAATTCAATAAGGAAAGGCTAAAAATATTTTAGAAAAAATATTCATTAAATGAAACGAGGTCCACCAACTAAAGAAATAAATAAATTTCTGTTTTATATAATTCTTTTTAAAAAATTTATGATTACTAAAGAGTGGGAAAATTGTACAATTTAATAAAAAGATCATAGCTAACTATAAGAGAATAAAATTGAAGTATTTATTAAAAAAAGATCTAATAGTTTCTTTAAAATGAAATTCACATATAAAAAACTATTATAAAATTTCATTGTTAAGTTATCCATTGAAAATACCTTGATTCTTATGAGAGTATAAATCAATGAATAGATTTTTTCTATGATCTCACTATGATTCACTATTCATTTCCTCCCTCACATCACTATTTTAAACTGGTATTGTATTAAAAATTAATATTATTATAATAAATTGAACTTCAGGATTGATTAAATAATTTTGTTATGTTCACTATTAAGAATTTATATTTCACTTGTTTTGATGATTTCATTGAAGTTGGAGGTTCTTCTAAGATCCCACGATGATCCAAAAGGAAAATGGGCCAAACTATATGGAATCCCATGAACAGATGTCCACTATTATGCATGTGTCGTGAAATATGTGAATCATAAAGGGATGATATGATATGAGATGATCCGAAAACTCCATGGAATACAAATTTAATGAAAGTTCCTAATCTGAATTCATCCATTAAGAGGCCCAATAGAACCGATCTATCCAATAATATGAATCTGTACGGAGTCAAAAAAATTCCTCTATATTATGAAAATATCACTTATTATATATATTATCTGGCCACAAAACATTACATGGATATAAAGAGGTGGACTTCCAAAAAATATTTATTATTTTCAACAAGAGACTAATTTTTCTAGTGTCCCAAAACCATGTTCCAATTGGATTCTTGAAATTAGGGTACCTAATACAACATCCCATCTTGGATATAAAAGAACACCATGAGCCCCAAATTTTGAATTAAACTAGCAGGTATGGTTCTTCCATTTTTGATTCCCAAAGGTGTCTTATACTAAATACTACATGTTTTGAAGTCCATGGAATGTTCTAATTCATTATAATATTCATTCTCTCATCCCAGGGAGCTTTAAATGCCATGTGATCACATGGGGGACGTGATGTGAATCCCAAGCTTCATTTTTTAATATATTAATGATAATTTTAAATATTGGTTGTTATGTTTTTTAATTATAATTTATTCTTATTTTATTTAGTGATTTAATAGTATGTCATACTTAACACATATCAACATGTTTAGGGGTATCCATTATTGTGATATTTTACACAAAATTTACAACTTCTTCTTCCCCCTTTCAAATGCGTTGTATGTTTAGTTCAAATTTTTCAATTGAACTATCATAAACACTATCAAGACCATGTACATTTTTATCATTGTATCAGAAATATATAACATACAATCCTATAAAACACTTGGAGTTCTTTGTGTGTTTCATCGGTGTGATTCGGTTATGAAGTCGAACACAAAATAACCCAATCATTAGGGGTATCCGGTGAATCATTCTATGTTTCTGGCTAAACCATTGGTGGTTTACTAGTATAAAATTGTATTATTATTGTTATAGGTGTTAAAAATAAAGTATTAGAAAATGATAACCCTCTCTCATCAAGATACGACGGATGAGAATCATGATATTTCCCTAGGTTGATCATGCTTAATTAATTCTGTTAATTTCAAATTTGTGTATTCTCATTATATATTCATATGAATCCTTAAATCACCTAACAAAATGTTTAAAAAATATCTTTTATTAAATAAAACAATATCTTTCAAATTTACGACCTAAGTCTTCATTGAGAGATGATATGGGGTTCTTACTATACTGTAGAAATTGTAGTAAAATTTTAATAACTAATATGATGTGCTCGACAACATGATCACATTTTATCACTGTTGTTGGGGATCCAATATCTATTTTATATATATCTAATTTTATTTATTTCCCCTTTTTAATTTTCACTTCCAATACACACCCTATCCCTTTATATTGTTTTTTTATTGTTTTATTTATTCCTCTCACTCTCTCATCCTCTCTCTCTATATATAATTATAAATTATAACTTTATCATTTATTTTATCGTTTAATCCTTATCAACATATTTTATTGAACCCATATTGCATCATCAAAGGAAAAATAATCCATGAAAAAAACATCACAACTTATTTTTGTGACCTGATTAAAAAAAGAAAAAATATTTGTATTTGACCCAAACATTGAAAAGACACATCAATAGAAAATTATTTTATCTAGAGTAGGACAATAAAGTAACACTGAGTAACCCCTTTTGGAAACTCATGTGATCCAAAACCAATCAAAAATGAACCAAATCAAAAACTACAAAACATGGATACAAATAACGATACTTTAAAAGTACTGATAACCTTGGGTGTAGAGTACTAATCTACATACATATAATATCCTGAGGAAGAATAATTCATTGAGTAGAGATCAGGACTTATCCAGCTTCTTCTAAAATTCCATGTTCATTGAGGTGGTCCTACTCACAAACTTCTGAAGGATTTTCACATGGAGTTCTCATTTACAAGAACCCAAAATGAGCCTAAGGATTTTATTAAGATTAGTGTCTTCTCTTTCTCCCTTAATGGTGTATCCAAATAGTGGATTTACTATCTTTCTACCACAATTGTTTAATGGAATAACCATAAATGATTCTTTCTGGAGATTTTTTATGCCTCCCGAACTAAATCAATTAAAAACAAAATTTGAGGGATCTGGCAAACACAAGGAGAGACCCTTTATGAATATTATGATAAATTCAAATGACTATCTTCACATTGACCCCACCACTAATTTAGTGAAAATATTAAAATTAAATAATTATATGAGGGATGTTTTTTCCATGGAGAGTGGTATGATAGATATTACAATTGTTGCTGCCCTAGTTGATAAGAATCCGTCCACCGCTCGTGACTTAATAGCCAACATGGCTCAAAATTACAAATAATGTTATACACAAGCAATTTAAGCCACATGAAGAGTTCATAGGTATGTAATTCCTATCTAGAACAAAAGTAGATAATAAAATTAATGACATGCATACCCTTTTAAAGAAATTATCCCAAGCAGAAGGTAATTCAATCTCTCCACATGTTAAATTACAGTGTCGTTTTTTTACATACACTCATTTTTCCAATATGTTTCCAAAATATCAAGATTCATATAATTCATTTATAGCATTATTCCTTTGGAACCCATTACTACATGCAACACCCTTCGAGAAAGAACCATTTATTCCAAACCCAAACCCCACGTGGGAAGTACAACCACAATACCAACAAGGATGAAAATAAAGCTACACCAAGCAGAATTAGTATCAACATGGCTATGGTATTCAACCTTATTATCCTTCATCTTCATAAAACAATACTCCTACTAAAAATTTAAACCAATAATTGAGGAAATGGGGAAGAAAATGGAATCCTAGGACCACTAGTTCCAAAATACCACATAATTGGCTATTCTGGAGAAATATTCTCAAGTGGGACAATTGTAAAACACAACCAGTGAGATAAAGATGGAATGATTTGTAAAAATACCTACCCATCCTATTGAATATCCAAAAGAAAAAACTTAATGTATATGAAATTATGTTTCATAGTGATAAATAGGTTTATTATTCTAATGATTCTACAAAAAAGGTATGTCCACCTCTTGAAAAATCACATTTAGTACCCAAAAAATATTCTAATGATAAAAAAAGATAAAAAAATTAATTAAGGTTCCCAATGAACATTCCATTTCTTTTTCATTCCCACAAATACTATATAAACCTTTTATAAATTCTAATAATTATATTGATAATGAAATACTGTATACATTTGAAAAAGTTCATGTTAATATTCCTTTATTGGATGCAGTTATGAAAATTCCCCATTATGAAAAATTTCTTAATTAATATTACACCCATGTATGAAGGCCAAATGGGAATAAGAGGCCAAACCTGAGAAAGAATATCCCATCCTTGATTCGTCCAGTAATTACTACCAACTGAATGGATCCATGAACATTCACAATATCATTCACCGTAGGGGAGAAATTATTTTTATATGTTATTAAATATTTAGGTGGTTCAATTAATTTAACTCTTTATGTTGTACACATATTTTTACGTAGGAGAGATTCAACCTAAAGGTATCATATTTTAACATTCCAACCGGAGGACAACATGATCATCAAGAGTGATAAAGTATGTCATTATAAGAATAATGAATTACATCTTCCCAGCTGATTTCTACATTTTGGATGTGGAGGATACTGAAACCCCAGGACATGGCCCTCTAATACATGGGAGGCCATTCAATAAAACAGCATGGATGAGCATCAATGTTCCAAATGGTATGTTTACTATAGAGTTTAGTTGAGAAAAGGTATGTTTTATATCATTGAAGTTATGAAACACCCTTTTTAATAGAACCCCAATCATCGTATCTATTTTATGGAAGTTCCCTCAAACATTAAATGCACAAACACACTCAATTATATCCATGAAAATACAATGACTAGTATTTATATTCTTCACCATTTTATATTTTGATTTTTCATTCATGTTTTGAGTTATTTGTGGTTTTAGAAAATTTTAATTTTTTTCCTTTTATTGATGATTGTGTTCATTCTGTGGTCCCTATGATAGTAGATGATTTTTAAAATCATATATACCTTGATTTTATTTCCTTAGAGAATAAAAATGAGTAGATAGAAAGTTTCATGGACCTCACTCCCTCTAATTCCTCTCCCTCAATCCAAAACCACATGTGTTGGAACTCAAAACACTTCCTTCCAATTTAAATTACACCTATCTTTAGGGTATTGACAATTTTCCTATCATTATTGCCAATAATTTCTCTCCACAACAAGAATCAAAGATGTATGACCACTTGAGAGTGTGTAAAAAGAAAATTGGATGGACATTGGCTGATATTCATGAGATTATCCTATATATTTTTATTCATCTTATTCATTTAGATTTGGATGCTAAGCCCATAACGCATGCCCAATTCCTATTAAATCACACTCTCCTTGATGTGGTAAAATTTGATGTCAGTAAAATACTTACTCATGAGATCATATATCATATTAATAAAATAACAACTAGGTTATCCCAGTGAAAATTGTGGAAAATAAAATAGAATTTCAGTTCTGTCAAATGAAAGGAATGAATTGTTTCAATCACATGTGAAAATTACTAGTTATCGGTATTGAGTATCATCGACTGAATGAATCCATGAAAAGGACAAATTTACTCTACAATTAATTGAAAAAATGTTATAATTATTGGCCGGTAAGTCCCATTAATGTTTCCTTGATTGCTATTCAGGTTGTTTTCCAATCAATATAAAGTCTAAAGATAATGAAATTATAATATTCACCTATTCATTTGGCACATTTTCATACAGGAGGTTACCTTTAAGTCTACATACTTCTCCTGGTACATTCAATGACATAGGATGTGAATCTTTTATGAGCACTTTAAGGATTATATAAAAGTATTTATGGATTTTTTAAGGATTATATCACTTCATCTTATGATAGTTCTTATATAGCTAGGTCTTCTCTACACCAATGTGTCGAAAAATATCTCATATTAAATTATGAGAAATTCTATTTCATGATTGAGAAGGGGATAGTTATTGGACATTTTTAACACCATTTAATGCGTTTCATGAACTTTTCCACAAAATTCATGTTTGAATTTCCATTTTCTAAGAGACTTTTCCATGATGAGGGATTAGTGGGAAGACCCCCATCTATAAGAGCAGGCATCAGATTTCTATGATCGATGATAATATGGGGTTGATTCAAAAGAAGTTCACATCCCTTTGAGAGATTCGATTTGACTTGTCACAGATCCCAAACAGACAAACAAATCAAATTTTATGGTACTCGGAAGATGGATAAATTTTATAAAATGACCTCGGCTAAAGACCTACATAGAGTAAAAGGCCTATACACTTGTACTAAGGACCTGGCCTATTGACATAGCCTAAGGACCTACCATAAGAACATGCACCCAAATTGGCATCCTATATTAGAGTAAGACTCAACAAAACCTAAAATGGGAATCCTCCTTAGGAGTAAGGACCAATCAAATCCTCACTATGGGTGCTCCAACTGAGGTATGTCCATAATCTTCAGAGTGTTGGGCTGCATGATATCAAATGTCATCCCACATGTAATGGTTCATTTCTCTACACCCTCTCCCTCCATTGCCTTAGCCATTTTCTCCGAAGGCCGGTCCTCTTCCACCAGCGGAGGAGGAAAAGAGAGTATTACTTTTTAGAATATTTGTAATACTCTTGTTTTTGACACTGAAAATGACTCTCATGGGCTTATAGATTTATGATGATTACCACATTTTCACAAACACCTCATCAAAATTACCTATGAGAACTCCAATTCCCACCATAATTGGTATATGTAGAAACCCTTCCTAAGGCCCGAGCTCCATCTCATTTCATCTAAAAAAGTAATCCTTTCTAAAAGTAAGCCCAAACTCATTTCTCTAAAAGGAATACACTATCAATTGAGACTAATAAAACTATGTGGGATTTGATTCCAACCAAAATGGGATACGTATGAAACATATTTGAGGTTTAAACTCAATACATCAAATGTAGAGACAAAATATTTATGTACATAAATATTACATTAATTTTTTAGAATAATTCATAACCCAAGGACCGTAATAGTTTAGTTTCTTTTGAGACATGGAACACAATCTTCTAATCATGGTGGAATATCTTCAACATCTCCAATAAAGATCTTACTTTTTTTGTTTTCTTACCTAAAACCATTCTTTATATCCTAGGGAAAAGAAAACATAAAACATAGAAATGGGGAACTAGAATTATCGGTAAGGTTAAACATAGAGAACAAAAGAAAAAATACATAAACATTTGAACATAAAAATAAGAACATAACTTTAAACATCAAAATCTTGAGCAATGAAAAAAACATGGAAGAACATAAGGAATTGATCATAAATGAAAATTAATCACAATAAAATATAATGGGAATAAAACATGTAATTGTGGAATCCATTAATCATATGTTATGATTTCCATAGTAGCCAAGGCGTTGCTTCCAAGACCATCATAGTGGACAAATTCTATTGCTGAATCGGGTTTACTTGCTGTTCTAGCCATGTATTACTGAACTTGATACACATATCGTTCCAGCCATGTATATCTCATGAGATATAAATCATTACCCAATGAATTGGAGGGATATATAGTTCCCACCGATCTCATAATGAAATCATTATTTTGTGTGCCATAAAATAATAACAAATCATTCATCATAACCTAATGAATAAAATGGGTTTCATAAACATCATACCATCATAACATAATCCATGTAGAACAAATTTATATAGTTCCATCATAAAAAAAATGAAACCATGTAAAAAATATATGCATTATACTTGAAACATAAAAGTATTAAATAATATCATCTTAGATAGAAAATAGTTTTGTTAAAACACTTGAAATGAATTCTTGAGGAAAATATCATTTCTTCTTCAAAAGAATGTTCTTATCTCAAAACTCCATGCAATTTTTAATGAAAATTATTTTTTTTGAAAATAATCATGATATATTGTAGAGGAAGATTCATTAAAATAAGGTGTTGTGAAGCTGTAAAAATCCGTTCATGTCGTATAATTTAAAAAACATAATTCTCATACTTTTTCCGGTAAAGTCCAAAACTACCTCATATAGTAAACAAAAGAACGATTCCTTCCATACCAGGATGTAAAAAAGGGTCAAAATTACTTTAAACATATATGGAAGAATATTAATCATTTTATGAATGCATTTTGAGAAAACATGGACATGGATGATAAACATAACCCTAGTATATACTTACGAATAAACAATCTCGAATACGAACGAGATTGGAATAATTATTCATTTCCTTATGTCTAATTTCATCCATATGTGTCTGAGACTCCTTTATAGTGGGTTTAAACATGTTATTAACTTGTATTAGAACCATAATAATTTTTATTATATCATATATGTTTCACTTATGAATTTATTTACCCTTTCATTTGTCAATTCCATGTTAAAGCAGTGTTTTGGTAAAAATCGTTTCATTTATCGGAAGTGTTTTGACTTGTAATTTTTCATATGATTACATAGATCACGATTAATTACATACATAATGTAAAACATGATTTATATATCACATTTCTTTAATATATAAATATATATAATCGATCTATAAATGGATTGAAATACACCGTTCATGGAGACGGTAGGCCGTACGTAAGCTTGAACATTGTTTTCATTTCCTTATTAAATTAAATCGATGTAAATGGAATATATATATATATATAAAGTAGAATTATTATGTCATATATTTAATTATTATTTATTATATATACTTTATAATCATTTTTGAATGGTTAACACGGAGAATGAATCTCATCAAGTCATGGAGATGGTAATCCTTACATACGAACGAGCTATGTTATCATTCCCATAATTATTGAATTAAATTAGAATGGATGATATAATATCTCAGAATTATTATTATTTTATAATAATAATATATAGTTATTATTTCTACCATTACACCCATCCAAGTATGGTGGTGGTGGAAAAACAGATTAAACCACAGTGTGTAGACGGTAAGCCGTACGTACACATGCATGGTGATTTCATTTTTTATAGGATAGCTAGAATGTGAAATTGGGTTGTTTCATATTTATAATAACATATTAGAATATTATTTATACTGATATTATTACATTATAATGAAAAAACTGAAGAAGTGGAAATAAAATAATAAATAAACGTTAAAGAATCGGTAGAAGAGAATACCTCTTCCTCGATTCACCACATTTAAGATTCCTCTTAAGGGACAAGAGTTGGTCTTTTGAGAACACTAGAACATCTTGAATGTGACTAAGGAATTTTAGAAGTTTAATTATTAGGGTTTGTCTGAGAATGAAGGCTCAAAATTGTGTGAAGTGGAGAGGGGTGAGGTGCCCTTTTATAAGTGAAGAGAGGGGCACTTTTGGAAACCTTAGAAATATTAATTAATAAAAAAATACCCTCTTAAAAACCACCAAAAATCATTAAATTCGAATATGAGATGATATAGGGTTGTAATCTCATAAACCAATAAAATTTAGACTTTATTTTATTTTATTTTAAACCTATCATTTGATTTATGAAGAAAAAATGGGAGCTCTCGAAGCGCTCTCCAACGGGAGACTGGAAACCCTAAATCTCTTCATTGTTCCATGCTTAAATTCGCTGATGGCCAGCTTTGATCCAGCGTGGGAACTCCCCCCACCTACTCTGGCTTCTTCTGATCCTGGTTCTGAAAAAATCGAAGTGGGGAATCTCGATGTTCCCCTTCGTACCTTACCAGTCTCATTCCGCGACGCTTTCCAAGGAACTGATCTCAGTAGTGTGAAGGAGTGAAAACATGCGCTCTTCAAAAAATATTGAAGATAGTGGTTACATGGTTGATGCAGATCTAGAAGCCTTGAAGCAAAGAGATTAACTGTGAAAATACTCGGTTATTGGATGAGTTTCATACAACACAGGTGACCGACCTTGGCCTCTATTAGAACTAAATAACTGAATTTCTCACTGATGGGGTTCGTCTAAATGGAATATGGTTCCCATAGGCAAGGGCTATTATCATATACTCTTCATCTCTCAAGGTGAGCTTGATCAGGTATGGAAACTCGGGAACTAGTAGCTTAAACCAGTTTTTCTAAGAATTTTAGATTGGGATGCTGCTTTTAACCCATACACACACAAAAACTATATGGCTCATGTTTGGGTTAGAATTAATGGAATCAATTGGTTCTATTGGCACCCAAAGATTCTTAACGACATTGCTTCCTGCTAGGGACCCCCATTAAAATTGATCACAAGACCTTGAATGGAGATCTTGGCCTATATGCTAGAATAATGGTTGAGGTTAATCTAGCCAGTGAACTCCCTTCTACCATAGGTTTCAATGCCCCTGATTATAGAATTGACCTTAGAATTGAATATGAAAAGAAACCACCATTTTGTGAGGTGTGAAAATTTATTGGGCACAACCTCTCCAATTTCAGGGTGGTTAGGAAGAAAATGGATCCCCCGATCAATAATGATTGGCAGGAAGTAAAACACGGTTAAAAGGGGTTGATTACTAGAGACAAACTTGAGCTCCCCGAAAAAGAAAAAACAAGATATTTGGGTTAAAAAATACAATGAATTTACATCCCCAGAAGGTAAATCTTGGGAAGATTTGGTTAAGGAAGAATAGGCTCTTCAAATTAATGATAACATTGTCACTGGCATATACGAAATAGTGGCTGATGGTAATGGATATAATCTGGACAGGAGAATTCCTACAACTATTTCCAATTCATCCACAGTCGCTTCTACCTCTGGTTCTTTAACTTTGATTCATCATGTGTAGTAGGGGCTTGGTGAAATCTACCTTGGTCCCTTTGGATCTGAATGGCACCTATGATTCTTCTAATACGACACATAGTGAGCTGGAAAAATATTCAGAACTAGGTATTTCTGTACAATCTACATCTGCTGATAAAATTACTTCTTTTGTTCCTGAAATGGATGTTCTGGTTACTCATACTATTAATACTGACACTGCTGCTGCTAATACTGCACACAACATTGCACACACTCCTGCTTTTTTTCTGTACAATCTACATCTGTTGATAAAATTTCTACTTCCCTTCCTGAAATTGATGTTCTGGTTACTCCTGCTGCTAATGTTGATACTATTGCTGCCAATACTGCACACAACATTTCATACACTCCTGTTTCTGACTCTATTTCTCACTATGAGTCTCCCCATACTGCTTCTATCTATCCGGTGAACAGGGTGGTGTTCACACCCCCTATTGACAAGCAGAGTTCTGTTTTGTTACAGTCTCCATCTGTAAATACTATTCCCACACCTGCTGATACATTTTTTATTAATGCTACCGAAGTTACCACACATGCTGCTAATGTTAACTATGCCACTTCTTCAATTGCACATGGCATTTCACAGACTCCCCAGGTCTGTACAGTCCCTCAGGACTGTACTGTCCTACCTCCGTACCCCACGAATCCTCCAGCAGAACAGACTCCTGCTCAAGTAGTTGCGATAGCTTCTTCTCTAGACAGTCCTACCATTATTGGTACTCCAGTTTCTAAACCTATATCAAATTATACTTTGAAAATTGATGCCTCTCCACGTTCTAAAACTCATGAGGCCAAAAAAAATCCTTATTCCTCCCCTATGGTTACATGATCCCAAAGGAAGAAAGGATCTGGAAAATCTAAAAAAAGAAGGTTTCTAACCCTAAACACAAATAGAAATGAATTTTCTCTATTTTAATTACCAAGGCTTGGCCAATAAAGAAACCTCCACAACACTTAGGAGGTTTTTAAACACCCATAAGCCTCATCTCTTTGCTATTTCAGAACCTAAATTCAACTTCAAAATGAACTTCATGAGATTTGGTGCCCTTAATTACATTTTTCTAGGATCTTGTAAAAATGGTCCTCAGACTGACACTATGTGGATCTTTTATCACAATTCCCTTCAAAATATCAACATCATTAAAAATACTGAGCACAAACATACCTTTGATTTCATGTGGAATGGTCGGGATGCCTTTTTCACTATGGTTTATGCCAATAATAGATATCAAGATAGAAGGGTTTTATGGCATGATATTTTTGATATGGCCAACACCACTGAGGACCCTTGGGTTGTAATGGGAGATTTCAATGCCATTCATAACTCTTGTGAAAAAAATTTGTCCCTCACATCTTTCTATATCCTCAAGGGAATTCAGGTCTTCTATTGAAGACTGTAGCCTTTTCTAAGTCACTCTTACTGGTGCCAAATATAATTGGTACATAACACACTATAACAAAACTGTTTCCAGTAAGCTCAACAAGTCTTTTTTTAACATGAAGGCCCTTGATATTTGGGATAATATATCTAGTATAACTCTGCCTAGACTTAATTCTGACCCTCATATTATTCTAGTTACCTTCCTTATGAATGACTATAAGCTTGTTCTTCCTTTTAAATTTAATATTGCTTGGTCTTTGAATCCTGATTGTGTAACTTTTATTCATAACACTTTGAACTCTATGAAACACCATAAGTATTCCCTTGCATGCATGTTCAAGTTGAAAAATCCTAAAATAGGCCATTAAAGGATGGTGTAAAACTAAAAAATCTCAAATTGATCTAGATATTTCCTTTCTTGAAAATGAACTCAGCCACTTCCAAACTCAATGCACTATTTCGGATTTTAATATGGATCCCCAATTGGAAGAAAATATCCCCCTTAAACTTAATTCCTTGCTCACGTTTAATGATAATATTCGTAAGAAAATGTTTAGGGATAAATGGATTGAAGACGGTGATCGTAATACTAAATTTTATATTTCCCTTCAAAGAATCTAAAAGGCCAATCGTCTTCTTGTTAAGATTATTCATAATGATTTGATCATTGATTCTGAAGATGAAATAACAGAGCATGTTATCTCATACTTTTATAACATTTTTAATGGCCTGGAGATAAATATGGATCTCATATCTGATATTATTCCCTTAATGGTGGATGAAAGAGACAATGAATCTCTTTTAAGCACTCCTATTGATCATAAAATTAAAGATACCATTTTTGGCCTTAATCCAGACAGTGTGCCTAGTCCAGATGAGTTCAATAACGGCTTATACCAAAAGCATTGGGACATTATCCGAAATTATTTTTTGTAACCTTTTTAAGACCTTTTTCATTCATGGATATCTTCCTCATGGAATCAATGCTCAATTTCTAACTTTAATACCTAAGGTTGAAAATGACTCATATATCCATAAATTCAGGCCTATTTCTCTCATTAACACTCTTTATAAGATCATTACCAAAATTATTGTGAATAGACTAGAGCCTATTTGCAATAAAAAAGTCCCAAGGAATCAGTTTGGTTTTATTAAAGGAAGGTCCATTTAGGACTATATTTGTCTTGCCTCTGAATGGACCAATAGTCTAAATAAAAACACTAGAGGGGGTGTGTGGACATAAAACATGATATCAGAAAGGCTTTTGACATCATATACTAGAACATTATTTTCAAAGTCATAAAAAACATTGTATTTCATGATTCATTCATTGGAGGACTTAAAACATTATTTTGTTCTGCTTTCATCTCTATCCAGATTAATGGCACCCATAGAGGTTTCTTAAAATGTTCTAAAGGATTCAGGCAGTGCGAACCTCTTTCTTCAATCCTCTTTGTTATTGCTGAGGATTACTTAAGCAGACTTCTCAATAATCTGGTCACTAAAGGCATGCTTAAACCTATAAAAGTTTCCAAAAACCTAAATACCCCTACCCACCTTTTATATGCAGATGATATCCTCCTGTTTCTTAAACAGGATAAAAAACATTCATGTCCTCAAGAAATATCATCATCACTGTGAGGAAGTCTCAGGACAAGTGATTTGCTGGAATAAATCGTATATTTTTTTTGGAAAGAGTATTCCTGTCAGAAAAAAATCTAGCATTGCTACCTATCTTGGAATTAATGGAGGCCTCTAACATTTCACTTATTTGGGCTTCCCAATATTTTTTGGTCGTCCTAACGTAAGATACATTGCTAATATCATTAACCAAATCATAAACCAAGAATCTACTTGGAAAGGGAAATCTTTCTCCAGGGCTGGAAGAATATGTCTGGTCAAATCGACCATTGTCTCTAAAATGGTTTACTCTCTTATGATTTATAAATGTTCTGTCAGCATCTTCAGGAAATTTAATACTTATATAAAAAATTTCATTAGGATGGGATGTATTCTTGAAAAGATACTTGTCACTATCCCTTGGAAACCCTATTGTAATCCTCTTGATAAAGGTGGAATTGGTATAAAAAATTTAAAACTGTTCAATAATGCTCTTCAAGCCTGTCTTACTTGGAATATTATTAATTGTACTTCTAAAGATTCTGAATTATTGAACCATAGATTCCTCTCTATACTCTAAAATGTGAATTTTAATTACATCAACTCTTCTATATGGCCTTCTATTAGGGACTTGTACAACAAGATCATGGACATTTCTAGATGGATGGTTAGTGCTGACTCTTCCATCAATTTTTGGTGTGACAAATGGTGTGGAAGCCCCATGATATCTTTTTTACCACCTAATATTATTCCTTAACATACTATTAATTCTATAAATGATGTCTTACATTTTCATAGACATGTCCTCCATGAAAATATTGCACAGATCATTGATAATTACCCTTTTTCTTCTAATGGGGACTTCCTTGATTGGGAACCTGCTCCAAATGGAATCCTAGACTCAAAAAAACATCTATAAGCATAAATTTCCTGGAAATGAATATAAGTTTCAATGGGTGAGTCAATTTAATAATCCTCGTATCAAACCTTCTACGCTCACCCTCATTTGGCACATTGATCATAATAGATTTCCTACTAATGCCTGTCTGCAAACTTTTAGTATAAAACTCTTCTCTAAATGTCACTTGTGTAATTTCATCCACATGTGTCTGAGACTCTTGTATAGTGGGGTTAAACATATTATTAACTTTTAAAAGAACCATAAAAATATTTATGATATCATATATGCCACACTTATGACTTTATTTTCTCATTCGTTTGTCAATTCCATGTTAAAGGAGGGTTTTGGGTAAAAACGTTTCATTTATCATAAATGTTTTGACTTGTACTTTTTTATATGATTACTTATATCATGATTAATTAAATCAAGAATATAAAACATGATTTATATATCACATATGTTCAATATATAAATATATATAATCGACCAATAAATGGATTGAAATACACCTTTCTTGGAGACTGTAGGTCGTACATACGCATGAACGCTATTTTCATTTCCTTATTAAATTAAATGGAAGTAAATGACATATATGTATACAAAAATAAATTAAGTTGAATTATTATGTCTTATATTTAATTATTATTTAAATATATACATTATAATCATTCTTGAATGGTTAACATGGAGAATGAATCTCATCGTGTCAAGGAGATGGTAATCTGTACGTATGCACGAGCGACGATATCATTCCCATAATTATTGTATGGAATTGGAGTGGATGATATAATATGTCAGAATCTGTATGATGTTATAATAATCATATATCGTTACTATTTTTACAATTATACCCATCCAAGTATGGTGGTGGTGGAAAAACATATTACACTATGGCGTGGATTCGGTAAGCCGTACGTACACGCGCATGGTGATTTCATTTTTTGTAGGATGTATAGTAGGTAAAATAGGGTTGTTTCATATTTAATATAACATATCAGTATATTATTTATACTTATTTTATTACTTTATAATGAAATAACTACATAAGATGACGTATAATAATAAATAAACCTGAAAAAATCGGTAGAAGAGAATAACTCTTCCTCGATGCACCGCCTTTAAACTTCTCATAAGGGGCTAGAGTTGTGATTTTTGGAATACCAAAAACTCCAGAATGTGACTAGAAAGGTTTATAAGAGTAATGGTTAGGGGTTGTCTGAGCTTGATGGTTCAAAATTGTGTGAATATGAGAGGGATGAGGTGCCCTTTTTTAAGAGAAGAGAGGGGCACTTTTGGAAACCTCAAAATTATTAATTAATAATAAAATCATAACTAACTTAAAAACCTGAAAAAATCACTCAATTAGAAGATAAGATGTTATATGGTTGTAATATAATCTACCAATAAAATTTATACTTGTTTTTATTTTATTTTAATCCCTATCATTTTGATTTATCCTTATTTAATCTATTTAATTTTATTTGTGGTGATAAGATCATAAATTATAAATTGCTATAAATACTTACTTATGTGTTGTGAATTGTCCATACATGTATGGTTTATTATATATTAGACCATATAAAATTAAATTTATAATTTTTAAATAATTTTTGTTATTTTTAAACAATTTAATAATATATTTTTTTATAAAATAACAATAGTGTCAATTTTGAAAATATTAATTTATTTGAATTTAAATAAAATCCACAAAAATGATATAATCGAAAAAAAATATTTACTAGATTCATAACATTTCATATTTATCTATAAAATTCTTGTAGCACATTAAATCGTTCATATAATATTTATTTTAATATTTTTAAAACCACTTATTTGGTATTTAAATCAATAAAATAATTCATAC
Source organism: Viscum album (assembly GCA_963277665.1). Classification (NCBI taxonomy): domain Eukaryota; kingdom Viridiplantae; phylum Streptophyta; class Magnoliopsida; order Santalales; family Viscaceae; genus Viscum; species Viscum album. Next base: position 652,106,588 of record OY728119.1, read on the forward strand.
ATCACTATTGTGTCATCATTAATGATAATTATTTAATACCTAAAAATTATAAATAAATTTTAATGATGTAGATATTTTTATTAGATTTCTGGTAACTATTTATTTTCTATGTTTTATGATGTTTATCAGTAAATTAATGTTGTTTCACTTATAAGATATAAGAGACTGACATGTTGCCACATTCTTTGGTTTTAATAACAATTACATCATATTCATGGTAAAAAGTTGATGAAATGAATCTATTTATACACTTAGGTGATTTAGGTCGTCTTTTATTCATCCAATAATATTTCAGCAGGTGTTATGGAATTTTTATAATCTTATTTTTACCCTTAATTACCCGATTTACCTTTAACTGTAGTAAATAAAAATTACCATTGTTACTATTCATAATATAAAAAAGTAACCTATAAACATAATTTGGAACCACTAAATTCAAATATGAAATAAATTTTTCAAAATTCAAAACACATAAATTTCAGTAATTAATTTAAAATTAATCCCATTTTTAAGAAAACAGGTTTTAAAAGTTAAAACTTTGCCAAATATTGAAATGTTTTTACGTATGAATTCAATGTAAAACTAATGATAATGAATTACATTATATTAAAGGGTAAAAATATATTATATTTATAATTAAAAACCCTTAAAGTTTATAATTTAACCATATTAATTATCTTGATGACAAAATTTGTTTCGAAGAAAAAATTAGCATATTTTTACTATTCATCAAAATATGAAAGTTCACAGAAAATATAAATAATTTATCCAAAGAGAATTTTTATATCCTTATTGAAATGAATAAGTTTATTTTGTCTAATTGACCTTATAAATGTGTTAAAAACTAGATTTAATGTGTGTGTGACATTAAAAGGCGGTAAAACTGCATTTTTAAAAAAATACTTATTTTACCCGAAAAATTTATTTTGTTCTCATTCCATGTTCTATAATATGTGTAAGATGAATTATTATGTAATGAAATTCAAAATTTGGTTAATACTATTCATAATAGCTAGTTCATGACAATATATCGTTGTTTAGTGAAACATAGTATTGCGTACAACACACGCTATTGAGGAAGGTCTCTCTTGCGTGCATCAGAAGACAATAATATTGTTTGTGTATACTACATGCTAAAAAATTGTTGCATATAGTGCAAGATAATCTTGCTGTATCATAAAACATAAGACATCAAAGAAATTAAAAAACATATTTCTCTTAAAATTTCTGGGTGTTACATCAAATCAACCATGTTCATCCTGGGAAATATTTCCAAGAGGCTCTAATACATCTTGAAAACCCATATTTATTCCAAGTTCCTTGGCATGAATAGTCATAAGTCATGCACCAAGTGATGAATAATTACCTTCCACGAAGATTTCCTCACCACAGTACATTAAACTGTATGGCTAGGTTCTTATCACATGACCATAAAAGATTTGACGTGTCCCATTATGCGGCACTAAATAGAGAAGGTTCTGATTCCTTTCACAAGGATACATAGGTATCCCATTTATGGGTATAATCTTCAAATAAAAACAAATTTTGTCTCCCGGGATTTTAGTAAATTTCATAGGGCCCCAATGAGTGGCATAAAACCAAAATTATAATGAAAACGGTTAAAATAATATCTAAATAATATATGAGAGGATACCATTGATGGAGAACCTCGAATACATATGAATATCTCCATTAATGGAGATCCTTTAAAACATAAAAACAATTATACATCTCAATAATGTTAATAATAGAGTTAAAATTTCAAGGGAAACCTATTTTTTACACATTAAATGAATAAAGATTCCCAAAAATATCTAAAATCTATAAGACAGTATCATAGTAGGCGATAATTCCCCCAAAAAGGGTTTGATGAGTCTGAACTCCCATCATGCCGACCAATGTACGTTCTTAAGTATCATAGGTCCAAACCTAATGAACACCTACAATTGGAATGAAGGTCCCTTTGGTTAAATAACAGTTTTCTGTTTCCTATTCCATGAATAATTCCAATGGAAACCACCTAGACGTAGTAATTTCTAACTACAAAACATGTTCTGAGGGAGCTATAAAAAACGAATGGTGAACCCATTTTGAATCATTAACTGAGATAATAGTATAACCCAATTATCAGGACCTTGTCAATTGAAAATGGAAGGCCAGACAAATAAATCAATCACGCATGTGTCCATATAAACGATGTTTTTTAATGGAGTTCATTGTTTTTTTGTTTTCTCGAAATTCTCGTCACTCAAAAGGAATTCCTTCAAGTTTTCTCCCACGAATTCCTCGAATGCTAATCATGATAGATCCTCATCCACTGGAAATAAATCATCACCAACTCTACATATTTAGCATTCAGAATCAAATGTATTGGTACTGGAATACCATCAACACAGTACAATTCCAACCCTGGAGGCTACTTGACATGGTCTCCAAGTTAACAAAAACCCTCGATCATACGGTCAGCGATTTCCAATGGTCAAGATGTAGACAGTGCCAACCATCATCTTCAGCCATTTTGGGACAATATCCCTAAAACAATTTAACCATTCCCTTCCATACTATAGGAAGGTGGATCAAGAGGTCAATCGTATCATCCACTCAAAGAAGTATGGGTCCTTCCCAAGGGATCCCACCAACAATCACCACCAGCAGAATTTTGCAGAAGTGAACCCCCAACATTATGGGGGTCTTACCTTCGGTTGTTCAACCCAAGTATCTATGACCTAGGTGAAAAATATGAACCACCGAGTAAATCTTCTGTAACACAGGGATAATTTTCTTACTTATTTCCCCTCTGATAAAGTCAATCAACCTAACATGGTGGAATAAAACGAAATGGAACATACAATCGTCCGTCCCAATCCCACTAGATAGTATAATTGTCTGGAAGTGGCCAACCAATACCTCCAGTTAAATCCAGTTGAGTACTGTGGGTAGCCACACACACCTATTTACAAACCATCATCCATTCTGCAGGCTCTTCTGATGACATTCAAGTAATCCCACCAATAAAATATGGTGGAAACTGGTAAGTAGGAACATACACATGCTCTCATTCACCAATTCTTCAAGTAGATTCAACTATCAGCATTGAAAGTAGTCTGTAGAAAATTATTAATAGAAAAAAATTAGCAGGAACATTCACCTTCCAACATCCATCAAGATTTCCAATCATCTCATTTGGCAGGACCAGTAGAAGTCAGTCTCAAAGCTCTGATGACCTACTTGGGGAAGACTCAACTCTCTTCCCCTATACATGAGTATTTTCAGTATCCATTGATATTTAGGAGAGTACATGAGTAGTCACATACACCTACTCCAAATATATAATGGACATATATTCCTATTTTAGCTACTAAAGTTAGAAAATAGATATTATAATTGGTGAAAATGCATACACAAATTCCTAACCATATTCTGGAAACCTCCCAGAATATCATAAAATAATATTCAGTAGTACCAGTTTAATAGACACATTATTTTTCCACACACCCGGGATGACTCATCGGCATTCCATCTGGGAGCAGATACATAACTAGGTTCTAGTCCAAGAGGGTAATGTGGAATACTCACCCATATCATATGGACAAATTGATCAAGATCATAAACCCATTCTAATTTGAGATAATCATCCGGTTCTGATTACCACTCCAAGGTAAGAACTAAAACCTTTAGTGATAACCACATCTCCCAACCAATGGCCCCATCTTTTTGTAAAATATCATCTAATAATAAGTCTCTCCAAACACATTTGGAAAATCAGGAGACAATCTGTGATCTGTCTACTCTTAATGTTGGAGTTCTTGAATCCCTTAGATATTAATCTCTTGTAACCCATGTTCCTACCCTCCCATTACCAAATTATGAGTATAGAAGTAGTAATTCTGAACTTTCCCAACATAAATTTCATCATGAAGGCATGTTTCATGAAAATATTTTCAATATAGAGAGAATATCTCTAGATGAGTGCCACAGAAACCCGTCCATGTGGCTAGAAGACAATGGATAAAGAGGATTTATCCATTACTGTATACACCATGGTGGTCCTCCCCATTATGGAATTCACTATGAATGTTCACTCCCCTATACTGTTTCTCATTATCAAGATAATTCTCTAATTGATAGTTTAATAATGATAAAGACCTCATATCTTGAATCACATTCCAATATAAGGCCAGTATTGTATGATTCATTATCAAAAATAAGTGGAATACCTTCTCAACTAGAATACCTCTTATGGTGACTGTTATTATCCTAAGCTAACTTTGGTCATTTTTCTTCTAATATAACATATAAACAAGCAATTTATTCCTTTTATTATATTAAAAAAATTGATAAGAATCCACTCTATTTGGAAAAATTGATGAAACCTATAATAAAAGATGATGAATATATATAGAATATGATAAAAAAATTGTCTAATGATGAAATACCATTCATTTTCTAGCCATTGGAATCCTCTCAATAAAAAATTCTAGAATTGATGACAGAATATTGCATTCATGATCATCACCTAAACCTACGGAAAAATCATTGTCATATGAATGAAAAACTATTACCATAGGATTAATATCAAATTTTTGTAAAGGTAATAGAAGGGTTGCAATGCCAAATTAACATGGAATCTCTCTCTCAATTTCCTTACATCCACAGGTTGCGAAGTAGAAGGGAAACATTTAGTGTGCATGCCTTGATCCACTAATGATGATACACCATTTAATTACTAATAATCCTTCTTGTGTTCATATAATAGAATGGAGTTCACACAAGGAATTTCATCTCACTACGGTCGAAAATAAGAAAAGCCTTCCAAAAGTGGCCTCATGCAATGTTATTTCTCACGGCTAGATACAATCAATAGATTTTGTGTGTAATCAATGAATTACTCAAGAATAAGCCTCGACTAGATCTTATCCATGTTAGGCACAAAGAGACTAGGAAATTGAGGTTCTATTTCATCAAGAAAATGAGAACATTAAACAATCATCTCACATAGTGGATGTTAACCATCATATTTTTCAAATGTATGAAATACCACAAAAGTCTTCCTAAATGGGAAACATAAGTGGTTTTTAGATAATTCATCCTTCTAATGATCGAACTGGGATTTTTGAAATCCGAAGAGCAGCTCGCTAATCACAGCCATATCAGTTCAAGAGACACCCCATCCTATATGGTTGGGGACTTGTTTAGCTCAACCTTGAAATCCAATAAATAATGTTCAAAGGTTTGAAGAAGAAGAACCAGAACAGTCCCAACCCACAGGGATGTGGTCTTTTTACATCTTGAATCTCCTCCATAATGGATGTTAGTTTTCTCTAAATTAAGGAAGAAGACACAATGTGAATACCCAACTAGACTATCCAAGGATTCCCTTATGGTTACTTTCTGTCAAAAAACTTTGGGTAATTCAGTATATATGAGAACAAAATCATATAGTGGAAACATAAGGATATGATCTTATAAAGATAATGATTGAATGATGTCAATTCATTATGAATCAGTAAATTTCATTAATACCATTATAGAAGATCTTATAAAAAATTAATCCAGTTTAGGGGATTTAAAAGATTATGTTCTTATTCATAACACAGTACACAGTAATGGAAATGAACGAGGTGTGCATACCCTCAATAAAAGGCTTACCCAGAATCTAGGTATTCTTTCATACAACCAACTCCATCCTCTTCGAAAGGTATCTAACAAGGAGAATGGTAAATATATGATCATGTATCTCTTTTCCACTGGATATGGTCATTCTCTTTTTCTTGAATAATGACTTTCTCAGTATGAAGAGAAGATAAAGGAGTTAATAAGAAGTAATATAGAGTTACCTCAAAGCAGCATTTCTTCTAAACATACTCCCCAGGAAGGTACTTTGTTTTTAAATCCTATAAACTCTTGAGGAAATAGGATTTGTTGAAAATTTATATGTGGATAAAAAATTCCCTCCACAAGGTACACAACTAGGACAAGATCAATCACATCCATATAGTTTTATCCCTATGGGTTATTCAAGACAACTACCACCACCAGTGGGTTTTCTAGTCATTATGCCAGTTCAAGCTCCAGCTGTTGTACCTGTTAGGTTGAAACTCATCTAGTTATACACCAAAATCTTATAAATAAAATCGAGGCATTATCAACTCAATTAGTAGCTATGGAAGAACTACACACACTAGTACAACCAGAAATGAAATATTACCCAGAATGGGTAGATCTAATCCCTCCCCCACTAACCATTTTGAATATCAAATTTCCAATATTTAGTGGTTCAGGAGATCTGGAGCCTCAGTTAATGCATATTTTTCACGTTGTGATCCCATGATGGGGACTCCTAAATAACAAGAAACTATAATTCATAGGTTCTTTTGGTAATCACTACATGGGCCATAATTTTTTTGGTATACATGTTGGCATTCTCGATCAATTACTAGATGGGAAGACCTCCGTCCTGAATTTCTTCTCCAATTAAGTTCAATGCTGAAAAATACAACAATTTTTGATCAAAAAAACTGAATGAAATGGATAATGGATGATTTTTAGATTTCATTACTCGATGGTAAAGATTAACATATTCTATAAATCATTCACTCCCTCAAGAAGTGTTGCTTCCAATTTGTGTGGAAAATCTGCATTATGAGTTATACACACCATTAATCCCTATAAAATACACATGAGAGTTTCAATACCATGATTAAATTTCCAATAAAGTAGAGGATTCCATTTTTTTAAACAAAAAATCAGTGTCTTGTAATTCTATCAGCTCTGGGAAGGAGAACAGAAAAAGAAAACGATGGTACAGTCACACTCAAACAAGGACTTATAGCTTCTTCTACCTCATAACGTTCATCAAACCTAAGGGATCCACCTCCCGAGCATCAGTGGAAATGAACATCTCATAAATATGACCAATGAGATAAATGGTGGAGATAGATTGAGAAATTAAAGAAATAGGATTAGTCGTTTTGGAATGAATAGGTTATCAATTATTTCATTTTAGCTTTGAAATATTCATTTTTTCAGTTTCTAAGGACGAAGAAACTGAATAGAGAAGGAGAAAAAGATATCACAAATTATTTACCCTTTCATCCAATTTTGGGGTACCCCATTCCGGATTTTTTTCAAATACCTCATGCAAAAAATGATAGACTGTTAATGAATGAAACAAAAAAGTTCATTAGACTAAGTAGAATGATTTACTGCTACTGATCTAGAGAACATAGTTGAATGTCTGGAATTCATAAACAAGAATTCACATAAGTATGATGATTGGATGGTTTGGAATACGATAAACCAAAATCATGCCATTCTACTAACACTGTTGAAACAACAAACTATGTATTAGTACACTTCCGCTATGGAAAATCCATATCCATCAAAAGATTAGTCCTATAATGTTCAATCCTCAAAGAAATGACATGATCAGAAAGATAAAGAGTAGCCAATTGAGGAAGAGCTCATGTCAAGGACAATGTTTTCCACGAAATTGGAAGATTTCATGCCATATGTCTCCAATGTAAGGGCACCTCCCTACCAAATGGCACAACCTGAACTAAACTGTGAAGTATTATCTTCATAAAATAATTTTTTTATTTTTTCTTTCGTTAGTGTTATCCATTTAATGGAACACTATGAAAATGATGAACCTGAATTCCCTACAGTTTATTAGGGCACTATGGGAAGAATTCAAAGTCAAGTGTACAGGGGAAAACGAGTTTATGTTTGAAACAACTATTTAAAATATACCCCTACTTGAAGAGTTTGTGTAGAAAAAACACATGGGAGAGCCCTTCAGCAGGCTCAACAAGAACAAGGAAATTCTCCCGCACAAGATAGGATCGACCTTGAGCTGATTATATTGGATGACTGATTAGATATTACACCATCATTCTCCCAAAATTTAGATAAACCTAATCAGTAAAATCTACCAAAAGTAGAAGTACTTATGGCTTCTTCCTAGACACATGGTACATTAACATTAAGAGCATAAAATTACATGGAACCTGTAAAACCATATCTCTATGATGAAAAATGTAGAACTCTAGACACAAAATATGATGTTTTGAGGAAACAATCCTATGGACCAGCCATATTTTCAATCTGAGATGCTTTAAATCTGTCAAAGGATTTTTTTAGAATCACTTTTTGAGGCTTTTTCAAGTCATCAAGAGATTGAAATCAATGTTTCTACTAATAAGGTTTACCGTAGAGATAATGATCCTATATAATCTCATGTTGTTATATCTTTCACGGATAATGATGATGATGATGTTGTACACGGACACATCAGGCCCTTGTATCTATCTGGAAGGGTTAATTATATAGACATCTGATGAGCCTTCATTGATAATCACTCAGGTGTCAACTACATCCCCACTCGTACACATCTTTTATTGGGTCTCATTGAATATGACTTCTCACCATCCACTTTTAATTTACAAGGATATGATAATAATGAACAAGAAACTCAAGTAGAGGTTATACTCAGAACATAGTTTGGGGATCTTGTATCAAATTCATATTTCATGATTGTCCATCAGGAAACTGCCTTAAATATTCTTCTTGGAAGGCCTTGGCTACATCAACAAGCGTCAATTCCTTTTTCATATCACCAATGTCTCAATTATTTATTCAATGTTCAAATTGGGAAATTGTATTGAGACAAGGCTCTATTGAAAACATTTTGGTCTCAATATTCTGAGGCAGAATTATACTACACAAAGTGAACAAGGTCTGTATGAATAGATGTAACATGAAATAACACTCCAAATGGCATGGAAAAGACCTCATCTATCCCATGAAAATATATGGGTATATATTATGTATTTCTTATCAATCAATTTGAATGAATAGACCCAAATACAATAACTCATCCAGTGACTTCCATAATGTCTATTGCGGTAATCGAGCGTCACTGCATTGGAGAAGTTGTAGATAGTGAAAGCTTAGATGGAGATGTTTTAATTTCATCCACTGAACATTATCAAGTCTTTGATTCATCAATAAGGATAAAATTAGTTCTCACAATAATTATCGAATAGAAGGATATTGATTCACAACCCTGCATATTCTCTTTAATACTCCAGGAAGACCCTTCATAATTAGAAGGGTTAGAAATGATTGCTTCTTCTTCAGGATGATCCAATAATCACTCCTCCACTAGCTCTGAATGTTTTTCTTCATCACCTACTATACAAGTAGAAATAGAATAAGTCAAACATATGGAAGACGTAAAAGAATACCTCAAGGAATTTCCTCCGGAATTTGAGGATGGCATCTCCACCACCGTGGATGAGCATAGATAAATAAATCTGGGTATAGAGGAAGATTAATTACCCACTCTAATTAGTCTTCCATGAATTATGATGAGAAAGCGATGTATAATTAATTTCTAAATAAAAATAGTGACATGTTCTCTTGGAACTATACAGAAATTCTAGGATTAATCCTAATGTGGACATTAAACAATTTTGTTTTCCAGAAGAGCATCAAATATTTAAACAGGAAACAATAAGAACACACTGAACTCATGCCTCTAAAATTGAATCTAAAGTCGATAAGAATATCAATTCTATCTTCGTTTGTGTAGGGAAATATCCAATGTGGCTGGCCAACATTGTCCCAATAAAAAATAAGAATAGGAAAATCCAAGCGTGCATTGGTCTCAGAGATCTCAACCGAAATTTTCATAAATATGACGTTCCAGTTCTGATCCTAGAACCCTTGATTGACTTAATAGATGTCTATGAATATTTCCCCTTTAGGGATGGTTGCACTAGGTATAATCAAATCTGAATGGCCCTAGAGGATGAAGAGTATGCTGCCCTCATATCCACTCAAGGTGTGTTTTTCTATCAATTAATTACCATTATCTTAAATAATAAATCTTCAACGTTTCAACATTCCATGAACCATATCTTCATTACCTTCCTAGATAATTTTTTTTTAATATTATGCAGATGGTTTTGTAGTAAAATATTGAAAATCTTTTGATCACTTGACTGATTTGGAGATCATATCCAGTAAACTTAGACAATATAACTTGAAGATGAAGCCATTGAAATGCGCTTTTAGGGAAACCTCAAAAAAAATTACATGGATTCATTATATGCTATCATGGAATCAATGTTGATCTTGACAAGAAAAAAGAAGTCCTTGGTATGTAACCTCCAAGAAATTTTTATGAATTAAATGGAATTCAAGGACAGTTTGACTATATTTTAATCTTTATCTCCAATTTGGCAGGTAAGTGTTTACCCGTCAATAGATTAATGAATAATAGTGTTACATATCAATAGACTGAATAATTACAATAGGAATTTTTTGACCTCCAGAAATATCTCTTGATTCCACCATTAATATTGCCACCCATTGAAGGAAATACATTTATTCTCTATGTGACAGCTTTAGAGTGATCAAAAGCTGCCTTCCTTGCACAAAAATTAGTGATGGTAAAGAAAACATCCTTAACTATCTCAGTATAACTATGCATGAAAAAAAAGAATCGATATTCAGGTATCGAGAAGTACTGAATGGCATTAATCATGGATGTTTAGAAACTGAGGCACTACCTACAACATCATGAGGTTCAATTTCTATTTCCCAATAACCTGCAAAAATTTATATTTTGTCATCATATGATTATATGACATTTGGAACAGTGGGATGTTATTTTTAAATAGTTCGATATGTAGTTTGTGCCTCATAAATCTACAAAGGTCCAAGCATTGGAAGATTTCCTTGTTGAATTTCAATTTTTATAAGATACATCTTTGAATATTGGACTTCATATTGAAGAGATCTTCTATATTCAAGATAATACACAAACATTGAAAATGTACTCTGATGGTGCTTCAAAAAGTCTAATGGGAAATAATATAGAATTACCTAAACTCAATAAATTTATGTTTAGAATTTTACTTTTCTCCATAGAAAAGTTAATGTTTCTATATTCCATTATATTTTTAGAAGTTGGTACCAACAATGAGGTAGAATATAAAGCTCTCATTATTGTCCTTGTAATTGGCACTCTTGGTACATGTGAACCTCCTGAAAGTTAAAGGTGATTCGTAGTTGGAAATCGTATAGGTCAATGGGGTTTATGATATCAAAAATGAAGATTAAATCCCTTTGTGTGATTATTTACGAGGGTAAATGTCTGAATTTACCTCTAGAACAACATTTTCTTATGTCCCATGATTAGAAAATACCCAAATTGTTGCATTGTCTAGTGCAGCGACATCCCTAGAATTTCTAAATTAGGATGAAACAATCATTAGTATTTCCCCTCATTGTGTGCTTTCACTATTAGTCAAAACTAGAATTGGGTAAATTAATGAAATAAGGAATATTTATGATCTGTATAGTCATACTAAACTATGGATGAAACCCATCATGGAATACCATAAAAATAAATTACTTTATCTTGATAGAGTTGAACAAGAAAAAATCTGATGATGAGTGGAAAATTTCACTATTTATGATAGTCGAGAACAATAGAAGATCCTCTATAGACGAGGATCCAAGGGAGTCCTCTTTAGATTTTTGGATGGATACGAAACTACAATTTTTGTAAAATAAGTACATGCAGAGGCTTATGGTGCTCACCAATTTGGGTATAGGATTTCTGAAAAAATTTCTTGTCTTGGATACTTTTTTCTTTCTATAACGCATGATTGCATAGATTTCACAATGAAATGTCACTCCATTCAAGTGAATTACAACTTGATTCATCAACCCAAGGAGTTTCTACATACAGATAAATACCCCTGGCTATTTTCTACATGGGGAATAGATATAGTATGAACTTATCCTCTAGCTAAGAAAAATCAGTTTAACCATATTCTTACTACTACTCATTTCATCTCCAAATGGGATGATGAAATACCTCTAAAAGAATTTAGACCCAAAATAATTGTTAGCTTTTCCAAATCTAATATCATTATTAGACATAGAGTCCCATATACTTTATTGGAAGATAAGGGCCACAATTTATATTCTGTCGATGTAAAGAAGTTATATCAGAAGCACAATATCAAATCCAACCATTCAAATCACTATTATCGAGAAACTAATGGATAGATAGTGGATTTAAATAAGACACTGTCAAATATACTACATAAAATGGTGGATAAAGGTAAGAAATATCGGTCTAATGATGTTTTTCTTGCTTAATGGGATTATCAAACTACTTCCCATACTACCACTCATGAAACTCTAAATTCATTGATGTATGGAAAAGAAGTAGTTTTTCCAATTGATATTAAATTTTATTCACCCAAATTTGAAATATGGGATTAGTTATCTATATTTGAGTAGTTTCAGAAGTGATTTGATGAGTTGGAAAAATTAGACAAAATGATATTGCATTCTTTGAATCATTTGGAAGTATATTAGAACATAATTGCACATGATTTTAACAAGAACGTTTGACGCTGCTCATTTCTTCTAGGAGAAATGGTATTAGTCCTCAGGACTCAATTGATACCATGAAAGATACCTCCAAAACCTGAGCCAAAATGATAAGGACCATACTATGTACATAAGGTCTACTCAAACATATCATATTACCTAATCTCAATAGACATATAACATATTACAACTCCAACCGGTGAAAGATTCTTGATGAAGTAATTTTTTTAATTTCACATTATCAAGTCCTTATCAGATGACTCTAATCTTCACGACATCACGTACTCACTGTATGAATTTAAACTATATAGTACAATGTCCTAGTTTCAAGAAATTAAACAAGAAAACCACTATAAGTGTCCTTGCTTCAAGATATTAAAATGCATAGAATATTTTTCCGGGTCGCATAATGTTAAATAGTATGACATCAGTTTTCCTTGATACATGAAATAAATCTTCACATTTAACATCTTATTTATTTGACGTTAAGATATTCCATGTGTAAGGATCATATAAATCATTGCAATTACATAGTGGAATTTGACTTCCATTTCTCATTATATTTGAATCAGATATTCATAGAGACTTCATTTCCAGAACTGTGTATAGCTTGCTTCTAATTGGAATAAGATATGTAGGGACACATAGATCTCTAATCATGGGCCCAGCAGCAACCACAAAAAAATATTTCCCTTTTCTTCTCTTATATATGAACTAGATCCACACAGTGTACTTTTTCAGGATACATGTTTTGATCTTCATACAATTTTTTTATAAAGCTTAACCATTCTTCCAAAATGTGTTAAAATCACCCATCTCTAACATCAAACTCAGTTGGTGTGGTAAATTATTATTCGAATAACTACATTTGGATTGATTCTTATCTATATGGGATACGTGAAGATTCCTAGATATCGAATCTTAATCCCAACCATGAAATAAAAAACAATTTATTCTCTATGTTTATGAATCAAACCTGCATAGGTAATGTTTCAAGAACTACTTGTGGATTTATTATCATCTATATGAGATACACAGTGACATACAAGATTAATTCATTGGTTCAATCACAATATTTCTTTTTCACATCATAATGACTTCAACCCTTGTTGAATGACTCTAAACAATACAATGTAATATCCTTGCGATAAGACATTAAACAATAAGTACCTAAAGAACCTATTATGGTTTGATTCTCAACCCATTGTGATACGTAGTAAAAAATAGACCTTAGTTTCTAATCCATGGGATAAATGTTTATATCACGTACACATATAATTAAAAATATATGTGGGAGTCTTCATTGTTGGTCCTATCCATAGAGAACCCACTTAGAAAATAAGAAATGGCCCCCTTTTACATATGAGTCAGATCTATGTAAGGGACTCCAAAATCATGACCGAAATGGATTCAAATATTTCTCATATTCATTTATTATTACTCCCTTTAATATTTCAAACTCTTAATCTTAAATACTTTCATATCATCATAACCTTTCTTATAGGTTGCTGTCAGAATTTATGATATCTAAGAACTATTTTTCCTGACTATGTAGTATCTGCGCCCAGGTGTCCTTTCATTTGTTTCCCACATAACAGGACTGTTAGTCAGAAGAAGCCACTATTTGGCTATGAAGAATATGCCCTAGTTGGCCTTGCTTAATACAAACCCCATAACGGTTTCATCAAATAATGGTAACTTCATTCGTGGTAAAATAATCTTTTCTCCCCTTCAAACATTGACAACAATATACAAGAATATTAATTTTAAAGTGGTTGTCATTGTATATTTTTCCCATTAATTTTATCTTGATTTGAATGTATCCAAGACCATATTTGACACATATCCATTTCAATGTTTTAAATGCATATTGAAATGACCCTGGATAATTCGACCACAGATCATCTATTATTTCCATAATATTATTGTCTAAGTTATATGCCCATAAATTATATACACGATACTTCCAACGTTTGGGTCAGACCCTAACAGAAATCCTATCCCTTCAATTATTTGGAAGTCATAATTGGAAATACTATTTCTATATTCAGGTACCTTTCTCCATAAACCAATCTCTGTGCTGTGGAAAATAATAATATCCATAAAAGTTCTTCATAATTTTAGCAATAGAATGCCAAAAGATTGAGATATATTTTGTCTAAGAATATAGTACGTGCCCCCAATGGCCTCACATAAAATTTTCATACACAACTGGCATGTCGGTTAAATGATTCCAATGTTTTTTTATACAGCATATTCCCAAGTCGGACCAGAATAATTTAACACCTATAACAAGTTTATCAAATAATGGTTAAAATTTTCATAGAAAAATATTCTTCAAATTATTTTATTACTTTTCCCATATCATTATTTGGAAATAGAAATTCCCAAATCATATTTTAAATAATGATTTTAAATTCTTGATCATGGTAGTATGTTTTAAGTAAAAAGATATCATGAAAGAGTAGGCTCATAAAACATTGGTAAAATCTAATGGTCTTAAATTAAATCCACCCAATATCCTTACTGCTTGATTTTAAACTTTATAGTATAATTTACTCACTACATGACTTAAAAATTCATACATGATATCATAAATCCCAATTTTCGGAAAATTTTAACCATTCCTAATGCAATTGTTTTTTTGTTGAAGTGGTTTTCCCATTCATCAAATAAGTCAGCATAGATGACCCTTTATTCTTAAAAACCATTTCCATGATAAAACCACCCACTATGGTCTTGAGTAACCCAAATCTTATATTCCCTTTTCATTCAATAATAAAATGTTAAATTCCTAAGAGTTCTGTTGCATGACAATGCATTATGTTCCCATCAGAGGTCATTCATATGTTTTTTATAAAACGGGCATGTCAGTCAAAATATGTCATTGTTTTACTATGCAGCATATTCCCTTGTTGGTCCTACATAATATAACCCTCATAATGGGGTTTTAAAATAATTGTAACTTTGTTCTTGTAAATTATCTCCTTTATGTTTATACTTCGTGTTTTCGATTTGGTGACCATAAAAAATCACAACTCATGATTCCCCATGGAAGTTTATATAAATTATTGGAGCAAGTCACAACTGATAAGCTTTATTTAAGAACTTAATTAAAAATTTATGTTCAGATATATTTGACCATAAACACTAGAATTATTAGCCCATAATGCATAACATTTAACAACTAGTAAAAAGAGACATATAACTAATTAGGTTAAAATCCCCCCAAATGGAATCCTGGAAAAAAGTCAAGTCTTAGCTCACTTGACCTACAATTTTAATGGTTTAGGATATATTTACCCATAAAATGTAAATAGTCATAGAGTTTGTATCATTACCCATACGAACCTATAAATAGTCAAAATATACTAACTAGGATCCATGGCTTATGCTATCATTTGAGCATACTTCAAAACATGATGTAGATTCAAAACCTACTAAATTATTTTGGAATGTGTTAGTGTATCATAATATTAACCTATAACTATATTATTTTCATTTTAATTGAATAAAATTCTTAGGGGGATTTTCTTTACACCGTAGAATATGTTTTATACACTTTTCTATATAATTCTTGGTCGGATTTAAATTTTCTGATAGACTTCTCCATAATGTGGGATAAGTGGAAATACACCCCTCTCTAGGAGTTTTCATTGGATTTTTATTATTGATGATAAAAAGATTTTGATGCATGAAAATTGAATTCTTGAGTTTCATATGATAAGAATATGTGTATTATCCATTAAAATAAGTTCATATTGCTTATAAATATTATATTTGACTAGTCACAGAACCCAAACGGATGTACAGATCAAAAGTTATGGTACTCAGAAGATTGATAAATTTTATAAAAGGACTAGGCGTAAGGACCTACAAGGAGGACTTGGCAAAGGACCTGACCTAAGGAGATGGCCTAAAGACCTACCATATGAATCTGGGCTCAAATGGGCATCCTCATTTAGAGTAAGCCTCAACTAAACCTCATATGGGAATCTTCCTTAGGATTAAGACCCAATCCAATACTCACTAATGGAACTCCCATTGAGTTAATTCACTAATATTCTGAGTTTTGGGCCTCATGACCTCCAATGTAATCCCAGATTGAAAGGTTCATTTCTCCTCAACCTTTCCCACCTTATCCTTAACTGCTTTCACTATAGGTCTATCCTCTTCCATTAGAGGAAGAAGAAATGTGTTTTTGCCTTTGTTTAATCATTGAAATCCTCTTATTTCTAACACCACGCATGACTCATGTGGGATTAGTGATTTTTGATGATCAAAACGTTTTCACAAAAACCTAATTAGAGAGAACTACGTGAACTCTAATTCCAACCATAATTGGGATATGTAGGAAGACTTCCTAAGGCTCAAGCCCCATCTCATTTAATCCATAAAAGGCATCCTTTTCAAAGATTAATCCCAAAATCATTTCTCTCAAAGTACTACACTCTACTACGAGACTCATCAAACTATGTGGACTTGATTATCATACAAATTGGATATGTAGGAAGCCTCTATGAGGTTCAAAACAAACACTTAAAATCAATCATTTTTTTCCTGTTACATATTCCCAAAAGGAACTAATCCAACTCGGAAATCCATATTCATTACACAATCCTTGGGATACATAGGTATACATCCCAAACCAATATTTGACTAAGAACCTTTGTCTTAGATGTCTTTATGACATGAAATTTAACTGTATGGATATACGCTTACCACATGACCTTAAAAAAGAATGATGTGTCCCACTAAGAAACATCGAACTATGAGGGTTTTGATTCCTTTCACAATAAATTATTAGTAGACCATTTATGGGTACTATCCTAACATCAAAAAAACATTCATCTCCCTAAATGAAAAAAAATTATAGAGTTCCCCACAGAGAGGCATAAAAACTAGTATCATCAGGAAAATGGTTAAAAGAATCTCTAAATAATATTATAAAGAATACCCTTGGTGGAGAACCTCATATATATAATGATTTATCCATTAGTGCATAACCTCGAATATGTATGGATGATTCTCAATCTTGCACATGCTAATAATTGATCAAAAATTTCAATATAAAACTATGTAATACATATAAAATAAATAAGGAAACATGAAAATATCTTAAATATATAATAGAGTCTTAGAGTAGGAAATAAACCCCCCAAAAGGGTGTGATGTGTTTAACCTCCCATATTCTTGACCAATGTACATTCTTATTTATCGTAGGTCCAAAACTAATAAACACCTGACTTTGGAAATAAATACCTTTTGGATAAATAACCATTGGATGTTTCTAGTTCCAGGAATAAGTCCAATGGAAACCACTAGAAATTAGTAATTCTGAATCAGAACAAACATTGTGAGGGAGAAATGAAACAAACAAATTAAATAAAAAGTCTAAAGTCAAGTGGATAAATTAAAAATTGAATGAATCTGATAACTTCCATATCAAAAATATTTATATGAGGTGTGATCCTCCATGGGTCATTCTAGTTCTTATAACATATTCATTAAAGACTTGTGTAATATTTCATTTCCCTGTCCTAATTATTAAAAATCATAATGAATTTATATTTGGTAAAAATTAGGAGGATTATTTCATTTCACTAAATGGTGTCTGAAATCACCTTCCATAATCCAACAACCATGGTGGGGTCATCTTTTCGATATTACATGTGATGCCTCTAAATTTAGAGTTGGGGTAGTTTTATCACATAGTGTTGAGAAGTCTCCTCATGTCATTGTGTGTGCCTCTCATACCCTTAACCCCACAGATGAAAAAAACACTACTACGTAAAATGAACTTCATTCTACAGTTTATTCCATGGTAACATTCAATTAACATCTTATTTGGTCAAAAATCATTCTATTTTATTATCATTTTCCCTTCGTTTTCTCGTAACAAAACCTAAATCCAAGCCCAATCCCATTCTGTGGATCCTCCTCTTCAAAGAGTTTGACCATGATATTAATGAAAACAGAAGAGTGGAAAATGTGGAATATTACTAAATTAATTGGATTTCCCCACCAATAGACCACTATGTGGACTCATCCATCCCCATTGGAGAATTCTCCCATCATGAGAAATTTTATGATGTTGTTGAACGTACCTCTTGATATAAATAAATTATGAATATTATAGAGACATATAGGGTCCCCAATGATTTCACCACATAACAATCCTAGAGACATAAGAATGATTCTTTATGTCACATTTGGGACAACCCCTATTTTAAGATAATTTTTAGTAACAAAGTTGTTTATTAGTGTGTCCCTGACCAAGTGTTCACCACTGTTCTGACTATATTCCAAAATTTGGATTGTGGGGGAAACTTTGGTTCTCAACAAATATCTTGAAAGGATATTGACATGGGAATTTATTTAACAACATTGTATAGATATTCCCATAAGTTTTTATGTCATGTTCTCAATGTTAATTCTCAGATAATATCCTTTGGAAGAATACAGTTCTCCAAAAACCCATGTTATTCTTTGAGATCTTTAATGCTTGAGGAATTTAAATCATGAGGATTTTTCAAATTATTTTGGCTTTGTGTACATATTATTGGAAATTGACTATGTGTTTAAATTGGTGGAATAAAATTCTATTAGGTCAGATGACTATTAGGTTGTTGATTTTTTGAGGTTCTAGATTTTAAGAAGGTTTAGTTTGTGGAAATTCATCACTTGTGACTAGGGTTCACATATTTTCAATCCTGACATGAAATATTCTCATGGTAACTATGGGATTTTTCACAAAGTCTCCACTCTATATCACCCCCAATGTAACGGAAATGTGGATACCTCAAATCAGAAAGTTAAGCAAATCTTGAAAAGATGGTACTACCGAATATGAAAGATTGGAGTTTGTGATTGGATGATGATCATTTGGAATATCATAATGATTTTGAAACCACAATAGTAATGTCACCATATATGATTGTGTTTGGAAATTATTATCACCTTATGTTATATGTAATGAACTGTCCCTATTGGGTTGTTAAAAAATGTAATATGAATATCTCAGATGTCGTTGAGGATAGGAATATGCATATTCCAGAGTTTGCTGAAATCTGGAATGACACATATGATAACTCCCAAATGAATAAATATAATACAATTTCTATCCATGATACCATTATTCATCTTTGGATGTTATATATCAGGGATAAAGTCCTCTTGTACAATTCCAGGATAATGCTCTACTGAGGTAAGCTTCATCCCTGATGGCATGATCCTTATATTGTAACTTATGTTTATCCTTTTGGTGATATATAGGTTCTACATGAGATGAATGGATAGAGGATTACTAGGAATGGGAAGATTCTCAAACACTTCTATGTAGATTTTATAATCCATCTCATGAAGTAAATCCAACTAATAGATTCCACAAATGAAACCACTTAGAAGGTTGTACCTTCTCCCTATTGTTATTTTCATGTCTATTTATTTAATGTACATTCATTGGGGACAATGTAATTTTTAGGGGTGAGAGAGGATGGAATGTCATAATTTGGATTAAAACAAAAATTTGTGTTTTCATCTTTGGTTTAATTTTCTATATTTTGGACTTTTATATAAAAATTAATCTTAAAAGGAATATCTGAAATCATTTTTCAACCTTGAGTCGACATTGTGTAAAAGTTCATTGTTTCTCGACAATTTCTCTTCAAATCAATGTAGATATGGAATATTTTTCTATAATTTTTATTTTTAAATAATTAATAAGTGTTTAATTTATTTTTGAATCCCATACATCATTAGTACAGAACAATATTTTAATCCCTTACTTGAGAGACATTTTAATCCAATTTTCTTTTGCATATTCTACCATTTTATCACTTTCTTAAGAGTCTTGAGTCATATAAAGAAACTAAAACATTCAATAATTCTATTAGTATCCATAATATTAGAATATTATACATTCATGATATAGACAATCATTCATTGAAAATTCATTTGTACAATTAACCTGTAATTTTGGACAGCATGGAATTTTATGCTTATTAATCCTTAGATACCATAAAATTCCAGTTAGTTAGCCATATTACAAAATATTTTATCCTTACCTATACCCATATCTTGTGTATATTACTATTCTATTTTCAGAAACTATGGGTCAGATGGAATTTTTATTGATTTTCTAGGGAGAGAATCATTTTTATTAGTCGATATAAAGGGTTCATATATTTTCATTGGGCAGTGCGTTCAAAAAAAAATATTGCGTAATTATTTTACACATGATTACCTCTTTATCACGATTATCTTTTATAAAAAATATATTTTTTTACATCTAAAAAATAAAACAAAGGAAAAAAGTTCCTAAAATAGGTTTTTTACTCATTATTATTCACTGCTTGGTTGTAACCCAAAAAAATGGAAAATCGGGATAGTGAGTTTGAGGTGATACACTTTATGTGGGTTTGAGTGTGTATATTCATTTTGAAAACATGCTGAATATTGACATAATTTTGTATGGAACATATTAGAAAAACCTCTTCTATATAATATTTTTAAACATTAAATCCTACCAACCCATGAACCTGAGAAGAACTTGCTCTATGCCCTCTTAAATAACACACTAGTTTCTATCAGAAGAGAACTGAGAACCATGTAAATAATTTGGTAAGATCACATGAAATATAGGGAGAAATAATATGTAAAATTTCATATTTTCCATGAGTTAAGTGGTAAAATTTATATGTGTGGTATATTTTGACAAATTTCATTGATGAACAAATTAATTTGGGAAAATTTGAATGTGAGAGAAAAAAATTATAGTAAAATTAATTTTATTAACATGACATGATGGATTTTATTTAAAATAATATTTTATATTTTATCTCAATTGAGTTTGGAATGGAAACTTATTATGATATAATTATTTTCCCATGAGTGAAAATGCATAGGGATGGGGGTGTGATTGCACCACGATTCAATATTCATTTCCACCCTAAAACACTATTTTAAACTATTTTTTATGGAAACATAAAATTATAAAAAAAAAAATTAACTCCATTATTGATTAAATAATTTAGTTCTTTTCACTATAAAAAAAAGTAAATTTTACTTGTTTTTATGATTCCATTGATGGAGGAGATGATTCAGAGATCCCTTGATGATATAGATTGAAATTTTCCAAAATGAATGGATTCCCAAGAATAGATTTGAACTATTTTAAAGTTAAACCAAATAATTGATTTTAAATTGACTAAAAGTTTGTGATTTGATCCATAACTCTGTTGTGTAAAATATTCAGGAATGACCCTATGCCCAATTATCCAATTAAAATTACCAAATGAATCGATATGTCTAATAAAATGAATATTCTTGGAGTCAAATATGGTCAATCATATTTTGGAAGTATATAATATTATATACGTTATCTGGATGAAAAATATTACAAAGAGATATAATATAGGACTCAGAACATGTTTTTAGTTTTGAGAAATGTATGATATAATTTATCTAGTGGACCAAAAATATGTTCTATATAGAATCTCGAAATCAGGGTGCCCAAAACACCACCCATTTTGTCTATTAAAGAACCCATTGGGCTATATATTTTGAAGTTTGTCAAGGGGGAAAGGTGCTTCCATTTAGGAGTCTCAATGGATTCTTATACACAATCATATATGTTTTGGAGGCCATGGGATGTTCTAATTCATTATAATTTTCTTTCTCTACTTCCATAAAGATTTAAACAACTTTTGATCACCTAGGGGATGTGATATAAATCCCATGCTACATGTTTTTAATATTTGAATGAATTTTTTTTGAGGTTGTTATGTTTTTCATCAAAATAATTTATTCTTATATTATTGATTTATGTATATTTATTCCATTCTTTACTCATATGATTTTTTGGGGATTCCCATTCATTTTATGTTTGACACAATGTTCACCAATATTTCATTCCCATTTTAATTACAGAGTATGTGTCATTCATATTGGTCAAATGAACTATCATAGACACTATTAAGGCAATATAAATTTATGTTATGGTATCATAAATAGATAAAATAAAAAATGTGGATATCTCATATAGTTCGTCGTGTATCACCCTATGGAGTTTCGGTTATGAAGTCAAACATAAATCACTAAATCATAGGCAATATGTAGTGAATCATTAAGAGATTCAGAAAAAACCCTAGGAGTTATCTTAGTATATAAAATCAGTATCATTCTAGTTCTAGGTCATAAAACTAGGGATTAAAATATCATAACCATATCTCTTGATGTGATGAAGTATGGGCATCATGATATTTCCTTAGGTTGATGATGGTTATTTAATTATATCAATTTCTACTTTGTATTATCACTTTTCATTTTATTTTGGATTCTTAAAACACCAAAACCAATGTTTTCCAAAAACCCATTCCCTCTTATTAATCATAAAATATATTTTAAATTAATTATCTACGGTTCCTTTTTTTGATGACCTAGGGTTCCTGATATACTAATGGAATTATTGAAAAAAATAAACAACTAATTTAATGTGATAAATAATGATATTATTGTGTCAAATGTAAATAAAAATAAAACAAGTTAAATTTAATAAATATATAGTAAAAATTTATTAAACATATAATCATAGAATATTAATTATAATAATGATGTAATAGTACCCAAAAAACAGAATCGTATTATGAAATTCTTTATTGTGTGCTATATTTTAATTTAAAACTCTATATAGAAATAATTAAAATTGTAACTCAAAATAACACGATGATAAAATAATTCATGATATAATATTTCAATTTGGGTAGTAGATACACCACATAAAAAAATTAATTAATGTATATGACATTTTCTCAGAAAGGTACATATTGAGATGAAAATCCACTACCTCGTTTTTCCTTTTGCATGAACGTCATACAATATCCTGTATTGAGGTGGTATTCAATACATAAGCATGACCACTACATCAATTTCATTATCTTATTATGAAAAATAAAAGTAATTTATATATTTACATAAAATGGAAATAATTATGGAATGTGTCACGAACCAAATCAAGATACCACCAATACTAGCTCCAAGCCCAACCCATGAAAAGTCCCGAAGGTCATTCCCTATCCCCACGGGCTGGAACAAGTTCCAGGGTATCAATAATTTAGGTTTGGGAATGATTTACCCGAGTATTAAATCATACCACATTAAAACAATCCATAGTATAAATCTGAAATATTCAAGCCAAACAATTCTTCAACAAAAACCAGAACTGAATACATTGGTTTAAAGAAAATAAAATAGGTCCAAATAGAAATAAAAAAATCATCCAGAAATCCCCAAGGACTCCACATGACAAGGGTTAATCAACCACAAGCCGTCTCCACAACTCCGCACCAAGGATTGGAACTAACACCCTGAACCGCCATCACCCATAGCATTTCCTTTACCTGAGTCAAACATAATGAAGTCTACTTACACCCAAGGGGTGTAAGTATTGTGTGAGCCTATGCCCAATAGGTTACCAGCCAATTATTCCATATATCATGCAATATAATGTGAAAAATCAACTATTTTTAATAGGCAAGGAAGAGCAATGTCAAAATTCCATGAATTGAAACTTTAATTTGAAAATAGTTTTCAATAAAAAAAATTCAAAATGTTCACGCATTTAAATAGAAAGGTTAGCTACTGTAATTTACTTTCTAACACACTCTAAGACATGGGTAAATACTAAAAATTAATTGAGCAACAACATTGGGAACACCCCTCGGCACTAGGTTGTCTTGGGCCCTATGTACCTCGTACCTCGGTGTAATGTAACCATAGAAAAATCCATTCTCGTGCACGGGTCACTAGTAGGTAACATACCCATAACCTTTTAGTCCCCAATAATAATCCACATATTTTAGTTAGAGTTGTCATTATCCAAATGCTAAGTGAAATAGGGACAAAACCCATCCAGTCCAGTAGTCGTACTAGTACAAATCCTCCCCACCTAGGTACCCATGCTTCCCCTTTTGAGAACAATCAATTTAAGCATGGAACATAAATAAATTTTCATATAAAACACCATTAATAGTCTAACACAACCAATACAATAGCTATCACATTTTATACCACTTAAAACACGCCCCAAAACACTTATATTTTTAATAAAACAACCTCTCAAAATATCACATTATTTTGCACCCAAAATTCATTGAAATATCCACTTTGCACACTATGTGCACACTTGTAAGTCGGAAAAAAAATTAATTTCAATACCCTTTAATGAAAAGAAAAATTAAGTTATGGGGCAACCCCATGTGAACCAAGAAGTTATATCCTTTTAAAACCATCCATTTTCACAGAAACATGACACTTTAAGCCCATTTGCTTCCCAACCACCATTTAAAGAAACTTTCACAGCAACAAGAAAAAATAATAAACATTAAAACATGATTTCTAGTCATAGTAAAATGCAATAAGATGAACTATGTAATTATAGGACAACCCCAAATGAACCAATAAAATATTTGTATGAGAAACCCCCCAATTTCACCAAAAATTGGCACTAAAAATTCATTTTATTTATAAATTCCTCGACAACCAACTTTTTTAGAAACATTAAAATTAAATAAACATTCAATTACCATAAAATCAGAAAGCTAAGTCACAAAAATTTCATGCACAACATAATAACCTACCAAATTAGTTAAAACATTGAATCCTTTGTGTGAAAATAAAATCTCACCACCACTACACCGAGAGGGGCCTTGATCAAACATAAAACCACAATAAAAGACTAATAAAACCCAATTTTAAACCCTTGGTTCGAAATCCTACTCTCTAGACATTTGGTACTTAAATAAAAAGGGAAGAATCTCTAATCAAATTGAATGAAACCCTAATCCATTTGAAAGAGAATGAAATGGACTCACTTGCTTGAAGTATCTTGAAGTAATCCCTCCAAAACAACAGTAGATGAGATTTAAAAAATAAAAAATTCAGGTTTCATTCTAACACATATCAGTAGGCCATTTAGGAACTAGAATAGAGGAAATATATTATGAATTGGGAGTGTTATGAACGAATGAAGTTACCTCTTCAAATCTGGACAATTAGAGGAACCCTATGAATTTCTGCACCAATTTTCGATGAACCAGAGCTCCATCTTGGGGGGAGAGAGTTTCGAAGCGTGTCTGGGTTCAATGGTCTTGGGTGGGACTTGGAATCACTGAAAAATCCAAAAAATAAAATATGTTATAAAACAAACAAAATTTAATTTTAAAACTCGATTTGGGCTTTTGGGCATGCCCAACCCCTTAAATAAAATCCTCAATAAACATTAGTTATGGATTTCTAAAGGCCCAAAATTGACATGGTGGTGATAATATATCATGGTACGACATTTAGGAGTTGGAATGAGTGAAAAATATTTAAAAATTAAAATGTTATAAAAGAAAACAATTTATTTTTAAATCTGGAATTGGGCTCACGGTTTGGCCCAATTCATGAAAACTCACCTATTCCTCCATAAAATCTTTGGAAACCCCCAAAACAATGAATTTATGGAAATTAAATGAAAAATAACTTTAAAATATTTCATGTATATGAAAATTCTCCCCACCATGAAAAATTTCCATCCGGGAAAGTCAACCTGAAGCTTGATCAGAAAATAGGAATGGATACTCTTCCTCAACCCATGACTTCCACTCCAATGTCTCATGTGTATCATTACCGTGCTGCCAAGAAACCCGGACCAACAGAATGGACTTCCCTCGAAGCCCCTTCATTTGGGAGTCCACTATTTGCAACGGTCGCTCAATAACAGACATGTCAGGATATAGCTCTAGTTCATCCCAACTGAGCACAGGCGATGGATCTGAGTTGTATTTATTTAACACGGAGACATGGAAGACATAATGTATGGATGTCAAATGAGATGGTAAGGCCAACCTTTATGCCACTTTTCTAATACCCTCGATGACCTCATATGGGCCGACATACCGCGATGTCAGATTCCCTTGCTTCCCCAATCGACGATGGCCCAGACGAGGGGCCACTTTCAAGAATACCCTATCACCCACAGAAAACTCGATGCCACGATGCCTCTGGTCAGCATTTGGTTTAAGGAGAATCTAAGCTATCAATAAACTCTGCCTAATCAACTTGACCCTCTAAGACGTCTCCTACACAAAACTCGGCCCCAGCAGTGATGTCTCACCTACCTCAGCCCAACACATGGGGGACCGACATGGACGACCATAGAGTGCCTCAAAAGGAGCCATTCGAATCGATAATTGGTAACTGTTATTATAATCAAACTCAACCAACCCCAAATGGAAATCCCAAGAAACTCCAAAGTCCAATACACATGCACGGAGCATGTCATCCAAAATATGATTTTCCCACTTTGTTTGACCATACGTCCGAGGATGGTACGCCGTGATGATCTTAATCTAAGACCCCAAGGCCTTCTGAAGGCCTTCGCAGAATTGAGAATTGAAATGAGAGTCTCTATCTAAGACAACTACTGATGGAACACCATGGAGTCTCACCACCTCCTGAAGATAAAAATGGCCCAACTCATCCACTTTAGATGTATCTTTGATCAGAATGAAGTGGGTTGATTTGGTCAGACGATCAATCACAACCCAAATGGAATTATTACCCCAAGGTGTATGTGGTAAGACAACAATGAAGTCCATGACGAACTCGTCCCACTTCCAGGTAGGAATGGGTAATTCCTGGAGCATACCGGAGGGAATTTGGTGGTCTACTTTCACTTTTTGGCATGTGTAGCATCTCGAAACAAAGTCCGCTTTGTCTCATCTCATACCGGTCCCCCAAAACTACCGACATACATCATAATACATCTTAGTGGCACCTAGATGGACAGCCCACTGAGACTAGTGGCCATCCTACATCATCACCTTTCGTAGAGATAACGACACTACTGAATGGACCTTGAAGCACATGATTCCCTCGAGAGACAACAACCAATCAGAGGAAGTCTCCCCACCATGAAAAAACTGCTTCGACCGCTGAAAAAGTTCATCACTGGGTTGTTCCCGCAAACATAACTCCAACAGAGAAGGAGTCAACTAGAAGATCACCAAGAATGCCCCTCCACTGTGTTCCCTGATCGCCACATGCATCTGAGAAAAGAGCCCCATCAATGCCCACTCATCACTGGAATTCCTCAAAGCCTCCACTAGAACCCTTCTTCTCAAGGCGTCGGCCACTACATTACCCTTTCTTGGTGTATAGACAATGTCTAATTCAAACACCTGCAAGTACTCGATCCAGCGACGCTGCCTCACGTTGAGGTCCTTCAGAGAGAAGATATAATCCATTATTTTGTGATCAGAGTAGACCAAAAACTTCTCCCCAAAGCGTTAGTGACGCCATGTCTTCAAAGCATGCATCACCGCTACCAACTCCAAGTCATGGGTTGGGTAGTTCTTTTTGTGTGGTCGATGATGGAAAGATCCATACACGGACACATGATCATCCTACATAAGCACGCACCCAAGAACCATACCCGAAGCATCACAATAGACCACATATCCCTTTCTATCCTCTGGAAAAATCAGTACGAGGGCGGTAGTCAGCCGCCTCTTTAGCTCCTCGAACGATGCCTGGCATTCTTGACCCCATACAAACATCACCCCTTTTCGGGTGAGGGTGGTCATTGGTGAAGGAAGCTGAGGGAAATCCCGAATGAATCGTTTGTAATAACCATCCAAGCCATGAAAACTCCAGATCTCGAACACATTCTTTGGTTTCTCCCAGGATAAGACGACACTAATTTTCTCAGGGTCCACAGAAACTCCGTGCTATGAGATCACATGCCCCAAAAATCTCACCTCCCTGATCTAGAATGTGCACTTTGACAACTTTGCATAGAGGCAGTGATCCCGTAATGTATCCAAAATGATCCCCAAGTGATTTTCGTGTTCCTCCTCAGAGCCATAGTAAACCAAAATGTCATCCATGAACACCACACCAAAGGAATTGAGATACTGATGAAACACCATGTTCATGAGTGCCATAAAGTCCTCTCGAGCATTGGTCAATCCGAAGGGCATGAACAAATACTCAAAGTGGTCGTACCTACTTCGAAAGGATGTCTCTGGGATATCTGACTCCTTCACCCTGTGTTGATGAAACCCTGAACACATGTCTATATTTTAGAACCACTTTTCCCCCTTCAACTGATCAATCAAATCATCTATTCTGGGAAAAGGGTATTTGTTTTTAATTGGTACCTTATTCAGCATCCGGTAGACAATGCACAACCAGAGGGATCAATCATCCTTTTTCGCAAACAACACATGAGCGGCCCAAGGAGAGACACTCGGGTGAATGAATCCTTTGGATTCAAAGTTGTCCAGATATATCTTTAACTCCCTCAGCTCGGTGGGGTCCATACGGTATGAGGGAAGAGATATTAGTTATCATCCCAGTGCCAGTTCAATTGAAAACCCCACATCCCGCTTCGGGGGAAAACCTGAAAAATCATCTAGGAATACCTCCGGAAACTCATTCACTACATAATGTAGTGAACCTTCATGGGAAATAGAATCCTATTGCATGATCAAACGCAACTGGAACATAACACTTCCCATCTCTAGGGGTGGAGGCCCTGTGTGACCTGACCGAGGATTCCATTCTCCATGAAAAACCAAACGACTCCCATCAAGTGCTGTGAAACTCACACACCGTCTGTAGCAATCGATGTGTTCCTTGGAGTGTACTAGCCAATCCATCCTAAGTATGACATCAAAGAGGTCCATATCTAAGACCAGGAGGTCCAACTCCATCATGAACCTTGTCACAGAAAGCGCACACGACGGGCACCTGATACCCTGCTCCTTCTTCATTCCCAGCGGTGTCACCAACTCCATCGCGAATGTCATCAAATTAGTTGGAAAATTCAACATTTCCACAAAACGGACAGAAATGAATGAAACAGAGGCACCAATATCAAAAAGAGAAGAATCTATGGAATATGCGTTCAAAATGGTACATCTAACTGTCGACAGTCCCACCCCTGATCCTGCTAGTGCCTGATCCATAGCATGGAGATGTCCAGTATCTGCCTGAGGACGACCTCTAGTCTGTGGCTATGACTTGAATTGGCTCTTCCCGGATGATAATCCATCCCTACCACCACGACCTCCAAATTGAGATCCCCCAGTCCTTAACGGCTTGGACTGTGACGACACTCCTCTTGAAGACACTGACCCTACCCCACTCGGAAGTGGACGTGCCACTCTAAGGAAACGTTGTAAATTCCTTATACCTCCACACTGGTAACAAGGTTTCGGAAGAAGTAGACATACTTGTCAGATTTTCCCGAGCGTCCCACACTAGTGGCCCACGACCAATCTCGCATCAGAAGCCGCATAAGAAAACAGACTGGAAGAGTGGCATGAACTGCAACCTCTTTTCTTCACATGATCATCCAGCTTCCTTTTCATCTCTAAGGAGCTGCCACTTACCACTGCTGATAGTGAACCATAGAAAGCAACCCTGTCTTTCCTATCAATCTCCACCATGCTTTCCCAGTCAATGACCTCAGCATAGGTCCTCATCTTAAACAAGAACACCTAGGAGTATATCTCTGGTCAAAAGCCTTTCTCAATCCTCTGGGCCTTCGTTTGATCATTAGAGACAATTAATGGAGTGTACCGAACCAAATCAGTGAAACGGTTGGCATACTCCATCACAGATAGATTCTTCTGAACTAGTTCCATGAACTCTCTAGACCTAGCATAAGCCAACACCTCAGGGAAGTACTATTCATTGAATACAGCCTTGAAATCTCCCCAGTGCATCTTCTCATTCTTCCCAGCCTGAAGCACTGACTCCCACAACTTACGGTTGGGACCCTCCAACAGAAAGGAGGCACACTTCTCCCTGATCTCCTCGAATGTTTCTAAGAACTCAAGCATACACTCAATATTCTCGAGCCATTCTTCTGCTTCCTGGGGTTCTGAGCTACCTCGGAATGTAGGGGGTTTGTTTTTTAGAAACTCTTGTGCTTTATATTTTCTAGGACCTATCTCTTCTGCCCTAACAGGATTTGGAGCAGGAAATGGTCCGTATCCCAAAGCTTGGATAACCTGAACCATAGCCTCCATGAGCCTCTGAACAATCGGTGTGGGAGGACTCTCTTCAGCTTCCTCTTTTGGGAGCGTGAGATATTTCCGGGGAGGCATGTTGCTACAAAATGCAACAGTCACAAAATAATAGTCGATACAACAATATTTAAAATTTTATTCAAATACTTCACATATAAATAAACAAAACACATTTCTGTAAATAAAGAAACAACTACACAATATCCACCTGATGTCCACATGTGGTCTGCAGCCCAAACTTCTCACCTAGAAGTAAAGTCAATCCATAAATTCCATCATCCCCTGGTGACTCAAGGTCTACCATGAGAGATGCAGGCCAGGAACCCTACTCACAACCAAAACCCCACCCCATGACAGTCCTAGCTCCTGTCTATCCTGACTCATCCAAAAATAGCAATATAACCCAAAAACGTTAACCTCCTCTGATACCATTTTGTCACGAACCAAATCTGGTTGCCACCAATACTAGCACCAAACCCAGCTTGTGATAAGTCCCGAAGGGCGTTTCCTATCCCCACAGGCTGGCACAAGTTCCCGGGAATCATTAATTTAGGTTTGGGAACAATTTACCCAAGTATGAAAGCATAACACATTAAAACAATCCATTGTATAAATCTAAAATTTTGGATCCAAAAAAGTATTAACCAAAAAACAGAACTGAATACATTTGTTTAAAAAAAATAATAGAGGTCCAAATACAAATAAAGACAGCAACCGGACAGCCCAAAGGACTCCACATGACAAAGGGTAATCACCCACAACCCGTCTCCACAACTCCGCACTAAGGATGGGAACTAACACCCTGAACCGCCATCACCCTTAGCCTTTCCTTTACATGATTCAAACATAACCAAGTCTACTTACACCCAAGGGGTTTCAGTAGGGTGTGATCCTAATCCCAATATGTTACCACCCAGTGATTCTAAATATCATGCAATACAATTTGAAAAAGAAAGCAGTTTTAATAGGCAAGGAAGAGTAGTGTTAAAATTCCAAGAATTGTAACTGTCATTTTGAAAATAGTATTCAATAAAAAAAATTTAGAATCATCATGAATTTAAATATAAAGGTTATCTAATGTAATTTACTACCAATAAAACACTATGAAATGTGTAAATACTACAAATCCAATGAGCAACAACATTGGGAACACCCCTCGGCACTAGGATGTCTTGGGCCCTATGTACCTCGTACCTCAGTGTAAAGTAACCCTAGAAAAAGATGTTCTCCGGAACGAGAAACTAGCAGGGAACATACCCATAACCTAGTGGTACCCAATAATAATCCACATAGTTTAAATAGAGTTGTAATTATCCAAATTCTATGTGAGACAGGGACAAAACCCATCCGGTCCACTAGTCGTACAAGTACAAATTCGCCCCACCTAGGTACATGAGCTTCCCCTTTTATGATCAATCAAATTCATCATGCAACATATATCAATTTTTATATAAAACACCATTACAGGTCAAACACAACCAATATAGTAGTTATCACATTTTATACCACTTAAAACACGCCACAAAACACTTAGATTTTTAATAAAACAACCTCTCAAAATCTCAAAATATTTTGCACCCAATTTTTTTTGAAATATTCACTTTTCACACTATGTGCACACTTTTAAGTCACAAAAACAAAATTTCAGTTCAAGAACCATTGATGAAACCAAAAATTCAGTTATGGGGCTGCCCCATGTGAACCAAGAAGTTATATCCTTTAAAAACCCCCATTTTTACACAAACATGACACTTTAAGCCCATTTGCTTCCCAAACACCATTTAAACAAAAGTTTTCATCAATAACCAAAAAGAATAAACAATAGAACATGATTTTCTTTCCTAATAAAATTCAATATGATCAACTACGTAGTAATAGGAAGGACCCAAATGAACCAACAAAAGATTTGTATGGAAAACCCCCAATTTCACCAAAAATTGGCACTTAAAATTCATTTGCTTTATAAATGCCACTAAAACCAATTTTTGCAGAAACATTAAAATTCAATAAACATTAAAATACCACAAACACAGAATGATATGTCAAAATAATTTCATGCAGAATGGAATCACTTACCAAATTAGTTAAAACCTTGAATCCTTTGTGTGAAAATCAAATCGCACCACAACAGCACAGAGAGGGGCCTTGATCAAACCTAAAACCACAATAAAACACCAAGAAAACCCAATTTTTAAACCCTAGGTAAGAAACCCTACCCCCTATACATTTAGTACTTCAATAAAAAGGGAATAATCCCTAGATAAATTTAATGAAACCCTAATCCATTTGAACGGGGAAATGAATGGACTCACTAACTTGAATTATCTTGAAGTAATCACTCCAAAACAACAATAGATGAAATTTAAAAAATCCACAATTAAGATTTTGTTCGAAAAAGAATCAGTAGGCCATTTTGGAACTGTAATGGAGTTATAATATAATGAATTGAGAGAGTTATGAATGAAAGAAGTTACCTCTTCAAATTTGGACGCTTTGAGTAGCCCTGTGGAGTTTTTCACCAATTCGTGATGAACCAGAGCTCCAAAGTTGGGGGAGAGAGTTTAGACGTGTGTCTGTGTTCAATGGGCTTCGGTGAGACTTGGAATCACTAAATAATCTCTAATATTGAATATGTTATAAAAAATCAAAATTTAATTTTGAAACTGGAATTGGGATTTCGGGCAGGCCCAACCCCTTAAATAAAATCCCCCAATAAACATTGGATATCGATTTCTAATTGCCCCAAATTGACTTGGTGGTGTTAATATATCAGGTTAGGACATTTAGGGGTTTGAATGAGTGAAAAATATTAAAAAAGAGAAATGTTATAAAAGAAACAATATTTATTTTTAAATCTAGAATTGGGCTCACGGTTTGGCCCAATTCATGAAAACTCACCTATTCCTCCATAAAATCTTTGGAAACCCCCAAAACAACGCATTAATGGAAATTTAATGAAAAATACCTTTAAAATATTTCATTTATATGATAGTAAGTGTTATATAAAAATTACATAATTATTAAGACAAAATAAATTACAGATATTATATATATATATATATATAATTTAAATCATAATTACCGACCATGATTGGTGGAAAATGAAATAATAAACAACATCATTTTGCAAGGAGGTAGTTCATTGTACAGGAAAAATAAATTCATTACCCATTTTACTGAAGTGTGTGTTGGTGTTAATATAAATCATATCATAAAAAATCTTAGTATATTTATGATACTTATTCAATTCTATAATAATTTAATAATAATAACTTAAGGGGTGGAGAGGTAAATTGATCAAATGGGATCACTAAAAATGGTTACATTTTTTCAGTTAAGCCCTTTTGGTTTATATAAAAAGAAATTCATGGATAGAATTATAACTAATTTCTAGCTTTTAGTATTTAGGGACTGATTTTGGGAGTTTATTTGCGTATGTTTGGTAAAATCCAAATTTATTGACATGTGTGATTAAATAGAAAGGTGAGTGCCTTTTTTAGTGGAGGATGAGAAGAAATTTTGTAAATATTTGGAAGGGAATTCCAACTAGGTTTTCCCAATGTAAATTTTCTACAATAATGAATTAAATTCTAAAAACGGGACTATAATGTCTATATATGAACATAAAATTAATTTTTGACATGTTCCTTTTTTAATTTTACCCTTACGTTTAATGTTTATTCTTTTGTTATAGTATTTTTTTCTTTTAATCATTGTAATTATTTTATTAATAAATTCACTAATATTTTGATCAAAAAATAAATTAAACATATTAGATAGTATAATTTATTATGTCAAAATATTAAATCAATTTTTTCAAATTATTTTCACATATTTGGATGGACAAAATTTTAAATTTATATTGTAGAAAAGTAGGAAAATCAAATTTTTATAGTAAAATGTTAAAATTTTTGAAATTTTTTTATATCCAATTTCATTGTGAAATCATTTTATATCCAATTTCATTTTGAAATTGATAAAAATGAACTAAATGGGTTAATTAATATATAAATTTTATAATTAAACTTTAATAAAATTAATAATATAATTTTTCCTTATAAATATGATAGATGAAAATTATGTTTTGATGTAAAATTCATTATTTTTGACTATTCATTAAAAAAATTAAACATATTATAAAAAGTCTATACGTTCACCCAAAACTAATTTCCATATCCCTATTTCAAAAATGAATTTTATTTTAAAAATTAAAATTAATAAATATTCAAAATTTATTTTTCATTTAGGTTTTCCATTAAAATTCATTAAAATAATATTTTGAGAAAAATATTATTGTTAGGCAAAAAACAGGATTTAAATCTACTAACTGAATATAAAAAATATTTAATATATAATGTATAGATTTAATTAGTATCATTAAATAAAATTAATTAATTAATTTATATATTGATCATAAAACACTTTTGTGATTATAATGAATTATATCATTTTATTCTTATCCAATTTGATTATTTTTTCATTTCTTATTAATTGGAAATATATGAATTAATAATAATTTTTCTATAAATCAAATAATTTCTTATGTTAGTTAATCATTTTAATCACCACAAAATTAATGGACAATTCACATCCTATTATATGAAATAATAATATATTAATAATATATTGTTTCTTAGTAAATCTTTGTCTTACATGCATCCTAATCTATCATGGAAAGCCTCAGTTAACTACGATTCCAGCGAACTCAATATTGAATGCATGTAAAGTGTTAAAATATATAAAATTTATTTAAAATATTTAAAATAAAATAAATATTACAGAGTTTCGATTCCTTTAATTATTTTTTTGCATGTCATGCATGCTATCAAATAAAATTTACCATTTAAGAATTTTTACTCTATTACATTATCCCAACTATAAATAAAGTGTGTCATCGCAATTTAAACATGATCTAAAAAATGTAGGGGTTGGTATTTTAAAATTGAGTGGTCTAAATCCCAAATCATTGGAATATTAGAAAAATAACCTCTTAATTGGTGATAATTATATGTATTAGTGTTATATAGAATATCATATAACTAGGTTTCTATGTTAGAGAACAGTAAGGGTGAGTAAAAATATAGAATTGAAGGAAAAGAATAAAAATTTAAAGTGGTTGAGGTCATTGATATCAATAATTGAATGATAAATGTATTTTTTATGGATTGAAATCCATAAATCAATGATGATTATAAAAAGACAATCAGTTTAACAAAATTAATGTATTAGGATAACATTTGTGTATTAAGACAATTTTCAAAATGATGAGGAATTTTTTTATTGACCAAGAATATAAGGAAATGTATTTAGCTAATACGTTTCAATTTCATAAAAAGAATTTCATCTTCTGGTTGTGCATCGATCAAATTCTAATCCATACATTAATCTATGAAATGGGTATCATAAAATAAACATTTTTTACAAATCTCTAAAATTTACTTTTTTGGATCGTAAGATTTATAAAACTGGTCTTTTTGTTCGTATCTAACTATTTAATAAACTAATATGGTCAATAAATTAATTTATAAACCTCAAAAGATATATAATTTGTTCATTTTTAATATTTATCCACCATGTAGTTTGACAAAAAATAATTATTTTCTATCTAGGAATTCATGTATTCTAGTGGTAGGAGTGATACCCTTAATATCATTCAGTCCTGGGTTCAAGCCTGACCACCTTTCCAGAAATTATGGGTTGTCAACCTACATTCAAATTTTTCTTTAAAAACAATATTTATATAATTTAAAAAATATAATATAAATCCATGAAATTTGTTAATTAAATAGCCTTTAGATTTTTTTAAATAAAACCTCAACATATAAATACTTCATATGTATTATTTAAAAATAGCTCATTCTTGGTCTATTTTTATCATATTTCATTAATTGTCAATATCTATTCAATTCCTTAACAATGTTTTTTAAATAAAATGTGAGTTTTTGTAGGCATATCCCTAGTGTGTATCAAAACATGTGCATAGTAGGGAAAATTGTTGTGAAATAGGTTATACTCAAGTTAGGCATGACATGCATTTTCATATTTTTTACCACTAGAATCATTAGTGCCAGAACCTCATCCCCTTATATTATCCATATAGGAATAAATTTATATGAAGATCCACATAATATCTAAATTTTCAAAATTCATGGATGTTCATATATATTTATCCTTAATTTACACCTTAGGGTTATGATATCTAGCTGGTGTTATCTGAAATCTAGTTCCCAAGGTTGTTTATAAACATTCATTGATACCAAATATAGTCACCCCACCCTTGTAAGCCTGGATTTGTTGTATACTACCATAAAAATTTCAAGATTATAAGTAAATTAAGATTAATGGACTTGTCAATTTACTATTCTAGTTTTATCAGATACAGATGAAAATATTTTATTAACAATGAATACAATAATTACTAAATATTTTTTCTGGATTATAATAGTATAATTTTATTCCATCAAGAACATTTTTGTGTATGTTTCACATTTCACTTCTTTGATTCCCAGGAAATGAATAAAATTAGGGTGATCCCAGATTCCCATGAAGTGTTAAGTACAATGGGAATAATAATCCATCAATCAGAATAATAAATATGGAATAGAAGAAGGAACATTCCACATAATCAATAAACAATGAAATATGTGCATAATTATATTGAAATATAATGAATGGAAACATATTCCATTAAAATAACAAGATAAGTGACAATAATGGTTTGAAAAATAACTTAGAAACATGCAATTTAATCAATTAAATGAGAATGAAATTCATCTATATTTAATGTCAAATAAAACATTTCGTAGAAAATAATAACTAAATAATAAATCAAATAAATTATTAATTAACAGATTTCATGTTTCCTAGGAAGATTATACCTTTATCATCAAGAATCTTCATAGAATAGTTTAACATGATAATTACAAGAACTTTTAATTGTCAGTTTAAATATATTTGTATAAACCCATTTGTTCTTCTTGGAAGGAAACTCTAATGGGTTTTCACCAAACAATTTTGTCTAATGATACTACAGATGCAACGAGGGACTCTCATTAAATAGTCTAAAAACTATGTATTGAATTTCCAAATACTTACTCATATATAATATAATTGATTTAATTTAAAATCAATGATCCTTTTCAAATATCGGTTTTGACTAAAGGAAACAGATTTATCAATATTTCTTTAATATATCAAATAACATTTAAAGTAGACATCATATCTCTAAATGTATATGTTTTATTAAATAAACATATCCATGATACAAAGGATTCAAAAAATGGTAATATTACATAAAAATGTAATGACTAAATAGATATAAATAATATTAAATAATTTATTAAAATATCTTCTTATAATTTCCCATAAAATATACTTAAATGTAAATAATCTAGAATATGATGATATTGTGACGTAAACCATTGAAAAGACTATAAACTTCATAGGATAATAATTCAATGAATATGTATGTGTTTCAAATGTAAACCATCATAAAAATAATAATTAGAAATATTTATATTATAAATTAATTACACACATAATCATAGAATATTAATGACAACGAGGAAGTAATATAACCCAAAGAAAATCAATCGGGCTATAAAATTCTTTACCACTTGGAAACTTGAAACTAAACTCCACATATAGGAAATAATTAAAATTTAAACTATAATTACTATCAATATAAAATAATTCAAGATAAAATATATTAAAATGGGTAGTATATAGACCCCACAAAATAATTATGCGGTGAATATGACATTTATCTCATAGATGTAAAATGTGAGATGAAAATCCCTTTATATGCATTCAATTTCATGAAATCATAATTTAACGTCATTTATATTGGATTTAATTATGTTAATAACTTACAATAGATCCATAATAATATTTATAATATTATATATTATATTCTTATAATATCATATTACCCATTTGTTAACAATCTTTCATTGTTTTCACTATTTCAGGTGTTAATTACCTGGTTTATTGAGTAAGTTTTAACTACTGATTTGTGTTCCTATTACGTAGATAATTAATTCATCACATAAGGAGTGTAAAACATTATTTAAATGTTTTATATACAAATTATATAAGTATTTATATTATTCCATTATATTTGGAGATTGGAAATGAAATGCACCGTTCAAGGAGACGGTGGGTCTTACGTATACATGAACTCTACTTCCATTTCAATATAATATTTTAAAATAATGAAATATAAATTATATATATTTATATTATAATTAATTTCTCATATTTTAGAAATAAAATTCACATAGTTTTATTAAAACCATTTTTAATATATTTCATGTATATCATGAATGAATCACATCACTTTAAGGAGGCGGTCGTCCAGACATCTAGAAATTTTGTTATTGTATTTATAAAAAAGTGGAATGAGTTAAGGAATGTTTTATATAATAGTTACAGAAGTATTAAGACAACATACATGTCATTTATATCATATTTAAAAAGGTTGGAAATCATAATTCCCATCAATCAATATTGGTAACGGAAAAATTAACAACATCATTTCATGAGGTTGTAGTTCACCATACATGATTGGTAAATTCATTGCAAATTTGATGGAAGTGTGTGTATTTTTAGGTCAAAAAACTAACATGAATAATTTTACATATATTTATTATACTGATTTTATTATATAATCACTTATTAAGAAGAATTTATTAGGTTGAGAGATAAATTATATAATATTGATCATTGAATATTTTCGCATCTAATTCGAGTAATGTGCTGCGGTTAATAAAAAAAGACAACATTGGATGTCATTTAGAAGATTTTTAGGATTCTAGGGTTATTATTTGGATGATGGGTGTTTATTTTTTATGGTTTGGATGATCTATAATTCTTGAGTGGTGTGAATAATTGGGTGGGTTGAGTTCCTTTTTATAGTTGTAGAGGAGTGTCATTCTTATAGATTACTGAAAAAGGAATTCCATCCATATTTTTACCATTTAATTTAGATCCATTAATGAACCAAATTAGTTACAAGGTATTAGAGAGGAGAAATATTGACATAAAATGGAATGTTTTACATGTATATAGGAAATTTTTGGCCTTACTATTATGGTTTAGTTCTTTGTTAAGCTAATTTTTCCAATAATGGTTGTAATTAATTTTATTTACATTCAATAATATTATTAGTACAAAATTAAGATTAGAATTTTATAAATTTTAAATTAATATGATTCAAAATATTGAATCCATTTTTCCAAATTTCACTTTTCGTAGTGTCATATATTAATTTAAATTATATTCCATTATAGGTTAATATTGTTGGTTTATTTAGTAAAATGTTAAAATGATTAATATGTATTTATATAGAATTTCAATGTGAAATTTATTCCAAGGACATAAATTTGACTAAATTATATAAAATATATCCATAAATAATTTCAAACCATTAAAAATATAATTTATTCTTATAAAAAAATAATATAAAAAAATCCTTTGTATTAAAATTTAGTATTTTTCATAATTCGTCAAAAAATAAAGCATCTTAGAAAAATTTAAAAAATAATTCTAAGATATATTTTATGTTCTTATTTCCTAAATTAAAAATATTTTTGCATAGAAAATATATAATAATGCCAAAGATCTGATTTAAAATAGGTTTTCCATTAAAAGGTTTTAAATTTTTTTAATAGAAAAATATCATTTTAAGCATAAAAATGGATTTAATATCATATTATGCTTATAAAACATAGAGTATGAATATAAATATTTTTTATTGAATATATAGTATGTATATTTTATTCTTATGATTCATTGATATTAATTAATTTCATTGATAGGATAAAATATATTTATCAGAATAAAAATAAAAATATTTTCTTATATATAATTGTTTTTTATATTCATTTATAGTTAATTGGTAATCTTTGAATTATTTTTATTTTCAATATAAATCATAAAATTTTATAATCTTGTGAATAATATCCATATCCTTTAATTTAATGGCGAGTTAATGTATTACAATACTAAATAATAATAATTTAATAATATATTGTATCTTATAAAAACTAGATCTTATGTGCAACACATGAAATCGATGAAATTATAGATTGCGTGTAATGAAATATTACTCTATATTTGGTGCAATGAATGACTTTGAATATAATAAATTTATTTAAAATATTTAATACACAATAATTTTAAGGCCCCAGCCTTAAAAATTACAAAATATTGAATTAAGTAAATAATTAACATTGTGGATCTTTTCAGTTTTAGAGATTTAGAG
Source organism: Viscum album (assembly GCA_963277665.1). Classification (NCBI taxonomy): domain Eukaryota; kingdom Viridiplantae; phylum Streptophyta; class Magnoliopsida; order Santalales; family Viscaceae; genus Viscum; species Viscum album. Next base: position 652,147,352 of record OY728119.1, read on the forward strand.
AATTTGGTCATAACTTATACAAAACTACTTGAATATTACATCAAGACACATCTACCGAGTAACCATTTTTTCATAAAATTAATCCTCTTAAAAAACATTTCTAGTTCCATATTTTAGATAACATTCATTTTCCTCGATCCTAGCATTGACCCTATTCATCTTTAAGCCCTATGGAAAACATTTCAAAAACATGGTATGAGCATAAAAAGTTCAGTATGAGATATAAACAAATGAAAGAAAAAATTAGTCCATCAACACATAGAAAAGATATTCTCTTTAACATAACTCATGAAATCATAAGATTTATGAATAACACATAGAAATCATAAATCATAAAGGTAACTTGTGGAATCTATAAAATACATACATTGTATCTTTCATATATACATAGGGAGTTTTGTATGGAATACCCATAACTGTATATTCTATAATTTTATTAGTAGAAACATTAATGTTTACCTCCATCATGTGACCAAATGAATTAAAAAGTTATCCTAGGCACTCCCGCCCTAGGTTTATCATAGAACCACCCGTATACGTAATCACTGCCCTAGAACAATAACATATTCACAACACATAAAACCATCATAAAATAAATAACATTTCCACATTGAAATAAAAATATATAATTTCATTATATTGACATAATTAATTCTTTATCAAACCATATACAAAACCATTTAAAATAATTAATAAAGATATTATTTTAATCAGTGTCCCATAAAACTTTAAAGAATTTAATATAATTAACATTTAAAAAAATTAATTTCCATATAAACAAATCACTATTTTTTTAAAACATGGTCATTATTGAGAAATAGTTATAATAATAAATCTTTAAAACATTTAAAACAACGTTTTAGATTAAGATCCCCTACCACTTAAAAAAATACTTCAATAAAAATATTACAGAATAAAATTAGACAAAAAAATAACATCATTAGAATAAAGAGATTTATGATAAAATATTCCAATGGGATTTATATACACCATAAGAAATATAATTGGTGTATAACAACAAATAAGACTCAATGGAATGTAAACTATGACAAAGTATATTAACAAGACCGTATTATTAGATTAGGGAAAAATCAATGACATAATAATGTGGGAAAAATAATAATATAATCAATATATATGGATATTTAGTGTAAAACAATCAGAGGTCATTCACATATATTCAAAGTATTCAATTATCAAAAAGTGGTAATTTAACCCAATGAATTGAAATTGGGTTAAGACATTCTCTTACATAATTTCAACAGCCTAATGACATCACATTAAAATTTAGAAAATTATTTAATGAGATAGAAAAGGTTCTCTAATCACAAGGTCATAAAATTTATGTAAATAAGGTTATATAATGATATATTCCAACATAAGAAATTGAATTTAAAATACATAACATAAAAGAAGTCTTTGAATAAAAGAATACGGTGAAAGGTTCCCTTACCAATTTGGTAAGATACAAAACATAAACCCCATGATATAAGAATCATAAAATGAAGATATAAATACCAAAAAATTAAAGTATATTTCACAAATTATACAATAATTATCAGTACATACATCACACAGAAGGAAATAGAGGAAAATATATCATGAATCTCATGAGAATAAAATGTGAGATGAAAACCCTTTACCTCATGTCTGACATGAATCGTTCATTCTTTAATATCATGAATAATAAACTAATGTAAATCTATAAATGATTAAGATACATTTTCAGGTTTATTTTTCTTCTTACATCACATATTACCAAGTTATAAACATTATATTATCATTTAAATTAATAATGGTTCTATTATCGTTATTTGGTTCTTCAGTCAAAAATGAACTTCTTATAACTTCAAGTTGTCTATATAGATAAAATTCCATTATCTACAGAATGATATAATTGATTTAGATATCATATATATCATATATATCTAGTATATATATATTTATTTATAATTGTACATAACATTTGGAAATAAGAAATGAAATCCCCCTTTTAGGGAGACGTTAGGCCGTACATACACATGAACGCTAATTTCATTTCAATTTTTTATTTAATGGAAAAAAAATTAATGATAAATAGTTATATTATAATTCCATTAAAATATCATATACAATTTCACTATCTCAATCCTATATATGTTCCACGTATGGAATAATCAATACATATCACTTTCAGGGGGCGGTAGTCCAAAATTTCTCAAATGAAATTATCACATTCACCCATTATGGAAACCATAAAGGTATAATATAAATGAAGAAACTATGCCTAGAAAAAATATAAATATTATATATATCACATTAGAATATAGTTCCATCATAATGGCCACCATAAGAGGTCGTGCGAGAAGATTGTACAATCATCGTTTCGTGAGGTAGTAGTTCGTTGTCCACAGAAATAATATGTTCATTATCCAGTAGACAGTGGTGTGTGTAAGTTTAGTTCAAATCATTATCATAAAAAAAACTAGTATATTTTGGTAACTATTGTTTTTATGTAAACTAAAAATGAGAAGCGCATCAGGAGTGATGATGTAAAATAACTGAAGAGAACTTGAGGGAAGACGTTACATTTATATCGGGTAACTCCCTTTGGTTTGAATCAAAATGATTTTGTGAAGTGATGTGTTCCTAAGTTCATTATTCTAGGGGGAATAGAGGGATTTTGGGAGATTATTTTTTTAGAGTTTTGTTGAGCCAAGGGGCTTTAGAGGTGTGAGTAATGTGTTAGAGGGGTTGTATTTTTATAAGAGGGTGGATGGGTTCTTTAAGAAATATTGAAAGTATTATTCTATTATAAATTTTATTTTTAGTTTCAAAAGGTCCACAACTCATTAAATTAAAAAGATAAGTTGAATAAAATTGAAATAAAATCATGAAATAATAGCTGGATAGGTTTTGGATATTTTTTAATCATTATCTTTTTTATTTAACCCTTTGTTATCTTATTTAACTTTTACCATGTCTTCGTGTATATTCATAATTTACGGTTATTATAGTTACCATAAAATTTCAATTGAACTAGATGTGTTTCATTAATTAAATTATCAATGATATCTATGTAATTTTTCCAAATCATATATTTTTAGGATTATTAAATCAGTTAATAATATAATATTTGTTTTAAAAACTCATTTATTTCAATTAATATACTATTCATATCACGACTTTTTAAAAAACCATAAATACTTGATCAATCCAAAACAAAATCACTAATTCAAATATAACAAGACATAATCATCCATAAAATTCTTGGATGGCATAAAAAGTTTCAAAATAAATTTATTTTAATATTTATAATCTGATTTATTTAAAACATTAATTTATATGGTATACATTACATTATCATTGTGTAAAAAAATAAAATTATTTATTTTATCCCTTAAAATTATAAATAAGATACCATGAATTTTTATTTTTTTTATATTCATAATGACTATTTATATTCAAATACATATATTATAAATCCCGATTTAAAATTCTTTTAAATAGACAATACTTGTTTATGATATTCTTATTTTTACTTTAAATAAATTGTTATTAATGTGATCATCTTAACCAAGTAGCTTTCAAGGGTCACAAGTTATAACCAAAGATTTTATTGGTAAGCCATAACTCATCCAATAAGGTTATAACAAATGTTATGTTATTTCATATTTTTATAATATTATTTTTACCTTGAATTACCGTATTTATCTTTAACCGTGGTAAATAAAAATCAAAAGTTACTATTCACTAAAAATTATTTTTTTCACATTGAACCACATTTTACTTATTGATGAAAACTATGTTTGTTCGATTTTGGAAATTCATTTCACAAATTCGGTATTATTTTATTTAAATAAAAAAATTCGGTTTTTAACTACTATGAGATGTTTTTTCTCTATTTATCAAAAATTAAATGTTTTCAGAAAAACACCAAAAAATCACCTTAAGCTAATTATGATTTTCCAAATTTATAAATGATTTATATTTTACTAAATTCAAAAAACATAATTTTCATTAATTAATTAAAAAATAATTTCTGTTGTCAAAACTAGAAAGCTTATTTTTTTGAAAAAAACTATAAAAAGATTGAAATTTGTTTATGTCAAATTTCAAAGTGAAAATACTTATATTGGCCAAAAATGGGTTAAAAGATAAAAAATTAATCCAATTAAACTTTAAATATATTAAAAAAAATAATTTAACCATTTAAATAATTTAGATGAAAAGACAGCTTTGACTTTAAATGAAGTATTTTTCACTATTCATTAAAAAATGAACTTTATCAGAAAAATTCCAAAATTTCATTACAAGTAAATTATGATGTCCCTCTTCTAAAGAAAAAGTTTATTTTATGAAATGAAACATATAAAAGTAATAAAAACTACATTTAAAAGGGTTTTTTCATCAAAAGGCGGTAAAATGACCTTTTAAAATTATTAGAGTATCTGTCTTTAAAATTTAATTCATTTTCATTTAACACCACTAAATTTTATTAGATATATGTAAAAACATTTAAAAAATATGTTTAATCTTAATATAGTTAGTTCTACTCATTCATTCCAATAAAACATCTAGGAATTAAATACCATTTAAAATAATTATATTATAATTTTTTATGTATGATTTAGCATTGTGTGCAACATAAGATTTTAGAGAAACCCATTATTGCGTGTTTTGTAGGCCATTTAACATAGAACCCCATTTAAGTTAAAAGTAGTATTTAATAAAAAATATTAATAAATATGAAAATGTCATATTTTTTATTTTCCTGGGATGTTTCATCCTTCCCCCTATTGGAAATTTCTTCCTCACAATTTTAAAATTGGGCTCAAAAACATCATTAAAAGTCCCACACTAGAAAAAGAGTCAATAAAACGGTCACATTAAAATAAAGAAAAATAAGTACAAAGGTCACACGAGATAATCCATACTAGGGTTCCATATTGGAAAACATTGATATGTAAGATAGAATAAGTGCCATGCTCTAATGGAGAGTTATAGAAAACATGATTAGGATTAAGTTAACAATAATAATACCAAAAACACGTGAAAGTTGAAACAACCTTTGATTCCCCATTAGGAAAATCAAATGGATAATGTTTTTTTGTTTTATGTTCTCTTTCTCAAAGTTGGAGATTTTATTTATGATATTTACTATGGATATAAAGAAATATACTTACTTTTCATGTATATTTTCATCCTTTAATAAGTTTCTACCTAAAACTCATCTTTTCTCCAAAAGACTAGTATTCTAGATGACTTTTTCACACCTAAAGAGCTAAAATCCACTTCTAGAGAATAAGATAATCCAACAAAGATGAAGTATATATTTCCATTGTCTTTAGAAAATAACCAAAAACAAAATTTTTAGTACAAGATCAGATAATCCCCAAATGGATAATCTTTTATAAAATGAAATACTACTCTTAATATCCAAAATTGAACAAAGAGTACCCAAATTTCAACAAAAAACATTGAATAAAAATTTTTCCTTAAAATCCATCAATATAATCCTAACTAAGGTTGGAACCCAAAAATTATGATGGATTTGATCACATAGTCTTCCACACAAATGTTAACCTTTTCCTCCAAATGACCTCGGATAATCTTAAAGTCTCATACTGAAAAATAATTTACCTAATCACATATTCTCTATTATAGGTTAATAATTTCCATAAATAACCCAAGTCACTATATTTCCACAATAAAAATACAGATTCTTACAAAATAAAATTTCAAACATTACATCACAAATGATATCCCATATTTTTTATTTACTTTTAGCATATAGAGTTCCCAAAAGAGAGAATGTGTTCCAAAATAAAAATTATCACTAAATCATCAAATCATTTTCCTATACTAAGGATATCAATTTAATAAATCATAAGTTTCAAAAATAAACTTATCCTCAATCCATAAGATCACATAACTGAAATGAATTATTCATACTAACAAGGGACTTCACGTAGTCCAGTGGTAGGTTATAAATCCCAATCATACTTTGGTTGTGGGTTCGATTCCCACATCTTTGTCCGATGCGACGAGTTGTCACACAGTCTGCATGTTATACTTTTTTAATATTATATAATTGTATAACATTAAAATAAATGAGGTAAATTACACAAAAATAAACATAACATATTTTAACCACAAATTTTATCTCATACCTCGCATTTTCATCCAAAAAAGTAGTTACCATTTATCACCTAAACAAAAAGAGAATATATGAAACCCTATGGTTATCCATTATGTCCACACAAGAAAAGATAATTTGTTCCTGAATAACATTTTAACATATCAAACATCATGATTACACAAACTAGAAAGGTATTCTAATGAAATCCTATTGTTAATATATTTATACATATCATCATCCATAGATTCAATATAACTCTTCGATTTAAAAAATGTAGACATCTTAATAATTGAATAGTCTTCATGATCCTTTATCCATGTTTTCATCTTATTCTTTTATACATCTTTTATAAAAAAATAATAATACATAATATCTTATGATTTCAGTAATGTCAAAACATGAGCTATGAAATAATCCACACCTTTCATAGGTAATTATTAGTTTCCTCATGTTCAATTGTAATGGAATTAGGAAATGGTAAAAATATATTTGTACGATCTTCCTGATCCCATTCCCAATCCATATTCATAGGACATATTTTTGTATAATGAACAAGGAGACCACATTTAAAATATTCAAATTATTCTTTCTAAATAACTTCTTATGATTTCCTAGAGTCAATTGGACCGCTTCCTTTTTCCACGGCATTCAATTTCTTTATAACCATCATTACCACATCTATAGCATATTCATGTCCCTTTGAATCATTTTACTAGGAGATTCTTTCCTCATATTGGACACAAATATTTTTTAATATAATTAATTTTATGATTATTACCTGAACATCAATTGGGATACATTTCTCACCTATATGATGCCTTAGAACAATCACCAAGGTTCAAGTGGTCAATAATGACTCTAAAAAGATGGTTGAGAATGACCACAAGAGTTCTCATTGTAGATCCCATTTCATTAAGTTTCTTATTCATAAAACTATCACATTTTTCTTCACAACCATTGTTACTTGTGTGCCTAGTGGATCTAGCCATTTACTAAAACCAAAAAGGCCAGTGTGAGTATATTAGAAAATTCCTTATATAAAAAAATATTAGGAGGGTAAATACTTATATATATTTATTTATGTTATCATAAACTCATTCAATTTGTCTAAAATAACTATGACTATTAATAATATTCTAACCATTATTGTTATGTCAGTTATGCTTACATAACACCGAATCCTCTAATGTTATCTAAACCGACCATTGATACCAAATATAAGGCCCCATCCTTAAACATTACATAATGAAGAATTAAGTAAATAATTCACAATGAGTATCTTTTCAAGTTTATAGATTTACGGAATTACTTCATAACATATACAAAAAAACTTGAATATTACATGTAGTCACTTGAACTCAGTATACATTTTTTTAATAAAATAAAAACTCTTAAAAAAGAATCATGTCTAGTTCCATGTTTTAAATAGAATTAAATTTCCTTTCCCAAATCATTGACTCTATTCATATTTAAGACATGTAGAAAAAATTTAAAAAAAATTGGGATGAGCATAAAAAACTCAGTAAGGGATATAAAACAAATAAAGAATAAATTAGTACATCAACACATTCAAAACATAATCTCTTTAACATAACTCATCAAATAATAAGATATATGAATAACACATAAAAATCATAAATCATAAACGTAACTTGTGGAATCCATAAAATAATTACATTGTAGATTTCACAGCTACATAAGGAGTTGTGTTTGGAATAACCATCAAAGTATATTCCTTAAATATATTAAGAGAAATATTAATGTTTACCTCTGCAACGTTACCCAATGCATAAGATAGCTATCTTGGGCTAACCTGACCTATTTTTATCACAAAATCACCTGTATACATAATCAATGCCCAATATATATAACACATTCAAAAGACATAAAACCAATATAAGGGAAAAATAAAATTCCCACATTTAAATAATAATATATCATTTAATGATATTGACATAATAAATGCTTTATCAAACCATTTACAAAACCATTTAAACTATTTAATAAGGAGATTTTTGAATCAATGTATCCCATAAAACTTTAATGATTTTAAATTATTTAACATCTTAAAAAATTAATTTCCATATAAATAAATCATTAACCCATTTTGAAAACATTATAATTATTGAGAAATATTTATAAGAGTAAATCTTTTAAACATTTAAAACAATGTTTTAGTTAAATTGTCCCCTTCCACTTGATAAAATACTTGAATAAAAATAATTACGGAATAAAATTAAACAAAACGTACAATATCATAAGAATTAATAGATTCATGATAAACTATGTCAGAGAGAAGTATATACACCATATGATAGTTAATTGGGGTATAAACAACAAATATGGCTCAATGGAACGTAAATCGAGATGCTTTCCATTACCAAGACCGTATCATTAGATTTAGGATAAATTAATGACATAATTATGTTTGAAAAATAATAATACTACCAAAATAAATGTATATTAAGTGTATAGAAATAATAGTTCATTCATACATAATAATATCACGATATAATCAATAAATTCAAGTTTAACCCAAATAATTTAAATTGGGTTAAGAAGTTCCCTTACAGAAATTTTATAGCCTAACCGCCTCACATTAAATTTCGGAAAAGGAGTTGAAGAGTGCGAAAAGAGTCCCACATTACAAGGAAATAAAATATATAAAAATAAAGATACATTAAATCATATCCTAACATAAGAAAATGGAAATTAAAATACATAAAATTAAAGAAGTCTTTGACTAAAAGAGTACGGTGAATGGTTCCCTTACCGATTTAGTAACTTACAAAAAATACATCCCATGAAGGAAGGATCATACAATGAAGATTTAAATATACATAAATTAAATTATATTAGAAAAAGAAAACAATAATGGTCAGTACATACACCACACAAAAGGAAATAGTGTCAATATAGCATAAATCTCTAGAGAATAAAAAGTGAGATAAAAACCCCTTACATAATGTCTTAAAAGAATCGTTCATTATTTAATATCATGAATAATATACTAATATTAATTAATAATTTCTTATAATAATTTTTCAAATTTATTATTCCTTTTATATCACTTTTTACCATTTTATAAACATTATATTATCCTTTAAGTTAATAACGGTTGTTTTGTCGATATTTGGTACTTGAGACAAAAATGAACTTCTTATGATTACAAGTTTTCCATGTGGTAAAAATTCCATTATCTAAAGAATTATATTCATGATTTAGATATCGTATATATTTATTATATATATGTGTATTTATAATAGTACATAACATTTGGAGAAAAGAAATGAAAGGCAGTGTTCATGGAGACGGTATGCCATATGTACGAATGAAAAATACTTTCATTTATATTTCATATTTAATAAAATGAAATATTAATTATAAATAGGTATATTCTAATTAAATTTTAATATAATATATATTTTCATTAAGTCCATCCTTTATACGTTCCATGTAAGGCATGAATGAGTCATACCACTTTGAGGGGGCGGTAGTCTGCACTTCCTCAAATAAAATTATCACATTTACCCATTATGAAAAACATAAATCAATGATGTAAATGAAAAATAAATAAGAATACATACAATATAAATATAATATATATCACATATAAATAAATTTTTATCCTAATTTTCTTTATAAGAGCTGGTATGAGAAGATTGAACAATCATCATTTTGTGAGACAGTAGTTCACTGTCCACAGAATCAATATGTTCTTTACCCATTAGATGGAGGTGTGTGTAAGTGTAGTTCTAATCCATATCATAAAAAATACAAGTATATTTATGATACTGGTGTTTTTATGTAAACAAAGAATAAGTTGATCATTGGTATTTAAGAAGTAAAATAAAGAACAGAAATTGAGGGAAGACATTACCTTTAAATCGGGTAACTCCCATTTGATTAAACCAAAATGATTTCTTGAAGTCCCTTATTCCAAAGGCATGTCTTCTAAAAGGAAAATAGGGATGTTGGGAGCTTGTTTTGGTAGAGTTTGGATGATCCTTGAGAATTTATGTGTGTGATTGATTGGTTAGAAGTGGTGTCCTTTTATAAGAGGATGGGGGGCTCTTGAGGAATGTCTGAATGTATTATTTTATTATAAAACTATTTTCGGTTTCAAAAGGTCCCCAACATGATAAATTAAAATATACGATGAATATGGGTTGAAATAAAATCAACCAATAATAATTGGATAGGTTTTGGATAATTTTTAATACTTATCTTAATTATATAACCCATTGTTAACTTATTTAACCTTTACAACGACTTCTTGTTTATTCAAACCGTATTGTTAATATAGTTACAATAAAATTCCAATCGAACCTCATGTGGTTAATTAATGACATTATCAACCTTATAAAAGTAATTTGGAAGAATCTTAGATTTTTAGGATTATTAAACCATTTAATAAAATAATTTTTTAGAATCTCATTTATGTCATTTTATATACTATTCATATCAAGAATTTTTAAAAATCCATAAAACATGATCAATTAGATAAAACATGAATAATTAAAAAATAAAATGTCATAAGAATTCACAAAATTATTGTATGGAATAAAACGTTTCAAAATAAAAATATTTTAATATTTATAATCTCATTTATTTAAAACATTCAACAATTTGGTAAAAATCACATCATCCTTGTGTGATAAATAATTTTATTTATTATATGTATAAAAATTATAAATAATATACCATGATTTATGATATATTAATATATTTATAATGAAAATTTATAGTAAAATACATAAATTATAAACCCCATTTAAAATAGTTTTACCAAAATAATAAATGTTTATGATATTTTAATTTTTACTTTAAATAAAAAGTTATTAATGTCATTATATTACCCATGTGGCTTCCAAAGGCCAAATATTCTACCCAAGGATTTTATAGGTTAGCCATGACTCATCCAATAATGTTAGTATATGTGTTAATGTAATTTATATTATGATAATTTTTTTTACATTTAATTTCCCTATTTATCTTTAATGAGAGTAAATAAAATTTAAAAGTTACTATTCAACAAAAATTATTTTTCATCCTATTGAAACACTTTTTAAATAATGATGACAACCATGTATGTCAGATTTTTGAAATTCATTTCACATAAGCGGTAAAATTTCATTTAAATAAAAAGTCATTTTTTATCTACTATGCAGTGTTTTCAGTATTCATAAAAAATTAAACATTTTCTGAAAATTACAAAAAAAATATCTTAAGGAAAATTTTGATATTATGAATTAAAAAATTATTTCTATTTTTCCAAATTCAAAACATAGAAGTTTCAATAATTAATTTAAAATTAACATTTGTTGTTAAAACAAGAAAGCGTGTTTTTAAGAAATAAAAACTACAAAAAGATTGACACCTGTTTATGTCCAATTTCAAAGTAAAATTACATAAAAAGACCAAAATTGGATTAAATGGTAAAAATATAATCCAATTAAACTTTAAAAACATTTAAAAATATAATCTAACAATATGAATAAATTAGATGAAATGATATTTTTTTATTAAAATGCGGTATTTTTACTATTGGTTAAAAAACCGAACTTTATCAGGTAAATGTAAAAACATTTAAAAAAATGTTTAATCATAATATGTTTAGTAATTATCATTCCCACCAATAAAACATCAAGTCTTTAACTACAATTTAAAATAATTATATTTTAATTTTTTTTTGCAGTATGAATTAGCATTGTGTGCAACATAAGACTTCATAGAAACCCATTATTGCGTGTCAGGTACTAGTTCAAAAATAGCTTCCCAATTAATGTGAAATTAATATTTAATTCAAAAATATAAATAAATATGAAAATATAATATTCATTATTTACTTGGGATGTTACAATAAGGACATGAAGGGTTAGATCTTTTTATGTTTGGTGTTTCATGTCATACCCACTATCTAAAAAAGTTATTGTTTTAGAATTTATTTGGAGTAACATAGATCAAACACCAAGTTCATATCTAGATCCTATAAATGAAAAAATAGAATCTTGTTTGGTGAAGATGATTTATATCGGCCAATGTCGGGTGTGAGTACAAATCAGTAATCCATGGAAAATTGTGTGAAATCTAATAGCCAGACTAAACAAAACCTTATAAAAATAACAATGACTATAATAAATAAAAATGGTGGAAAATGAGACATAATTTTCAATTAAAAATTTATTAATTATACTTTTACCCTTTGTATCCAAATGTATTATCCATAGAATAAATCTTACTTTAACCATGTTGAGATCATATACCATATATTATAGATTTTAACCATTTTACTTCCCAAGGGTCATTTGTTAATCATTTCCATAATTATTTGTACTATTGATTATAAGTCCTGGTTCTGACTCAATACATCATAATTAATTGGGGATAACATGTAAGGATAATCATTCTAGGTATTGAACCAGTATTTACCACCTTAGGTCCAACTATCCACGCTATTTATTATATGTGTCACAATTATACTTTAAATGGAGAATCAGTCCATCTATCCAACTATGAATCAGATCAACATATAATAACATGAAATACATGAAGTGGAACACCATGTACATACCATTAGATTCTATATAATTAGTCAATGCTATAAAAAAATATGACACATCAGGGTGCCTAGAGAAACAGTTTAACCCACCCAAAATCATAGAGCAATGTTGTAGTGTAACATCCATGAACCATTAGTCATAGGTTAGAAAACACGAAACATTAGTTAAAGAATCCTTCCTAGATTCATCCCACCATGTCTAACCATCTCCAAACATTCCATTATAAATAATTTTCTACTTCTTCAAATAATTTATAAAAAATCAATTCCGTTAATAATTAATGAATTTTGAAGGTCCCAATAGACGATTAAAATCAAACATATCTTAATAAGACCCATCCTATTTTAAAAATGTTATGAAAAGACTCTTAATTTTTTTTAACTACATCAAAAAAGGGTATTTTTCATTGACCATAAAAAATATAATTATTTTCATCCATTCCCCTAAATTCATTAAAATAAACCACCGATATATTTTCACTATGGGTAAACCACACCCTCAATTAAAAAGGCAATTTGAAATACAATATGAACCCATTTTAATAACATTTAATTAGATACCTACATATTAAAAATTATCCACAATTGAAAACATATTATATCATTGAAAACCATATAAGGGACACAATTTGAAATAAATAGTTTGAACCATACCAAATATAATTAATATTTTAAAAATTGATAATATATAGACAAATAAATTATCCATATCATTACATTTACCAATTCATTTTACCATTTTAAAGGGTTTTTAATTCCCCATGTGTAGAACTATGTCTTAATTAAAATCATTAAAAACCCCAAGCGGGTATTTGAATAGTCATGAACACCAACTTCATTCCCAAAATACTGTACATAGCCAATGATATTATGTCACTGCATTCCAGCAACATAGTTCAACTAATCATGTTTATAAAAAATCAATAATAGGGTAAAATAATATAGACCACATACTCTATGATCGTTGATAATTACATTCAAAAAAGAACACTTCATTAAAAATGAAGATATAGACTATGATATAGTATATCTCATGGGCATTCTCATATAATCATAAACTTTAAATTTTTAATTACAAACATGATTATAAGCATTACTTTTTGTCTGACTAGGTTCCACCCATCTTCACTTTTGAATGAATTAATCCTTATCTCTATTTTGTTATCTAGAGCTGGTCTCAGTAGATTTATTTCAGATCCTTCATTCCATCATGTTGGATCTACACACTTCTTTAAAAGGAAGGATTCAATAGGAGACATTTGAATGAGGGAGGTAAAGATATTATTGTTTGAAAACTCAATTGGGAAATATATTGATCCAAAAACTATTTTAAATCTAATGAAAAGGACCATATCAATTTTTTGGGTTTTAATTATTATCTCAGATTGAACTTCTATGGGAGGATGATACACATTGATTCAAATAATCTCTATACCAATACATTAATTAGAACTTCACAAGATCATCGAGGTTAACCTATTATCACAATTAGACACAATTTAATGTTTTACTCCATAAAATCATACCACAACATTATTGTATATTCTCACATTCTAGTCAATAGATAAATATTATTAGATTGTGTTTATGGGTTTTGACTTTTTATGGCGATCAAATATAACCCATAATGATTTTTTCTAGTTAGTTGTTTTGGGAGTCTAATTAATAATCCTCAATGATTTTTTTCAACTTCCATTCTCATATGGGTAATGGTATTATCATTCCCTCGAAATTTTCTCTATCATCAATTACTTTTTCATATACCAAAAACCAATATAAAATATATTAATATATCTCTTCATTACATCAGATATAAAATAATCATTTCATTGTTTATAAAACATTTTACATTCATGATGAATAGATAATGATGAAATTTCAGCTACCTATAACAAATCTATCATCAAATACTGAATGGATGAAGCAAATACATGGTTCATACTAACAATAATTCTATCATGATCAATTTCAAACTGCTAAATATTTCATACCTACTTCTACAACTCTAAATATCCCTTAATCAACTCTTTCATATTTAATTGGATATGTGGTTGAATCCATTTCTGAGAAAATCAATATATCACCTCATGCTTAATGATTTCAAGGTTTATCCTTTAAAAATTAAAGTAATTTTTGATCTTTTGTGACACGAATAATGGATAATATAGAAAGATTATTTTGACTCAAACCACCATAAACCTTGTTATCTTTCCATGGTTGGTAAACTATTACACATTAATAACATTTAATTGGCTCTAACCATATATTCTAGTGAATGTTCAAATCCATTTTTTTCAAATATACAATTTGAACATGTTTATTTCTATAAATATCACACATTTCCCTATAATGAGAATGAATATATATCATTAATGAATAAATTACCCTAGATAACTCAAAAATAATGATTCTGTATGTTTTTCCCATAAAAAATACATTATCACAAGGAATAAGTTTTAACCATGTAATTCTACACGAAATTGCATCTTAAACCCTTCTAGTATGCCTTAATATATATTTAAAACACTTCTCCATGACAAGGTAATGTATGGATAGGTGTAGTATGTAAAATTCAATTTAGTTAGTTTAAATGTCCATGAGATTAAGATATCAATAGAAACATGGCTACCATTCAAGTGAACTTAATGAGTAAATTATATATTATTGAGAAATTTTTCACAAACCATTTAAAATATCAAGATAAACAACTAATATTACGGATCTCAGTAACTGTGGTTAGTTGAGGTAATGTACAATAGCCTCTTTCATTGAGGTATCTAGAAATATTCATTGTCCTTTGATTTTGTGACTAAAAAAATGGAACCATTCATAAAAAATTACTATAAGGCCCCGACCTTAAACCTTACATAATATTGAATTAAATGAATAATTAACATTGAGGATCTTTTCAGGTTTAGAGTTTTAGAGAATTAGATCATAAATCATGAATTACATTCCACATTTAAACAAAGTGGTTACATAAAAGATAGTATTTTTTTTTTCCCATCAACGGAAACATATTTAAAATAAAACATGGATTCTTTCTTGAAACTTCCTTGACACTATCATCATATTATGAACCTTTCCCTTGACCTGTGAAAAACATTTCAATAACATGGGATGGGCATAAAAAGATCAGTATGGGATAAAAATGTATGAAAAGAAAACATTAGTCCATGTATGAAATAATACTTTACTCATAAAACATAAGCATTTTAACATACCTCATCAAATAATGAATAAATCATAGAAATCAAAAGTCATAAAGGTAACTTGAGGCCTTCATAACATTCTTACGTAGGGAGTAACCCTCTTGGTTACATTTGGAATACCCATCACAGTATATTCCCTAAATCTCTTCGGAGAAACCTTAACGTTTAACCCATTCGCGTTACCCAATGCATTGGAGAGCTATATCGGGCTCACCCGCCCTTAGTTTATCACAGAACCACCCATCTTCATAACAATGCCCAAGAACCATAACATAATCGTATCACAAAAAACATGTATAAAGGAAACATAACATTTCCAATTTTCAATCACAAGATATCAATAAAACACATTGATATTAAAACATTATGAAAACCATTTTCAATTCCAAAATAAAATAAGAGTAAAACATGGTATTTATTTTTCATTGAAAAAAGGTATGGCTTGTAGAGGAAGCCGAAACTCAAATAATGGTCACGGAGGCAGAGAAGTCATTGTCGCCGCATACGTACGACAAAAACATTCCCTTTTGTCGTTTTATAAAACTCTTCGTATAAAAAATTCCTTTTGGATAAACGTAAAAGTGAAAGGGGTTTATACACCATATAAAAGAAATTTGTGTATAAAACAAAATATGACTCAATGAAAGAAGATTGAGACGATGTCCCTTACAGAGACGGTATCCTTGGATTAAGGATAAATCAATTACATAATTATGTGTGACAAACGAATACACCAAATATAAGTGGATATTAAGTGTAAAAAAATCAGAGGACATTCACACTTATTCATAGAATTACATATAGAAGGAGTACAAGTTTATACCCAAGAATCAAAATTGGGTTAAGAAGTTCCCTTTGAAAAATTCGACAGCCTAACAGCGTCACTTCAAAATTCAGAAAAAAAGTTGATGAGAGATAAAAAGGGTATCTCATCACTTGGACATAAAATTTACATCAATAAGGATATATAAGAACATATACCAAAATAATATTACGTGAATTAAAATACATAACAAAATAAGTCTTTTAAAAAGAGGAGGGGGAAAGGTTCCCTTACCGACTTGGGTAACTTTTGAAATGTACACCCCATTGATGAAGGGTCATACAATGAATATGTAAATACCCATTAATGAAATTATATTACACAAAGAGTATAATAATGGGCAGTACATACACAACTCAAAGGAAATGGTGGAAAATGTAGCATAAATCTCATGGGAATAAAAGTGAGATGAAAAATCCCTTACGAAAACTCGACAGCCTAACAACGCCACTTAAAACTTCCAAAAATGGATTGATGAGATCAAATAGGGTCTCTCATCATATTTAAATAAAATTTACAGCAAGAGGAATTTAAAATATAATCCCCCACCCCAAAAAAGGGGAGATTCAAATATGTTACGTAAATGAGAGTACTTAAAAAGAAAGAAAGAGGTTGGATCTCTTACGAAAATTCGACAGCCTAACGACGCCACTCAAAACATCCAAAATTGATTGATGTGAGAAAATAGGGTCTCTCATCATATGAACATAAAACTTAAAGTAGGAGTAATATAAAATAACATCCAAATCATAAGAGAGATGAACTTAAAATGGATGACATAAAAGAGTGTACTTAAAAAGAAATAGAGGGGTAGGATCCCTTACGAAAATTCGGCAGCCTAACGATGCCACTTAAAAATTCAAAAAAACAAATTGATGACAGTAAGAGGGGGTATCTCATCATATAAAAATAAAAATTACAGTATGGTTAATATAAAATAACATCCTACATCATAAGATCATGGATCATAAATGATATGACATAAAATAGGGTACTTGAAAAGAAAGTGAGATGTCGGATCCCTTACCATGTGTTTGATATGACTCGATCATTCGTTAATCTCTTTTAAATCGGGTAAGTCTCTTTGATTTGAGCTCAAAGGCTTCCTTGGAATGGATTCTGCCCAAAGTGAGGCTTCAATGATGAATATAGGGATGTGGAGAGATGAAATGGGCAGGTTTTGGCCAAGCCAAAGGCTTGAGAGGTGTGTGTAAGGTGGTAGAGGTGGGGGCCTTTTATAAGAGGAGAGGAGGGGCACTCTTGGAAAATTATAAAATATTACTTTATTATAAAATGATTTTCGGATTTAAAAGTTCCCAAAAGGATATATTTCTAGGATAAGGTGATAAGGTTTCGATATCCACTCATACAATAGGTTTGTGACAAGTGTAAGACTTAGATTTCACCCTATCTTTTCATTTTATTTAAATCATTCATTTATGAGGTAATCACTGCATCATCATGGTGTCATTAATAAATTAATTTATTTAATGTATAAAAATTATAACTAAAATATAATGATGTAGGAAATCATTTTATCATTCTAATTAATATTTATAGTCAAAGATATGACTTATATAACCCCATCTAAAAATTGTTTTTGTAAAACAACACATGTTTCAGATATTTTAATTTTAACTTTAAATAAAAGGGTATTAATGTCATTTTCCAACCAAAGTGGCTACATGGGGTCCCCAAGTTGACCCATGGATTGTATTAGTCGGCCATGACTCATCCAATGAGGGTAGGACATGTATCTAGGTCATTTCATATTGTTAAAACATTATTTTTACCTTAAACTACACTAATTACCTCTAATCGCGATTAAAATTTAAAAGTAACTATTCACCAAAAAAATTATTTTAATCCCATTGAACCACATTTTACATCTTAATGAAAAATATGTATGTCGGATTTTTGAAATTCAAAACAAAGAGGTGGTAAAATTTCATTTAAATGAAAAATCAGTTTTTTAAGTACCACTTAGTGGTTTCACTATTCATCAAAAACTGAAGTTTTCCAGAAAAATATCAAAAATTCACCGTAAGAGATATTTGATATTCAGAATTCAAAAAATTATATCTATTTTACAAAATTCAAAACATATAGGTTACATTAATTAATTTAATAATTAATTCCCGTTGTCAGAGCAAATAGCGTGTTTTTATGAAACAATAAGTTTAAAAAGATTAACATTAGTTTAAGTCCAATTTGTAGATGAAATTAATTTCAACGACCACTATTAGAATAAATGGTAAAAATATATTTGAATTTAACTTTAAAACTAATTCAAAAGATAACCTAAGGATATAAATAAATTAGATAAAAAAGATGTTTTGAATTAAAATACCACATTTTTAACTATTCATTAGAAAACGAACTTTATCAGAAAAATACCAAAAATTTACACAAAGTAAATTTTGATTTCCCGATTCTAAAGGAGAATTTTATTTTGTCAAATATAAAACATAAAATTGTCAAAAAGTGGATTTAAAATAGGTTCTCCATCAAAAGGTGGTTAATCGACCTTATAAAGAATATTAGAATGATTACGCTTAAAATTGGATTCATTCGCATTTATAATAATCTAACATTTAATATAAAAAGTAAAAATATTTGAAAAACATATATAATCATTTTGTAGTTAGTTCTGTTCATTCCCGCCATTACCACAGCTAGGCGTTAACTACCATTTAAAATAATATTATTTTATTATCAGAGTGCAACGTAAGATTCCCAAGAAACTCGTTGTTGTGTATTGGGTATGCCATCGAGCGTAGCGTCCCCTTTAAAGTAATATTAATATTTTATTCACAAATATGGATAAATGTGAAAATGTCATATTCTTTATTTACCTGGGCTGTTACATACTTCCCCCCTTTTGGAAATTGCGTCCCCGCAATTTTAAAATTGGGCTTGGAAACATCATTGAAAATCTCACATCGGATCAAGAGTCAGTAAAACAATCACTTTAAAATAAAGAAAGAGAAGTACAAAGGTCACCCAAGTTTACCCATACTGGGATTCCATCAGGAAAACATGGATATGGAGGAAAAAAAAGGGTCATGTTCTGAGGGAGAGTGATAAAAAACATGTCTTGGAGAAAGTTAACCATAAGAAAATCACAAACTTGTGATGGGTTAAACGGTATTCGATTCCCCTGTAGGAAAAGTTAAAAGACAACATTTTGGTTTTAAGTTACTCTTCATTGAGGAATTTATTTTTGAGCTTAAGAAATCATAATAAAACATACTTACTTGTCACGTAGACTTTCAATTTTCACTAGATTCCTTAATGAAACTCATATTTTCTCCAACATACGAGTATTTATGAAGACTTGTTCGCATTAAGGGTAATATAATAAAATTCTTGAGAATCACCTAATCCACAGAAGAGAACTATATATTTATCATGTCTTTAGACAAAATCCAAAACCAAAATTGTTAGTATGGGATCAGATAATCCACAAAAGTATAATCCTTTATGAAAAGAAAATATATTCTTAATATCAAAAATTTGTCCAAACAAAATCCAAAGTTCAACGAAGACCATTCAATAAAAAATTGTCCATAAAATTCTTCAAAGTAAACCAAACTAATATTGAAACCCAAATATTTGATAGATTTAATCACATAGTCTTCCAAGGTACAAATTAACTTTTATCTCCAAATAACATCAGTTTATCTTAGATTCTCATATTGAAAAGTAATTTACCTAATCACATATCCTCGATGATAGGTTAATAATTTCCATAGATAACCCAAAATAAATTTACTCTTAATTCATAAAATCATGTAACTAAAAAGAATTAATCAAACTAACTAGGGACTTCACGTAGTCCAGTGGTAGGTGATAAATACCAGTCGCACTTTGGTTGTGGGTTCGATTCCTACAGCTTTGTCCGACACGAAGGGTTGTCACACGGTCTGCGTTTTGTCCTTTTTCCAAAACAATATAATCCTTAAAGCATTCCCCAAAACGAGATAAAATCTTCAAAAATAAACATAACATATTTTAACATCAAGTTTACCTCATGCCTTTTATTTTCCATCATAATATATAATAACCCATAATTACCTGAAAAGTAAGGATCATATAAACCCTAATGGTTACATTTATAATTATTACCTGAACTTCCACATCGATTGGTCATCTCATAAATGATGCATTATAGAACATACCAAGGTAAAAGTGGTTGATCATGAATCTTTGATAGTTGGTTTAGAACAAACACGAGTTTCCTCATTGAATCCCGCATTTCATCCAGTCTCTTAATCAGAGAACCACCACAGCTACATTCAAACCTATTGTCACTTTGGTGCCGGCTAGATCCATCCATTCACTAAAAAAAATGTATGTGTGATTATATCAACAAAACCATCATGTACTATTGAGGAAGATAAACAATACGATATACTTACTCATTCACTTTATCTAAAACTGGGACTCTTTATAAAATCCTATCCATTATGGTAATGCCACTTATGCCTAGAGAATACCCTAACCTCTAAAGTTATCTAAACCGACCTCTAATACCAACTATAAGGCCCCCGACTTAAACCTTACATAATATTGAATTAAATGAATAATTCACCTTGAGGATATTTTCAGGATTAGAGTTTTAGAGAATTAGATCATAAATCTTGAATTACATTCCACATTTAAAGAAAGTGGTTACAAAAAATATAGTATTCTTTTTTCCCATCAACGTAAACTTATTTAAAATAAAACATGGATTCTTTATTAAAACATCCTTGACACTATCATCATATCATGCACCTTTCCTTTGACCTGTGAAAAACATTTCAAAACATGGGATGAGCATAAAAATCTCAGTATGGGATATAAAAGTATGAAAAGAAAACATTAGTCCATGTATGAAATCATACTTTACTTATAAAACATAAGACTTTTATCATACCTCATCAAATCATGAATAAATCATAGAAATCATAAGGCATAAAGGTAACTTGAGGAAATCATGACATTCTTATGTAGGGAGTAACCCTCTTGGTTACGTTTGGAATACCCATCACAGTATATTCCCTAAATCTCTCCGGAGAAACCCTAACGGTAAACCCCTTCGCATTACCTAATGCATTGGAGTGCTATATCGGGATCACCCGCCCTTAGTTTATCACGAAACCACCCATCTTCATAACAATTCCCAATAACCATAACATAATCATATCACATAAAAATGTATAATGGAATCATAAAATTTCCACTTTTCAATCACAAGATATCAATAAAACACATTGATATAAAAACATTATGAAAACCATTTTCAATACCAAAATAAATGAAAATTAAAAAATGTTATTTACTTTTCATTCAAAAAAAAGGTATGGCTTGTAGAGGAAGTCGAAACTCAAATAATGGTCACGGCGGTAGAGAAGTCATTGTCGCCGCATAAGTACGACAAAAACATTCCCTTTTTTCGTTTAGTAAAACGCTTAGTATAAAAAAGATTCCTTTTGGATAAACGTAAAATTAAAAGGGTTTTATACACTGTATAAAAGAAATTTGTTTATAAAAAAAATATGCCTCAATGAAAGGAGATTGAGATGATTTCCCTTACAGAGATGGTATCCTTTGATTAAGGATAAATCAATTACATAATTATGTGTGACAAAATAATACACCAAATATAAGTGGATATTAAGTGTAAAAAAATTAGAGGAAATTCACACATATTCATAGAACGAAATATTCAAAGAGTACAAGTTTATCCCCAAGAATCAAAATTGGGTTAAGAAGTTCCCTTGAAAAAATTCGACAGCCTAACAGCGTCACTTCGAAATTCAGAGAAAGAGTTGATGAGAGATAAAGAGCATATATCATCCCTTAGACATAACATTTACATCAATAAGGATATATAAGAACATATCCCAACATAATATTATGTGAATTAAAATTCATAACAAAAGAAGTATTTTAAAAAGAGGAGGAAGAAAGGTTCCCTTACCGAGTTTGGTAACTTTTGAAACGTATAACCCATTGAAGAAGGGTCATAAAATGAATATGTAAATACACATAAATGAAATTATATTACAAAATGGGTATAATAATGGGAAGTACATATAGAAATCAAAGGAATTGGTGGGAAATGTAGAATAAATCTCAATGGAATAAAAGTGAGATGAAAAATCCCTTACGAAAACTCGGCAGCCTAACGGTGCCACTTAAAACTTCCAAAAATGGATTGATGAGATCAAACAGGGTCTCTCATCATAATTAAATAAACTTTATAGCAAGAAAAATATAAAATAACATCCCCCAACATAACAAATAAGAGCTTAAAAGAAGTGACACAAATGAGATTACTTAAAAAGAATGAGAGAGGTTGGATCTCTTACGAAAATTCGACAGCCTAATGGCGCCACTCAAAACGTGAAAAATGGATAGATGAGAGAAAATAGAGTCTCTCATCATATTAACATAAAACATACAGTAGGAGTAATATAAAATAACATCCCAATAATAAGAGAGATGAGCTTAAAAGGTATGACATAAAAGAGTGTACTTAAAAATAAAGAGAGGGGTAGGATCCCTTACGAAAATTCAGCAGCCTACCTGCGCCACTTAAAAATACTAAAACAAATTGATGACAGTAATAGGGGGTATCTCATCATATAAATATAACTATTACAGTATGGTTAATATAAAATAATATCCTCCATTATAAGAACATGGAGAATAAATGTAATGACATAAAAGAGGGTACTTGAAAAGATAGCAAGAGGTCGGATCCCTTACCTCGTGTCCGAAATGACTCGATCGATCTTTAATATCATTTAAATCGGGTAACTCTCTTTGATTTGAGCTCAAAGGCTTCCTTGGAAAGGATTCTACACAAATGGAGGTTTCAATGATGAATAGAAGGATGTGGAGAGATGAAATGGGAAGGGTTTGGCCGAGCCAAAGGCTTGAGTGGTCTGTGTAAGGTGGTAGAGGTTGGGGCCTTTTATAAGAGGAGAGGAGGGGCACTCTTGGAAAGTTATAAAATATTACTTTATTATAAAATGATTTTTGGATTTAAAAGTTCCCAAAATTATATATTTCTAGGGTAAGGTGATAAGGTTTTGAAATCCACCCATACAATAGGTTTGTGACAAGTGTAAGACTTATATTTCACCCTATCTTCTCATTTTATTTAAATCATTCATTTATGAGGTAATCACTGCATCATCATGGTGTCATAAATCAATTAATTTATTTAATGTCTAAAAATTATAAGAAATATATAATGATGTAGGAAATAGTTTTATCTTTCTAAGGAATATTTATAGTCAAAGATATGACTTATATAACCCCATCTAAAAATTGTTTTTGTAAAACAACACATGTTTGTGACATTTTAATTTTAACTTTAAATAAAAGGGTATTAATGTCATTTTCCAACAAAAGTGGCTACATGGGGTCCCCAAGTTGACCCATGGATTGTCTTAGTCGGCCATGACTCATCCAATGAGGGTAGGACATGTGTCTAGGTCATTTCATATTGTTAAGACATTATTTTTACCTTAAACTAAACTAATTACCTCTAATCGCGATTAAAATTTAAAAGTAAATATTCACCAAAAAATTATTTTAATCCCATTGAACCACATTTTACTTCTTAATGTAAACTATGTATTTCTGATTTTTTAAATTCAAAACACAGCGGTGGTAAAATTTTATTTAATTGAAAAATCAGTTTTTTAAGTACCACTTAGTGGTTTCACTATTCATCAAAAACAGAAGTTTTCCAGAAAAATATCAAAAAATCACCCTAAGAGATATTTGATATTACGAATTCATAAAATGATATCTATTTTACAAAATTCAAAACATATAAGTTACATTAATTAATTTAATAATTAATTCCCGCTGTCAGAGCAAATAGCGTGTTTTTATGAAACAATAAGTATCAAAAGATTGACACTAGTTTAAGTCCAATTTGAAGATGAAATTAATTTCAAAGTCCACTATTGGATTAAATGGTAAAAATATATTCTAATTTCACTTTAAAACCAGTTAAAAAGATAACCTAATGATATAAATAAATTAGATTAAAAAGAGGATTTGAATTAAAATACAACATTTTTCACTATTCATTAAAAAATGAACTTTATCAGAAAAATACCAAAAATTTACACAAAGTAAATTTTGATTTCCCGATTCTAAAGGAGAATTTTATTTTGTCAAATATAACACATAAAATTGTCAAAAAGTGTATTTAAAAGAGGTTCTCCATCAAAAGGCGGTTAATCGACCTTTTAAAGAATATTAGAATGTTTACACTTA
Organism: Viscum album; assembly: GCA_963277665.1. Lineage (NCBI taxonomy): Eukaryota > Viridiplantae > Streptophyta > Magnoliopsida > Santalales > Viscaceae > Viscum > Viscum album. The sequence goes on from OY728119.1 coordinate 652,172,359, forward strand.
AAATTGGATTCATTCGCATTTATAATAATCTAACATTTATTGTAAAAAGTAAAAATATTGGAAAAACATATATAATCATTTTGTAGTTAGTTATGTTCATTCCCGCCATTACAACAGCCAGGCGTTAACTACGATTTAAAATAATATTATTTTATTATTAGAGTGCAACGTAAGATTCCCAAGAAATTCGTTGTTGTGTATTGGGTATGCCATCGAGAATAGCATCCCCTTTAAAGTAATATTAATATTTTATTCACAAATATGGATAAATGTGAAAATTTCATATTCTGTATTTACCTGGGGTGTTACATCCTTCCCCCGTTTTGGAAATTGCGTCCTTGTAATTTTAAAATGGGGCTTGGAAACATCATTGAAAATCCCACATCGGATCAAGAGTAAGTAAAACAATCACTTTAAAATAAAGAAAGAGAAGTAAATAGGTCACCCAAGTTTACCCATACTAGGATTACATGTAGGAAAACATGGATATGGAGGAAAAAACAAAGGGTCATGTTCTGAGGGAGAGTGATAGAAAACATGTCTTGGAGAAAGTCAACCATAAGAAAATCACAAACTTGTGATGGGTTAAACGGTATTCGATTCCCCATTAGGATAAGTTAATAGACAACATTTTTGTTTTATGTTACTCTTCATTGAGGAATTTATTTTTGAGCTTAACTAAATCATTATAAAACATAATTACTTGTCACGTAGACTTTCAATTTTCACTAGATTCCTTAATGAAACTCATATTTTCTCCAACATAAGAGTATTTATGAAGACTTGTTAGCATTAAGAGTAATATAATAAACTTTTTGAGAATCACCTAATCCACAGAACAGAACTATATATTTCTCAGTTCTTTAGACAAAATCCAAAACCAAAATTGTTAGTATGAGATCAGATAATCCACAAAACTATAATCCTTTATGAAAAGAAAATCTATTCTTAATATCCTAAATTTGTCCAAACAAAACCCACAGTTCAACGAAGTCCATTCGATAAAAAATTGTCCATAAAATTCTTCAAAGTAAACCAAACTAAGATTGAAACCCAAATATTTGATAGATTAAATCACATAGTGTTCTAAGGTACAAATTAACTTTTATCTCCAAATAACATCAGTTTATCTTAAATTCTCATATTGAAAAGTAATTTACCTAATCACATATCCTCGATGATAGGTTAATAATTTCCATAGATAACCCAAAATAAACTTACTCTTAATTCATAAAATCATCTAACTAAAAAGAATTTGTCAAACTAACCAGGGACATCACGTAGTCCAATAGTAGGTGATAAATACCAGTCGCACTTTGGTTGTGGGTTCGTTTCCCACAGCTTTGTCCGACACGAAGGTTTGTCACACGGTCTGCGTGTTGTCCTTTTTACAAAACTATATAATTCTTAGAACATTCCCCAAAACGAGATAAAATCTTCAAAAATAAACATAACATCTTTTAACATCAATTTTACCTCATGCCTTTCATTTTCCATTATAATATATAATAACCTATAATTACATGAAACTTAAGGATCATATAAACCCTAATGGTTACATTTATAATTATTACCTGAACTTCCACATCGATTGGTCATCTCGTACATGATGCATTATAGAACATACCAAGGTACAAGTGGTTGATCATGAATCCTTGATAGTTGGTTTAGAACAACCATGAGTTTCCTCATTGAATCCCGCATTTCATCCAGTCTCTTAATCAGAGAACCACCACAGCTACCTTCAAACCTATTGTCACTTTGGTGCCTGCTAGATCCATCCATTCACTAAAAACAAAAATGTCTGTGTGAGTATATCAACAAAACCATCATGTACTATTGAGGAAGATAAACAATACGATATACTTACTCATTCACTTTATCAAAAACTAGGACTCCTTCTAAAATCCTAACCATTATGGTAATGTCACTTATGCCTAGAGAATACCCTAACCTCTAAAGTTATCTAAACTAACCTCTGATACCAACTATAAGGACCCCGCCTTAAACCTTACATAATATTGAATTAAATTAATAATTTACCTTGAGAATATTTTGGGGTTTAGAGTTTTAGAGAATTAGATCATAAATCTTGAATTACATTCCACATTTAAAGAAAGTGGTTACAAAAAATATAGTATTCGTTTTTGCCATCAACGGAAACTTATTTAAAATAAAACATGGATTCTTTATTAAAACTTCCTTGACACTATCATCATATCATGCACCTTTCCCTTGACCTGTGAAAAACATTTCAAAAACATGGGATGAGCATAAAAAGCTCAGTATGGGATATAAAAGTATGAAAAGAAAACATTAGTCCATGTATAAAATCATACTTTACTTATAAAACATAAGAATTTTATCATACCTCATCAAATCATGAATAAATCATAGAAATCATAAGGAATAAAGGTAACTTGAGGCATTCATGACATTATTACGTAGGGAGTAACCCTCTTGGTTACGTTTGGAATACCCATCACAGTATATTCCCTAAATCTCTTCGGAGAAACCTTAACATTTAACCCCTTCACGTTACCTAATGCATTGGAGAGCTATATCGGGCTCACCCGCCCTTAGTTTATCACGAAACCACCCGTCTTCATTACAATTCCCAATAACCATAACATAATCATATCACATAAAAAAATGTATAAATGAAAATAAAATTTCCACTTTTCAATCACAAGATATCAATAAAACACATTGATATAAAAACATTATGAAAACCATTTTCAATACCAAAATAAAAGAAGAGTAAAACATGGTATTTATTTTTCATTCAAAAAAGGTATGGCTTGTAGAGGAAGCCGAAACTCAAATAATGGTCACGGCGGCAGAGAAGTCATTGTCGCCGCATAGGTACGAAAAAAAATTCCCTTTTTTTGTTTAGTAAAACACTTAGTATAAAAATGATTTCTTTAGGATAAACGTAAAATTAAAAGGTTTTTATACACCTTATAAAATAAATTTGTTTATAAAAAAAATATGCCTCAATGAAAGGAGATTGAGATGATGTCCCTTACAAAGACGGTATCCTTTGATTAAGTATAAATCAATCACATAATTATGTTTGAAAAAAGAATACACCAAATATAAGTGGATATTAAGTGTAAAACAATTAGAGGACATTCACACATATTCATAGAAAGAAATATTCAAAGAGTATAAGTTTATCCCCAAGAATCAAAATTGGGTTAAGAAGTTCCCTTGGAAAAATTCGACAGCCTAACAGCGTCACTTCAAAATTCAGAGAACGAGTTGACGAGAGATAAAAATCATATCTCATCACTTGGACATAAAATTTACATCAATAAGGATATATAAGAACATATCCCAACATAATAGTATGTGAATTAAAATTAATAACAAAAGATGTATTTTAAAAAGAGGAGGGTGAAAGGTTCCCTTACCGACTTTGGAAACTTTCGAAACGTACACCCCATTGAAGAAGGGTCATAAAACAAATATGTAAATACCCATAAATGAAATTATATTACAAAAAGGGTATAATAATGGAAATTACATATAGAAATCAAAGGAAATGGTGGAAAATGTAGCATAAATCTCACGGGAATAAAAGTGAGATGAAAAATCCCTTACAAAAACTCGGCAGCCTAACAGTGCCACTTAAAACTTCCAAAAATGGATTGATGAGATCAAATAGGGTCTCTCATCATATTTAAATAAAATTTATAGAAAGAAAATTATAAAATAACATCCCCCAACATAACAAATAGGAGATTAAAAGAAGTGACACATAGGAGAGTACATAAAAAAATGAGAGAGGTTGGATCTCTTACGAAAATTCGACAGCCTAACGGCGCCACTCAAAACATCCAAAATTGATAGATGAGAGAAAATAGGGTCTCTCATAATATGAACATAAAAAGTACAGTAGGAGTAATATAAAATAACATCCCAATCATAATAGATATGAGCTGAAAAGGTATGACATAAAAGAGTGTACTAAAAAAAGAGTGGTGTAGGATCCCTTACGAAAATTCGGCAGCCTACCGACGCCACTTAAAAATACTAAAAAAAAATCGATGATAGTAATAGGGGATATCTCATCATATAAATATAATAATTACAGTATGGTTAATATAAAATAACATCCTACATCATAAGAACATGGATCATAAATTAAATGACATAAAAGAGGGTACTTGAAAAGAAAGCGAGAGGTCAGATCCCTTACCTCGTGTCCGACATGACTCGATCATTCTTTAATCTCATTTAAATCGGGTAACTCTCTTTGATTTGAGCTCAAAGGCTTCCTTGGAAAGAATTATTCCTAAAGGGAGGATTCAATGATGAATATAAGGATGTGGAGAGATGAAATGGGAAGGTTTTGGCCAAGCCAAAGACTTGAGAGGTGTGTGTAAGGTGGTAGAGGTGGGGGCCTTTTATAAGAGGAGAAGAGGGGCACTCTTGGAAAGTTATAAACTATTACATTATTATAAAATGATTTTAGGATTTAAAAGTTCCCAAAAGGATATATTTCTAGGATATGGTGATAATGTTTCTAAATCCACCCATACAATAGGTTTGTGACAAGTGTAAGACTTATATTTCACCCTATCTTCTCATTTTATTTAAATTGTTCATTTATGAGGTAATAACTGAATCATCATGGTGTCATTAATAAATTAATTTATTTAATGTCTAAAAATTATAAAAAATATATAATGATGCAGGAAATCGTTTTATCTTTCTAATGAATATTTATAGTCAAAGATATGACTTATATAACCCCAACTAAAAATTGTTTTTGTAAAACAACACATGTTTGTGTCATTTTAATTTTAACTTTAAATAAAAGGGTATTAATGTCATTTTCCAACCAAAGTGGCTACATGGGGTCCCCAAGTTGACCCATGGATTTTCTTAGTCGACCATGAATCATACAATGTGGGTAGGACATGTGTCTAGGTCATTTCATATTGTTAAAACATTATTTTTACCTTAAACTACACTAATTACCTCTAATCGCGATTAATATTTAAAAGTAACTATTCACCAAAAAAATTATTTTAATCCCATTGAACAACATTTTACTTATTAATGAAAACTATGTATGTCGGATTTTTGAAATTCAAAACATAGATGTGGTATAATTTCATTTAAATGAAAAATCAGTTTTTTAAGTACCACTTAGTGGTTTCACTATTCATCAAAAACTGATGTTTTCCAGAAAAATATCAAAAATTCACCCTAAGAGATATTTGAAATTCCAAATTAAAAAAATGATATATATTTTAAAAATTTCAAAACATATAAGTTAAAATAATTAATTTAATAATTAATTCCCGCTCTCAGAGCAAATAGCGCGTTTTTATGAAATAATAAGTATCGAAAGATTGACACTAGTTTATGTCCAATTTGAAGATGAAATTAATTTCAACGACCACTATTGGATTAAATGGTAAAAATATATTCTAATTTCACTTTAAAACCAATTCAAAAGATAACCTAATGATATAAATAAATTAGATTAAAAAGAGGTTTTGAATTAAAATACAACATTTTTCACTATTCATTAAAAAATAAACTTTATCAGAAAAATACCAAAAATTTACAAAAAGTAAATTTTGATTTCATGATTCTAAAGGAGAATTTTATTTTGTCAAATATAACACATAAAATTGTCAAAAAGTGGATTTAAAAGAGGTTCGCCATCAAAAGGTGGTTAATCGACCTTTTAAAAAATATTAGAATGTTTACGCTTAAAATTGGATTCATTCACATTTATAATAATCTAAAATTTATTGTAAAAAGTAAAAATATTTGAAAAACATATATAATCATCTTGTATTTAGTTCTGTTCATTCTCTCCATTACAACAGCTAGGCGTTAACTACCATTTAAAATAATATTATTTTATTATTAGAGTGCAACGTAAGATTCCCAAGAAACTCGTTGTTGCGTTTTGGGTATGCCATCGAGCATACTGTCCCTTTAAAGTAATATTAATATTTTATTCACAAATATGGATAAATGTGAAAATTTCATATTCTTTATTTACCTGGGTTGTTACATCCTTCCCCCCTTTTTGAAATTGCGTCCTCGCAATTTTAAAATTGGGCTTGGAAACATCATTGAAAGTCCCACATCGGATCAAGAGTCAGTAAAACAATCACCTTAAAATAATGAAACAGAAGTACAAAGGTCACCCAAGTTTACCCATACTAGGATTCCATGTAGGAAAACATGGATATGGAGGAAAAAACAAAGGTCATGTTCTGAGGGAGAGTGATAGAAAACATGTCTTGGAGAAAGTTAACCATAAGAAAATCACAAACTTGTGATGGGTTAAATAGTATTCAATTCCCCAGTAGGAAATGTTAACAGACTACATTTTTGTTTTAAGTTACTCTTCGTTGAGGAATTTATTTTTGAGCATAACTAAATCATAATAAAACATACTTACCTATCACGTAGTCTTTCAATTTTCACTAGATTCTTTAATGAAACTCATATTTTCTCCAACATACGAGTATTTATGAAGACTTCTTCACATTATGAGTAATATAATCTACTTCTTGAGAATCACCTAATCCACAAAATCAAACTATATATTTCTCATGTCTTTAGACAAAATCCAAAACCAAAATTGTTAGTATGAGATCATATAATCCACAAAAGTATAATCCTTTATGAAAAGAAAATCTATTCTTAATATCCAAAATTTGTCCAAACAAAACCCAAAGTTCAACGAAGACCATTCGATAAAAAATTGTCCATAAAATTCATCAAAGTAAACCAAAATAAGACTGAAACCCAAATATTTGTTAGATTTAATCACATAGTCTTCCAAGGTACAAATTAACTTTTATCTTCAAATAACATCAGTTTATCTTAAATTCTCATATTGAAAAGTAATTTACCTATTCACATATCCTCGATGATAGGTTAATAATTTCCATAGATAACCCAAAATAACCTTACTCTTAATTCATAAAATCATCTAACTAAAAATAATTAGTCAAACTAACCAGGGACTTTACGTAGTCAAGTGGTAGGTGATAAATACCAGTCGCACTTTGGTTGTGGGTTCGATTCCCATAGCTTTGTCCGACACAAAGGGTTGTCACACGGTCTGTGTGTTGTCCTTTTTCCAAAACTATATAATTCTTAAAACATTCCCCAAAATGAGATAAAATATTCAAAAATAAACATAACATATTTTAACATCACGTTTACTTCATGCCTTTCATTTTCCATCATAATATATAATTACCCATAATTACCTGAAAAGTAAGGATCATATAAACCCTAATGGTTACATTTATAATTATTACCTGAACTTCCACATCGATTGGTCATCTCGTACATGATTCATTATAGAACATACCAAGGTACAAGTGGTTGATCATGAATCCTTGATAGTTGGTTTAGAACAGCCACGAGTTTCCTCATTGAATCCCCCATTTCATCCAGTCTCTTAATCAGAGAACCACCACAGCTACCTTCAAACCTATTGTCACTTTGGTTCCTGCTAGATCCATCCATTCACTAAAAAATGAAATGTCTGTGTGAGTATATCAACAAAACCATCATGTATTATTGAGGAAGATAAACAATACGATATAATTACTCATTCACTTTATCTAAAACTAGGACTCTTTCTAAAATCCTAACCATTATGGTAATGTCACTTATGCCTAAAGAATACCCTAACCTCTAAAGTTATCTAAACCGACCTATGATAACAACTATAAGGCCCCCGCATTAAACCTTACATAATATTGAATTAAATGTATAATTCACCTTGAGGATATTTTCAGGTTTAGAGTTTTAGAGAATTAGATCATAAATCTTGAATTACATTCCACATTTAAAGAAAGTGGTTACAAAAAAGATAGTATTCATTTTTTCCCATCAAAGGAAACTTATTTAAAATAAAACATGGATTCTTTCTTAAGACATCCTTGACACTATCATCATATCATGCACCTTTCCCTTGACTTGTGAAAAACATTTCAAAAACTTGGGATGAGCATAAGAAGCTCCGTATGGGATATAAAAGTATGAAAATAAAACATTAGTCCATGTTTGAAATCATACTTTACTTATAAAACATAAGCATTTTATCATACCTCATCAAATCATGAATAAATCATAGAAATAATAAGGCATAAAGGTAACTTGAGGCATTCATGACATTCTTACGTAGGGAGTAACCCTCTTGGTTATGTTTGGAATACCCATCACAGTATATTCCCTAATTCTCTTCGAAGAAACCTTAACGTTTAACCCCTTCGCGTTACCTAATGCATTAGAGAGCTATATCGGGCTCACCCGCCCTTAGTTTATCATGAAACCACCCGTCTTCATAACAATTCCCAATAACCATAACATAATCGTATCACATAAAAAATGTATAAAGGAAATATAAAATTTCCACTTTTAAATCACAAGATAACAATAAAACACATTGATATAAAAACATTATGAAAACCATTTTCAATACCAAAATAAAAGAAGAGTAAAACATGGTATTTATTTTTCATTCAAAAAAAGGTATGTCTTGTAGAGGAAGCCAAAACTCAAATAATGGTCACGATGGCAGAGAATTCATTGTCGCCGCATACGTACGACAAAAACATTCCCTTTTTTAGTAAAACGCTTAGTATAAAAAAGATTCATTTGGATAAACGTAAAATTAAAAGGGTTTTATACACCGTATAAAAGAAATTTGTGTATAAAGAAAACATGCCTCAATGAAAGGATATTGAGATGATGTCCCTTACAAAGACGGTATCCTTTGATTAAGGATAAATCAATTACATAATTATGTGTGACAAAACAATACACCAAATATAAGTGGATATTAAGTGTAAAACAATCAGAGGACATTCACACATATTCACAGAACGAAATATTCAAAGAGTACAAATTTATCCCCAAGAATCAAAATTGTGTTAAGAAGTTCCCTTGCAAAAATTTGACAGCCTAACGACGTCACTTCAAAATTCAGAGAAAGAGTTGATGAGAGATAAAGAGCGTATCTCATCACTTGGACATAAAATTTACATCAATAAGGATATATAAGAACCTATCCCAACATAATAGAATGTGAAATAAAATTCATAACAAAATAATTATTTTAAAAAGATGAGGGTGAAAGGTTCTCTTACTGACTTTGGTAACTTTCGAAACGTACACCCCATCGAAGAAGGGTCATAAAATGAATATGTAAATACCCATAAATGAAATTATATTACTAAAATGGTATAATAATGGGAAGTACATAGAGAAATCAAAGGAAATGGTGGAAAATGTTTCATAAATATAACGGTAATAAAAGTGAGATGAAAAATCCCTTACGAAAACTTGGCAGCCTAACAGTGCCACTTAAAACTTCCAAAAATGGATTGATGAGATCAAATAGGGTCTCTCATCATATTTAAATAACATTTATAGCAAGAAAAATATAAAATACCATCCCCCAACATAACAAATAGGAGCTTAAAAGAAGTGACACAAAGGAGAGTACTTAAAAAGAATGAGAGAGGTTGGATCTCTTACGAACATTCAACAGCCTAACGACGCCACTCTTAACGTCCAAAATGGATAGATGAGAGAAAATAGGGTCTCTCATCATATGAACATAAAAAGTACAGTAGGAGTAATATAAAATACCATCCCAATCATAAGAGAGATGAGCTTAAAAGGTATGAAATAATAGAGTGTACTTAAAAAGAAAGATAGGGGTAGGATCCCTTACGAAAATTCGGCAGCCTACCGGCGCCACTTAAAAATACTAAAAAACATTGATGACAGTAAAAGGGGGTATCTCATCATATAAATATAAAAATTACAATATGGTTAATATAAAATAACATCCTCCATCATAAGAACATGGAGCATAAATGAAATGACATAAAAAAGGGCACTTGAAAGGAAAGAGAGAGGTCGGATCCCTTACCTCGTGTCTGACATGACACGATCGTTCTTTAATCTCCTTTAAATCGGGTAACTATCTTTGATTTGAGCTCAAAGGCTTCCTTGGAAAGGATCCTTCCCAAAGGGAGGCATCAATGATGAATAGATGGATGTGGAGAGATGAAATGGGAAGGTTTTGGCTGGGCCAATGGCTTGAGAGGTGTGTGTAAGGTGGTAGAGGTGGGGGCCTTTTATAAGAGGAGAGGAGGGGCACTCTTGGAAAGTTATAAAATATTACTTTATTATAAAATTTTTTTCGGATTAAAAAGTTCCCAAAAGGATATATTTAGAGGATAAGGTGATAAGGTTTTTAAATCCTCCCATCCAATATGTTTTTTACAATTGTAAGATTTATATTTCACCCAATCTTCTCATTTTATTTAAATCGTTCATTTATGATGTAATCACTGCATCATCACGGTGTCATAAATCAATAAATTAATTTATCCTCTAAAAATTATAAAACAAATATCATGATGTAGGAAATATTTTTATATTTCTAAGGAATCTTTATAGTCAAATCTATGACTTATATAAATTCATCTACAAATTATTTTTGTAAAACAACACATGTTTGCGACATATTAATTTTAACTTTAAATAAAAATGAATTAATTTCATTTTCCAACCAAAGTGGTTCCATGGGGTCCCCATGTTGACCCATGGATTTTCTTTGTCATCCATAACTCATCCAATGAGGGTAGGACATGTGTCTAGGGCATTTACTATTGTTAAAACATAATTTTTTCCTTAAACTACACTAATTACCTCTAATCACGATTAAAACTTAAAAGTTACTATTCACCAAAAAATTATTTTAATCCCGTTTAACCACATTTTACTTCTTAATGACAACCATGTATATCGGATTTTTGAAATTCAAAACAAAGAGGTTGTAAAATTTCATTTAAACGAAAAATCAGTTTTTTAAGTACCACTTAGTGGTTTCACTATTCATCAAAAATTGATGTTTTCCAGAAAAATACCAAAAATTAACCCTAAGCTATATTTGATATTCCAAATTCAAAAAATGATATCTATTTTAAAAAATTCAATACATATAAGTTACATTAATTAATTTAATAAGTAATTCTCGCTGTCAGAGCAAATAGCGTGTTTTTATGAAACAATAAGTATCAAAAGATTGACAGTAGTTTAAGTCCAATTTCAAGATGAAATTAATTCCAACGACCACTGTTGGATTAAATGGTAAAAATATATTCTAATTTCAATTTAAAAATAATTCAAAAGATAATAAAATGATATAAATAAATTAGATTAAAAAGAGGTTTTGAATTAAAATACAACATTTTTCACTATTCATTAAAAAAATGAACTTTATCAGAAAAATACCAAAAATTTACACAAAGTAGATTTTGATGTCCCGAATATAAAGAATAATTTAATTCTGTCAAATATAACTCATAATATTGTCAAAAAGTGGATTTAAAAGAGGTTCTCCATCAAAAGGTGGTTAATCGACCTTTTAAAGAATATTAGAATGTTTACGCTTAAAATTGGATTCATTCGCATTTTTAATCCTCTAGAATTTATTGTAAAAAGTAAAAATATTTGAAAAAAATATATAATCATTTTTTAGTTAGTTATGTTCATTCCCACCATTACAACAGATAGGCGTTAACTACCATTTAAAATAATATTATTTAATTATTAGAGTGCAACGTAAGATTCCCAAGAAACTCATTGTTGCGTATTGGGTACACCATCGAGCATAGCGTCCAATTTAAAGTAATATTAATATTTTATTCACAATTATTGATAAATGTGAGAATGTCATATTCTTTATTTACCTGGTGTGTTACAATAACACTTTGTAAAATTTTCATATAGTTTCACCTTATATATGTTCTTTATTTCATTTGTAAACTGGTCTTTATTTTCTTCCATTATCATTGAATAAATCATAATAATGTATATTATTACTAAAAATCAAAGAATTAAAATATATAATATTCATTAAATCTATGATAATAGAGGGGGAATTAGTAAGATTGAATGACATCACTATATACCCATAGTGTTTATGACGATTTTTGAATTTGTTTGGGTATATCCTTCATCTTGACCATGAATAGATGATATATAGAATGAATTGAAATCATAGAAATTTTTTATCCTTAATAAATTTATCAAAAAATTCATTAATGTGGGTTTCACGATATTGTTTATTGATTGTGTTCTTTTTTATCAAAAGATTTCCTATACAAAGTTACACTGATCAATCACCATTTTTATCAAAAAAAATTGGTGCACCCCTAGGTGAAACACTTGGTAAATTGAGTCCCCTATCAAGTATCTACTAATGTTTTTTATTCAACTCATGTAACTCGACCATTTAAATTATATAATAAGTCCATGAAATATATGATTCATTGGGTATGAGTTATATTAATAACTCTAACTCATGTTTTAGTAGAATAATAATAATAACTTCTAAATAAATCAGAAAAATATTATTCAATAGGGATATACTTTATATTGAGTTTCTCCCAAACAATCTAAGATAAACCCACCATTTCTAGTAGGAATAATAACCCATTAAAGGGATTTTATATCACTAATATGTTTATACATATCGTCACACTGATAAAAAATAATAGGTTACATTGGAATATCAAACAAGACTTCACCTCCATAGAAAATGATATTCTTATTAAATATGGAAAGCTAATAAATGATTAATAAAACAATAATTTGACCATAAAGTGTATAAAAGGATTTGAAGGATGTGAAATTCCAAAAAAAATTAACTACATAAAAATCATATAATTATGATGTGATTGTTTTCACATAAGTATTTACACTAATAATTCAAAATCAAATATTTGGGGTGGTGTTTTTAAATTCTTATAAATGATTTCATTTATAAATGGGTGGGTAGAAATCAAGTCAACAAAGTCATTAAAAACTCTAGAGTGTAAGATATCAAGGAAACCCTGATAATTTAGATGAGAAAAATATGTTCGATTGCATATTGGACATGCCAAATCTATCTTACATGGACCATAAAATATATAATCATTTTATCATAGAATTTTAATTGGTTGGTACGAATAGTATTAATTAAATTATCAGATATATATATATACTATACTCAATATAATTTATTTATAAATTCTTTTTTTGTAATCAATATATTTATAATAATAGTAATTTACTCAAGAAATATATGTTTTCTATAGAAATGATTTTTATTACATTTCTAGAAAAGAACATTATAATTATTATTATATATTTTATATAATAGATATTTGATATAAGTAAAATAATTTTTAAAATAATAATATGAAATTTTTTATTATGATGAAATTTGGTACATTTTGAAAAATAAATATTTTTTAGTGAGTATTGAAAAATTTCAATTTTTCTTTAATTGTCACTTATTTCTAATAAAATTAAAAATTTATCAGCCCCATTATGTTTTAAATATTATTTAATTAAATACAAGTATTATTTATAAATATATAACCCACATAATTTATGTTTAATCAAAACCATATTCTATTTTAGTATATGTTTTTATTTGGGATTAAAACTGTCATTTTTTGAAAATTATTTTAAAGTGCATAATGTTTCACTTTATTAATATTTTAAGATAATACACAATGGTGAATTTTTTAAATTAAATGTATATGTCATATAAAAATTTATATTAATTTAAATTCATAAAATAAATTTTTTATGTCTTATAATTAAGATTAAATCATCTTTTCGAAGAATAATATACTTCTTTAAAATTCTATATTTTCATTATGTTTACAGGATTAAATTCGAATTAATTTTTTCAATTTTTTGAGATGAATTTGATTCATATGATTATATATTTTTAATATCAATAATCTATATTATATAACATATTTACATTAAATTTTTAGCATAATTAATATTGAAAACAATAAATATAATTCGCTACAAATATGTTGAAAAAATTAATAATGGGGGTTAACATAAAATGATATGGTTAAATATTATATATTAACTAGTTGAAACCGTTTTTTATGGAAATATTTTGACATTATCATGTTTATTTATCCATAATAATATATTTTTTATCCTTCTAGAAAATTAAATATATGGTTAAACCATTTTCTTTTCCTAAATTACAAGTGTTCCACTCAAAACACTTATAGAAGGCCACCCATACTCATCTATTGATAAACAATTAAATCTATTTTAGATCATGATACACCTACCAAAATCAATTCCCAACATCCATAACCTCATCTTATAAGAATTTTATTTTCATAAATAATTTCTAGGAATGCATCATGTATTATTTGAAAGAGATGGTCCACGAAGATGTAAAATACCTTGATATGAATTTCTGTTTTATTTATTAATTAAGATCCTTATAACAATATTAAAATATGATAATATGATAAAATAATATATAAATATTTTTATATATTAATGTAATAACAAATATACCTCTAATGTTCAATCAAATGATATATTTAGTCATCATTTGTGTGTTAGGAGGATAATCGCCTCATGATCCAATTTTATTCGTTTTCAATCATCACATCTCACAATATATTTTAATGATGAATTTTAAATATATATATATGATATTTGAAAAATATTTATAATTGTTGAATCAGTTTATAACCTATACCATATTACATTCCAATCTACATAGGATATAAAAATGTTTCTCGTGTATATGGCGAACTGCCGCCTCGCAAAATGATGTGATTCATTTTTTAATAAGGATTATCATGGAAGGGAATAAAGATTATTATAAATAATAGTTATGAAATAAGTAACATAATAATAATAATAATATTTATAAATTTATAATTATTAAAATATAATATATCATTTTTCTTGTTACCTCTTCACTCACAGGAAAATGATAATGTCGTTTGTGTACATTGGACTACAACCTTCACGAGGCGATGTGATTCTATTTTTATCACCACACCACATAGATGATATATATAAGTATATATAATTAAATATTATGGTTTATGTGATTTCATTATCATATTTAATTATAAAATAGTTCTTACCACATTTCTATAAAGATCATTGATTAATGAAAACATTACTCATGCGTACACACGATTTACCATGTCTATGATTTAAAATACCTAATTTCTCAAACCCATTATTCATTATTTGATTTTTTAATATAATTTATGAATATATTTTTTAATTACATAATGACCAATATTTTTTTATATTTGGAAAAAATGACCTCTTTGACCATGGTTAACACACCGATGTCTTTTTGAAATAATGTACTGAATGACCTTAAAAAACCCAACGTGGATATGACTGATTAAATATTTGATTATTTCCTTAAAAGTAATAAAATAAATAAATTTATTATAATATATTAAATTATTAAATTGTTATTAAGGAATAAATTAATTTTTTTAATATTATTATGTTGGATTTAATGGATATACAATAATGTACAGACTCGAGGTAAGGGTTTTTATCATCTACCTTTTATTTCTGTTACACATATTCCACATTCAATCATTATTTTTATTTTTTGGTGTATATAATTCATCATTTACATGTAATATCATGAATCCATCATGCATAATTTCATTTTATGTTTAATTCTAATTTATTTAATCCTTGGGATATGAAATGAAATTTACCATGTCTTAATAACTTTAATAAAAAAAATTCTTCCTAATTTTTTATAATAATTCATGTTTACATTTGATGTTATATTATTATTTATTATAAGATATTTTAAATTATTATATTATTCCCACATTATATATGTTGTTTTAAATTTTGTACACCTCATTTTCTCATTTATTTTAACTCACATCTACTTTATAATTATTATAAGTGATCCCATCTCAATTAAATTTCTTTGAGTGATATTTTGATGTTATTCACCTATATTAGTTTATGAAATTTATATACATCCAAAATTAAATGTTATAAAATTATTTTCTATATTAATATATTATTATTTTTTATTTTTAATAATTGATTAATATCAAGATTCAAATTTTTCCAATGTGGTACATGACTTTAATTAAAAAATCATCTTTTTAATGTTCCCTTTAAAATATTATCAAAAGTAATGTATTTATTTTAAAAAATACAAAATAAATGCATTTTTTCTATCATTATGAAACCTAAATGATATTTTATTTCATACAGTTTTTTCCATTTTTTTTAAATGCCAATTGTTTCTTCATTAATTGTGTATTTTTTAAATTAAAAAAAAATAGATTTTCGAAAGGAAACATTTTAATGAAAAAACAGACATTATTTTTCTCTTAATTTTAAAATTATTTTTATAAAATAATTTATTATTTATAAAAACAAACTCAATTTTTCTTTAAAATTATTTTTAAAGTTATTTTTCACCCATATATTAATTTCTAGAAAACATTTGAAAATTAATCTTGCTATCATTTTCCAAAATATATCCACATTGATTTTATATAAAATGTGAAAGGAATATTTTTTAACATGTATAACATGAAACATTTTGCATCCATCATGACAATTTTTTTTAAATATTATCTTCAAATTACCAAATTTTATTTTCCATGATTTTTTACATATTTTACGATGTTTTAGTTTTTAAAAGTGATTTTCAATGTGAAAAGATTATTTTCCTCAAAAATATATTTAATGATCATTTAATGGAATTTATATTTATAAACTTTGAACACACATGTTTTTAAATATCAAACAAATGAAATAATTTTTTATACCATCCTTTATATTTTTTTTAGGGATTAATATGTCGATAAATAGACTATTTTGGAACCTGTATCTTTTCCATGGGTTAATTATGATTAACAAAACATTTACAGAACCCAATTCTTTTATAGTAGTTATTCATGTTTCAATGATATTGTTATTGTACCCGTTTCATTTACTTATGTTAATAATTTTAAAGATATTTTTATGGAAACCATTTTTTATAGGATAATCCTAATTAAAAATTAATATTAATGAACCCATTTTGTTTCAATATGTTAATCATTTTTAAAAGAGACTATTAGGACACCCATTTGCTTTCCACAGAAAGAATAATGGTTCAATGAGATTATTGTAAAACCCATTTAATTTCCACAACTTAATCATGTTTTAATATAATTTTCGTGGAACTTTTCCCTTTTAAACTTGTTAATCACATTTCAAAAAGATTTATATGGGCCATATTACTTTTCCATAAGTTAACCATGTTTAAAATTGGTAGTTTTGTAACCGTTTTATTTCAGAGGAAAATCTTGTTTCAATTTTTTTAAAGAAACAATTTATTTTCCATACATTAATCAAGTTATGAATGTAATACTAATTTCTTATAAAATTTTTATTATGAAATTATATCTCTTTGTACATTATCTATGGTTATAGAACATTATATATGATTGGTTTACTCTGATAGCATCATGTGAGCATGGTAATTCATATATAATCAGTGCACTTAGATTATATTAGGTGATATCTATTTAGATTATATAGTGGGTGTGACTACATATAATTGGTTGATCCTGATACAGTTTGTGAAATGGGTTTACCTAGATATCACTCTAATTTAGTGGGTAATTATAATTTCCTCCATATAATTATATTGTGTGTTAGTCTTATAATTATTCCAATATTATTGTTCAAATAATGGTTCTATTATGATGATGTTCCATTATTCAAATGTGTTTTATCAATGCTATCTATGGGTTTATAGTGTCTTTTATGTTAAATATTAATGTAAAAAACGATTACGTTTATTGATTTTAAAAGATCACGATTATTTTATATCCTTATGATATGTTTTCATGTTTTTTGTTTTAGTTATTGATGGATATGATTTTTATAGTATTTTATTCATGCACTTTTATTATGTTTTCATAAAATTATGTGCTTATTATTTTTATTGACGACAATATATTTTAAAATAATATTATTTAGCCCTCCTAAAAATTTGATCTCACCCATATTATATTTCATTTTTTCCAAGGTTATCAACTATTATTTTCAATTAATTATTCTAACAAGGGTTTCATATTGATGATGTTGATGATGTAATATTTATTATGAATAGAATGGTATAATGGGGAATATAGTTACATTAATTCATTGTTATAGTTTATGTTAGAGTTTTTTCTAATTATCTAACACTTTAAACCCAATATTCTCTTAAGAATGAAAGTGATAAAATATATTTTTTCTTTTTTGATATTTTATATTTTGTATGGATAAAATTGGCCCACCTTATCATTATCAATGATGGAATTGTAGTGTTTATGATTTCAACACATTATTTGGGTGTGCGGGTTTAGGGATGTAATAGTTGGTATCAAATAAAAGGTTTAGATAACTTATGAGATTATGATGTTATCATGTGAGGTTATATTAATAGATATGGATAACCTGCTATTTTTATAATATTAATGGTTATTATAAGTTGGATTTCTTAGAAACCCCTTGGAGGTGTTTTTAATTGATATCTTAAAGTGCTTAATGAATCTTTATAATATTTTTATTCAATTAATGTATATGTAATTATTTGTTTAAATGTGAATTTTTTCATTACATTTTTTAGACATAATTATTGAGTTATTCATAAAAATTAACGTTTGTATGGTCTAGGATATTAAGGCAATTCGGTGAAAATGTGATTTATCATATAAACAATAACTGGTCTGCAAATAAATTTATTTACTAACTAATTATTGTTATTTCAAAATCAGATCACCATATATATATATACTTGTAAAATAAAATGTATGAGATAATGTTTGAGGTAAAAAAATTATTTTTTAGGCTAGTGAGGTAATTTGGTATATAGGATTATGGGATTCTTTAGTTCCAACTATTGGTATTATATATGAGTTTTGAAGACTAATATATCATATAATAGTTTATTAATATTTGGTTTTTTCATACAGTATGTTAATAATTTTTTGGTTACTTTATAATTTTGAGAGGAATATAATTTTATCCAATATAGGTTTATGGGGTTCCTAAAAGACTATTTTAGCGGTTTATGTATGAATAATTCATCTTAAAAATATACCATTTGGAGAAATAATACAAGATCATTATGGAAGAAGAAAAAATGATTAAAATTTTCTTATCGAGTTAGTATATTCTATTGTGATAATAGTCTGCATATAATAGAATGATTAAACCATATGAATATTTTCTTAGAAAAAAATATATTTCCAACATTTTTTATGAAATCATCGACTATTATCATAAATCATTGATTTATTATTTTGTGTATGTTATCATTTTATTTATCATTCACTTTCTTCAGATAAATGATCATTGTCACTCCATATAATTATTTAGGCGCTATTATGTTATTAAATTTCCAAATATTATCTTATAACCAATGTTAACCTGTATGGAAACCCTCTATTTTATATTCTTGATGACTATAGTAATTCAAATTCTCATATACCAAAATGTTATTTTATTAACCCTTTTTATGATGTGGATTTCTAATAGATGTATTTTCAAATATAAAATCTCATATTTTAGATATAAATTCGAAATTTCAATGTCATAATTTTTTTAGGGAAGATTCTAACACCCCTAGATTTTAAAAGAAACTATGTTTTATAGGGTATTCGACAAGAAATACTATTCTTACAAGGCTCATAAAATATATAACCATTAAAACATATCCCCTTAATTTGTATTTATGAATTTCATTAACTAATTTATAATATATATATATATATATATATATAGTTTTTTTCTCAATATAACTTATTTATGAATGTTTATGTAGTAAACCCCAAAATTTTATTAATGAAATTTTATTCCTTATAAATGTTTTTTCTTCAAGAAGGATTGTATTACTTCTTGAAAAAATAATGTTATAATTAATTTAAGTAAATTGGTGAAAAAATATTTTATAAGTGAAATTTATTTTTCAAATTTGTATATAAAAATTTAAATTTTGTGAAATTTTTGGTTATTTCAAAAATTAATGATTTTTCAGTGATTCGTGAAAAAAATGATATTTATAAAATTATAATTTATATTTAATAAATTTAAATTTCCCAATATATTATGAATACCATTAAATGTAATGTAAATATATTTAATTTATATTTAAAATAAATAATTTTTCTTTAATTAAAATTATATTGAATTTTAAATTATGTTTTTCTCTAGGCTTAAAAATCAGATACTTTTGAAAAATGATTTAAAATGCATATTATTTTCCATTTGTAATTAATAAAAATGATAAATAATTATTATCAGTTTAAATGGAATTTATATTTTAAAAATAAGAAATTATTGATTAAAATACATAATCTAATTATTTATAGTCTTAGAGTTCATATGAATTCATATATTTTGTGAAAATACCCTAATTGAAAACCCTATTTGTTGTCATTTTTATATGATTAATTTTAAATTAGAATTCTCCCTTTATATCGAATAAATTTGGTAAAATGGTTTCAATATTTATAGTAAACATAATTTAATTGAACTAATATAATGAAATTTATTTTTTAAAAAAATTCTATAGAATATTGTATAAATAAATAAAAGTATTCATGATGAATTTTTTTTCTAGGGGTTAAAAAATATAAGTTTCAAAATGAACTATAAACTATGCTAAAAATTATGTTATGGATTATTTTAGAACATAGAATACGTAATAACTAATAATTATTCATTTAGATGTTTTTTTCATGGGAAAAATGTTCTTAAACCATTTGCTTTTCATAGTTTACCAGTGTGCAACTGACCTCAACTATAAAAGGTCACCTCCACAACTCTTTTATTCACACCATAAAACACAATACAATCTCCAAATCCCTAACAATCTCAGTTGACCAATTAAATAATCTCATCCTAGAAAACATTTTGGGACATGCATTCTTTCTAGGAAAACATTATGTATTATTCCTAAGGGGATGTTTGAGAAGAGGTAAAATTCCAATCTATTAATTATCTTTATTTGTTCATTCATTTATTTAAAATAATTCTTATATTTTATAGTTTGATAAAAGAATATATATTATATAATATTATTTTATTTTATTAATGGAATAACCAAAATATATATCTCACTCTATCAGTAGGGATAATAAAGAGTCTTTTATGTATATGAGGGGCTACTGCATCGCGTATAAATTTCATTGTTTCCATCGATTCCAATCATGTCATTTTTATTGATATATTTCATGTATATATATATATATATATATTATTTTTTGACATATTTATACATTTTAGTTGTAATTTCACATATACCTTCTTAATTGTCATTGCGTATGTGTTATCATACTGTCACTTGTGTGTATGGTAGACCACATCTTCTTGAAGCGATGTGGTTCTCTTTTCAGTGAAAATTTTCAAGGAACGTATTAAGGATAAAATTAAAGAATATATGGGATATAAATTAAATTTCAATGAAATTAATTCAATAATTATCATTATAAATATATCATATATCATTTTCATTCAACATTTTTTACTAACTGGAAAATGATAGTGTCATTCATTTATATCTGGATAACCGCCTTCACAAAGCGATGTGACTCTATTCTCTTCAGCACACCAAATAGTTGATATATATATATATATATATATATATTTGTGTATAGTTAATGAAATAATATATTATATATGATATTATTATCCTTTATTATATATTTGATATTTTTGGCTTGAAATAGATTACAACAGCTACAAGAGGTGTGGGGGAATTATAGTTCAAAAATTAAACTAAAGAAAAAAAATCATCTTATGTAAAAATTATAAGAAAGAAAGATCATATGATTATTATAGTATTTAAATTATAACCAAGAACTATCTTATTTTAATATATATTTTCATAATAATAATGTGACACAAATAAAATATTTGTTATAACTTATTTATAAAACCACCATTATAATTATCATTCATAGTGGAAAATAATTTTTTATAAAAAAGAAATATATAATCACCTAATATTAATAATGAATTATAGTAATATAAAGGGGTTATCACTTTTCCCTTAGAGTTCATGCAGTAAGAAATCAGGACTAATGATATCTATGTTTTTAGTAATAACTATAATGGATCTGCCTTTCCTTACCTGGAAATCCCTCGATCTAATGGAGCATAATATACCCTAACTTCTAATTCAATGGAAGACATCAATCTGATTATCGGTGCTAGATCTGTATTTTTATACCCAAAGCCCTCCATTAGATGAATCAAATTCACCATATTCCCATCTCTACAATATATTAATGTGTACCATGATTAAAAAATCAAATGAAAAAGATAATAGTTTTATAAAATATAAAATATATACAAATATTACATAAAACAACAACACTCTAAATAATTACAATTTCTACAAATGTGGTTTATTGTAGGAAATTATTTTGATGACTTTATGTGAAAATTCATGTGTTACCAACATTTCAAATTAACATCATTTATTATTAAATCTCCCAATATTCAAATTTTGTTGTTGGATTCAATGGACTCAGATAGCTTTCCCTTTTATAGGTCATAATAATTTGGATCATGAAAGTATTAAATAAGAATGATTTAATGCATAATATGTCAATTTTTTTTATTTTATAACTATTAAAATAATATTTATTATATTATTTGATTGATATAATTATTATTACTCAAATTATAAACATTGAATGATTCGATGGAACTCATTTATTGATTTACAAAATGATAAACTGATAAACATTCAATCTAATGTATTGTTATTAATGTTAGTCTAATGATCCTTAATATTATCAGTTTGATTGAAATTATACTCTTCAAAAAACTGTTCAAAATAAAAGTCAATCCGACGAATTAGTTACACCTTCAGTTTGATGGATAAGATTGATTAATAAATTTTCATATTCATTATATAATAGAACTATTTCTATGTATTGTATAAAATAATATTTTCTAAAAAAACATACTAAGACACAATAAAAATCAATGTTAGTAATCACATGTTTAATAAAGTGTTTTTAATTTCCAAAACAATGAAAAGGGTCATTAAAATGTAAAATTCTCAACTCAATGATCTCCCCTTTTTAGAAATCATGAAATAAAATGCCTAAATTAAAAATTTAATAATATTGAAATACTTGTTGATCAAAATTCATTTAAGAACATTAAATGATATTCAATATGTATTAAATCTGCATGATCTTATGAAATTATTTTTATTTGAAGTATGTATAAATATATTTTATATTCTACTATTTTATGAGAATGAAATCTTTCTAAATAAACACATTTTAAAAATTCTTCAAAAAACGTATTCAGAGACTTTTATACATAGACATTTAAAAAACATCTCCCCCAAATCCACTTCTACAAAAATAATACTTATTCCCCTTAAACAGATATTCTGAAAATCCACCTTTTACTTTTTAAAAATAATAGTGAATTTATATAATCACCAAGAATGTTTGAAAAGTAATAAAATATGAAACAATTAAATTTTAATTAACACTTTATATAAAAATTAAAATAAGGAACACACATCCAAAAAAAATTTAAAGGAATTTGGATATAAATTATTTAAATGAACATCTTATTTTGATTTAACATTCATTAAAAAATTCAAATATTAAATCATGTATTCAAATGGATATGACCATTATTTCATCCAAAAAATTTACATAATCACGTTTATCAGTATAAAGTCTTCATGATATTTCTAATGTCCTACAACTGATTATTTAAGATTCACAATATTTTCTTCCATTACTAGTTTCTTCCAAACTTTTGACTTCATCCTTTAAATGTCCCCAATGATATTTTTATTCCATTCCTTCATGTGGAATAATTCATCTTCCCTTTTTGATGTTTAATATTATATAACACAATGCAATGAACCATTAATTTTAGATCATTCACATATTCATTACGATCATCAGTCTTTTCATTGAATACTTCTATAAACATGATTCTTTCTGATAAATTTACTAATAACATTTAAAAGGATAAGTCTATTTCATGAGAATTTTTAATCCCTTATATAAATTTATCATCATGGCCATTGATATAATTATCAACTTGGTTTTAACATTTTACCATATGATATAAGATCATTCTGTTACATTTTATTCTCTTTGATGAAATTCTAGTTATATTCTATATGAAAAACTAAAATTCATCAGAACATTCAATGATTCTGATTTTTTATTTTCATTGTTATTAATCTGTTTAAATATTACCTCTATGTTTTGAAGATAAAATACTGGATCACATAACCATTTCATGTTTTAAAAAATAAAATAAAATCATTTGAGAGAAATCACTGCTTTAGAATATATGATTCCGATAAAACAAATTTAACATATGGGTGACATGGCGTGATTCATGTTATTTTCCTTCTTCTCAAAATTATATTCACCTTTCTAATACACTCCTTCATCTTCTAAATATTTTACAACACCAAAATCCTTCATTGAATCAACATCATCTGATACTTCTGTGTGGTAATTATTATCTTCTTCATATTCTCGTGAAGATGAATTATCATTGTATTTAATTTATGATTTTACCATAGAAATTTCTATGTTTAAAACCTTATTATATGAGGAGGGTAGTGGAGATGAACATAATTATGATCCCTTTGTATTTTTCATTTCCATTATCCCTTATACATATTTTTTTTCTTCATTTTCCACTTATTATTAACTTTATTTCAATTATTATCATTCTTCATAAAAGTTATTCACTTATTCCTCTTTTTCATTAAATCAATTCTTTAGATACAATGCCATTTGAGAACACTTTTTTTATCTTTCTTGAAAAACATTGGTTTTTTCCTTTCAACATTATTTTTACATTTTAATTTGACTGGTCATGTAGCTTCTTCAAAAACCTCTTCACCATTCCAATAATATTAAAATATTGTGACTTCTAGTGCTATTATTGGAGTTTTGAAAAACCCAAATCTTTCATCAGTTATTATTGGTTCTATGTGGGTTCCTTTTATAAATATCTAATTTGGATGCCCCATTGAGAACTGCGAAAATAAATTAAGTGGATTCTATAATTATTTTTTAACATGTTTCATTTAAAATTGTATAATATTTTCCTCCAACAACCAATAATTTTATTTCATTATATTTTATACTTCCATCAACATTTAGTCCATTCAAATATTTAAAGATAATTCCACATCATGATCATTTATAACCATTGGACTGTAAGTTTTATTTTTAGCCTTTTGTTTCTTGCACTGTTTAAATTCATGAGTAGTCAATTTTTTTTTTAATTTTTATGAACATTCGAAGGTGTTGAAACAACATTTCTATTTTCTCTGAAAATATCATTTTGTTTTTTTGGTTCTACATTGAATGTTGTTCTATCGACACTATCAGAAAGCAATTTCTTATTTGAATCAAAAACCAAATTTTTTATGGACATAGTTTCGTCTCTAATTTGAGAAACCTTTTCTATATTAAGATAGGTATGATTCATCATTTCTCCAAAAATCTTGCAATTGATATAAAATATGTTTAAAAATCATGAGTGAATTAGAGTCTTCAATTTCATAGATTCCTTCTTGATTTATTTTTTTGTGAGGAAAAATCATAACGATTTTTATCTTCCTCGTATTCATCTAAATTGTCAATAACAAAATATACAAAACATTTTGGGTATCCGTGTTAACCTTTCCTAGAATAGGATATCCTTGAATCAATAAAATAACAAATATTGCATCCAATATTATCTGTGAAACCATAAAAACTTATTCAAATGAGTTAAATAATGATTTCCTACCTTATATTTTACAAATATTCTATGCATATTAAGAAATTATTGCGACTAGAGATACAATTATCCTTAAAAAGATAGTACTTAAAATTATAAAACTTTTTAATTGGAATTATTTTAATTATTAGTAAACATAATAAAATATAATTCAACTTTATTTTCATCTTTTATTAACTCCACTAAAGCATAAACTTTTCATAGATTTTTTGGTAATGAATTTTTTTTCCTTATCAGGTTTTTCAACAATTTTGTTAACAACACTGAAATGTAAAAATATTAATAAGAATATATTCATCATTAAAATCATTCCCTTTCAATCTGTAATGGTCGGGACCTCCCTGGTCCATTACTTTGTGAAAATGTGGTGTTGGAGGTGTTCCGGGAGGTCAAGGTGAGTTATCCCCCAGCTGTTGCCTACCGGTAGCTTGGTCTACCGGTAGCTGCTGATTACTGGTAGCTCGGTCTACTGGTAGCTGCTGATTACCGGTAGTTCGGTCTACCGGTAGCTGCTGATTACCGGTAGCTCGGTCTACCGGTAGCTTCTGATTACCGGTAGCTCGGTCTACCGGTAGCTGCTGATTACTGGTAGCTTGGTCTACCGGTAGCTGCTGCCTACCGGTAGCTCGGTCTACCGGTAGCTGCTGATTACCAGTAGCTCGGTCTACCAGTAGCCACATCCTACCGGTAGCTGGGTTTACCGGTAGCCACGACATACTGATGGTATACTTGTAGCCGTAGTCCAGGAGTAGCTCGGCTAACACTTTGCCAAATTTCTAGTTCTGTGAATAGTGTTTCTATCGGTGAGGTTCAGTGAACAGTGTTTCTATCGGTGAGGTCCTATCGGTGGACTTCTATCAGTGAGGATCTATCAGTAGACTTGTGTTTCTATCGGTAAGGTTCTATCGGTGAGCTTTTCTTTCCTTTGCCAATTTTTTTAGTTCTATGAACAGTGTTTCCAGACTTCATAAGAGCTACCGATTCCATACTTTGCCAAATTTCACGAATGAACAGTGATTCCAGTTTCTTAAGAGCTACCGATCCCATACTTTGCCAAATTTCACGAATGAACAGTGATTCCAGTTTCTTAAGAGCTACCGATCCCATACTTTGCCAAATTTCACGAATGAACAGTGATTCCAGTTTCTTAAGAGCTACTGATCCCATACTTTGTCAAATTTCACGAATGAACAGTGATTCCAGTTTCTTAAGAGCTACCGATTCCATACTTTGCCAAATTTTGAGTATGTGAACAGTGTTTCCAGCTTCGCAAATTTGACGTTTTCTTTGACGTAAAATACTTTTAAAAACTTTATTTTAAGGACTTTTAAGGCCGATTCAAAGGCCATAAATCCTATATTAATTATTCCTAAGGCTGGGATGTTTTTACTTGGTCAAACCGCGTGGGTTAATGCGATCCGTTTTTAATGGAGAATAAATCGGATCTTAAACCGTCGCCTCTCTAATTTATTTTTTTAAAGGGAACGAGATATCATTCTTCATTGTTCTTCCTCCTAGTTCTCATCTACGAGACGCTAGAACCTTGCAATCCTTCCCATAGGAGTTTCACAATCAAACGTTACTCGGATCAGTTCCGCTCTGTTGGATGCAACCAAGCTGTGTCGATCATTCTTCCACATAAGTTGTCGCGAGGGGAGGATCGTGACCTGCTGTGTGGATAAAAGACGTCAAGAACTCTTCGAGGTAGGGGATTCATGGATTCTCTAATTATATATGTGCAATCGTAGAATTAGCATGATTTATTCCTTTGGATCACAATGAAATTGACCTAATTAAATACTTGAACTGGATTAAAAGAATTGGTTGATCGCGTGTTGTTGCTTTATACCATGATAACGGTTTGCCTCATGTTTTCCTAGATATAGTGATATCTATGTTTCTTTGATTTGTTGATCGTTCATGATAGAAATTGATAATGAACGTAAAGCTGGAATTAACTGTTGATTAATTGGCGAAGGATAAAGAGGCATGTAAATTAATCTGGTTGTTGTCGTTGTTGTAGTTGTTCTAATTTGAGGATAATCAAATTAGGGAAGTAAGCATGGTTATTTAATTGTGATAGCTTACTGATTAGGTATCCATGATTGGAACCTACGAATAACAAATCTGTTAATTCAATATGGTTTAGAGAACAGATTATGTGGTAATTTCAAAAAGGGTTATGAGTTACCCTCTTGTTTGTTAAAGGGCCGAGAGCCCATTTTGTGATGTTTGTTTTCCTGCTGCTTGTGCTGTGATGTGAGCCTGGATGGTTGTTGTGATATGTGGAGGCATGGAGGCCTTATAGTTGTGGCAGCGGATGACGCCTAGTGTGGCGAGATGCATCGGTTTATGCATATGGGTGTCAGGGAGGACACCAGGGGTGTTGGAATGGGATGGATGTGGTTGCTGGTTTCCTGTGGTGTTCTTGAATGTTAATCTGCCTTGCTTTTCCCCACTGCTCAAGGCAGCTGGTCTTGCTACCATTCTTCCAAAGGAGGCGAAGACGCGCGGGGTATGCCACGTGCTTTCCGTGTTTAGCCTCTCGAGGGAGAATGGGTATATGCTCTTTCTATAGGCGGCAAAGACCCGACGGGTAGTATATCTACTCACCGTGTTGAGCCTCCTTTGTGTTTAGAAGCATAGGATGTTTTTCTAGAATGCCTGGGAATGTGGAAAAGTATTTCTGTAATGAATGTTTTATTAAATGGTGAAAATCCACGGGGATGGAGATGCTGGAATTTAAAGGTGATGTGAATCTTAAAAAGGAGCAGTTGTTTTTGAAAGTGACGCCATTTCAGTTAAATGGGGAATTGTTCAATCTTAATTAATGCTTAAAGAATTAACTAATGTACAGTGGAACTGATAAATGAGAATGGAGTAATCTAATAAAGCTCTTCAATTGGTTGTGTGCTTATAGGATACCTAGTCTTAGAAGTAGCAGCCTGGAGTCTGAGAGACGTTAGCTGCAGTTGTATCTAAGAATAGGTAATGCCCATAGTGTGGATGTGAGTTACTTATATATTCTGTACTTTTTGTGTTTCCATATGCTACTCCACCCTGTCGGTAAGGGCAACTGACACCCCGGGGATTCTGAGCCCTGGGGGGGGGGGTGTTTTCCCCAACATTCTGATGGGAGGTTGAATGGCTGACTACCCCCTTTGGCCCCGCTCTCTTCTCTTGGTAGATCTTAGTGCTGGTAGGCACAGTGGTTAGTTTTACCCATATATGTGTGTAGAAGGCTGTAATGGCTTGTGGTTATTTCACACACATATATTCTGGATATAGTATCCTATGGACTACTATAGGTGTAACGTGTATAGGCTGTGATGGCTTGAGGATCCTTACTCGGTGTATGGGCTGTAATGGCTTGAGGTATAATACCCGACGTATGATACACGTTATGCGAGCTGTGGTGGCTCCCGGAAACTACCTGGTTACTTTTGGTTGTGAGGATTGTGTGGAGCTTAGCCCAGGTGTCTGCGGGCAAGCCTATGTGGTGCACGTGGTGCAGATTGTGGAGCTTGACCCATGTTGATACGGGCAAGCCTTTGGAGAGAGATGCACAGGACGTATGTCGTTGGGGCAAAGAGGCAAACCAGTGGGGAAGTAGTAGCGGGGTACCCTTGACATTCTTTACTATATGCTATATTCTTGTATGTGTTACTTGGTGAGAGTAGCCATGGTGAGGTTGGGAACATAGTATACCTGTTTAGGTGATGAGTTAGTTTCACTTGTTGTTCACTGGGCTTTAACATGCTTTCTTTACTTTTGCACGAGAGTCTTGCGGAGGATCCTACTGAGTATACTGTTATACTCACCCTATGTACATATAAACTATTTTTCAGGTCACTTGGAGCAGGTTGGAGATCAAGCTGGTTACTACTAGCTTGCGGTTGGAGGAGGAGCTGTTCGGGCTTGTGGTCGCTGTCGTTTTACTTTCTTTTGGGTACTTTTAGTTTCCCCTTTCAGTTGTAGTACTTTTGCATGACATTTCATATATGTACTTGGGTTTCTTTTACATTTCAGTTATGAGTTGGAGTTGGTTGGATTCTATTCTATCTCTCTCTTCTGCATGTGTTCTCTTAGAGGGTAATGCCTCCCATTTGTGTGTGTATTATACCCTCGGTGCTAGTCGTCAACCCGGGGCCTACTGGAGGCGGGACTCGGGGGTCATTATCTCCCTTTTTACATTGCCGGCCCAGGAGGGGTACACTTTGTGGGGAGGGGGTCGTGACAGAGTGGTATTAGAGGTCTGGTCGAGGGATAGGATGGAGTTTGGAGTTAGGCACATGTGAGGATGCATGGGATGGTAGGGCAACGGTGTCATTCATGTTTAGCAAGTGGGGTAAACACTGGAGACCGGCAGAGACATAGGCGTTCAGGGCCCCCTATGATCTGTTGCACGGACCTTTAAGTTTACGATGGCTACTAAACAAAGTGATACTGGTTGCAGGGTAGAGACCTAGGAAAGGATCATGCATCATTATTCCTTGCGCCTGTGTTTGAATGGGTAGACCTTGGGATAGGTAACCTAAAATTAATAAAACAAAATAATTAATTAATTAATGTTGTGTCTTCCATATTCCAGGCTTAGGAGCTCTAACGATTGTTATTTTACAGGTATGGCTCCAGGTCGGCGTCCCCGTCAGGTTTGCGCCGAAGGTGCCCAGCAGGCTGTTCCAGCAGATCACCGCCGGGTAGAGGTTGACGACGATGACACTTGGAGGAAGACACTCCGAGAGTTTCAGCGCCAGAGTCTACAGAAGTACGAGGGCTCCGTTTCAGATGCAGTCACAGAAGACTGGTTGGAGGAGGTCGAGATAGGCTTCAGTTCGATTCGTGCTCGGAAGGAACACTGGGTGTCCTTGGTTGTGACGATGTTGCGTGGAGCAGCGAGACAGTTGTGGTTCTTGTTCCTCGGGGATCGTGAGGAGTCAGCGATCTCATGGGAGGAGTTTCGAGACAGGTTTAGAGTCGAGTTTCTTTCTTCGACTGCGAAGGCATCCAGTCGCCAGGAGCTTCTTACCCTTCGACAGGGGAGCTCCAGTGTTCGGGAGTTTGGAATCCGTTTCAGGAACCTTCTACGATATGCTTCAGACCTGTTACCAGATGATGAGGCCAGGGCGAGGCATTTCGAGGAGGCTTTGCGTCCAGAGATCCAGCGTCAGGTCACCCCATTTATGCTGAAGACATATCTTGAGGTGCTGGCGAGGGCAGAGGTTGTTGAGAGGACTTTGGCTAGGACCGGATCGTCACGAGAGGGGAATCGTCATGATTCCTCAAGAAGCAGAGCTGTGGTCCGGGGTTCCCGGTTTTCAGGACAGAAGAGTTTCCGTTCACCTGGGGGTAGGTCCCGGCCCTTCCCATCTCATTTCTCCGGAGGTAGCAACTCTCAGACCTATGCCAAGGGATCAGGCGCTTGTTTTTCTTGTGGTGGACGTGGTCATCAGCAGCGGGAGTGCCCAACTTTTCAGAGCAGTCATCGTGCACCAGGCGCTCCACTCCAGGTTCCTCCGTTAAGGCAGTTCCAGCCGAGGCAGCAGCAGCAGGTTGCACCAGCTTTAGATCACCAGAGGGTAGATGGAGCAGGCAGAGGACAGACCCATGACGCTCCCCGTCCTCAGAGAGCAGAGCGCGGCCGTGGTGGTGGTCGTCATCGGGGTCAGAGAGGCCGTGGAGGTGGTCGTGGTCAGCTTCATGCTCTAGCGTTGCCAGCTCCAGGCGAGCCAGACGTCGTCCGAGGTACCCTTTGCTTGTTTTCTACCTTGGTGTATGCCTTGTTTGATTCAGGAGCGACACACTCCTTTATATCCCCTACCCTTGTCCACGCTTTGGGACTTGAGGTAGAGAGGCTTCCAGTGCCCTTGGCGTTGACTACGCCAGTTGGAGGTCGAGCTAGCTTGTTTGAAGTATGTAAAGACTGTGAGCTAGTACTGGGGCAGCACCGCTCTTGGGGAGATTTCCTATGTTTACGAATACAACCATATGATGTCATCCTCGGCATGGATTGGTTGTATTCGGTGCAGGCTATTGTGGATTGCTACAGGAAGAAGGTCGTTTTCTTTGATGAAGATGGAGAGGAAGTAGTGTTTGTTGGTGAGAGAGATCCTCGGATGAGTCATAGACGAGTTTCATCCTTATCATCCATGATGGCTGGGATGATGCTGAGTTCTTCAGAGGTTCAACAGCTGGCGTTTCCTAGGGTCGTAGAAGAGTACCCCGATGTCTTTCCAGAAGAGGTTGTATCCTTACCCCCTCGACGGAAGACCGAGTTTGGGATCGAGCTACAGCCAGGAGCGTCTCCCATCTCTATGTCTCCATATAGGATGGCCCCTTCTGAGTTACGAGAGCTACGTATTCAGCTCGACGGTCTGTTGCAGTGTGGTTTTGTTCGGCCAAGTGTGTCACCGTGGGGTGCACCAGTCTTGTTCGTGAAAAAGGCTGATGGCAGTTTGCGGTTGTGCGTCGATTATCGTCGCTTAAACAAAGTGACAATAAAGAACCGTTATCCTCTCCCGCGGATTGATGACCTATTCGATCAACTGAAGGGTGCAAGTTTGTTTTCAAAGATCGACTTGCGTTCAGGATATCATCAGATGCGTGTAAAGGATGAGGATATCCCGAAGACTGCTTTCCGCTGTCGTCATGGGCATTATGAGTTTGTTGTAATGCCATTCGGCGTGACAAATGCTCCAGCTGTTTTCATGGGGTTGATGAATGCTGTGTTCCGTGAATTCTTGGACAAGTTTGTTGTGGTTTTCATTGACGACATCCTTGTGTACTCCACATCTGAAGAAGAGCATGCAGAACATCTACGAGCTGTTTTGGGAGTTCTTCGCCAACATCGGTTGTTTGGGAAGTTGTCCAAGTGTGAGTTCTGGGCTCGAGAAGTTCGTTTCTTGGGAAATGTTGTGTCCCAACAGGGAGTAGCTGTGGATCCTTCGAAGATAGAAGCAGTGGTGTCTTGGCCAGCCCCCAAGACCGTGTCAGAGGTGCGAAGTTTCCTTGGTCTCGCAGGCTATTATAGGAGGTTTGTGGCTAATTTCTCCCGAGTTGCGACTCCTCTGACAGCTTTGACCAGGAAGGATCAAGCGTTCATATGGACTGATCAGTGTCAGACAGCTTTCGAGTATCTAAAGGAGAATTTGGTAAGTGCTCCAGTCCTTTGTCTTCCAACGGAGGGAGTCCAGTTTGATGTTTTCTGTGATGCTTCACATCTGGGGCTAGGCTGTGTTCTCATGCAGCAGAGGTCAGTTGTTTCTTATGGGTCTCGACAGTTGCGTCCCCATGAACGCAACTATGCCACCCATGATCTTGAGTTGGCAGCCGTGGTGTTTGCGCTGAAGTTGTGGAGGCATTACCTCATTGGAGAGCGCTTTGTGGTTTTCACCGATCATAAGAGTTTGAGGTATGTTTTCTCTCAGTGGGATTTGAACTTGCGGCAGCGTCGGTGGATGGAGTTCTTGCAGGAATACGACTTCGAAATATCGTATACACCTGGGAAGGGAAATGTTGTTGCTGATGCACTGAGCCGAAAGTCACGTAATGATGTTGTGCGTGAATCTGGTGATTCCTGGAGAGGGATGGAAGAGCTAGCAGCTTTGCATCTTGATATGGGAGAAGTTGGAGGAAGAGGTTGTCTTTTCCAGATGACGGTGCAGTCATCCCTGATGAAAAAGGTGGAAGAGTCTCAGTTGGGTGATCTAGAGGTGGAAGTTTTGAGAGACAGAGTTGTTTGTGGGGAGGCCCCTGATGGTTGGTCAGAGGATGAACAACACCGAGTGTTGTATCATGACAGGATTTTTGTTCCCTTGGCGATGCGCGAGACGGTTCTCCGAGAGTTCCATAGCTCGCCCTTAGCTGTACATCCTGGTGTGACGAAGATGTATCGATCCTTGAGGAGTCAGTTTTGGTGGCCTGGGCTGAAGCGTCCAGTTGCAGAATGTGTGTCTCGATGTTTAGTCTGCCAGAAGGTGAAGGCCGAACACCGTGTTCCTGGTGGTCTTCTCCAGCACTTATAGATTCCTCAGTGGAAGTGGGAGGACATCTCAATGGACTTTGTTACAGGTTTACCTCGAGCTCCGGGAGGACATGATGCTATATGGGTGGTAGTGGATCGTTTAACTAAATCGGCCCACTTCATAGCAATCAAGGAGTCGAGCTCAGTGGAGGTTTTGTCGAGGCAGTATCTGGAGGAGGTGGTGAGGCTTCACCGAGTTCCTAAGACGATCATTTCTGATCGAGACCCTCGTTTTACCTCGAGGGTGTGGAGAGGTCTCCAGCATGCTTTTGGCTCTCAACTATGCCTTAGCACTGCTTTTCATCCTCAAACGGATGGTCAGACAGAGCGAACCATCCAAACTCTTGAAGACATGTTGCGCTCTTGTGTTCTTGATTTTGGAGGTTCATGGGTGAAGCACTTACCTTTGGTAGAGTTCGCTTACAATAATAGTTTTCACTCTACCATCGGCATGGCGCCGTTTGAAGCCTTGTATGGCCGGCCATGCCGTTCTCCGTTGTGCTGGACTGGGGTCAGAGAGTCAGCAATTCTCGGACCAGAACTAGTGCAGAATACGACGGAGATGGTTCAAGTGATTCGTGAGAGGATGAAGACAGCACAAGATCGTCAGAAATCTTATGCGGATCAAAGAAGGAGACCCTTAGAGTTTAATGTTGGGGATCATGTGTTTCTGAAGGTGACTCCCCGTCGTGGGCAGCGAAGGTTTGGTCGCGGAAGTAAGCTTTCTCCCCGTTTTGTTGGGCCTTTCGAGGTGTTAGCTCGTGTTGGAGCTGTGGCATATCGAGTAGCACTTCCCCCTCGGATGAGTCGGATACATGATGTTTTTCATGTATCACAGCTCCGTCATTATCTTCATGATGAATCTCATGTTATCGATTGGGGAGAGATCGATATTGATGATGATGCAACCTTCGAGGAGCGACCTGTGGAGATCCAAGACCACAAGGAGAAGGTGTTGCGTGGGCGTTCTATTCCTTTAGTTCGTGTCTTGTGGCGACACGGTGGCATGGAGGAGAGTACCTGGGAGCGTGAGTCACAGATACGTGCTCAGTACCCAGAGTTGTTTAATGTTTAACTCCTTTCATGTAATGATGTTTTCTCTGTGGTTGGACCTTTCATGTTTTGTTTATGTACCTTTGATGTGATGTTGTGAATGAATTGTTTGGGTATGGATTGTTTGTTCCCGGATGTCATAGTTTTGTTCCAGCTTTCGAACAACTCGTGTTGGTTTTCCCCTGAGAGGTATCTTATGGGGTGGTTGTTCGGACCCCTCTTCTCTTCTGTGTTGGTTTTTAATTCTCGAGGACGAGAATGTTTTGAGAGGTATCTAATGTAATGGTCGGGACCTCCCTGGTCCTTTACTTTGTGAAAATGTGGTGTTGGAGGTGTTCCGGGAGGTCAAGGTGAGTTATCCCCCAGCTGCTGCCTACCGGTAGCTCGGTCTACCGGTAGATGCTGATTACCGGTAGCTCGGTCTACCGGTAGCTGCTGATTACCGGTAGCTCGGTCTACCGGTAGCTGCTGATTACCGGTAGCTCGGTCTACCGGTAGCTTCTGATTACCGGTAGCTCGGTCTACCGGTAGCTGCTGATTACCGGTAGCTCGGTCTACCGGTAGCTGCTGCCTACCGGTAGCTCGGTCTACCGGTAGCTGCTGATTACCAGTAGCTCGGTCTACCAGTAGCCACATCCTACCGGTAGCTGGGTTTACCGGTAGCCACGGCATACTGATGGTATACTTGTAGCCGCAGTCCAGGAGTAGCTCGGCTAAAATTTTGCCAAATTTCTAGTTCTGTGAATAGTGTTTCTATCGGTGAGGTTCAGTGAACAGTGTTTCTATCGGTGAGGTCCTATCGGTGGACTTCTATCAGTGAGGATCTATCAGTAGACTTGTGTTTCTATCGGTAAGGTTCTATCGGTGAGCTTTTCTTTCCTTTGCCAAATTTTTTAGTTCTATGAACAGTGTTTCCAGACTTCATAAGAGCTACCGATTCCATACTTTGCCAAATTTCACGAATGAACAGTGATTCCAGTTTCTTAAGAGCTACCGATCCCATACTTTGCCAAATTTCACGAATAAACAGTGATTCCAGTTTCTTAAGAGCTACCGATCCCATACTTTGCCAAATTTCACGAATGAACAGTGATTCCAGTTTCTTAAGAGCTACTGATCCCATACTTTGTCAAATTTCACGAATGAACAGTGATTCCAGTTTCTTAAGAGCTACCGATTCCATACTTTGCCAAATTTTGAGTATGTGAACAGTGTTTCCAGCTTCGCAAATTTGACGTTTTCTTTGACGTAAAATACTTTTAAAAACCTTATTTTAAGGACTTTTAAGGCCGATTCAAAGGCCATAAATCCTATATTAATTATTCCTAAGGCTGGGATGTTTTTACTTGGTCAAACCGCGTGGGTTAATGCGATCCGTTTTTAATGGAGAATAAATCGGATCTTAAACCGTCGCCTCTCTAATTTATTTTTTTAAAGGGAATGAGATATCATTCTTCGTTGTTCTTCCTCCTGGTTCTCATCTACGAGACGCTAGAACCTTGCAATCCTTCTCATAGGAGTTTCACAATCAAACGTTACTCGGATCAGTTCCGCTCTGTTGGATGCAACCAAGCTGTGTCGATCATTCTTCCACATAAGTTTTCGCGAGGGGAGGATCGTGACCTGCTGTGTGGATAAAGGACGTCAAGAACTCTTCGAGGTAGGGGATTCATGGCTTCTCTAATTATATATGTGCAATCGTAGAATTAGCATGATTTATTCCTTTGGATCACAATGAAATTGACCTAATTAAATAGTTGAACTGGATTAAAATAATTGGTTGATCGCGTGTTGTTGCTTTATACCGTGATAACGGTTTGCCTCATGTTTTCCTAGATATAGTGATATCTATGTTTCTTTGATTTTTTGATCGTTCATGATAGAAATTGATAATGAACGTAAAGCTGGAATTAACTGTTGATTAATTGGCGAAGGATAAAGAGGCATGTAAATTAATCTGGTTGTTGTCGTTGTTGTAGTTGTTCTAATTTGAGGATAATCAAAATAGGGAAGTAAGCATGGTTATTTAATTGTGATAGCTTACTGATTAGGTATCCATGATTGGAACCTACGAATAACAAATCTGTTAATTCAATATGGTTTAGAGAACAGATTATGTGGTAATTTCAAAAAGGGTTCTGAGTTACCCTCTTGTTTGTTAAAGGGCCGAGAGCCCATTTTGTGATGTTTGTTTTCCTGCTGCTTGTGCTGTGATGTGAGCCTGGATGGTTTTTGTGATATGTGGAGGCATGGAGGCCTTATAGTTGTGGCAGCGGATGACGCCTAGTGTGGCGAGATGCATCGGTTTATGCATATGGGTGTCAGGGAGGACACCAGGGGTGTTGGAATGGGATGGCTGTGGTTGCTGGTTTCCTGTGGTGTTCTTGAATGTTAATCTGCCTTGCTTTTCCCCACTGCTCAAGGCAGCTGGTCTTGCTACCATTCTTCCAAAGGAGGCGAAGACGCGCGGGGTATTCCACGTGCTTTCCGTGTTTAGCCTCTCGAGGGAGAATGGGTATATGCACTTTCTATAGGCGGCAAAGACCCGACGGGTAGTATATCTACTCACCGTGTTGAGCCTCCTTTGTGTTTAGAAGCATAGGATGTTTTTCTAGAATGCCTGGGAATGTGGAAAAGTATTTCTGTAATGAATGTTTTATTAAATGGTGAAAATCCACGGGGATGGAGATGCTGGAATTTAAAGGTGATGTGAATCTTAAAAAGGAGCAGTTGTTTTTGAAAGTGACACCATTTCAGTTAAATGGGGAATTGTTCAATCTTAATTAATGCATAAAGAATTAACTAATGTACAGTGGAACTGATAAATGAGAATGGAGTAATCTAATAAAGCTCTTCAATTGGTTGTGTGCTTATAGGATACCTAGTCTTAGAAGTAGCAGCCTGGAGTGTGAGAGACGTTAGCTGCAGTTGTATCTAAGAATAGGTAATGCCCATAGTGTGGATGTGAGTTACTTATATATTCTGTACTTTTTGTGTTTCTATACACTACTCCACCCTGTCGGTAAGGGCAACTAACACCCCGGGGATTCTGAGCCCTGGGGGGGGGGTGTTTTCCCCAACATTCTGATGGGAGGTTGAATGGCTGACTACCCCCTTTGGCCCCGCTCTCTTCTCTTGGTAGATCTTAGTGCTGGTAGGCACAGTGGTTAGTTTTACCCATATATGTGTGTAGAAGGCTGTAATGGCTTGTGGTTATTTCACACACATATATTCTGGATATAGTATCCTATGGACTACTATAGGTGTAACGTGTATAGGCTGTGATGGCTTGAGGATCCTTACTCGGTGTATGGGCTGTAATGGCTTGAGGTATAATACCCGACGTATGATACACGTTATGCGAGCTGTGGTGGCTCCCGGAAACTACCTGGTTACTTTTGGTTGTGAGGATTGTGTGGAGCTTAGCCCAGGTGTCTGCGGGCAAGCCTATGTGGTGCACGTGGTGCAGATTGTGGAGCTTGACCCATGTTGATACGGGCAAGCCTTTGGAGAGAGATGCACAGGACGTATGTCGTTGGGGCAAAGCGGCAAACCAGTGGGGAAGTAGTAGCGGGGTACCCTTGACATTCTTTACTATATGCTATATTCTTGTATGTGTTACTTGGTGAGAGTAGTCATGGTGAGGTTGGGAACATAGTATACCTGTTTAGGTGATGAGTTAGTTTCACTTGTTGTTCACTGGGCTTTAGCATGCTTTCTTTACTTTTGCACGAGAGTCTTGGGGAGGATCCTACTGAGTATACTGTTATACTCACCCTATGTACATATAAACTGTTTTTCAGGTCACTTGGAGCAGGTTGGAGATCAAGCTGGTTACTACTAGCTTGCGGTTGGAGGAGGAGCTGTTCGGGCTTGTGGTCGCTGTCGTTTTACTTTCTTTTGTGTACTTTTAGTTTCCCCTTTCAGTTGTAGTACTTTTGCATGACATTTCATATATGTACTTGGGTTTCTTTTACATTTCAGTTATGAGTTGGAGTTGGTTGGATTCTATTCTATCTCTCTCTTCTGCATGTGTTCTCTTAGAGGGTAATGCCTCCCATTTGTGTGTGTATTATACCCTCGGTGCTAGTCGCCAACCCGGGGCCTACTGGAGGCGGGACTCGGGGGTCATTATCTCCCTTTTTACATTGCCGGCCCAGGAGGGGTACACTTTGTGGGGAGGGGGTCGTGACACAATCAATAATTCACTAAAACATATTTTTTGATAAATCATTAGTAGTTTTCAACATACTATATCTTGTACCAGCCATTGGCTGAATGCCAAAGCATTTGTGTGAGAACTAATAGGAGAGGCGAGAGTCAAGAACTCATGTATTGAAACATTATGTGGGATAAAGGGTATACCACATTTATTTATGAATGATACATGATACTTCCAATTCAATATAAATGAATTCTTTATATTATAATCTCATTTTTAAAATAAATATCATTCTTTAAAAGATAATGTTTTTTAAAGATAATTGTTAACTCTTATCATTTTTGATGAAATTTTTTTATTTGGATATCAATTATTCAAATTATAAAAAAATTTGTATGTAATAAAATATATTTTTAAAAAACTAATATTATAAGTAAAAATCAACATTAGATAAACATAAAAAATGATTAAGTAAAAAACCAAAGGAACTATACAATTATGTGTATAAATGTTTCATGAGTATAAGAAACCTATTATTATTGGTTTTGTTAAAGAAAATTTATTATGATGAAATACATAAAAAAATCAAGATGTTTAATGACAATTTTTAATTTCCCATTTTTTTTAAAAAAAATTTGTAGAAAAATTTCCTTATATCTATTTTTTGAATAAAATTTTATTTACTCCCAAGAATATTTTATAAAAAAAAATTGATCAAGGGATTTTTATAGGAAAATATTACAAAATTTTTTTTTATAGGTATTGAGTCTAATAATATGACTCTAAAAATAGTCACATTATATAAAACCTCAACTTTTTTGAAACAAAAGTCATTAGAAAATAAAAAAATTGAAAACTAAAACATTTAAGAAATGGTTTTGTTAAAATAATAAAACTATACTCCCCTATGAATAGAAAATCATTACTATATTTATATTATTAAAAAAGAACTATAAATCAAGAATCAAAATACATTGATCATTCCTAGATTAAGTTTATTGTATTACAAATTATCATAACAACGTGTTTTTGTACAAATATCATCTTGTTCTTATTATATTCAATATAATTGTAAAATTATATCCCCATTATGTGTTTGGTAATAAGGTAATGTTGTTTTATTTATTTTTTCTTATAAATAGAGAGATATTTTGTGTTTATACATAAATAAGTGGATCTTTTTTCACACAAACAATGCGTTTATGTGAAACTCATGTCATAGTCAGTGAGTGTTTGTTTCATCCATAGTAGTTGATTAATATAACATCCATCTACAGTATATCCAGTTTCAGTAGTGTAATGTGATGCTGAGTGTCGTTTCATACAAGACGATGAAATTAAATCTTATAGTTGAAATGAAATTTTGTAGAAGTACATTTCCTATACATTCTACATCCACCAAAGGAAGCATAAAATTTTTTTTAACATAAAATCATATCTTAAAGTGTAGAAAAACATAAATACATAGTTCCAATAACGAAATGAATACTTTTATTAATATCTTTATGGCAGGACTCATTTGGATATCCCTGATATCTTTTACATATGAATATTTGAATTGATAAATCCATATGATAAGATGTTAGTAATTTAAAATTCCAATAAAACCTCTAAAATAATATTGATCAACTAGTTTCCCAACATCACCATAATCTAATGTATTTTTTTTGATCATATTAATAAATCATTTAGTGTTTTAATAAATGAATTTCTTCAGTAAATATTTTGTGTTCTTTTTTGGATATATAATAGTTACTTTTGATTTTTTTGAAATTTGAAAACATAAAAACATGTTTACTCTCACATAATGATCCATTAAACCAAAATTTAATTAGATCTATAAAATAATAGTTTAAATATTTATTAGTTGAAGCTAATATAATAATAATAATAATATATATATATATATAATAATAAATTTTTATTAACATATTTAAAAAAAATGGTTGGACCCGTTGCACATAAAATAATCCTTTCTTGTAGAATAAATCGTCAAAACTATTATACTGAGATCGAGGGGCTTGTATGATTCCATAAAGTTACTTGAAAATGTAATAAACATGATATAGGGGTTTTTAATTTTCAAAACAATGTGGTTATTAAATATAAACTTCCTCTTTAACATATCCATTATGGTTTGAACACATCACATCCTTTTGAAATATTTTGAAATTTATGAATGTTATATAATCTATAAGTAAATAAATATCTTCATGTCTTGCGACCAGAAATTTTTTTTCTTAATCCATATCCTCATTTTGATTATAATGCTTAACCATATGTCTAGATTTTTTTTCAAACTATTATTCCATTTTCATCACATTTCCTTCGAGAAAACACATCTGACACCAATTATAAATATATATTGATGTCATTAAACTAAAGTAAAAACATTTCTCCAAAAATCCTCATTGGGTTCAATTGAAAATATTTTATCCAATCCCCATAAACTCAAGCCACAACTAGATTTTTATTTTCAAATTGGTATTATATTTCTAGATGCTAAATATCATTTATTTAAAAAACATTAGTTCTATCTATTTGATCAACATCACTGATGACATTATCAATATAATTATTCATATGAAACCACTAATTTATTGTATTTTTAAAACTATGTTCACCAAAAAAAGGTTAAAAACAATTAGAAGATTTTACTTCATTGAAATATTCTAAATTTATTATCCAATAGGAAACACATTCAATCAAATGCTGAAAATTTGTCCTATAAATAAATTCTGATTATTTATGTTGGGGTTGTTTGAAAAAAGGGTTAGTATCCTAAAACATAACATATATTGTTTTCCAAATAGTTATTATATTTTTATTAACATATATTGAAATTTTTTAGTTTTAGAATAACATAAATACAATATGTCCATCAAATTTTGGAGAAAATTTATGTTAATTATCTTTAGAATTCATAATGAATAAATTTCAACTAGAAACATTGAAGTGGGAAAGATTTGGTTTTCTCCATGTCTAAAAATCATACGAAGTACTATTAATAATCAGTATTATTAAAACATGATTTATATTATAATTTTAATAAATTATCTACTCAGAAAAATAAAACATTTAAATTGAGTATTCACTCATCATGGTTCGATTAATTTCCTGAAAATCTATATTTCATTATTCTACTACGAAATTTTCTTATGTAGTTTATGTGGGGAAAATTTATGAATAACACATTTCTTACTAAAACATTATTCCAAATAATAATTTATAAACTCTCCCCCATGATCATTTTGAATATTTTTATGTATATGTTAATATAAAATTAAAAACTAGCTAAAATGTTTTAAAAAAGGTAAATGGTCAAAATAATCATTGTTGAAAATATATCCGAGTACATATTTTGTAATAATCAAATAAAATATATACATAATATTTACCACCAATGCATATATTTTTTTATCACTAAATATGTCCATGTGAACTAAATGTAATTCATCAGATTTGGAGAATTCACTATAATATTTAAAACTTGATTATGGTTTTTACAAAATTGACAAGGATCCTAGATATTCGAGGAATCAAACCAATGTTCTATTAAAACCATTATATTTATTTTTTTATCTAACATAGCTAAAGTTATATGGGTATATTATCCTAATATTCGATTCCATAGCTAAGAATTTCCTTCCATTTCAAAAACACATGTTATGTTTTGGATTATAAGATCAAATAATTTTAATGTGTAAAAATTACCATGTTGATTGACATAAATAATAAATTTATTTTTTAAACTATGAAAAATATACCTTCAATTATTAAAGTACATAAGGGAACCCTAATCAAATAATTAGTTTATTCTAGTAATGTTTTTCATATCTCCAATAATAAATAAAATATTCAAAATTATGTTTTCGCTAAAAATATAAATGTTACCTTAGAAATGATATATTCTTGATAATTATCTCTAAAAGTTAAATTGTCACTTTTTATATTGATAATAATCTTGATGAAATTTTTTTCCCAGTCATATGTATGAAGAAACCACTAACCATGTTCCAATTTTTTTTTTATATTGGTACATTTATATTTTTTTGAAAATAAAAAATATAGATCTATTGGAATACATTTCTTATTGGGTCTAGTATTTTCTGAAAATATTATTTTAGGTAACCATATTTTTCAAATATTTCTTCACTGAGAAAATGTAATTTATTT
This sequence comes from Viscum album, assembly GCA_963277665.1. Lineage (NCBI taxonomy): Eukaryota > Viridiplantae > Streptophyta > Magnoliopsida > Santalales > Viscaceae > Viscum > Viscum album. The sequence goes on from OY728119.1 coordinate 652,215,450, forward strand.
TGAAATGTAACCTTAAAAAAATATTAGTTCTAAAATTAATTCTATGAACATTAAATTTTTCATTTTATACCAGCGTGAATTTTTTTTCCAAAATGTAGAACATTTTGGAACAAAGAACTTATTATAAAACATGTTTATTATTAGTGAAACACATTCTAAAAATACTACTATGAGGTCTAATTTTTTAAAAATTTTATCATAATTTTTTCTTCTCATAGGAAAACATGGTAAACATGTTATTCAAATTAGTAATTTAATACATTATTTTGACATATTAATTCTGATATACAGTATTATATGATTTTGAACTCAGTTTTACAAAATCAATGTTTAAATTTTTTTTCTTAAAAATAGTATTTTATCATCTATATTTATTCAATATTTTTTAAAATTATTTTTATCTTTATCACTATAAATATCTGATAATTATTTAGATAAATTATAAATTATTGAATATTTTTCCATTTGTTTTTTTGAAAATGTCACATTTTCACATACATTATAATTTTCATTTTCATGAATTTTTGAAAATATAAATACTTCATCATAACTATATAAGGTATTATTTTCTTTATATTCCCATGATTCTTCATTGGAAGATGTATAATTATACTCATCATTTTTTATAGAGTAGTAATAATTTAAAGTATGGTTGGTAAGGGATTTATAAGTATCAAATTATTCCATAATATAAATATTCAACTTTAATATTTTAGTAAATAAAAAAATGTTTCACAATCTTAAACATTCATTGTAAGAATAATTATCTAATTAACTATCTCTTCCACATTCATTCCATGTTTCAGAATCATTCAAAACCTCATTATTATGATTGTAATACATCATACAATTTATATCTAAACTGGTCTCTTTTTTATACATTCTTTTAATCATTTTGAATTCAGTTTTGATGTTTCCTTCTTTTATACATTCATAAAATATAACTTCATGAGATTCTTTATTCTCATTCTTATCCATAATAATTTTGTTATATCTATAATGAAACAATTTCATTCCCATGATTTTAGTCACTTGTCTATAAAGATTACCTAATGCATTTGTAGTCATTCTTAAGGAATGTGAATCTGGTTCATAAATCACTTTCATCATAATTTATGTTTTCAAAACTTTTTTAGAGGATTGAGATTTTAAAGATAAATGAAAAGTAGTTTCATAATCTACCCCTCCAATCTTATTTTTCATCTTTTCCATGCCAATTTTCAATATGAAATTGTATTGTATGAGAGTATCAATAAGGCTCTCAAAATTAATATATTCAATAATCCATTTATCATATAATGGTTAACTTTTGGATTCCAATTCATTGGATATGAATTCAATAATATTTTCAACAAAATTTATATCAATAAATATTTTCCCAAAAATTTAAGTAAATATTTTAAAATAGATATAAATATTTGATTCATTATTTTCACTGATTATCTAGGAAGGAAAAGAAAATTTTTATATTCTTCTATCATTATTTATCTTTTAGACTAAATAACATTGGATGTTTCAATGTGAGTTACTAAGAAATTTTTCCATATGAAATTTTCATCCTCTGTCAATGAAAGTAGACTATATATATTATTTTTAATAGAATATAGTAGATTATTACTAAATCTATATTTAAATTTTTATACTTGTTTTCTCTAGTGATTTACGGTGGTAACATCATTCCCATGTATCTTGTAATCACTAGTATGCATTACAATGTTATCAACCCCAGTAATTATATGAATGTATTTCATCCTACATTCACTCTATGCATAATAATTCTAATTAATGATTGGCTAATGATAGGGAATCAATTTTCTATAATGTTACAATGTTTATACCTATCATTATAAAGTAGATAGAAACATGTTTCTGTATACATGTAAATTTGTAATAAAAATAATAAATTATTAGTAGATATGTAATCTTAAAAATCATACATTTTAAAGGGAATGTACAAACTCATCTAATTAAGTAGTTGAACCCGATATAATACTAATTATAGGATGTTAAGTGTTTACAATATCTATATGAGTGGGGGTATTAGTTGAAACCTTAAAATAAATAAAAAAACAAAAGATAATAAATAAAAATGACCAAAATAAATAATAATTTTATGATCAAAATATTGAAATAGGAATAATAAATTGACTGATTATATAATAATATATTTATCAGTATCATAGATACAACAATAAAGTAGTTTTTTAGAAATATATTTCTAAAAAATAATTTATAATTCACACAGATAGTGTAAAATAAATATTTTATTGAAAATAAATAAAAAATATTATAATATTTATCATGACTTATAAATTTATAAATGAATTTACACACCCAACATTGGAATTAAGGTATTTATAAATAATGAATTAATATATACATAGTTTTACTACATCTGTATGTGTTTTGACTTTCCTTACTAGGAAATACATCAATGCAATCTATTTGATTCATCTATATCATCCAATTATGTTGATTACATCTTCCCAATGGATCTGTATCTCCTCCGTATTTGTTGACCAATAAATCCATCGATGCAATGATTGGAGTATGCGCTATCCCTTATACCTAGAAACCATCAATCTAATATATCAAATTAATTATATCCCTATCCTTTAAGGCTCTTAATCAGTAAAATTATTACAGACTCGAATACAAACGAAAATAATTCTTTTGAATATGCAATCCTTACAAGTATTCCTTAGAACTAAAACTATCTAATTAATTAAAAAGACTCTGAATAAGGTATTCATGAAGAGCAATATTAAAACCAAATTAGTTGAAAATTCATCAACTCCCTGCTCTTCATATTAATATACAATTTTATGAAATCTACCAATGGTCATAATATAGATTTGGTTACAATGCCCTCATATATCATTAATTTCAACTTCTCATAATGATTTGGTTCTTGAACGTGATATATAAGGATTATTTTTTTATTTAGTTTTATATAAACATTATTTTTATCACCATTAAAATTCCAAATTTTATTGTTTTCCATTGATATAATTACAATCAATATGATTATAAAAGTTGAATTTTGTAATGGAAATCATTATGGATTAACATTCTGATAATCAGAACAATAGCCAGTATAGTGTATCAATATTACTGTTAGTCTAATGATGAGGAATTATTTCAATCTCATATATATGATTTATGTATAACCACTTTTAATAAAAAATTACATCTGATCAAAAGGAAACACCTTTAGTCTAGTTGATCAGATTGAATAATTAATGTTTTTTATCATTGTACATTACAATAATTTCTATGTTCGGTATAAAATTTTGTTTTCAACAAAAACACACTGAAATTCATTGTGAAAAATATTTTTAGTAAACATAGTCTTGAGAATGTTCTTGTGATTCCAAAAGAAATCAAAAAATAATGTAGAATGTTAAAATTACTACTCAATTGATATTAAAATCTTTATTTTCAAAATTTTCATTGAAAAATGGAAATTCTACTTATAGGTACATACGCACTACCATATCAATTATCGTAATGTATATCATTTAACAAAACTATTTTTATCGATTAGTTATTAAATAATAATTAATTACTAAATTTTATAAATATTTCTTAATTTTGGTGTACATGTTGATGCAATAACCTATTAACCACAGTCAACACGCTGAGGATGATTAGAAATAATGAACCATAGGGCATTAAAAACCCAACATTATCATGACTGATTATGTAATTTAAAAGGAAAAAATAGTTAATTATAATGAATTAAGAATGAAAAATATTCATTTGAAATCCAATATTTTAAGTAATATTATTCTCCAATAGTAAGAGGACATATAACAGATGTCTGGACTCATGGTATGAGATGTTCTCTTCTCGGTTTTCTTTTTGGGAGTCATATGCAATATTCACAACTTGTTTTTGTTCTGATGGTCTATATAAATTCCATTTTAAAGGAAATACCGTGAATCCATCACACATCCCAATACCTTATGTTTCAAGTTGAAACGTTTTATTTAAAGGAATTTGACTAGAATGTTACCTAGTGGTAATGAATTTCATAACTCAATTTCATTTCATCAGGTTATATTACTTATTATTTACTTATGATGTTATACAAATATATGTTCAATGAATTTCTAATAACATCTATTGAATTTAATGTTTTATATTTGAATTAAATTTTAATACACATAATCAACTCATTGAAAAAATATCACCTCAATGTTATGATTAATGTAACACAAATCATCCAAATTTACTTTCATTGAGGTATATTTTGACGTTATTCATGTATATTCTACTATGAGGTGTATATACAACCCATTTGATAGGTTAAATCATTAATTTAACCACTATCATTATATGTAATTTTTTATTGTCATTCTTTCAAGGGTTTTATGAATCAATTTTTCTAATGTGGTAAAAGTACTTATTGTAAAAATACTCTTTTAAAGTTCCATTTTCCGCAATTATTAAAATGAATATATTTTTTACCAAATAAAAAAGAATGGATTTTAACATAACCATAACCCATAAATTCATTTTTATTTAATTTATATTCTTTCAAGATTATTTTTAAATAAATTCATTTCTTTTTAAAGATATGTTTTTATACATTTTTAAAAAGTGAATTTCCAATGTTAATATTATTATGAAAATCTAACATAATTTATCTCCTCATTCGGAAATGAGTTTTATATAAAAATTATGTTTTCTAAAAATATATTCAAATTTTATTTAATATTATTATTTAAATTCATTTTTACTTAGGAAATTATTTTTTGTAAAAATATTTAATATAATCTTCAAGAATTTTTCCAGAAAAAACATTTGAACTTTAATAAAACTATTAATGAAATATGTTTCTAAAATTCCTGACATGAAATCAATTTTCCTCAATCATGATCATTATTTTAATTAATGAATAATTTGAAACCTGCCCCTTTTTTTTAGTGGAATGTATTTTTTTAAAATATGATTTATTATTTTTAAAAGTTATTTTAAAAGTGAAAGCATTTATTTCCTCAAGAATGTTCTTAATTTTTTTCAATATTATTTAAATTCATCAATGTGAACCTCAGTTTTTTTAGTTATTCCCATAAAGGGATATTTTATTTTTGACCCCATCCACATTATCTCTCTGCATGGATTATAAATTTCTCAAAGTGATCAATTTGGAACCCATTTAATTTCCCCGAGTTAATCATGTTTCAGAAAGACTATTATAGAATTCAATCCTCTTCTATTAGATAATCGTGATTCCAATATATTGTTTTGAAATCTGTTTATTTTACACGAGTTAATCTAATTTCAAAGAGATTATTATGGTACGTTTTTATCTTTCATTGGTTATTCCTGATTCAAATAGAATGTTATGGAACCCATTTAATTTCCATGGGTTAATCCGGATTCCAAAAGACTGATATGAAAAAAATTATTTTATATGGGGGAATCATTATTTTAATATATTTTTATTAAAATAGTTTCACTTCCCTAGTTAAATCAGGTTTAAAATATATTGTTATGAAACATGTTAATTTTACATCATTTATTCATGCATGGAAAATATTGAAGTGGAATCCATTTATTTTCCAATGATTAATGGTGTTTCAAAGATATTTTTATAGATCTGGTAAATTTTCTATAGTTGAATCATTCTTTAATGTGATTACTATGGAGACCATTTATTTTCTATGGTGTAATCATGTTTTAAAGAAATATTTTTTTGATGAGAATTATGATGAAAAGAATGATCTACGTACATTATTTAAGTTACATGGAAATTATATATGTTTGGTTCACCAAATATAGAATCATGTGAGCGTAATATAAGGTCTATAATGGGTGATCCCAAATAGAACTGGGTGAGGATGATATCGAAAAAAAGATGGTTTCATCCATAAAATAGAGGGTGAGAAAAATATATATTTGAAGATGGTTGTTCCTATGCAGAGATCCATGTATTGGGTAATTATTTTTCACTATTGAAATTTATATATGAAGTCAACTACATAGTTATTCCAATTGTAAGGGTTCTGTAGGGGATTCATTATTATGATATTATACGTTACCAATATGTTTTGTCTATAATTTATATGGGATTATAATTTATATTACGATCCTGATTAATATCTTACAGCTCAAGATTTATGATTCTAATGAATATTTATTTTATTAATAATTTTTACATATTTTAATGTTTTATGATCCATTTATTGATTTATAAGAATATTCATATATTTTACCTATTCACATGGATTATTTTATCAAATCCTCATTCACCAGTTATGGTAGATAATGGTATTAAATGTTTAATGCATATTCTTACATTTACGGACCAATTGTGCCAACCCATATTTTTTTCCTATGATATCAATTATAATGATAAATTTATTATTTCTAGTATGGTTCATATGGATGATACTGATGACCTAATATTGAATATTTAAAAATGTGTAGAGTGGGAATGAAACTCTCTTGAATTTTTTGGTGTTGGTAATGTAATAAATATTAATTACAATCCATAACTCAAAATGTAAAAGGTCCTTGATAATTTATGTGATATAATATTAATTTTTATATAGTATGTTTTGTATGGAGAAAATTGGGTCACCATCATCAGTATCAATTCATGAAATTTAATAATAATAATAATAATAATATTATGATATTAGGGAGTGATGTTTTTTCTGATCTTATATTAAGAGTACAATTCAATATATTGTTATCAGACCCATCATATGGAATATTGTATGCATGAGGTTTCCCACTATCTATAAGAATAAAAGTTAATTTACATTTAACTTTATCATTATCCTTCATATTTGGGAACTTGTTAGAATAATTATTATACTACATTTATTTGTAACATTCTAGTATGGTGATGCATTCTAGTGATCTTTCACTCCATTCACATCACGATCATACTTTTTATAATCACTTAATAAATCAATTACATGATGAAATTCTTTCCCAATGATAAATTTTTTTTGCAGTCCCATTCATGAAAATTTCTCCTTGTTTCCTTCAACACATTGAGCATGATAGAAAACACATTTTCATTTCTCCATGGGTTTTAGAGTTTCCATTGATTTCATAATTTATTTTCTTATTAAAAACCTAAAATATATGTTTAAACCCATGGTCCATTTCTAACAAGACATAAAATAAATGTTTTCCTCATAAACAATATTGTCTATCATTTACAACTACTTTAGATAATTTTTTTAATCCACTAACTAATTTATCAACCATAAATGCATGTCTGATAATAATACCAAAATAATATCTCATAGTTCATTAATATTCACATCATATATAGAAACAAATTTATAATCATTCTTCTTTGAAATAAGTTATAAATTTTCAATTTTTATGTAAATAATAAATTTAATGTACTTATTAAAATATATGTTCTTAAACTCATCATATTTTATAGACTATGTTTTTTTTCATGATTACTTGTAATCATGATTAGATATAACCCTTGACCATCTTCGCCTTACAGATGGTAGATAATCAAAATATATTTTTGATTTTCAAAATAATTTAAAATTGATAATATATTTTTGTTGGTTCTGATGTGTTTCTGAATAATTATTTCATAAGACTAACCACTGAATGAAGGGTTTCGTTGCCACATGAAGGACTCTACCAAATGATTTTCTATGCTTTTTTATTTTTCGATGTTTATCATGAATTATAGTTTCAGAAATTTGTTTGGGAATAGAAATTATATCCTTAATTCCATCTCCAAAAACATTTGTTTCCAATAAAGGATATTGATTTCATTTATTGATGCACTTCTCATTAATATTTTTATTTTGGGTTCAATCCATTTACTAAAATAAAAAATAAATTTTTAAGAATTAATAAACACTGAGGGATCTAAATAAACAAGAAAAATTACATATATGATGTCTGAAAAATTAAACCATCGTTTCAATTGATTTGAAATTATTCATAAACTATGTAATTCATTGTTGTTATCTATTCAAAAATTCATGATAGTACCCAATGAAATTTTTAATTAACTAATGAATATTCCCATAGAGTAAAAAACTTAGTGCATTGTGCTACCAAATTTTATATACCACGAATAATTCAGCTAATATTAGATAAACGTTTGTAAAGTTATTAAACCAATGTAAAACACTTATTAAACCAAATTAACATTTAGTATCTTTATAGGGATTTTCTTTCAAGTTAAGAAACATAATATATCCCTTACTAAAACATTAGAACAATATCCTAGACATAGTCTCATCACATAGGGTTTCACTAAATATTTCTCATCCTAATATAAAATTTATATCTAAACCATTCCTTAATACAATATATAGTGACCTAGGATTTTCATAAATAGATAATAAAACTTAACTGATTACTATTCAATACATTACATAATGGTCCACACTAGAATTATTTCGATATAGTTACCAAAGTTAAATATAAAGATAACCAATGGTATCATTAGTGACTATGTTATATGAGGATATGTTCTTTATATTTATATACCTTATTATCCATATCATAAAAAATACCATTCTCCATAATGTTTTGGGATTTTTTATAGATTAAATCGTTAGCTAGTATTCTTAGTAAGTGTAGACAAGGATAATATTAATATAAAATGTGGGTAAGGATATGGTAACTTGAGAATAAACATTGAAAAATATACCTTGCATATCAAAAACCATAAATATGATCCATTAATTAAATGTTGGTAGTTTGTATGACAAGAATCATAATGTAATCAATTAAAATTATTCATTAAAAAAATATTGGAATCACACACCGATTTTGGAATACATATAATCCAAGAAAATAATTTCTTTAGTAGTGAATGAATATTTAGAAAACTATCATAGCGGAATGGGCTAACGCCTCAATCAATCATATTATTGATGGTTAACTCCAAAGATGATTGTAGTATACATATTCCCTTACTGAACTAGGTTCAGGCCTCATTACACTCCTATTTATCTCGTGGGATATCAATTATTACCTAATTCAATGGAGGGATATATAGGTCTCTCCAATAACATAATGACAATAAATCATGCGTATTAAAAATGATCATAAAAAATGATCATATCAATATAAATTTATATAAATCCATTCCATAACCATTTCATCATATTATAATTTATGGGAATGAATTAGGTTTCATACTCATTTCATCATTTCATCATAGAATAACCAATGAAAAATAAGTAGGTTTTGTTTTCATTTTATCATATTGTAATCCATCGAAGAGTGTTGAGTTTCGTTTCATCATGTCATCATGGGTGTAATATATTCATAGAACGAAAAATAGTAGTATCCTTGGTTTATATCCCCTATTAATAATATTTATTATCAAAATATTTCATATTTTATGGAAAATTATTTTGAATGAACACTTGGAATATTGTTTTGGGAAACAATAATTTCCCATATAAATATCAATTTGAAAAATATAAAAAACAAAAAAATTTAAAAATAGTTTACTCAGATATTTTCAAAATATAAAATAAATTAATCCCTAAAAAATTGAATCATAATGAAAAAATAAAAAATATTTAATTTTTTACATTTTAAAAAAAAATCCATTATCATTTTAATTAAAATTATAGTAGTAAATAATTTAGAAAATAACGATATGTTTCCATTAAAAAAAATTTAGAAAAAAAATTAAAAATTGGTCAAGATTTATTTAAATAATAATTGGATATTTATAAAATCACACTTTATTACCTTTTTGTAAAGCAAGGATGTGTTTGTAAAAGGATTTTTGCTTGGAGAGGGAAATAACAACAATTTGTATTAAAATCATTTTTAATATATTTTGTAATAATTAAAGGAAAATGAAAGGAACACATGTATTTTCGTTACATATCAATAATAAAATAAATTTCATATTATTCATGAGATATAAATCATGATATTTTATCATTGGAATCATAAACATAAAGAATCCTCATAATATATGAGATTATAACATCAAACCCAAAACACTTTGGTAATTGTTTTATCATAATACAAAATAAATAATGACAAAAAAAGAAAAATAAATATCAGTAATATAATGATATTAGTGATATATTATTTCAAAGTGTTAGTATGTACACATCCTAAATGTTTATTTGATCATAACATCACTTGAGTCTCAAAGAAGAAAAGTTGAGATAAGAAATCCCTTACATATGTCTCGAAATCATTCATACCAGTTCATACCTAAATTATAATAAATATATGTTTATCATATATATATTAGAGAAACATAAATAAATAAATATATATATATATATATATTATTTACTTATAACCTTTTATGGCCAATTTATTAATAATTCCATGTTAAAAATGATGTTTCGCATACCAATTATTTTTCTTTTCAAGAATGTAATGGTTATTGTAGTATAGAACCATTCTCCTTTATAATGTTACCATAATCTTCATAATTATATCCATGATATATCTAAATTTTAAATTAATATTATATGTATTTATATTAATCCATTAATGTTATAGATTAAAAATTAATTACACTCTTTTTGGAGACAGTAGGCCATACATACGCTAGAACATTGTTTCCATTTTTCTCAATGGATGAAACATAATAAAAATAAATAAAATATTAATTTCAAATATTCAATTTTTTATCTTATATATACCATATTTTCATTACACTAAACTATAATACCTTCCTTGTAAACCATTTTTAAATAAAAAATCAATTCGCTTCAATAGGTGGATGTCATTCGTACAAATGAGAAAAATTGTAGTATTCCCATGAATGGAAAATAAGAAATAATATGATATATTATAATTCAAGAAATATAATTATGTCATAATTAACATATAAAAAAGTTAAATACATCATTATATCCTTTCATTAGAGGTTTTCATGGAAAAAAATACATTGTTTTGAGAGGCGTAAGTCTGTTGTACACAACATCAATAGTTTGGAATAGAATTTAATAAATGAGGGAATATATATAAGTTATTAAATTAACATAATAACATCTAAATATGTGGTATTGTTTCTTCACTATATAAAAACAAATTTATTATAATTTAATTTTGTGTAAGAATAAATATATAAAAAACACATTTTTAGAAATATCACATATGCTCTGGAGATCATAATTATGTTTAAACCTATATATGTTTTAGTATGGTTTAATTAAAAAAAAATAGATTATATGATTTGATTAAATATGTAGGAATTGGTTTTGGAATGTTTTTTTAAATATAAAGAGGTTTGAAAAGCGAGTAAGTGAAGAGAGTGGGTAGATAGTTATAAGTGGGGGAGAGGACAGAGATGTAATAATTGAAATAAATAAACTGTACCCATGTTTTTCATATACCAAAATGATCTAAAAGGGATAATTATATAACATTATAGGCAACAATGTTGAAATATTTTCATAATAGAGGAATTCTATATGTTTCATGGTAATTGTACACCTTATCTAATAAATTTAATCCCTCATAAACCAATTTTAACATTTACTGTGATAATTAATTTTTTCTATTTATATTTGACATTATTATTAAATATTAAATATAAGAATTTTATAATATTAATTATTATTATTTAAAATTAAAAATCAATTTTTAAAAATTCCACTCTTGGTACTATAAATATTTAATTTACAATTAAACCAATAAACATGATGTAAATAAAGTTGGTTTCCAAAGATAAAATCACCAACAGAATAAAATGTTTTTATATTTAAATTAAATATTATCATGATTATAATGAAAAAATGGATTAATAAATTAATAAAACAAGTATGATTACATTAAAGAATATTTAAAATGAATTTGGAATATTTTTATTGCGTAAAAAAGGAGTAATATTAACAAATACTAGTATTTATCACTGTTCGATAAGAATTTTATCTTAAAAAATATTCAATACATCACTCTAAAATAATGTTGATATGTAGATTTAAAATATGAAATTTTTTTCATAGATTAATTTAACATAGACAATAAATTTAAATTATATTAATTCTAAATAGAATTTAATTAAAACAATTTTTAAGAATATAATATTTTTAATACATATTAATACTTTGCTAAAAATTAATTACTTTAAAAAAATCTATTTTATTTATATAAAACCCTTTATAAATATTATTTACAATTTTATTATTACTAATTAAACCACTATTTTTAATTTATATGTTTTATTGTTCTTGTATAAATAATAATAATAGTAATATATTGTGGTTGATTAAAAAATCATTGTTGAATGTAACTGATGAACTAAAGTACATTAAATTTATTAGATAAATTAGATAAAATCTTAAGGAGTTAAATATATGGAAGGATTTTATGTTCATAATATGTTAACATTTATTGTTTAATTTCTTCTGTGTGGGTAACATTGGAATTATCTATCCCAATACCCAAATGTGTCTATTAAATCCAAGACCATGGAAGGAAATAATGCATGAAAATAATTTTTGTGTTAGTATTAAAGAGATTATCTATTATAATTAATGAAATATATTGTATAATTTTTATATAAATGAAATTAGTTGTATAAGATTCATGAAACATCTTATTAGTCCTCAATTATATAATATATATATGGATTTTGAAATAGATGTTGAATGATATCGATAATCAGAAACATGAGGTAAGGTAATTATGATTAGTTTGTTCAAATAGTGGATATTAATTAATTATATAAATGATATATTAATTATTTCGATGAATATATTTAATTATATGATCAATTTATTTATGGAATATTTTACGAGGATGATTATATTATTTATTTGTGGAAATATTATTTGATTTTATTTGAGGAAATAAGATTGTGTTAATTTTTTAAATAATATATGTTTAATGTTTTGTTAACATAACAGTTATGGGTATCATCATAGGTATGTACATTAAAGTTTGATTATAAGTTCGAAGTTATTGGTACCCAATTTGAGGGATGGAGTGATGGGGTTCTGAGGTGATTTTAATCATTTAGTGAGTTATACGAATACAATCCTACTGGGGTCGAAATAACATTTTGGGATAGTCTATGATTTGATCATAAGATAATTATTTCTTAATAGATATTTTTATATAAATAATATTTATTTTTGAATGTTGATATATTCACAACGTGATACTCATAAAGATACTTATGGTCAAGCTAAGGATTTCCATTCTAGATAGTATCTAAATTTAATTCATGATATTTTGGTAATAATCACTACATTATAATGTTACATGTTGATTTATTATGGTGATTAATGTTATTTTTTCAATGTCATCATTAGTTTGAGGTATCTGTTACATTTAGATTTAATATGTGGTTTAACAAAAATTATTATTTTAGAAGAATGAAATTATTTTTTTGGGCTACATGTTAAATGTTATGTGATCTCCCTCATAGTTTATAATTTCATTAATGTTGAGGGTATTTACTATTATTGGGATATGGGTTATTTTTCAATTATTAATTTCAAAACATTGGTGTTATTTTGGAAAATTTTACATAAAATTTATTATTTCTTTATAAGAAGATTTATTCATTTTTCATATAATCAAACATTGTGTTAATAATTTCTATTTTATATAATAATTTAAGATAAGATGAAAATATTTTTATCCCTTTTTACATTATGTAATCCATTATATGCTTATTTTAGTGAATTATTCATGAAATATTTATCTTTCTAACAAATCATTTATAAAAAAATATGATATTTTGGTGGATATTAATTATACGATGAAATTCCATATTTCAAGATAGTATGTATCCACATGTTTTCAATTTAGATGTTAATAAATTTCCTCAACTCAAAGAGAATTATCATGTTAAAAATAATTTTTTTGTTATATTAATTCCACATGAATCTATAAACGTTATACAATGTATTGATTATTTTTTTAGGTCATTAGCATTTTAATTCTCTTTTAATAAAAGGGATAAATGGGTCACTACTATTATCCATCATTATTTGGTCATTTATTTTTTCTTCATGTTTAGGTATTAATATCCCAATAATTTTATCTTATATTAAAACCTATTTATGTGTTCTTCTATATTACATTTGTATATAACATTCCCTATATTAAGAGGAATTATTATTAAAACTTTTTAAGATATTGATTTTATAAAATATATTTTCAAATTTCAAACCCTTGATTACCATTCCCAATTTCAAAAAGTTAGGAAATAATTTATTAATGTTTAGATAATGTGTCACCCTATGAATAAAAAAATATATTCGATGTAATATACAACATGAACCAGTGAGGTTATATTTGATTCTTGGGATCATTCTTAAATTATTGATTTTTTATTTTAATAGTGAAAAATACGGATTTTATTGAACAATATAATTATGTTTCCTTAATTTAAAAGAACATATTTTTTGAAATGACGTAAAAGAATAATTAGTTATTTTATATTATGAAAAATACAATTATTCATATTAAATCAATATATTTATAAATTCGGTATAATAGTAATTTTATACATAAATGTATTTTTTTAAAAAGTAAATTTTGTTGCATTTAAAATTCTATAATAAATAATTTTTTAAAAATTATATATATTTAATCATGGACAATGGGTACCATATTTTTCATCTGGAGGTTCAGATTTTTTAAATTGGACCCCTTTATTTTGGAACACTATGAATTGTAAACATGGTAAATGATTGTCACATCATTTAGGGTACAATGGGTAAATTAGTGTTAAATCTGTGATATAAGGATACAAAATCTCCCCCAAACATTAAAATACCCAATTATGACGGCTTATTCTTGTAATTTCTAGTTAATTATATAATATATGTCCACTTGGTTATGATTTTCATTTTTTTTCATTTATATAAATTTATGTAATTAATTAATACACAATGTCACTCTCTCGAAGTTCAAATCACTAAAATTTATACACATGAATAAAAAGAAGATGTGTACTATTATAAAGGTTTACTTTTAATATTTATTAATTTTTATTTCAGAGTAATATATTTCAAAATTTTAGTCATTAAATAATCTATTCAAATCCTTCCACAAGCAGAATATAGTATTTATTAAATTAAATGACAAATAAAATAAACAAATAAACAAAATTAATAGTGTCACGACCTGTCCCAAAGAGCCCATGTTGTGACAACCCCAAGCCCACCTCTTAAATCCAATGGGATTGTGACTAGCATCGAAGGCGTCAACCTGCAATTGGGAGGCATTTTCCTGAGTAACGCTATTCAAAAACACTCCGAACCAAGTCCCAAAAACAAAAACGGGAAAACAAGTATTCTAAAACATGTGATGAGTACAAGTACCACTGAAAACAAGTGGGATAGAATAAAAACCCAAAAAATAATTGAAAACTAAAAAGTAAAAAATGGAATTGGGTAGACATCTGTTGAAAAACACACCTGATGGTAATAGTAGTGTTGCTACTAGATATTGATGTAGTAAGTTATGTCTACATAATACTACTAGGCCCTTCCTGGTCCTAGGTCACCATGTCCTCCATCAATGATGTGATCTTCTACACTAGATAGAACATTCATGGGAAGAGCTTGTGTAGGTGTGAGTAACAATGTACTCAGTAGGGGACCCCAAATCACAAAAAAAACACCAAAAATATATCCTCAAAGAAAATAATGAGTCACAAGAATGAAGAAAGAGAAAAAGAACAATATAGCTCACACTAGGTATACATCTACGGTAGTGATAAAAGAATCACTAGTCACATTTATGAACACCTCTGCTGGTGGAGAACTCCTCTACTATCAGTACAGTGGGTCTTCCGGGTCACATAGAAGCTGTACCCCAATAACCTTGGACTAGTGAGGTATAAATCGCGATCACGTACCATGGGTCTAACGAGTCACGTAGTCTCACTCCCACCGTGGGTGTGCAATGTCACATAGAGGTTATTCACACCTTTTCCAACTAAGATACTCCTCCCCATCGCGTACTGTTTGTCTTCCAAGTAACAATGTATTTCTCCCACTGTGGGAATGAAAAGGTACAAAATGGTTCTCCCAACAAGACCATAATTGAGTCACACAGAGTCTCTTGTTAGCAGTCTTTAGGTGTCAGCCAATCATAGGGTTCCGTACATAGCACGCATGGGGGAAACAATTATCATTCCATTCATCACATCCCAAATTCAATGAAATATCTATATATCTTCCCAAAATATATGACTTGTTTAGAGAGTCCCAACACTATAAATATATCATCAATAAGACTCCCAATTTCCATGTTATTAGAGTATTTTTAATCATAGGCTAGCTGCATTGAGCCCATTCTCACCATGTTAGACCAACTCAAAAAACCAAGCTCAGGGATCCCATGTTCCACTGTTTGATTAAGTTGACCCGACCTGACTTGGTTCGCGTCTGGTTATGTCCGGTCCGTCCTTGTAAATGGGACAGCCTTAATGGGCCTCGCTGAACCCATTCCAGTTTGGCCGAGGGTCCAGCCCACTGGGTCACCTGGTGACCCAATCTCGTTCAGCGACCTGGTCTCATTTGGTCTAACCCAAAGATTGATGATCTAGCCTATCGGTGGAAGTATTAACTATTGGATGGGGGTGCAGACCGCTACATGAAGCCTATTTTCACATGCAGCTGGTGGTGTGCGCCTGGGATGCGGTAGGCACTGCTAATTCCCCTCATCTATACACATGTGACCTGCAAGGATTGGGCCGCTCCTCCAACGTGATGCATGGTTGATGAGACATCCAGTTTCTGCTATAGACAAAGGGCCGTGACATCCCTTCTACTATGGTCGAGCGACCGCAACTCGCCAGGTCACTCAAGTGGCTCGGAGGTGAGTCACCACCTTCACATGGCACCGGTTGGGGTCCCTCCTCCATGCCATTTTGGCCTCCTACCTATGTGTCATGCTGATGGGTGTGCTTCCTCACTCCTCCCATGGAAGCTACCGCAGGCCACCGCTGCACTGGCGCATCAGTAGTTTCTTCTGCAGGACACCAGAGTTTCTCCGGTGGTCCATTTCTCGATCTATCTGCGGGCTCTGTAGGGTGTCACTGTCACCCCGATGGTATTAGATGTGACTTGACACCATCTTAGAGAATATGTTCACAATTTTTTCACATGGAGAGGTGCTCAGGCCATAATCATGTTAGACCGCACCCAGCACATTAGATATTCTAAAACCCGGGGGGTGTTTGGGAAATATGATCTATCCATGATAATTCTATCCCAATGTTGAACCCCAAAAAGAGTACACTTCCACAAGGATGAGAGAGCCACAGAACAACTTATTCATGGGATGATCCATGATCATCATTTAGAAATATGGGAAGGGGAAGACATAAAAATAAAACCCCACCCTTATTGATGTTATTTGTCATAACACTTAATCCATGAAGGTCCAAAAGGTTGATGGTGTTTGTTGTTCATTGAGGTATGCCTTTGTTGATTACAACCCGCTGGTGTTCATTGTTTTTTGATGGGGAGGAAATATTTGTGAGGTTCTTCAAAGAATCCACACATTTTAAACCTTGATCCACCAATGTATCAAAATTTTGAAACGAAAACACGTCACAACGTTTCTATTACACTGCGTCGTCGCGCCATGAAAATGTTTCAATTATGAAATAGTTTATCTGTTACGTATCCTTAAAGAATAATTTAACTATGTGTAAATGATATATTAATGAGATCCATTAATGTTCTTATTCTCCATACTTCATTGTCGTCGTACCGCCACTCTTTGGTGATAAAAGACATAAAATAACTTTTAAAGATAATTTATTTTTAAAATGTATAAAAATAAACTTTTCCATTCAGCCCATAACGGCTGATGTTAAGTATATTATAAGAAAATTTTGGCATTCGGAGTTCAATATTTCCCTAAAATATTTGATATGATCACCCATTCAAAATTTAGAAAAACCCACTTGCATGTTTTCTGAACATACTATAAAAAAGATTAAAATTATGTTCTGGGAACACCGGTCCTCAGAATCATGTGATGTCAGAGTGTGTAGTCTCAATAAAATTCCATATATTTTTAGAAAAATTACATAAAATTTTTGAGACATTAGACTCTTCCCACCATAGGTCGTTATATCCCTAAAATCTAAAATAGGGAATAATCAAACAAATGGTTATACTGAGCATGATTCTAAGCCTCATGATTCCATGTGCTCTCTTGGAGAATCATGTACTGCCACCGAACATGCATCCGAAGAATATACTTCTATGTAGTTCCCGCTCCTATTGATCCTCTATCTCCACCAGAATCATCGTAAACGTCTCCCCATCATTAATGTCTAGCTCTCCATAGTCGACGACATGTGATGGATCACGCGTGTATCTCCTTGTATGAGACCCGTGGAAAACATTTTACACTCGGTCCATCTGAGAGAGATTTTCTAGTTGATATTCCACTTCACAAACTCTTATCAAGATTTGAAAAGATCTGATGAACCTCGGAGAGAGCTTGCTGCTTCGGCCAAATCTCTCCAATCCCTGTTCGGGTGATACCCAATGAACCCATGGTCTCCCACCTCAATCTAAAAGGGTTCCCACATCTTATTAGCATATTATTTGTTTCTTCTTTGTGCAGTCCTATTATGCTCTTAGATTACTTTAACCTTCTCAGTGGTAACTTATAACAGCTCTTGACCGATGAGTGATGACTCCCCTAGGTTAGTCCAGCATAGGGGTGATCTACAAAGCTTCTCATACATGGCCTCAAATATTTCCATGAAAATGTTGTAGTAATAACTGTTTTTAGGGAAATTACACCACTAGATGTTGGTCCTCCAATCTAAGACCAAAATTCAGCAGACAAGCATGAAGCATGTCCCCTATGGTCTGTATTTTCCTCTCGGTCTGACCATCTATCTGGGGATGGAAGGCCGTGCACAAGCAATGCTGGATCCTGAACTCCTCTAAAAATCCCTTCCACCACCGTGATATAAATCATGCATTACATTCTGATATGATCATCGATTGAACTCTAGGGAGTCGCAGTATCTCCTGGGCATAGAGGCGGCCTAATCCCTCTATTGGTCCCTACTGTTATATGGGTAAGAAGTGGCCCAACATAGTGAGTTGGTCAAAGATCACCCAGATAGAATAAGGACCTCTAGATATATGTGGTAGACCTATAACAATGTTCATCAAGATACCATCCCATTTCAACTCTGAAACCTCATGTGAATGAGCCAAACCTATAAGAACTTGATGCTCGAACTTTAATTGATGACAAGTGAGGCATTGTGAGATAAACGTGACCACTTATTTCTTCATTCCTGGCCACCAGTACTGATGTCATAGGTCCTGATACATCTTCTCCACTATAGGATATACCACCAAAGGGGATGTATGAAACTCACTAAACACATCCCCCCTCAATTCTACTAGTACAATGGTGTGCCTTTGAAAAGGATAATGTGCTCTCCACCTATCGAATTTCCATCATGAGCGTGCCCTAAGGATAACTGAGCACGTCATGCCTCACAGTCAAAATCCACCAGTAGTGACTCCCTGACTCACTGTACGAGTGGGGGAGTATGATTTATCAAATGAAGGTAAGATACTCCATCACTATCCATGAAGGATATCTGCTTCGCGGCTAGCTCCTCTTGTCTCACTCAACATCTGGATACCCTTCCTCCCACAATGCGTGTCTGGTACCATTTTCACCTTAAAATGAGTATAGACTATATAACATTCATAGTCCTAGAGTAGTGCTATCCATCACTGATTTCTCAGGTTCATGTACATCTAGGGAAATTTATTCTTGAGACTCTTGTTGTTGGAGTAAACTGTAAACTACTCACCACCAAGTAGTGTCGCCACATATTCAATAAAAAGACCACTGATGCTAACTAAAGGCTATTGGTCGCGAAGTTCTACTCATGACTCCTTAACTAGTGTGAGACATAGACGATCAGAGCTCACTCCTGAATCAAAACACAACCTAGACCGATTCCTAGTGTGTCGCGAAAAACTACATACTAAATTCCCTCCTCTGGTAGACACATGATGGGGGGAACTAGTTAGTCTCTGCATCATCTCCTGGAAACTTTGATGACATTTCTCCATACACACGTAGGGTTTCCCATCCTTTTCAAAGCCGATAAGGGTTTTTCCACTCTAGAAAGTTTTGTACAAACCTCTTATAGTAACTAGCCAATCCTAAGAAGTTATGAATCTCAGTCATGCCCTAGGTAGATCCCAAGAGATCAATCCCTCTATCTTCTCCAGATCCATGATAACTCAAACCTCCGAGATAACATGACTTATAAAGTGGACCTCATGAATCCAAAACTTCCACTTTGAGATCTTACCATAAAGTCGGTGCCCTCAAAGTGTATCCCGGACTATCCACATGTTTGTAGCATGCTCCTTCTCTGACATCGAGTACACCAAGATGTCGTCAATGATGACCCTGAAAAACATGTCAAGGAAAGGCTGGAGAATCATGTTCATGAGTTCCATGAATACTTATGAGGCATTTTTCAGGCCAAAATTCATAACCATGAACTCATAGTGGCCATACCGACACCTTAAGGTTGTCTTTAGTATGCTCTCATCCAATACCAGAAGATGGTGAGAGAATGATCTGATTTATTTCTAGGAGAACCATCTCACTCCCTTCAGTTGATCAAAGAGGTCATCATTTCTGAGCATTGGATACATGTTCTTCACAGTCACCTAGTTCAGGTGCTATAAGTCCATGCACGACCTTAAACACCTATATGCCTTCTTGGAAAACAACCCTATGGAAACCCATAAAGAAATGATGTGACATACAAACACTATCTCTTGCAAGTCCTCTAGCTGTAACCTCCACTCATGAAGCTCCACGGGAGCCATCTGATATAACAGTGTGGATTGTGATACCTACCCTGGTTAGAGGTCAATGAAAAAGTCTTCCTCTCTACGATGATGTAGTCCTGGAACATCCCCAGGAAAAAACATCCTTGTACTCATCCACCATTACCTGAATGCTTGGACTCCTCTCATCCACTGCACCAAGGGTGAGGCTAGCCAACTTGTGAGTGATCAGTTACGCCCTTCTTTGATAATGACTTTCCTATGATTCAAAGGATTTCTTCTCATCATTGAAGGAAAACATGGTCCCATATCCGCAGACACATCACACTACATGCCTAAAAAAGTTAATCTGAGCATGGACTCTGGATATCTAGTCCATACCCAAGATGACATCGTAAGGTATCGACGTCGCTACTAGGAGATCATAGCCAATGCCATCGCCACCTTGAGTAACCTCACACTGCCGACACCAGTATGTAATCCTCGAATCCCATACTATTGGTGTACATTCCTTATGGATGGAGGCAATGGCTCCGCCATAATAACTGAGTTCTAAACGAGAGTCGTGGAAAAGAATGTATGACAAGTACATGTGTCTAAAAAACAACATATATAGAGTAGATGACACATATCATACCTCATATCATCTCCTGAGTTTCGTGGTCACAAGACACTATTGCCTAAAGCTATGCTTTCCCATGTCTTCTTAATCTATGAGGTTGGGGTGGACCAAATGGAAGTGGTGTCTATAGTACCCAAACTATCACTCACTAGATACTACTTGACATGCTCCCCTGTCACATCCACTGCACTACAAACCTCCTCACTCGAACCTATTCCTCTGTCTCGGAGAACCCTATAACTTTTATCTATAATCTACATGGTGGGTCAGTTAGTCACATGACATATGACACATCCCACTGCACGTGACGCAATTCCAAGATCCCAGATGACTCTGTCTGGTCTGGGATCCCCACACCACTGACCCTGAGTCCTACGGTAGGCCCTTGAAAGACGTGGCCCACATGGGCCCTTGTGTCTTCTGTTTGCTTATTGCTAAAGACTCCACCTCCTAGGGTCTATTGGTAGCTTTGGGTATCGGAACCTGCTCAACCAAGATTATCTCCACAAGAGGGGATCTCTCTAATACACCATAATTAGTGGGGATGCTAAGAGACACCATCGATGCCCTGATCTCAGGTATGAGTTCTTGCTCAGTGGTACGGGCCCTGAAGAAAGGGTCTTATACCATGTCTGTGGAGTAACGAGATATGTATGTAAACCTCACAGAGTACATAGACCCTAATGGGATGCCCTTCTACAGGTGAAGAAGCTCTTGGATGCGAAGATAGTGGAAAGTCACATGGGAGTACTCCTATAAGAAAAGCCTCTTGAAGTCACCCATAAAGATGGATGCCTCATTATGAGTCTAAATCATTACAATCCATCATATCCCTACCGAGTCTTGAAGAAGAATCATAGATAAGATCACCATATGGTCAAGAGGTGTCCTCACTAAGAAGTATTCCCACGTCACTACCTTCATCCAGTCCTAAGAAACATGAGGAAATGTCTCTCCCCTAAACAATGGATGTCACAAACTGTGGAACTCGTTCTAGGCATTGATCCTACATTCATCCTCTACATGTACCACTTGTAGTAACAGTTGATCAATGGCTACTGGAAAACACTATTACACCTCCCAGTGGGGGAACCTCTAGCATTGGTCCTAGAACCAATTCCTCATCAATATGTGGGTTATCCACACAATCATGTATCGTGATGCTGGCTGATCACCCACGTGGAGGCATACTTATATAGAAGAATATGTACCACATTCAGAAGGTTATATATGGTGTGCTGACTCATATTAAAAAAGAACATAAGGGGAAACATATTCAAATAGTGTTTTCATGTTTGGAGTTGAAAATCAGAGTTCAATGTCCTAGTGTATGGATATGTTAGCCACCACACCAAATCTAGACACCATAGAATCTGAAATTCAAACTCAAATCACTTAACACTTTTTTCCCAAAAACAAATCCATAGACTCCCAGTAGTAGATGTGGAACCGACATCCCACTGATACCACTTTATCATGACACATCCCCTAGGGCCCATGTCATGACTATCACAAGCCTACCTCCCGAAGGCCAGGGGTTGGAGACTAGCGTCATTGGAGTGAACCCGAAAGTGGGAGGAATTTTCATGAGTACATGTACACACACACAGACACCCAACAACATCTAAAAACTGATAGAGAAACAAGCATACTAAAACAAGTGATGAGTAAAAGTATAACTAAAAACAACTGGGATAGAATACAAAACCAAGAAAAAGAACTTAAAACAATAATGTACAAAGGGAATCATGAAGCCATCTATTTAAAACCCCACCAAATGGTAAGAGTATTATAGCTACAGGAAACCATTTTAGTGCATCTTATTCCCCTGATCTTACTAGGACCCACCTAGTCCAAGGACACCAAGTCCCCTATTTAAGGGTCGGTCATCTGCACCAGACACAACAAGTTTGGGCGATGTTCGTTCCAGGGTGAGTAAAAAAATTCTCAGTAGGGGATACTAAAACCCATAGAAATTCCACAAATAAATCCTCAAATAAAATCATGAAATATAATCATGACTCACATGAAATAAGAACAACAAATATCACACCAATTATACATCTTGGGTAGTGATACATGAATCATCAGTCACATTAATGAACACATCTACTAGTGGGGAACTCCTCTAGTTTGAGTACAATGATCATGATAGGTGACAAAAAAGTATCATCCACTAACCATGGATTTCTGAGATACACCACCCCATCACGTAACATGGGTTTGCTAAGTCACACAGTCTCGCTCCCACCGTGGGCCTACAAAGTCATAGAGAGATGCTTCCCACCATGACCAACTGAGGTCCTCCTCCCCATCATGTACCATGGGTATAACAAGTCAAAGTGTCACAATACCTCTATAGGGATGCAATTTCACATAGAGGTTCTTCCCACTATTCCGCAGTCTAGTAACATAGAGTTTATTGTCAGTAGTTTTCAGGCCTCAGCCAACCATTGGGCTCTATACGTAGCATGCTCGACAGAATAGTACCTCAAGCCATTTTTCGTATCTCAAATTCAATGTTGGTATTCATAGAGAATACCAAAATATTCACCTCATCGATAGGGTCCAAAACCGCAAACAGCTTGTTGATTGGAGTTTGTATGTTTTTATGGTTTTAGTAATCCGGGGTCGGTTGCCTATGGGCCTAGTCTGACCCGGTCAGACTCCGTCAGACTGACCCAACCAACCCAGATCGGGGGTCCCACATACAATGGTTTGATTAGACTAACCCAAAATAACCTATTTCAGGTTAGGGTAGGTTCATTCTGTCATGAAAAGTGGGCCAAGCCCAATTGGTCTCACTGGACCTGGCCATGTTTGTCAGAGGGTCCAACCTGCATGGTTTTCCCTGACGACTAGATCTCGTATGGTCCACCATGAAGGGTGCAGGTTTGGATTTCCATTGTGGGTCTATCCCACTGGGTATAGATCCATACTTTGGTTGTGGGTATAGCTAAATGGGAGCGGGACCATCTCTGCCCGCTGGCTAGGGGTGCGGCCCGACAACAGAAGATTCATCGCATGTTCGGCTGGTGGTGTCTGCTCGGGACACTACGACCGTCGTCGCATCCCCTTATCTGTCCAAAGATGGCCAGAAAAGCGTGAGACACTCCTCCTACAAGGCCCATTCTTAGCTCTGTATCTAGCACCTAGCACGGCCGACGGTCCGCGACCACCCCTCTATCGAGGTCGAGCGACAGTGGCTTCCCGGGTCGCATAGGCGGCTCGGACGAGGGTCACTGCCTCCATGCGATGATTGTCGGCGCCGATCCTCCATGCCACCATAGATAGCTGGATATGGCCTCATTCCAGTATCGTTTCACTCTGCATAACATAATATTTTCTCCAATGGTTTTTTTGTCAATCTGCATGCACATACAGGCTCCATAGGATATCACTGCACCACAATGGTCTCTAATACACCTTTCCACCATATTGGACAATCCGTTCACAATGAGTGCACATTAGGAGGGGCTCGATCCTTATACATGTCGGACCATAAGCTCTGTATTATATTTTTTAAAACCAGGTGGATTATTGGGTATGATGTTCAATCCATGATAATTCAGTCCTGATGTTGATTCCCAAAGAGAGTACCCTCCCGTAAGAAAAAGCGACCCATAGATCGACCTATTATTTGGTTGATCTGCATTAATCATTTAGAAATAAATGATTGGGATAAATTCAAAATACATCCCCTACCTAGTTGATATTATTTTACATAGAGCATCATCATCGAGGGTCCAACAGGTCAATGGTGTTCGTTGTTCGTCGAGGTACGTCGATGTCAATGACTTCTCTCTAGAGTTCGTCATTATTTATTGGGGTGGAAATCTATCAGAGGTTCCTCAGAGAATACTCACTATTTAATACTTTTCCAACCAACTTCTCAAAATATTAAAAAGAAAACACATCATAGTGTTTCTTTTATGCTGCGATGTAGTGTCGTTACGTTGTTTCATTTTGGAATCATCATTTTTATTACACATTATTAAAGCGTCGTTACGTTGTGTGTTAATAAGACTTTATTGAGCTCTACAAAGGATCCTTGTCAAAAACTCGTTACTATACCACAACATCTTTGTATCGCAGCTTGTCGGTGAGAAAATAAAAAAAATAACATTCCAAAGTTATATTTTTTTCAAAATGTCTACAAATTAACTTTTTCATTCCGCCCTTACCGATTGATGTTATGTCCTTTCTAGGAGATTCCCGGCATTCTGAGTACAATTGTGCCCTTATTTTTTTTATCTAAGGAACAATTCAAAATTTATAAAAACCTACTCCAAAATTTACTAAACGTACCTTAAAAAATCAGAATTCCATTCTGGGCACATGGGAAATCGGACTCACATATCGTCAGAGCTTATAGTCTCGAAACAATCCCATATAATTTTAAAAAATAATTACATGGAAATTATGTGACATTACAATAAGTTATAAAATTGGGGTGAATTATTATATTACATGAATTATTTATATAATAATAACTAGTTTCATATGTTATAAATGAATAGGTTATACTTAATTTTTTTCTTGATTTTTTCCATGACATATTATTTTAAAACATATTAAAATGTAATTAATAGTCATTTATTAGAATAATATATTATTAAATAAATATAAATCGTAAAAATCCAAAAATATGAAATGTTGGATGAGTAATGGATTACAATTTCATACCTTCATAACTTATGAACCAATTTTTCTATATAAGTAATATTTTAACCCATTAATGTTTATAATTCATTTCCATGAATAGGAATAAATTGGATAAAAATGATATTAAATGTAATGATATGGTTTAAAATGAAAAAAAACCTAAAAAATATTTATTGTATGGTGATATATAAATAATATCCTATTTTATTTATGTATATAACCATTTTGAATATTTTACCCAGATAGTTTATTAATTAGGTTTCGATATTTTTAGAAATTCGAAGTTTCCACTCCCACTCCCTTATGAATGGACACCTCTTTCAGTCTTTCTTCACACCACATTTAGCCATCTTTCTCAACCAAACAATATACATTAAATTTTGTATCTTCCATATCCACTATATTTAGGTTTTATACTTTTTAAATTTCCATTCCAATGGTAATTGAAATTAATTTAAGTGAATTATACTAAAGAAGAGGAAATAATCTCTATCAACACATTAAAATTTCATTCTTCTTCTACTGCCACAAAATTTATTATGTCCAAACTAAATTAATAACTCCAATATCATTGATATACTATTATGTATTTAGGTTTAATGGAAAAATAGTTTTTATCTATTCAACCCTATACAAAATGGAAACATCCCTCATGTGTATGTACAACTTACCATCTCCCAAAATTAATTCCAATAATCTTTCTTCACAACATTAAATTGTTGGCTTTAAAAATGGTAAAAAAATATATTATATTTATGAAATAATTGTTATTCTGTATCTATAACTTAATATATACCTTCCACCTTCCAATTAATTGAAAAAAATATGACACTACTCTTATATATGTTTAGAATAACACCTCAAGGAAGTCATGTTTTCTGTTTATCATTTTTTATTTATATGGATTGTAATAAGGAAGAGTTTTATTAATATATAATATATGTTAGATATAATAATTATTTCTTAATGGTTAATTATATAAGTTTATTTAGTTTTATATATCAAACAGAGACAACAACATTTATGCGTTTGTATGGCCTACCGACTCCATGAATAGTGTTATTCATATTTTTATTTATACTTATTATTATTGATTATAATTAAAAAAATAATGAATAAATATTATTTTAATATGTTCATTAAAAA
Source organism: Viscum album (assembly GCA_963277665.1). Taxonomy (NCBI): domain Eukaryota; kingdom Viridiplantae; phylum Streptophyta; class Magnoliopsida; order Santalales; family Viscaceae; genus Viscum; species Viscum album. The sequence goes on from OY728119.1 coordinate 652,242,654, forward strand.
TATATATTTTATTTAACCATGATCAATGTATAAGGACCAAAACTACTAAACAAAATCATATATGAAAAATGAATCATTCATCATCTGAAGAAGTTATTTTAATTAATATTTGGTAACATAGGTTTATAATGTTTTTATGTAAATAATATATGTCAAGATATACATGATTATGGTTTTTTGATAATTTAAAATAAATATTTAATTATTGTATCAAATGATCAAACAAAAATGAAGGATGTCAGATCTGACATTAGGGTTTCTTATCTCACTTTTTTTTCTATGAGATATATTCAATATTAACCAATTATTTAATACACATGATTTATATAATTAATATTTCATTATATATATATTTATTCTCTTATATTGATGATATTTAACGTTTCGTTTTATGTCATCTCTTTCATGGTGTAATTATTCTACTGTAACCAAAACTATAAGGGTCTATTTTCTAATCTCATCATTATTTGAGGATGTTTATGTTTAGGTATTCTTATGGGGAACTATGTGAACAATATTTTTTTTAATATATTTTATTATACTCCTTAAAATTATTGTTTTTATATTTTTATCTTTCATTTTATTTTTTATATACTCAATATACTGAATAACTATTATTCATGAAAACTAAATTTATTTAAATTCAATTAGGAATTTTTTTATTTCATATATATATTTTTTATAAATTTTATCATTATTTGTTTTTACTAATCTCTAATAACATATTAAATTAATCGTTAATCATTTTTTTAAAAATTACATAAATTTAATATTCATTGCATTTACTAAATAATTTAACTTTTAAAAATATTGTAAAATATATATATTTTATCGTATTCAACATCAAAAAAATTACTCACCTACAAGATTATTCAGTTATTTAAAACACCATTAACATGTTTAATTTTTTATAATAAATGAAAATGGGTTTCCTAATATTTTTTTGTTTAATAGAAATTAAAAAAGTGATTAAAAAATGAAATTTGAATTTTCATCATGAAATCATACCATGATGTTTTAAATGTATTTTCAAATATGTCAACATCGTGTATTGAACCTAATTATTTTCTGATAATATACTATAGTGATATAATTAAAAATATTTATCTTTATTTTTATATTCATTTTAATTGGGGAACATAAGAATATTTTGTTATTTAGTTCTATAAATACATATAGTAATTTATTATTAAGGCATGTTGGTTATGTTTTATTTTTTAGTTATATGTTAAATGTATTGGACAAATTAGTTGAATGGTGGGACCTATAATTAGATAGCCCCGTAAAGTATTATCATGTCTGAGAAGTCATATTAGGTTGTGTGTTATACTGATCCCTGAGCCATTTTTTAGAAGATGGCTTCTCATGACTGATAGAGGATATGTTTTTTATGCCTTCGAATATAGCTTCAACAATAAGTTAATGATTTTCATTGGTGTATAATACTTAGTTATGAAATTAATTATTGATATCCATGTTATTATTTGAAAATATATGATATTCATGGAAAATATGCAAGATAACGTGATTACTTATATGGAATTATATGATCCACATTTATTGGATCCATATTATTCATTCCTTATTTATTGCATGTTATCTTCTACTATATGAATTCTCTTAATGAGAATATAATCACACCCATTTCATATATTTCCTTTCACATATATTATAGGTAATGTATTATGTTATATATTAATGGATATGAAAGAGGAAATTATGATTTCCTCGAAAAAGAATACAATATTTTATTTAATGTTTCAAAATTTAATATAAGACTCAATTATTCACCTTCATTGAAATGATAGCTGAACAACTATATCCCTTTTTATTTCATCAAATTAATATAATTATAATATTATAAATTAATATTCGACTATGGGATAATGGGGGTCTATATTATTATATTGGACGTCATACTTGTTGAAATGCAACCCAAAATGGAAAAAATATTATTATTTACTAAATTTCATATGGTTTTCCCTCAATGAAGACATTATAATGTACATGGCATGGTATCAAAATACATGTCCAAAAAATCAAATCATGGACCACCATTTAATTTATATTATCATTTCTCTACTGCCCACTATACATTAGGTCCAGAGAGTATTTCACTATTCCATGTTGTTACGTGATTTTTCAAGATAACCATAGAAACTCACTTTTGAGAATAAAAATTTACTCATTCCCAGTATGACTCTACCAGTAAGGGGTAAACCTATAAAAAATATGGAATGTATGCTGAAAATGTGTTTTATAATTGTAAAATGTTTTTTAATATAAAAATATTTTCAATGATATCATGTTTTTATCAATTATAGGAATTATAGGTGGAAATGAATTGTTATGTGAAGGATACAACATTGTTGATATCAATTTTATTTTTTATTTTAAAATGAATGAAACTGATTTTTTTGTGTAATTATTTTTCCATGTAATGATATAATTAAATAAAATATTGTAATTAAAATGTAGAATATTACAAGAAGATATCCCCTATAATGGAATGAATTTATTAATTTCATATAATATTTAATAAATATAGCATGGGTATATCAATAATCTTATTGTTTTATTAATATAATGTTTTTTTAATTATTTTATTATGTATTATTTGAGATTTTTAATGGGATCATAGTTTTATAATAGGTGGCTCAAAAATAGTCTCATCAAATGAAATGGTTGATTTATCCATAAGGCACTAAGATCATTTTCATATTTTAGATTCTAGTTTGATAATCATCAAGAAAAATATCAAATGATTACGAAATTGATATCTCAAAAGACATTAGATTATAATAAAATTAAAAGGAATATTTTTTTACTTTTTATTTGGACTACTTTTTAGTTCTCCATTATAAATATATTCTTGTAAAAATATTATAATTATTATTCCTTGTAGTTAAAACTATTTTTTTCAATGAATTTTAAAATATATATAAGATATTTTTGAAAATAATACAATATTTTAATGAGTTTTGTACTTAAAATTTAATTTATTTATTTTTTAATTTTGTACATCCTTTATATTTATTGATTATACATTAAATATTTTGGGATGTATGCATAACTTTCCCATATTTATTGATCATTCACGAATTCATAGTTAAATTTTATTAATGATTGTGGATTAAGGAATAATTATAAAAAACAATTTTATTATAAAATCAATAGTGATTTAAATTAATTTAATAACTTTCATATTTCAACAAATTCATATCAACTACTCATCATAACAAATTTCACCTAAAATATTTAATGATGTGATTTTTGAATATGACGGAGAAAATAACTCATTTACATTAAATTTTATTAAAAATTTGAATCAATAAATCATTTTCAATTTTCAATAATTTATTTAAATTATTTTGAATTAAAATAAAAAATATATATCTTTTGAAAAAAAATTGAAATTAGTTATAATAATAATAAATAAAAATATTATTTAATGGTTTTATTTATTTTTAATTGAAATATTATCCTTAATGGAAAATTACTTTCATATATTTATAATAATTTAAAAAACAATTCTATTTTTATCATTAAATTATGAATCATTTTAGAAATTAATCAATATTATTAAAAAAAATTGAGATAAAACATTTGTATTTAATTTTTTGTATAGGAAACCTTATATTTTCCTCAGAAAAGACACATATTTATACTACATCATAGTTTTTAATTACAATATATTTTAATTAAATATATTTATAGAATCAGATAACATAAAATTAAGATAATCATTATAGTTGATGTGTTATGTTTCATAGACCATTTAATGAGTTTAATTAATAAATTAAATGGAAAATAAACTAAGAAATTATATTATGACTATTTATAATCATATCCATAAATTATTTTATTCATTTTTGGAAAACGTTTAGGTTTGTATACCTTTTTTATGTTATATATGAATTAATATCACTACTATCTCAAAATTATTGATAAGAGAATTATATGACCCTGGAAATGTAAATGTATATATCAAGAGAAACATATTCATCTTAGAAGAATTAAAAATGGAATAATGCAATCATCCTTTTTCTAACCCTTTTTTGATAGGGTGTTACCACATCTCACATCAATAATTTTGAATTATCATGTACTAAAATGTTTTATTATAATTTATTTTTAGTTACCTTATATAGGTGAATAATCTATTAGAATAATTCAATCCCTATATAACAATAATCACATTGAGATAACATTTAATATTTCTTAATAGATAATAATAATAAAGATATTCAATGAATTGATATATAATGATCTAAATCAACATTATTTAACACTTCATGGAGATTTTTTACACATTAAAACATTTTTCATTTACTAAACAATGACTATACTTATGATTATCCATTTTATATATCTATAAAATAATTATTTTACTCAATATATTACTATTTTGTTACATTTTATTATTGTATTTATAATTATCAAATAAATTATTAATTAATTTTTTCCTAGAGACCTCCATATAATGGATGAAAATTCAATATTTTTACCCTCTAGGATGGGATTATGATTATTTAGAGATATTGATGGACATTTGATGATTATTTTCTTATATAGAGATACTATTTTTGATACATATGTAATTATTAATTTTTTTTTTCATAATTTAACTCTCATGTTTGAATTAATCACAGTAGTTAATGAACCTATTTTATAATAGAAAACATATATTTCATATGAATTACATAATAATTAAAAAAGATATGAATTTTATTATTTATAGATATTTATGTATAAAAATATTAGGTATTAGTTTCTTTGAAAGTGACTACCAATCTAGCTGGAAGAGAGGATTCATTAAAAATCTTAATAAAATAATTTATAAAGGAGGGAAAAAATTATCTACCTCAATTATAATATATATGTTAGGGAATGTATAGAGGGAACCATAATATGAAATATTTTACATTTATATTTTAAAAATTCAACATTTATAAATAAAATAATAAGGAAGAAATCTTAGACTATTGGTTCATAAAAAAACCTAAAATGAATATTGGACTTTTTCGATAAAATTTCAACTAATAAGGCTGCATAAAGTTATAGATCAATAAATACCACAACCATCTGTCCTCAGAGAAAAAAATAATACATTGTAATATATAAATATAAATAAAAATAATATGTAATTTCTTTATAATGAATGATATGTAATAAAGTATCAGTAATCCAAAAACACCGAAGTTTAAATTGCATAATATTCTATCCAACTACTTGAGTGATAATTTTGAATTCTACAATATATAAACAAAATTTACATAATAATGAAATGGTTTCCACATTGAGTAGTTAACATGAGGCTGAATGAGATCTTCGACTAATTATAACAAGGGGTATGCGAAATTTGAAAAGTAGAGTGAAACTTGTGAAATAAATGGGAATGGAAAAAATATATGATAAGAGTTATTAATTAGTAAAAAACACAATAGATTATTAAAATTAATAGAATATAACATGTGAAACAAAAAAAACTTCATTTATTATTCCATAATATAATGTGAAAATAAATTCTAATGGTATAACATTTGAAATACTTTTTTATCATCATAAAACATCTCATTAGAATAAGGATTATTGAGGAACTATCTCAATTTTCGAATTATAAGAAATTCATAAATAGGTTATTTTCAATGAAATATAATCATCCAAACTAATGGAAAATATAAATTAATGAATAATTTTTATTGAACATATAATTAAAAATGGATCAATATATATAATATCTAAATAAATTTTCAATGAAAAGTAAAATTAGGGCATTTAGATTAAGTAAATAATTATGTTACTTTGGGTGATAATAAATTTAATTCCCCTATACATTTCAATGTAGATAGTATTTGAGTAATTATGAATAATAATGGTTTCACTAATAATTTGTGTAAGATAAATAAAAAACATATGTTGTATATTGGAAGGTGTTGTTTTTAAAGTGGGAAAACATTCCATTCAAAATAAATTAAAAATATTTTTGCAGAAACTTGTTAGAAAAGAATTATATTTATTTTAAATTACCTTAGTAGATTTAGGATATAAATGATTGACTTATATATTTATGTACATTAAATTTATATTTACATTATAATGAATAAATATTACACTTCCACAATTTATACATATAATAGAATAAAAAAAGTTGAATACATAATAGATGATACCAATATGAAACCTAAAATAATAATACTGATTCATAAGAGTAATTAAATTAAAGTTAGTTGAATTAATTAAATTGGTTATTTAATTATTATATATGACCAAAATAATATATGGTAGAATGAATTTTATCAATGAGATTATTAGAAAATGTTGAGATAAAAATTAAATTGTATATAATCAAGATTAAAATTTTAATGACTAATTATCTCCCATTTTATGGATATATTATATAATAACTGTGGATTTTTGTAAGAAAAATATATCGAGAAATAATTTAGACAAAACATTTAGATTAATATAAAGAGGAATGATGTTTAAATAACAACATGCATAGAATAAGTGCTTTATAAATAATTAATAATATCCACCTAATTTAATCCACATACATATTAGATTTTACATGCAGGATTTGATAATGAATTTAATGTTTTTATTGAGAAGAAGTGATCCATATCATGATTCAAAAATATGATTTTTTAATTTTTATTTTCATGATATGAATATTTATAGAATTTTTTAGGCAGTTCCCCATATGTTAATATTTACGTATTATTACATTTGAAAATAATATGCTACAAAATATTAATAATAATTAATGTAATAGGTTTTGTGTATAATAATGGTGATTTTTGGGAATTAAATAATAAAATATGAAAAATAATAAACATATATTCAAATTGGAAATTAAAATGATAGGTAAAATAAAAATTTATATATTTTCAATACACATTTTCCCATTATGTAATATATTCAATGATTATATAATTTATTTTTCTTCCATATTAATTAAAATATTGAACCCAGTATTTTATTAATTATGGTGGGACATTCAATGGAATAACAGTCAAATGTTTTTCAATAATATCTTGATTGAAGAGATATAGTAATTGTTGTACATTATTTTTAAGGAGGAAAATCTAAAAAATTTGAGATATTAACATAATTATGATTATAATTCATTACATTTGGATAAAAAATATTATTATTTCAATAATGATCTAATATAAAATGGTATGTATTAATTGTGAAATGTAAAATATTAATATTATTCATAAATTAGATATATTCATAGTCATAATTTATTATATTCATTTGATGTAAATATTTTTTTTTATTTTAATTTATAATTAAGAAATTGTTTTTAACAAGTTTTTTATAATGATTGATGTTATAAAAGGTGAAAAAATGTAAACAATAATGAAATTACCATAGATTGTCCTTTATCTTGAAACACGTTACTCTCTAAGAAACTAAATATAAATTATCCATATGATCCATTTATTAGTGAAGATTAAATATTTTTATATTAAGCATATAAAAAAGTTGTTAAACCTTCTTATATTCAATTATACAGTTTCTTATTTTAAATAATTTCTACTTAAATAATGAAAATTAAGTGAATAATAAAAAAGAGATATGTTGAATGTGTATTTTAATATTCAAATATAATTACAATTAAATTTTTAAAAATAGAAAAAACAAACATTATGAAAAATATGTGTCTTTTGATTAATTAAAACATAAAATGAAAATAAATAATGATATATATTGAAAATTAAGAACTAAATTAATTATTTAAAAATTGAATTAATTTGAATTTGGTTACCTGAAACCATCAAAATGGTGAATTTATACTTAATGTATGGAATTAATTTATTTATGTGGAGTTTAAAATTATCAAACATAAATATCCTTATACAACCATTCATAGTGTGATTTATTTGAAATGAATTTTTTGGTTTTTTTATAGAGGATAAAAAAATGTCCCATTATAGAGGGTATTCAAAATAGGATAATTATGAAATATTAATTGGTACATTTAGAAATTATCTTGTCATGTTATATATAAAATTATAATAAAATTATTTTAAATTTATATTATTTGTAATAAAATTATTTAAAATGTATAATTTTAGTATTATTATTTTTATTTTTATTATTTTGGAATATTAATATTAATTGATTTAACAAGATAATATTACTGAATATCAGTAGTAAACTAATTTAAATATAAATAGGTATATTACATTATTAACATTTTTAATCAAAATTTAACATACTTTTAATAATATGGTTTATAAATTTTTATGGGTATGATATTAAGGTACTAATTAAATATATATTAAATCTAAACAATTGATTATAGGAAAAATTAAATTTATTTTTAATTCTATTAAATAATAGTTAAATATTTAATTTTATTAATTATTATAACTATTAATAAGTTAATTTAATTTATAAATATATAATGACTTCATTTAGTTTTTATCTTGATTCATTTGTGCTTTTGTATTTGTGTTCATGTTTAAATTATATAATTTGATTATTTGACATTTTATGTTAATAAAAATATTTATTACCACATAATATTGTGTAACATAGAAGATTCACATGATAATTATTTTTTTATTGCCTTTGAGAAATGACTATATACTAAAAAATAAATTTAACGATAATCCAATAAGAAGTAAAATGAGAAAAACTATGATAATATTTTGAGTTCACTATTTCATGGCCCTCACTAGATGGAATATAATCAATGGATGGATATTAAATTTTGGAATTGAATTCATTTCATTACTTTTTATTCCAATATTTTGTTATTATGTTGATGAGGAATAGTAAAAGGGGTCAATCAACATCGATGTATCTTGTAGACTTTATTTCATGTAGTGGTTCCAGTGGATTGAACATAAAAAAATTTAACAATTCCATTGATCCATACACTCTATAGTTTCATCAATTAGTTTTTATTTGAGAAAATTTAATAAATGTAAATTTTCATGTCTTGGATTCATTTATGATATTATTTGTCCTAAGTTGTTGAATATATATGAAATACAAAACAAAATATTGTAGGAAAGGTTCAATAATTAATTTTTTTTAAATTAGTTCGAGGATAATGAAATATAAATAGGTAAATAAAATTAGGTGAGAATATTTTCACACTAATTGATGTTAAATATAATAATTAATTAAAAGGAATAACAAATTGGTTCATCACTTACATTTCATTATGATGTTTATGATAATAAAAGAAATTGATAATGTAAATGATTATGATATTACACACTTTGACATTTTAGATTTTTAATAAGAATTTTCAGTCTCATCCAATTTAATGGTGCCACCATAACTCATATTACTTTACTATATAATCTATTTTATTTAAACTAATATAAAATAGTAGTGTATTGTTATGATCTCTTATAGATTTATTTATAGGCATCAAATATTGTTTCAATCATGGTTTTGGAATAAATATCAATAAGGGAGCTCAAATAAATTTTTTCGTTATAGATTTTTGGATTACTGAGATAGAGGGCATATAATAGAGCTTGTAACCCTAAGAGTTATTTGGATTCAACATATTGTTAAGAGGAACATAGTTATTTCAGGTAATAGAGTTATTTCTTTTATCTTCAAGATTATTTCTAGTATTTTTGTTATATTCTTTTTAGCAATCATGGAATAACATTTATTTCATTATAATATTTTCTGTTATTATTCTATTCCTTAATAATGAAATTTATATTTTACAATAATATTTATTTTTAAAAATATATTATCTTTTTTATGGCCTTTAATTGTTTTTATTCATTAATTAGTCATTTTATCCTTCCATATATATTAAATATGTTACTTAAAATTGATTATAATAAATGAAATAGTGGTTAATAAAATAAATTTAATGGGGTTATGTGGGAATTAGGTGTAAATATTTATTTAAAATGTATTTATCTTGAAAAATTACATTATATGAATTATATTAAAACTGAAGCATATAATTAATTCATTATTAATAATTTTTACAAAATTATTTAATAATGGGATACAATAAATATTGTATATAGAATTGATTCATTAATAGGGAACCCAATTTTCATTTTAAAATTTTATTAAAACATAATGAATTTTAATTTATTTTATTTATTTTGAAATTTAATATTTAACCTATTTTTTTAAAGTAGATCATAATTGTATAATTTATAATAAAAACAATCAAAACCGAGGGTTGGATTAGAGAAGGAAGATGCTCTCTCTCTAACTAGACGGTGGATTAGTATTCTTGGCGGCGAACATCCCCCATGGTCGATTCAATACCCCTTGATTTTATAGAATCAGGACCTCCAAGGCTGTTTTATCGACTGAGGCTAAACTCAGAGCTTTTGAAGGTGAAGAGAAACCGAACGGGGAGAACATGACCTTGGATTCTATGATAGAGTAGCATGTGGTGGCGTCATTACCATTTGTAGGTGCGCGGTATGTGGTCTCGTCATCTGATGAACGAGATGATCAATATCTCGCAGTGACGAAGTGATTGGATGAGCGAGCTTCTGTGACGGTGGTGGACGAGGTATGTGATAATGGAGATCATGCAAAAACTGGCATGGATTCTTTGGTGCGACCTCCACTATAGGTTAGATGACTGTTGCAATGGCCCCCATGGTTACTGATTTAAAGGCCCCATCAATATGTATTAATCATGATGTAGATACTATATAGACTCCGTCATTTACTGTGGATGCTAGCTATGAAGACTATCTCTGAAAGGCTCCTTCTGGGATGTCCGATAATATATTTTCAAGTCACACCAAGCTGTTCTTTGATTCTCATTGCAGGACTGGTGAACCAGGAAGCGAGATAGGTTCTTGATGAGGGGATTTTACTGAATCAAAATTTTTCAGGATTCAAAGGAGTCTTTGACTCTTATATTCGAAGAAAGGGTAACTTTGCACACATAAAAGATGATCCCAATACTCTTTCTGAACGACTTAAAATGGGTGAGTTCTCTATTATTGCCAAATTATTACTTCCTAAAGGCTCTGAACCTTTGAAAATTGATGAACTGAAGAAGCATATATTGTCGATCTGGGGATTTATATCATGGAAATGTGTATCATTAGGATGAGGATACTTCCATATGCTCTCCCCCACGGATGAAATGAAAGTCTTAGGTTGGAGCTTTGGTTCCATTCCTCTCAAACCAGGGATTTTTTAACTCCGTGAATGGGATAAAAAATTCAATCCCTTTGAGTTTGGTAACACCCCTATAATAATTTGGTTAAGAGTGTATGGATTAAATTATATTCTTTGGAATCCCAAAATTTTGTATGATATTGCTCTATCAATTGGGATTCCTTTCAAAATTGACAAGGAATCAAATGTGGCTCGTTTTCATAACTACGACCGGTTCTTAGTTGAGGTAGAATTGGGATATACCATGGTTTATAAGGTTAATCATGCAACTGATGATGACATTATTGAATTGAAGATCATATATGAAAAGATTCCAATGTTTTGCAATGATTATAAAATTATAGGTCATGTTTTGTCTACTTTTAAGCACTCAATAGTTTGTGACTTTTCCTCTTCACATGAACATGAGAGATCCAATTGTCCTAAAAAAATAAAAGTAAACATGTTCTGAAGCCTGATTGATAGGGTGAGGTTGGGACTTCCATTCTTTCTGATTATCAAAAGGTGAAAGGAGTGGCCCTTGAGGATGTTGTCAATCCTACTTTTGAGGAGGAGGGTGATCGGGCATATATCACACACAATATAAATGCATCAAATTCTGAGAATACTACGATGTCTTGGGTTTCCATATTTTCTGAAGAGGTGAATTTACAAAATTTTGATACTAATTATCAAGGAACAGGTGGTGGTTTGCAACAAAATCAAATTTCTTCATCTTCTCAAATGTCAGGTCATGATGAAAAATACAAAGATGGTAAAGGAAAAATGGATGCTTTGGAGATCCAAAAGGGCGAGATTGTTTTAGAAACTAATCCAATCATTTCGGGACCTTGTCATTCTTCTTCAAAAATGGTTGTAGAAAATGAAGGATTTCATATTGTTTCTTACAATAAGGAAAGATCAGATGCTGGGTTGATTACACATAATACGTCCTTTAGTTAACATATTGATGATACCTTTAAAATACAGGTTACCACTATGGGACCTCCTGATGAGACTTAAGGGATCCTTTCCTAGGATAATGTAATCAAGGGAGTCACTTCTCTTGTAAAAGGAAAAGAGCATGAAGAATCATTTATTCTGACAACACCTATGCTTAGACACTTTTATAAATGCTTCAAGCTCTTCCAATGAATCTAGGATGATCAAGTGGTCAGGGGCGTGGTCACCTAAGGGCTAAATGGATTGCAATTCAATAAGAATAGAGAAATTTAACTGCTATATTGATGAAAAATATATGTAGATAGGCTTCTGTATTAGGCTCTTCCTTGTTTCCCGTACTCTTTTTTGGACTATTTCGTTTGATTTATTTTTAATAAAATGCATAAGATTTTATGTGCTAAAAAATTCAAAACAATATAAAATTTATTTTTCTTCATAACTGAATGGAAATTATCTTTTTTAGGGAAAAATACATTGTTATTTACTATCAATACATTATATTTATGATTTTTAATTTATTTATTTATAGTATATGTTAAAATATAATTCATTCGCTTTTGTGGTGATCTTATGTTTGGAATAAATTTAAATTAATGTATTTATTGTTTCTAAGAGGGTTAACCTCAACATTTTATTATAAACATAAATTATAATAGGTTTCTATTGAAATAATAAATATATAAAAATACATTATAATTTCTGGAGTTTAAAATAGACGTGGACATGATAATCAAACAATTATTACCATATGACCTACATAACATTGTCTCAAAAAATAACTAAATATAAATTGATCTAAATTTAACCTTATGAAGACTTAAAGTCTAAAAAAATAAATATTTTAAACACATTTAAATAAAATATAATTATTGGAAATATATATTAAACAATTCTTAATCCATTTAAAAATTTTGAAATTCATTCATAATAAATTTCACATTATCAATAATTTTTAGGAAAAATATATATCTTCATGTACGATTAATTAATTTAAACCATCACTAGTAGTTTTCAATGACTAACTAAATAATATACTATTGAATTTAATCCATGAATAATATTACAGTTTCTCTTATTCATAATGTTTAGATCCAAAAAAATCATAAAATCCATTAATCTCCATCCTAAACTATTATAAACTTATGATAGTCATTTTCTATTTTTTTATAGAAGTTATAAAAAAATACTAATCAAATTACACTTATAAATAGATTAACCTTCCATCCTAATAAACACATGATTTCAAAAATTATATATATATATCTAAAATTGACTAATAACAGGGCAAGGTAACTTTATAAACAAGTTATCCCTCATACAACATTTAATATTCATACTTTTATTATCATTACAACCATTATTTAATCATGATTGGATATTTTACTCTTATTTCTCTAATTATAAGGGTCTGCAGTACTATGTGTTCATTTTCATTTTGAATCTATCATATAAGTATTATAATATGTTATTTGTTTTGAAATGATAATGGTTCTTATGGTTGAATTATTTTTGTATAATTTATCATTTGATAGTATTTTAAAGTAATTGTTTTTTAAATGAAGATATTCTCTAAACTACTGAATTTTGTGTAAATGAAAAACACAAACACCCAGATTTGTAATATTTTTACTAACTTTGTGGAATGTATTTTCCATGATGAGGAGCTGGTTGTATCCCAAAATTTATAAACCATATCATTTATTTAAGGAAAAAAATATGAAAGGAATATCATTTTGTAACCATTAAGAATTTTTGTTTCTAGATAAAAAATACATGATTTTTTCAGGATAAAAAAATTAATGAATGAAATACATCATGAAAAATAATAGTTATAATAATATTTCACTAAAAAATAATGGCGATACAATTCCTCGCTAGTTATTTTCATCAAATAATTATATGTGAACTCATTTTTCCTCTAATCCATACTCAATTTAATATTTATAAATATATATATGAGGATTTTGTGGTTCTATATGGTTTAATCACGGATAAATATATTTTCATATAATTCCTTTATATCATTTTTACATCATCTTTTTTATAGGTTGGTTAACATAAGTTAACTCAAATACAAAATCTGAAGTTTTTATAAATTTTCCTCTAGAGAAATATAGAGGTAATTAAAAGATATTTTAGTCCTTCAAAAATAACATCATCATTTGGTCTGTGTAAAATAAGATATGTTTTTATATATATAAATATTTATTTGAATAATTGAGTTATATGAATGAACAACCAATTATTTTTTTCCTATATACTATTTTTTCTTAAAAATTCTTCACATTTGATGAATTCTAGGTCATGGAATATTTTAAATATTAAGTTACATTAGATAATATCATTGAAAAAAAATATAGTATTTAATTTTTTTCATCTAATACTATTTTATTATTTTATTCAATTTTGTTTAGGTACCTTAGAAAACTATTAATCTTTAAAAATAAAATTAATGTTGACTTTTTACTCATCTGCTCATTTTTTAGAGACATCACCATACACATGTTCTTCTATAAAATACACTATATATTGTTTTTATGATGATTTACTTTTAAGAAGTATAATTATTAATCTCATATAATAGACAATTCATATGTTCATGGTAATTAATAATATTAACTACAACAAAACCATTCTTTTATGACCACATCATCACATTCCCTTTTTCAAGATTCATTATTACCTTCAAAATTTTATTAATTTGCAATAATTCTAAAATAATTTTATAATAATTTATTCAATAAATAAAACAAAAATAAATATCATAATGGCTATTTTTCATCTCTTAAAAACATTATATTATTCTAATAATGATTGATTCCAAACACCATACTATTGAATATGTTATTATTTTAGAGGGATATTCGTATCTCAATGTACATAAAACTTGCACCATTATAAAAATAATATATATTCTCCTCAAGGATTTCATCAAACATCTTTTCAAATTATTTATCTACTCTTTGACTTATGAATCTCCCCAATTTTATTAACATAAAACATGTAACATTATTTGGGTAAAATCATTAATTTATTTTGAAATTTACATTTAATATATCAAACAATAATCATATTTTCTTAATTCATAATTTTTTTAAAATTTCATTTAATCAATTTCTATATCCAAGGAAACATTCTCATCATTTTAATTTTATAAATATCCTATATTTTATCAATTCTAATTATTTTATAATGGGGAATTTCTCTATCATAAAAAACAGATGAATGGAATAAAAAATATGAGATAGAAATTACAAAATTATTAGAACTAATTAAAATAGTAGTAACTTCTTGAGCCAAGAACGACACAATAGTGCCCAATGCCAGTCCACCACATGTCCTCATGGGCGCCTCCCTATATGCTATAGTCACCCAACTAGTAGTGAGTGTATATATAGTCATTCATATGGATACTATACCGTCTTTTATCATAATAAAACACCAAACAAATTATATAAACAAACACAGAAGACAATATAAAAAGAATAATACTCATGTAAAAAGATAACCAAAAAGACAATTCAACACTCAACTGAAAGGTAAAACATGATATTCGAAGAAAAGGGCCAAATTTCTATAATAAAACTGAAAATAAAGACACTAAAACTCACCAATCGGGTTCCAAACCGTGTCAGGTTCCATAATCCATTCTCTACCCCTATGAACCACATATCCCAGTGCATTTTACCTTATCTAGTCCTAAACAATATAATATATTCATGTACCGTTTAGGTTTCTTAAATAGGGTGTGTAAACAAATCTGTAGGCATCCAACCATAGTGTCTAATACAATCACATCCATAGGATAGTGCATGTATTTCTATAAGGAAATACGTACAATAAAATAAAAAATAGTTTATCACATTTTCATTTATTCTTATCTTTTTACTTTAACTGATGGGTTCCCAAGGATACCCATACCTTAATACTAACTTCACCTAATTTCATAGCCTAATGTTTTTCCTAGATAATAGTATATATTAATACATACTTCTAGTATATGATCTAAGTATATAAGGTGAGATGAGATTTTCTTGCTCCTGCATGGATGTTTCCTTTTTTAGGATTGTAAGATAATTTTGACTTATGCATTTTGGTTAATTCCATTCTTGTAATGGGTTCCTCTTTCCCATTTTTAAGAGTTCATTTTATCAATTCAAGTTCCTTGACCCCAAATTTTTTTAACGAAAGGTGATATGATATCTTGGTACCTTATTAGACTCATGATAGAATATGAATATTCTCATGTGAGGCCATAACTCAGAGTTCTATTAATTCCATTCGTTAATTTCACATTTATAAGACACATTTCTAATGTTACCAATATCACAAATATAAGAAATATTTCCATGTTACCATGAATATTCATCAAGATAATGATCATGTTCACATTCACATTACTCGTAAGTATAATGACCGTATTACCATGTATACATCCCAATTTTGAATCATTGTGATTCTATTTTCATTACTCCAAATTATGATGTCTATGTTACCATTTGTACTTCTCAATTTATAATTACCATGTTTCCATTATTTATCACATAAATAATTTTCCAATTAATTATCCACCCCAATCCCATTACTAATTCAACAATTAGTTTCGTACATTCATTCAATTATTTAACTCAAAAATTAACTAAGTGAATCAAATAATTAAATTATCCATCAATTAATTAGTCAATATCACAATTCATATTCCACTATTAATTTTCTATAATTACGTATTCATTTATAATATCATCTTTCCATAATTAATCCAAAAATCAATTATCTAGATCATATTATCAAAGGCATAAAATTAATCCACAATTTATTATATCAACATATCTATTTCAAGGTATCATAAATAATACCTAGATTAATTATCTTTATTACAACCCCAAACTATTATAATAAATTCTGAAAATTTATTATCTATCAGGGAATCCCATTAGTATCATGATTAATTCCAAAGTAATCACCGATTTCTACAAATCTTCGATAAATCATTTGGTTAATCTAATTAAAACAATTCATGAAAAATAAATCTCTAAAGGATGATTTAAATTATACAAATTTTTATATAGATATTTAATCCATGATTATGGGAATTATATTTATAAAACTTACATTGATTCGTTGGTGGATGTTTTCCCAACAGAAATCCCCAAAATCCTACCAGCATAATGATGTCGACAAATGTTCTATTTATATAAATCTCTAAACTAAATTCAAGATCAAAGACATAATGATATCATAAAATTAGATCAATATACACAATCCTAGATCTATATCTCACCACATTGGTTTATATCCAAGGAAAAAGTGGATAACATTCCTAAAAAGATCAAAAAAATATAGAATAATGAACAAGAGAAGAAATAGGATGAAATCAAATTATCCAAAGAATATTATATCTTCAATTTTCACAATTTTTTTTAATGAATGGTGTTTATAAGGTCTTGTAATCCCACCAGGTCAATAGGAGAAAATTTATTTACCCTTAGGAATGTAAAATAATTAGTTAAGGCTATATAGAAGGTGAAATAGGTCATTAAAGATGGAAAATGAGTGAGATCCACAATATTCGGATGTCAATGTCATCCTATGGATAATTTATTCAAAAAATTATAAAAACTATACACTTACCATGTGTTATCCACTTCTAAAAGTGTGAACTTCTCACGACCACCTAGAATGACCTTTCAACCTTTATTTAATTATGCTGAATATACTACATCAAAAGACCAGGGGGTGAACAATTTCTCCAAGGAAGCTGCATATTTTTTACAAACCATGTGTACACCGTGAAGAACCATGTTTCTAAAACAATATTATACATCACAAAAAAACTGACAACATAACTCCCATTAATAGAAAATAAGTAAACCCAATAAGCATCTAAAATCATACCTGAGATAACTACAGAAATAGACAGGATCGTACAATCCCCCTTCTTATAAAAGCTCATCCTTGAGCTGTACCACCAAATCATTCTAAGATTCCAAGACAAAATGAGCATGCCATTGATCCCTCGTATATTATTATCTTTTCCATATTTCCTAGTGTACCCATCAATGTTTCTATAACACACGAACTATCAGCACAATCTTTCCGTAAAACACTTTCTCACCACGACCCAACACATGTATTAGATGCTTCATAAAAGATGCATATATATCAAGGTCATCATCATTGTAAAGATCTGTAAATTTCAAGGAATTTTTTTTCTTAAATTCTTTGGGATTTTACGAGTACACAGTTTATGACGGAGCCTGAATCTGAGGCCCGGTATGCCTGGAATCAATTTCCGAAGTTTAGCTCGGGTACGTTTAGTGAATAAACGAGCAGTTTTTTCTATCTTTTGAACCAGTGCTCGGAATCAAAATCTAAGGGCACCAATGAAACCGCCGCACCGATAATTGCTTAATAAGACCTTTACTGGAGTTTCATTTTCTTGGGAGGAGTTGTTAAAAAAATTGGAATAAGTGTAAAGTGAAATAAAATTGTGTTACAATTTTATTTCTCTTTTCGAAGTGGTTTTATCCTAAGTATGGGAGTTGGGGTGGGACCCACTAGATCATAACTCCTCTTGTAAGGATATTTGTGAGGTGGGGCCCACACGAGCCCCACCCCTTCAAATTCCTTTAACTCCTCTAACCACTCTTAATGTTGACTACTCCTCTTCTTTAATTAATTAAGGGGCAACACACTTTTACTCAATTAATTGAACCCATTAAATTAATTGTGTTTGGTGATTTGAATTTTTTTGATGTTTTGAAATGTTGGCATATGTAAATAAAATAAATCAAAGCCTTATTTTTTGGGGTCGGCTTTTGGTTGTGGGAAGAAAATTGGAGATAGCTCTTGAGTTATTATTTTTTAAGAGCATCATCCTCTCGCGAAGAACAACAGCCTTCGAAGATGAACGCTGTCACTGCAAGGAGAGACGACGTGCCCTTCCTTCATCTCTCCGCAGCTAGTGTGTGATGTCGTTCCATCCTTTGACGCATGCCTATGCCGTCATCGAAACCTCACCACATGACACCATCAACCGCAACGCCGACTTTCGTCATCGTTGTTGAGGTAGGGGTTAAATTCATTACTGGTGAATTAATATTGGATTTGTTTTAACGTTGACGTATCTCTTTTAATTTTTCCTATTGTTACCAACATAATGGGAGGAAATCGGACCGCACAAAAATGGCCGATTATCCTCCCAGTCTCTTGTTTATTAACAATTGAATTTCAGGAAATGATGGTGCGGTGCTGTTGTACCACGTGGGAACGATGAAGACCGCGGCCGAAGCGGGCCACGACGATGGTACGTGGCACCGTCGCGCCGCGCCGGAGACAGAAGGGGCCGTGGATGGGGCGGGCCATGGCATAGGGGCGTGGTGCCGTTGCGCGGAGCTAGTCGGGGAAGAGCAGCAGCGGCTCAGCAGGAGGCGGCATGCCAATCCGACCGCCGTCGCTCTAGGAGGCAGGAACCGCCGCAGGTCCCGCGTGGCACAACCGGTCGGCCATAATGGCCGACCATTTCCAGGAAGACTGGGGATTTGAAACCCCCAACCAGATCGGTAGGATAGACCCCACGGGTCCACCATTTCAAGACAAGGGGGTGGCGCCCCTCGCACCCCGCTCGGACATGAGCAGAACACCAGCCACGGGCCGGACCGCCCGTGCTGGGCCGGGCCGCCAGCGTCAAGCCGGGCCACGCCAGCCGGGCCGGGCCGCGCCCAAGCGGGCCAGACCCAGACTTGTGTCCGGTCGACCAGGTTCGGGCCGACCCAGGGGGTAATGGGTCGGGTCGGACAGGGCCCGAACCCCATATTTTCGGATATATTCGTTCAAACACACATAACTTGGGATAGAACACTCCGATCGACGCACTGTCAGTTGTGTTGGGATCCTTGGATTGAGATGTTAATTTAGGTATATTACAATCAAGGTCTCTGAGAACTTTGTTTACGGCCGGATTGGTTCGAACACGAAACCAACTGGGCCCTCGGAGCGGAAATGCTTATAAATCGAGCTCCTGATGTCCGATTGATGTGCCGTAAATTTCATTGGATTATTCTTAGTGAGATGGTTCTTTTTTATTACTCCACTTGAGGTTTAGACGCTGCCGGGGTATGGTCGGGTTGGTTTTAGCTTAAAAACCAACCGGGCCCATGCGACGAAAAATCCAATAACTCTCAGACCAGGCATGCGTTCGATGCGCCGTCTGTTGTGTTGAGTTCCTATTGATGAGACAGAACATTTTAATACATCAACTCTGGACTTCGTGATAGTTTATGTATCGAACCCCCTTGGTTCATGGAGCGGACCCTCCTGGAATCGATCGTGCTGTGTGCGGGAACTCTAGAGCTGGCTGCGACTGCGATGACGATGACGACTGTACATGGATCCTCTATGGGATCGGCAGCGATGATGACTGTACATGGATCCTATGTGGGTTCGGCAGTGATGATGACTGTACTTGGATCCTACGTGGGTTCGGTAGTGAGGAAGACTATACTTGGATCCTACATGGGTTCGGCAGCGATGGTTACTGTACTTGGATCCTTTCTGGGTTCGGCAACAACGACATCTGTACTTGGATCCTACGTGGGTTCGGGAGAGGAGATGATTCAGAGGCCACATCAATCATCTCCACCCCTCTTCATGAATATTTTACCTGTGTGAGTTGATTATTGACATTCAATCATTATCTTCGATTTGATTGACTTACTTTCCTGTGTGGATTGGGTTGTACTTTCCTATGTGGATTCGGTTGTACTTTCCTATGTGGATTGGGTTGTACTTTCCTGTGTGTACTGGGTTGAACATGGGCTTGGAAGTTGGAGCTGAACTAGAATTGTTGACTTAGGTATATGTATAGGCATATACCGAAGTAGTGTTGGTTGATAATTCGTATTTGTATCTTACTTTTGTGGTTTATCCTTTGTGGATACTTGAGGCCTTCGGGGGTCTCAGGGTCCCTACTGAGTATCGTATACTCACCCCTGCATGGGCTATGCCTACACTACGTTGTGTTGGTTGCAGACGATGGACAACGCTGATCATGGTTGAGGCATGAGGAGTGGGACGGTACCCGGAGGTGGACTATCAGGCGAGACGTACACAGTGTGGACGGACGGATTCGAGGAGTAGAGGGGACCATCTGTACCCACCCTTCATGTGGGGTTTTCGGAGGACGTTTTAGTGGAGGTTGATTTACTTACCAGCTATTGTAATTTACTTTTCTCAGTTGTACTGCACTTTTAATTGGGTTTGTAGACTGGCCCATTTACTTTCTAGCGCTTACTTTTGTACTCAGTTTACATAGTGTTTACTTCAGCTTGCGTACTCTATGGTTTTTTTCTTATATAAAGGCAATTCCTTCCCTTTTATCCGGATTTACGCCTTTGGTGCTAGTCGCCATCCCCTGGCCTATGGAACGCGGGATTGGGGTAGTCACGGCACGAGCCCCGAGGATGGGTCATGACAAATTGGTATCAGAGGAGTTCGGTTATATCGCAGAACTCAGGACTCTGATAATTTCTTCTAATTGAAGAAATAGTGTTAAGGGCATTGAGTGTTGTTATCTTTCCAGGGAGTCCAGTGTTGGTGCAGTGACCGACGTATCCATACACCAAGACCCTGACTTCTGATTTTTGACTTAGTGGACGAAAACATTGATTTCATGTGTGTTTCAAAGTTGTTTGTGTGATTATTTTGTGTCAGATCACTAGGTATACTATTTTGACCATGGCGCGCCTGTTTCTTTTCAGGATGGCCCCACGTAGGTAGCTAGCTAGGGTTCCGAGATATTTGCAAGATGGCAGCCCACCGAGCGGTGAGGCCTCGGTGTAGGGCCCCATTACAGTGGAGGCAGCAGCAGTACCCCTACCTTCCGAGCCAACGATACCACCAGCCCCAACAGTTGAGAGTGCACGTCGACTGAGTGCAATGCATGAGTTTTAGCATCAGAGGCTGCCAAGGTTCTGCAGAGAGACGGATCCTCAGGGAGATGAGGATTGGCTGGAGTCTATTTTTCGAGTCTTCAGATTGGTAGGGACACCAGAAGACCTCATGGTGATCCTTGCGGTAAGTATCCTGTACGTGGTAGTAGGTAGATGGTGGAGCCTGATGCTCCAGGTGCACGACAAGGAATCTCTACTTTTGATGGACTTCGAGAACCTCTTTCGCTCAGAGTTCGTTCCAGCCACCCTCTGTGCGATGCAGATCCAGGAGTTACTACAGCTGTGGCAGGGCACTATATCAGTAGCCCAGTACTCTGTGAGATTTACTGATCTATCGCGCTACTCCACGGACATGGTACGAGACCCATTCTTCCGGTCCTAGACCTTTGAATAGGGATTGAGGCATGAGATCAGGGCTTTGATGATCTCCTTTATTATTCCGACACAGGAAAGAGTACTGGAGTGAGCTCTTCTTGTAGAGAGTTTTCTTGTTGATCCTACAATAGCAGCGAGACCTAGCGTAGGGCGGCATGTAGCAGAGACATTTGTAGCTGGAAGTCGACGGATGTCACAGGGGTCCAATCGTACCAAACCATCTGGTGGGCGACCTCATGATACCAGTTCGGAGGTGTGAGGAACATGCAGTAGAGCCAGTCATACGAGAGGTAGACAGTGCTACACATGTGGCGGGAAGGGCCACATGGCTTATGACTGCCCAACCCGCCATGCAGAGGAGTAGCTGACTGTTGAGGGGCCACCCAGGAAGAGGCATAGGTTCAAACGTGGTGGTCCGCTGGGAGAAGGATGATGTGGCAGAGGAGTTGGCCGAGCAGCGGGTGGTGGAAGACGTTTTGATGCTCTACCACCACCACCACCAGGAGGTCCACCCCGACCATAGGGAATCGGTGGAAATGGGAGAGCACCGCTTTAGGCAGCTGAAGATTACGTTCGTTGAGCTCTGGAAGCGGGTGGACAAGAGCGGGACTAGCTCCAGGCATGTAGGACTTTGTCCATAATTCTTATAGGTTCATTGACATCTTTGTTTGTGTTTCCTTGTGTCTCTGTACTTTGAGTTTCAGTAATAAAAGACACTTTCCATAGTAACATTTTCTTTCTTGACTTTTGTATGATAATACTAAGAGGATCCAATTAGAAATCGTTGACTTGAACCTCACATATGAGATTCCGACTAGAGGAGGCCTAGTGACCACACACTGATGCCGACAGTATGACTCAACACTTGGAGGTGAGAGTAACGGTTGGATCTTTTGGAAGCAGCATCGAGGCCTTACGACATCATCCAAGGCATGAATTACAACTTTTCATGTTAGGATTGACTGTATAAGGCAAGGAACGTGGTTCATCCAGGGGATGAGGCCGGATTTCTCTTTTCAGAAAATGAGAAATCTTTGCAGCTTTGTAGAATGTTAACGAAGAAGGGGAAACCCTTCGTGTGGTCAGACAGATGTCAGCAGAGCTTCCAGGATCTAAGACAGAGATTGTACAGTGTAACCATATTGAGGCTAACATAGGAAGAAGTATGGTATGCAGTTTATTGCAATGCATCAAGGACCAGACTCTTGTGTGTCCTGATGTAGGAGTAGGCAGTGATCGCCTATGGATCACGACAATTGAGGTAGCATGAATAGAACTATGCTAACCATGACCTGGAGTTAGCAGCAGTGGTCTTCGCCTTGAAAATTTGGCGGCACTATCTGATGGCCGAGTGCTTTACAGTCTAATCTGACCACCTGAGTCTCAGGTACATCTTCTCACAGAAGCACCTGATCCTGAGACAGTAGCGATGGATCAAGTTCCTCCAGAACTATGACTTTTAGATAGTCTATACTCATAGAAAGGAGAACGTAGTAACTAATGATCTCAGCAGAAGGATAGGCATTCAGCTACTTGGAGAGGCGACAGAGTAGCTAGTCATGTTGCAGATATCCTTTGTGGATAGAGATGGGGGCAGCATTTCTATAGTCGCTCACAATCACTCTGTCACTACTTCACCAGGACAGTGAGGCACAACGTGGGGACATTGACTGTGAGACGCGATGTGTACAGATATCCTCAGGACAAGCACCTGATGGATTCTCTATAGGAGGAGAGCACACTGTCCTTTTCATAGGGTGTACCATGGTACCAGTTGCAGTACGAGAGGAGGTGATGAGAGAGTTTCACACTTCCACTTTAGCGGTACATCCAGGTGTGGCGATGATGTACTAGGATCTTAGATGACAACACTGGTGGCCAGGTATGAAGACGGATGTGGCAGAGTTAGTTTCTCGATGCCTCACCTGTCAGCTGGTGAAGGTAGAGCACCAGGTACCAGCAGGCTTGGTACAGCCCTTGGAGGTCCCGGAGTGGAAGTGGGATGTGATATCTATAGACTTCATTATGGGACTTCCATATACTTCCAGAGGACATGACTCCATCTGGGTGATCATAGACCGACTCACCATGTCGGGCCACATCTTACCCATTAGAGATTAGGGATAATTGGAGAGCTTGTGACGCCTCTACGTTCAGGAGATCGTACGACATCATGGTGTTCCATCGAATATCGTCTTTGATCGAGATAATGTCTTTACATACCAGCTTTGGAAGTGGTTGCAGGAGGCATTTGGGACGTAGCTACGCCTGAGCCCTGCCTTTCACCCCACAGATGGATGGTCAGACAGAGAGGACCATTCAGACTCTCAAGGACATGCTCCATTCATGTGTCCTTGACTTTGGTCATAGCCTGGAGGATAATCTTCCATTGGCGGAGTTCTCATACAATAACAGCTACCACTCGACCATCGAGATAGCATCATATGAGGCATTGTACAGGCAAACTTTCAGATCACCTCTGTGTTGGACTGACCTTGGGGAGTCAGCACTTGTAGGACCAGAGATGGTCCAGGCCATGACAGAGAAGGTTTTGATCATGTATGAGTGGATGAGGACAGCTCAGAGACGAAAAAAGTCTTATGCTGACAGGAGGCGGAGACCACTAGAGTTCGAGGATGGGGGCCACGTTTTCTTACAGGTCTCACCTCGGCGTGGATTACTCAGATTTGGCTGGTACGTCAAGTTATCTCTATGCTTCATCAAACCATTCCAGGTTCTTAGCAGGATAGGTGAGGTGGCTTATCGCCTGGCTCTTCCACCTTAGTTGCACCGGGTGCACGACGT
This sequence comes from Viscum album, assembly GCA_963277665.1. Classification (NCBI taxonomy): domain Eukaryota; kingdom Viridiplantae; phylum Streptophyta; class Magnoliopsida; order Santalales; family Viscaceae; genus Viscum; species Viscum album. The sequence goes on from OY728119.1 coordinate 652,267,877, forward strand.
CTTCCACGTATCTCAGCTGAGGAGATACGTTCACGACCCAACACATATCATTGATCATGGGGAGCTGGACATCGATGCCGGGGAGGCATTTGTAGAGGTCCCGGTGGAGATCGAGGATTGACAGGTGTGGGTCCTACGTGGACATTCGATTCCTCTAGTGTGCATCGGGTGGTAGCATGGGAACCTCCAGGAGAGCACTTGGGAGCGGGAGGCTCAGATGCATGCACATCACCCTCATTTGTTTCCCTAGTCGGTGATGTATCTTTACGGGGATGTAAAGGCCTGAGGTGGGATTAATTTAAAGACACGTAAATTTCAAGGAAAATTCTTTCATAAATTCTTTGGGATTTTATGAGTATGCAGTTTCTGACGACACCTGATTCTGAGGCCTGGTGTGCCTGGAATCAATTTCTGAAGTTTATCTCGAGTACGTTCGGTGAATGAACGGGCGGGTTTTTCTAACTTTTGAAACGGTGATCAGAATCGAAATCTGAGGGCACTGATGAAACCGCAACGACGGTAATTTCTTAATAAGACCTTTACTGTAGTTGATTTATCTTGGGAGGAGTTGTTAAAAATAGTGGATTATGTGTAAAGTGAAATAAAATTGTGTTGCAGTTTTATTTCTCTTTTCTAAGTGGTTTTATCCTAAGTGTGGGTGTTGGGGTGGGACCTACTAGATCCTAACCCCTATTCATAGGATATTTGTGAGGTGGGTCCCACACGAGCCCCACCCCTTCAAATTCCTTCAACTCCTCTAACCCCTCTTAAAGTTGACTTCTCGTCTTCTTTAATTAATTGAGTGCCAAGACACTTTTACTCAATTAATCGAACCCCATTAATTAATTGAGTTAGGTGATTTGAATATTTTTTGGCTGTTTTGATATGTTGGAATGAGTAAATAAAATAAGTCAAGGCCTTATTTTATTTTGGTTTGGCTTTTGGTTGTGGGAAGAAAAGGGGAGAGAGCTCTTCAGTTATTCTTTTTGAAGAGCTTCATCATCCCCCGAAGAACAACACCCTATGAAGAAGAACGCCATCACCACAAGGAGATACGACATGTTCTTCCCTCATCTCTTCATAGCTAGTGTGCGATGCCATTATATCCTTTGACGCACGCCTATGCCATCATCTAAACCTCACCACGTGACTCCATCAACAGCAACGCCAACTTTCATCATCGTTGTTGAGGTAGGGGTTAAATTCATTATTAGTGAATTAAGATTGGCTTTGTTTTAACGTTGACATATCTCGTTTAATTTTTCAAATTGTTACCAAAATAACGGGAGGAAATTAGACCGCAAAAACAGGTCCGATTCTCTTCCCCGTCTCTTGTTTATTAACAATGGCGTTTGAGGAAAAGACGGCGCGGTGCCGTTGCACCGTGCAGGAATGATGAAGACAGCGGCTGGAGCGGGCCGCGAGAACGGTGCGCGGTGTCATTGCGCCGCGCCAGAGACCCAAGGGGCCACGGCTACAGTGGGCCGCAACGGAGGGGCACATCGCCGTCATGTGGTGCCGGGTGGGGATGAGCCGCGACGGCTCAACAGGATGGGGCCGGCCAAGCCGGCCGCCGGCGCTCCAGGAGGCGGGACCCGTTGCGGGTCCCGCGTGGCACAACGGGACGACCACAATGGCCGGCCATTTTCAATAAGACCAGGTGTTTTGAACCCCCATCCATCTCGCTAGGGCGGACACCACTGATCCGCTGTTTCAAGAAAAGGGGGCGGCACCCCTTCGTGCCCCGCTCGGCCACGGGCCGGACCGCCCACGCCGGGAAGGACCGCCCGCGCCGGGCCCAACTGCCCGCGCTAGGCCGGGCCGCCAGTGCCGGGCCTGACCACGCATGCCGGGCCAGGCCTTGCCCAACCGGGCTAGACCCAGACCTAGGTCAGGTCGACCCGGTTTGGGCCGACCTAGGGGGAATGGGCCGAGTCGGACCCGGCCCGAACCCCCTATTTTTGGACAGATTCGTTCAAATGCCCATAACATGGGCTACAGACCTCCGATCGATGCACCGTCAGATTAGATGGGATCCTAGCATCGAGAAGATGGTTTCGGTATGTTACACTCAAGGTTTCGGAGGACTTTATGTACGTCTAGGTTGGTTCGAACATGAAATCAACCGGGCCCTCGGAGCAGAAACACTTTTTACTCGAGCTCTTGACGTCCGATTGACGTGCTGTCAACATCATTGGATTCCTCTTAGTGAGATGGTTATTTTGAATTACTCCTCTCTAGGTTTGGACATATATGGAGTATGGTCGGGTTGATTTTAGCTTAAAAACCAACCAGGCCCCTGGGACGAAAAAGCCAATAACTCTCAGACCGGGCATCCGTTTAACGCGCTGTATGTTGCGTTGAAAAATCCTATTGACGAGATGGAACATTGTGATACATCAAATATGGACTTCGTGATAGTTGATGTATCGAATTCTCTTGGCTCGTGAAGCGGAACCTCCCCGAATCGAGCGTGCTGTGTGCGGGAACCCAAGAGCTGGCTGCGACTGCGACGACGATGACGATTGTACATGGATCCTCCGTGGGTTCGGCAGCGATGACGACTGTACTTGGATCATACGTGGGTTCGACAGTGATGATTAATTTACTTGGATACTACGTGGATTTTTCAATGAGGATGACTGTACTTGGTTCCTACGTGGGTTCGGCAGTGATGGTTACTGTACTTGGATCCTACGTGGGTTCGACAACGACAACATCTGTACTTGGATCCAACGTGGGTTCGACAGAAGAGATGATTCAGAGGCAACATCAATCATCTCCACCCCTCTTCATGAATTGTATATCTGTTTGAGGTGAGTCTGGAATTTCAATTATTATCTTCGATTTGATTGACTTTCATTCCTTTGTAGATTGGGTTATACTTTCCTTTGTGGACTGGGTTGAAGTTGGGCTCGTAAGTTGGAGCTGAACAGGAATTGTTGACTTAGGTATATGTATGGGCATATACCTATGCAGTGTTGGTTGATACTTCATATTTGTATCTTTCCTTTTTGGTTTAACCTTTGTGGATACTTGAGGCCATCTAGGGTCTTGGGGTCACTACTGAGTATTGTAAACTCACCCCTCCACGGGCTATGCCCGCACTACGTTGTGTTGGTTGCAAACGACAGACAGTGCTGATCGTGGTTGAGGCTTGAGGAGTGGGATGGTACCTGTAGGTAGACGATCAGGCAAGATGTACATAGTGTGGATGGACAGATTCGAGGAGCGGAGGGGACCATCTATACCCACCCTTCAGGTGGGGTTTTCGGAAGATGTTTTAGTGGAGGCTGCTTTACTTAGCACCTGTTATACTTTACTTTTCTCACTTGTACTGCACTTTCAGTTGGGTTTGTATACTGTCCCATTTACATTCCAACGCTTACTTTTGTACTCATTTTACTTAGTGTTTACTTCATCTTGCATACTCGGTGGTGTTTGTTTGATTATATAAAGGCAATGCCTTCCCTTGTATCGTGATTTATGCCTTTGGAGCTAGTCGCCAGCCTCTGGCCTATGGAAGGCAGGCTTGGGGTAGTCACGACATGGGCCCCAAGGATGGGTCGTGACACTCATCCCCGTAAATAACATGATAGGGTTTAGGGTAATACAACCAAATTTGAGATACAAGGAAAGAATCATGCATATTACTTTTTCTCTGTGTTAGATCCAATAGGGTTGCCACCGACCCGATTCACTCCACTATCTCAAAGGATCCAAAAAACATTGGTTCCAATGTTCCCTACCTAAGTATCCTATAGTGAACCAACCTTGGAGACACCCAAAGGAATACACAATCACCCTCAGTAAAATCTAGGGGTTGTGACCATCTATCAGCTTATGACTTGTATCTACTCTGATCCATAACCATACATTTAAAAATCTATTGTACCTCCTCTGATGTCCCCTGTACGAGACTTGGTCCCAAAAAATCTCACACATCAGCCTCCATCCAGCACAATGGTGATCTACATGGTCTACCATCATGTGCCTTTACTGATTCCTTCTGTATAGTTACCTGATAAATATTTTTAAATGAAAAATCTATTCAATCAACATTATTTTCCCATGATCAACTGATGTCAGGAACACATTCCCATAGAATATATATAAGTACATGTATAGTACGTTCTGACTACCCATCTTTATGTTGGTGAAAATAAGTACTCAAGAATAACTGGGTGTATTTTGATTTCTTATAGAACTTCATGAATGGTGAATTAAATCATTAATCATAATATGAAACTATAGTATGTGGAGTTCCATGAATATGGACTATTTCTGGAATGTACAGTTCTCCCAACTGATCAACTGTAATGTTTTACCTTATATGAAATTAATTTGATACATTTTTCTGTTGATCCATAATGACCCAAATATCATCCTTATTCTCATGTATCTTTGGGAGACCCGCAATAAATTACATGGTCACATCCAGCCATTTCCATTTATGGATGGTAAATAGTTATAGTAAGCCTTTGGGTCATTGGTACTCTTCCTTTACTTGAAAATAAGTGAGGCATCATGTCACAAACCCTACAATCTCTTTTTCATCCCTAGCCAAAAATATTGTCTTCTTTGTTCACAGTACATTTTGGTTGCACATAGATGCTCCACCCATTTTGATGCTTGAAATTCCCACTACATCTCATCTTGTGTTATTTTAGGCACAATAACTCAATTCATCACATAGATGATCTCACCCTAATCAATAAAAAAGGATAAATATGTATCCCTATAATCAAATCTATACATCAATGATAGTAAATATACATCCACATAATATCTATCCATGATCCAACTGAAAAGTGTAGACTCTACTACAACTAAAACTAAAGTCACCTTCTCGTGACTCTCTAAAAACACCACATTAATTTCATCTTTTAAGGTCACCATCTACCACTTTCAACATGACACTTGATCCATCTGTGTTTGAGTTTTCCCACTCAATGAACCAATCACACTATTTACCTTCATGGGAATATATTTTAGTTAAAAATCGGATGAATTCATATACTCAAACCCTCTCCACTACTGAAGATTCAACTCACTCTATGAGAATATGAAATTCAACATATTGTGATCTATATAGACTAAAACATTTTATACGAAGAGATCGTATCGCAAACACATAAGCACATAAAAAACTACTACCAAATTTAGTTTAGGAATTGGGTAATTCTATTCATGAGGCCTCACCAACCGAGATCCATATTCCATGACTCGATACCCCGACATCTTCACAACTCCATGTCTAATCCCAGAAGCATCACAAAAAACAATAAACACCAAAATTGACTTTGGTAGGATCAAAATGGGTTCCAATGTTAAGCACTTCTTCAACTCTTGAATATATCTCTCACAAGCCTCTGACCATTCAAACATTACTCCCTTTTTGGTCAATTCGGAATGTTGCACTTCAAAATGGAATAATTATTTTATGAATATCCTGTAATAACCATCTAACACCACAAATATTCAGATATCAAAAAAATTCTTTCAATTCACCTAAAGAAACCACTCTTGATCATTATTTAGGACTACTAAAAAAACTTCCTTTGATATAATTTGCACCATGATGTGTACATGGTCAATCCAAAACTAACATTAAGCTATCATAGAGAATAGACAATTCTATCTCAGTGTATCTTGAACGTTGTCATGATGTTGGGTATGATCATCATGAGTTTTGTAGTGCACAAAGATGTCATTCAAAAACACCACTGTGAACTGATCCAGATATATAAGAACAATCACATTCATCAAAATCATAAACACATATGGTGTATTTTTTAACCCAAACATAATTATGAAAAAATACTCATGTCCATAACTACTTCTGAAAGTAGTCCTCAATTTATCAGCTGTCTAAACTCTTACACGATGATACTAATATATTAAATATAACTTCATGAACACACAATATCCCTTCAATTGGTGAACCATATCATCAACACACAGAAAATGATATCAGTTCTTCACAATCATTTTGTTCAACTTCCAATAATTTACACACAAACATAAACATCATTCATCCATCTTTGTGAGTAGAATAATTGAACCACAAGGCGACATATATGGACAAATAAATCCAATATCCAAAAATTCCTCCAACTGAGTCTTAATATCTTGAATCTAAATTGGTTCCATTATATATGGTAGAATAGATACCAAATTATCCCCCAAAATGAGCTCAATAGTGAATTCCACATATCTCTCAGGTGGTTTCCCAGTGAATTCTTCACGAAATATATCCTGAAATAAATCTGCTACTGTGGAAGGACATCTTTCCTAAAACCCCCTTCATCCGTCATTAGAAGAGAAATTTTTTTTGAGATCTACTTGTTGCTATGTAATTGGCCCGACTCAACCTATCTGGATATTGTACACCCCACAATGAATATACTAGTCACCATATGGAGACATAATGGACACTCTCCTATGGTAACAATCGATGTGTTTTCGACATGAAACATTCCAGTCCATACACATAATTAGGTAGAAGTTCGTCATATAAAGAATATAGAGATCCCATAGTAAATGATATTTCCCAATCTCTAGTGAACATCCATTTCATTGATAGATATCCCTAGTCCGCACTCCCAATGGTGTTTCTATATTTATAACCCCACTCAAAAACTACATTACAAGGCTCAAAACATTAACATGTTTTGCAGATATGAATGAATGAGAGGAAACCAAATCACACAAGGCACTATATATGAAAAAAACTACTAGAATATTACCTCTCAATACAAATGGTACAACCTCGCTATCCATAATTTTAATTTGTACTTATATTAAATGTTATACCCAAATTTCTTGTGATGTTATATGACTCCCATGAGTTGCACCACCCATCTGATGTGGGTTATCTAGCCAATAAGCACCACATACACTACCACTACCACCTCACTAGGTAAAACTCCAACTGCTATCAAATTTTTCTATTGAAGGTCCTCTTCCCATTATCTAGATCTTCACAGCTGATCCTTTGGTACCAATTTGTCACTGTAACCTGTATAACTTCTTTAGATGTCACATCTTGCTGCAAGATCAACATAGTATTAGTGGTTGAGAACAATGTTGATGATAGTATCCTTGCATACCATGATGATGAAAGATCACCCCATTAAGGTCATGTCCACTCGAACATACTGTATATGTACTCTGATTTCTATTTCCATGGATAAGATTTTCATAATGGTGCTTCCTTCTCTTAAATGTCACAACTCTTTCTCATATAGTTACAACTTCAAGTCTATTATTGGAACCCCCCCAGATTACCTTCAACAATGAGATCATGATCCACCACTTTTGTAAACTTCTTTAACTAGAATATATTCAAATGAGGCATAATAGCACACTAAATTTCATCATGAAAATTTTTCATCATAGCTACATCATTTCCTACTAACGTTGGAGAAAAGCATTACAAATTAGTGCAGCATACATAATTTTCCATTATCCACATGCTCCACTATGACAGATACCTGAAATCACATATTTTTTTGATCTAAAGGACCCTAGAAAAATTTGTTACAAGAACATCTCTAATAATCCATTCTATAACATACTGTTTGCCTTTCCAGTTCCCTCTTGAATGTACCACTTGCTCTTAGCTAATCATCGTATCTTGTCAATGGCCTTAAGGACTGTCCTCTCAACTGGAGTCTCCAAATGGTGGAGTATTGTTTTTATGAGCTCATCCTAGAATTCATCTCCCTCAGGACCACCCTCTATAGAAAAAGTCAGAGGGTGTTTCAATTGAAAATCCCTTATCAACTCATTCCTGATTTTCAGAACTCACCTGAGGGCTCTTTCCGTGAATATTATGAAGCATGAAACGCGATCTTGGAACTTATCCCCTTCATATTTTTCTTGTATGATTAGTTCCTCATGTTCCCTAACTATAAAGTAATTCCAAGTAATTACCCTCGGTCATCCCCTTAACAAGTTTCATTGAGGCATACCCTCTACAATGCCAAAAACACATCTCATGTCTTATAACACAACCTTATAAAATATATGTAAGAGGAAATAATATCAAAAATTATTTTCCCTTACCTCATCACAAGGTCAGAACTAATGTTCTATAACTACACTTAAGATTCATACACATAGGTTTTGGTTAAAAAGGGTAAACACACTACCATAATCAAGTTTCTCAAATATACACCCAATTATTACCTTTTTTCATCATATTATATTCTTTATCAATTTATTGTAGTCGCCATTTTTTTCTTTATTTCAATATCACAACAAGGGAAAAAAATTTATGTTCATCAATAGACCCATAACCCATTTTCATGTGAATTCCTAAAATGATCCATCTCACAATTACATTGAATATCTATAATGATACATGAAGAATAACCTTCAGGTTTTTCTGTGCCATGAATCAATATTCAAGATTCTCTGAACAAATAATCACATTACACTATAAGTGCATCAACCATAGAAAAATAATATTATACAATTACAACAAATTGAAAAAACATTAATCATAGTGGGAGTACTTAGGTTTTTCACCATACATGGGTTTGAAACTCCCATGATTGAGCTCATTACAAATCCTGGGTCGTCCTAGTCTATTGTCTATATTCTAAAAAATAGTAAAGCAAAATAAGATGAAAGAAAACTTGACCTATAATAAAACTTTGAAATTGTAAGAGCCTATATCTTCCTTTCAGGTATGTCTTCCTCCTTCTGATCATTTTTGAGAAAAAGAGGTGCATTTGGAAATTTTGAAAGTACATGCAGTGTACATTATGAGTACACCCCGTGTACTTGGATACCACGAGTAGCTGTCTGTTGGCCATATAATGACCACACACACGGTCGTGTGTTGTTACCTGGAGACCACCTAAAGTGGGGTACGGAAAAGGAAATTACATGCTGTGTACTTATAATGTACACACTGTGTATTTTTATCCTTAAATGTACAGGGGTCACGTCTGATGGACAAAAAATGATTCTTATAGGTTTGGTTCATCTGAGAGCTCCCGTACGACCGTAATCATTCCTCGAGCCCCTAATTCGTTGTCCGATCTCTGATTTGACCACCGTAGATTGCATTGGGATCGCCTTAGTAATCTCTTTCTTCTTCTTCATCTTTGTTTCCTGATTCCTCCTCTTTCTCTAGTTACCCTCTGTAGAATTTTTTGAACGTTTTTGTAGATCCATGGTGATCATGGGTGATTCATGGCTTGAGGATCATGTATAGTGATCTCCCAACACTATGGTAGGTGGATTGTTCCTTTAAGTTGAATGTCTTTGAGTTATATGTGCAAAGTTTTCCAATACCCATGAACAAGGTATTGTGTGTTTACTGTTTTTCCCTATTGTTTTCCTATTATGCTTGTATGCTTTAGTAGAGGTTAATTGTTTGGGAATAGGGTGAATTACTATGATTTGGAGGTGTTTTACCATGCCTCTTTGTTATGACCGTTTAGTTCTACTTATCCTGTTAGGCCTCCTTTCATTTCCCATGCCTAGTATTTTATGATGGTGTGGTAGTTGTTTTGACATGATATTATGTTGTAGACTATTATCCAAGTAGTTCTGGAGGTTTACATTGGCCGATACGCATTTATATGATTTCATGACTTACACAGGGATATGATAACTTAGTGTAGTAAACCATATGGAGAATTTATGAAAGTACATATCCAGAGTGTCTATTCTACTGTTACGATGTGAGACCATAGGGGGAATTGACATAAGTGCTTCCTCAGAGTGTTTTTAGTAGTTCCTCGACACAGGCCACCGGGGGAATGTGATGTAAGAGCTTCCCCAGAGTGCCTTTAGTTACCGATACGAGACTATATGAAGAATTTACGGTGAGTGCTTCCTCATAGAGTCTATTCATAAGATATATCGAAAGGGTTAATCTGAGTGTACTGCCTAGAGTGTTGCTTGTATTGTTTGGTTGAACAAGAGGGATTAGGATGTGAGTACTTCCTAGAGGGTTACCATTTTTGTTTAGAAACTTTCTTATACTTGTTTGGTTGAACCAAAGGGGTTAGTATTTGAGTACTACCCATAGGGTTACCTACTTTGATTAGCTGTTGTTTGATATATGAAACTAAATGAATTGAAACTGTGGATTGTTTACTGTTGAGCACTTCCTTGTTTACTGCTTTCTTTACATATTGCATGCCATATATTCACTGACTGTTAGATAGAGATCTTTTGGTGGTTACCTACTAGGATTTATTCCCACATCCTATTTGGTCCACCATTTTGGTCCTAAGAAGATAATATTGTTACAGGTATAGATAAGGGCATGTTCCCTTCTACTTCAGGTACTTGACTACTTTGGAGCTGGAGAGCATGGGGCCAAGCTGAGGCTTGCGATGCTGAAGAGTTGTTTACTATATTATTATGTACTTTTGTTTTAGTTCTGTATATCAGTACTATGACTTGTTTGGATGGTTTCCTAGACATATGTACCTTGCATCATTTATATATATGTTCTCTAGTTGTTTCTTCATCAGTTTTCCGCTGTTTACTGTCATTTGGTATATTTATTGTTTCTGAAATTTTATATGTGTTTTATTTTTTCTGTTTTAATCTACCAATGAGGGCATAGTTTCCCCACTATCACACCTATGGCCCACACTGCTAGTTGGCAGCCTTTGGAATTCGGGAAAATGCACTTCAGGCCATGTGACCAATAGGGTACGTGGAGTTTTTTGGTGGTTTCCGGAACGAGGACGTTACAAAGTCGTAACAATGGCATTATTTTCTTATTGGCATACTGTTTGGAGCCTATAGTCAGTGATAGGATGGAATATGTACTTTGTAATAAGTTGTGCCCGAGAGTAGCTAACCCATGTATTGGGAAAAGCCAATTTACCTCATTAATTAAAATTTTCTTCTTTTTCAATTTTAAAGTTAATTTTATTTTCACCATTCGGTGACTCACATGAATTTTGCTGTTATTGTTGATATTATTGAGGTTCTTTTTATTTTGCAACATGATGAGATGAGGGTATTCCATCTCATTCATCATGTAGGAACTCTCTAGAAATCACATGTCATGCATTCATTCCATGCCAGTAGGGTGCATTAGAGATTTCATGTTGTTGTGTTAGATATGCATGTTTTTTTGATATATTCCTTGATAGAATACATGCTATTCAATCAAGTATTTATTGTGTAATGTTTCATTTGAATGAATGCAAAAATTTGGTTCTTAAGGTGTTATGGGCCCTCATGGACTGGAATTTGGTAGATCATTGCACTGTTATGCTTAATAATAACATGTATAGGATTCCAAGATTTGATTCATGGGAGTATGGGCCATCCCGGATCTGAATTTGGAACATAAGGGTTTGTTTTAGTGTTTTTCTAGGTTCCAGAGTAGTTTTTTAGTCTTACTGCCTATAAAAACGTAGAATACTTGCAGTGTAGTTTTGAGTACACGCATTGTGTTCTTCTTTTCGAGAAGAAACTTTTTTCAAAGGTACACACCATGTACTGTACTTACACACCATGTAGTCTCTAACCAGGTCACATACTATGTGGGCCGAGACACATGATAGTGGAATCCTTTGGGGAACATGTCGTGTACCAGTTGTACACGTCGTGTTGTGTTGACCCTGTGTCCACCTGTGTGACTAATGACACGGATGGATGAACCTTATTATATACACGCCATGTCCATCTTGAACACATTGTGTTGTGTAACCCAGGTATCCAGCCATGTAGCTAAAAACACAGGTCGATTGAGTCTCTTTAAGTTCACACCATGTTGATCTGGATCACGTCATATAGTGTCAGCTGTGTAACCAGACGTGGCCTTAACAACACGAGATGGTGAACCTTGTCTAGTAAATGGTGTGTCTTGGACGAATAAGCTGTGTAGTCTTGTTCTACAAGGAACAATGTGGCTTAGCCATGTAGAAGGACTCAAGAAGGGCGAGTGGATTCAAGTACACTCCGTGAGTATCGAAAACATGCCATGTGTTTGGGGTGTTACACAACCTGTTTTGGCAGAAGTATAGGAATATGTGCGTTGTTTAAGGGTAAACACCATGTAGGCAGTATACACTACATCTATCAATGTTTTTCAAAACATGAATGATTTATTTCTACTGTTCCCATCTTAGAAATCTGGTTTTCATTCCATGTAAATCGTAATATATGGGGTGCGCTTGACCCTTTAGAGTCATGCCACTGAGACGTCCTCCGGTTTTACCCCTGTTGCAAGGTGGTGATTAGACACCAGACATCGCTAAACAGGGACTACCAGAAGATCCTCCTGTTCTTCCACTCTTGGCACTAGTCGTTATACTAGATATAGGTGATGATGCACAGTTCATGGAAGGATTAATTAGGGTCATTCATACCTTTCAAGAGGTACCACATCATGCCTCGTCTATGGCGTAGTTGACACGGGTTTTCTAGTAGCAGCATCCTCCCACATTCACAGGGGAAGGAGGACCTCAGATTGTAGAGTCATGGTTTGATTCCATTCATTCTATCATCGAGCATGTGGATATTCATCCAGATAATAGAGTCTATCTCGCTATGTATATGCTTTGGGATTCTACCAAGAGATAGTGGGATGTGATATCACAGACAGGACACAAGAAGGTTATGTCTAGAATGAGTTACTGTGTGCCTTCAATGACTACTTCTATCTGGTGACTTTGAGGGCCAATCGAGCCAGATAGTTCATGATTTTGGAGAAGGATACTCTTAATATTATTGAGTATTCTTCTCGCTTCACCGAGATATAGCGTTTCATGCCTATTCCAGGTGGTAATGAGTTATTCATAGAAAGGATGTTCGAGGATGGTTTGAGGCCTGATATCTGATCATAGGTGAACATCTTCAGGTTGACTTCTATCACTTCTTCAGCCAACCAAGAACTGATCATAGAGAGAAATATCAAAAATTATGGTGTTGTGAGTAGGGGAGGCTCAAAATCTAGAGTTAGTATTCCTCCAACTAATAGTAGGAAGTGTCATAGGAAGTCTACGCATGGAGGTCCGAGGAGGCGGGAGACATCTTTTGGTAGCTAGGTGGTGTGATAAAAGTGCGGGATGGGAAGGCATACACGGCCACGTTTCCTGAGACACCCAGTAGAGTGCCGATCTTGCAGCAAGATGCGTTTTCTTCGATGTTTCTGTCAAATATTTTCACTAGCGACTGATGACAAGTGTTCTTCTATGACTCACTGTTCAGGAGAAGTACCGCCAATTTCTCACTAGTCTGGAAACTGGAATTCTTTCGGCTATTCAGGATGAGGTGGAGGTTGAGGTCGTGGCAGTCAGTTTCATGTCTTTTAGTGACATCACGTTAAATCAGCTCAGAGTGGCCAGTCAGGGTCACATGGTCGCGATGTAGGCCAGAAATTATCAATACAGTAGACCCAAAAAGAGTAGGATCCCAGACCATCTACAGTTTGAGGTACGATCTTAGTATCCATAGTTTTAACATCTGCTCTTTTGGATATAGGGGCTTCCCATAACATTATATCTATTGAAATTGTGGATATCTTTGGAATATGTATCATTTCTTCATATGATATCTTGAAGGTAGAAACTCTGCTGGGGAAATAACAGCTTCTGTACGTCAGTGTAAGGAGATCCATATAGAGGTTTGTGGGTGTCACTTTTTATGGGACCTCTATTTCCTATAGATGACTGACTATGATGTTAATCTCATAATGGACTGGTTGGTTCCCTTCCATGCTGTTTTCAACTACAATCTCCATAGGGTGAGTTTCACATCACCAGACGGTGGATCGTTCCCTCATATGGGTGAATGGGATGTCTATGCGAGAAGAGAGGGACCTGAGCAACAATGATTGGGAGCCCGTATAGCCCAAAATGCTAGTATTTATCTGGATGACTAGGGGACTTCACAGATATATTTTTCTCCAATGGGGGATTGTTTAGGGACGTCATTACTGATGACTTATTTGGTTTGACTCTAGAGAGTGCGGTGGAATTTTCGATTGAGCTTGTGCCAGGAGCAACTCTGGTGTCCATTCCTCCTTATAGGATGGCAAAACCAAAGTTACAGGAGATCAAGTAGCATTTGGAGGAGTTACAGGTAAAGTGTTTCATCTAACCCAGTACTTCTCCTTGGGGTTCTCCTGTCCTATATGCAACGAAGTTGGATAGTACCCTTAGAATGTGTGTGGATTATCCAAAGTTCAACTAGTGGATAGTTAATAACTGATATCCCTTACTGAGGATTGATGATCTCTCTGATAAGCTTCGAGGAGCTCGAGTTTTCTAAAAGATTTAATTGATATCCGATTATCATCTGTTGCATGTTGGACCATCTAATATACCTCTCACAGCCTTCCGAAGCAGGTATGGTCTATACGAATATGGGGTTATGTCGTTTGGTCTCATGAACTCACCTAAAGTCTTCATGGAACTGATGAAATTAGTGTTCCATCCACACTTGGATTTATTTATGGTTTCCTTCATGGATAATATCTTGGTGTATACTCACACTCGAAACAACCATGCCACACATCTTGAGATCATCTTGAGTAAACTAAGAGTGCATCAGTTATATGCTATGCTCTTAAAATGCCACTTCTAGATGGACCAAATTAACTTCTTTGGGTTATGTTATCTACGAGATAGGAGTTTCAGTAGACCTAGAGAAAGAGAGTGCATTAGTTTCATGGGAGGATCCGAAGAACGCCTTTGAGATGAGAAGTTTTCTAGGGTTGGATGGATACTATAGATGCTTCATACGGGAATTTTAGTGCTTAGTATCACCACTAGCGGGCCAGACTAAGAAGGGTTCAAAGTTCTTTTGGTTAGATTCTTGTGATTTAGCCATTCATAAGCTGAAATGGAGGTTGACTTCAGCACCGATAATATTATTTCCAGATCCAGGAAAAAGCAATACTGTGTACTATAATACATCAAGTATCGGGTTGGGAGCTGTTCTTATGCTGGGGGAATGAGTCGTTGCGTACGAGTCTCGGAATCTGAGGCCACAAGAGAGGAATTTCTCGACGCACAATCTTGAGTTGGCTGCAGTTGTTCATGACTTACACCGTTGGAGAAACAATCTTCTGGGGGAGTATTTTATGGTATTCACCATCCAAAAATGTATCAAGTACATTTTCACCCTACTTAACATTAATTTAAGGTAGTGAAGGTGGGTTGAGTACCGTCTGTCTTTGGACATTGAGCTTGCCTATATGTATGGGAAAGGAAATGCAGTGGCTGATGCGTTGACAACTTATGGATCTATTCTCCGAGATTCATTAAGAGGTGCACGATAAACAAGTATAGACATTTATTTTTTTCTGAATTTGTTACCTCTACTCTTATTGATCGAGTGCGAATGAGACATCTATCAGATTCTAAAGTCCCAGTCATATAAGAAACAGTGTCATGAGGGTAACCTATTCCAGGTGGATCATAGCTGAGGATGAGATCTTGTGTTTCCAAGGGTGCATATGGGTGCCAACAGATATACGCGAGGAGCGGATGTGGGACATTCATTCTTCGGTTTTGGTAGTGCGACCTAGTGTCACCAAGATGTATCGTGATCTACACCGCAAGTATTGGCGGCCATGTATGAAGTGGGATGTTGCTGGTTTTTTCATGAGGTTTTCCACTTGACACTAGGTGATAGTGAAGAATCAATGAGCAGTAGGGCTTTTTCACCAGTTACACATTTCCGAGTGGAAGTGGATGATGTCACGATGGATTTCCTGACTGGTTTTCCGAGGACTCCTCGATGGAATGATGCAATTTTGGTTGGCATTGATAGACTCATTATGGTTTATCACTTCATTCCAATCAATGATACCTTCAGTGTTGATTACATGGGACGATTGTATATCTGAGAGATTTTACAAATACATAGAGTTCCACAATTCATTGTTTCAGAAAAATATTCATGTTTTACTTCTTGGTTCTGGATGGGGATCCATAAGTTCTTTGGTACATAGGTACTTTCGAGTATATCTTACCACCCCTAGACAGATGACCAGTCTGAGTGTACGATTCAGGTGCTTGAGGACATTCTTCAGGCATGCATCATGGATTTTGGAGGTTCGTTGGGGAAGCACATACCTCTTGTGGAGTTTTCCTAAAATAATAGTTTTCAAAAAATTTAATCAGATATCACATTATGAGGCTTTGTGTGGAAGGCCATGACAATCACCCTTATGATGGCTGAAGGCAAGAGAGGAAACTTTGTTGGGACCTAATCTTTTCCAGAAAACCATAGAGCAGATAGAGCTGATTCAAAAGAGGATGGTTCCCGCACAGTCTCGATAGATGTCTTATGTTGATCAGCAGAGATGAAATTTGGAGTTAGAGTTTTGGGATCATGTTTTCATGCGTTTCACACTAAGGTTGGGACACAAGAGGATTAAGAGACATGGTAAACTTTCACTGAGGTACATCAGGCTATTTGAGGTGTTGGAGAGAGTTGGAACAATTTCTTATTGGTTGAAGTTACCTCAGTACTGGTCTATGCACAACGTCTTCCATGTCTCTCACCTTCGACATTACTTCTCAGACCCGTCTCATGTCTTCCAACCAGACAAGGATGAGTTAGAAGTGGATGCGTCATTCGAGAAGCATCCTTTCTGGACTGTTGATCGCATTACAAAGGTCCTCTATGGCCAGTCTGTTCCACTGGTCTAAGTGTTATGGCAGCACGGGGGAGTACAGGATGAGAATTGGGAGAGGGAGGTGGATGTATGATCTCTGTGGAAGAGTTGTTCGAGTTTTCTTCTTCTACACTGCCTTGCTAGGGAAATTCAGGGATGAATTTCTTTAAGGGGGGAAGTTTGTAAGAACTCCAATCTACTTTTTAGGTATGTCATCCTTCTTTAAGTCATTTTAGAGAAAAATAGGATCTTCTAAAATTTCCTAAAGTACATGCCATGTAATTTCGTAGTAAACGGTAAGTACTTTCTCAGTACACGTCGTTTAACGAGTTACCACAGGTAGCTGTGTGTTGGCCGTGTAACGACGACACACACGACTAGGTGTGGTGACCTGGAGACCGCCTAATGAGGAGAATGAAAAAGTAGTGTACACATTGTGTACATCTAAATTACACATTGTGAATTTTATTTCCTTTCATTAAATGTACCGAGGTCGCGTCTGACAGATAGAAAGGGCTTCTTCTAGGTCTGGTTCGTCCGAGAGCTCCCGTACTATTGTGATATTTCCCGGAGCCCCCGAGTCGCTGTCTGATCTCCAGTTCAACCACCGTCAATTAATTTGGGATATCCTTGGTAATATCATCCTTTTGATTGAGCTTCATTTCTTGATTCCTCATCTTTCTCTATTTACCCTTCATTGTATGTTTTGAACGTTTTTGTAGATCTACAGTGTTTTGGGGTGATTCAAGGCTTGAAGTTCACATATAGTGATCTCCCAACACCGGCATAGGTGGTTTGTGCCTTTCTGTTGAAATTATTTTCTTTATATGTGAAAACATTTCCAATACCCACGAACATTGTATTGTGTGTTTACCGTTTTATCCCTATTGATTTCCTAGTATGCGTGTATTCTTGAGTAGAGGTTAATTGTTTATGAATAGGGTGATTTTTTTGTGATTTTGAGGTGTTTGAACATACATGTTTGTTATGATTGTTGGGTTCTTCTTATCCTGTTAGGATTCGTTTCTTTTCCCATGCCTAGTATTATAGGACGGTGTGACTGTTGTTTTGATGCACTGTTATGCTGTAGAATGTTAGCCAAGTTTTTCATGTGGTTTACATTGGCCAATATGCACAATTATGCTTTCGTGACTTACACAGGGCCGTGAGAACCTGGTGTAGTAGACCATAGGGATAATGGATGTAAGGGATTATCTAGAGTGTCTATTTTACTATTAAGATGTGAGACCATAAGGGAAATTGGTGTAAGTGATTCCTCAGAGTGTCTGTAGTTCCTCAACATCGGCCACATAGGGAATGTGACATAAGTGCTTCCTCAGAGTGCCTTTAGTTAACGATATGAGACTATAGAAGGAATTGACATCCAATTTTTCATTATAGAGTCTATGATTAATCTGAAACAGAGGGGTTGGACTTAGTGTATTGCCATGAGGGTTGCTTGTCCTGATTGGTTAAACCAGAGGGGTTGGATGTGGGTACTTCTCAGAGGGTTGCCATTTGGGTTTAGTCACTTTCTTGTACTTGTTTGGTTAAACCAGAGGGATTAGGCTGTGAGTACTTTCTAGAGGGTTTCTGTATAGATCCGAAGCTTGACGTACATGGACATTAAATTACTTTTTCGGAATAATTAATACATAAAAAAAACAGACACACAAGGATCGTAATAGTTTAGTGTCTTTGGAAACTCAGAATATAATCTTCTAATCGTGGTGAAAGATCTTCAACATATCCATTAATGATCTTCCCATTTTGTTTTCTTACCTAAAAACATTCTTTAAATCTTGGGGAAAAGAAAACATATAAAGGGTGAGCTCCAATTCCCAGTAAGGGTAAGCATAGAGAACATAAAACAATCCATAGACATTTGAATGTAAAAAACATGAGCATTAAATCTAAACATCAAAATCGTTAGCAATGACATAAAACATGGCAGTACGTAAGGCATAGATCATGATGAAACATTAATCGTGATAAATTATCATGGGAATAAAACATGTAATTGTTGGAAACATTAAGCACATGATAGATTTCCATAGTAGCCAAGGAATTGCTGACAAGACCATCTTAGTGGAAAAAGTCCATTTCTGAATCGAGTTCACTCCTCATTCCAGTACTGTATTACTGAACCAGTTTAACTTATCGTTCCAGCCATGTATATCTCGTGAGATATAAATCTTTACCCAATTCATTGGAGAGAGATATAGGTCCCACCCATCTCATATTGAAATCATTCCTTCGTGTGCCACAATATAAACATAAATCATTCATCATAACCCATGAATAAAATTGGTTTCATAAACATCATTCCATTATAATGCAATCCATACAAAAAAATTGGATTTCATTTCATCATTAGAACAGTGAAACCATGTAAATCATAGAGACATGATAAATGAAACATACACATGTGAAATAATGTCATCTTAGATGAAAATGGTTTTGATAAATCACTTGAAATGAATTCTAGAGGAAAATATCCTTTCTTCTTCAAAATTATTTTCTTTTCACAAAATGTCATGCAATTTTAAAAGAAAATAATTTTGTTGAAAATAGTCATGAAATATTTTAGAGGACGATTCATGAAAATAAGTCTTTATAAAACCGTAAAAAAAATCCTTTCATGTTGTATAAGTTAAAAAATCATTCTTCTCGTACTTTTTCCGGAAATGTCAAAAAGTACCTCGTAAAAGACTGATTCTATACAAACCATGTAGTAAAAGTAAAAAATGGTTAGGAAGGACATTAAACATACATGATTTTTTTTTATAAAACTTGGACATGGATGATAACAAGAACCCCAGTAAATACTTATGAATAAACAATCTCAGATAAGAATGAGATTGGAAAAGTTATCCCTTACCATAGGTCTGATATGCTTCGTATGGATAGATCCTCATCTTCTGTGAAGCGCCTCTTTGAGACCTCCTTTTAGGGCACTAAAATTGGTCTTTGAAGACGACCAGGAACTCTAGGATGTTTCTAGGGAAGTGTAGAAGAGAATTTGGCAGGGTTTGGCTGATATTGAAAGCTCAATGTGGTGTGAGGAGGAGAGGGAGGAGGTTCCCTTTTATAAGGGAGGAGAGGGGAACCTTTGGAATTCTTAAAAATATTAATTTATAATAAATATAAACCCACTTAAAAAACTCCAAAAATGACTCATATTCGAAGATTATAAGAGATAGGGTTGTAATCGCATCAACCAATTAAATTTAGACATGTTTTGATCTTATTTTAAACCTTATCATTTTGATTTATCCTTATTTAATCTATTTATGTTTATTTGTGGTAATAAAATTCTATATTTTAAATGGTTATAAATAATCACTTATGTGTTGTTAATTTTCTATAATTGGATACTTTATGACATTGTAGAATATATAAATTTCAATTTATAATTTTGAAATATTTTTGTGATTTTTAATCAATTTAATAATATGTTATTTTTATAAAATAACAATAGTGTCAATTTTGACACTATTCATTTATTTGAATTTAAATAAAATCTAAACAGAGGATATATTCGAACTACAATATTTAATAGATTTATAATAGGTCATATGTATCTATAAAATTCGTGGAGTAGATTAAATAGTTCATATAATATTTATTTTATTATTTTCAAAACCATTTATTTGATTTTTCTCTTAAAAATAATTAATACAACATTTTTTTATAATTATTTAATATACTTATTTGTTGCATAAAAATTTAAAATAAAATCCTATGATGAAGATAAATATGTTAAAATTCACAAAAATACTTTTTCTCGAATTTAAAATCTTAAAATAACAATATTTAAATTGTTATATTTATAAAATTATGAAGGTGACAACTTTGGCATCATTTAAAATAAAATAATATAAGTGTTATAATCACTTTTATAAGCCTCCAAATGGTCCAATATTAGACCATTGGATGATTATGGTTTATATTTACATGACCAATAAGTTTTGTTTAGGGTTTTGTGCATTTTATGGTCACTATTAGTTTAGTAAAAACTATATTCTTGATTTTTCACTAGATAAACAATTTCTGCATCACTATTGTGTCACAATTAATGATAATTCTTTAATCCCTAAAAATTATAAATAAATTCATTTTATGTAGATAATTTTATTAGATTTTTGTAGAGTATTCATGTTCTATGTTTCATTAAGTTTATCACCAAATTAAAATTATTATACTTATAAGATTTAAGTGAGTGACATTTTGTCACTTTCTTTGGTTTTAATAATAATTAAATTATTTTCCTTGTTAAAAGCCCATAAAATGAATCTAATCCAACCCTTATGTGATATGGGTCGACCTTTAGCCATACAATAGAATTTTGTCATGTGTTGGGGTAAGTTTTATAATATTATATTTACCCTAAATTACTCGATTTACCTCTAACTATGGTAAATAAAATTTACCGTAGTTACTATTCATAATTCCGAAAAATAAAAAAATAGACTATTAACATAACTTGGACCCAATGATCCCAAATATTGAATCCATTTTTCGAAATTCAATACACAAAATTTCCAGAAATTAAATTAAAATTAATCCCGTTGTCGAAAGAAAACGGGTTTTTCTTTAAAACATTGCAAATGATTGAATTGATTTAACCTACGAATTCAGAGTAAAATAAATGCTAATGAAATAAATAATATTAAATGGTAAAAATATATTCTATTTATAATTTTAAACCATTAAATATTATAATTTAACAATTTAAATTAATATGATGAAAAAATATGTTTTTAATTAAAATATAGCGTGTTTTTACTATTCATTAAAATATGAAAGTCATCAGAAAAATATCTAAACATTATCCAATGTAAATTTTTATATCCTTATTCAAAAGAAGAATATTATTTTGTAAAATCTAATTAAAAACATGTCAAAAACTATATTTAAAGTCGGTGCGCCATCAAAAGGTGGTAAAACTGCATTTTTTTAAAAATACTTATTTTACCCAAAAAATTTATTTTATTCTTATACCATGTTCTAGAAAATGTGTAAGATGAATAATAATGTTATAAAATTAAAAATTTAGTTAATAATATTAATAATGTCTAGTTCATAATAATATTATAATAATATATCGTTGTTTAGTAAAACCCGGTATTACGTACAACACACGCTATCAAGGATGGTCGCGATTTCGTGTAATGCCAGCCACATTAGGGTTGCGTGTAGTGCATGACTCCTTTGCTGTTTCATATAACAAAATCCAACCATATTTTATTAAAACATTGAATATATGTATATATACTCAATGTTGCGTAGAATAACTACTATCAAACATGCTTGAAATTGTGTGTAACACGATCCAGGATTAGTGTTGCATATACTGCAAGCTAATATGGTGTTGCGTATAACGCAACATAATCTTGGGGTATCATAAAATAAAATACATAAAATAAATTAAAAACAATACATCTCATAAAATCTCGGGGTGTTACAGTTACCTGCTTTTATTAGCTGTTGTTTGATATATGAAACTGAATGCATAGAAACTGTGGATTTTGTACGGCTGCGTACTTACTTGTTTACTGATTTCTTTACTTATTGTCTACCATATATTCACTGACTGTTAGTCACATATCTTGTGGCAGTTGCCTACTGGGAGTTAGTCTCACACCCTATTTGGGACATGCATTTGGGCCCAAACATATTATATTGGTGTAGTTATAGATATGGGAAAGTCCCCCTCTACTTGAGGTACTTGACTAATTTGGAGTTAGAGAGCATGAGACCAAGATAAGGATTGCGATGTTGAGGAGTTGTTTACTATTTTTTTGTACTTTGGTTTAGTTTTGTATTTTTGCATTGTGAATTTTTTGGTTGATATCCTATACATATGTATCATGCATCATTTATATATATGTTCTTCAGTTGTTTCTTAATCAGTCTTACGCTATTTACTATTGTTTACTATGGTCACTATTTCAACTATTGTATATATGTTTTACTTCAACTGTGTCACTCTGAAAATTAGGGCATAGTTTCCCCACTATCACACCGATGGTCATCACTTCTAGTTGGCTGCCTTTGGAGTTCGGGGAAATGAGCATGAGGCCATGTGACCAAACGAGTGCGGGACATTTCTGGGCTGCTACCAGAACCGGGATGTTACAGAAATGTCCCGACCCGAGTGCCAATAAATAGTTCCTCATATCGCTTCTCTACATGACATCAAGAATTCCACCCCATATGTTATGGGCTTATGACTAGCAGCGGGTGTCTGTTAAGACATTCATGGGGAGACTATACCATATTTTATCAGAGTAAAACACTAGAAGAAGTTAATAATCCAATTCAGAAATGTATATATAACCATAATAATACTCATTTAACAAGATAACCATTATGGAAATAAAATACTCTACTAAATGTGAAGTGTCAATAATGAAACTTAAACGAAAGACATTATAACACCTCAAGAGGGTTATAAAACATGTCTAGTTCCCTTCTCAATGATCTACACCAATCAACCACCTATCACATGGATTCGTCCTTATCAAATCATGCCACAATATAATCTATTTGGGTACCATTCAGACAGCCCGAATAGGGTGTGAGAATAACATAGTAGAAAAACACCAATAGTATCTAAAACAAATGTAGTCAATAGATATTTATTACTTTTTTATATAGAAATATGTACCATGAAATAATAAAAATTCTATCACATTTTTATTTATTATTATCTAACTACTTTACCTCCAGGGTTCCGAAGGATAGTCGCACCTCAATGCTAACATCATCTCATGTCGAATGATGAAGTATTCCCTAGGTAATACCGTATCTTAATATATTATTCTTGTAAATTCATGATTAATTCAAGGTGCTATAATATCTCAGTACCTTATCCAACTCTTTTTAGAGTTCAAATATTATCATATAAGACCATAACTCATAGTGTTATTAAATCCATTAAATAATTTATCATTTCAAATCCACATTTCTAATATTACCAATATCAAAAACGTATATATGATCACCATGTTACCATGCATATTTCTCAATAGAATTACTATGTTCTCATTCTCTTTTTTTAAGGTTGGGGCCGAAGCCTCATTTATTATTAAAGGAAAGAAATAGATCTCTTTTTAACTAGGTAGAGGGAGACCCATTACATAGCCCGAAGGCCCAGTAGGCATTTATCCCATTACATGGCCCGTAGACTCATTTTTTTGGCCCAAATCCTAATCTGTGAATAGTACTGCTACAATACCTGTACTGCTACAGTACTGCACAGTTCTCGCCACCGCTACAGTGCTCGCCGTTACACATAAGTATGATAACCATTTTACCAATTGTACCTCCCAATTTAGAATGGGAATCTTCCAATTGTTTATCAATAAATTAATTTACCAATTATTTTTCCACCTTAATCCAAATACTAATTCAACAATTAGATTAATACATCAATTCATGTAGTTAACACAACAATTAACTATGTTCTTCAAACAATTAATCTAGTTGTCAATTAATTAATTAATATCAATATTAATATTCAATAAATAATTTTCTATATTTAATTATCTCATTCTAATATTAACCTTCCATAATTAATCCCAAAATTAATTATCTAGATCATACTATCAAAGGAACAGAATTAATCCACAATTAATTAACATAACTTAGACATTTCAAAATATCATAATTATTCACATGATTATTTTTCTTGATTACAAACCCCACATCTTATAATAAATTAACCAAATTAATAATCTAATATGGAATACCATTAGACTCATGATCAATTCAAAAACTAATCATCTCTTTCAACAAATCATCAATAATTAAATCGGTCAATCTATTTAACACAACTCAAGAAAAATCAATTGGGAAACGATGCATGAGATTCCCTTAATTTTCATATAAATATCAACTAAAAGAATATGAGAATTATATTTAGACCACCTACTGTGATTCATCTAAAAATGTATTCCAAATGGCAATACCAAAAATTAGAGTAGTACAATGACACTGATAAACATTTCATATCTATATCCATAAAAAACTATCATGATTAAAGACATAATGAAATAATAAATATAGATCTATATCAACAATCCTAGATATATATCCCACCACATATGTTTATATTAAAGTAATAAAGGGATATCTTCCGTGAATATATCAATGAAATATATAAGAATGAATGAGAGAAGCATTGGGGAGAAATCCATTTACCAGGAAAAGAGAAGATCATCAACTCAGTCTTTTATCTTGAAGAACAATGTTTGTAATGCCTTATAATCCCTTCGGTTTTGGTGAGGACCCTTAATTTAACCTTAGTAAAGTAAAATTTAATAATGGTTTTATATAGAAGGTGAATCAAGGCCTTAATGGTTCAAAAAAATTGAGATCCACAATTTTATGATCTTACTGTCATCCTGCGCACAATTTAGTCACATGGTTAGGGATATCATGTGAAGAACGTGCATTAGCCACTACTTTCATGGGAACATCGCAAAAAAAAACTCACACATCTTCTCAAAACATTATTTAGCCATTCTATTTATACTAAATCAAATTACCAGAGGGCACATGATTTCTACTAGGAAACAACACAGTTTGTACAAATCGTGTGCCAACTATGCAAACCTTTATTCTCAAATTTTTTTTGACATCACACAAATTCAACCCAAACCATAACTACCATATAATTTATTTATGTAAATAACAAAATATACCAAAAACCACTCTTGAGATAACTCTAAAAAAGGTTAGGATCTTAAAATAATGAACTCTAAATATGTTCATATATACAAGTTTCTAAAACTAAATAATGGATTTGTGAAGATATTATCATCCTCTATAAATATATATATATATATTTCTAGTTTATTTCACCACCTTAGACATTGTAAAAGAGAAATTTTTTTATAAATATTTTTGGAACTCATATATTGAAATAGAATATCAAACAAATTTTTATGAATTTCAGTAATACTATTAATCAACAAAGGCAAGGTTACTAACACTATCATATCATCATGTTAGTATTTTATTTATATTTTTATCATAATATATTTAGATTTTTCTATATATTCATCCTAAATATTATTAAATATGGTTTATTTTTTATTTTTATATTTCGATACATCACATCATCACTTTCTAAATAAAAATAATCTAAAATATTTTTTTATCTACAACATCACCATCATAAGTTTCATATGTATATATATAAAAATAAGGCAAATTTTTTCTATCGAACACAAAACATAATTGTTTCATTGATTTATCATGAAATCCTTGTTATTATAATAATAATAATATTTTCCTTATGACATCATAAAAAACATTACAGTTAATTACATATATATAAAATGTTAGCTCTTGATTACAAAAAAATAATGATATTGGAATCAGTCATATAAATTACATATATATATATATATATTTCTGAGTATCATCTCTTAAAAAATTTTTCCTTGAAGAATGTGGTGTCCATAACAGATTTCAATATATCATTCCAATGTACTTTACCATTCCTAGTTTGTATTTATCATGGGACCAGAATACATGATTTGCTAAATATATGAAATTTTATCCTAGGAATAATTTAATCTAATTAATAATTAACATCTCAATGTGTATCTTTATTTTAGTTTTACATTCACTAGATGATTTTATTATATTCCCATAAAATATTACTTCATCGATATACATAATCACAATAAGTGATTTTGTGTTTTTTGGTTAATATGGTTTTCCACACACCCCCTTTATTATTTATTTTCCATTAAAAAATTACGGTATATTAAAAACCATGATTGTTACCTTATTTAAAAAAATATGGAAACTTTTATAATTTATATAATATATTCATTAGTAAAAATAATAAATCCTTCATTTTTTCCAATGATCTTGATATGAACTGACACATTAGGAACCATCATGGACAGGTTCTAAGCTATGTATGTCATTCTAAACCATCTACCATTAAGCACGAGATCGATGACTAAAACCATGAATAAATAATTATTATAGGTGGCCTTTACCTATAATAACTTATAATAATTATAAAACTATAATTCAAAAAATATTCATTAGAAAATAATAATATCAACTACCAACTTTGTAATAGATATATACATGAGGGAACAACCATCTATGATAATTTCACAAGACATCATACCAAGAAAAATATATATACATGAAAAAATTTACCCTTGAATATATATATTTCGTTTTTGGAATTTTAGCCCTGTAATAATTACCTACAACTAATCTCGATATCAAATTATCTCCACTATGCATCAATATACAAGACAATGCAGAAATAATAAAAATAAAACTAGCTCCACATACACCAAGGTTAATTACAAACAATGCATCATAATTATAGACACAAAACATGAGGAAAAAGACATTTGAATTGGTGAATATGGATATAATATGTAGATGATGTTGAAAATTAATAATCATAAAGTAATATGTCAACACCAACCTAATTAATGTTGAAAAAAATAATAACCCAAATCTGAAAAATATAATAAATGATTTAAAACCATGAAAATGGGTAGAATCCTAATATTTACTACTAAACCCCACATAATATCATATATTTTAAGCCAATATTAATGCTTGAAAGGAAAAAAATATCAAAAAAACAATTATCATGATAGCCCAAATGAAAGTCCTAACTTAGAGAAACCTAAGTATGCCACATATATAGCATGACCCAAGAAATTTTTATTATAGATCATTATATATACCTAGACCTCTTTGCATAACAATTATTCATTGAACATAAAATATGGTACCTATAGAAAATTGTGGTTTTCATGTTAGTCGAGGGGGTAACGACCCCGCTGGAGGAATAAAAAATAATCATATTATGTATACATCGACCAAGATAGTTATAAAACCTATATATAGAGGACTTGGGTCCTGTCAAAAAGGGGTTACTGAATCATTAATTTTTATAGGGGACCTATACTCTATTAATCTCTATCATTTCCACTATGAGCTATAAAACCTCATTTATTAATAATAATTTATTAAAATTATTTCACTACCATGTGAAATAAATGATCTTTTTTTATGTGAAAAAATTTATCGATATTAATATTTAGGCATCTAATTTTAACACATAGGTTTGAATATAGACAACACACTAATGATGGTACATTACAAGGCATGCACTAGCCTAGAAATGGAAAGCATGAATCATAAGGAGTTGTGATATGTGTTTACACCATCTAGTACATATGGTGTCAACATAAATGAAATATCTAATACGGTCTATTATGAATGCTAATAAAAGATCCATTTTAGAATCTACTATAACACATATATATTTCAAAAGAACCCCATGATCAACATCATACACAATTCACAAAAAATACACTAAATCAAATAGATAAATATTAAAAATAATATAAGACTATTAAAAAATCCATTAAATATTTTGGTAGGAATAAGCTTTATTTGTTTATTAAATACATATATATATATACGAATCTATATAAATGTATATATTATTTTTTATAAAATCATTAATCCGTTAACTAGAAATTATTTTTTATTATTTTAAAATATGTTTTCTTCAAGAACTTCATTGAATATCATTTTTGAGATAATAATATAAATAGTTTTTTTAAATATTTATAAATATTATAAAGACATAGTGTAAATTTTTAAATTATATTAAAAAATATTATTTGGAGATTGTTTTAATATTCTTTAAAATATTCAATTCTTAGTGAATAATGAAAATATGATTTTTTTGTAAAAAAATCATTTTGTTATCAACACAAAGCCACATTATTCACCAAATCTAATCTCAATGTAAAATTGGTATTATATGATAAGTTATAATCCCAGTAACATGATATGGTTCATCATTATTCCAAATTTTGGTATAAGAATATTTTTGGATTAAATTTTTTTTATCTCAATTGTTTTTTCTTTTTAAAAAATTTATATTAAATTTTATTTATTAACCTTCATTGAATTTAATCATTAAAATTGAACTAAATATTTTTTAATAATGATTTCTAAATTTGGTAAATATGTTCCATTTATTTTACTAACCTATAAATATTATTTTCACTAATTTTGTCCATGATAAACTGTTAATGAATTAATTAAAATGAAATATATAATGCTAAATAAATCAATCATCTCAGAGCATGTCATAATTTTATATTATGATTTTATATCATCCATAATCATAATAAATTTGAATATATTTCCTCCTTGTTTAATTATAGTATTATTTTGACTCATTATATTATTTTATTCATAAATAACTAAACGGTTTCATTATCTATGTTTTATTCTCATTAAATTTATGATATATGGAAAAAGATATGGCATGTTCAGTTAGAAAAATTTATTGGATATTTAAATTATTTATTTTATATTTTAATTGTGTTTCAATTTTTTTGATAAACTTATAGCTTTAAATTCATAAAAAATAATAAGATAGTTATTTTGTAAGAAATATAAAATCAATAAAATCTTTTTAAAAACTCAGAATGCTTATTTGAAGTATTATTTTTAAATTGAATTATTTCAGTTGATGAACCTGACACATTAGATGGGTTGGATAAATTTTATTATAATTATACTAGTTCTATTTAGTATTAATACTTAAAAAAATAATAGTTCTAAAATTTAAATTATATTTATTTTATAATAAATAAATTTTTATTAAATGATTTTAAATTCATAAAAATATTAGATTCCTAAAAATCAATTGTATAATGTTTTATATATCATTCATCATCCATTTATGTATCTTTTTTTATTTTAATATTATTATCCGTTAATTGTTAGAAAACCTGAATATTTTGATAATATTCTAAATGAGTAATTAAAGGTTAGAAATAAATGATAATGTATAAAAACAACATTAACATTAAAAAATGTTATTGGATTAGTGGATTTCATATATTACACATATTATATTTTAATTATAGTAATTTGGATCTATTTGTACATTATATATCATTTATATTATCTTAATGCATTATGAGGCTATAAGAATTCACCTCCCTATTCTTATTAATGGAAAAACATGCTCTTAATTTAATAGATCACCATGATATATCTTTATAAAACATTGTTACACCTTAAATGTTTTTCAAATTTTAAAATAAATTTAATCATTATGTTATTTTTCATTATAAAAAACTGTGTTTATGTTATTTTACAAGGAATAATGTGTTTAGCTTGTGTTTTTTGATACACTATGTTTGAAAAAACATAAAATATTATTAAAATATTATTATTTGACATAATGGTTAACCACTAGATGATTTAATTATGAATATTTATATGACTAAATGAATAATAAAAATATAAATTATAAACTTGTATATAATATGAATTCTTTAGAAAACAATTTATTTTAAATCAAACTAATAACAATTTGAAAAAAGGAAAACTTTTTCTAAAAAACAATTTGAATGCACGCAAATTATATTTAGATCAGTAAATAAAAAGACTCACATTCAGTTAAATTTTTAATTTATATATTATATATTCATCCAAATTTATAACCCTCTTATTTTATAATTATAAACACGATGTTTGAATTTATCCAATTTTTCGCAATAACACAGTATTTTTCTAAAAACACATTTTTTCAAATTGTGATTATTTAAAACTAATTAATTCAATTTTATGAAATTTTATTTAATATAAATAAAATTTATAAATAATAATTTAAAAGTTATTATGTTATGATATTTTGATAATATTTTGAAATGATAAATTGTTCGGTGAAAATTTTCAAATTTTTATTTTTAACACTTTTGTTTCATTAAATGCATTTACATGTATAATTTTATTTCATGATGATTTTAAATTGAAAATTAGTTGAACTATATTTTAATTAATACAATTTAGTAATCAATATTATATTTAATTATTATATAATTTATCTAAAAAAATTAAGTTTTCAATTTGGAGAATCTATTTTTCATCGCTTTAAGGGATTTAAATTTTCATTGTATTTTCTCACATGAATGAATGAAATTTAGAAAATTATATTATAAATTTAAAATAAATATAATTTATTCTCTCATATAGCTTCAAATTTATTTCTCACCAATATGAATAGAAAATGAAGTAATAATTAGTTATCACACTTACAGTGAAGATGGGTTTTCCATGGTGTTAAACTAATATATAAGGTGTAAAATGAAAAATAAACATGAAAAAAAGAATGTGTATAGATATATTTTTTACATATTTTATTTTTTTATAATGGAAAATTTTCAATCCTTCTTTAATTTAAAAATGTGGGTACAACAATTTCATTTCCAAAATTACAACTATACCACTCACCTCACTTATAAAAGGAAACCACTATCATATTCTATTCACACATGAAAACCATATAGTTTCAGCTGATAATATATAATATTACTTCGTTATCTCCCTCCACCAATCCTATATGTCTTATTTTTATCATAAATTCATCCTATGAAGGATTTTGGGCAAAATATATGGACATTAGTGAAGAAAAGTAACGTGTCCTCAAAAAGGAATTTTATATTTTAACATTATCAAAATTAATAAATTATTATGATGACATGTTGATATAATAACATAATTATCTTCTATATATTTATATGTTTTTATGATATGTTCCTGATCTACAACCATCTCCACATCCATCAAATGAGATATAAAATCATATATGTTTGTAGGGTGGACTATCACCTCGTGAACTAATGTTATTAATTTTCCACCACCACCATAATGAGTGAATTTTATTATGTTTTAAATATTTATATATGATATTTATGACATTATTATACTTATTAAATTATATTATTACATATACCATCCTACTTTCTATTCGGTGGAATAAGATAATGTTGCTCGTGTGTATAACGAACAACCGCCTAATAAACTAATGTGATTTGTTGACACTTTAAATGGAAGGTTATGATGACATTTATACTAAACATATTTGATATATAAGAATAATAAATTAAATTTTAATATTAATATATTATATACCATTATTTCTTTTAAACCATTCATATTATGGCCACAATGTTCATTAATACATACGAGTTATCATCTCCATGAATGTTGTATTACATTTTCACTATATAAATTTTATAGATTACTATAAATAATTTTATAAAGTTTATATATTATATTTATATGAAGGTTATAATTCATCATATTTTTAAATCATGATCAATTTAATATAACCAAAAAATATCATTTCAAAAAAAACATGAAAAACAAAATAGTAGTTGTATGAAACATGATTTTAACATGGATTTATTAATAAATGGGTTACAAAAGGTCTTAAGAAAATAATATAGTTTTTCATATATATATTTATGGTTCACTAATATATATATAAACTTATATATATTTCATATGATTTTTAAATTTTTATGAATGATTTTTGGACTTCTGCTAATGGATTCCAATATAAATTTCTTTCTTCTAAAAGACACATGACATATTAATCAAGTATTTCATTTATGTGGTGTATATTTTTCCCATGAATAAAATTTATGATGATTAGCCGGGGAATTACAGTGATTTAAATACAATTTTATTTCCTCTCTTTAATTTTCTATGGCTCAAAATGATGTCGATGTGCTATAAGATTTTCTATCAATTTTTCATTAATTAAGACATTTTATGAAGACCCAGAACCTAATAGCCTAAAGCCAGATACATAATTTATTACCATGGAATATATAAAATAATTAAATACGAAATTACCAATTATTTTTGTATTATTCACAAAATAGACACATACATGGTAACCTAATTACATTGGTCATAAAATAAAAAATACAACAAAAGAATGAAATTCCATCATTGAACTCATTCAATCATTTCATATTAATAATCTCATGAAAGAATAAGATATAAAATTATGAGCTCATAATCTCAATAAGGGTTATATAAAATATAATTTTCTTGAATAATTAATAATATAAACCCAATAAATATGTACAAGTATATATATATCATATATACATGAAATTTAATGAATAACATGAGAAAAATTTGATTTCCTCAATAATATCATAGTGCACATTGCATATATAATAATAACTGAATTATTAATGAAGAAAATGAATAATAATTTCAATAGAATTATCATAGGATTCATTTGACCTATATAATCAGGTCCATCTTCAAGATGGTTATATCATTATGGGTAAATCCCATTTGATTTTTCCAACATTATCACCTCATGAGACTACTAATGCGTCGAGAGGATATCTATAATCGATCCCACCAATGTCTACATTTCTAATTAATTTCAAAAATAATATTGGTGAATTTAATTCATTAATCAATATTACTACTGAAATAATATATATAATCAGTAAATAATACTGATTTATAATTATTCTTCTAGTTAATCAAATAACATTCAAACTAATCACACTATGAAAATTTTGTATAAGACTATAAAAATAATCATATCCATTATATGTGAAATATGTATTTTTAATATAACAATCAATGATATAAGGTCAAAACAAGGGGTTCTACACAATGATAATTACTGATGAATATGGCATATGTCCCAAAAAAATTAAGGCGAGACGAAAAACACTTACCAATATTAATAAATCGAATATTATGCCCTATAAAATATATAATTACAAAATGAAATATTTAATACCATGAATATAAAGGCATTAATCATATTATATATTAAATCTATGTATAAAAATACTAGAGACAATAAATAAGTGAGGAATAAGGCATATATCATGAAATAAATGTGACAAGAGAAATCCCTTAATCAATTTTATCAGTTGAATTATATAGCCTAAAAATTAATAATAATATAATGAATAAATAAATTATTTGAAGATAAATAGATTAATGACATGTTATATTATTTTTTCAGTATACATACACCCTGTACAATTAAATAAGGGTTGGATATGTCATATTACACATAAATTAAATGATATGAGAAATAGTTAACCACAAGTAATCAATCAAATCATGTTCCCTATAAAATTAATAATCATAAAATGAAACATCAAATACCATGAGGATAATTAAATTAAATTAATGATATATATATATATAGAAGTATAAATACACCACACATAATAAATAACATTCTAATAATGATTCTCTCACATAAATTAAAACTTTATGAAAATCCCACAAATTACATTCAGAAGTGTTCTAAAATTATAATTATAATCTTGGAAAATAATTAGATTTATTAATTACTTAATTAAAATCCTATAAAAATATTTTAGTTATTATTATTTTGTTGAGTTCATTTATTTCCATTTTTATGACTTATAATGTTTAATTTTGTTGTTTCTGGAGCATTCATTTAATGGTTTCATGATCGATTCACTTTTATATAATTATGAATGTTGATGTAAATTTGGATTAATTATACATAAGTGGAATTAATATGTATTAAATTAAATACTATATACTAAATTGTATCATATATATAATTTTTTTTACATAATGATTACTCATTAGAAAAAAAATTAATTTAAAAGGATTAGTTTATTTTTCCATGTTTTATAACCATCACAAACAAGTATCATTGTATTTAACATTGTGTTCATATAATTGTTACATAATATTAAATAATTTTTAATCAACTTATTATAATTAGTTTTAACCATTAAAATGGTTTTATTACCATCCATTATTGTTGTAATGAAAAATGAAAACTGGCCATCCACAATGGCGGTGAAACGACACCTCAGAGACGATGATTTCATTTTTAGAATAATAATGAGAGGATAATAGATTTTATAATGCATATTACATTTTAAAAAAATAAATTTATATTATATATATAATTATAGAATTAAAATTCCTATTTGGATACAGGTTGTGGAGATGATAAGAAAAAAATAGAAATTAAGATTGAAGGAAAGAGGATTTTCGTTCTCAAATATCACCTCTATGGGAAACACCTTAAGACTCTTAGAGTTTAAATTTTGGTAAAACAATTTAAAGGATGATAAAGGTGTCTTGGGATGTTCATTTCAAATAATGTATATAATATTCAATTCATAGAAGTTGTGAGGATAAGGGGTGGTGAGGGGTGTTATTTATTGTGGGAGGAGAGGGGTGATTTGAATATTTTATTCATTTATATATTATTGTTTTCTCATGGATATTGTAAGTGATTATTAATGATAATAACTATATTATATGGGGAATGTGAGTTCTAACTTATGGTTTCTTACATTATCTATGAATCAAAAATTAATATATTCTTTATAAATGGTAAATACCATAAATTATTATACGTCAATATTCATAATATTTCATCTATTTCAGAAGCATCCCAAAACTCAATCTAACCATTTTTGGACATATATATTTAAAAATAGTCTTCAATTTATGAAAATAATTTTCTAAAAAAGATAAATTTAATGTATATGTAATATAAAACATTATTAAAAAAATACAGATTTTTAAATAATAAATCATTTCAAGAAACATTAAAAATTTAATAATAACATCGTAAAATAATATAAAAAATTATATGACAACAAATATTAATTTAGAAATATATTTTATGAAAAAATAAATTAAAATCATTATATTAATATAAAAATTTGTTAATAAAAATCTATATATAATGAAAATATTAACAATTCATTTTTCATTTTTTGGATATTTATTTACTTCTTATATAATATTATAATATAATATATTTATTTACGAGGCACCCAAATTTTATTTATAATTTCACATGTTGAATTATTATTCAAATTTCCACATTAATATTCATAATGGTCACACAAATAATCCAATAGTAATTTTAATATTTATTAGTATAGTATGGTTCGTTTGATCTTGTGCTGAAGATCAAATAAATATAATTTATTTAAGAAGATACATACTCCAAAAAATTGGGATGCTATTTTCTTCCCTCCTTCGAAAAATATATTTTCAAAATTTTTCAATAATGCTACCTTCTAAAACGTTAAGGGTTGTTTTTCACTGTAACAACCTTAAGACGCCATGTTTCATTTCCATTTTACATTTTCTCAAAAATAATATTTATCAATATGGTAATAATATACTCAATACACGATCACTGGGGTCAAGATTCTCAATTGGCTCTTCATAGTAAGACAAATTAGGTTCTTATTATCTTTATTCAAAGGGTATAACAGTCTTTGGGTCTAGGATTTTTTCCATAACATTTACATGTGTAAAAATCATTAACATGGGGGAAACATTATTGTATTTATAAATATTAGGGTATGGTAAAGATCCAATTAATTCTATAAACTATAATTCTCGAATGTACCTAGGGATCAGTTCTTATTTCATTCCAAGAATTATGACACCATTCTAAGGAGTTACATTAAAAAATACATGATTTACCATTTGAAATTCAAAATATTTCCTCAAATTATGAACAAATTGTTTTTCCTACTTTAAGATGAGTTAATATGAGTCTGAATTTTCATTAACATTGTAATTGTATCTTTATAAAGTTATAGGAATATATGGTTCCTTTCACCAACTTTACCCCGTGAAGTTTTAGTATGACAACTCCTTCCATATTATTCATTATACGACACATTGTGAATGGTTTAAGGGAAACTATTAATATTGAATCACTATACCAATGTTAATTAATGATACAACATACCATGAATGTCAAATGGTCAAGATCATAGCATTTCATCCAACATTTGAGTAGTCCTTTCAAATTATCCATCAGTTTGACGATGATAAATAGTACTCGAATGATATTGTGTATATAAATCCTTTGGGAAAATATTCCCTAATTTTGATGCAAAAAATGGATCTTGACAAGACACAGTAAATTGAGTTTCACCATTATGTCTTAAAAAATTATTAATATAAAATCTTTAATTATTCTCAATATGTAAATCATCTATTATAGATATAAAATGTTCTTTTTTTTGTAACATGAAAAAAAAAACCAATATCACATAATTCCTTCTTGGTTCCCTATATTGTCCTTCAAAAAATATCACTGTAATTTCATCCCAATTCAAAATATAAATAGTCATAACGTTTCCAAAAACTATAGGATGTTATCTATCATCCTTCATATGTTGAAAATTTGACCTCTTGACACACAATCATCAATTTTCTACTTCATATTTCCCCATAAAAAATGATCCTTATCATATTTATATATCTTGGTATAACCATGTTGTATAGATAAATTCAAGTAATAAGCATCATATAATAGTTCAATTTTTAAATGAGGTATTTATGGAACAAATAAACTATTTAATTATTTTATAATTCCATCTTCATATGTGAAGTATTTCAGTTTTACATCTATAACAAAGTAAATTTTCCTTTTAAATTTATCATAAATAAATAGAGATCTTTTTATCTTCTCCCATATTGATGGTTTATCAATCATTCGATGAAGGGGTGATGTTCCCCCTTCTTAAAAATCTACAATATCAATATTTACTAAATATGTGAGCAGTTGTTCACTATAATTATACAACTTCATTAGAAATACATGATATTTATTATCCATTGAATTATTTACCATATATTCTTTTCCTAGGTGGTAGTTTATTGATAAATGGTAATATTTGAGTAACATGATCCATATTTTATTCCTTGTTTTTATATCATTTTATATAATGATTTATTTTAAACTATTGTGATTTATATATATATCACATATTTAAAAATAAATATATAGTGTCCATCTCATGGAATATATTATGGATGCTAACATAAGGTAATGTGTTGGAAGGTTTGGTTCATTATATTTAAACATAATTGATTCATAGATAATAACACTATCGTTATAAAAAAGGAAACGAATGTCTCCTTTCATTAGGAATCATTGTGTATCATAAAAAATAATTTTAGGGTGGTAGATTCAATATCATAGAATTTACTAATATTATCTTTAATTCATTGAGAAATTCTGCATATTCTTTTTTCCATATGAACTCAACCCCTATACATGTCATCATGGTTAAAAGGATACCCCATCAATAAAAATTAATAATGAAATGCTGATAGTAACCTGACAAACCAATAAAACTACGTACCTTGATTATGTTCGTGGGTGGAGACCATTCTTGGATTTACATTACCCTCACAAGATAAAATTATTCATCCTACAAAGTATATATTGGAATGGAATGTTATTTATTAATTCTAAATTTTACACATTATATATTTATCATATAGTGATTTCGTTTTATAGTTTAAATCATAATCCATAAGTGATTCACATGGTAATCTTATCTTTTATATTACCCTAGAAGATCATCAATTAATAATAAAATAGAGTAATCAAGATATTCTATGAATAATATTTTCATTAGATCAATGAAAAATTCGGGTGTATAATTAAATTGAAAATTAATTACTATAAATACGTAATGTCTATACCACATCTGTAAATCATCCTTCAGAAAATATCACTCTATTACTCATAATTTAATATATCTAAAAGGAAGTTCAATAATTGAAAAATATTGAGATACTAGAAATTGTTCAAATAAATCATCAATATGATGAAGTGGATACTTGTTCATGGGTAAATAATATAAATAGTAAACCACTTATTATTCAAATCATCTAGTTTTTTCATTACTCCATTAATTTTACTGTTCAAATTCTACAAGGATTCTTTTGTATTTGGTTTTCATCAATGAATAAATCAATAGGAAAATCAACTTTCTCATCTATAGGGAGTCCAATAAATTTATCAGGAAATACAATAAATTATTCACATACAACATATACATCCCTAATTTGAATATTAACTTCTTAATCCCATGTTTTCTTTCTCTTAATCCACAATAATTTCATTCATTAGAGATATTAAGGGAGGATATAGAAAATTGTTTTATTATGATTTTTCTTCTCTAAATAAAATATTAATGAAGGAAATGATTAATACTTGAAATCCATGATCTTTGGAATCATAAAACCATTACCATCAAGTTTATTCACCAGAATGATTAATCAAAATGGGTTAAAACCAAATTAATTGGTCCAACCATATCGTCTCATAAGACTATCGATGCATTTAGGGGAGATCTATTGCCTAGCCCCACCAATGTATTCATGTACAAAGAATTCCTAAAATATAAAAACGATCGATTTAATTGATGAATCAATATGCCTTATAAAAAAATCTATATTGAATAAAATATACAGATTTAACATTATTTCCCCAATTAATAAAATAACATTGAATCTATAAATGTTATGAATAATTGGTATATGAATTAAGATCAAATAATATCCCTGATATTCAAAATTTTGATATTTACCAAATATTCAATGACTACTGATCATAAATAAAATTGGAAGTACACAAATCTAATAAGTGATGAATATATAATATTTCCCACAATAATTAAATAGAGATGAAAAATCATTACCACTTATAATCAATTGAATCATACTCCACATAAAATTAATATTAATAAACTAAAACATTTAATATTATAATGATAAATAGTTTCATGATATTAAATATCGAATAAAAGTACATAGAAATCACACAGAAAAAATAATTGGTGAATGCATAATGTCTCTCATAAATAAAAGTGAAATGTTGAACCCCTTAACACATTTTATCAATCAAATTATATTCCATATAAAATTAAGAATCATTAAAAAAAGTTCAAATATCATATATATAAAAAGATTTATGATTTCAAATATTAAAATGGATGTATGCGTACACCATAAAACCAAATAATCATTAAATAAGGCATATATCATAGAAATAAAATTCATATGAGAAACCCCTTACCTCCTGTAATCATTCGATTCGTATTCCATAAAAAATTAATAATAATAAAATAAAATATTTATTACCATGTTGATAAATAGATTAATTATATAAAACATTAAAAGGGATTTATACATACACCATATAAATGAAATTTTAGTGTATAAGGGATATCTCATAGAAATGAAATTTAGATGACATACCCCTACCCTTATATCTGAAAGAATTCTAAACACGAACATAATATCCTTGATATTAAAATTAGATTCATTAATTACTTAAATAATTACTTATTAAAAATATATTTGACTTATTATTATTTTAGTAAGTTTATTTATTACAATTTCATTGAGTTTAATGTTTAATTTTATTATTATGGAATAAATCATTTCATAGTTTCATGATTAGTTCGGTTGTGTAAAATTATGGATGATTATGAAAAAATATAGTAATTATATTTAAGTGGAATTAATGTATATCCAATATTTTATATGGTTCTCTATATCATTTTGGTTTTTACGCTAGGATTATTCATTTGAAATAATCGTAATTAAAAATGATTAGTTTATTTTGGTAGTTTTTATGACCATCACAAACTAGTACTGATATACTTAATATTATGATTATATAATGGATAATAAACATTATATATATTGTAATACACATAATATAATCCATTTTAACCATATAAATTTTGTTATTACCATCTGTAAAGGCTATAATTATAAACAAAAACTTATCGTCCATGAATGTAGAAAATTGACACATCACATATGATGTTTTCATTTTATGAAATAAACAATGAGAGGAAGAGATATAACTAAGGTAATTTATTTAAAACAAAATTATAATATTTAAATAATAATTTTATTTACTATGAAACGTTTTATATGGAAGGTTAGGAGATAATAATAAAATAAAATAAATTTGGAGAGATAGTATGAGGATTTTAACTCTCGTATACAATCTTCTTGGGAACATCCTTAAGCAACATTGATTTTTTATTTTGATAAGACTAGTTAGTATTGTACTTGGGTAGGATATTAGGGATGGTATTTGGGTATAATTTATAAAATATTCTTTTCTATGAAGGTTTCGGGAGAAACAAAGATGAGGGGTAGTATTTACAGTGGGATGAGAGGAGTGTGTTTCATTTTTTTTACTCATTAATTTCATTTTGGATGAAGAATATAAGTAGTATTTACTATTATGACTAGTTATAGTAAATAGAGCATGTGAGTTAGAACTAATGTATTATTACATCATCCGTGACTTATAAATTCATTCATTTGGGTTAAATGCAGAAAATTGAAAATTATTATATTTCAATATTAATGAAATATTTAACTATTTCAGAAAAATAAAAAAAATCTGTAATGACCCATCCCCCGGGGCCCGTGCCATCACTACCCCAAGCCTGCCTTCTATAGTATTGGGGATGGAGACTAGAACTGAAAGGCATACTCCCTAAAAGAAGAAGGCATTGCCTTTAATCATGTACAAACACGTTGTCCAAAAACATGGAAAGAAGCAACTGTGAAGTAAATTGATGTATTAAAAGAGTGCTGAATGTAAAAGTGGTTGGAATACAAGCCCAACTGTAAAGGTACAAGTACAAATGAAAATACAATAAAACTGAATTAAAAAGGAAAAACAGCTACTGGGTCATTCTCTGAGGTTCCTACCTATTGGGTAGGTATAGATCGCCTCCTCAGAACTCCACGTCTACCCGTCTCCTCTGCAGATCTCCTAGTCCTGGCTCCCTCAAACCTCTTCCCACCTAATTGTCATCTTCATAGGACACAACATGGTACAAACATAGCCCGTGAAGGGTTGATTATAACGATACTCGTTAGGGACCATGAGAC
Organism: Viscum album; assembly: GCA_963277665.1. Taxonomy (NCBI): domain Eukaryota; kingdom Viridiplantae; phylum Streptophyta; class Magnoliopsida; order Santalales; family Viscaceae; genus Viscum; species Viscum album. Next base: position 652,309,107 of record OY728119.1, read on the forward strand.
CCTAAGGTCTCCTAGAGATCAACAAAGAAAAACCACTGGGTAACACCATGAATGTAGATTACCACACAGGTAAAGTACCACATAGCATAAACTTAATCACAAGAATAAGGTAAAGACAACTCACACCAAGATTTATTCAAGGGGTAGTATCAAGTAACATCCACAGTCACAATGTCAAACGCCTTGGCTTCTGGAGAACTCCTCCTCTATAGAGTAAAGTGTGTATGCCTCATCACACAGAGGTGATTCCCACTTACCATGAATTGCTAAGGTAATCCCCCTATCGAGTACCATGGAACTGGCACATCAAACGGAGGCACAACCCCACATGGGTCCGTCATGTCACATAGAGGCGCTCCCCCTTGTGGCATGCTGAGGTACTCCTCCTGTCATGTATAGTGGGTATACCACGTCACACTGAGGTGTTCCCCAACGTGGGTTTGCCGCATCACACAGAGGCATTCCCCACTTGGCATGTCGAGTCACTCTGAGTCGAAATGGTCTCCAGTCATCAAGTCTTGGCCAGTCGCTGGGATCCATACGTAGCCGGCTTGGGAGAACATCTCTTCAAATCCATTGGTAATACCTCTACACCCCTCCCTAAGTCCCACATAGAAGTATCCTAAGGACCTGTCACGTTATAAGGGACCCAACACAATAGAAAGCGCATCAATCAGACACCCGGTCTATATGTTATTAGAGTATCTGCTCTCAGGGCCCATTTGGATTTGGGGTTCGATCCAACCCACTCGTACACCAACAATATCCAAAATTCATATAGAGTATAGAAAAAGGACCATCTTGATAAAGAGATTCTGGCACCATAGACGGTTTGTCAAACTGACACATGGTTCTCAGGATATGGCCATAATGGCGAAAATGGGTCTAAATGGGCCTAGGTCCGGTCAAACCAGATCGGACAGACCAGGCCCGAACCGACCTGGGTCCGGCCCGGATGGGTCGGGCCTTGGCAGGACCGGCCTCTGGGGAGCGGCCTACGAAGGGGGTAGCACAGTGTTAGGGCCCACTACGGTGAAACCCACATGGCACGGCCCACTGGGCACGGACTACTGTGGTACGACACACTACGGTGCGGCCTACTGCTGCTGGTTATCCACTGAGGCAGGGTCTGCCATGACGGACGCCTAGGGGAGGTGCTGCCCGGTCTCCCCGAACGATCTGTAAACCATTCAGCTACCAGAATATGGGACCCGATTGAGGGGTCTGATCCGGTGTGGTGCGGGCAGTTGAAAGGCTGGCTAGACTTCTTCCCAGTGATACGGTCATGCGCCACTAATCCACCATGCCCTGCAGAAAGCCAGCTACCATCCGGCCTCTTCCGCGGCCCAGCAGTCATGGAATCCTGCTATACCGGCGGTATAGACACGGACCTCCACATCGCCACGCGTCCTGTTGACATGTCGGCAGCCTCCCCATTGTTTTTTTCTAGCGGACAGACCATGGCCTCCTACTCATCCGATAGCGCGGATGCGCGCAACCCTTCCTTCATGCTGTTGGCCGGTGTACCAGACCTCCTCCTATTCTACGGGTCACTACATTTCTGTTCTTAGCCCGATAAATTAAACGATTGCATATTCGCAATCCTCGTGTCGAGGGCTCCTCGTCCATATAGTGTTCTTAGAAAAACATTGTGTTTCCAGTGTCAATAAATATTTTTCATTGAATAACACCTGAATAACATGTGGAGAATAAAAAGGAAGAGGCAATGTATATGTGCAGGACGATGTCCATGTTAGTTTTTCCATCGTCATTATGAAACTGGAATTTGACGAATCGTTGAAACAAGTTCGAACATATATAAAAACCCTACCTCAATTTTCCAATGGATATGCCGCGAGCAAGAAGATGAAGTCATTTAAGAACTTCGGCGTTCGTTGCTTCCACAAGACGCTTCCGATCTGGGCTCGGGTTTGGTTCCTCGTTCTTCGTTGGGGGTGGTTCTTTGTAAGAGATTGTTCTTCCCGGTTTCCCAAGGCTCTCCCAACACTCCTTTACCATCGATTTCCAACAAGGAAATGAGGAGACAACATATTAAAATAAGTTTATCAATTATATTAATGTTGGAACATTTTAATTATGTTATGTTGGCACATTAATTCGGGGGAGAAACCAAGAGTCACCTCTCACATTAAAGAGGGATTTCATGGTCGGGTGGGCCCCACCACTAAAATATAAAATAGAGGATTCAAAAAAATGAAATAAAAGTTGTCTAATTTTATTTTATTTTTATTTTCCCACAAAAAACCAAAAAACCAACTTCTTCCCTCGAACTACTACAGTCATGGTAATGGTCTTCTTAAGCGAATATCGGTTCTGCGAGTTCAACGGTACCCCCAGATTTCAATTCTAGGCAGCAGTTCAAAAGTTACAAAATTCCGCTCACGCGTTTACTGAATGTACATGAACAAAAAGTTCAAAAATTTATTCTGGGCACTTCATTCCTCGAAATCACGATACGTCAATTTTCTCGGACTCGTATTATTCCCATATAATTAAAAAAATTAAATGGAAAAATATGTTTCTTTACATTCTACCACCTCCGGGAATTGCATCCTCGAAAGCCACAACACAAACTAGGGAAACAATAGGGGTACTAAGCACGAATATGAGCCTCCCTCTCCCATGTTCTCCCTTGGAGGTTCTCGTGCTTCCAATGAACGTGCACCAGAGGTATCAGCCTTCCACGAAGGACCTGCACCAGTCAATCCTCAATCTCTTCTAGAACCTCCTAAAACGTCCCCCATCATCGATGTCTAGATTGGCCAGTCAATGATGTGTGAAGGGTCATGCACATACCTCCTCAGCTGGGATACGTGGAAGATGTCATGCACCATGTGCAATTAAGGTGGAAGATCCAAGCGGTAATCCGCCTCGCAAACTCTTCTGAGGACATGAAAGGCTCTGATGAACCTCATAGATAACTTTCCAACCTATCCAAATCTCCGCAAACCACATCAAGATGAGACCCAAAGAAAGAAATGGTTTCCATGCTCGAACTCTAGAGGTATCCATCTCCTACCAGCATTGGATTTCTTCCTGCTCAGTGCAGTCTTCAACCACTCCCGGATGATCTACACCTTCTATTTGGTATCTAATTCCATCTTTGGTCCCACAAGTGCTGACTCCCATAGGTCAGTCCAGCATAGAGGTGATATGAAAGTACGACCGTACAAAGCCTCAAATGGTGCCTTACCAATAGTGGAGTGATAACTGTTGTCGTTTGTGAAGTCCACTAAGGGAAATTGATCCTCCCAACTGCGGTCAAAATCAAAGATGCAAGCACGCAACATGCCCTCGAGGGTCTGAGTTGCCTGCTCTATCTGACCATCCGTCTGGGGATGGAAGGCGATGCTTAACCGAAGCTGTGTCCTAAATGCCTCCTACAACCCATTCTATATCCGGGAAGTAAAACATGGATCACGATCGAAGACCATTGTAGATGTCACTCCATAAATCCGTACAATCATATGTATATAGAGGCACCTCTAGCTCTCTATTGATCCCTACAATTTGATAGGTATGAAGTGGGCCGACATGGTGAGTCATTCAAAAATCACCCAGATAGAATCATGGCTCGTAGATGTGTGTGGAATTACATTCACGAAGTCCATAGAAATTCCATCTGATTTCCACTCCGACACAAATAATGGATGAACTAAGCCTACTAGAACCTGATGCCTTGCCTTTACTTATTGACAAGTGAGGCACTGAGAGACAAACTATGCCACTTCCTTCTTCATTCCTGGCTACCAGTGCTGACGCCAGAGGTCCTGGTACATATTTTCCACTTCTAGATGTACCGCTAAAGGGGATGTAAGGAACTCCCTCAATAGTTCCTCCCATAAACCCACTGGTACCGCATTACTTCCTCTGAATAAGATGACATGCTCCCCACCATCAAAAAATCCATTAGGTTTATGTCTTGTGGATATTTGAGCACATCGAGCCTAGCAGTCAGTTTCCCCAAGCCGTGTCTCGCTGACTCACTGAAGGAGTGTGGGAGTGATGACCAGAGACTGAAGATAAGATGCTCCATCTAGATTTATGTACAATATCCTTAAAGCGGCTAACTGCTCTGTCGCCTCACTCAGCAACTGTATACCAGATCTACAACTGAGTGAATCTGCTACTACATTCCCCTTCCGAGGAGTATAGACTATCTCGATGCCATAGTCCTGAAGGAACTCAATCCAACGTCGTTGTGTCAGGTCCATGTCCTTTTGAGATAAGATATATATGAGACTCTTGTGATCAGAGTAGACTATAAAACGTTCACCCATCAAGTAATGTCGCCATATCTTCAAGGAGATAACCAATGCTTCTAGGTATAGGTCAGGGGTAGTGTAGTTCTGTTCATTTTGTCTCATATATTGAGAACCATACGTGATCACTGCTCGCTCCTTCATCAGGACAAATCCAAGCTCGGTCCATGATGTGTCGCAGTAGACTACGTACCCAACTCCCTCGTATGGTAACCTCAATATGGGGGCACTCTTCAGTCTCTACCTCATCTTTTGAAAACTCAGCTGGCATCTCTACGACCACACAAAGGGTTTCCCTTTCTTCTTCAATACTGATAACGGTGCCGCAACTCTGGAAAAGTCAGGCACAAACCTCTAGTAGAAACCAGCCAAATCTAGAAAACACTGCTCCTCCATCACACCCATGGGTGGCACCCAAGATAGTGTAGCCTCAATATTTGGTGAATCAACCACAACTCCATCCTTGGAGATAACATGTACCCAAATGTGGACATATCTTATCCAGAACATGCACTTCGAGAGCTTAGTATAAATATGGTGCTCTCAGAGTGTGCCCAAAACTATTTGTAGATGATATGCATGCTCATCCTCTGTTTCCACATATATCAGGATTTCATCGAGGATGTATAACACAATACAATCTAGGTATGGATGGAAGATCCTATTCATGGGTCCCACGAACACTGATGGGGCATTGTTTACGCCGAAAGGCACAACCAAAAACTCATAATGTCTATATGGACATTTGAATCTCGTCTTTTTCACATCCTCGTCACGTACTCTCAACTAGTGATAGCCTGATCGGAGGTATATCTTAGAAAACCACAATTCTCCCTTTAGCTGATCAAAGAGAACGTAAATTCTCGGGAGTGGGTACTTTTTCTCACAGTTGCATTGTTCAGGCACTGATAGTCCACACATAGTCTTAATCTCCCATCCACCTTCTTGGGGAAAAAAATCAGGGCTGCCCATGGAGAAACCCCGAGACTAATGAAATCCTTCAATTGCAAGTCCTCTACCTATACCTATAGATATCAAAGATTTGTGGGAGACATCTGATACGATGGAGTAGATATCAGTGCCCTCCCATAGTATAAGTTGATAAAAAGTCCAGTTATCTTCCAGGAGGTAGACCCGGAACATCATCAGGGAAAACATCAACATACAGGTCCACCACTATAGGATAGCTTGGACTATCAACATCAACCGGTCCGAGGGTGAGGCTAGCCAACTGATGTGTGATCAGTTGAACCCTCCTCCAGGTAAGTCCATCCAGTCCCACAAAGGATCCCTTCTCACTGGTGAAGGAAAAACTAATCCCATCCATACAGAAACACCACACTTTTCACCTAATATAGTCGATCTAAGAATGGAATGTGGATAACCGATCCATACCCATGATGAAGTTGTAAGGACTCGACAGGGCTACTAGAAGATCCCAGCCTTATCTCTCGACTCCTAGAGTTTTCTTAAATTGCCGACACTAGTGCATAACTGTCAAATCTAATTTTGTAGAAGTCTCTAGAGGTATGGATCGAGCCAAAAGCTCCACTGGAATGTTCATGTTCCGAACTAGGGTCATGGAAAAAAAGAGTGACTGGCACCTGTGTCTATAAGTACTGCAGCTAGGGTGGAGTAGACACAAATTGTACCTTGTATCATCTCTAGAGTGGCATGATCGTAGGTCTCATCTTCTTGGAGCTGAGCTCGTCCCTATCAAACCGGTCCCTGTGGTCTAGGTAGACCTCCTGATGGTGGTGGAGGTAGAACCTCAAATCTCTGCCCACCGCCAACTGCATAGGCTGATCCTCAGCCACGTCTGCCTCCTTCCTGTGGACCTCCTTGATCGAATCTTCACCTCTTCCCATATGGTCCTTCGACCGTCTATTGGTCGTCTGTACGGCGGGTTGGGAAGTCGCGAGCCATGTGTCCCATCCCACCGCATGAGTAACATTGCATGATCCTCGCATGTCCTACTCCTCCTCAAGTGCCCCGCACCACCGAACCTGTATCCTGCAGTCATCTACATGTAAGTCTGGTCTTATTGGACCTATTCATCCTCTATTTTCTTCCAGCTACCGATGTCTCTGCGACGTGTCGTCCGGTGGTGGGTCTCGTTGTCGGTGACTTCTCAATAAAGAATCTCTCCCCAACGAGTGATATCTCTAACACCCTTGCATATGTCGGGATGCTGAGAGAAACCATTAGAGATCTAATATCTTGTCTAATCCCCTGCTCTAAGACCCGATCCCTAAATAAAGGGTCCTGCACTATATCAGTGTAGTAGCATGAGAGGTCAGTGAACCTCACTGAATACTGAGCCATGGTCATGATTCCCTGGTATAAGTGGAGAAGCTCCTTTATACGCACTAAGAATAAGGTCCTTGAAACGAACACTACCCTAAAAGGCTCTCAATGTCCATCCAGATGTGTGGCATATCATCGTGAACCTAGAGCATCATGCTCTACCATCTGTCGGCTGCTGCCTAAAGAAGGCTGGTGACAAGGATCACCATGAGATCAGATGGTGTCCCTAGTATATATAAAACTCTAAACATGGCATCTAGCTAGACCTCAGCCACCTGTGGATCTATCTCACCTTGGAACCATGGTGTCCACTAGAACTGGAACTCATGAAACATGATCAAGCAGTGTGTACCCTCTACTATAGGAGTTGGTGGTATCAGCTACCCAACGGGTAGCGGTGCTGCTGGTATATCACCTGATGATACAACTACCATAAGGGGGCCCTGAAACAAAGCCTCTTCACTCAGTGGGATGTCATCATGTACAATAACTGGAATCCTGGATGGTTGTCTGCATAGAGGCATCTTGAAAAAAATAGGTGCACCACGATCATTAAGTATATACCTAATGAGTAGTCTCAAGAGATCACAAAGAAAAATTTTCTAAAATACATACACAATCAGTTTTTTCATGAACTGAGTCAGATATTAAAAGTCAGGGTCCTAGTGTATGGATACGTCGGTCGTCGTACCAACCCTAGACATCCCGAACTGAAAACCATTCATATAATACATAACACTATTGCCTCACAGAAAAGATCACTATCCTAGTTCATCGGTAGAACTGAACTCCTCTGATATCAATTTCACATGAACCTTCCCCAGTGGCCCGTGCCGTGACAACCCCAAGCCTGCCATCCAGAGGCTAGGTCCTATTGACTAGCACCGAAAGGCATAATCCCTAAATCAGGAAGGAATTTCCTTTAATCTTATACAAACACATGGTCCAAAAACATGACAAGAAGCAACTATTATGTAAATTATTGTAGTAAAAGAGTATTATAAGTAAAAGGGGCCAGAATACAAGAACAACTTTAAAGGTACAAGTACAACTGAATATACAGTACAACTAAAATAAAAAAGGAAAATAGCTACTGGGTCGTCCACCAAGGTTCCTACCTAACAGGTAGGTAAAGATCGACTCTTCAACACTCCACGTCCACCCGTCTCCTCTGCCTACCACCTAGTCCTGGCTCCCTAAATTCTCAGCCCAACTACTCATCGTCTGTACAGGACACAACAAGGTGTGAGCGTAGCCCGTGAATGAGTGAGTATAATGATAATCATTAAAGACTTTGAGACCCTAATGATCTCCTATAATTCCGCAAAAAAACACCGGGTAACACCATGATGGTATATTTCCACAAAAAATAACCTAAATCATAAGCACAAGGTAAAGACAGCTGACACCAAGATTTTATCTAGGGGTAGTAACAAGTAACATATCTAGTAACAACATCAAGTGCCTCATCTACTGGAGAAATCATCGTCTATTGAGTACATTGGGCCCACTGCTTCACACAGAGGAGCTTCCCACAAACCTTGAACTACTGAGGTAGTCCTCCTATTGTTTATCGTGGGTCTGCCGCGTCACACAGATGATCTCCCGACTGTGGGTCTTCTGCATCCCATAGAGGTGCTCCCCCTCGTCGCCTGCTGAGGTATTCCTATTTTCGAGTATTATGGTTCTCCTGGGTCACACAAAAATGCTCCCCACCGGGCCTGTCGAATCACTCCATGTCGAAATGGTCATCTGTCATCAAGTCTCAGCTAGTCATAGGGTTCCGTACGTAGCGCACATGGGAGAACTACTCCACAATCCATCTGTCATACCTCAACCTCCATAAGTGTAACACCCAAAGCTTTCACGGTACGCTTCTCTTTGAATAATATATTAGTGTGTGTTATACGCAACATCGAGTTCTAAAACACCATGACCAATCAAAGTAGCCGTTATGAATAGTAATACCCACTTTTTGAAATTTTATAAATTTTATCTTTCAAATTGGACTTCATATTTTGATTAGGAATATCGAAATTATCCTGGGGTGATTTTTTGGTATTTTCTGAAAACTTCCAAATTTTGATGAATAGTGAAAAAACACTGAGTTATTATTTAAAAACTAATTTTTATTTAAATAATTATTTATTTTATTTAAATTTAATTATGTTCAATATAGATACATAATACCTTTATAAGATTAATTTAATTAATTGGAGTTAGTTTAGAATAATTTTAGATATATAAAAATATTATTGAACTTTTCACCGTCTTTTACCGAACTCCTACGAGAATTTGGAAATTTACATAAAACATAATTTTAACGCTCCTGTGAGTGGAATTTCAATAATCCGAGAGACATGGTAATATCAAGGAGTAAAATGTGGTTCAATGAGATAAAAATAATTTTTGGTGAATAGTAACTTTTTACATTTATTTACCACGGTAAAAAGTAAATAGGGTAATTAACGGTAATAATGATATTAATATTACCCTAACACTTGTCCCATTTCTATTGGAAAAGTGTATCTCAACCAAAAAAAAACCCTAGGAATAAAATATTATTATTTAGGTCCACTTGGATTAGAATAAGACATTTATTGTTATTTAATTCAAATAAGAGTTAAATGAGTTAAAATCAATGTTTAATTAGTAAAAAAAATTTAATATAGGGTTATACATAAGATAAATTAGATTATAAATATTCATTAGAGAGATAAATAGATTTCCTACATAATGATATTGTATTTATAATTTTTAGACATTAAAAATTTTTATTTATTTACGAAACAATGATCATGCAGTAATTACCTTGTTAATGAAATATTAAAATAATTGATATTATAACTACCAAAATAAATATAATTTGAGCCATTTAATAAATTCCACGAATTTCATAGGTTAATATGAAATTATAGAGTTGATTAAATGAAATAGGTTCGAAGTAATAATGTTGTTATGAATTTATCAAAAACAATATACCCAATAGTGTAAAAATTGACAAAAAAGAGTTTTTAAAACAAATATTATATTATTAATTGATATTTAATTCATCAAAATCAATGGTTAGGCCAAATGACTTATATCATGATTGGTGTATCATTAATGGACCACTGTTGGATCTCTTGGAGGTATATAGTAAGTTTATTAACTATATAATATAAAAATACAAAGTGACATGGTAAGTGTTAAACTAATAAACCAAGAGTTAAAACTAAACGATATGGTTAATATTATGACCCAAACCTATCTGAAGTCTATTGGTTGAAATAATTTCGACCCATCCACACCTTAGTCTTTGAATAATCTACTTTGGATCCATTAGAAACCGAATATGTCAATATCCTTTGATGGATTTTAATCTTTTTTGAAGTTGATTTATTATGATTCAAAACTCCCATATTTTATTGATGTTTTTGTGATATGTTTGACTGTGGATGTGTTATTTTTATATCATTCATGGTTTAGGGAGAAAGTATTGACATTTCTTATGATAGTTTTAATATGAATGTTAATGTTATGTTTAAACTTGTTCATATGTGGAATGAATTAGACTTAATAAGTGACGGGTGGAGCCCGCTATAGCTCCTCGATGCATTGGTAGGTCTAATGAGACAAACTAGTGTCTTGCCATAAGGCCTTAAAAAATCTTATTTGTAGTCTTGGCACGAGGCCTTGGCTATGTGGTTATGATAGCCTGGCATTATGCATTCCATCATTATGAAAGAGGTTATTGATATTGCATGTGATTATTTGACTAGTAGAATATCCATGTGAATATGTAAATGGAATTATATCATTTTATCTTTGAAATATTTTGTTGAATTTTATGTTTAAAAGAATTTTGTTTTAGTTATACATTGCCTAAAATGTTTATTCAAATTTATGAATGTTTCCACTATAATGTTATCCTTACTGAGCATCCGAGCTCACCCATTTAAATGTTTTATTTTTCCTAGGATGTGAAGAATTAATTTATGAATGACCTAAAAGGATAGTATGAGGGGATATGAAGACAATATGTTGTTGTAGTAGTTTTCACTTTAGGATATATTGTAAAATTTACGAATGTATCTAGTGTTTACAAGGATACTAAACTAATCTATCTTTCGAGACTTGATCTTTTGTGATCATGTCAATGTTATTTAATAATCCACCGACTCTAGGTAACTGGGGGAAAGGCATTACAGTTGGTATCAGAGGAAGTTTATTACAAACCTTTGAAGCTAGATTTAGAAAAACTCTGATTAGAGCACGTAGACCTAAGATGAACTTTGAGGATTAGTGTAGAAGGACTTCCTATAATTTTGGTATTTTAGAGATTTATGAGTTTTCCGAGAAATACATCCATGTCTGGATATGAGTAGGTAAAGGCGGCTTTGGAACAGATGTACCTAGGGGTAATACCTGGAAACACAGCTTTTAGCTACACTCAAATGGGAACTGGTGCACAACAACGAGCCTTGTTTCACTCTTGGTTACGACACTCCCGGGGGATATGCCTAAGATAATTCTCATTTTCTTTATGAACCATTATGAAGGGTTTATGAGTATATAATTTCTCAAAGAAATTTGTTTTATGATTTTGAATTATATCTATAAACTGTTCAATTTATGTTAAGTGTTTTACAATTATGGAATTATGAATTTTGATTAACACACTGATATAATTTATGACATTGTTTAGAAATGGAACCTAGTGGAAGGAATGGAAACCGTATCAACGAACACACTCCATGTAGGTATTTCCCTCCTGCTCAAGATAATTATAGTGGAGCTGGTGATGCAACTGGTGCTGATCAGCTTACCACAATACTGGGACAACTCACTCAGGTTATGAATAATAACCTTACCCGTATGGAGCACCCAGATCCAAAGAATCGAGGATCAATGTTAGATCACTTCATGAGGCAACAACCACTGAAATTCAATGGGAGCACAAATCCCATAGTAGTTGAGAAATGGATAAATTCCTTACAGAAAATATTCCATCCCTTGGGGAGTAGTGAAAGGGAAAAAGTTGTCATGGCAGTTTATCACCTCACTAGAGATGCTGATCAATGGTGGTGATTGATACAAAACACGAAGGAAGATTATGAAGTATTAAATATGGAATGGATGGAGTTAAAAGAGATTTTGTTAGAAGAATACTTTCCTCGTGACCATCGAGCAGATATGGAAAGGCAATTTCTGAGTCTGAGTAAAAAGGAGGATGAGAATGTCGCAAAGTATGAGGATAACTTTACAAGGATAGAAAGTTATGCTAGAGATTATATACATAACCCAAGAAGTAATATTGATCATTTCTTTGATGGGTTAAAACCATTTCTTCATCGAGCATTAGTCTCACAATCCTTCTCGTCGTAAAAAGACATTGTCTCATGTGCTATCAAGACAGAAAAGGAATTATCTAAGTCTAATGACTTTAAATCAACAAAAGAGAAAAACAAATATGATAATCAATATGGAAATGGAAATAAGGGGATGAAGAGAAAAGTTGAATAACAATCCTGCAGTAAATGTGGTAAGAAACACCTCGATACTTTCTTAAAGGGAATGGGTGTCAGATACAGGTGTGGTGAAAAAGGCCACCACGCTCGTGATTACAATGGAAGAAGGAAGATACCGATGATTAGTGCTACAATTGCAGGGAGATGGGACATTATGCAAATGAATGTCCTAATCGTCAGGGGAACATTCCTCAGAAAAGGTCATGGGATCAAGGCCAAGCTAATTCTATCACTACTGTTGAGGTAAAAGCTCCGAAAGACGTGGTGGCAGGTAATTTAATTGTTTCCTCGTGTTTAGAAAATTCTTTATTTGATTCTGGATCATCGCATTGTTCCATATCTTCCCAGTTTGCAAAGAAAATTAGATATTTCCAATTTGATTTAACAAAGGAGTTGTCAGTTAAAACTTTTAAGGGAAGTATCATTGCAACAATGTTTTTTGAATCAGTCCCCATTAGAGAACATAAATTTTCTTTATCCGATGATCTCATCATCATACCTACTGTTGAGTTTGATATAATCCTTGGTATGGATTGGATTTCAGACCACGACACAAAAATTTATTATAAGAAGAATGAGTTTACTATTTTGGATGATGATGATGATAAGGAACACCTTATCTTTATAGAGGAATCATCACCACCTAATTATTATCTACATCCACACCCATTAGCTCAACTAAACTCAATTATTGTGGAGGAATAGAATGAAATGACTGTGGGTGAGGAAAGGAATGTTCCAATAGAGGATGTACCTATTGTGAAAGATTATATAGATGTTTTTATGGAAGATTTACCTGGACATCCTCCAGAATGAGAAGTTGAGTTTTCCATTGATTTAATTCCTGGATCATGGACTATATCGAATACCCCTTATAGAATGGCCACTGTGGAATTAGTTGAACTAAAGAAAATACTAGAGGAATTTAGTAATAATGGATTTATTTTCCCCAGTGTTTCTCCATGGGATGCCCGTGTCCTTTTTGTTACGAAGAAATATGGATCGATTTGGTTATGTATCGACTATAGGGAAATTAATGCTATAATAATAAAGAAAAAGTATCCCCTACCTCGTATTGATGATTTATTTGACCGACTGCATGGAGCTCAATAATTTTCAAAGATTGAACTTTGGCCTGGATACCATCAGTTGTGTGTGAAGAAGGAAGTCATTCCAAAGACAGCATTTCGAACCTAGTACGAGCATTACAAGTTTACAGTAATGCCTTTTGGGCTGACTAATGCGCCCTCTATATTCATGGATCTAATGAATAGAGTTTTCAAGGAATATCTAGATGAATTTGTGGTGGTATTTATTGATTATATCTTGGTATAATCGAAAAGCTAAGAGGATCATGAAAATCACTTGCGCATTATTCTGAAGACTCTGAGAAGACATGAATTATATAGGATGTTTAGTAAGTGTGAATTCTGGATTCATGAGATTTCTTTTCTTGGCCATATTGTATCCAAATATGGAATCTCTATTGATCCTTCTAAGACCAAGGCAATCCAATAATGGCCAGCACCGATGAGTAAAACTGAGGTACATAGATTTATTGGTTTAGTAGGTTATTATGGACCTTTCGTCCTGAATTTTGCCCAATTGGCTAACCCATTAATGAAGCTCACACGTAAAGGGGTTAGATTTTTTTGGACAAAAGATTGTGATTTTTTTTGAAGAACTAAAGAGAATATTATTCAATGCTTTTATATTGACTCTAACATCAGGGAATGATGGGTTTTTTATTTATAGTGATACGTCGAAGAAAGGACTTGGTTGTGTCCTTATGCATAATGATAAAGTTATTGCCTATGCATCACGATAGCTAAAAATTCATGAGAAAAACTATCAAACTCATGAACTTCATTTATATGCTGTAATTGTTGCATTGAAGATATTGATACATTATCTCTATAGTGAAAAATGGGAGATTTATACTAATCACAAGAGTTTGAAGTATATTTTCTCACAAAAAAGAACTCAACATGAGGTAAAGGAGATGTCTAGAATTACTCAAGGATTATGATTGCATCATACACTACCACCTATGGAAGGAAAAAAATGTGGCAGATGCTTTTAGAAGAAAAGATCAAGGAGTTTTGAAAAATATATGAGAATTGAAAGGGATCCAATTTTCATGGATCTATTGAAGATGGACATGGGAATAACCATGGAAGGTGAAACATCAATGCTTTTTCAAATGGTTGCCAAACCATATTTACTAGAAAGGATTAAGAGTTCTCAGACTGATGATGAATAATTTCAAAAGAATATTAATGCTGTGAATGATGGGAGATTGAGAGACTTTGTGTATGAAGATGGAATTTTGAAATTTGGGAAGAGTCTTTGTGTTCTTGATATACCTGATCTAAAAAGGGAATTGATGGATGATGCTCATAGTTCCAATTTCTCTATACACACTAGGATCACCAAAATGTATAAGTATTTGAAGGAACATTCTTTGTGGGACAACATGAAGAGGTAGATTGTTGTTTTTGTGTCAAGATGTATGGTTTGTCAACAAGTGAAAGCTGGAAGTCAACAGCATGGTGTAGTATTGCAACCTCTTCCCATACCTGATTGAAAATAGGATAATATCATGATGGACTTTTTCTTGGGACTACCAAAGACCCTTAGAAGGAACGATGAAATATGGGTTATTGTTGACTATCTTACCAAGAAAACACATTTTCATCCTATAAGAGAAGATCTACCACAAGAATGTCTAGCAAGACTATATATTAATGAAGCTGTCAGACTTCCTGGAATACCCCTATCAACTGTTTCTGATCGTGATCCCCATTTCACTTCAAGATTCTAGAAAAGTCTTCAGAAGGCCTTGTATACTGAACATCATTTGAGCACTTCCTACCACCCTCAAACAGATGGAAAATCAGAACGGACTATTCAATCCTTAGAAGACATGTTGAGATCCTGCTCACTTGATTTTCAGGGTATGTGGTTTCAATATTTACATTTGGTAGAATTTTCCTATAACGATAGCTTCCATTCGAGTATTCAGATGGAACCATATGAAGCATTATACGAAATGAGATGTCGCACACCAACCTTTTTGGATGACGTTGGTGAAAGAAAACTCATAGGTCCAGAACTGGCGGAGGAAATGATGGAAAAGGTGATGGTAATCCAAAACCATATCAAAGCAGCTCAATGTAGGCATGAGATCTATGCTGATAACCATGGAAGGATTTGGAATTTCATCTAGGAGATCATGTTTTCCTGAAGGTATCTCCATGGAATGTAATTATAGGTTTCGGTAAGAAGGGAAAATTGAGTCCTAGGTACATCGGACCTTTCGATATTCTAGAACGAATTTGGGTTGTATCTTACCATTTGGCAATGCCGCAAAGTCTATCCAATATTAACGATGTGTTCCATGTATCACTGTCCAGAAAATACATTCCTGACCCAACGCATGTACTCACCTATGAGGAATTAGAACAGGAACCCGATCTATCTTATTGTGAAGATCCCGTCGGGATTCTTGATACGAGAGAAGAAGTGCTGAGAAACCGGATGGCTCGTCTCGTAAAAGTTCTATGGAGAAACCATAAAATGGAAGAGGCAACATGGGAACCTGAGGAACATATGATGATGAACCACTCGATTCTTTTTATGCTGTAATATTCTAGAAATTTCGTGGATGAAATTATTTTTAGGAGGGGAGAATGTAACACTCCAAGCTTCCATAGTATGCTTCTCTTTGAATTATACAGTAGCGTGTGTTGTACGCAACTTCGAGTTATAACACACCACGACCAATCAAAGTAGCCGTTATGAATATTAATACGTACTTTTTTAAATTTTCTAAATTTTATCTTTCAAAATGGACTTCATATTTGGATTCGGAATATCAAAATTAGCCTAGGGTGAATTTTTTGTTTTTTTCTGAAAACTTTCAATTTTTAATGAATATTAAAAAAAAAATTTAGTTATTATTAAAAAACGAATTTTTATTTAAATAAATATTTATTTTATTTAAAAAAAATTAAGGTCAAAATAGATACATAATAAATTTATAAGTTAAATGTAATTAATTGGTGTTAGTTTTGAATAATTGTAGATATATAAAAATTTTATTGAACATTTCACCGTCTTTTTCCCAACTCCTATGAGAATTTAGAAATTTACATAAAACATAAATTTACCGCATCTGTTAGTGGAATTTCAAAAATCCGAGTGACACGGTTAATATCAAGGAGTATAATGTGGTTCAACAAGATAAAAATAATTTTTTGTGAATAGTAACTTTTTACTTTTATTTCCACGGTAAAAAGTAAATAGGGTAATTAATGGTAAATATTATATTAATATTACCCTAACACATGTCCTATTTCTATTGGACAAGTTTATATAGACCAAAAACAACTTTAGGAATAAAATATAATCATTTGGGTCCACTTGGATTAGATTAGGACATTTATTATTATTTTATTCAAAGAAGAGTTAAAAGAGTTAAAATCAATGTTTAATTAACAAAACATATTTAATATAGGGTTATACATAAGATAAATTCGATTATAAATATTCATTAGAAAGATAATGATATTTCCTACATAAGTATATTTTATTTATAATTTTTTGACATTACATAATTTAATATATTTATGACACAATGATGATTCAGTAATTACCTTATTAAAGAAATATTAAAATAATTGATATTATAAATACCCAAATAAATATAATTTGAGCCTTTTAATGAATTCCACGAATTTCATAGGTTATTATGATTTGATAGTGTTGATTAAATGAATAGGTTCGAAGTAATCATGTTGTTATAAATTTATCAAAAAAATACCCAATAGTCTCAAAATTGACATAAAAGAGTTTTTTAAACAAATATTTTATTATTAATTGATATTTAATTCCTAAAAATCAAATTTACTGCCAAAGGACTTATATTATTATTGACGTATCATTAATGTACCACTTTGGGGTCTCTTGTAGGTATATAGTAAGTTTAGTAACTATATAATATAAAAATAATTAGTGACATGGTAAGTGTTAAACTAATTAACCAAGAGTTAAAACTAAATGATAAGGTTATTATAATGATGAAAACTTGTCTGAAGTCTATTGGTTGGATGGCTTTCGACCCATCCACATCATATACTTTTAATAATTCACTTTGGATTCATTAGAAACTGAATATTATTTTATTATAAAATAATACTTTAGGTTTTTCCTAAAGAGCCCCTCACCCCTCTAATAAAAGAGAACTCCCCCTTATTAGTAATTAAAAAAATCAAAGACATTTGGCTCAGCCAAAATAATCCGAAATATCCTCAAAACTTCCCTCAATTCATCCTAAAGGCCTAGTTTTATTATAAATCCAACCTATAGAGCCCTTTTCATCAAATCAATAGAATGAACCCGAAAAAGAGGTAACGTCTTCACCACCCTCTTTAAAGTTCCTTTCTTCTTCAACTTCTTCTTTCCTTGTTATTTAAATTATAAAATAATAAATCCTGTATCTTCTATATAATGTGATGTTATTATAAATATAGAACAAACAGATTAATTATTCTATCCATCCCTTGAATGACATGTCACCATACGTGCGTACGTACGATCTACCGTCTCCACATTGTGGTGTAATTGTTATTCAATATATTATTATTTAGATGGGTATAATAATGATGTATAATTCATGTAAATAATAAATATAACATGATAATGATTCTTTATATATGATATAACATCCAATTATATATTATTTTAATATTAAAAGAATGATATTGTCGCTCATGCGTACGTACAGATTACCGTATCCATGAACGCGATGAGATTCATTCTCCATCGTATACATTCAAGAATAAATTTTATTGGATGATTAAAAATGATATTTAAGGACTTTATATCATTATGTATATGAATAAGGTACAACCTATCCATAAAAAACATGGCTTATATTACAAAACATATAAAAGAAAATTAGTAAGTTAACACCCGAAACAACGATAATACTAAAATATTATCAACAATGCAATGTTAAAAGATCATATATGATATCATATTAATATATATGATTATTTTAAAATTTAATAACAATTATTTCACTATTATATAGGAGGATAAACTACAATCAATCAAGTAAAAGTACAAGGTAAGGGTTTATTTCACAATCTCTACTTTATCCGAGGATGTTTATAGGTGATTATCTACTGGGACCTCTTTATCATCCACATCCACGTTTCGTAAAAATTTATTTCAAATCAATATTAATATTTTAAACACTATGGTATAAAGTCATTTATACCCTTTCTTAATTTTTATAAGATGTTTATAAATAAATTTTTTCGTCGTTTTCCAAACAAGGTCCTTTTTAACCTTTTCGACAGAATTAAGGTAAGAATCTTTTTTTAAATTATATGGTGGATGCAGCTATTTTACGCTATTATAAATTTTTAAAGCTTCCCTTACAAGATTATAAGAATATTTTCAATTTAAATGTTTTATTTTATAATTATGTGACTTTTAAATGATTTCAAAAAAAGATATATTTCTCTCAAATAGTTTTGATTTTATCTATGTCAACATCCATTGATGGATTTTAACCTTATTTGAAGTATATTTATTATGATACAAAACTCCCCTATTGTATTTAAGTTTTTATGAAATGATTGACAGTGTATGTGTTATTTTTCTACCATTCATGGTTTATGGATAATGTATTGGCATTTTGTAAGCTAGTTCTAATACGAATGTTTATGTTATGTTTAAACCTGTTCATATGAGAAATGTATTGGACTTAAAAAGTGACGGGTGGAGCCCTCTATAGCTCCTCGATTAATCGGTAGGTATCATGAGACAAACTAGTTTCTTGGAACAAGGCTTTGTCAAAATATTATTTGTAGTCTTGGCACGAGGCCTTGGCTATGTGTTTATGATAGTCTGGCATTATGGATTCCATCATTATGAATGTGGTTATTGATATTTCATGTGATTATTAGACTAGTAGAATACCCATGTGAATAAGTAAATAGAATTATTTAATTTTAACTTTTCCATATTATGCTGAATTTCAAGGTTAAAAGGCTTTTGTTTTAGTTATACATTGCCTTAAATGTTTATGATTATTTATGAATGTTTCTGCTATAATGGTATCCTTACTGAGCATCTGAAATCACCCCATTTAATGTGTTATTTTTTCCAGAATGTGAAGAAGTAATTTATGAATGACCTTC
Source organism: Viscum album (assembly GCA_963277665.1). Taxonomy (NCBI): domain Eukaryota; kingdom Viridiplantae; phylum Streptophyta; class Magnoliopsida; order Santalales; family Viscaceae; genus Viscum; species Viscum album. The sequence goes on from OY728119.1 coordinate 652,328,421, forward strand.
AGGGATAGTATGAGGGGATATGAAGACAATATGTTGTGGTGGTAGTTTTCACATTATGATGTAATGTAAACTTTACGAATGTATCTAGTGTTTCCAAGGCTACTAAATTATCGGTCTTTCGAGACTTTCTCTTTTGTGATCAGGCCAATGTTATGTAATAATGAACTGAATCTGGGAAACTGAGGTCGGGGCATTACACGAAGTCCCAAGACGATGAATACAAAAGATCCTTCATGTCATAGGTTACCCAACGCAACAGACATCATGTCAATTAGAATATCTTTATGTTAGTTATTAGTGTTTCTGCTCCGAGGGCCCTATTGGAATTGTTGTTCGATCCAACCTCCTCGTACTGCAAATTCATCCAAAATTCATGTGGAGTGTACCAAAAGGTACATATCAATCCAAATATCCCATCACCTTACATGGTTCATCAAATGGATGCTTGATTCTCAAGATATGAATATAAAGACGAGAATGGGTTTGAATGGGCCCGGGTACGGCCCGACCCAACCTGGTTCCGTCCTGGATTCCCTTGGCCTTGGCGGGCCTAGCCAACTAGCCATTTTCAAGACTGGTCCGTGAAGGGGGTCACCTGGCCCAGCTCGATGGCGTGGCCCACGAATGTGCTACCCGCAGCGGTGTGGCCCCAAGCGGCTGGTGGTCTGCCGAGGCGAGGTCCGCCATGACCAACACCCGGGGGCGGTGGCCATCGGTCTCCCTGAACGGTTTGTGGACCATTCAGATACTGAAACAATGGACCCAATTGGTGTGGCACAACCGACTGGAAGGCCGGAAGGACATCTTACCTGTAGTGCGGTTGCATGCCGCTGATCCACCGCAGCCTGCCGGATGCCGGACAACCTCCAGCCTCCGCTGCGGCGAAGGGGACGCGTGCCGCTACTCTGCCACGTGGCCAGCCAGCGTGCATTCCACCACCCCTTGCATTTCAGCAGACACATGCCACCCTTCCATCATGAGGACGACCAGTGTGTCGTCCCTCCTCCTCTTCCTTGGGTCACTCCATCTCCGTTCTTAGCTCGAAAAATTAAACGATTGCATATTCACAATCTTCATGTCGTAGGCTCCGCGTCCATATTTCGTTCTCTGTAAAACTCCTTGTTTCTAGCATCAATAAATATTTTGCGGAGATTAATACATGAAGAACGTGTAGAGAATAAAAACGAAGAGGCAAAGTATTTGTGCGGGACGATGGCCATGTTAGTTTGGCCATCATCATTATGAAACCAGATTATTAAGAATTGTTAAAATAAGTTCAAACATATATAAAAACCCTACATCGATCATTCATTGGAGATGGGACGAGGAAGAAGATGAAGTCATTGAAGAACGTCGGTGTATGTTGCTTCCCCCAGACGCATCCCATCCAGGCTCAGGTTCGGTTCCTCGTTCTTTATTGGGCCTGTTTCTTCATTGGAGACTGTTCTTCATGGTTCCCCAAGGCTCTCCCAAATCTCCTTTTCCAATGATTCCCAACTAGGAAATGAGAAACCAACATATTAAAATAAGTTTATCAATTTAATTAATGTTTGAGCATTTAATTAAGTTATGTTGGAACATTAATTCGAGGGAAAAGGAAAGATTCACCTCCCTCATTTAAGAGGGAGTTCATGGGTCGGGTGGTCCCCACCACTAAACCCAAAAAATGGAGATTTCAAACAAAATAAAATAAAAGTTATTCTATTTTAGTTTATTTTTATTCTCCAAAAAAAGCCGAGAAACCAACTCCTACCCTCGACCTACTATGGTTGAGGTGAAGGTCTCCTTAAGCGAATATCAGCATTGTGAGTTCAATGGTGGCACCATATTTTAATTCTGATCACTGGTTCAAATGTTACAAAACACCACTCGCGCGTTTACTAATCATACCCAAAAAAAATTCAGAAATTTTTTCCGGGAACTCCAGGACTCTGAATCATGCGCCTTTAATTTTCACGGACTCATATTATTTCCATATAATTACATAAAATGACATGAAAAAATACGGGTCTATAAAAATTCACCATAACCATTTTTTACATTTAGATTTTAAAATTGGAGTCAAATATATGAAATTGATTTTCAAAATATGATAAATTTAATTTCTAATTAAATTTATCAATTAATAAAACAATTCCGATATAAAAATTATAATTGATTTAATGATAGTTTGAAAAATTAATTATGGTCTTATAAATCTATATTATATTTATAAGACAACAAAATAAAAAATTATGAATATATTTTATGAAAAAAAATTTATTTTAATTAATTATATTAAATATAAAATTGTAATTAAACATTTCGTTTCAAAAAAATACCAACACAAAATTTATAATTTTTAAAACCATTATTTACTTATTCCATTATATAAATATATAATATTTTCCATTATAACATTAATAAATTTTATTTAAACTTTCATAAGAGTTTTTATTATTAAAATGGATTAATTACTATTATTAATGGTCACATTACAATTCATATTCTCATTTTAATATTTAATACTATGTAACCATTTCTTTAAGCTCAGTTACACATTAAATACAATTAATTGAATAAATTGGATTTGTTTAGGAAGATACATATTATAAAATATTTGTGTATCATACATATGTAATGTTATGAATCAATATTCTTTTATAATATGTATAAAAATTACCATTCACATGAAATATCATTAATTGTGTTGTTCTCATTATATTTTTGGTTTAATATAATGGGATTACCTCATGGCTATTATGATACAATTATACCGAATTTGTGATTATTTTATTGAGGAATCTCATTGTTTTTAAGTAATTTTTATGTTTATGATTCCAAAGAGAAAATATTATGATCCATTTATCAATGAAATCATTAATTCCATTAACCTATGTTTATGAAAATATTATATAATTATTTTCAATTATTTTCAAATCTTTATGTACTCAAGAGTTAAAAAATTATTTTTAATAAAAATAATATTTCTTTCTCAATTCAGTCGAAAATCCTCTTTCATCCCAAACCTTTTTTCTAAAAATGTTTCAATTTTTTTCGTTCCTTAATTGATGTAACAAATGGAATATGTAAATATGCATTAATTTATATAGAATATTTTAAAATAAATTTTCTACGTAATTTTAAAAATGAAAACTTGTTTGGTTTTTACGAAAACAATTTATAGAAATATTTTTTAAATGTATCAGACATGAACTTCACTTACCCCATCATTACAGTTATATTATACTAAACATATTTTACCATTTTTAAATGTTTATTATCAAAGAAAAAATTTATAAAATGTTATAAGATATATAAATTGTTTTATAAATAAGAAAGAATATTTTCCTAATTAAATGTTTTAAATGATTTTTAACGCTTAATTTATATGCTTCGAAGGTTATTTTCAAATAATAGTATTCTATAAGTGTGTTATGTTTTAAAAAGTGTTTCATGAATTGTGATTTATTTTTTCAACATGAAATATTCCATGATGTCTTAAAAATATTTTTCCATTTATGTTGGAATCCAGTAATGTTAGTTATTCTTTTCTCAAGATATTATTCAATGATAATTTTTTTATAAATTATATGAATGGTTTATAGTCATGATGACAATATTTTTATGATTCAAATTTATCTTCCATAGGTAATACAATGACAATATCCCAATTAAACATGATTCCCCTTCCACGAGTTATGATTATATGAATTGATGAAATGATTATAAATCCGATTTCTTTTCCACAAGTTATGCAATGATGAAATGTTTATGAATACCATTACATTTTATGTATTTTCATATGATATATGAATTATTATATTATGTAAAAAATGTCTTATTTTCTTATGTGATTGTGGTTCTGTCATAACCATGGATGATAGTAACATTATAACCATGACTGGTGAGACATATACCTTCCTTTAATTATTAGGTTAATGATTAGAATCTCATAAGATTAATATGATGTGAATGGAAAGTGAATATAATTGGGATAATGTTTTTTCCAATATGATAGTACCTAGATTAAACAAATACTACTAATATGGTTTAGGTAGTGATCCCAATCCACTAAGATATTTTTATAAATTATACATGGACTACTATTGCAATAATTTTTTAATACTTATGTGTATACCAATAATCTATGCCTTTATTCAATGGTATATTTTCATGGGTCATGTCACACCCGAACTTTTAAGATAATATTATTTTATTATTTTATCAGATTTTGAAAATTTCTACCGAGCTGCGACCAAGCCTGTTTGAAATTTTTGTATTTTGTTGATGAACAAATTCTTTGCCCTTGAAAGCATGCGGTGCATGGGCATGGAAAGTTCAAAGCCGCGTGACTTTGCTCGGGTCACCGTGCGGCGTGCCTCTTGTACAAGGCGAATAGATAAAATGCGTTTTCATGAGTTGGATCAATATTATAATAATGTCGATTAATGTTATTATTAGTATGGTTAATAGATATAATTATTAACAAGTTCATTATAATTTTTCTTCTAATTATTATTAATAATAATATTATGGTTTAGTTTATAATAATTATTATGAAGTTATTATTATTATTATTATTATTATTATTGGGGATTATTAAAATCTTTATTAAGGTTATTATTATTGTTAATTATTAAAGTTTTATTTGTTTTATTTTATTTTATTTATTTTTATTTATTTCTTATCTTATTTATTTATTCTCTATTATTATTTTCATTTCTTGTTTTTTTCTTTCCTCCTTGCTTTCCTGTGTGTCGCACACAGCCCCCTCCCTCTTTTCTTCTCGCGTTACCCCCCCCCCCACTTGAAAACCTATTCATCCGGCGGCCCCCTCCCTCTCACTCTCCCGCTCGCAGCCGACCCCATCTCCCGCTCCTCCCGCTCACGGCCGACCCCCCCATCCCTCTCCTTTGCGCTTGCCGAGACCCGCACCCCCCCCCCCCCCCCCGCCGTCCCGGCCTCCGTCCGTCATCCCCTCCCTTGGTTGTGCGAAATGCGATTTAAAAATTATTTGACATGCATGTGTTATAAAATTTCACTTTCTTTAGAAATGATCATGTTTTTCATTTCGAACTTATTGGGGGTAAATCCTTAAATTGTTTAATCAATTGTTTATATGGTGCAAATGAGGTTTTAGAATAGTCTAGTGTGAAATTGATTTTTAAATTGTCTTTGCACATAAAAATATGTGTTGTTTTGAATGATTTTCTTTTGGTGGAAACCCTTGGCGTGTTATTTTGATATGTTTTGTAGATCGTTTAAGTGTTTAAATTGTTTTATTAAATTTATGTGTAGTGCGTTAGACCTCGCTACGATGGTTTCAAGTTGCGGGTGTCAGGAACGCCTACACGTACGTGCATAAGGTAAGGAATATATATATATGCCCTCTTTGTGAATATTTCCTTATGGCGCGGGGAATATGTGCAATGCAGCTAGGGGTTTATATATATATGTATAAATGCATGTGTCTGTGTGCTCCAAGTGTCGGTTCGAGTGGCCATTGACAGATAGCGACAAGTTTGAGGTAGGTCCTCTATGCCTATGCCGTTAATTTGAGATTCATAATTGCTTGCTTGTTTTAAAAAAAATATGTTTTACATTTACGCTATATCCACATTCTATGAAATCAGGTTATGGTTTCTAGAAATGATTACGCCTTTGATTTGGAAATTTAAATGTATTTTTAATGCTATCGGTCTTAAGTGACCTTTTATTGAAAAATTGATTTCTTAAATGGATCTGAATTAGTAATGTGTATTTCCAAAGGTGTTTGGCCTTTTCGCTTATTGATTTTAAAAAGTGTTCCCTTTATGTAATTAAGCATGTTTGGCATCTTAAAAATGTTTTATGAAAGGCACGTTTGGCACTTTAAGATTTGGTTTGCGAAAATAGAAAACCCCTTTTTAGTCATTCCCCCTAAATTTGAAATTAAAATGTGATGCAAGTGTTAATGAGTGGTTTGTGATATGTTCCTAGTGTAAAGGCTTGTGTGTAATTATGTGATGTAAAGAGGGGGAATGCACTTAAGTAGGGAGTGCAGTGTTGAAAGGTTGAATGAATTTTAGATAAAGAAAGTGTAATGTACTTGTTTGATTGTTTGATAAAGAAAAATCACCACCATTTGAAATAGAGCACAATGGGAAAACCCGGGTATCTAGGTGGGTGACCAGGACAAGTACACTAGATGACACGGCAAGGGTTTGTCCCGGTTTGTCTAGCAGGATTGACGCGACAACACTAACTAAACATATGAATTTTTGAGGGTCGTGGCCTTCTAAGCCACGTTTTCTGAGGGTCGTGGCCTTCTAAGCCACGTTTTCTGAGGGTCGTGGTCTTCTAAGCCATGTTTCACTAAGGTACGAGGTCTTTAGGTTCCCACTTGTTCTAGCTGCCTATAGGGATTACCCATGGTGCTCACTTTTTGTCATGCTACTAACGATGTAACTTTCTTTTCATCTGTTTCATACTTGATGCCTTGTTTGTGAAAATCATATTTTAATACAAACTGGTTTCTTTCCATTTTGAAATGTTAATTCATGCTTGAAACCTATTTTGAAAATGTAGTGGGAGTAAAAGGCTTTACCTGAAAATGAAAACTCGTTAATTGAATTTGAAAAGGAGAAACACTATTTTATTATATCTTATTTTCAAACTGGCATAGTTGGATTTCTTAATAAAGGCGGAGGCATAGGATGTGGTTGTTTTTGGCTTTCCTACTGAGCATCTCGGTGCTCACACCTACATTACTTTTTAGTTGAAGGTTTCAGTCTTGGACCGCTTTTGGGAGTGAGTGTGGTTGTCATACCGTGGTGATCCATAGGGTCACCTGAGGTATGTCACGTTTCTTTGTTTATTTTTTTTCCACTGCAACGTTGTTCAGTTTATTTTCTTTTATTTATATGCTTGTTCAGTTTATGTTTATTTATCTTGTTATGGGCTAAACCGTTCCCAACTAGTTTGTTTTGATGCCCGGAACTAGTTGCCAGCCCGTGGGGATTGGGAACGCCCTTCGGGCCACGTCGCGGACCGGGTCGGGTGCCGAGTCGGATGACAATCCGGCCTGGTTCGTGACAGGTCATGTTCTCTAATTCCATAATGTTTCATGTCTTATTAACTACTAATGTTTATTCCAATACTAACTTCTACAATCCATTATATGAAATGCATAGGTTTTAAATGTTATTCTCACGATCTCATACCCTTATGGTCATGATATATTCATATCTCCCATGTAATCCCATACTAAGCATCTGAGGACCTCTATTGTTAAGTTTTTTTAGAAAGGTTATGATGAAATTTATTATATATGATATATCTACGAATAGTTATAATTATCAATAACATAGGGGAAGATGAAATATCTCAATTAGGACATGTTTTTATGTGTCCCAGTTTCCTAGGGAACTAACCTATATGAATCTAGAATAGATTATTATGTTATGTAATGAATATATCATTTGATGAGATGTAATATTTATGAGTAAATATTTTGTTCCTTACAACCATACCCTCTATATTTTACTTTAAAACATCATTATATATCTTTTAGGGTTTTATAATTCTTAATAGACCATCTCTTGGTCACTTGAATAGGTCTAATGTAAGTCTACTAAAGATGAATAAATCTTGGTTACTGACCCTTTAAAGTTTATTTCTAAAAAAAATTCCCATAATAATATTTAAATATAATAAAAAAATTACTCCCATATTATAAATATTACAAGAATTTTTTTGAATATGGTATAATCATTTTTCTATCACTGTTCCATCATATTAAATTTGAAATCAACAATAATGCATATGTATGAATTACAATCTCCAAATGGTTGTCTAACTATTTTTCATCACAAATTTAATGGATGAATATAAATATGTAAATAAATATAGTATAATATAATTAATTTCTTACTTTATTTTGGGAAAAAATATCATATATACCATCTTACATTCCAATATATTTGAAAATGATAAAATGACGTGTGCATATGAGTGGACTACAACCTCCATAAAGAGATGTGATCCAATTTAATTTAATCATTACATATATGGTAATAAGAATAGATTAAATGAATATATATAATATATATGATATAAATTTTATAAATGGCCAAATAATGAATCTAGATATATTAATTATTATTCAACATTGTTTTATTTCCTAAATAAAAAAAAAGAAAATTAGATTCATGTGTATGTACAAAGTAAAATCAATATGGATGGTGTAATTCATTTATCCATATATATTTTTTTAGGATTATTATAAATATAAATATATTTATATATTTTATATTTACTTCTTTAGTGAAATATTATATATATTGAAACTATGATAGTTATTTATATTCTAAGACTACATAATCGGAACATATTTCAAAACCCAAAGTTAACACCCGAAATAATGATAAGAATAAGATATTATTAATAAATAATTGATACAATGTTATGTATAGATAATATATTTTATTATAGATATGTATATGGTAATGTTATCTAAATTAAAATCTGTCTAAATTAATTATCCATGATGTAAAATCTTGTCCAACAAAAGGTATATGTTTGGTAATAGATTTTATCTCTATTTCCACTCAATTGAAAATTATTTGGTAATATGAAAAATTTAACTTTAGTATAGTTTATATACTACCTGTTTGAGGTAATTAAAATATAAATAAATTTATTCACAATGATAAATTAATAAATTGAAGTTTATTTTATGAGAAATTTATATATTAACAGTCTATTTTATTATTCAACAAGATCAGGTATATTTTCCTTCCATTTCTTTATAGTTAAAACATTATTTTATAAAAATAATTTTTTTATAATAATTTTTTATAATTGTTATTTTATGTGGCTCCTCGAATTTTTAAATATTATGAACCAAATATTTATAATTTTAATATTAATGGGTTCTTTTTATACTTTTATTACAAAAAGTTAAAATGAGTTTTCTTCTAAATATATAATATATTACTAGAATTTTCTACTGCCATAACTATTTTATTTCATATATCATATTATTCATCTTTTAAATGGCTGTATAAATAAAAGTATTTGATGAAAATTTACATTAAATGTTTCATATTCATATGTTATTTAAAAGAGGTTATTTTACTATAAAAAACCGTTCACATGATCTTCTATCATCAATAGATTAATTTTAAGGATATTCAGTTTTACTTTATATATTTAAATTATTATAATCATTAGACTATTCATTTGAGTTAAATATATATCTTCTTGGAGTCATGTATATTATTATTGTGAAAATACTATATTGTTGTATATATTGTGTATTTATTGAATATTATTTAATTTACAATGGAAAAAAATAAAAAAACATATTGATTAATCAATATCAGAATTTGTTGGTATAGATTATTTTTCATGAATTAAATCAATCCTTAAATATATTTGGAATTCATTAGAAATGACATGAAAGGTGGGTCCCAAAATTTTATATACCCTAAATGCACCATCATAACACAAGAGATAGATTAGATAGTATGGACTAAATGGGTTTTTGGTGTACATAATCCAATAGTATAAAATTTTATTGGTTGATGTTATTGATAGAAAATGTTTCATGATTCCAAAGATCATGCTTTCCAAGGATACTTCTCCCTTAATTGATGATTCAAGTATTATTTACCATGACATTTCACCATTAATTTTATCCACGGATGTGTTTAATAATCAATTATGTATTAAATGGAATGTGTTTATGGTATTTACCATTCCTTATTTATTATTACTTATTTACTCTTGATAGACTCCACTATATGGAAACCATACTTTAAATTTGAGATCACTCTTTATAGTTTTTATATCCCACGATATAATGAATTAAACCATATATGAGTTTATGTATTTAGAATAATTTCCCATATTATGAATTATATTTAATTTCTACAATAAAATGGGATGAATATATATTATGTTCATTAAGTCTAATAATTCACATTGTCCTTTGGGATGTGGTCACATGTATTTAGTGACATATTAATTAACAATAGAAAAACACTGGTTTGTAGGAGTTAGTTTTATTACTACTCTTAATTGAGAATGTTTCATATAATACTTGGTAAATGGATTTTGAATAAACATAAAAATCATCATGATCATGAAAGTCCTTTATATTATTTGATATCTCCTACAATTATAAGGGTTTTATATTATATATGGATATCTTTAATTATTATGAGCTCACTTGTTGGGGGAACACTTTAGTGGTGAAACATAATTAATGATACAGAATCCACACCTATAGATATTGTAAGGATAACCTTATTGATAAACCTAGTAAAATGGTGTTGGAAATGTGTATATCATGAAAATATTGGCAAAAATGAGTCATGTTATGAAATATTATCAATCACATATTGATTAAATATTACTTTTGGGCATGATTCATATATTTTTTATCACTTCACACGATAGAATCCTCCATCTATTAGAAGAACTACTAATACATTTTTATCCATGAAATTATAAAAATCACTCAAAAAGATATTACTCGAATTGGAATTTAATAATGTTAAAAGTATATTTTTGATCTTCATTTTTTTGAATGGTGCTTCAAATAAAATATATTCATTAATCCAAAATACTATATATGTTGATGACATTGGAAGAACAGAATAAATAAATATTAAATTGATATTATTATATTTATACTTTCCTTGTTAAAAAAAATTGATATGGAAAGTGCTTTATAAAATCATGAATTTGAAAGAAGAAACTGTTGTAGAGAATGTGGAAAACATTTATAGATTATAATTAAATATTATAGACTAAATATTTAATATAGAAATTTTGATTGATAATTTATTTGATTTACATAAATAATAAATCTATTAGAATTATTTTCTATAATGTTTTCATTGTATAGTGATATGGGGTCATGTGTCATCATGATGGAGAATTAATTCAGAAAGTCATATATTTTCTATGAAAATACAAGGGATAAGATGAAAAGTAACCACTAAGGAAGAATGAAGTTTTTTGAAGGGAAATACGGTGTATATATAACATCCAACATGGGATACTTTTGGAATGAAACACCCTAGTACATTATTAAATGGAATGGGAGTTTTATTTAAGTGTGGTGATAAAGACCATTTGTATTATGAATGGAAGTGTAAGAAATATTTCATTAATGTTAATAATTTAAACTATAAAGAGATGTGATATTATTCAATCCTTTTTCCCAATGATCAATATAACATTCCATATAAGTAGCTAAAGGCAGAAGGATAATTATAAGCTATTAATACAACTGAAGTGGAATGATTAAGGTTCTTGTGTATTTATATTCACGAATTATATTTATCAATTAAATTTTGGTTATAAGAATCCTAAAAAATATATGGATTATAAAATAGTAAATAATATTTAAGGATTATAAGGAATGTTTTTAATTGTATGGATGAACATGATTATTTATTTAACTGTAAGGTGATATTTTATAAAAAATATAAGATTGGGGGAATGTTAACCTTTAATATGTGACTGATATAGAATTAATATTTATTATTATGGATATAAGGGATATTGGCACTGATGAAGTAAATAAGATAAAATTCAAAACATCTAAAATCAATATTTATTTCATTAAAAAGAAATTTAGGACAAAGTTTACTAATTCTTATTATTTATTAGATTTATGTTATAATATTGAATTTCATTTAAATAATAAGGTTAAAATTAATTTTTGGAAGAATGTATGTTTTCATTACAGTTTATGTTTATCCATATTTAATATTATAGGTCATCAAGTTATTCACATGTTTTTTATGAGAAATTATGTGATTTAATATGTTTTATGGGGATTAATTTTTTATTTGATATTCGATATTTTTAGGGGGTTTAATATTAAAAATATATTTCTATTGACTCTGCTAGAATACTATTTATGAGGTGGATTAATATGAACAATAGATGATTTTCAATGTATTATGGATAACTTGTTCTAGGAAATATGTTTTTGGAAAAAAATTCAAAAAATGAGTATTAAAATTTCATTCATATATTGATTCCACGATCTATTAAAAGTTATTTTTAAATTTTTATGCAAAAAAATACTCATCATACATATTTTTTCACGGAGTATGATATGCACTATAAAATAATTGAAGAAAAAAATAAGTTGAAATTATTTTAATGAAATAAGAATATAGTAAATAACTGTATTTCCATATTTTAATATCCTAATTGGTAATAAATTTCTTAAAAACTAGGAAAAATATCTTGAAATAAGAAAATTTTATCCTATTCTGATCATTTTTGATGAATTAATTGTCCCTTTACCCCACCAAATATTTATTATATTAAGGTTGTTAACATTAAAATGAACATGTTCAACATCACTCTTCATTAGTCCTTAGAAATTATCTTTATCAGATATGTCCATATTTTTACTTCTTATTAATTTTCTCTAATATGGAAACCTCATTTTGTGATGACCATCCTAATTTTATTTCCCTCTTTTGATGCGAAAGATCTATTAATAATTTTTATGATGTGGTTTTTCAACGAAGAAATTTTCAAATATTAAAACTGTTCAAGTTATCAAATTTCAAGTGGTAAATGCATTGTAGGGTGGTAATTGTAAATAATTATTTTATAAAAAAATTTATATTGGATTACATATAAAATGTGAAAATCATAGATAAAATGAACAATAAGGCATTGACACATTTATATGTTTTTTAAATAACTGTTATTAAATTGAAACATATGAATAGGGTTTACTACCTTATTAAATACATGTACTGGTCCTACAATATATAAATTTCTTGATTAATTATGTTTAAATATTTAAGCAATTTTTTAGTAAAATTGGTTTTTGGTACCGAACTATGAATTTTTCAAAATCACTTCTACTTAAATTTGTGAGAAAATAATATAATTATTTTTTAAAGATAATTTATATAATATTTTGTAAAATTAATATCATTTTTTAAATTAGATTATATCAATTATACTTGGGTGATTTGTATTCTTTTTCTGAAATTGTCTTTTTATGTAAATAGTGAAAAACATTTATTTGTTTTTATAATGTCATTTTATTTTCTATAAAATATCTTGTAATGAATTTATAATGTTATCAAAGTAACATAATTATTATTTAATAATAAATATGATGACAATAATCATTTTAGTCATCATTAAAATTAAATATGTTTTTTTTCAAATGACATTCATTATGTTAAACACGTTTATATTAAAATTATTTTTCTCCAATTATTTAAAATCAATCATGAAAAATGCATTCTATATTTTAAATCGGGATGTATAAATATTGATAAATATTTCCCTTTTATTTTTTTACTTTTTTGATATTATTTTTGTATATTTTGTTACCACGATAAATGGAAGAGTAGGTAATTAAGGTGGAAAAAATTTCAACACAAAATAATGACCCTAAAATGCCCTAATTTAATTTCATTTGTATATATCATCAATAATCATCCAAATTTAAAACATATATGTTTTTTTTATAATTTTCTATGATTTTGATACATTATATTGTTTAATATAAATAAAAAATTAAAATCCAATTGATTTTTTAATCAAGGTACTGTTTTATTAATTTTTGTGAAAAAAAAATACATGAAGTTATTATCTATAAAATAACATAGTACATGTGTTCGGAATAAATAAATCAACAATAAAATATTGATATGTTAAAAAATAATATTATTTTTGTGGATTTTTTTGGTCTAGGAATTTTGTGAATAAATATGACATACTATAGTAGATAATAACATTTAAATATAAAGATATTGTTTTCTCGTTGTTTTTATTGTCAAATTAAGTGAATTTGTCCTAAATAAACGTAAATTTATTTTAATAGTAAATAATTGTTTATTAATTTTTTTAAAATTAATTTAAAATTTTGAATAGTCCAATTGGATGGGATAGGTTTTTAGATGTCACAAAGGATTTATTTTTGGACTTTTTGTCATTTTATGTTAAATTTAATAATCCATAATGTGTAAAAAAATTAATATGGAGGTTATAGTCAAATATTTTAAATTGGGGGGGTGAGGTAAACTAAATTTCTATGATGAAAACTCAACTAAAACTTATCCAAAAAATTTTAGATTTCATTATTTTGATTTTTAAAATATTATGTTAGAATTATCATATTTTGGAGCCATTAGGAATGTATTATAATGTATGTTAACTTAATACCATAATAAATTATATAAATTCCTATCTGTTATATTATAAATGGATTCCCCATCCCTAAACTATTTACATTGATTTGAACCATATTTCTTTAACAAACCCTACCAATATACCTTTAAAAAATGCTTTTATATTATGTGGTTGTGCTCTTATTCCTTGAAATCCATCCCCAGGTCCCATTCAATTATATATAATGGATGTCTATTGATGATGGGGTAATCATATTGACTGATTATTTCATATTTATTTCTTCATAGTATTCCTCATATTTTATCTTAACTAAAAAAATAACACCAGTATCTGAAATATTTTGATATATTATTTTTAATGTATTGCACAAATATTTCTATCTCTTTTTCATCAAATGGAAAAAATCATTATTTATGAATTTGTATGGCTTGATTTCCACACATAAGGTATAAATAGATTTACATAACTGTAACGCCCCAAACATAGTTATCCAGAGGTGGTGCATTATTACATAACATTGGCATGATCTTAAGAGATTAAGTCTCGAAAGACGGATATGTTCATTACCCTTTAAAGTAATAGATACATACATATGTTTTACATTATATTATGAAATGAAAAAAACATTGTGTCTCCATTAAACACACTCATAACCCATAGCCTATCCCTGCAGGTCACATGTAAAAAACTTCTTGGAATTCTGTAAAAAATAATACAAAAGAAATGGGTGATCATAGAAGAATATTAAGGATAACATTATAGTGGAAACCTTCATAAGTAAGAATAAACATTTAAGTCATTGTAAAAGACTAAAAACCAATGAATTTAAATATAAACTTCATACATTTACATATTCACATGGATATTCTACTAGTCCAAAAATAACATGTAATATCAATAGCTAATATCATAATGATGGAATGTATAATGTCGGGCATCATAACCACATAGTCAAGGCCTTGTAATAAGACTATAAATAAAAATATTTTCAAGTCCATGTTCCGAGATAATAGTTTTCTTTATGAGACCCACCAATGCATTGAGGGTCTTTTGCGGGCCCCGCCTGCCACTTAATACATCCAATTCATTCCTCATATTAAAATGGTGAATCATAACATAAACATTCGTGTTAAACTAACATACGAGATGTTAATAATTTATCCATAGACTCTGAATGACATAAAAATAGCACATCCGTAGTCAAACCTATCATAAAGCTATCAATATAATAAGAAATATTGTATCATAATATATCAACTTCAATTAAACATTAAATACAAAAATAGATGATGGCATAAATGTAATCAATAGAAAAACTGTTTGAGAGAAATAAATCTTCTACAGTAAAATTATTTTAAAGTCTCATAATTATGAATGAAAAATCATATTTTAAAAATAGTCATATAAAGTTGTAAGGGAAGATTATTAGATTTTATAACGGTGGAAAATAGCCACACCCTCCGTAAAAGTTAAAAAAATTATGTCCTTGATTTTTCAAAAAGGTCATAAAGTAACATGTGTGGAAGACAGTAGAAATATTACTTTGAATTTTTTTTATAAATATACAAATAAGTGTATAAATGAATTTTACCCATAGTCTAGGAAATAGTATTTTTTTTGAAATAAACTTTAAGAAACACAGATGTGGATGATAAATATGTTACAATAGATAGATACATTTAAACTACCTCGGATAATAAAGAGATTGTAAAATCAACCCATACTTTGTACCTTTTCTTAGTCAAGGGTATGCTAAAATCTAATATAATGGTTAAATAATTGATATTAAAATATAAAAAAACCCCATACATAAATATTTTACCATATTTGATCCTTTAATATTGCATCGTTACTATTATGTCAGTAGTATCATTGTTTCGGGTGTTAACTGATTAGTTTTCCTTTATTTTATTTGTTATGTAATTAATATTTTTTATGGATTAGATG
The DNA here is from genome assembly GCA_963277665.1 of Viscum album. Lineage (NCBI taxonomy): Eukaryota > Viridiplantae > Streptophyta > Magnoliopsida > Santalales > Viscaceae > Viscum > Viscum album. The sequence goes on from OY728119.1 coordinate 652,344,519, forward strand.
TATTTTATTCATATATAGAATGATATTTTGTTATTAAGAATTATTTTTTAGTCATAAAATGAAAATTATTCTTGAATGGTTAAGATGGGGAATGAAACCTCATCGCGTCGTGGAGACGGTACACCGTACGTACGAATGAGCAATAATATTATTTTATTGATTGTGAAATCATATTTAATTGGATGGTATATTATATACATATATATAATAATTAAAACATTATATTTATTATTTAAATCAATCATACTCATTAATATACCCATCCAAATAAAAATGTGTTGAATAACCAACTACACCACAATGTGGACATGGTAGGCCGTACGTGCGCACGTATAGTGACTTTGTCATTAATTGGATTAATTGAATAATGAATATGGTTTTCTCATATATATAATAACATATATGTACTCTGATGTTACTAGAGTTAATATTTTATTATGTAAACAATAAATAAAGTGGATGTAGAAGAAGAAAATAACATTCAAAGAGGATATTAAAAATTACCTCTTATTCGGTTGCTTTCTTTTTATTTGAACAATAATGATCTTTAGGTTTTATTTATGATAAAATTATGGACTCTAGGTTTAATTTAGGGTATATTGTAGGTTATTTGAGTAGGGTTTTCTTGATTCAAATTACTTTTGAGGTGTGAATTTAAGAGAAGGAGAAATACCCTTTTAAAATAGAGGTGAGGGGAACATTAGGAAAATATTGAAATATTAATTTAATATAAAATTATTTTCTATTTCTAATAGCTCAAAAAAAAATTAGATAGATAATAAGGTGGGGTTTAGGTCGAAATCCCCTCAACCAATAGGCTTAAGACATGTTTTGGTCACCATATTAACCTAATATTTTTGACAAAACCCTTTGTAAAATAGTTTAACTTTTACGACGTGTTCTTGTATTTTTATACATAATGGTTAATATAGTTACTCTAAAATTAGAATAAAACCTAATTTGAGTCATTAATGACATATATAACATTATATAAATCATTTGGACAAGTAATATATTTTAGGACTATTATATCATTTAATTAAATAATATTTGTTTTAAAAGCCCATTTTTGTCAATTTCGACACTATTTAGTATTTATTTTTTGTGAAAGTCCTAAAAAGTTGATTCCTTCAAAGTCGATGAATTCATTCAACCATAACATGTAATATTCACTTATAGAATTCATGTATGGAATTAAAAGAAACAATTTTAAGTTAATTTATTATTTATAATATCAATTATTTTAATCTTTCATTAATAAGGAGATTACTGAATCACATTTCTGTCATAAATAAATTTAATTATTTAATACCTATAAATTAGAAATAAAATACTATAATGTGGGAAATATTTTTATATTTCTAATTAATATTTATAGTCGAATAAATCATATATAAAAAACAATCTTATTTTTTTCCTAAGGAATATTTGGGTCTAAAAACACTTATTAAATAGGATGAGGACATGTTTTGGGGTAATTATAATATAATATTTACCTTTAATTACCCTATTTACTTTTAACAATAGTAAATAAAATTAAAAATATTTGATCTACAAAAAAATATTTTTATCGTACTGAACCACATTTTACTTACTAACCACAACTGTGTTTATTGGATTTTTAAAATTGAAATCCAAGAAGTGGTAAAATTATGTTTTAAGAAAATTTGTAAATGTGCCTAGATGGTGGGTAAAAGACGTTAAAAAATTTCATTAAACTTTTATATATTTAATCTTATTATAAAATGACTCTGAGGAATTAAATTGGTTTAATATATTTATTATGAATATATCTTTTTTTTAAATAAACTTAAATTTAAAATTTATTATTGAAATAAAAAATTTGATTTTTAATAATAATGTCATGTTTTCACTATTCATCAAAAATTGAATGGTTTTAGAAAAATACCACAAATTCACAATAAGAAAATTATGATATACCGAATCCAAAATTGAATTCCATTTTGAAAAATAATATTTATAAAATTTCAAAAAGTCAGTCTTACAATTCATGTTTATTTTTTAAATGGCTATATTGATGTGTCATGGTGTGCTAGAATTTGAAGATGCATACAGTGCATGATATTTTATTATTCAAAGAGAAGCATACCATGGAAGAATGTGTTGTCTCATTCTTCCCTCCTTCAAATAATTTCATCCCCCAAATTTCTAGAATATTACGGAAAAAAAATATTTGGGTGGTTCTTCATCATATGAATTTCAGGTTCCCATTTTACCTCTTAAATTTTATGGTTTCTCCAAATGACTTTTACAATACGAGTCGTCCGATTTCTCAACACTAGATCTCTGGTATCGAGAACCCTAATAGTGTCTTCACAGTAATATAGATCTGGTTCTTGTTCTATTTATTCATAGGTGAGAACATGAATTGGGTCAGATGTGTATTTTCCCCACAGTTATACATGGAACACATCAAGATCTTTAGAGAGACTTGGCAGCATTTCCAAACTATAAGCTACACTCCAAATTGTTCGATAATTTTGAACGGTCTGATGGACCATGGACTTAATTTACCCTTCTTACCAAATCATATAACACCCTTCCATGGAGATACCTTCAAGATAACATGATCTTCTACATTAAATTACAAATCCTTCATTCGGTTATCAGCATAGATATTTTGCTTAATTTGAACAACATTGATATGGGTTCGGATAATCATCACCTTTTCCATTGTTTCCTCAACAAGTTCTGGGCATACAAGTTTACTTTCACTAACATCATCCTAAAAAGTTAGTGTTTGACATATCTTTCCATATAACACATCATATGGATCTATCAGAATACATGAATGGAAGCTAATATTATAGTAACATTCTACCAGAGGTAAATAATGATTACATATATCGTGAAAGTCATGTGATCAGGATGTCAAAAAGGTTTCGAAGGTTTCAATAGTTTGTTCTGATTGTCCCTCAGTTTGAGGGTGGTAGGTGGTGATCAAACGATTCTTAGTTTCAAGGTATTTATGAATACTTTTAAAGAATATTAATGAAAAATATTGAGCATGATTAGAAACAGTTGATAGAGGTATACCATAATGTCTTACGACCTCATTAATATATAGTCCTGCTTAACAGTCAAGATGTAAATCATATCTTATAGCATGAAAATGTGCTGATGTGGTATGAAGATCCATAAATTCCCACATTGCATCATTCCTTCTTGTAGTCTTTGGACGCCTCACGAAAAATTAAATCGTAATATCATTCTATTTCCAATCAGGTATGGGAAGAGGTTACTTGAATCCTCTAGGATGTTGTCTTCTAGCCTTCAGATGATGACAAACTATATATATTGACACATGATCAGAAATCTCCCTCCTCATATTGTCCCACCAAAAACGTTCCATCAAATCTCTATAAATATCTGCACTAACATGGTGTAAATTGAAATTTGAGCTACGAGGATCATCCAAAAATTCCCTTTTTATATCGGGTAAATCGAGAACACAAACCCTATTCCCAGATTTTTAAATTCCATCTTCATTTACAAAGTCAAACAATATCCCATCATTCAATCCTTTAATTATCTTTTCAAAATCTTCATCATCAGTTTGATAAATTATTATCCTTTCTATTAAAGATGTTTTGGAAAATATTTGAAATAGTATTCACGTATCACAATTCATGATTATTCCTTTATCCATCTATAATAGATCTAGGAATATAGAATCACTTTAACTCTCATCATGTTCTGAACTACATGATCCTTTCTACTCAAAGAATCATCCATCTTATATGCCTTCCCCATGTGGTATTTTATTTTTCAATCATAATTCTTGGGTATTTCAACACATCAAATTTTCCCAATGTTGAGTTCTTTATGGGAGAAAATATAATTCAAACTATTATGTTAATAATATATCTCACATATTTCACCATAGAGATAGTCTATTTATTTAATTAGAGAAAATATTACAGCTGTTAACTCAAGATCATAAGTAGTATAGTTTTTTTCATTAATTTTTAGTTATCCTAATGCATAGGTAATAAATCTATCATACTACATAAGGACACAACCAAATATTTTCATTAATGCAACACTATAAATATAAAACCCATCATTCCTTGATAATAGAGTCATGATAGGACAATCGAATAATCTTCTCTCTAATTAGTGAAAAGAGTCTTCACACTCTTTTTTCCAAACAAATTTAACCTTTTTACGTGTGATCTTGGTTGATGGATTATCCAATCGGGTAATATTCTAAACGAAATGCCGATAGTAAACTCATAATACAATAAAATTCTATACTTCATTTAAAATCATTATTGTTTTCCATTCATTGATTTCCCCTAACATTGAAGGATCAACATAGATTCCATCCTTACGTAAAATATTGCCAAGAAAAGAAATCTCCTGAAGCCAGAATTCAAACTTCCTAAACATCCCATATAATTAATTTCTTCTAAGAGTCTTTAGAATAGAGATAAAGTGATTTTCATGATCTTAATTTATATTGGAGTGTACCAAGATATCATCAATAAGTACCAATACAAATTCATCATGATATTCTGTGGAAAATCTATTCATAAGATCCATGAAAACAGAGGGTGCATTAGTCTGTCAAAAAGGAATTACTGTAAACATGTAATTCATTTACTCGATTCGAAATGTTTTTTTTGAATGTCTTTATTTTTTTCCCACACAACTGATGATATCCAGATCAAAGGTCAATATTTAAAAAATCTTGAGCACCATAAATATGATCAAATAATTCATCAATACGAGGCAGGGGATAATTGTTCGTTATTTTTGTAGCATTGATCTCACTATAGGGAATGTCCAACCTCATAATTCTATCTTTATCCATAAAAAAATGAAAAGGGGATCCCTAGAGAGACACTAGTTCAAATAAATCCTTTATTAATCAATTATTCTATTTTTTTCTTTAGTTCCACTAATTCGACAGTGTAAATTCTATAAGAGGTCTTCAATATGGGCCTTGAATTGAGAATTAATTCACTAGAAAGAACAATTTCACATTCTGTAAGATTTCCAAGTAAATCTTGTATAAAAACATCAACATATTCTTTCACAATACGTAAATCCTATAATTGAACATTCTTTTCCTCACCCATTGTTATTTCACTCCCTTCCTCTCCAATTATTGAATTTAGTAGAGCTACTGGGGGTGGATCCTGATGAAAATCAGATTTAGATGTTTCTTCTCTAAAGATGAGGGATTTATCATCACAAAACAAATTGTAACCTCTTTCTTCTGGCAATAATGTTTCTCATCATGGTCTGAAATCTAGTCCAAAGAAATGATTATATCAAATTTAATCATGGATACAACAATATTATCAGTAGATAAAGCACATTTATATTCCATATTGGTAACTAATTGATAAAACATTGTTACTGTGATACTCCCCTTAGATGTTTTGACTTCCATCTTATTTATTTGTCCACAATTGAAATATCTAATTTTTGTGGAAAACTGGGATGATATTAAAGAATTCGATGATACAGAATCAAATAAAGCATTGGATAATTTTAAGGAAACTATTAATGTACCATATATCATTTCATTCTTAACATCAAACTTAGATGTTGTGATCACATAAGCATGGCATTTCTCCCGTGGCCTTTTTTGAGTTAAGTCTCTTTGATTACTAGGACATTGATTTGAATAATTACCCATATCATTACAATTATATCATTGAATATTGAAAAATTCTTTCTTACCCATGCAATCACGATTTTGGTGGCCTTTCTCTCAACACATGTAACAAACTCACATTCCCTTCAAGAAAATACCAGAGTGTTTCTTAATATAATTACTGCATGAAACAAATTCCACTTATTTCCCTTCATCCCCTTATTTCATTTTCTTGAGTGTTCAGTATATCTCTTATTCACATAATTCACATTAATTTCGTAATACTTATATAATTCATTTTCTATCTTGATAGCACATTAGACAGTATCTTCATATTACAAGAATGATTGTGAGACTAATACTCAATGGAGAAATGGTTTTAACCCACCAACCAATAGACCTATCTTACCTTATGGGTTATGTATATAATCAGGAGTATGATATTCTAACATTGTAAAGTTAGCCTCATACTTTGTGACATTCTCATCCTCCTTTTGCCTCAGACTCTTAACTTTACCTTGAATATTTGGTTGATGTTCATGAGGAAATTATTTTTCTATGAAAATCACTTTATAATCCATCTATTCTATTTTTAAAACATCTTATTCCTATTTTACATTGTGGATTAGTGACAACCATTAATCTGCATCTTCTAAGAGGTGATAAACTACCATGAAAACATTCCCCCTTTCTCTATTCCCTAAATCATGAAATGTTTTCTGTAAGGAACATATCCATTTCTTTGCTAAAAATGGATTTACAGTGCAATTGAATGTTAGTGTTTGATTCCCCATGAATTGGTCTAACATTTAACTTCAACGTTGTTGATCTGGGTGCTCCATATGGGTAAGGTTATTATTTATAATCAGAGTGAGTTGTCCCAGTATGGTTATAAACTGTTGCACACCAAAAGAATTCCCAGATCCTGTATAATTATCAAGAGTAGGATATCAATCCCTAAATGGATTACGTACATTGATATGGTTTCCTTTCCTTCTACAAGTCTCCATTTCTAAACAATGGAATACAATAGATTACTATATGAATCATAATTCATAATTCCAAATTTGTAAAATAGTTAACATAAATCGAGCAGTTTATTCATATAATCTATAATCATAAATATGTTTTCTTTGGGGAAGTATTTACACATAAATCATTTATAATGGCTTGTAATGAAAATGTGAATTCTCCTTTGAATATACCACAGGAGTTTCAAACTAGTTGCGCAATAAGTCTTGTTATCATATACCAGGATATCCCAGGTCAAGCATGAAACTCATTATCGGAGTTTTCACTCCTACGTACATTTGTTCAATAACAACAACGACTTGTAGTAACTAGAAAGGGATTTATTTGAACGAAAACCCACATAAAATATAAATTACAAAAATTTTTGGATGTTCTTATATACTAATATTCAAAGTATATCTTAGGGTAAGGTTCTCTAATAAGAGTTTTTCTAAATCTACTTTCAAAGGATTGTAAAAAACATCCTATGATGAAAACTGTATGACCGTAACATGAGTTACCTAGAGTGAGTGTAGTATTTCATAACATTGGCATGATCACAAGAGATCTACTCCCAAATGAAAAAAAGTTTAATATCCTTGTAAGTACTAAATACATATATAAGTTTTACATTACATTATGAAATACAAAAAGAAACAAAATTTCGTATCCTTTAAACACAGTTATATCCTTTAGCCTATCCCTACATGTCAGTCATAAAACAATTTTTCTTATCTTGGAAAAAACAAAACATATGAAAGGGGTGATCTCAGATGCTTTGAAAGGATGATAATATAGGGGAAACTATCATATATAAGAATAAATATATAAGGCAATGTATAAGACTAAAACACATACCAATTAATCATAATATTTATCCTAATATGGAATTGGATAAATCAAATAATTCCCTTTACATATTCAACTGAATATTCTAATTGTTGAATAATTACATTAATATCAATAGCTAATCTCATAACTATGGAATGCATAATTCCAGACATCATAACCACATAGTCAGGGCCTCATGCCAAGACTATAAATTAAAATATTTTCAAGGCCTTGTGCCAAGACACTAGTTTGTATCTTGAGAGCTACCAATGCATCGAGGGGCTAGAGAGGACCCCAAACGTCACTTACTATGTCTAATTCATTACTCATATGAAAAGGGTGAAACATAACATAAACATTCATATTAATACAACATAAAAAATGTTAATAATTTATATATAAACCATGAATGACATAAAAATAGTACATCCCCAATAAATATTGTCATAAAAATATCTATACAATATGTAATATAGTATCATAATAAATCAACTTCAATTAAACATAAAATCCAACAATAGATGTTTTCATTGATGAAATCAATACAAAAAAAATTTGAGAAACATATATCTTTCAACTTTTAAATTATTTAAATGCCGTATAATTATTAAAGAGAAAATTTATATTGAAAACATTCATATAATATTTTAATGGACGCTTCTAAGGTGTTATAAAGCCATAAAATAGCTACACCCTCCATATAAGTTTAAAAAAATTATTTTATTAATTTTTCTAAAAGGTCATAAGTTACCCTATTTAGAAAATGAAAAAAATATTCCTTTCAAAACATTTTATAAATAGTCAAACAAAGGTATATATTACATTATGACATTGTCTATTAAATAGTAACAATTTTATGGAATATATTTTTATGAAACACAGATGTGGATGATAATGAAGTCCCAGAATATACTTATGTATAAACTACCTTGGATAATAAATAGATTGTAAAATTTACCTTTACTATGTACTTTTTCTCTACTAGAGGTTATATTAAAATCATGTAAAATGGTTAAATAATTTTTATTAAATTATAAAATAACCACATACAAAAATATAATAACATATATGATATTTCAATATTACAGTGTTACTAATAGTTCTAGTATCACTGTTTCAGGTGTTAACTAATTAATTTTCATTTATATGTATTGTTATGTAAGTTTTGTTTGTTATGAATTGGATGTATTTTATTTATATCCATGATGATATTAAGTTTTTAAACATTATTTTTAATCCTCAAATGAAAATTATTCTTGAATTGTTATGATGGTGAATGAAATATCATCGCCTCATGGAGGCGGTAAGTGGTACGTACGCACGAGTGAAAATATCATTCAATTGATTGTGAAATCATTTTTAATTAGATGGTATATTATATATAAACAATAATTAACATGTTATATTTATTATTTAAATAATATATACTAATTATTATACTCATCCAAATAATGAAGTGTTGAATAACAAACTACACACAACTTGGAGACGGTAAGCCATACTTACACACGTATTGTGATTTTTTTATTCATAGGATGGATAGAATAATGAATATTGATGTACCATATTTTTAATAACACTTATTTATTGAAAAGGTACTATATTTATTATTTTAATATGGAAAAATGAAATATATATATATTTTAGAAGAGGAAAATACCTTTGAAAGAGGTTATAAAATAATTACCTCTTATTCAGGGGATTCCGGTTGATATGATCGAAATGGCTCCATAGTTTGGATTTATGATCATAGTAAGTCCTCTAGGTTGAAGTGAGGGCATTTGGGAGAAGACAGGATAAAGGTTTGTCTGATCCAAATTTCTTTGGAGGTATAATGTTTAGAGAAGGGAAAGTAACCTTTTATAAGGGAGGTGAGGGTCACATTAGGAAAATATTGAAATATTAATTTATTATAGAATTATTTTTAATTTATAATAGCTAGATTTAGATTTATTTTTGGGATAATGTGTTTATGTGTTAAAAAACTCTCAACGAATAGTTTTTAGACATGTGTAGGTCACCATAATAACCTTATATTTTATACATAACCCATAGTTAAATAGTTTAACTTTTACGATGACTTCTTGTATATTTATACTACATGGTTAATATAGTTACCATGGAAGGAAACGAAAATAAAAAGTGGTTCATTACTGACATATATAACATTATCTACAGAATTTGGCCAAATCATATAATTTTAGTACAATTATATCATTTTAAATAATAGTATGTGACTTAATAAATCATTTTTGTCAATTTTTACACCATATAGTATTTGTTTTTTAAGTCCTAAAAAGTTTATTCCTTCAAAAAAATGATTAAACACTATCATTTCATATTCACCTATGCAATTATTTTAATGCACAAAAATTCAATTTACAATTATTTTAATATTTATAATATCATTTATTTTAATCATTCATTAATAAGGTAATTACTGTATCATCATTGTGTCTTAAATACATTTATTTATTTAATGTCTAAAAATTATAAATAAAATAATTTGCTGTAAGAAATATTTATATATCTTTATAATGATTATTTATTGTAAAATTTATCTAATGTATAACCATATATTAAAAATGGTGTAGTTATTAAAATTTTACATTAACACTTTTAACTCTTCTTTAAATAAAATATAATAAATGTCTTATTCTATCCCAAATGGATCAAAAAGGATCTAGTTTTTTTATAAGGATTATTTTGGTCCAAAAAAACTTATCCAATATAATTAGGACATGTTTTGGGGTAAATATAATTTTATTTTTAAATTTAATTGCATTATTTACTTTTAAATGTGGTAAATAAAATTCACAAGATATTATTCATGAAAATTATTTATATCCAATTAAACCAAATTTTAGATAATGATGGAAATCGTGTCTGCCAAATTTTTAAAATCCAATTCACATAAGAGGTAAAATTTTGTTTTATGAAAATTTGAAATGCGCCTAGAAGTTGGGTAAAAGACATTACAAAGTTCAACAAAATTTTATATATCTAATTTTATTATAAAATTAATTCAATTAAATAAATTGGACTAATATATTTATTATGTATCTATTTTGATATTAAGGTAAATTTATATTGAAAATTAATTATTTAAATACAATGGTCAGTTTTAAACAATAACGCATTTCTTTTCACTATTCAGAAAAAATTGAATGTTTTCACAAATATGACAAAAATTAACCATAAAAGAATTTTGATATTACTAATCCAAAAATTAAGTCCATATTGAAAAATATAATTTATAAAATTTCAAAATTTTGGTATTACTATTCATAACAACTTTTTAAAATGGCTAGTTTGATTGGTTGTGGTGTGCTAGAATTAAAGATGTGTACACCACAAACTATTGTAATATTCAAGAAGAAGCATACTTTGGAAGCTTTGGGTGTTACAATAACCAATTTATTAGAAAGTAAATAATGATATAAAAAATTATTATATAAAATATTTATGACAAAAATATGATTATGGTACTATATCTTACATTCCCATCGATAATGTCACTAATCCATACATGTGGAAAACCACTATCACGAAGCGATGTGATCTTTATTTTGTGTACATATTGTGTGGAAAGAAATAATGATGGATTAAATGAATATATAATATATGTGGTATATAATAATGTATCTATAAAAAACTATTATATTTCACCATTATTTGGTTATTTCAACCCATTGAAAAATGAAAACATTGATTATGCATACCAACAACCTACCATCTCAATGAATATTGGAATTCCATTTTCATTAAATAAAATTTATAGTTGATTATAAATATTTATATTTAATATATATATAATTTGTATATTAAATAAAATTATTTAGATGAATAAATGATGAGAAATATGTATGAAATGTGACTAAAAAATCAAAAGGTATATAAAAACAAATTTTTTCACTATTAAAACAATGATAATATTATATGATTTTTAACAAAAAGACAATAAAATGATATAAATGGATCATAAATGATATTATAGATAGGCATAGGTGTTTTTTATATAAATACAACATATAAAATTCGTTATATCGGAGTATTAATAATGTTTACTAATATGGAATAACAAGGTAATGAATTTCTTCTCAATTTTTACTCCACTGAGACACATTTGATATTATGCACCTTTTTACATTCATATGGTATAAATACTACCCATTTGATATATATGATATGAATAATTTTTAAATCATGAGGATAAAAGTTAATATTCTAGTTTTCATTTTAAGAGAAATATTTAAATTAAATCATGTATTATTTCTCTTCTTGGTTGTGTAAATATTTTATTCATTTCCTTATCTTTCAAAACATAGTTGATGAAAGTTTATTTTATTTATAAATAAACAAAAATATTATTTTATATTATAATATTATTTTTATATAATATGAAAGGGTTCTTACCAATTTTTTCCAATAATAATTCATTTTAAAAATTCATTACAAAAACTCAAGAATAATGTTCATTTAAACTTAAAATCTTTTTACAAAATTTTCCACTACCAAAACTGTATTATGTCTTTTAGATTTTTCTATACGATTTAAATGTTTTTACAAGGAAAAATAATTTTTATACATATTTTAAATGACTTATATTAATAAAATATTCAAATTATATTATTTTACAATAAAATATATATTTTATGTTCTTCCCGGTGTTGTTGATTAATTTTCTGGAAACTGTAATTTTCTAGAAATATTATCATTCTTATGGTCATTGACAATTAAATTTTTATAAAATATATAAATTCATTGTTTCATTGAAGTTATTATTTCCAAATCTATACACCATTACACATATGGTGTTTTAAATAATGTTTTGTTTTATCGACTAAGTAAAATGATGAAAATATGTTCTCTTTAATCAATATTGCTATTTTTATAAGGGATATTGCTCATTATTTAGATCCATCATTCAATATATGAGTTATACATTGTAAATATAGTTAAATTTTTGGATTGAGATTATATAACACCTCTACGTATCAATAATTTTTATGAGTCAAATCATAAAGCTGGAATAAAATTAGTTTTTATATTTGGTTACAAATAGTTTTAATCATTACAGGCACGTAGTATCTACATTAATGATATAACGATGCCTATGTTCATGATTTTCAATATTTTTCATTTCCTTCTTTGAGAATTCAATTATTATTGTCCACAAGATTAATAAATAATAAGAACTATTGATATGTTTTTTTACTTATATGTTGATTAAATGGTTCATGGTTTCTATAGTTTAACTCTTCGTATTGATTATAAGTTATTTTATCCTAATAGATTCTATTGTATTAAGGCCTTAGAAGTCATTTAATATCACTCTTTTAATAAATTATTTCATATTATTTTAAGATGTAATATTTTAAGGCATTCAAGGATGTAGCATAATTTCTATGACATTGATTTATATTTACACACCAATTTAAAATGATAAGAATGTCTTTATATTGTTATTGATGAATGGAAAACTAATAGTTCATTTGGTTTTGTTTGAATGTATCTGAGGAAAATGTAATAAAGAAAACACCTGGTCTATTTTACTCTATTTGAGGTTATTACACCTACTTCTACTATATATTCAGTTTTCCACCAAAATTAAAAAATATCTAATTCTGTACACATTGTATGTGTACCCCAAGAGAAATATTTTGGTGAGGTTAATATAAAATTCATGTCCATAATGGTATATTATGAGTGAGACCATTAGATAACATTGAAATGTAATTTAAAATACCATAAATTGTATATTCATTATACATATTAGATACATTTTCTCACAATGCATGTGGGGTAACATGGTAAGAAATTCTTGTTCTCTAACACAAACACACATTATAATGTTTTATATTCTTAAAATATTACATATATCCATAAAAACTGTGAAAATTTTAACACCAGAAAATTATAATTATAGCATGACATATTAGACATTGTTTTTTACCTGAATAACTAACTATCAGGTAGTTAATGATTCTTGAACATATCTTTTCAGTATCCCATATTTCATAACATATAAATCATATAATCATTAATCTTCCATCATTCCTCAACATATACATGATACTAACTCTGATAGAGATACAATTTTTACCAAGAAAATGATCTAATGTTTACTAGTAGCTACTTCATCATCACCATTTCTCCATATCAAAACATCATCTTTGGTAAAATTGTCAATCACAACCCCACATTGGAAGAATAAGTGACCTCATATGATAGAACATTATTATTTTCATCATGTAATGTATAAACCACTATTTAGCTTTATTCTGAGAAATAATATGGTCTTAATTTATTATTCCTTATTCATTAATAGATAAAAACTGTTATGATTGATAGTTATTATTTTCAAAGAGCATTTATTGTGAGAATAAAAAGTTTTAATTAAATGATTGAATAATGGATAATTATCCACTCATCATTAATTATCAATTAAAAAAATGAGAATTCATGAAAAAATAGAAATTAAAAATAGTAAATTTAATTAAAATATTTACGTAAAATATAAGGGTTATTATAATTTATAATCAAATAAATCTAACTTGATATTAATTTTATCCTAATCTGAAATTTAATTAATATAAAATTATAGGAAAATAATTTTTACATAAAACAAAAATAATCTGATAGTTATATAAGAAAATAATAAATTTCATCAAAATATAATATAATGATTAAAACTAAATTTCCATATTTATTTTTATTATTATTTCATATTCAGAATGATAAAGGGAAATAATCCACAATAAAATAAAATAAATAAATATAGGAAAATTTAGAATAAAATATTCTAAGGTTATTATAATAATGTCATTATGTTATTATGTTATTAATAACTGAGGACATGGAACTTAAATCCAAAACAATAAATGATACACAATGAATATAATATACCTACACCAGTACAGATGGAATAATGAATTAAATTTTTAGAAAATATTCTAAAACACGAAAAATCTAAAAAATTACTAATTAAACTAAAATTAATCCCAAGGATAAACATCACATCATGAGACAAAAAATTATAAAAAAAAATTATTTTTTAGTTCATTCTCTCAAGTATGTTTTTTATTAAACCACTCAATTACAATGAGGATTTTTAATTCCAATGGTTTTTTGTTCTGTCTATAAACAAGAGTGTTTCAAAATACTCTTAACCTTTTAATCATCTTCATCCCTTGGAAGAATAAAAATGGATCTATAATTTTTTTAATAAAATAATATTATATATAAAATAAATCACTCTTGTAATCAGTTAATTTTATTCTAGAGGATTATTTTTTATTTAAACCTTGATTGAATCAACATCATAATAAAACTAATTTTACAATAATAAAATCCTCAAAAATAATAAGATATTATTACATGTTTCACACAAATATTACATACCAATGATCATTATATCCTCATATTACCCATCCTAAAAACATATATTTATTACCATAAACTATATATATTTTCATTATAATGTTTCTTTATAAATAGTACCGATAGTGAGTGTGTTATTATAAAAATATTTCAAAGGGTAGCATAAAAGATACCACATAAATAAAATCATTCTACATTAATCCCAATGATAGTTTTATTCAACTAAAAATTACACAAGAGAATAATATTATCTAACGTAAGGATGAACGTTGATTAATATATGAACATTCAATCGCAACATGATTATGAAAATAGAAACATATTTTCCAATACATAAATATTACTAAAATTATAAATGTTTTATTATATCCTGGATATTTTTTAAAACTCTATATTCATTTTATTAAATAAATAAAATCCCATACTAATAAGAGAATAAAACCAAATAAAATTAGTCACACATAATGTGAGGGATAATAATTAACTCATTGTAAAAAAAAAATCCCAAACCAACATGAAACCACCCCTTATATTGTTACTAACCCAGTCCACCACAATCCATGGAAAATGATCTTGACCAATTAAAATTAAAATTATCTATATGTTATAGAACCTATGTCAACACCATATAAAATTTAAGAGATCATGAATCTCAACAAACTAAAAAATATACTTTAACATATATCTATAAATTCAAAATTATTTAAACTAATGCCTTTTTATGATTACTCTACCAATTTATCCTACACACCAATGATACCGTATCACAAAACCACTCATTAGAACATATATGATGAATCTTATGTGAATTTATCCATCGTACTCCATAATGGGAGGGTATACTTCTAAAAAATAAAGAAATTTATTTTTATCTCTACAATTATAATTTGTTAGTCTATAAACCCCTATAACAATGAAGAAATATCAGTCCTCTTACACATTCTTGAGAATTGTTTCCAACACATAATATTAAAACCTCTTATTTTTATCCAATCGAACTAAACTAAGGCTAAATTCCAAAATATCTCATCTACATAATTTTTATGTTTTTTTCATGAGGACTAACCTATAATTCAATTGTTGTACCACATTACTGACATAAGTTATTGTAGTTTTAATATTTTTAAATTATAAATTCTTCCCCAAAATTATTAGATATCACTCTAATTTTTGATGGATATCTTCAATCTAAAAGAAGTGTCATGAATTTACATCACACAATGGTAATCTAAATGAAATATGAGCAAAACACCTAAATATTCAGCTACCCTAGATAAATGAGGGATCCAATGACAAAGAACATATAAAATAATCTAATTTTCCAATGAAATGTTTAATCTTTTCCAGTTTAACAAGAGAGTCAATAGGATTTAAAAATGTTGATAGTGTTTGGGGAACAATAAATTGTATATTTCCTTCTAATTAAGGGGTATATTATTCCAATCAAACCTAAATTATAAATTTAATGAACATATTGTTTATTTACATTATATTAAAGGGTTATACAATAACCAATGAAACCTACATCTAATATTAATACCATATATACCATACACTCTATAAGATTAGTCGGGAAAACAAAAAAAGTATATAGGATATCTATAAAGACCTGCAAAAGAATAATGATCGGTAATATAATCCATTGAAAAGGGAACTATTAGGAAATATTCTAGAAATTAATATTTTAGTTCTACAACCATCATTGAAAAGTAAATCCTATATAATATAAATATCAAAATATAATAAAATCAACTAGTTGTGGGTAATTGGATATATTACTCTATATTTTCACATTCATCCAATCTGATTGTGTCACTCACTATTGTGGATGAACATCGACCCATCATACCAGCATCATAATACCTACCAACATTTATGAATTGTTTAATCCACACAATGGATGATTAAATAAGGAATCATAACAATATGATAGAATCCCATTAAAGGTCATAATTTCATGAGATAAATTCCATACTATTAATCAATTTGAATTTTGGGGTGATCATAACTCATAAGAGTATATAACCAAAAAGGTCTATAATTATTTCTCATTATAATGTCAAGGTCATTTGAAAATAATATAGGGATACTATAATGGGATATACCATTATATATGAGTATGAATTCCAGTGAAGAGTCCACAAATTATACTACAATCACTATCGAGAAATGTGCACTACTATCTGCTTTATAACCATCGACAAACTATCCCTGATGATGATTAAGTAGTGGTGCTTATAAAGAAGATCCAGAGAATCACACATTTATAAATACCAATTATTTCTAAAAAATTACTTTTTAGGTGGGTAATGTATTAATGAATAACCCTAATAATTATATTACTCTAAAAACATTACATGGTGAAATAATTAAATAATATACATTATAATCCATACAATTAATTACCCAATCTATAAAATTTGATATGAAAATTATTGTGTTATTTTTTCAAAAATATGGATAAAATATAACAAAATTAAAAAAAATTATCCGCATTTCATGTTCCAATTACCTAAATTAGATCTTGACCTCTAACCTTGGAATTATGAGAGAGATACAATTTCATGCAATCAATTAATATTAGTAGATAATTAAGTCATAAATATTTTTTAATGCATATAATAGTATTTTTTTAGTCAGTGTTCGACTAAATTATAATACATGAGTCTAAAACTGAAAAACTCACTTATACATGAGGAACAAGAACTATAAATAACCCTCAAAATCAATTATCAATATAATTCAGATAACTGTTTTTTGAATAAAACATGTCATTTAAAGGATTGAGATGACTGTAATCCCTATAATGAAAAATTATACATGAGTAATAATTGTGAAATATCTACCTTCTATTCATGTGTTAAATAATCCTCCCAATATGATACCTAAATTGACACTTCATCACTCTACTATTAATTGAAAATAGGCACAATTACTTTACTGGAAAATCATGAACTACCACAGAAAATGAGCTACCCATATTTGGGTGAAATCCAATGTGCAACTAGATAAAAAAAGATAACATGATCATATCAGGTTAATCTAACAAATCAAGGTTATAATAGAAAAAAATTTATCATTTATGTAATGAGAAAATAAAATGATTCACTAATCAGGTTGTTGATAGCTCGATATTGTAACTCATAGGCAACCGAGTATGCATGAATAATCCCAAACCCAAAAATATATAGATCACTTTTTTTCATAAAAACTATAAAATCCCATATCCTTGCTACATCATATTAACTATTGTGGGAAACTACCGCCTCATGATGGTGTGTATGTTAGTTGAGGGGGTCAACCTCTTCTGAGGACTGAAAAAACATGAATTGTTCTCATTTGATGATTGAGTTATTGAAAAAATATATATATGACCCATGCCCACTCAACAACGTGGTCACCTAATATACTAAATTAATAGTGGAATCACATCTAGGATCTATTATTTTTATATACGAAATATTCATCCAATTTTTTCTACAATTATATCACAGACGCTCAATGAATTTGAAAAGGAGCTATGGTACATCATATTCATAAAAATTAGAAATAATCCTTAAAAAATGATGAATAGAAGTTAATCACATATTCATTAATATAAAAATTTATATAACAATATATTTATATGTGTAATACTGATACTAAAGATAAAATATATTAAGGTCTCTATGAATTTATATTATATGCCATGTAATACCTAATACATAGAATATAAGCGGTTATAGTATCTAAGGTCTGTAAAACTGTAGTTTTTAGCATATAGTTTCAACCTAAAAAATCTCCATAATGTAGTTAAATGTATATGGGACAAATTTCTACATATATTTATATACATATAGAATAGAAAGACACATACTTAATAACTATATAGAATGCACACATGAGTTCACATGACCAAATTATGGAGACCCCACATAGCCTTATAGTATGTTGACTATCCCACACCAACCTCATTTCATAGAGGCTATGTTCTATAAATATTCACTAAGAAGGAATAACATATATATGTATTCATATTTCATACAATAAGAAATTGAAAAAAAAAGAAATTAGAATCATGAATTCCTTTATAAATATTTATTCTAGGGACATTAGTTTTTAATTTGGAAAACTCAACTAAATATTATTTTTGAAATTATGTGTCCTCAGGAATTGAAAAAATAGTAATTAATCCAATTTCAACTTCCTAAAAACTATTTTCTACCACTCTAATTATACTCATGATAGATCAACTATCAGTAGGGAGGAATATCATGGGACTCTTCTCGATGCATATTTAATAGAATATTAAATTTGTAATAATTACAGATTATTTTTTATCATACATGTGAATATTAATATTTCAAATGTGGATTAATGAATTGAAAAAAAAAATATTATAGGTGACACATTATTGGGTAGTTTTATGTAGGTGATCTATAATCTTGGTATGTCATTTGGGTCCCATGTTGGGTTTTTTAATGGGTTTTTTATTTTATTTTTTATTTATGAATCCCCTATACACTCCCTAATTCTTGTGAGAGGACACAAAATAATTTCCATCCTTTAATGAATCATATGAGATGGTGGATTGAAGGACAGAGATGTAGGGTCACATCATTGAATGTTTCTCAATTCTATAAAGGTATACAATGGTCGTGGAGTGGGAATAATCAATATGTAACCTTTAATCTTCAATGATTCTTCATGTGGTATGTCTCATTATTTTAAATTTAATTTAAACATTATATTTCAAATATTTTACATTATTTGTTATTTATTTTTACTATATGTACAGGGCGTGATGACTTAGAATTATTATTTTTAGTGAAACAAGAAGAAATGTTGAGTTTACTAAAATTTATTACTTGTAATTCACAATTACACAGTGTAATTTTTTAGATCACAATCCATGTATATCATTATTGTGGTAACCCAATCCTGCACTCCTTGGTCTAGTACTATAAACCCATATTTTAAATTTTCTTCAATATGGTGATAAATTTTCCCAACAAAACAAATATATAGTTCACTTATTTCAATATTATATCTCATTATAATCATAGTATCTATTGAATCTAAGTATTAGTGTGTTTTACTTTCAGCTACATAAGAAACATATTTTATGACACTTTTGAATATTTCTCCATAACTGAACTACACTACACTCCATGCATGACTTACTATGAGATATATTAATCCTCATGACTTGGTGTCTTGAATCATAATTATTGGATAAGGTAAAATTCCTAGAAAGGGAAACATAATAGAAAATAATTTATGATCATATGGGACTATAAATTTATCATATTCATGAAATTGTAATGCTTTTCCATGAGTACTGAATTAGGATCTCATACCCAAATAAAAATATATCATAATATTTACATAAAATATGTAATATTATCATAAGGAATAAATCCACACTACATGAGTATGATTAATTTATTATGACTATAGTACAACATATGGAGAAAATCATATTATTTTGGAGAAGGTATCACTATGTATTTCTGATAAAATTGTGCATAATTCACTACAAACGGATTCAAAGAATATTATGGAGTAAGCATCACTATCTGGTTCAAGGAAACATAGTGGAGTTGTCATACAACATGTTTCTTTTCACAAAGTGGTGTTTTATTCAAAGAAATTTTCATAAAATAATATGGGTGTGGGATAATAACATGTGGCCTAACATGGTCTTACGCTAAATATTTGGGTAACTCATTTTATTTTGGATAAAAAATGTTGTACCCTATTGGTCATAGTATAACCATATATGTAAAATATTTTAGATAATTATATGTAAAATATAAAATAATAAATATGTGGGAGAAAATGAAACCCTCCCATTTGTATAAATCCATATGTGTTATCTATTATGTCATTAATTCATCGATTTTTGATAACCCCAGTATTCAATAGAGGGTTGGGTAATTTCAAAATGATCTCGCATGATGTCATATAAAAATTTTATCAGATGATAAAAAATAATAATCAGGCACTCAAAATAAATAATTCATGAATATATATTAAATGTGGTTTATAAAACATGAATACATAGGATCAAAAAAATATATTATTAATTGTGAAAATTAAATAAAATTAAACATTTTTTATGATTGGATCCTTTTGATAAATCTATATAAATCTATTTTTTCATCAATGTTATCACAATGTTATGTTTTTCATATGACCACATAATCGATATGTGAAAAATATTAAATGTATTAAACCATACTCATTAATATTTAGGTATATAATAATTTTCCTGTTGAAAAAAATATCTAATAGAGAATCTCATTACAAAGTTGGATCCGAAATGAATGATTTACCATATGCATGATATTTGATTTGTAAACATCAGTTTTAGGGTCAATTTTCAACCACAGGTTGATAAATCAATTAAATTAAATAAAAATATTATTTAGTTTGTTTAATTATTTAACATATAATAGATTCAATTTATATCCCATTGTGGAAAATTTAAACGGTTTTCTATATAACCTTGTGAGAATTATATATAGAAGGGAAATCACTATGGGGAACCATCTATGATTAACTAAAAACACATGGAATAGTGATGACACAATTTATATAGAATTCATCATAAAAATAAGGATTATATATCTCACCAAGGATGATGACATAGAAATATACTCATTTATTGATCAAATAACCATAAAGGAAATTCTTATTTTAAAGTTTTTTTTTCATATAAATCATTATTTTATTAGTGGATTAATTTTTATATTATGGTTCCCAATATATTTATATATTCAAAATCCCTAGTCAACTTAATATTTGGATTTATTTTTGTTTAAATTTAAATCATATCCATTATTTAATTTCTATGATGGTTGTCATTGTTTATATTGTTATCATCCAATGAATATACACACATTGATGTTTCATATGTTTTATACTATAATTCTTCTAATCCATGCCCATTACCTCCATATATGTTTTTTCTATTATCAATCATGTTCAAAAAACAATCTTAAAATTATTAATGTATATAAAAATCATGATGATTTTTGTTCCTACATATTCATGAAAAATTTGTGGAAACATTATCTAATATTTCATTGGGATTAGATTCCCCGATTTTGGATGTATGTTCATGTTGATAATCAATGATGATTTCATTTCAATAGATTCAATGTACAAAAATATTATTTCAATTGATGTGGATATTTAAATTACACTTTTAGATATTATAGGGGACATATTTGATGAGGTAATAGTGGATCCATTGTGACTCTAGTGTCAATCCAAAACTTGTTGTTAAAATAAGACTTCACTCTATGTTTTTTGAGGGAGAAACATAGTACATCATCATTGTTTTTATGGGATGTGGTTTTTTGAAAAGTTAAATATAACCTAAGCACAAGGATTTCTAAAACACCATGTTACTATACCCAGGAGGTTATGTCATGTTCATAGAGAAAATTCCCATGACTCTTGGATAACCCACACATCATGTGGCTCTAATCACACATCATATACATGGTGTTATACGTTCCTATGGGGAATCACGAATTGAAAATGTGGGAAATTGGTAATACACCCCATGTACACAATGGGTAATGTCGTGTAAAATTCCAAGGATACTTTACCTTCTATATGTCCTTTTTTAGGAATCAAATTTTTGTATGTGATTAGTGATTTATGAGTTTAATTCCATGAATGATGTTATGTTAGCCTTTTTTAAACCTAGTATGTTTCATAATGTGATGAAATTGGGAGTCATCAACAATTTATTCTTCATTAATGACATGGCATATAAATGACCATCATTGTGATGATAGGATTGAACTAAATTTATCATTTTGGAATTTTAGGGACCTCCAAAATATATATACAGGTAGATTTCAAGATCCCCTACATTTTTGTGTTGTGGTTCCTCAAGATATTGAGTTTGTAACCCCAATTGTCAAGCTATATCAGGGATAAGGTCTCCAATAGTATTTATTACCATCTCAATTATTGTACAAATAGTGATATCATGTTCATATATTATAATACTCATTAGGATTATCATGGTGGTTAGATTTTGAGATGTAATAAATGGAGATGTAAGTGGACTCATCATTATTAGTTGTAAGCGAATAATGATTTTCCTCAATCTTGAATTTGGGTTTCTTTGAGGGAATATATGTTGATTCTCTCATTCCCCCAAAACTATCATATTGGTTGAATAGACTATTTTATTCTTATTCATCTCCATCATCTTTCATAGAGAACTACTAGGTATATAAATACTCACCATAATAATGGAACTTCCAAAAATTTTTGTGTCTTATGATGATGGTATATAGTTGTTAATTGATAATGGATGGGTTGGTACAGATAGGGATTTGTAGTACTACATGTCAAAATATGCATGTTTATGATTGATATCGAAGATCATGAGCAACACATTCCTCCTCATCAATTTTTAGGATGTGAATAACTATATTTTATATTGGGTGTGAATTTTATAATTAAATACCATGGTTATATTTATATCACTACACTACGATTTTTTAGAGATTATTAAATGTATTTGTTTTCATCAGGAATTATGAATCCATTTATCCAACATTGTTGTGATTTACATTGTAGTGCTTTTGTGAACACGTTCATTAGAGTGAAGCCTCCTTTAAGAGACTGATATTTTGTATCCCCTAGATTAATACTATATCCAATAGATTTTTTCATAGAAAACACAGATATAAAGTATGTCAGAAAAACAAAACAATGAAACATTAACCTTACATGTAAAATATAATCATTATTATAAAACAAGAAACTAATAAATTAAAAAAATGTATATAATTTATTATTATATTTTATTAATATTTTAAGTAAGATTTCATAGAATGAACTATTTGAAAATGTTATTTTACTTTACCTTAATAAATTAAATTTATGATAGTTAAATATTTATAATGATAGATAATATTTGAATTTATATAATAATATATCAATATTATTTCATTTTTAAATTTTTAAAAAATAATATGAAAAACTCATTATGCTTTAAAATGATGTTTTTAACAAAACAAGATTTCCTAAAATATTGAATTATCACTTAAAATCAAATTTAACAATATAAAAAATTTATATCAATATAAAATAATGTAAATTTTATAAAAATGTAAATATTTGCTTAATATGAATTTTTTATATTTTTCAAACAATATTAAATTTTTGATGAATATTGAAAAACATTATTTTACAAAAAAAAAGAAATTTATGGAACTATTATTAAATGAGAATGAATTGTAAATTTAGGAATAATTTTTAAATGACCACATATTTATTTTATTCAAATATTTAATTTTCAAAATCATATTATATATTTTAGAAAAAAAGTGAAATTTGAGCAAATTTTTTTTAATATGTTATATATTTTTATATAGAATTAAATATGATCAATTTTTGAAATTTAATAAAACCTAATAGATTCAAAATATAGAATTATATGTTCCAAATTATTTAAAAAGGCTCATATTTTCTACAGTCATAAATATTCAGTTAACCTACTTAAAAACTAGTTACAATAGTAAAATGTAAAATGGTATATGTAATTATTGAAGTGGTAAAGGGTTTGAGAATGATAATAACATATATATAATTGATTTTATGTGGTTTGGATCAATTCTATATCTACCCAAATAAATAATTTCCCCAATTTTTGAGTCACTTGACATTTTTAACATGTCCTCGCTTAATATTATGTTAAAATATTTAAAAGAAGACAATTGTGTGCACTTTTACAAGGGGCTCTAACCAACCCCTCATAGAACTACTCAAAAGAAGATTCCCCCTCTAAAACCAGATATTTTTATTCTTATACAACACTATCAGACTATATTTATCTTCTATTCATAATATTCTAGACTATTCCATCCATTTCTAAGGGATATTTCATGTAAATATGAAGGAGGTCAATAAGAGTTATAATTTGTACATAACGTCTTTTAATTTTATATTAAATTTCAAAATTTCAATTTTATAAAAAATATGTAATTTAAAGTTATAATATATATATTTCTTATATTATACTATGGGGAAAATAATTATTCACCTTTTCACTATTCTCATGAGAAACTAAATGTACAATTCATGTGATGTGCAGACTAACATCTCTACAGGACAACTAGTTTCATTTTCCTTCACCACTCTACATGGAATGTAGATATATGGATGTTGATATGGAATTATAAAATTTAAAAGTTTATTATTATTATTATTTAATTTTTTTCAATAGTTCAACTTTTCCCTATTACGTTGAAAAATAAATCATCATTAATATGTATGTGTGGACTAAAACATATATGAAACAATGAATTTCCATATTTCGTTTTTATCATTACGTTACATGGGTGGTAATGAAAATGTATTCAAATGTACGAACGATATTTTCAATAAATTAACATTATTCTTTAATTAAAATTTAATATTCCCATTAATAATTTGAATGGAAAACAATACTTATAAAAGCAGTTTTCTTAAAAACGAATACATAGAGAAAAACAATTTATTCCTTCAATGTATTTTTTTCATATAAATCAATAATTATATTAATTATTTATAATTTTAATATACTAAGATATTAAATAATAAATTATTTCATTTTGAAATATTTGTAATGATATTATCACTTATTCAACTTATAATCAACCATTTATCATGTAATGTCCTTGTTTTTTTCGGTTTGGCCAATTACATGGAAAATTATATTAAATAGTATCAATGATGAATATGATATGTTATTTAGTTGTGTATTATGATTTAAAAATATATATATTTATTTTTTATCTAGAGGGGATCCAAAAATATGAAACTCCTTAACGAAGAAATCACCCTTTTCAACCTAAAAATCACAAAAAATTATTGTTGTCGATTTTATATTTTTAGTGAAATACTATAGTACTCGCAAAAAAACATTATAAAAAGTTTAATTTATCCATTACAGTAACATGAATGTTATTGTAATGTTGAACATTTGGCCATTAATAGATAATGACATTTATATTATAAAACATGTTAAAAATCATCAACATTAGCCAAACATGAAATAGAAAAATATGTAATTATTAATAAATATAAATGTAGATTATATTTAAAAAATAATTTTATAAATGTTTATGTTCCTGAAATAGCTTATTAAGATATTTATGTTCGTTACATAAGATATTATTGTTCTTCCAATTTAGTAGTGAAAAAATGTGGGATTGTTTATCTCAAATATCCCACTTTGAGACATCTTTTAAATAATGAACCAAATTTAAATATAGTGGTTTATCTATATACCTTTTTTGATATGGAAAAATTAATTAAATTTCAATTAGGGTCCTTTTTATTCAATTAAAACCCTACTAATTGAATGTGTTTTGATAAAATAATTACACATACTATATGGGTTTTATTAGTCTCATTTACCATTAATTAAGGCATGTTAAATGTTACGCACCAGTTTTACATTGTATGGTTTTATATTTATTATTATTCCCACAATTTTATATACATTATATTCTTATAATTACTTTGATATAATATTCCAAATCATGTACCTTTTTAAAAATTTATTTAATCTGGATTGTTACCAATATCATGATATTTTTTTGTAACTATATTTTCATACATCAAGTTATGATCAATAACTTTTACTTATTTAATATATGTTGGTAAAATTAAGTAATCTGATAATATTATTTCCTTTTAAATTATATTTTAAATTTTTACAACATATACCCCTTATCCAATATTCTTTTTTATAAAAATTATTACATGAATTGGTTAGCGAATTCATGACCCAATGATATTTATTATATATAAAAAACAAACATATAAAACTGTGGTTTAAAGATATTACACCCGAAGATATTGTGGGTAATACAACATGATATTAAAAAGAAAAAAATAAATATCTCATGTTGCATAAAATATGATCGAAACGTCATGTAATCAACACATAGATGATCTATACAAAGGGAGGTTACATGTAAGATGTTGTCTAATGGGGATGGAACCAAGAAACGAAAACCAAATGTTGCAAATCATTTGAAGCTGAACACTCTGAACCATTTTTCCCCAAGACACTTGTAGGGATCCCTCAAATCAGGACAGAATCATACCAATTCCAAAGGGTCCGGAAAAATATGAATAATAATGAGCAGAGAAATCTAACACAAAGAACAACTGAAAAGCTAAAATATGAATTTATATAATTAATTCCCATGTAATTACTCTAAACATGAATATGTCATGTTGTTTTTTATCTAACATTATTGTTAATTTTTTTTTTCAAAATACCTTTTACTTTTTCACATTTATTTTAGTTTTCATATTTTAATGATATAAACTCATTGAATTTCAATGAATTTATATATTTTTTAAGAAAAATAAATTTATAATTTTTGTGTATTGAACACATTTAATCCAAAAATATGATTCTTAATCTCTTCATGGATTTGGTGGTTTGAAATCCACTTTTTTAAGGGTATTTTTTAAAAAATTTAGAATCATTATAGGTTTCATTTTTTATAAAGTGGTTATTTTCTTCTCCAAAAACCCATATATTTTTTTATCAATAGATTATAAAATTTCAAACTATTTTTAGGAAATAATATTTATATAAATTTTTTATTATGCTCAATTTTTCATGTATAACCATAAATGTTTTTCCAATATATTTACTCTATGAATACCATATTTTGGATTCCTCAGATTGAAGGGTATTCAACTTGATTCCATACATCGGATTGTTTGGAATTATTATTTTTATATTTATATATAATTTATATATATAGTGTTAATATCATATTATTTATTATAATGATTCAATGATGTTGACATTAGATAATACTCTATATCATTGAAATTATTTTAACCTCCATGAGCTTATTTATATGCATTGATAGTAACCCATTTTATTTCCATGATTTCTTTAATATATAAAACTAAATTATTATAATTTATATGGTTTTATAAAATGTATTTTCATTATATTGGTTCTCCATGATATTATATGTGAGTGATTTTGATTAGGCACATATAATTATGTATGATGACTAGGAGATATATATCACCCACCAATTCATATCACATAGGGTAATATTTCTAAAAGTTTTTTATTTTTTCATGTACGCGTGGGAATATATTAGAGGATCATGAAAGTATGTCTCAAATAGTAATTTTTGTTCAATGTGGAATTTTGTTTGAAAATTTTATCCTTATTATCATGGATTTTTTAGGATCTAATGGATCGAGATTATTAACTCACATTTTAATTCATATCTTTTATTATGTAAATAAAAATTTAATGATTCAAGAGATATTCGTTTGGGTATTACAGTCACACATATCTTTATTTTAGAAATTGTTTATTCATAATATCACTTATGATATTGAATTGTAATCTATTCTGTTAAAACATACTTAGAATCTTATCTCACCCATTTATTATGTTTCCATTTACTAAGATCACATAGAATTTTAATATGTATGAGATATGAAGAATTAAGTCTTATGAGAATAAATTTTGGGATATGATTAATTGTTGTAGTTAATTAAGTCATATCTCTCATACAGGAAGGGAAAAATGTATATTATGTGAAATGTACTTAAGCCTTGTAAGGAAATGTTATTAATAAATCTCTATAAAATTAAACCAATAACGTCATGTGAATGTGTTATAATGAAATAATTTTTTTTATTTCAAATATTTATTAGATGACTTGGTCTCTGATTATATTGTAGGTATTAGTGATATGTTTAGATAAAAGTATATATTAGGATGTTTTTAGGATAATTTAATGGTTGAAATGTTATTGTGTATCATAATTTTTAATATATAGACAATAATTTGGAAGAGTATATGATATAATACTATGAATATAATAATCTTATTATTTAGGGATTATAATAATAAGAATTTCATGAGTATCCTAGGGATAAGTCTATGTGATAATTCTATGTATAATATAACGTCATTAATATTTTGTAATGTAAATATTTTTTTCCAGGAAACTATATCCAATTCATGATTCTTAAATTGGATGTGTTGTTTGGAATATACGTTTATAAGGGTAATAAACCCAAAAGGCTGGACTGGTTATTAACTAACTCATCACATTGTGAAAGACTGTAAGGGATAAATCAGTTCTTTTTTTTAAATCCCAAGTGTTTTGATATGGTAAATTCACATTTTAATTATGAAACATTATGATGGATATAAATATGATTGATTTGATCATATATTATTATTGTGACTAGAGATAAAATATATTAAGATGTAGAGATTTTGGTATTAATGTACATTTAAATTGATATATGATGTCTTAGAAAAAGGAAAAAGTTGGTTTTTAGAGCATGGATTTCCATAATTTTTGTGTTTGGAATATTTATATAATTTTCATTGTCATTTTTTATATCTATTATGATGATTACAATGAAAATTATAAGATCATCCAAATTAAAGTTACTTGAGAAGAACCAAAAAAAGAATATGATTAACCAAGTATGAAAAAATTGAAATGAATGTTTCATTAGTTGAAATGATGGTTTCATTGGAGAATATATAATATATATTATAACTTATAGATTTAAAAATAATTAATTTATGATCTTTTATAAATAAATATACTCTTAAAAACCATATACGATCATCAGGACTATTTTCATTAAGAAATTAATCACATAAAATAATTACATGTATGGGGTAAGACATAATGATTTAAATCTCTTTTAATATGCTCTTAAAAATATATATCCCATATAAAAATATGTCAGATAACCTAGATACATACATAAGAAAGGGTTTGTCTATATAACTAAGTATGGAAATTACTAAATCATAACATGATGAGTGTAACAAATATATCTCAATATGAATATCATCAAGATATTAAATGGGTGGAAATCATAAGTATGACCACTAAATAATGAAATATAATGATATCAT
Organism: Viscum album; assembly: GCA_963277665.1. NCBI lineage: Eukaryota > Viridiplantae > Streptophyta > Magnoliopsida > Santalales > Viscaceae > Viscum > Viscum album. The sequence continues at coordinate 652,374,311 of OY728119.1, forward strand.
AAAGGAAAAATTAGAATATTGAAAATAATAAAAAATGACATCATAAGAATTATATATGGACAAATACAAATAAATCAGAATATATTCTACATAGAATAACCTCTAGTGAACCATAAAATGAATCTCATTAGTTAATAACATTAAAAAATCCATTGGAGTCCTATATAATTCTATCCCCAAACATCACATTCATATCATTTACATTCCTATGTGTTTGACATATATCATACATAATACTAATGTATTTTATCAACACTAATCCAATTGATAAGGAATTTAGGTTACAGACATGGTAATTTCCAACCAATGATGTATAGTTACATACAAATTAATACCCGTGAGTTTAAACTGGGGATGGGTATTCAATAGAGAAATGCTTCTCCAGAAAACATATATGACATTTTCAACAGTGCAATAGGGGAACATAATAGCTCATGGAAGTGTTTAATTAGAGTTAATAGAGTCTATCATCACATATAAATTGTTGTTATTGTAATAATGATGTCTAATTACGTATCAAAACAAGTATATTTGGAAATAAAAATAAATACTATAAATTATGTTCATGAATAAATAGAAGAATTAGAGGATCACTTACATCTTCACATGAATATCATAGGTAATGGATATAAATATATATGATATTTAATATCAAATTCATATTACATCAATTGAATTGTATATGTATATTTTTAATGACACTACATTATAAAAAATTGAAATTTAAATGGATAAATTTAATATATGTTCTTGATTGGAAATGAAGAGAAATTAATCCTTTAATCATAATAATGTCTTCAGTAAAGGTTATAAAGAGGGAGGGTAAATTATAGAACATCAATTTAACATTAACTAATATATAATGGTATAATTACAAATTAATTATAATTAAATAAATATAAATTCTAAAGTGGAATAAAGAAAGTATCCTAAATGGAAAATATATATATAGATTCATTACATAGACATGGTGATAGCTCAGAAAATGTTATATAGTGAGAATATAAATGATATATCCTTATTTTAAAATAAATTGGATAGAAAAATTATATTTATAGGTACAAGAAAAGATAAAAAATTGAAATTCATATGTTTCACTACTAATGAGCTTCTTCATTTGGAGCAAATAAATATACCCCTTACCTTAATATGGAGGTTCTAAAAGTATAGAAGGAGCTTCATAAAATCTTGGTGGAACATATATTGGAATATTGAGAGTGAAGGTAAGAGTAAATTCGGGAATCAAGGACTTTGTGTGAAGTGTATAGGGTGTTTGGGTGGATTTATATAGAAAAGACAAGGGTATTCAGAATTAATTTCAAAACATATGTTTTTGCATTTATATTATAAAATAATCCAAAAAAACCATTACGTGGTTTTTCATATCATTTATTCAATAAAATAATTTTTATTTACCTAATATGGAAAAGAAATTATAGGTTATTATATTACTATTTGATGTTATCAAATCCATTTTTGGTGTCAATTTGATTTATTAAAACCCTATATATACACAAGAAATAATATTCCTTATATAATTGATATATTATCATCAATAAAAATTATTAATGGTTTTTTAAATTGGATTGTATATAAGTTATTATAGTAAAAAATAGATGAATTTTTTCATATGTTTTCTATAATTTAATTCTATTATAGTCCATTTTCTAATTAAAAATATGAATTTCATTTATAAATATTTATTATTCCTCATTTTTCCTCCAAAAAAAATTTCTCCATCAACATTTCCTTTCCACATTGTTAAATTGATGGGGGTGCTTTTATTTGGACACATATTCTTATTCCCATGTATCTTTATCAAACATTTCATTACACTATAATTCATTTGCATGGTGATGGTATTTTTTTCAAATATCATTGTCTCTAGTATATATGATCATCAGTTGCTTCTCCATGTTTGAATGGTCATTCTCTAATGGTTCTATATTTAGATTTATTTCGTGTGATGTGTTTTTCATGTAAATTTTCAATAGGTATAAATATATAGAACTCATAATGAAGTTTTTATAGTTTATGTGGGGGTGAATGTTGATAGAACCCTTCGCCGATACAATCAATTACCTAAATGGGGATAATACATCTATGAATAAGCATTCCCTCATCCCAAAACACATGTGTTTATTATATGGTGATATACAAAGGAACATCTTATCCCAAAATCATACTATATATCTTTTCAATGATTTTCTATAGTGATTTTATATTGAATTTTTGTGTACTACATATAATATAAAATGGTTTGCGCATTCTATATCATCTGTTATATAAGAGAAGGTACCAACATCTAATGTGCTATGGCATAATCCCAACTTGTTGGATTCAACACATATTCCTATAAAATTACTCATTATATTATATCTATATTGTTTAATGGAAAATATACATAAATGGGATATCCCCTAGGGATACTTGTTGATCCCAACATCCATATGATCCCGATTAAGTTGATTCTTTATATCCTCTAGATTTTGAATGGTTCTATTTGCATGACCATCCACCTGATAGTGATAAGTGATGTTGAATCACATATCTATATCAATGTCCCCTTTACAGATCCTCTATATAATTTAAATAATTCAAGGATATCTATTAGATAAAATATATAGTCAACCCATATGAATCCTTACCACTATGGTAATGTATACACAATAATGTTTGTCAAGATATATATCTTCCAAAATAGAAATGATCTGAATTGACTTGTAATGGTGATCAAGTGCCACCCAGATGGTTTTATTTACTTCATAGGTGACGAGGATTTCTATGTAGAAATATAATTTAATGATGTTGTATTTCCATAATGTTATGAGAAATGTTTGAATCATACCGTTACGCATTTTTCTTTTAGTTTGAACCTAATAGAATACCATGCATTGTGATTCAATTTCAAAAATCTCTTACTTCATGTTATCCCATCATTATTTTAAAATATGTACTCATTTTTATTATTCTGGGATGAATAGAAAATGGTGATCTATACGAATCATCCATAGTTTTCATTTTCAGTTATAGTTTTCACGGGAATCAAATGTAGGTTCCAAAACATATAAATTCTTCCTTAATAATTTTTAATTATAATATATTCTCTACCTATTTCGGCAGAACATATTCATCATTATAGGCATCCTTGATCCTTATAATAGTGGATTGTTAATGTTCTATTTAGTAATGTATGATGAAAATCATTTATTTATTAACATATCCATCATTTTCATTTCTAAAAATATTATATCCCATTAAATACTCATCATGCATATAACCCTATGTTTTCCTTCCTAGAATTTCAATAGACTACGCATTCATAATACTTGATTCCCATAAACAACTTTTTTTAATATTAATATCCCCTTATGTGAATATATACATGGTGATTTTATGATATCTATAGATGTAAAATTTCAATGAAGAAAAAATGTCACCAAATATTCAATGATAATATCACTACATTAAATTATAGATTATATGATGGTTTATTATGACATTGAATCTTTAATCTGAATGTGGAATTGGTTATCAATTTGAATTTTTTTAGGGGTATAAAACCCAATGCATTTTTTTACATTTTTATAGACCACAAAACATTCCCCATTTGCAGTTTATGTATCATCATGTGTACTTATTATCATCTATTCAATTGATTAAATATCTATATGAATTAAATTTTCTAGAAAAAATTAACTCACCTCTGAATTATCTTTTTATTGGGATTAAAATATATGTGAATTTTATAAAAAATGTTGACAATACATATAAAATTAAAGGAATCAATGAATTTAAATAATAATTTTTATTCTTTTAAATCCTTTAATTAACTCATTTTTTTATAGTTTCACAAGATTCCCTTTTATGGTTGTAACATTTCTTAAAAATATAACTTCTTTTATCCAAAACTCTTATTTTATGTACATGTCAAACAATTTTTATTTAAAAAAGGTCATCAACACTACATTCAATTACCCCTCATGTTACTTCTTTATTTTTAGAGTTGATAAGAATATTATCCATAAATAATACAAATTTTGTTAATGTAATCCTTTAAGACAATATTAATTAATTCCATAAATATTGTTGGATGATTAGTCTGTCAAATATGCATGAATATGAACTAATATTTCCATTATCATGTATGAAAATAATATAAGGGGATATCCTCTTTATTTATAATTACATGATATTATCGAAACTAAAAATATTACATAGGGAAATAAAAATATCCTTGAAACTAATCAATTAAGTAATAATTATGTGGTAGAGAATACATATTTATTTTAATGATATTTTTTCTCTCACATTAATCAATGTAGATTCTCAATGATCCATTCTTATAATTGAGAAATAAGACTGATGTACCTCATGGGGATGAAATCCAAAATTAAAACCCTTAATATTTAGTATCTAATAGATTCATATTTAGCTAATCATATTCAATAGTTTCCATTTTATAGAGTATTGTATATTAGAAAATATATTTGTATAATATTGATTGAAAACACAACCACTTGACTAGTAAGAAGACTTTAAAATAATTTGGTATGAAACTCAGGGTATTTCCTCATAGTGGGTATTTCATTAGGTATTATCTTCACCTTATTATAAATAATTTTATAAAGATGTTCTTTCTCATAGGGAAATAATATCCATGTGTCACGACCAAACCCATGTCAGACCCGTGTCTCAACTACCCCAATCCTACCAGCATAATCCTTGGGGTAGAGAAAAGTGTCTAAGGAATAAAAACATAGAGAGGACTTTTTTTAATAACCTATTCACAGAAACACAACCATATCAATGAAATAGTGAAGATGTAAAGGAAAAAATATACAACAAATCTATTACTAACCCAAACATGCTTGAACTAATAAATAGTAAAAGTAATGTACAATAAAAGGAAAGAGGAAAATGTGAAAAATAAATTCCCAACACAAAATGTTCCACAACCTAGTAGAAACTAAAAAGTAAAACACTAGAGAAACCCCGGCTCTTGGAACCAATGCTACGACCACCGTATGTGGTCCATGAACATGTATACTTATGATCATCTAATGTCACGATTAACCTAGCTCACAAATGCATAAGGCATGATATGTGTGATCAAAGCCTACGCTAGGGTGAGTACGAAATCACTCTATAGGATTACATAAATATGTCCAAGTGAAAGCAGTGATAAGTACTCTAAAAAGGAAAACAATAGATAAGATAGGGTATAGAAAAAGGAGTGAAACTCAATCCAACAATAGTATGATGTAAGATCATCCAAACACAAGGAGCTACAAACATTGATAATATAAACATGTCATTGATACTTCACTAGAATTAGTAGTATATTAGAAATTTCAATCCACGAGAATATGGACATAGAGAGAATGTGGCATGCCACATGCATTATCACCTATCCCAGAAGGAGATTAACTTTGACCCAATGAGTGGTTGTTGTAACATGATATATATGTGTATTCTCAATCAATGAAATCGAAATGAGAGAGTAAGGGGATATCCATATCATAGATCACCCCAATAAAGTTAGTACCCAATAGTTCCAGAAAAATCCTTCTGCAATTCCCAACACATAAACTTCAACACATGCGTCAAAATTCAAAGGTGTTTAAATTATGTCACCTTGATACTATCTTCTTTAGGAAGAATTGACTTTCCCACATGGATTTATGTCACTTTAGAAGAAAAATTCATGGTGGTTAAAGAGATGTTTTTTCTCATGAGTCCAATGGTATATAGAAATATGTTTCATCATGATTCAGCTATGATCATCACTGCCCAACCCCACTGGAGGGTATTCCAAGAAGAGTAAACAATAAACACCACTTACTAGCCCCATCGAAGGGAAAGCTTTGAAGACTCATTTGCAAAGGCCACTGCCCATCCCCACTGGAGTGTAATACCTGAAGTGTAATCATAAAATTCCACTGCCCATCACTGATGAAGGGTTCCACGCCAGAGGGTAAGTTGGTACTGCATTTATGATGATTCTATAAACGTTACTACCATCACTTCCATCATAAAACACCGAAAAGATGAGAATCAATATTGTAACACATGGAAAATGATCATACATCAATATTCCATTCATATTTACACAATTAATGAGATAATTAATAGGGTTTTTCACATCCAAACGGATCACACTGTTATGATCCTGGTGAAAGAACACACGAGGAAAACCATACACCAACTCAGAAAGAATATCTGATAAAAAACTTGTGAAATGAAAAACTTTTCTCAAAAGGTATTTCATGGGGACCATGACTCTATTCCAATATTATTTATATGAATTTATACATTGTTATCGTCTTAAAAAAACAAACATAATTGGCTTCCCATTCATCCAAAGAAGATAACCTGCGAAAACTATCCATTTAACTACAGCTAGCACGAACCAGAAAAATTTCGTGCCACAACTCACCTTTTGTTTAAACACCTAAAATCTATCTCCAAATGTCTACCTCAATTCCAGTATCCCAATGGTGTTGATGGATCACCAATATGATTTCATATGAATGAGTTACGAAAGATGCAATATCCCACATTAATAATAATAATAATAATAATAATCGTTGTTTTGTGGGCCCAGTCCATAAACTGAAATTCAATTTACAACATTGGTATTTAAGAGACTCTTTTAAATATATTTTTACATTACCACTGAAATAATGTCAAAAAACGGTAGCACAACGATGTTATGGCGGTTCGAATATTTAAGAATAATATTAAATCTATTATTTCATGTGTGTTTAGTGTGCCTAGACCATGAGTCATAGAAATTTATCCCAAATGGTCTTAAAATGAACACACCATTTATGGTATAACACCACCACTGATAGTACGTGAAGTGGATGTCATACGTGGATGTTATGGGGATTTTAATAAATAATAATAATAATAGTAATAATAATAAAAACTATTTGTATTTATAATTATTTTCCCCTTATCCCACTTTGTTTTTCTTCCCTTTACCTGATTCTAGTGCAGCTTCCATCCCTTCACACTCTGCTGACCACCGGCCTAGACCATCACATGCTTTCCACCTCCTGAGCCTCCGATGTGCCACAACTACAACCGTCTCAGCCTTCAGTTGCACCGACCTCGCTCTATTGGACCGTTCTCTTTGTAGAAAAAACTCTTTATCCTACCGCCGGGAATTTTCATAGCCACCTCGTACTGCTAAAACTATCTTTCCCAAGACCTGTGGCCCCAGCCTGAACCATAACTACTCGGGTACCTTCCTATGCCATCGTGTGTTGCCTACACGACTCTCCAGAACCACTCAAGACCATCTTCGTAGACAAAATGTATATCCAACAACATTTGGAAGCCACCACACATTCAATACAACCCAAAATTGTGAAATGTAATTATATATGTGATCCTTGGGTCACAATTTACCTAGATCCTACATCCACTATTTATTCCATTTCTATTTCATGATTCAGATATTAATCTGTCTCATTCCAAATGGTCAATCAATCATGGGTCTCCTAAAAATCATCAAACCACAATCCTTAGGGATTCTATGGTGAAAAAGGTGAAGAATAAGTGGGGAGGCCCCATTAAAAGTTTCTAATTCCCCATAAGACATGAATTCATAGCCGGAAATTTATAATGAGGTACAAATGTTAGAAAAACTGATAAAGGAATGTATGTTGGTACTTAGATAATGTATAGGTTTTATCAAAGGTGCATGATGAAGAATTGAATAACAACATGCTCAATGTTTAATTCAGAGAATAATAGCACCAAGAACGAGTCTATCATGCATCGTATCAGTCGTTTTTAATTAATATCACACTTACGCAATGATATGAAGAATCTTTTTTGTTCGTTATGCTTCCATCTACCTAGATATAGGGGTTCGTCATCATTCTTCATTCATCATTATTCAATTGGCAATTGATGAGATGAGAGGGGGTTGTCGTTGTTGAAAAAATCAGGTTATGAGGGGATTCCACTAAAATGATAATTTATAATCTTAAATTAGTTTAAAATATTTAATAAATAATTAATAAAATAGTTATTTATTTATTAAATTATTTTCCCACAATGGAATATATGTCACACTCTCAATGTATATAATGGATATACCTCACATTGGGTAAAACCTTCATTCTGAAATCAATAGTTTTCTCAAAATTTTTTTCCGAATTGTCCTCCATGAATTATTCAGGTTTGTTCTATTAAATAGAGAAATTTATTATTTCCTTCATCCAATTAACATACCTCCATCGAGCGAGGGTTCCAATCACCCCACATCGACTCATTTAATGTCACGCCTATGGTAAAAACAACATTTTGGACACAACCAAGGTCCTAGTTTTCAGATATGATAAACTAATTAAGAACTATCCTACATTCATTAATTAACTACATGTGGATAACATAAAACATAATTATTATTTTTATAAATCTAATTTAGAGTGAACTGGGCCTCATAATAGAACGTCGTCACAACAAATAGCTATAGAAAGATATTTTTAATCATTTAAATGTTTTATTTGGAAAAACCTAGGTATATAGAAAATGTATTTGATGATACCAATGAATTATAACCTTTATTACATGTTTAGATAATCATATGACTATTAAAGGTATGAATGGTGAATTTTTTCATATAGAAATTTATTTTTTATTTTTATAAGGAATGAAAATAAATTGATAAAATTACAAATTTTTTTTAAAGGAATTATATCATTTTTCACGATGATTTTGATTCTAGAAATATTGATAAAAGATGGGTTAAATTATTTCAATGATTTTTTTTAATCTTTGTTTTCATCGATAAATCGAATTCCATGTTTTGACATGGTTTTGGAATATTTATACTCATTATGAATGATTTAAAATAATTTTTAGAACCTCCAACTCACACGAAATTTATTATTATGTAATGGATGATAAGAATCCATTTGACTAATTGTTTCTAATTCTAACCATATACTTCATGGAATGTATTATTTGGAATGAAATTTTCCAAATTATTAAAAAAATTAATAGGAACCCGTAAACATAAATGGGATAGATCCTAAATGACATAAATTCCATAGACATGGAATTTATAGGGATCAATCTATTTTATCCACTATTTATTTAGAAAGATAAACTAATAGAGCCATTTTTTCCCACTAAATGATACTTCATAATTAGATTTTGAATTTTACAAAGCATATCCCTGAGATTATTGACCAACGTGTATCGTAAGGGATAAATTACTAAATCAGGGGATGATTGAGTCTATATTAAGGCCCTAATTTTAGGGTTATTTCCCCTTTGTACAACTATTACATAGATGAATCCCCTTATAGTATAAAAATGATGTATCTTAATTGAATCCATTTATTCTAAAAATTAGCAAAATTTAGAGATTTTTTATTATGGTTAGTTTTATTCCCATTAATTTCACTAGGGTTTTCCTATATTAATCAGAAAAATAACTTTACATTTCTCAGATACTTAGTATGATAACCCATATCTTCACTACAAATTATATCAACATTTATGACATAGAAATTCACTTAATATAGTCCAATATGATCATGATACCAAGTTTGTTTTATAAATTTTGTAAATAAAATAATAAATTTAATTTGAATACAAAATAATTATTAATAATACCTTAATAGTTCATATAAATATCCATTTCCCTTATAAAATGTGTGGGATAACCTAGGTATGTACAAAAAATGGGGGATCTATACAAAAAAGTAAGGAAATATTTAACGAATACCGTGATGAAATTAACACATGTGAGTTAATAAGAATATAAATAAGATGAATAATGGGTTATAATCATAAAAATTAATATCAAATCATGATATATGATTGTAACATCACGGCAATATATCAATGTAGAGACACATAAAACTTGAAATCCATTGAATAAGTCAATGGTAACCACCAATACATCATAACATATTATCCTTTTGGTAACCCACAATGCACTATACATGGCATCTCATGAGATAAAACCATTTCACAATGCATTGGATGGCTATATAATTCTAGTCCCACTCATTATATCCATACCATGTATATAATTATTTGTGGAACATATAACATTACATTAATGTATGTATTTCAAAAATTGTATTCCCGTGATTACATATTATGGTTTAAATGCCTGGAATTCCCCAATAAGATAGTTTTTCGAATATCTATTTTAATTCCCATTCATGAAAATATGGATGGTTATTCACTGTAAAATAGTTTTCCATGAAAAAACACCTGATAATTTTGGATGTATGACGGGATAATTTAAGGGTTCATGAAAGGGTTTAGTGAGATTTTATGTAGTGTTTAATCATGTCAGATTTATAAGGATTATATGATGTGTGTGTAGGAACAAATTCAAGCATTAAGAATTGGAAATCAAAAGTCATAATATAGATAGGGCAGTTCAAGAGTGTGTAGAATGTGAGATCACTACAATCAAATAAAAATAGATGGGGTAAGGTTTATAATGATAGGTGAGAAATGATCTACCATAATAAGAAATCAATTTGAATGTAATTTAATATTTCAAATTACATGAAAACATTATCATATTTGAATTATAATGTATAAATAAAAAGATAGTGTTGGATTGAGCCTTTAGAGATAGATATATACCATAATTCTATAAGGAAATAACATAGCTCAAGGTAATAACAAGAGAGAATAAATGACATTACTTTTGTTGAATAAAAATTTAATAGTGGTGAGATATTTATAATTACATATAAACATAACCAGTTGAAATTAAAGTGTATAAATAAAGAAGATTATTCTTCATAGGAAAATAAGGGAGAGATATACCCCATAATTTTTCATAGTAATGTTTATGGTAACAATCATAACGTGAGATGATAAATCATATGTTATTTATAGAACATAAATTTATTTTGTAATTAAAATTTATAATTTCATGAAAACATTAAAAAGTAAAATTAAATAATAAAATGCAATGAACATTATTGATTATAATAGAATACAAAGACATCCCTTACCTTGAGAAGGATTCTGTAAATTCTAGGTAGGATATAATTAGGATCCTGAGAGTATCATGACAGGGTTTTACAGAGGGTGGGGAAGTGTAAATTGTGATATTATAGTTTTTTATGGAGTGTAATGAGATTTTCTATGGTTCTATATAGAAAATTATAGGAGTCTTATTTTTAATTTATAAAAATATGTTATTGACTCTTTGTTAAATTAATATGAACCACAAACCATACAAAAAATTTTTCCCACAGTTTCTACCAATGAATAAGGGATTTAATTATTTTATAATACTTTATATAAAACTCATTAAACAAATACCCTCTGTTATGTGGATGTGATTCTTGGTTATAAAAACTTATTTTTTTAGACATTAAAATATAAATTTTTATTTGGAGGATTCATTAATTCTTCATGAATTAAAAAAAATAACCTTAAAAACAAATTATTTTAATAGGGAAACATTTTATTACTAGAATACACTTTATAGTATTTAATAAATAACTATTATAAATTTATGTTATAATAACAGGTAACATATATTTATATAATATTTAATTTTTACACAACAATTAAATTGTCTCTAAAAACAAAAAAACATTAAAATTTGGATATTTTTTATTTCATAATTTTAAAAATAATTTCTTTTAATTTCTTTTTCATAAATTATAATTTTTAATTTTACATAACAACTCCCAATTTATTGATAATTACATGTTTTTTAAAATAAAAAATTTCGAACACTTATAGAAAATATATTTAGAAATTTAAAATTATTTTATCACTTATATTTAATAAATAATGATTTTGAAATTTTATATTGTTACAGTAAAAATTATATATTTTTTCAAATTCATCAAAAATATTCCTTCATCTAAAGTATAAATTTTATAACATTATTATTGGTTTTTTATCACATCATAATATAATTTTTACCACCATAATTATTTAATATATTACAAATTAATAATAAAAATGATAATTTTAATAAATACTTAAATAAAATTAAAAATATGTAATTCATACTATTAGTGTCTATATACATAACCCCTAATTACATCAACATTATCCATTTGATTAATTTGTGGAGTGCTGTGATTTTCTTCTAGTGGTTTGGTGATCATGGTTTGGGTTACAATATGAACGAGCCTAAACATGACCATTAAATGGTTTATCTCATTATTTAGATTTGAAATCTTATATTGGGACTTGATTTGGAAAAATACCAAGGATTTTATCTCCCTCATAATCATTAATTATGGGGATTTATTGGCTATGATCCTATTGTTCTGGGACATCCCATAATTTTTGTTATTTCAAGTAGATTAATCATAACCATGTATATATATATATATTAATCATAATGGTAACCACACAATAGATATATTATCATCATGTATTGTTATAAATGAAAATTTAAATGTGAATGCACATAAAAATTAAAGGACTCAAATAAATAATGTTTTGCATCGATTTTCAATAATTACATTTCTTAAAAATGAATATACACATTTAAAAAATGGAATTTAATTTATAAAATTTTAATCCGATGTATAAGGAATGAGATTCCATATTCATATAATTTAATTCATTTATATATTATCATATCTATTTTTGTATTTATGTTTATATGAAAATTAATAATGAAAATTATGTAACAAAATGTATGTATCCTGAAAAAAGTATGTATTACTACTAATATGGAATCATATATTAATGATTGAAAATATAAGAATATTATTATTATAAAATAAATGTGTAGGAAGTTAGTCATACCTAATTTTGTGTGGTTGATTCCATAAATATGATAATTTTAGAAAATCATAGTTAATTTAATTTTTATTTAACAATTATTGAGGTTAATTTAGTATATTTAATAAATTTACTTGAGTTATATTAATAATCTATGTATTATTCATTAGTAGTTCTGCAATAATGGTCATGAAAAATTCATTAAATGGAAATAATTCACCAAAAAATTGATTTTATGACATGGCCATATTTTTGGGGATTAATATTAACGAACATATGACTATGGTATAAAATAATATAAGGTTCAATATATTATTTACAGTTAACTAATAATGAGTTATTAAATTTGAATAATTCAATTACAAATTTGTGGTATCATATTTCATGCTATTTAATTGATGATATTTTAGGAAATGTTTATCAGATTTCTTGGACAATATTGACTAGTGAGTGATTTTTTAAAATATTGATTGAAAATAATAGTAAATATTTGAAGAATATTTTATTTTCCAATGTCTTAATGTATGGTATATTCAAATTATATTGGTAATGGAATAAAAAAATAAATTATTTGTGTTTATAAAATAAATGTTGTTTAAGGATAAGTGTTTAGATATGGATTAAAATAATAAAGTTCATATCTCATTACATTCTATAATTAAAATAATAAATTGTTTAATAATATGTGATCTAACATTCATGTGTGGGTAATACATTAAAATTTAAGGATAAATTTAACTATGTGAGGGTATAATGTAAGAACAACATATTTTTCAACGATTAAATTAATACTATTTAGAATTAATTGTTTCACATGAATCACTAAACAGATGCAACATCCAATAATAATGAATATCAAAAATCGAAAAAATATGAATAATATAATAAATAATTTAAAAAAGGATAATACTCAAAAAATATATCTATGTGTTATTATCTTATATGGTTAATATTTCAAAAATCTGACCTTTTAAAGAACAATTTACAAAGGGGAATTTATTTTTCCTTAATAAGTAAAATTTAACACTGTTAAATATTTATAATGATAGGTAAAATATATTTATAATCTAATTAGAAATATTAAATGATTTTTAAATATATATGATATACCTTTTGAAAAACATTACAACTGAAATTTTATTTTTTAAAAATATAAATATTTTTATTAATATATAGTATATTAATTTAAAACTAATTTTAAAATTATAAAAAATTTCATTTAAAAAAAATAACATAACATTGTAATGAAAATTGTCAACTCTAAATTAATATTAATTTTTTGGAATTTTTATAAAAAATATTGAATTTTAGTGAATAGTATAAAATACCATCTTTTTAATCATGAATTTTATGAAATGATCAGCATATATGTATTAATTCATAATTAATTGAAATTTTTTTAAACCAAATATTTATTTTATTTGTGACTTTATGATTTAATTTTTTTTAATTCATAATCACAAATTTGATATTTCATATGACAAGTACCTTTTTATAAAAAAAATTAATACATAAATTTTTTACTTCAAGATATTTTTTAATTTTTTTTAATTCAATCAAATGAAATAAATTTATTATATATAATAATAGGTTACAAATTATAAAATTCTTAACAGTTTATTTTTACACCTTGATATTATTTCACATTAGGTGAAAGCATTCCTCTCCGGTAAAAGCTAAAATGGTAAAAATACAAATTCAATTGGTGAAAGGAATGAAACATGATACATACATGTCTATACTTGAGTGATTCATATTTATCTAAAACTTTTTCAAAAAATTATTTACCCATTTTTACTCTATATAATAGTTTTATCATGTGATGCATTAATAATTAGTTTAAATATTTTAAAAAATTCCCCTCTTGGAAATTAAAAAAGGGGGCTCTAAGCATCCATTAATGGAACCCCAAATTTTTTTTATTCCCTCATGAATTATTTTAATTTTTACTTCCCATTAAATTATATTTCACTATAATGAGATTATAGAAACATCATATTATACTATTACATTGTTTTCAAGGTGATATTCTAATGACATCTCAATGTTCTCAACTAGTATAATCATTTTTACTTCATGTGCTTCTGTCTTTATTTTCTCATTATAATTATAATTTACAAACACATATATAATAATTATATAATTATTTTTATTATTATATTGTAATAATAATTAATACCCTTTTCGATTTATTTAATGTAAAATGATGTTTTAATTTGTGTATTGCAAGGACTATAGCCTTGATGACACAACATGTCACTTTTTCCTTCTTCAGCACAACTTTATAATACTATTAATTAAGTTATTATATAATTAAATTATTTAGGAAATATTTTATATTCATAAATGATATAACAAATTACTCATATTCTAGATTCTATGGAAAATAATAATAATATTCATGTGTCTATGTGGACGACGATAATTATAAAACAAACATTTTTTATTTTTCTTTTCATAAAATCCATACATAGATAGTATTGATTTTTTTTGGAAATTAATAATATTATGTTTTTATATAAATATTATTATATAAATCTTAAATGAGTAACCCTATTATTGATATAAATGTTTAAAAATCATTAAAAATGAACCATATTAAACTTGAAAGCGAAGTGGGAGACAAATTATATATAGTTTAAAAATATTTCATATCCATCAGAAATTATCCTAATATCTTTAAATTATGATATATAAACATAATAATTACTAAATTATATTATTTTTCTGTATGTATAATTATGTTTCAAATTATTTATATCATAATTATTAATTAATCAGGGAATTTATATATCTGAGTCAGTTTTTACGACCAATTTTAAAAATGTTATGATATTATATCATGTAGGATTACAAAATATAAATTAAATGTATAATGTGATATTGATATATAAATTATTAATATTATATTACAATTGATCTTTTACATTAATATATACATCATTTATTAAGAAAACACACTTTGCAGACTATTGATTTGAAAAATATTCTTTTTTTTCGATTTCATCTTCTAGGATTTGGAATAACGTAAAAATAAAAGTAAATTATTACTTCCCAAACCATAAAAAAATATTCAATTATAGTTAAATAAATTAAATTTTAATGACGATGTTTTATGTAATAATAAATTACTACACAACTATTATAAAAATGTTCAAAATGATCATGATTAAACACACTTGATGTTGAGAATAGGAAATAAAATTCAAATATAATCACATATAATAATTATAAAATAATTTTATAAAATTTAATGTATATGTAAATGGTTATTATATAAGAAAATAATATATTATGGTTTTTTATCCATGATCATTGGTGAATTTGGAAATGCGTAGAAGTAGTGGGTTTTCATCTCAAATTACCCTCTTTGAGACATTTAATTTATTATGTACGTAATTTAAAATTTCTGGGGTTTATAATATCTATTTTTCACAAAATATCCAAAATTATATTTTAATAATTTTATTTTATATTAAATTACACTCAAATCCATTGTAGGTATTTTGATTAAATTATTACATTAACTATAATTTTTCCCAATTTTTATTCATTTAGATATTTTACATGAAATGCACCATGATTCCAATGTAGGGTGTTATATTGATTTATTTTCCCATAAAGGTTATATTTATTGTATATTCTTCTATCCTTCAGTATTATAATACAAATTATGGTATTTTCATTATACATAGTTTGACTCAACTTTTAACGTAATAACAAATGTATTGGGTAACTCAATTTTCATTCATTGAGTTACAATGATTATATTTTACATAATTTACATTATATGGAAAAATTATGCACAGTTATAGTATATTATGGGATTATCTCTTTGTTTAACTGTTTACTAAATAACCAAATTATAAACTATTTCATTCATCAGGGAGTATGTTTTATGTATGGGATAATGATAACACAAATGTCATTCCTTTTAGTTAAAAAGCATTATCATAAACATTATTAATCCATACATGGATCACCCATGAATAATAATAATTCCATTATATTCTATAGTACACTATAGGATACTTAATTTTTATTACCAATACGGTTTTCATACTATTTTCACAATTTGGATTTGTAATGTCTTGGATCAACTTACCAATAATATAGTATCCAAACAGGTGTGTAATATAAACTAATGCATGTCTCCCAGTACTCCAGAGTATTTGACTTGTAGTGAGGGTATCGAGAAGTGATATTTTATAGAATATACCCTTTTATCATAGTAGAACAACAGTACAATCATTATCAAATAACCATAAATTGAGAAATAAGTTAATAAATAAAGACATCATGTGGAATAATAATAATAATTAGATAAATAATGGTGGGATGTATCAATTTAGAAAAATTCATGAATGATAGAGGAATCCATAAGGAAAAGAAATTAGAATTACAATGAGCAATATGATTTAGTAAATCAATGACTACCAAATGACTATCTCCACAAGCACCAAATTCACCATCTCAGATCTCTGCCCCAACTCCATCCCGGTATTTTGAATCAAACAATGGATGATATCCACTTCTATTTATCTATACCTATAGATAGTAAGTCTAGTTGGGTAATAATGGTATATGATTTAGATGTGAGATTCAATCCTTGTAGTTTGTCAGCCACAATGTCTAGCCCATTCCATTTCTTCTATAATGTAATGTACCATACGTAATAAATAATAATAAATAGAACTAAATAGAAAAAAATGGGGTCATCTTTTAAAGGACACCTAGAGTTTATACCTAATTTTTCTCATTTCCAAAATAAGAATTCCTTATCAGTTAATAAATATATTAATATATATATATATATAGTTTAGTTATATTTTTCATCCACTTTTATGAACCTAGTTCTTGCGGACGCCTAGAGGACATATACCTGGAATACTAGTCCGTTACTCGAGCGGGGCATAAAATAATCATCCATGAATAGTCTAAGTGTGGATAGAAGCTCATGCAGTTGGGTAAATTCCCTACATACCTAGAGTGTGAGAGACCATATGAAACCAAACACATGATAGTGAGTGATCTACCATGGAAACTATTGGACCCTCTATGGTATTGTAATTTTCATAATCAAAAACAATTTCAATCTATATATTCTTCTATTTCATTCCATTTAATATCTCTAAGTAAATCAATTATGTTATACCGAACAATATATTTTAATAAGTCAATAAAATATATTTCTGAGTCAATATGTTTACAAGAGTATATTTACATTTATTTTTGGATGTCACTTAATCTAGTAATGTTATGTGTAAGACAAACACTTCATAAGTTTCTTAGAGTCCATGGCACTGATAGGTTGTTTGACATAGGGATTTTTGACACACCAATGTTCAGCACAATGATGTTCGAAACATCGATGTCTGACACACCAATGTGAGACACAATGATGTTTGACAAATTGATGTTCGACACACCAATGTTCGACATACCGATGTGGGACACACCGATGTTCAACACACCGATGTGTGACACACAAATGTTTGACACACTGATGATGACAGACCGATGATGACAGACCAATTACCAACCAATGCTGACTGACTGATACTGACACACTAATGATAATAGACTGATGCTGATAGACTGATGCATACACACTGATGCTATCAGACTGATGCTGACAAACTGATGCTGACACACTGATGAAAATGGACCAATACTGATAGCCTCATGCTGACACACCGATGCTAATGGACAGATGGTGAAAAACTAATGTAAATGACTCACTGATAGTCATAAATATATCTCTCAAATTTATTAATTCAAATTTATTTTTAATTGTGATATTTAGACAATTTATTGTTTATAACATTATATAAAGTTATCTGTAGGGATATCCGTAGATAGTACGATGTATATGCATGTTGGGAGATCATCATGCCTTCTCGACCTTGAAGTCTAAAATGATTACAAGATCAACCTAAAATAAATAATCAGAACCCATGAGAAAAAAAACAAAAGGCAAATTGTACGAATATTCATGGTATTTAAAATAGATGAACTCGAAGCTTGAGTACACAAGAAGTTTAATATTACATGCTTCAACATGTTCACGCTCACTAAAGTCCCTGACATTAAAGAGATGAATAATTTCACACCTAAAGGTTAGATTACTGAGACTACGATACTCTGTTTTGAAGCCAACATCAAGAAGAGGACTCAAATATCATCGTCTCTACATCCACTGAGTCCAATGATTTACTACACAACACGTAGAGATTTCTTTAACTCTATTCTTCTGTTAAAATATTGTTGTGATCTTGTGTTTACTTTTTGAGTAGTATGTGTATCTATTTGAGTCAAACACTATCTCCTGAGACTAACTGAAGCATATCTAAATATCCCCACACGCAATCTCATTTTGCTCTTGTATCCTACATAGAGTAATAGAAGTGATCATGTGTGATATGTTTGTTAGTTTTTTCCATGAATAGTTGTGGTAGAGGTCAAGTGTGACCTGGATTGACTTATGTGCTGTTGTGAACCCCGATCCAGGGATTGGATCAATAGTTTATTAATATAAACTGCTTGGTGACAGGTGATCATCTAGTGGAGAGGACAAAGTTCCATCTTGAGACGGATCCTCTTATTTTTATCCGCTTTGTATTTTGTCTTGAGTTTTAGTCAGATATGTGTTAAATTCATTTCACATTAAGATAAATTGAACATTTATAGTCGGTTTATCAAGGGATTAAATATTTTTTTAATTAGAATATTAGTTTCAAAATTTTGACTAATATTTGGATTGGTAATGCTGAGAACTAATCAATCTTCTGAGAAATTAATTGAACTTTCAGGACTTTTATGAATTCAATAAAAACTGATATTTATTTTATTTTAATTGGGGGATGTTATTTTATAGAAAAGTTTTTAAAAGAAATGTTTATCGATACTGAATTCACCCGCCTATTGAGTAATCTACTCTGACCAACATTTGGTATCAGATGGATGAAAGTGATTGTCAGTTTTTAAAATCTTGTCAACTATGATTATATTTGGTTTTTTAAAAGACCTCGAAATTTTTCTTACTTCTAAATTTTTATCTCATTGAAATTCTTCCACAATCTATATCACAGATAATAGATTAGATGGTGCTGCTACCAATTAACCACCTTTCATTAATGGAAGTAATTTTGCTCAGTGGGTTCTTAAAATGAAAATACATTTAGAAAGCATAGGATTTGAAATCTGGACTACTATTGAATGTAAATATGCAATTCATGAAAATTGCTAGAAACACTTGGGATGAACCTAAAAAGACTGCCTATAATAATAATTACAAATCAATAAATTTCATTTACTGTGCACGAGGAGATGAAGAGGTTCATTGTATCTCTTCTTGTAAAACTACACATGAGATTTGGAACACTATGTCTGTTTCTCATGAGGGAACATCTAATGTTAAATAGATGATATTAAAAACTTAGACTATTAAATATGACAACTTCAAAATTAATCCCAATTAGTCTATTTATGATTTGTATCTCAGATTCAATGAAATTTTAAATGCCATGATCACTTTTGGAAGAGAAGTAACAACAAAAGAGAAGAATATGATGATTCTACGATGCTTACCAGAAAGATGTCCTGGAAAATATGTGTCTATTAGGGAATTGTGTGAAACTGATAAGATTCTAGTGAAGGAATTAATTGGAAAACTAATGATGTATTAAGTGTAATTGAAGGTAATTCAAGAATAGTATGAACCAAAACGAAATATTGTAGCCAACAAGACTAAAAAATCTAAATTTAATGGCAAAGTGAATGTTCGACCTACAATTTAAATCTCTAGAAGTGATGACTTAGCTTCAAAAAGTGACAAAGAAATGACCTAGTTGGCTAGAAGATTCAAGAAATTTTAGCAGAAAAATAATTTTTTCAAAATTCCCATTTACAATGGAATGTATGATAACAAGGGAAATTTGAAAAGGGATTGGAAGAGAAATGATATGTCAGGAGAGAAAATATGCAACTAATGTAAACTAAAAGGACATGTCAAGGATTCCTGTCCAAAGATGAAATTCAAGAAAATTTATGAAAATAAGGATAGAAATTATAAGAAATCAATGAAGGCCACCTTGAGTGCCTCTTAGGACAACTCAAGTAAATCATCCTCTTCTCAAAATGGGAAATACGATATTACTAATATTTTATTTATGACAAACAAAACTGAGGTAACCTTAGACTCTCTGACACATAATTCTTATTATTCTAAAAGTGAGTATGAGAGTACGAAAAATTATGAATTATTTGAATATTGCAACATAATAAAAGAAACATATAATGAGTTGAAAGATAAGTAAAAATCATTGAAGAAACAACATACTCTTACTATGATTGTTAACTTTGAACTTAAAATAGAAAAATAGGAAAATTTTCAATTACTCAACAAGAACAATGACATAAAAATATCTAATGATCAATTGAAGAAATACATAGAAATTCTTACCAATGTGAAAAATAATTTTAATCAAATTCCTGGTAAACAAATATCTCCTAAGTATACTTCTGGGATAGTATATCAACCAGGTCAAGGAAATTAATCCAAATCACATTTTGTATCCAAATCTAGAAAACCTACTACCTTTTTCAAGAACCAAATTTTATTGCAAGTTCGAGTTTCAAGAATTCTTTTACTATGGCCGATTATTTTGGACCAAACATAGATTATTTATCAAGCACTCTATATTCTAAATATAGGAATCCTATATTATAGTTTTTGGTTTTTAAATCTTATATCACTAATGTATATTGACCCTGACAAATATGAGTACGAAAGTCATTTCTTGGATGAACTGTTTTATAGGTAAACTAGCTAAAGAGCTCCTATAAAAAGTTGTTGTAAATGGATAGTGGATTTTTAAGACATATGATAGTGTATTATCTATGCATTAAATTTCTTATCAAGATTGATGGAGGACATGTCAAAATTGATGACAGTGGAAAAGAAAAAATCATTGGCATAGGCCAGATTGGTAACCCTATCTCTATTTCAATTTTTAAAGAACTATATATTGATGGATTGAAGTATAACCTACTCACCAGATGTTAGTTTTGTGATGATGGATTTAATGTTAAATTCAAAAATGATTCACTCCATGTTCTTGATTACAAGAAAAACAAATTATTTACTGAATGATAATGTATACGCTATAAATATAGACACACTAACCTCACAAAATGTATCTTGTCTAAATTCCTTTTTCAAAGCATCTTGGAACTGGCATGGAAGACTAGGACATTTCAACATACACTCTCATAGGAAGTTAACTAGAATATGATTAGTTATAGACCGTAACAATTAGAGTTTCCAAACAATAAGGTGTGTAATCTACGTGAAAAAGGAAAGCAACATGAAATCACATTCAAATCCAAGAAATATTTAACTACATCTCAACCTCTTGAGTTGGTTTACATGTAATTTTTTTACCATCTTGTGTTTTGAGTCTCAACGGGAATCACTATGTTTATATTCTTGTAGATGATTTCTCTAGGTACACTTGGACTTAATTATTTTCCCAGAAGAGTGATGCATTCTCTCACATTACAATGTATCCTTGGACTGTAGAAAATCATAGTGGACATAAGATTAAATCCTTAAGTGATAATGGCAGTGAGTTTGAGAATCAAAATTTTGAATCTATTTTCTCACAAAATGCCAAAAATAATAATTTTTCTACTTCTTGGAAACAACAAAAGAATGGTGTGGTCGAAAGAGTAAATAGAACCTTATAGGAAATGGCCCGAACTATTCTTCATGAATATGACCTACCAATTTTTTTAGGGTTGAAGATATTAATACAACTTGTTATATAATAAATATATTCTTAATAATACACATCATTAAGAAAACTATTTATGAGTTATGGAATAATAGAAAAACAAACGTAAGTTATTTTATAGTGTTTGTATGTAACATTTATATTATGAACAATATACATTATTTAGATAAATTTTCCTCCAAATGTAATGAAGTAATATTTATTGGATATTATACATCGATAAAAGCCTATAGTGTCTTTAATAAGGAATACAAATGTGTGGGGGAATTGGTACATATGAATTTTGATGAAGTAGATCCATATGAGCTCAAGACCTCCATAGAAAATATTAAAGAGGATATGTCTAATCTGGACATTAATGATAAAACCTAAAACCATCATGTGAAGGAATATGTGAAAAATTCATGTTCTAGAAATTCTCCAAATCCTAATTGTAATGAACCAAATCAACATGACCAACCTGAAATATCAAGTCCTACCTTTTCCAGACTAACTAGGACCTTAAAAATCATCCCCTAGATGCTATTGTGGGTGATTTAGATAGTGGAATGAAAAAGCGATCTTCATTGAGAAACCATATTGAGAATCAGGATTTCTTTTCACAGTTTGAACCAATAAATATCAATGATGCGATCGATGATGTGTTTTGGGTAATGTCCATGTAAGAAGAACTTAATCAGTTTGAATGAAAAAAGTGTGGAAACTTGTTGATAGACCAAAGGATACTTTGACCATAAGAACCAAATGGATGTTTAAAAATAAGGTAGATGAAGCTGGAAATATAGTTAGAAAACAATGATAGAGTAGTTTCACAAGGATATAATAATGAAGAGGGAATTGATTATGAAGAGACCATTGAACTAGTCCCTAGACTTGAGACAATTACAATCTTACTAGCCTATGCAACACACATGTATTTTAAACACTATCCAATGGATTCAAAAGTGAATTCTTAAATGGTAATATACCTAAATATTTTTTTGTTGAACAACCCCCAGGTTTTACAATTCCAAATTTTTCTAATCTTGTGTTCAAATTATCTAAAGCATTATAGAGTTTAAAATAAGTTCTTAGAGCTTGGTATGAAAGGTTCAGTTATTTTCTTATTTCTAAAGGATTTAAAAAATCACTTGTATATCCTACTTTATTTATAAAAATAATTTCAATAGAAGTGTTAATATATCAAATATATGTAGATGATATTATCATTGGATCTTCCAAAAGTTATTTATGTAAATATTTTTATAAAATAATGCAAAGCAAGTTTGAAATGAGTTTAATGGGTGAAATTAAATATTTTATTAGATTTCAAATATATCAAAATAAAGAATGTATTATTTTAAATCAATGTAAGCATACTAAATATTGTTAGAAAATTTATGTCTTTGATAGAATTAAGAGTACGGAAACCCATATGAGTTCTACATGTAAGTTATATCTTGATGAAAATGGAAAACCAGTTGATCAAACTACTTGTAGAGTAATGACTGGGAGTTTGCTGTACTTAACTACTAGTAGGTCATATATTATATTTAGTGTGTGTATGAGTGCGATATTTAATGCAAACCCAAAAGTGTCACATTTAAATTCAATTAAAATAATTTTCAATTACCTCAAGTATACAACTAATTTAGGTATGTTCTATCCTAAAGGAAAACCTTTTAATTTAGTTATCTATTCAGATTCTAACATTGGTGGATGTATGTTATATAGAAAGTGTACCGCTCTAACATGTCACCTTTTTACAAGGTCTGTAATATCATGGTGTAGTAAAAAAGAAAAATTCAGTTGCATTATCTACTGCTGAAGAAAAATACATTGCTGCTGGTAGTTGTTGTGTAAAAATTTTTTGGATGAAACACACCTTATTAGAATATGGATTTTAATTCATACATATCCCCATAAATTGTGACAACATAAATGCTATTAAAATTTCTATGAATCCAATTTATCATTCTAGAACAAATCATATTTATGTAATACATCAATTTTGGAGAGATCATTATCAGAAATGTGATATAAATAATGAGTTTATTGGTATTGAGAATTAGATTGATGATATATTCACTAAATTCTAAAACTCTAAGAGAATGAATTACATCAAACATGAACTGGGGATGATAAATCTATAAGATCCTTGAATCCGATCTTGGAAACTAAAATTGTGAAACCAATCTCATAAAACTAATCACTTGAAACTGATCATGTAAAACTGGTTATATGAAACCAATGTAATTAAGGACCCTTTTGTATTTTTGTCTATATTAAAATAAAATTATGAATTTTTGTGTTCTTTTTTTCATGTTTAAATTTTATTCTTTAAAATTTACAATCCCTAAATGGTATAATATGTTTGATCCATCCCAAACATTCAACTTCCCACTTATGTAAAACCTTCTACCATTTTTCATTCTATCTCTCAACCATCGACCACTCAAATACTTTTTAATCTGAAACCTCAAAATGGAAAGGACCATGTGCTGTATGGAATAGACGAGAAAATCTCTATCTGCTAAATGTCAGAAGGGTGAGACCAGTGAGACTGTATAATAAAGATTGGAAAGATGGGTGGATCAGCTGGATCTCAAACATTTAAAGGCCTTAATAACCTCATCTATTACTATATTTTTATGAACATTTGAATATATACCTATATGAACCTATGTAATAATGGATGAAGTCAGTTTTAAAGGGAACAGAAATAACTTTTTTGTATAAGGAATTGGTTGAGTTCTTAGAGATTCCACATGCAGTTGTCTATGCTGATTATCCGGGTTATATTCCACCTTCCTCTAATTGTTTCTCTTATAGAGATGCTATGAAGGAGCTGACTAGAAATGGAGAATCTAGGAGGACTTTTTCATGTGATTTTGACAGATAGTAAATGTTTCTTTTTATGTTTATACAACATCAAATCTGCCCAAGGAAGGGATATTTCAATGTTGGGAAGTATCATGATGTATTTCTAATTTATTTGTTGAATGCGGGATAAAAGTGACCCTGTGTAGTTATCTGATGGTTCATGTTTCTGATATTATAAACCCTTACAATAAGGAAATATGTTTGTACTATAACAGGATGATATCTTCCATGTTAAAGATGGTGAGTTGTGTGGAAGATGGAGATGAAGTGATAAGTTCATGTAGTGAATTTTTAATTTAAAAAGATATTTTCAAAAGAATGTAGATTTTTTTAATCCCATGGAAGAAAATATGGGTAATATATGAGGAACAATTGAATGTGGAACTCAATACAATTGACTATTCTACCAGACCAAAGGATCAATTTGATCTAGGCCTCAGGCCTGGAGAGAAATTTTTTTATTATGCTGAGGAAGCTGAGACTAAGTTTCCAAGGGAAGAAGGATCTTCTTTTGATGACATGTGTGATCTCAATATTGATGAATTCCCCAATGATATTTCTTATGCACCTTCTAGTCCACCATTATA
This sequence comes from Viscum album, assembly GCA_963277665.1. NCBI lineage: Eukaryota > Viridiplantae > Streptophyta > Magnoliopsida > Santalales > Viscaceae > Viscum > Viscum album. The sequence goes on from OY728119.1 coordinate 652,400,313, forward strand.
CTTACACTCAAGATAACCATTGTTATGTGATGATGATGAGGAAGAGACCTAGGTTACTAGATTTTATGGTTATGTGAGTAAATTAGACAAAGACTCTTATAATGATGATGATTGTGATGAAGGAGGAAATGATGAGAATGTAAATGATTCTCTAAAAGTGGGAAAACATGTAGTTGACAGATCTAGTGAGGAATATGTACATGAAGCAGGTGATGGTGCTGATCTTATTGAATATGAGGCTATTGATCATGGAGATATTGGTCTTTAGGACAAATCACCCCATCCTAATGCCAAAAATCAATATATATTTCATGAATTGAATTAACTTATGGTCGGTGGACAAGAGGAAGAAGCTGAGGATATGGTTCCATAAATTAAGGATGTTCTTGGAGAAGTGGATGTGGCTAGAACACATGAAGAACCACAAGATCAGTTAGTACTTGTACCTAGAAATGTTATTATGGCTATGAAAAATGATGAATAAGTGGATGAAGATGAAGTTGTTCCTAAGGCTTAGGGATGAAGGGTCGGGATTGACACTATTGATCCAAGAGACTGGAAATGTACTATTGAATATAATAATGATCTAGTATACATTCGATTTGGGTTGGAAATGACTCAGATGCGGAGAGGATGCCTCCTCCTTCACATCCACATGCCCAACCGGTTTCAGAACCTGTTTCACCTATTCCCTCAGTTTCACCTATAGCAGTAGAACCAGTACCACAAACAGTGTACAGTGACTATGTCACTAAGGGGATTTGGAAGGATTCCCAAATTATATACGTGAGTCAGTGAGAGCCTCAGTTTGATCTATAAGTGATGCCTCTACCTCAATATGTATTTTGTATGGAGGTGCAACAATTATTATAGGTATGGTGATCCTGTAGATTCAACCAAATCTCATTACCATAGTAGAAACCATCATTAGACGTAATAACTTGTTGAGAGAAGATGTAAGGAAGATGGAAAATGAGTTTAATTCTCTAACTTATTATTTCTAGACATTCTTTAGTGGTGTACTATAAGTTCTTAGGTACTTGGTGACTCATCTACTAAGTGTTGATCTAAAGAAGTTGAAACAGGAGCTTGAAAAAATGATTACCGGCCCATCCAATTCTAGGAGTGGGAAATCCGTTGTTTCTGATTTGGAATCTCTCAAGGTTTTGATGAGAGAGGATCTCCAAAATCATAATATTGTTTCAGATAAAAAAAACACTTGAAAAGGTACATAGAAATATAGACCATGTGTAAAATACGGTAAGGTAGTTCACAAATGAAACCTTTGCTGCTTAGAAATAGATTAGATATAATATGGATAATTAATTTACTAAGAGCTATAGCAAGAATGATCTCATCAATAGATTCATGTTTTTAGAATAAAATCTCATAATTCCTCTAGTAACAGAAGCTTTCAAGAAGAAAGTTACTCAGTTGAAGGATTTTACACCTCTGCTAAATAAAGTCTTGAAAAATAAGGATGACTTCCGGAAACCCCTGAAATATGGTAGTTAAATCATCATTGATTTCATCATCCTCCTTAAGCCATATCTATATGATCAGGCTAAAGCCATTGTGGTTTCTCATACTCATCCCATTGGTATTACCTCTTCTCTTGTTTCTCCAATGACAGTCTCTGATGATCTTTCCCAGATTTGAACAGTCATTACATAGCAATATCCCAGTCACGTGTTTTTAGAGAGAAGGCCTAGCCTTGCAGCAAATGTTCTTACATTGGTTCCCTTGCCTGGTGTTATTTTTAGACCTCCTCTTCCCTCTTCCACTCCCAAACCTTATAATCCTACTCCAGATCATTTAGATAATGTAAAATCACCTCAAAATCTAAACCCCTTATGATGGATTGTTTCTTTGATAGGGATTTTTCGTTTTTCTGTTGACTATAATCTTTTTCTTCTTAATGGAACTCTTTTTTGTCTTCTCTTTGTCTCTTTATTTATGATATTTCTCTTCTTACCTTCTCTTTTTCATTTTTTTTCTAATCCCAAAATGGGGAGAAAAGACATACATTATTAATGTTAGGGGGAGAAATTATGGCTTAGGGAACATGGAAAGTAATAACCATATTCTATATACATTTATTGAGGAGGAGATTTGTTTTAAAACCAAAAACAATGGAAAACATTATTTATATTGAATAATCACATTCAGTGATGTATGATAAGTCCTGTTATTATTATTCCTTATATTTACATGTATTCCATAATTTGTGATTATAAAAAAGGGGAAGATTGTTGTACCCTATATAATATAGTAGTATCCATTATCAAAAACAATATCAATCTACAGATTCTACTCTTTAATGACATTGAAAAGTAAATCAATTATGTCATATAAAACAATATATTTCAATAAGTATATATACTATATTTATGAATCAATCTGTTTACAATAGTATATTTACATGTATTTTGGATGTAATTTAATATAGTAATTTTATGTGTAAGAGAGACACATCATAAGTTTCATAGAGTCCCTGGAATGAATAGGTTGTTCGACACATCGATGTTTGACACACCAACGTTAGACACACCAACGTTCGACAGGCCGATGTTCGACACATCGATGTTCGACACACCGATGTCCAACACACCGAAGTTTGACACACTTATGTCTGAAAATCAATGTTCGACACACCGAAAATGACAGACCAGAGATGAAAGAATAGTGACCAACCTATACTGACAGACTGATGCTGACACACTGATGCTTACAGACTGATGCTGATAGACCATTGCTGACACACCGATGCTAACAGACAGATGTTTATAGACTGATGTTGAAACATTGATTATAACAAACCAATGGTATTAAACCGATGCTGACAAACCAATTCTAACAAACCGATGTTGATAGACCGATGCAAATGAATCAATTATATTAATAATTATTTGTTTCAAATTTACTAATAAAAATTTATTTCTACCGGTCATATTTAGAAAAATTAATGTTTCTGACATAATTTATTGTTGTCTGTAGGGATATCCGTAGACTGTACAATGTATATTCATGTTGGGAGATCTTCATTGCCTACTAGGCCTTGTAGTATAATAGTATTAAATTCTAAACCTAAAATAAATACTCATAACCCACAAGAAAAATAAAACAAAAGGCAGACTGTGTGAAATTGAATTATATTGCAGATAAAATTATCCAATTTTTTAGTACATAAGATGTTTAGTATTATAGGATTCAACTTGTTAAAGGTCGTAGAAGATCATGACATAAAATAGCTGATCCTTTCCACACCTAGAAGCAAGATTACAAAGACTACAATACTCTGTTCTAAAGACAAAATCTAGAAGTGGACTCGAATATCATATCCTCTACATCTATTGAGTCCAGAGATTTACTACACAACACATAAATATTTCAAAAGTAAATTCTTATTTTAAAAATATTTTGTGATATTGTGTTTACTTTTCGAGTAGTATGTGAGTTTTTTTGAGTCACACAATGTCTCATGAGCATAACTAAAGGATACCAATATATCCTCACACTCAATATCATTTTTCTCTTGTATCCCACGTAAGGCAGCGGAAGAGATCATGTGCGATCTACTTGTTAGTTTTCCCATGAATAACAGTGGTAGAGGTCAAGATTGATTGGGTAGCCTTGTGTGCTATTGTAAAACCTGATCCAGGGTGTGGATCAAAGTATTATTAATATAATCTAATTGGTTACTGTTTATCACCAAGTGGAGAGGAAAAAGTCTCATATTGTGATTAAACCTCATGTTTTTATCCGTTGTGTAGTTTGTATTGTGTTTTAATCTGATCTGTATTTAATCCATTTCTCATTAAGATAAATTGTACATTTATAGTAGGTTTATAAAGTGTTTATATATTATTTGAAGTAATATATTATTTTCCAAAGTTTTTCTATTATTTATTTTGGTAAATCTAAGAACTAATCCATCTTCTCAGAAATTAATTGATCATTCGAGACTTTTATAAAATCACTACAAACTGATTTCTATTATATTTTAATTGGGAGATGTTATTTTAAAAAACCATTTTTAATAGTGATTTTTATAGATACTCAATTCACCCTTCTCTTGAATCATCTACTCGGACCAATAGAAAAAAACTAATCATGGAACATGGCACATAAAGCACAATGCCTATATTATTTCAATGGTGCGAGATTCCTTTCTCAAAACTCAATATAAGGGAGCTCGATATCAAAATAATATTCATAACCCATAAAATCATTCCACATCCTATGTATATGGAATAATAATATTTATAATAAAAAGTTATGATGAAGAAATTGGGAGATAAAATTCATCAATTTTATTTGGGAGGGCATAATCATCGATGTGTATAAACAGATCGAGGAGAGCGTAATCAAAACTATTAATTGAGAAAGAATTATGAAAATTATAACATTGTTAGGTTCCATTTTTACATAGAATTTAATTAAATTAAGTCAACTAAACAAGAAACATTAATTTTGTCATTTCTACCATTATAATATCTATTTCAGTTTATCCATTTTATATATAAAATGACATAACCCCATCATGAACTACAAGATAAAATTAAAGAATTCCATTTAATAAATTTCATTATTTAATTAATTTAAATCACTATAATGGGTACATATAACGTACCATGTTCTACATGGTAAATTTCATACATGGGAAATCCCATTTCATATGAAAACCAATCCCTTATAAGGATCATTGGTCATTTCCTGTTTATAATGATAAAGGGGAAACTATATTGATATTCATAATTAAGGGAAATTTTCTAATCATTCCATAAAAAATTACATCAATTCATATATTAAACATAAATGAAAATGGAAAAAAACATATAAAACATTAATCAACACTATGCGATTTCAAAGAATGTTCTCCTCTACTGAGGGGGTTTATTATAAAAACATGACATTGTTTATCAGACCATTCATTTATCATTTTTATCATTCATTCCAATGTAATGAATCAATTTATCAAAAGAAGTATATATTCTAAAAAACATAAAATATTAATAAATAAACAATGCTGGTGTGAAATGTGAGAAATTAATGCATTATTAAATTTAAAGGTAAAATGGAAAAGGATCTGAACTCAAATGGGAGAGAACAAAGCTGTTCAATTTAGAAATTTATATTTTCATTAGAGACATCCGTAATAATCCATTTCCCACTTCCTATCAAATAAAAATTTTTAATAAAATTTGAAACATTTCTCCTATGTACATATTCACATGGCTATGAATACGTACAAGGTGATCCTTAAATATATTATTTGACATTCATATACCCATTACAAACTCCCCATGTATGAATTTCACAAATTTATACATAATAATACATGAAATAAATATGTATATTCATTCTAACATGGGTGAATATATAAATAATTGGGCTATTTAAATATATACTCCTACCTATACATATTTATGTATGTCACCTTTGACTATATGGACTTGACCTTACCTCAAGGATGACAAAATCACACAACAAAAATCACTAGGTACCACAAATCACTAAAGGAACAAAAATAGAAAACTTTTTAATAAAAAGGGAATAAATAGCTCCCTAAAGTAGTGATGGAAAACTGAAATGAGTGGAAGAACCTATCCTTTTACAGCAGATCCTGAAACATGTGCAAAGAAGTCCCAGGAGACACACTACATTCCCTAACAATGGATGAAGAATAAAAAATATGGTCAATCGTAAACCCATTTTTTGGATGAACTAGAATTGGGTGATAGAGAGAATAAACCCTATAGGAAAAAAGAGTAATATGAGTATGATGATCTTTCCTTGAATGATCTACCATGATTCATAATGCAATATGGTGGAAACAATGTGATGATATAAGGCGATGATGGGTTCTATGCGTATACAAGGAGAGGTTCATGGGTGGAGGGGTGTGTCTTATGATAGGGAGGTAGAGGGAATATAGATATGGTTTTATTTTATTTTATTTAAATTTCAATTTTTTTAATCTCATTAAAAAAATAAAATCACACAGTTAGGGATTCACGGTTAGCCAAAATGCATGCCAACCGTTTGATGATCAGTGTAAGCATACTTCCCATTGGTCACTATCCGTGCGATATAGGCACAATGTTTGGGTAAATCATGACCAATGCAAGCAAGGTATTATATTCCTCTAAAATAAGATGAATAGTTTTCTATAGAGGGATGCATGGTTTCACACGTACCATGAAAATCTATCAGTCCCAAAAAAACCGATTTTCAGGGTCTAGAACTCTCGATAATCATAGAGCCTTCTGAGAAACCACTTAGGCCATACCCAATACCAATAGATACACATTAAAATTTTCCAACTCTCAGAATTATTTTCTAAAGCTCATTTGATAAAACAAATCATCCAGTAAATAGATAAATTTAAATCCGTTTGGATTTTTGTCTGGTTAAAAAAATAATTGTTAAAACCTCCCCACCTAATAATTTCACTTCCCTAGGAATCCTTTAGGTACAATGTTACCATAACCCATCCAATTAGGGTTTTTAAGTATCATTAAAAAATTCTCATTGCATTTCCAAACACCCCACACACCTATGATCATTCCTCCATAACATGGAAATTAATCAATTAAAACTCAATACAATGATTTTTTCCAAATAGAAACACATAAATAGTTCCTAATCAAGTACATTTATCTTGAGACCTAATCACATCATTGTATCAGAAAAAATCATTCCAATGGTTCTCCCCACATTAGGAAGTGACATTAAAAAATTGGGTGATTCCACGAGATGACACTACTTACGATTGGAATTACCTTAACAAGCACGTTTTATGATTTTTAACGATGCTCTAGACATGTTTTTATTATCCAAGCGAACTCGATTACAGTCGTGGTCCCAATAGAGAACACCTCAAGAAAAACTATTTAATCTTGATCAACCAAACTGAACTAGAAACACACACATTCCATTAAAGACATAAATGGACCTTCAAAACTACACTCTCCTTAACTCAACTACGTTCATAGAAATGGTTCCATAGACTGTACACATTAAAAATGAGATTAAAACATCTATCCACCTAATCTGACTTATCTTGTATATTCACAACATCAATAGTCGACACAATTAACATAGATCCATGATTCATTCCTATAAGGAATCATGCGTCTAGCACAGAACCGTTCACTAAATCTCATACCAAAAATATAGTGAATTTACTTGATCAAGAGAAAAACTAATCATTTAACTGGAATACCTAATCATGATCAAGGGTTGAATCTAGATCTACCCCCATGAAATCGTTATCATTTATAAATAACAGATCCAATCCAAAAAACATTATGGGAAAAAATCAGAATTCATAGAACTAGACCCCAATGAAAATAACCAAGTAGTCCACATTCCATAACTAAAATCGAGATATTGGAACAAACCCACAATTTCTACAATAGTAAATTGACTATGCCCATAGTGGAATCCACAGAGTGGGTGAGTGAAAGGAAACAGTTGGTGTTTTAGAGTCCATCTAATGAAATCCAGCATGGGAACACAAGTATCAATAGAGACAAAGAATCCCTCAATAAGAACCATGTTTCAGTGTTACACATTAATAAAAAAAACTAATAAAGCCCAAAGACATCTAAAGATTTAGTGTGGAATAATATGGTAACTCTCTTAGGAAATCAATAAAGATTTCAATATTAGGGAGATGATCATCACGACACCAGATTACACTAACGGGATTAAAAAATTTCTAATCAAACACACCCAACTATTAGAAAGAAAATCAATCGAAACACAAATAGTCGAAATACATTAAAAGGACCTAGGATTCCACAACTAATGTGCTATCATTCACTGATCACAACATCTTACCACCCGAGGAAACATATGATAATTCAATAATAAACTACTGATGTCCATCCTAGACAAAAAAAAATTCCAAAGGGATTTGTACACATTTGACCATAACAAAATCATTTTTTGAAGTAAGCATCGATATGATTCCAACTCACAATCCTCAAGGAAATTAGAAAAAATCTGACCAGTTCCTAAATTTTACTATTTGATTATGTTTCTTCTACTATGATGGGAACATGTTCACCCAAACCACTACAACGATCCCCACCATTAAGAGTTTCATAAAAAAAGAGATGCACCAACCAATCACAAGCATGCAAGGTCATATTCACCTCAAATACATAAGTAAAACCATTTCGTAAGATACCAAAATAAAACTTATTTGTTTCAAAAAACATATGAGTATCCCTGAATTCCTCCTCTGAATTGGGATGCATAGATTCGTTTAGCACCCTTGTCACTATAATTTAGAGTTTACCTAGAAATGTAATCAATAAAAAAAGTCACAATGATTTCAATGAACCCAACCACATCATTACAACATTTATCACTCGAAGGTAACCACATATTTTAAGACATACTACCCCAAGGTTTCTGAATAAAATAACACATCTAGAATACTACAATAAGTTGTATTCCCTATGCATTCCAGTACAAGATGGAATTTATAGGATATTTAAGCTAGATTCATACTGCTTCATATTACCATTATCTTTGATGATAGCATACCTTGTAATCCACCACTAAAGAAGAATAAAGGGTCAGGTGACTTACAAATCCTCTGACCACTCCCAAGGCATGTCAAACCTGCTGAAAATGAGTCTCCCCCGATGCTCACAACAACAATAACATCTATAAAAATGACCACCCATATGATTAAGGGTGATATTTAGAATCTAAAAGTTCTATAGGGGATAATGAAACCAGAATGACTCCTGAAATTTGGAAGAACATAACATTTCACAAGGAATTAAAACTCTACAGTCACTACCTACCATTGGATATCGACTTATGATGCGCAAACATCACCAATATCACATGGCCATGACAATAGAAGTCACTTTCCCAATATCATGTCATTTATTCCACTACTAAAAATGAGAAAGGAAGAAAAAATACCCATCTTTACATTCAAATGTAACTCAAATGGAAACACCAAACTACCCTTCAATGAAGGATTAATCTATAGATTCCACTTCAGGTTTCATTTTATAACATTACATTTAATGTAATTTAATCTTTAAAAATATTAAATAATTTTTCTGAAAATCATGTACTAATCACAATACAAAACACATGTTACATGATTTATCTAACACCAAATAAGAAAAATAGGAAAGTCTCATAGACATTATTTTTAAACCTTTTACATTTGTTGACATACAGTCATAAATTATTCATTTCACCTTGTTAATTTATTTTCTATAAGTAAGGCGACCTACTAATGTCTTGTTTAAACAAAATGGGTTCATTAATAAGAAATCCAATTGAACTTGTTTTACCATTTTTATTATAAATACCTATAACCTATTATCTCATAAGAAAAGTTCCCCAACAGACCTACTTGGTTACTATTGTTCCTTTTAGAAGAAAAAAACCCTTTCAAATTAATGTTATATAACTTTTACATTTCATCCATTTGAAACATAACATGGTCATGATTTTTTTGATTGCATGGGTTAAAACCATCCTAATATATAAAGTGCCCATTCAAATTATAGACGAAATTATAGACATTTTTTGTTGAAACAAATCCCATTTAAAATTATAAAATCATCACACACAATGGTAGATTCATATTGTGGACATATAAAAATACATAAGCTCCCATACAAATTATAGTTTGGTATTTGGATCCCATTCATTCGAAACCAACTCACATTACTATTTAATCATTGGGGGCCTTTAAATTTTAAAAAATTAATTTATAAACATGAATAAATCCAAAATATGGTACTTTAATATGAATTACCTTCTCCAATTTATATGGAGTTGATTAAATATATATTTGAAAAATAGATCTCATTTAATTTTAACCCATATATGTATCCTATGGAACCATATATATATATATATTATGCTTTCAATGAAACGTAGTAAATACTGAGAAACATGCTAAATATGCAAGAAACATGTCATATAATTACATAAGAATGGTAATAGATTGACATGCTAAAATAAAACACCCAAGCATGTTATATAAAAAGGTATTCAAAAGAATTTCCTTAAATAGAATGCTATTAAATATAGGGTATAAAATACACTCAAGGTAATATAAATCATACCAACAAGTATAATTTTAATGAAAAAACATGTCAAATAATATGTATGAAATGTTAAATTTCTATATGTCTAATATTATACATGTAATTATTTATCCTTTTCATTACAGAAAAATGGTAAAATACTATAAATCAGACATTCATAAGCAGTATAAAGAACATCACACCGCCAAGGATAATGCATATCAAATGTAATAGAAAACAACATGAACAAAAATTCATATCCCTTTCCACTTGGACATTTTTTTTGATGGGTGGGGTGTTATGTCCCAGACACAACTATTTACCATACACTAACACATTAATATCCTCCTTTATACTAGTCCAGAATAGTTATAAAAGGAAATTTTTTCTATGATTCAACATTGTAAAATCCCTCCCCGACATACCACTGAAATGGTAGCATGACCAGTGGGTCACCTGGCCTGAAGGTAATATACTTTTACTCCATATGATATCAATAATAAGTAGAGGGTATCAGGAGGTGATAGTGGGTAGAATATACCCTTATATATAATTATCACAATGATACAATCAATATGAAACGACATAAAATAATGGAATCATTAAATAATTAAATACAATCATGGGATAAATAATAATAATATTCGGAATAAAAGTGGATAATGGAAATTTTCCATAATCCATGTATGATAGATGGAGATAGAAGGATATAATATAAAAATGTAATCAATATATGCAATTTAGTAAAATAATATCTCCTCAATGAAAATCTCCAAGATCATCTTGAGCACTATCCTAGTCATATGCACTAACTCCATACTAGTACTATGAATTGAACATTAGAAGTTGTCATATTCCCTTTATCTATATGTGAAGACAATATGTCTCCTCATGTACCAATTTTACCTCAGAAAGATCTGAGATATAATCCCATAAGGCTGGAACACATGATGTCTAAACCAATCCAAACTGGTTAAAAATTAATTTAGATCAGGTATTAATGAATATTAAATAGACTAAATAGAAAAACAACATCCCACTCTGAATCATAATTGACACATGGTATAATAATTTCTAACCAGTAAATATATATATATATATATTAATAATTATATGTATAGTTTAGTTTTATATTACATCAGCCAATATGAACCACGGGTGTACAGAAGCCTAATGTCTATATACCTAGAATAATAGTTGATGTGAGGATCAAATAATAACTTAAACAACAAAAACCTGTATAAACAAGGATACATATCATAAAATATAATATATTACCTACATATCTATAGTGAGGGAGATGTCATGTAAAAACACATGAGATGGAGAGTTATTTTCCACTAAAACACTCTAATCGTGTTACATGGTGCATGAAGCCCAACTCCCATATAGTAACACTAGTGCGAGATGCTAGGCTCAACACTCGATGTAATGGGTCATGGTATCACCATACTAAATAGAACCCACTCCATCATTCATCATCCTATGTATCAGGTGTAATCATATTTATAATATAATTCCATGAGATCCAATCAGGGATAGAATATTCCCCTCTTTTCCTTGGAAGAGAATAATCACCCACGATTATAAAAATTTCAAGGAGAGCCTAGTCATCCCTATATCTCAGGAGAACATAATTTTCAATGAGTATAACTACTAGAGGCCATGTCACATAAAATTTATTTAATAACATTCAAATCAACAAGTGATGTTCAATTTTTCCTTTACACCCTACTAAATTTAATTTCATTTAATCCATTTTAATACATACAAGGATATAAATACATCATGACCATAGAGTTAAAATTAAAACATGTCATTTAATCTATTTGACAAGAAATTTCATTTAACCAAAAAATAGTACATTAATGGTACCATGGTTCACATGGTTAATTTCCTACTTGGTAAAATCTATTTATTATGAATTCCAATGCCTTCAATGGATATTTTTGGACTATTCATTTATATAGAAAAAATAGGAAAGTCCATCAATGAAATATTTACGGGAATTATTATAAACATGACCTATTCTAAGCAATAAAGGTTTTTTATAAAATATTATTATAATAATATGTCCAGGAAAGCTATAAATAATGAGTTATCACCCTAATATTTCCATGATATTTCATCTTAGCCGAGTTATTTTATAATAAAAATATAAATTTTTTATCAAACCATTCATTTACAATTTTTAGAATTCATCCCAAGGGAATATCATAATCTACAAAATTCAGTATTTAATGTAAGAAATATATAGCAATAATTAATAACCATGGAAGGGTAGTAAATTGAAAATTAATTTATTCTTAAATTTAAAGGGAAAATCAAAATGTATTGTACCTCAAAGGGTAGAGATCCAGGATGATCACATTGACACTTGATGTTTTCATCAGTGACCACTCGATGATTCTATTTCCTACATCTGATAATTTTCACCCTAATATATACATAAGGACACATATCCCCTATGTGCATATTCTCATGGAAATTAATATTTATAGGGGCATCCTTACATATATTCGTATACATGAATATATCAGATTACACTTACACACATATGCATTTTACATATATATAAAAAATAACACCTAGAAAAAATATATACAATCATTATTCATTGAGAGAATATATATATATATATATATATAAATATATAATGAGAACTTATATATATATATATATACCTATGCATATGCTGGAAAGGAACCATTCACTCTGCAAACTCAACCCCGCCTCAGGGATGATCAAAATTCTCTACAATAATTACTAGTGACCCTAAATCACCAATGGTCCCAAAAAAAGATCTAAATAAAAGAATGGAAAAATATACTTCTTCAAGAGGACCTGGAAAACTGAGTGAAATATGGATGTTTATGAGATATGTTCATAAAACATCACAAATTATTTTCTAAAGAAAAATGGTTGTTGTGGATGAACCACCTTTTCAATTTACCTTGTGTACTTTGAGGGATAGAAGAACTAGATCCGAAAATGGAGATTGATGTTGTTCTTGTCAGTTATTTGGAAGCCATCCAACGTTACGATTTTTATTAATGAGAGAAAGGAAACAAAGAAAAGAAAGAAAAAAAAGAAAGAAAAGAGGGGGGGCAGAGGGTCTACCTAGGGGGGCGAAAGTAATGTAAGCCAAGGGAATCGCCCCGTACAAATTCCTCCCCCTCTGAATTAAACTGGGACACATTATAAAAGAAAAAAACCGGGGAACTCGGAGAATCAAGAGAGGCCAGATGGTCAGCCACTTTGTTTCCCTCCCTGCACGTATGAGAGACTCTCACTTGGTTGTTGAGCTGGTGCTTGCATTTCCTCATGGTGTAGGATATGGACCAGGGAATGGTGACTTTGCCCATTAAGGCATCATGGAAAATCTTGGAGTCAGTTTCTATCTCGCTGACGAGAATACCTTTCTCCTTGCAGAAGATAAGGCCGGATAGGGCCGCATTAGCCTCCGCCCGAATTGGAGAGCCACTTCCATAGAAGATCGAAAAAGCTAGCACTACTCTCCCCTGGGCGTCCCGCACAACCCCTCCTCCACGCATTATACCCATCCCACAGGAGCCGTCTGTGTTAAGTTTAAGGCCGTCCCTAGGAGGTAACCACCAGATCCAACTCCCCAGATGGCTGGCAGCGCTCTGTGTTTTTTTTCATAGGTATAATGGTGATTCTAGAATTATAGAAACCTAGATTATATATATATATAATTTTATATATATTAAAGCACCCAATGACATATTTTTTATAATTATAATTTTTATATTTTTCAATTTCAATAATCAAAAATTTCAATACCATTGTTGTGTCTAAAATTTTTGTTTCACCATATATGTGATATTTTTTTCTATGTATTAGTTTTTGGGATGATGTCTAAAAACATTAGTATAAATTAAATATAATAAATAAAAATTTAATTTATTTAATTTATATTTTTTCTAGGATAAATTTTTTTTTAAACATCGTCTTATACAATATCTATTGTAAACTACATAACCCATTGATATTTATCACCAAAGAGATGTAATTGTTTGGTACCATTAGTAATTTATAAAATAAAATTTGATGACTAATAATCTAAAATGTTTCATATTTTATCGCAAAATGGATATCTCAGATCTCAATGATTGACATAATTCATAATCATTCTACATCAGAAATTAATTCCATCATCATGTATGAACATTTAACTTATGGGTTTGTATTTCCCATCGTTATGGATTTTATTCACTGATTAATTTGAATACTATATATCCTAATATCATCCTATATTTTCAAGGAATATTCATTTTAAAAATTGGGGTTTTAAAAATTTCATTATTATACACTCCAAGGATTATTCTATAAACAACATTGGCTTGATCGGTATTGTCAAACTGTAAAACTAACATAGATGATTCCTTAGTTTTCTACAATCATTATTTTTTTCCATCTTTTTCAACCCCCTTATAGTTGTTTATTTTTCTATTGAGGGTTTATTTGGAATCAAAATTAATTCTATCGATACATACTGATGAATCTATGACTGGACATCTTGATTATTGTTCTTATATATTAAACAAATTTTAGCAGAAACACTATGTAAATATTATTATTGTGCTTTACAAAGTATTGATCATACAGAAGAATGGGTAACCAATATTTATTTTAATTCATTCAATTATAATTCTTAATAATATGTTTCTTTATGGAATATTCATGAATCATAAATATTTGGATGGTATAGAAAATATTAAAGACCTAATGATTATTCATGACAACATTCTCGTTTGAAGATTCATTTCTATTGAAAAATAATACCACACATCATTTTTTTGACTAAAACATTTCATGTATCCTCATTATTTTTGGATGATAGGGTTTCTACCCATATTGAAAATGACACTTTCTTTTTGTATACTGAGACATCCTGCAACTCTACCGTGGTATCCCGATTTTGTTTATGAAGAATACACCCATGACCATGGGTGTCCCCATAGACCATGTGGCTCTAAAAACCCAATAATTCAATGGGATTTTAATCACCATGTGGGGAAAAAGAGACAAAAATGTGAAGGCTGCATGTTATACACCATATATTATAAGTGAAACAAAGATTGCATCTCAATGATATTATAACATCCATATATCCTTCTGCAATAAATAGATATTTTCCCATTAGTATCCATTTTTATATTTCTTATATATAGGATGGAAAGGTGTAATATGATTTGAACCCATATATAATATCCTAAACTGAGATCCACATAACCCATTTCCTAAGCTGATAGGTCACCTATCCTTATGTGCACCTCCCCATATTCCTAAGGCGACTGACTTGCAGCTGCGGTGTAAATGTAACTCCCTGATCCCAGTTACCCAGAGTCAGTTCATTATTACATGACATTGGTTTGATCAGAAGAAAGATCAAGTCCATAATGACCTATTAGTTTAGTAGCTTTGGAAACACTAGCTATATTCATAATGTTTTACATTACATCATAAAAATGAATACTATAACAACATAGTCTTCATAGTCCACACTCATGTCCGCACATACTATCCCTGTAGGTTATCCATAAATTACATCTTCACATCCTGGGAAAAATAATACATTGAAAGGGGTGAGCTCAGATACTCAGTAAGGATAAAAATATAGCAAAAATTTTCATAAATAAGAATAAACATTTAAGGCAATGTATAACTAAAACAAAATCCTTTTAAACATGAACTTCAACATAATATGGCAGAAATAAAATGAAATAATTCCATTTAATTATTCACATGGATATTATTATGATCTAATAATCACATGAAAAATCAATAACCATTTTCATAATGATGGAATCCATAATGACAGACAATCATAACCACATAGCCAAGGCCTCGTTCCAAGACTACAAATACGATTTTGTCAAGGCCTTGTGCCAAGACACTAGTTTGTCTCATGAGACCTACCGATGCATCGAAGAGCTATAGCAGGCTCCACCCGTCACTTATTAAGTTCATTGCATTCCTCATATGAACATTTTTAAACATATCATAAATATTCGTATTAAAAATAGGACACGAAATGTCAATACATTCTCCATAAACCATGAATGGTATAAAAATAAAACATCCACAGTCAAACATATCACAAAACCTTCAATAAAATATGAATGTTTTGTATCACAATAAATCAACATCAAATAAGCTTAAAATCTATCAAAGGATGTTGACATAGATGAAATCAAAACTATTTGATAGAAATATCTCTTTTTTTAAAATCATAAAAAAGTAACATAATTATAAAATAAAACATTTACATTGAAAATTTTCTTATAATATTTTAAGGTAATATTCGAAGATTTTATAACAGTGGAAAATAGATGCACCCGCCGTATAAGTTAAAAAAACATTCTTACCTTAATTCTTTCGAAATGGTTAAAAAGGACCTTGTTTGGAAAATGACGGAAAGATTACTTTATAAACCTCCTATAAAAATTCAAACAAGGGTATAAATGACTTTTACCCATATTCTAGTAAATAGTAAAAATGTTTTGAAATATATTTTTAAGAAACATGGATGTGGATGATAAAGAAGTCCTCGTAGATTATTACGTATAAACAACCTCGGATAATGAAGAGATTGCGAAATAAACCCTTACCTTGTACCTTTCCTTGGTTGGGGGTAGGATAACCTCCTGTATAATGGTGAAGTAATTGTTATTAAATTATAAAATAATCATATACATTAATATGATATCATATATGATCTCATAACATTGACTTGTTAATAATATCTTAGTATTATCGTTGTTTCGGGTGTTAACTTACTCGTTTTATTTTATATGTTTTGTTACGCAAGCCATGTTTTTTATAGATAGGATGTATCTTATTAATATTCAGAATGATATAATGTCCTTAAACATTATTTTTAAATTTTCAAATGATAATTATACTTGAATGGATACGATGGAGAATGAATCTCATCGTGTTCGTGGAGACGGTAGTCCGTACGTATGCACGATCGACAATATCATTCTTTTGATATTAAAATAATATTTAATTGGATGGTATATCATATATACAGAATCATTATCATTTTATATTTATTATTTACATGAATTACACATCATTATTATACCCATCAAAATAATAATATTTTGAATAACAATTACACCACGACGTGGAGACGGTAAGCTGTACGTACGCACGTATGGTGACATGTCATTAAAAGGATGGATAAAATACTGAAATATAGTTGTTCCATGTTTATAATAACATAAAAATATATTTAATATGCTGTATTTATTATTTTAGAATGGTAATAACAAAGAAATAAGAAGTGGAAGTAGAAAGGAACTTGAAAAAGGGTGGTGAAATCAATAACTCTTCTTCGGATTATTCCTTTTGATTTGATCAAAAGGGATCCATAGGCTGGATTTATGACTAATGGAAGGACTCTATGATGAACTGAGGGACGTTTTGAGAGTATTTGGGCAGGGGTTGGCAGAACCAAAAGTCTTTGAAGGTGTCAATTAGTGATAAGGGGGAGTTCACTTTTATTAGAGGGGTGAGGGGTACCTTTGGAAAATCCAGAAATATTATTTTATAATAAATTCATATTCGGTTTATAATGGTTCCAAAGTAGATTATTTAAAATTTAAGGAGGTTATGGGTCAAAAAAACTCAACCAATATGATTTTGATTGTATTGGGTTACTATATTAACCTTATCATTAAGTATTAACTCTTAGTTAATTAGTTTCACTTTTACAATGTCTCTTTGTGTTTTTATATTATATGGTTAATAAACATACTATATACATCCAAAATACCCCATAGTGGTCCATTAATGATACACATATCATTATATAAGTCTCTTGGACAAGCCATAGATTTTTAGTAATTTAGTACAAATTAATAATATAATATTTGTTTTAAAAACTCTTTTATGTCAATTTTGACACTATTAAATAATTGATTTTTCAAAAAACCATAACAAAATGATTACTTCTAAAAAAGTTAATTAAATAAATAATAACATGTCATATTAACCTATAAAATTATTGGTATTTATAAAAAAGTCTAAAAATACATTTATTTGGGTCTTTATAATATCAATTATTCTAGTTTTTCATTAATTATGTAATTACTACATCACCATTGTGTCATAAATAAATTAAATTATATAATGTATAAAAAATATAAATAAAATACCATTATAAATAAAATCTCTTTATATTTCTAATTAATATTTATAGTTGAAAATCCAACATATATAACCCTATGTAAAAACTGTTTTTCTAAATGATATATGCGGATGTCATTTTTGTATTTATTTTAACATAATTAAAATAAAGTGTCCCTATGACCTACAAGTGGATACATGGTGTCCCAAAATCGACCAAAAGATTCCCGTGGTCGGACATGTATCCCCCAATAAGGTTAGGACATGTTTTAGTGTAATTTAGAGTTATTATAATATTTTAAACCCTTATTTAACGGATTTACCCTTTAACCATGGTAAATAAAATATTTACCAAAGTAATTATTCAAAATGTCTAAAAATAAAAGTTACATATTTAAACATTATGGAAATCCTGATTCCAAATATGGAATATATTTTTCCAAATTCAAAACACAGAAGTGGCAGAAATTAATTTAAAATTAATTCCCGTTGTTAAAACCAAAAGCGTGTTTTTAAGAGATAATAACTATCAAAAGATTGACACTTGTTTATGTCCGGTTTAATTGTGAAAATATTTCCAATGAACAAAATTTTATTAAATGGTTAAAATATATTCTAAACATACTTTAAAACCACTCAAATTCATAATTTATCACTATTAATTATTTTGATTAAAAAAATCTTATTTAATTAAAATTTAGTAATTTTCACTATTCATCAAAATATTAAAGTTATCCGAAAAGTACAAAAATTTCATGTTAGGCTAAATTCGATACATCGAATCCAAAAATGAATTCCATTTTGAGAGATAAAATTTATAAAATTTTAAAAATTAGGTATTACTATTTATAACGGCTAGCTTCATTGGTTGTGGTGTGTGTTAGAACTCGAAGTTGCGTATAACACATGATACTGTATTATTCAAAGAGAAGTGTACCATGGAAGCTTGGGGTGTTACATTCTCCCCTCCTTCAAATAATTTCGTCCTTGAAATTTCAAGAATACTACCGCATAAAAAGACTCTGGTGGTTCTTCATCACAAGTTCCTCGGGTTCTCAGGTTGCCTATTCCATATTATGGTTTCTCCAGAAGACTTTTACCAGACGAGTCGTCTAGTTTCTCAGTACTTTTTATCTCGTATCATGAATCCTGATGGGCTCTTCGCAAGAAGACAGATCAGGTTCCAGTTCTAATTCCTCATAGGTGGGTTCATGCGTTGGGTCAGGCATGTATTTTCTCAACAATGATACATAGATCACATTGTGAACTTTGAAGAGATTTGGCGGCATTGCCTAACGGTAAGCTACAATCCCAATTCGTTGTATAATTTCAAAAGCTCCGATGTACCTGGGACTCAATTTACCCTTCTTACCAAAACATATAACTCCCTTCAATGGATATAATTTCAAGAAAACATGATTTTCTACCTGAAATTCCAAATCCATCCTCCAGTTATCGGCACATCTCTTCTGCCTACTTTGAGATGCTTTGATGTGGTTTTGGAATACCTTTAACTTTTCCATTAATTCCTCCACGAGTTCCAGGCCTGCATGTTTTCTTTCACCAATGTCATCCCAACAGGTTGGTGTGTGACATCTCTTTCTATATAACGCTTCATATGGTTCCATCTGAATATTCGAATGGAAGCTATTGTTATAGGAAAATTCTACCAGAGGTAAATATTGATCCCACATACCCTTAAAGTCAAGTGAGAAGGATATCAACATGTCTTATAAGGTTTGAATAGTTCGTTCTGATTGTCCATCTATTTGAGGGTGGTAGGCAGTGCTCAAATGAAGGTCAGTATCCAAGGATTTCTGAATACTTTTCTAGAATCATGAAGTAAAACGGGGATCACAATAAGAAACAATTGATAGGGGTTCTCCATGATGTCTCACAACTTCATCAATATATAGTCTTTCTAGACGTTCCAGTGGTAGATCTTCTCTTATAGCAAGAAAATGTGCTGACATGGTAAGAAGATCGACAATATTCCATATTGCATCGTTCCTTATAGGAGTCTTTCGTAGTCCCATGACAAAGTCCATCATGATATTATCCGATTTTCACTCATGTATGGGAAGAGGTTGCATGACTCCTCCAGGATGATTCCTTCCAGCTTTCACTTGTTGACAAACCATACATCTTGATCCAAAATCAGAAATCTCCCTCTTAATGTTGTCCCACAAAAAATTTTCCTTCAAATCATTATACATTTTGGTCCTCCGAGGGTGTACAGAGAAATTGGAATTATGAGCATCTTCCAGCAATTCCCGTTTTAGATCAGGTATATCGGGAACACAAAGCCTCTTCCCAAATTTCAAAATTCCATCTTCATACACAAAGTCTCTCAATCTCGCATCATAGATAGCTTTAATCTTTTTAAATTATTCATCATCATTATGAGAACTCTTAATCCTTTCTAGTAAAGATGGTTTAGAAAACATTTGAAAAAGAATTAATGTTTTACCTTCCATGGTGATTCCCATACCCATCTTCACTAGATCCATGCAAATAGGATCCCTTTCAATTCTCATCACATTCAAAACTCCATGATCTTTTCTACTAAAAGCATCTTCCACCTTGTTTGCCTTCCCCGGGTAGTAGTGTATTGTGCAATTATAATCCTTGAGTAATTCAAGCCATCTCCATTGCCTCATGTTGTGTTCTTTTTGTGAGAAAATACACATCCAACTCTTTTGATCAGTATAAATCTCACATTTTTCACCATAGAGGTAGTGTCTCCAAATCTTAAAAGCAAAGATCACAGATTCTAACTCGAGATCATGAGTATGATAGTTTTTCTCATGAATTTTCAACTGTTGTGATGCATAGGCAATAACCCTATCATTCTGCATAAGGACACAACCAAGTCCTTTCTTTGATGCATCACTATAAATAACGAACCCATCATTCCACAATGGTAGTGTCAATATAAGAGAATTGAATAATCTTATCTTCATTTTTTCGAAACATTCTTCACGCTCTTTTGTCCAAACAAATTTAACCCCTTTACGTGTGGTATTTGTTAATGGGATAGCCAACCGGGAAAAATTCTGGACGAAACGTCGATAATAATCTACTAAACCAATAAAACTTTGTACCTCAGTTATGCTCGTAGGTGTAGGCCATTCTTGGATTGATATGGTCTTATAAGGATCAACAAAGATTCCATCTTTAGAGACAATTAGGCAAGAATAGAAATCTATGGAATCCAGAATTCACACTTGATAAACTTCCCATATAATTCATGTCTTCTAAGAGTCTTCAAGATAATGCGCAAGTGATTTTCATGATCTTCATAGCTTTTGGAGTGTACTAAGATATAATCAATAAATACCACCAAACAATCATCAAGATATTCCTTGAAAACTCAATATATTAGATCCATGAATACATAGGGTGCATTAGTCAGCCCAAAATCCATTACCGTAAACTCGTAATGCATGTACCTTGTTCGAAATGTTGTCTTGAGAATGTCTTCCTTCTTCACACATAACTGATGGTATCCAGATCGAAGGTTAATCTTTGAAAAGTATTGATCTCCATGAAGTTTGTCAAATAAATCATCAAAGTGAGGTAGGGGATACTTGTTTTTTATTGTTATAGCATTGATCTCCTTGTAGTCGATAAATAACCTCATAGATCCGTCTTTCTTTTTAACAAAAAGAACAGGGGCTCCCCATGGAGAAACAATAGGGTGAATAAATCCCTTATTACTCAATTACTCTAGTTTTTTCATTAGTTCCAATAATTCCATAGTGGCCATTCTATATGGGGTCATTGATTTAGGCCTTGATCCATGAATTAAATCAATGGAAAACTCAACTTCACGTTGTGGAGGATGTCCAGGTAAATCATCCAGAAACACAGCTACATATTCTTTCACAATAGGTTCATCCTCTATTTGAACATTTTATTCCTCACCCACAGTCATTTCATTCTCTTCCGCCCCAATAATTGAATTTAGTTGAGCTACTCGGGGTGGATCCTGATAAGAATTAGGTGGTGACGATTTTTCTCTAAAGATAAGGTGTTCCTTATCATCATCATAAAAAATTGTAACTTCCTTCTTCTTACAATAAATCTTCACATCATGGTCCAAAATACAATCCATACCGAGGATTATATCAAACTCAATCATAGGTATGTCGATGAGATCAGTGGATAAAGAACATTTATGCGCTCTAATAGGGACTGATTCACAAAACTTTCTTGCAATGATACTTCCCTTAGGAGTTTTAACTGACAACTCCCTTGTTAAATAAAATTAGAAATATCTAATTTTCATAGAAAACTGGGAAGATATGAAACAATGCGATGATCCAGAATCAAATAATGCAATTTCTAAACTTGAGGAAACCATTAAATTACCTACCACCATGACTTTTGGAGCTTCTACCTCATTAGTATTGATAGCATAAGCTTGGCCTTGATACCTTGTCCTTTTTTGAGGTAAGTTCCCCTAATTCTTAGGAAATTCATTTGTATAATGTCCCATCTCCATGCAATTGTAGCATTGGACATCGGTAGCTTTATTCTTCCCCTTGCAATCGTGAGCTTGGTGGCATTTTTCACCACACATGTAACAGACTCCCATACCTTATAATCAAGTATCGGGGTGTTTCATACCACATTTACTACAGGATGGATATTACACTTTTCCATTATTACCCTTATTTCCATTCCCAAATTGATCAGTAGATCTCTTCTTCCTTTTCTTTACTTTAAAGTCATAATACATAGAGAATTCATTTTCTGTCTTGATAGCACATGAGACAATGTCTTCGTACGACGAGAACGATTGTGAGAATAATGATCGATTGAGAAATGGTTTTAACCCATAAAAGAAATGATCAATCTTACTTCTTGGGGTACGTATATAATCTCCAGCATACCTTGATAACCATGTAAAGTTATCCTCATACTTTGCGACATTATCATACACCTTTTGTCTCAGACTCCGAAATTTCCATTCCATATCTGCTCAATGGTAACAAGGAAAGTATTTTTCTAAAAACAGCTCATTGAACTCCCTCTATTCCATATTTTATACTTAATCACCTTCTTTCACGTTTTGAATCAATGACCACCATTGATCAGAATCTCCAGGGAGGCGATAAATTGCCATGACAACTTTTTCCCTTTCACTACTCCCCAAAGCCTGAAATATTTTTTCTAGGGAATTTATCCATTCCTCAACTACTAAAGTATTTGTACTCCCTTTGAACTTTGGTGGTTGTTTCCTCATGAAGCGATCTATCGTTGATCCTCCACGCTGTGGATTAGGGTGCTCAATATGGGTAATGTTATTATTCATAACCTGAGTGAGTTGTCCCAGTATGGTGATTAGCTGATCAGCACCAGTTGCATCACCATCTCCACTTTAATTATCTTGAGCAGGAGGAAAATTCCTACATGGAGTTTGTACATTGATACAGTTTCCATTTCTTCCATTAGGAGACATTTCTAACCAATGGCATAAACTAGATCAGTTTATGATTCCAAATACATAATTCCATACTTATAAAACACTTAACATAAATTGAACTATTTATGGATATAATCCATAATCATAAAAATATTTTCATTGAGGATGTATATGCTCATAAACCCTTCATAATGATTTGTAAAGAAAATGAGAGTTATCATAAGAATATCCCTCAGGAGTGTCGTAACTATGAGTGTAGAAAAGCTCGTTGTCGTGCACCAGTTCCTGTTCGAGTCTAGATCAAAGTGGTGTTTTCAGGTTTTACCCATAGGTACATCTGTGCCAGAGCCGCCTCTACCTGTTAGTATCCATACAAGGATGTATTTCTCATAAAACTCATAAAATATCTACAATACCAAAATTCTAGGATGTTTTTCTATACTAATTCTCAAAGTCTATCTTAAATCTACGTGCTCTAATCAGAGTTTATCTAAATCTAGCTTCCTAGGTTTGTGCTAAACTTCCTCTAATACCAACTGTAACGCCCTGACCCCAGTTACCTATAGTTGGTGCATTATTACATAACATTGTCATGATCAAAAGTAAGATCAAGTCTCGAAAGACCAATTATTTTAGTTACGTTGGAAATACTAGATATATTCATAATGTTTTACATCACATCATAAAAATGAAAACTACAACAACATAGTCTCCATAGTCCACACTCATGTCCCCCCATACTATCCCTGCAGGTCATTCATAAATTATTTCTTCACATCCTAGGAAAAATAAAACACTGAAAGGGGTGAGCCCATGTGCTCGGTAAGGATAACAATATAGCGGAAACATTCATAAATAAGAATAAACAATTAAGGCAATGGGTAACTAAAACAAAAGCCATTTAAACTTTAATTTCAACATAATATGGCAGAAATAAAATGAAATAATGCCATTTACTTATTCACATGGATATTCTAATAATCTAATAATCACATGAAAAATCAATAACCACTTTAATAATGATGGAATGCATAATTCCATACTATCATAACCACATAGCCAAGGCCTTGTGCCAAGACTACAAATAAGATTTTTTCAAGGCCTTGTTCCAAGACAGTAGTTTCCCTAATGAGACCTACCGATGAATTGAGGTGCTATATCAGGCTCCACTTGTCACTTATTAAGCCTAATGCATTCCTCATATGAACAGGTTTAAATATAACATAAATATTTGTATTAAAACTACCATATGAAATGTCAATACTTTCTCCATAAACCATGAATGTTATAAAAATAACACATCCACAGTCAAACATATCGAAAAACCTTAAATATAATATAAATGTTTTGTATCACAATAAATCAACTTCAAATAAGCTTAAAAACCCTCAAAGGATGTTGACATTTATGAAATCAAAACAATTTTAGAGAAATATCTCTTTTTTTAAATCATTTAAAAGACACATAATTATAAAATAAACCATTTAATTTGAAAATTTTCTTATAATCTTGTAATGTAAGAATCTAATATTGTATAATGGGGGAAAATATCCACACCCACCATATATGTTAAAAAAACATTCTTACCTTGATTCTGTCGAAAATGTTAAAAAGGACCTTGTTTGGAAAACGGCGGAAAAATTCCTTTATAATCCTCTTATAAAAAGTGAAACAAGGGTGTAAATGACTTTAACCCATATTCTAGTAAATTTTAAAAATGTTTTGAAATAAATTTTTATGAAGATGGATGCGGATGATAAAGAAGTCCTAGTAGATTATTACGTATAAACAACCTTGGATAATGAAGAGATTGCGAAATAAACCCTTAACTTGTAATTTTACTTAGTTGGGGGTAGGTGAACCTCCTGTATAATGGTGAAATAATTTTTATTAAATTATACATGAATCATATACATTAATATGATATCATATATGATCTATTAACATTGATTTGTTAATAATATCTTAGTATTATCGTTGTTTCGGGTGTTAACTTACTCGTTTTCTTTTATATGTTTTGTTATGTAAGCTGTGTTTGTTATGGATAGGTTGTATCTTACTCATATCCAAAATGATATCAAGTCCTTAAACATTATTATTTAATCATCAAATGACTATTATACTTGAATGGATACGATGGATAATGAATCTCAACGTGTTCGTGGAGACGGTAGTCCGTACGTGTGCACGAGGGACAATATCATTCTTTTGATTTTAAAATACTATTTAATTGGATGGTATATAATATATAAATAATTATTATCATGTTATATTTATTATTTAAATGAATTACACATCATTATTATACCCATCAAAATAATAATGTTTTGAATAACAATTACACCACAACGTTGAGACTGTAAGCCGTACGTACGCACGTATGGTGACATGTCATTCAAAGGATGGATAGAATACAGAAATATGGTTGTACCATGTTTATAATAACAAAATATTATATATAATATACTGTAGTTATTATTATATAATGGTAATAACAATGATAGAAGAAGTGGAAGAAGAAAGGAACTTGAAAAATGGTGGTGAAATCATTACCTCTTCTTCGGGTACCTCATTTTGATTTGATCAAAATGGATTCATAGGTTGGATTTCTGACTAAAGTAAGGACTCTATGATGAAGTTATGGAAGTTGAGATAGTATTTGGGAAGGGTTTGGCAGAACCAAAAGGCTTTGTTGGTGTGAATTAATGAGAAGGGTGAGTGCCCTTTTATAAGAGGGGTGAGGGGCACCTTTGGAAAAGCTAGAAATATTATTTTATAATAAATTAATATTCTGTTTCTAATGGCTCAAAAGTGGATTATTTAAATTTCAGGGTAGGGATGGGTCTAAAACAACTCAAACAATAAGATTTAGACAGATTTGGGTTACTATATTAACCCTATCATTAAGTATTAACTCTTAGTTAATTAGTTTCACTTTTAAAATGTCTCTTTGTATTTTTATATTATATGGTTACTAAACATACTATATACATCCAAGTGAACCCCAAGTGGTAAATTAATGATAAAAATATCATGATATAAGTCTCTTGGCCGAAACTTATATTTTTATGAATTTAATATCAATTAATAATATAATATTTGTTTTAAAAACTCTTTTATGTCAATTTTGACACTATTCAGTAATTGATTTTTTTAAAACTCATAAAAGAATAATTACTTATAAAAAATTTACTTAAAACAATAATAACATGTCATATTAACCTATAAAATTATTTGTATTTATAAAAAGTATCATATTACATTTTTTGGGTATTTATAATATCAATTATTCTAATTTTTCATTAATTAGGTAATTTCTGCATCACCATTGTGTCATAAATAAATTAAAATATTTAATGTATAAAAATTATAAATAAAATACCATTATGTATGAAATCATTTTATCTTTATAATGAATATTTATAGTCGAAAATACAACATATATAACCCTATTTAAATTTTTTGTTTCTAAAATATATATGCTTACGTCAATTTTGTATTTATTTTAACTTAATTAAAATAAAGTGTCCCTATCACCTACAAGTTGCTCCATGGAGTCCCAAAATCGTCCCCAAGATGCCCATGGTCGTACATGTATCCACCAATAAGGTTAGGACATGTTGTAGGGTAATTTAGTATTATTATAATATTGTTTTTTAACCCTTATTTACCGGATTTACCCTTTAACCATGGTAAATAAAATATTTACCGAAGTAATTATTCAAAATGACTAAAAATAAAAGTTACCTATTTACACAATTTGGAAGCCTGAATAAAAATATGAAATCCATTTTTCCAAATTCAAAACACAGAATTGGAAGAAATTAATTTAAAATTAATTCCCGTTGATAAAACCAAAATCTTTTTTTAAGAGATAATAAATATCAAAAGATTGGCACTTTTTTATGTCCGGTTTAATTGTGAAATAATGTCCAATTAACAAAATTGTATTAAATGGTAAAAAGATATTCTAAATATACTTTAAAACCACTCAAATTCATTATTTATCACTATTAATTATTTTGATTAAAAAAGTTGTTTTTAATTAAAATTTAGTAATTTCACTATTCATCAAAATATTAAAGTTATCCGAAAAGTAAAAAAATTTCACCTTAGGCTAAATTCGATTCTATGATTCCAATAATGAATTCCATTCTGAGAGATAAAATTTATAAAATTCTAAAAATTAGGTATTACTATTCATAACAGCTAGTTTGATTGGTTGTGGTGTGTGTTAGAACTCGAAGTTGCGTATAACACACACTACTGTATTATTCAAAAATAAGCATACCGTGGAAGCTTGGGGTGTTACAGCAAAGGTGGTATGGTGGGGAGGTTATACCCTCATATTTGAGTAGCATAGTGGATAAGATATGAAAACAGATAGTAACGGAAAAAATATTAATTAATATTAAAATTACCAAACCAGTAACTAACTATAGTGAATTCATATTCAAAAGATATTATTATAAATAATATTTGTATAAGTAATATAGAAACTGAATTATAATATAAAAATTCAACAGGATGAGTGATATACAATGATTTTATGGAATGCTAATATTTAAAAAAATGAAATAAAGAACAAGAATATAAAAAATTCAATATAAAACTAAATTTTTTATAAAAGACTTGTCCACTAGAAACTGGATAATAATAATAAAAATACATATATATATTTATATGAATATATATATATATATATGTGGGTTTTATAGTTCATCATATCCATGTATGGAAACATACATCAATCAGCATGTCCTTACCATCCATTATCAATCACCTAATTAATCCATTTAATTCACCAATCCAAAGAAAACCACCATGATGCAGTCCTTTCAGTATAACTAATCCATTTAATTAATCATGGAGTGTAAATTACATTTCAATATAATAAATTCACTTTAGAGGTTAATCAATAATTATAAAATCATTTCTAAGGGTCGGGAAACCCATTTTCAATTGTAGAGGAACATAGAAATTGTGTTCCTATGATTTGATCATTCATATTAATGAGGGAAATTCATTTTTAACACACGAAGGGGTGTCTATGGTTAAGGTAAAAATATTCAATAAACTTATCAATATGTCTCAAAAATATAAATATTTGTATATAACAATTTATAATCAAAGAACTAGTTTTAATTAAATGTACATTAATGGATAGCATGTGGAAAAGATATGATTCTATGAAAAAAAAATTAGTGAAATCAAATAGACCACCAATATTAGGCCATAGATTAATCCTCATCAAATATCATCTTTGGAAGCAATGTAGATCAGAAGATAAATGATGAACTATCCAACACCGTAAAAATATTTTTAATGGTCGTGCATCAAAATATCCCAATATATATGAAGGGAAACCAATAATGAATTTATGAGGATTTGATATATTACCAATCTTGATACAAGGATTATATATGTGACTGAAATAGAGTATGCATCAACAAAATATCAAAAATTCTATAATATTCATTGGAAAACCTCATTGGAGAAGAAGAGGAGAGCCATATATTGGAATTAGAAGAAGGAAAGAAAAATTATGTTTTCAGGTATTGATAAATATGTCAAAAAAAGAACTTTTTTTGTAAAAAATATGTGCACAATTTTTGGATACATGGTTTGACTGAACCATGTGAAAACCATGCCCACCTCACTGACTAAGGAGGGACCTCGTGAAGTTAAGATTCATAGATTCCCTAACAATGCGCAGACCGTGTGAGCAACCCTTATAATGAAGTATTTAGTTTTTTCATAGTTGTGCACTGTAAGAACCCGAATCTTTTTTTCAGGTATGTTTTTCATTTTTGAGTCATTTTTGACAAAAAGATGAAATTTTGTAAATTTTCTAAGTAAATGCTGTGTAATTTATGAGTACATGACCTGTACTGCCTTGCCGTAGGAGGCCGTGCGCTAGCCGTTTAGTAGCCACACACACGGCCGTGTGATATTGACATGGAAGCTTCTTAAGGTGGAGTACGGAAATGAAGAGTATATGATGTGTACTTCAAAAGTACATGCAGTGTACCTTTTTTTCATTAAACTCCCTGGTGTCGCATCTAATCACTCGAATGCTCTTCTTTTAGGTCTCGTTTGATCTAGACCTCCGTACGGCTGCAGATCTTCAACAAACCCCTGAGCGTGCATCCGTCCTCTGAATCAAACACCATCGGTTGCATTGGAATCGCATCGATGAGTACCCTCTTCTCCTAGAGCATCGTCTTATATTTTCTCTTCTCTCATGAAATTTCATTGGTTTAATGTTTTAGATGTTTTTAAATATCTTCATCGTTATAGGGTGACTCAAGATTCAAGGCTCACATATAGTGGTCTCCTAACACCAAGGTAGGTGGTTTGTGCCTTTCCGTTCAATTTCATTGAGTATTATGTGAAAATTCAACCAATGCCCTTGAACGAGGTATTGTGTGTTTAACATTTTACCCATGTTGATTTCCTGCCAAGATTTCATGTCTATGTATAGGTTATTTGGATATAAAAAGGGTTGATTTATATGATTTGGATGTATTCCCCTTGCATGTTTTGTTTACGACCATTTGGTCCTGTTTATCTAGTTTAACTACCTTGCATGTTTTCCATGCCGGTTGCTGTAGGATGGAGAGTTTGTATTCTGAAATGCTTGTTATGCTGTAGATTGTTTAGCTAAGTAGTTTTGTAGGTTTTCTTTGGCCATATTACATATCTATTCACATTGACCTACATAGGGCTGTGAGAACCTGGGGTAGTAAACAATAAGGGAAATTGACAGAGTGATCTCCCTAAGAGATTCTTTGAGAACTTTATACTATAAGGGGAATTGACCGTGGGAGTTTCCTCAGGGAGTCTTTGTTTTACTTTGTATTACCTTGTTAAC
This sequence comes from Viscum album, assembly GCA_963277665.1. Taxonomy (NCBI): domain Eukaryota; kingdom Viridiplantae; phylum Streptophyta; class Magnoliopsida; order Santalales; family Viscaceae; genus Viscum; species Viscum album. The sequence continues at coordinate 652,430,857 of OY728119.1, forward strand.
TCTAGACTATAAGTTCAATTAACTGAGTGAGATTCTTCAGAGTGTCTTTGAACAACCTGGGCTATAAGGGGAATTGACTGAGTGAGATTCCTTAGAGAGTCCCTGATCATGGGTCTATAAGGTGAATTGAAAGTATGAGATTCCTCTGAGTGTCCTTGACTACCCTAGACTATAAATGTTATGGACTGTGAGTTGTTCCTCAGATAGTCTTTATGAATTATTATGACTGAACCAGAGGGGTTTGGTCAAGTGCACTTCCCAAATGGTTGCTTGTACATCATAGGTAGGACCATATGTGATGGATATGGGTACATCCCAGAGATTTACCTGTTTGTGTTTAGCTATTTGTTTCGCTGATTGCATGATATTGAAACTGTGGATTATTTACTACTGAGTACTTTCCTTTTTACTATTTTCTGTACTTTTACCTTTCATATATTCACTGACTGTTAGGCACAGATATTTGGGTGGTTTCCTACTAGGATTCAGTGTCACACCCTGTTTGGGTCATGCTTTTAGGCCAAAATAGATTATATGGATTCAGATATAGATAAGGGAATGTTCCCTTCTACTTTAGGTACTTGCCTTTCTATAGAACTGGAGAGCATGGGACTAAGCTTAGGATTGCGATGATGAGGAGCTGTATATATTTTTTCTCTACTTGGTTTAGCCTTGATTTTATTTCCAGCATTGTGACTTGTTTGGCTACTTTCCGCGACATATGTGTCATGCATCATTATATATATATATATGCTCCAGTTGTTTATTATTCCAGTCCTACAATGATTATTGTTGTTATATATTTATTTATTTTTCTATTGTGTGTTTTTTACTTCGGTTGTGTACACTTCTAATGATTGAATAATTTCCCCACTATCACACCTAAGGCCCTCGTTGCTAGTCGGTAGCCTCTATCATTCTTGGAAATGAACTTGAGGCCATGTGACCAATTGAGTTCGGGGCTCCACTGGGTGGCTTCCGGAACCGGGACGTTACAAAGTGGAATCAGAGAAATTCTTCTCTCTGGATTTATTGTTTGGAGCCTTTGGCTAGGGATACGAAGGAATATGTACTTAGTAACAAGCTGATCCTGGGAGTAGCTACCCCGTGTACAGGGAAAAGACGATCTACCTCATTTACTACAATTTCTTCTAGATTTTCAAGTTTATGGTTGATCTAATTTTCATCGTTGGGTGAATCAAATGATTTGTGTTATTACTGTTGACATTTTTGAGGTTCTATTTTGGTCGCAACCCGATGAGATGAGGGTATGCCATCTCATGCATCATATAGGAACTTTCTAGAGATCACATTTCATGCATTATTACCATGTCATCTTGAATGCATTATCTATTTCATGTTGTTGTGATAGACATTGTTTAGAATATTAATGCTGTTGTGATATATGCCATGATAAGAATAAATGCTATTTTGATAAGATAATGTTGTGTAAGGTTTTGTTTGAGTGATCACCTCGTTTTGGTTCATGAGGTGTTGTGGGCCCTCATGGACTGGAATTTTCTGGAACATTGCCTTGTCTTCCTTGTTATAACATTTATAAGATTCCAAGATTTGATTCGTGGGGAGTATGGTCCCCTAGAGATCTGAATTTGTCACTTCCAATGCTCATTTCAGATTTTTTGGGGTCCTGGAGTACATTTTGAGGCTTACTGTCTAGAAAAAACCAGAATAAATGCCATGTATTTTTGACTACATGCCATGTGTTCATCTATTTGGGATGAAATTGTTTATCATAAGTACACGTCGAGTACATTATGTACAAGCCTTGTATTCTCTAACCGTGTCATAAGCCATGTGGGAAGAGACATAGGATATGGATTTTCTTATGGGAACACGTTGTGTACAATTTGAGAACACTGTGTAGAATTGATACTATGCATGCCCATGTAACTAACAACACAGACAGATAAACCTTGTGTTTTACACGCCATGTCAGAATTGAACACGCTGTGTAGTCTGAAACAGGTACCCGGACGTGTCACTAACAACACGGTTCGGTGTTATCCTTTCAAATACACGCCATGTCCGTATAGAACACACCATGTACTGTGAGCCGTGTGTCAGGCCATATCACTAACAACACGGTTCAGGTGAAGATTTTCTAGTACACGTCGTGTCTACCTTGAACATGCCATGAAGTCTTGTCTTACGAGATCTATGTGGATTAAACATGTAGAAGGACTCGGGTTGGGAAAGGGAATTCAATTACACTTCGTGTTTTAATACAAAACATCATGTGTTTCAGGGGTTACATGACCAGTTTGGGTAGGTGTACACACCCATGTAAATGTATTAAGGGTACATGTCATGTAAGAATTATACATGTCGTGTAGTCATATTTTGTAAAACCTGAATGGTTTTATTCTCATGTTCCCTTCTTATGATTCTAGTTTTATTCCATGATAATCTTGATATAATGTGTTCTCTTGACCTTTCATAGTCATGTCACTACGACTTCCTCTGATTGTACATTTGTTTCTAGGAGGTGATCAGACACTGGACATGGTTGATCGGGGACTCCTAGTGGATCATCGTGTTGTGCCATCATTTGCACCAGCCGTTGTACCCGACATAGGTGCTGATGCACAGTCCAGGGAGGGCTTTTGGAGAACGATTCATACTTTTCAGGGATTGTTGCATCCTTCCCCGTCAATTTCCGAATTTACACAGGTCTTTCACCATAAAAATCCTTCAACTTTATCAGGGGATGAAGGACCCCAGGCTGCAAAGTCCTGGATAGAATCCATACTAGTGATTTTTGAGCATCTATAGATACATCCTGAGAAGAGGGTGAAGTTCGCTACTTACATTCCTCGAGACTCCACCAAGAGGTGGTGGGATGATATCTCATAGGCATCCCGCTAGCAGAATATGGCATGGGATGAGTTTCAGTGCACCTTATACGATTACTTCTATCCGGAGACCTTCAGGGCCGATCGAGCTTGAGAGTTCATGAGTTTGGTGTAGGGTACTCTTTCTATTATGGATTATTCCTCTCACTTCACAGAGCTGCATCATGTCATGAATATTCCAGGAGGTGATGAGTTGTTCATTGCACGGAAGATTGAGGATGGTCTCAGGAATGAAATCTAATCCCAGGTGAACGTCATCAGGTTGACTTTGATATCTTCTATCAACATCTAGGTGGTGATCACGAAGCACAATATGAGGGATTATAGAGTGGTGAGCTAGTTCGGTTCATCATCCAAAGTTATTTTACCTCCTTCTAACAATAGGAAGCACCGTAGGGAGTTTGCACGAGGAGATCATAGTAGTCGGGATGCATATTCTAATATCTAGGTGGTGTGCTAATAGTGTGAAAAGATAGGGTATACGAGGCCACGTTTCCTGGGAGACCCAGTGGAGTGCCGTTATTGGGGAAATATGGGTCACCATCAGCGGTTTGTCAGTTCTTCTCACCAGCAGCTGGTGACATGGGTTCTTCTATGACCCCACATTCATGAGCAGTGCCACCAGTCTCTCACCAGTCTGGGGACTGGATTTCTTCCGACCGTCCAGGCCATGGTATATGTCATGGATGTGGTAGTCAGTCAATGGTTCTTTAGCGACAGTATGGTGGATCAGCTCAGAGTGGTCAGGCAGGGTCACAGGGCCGTGACATAGGCCAGAATATTTCAGAGGAGCAGACCGAGCTGGAGCAGGATCCCGAACCCTCTACAGTTCGAGGTACGATCTTAGTAGCCTCAATTTTAGTTTCTTCTCTTTTGGATACAGGGGCTTCCAATGGATTTATCTCTGTTTCTGTTATGGAGAGCCTTGGTCTCAGTTTCTTTTCCTCTGTCTATATTTTGAAACAAGACACACGGTTGGGGACTAGAATGATCAATGTACATTAGTGCAGGGATTGCCCACTAGAGGTTGGTGGATGTAACTTTATATGGTACCTTTATTTCCTAGATATAAGAAGCTATGATGTAATTCTCAGAATAGACAGGCTAGTTCCCTTCCAAGCAGTCATCTATTGTTATATCCGTATAGTGATTATCATTTTACCAGAGGGTGGATCCTTTCTTCAAAGGGGCGAATTGGATGTCTAGGCGAGCAGAGCAGGTCGAGAGCATCACAGGTTGGGAGTAGTTACACACAAAATTTCTAGTCTATATCTGGATGACTAGAATACTTTGCATATAGAGTTCCCTCTAGTGATGGATCATTTCAGAGATGTCTTTCCAGAGAACTTTTCAAGTTTTCCTCCTGAGAACGAGGCTGACTTCTCGATTGAGCTTGTTCCAGGATTGGCACAAGTGTCCATTCCTTTTTATAGGATGGCTACACCAGATTTGCAGGAGATCAAGAAATAGTTAGAGGAGTTGTAGGAAAAGGGTTTCATCTGACTCTATACTTCTCCTTGGGGTTCTCCTGTCCTGTTTTCGAATAGTCAGATGACACTCTCAGGCTTTGTGTGGTCAATCAGAAGCTAAACCAGTTTTTGGTCCTAAACCGTTATACCTTATTGAGGATTGATCATATATTTGATCATTTTAGAGGATACCGAGTGTTCTCGAATATTGAATTGAGTTTCGGTTATCATCAATTTCGCTTTAGACAATCAGATATACCTCATACAGCCTTCCCAAGAAGGTATGGTCTATATGAGTATATGGTTATTACGTTCGGTCTCACAAACGCACCTACAATTTTGATGGCATTGATGAAGTGAGTGTTCCATCCATACATGGCTTCCTTCATGGTTTTTTTGTGGACAATACTTTGGTGTACTCTCACACTCGACATAACGATGCAACCAATCTTGAGATAGTTTTGAGAACACTGAGGGAGCATCAGTTATATGATAAGCTCTCAAAGTGACACTTTTGGATGAATCAGATTAACTTCTTAGGTCATATTATCTCAGATGAAAGAGTATCAGTAGACCTAGAGAAAATGTGAGTTATAGATTCCTGCATGCAGCTAAAAAACGTATTTGAAGTTCAGAGTTTTATAGGGATGTATGGATACTACAGAAATTTCATATTGGAGTTTAAACAGTTATCAGCACTGCTGACGGGTCTGACTAAGAAGGGTGGGAATTTCTTATGGTAATATTCTTGTGAGTCAGACTTTCAAGAGTTGAAAGTGAGGTTGACTTCAGCACCGATACTAGTTTTCCCAGAGCCGGGAAAGAGCTATATTGTTTACTGTGATTTTTCAGGTACCAGACTGGGAGTTGTGCTTATGCAAGGAGATGGAGTCATAGAATACGGGTTTTGGCAGGTGAGGCCGCATGATAAGAATTACCCGACAAATGATCTGGAGTTGGCATCTGTTGTTCATTCCCTATGTTGTTGGAGAAATTATCTTCTGTGAGAGCATTTTTTGGTTTTCACTGACCAAAAAAGTCTCAAGTATATATTCACTCAGCATGATTGGAATTTAACACAGTGGAGGTAGGTTGGGTACCTATAGTCTTTTGATGTTGGGCTTGCCTACACTCCTGGGAAGGGAAATGCAGTGGCTGATGCATTGATCAGGAGGACTCAGATACAGGTAGTTCAATAGGCCAGTAGTGAGTGGCAGCTTATGGCACTTTTCTCTGAGATGCATTTGGAGGTGCACGACATTAGACAGGGGCAGACATTTCTATAATTTGTACATATTAACTCTACTCATCATGATCGAGTTTAAATGAGGAATCTATCATATTCTAATGTAATATCCCTAAGGGAGAGTGTTTCAGGGGAGGACCCTATTGTTTGATGGACCATAGGTAATTATGTGATCTTGTGTTTCCAGGGGCATGCATGTGTGTAACCAGACATACGTCAGGAGCTGATACAGGACTTTCATTCCTCAGTTTGGGCAGGTCATCCATGCGTCACCAAGATGTGTCATGATTTACACCATCTGTATTGGTGGCTAGGTTTGAATAGGGACATTGCTGGTTTCATTAAGAGGTGTTCCACCTGTCAACAGGTGAAGGAAAAGCATCAGTGACCAATAGGGATTTTACAATAGTTACCTAATACAGAGTGGAAGTGGAATAATGTCACGATGGATTTCATGATTGGTATGACAAAATTTCCTCGAGGGAATGATGCAGTGTTGGTTGTCATTGATAGACTCACGAAGGTTGCTCAATTATTGCTGATCAAATAGTCCATTAGTGTTGATGAGATGGGACGGTTGTACATCTGATAGATTGTATGCCTTCATGGATTTCCACACTCCATCGTTTTAGATAGAGAAGCATGTCTGACTTCTCAGTTATGGCAGGGGATTTAGAAGGATTAGGGTATATAGATACTTCTGAGTATAGCTTACCACCCTCAGACAAATGGTCAATCCAAGCGTACGATTCAGGTGATTGAGGGTATGCTCTAAGCATGAATTCAAGAAATTTGTGGCTATTGGGGAAAGAATAAACCCATTTTAGTGTTTTCCTACAACAAATAGTTTTCATGAAACTATTCAGATGGCACCTTATGAGGATTTGTACGGTAAGTCATGCTGATTAGCGTTATATTGGCTAGAGGTAGGAGAGGCAGATTCGCTGTGACCTCGCCTTGTTCAAGAGACCATAGAGAAGATAGAGTTGATTCAGAAAAGGATGGCTACTACACAGTCTTATCAGAAGTCTTATGATGATCAACGGATATGACCTCTGGATTTCGAGGTCCGGAATCTGGTTTTCCTACATGTCACACCGAGGTTGGGACACAAGAGGATTAGAAGACATGGTAAGATTTTGCTGAGGTATGTCGGGCTATTTGAGGCGTTGGAGAGAGTTGGGCCAGTTTCTTATTGGTTGCAGTTTCCTTAGAGGTATCGAGATATGCACGACGTATTCCACATTTCTCATCTTCGATGTTAGTTTTCAGACATGTCTCATGTTTTCCAACCCGGGGAGGTTGAGTTGGAAGTGGATGTATCATTTGAGAAGCATCCTATCCAGATTATGGATCGAAGTACGAAGGTTTTCTGTGGTTGGTATGTTCCTCTGGTACGGGTGCTTTTGCAGCACGGGCGAGTACAATATGAGACTTGGGAGAGGGAGGCAGACGTACAATCACTGTGGTCGGAACTATTCCAGGTTTCTTCTTCTACGCCATACTAGGGAAATTCGTGGATGAATTTCATTAAGGGGGGATGTTTGTAAGAACCCGAATCTTCTTTTCAGGTATGTTTTTCTTTTTCTGGTAATATTTTGATAAAAAGATGAAATTCTAGAAATTTATGTTGTACATGTCATGTACTTATGGGTACACTCCGTGTACTGCCTTACCTCATGAGGCTGTGTGATGGCCGTGTAGTAGCTACACAGATGACCATGTGGGAGTTACTTGGAGGCCCTATAAAGAGGAGTACATAAACGGCGAGTACACACTCTATTATTTAAAAGAACATCTTTGTACTTTCTTATTTTTCATTAAACGCATCGGGGTTGCGTCTAATTGCCAGAACTCTCTTATTTGAGGTCTCATTTGACTGAGAGCTTCATAAGGCTACAGATCTTCGACGAAACCCCGAGTATGCGTCCGTCCTCTGAATTGAACACTTTCAGTTGCGTTGGAATCGCATTGGTGATTTCTCTCTTCTCATAGAGCACCATCTACTGTTTTGTCTTCTCTCGTGATATATAGTGGGTTGAACGTTTTAGACGTTTTTGTAGATAATTAGTGTTCTAGGGGGATTCAATATTCTAGGTTCACATATTGTGATATCCTAACACCAAGGTAGGTGGTTTGGGATTTTCCGTTCAATGTCTATGAGTATTATGTGAAAATTCCACCAATACCCTAGAAAGAGGTTTTGAGTGTTTACTATTTTACCCTTATTGATTGCCTTCCATGCTCACATGTTTGTTTAGAGGTTATTTGGATATTAATAGGGTTGATTTCTATGTTTTGGATGTATTTCCCATGCATGTTCTATTTACGACCATTTGGTCCTATTTAGCCAGATTGGCTACCTTTCCTGTTTTCCATGCCTGTTGTTGTAGGATAGAGAGTTTGTATTCTGACATGATTGATATGATGTAGATTGGTTAGCCAAGTAGTTCTATTAGTTATCTTGGCCATATTACATAAATATGCTCATTGACCTACATAGGGCCTTGAGAACCAGGTGTAGTAGACTATAAGGGAACTGACCGAGTGAGCTCCCTCGAAGAGCTTTTGAGAAGTTTAGACTATAAGGGGAATTGACTGTGCGAGCTTCCTTAGAGAGTCTTTGTTTTACATTGAATTACCTTGTTTTATCTAGACTATAAGAGGAATTGACCGAGTGATCTTCCTTAGAGAGACTTGGAATGACCTGGGCTATTAGAGGAATTGACTGAGTGAGATTCCTCAGAGTGTTCTTGACCTTGGGGCTATAAGGGGAATTGACCGTGTAGGCTTCCTCCGAGAGTCATTGAATAACTTAGACTATAAGGGGAATTGACTATGAGTGCTTCCTTAGAGAGTCTTTATGAATTCTTATGACTGAACCAGAGGGGTCAGGCTAAGTGAACTAGCCAGACGGTTGCTTGTACTTCTTAGGTAGGACCAGAAAGGATGGATATGAGTATTTCTCAGAGGTTTAACTATTTTTTATTAGATGTTTGTTTCGCTAAATTCTTGATATTGAAACTGTGGATTGTTTACTGCTGAGTACATTATTGTTTAGTTTTTTCTGTACTTTTACCTACCATATATTGACTGACTGTTTGGCGTAGATCTTCAGGTGGTTTCTTACTGGGATTTAGTCTCACACCTTGTTTGGGTCGTGCCTTTGGGCCCAAACAGATTATATTGTTGTATGTATAGATAAGGGAAAGCACCCTTCTACATCAGGTACATGACTTTCTATGGAGCTAGAGAGCATGGGAAAAAGGATAGGCTTGCGATGCCGAGTTGTTGTATATCATTTTTTTCTGTAATTGGTTTAGCATTGTTTGTATTTCCAACATTTTGACTTATTTGGCTTCTTTCCTTGACATATGTTTCATACATCATTATATATATATATCTGTGTGTGTGTGTGTGTGCTCCAGCTGTTTATTATTCCAGTCTTCTGCTGTTTACTATTGTTGGATAATTACTGCTTCTGCTATTGTGTGTTGTTTTCTTCCGTTGTGTACTCTGCCAATGAGGGAATAGTTTTCCCACTATCACACCCAAGGCCCTCACTGCTACTCGGAAGCCTCTGGCATTCGAGGAAATACTCTTGAGGCCATGGGACCAATCGGGTATGGGGAGCCTCTGGGTGGCTTTTGGAACTGGGACATTACATGCACCAAGGGTCACATGGTTACAAAATACCCATGAAGTCTCTACTTCTAAAGTTCTTCTACAAACGATTACCCTGAATGATTAGTAATAACCATGAATTAATCATTTGGTATATCTATATTATAGAATTTTTAGATATCTAAGAATGGAACAATCACCATATCATCCATGAACCTTTCTTAGGCTATAGTTCATGTTTACCATGATTAATAAAAGTAATCTTTTTGAAAAGAATACAAGATAACCTTCATGAAAATGTGAGTCATTAAAACCACCCCTCCTTAATGGAACTCATCACTATGTTTTACCTTATTTGGGAAATGAAATATAATCAGTGAATTGATATGGCTTCTCATCTCATATATCATGTTTCCACTCCTAGGATTCATACTATACTCAACTTTTCTGTAATATCACTCGTCCAAATTGAACTATCCTTCATTAGAGTGTCTTCACATTCTAATTTATAGTACATACTATATAATCATCAATATAAGTGTTCATCACTAACAAAAACTCATCATGATAAAAAAAATATAATGAGACCAAATAATATGAATGCTATTGAGATATGTGAATGAAATCACGAATAAACTGGTATCTATGAGCAATTAGTAACTGGTAATCAACTTGAACGATTAGATTAAAACTACTAATGGTCTGAAAAATATTTATGAAAGCTTACCCTACCTCAGAATATGTTGATGGGCCAACCTGGGTGGAAGTCACACAAGAAATAAATCTCTTACCTTAAACACAATAGGTCATTAGTATCAGTTAGTATATTAATACCCATTGGAATGATATATCATCATGTGATTATAATCAACTACACCTTATCTGATGTCTCCTGAATGTGATGTGGTCAATGAAATAATAGATTCCCTATGTCTAACAGGAACATAATTGAATGAGAAGCCCTACCATTAAAATCATTATAAGGATCCATATGAATGGTAACTATAAATCTATTATTATAAGAGAAATCAATATATGGTATGCATTTCTCCTATGAACACCCAAAACCATGGACTCATGATTGGATAATTTTCTCTAACACCTGAATCCTGAAATCTTTTTATCCATCAGTCTGTGGGTAATAGGCCATTCTCAAAAGAACCCATATACCCAAGGCCTCATACAACCCTTGAACAAATCAAGACATGAAGAAAGTGTCCCTTTTAGAAATGATAGATGAATTATCTCTATGATGATGTCTATCTTCCATGAAATATATCCTTCCAATATTATATACTAAAAAGTTATTTCATAGAGAGAAGATATGTGTGAACCTAGAAATATAATCGATGATTACACACACTGTATCACCACCATGGGCTGATCTGTGTTGGCTAGTTACAACATCTTGGGAAACTTTGTCCCATTTCTACTAAGGAGTGGAAAATATTTATAAAATAACAACCAGTCACTAATTTTTCACCTTCACCTATTTATAGGTTGAACAAAAAATAATAAAGCTTGAAATCTATCAATTCATTCTAGGAAACCAATAATGAAGATGAAATTCTTAATAAATCTTGGTGACCCCGATATGTATAACCCATATAGATGAATGAAATTCCCACATCATCTCTTCTCTTTTTTTATGGGACACATAAAAACATAGGAAATCATAAAGGATCATCCTCATCCTTGGTAGAACAAAAAATGACGCATCATATTATAAACATTACCTTAGGAATAAGCCCTTGGTTTCATATAGGTTCTTTATTCATACTCATTCTAGAAAGATATATGTCTTTACCAAAGCTCAATGATTTTTCTTCCCATGATCCTCAGGATCCTTAACATGAATTTTTGAAGACAATACAAGTATATTTCATTCTCTAATGGCTCCCTAACTTTCTATTTCTCAGTCTTCCATATTATTGGATCAACTACAACATTACCCCTCCCATAAGTTTAGTCATGCTCAAAATAAAATGACCATAGGTATTCGACGCATATGTGAAATTGAATATTCAGTTAACACTGTGTAAAGAAGAAAATGGGGATCTTATGGTCATTTTATACTATATAATGCTCTCTATATAGAAAGTTTCTCCATTAGCATATTGAATTGACTATAAAATTTAGATTGAGGTCTTGTGTTGGGTATTTTCCTTTGGGGGCCTCAACTAAAAAGACTCATATGTGATGACTCATTTTCCCTTCATAAGAACATCCCCCAAACTGATACCTGGTCTGTCACAGTTGAAAATATAGTTCTTCACATGATCTGAATGATTCAGTATATGAATTAAATTCTAACAGACAATAAAATTATGAATGGTTTCTTTAGAATCCTTTGACCATAATAATTTTACACCATATTTAGTCAATCATTTAAAAGGTTATGCTGGGTGTGATAAAGCATGGATGATGCTTTGGTAATATCCAGTTATCCTGATGAAACAATGTATGTCAAAGACATTCTATGGATGATCACAGGAAACTACCACTATCACAATCTCTAGGTGTATTGAGACTCCTAACTCAAAGATTATATTACCCAAAAAAGAGGACTTTTTCAATCCCAACGTGGAATTTTTTAGTTATAGCATATTATTGGTGATTTTCTAGTTTATTCAACTTGATATCAACATGATTTGAATGTTCAAGCCGAGAATAGGAATAAAATAACAAAAAATCATCATATACGACCACATATGTATCCATATTAGGGTGGAAACATAATTTATAATATATATGAAAACTATAATTGCTTTCATGAGACTGAAGGATATGGACACATGCTTATAAAGACCATACCTTCTCCTGAAATCTGTGAAATGTATGTATAATTACCTCACACACACCTGATGAAAGAAAGACCTCAGATCAATCACTAGAAACACACATTCTCATTGGAGCTAATCAAAATTGTTCTATAATCATGAATTTGGAATAAATTTCATTGCCATAAACTGGTTCAATCAATGGTATTCCTTGGAATGATTTAGGATACCATCTTCCTTCATTAAAAAAAGAACTAGTCAATCCCACAGAGAAGTGTTGGGGATTAAAATGGTTTTACCTCCATATATTCAAAATATTTTCAGTGATCTAAAATCTCCAAATTTGACGTTCTATAAGGAGGAATGGTCCCTAGTGTTACTCCTAGAACTATTTCTATGGTAAATTATACCTCTCGTGCTATAGGTAACCTAGAAATTTCATTAAGGAAAATTTTATTAAAAAATCCACATGTAGGAAAAAAGATGGTTATATCCCCTAATCATCCAAGATTTCACTGGTGGCCTATGCTACCCAACTACCCAACCCTCGATGCTCAGTACCAGATCGAGACACTAGGATGTCCAATTCTACATTATGAATGTATGCAACTATAACTAGTTATGTAAAATACAGCCTCCAATGATAATAGTCAATATGAGATCTATGAGGAAGTAAAATATTCATCACATTCCTTACGTCTAACCTTACCATATTATGGAGAACAATTCTCCATATGAAGTGATATCTGTCTCTTTTAAAGGGAAAATACTTATAATGTCGAAAACTATCAGATTAGATACCTTATAGGGTATTGAGCACCATACCACCATAAAAGGTTCCTTTATAACTTCCTAGACTATCCATGATAATATGAAATATAAAAGTTTGAGAAATTACTATTTAAGATAAATAATAAACTAAAGTAGATACTACAAGAATAATAACAAAAACATTTCATGCACCAGTGCTTTGATAAAATGGAATAGGTTTCATTGTAATGCCCTGACCATAGTTACCTAGAGTCGGTGTACTATTACATGGCATTGGCATGATTACAAGTAAGTCCCGAAATACTATTCCGTTTAAAAGTCTTGGAAAATAGATAACATACATAACTGTTACATTGCACTTTATAACATACAACACACAAATTTTTTTTTTGATAATGCCATTTTTCCCTTATATTAACCCTGAATCTCAAACATAAAACACTTCTTGGGAGCCTGGGAAAATAAATATAATAATGGGGTGAGCTCAGATGCTCTGTAAGGGTAAATAATTTAGCATAAGATATAAAATTCTACGGAAATATGTGTAAATAAAACAATGGACTTTTAAACATAAAATTGAACATAATTTGGATAAGATACAAAAAAATAGGGTCATTTACTTATTCACTTGGATATTCTACTTGTCAAATAATCATATGTAACAAATAATTTCATAATGAGGTATTTTATAGTACAAGACCTTAATTTATGTGTCAAGGCCTCATGCATGGACTTAGGGGATAACCGTAACCCCCCGACCCCAGTTACCCAAAGTCGGTGCATTATTACATATCATTATCATGATTAAAATGAATCATGTCCCGAAAGACCAATAAATTTAGTATTCTTGGAAAATATATTACATACATGAACGTTACATTACACTTTATAACATACAACACAAAAAAAATCCTTTGAGAATGCCATTTTTCCCTTAGCGTAACCCGGAATCTCAAACATAAAACACTTCTTAGGATCCTAGGAAAATAAAACATAAAAAAGAGGTGATCTTAGAATCACATTAAGGGTAAGTAATATACCAGAATATATAAACTTTTGAGGTAAGATTTATAAATTAAACAATATCCTTTTAAACATAAACTTGATCATAATATGGCAAAGATAGAATAAAATAATTCCATTTAAATATTCACATGGATATTATACTAGTAAAACAATCACATGTAATAACTAATTTTATAATGAGGGAATGTATACTACTGAACTTTAATATATGTTTCAAGGCCTCATGCAATGACCTAGGGGATAACTATAACTGGACCCCAACACAGAGAGCCTCTGTAACCAGACTCCAACCTGAATAGCCTCTGTAACCAGACTCAAACCTGGGGAGCCTCTGTAGCCGGACACCAACCCGAAGAACCTCTATAACCAGACTCCAACATGGAGGGTCCCCTACAACTGGACCCTAATCCAGAGGTCTTACTTTTACCGGTCCCCAACCCGGAACATACTAGTCCAATACATTCATCTTAAGAAAAGATTTAAATATAACATAAACATTCGTATTAAAAATAGCATACGAAATTTAAATACTTTAACCTGAAACCATGAATGACCTAAAAACAACTCATCTAAATTAAAACAATTCACAATAGGTTAAATAAAATATGTGATATTTGTATCATAATAAATCAACTTCAAACAAGTATAAAATTTATCAAAGGATGTTGACATAGATGAAATAAAAACTATTTGAGAGAAATATCTATTTATATTTTGAAATAATTTACGAGTCAAATAATTTAAAAAAAACATTTAATTTGACAATATTCTTATAAGCTTTTAATGGAATATTCAACGATGTTATAATGGTAGAAAATAGCCACACCCGCCGTATAAATTAAAAAAACATTCTTACCTTGATTTTTTTGAAAAGGCCATAAAATACCTTGTTTGGAAAATGACGGAAATATTACTTTATAAAATTATTATAATAATTCAAAAAATAGTATAAATGACTTTATCCAATAGTCTAGTAATTAGTAAAAATGTTTTGAAATAAATTTTTAAGAAAACACAGATGTTGATTATACAGAAGTCCCAGTAGATACTTATGTAAAAACAACCTCAGATAATAAAGAGATTGTGAAATTAACCCTTACCACGTTGTAATCTATCATGTCATATGACCAAAAGATAATAACCACAAAATCATTCATAAAATTCCATGAATATAAATGGAATCATGATAATATATATTAAATTTAAGTACACAATACACCAAATGCAATAAGTGGCGAACAATGCAAATCTCACGGAATTAAAAGTGAGATAAGAAACCCCTTACCTTGTAATATTCCTTTATCGATGATACATTAACCTCCTGTATAATAGTTACATATTTTTTATTAAATTATACAAGAACCATATACATAATTATGATATCATATATAAACTTCTGATAATGCTTTGTTAAAGATATTTTAGTATTATCGTCGTTTTGGGTGTTAACTGATTTATTTTCCATTATATGCTCTGTTACGTAAGTAAGGTATGTTATGGATGGGATGTTAATTTTTAATATTCAGAATGATATCGAGTCTTTAAACATTATATTTAATCATAAAATGAAAATTATTCTTGAATGGTTACGATGGGGAATTAATCTCATCGCGTTAGTGGAGACGGTAATCCGTACGTATGCACGCTCGACAATATCATTCTTTTGATATTAAAAATGTATATAATTTGATGGTATATAATATATACATAATAATTATCATGTTATATTTATTATTTACATAAATTATACACCATTATTATACCCATCCATATAATAATGTATTCAATAACAACTACACCATGATGTGGAGACGGTAAGCCGTACGTACGCACGTATCGTGACATGTCATTAAAAGGATGGATAGAATAAGGAATATGGTTGTAACATATTTATAATAACATAACAGTATATTGAATTCACTGGTGTTGTTATTTCTTAATGGAAACAACAAGGAAAGAAAAAGTGGAAGAAGAAAATAACTTGAAACTGGTGATGAAATATTTACCCCTTCTTCGTGTTCTTCCGTTTGATTTGATCAAATGGGATCCTAAGGATAGCTTTATAACTAAAGGATGGACTCTAGGGTGAAATAAGGAAAGATGAGAGGATATTTTGGCAGGTTTTTTTCAAGCCAAATGGCTTTGACGGTGTTAATTTAAGAGTAGGGGGAGTGCCCTTTTATTAGAGGGATGAGGGGCACCTTACGAAAAGATTGAAATTAATTTTTTATAATAAAATAATTTTTTCTTTATAATGGCTCAAAATTGATTTATTTCGAAGCTAAAGTGGGTATAGGTCAAAATCCTCTAAACCAATAGGTTTTATACAAGTTTAGGTTACCATTTTATCCTTTTCATTTAGATTTAACACTATGATAAATAATTTATCTTTTACCACATCTTCTTGTATTCTTACATTATATGTTTAATAAACATACTATAAACATCCAAAAGAACCTCAAGTGTTTAATTAATGACATATATAATATTATTTAAGCCCTTTGACCGATCCTTATATTTTTAGGAATAGAATATTAATTATTAATATAATATTTAGTTTAAAAAATATTTTTTTGTCATTTTTGATACTTTTTGCTATTTTATTTTTGTTAAATTCATAACAGAATTATTACATTAAAATAAATTCATTTAATCAACCCTTAACATGTCATATTAAACTATAAAATTAGTGGATTTCATAAAAAGTCTCAAATTACATTTATTTTGATATTTATAATACCAATTATTTTAATATTTCATCAATAAGGTAATTACTACATCATCATTGTGTGATAAATTAAATTAAATTATCTAATGTATAAAGATTATAAATAAAATAAAATTATGTAGGAAATATTTTTAGATTTCTAATTAATATTTATAGTATAATTTATCTTATGTGTTACCCTATATTATAAATGGATTATTTTTTAAACATTACATTTGACACTTTTAACTCATCGTTGAATTAAATAATAATAAATGTCCTAATCTACACCAAGTGGACCTAAATGATCATATTTTATTCCTAAGGTTGTTTTTGGTCGAATTACTCTTATCCAATATAATTAGAACATGTGTAAGGGTAATTATAATATAATTTTTACACTTTATTACCCTATTTACTTTTAACTGTGGTAAATAAACTTCAAAAGTAACTATTCACCAAAAATTATTTTCATCTTATTGAACCAAAATTTATTTACTGAGATTAACCATGTCTCTCAGATTTTTAAAATTCAACTCACAGAAGTGGTAAAATTATGTTTTATAGAAATTTTCAAATGCTCCTAGAAGGTGGGTAAAAGACGGTAAAAGTTTAATAAAATTTTATACATATAATTTTATTATAAAAAAGATTCCAATTAATTAAATTGAACTAATATTTTTATTATATATCTATTTTTTCATAAAATAAATTTAAATAAAATAATTAACTATTAATATAAATTGTGGGATTTAAACAAAAACACAGTGTTTTTCAATAATCATCAAAAACTGAATTTTTTAAGAAAAACACCAAAAATTCACAAAAGCTAATTTTTATATTCCGAATTCAAAAATAAATTATATTTTACTAATTTTTAAAAAATAAGTTTCATGAATTAATTTAAAATTAAATCGCATTGTCAAAACCAAAAGTGTATTTTTATGAAATAATAACTATCAAAATATTGACACTTGTATATGTCCAATTTCATGGTGAAATTACTTAAAATGACAAGAATTGGATTAAATGGTAATAATATAATCTATTTATACTTCAAACAAATTAAAATGTATAATTTATGACTATATATTATTTTTATTAAATAAATTGTTCTCTGTTAAAATATTGTATTATTCACTCTTCACACAAATATGAATGTTATCAGAAAAACACAAAAAAATATATTGGAAAAAAATTATTATGTCCTTATTCTGAATAAAAAGCAAATTCTGTGAAATTGAACATATAAATGTTAAAAAATTAGATTTAAAAAAAGGGTTCTCCATTATAATATGGTAAAATATCATTTTTTTATAAATATTTATTTTATCTGAAAAAAATTAATTTGTTCTTACATTATGCCTAAAAACACATAATATGCATTCTAAAATTATACAGATTATATAATGTTGATAATTTAGTTAACACTATTCATAACTTCTTTTTAATGGGTGGTTTGGTAAGTCATTGTGTGCTTAAACTCGATGTTGCGTGTAGTGAAATTCATTAAATAACTTTGATGAAATAACGTACTATGAAGTTTTGGGGTGTTACATTATTCCCTCCATCAATAAAATGCATCAATGTAATTTGAAAATTTTCATCCAATATAAAAAGTTGAAAATACAGAATACCTTTGTGGGAAAACCCACATCAGAAATTGGGTTAATAATATTTATTCCTAATAAGAGGGAAAGAGAAATAAAAGGGTCACCACCAAATTATGATATCGATTTGGTGAAAATCTGTGGCAATTAGAGAAAAATAATTTTATGAAAAACATATATATTTATAGGGATTGATTGAGGTCATCAATAGAAAAGTAGTGTAAAATTGAGGGCCACAAATCCATCAATCTATGTGGATTTAAAATACGATCAGTTCAAAAAAACATAAGGTATTGGGATAAAAAAATTTTGGTTTTATAATCCCTTCCCTAATGATTAAGAATTAATTTATCCATAGAATAAGAGGAAAAAATATTATATACATATATATACTTGACATTTAGAGTTTCATCATTCAACTAACTCGTACGACAAACTCATCTTTCACTACCAAATATTTCATAAAAATATTTTATTTATCCTAATCGTATAGGGTTCAAAAAATAATGAATTTATAATTCACCGATTAGAAATTTAATAAAGAGAAACTACATTATAAAATCCAGGTCATCATGTAGGCCTATGGTAGGTGATTCACCTTTGTAGCCCTTCGGTTGTGGGTTCATGTCTCACAGCCTTGCTGGACGCGACTGGTTATCACCTGACCTCTGAGTTATCCATTTTATAAAAATCCAACAATAATCATAACAATAGTATCCAATTTCAATCTTAATCCATTACAACCTTTATACTTAACCAAAATACATCTATCCAAACTCAAAGTCCAAAATTTATAATGAAGTTAAACACAATGAAGATCCTTTTTTCAATGGAATAACTTGTGAACACCAACATCATGTATTCTTTTAAAACCTGGTAATGCCCTGAATTACCATAAAAAATTATTGATTACATTCATGCTCCCTTATTCTTTGAAAATACTGGATATATTCCTTATATCCAATATTTTTTAATATTCCAACAATGATGAAATATAAAACTATAAATCATTTACATGTCAAAAATATCAAATATAATTTATCCAAATCAACCATATGTTCTTCCAAAATCACTACCTCATTATCGATACCCTATCAAGGATTACTATTACATAAACCATGTATTTTCCAAATGGTACAACTTACTATTAAGTCACTTTTCTTATAACAATATCATTCCAAATCCTCAAGAAAATAGTACTGCAGTAAAATCCTTATTTATCTCCACAATTCATATAACTTTTATATTATTGATACAACACTCAAATGAAATAATTCTATAATTACAATATTAGAACACTAGTCATTCCTCTTCATCTGAGGTAGTATCATCACTTGATTATTATCCAATAGCATAATTTTTGGTATACACTGATGACTAGGATATTAATTCTCTTAGTGTCTCAACGCCTTGCAGGTAAAGAATATTACATTTGAAACTTTTTTCTTACCCTTGAAATCACGTACATGGTGACCATTTTCTCCACATTTATAACAAACTACCATTCCCTTAAAAAATTTAACAAGGTGATTCATTCTGCATTTATCACCTATGGGAAAATCCTTCATTACCCTCTTCCCTTTATCTATCTTTATCCCTATCATCCTTTTCTTCTCTTTCTTCCCTTCAAAACCATAAGACTCAGATAATTCTTTATTATTTTATTATCACATGATATTATTTCTTATTATGTGTAGAATACATTGGAGACTATTTCTCTTGTCAATGTTGGATTAATACCATGAATGATATGATTCTTCTTACTCGTTGGATCATACGTATTGCTGGAGTTATCATATCTTCTACTGGGTCACATTTCTATATAATGACATACACTGTGTTAGATTATGAATAACAAGGAATAATTCCAAATGTGTAAAATACCTAACATAAATTGAACAATTTATGGATATAATCCATAATAATAAATATATTTTGTTTGAGGTGGTATATACTCATAAAAACATCGTAATTATTTGTAATAAAAGTGATAATTATCCTAAACATATCACCCGGGAGTGTCGTAACCAAAAGTGTTGCAAGGACCATTATTTTACACCAGTTCTCATTCGAGTCTAGTTCAAAGTTGTGTTTTCATGTTTTACCCCTAGGTACATATGACCTAGAGCCGTCTCTACCTGCTCGTATGCAGATAGGGAAGTATTTTATTGTAAAAAACACAAAATATCTACATTACGGAAATTCTAGTATGTTTATCTATACTAATACTCAAAGTCTATCTTAGGGTAATGTGATATAATCAGAGATTATCTAAATCCAGTTTCCAAGGTTATTTATAAACTTCCTCTACTACCAACTGCATTGCCCCGACCCGAGTTACCCAGAGTTGGTGAATTATTACATATAATTGGCATGATTACAATGAATCAAGTACTAAAAGACCAATCTGTTTAGTAATCTTGGATAATATATTGCATAAATGAACAATACATTACAACTTCTAACATACAACAAAAAAATCCTTTGATAATGCCATTATTTCCTTATCTTAACCCTTACTCACAAACATAAAACACTACTTGGGATCCGAGGAAAATAAAACGTATGAAAGGGGTGAGCTCAGATGCTGAGTAAGGGTAAATAATTTAGTGGAACCTATAAACATCTAAAGAAAGATGTGTAAATAAAACAATAGAATTTTAAACATAAACATGAATATATTATGAAAAAAATAAAATAAAATAATTTCATTTAATTTTTGACATGGATATTCTACTAGTCAAATAATAGCATGTAATAACTAATTTCATAATGAGGGAATGTATAGTACTGGACTTTAATTTCTATGTCAAGGCCTCGTGCCACGAACTAGGGGATAACTATAGCTGAACCCCAACCCCGAGAGCCTCTGTAACCAGACGCCAACCCAGTGGGTCTACTATAACCCGACCCCAACTCGGAGGGATTACTTTTACCGGTCCCCAACCCCGAACATACTATTCCAATACATTCATTATAAGAATAGGTTGAAATATAACATGAACATTAATATTAAAACTAGCATACCAAATGTCAATACATTAACCATAAACCATCAATTACTTAATAATAACTCATCCATAGTCAAATATATCAAAAAAAACATAAATACAACATGGGAGATTGTATCATAATAAATTAACTTCAAACAAATGTAAAATTTATCAAAGGATGTTGGAATAGAAGAAATCAAAACTATTTGAGAGAAATATCTCTTTCTATTTTGGAACCATTTAAGAGTCACATAATTATAAAGAAAAATTTTATTTTGAAAATATTGTTATAAGTTTTTAAGGAATGATTTGATGATGTTAAAATGGTTGAAATTATCAACACCCGCCGTATATGTTAAGAAAACATTCTTACCTTAATTTTGTTGAAAAGGTCATAAACTACCTTGTTTGGAAAATGATGGAACTATTTCATTTTAAACATATTATAAAATATCAAAAAAGGATATAAATGACTTTATCCCATAGTATAGTCAATAGTCAAAATGGTTTTAAATACATTTTTAAGAAAACATGGATATGGATGATAAAAAAGTCCCAGTAGATACTTATTTAAAACTACCTCGGATAATAAGAGATTTTCAAATTAACCCTTACCTCATTGTAATCAATAGAGTTATGTGAAAAAAAGTTAATATCCACCAAATAATTCATATAATACCATGAATATAAAGATAATCATGTTAATATTTATCAAATCACACTACACAATACACCACATACAGTAAGTGGCGAACAAATGGAAATCTCAGGGAATTAAAAGTGAGATAAGGAACCCCTTACCTTGTAATTTTCCTTGGTAATGGGTATGTTAACCAAATTTATAATAGTTAAATCATTGTTATTAAATTATACAATAACCATATACATACTTATGATATCATATAATATCTTCTAATAAGGTTTTTTATGATATTTTAGTACTATCGTCATTTTGAGTGTTAACTGATTCATTTTCCTTTATAAGATTTGAAAAGAAAGTAATGTTTATTCTGAGTGCGAAGTTTCTTATTCATATACAGAATGATATCAAGTCTTTAAACATTATTATTAATTATCAAATTAAAATTAGTTATGAATGGTTACTATGGGGAATGAATCTCATTGCGTTCGTGGAGACGGTAATTCATACATACGCACGAGGGACAATATCATTATTCTGATATTAAAATTGAATATAATTTGATGGTATATCAAATATAATGAATTATTATTATGTTATATTTATTATTTAATTCAATTATACATCATTATTATTCTCATCCAAATAGTAATGTATTGAATAACAACTACAACACGACGTGGAGACTGTATTCCGTAAGTACACACGTATGGTGTCATGTCATTCAAAGGATGGACATATTAATGAATATGGTTGTAACATATTTATAATAACATCAAAATATATAGATGATTCTAGAGTTATTATTTTATAATGGAAACAACATGGAATGTATAAATGGAATAAGAAATGAACTTGAATGAGGTGATGAAATATTTACATCTTCTTCGGGTTCTTCCTTCTGATTTGATCAAAATGGATCCTTAGGTTGGTTTTATGACTAAAGTATGGACTCTTTGATGAAGGTAGGACCTTTGAGAGTATATATGGGTATGGTTTGGCTGACCCAAATGTCTTGAAGGTCGAAATGTGAGAGAAGGGGGAGTGCCTTTATATAAGAGGGGTGAGGGACACATTAAGAAAATATTTAAATATTATTTTATAATAAAATCATATTTTGTTTATAATGGCTCAAAATTGATTTATTTAGAATAAAAAGTGGGTATGGGTTGAAATAATCTCAATAAATGGTTTTTAGACAAGTTTAGTTTACCATTTTAGCCTTATCTTTTATATTTAACTCAAGGTTAAATAATTTAACTTTTAGTGTGTCTTATTGTATTCTTACCCTATATAGTAAATAAAAATTCTATAAACATCCAAAAAATCCTCAAGTTGTTTAATAATGTCATATATAATATTATTTAATCCATTAGGATGAACCATTGATTTTAGAAAAAGAATATATATTAATAATATAATATTAATTTTAAAAACTTTTTTCGGTCAATTTTGAAACTATTTTCTATTTTATTCTTGTTAAATTCTTAACATCATTATTACGTCGACAAAAAATCATTTAATCAACCCTTAACAAGTAATAATAACCTATAAAATTAGTGAAATTCATCAAAATTATGAAATTATATTTATTTGGATATTTATAATATGAATTATTTTAATATTTCAATAATAAAGTAATTTCTGCATCATCATTGTGTCATAAACAAATTAACTTATTTAATGTATAAAAATTATAAATAGAATAAAATTATATAGGAAATAATTTTATCTTTCTAATGATAATTTATAGTCTAATTTATTTTTTTGTAACCCTATATTATAAATGGTTTTGTTTTTAAACATTGAATTCAACACTTTTAACTCTTCTTTGAATTACATAATAATAAATGTCTCAATCTAATCCAAGTGGACCTAGAGGATCATATTTTATTACTAAGGTTGTTTTTGGTTGAATTAAACTTATACAATAGAATTAAGACATGTGTTAGGGTAATTGTAATATCATTTTTACCCTTAATTACCCAATTTACTTTTAACTCTGGTAAAATAAAAGTCAAAAGTCACTATTCACAAAAAAATATTTTAATCTTATTGAACCAAATTTTACATACTATGGTTAACCATGTATATTGTATATTTGATATTCAACTCATAGAAGCGGTAAAATTAGGTTTTATACAAAAGTTCAAATGCACCTAGAAGGTGGGTAAAAGACGGTAAAAGTTCAATAAAATTATATACATCCAATTTTATTATAAAAAATATTACAATGAATTACATTCTACTAATGTTTATATTATGTATTTATTTTTACATAAACTAAATTTAAATAAAATAATTAATTATTTAAATAATATGTTGGTTTTTAATAATAACATAATGTTTTTAACTAATCATCAAAAATTGAATGTTTTTAGAAAAATTCTAAAACATCACCTAATATAATTATGATATTTCAAATTCAAAAATTAATTATATTTTACCAATTTAAAAACATATAA
Organism: Viscum album; assembly: GCA_963277665.1. Classification (NCBI taxonomy): domain Eukaryota; kingdom Viridiplantae; phylum Streptophyta; class Magnoliopsida; order Santalales; family Viscaceae; genus Viscum; species Viscum album. Next base: position 652,455,061 of record OY728119.1, read on the forward strand.
GTTTAATTAATTAATTTAAAATGAATTCTAGTTGTCAAAACCAAAAAGCGTATTTTTAAGAAATAATAACTGTCAAATGATTGACTCTTGTTTATGTCCAATTTTAAAGTAAAATTACTTACAATGACCAGCATTGGAATAAATGGAAAAAAGTATAATCAACATATACTTACAAATAATTACAATGTATAATTTAGAACTATAATTTATTTTTATTAAAAAAGTTGTTTTCAGTTAAAATATAGTATTTTTCACTCGTCACCCAAATAGGAAAGTTATTAGAAAAACAACATAAACTTTATTGAAAATAAATTATTATGTCTGGATTCTAAAGAAGATGCTCATTTTCTAAAATTGAATATATAAATGTTTCAAATATTGGATTTAAAAAAATGGTTCTCCATTAAAAGGAAGTGAAATTTTTTTTAAAAAAAAAATCATCTTTTATTTGAAAAAAAATGAATTTATACTTACATTATGTCTAAAATCTCATAATATGGATTAAAAAGTTATAAGGATTATATAAAGTTCAAAATTCAGTTAATATTATTCATAACCACTTTGGAACGGCAAGTTTGGTATGTCGTGGTGCACTTGAACTTGGTGTTGTGTGTAATGCAAGTCATTGAATTACTTTGAAGAAATAACATACTATTAAATCTTGGGGTGTTACAGGTATTGCATGTAACTCACCTGTATCATGACCCTAAGTCACATCCTGAGTAAACTGAGTAGGTAACATCAATAGGTACTATGATTATGGATTCTAATTACCACTTCCTTGACCATCATCTTTCCCTAATCATTCATTTGTATTCCAATTACATGTATGACTTGCTCCCATTGGCTCTACTATGGATTGTGGGGTAGTTTCAGTTCCCCACTCATTAGAAACAGATAGAAATGTCCTAGAGAAGCATTAGATATTCCCTATACTATAGAATCCTATTCAATCAATTAGTCCCTTTAAACACTACAGTTTTGTATGTCTCAACATTTTAAACTAGTAACATATTTGGAAACTATCAGTACGTTTTTTGGACTTCTTCTACATTAATGTGATTCCTCATATTGATTCTTGTGTTTTCTAGAAGAATGACTGGTAGGACTAGGTGTTGAGCCTCTCAAACTCTAAATATCCATATATCAAAAATTACACACTTTAACATGGTCTTTGTTGATAATTTTAGGAATAATAGTCACATTAAAAACATTTTTCAATGATTAGATTATGTATTCCAACCCATCCTCGAATCATCTGGTGGTCATAAGATCATCACCCACTAGATTCAGTGATAACTTATGCATCACAGTAAAGAGAGAAAAATAATCCTTGAGATACATGGTTCCCTACTACTTGTTCATCAGCTCTCTATCCCAGTCATCAGTTAGAGTTTTGTGAAGAAGTAAATGTGAATAATCATTTGTATATCATACCAAATAATATATCTATACTGATCTAACTGGGTTATAAAATCTCACCATGACTTTTATAATTTAATGAGAATATATGAATAATGTTATAACATTCTTTCTAGAGCAATATCTATGTGAAAGAATATAAAATGAATAGCATCGGTCCTAGAAGAATCCAAATGAGGTCCGTCATCCCCCAAGAAAGTGGGAGGATACTACTGTTGGAACTCCAAAATCATGTGTATGATAGTTGTGCAATTTTAAGATACACATTGAATATTTTCCACTATATAGAAGAAAACCTATATAAACTGGGTTTATGTTCTCATATAAGTAAGGAAAAGAGGCACCAAATGGGGCACTATAAGAGGAATCATTGGATGATGAAGGCCCAAAATCACTTATGTATGGTCATCACCACCTTTATAGAGTACAAGTGAAGTACATTATGGTGGAATGAGTCTACAATTACAAACACCTTCCTCATAAGATATTTTAATATTTGAGAGTGGATAGATATTTTTGAAATGTTCATATAAATCCTATTAAAAATATCACACCTCTATGCATTCTTTGAAATATTTGTCCATGTTAATAAAAAACCCATAACCGGACGTAAGAACATATTGGACTCCCAAATACCCCTATTAAGTCCATGTTCCTATTTAGGACTCAATTCTAATAGTAGGGGTTCTAGTATATAATGTTTCATATACAACATTTAGGGGATCAGAGTCATTGCCTTTTAATTGTTATCCCATTTAACATTACCTGTTTTATTTTATTATTTCAATTATGTTTGAGATTGTAATAATATATATATAATACACATATTACTATCTAGAACCATTGTTTATAGAGTCCAACATATGGTATAATAACCTAATTATGATTTCATTATTATTCTATGTAGTAAAAATCCATTTATATTTATTTAGACACTTTAATTATTCCAATTATATTTTTCATGTATGAAATCATAGAACATTTATTAATAAAATATTCATGCACTAACTATATAGGCCAAGAAAATGCATAGTGAAATTAATTTTTTCATAGAATATATTCTATATTATTCCAATAATTATGCTTTTAAATAAAGACCCTCATTTCACTAGGCCAACCTATAAGTAATTTCATTTTATTATACCAATAATAACAAAATCACTAGATATGTTCATCAACCAGTAGTGAAGACGTATCATCCATAAAATGCATATTAAATGATATTATTTTGCCATATTATATTATTTGTATTTCCCAAGTAAATTGGTTAGCTAATTCTGAGAACATCTTGATTGAAGATTTTCATTAATTCATAGTCTCTTCTCTAACAGCCAAATAATAAGAAAATTGGAAACCAAAATGATCTGATACCACTTTGTAACTTATTGACCCTTGATCCACGTAACTCAATCCTTGATGAAGTGTTACACATGGACTCATTAAAGACTCTCCATATTACAAATGATGTTGACTAATAGTGGGGACATAAAGGTATTACAATGGGTATACCATACCCTCATGTTATTGTGTAAAAATGGATATAATAAATTAAAAGATAGTAGCATAATTATAATATAAAAAGTCACTAAATTGACTGGACATGTAACCTATCATAGACTAAGAATATAAAACTAATATAATACTAGAAAAGGCATAAAAACTAAAAAACTAAATAAGTATATCAAAATCCAAGAGGTTGAGTAATATAATATAATTTCATGGCATTCTGATACATGAAAATAAGAAACCTCATATAATCATATAAAAAAAGCTATCCAAATCTAAACAATGAAAAAAGGATATATACTAGTATATTGATCATTATTAGCATCATTACTATATAAATAAATGTATTTCATAGTTGACAATATCAAAATAATAAAATATGCATCAATCAGTATGGCCCTTCCACCCATTATCATTCATTTAATTAATCAATTTAATTTATTCCATCTAAGAACATTGGCTTTATGAAATGAATTAATGATAAATAAAACACATAAATGAATATTTCATGTCAATTCTTATAAATTATAATCAAAGCACAATAGGAGGTTCTTTGGAAATTTGGAAAATATAGATATTAGTGGTAAAAACAATTTACAATCCATGTTGAAAACTTTGAATGTGTTCTAGGCGTTTTTCATTAATATTAATGAGTAAAATTCATTCATCATACACAAAAGAGTTTCCATGGATAATATAGACATCCTAAAAATATTAGTAAGGTCTCTCAAGAGTATAAAAACAGACATACCAATTTATAATTAATGAACTCATTTTTAGATGATGCACGGTAATGGGTGATATGTGGAACAACTACATAGCTATGAAAACTTGTTAATTTTTAGAGAAAATAACTCCACCACCTACATTACATTTGAAGATGACTCGTGATCCCATATCGGCTTCAAATACGAATTAGAGTGGAGGAAAAATAAATAATAGTCCAACACCCTCAAAAAGGTGAATGAGCATGAATTAAACTAAAATAATTTATATGAAGAGAAACCATTGATGGATGAAAAATGATTAGAGATAATATATATATATATCCAATTTTTATAATGACACTGGATTTTGATTAAAGATCTATGAGATACAAAAAATCATTAAATGGGATTTAGAGAAACCCATAGAAGAAGTAGAGTGTAACCTCCCACTGCAATGGGAAGGAGGAAAGAATAAAAGGGGGTTAAGATTTTATTTAATAAAGGGAAAATAGATATTTCACCCACAAAATAGGGGATCACAGTGTGGAACCCATGATTTCCCAAACCATGCACAATACAAGATTACCTCACTATCATAGTATAGACCTAGAATAATTAAGGTTCGCCAATTCCATGACCATGGAAAATGAATAATATAATGTCTTAAGATTCGTGTTGGTTGTGCACTATTGGTCTGATGGTTAAAGGAAAATGGTGTGCACATTCCTCTCAAAATTTTCCTCACATGATTACCCTATATGGTTTGTAATATTTGTGTGGTATCCCTGAAGCACACCTTGATTACCAAATTTTCAGAGATCCGAGATCCAAAAAAAGCATGGACACTTTGGGAATGTTCATTAGGATATAGAACATTTTTAGCATGTATAAATGAATGAAACATCTTAAAAAAAAGTTAGTCTTCCCATTTTGAAGATAAGGGTCATTGAGCTGTAAGTATTACTTGAAGATATGTTATTGAGACATCACATATCGTTATCTTTTGAAGACGATGATTCTTTGTTATGATCGTCAGAGTTATGATGGTGTCATAACACCCGAGTGGTTGGGTTTTATTGGTAATATGTATCCATATTTAATATAATATTATCGTTTTTACTACCACTCATTATAGGGTATTTGTTTATGTATCTACATTTATAGTAATCAAATATCATTGAGCCACATTAGGTTGTACATCATATTCAATAATCAACACACTCTCAGTTGTAGTACACACCAATGTGGTGGCAGTACCCAATCTATTTACCATTATGTTTTTTATGAACCATAGATATAGGATATATGGAGATATAGGTAGACACATAATTTATATCATTATGTAAATATTAAGATTCCTCTCTTTTGGATTGGGTTATCTTTATGATAATATGTAAAATTATTTTTCCTTCTCCATAATTTTTCGTTGGTTTTAGAAGAATAATAATTAGAACATTCCCCATTAAATGGATTCTACCACAAGTTTCATGTCTTATGAAGTCATAATATTGTGAGATATTGACATTGGATGGTATGTTTTTTCTTTAACATAGTATTACTATGTAATGGTGGCCAAAAGTTATTGGTCAATATCGAAGATCTTTAACAGGAACTTATTCATCATCTATTGATTCTTTGGGAACCCCATTATTATAGGTAGGGAATGTACTTTTACACATTCAATCAATGTTTATATTTATATAATTTCACTAGGTCTATAAAAGCATATTTGAAACGTACTAATATCTTATTTGGATATTAAATCCTTTTATCCTACTTGTTTATTATGTATTTTTAGGTGTTCAAATGTATAGATCCCTAAGGATTGGGCCACTGATTTGTGATATATTCATATATTGTTTAATCGAAATTCCCATGTCCTATTATAGGTAGGCTAGGATTGTTACACTATGATTATTGTTATTCTATGTGAGGCCCTGGTTATTTTGTTGGTGATAATCAATGAAAATAATATACGATAATTTATAAATTATTTCATATTATTGATGAATAAAATAAAAATATATGTGTAATATTTGAAAATATCACTATTAATACACTCAAATAATCTATTTAAACATTCATTATTTTGTGTTAAATATGAAAAAATAAGTCTCAGAGAAGTAATGATGATTTTTAAAATGTGATGTGAAAACATTTTTTAAACGATTACATTTAGAAAAGAACGTTAGGAATGGAAAATTGAAAATAATATGGGGACATGGAATATTTTATAATGAATTAAAATGGAGTCTTAACCCTCCATATCATAAATTATTTCTTCCCTAGATTTGATTTAACCACTATTATCCTAAACAATAAAACAATGAAAACATAATTTATATAATATATTAATATATATTAAAATTTATACTCTTCAATTTTATTCATTTGTTATAAATTTCAAACATAGCTATAGATTATTTTCATCAGTGGATGACCATAAATTAGTTTTATTCCAAGGGGTATTGTAATCATTACATTATACCAGATCCTAGTAGATAAAATTTAATCTTTATAATATCATTAAAGTTTCTTGCAATAGATTTTTATATCAATGAATAATATAAAAAAATCATTACATTGTTTTTATAAATATAGTTTTTAAGATGGAATCAGTGATGATCTTTTTTTGGTATTATTTAATAATAACTAACTTTTATATTGATAAGGAATAATATATTAATATATCTACAAAAAATACTAAAATAAAAAATTATAAATTCATTAATTTTTTATATTACTTGTATTTATTTATCCACAGTCATCCATAATATAAATTTATATCATTATTCATACAGGTGGTGAAACCAACATTCAGCAACTCGTTATGGTTGATTGGTGAGTATTCTTAAAAAATAATTATTAAGATATCATCATGTTCCATTTAATTTTTTTATAGTGTTTAATTATATAATAAATAGATAAGGAAAACTATATAATACATTAGTGATGTAATATAGAATATGTGAATTTAGTGAGGTGATAGATTCCACATACACCTAATTGATAGTTTCTTCATATATAGGGGGAAGGGTATGATTTTTTTTATTTTAAATAAATTAATCATGGTTGAAACGACATTTAATTTTGTAAAATAAACTTTTCTATCCTTCCATGTAAGTCATTTATTAAGAATAAAACATGTCGTTCGTAGAGTAGGTAGTCTTCATGTATGCATGATGAAGTATTCATTTCACATATGAAAACTGAGAAAGGTTAGTAATTTTAATTCCATTAACATGAAAACATATCAGTATATAAATAATAATAAATTAATTATGATTTAATTGTTACAAAATGTTTGGATTAGAATTATTGATCAAGGAAATGATTACAGACTGACTAGTACATACAATGATAATTTGAACATTCTACTGAATTACTTCAAAATGGGTGAATATGGAGAACATTTTATGACCATAGACAAAGGGAAGTGGGATTTTATTCTAAAAAATGTAAAATTGGAATATGATTCATGAAAAAGTAAAAATTTTGGGGTATCATTTTAGTAATTGTGATTTTACCATCCCATAAAGGAAATGAGTGATTTTTTTAAATATCTCCTCTTAATAAAAAAGAAAAAAAAATTTCAATGAATTTGTATTGTAAAGTGGGAAATGATGGATATGAGATATTTTTAGACAATAAAAACTTCAAAATATCAATTTTAGAATTTTTTAACATGTTCTATCTCATTTACAAATTGAAAAACTACTGTTATCTTAATTTAATGTTTCCATGGTAACTAAATATTTATCCATAGAAACTTATTTTAATGAATAAAGAGAAAATATCCATCATTAACTAATATGAATATTTGGATTTTTAATATTGAAATTATATAATAAAATGTATTTTAGAAGGGTAGGTAAAAATGATTTTAATATCATCCCAAATAATAATTGGGGTTCACATAGAGAATATAATATAGTAATTCGTCAATTTGGAATCAAATTCAAAATAAATAAATAAATAATATTTTTTAATAATGTTAACATTTCATAATATTCAAATAATAAACATTATATATTTAAATTCAACGATTTTTATTTAAATGAAACATTTTTCATATAAAATACAATTTTGATGAAGAAGTTTTTTGTATTTTTTATATTCCTGCAATGTTTAGGATAATGTTTTAAAAGATATGAAATAGGTAAAAAATAAATTATTCACTATTCACTGTTTCTCAAAATGTAAATTGTTGATGATTTTTATACCCTCTCGTGGATTCGCAATGCTACACCTCATGAGGGGAAGTCCTGTTGCTTGAAAATGATTTTGTACTAGCACATTGCTACTAATAATGATAGAAATGGGGTTCATATTGGATGTTGTGATTTTAGTATGTACGATTTCAATACTTTGATAAAATTGGGTATCCCTATAAAAATCATGCCTTCTATGGGGATGACTGAGGACTCTTAGTTTCCTCCTCTACCTATATGGTTCAAAATTAACATGAATGGAACCTCTAAAAGAATACATATTCCCTCAGGATGTGATTATATTTTTTGGGATCATGAGTAAATGTCATGGGTTTTTATAGATCTTGTGGCGTGGCTTATTCTCTTCAAGTGGAGAATCCTTCAATTATATATTCTATTACATCTAATTAAATGAAAGGTTGGACTAATTATTGGATGGTATATGACTCTTCCTCTCTTATAAAGTCCATCAGAAATGGCGAATTTCATATTTCATGGAGACATTCAACCAAATGTATGTACAAATGAATACCCTTATGAGCCTCGTAAACATTTTCACACATGTCTTCATAGAGGCCAACATGGTTGTAGATGGGATTGCTAACATGGGAGTTGGTGCGACTATCACATGGTGAGATAAGATCCGAGTTTATTTGATTCCTTTTTACAAAAATTATTGTATGATGATCCCAAGATTTATAATTTTTTATTTTATTTTTCATACATAAATACTTTATCATTTTCCTTAAGGGACACTTTTAAAAATCTATTCACACTAAACCTAATATTTTTAAATAATCATTAAAAAATCATCCTAAATAAGTATTAGCATTATTATTTGAAAATTACATTTCATTTCATCAATTTATAAATCAAAAATACTAAATTTAGTCTTTTAAATTAATATAAAATGTTTAAATAAAACACTATTTGGAAATAAACATAACAATTTAAGGTTCATAATATTATTTCATATCAATTTATAATTAAATTAGTGTTAATATATTAGTTAGAACTATTAAATATTATCTAAATCATCATTCAAATGTTACTAATTTAATTTAATAATAAAAATATACAATACATTATAAATAATTATTTTAAAAATATCATGTTTTAATGATTAACTATTTTAATAGGCTTTAATAATTTATTTCTCTAAATCATTATATTTTATGAATTTATTAGTTTAAAAACACATCAATCATAATATATAAATAATAATATTTAATGTAGTAAAATATATGTTGTTATAATAATTAATTTTATTATATAATTATTTAATTGAGGATTTTTTGTCATTATAATTATCATATTTTTATTTATTATCTTATTATATTATTTTAATAAGTGTTTTCGTGGTTCATTTTTTGATAACTGTTTTCATTTCATTTTAAATTCAAAATAAAATTTACTTAAATGAAATCCAAATATAAATTATTATGGTGATAAAATATTTGTTAATGTATGACAATGTTTTTTCAGATAACTAGAAAAAAATTTCCTATATATGGTTCAATTGATGACATGTGTCCATTTTTTCCAAATACAACTGGTCACATAGTATTTTCTGAACTATTATAGTCAGGACTCCATGTCAGTTTCATGGGTGGGAGGTTGGTCTCTTCACACAATTTTATGGTATGCATTCCTACACTTGTATTATTATATATGTTGAAGACATATTTCATTGATCATTACCTTATATTAGATTGTCATAGGTCTCCCCAATCAAAAAATTTATTATTATCTTGTGTTTATGTCAAAATTTTTATATACCAAATGTTCTACATCAATGTGTACAAATATATGTATCATATGATCTTCGTAAATGAAAAGATTTGTATATATTGGATATTCTCCATCGATGGAACCATCTATATAAGTATATGAATTTCAATCACATTTTACTGTTACCCATGGATGCATAGATTTGAAGGTCAATGGGGGTAAAGTTGTATAAATGGGAACTCTATAGTTTATCTAAATCAAAGGATGTTCCATGTGTTTGTGGAGTTTAGATCGGGATTATCAAATTGGATTAGTAAATAACATGGTAAATGGAATTATAAGCCATATGGTGTTATCTTATTTAATGATAAATTTATTACCATTTAATGTCATATGTTCAGGATTGTCACATACAGTATGATATTATAAATTTAAGATGCTTAGGTGGCATATTTATCAGCATTGTTGTTATTGGAATTAAAAATGAGTAAATCATTCTAGTTTAACATGAAGAAAATATTTACCAATGTTGATGGGTTGATCAAATAAGATATATAGCTTATTGAGGAAGGGAGAAACAAAGAATATTTCCAGAATAGGGTCATATGATGATGCACTCGAGAGGAATACGACTCTCTAGATGATGTGTAAAATCCATCATATAGATAGAAATATGTAGGAGAAGATATGATTTATTATGTTTTTTTAACATAAAATTGGATTCGTACATATACCGTTGAAATAAAATTAATAGGACATGTAGTTTTAATTTTTTTTATGGTCTTATTAGAAGACTGTACCATACTATTTATGATCATGCAGTAAGAACACAATTTTTCTTAAAAAAAGATGGGACTAAGAAGTGTGCATCATGATATCATATATAATGGGTGATTGAGTAAGGATAATTAATATATTTATTACCTGGAAATATCCATTATCAATAATCTCCCTCCAAAAAGTGCTACATGTAAATTTTGGAAAATTGAGATATAGAATATGTGGTTGTTTGGTCGTATAACTAATTAGAGTCCATTGATGAATATTGTGTTCAGGATTATATCTAAGGATGAGGCCTATAATTAAATATATATTAGATCGTGAACCTAAGGAAGAGGTCCATTATATAATAATGAATAACAATAATGGAAAAATCAACATTGATCATTAATTCAATGTGTGGAATAAAAGAGATATTTCAATGTAAACCACATTAAAAAATATGAATTTAAAGGTAAATACACATAAATGGAATTACTATAATGATAGTTTGATAAGAATTATACAAAACTATGAGGAATATAACAAATAATGTGATGGGTTTTATCCATAAGAGGAATACCCATACTAGAAATGTTTTTAGGGGTTACACCTAACAGGAGTCCCATGATAAAGGATATGTGGGTGGAATACTCATTCAAAGGAGGCCCATGATGAATGATATAATGGTGAATAAACATATGGAGGAATAAGAATTATGTAGATTTGGGGATGAATCCTATTTAAGATTCCCATATAAAAGATGTGATGGGGATTACACCTATGGAGGAGGCCCATGATAAAATAAATTTTGGGGATTGTACCTATGGGGGAAGACCATAATGAACTTTTTTTCGGAACCAACGCTGAGAGAGGTGGACTAATATGAAATTGTAAATATAAATAAATATAATTATGAAGCTTATGATGAATGAATGAATTTTTAAATTTAATTAACCATGTTAAATATCATAGATGTTGTGATTAATGGTAGTTGAGTGAAATAGGAGATGGTAGATTATCCAAAACATTGTTCAATAAAACGTGGTTGGTGATTACACATGAAAAGGATGTCCATGAAAAATCTATTACCTAAATAAAAATAGATGTGTAAGGGGAATTTAAATTGTGTATGGATATAAAATATTGAAAAACCTTTATAGAATTATTCACATATGGATTCAGCAATTGGTGTAACTTTATAGGATGAGAATAAATCCACAATTCATCCCCGAGTCAGTGTTCCATGATTCTCTAAATAGGTACATGTGTTTAAACTGGGTAACATGAAATTGAACCCCCTAGGGTTCTATATATAGAATAAGTTAAATATTGACCCTATGTTAATCAATGCAATCCATGACCAAAGGGGTGTATGATATGTTTCAAGCCAATGTGTTATATATATTTTTACCTTAGAGGTGGTATTGATCCATCCTATTCAGGAGGTTTACAAAAGTGTATAGAAGATAAAATTATTATTTAGATGATATAGAGAGGTGTTATTGTGAGGAAAACCACTCTGTATGATGGATTGATTCAAAGGGTTCTAATAAATACCATATGGAATCATAATTTTTATATTGGACTTGTTAACAAAAATTTGTTGTGAACAAAGTCTATCCATCAATGAAATTTATCCTTCAAAAATAGATTGTGAGGAGAATACAATGATTGACACTCATAATTTAATTCCTTAATTAAGTACATCTTTTTCATAATGATACGTTTTTTAGGATTTTTATGTTTTATTTTGTTATATTCCATATTTCATGTTTTGGGGTATCCTAATTAAATTAGGGTTTTATGTCAAGGTTGATTTGCATCTTCATATTCCCTAATTATAAATTCTTTAAAAATGATTTTCAACTCATTATTTTATTCTATATATTATATTCATATCCATCTCTTGTTGCACCATCACCAAAAAATAGGTGGACGAATAGTAGTTAGTGAATGAAAAGGGCCCCATTGGGTTTCATTTAATGAAAGGTTCTATACGGTGGTAATGAGTGCTCTCTATAGAACTATGTGTTGGAATAAAAATACCTATATCCATTCCAAAGGATAAAATTCATTGTCTGATTCCTAAAATTCCTTCCTTCATGGGAAAGAAAATATCATATGGGGGAATCTATTCATAACTGTATCAATACACTATATAGATAGCCTACATGTTCCATTTTTTGGGATTCAAATCACATAAGTTGGAGTATTTTAATTTGTTAATTCTATCTATAAATTATAATATCATGTGGGGGAATGAACATCATGAATCTATCGATGTTCTATAATTCCAAACTACAATTTAAAAATATTTTTGATCGAATATCATATGTAGGATTCCATAAAATTATTCCATAATACATCAAATGAAAATATCATATGGGGGAAGGATCATTGTAGACATGAGTTGATGTATTTATATGTGGCCCTAAAAGGGGATTGAGTATTTAATAAATCATGGGGTTTGTTATGTCTAATTACTACACTCTATAACTTTTACATTGATTTTTATAACCATATTCAAAATTTTGTTCAATAACCATATTTATGATTATTTTCTAAAACAATTTAACCATATAGGAATAATCAATTTCCACCCATCGGAATCAGGTGTCATAGATAAGAAGAGGAGATTATTTTAAGGATGAAATTTATCTGATTTTTTATTTTGTGTGTGTAATGGAGTACTATAATGGGATTATATACCATTTTAAAATGTTTTATTTATTTTTATTTTTTTATAAAATTATTGATGTCATTCATAGTTGGATAACAGTTCACAACCTAACCAAATCAGAGACTCTATTCATATACATCAATCTATTTTTTTCATTATTTTTGGGACACTATTTATTTTTGATACCTTACTTAAATATAATATATTGATTCCCAATGGAACCCCCCTCAATAAATAATACCAATCTCATCTATATGTATTACAATACTTATAGATACTAGCGGGTTTTGTGATTGGTGTAGTTCATATAATGGTGTGAGTGATTATTTACATAATAATATTTTTAATATTTTAATATAATCCAATAGTTTTGGAATCACATCATCCTTTGTGTTTCTTGTGAAATTGGATTGTGTGTCAATAAACTAGTATTATTTGATAACTCTAGCTAAAATAATGTATTTTATTTTCAAAAATCTTGAGGATGACCCTCAATACTACAGTATTCCTCAAAAAACGACTACTAAGAATATTATTACACTAGAATAACAGAATTAAAAAATATCATACAAATTTACTCTATTTGGATAAGGGTTGCATGATAATGTTCTGATTCTAAATAATACTCATGACTCTTTATTTGACTAAATCATTTTTCCCAAAATTTCATCCAAGCCAAAATATTTACTAGGGTTTTGTTAGATGTGGATCCATGTATTTAAATATCAATTCTACTAAATTTATTTATATCGACCTGTAATATATATCCACTATTCCATCAACATATTTTTCATGATCACCAACATGTTTTCATCCATTTAAATTTAAATTAAATTATACTATTGATCCTAATGTTGGGCATAAACTATAGTTATAAGATTATGATGAGTGGGAATAGATTTTCTCAATATCGAAAAGAAATATGAAATTACTTTAGTGTCCATAATTAGTTAGATTATTCCATGAATCATGGAAACCATGGTTTATAATTTAACAAACCCCTATTATTTTAACTCAGATTATAATTAATTGGTGATCAACTGCTACCATAGTTTATCTACCACATTATGAGTTCAAGATTTACATGTCCTTCATTTATCAATTTGGTGGAATCCCAATCATTTGTGGATCTGTATGGTGATTAAAATCCCAATAATAACACATGGTTTGACAAAAATAACTTCATTACTCCAAAAATATATTTTCTTATGATGATATATAAATCATTTACAAATTCTCTATATACTTATTTAATTATCACCTTTGGTGAATGGGTGATGATATTTTTGAAACCAAATATGTTATGTCCAAATGTCAAGTACATTTGGAAATGTATAACTCAATATTATCTATATATCAATGTATTGTACTGGGATATACTATATAACAACATGAGATTTGGTGACATGTTTTTTTAATCATGTAATATTTTTTATATTTTTTATTTCACGAAATACTAAAAATGGATTAGTTTTTATACTAAATCACTATGTTTGGCTTGTGTTATATGCAAAACGATTCTCATGAAATATAGTCAACATAATTTTTAACATACTCTACATATAACATCAAGGTTAGCATACATTATATTCCAGATTGACTTTCCTTAATGGCTAGCGTAACACACAAGATGAAGTGTTACCAAACTATAATATATTACTAAGTATATTATTAATTATTATAATTAGATAAAACATATCAGTTAAGTTTATTGTTATGAATAATAATAACTATATTATGAAAATATGTGGTTGACACAATAAAAATATTAAATCATATATTTACAATTAATGAGAAATGAAAATTGAAACCAATTGTATATAATGGGAAATATTAATATTTGTACAGTCACAAAGCTATTTTAATGTAATAAACTACAACAATTTAAATTTTGTTGTGATATTAATCTAATATATATATTATATGTTGAAAAAAATAATTTCGATATTCATACAATATATTTGATATGCATAAGATAAGAATAAACCCAATTTTCTAATTAAAACCTATATTTTTTATTAAGGCACATTCACAACCTTTTATTGGAGAAAACATTTTAAACAATTTTTTTGGGGATTTTATTGATTTAATTTGCAGAAATAAACTTCAGCATGGAAATTTGATCATTATACTGATGTTCGGTTTATTTGTTTTATTTTTCTTGGATGTTTTATTTTTTTAATGAATAGTTAAAAATACAGAATTTTAGTTCAAAACTGCTTTTTCATTTCATTATTTATAAAGATAAATTTTATTTTTGACTGGTATGAAATTATTATTCTATATAATTTTTATAAAGCAACCAAATTTTGGTTATTTTAATCAATTTTACTATTAAATTGAATATAAATACAGAACTATATTTTGAACGTTTGTACTTTAAAACCCTGCATTGTCTACCCATCTACAAGATTATATTTAAGTAAATTAAGGCCATATTTGTGACTGGAATTTAGAAAAATAGCCTCCATATTTGGAATTAGATTAATATATAATTTATAATAAGGTAAAAATATATTTTTACCTAAAATATCAGTGAAATTAATTGAAATTAGTTACATCGATTAAGGTACAATTATGATTAAATAAGGATAAAACCTTAAACGTAATGGCCTAAATTTCCTAGACCACATCACAAAATGAATCATGATTCCATATATTAAACATATAATAAATTGGATCTACTTTAGGTAATTATTGGTTCCACATTCCATTGAAAAGATGTGGGTGAAATTCTCTTTCCCAAAATATACATGATTTCCATCCTCGTCCACTATAATAGGTCTCCTCTCCTCTAACTTCTTCACGTTTTTGAAAAAACATTTTATTGGAAAAGATATAAATAATTACCCCATAAAAATAATTCCACTCATCTTATAATCCTCCCCTTGGGGTGAAATAAATACATGGAAGCCCTTTGGGGAAAATCAAAAGGAGCTTCCCGAAAAAGTGAAATATTCATCTATAAGTTATTATATTTTATTTCTCTTATAAATAGCCTAAAATATTTTTATTATATGATTATTTAAAAAAAAATTAGTATTTTAGAAATACTAATGTAGTGTTACCCTATTGTTTATACTAACACGTATACACACTTCCATCTAATTGGTAATGAACAAAATGTTCGGGCTTACAACGAACTACTTCCTCACAAAATGACGATTGTTCCTTTTTACATTACTGACACTCATAGAGGAAATTATGATGGAAAATATATTTTTATTTAGTATATATGATACTTATATTTTATTTCTTGTTATTTAATTTTAATTTATAACATACCATTATACTTTCCATCTGGTGTAAATATGATAATTTCTTTTCAGGTAGTGTGGACTACCGCCCCCTCAATACAATGTGAATCATTTACAAACTTAATGGAATGTATTAAGGAACTGTGTAGTAAAAATATATTAAATTTATTAGAAAATAATTAAAATTTATCATCAATATTAATATTTAAACATATATTTATTTTTTATTCTTTTTTTCAGAATTAACATAAAATAGAGACATGATTCATGAGTACGCACAACTTATCATCTCCAATAATGATGTATTACATTTCATACATCAATATTCCATATATAATGATTATACACATATATTTCATATAAATAATAGTTATATCAGGGTTTTATTTATGTAAATCATGATATATGTATACATTTCAATGATATAACAATTTTGATACAATCAAAAAACAAAGTGAATATTACCTAGAGCGCAACCTTAACATGACATTGTAAAAAAGTGGGTAATATAATGTCATATAAAATCCATACATGGAATTAGGTATAAAACTTTTATTTTGTATAAGAGTTATAATAAAAATACATTTATTATATAGTTGGATTGAAAGACTTCATAGAAATTCAAATCACAAGGTAAGGGAATTTTATCTCACTTTTTTACTTTCATAAGTTACATGCTTTATTCACCACCCATTACTTTTGGGTCGTGTGTATACTGAACAAATATTTTTTATATTATTCTTATAAATAAATTTATTTATATTTAAATATCCATTATATGATATTTATTTCATGGGTCTAATTTTTCAAGTGTTAACAAATTTGTAAAAATAAATTGTCCCAATTTTCCTTCTTTGACACACATTTTTTGTTATTCTCCTTCATTTTCTTGGTGTATATACATCCATTTGACATGTTATATCATGAATGTCATTATTTTCATTGTATTTTTATGATTAATGTACTTCCATTTTCATACATGCAGAGTACGATCCTAGGTAACCATGTGGTAATATTTTTTTGAAAAAACCATATAACATTTTCAGATTGTTAATGATTATGCTTCCTGTGATGGTTCAAATAATCCATATCTCTTGAATACTCGTGGGATTCATTAAACAATATTTAATAATGACATATCCTTTTATTATAATTAATTACCACTACTTTGTACATATGTTAATTATGAAAATGGTTTTTTGAAAAAACATAGTTGTATTTCTCTCTACGTTCAGAAATATGTTTTATTTCAAAAACCGTGTTTTAAAAAATGTTTTCATACCTGATTTCAAATGATATGTGAATATAGTTTCCAAGGGAAATGTATTTTGAGAATATTTTATTTTTAATTTTTTTTTCAATGTTATTTTCAAAAAAATGGTTTTCATATCGTTTTTTATGTCTCTCTAAATGTTCTCAATTTATTTTCAAACAACTCGTTTTTAATATGTTTTATATGATTATTTATAATTATTCCATGTGTTTTCAGTGAAAGAAGTTTTTTACTTTTTTTGAAAATTAGTTTATAAATTTTTATGGAAAATATTTATCAAACAAGGTCATGAATTCTTTATAAGTTTTCTTGGTATTTCATAAGAAAATGACATTCAAATGGTTTTATCTATTAAAAATAATTTTATAAAAAATAAATGATATTTTAATCAATAAATGATTATAGAATATATTTCAAAATAAATTCCATACAATTTGACACTTTTTTATTTTACTCATTCCATTCTAAGAAATAATCTAATGTTTTTATTTATATTATTTATTGAACGGTTTTGGTTTTGTGGGAATGATTATTATGACACCCATTTATATTACAATATTCAAATGGATTTGAATACCGTTTCTTTTCGTGGGATATGACTTAATGAAATCATTAGGAAACTTATCTATTATACATAGGTTATGATGTGATTAAATGATAATGATACCCTTTTAATTTCTAAAAATATGATTCTTTTCTATGAAACCCAACACATTTTATGGGTCATGATATGATAAATGTTTTATTATTCTATAGAACATGTATGTATGATTTTATTATGTGAGAAGTGGGAACTATATCTCTATCCAATGCATTGGGTAATTAAAAATGGTATATGATCTTAAAGGTTCCATTGGTTATATCCCAAGACTGAAAAATTAAGGTATATGTGTTGAATCCCAAGAATGAAAAATGAATGTGCATGGGTTATAGCCCTAGGATGAAAGTAATAGGGTGCGTGGGTTGTGGCCCAATCCTGAAAATAATAGGGTACATTGGTTATTATGCAACAACTCAAGTAGTTATGTGGGTTTTTAGCCCAAGCCCGATGAAGGTAGATGATTCAATGCCCAAGCATACCATGTTCTGAAGGACGTGGTAGGTAGCTTTAAAATCATATTTTCTACGTTTATGTGTATTCTATAATTACATTTCATAGATGTAAGATATTATTTTACGGAATATGACCATGATTACCTTATGATTGAAGACTAATGAACTACTGGTCATTATACCCTTATTTATGTTTATGAACTTCCATATAAAGGGTATGATCTTGTAATGTAATGATCACTTTCTCATACCAATTTTTTTTGTTTATGATAACATATCATTAATTTTTACCCTTATTGGGAGTCTTAGATCACCCCAATTTAGGTTTTATTCCCTATTTCATGAAGATATATTTTATGTAATTTATGTCTAAGAGGGGTTCTATAATT
Source organism: Viscum album (assembly GCA_963277665.1). NCBI lineage: Eukaryota > Viridiplantae > Streptophyta > Magnoliopsida > Santalales > Viscaceae > Viscum > Viscum album. The sequence goes on from OY728119.1 coordinate 652,474,052, forward strand.
GGAGGACCTATTAGTACATAATATAGCTCACCCATGTACATTTTTTTATGTTTACATGTTTCCAAAGGTACTATCCTAATATGATATTTCTGCATTTTTTTGTATAATGTTCTATCTATTCTATAAATGTAATGCAATTTCTATTTACATTATGACTGTGTCATTATAGTTGGTTTACTTGTGATGTTTTAGTTAAAAATCGGAAATTAAGATGAGAAAACCATAGTGATATCCATAAGGTCCGATCTAAGGATAAACCTAAGGATAAGTAAAAGTATTAGAGAATGTCCCAGAATTTTTTGTAGAGGTTAGATTAAGTGTATTCTTATAAATACATCATTTTATAGATAGTACAAGTGGATGTGTCTCTGAAAATGATATAACTAGTGGTAACAACTCCCAAAAGATGTCCAAGGATTAACTTAGGGTAATCTAGTACATGACAGTGGGATTTGTTACACACATCATTTGATAATCTCAGGGTATATGATTTGGTAATTCACGAACTCTCCACAAACTTTCATGAAGGATTTAAACAGAATTTGCCTATAATTAACTCCATATAAACATTAGGTGTCATATTTTAAGGTATGTGTCATAATTTAGACATTATATATATATATATTATTTTTGTTATTATGTGATCTTCACTATTAAAATTGTTTCTTACATAATTATTTTTATTTTTTGTGATTGCAGGGAAATATATAGATCTAGATTAATATTGAATCTGATGTAAAAACTATTGATGAACATTCAAATTAGATGATCACTGGAGTGAAGGTTATTGTGATCATGCCTTGTCAGTTTTTAGGGAACAAGATCACCAACATGTTTTTTAATCAACTATCAGATTCACCAAGGAAGACAATAAAGGAGTTTTCTAAGAGTTAAAATAATAGACATGATGGATGAAATCAGATCCAGTTTACTTTTTTTCTTTAATGATTAATGAATCTACTAAGTTAATGTCATATAGGAATAATATGGTGTTTTGAATGTGGAAAAGAAGGACACAAATCATTTAACTGCAACAAAAAAATGAAGGGTTCATATAATGATATCTATGACAATATTGTACTCTCTAAGACATCATAAATGGTAAAATACATTATGTGCAGAATGAATGGAAATTATAAAAATCAATTTCCTAATGGGTAAGCACTGGATGATATCCATTATGTTGGTTTGAGTTATGGTTTTATTGCCACAGATGATGATAACATATATGAAATATGAAAGGAAAGATTTAATAAATAAAAGCATGAGGAATCCTTATTATAAATTATTAATGAATTGGAATAATCAAATATTTTATTTATTTTGATTAAAAATCATGTTATATAAATGGTGAAATATAAAAGGAATGTTTTTATATAAGTATTAACAAGTTTATGTCGAATTTTTCTGATGGACTAGAAAAGTGATTTAATGACAAGGTGATATTTTAACTAATGGATGATAACACTTAATACATTCCTTATTTTATGGTAATTTTGTTTTTATAAAGATATTTTGGATATGAAAATGTAAATTAGATTTTATTTATAAACTCATAAGCAGTAATGTATTTGTTGACAATGTATTCTATGGTTTCTTGGATTAAATTTACATCTTCCGAGATTTAAAGAATATGTCCAGAAACATTTAGATTAAAGAATCATGTATGTTTTAATGAAGTATATATTATAATTCAGTATATTACCATATTTCATGGGAATATATGATGAGGGTATAAACATGTTCAGAATGTGACCATAGAAAAATAACTTCTGACAAATCGAGGACGATGTTTAAGATTATTTTTTGAACATCTTTATTTTTTTTATTTTCATATTTGAAAAGTGTAATATTGTTAACCATTAATGAAATGTTTAATATAAAATGAGATGAATTAATTATGCATTAAGGTTATTGAAAATCATATTTTAATGGATATTTAGTGATTAATCTCAGTTCAAGGATGTTCACAATTAATTGGAGATTATGTTACTGAGATTTTAGAAAAGGCCATCATGTATGATGGGTGAAAAACTATCATGAATGGAAAGGCCATGGATCTTGATCCGATGACCAAAGGATGATAGGGTTTTCACAACTACCACTGCCTTACGTGATGTCCCGGTTAATGTATATATTGTTTTGATAAATAAATATTAATTATGAATCAATATTAATAATTTTTATGTTAATCGATTAATGAATATTAATTTTTAAGAATATTAAGATACAAATAGCTATACATTTCATTAATTTATGGGACTTAAGATCCACTAAATGTTTCAATTAGGGGGGGATTATTAATTTTAATTTATATAAATTCATTACATAAGGTAATGAATGAATTGGAAATTTATCAAAGAGAAACCAAAGAATGAAATATTTTAAATGAAATAAAAAAGAAGTACTAAACGTTATGAAAATGATCATGAAAATTGGATTTTTTCTAATACCTTAATTATGCTGACTATATCTCATTTTAAATCATCATAGATTTCTGAATTTTAGTCTGACAACATTTCATTATTCATACACATATTTTTGATTGATGACTTAAATCACCCACTACGAATATATCTGATTTTCGTCTAAGTCCACGTTTTCACATAAATCTTATGTTTACCTATGTGGAAAACTAGTTATATGTTATTTTTTTCTAATCATTTTGATTACAAATTTTCCTTTTAAAAGGATGTTTTAGGATAAATTTTTACGATCTGGGTTTCAATGAATGTAAAATAAAAGTATTAAACATTTTATAACCCAAATGAATTTGAAAGTAAAAAATCATTTTAATGGGGGTATAATGTAACATTATTATATGTGGAGAATCATTTTTTTTCAATTTGTTTTTTGATATTATTCATTTTACACAATGCTGAAAATAAATTAGTTTTTATATTAAAGAACTATGTTTGGCTTTTATTATACTCAACAAAAATTTATCATGAACTACACACAACCTAAAATTTAACATGATTTACATTGAAGAGTGATGTTACTATACATTAGACTTAATATTGACTTTCCATGATGGCTTGCATAACACACAAGACAATGTGAAACCTAACTATAATATATTATTAAAAATATTATAATATAATATAAAGAGACATATCATTTCCATTAAGTTCATGGATATGAATATTATTAACTATCATCTAAATATATATTGTTAATTGAAATATAATATGAATTAATAGTTTACCAAATAATTTAAATGAATATTTAAATGAATAAATATGATGGAAAATATTATTATTTTGGTGGTTACAAAGATGTTTTACCATAATAAATTAAATTAATTTAAATTATTTATTGACTTTAATTATATATATATATTGTATAATAAATAAAATATTTTTGATATTAATACAATATATTAAATAGACATATCATAAAAAGAAATATAATATTATGCTTAAATATATATAATTTTTATTAAGGCATGTTTAGCACCTTTTAATAGAGACCCCATTTTAAATCCAATGTTAGGTACATATATAGATTTTACATCACAACATAAAATCCGTATTTTAAATTGCAACATAAGAAATATGTTATGGTAAATTAGTTTTATTTTTATTTGATGTTTTGTTTTTTAATGAAGAATGACAAATACATAATTTTATTTTAAAGCTCTGTTTTCATCTAATTTCCTTATAAAGTTAATTAAATTTTAATTTTTTAAAAATTTCAAATATATAATATGATTTTAAATCAACCGAATTGTTTTCCATTTAATCAATTTCTCATTTAAATTGAATATAAAAATGTATAAAACCTATGACCATTTTTAGTTTAAAACCCAGCATTTTCGACCTGACATGGGGATTAAATTATATTTTATTTCCCCTTAATAAGGGATTATAATTTGGAAAATGGATTCCATACTTTTAATAAGAGAAATTAATAATGTATAATTAGTTAAACTATGTTTTTGAGGAAAAATATTAGTGAATGTAACCAAAATTAATTACACCGATTAAGGTAAAATTAAGCTTAACTGAAGACTAATCCTTAAACCTAAGGGCCTAAATGACTTAGAAACTAGTCCAAAATGAATTTTATGGAAATATATGAAAAATTTAACCACTTTTATACAGTACATTCTATTATAAGATCCAATTTCATTTTTAAAAAAATTATGTGACATTCCCTTCCCCAAACATTACAACAGTTCCACCATCCTTGACTATAAAAATGACTTCATTCATAACAATTATTCTCAAAATTCAACCCACAAGGGATTGAAAAATATCCACAATAAAATATCATAAAAATGTCCCATAATTCTATAATCCTCCCCTGTAAAGACATGAATATTCTATGGAAATGTTTTTCTTAAATACATGGTAATTTTACAGGTCCGCAAAAATTGACGGCGCATGATTCTGAGACCCGGTGTGCCCAGAATGAATTTATGATGTTTTTTTCAGTTACGTTCATAAACGTACAAGTGGGTTTTTATAAAGTTTGAAACAGTGCTTGGAATTGAAATCTGAGGACACCGTTGAACTCGTAGTGTTGGTATTCACTTAAGGACACTTTCACTTCGATGGCAGTGGGTCGAGAATAAAAGTTTGTTTTTGGGATTACATGGAAAATTAAAAAATAAAGTGAGCTTCAATTTTTTTTATTTAAGCCACCATGTGGCTGTTTGGAGGTGTTTCTCACAGGGTCAATAACCTCTTTCTGGAGGTTGGATGTTGGGACCACCAGGCCATAACATCTCATGAGAGGTTATGGTGGTGGGGACCACCACACCTCAACATCCAATGTGGAGTTAATGTGGTGGGGACCACCCGAGACCACATAACCTCCCAATTTGAATAATACGGGTGGGGACCACCTGACCCATAATAACGGTAAGAGAGAAAAATCTCTCAACTCCCCTAACTAATGAAGGGGAGCCCCTTGAAATCCTCTACAATTTATGGTGCCACCACCTCCCCTTTTATTATTTGAGGAAACACATAATTTATTATGCCAAATCCTACCAATTAATTAATTGATCTATCTCTTTTACTTAAAAGCTAAAATTTTAATTTTAAACCTAATAATCTAAAATAATAGACAACCTATTATTTAGAGGGTATATTTATTAACTTTTGGCATTTGGTTGGAGTATTGGGGAGTGGTGGGCTTGGGAGAATTAGAATTCTCCAACAAAGAAACCCATCTCCCAACGAAGAATGAAGAAGGCGTTATTCCAATGAAGAATGTCGGCAAGGAGCATATTCGACTTCCTCCTCGGAGGAAACCAACATGGGATGTCTTCGATGAACAAAATCCCTCCTCATCCTCATCAATGAACCGACAAACGAGCTCAAGATTGAAAGTGTGTAACAGACACAGTGAATGACGATCTCCTTTGTCTTCTTCCCTGCGACTCCGTCGATGAACAACGATCAAGGTAGGGGTTAATTTGAGTAATATTACCTTCATTATTCTCTTTTTCAGTTGGAAATTAATCTTTTCGGAGGTTGTGAAACAATTGAATTTCGTCTTTCTTAATTCATGATGATCCAAATATTACCACTCTTAACGCGGAGGGTGTGGGCCAAACCAACATGGCCCGACCCCTCTGTCGTTCTTGTTTGTGATGATATTAGGTAAGTAGAAGTAATCACTAAGTGAAATTGAAGGTGGCGAATGTAATAGGCAAAGGCCGCACTTCCCGCGGCCTCCGCGACCTGCGCTGCATCTCGGCCATACTGCACTCTAGGCCAAACCGCGACCCTCCGATGGAGCCGCCCTGGCTACTCCGTCTGCCGAATGAACCGGCCGAGCCACCCTGGCCCGCACCACCTCCGTCATCCCCAGCCATCGCTAGCCTATCCGCGCCGCCCATATCCTGGCCGCCTATGGCCTTCCGCGCGCCCCGTCAGAACCCTACCGGCCCGAGCCGCACGGTAACGTGCCTACTCGGCCACGTCCCGTCCACCCGCAGGCCTACCCGACCACCTCCCGGCCTCCTGTGGGCTCACCTGTAGGCCTTCCTGGTTGCATCCTGGCTCCCAACCACCTGGCATCCTGAGTTGGACCATTTCCACTCTTGTGACGCCCTATCCGAACCATCTCGGCCTCACCCTTAAAGTCGAGTCGCGGTTGGTTGCACCCTTGTTGTGCTCCGGGCCGAACTGGCCCCGAGCCCAGACAATACCACCCACACGAACGGTAGGGCCCAGTGGGCCGAGCCTAACATAACAGGCTGGCATGCCCAATGGGTTGGGCCAGACCGAACAGGTCTGATCGGGTAGACCCAGACACGGTCGGCCCAGACTGGGTCGGACCGGACCCAGGCCCACTACAAACCCTTTACTTTCTTTTTCCATATCTTTGGCTCCATATGACCATTTTCTTAACCGTTAGTAGCACTGTTATTATACGAGCGTGACAGTCCCTTTGAGTTTACCACATTAGAGATTGGGGTAATGTTGAGATACAGTCAGGTAGGATCGTGCACGAATCCAACCGGGCCCCCGGTATTAAAAGGCTAATAACTCACAGATCGGGCGTCAGATTGAGGCGTCGCCTATTGCGTTGAGAACCCTATGACGTGGCGGACCTTTGAGATAAATCTACTTGAATCTTAATGACATTTAGTGTATCTACTTTTAGCTCATGGAGCGGATCCTACCTGAGACGAGCAAGCATAGTGTGAAGAACTAGTAGCTGGATGAGACCTGATGACTGTTGACCGATTGGACTCAGAGTGATTCGACTAGCCCAGTTGGAAGCACCTTGGTATCGCGATAGAGCCACAGTGGGTAGCGCCTTGGTGCCATAGTAGACCCGTGGTACTCGACAGGAGGAGTACCTTAGCAAGTTACGAGGGGGAGCCCCTTGGTGACGTGGCAGACCCAGAGTGGGGAGCGCCTTGGTGACGCAGCAGACCCCCGGTACTCGATAGGAGGAGTTCCTCAGCTGTCCGTGTTTAGTGGGAAGCACCTTGGTGACACGGCGTGCCCACCATACTCGATAGAGGGGGAGTTCTCCAGCTGCCGAGGTTTATAAAGTTTAACTGGGGATGTTACTTGATACTACCCCTAGAATAAAATCCTATTTTCAGCTGAGTGAGAAACTTTTGTGTTTACCTCGTGATTGGGATAAATAACTTGATAACTTATTTATATGTATGGGGATATACCTAAGTGGGGTTATCTGTGGATTTAATTCTTGTGGTTTATCCTAGTTGGATTTTTTGAGACTTCAAGGTCTCGAGGACCCTACTGAGTATTGTTATACTCACCCCTGCATGGGCTATTCCCACACCTGGTTGTTTTGGTTGCAGACGACGGAAATCACTGACTAAGGCTGAGAGTACTAGGACTGGACGGTACCTGTAGGTGGACCATACGACGTGTCGGTACATGGAGGAGACCGATAGACATGGAGTGCTGAGGAGGCTATCTATACCTACCCTTCATGTAGGATCTTTGGTGGACGATCTAGGAGCTTCTTTTCACCTATCAGTTGTTTTTTCTTTCTTAGTAGTACTTGCACATTACAGTTGGGATTGTATTTCTGTCCCCTTCACTTTTCATTACTCTCTTGTTATACAGTTTTACATAGTTTTTTGTATCCAACTGTGTGCTCTATTGTGTGTCTTTACATTAATAAAAGAAATTCCCTCCCAGATTTATAGAATTACTCCTTTGGTGTTAGTCACCAGTCGCTGGCCTATGGAAGGTGGGATTGGGGTAGTCACGACACAGGCCCTGGGGGACAGTTCATGACAAATTGGTATCATAGGAGTTAGTTATACCATAGAAATTAGGACTCTGATATTTTCTGTGAAGCAATAATGTTAAGGGTAATGAGTGTGGTTTTCAGTTCAAGGAGTCCATTGTTGGTGCCTTGACTGACGTATCCATTCAACAGGACCCTAACTACTAATTTCCGACTCAGTGCACGAAAACACTTATTGCGTGTGTTTTTTCATAAGTTTTCATTAAGTCAGCTCAACCAGGTCAGCTCACCAGGTATAATATATGACCATGTCACATCTATTTCATATAGGATGCCTCCCTATGGATGACCAGTTGGAGCCCTAGTTTTGTACACACAGATATCCCACCGAGCGACGATGCCTTGATGCAGGGCCCTCTTCCAGCAGAGGCACCAGTGGTACCACTACCTAATGATCCACCAATTCCACCAGCACCATCTATAAATGATACAGTAAAATTGAGTGCATTCCACGAGTTCCAGTGATAGAGGCCTCCAATTTTCAAAGGAGAGACGGACCTGAAGTCAGCTGAGCATTTGCTGGAGGCTGTGGTGAGAGTCTTCATACTGGTAGGGACACCACCTGACCTTGTGCTGATCATTTTCATGAGTCTCCTTCAGGTAGTAGCAGGAAGTTGGGGGATCCTAATTCTCCAGGTGCATGACGAGGCGACACTACTCTAGGAGGACTTTGAGAGTCTATTTTGGGCAGAGATTGTCCCAACCACCCTACGTGCAGTGCAGATACAATAGCTTCTACACCTACAACAGTGCAACATGACAATGTCACAGTATTGAGAGAGGTTCACCGACCTCTCACATTAATCCACAGATATGGTACGAGACAAATTATTCAGGTCCCGGACGTTCGATAAGGGGCCTAGGAAAGAGTTCAAGGCTTCTATGATCTCCCTCAGCATCCCGACGTAGGAAGGGGTGTAGGAGCGAGCCCTATTAGTGGAGCGTTTCCTTGCTGAGCAATCTACAGCAGTGAGACCCACCACTAGTCGACATGCTACATAGTCTTCTAAAGCTGGTAATAGACATATGTCGAAGTGGTCTAAGAGGACCAGACCCACGGGTGGACGACCTCAAGACTCAGGATCGGTTGTACGGGGAACCCGCGGTAGAGACATACATGCCATGAGTGGGCAGTGTTTCACATGTGGCGGGTAGGGTCACATGGCTCGTGACTATCCGACCCTATATTTGGATGATCAACAGAAGGTCGAAGGACAACCAAAATAGAGATAGTGAATTGACAGAGGCAGTCCACACGGAGTAGGCGAACGTGGCAGAGGAGCTGGTTGTGCAGCAGGCAGAGGATGACGTTTCGAGGTGTTACCACCACCACCACCACTAGGAGGTCCACCCCGACCGCAGGGAGTAGGTGGACAGGAGAGAGCTCATCTCCAGGCAACTGAGGCTTACGATCTTGGCACTCCGGAGATGATTCGAGGTACTGTATGTGTCTATTCCACCTTAGCTGCAATTCTTATAGACATAGGTGACAGTCACTCTTTCATTTCAACTACCCTTGTTCAAAGCTCAGAGATTCCAAAAAAGCCATTGGATCGATCTTTAGGGCTAGTGAATCCTACGGGAATAGACTTGATGATTACTCACTAGTTTCGGTAGAGTGATCTTACTCTATGAAGGGAGAACTTCAGCAGGAATCTCCTAGTAGCTGTGTCGTGGCCTTACGACATCATCTTTGGTATGGACGGGTTATCTACAGTCCTTGCTCAGATTGAATATATTAGGTGCAAATTGTGGTGTGTCATCATGGATGGGACCATGTTTACCTTCACCGACATGAAGGGAGCCTTTACAAAACTGGATGGACTTATTCGGAGGAGGTTTCAGCCGATCACTAATCAGTTGGCCTACCTTAACCTCAGAGGAGTTGATGTGGAGAGTCTGAGCTATCCTGTAGTGGTGGACCAGTACACATTTGTTTTACCTGACAATGTTCCAGGACTACCACCTCATAGAGAGGTGGACTTCTACATTGACCTATACCCTGGGATGACACCGATATATACACCAGCATATCGGAAGGCTCCCGTAGAGATTTGCGAGCTGCGAGTACGACTAGAGGACTTGTAGGAGAAAGGAATCATGTGACCCAGTGTTTCTCCCTAGGCAGCTCTTATTCTGTTTTCTAAGAAGGCGGATGAGAGCGTGAGGTTTTGTGTCGACTACCGTCGCCTAAATTTAGTGACCGTAAAAAACAAGTACCCACTCCCAAGGATTGATGACCACATTGATCAGTTGAAGGGAGCATGGTGGTTCTCGAAGATAGGCCATAGATCATACTATCACCAGCTCAGAGTTCAAGACATGGATGTGCAGAAGACGACTTTAAGATGTCATTACGACCAATACGAGTTATTGGTTATGCCTTTCAGTGTAACCAACCCTCCAGTAGTGTTAATGGGACTCATGAACATGATTTTCCAGCCTTACCTCGATTTTTCTATCGTAGTATTCATTGTAAACATTCTAATCAACTCGATTACTGAGGAGGAACATGCCTACCATTTGCAGATATTGCTGGACACACTCTGAGAGAACTGGCATTATGGTAAGCTCTCTAAGTGCTAGTTCTGGATACGAGAGTTCACTTTCTCGGACATGTCATCTCAGATGATGGAGTTGCAGTAGATCCATCCATGATTGAGGTGGTACTTTCTTGGGATCCACCCAGTAGTGTGAGAGAGGTAATAATTTTCCTAGGTTTGGAAGGTTACTACTAGAAGATCAATCCAGACTTCTTCAGAGTTGCAACACCACTATCTGCCTTGACGAAGAAATGGCATCCATTCATGTGGTTGGAGAGATTCTAGTAGTGCTTTCACAAGTTGAGGCAGAGGCTGAATAGTACCCTCATATTGTGGCTTCCAGAGGAAGGCGTAGGGTACGTAGTCTACTGGGACGCATCGGGGACCATAATCGTGTGTGTCCTGATGTGGGAGTGAGTAGTGATTGCGTATGGTTCTCGGCAGCTTAGACAGCATGAGCAGAACTATGCTTCCCTTGACCTGGAGTTAGCAGTCGTGGTCATTTTCATGGAGATGTGGCGACAATATCTGATGGTAGAACGTTTTACCATGTACTCTAATTACATGAGTCTCATGTATATGTTCTCTCAAAAGGACCTGAACAGGAGAAAAAAACGATGGATGGAGTTCCTCCAAGGCTATGAATTTGAGATAGTCTATGCTCCTCGAAAGGGGAGTGTTGTAGAAGATGCACTCAGTAAGAGATCTGGTATACGACTACTAGGTGAGGCGATGGAGCAGCTGGACGCTTACAAACATTTTTTGTGGATATAGATGGAGTAGCTTTGCTTCAGTCCATTAGAGTCACTCCCCCACTTCATCAGCGAGTTAGGGAGGCAAAACATGGGGACACTGACTGTGAGAAATAACGTGATATGATATCTATAGGGCAATCACCGGATTGATTTTCTGAAGGTGGGGAGAATTTCATCATCTTCAGTGGACATACTATGGTACTAGTGTAACTACATGAAGAAATGTTCAGGGAGTTCCACGCTTCCCCATTAGCGGTAAATCTAGGGGTTGCGAAGATGTACTTGGACCTTCGATGAAAGAACGGGTGGCCAGGTATGAAGAAGGAAGTAGCCGAGTTTGTCTCTCGATGCCTCACTTTTCAACAAGTGAAGGTGGATCACCAGGTACGAGCCGGACTTGTTCAATATTTAGAGGTCCCAGAGTTGAAGTGGGAAGATATATCCATGGACATTGTGACAGGACTTCCATGTACATCAAAGGGTCACAACTCAATTTGGGTGATCATTGATCAACTCACCATGTTGGCCTACATCCTACCGATTAGAGTGCATGGTTAAGTAGAGAGTGTGGGATGCCTCTATGTGCATGAGATTGTGTGGCTACATGGAGTACCTTCATCTATTGTATCTGACTGTGACACATAGTTTACATACCGGCTGTGTAAGGGTTTGTAGGAGGATTTCAGGATGCATCCTCATATGAGGATTTCCTTCCATTCTCAATAAGAAGGTTAGACTAAGTGGACCATTCATACCCTCAATGGTATGTGTCATGGTTGTGTCCTTTGACTTCGATCGCATCTGGGAGGAACACATACCTTTGGTGGAGCTTCCATACAACAACAGCTACCAATCCAACAAAGGGATGGCACATTTTGAGGCGTCATATGGGTGACCTTGAAGATCACCTTTATGCAGGAATGAACTTGGGGAGTCAACACTAGTGGGACTAGAGATGGTACGTGCTACCACATAGATGGTGCAGATCATCGAGGAGAAAATGAATACTTCACAGAGCAGACAGAAGTCATATGATTACAGGATATGGAGACCTCTGAAATTCGAGGATGGTGACCATGTCTTTCTACGGGTCTCAACATGACGAGGGTCATAGAGATTTGGCTGAGGCGGAAATTTATCTATGCATTTCATCAGACTTTTTTAGGTCTTCAGCAGAGTAGGCGAGGTGGAATTCTGCATACTCTTCCACCTCATTTGCACCGGGTGCATGACGTCTTCCTTGTATCCCAGCTGAGGAGATACGTGCATGACCCTTCTCACATCATCGGTCTTGGAAAGGTATATATAGATGATGGGGTGACATTTATGGAGGTTCCAGTGGATTTTGAAGATCGATAGGAGTAGGTCCTGCATTGTTGGTAGATACCTCTGGTGCACTTTTGATGGCAGTACAGGATCCTCCATGAGAGCACATGGGAGCGGGAGGCTCTGATGCATGCTCAATACCCCCACTTGTTCCCTTAGTTCGAGTTGTAGATTACGGGTACATAAAGCCCTGAGGCAAGGAGAATGTAAGGACCTGGAAATTGCATGGAATTTTTTTTCTTAAATACATGGGAATTTTAAGAGTCCGTCAAAATTGACGGTGCATGATTCCAAGGCCTAGTGAGCCCAGAATAAATTTCTGAAGTTATGTTCTAGTATGTTCAGTAATCGTACCAACAGGTTTTTATGACATTTGAATCGGTGATTGGAATTGAAATCTAAGGACACTGTTGAACTTGCAGCGCCGGTATTCACTTAAGGAGACTTTCACTTCGACGACAGTCTGTCGAGAAGAAAAGTTATAATTTGGTTTTTTGTAGAAAATAATAAAATTAAGTGAGCTTCAATTTATTTTCATTTGAGCATCAATGTGGTTGTTTGGTGGTAGGTCCCACTGAATCTATAACCTCATTGTGGAGGTTAGAAGTGGGGACCACCAAGACAATACCTCCCATAAGAGGTTATGGTGGTGGGGACCACCAGGCCTCAACTTCCCTTGTTGGGTTAATGTGGTGGGGACCACCCGATACCACATAACCTCCCAATTTAAATAATTGGTTTGGGGACCACCTGACCCCTATTAATGGGAGGAGAGAAAAATATCTCAACTACCCTCATTAATGAGGGGGATACCCTTGACCTCCTCTATCATTTATGGTTCCACCACCTCTGGTTTAATTATTTGAGCCAACGAATAATATATTATTCCAAATCCTACCCATTAATTAATTGATCCGTCTCATTTAATTAAATTTTATAATTTTAATTTTAATCACAATAATCTCAAATAATAGAAAATAAATTATTTTGAGGGGATATCTAATCAATTTTGGAATTTGGGTGGAATATTGGGGAGAGGATATCTTGGGAGAATTAGAATTTTCCAATGAAGAAACCCATATCCCAATGAAGAACGATGAATGAATTTGTCCAAAGAAGAACGCCGGAAAGAGGCATCTTCAACTTCATCCTCTGAGGCAATCGACTTGGGACATATTTGAAGACCGACTTCCCTCTTCATCGTCTTCAACTAATAGATGCACGAGCTCAGGATTGAAAGTGTGCAGTGGACGCGACAAAAAACAATCTCCTCCGTCTTCTTCCCCATGACTCTTTCGACGACCAACAATCAAAGTATGAGGTTAATTTGAGTAATATTAACTTCCTTATTATCATCTTTGGTTGGAAAGGAACCATTGAAGAGGTTTTGAAACAATTGAAGTTCATCTTTTTTACTTTTTAATGAGCTATTTGTTACCACCCTTAACGTGGAGGGTGCGAGTCAAACCAACAAGGCCCGAAACTTTCGCCGTACTTGTTTGTGATGATATTTGGCATGGAGACATAACAATGAAGCAGCGTTGAAGATGAAGAAGCCAACAAGAAAATTCAACACTTCCCACAGCCACCAAAAGCCGCACCGCGCGCTGGCCGCACTACACTCTGGGCCCAACCGTGGCCCTCCGGCTAAGCCGCCCTGGTCGCATCGTCGGTCGGCCAAACCAATCGTCCCACCCTGGCCCCCACCACTGCTGGATTCCCTGACCACCATCGTCTTTCCCATGCCTCTCAACTCCCGGCTACCACCGACATTTTGTGCACCCGGCCGACCCCATCGCCCCGCGCTGACCCGAGTTGCGCCGAACTACACCGGCCTGGCCGCCTCTTGGCCGCCTGCCTGCTGGCCTTTATAGCTGCCTCCCGGCATGCCCGGCCGCCTCTTGGATCTCGACCGCCTGACCTCTCGAGTCGGCCTATGGCCCCTCTCAAGGCTCCCTGGCCGAAACAGCCCGGTCGTGCCATGCGGGTCGAGCCACACCGGACCGCACCATCACGACGCTCCTCGACGAACCAGCCTGGAGCCCGGGCAGAACCGCCCACGCGGCCTACTGGGCTAGGCCCATCGGGCTGGGTGGAACCTAACAGGATGTCCTGCCCAATGGGCTGGTCCAGTCCAAACCGGTCTGACTAGGTCGACCCAGACCGGGTCGGCCCAGACTGGGTCAGACCAGGTCAGTCCGACTGGGTCGAACCAGACCTGGGTCCACTACCGACCCTTTACTTTATTTTTCCATATCTTTTCCACCAGACGATCATTTGATGAACCGTCTGCGGTGATAGTTTTCTTCAAGCGATATGGTCACATTGAGTTTTCCCCAATAGAGTTTGGGGTAAATTTGGGATATGTTCAGGTTGGATCATGCATAAATCCAACCAGTCACCCTAGACTAAAAGGCTAATAACTCACAGATCGGGCGTCCGATTGAAACGCCTTCTATTGCGTTGATACCCCTTTGACATGGAGGTCTTTTGAGATACTTCTACGTGGAAATTCATGATAGTTGGAGTATCGAAATGTAGCTCATGGAGCGGATCCTCATAGAGTTGAGTGAGCAAAGTGCAGAGACCAATTAGATGGCTGAGATCTGAAGACTGCTGACCGATTTGACTCAACTTGATTCAATTAGCCTAGTGGGAATCACCTTGGTGTAGCAAAATACCCATATTGGGGAGCTCCTTGGGTTCTCGGCAGACCCATGATACTCGACTGGAGAAGTACCTCAATAGGCTTTGAGAGGGAGTTCCATGGTGATATGGCAGACCCAAGGTGGGGAGCACAATGGTGATGCATCAGACCAATGATACTCGATAGGAGGAGTACCTTAGTAGTCAAAGGTTAGTGGTAAGTGCCTTGGTGAAGTGGAAGACCCAATGTACTTGATAGAGGATGAGTTCTCTAGCATCAGTGGTTTCGATAGTGTGACTGGGGATGTTACTTGATACTACCCTTAGAATAAAATCATGGTTTGAGATGAGTCTACAACTTTTGTCTTTACCTCATTATTGAGATGGATTAAATGATAACATAGGTATATGTATGGGAATATACCTACGTGGGGTAATCAATTGATTTAATTATTGGGGTTTATCCTTATTGGATTTTATGAGACATTAAGGGTCTTGAGGTCCCTACTATGTATCGTTACACTCACCTCTGCACGGACTACGACCACACCTATTGGTGTTGGTTGCAGATGACAGATAGTGCTGACTAAGTCTGAAAGTACCAGGACTGGACGGTACCCAGAGGTAAATCATACGACGTGTTGGTACACAGAGTAGACCGACAGATGTGGAGGGCTGATGAGGCTATATGTACCTACCCTTCAGGTAGGATCCGTGGTGGATGATCCATGAGTTGCTTTTCACTTATCCGTTGTTTTGTCCTTTTCAATTGTACATGTACATTACAGTTGGGATTGTATTTCCATCCACTTAACTTTTTAGCACCCTCTTATTATAAATTTTACTAAGTGTTTTGTATCCTGTTGTGTGCTCTGTTGTGTGTGATTACAATTATAAAGGCAATGCCTTCCCAAATTTAAGGAATTACACCTTTGGTGCTAGTCTCCAGCCCCTGGCCTATGGATGGCAGGCTTGGGGTAGTCATGGCATGGGCCTCGGGGGACGGGTCATAACATCCCCTTTGGAATAAATCAAACCACTGAAGCCCTTTCGTGAAAACCAAAAGGAGGCTCCCAAATAAGAGGTAATATTATTCCTCATGGGATTTTATTATATTTCAATTTTCCAAACCTAATCAATTCTTATTACATGAATGTATTAAGAAAAAATTATCCAAAATATAGTATTATTTTATTTTGGTATGCTTTTTACCCACAACTTCATACACTTCCATCAAATGGGTAACCGGCATAATGTTTTATGTGTAAGGGAAACTACCGCCTCATGAAATGATGATTGTTCATTTTTTCTTTACCGCCTCTACTGGTGGAAATTTTGATGAAAACAATATTACAATATGATATATATATTATTTGAAATGACTATATTATTATTTATTTTTTATTTAAAACATATCTTAATTATTTCCGTATTTTGTAAATATAATAATTTGTTTTGAGGAAATGTGGACTACTTCCCCCTATAATCATTGTGATTCCTTCGAAAAATACATGTAATGTATTAAGGATATGTTTTGTGAAATAAAATGATATTAATTACATAATAATTTCACTTTAATGTTTTTATATAAATGTATAAATATATTTCTTTTTCTTTCATTCTTTCAATATGATAATAAAATAGAAACAATGTTCATGTGTATTTACGGCCCACCATCTCCATGAACGGTGTATTCCATTTCATAAATTTATATTATATATATTTTCATAATACATATATAATGAATCAAAATGATATTTATATAATTTTTTAAATTATGTAAATCCTGATATATGTATAGGGAGAAAATATATAACAAATTATGAAACAAGTAAAAAACAAAGTGAATATAAATTGAAGCGTAACATTAAAATGAAATTGTTATCAAATGGGTAATATAATGTAATAATTATACCATATTTTTTATTTTATTTAATAATATTGTTTTGTAAAAGTTTTATATAACACCCCAAGCTTCCACAGTACACTTCTTTTTGAATAATATAGTAGCGTGTGTTGTATGCAACTTCGAGTTCTAACACACACCACAACCTATCAAAGTAGCTTTCATGAATAGTAATACCAACTTTTTGAAATTTTATAAAATTTATCTTTCAAAATGGTCTTCATTTTTGGATTTGAAAGAATGAAATTAGCCTGTGTTGAATTTTTGGTTTTTTTCTGAGAACATCAAAAAATTTTTGAATAGTGAGAAATACTTAAAAACAACTTTTTTAATAAAAAAAAATTATAGTGATAAATTATACTATTTAGTGATTTTAAAGTGTAATTAGAATATATTTTTACCAATTTATCCAATTTTTGTCATTAGAATTAATTTCATTTTGAATTGGACATAAACAATTGTCAACCTTTTGATATATATTGTTTCTTAAAAATACGCTATTTGTTGTGACAGTAAGAATTTATTATAAAATTAAATAATTCAACTTATATGTTTAGAGTTTTGGAAAATAGACATCATTTTTGAATTCGGAATATCAATTATAGCTTAGTGTGAAATTTTGGCATTGTTCTGAAATACTTTAATTTTTGATGAATAGTGAAACCACTAAGTGTTAGTTAAAAAACAGATTTTTCGTTTAAATGAAACATTACCACTTCTGTGATTTGATTTTCAAAAATCCAACATACATGGTTTTCATTAAGAAGTAAAACGTGGTTCAATTGGATTAAAATATTTTTTTTGGTGAATAGTAACTTTTATGTTTAATTAATCGCGATTAAAGGTAATTAGTGAAATTTAAGGTCAAACTGATATTATAAAAATAAGAAAATACATTTACACTTGTTCGGCCCTTATTGGATGAGTCATGTACAACCAAGAAAAACCATGGGTCAACTTGGAGACCCCATTAAGACACTTTGTTAAGATAATGTCATTAAAAACTTTTTTTAATGTTAAAATAAAAAAGTCACAAACATGAGTTGTTTTACTAAAACAATTTTTAAATGGCATTATAAATGTCATATTTTTTACTATAAATATTCATTAGAAAGATAAACGGTTTTCCTACATCATGATAATTTTCTTATAATTTTTAGACATTATATAAATTAAATTATTTATGATACCATGATGATGCAGCGATTAACTCATTATTTAATGATTTAAATAAAATGAAAAGATAATATAAAATCTAAGACCTAAAAATGTCAAAAACCTATTTTATGGGAGTATTTCGAACTCTTATCACCTTATCCTAGAAATATATAATTTGGGGACCTTCTAAAGCCGAAAATCATTTTATAATAAATTAACCTTTTATGACATTCCAAGAGTGCCCCTCCTCTCCTCTTATAAAAGGCTCCCACCTCTAACAACTTACCCACACCTCTCAAGCCTTTGGCTCGGCCAAACCAAACCGATTTTGTCTCTCCACATCCAAATATTACTCCTAGAAGCCTCACATTGGGCAGAAGTCTTCCCAAGAAAGCCTTTTATCTCAAATAAAAAAGAGTTACCCTTTTCAAAGGTAGTGTTTTTTCTTATGTTCTTATGTTTTATTTTTCTTCTCCAACCCCATAAACGCATATTATTAATTTCTTTTGTAAGAAAACCAGTATCCTAAATATACTAGGATGTTTTTATAAGAAGGATTCGAGCTACACTTACACACACCAATATCTAATGGTTAATGACCATACTGTTTCTGAGGATGGCGAATTTCTGCCTCATGAAATGATGATTGTTCAATATTCTTTTAACACCTCTCATGGTGGCCATTATGATGACACTATTTTTATATATGATATCTATTATGTTTTTGTTTTCCTTATGATTCTGTATTTATCATTTATGGAATACCTTTACGATATCCATTATGGGTAAACCCGATAATTTCATTTTAGGAAGTGCGGACTACCTCCCCCTTAAAGTGATTTGAATCGTTAATGACATATGTGGGATGTATAAAGGATGAAGTAAATGATATTGTACATGATATTATACTGGAATTATAGTATATCTTTATATAATTATACTTTCATTCCATTAAATATGAAATAGAAATGAAGTAGCGTTCATGCGTATATACGGCTTACCGTCTCTATGAATGATGCATTTCATTTATTAACTCTATATGTTATGTAATATTATAAATGAATGTTTATACTAGATATATATGATATATATGATATCTACATCATGAATTTAATTCTGGAGATAATGGATGTTCTACCACATAAACAACTTGTAATTATAAGAAGTTTATTGTTGACTCAAGTACCAAAGATCGACAAAACGCCTGTTATTAACTTAAATGACTACATAATTTTCTTAACATTGTAATAAGTGATATAAAAGGGATAATGAACTTGAAAAAGGTTCTTAAGAAAGTATAGATTAACTCTTGTTTATTATTCAGGAGGTTAAAGAACGGTCGAGCCAAGTCGGACACAAGGTAATGGAACTTCTTAACCCAATTTCCGTTCATTGGGTTAATATCCTACTTTCAAATTACGTCATGATATTATTCGGTAATATCTTGTATTTGTACTTTCTTTATGTGTACTTATAGTGAATACACATAATAGATCTATTTTATTTAAAAAATGATCTTTGTAAGGGAACATCTTAACACAATTTCCATTCTTTGGGTTAATCCCCTCCTTTCAAATTACGTCATGATATTATTATGTCCAAATCTTGTATTTGTACTTTCTTTATGTGTACTTATAGTGAATACACATAATAGATCTATTTTATTTAATAAAATGATCTTTGTAAGGGAAATTATTAACCCAATTTCTATTCTTTGGGTTAATCTCCTACTTTCAAATTATTTCATGATATTATTATGTCCTATCTTGTATTGTTACTTTCTTTATGTGTACTTATAGTGAATAAACAAAATAGATCTATTTTATTTAAAAAAATGATCATTGTAAGGGAATTTGTCTCAATATCCTATCATTGAGGGATATTTTGTTTTATACACAACTTACTTTTATATGGTGTACAAACACCTTTGACTTTTACGTTTATTCAAAAGGAATATTTTTTATACGATGTGTTTTTACTAAATAAAAATGGAATGTTTTGTATTACATATGCGGCGATAATGACTTCTCCATCACCATTACCATTATTTGAGTTTCTTCTTCCTCTGCAAGCCATAACATTTTTTTAAATGAAAAATAAATACCATGTTTTAATTTTCATTTATTTTGGTATTGAAAATGTTTTTGATAATGATTTTCTTATATCAATGTGTTGTATTGATATCTTGTGATTGAAATATGGAAATTTTCGGTTTCCTTTATGCAAGTTTTATGTGATACGATTTGGTTATGGTTTATGATATGTTTAAACCTGTTCATATGGGGAATGCAATGGACTTACTAAGTTATGGGTGGAGCCCTCTATAGCTCCTCGATGCATCGGCAGGTCTCATGAGACAAACTAGTGTCTTGGAATGAGGCCTTGACAAAATCTTATTTGTAGTGTTGGCACGAGGCCTTGGATACATGGTTATGACAGTCTGGAAATATGCATTACATCATTATAAAAGTGCTTATTGATATTTCATGTGATTATTCAACCAGTAGAATATCCATGTGAATAAGTAAATGGAATTATCTCATTTTACTTTTTCCATATTATGTTGAAGTTCATGTTTAAAAGGCTTTTTTAGTTATAAATTGCCTTAAATGTTTATATTTATTTATGAAAGCTTTTTCTATATTGTTATCCTTACTGAGCATCTGAGCTCACCCCTTTCAATATTTTATTTTTCCCAGGATGTGAAAAAATATTTTATGACTGACCTACAGGGATAGTCTGAAGGGGATAAAAGTGTGAACTATGGAGACTATGTTATTGTGAATTTTCACTTTATGATGTAATGTATCATTTATGAATGTATCTAGTTTTTCCAAGTCTACTAAACTAATCGGTCATTCGAGACTTGATCTTTTGTGATCATGACAATGTTACGCAATAATTCACTGACTCTGGGTAACTGGGGTCAGGGCATTACAGTTGGTATCAAAGCCAGTTTAGTACTAATCATGGAAGCTAGATTTAGATAAACTCTAATTAAAGTACATATCCCTAAGATATACTTTGAGGATTATTATAGAATAACTTCCTAAAAATTTGGAATTATAGATATTTTGTGAGTTTTCCGAGCAATACATCTCTGTCTAGATACGAGCAGGTAAAGGCGGATCTGGAATAGATGTACCTAGGGGTAAAACTCGAAAACACTGCTTTGAGCTAGATTCGAATGGGAATTGGTGCACGACAATGGGCCTTGCTGCACTCTTGGTTACGACACTCCTTGGGGATATGCTTAGGATAATTCTCATTTTCTTTACAAGCCATTATTAAGGGTTTATGCGGATATAATTCCTCAAAGAAAACAGTTTTTATGATTATGGATTATATCCATAAACCATTCAATTTACATTAATTATTTTACAATTTTGGAATTATTCATTTCAATTTATAAACTAACCTAGTTTATGCCATTGTATAGAAATGGCGCCCAGTATAAGGAATGTGAACTCCATCAATACGTATGATCCAAAGAGTAAGAATGATCATATATTTCTTGGTATAAAGACAATATTTAGAAGGGAAATAGTCTCCCATGTGTTATCACCATATGAATAAATAGTATAATGTGTTAATAAGATAAGTAAAGAATTCTCTGAGTCTTATGGCTTTGAAGGGAAGAAAGTGAAGAAATGGATGGAAGAGAGATTGATGGATTAAGGGATGAGGGAAAAGAAGAATTTTCCAATATGTGATAACTATGGGAAGAAACACCTTGGAACTAGCCTGAAGGGAATGAGAGTTTTTTATAAGTGTGGAGAAAAAGGACACCAAGTGTGTGACTGCAAGGGTATGAAAAAGGTTTCAAATGTACAATGCTTCATCTGCAAGGAGTGGGGACACTACCCAAACCAATGTCTAAATCACCAGAGTATGGCCCAAATGATTTTATTGGATAATAATCAAGTTATGATACTACCATAGATGAGGAGGAATTATTAGAGTTCTTATGTTGTTATTATAATGTTTTTTTATTTGAGTGTTGTATCAATGATGTACTGGTTATAATAATTATGGAGTATATAAGGATTGTACTGCAGTACTATTTCATCAAGGACTTGAGATTGTGTGGAACAACGAAAAGTGACTCTATAGAATGTAGAATTTTTGAAAAATATATGGTTGATAGAAAGATAAACCATAATACGGTTCTGATACCGAGATAGTGATTTTGGAATAATACCTGATTGATTTGGATAAATTATATTGGATATTCTTAACTTCCTTGAAACTGATTAATTATTTGTATACATTTTTGGATAGAAGGAGTATATTTAGTATTCTATAAGGAATAAGGGATAATGAATTTAATCAATAAGGATTTATGGTAATTCATGATGTTGTAGTGTTTTAAAAGAATACATGATGAAGGTGTTCACATGTTGATATGTGGAAAAAAGATCTTCATTATGTTTACCTTCCTTATAAAATTTGGACTAGGAGTTGGACAAAAGTATTTTGGATAACTATAATGGTTGGAATAGATTAATTTGAACCTTGGAGAGTATTGTTTAAGGTAAAAAAATTTGAATATTATTTTTGGAATATTATAATACTATAGTTTTAGGAAAAGGACAACCTGTAGGTCAGGGGATAATCCATCACGTCAGACAAAGCTGTAGGAATCGAACCCACAACCATAGTGCGACATGCCTTTATTACCTACCACTAGCCTACAAGAAGTCTCTGGTTATTACAAAATAGTTTCCCTAATCTAAACGGTATGTGTTAATATTTTTAACCATGTACGATTAGGATAAATATAATATTTTTCAGTTCTATTATCTTTTTGAGTGAACGATGAGTTTGTGGTAGAAATTAGTTGAAGGTTGAAACTCTACTTGTCAAGCATAAATATATATATACCTATCTCTATTTCTATGAATAAATTAATTCTTAAACCTTAGTAAAGGGATATTAAAACAAAAAAATTTGATATCCTAATACATTATGTCTTGTTGAACTGATAATATTTTAAATCAACATAGATAGAAGGCTTTGAGGCCCTCAATTTTACACTTGTTTGTGATTGATGACCTCAATCACTCCATAAAAATATTTACGTTTTTCCTCCAATTATATGTCTCTAATTGCCACCAATGTTCACCTTATCGAGATCATAATTTGGTGGTGACTTTTTCATTTTCCTTTCCCTCTTATTAAGGCTAATTTTCATTAACCTTATTTTCGATGTGGGTTTTTCACAAAGGTATTTTCTATTTTCAACCTTTTATTTTCAAAGAAAAATTTAAAATTGCGAGGATGCAATTTATTGAAGGAGGGTAGAATGTAACACCCCAAGCTTCCACGGTACACTTCTCTTTGAATAATATAGTAGCGTGTGTTGTACGCAACTTCGAGTTCTAACACACACCACAACCAATCAAAGTAGTCGTCATGAATAGTAATACCTAATTTTTGAAATTTTATAAATTTTATCTTTCAAAATGGACTTCATTTTTGGATTCGGAATATCAAAATTAGCCTATGATGAATTTTTGGTATTTTTCTGAGAACTTCCAATTTTTTATAAATAGTGAAAAATAATTAAAAACAACTTTTTTAATTAAAAAAATTTATAGTGATAAATTACACTATTGAGTGGTTTTAAAGTGTAATTAGAATATATTTTTACCATTTTATCCAATTTTTTTCATTTGAATTAATTTCACTTTGAAATTGGACATAAACAAATGTCAATCTTTTGATATATATTGTTTCAAAAAAACACGATATTTGTTGTGAAAGCGGGAATTGATTATAAAATTAATTAATGAAACTTATATGTTTTTAATTTTTTAAAATATACATCATTTTTGATTTCAGAATATCAATTATAACTTAGGGTGATATTTTGGCATTGTTCTGAAAAACATCAATTTTTGATGAATAGTGAAACCACTAAGTAGTAGTTAAAAAAATGATTTTTTGTTTAAATGAAACATTACCACTTCTGTGATTTTATTTTCAAAAATCCAACATACATGGTTGTCATTAGGATGTAAAATGTGGTTTAAGGGGATTAAAATAATTATTTGGTGAATAGTAACTTCTAATTTTAATTAATCGCGATTAAAGGTAATTAGTGAAATTTAAGGTAAAAATGATATTATAAAAATATGAAAATACCTTTAAACTTGTCCTAACCTTATTGGATGAGTCATGGCCGACCGAGATAATACATGGGTCAACTTGGGGACCCCATGGAGCCACTTTGGTAGGAAAATGACATTAAAACCCTTTTATTTAATGTTAAAATAAAAATGTCACAAACATGAGTTGTTTTACTAAAACAATTTTTAAATGGGGATATACAAGTCATATTATTTACTATAAATATTAATTAGAAAGATAAAAAGATTTAATACATCATTATGTTTGTTTTATAATTATTAAACATTATATAAATTAAAATATTTATGACACCATGATGATGCAATGATTACCTCATTACGTAATAATTTAAATAAAATGAAAATATAATGTAACATCTAAGACCTAAACATGTCAAAAACCTATTGGATGAGTCGATTTAGAACTCTAATCACCTTATCCTAGAAATATATAATTTGTGGAAATTTTAAATCCGAAAGTCATTTTATAATAAAGTAACCTTTTATAACTTTCCAAGAGTGCCCCTCCTCTCCTCTTATAAAAGACCCCCACCTCTACCACCATACCCACACCTCTCAAGCCTTTGGATCGGCGATCCCCTGCCCATTTTGTCTCTCCAAATCCCACTCTTACTCCTAGAAGACTCACATTGTACAGAAGTCTTCCCAAGGAAGCCTTTGAGCTCAAATCAAAAAATGTTACCCGTTTTAAAGGTAGTGTTTTCTTTTGTGTTCTTATGTTTTATGTTTCTTCTCCAACCCCCTAAAATCTTTTTATTCATATATTTTGTAACAACAGAAGTATAATAAATATACTAAGATGTTGTTAGAAGAAGAATTCGAGCTACACATACACACACCTACATCTAATGGTTAAAGAACATACTGTTTCTGTGGATGGAGAATTTATGACTCACTAAACGATGATTGTTCAATCTCCTTTTAACACCTCTCATGGTGGCCATTATGATGACACTATTTTTATATATGATATATATTATTATTTTTCCCTTATGATTCTGTATTTTTCATTTATGACAAACCTTTATGATTTCCATTATGGGTAAACGCGATAATTTCATTTTAGGAAGTGCGGACTACCGCCCCCTCACAGTGATTTAATTGTTAATGCCATATGTGGGATGTATAAAGGATGAATTAAATGATATTATACATTACATTAGTCTAGAATTATAGTATACCTTTATATAATTATAATTTCATTCCATTAAATATGAAATAGAAATGAAAGTAGCGTTCATGCGTACGTACGACTTACCATCTCCATGAACGGTGCATTTCATTTTGTACCTCTAAATGTTATGTAATATTATAACTGAATGTATATTATAGATATATATGATATATATGATATCTACATCATGAATATATTTCTGGAGATAATTTATATTCTAACACATAAACAAATTGTAATTATAAGAAGATTATTATTGACTCAAGTTCCAAAGATCGACAAAACAACCGTTATTAACTTAAATGAATACATAATTTT
Source organism: Viscum album (assembly GCA_963277665.1). NCBI lineage: Eukaryota > Viridiplantae > Streptophyta > Magnoliopsida > Santalales > Viscaceae > Viscum > Viscum album. The sequence continues at coordinate 652,499,785 of OY728119.1, forward strand.
TGTAACGTTGTAATAAATTATATAAAAGGGATAATGAACATGAAAAAGGTTCTTAAGAAAGTATAGATTAACTATAGTTTATTATTTAGGAGGTTAAATAATGGTCGAGACAAGTCGCACACAAGGTAAGGGAACTTCTTAACCCAATTTCCGTTCTTTGGGTTAATCTCCTACTTTTAAATTACATCATGATATTATTATGTCCTATCTTGTATTTTTTACTTTCATTATGTGTACTAATAGTGAATACACATAATAGATCTATTTTATTTAAAAATTGATATTTCTAAGGGAACTTCTTAACCCAATTTCCGTTCTTTGAGTTAATCTCCTACATTCAAATTAGGTCATGATATTATTATGTCCTAATCTTGTATTTGTACATTCTTTATGTGTACCTATACTTAATACACATAATAGATATATTTTATTTAAAAAAAGATCTTTTTAAGGGAACTTCTTAACCCAATTTCCGTTCATTGGGTTAATCTCCTACTTTCAAATTATTTCATGATATTATTATGTACTATCATATATTTTTACTTTCATTATGTGTAATTATAGTGAATACACATAATAGATCTATTTTATTTTAAAAAATGATCTTTTTAAGGGAATTTATCTCAATATCCTTTCATTTAAGAATATTTTGTTTTATACACAACTTTCTTTTATACGATGTACAAACCCCTTTGACTTTTACGTTTATTCAAAAGGAATATTTTATTTACGAAGTGTTTTTACTAAACGACAAAAGGAATTTTTTGTGTTATATATGCGGCGAAAACGAATTATCCCTCGCCATGACCATTATTTGAGTTTCTTCTTCCTTTACAAGCCATAACATTTTTTTAACTGAAAAATAAATACCAAGTTTTAATTTTCTTTTATTTTGGTTTTGAAAATGGTTTTGATAATGTTTTTATTATATAATTTTGTTGTATTGATATCTTGTGATTGAAATGTGTAAATGTTATGTTTACTTTATGCATGTTTTATGTGATACAATTTTGTTATGGTTTATGATATGTTTAAACCTGTTCACATGAGGAATGCATTGGACTTAATAAGTGACTGTTGGAGCCCGATATAGCTCCTCGATGCATCGGCAGGTCTTATGAGACAAACTAGTGTCTTTGAATGAGGCTTTGACAAAATCTTATATGTACTCTTGGCATGAGGCCTTGGGTACGTGGTTATGATAGTCTGGCATTATGCATTCCATCATTATGAAAGTAGTTATTGATATTGCATGTGATTATTCAACTAGTAGAATATCCATGTGAATAAGTAAATGGCATTATCTCATTTTACTTTTTCCATATTATGTTTAAGATCATGTTTAAAAGTCTTTTGTTTTAGTTATCCATTGCCTTAAATGTTTATGTTTATTTATGAAAGCTTCCGATATATTGTTATCCTTACTGAACATCCGAGCTTACCCATTTCAATTTTTTATTTTTCCCAGGATGTGAATAAATATTTTATGACTAACCTACAGGGATAGTCTGAAGGGGATATAAGTGTGGAATATGGAGACAATGTTATTCTGATTTTTCACTTTATGTTGTAATGTAACATTTATGAATGTATCTAGTGTTTCCAAGGCTACTATACTAATTGGTATTTCGAGACTTGATCTTTTGTGATCATGCCAATGTTACGCAATAATGCACCGACTCTAGGTAACTGGGGTTGGGGCATTACATTTTATGAAAAACTTATATGTACTATAAAAGCGTTTTGAACAAGTACAACGAGAGTGATGAAAAAAGGAAACTGAATTTCATCTCACTTTTTATTTCTATGAGATACATTCTTTATTCACCACGCATTACTTTTTCTTGTGTGTATAATTACCATGGATTTATTATATAATACTTATAGTTAAATTTAGGGTCATTTATATATCCATTATATTATCTTTATTTTGTGGTGTTAATGTTTCAAAGGAAACTAAATCAGTAAGACAGTTTTATCTCAATTTCCAGTCATTGAAACACATGTTTTATTATAAAGCCATATTCTTTTTTGAGGTTTATATTCATTAAATTAAAATTTTATATCATAAATCATAAGATTATAATTATATTATTAGGATTTATTTTATTTTATTTTAATACATTGGTATTATGATCCCAACTAACCAAGTTTTAAGAGTTTATTTAAATAATATCATCACTTTTTGAGATCATAAATGAGTATTCATCCTTTTATGAAACTTATAATCTATCTCTTAAGAAAACCCTTGAGATTCCTTCTCCGTAATTTTTTCAAGATATATCCATGTATTTGTACCATTATTATACTCTATTAAAAATTATATAATTAATAAAATGTTTATAATAAAAATGTGAGCATATTTTTTTTTGGTTTGAAATATGTTTTATTTTAAAAACCATGTTTTCAATAATGTCCCAAAAAATGTTTTTAAATGATCTATGAAGATAATTTTAATGAAAAAGGGTTTTAAAATTTATTATGGTTTAAAAATTTTTTTGTTGTTTTCAAATTTAATTTCAATGAAATTTTTTATAACTTTTTCAACCTTTTATTCAAAATATTCAAAGAATTTCCCATTAAATGGTACTCAAAATATTTAAATCATTATTTATATTTTATTAGTTTTTTTAAAATAAATTATTTTTCATCATTTTTATGGTTATTTTATTTATTTTTATGAAACAATATTATCAACATGTTTACAATTATTCTTGATATGTTTGCATCATATTTTCTAAAACAATAATTTTCAAAGATTTTATTTATTAATAATACTTTTTCAAAGAATAAAGATTATTTTCTTCAAAAAATAATTTTGAAATAATTTGGAAATTGTTTTATATACATGATAAGTTATGTTGATATTAATCATTCTTTTCTAGGAAATTATATAAAGGATACATTTATATTATATAATGAATGGTTTCTATTTTGATGGAATGATTCTTAACACACCTGATTCACTTCCATGGGTAATACTATTTTTAATCCTGCTTTATTCCGAGGGATATAACATAATTTAAGGATTATGAAACCTATATTTTTGCCTTAAGTCATGATGTGATGAAATATTAATGATAAACATTTCATTTTATGGGATTTTATTTTGTTCTATAAAATTAATCTATTTTTATGGGTCATTATATGATACATGTTTTATTATCCAATTGAACATATATGTATTATTTCTTTATGTTATTGGTGGAATGTATATCTCTATAAGTTGAAATTGGATTGAAAAATGTTATATTATCTTATGGGGTACATTGGTTTTAGCCCAACCTTGAAATTTAAATTGTACATGGGTTGAAGCCTATGACTAAAAATAATCATGTGCACTGGTTGTAGGATAATATAGAATGCAAGTGGTTGCACGGGTTGTAACCCAATAATAAAAACCAAAGGGAAGATGGCTCATTAGGCCAATATTGAATAAGGTACATGGGTTGTTACCCCAAGATCGATGTAGGTACATGGGTAGTATCCCAAACCTAAAGTGTTATCATGTTCTTAGTAGGCATTCATAACATGGGATTTTATATATTTATGTGTATTCCAAAATTAAATGTCTTACTCCTATGTTATGATTTTATGGAATTATATATTGATTCCCATATGATTCTTCTCCTATGAAAAGGTGATCTTTTTTCTATGATTTATGTTCATGATCTTTATATGGAGGGTATGATCTTATAATGTTATGATATGTTCTCATACCCCCATTCTAATGTTTATTATTACATATCTCCCCTCATTACCCTTACTAAACATCTGAGATCAACCGTTTTTATGTTTTCTTACCCAGTTTAAGAATATATATTTATTTTAAGATATCTATAAGAGGGTTTATAATCTTGGAGAAACTAGTGGGGGATATTTTATATCACATATGTACCATTTTTTATGTTTCTTATGATTCCAAAGGCATTTGAATAATAGAGTCTTCCGGTGTCTTTTTGTATATTGTTCTATGTATTCCACGGATGTTTTATAATGATTATATTTTTATGAAAGGGTAGTTATACCCTATAATAGGGATAATATACCTTGTGGGTGATTTTACATGGCCATATGTGATTTTAAATCTTTGGATTTTTAAATTTTTCCCATGTTTCTCTGAAGATTGATCTCGATGTATTGTGATTCCCATTTCAATGTGATGATTGACAGTCTAATGATTGTGGATAGATAGGGTAAGGACAAACCATTAACATGGTTTTACCCCAATACTCAGTTTTATCACTTTTTATACAACATTGAATAATGATGTTATCCAAATAATATTAGTGGACCAATATATTTTCATTATTGTATAATGATGGAACATTTTCAATTCTATGAATATCAAATTCCTGCAACAGTCCATCATTCTACTTCACATCCTTGGTTTCTACTTAAATAATGTATTCATACAATATCATTAGATGGTGATAACATTATTTCAATGTTGTGGAATCATACTGATTATGTCTTTGTTAAATATATTGAACCTTATAGTGAATTAACATAATCTTTGAGAGTCACCCAAGAATAAATTTAATTACCCTCTCATTATGAGATAAGGTTTTGGAAACTTGTGTATGTGGAATAATTATTTTTAATCATAAACTACTAATATTTATATTAAAAATTTAACTATTACCATCCTGAAACTACATTATCATTCACTAGGGTAAGGATGGAGTGACATCATTCCAACATTCATTAGGTTTTTTGGGGTATACTCAGGAGGATATTGGAAGGAAGAATATATTATCATTCAATAATTCTATAACCAATATATCAAGGAAATATGCCCCTGTGATGGTGGTGAATAATAAATATATAAAATTAGGAAAACCAATATAATAAATAAGTAATCCATAAAATTCCTATATCCCCCCAAATTCCATGTATTTAGAAATGGTTTCTGTGAAGAATAATCCAATATCCAAAAAACCAAAACAAATTGATGACTTTTCATTATCAAGTTCTCATTGAGTTGGGAGTGATATGGATATGGTATTTTTTATGATTGTTTCTAGTTGTGTGTCATAAACATATTATTCCATGAAAATTATGAGTGTTTCATTTGTGGGGGGTAACACCAAATCACCATTTATTTATATATAACAGTGATTAAATGACATAATGTTTCTCTATACCAGAATACAAAATTTAAATCATACCCATCAATAATGAATATGATTCTGGACTATATATGTAAGACACCGACCCCACTAGAATGGATTCGGTGCATTAATTTTTAAATTAGCATGGTTAGAATGAATGAAAATCATGAAGGAATGATCAATTTAGTAGTCATAAAGAAACTATACACATATATTTTACTCAAATTACATTTTAAATGTTTACCAAATACAATACATAAAGAAAACTAAAAGGTTCATCCACAAGAACTCAATAAATGATCTCTTAGTTGCCACATATTGAAAGTAAACAATGAAATGGGTGAGCTCAAATGCTCTGTAAGGGTTAAAAATGGTGGAATCATGGATCAATAATAACTGAATTGTAAAACATTTTACATAATCAATATGGCATGGTGAAAAAAATGAAAACTCTCGCAATTAATAAACAGAGAATGAAATTGCATCCATAGATTTTGTCATAATGAAAAATGAATGGATGGTAATAATTGATAATGAATCAAGTGAATTCCTATTAATTGGATGTCGTGTATCTGGCACATGAAACCATAATACCGTAAAAATCATTTAGAACTGTGGGTAGAAACCCGTCTGATTATTTTGGAAACAAACTCAAAGGGTTTGTGCGAAACTGATTTGTCTCATTAGACCTACCGATGCATCAAGGGGATATAGTGGGCCCAACCCACCACTTAATTTACAATTAATTATTTATACATTGATTCAATAAAAGAGAAATATCACATTTCCATATCCATATAGAGTAGTGTATACTGATTCATTAATATTTGCATAATTAAAATAAATTTCCAAATAAACACCTTATGTAAAATAGTATACGGTTTAGACAACAATCAAATCCATGATATGAGATTATGGATACGTAATATAAATATAATTTTAAATGAAAGTTGATATCAAATTGGAAGTAGGTACACCACTTAAGGATTATTAGGTGCACCACACAAAGTTAGTCACAACAAAATAGTAGTTGAGACAAAGTCTCTTACCACAATGTAATCGGTCGAATCATACGAAAAAAACATAATAAACCACCAACGAATAATTTAATAAAATGAATATAAAGATAATAATGTTATTACATATCAAATGGAAGTACACATATACCACATATAAGAAATAAGTGTGGAATAAATGAAAATCTCATTGAAATGAATGTGAGATGAGAAACCCCTTACCTTATTCTCGAGTGTGATCTTCATTTTTTAATGACCTGAATAATAAAATATAGCTTCATTAATTAATAACACCAGGACCTACTATACATTTAATTGATTTATTGTAACCTTAATAGGGTTATTCATGGCCCTTTTATGGGTTTAAGGGGTTCAATTTTGTTGTTTTTGAAGCCTTTTCTTCCATAGTCTTCATGATTCGTTTACTTGTTTTCATGAATGGAAGTTCATTAAAACGAGGTTAAACAACCCTAATTTTTAATATATCTTATTGTTGGTATTAAGTAGATATAAATTATTTTGTATTATATATCATGATGATGATTCATTAGGTTAATGTTTATTACAAATATTTGGATTAACTTGGACGTTTTGTTCATAATGAACTTGTTTTGTATTATTATCTTACATTATGTGTTTATAAGGATTACAGAACATTATTGAGATAAAATAAATTCATTCATATCTAGTTCAACCATAAAAATTGTTTCATGACTAGTTATTAAGGATAAAGTGATGAACGAACTCTGTCGTTTATAAAGGTTATAAATTGGAACCTCATAGACATTGATTTCGTTTATAAAAATAAAAGGGAGGGAGTATGGATATTGATCAAATATTTCCCATTCACATGATATAATTCCAATAAATAGATGATACTAGATATTATCATGGTCCTTTGTGAAGAGGAGGTGAGGGGAGAAAAATAAAAGAGATAAACATTAAAATAAAAGAAAAGAATAGTGATCCCTTATAAATATTCGACAGCCTAACAGTGTTGCTAAAAATTTCATAAAATGATATGATGAGAGAAAAAGGGTATATAATCATATAGAAATAAAAATGGATGGTAATAGGAATACATAAAATTAAACCCCAACATATGTGACAGAAAATCAAATGGATAACATAAAGGAAGTGTCGACTAATAGAAGAGAATAAAGAATTCTATTACCTTGTAGAGTAACTCCTCGATCATGAAGGATGTGACCTTGGGGGATTAAAGACACCTTTGTAGGAATATTATGGATGTAATAACACCAAATATTAGAGTATTAGGGATTTTTAATGAATGAAAACGAATGTTTGAGTGGGTATTTATAGAAAAAGAGAGGTAGTTTTTTAATAATTTCAAAGGGACACCTCATTAGTAGTTTTTTTCCAAAACTATGGGCTTGATCATGATATTTTCCCATGGTTTAAGGCACATGGGACACCTCATGTCATAAGATATTGTAAAAAATTGGACCATCCCTTTATATTAATAATTTCATCCTTATGATTTCATTATACTACTGAAAACTGAAATATGTATTTTTACGATTCATGAAAATTTCGAGTCTTTTAGAAAAATCCCAAAATTCACCCTGGCCATTTCTAGATGTGTATAATTAAGAAATGAACTCCATTTTTAACAAATAAGTTTTTAAGTGTTTTTAATTTAGTTTTTAAATAAAATCATAATTAAATCAAAAAATAACAATTTTACAGGTATAATTAGTTTTATATCATATTGGAAAATTAATTAAGATCTCATTATCTTATTGCCTTAAGAAAATAAAATATTATGATTATTTACTATTTATAAGGGTCATATTACTATTCATTAGGGTATATTACTATTCATAGAAAAATATAATGTTGGTTCTATTAGACTCCAAACGACTTTCTAGTCACAACTCTAGATGAGTGTTTTTCAAAATTCAAAACATAGAATTCGAAAATTTCTGTTTAATGGATAATATTATTTTCTCCTATAATGTTTTGTTTCTCAAAGGACTTAATGTCCCATGAAATATGGGCTATCTAATGAACATAATGTATTTAAGAGAAACATACCATAAACTGTTTGGTGTGTTATAATATATATATATGAAATATGATGTAAAAATAGTACAAATACAAATACTATTGCTGAAAATCAAGTTATGAGAAAAAAATTTTGGATAGAATTTCTTTATATCATCATTGAAACTCTTTTAGGGAATATGTATGATAACGTATGGAGACTTCACCATCACTTTTATGGATTGGGAATAAGTGGGTACAACTAAAACAACATGTAATATCAAATAAATCATGTTCTCATCTCTTAAGATGAACTAGTGGTTCAAGAATAAACCTCCCTTCATTTTTAACATGAAAACCAAGATGTTGTATCTAAGGATGGATCTATGATATAGCAACATATATATGAATATACGAATCAAAAATATTTAATTGGATTTTTGTTAATACCATAGGATAATTTTAATGTGAGACTCACATGGAAAGGGTGATGAAATATTTACTATCCAGAAACACCATCCATGGAGTCATTTGGTTGATGATCAAAGAGATATATTCTTATATCAAGTGAAAATTCCCATTATCCCATGTTAAAGTTACACAATGAATGAATATTCAAAATTCTAAAAATAATTATTCAATGGTATTCATTCATTTTTTAGATAGGACTATTTAGTGTCCATAGTAGTTTTTCTTATAATTTACATGTATGATGAAGGGGAGACTATAGAGTATTGATTCTCCTCATTTAATTCGATCATTAAATGTAGAAACTCTTTCTTATTAAATATATATCCTTACATGGGATCTATTTCATCATGATTAATATTATAAAATAATATATAGTACTGGTTGTAATTATTATCAATATAATGGAAATATATTTGAACATTCAATTTAGAATAGACATAGTCAATCATGGTTTCCAAATAAAGAGTTTAGAGAAAACGTTATTAATTGGTGTGGCCCATGATTAAATAAAAGTAAATGTAGCCTCACTATAATAAAATAGTAGGTCCATCTAGGTGGATGATTTCTTCATTTACCTGGCCTATGTGTGGTTGTATTTAGACAATTGACCATGAAAATACATGAGTTGGTCCATTTAGAAGAATTATTTGAATCAATGAGATGAAGATCACAAATGGGGGAATTGGAATGTGTATTCTATTGTCCAACAGTCTTTGAGAACCCTAAAATTTTGTCTCTGTGTATTTTACTTGGATATTATAGTATAATAAAACAATTTGGTGGAAATGAGTGGACTTTTAGAATTTTTCCTAGGCCAATGATCCCAACATGCATATCCTCAAATCTACTGTATTAATATTATATACCATAAAAGATTGTGTCTTTTAATCTAGATCCATAATATTTGATGAACCTCTTATTTTTGAAGTCTAAGTTGGAATTGAATTTAATTATTTTATGGATTCTATATATTTGAGTTCAATTTAATATTCATTGACCATTTTATAATTTTTAATTCTCATTATTTTTACGAACAAATTAGGACCACATAGATCAAAAAAGGCTCAAATTTTTACACGATTTCCTTTTATGAGTATTTAGTTAATTGAATAATTTCTTAATCAGTTTTAGTCCATGCATGTCGGAATAATATATTTTAGGTTTAATTTTTGAAACATTTTACCAAGGTTCATAATGTTTAAGATCCTAGTGAATTGAAAATATTGTCATAGTTTAACGTTGTATTTCACTGAAAAAAATATATAGGATATAACACTATGAAATAAAAGGAAAATTTTTAATGGAAATCGTTTTCCTAAAATAAACTAATCAGGATACATGGTCACTAACATAATGAACATGATGCTCATACCATTGTTTCATATGATATAATATCACACGAATAAGAACAATTACTATTTTATGACTTATATTTCATAAATATTCCTAAAAATGTGTTATATTCGAAAAGACATTAAAAAAAATTATTAAATAAAGTCGAATAATTTTATTATGGATAGTGTAAATCATATCCCAATGATACATAATTTTTAGTAATGAGATAACACATATATGCAGGGGATAGTCTTAGACGATATTATAAATTTGGCTTCAACTATAATGGTGTTAAAGAATATTGGTGACAAAGGAATCTATTCATCAATATATTGAAGAATATTATTGTAATAAAATATGAGGGGATATAATTAAGATCAATATCTTGGATGTAGTATGAATTATCAAGAATATGTTCCCATTTCAATAAAAGTTACTCATTACCAATAGATAAGGAATAGTTTTTAGGGATTCAAACTCTAGAAAAATGAATTAGGATATCTTAATAATAGAATATTTAGAAATGTTTTTAGAACACTATAAGTTATTCCAAAAATAAAGAAACATTTTTCAAAATAATGAAATATGATGTTTCACCGATATAAACTTTTCAATAACTAGTGTGCCCATTGGGCATGTATTTTTTTATGGGGACATATAATGGGACTACAAACATTTTTACTTTTAAATATACACTATATTGTTTCATATTCTCCATAAATAGAAATATTATAAAGTGGAGACTTGAAATTTTATTACTATTCCTTTTATTGGTTTTCATTTAAGAAATATCTATGTATTTTCACCATCATATTATGGTCTGGTGTTTTGAACCACCAATGGGATAATTCATAACATATAATTACATTTAAAAACATAAGATGTTATTAAATTTTCATAGGGATGGTTGTATGTAATGTGGGACAACATATATGGAATTGGTGAGGTGTAAACCTGATGTTATTGAAGATCCCAATGCATGTATAAACAATCTCATAGAAGAAGAGAATATAGATTTAGACCATGGTGACTAAAAACGATTTGGGTTGGGAAAATAAATTTACCATAAAGATAAAAGGTGACATAATTTTTATTGAAGGACTAATGACACAATATAATTTCTCAATAGTGTGTGAACGTAGTTTATATTCATTATGAATAGACACGATGAATAGAAAAAAAGTAAATAAATGCATCCTATAGGATATAAATATCCCAATTCCTTTTAAACATGAAATGGTGATGTAGTAAATTAATACATTTGTTTATTCTGGGTTATATGATGTGGAGGGTGGATATTCTAGAGATTACCCTGGACTATATTAATAAAAAATTGGCTCCATAGTTGGGTTTTGAAGCATTATAAGGATTAATGGATCTAATCATTCAATGTGTTGATGGATCTGGTTGACAGAACATTTCTAGGGAAATATTTATGGATCCATGTTGGTGGAATATTATGCATAATCAAGAACAAGGGTCACTTGGATATGATTTCATTCATTAATAATATATTGTAAAATTTATATGTGAATATAGCAATCTACATGAAAAAAGTATGATTTATAAAAAAATTAATTAAAAATAAAAATGGGTTTATTTTATACATACACCAGTCATATTAGTTTGATATGGTTCCCTTAGAAGGGCTGAATACAAATTGAGATGTATAGTAGGGTTATTGACATGGGGCTCATAAACATTTCATGAGTATTTCTATAAAAATAATATTTTTAATAGGAATCTCAAGTCATTAAGATAAATCATATTTAATGGGAGATTTTTATCATGTAGTTTTATTATGAATAGATAACCAAAATCAATTATCCTCACATGGATATAGATCTCACATAGGGACACTGGGCACATTTATGGGACTACACATTATAGTGTAGTTTCATGCATAGTATGACCACATGCCATGAAAATTAATGTATTTTGAGATGGAATCTAAAAATAGCCCCTATATATAATGATATTTAATAGAGTTGGGTAATTTTTATACATTATCCACGCAATTGAATTATTTGTTTGGGGAAGCTCCATGGCACATTTCTTAGATTGGAGATACATGGTTCAAAATTAGTACATCTCTCAAAAAAATCATAAATAGGTTATTATTTTTCATATTATAAGTTCGATTACATTGACATGACTCTCATATAGGTCATATATCACATAGGATCTCATAGTCTATTTTAGATATGGTCGTGTAAGATGGAGGATATATTGTGTCATTTAATTTGATAGAGCAAAAACATTAATGTCACCATATAAAATTGACAAATTTCACTATAATATAGGGCTATATATATTCCATCAAAAATATCATGTGTGAATTATTTATGATCTATCCAAACTCAGTAAATTTTCATAAATTATACTTAATTAGAGTCACCTATTTTTTAGAATGCATGGAATTTTGGTTGATATAATTTGTGGTTGGGCCCTTGATATATAATATAGGTGTCACTATGTGTCATGTAAAAAAATTTAATCCAAAATCAGTTCTTGTATTCTAATCGTTAAACAGATGAACCTCAATCATATGGTAATAAAAATTTAAAAAATGAAAATTAGTATAGAGAACTATTTTCAAGACTCATATAATGATGTGGATTGTATATAAGATAAATAGGATTTATACATGGGATCTGTATGTAAACCATGTTTTAAAGAAAATATATCTTTTTTATATATTCGTTGATAATAAATGTTAGGCCACTTCTAAATGAACTAGAATCTTATGCTTCGGAATAAAACTATGTTTTATCTTAGTCTTGTGTCGTGGGTAGAACATGGTATTATGAAGAAGAAAAAAATCAGTAAAATAGACAAATTTCCATATTAGAAATTAGTGATGGTCATATATGAGGGAATCCCTATGTATCCCACTAAATTACTAATCACGAAACATATAGATTCTCACTATAAATTACTTTCATGTATTTATCTAATATATATGAAACGAGGGTTTTATATTTTTTTGGGGGTTGGTTCTATGATAAATGATCTCAGTGTAACACTTACCTTGAAGTAATCAAGAATTAATCAACATGTAGTTATTAGAATGATTCTTGTTTCACTGGTCACACTATAGTACAAGGATAAAGGAGTTGATAACCTTTGAGGATATGTTGATTATGAATAATATATTCTTACAAATATCTATATCTTAGGTTTTGAAATTAAAACATTCATAAAAAATAATCATAGAAGTTTTAGGTAATTCTATGTATAACATTTTTTTCTCCCATATATTTTCATGATTAGGTTAGATTTTAGAAATTGTATCATCTGACATTGATTTTAATCTCATGTGATTCATAGATGGTGGGAGAAAAAAGTCTCAATTAGAGAATAATTAGCATTGTAATAGGTTATGTGTCTAGGGACTTTTCAAAAAAATATCTAGAGATATGGAATCCATGATATTGAGGATTTCATATAGTTTATTGTCATCTAATAAGGATTTTTTAAATGATGTTTACTGTCTTCCTTTGATAATGGTAACCATGTAGATTAACATTTCATGGTGATGAAGTACTCACAATATTTAATAACATTTTACTAGGTATAAAACATGTCATTTTATGGTTGTTTTGAAGATGATATAAAATGTTGATTCAAGTCATATAACTTTGACTTCTATGGTATTTTTTAACATCATGTTCCTAGGATGATTACCATGTACTTAATATTCATATAATGGTGACTATATTATATATAGTTCAATGTAAGATAGATACATCTTTGGTTCCACAATTTATCACAATGAGGCAGGGATGACTCTTCTATGATTCGTAGTTGTGTGTTAATGACATTTATTAGACTATGTGAAAATTCTGTAGAGTATTTCTTCTGAAATAATTATTTTTTTGCTATTTTATTGAATTATCCAACCATTGTGACAAGGTTGTAATCATTTTATTAGTACAAAATGTGTTTGATGTAAGGAACCTCCAAAATTGATTTGACCTTTTAATGAATATTTTGTTATATTATCAGAAATATGAGAACCAATATCATCTATCAATTTAGGTCTTAATTAATTTTAATATTTTCAATGAAATATCATGAATAAATATTTTCATGAATATCTTGATTTGTGGAATGTGAGCTACCATTTTACAATAATCCATTCCAAATCATCTGGTTTCATAAGATACTGTTAATCAATATTCAACTATTTTTATATGGTTGTTATATTTGAGGAAATATAGCCCTTAATGGTATGGAATAAATCTATCCTGTAAATAATAACAGAGGGGATTTATATCCTGGAATTACAAGTCATGGTGTGATCACCCCACAATGAATTGATAAGTTTTTCATTCTAGGACCGCATGTCCTTATCCATTATCATTTGATGTATATTAAATATAGTCTTTTTGATATCCAAAATTTCAACATTTCCAATTACATGATTTATATATGAGTTGTTATAATGAATTTAATATTGGAGATACTAACTTTTAGAAAAATCATTGAATATATTTTTGCAATTTTCAATCAATATTTTATGAACAATAAAGAATAAAAAAATGATATTTTTCTCAAAACAATTTAGGGGTTTCTATTTTCCCATCATCTTTGATGTAAATGGTCTCAAAATATATGAAAATAAAATTATTGATAGTATGTATATATAAAAAAACTAGGTTGTAGATGTCAGATATTACCCCAAGGAATCAGTTTCTTAGATGATGACTGAAAAATAATATCTAGTGGAGTGCATCAATATTTGGGGCTGATGGATGAAATTGTAATGGACATTATAGTTCAATCATTTCATAGTGAACTCTAAAAAATTAAATGTCATCAATTTCTAAATGTATCCATGACACTTTGTATGATGTGAGAACATGGTTTTTGATTAATGAGAACCCGAGGTGCCAGCATGGACATCCTACATTACAAAAGGGTCACTCTTCCTTCAATTAACATTAGGTTGGACAAAAAAAAATTAATAATGGATGTTTGGGAATTTTATGTTATTTTATCATATATATATATATATATATATTATTTCCTTTAATTTAACATATTCCATCTTGGATGGATCAGATGGAATAAATTAATTTTAGTGATAATATAGTATGGGGATATCCATTCATTATTATTATGGTTTGTATAGGATATATGATTTCATTACGTATAGGTGGAATTAATCACATATATATCTGATCTATTATTACCATTTCATGTGAATGTTTTCATGCGGTGTGTAACTATTATAATTTTCTCATACTAATCAAGATATCCCATAGTGATGGATTTATTATCAAATGAATCTTCTTGGTCATTTTGTGAACAATGAATCATGGAACAATGTTTGATAAAAAGGAAATTATACCTTCAACCATGATGTTTCAAACAATAGGGAAATAAATTATTATTTGTTAATAGAATATCCAAAATTAATTTGATTTATCAACTAATTTGAATACCCAATAATATTTTGGTGGGTATGTAGTATTTATAGGGCCCAAACAAAACCGGTAATGAGGGAATGATAATCTAATTCATTGTTGGTGAAACAATATAATAATATGAAGGAGAATAAAAAAACTATTGATGGTTAAATGAGAATAATTTCCAAACTATTATCTAATGTTTTGGGTTTTCCATGTTTTTTCCATTTTAGTATTCTTAAAGAACTATCAATGTATATATCCCAATATATTAGAGTTTATTGAATAAAAAATACCTTTTCCTCTTATAGTAATATATCCATTGGTGTGTTGTTATTTATGATTGATGATGCACGACATATTATAATAATTTCCACTATATATTTGTATATTGAATTAATTTTATATCTAATGACTTTAGAATGACTACACACCATTCCAATCATCCAGATATATTTTTTTATTTGAGAAATTATTTAGCGAGTAAATGTGTGAAATTAACTAGGCCTCGTGATGCTTTAGGTAATGCATCATTTCATAAAATATGAAATTGGATGGAGTTTTAGTCTTCTCAATTTATTAATTTTTTATCTCATTATCAATCAATGATCTTCTAAGATAGTACTTAAAATTCATTATTCCCATAATATTCATTAATATAATGATATCACCAATTGAACAATCAATGGATTCCAAATATTATATGAGGTACTCAACATTAAATGGTGTTATAAAAACAAGTAGAAATGATTATTATTTCATGATATTATAGAATTCCCATAGAAAATATTTATCACACTGATGAATAACTACTTTGTTCATGTGTTTTTTAAGGTTTATTATTTTATTTCAAGGTATTATATACTGTTTTCAATGAAAAACGTTTCCCATGAATTCCTCTATAAACATTTTTTCTCAAGGGGTGACAAGTTAATTATCAACATGGTCTTATAAATGAATACTTTGATATCATCATGGTATGAAAATAAGTAATGAATGATTCATGAGGTCCACATAAATATAATATTGAAGGTTCCGGGCGCAGCGGAAGCGCATGGGTGGATGTGCCCACTTGGATTTTTTTCATTAGCAATGGTTAATCCGGGATCAATACGACGATAAATGACAGTCTCCATAGATCGAATCACAGAATAAGACAAAGAAGACAGTTTTTCCCGGAACCACAAACAAGGATCGTTACAGGTTGATTATAGTTAATTTAATTAATTATAAAGAAATACCTTTTGGGTGTTCTTTCTTCGTTTATGATCTCGATCACGTTGTCGATGTGATCCATGGTTGCATCATAGAAGCCAAGTGTAGACTCCCTCTAGTGGTGATCCACACGTGTAAATTGTATCTCTAGACGTCGCCAAAGGATTCTCCGGGTGCTAGCGTGGAGAAGCCTTTGCTTGCGTTGTCCACCTTAGATCATCTTCATCCGATGGAAGAGGATCTCTCTCAGTCTTGAGATCGTTCTTGGTGGAATAGGTTCTTTCGGTCTTGAAAGAATTCTCCAGAGATGTTGTGCACAACGATTATCTTGTGTGTAGGAAAAGATTTGGGGTTGTGAGGATATTTATAATCGGGTGTGTGGGGTTATAGAGTTATGACAATAAATAAATGCGATACACGTTTTATTTATTTCATTGAATCTTATTTAAAACCCCCATGTCGAATAGTTAATTGTTTGACATGCGCCCACGCTGATTATAATAAATATCATTTAAAACAATATTATATCCTCAAATTTCCGACTGAAAAAACTACATGGCATGTAATAATAAATACACGGCGTGTACTTGTTTTTCATTGAAAAATACACAGCATGTACATTAAATATACACGGCGTGTATATCTTGTTTTCATTTATTCATTTCCTTTCCAAAATAAAACTACAATGCATGTAATAATAAATACACGGTGTGTACTTGTTTTATTTTATTTTTCTTCCATCATTTAAAACAACTTAGGATTCCTTGAATAATTATTAAACCACGTACGGGAATAATATTTATTCAACTTGAGATACTTGGATACACTTACTGTGTGACCCTCAAGGCCTCTTTCTCTTTGGCATTAGGCGGGCTTGCCCAAAGTCCAAGATTACTATCTAGAAATGGGTCAAGGCACCCAAGAGAAAGAAGTTGACACTGCATTGACATATCACCTCATACGAATGCTTACTGTGAAATTTAATCCCTTTTTCTCGATATATCATCAAGCAATTTTCATGGAAGTGTCATAAACCTATATGCTTGATATGTCGTTCTTTGACTACCTAAAATAAACTTGTCGTTTACACCATGGCCATGGAATTTAATGTGATAGTTCTATTCCAATCAAAGGGCCGAGATATCAACTTCCATAAATGGAAGGGACAAATCCTTCCTCGACTTATCCATTAACAACATGTCACTCGTGACGCACCCAACGTACCCTACTTCCTACCAACTGTCTGCGTGACAGTTTTCATCAGTAAATCTAAGTGTGATAGTCATGACATGAGTTAATGATAATATTCTAGTCTAAGGACCATTACACATGCTCGCAGATAGAAATATCCGATGACACCAAGACATGAGGAATTACTACAGGTAGGTCTGTTCTCATAATCTCCCATATCAGAGATTACCAAGTGCGAACTCCATGAGAGAGAGTCTCGTCTTCTTACGAGTACTCTCACATGACAGTCTGTATACTATGTGTCCTATCATAGTATGTCATCCAACCGCAGAACATTATTTAAGAATATTGTTATAGCATTTCAAGGTTCTAATCATAGCGGGGATCTTCTATGAACTTATTAATGAAAAAAAAATTCCATGACATTATTTTATTATAGTCATGCAGAAGAATGAACAATATATAATAAGTGAACATTCATGTAATCAAAGTACAAAACAGTTGGTTCTGAGGACACCAACCCTTACAAACTCCCACTTGGACTAGAGCCAACTGACTACGACTTTTATTCTGTTAGACCTCACATGATGATCTTGTTTCTGATGAGTCAAGGCTTTAGTCAATGGTTCGACCATGTTGTCTTCCATAGAAATACTGCTCACTGCAACTTCACCTCTCTGAGAAAAATCCCGAAAGAGATGATACTTCCGAAGTATGTGCTTTGTCCGCTGATGTGACCTTGGCTCTTTTGCAAGTGCCACCGCTGCAATATTATCACAATAGCGTGTGATATGATCTTTACTGCTCGGTACAACATCCATCTCTTGGAAGAAGCTTCGCATCCATACTGCTTCTTTAGCTACCTCAGAAGCTGCGATATACTCAGACTCTGCTGTAGAATCTGCCACCAAACATTGTTTTGAGCTCTTCCATCTCACTACACCTCCATTCAAACTAAATATGTATCCAGTTTGCGACTTCATGTCATCTTGACCAGTCTAGAAACTAGAATCTACATGTCCTCTGATGACTAGTTTCTCATCTCCTCCATAAACCAGGAACATATCCTTAGTACGCCTCAAATACTTAAGGATAGTCTTGACTGCCATCCAATGGTGGTCTCCGGGATCAGCTTGATATCTTCCTGCCGAACTTAATGCGTAAGCAATATCTAGCCTCGTACATAGCATAGCATACATGACTGACCCAATCGCGGATGTGTAAGGGATCCTTGCCATCCTATTTCTTTCCTCATGTGTCTGAGGACACATTTTCTTGGAAAGATGAATGCCATGTGACACTGGAAAAAATCCCCTCTTGTACTGTTCCATACTGAATCTCTTCAGTATCTTGTCAATGTATGTACTTTGACTCAGGCCCAGCATTCTCTTGGATCTATCACGATGTATCTTGATCCCAAGAATATATGCCATGTCGCCCAAGTCTTTCATGGAGAAGAATTTATGAAACCATGCCTTAACTGACTGTTATACAGGTACATCATTTCCAATTAGAAATATGTCATCAACATATACTATTAGGAAAATGACTGCCCTTCCACTAAACCTTTTGTAGACACAAGTCTCACATTCATTCTTAACAAATCCAAATTCCGTAACAGCTTCATCAAAACGAATGTTCCATGACCTTGATGCTTGCTTTAATCCATAAATGGATTTCTGCAACTTTCATACCTTGTTGGCATCCTTTGGAGTCACAAACCCTTCAGGTTGTGTCATGTAGACATCTTCCTGGAGGTTCCTGTTAAGGAAAGCTGTTTTGACATCCATTTTCAAAATTTCATAGTCATGGTAAGCAGCAATGGCCAATAGGATTCTGATGGACTTCAGCATTGCAACCGGTGAAAAGGATTCATCATAGTCAATTCCTTGACGCTGTCTAAAACATTTTGCAACCAGTCGTGCCTTGTAGGTGTTGCTTCCCCCTCCATGTCTAGTTTCTACTTGAATACCCATTTATTACCAATAGGCTTTACATCAACTGGAGGATGTAGAAAAATCCAGACTTGGTTTTGGTAAATGGAATCCATTTTAGAATTCATGGCTTCTTTCCACTTGGAAACATCTATGCCTTCAACTTCTTCCTTGTAGGTAAGAGGATCATCATTGTCAACCAATAATGAGTCACCATCCTCAGTGACAAGAAAACCATATCTTTCTGGTTCTCTCACCTCTCTCGTGCTCCTACGCAGTTCTTGTGTCTCTGGAATAGATTGTTCTTCCACGGGGCTTTGTGGAATCCGTTCTTGTACCAACTCATGTGTATCTTGATCCTTGACTTCATCGAAGTCTATCTCGCTCCCACTATCTCTTTTGGATATGTGCTCCCTCTGAAAGAATATGGCGTGTCTTGCCACTGTAACCATTTTTTCTGAGGGGTTTTATAGGTAATATCCCCTTGTTTCCATGGGATATCCTATAAAGATACAATTTGTTCCTTGGGGTGCATGTTTGTTACCTGAAGAGGCCTTAAAAAATGCTTCACTACCCCACACATGTAAATTCGATAACATGTCTTTGCGTCCACTCCATAATTCGTATGGAATACCATTTATCGATTTAGTTGGTACTTGGTTTAGTATGTTCGCTGCTGTTTGCAATGGATATCCCCAAAAGGATAATGGAAGACTTGAATGACTCATCATTGATCTCACCATGCCCAACAGGGTGCGTTTCTTCCTTTCACTTACACCATTCCACTGAGGTGTGTAAGGAGGAGTGAGTTGAGATAGAATCCCAAACTCCCGTAAGAAATCAATGAAGACTTGATTAAGATATTATCCTCCTCTGTCTGAGCAGAGTTTCTTAATCATCATACCAAGATGGTTCAAAACTTCATTCTTGTATTCTTTGAACCGATCAAAAGAATATGACTTATACCTCATTAAATAGATATATACATATCTACTAAAATCATTAGTAAATGTTATGAAGTACGAGAACCCACCCCTTGCGTCAACTGGAAATGGTCCACAGACATCTGTGTGAACTAATTCTAGCATCTCTTTATCTCTTTCACCATTCCCACTAAATGGGGATCTGGTCATTTTTCCTTGTAGACACGAATGACATACACCAAGTGGTTTTAGTTCGAAAGAATCTAAATACCAATCTTGATGTAATTTTGTCAAACGTTTCTCATTGACCTGACCTAGCCGGTGATGCCAAAGTTGGGTGTGGTATGAGTCATGTGAATTAAAATTGTTATCTATTTCCAGTACATGGTTTGTGTAGTCTAACACATAAATGTCGTTATATAAATGTGCCCTACCAAAACAAATGATATCTTTATAAAAGTAGAAACATTCATTTCCAAACATGAATATGAATCCATCAATATCTAATCTGGATACTAAAATAATGTTTTTAGTAACAAAAGGAACATAATAACAACCTTTCAAAACCAAGACCATCCCAGTAGGCAATGTGAGGTGGTAGTCTCCGACAGCTACAACAGCGAGTCTGGATCCGTTGGCTGCTCGTAGATCTACCTACCCTCGATCCATCTTCATGAATCTACCTGGTTCATGTATTTGGATACAGATGTGACCACCACAAGCAGTATCTAATACCCAAATGGTAGAAATAGATAGATTGCATTCGATAACAAACGGACCTGAAGAATCCCCTAACTTCCTTGGCTGGGTGCATTTTTTCTTCCAGTGGCCCTTCTTGAAACATGCGAAACAAACAACATCATGTTCCTTTGCCTCCCCTTTGATCTTCCATTTCTTGGAAGGCCTTGAAGATTCTTTGGGATTAAAGCTCTTCGCCTTCCCTTTCCTTTTATTCACCATAAGGACTGAAGGATTTTAACGCATCATGTCATTGTCCACTTGGAGAATAAGGATAAGAAGGTAAGATAGAGACTTCTCAATATTGTTCATGTCAAAATTAACAACAAAGTTTGAGAAGCTCTCGGGGAGTGATGCGAGAATGAGATCGGTACCCAGTTCTTCAGGGATTTTAAACCCTAGAACCTCCAAGCGCTCAATGCATCCAATGAGCTTGACTACATGAGGCCCAGCTGGGGAACCCTCTCCAAGCTTTCTCTGAAATAGAGCCTTGGATATCTCAAACCTTTCCTGTCTTGCTCTCTCCGGGTATAGACCACGGAGGTGCTCGAGCATGCTGTAGGCATCCTTGTCTTCATGAGACTTCATGAGCTCACTAGACATAGATGACAGCATCAAACATTGAACGTTGAGAGCATCATTCAAATGTTGATCATAGACTAGTAAATCTTTATCACTCGCCCCTGGGGTAGGGGAATCAGGAAGTGAGGACTCCAACACGTAAAACTTTCGTTCATGGCGTAGGATAACCCGATGGCGCCTAAACCATTCCTAAAAGTTTTTTCCATTGGGCATATTGTCTTTATATAGTATTGATCGCAGAGAAAATGTGGTTGACGAGTTTGTCATCTTGATTCTACAATTTAAAAGAGCAGATTTATTATTACTTTCTTGATTACATTTTTATGAGAAATAATAAATTCTATTAATTCTCCCACTATTTTATCAAGTCCCAATGGACCTCATCATTGAACTCAGAATGTCCAGTTGCTTTGACATTCTAGTGGCAAGGATTTATATTCTCCTTCGCATAACCCCAACAAGGGTTGGTCAAGCTATTTGAAGGTATTTAGGTAGGATGGTCTTTGCCAACTATGAGCTTACAGTTCCTTGATCTGTTGAGTGGACTCCCCAATCCTAAAATCCTTAATTGGATTTCCTCAACTCTTGACTCCAATATTACATCATGTATAGCAAGGGATACTTCTCTGATTGTAATATGGTTAAGTCAATATGAAACATTTCATAAGGGCTTCCTTTATAAAAGTAAGTGTCCCAACAAGGGTTGGTCAAACACATAGTTTTATTGATTCTTTCCCTTAATCAGGTAACAGACTGCTTGGTCTGGTTTAATATGGTATTTGAGGGATTTTATTCTTTATGCGTATCTTTGAATTATCACATGCTTGTTAATATTAAGTGATGCTTGCTTAAGTGATTAACCATGTTTCGATAATGTTTACGCATAGTCCGGTTTTTATTTTATTCCATCTTTGCATGCTTGTTCATTTTATTAATTATGTAATCATGACAACACATACATAATAAATAAACTATGCAATAAGAAAGAAATAAAATAAGATGGCATGATCATGATCTTCTATTTGGTTTAGCTTATCTAGCGGTTTTGATAAGCTAACCCTGACCTAGGGAAAACACCTTGAACCTGATGGTTCATGTTTTGCAGCTCCAACCTGTCCACCTTTGTATCTTCTTGTGTGGGTTTCGCCTCATCTTCGGGATTTGAACCGTCTCCTCTGGATTGGGAGATCCTCCATTACATGGGTTTACATTAAAGAAACCTTGGGCACGCAGGCCCTACATTTTATTGGGAGAAGGGTCACAGGCCAACAAATTCAAATTAAATAAATTTAAATGAAACCATACACATACAAAGGGTCTTTGGTCTTGCTCATGATCATCCATAGTATGCAACGACATTTACGCATATTTATAATTCAAATTCTTTTAATCGTTCTTTTATTTAAGATAAGATGCGCTTGAATTCAATTAATTATGATCTTATAATTAATCAATTCTTTATCTTAAATTCCTTTCTGAATTTCCTTGAGATTCTTCTTATCCATATTCCTTGTACGGGTCTTTGTACATTGGAGGAAACATGGTGAAATTCCATTTTTGGAAAGTACACGGTGTGTAGTTTATAATTACACAGCTTGTATTATTATTTTCACACTTTATCCAAAGTACACGCCAGGGATAAGGCGTGTTTTCTGTACATTGGAAATTTTAGAGTACACAGCGTGTAGATGAATCATACATGGCGTATACTTCTTTTTTACGCGGTAATCGGCCTGGCGATCCCGTGTACGCAGTACGCGGCTTATCTTTGTACACGGTTTCACCTGGGTCTGAACGGACTACATGGCGTGTTGTTCCAACATACACACCGTGTATTCCGGTTTCCACACACCGTTCCTTTCTGGTCAACATGGCGTGATTAAATCTTAGGCATAATCAATTCACACGGCGTGGTTTGGCGGACCAGTGCCGGTTCGTTGAACCTAAGTACACGGCATGTAGTTTTAATTACACGCCGTGTAATCCCGTGTTGTACAGACAGAAAGAGCGGCTCCTCCGGATTAGTTCCTCATTTTTATTTTAATCAAAATTAAAATTAAAAGGTCATTTCTGTGATATGAATCAAAAAACGAAGGAGGAAGAATAGATCTCGTTAATTCAGATTTATAGAATGATTTATTTCGAATTGAATCAAATATGAAAGTGTAAATTATCAACGAAAATTAAATAACTATAATCAAAGTTGTAACCTCCCTCTGATACCATTTGAAGGTTCCGGGCACAATGGAAGCGCGTTGGTGAATGTTCCCACTTATCTTTTTGTCATTAGCAATGATCAATCCGGGATCAATACAACGATAAATGCCATTCTCCACGGATCGAATCACAGAAAAAGACAAAGAAGATGGTTTGTCCCGGAACCACAAACAAGGATCATTACAGGTTGATTATAGTTAATTTAAATAATTATAAAGAAATATCTTTTGGGTGTTCTTTCGTCATTGATTTTCTCGATCACGTTGTCGATGTGATCCGTCGTTGCGTCGTAGAAGCCAAGTGTAGACTCCCTCTAGCGGTGATCCACACATGTACCTTGTATCTCTGGACGTTGCCAAAGTATTCTTCGGGTGCTAGCATGGAGAAGACTTTACTTGCGTTGTCCGCCTTAGATCGTCTTGATCCCATGGATGAGGATCTCTCTCAGTCTTGAGATCGTTTTTGGAGGAAGAAGTTCTTTCGGTCTAGAAAGAATTCTCCAGAGATGTTGTGCACAACGATTCTCTTTTGTGTAGGAAAAGATTTGGGGTTGTGAGGATATTTATAATCGGGTGTGTGGGGTTATAGAGTTATGACAATAAATAAACGCGTTACGCGTTTTATTTATTTCATTGACTCTTATTTAAAACCCCTATGTCAAATAGATAATTTTTGGACATGCACCCACACTAATTTTAATAAATATCATTTAAAACAATATTATATCCTCAAAATCCCAACTGAAAAAACTACACGGTGTGTAATAATAAATACACGGCGTGTATGTGTTTTTCATTGAAAACTACATGGCGTGTACATTAAATATGCACAGTGTGTATATCTTGTTTTCATTTATTCATTTCCTTTCCAAAATAAAACTACACGGCATGAAATAATAAATACACGGTGTGTACTTGTTTTTTTTGTCCATCATTGTATACAACTTAGGCTTCCTTGAATAATTATTAAACCTCGTACGAGAATAATCTTTATTCAACTTGAGATACTTGGATACACTTAGTGTGTGACCCTATAGTCCTCATTCTCGTTGGCATTAGGCGGGCTTGCCTAAAGTCCAAGATTACTCTCTAGCAATGGGGCAAGGCACCCAAGAGAAAGAAGTTGACACTGCATTAACGTATCACCTCATACGAATGCTTACTATGTAATTTAACCCCTTTGTCTCGATATCTCATTAAGCAAGTTTCCTGGTAGTGTAATAAACCTATATGCTTGATATGTCGTTCTTTGACTACCTGAAATAAACTTGTCGTTTACACCATGGCCATGGAATTTAATGTGACAGTTCTATTTCAATCAAAGGGCCGAGATATCAACTTCCATAAATGGAAGGTACAAATCCTTCCTCGACTTATCCATTAACAACATGTCACTCGTGACGCACCCAACATACCATACTTTCCGCCAACTGTCTGCGTGACAGTTTTCGTTAGTAAATCTAAGTGCGCGAGTCATGACATGAATTGATGATAATATTCCAATCTAAGGACAATTACACACGCCCGTAGATAGATATATCTGATGACACCAAGACATGCGGAAATACTACAGGCGGTTCTGTTCTCATAATCTCCCATCTCGGAGATTACCAAGCGCGAACTCAATGAGAGAGAGTCTCATCTTCTTATGAGTACTTTCAAATGACGGTCTGTATAATATGTGTCCTATCATAGTATGTCATCCAACCACAGAACATTATTTAAGAATATTGTTATAGCATTTCAAGGTTCTCATTATAGAGGGGATCTTCTATGACCTTATTAATGCAACAAATTTTCCAGGACATTATTATATTATAGTCATGCAGAACAATGAACAATATATAATAAGTGAACATTCAAGTAATCAAAGTACTAATCGGTTTGTTCTGAGGACACCAACCCTTACAAATATTTTATTGATCATATTAAAATATTGTTGTGATAAATTATTGGACAATATTTCATGGTTGGTGTGATATTCCTAGTGTATTCTCTATTTGATGACCATATCTAAAATAAAAAATTTCAGAGAAATTATTAAAAATTAATTCAAGATATTATGATTGTCACATTGATATGATGAACCTAAATTATTCAAAATAAAGATAATTAGTTAGTATAAATATAAACATATGAATTACATATAGGAATTGAAATCCATTATTCTGTAACCCAATCAGTCTATGCTTAAACAAGAACATCCATTAATAAAGAATAGGATTCAAAACCATCATTTTATCAATAAAATATTTCATGAAGATACTATTGAAGGCATACATTTATAATGTATGGATTTTATACAAAAATTTATGTAAACTCGAATTTTATTTATCTTTTTCCTTAAAAGGAGGATATTGAAATTCAACATCCTATGTAGAACCTATTGAATGTGATCAGATTTTATAATATTGTTAACATTGGACTATCTTCATGCATCATTAGTCAGATAAATTGTTCATTATTATAGATTTTATCATTGATGGTCTTTAAAAAAACCAATTGATGGGTGTCCATTTCTAGAGAAGGGTGACAAATTTCTATGTAATTCTTCGAAATGACATCGGGATCCATATTCATAATTGAGAAATATATATCTTATTCATAAAGAGACAAGGAAGAATTAATTATGTCATTTTAAATAATATTTTTATTCAAATATTCACCTATTTGAAATATTTAATGGTTTTAATAATCATGTCTTCAAATATTGAGGTGGAATATTTGAGATTGTTTATATTTTTAATTCATTATCAATGATTGGTGAAGTAGGTGTTGCAGGAATAATTTCAAGATTTACAAATAATGTCGAGGAATTGATTAAATATAAATATAATGTGTTGGATTCTATATGTCATGAAACTAATTATTAATGAGAAATATTATCTGAGGTACAATATACATGTTGAATTTTCATTCTATAATAATTAACCATAGTATAAGTAGGAAGTAAAGGGATAGTTTATAAAAAAAATTATGTAGGAATTTTAAACATTTTTCAATGATGATGGGATTTATATGGACTCTAGATGATCCAATTTGAGGTCATTATCATCAATAATATTATGGATATAATCAATTTATTATATAATATAACACAAGAAAAATATCTATTATCTGATAGGGATTTCAACGATTTCATCATTGCATATATATTTCAATCCAGTGAAGTGGGAGAATTTATGGATCCAAAATATGATTTAGCGGTGTCTTTAGATTTTTGAGATGAAGTGGGAGTGAAATACATAGTAGAATAGTCATTATATTATTTATTTTTATTTTTATAAAGGATGCATGAATTATGGGAGCATGAGTTATATTAGGATGTCTAGAGAAAATGTTTGTAGGGAACACATCTGCCTCCTATCTGGATGTTTAAGGTTAATCTGATCAATGACCATTGTTATGTGTTTGAAATGTTGGTTAGATAATACATCATGTAGAATCATTCAAGATATATATTAATTAGAATGAGACACAGTTTTATATTTTAATCTACGGATAAAACACAATCATTGATGGTTTCTTATTGTCCATAATATGACATATTGCTGATCAGAGGATATATCTAAATATATTGGATTAAAATATATAAATTAAATTTTTAATCTATAGTTATAATATTTATTTACATAATAGTCGAAAAATAATATTCATTGAGTTCATATAATTTGATAACTATAGTCATATCCAATCGAATGGGGTTGGTCATTCGTGTTATCTAATTTATGGTAGGTTTCTTTTTATCACACCAAATTAATCTCAAATCAGTGAAATGAGATTCATGGGAATCAAAATTAGTTTTTTCATTTTGAATTAATCTAAAATTTTCATTAATTTAATATTTAATTTATTATTGGAATTATTAAGGTATTACTTCATGCATGTGAAACATGGGTTTTCATAGAATGAAATTGGAAGATGTATCATGCCAAACAACAATAAATTCATAATTTTAGGTAATTTATTTGAATATGTTACTTTGGTATATTTGATCACCTTTTTTCGGATTTACCAAACCCCTGGATTATCAATTTATAGGTAAATGATAAAATTCAATGAATCACATGCACCATAGTATCGCACTATAGATTAGTTTAACCTACATCAATTATCAATGAGTGATTGTAGATTATCTGTAAGGGTGTAACCTTATATATTACATAATTTTGAATTACATTAATAATTCAAATTGAAGATATTTTTAGGTTTATATATGTATAGAATTAAATCACAACTTATAAATAACAACTTGATTACTTACAGGTAAAGACTTCAACTCACTATCCATTTTTCATTAAAAAGCTCTTAAGAAAAACATGTCTACTTCCATGTTTTAGATAGGAAGACTTTTACATGATCCAATACATGACCCTATTCATCTTTAAATCCATTAAAAACATTTCAAAACTTGGGATGAACATAAAAAACTCAGTACAGAATACATAAAGAATGAAAAATGTTAGTTTTTCAAAACAACATCTATATCATCAATACTTTTTCATAATGAAATACTTTTCCCTTTAATGAAGTAGAAAAAAACACTTAACTGAATATAATCTCATTTATTAACCATTTTGTAACAAAAAAATTACCATAAATACCCTAGAAAACAACTTATAGCATATAAAGTTACCGTGGGACATAAACATACTAAAATTTCATAACCATACAGTAGACTTCCACACATATCACTAAATAGAATAGCCATATGACTTATTCCATACCCATTGCATTAGAGGTTATAAGGTAAAAATCCATACTTGTATTATCAAGGAACTACAAATTATTTTCATTATCCAGAAACCACCCATCAAATTACCATGTTCTGTTAAATAATCATCACATACAAAAGATTGAAAATATAATCATTTCAATCATAAAATTTCATTTTCAATCACATGAATTAATTTCAAGATATTGAAATACTAAATACACATTAAAAAACAATTTTCAATACCAAAAAACCTGAAATAGGAATAAGTTAGTTCTTTTCCTTTTAAAAACATTAACTCTTATAGAGGATGCAAAATAACGATTACAGTAGTGGAGAAGTCTATGTCGACTCAGAAATTAATAAGAAACACTCCCTTTATTGTTTAGTAAAACTCTTAATAGAAAAATATTCCCCTTTAATGAAACTAAAAGTAAATGGGGTTTATTATACACCATGTAATAGAAGGAGGTGTATATTATCAATCCACTCCCTAATTAAATGAGATTGATACAATGTCTCTTACCTCAAGTATGACTTGCGTAGTATGTTCCTTGTTATTCCTGAATAATAAACAGAAGTAAAATTATAATTTCATAAATAACTTTTTCATGTTTTTTATTCTTTTTATATCACTTATTACATTTCTATAACAATTAGATAATTATTTGTGTTCGTATCGGACATTTTTTAGATATTATGAACTTGAGTCAAAATTGATCTTGATATAATAAACAATTGTCCACTTGTTAAAAATTACATTATCTATAGAATGATATTAATTATTTAGATATCCTATATATCAAATATATCTAGTATAAATGTATTTAAAAAATTACATAACATTTGGAAATAATAAATTAAATGCATTATTCATGGAGACGGTAAGCCGTATGTACACATGAACCCAACATTCATTTCATTTGTTTATTTAATGTAATTAAAAATAAATGATAAATAGGTATATTATAATTTCTATATAATAAATATTTTATATAATTTATATACTTTCATTAATTATATCCTTTATATGTACCATGTATAACTTTAACGAGTCATATTACTTTGTTGGGGCGGTAGTCCGCACTTCCACAAATGAAATTATCATATATTTAAAACCTGAAAATCATAAAGGTATGTTATAAATTTGAATTAAAGATTCATATATATAATAAATATCTTATTTATCATATATAATTACAGTTCCATCATAATTTCCCCCATGATAGGTGGTATGATATGAATAAACAATCATCATTTCATGAGGTAGTAGTTCGCCATCCACAGAAATAGTACCGTCTATACCCAGTAGACGAAGGTGTGTGTATGTGTAGTTAAAATAATTATCATAAAACCAACATAGTATATTGGGGATACTGGTTTTGTTATGAAAACAATGAAAAATAAAATAATAGGGAGTGGATAAGGAATATAAAAGAAAAGAACTTGAGAGAATTCGTTAAGTTTAAATCTGGTAACTCCCTTTGCTTTGAACAAAAAGGCTTTCTGGAATTGAATTCTTTCTAGGGTAATAATTCTAGAAGGTTGAGAGGGATTTTGGGAGATTGTTGGATAAGTGTATGAATGATACATGGGGCTTCAGAGTTGAGAGTAAAGGATTATAGTTGGTGTCTTTTTATAAAAGGGAGGAGGGGGACAATAGGATAGTTGTAAAATATTATTTTATAATAAACTGAATTTGTATTTAAAAATATCCCGAACCCATTACGAAGATAAGATTGGTAGTGTTCTAAATACTCTAATCCTATGAGTTTTAGACATTTTTAGGCCATAAAATTAACCCTATCATTTCGGTTTAACCTTAAGTTAACTAATATAACTTTTTTCATGTCCCCTTTTATATTCATACTATATGCAAAATATAATTCCTATAAAATGCCAAGGGACCCATAAATGGATCATTAATAGAGTTTTATCATCATATATGATGTTTCTATGAATCATATATTTTTAGTATTAATTTATCATTTAATAAAATATTATTTATTTTAAAAACTCATTTTTGTTAACTTATAAACTATTCAAAACAAGGCTTTTAACCAAATCTATAATAACATGATTATTTAAAACAACCTAAATTAATTTTAATATAAAAAGATATACCCATACATAAAATTAGTGGATGGAAAAAAGTATCAAAATTAATTTATTTTAGTATTTATAATCTCATTTATTTAAATCCATTATTGAAAAGGTAATCACTACATCACCATTGTGTCATAAATAATTTTATTTATTCGATATCCAAAAATTAAAAATAAATTACCAAGATATAGGAAATATTTTTATAATTATAATTACTTTTTATAGTCAGAAATATCACATATATATCCCCATATAATAATTTCATTGCTAAAATATATTTTTTTATGTTACATTTTCCTTAACATTAAATAAATTTTTATAAAATGTCATTTTCACTTACAAGTGGCTTGATGGGGTCCCAAAATTGACCCATGGATTCCCATGGTAGTAAATCTTTCATTAAATAGGTTTAGAACATTTTTTTGCGTAATTTAATTTTATTATAATATCATTGTTTACCTTAACTTACCAGATTTACCTTTTAACTATGGTAAAAAAATATTTATTGAAGTTACAATTACTAATGTCTAAAAATAAAAGAAGCTTATTTACAAAATTTAGACTTCTTGATTCCAAATATTAAATCCATCATTACAAATTCAATGCAGATAACATTAGAAAAATATTATAAAATTAATTCTTGTTGTCAAGACCAAAAGCATGTTTTTAAGAAGTACAAAAATACCAAAACATTGACATGTGTTTATGTCCAATTTCAATGTATAATTACTAAAAATTACCAAAATGGTATTAACAGGTAATAATATAATACAATTAAACATTATAAAAGATTTAATTTTCAATGTTACTATATAAATAAATTCGATTAAAATGTATTTTTGAATAAAAATATATTATTTATCATTATTCATAAAAAAGAACATTATCAGAAAAATTACAAAATTTTAAAAATAGTAAATCTTGATGTCCCAATTATAAAGAAGAATTTTATTTTTTAAAATAGATAACAAAAGTGATAATAACTGGATTTAAAAAGGGTTCACCATCAAAAAGATGTTAAATGAGTTTAAACAATGTTAGAGTTTTTCATGCTTAAAATTGGATTCAAACTTATTTTTGGCCTCTTAATCTTATTGGATAATAGTAAAACCATTTAACAAAAAAAATTCTTCATATTTTAGTTAGTTAAGTTCATTATTGACAATAAAATTTTTAGGCATTAACTACCATTTAAAATAATAATTTATTATATTATTTTTCTATATAACTCAATGTTGTCTGCAATGTAACATTTCAAAGAAACTCTTTGTTGCGTGTTACTCATTCTATCGGACATAGAATCCCATTTAAAGATAAATTAATATTTATTTAAAAATATTAGTAAATATAATAACTTAATATTCTCTATTTACGTGGAATATTACCTCCTTCCACCCATTTGGAAAAAACATCGTTAAAAATAACACATCGGAAAAAGTGTTAATATAACTATCACTTTAAATGAAAGAAAGATAAGTATAATGGTCACTAAAGATAACTCACACTGGGTTTCCATGTAATAAAACATATATATGAAAGAGAAAAAATGTGTCACGTTCTGAGGGAGAGTGATAGGAAACATGATTATGAGAAAGTTAACCACCAGAATACAACAAACATGTGATAGGTTAAATAGTCTTTGATTCCCCATTATGAAAACTCAACAGAGAAGTTTTTTTTGTTTTATGATACCTTTAATAAATTTGGAGAATTTATTTATGATATTGACTAATAACGTAAGGAAATATACTTTCTTTTCATGTACAGTTTCATCTTTTAATAAGTATTTACAAAAAACACATCTTTTCACCGAATGATCAGTATTCAAGATGACATAGTCACACATGAAGTGCTAGAATGAACTTCTAGAGAATCACCTAATCCCCAAAATATGAACCATATATTTACCCTATCTTTAGACATTATCAAAAACCAAAATGATTAGTATAAGATCAAATAATACCCAAAAGAATAATATTTTTTAATGATAAATACTACTCTTAATCTCCAAAATTGATCAAACAATACCCAAAACTCAACAAATACCATTCACAAAACAAACCTCTTAAAAATTATACAAAAATAATCTAATATATGTTTGAAACCCAAAATTCAGAAGTATTTTATCACATATTCTTCCACAAAAATCTTAACATTTATCTCAAAATAACATCAGCTACTATTAAAGGCCCAAGCTTAATAGTAATTAACCTAATCAAATATTATATAAGACATGTTAATTATTTTCTTAAATAACTCCAATCCAAATATATATACCATAAAGAAATATATTCATCCAAAATAAAATTTCAAACAGTCCTCCACAAATGAAATCCCATTGTATAATTTTTTATTTAGGCATATCGAGTGTCTAAAAGAGTGAATGACTTCCAAAATTACATTTATCACATAATCACAAAATAATTTTCCTATTCTAAGGATATCCATTTTATATTTTATATGTTCCAAAAATCAACATATTCTAGTTTTAAAAACATTTAACTAAAATATATTAGTCATACTAACCAGGAATGTCATGTTGGCCAGTAGTGGGTGATAAATCTGAGTCGCACTTTGGTTGTTGGTACAATTCCAATGGACTTACTAGACGGGGTGAGTTGTATCCCAACCTAAGGATAGTACTTTTTATGAAACCATATCATTATTATAAAATTCTAAAAAATAAGATAATTCTCTCAAATACAACCATAACCTATTTTATCCCCAATGGTTATCTAGCACCTTTTATTTTGCTTCCCAAAATGTAATAACTATTTATCACCTCAAAAAAGGTCATATGAACTATTAAGGTTATCTATTATGTCTACATAATAAAAGAAAATTATTTATTTAATAACATTTTCACATATCAAACATTAGAGATACATATACTAGGAAATATCTTAAAATGTAATCTCATTTATCAAAAGAGAATAATTTTAAACATTTCATTACCCTAAAATCTACCATAAGTCATGAATACCTTATATGTAGACTTCTTACTCATTCCACATTATTCATCATCCAGTATCTATTCTTTTCCAACATATTCCATAGTAATATATTCCAGCAAACAAAATCATGAATCATATCATAAGATTCAAAAATGATAAAATATTAGCTAAGAAGTAATCCATACATTTCATTGGTCATTTTTAGTTTCCTCATCCTTAATTGGAATGTAATTAATTACTGGTAAACATATTTTTTTCTGTATTTCAGATCTCATTCATGAACCATTTTATTTAGGCCATCTATTCATATAATTTCAATGCACATCACATATAAAACATTCAATTGATTCCTTATAATGAACTTATTTCCCTTTCCTGGAGTCAACTGCATGCTTCCTTTCTATATAGCCAGTTCATACTTTAGGATCTTCATAACCACATCTATAGCATCATCTCATACCATTAAATCATTTTCCACGGTGTTTCATTCCACGTCATTGACACATAGGTTTTTGAATATAGTTACCTTTATGATTATTAACTGAACATATGTAGGGATTTTTTCATGAATATAAGATGACTTATAAAAATCACCAAGGATTATGTAGTCAATCATGACTCTGGATAGATGGTTTAGAATAATCACAAGAGTTCTATTTCTATATCCCATTTCATTCAGTTTCTTATTTAGAAAATGATCACAGTTTTCATCCCAACCATTGTTACTTTGGTGCCTTCAAGATCCATCCATTTACTAAAGACAAAAAGGTTAGTGTGAGTATATCAGTAAAATAATAATATACTATGTTATGAGGTGGGTAAACACTAAGATATACTTATACATTTTATCTTAGATTCATTAGATTTATACAAAATAAATTTTACTATTTCTAATATTTTAACCATTGTAGTTATGTCAGTTACACTTAAATAACAACTTAACATCTAATGTTATCTAAAATGACCTATGATACAAACTATAAGGCCCCATCTGTAAACATTACATAATATTTAATTAAGTTATTAATTCACATTGAGGATCTTTCTAGGTTTAGATATTTCAATAATTAGGTCATAACTTATACATAAAAACTCTATTAATTACATGTAGACAGTTATAATCACTGTCCATTTATTTCATAAAACAAAACTCATAAAAAAAGAAACCTGTCTAGTTCCACGTTTTTTAAATTATGACTTTTCCATGATCACATCCTTTATGGTATTCATCATTAACTCCTGTGAAAAACAATTCAAAACTTGGGATGAGCATGAAAAACATAGGAAGGGGTTCATAAAGAAGGAAAAATAATTTTTTTCAAAACAACATGTAAACCATTACTATATTATCATAAATAAATACTTTTCACATTAAAGAAGTAGAAAAACACTTCACTGAATATAATATTATTTCATAATTGTTTTTAACAAAAATATTTCCATAAACACCATATATAACAATGTATATCATAGAAATGAATCTTTCGACAAAAACATACTGAAATGGAATAGCCATATGGTCAACTTCAACACATATCACTAAATGTAATAGACATACAACCGACTTCCATAACCAATGAATTTAATGTTATAACGTGACAACATTTTCTAGAATTATCATGGAACCACACATATTTTAGATTATCACATAACCACCCGTCAAAATCCCATTTCCCAATATATATTAACCACACATAAAAGATTTCAAATATAAACATTTCAATCATAAAATTTTATTAGAAATAAAAAAATAATTTCAAGATATTTAAATAGTAAATCCACTTTCAAAAACGATTTTCAATACCAAAACACCAAAAAGGGGAACACGGTATTTTTTTCATTTTAAAAACATGAAGGATTATAGATGAATCCAAATAATGATTACGGTGGCATAGAGTTCATGGTCATTGAAAATGTTTAAAAGAAACATTCCCTTTATTGTTTAGTACAACTCTTTATAGAAATATATTATCGTTGAATGGAAGTAAAAGTTAATGGGGTTTATTATACGCCGTGTAATAGAAAGTGGTGTATATTATCAATGTATTCTGCAATGAAAGGATATTGAGACAAATTCCCTTATCTCGATTTAGAATTGCCTCGTACATTCCTTATTCTTCATGAATAATATACTTATGTTAATTTACACATTATTTAGAACATATATCATTTTTATTATTACATTTATATCACTTATTACCTTACTATAAAAAATAATTAATTATTTGAGTTTATATTGGGAATTTTATGGATGTTTGGAACATGATTCAAAAATAAACATTTTATAATTACAAAATGTCCAGGTGTTCAAAATTCAATTATCTCCATAATGATATTCATGATTTATATGTCATATATATCATATATATCCTATAAAACCCCAAAGATTCATTAGTGGAAATTCATCTTGATCTAAATAAATTTTTATTATGTTTATATAAAATGAGAACATCATTGGTTTTATGTTGATGGATTTTAAAATACAGTTATGAATTGTGAGTGTTTCTAGTATAGCCACTAAACATTGATCAAATGATAAGTATAAATATAGGGCTTTAACATATCCAATTTACTCATACAAAGGAAGTTATGACCTCATCCAGTAAACATGCCCCATATAAAGCCCATTTTTTGGTTATCGGAATGGAGGTGGTGACATTGGGATTTACAATTTACCATGATTGTGCCATGTTTGAACATGTAAATCTTGAGGAGAATCAACTACAATAGAAGTGGAAGTTAATAGACATTACCACCCGAGCAATGTTATCTGTTCCACCCCAAAAGTCTGTCACAATCACACACCTTACTCTTCGGTCTAATGTGGGTGTTATAATGGTTTATGTAACAAGACCCTTGCACTATGACTATGAACATGATTTTTGTATAAATAATTTCCATTCATTTTATTATTGTTACTTTCTAAATAGTTTTTTAGGCACAAATAGTATTTTTAGTCTATATTCAACTAAGAAATATATTTCAATGAATTAATAGATTTTAGAATTAAATAATAATATAATAAAATATTATTATTAAATTACTTTGTATTATATAAAAATTATCATATAATTTTATGAATGCAATTGTTATTTTTATTAATGTTTTAAAGCTATTTTTGTCAAAACCAATGAATTTTTAGTAAATTTCGAATTTTATTTTAAAAGTAAAAATTCACATATTTATAAAATTATTTATATAAAATTAATATTATTTTTGGAAATAAGATGTCGATATTATCCAACGGTGAATTTCTCATTATTTTCCGAGATAGTCGAATTTTTGGGTAAAAACTAAATACCGTTTTTATATATAATATGTTTTATGACATCATAATGATATAATTGTGATTTAATAAAATAATATAAACATTTTGATCGGAAAATATATGATTTAACATTAAAATAATTTTATTTTGGATTTGTTTGATTTATTTTAGAATGATTTGGTGGACCCTTCAAGTCTTATAAAACATTTTGTCTTTTTAAATTGTTTTCCTAGGGAGTGAGACTCACCTCGACATAAGCAACCCTATTATTTTATCACGTTAGGCCATTGACATTATAAAATATTGTTTTAAACTACCCTTTTTAAAAAACTAATGGAAAAACCATGGTGTGGTTAGTGGTTTTGATTAGTTCAATGTGAGGTGTCCCAGACCTAAATAATAAAGAATTCCCTCTCCATTCCTATATAAACCCACCCATGTTCCCAATTCTTCTTCACTCAAAACCATTGTAGTTCGACCAACCCTGATAATCTTCTATCTAGAATCATACCAAGGTGCCCCAAGCTCCAAATAAGCGACTCTCAAGCCTCTCTCAAGCCTTTGGAATGTTCCTTACTCTTTTCTTTCCAATTTTCTTTAAGATGTTATTCCATTTTATTTTTTATTAAAAATGTTGGGGTATGATTTCATACCTCCACCATACTTTCGTATTTATGTTTGGATGATGGGATACCCATTTCTATCTCATTAATTCCTCCCATGTACACCTATTACCATGCCTAAATTTTGTGAGTGATTTCTCTCTCCTCTGTTACATCCAAGTAATTCTTTTCTATTATGCATCTGAATTCCATTATGTTTGTTGGGACATGTATTCATATGAACCCCTTAATGTCAATTTCATTTACATATTATGAGAAACCATGTTCTATCACATCAACTGTTTTCATTAATACTTACGTCAAACTGTTATGCTACCAAAATTGCACCGTGTTTTTTAAGCCAAGATCATTGTGTAGTTAATACCATACCAATGTCTCTATCAAAAGTAATCACCTTTATGCACATATAACTTTGGAATGGTACATTCATGTATCTATTCCACATTACTTAATCGTGGAATATCATGTGATGTTTATTGATTCCATGTTATATGATCCTTGTGGCACACTTATGCATGAAATGAAATGTTTAAGAAGGGTGCACCCTGATAGCGCTCCAATGCATTGAGTAAAGTATAGTATCATGATAAATCATGCGAAATGGGTTTTAACTCATGCTAATTTAGGTTAAAATAGGTTTTACCCATGCTTCATGTGTAATTAGGGTTTAATCATGTTCAATGTGCAATGAGCCTTGGCTAATTCTATTTCCATGTAAAGTGTTATAGCCACATTTCCATGTTATGATTATCATGATTTATCATGTATTTATGTTCATGTTTCTCTTAGGATCCATTCATATGACTATTTCTAACATGTATTATATTTCTCATGTTAATCCATGTTTATTCCCGTACTAGGGTTTACCGCTCAGCCTTTTCTTATGCACGTCCTCAGGTTATCCCATGCAATGCTATATATGAGGGAATGTAGTGGTCATGTAAAATAAGTTTTCAATAAATAAGTTGTATGTTTTATATTCAAAGCTGTTATGTAATTTTCCTAGGTCCCAATGACACTAGACCTCTCGATCTTCTATATTGTATCAAGTATATATTTTATTTAATAAATAATTTTTAAGTGTGTAATAATGAACAAGGTTGTTATAGTTGGTATCAAATTATTGGTTTAGTTATTTTTGGGATTAGGATTAGAAAACCCTAGTGAATACTTAAAGACAAGAATAAGTAAAATAAAATCATATCTAAGTATTTGTGAGTATTTAGTTAGTTTTTTATCAAGAAAATACATCCTTGTATAGATACTAGAAGGTATATATGGATCTGGCATAGATGTATCCAATGGATAAACCCTAAAATACCGCATTGAGCTAGACTCGAACGGGAACTGGTGCACAAAAATAGGCCTTACTAAACTCTTGGTTATGACACTCCTGGGCAATATGCTTTGGTAAATTCACAAGCTTAGTATGAACTCTTATTATGTTAATTACAAAAACTACCCTATGAATATATGTTAGAAAGTAGATCATGAATAGCATAGATTGAAGCCTATGGATTAATAAGTTAATTAAATAAAAGTTATTTGTAAGTCATCCATTTTTGTCCTTGGAAACCCATTAATGTTTTAATACATTAATATACTCATCCATATGTCTATATTGGATAGAGTAGAACCTGAATAAAAAATTGAAACGTAGGGTTATCTCCCATGGTTCTACGAATTCTTTTAAATACCTAAAGTTTAGAAGAAAAATCCCTGCACCACCACAAATCATGGAAGTATAGATGTAGGTGAGTAAGAAAAATGGGTCAATCCTAACATCCCATGAATATAATTCCTCCCCTATCATAATCTGTGGATTTAATTTCTCTATGAACCTCATCATACTCCATCGGGTGGAATTTGATGCCATTCTTGGCGTGGATTGGATTTCCTTATATAGAGCCAACATAAATTTGTGTGGGAGGGAAATCACTCTCCATGTGTAAAATCATTCCCTAATTCTGTAAAAGTGCACATAGGAAGATGAATATAATATAGCTCCATCATCTGAATAGTGGATATTATTTCCCTATGAGAACGCGTATCTGGCACAGATGATTGAGTCTAAGGAGGAAACCATACATGAAGACATGCCTATTTTGAGGGAATTTGCTGAAGTGTTTCCCAAGTAATTTCCCAATCTTAATCCTAGAAGGGATGTTGAATTATCAATTGATCTTATACTTGGAGAGTTTCCAATATCCAAGACTCCATATAGAATGGTTGTTGTGAATCATGAAGAGCTGAAGAAACAACTCTAGGAAAATCTGGATACAGTGTTTATATGACAAAGTGAATCACTATGGGGTGAACCATTCCTCTTCATCAAGAAGAAGGGTGGATCAATGCATATTTACATCTATTATCGTGAGCTTAACAAAATCATGATAAAGAACAAGTATCCTCTCTCACGAATTGATGAATGGATTGATCAGCATCATGTAGCACAATACTTCTCCAAGGTGGATTTTTGGTCGAGATATTATCAAGTAAGGTTGAAGATGGAAGATATCCCCAAGAAATCTTTTCGTAAAAGATACATGCACTATGAATTTATTGTAACGCCTTTCAGACTCACTAATGATCCAACAATATTCATGGACATGGTGAATAGAGTCTTTTGGGATTACCTAGACAAATTTTTCATAGTCTTTATAGATGATATTATGATATTCTCCAAAACCATAGTGGATCATGAGAAGAATCTATTAGATGTACTATAGACCTTGTGGAAGGAGAATATCTATGAAAAGTAAATCATGTGTGAGCTCTAGTTGAAGGAGGTCTCATTATTGGCCCTTATTATCACAAGCAATGGGATACTTGTGTATCCCTCCAAAACAGATGCAATTGAGGGATGGACGAGGCCAACATTGGTTAATGATATCCACACCTTCTTGGGGTTAGGTGGATATTATCAGCGATTTGTGAGAAATTTATCACGATTGTCCAACCCTCTTACCAAGATAACTCAGAAGGGAGTAAATTTTTCTTGGAGTGATGAATGCGAATAAAGCTTCAAGGAGTTAAAAAGTAGTCTTATAACTCTTCCCATGCTCACTTTACCCACAAGTGGAGAACATTTTGTGGTATTCAGTGATTCTATGAAGAAGGTTATGGGATGTGTGTTGATGCAAAATGACAAATTCATTGCCTATGATTCCAGGCAATTGAATGTTCATAAGCAGAATTATCTTGCACATGACCAGGAGTTGGCTACAGTGATATTTGATTTAAAAATTTTGTACCATAATCTATTTGGGGAAATGTGTGAAATATTTACATACCACAAAATCCTAAATTATATATTAACATAGAAAGAGTTGAACATGAACCAACCAAGATGGTTAGATCTGATCAAAGACTATGATTTTTCAATCCATTACCACATTGGGAAAGAGAACAAGGTGGCGAATGATCTAAGTAGAAAGTACCCGATGATTCTATCATTGATGAGAATTGAGAAGGATCCAATCATCTTACACTTGATGAATATTAACATGGGAATCATAAAGAAGGGAAAATCATCTATTCTTTAACAAATTATTGTTCAACCTTCTCTTTTGGAAAAGTTAAAGGATGCTCAAAAGGATGATGTGGGAATTCCGAAGATGGTGGAAGCTATCAGAAAAGGGAAATCCTTGGAGTTCAATGTTAATGATGAAGGAATTGTGAGATTTTGGATAAGAATATGTGTTTCATCAAGTCCAGATCTAGTGAAGGAAATTTTTGATGATTCACATAGTTCAAATTTTTATATTCACCCCGAAATCACAAAGATGTATCGAGATCTCTGAGAGCATTATTGGTGGGATAATATGAAGAAGTAGATCACATAGTATACATCAAAGTGACTGGTGTGTCAGAATGTGAAGGTAGAGAGGCATAATTTGAAGGGGATGATGCAACCATTTCCCATACCAGTATTGAAATGGGAGAATATTACCATTTACTTTGTCACCAGACTTCTGAAGATATCCAAGGGCAATCTTGAAATATGGGGTTTTTTGGATCTTTATAGAAAATTTTCACACTTTATTATAATTAGGGAGGATTTCCCATTAGATTAGAATG
This sequence comes from Viscum album, assembly GCA_963277665.1. Classification (NCBI taxonomy): domain Eukaryota; kingdom Viridiplantae; phylum Streptophyta; class Magnoliopsida; order Santalales; family Viscaceae; genus Viscum; species Viscum album. The sequence continues at coordinate 652,541,686 of OY728119.1, forward strand.
CACAAAATATATATCAGGGAAGTGGCAAGGCTGCATGGAGTACCACTATATATTATTTCTGATCAAGATCCAAGATCCACCTCTATGATTTGGAAGAGTCTTCAACATTCTATAAATATTGAGCTAAACATCAGTATGGATTATCATCCTCAAACTAATGACCAATCTGAGCAGACTATCTAAACACTTGAGGATGTGTTGAGAGTGTGTTCTATGGACTTCAAAGGAAGGTGGGACCGGCATCTTCCACTGGTTGAATTCTCCTACAGTAAAAGTTTCTTACGGAGCATCTGAATGGTACCTTATGAAGCCTTATATGGAAAGAGGTGTAGAACACTGGAATGTTGGGATGAAGTCGGTGAGCGTAAGATTTTAGGTATATAAATGGTCGAAGAAATGGTGGAGAAGGTAAAAACCATTCAGCAACATATCAAGGATTCCTAGAATTGACAGTACAGTTATGTAGATAACCGTCAATGAGACCTTGAGTTTGAAGTTGGGTACATGGTATTTCTATGCATATCTCCATGGAAGAAGGTCCTAAGGATTGGGAAAAAGGGAAGTTATGTCCTAGTTATAATGGCCGCTTTGAGATTCTTGATCATGTTGGGGTTGTGGAATATCTATTAGCACTTACACCTACCATGGACAAAGTACATGATGTCATTCATGTATCCCTCTTTAGGAAATTCATATCAGAATCTTCACATGTACTCTCTTCAGAGGTAGTATATCTAGAGGACGGTATTTCTTACTAGGAGCAACCAGGTAAGATCTTATATCGTAGAGAAAAAGTTCTACAAAATAAGACAATACCCCTTGTCAACATGATCTAGAGAAACCAAAAATTGGATTAAGAGACTTGGGAATCAGAGGAAGTGATGAGGAATGTTTACCGACATTTATTTTAGAGTGGGAAAAGGAAATTTTTGTGGAAGAAATTTCTTAAGTGGGGATGATTGTAACGACCCAGACATTCATTAATGGAAATTCCTCTTGACCTAATTAAATGTTTCTTATTATTATATAAAATGTAAACATCATTGGTTTTAGGTTTCCGGATTTTAAAATACCTTTACAAATTGTGAATTTTTCTAATATAGGAATTGAATAGTGATCACATGATTAGTATAAATATAAGCTTTAGTAAATCCAATATACTCATACAAAAGAAGCGATAACATCATCCCGTAGTCTTTCCACATACGAAGCCCTTTTTTCAGAGCTCAGAAAGGATGTGGTTTCGTTTGGAATCGCTCTTGACCAACCCATTTCCAAGCTTGAACACATTATTCTTGAGAGGAACCGACTATGGGAGAAGTGGAAGTTAATAGACATTACCACCCGAGCGATGTTATCTGAGTCACCCCAAGAGTCTGTCATAATTGCACACCTTACCATTCGGTCTTATATTAGTGTTATAAGGGGTTATGTAAAAAGACCCTAGCACTATGAATATGTAATGTTTTTATAAATAACATGCATTCCTTTTGTTATTGTTACTTTGTAAATAGTTTTTAAAGAAAAAATAGTATTTTTAGTTAATATTCAAATTAGAAATCTATTTTGATGAATTAATGGATTTAGTAATTAAATAATATTTTAATAAAATATTATTACTAAATTACATTTTATTAAATATATATGATCGTATAATTTTATGAATGCAATTTTAATTTATATATATGCTTGAATGTTGTATTTGTCAAAACCCATGAATTTTTGGTAAATATCAATTATTATTAAATGTAAAAATTCACATATTTATAAAATTGTTTAGATAAAATGAATATTATTATTGGAGTCAAGAAATCAATATTATCCAATGGTGAATTTATCATAATTTCCTGACAAAATCAAATTTTTGGGTAAAAATTAAATACCGTTTAAATATATAATGTGTTTTATGACATCATAATGATCCAATAGTGATGTAAAAAAATAATATAAATATTATTTTCTGCCAATATATGGTTTAATATTAATATAATGTGTTTTGGGTTTGTTTTATTTATTTTAAAATGCATTAGTGGACCTTTCCATGTGTATAAAACATTTTGTCTCTTTAAATTGTTTTCCTTGAGAGTGTGACTCACCTCCACATAAGCAAACCTATTATTTTAAGAAGTTCAGACATAGAGTTATAAAATATTTTTTTCCACTCACATTTGGGAAAAACCATGGGAAAAAACATTGGGCTGGTTTTTGGTTTTGATTTGTTTAATGTGAGGTGTCCCAAAACTAAATAATATAGAATTCCCTATACTTTCCTATATAAACCCACCAATGCTCCAACTTCCTCTTCACTCAAAAACTTTAAAGTTTGACCAACCATTGTACTCCTTTCTCTACAATCATCTAAAGGTTCCCCAAGATCCTAATAAGCCTCTATGAAGCCTCTCCAAACCCTTTGGGATTACACTTCTAAGTAAGAGATTTTTTACTTTCTCATTTTTGTCCAATTTTCTATAATTTTTTATGCCCATTTTTCAATTACCAATGTTGGGGTATGATTTCTACACTCCCCCATAATGTACGCCTTATGTTTTTTTATGGGAGACCCCTTTATATCTCATTAAAGCCTCCCAAGTAGACATGTTACAATGCCGAAATTCCGTGAGGGATTTCTCTTTCCTCTATTACATCAATGTAATTATTTTGTATTATGTATATAAATTCCATTTTGTTGGTTGGGAAATGTATCCACATAAACCCCTTACTTTCCATTTCATTTACATATTACGAGACACCCTTTTCTATCTCATCGACTATTTTCATGAATCTTTATGTCATGCCGTTATGCTGCTGAAATTGCACCGGGTTTTCCCTAGCCGAGATCATTGTGTAGTGAATTCCATACCCATGTCTCTATCAATGGTATTCACCTTTATGCACATATACCTATGGAATGGTAATTTAATGTATTTATTCCACATTACTTAATTGTGGAATAACGTATGATGTTGATTTATTCCATGTTTTATGATCTATGTGGAACACTTATGCATGAAATGAAAAATTTTAGAAGGGTGCTCCCTAATAGTGCTTCAATGCATTGGGTAAAGTATAGTGTCATGATACGTCATGTGCAATGAGTTTTGACTCATTCTCATTCAAGTGCAATGATTTTTTACTCATAGTTCTTGTGCAATGAGGGTTTAATCACCCTCCATGTTCAATGAGAATTTTCTCATGCTAATTCCATGTTAAGTGTTGTTTCCACATTTCCATGTTATGATTATCATTCATTATCATGACTTTATGTTCATGATTCTCTTTTCCTTCATCGATATGCCTGTTGTCTAACATGTATTATTTTCCACATGTTATTCCATGTTTATTCCCTTACTAGGATTTATGTCTCACACTTTTCTTATGCATGTCCTCTGGTTATCCCATGCAATGCTAAGTAAGATGGAATGTTGTGGTCTTGTAAAGGAAGTTTTCAATAAAGATGTTGTGAGTTTTATGTTTTAAGCTGTTATGTAATGTTTCTAAGTCTCAATGAGACTAGACCTCTCGATCTTCTATATTGAATCAAGTGAAGATATTGTGTAATAAATCAGGTTTAAGTGTTTAATAATGATCATGGTTGATATATATCCAGTATATATTTATTTAGAATAGTACATATCATTTGAATATAAGAAATTAAATGCACCGTTCAGGGAGATGGTAAGCCATACGTACGCATGAATTCCACTTTAATTTGTTTTTCTTATTTAAATGTAGGAAAAATAAATAAAACATAGGTATATTATAATTAAATTAAAATATTTATTTTATATAAATTACATATGTTCATAAATTCTGTCCTTTTTATGTTCCATATATAGCATGAACTGGTCATATCACTTTGAGGGGGTGATGGTCTTCAATTCCTCAAATGAAATTATTGTATATATAAAACATGAAAATAATAAAGGTATGTTATAATTGAGTATTAAAAATGCACTGAGAAAATAACAAATATCATATATAATTATTTTTCTGTCATAATGGCCACCGTGAGAGGTGGTAGGAGAAGATTGAACAATAATAATTTCGTGAGGCAGTAGTTCGTTGTCCATTGAAAGAGTATGTTCTATACCCATTATAAGGAGGTGTGTGTAAGATTAGTTCAAATAATTCTCATTAAAAAATCATGTATATTGAATATAAAGGTGTTTTGATGTAAAAAAATCATAATAAGAGAATTTGGAGTGGAGAAGGAAAATAAATGAAAAGAACATGAGAGAAGACGTTACCTTTAAATCAGGTATCTCCCTTTGGATTGAACCATAAAACTTTTGTGAATTTTATTATTCCTAGGAGAAGGATTATATGTGGAATATAGGGATGTTGGGAGATTATTAGAGAATATATTGGATGAAAAAATGGCATGAGAGGTGTCAGTAATTGGATAGTGGTGGTGTCCTTTTGTAAGAGGGAGGAGGGGGCACTTTAGGAATGTTTGGAAATATTATTTATTATAAATTGAATTTCGATTTCCAAAGGCCCCAATATCATTTATATAGAATTTAAGGTAAGGATAGTTCGAAATAATCTCAACAAATTAGTTTTAAACACGTTTATAGCATACAATTAACCTTATATTTTAGCTTTAAACTTCAGTTAAATAATGTTTCTTTTTTTCATGTCCTCTTTTATATTCAAATTATAAGACTAACATATTTAATATAAAATTACCATAGTCCCAAAATGGATAATTAATGAAAATTTTAAAATTATATATGTTCATTTTCAGAATCTTGTATTTTTATTATTATTTTATCAATTAATAAAATAATATTTATTTTAAAAACTCATTTATGATAATTTATAAACTATTCGTATCAAGACTTTTATCAAAATCTATAAAAACATTATTATTTCAAAAAAACTACATTAATTAAATATTAAAAAGATATATCCATCCATAAAATTTTTTAATGACATAAAAAGTTTCAAAATTGATTTATTTTATTATTTCTAATCTCATTTACATAAATATTTCATTAATAAGGTAATCACTACATCACCATTGAGTCTTAAAAAAATTTATTTATTTGATGTCAAGAATTTATAACTAAAATAAAATGATGTAGGAAATATTTTTATAATTCTATGTACTATTTATATTCCAAAATAGCACTTATATAACCATATATAATAATTTTTTCACTAAAAGATATATGTTAATGTTACATTTTCCTTAACATTAAATTGATTTTTATAAAATGTAATTTTCACTTACAAGTGGCGCCACTGGATTCCATAATCGACCCAAAGATTTCCATGGTAGGATATGTATCATAAAATGGGGTTAGGATAGGTTTTTGGGTAATTTAATATTATTATAATATTATTTTTTACCCTTATTTAGTAGATTTACACTTTAACCGTGGTAAATAAAATATTAAAAAATGTTACTGTTTATAATGTCTAAAAAATAAAAGCTACCTATTTACATAATTTGGACCTCCTGATTCCAAATATGGAATCTAGTTTTAGAAATTCAAAAAAAAAATTAGAAATTAATTTATAATTTCAATTGTTAGAACCAAAAAGTGTGTTTTTAAAGAAAAAAACTACCAAAATATTGACAAGTGTTTTTGTCCAATATCTATGTGAAATTACTTATAATTACCAAAATTGGATTCAAAGGTAAAAATAATAATCCAATTACACATTAAAACCAATTTAATGTAAAATCTTACTATATAAATAAATTTTATTAAAAGGTAGTTTTGAATTAACATACAATATTTTTCACTATTCAGAAAATATGAACTTTATCTAAAAAATACAAAAATTTTACCCACATAAAATTTTGAGGACCAATTATAACTAATATGTTTATTATTTAAAATAGAACATAAAAGTGATAAAAGGTATATTTAAAAAGGGTTATCCATCAAAGGGTGGTAAAACAAATTTTTTAAAAATATTAGAGTTTTTCATGCTTAAAATATGATTCATTCTTATTATAGGCCTCAAAAACATTATGGAGAAAAGTAAAAAAATTAACAGACATGTGAAATCATATTATATTTTGTTCAATTCATTCCTACCAATACAATATCTAGGCATTAATTTCCATTTAAAACAATAATATTATTATATTATTTTACTGTATAACTCAATGTTGGGTGGAATGTAAGATTTCAAAGAAACCCATTGTTATTTGTTGAGTACACAATCTGACATTACATCAACTTTAATGTAAAATTAATTTTTAATTCAAAAATATTAGTAAATATGAAAATTAAATATTTTTTATTTACGTGGGATTTTACATTATCACTGTTATCCTCTTTGATAAAAATGTTCAAGGGTTTAATATCCACCTATAACTATTATTCCTTAATAAGGAAGTGACAATGTATAACTCAAAAATGTTAGTTTCCACATAGTATTCTTCAATAAAAATGTCTATAAATTTAAATTTACATGTGATTTGAGGAGACCAACCATGTGACATGTGGAGGTACTTTGATAAAAAATTGGAACCTAGCATGTAAACTTTTTAAAAACCATAGAAAAGTTATTTTGGTTATCACATATGTTTTATAGAGGTAACTCCGACCATCAATTTTTTTTAATTTTAACGAGTGACACAAGATCCAAATTTAAATTTTATAATTGTTGTCCTACCTAATCGGAATATGATTACATATGGAATTTAGTTCGTTAAGATGATTTATTTGTCCATGTTATAACATTGACCATATGAGCACTAATTTTCAAATCAACAATATATTATGAGGACATTAACTGCTCTAGTGATAATTGATTATCCAACTAGACTTATTGATATTCATTTCATTAGGAAAATTATATTTAAATGGTCTTCATATGGATGTAACATGGATTTTGAGTTCTATATATATCTCCTTTTGTTTTACCTCACCAACCCTAGAAGTCACTAACTCTCTCCCATTATGTATGAGAGGGAAACTCATTGTTATAAGTGTCCCCTTTAACAAATAATAGACCATCCTTGTTAATTACATTGGATGATAGAAAAAAAATATATGTCTAATGAAAATTTATTTTGATGGGGTCATATCGCGTCACCATAGTGGTTGAGGTATGAAGTATGAGACGGTATGAATTTTCTAAGTCATAATCATGTGATCCATATCATTCTACTCATGACTATTATTACAATGACAATGGTTCATTGAATATTTGGTCTTCTAAGGTGTTTGAAACAAAGGATCCATGTCAATTTTTATATGAAATTTTGATATACAATAGGTTTTATTTTTTACTTGATAATGGAAGACGAATGAATTAACATATCTTTGTTAATCATATCATTAGATTTTACCCTAATTTCATAATTCATTCTACTCACATTCATTTCACAAATGGATGGAAGTGGTAGAAGAAACATGATATTGTGGATTTATTAAAATAAAATTTTCCTAATATACTACATTTTAAAGGATTTCATTAAAGATAGATGTACTACATGATGGTATTACCAACAATCAATGGTAGATTGGGTAATTCAAGTGGTCATTGATATTAACCTAATGTGGATATCAGGGTTCTGAAAGCATTATATATTTTTCCCATAATAGTGGATAAATAACCATAAAATTCCTCATTTAAATGCGAATAACCATTAATAAAATAATATTTATATTCTGATCACAAGTTTTATTTTATTCCTTCATTATAACGGGATTGTTTCGTTTTTTTTTTCATTCAATATTGGAACCATTCAATATTGAAAAGGTTTTGGTCCCAGGTTTGGTGTCTTATGTTTTTTATGTGTAACAGTTGATGTTTATACATTTCTATTGATTCTTTTTGTAGAGTTTTTGGTCTTGGTTAAGTCATGGATTTAATCTATTGAAGGGATTCTTACAACCATTATAAAACTATAAAAAAGATTATGAATCCGACTTGGATAATTTATTATTATTAAATTAATTTTTAATTAATCATATTGCTTTTATATATAGATTTATAGAAACACAACATGGGGAGTCATTCATTTTTTATGTTGTATAATAATCCCTTTATCTCGGAAATGATGTTTGATAAACATTTTTTCCTATTTTATGTGATATTTGAGATATGAAAGAATATATTAATTCATAGTATTGGAAATAATTAATAAATGAATTTTTTTTAATGTCCTACCACTATATGGATGATCTATATAAAATATTTTTTATCTAACTAAATTCCACTCATACTAAATATCCTACTATGCATATGGGCATAGATAAATATTGAAAATATAGGGTTCCCGCCATGGGACCACATCAAAATAAAAGGAAATTATGATTTTGTTTTATTTCATAATAAAGTTTAATGTTTTTAATGTCATATTATCGAAGTTACATTAAGGATGAAACTTTTACATGAATTCAATGTATGGTTTTCTTTTTATTTGTCATGGTGTAGGCCACCCTATATTGGAAGCCATTCAAGCTATCAGAGAATTACTAGAGTTTAAAATATATGATGGTTTGATTAGTTATCTGGACTCTTATTTAGATTTTTTAGGTATAAATTCATTTGGTTTACTTTACCATGATTTTTTCTAATGAACATGAAATATACAATTGGGATAACATACATGATATGGTTGCATAAAAAATTTAGATAGAGTAATCTCTTTGTAATCCGTACAATTATAAACTATCTAAATATTATTCTTTAAACCCATTAGGTTCATATTATAGATTCTTCCCTGCATGGGAATACCAACCTCTGCATATTGGTTAAATAATTTTGATTGTGATATAATAGTATCATTGTGGGAAGTGCGCTAAGTAATATTGCATCTGTTGAGTAGTTTATCGTTGTGTTTTTTTATCTATTTTATTTATTCCTCAAATTTTCCATATGTTTCATTTCTAATAAAAGAGAAAACATATTTAGTATATAGATTCTATTTGATCACACATTTACCTTATTTATATAATTTCATCTAATATGTGGTAATAGACCATTCTTGGGAGCCCCTAAAATTAGTTTTTTTTCTATGATTATGTGTGAACACACCTTCTATTAATGGTTTAGCTGGGATAATATTTTAAGAAAATTTATATCTATCCCATTATTCTATTTCAAACTCATGTTCCGAATCGTTCATGGTACTGGTGTTTATAACAGTCACTAATTCATAATAGTTTACTTGGATCATATACTCATGTGGAGTTGATGTAAAACATTAAATTTTTGAATATTTGACATAAATGTATTAAAAATTTTCTATTTCCATTCCTCTTTGATTCGAATATTTTTTTACTGTATTTTTTAAGGATTTACGTTCTCTATCAAATATTCATAAGGAATATTTTTTTTATGCATTGATCATGGGATAATCATTTCAAATATTTTTCATAAACCTCCCCAAATAAATGGATGTGTCATGCCTTGAGTAAGATTGTAGAGTTCCCTTCAACAATATGACCCATAGAATAAAAATTTCCAAAATACATAAAGAATGTGGTGGTTATAATAAAAATTTCTTATCCCTATTGGTTGGGGTTGTTCCCATGTTTCTATTACTATATACACCATTAATGTAATTATTATTATTTTTCTAATTTTGTATAGTAATGAGTATTAATGATACAATGCTCATTTAGGGTATTTATTCATTCAAGGGATAACATTTTCATAAGATAGACTCCTTATTATCTTCCATGGAGTATTGATGTAGAATTATTTCAATGTTTCTATTTAACCAATTGTATAATTTTTTGAACTTTGGAAAAGGATGGATGCTGCTAAATCAATGAGAAATTATATGTAGAAACTATGTTATATATTTCTATGATATTAGGAAATTTCTTGACTTCTCTGGAATCGAGATCTATAGAATGGGGTTTGGAACAAAATGTATTTCTCCATGTTCTCTATATCATTTAATGTGTAAATTGGATGAATAATAATAAATAAATTAACATAAAACTGTTATGGACTATGGAAGGTGAATTAGAGGTCTCATAACTATCTCTTAAATTTCGAATTTCATGAAACTAAATGGGAATCATTTCAAATAGAATCATAGAATTATACTCGAATAATGATAATATATTTTCCTTTTGATGATGGAGATTTTTTCTTAAATTTTATTGATGATTTTTCATTCATTACTCATCCAAAAAATTTAAAATATAATATTAAGACAGAGATAAGGGTAATGACATTGAAACTATGTAATATTTAGAATTTTCATTCCTAATCATCCATTTTTTAATTTAATCTCAGTAGATAGGCGAGTATACCAAATCATACTATTGTTATAGCCTCATAGTTTTCTTTTTAAGGGTATCAAGATTAGTTGTAATCAAAATTGTTATATTATAAACACTCTTATCCAAATTTGACATGAAAAATGACTTCAATGTTGGTTTTCATTCTAGTTGGGAAAATTCATTTCTTATTAGGCTTAAAATTCTTAAAAATAATGCCTCAAATATTTTGTGTTCCACATGGAATGGTAGATTTATAAAAAAATTCCAAGGGAATGGTTTTTATCACAATATAGTGGTCACTTTGGGAATTATCCTCATAGTTAATTCCATGATTTGGATGACTACTATTGTGAATTTAATTCCATTCAAATATATGTTTCGTACATAATTCAACCTAGGGAGGATAGATTATATGGAGAATTGAATGTGAATTTCCATTTTTCAATTTCATCATAAAATCATGATAATTCTCATTAGAGAATATATTATTTAAATAATTCATATGAATAATTAAAATGTCTCTGAATACATGACCTTTAATGAAAATATTATAGGATGGTTTCTAGATCTATTAGTAGTGATGTTTTAGGGAGGAACATTATAAAAGTAATTAATTTCACTATCTAATGATGGGTCATCAAAATCGTCGGTGATTGTTGAAATGCGGTTCAATACCTCAATGAAACCATCATTGAGTTTTAAAAAATTATTGTACTACACATGATATGTGAGCTTCCCATGAAAAGTTTTTTCCATTTATTATATTAATGGGAGGCTAATGATTTTTATACATTCCATGAAATTCATATTTTATATACCCACTACATGAAAAAATCATAGGAATATGATTTGGCTAATTTTATTCATCATAATGAGTAGGAATTTGTGTATTCTTTGGGGTTTTAAACATGGTATGTAGATCAAATTCTAAAAACTAATTTTGATAATGAATATGTGCATAATATAAAAATATTTAGGAGATATAGCATAAAGTCCATCATTATTTTCTAGGAAAAAGTATCTTCCATGAAGTGGCTTATAAAATTGGGTTTCGACCACCATTTAAAACTTGAATGTCTACTTGATATTGTTTTCAATTCATCAATATGACATTATAAAAATCTTTGGGGATGAATGTGCAGATGGTTTCCACTAAATTATGTATGTTGATATACTTTTTATGAAATAATGTTTTGGTGGGGGAGTTAATATATTCATACCTACTATTGGCTGTTGAGATATATTAGTGGCCATCATCTACAACAACATCATGAAAGATTGTCAGATCTATTTAATATTAGATGGAATATATATGTATACATCCAATATTACCAAAATGTATGGATGTGAATCTATTTTATTAATCGGAATGTGTGAAAATTAATGTATGGTGGGGGGGGGACACTCTTATAAAATAGATTAAATCAGTGTATGATAATGATTTTGATCACTCAAGGCCTAAATTCATTCTTCCCCCTAATTACTTCTGGGATATTAAAACCTCATTCCTCTAGTGCATCTATATCTTGTTGGTTGGATTCATTTTTGGTAAAAGGAAAGTGTGAATAGTACATGTATACTAACAACTTATTCTTGAATTCATATTTAGTGGAAACATGTGTATTTATATACTAGTTGTGGTTAGTTCCACATTTCCCTTTGAAGATTTCCCCAGTTACTCGGATCTTGGTGGCTATTAGATATAATCATTAGATGGACTCCCAAACAAGTTATTTAGGGATTTATGTTTCAATCTTCTAATGTGGTTTTTAAATAAACCTTCATTGGTGCATTTTGAACTAATATAAAATCAAATCTAATTATCTTAGGTTCCACCATATAATAAGGGAAGATTATGTTTAGTGAATTCTAGGGTGAAACTCCATGAATTTTTGAATTTACAGATAGGTTTCACCTCTATAATTATGATAAATCTTTGAGAAAATTATTGATTATTGTTAATTTGAGTGATAAATTATAATTAAACATCCAAGGATTAGACTGTAACATTGGACATGTAAACGTAAAAATTTCCTTTCATCACTGGGTATTGAAGCCACTATGTGGTTAAAAATGTCATCTTATTTGATGAGGTGCCTTCTCCTGCATTAGATGATGAATATATTTTCTGATATAGGGTTTCTTTGAATTTTTATTAATGGATTTCCATTTGGTTTTATTTGGAAATAAAATCATAGATATAAGAACTAAATAATGTTGAAACATAAGTATAATAAAATGTCAACCAATCCTACTCATAGTTTATTATTTAAAATCTTGGAATTTCATATCACATAAGAATTCAATTACGTTTATTGGTAAAAAAATGGCATAATTGAATGATTCATATTGGAAAAACCATTTTTTATTTCATTTGGTGTGAGTTGATGTCTATTTATGGAACTAAGAACAACCAATAGAAACTATATTTAGATCTGGATTTAAAATTTTGTCTTTCATTAAACACCTTGGTATTCACTCTATTTTTTCCTACATATAAAAGCTAATAATTAATGTTAGTTGAATTGATTGGATGTTAGGATCACCACATGTTTTTAACATTATTTTTTCATAATAATTTTCATTACTATATATTTACAACAAGTTTCATGAATATTTATCACATTCCTATAGAGAATATTATAACCCATGAAAAAAAGATCATTGCTATCATGAGTAGATGTAATAATTGGTACATATCAGTGGTCATATATCAATGTTAACATATTTTGGTATTATAGATTCGAAATCTCTTTCAATATAATTTGGATGAATAGGTTCGATATATAGTTTCTTTATTAATTATTATTCCTAGTTTTAAAAGATTTAAATTTATGAATAAGATTGTTGCTAACATATGATATTATCTCTATCCAATGATATAGTTGGTATTGATGAAGGTCGAATTAAAATTTTTAAATAGTCTTCATATGAATCATTATAAATGTAACAAGAAACCAGAAAGTTAGAAGAAAATTAAAGAGAAATGTTTTACCATTTATTTTCATCTGGAGGGGACTATTCAAAGAAATTTCCCATCATGTTACAAGCATTTCAATGAAAAAAATGTATATTAATGGTCATATTGGAAAAATTCAATGGGTGAGAAAACTGAATGAGTACCCATTTCTAGATAAACATTAAGGAAATTTGGTCAAATGAAGATGTCATGATCTCAAAGGGGTAATGTCCCTATGAGGATGGGCCCTACTGAGAATATTTCCCTGTGATAATGATATGATGATAAACCTTAGAGGAATATGGCCCACTATGCGAGGTGGAGATTTTGTAAATTATATAGCATGATGGGGGTTAAAAACATATTGATGATATTGAGTTTAAATATTTTACAAGATTATTACATATCCAATCATGATATAAATAAAATATCATTTTTTTGAATGATAAAGTTTATGATAATGTGATATGTTGTTATCATGAAGTTTAATACCTTGCAGTGTAGACATTGTCATGTAGTTTAACATCATGTGTGAATGATGTGTGCATTGTGAAAGATGTGGCAGTGTAATATTGATTTTATCATAAATATATTGTGATAATAAAAATATAATATGGTAAATATTTTTCATATTAGTAGTTTTTCATACAGAATATAGACCTCTAAAAAGATGAATATTCGGATATTAGGTCTAACAAACAAGTGGAGGCCCATGATTAAAGTTTTAAAGAGGTTTTAACATAAAAAGAAAGACCATGAAAAATATTGTGAAAGGATATACACAGATGCTGGATTCCCCATATTAAATATTGAATAGTGTTAATTTCATAGTCAACTATGATATCTATCCCATTTGAGTTGTGAATAATGTTAGAATTAGGATATATTATGTGATCAAGAGCATTTAATAGTTGTATTTTGATTACAATTAATATTTATGTGGAAATCTATTATTGATGTTTTCTTGGGCTTAAAAAACTGTAGAGGGCTATAATCAATTATGGTATGGGTATTACACCAAAATAAGATGAAAATGATGAAATATGTATCTATAAATATAGGTAAATAGGAGACCGGTGATGATGTTATGTGTCGTAGATTGAAGGATGAGACACATAATGGAAGAAATGTCGAGAATTATTTCTAAAGGGAAAACCCATTATTAAAATGGTTTTTGGTATTACAGCTAAAAGAGAATCCCATTATGATAGATGTTGTTGGGCACACACTAAATGTAGTGGCCCGTGATGAAATATGTGTCAGGAATTACACCAAAGGGGAAAGCCCATGATAAAAGACATTTGGTGTAATACACCTAATAAAGAGGCCCCGGATGAAATATTTGTTTTATATTACACATATTATGGATACCCATGGTGAATTATTTAATTATTCTAATGAAAAAATATATTCAGATCTATAAGGCGACATGAGCCATTCTCTGTGTGAGAAAAAATAGACATAACAATATGATCAACATTTCCCAACTATATTTTGTAGGGACAAACATTTAAAGATGAATCCCATGATTAATCTAGTATATATTCTATGATGGATGATGGTGGATATTTATAGGGAATGAAGAACATGACATCCCATAAAAAAACTATTATGGATTCTTCTTAGTGGTGTTCCCTATATGACCAAGATCGATAAAAAATAAATTTATGCATGATCAATCCTGTAGAGACACCTCCATGATTACCTTTATAGGGGACAATGATATTATATTAATCCAAGACCAGGGTTACACCTAGAACTATAATTTAATGGGTGGATAATTCATGAGATACAATTTTTCAATATAATATTCAATTGAAGGGGTTTTCACTATTGTGAAAGCCCATATAATGTGATTTATTTTCATTGAATATGTTCAAGTGTTAGGTTCTATGCATGTATTGAGTTTAATAAATGGAATTTATAGGGTTCATTTGGATTCATAATGAATGATATATGTTGAATCCAAACTCAATATGGCATGTGAGAACATTTATTTTATTAATATATACCCAAAGTACACAAAATTTTTCATAGGGGTTTCTTTATATCTAACAGGGCATGTGTAAAGGGTATGACTCATCAAAGTGGCTACATCATTAAGGTATTATGAGGATATTCCTTCACAAAGGATTGATTATGAAGGTACTAATTTATAGAGGGATTAATGTACATAATAATTATTTATTCTATTTTTTAACATCCATGTTTCTTGCTTTCTTATAACCAAATTACCAGATGGGTCCCTGAAGTAGTTGATCCATGTATTTGTTTTTCAAGAATCAAATATCACTAGTTTACGTTCTCTCCAACTTATCCTCTTATATATACTTTATTTATATCCATTTCTAGATGATTCAAACTTCAAAAACTGAAGTCCTCGTGAAATTGTTTGAACCTTAGTGGGGGTATTGGATAACACTTTTGTGAGGAACCTTGTGATGGAAATGGGTGTTTCATATAGAGGTATGTGATTGGATCAAAATCATTTCCTATGTTCCATGAGATAATTTTTTTGGGAGTATCCTAAAATTAATTTCTTTCCAAAAATGAAATTCCTTATTAAATAAGGTGTTTAGGTTGTGAAAAAATCACAATGTGACCACCCTGCATTGGATATCTTTTGAAATCTAAAATGAATTTCCAAGAATATATAAAAACATATTTTCCAATGATAATATATAATTACATGTGGGTGATGGACCTTCACAATCGTATCAAATAACTATGAATTAATCATATTTTTCAGATTTTAATCAATCATAACATGTATTTGGGAGTCCATAAAATGATGCCATTCAAGAGAAAATGGAAATTACTTGTAGTGGATGATGCTTCATAGAATGATGTTGAATCATTGTGGATAAGGCTATCACAAAAGAGGAAATTTCCCATGAATCATGTTATTCAATATATTTAATCATTCCCTTTCAAAAATTGTAACCCTCTTTTCATCATACTAATCCATGTCTAGTGTATTGAAATTCGTTCTGATACTATTGTAATATATTTTATTCCCAGAGGGCCTCAAAATTTACATTCTCTCCCATTAAATAATTTTTTACTATATAATTATAATTATATATTACCAATAAAAAATGGTAAGTGCATCAATAAGATATTTATATCCCAATATACTTTTTCAAAAATATATTGGACTTTTTTCACATAAAATGCTAGAAAGCATTTATTTGACATTGTAATTGGTATATCCCAATAATTTTATCACTTTCACTCCAAAATGATTACTTTTATTTATTACAATTATTAATGTGGATTTTATATTGTGTTTTCCATTTTATTTAAAAAAACATAAAAATCAACTGTAATATATAAAAATAATAATACAATAAACATTATATTAGGATATAATAGTCATTCAAATAGAATTTTTCTTATATATTCAGATCATCAGGTTGGGGATTTAATGTCATTATAAAACATCCAACATTTAATTGGGTTCATTGATGTAAATTGAAATTATATATCCAAAAATCTTATTTAGAGGATATGTTTTCCCTATTTTTAATGATTCACATGTTTATCATGATCTACATCAGTTTTAATGTTTGAGTGTGATTTTTATAATTACAATGGTTTTAGATGTTATAGATACATAATATAATTTTTCACCCTTGGAACCATTAAACAATTTAAATAATTCTAATATTCAACTAATTTTAATCATTTATATGTTATTTGAGTTTTATCTATGATATATATAACATGTATTGTATTACCAAACCTCATCATCTCTATTTGAAAATCAAAATCATGATTCACAATCCCTCAATATATGAATAATTTCCATGTTCCATTGACTTGTTACATTGGCTACCTGCTCAAACATTATTTTCACAATATAAGTTTAATAATTGTTCAATTTTTTATTCATCTATATGACATCCATGAAACATAATCATTATATTATTTTCATAGTATATGAGTTTGTTATGGTTCTAATTATTAAAGATAACTAAGGACAAGTGGGTAATAATCATCGCACATTTTTAACATTGGATTATATTAAAATTTCAATATCATTATGATAATTACCACATTTTTCAATAATCTCATTATTAAATAGTTATGTGTAGGGTTCCTCCATTGTAATACATAATATAAATTGGATTTATGATAATACTTACATTATTAAATGCTAAATTTAAAAAAATTATAGAAGGAATATCTTATAAAATACTTGTATAACCACACTACATAATTACATGTTTTCAACATATGTTATCTATTACCATCATTCAATTAGTATATCTTATATAAATACATTAAAATACCTTATAATTATTCCCCAATAAAATGAAAATTATTCAAGAATATTCCCTAGAAGAGTAAAACTAGGCATATATTAAGGTATCTTTTTTTGTTATAAGGTAAGATAAAGTTATTACCCAACCATCATTTTCAGCATTAATACCACTATATGAATTTATCCTGGAGTTTTCATCCAATATATATATAATGTCATCGATTTAATTTCTATGAAACACCCAATCCACTACATTACAAAAACATAAATACACTATTCAATAATTAGGATTATAAATAGAGTATTCATTAATTTTTTCTCATCCAAATCTATAATGTATAAAAGAAAAATACTTAAAAGTAACAAATACATTGAGTAATAGAAAAATAATGTTCACCAGATCCACACTCCCGCCTTTGGTGCTAAAAACCATATATGAAATATATCTTTGACACCCTGTAATATTCCACAATATAAGTATTCATATATTTAAATAATTTAAACACCACATATCATAATAATCTTATATTATCAATAGTTAAAATATTTATATATTTGATGGTTTTAATTTATTTAAATGTTTTATAATCACTTATTTGGCCAATGACTAATGAAAATGTCATTGTATTATATGGATAATTCCTAAGGTCCCTAATGATTAATTTCATGAACAATTAAAAAATTTCCAATGATATTATCCAATGAATTCATCATAATGAAGAGAAAACATATCTTATTATTTTTTAATTTAAATATTCATTGGAATAAATAATACATCATAGTTTATATATTAATTCATTAATATACTAGTAATAAAATAAGTACACTTCCCATTTATGATTCTTGGGGTCCCCATCTTCTTTGGGAAGCCCTAAAATACTTAATTTTCAAATATTTTCAATTAGATCAATAATAAAATATCCTCCTAGAAATAAAAAAAATATCATTAGCAAGTCTGGTTTGTCTTTTCAAATACACCACAGATTCATAAATGGGATAATCTATTGTGGTTTATAAATGGATATAATATTTAATTGAAATGATAAATAGAAGAATATTTTGTTTGTCTGGAGTGGAAACACCCATGAAAGAAAACTTGTCACAATTCCATGGAATATATGTTGCACCCCAATTGATAATGGAAGGCTTGTTATTATGAACCTCATCCTTTTAAAAGAGGCCCTATAAGCTATGCATACTTGGAATATTATGAACAATAACTCTCAGACATATGAGTTCCTTTATGGAATATTTTACAACAACAATAGAAAAGGAATGTACTTATATAATGACTACTCTTTATATAATTCAATCAAATACCCCGTTTAAAAAAATTCTCACTCTAGATGAATAGTTAACATGGAATCCTTTTTAAAATGTTAGTTTGATAATTGGAATGGAATCCCTCTTTGTGGCATGATTTACCCCATACAATTACCCAAGAATATTAATATCTCCAAAAATGGTTTTTTGAGCTCTCTAGATGTTGATTTACCTGATGAAATATCTTTTATTATTTACAATAATTCCTTTTTAAAAGATAATGATTTCTTTGTTTAAGAACTATATTATAATGGTATTTTAACCTCTAAACTCTATTATAATCACAATATCACTAATTGAAATAGTAATTTCGTCTGGTTAAGGAAATTTAACAAAAAATGGGTTATTCCCTCCAGGCTCACCCTAGTTTGGAGAATCACTCATACTAAAATTCCTAATAATTTGAATATTCATATTTTTTATTAATTTTTTCTTCTAAATTTCATACGTGTATTCAATATAGAGAAGATACTGATCACCTGTTTCTAACTTGTGCTACTTCTTCTGCATTATAAAAATACATTTTTGAAATTTTTTATCTTAAATGGACATGTTTTCACTCTATTGGACTGTAGCATCAAATATGAACTACTCTAGATTCTTCCTAAAAAAATTAACATCTTTTCATTACCATTGTGGAAGAACTGTTACACGTTATTTTATCTGAATATAATTAAATTATGCATATAACTAACACAATCGGTTTCCCTAATGCACAAATACAGATGTACATTGTGATCAAGGGATCTATAATCATACAAATAGGGACATACCACAACTCGGTTATGGATTTCAGTATCATATGACATATGAGTATTAAAAGGAAGAAACTTACAGCCGAAAGGTTATCTAAATGTATTCTTGAAAATAAATATTCTTGTATGGGTAAAAATTAATGTCAATTGTGCCTAAAAAGAGAAAGAGTGACTTGCGGGCTATGGTATCATATGTAGAAATCAGAATGGGGACATTATAGGATACCGATTTGGTTCATGTGGTCATCCCTCTCCCCTCAAAGCAGATAGTTACTTTTTTATCAAGCCGTTTGAGTTTATAAGGAAAATATGATAGAATAATGTCTCGATTTAAAGTGATTCAATTACCATCATCTGGGATCTTACTCATTGAATGATTCACCCTACGTGGGCCCTCACTACTAAATGGATCATATGCCTCTGATATCCATCATAACACAATAATATAGTTACTCATAATTATATATAGGTGAAAAAGGTTGTATATGGTCTTTCTAATAAGGGTGACCATCGCAATATCATGTTCATAGAAGACCTTCTATCTAACTTCACCCCTCTGCTTCAAAATGATTGTAATATATTATGCTCATTCAGACTCCTTTATGTTTAATCATGTTTATATATATTTTTACTTTGGCCCTTTGACCAAGGAATCATCATTAAAAAAATAATAATTCATGGTGTTTATCATTTGAACATAATATGTGTGTCATTATTTTGTTGGGAGGACCTGAATTGGATCACCTCTATCAGTGATCTATATGTGCTACATCGTTATCTAAATTACACCAATATACATTTGCTGGTAGTGTAGGAAATAGACAATCTTATATGGATTACCTTGATGACTTAACATTCCATTGGGATTTATGGAATATATTGTGTGTTCTCTAACTTAAGCGGAAAGATGTAGAGTGAGATCTTTAGAAGAAACTATTGGGAATAATGACAAACCATTAACATGTTAACATATAAATCTACAAATAGGCTTATGTCTGCTTTTAAATCTAATTAAATGTCCAAATGTCCCAAATCAACCTAATTCTTTATAAATAAAACTAATATTTTAATTATTTTACAAATGACATTGGAAAATTGTCACAATGATAAATATTTATATTAATATTTGGTCAATAAATATTTGACATTCGACCCATAACAATGTTCGTTCATCCTCAAAATTATTTATTGAATACTAAAATAAATATTTTAATAAAAATTATTCATTCAATAAATAAAATATATATTTCCTTATGAGTGTAGAAAGTAAATAATTATAAAATAAAAAAAAAGTTACATAAATTATTTATTAGTGAATAAATAATCATTTATTACCTTATGAATAAAAATTGATATATAAATATTAAATATTTATGTAATTAAATGATCACCACATAAAAATATATTCATTTAACATGTTATATTAATTAATAAATACTAAATTAAAAATATATCATAGACAAGAAAATAAATTTTATTATATTGAATAAATTTATATTATTTAACTGTGATAAATAGAAACACATTAAATGAGATACTCAGGGACAATTTCAGATTTAAATTTTGAAAGCATGATTTTAGTTGAAGGTAATATCTAGTAATCGATCACGTATCCCTTTAAGGAATAAAATACATGACAATTAAAATTCCAAATAAAATCAATCAAACTATAATAGAATCCCTTTACGATGATATCTCATCATACTGGTTATAACCTTGATTGCCCAACCTATATGCATGATTATTTTTATTATACTTTTATAAATAATATATTTTTTAAAACATTAATATGGATATTAATTTCATGGTAAAATTTAAATAAGAATATTTTATATATCAACTCCCGTAAATATGAAAGGGGAAAATACTTGGAATATTCAATTATATGATATCTCTTGTGGAACTCTAATCATACCCTGAATCTCCATGAACATATTTTTCTTTGGTTTATTATTTTTCATCAAATAGAATGATTCATGAAATTGATTAAAAATAATATTAAATTCAATGTGTCATTACAAATTAATTCATATATGAACATATAATGAACTTTAAACAAGAATAATTCATACTAATATATATTTTGGAATATGTTTACTATATATGTTGATCAAATTTTTTTTATTAAATTCTCAATGATTTTCATTCTCACAAAAAATGAATTTGATAAACTATGAATATTATTTAATTAAATTTGTTATTTATTTTGTAATATTTTTAATTTGCATGAAGTTAAATTCTACCATTTATTATAGACATTTTCATGTATTCTGGAATCATTATTCATAACATAATGCATGATGTAACCATTAGGATTATTCACCATACTGTTGTAAGAATAACTACTTTTTAACCCTTACATTATTATATATGTTATGATTGGGAAACATAATTTTACTAGCCATCCTATGTTTTAGTACATAACATATAATTCATCAACCAAACATTTGAAATAAATAGGGTTTTATCAACTGTACTTTTGAATATTATCCATATAAAGTGTAACAAAAAATTTGACTTAGACGTTAATCATATTTGAAATACATATTATTTTCTATGATTTCTACATTTCTTTATTTTTATTAAATTTATCTGTCTAATTATTTATAGACTGATACTATAGACCTTTTTCAACAGTTGAAATCATTTTATTTTTAATTAATGTTATGAAAATCCCTCAAAGTTAAAAATCCAATTATAATGAGTAATCAAGATGATTTTTTTGATTTTTTTACATAAAAGAAATATAAATTCTTATTAAATAATAATGCTCATATTTTAATAAAATATAATGTATCCAATTAGCTAAATAAATATAAATGAAAGAAATAATTTTGTTGATATTTTTTTATTTCATTGTCATGCTACTTCAACAATATCAATTATCAATATTTTTCTACATTTCATCGAAGGAAGAAGTCAAGAATTACATTTAAGATATACATGTCTGTAATATAGTTAGTGTTCACTCTAATAATATTTAATGTAAATAAATACATTGAATATAAATATTTCTACTTCTATTGTATATTGATTATTTTATAAATTTTCTATTTTCTTGTGTAAATTTCATATGAACTAGTATTCAATTTCTACATATCATCTATTTTATTGAAGTGTCACAGGTCATACTCAATCATGTAGTGTTGTAAACCTCTTATACTAAGCTGTGGATATCTTGGTTCACTATGAAAATTGAATATTACCCTATATAATCCTTTTGTATGGTTTCATATTCTTGAACATTGTTATAGTGGACGCCATAAAAAGGACCTACTAATTAATATAACCATTATTTTGGATAGTGAATTATGGGAGTGGAGTAGGGGATCATCATTCCCACAAAAAATATACATCAAAATGTATTATTTAATCATTTATATGTTTCCCACTTAATAACTAGATTCAATAAAGGTTGATAGAACCTCATTGTTTTATTATTTTATCTTTGAATTTTTAATGATTCACAAGAGTAAAAAATTCAACCCTACCCTATTATATGATATAAAAAGTATTTCATATACAATAATTTGTATCAAATTCTGAGATCAGGTGGATATATTTATTTTAACAAACACCATTCTTAGTTAATGATATTTAAAGATTCAATTTTAAATAGAATATCATAGATAAGATCATCTAAGATCTATTCACATTATTATAAAGGTGATAATTATAGATGATTAAAAAAATACATGGTTATTTATTTGATGAATCAAAGAATAATTAGTTTCCACCAAATATTAAACCCAATGAACAATCCAAAATAATATCTATAAATGTGGAATAATACTCAAGTGACTGATTATGATATTAATTCGTGATCTATTAATGTTATTTTTTCTTCATTTAGAATTAAAAAATTCAATTGTGGTTCTCAAAGGATATGGTATATGAGATATGGAATAGAATCATTGTTTCCTACCAAATAATAAATAATATGATAATTTTTAGTTATAACAATGCAAAAAATACATTCATGAATCATGATGGTGAATTTATTAGTAGATTGAATGGAGTAATTACTAAAATAGTATATGGTGTTACTACAATGGGAGATATTATTCTTGATACAAATTAGAATTTAGTAGTTTCTAGAGTTTTTCCCTCAAAATGGGAAGGAATATCTACTCATATTCAACAATTAAAATTGTTTATAAATTTATATATGTTGAATTTATTAGGACTATAATGAATTAAAAAGATAAGGTATTATAAGATGTTTAAATTCATATTTATACTAAAAACCAAATTTTTTACTAAACTATTTTTACGGATTCATTTTTAGATTATAGACATACATGTTCATGTGATGATCTTTCATCTCATGAATAAGAAAATACAAATTGTTCAAAATTATTAAGGAGAAATTGAAAAATGAATAATGAGAAGGATAATAGATTTTAAAAAATTACAAGTATTTTTATATTAATCATGACTCCGAGTTCGAGAATATTAAATTTAAATAAGATTATAAGATAAAAGGAAAGAGTTTCATAAATGTTTCATGGAGTTTCTTCTAATGATTCAAGCAACAGATTTATAGAATATATAATGTTGGGAATGATAATAATAAGGTTAATATTTGTCTTATGGATCACATAGATGAGCTACAAAAAACATTATCTTAGTGATTTAGTTTTGAAAATCATTCTTCTACTGAACATAATAAATATTTCTTTTTATATTTTTAGAAAAATTTCTATACATAATAAATAGAATATGAAGCAGGGGGAATAATATGATGTTTTTTCTACTGACAAATAAATATAAAAAACCTTATTTCAAATATAAAAAATAATTCGTTACGAATTTATTCTAATTTTCCTTAAAATAAAACTAATGAATTATTAGATGAGCATAATAATTTAGAGAGATCATATAGAATTCTTATTAAGGGAAAAAATTATCAAAATAAATTTTTTAAATAACATAATTCTAATAACCATGGTATGCATTGAATTATTACTAATTGAACTAAACCCAGAATTGTATTTAAATTATATTATTTCTTATTGTAATTGTATAGAATTTATAATGATAAATATATTTCATTATGTTATGAATAAAGACTATGGTAATGATTGTTATTTTAGAAATAATCATTTTTATGGTGTCAATAATGTTTATTATTCAAAATAATTATTCAATACAATGTTTGAAATATGTGATAAATATTAATATATTTTATTATCTAATTTATCAACTTCAAAAACTGTTCGAACAAAATAAATAATGAAACCAAAAGAAACATGATTTTGATATTTTATTAAAACACCATTTTATATCATTGTTATATCAATATGTTTTTAGTAAGAAAATATTATCTGTGAATATTTCTAATAAGTGTAGTCATGATTATTTTTCAATGATTAACCAAATCTGATAAAAAAAAATATTTGAATGAATTATCAAGATAATTACAAATATTAAAATCTAATATATATTTCATTATAATCATAATTTTAACAAACTATAATTTATTTATATAGGGATTTAAAATTTAATTTTTTTCCTTTTTCCCCTCAAAATTTATATATTATTATTCTTATAATTTTAATTCATTTTCACACACTAATATGTTATGTCATCCAATAAATTATTTTGATAACATAATGAATACAATTTTCAATTATATGATTACATGTGTTAAATTCATTAAATATTTTTTTCATTTCTAACATGGAAAATGTTGGAAATTCCATTTATTTTTTAATATTATTATCAAATATTAGTTTTAGGGTTATCACTTTAAATAATATATTATATGTTTGAATACATTATTAATGTGGAATAAATTTATTTGTTTAATACATATTCAATCCCACAACCATTTTATTCAATGAATAATATTTAATCCATGACCATAACCCATCAAATCTATCATACTATGGGATCATTAATTAAGGTGAAGAATATAACAGTACATATTTTGAGAATGAATATAGTAGATGTTTGGTAGAATCAATATAAAACATGTTTTTTATTGATATATATGTTCTTTAAACACATTCCCTTTGATTTTTTTTAAATTTATTTTTATTATTTAATTTTTTAATAATTTGATGTAAAACATATATCATTTTTTTTCTCAAATTATAATTTCAATTTTAAATAAACAAATAATTAAACTCTTTTTTTTCTCATAATACACATTATCTCTTGATAATCATTATAATAAACACTTTATTCTTCTTCCATCGATCATTCCCCCTATCATTTTATCAATATCTATAAAAAATATTCATTGTTTCTAGTCTATGTAAAATTTAAAATCATATAAATATTCTCTCCAGATATGATTGAAGGTAAAAAATCCCTATAGTATCAAAATATGTATAAGTTAGTTGATAAAAAGTCAAGGTTAAAGATGTAAATTTAGTAATGGTTTATCAGAATATATTTATTACAAAGAAACCAATGAAATCTATTATAAATCCATTTATCTACTTACTAGACTAATTTATCAACTTGGGAACATCTATTTGTTTTGTTGAAGAATCCTCAGTGAATTATAATATTAAATATAAAAAATCATTGTTATGAAGAACTCAAATTTCATGATAATTAAATATTTAATGGTGTAATTACTTTTGAAATGTATCATAAAATACTATATGATGATGATGAGTTATTTTTTAGAGATAATTCACATTTCATTTCAATATAAATGAAATATATATTTTATACTCTAAAAGGAGAACTAGTGATCCATCATGAAGATCATGAATGATCAGGGAAATATCTTGATGAAACAAATAATATACATTAAAATTTGAATTTGAATCCCTTCATCTGCGCTATCAATTTCTATAGAATAATTAACTCTGAATAATATATTTTTAATGAATATAATATTAAAATAAATTATCATATAAGGAACACCATATGAGAATATGTTCCTAATTTAAGACATGATTACCTAAAAGGTTCTGTAGTTTTGAATTTTCACTCATCTTTCAAATTTTAGTTATCAATTAATATTCATAGAATAAGGGATTTGTTGTTTAATATTTCTACTTCTCTAAATGATAGATTTCGTAGTTCATAGTGCAAATACGAACTCCTTATCCTACCAAAAAGGGAAATTTTTTTATCATACTACACCACAGTCTATCAAACATATGAGCCAGAATTATATTTTTTATTATTTATGTTTATATATATTCTTATTATCAATAATATTTATTATCTGTGTATTATTTCTCATTATTTTAAACAAAACCCTTTTATTTCATTAGACTATAATTTCATACAGAATACATTTCATCGAGTTCCTTGTATAATATTAAATTTTTATAAATATTTTATATTTTATATTTGATATGAGAAAAGGGTGGGATAAATTTATTATTAATAAAACATTTGTTAAAACAATATTAATTTATTAGGTATAAAAAATTTAGTAAACATTGACATTGATGAAAAACTATTCATTTTAAATTCCATAGTAAAAAATTGATAAATATGATGTAATTTTTAGTTGGGAATATTTCTATTGATTTTTGATTAATTTTTTTGTTATTAAATAAAATAAAATTTCTTTAATGTAAAATTTATAGCTGTTTTATTCTACGGGTTTTTTGATCGTCAAAATGGGGAGATTATTAGAAATATATTTACCTAAAATTATGATCCAAAATGTTCTTTAAATTATATCTGATTTTGATTCATTCAATCACCCACAATTGTGATTCAAATAAAATTTATCTATGTGAATTTCAGGGTTATATCAAAATTTTCTTGTTGCATGGATTCATAATTTTCTAATTTATTTTATATATTTTCATTTATACGATAATAATTATTCATAAAACTGCGGTTAATGTAAGCGATAGGATTATGAACACATGATTTCTAAGGATTACTAGTTTTGGAACAATATGTTTTTTTAAAATATGATAATGTTTTATAAATTTCATAGCAAACCTATTATTTTAAAGTTAATGTATTGTTCATTGACATAGTTTCTAAAATTATACATATGTTTTAAACCATACTTAATATGATTATTCCTACATAGTAAAACCAAATGTTTGAATCAATCATCTATGATATATGAATTATGATTTATTTTTATTGGTTATGGAATTGAATTATTTTATGTAATTTTACATCAATGATATTTGATGACCAATTTGAAGGCCTATTTTCCATGGTTTAATTTGTTAATACTTTTATGGTATGTTATGATTTTGAATGGGTGTTAAAATTAAATGATCACATTTTATTTGGAGAATTATATGGGTCTATTTGAAAAAATGAATTAATGCCTCTCATTAACGAGTAATAATTGTATCATATAAAAATATAACATCTCTACTTCATTGAACAGATACATATGGATACATAAATTTCTTGATAAATTATTGATTGATCATAATGATTCTACTTCTCATGTATCCATTTTCAATATTTTGTTAATGTATACTGAAGTAACTACCGTATATAGGCTTTTGATACATACATGAATATCATATACTGAGTGTTCACTCTAATATTTTTATATTAAAAGGGTTTCATTAAAGATTAATTTTACCATGATATACATTATTAATGATCTTATACATCCAGTAGTTTCTTCTCCAATGTTGATGATAATCAGTTTCAAATTCTATATATCCTATATTTTCATCAATTGTTGATTACCCATTCTTAATCACAGTGGATTATTTGATTCTTATACTATGTTGGAGAAATTTTTCATTAATATAAATGTACTAGAAATATGTATAATTTATTTTTTTTAAGGATTCAACTAACAACACTATTTTATATTGTTCCATGGAAAAATGATATTCTAGTAAAAATTACCAGGATTGTTAGGAATGTGTTGGCTGGTGGACTAAGGAATTTCATTTTCTAGAACCATAATTGATCAATTTCTCATGATGTATATATATTTTTTTCTTCTTACTCATCATTAAGTTATATGGAATAAATAAAAGTATTATATAAGGGGAAATTTGATTTTTACATTATTTGTAAATGTAAAAAATTCACTCCCACCCCCTATAATGTCTTCGTTAAACTAAATTCCAAAAAAAATTAATATATATTCATAATATACAATAATTAAGATTATCATGTGGAAACATCATGAGATTAAGTCGAATAATCATACAAGAACCCTCTATGACATCTAATATTATAGTTTTATCATCACATTGAATAATCTGATTATATAACTATGGTTAAGAATAATTTATTTTGTAACACACCGACCCCACTAAACCGGAGCCGGTGTGTTACTTGTCATATTAGCATGGTTAGAAATAATGAAAATCCTAATGTAATTACCCATTTAGTAGTTTTTAAGAAACTAGATACACGACATCCAATTATTAAGCATTCTCTTTATTCGTAATTAGTTATTATTAACCATCAGGCTTTCACTATGACAAAATATATGGTTGCAGTTTCATTTTCATTTTATTAATGTGTTCAGTTTTTAATTTACTCACCATTAAATATTGGTTATGTCAAAATGTTTATGTTTTAATAATTATTGAATTCATTCTTCAGCTATTTTTAACCCTTACTGAGCATTTGAGCTCAACCCTTTCATTGTTTACCTTAAACTGGTGATGAGGAGGATATCATTTATTGAGTTAATGTGATTTTAGTTTTTAGTTTTTGTTATGTAACGTATTTTGTAACATTTACCAATGTAATTTGAGTTACATCTATGTTTCTAGTTGCATCAAGACTACTAAACTGATCGTTATTTCAGGATTTCATTCCGTCTAACCATGTTAATATAACATGTAATTCAGTAGATCTAATTTAGAGGGGTCGGGTTGTTACAATTGGTATCAAAATAAGTTTATTAGAAAACAAGGAAACTAGTGAAGGAAATGTATAGTAGGGAAAAAATCCCAATATTTCTATTTTAGGATAATCATACCAGAACACCCTAGTATTTTGTTAGTGAATAGTTTATGTTAATTTTTCTAGAAAATACATCCATTTCTCTATACGATAGGTAGAGGTGGATCAGGAACATATGTACCTAGGAGTGAAAGATCTAATAAGGAGTCCTGGGCATGACCTGGGGTATCCCAGTACATGACAACGAGCCTTACTGCACTCTTGGTTATGGACCTCCCATATAATATGCATAGAATAATTTACATTTTCATTACAATCCATTATAAAGGATTTCAATATAAATTATTTCCTTATAGAATTCATGTTTATGAGATTATTAATGAATATAATTTAAAAACTATGTTAAGTGGTTTTATATTTGATATTTAAAAACTAATCTAGTGTAAAACATTATCTAGGAATAGCATCTAATTGAAGAAGTGGAATCAATACTCGTGGGTAATGTAGGGATCTCCCCATTGATCATTTCAACACAGTCAATATTGGAGAAGATTAGGTGATGACTATATTAAGACAACATACTCAAATAGTAATGAATAACCATTCCACACCACTGTTGGATCATTCCATATAGAAAAAATCCCCCATCGTTCAGTGGGAATACTAATAAAATGGTTTTTGATCAAAGTATCAAGTCTATTGAAAAGATATTTGTGGCATTAAGATTCAATGAAAATGAAAAGGTAGTACAGGAAGAATATGGTCTCAAGGGAGACGATGATCAATGGTGGTCCTTGATTCATAATACCACAGAGGAAGAATAAATATAAAATATCGAATAGATGTATTTTAAGGAAAAAATAATTAAAAAATATTTCCCTCGTGAGAAATGAATAGAAATGAAGAGGAAATTAATTCTATTAAATAAATGGGAATAAGACAGTGTTCTAGAGTATGATGCTACCTTCACAATGGTAGTCAGGTATTTTGTAGACTACATGCGTGACTTAGAAAATAATATTGATCATTTCATTGAAGGTATTACGCCATGTATTCGAAGGTCACTGGCTTTTGAAACATTTTCATCATGTGATGAAATTGTATCAAGTGCAATCAAAACATAGAATGAATTTTCTTTATCAAATTTCTTCAGGGGAATCCAAGATGCAAAGAAGTACTCTAATAACCAAGGGAAATCTGAAGCACCAAAGAAGATCAAGAGAATTAATACATTCCCATTTATTTGAGAACTGTGGAAAGAATCATCTCAGGAAATACTTTAAAGGCATTTAAGTCTTCTATATGTGTGGATAAAATGGGCATCTATCTAATGAATTCAAGGATAAGAAACAATTTTAGGATATTCAATGAAACAATTGTAGAGAGATGGAAAACTGTGAAAATAAGTGTCATATACGCCAAGGAAACATGCCTCAGAATAGTTCAAGAGGGCAAGGGAATTCTTATGTGATTACAACCAAGTAAGTTGATGTTCCTAATGATGTGGCGGCATGTACTTTAATTGTTTCCTCAATCTTAGCCAGCACTTTATTTTTTTTTGGATAATCTCATTCATTTAAATCTTACACATTTTCCAAAAAGATAGACATGTCCAATTTGATTTAATAAATGAGTTATCAGTCAAAACTCTTAGGGGATGCGTCATCGTAATAATGGCATGTCCACTAGCCCACCTTGTGACACATAAACATGCTTTAGTTGCTAATGTTATCAACATACCAATGACTGAATTTGATATAATTCCCAGATTGAATTATCTATCAAACTATGATGAGATGATTTTTTGTAAGAAAAAGGATGTTACAATTTTTGAAAATGGTGTATATTTTCTTATCTTATGAGAAGAGACCTCGCTATATTATTCTTATCTAGACCCACCTCCTGTATCTCTATTGAATGAAATTCATGGAGAGGAAGAGACCCCAATATCTATGGGTGAGGAATGAAATATTCAAATTTAAGATGTTCATATAGTCCAATAATGCATTGATGTATTTCTATAGGATTTAAATAGACATCCTCCAGAGCGGGGATTTGAGTTTTCCATTGACTTAATCCAAGGTGGTAGACCTATATCCAAGACCCCCTATAGAATTTTCACTATGGAGTTAGTGGAGATAAATAATCAACTATAGGAGTTGAGTGATAAAGTATTTATTCGACCGAGTGTTTTTCTATGGGGATCATCAGTTCTTTTTGTCAAAAAGAAAGATGCATCCATGAGGCTCTGATATAATTACAGGTAACTCAATGGTATTACAATAAATAATATGTATCCTCATACTCATATTGATTCTTTATTTGATCAACTTTGTTGAGATCAATAATTATTTATGATTGACCTTCGAATCAGATATGATCAGCAACATTTAAGGAAGGATGATATTCCAAAGACAATATTTTGAACTAGGTAAGTGATTTGAAATTTTACAGTGATGCCTTTTGGACCAACCAATTCACCCTCTATTTTCATGGTTGTAATTAATTGAGTTTTGAAGTAATATATTTATAACTTTGTTTTCGTATTCATCGATGATATAATGTTATAATAAATAATATATGAAGAAAATGAGAATCAATTGTGTATTATTCTGAAAACTCAAAGAAGAAATGATTTATATGGGAAGTTTAAAATGTTAGAATTCTAGAGTCAATCAGTTTAATATAATGGTCATATTGTTTCCAATGATGGAATATTATTTTATCCTATGAAGACAATGTCAATCCAAGAATGGCCCAAGCCAACAAATATAATAGAGGTATGTAGTTTTATTGGCTTAGCAGGTTACTATCAGTGTTTCGTTCAGAATTTCGCCAGACTCGCTAACCCACTAACCATGCTCACATGTAAAGGGGTTATGCTTTTATGGATAAAATAATGTACATAATTCATTGAAGAATTGAAAATATGATAGGTCAATGATCTAATTTTGACTCTTCTATCTAGAAATGAGGGATTTGTGATATACCGTGATGCATCAAAGAATGGATTGTGTACAATCTATATGAAAACTATAAATTTATTGCTAATGAATCAAGGAATTTGAAGACTAATGAAAAAAATTATCCAAAACATGATCTTGAGTTAGCAGCTGTAATAATTGCATTTAAAATATGGAGACATTATCTTTATAATGAAAATGTGAGATAAATACAGACTACAAGAGTTTGAAATGCATTTTAACAAAAAAATAACTTAACATGAGGAAAAGGAGATGGCACTAGTTAATCAATGATTAGGATTGTTCTATAATCTAACACCTTGGAACGGAAAATAATGTGGTAGATGATTTATGTAGGAAAGATCATGAACTCTTGGCAAAAATGAGGATTGAAAGAGATCCTATATTCATTAATCTACTGAAGATAAATATGGGAATTTTTATGAAAGGGGAAACAACTTTCTTCTTTCAAATTATTGATAAACCATCATCATTATAGAAGATAAAAAGCTCTCAATCTGATGATGAAAATCTACACTAGAAAATTAATGTCGTTAAGGATGGGAGATTGGAAGACATCATGTAAAAAAGGAGCTCTGAAATTTGGGAAGAGAATATGTGTTCCATCAGTACCTGATCTATGTAGTGAACTATTAGATGATTCTCATAGATCAAATTTCACTATACGACTGGGTAGAACAATGAATTATAATGATCTGAAGGAATATTTTTGGTGGGATAATATGAAGCGAGAAATAGCGGACTATGTGTCAAAGTGTCTAGTTTTTCAACAAGTGAAGGTAGAAATACAACATCCTAGAAGAGATATGAAACCTCTAAATATTCCTATGTGGATGTGGGATAACATTATGATGGATTTTTTCACTATACTACCGAGGAAACCTAGATAGAACGATGCAATATTGGTAATTTTAGATCGTCTCACAAAATCAGTACATTTAGTTCCTATAAAATGGGATTTACCACTTCAGCATCTAAAAAGACTTTATATTAATGAAGATGTAAGGATTCATGGTGCACCTCTATAGATTGTGACCAATTGAGATCCCCGATTTACATCAAAATTTAGGAAAAGTCTCCAGAAGTCTTTGAATACTGAGCTTCATATGAGTACTGCTTATCAACCCCAAACTAATGAATAGTCTAAAAAACAATTCAAATAATAGAAGACATGCTCAGATCATCCCATATTGACTTCCAAAGTATGTGGGATCAATACTTTCCCTTGGTGTAATTTTCCTACAATAATGGTTTCCATTATAGTATTAAAATGGCTCCATATGAAGCATTGTAGGGAAAGAGATGTTGAACACCAACTTGTTGGGATGTAGTTGTTGAGAGGAAACTTATAGGACCATAACTTATTGAAGATTCCATGACAAATGTGAAGAAAATACAAGAAAACTTTTGAGTATCCCAAAGTAGGAAGAAGAGTTACGCTGACAACTGGAGTAAGGATTTGGAATTCTAAGTGGGAGACCATTTCTTTCTGAAAGTATCTCCATGGAAGGGTGACTGATGGTTCGATATGAAAATGAATCTAAGCCCCAGGTACATCAGACCATTTGAAATTATGGAAAGAATGAGAGTTGTATCTTACCATTTAGAAATTCCTCCATGTCCCTCTAAAGTTTACGATGTGTTTCATGTGTCATTTTTGAAGAAATACATGTCAAACCCAATGCATGTACTCAACTATGAAGAAATAGAACTAGAACCTAATTTTTCATATTGTGAAAAGCATATAAGTATTCTTGACACAAGGGAGAAGGTATTAAGAAATTTGAATACCCGTCTAGTAATGGTTCATTGGAGGAACCATAATATAGAGGAATCAATGTAGGAACCTAAGGATGTTATTAAGAAGAACCACCAACTTCTTTTTGATGGTCTTTTTAAATGAAAATTTTCAAGAACAAAATTTTTGAAGGAGGGAATAATGTAACACCCCAAACATTTTATGGAATTTTTGTCTTAAATAAATTATCATTATAGACTATATTTAATTAATCATTGAGCCTATATGGAACCAAACATGGGTATTTATAGGAGATAGTCATAACCTATCCAGTAAATGTAAATTTTCTATCTCTGCAATTTGAATTTTGAAAATATGACATACATGATTGTCTTTAGGATAACTTTTAGAGTCTGATATAATTAACATAATTTAAGGTGAATATTTACCTACCCTTATGAATATAAACCTACCATTATGAATAATAACATACCCTTATGAATAGTAATATGAATTTTATTAATGGTATTCATACCCATGAATGTATAAATAAATTTTTGCACCTTAAAAATTATGATGAATATTTTAAGTGTTTATATTATTTGATTAAATAATGATTCTAATTAAATATTTAATTAATCATATTTAGAAAACTAATTGTGAAAAATGGACTTAATTTTTGGATTCTATATATCTAAAAATGGTTAGGGTGAATTTTTCGTATTTTTCTAAAACACTTGAATTTTTAGTGAATAGTAAAATACAATAATTTACCTTATAAATACATTATAATTTAAAGTAACTATTCCTAGAATCATGAGTGATGTAAAAAAAACCTCAAACTAAAATGAATATGTTACTATTATTGGTCCTGGAATAATCACTTTTTCTTATCTGGAGAAGAAATAATAAATTAATGATTATAAAATTAAGAAAACTCTTCTCCCCTCCACTATATAAACAACATGTCACCCCCTATTCCTCCCACACCACTCAAGCTTAAAGACTTTCCTAAACATAGATAAAATATCTCCCTCACCTCATCCCTTGCATCCAATACCTTATGTTATAACCAAAAAGCCCAAAAAAAGGTCTTAAGGAGTTTCTCAAAGAGGAGTAATCAAGAGGTGAACCTCTCTTCTCTTTTTATCGAGTTCTTCTAGAAGTTTTCTTATTTGGTTTCTCTCTTCTCACGTCAACTAATATAAATGACATGGTATTTCCAGTACCTTAAATGTACTTTTTTTTATTTTTCTAATATAATATTTCATTATAATATCTCTTTTCTCCACCTTTTATACTATTAATGCAAACACCGTCCAAGATGTGATAATTTATCACACTCAAGGATGGAAAGTTTTCAATTTTCATTATTATCTTCAGTAATGGTCATGAAACATTTTAAATGGTTGAAAAAGATCATAATATATTTTTTTTATCTTTTTTAATGTTCTGTAATCCATAAACATTAATAATTGGAATAATATACAAAAGATGTTTATTGTGCAGAAAACCGCTAAGGGAAATCCAAGCATTAATTTTTGACTCATCGAATGAGTCATCCTCATGGCATATAAGAAAAATAATTATAAGATAATTTATATATATTTAATTTCCTTAATAATTTATATTTAAAATTCTTGATGTTTAACCACATTTAAAAGAATCATCCATTCATGAATACAAGTAAACAGGTCATGAAAACCAAAGAAGAGAATTCCACCAAAACAATAAAATTGAATCTCTTAAACCCATCAAAAAAATCATTCATGAACCTAATAATGTTATAAAATTTAAATCAAATGTTTATGAGGTTTGAGAATTAATAATTAATGAAGATAAATTTAATTATTCATGACATTATGAACAATTAATAACACCTTTGATATTATGGTATGCGATATCATAACTCAATTTCGATTCGATGAGTTAAACATAAATGTCATTGGTTTTTTATTTTCCCAGAATATGTGTGAATGATCTAGGATTTTTATATTCATTATTACCACTCATATTTTGTGGTTTTATGTTTTTCACACATAATTATGTCATTGATTATTCTTCAA
This sequence comes from Viscum album, assembly GCA_963277665.1. NCBI lineage: Eukaryota > Viridiplantae > Streptophyta > Magnoliopsida > Santalales > Viscaceae > Viscum > Viscum album. Next base: position 652,577,820 of record OY728119.1, read on the forward strand.
TCTAATGATACATTTTTTGAAAGGGATCCTCTCTCTTACTTTTGTTCAAGAGTATCCACTATTTTGTGATCCTTTTTTAAGTACCAAATGATAGGGTATGTTTTCCAACCTACCCCATACATACCTTATGATATGTAAATAATGGGATGCTCCTTTACCCCTCATTAAGACCTCACAAAAACAGTCTTTACCATGCCGAATTGTTTGTATGGGGTTTTCTAATCTCACTATCAATTCTGTGGGATTTTGATTGTTCGCCTCTTATTTATTATTTTTGGTATAGGTGTACTACAATTATATATATATTATCATGATTCACTTTATATTCATGGCATTCTCTGATTAATTTGGTGGTTATTCACTTTTTTTCAAACGACTCAATTGATTACAACATGGTAACGATCTTTGTCTCTATTTTCACTTCATTGTGACTTTCATAGTATTGTGAACCTAATCTTTATTATGTGGTGTACCTAATACCATTTTGAGATAAAATTAAAATTTAAATTATTTTAAATTTAAATTTCTATATTCTCAAGTACTGGATATGATTATTGTCTATTCTATATACCATTTTACTTATGGTATTTATTTTTAATGTTTTTTTGACTGTGTAAATATTGATGAATCTTTATCCTCTATTCTATATGGATAATTTAAATGAATATTGAACTTCTGTTGAATCTATTTATAATGAATGAATTGGAAACGAAGTAGAGGTTGGGTCCCTCTATTTCCCCTTGATGCATTGGTATGTCTCACGAGACTAATCAGTTGGCGTCAAACCCATCGAGTTTGTTTCCAAAAAATCATATGGGTTTCTACCCACAAAACTAAATCATTTTTAATGTATTATGGTATCTTGTGCTAATGACATTAAATAACATTAATAATAATTATCTTTATTCAATATCTGTTATAACTATCCATGAGGCACTATGAAAAATTATATGGATGCAGTTTCAAACTCAATTTACTAATGGCACGAGTTTTTCATTTATTCACCATGGAATATTGGTTATGTCAAATTTTTTATGGTTCAAATATTATTGAATTCATGATTCCACTATTTTTAACCCTTAATGAGCATTTGAGCTCACCCCTTTCATTGTTTACCTTCAACATGTGATGAAGAGGATATCATTTAATTAGTTCATGTGTTGCAGTATTTAGTTTTTTTATGTAGTTTATTTTGAAACATTTACCAATTTAATTTGAGTTACATATATGTATCATGATTTTTTCAGACTACAAAACTGATTGTTCCTTCACAATTTCATTCTTTATATCAATTCTAACATAACAACTAATGCACTTTCTCCGGTCTAGAGGGGTCAGGGTGTTACATTTTTAAAAAAAATGTTACCATCCTAGTGTGAAACAACGTATAATATTTTTAGTGTGAACAATATTTTAATATATAGTAATATTAATCTTATACAGTATAGTAATCAATATGTGAGATGGATAATTATTAATATTCAAATCAATGAATATATATTCAGTCTAATGTTCAATGTAGTTTTTTTTCTGGAACCAAATCTACCATACCCCTACATTCACTAGTCCCGAATTAAAATGACATGTTTTTTATTATATGTAAATGATGCTTATTTTGGTTATGTATACTAATGGTAGTCATACCATGTTTCCATTAATTGAGTTTATATGGTGACCTGATTATGTGGGAATTCATCTTAATTTGACATCACTCTATTTGTAAAGTTTCTCATGTAGAGATACTATCTAGTATCCAAATCCATTTACCTAATCAGAATAATTGAATATATATAAATTATATAATTAATTCGTATAATAGTACTGATATAACTATTACTTTCTATATTACATAAAATAGGATATCATCATTTATAAAATGAAACAATAAAATAATTAAAATCTAAAATATAATCGAATATTAAAAATATGGTAACAATGTGATGTAATATGTTTTTCATGAATATTTTTTTCCATTAGTACAATAATTTTCAAAATTGATTAAAATGATTAAAATTGTTCAATTCACAATATTACTTATGTTTCCACTTCTCAGGACACACGAAATTAATTTTGAACTAATTTTTTATGTACTATAAGATATTTTAAACTGATTTCATTAATTTTTTGTTTTATCTATTTGATAGTAAAATAATAATAATCATTTCTTCCAAATGTCACATGTTACAATTTTCTATAGAATATGAGATTAATTAAAAAAAACATAATATTTAATAATTCATTAAATCTCAAAAAATACTAGTTATTTATTTGAATATTCAATTGGGATTATTATATTCCAACAAAAAACAATCTCATTATTTGATTCAACTTTTTTTTAATAAATTTTTAGATGTATAGTATTATTAGCTTTTGAGACATGTTAACTCATGTTTGTAGTTAATTTTCCCTAGAACATTTTTACTATTTTAAATCATTACCCATGAAAATGATTCCTTATCTTCAACAAAATAGTAAGAGATAAAATTTATTTTCAATATGTCTATAAGATACCTATCTTGGAAAATAATGTAATACCACTAACAAGTTAGAGATATCTTTAACACCTTCATTTTTAAATTTATATTCTATGGTCATTATGAATGATTTATCCAAGTATTTATGTAATATAAATATCCTATTAGAATATATCTATGTCTTATCCCATTCCAGTCATTCCATATATAAATATATAATTGGGTTTCCACATGGTCATGTAATATAGAGTGCTCCAATAAGGATTACTCTAAATGAGGTGGTTCTGAAAATGAATGGCCAATTATGATGATCAATGAAGAATAATTTTACATATACTACAAAAAATTATTCATGATGACCAATGTATGTTAATTCTATTACAGTAAATCTTTCCATAATCAATCTTTCATTATTTAAATTTTCATAAAATGTCTATGTCTAGTTTATCTTGAATAATCACTAACGGTATCATGTCCAACAAAAATATAAAATACATGTTCCCTTAGTTATTTTTCAAAGAATATATTATTGAATTTAAGAATAAATTTCAACATTTTTATGTATCTATTTATTGAAAATATGAATGAATGATTACTCATAAATAATTATATATGTATCACCCAATATGGTGAATATAGAACTTCAAATTATTTATGAATCCTAAGTATTATGATTTTTTTGAATAACTCCTCCAACTGAGCCTAGTATAGTTTGTTATTCCCCTACCAACATACATGAATCCAGATCCATAAATCATACAATTGAAGTCTTCTCCTAATACACATTCTGAGAAATATATACTCTATGTAATCATATCCACCATTGGAATGATATTAATATCCATCATAGATATAGGAATATTTACTTAGATAAATATGTTTTATGTTCATTTGTTGCTACAAAATACCCATTAAAAAATATTTTTCAACAGAGGTGTATGGTAATGACCTTATATATTCATATCATACTGATATTATGATAACTATTTGTCTATATACTTCTAATATGGAAATATTATTTCATTTATAGTTGAGAAAATTGTATCAGATGAATGTATATAAGTTTTATAAAAAAAAGAAGACTCTTAATTGATATTCCTTTTAATATCATAGTTATATTTATATATCTGAGTTTTGGAAAATGTTTACATCACATATATATAAGAAAATATTACATAGAGAATATGATTAATGAAAATTCATTTATATGGCTCATCTATCATTTCCATGTGTTCATATTTAACTCTTTAATCATTTCTAAAAATTATTAATGTGATCTCATGAACTATTTGATTTTACCTCTATTTTATAATAGATCACAGGACACTTTAAAATAATTCTAAAATTTCTGTTGAATTTATATCATTAAAAGGGTTTCATTATAAAAAATTATTTTTATTTAGTTTATTATTCCATGTATCATAGTTAACATAAAAATAAATTACTTATTTAAATATAAACAATAAAACAATAACTCTTTCCCTTAAAAATGTATTATATTTACACAATTAGGTAATTATGTTCAATATTAAACATAAATCATTATTGAATGAATATTTATGTTTCTAGAATTACATAACTATTATTATAGTGTATAATACATTGATAACATATACTTAATATATCAAATTATATCTCATTGTATCCAAAATTGACACTGCAATAATTGTTTTCAGTAATACTTGATAGAAATGAATAGTTTAACTTGAATATTTCCACCATTAAATACATATTTCATGTGGTTTACATTACTAATATATGATTCAACCTTATTTATTTTCATTGACAATGGACCATAAATTGTAGGTAATTTTTAACTTATTTAGGGATGTTATTTTGAATACATTCATCTGAAAAAAACATGGGAATCACATATGAAAAATTACATGTAATTATAAATATAAATATTGTAGAATATTATAATTTTTTTTCAATAATTCCTCAAAAAAATTCTTTAATTTACATTTCAATATAAATATGAATAAAATATCCACACGTTCGTTTATTTTCCCTTTAATTATTTTTTTCATTAAAGGATATCAATAGGGATCTATTGTTACAAAAATGATTATGGTAATTTCAATCATGACCAATATTTATTATATACGGGTGAAATATGTTCCATAAAAATCTTATATATCATGTATAGAAGAATAAATTTTTTTCTGATTGATATATATATACTATTCATCATTACATTGATGAATATGGATAAATTTATTCGTAATCAGATAAGTTAATAATAATGATTAATTTCATAAATAAATGGAAGTGTAATCATTCCAACATATAAATATATTACATCAATATCAAGATAAGATAATAATATTGTTGGATATATTCTAGTTTACAATATTGAATTATTTTTATATTCACATTTATCTAAGGTGTCTCCTTTTATCTTTTGAATATGATGAAGATTCATGGTGTAAAAATTCTACTCAATATAATAAAATATCATTTATCAATACAAAACTAGTAGTATGATCTAATGAACTTAAGAATCATCCTCTATGAATCATATATATAAATCAACCTAAATATCACATTCATATTAAGGTATAATATTTGAAATATGAATTTATGAATACAGTACCAATTTATTAATATTAAAGCAGTGTAACCCATTTATGACAATCTAGGAAATATTTTCTTCAAAGGATATAACATAGGTCATGGATGGTCCTAGTTTTTTTGTGTTTTTTTTTGTTTCAATTTTGTATATATTAAAAAACTATTTTATTATATTTTTAATTTAATAAAATTAAGTGAGAATATAATTTTAAATATATTATTCATTATTTTAATATTTTATAATTTAATTGTAGATCGAACCATTGAACTTAGAAAATCATTCACATGAATATTTTTGTGAAAAAAATACCTATTTAACATTGTATAGTCCATTAATATTCCCATCATAACCATAAGAGGATTTTTGGATTATAAGTGTTTCCAACTAAAATATTTCAGTTCATTTTTTCTCCAGTCCTAAAATCCTCTGTTGGGTTTCCTCAACACATACTCCAAACATTTTAATGAAGATACATTTTTAATAAATTTTAATATAGGATTGTATATCTTTAACCGAATATTTCATGAATGAATATAGATAAAATTATGTACGCTTAATATTTCTATAAAATCACAGAGTTCTCTAGTTTCATTTTTAATAAAATACTGGAAAAAATTATTTTACTAAATATATGATTCAGGTATTTGTTTTTTTGGTTATGTGTAATTTTATTATTTTATTATTTTTAATGTATAATTAATATTATGTGCATGTTATATATGTAATTAACCATCTATAAGTAAAATATTTATTCATAATACTTTTATTTTAATTAAATCATTACATGGTAATAATTTTAATTATTTGATTGTGGTAAGGAATCTATATAATATATCAGGCATCAAAAATGAATAAAACTATTAATGAATAAAATAATTAGGATATTAAAATTGGAATATTTTTATTCAGTTCAAAATATAGAAACCTTTGACCCAAGAAGAAAGTAAACTTCTTGAACTAATCTGGGCTCGAGTTGAATTATTCTACATTTTCCATATGTATCTTCTTTATTTAGTTTGTGTTTATATTCTTCTTAGCCAACAACAAGAACATGAGAGCTCAATCCATATAATTTTTTTAAGTCATATTTAGGTGGGGGGAACTAGAAATTGGTTTATATAACAGAAATTGTGGGCATGCATTCCAATACATAATTATTATGGAGGGATGACATATATGACAAAAATATAATTTATTGACAAAAAATAAAATGGAAAATAAAATATTCAAATTATTTGAATCAAAATATAAATATTTAATATTCTATTGTCTTGATCGTCAATTGGTGTATTATATATGAATTTAATATAACTGTGTAGAATTCATATCATTTTAATATTTATTTATGTTATAAAGTGCATGAATAAATCCAATTAATTACTGAATTAATAAATTAATTAATTTTCTCTTAATATCAACTCAATAGGTACTAGTGATTCCCATCCTATAGAATTTTAAATAAAGAAATTAAATCAATTTTATTTAAAAGATTAAAAAATAAGAAAAAAATGTAATTTTAAGAAACTCAATGTGTACATATTTGAATTATCTGAAATGTATTGAGATCATAAAAATTCATAACATGTAGTATATAGAATACATGATTCTTCCCATAAATTCAAGGATTTATGAATCAATAAACACCACACATAACAGCTTTTATTAATGTAGTCTTTACTTATTTTAATTAATACAGAGTAATCGATGTAATATGAATATATATGCAATGTAACATACATTTATACATTTTAATTAATATATTATTTAAATTCATATTATCATGTTATATAGAATGTATAAATCAATAAATGACACAGTAAACACAAACTGGTTACATTTATAAAGTAATAAAATAATTTAAAATTTCCATATAAATTAGTTGGGTACACTGATTTCTAATAAATCTACACTATATTTATCATCATTTCTATATACATTTGACACATTCGAAGGGATAGGGAATATATTTATACGTAGACATGTGTGGGGTAAATGGTGTTTACTGATAGTACACATCTTATAACCTTCTTAATATGTGTATGTTAGTTCTTATTCTATGTTTCATTAATAAAAAATATATATTTGACTATGTGTATTTTTTGAAATGAAATTTCATATACTATGCATTATGAGAACCAGTTACATGATATTTTTTCCATCCTTGTTTGTTAAAATATTAAACATCTAATAATCATTATTTCCATAATTACAAAATTCAGAAAATTAATTCATAATATTTATTGTTAAATGACATTAAATACATGTATTTTACTCCAGTAAAATGTCTGTAATCATGTATTTTTAGGGAATAATTATCATCACCTATTAATGGGTTCTTTAGATATTTATTCTTAATATTTAATGAAATAATGATTATGAGTGAGAAATGAAGGGTGGAATATGAGATCTCAATGGTCAAATTCTAGAATTATTAGAATGATTTCAAATCTAAAAATAAATGGTTATAATGATTAATAGTAATTAACTAATATTTAAATTTAACATGAAAACTGTAATAAAACATGATTAATATAATCATAGTATTAGTGCCTATTGTGTCTATGGGAAACATAACTTTTTTCAGATTCAATGGATATTATATAATATATGTGGTGATGAACATAATGAGTGACAATGTTTTCACAGTATTTTTAACAAATGAATAACTAATAACCAAAATATGATCATTTTACATTTATTTATAATTAATTTCCAAAAAAATGATAGAATACCATAGACCTGAGATTTTTGTTCATTAATATTATTGATAATTCCAACATGATAATTGTGATATCATTTCATCAAGATGACCTAATATATACTCTATATAATTGACCCACTCATATTGAATTAATATCTATAAAAAACTGATGAAATACATAGTTCTTTTACAACTGTTTGGTCTCCAATAATTATTATAGTTGATTTCATCACATTCATTCGATATTAAATGAATCTACATTCTTTTCATAGTATGTAGTGAAAATAGGATGAGGGACTAATCATAATGAATTTATCACTAGAACAGTAACCCAATATATTCACTCTCTTAAACATTAATTGAATTATTTAATAAATACATAAAAACTATTAATTTAATAAAAATAATAAATATTATATTCAATGTCTAAAGAATAGTTATTTATTAAATATCAAATCATTAAAAATTTATTAATGAAAATTTTATTATTTATTACATTTAAAACAATATGATATAATTATAAAATATATAATCTAATATGTAAACAATTATTTAATGAATATATAATTATTAAATACCTGTGAAATCATTATAAAACCTCCATATATAAAATTGCATGATTTTGATTTCAATATTTATTGAATTTGATAAAAAATAATATTCTTCTAAGATCAATGTAGAAACTTTTATTGGTACCCTCTTTTACTCTTCCTAAATTAAATTAGTTATGCTTGAATAATGTACAATATTACCCTCTAGTAGTCATCCAAGGATCCTATGTAAGAGGAAGATATGCCACAGTGATAATAAAAACATTATAATGCTCACTGTCTACGATAATATTTGATTCATAAAATCTCATCAACTTGGTTTTACAACAGTGTCAGCAAATTATAATCATGATACATATTTCATTGAGTATATATAATAAAATAAACCATGAAAATTGTTTATAAAATTTAATTTCATGGTTCCATTTCAATCAAAATACTAAGATACCAACATTCAAAAAGATGGATGAAGAATTTAGATCACTAAATAGTCACTAATATCATATAATTCATGATTTATCAAACATAACCCACATCATTGTGGACATATTTCATAATATTTTAGGAAATGAAACTCTGTATGAATGTCATGAAATTCATTAATAATAATTTTAATGTCTATATTGAATTACACACACTAATATAAATGAATATCTAATGACACACAAAAATTTGAAATTCATAAGAATGGGTATATTATGATATTATCACATATTTATCTTTACTATGTGATAACATCGTAAAATGATGTCTCATTCACTTATTATTAATAAAAAATGAAACTAAAAATATTATTTTCCTGGTCATTTAGTTATATCTGACCATATAACAGAGTTTAATAATTTATTTATTACATATCATGGTTCAGGAAAAAAGATGGGAAATATATATGAACGTTTCAATGTGTTTGGTATTCCAAATAATTATATTAATATTGTTATATAGAATAATAATAAATCTATGACAAGGTATTTTATTAATATTAAAATTCATTAATATATAAGTAGTCTAAATTATAATGTATTTAGTTCTAGGTAACCTACTCTAATATATTATCAACATAAGAGACATATATATTGACACATGTGATCAGTTCTCTATAATCAAACCACAATACAATCCCTTCTAAATTTTACAAAAGTTAATTTCATCATTATAATATTGTGACTGAAAACCTAATAAAGTGGTTATAATATATCTTAGTAATGGAAAACATAAGAAACAAAAACTAATGATCATATGTGTGTAAAGATAATCATGTGGGAAAAAGCACACAATCAAAGTCCATGAACATGACATTAGGTAATAATAACCATATAATCAAGGATAATAAGACATAAATCAAGGATCTTATCCCAGATTGATACATAATGCAATATAACATTATTATATTCAAAATCAATCAAATGTGGAATAGACATTGGTTTAAAAACAATAAATAAATAATTTGGGGGTCACTTCTCATTTCCAACAACATAATGGAGGTGTAATCACTATACGATTCCCATGACATTGTATAGTGGGAATTGATACATGATTTCCATAAACATAGTAGATTTGGGACCCTAATATAATCTCAAAACATAGTTTATAGGGCATCAATTCATAATTCTTATAGCATAGTGGGTTCAGATAAAAAAACCATCCCCCCTTTTGATCTTGGGATAACAAACTCTGTACAATTTTGACATTGGGATAACAATTAGTGTAAACTCTTGGGCTAAGGATAGAAACTCTTGTCCAATCATACTTTTCAAAACATATAAGAAACCATACAATGAATTATTAGTAAATATATAACCCAAATAATCTACATACATACATATCTTTTCCATAATATATCAATCATTCTTCATATCATGAAACGCGTAGGAAGGAAACTGTGTTTCATATCAATTAAAAAATTTATTTTTTAATGAGATATAAAATTAGTTAAACTGATAAAAATTTATTAACCTATAATTATTATATAATAATGTAATTTATATGTTTTTTTCATAAAACACTATATTGTATATAACATATTTAGATTAGAGTAAAATTGAATCAAAAAAACAAAAAAAAACATAGAAATAATTTCATAAAATTATTATATAAAGAATAATTTATCTTTTATGTTTCAAAAAAACAATTAAGTGAACATAAAATAATAATTTTATGAAATAATTAATTAGAATGAAATATTTTTAATCGGTCATTTTGAGAAATATAATTTTTTTTGAAATTTGATATGAAAATTTTCCCACTCATTTTTAAAGGAATATTCCATAATTGATCCATGATAACTCCATTTTAAATAATTTATAAATAATTTTTTTAAAGTATTCATTTTATTGAAAAATATAAAAAAATACATTTCTAAAAAATCATTAAGAATTAAATTCTATTTTAATTTTTTTTAAATTATTAATGTATGATTATAATATAATAATTCATACTTGAAAGAAATAATGCTTTAACATAAAATAAATATAAAATATATAATCATTTCAAAATGATATGCATGAAAAAATTAAATTCATTTAATGAAAGATATATTAATATTATAAAATTCTATAAAATTACATTAAATTAGAATTTATGCTTGTATAAGGAAAATAAAAAAATTAATGTTGACATTATGGAGTAATAGTATTCCTAATAGAAAAGTATATGTTCGTTTTTTCACTTATATGAATCACATTATATAACTAATTTACCAACATAAATGAAATAGTGGGAGGACATTAAAAAACTCAATAAGAAAAAGGGTAGAATAAAACAGTTTGGGTTTTATTGATAAATCGAATTCTTATTTTATTGATGAATTGTTTATCATAAGAAATGTCAATTGGAAGATGATATTTGAGAAGAATGTGATTCCCTAGCCCCACATGTTGGGATTTGGCGGTCATAAATTCTTAAATTATATAAATATATTAATAATAGCAATAAAATACATAGTATAACTATCCATACATACATAATATTTAATTATTATTGAATATATTGGGACAAAAATGTGTTTTTAGGTTTAAATATTTAATGAATTAGGATAAAAAATGATAAATCCAATGTAATTTTAATAAAATGGATAATGTTTCTATTACATATTAAAATACATAATTCATGACAATGAGAGATAATATCATATAAACCATTCTATGATTTCATTGTTTCTAAAAAATTATTTTTTATAATTTTTCTCCAAATTCTATAGAAATAGATAGATCAGAAGTGGTAATTTAAAACTATCTATATTTCAAACATATAAGTAAAGGAATCATGGAAATGAAAACCAATAATTTTTATGGTATGAAAATATATGCAACATGAATTCATAATTAACATGAAAATTGCATCATTCTATGTACATAATAATCTATAAAAACATGGATATTAATAATATTGACCTCATACTGATAGAATTCATGACTGAGGACAACAAAAACCTATTATCAAAGCCTTAGGTTAACAAAAATTAATTTTTATTGATACTACAAGTAATACATATAGTTTAATTGCACATGTGTTCCACAAATAGTAAAACCTATTTTTTATTATGGAAACTAATAATGTATCTAGGTTTAATATTATATCAAGTCCTAGTCATCACATTCATAATTAAAATACACTCATCATCTGATAAAATTTCTAAACAATTCATCAACAACATTTCTATTAGTATTCCATACTCGTATAACACCAAATAGAAGACTAATATCTTTTCCCATGTTAATAAAAAGGATAACATGATCATAATCCCTCTTAAGGATGAATTGGTATTTTTTAAGACTACTTATTCAACATGATACCATTAATCCACATTATAGTAGAAACATATACAACTCTAATACATTTTCCCATGTAAACTATATATAATTATATCAAGCTGATCATAATTTATTCTTTGTTATATAAAATATTATGCTAGCACCAAATAAGGAAATGAGTATATAGTTAAATTCAAAATTTAATATCATGTTTATAATTCATAGAATAAAATATATTGGATGTATATAAAATAAAATGTCTCAATAATTGATAATAATTTATCAAAGGTATTATGTGGTTGTGATGTATATCCCCATAAAAATATTAGAGAATTGTTTCTTCCTTGACTTCAATGTAGAGTAGGGAATTTTTGTGTGTTTGTAGAACAAAATTAACATTAGAAAGATACAAATACATTAATTTTAGATAGTTTCCACTAGGATCTATTCATGGAAAATTAATCACTAAAAGGTTATTATATCTATTATGAACTTGGGACACACATATGAAGGATATCATGTTGTAGGGATGTTTGGACAATTAAAATAAATAACTCACACTGTTCGAGAGGATCGCATGTTTGGGTCGTCACACCCATTTGGGGGGAATTATTCTCTACTCTAGTGCTCTCTTATTGATTCAAGTCAAATTCATGAATAATTTATTACTTCAAATGTATAACATAGGCCGCCCTTTAATTAAAAAATGATTATTAGCATGTACAGAGATTAGAATAATTTATATGTATATTAGGTAATTTATCAATGTATATATCTATATATATTTGTGTTAGTCCATATATGATTCCATAATTTCAATGGATTAGAGAATTCTTAGTCATTTATTATAACAATGATATTTTTTAGTCACATAGTGGGGATATATGGTGTTTATCATCATCCAAATAGAGGATAGTTGTTTTGATGTCAGTATCTAACAAATGATATTATATTCTTATATATTATTTCACAACAAAGCTGAACACTTACACAATTATGTCTTATGGGTTTATGTGTTGGTGTGATGTTCAAGATAATGTGATTGTACCTTATGTGCTAATGCAGTTCGGGGGACCGACACAAAGGCTATTTTCTCTTATTTTTTGGCCCATTTAATTTCATCAATACACATCCTTTCTTCTCATTTTTTTCTTAATACCATTTAATGGATTTGAAAATATGCAGTATAAACCTAGGGCCCCCATTCAGATTTTTTGTGATCGACAGATGTGGGTCTGTTCTTGAGGTAATTAAATGAAATTCACATCTGGGATATAAAGGATATCTACCTGAGTTATCTATATAGGATGCTCACATATGCGGGGAACCTATATGGGCCTCACATAGGGCTCATGCATATATAAATAGATTTTATTTTTCTTAGTTGACGATCCCATGATTCTGTAACACTATTCACACCACTATAATTATCCTTACATACATTACATATAATATTAATTTATAATCTCTATTTTCTGATACCTAAGTGTGCACCAATCTATGTGATATTGTCTTTGGGTTTAGGAACCCACATGAAGTTACTCAGGTGGGTGACCTTCATGAGGTTCTTGAGAGAGTAACCTAGTCGGTCTAAGTCCTTTAGAAAATTTTCATGTTTCTAAAATTTCATCCCAAAAATTAGAGTTTTATAATAAAAATAATGGATTATATCTGTATGATTAATTGAAACATGTAATACTAGTGTTTTTGATGAAAAATGTGGAGTCTATGTCTAGGAAATGGTAAAAACTATTAGGATGGACTACTATGATATATGTTATACTAATATTCTAAACATGGAATAATATCTAAATAAGTATCATTGTGAGTATCCTTGGATTAACTATATTACTCTATATGGCCATAGGCAATTAAAAGTGGTATTTATGTACATATGAGAAATTCTACTAATCTCTTCTATTTTCTTGAATATTGGAATATCACTACATCCAATATCTTGAGTATGGGAACATACATCAATGTAAGAACCTCATCGAAAACTAGTGGCATGTATCATAGCCAATGTGATCCAAATATTAAGTCATAGAATTATGAATAAAAGAGACATTTTTACTCATATTTTTCCCATAATTCACAGAAAAAACAATTGAACATTAGGATGGAACACTGGTAACTCTGTCTGGGATGGGTTGTCAGACTCGATTGGATGTGAGTGTATTGGTTACATCTGAACTTTATTGACACTGAAAATGATGTTAATGTGGTGGGAATCTATGAATTCATCTAGGTGGACCTAAAATATGTATACAAGAATCCAAAATTCATTCTTGATATTCTTAGATGATTGATCCCACAAGAAAATTCCTTCCACGTGATGCAGATAGATATTTTTATCAGTTAGTGGGATGTCCACAAAATCATTGGGTCACCAATCATTGGAGGGACGTGTGATGTATTAAGACAAGAAAAAGCATTGTGGGATGATGTTAAGATGACACCAACTTGTTCTCATGAGCTATTGAATATTTCTTTTGTCATTAATAAGGTTTACCCTTGAACGAGTGGGCGTAATCATCTGAATGCATGGATGAACAATTTTCTTGAGATTGAGGGTAATTTCCCCCCATTTAAACATCCCATTTGGTGTCATAATATTGGAAAGTGAGTCATTCCCATAAAATTATTTCCATCATCGGAAAAGGGGGAGAATAACTGGTGGGGGTACAAACCCATGTCCAGTGTACCTATGAATATACTTATTAAGGGAATTTTAACCTTGTTTAAGAGTGTACATGTTTATTATATCCAACTCCAATAGTGACATGAGGTTGCTGAAATTCTTTATTGTGAAAAACCCCAACGAGAGGAAGCCAATAGTGTTGGATGCCCCTATCTAGGCAATGATTCATAGATTCCCACTATAAATTAAAGTATATAAGGCCCATTATGAATTCATTGATCCATTCTAAGTATTGTGGAGAAGGTTTGCATCCAATTTTAATCTTATTCCAAGTTAAGTGGAGCTGAAGTTCTTGGGGGACGATTTTGGACAATTTTAGGTTGTTTCTTATATTAATCCATCGACCCTGATGCCCAATGATACCTTGAAGAGGATAAAAGATTTAATGGAGACTAATTTCATAACATATAAGGATATCCTTAATGTTACATTCACTGAAGATGGAAATGTTTGTAAAAAATGAAGTTCATACATGATTTCCTTCATAGATAGAATGATATGGAACCAAATTTATAGAGATGTAATATTTGATACCTATTCTCCATATTTATTGTAATTATATTTATTTCTTTTAAAAAATTAACTTTATCTCCTATTGTGTGTGTCTAATATTAAAGAAACCAAATTGTAGCCTAATTATTGTGGATTATTGTACTGATGGATATTACACCAATGGTAATTTAATGGCCTCTATTTGATGTATCTACTAGGTTGTACTACTTTTATATTGGGGATTATTTTGAAACTAATCCCCAAGAGATTCAATAAAATATTTTTCGTGGTTTTTGGTTGTAACAACTATCAGTTGTGAAAACTGAGGTAGAATGCCCCCTTCCCCTCTTGTAGGTGACTTTTCTCATCTAAAGAGATCATCATCTTGTTCACAGGGTTTGTATATTGAGTTTACAAGTTAATACAAGTGAACGCATTCAAGGTCTATTCCTCTTATCAGAATCAAGAGGGTTTTGAAATCTATAGTCAGGATTTGGTGGTTTAGCGGTCATAATAAAGGGGATACCCACGTTCAATTTTCTTATTCCTCATCAATGATGGATAAAGTAAAAAAATAATGTTAAAAAAATATTTTCATGTATGTTTCCTCTCAGAAAAGAAGAGAGTCATAATATGTGCGACTAGAGGAAGTCCTATTTTACTATAACATGCTTCTGAGGCCTATAACATGTGGATCTCATTCATATTAGGCTATGGAATATAGAAATTGGAGATACTTGATCCATAATCAATATTCTATGATAGGACTATCCTAGTGAGGTATGAATTAATATAAAGTAACTATAGATTCTTATTTATACAACTGAAATCTATATTCATCTAACAATAATAGTGGAGGACATGTTTAAATGGGTTGTCGTTGAATGGGTTGAAAACCCATATTTTGTGGAATTTTGTGACTATGAAAATCACTAGGATGTAAATTATCATTCTTTTTATCATTTATTTCATCTTCCTTTCATAAATTTTAAACAAATTATTGAAACTAGGGATAAGATCATCATGATTTATAATGGTAAAAGGGTAAATTGAGAGATAATCCAATAACAAAAAATGGCTCAAGGGAACCCCCCATAACTAACTAATCATTAACTTAATTGGGCGATCTATCAAAAATTACAATGTGTGATGAGATGGTTGGATAATATATACTACCACCTCCCATAAAATTCTTTAAAAATAATGGTTCTAGAATACCTTTATCAAGAATTATTGAGTGATAGAGGTTGAAGACCTAGGAAAACACAATTACAGTGATTATATATTCTCACAAAATAAATTATTTATACTTTAGAACAAATATTTAATCATATATATAGTTTTAGAATCACTATCACATTCATGTATCATGCTCTTAAGAGAAATAATGCTATGAACTATAGAGGTTGTTCTAGACATGAATTGGAAATCTCAAAGTGAGTTGGGACCTTTGGTTGGATTAGAGTCATCTGTTGAGACCACATTTTCTACTCCCATAACTACTCATGCCACTATAGAGAGGTAGGAGGATTTTAGTTATATAAAATTTCAATTATAAGTTTTCATATGTCGACTAATTGATTTTATTCCTTAAGATATTTTATATTGTTCCCAAATATTAATGAACCCATTGGTTATTGGTACTAATCATATTGTTTTCTATGAGGAAGTTGTTATCTATCTCAGGTCATTGAAGGATGGTGTTGGGGTGGGTCCCGAGTCCAATGTTTCAGGCATCCTCTTATGTGAGACTACCAAGGGGCATGGTGAATTAATTATTTCAATGGTAAATTATATCCAGACATTCCAATACATGCTATAACTAATTAATAATCCATACTGGTTTGAAAAGTTTAATAAATTTAATATGGAATTGAATGTATTTGATACATTATTTTTGTGAAAATGTGTTATTTGATTGAGTTTTTACACATGGATTCATGAATTGATTAGTATTACATAGAGAGAATGTATCCATAGTGATGTTCCAATGAGGAGTTTAAGTTCATCCTCATCAAATTATTAACAGAGAACTTGCTCATTGGAATCCTGAAATGGTTCATCTTCGTTGCCCTCCCTTTTGTGATCTCTTATAAAACCTAGATGTGTTTCCATTTTCAATAGTTTCATGCTCATTCTACAGAGGAAGGTAACTCTGGGGACAAATCAATCGAAGGCATTGATCCATCACAAGGTAATTTTTACCAAATGATTTTATTAACCACTTCTATTTATAATTATATGTCATTTTTAGGATAAAAAGAGAACTTATCTATTTTCCCTCACCATTAACTTCTACATCCATGTATGAGGGAGGATCGTCCTTACCGATTCCTGCTATACTAGATAGCAAAGCTATTACACTCCATAGGAGTAGGGTATGGTGTCTCACTGAGTAAAGAGATCCTATAATACATTTCTCCCTCAAAAATTCACTCTTTGTCATATTTTGATGTAAAAAAATCCTATTGTATCACAAGATGTACTTTTACTAGTGGCATCTAAAAGACAATCAATGATATGGAATTTGATGAACAGCCATTGAGTCTCCATCAACTTCTGTTCCTATTTGGCATGCTGGGATATGTCTTAGTTTATTACCACATGATTCATACTATTATTAGGGGAACATTTCACCGATGGGAGTCGGGAAATGAGCTACAAAATCATGTAATCAATCAAAATATCATCATATACACAAATGAACTCTGAGTTTCATTATCCTATTTGGAGGCCAACCATGCCAAAATGTTGAAGGATTTCATGAAAACAATATTTAGAATGTCTTCACTATATCACATAGTTGGATATAGATTGAGGACTCCAAAGGGTAATTAATACATCTTCCCCATTCACTAGAAGGATATTATACTGAGGGGTCAACAAACCTCACAACCAAATTAAAGGAACATTACTGGGAAGAAGAGATAAATTTTGTTTTGATGGAGGATCATAAAAAATATAATAATGGGGATCTGGTGTCTTTCTAACAAATGTAGAGTAATTTTTTTAGTCTTCTATAATGTATGATGGAGAGAAGTTCCTATGATTTTCATTAAATCATAAACAAAAATTATTTTTCCCCAATCGTATATGTAGTCATATATTTTCTCCATTATTTATTATATCAGAACATTTAAGTTGGTTTGAATATAAATATGAATCTGAATGATTTACCCATGACCATAGTGATATGGACGAGGTGATGCTATAAATTTTTCATAATCCAAGGGGATTAGTAAGAAACATTCGATTGTCGATAGGGTTTTATAAAGAAGACTAAAAAATTTTCTTCTCAATTTTCATCACCCTAATTTATATTTCCAAAGACAAATTTCTGTTTGACTTAGTGGTTGATAATTTCGTTTTAATTAGGCCTCCCTTTAAGGGTTTTTATCCTCATACATTATATTCATTTTATCATTTTATTGTTTGATTATTCCTTAACCCTTATGATGAATATGTCTAATGAGGTATGACTCGACCTTTAACCATGGTGACGTTTCAGAAATTCAACTTACTTAGTACTCTGTCTATTTTTGTGGGTAGTTTGTCCCCTTTAAAGATGGAATAATGTGATTAGTGTATTAGGTCGAACATCATAGAATGTATGTTTTGAAATAATTGCCCAATCAATTTGTATGGTCCAAGAATGTTCAGAAATTATTCAGATACCTAATGGAGTATTTTGAGTAATGATTCTGTGGTTCCCGAATTTAAAATATTATATGGGATTCATATGTGAGGAATGAATGATAAGTGAATTCTAAAGGGGTTTTTAGATAAAATGTATTTATAGATTATGGAAAAAGAGGAGGCCCCTCCCCATGATGAATATGTTTCTCAATTAAAACACAATTTTTGGGGTAAAAGTATGAATATCAAAATTGTGTGGCTTTCTATATAGTAATGTAGTGGAATTCTTTGGATAACGAGGGCTTAAATTTGTTATTAAATGTTGTCAATGCCATCTAGAAAATATTACACTATATTAAAATAAAGGAGTCCTTAGGAATTATGATATTCGACATGAAATGGTTAAAACGTTTTTGATGATTTGGATTTATCAATTCAATTAATAGTGGGTTGTCAAGTTAAGGTATCAAAAAATGTGGATAATATCTATATTATCATAGGACCTCAATGAAATAATGCTCTTACAAAAAAATTCTTATGTGAAGGTGGGTAATTTTTTAAATTTCTAATGTTAGTTTGGAAATGTTCCTTACTATCATGGATTGATACATCATTCAGTTTTATGCATTCTTGGTAGGACAAGGAACATGATTTTTAATGACTTATGTTGAGGATGTTGTTCTTGTTTTTAATTACATATGGTTAAAAAATTAATTGATGCAATTAAAATCCATTTTGAAGTATATTAGAGGACAAAATCTATGGCCCTCAAATTGTTGGCTGGATGATTAGTATTTGTCCATTCCATGGTGATTTTATTAAGACTATTCCATTTTCAGTACGTATGAAGATTCAAAAAAGTGAACATCTATAATACGGTGGATTTTTAATATGATAAAGGGTATGGGAAGAATATAAAAGAGAGTATATTTTTATTAGAGAATATAAAGATAAGGGATGATTCATCTAAATAAAAATTCATTATAGGTTAATAATTTCATTTTATTTGCGATGTTACACAAATAAAATTAGGGTGTGTTATAACTAAGTCATACAGTAAAATAATAATGTTTAAATTCCATAAAATAGGTTGGATAACTTATAAAAATTCAACTGGGGTGTGTTACAACATAGTCTGATAAAGGTTCTCTTGGGAATTAGAAATTATATTTCTGATGGTTGAAGAAAGCGTATGGATACCTAAAGATCCCTATAATACTTAGTCGGTTCTATATAGAGACAATTCCTATGTATGGGTGGTATTTCCTTACATAAATTACATCATAATGGAATATAATGATTCCTTAAATAGGGATGACCCATATAGAAGGAAGATATTGTAACATCCAAAGTAAATAATGAATAAAACATTTTCATATTTATTAATATTTGTGAATTAAATATTAATTTTACTTTAAAGGGGTTTCTATGTTCGATAGCATACCTGATACGCAACAAAGAGATTCTTTAAAATCTTATGTTGCACATTAGTAATAAAATAATATTATTTTAGATGGTAGTTAACACGTAAACGTTGTGTTGGCGGGAATGAATAGAAATAACTAAAATATGATTATATATGTTTGTTAAATATTTTTACATTTATCAAATAAAGGATATAGGCTTAAAGTACGAAAATAATTCAATTTTTGGCATATATACTCTAATATTCATTAAAGGTCCACTTATCACCTTTTGATGGAGAACCGTCATTAATTATAGTTTTGGTCACTCTTATACATTCTATTGGACCAAATAATACTCTTCTTTAGAATCAGGACATCAAAATTTACTTTGTGTAAATTTTTGGTATTTTCCGGTAAAGTTCATTTGTTTATGAATAGTGAAAAATGTTGTATTTTAATTCAAAACCACTTTTTAATCTAATTTATATATATGATTAGATTATCTTTTGAATTGGTTTTAAAGTGAAATTAGAATATATTGTGACCATTTAATCCAATAGTAGTCTGTGGAATTAATTTCACTTTGAAATTGGACTTAAACTAGTTTCAATTTTTTGATATATATTGTTTCATAAAAACACACTATTTGTCCTGACAGCGGGAATTAATTATTAAATTAATTAATGTAACATATATTTTTTGAATTTTTTAAAATATACATAATTTTTGAAATCATAATATCATATATATCTTAGGGTGAAGTTTTGGTATTTTTCTGAAAAACATCCATTTTTGATGAATAGTGAAACAACTAAGTGGTACTTAAAAAACCGATTTTTCGTTTAAATGAAATTTTACCACCACTGGGTTTTGAATTTCAAAAATCTGACATACATGGTTGTCATTAGGAAGTAAAATGCGGTTCAATGGGATTAAAATAATTTTTTGGTGATTAGTAAATTTTATGTTTTTTAATCATGATTAGGGTTATGTAGTGTAATTTAAGGTAAAAATAATGTTTTAATAATATTGAATGACCTTGAAACATGTCCTACCCTTATTGGATGTGTCATGGCCGACCAAGACAATCCATGGGTCAACTTGGGGACCCCATGGAGCCACTTTGGTAGGAAAATGACACTAAAAACTTTTTCTTTAAAGTAAAAATAAAAATGTCACAAACATGAGTTGTTTTACTAAAACAATTTTTTAATGGGGTTATACAAGTCATAATTTTGACTATAAATATTAATTATCAATCTAAAAAAATTCCTACATAATGATTCTCTCTTTATAATTTTTAGACATTAAATAAATTAAATTATTTATGACACCATGATGATGCAGCAATTACCTCATTATTTAACGATTTAAATAAAATGGAAATATAATGTAACATCTAAGACATAAACATGTGAAAAACCTATTGGACTGCTAGATTTAGAACTATTATAACCTTATCCCAGAAATATATAAATTTGGGACCTTTTAAATCAGAAAATCATTTTATAGTAAAGTGGCCTTTTATAACTTTCCAATAGTTCCCCTACTCTCCTCTTATAAAAGGCCCCCACCTCTACCACCTTACCCGCAACTCTCAAGCCTTTGACTTGGCCAACCCTTGCCCATTTTGTCTCTCCACATACCTCTATTACTCCTTGAAGCCTCAATATGGGCAAAAGTCTTCCCATGGAAGCCATTTATCTCAAATCAAAAAGAGTTTCCAGTTTTAAAGTAGTGTTTTCTCTTGTGTTCTTATGTTTTATTTTGCTTCTCCAACCCCTTAAACTCTTTTTATTCCTTTATTTTGAAACAAAACCAGTATATTAAATATAATATTATTTTGTTATGTGTAGTCTTGGAGCTACACATACACACACCTACATCTAATGGTTATAGAACATACTGTTTTTGTGGATGGTTAATTCTTGCCTCACGAAACGATGATTGTTCAACACTCATATGACACCTTCAAAGTTTTCCATTAAGATGTCACTATATTTATATATGATATATAATATGCTTATGTTTTACTGAAGCTTCTTTATTTTTCATTTATTCCATACCTTTATGGTTTCCATTTTGGGTAAATGCGATAGCTTTATTTTAGGAAGTGCGGACTACCGCCCCCTCAATGTGATTTGATTCATTAATGACATATGTGGGACGTATAAAGGATAGAGTTAATGTTATTATATATGATGTTATACTGGATTTATAATATACCTTTATATCATTAATATTTTCTTTCCATTAAAGTATGAGATAGAAATGAAAGTAGCGTTCATGCGTACGTACGGCTTACCGTCTCCATGAACGGTGCATTTCGTTTCTTATCCCCAAATGTAACATACTATTATAAGTACATATATATAATGGATATTTATGATATATGTTACATCTAAATGATGAATATAATTCTAGAATTGAAATATACATATCTCTCATTTAGTTTTAATTCCATTAATATGACATAGAAATGAAAGTAGCGTTCATGCGTACGTACGACTTACCGTCTCCGTGAACAGTGCATTTTATTTCTTACCTTTGAATGATTATGTACTATTATAAATGCATTTATGCTGGATATATATGATATATATTATATCTACATCATGAATATAATTCTTGATATAATGGATATTTTACCACATGAACAAACATGTAATTATAAATAGTTTATTTTTGACTCAAGTACCAATGATTGAAAAAATGACAATTATTAACATAAATAATTACATAGTGTTCATAACATGGTAATAAGTGATATAAAAGGAATAATGAACTCGAAAAAGGTTTTTAAGCATGTAGAAATTAACTCAGGTTTATTATTCCGGACGTTAAAGAACGATCGAGTCATGTCGGACCCGAGGTATGGGACTTCTTCTCAATCTCCTTTCATTGAGGCATATTTTGTTTTATACACAACTTTCTTTTATATGGTGTATAAACCCCTTGGAATTTTAGTTTTATACAAAATGAATATTTTTCTACGAAGTGTTTTACTAAACGACAAAAAAATGTTTCTTTTAACGTACGCGGTGACAACAACCTTTTCCACCGCCACGAGTATTATTTGGTATTTGGCTTCCTCAAAAAGCTGTAATGTTTTTAAAATGAAATAAATACCATATACACTTTTATGTATTTTGGGATTTAAAATGGTTTTTATAATTGATTTTTTATGTGTATATATTTAAGTGATATATTGTGATCAAAGTGTGGAAATGTTTTCTTTCCATTATATTTGTTTTATGTCTTATGATTTTATAATGGTACTCGGACATTTGACGGGTGGTTACCTGATAAACCATATGACGGGTGGTGTCATGAATACCAGGATGGGTGGATACATTATAACCTCCAATTCATTGGGAATGGAAGTCGGTTGTATGACTATTCCATTAAGTGATATGTGTGGAAGTCGACCATATGGTTATTCCATTAAAGTATGTTTATGTTCCAAGTTACCTTCATATGTTATGTGTTCTATATATGGGTTTTATGGTTATATTTTGGTTACAAAAGGCTAAGTATTTATCTTTTATTCAGTGAAGAGTTTTTACAACTTCATAAAGGTGAAAAGTATTACTTTGATAATGTATACATGGTTTACTTGTTGTTTTGAAAAAATAACAGTTTTCATTCTATGTGTTTCCCTTACTGAGATTTTCATGCTCACCCCAAGTTTTTTTGAAATGTTTTTCACAGGACTTAATGTGGAATAATGTCAAGGATGGGATCAAGGGAAATTCATGCTATATAAAACATGGAACTAGACATGTTTATTTTTAAGAGTTTTTATTTTATGGAAACTTAGTAGAAGTGTCTACTTTGTAATCTTTTGAGATGTAATAGTTATGTCCTAATTATATAAAACTCCAAACCTGAAAAGATCCTTAATGTGAATTATTCATTTAATTCAATGTTAACTAATGTTTATGGATGGGGACTTATAGTTGGTATCAGAGGGAGTTTTATATAGCTTTATGAGTTAGAAAATTGTTAAATTATAAAATAATTTATTGTATGATTGAAATGATATAGCATTTAAAGATTACCATGTTGCTACGCCTAATATATTTCTGTGTTTAGAATGTATTTTCGAAGAGGAAACATGGAAGTTGTGCTAGGAAGGTATACAGATGGAAATGAACTTCCAAATCGGCTTCCTGAGATGGTCAGAATCATAATTTAACAGTTTGTTGTAGTGATGGATCAGTTGACTCAGGTGAAAAATGTTGGTTGTTTTTATTGATGATATTTTTGTGTTTTCTAAAAGTAAAGAGGAGCATGAAATTCATTTAAGGGTTATCTTTCAAACCTTAAAAGAAAATAAACTGTATGTAAAATTCAGCAAGTGTGAGTTTTGGTTACAAAAAAATTCCTTCCTTGGTCACATTGTTTAAAAAAATGGCATAACTTTTGATCCTGTTAAAACAAAAGTTGTTGAAGAATGGCCAAGACCCACAAAAGTAACCGAGATACATAGTTTTCTTGGTTTTGTAGGTTACTAATGAAGGTTTTTTGAAATTTTTTCATGGATATCTAGTCTAATAAATAATCTAACTCGGAAGGGTATTAAGTTTATCTGGACAAAATAATGTGATGATTGTTTTCAGGAGTTGAAAAGAAGATTAGTGAATGATCCAGTTTTGGAACTACCTTCCAGGAATGGTGAGTATGATATATACAGTGATGCTTCATTGAATGGACTTGGTTGTGTTCTTATGAAGAATGATCAGGTAATTGCATATGCAGCATGTCAGTTGAAAACTCATGAGGTAAATTACCCTACACATGACTTGGAATTAGTTGCTGTTGTTTTTGCTCTAAAAATTTGGAGGCATCATTTGTATGGAGTAAAGTGTGAGATATATACTGACCACAAAAGTTTAAAGTATATATTCACTCAGAAATAATTGAACATGATACATAGGTGATGGCTGGAACTAATCAAGGATTATGATTGTACAATTCATTACCATCCGGGAAATGAAAATAAAGTGGCTGATGCTTTGAGTCGAAAATGTAATGCTTCATTAACCATGCTACGTTTGGAACGAGATCCTTTTGTTTTTGATTTGATGAACTTTGGCATAGAGGTTGTTGGTGCAGGAAGTCCTTCTGTTTTGTTTCAGGTATTAGTGAAATCTTCTCTATCAGACAGAATTAAGCAAGAACAGAAGTAAGACAGCGAGTTACAGAAAAACGTAGAGCTGGTTCAGAAGGGTACGTTTCCTGAATTCAACATTGATAATGATTTTGTTTTGAGATTTGGTAAGAGATTATGTGTGCCTAGGGATTCATAGTAGAAGAATGAGTTGTTATGTGAGGCTCATAGTTCCACATTTTCAGTTCATCCTGGAAGAACTAAGATGTACAGAGATCTGCGAGAGTATTACTGGTGGGATGGAATGAAAAGAGATATTGCTAATTTTACTGTGAAGTGTTTGACTTTTCAGCAGGTTAAAGTAGAGCAGCGGTTACAGAAAGGGATGCTTCATCCTTTACCAGTTCCAGAGTAGAAATGGGAAACTTTAACCATGGACTTTGTTTTGGGATTACCAAGGACATCTCGAGGTAATAATGCAATCTGGGTTATTGTTGATCGCTTGACTGAATCTGCACATTTCCTTTCTATACGAGATACTTTTTCCCAAGATCAACTTTCCCGTTTCTAAATTGAAGAGATAGTAAGGTTTCATGGAGTTCCTTTATCCATTGTATCTGATCGTGATCTCAGGTTTACATCAATCTTTTGGAAAGGCCTTCAGAAGTCGTTGGGTACTGAATTAAATTTTACTATATCTTTTCATCCTCAATTAGATGGGCAGTCAGAACTAAAAATTCCGACATTGGAGGATATTCTACATGCTTGTTCGATGGATTATCAGGGATGTTGGGACCAACATCTTTCTTTGGTTTAATTTTCATATAATAACAGCTTTCATTCCAGTATACAGATGGCACCGTTTGAGGCATTATATGGGAAGCGGTGTCGAACTCCAGCTTTTTGGGATGAATTAGGTGAAAGGAAGTTTATGGGACTAGAATTGGTAGAATAGATGGCAGAAAAAGTTCAGTTAATTCAGAAACACATGAGAACAGATCAGAGCAGACAGAAACGTTATGCATACAACATGAGGAAGGATCTCTCTTTCGAGGTAGGTCATCATGTTTTTCTCAAAGTCTCACTGTGGAATAGTGTGATGTGATTTGGTAAGAAAGGAAAGATGAGTCCAAGGTTCATTGAACGTCATGAAATTTTGGAGAAATTTTGATCAGTTTCTTACCGAGTGGCTTTACCTCCGAGTATATCTCAGGTACACAATGTTTTTCATGTTTCTATGTTCAGAAGTTATATGCCAGATCCATCTCATGTTTTGATCTCAGAGGTAGTTCAGTTGGAAGAGAATATCTATTATGAAGAACAACCAGTCCAGATTCTTGACCGAAGAGAGCAAGTGTTGCGAAATAAGTTAATTCACCAGGTAAAGGTTTTGTGAAAAAACTATATGGTTGAAGAGGCAACGTGGGAATCTGAAAATGCTATGAGGGATAAATACCCCCACTTATTTTGATAAGTGAATAAAATTGGGAGGACGCAATTCCCAAAAGGGGGGAAGGATGTAACATACCAGGTAAATAATGAATAAAACATTTTCATATTTATTAATATTTACGAATTAAATATTAATCTTACTTTAAAGGGGTTGCTATGTTCGATAGCGTACCCGATACGCAACAAAGGGATTTTTTGAAATCTTACGTTCCACACTAGTAATAAAATAATATTATTTTAAATGGTAGTTAACACTTAGCTGTTTTATTGGTGGGAATGAATAGAAATAACTAAAATATGATTATATATGTTTGTTAAATGTTTTTACATTTAACCAATAATGTATAAAGGCTTAAAGTATGAAAAGATTTCAATTTGAGGCATATATACTCTAATATTCACTAAAGGTCCACTTATCGCCTTTTGATGGCGAACCGTCATTAAATATAGTTTTGGTCACTCTTATACATTTTATTGGACCAAATAAAACTCTTCTTTAGAATCGGTACATCAAAATTTACTTTTTGTAAATTTTTTGTATTTTTCCGATAAAGTTCATATTTTTATGAATAATGAAAAATGTTATATTTTAATTCAAAACCTCTTTTTAATCAAATTTATTTATATGATTATATTATATTTTTAATTGGTTTTAAATTAAAATTATAATATATTTTTACCATTTAATCCAATCGTGGTCGTTGGAATAAATTTCACTTTGAAATTGGACTTCAACTAGTGTCAATCTTTTGATATATATTGTTTCATAAAAACACGCTATTTGTCCTGACAGCATGAATTAATTATTAAATTAATTAATGTAACTTATATGTTTGTAATTTTTTAAAATAGACATCATTTTTGAATTTGGAATATCAAATATATCTTAGGGGGAAGTTTTGGTATTTTTCTGAAAAACTTCAATTTTTAATGAATAGTGAAACCACTAAGTGCCACTTAAAAAACTGATTTTTCATTTAAATGAAATTATACCACCTCTATATTTTGGATTTCAAAAATATGACATACATGGTTTTCATTAGGAAGTAAAATGTGGTTCAATGCGATTAAAATATTTTTTTGGTGAATAGTATCTTTTATGTTTTTTAATCGCGATTAGAGGTAATTAGTGTAATTTAAGGTAAAAATAAGGTTTTAATAATAATGAATGACCTTGAAAAATTTCCTACCCTTATTGGCTATGTCATTGCCGACCGAGAAAATCCATGGGTCAACTTGGGGACCCCATGGAGCCACTTTGGAAAGAAAATGACATTATAAACATTTTATTAAAAGTAAAAATAAAAATGTCACAAACATGAGATGTTTTAATAAAACAATTTTCAATTGGGTTATACAAGTCATACTTCTGACTATAAATATTCATTATAAATCTAATAATATTTCCTACATCATGAGATTTTTTTATAATTTTTAGACATTAAATTTATTAAATTGTTTATGACACCATGATGATGTAGTGATTACCTCATTATTTAACGATTTGAATAAAATGAAACGATAATGTAATGTATAAGACCTAAAAATGTCTAAAACCTATTGAATGGGTGGATTTAGAACTATTATCACCTTATACTCGAAATATATAATTTTGGGACCTTTTAAATCCTAAAATCATTTTATAGTAATGTAACCTTTTATAACATTCCAAGAATGCCCCTCCTCTCCTCTTATAAAAGGCCCCCACCTCTACCACCTTACCCACACCTCTCAAGCCTTTGGCTCGGCCAAACCCTACCCATTTTGTCTCTGAACATCCCTCTATTACTCTTAGAAGCCTCACTTTTGTAAGAAGTCTTCCCAAGGAATCCATTGAGCTCAAATCAAAAAGAGTTACCTGTTTTAAAGGTAGTGTTTTCTCTTGTGTTCTTATGTTTTATTTTTCTTCTCCAACACCCTATACTCTTTTTATTCCTTTATTTTGCAACAACACGAGTATATTCAATATACTAGTATGTTTATATGTGAATTATTCGAGCTAAACGTACACAAACCTACATCTAATGGTTAAAGACCATACTATTTCTGTGGATGGCGAATTTCTGCCTCACGAAACGATGATTGTTCAACACTCATATAACACCTTCAAAGGTGGCCATTAAGGTGTCACTATATTTATATATGATATATAATATGTTTATATTTTACTTAAGCTTCATTATTTTTCATTTATGGAATACCTTTATGGTTTCCATTATGGGTAAACGCGATATCATCATTTTAGGAAGTGCGGACTACTGCCCCCTCAAAGTGATTTGATTCGTTAATGCCATATGTGGGACGTATAAAGCATGGAGTTAATGTTATTATATATGATGTTATACTGGAATTATAATATACCTTTATATCATTATTATTTTCTTTCCATTAAAGTATGAGATATAAATGAAAGTAGCATTCATGTGTACGTACAGCTTACCGTTTCCATGAACTATGCATTTCATTTCTCATCTCCAAATATAATGTACTGTTATAAGTACATATATATAATGGATATATATGATGTATGTTACATATAAATGATGAATATAATTCTGGAATTAAAATATACATATTTCTTTTTTAGTTTTAATTCCATTAATATGACATAGAAATGAAAGTAGCGTTCATGCGTACGTACGGCTTACCATCTCCATGAACGGTGCATTTCATTTCTTTCCATTAAATGATTATGTAATATTATAAATGAATGTATATAATGGATATATATGATATATATGATATCTATATCATGAATATAATTATTGATATAATGGATATTTTACCACATGAAAAAACTTGTAATTATAGAGAGTTTATTTTTGACTCAAGTACCAATGATCGAAAAAATGACCATTATTAAATTAAATAATTACATAGTGTTCATAACATGGTAATAATTGATATAAAAGGAATAATGAACTTGAAAAAGGTTCTTTAGAAAGTAGAAATTAACTCAAGTTTATTATTCATGACGTTAAAGAATGACTGAGTCAAGTAGGACCCAAGGTATGGGATTTCGTCTCAATCTCCTTTCATTGAAGCATATTTTGTTTTACAAAAAACTTTATTTTATACAGTGTATAAACCCCATTTACTTTTAATTTTATACAAAATAATCTTTTTCTATGAAGCATTTTACTAAACGATAAAAAGGAATGTTACTTTTAACGTACGTGGTGACAACGACCTTTTCCGCCGCTATGAGTATTATTTGGTCTTTGGCTTCCTCAACAAGCCGTAATGTTTGTAAAATGAAATAAATACCATATACTCTTTTATGTATTTTTGTATTGAAAATGGTTTTTATAATGGATGTTTTTTTGTCAATATATTTAAGTGATATATTATGATCAAAGTGTGGAAATTTTTTCTTTCTATTATATTTGTTTTATGTGTAATGATTTTATAATGGTACTTAGACATTGTATGGGTGGTTACGTGATAAACCATATGACGGGTGGTGCTGTGAATACCAGGATGGGTAGTTACGTTATAACCTCTAATGCATTGAGTATGAAAGTTGGCCGTATGGCTATTCCATTATGTGATATGTGTGGAATTCGACCGTATAGTTATTCCATTTAAGTATGTTTATGTCCCAAGTTACCTTCATATGTTATGTGTTCTTTATATGGGTTTTATGGCAATATTTTGGTTACAAAATGGTAAGTATTGATCTTTTCTTCAGTGAAGAGTTTTTACTACTTCATAAAGGTGAAAAGTATTACTTTGATAATGTATACATGGTTTACTTGATGTTTTGAAAAACTAACAGTTTTCATTCTTTGTGTCTCCCTTACTGAGCTTTTTATGCTCACCGCAAGTTTTTTTGAAATTTTTTTCACAGGTCTTAATGTGGAATACTTTCAAGGATGGGATCAAGGGAAAGTCATTCTATATAAAACATGGAACTAGACATGTTTCTTTTTAAGAGTTTTTATTTTATGGAAACTTAGTAGAAGTGTCTACATTGTAATATTTTGAGATGTAGTAGTTTTGTCCTAATTCTCTAAAAATCTAAACTTGAAAAGATCCCCAATATCAATTATTCATTTAATTCAATGTTATGTAAGGTTTCAGGCTGGGGCCTTATATATATTTTATTTTAATTATGAATGGGCCCATGATGTAAGATTATAAATTCCCTCTATAAATCAATTTAATTTGAATAAATACATGCATTGTTCTTAATTTATCATGAATTTTTTAATAATGCTATCGAGATGAATCATGTTGTTTTTCAGCATTTAATAAGTATGATATGGCCTCTCTTGGTTTTGGGTACAATGACTATTACCAAAACACTACGGAAATGATAAATAATATGATTCCTTCTAGACCAATATTATTTCATTATAATTCATACATCAGTGACGAAATTGAAAACCATGATCATGGGGGTTCAGGGGTCTAGATATGTGAAATCATAAAAAATGTGAGGGATGACCACATACCATAGTCAAATAGTATGTTTTGTAATGATTTCAAAAGGGATTACATAGATAGAGTTTGGTTTTTTCAAAGAAAAAAATTACCAATAGTTAACAATCCCATTCCTCGGGATAAATTATGCATATATAACTAGTGTGTATCATATTATTATGAGACAAGTACATAATCTGGCTATTATACCATATATGTTTATAGGAAACTAATGTGAAACAAGCTACACCTTGTTATAGCAATGTTCGGAAATGGTTTCCTCCACTATCTTCCATTCTATCAAAAATTTCAAGAGAATGATTATGACGATTTGACAATGTCTGAGATTAAGAGTATGAAATAAAGAAGGAATACATCTAGAAATAACATAATCATTTTTACTAACATAAGAAATTATGTGAAGAGTCCATTTCAGTTATTTCAAACCCATGTAGTAGGGGACATCTCTATTTCCTCAGTTGACCACTGAATGAGGGGACCCGAATTAGGTACCTGTAAGAGGAGGAGTTTTTATTTTACTCTTAATTGGATGAAAGACATAAAGCCTATGAATTTATACATATAACATCAAAATGATAATCTTGACACCCATAGTTATAGAATAGTGGTGTAGCAGGAGGCCAAAATTTGAGAGAGTGGACATCTCGATATTAGACAACTATTACATGTATTTTTATGTCATTAAAGGAATAAGGTCTTTGTGTTTTAACATTACATGGGAAGGAATCGTGGTGTTTATTTTAAGGTCTCGAATCAAGGACCATGATAAATTTATCATACTATGATATGACTTGTTTGTGGGTCACATCCACACCAAATATTCATTTCCTACATGAGATATGATTAGTGTGAGAAAATAGGAATAGAAAAGATTATTCTTACCATGCATAAGAAATTAGGTAGAGTGAATGGGAACGTTGAATCATGCGGTGGTTAGGCCATGATATATGATCACTGGATCACTATATATCAAATTTGAATTATAAAAAATTGAAACAATTTTTTGGAATCCTGTGTAGTTTAACATCATACGGTGTTGATTATTTTGACCATCTGTTGATGAAGGGGAATTATGTTGTTGGTCCATTGAATGGGAATCCTGGAATCACTACATATCCAATCATAATAGTAATCAACACACACATGGATATTTGAAATATAATTCCCACATCAAAAATATTTTTAAACGGGGAGAAGGGACCGAGTAATTTTCTTTAATTATGGCTAGGACCAAGATATCAGGTCTATGAGTTACTATTTCTCTCATTAAGAATGTGAATCATAACACATGATGTTGATGAAGATTCCCTGTGAAAGTATGACTCATACATTGGGATGGGATCATTTTACTCTTTTGTGGTTGGACTAAGGGTTAGAGGTCCTACTGTTTCAACAAATCTCATTGGAATGAGATTCAAGCCACATCTACTTTGGAATAAATGTCTGGTGGGAACAAACCCCAATGGTTTTTATCCACTCAAACATGGAACAAAATGATGTGTAGTTTCAAATCATTAAACATGGAAGTGAACTGTTTAGTTTTGTTACCTAGGGAAAGGATATTTCTATACATTTTAACATCGTGTGGCTAGGTTGTTGGGCTATGATCCTTAATGTTTTTTAGCTCAAAAAATGATGCCTTGTAGTTTTGGGTCATATCACTACTAGAATATAGTTTCCATTTATGGTTATGCATACTTGACCATGATTTTAGGATAATTAATGTCATACAGTATTGGAATCATTATCATACAATTTATCTTTTTATGACATGGATGTTATTACATTCGTTTAATTGTTTTGCAGCAATGATTGACTATGAATTTTAACATCGTGAGGATGATATTTGAACTGATATTCTATCCCATGATGTAAATTTTGGGATAGCTTGCATTATATAGGTTTGTAATGATCTATGCCTATGTAAATATTAACGAATAAGCATTATTAGAGTGGACCTTCTATATAAAATAATGTCCTACCACATTGGAACAATATATAGATTTCTCTTTCCTGTTATCATTGCGATAATGAGGACTAATAGGGTTTATTGTTAGAGGAATAATAGTAGTTAAACCTTCTTGTTAAAATCAAACCCTATAGGATTTTTATTTGAATCCAAATGATGAAAGGTGTGATATCATCTCTCATCAAGTGATTCTAGTTTAACTAGAAATTTCTTGGAATTATCATCCCTGTATATCAAATAATATACGGAAATGAGGAGTGATAAAAATTGTACATTAATGTGAAGGAAAACATCCATCCGGTATAGAAGTGAATGCATGGTTTTCAGTGTGACATTACATGTTCTTGTCTAGTTCACAAATAAAGTATGAAATATCTTATGGTGAGAATAATTTTCATCATTATATGTAATCATATAGATTATTATTTATTGGTTTATATGGATGGCCTCTATATATCCATTAGGCACTACATGAAATCGAGAAGAGCAGATAGACTTGATGTTAAATTTTTAGTACAACAAATCCAGTTCACCGGAATAGAAATTGGTACCATTATATATTACAATTTTAAGAGGGTTATAAATCCAAGAAAGATTCTTTCTATCAAAATGATGAGGAATATTTTACCCAGGAAATGTTTTAGGCACACTTACTCTGCCTATCTAGAGATGAAATTGGTCATAGTAATAATATAAGTGATTTTCCAAGTCATAGTTGGAGGATGTGGTCTAACAAAATCCATTTACCATATGGAGAATATTGAATAGTATTTAGATGTATATAGAACCTATGGAGGTTGATGGTTGAATTTGGAATGAACCATAGAGGAATAACACTTTTTGGTAATGTTTTGAAAATATTTTATCAGAGTGGTCCAATAATACACCAACCTATAAATATTATTGTAATTCCAAAAACCTTATTATTAGGAACAACAAAATAATATATATAATTTATTGATTATATAATTATAATCTTCCTCATTGATAAATTTGAAAATTGTTCCCCAAAAACATTATTTATAGATGAATTTATAGTGATTTGGTTCATCATAATGTGTGATGTTAATTGAAATGAATATTGTTTTCTCTTTTCTAGAATAATCTGATGGGGGTAATCCTTTCTGGAGGTAATGTTTTATGTGTATCATCATATAACTATTATGAACCTATGGTTTAGAAACATCACTGATTTCATCAATCTTTTTCATGCCGACATGAGAAAAATGTGAGACCATTTGGTGATGAGTAATGATGATGGAATTTTTCTCCATGTATATATTTTTAAGGCATATCTATATTTTCAATGAATTCTGTGATTTTGTAATGTGATTTAATGTTTATTACAATGGGGAAATTGGAATGATCCATCATATTTAGTTAGGTAGGGGTATTAAATCCTGTTTTTTAATTGAATTATCCTCATTGATATCTTTTATATCCATTTATGGATTGCCTAAGACCTCTTGATGGCCCACTAGTATTCACTACATCTTTTCTAGGCCTAAAATGAGGGTTTCATATTATGTATCATTGTTAATACACAATTTTAACCATATGAAATAGTAAAGAACAAATCATTTACTATAAGTAAGAGTATAACTTTCAGCCTGAATATTTTGAACATGATATCTACCATTCTCTCCCCCTTTGGGATTCCATACGTTCCATCAAAATACACTTCCTAAATTTATTGGAATATAGAGGATATATTCAAGAGGAAATTAATTAATTATTGATTTAATTTGTATACATGGTTTTTCTATATGAAAATTTACCAAATATTTATCTTTTACTAATTTTTATGGAACAATCTACATATCAAACTGCTACTGGATAATCATACACCAAACCAAACATCATGTCAATATAGGATATCTAATTATATAATTTAGAGGATTTTAATGTGTTACAAAATGTACCTTGTGGTCATGTGGTAAGATCCTTCATTTTTTGGTTTGGGAAGATTAAAACCATATAAGTCTTCTAAATATATTAATAATGAGTTTCATGATTGAGAATGATTTGACTGAGATAATATAGGCTATTTTCATTACCGCTATAATTTTTGGCATGAGGAATGCACCTAGTGACCTATCTATAGTATTCACATAAAAATGAGAATTTTCTCTTTAATGAATGACATTAACACTAGAGGGATCATGTGATATTTTTTGAGTATTCAAATGATTCTTGACAGTGATTAAAAAATTTATATCTAACTCACTTATTCAACATCTTCATAAATGGAAATAACATACCATCAAGGTTGGCTATAATGAATTAGATTTTGGAAAAATTCCATTTATTTACTATCAACACATTGTGGTTCTGAGGAGGTCACATTATAAAGAACGTTGTTGTATTCTCTAGGTCCACATTGATGTTGTGATGGAATATAATGAAGCCATGAACCATTCCTAAAGTTACCACAATTTACATTTCAGTTGATTCATCATCATGATATTCTTGCATAGTTTATTGGATGTGGGTTTTAGATCAGAAAAGTTGTCAAAACACTCTTACGACTTAAATAATAGAAAATAAATTTAGTATTGAGCAAATTTTCCTATGAAATATTTAAGATATGATTCATAGAGTTTTGTTACATGGAACCATTATTCATCAATCCAAATGGAATTAATTGATAGAAACATATTCCTTGGGTTATTATGAAGGTAGTTTATTCCTCATCTTCTTAGGCCATTATAATTTGGATGTAATCTTAATATTCATCCATGAATGGGATTTCCTGTTAAAAAAACTATTTCATAAATTATTAGTTCTATTATTGGGATTGGGAAATCATCCTTGGGAAATTCAACTTTTGATCAATAAAATCAAATGAAAACACTCATTTTTCAAAATTATTCTATAAAGGGATGTTGTTGTCCATCCATTTT
The DNA here is from genome assembly GCA_963277665.1 of Viscum album. NCBI lineage: Eukaryota > Viridiplantae > Streptophyta > Magnoliopsida > Santalales > Viscaceae > Viscum > Viscum album. The sequence goes on from OY728119.1 coordinate 652,613,991, forward strand.
GGATAATGAACTTCCTAAACGATGTCAGCCTCAATAATTTGTTCCTCATTAGCCTCAATTCTTAATCAATGATTTTGGTGTTTCCATAAAGATGACTATTTGTGTCCTTGATGGTACACAATCAATACCAAGTGATGTGTATCCACCTTAGGTGCAATCCCTATAATTTCTGTGTAATTGTAGGTGAAGACGTACTATTTTTTTTACAAAGGATTTGTATGCACATAGTCATCATAATTCATGGATGCACTGATCAATGTGGTTTGTGGATATTTTTTTGTATCCATATTTATATCTCAATGTTTGTCAATTGTGGTAGGGAAATATTCATCAAAGGATGGAGGGGTATCCTTATGTTCTTATTCCTAATACTCATTCTCCTTATTTTATCCTTCTACCTCTTATATTATTTTTAGAAATGTATGTAATGAAGAAAGTTTTTTAGAGCTCAATTAGGTGATAATATAATAATATTCAATGAGAAAACATACAAATTCTGAAATGATCGATGAGGTGAATATTTTTTGAAACTCTTGTGTTGGAATGAGGGAATTAACAATCATTCTGTCTTAACTTTTTGAAGAATTGAAAACATCTAAAGTACCATCAGGTTCATCCATAATGACTGATACCATATAATTCAATTATCATGTTCTTGACCTTAAACCTAGACTTCAATATAATTTAAGGAAATCATGGCTTTTTCATTATGTTTTATTAATTGATTAGTAATGGTTATCTCCAGACCATTCAGGGAATTTATTCAGGAAACATTGTAAATAAATGGTTGTTTTCATTCCCTTTGATGTGCTCTGACATCTATTTATTATGATTCATAGTATTAAAATAGTGATTTACCACCATGAAATTTACTTATTAAAAATTTTATAAAATATTTGAGGAATTGGGGGATTGATGAGGTTATAGTTTTATATTGATGTTACCAAGTCCTTCCCAACTGGATTTGAAGGCCATATATTCCCTAGAAACTAAGAATTTTGAGCCAAATATGAGATCCCTAAACTAATTCCTAAGCTTAAACTTGTTGATATGTATTTTCTTAAATTATCATAATAATTTTTAATTATAGTGGAGGGGAAAAAGTTTTCGTCATTATAACCTAATTTAATATTTGTTCAGAGTAGATTGATGTTGAAAAATGATCAGTTTTTGATGAACACTTGTTGGATATTAACAAAATTAATCCTTCAAGATGAAATCAATTGTCCGATGGGTCATTTTATAATGGTGTCTTTTTATTCTTCCCTGAATTATATAATCAAGTGTAATTATGTATTTATATGTCACTGCACTTTATATTTTGGTAGTTGTAAATTTATCCCCAAATTCATGGGGGCTTCACAAAACCTATATGAGTGAATCATGAAAGAATTTTTATAGAATCAGTGAATCAATGTTTAACAACATGCATATCACCAAGTATAATTGCTTTAATATTTTGATATTTAGAGTCTAAATACACACACTTACAATAATAGTGAATCCATTTTCTAGGAACATTAGGAATTATTTTCCCGGATTTTGGAAAGTATCTCTTAGAATATGAGTTGAGGGTACATCTATCCTTGAGGGATATGGATGACTATATCGTTTGGTGTAGCAAGGGTTATTGGGTTTTGACGCCTCTTTTAATTGATCTGCAGAACAACTAATTGATGAAAAAAATTCTTATATGGAGGAACAACCTTACTCTTAATGATCTCGCTATAGGACTCTCCCATGAGTTTAGGCTACATTTACGGTCTTATCAGGGATGCCACTAGTGTATTGACTTCTTATATGATTTTTTATTCCCTTATTTCCTCACCCCAAGCAACATATTCCCCACATTACACAATAATATAATGGTAAATATGGTTCTTATCACCACCAACATCCAGATAGGCATCAATTACGTTGAAAATAGTAATTTAATAGAGGATCATCTCTTCATATGATGCAGTCTTTGTCTAGTGGGTTGACTATTGTGGAACTATTTGGTGGGGAGGATCCTTGATTTTTAGGAAAAAAATCATGATGAAAATAGAGTTAATTATAGTATTATACATAGTATAGTATCATCATCCATTGTTTTCTTCTTTCACTAATAGACATGTCATTTATTAGATGATTGATTTTCAAACACAATGTCACTGATGGAGTTGGTGGTGGCATAGAGGATGTGGTCGTGGGTACAATAAAATATTTCAACTATTCTTAATGGATTCCATGAGACCAATTGATAGTAACTAGGACCATACCTTCAATGAAAATATAAATACACTTTCATTAAAATTCATTCTATTAACTAACTTATTCAATATCTATTTCAAAAACACATGCCACCTAACAGGGTTGGTTTCCCAACATCACTTTCCCTAATTTTTCCATTTTCTAAATCATTTCATATAAAATGAATAATTATTTTCTGTTCATATCTAATGATTGAGGTGAGGGGAAATAGTTTAGAAAATAATTTCCACCATCCTTACAATGGTTATTGGGATCTGGTAAATTAATCATGTTTTTCTCTAATGTTGATATGAAGCAGCTGGGGACTTGGTGACTTCATAAAGAAAGAAATTTATTTTACATTTCATCAAATTGATTCATCAAATTATCCCATTTAATTTTTCTGTGAGGTTTATTTTATTAATGACTCTATAGATGTGGGGAAACAAGATATGGTGTAGGATTTTCATCTAGAATGGGTTGAGGGGAATACTTGAGTGTAACTATGGAAGCCTCTGTTTGTCCCATTTTAATTATTTGAGTAGACAGAATTACTAAATAATTAGCCTTAGTTTGTTAGATTGAGTATTATACCCTTTGATAAATTTTAGTATGGTCCTAAAAACCTCTTATATATTTTAGTGATAAGTGTTTTGTCTACAAAATATCTCAAATATTATCTATACAGATAGAAATAAAGTCTTCTTGACAAATATGTTGATTTAAGGTGTATTTATTCCCCATCAACAATATCATTAAATCCAAGACCGTATCATTATACATCTGTTATAGTTTGTGTTTTCAAGGCGCATTGTATTTCATACCATCAATAAGAATTTGAATAAAATCATCTTACAAAGGTGTTCCCACCCTATTAATGATCATGTCAAAAAAATGGGTTAGAATGCAATGGATACTCCCTACATTGATTGCATGAATCCCCTGATTACCCCTATTGTTAAGGGGTCTCCATCATTGGGTCATATTGAGACATGAAATGTTTCAAATTATCTTATGTGTCAACCAATCCCCTAAAATAGAGAAATTAAGGGTTCTTAATATTTGGAAGTAGAAGAGTCAGATCTACCCATTTAGTTAAAGGCTTCTCTTCCATATATAATGGTCCACACTCTTCCTCCATGGGTTCAAATTGATCTGTCGGTTACTAATTAGAATTTATGATACCTTGTTGGATGTATTTTTGAGACATATTTAATAGGGGAAGCAATAAGTAGATATATCAATAGAGATCATGCTAGTATCTATTGTGGGTGACCAATATAAAAATCCCTATAAGAATGATCCTGACCAAGCATTGTATGTGTACCCAATGGAGGGAAATCATTTTCTTCTATAGTGATGTCCATGTATACTATTTATTAGTACCCCAAACTATGTGGATGTTCTAGGTCCATTTCAATCACTATTGAAAAACCACATTTTTTTGGATACCCTATTTATGAGTGCAATTTAAGAATTTATTCATAGAAGTTATCCATGAGAAAATTTACCTCCCAGTATTTTTATATTTATTCTTATAAATTCTATAATCTCATCTACTCTATATGATACCATTTCCTCAAGTGTATGGGGTCCAACCTTTCAGGTGATAGGTGAGAAACCAACTAACTATTTACGTTTTCTTCGTTGGGTTCTCTAGGAGGAGGTAAAGGTGTAATGACTGATGGAATTCCCAAATTTATAGAAAGCCTCTTGTTCTAAGTATGCACAACTCCTTCAATAATTTTTTTGATTAATGTATTATGAACTGAAACATACACCTCCATGTCATATGTGATGGCCACTTGATTCATAGAATCTATAAGGGTTGTATTAATGACCTTAAATGATGTGTAATATACTGAATGTCATTTATTAGGATTTTTTACATACTTTTTATTCGCTCAATGATGCCTTATTCTCTATTTCACTGATTCTTATAGAGTTTTTTTCAAATTGAAATCTGTAGGGAATATAAAAACATTTTTATCATGTGTGAACCTAAAGGGGAAAGTCGATCTTGTAATGGAAAAATCTAGGAGGGTTGATTATAATATGAGACCCATATTCAAGAGATGATTGAAATCTAATGAAGATGAGGTTATTGTGGTAAAAATCACCCATCCATATGGGCTAGATTTGATCATGTACAATTTACACAACCCTCCAAGCATGATTTGCTGGCCTTGTTTACTATGTTACAAAATCCCCCCACCCCATGGGATGGGGTTTCTTCTAGATTTTAATGGGTACCAATACTTCAACTATATTACTAATTTTAAATAGTAATTTTTGGAGAATTATTAGGTGTATTATTTTGTTTCCACACAAATTGAATCCCATGAATCCAAAGAAAATTGAACTATATCCAACATTTGAGCTATCTAAATACTGATTGGACGTATACAATAATAATACCTAATATATTCAGATTCCTAATTAAAAATTATTTCAATGGTTTTCTATCCTCTATACTAACTTAGGTGATAGTCTGTAGGGGTCTGTTTTTGTTAAACATATCATCAATTGTGAATAGAGTCTATTTGTGGAATCCAACCTAAAGCTATGAAATTTAATGATATCATATTTGTATGGAAATAAATATTAAGAAGATATATAAAATTTGGTGCTCCATGTTCTCCCAATCCCTTAATATTAAAACTATATGGGGTATCCTTGATCAGATAATGAAACTCTTTCTCCTCTTGATACGTGATTTATAGAGGGTTCCTTTCTATTTCCCCAATTTTGGATGTTATATGGCTATTAGAGAAACCATTTTAATTGAGATGTGTGGCCCTTATATTTTTATGATGTGACATTTATAATCATATTATGGTAAGAATCTCTCTTTCATGTGATGAATAGTTCACTATAAATTGAGGTGGATATTGTGCACATCATCTTCTAACAATGCTTCTAGAATGCTAAACTGAGAAGTGGATAAATCACTTAAAAATATTTGTTTTTCATCATTATCCAATATTCATATCATCATAAATATATATTATTTATATTTATTTTGTATCTTCCTCAACATGGAGAACCCAAATTAGATGATTTCCTACCACATTATCATAAGGTGTGAGATTGGTGGGGAATTCCACTATTATGTTGGAAGACATGAGATCCATGGTTGGTTTAGAGAGTGATCATCATCTTGGAATTTATTCTAGTAGATAAAGGATTTTCCTTATGAATGAGAGTGTATTATACATTCATAGCCTCATTCTCCCAATTATTACAAGATAAGAATGATTCATCATACCTACATCAACAATGGGGAACATCTTGATGAAGTGAAACACTTCTATAGAGAAATGTTTTCCAGTGAATGCCTAAATATGGAGCCATAAAAATGAGGATCTATGTAGGACTCCAAGGAGAATACTTTTGAATATATATAATGGGGAGATCTATCAGGTTATACGACATCGTGTAATATAGCCTCTCACTCTTTGATCATCTGGATAAGCGGTGGGATAGCGTGACGGAAATCAGGATAAGGGCTCTTGATATCAATTAGATTGTTAACATGAATCAATAATTTATAGTGAAAACCTCAAAAAGGACCACTAGAATTAAATACAATGTCTAAATGATTTTTAATTTAATAGTAGGATACCATGATTTGATTGATAAACGAACAGGGAGTTTCACAAATCTTTCATCTAGTATAGTGGGTTCATAAACATGATATTCATTTTACAACTACATGTGGTGAAGATTATTATTTTATGCCTTAATTTATGTGACAATGGACACATTCTAGTGAAACAAGTTTTTTGGTATGGAATCCTTTTTTTCTACCTCCTGTATTTATTTTAGAACATTCCAACATTCATTTTGAATTTCATAAGGTGTTTTTCCCAACATTACCATGCCCATTATATTATGCCAGTTAACAATAGTTGAAATTGGGTTATGGGAAAAGTCCAATTTTATGTATATCATGGGATGATTTTTCCCAATGACCCTCTATGATGGGATAGGGGTGTGTATCTTCTTTGTGATGACTTCATGATGAGACACCCCATTTATATAGATAGAGTTGTGTATCTTCCCATAAGAAAATTTTATTACAATATAATATATTGGAATTTCTGTAGGATATGAGTATGAATTTTATCCTATCCTTTTACCATTTTCAGGATTTTTATTATGACCTCAGTTCCTAGAATGAATATATTTTCCCACTAGTAGTTGGACCATGTATGGGTGCTTTCTCATGTCCTCCATTTCCTAATGGTTGATATTTCAAGTACTCAAGTTCTGGGGTAGAGGTATGAGTCGACCCCATTTTTTATTGTCATTACATTTCTATTGATATCTCAAGATGATTCCAAATGAAACTATTGGTATGAATGAAAAATAAAGGATGATGTCTATTCCTGCTTGAAATTTTCAACAAAACAATGATGGGGTGAATATTTGAACATTTACATGGGAGGCCTATTGTTTATTAATTGATTTGGTAATATTTTTTTTCTACACTCATTTTACCTATGAATTCAACATGATTGTTTTTTTATGCGGGTAGTTTTTTTGTTCCATCTCATTTTGTTCCATAAAATTTTGTCGGTGGGTTTACCTTGATTCATATAAATAAGAATACTAGAAAAATTTATTAGTGTTGGTAATTGTATGTTCATGCTTAATATTTTCCATCAAATGTTATTGGAATTATTCCCCAAATAGGGAAGAGGTGTGTCCCTACTACTTATTGAATGGTTGCTTCCCAAGGTTGTCCATCTTGCATGCCCAGGGTGGGATGACCTATGCCAGATTACTGAGGGCAACAACCACTAAATTCCGAGGGTTCACTGGCATGAAATGTTGGTAGTAAATATTTCTATAAGGATCCCATTTGGAGGACTATTGTACCTTTTGGGTGAGTCTATTGGTGTTCTCAAGTCTACAATCCCCAGATATGGTAGGATCTGATTATTGGGTTCTAGGGATGTTCTCCTGATATTGTTGGACACAAAGATCAGTGACATATACTTCCTGACCACCCCCCATCACTACGTAGATGACAACTAGGGTTTTATTATTTGTACATCATTTATGGAATCATTGTTTTTTTAAATTTTGGTATTTTTACAGTACTCTCCAATCATTGGGCTTTTAGACCCACCATTGACGATGATGGGTTAGCGATGGAATCACTTACATGGAATATGACCCAACATGAACTATATATAGGTTATATATATAAGTGGATTGGTTTACACCATTTGTATTATAGGTATATCTTTAATGGATGTTCATGGAATATGTGTTAGAAAACGCCTTAAATAATCATCTCAATAAACGAAAACATGCATGATTGATGTTCTTATTAAGAAATCTACTATTTTGTAAGTGAAATGGATCAAGATGGTATGTGACACCAATATCTATTTTGAGGATTCACATAAGGTTAAATATTTATTTTATCATCCCTATATTTCATATGGGGTTTGAATGGTGTTTTGAGCTGCGTGTGGAAATAACTACAAATCAAACATATACACCCACATCCCCTTCAAGCAGTTTCCAATGGGTTTTGAACATTAAACTAAAAGCACCATACTGTTATTATATACATTATGACTCATGGAAAATCTTACCAATGTTAGGTTCTCATATCTATGATTATACAAATTTACATAATAACACACATTGGTTGTAAAAATCAGAGTTTAGGCTCATCCCCCCCTTTTGGAGGGAATTATCTACCCCTCGATGAATATCTTATAGATTTAAGATAAATAAAAAAAATCCATTATTACTTACCATGTATAATATAGGCCATCCTCAAATTAACAATAAATTATTATCATGTGTAGAGTTTTAATCATTTTTATATATCATAGGATTTTAATCAATGGAAATATCTGTCTGTATCTTAGGTTATTCATCAACGGTACTCATTTATGAATGGATTAGATATTATTTTTTATTTATGATCATTATTCCACTTTTAATCCACATAGTAGGTAACTCTAGAGTATATAATCTTTTATGGAGATGAGTGTTTTTTTTTATTTTAGGATCAGACCCATGATAATTTCTTCTTATATATCCCTATAAAATTAATTATAACTGATTTAGTTTGGTTTCACATAATTGAAAAAAAATCCTTTTATGTTCATGTGATAAGTATTGAACCATTCATTTTAATGTCTTGCAGCAAGGATGTCCAGAAAGAAGACTCCTGGCCAATGATAGTTTTCATGTATACCAAAGTGGTCTATGAAACCTGTAAGTAAAGTGGGTCTTATATTGAATAAAACCCTATAATAAATGATTACCAAAGTTAATGGAGTTGATATTGGTTGATCGGTATTGGAACTCATGGAGTCATTCTATGTATCCCATTTGGAAGGGTATAATACCATATGTAGTTTTGTTGTGGGGACTCCTACCTATTATGTTTTTCTGATGTTTTGTATCACCTAGGAATATTGTCATTTGAGAGGATTTTGTTGGGGGAATTCAACGTATTGAAGGATACCATATGGTTGTGAAGTAACATTTTTGGGGATTATGCCGAGTCGAAGGCTAATTATATCGAGTGGTATTACACTTGAAATAATACCTTGGATGTCAGGTTTCAGGTATTACAACATATCAAAGGAACCCATTAGGTTTTTTGGAGGGTGTAGATATCATGACCACCACCAACAATTACACAAACATGAGTAATTATCACTTTGAAAGATAATAGGAGGTGTAATATAAATAAATCTACACAATCTTCACAGTTTTCTTGTGTATAAGGATAAAACCCAAATTCAGATGGAAATATTATGAGATCTTGCACCTATTCACTCCTGTCTTTCTATGTAGGAGAAAAGAAAGAGAAAAAGGGAATGGATGTTATCATCTCCCCCTTATTTTGCTTATTCGGATACTCAAATTTGATGATATAACTAGAAACAACCCATACATATGGTTAAAGAGGATCAAATTTAGTATAATAGGTCCAATAATATGTCTATGTGCTTACACCATAAGAAATTCCATAGAAATGTTTCCATAGAAGAGATGAAGATGTGTTATTAACCATTAAAAGCAAACACTAGTGTGATCCTCCACTCCCCTACTAGAATCAAAGTTACCCATTATTAGAGAAAAAATGTAAAAAATAGGGTCATAGCACTGTTATATATGATAAGGAGTTCATTGGTTACACCCCCCTTGTTTGGGGTCCTCAGGACCGAAGGAGTGAATATCAACATGCACCCTGAAAACCATAACCATTAGGTAGGACAAGCATGGGAAACCTATGTCTGATGCAATTCATATCCAAATAGAATACTCATTGGTATGGATCTTACCATTTTAATTCAAGTCCAAATTATTTTGTGGTGGTTTCATTTTGGTCCACCTCAGATAAGGGATCCAAATAAATAAGATCAATTCATTTATTTTCTTGTTTGATGGATCAGAGGGTTTCTCATGTTAGTTATGGCTATGTGGGCCAAGTAGGTATCGCGTAGGGTATACCTAGGTTGATTATAAGTGATTAATGTAAGTTAATATTTTTGAGGAAAACATGGGTTATTGTTATAAAAAATATGAAACAACACATGAGAATGGTTTTTCACACGACCTCAATGGTCTCTTTAGGTGTGTGGGAATGTATACCACACCACCCCTTGTTTTAGAATGAGATTTTGTTCTAGTAATTGTAAAATATGGCGGAATGGGGTTTTTTGGACATTTTTTATACTTTTTAGAAATTGAAGAATTTTATATCCATTATCTCTATTTATTACATATTCTCTCACATTTTAGGGAGTTAACTAAAATGTGTTTGATAGTCTTGATAAATATCATGATGATAAAAGTATTGAAGTTTCTATATGATTTTTTTTGTTCACATAATTTTCCCAATGGACTTATTTATAGGAAAATATGTGACATTGGGTGAACGTTTTGGATCATATAGTTATGCCTTATAAGAAAACGTGTAGGTCTGTCGAACATGCTAATTAACTGGTACTATGAATGTAGGTGTTTTTCCGAGGTACCTATAAAGAGGTTCTTTGGAAGGATGTGCGGTGCTTGGAAATTATTCACCCGTAATCCTTTCTTATCTTTAATATATTTCTTCTATAATATAATTTCATCCTTGTGAAAAAAATGGATTTTAAAAAATAATACCACATAATACAATCAAAAGGCAAATCATATCATATACATGTTAAATAAATTCAATTAAATAACATAACCCAATGAACAAAAATTGAGTTTCCAAAAATTAAATCTACCGTGGAAATAATATAATAAACTCACACATGAATAATGAATATTTTATTCTAATTAATTCCCCCTAAATAAAATGATATAATTTATGGATCATTTATAGGTTATGAAATCTATATAACACTACAAAAAGTGAACATGGTGCATAGTATGTTACATGTCTCATAGAGTAACAATTGAGAACATAAAAACATTTCTAGCATGAATAACACCCTCGATAAAAAAATTGGAAATATGGGGGGATAGTAATTGAACATTTAATTACATGAATGAAATATAATTAATCATATTATATCAATAATATTTATTATTTAAATGTAATAATAGAATTAGGTTCTTAAACCAATCATGTATCAAAGAGAGTAGTTTGAGATGAATCCCCAAACCTCTTGTTATAAAATAAATGAATGCTATTCTAACCTAAATTATCCCAAATAGAGTCATACTACCAAATAAATTCTTACCAACACTCATACATATTTTCATTTATATTCACCATAAATAGTCATTCTTAAAATGAATTCTTCTCACTCTCTATATGACGTAATTCATGTCTTGATTGTTTTACATGTTTCATAATGATTAATATTATTTCAAATTTCATCATTATTATATAATTGAATTTATTGTTATTTAATATTTTCACTTATTTATTAATTTTTAAATTCATTTCATTGGGGACTTAGAAATTATCCACTAAGGTTAAATTGATAATAATCACATATCATTGAATCTTGAAAATCAATGTCTATATTCATAATTAATGAATTAAATATTTATATAACATATCCCAACCCAGAAAATAATTATTTACACATTTATATAATTTAACTCTATTAATTATATTATTATATTCATTTATGATGTAAATTCAATGATCTATTCAACGTAGTGGTCAAACCATTCAAAACATGAACACAACATCATTAATTAATTTATTATTAGAATTATTTTATATAAAGTTATTTAAAAACAATCATAATGTTTAAAATTACTATTTATTAGTGTCATATTTCTAAATTTCCAATAATTTTAATGATAAATAATTCATATGTAAATTTTTCAAAATTTGATTAATTGTTTAACCTCTTATTTAATGTATTTTAAACGATTAAATAAATAATGATCATTTTTTGTTCATATCAATAATTTTTTATCTAATGTTTCAATCCATACCCTTAATGATATCATAAAAAATCATTTTTCCCTTTCATAACATAATTTCACCCATCATTGTAAGGTAGTGATTGAAATGAAATACATTTTATCATGGATGTGGTAGTCAACAATATGATTTAAGAAAACATTTTATTAATTCAAGGATGGGGTGTATTAATTAAAAATAAAAATTATAATAATGTTGTAATATTAATGTATATAAAATTTTCTAGATTAATTATAATATTTATTACATAATAAATTTAAATGATGATTATTATGAGGAAATGCTAAGTATTTGACACCACTCATGTTGGGGTTTGATTCAATATTGGAAGCATCCTTATAATGGAAGTAATTATTCTAAAAAATGGTTTCCAAATTATTTCTATGAAGGGAAATTGATTTATATTTATTAAAATTTTATAGTTTCTAGAAGAAATTATAATGATAATTTAGTCTTGAAGTTGTCAACATGTTACAATTTTATAAATGAATTAAAGAGATCTTTTGGGAGGGCCTCTTATAGTTTAAATGATCAATGTTTAATATTCTTGTATCTATGAAAAAAATATTTTAAAAATGTTATAGGAAAACAATGTTTGGCCCAAAATCACATAAATTACATTTTTTTAAGAAACTAATATTCTTATGGCTGTTTTCAAAATCATTTATCATTTTATCGAAACCCAATATTTCATTGGTTGTTAATTTTTAGACTGTAGTTATTAATATTAAATAACTATATGAAGATTTAAATCTTATAAAAAAATTAAAACATACAACTTTAAATTTGAAAATAATTTTATCAAATAAAATTTCATCATCTATTGAAAGATAAATTCCATTAAAAACTCCTAGATTTATTAAAAAAGATTATTTTAAAAACATTTATGATAGAAGATGGTGGTGGAGCTCCTTCTCCCTTGCGATGAAAAACCCTAGATGATGCTCGATGATGGTTCCCCCCCTTCCTAGTGGAGGGAGGGGGGAAGGTGATTTTCCACCACTACCGGCGTCACAGGTGGCATTTGACCCTTTCTTAAACCCTAGCTTCCTTCTGGATTTTCCATCGATCTCCCTAAACCTGAAAGTTCCAGAGATCCACCTTTGGGCCCCTCAGCTTCCGATTTCTTCATCAGAATTCTCTGCGGCATCATGCTTCCTTGATTTGACACTGGTTTCTCGTTTTTCTCTACAAAGGCCCTCCGTTGGTGAGTTCGATCTCTTCGTGTTTTGTGATTGGGATCTGAAGGAACATGCAGTGGTATGGCTTCTTGACAACTGTCAACTGATGATTGGTTTTGGCTCAGAGGAAGACATGATAAGTGCCTAGTCCAGAGCTCCCCACCAGTGCAATGGATGCAAATTCTTCCTGCTTTGCTGGTCGTTGGATCTCTGTATGAATCGGGATCCTCCTTCAGTTGCGACCTGGGTAAGTCTCCATAATCTTCCATTACCTTTCCAAAATCCTGCGATAATTTGTATGCTAGGGAATTTGGTTTTCTGTTTCCTATGTTCGGATGCACGCACCTCTTCTGTGAGTTATCCAGTGAACCCTCACATTTGTGTCGTGGTGGATGCCTCGAAACCACTGGTAGAATGGATCTGGATTGTTGTTGGGGAGCAATTCCGCTGGAGACAAGCCATTATGTTTGAGAATTGGGTTGATTTCTGCTCGAGTTGTTGTCGTCGTGGTCACATGGCTGGCTATTGTCGTCGGGGAGTCAGAAGTAGGAGAGATTCCACATCGGTGAAGAGGCCTAGTAGTGCTTCTTGTCAAGGACAGTCGGGGTCTGATGTAGTGAAGCATAGAAATTGTGTTTGTTTTGGTGAGCCATCGATGGTGAAGCAGGCACGGTCTTCGCATAATCCATCTTCTGGTGTTTCAATGGTGAAGCAGGTGCATGCCTCACACAATCCGACATTTGCTATGGTGTTTGATAGAATGAAACATGATCTCTCTCAGCATAGTGGTGTGGATCAGATAGACAAAAATGAGGCCTATCCTGGCACTTGAGCTGGAGGTAAGCTGGTAATGCCTGCTTCTTCAGGGGAAATGTTGCATCATGATCAAAACTTTGCTGGTCAATGTGAGGTAGGAAGGGTTGTTAGTGAGATCATCAACATTGGGACTGATGAACAGAAGGGGGATGAGCTAGCTTTGTGCCTAGTTGATGGGCAAGCACATGGTGCGCTTTCTAGTACTCGGTCTGGAAGTGGGGGAGTGCTGGATGCATCGACTAAGGTAGGACTTGTACCGCAGAATGGGAACACCTTTGATGGTCAGGATACTGAAGCAAGTAGTGTTTGCAGATTGATCATAGCTGATGAAGCTGGACCGTAGGAGGGAGGGTTGGAATAGAGTTCAGAGCCACATTCCCCTATTTCCCCCACTGGTTGTTCAGCTGGTAAAGACTCTCAGTTGCAGCTGGCTTCCGTTGGTGGTGTGCAGTTCACAGTGGACACCTACAACCGTTTTCAGGAATTGGGTCATGATGAGGTGGATGAGTGCACGCCAATGAAGGACAGTGACACTTTACAGTCTGGAAAAGAGAATGTTGTGGGGAAGGAGCCTGATGTTGGTACTATTTGTGTGGAGGCCCCTCGTTGTTTGGTGATGATGGATATCAATGGGTAATATGAGCAGAATCCGACTCTTACGGATGTTTGTCAAGAAGTTGTAATTGCTGGAAAATGGGGAGATGTCTTGGATAGTGACACGGAAAATTGTGGTGGCTTGGATAGGCCTTCCTTTAGTGATGTAGTCAAGGATGGAAAGAAAAAATCTGGAAATGTAGAAAACCCCCCAGCTAAAAGAAGAACGAGGAAGACCTACTCTGACTTTCCAAAGCCTATGTCAACCAGATCTGCTGTCAGGCAATCCTCTAAGGATTTGTTATCCTTAGAGAAGCTGAATCTTAGACGGAAATATGCGAAGGTCCCAAAACATTATGACATCTCTGAATGGGAATCAGCTACTGTAGATGAAGTCTTATATCACGGGTATGGTGAGGGGTATGAATTCTATGACATGTAACTAGTTTTCATGTGGTTTCTTGTTCCATGTACTTTTCTTTTCTTAATAAATTGTCAGAGGCTTTACCTCTGACTGGGCTTTCCTAGTATTATTTCAAAAACAAGGATTTTGGGATTTTTTACAGATATCATATAACTATAATGGTTACTAATATTTAAGACATAAATTAATTTATTATGAATAAAAAAAATTAATAGTTTTTTATAGAGGGAAAAAACTTATCCTCACCATGAAAATAGGTCATTTAATTTGAATGCCAATGAAAACTTTTAATGATAAATATCACTATAGTTGTAAAAAATTTGAAAACATGTTTTATATGTATTATAAATTTTAAAAATGCATATTATTATTATTAATTTAATTTTCGTTACTTTATTGGTTGGGAAATCTTCTGGGTTTTTCATACATTATGGTAAAACCTTTGAAATTATGATTTTCATAGATAAGTTGTTTTCCATAAAAAATTAATCCTTTCTATAAAATGAAAAATATCATATGAATTAAATATTGATATTATTAATTAAAAAATATAATCCATTTAATAAATGTCAAATTTATGAATTATAATAGTCAATTTTGTAAAAAACAAATAAAATAAAAAGGAAAATGAATTTTTATTAGAAAATAACATATTCAAATATTATTTATCTTTATTCATATGTAACTTTATTAAACAACTAAATTGGTTTCAACTGGTCTATAAGATAGAACATTATCATTAATAATATGATTCATGGCATAATAATTTTTACTATAAAAATTAAAATTAACGGAAAATACATTCATAAATAATAAATGATATTATTAGTCATTTTAAAGATGTTTTTTTTTTAATTTCATTCATATTAAAAGTATAATTCATTTTCATTATAAATATTTTTCAAATAGCTACTAACCATTCTCATTCCTATTCCTTCAATGGATATCTATTAATTGTCACATATAAAAATTGATATTTTATCTAAAAGTATCATTGATTTGTTTATGTTCAGAGTTTCATGTTGATAAATCTATTGAAAACATTTAATTTTTTAGGTAATTATAAATTACAAATTATATGTTTTATATTCTCTTATTTTATTCAAATTTCATACTTTTAGTTTCACGATTAGTTTTATAATAATTTTTATAGGGAACTCATAATTAACCATATAATAATTTATATTAGATAGTATAAAATGTGGAGTGAAAACTCAATATCTAATTCAAAAATAGTTTTTTCATAGTCCCTTACTTGTTCAAATAATTATTGGCTAATATCTCCATTATAGGACTTTGGATTAGTAAATTGATCCAAATAATTTCCAAAGCACCATTCATTAAAGAATTTTTTTTATTCTCTCTTTCTTTTTTACCTCTCAGTTTAATAACTCGGTAAATGGATCAATATTGAGAGCCCATATTTATCTTCTTTTGTGTGTATACGACTTTAAATATATTGTAATTATTGAGATTTTATTTGAATGTTGGTTTAATATTTTCTTATCTTTTCTCACTCAAACTCCCACTCTATTGGGTTTATCATGATGTTTCTCTAGGTAATCTCTATCACACCCATGGTTGCTTCTTTTTAAAAACACTAATAAAACCAAAAGTATTTAAATGAGTGGTTAAAAAATAAAAATACTGTTTGATTTTAATAATCAATAACATATATGGGATTCAACTTTAAAACATGTATCCTTTATCATTATGATATCCTATAATTCCATTATATAAACAAACATCAGATGTAGTTTAGCCTATATCATTATTGTTTTACCCTAGGTAACTTTTAATAGTGGTATCTAACACTAATTGACCTAATAAACGATCTGAGATCTAATTACAATGAATATTCTTAAAATTTTCTAAAACTAATATTCATTGAATTTGATGCATTGAAAATATTCCTTATCCAACATTAATCGACATTATTCATTATTATAATTATATACCCAAGTGTGTATATAACATAATTATATACTCTCAAAAACTTATCTTAAAAAAATTGATTTGAATCAATAAGACATTAAACTGCAATGTGACTATATATTCCTTATGAAATTAACAATAAATTTAACAGTAAAATGTTATTATCCATATGTTTATAAGGTCTCATAATATTATCTATATATCATGATCCAAATATGATATGAAATTATTGAATAATAAAATAAATAAATTATCAATACCATGGGTTTAAATTAATTACTTGCATACATCTCCAATATATATCCACCATGTATTATCCAAAGATCAATTATGTATTAATATTTATTTTAAACAATAATTAAATCATATATTCTCCACTTTTATTTAAAAAAATATAACATTTTCATTTAATCCCATTTCAACATTATTAATCCCATTTAATATATTTTTTAGTCCATTAAATAATTTTTTTGATTAATTTTTCTTATCTTCTTCACATAATCCTAAAAAATATTTAGGAAATAAATCAATTTCCTTAATAAATTTCATTCAGTAATGAGAATAGATATATTTTTCATGTTTATTAAAATATGATTACCCCAACCATAGGTAATACTATAAAACCCTCCCTTTTCATCATTAGAATAATATATATAAATTAATACCCATTTTAATGTGATCTTTTAGTTAGTAATAATACATTGTGGTTTCTATATAAATTTTATATTGATGTTAATCCTAATGAATGTTTTTCATTCAAATAGAAAAAATAAAATAGTTTTGATAATACCTGTAATATAAATATTATTTGAATAATCTAATTATTTATTCCCTTGTGAAGTAATTTTGTTTATATGTGATAATTTCATATAATCATATGACCCTCCTTAAAAAATCCTTGGTTATCCAAGGTATTATTCATTTTATGTTCTCTTTCCAAATCAATTAAATTCAATAATATATACATAAATATTTTTTCATTAATTTATTTTTATTAACAATAAAATAAATCCAAGAATGTATCCCAATGTGAATAGTCTTATAACCACTCAATGTATATAAGATCCTTGCTTGATTCCATGATCAACCAACTCATTTTGAGGTGATTATTTATTGGTTAATATGTTTATTATCAATGTCCACATTCTAATATACATACAAGGATTTATTTCTATAAAAAATACTAATATCCTCAAAAAAAAAATCAAAACCCTTTTCAATATGTAAAATCCAAAGCCAAAAAATCGAGTGTGATACATAATGCTACATGAAATATGGCTCAACTCCCCATATGAAAAAAAATTATTACTTGTAGTGATGGTCAAAGACAAATGATATAAATTCCAAAAAAATATTATAACTTCATCGAGTAGGATAATAAATAATAGTAAAATGAAAATCAATAAATAATTATGGTAAATGATAAAACTAAATATGTTAGAAATGGTAGATAAATAAAATCTCTCAATGTGGAAAGTTATTCATAGTTTCGGAATAATATAATAAATAATTGAAGTATATGGACATTTATTTTTCATCGTAATCTACTCTAGGTTCATTATCCACCTTCTTAAACATACATTATAGGTCTCTTTCACTTCATCGGTTTACTCATGAATTATATAAGAGCATTGAAATGACTGATTAAGGAATGAATAAAAGAATAATTAATATACCCCCAATGATCCCATAACATGACTTGGCCATCTGTCTAATTTTATTCCATAATTATAATAACTGTGTAATGTTGTAAATATGAAATCAAAATCCTATAGGTAGTTATCTAACTAGGCTTCCAGAAACCCAGGGATATGCCTATTTCAGATCAATATGAGATGATAACTAAATGTGTTAGAAGAACCAAACCATACCCTGTATGGATTTCTCATGGTTTCATTGAGATGATACCTAAAATCATATACCCTTTAAGAGGAATATGTCACCCAGATCCAAAGGAAGATAATTTTTAGTAAAATTATGGACTATGTTGTTAAAACATGAATGGGTCATGAAAAATAATTGCTATATTGAACACACCCTTAACAGGACAACATGTCTAGATCATACTTCCATACAGGGATCTTGTCTCTTGTTTCCATATTCACAATTAAGTTCAATCCCTTACTAAGATGTAATCTGTCATTCATTCCACCTTTATCAAGTACCAATCATAACCACAAAGGAATTCTAACATATATATAGGGTGAATACATAAGAAGAAATATAATGTCATAATGATTATATAGAAACATATATAACCACATGTGATCATAATACAACATGGAAAGAGATATCCCATTATTAATGACCGAATTAATTATCACAATGAGTCTCCCAGAATTCACACAATCCCACATGTGATAACAACCAATAATGGTATAAAATATGATAAAACATAAAAACAAACTATGGAAACATTTGAAAATAAGATCCAACAAAGTTATGGAACATCCTAATTTAAATATCATCAATATCAAAGGCATAGATAAACCACCATATGTTCTTTGATATATGGAGTGAAATACTGAATAGTAAAGAACACTTATTCCAAGCATTTTTATCGTTAAAGTTAACATTTTGATGATCTAGCTTCATCTAGTTTTTCTAGGTCTAAAACAAATTATTTTCGTTCAAACATAAATAGAATATGACATGTGATGAAACATTATATGTCTTGGATAATAGGAATTCAAATACATCATTTTATTAATAACGTTCACTTGATTATTTGTCATAAATTAGCATTTTATAACTATCTATTGATAATTAACCATAAATTAATATATTATTATTATATCTTGATAATTTATTAAAAGTTAACATTTTACAATGATAACATGATAATTTATTATATATCTTTCTATATGACTATCGTTTGAAAATTTATCGACAATATTCATTTAATATTATCTTCTAAAAGGTTTTCACAAATAAACCATTAAAATTATATTTTTAAAAATTTATTAAACAAAATCCTTCTTATAATTATAATTTGATAATTTCAGTAATTATCCTTTGATATAGTAGCAATTATTGATAAAAATTATATAAATTATTTGATGATAAATCCATGTGATTATCATTTGAGAAAAATTTTATGTTAATTATCCTTTGATAATAATTAAATTAGAAATTTATAATTTTAAAAATTATACTTTTCTAATAATGAAAATATTTTTTTAATTATAATGGTTTACCATTGATATTAATTCAATAATCATTTGATAATAAATATAATTAAATCCAGGATATATTCCTTTTATTATCCTTTCATAATCTATATTTTAAAAATTATCCATTGATAATAGTGAAATTATTGTTTGATAATATTAACAACTTTTCTTTGATAAAACCATATTATTATCCCTTTATAACCTTAAAACTAATAGATGATAATTTTCATAAATTATAATTTTGTAATTCAATAATATTCCCAAGTATTCTTTAATAACGTTAATGAATTATCTTATGATGGTTCAATGAATGAATCATTTACATCCGAACATAATTTTTCATTATGATTACATCACAAAACAATTATCTTTTGATAATTCATATAAAATACCCCTTGAAAAATTAATTGAAATATCCTTTGATATTTCTATGTTTTAATTCTATAAATTAAAGTCAGTTTATTTTTTCCCTTTCTGAATTTCAAATGCAATGAATGAAGAAAAAATAAAACATACATGTGTCTCACCTAGGATCTAGGAATTTCACAAATTGGAATGAGAGGGGAATCTGAATCATTATAGAGGAATACAAAAATGAAATTTATTATATGAGGGTTAATTTATTCATGTATCAGAGTTTTAAGATCACATAGAATATGTGCTACTAATTAAATTCTACATTGAATTTGATTGGATATTTGATCCATATATTGAAATATTTCAATCCCTAAATTAAAACACCCATTTTGGTGCATGAATCAACCTTAATATCATTGTGGAGTCATTAAGTTTCCCAAACTAAGGCATTTATGATTTTTTTCTCAACACATGTTAAAATTCATGATTTCAATCATCCTCTTATGGTTAAAATTATTTATTTATACAATAAATTGTGAAACTATTTTAAATGATTCAAAATAATTAATCACATTAATAATGGTACTATAAATTATTAAAAATATTAAATTATGTGCGATCTGAAAAAATTCCAAACAGACAGACATTTTATGTCATTCATAAGGTTAACAGATCAACAGAGACTCAATGGTGGCCTTATATTCCTTATATGAAGCAAAATTTGTTATATTTTCAATTAAATTCTAATATAAATATGTATACAAATTAAATTATTTATCATCACATACAATGTTACCAAAATCATGGTACACACAAATGTTATTTCACACATATGGATAACACCTAATCCCATGTATAGTGGTGGACATTGATTTCATGTATGACTTACCATTTGGGATATATTCAATTATTTTGAAACAAATCACTCCATATTAATATAATATAATTAATATTTTAATAAAATCAATATAGGGGATCCATGGGACTTCAAATCCTATGATATCTTAAGGAATAATATTAATAATATTCAATAAAATTATACAATGTGTTAACATATATTTTACCATAAAAATCCATAAAATCAACCTATAGAATGATTTTTTTGAAATGTATCATTTTGACATAAAAATAATCATAAATTATTAGAAACAAGGGGTTTTTTTTTTTATTTAAAAAATTGATGATATTTTAATTATCCCCTATATTGGCTTCTCATATCTAGATGTATATCTAGCACTATTTCTTGAAAAACTATTTCCACTAAACTTGAAAATCATACTTTCACTCCCATATCTCCTCCAAGATCCAACCTTCATTTCATAGAATATGGACTAGTGATATTTTATTTTCTCGTAACACTTTCTCGCATAGGCCTATACCCTAAAATGGGTGCTTCTTATTATATGGATTTGTTTCCATATCAATGTCATTGCAACAAGAAACTTATTTAAGTTGAGGTATTACAAATTAATCTGATACGCATGGAACATATCATTCATATAATGCTAGTGAGAAGGGTAATATAGATGATATCATTTCCCATATCTAATTGTTGATGAAAAAATTTCCACAAGAATGAGGTATTTAAATTTATTTCTTTCCCAAATGTTTCTTCAAAAACATATGAGTCAATATTCATAAATCTTGATCTCTGACAGTGAAACTTAGTGGTCTCGTCCTATATTCTACCTAATATCGATGTCATTTCTGATTAGATATCAACCTATTGTGTATTAGATTCATGATCATTGACGTATTTAAAATAATTTTTGGGTGATCAACCGTTGTCACACATGCCTCGCACCAACATAGTAGTGAGTGACATGCCCCCTTAAAGATGCTTAAAAGGTTCTATTTGCAATGAATCATAGTAATATTTAGTGTATGTGAACAAAAACATTTATAGGTGGTGTTCCCATGACCCCCATGTCTATAAAACATGATCAACAAATATCCCCCAATATGAGTATAGTCTTATTGGAATTTACATATCTATGCAGATGGTCATCCATTATCAATCCCATATCACTCTCTAGGAATACCTGTAAGTCGTTCCAAAATATGGATGTAAAAGTTGATTCTCTATTTCAAATAATTATCAAGGAAACAAAATATTTTCATACTATTTCTTGGATATGTTTATTTTAAAACTCCTCTATTGTTTGAGTATCGCTGATTGGAATGAATTGGGATGTCATTATTAGTTGATTGACATCACCATTAATGTCTTATAACTCCCCAGGGTCCTAGGTAACCCATCAAAAATTCAATTATATCATCCTTACACTTTCACATAGTTATTAGGAGTGGAATCAACAACACACCTTGATGATGGTACTTGAACTTCACCCTTTCACATTTAAGGAATTACTAGATGAAGCTAGAAATGTCTATCTTTATCCCAATCCAATTGAAATGCCTCTGGAATTTATGACACATCTTGGTCGCAATACAATATACTTACCATAAATAAGTATGTAGATCCCTTATCAGACCATATCTAGTGAATTTATGTCCTACTACACTCGTATGTACCAAGATCACAACATCATCTTCCATTAACCAAACAGGAATTAGATCAACAACAAGTAATTCTACCATCATAGAACACTTAGGTATAACTCCTATCTAGTATTCATGTGATCCACAATTTAGTTTGTAATATTTAAAGGGGAAATTCATCAATCTCTATTCCTCATAATCTTCCTTTATCGAATAGGCCCATAAGATCACCACGCATCACTACTCATTCAATGTCCTATTTTTAAACCCCTGTATTACCCCTGTATAAAAATTATGATACAATTTTTATGGATCATACAACATATCAAACATGAATTTATTAAATAACATAATCAAGGGTTTTTTTTAAACAACCATAATATTTTTTGATAGTTGTTTTTGAATTGAATTAATATTTCTAATATATTTCATTCCACAAAACACTTTATGTATTAATTTATTTATATAAATGAAATAGAAATAATTTTTTCTCATGTTAAAAAAAACTTTATTGATCTTACTCAACATAGAACACTTATATTATCATTTCATACACATGCACTTGAGTTAGTTTACGTTACACGTAAGACCGTGATTCAACTCATTTTAACGGATAACATATTTTAAAAATAAAATTTTACACTTTTATGATTTTTATTTTTAAAAATAAATATATTTTTAAACTTAAAATATAATAATTATAATTTTGTGAATTTTATGTATTTTTATGAGAATAATCATTTTTTAGGATGAATAGTGAAAAATACTCAATTTTAGTTAAAAATGATTTTTTTACAAACATGTTAAGGACAAATTATATTTTAAATTTGATTATAAAATTATAATAGATAAATTATAATTATATTGGTCTGGTAGAGGTCAGTATAATCATTTTAATATTGAGATTAGGTATAAACACATATTTTTCTTTTGAATGGATCTACTTTAAAATCCTACTTTCACGCCACGTTTGTAAGATTAACATTAAAATGAATTTTCCCAAATAAGTTATTTCAATTTTGAAAAAATGGAAACAAAATTTTGTAATAAGTATATAATCTTTTCTATAATTATATAAACCTAATTTGTTTTTAAAAAAATTGATTAGTAAAATTGATTAGAATTAATTACGATGATTATGGGAAAATTAATATTAAAAACTGACTAAATCATGATATTTACGGCCAAAATGACCTGGAAACATATCCAAAAGCCACTGGATAAAAATAGTTCAACCAATTACCCTCTTGATTCATATTTC
This sequence comes from Viscum album, assembly GCA_963277665.1. NCBI lineage: Eukaryota > Viridiplantae > Streptophyta > Magnoliopsida > Santalales > Viscaceae > Viscum > Viscum album. The sequence continues at coordinate 652,637,887 of OY728119.1, forward strand.
ATGGGTCATTTAAATTTTACTAAAATCATTTTCCCGATATAAATGTTTATGTGAGGTAAAAGATGAATGTTGAAATTTCTGCACCTTGAACATTTATAAAACATTGAGATACATCAAAGTCAACATATATTGGGATATTTATATCTTTTTTAAATATAAATAGGTTATAGTATTTATATTATATTATAATTTAATTATATGGAATATTTAGTTATATAAAATGCTTAAGAAAGTCCAACATATCTATTATTTTCTTAATAATTATATAAACTAAAGGATACTATAAATATTATAAGTGATCTAAATTTGTTGAATTATTTAAATTAAATATATATTTAGATAAATATAGCCTGTAAAATAGATGTAAACCAAATATATTTTAATTCTAGTATAGTATTCATATTTTAAAATTAATATTAAATAAATGATGTCGAATTTGACATTAACGTTATTTTGTAATAAATGATATTTTATTAAATAATTTAAAAGTAATAAGAAACAATATTTTGAAAATGTTTTTTAATTTTTAATAGATATTACATATTTTTTATTAATGTATAAAATGAACTTTCATAATTATCATATTTAACCATTGTTTATAAAAACATTTTTAGCACATTCCGGGTTTAAGCAGTGTTTTAGCGCACCACATGCGCTTAATGTAAAATTAATTTCTGAAAAACATGAGAATTATTTATTTTAAAAATAATATGTTATATTATTAATTAATTGGATATTTGGTCAAAAAAATAATTAATTGGATCTATATTTTATATATAATATAACTTCAGTTTAGTCTTAATTGATAAATTACATTGCTTTCAAAATTATACGCTTTAACAAAAAACATAATGAAACAATTGGGGTACCATAGATGTTAAGGAAATAAATTTTTAAAGAGAACATATTTTATTCTGGTGGATGTTTATATAGAACATTATTCAACATTAAACAGTTTTTTATATTTTTGAGTCACATTAAGAAAAGAAGACCTCCTATAAAATAGTACATTTTGGTATTTATAAGAGTGTCACTCATCCTCCTCTATGAAAAGGAAAGAACAACCCCCCTTATTCACACATATAAAACTAGTTAGGTTAGGCCAATATCATACTAATACAATTCAAAACTTACCTGACCAAATTCTTGAGGCCTCCCTTTGGGATGAAATCAATCCAAGTAATCCCTCTGGGGAAAAACAAAAGGACTTACCCAAAGATAAGGTGACATCCTTCCTCAAGCTCCATTATTTTATTTTCATTCTTGAACCCCTCAACTATACTGAGAAAATTGTTATAAAATAACATAAGTATCCTAAAAATAATGAGTTGATTTTATAATAATATTTAAATATATAATTACACTACATCCATCTAATTTGTAACAAATATACTGTTTATGTGTACGATGAATTGATGCCTCACATATCAATGATTGTAAATTCTTCCTTTACAACATCTCATGGTGGGAATTATGATGTATACTATATTTATATAACTTATATATGATATATATAATTTATTTAATATTATTTAATTCCTTTTAAAAAATATATATAAACATTGAAATATTTATAGATTCAATAATTCTGTTTGAGGAAGTGAGGAGTACCACCCACTCCAAGCGATGTGAGTCATTCACATAATACAAGAATGTATTACTGATTTTTAGGGAAATTATAATTTATATATATATATATTACTTATTTAACTATATTATATACAGATATACATATATTTCGTTTTATTTCTTTCTTTAAGTAGAATAAAAAAATCGTAAAATCATTTATGTGAACGTATATCCAACATTCACCAGGAAAGGTGTATTCCATTTAATAATTATATATTCAATAGATTATTATATTTAAAATATAGTTATTATAAATTATATTTATATCATGGTTTAAATTATGAAATAATTATTTTTATATTGTCCAAAGACATAACAAATTAAGACACAAGGAAAAAAGAAAATATTATTTAAAGCATAACCTTAACATGAAATTGTAAAAAATTGTGAAATATAAATCCATAATCAAACTAGATATGGTCATAGATATAATATATGGTTCTATGATATATTTATAATAAATTTATATTTATTATAAAATATTTTTTAATGAATATTATGAGACTCAAACCCAAGTTACCGAAATTTAATCTCAATTTATATATCTGGGAGATACATGCCATGCTCCCCACACTTTTATTTTCTATAGTGTATATTTTATCCATGATTGTATTGGATGATTAATATTATTAAATATATTGGTATTTACATATCCACTATATGTCCTTTATTTCAAGGGATATACCTTCCAAAAAATTTCAAATTGGTAAAATTGTTTGTCTAAATTTCACTTATTTTTTATTCTTGTTTGTTTATCCTTGCAAATTTTTTTCAAGGTGTATACGATTAAATTTTATATTTTATATAACAAATATTATTATTTTCATGTTACATTATTCTTTAGGTGATTTCATTTACATACATGGAGTGTATGAACCCATATTACCATGTGATGTCATTTTGGAGAAATAATCTCATTGTTTATCTGGATTATTTATGACTATGATTCTTTTAATGAAACATTGTGATCCATATCTCAAAAAACAATTATGGGATTCCATTTCATCTAATTATTCAGGATATAACCAAGTATTAGTACAATTCTCCCACTCATTGGTACATAAGATAAAAAAGAATATGTTTTCTAAAAAATATAGAACATTTCTCTCTCCGATCTGGTATCTTTTTTATCATAAACGATTTTTTTAAAAAAATTGTAATTTTTCTAAAATTATAGAAGAATATAATTTTCAAGGAAAAATTATTTTAAAATTTTTATATTGTTTTCAAATAAATATTTTTTTATTTTCAGTATTATTTTAAAATTAATTTTTTTCAAAACATTTTATTTCATTCCTTATACAATTCAAAAATAGTTTTCAATGAAATGGTTTTCAGTAGATTTTTTAGTTTTCATTATTCGTTGTAAATCATATTTTTTGTGAAATGGTTTTGAAAAAAATTTTATTTTATATTTATGAGTTTTGAAGGGGTTTTCAATAAATTATTTTTTATATTTTGAAGGAAAATGGGTTTCAAAAATACTTTCATGTTGTATTTATATGTTATCACGGAAAATATATTTCACAATGTTTTGAAGTTATATTTATAGGTTTTCAATGGAAAAGGATTCAAGAATAATTTAAAAATTTTCATTATAAGTTATTATGTTAATTTAAAACATTTGTTTTTCAAATCTTTTTATGTTTTAAGATCATTTTTCAATGAATAAATTATATTTTCCCCTATAAATGTTTTGGAAATACATTTCAAAATTATATTCCCCCTAAGATGACATAAGTTGATGTTACTCATTCCCTTCTATGAAATGTTTCAATACTTCCATTAAAATTATTTATTTGAATGTGTTATGTTTTAATGGAATGATTTTTATGAAACTCGTTTATGCTTCAGAGGTTATTTGTTTATGAAACCCAATTCTCTTTTATAGGTTATATGATTATGAAACATGTCTATTTTCATGGGTTAATATTAAATTAAATGGTTATGAAACCTATATATTTTCAATAGGTTATTATTCAGTGAATTGTTAATGATACCCATTTCGTATCATGGGTTATGATTTTATGATTATAAAACCATATTTTTTCTTAGTTAATGATATGATGAATATTTTGTGGCACATGTATGTATGATTTTATTATTTGATGCGTGTGACCAATATATCCCTCCAATTCATTCGGTAATAATAAATGTTTTAGGATCACATAAGGTATATTTTATGGAATCCCAAGCTTTATACAAGAGGGTAAGTGAGAGGTCGTCCCAAGAATCAATCAAAAGAGTACACCAGAGGGAATATAAATACAAAAATAAGAGGGTACATGGGAGGAAATCCCATGCCCGATGTAAGTACCCAATTGCTTATCCCAAGTCTAACATGTTACAGAGGCCTTGGAAAGAATCCTTAACTGTTGAAACTTCTTAGTAAAATAAAAAGATTATGAAGATGTCCTCTGGATATTTCAAAGTCTCAAGAAATATCTAAAATAATTAAAAGGGATAAAATTTCAAGGGAGCTACATGAACAACCTATGTGAAAAACCTATGTAGAGGACCTACGCGGTAGTGATTTGTGGAATGATGTTATCTGTACCTATACGCGGAGGATCTATGCAGATGAGCTATGTGGTCAGCCTTTGCAAAAGAACTACTTTCTACCAAAACCCACCTGGCCTATAAATAGGACCATTAGACTCCTCATTTGACAACTTCATAAATTTGGAAAAACTCTTGAAGCTCCCAATGTGTAGCAATTTCACCTAGTTCATCCAAATTTTCTCACGTATCTCTCTAAAAACACAAGAGAATAAATAATTATGTCGGTTAAGAATGTTTTGAAATACTTTAAATTTTTGAAGATTGCATAGGCTTGGTTCTACTATGTTTAGAACTTTTATCCAATAGTCACTAAGACCTACCTAACATGCCTATGCAACAGACCTATGCAGTATACCTATGTGACATACCTATGTAGTATAGCTATGATGCATAGCAGCGCTCAAGGACTTAACATATCACCTTTTAAACCCTCTTCAAACCCACTCATGGAGGGGTACCTCTTTATTTGGTTCCCTTATCTAAATGGGATTATGTTAAAGCCTCAACCAAAAACGCCTAACTTATCAAACCATATCAAATGGAACATAATCATGTCAAATATTATGGGTTTACATATATACAGTCAAAGGTTTCAGGCATTAATCTTCTAAGAGATTATGGTTCATTGTGATGTCTGTTTGTTTGAATATATACGGTCACATAAATAATTTCTCTAGGGATAGTGTTGGGATGTTCCATGTCTTAGATTTTTGGAATTAGACTCTGACCTCAAATTCTCATCTCTAAGATTAAGAACCTCAGGTTCCCAATTGGGAGAGTGAGGGTCACACTTTCTTTGCAATTCAGACAAACGAAAAGTCTCCCTCCTAACATGGGATCGAATCAGGGAACTCCCACTAAGGTAAGCCCCTAATATTCCTAGATCCTGGCAGCATGACCTCCAATGTCATCCCTAATTGAAAAGATCATCACTCCATGCCCTCACGCACCATCAAATTTGTTTCAATCACTGTATGTCCCCTCTCCCATCAACGGAAGAGAGAGTGTATGGTTTGTTGAATCTTTCATACCCTCTTATTTCTCAAACCGATCAGGACTCACGTGGGTATAGAGAAATGTTATGATCATAATATCATCATAATCTACCACATCCTGAACTATGAGAACTCTAATTTTAATTTGGATTCATAGGAAGCCTTCACTAGTGACCAAGCACATTGGATATCCGTTTTATTAATCCAACTCTAATTCCCTTAATTTGGGCATCCTTCTTAAAGAAAAATCCCTGAACTATTTCTCTCAAACCATCATACACCCTTCTGAGACTCACCGAATTGCATGGGAATAGATTTCCATCCAAGTGGGATACATAGGAATCCTCCCTTGGGGTCAAAACCAACACATAAAATCAACCCTGATCTTCTAGAGATATATTCCTAATAAAGACTAATACAACATGGAAACTCATATCTTTTCTTGTTTCCATGGGCCGCATGGGCAGAAGTCTCATACCAAGATTTGACTGACCACCGACTGCATAGATGTATTTAAAACATTAAATTAAATGATATTGTAGGGACCTTCTCAAATGACCTTAAAATTAATGATTTGTCCCATTAGGTGGCACTAAAATACGAGGGTTTTGATTCCCTTCACAAAGATACGTAGATTTCCCATTTATGTGTACAATCCAAAATTCAAAACAAACAGTCATCTCCCTAGATGATAAAAAATTCTAGTGTGCCCCATTGAGTGGCTTAAAACCTAGTATTATTATATCAACATTGAAAAGAATCTATAAACAATATATGATAGGATAAAATTAATGGAGAACCTCAAATACATACGAATGTCCCCATTAATTAATAACCTCAAATACATATGGATGATTTTAAATTTCACACATGATAATAATTGATTAAAATTTTTAAGGGAATTCTATGTTATAATTTTTAAATTAATAATAGTTCATAAGAAATAACATAAATCTATTAGAGAGTCCCATAGTAAGAAATAATTCCCCCCAAAATGGCATGATATGTCTGAACTCGTAATCTCCCAACCAATGTATGTTCTTATGTATCGTAGGTCCAAACCTAATGAACTCATACCTTTGGAATGTTGGTCCCTTTTGATAAAGAACTATTAAATTTTTTCTATTACATAAATGAATACAATTGAAACCAACCTAAAGTATTTATTTATAACCCAAACACACGTTCTAAGGGAGACGAAACAAAAATAGTGAACCTGAACTGAATCCTTAACCATTTTGAGAGTATTAACCTCTTTTCAGGTCCCTATCAATTGATACTGGAAATCCAAACAATGAAATAAATCACACATGTGTCAATCAAAAACATTTTTCTTTAAAAGAGTTCATTGTTATTAATTTTCAAAATTTTCTCAAAACACCCTTTACTCCAAATGAATTTCTTCAAGATTTCACCTGTCAATGCCACAACTACTGCACAATCTAAAAACTCATCTGTTGGAAGAATATTATCACCAACTCAACATATTCAACACTAGGTCTATAATGTATTGGTTCGAGAATACCCAAAAAAAGTATTATCCCAACATTGGAGGCTACCCAAGAGGCTCTCCATGATAACAACAACCATTGATCATCTTATCAGTGATGATCTATGGTCAAGAAGCAGACGATAAAAACCAAAAACTTCAACTATTTCAGGTCCTTATCACTGGAACGAATTAAGTAGTCTCTCCCATACTATAAGTAGGTGAATCATGAGGTCACTTATGGCCTCCACTCAATGATACATGGGTCCTTTTTGAGGAATCCCACCAACAATTTACAACAACAAAATTGTGTGGTAGTAAACCCCCAATATGATGGGGTGTTTCACTCGATTGTTCGACCCAAGTCCCTTAGACCCGAACACACAAGACAAACCATCAGGGAAAAAATTCAGCCAACAGGGAGCTATTTAATTTGTTTTCCCCCTTTGTTGGTGTTCATCAACATAAATATTTGGAAAACAATGAATGGAACACAAACTTGTCTACTTTAATTATTCCAGCTAGAAGACTTGTCTGGTGAGACCCAAAAAATCCCTTATTTCAAATCTAGTAGAGTACCATGAGAAGTAACATATACCTACTTACAAATTAGAATCTATTTAACATACTTGTCTTTCTACATTCAATGAAGCCTGCCAATCAAATATGGTGGTAACAGATAATCAAGAACATACACCAGTCCATACACAACAATCATGTCAGTAGTCTCCTTTGTAATCATTGAAAGAAGCCCTTATACCATTCTTAGTGGAAAACATCCATCAGGAACAAACACATGCCAGAATTCATCAATCATACTAGGATTCTTGTTTGTGCACACCTAGATAAGTCAATCTAAAAGCTCAAATGAAAAACCCGGGGAAGACTCAACTTTATGCCCCCATACATGAGTACTGTAAAAATTCAACTAATAGGAATGTTAGGATAAGAGAAGACATGTAAACCTAATCCAGATATGGAATCAATGTATAATCTCATTTGGAGTTCTGAATTCACCAAACACATTTTAACAACTGTGAAAGGGAAGACAAAAAATATTATAAATATTCTGGATGCCTGTCAGAATATGATAATGCAAAATTCAGCAGTACCAGAGGGTCATAAAGAAAATATTGTCCATACACCTATGTTAACACATTATCATACAATATTGAAGTAGATACAAACCTATATTATAGTTTATTAAGGTTATAGGGAAACTCCCACATTTCACATGGACAACCAGATTAGATACATACACCCATTATAATTGGAGATAATTATCCTATTCTGATGACCACTCTAAGGAAGGAATGTACACCTTCCCATGATTACAATTTCTCCCAGAAATTGGTCCCAAATACATGTAAAAGATTATCTAATAATATGTCTCTCCAAACATAGTTGGGAAATCAAGAGTTAATATATAATAACGCTCCTCTAAATTTTGTAGTTCCTGAAGCCCTCAGTCATTTTCTGTTGCAACTCATGATCGTAACCTCCCATTAAAATGTTATTGGAGTAGTAATATTAATCTCTAATGTTCCTCTTCAGATAATTTATCCTAAAGTATTTCTTTATGGAGATTCAATCAATCTAGATATCCAATATTTGTATTAGATCCACAACAACCCTTTGTGTGGCCCGATGACCAAAGATAAAGTTAATTTATCCATTCCTATAGTCCACTATGGTGGTCTAATCCATGATGGAATTCATTGAAAAATGTTGTCTCTAGAGTAGTTTCTAACATTCTCAAAATAATTATCTAACAGACAATATTGGGATGAGAAATGGATCTTGTCTCGAGGAACTTTTCATCATATGGTCAGTCATGCCCAATTCCTTGTTATTAACAAGTGAAATAATTTCTCAACCAGAAGACATCCCAATGTGATGTTATTTCTTCAAACATCCAGTGGTTCATTTTGCATCCAATATATCTGAGGAAAAAACAATTGATCATATTTATTATGGTAAAACAATTGTGATGTGTCCACTTTGGTTGGGCCATATTTATAAACCTATAGAAAAATATGACGATGGTATATTTAATATGTGAGAACAGCTAGCTAAAGGTGAAATACCAGTCATGTTCTAGAAAATGGAAACCAATCAATACAACATTTTAGAATTGGTGGAAGAATATTGAGTTCATCATATCTACCCCAATATTTGGTAGACTCTTCATAATCTAAAATCAAAATAATTACCATATTATAAATATCAAAGGTATTTAAAGTTAATTGAATGGTTTAATTGCCAAATTTATTGGGAATATCTCTTAGTTTCCTTATATCTGATGGTTGTGAAGCCGTAGGGAGCTCTTCATCGTGCATGCCTCGATTTACTAAAGAGACCATAGAAGTTAATTATTGATACCCTAGCTGGTGTTCAAATCAGATGATGGGGTGAACATATAGAATTTCATTTCACTATGCTCAAAAATTAACAAAGCCTTCAAAAGTTGTCTCATGAAATTTTATTTCCCATTGCTGGCTACAATCAATAGATTTTGTGTGTAATCAATGATATGATCAAGAACATGAATAGACAATCTCTCATAAATTCCAAGACTAGATAGAGTAATATGATGAGATAATTTTCAATTATACCTTTGAAAAAATTAAGCAGGCCTCCCTCTTATAGGATGTTATCCATCAGATTGGGAAAATATCTGAAATATTACAACGGTCTTCTGAAACATGCGATTTATATAGTGGATGGATAATGCACCCAACAAATGTTCTGACTAGAATTTGTTAGATAAGAAGAACAAATGCCTTAATATAATCCATAGTTGTTAAGGACCCACCCCAACTGGTAGTGATGGTGGCTGGATTAACTAGTCCTTCGAATTCAATAAACAATGTTTGAAGATTTGAAAAAGAAGAACATGAACAGCCTCAGCCTGTAGGGTTGAGAGATTTTTCACATCTACAATATTCTCCTTAATAAAAGTATATTTTCTATTGTTTTGGGAAGAATCCACAAAGTGAACAAACAACTGATCAGTCAAAGGATTCCACGTAGGTTACATTATGTCAAACAATTCTCTTGAATTAATCATATAAGATAACAAAGTCTCATGGAGGACACAGAAGGAGATGGTCGTACAGAGATACTTACAGAATTTATCCAATGCATCATGCATCTTGGAAGGTCATTAATACCATTATGGAGGATCATCTTGAAAATTATTACAGTTCAGGGGATTTGGAAGTGATGTTCTTATTCATAATATGGCACACATAGAAGAAAATGATGGAGGGGTGCATACCCAAAATTAGAGGCCTACACAAAATCTTGGAATTGCTAAAAGTGACAAACTCCTACCCCTTTAAAAGGAAAATAACAAGGGGAATGATAAAGGTTAGATCAAGTATCACTTTTCCATTGGACAAGGTAATCCACTTTTACATGATGAAATATTTTCGCAGCAGGAATAAGAGATTACGGGATTGAGAAGACTCAGTGAAGAGTTACATTAAAGAAGCATTTCTTCCAGACATGCTCCACAAGCAGATCCTCAGCATTCATATCCAACAGGAACTCCTCATAAAAGAGTTTTTGTTGTAACTAAAGATGTGGATAATTAATTTCCTCTATTGGGTATACACCCAATATAGGATCAAAAAATCCTTATAGGCCTGTCCCCATGGTTTATCCAAGATAAAAACCACCACCACCACCACCAGGTGTTTTCCAACTCATCACACTTGTAGAATCTCTTACTTCTATACCTGTATAGGTCCTAACTCAACCCGATATTCCCTAAATGATTATGAATACAATTGAGGAATTAAAATATCTGCATGATGCTATGGAAGAACAACATACCGCAGTAAAAACATAAAATAATGCTTACCCCAAATTGCTAGATCTGATCCCCCCAAAATTGTGAATACCACATCTCTAAACATTATTGATTCATGAGAACTTGAGCAGTACATAACACATTTTGTTTCTCATTGTGATCCCCTGATCGGGTCCCCTCAAAAATAAGATGTTGTAAATCTCATATGCTTTGTGCAATATTATAGGTTACATCCATTGTTTGGTATAAACGATTCATGTCTTGATCAACAGCGGTATGGAAATATATCAATCCTAAATTGATTCTCCAATTCAGCTCAACGTTGAGAAATACTACAGTTTTTTATCTTACAAATTGAAAAATACAATAGAATGAAAGAGTTTCAGATTTCATTTCTAGATTGAAAGGATTAACATATACTTTAAATCTTCTACTCTCTCTAGAAGAGTAGCTACCAATTTGTGTGGAAAATATATATGATAAGTTATGCACCCCACTATGACCTATGAAATACATAAGAGGGATTCAAGACCTTTCTACAATCCCCCAACAAGTGGAGGATTACATTGTGGAAAAAAAGATAAATATCTTGTAATCCGATAAACTATAGGAAAGAGAACATGGAAAGAATAGGCTTCTATAGTCACACTCAAAAAATCCCATGTACCCACTTCTACTTCAAAACCATCATCATAACAAAGGGATAAACCTCTTCTGTGTCTGTAACAATGACCATCTCATCAAGGTGATCAAAAATATCAAAGGTAGAGTCAATTTGAAGAGTTAAAGAACCTATTCCAATATTTTTGGAATTATCTAGTTCTTAGTTATTTCATTTTTTATTTGAAGAATAATTTTGTTTAGTTGCCAAGGATAAAGAAACTGAACAATGAGGGATATGAATATCTCTTGAATAATTGTCCCATTCATCAAATGCTGGTGCATCCCATTCAAGAGTGTTTTCTTTTCAATTTCATTCTGAAAAGAATGCTAGACACTGGACAAGTGAAACTAAAATGTTCATTTACCCATGTAGCATGCGTTACTACTATGAATCCAGATGAAGAAGGTGGATGTGAGGATGCCAAAATAAAAAATTCATAGAATTAAGATGATTTGATGGTGATGAAACTGATCAACCAAATCATGCCACACTACATATGTAGTTGAAACTACCAATTTTCAACCTACCACTTCAGATACTGAAAAAAAATCTCCATTAAAAGATCAGTCCTCCAATGGTCAATCCTAAAACATGAGACATGATCAAGAAGGGAAAGAGCAGTCATAAGAAGATGAGCTTATGTCAAGCCAATGTTTTTCCTTGAAATAGGATGATTTATAACCAACTATAAAATAAGAATGATAACATCCTTTAAAAATAGAAAAAAGAACCAACCTGTCAGGAAGAATCATTATCATATAAAGAATTGATCTTCACCTCTATTGACATTATCCACTTAAAGGATGCTTATAAAATTTATGACTCTAGTTATGATGACCCTGAATTCCTTGTACTTGTTTGGGAAACTAATGGACTAAGTAATGGTTGAGGATATATAATAAGACATAGATATTCTAGAAACAAAAATTTTAACTATACCTCTAATTAATCCATTTATGTGGAAGAAACATGGGGGAGATCCCTTGAGCAGGCTCACCAAGAAGAAAGATATTATCAAACACATGATAGAATCATCCCATACATGATCATCATGGAAGACTGATTAAAGTCTGCACAATCACTCTCACAGAAAATATATAGACCAGGATATCATAATATACCAAAAGCATAATCATTTTCAGCGTCTACACCGATAAATGATTTATCTCCCTCAAGAGCATAAACATCTATGGTTCCTGAAAATGCACATCACCATACTCAAAAAATATACCCCTGGAATAAAATTATGATGTTTTGAAAGATCTATCCCATTTATTTTCCAATTTATCAATCCTGGAAGGCTTCAATTTTTCAAAAGATCTTTGGGAATCACTTGTTGAGGCATTACCAAGTCCAAAAGAGTTAAAACCCAAAGTTACTGTTGATGATATTTACCATACAGAGAATGATCCTCTAGAATGTCATGAATTCATATAATTCATATATGATGATTATTATTATTTTTTACATAGACACATTAGGACCTTGTATCTATCTAGAACGGTTAATTATATAGACATTTGAGAAGCATTTATTGATAATGGATTAGGAATCAACCTCATTCCCATTTGTATAATTCCATCATTGGGTTCCACGGAATCAGACTTATCTTCTTCCAATTTGATGTTTAATGGTTATGAAAATAACGAATAATAACCTCTAAGTTATATTACAATTAGAACTTGGTTTGGGGTCTTGTATGTATATCATATTTCAGGGTTTTCCAATAGGACACAGACTTTAACATTTTCTTAGAAGGCCTTGGATACAACAACATGAGGCTACTCCATTGTCATACCACCAATCTCTCGAGTATTTAATCATTTGTCATATTGGGACATAGTATAGGGACATGGGTTGGTCTAAAACATTTGAATCTATGTATATTGAGGCATAATTCTATCACACAAAGGGAACTAGGTCTTTGGAAAATGATGTAACAAGAATCAATGATGTGAATGGTATGGAAAAGATTCCAGCTAACTCATTCAAACACATGAGTATAGATGTGTTTCCTATCGATCAAATTTAAAGGATATACCCAAATCCAAGCACATGTCCAGTGGATTCAATAATGTAAATTGTTCCAAATGGGCATGAATGAATGGGAGAAATTTTTGACCTACAAAGAAGTGTTGAAATCTTAATTAGAGATTTCTTCATCTCATCCACCCATATTTGGAAATCCATTTCAATATAATTTATTCAATAAGAATATGTGACATTAATTAAGGAAGAAAATGATTTTGATTCACAACCCATATTTTGATCTTAAATGATCTAAGATGACCCTTCATCACCAGTAAGGTCAAAACTCATTTCCTCTTCATTAGTATATCCCAATACTGACTCCTCCCCTAGATCATATCGTATTTCTTCATCCCATACCTTTATAGAAGAAAAATAATAAGTGACACGTAAATAAGTAGTAGAAGAAGATCTCAAGGGTTAACCTATAACTTTTGAGGAAGGAATCTCCACCACTATAGATGATCTCAGAGAAATAAATATGGGTATAGAAGAATATCTACACCCCATATTAAATATTTTGGCCATGAAATTGGATGAGAAAGATATGCGTACTTCATTTCCAACGAAACATCAAGATTTTTTTTCTTAGAACTATAAAAAATTATTGGACAGAATCCTATTGTTCCCACTAATAATTTGGGTTTTGCAGAAGAGCATCATGGATTTAAGAAGGAAGTATGAAGAATGCACCCAACTCACACCTATAAAATTGAAGCTCAAGTCAACAAGAATATTAGATATACCTTTTTCAGGGATGTGAGATTTCCAAAATGACTGGCCAACATTTTTTTGGTTAGAAATAAAAATTGGAAAACTAGAGTTTTCATTGATTTCATAGAACTTAACTAACATTGTACCAATGATGACTTTCTAGTTCCAATCGAAAAACATTTGATTAATGAAACAGGTGGCTACAAAGGTATATCTTTCATGGATGACTTTTATGGGTATAAAAAATTTGAATGATCCTATAATATGAGGAATATATAGCCTTCAAATCCCCAAAAGGTGTGTTTTTCTAACATGTAATGATCGTTTGATTAATAATGTTGGTGAATATATCAATATTTCATGAAAGATATTTTGAAAAACATCTTGGGAAAATTTTTCAAATGATATGTGGATGATTTAGTAGTTAATTACAGAAAATGTTCTGATCACTTGACTAATATGCAAGAAAAAATTTCATAATCTTCGGAAAAATAATTTGAAGATGAATCCCCTAAAATGTCCTTTCAAGGTAACATTGGTAAAATTTATCGGTTTTTTTATTACATCATGTCATAAAATTTAATCCCGAGAAGACAAAATAAATCCATAGAATGACACCTTCTTAAATATGAAATAATTAAGAGGAATTCAATGACACTTAGTATATATTCGGTGCTATATCACATATTTTGTAATAAAGTGTTTACCCTTTACCAGATTAATGATAAAGGGAGTTACATATCAATATACCAAAGACCACTAAGCGGCATTTGATACTCGAAAGAAATATCTCTTGAGTTAATCATTATTAATGCCACATGTTGAAGGAAATCCTCTAATTCTATATGTGGTAACTTTAGAGAATTTACTAGTTGTCTTCCTTGAACATAAGAATGATGCTAAGAATGGAAAGAGATTTTATTATCTCTTTTGGACCATTCTGGACATAGAGACATGATATTAATTTACTGATAAGTGCTTCCTATAATTAATCTCTATGGTTTAGAAGTTGAGGCACTACCAACAACATCATGAGGACCACTTGGTATCATGAAATCAACCACTCAAATTTAACCTCAATTTTTCTATTCTTATAGGAAATTTAGCATAGTGGGAGGTTATACTATCAGAAATGAAGATGTGATCACATTTTGGGATTATGTCAGCGGGTCAATTGGTGAATTTACCTTAGATCCAACATTTTCATATGTCCAACAATTTCAAAATGTCAAAGATGATGCATTGGATAATGCATCCACATCCCTGGAAGATCCCAATCGGGATGATACAATCACCAGTATTTTCCATAATTATGTGGTTTCACCTATTATCCAAACTTGAATATAGGGAATTAATGAAATCAAACATATTTCAAAGTCATATGGTTATATTATGAGATGGATGAAACATATCATGAAATAACTTCCAAATGGATTATATCCACTAGATAGAAATGGGAAAGGGATAATTTAGAATTGAGTTGTCTATTTGACTTTTTATTATAGCCCAGATTACCAGAAGATATTCAAAAAAATGATGCTTTGATGGATTATACATCAGGTTTATTGATGGAGAAGAAACTACAGCTGTAAGGAAAGAAGTACATGTAAGAGCATGTGATTCTCACCAATTTGGGAATAGGATTTCTGATCAAATCTGAAGGATTGGATACATATGGCCTTCAAGGACATATTATTGCATAGATTTCAGTATGATGTGTCATCCATTTCAAGTACACCCCATCCTTATCCATTAACCCCTGATGTTTCTACATACAACTAAATACTCCTAGCCATTTGCTACATGGGGAATAGATGTAGTAGAACCTTATCCTCCAATTACGACTAATAATTTAATGTATATTCTTATTACTACTTATTTCTTCTCTAAATGGACTGTGATAAAACCTTTCAATGAATTTTAGGAAAAAATAATTTTTAGCTTTTTCAATGCTAATATAATTACCATATTTGGTGTTCCTCATACCATATTGACAGAAAATAGAACCCATTTTTATTCTAGTTAGGTAAAGAAGTTATTTCAGGATAACTATTTCAAATCCATCCATTCATCTCTCTATCATGTAGTGGAAAATGGATATATATAATATTTCAATAATACCTTAGAAAATATACTCCGGAAATGGTAGATAATGATAGAAAATATTGTCTTATTAATCTTTTTTATTCTTTATGGGCTTACCTAAATACTACCCATATTGCCACTGAGGAAAATCCATGCACATTGTTGTATGCAATTGAAGTAGTTTTTCCAATATAAATTCAATTATCTTTACTTAGAGTCATAGAATGTGATCATTTATCAAAAGATGAACATTCTTAGAAGAGATTTATTGAACTAGATGGATTCAACAAAAATAGATTGCATACATTGCATCATTTGGATGTATACCAGAACATAATAGAACACTTTTTTAATAAGAAAGTTCACCTCCACTCATTTATTAATGTATAATTGGTATCAGTTCTCAGGACTCTGGTGATAGTAGGAAAAAACCCTCCAATGATTGATCCAAAGTGAGAATGACCTTTCATTGTACATAAGGAATACTCTAGTGAATCTCATATTTTAATGTCAATATTTGGAGATCTTATTAAAACTCCAATAAATGGAATATTACTAAAAAGTACATTGTGTAATTACACATTGTTATTTCAAGATACAATACGTGAAACTTCCCAATATAATATCATAGTAACAAGACATTAAACTGCATAACAACCATATGCATCCATGTTGTTCAACATTAAATTTCATAGAATATTTTCCTTATCATATGATGTTAAACTACATGACATCATTTTTTCTTTCCACATGAGATTAAACTACACGGTTAAATTCTACTTCATTTTATGTTAATAAATACAATATGACACTATAAATTGGTATTCTTTGTGGTTCCATAACAAATGAGTAGCCTCCATGTGCAACCATTACTCACATCATTTCTATTCTTTATGGGAACATGAGTTCTATTTGCCCCTATGTTTCAATAAAATCTACATAGAGACATCATTTCAAGAAATATGTATGTCTTCATTCTCATTCTAGTGGGATACGTATTGATTTTGGGATCACTATTCTTAGGCCCATCCACCACCAAAAAGAAATTTATTTCCCATAGTCATCCTATATATAAACCAAATATATATATAGTACACCTATATAACATATGGTTTGTTCTTTATAACATTTTTTGTATTAAATTTAACAATTATTCCAAGCTTTGATAGAATCCCCGATCTCTCACATCATAACCAATGGGTGTGCGAAACAATTTTCTCAAAAACTATTCATGGCATGATTCTTATTTTAATGGGATTCGTAAAGATGCCTTTATATATAATATTGGGCTCATCTGCAACAACCCCCACCCCTCATTCATTTTTTTCATGAATAAGACCATCATAGGGAATGTTTCATGAACAGTGTGTGTCTTCAGTCTCATCCATATGAGATATGTTGTGACACACAATTTCAATTCTATCATCAATATACAATATTCTATTTTATTTTGGGTTCACCGTTTTTGTTTCAGCTCCATCGGAACGTTTGTTCTGGATAGGAATCAGTACTTCCAGGGGGTTTCCATTGGATATATTTATAGAAATGGAAACATCAAATAGTTCATTATCCAAAGGGACCTAATTTCCATGGGCTAGCATTCGTTATGTTTAGAAATCCAATCCTATCTACCAATGTATGTTATTAATTCTATTAGGTCCAAACTGATCTAATTCCATCCTCTTGAATGCTGGTCCCTTTGGACAAAGAACCTTTGGTTTTTTCTGATTCCACAAATAAATCCAATGGAAACTGCATTGAAGTAGTGATTCCTAAGAAGAACACATGTTCTATGGGATATTAAAGACTGACATAGAGTTTTATATTCTTATGTGGATGCCACAATTGCATGTTTTCTTCTTTTGATATTATTTTATGGATTATGTTACTTATTTCCTTACGATTTATTTCTTATAAACTATAATGTTTTATAGAATGATTTTGGTTTCAGTTCTTATAATATTCAGGGTATGGAATTTTAATGTTATTATCACATTATCATACCCTTTTTCTAATGTTTATGCTTTTATGTTTCCCATGTTTACACTATATAGTCATCTGAACTCACCCCTTCACAAGATTCATTCACCATGTTATAAAGAAATGTGTTATATATGATGTGTCTAAGAAGGTTTCTAGCCAATAATAACCTTGGGGGAGATAATGTAGATCATTTATATACAAGTTATTACATTTCTATGTTTATAAATGGTAGTAAACAAATACATTATTTAAAATATATTTTCTTAATGTATTAATAATTTCACAAAATTGATGTAATGTATATGTATGTCAAGATGAGGTTGTTGTAGTTGCTATCTGGATGAAGGTTTAGTCATCCATTGGACTCATGTATGAGAAATCATTACTGATATCCCTAGGTATATTTTTATGGATATGTAAAAGGATTCCTCTATGGATAAGTATAAGGATGAGTTAATGTATGATAAATTGTCCTAAATTTATTCTAATTCATAGAGTTAGTGGTTTACTATAATTTCATCCATGACTAGATACTATAATTTCATTTGGATCTGGCACAAATGTACCTAGGGGTAAAAACTCCCACAAGGTATGTCATCCATGATCTATCATAACCTGGTAGATGAAAACATGCTTTGCTTCACACTAGGATTGAAACTCTTTGGGGATATGATTTGTGAATTAAAAAAACAATTCACGAACAATAATACAAGATATAAATAGAATATAAATATAAATAACCAAGTATATGACAAAGGGTGTCATAGATTAAAGAAGCTGACATAACATAGACATCAAATAATTGAATTTTCATGATTATGTGGTAATCCATTATGACAAATTATTGTCATCAAATGATTTATAGTTTTTTTCAATGGAACAAGGTTAGCATTGACTATTTAAGATGTATAATTTTAGGGAATTATATAAATGTATTTCTCAATTGGAAATATAATAAAGAAAATATGCAAGTTGGTATGACTATTGGTTATAAACCTATAGGTAAAGAGACAAAAAAAATGGAATGTGAAAGTAATGTGATGTTATTAAAGTATTTTTTACATTAAACATTAGAAACCTAGTTAGATTGAGAATGATTATCATTAAGACATGATTTATATTTCATGTTATAGGAAAGAGTTATTAAGAAATATATTGACAAATCCTATGTAATGGATTAAGAATAAATAGGGAAGAATGATGTATTTAAGGTTTGTAATTCAGATATTAAATTACATGAATCTTTAATTATTCCAATATTTTATTTAATTTTTTCTTTATAGATTTAAATGGACATGTTCAATGGGGATGAAGGAATTGATAAGTTATTTAATTTTAAGTTGTTATTTTTATTAAGGGAAG
Source organism: Viscum album (assembly GCA_963277665.1). Classification (NCBI taxonomy): domain Eukaryota; kingdom Viridiplantae; phylum Streptophyta; class Magnoliopsida; order Santalales; family Viscaceae; genus Viscum; species Viscum album. The sequence goes on from OY728119.1 coordinate 652,657,215, forward strand.
GTATCCCTTAATTAAATCTATAAATTGAGATAATGATGTATAGAAAATTTTATGTTTGATATGAATAAGTATATTGGATGGTAGGGATTACCATGGAATTGATTATTGACAAAGTGGCCTATTACATCTTCGATTATGATTTACAACATCTTCTATTTATAAAATGAATCATTTAATCATGGTAATTATGAATATTTCATGTTTTAGAAAAGGATTTATTGTAATTCAGGATATTACTATTTTAAAATAGAATTTTTTACACTATTATTCACATGTTATTAATGAGATAGAAAAAATATGGTTTTTGATATATGATTGATCAATGTTAAGTTAATTTCTTGACCAAAATTTTATGTTTTCGAAAATTCATATATTTGAAATATTTAAAGGTTAACCATTTATATAATGTTTAATTTAAACATCCAGGACAAGAAAATTGCAATTTCAAGGTGGTTATTTTTGGATATGGTGGCGGCTTAAAACACCTCCATATTCTTCTATGGTGGTTTCCAAAAACCATCGCTAAATTGTGTGTTGGGAAACTATTGGCATAATTTAAAAAAATTTATATGTGGTATATGGGAACCATCGTAGTTGGCACATTTTCACGGTGGTTATATTGTTTTTCATGTTGGTTTTGCAGGCAGGGGATTACTTTTTTTATCGGTGGTGAAAACCACCATTAAAAAATTAATGGCTTGCAGGGACAAACCACCATGACAAACAATATAACTACAGTGACAAAACGTGGAAGACAGGCCACTATATCATTGTTTCTAACCACATCTAAAATTAAGACCTTTGAGGTGGTCAAAACCGCTGATAAATGTACATGTTACAGTTAGCAGTGGTTGAAACCGCCACTAAAGAGAGGATTTACAAAAAAACCAGTTTCCAACGCCCCTTTACCAGTACCCTTAAAAAAACCAATCCAAGAATACCAAAACACCAAAAGAATACATACTATAGTTAACATGAAAAGATATGCATAATTAAGCACAACCAAATGCAACGTTCAGTGGGTAATGGAATACAGATAAACATATCACATGGCCAATAGCCCTTTAAATAAAATTATAAACAAGCATTTTTTTTATATTTCATGATAAAAGTGCCTATCCAAGGTTCATCCTATTACATCTGTACCAGTTCCATCCCTGACATAACCATTCATAGCAACATACATACCACTATCATTCGTGATAATTATTCCAAAAACGCGGGCCTCCCTACCCATACCTCATCTACCAATAGCCATACCAAGATCACATAACATTATATATAGAGGCCTACATCTAGAGAAATAAAGTGACAAAAATAATCAAATAGAGTCAATATGGAATCTTGTCCCCAAAATAACAATCCATCCATTCTATTATTCTTTAATTGTTTTTGAGATATTATTTTATTGGGTGATTTCTTAGGTTGTTTATTTCTGTGTTTGATGCTTTATAGTGGCCTCTAAATGGATTCATGATAGGAAAATGGTCATGGGAAACCATGTTTTTCTCCCCATAAAACCATGTGTCCTTGTTGAATAAGGATACTAGGTTGGTTATGGTTAGAACATAGTTAATTATGATCATGAATCCTTTACCTTGAAATATATGAGTCTCAGAAAAGAGGAAAAAGTAATAATTAGAACACAATTTACCAAATGAGAATATTAATTCATGGATGATGTTCTAGAATATCACATTAAAATAAAGAAGAATTGAGAGAAATGAGTCTCAGGGAACATAGAAAAGACCAAGAGTGTCATGAATACTAGGGAATAGAGAAAACATTGATATTGAATATTTTAAATGTTAGAAATGGAAATGTAGTGGTAAATTAATTGGACTAGAGAATGTATTATTAGTCATTATAATTAAAAAATGAATTGAGGATAAATGAATCATCTAAAATAAATCATCACAATAAAGAGCCAACATATATGGTGCATACCACACTTGATAAATTGAGACATAAATGGAATGATGAGAAATCAATAAAATACATAAAAGGAAACATGATAAATCAAGAAAATGTTAGGTCATGAAAATGTTTAGAGGAAACTATGTGACAGAAATGATTCATATTAAAAATGACTATTACAATATTTTTCCACATATCAACAATACTACTAATCACTGTTCGATGATGAACATATTTCGTAACCCTCTCCACCTCCATCCCCCCTTCCTGCTACCACCTGTAAGAACATTATATAGAAAATTAAATTGTGCTGAATTTTTATATTTAAAATCATAACCAATAAAAGTATTCAAACTAAATGATTTTTAATTTTTGTGGTTTAACAGCTCACCACCAGTCTATGCAATACCATTGGGGGGGATATCTTATTATTTGATGACGTATATCAGTCAAAGCTTTCTGTGAAGCAAGTATCTGATCCCCCTAGTCTTGAACTGCGTTTCGAAGAAAAAAAATATCTCTCTGAGCATATCCGCGTATGGACAGAATACAACCAGGTGTATATGCAGCTGCAATCCCTGATGTCCTGCCAAAGACCTCAGATGTTAATGGTCACAAACCCTCCCCGCACACTATATAGGATGCTCCTTCCCAAGGAAAATAGCAACCAAGTCATCATAGTGGACTGAGTACGATAGCCTAGGATTGAAATCCCTTAGATCTTTAATTTTTACCTATAAATCAAATATCAATATATATGAACATAATAAAAACTGATAATAAGTTATTTTAATAAAAAAAGTTCATACCCTAAAATCGTTGGTATTCTCATTAACAAAACACCATCATATTATTTGTGAACATCAAAACACAATTTAGTTAGGGATTCCTTGTTCCTAAAACTCTGTGACTGCATTAAAAAAATACAAATAAGAAAATGTGATATATTAAATAGATAATATTTTCTTATAAATATTTAAAAAAATGAAAAGATTACTAGAGTCGACCGACATCTAGAAAAGATTTTTGACCCTGCAGTGTGAGGGATGACTTGATTATACTAACTTGATATATTCTATCTTGAGAGATCCAGAAATATATAAAATTATATTTAATATTAATGTCTTCAATGACATCTCCTCTTCATATACACGTATATATATATATAATATGAGGATAATATAATAATATATATTTAAATATCATCTGGTTCTCATAACGATGTCTGCCAACAAATCATTCCACTGTTCTTGGGGTATCCCACCGGGTAGCTTCTCAATCATTTGTTGGATGGTTAATGAAGTATTGTTGACATCTCTCCACAATATATATTTGAATTATTTCTATTTCATACCATGATTTTTCAATGTCCACTTTCGTACTATCACATCCACAACTGTAATTTGCAAAAACATATGTATACGAATTTTAATTTTGAATATATTAATAACATGACATTCAATTACACCATAATGTATCAAAATTACCTTTATTTTGGAATCAAAACGCCATTTTTTCAACTTGGAGGCATATTTCTCTAATCATCATAAAAATTAGAAAGTAAAATGGGCTCCACTACCAGTAGGCCAAGAGTTTGGCCATGTAATCCTACGACGTCATCTGTATGGACCCGATATGAATCAAATGGGACAAATATCTTCTCTCCATTCATATTCCACACATATGCACTTTTTATATTTTTCTCCATAGTTTCATTTTTTCATCTTTAATAAACAAACAATTAGTATAAATATTTTCAATAAATTTATTTATATTAAAATTTGTACCTATAATAGTGACCCTACAGTATGCCCGTGATGAACTAGAAGTAGTGTGCCACCGGCCCGCTACTGAGGCTACTAAAGGGGGAGTTGATGACTTAGTTTCTAAATGGACTCTCACCGAGGGTGTAAGAGATGGTGCATGGGGAGATGGTGTCGGGGGGCAGGTAGCTGGTGGCTCAGATGCCGTAGAGAGGGAGATAGATGGACTTTTATCTATCACAATATTGGATAAAATAGTGTATCACTTTCTCCTTGGCATTCCCGTCATTTAAATAAATAAAATTATGTTCAAAGCACATATTTCAAAAAAATATGCAGAAAATTTTAAAAATTATAATAGATTCTTAGAACTAAAAAACAAAATTTCCATAACAATTATAATGAAGGACTACACAAATGAAATAAGTGGATGCTGAATGAATAAATAACTATACATACAATCATTTTCTGCTTCAATCTTGTCGATTTCATGCTCCATTACATCATCCATTTATTCCATTTTTACTAGACTAATATTTTAAACATCATGATTGAAAAACATAATTTTCTTATTTGTTGTTGATGAGATTCAATTTCAGATGTCAAATCTTCCACTTCATCACCCATGTTATACAAATATTTTTTGTATTACATGTGAAACTACATTCCACCTTTCATCCACTCAATAATTTATATAATATACCATTTTTGGTTGTGATGATATGACATATGGATATTTCAGTTCATGATCACCAATATTCATCAAGCGAGATAAGTTCACATATGTAAATTGCAAGGAATATCTTTTAACACCTCTGATAATATCGACCCAATTTCATATGAAAAAAACAAATGAAAAATGATCATGGTAGTTTAATTCAATAAAATTAGTCATCTTTCTATAGTGTCGCAATTAATAAAATGTAAATATACCACTATTCTATGTTTTCAAAACCCTTTATCGATCGACTTTACTAATTCTAAATCCATTCACATTGTATGCGGAAAACTTTCTAACCTGTTTTAGAGGAACTCAAAGATGAAACATCATATCATTGGAAAAATCTAACCGAGTATAAGTATTCATGATCTAAACAAATAAATATACATTATTATATTTACAAAATATTTGTGTCAAAATAATATTTTTATTTATTGCAATATTTATTAACATACCGGTCGTGCAAACCTTTATAAAATCTCTTTATTAACAACATTCATTGTATCTTTCTCATTTCATGTTCGGCCTCTCATTCATCTCTGTGTTTGTGTCCTCAGTTCATCAATAAATGGATCTGAAATTTCACTATTCAAAAACACATATCTATGTTGCTGTAATAATTCCAATTCTATAATTGTCAAATTTGAGGCCATCCCAACTAATCGGCCAATAGCATGAAATATTTTTTATTTTTGATTTATTTATGATTGATTTGATGTGTCATCAACATGTTCAACTTGATTATATATTTTCTCAATATCATCTAAGTATCTAGAAAAAAATAGTAGACATTCCTCATCCAAACATCCTTCAGTAATAGAGCCCTCTGGTTGAGCATTATTTCTCACGTATGATTTTAATTGACTATGATATCTGTGAAATAAAATAAATTTAGATATGCATTTAATCAAGTGCCAAAAATTGTTAACATAATTGAATAACATTAAAATAATGTACCTCTAAATTTTATACATCCATTGATAATGAAAAGGGCCCCTTAATTTAGCTTCCGCAACTAAATTCATAGTTAAATGCATCATGACAGTAAATAATGATGGAGGAAAGATCATCTCCATTGCACAAGGGGTCAATAAAAACCTCTCCTAAAGGTTATAAAGCAGAAATGTATGTAGATATTTCTCAAATAGTTTCCTAAAAAATGTGCAGAATTGGAGAACAACAGTAGTATGTTTTTTAGGTAACAATGTATTAAATGAAAATGGTATTAATTTTTGTAACACCATATGTGAATCATGACATATCTATCCAGGAAACATATGATTATTCAAGTAAAAACACCTCGAGATGTTACTTGAATACCCATCAGATACCTTCAATTTATTTAAAAATCAATGGAATGTATCTTTGTCCCTATTTTACATTGTAAAAATTGTTGGAGCATACTTTTCATTCTCATCTGGCATAAGATCACATATTATTTTCATTACTTGTAAGTCTTTGTGTGCATTAAGACAATCCTTAGACTTTCCAGGATAATTAAGCAATGTGAAAATAAAATTTTCATAAGAATTCATCTCAATATGCATCACATCATGACTATTCCACCACAAATTAAATTCCCAATACATAATTTTGAAGAATATATATTTTTTCCATTGTTGTATTCCAATTTAACTTGATGATGCTCTTTGATCTCGTTTCCCGCTATCATTCAAATGATGAACCTTTCCAAATTCTATTTCAACATTTTCATATTGTTTAAATATTTCAGAACTAGTTAACAACATCAGAGGTGGTCTACGATCAATGAAACCATTAAATTTTGATATGTTTAGCAGAAATCTATAAGATGCATCAAGAAATCTTCGAAGGCACAATAAGCACAATTTTCTACTACGAGGTAGACATTTGGGCTCAAAATAAAATTTAAATACAAGAAAATCCAAACCCATGTAAATATTCAAACTAGATAAATTCCCAAGCCTAGGGAAGTCATTTATGGTCCAGATTAAGGAAACATGTATTTTTAACATTTTTTTAGAAAATGCATCAAATGTGTCAACACCATTTCTCTATTACTCCTATAATTCTTCAACCAAAGGATACACGTATACATTAATATCATTTCCAGGCATTGTTTTTTCAGGGATAATCATAGAAATGATAAAAGATATTTTTTTCATACACATCCATGGATTCTGATTGTAAGGGATGAAAAGAATTGTCAAAATACTATAAATAGTACTCAATGTCTGAAATGGGTTGAATCCATCGGCAGCCAATACAAATCAAACATTCCTTGGATCAGTTGAGAAATATGGACATAATGAATCAAATTTCTTCCACAATTGTGAATCTCATGGATGTCTCATTAACCCATAATTGTTATTATCTACAGAATTCCAATTCATGTGTTCGGCAGTTTTTAATGACATGAAAAATCATTGCCATAAAGGTTTTAAAGTAAAGTAGTACAATACCTTTTCATGTGTTTTCCCTTTATTCTTCTTCATGAATGTATGTTGATTCAGACTTCCAACATAACCCATTGACTTCCATCTATAAAAAGAACATTTTCTACAACTCTGTATACGTGAATCCTCTCACCAATAAAGCATACAATCATTAGGACACACATATATTTTTGTATAATTTAGACAAATCCTATTAACAACTTTTTTCATATCATAAAAAGTCTCATGGAATTTTGCTTCCATAAATTAATCATGCTACAATTCCAATATCATGAACATTGCCTTATTTGTAATTCCACATAGACATTTGATATGGTACAACTTCAGTAGTAATGAATGCTTGGAATATTCCAAACATCCATTATAAAACTCTTGGTTTCCATCATCAACTAAGTAATGAATCGTATTTTCCACAATGAAGTTTTCTCTTACATTTTTCTCCACTTAATCAAGTGGAGGATCCAATGATATGTTAAAATCTTGATCTCGTTATGTTATAGTCTCAAAAAAACATCACTTGTCACATTGCAATTTGTATCACCTTCATCTGGTTGTTATATTATGTTTTGATGTTGATAGAGTTGTCTTTCAGTGCCGAATGCATCATTTATGAGGTTATGCATTTAATTTTCTTGTTGTCGATGAAGTTCGTAGCTCATTCTATGTAATAACATCAGTGCTCAACATTTCTGTAACTTTCAATTCTCCGTGCCAAATCCAACACAAATATTGTCTAGGGAATTTCTTTAGTATTAAATGTTCATAAACATCATCTCTCTTGAACCATTTTCTAAATTTACATTTACAACATATACATATTATTCTCTCTTAAATGAATCAATTGGAAATAGAAAAATCTAGAAACTCTTTCAAACCCTTAACATACTAATGTGTGTTCCTCGTTAATGTGATCCAGCTTTTTTCCATGTATATCACAATGTGGCAACACAATATTAAAAAAATTAAAAGGCATAATCACTACTAAACAGGGATAGAGATTAATATATACTAGTACAAAAAATATATAAATATGTTCCATATATTTATCATATATAATTACATATGGTAAATCACCCACTAGAAACCCAAAGTACATATGTCCATGAATGTGTATTCTAATACACTTGTTATTAAAAAACCTGAAGAAATAGGAAGATAGTGAGTATTTTCTATGCAATATACATTTTAATAAGATAGTGAGTATTTTTAGTTATATTTGAGAAACTTCAGTATTTGTAAAAAAGATAAGAGTTAATATGAATCATTATATTAGAAGATAACTTGTAGAGAATTGGTTTATTTTCAAGGTGATCATTCTGTTGTAGAAGTTAGTTGAATTGAAAGTATTATCTTCTACATTTCATGAGAGTATACTGAACCGACTTTCAGGAAAAGTTATTAATTATATTCAGTGTATGTCATTGAATTTATTTTGAAGTGAGCATGTGATGAATAAATTTATTCTTAGTGGCTCGATGAGGAAGATCAATTGTATTGTTGTAGTGGTATCCTGGATATCTTATGTTCTTACTCATTGTGTTATTGTTGTAATTTGGAATCACTAGGGGGATTCAGTATAAATAACACAGGTGGGATTCTAGTATAATTTACGAAAAGGTTTATACCATCCCACGAAGGTTCTAGGGTTCTACCTCACCATACCACTTGTAATTTGTGATTGACTGATAGTGGTGAATATGTCTCTTGGATCATCCTGAAGAGAAAAAGTATTTAGTCACTCCCATTAGTGGAGAAACTTGTAAAAATATCATGTGTTGTTCTTTATTTTCTTGTTGTCTTTCATGTTGTATAATTTTGGTTTCCAACAAGAATGATCCATTCACTCTAACAAGTTCAGATTATGAATTTAAAAAGTGGGTTAGATAAAAGAAAAGAAATCTGGTAAAAACATTTGTACACTAATTCACGCCCCTATTAGTGTACATGGATAATCCACTGGAAACAACAATGGACAATATCATATGGTATGACATAAATATTTTGTATGGTATGACATAGAATAAATCAATGCATGCTATAATATTTTTTGGTATATCGTTTCTTACAATAAAAATATATCAAAATTTTCTACCTTGGGCTATTGTATTCTATTACATGTGAATATTGTAATGCATATAATCCTAATGTACAATTAATATATCTTTATATGATTTAGTGGCTTCTAAATGTTAAAATGTTAATATTTGAATCATTCTTCCATGTAAGATATCATAAAAAATTAATAATTCAATGAACGTAAGAGTTAAGATCCTGGATAGAGGGTTACAAACCATTGTAACCACATTCAATTTACTCATGTGTTATGTAAAACATGAGTAAATTCATGGAATTCAAGGATTATCCTCAACAGACCATATAAGGAAGTGATCACCATGATACGGGGCATTGTTCAAGATTAACATGCCAACTTCTAACTCTCCATTCTTGTGAGCTTTCTTCTTCTTCCTCCTTTATTATGTGAGTAACTAACATGCCATGAGTGATAGGGATAATATATCTTGAATGTATGGTGTTTCATTCAGTTTTTGGATACACCATAGAGGAGGGGGTCTTTCGGTTCCCTCTTAGTGGTCTTCATTAAGAATATTTTTTGAAGATAGTGGTAGTAGAGCTCATCGATGTAAGGTTAATAAAATGTTCTTTAATTTCTGTTTATACATGATTTTAGGTTTCATGCAGGATAGATATTGAGAAATGAGGCTTATTATTTCCTCCTATACATTAATTATGTGTTAATCAATCATTATAAACCCATAATAAACTTATATGTAACCTTCTATATTCTAGGATGACATTAAACTCTAGCATAACCTTCCATATTCTTGGATGACACTCAACATTATCATACCCTTCCATGTACCTGGATAAAATTAAAATCCAACATTCCCTTTTTTCCTTTCTTGATGATAATAAACTATAATAGAGATTTTTTTCTTTTTAATAGGAATGCCTAAATAGGGACTTTTAAAATGATCTACACAAGGGAACCCCCTCCTCATGAAGTGGTCACTCCAGAGAGAACCACAACAGGGAAGGATGTATTTTCAACTGAGATGGTAGAGAATCTCGGAGGGTAACAACCTGATCACTGATGGTTCAACATATAAATTCATCAACTCATGTGGGTTCTATGTCATTTCATTCACCATGTTGGGAACCAGGTGACCCGGCAAGATGGGTTGATCATGAGGGAAAGATAAATGAACCTAAGAACGGACTCCCAAGAATGAAACCCCGCACCTCCCAACGAAAATATGGGTTATTGTCCACACTTTCACTATTATTCCACCACTAATGTGGGAAAACATGTGTGAGGGTAACGATCTCCCCCCACTAGGGGGCCCCCACTTGGCCCCGAGCATGCCACAAGTTCCCCATCTAGGAAATTATTCCTAGATAACATTAATCTATGATATACCACTCTTTCATTATAGATAAGTATAAACTCAATATTATCCAATTAAGCTTTATTATTTGGAATTAAACTCTATAATTACCCTTTAAACATTCTTCTATGTCCTTAAACTCAAGTTTAACACTTCCATATTTCAGTAAAACACTAAAATTCAGTGTGGCTCATTTAAGTCTTCCTAGATGATATTAAACTTCATTGTAACCATATATATTCCTTGATTTTAGTAAACACTTAAATAAAAAATTGAGAATTTATAGGAAACAATAAACACCAATATAATATTTAGGACTTTTTGAATGACACTATCTCTAACTCAAAAATTAATTCTTCATAGATAACATGAAAATATATCATAAACATTAAATATCATGGAAGAAAATAAATCCTCTTTAAATCATTTTATGCTTTTTGAATAGCACTAAACTCTGTTATACCCTTTATTCCTTCCCATATGGATTTAAACAAGTTAATATCCCCCATGACTTCTTATATGGATTTAAACTATGGAATAACTCTCATGGATTCATGAATGTTGTTAAATTCTTGTGTGGATTTCAATATAGGCATAAATAATGGCATAACCACCCCTCCATATATGATTAGAGTTTGATACCCTATGATTTGGTATGAAATGATTTAATTTTAGGAGGTTTCCATAAAATTCACAAAGAAATATGATTCAAACAAATTTTAAGAAACCAACCCAAAATCATTTTCCAATCACACTATAATGGTATACAAACCAACGTGGAAGCGCGAAAAAGGTAGTCAATGATGACGATGGCCTGTGAGGAATGCTGATGGGTAGCGAGAACCATTACCGACGGTAGAGAGACAGCTAGGGTTTGGGTCTCATGGGGGTCGGCAGAAGAAGGTGGTGTCTCAGGAGTCTGAGGGAGAAGGGGGTTCAATGTCAGGTGTTGTGGGGAAGTGGCATTGATTGCTGATGGGAAACATCACCAGTGGTGGGGGTGAGTTGGGGTTCAGGGATTGTAGGGATCAGGTGAAGAAAGTAAGGTCATGGGGGTCTGAAGGAGAAGGGGGGTATGGGTATTAGAGAAGTGTCGCCGCTAAAAAATTGGTGTTTTTCAACATTTTTTAATAAACCGCAGCAAAAAAAATTTTAAAAATGTTTTGTAGTGGTCTAAAAAATCGCCACTAAAGGCAATTTATGTTGTAGTTATTGAATTATGTTTACCATATTAATGTATTAACTCACCACAAGGGGATTTAAGCATATTGAATATCATGTGGTGACTATTTTTGTGATAAAGAAAAATCAAATGAAAAATCATTATATTTATGGTTCTCAGGATCTGTTAGTTCTTTAGGAATGATAGATTCCCATTAATTCCCTAGATTAAGAGATGATGTTGGAATTTATATTGTTAAAACCAATGGTAATGTCGTACATATGTCATGTTAGGATATTTAATAAGTATATATTCTTGTGAATGTTACTTGTTAGACCCTAGTTGCGTTTTGGGTGTATTTATTGACAATATAAAAATATAATGATCATGTAGAAGTAATAAACTCTAATTGAAAATGTAATGGAAATATATATTGAATAAGGGTGCAAGTAATGTTTTCCAATATAATCAAGAATCATAAAGATGATAATAAGATCTAGGAGAATCCGATTTAGATGATCAGATCGTAGAATATTGGATTCAGAATCATTTTTATAAAATATGGGCACTACCCAGAATCCATAGATCTATGAATTATAAAGAGACTTTGATGGTAAGTTAGAATTTTTTTTGAATCTGTAATGAAAGTGGTGATCATAATGAGGGGGCTATTGTAGAGTCTTCATGAACCAATATAAATCTGATGATGATTTGGTGTTTTGTAATTCTCATAATCATACTTATGTTGTAAATCATATGATACAATCATTATGGAGAAAAAAGTGAGTAGGGAAAATTTGTTGTAGAAAGATGAGAATGTAATATACATTGATGAGGATTAGGAAGAAAAGGATGTCCCTAAGACCGAGGAAGAGAAAAACATACTAAGGTTTTCATACTGAAATTTTCATACTAATATTTTCATACTGAGATTTTCATACTAATATTTTCGTACTGGGGAATTTTTACTGATATTTTCATAATAATAGTTTTGTATTGAGACTTTCATAATTAGATTTTCATATTTATGAAATCATACTGAAGAATATATATTGAATAATTCACATATATGAAATTATAATGAATCATTCTTATGGATTAAATAATACAAATGAAATCATACAAATTAAATCATACTGAAGAAATCAAAATAATATTTCTTAAAGAAAAAATTATATTGTAATTTATGGGATTTTATAAAGAAAAAATAAGACTGGTTTTTCTTAATTAAAAAATCAAGATGATTTCTTAATGAAAAATCATACCATAAAATCATTATGCAAAAAAAATAATTGAATATTCCAAATGGAATTGAACTAGTCAATGTGAGATCTAAAAATAAAGTATTTTAGAATATTACAAATAGAATTTAATGAGTCAACAATATATCCGAGATTTACAGGAACCAAATATTTGGTACAATTACATAAGTGGAAAATCTTTTTAGAACCCCACCTAAACCATTTTTAGGTCCCTATAAAAGTATTTCTATGTTGATTTGTAAATGTTACTAAAGACAGTTCAAGAACTCGATCTCAACAAATTGTTGAAGTTGTATTGATTAACCTACAAAAAATTATGTTTCAGGTTGAAGATGTTGAAGATTATCTGATTGATGTTTAATATAATCATATGATAAATATCCATCTAATGAAATGATATTTTCATGGTACGTGCCATTAAAATGACATCCATAATAACTAGTTTCCTTGGACTGAGTTTCATCAAATGAAAAATTATAAGATTCCAATTGGGTTTCTAATCAACAAATTAAGGAAGTGAAAAAGGATAATCAGACCATACTGGACATCAAACAGAGACCATCATATTGAGGTTTCTAGATTGTAAATATCAGACTATATATAGTGAAAATGATTTCCAGCATGAGATTGTAGAATAATTCTGAAGACCGAAAATATCCTTAGTGATATTTTAGAGATATTGAAGGTTGTATGTATGTAAATTTTTATTCATCTTACATGTGTAGGAAGTGAAGGCATTCTTAATTGAATCAAAAAAAAGAAGAAAGTGAATCTTGTAACAATAGATTCATACCATTTGTTAAAAATTCATGTTTTGGTAAGTGGATTTTAAAATGGATAGTTTGGGGGTTTAAAAAAAAGAAACAGGTAAGTTTCTACCAGGATTCTAGAATTTTTCTTCGCATGCACCTTTTTATTAAGGAACAAATATAGTTAAAGAATCCATGATGGTTAGAATATCTAACATGGAAAGGATTAGGTCATTGTACCACAACCTTCATATATCACGTTCTACATTATCCTTATATTTATTTCATAGGAAATTTGAGTTTTTGAGTTATATTTGAGGTGGTCATAAGTCAACAGGTTTCATATGTTAAGAATGTTTCTGTTTAGGTCTTAAGATACATTATAATAATAGAAAATGTAATGACTAATTCACCTTAACCCCCTATCAGTTTTCACGATCCTACATGAGAACAATAATTGTTATCATAGTATTTTACCTTTAAAAGATCCATATCATGAATGGATAATATCAATTCCATGAATTATTAGGATAATTGTGTTATTAATGTAATTAACTATCCTATATGGAATGATAGAATCCTTCCATATCTTATGTACCTTGGGGATGATGCTTTGGAAGTTACTATAAAAGTATTCCTCCTCATATTGTGATTAATTCTCTAACTACAACTGATAAATAAAATATTGATAATGATGGAAGATAAAAAAATTTATTTACTCTCATCACCTAGGGAAATTGAGTGTTTTACAGTAAAGGGTGTTGTAACTGTCGAATATTTTTGGGATAAGTTGAATTTTTTTTGTCATGGAAATGAAATGGTGAAGAAGGAAATGTTACATCTATGGAGGCTGAATTATGAAGACCAAAAAGTGGATTGGAAAGAATCAGTTAGTGACTTCATTACGTGGGTTAATGATTTTTTATCACCATCAGATGTCTTGGTGAAAAATTGGAAGACTCAAAAATTGTTTAAATTTTCATGTTAATTATTCATTATATGTTTTCCACCAAGGTTTCATCATTAGATGATAAAGATATTAAAAATCTACCTCTATGTGATCTATATATTTGGATCATTACTTATGAAATGAGAAGTTAAAATTTTGGGAAAATGAAAAAACAATTAAACAAGGAATGGACATAAAAAACTTTTTTAAAGGGAAAAAATATGAAGAAGTTACATAAAAATCATGTGATTAATAAGCTGATGAAGAAGCTAAATATTTCAACACAATTGTGTCCATTCTTTAAAATAAATTTAATAAGGGAAAATGGAAAAGTAGAACTCTTAAATTTTCTAATTTTAAAGGAAAATTAAATTTTGTAAAAAATTATGCTCTGAAGATTTTTGAAGAATATGATTCCTATGATGATGATGAGAAACCTCAGAAAAAAAGTGGAAAAAATATAAGGAATGATTACATTATGATAAAATAAAGAAGTATTATCTTATTAGAATAAAGAAGAATTATTTTAAATGTGATGATGAATCTGATCATCAAATCAAATTTATTTTTCAATTTCGAAATGTAAGTGATTTTTCTTGTAGCGATGATGAGAAAAATGAGATGAATGAAACGGAATGGATTCTTATAATGAATATAGAGAATGAAATTGATCAAAATAATCAACTCAAGCTATAGTAAATTAAGATGATGATTGTTGTTGAAATAATAATATTTTATAACAATGAGATAGAATGAAAAATAAATGGTTATATAGAAAATTCATATATAAATGAAAATCTCAACAAGATAAAATGTACCATATTTGATGAAAGTAATCAGAACTAGTTGAATAGAGATAAATCCAAAAAAATAATTATTGTTTTGAAACGTGTGTTGGATGAGAAAGAGGAAGAGTTTTAAAAACCAAAATTAATGTTTCTTACATCACAAAGAGAGATAATAATGATGAGATACAACATAACCGAGGACATTAATATTGTAGTCTAAAAATTTAATGTAGGTGAAAAGAAATGATTACAAAAGAAGGTTTTTGAGAAAAAAATATTTAATAAATAAAGATATGAATTCTTTAGTAATGTATCCTCATGATCAATGGGATCCATGTTTTTTGATGAATAAACAACAACACAGTTCTGATTTGTTGTAATTTTTATAAGAGATATCATGATTCAGAGGACAGTAATGGTGTTGTGAAATTTTTAGACACAGAGCTTATTAATGTTGGTAAAACATGAATCTACCTAGTAATAGACATTAATTAATTGGGATAATGTATACAAAATAATATCCAATGTTCATAAAATATTATATGAAATCAAAAAAAGAAACCATTGAATATTAATAAAGATGAGTATGTGAATATTTTTGAGTATATTAAGAATGTGGAGAGAAACATACATTCTTAATCCAAAAATAAAGAGTTATTGGTTATTTGTATAGAACAAGTTAATATAGAAATAATGTTATAAGAATCACAAAAATCCACTTAAGAAAATAAAATGAAAAATGTTTATAAAGATACGAGAAAATTTAGTAAAAATATTTCAAAAAAGTGTACATTGAAATTTAAAAAAAACATTAAAGAGATGTGGTAAATAAGGTTATGTCACTAAAAATTATATTACTATTCTTTGGTAAAAAAGGGAAGTTAGGAATGAGTTTTTATAAACACATTACAATAAAGAGGTTCCAAAATGAAAAATATTATGACAGCATTATCATAAATATCCATAGTTGAAAAGAAACATCTTACAAAATTTGATAAGGATGCAGAAAATAAGTAAAATACATTGAATGAAAAATCCATGAAATGGATTCTAAATTCAAAAATTAGATAATCTCTCATTCCGATCATTGTTTTTTAAAATATAGTTGTTTCCTCCTTGTTCCCAAAAAATTTCTATATTTGTACTATCTTCTAATAAATTTTAGTGTTTTAAATATGAAATATGACTTTAGTCTTGGACTATTCTTTCAAAAAAATAATGAGATTAATAAAACTTTGACATGAAATTAGAGTTTACATATGTGAACATTATGATACATTTTTTCTGAAATTGGTGTAGTTTAAATTTACCTTGAATATATTCATTTTGTAATCTCCCAAAAAATAAATCTATTAATGGAATAATGAATATTTATTACTAAAAGGTAATTTTATGGAATTCATTGATAACCATGATTATAAATTATTGTTTTCTATATATGGTTTTCCCATGTATATTGAGAGTTGTTTAGTTAAAGGTATTTTGTTAATAAATGAGATAGAATATATTGAGGGGAGAGAGACAAGGAATATGGTACGAAATGAAATGAAGACGTTGAGATGAAAATGTATTAAAATATACAAATACCACTTACAGTTTTGAGGAGGTTCAACGTAAGTATTGATCTTGGTATTGAAAACACACACAAAAGGAGAAATTTTTGGACCCTAGTTGAGTTTTGGTGTGTTTTTTGTAAATCTATCATTATGATGATCATGCTTAAAGAATAAACTATGATTGAAAAGTTAATAGAAATATGGATTGAAGATGGTTGCCAGTAATTATGTAAAATCAGATCTCGAATCATAAGGATGATAGACAGATCTAGGAAGAGAAAATTCAAAATCATCTGTATCAGATATAGACATTAGAATGTGTCATCATATCAAATAATCATAATGAGACATTGGTGACATGTCCTAAATCATATATGTTCTGGACCAATAGTGGCGATTTTAATAAGAAAGTTTTTTTAGAGTCAAGATGAATCTAATATAATACTAATGAAGAATTGGTGTTTTTTATTTAACATAAATCATATGTAAGTTGTGAATCAAATGATATAATATTTATGAATAAAAATGTGTTTAAGGAAAAAGTTTGGATAAAATATGAGTAATGAAATGATGTATATGAGGAACATGAAGAAAAACATGTTTCTAAGCTTAAGGAATAGAAAATTTATTTTAGATTTTTGTACAGATATTTTTTTACTGGTCAAATCATACTATGATTTTCATACTGAGATTTTCATACTGATAAAATTGTTCTGATGATTTTTCATTGAGAAACATGGACTGATGAAATCATAATGAACAATTTGTACTGACAAAATCATTTTTAATAAATTATGTTAAACAAATCGTAATGGGATTTCTTAATGAAACAATTATACTGTGATTTTTAAAGAAAAAATCATAATGTTTTTTTATAATGAAAAAATTATACTTTAGCTTCTTCAAAAAAATCTAACTGGGAAATCCTAGTGGAAAATTAAAAACATTGAATGATTTGAAAAGGAATTGAATGTATTAATGGGAGATCTAATATTAATTTTGAATTGAAGATTCCGAATATTTCATTAGTGGGAAAGGTTTTCAGCACCCCACTTAAATCATTTTTGAGGTCCTTATAAAATCAGAGCTATGTTCATTTGTAAATATGAATCAAGACTATTCAAGAAACAAGAGCTCCACAAATTGTGGAACCAGTATTGAGTACCAAAAAAACTTTTTGTTTCAGGTTGAAGCTAATGAAGGTCATTGAATTGACATTCAATAGGATCATATAAAAACATTCCTTTGGACAAAAGGAGAATTTGACCATATTATCCATCAGGGAGAAATCCATTGTATCTAGTTTTATCGCACCATGAATCCTCAGATGAAAAATTATGAGATGATGATTGAGATTATACTCAATAGATGAAGGAAGTGTAAAAGGACAATCAGACCAAATATACCATCAGAGAGAGACCATCATATTAAGGTATCTAGATCGGGAAGATCATAATGACATTGCTGAAGAATAGTTATGGAATAATTTTCATGAAGAAGATTCAAGACTAATAGTTTCCTTACTGAATTTTTGGCATTCATGAAGGTTGTGTAGGTTCCAGTAGTAGCAGAAGTGCATTGGTGGATGTACCGAACATTAATTTATCCATTAACAATAATCATTCTGAGATTGGTCATTATAAAAAATTGTCCATTCATTGGAAAAGAACGATGAATGAAAAAAGTGAAGGGAGTCCCAGACCCATAGAGAGTATCATCATATGTTGGATATAATTAATTTAATAAAAATTCATGAATTGCCTTGATGTAATTCAATCTCTATTGATGTTTCCAGTCATGATTCGATGACATCCGTTGTAGTATCATAAAACCCAAGTGTAGGATTCCTCTAGCATTTATTCACATATGCTCTACATATTTCTAAATGTTTCCAAACATATCTTTGGATGCTAGAGTGGAAGATCCTTTGCTTGTGATGTCCACCTTTGATCACCTTCATAGCCACATGCAACATTCTCTTCTTGATTCGGTGGAAGAGGATCTCTCTTGTAGCTTGAGAGCGACTTGGAAGAAATGAATTCCCTATTTTCTTGAGAGACTTCTCTAGATCTGTTGTGAAAAGCCACCAAAAATGGATAGGCTAGTTATAATTTTATAATATTTATTTTAGTTAATTGGAATAATAAAATGAATTAAATACCCAAAAGAATATATTCATTTCATTTACTTCATAGTAAGACCTCATTTATACTAGTAATAGCTGACTATAATTATTACATGGCATGCTCCAAATGAATTACACATTATATTTTTTAATTAAATAAATATTATTATTTATCACAAATCCATAGAAAAATTAAACGGCATGTATATATTAATATACATAGCAAGTAATTTTGTTTTTTCATTTTCATTATTTCCTCCACCACATTTATTAGTCATTGTATAATAGATATTTATTTCTAAAATAAATATCACTACATTACCCAATAATAAATATATTTTTTCTACCACAATATATTCTCACAAATAAATTGTGTTGAAATAAATGCGACCAGGAATCCATGAATAATTAATAAACTAAAACAAAAAATAATCATTATTCAACTTTTTAAATTAATATTTAAATTAGATATTTAGGCACACTTCATGAGGGAACCTATAGGAATACTTCTCAGTGGAATTAGGTGGTACATACCTAATTTCCAAGGATAGAATATAGAAAAATTCCAAGGCATCGATGGAGAGAGAATTTAATGCCATAATGATGTGTCACCGCCTACAAACTCTTACCTTGTAATGTAATCCCTATGTCTCGATATCTCGAATAAATTAAGTTGTCTACTAGTGCCATCAACCCATGTGCTCGATTATTCTTTATTTAACCTCCCATAATTGAATTATCTCATTTGATACCATGTCCAAGGATTTATTTAGGATATATAAATTAAAAAAGTGCATGATATATCTACTTCTGTTATGGAAAAAAAGAGAAATATCATTTCTCACAATATATATTACTGCAGTATTACTCATGACACACACAACTTATCCTATCTTGATGAAAATAGTGTCTCATCACATTTTTCATCAATACATATATGTGCATGAGTTATAATACCCATGAATAATAATCTTAATGACTAAGGGCCGATACGTAGGTCTGTAGATAAAAACATCCAATGACATTATGAAATGTGGATTTCTTTCTTCCAATTCTCATTATCATAATATCATCCTAGATAATACTAAGGGAACACACAATGAGAAGATGCTTCAAATTTTAATGATTCCTCACCCCTAATGGCCTGTATTATTTGTGTCCCTTAAATAACATCATCTAGCCATAAAAAATATAGATTAATGAATAATGTTATTGCACTTCCAGGTTCTCATCATAGCAGGGATCTACTATGACCCTTTAATGAAACAGTTATCCTTATGAAATTATCACAAGCTTTTTCACACAAAAGAATAATCAATTTGTCATAAGTTATTTATTAATATATAAATTAAAAAGTAGTTGGTTCTAGGCCACCATGTCTAAAATATTCCCACTTGAACTAGAGCCAACTGCTAACAAAATTTGATTCTATAGCTCTCACATGATATTCAAGCTTCTGTTGAGATAAGAATTCTGTCATGGGGTCCACCACATTATCTTCCGTGGAGACTCCACTCACTTAAAATCACAACATTGAAAGAAATACCTCAAGAGGTAATAAATTTATAGAATGTGTTTTTTTTACGCTGATGTGACCCTGGTTCTTTTGCAAGATCCACCACAACATTATTTTCACAATTCAATGTGATAGGATCTTTACTTATAGGAAACACATTATGATCCGAGACAATGTTCCAAATCCAGGAAGCTTCCTTGGCTACATTAGAAGCTAATATATATTCAGAATAAACTGTAGAATTAGTGACAAAATGTTTCTCTGAACTCTTCCAGCTCACAACACCTCCGTTGAGACAATTAACATATCCTGATTGTGACTTCAGATCATTCTAATATTTTTGAAATCCAGCATCATCATACCCATTGATGATAAGCTCCTTATCCACTCCATACACTGAGGACATATCCTTAGTTCTTCTCAGATACATAAGGATAGTCTTAATAGCAGTCCAATGTCGTTATCCTGGATTTTCTTGGTATCTTACAACCATGATCAGTGCATAGGAAAAATCAAGCCTGGAACATAACATGGCATACATGACGGATCCTACAGCTAAATCATATGAGATCATACTCATACTATCATTTTCCTGTTCTGTCTGAGGAAACATTATCTTAGAAAGATGTAGGGTCTGTGACACTAGAACCAATCCCCTCTCGGATTGTTCCATACTAAATCTCGTTAGTATCTGGTCAATGTATGTATATTGACATAGTCCAAGAATACTCTTTGATCTATCACGAATGATCTTGATCCCTATAATGTATGATACTTCACCTATGTCCTTCATGGAAAAACACTTTTTTAAACAGTCCCTAACTAACTATAATAATTCTATATTGGTTCCAATAAGTAATATGTCGTCAAAATATACTAATAGGATAAACAATGCATTCCCATTAAACCACATATTAACACATGCCTCACATTTGTTCTTAATGAAACCAAATTCCTTTATGGCATTATCCAATCGAATGTTCCATGACCTGGATTCTTGAATTAATCCATAAATGGATTTATACTACTTCCAAACCCATTTGGATTCACCTCGTATCACAAACCCTTTCGGTTGTGTCATATAGACAACATCTTGAAGTTTCCTGTTAAGGAATGTTGTTTTGACATATAGCTCCCAAATCTCACAGTCTTGGTAAGCTACTATGTCAAGTATGATTCATATTGATTCAAATATGGAAACTAGATAGAAGGCTTCATCATATTCAATTCCCTGATGGTGTTTGAATCATTTAGCCACCAGCCTTTCATTATATGTGAAAAATTGACCTTCAATGTCCAAATATCTCTTGAATACCCATTTTCACACAACATTCTTTACATAAATTGGTTCTTCAAGGAGATACCAGACATGGTTCTGATACATGAAATAAATATTATAATTCATAGCTTCTAGCCATCTTTCATCTCCTGAGCATTCTATTGTTTCCATGGAAGAGAGAGGTTCATCATTGTACAACAATATTGATTCACCATGCTCAGTGACTAAGAAACAAAATCTCTCTTGTTCGATGACCTCTTGTGAGCTCCTACGCAGTACCTGTGTTTCTGGAAACTCTTTAACGGGGACCTATGGAAATATTTCGTGAAAAAACTATTTTGGATCATGACAATCGACATCGTCCAAGTCAATCTTTCTCCCACTATCCTTTTTTAGGATAATATCCCACTCCAGAAATATGTCTTTTCTAGAGACAATCACTTTCTTGTTTGAAGGGTTATATAGATAATATAATTGTTTCCTTGGGATGTCCTATAAATACATTCCTCATCCACTAAGGTTCTAGTTTGTTGCTTGAGAAGTCCATAAAAACACCTCGCAACCCCATACATGTGTGTTCAAAAAATGGGTTTATTTATATTCCCTAACTCAGAGGGAATTCCTTTTTCCACCTTAGTTGGTACTCAGTGTAATGTGTATGATGTAGTTAGTATTTCATATCCCCAAAAGGATAATAGAATATCTTTATGGATCATCATAGACCTCTCCATTTACAACATGGTTCAGTCCCACCTTTCACTAACACGAATCTACTATGGTGTATAAGGAGGGGTGATCTGAGATTGAATCCTAAACACCCATAGATGATCAATGAACTCTTGGGTTAAATATTCTCCACCTCGATCCGATCAAAATTTCTTTATCATATTATGTAGTTGATTCTCAATTACATTCTTGAATTCCTTAAACTTCACTAAGGACTCTGAATTATACCTCATTATGTTGACATAGACATATCCACTAAAATCATCTGTAAAAGTAATTACGTTAGAATATACACCTCCCACATCAACTGTAAATTGTCCACACACATTAGTGTGCACCAATCCTAGAAGCACTGGGTCCCTTTCACTATATCCAAAAAGACTCGGCTTGTTCATTTTACCTTATAAATAGTCATGCCATCTATCAAGTGGTTTTAGCTCAGTAGAGTCTAAATAACTATCATGGTAGATCTTTTTCAAGTGTTTCTCATTTACATGACTGAGATAGTGATGCCACAAATGAGTTATGTATGACTCATGTATGTTTTTTTTCATTATGGATTTCCAACACATGGTTTTTTTAATTTAATACATTCAAAACGTTATTTAAATGTTTCATAACATAACATACATTGATCTTATAAAATAAAAAACCCATATTTCCAATCGTGAAAATAAATCCATCTATATCAAAGCATGATATAGAAATAATATTCTTGGTAACACTAGGCACACAATAACAGTTATTTAAAAACAAAATCTTCCCAATTGGAAATGATAGATATTAATCTCCAATGACCAATTTATCCACCCTCATGCCATTGGCAGCTAGAAGATCCACCTCTTCTCTAGAAATAATTCTAAATCAACTTGTTTCATGTATTTGAATACAGATGTGATCCCAAAAAGAATTATCTAATACCCAAAGCAATGAAATTGAAATATTTCACTTGATAAAGAATGCACCATTAGAATCTCTATGATTCTGAGTGTAGTTTCACTTCCAGTGGACTGGATTGCCACATGCAAAAAATGTTGTCTCTCGTTTCTTTCCCTGCCTCTGGAGCATCCCCTTCTTGGAGGGATGTGGCTCAGAGGATTTAGACCATTTATGAATCCTTGGATCCTTTGAATTTTCCATCCATTTCCTATTCACCATATGGACTGAATGTTTGTCACACCCCATTTCCTTATCTACTTGGATAAATATTATCATAATTTCTAATAGAATCTTCTAATTGTTTCTCATTTTTTATTAGACAATAAAGCATGATATGGACTTGGGTAGTGATGATAGGATGAGATCTGTACATAAATTATCAAAGAACGTATGCCCTAATATGTCCAGACATTCAACGTAGAAGATAATCTTGACTAAATGAGGGAAAAATAGTATAAAATATCTTTAAATAGTGTAAATCCAAGCATTTGAGATATCATATCTCTCCTGTTTAGCCTTCTCTTGACAGAGATCTTTATGGTGAGACATCGTGCAATACGTGTCCATGTTTTCATGTTCTATCAAGAGCTCATTAGACATAGATGATAGCATGAAACATTGAAAATATATGGAATCATCTACATGTTTCATATAGGTAGTTAGTTCTTCATCACCGACCTGTTTTCCAGGTGCAACCAGAATAGAATCCTCTAGGATGTACAATTTCCTGTCGTTGCGAAGGATGACACGTAAATGCCTCTTATATTCCACAAAATTGGATCCAATGAGAAGGTTTTATTTCTCATGTATGGTTCAAAATGATATTTTCGAAGTCGTTTTTCATTCTATTTCTAAAACATATTATAATTATGGATTTAGTACCTTTTCATTATGAAACTAAGAAAAAAATAATTTAATACTTATTAGTCTCCTTATTTTTATGAAATCTAATTTCCCTTACCATTGACATCAGAATATTCTATTTCCTGAATATTATAGATGAAAGGATCGATATTTTCATTTTCATTACTGAAAATATGGTTGGAAAAGAAATTTCAATGGTTATAGTTCATCATTGAAAATGCAATCTATATTAACTTGTAGCTCCTTGATCTACTGAGTGAACTCCCCAATCCTGAAATCCAGTTATTTTAGATTTCCCCAACCATTGATTCTTGGCCACACCACATTCTGATATGGAAGACAACCCTTGATGTGAACCATGTCATGTCTACCCAAAATCATGAATTAGAATTCCTAGATAATTAAAAGCACCCCAAATAGGGTTGGCCAAGAAATTTGAACCATGTTTCCATACTAACCATGTTATAGAGAGGCTATACCGACTTAATATTTTATGTGAAACGTTTTTTCCTTATAAGTAAATTTACATTTTATTATCATTCATTACATTCTTTTTAATATTAAGTGGGATATACTAAAGTGATTAACAATGTCTAAGATAATATTTACACATAAGCTGGTCTAATTTTAGTTTCATCTTGCATTATTGTTTAATTCATTAATTTTGTGATCATGAAAACACACCCACAATAAATAAACCATCCAACTATTAGAAATAATTTAAATGGTATGATCATGATTTTGTTATATTGTTTAGTTTATATAGCGATTGATAAACTTACCCCATACCTATGGGAGAAGCACCTTGAACCTTTTGTGTTCATGTTTACAGCTTTCCACCTATCCACCTTTGTATCCCCTTGGATTGGTTTCATCTTGGTTTTTAACTTGAGTTGCCACGACTATCTTGGGAGCTCCATCTATTACATATGATTTTATCTCACTCACTTGTGAGGTGTAAAATGGTGTTTTTCATAAATGAAACCATAGGCACACAAGCCCTACATGTTAATGAGTAGAAGGCTCGCAGGAAAACAAACTTATTTAAAATAAATAAATTAAATGAAACCATTCACATAAAATGGTCTTGGTCTAACTCATTATTATCTATACATGCAATGATATTTACACATAAATAAAACTAGCATTTAATTCATTAATCATTATTTTTAAGATAAATCACACCCAAATCAATTAATTTCGTTTAAATAATCAATCCTTTTATCCTTTAACATTTTATTTTTGAATTTCATTAAGATTCTCATCCATCATAATTAAAAAAAATTATTAAAAATTATCATTGTACGTAACTTGTACCCTGGATTCAACTTGATGAATTATCATTTATATCTCCCCAATGAGTATAAATTAACATTACACAAATGTTAAATTAAACACACACACATGAAAAGATATATATATATATATATATATGTTTATATATATAACACTTATCATGTGGTGTGCATCATCATTACGCATGCACTATGGTACACATACCAAGGGTTTGTATAATATGATAATAAATTTTAATAAATCTGCATAATTTGGATGGCTACATGGTGAGTTGTTCCAACTACATGGCATGTACTGTTGTTCATCATCCATCCTAAGTACACACCAGTAGACATGGAGTTTAGATATACATTGAAAATCATCAGAGTACACAGCGTGTTCAGTGGGAAACACCCCATGAAGTTTCCGTGTTACACGGTTTCAACCCAAGAAATCCAGGTTCGGGGTACACTGTCCAACCCTAACCCAATGTTTCTACACGCTGTGTTCAGTGGGCCACACGATGTGTAATCCGAAAACCATGTTCCGCCTATTCCTTGTCAAAATTTTAGAGTATAAAATACTTAGATAGAATCAAATAGAACAACCAGGTTTGGTGGACCGTCCCGGTGCAGGGAATATATACTATGCAGAGTGTATAGGGAATACAAGACATCTGTTCTGGTGTCGTATGACCAAGAAGCTTGGGCACCTCCAGATGAGATCCTCTATTTTATTTTAATCAAAATTAAATGAAAAAATCATTTATGTGAGGTGAAAGAGAAATGAAATAGAAATAATTGATCTTGGGATTTATATTTATAGAACAATTTACATTAAATGTAACAAATAAATTATTAAATGAATAAATCACCAATTAAAAACAAAATAATTATAATCAATGAAATGCCCATTTGATACCTGTTGTAGGTTACAAGAAGAACGGTAGTACATTGGTGGGTGTAAAATACTTTAATATTTCTATTAAAAACAATCAATCTGAGATCCGTCATGATAATTAAATACCGAATAATTGTAATAGAACAATGAATGAATATTAAGAATGGATTCCAAGAGATGATCATCATATTATGGTTATTATTAATTTAATTTAAATACAAGAATTAATTTTATATAATTATCTATGTATGTATGTTTCTATCTTGATCTGATGTGATCGGTCATTGAATCATAGAAT
Source organism: Viscum album (assembly GCA_963277665.1). Lineage (NCBI taxonomy): Eukaryota > Viridiplantae > Streptophyta > Magnoliopsida > Santalales > Viscaceae > Viscum > Viscum album. The sequence goes on from OY728119.1 coordinate 652,683,846, forward strand.
ACAAGTGTAGTATTCCTCTAGCGATGACCCACACATGCTTTACGTATCACTAGATGTGGCTCAAGGGATTTTAGGGTTCTAGTGAGGAAGATCCTTCTCATGCGATGTCCACCATCAATCACCTTGATATCTGCTTGCAGAGGGGTCTCTTTGATCAGGTGGAGGAGGATCTCTCTCATACCTAGAGAGCGTTCTTAGAAGAAAATATTTATCTTTTGTCTTGAGAGAATAATATAGATCCATTGTGGAAAACCAAAAAAATGTATAGGATAATGATAATTATTTAATTGGGATTATAACTACATGGAATAATAAAATGAATTGATTTTTAGAAATATTTTATTCATTTAATTTAATTTTTAGTAAGACCCCATGTCTAATAAAAATAATTTCTTATTTTTATTACATGGAATGTGCCCAATGAATTGCTCCTAATATTATTTAAGTAAATAATTAATTTTATTTCTCAAAAATCCCAAGAAAAATTATATGACGTGTATATATTAATAAACATTCCATGTAATTTTTTTTTAATTTTCTATATTTTATCCCCCACATTTATTAGGCATTGAATAATATCTATTTATTTATAAAATAAATATCACTACATTACTTGCTAATAAATATATTATTTTTCCAATAATATTTTCTCGCAAATAACTTGTTTCGAAATAAATACGATCATGTATCTTTGAATAATTCATAAACCACAATTTGGAATAATCATTATTCAACTTGATAACTTAATATTTTAATGATATACTAGGAAACGCTTAATGTGTGACCCTCTAGGCTTCATTCTTGATGGAAGTTGGGGAAGCCTACCTAAAGTCCAATGTTATCATAGAGAAACACACCAAGTCACCCATAGAGAAATAATTCAACACCACAATAATGTTTCACCTATTATGAATGATTACCATGTAATGTAATCCCTTTATCTCAATTTCTTGAATCAATGGGCTTCATGATAGTTCAATCTAACCTTGTGCTTGATTATTTTTTCTTTAACTTCCTAGAATTGGACTCACCCATTCTTTACCATGGACATTGATTTACTTAGGCTATATCAATTTTATAAAAGGGCCTCAGATATCTACTTCTTTTATGGAACATAAGGGACAAATATATTCTCACATTATCTATTAATGCGGTTTTAATCTTGATGCATCCAACATATCCTACCTCACTGTGAACATCGTGTCATCAAATGTTTTTTCAATACATATTAGTGCGTGATTTGTAATATACATTAAGAATAATCTTCAAGTCTAAGGTCCAATACAAACATCCAAAGATAGTAACATCCAATGACAGTAGGAAATGCGGATTTCATGTTGGTGGGTCTCGTTCTCATAATATCCTCATGGACATTTCCAAGGGCACACACCTATATAAGGTTTCTCAATGTGATATGAGTCCTGACCCCTAAATTCTTGTTTTATTTTTGTCCATCAAATAATATATTCTATCCAGAGAACTTATTTTTTCATGAACATTGTTATGGCACTTTGGGTTCTCATTATAGCAAGTATCCACTGTGACCCTTTAATGTAATAGATATACATAGGAAATTATAACATGCATTGTCATGTATAAGAACAATAAACATGTGATAATGTATTAATTAATGAATAAAGTACAAAGTAATTGGTTCTAGGTGACCAAATCCATTAGGATGTATGTAGGTAATGATTCATTCATCATACTTGTGGTGGAAGTGATGACTTTCAAAAGTGAATAAGAAAATAAGAGGAAAGAGAAGTTTGAAGATGTAGATTATTTCTAGTGGATGAAAAGTTCTTTTTTGGGAAGTGGATATGGGAATTTATAGTGGGGGTGGGGGGGTAACCAACTGTAGCACGAAATTTTCTACATTGATTATATATTTTTTCTTTTCATGTGACTTTGTTTTCCAAAAAGAATATTGGAAAAGAATCCATGTTGGTGGAAATATCCTACAGGTAAAGGACTTGTCCATTGTACCAAATCTTTTAAATATTGTGTGTTTCCTTATATTTATATTTTTGTATACTGATTGTGTGGTTGTAATTAATATTTGAGTGGATCATAATTGTAAAAGGTTTCCGAGGCAACTAATTTTTATTATTATTATTTAAGAAACATTATTATAAAAGAAAAAAGGGTCCATTGATTGACCCCCACCCCCAACTCACTAATTTAGATCTTAATTGGGGACAAAATTATTCATGTATATGAAAAAATATCCTGAAACTAAAAATATTATCCTAGTACCTTTGATTTTGATGAATCAGATAGTCCCTTAGTTCATCATCAATTTTTTGCATTCTGATTTTTAACATTATATTGATCTCATTAACTATCACTATCCATTGTAACTTGATGGTTATATTTCTATTTCAGGTATATGATTTCATTTCCCACTTTTATTCTCTAATGTTTAAATCTATTTATGACTTACTATTACAAAACTATTACGGTTATAATAGTCTTTTTTAATTGATAATTTAGTGGTAATTTTTATTATGAGGGTTTATGTGAAAGGATGTATAATGTATTAAATCATTGTAAACCCAAAATATTTTTTGGTCGATGTTAATTTAAAGGGGAGGTATAATGTTTCACCAAGTGATTTTGTGATGTTGTTTTTCTAATTAAATTAATAATTCTGATATATTGCATTTAACATAAGACTATATATAATATTATATATATATATATATAATATCAATAATTTTGCTATGTCTAATGTGAAAAAATAATTATATATTTCAATACAGGCAACACTTATATTAGTTTGTGGAACACAAACACGGAGTTAGATAGTGTTACATGCAAGACCAGGTTTTATCACTTTTTAAAGGTTAACATATTATAAAAATAAATTTTGAAACATTTATTAATTTTATTTTAAAAAATAATAATTTATGAATTCAGAATGATGAAATTATCTTACGTTGAATGTTTTGTAATTTTCTATGAAAATTCTTATTTTTGATAAATAGTGAAAACTAACACGTTTTAGTTTAAAATATCATTTTCATTAAAATACGTATTAATATTAAATTATATTTTAAAATGTTTATAAAGTTATAATAGATAAATAATTTACATATTATCCCAATTTAGTTCATTAGAAATTTTTTATTTTGAAATTACATTTAACACTTATTGAACTTTTGAATGCATTTACATTAAAACACCACTTTCTCGCCATGCTTGTCGAATTAGAAGTAAATGTAATTTTCCCACATTGGTGATTTGATTTTTAAAAAACAAACATACATGGTTGTAATCAGTTTAATTCTTGTGGTTTTATTAGGCCAATTTAATTTTTTTACCGAAAAAGATTAGTGAGTGTTATTAAAATTAATTATTTTTATTAAAGTGAAATTATTCTCAACAAAAGACAAATGATTAAAAATAAGTTCCAAAATGTCCTTGAAAAAGTAAAAAATCCATTGGTTGAAAATAGTTCAGCCACATGCCCTATTGGTTAGAATTTCATTTATCATTGGGATATTATTAATTGGATGTTCCGTACTTAAAATGTTATGGAATATGGAAAAGTGTAACTTTTAATACCTTTAATATTTATAAAACTATAAGACCTGTAAAAATCAATATTTTTAGTTATACATATCCTTTCAAAAGATAAACGGATTATTTTTGTTTTTATTAATTTTCATTAAGTTTTATAGATGACTTAGTTTCATAAAATGCTTATGAAATACTAGTATAGCTATTATTTATTTAATAATTGACTAAAAAATGAAAATATATTAATTTAACGTGAGATAAAATGATTGAATATTTGTCTTCAATTTTTCATAGATGAATATTTCATGTTAAATATCTGTAAACATAATATATTTAAATTCAAATATTGTTTTGATATTTTAATATTATAATTAAATAAATAATTTCAAAATTAACATCAATTTTATTTTACAGTAAATTTTATTTTATTAAATAATTTAAAATAAATAAAAACCTATATTCTGACATGTAATTTTTATGTGTTAATAAATATTAAATATTTTAAAGTAATTTCCAAATTATATTTCATAATTAATATATTTACACATGGATAGTAAAAACATTGTTAGTATGTTCTGTGTTTTATCTACATTTTGGTGAGTCATATGCCGTAAATTTAAAATTAAATTAAAAACCAAATGGTATTTTGAAAGAAATATAAAATCATATTATTAATTCATTGTACGTATATTTTATAATAACTTCCAATTTAGTTTATTCATAACTTTTATATTACATAGGTTATAATGTTAAATGGTTAAATAAACACCACGATGATAAAATTGGGGAATCATTGAAGTTAAGGAACCAAATTTATATAATTTACATATTTAAATATATTATAGGTTTCACTTGACCATGATATAACATAAAACCCTTATTTGTTTATTTTTTAGGCACATTAGCATATATGATATATTTTTTATTTCTTTAATATTTTACATTTAATTTTCAGCATATATCAATAATATTTATATTTTTCATATAAATATGATAATATCATTTGAGGAAGTGTGCACTAACCCCATCTCAAAGTGATGCGATTCATTCACTCACTACATAGAATATATTAAGCATGTGATTAGTAAAATAATATAATTTTTATGGAAAATATTGATACATTAATTATATTATATACATATATAAATATATTTCGTTTATTTTCTTACTATCAATTCTACATTAAAATTAAATCATCATGCATGCGTACGTACAATGTACCCACACCATTAACATTGTATTCATTTTCATTATTATATATTGTTATATTATTATAATAAAAATAAACAAAATATAATTTATACTTATATCTTGGATGAAATTATTAAATCATGAAATAGGTATAAGGAAAAATGATATAAAAAATTAATACACATGCGAAAAAGAAATAGAATATCACACGAAGCGTAACATTAACATGAAATTGTTAGAAAAAGTGTAATATAATGTTATTATAATTCCATATATGATATTTGATATAAGAATATGGTTGTTAATGAATTATAATAAATTTATATTTAATATATGTAAGGTTTGAAAATTCATGATGAGAGTCAAACTAGAGGCTAATGGAAATTCATCTTAATTTTTATATATTTGAGATATATTCCATATTCCCACTCTTTATTTTTTGTGGTTTATATACATCCCATTAATGTATAATATGATTATTTTTCTTAAATTTATGGGTATTTGTATATATATATATATATATTCTATTATCAATCTCATATGGTGGGTATTCATCAAAAGTTAACATATCTGTAATATTTTTTTTTTCTCAATTTCTTTTCATTCAGACTCGTTTTTTTATTTCCACATAAATTCATTTTTGAGGATTATATACATTCATTTTATACATTATATTATAAATAACCTTATTTTCATGATAATTTAATCATCATATGATTTCATTTACATGAATGAAGTGTTTGGCCCAAGGATTCCAGGTGGTATAATTTTAGTGAAACAATCTCATCGTTTATCGGGATTGTTTATGATTCATCTTTTGATGATGAAATTTTATTTTCCACCTCTAAAAATAACTCATGAGGTAAATTTTAGTTTATTTATTGAAGATATATCCCTTAATTTGTATCATATTTTCATTCTTTATTACTTCAGGTAATTTATAAAATGATGTTAAGAAACTTTTTACCGTATTTCTCTCTTCTATCGAAAATCATTTTTATTTAAATAATATAGATTAAAAAATAAATGTTTTAAATTTATCAGTGAATAGAATTATTAAAGGAAAATTAATTTTAAACTATTTTATGATTTCTAATTTATTATTTATAAAATGTCAATTATATTTTGAATGAAATGGTTTTAAATACTTTGTCAAGCATTCCTTATAAAATTTTAACGTGATTCCAATGAAATAGTTATCAAAATGTTTTCAAGAAGTATTTATTAGTTTGAAAAGTTATTTTCAAATTATTGGTTTTTAATTTTTTTTAAATATTTCATTATATGTTATAAATGTGTTATCAAAGAAATGTTTTTTGGAATGTTTTAAATGCTAATTTATATTTTTTCAAGGAAAATGGTTTTCAAATTTTTTTTCTCATTTCTTTTATATGTTTTCAAGTAAAATGGATTTAGAAACATTTTCAAGATACCTTTATTTGTTTTAAATGAAATGTTTTTCCAAATATGTTTTCAAAACATTAAATATATGTTTTCAATTTTATTTTTGAGAAAATTGTTTTTAATTGTTTTTTTTTGTGTTCTAATGACTTCCTTGAAGTAGAAATGATGTTTCCTTGAGAAATGGTATCAAAATACATTTAAAAAATATTTTCCATCTTTGATGAAATACATTGATGTACTCATGTATTTTTTTTTGAATTTATTCAACAGTTCCATTCATATTATTTATATTAATTGTTTATTTATTTTATGTCATGATGTTTATTAAAACCATTTATATTTCATGTATTATATGTTTTTCAATAATAGATATCATTAATGGGATATATTTTTATGAGACCCCATAATTTTTCAGGTAAATATTTAATTAAATGATTATTAATCCTATCTATTTTATATAGGTTATGATGTGATGAAATGATAATGATACTCATTTCATTTATTGAGTTTTCATTTGATGTCTCTTAAACACATTTATTTTCATGGGTTATGATATGATAAATGTATTGTTGAGCATGTATGTAATATTTTATTATGTAATGGGGGGACCTTTATCTATCTCCAATACATTGGGAACACATGTTTTAGGAGGCCAAAGTGTACATGGATGGGAATCCCGAGCCCGAAATAATAGGGTATACTAGAGGGCATCCCATCCCTAATACAAGAGAGTAAATAGAGGATATCCCAAGCCTTAAATATGTGGTTATATAGTAAGAAATACCAATCCCTAAAACATGAGGATTCATAAGAGGTAATCCCATGAACAAAGATTGTATAAAGGTGATTATCCCTATCCTAACATGTTATAAAGGCATTTGTCAAAATCCTTGAAATATTGTATCTATATGTTTATGTGTATACCAGAATCCCACATCTTATTCATATGATATAATTACATTACATTTTTTCTTTATTTCCTTATGATTTATATATTATTAATATACAAGATTTATTCCATCATTCATGTTTATGATCTTATGATATGAAGGGTACGATCTTATAAATTTATGATCCCTTTATCACGACCTTATGCTTCTAGTTATGCCTACATGTCACCATTGATTACCCAAATTGAGCATATAATATTATCCCAACATACGTTTCATTAACCATGTTATGAAGATATGTATTATGATTTTTGTGTCTAATTATTATTCTAGTCAAAAAGTAACAAGTACGAGACAATGTACCTCATTTATGTACCAATTTTTACATTTCCATGTATCCGATGGAAATAAACTAATATGGTATTTTAGAGTTTTTTTTAATGTATTATGTATTCCACATAATTGATTTAATTTTTATGTATATTAAGATACAGAAAATATATGCTACATCATATTTAAGACACTTTTTGTTATGACATGGAAAATGATGTTGTAGTCCATGTTAGAAAATCGATCTCTCACCTGAGAGATAGTGCCTCCAAAATATTAGAGTGTGGAACACTCATTCTAGATCAAATTCATGTGTAGGTTTGTTCCCCAAATGAGGTTGTAGATAATAATACACTTAAGTGACTACCAGCTCTCTTTCCATTAGGAACAATCCTAGACAAATTTCAGACGCATCATAGTACACTGCATAACCATTCCCAAGAACAGGGAGTTTCAGTAATTGAGCTATCATAATTTTTATCTTTATTTCATGGAACAACACTTCACATTATTCCAACCACTGTAACACATCACCCTTCTTTTTCAACACTATCATGGGTGCTGATAAATAAGAGTAATCTTGGTGAAATTGTCAATAATATCTTTATATTCCAAAAAATAACACAATCAAAAATACATTTTTGGTATATGTTTAAGACATGACTACTTCATATTTTTATCTATCTAGACATATACGAGTCTCAGACACCACATTTCCTGAAAACAACACTTCTATAAGTAACATTTCATCATCATGGAATAAATCGTGGGTGCTAAAATAATATTTATTTATATCACTATGTTCCTAGAATTTTTCTCTTGAGTAATATAGTAGATAGGGATATTATAAATGGATGTAATGAATAATAAATCTAGGTATTTATGGAAGGTCTTTCTGATGAGGATAATGAACATTGTCGTCGTGTTCGCAGCAAGAATGACACTAACATGTACTCATATATCCAGTACCTACATTGAAAAGTTGACATTGTATTTTTATCCACTATAAATCACAACTGATGAAACCCCAATAAAAAATTAATATTGGAGAACCACTAAGGTCCCTAAAATTGATTGAAAAGATCATTGATCCTGGGATTTGGATTTCGGTTATTTTTCATCACATGGTATATAATCTAGTATTCAAGAATATTTGAATACTAATACCCACATTCAAAGAGAGAAAAAATGGTTCACCCCTGGTGAATTAATAAGTTTTAAAATCCTATCCGTGAGTTATTCCTTGATATTCTTCATCCCATTTAGAGTCAAATGATATGGGGTATAAAAATGAATTTTCTCCCCATAATTGATCAATATATATTGAACCTATTATTCCTTCAATGACTAAATTAGGTCAATTTTTCTCAAAAACATTTCGACCCAATCAATATTATCCTAAGGATATTCATTTCTTATGGAGAATAACATATGATAGAGTTAAAAATATGGTAAATTCGACCATAGTTCTGATGTACTATTATTTTACTATGAATTAATCTAAAAGCATATGAATGAAAAAAACATAATTACTAAACCATGTTCTATTTGTTAGAGCTTTATTTACTATATTATAATACATATTATGTGCTAATGTAGTCCCATAATCTATTATATATGTATTCCAGTTATCTTCCCATGTATTCCCACAAGACAATGTAACTCAGACATCTTCTGTAAGAAAATATAAAACACTTTATAAAATATATTGATTTGTTAGGATATGTAGTCTTCAGTCTATGGGATCACTCATGGTTTTATCTTAACTAGTATATTGGATAACATAAGGTTCTATTATGAGTTTACCCATAACATAATGTATAACCCTTAGAACTAAACCTTTTTTCCTTACATGCACTTTAGTCATATACATCACTTATATGATAACCAATATTATTCTTAGTTCAGCTAATCAATTATAGTAATGATATATCACAACATCATGGATAGATATATACTGAAAAGTATATACAATAATTAATAGCATACAATATTGAAGGAATTTAATTATAAAATACATTTAGCACAACAATAAGTATATATATAGAATGTTAATATACATACCTTCAATTGATGAATGTACGTACATAAATATAATAAGTCAAATATCAAATTCATGTGAATCACCCAATGAGAGTTGAACCAATATTATAATAACAACATAAATTTAAGAATTTTTAGAAACTCATAGGTCCTCATTAATGGGTTGGATATGCACTATCATAGTTTCCTTGTATGAGTTTCCATCATATCTCAAGTTCATCCCGTCTCATCACATTGAAAAGAGATAAATTTTTGGGAATAATAATTCTTTTTTAAGGATTTGTAAAATCTTCTCTCGAACCACCGGGTCCAAAAATGAATACCACATCCCAATATGTTATATGGTATTGAATAGAAACTATGGTCTATGATTGATTGGGGAAGATGTTACCCTCTGTATCATGTAAGGAAGTATGATAATAAATAACTATCATCACAGGATAAAAAATAATCAGCATAAAATGGAAAAAATATTGTCCAAGTGGTAAATAAATAAGGTCTCCCAATGTGGAGTATTTTTCAGTGTATTGAATGTGGATTAAGAATAAATGAACTATTGAATCCTGCAGTTTCTATCCAAGTCTGATCCCACTACATCCTCCACCCACTCATTAATCCACTAAAAAGTTATTTCACTACATCTAGTCTATCCTAAAATCTATAGGCACATTTAAATTCCCCAGTATAGTTTGAGTCCTACACTCTGTAGTAAATCACTAATTCATCCTTAAACAATGGTGATAATCTATAAAATTTTATTCTAAAGTAATAATAAATTCATAATGTAATAAACATACATTCCAAAATCTTGGAGTGATGAACTTACTCATTTTCCCAAAACCCTCTATTGTATCTACTTCATATCCATCTTGCAGGATAAAAAAATTAGTTGGAAGATCCAAACAAGTCACTATATGATGTCCTCATGATGTCGTGGAGATTAGACCAGATGTCGGCTATCCCTGAAGAGAACTATGTCATGAAGATAGTTTGTAAGAGAATATATAATAATAAAATTGAACATGACATGACATGGTGAATAGAACTTGGGAAGTAATGGATGTCTAAATCACACCCTCGACACAACCCCATGGTTACATTTTACCCATGCATTCTGCTCAATTCCTTCATCGCTATTGTGATGACCCAGACCCACGAGGTCCAATCCTTTTCCAAATTCAGGATCCTAGGGTTGACGTCTTGGAGGTAGGACGTCATTTCAGCATGCGACTGATCGGCCCGACCGATCAGCCCGACCGATCGGGGTGACCGATCGGTGTCACCCAGCCTTGTCGGTTTCTTTTCTACAGTTCTTCCCATAACGCCTCTTTGGTCATTTCATTTTTTTAAAGTGGTTCAAAGCCATTTAAATTCCCATAATTAATACCCAATAAATCTTGAGGGACCTCCTCAATGGAGAATTAAATAACAATTAATTCTATCGTGTGTAACCACCCAACCGCGTGGGGAACAGCGATCCTAATTTAAAGCCATTCAAATCCCCATATCCCATAACAACATGATCATATCTATAAATTGCAATGGAATTTCTTCTTCCTTATTCCTCCTCTTTTATATCTTCCTTTCTTCTTAGTATGTTAGGAGTTTCTGTCCCTCCCCTGCGAGTTGTGCTTTTCCCTGATTCTTGGTGCATGGGGAGGAACATAGATCTTTGATCAATCAAGTAGGGTTTTCCTTCACCTCTCCTTTCTGTGTATCATGCTGGGTTGGTACTCTTTTTTCTCTGTGGGAATTGATGAAACCAAACATATTGAAGATAATTAATGGAGTTTTACAGAATGAAGGGGGGTTGTGATCGATGTTCTGCAGTATTCTTTCATGTAGATATGTGTTGTGAATTGTGTTGGCCTATGCTCACTGAAAATCATTGTCATTGGTGGTCTTTCCTTACGTAGAAATGAACCTTTTTTTCGATGATGAATAAATGACTTAACCTAGAAATTGGTTAATCACAAAAACCCAGTTGGTTTAAATAGATGTTCAATAAAACAATATTCCCTATGTGACCACCCCAGTTAACAAACAAAAAGAATAACCTAATTAATGATTTTCTTGAACCCGGATGTTTCTATACTCTTTTTGGTAGTAGGGGAATTGTTCTTTTTGTCTTCCTTTGGGACGATGTGGGTGAGGATGGGATCCTTTGATGTGGCATGGTTTTTTGTTGTGAATATGTGGTTGTGGTTACTCTGCTTATATCATGAATTGGGGTGGAATCCTCTATCATTGAGAATAGGTGGTTTCCTAGTTTTGGGGACGCGAGGCTGTGTCTCGGGGTTTTCTTTATTTCCAGTAATTCTAGGGATCTCACTTATCCCTTTTGTGAGGTTTTCAATGGTTCTAGTAAATTTAGGGATCTCACTAATCCCTTTTATTGATGAAACATTACAAGAGAACTGCCTGTGAATGCTAAAATTGTTGTTTGGATATTTCCTTATTTTTTTTGGCTTGTGGTTATTCCTGTTAGTTGCCCGGTAGTGCAGAATTGAACCTAATGGGATCACTTGAACATAAAAATAAGATTGGTTGAGTGGGTAATTAGTTTGGGAATGAGTTTTGACTTGGCCATGAGTGTCATGGATTCTTTTGTGAATGAATAGTTACAAGGGTGTTTGTACTTAGGTTTTGGAACCCCTATGTTGGGATGAGTTTTTGTTACATATACATATATTTGTAGCTTTTATGTTTCTTATTCTCACCCCACACAAGTTTAGATCTTAGTGCCCAACAACCTAGTTCATGGGGAGGGTGTTTTTTCCAACACTCCTATGAGTGGCTGGTTATCAGCTCATTTTCTGCTCCCTTTCCCGAATTGCCCAAGACTCTTGAGGAAGGCTGTGATGGTATGATGTCCATTATTATCCCAAGAATCTTCGGGTGGGGAAGTTGTGTTGGTTGTCCTAGGTATCTGGGGGAAGGTTGTTTCCAAAGTGTCTTCGGGATAAGGCCTAGGTTTCTTCGGGCGTGGCATCAGTTGTTCTGGACCAGGTGTCTTCAGGCCAGAGCATAGTTATTCTGGCCCAGCTGTGTGCGGGCAGGGTTTGGCAGTGGGACTACGGTGAGACTATGTCCCATGTGTGGGCGGATAGGGTATGGCAGTGGGACTGTGGTGAGGCTATGGCTCAGGTGTGTGCGGTTGGGGTTTGGAAGTGGGACTATGGTGAGAATTGTGGGATTGGTTCGATGCATAGGATTTATTCAATAACCAATGGGAAAGTGGTGTGGGGTACCCAAATATCGATGTGTTATTACTATACATTACATGCCTTGCGTTATTTGGGGATTGTGGCTTGCTGAGACTTGGGCGGATAGTTTTTCATTCCTTGCTAGGTGCTTTGTATTTTCTTTTCTCCCAGGGAATTAGAATGCCTCTCCACATGTGTACGAGAGTCTTTGGTTTTCCCTACTGAGTATACTTTTATGCTCACCCTACATATATGAAACTACATTTAGGTTTCCAGGAGGACTTCAGCGATCATACAGGACCGTAGTAGCTCGGACCTTGGGGCAGTTTCATTTTCCATTTTCCTTTTTCTTGGGACATTACCTTTGGAGTTTTGTGGCTTCTATCTTTTAATTTTGAATATACATATGGGGATGGTTTACTTTTGTCTTTACCTTTACTTTCATCTTCGATATTGTTGGGTTTTCTATCTTATCTCTAGATCATATAAAAATAAAAATGGGTAATTCCATCCATTTTGTGTGAGATTCTATACCCTTGGGGTTGGTCGCCACTCCGGGACCTATTGAAGGCAGGTTTCGGGTGTCATTATCTCTTCTTCAATTTTAAGAAGGAAGGGCCTGACAATCTGCTGACCCTTCCCTCATTTTGGCGAAAGTTGGTCATGACAGAATGGTATCAGAGGCGAGGATTTTGTTTGAGAGAAAGGATGTTTTTTGGAGTTAGTCATAGTGAGGATTGCGTGGGATGGTGGGGAAATAGTGTTGGGTGACCTTTGTATGTGAATTAGTCCAAGGAAGACGGTCTAGGACATGGGATTTTAGGGCCCCCATGATCTAACGCAAGGACTTCGGACCTACAAAATTACCATGTGAGGCTACACAGATTCCATGGTAGGTCCCCTAGAAAAGTTTCATGCATCATAATGTCTTTTGTTCTTATATTTCATGGGTTTATTGGGGATTCAAAATCCATAAAGGAGTCTAAGAAAATTTGAGAACAATGTTATGCACTAATCGGTCTTAGGCATTCTTTGTTTACCTTGAAGCTATGGCACCTAGGAGATGACCACGAGTCGAGAGGGTTATTGAGGCCTAAGAGGTTGACTCTGATGATTGACAGCGGGCTGACTGAGAAGAGGAGGATTACCAGTAGAAGAAGACGCTTCGTGCCTTTCAGCGGTAGACCCTCAAGAAGTATGAGAGAAGAACCTCAGACATGGAGACGAAGAGCTGGCTAGAGGAGCTAGTGATCGCTTTCGTCCTGATTCGGGCTCCAACAAAGTACTGGGATCCTCTGGCCATCATCCAGATGCATGAAGAGGAGCGTCAGTGGTGGACGCTTTATCTTGGAGAGAAGAGGGAAGTTGAGGTTGCATGGGCTGGCTTCGAGAAGGAGTTCCGGGCAGAATTCCTCTATTCCATGATGAAGTCCAAGAAAAGGCATGAGCTACTCTCCCACCATTAGGGGAGTATTCTAGTGAGAGAGTCAGGGATCAAGTTAAAGGATCTCCTTCTATTTGCTCCGGTCCACTTTCCGGATGAGGATTCTCGAGCGAGACATTTAGAGGAGGCACTCCGACCTTCTCTTAAGTACGTTGTTACCGCCTTTAAACTACCAACATACTAAGAGGTGAAGAAGAAGGTTGAAGTGGTGGAGAGGATGCACACGCTGGGTGGTGTGTCACGAGAGGGGATCCATTTGGGCTTGTTAAAGGGGAAGGCCATCAGCAGCAGGCCTCTAGCATCTGGGCCCTCTAGGTTTTGACCGATAGGGAGCAGGTCGTAGTAGTTCCAGTTCCGGTCTCCTTGCCCTCACCCTTTCCCTTTAGGCCCGAGACCGAGGTGTTTTGTCTGTGGCAGCCATGGGCACCTTTGGAAGCAGTTCCTAGAGAGAGTAGAGTATGGTGGGGTGGGCAGGTCCAGCACCCACCTCAGCAGCAACAGTTCCTGGCTAAGCCCTTTCAACAACAATAGTCGGGGAAGCGGGATCCCGCTACACCGAGGGCCCACGTTGCAGGAGGAGGACAACCTCAGGGCTCTCTTAAGGAACCTATACCAGGACATGTTTGGGGAGGCAGCCGACTGCTGAGAGGCAGAGGAGCTGGGCATGGGCAGTTGCACGCCGCAGATGCAGTTTTTCTAACAGGGCCATAGGTCTTTCGAGGTACGATCAGATTGTTTAGTACTCATTCATATGACTTGTTCGATACAAGATCTTCACACTCCTTTGTTACACCCAGTCTGGCCCATGCTCTGGTTTTAGACGCTGAGAGACTTCTAGTACCCTTGGTACTGAGCACACTAGTCAGAGGATAGACCGAATTGTTGTATGTTTGTCGAGAATGTAGAATGATTATGGGGCCACATCAGTCAGTCATGGATCTTTTTCTGTTGCATATACAACCATACAATGTCATCATAGGCATTGACTGGATGTTATCCATATGTTCCGTCATTGAATGCCTCTGAGGAATGGATTTGTTTTCAGACTTAGGCAACCGATATGTGACTTTCATCGGAGAGCAGAGTTTCCATGGAAGAAGCAAGCGAATGGAACCCCTCCTATCCTTTCTGGCTGAGCAGTCAGTGGAGTCGGTTGTTGCAGAAATGGTGGAAGTATTAGGGATCATTAGTGAGTTTATGGATGTCTTCCCTGAAGAGGTGGAAACTATGGCCCCTCGACTTGATGTAGAGTCTGGGATAGACTTGCAACCTAGTGCCCATCAAATTTTGATGGCTCCCTATCGGATGGAACCTTCTGAGTTGTGAGAGTTGCGGATCAAGATTGACGATCTGATGAAGAAGCGTTTTGTTCGGCCGAGTGTGTCACCATGGGGTGATCCTTTTATGTTTTCAAAGGAGGATGGTGGTCTAAGGCTGTGTATAGACTACATGAGGCTTAATCAGGTGTAAATCTAGAATTGCTACCTTCTCCCAAGGATAGATGATCTATTTGACAAGCTGAGGGGAGTTGGTTGGTTCTCAAAGATTGATCTGTGGTCTGGATATCGCCAAGTGTGGGTGAAGAAGGGAGACATCTCGAAAATGGCATTCAGGTGCAGATATAGCCACCTTGATTTTTTTTTCATGTCGTTCGACGTTACAAACGCTCCAACCGTTTACATGGGGCTCATGAAATCCATCTTCTGGGATTATCTGGACCGGTTCGTAGTCGTGTTTATCGACTACATCTTGATCTACTCAAGATCAGAGGAGGATCACACTGAGCACTTGATAACGGTTTTAGAGGTCCCTTGAAAGCACCATCTCTATGGGAAGTTGTCCAAATGAAAGTTCTGGATGCGAGAAGTGAATTTCCTTGGGCACATGTTGTCCAAGAATGGGATATTAGTGGACCCATTGAAGGTCGAGGAAATTGTTTCATGGGCAGCACCCAAGAATGTGGCGGAGGTTCGTAGTTTTCTCGGGCTGGAAGGTTACTACCGGTGGTTCGTGCCCAACTTCTCCTGAGTTACGTCACCCTTGACATCCTTGAACAAGAAGGACTAGGATTTCGTATGGGATGACCAGTTCGAGGCATCCTTCATCTATCTGAAGTAGAAGTTGGTTAGTGCCACAGTGATGAGGTTTCTAGAAGAAGGGTCAACATATGAGGTGTTTTGTAATGCTTCAGGGTGAGGCCTCAGATGTATGTTGACGCAGTGGAAAGGGGTGATCTCATATGGGTCTAGGCAGTTACGTCCCCATGGATGTAACTATTCCACCCATGATCTATAGCTCACAGAGGTCGTGTTTTCACTAAATTTATGGCAGGACTACCTCATTGGGGATCACTTTGTGGTCTTCACGGATCACATAATCTTGAAGTACATCTTCTCCTAGTGGGACCTGAACATACTTCAGCGAAGGTGGATGGAATTACTTCAAGACGACGACATAGAGATTTCCTACACCTCAGGAAAGGGGAATGTGGTGGTTGATTCCTTGAGTAGGAAGTCATAGATGGATGTGGTTTGAGAGTCGGCAGATTCATGGAAGGCGATGGAGGAGTTGTCTACCCTGCATGTGGATGATAGGATGGATGGTGGTAGAGGTTGACTGTTTTAGATGATGGTGAAACCTTCTCTATTGCGGCAGGTGGAGGATTCTCAATGGGGAGACTTAGAAAGTGAAGTTATGCATAACTGAGTTGACCAGGGAAATGCTCCGGAAAGTTGGATGGAATATGGTAAGAACCTGATGCTTTTCCAAGGAAAGTTGTTTGTTCCAGAGGCAATGTATGACAAAGTTCTTAGTGAGTTCCAAAACTCACCCCTAGAGGTGCACTCGGGAGTTTCCAATATGTACTAGGTCCTGAGGAGACATTTTTGGTGGCCTTGGTTGAAACGAGCATTAGCATTGTTTGTAGCAAGGTGTCTAGTGTGGCAGCAGGCGAAGGCTGAACACCGTGTCCCAGGAAGCTTGTTGCAACCCTTAGGTGTCCTTGAGTGGAAGTGTGAGGACATATCGATGGATTTCATCGTGGGGCTACCCAAGGATCGAGGCGGCTGCGATGCTATCTGGGTAGTGGTGGATCAGTTAACGAAATTGTCCCACTTTTGGGCGATCAAGGAGTCGGGTGCAGTGGATGCATTAGCACGAAGGTACGTAGATGAGGTGGTGCGTTTGCATGGAGTTTCTAGATCCATAGTCTCATATAGGTATGCACGGATTACCTCACGAGTCTGGAGTGGATTGCAACATGATTTTGGCACCCAGCTACGTCTTAGCAATGATTTCCATCCCCAGACGGATGGACAGAGAGAGCGCACAATCAAGACCTTGGAGGATATGCTACGAGTATGTATTCTGGATTTTGGGGGATTGTGGGAGTGAAACTTGCATCTAGTAGATTTTTCCTACAATAATAGCTATCACTCTACCATTGGAATGGCTCCGTTCGAAGCCTTGTATGGGAGGCCATGTCGCTCACCCATGTGCTGGACTGAAGATGGGGAAGTGAGTGTTCTTGGCCTTGAAGAAGTGCATACCACGACAGAGGATGTTCGACTTATATGGGAAAGGATGATGGCGGCACAGGATCAAAAAAAGTCATGTGCTGATAATAGGATGAGACCCTTTGAGTTCGGGGTTTGGGAACATGTATTCATGATGGTCTCCCCTGAGCATGGACAACAGAGGTTTGGTAGGGGTAGAAATCTCTCTCCCAGATTCATCGGACCCATCGATGTTTTGCAGTGTGTCGGAGAAGTGTCTTATCAGCAAGCGTTACCGACGCCTCTAATGAGGATACATGATATTTTCAAGTGTCCCAGCTTCGTCGGTATCTGCATGACGATTCAAACGTGCTTGACTGGGGAGAGATAGATATCGAAGATAATGCAACGTTCGTGGAGCAACCAGTGATGATCGAGGATCGTGAGGATAAGGTGATTCATGGATGAACCATTCCTTTGGTTCATGTGTTGTAGAGGCATGTTGGGATTGAGGAAAGTACCTGGGAACAGGAAGCACATATGTCTGCCCAGTACCTAGAGTTGTTTTGAGTTTTGTTTCATTCTAACTTGTAATTTCTGTGACGAAACACCTTACCTTGTTAACTATGGAATGTTTGGTTTTTCCTTTTTATGGATGTGTTTGAAGTTTCCTAAGATATGGGGATGGGAGGAACTTATCTCTAGTTAAGACGCATTAGAGTGGATGCGCATAAACCCGTGCGTTGAGTCAGAGCCACCGAAAGTGGATAGTATCTTACCATGGAGGAAGCGAAACCCCTCACCACATGACCGGATGGTTTAATCCTTTATTTCACAGTGATTTAATTGTTTGCGTTCAATCATGGGAGGTATCTACCGGGGCAGTTGTTCGGACCCCCCTCCATTCTTTAGGTCTGGTTTTAAATTCTCGAGGGCGAGAATGCTTGAGAGGTATCTTATGTGATGACACGGAACCTCGATGTCCAATCCTTTTCCAAATTCCAGATCCTTGGGGTGACAACTCGGTGGTAGGACGTCATTTCATTGTGCGACTGATCGGGGTGACCGATCGGCGTGAACCATCAGCACAACTGATCGGCGCGACCAATCGGGGAGACTGATCGGTGTCACCCAACCATGTCATTTTATTTTCTACAGTTCTTCCTGTAACGCCTGTTTGGGATTTTCAACTTTCTTTCAAGTGGTTCAATGCCATTTAAAAAACCATAATTAATACCTAATAAATCTCGATGGACCTCTTCAATAGAGAATTATATAAAAATTAATTCCATTGTGTGTAACCACCCAACCGTGTGGGGAACCATGATCCAAATTTAAAGCTGTTCAAATCCCCATATCCTATAACAATGAGATATTATCTATATATAGCATGGGAATTTCTTCTTCCTTATTCTTCCTCTTGGATGGCTTCCTTTCTTCTTATTAGGTTTGGAGTTCCCATCCCTCCCCTACGAGTTGCACTTTTCCCTGATTCATGGTGCATGGAGAAGAATATCGATCTTTGATCAATCACGTTGGGTTTTCCTTCGCCTCTCCTTTATGTGTATCATGCTGGGTGGGTACGATTT
Organism: Viscum album; assembly: GCA_963277665.1. Lineage (NCBI taxonomy): Eukaryota > Viridiplantae > Streptophyta > Magnoliopsida > Santalales > Viscaceae > Viscum > Viscum album. Next base: position 652,702,959 of record OY728119.1, read on the forward strand.
TGTCTCTTAGGGAATTTATGAAACCAAAATTAATGATGATAATGAAAATACTTTTAAAGAATGAAGGGGGGTGTGATCGATGTTCTACTGTACTCTTTTATGTTTATATGTTTTGTGAATTGTGACGGCCTATGGCCACTGAAAATCATGGTCGTTAGAGGTATTTCCTTTCACAAAAATGAAATTTTGATTTCTATGATGATTAATTGAATTAACCTGGAGATTTGTTAATCATGTAAACCAAGTTGGTTTAAATGGATGTTCAGTAAAATGATATTCCTTGTGTGACCACCCCGATTAACAAACAGAAACAGGAACCTAATGACTGATGTGATTGAACCTGAACGTTTCTCTACTCTTTTTGGTAGTAGGGGAATTGTTCTGTTTGTCTTTTTTTAGGGCGATGTGTGTGAGGATGGGATCATTTTATGTGGAATCATTACTAATTGTGAATATGGGGTTGTGGTTACTCTGCATATATCACGAAATGGGGTGGAATCCTCTATCATTGAGAATCGGTGGGTTCCTGGTTTTGGGGACGCGGGGCTGTGTCTCGGGGTTTGCTTTATTTCCAGTACTTAGAGAGATCTCACTTACCCATTTTGTGAGTTTTTCTTTGGTTCCATTACTTTTAGGGATCTCACTAATCCCTTTTGTTGATGCAACTTTACAATAAAACAGGGTGTGAATGCTTAAATTGATGTTTAGCTATTTTCTTCTTTTTTTGGCTTGTGGTTCTGTCTGTTAGTTTCGTTGTTGTCCAGAATGAACCCTAATGGGATTACTTGAACATAAAAACAAGAATGGTTGAGTGAGGGATGAGTTTGGGAATGAGTTGTGACTTGGCCGTGAGGGTCGTGGCTACTTTAGTGAATGAATAGTAACAATGGTGTTTGTGCTAATTTTTGGAAACCCTAGGTTGGGATGATTGTTTGTTACCTATACATATATCTGTAGATTTTATGTTTCTTGTTCGTGCCCCACCCAACATGAGAACTTAGTGCCGAACAGCCCAATTCGTGGGGAGGGTGTTTTTTCCAACACTCATATGAGTGGCGGGTTATTAGCTCCTTTTGTTCTCCCTTTCCCGAATAGCCCAAGAAACTATGGGCATGCTGTGATGGCATGAGGTCCATTATTATCGCATGAATCATTGGGCAGGGCATTTATGGTTGTTGGCCTAGGTGTCTATGGGCATGTTTTTTCCCAAGTGTCTTTAGGATGAGGCACAACTGTCTTCGGGCGTGGCATCAGTTGTTCTGGCCTAGGTTTCTTCGGGTGCAACAGTAGTTGTTCTGGCCCATGTGCGTGTAGGCGGGGTTTGGCAGTGGGACTACGGTGAGGCTATGGCCCATGTGTGTGCAAGTAGGGTTTGGTAGTAGGACTATGGTGAGGCTATGGCCCATGTGTGTGCGGGTGGGGTTTGAAAGTGGGATTGTGGTGAGAATGGCAGGATTGGTTCGATGCGTATGATGTCATCAATAACCAGTGGGAAAGTGGCACAGGGTACACAAATATCGATGTGCTATTATTATAATTTACTTGACTTACGTTATTTGAGGAGTGTGACTTGGTGAGAATGGGTGGATAGTTTTTTTTCATTGATGGGTGCTATGGATTTTCTTTTCTCATATGTCATTTGAATGCCTCTCCACTTGTGCACGAAATTCTTTGGTATTCCTTACTGAGTATACTTGTATGCTCACCCTACGTATATCAAACTGCATTCAAGTTTCCAGGAGGACTTCAGGGATCGCGCGGGACCGTACTAGCTCAGACGTTGGGGGAGTTGTTGTTGTCATTTTCCTTTTTCTTGGTACATTACCTTTGGAGTTTTTCTATCTTGTATCTTTTACTTTTGAACATGCATATAGGGATGGTTTAATTTTGGCTTTACATTTACTTTCAGATTCGGTATTCTTGGGGTTTCTATCTTATATCTCGATCCTATAAAAATAAAAAGGGTAATGCTTTCCATTTTGTGTGAGATTCTATATCCTTGGTGTTGGTCGCCACTCCAGGACCTTTTGAAGGCGGGTTTCGGGGGTCATTATCTATCATTAAACATAAAGAAGGAAGGGCCTAGCAGTCTGCTGACCCTTCCCTCCTTTTGGTGAATGTGGGTCATGATAGCTATAGCTACAATTAAAATCACTAATATAATAATGGATAATCTATCACGCTAAAACACCAGTCTCAGTAACCGATAAAAACAACCATGGAATGGTAACATATATACATGGTGACCCGAGTGGATGTAATAAAATATCATCATGATTATATAGCAGCATATATAATAGCATGTGAAAATAATGAATCATGGAAAGAGATACCCTAATATATATCATGGGATCAATTATCAGAATAGGTCTCATGGAATACACCCACCCCAACATTTGACATTATTGTATCAAAAAAAGAAAACATATAAATAAAATAAGGAATCATGTGTTAATGAGAGACCAATAAGGAAATGAAAATCATGCCTAAATAGTATTTGATTTTATAGTTATGAATAAACTTCCTTAAGTGGTTTATTTGTTAGAGTGGAATAATCAACATTTAATAAAAAGACTTTACTGAAATATTGTCCTAAATTTGTACATGTCAAAGCTCAAGTATTTTCAAACATATCTAGAACTAAACCCAGTTTTTTTATTTCAAAATGAAACAAACATCACATGTGATGATACTATCTCACTCTTATATAGCATGCATTTTAGAAATATAATTATGAATAATTGTCTTTGGTAAATTTCTAATAAATTATACTTTTATAATAATAAATTGTAAATTTACCATAAATTTTGCATTAATTATTATGACATGATTATTTACTATAATTTACCCTTTTATAATTATTTATTGATAGTTTATAATAAAAATATTATATAATTACACTGTTAAAAATTGTCAGAAGTGATCCCTTGTAGTTATATTTTGAAAATTTATCATAAATAAATTTTTATAATTATCATTTCTTAATTTATTATAAAATATCATTTTTATAATTTTTTCATACTTTTAATAATTATACATTGATAAAGTCCTAATTATTTTTAAGAAATTCTATAAATGATAAATTAATATATCTATGTTATTATCCCTTAATTGTTTTTATTCTACAAATTATTATTCTACAATCAGTCAATTATCCTCTTATAAGTTTCATAATTATCCATTGATAATTTCTAAATTTCAGTTGTTATATTAAATAATTATACTATTATAATTATGAAATTATTGTGTGAGAATTTAAATAATTATACCCTAGGTAAATCAATGTGAGTATCCTTTGATAATTGTTTTCTATAAATTGTATTTTGATTATCTAAAAATTATAATGTGATAATTAATATAAATGTTATTCAGTACAGCTAACTAATTATCCATTTAGGACCCTCAAAACAATATGATGATACGATTTGATAAATTTCCCTTTTATATTAATATATCAATCATAATTATCCTTTGATAATATCAATAAATTATTTGAGTCTATTTAGAATAATTATAATTTCAATAAATTAATTATTTTTCATTACAATAATTTTACAAAAAGGATATTTTGATAATTTATATGAATTATCTCTTCAATAAAATGAATGTAATTAAATTTTGATAATTCTGAGTTTCATTTTCTTATAATAAAAAAAATTTCCTATTTTTTTCTTCTAGAACACAAGAATTAGGAATGAAATAAGAAAAATAAAAAAATAAACAATAAATGAGTCTTACATTGGAAGCACGCATCAGAAAAAGATGAATGTGAGGGGGGTCACAAACATCAAAGATAAAGAAGAACACCATATCTAATTAATATGGATGCATCCATCTCATCGATATGAGTTCTTTGATCGCATGGACTCAGTATGTTTGACCAATGCCAAATCTAAATTAGTTGGACTATATAAAAATGAAATGTATAGTATTTAAAAACCAGAATTTGACACCAATTTAATTTGAAATTCAACTAAAAATTCATTATAGATAGAATAATTTCTTCGCATTGAGGAATTACATAATTTTTAGGTGAAAATGAAATAAAATCCAAGACTATGATGATCGTCGTGAAAAAATGGAGTTTTCCATATGTTAAAAAAGAAGGTTATTTAATAAAAATGAATTTAATGAATTTAATTAATAAAAATAATAATAATTAAAATGTTTACCTTACGTACGATTTGACCATATAACGGACATATACAAATGTGGAATCCCATATAGCATAAATCCCTTATCTCAGATGTAATAGTGTTATCAAATTACTCATACAATGAACATTTTGGGTGAAATTAAATCATTTTCATATGTAAATAGTGAAAAATAATTGAAATTTTATCCTCATGTGTGATATTCCCAAATTATTGATGGGAGCAAATGTTATGTGGCGCCTTTACTAAACCGCTCATATTAGTCCTATGGGTGAACTCATATATCTCATAAGATGTATCGTATTGGAGATATTAAATATTTTTATAAAAAATCACTCATGCATACTATAATATATTTTATATTTTTTTCATTTTCACTAAGGATGTATGGTAATCGGGATACCACTGCATCTCATCACCTAACTGTGAAATTATTCCAATGTATTAAATAGATATTTACAATGATTCAATGCCAGTTAAATCAATTATATATATATATATTTTTTAAATAAAATTTTCACATAAAAATATTCAAACATTATTAACAATGAGGGGTTTTAGAGTCTTTAAAAATTTAGGATATTAAGAAAAATACATATACATAATCCTACAATTTTCACTTTAGTTTTTTATCATAATATATAAATAAATATTTTTTATTTCTATATCAATGTATCACATACAAATTCCAAATGGTTATTTGTTCTAAAAACCTAAAAATATCAACCCTTTAATTATTCTCAAGAAACATCCTAATTTACAAAGCTATATAAACTTATCCATTAATACTAACTATGACACCATATGCCCATACTTCCATATTTGGTGGTCATACATTCATACCATATATAATTTCATTTATACAAGTTATAAAAGTAGGGATATAAAAATTCATAATTAAATAATAATTAATAATTTTTGAATCAATTACAATTGACAGACCTTCTCACGCATATATCATAATTGGATTAGAAAAAATGACAAAACAAATAAATGATTTTTTTAAATCATCAAATTTTTCAATGAATACATAACTACCAAATTCATGATTAGTCATCAACTTATCCAACAAATTATTAAACAATATTTAAGGTTAATTTTTTTCCAAAATTTTTCCATGACTTGTGGAATTGGAAACATAAGAAGGGGGATAATAAATAGTTGGAGTTGGAAACCGATAATAAAATAAATTATTTCCTAAACATGGAATGTAAATTTTTTTCAGAATACATAAACAACATGAACCTATAATAATATTAAAATCTAGATCATTCCATATACATTAAAATAAATGAAAATACTTTTATCAATGAAAATTATATTATATTTAGGTAATGCATGATTCTATAAATTAAAAATGTTTTCAAAGCCTTATTCCATGACACAGTACATTTATTGAATGATGTAATCAATACATCTTACATAATTGTGTAGGTATAACCCAAATTCCCATACATTATTGGGTTTATTATAATTATCGATACATAGAGGGGCTATAAAAATTTGTGCCTACCTGTCACTTATTTGTGTCTACTGAATTCATAATGTGAGAAAAACAATAAAAAATCAAATTCAATATTACAAATAATCATCCATATTATTATAACAACATGCCACACGATAATACATTTTATCATGTAATTAAATAGGATAACATTACTATAACCCATCTACAATAATAATTTTTATTGTTAGACAATATATAATTAATATGGAAGCACTCAACAATATTGGAATAAGAATATAATAAATACAAATACCATTCCCCATATAAATTGAATAAAAAATTTTTAATATGACCATCATATAATATGAGTTATGTAAAATGTGATGAATAAACCATATGTATAAATTAATATATATATATATAATAAATTAAAACTAGATGATCCTATGATATCATAATAGAAAAAGTAGATAACTTTAAAAGAGTATAATTAAATAAGTGATAAATATTTATCAAATGATTTATGGGGTAGGAATGAATATATATAAAATTAGAAAATACCAGAGGTTTATATCAAAGGATATAATTTATACAACATATATAAAATATGTTCAAATAATTATAATTATATAATGAATGAAAATTGATTTTTGAAGAACAATCACTATTGGGGATACAAGTGAATCAATCGCAGTTTGAAAAGGGAAAAATTATTTTTATATTATATTAAATTTAATAAATCGAAATAAATTATATAAATTTAATCAAATATTAAATTAATATAATATTTCAAAAATATAATGTGGTGAAAAACATGTAACACACCTTCAACGAAATACATGTGACCAAAATAACCCTTTTGAAATAAATAACACTTTAATAAAATACCCTCAAAATAGAGGTAATGTAAATATAATTCAAATACCATTATTAAAAAATAAATAATGAAATGATTTATCAAATATAAATTATATACACCATTAAAATAACAGTTGGCGAATAATACCAAATAGGTCTCAAATAGATGAATATAATACAAAACTAGTACCTCTTGTAATTAAATCTGTGAGTATAATATAACTTCTTCATTGAAAACACTTCCATATTAGTTAGTTAATTAGGAAACAAAGTAATTTCTAGTTTCATTTATACTCTAAATAAATAATTATTTCATAGATGAGTTCTTCAAATTTTCTACACTGCATTTTTAAAGATGTGATCAAAATTTATAGTTTCCTAATAGCGATGTTTGAATTTATTCATATGTCAAAGTCTATATTTAATTAATTATTAAAGTAAGTAATACTGATTATTTTGAAATATTTATTATTTTTATGATCCATTCATAATAATTATTTCGATATCAATTGAATATGAAATCGATGGTAATAATGTTTCTATGATTCTTAACATTCAAATGGGTTTAAATTAATTAATGAATAAAACATTTATTTACCATCTATAAAACCACAAAATAATTATTTTACACACATTTATATCATATTATAAAAATATTTATTCTATTTAATTCATGATATTAATTTATAGTATCATTCAATTAGGTTGTTAAACCAAAAAAAACTCGAACAAACGCTAATTTAATGAATGATAAATTTGTTGATTTGTTATAAAATAATATTATTAGAGTCATAATGATTATATTTTTTTTTATTTTTGTTAAATATAAAATTATTAATCATGTAGAATAAAAAGTATGGGATTTTAAAATATTAAAAAAATTTAATAAAAGGTTAACCTCTTTGTACACATATATTAATTGATTAAATTAATAATTATCATTTGTGGAAATTGTCATTAATTATCTCTGTAATTTTTTTTATAATTTACCAATTATAATATAATAAAAAAAATATTTACCCTTTAATACCATCAATATATCCAACCATATAGGGTGACTATGTAAAAAGAAACATGTAGCATCTTGGTAGTGGTAGTCTACCCAATGCATGAACAACTGGTGTGTTTTTCTAAATGGATTATGTACATTAATAAAAATGATAACACCCCTAATTTACTCAAATTATGTTATTTTAATTATACTATATCATTTTACTAATGTTTCTATAATAATTTTTTATAATGAAAATTTAGATAAAAAGTTAATAAATTGAAAACAATTTCATCAAAGACTGGATTTTTTATTAGATGTATCCTATATATTAAAACCATATTCTAACTAATGGTAACCAGAATATTTTAATCATGGTAGCGGGTTCTATGTGGAATTAAATTTCTATTTTTATGTTTGAAATTTCATGGTTAGGTTATTGTTCATGTGGTGATGATTTATCCCTATTATAATTTAAGGAATCGGTAGTTTTGGGAGTAACCATTAAATGTTCAATAAGAAAACGTAAAAGCTCAGAAGAATTAAGGAAAAATTCTAAATAAAGGATAGTAAAATGTGTTTTTTCTATGATCACGAAAAAATAATTTTTTTGAAAAAATTCATTGATTTAGAGATTTTTTTTTTCTTTTCTCCTTTTACAAAAAACATTCTTTTACCTTTATTATTTTTTTTTCATTATGTATTAATTTTGTTGAAAAATATTAAACTATATATTTTACTTAATATGATATTAATAATTTAATTTTTTTTATAATGTTATTATGTAAAAATCTTGTAATTATGATAAATTAATTTTAAAATAAAAACATTGATATTCAGTATATGATCTTGGATTTTTAGGGAGTTATGGTTTATTAATTTTATACAGGAGTCATTTATTTTATCTATATTTAAATGAATAATGATTCCATGTGGTTTCAATAGTATACAAGTATTATCCATACCCAATATATTCCCCTTCTATAGAACAATAGTGAGGAACATAATTCTCACTTTTTTAGTAGAAATTGTCTGTCTGAAACATGCAACCCAATGGTTTTAGTTTACAATTTGTTATACCGTGCAACGGAGGCTGAGAGGCTATTTAAAATAGTAAAAAATTATTGTTTTGTGTAACATTTTTGGTTTGTGGTTTCTCCTAACAATGAATCTATCCATTTAAGGTGTTTTCTCTTAGATAGTGCACATGTATTGGATATGAATTGTTTATTGAATTGTACGCCAATCCATTCGATAATGGTGTGCATGGATGGCATGCAGTTTGGAAACATGTGTGGATAGACTATTTAACCCATTAAAAAGGGTGATTTTCATATTTTATATTCCATACATTATGTTTAAATTCCCTTGTGTTCTCCCATTCACAAAGAGTATCCTCGAAATGTTAGAATCTCCCATTTTCAATTATTTTACAGTTTGATGGGTCCCCCCATCAAGAAATAGATTGAATATCATTTTTTTAATTGTATTAACCATTGTATTTCTATCATGGCACATGGTTCCTTTCAATGTATCTCTCATTATCTTCATCATTATTTTTATTCCAGATCAATTTCAATATTTTTAGTGTGTTTGTATAGTTTCTATGACTTCTATTATCCTCTCACGAATAGAAGGATGATAGTAGATGATGATTCTATTTTCTATTGAAATAATATTATCTAGTTATATTCCCTAAAATTATAGTTTTCTATATGATTTTTCTTTATTCCTTACATCAAACATTCCATGTGATTTCTTTTAAATTCCATATAAAACTAATAAAATGTTATCGCATTGAATTGGTTGTCCTTGTAGCCAAATTTTATTCATATAATGTTTTCTACGAAGACATGAATCAACCATTTTGTGTTCATTATAAAAATTGATAATAATAAAGGTAATAATTATCAAATAGATATATTTTATATGTGTGCTGAATTTTTCCTCAAATTTTTTTTTTACCCCAATTGAATGTAATGTTATAATAAAATGATAGTGTCCAATTACAATAATATATAATACAATCATTAGCAAGTTTCCCTTATTAAATGTTTTAAAATATCAATAAATTCAAATGTAATTTTCATTTAAGTCCCATTTAGTACTTCTTGTATTAGATTATTTATTTTTCCTCATGGTTCTCTACCACTAAAAACAATAATTTAAGTAAAAACGTAATTTTTATGATCTCATATATAATCATTTTTTTGTTAAATTCTATAAAATAATCATTACTAATATATATTCATTTTTTAATTGGATAAAATAGTGTTAGGTGGAATCCAATTAATTGAAATATATTTTTAGTTTTAATTAATAACTTTACATTAATCTATTACATGGTACCAATTTCATTTACCATTTAATTTCATATATAAAGACATACAACAATTTCTTTTCCCACATTATTATTATCACAATGAGATGCATTTCACATGAATCTTATAATATCTCTAGAATTAGTGATTAAATTTCCAGAGTAGTTTCTATGATAATACAAAATATTTCATCAATAATATATTCAAAATAATTTTAACTTTATGAAATACAGTCAAATTAGTCTTTATCTCGACCATATATTGATGAAAATCATCACCAATATTGTCTAAAATATACTTATTTTTGAGAGGTTTTTGAATAATTGTATGCACTGCAAAATAGCCATCAATAGAAATATCTTTAACTATCACTATAAAACGAATTATTTTAAAAAGATTTATTGCAATTAGATTTTTTAAAAATAGAATGATCCAAACATATCAAATTATAATAATTTATCCAAGGTAATTACTATTTCAATTTGTGTAATAAGATATTTAGAAAAATCTATACCCATCATTACATATCCAACATATTACATGTTTGGTATATTTATCCAATGAAATTAAATAACCCATAAATGAATCCTCATAACCTATAAATACTACCTCATATTCTAAAATAGTAATACTTATAGGTATATAATATTATAAAAAAGTCTAATGAAATCTATTTGGTTTTCTAATGAAAAATATTTTTCTGAAATAGTTTTATTGGAAATTTATATATTTATGTTAGTCCCTCGTCATCATGATAGCCTACAGGTTGGGTTTAAATTAGGGAAATACACAATTTATTGATTTAATCGCTTATTTATGATCATTTTATCTATATTTTATGAAAAATGTTTTGTCTCCCTTGTGTTCTCTCTATATGTGACTATAAGTAGTAATGTACACATAACATCATTTTACATTCACCTTAATTGTGATGGTCTAGTGATAATACAATTCATATGTTCTTATAAACAAATAAATCTACAGTTCAGAACTTCTAACTATTTTATGCTAAATAGATGTATCCATAACTCTTTGAACACACTCTACATGAAATTTGAATATATCTCTAACTCTCTTCATATGGAAGAACTTATTGAACCATCCGTGAAAACATTGGTCCACATCATAAGATATAAATATAGATATACACCTATAATGGTGTAATAATCCAAACTAATATGATGTCCCCCCTTTGAGATAAAACTACTATAATTATTTCCTTTTTATTTTACATTTTCAATTTTCCAACAAGCCAAAAATCCCCCCCATGAAAATACCCTATGAGATATCCCAATAAATATTCCTTCCAATCATTATATCTAAATATTTTATGCCTATATCTATTGTGTCATGTTTAGGTAAACACAGCCAACATAGTTTTATCCAATGCCTAGGATATGCCAATCCGTTATTTAACATATTTTTGAAATTCCATTTTCAATTAAAACATCAACTATGTTATTATATAAAATGAACATTTCAGAAAAGGCATTAAAACCTGATCATGAAAATTTATATCAATTTTACAATTTTGATGGGAACTGCTTATCTATTTCATGATAAAATTGTTTATTGAATATGATAATTAATATCCTACTTCACAGGGGTCTAGTATCATAAAACAATTCTATATTTTCGTTGACCTTTCTTTAATAGTGTGGTATGATTCCATACAGTGTGGGTTAATTTTTTAAACATATATTTAGAATCATTTTTAAATTAATAGAACCAATAATACCCAAAAAATATCTTCATGATCCCAATAAAATTCCATTCAAAACTCATGTCTATTATGGTTTAGTCCTCCTTATAACATATTAAGACCGTATGTTATTTTATATCCCCAAAATATAAATATTATATTGGATTTATACCTTCCACAATACAAGAAGTCGTTGTGGCATATGCATGTTCTCTTAATCATTGACTTGATATATCATGTTCTCTAAGAAAAAAACATATAATCTTCTTGGGGAACTAATATTAAGTAGATATTTCTTTTATTATCTCTTATGTGGTGTTCAATTAATCTAAATTTTATCATATAAGAAAATAATCCCACACTATACTTTTAAATGAAATACTAGTTCTATATTAACCACCACATGCCAATATAACATTAGAAATATCTCATTGTACTGAACTATTACATGAAAACATCACCATAGTGTGGTCCAACGCCATTCTCCATCCTTGAAACAAACTTGTACATCCTCAAATAAGTTCTCACATGAAAACATTAATCGGCACACTCAATTTTGTGTTTCATGATCTTATTCATTGTCTTTTCGAGAGTCCACTCATGTTTACGGTGTAAGTAGGGTTGGACATATTTATGGATTTAAAAACTACATTTGTTGGAAAAAAATATATCTATGTGGCTTGAACATCACACATATTGAAATTTGAAGACACTTATGTATCTAAAAATTATTGTATATTAGGTGTTAACTATTATCATAAGGTGTGGTATTCCAATTGAAAAATATACATTGTGAAATATTTGTTATATTGTGTGGAATTTCTAGAAGAGTGAGATCTTGTTGGAGAAAAAAAATCAGATTCATGGATTTATAGAATACTTACCAATAATCCAATCATCAACACTTAATCACAACTCTGGAAAATAAGAAATTTTCATAAAAAAAGTCACATAAATTTTATATTTTATTTTATCGAATAATATACACCGTTTTTTATGTTTCAAATATTTTAAAATTTCGATAGTAGACACACTTATTCTAGTTAATATGAATACTTTGTTAAAAAACTAGAAAACCTAAACCACATTCAACTATTCTGAACATCAAATAACTCTTCAATTACTCATAGATCATAATATATATGATCCCTTTAGTCAACATTCAATGTGACAAAAAAGAGTCTCATGAATTAATTCTCCCCTGATAACACGTCATACCACATTATAATTTAAAAATACAACAATAAAAATATGTAAAAAATAACTCTCTCAGTTTTTAAATATACCATTCTGATGAATCTTTAGCCTCCAGATTCTACAATAAGAATTTATTCAAGAAAAGGTCCCAATATAACTTCTACCAGATTTTTAATATACCCATTGAGAACGTATTTGATGATTCAATAGAGATTGTTAGAAATGGATTGATGGGATTATGGAATGAAAATATAGGTAGATCATATATAAATACCCATGGGCAGTGGGAAATTTTTTAACTTATCCGTCTAAATAGGTGGATTCTATGTAACTCTATTATCCACCTAATTTAACTCAAAATCCGCACTAGTCAATTATCTAATATTTATATAAACTACAAGATTTTATGTAGAAACATAGTAAAACTTCACCACCTATTGTTCAATATTTTACATCTTGTGATATTTATTATTCCCAATGATTTTCTTCCATATTTTTTGAGTGGGATTTTTCATAATTTATTTCAAAATCTAGTTTTCACACATGGGAGGGCTAGTAGATACAAAATGACATCAAATATCATCTAGAATTTTTCAACCATGTGAATTGAGATCATGTCTATATCACTGTAACAGATTTATCCTCTATAGTGAATTATGATATGAATTATTCTTTTTCTTCATACTGTTTCCGACGCTTTCGCCGGGGCGCGCGCACATTCGTCCGTCGGGGGGGGGGGGGGGACGCGCGGCTTTGTTGCCCTGCATTCCCGCTTTCCAAAGGCGGGCGGCATTCGTTCCTTGTTCAGGTACGTCTGCTCCTTGATCGAAACGGGATGATGGGATGTCGGTTCTTCCTTCCGTGGATTCCTCCCCAGAACTCGTCACCTAGTCCGGGTCTCCCTTATAGATTTAATACGTAGTTCTTGAAACTCTTCCCAGTGCCATGTTTCCATGGGCGCCAGTTAATTACGCTGCTTCTGTCGGGACATTCCAAAGGGTCCAGTCAGGGCAGCAACCTTCAGTCAGGGGAGTAGTCACGTTGAGGCATTAGTAGCGTGTCTGGATGCTGGGGTACCTGACATGTCTGTCTGTTATCCTTGACCACAAGGCTTCTCGAGGGCGTGGAAGCCCGAGGCATCCCACATCGAGCGCGGGGAATTACATGTCATAGACACGTATCTGAGGTTTTCCTCAGCTTCCCGTGTTCAACACAGGGTACGTCGTGAGTTTAACGTCTAGCGGAGACGGATGAGAGTGAAATAGGACCATCGCAGGGGGGTGACAGTGAAGTTGGGCTTCAGCGTTGAAGAGGCTTCCTACGTATCCCCATGGCAGGGAATCAAAGTCCGCGTAGTTCGGGATGGTGCCGGTAAACCGACGTGAAGCTGGACCTTGGTCCGATGGGAGTTGGGCTTGAACCTCGTAGAGGCTTCCTACGTACCATGCCTTGACATGGATCAAAGACCTCGTAGTTCAAATGGGGTTTCGCCGGTGAACCGACGTGAAAGCAGACCTTGGTCCACTAGTGGTGGGCTTGAACCTCGTGGAGGCTTCCTACGTACCATGCCTTGACATGGATCAAAGACCTCGTAGTTCAGGTGGTTGGGTCGCAATGGCTTACCACTGGACCAGAGTGCAGTTTAACGTCATGCTGGACGTAGGTAGAACACGACGTGAATTGGGTGATGGTGGGCTTGAACCTCGTGGAGGCTTCCTACGTACCATGCCTTGACATGGATCAAAGACCTCGTAGTTCAAAAGGGAATGTAGTTTAACGTCATGCCAGACGAAGATGGGACCCGGCGTGATGAAACGACGGGTGGGTGTATCGGTGAACCGACGTGAAAGTAGACCTTGGTCCACTATTGGTGGGCTTGAACCTTGTGGAGGCTTCCTACGTACCATGCCATGGCACGGATCAAAGTCCCCGTAGTTCGTTAGGATGGATGGGTCGCAATGGATTACCAGTGGACCGGGGTGCAGTTTAACGTCGTGCTGGACGGGGGTGAAACTCGACGTGAATGAACGACCGAGCAATGTGGCTTGAACCTCGTAGTGGCTTCCTACGTACCATGCCTTGACATGGATCAAAGACCTCGTAGTTCAGGTGGTGGGTCACAATGGCTTACCACTGGACCAGAATGGGACCCGACGTGAATGAGCGATGGGTGGGCTTGAACCTCGTAGAGGCTTCCTACGTACCATGCCTTGACATGGATCAAAGACCTCGTAGTTCAAATGGTGGGTCGCAATGGCTTACCACTGGACCAGAATGGGACCCGACGTGAATGAGCGACGGGTGGGCTTGAACCTCGTAGAGGCTTCCTACGTACCATGCCTTGACATGGATCATATTCCCCGTAGTTCAAATGGGGTGGTTTTGTCAGGGTCGGTGCTCACTCTAAGCCCACGTGAGTCATGCTCGGTGTGAGAAACAAGAGGTTGCATGGACCTGACGATCACGTCGCGAAGGGTGCGTCCGTGAGAAGCGAAGAGGGGCTTACGCGTTGGGCGGCCCATGGTGTTGGGACTTACTCCAGGATGGAGGACCATGGCGCGACAAAGCGCGGGGAAGATGGACCTTGGTCCGACGATGGGAGGTGCCTCGTTCCCTATCACGTCCTCCACTGACCTTGGTAGTGGGGAAGTACCGAGATGCACGGGTGCAATCATCCATACCAAAGGTTAGGGACTTACGCTCTGAGGCGACCCTTCCCCTGCGAACATACACCACTCCGACAAGGAGGATCTCATTCCATGTGCGGAAGAGTTCCATTCCCGTGGAGACGAGTGGTGTAATGATTGTTCGAGCTGGGGGGACCCTTCGTGAGGGAGACGAGGTTGGGTCACAGTTTAACGTCATGTGTTGAGGACGTGGTGCTTGGCAGTTTAACGTCCTGCAGCTCGGACGAGGTGGGTTCACTCCACACCCCTAGGGCTTACATAACCGGTACCCTCTGGTCCTTGGGGAAGGGAAGGTGTCGGTAAGGCCATGGTAAAGGGGGGTCGTGGGACGAACCACCGAGGGGTCCACGTTAGCGTGGCTATGCGAAGAAGCAATAGCCGTTAGCGTGCCTATGCGAAGAAGCATTAGGCGAAGCAACGCTACGGTAGGTGTTGTCCATGGGACTTTGAAATCACATCGTGCAAACCTGGAGGGTCGCACGGAAATAGGAATCTCTAAGAAGAGGAGTGTGCTTCGTGAAGTGGGGTGCCTAGGCCTTAGCATGGGGCATAGGTGGGAGTTGGAGGTGCTTCGCGAAGTGGAACAGTGTTCGTGGAGCACTGCCTCGCGAAGAAAGAGTGGTTCGCGAAGCAGGGTCCTGCGAAGCAGTGTACTTCGCGAAGTGGAGAGATCCTGCCTTAGCATAAGGATTACTCGTATGGGTTGGGTGTTTCACGAAGCACAAGTGCTCCGCGGCTGCCCGGGTTCCCTTGGGAATCCACTTCCTTTGCGAATGCCCTTGAGCTTCGCGAAGGGCATCCCTCTCGAAAGAGGGGCTCAAAACGAAACAAATCAGAGTCGTCTCGCGAAGTAGAAATACCTCGCGGAGCTCATGATTCCCGGGGCAAAGCGTGCTTCATGATTCTGGAGAGGAGAAGCCGAAAGGTCGGATTGTCCTTCCTTGGGACTCAGGGGGAGTCGAGTATTTATAGGGAAGGGGTGCCGCGAAGCAGGGCTCGCGCGCCGCCTTCGGGGCTTCGCGGCGGCTCGCGAACGTCAAACGGGTTCGCGGAGGATTACCGCCTCTGGAGCTTCGCGGCGGCTCGCGAACGTCAAACCAGTTCGCGGAGGCTTACCGCCTCTGGAGCTTCGCGGCGGCTCGCGAACGTCAAACCGGTTCGCGGAGGCTTACCGCCTCTGGAGCTTCGCGGGGCCGCCAAGGTTGGGACGCTTCACGGCGGGGCTTCGCGGCTGTGCTTCGCGAGGCAGCGCGCCGGCTGTCTTTTTTCGGCCCTTCCTTTCGGGCCACATTTTTGGTGCCAACAGATGCCCCCCTCAGACTTGGAGCTGCGGAGGGAGAAGGGTCGAAGTCTGAGGGAAAAAATCGCCAAAATTGTCGGTGGTTCGCGATGCAGCATCGTAGAGGGGGGCCCGCGCTGCTCGCCGGGGCCGCGGAGCCGGACGCGCCGCGATGCCTCGCGCGGGTGAGGCGCGCCGCGATGCTCCGGGGTCGTCGCCTATAAATAGGGGGTCCTCCCTCTTTTGTCTTCATGTGCCTTGTCTTTTTGTGCCTTCCCGATTTTGCGAAGCTCCGCGTACTCCGCGACAGCACTCCGCGAATCGAGCTTCGCGGCGAACCGCGGGTCTCCGACTCCGCGTCCGCGCTAGGCGAACTTCTTGTCGGGCTTGGCCAGACTTCGCGACTTGGTCTCGCGACCGATCTTCGCGATTCCACTTCGCGGTCGAGCTTCGCGATTCAACTTCGCGGCCGTGCTTCGCGATCCAGGGGAAAAACTTTTCTGAGGGTCGACATTAAAAATGGCCCATCAGGAGGCTGTGCTGGGAGTGCTTGCAGATGCCGCTCGCCGGGATGAGATGGACAACCGTCCAGGCTAAGGGGAAATGGTTCGCAGCCATTCGGACCACACTTCCTTGAAAGACCTGCTGTCGGAAGGTCAGCGGGAGTACCCGCAGTGCAAGAAACTGCCGTTGTACGGCTTCGGGCTGAGGGATGACGTCTTCATCCCTGAGGCAAGAAGGGATGAACCAGCTTGCTGGTTCAGGAGCACACCATGCCAGCACCAATGGTTCAGGGCGGCCGATGGTCACGCACAGGAGGATTTCACACCTGTCACCGCTGATTGCCTCTACAATCATGTGAACGACATTGACGGGAGGCCACTACAACTGGAGACGTCCCCTCCTCTCTACTGCACCATGCTGAAGGCGGCTCTGCAGGATCCAAAGAAGGGATGGTCCGATGAGTGGGACCTGCGCCAGGGCGGCAACTTCACCGATGACTGGGCCTGGGCCTACTGGGTAGGCGCCTCCTGCGAGGAGTTCGAGGCCGAGCTGAGGAGAGTGGGATTGTATGAGGCGGCATGGGCCTCCCAGTTCCACATTTATCAACCAAAGCAACTGATGCCGGAACTGTTGAGTAGATGGTCGTCCAGAACCAACACTTTTCACCTGCATCACGGGGAGGTGGGCATCAGTCTGTGGGATGTCCACAAGATTTCCGGGGTCCCGATCTTGGGGGCCATGTATGACGAGTTCCTCCCCGTTGCCAGCGTGTGGGGAGATGCTGAGCAAATTCCACGGCTGCCGTCAGCGCTGGTGGCGCTTGTCCCTGGAGAGGACAAGGAAGCAGTGAGGGATGTCCACTTCAGAAGATGGTTCAAATGCTTCCTGAACTTCCCAGAAGATTGAGAGTTCCCTCCAAGGCCTCGAACTTGTCCGAGGGCAGCCCAGCGGGGCAAGGGACACTCGTACTGGCGGGTTTCAGAGGACAGCTAATGGAAGACCTGGGGTTTCAGTGTTAACACTGAACAACAGCCAATAGTCAGTCTGGCGGCGTTCATCGCGGGTCTCATCTGTGGGTGGATCCAACCGGTGAGAGATACAAGCATGGGGGTGCGGCCCAGCTCGTTCATCATGGCATCGATGTTGGCCATGGGGCAGCGGATCAACCTGGGGATCCCGATGCTCGCCAAACTATACAGAATGCTGCGGCGTATTAGCGAGGGCAAGAAGCCGCCAAGAATATGCGGGCCCTTCCACCTCCTGTATGGGTGGATCGCGGTGCATATCAGGGGGATTTTCGAGTATCCAAACCCCATTTCGCCGCCGGGATCAGACTTTCGCCCCTCCATTCTGAACGCAGTTGGGAGCTTCCCATTCAAACTGGCCGTTCCGATGGTGCTGAATAGGGTGTGGAGGGCGGACGAGTTCAACTTTCATCCCTTCCCACTGCCGACGGGGAGGCTTACTGATGATGGACGGGGGACGGAAGAACATCGGACTTACCACCTGGCCTTCCGAGGTGGGGTTTTGGTGGCTCGGATAGACCGTGAGCCAATCTGTGAACCGTACACCCCGTATCGTTTTGCGAGGCAGTTCTGGTGCCTCCAGCAGCTGACCCCGCAGGTATACTGGGAGGTGCGTCACGAGGAGCACCCGTGTGTGATGGGGCAGTTGTGGCTCATGTTCACACGTGAGGATGGAAGGATGCAGATCGCATTGCCTCCGTCCACCGCCGCTTTCGGCTTAGTGAAGGAGTACGCCATCAGCTGGGAGGCCGCTTACCCCGGGGAGATGCTGAAGCAGCCAACGATCCGGGTTGGCGACGGTGGGCCTCCTTTATCTCGAGGTCGGGGTCAGAGGACAGCTAGGGCCGCTCGCGGCAGCGGGGCTGCCATGGCAGAGAGACCCGCACCGGCCGAGGGTATGGCAGCAGCGGCGGATCCGGTGGTTCTGGGAGAGCAGGGTCATCCGGAGGGGAGGCCACCGAGGGGATTCCGTCGGATATCCGCTCAGGCTCCGGGGAAGCGGCTGCGTCACATCGACATGGCAGAAGATGTCGTCTTTCCGGAAGCTTGGGACATTTGGGATGTCAACCGGCAATTCCTCAGCCCACCCGAGATGTGGGCCCATTTGAATAGCCTCGGGATGAAACTGTCGGGCATAGGCCCAGTTCGGGCTGGATTAATGGTGTCTCCGGCGGAGGCGGAGCAATATTTGAACGATCTGGAGGATTACGTCCACTCCAGCGGTGTTCCTCGCCCAATGACAGATCGGGTGAGGGTACTGTTGAATCAGACGGTGCGCCCACAGTTATCAGCTGCCGATCTGAGGGAGCGCTTCCCCTTACCGGAGGAATCAGGGGACTCTTCTCAGGGGGATGAGGCTGGAGGAGGGAGCCCGTTGGAGGAGGGCGAGGTCGGAGACCGGAGCTCAGAATCCGATGACTTCGCCGAGGCTCTCGAGGTAGCATTCCGAACTTCTCTTCTTACGATACGTTCTTGAACCCCTATGGACTTCTCACCAATGCTCGAGCCATGCAGGAAGAACTTGTTCGTAGGCCTCGTTCTCGCTCCTTGGCGGGTGATGTCGCGGGACCTTCAGAACCCGCGCCTATGGCTGCGTCTAGTTCTGCATCTGGTGGGATCAGGGGGTCTGAGGTGGCTCCTCTGGACTCTCCAAACCTTCCAACAGTATACGGGGGGCCTCGTCTCGGAGTCCCATCAGTACCGGCCCAGGAGCAGCGCTCGGAGGTCGATCTTCGTAAGTCTCCTCCACCGGTCTCCTCGTTGTCACATGTGGGCCATGCCAACAAATGTTTATATCTTTTTCTGTCATACAGTTCTCCGACTGGCGTGGGCTGCTGCAGCGAGGCTGGTCGGGATGTCTGGCGGCGTCCCTCCCAGGGGCATGCCGGTGATGGTGACGATAGTCCCTTCACCTTCTCAAGCTGCGGCGCACACCATCACTGGTGGGACCACCAGCAGGGCCATACCTGAAGTCATCGAAGTGGACTCTGAGGAAGAGGATCAACCGGTCAGTCCCAGTCCTGTCGTGCCTGCGCCGGCGTCAGGTGTCGTACCAGACTCAACACCAGATGCAGATCCCGCTGAGGAATTCCTACAGGCATATCCTGCGTACGAGCCTACCGACCGCGTGGATTGGGACGAAACGGCCTCTGATGAGGAAGACATCAGCAAAGTCCGCCGCCGGTCGTGGAAGCTGATCACGCGCTTTATCAGGGAAACTCCCCAAGCGCAACGGCTGGCCGAAATGGATAGGCTCCGCTCGCGGTTGCGCGAACTGTGTGCTGGGGGAGTGGATGCCCAACGCCCTCACGCGCTCATCCGAGACCTCATGGCTGAGGTGATCCGGGAGCATGATCGTGGGATGAGCATGGGATGGCAGTGGAGGAAGGCAACCAGCATTAGGAAGCTCCAGGAGGCTGAAGGCGAGGTCCAACAGATGCAGATCCGGGCCAACGAGCTTTCAGCCACTCTCGATGCGCAGTCTGAGCTGGTCTCACGATTGAAGACCCAGCTGGCAGAGGCTGAGGATCATATGGGGAAAACCTCTGGAAGGGTGGCTGCCGTTTGGGCCGAGGTAGAAAGGGCTAGGGCCAGGGTTGACGAATTACGCCCCACCGCTGCTAAAGAGGAGCGGGAGTTGAATCAGCGGCAACAGGCTTTGGACGCCGCAAGTCAATGGGTGGCGGAGCTGCAACGCTCCTTTGACGGGGTCAACCCGTCCATGGGGGAAGTCGATCCCCGAGTATTATAACAAACACGAAATAAGTTTTTATTAACACTTTTGTGCTTCAACTCTTTCTTTCTCCGTTGTTTTGAGTTCCGTGGCACGCACGATTTCCACTGTTGAATTTCCTTGTTACATTCCTACAATGTATGCGGGACGTTTGACGACAATTCCTCAAGCCAGTCCAGATTCCCGAAAGATGGGGAAGGCTTGATCGGAGGAGGAACTTCCAGGATTGCCGAATTACCGTTTCTCCAACGTGCTCTTATGCATGAATGGGGCAGCACCGGGGCGCTGAAATCGGTTCAAACAGGTGAAAATGGGAAGTGTGAATCACGATACCCAAATCCGGAACACTGTGGGGATGGCGTGAAAAACGGTATGGCACATGACCAATACCCAACGTGATGTCCTCTACAGTGAGGTCACCACAATGCGGTGCCGTTTTTCGTCGTGCGGCCAGGACGATAATGTCACAGTTTAGGGTCGTATGATAGGACCAAGCATGCATTTTATCGTCATGCAGCGCAGACGTAGCAGAGACGATGCTATGCGGGAAATGTGCGCAGTGTTATAAAACACAATTGACGGAGACATGATCCCACATCATATTTTACGCCATTTGGAGGGGGAAACCTTAGGCCGAGGGGCCTATATGGAGGGGAAACGGGGGGAGAGACTGGCTTCCTGAATGGTTTGTACCCGGAGAGAGGGCGTCTGGGCGGTCCTACGTATCCTATGCGGATGGGAATCAAGTTGAACGCAGTCCTGAATAGATCTTAGTTTATAGTCTTAGATCTCGGACCAGGGGAGCCCCAAAGGGCGCCAGATTGCAGCTTTGTCCCCCTAACATGAAAAGGTGCACTGAGGGATAGTGCCAAAAGTGTCGAGATTCCACCTGGAAATGATGGGGTGGAAAATGATGTGAATCATGCAACCAACATTCAAGGACTGAAGGGGCTGGCGTGACGACAAAGGATTACTGCTGACCTTGTTCGCAACACAGCATCCTGTCGCGTTAGCCTGAAATGAGGACTAACAAAACGAGCATCGACCGCTGACCATATTCGCAACGCGGGATTTTATCGATTTGTTGTCTGAAGCCCTAGAGGGCGTTGGCCCGTATCGATAGGAGAGCCCTTGGGCGAGTATCCAGGCCGTTCTTGGGGATCCCTCCGGGTTGTGAAAGCTGATGGAAGTCCGAATAGAGGGGAACACGAAGCTTGAAAAGTGGAAGGAACTTGATCAAGTTGAATCTGACACTCTTGGTCCTAGACTAGAGGGCTCTTAATACATGGGTGAACCACTGCAAGGAGTCAAGGGACTCAACTTTGAGGGTGATCGGGAGATGGCAGATTCCCAGGGGAAGGGGGCATGGTGCCCAAAACCTTGTATCATACCTATACACCCCCCCGCTGGAGAGGGACGAACCAAATGGCCTAGGTGACCGGGAAATCAGGAGATCCCCCAGAGGTGGGGCTGGACCCCAATCTTAGACATTCAGGTGGTCCTACGTATCCCATTAGGATGGGAATCATGCCACACGTAGTTCTGAAGGGTGCCTTTTAATGTCATGCAGGACAGGGAATATGAGGACTGAACCTCAGAATGGGGCGTGCGTGGTGCAGCTATTACAAACCCGTCGTGAATGAGGACGTAGTCCTACACTACGCCATGCAGCCCTGTGATCAGGGTCCTGAAGGCAGGATTAGAGAGGTAAATTTTCTGAACTCAAGCTGGGTCCGAAGACAAGGAGTCTTGAACGTAGTTCCAGATGAGAGTCTTAGTTTATGGTCTTAGAGCTTGGACCATGGGTGGTGAAAGCTCCCGAGTAAGCACAGATGTTAACCCAATCCCTAAGCCCACGTGAGATAAACTCGGTGTGGGAAACAAGGGGGGTATCCTCATTGCAATACTTGGGGCGTCCATCAAAGGGGAGTCAGCAGAGAATTTCGAAGGACACCTTTGATGTAGCTTGTTCCTCGAACGCGCAGACGTGCACGGGGGAAAAGTACCAAGAGTCCCAAGACTCTACTTGGACATGATGAAGTGATGAAGGGTGTGAATTGTGTACCTGACATTTGGGCTTAATGGGTTGGCGTGACGACAGAGGAAAACTGTTATCCATGACGGAAACACAGCGTCTGTATCGCGTTAGCCTGAGGTGGGAACAACAAACGAGCATCGACCGCTAACCATATTCGCAACGCGGGATTTTATCGATTTGTTGTCTGAAACCCTGGAGGGCATTGGCCCGTATCTGTAGGAGAGCCCTTGGGCATTCTATCCAGGCCGTTCTTGGGGGTCCCTCCGGGTGTGAAAGATGATGAAAGCCCTGATGCGAGGATAAGAAATGCCTGGAAAGCGAGTGCGGACGTGTCCGAGCAAAGCTTGGCATTCCAGGTAATAAACCAGAGTACTCTTAAGCACATTGGTGAACCGTCGAAGAAGAGGGATCGACGAAACAACTCAGTAGGGGGGTGGGAGCATGGTGTGGTCATCACGAGACCGTCGTGAATGAGGACATAATCCCACACTGCACCATATGATCCCCTCATGGAGGAAGGATGGGCCAAGGGGCCAAGATGGGATGGGGATTCCCGAGAGATGGGGCTGGACCCGAAGCCTAGACGTTCAGGTGATCCTACGTATCCCATGGAGATGGGAATCAAGCCACACGTAGTTCTTGAAGTGCAGCTTAACGTCATGCAGGACGAGGAGGGGAGTAATATACTCCGAAACAAGGGAGGTGTGCGGTATGGCAAAGAAGCCGAAGTGAATGAGGACGTAGTCCTACACTGCGCCACGCACCCTGGGTAAGGGGGGAACCTGGGTCGTGGCCTGGAAAGGCCAAGGGGCCTAAGGTCAGGCATCAGTCTGGAAGACCTGACTGGTTTGTAGTTTAACGTCTTACATGAGGACGTGGGGCCAGGGGCCCAAGGAGGCCAAAGGGCCTGAGGCTGGGCCTCGTGAGGGGAGTTGTACGGCATGGTACCTGATCCAAACGTGAATGAGGACGTAGTCCCACACCACACCATACACTCCGGGTGAGGAATCCTGGACCGTGGCCCAGAGAAAAGGGGAAGTTATCAGTCAGAAAGGTCTAACTGGTTTGTAGTTTAACGTCTTACATGAGGACGGGGGGCCAGGGGCCCAAGGAGGCCAAGGGGCCTGAGGCTGAGCCTCGTAAAGGGAGGGCGTACGGCATGGTACATGATCCCGACGTGAATGAGGACGCAGTCCTACATCACACCGTACACCCTTATGAAGAATCCTGGGCCGTGGCCCGAATCGCTAGCACCACCTGGGGAAAGTTTGTCACCTTGGGACAGAATCCCAGTCAAGGAGCAGGTGAATCTCAGTTGCATTCATCCACGAAAGGGCCAAACACCTCCAGGGGGAATATGCAGCCGGGTCGAGGCTTGCTCGACGTGGTTCGGGGCAAAAGTGTGCGCCCTTCCATGTCTTGACCCGAGGGGAAGATTTTGGATTTTGGGCTGGGCCAACGGACGAAATGTCCAGGCATTCCTACGTATCTCATAAGGATGAGAATCAAGCCATACGTAGTTCTTGAAGGCCATGCAGTTTAGCATCATGCGGTGAGGATGTGGGAGGGTAGAAGAACAGGAGTGGGCGCATGGTGCGACCTTTACAATCGTTGCGTGAGTGGGGTTGCATGAGCGGGGCCAAGAAAGCCTACTCCCTGCTACACAAAGATCCTCCAAGGAGACTATCCCCAGGGGGAATAGTGGAAGAGAAAAGCTTGGGGCTGGGCTCAAGACGAGGCGTCCGAGCGTTCCTACGTATCCCATAAAGATGGGAATCAAGCCGTACGTAGTTCTTGACATGCAGTTTAATGTCATGCGGGACGAGGGGCATCTCATTCGGGGATGTGTACGGTATGGTACATGATCCCAACGTGAGGACGTAGTCCTACTCCGTACCGTACGATCCCGTAAGAGGGTAAGTCGGAGAGAAACAAGGGGGCCTGGGGACAGACCGCGGTGGAGACGGGGCCAGGGGCCCAAAGAGGCCGAGGGGCCTGAGGTTGAGCCTCGGTCAGGAAGACCTGACTGGCTTGCAGTTTAACGTCTTGCAGTGAGGACGGAGAGTCAGTTTAAGGTCATGCGGGACCAAGTCGCAGTTTAGGGTCGTGCAGGACCACTGCAGTTTAATGTCGTGCGGGACCCTCTCGCAGTTTAGGGTCATGCAGGACCACTTTTTTTGCCCTAGGCAAAGTATCGTTTGAGGAATTTGGCGTTGGTGGGAGGGGTTACACGCTCTCCATCTGTGGTCACCAAGGAGTATGCTCCATTAGGGTAAACCTTATGGATGATATAAGGCACTTCCCATTTGGGTTCTAACTTGGGTGGTTTCCTACCGGGAATCATTGGCGCTCGAAGGGCCAATACCAGGTCACCCTGTAGAAAAGAGCGGAGACGAACCTTCTTGTCAAAAGCTCTCGCTATCTTGTCCTGATGCCTATCCAGATTGTGCAGGGCACGAAGCCGGTTCTCGTCCAGTGCCTCTAATTCAGCTAGACGGATCTCGGCTACCTCATCTGATGTCTGGTGATCATAAACTGCAGTGCGTAGCGACGGCAGCTGGATCTCAATGGGTAGGACGGCCTCAGCTCCATACACCAGGGAATATGGGGTCACCTGGGTAGAGTTGCGAGTCGTCGTCCGGTAAGCCCAGAGGGCGTTGGGGAGCTTGTCCGGCCAACTCTTCTTGTTCTAACCAACCATCTTCTGCAGAATGTTAGAGAGGGTATTGTTGAACCCCTCGATCTGCCCATTCGCCTGTGCGTGGTAGCAGGAGGTATGGTTCGGCCGGATGTCGTACTTAGCGTACAATTTCTTCAATTCAGCTGCCCGGAATTTGGTGCCGTTATCGGTGAGGATAGCGTGAGGGACTCCAAACCGGTGGATAATGTTGGAGCTCACAAAGTCAATGATGGAACGGGCCTTGACCTCGTTGAGCGGAACTGCTTCTGCCCATTTGGAGAAGAAATCTGTAGCGGTCAGGATGAACCTGCACTGGCGGGCTGTTGCCGGCGGATACGGTCCCACTACATCAAGTCCCCATACCGCAAATGGCCAAGAGTACTTGGTGGGGTGGAGGGGTTCTGGCGGCCGATGCAAGAAGTTGGCGTGTACTTGGCACGCGTGGCATCTCTTGGCGTATCCAATACAATCGTGGATCATGGAGGGCCAGAAGTACCCTAACCTCTGGATTTGCTGGGACAGCTTCGGCCCAGCTTGATGGGCGCCACAGGAACTGGCGTGAACCTCTTGCATAACTTGAGGTATCTCTACTCCTTGGATGCAACAGAGGAGGACACCATAGAAACTCCGCTTATAGAGGATCTGCTCAAGACTGGGGCCGTTCTGGAGGGTAAATTGCTGCGCGCGGCGTCGGATTCGCTCGCGTTCTGCCCGGTCGTCCGGGAGCTGACCATTTTGGAGATACTCGACAAAAGGTGCTCTCCAGTCGGGGGTGGTTTCAACCACTACGTCTGACGAACCCGGGACTCCCGATATGGGGGGTCCGGCGGTGAGATGACTTACCCGCAGGCTATCACGGTCCTCTTGGGTGATGGGAGCAATGACTCTCCAGTGGGCCACATGTATGACCAAATCATCTTGCTCGGGTTCTGCGAGCGACGCGGCTAAGCCAGCCAGGGCGTCCGCTTGTCCGTTCTGCGATCTTGGGACATGGGTAACCTCTGGCCGAGGAGAGAACTGGGCCATTAGGAGGAGGGTGTACTCCAGTAACGGTGCAAGCTCTGGCTTCCTGACGACGTAGTCGCCATTAACCTGTTTGATCACCAGCTCTGAATCTCCCATCACATGTAGATGGGGTACATGGATCTCAAGGGCCAACTCGAGGCCGGTGATGAGAGCCTGGTACTCTGCCTCGTTGTTTGTACAACCTTCTGACAGCATGAACGAGTACGGCAGGACGGCTTGCGCCGGGGTAATGAAAACAATGCCCAGACCCACTCTATTGAGCTTGGGGTCGTTGAGCCTTCTACCGGTGGGGCTCCGGGAGGCACCGTCGAAATGCATTTGCCAACATGGAGCAGCATGATCGACTGAGAGGATCGTCTCGTCGGGGAAATCCAGGTCCAGGGATTGATTCGTGGAGGTTAGATGAGCAGCTAAAAAGTCTGCCAACGCCTGTCCTTTAACGGCCTTCTGAGGCACGAACCTGATATCAAATTGCTGGAGAATCACCACCCACCATGCTAGTCGGCCAGTCAGCATGGGGCAGTTCAGGATGTACTTCAGCGGATCTACCCGAGAGATCAATTGTACCTCGTGGTGTTGCAGGTAGTGCCGCAAATTCTGCACAGCGAAGACGAGCGCGAGGCAGCTCTTTTCAATGGGGGAGTATCTGACCTCCGTATCAAGAAGCATGCAGCTGAGATAGTAGAGACTATTCTCAGTGCCTTCGTTATTCTTCTGGGCGAGCAGCGCACCGAGGGATCTCTCCAGGGCGGTCACATAACGGACTAGAGGCATTCCGGAGACGGGTGGCATCAAGACCGGAGGTTGGAGCAGATACTGCTTGATTTCCTCAAAGGCGGCCCGGCATTCCTCATCCCATTCGTATGCAGCGTCTTTCTTCATGAGCCGGGAAAAGGGATTACACTTGCCAGCCAAATTGGCAATGAATCGGCATATATAGGCTAAGTGTCCTTGCAGGCCTCGAAGCTCCCGAATGTTGCTCGGGGGAGGCATTTGGCTGATGGCCTTGATCTTCTCCGGGTCGATCTCGATACCTCGGTATCTGACAACGAAGCCCAGAAACTTCCCGGAGGTGACTCCGAAGGCACACTTCAGCAGGTTCATCTTCAGGTGACGGGAACGGAGGAAACCAAACACTTTCTCAAGGTCTTTGAGATGGTCCTGGCGCTGGCGTGATTTAACTATAAGGTCATCCACGTAGCATTCCACCAATGTCCCGAGGATCGGTTTGAATATGCGATGCATGGCCCTCTGATAAGTGGCACCTGCATTTTTCAAACTGAATGGCATTACCCGGTAGAAAAAGGTACCCTGGGGAGCCCTGAAGGCAGTGGACTCCTCGTCTTCGGGGGCCATCCGGATCTGGTTATACCTGGAATACCCATCCATGAAAGAGAGGACTTGGAACCCGGCCGTGGCGTCAATCAACAGCTCCGTCACTGGGAGTGGGATGTCATTCTTTGGGCAGTGGCGATTGAGATCGCGGAAGTCGATGCAGACTCTGATCTGCCCATTCTTCTTCCTCACCGGCACAATGTTTCCGAGCCATTTGGGGTATTGGACCTCTTTGACGAAGTTGGATTTGATTAGCTTATCAACTTCGGCCTCAACCATAGCGCCATGGGAAGGGTGCATTTTCCTGGGAGGTTGCTTGAACCCACGATGTTTTGCTGGGAGGCCCAGACGGTGGACGGCCACTTGGGGATCCAGCCCTGGCATCTCATCGTAACTCCAGGAAAACACATCGCGGTGTTGTTTGAGGAAGTCTACATACTGCTGCCGCTCCTCGAGGGACATGGCCTCACTGATCAATGTGGGTCTTGGATCTGCCTCGCTACCAAGTTTCACCTGTACCAGTTCATCGACCGTGGTAGAGACACCTTCTTCAAAGGCTGGGGGAGCATCCTCCAAGTCTTCCTCCCCAGCCGTGGGGGGACTTCCCGCGGCGGAAGATACTTCTAGGCTCTCGAAACCCAAGGGGAAGCTGGTGCCGGCTTGGGCAGCAGTGGTCATCAAATCAGGAGACTCACTTGTCCTTGAGACCATAGCAATGAATGCATTTGATCCGATCCCATCTGGCCTTCGGCCTAAGGGGCCACGCTTGATGATATCAAAGCAGTGGTGACGTGTCGGCCTGACTCGGTTAATTCCAGCCCGGCGAAAGAGACACGTATGGCGCACCGCCGTTGTCATCAGCTTGACGTCCCGGTACCGTACATGGG
Source organism: Viscum album (assembly GCA_963277665.1). Taxonomy (NCBI): domain Eukaryota; kingdom Viridiplantae; phylum Streptophyta; class Magnoliopsida; order Santalales; family Viscaceae; genus Viscum; species Viscum album. Next base: position 652,731,824 of record OY728119.1, read on the forward strand.
TAGGAGGTTCTGGGATGACCCGAGCCTGGTTGATGTAGGAGTACGAGGTGATTCTCCGCTGTCGCTTGGACACGGGAACATGCCTTCCTTGCGTACCTGAAACAACGAAACATTGTCCCATGTCGGGGGTCGTGGCCTCCAAATGGTGGATCGGGAGGATTTAGGCGTCATCCATGCTTGCCCAGGGATCACTTGTGATCGGGGCGGGCTCATCCTCGCTGACCAGGATTTTCTTGTCCTTACTTTTGTAGTAACCCACATCCAGATAGCGGGCCTCACAGGAAGCGAAAGGGGACGCGTCTCCTTGGAGCACGCCTACTCGACCGTTGAGCGAGTACTTAAGGCACTGGTGATACGACGAGGGGACCGCTGCATGAAGATGGAGCCATGGCCTTCCCATCAATGCGTTGTAGGCGGTGTCCTGAGAAACAACCATGAACTCGGTGCTGGCAATTAAGCCACCGAACTGGGTCTTCAGTCGGATCTTGCTGACTGGGGTTTGCTCTGTCCTGTCGTACCCCTGGATCCTGAGGTCAGAGGGAGTTAAATCACCTTCGGACAGACCCAGCTTTCGCAGCGTCCGGGTCGGAATCAGGTTGATTCCAGAACCCGTGTCAACGAGGCATCGGCGGACTTCCACACCGTTGAAGTGGCCAGTGATATACAGTGGGTGAATGTGCCCCTGTATAGGAGGGTCCTCATCTTCACCGGAGAACGAGATAACCGCCTGGCATTCGGCGTTTTCAATCGTCTCGGTATGGAAGGCTTCGCAGCTGCCACTTCCATCTCGAACTGGAGGGGGCTCCTTAGGGCCTCGGCAAGTGCCTCGCGCATTTCAGCTGATAGGCGAAGGGCCTCGAGAATGGAAAGCCTCGCCGGGATGCCGGCCAGATTCTTCAGAACATCGTACTTTCGTTCCAAACGCGAACCTCTGCTTACAGGAGGTCGTTCGGCATTTGGATGCACAGCGGGTCCGGCTGGCTGAACCGGCGAGTAACTAGTACTGGGCACACCTTGCTGCCTAACAGTAGAAGCCTGAAGAGTAGTCACCGGGCTAAGATCGGACAGCGGAGGCTGGCTTGTCGCCGGGCAATACTGGCTATGTTACGAACGAGGCGGCTCCCCCCGATCCAGCAGCACGAACGACGGTGGAGGTAGAGCCGAGGGTGCCGGATGGGTCTGCGCGTGCTGAGATCTGCGCTGAGCCTGCTGGCTGGTCTCGGTAGCGTGCACGGCTTGGCCGCAAATGCTGGCTGACATACCTCGATGACCGGCGCAGTTGCGATTCCGCTGACGTTGATATCGGCTGGAAACATTGGGGAGGTCTGTCTGGGGTTCCCCCTCATCGGGGGTCATATAGGGCTTTACCAGCTCCACGGTGTTAACCGAAGCGTACCCTTGACTGTCACTCTAAGAGTCATCCACCGCTGGGCGGATTCTGGGAGGAATGCCCATTTCGGGAGGCATAAAGTCGCCAAGAGTGCGGGATGACGACGGCACTGGCGGTGCACGTTTCTTCTTCTTGCGTCGCCGCTGCTTGCCCTTTTGGGCAGAGGTCGACTGGGAAGACGATGCTGAGGCACCAGCTACTTCTTCTGAAGGTTCTGACTGCTTCAGGCATGCTCGTATGATACCCTGGGCACGGACGACGGTTTTTTTGAGCCATCCAGTTGTCTTATTTCTGGGAACCGCGGCTAGGGACCTGCTGCCACTCACCCTCGTTGTCACTGCCGATTTCTGATCCCGCAACGACGCCTGCCACTTGTGCTGGCGCTGGGCCCAACTTGACTATGTTGTTGTTGACCTGGTCTTGAATCCAGTCTTTAAACACATAGCATCGCTTGAGGGTGTGCCCCAGGATCCGATGATAAGGTCAGTAGTTGGGGTGATCGGTGAGATGCGCCTCTGCCGGCCTTCTGCACTCAGGCAGACGCACGATACCTTGCTCTAGAGCACTTCGGAAGTAACCAGGGACCTGATTTTCGTTGAACGAATAGGTATGGTACTTTCTTTCTGGGTAAGGAGCCCTGGGGGCCTGGTCCTGTCGAGGGACCGGAGGGGCCTGCCGAGGAGGCGGCGCCTGGTTGTCTCGCCTAGGTGGCGGTGGCGCATTGCGCGGGGGAACCTGTCGGTTCTGAGGAGGTCGCTGCTGGGCAGGAGCCTGCGCTTGAGGTGGAGGACCTCTGCGGGGTTGCGGGGGTGGTGCCGCCGGTAGCAATTCCAGCTGCCTCGGGGCTTCTATTTGATCCACCGCGGCGGGTTCAGCCCTAGCGGCCCTCCTGGCTGGGATCATAGGGGGCAGCAAACGTGCCTGACTAGCCTGTTGCAGGGCCTCCTCGAGGCGCTGGGCCTTATCCGAGAAATCTCTGAACCCTCCAGGGTAGTTCTGGGTAATCAAGGAGGGTACCAGCTCTGTCTTGACGTTCCCCACACACATCGTCAGTAATTGCTCCTGAGTCAGTGGCATGTCGAGGGAATACGTAAGTCCTTTCCACCGGGCGATGAAGTCTGCAACCCGCTCATCAGACCTCTGTTTGCACTTGAAGAGGTCCGCAATGCTGGTCTTTCGCGTGGTGGAGCTGAACTGGTATAAGAACTGCCGGCGAAGATCCTCCCAACCGGTCACTGATCCGATAGGGAGCTGTCTGTACCAGACGAATGCCGGACCTTCCAATGTCTGTACAAAACATCGGAGCTTAGCGGCTTCTTGCTGAGCCGGGGTCCCCAGAATGGGACCACACCTGGACGAGAAATGAGCCAAGTGCTGGGGTGGGTCCCCTGTCCCGTTAAACGGCGAGAAGGTGGGGTTCCCAAAACCCGGAGGCGCGGGCATATCATCCACCCACACGGGATAAGGCTTGCCATCCGGTGGGACCGCCACCTGCCGTGTTTCCAACGGCTCGAGGCGGGCTGTGAGTGCCGCAATAAGGTCCTCTGGGTGGGGGTCCCTGTCTTGACGGGGATCCTTAACCACAAGCGCATTTCCAGGTTCTTCAACACGGTAGACGGCTTCGGCCGCTCGCGGGTCAACTGGCTGGACGACCTGCTGGGCGACCGGGGGAACCCGGGTTGGATTCCTCAGATTGCCCCATCGCTCAGGGGGGTTTGGCGAGACATATCGCGCCCTCTTACCGTATGTTCCGGCTTCCGCCCTGTCCGCGGCAGTAGCATGATCAAGGTTGCCCGGAGGCATCTCACCGGGGGGAAGTTGTTCCTGCCCCTGCTGCCCCGGCCTGGGATTACCATAGTCGGGTCGTCGCTCCGCGGCGCGTTTAGCCAAGAGTTCGTCAACCAGCCTCTTCTGCTCAGCGAGATGCTGGCGCAACGTGGCCTTCTCAGGATCCTCATCTATTTTCTGCACAGAGGCGGACGGGTCGGAGTGCTTGACGGTTCCGACGTTCTCTTTACCTTTGCCGGTGTTTCGACTGAGTACCAGCGACTCGGTGGGTACGGGCAGGCCTAGCAGGTTCCTCTGCTGACGGGTGACTCTCCCTGATGGGTCGAGTAGTGGACGTGCACCGTTTGGGGGGAAGTCTCCATCAAGGAGTTCCAGTTCGTCTTCCCTGTCCACAATGTCGGCCATGTGGACCGCGATTCCTCTCGAGGGCATGTCCTCGATGTCGCAGAGCGAATCGGGTTGTCGTCGAATAGGATCGAACAGAAGGGCAGCATAGTGTCCCCAGCCACGGACTTGCACATGGGGGGTGGCTTCCCCGATGATTCTGCGGAGTGCTTTAAGACTCTGAACGCATTTTCGTTGAAGGGGGCTCGGGTGGCCTGGCGACTCAGGGTGCTGGAATGCAAGAAGTGCGGCTGCATCGACCAGGCGGCATTGCTCGCCGATCTCTTCAAAGTGCTCACGACTTCTGGGGTACTCCACCCGTTCAAAACAGAGGCGATAGTGTGTCGCCCGTAGGGTTCGACAAAGGCATCCCACTTCTTCAGGGGTAAGCGACTCGGGTACGCGGAAATTCAGCACCGCCGTGGGCCAGAACTTCTCCGGGAAATAGTCCGCTGCAAGAATACTCCAGAAGCTCCTGGGTTCGTCCTCGGGGTTCGGCCCTACATTACCCCACTCATCAACTGGGGGCGGCTGAGGGACCGGTAGCGGTACCGAGGCGGACCTCTGGGATAGCAAACTCGGTGGTGGAGAATACGGCGAGCGAGCAGACTGGCCACCGAATTCTGGGCCTTCCTCTGAAGAGCGAGGTGACCTGACCACAATGTCGCGATAGGACGGGCTAACAGACACTGCTTCGGGTATGGGAGTCGCCGTTACCGATGTCCGGTCATGTCGTGGCTCTACCGTCGTTGACCCCCAAAACAGCTCCTCGTGATCCCGAGTGGAGGTAGAGGGCGCTTCGGGTGACGATGGCGGTGGCCACGCGGTCGAAACCTGCGGAATTCCCAGTCTTTCATCCTCCTGGATGTACCTGCGGAGAGAGACGGGAATCCGGTGGACCTCAAATTCTGGGAGAACGAGGCTGACGCGTCTGGTTCCTGCCCCAGTCCTTGATACGGAGGAGCTGGGAGAAGGTTCCATCGCGGAATCGCATTCCGCTTCTGAATCGGAGAAGCGGGTAGGTTTGATCTCCGCCTGGGCCTTCCTAGGATTCTTCTTGTGGCGGCGACGACCCGCTCTTCTGCCTCTGGGTGGCTCTTCGGGACAGGGTTGACCCCTATCAGGCAGCCTTGGGGCGGTGCTGGCGCCGTGGCGGAGAGGGCCCCCACTCGAGACAGCCGGGGTGCGAGGGGCACCAGGGAAAATGTCAAAGGGTACATGGGGAGGACCTCCATGAACAGTACCCATGTGGGCGGGGCCTCTGTTGGAACTGGCAGGAGCATGGGGAAGACCTCCATGGTCGATGCGAGTGGAGCGAGGCTGACCTTCACTCCTTGAGTTGCTGGGGCGAGGAGGACCTTCGCCAGTTGCAGAAAGGACGTAGGGGGGACCCCCACGTGGGAGAAGGACCGGATGGACGGTGCCTTCAGAAGGATGGGCTCCATACCCTGTACAGAAGGCGCGGGAAATGTTTCCGCGCTGAGCATCACTGCCACGGGGCAGGTCTTCCTGCAGGATGGGGGCAGCACGAGGCATGCCTCCATGACGAACCTCGGAGCGGGGAAGGCCCACGCTCTGTGGAGTAGTGGTACGGGGAGGACCTTCGTACGGGGTGGCATCACTGCGGGTTAGCTCGCGGCGATCACTACTTGGGCCTGCAACCCGGAGAGTCAACCCAGCCTGCCCGCGGGGCGGTTGGGGTCTCGATCCTGGTTGGGCGAAGGGGTTCCCCTGCTCAATGTACGCGGGGGCTTCATAATGTACGTCGGCGGTGGCTCGGTCCACTGTAGCTTTCGACGTGGACGCGCCTAGGCGAGCGTCCTCAGCCCGGGCCCGGCGCTGACGTCGGTTCAGGCGGGCCGGTGCAGGTGGTGCAGGGACGTAGTCTGCCTGCTCTTCCTGCGGGGCCGGACGACGGCACCGACGTGGCCGGACGGGAGCTCTCGCCTGGGGGCCCTGGGTTGGGGCCCTGAGCGGACTGAGCCAGACAGCGCCCGCCTCTTCAGCGTAAGGCGAAGAGTCGTCAAGGCATTCTGGAGATAGGCTCCCGAAACGGTTGAATGTATGGGTGGGGAGCAGGGGATCCCTGCGCGGCCGGTTAGGGCGGCGTTGATGGCGGGGCCTGGAGGCCTCCAGGTCCAGGCGGGCCATATCCCTAGTCGGGATGACCCCTTCCTCCTCGTACCTGCGCACGAGGCTGTTGATCACCCTTCGTTGGATGACCTCTGATGGGGAAAGGGGACGTGGACGTCCCGTATTCCGTGATGTGGCAGCCGTCGTGGTGGTGGTGGCGCCATGTGGAGTGGTCGTCGTGGTGTTGCCCCTGCCCTTGCGCGGGCGAGGAACGGATGGTGACCGCATCTCTGAAATAGCAACCTGGTTCCTGGAAAGCGAAGGGATCAACTCATCAGTACTGAGAGGAAAAGGATTGACAGCCAGTGCCCCAGCGTTCTTCCATACTCCACTTCTATGAGAAGGATCCACGCCAACGCGCTGCGGAGCGGAGTTCCCCACGTTCTACTACCCCGACTGCCGGTGAGTTTCACGACAGGCCCGCCATTTGCGCGGCGGGACCAGGCAACAGATATCTGGATCCGGTGACACGTCAATCTACTGGTGTCTCGAAGGCTACTAATCTCCATGCTGAGGAGAAGAATTTCACGTCGGGTTCACCATTTCTGTTTCCGACGCTTTCGCCGGGGCGCGCGCGCATCCGTCCGTCAGGGGGGGGGGGACGCGCGGCTTTGTTGCACCGCATTCCCGCTTTCCAAAGGTGGGCGTCATTCGTTCCTTGTTCAGGTACGTCTGCTCCTTGATCGAAACGGGATGATGGGATGTCGGTTCTTCCTTCCGTGGATTCCTCCCCAGAACTCGTCACCTAGTCCGGGTCTCCCTTATAGATTTAATACATAGTTCGTGAAACTCTTCCTAGTGCCATGTTTCCATGGGCGCCGGTTAATTACGCTGCTTCTGTCGGGACATTCCAAAGGGTCCAGTCAGGGCAGCAACCTTCGGTCAGGGGAGTAGTCACGTTGAGGCATCAGTAGCGTGTCTGGATGCTGGGGTACCTGGCATGTCTGTCTGTTATCCTTGACCACAAGGCTTCTCGAGGGAGTGGAAGCCCGATGCATCCCACATCGAGCGCGGGGAATTACATGTCATAGACACGTATCTGAGGTTTTCCTCAGCTTCCCGTGTTCAACACAGGGTACGCCGTTAGTTTAACGTCTAGCGGAGACGGATGAGAGTGAAATGGGACCATCGCAGGGGGGCGACAGTGAAGTTGGGCTTGAGCCTTGAAGAGGCTTCCTACGTATCCCCGTGGCAGGGAATCAAAGTCCGCGTAGTTCGGGATGGTTCCAGTAAACCGACGTGAATCTGGACCTTGGTCCGAGGGGAGTTGGGCTTGAACCTCGTAGAGGCTTCCTATGTACCATGCCTTGACATGGATCAAAGACCTCGTAGTTCAAATGGGGTTTCACCGGTGAACCGACGTGAAAGCAGACCTTGGTCCACTAGTGGTGGGCCTGAACCTCGTGGAGGCTTCCTACGTACCATGCCTTGACATGGATCAAAGACCTCGTAGTTCAGGTGGTTGGGTCGCAATGGCTTACCACTGGACCAGAGTGCAGTTTAACGTCATGCTGGACGTAGGTAGAACACGACGTGAATTGGGTGATGGGTGGGCTTGAACCTCGTGGAGGCTTCCTACGTACCATGCCTTGACATGGATCAAAGACCTCGTAGTTCAAAGGGGAATGTAGTTTAACGTCATGCCGGACGAAGATGGGACCCGGCGTGAAGAAACGACGGGTGGGTGTGTCGGTGAACCGACGTGAAAGTAGACCTTGGTCCACTATTGGTGGGCTTGAACCTCGTGGAGGCTTCCTACGTACCATGCCTTGGCACGGATCAAAGTCCCCGTAGTTCGTTAGGATGGATGGGTCGCAATGGCTTACCACTGGATCGGGGTGCAGTTTAACGTCGTGCTGGACGGGGGTGAAACTCGACGTGAATGAACGACCGAGCAATGTGGCTTGAACCTCGTAGAGGCTTCCTACGTACCATGCCTTGACATGGATCAAAGACCTTGTAGTTCAGGTGGTGGGTCGCAATGGCTTACCACTGGACCAGAATGGGAGCCGACGTGAATGAGCGACGGGTGGGCTTGAACCTCGTAGAGGCTTCCTACGTACCATGCCTTGACATGGATCAAAGACCTCGTAGTTCAAATGGTGGGTCGCAATGGCTTACCACTGGTCCAGAATGGGACCCGACGTGAATGAGCGACGGGTGGGCTTGAACCTCGTAGAGGCTTTCTAAGTACCATGCCTTGACATGGATCAAAGACCCCGTAGTTCAAATGGGGTGGTTTTGTCCAGGTCGGTGCTTACTCTAAGCCCACGTGAGTCATGCTCGGTGTGAGAAACAAGAGGTTGCATGGACCTGACGATCACGTCGCGAAGGGTGCGTCCGTGAGAAGCGAAGAGGGGCTTATGCGTTGGGCGGCCCATGGTGTTGGGACTTACTCCAGGATGGAGGCCCATGGCGCAACAAAGCGCGGGGAAGATGGACCTTGGTCCGACGATGGGAGGTGCCTCGTTCCCAATCACGTCATCCACTGACCTTGGTATTGGGGAAGTACCGAGATGCACAGGTGCAATCATCCGTACCAAAGGTTAGGGACTTACGCTCTGAGGCGACCCTTCCCCTGCGAACATACACCACTCCGACAAGGAGGATCTCATTCCATGTGCGGAAGAGTTCCATTCCCGTGGAGACGAGTGGTGTAATGATTGTTCGAGATGGGGGGACCCTTCGTGAGGGAGACGAGGTTGGGTCACAGTTTAACGTCATGTGTTGAGGACGTGGTGCTTGGCAGTTTAACGTCCTATAGCTCGGACGAGGTGGGTTCACTCCACACCCCTAGGGCTTACATAACCGGTACCCTATGGTCCTTGGGGAAGGGAAGGTGTCGGTAAGGCCATGGTAAAGGGGGGTCGTGGGACGAACCACCGAGGGGTCCACGTTAGCGTGGCTATGCAAAGAAGCAATAGCCGTTAGCGTGCCTATGCGAAGAAGCATTAGGCGAAGCAACGCTACGGGAGGTGTTGTCCATGGGACTTTGAAATCACATCGTGCAAACCTGGAGGGTCGCACGGAAAGAGGAATCGCTATGCAGAGGAGTGTGCTTCGCGAAGTGGGGTGACTTGGCCTTAGCATGGGGAATAGGTGGGAGTTGGAGGTGCTTCGCGATGTGGAACAGTGTTCGCGGAGCACTGCCTCGCGAAGAAAGAGTGGTTCGCGAAGCAGGGTCCTGCGAAGCAGTGTACTTCGCGAAGTGGAGCGATCCTGCCTTAGCATAAGGATTACTAGTTTGGGTTGGGTGTTTCGCGAAGCACAAGTGCTCCGCGGCTGCCCGGGTTCCCTTGGGAATCCCCTTCCTTTGCGAATGCCCTTGAGCTTCGCGAAGGGCATCCCTCTCGAAAGAGGGGCTCAAAACGAAACAAATCAGAGTCGTCTCGCGAAGTAGAAATACCTCGCGGAGCTCATGATTCCCGGGGCAAAGCGTGCTTCGCGATTCGGGAGAGGAGAAGCCGAAAGGTCGGATTGTCCATCCTTGGGACTCAGGGGGAGTCGAGTATTTATAGGGAAGGGGAGCCTCAAAGCAGGGATCGCGCGCCACCTTCGGGGCTTCGCGGCGGCTCGCGAACGTCAAACGGGTTCGCGGAGGATTACCGCCTCTGGAGCTTCGCGGCGGGTCGCGAACGTCAAACCGGTTTGCGGAGGCTTACCGCCTCTGGAGCTTCGCGGCGGATCGCGAACGTCAAACCGGTTCGCGGAGGCTTACCGCCTCTGGAGCTTCGCGGGGCCGCCAAGGTTGGGATGCTTCGCGGCGGGGCTTCGCGGCTGTGCTTCGCGGCTGTGCTTCGCGAGGCAGCGCGCCGGCTGTCTTTTTTTCGGCCCTTCCTTTCGGGCCACATTTTTGGCGCCAACACATACTAAAAAAATTCAATATATTTCTATGCTGATGAAATCACTAGGTATAAATTTTCTTTTATCAACAAAAGATAACCAATAATCACTTATCGTCCCCAATAATTTTTTCAATTACTTTTTACAATAATAATTATATAAATACAATTTGTGGTTGATATAAAATTTATTTTATATCACATTCTACATATTACATTGTTTAGACTACCCTGATATTTTTTAACTTTATATGCCGAGAAAATAATTTCAGGGTGAGTGAATTTAATGTAAATCAATCTTTTTAAAAAAACATTATAGAGACTCCCAACATACACAAATACAATTTCATATAATCATATATAATATATAATAAATATTAATTCAATGATCTTAACATATTCAATTTTTTCTTATATCATGCGTGTCTTCAAGAAATGAATTAATGATATAAAAAAGTCAAGAGTTTTAGTAGGGCTACTCCTCAAGTCAATAAAATTATTCTACAATACATTAATATTTTCAATCATACATTTGAATCATATTCATAAATATTTTATACAATTTCTAATAAAGAATGAGATGTTTTGGGAGAAACATTCTTCACATATCTATATTGAGTAAAATATCAACATATTGAATTGATTTATTTTATGTATATATCCAATTGATTCTATTTTCACTGTCATAAACCTCCACATACCATGTAAGTTATATACCAGGAATGGAAATATTATAATCATAAATCCTAAATGTCTTGAATAATGATACATCACATTATTTAATAACATGAAATTTTTTTCTTAGAAAATTATGATGATTTTTTGATAAAAAAACATCCAACATTATCATTCATCTAGGAGTGTTAAAAACATCCCATTTTAATATTAAATCTAATAACAATTTATATGAACTTATATAAATTACCTCTATTGAAATATTTATAATCCTTTTTTAATATATTATTTCTTTATTTATTAACATGGATCACTACCCATTTTACTTCAAAAAGAATTTTTAAGGGGTAGTATTGATAACAATTGTTTTCAATGCCTAACATTCCTTCATTAATAACATGTGATTTAGGATGAAAACTGCATGGTGTGATTCTCACTTATTATTCCATGAAATGATAATTTTAATAAATATGTCCATGAGACACATGTTATGAGTACATAGAAAATTATATTTCATTTATATTGGACTATTCTTTCCACCATATGAAAAATTTGTATTTTTCCTTAATAGTTACTTCTCTTAATTATATGGAATAGTGGGTAAAACTATAAATGATTCTATAAAAATATTTTAAAAATGCGGTATATTAACACTCTAAACTATCACATCCTTCTCAGACTATGTATATAATCACTAGTAATAGTTACCACCTAATCAATTTAAGGGAATTATCTTAAAAAATATAAAAAAATATTTATTCCCAAAAAACCAATTATATAATATTTTGTTCCAATAAAACCTATCATCTCTATATGTTGTCTAAAAACATGTTATTAAGTGATGGGAATTTAATAATCTATATAAAACATTGTAGGATTAATATTTTATGTTTTTCTTTAATATTATATCACCCTTATAAGATAAACATTGTATATGATCAAAACCATTAATTGATTCTAAAAAATAAAATACAATATAATGCTATATTTGGTAGAAAGGATGATACCCTATTATATCATCAAATCCAATGTTTATTAATGGACTATAATCATAGTACCAATATTCATACACTTATTATTAATCTACACAACCACCCTATAAATCCTTTTACCATTCAACTTCTTCTTCATTAGATTATTCTTATTTTAAAATATTTTTTTCTTCCCCACAATCCATAATATATACGTCTCTAATAATCTCACTTGACTCAAAAAGGATATTTCATACCAATTTCAATATCTTTATTCTTTGTGGGGGAGAAAATATATAATCAAGGTCATATAAAACAAAACATATTTTCCAAATATTACAATTGAATATCATTTTACTAATAAATATCATTTCAATACAACTATCTTTATATGAATTTGAACACTAAAATCTATTACATAAAAATATAATACATTCGTGAACTGTAGATATAATTCAATGGAAATGAATTTTCATTAAATTTGATATTCTATTCTATAGTTCTTAAATCTTCCATTATGAAAATAATGATATGTATTATTTATATACAATATATAGTAATTAAAAGAATTTTTATTTTTGAGATTGAGTATAAATTGAATTTAGGATAATCTTTTGCAGAATTATGTCTCTATACTAAAGTCCACTATAATAAATTTTAATTATTATTTACATTTATTTAATAAATTAATCATTTTATTTTTAATTATTTTTTACATAAAATTTTGTTTAATGGATAATTATGTGATAAAACAAGAGTGGTAAGGACCACCAAAACAATATTTGAGTATCTAATTCCAAACAAAATATTTGTTGGCTTCCATAGGTATTTTTATGGGAGATGTTGGTGGTAATAATCATATAACCCAACTACAAATAAATTTGGATCTCACTAAGGGTTGAGTGGCTATCTATACCACTAAAATTATTGGATGTATTTTTTAGTTATAATTTTCCACCCAATGTCTTATAAAATATAAAATTCTCATCCATAGGATTCACACAGTCAAAAAATAATGTCTTCCTTACTAATTTTCTACCAATCTCTTGGATATCTCTTATTTATTTTTTATTTGATAGAAATGTCTCCCAATGCAATCTATGACCATTATTATAATAATAATCATGAAACCGATAATTGAATACTTATCTCAGTGGTTTTTATAGTTGATCTAAAATAAATAAAATTTATTGTTTATTTCATTTTTTTAATTATGGTGGATTTATATCATAGTTGGTATTTTACATTAGAGATATTACTCCAATTGCATAATGGTTGGAATCCATTATCAGTATTCATTAATTTTTTAATAATACATGTTTTTTTGATAATGTGAGTTTTGGGAGAATATGTTTTGAATTTTACTATTATCATAATGAACATATATGTTGTTTTAGGGGTTTAAATGTAATTTTATTGTTTTTTAAATACATTTTTGTATCAAAGTGATGTTTTTTGGGATTTTGATAGATAAGTGTTCATAAAATAATCCATAGAAAATTTGGACCCTAGTTGAGTGTTTGATTATGGAAATGGAATAATGGGTATTTTATGTAGCAGTTATCGTTGAGTACATTATTTTTATTGTTTGATTATACAAGATCATTATGTACATTTTTTTGAATGGATTTTTCATCTTATATAAATTATAATAAATCTATATAATCAATTATTATGGTGTATTTTAATCATATGATCGGTCCTCACAATGAATTCCTATAAATTAATAGCGTTATAGGGATTTAATATTATAATATATAGGGTTACATATAATGTAATGGCATTTTTTAAACAAATTTTTATCCTTTGAGTTTCATGTCTTGTATTATTTTAATATCCAATTTATATTAAACAAATATGTGCCTATGGGGGTTATATAAGACTCTAATCTTGGTTTTCATTCAGTTTAAGACATGATGGATGTGGGGGGGGGATGGGAAGTAAATAAATTTTCTCTACAATAACTTTTGTTCATATAGTTTATATGTGAAAAATAGTTCTCACAATTTGGATAAATATTCTCATCCATTTGGATCTAATGGATTGACATGATAGTTTATCGAAAAAATATATTATTCAATCTTATGAATTCAAATTAATGAGGTCTTTTTTCATTAATTTGAACAAAAATATTGGAATGAAGGAGTCGATATAGTAATTTATTATGATATTTGTGGAATTTAACTTAAATAGGAAGCCTTCATCAATTGAAATTTAACCATGCTTGTGATGTTAATATTTTTAGGGGCTTGGTTGGCAATTGATGACCATTCATAGCTATAAGTTTGTTAATAATTTATTTTTTATTCAATTCATGCGTTTTTATAATGTATTAAAATTTATAAATTGTCCAACTATTAGTGTCATAAAGAAATTTTCACTCATACCCCACACATTCACTAAATTGGATATATAGATTTCACTTTAAATGATCCATGGGATGGAAAATCTTCTATAGTAATTTGCTAAAATTTTTGTTCTAGCCTTGATGATATAAGACACAATTGAATATAATTGGGAACATTTTTTATATTAGTTTATCTTATATTATGTTGGTTTTCATAATTTATATGTTTATGATCTACCACTTATTTAGTTTTATAGTTTCAAAAACTACATATGGTTAACGTGGTATAATTTTACTACTACACGTGTAGTTATTTGTATTGTTTTTATTATAATATGATTTCATATTTTTATGTCAATTATTTTGTAATTATTATAATTTTATTTATTTGTTTTCCATGATATTATGGGTAATTCCACCCCTAGTACATGTGTGTGTCCCTCACCAAAAATTGAAATTATTTATCATTTTTGGAGAAGAACTTATGTTCTTGTGTAACATTTTCATTGAATTGTTTAATCTAGTCTCAGTGTTATCAAATTATATTATAGCCCCCAATTTTTACACATAAAATTATAATGATTTTTTGAATTGAAAATGGATGTTTATATCATTGGATGTAAGCTATGATTATATTTCGATAGAACATACTTAGTATAATCAAAATACAATATGGTTGTTGGTTTTTAGTTTTTTTATGATTTATGTTTCATAGAGTTTCCCCAATCTAATTATTTAGTTCAATTTTTTATGAATATACTATTAAGAAACTATTGTGAAAGTTTTTATGTATATAAATCATAATTAGAATATAGTTTTTCATCATATATTATTTTTAGTGTTTGTTCTCAGAATGTATTTTAAAATTAGGGTTTCAATTATATTAATTCAAATTACTATTTGTTTAATGTTTTGATAAATTTCTGAATTTTGATATTTTAATCAGATCTCCCTAGGGTAATATAATTTTTTTACTAATGATTTTTTATAATATTGATATAATATTGTGCACGATGGGTAAACCTATACTGATAAATTATAGATATGTTATATTATTTCAATTTTAATTAAATGATGGTATTCATGGTTTCTCTATAGGGTATGGTTATTATATAAAGGATATAAATTCTTTGAAAGGGTGTTGTTAATTGATATGTATACTGAAAACCATGTAAAATTATTTTTAACAACAAAATTATTTTTAAATGTTTCATATAAATGATTTTGAATTTTTATAATATGTAACATGATGCATTGTAGATATGAAAAGAGATTTTTTTACACATTCTCTAAATATAGATATTGAAATTTAAAAATTATGAGTACATAATCTAGGTTATATGTAATGTTTGAAGCCTACGGGAAATGGATTCCTCTAAGGCCTACGAGCCATGTAATACTTATGCCAACGGGTCTTTTAAGGGTTTCACCTCACCCATTGAAAGGTGGACTATCAAAATAATTAAAAAATGAAGGCCTTCGGGCCATTGGAGGAGTACACAATCATCTTGGGGTTTTTTATAGTTAATGTTGGTTTGATTTTTTAGTATATAGTCTTCAAATTAGTTAGAATTTTATAATGACAATTACATCGGCATGAGTACACTATTTAAGAATTTACATGAAAATTTAAATTAAAATTATTCTTAAATTTTAATTCTTTATAGGTTTTCTGGTTATAAATGATTGTGTTAATATAATATAGATTTTTTTCATGCATGATATATGTATCATGGACATATGGAAGAAAATATATATCTCATCTGCATAGTGAAAGATATGTAATTTCGGACGTTTAATGTTGTATATTATTAGGTGTCAATATTTGACAGGAGTGGCTATATTGAAATTAT
Organism: Viscum album; assembly: GCA_963277665.1. NCBI lineage: Eukaryota > Viridiplantae > Streptophyta > Magnoliopsida > Santalales > Viscaceae > Viscum > Viscum album. The sequence goes on from OY728119.1 coordinate 652,747,207, forward strand.
TATGGGATGTGTTCCTTTCTGATAATCATATTCAAAACTGATTATAGTAATTTATACATTTCTATTTAAGATGAATCAATGTAACAAACTATGCCACTATGAGTTTTTAGTTTTTTTTCTCCATACCTACTAAATAATGATGACCTAAATTCACATGGTTTTAATTTAAATATTCTTATAAAACTCAGGATATAGTTAAGGGTTTAAAATTAGGTTCCCTGTTTATGAATGGTCTACAATTCTATCACATATCTACAATACCCTATATATAGTGTATTATAAGTTAAATTTCTTATTTATAATGTTGTTATGGGTATATAATTTATTGGTTAAAATAGTAGATTATATGAAATTTTCAAGGTTGGTTATATAACTATGTGTCGAGGATGAAGATGTACAAAAATACCCTTATAAGAGGTCTACTAGTGTACATCTATAATAGGAATCCAATTTAGGGATTTTAAAGATTTATGATTACATCAATGTATTGTTATACTAATGGAAGTATGCATTATTTGTAGTGATACTCAAACATGATTCCTTTCAAATTAATAGGAAATGTATCTACAAAAAACCCTAAATTCATAAGCCTTGTTTGGGTATGACCACCAATAGATAGTAGAGTGAAATTAGTATGGTTGGAATGTTGAGGTTGGTGAATATTCAAGGATATTCAGTCATAATTCCCCCAACATTTGAAACTAAAAAACTATCACGGATCATGTGTGAATAGATTAGGTTTTTATGTTGTCTAGAAGTGAATTTTGGATCATATTCTTACAACACTTTGGGATATATTCTTGATATTTATATTTTTGGTTATTGTAACTAGGGCCACCAATATGAATTCTTAATTTTAAGTGTGTTAATGTTTGGTATCATATTTGGTAGTTATTGGGTTACTAACATTTGGTCATTCATATATTAGCTTGGAATTTGGGAATAATTTACATATGTCATTACAAAATAAAAAAATTCACTCAATAATTGGATTTTTATGAAATTATTTATGATCATATCCTTCAATAGTCTGGGTTTTCCCAAAACTATTTCAAAATGACTCAATTGAGGGAGTGATTTGAGTTAATAATCTCTTATAAAATTAGAAAACACCACTTTGTAAATGATTTAAACTATAATTTATGTTATATTTTAATTAACATATAATGTAATTGAATATAATGAGAGTAGAACATAGTATTTTCATAGTGTTATGAGGCTATAAGAACAGCCCATAGTCCACTATACCAAAAATCAATGTATGTTTGGTGATATCAATTCTTCTTAATTCTCGGGGATCACCAAACTCAGTCAACTCATATATTACACGTTACAAGTCTACAAGATATTTTTTTAGGATCTCCATGATTGGAAGTTAAATTATTATTAATGAATCACTTTAAGAAGAAAGTGAGAAACCATGGGTCAATCACAAAATGGAACAACATAGCAATAGAAATGATATATATGCCAACTAGATTTAATCACCCAAAAAATTTCAATTATATGTTTGATACCTATGTTTTTGTTTCCTCTATTAGTATATCTTCAAATTGAAAGTCTTACTTGTCCATGGACTATATGTACACCGCAATGCTAATGTTACCACTATTGAATCCCCCAACATGGGTCAGGTTTTACTGGTTGATCTAAGAGTATTTATTCTCAATAGGTTCAACCCTCATTGGACAACCATAAATCTAGTAGCTTACTATTTTCTATAATTTAGATACAGGACATGTACCACCACTTCCACTTCTAACATTATATGAATTTCAAATGCTTTCTCAAATACATTACCTAACTCTTGCTACAGCCTAGTGATACAAGTGTCAGTTTCTTTATATTTTGGATTAATTGTTGATCGTGTCTCCATTGGAGGAGGCAGTGAGGATTAGTTCTTCTACACTTTGTAGATGACCTTTCATCGCTTGTTTCTCCCCAAGCTCAAATACCTATCTCCCAGAGCATCCACATTTTATTTACGTACACTGGAATGTATTCCAAAGACCTTCAACCCATTCATGTTGTGAGGCTCTGATCTTCCATGAACTCCTGTATCAATTTAGCAATCCAAAGTCACTCAAATTGATTTCATAACTAAACTATTATCACCTCCATAAATAGGCCACCCACTGGGCACACCACCACCACTTATGATTCTCCTAGGCAGATCTTTGGTGAAGTCTCATTCATTTCAGCTTCCACTTCAATATCAATTCCTTCAATCTCCACCGACATTGTATATACAATATACGGAGACCTTTCCATCATATATTGATCAACAAATATCATTGTTTCCATCCCCGATTGAGAGGCAATGATAGTATCCATGATTCCACTCAAATATATTGAATTTTCATAATGAATCACTACCATTGATTGATTAAATACATTACGATAATCATGTTTCCTGCTGAAATCATCATTTTCCTTCAGCTAAGGAGGAATAGGCCAAGACTACTTTCAACATACATATGAATCATCACTGGAAATCCAAATCTCATCATTTTTGTGGATCTTCACCAATAATGGAGCATCCAACATAGTATACATAGTATTTATTCCCCTACCCCTATCACCAAGAAACTAATTAGGGGCCTAAAACAATGTTTTTTCATGTGATCTATAGACTTTATGAACTGGTTTCCATTTTCTTGCAAGACTGTACTTTGTGCCCCATGAAATTGTATATAGAAAAAAACAATTCCAAGAATCAAATATAAGAAACTATTTATACATGACTCCTTTCCAATAACCACCTAGAATGATTCCACAGGAGGCTTCAACACATAAATCTCCACACAGATCCTCGATGAAATGGGATCACAAACTACCATAGTATGACTATTAGCATATTGGTACCACCCAACTAGGTTTCCTAACATATTGAGGATTGATGGTTCCGAAAATGGAATAGGATGGTGAGGAAATCTTTCCCATATCATGACAGATGGTGAATCATGCCTCATATAAAAATTGTATGGCCATTTGAAGAGGATTAATTGAGAACCATTGCAGATTTATGGTGCACACAACTATTATAGTTTCAAATTTTCATGCAATTAAAATCTAACATTGATATTTCTTTAGTCGAGGAGGTTAAAAGTAGAACACTCCTGTAAACCCTAAGAATCAAAAATCAAATGTTGTTAGTAGAATATTCAGTGTTCTGTAAAATAATCTATATTTATATTCTCAAACAAAAAGTCCTAAAACATATACATTATAGATATAAATAAATTATAAGAATTATTCTTTAGTAATTAAATAGACATATATTCCACTTTAATGTATTTAAATTTATAATATTTGAATTCAATGAGATTAATCTTATTACATTATATGAGACCAATCCTAAATCGAATCTTGTATCGCACTTTAAGAGTCCATCAAATTACTAGATTCCTAAATATAAATACACATTTATATATTTTTAAGAGATCATTTTTATTTGTAAATAATCATATCATTTCATAAAAGTAATCTTATTTTTTTAAGATTCAACAAGATTTCATAAGATTCCTTATTGTTATTTATTTCATTACAATTCATATGTTTCATCACAATTTCAAAAGAATCAATATTGTTTTATTATAATTAATAATATCATGAATGCATCATTTTTATTTCATAAGAGTCATTTTATTCAAAATGGTATGAGGAATTTATTATTTTGTAATAGACATTTTGAAAATCATAATAGAACATTACATTGAAAAAAAATTGAATCATATAAAATTAAATAAGGATTTCATGTTTGTGTAAGAGTTATAATATAATTTGGAATGATTCATTCAAAAAATATTCCTCTTCAATATTAAAACATAAATTGAATCATATATAAAAATCATTTAATTAAAAAACACTAGTATGAAAAAAAGGATATTATGATTATATAAAATTATAATGGAATTGGATATGTTAGAGAACGATCATGTTATCCCACTAAATCAACTTTTTAGATGATTCCAAACATGTAATATTCTACAAAAAATTCATTAGTTTTTAAAAATCCTAAGAAGAATGTAATGAGAATATAACTACACCATTGTTTTTATGAGTAAAAATATAAATTTTCTATTTCGTTCTCCTATTTTTTTATTTCAAAAATAAGTTTAGATTATTGTGTTTAACATATGATTACTAAAAAATAATATAGTAAATTATTATAATATAAAACTGAATTGAATAAGAATATGTTCACTGCATATTTATAAAAATGGTAAATGAAATAAAAAAATATTTAAATGAGTTTGATAAAAAAAAATTAAAACCATCTGAACAAAAAAAAGATGAATCATAAGGCCTACAATGTTTTTCAAAAAATCATTCCATAATTGCTCTGAAAAATCATTCATGGTAAGTTAAAGATGTAAAATTTTTCATCAACTAGTTATCCTAGACCAATAATTTAATTATTAGTAAAAACCATTTCATATATGATCTATTAATGAATTATTAGAACCCAATTAAAATCATGTAATAATTATTTTATTGTTTTAATATTAATATGATATTTATAGGTTGAAAATTACTAAATGTATCTCACAGTCCTTTTAATCAAAAAACTGTTATATAAATCACCGAATATAGTATATATGGGACGTTTTTTTAATGTTAATTTTTTTCTAGGTCGAACATAGTCTAATTCATCTTATTTTATACCTTTAAGACTAGTATGGTCTTGAACACATTTTTCATAATTATATTTTTCGTACTAATATGACTATTACATCTTATGTTATTTAAAGAATCATCAAACTCATCAATATATGTTTTCCTTTTATTGATTGTATTACATTAATCAAACTACAAAGTAGTTGATTCATTGACATTTGATGAATTCTTATTGAAATAAATAAAATCAATATAACTTGTAAAAAATTAATGAAATATTCATGCATTAAAATTTATATTCAATATACCAATTTTTTCATTGTTTAATATGATATAAACCCTGAGTCCAAAAATATTTAAGTATATGATTTCTTGTTTTCAATTATTCTCCAACCTGTATGGCATTTTATTAATGATTATCCTTATTATAAGTTCATTTATAACATAGAACATTACATTAACATATTCTACTAAAAACATTATATGGTATACTCAATTAAAAAAATATGGTTCTAAAGACTACATTCCATACGTTATTACACATTTCATAAACATTATTATTTTGAGGTTTTCTAGGTGAATTGAATGTTTTTAAATACTATGACTCAAAAATAATAATTAAATTCATTATTTTAGAATCTTAATTGATGTTTACTTCTCCAAGAAATAGTTTTGGATTTTTTTTATTCTGGCCTAGATGTCACAAATTCATGAATATTGAATAACAATCATACATAAATGTAAAATTGATAAACAAATAGAATATTGAAAATTCAAAAACACAAACAAATACAAAATACATCCACCAATTTTTTTGTTATAGACACAACCAAAAAATCAATATGGATAGGTTCTAATGTTGTGGATGTCTCAATTTTATTGATTGATTTAAATTGTCATTTTTGATTATTTCCAATTTTTAATGCATCACACAACCTCCTTTTATCAATCCATAGTTAAGTAAAATCTAGAATTAAATTATTCATAAATGAAATCAATAATGAAGAAACTATAAAATTTTCATTTTGTCTATTTTAATTTCTAGATTCATTTATTTTATTAGTCCTAAATTTCATAATATTTATACATAAAGGATAATGATAAAACAATAGTGATTTTGAGTTTTGTGTCACTTTAATTTGAGAAATATTTCATTGAGAATAGAAAATGTATAGTAAATTAAATAAATTAAATAATCATCCTCAAAATTATAAAAAATAACAATTATGATATAAGTGATACATAAATATAGAGTAAATTTGTAATGATGATAGAGTATGGATTTACAGAAAAATATATATCTAATTATTTTCTTTTTCATTATTTTCTAAAAATGTGGAACTACCTCTATAAATCAACAACAATGAATTACATTTAGAGAAACAACCACCCATATATATTGAGTATACACTCTAAATGTTCATTTTCAATGTAATATTTTTATGTATACATAAATAATGAAATAGAAAAATAAATTTGTTCATATACATGAATGTGTATAATAATGTCAGAAGCCAAGGATTTTTGTAACCAAATTTATTTATAGTAATCATCATTTTCTCCATTAAAAATAGATAAACATATAGAAATAATATAATGTCTAATTACACAATCACAAAGACTTATAAATAAAAAAACATATTTATAGTATAAATAAATTCAATAATAAAATCATGTAATATTACACAACATTTATCTTTTCAATCATGGATAAAAATAATTTCTATAAAGCATAATTTTATTCCATTGCTTCAGATTGAATCATTATGATATATAATATCCTTATCAAGTGTTATTTTTGGTTTATTATGTTTGTAGAAATGGGTTTATGTTTTTCAAAAAATATGGATGTTGATGGATTCTTGAAGAGTTGGTGTGAATATCCTATTATATCACATTGAATGATAATTTTGTATAGGATGATGAGAAAAAATCTTGATTACCCTGAATGTCCTATATGATCATTTTATCATGAAACAACTACTGGATAATGTGGAAGTGAATTGTTTCTATGGGATCATATGGTTTGTGTTATCAATAGTAGGTAGAAATATTTCTATTACCATAGAGTGAGGTGGAGGATATCACATAGTAACATCACCTGATTTTATCATGTATAAAATGTTATCAGGGATAGGTAATGAAATGAACTTAATGAAACAATATGATTTTCAAATGACCTCAAAATAAGTTCACAAGAGGCACCTAAAGACTCTCCAGGATATTAAGAGGATCTATTGATGAGATCATACTAAAAACTTAAAACAGTTCATGTATATTAGAGTATCATGTGATGAGAACATGTAATTTACTAGATTAAACATCATAATTTTAAAGAGATATTGTGATGAGATCATCATAATAACCTCAATACACCACAATTTTTTTGTTGATCTTAGAAAGAGATCCTGTGATGCATTTTATGTAACGTTATGATTTTAAATTGGTCTTGAAAATCTATCACTCAATAAGAATAAAGATAAAAATGCTAGATTTAACAGTGATATCGCATAGACACTTGAAATCTTAAGACCACATGATTTTCAATTGACCTCGTAGAATGGTCACAGGAATCGATGGAAGAAAGTTTTTCCTAGCACATGATTATCATTGGATCTTATAATGGGATCATGCAATGGTCCCTTGATTTTCTATGGATTTAATGTTACAGTCATCTAATGTGTTTAAGTGTAATTACATATGGGTGGAAAGGATGACTAAATATTATTTATATTGTTAATGCAGATGATTTATTCAAATAAATACCCCTTAACCCATCCACAATTGACCATAGATGTTTTTATGTGGTTTTATCTAAAAATAATTATTCCACCTAACATCAAAAATTTATCTTGATGGAGTCTCATGGGAATATTTCATACTTAGATTTTATGCTATGATAATGTTCTATTTTTGAGGAGAAAAATGTATCATTGGGGATTCTCATGAAGGTATCATAAAATTTGTGTACCATAATAAGGTCTCATTATAATGTCACATGATCCACATGAAGAGAATATGAAATCGTGAAGGGGTTTTTAGGAAGAGTTTTATAGGGGATTCAAGTGAAGATGTCTCATGACGGGGTTTCACATAGGGTAATCACATAGATTTCTCCTCTAGATGTCTCATGAAAATATATCCCGATTGCTTTTCAGGTAAGGTCCATATTATACGATCTCTCATAGGGGATATATTTTATTGTCTAGAGAAAGGTGATACACACCAGGATTACACAATGATAAATTTCATTTTTATTAATAAATTTAGAAGAATATGAAGAATGCATAGCATCAACACCACCTGATAAATGTTTCAGTTGTATTTTATTTACTACTACATCTAGGAAATTGAATAGAAAAAGTAGATGTTGTAATCCATCATTTCAGGGAATTTCAATAATCATTCTAAAAATGATATGACATGGAACCAATTGTAGATAATTCCAATATATGGATGATATTCCATGGACTGTCATGAAAATGGTATTCCAAATAAGACGGTCACATTAAAGTTGAGAATAAGCACATGATGTACAAAATAACTTATATTATATTCAATGAAAAACACAATGAGAGATTATAATATTATTTTTCATTTGGGGATACTTTTTTTCTTCTAATGTAGTGAGAATAAGAGAGATGTTCGAGCGAAGTGATCAAAAATAGATAGTGTATCTTCTAAAAAACAAGTAATGTAGGTATGCACATCATGTAACCAAGCCAAAATGAATAGAAACTATCTTCAGTTAATTTTTTTTCATTTACACATTTTCTTGGTAAGATACTTGGATAAATCCACGTTATCATGAACAATGTAACAATATTAATGTTTTAAGGCATTATTTCATGTTTTACATATTGTGTATCATCATAAAATAATAATATTAAATACAACATCAATACAATAACTGAATATAGAAAAAACTGACCCCCATAAAAATAATTTATAGATATAGTGTGGAAGGAAAATGTGTGTAGTGAACATTCATATCATAATTCACACTCCCACACATTCACATGGTTCCGATGAAATAATTGATCCTAAAAATATTTATCCGGATGTATGTGTCCATTAATGAAATTTCATTATCTTAACATTTTTACTCAACAACATTCACTGATCTTTTAGTTTTATATTATTTCATTGTTAATTAAAATGGAATAACATAATAAATGGTGTAAAATTATATGGTAATTACTCAATGTTTGATAGTATATAGAAAGAGTTTGATTCAGTTGATGAAATGAAAACAATATATTAATGAATAGTTTAGATAAATGAGAGTGTGAACTCTTCACTCATTTAATAATTTAGTCAGAATTATTTAATAACTTGAAATTTAAAAAGATTATGAAATCATTTATGATGAATAAATTCCACGAAATATAAAAAATTCATTTCTATCAGATGAAATTTTAATTGCATTATATATCAAATTTAGAAAATAATTCCCTTGATATTTTTATCTAGGAATAAGGAATTAATATATAATATATACCATTTTTAAATAAAATATATGTTGATGTGATTACTGATATAAGAGAAAAGTTTGATTCACAAGATGAAGAAATATCATTGGTTTCTATAATGATTGAAAAAATTAAGGCTGATTAGAAGGGATATAATTTAATCATAGAAGAAATTTATAATTTAAAATACATATTTTATGAGATTTATTCAAACTATCAATTCAAGATAAATAGATCCAATGTCAACAAAAATATATAATGTAATATAAATATTTCTTCACTATGAATTATAAAAGAATGATGAAATGTTGAATAATGGATATGGTTTACTATTAATTTTAAGATTAGATAATTAGTGGGAATATTCATATGATGGAACATAATGATCAACATGAATCCCATCAATAGAATATTCATCAATTCAAATAAGAGTTATAATCATTCATGAAGGAATTAGAGTAACATAACAAAAAATGTAAATAAAAAAATTAAATAATTGTTGTCTCTATTATTTTACACTCATGTGATTGGAAATAATGGAGAGAAAACAAAACATTATCTTTTTGTAAAAACAAGAACTAATTATCTCATCACAAAGGCCATTACAATTTATAAAATATTGTATTGTTTATGATGATCCCAGTCCCATGCATGAGAGAAAGACATATGTTATAATCTCAAAAAATAATGAATATTATTTTCGTTGTGGAAATATATTTAAGAATAATTTTTTATGATGTAATGGACCATGTTCTATTTTTATAGAAAACATGGTCATAATTCATTTTTTATGATTTGGAATATAGATCACGTTGTAAAAATAAAAATATTTATAAAAATAAGAATATGTGGAAGATTCATGATATGTTACATTAAAACATATCTTGATATAATGAACCCCTGAAATTATACTATTAAGGATCCTAATACAAAATTCGAGTATGTGGAAGGAGTCTCAAGGGATCAATAATAAAATAATATCATTGTTAGTTAGAACATCTAAATTGAGTAATGGTGAGGATAAATGTGCTATTATGGGATATTATTTATATGTGATAATCAAGGGAATTTGGAATGATATTTTCATTAGAATAAATATGGAAAATAAAGGTAAATATAAATTAGATCCCAAAATATAGTGGTGTATAATTATAAATCCTATAATGGATTACAACCATATAATTTGAAAAATATGATTAATGTCTTATTGGAAACAGAAGGAGTCCAACAAATGTTTTACCAAGAACACCCTCTATTGGTGTCACATATTTTCCCACAGAAATAAATTTTTTGAAACTCAATGAAAAAGGTAAGATCTATACTATTTTTATGTAGGAATACATTTCGTATAGTTAAAGACACATAGACGGTAAGATAGAGGGAGGTGAATAATATATATGAAAAATTATAATTTAAAAAAATAAATGAATAAATTATTTTGACATATTGCTAGTGATGAATCCAGTGAAAGATAAATAATTCCCTATTTTATTAAGATTCTAGATAACAAAAAAATGAAAATATTCCCTCTTAAAAGATGAATCGTGATATATAAAGTATAAGTGGAGTTTTAAATAAAGAAATTTGTATAAGTGGGTTTTAATGACACATTTTGAAAAATAAAAAGCCTATAGAATCAAAATATTAGAATCATAATAATAATGAGTTTAATAAATTTGTAATTATGTGGACCAATTATTTGAGGTCTGATATTTATTTGGACCAATGATAAAATGATTATAATTTCTTGTATGAAAATATAAAATGCTTATACCATTTGGGTCAGCCACACTCCTCTTTTTGATAAATCTAGAGGTTTCCCTCTCCCCTTGAATTTCTAATTGAAATAATTTTTTATCTCATATAGGATGAAGAGGTAGATGTGATTAATGGTGTGTGGGTATTAAAAAGGAATAAATTCATAAGTTGAATGAATATATATGTGATAAGAAAAATAAAAAATTATGAAATTAAATTATGGTTTCAAATTTTATATGTGGTGTTACAGAAAAACAAAATTATTATAATATATATATATGGATGTTTCATGATGTATAAAATTAGTATTATAATATGATAAGACTAATGTGAAACTATAGATAATTCAATTATATAAATGAATGTTCTATTTTTTGGCTATATTGAATATTCATGCATTGGTATAACGCCTTAATTCATGTGGTATTTTTCCACTAAGTAGATATAAAATTGGGTAAAACAGACGATATTCATGTTTTTTATGTTCTTATATATTTCTCTTACTATGTGGTGTCAATTGAATATTTCTAGGATACTAATAAGCTTCCTGAAAATAAATATATTTTCAAACTTGTGGTCTCCCTATTCTAAAAAAAATTTCAACACCTAACCTTACTAAAAAATATTTATTATAATCTTTTATTATTCTATATATTGAGGATCAAAAGGCGATATGGTGACCTAGAATCATTGTGACATAGAATCATCAAACAATAGTTGTGTGTAGTGTGTAGCTATCAATTAATTTATATCAATTATAAATTTTACATCATGAAATATATATGAAGTTTTTATAAATAAATAATTATATGGATATGAGATTTTATTTTTTGAAAAATAGAAAATATTCAATTATAATATGAAAAAATGGAGTCAAAGGTGAAACAAACAATAATTAAAAAATTGAGGTGGTATTCTAGTGTTCATGTAAGGTATAAAATTGAATATTCTAATTTGTGTGACCAAATAAATAGACAAATTTATATTTGTATTTATTATATCGGAAAAATAATTTTTGTTATTATGATTATATAAAATATTTAAAATATATTACATTGTGATGTTTTTTAAGGGTCTGTCATGAAAATGTATTAAGTATCACATAATAAAAAAAATCCTTGTATGTCTATTTAATTTCTTACTAAAAACTATTATATTTTTTTTCCTAATTACATGAGGAATAATATCAATGAAATACTAAATAATTAAACATAATTAAATTGAAATTAATTATTTTTAATATTAATGTAATGGTGGATTTCATTGTACTATAAAATGAAAAATTTTAGAAAGAGTTATTGGGTTTTACATATGTAAATTGGGTAAGTTTAGAAAATTATGGATAGTTGACATCATGCATATAATTGAATCTTAGTGAACTATATAATTATTTTGTAGGTAAGAAATTAAATTTCAATTTATTTATCAAAAAATACTTTTAATACATTTAGTATACTCATTCATGAAGGAATTTGTTTTGGATGATGCAGTAACATGAATATATTGGAGTTGATTTAATGAATATAATCTGAATCCATTGTGATTATTGATGTTTAATAAATCATAGAAAAAATTCATTCAATTAATATAAAAATAAAATTGAAATAACATATACCTTTACCTATGTGAATGCGTAGCATGGACTAGTGAACATAGAGTGTGAAAAACATTCTCGAACCTGTAGTCCCAGATTTGGATCTAAAACAATAAACATTACATTTCCATCATTTATAATTATAAAGGTAACCCAATATTTTCAATTCTGACCTTAAAAAATTAATAGGTAATACATAATCATATAAATTCCAATGTACCCTTTAGAATTTGAGTATTGAATAATTATGAAAAAATAATAAATCAAAAATAGTCCATAATTCAATGGAGTATCATTCCAACAATACACATATTTCCATATTATATCCGTGGACATGAACATCATCCATATTATAATTTGTGGGATATAATTACATCAACCTAAATCATTATATGATGGGTAAAATAAATATAAGAAGTGTCAGCTCAAATGCAAAAAAGTGTAAGAATTATCATTAAAAATGGAATTTCATTAGTGAGAATAAAAATATCATAATTGTATGATGACATAATAATTTTTTATTATTACATCATAATAATATTTATACCCATATACACATAGATCATCAAACACAAACACATTGAATAATAATTTAACAAAGTGAAAAGTCCTCAGAATAAATAATCCTGATCCATGTGATATCATTCATGAGCATAAGAAATATTATAAACACATTGATTTTAATGATAAAACATATTGGTATCATGGAACATCATATTCATATATCACATACATAATACCTAAAAATACCATACAAATTGATTAAATATATGATTTTATTCTACACCAAATGAGTAAGAGTGGGATATAGGTGAACCCATCAGACTGCCTATACTAGGTTCACCCAAGGTTATTTTGTTGAACCCATTTTATAAAAAATTTCAATGAACCATAACAAAAATAAATTACATAATGACTTGATTTTATCATAATAATCATAAAAATTATTATTTTTATCTACATAACATGGTTAACCCACCAAAAATAAATAGGTTCCCAAATAATGTTAGTGAAACATTATTATCCCTTGGAAAATAAATGAGTTCTATAAAAATATCATTGAAAAATTATTAGCCTATGAAAAATAGGTGGCTTCAAAGATAATAATTTTGAAACATTGATTACCTATTGAAATTAAATGGGATCTTTATAAATTTCAATCAAAAATAATAATCCATCAAGAGTAATAATCATTATTTATATCATTATCAAATATTCAAATTTTATCATACGTAATAGCACGAATATATGACTTATATGTAATCTTTTACCATTAAAAAAATGCTAATGATAAATTGAGGAAAAATGTTTCATTTTGAGAATCATATATAAACACTATTTTTTTAAAAAAAAATTATAAATATATTTCAGTGAAAAAACCCTTTGAAACATATAATTTACTCTTTTTAAAAACAATTCATAAACATTTCCTAATGAAATTATCCAAATTAAAAATTAAAAATTATCAATCATATGAATAAACATTTTATCGAAAATAAAATATAAATATATTTTATATTAACTAAATAAAATATTGGTCATGATGGTGATAAATTCCATTCTTGTTTTAAATGGTAAAATAAACATACCTTTCACATTTTTGGTAATATCCAATTGTCTTTTTGTTGGAATATGAAATGAATATTACTTTCAAAAAATTTACTAAAAAATAAAACACAGGTAAAATTATCCTTAATAAATTATTTAATTAATATAATTATTATAATATAATCATTTTCTTAAAAAATATATTTGAATGAAAAACTGGTTTTGTCCAAAAAGAGAAATCATGATAATTTTTCCCGAATACATTATTTTCAAATCATTTTGATTAAGGGAGCCTAAAGTGTCATATATGGAAAAAGTTAAGAAATTTCCTTTTATAACAATTTAAAAGTATGAAATACTTAATTTAAAATCGATATTGTAAAAAACTATTTTATAAAATGTTATTTAAAAAATAGAAAGAAAAAAGCAATATACACTACCTAAAAAATAAAAGATCATTATCATGTTGAAATGATTTTATTTATTATTATTCAATAAATACATCATAATATGAAAATCAAACAAGGTGAACACATTAAAAACAAGTGGATAGGAATGATATATGTTTTACTACAAAATTTCATGTGATTTCTTCTATGGTACCCTTGACTATTAATAATATTAAAAGGAATGTGATTGTACCATAAATCCATTTCTACATTTGTAACTCATCAATCATAATTCCCATTTGTGAATAACAAAAAATTAAATAGAATATATCATGAAATTATGTATTTTCATGAAATACCATGTTGATGAGTAAGAATATACACCAAATAAATAGTGAGAAGTGTGTAACAATACAATATGACCCAATCAAGGGAAAATGAGATGAAGTCCTTTATAACATTTCTAATCCCTGGATAATAACCCATGGAATGGTTGAACCTCAATATAAATTGTAATTAACAATAATTTTAAAAAAATATGTCATATAATAAATTCCTTATTTGTATATATACATCCAAATTAAAATAATTTTTCAATATGGCATGTGACTCATAGAAGATTGAAGAGATACCTGAAAAAACACTTACCTTATGTTTCGAACATATTTTTCATAATTTGAAAATAATTTATAATAATAATTTTATTATAAATTTATTATATTAACCTATTGATATACATATTTTATAATATATAATATACTTGTGCCCTTTTGTTTCATTTTTATTACAACATCCTTGTAAAAATAATAATTCGAGTAATAACTGGTTTGTTTTTCGTATATGGTTTTATTTTTTATTTTATAACCTATTACATTACCATAGAACCATCATAACCATAATAGTAATTATTATCTAATAATTATCCTAATTTATTTTAACAATAATTTTTTGAACAATTATGAATGATAATTATGGAAAAATGAACTACTTTTTTACCATATAAATTGTACTCTTTGCGTGTGACTGAGTGAAAATGTTTTCCCTTATTGACATTCATGCTTGTTGGTCTATCTATAAATATTAATATCTTCTACTCCAGAAGTCCAAATAGATTAGATTTTCGCTTATTGATTCTCTAAATAACTATTTTCTCAACATTGATCTTGATATTTCAATAAAGTATCAGCTTTGGGACATGGATGATATTCCGGATCATATTAAACAGATTGTTAAGGATTCCATATTTTCCCCTGTTAGTTATTTATAGAATTGGGAGTTAAATTATTCTGGTGTTCATTCCTCAAAGACTTTTTATTCTCAATCTATTTCTTCTATTTATGTTAATAGTGGATAGAATATTTTAAAAGAAATATAATTTCTCCATCTCGATTTACTCTGATTTAGAGGCTGGTGTATGGGAAACATCCCACTGAGAATTCTCTCTAGGCTCATGGATTTTCTTTGTTCTCTATCTGTGTCCTATCCCATCAGTATCGTGAGGATCTGTACCATTTATTCCTATGTTGTGTTACTACTTCAACTAGGTGGAAGGATATATTTGATATTTTTTAAGTCTTCCAGCTGGGCTTTGCCTTTGTTCGGGATTTAATTACAGGTTTTTTCGTCATCCTCTTTCACCTTCTATTATGTTTCTTTTCCATGTTGCAGTGGCTGAAGTAGTCATCATCATTTTGTTGGAGAGTAACAAGTGTTTTCGTGATTTGGTGGTTTTAAACCCCATGACTGCTTTGGAAGAATTTTTTTGTTCTTACGATTGTTAAAATCCCTCAGAAATATTATTGCTAGAACATGATTCGTTACATATCGGTTATTATGGGTTTTAATATTAATGGAAATTTTTATTCTTAATTGGAACTATGGTTTTTTTTAGAAATCTACTTTCACTGGTTGGACATAGATTAACAAGTATGGTGCTTCTAGAGGTAATCCAGGTTCTTCAAGATATAGGGATGTTTTTTTAGAATAGTTCTGGGGATGTGATGGGTTTTTTATAGATCTTGTGGTATTGATTCCTCTTTGGAAGCAGAGATTCTAGTTTCTATCATTGCATTGAATCATGCTAAACAAAGAGGTCTGAATAAGAGATAGTTATATTGTGATTATAATATCATTGTTCATGCTATTAGATCTACCTCTTCTCATATTCTTTGGCCTCACATTAACTGATGGCTTTCTTGTTTACATTATCTCTCATTTATTGAATATATTTTTACTCATGTTTTCAGGGAGGGAAATGCTTTAGATGACTGTATTCACAACAAAGTTATAGATTGGAACCATAATATTTGGTCATATCGTCTTCCTCTAGATGTTTTCCCTATTTTTTAGGGAAAAATGTAATTTTCCTTCTTTTAGACATGTATGAATCTTTGTTTTTTTCTATAGAATTTAGGGGACTTGTTTTCTAGCAGGTGCTCAGTTTTGGCATTGAAAAACGTATGAATGAGTAACATTTCCATTTTTCAATGTTAATTCTTTAAGTAGGTTATGTAATATTTTATCTTTAATAAACTATAGTATTATTATAAATAACATTTTATTTAATTAAATATACTTATATATATCATTCATTCTTTATGGTGATTAAAAAATAATAACATATCTTCATTGATGTAGTAGTCCACATGTCTGTGAATGACACTATCAATTTTCACTATGTGAAATAAAATGATATATTATAATTCATGAATGATAAATAAGTCATTAATATAAGTACTAATTCATTCATATATAAAATATTAATTGAAAATTTCTTTATTACCTTCCATGTATGGCATTAGTGAAAAAGAAACAACATAAATTCTTAAGGTGGTAGTATGTGGTACACACTAGTGATGTTATGACATTCCAAATGATTTATAATTTAATAAAATTATATATGAAATAATTAATACTAATATATTTTTATGTATTAAATGTCATATATATTCATTATATCATTCATCATAACCAACCGTGAGATGTGGTAAAGAAAAAACAAATGATATAAGTTTGTGAGAATGTTGTCCACCGTAATGAAAAATGATGAGTTGGAAATGCATTTGATGGATGTATGGATAATTGTTTTCCATTAAAATAATAAAAACACCATATTATATGTAATATAATGATTTTTACATCATCATGTTTTAATAATATTTTAATTGAATTTAGGAATAAATAAAATAAAAACACTCGTTGAAGAACGTAACCTCTTCTTCAGGTATCCTCTTCACATTTCCTCTAAAATCCATCTTACATTGGCTTTATACACAAAATAATTATTATAGGATCACATGAGGGATTTTTTATGTAAATTTTTATAGTCTTGGATGATAAAATAATTTTAAGCTTTGAATAGGATAAGATAGATGGTGGAATTTTATAAGTGTTGTGAGTGACACAATTGTAATTCTTGTAAAGAAACCATTCTACCCACATTTTTTAAATTTATAAAATTTTAAAAAATGATTATTAAAAAAATTCTAAATTATAAGGTCTATTTATTTCCATAAAAAATATATTTAGATATGATAATTGGTCATTATATTCCTTATATTCTTAGTTTAACCTTAGTAATAACATTTTTACCTTAATTGTGGTAAATAATTTTTACTATTTACACTAGTCATTCTAGTAAAAAGAATATTTCCCCTTATTAGATAATATAAATAATAATTATTTAAAAAATTTAATCTGTTTTACCATATTCAATTGAAATAACTTGAAAATTTTAATTTTAAATAAAACCTCTATTGCTATGATAAATTCGGTTTTTAAAGAATATTATTTTTAAAGAAAAATAATACATAAAATTTACAGTATGAGTATTTATAAGATTAATATTAATCTCAATTTATATTTATATATTTAATGTAAAAATATATTTATTAAATCGTTACACTTTACGTGTTTTTTATTTATTAAAAATTGAGAAACATTTTTCACTTCAAAAAAGTTTTCATAGAAATCTATTTTTAATAGACAAAGACTAACTTTCACTATAATCCAATTAGATGTTAAATAAAAATAAATTATGTTTACTAAATATATCTAAATTAAAATTATTTTAATTTAATTTATATTTCAGATATAATGGATTTTAAAATTTCATAACCTATTTAAATGAAATTTGGATTTTATCAAAAACTATTTTATTTTACAATTCACAGAAAATCAATATTTTTAGGAAAAAACCAAAACATTAACATAAGTAATTATTGATATTAAATTTCAAAAATCCGATGTAATTTTATCAAAAAATTTATAAATGTTCGAATATTTAATAAAAATTGTTTTTTAAACAAATTAAATAAATATATTTTTTGAAGAAAACTTATTTTTTAAGAATAAAATTAATTTACAAAAAAAATCATTGATTATTTATTAAAATATGAATAATTAATTTTCTGTCTATATATATATATCATAAATTAGTTAATGCTTATTATTCTATATTATTGGTTGTCTAAGTTATAACACTTATTTATTTCCTAGCCATTTATTATCAGTGTTACGTATCAGATATGCTATCAATCATAAATTTATTTCTTGCTAACATTTTTTATTAAATCCTCAAGATTTTATTTAATATCATCATCAAAATATGTAAATTACACACATAATTAATGTTTTTATATTTTGAAATAAATTTTTTTGAAACCAACATTGTAAAAATGGTTAGTAAAAATCCAATAGACTATTCATGAAAGGACGTACTGGATGTCATGTAAAATAACACACACTAGGTTTCCAAATCAGAGAACATAAAAGGTTATTACAGATTTATACATTGAATAGAATCATAATCTCCAAAAAATTATTAAGAGAGGTAAATTTCATTGATCAGAATAAATTGAATTATCTTTCAAAAGAAAACATCCCCAAAACCATAAAAATAGGGAGGTCTGAAAATGTTCTTTGATTTCATCAAAAATTATTATAATCTAAATAATATTTTATTCAAGATACTTCACAAAAGTTTAATATTTATTTCTCCATATAATCTAGGATCATAAGGAAATTTATTTACTTGATTATTATAATTTCATTATTTTATTCATTTTTTATAATGATATTATCATTTTTTCAAAATAATGTGTATTGAATATAAAATTATCATTGATGAAAAATTAATATAAAAATTAAATGGATCACATATTCCACAAAAAAATTTCTTATATTCCTCATGTCATTATAAATTTAAAAAGAAATTATCATATCAAATTATAATTCCCAAAATGAATAATCCTCCATGTGATGAAATAGTATATCAATCTCTAAAATCCCATAGTAATACCCAACATTAAAACTAAAATATTATTAAATAACTCAATATTAATAAAATATTTATCCTTATTTGTAATCTCATAGATTTAATCATTAAAAAATGTTAATAACTTATCCATCAAATAAAATTTCAATATCGTGGTTATATATATAATAAAACATTTTTCCCATAATAAAGTCTGTATCCAAGATCATAAAAACCCAAAAGGATTTAAATACCTTAAAACACATTTCATAAAAATATGAATTTTAACAAATCATTTTCATATAATTGATCCTAATAAATATTCACCTAAAATTTCATTAATCATGTTAAGATCTCATCGTGTAATTCCTCAATGGGTTGTCAAATATATTGAACATTTTATCAAATGTAATGTCATAGGCCTATGTTGGTGTCCATAAATTTTATGATAACCATACAAGAAAAAACAAAAATCTACAATGTTATTTAAAACATTCATTCAAAACCAATTTTAATAGACAATAATTCACACTCTAAAATAAAGAAATAAAAACATTAATATTAATTTTTTATATTTGATAATAATGAAGGTGAGCCAATTTTTTCCATCGAAAACATTCAACATCATAATAAAAAACTAGACCAATTAAATTCTGATGGACATTTTAGGTTCCGTGATTTATATAATTATGAGAATGTCCTATTTAAATAATATTAAATAAATCATGATATTATGCATCCCAATAAACCCAAATTTTCATATTCTATATTAGGTTATCAAATTATTCCATAAAAAACACTTATATATATATATCATTCAAACTCAATATTGATAACCAAGAACGAAATAAATATATGAATGGTGATCTCAAAATCATAGTAACAATGAATATAAGGGTATGATGATATAATAATAGAGCATGTGTGCAAAATAGGAATTGTTTTAACCATCAATAAAAGGATCATCAAACCTGAAAAAATGGAATTTCTCTCTAACAAGTATAAGAGGCATCAAAATCAATATGAAGGATCATGAGATATCAATCATGGTCATAATAAACATTATAAACCTATATTAATCCATGACAAAATATATCAGTACATTGATCATAATGTAAAACTAACTCAACCCTTTATTAACACTTAAATAGGGAATAACTATATGATTTACATCAATATTGAATGTATTATAACACTATCTTGGAATAATCATCATATAATCTATTATGGGATAACCCAACACTCTCTTTACACACTGACCTTATAAAAAATTTCCCTGGAAAAAAACATGACTAAATTAATTCGATATTTCATTTCATCATAAAACCCATAAAAACTATTTATTGTTTTCATTTCAGGATTAGCATGCTGAAAAAATTTGTTCCATGATGATATAATTTAAACATGATTAACCATTATAATATAAATTTTATTCATAACAATATCTTCGAAAAATTATTAACCCATGGAAAAAATCATGTTTTATTACAATTCCATTGAAATATAGAAAACTACTATGAAAAATGGTGTCTTTATTTAATTCATGGAGAAAATAATAATCAATATAAAGAAATAATTAGGTTTGAATCATTATAAAATATCCCTATTAGATTACATGTAACTACTAGAGTTATTTAATGTTATGAATTATAACACCATTAAAATATCCTTAAAGACAATATGAAAATTTTCATTCTTAAAATCAATTTAAAAGGAAAAAAATTCATAAATAATATGATAAAAAAAATTTAAATTTAATAATACCACGAAAATTATAAATTATGAAATAAAATTAATTCATTCATTTCACTAGGAAAATATTTATTCCATTTTTAAAAACACATATTTTATGTCATAAAAAATTTATAAATCCTTTTTTCTAAAAAAACAATAAAAACATATAGGAATATTCAACTTAAAAAATTTCTATCACTATAATAAATTGTGTTCCTTCCATACATAGTAAAAACATAGTATATATAAGAATTTTGTTAAATTCCAAATAATCAATTTTTTGAGAATAACATGAGGATTCCTTTATAAACATTTTTTCAAAAAGTAAAACATGGTTAAAAATTTATTTAGTAACTCATTTATTAAATTTTATGTAAACAATTTGAAGTCAATTTAGAAAAACATGATTTTTTAATAAAAATTGTTTTCGATCAAAGAGAGAATTAATGAAAATATTCCATACAAAATAATTTATGAAAATAAACTGAAAATAGTAATAAAAATTACCTGATTAAAAATGTTTTAGAAATTTACAGTATATATTTAGTAAAATAACACTAAACATCATGTAATATATTCTTAAGAAAACATTTATTTTCATAAAAGAATTTTGTTTAAAAAAATTGAGAAAACTGGTATATGGATGAGAAAGATACCTGATTTAGAAGAAATAAAATAGATTACTATCAAATAGAAATTAAATTCATGATGTTTCATTAATAAATGTTAGAGTAAATGAAAACAAAACATTTTAAAAAAATTATTACTACTAGATAATAAATATATATGGTTCATTTAAATAACATTATGTGATTTCCTTCTAATGAACCTTGAACATAAATAATCTTAAATGTAAGGAGACTGTGACATCAATCCTTTTTTACTTTGTCAACTTTTCAATTGTAATTCACATAAAATAATATCTTAAAAAAACATTAACTAACATCAACAATAGATTTTTAATAAAATAATGTATCAAATTGGTAGTATATATGTAATTAATATTAATTTTATTTATTTTAGTTGAAAATATAATTTTGGAACATTTTTAGACAACGCAATGAGGTTGCCTAGGATTATAAGGCTCGGTGTGCTGACAACCATTTGTTGAAAAATATTATGTTTTTAGTATTATGTGCACATATATTTCCTTTAAAAATGGAATATCATATAAACATGTTCCCAAATCAAATCTTTGATGGCAACATTGAAATCAAAATGGATACTTTACCCCAAGTGGGACCAGGCCTTGGTTTGTGTTGATCATCTAAAGGAAAATTCACAAAGGATGTTACCATAAATAAAATAATTAAATAAAATTATTTTATTTTATAATCATAAAAAATCGTGAATGGTGACATGGATTAGAAATTTTATACAACCGTTGAGTTCGTAATATGGTGTTTTCCCAAGGTGATGCCTAACATCGGCTGGTGCAGGTCATCTATGAAAAATAGATTTTTTAATGTTTTGAAGATTAAAATAGACCATGATTTTTTTTATTGTTACATTGAAACATCAATGATGGTTATTTAAAATGAATATCTATAAATCAACCCATGGTTAGGCTCATCACTCTGTAAATTATATAGAGGATCAAAACACATCCTTATCGAATTCTCTGAGTAAAGGTGACAAAAATCAGGATTAGAGATCACTCTGTACTGATCACTAATGGTACACAATAGTAAATAGTGATTGATACCTATACCTAGTTGGGATTTTGATTTCATATTTCTCTTTTGTGTTTTTTATTTCTATGATGAATGTAGTATGTGCAGTTGTATCACATTTGGGGGACTATTTGTGGGAATATTTTATCCACTTTTTTATTTATCTAATGATAAATAAATCAGGATTATCCTAAAAATGGTCAAGGTACATTCATTGAGGGTTAGTTTAGTTCTCTCTCCATTATTGGCATTCATCCCCATTAGATCCTCATGATTGTGGCTCTAATTTATTAAAGGATCTAAATGTGATCTGTCTCCGTATTAGAGGGAAGATGAAAAATATGTCAGATTAGTGATGATTGATGATTGAAGATCATGTAAGTGTTTTTGTTTTGGAGAATAGATCACCAGAGGAAGAACAAGGTACAAAAAATGGATGAATGTTGGGGGCCTGGGTATGTGGTGGTGGTCGGAGGAGCACAACTACACGGGGCATTCAATGCCACATGGGAAGTAGAGGCCACATAATGTGGTGGGGGTGGTTGTGTGGAAAGATGGAGGTTGTTGCAGGTGACTGTATGAGCAGAACTATGTAGAAACAAGATGTGTTGGTTGAGCGGGTAGGTCCAATGTGATGGGTCCGACATGTGTGGTTGGCAAGGCCCAGTGTACTAGGTCGACCAGGTGGACCATGTCAAACATGGCTGGTCAGGTGAGACCCCGCGGGTTGGGTCAGACCCAAGGGGATGAATTGGGCCATGGTCTAATGAAGTGACGTGCATCCGTGGGAGTTGTGATGTGGTCAACCACCATATAAGCTTGAGCTTCCATGTGGTGGTATGCCGCATCGGTCTTTCCACATCCCAATAAACCCCATTATAACATTTTCAAATGGCCATAACATTCAAACCATACATTCATTTGATGAGACTTTTTGATGTTGTAACCCTTACTGTGTGATGATAATTTTCATATATCCTTAGTTGTTTTCTGGGATGTGTGAATATGATCTATGTATTGAAAAGTTATTTCTCTCAGAATGTCCACTCTTTGAGATTACATTTTATTTGGATGGATGGGACCTAATGACTATGTTTCTTGTTGAGATTGTGTGTCTTATTGGGAATTTGTATCTTATAGAGACTCTGTGTCATATGGAGATTGTGGGTTTTATAGATACTATGGTTTTTGTTGATACTATGTGTTTTATTGGATTGATTATATCTGTATGTTTTTGATATATTTTCTATAGAAATATATCTGTGTGGAGCATACTATTCATTACATGGTGGTATTTCATTATGGTATTTAATTTGTGGTATTTTTTTTGGTATTCCTTCATGGTATTAGCTTTATAGAATTGATTTTTGGTATTCCTTGGTGGTATTCTATTGTGTTATTCCATCATGTTATTCCCTTTGTGGCATTACATTTCTATATTACTTAGAGTTATTTCTTCATGATATTTCCATTGGGGTATTATTTTGTGGTTTAAGGTGTCCTAATAATTATAGTTTTAGACAACCATGAATGGCCTTTTCGTTCATGTGTTGTGTCTTGTGTAGATGATTGAATCTATATTGGAGATCCAGGAAGACTAGGTCCTGGTGGTGACTTGTGAGACTAGAATGGACGACGTGAATTTCAAAATATTTTCTGACAAAAATCCCATTACATAATTCATTATAGGTTGGAATCATGTCTTAAAAACGTTTTTTGTTATATTTTATACCCATATTTACTTTCATGTACTTTTATTGTATTACACTGGTTATTGGATATATTGGCTTGTATGCATTGTTTATTTAGATCATTAACATTTTAGAACTACTGTCTAGGAGATGTGTACATACGAAGTGGTAAATATGAAAATTCATCTCATTTGTTGGATTTTCATACTCTATGTAAGTCGCATGCCCTTGGATTATTTGAAGAGGGCATAGGATAGTCATGAAAAATTAACATCTTGGTAGGGTTATGAAAAAGTGTAATCAGAGGTTGTCAATTATAATTTAGGACTGATAGATTTTGTTGATGGTTTAGGGAAACAGTGTTATGTATTTAGAGTTTTTATTTCAAACCAGGGACTCAATTGTTGGTGAGGTGACCAAGGAATCAATACACAAGAACTCTGGATCACTGATTTTTAAATATGTATATGAAAACCCATGTTTCATTGAAAAATAATAGTACATGCATCATATATGAATGGGTTGTGTCTTCTATGACCTTATTGAGTTATCTCTCCAAATATAATCTATTAACTGTGGTACATCTTGTTTTATTATTGAATGCCTACATGACAGAAGATGGCCATGATTCCATCGTGTTATCATGAGGATGATCCTCCAAGTGACGAGGCATCGGTACTAGGACCTATAACAATGATAGAACCTCTGGGAGGTATACATCCTATAACACCACCTGTTGACCAGCAAAAAATTATACCACCAACCGCTAAGGATTCATGCATATTGATCACGTTTCATGAGTTTAAAATGTTGAGAATCCTAGGTTTTGGTGTTATCAATACCCCTAGGAGGTAGAGGATTGGCATGAGGCAGTTTTTCGTGTCCTCCCCCTTGTATGGACACCCTCTAACAAGATGAAATCACATTCTTCAAGTCTTTTTTAATGATCAATGGGCTGATAGTGAATCTTTATGACTCTTACACACAATGAAGTGACTATCTATTTGGTATACTTCAAGCACCTCTTCAGAGAGGTTATCTTTCAAGCCAAATTCCGGTCCTTACTCATACATGATCTTCTACATTTGCAGCAGGGTAGTCAGACTGCCATAGCATAGTCAGCGGGATTTACCGATCCGTTATGCTACTCCATGTATATGGAATGAGACCCTTTTTACAAGGCCCAGACCATTGAGCAAGGATAATGTTAGGAGATCATGGAACCCATGATATCTTTCAACATTACAACATATTCAAGGGTACTTGAACAAGCACTAATAGAATATATATTTCTAGTATTGTTTTCGTCGGTAGTCTGAGCAACCAGCATGCACCAGGTAGATGAGACCTTAACAGCAGGTAGCCGATGACAGTCAGATAGACACAATTAGTTAATGTGCTTATGGAGACGTTGCCATGGCATACGATTAGTGGTGTTGGGATCCCAGTGATGATCGAGTCAGCTAAGTGACATTGTGTGTTACTATGTGGCTGTTGGGGAAATATGGAATGAGATTTACCAGCCCATAGTACAGTTGATCAATAGATGGTCGAGGGGCCACTGAGGAAGTGTTTTAGGTAGTTGTAGGGTGTTCCTTAGGATAAAAAATGTGCAAGTTGAGCATTATGGGTAGAAAGAGGTGGTTAGAGGTCCAAAATATAACCACCACCACCCCAAGTGGCCCTCAACAGGCTGTGAGAGCTGGTGGATAGAGATGAGGCCATCAATAGGTGATAAAGTCTTATAACCCTGAGATTCAATGAATGATTAGAGGTATGATCTATTTCTTCTCCACCATAGTTACAATTTTGATAGACACTTGTGAAAATCATTCTTTTTTTCCACAAAAATTATTTGAGTCATAGATATTATGGTTGAACTGTTGACTCGACCCCTATACATGGGGACTCATACTGGAGGAAATTTGATGAAAACATGGTGCTGATAATTTGATATTAGTCTTGGTGGTGATAGTTTTGGTTGGGATCTCTTGGTAGTAGCGTCTAGACCTTACAAAGCCATTCTTAGTAGAGTTTTGGTATCCATGGTTCATGCTCAGATTGACTATTTTTGGCACAAAATTTGCCATTTCTACAGTGATGATACTATTTTTTTCTTTGTTGGTGAAATGGAAAAAATAAATCATAGGATGGAATCAAAAACTGTAGGGTGCATTTGATCACTCATAAGTAGGCTAGCCTGACCATCGGTGCAATGGATGACTTTATTCGATAATTTCTTATATTGTTGACAGAGTTTGTGGAAATATTTCAGTAGGATTTCCATGATTACCTTTCCATAGGGAGGGAAACATCTTCATTGATCTATATAATAGAATGGTACTGATATCTACACCTAAATATTTTATGACTCTAGTGGTGCATCCAAATCTAAGGGTACATTTGGAGGAATTACATAAGAATAGATTTGTGAGACTGAGTGTTTCACACTGGGCAGCCTCATTTTTTTTCAAAGAAGGCATATTAGAGACTAAGGTTATGTGTTTAATTATAGTTCCTAATCCAATTGATTGTAAAAAATAAGTATCTAATATTGAGGATCTGTGAACTATTCAATGATTTCAAAGGGGTGTGGTGGTTCTTGAAGATTCCAATCATATCTAGATTTTACCAGAAATGAGTATTATATGAGGATATAATGAAGACTCCATTCTGATGTCATTACGGCCACAATTAGTACGTTTTGATGCTATTTGGCAGGACAAACCCCCCAAATATTTTCTTAGGAATAATAAACAAGAACATTCAGGCTTATATAAACATGATCATGGTGGTATTTATAGATGAAATCCAATTGTAATTGACACCTATAGAAGAGAACACCAGAAACATGAGGATGGTCATAGAAAAAATCCTCCATAACTATCATTACTGGAAGCACGTGAAGTGTCGGTTCTAGATTTTAGAGGTCCATTTTTTAGAACACGTCATTTTAAAGGATGGTGATTTAGTGGATCTATTAAATATTGATATGGTAATTTATTCGGATCCACCCAATAGTGTAACATAGTTGAAAATTTACTTGATTTTGTAGGTCAATATCAGAGTTTTATACCCAACTTTTCAAAATATGAAGAATCTTTGACAGCTTTTACATGAATAATACAACCATTCACATGGATAGAGAAGTGAAAATAGTGTGTTCATTAGTTGTGGTAGTGATTGACATGTGATCCGATCATGATATTTCCAGTAGAGTGTACCAAGTACGTAGTGTTATAAAATGCATTAGGGGCTGGGCTTGGTTGTGTCTTGATGCATTGTAATGTGGTAATTTTCTATTAGTTCACTCTAGTTGAGACCACATGAGCATAACTATACAACCCACAACCATAATATAGCTCCAGTAGTATTCACATTAATGATATGGAGATACTACCAGATGGGCATGTGGTTTATTATCTACTCTGACCACAATAGTATCATTATATATTCTCAGAGGAAATTTATAAACTCCAGACATAAGAAATTTCTAGATTTTCTCAATGATTATTGCTTTACAATTGTTTATAAACCTAAGAAGGGGATCATTGTGGATGTTTCTCACGTCAGGAGATCTAGTTCCCAGATTTTGAATGACGCATCTATGAACATGACCTCATTGTAGATATCCTTTGTGGATGGGGATAGAGAATCATACCTACATCTAATTGTTATTACCCCTACACTCTTACTGTGAGTTAGGGATAAACATCTATGTGATACCAACTATGAGACATTACATTCTCTTACGTCTAAAGGGTATTCCCAATATGTATATTCAGTATATGGGTAGAACATAGTTATTTTTAACACGTTCATATTATTACCAATGGAATTATGGGAGTTGGTATTGGGGGAGTTCATTATACCCCATTTGGTGGTATCTCTAGGTGTGTAATAGATGTTCATGAGCTCTTATTTCATTTATGGTTGTTAGGGATAATGAAGGTAGATGAAAATACTATTTCTTCATGCCTCAGTTGTTAGTAGGTAAAACTTGAGATCTATGTTCCAAAAGGATTTAATCATCCCCCTGAAGTGTCGGAATGGAAGTTGGATGGGATATTGATGGGCATCATGATTATTTTACAAAGTACATTAAAAGTTCATGATACCATTTGGAAAATCATTGACTGCATCACCAGGAAGGAAAACTCCCTAGATATTCGGGAAAAAAATTTACTAGGTGCTTGGGGATCCTTTACATGTAATAGATAGTTTACATCCATGTTTATTCATAGAAAATAGTATCTAATCATGATATTATATTTACATCCTAGTTTTGGAAGAGATTGCAAGAGGCATTTGGGACTCAATTATTCTTGATCTGAGCATTTAACCCATAGACGGATGGCTAGATATAGAAGACCATAATAATTCCTAGAGGTTTTTACATGAGAATGAATATTTTAAAATGGTTTTTGTTTAGAGGATAAACTAACTATGGTAGTGTTTCCATTCAACAATAGATACCATTCCACCATTATATGGAAAAATTTGATTCCTTGGTCGGGCAACAATACAAGTCACCCATTTGCAAGATAGTCCCCAGAGAGCAATCCCTCATGGGCTCGATGTTGGTGCTAGTGATTAAAAAGATAGTGAATATCAACCAAGATTGGATGAAGACTACATATATCAATCATAAATCTTATGTTAAAAACCTATGTAGGGATTTAGAGATCGGGGATGGGGACCACATGTTCATTTGAGTTTCACCTCAACCGAGATTGTGATGTTTTTTCCAGGTCATAAATAAATCTATGAGGTTAATCCGACTTTTCCAGATACTATGTACTGCAGGAGAGGTGGTGTACCACTTTGATCTACCTCTTTATACAGAGAGAGTACATGATGGCTTCCACATGTCGCATCTACGGAGGTACATGCATGAACCGATGTTAGTCATTGACTAGGGTGAGATGGACATCAAAGTAGGGGTGAATTTGGTAGAGTACCAGATGGAGATCATTTATTAGACAGATGGGATCCTCTTTGGGTATTTGATTCCATTATTGCATGTATGGTGGTTGAAAAAAAATCACTTGGATAGAAAATGGTAGTGGGAGCCTCAGATTCATGCACGATACCCTCTATTTTTTGAGTGCTGTATGTTTATTATTTTTAGAGATATAATTATTTAAGAGAGGTGGGGTGGATTTAATGACATTATTTTTTACCAATATTAATTATCAACATTATTTGTGAAAATTATGAGACTAGGTATTGAGACGACTTGCAATTCTGAGGCTCGGTGTGCCCGGAACAATTTCAGGAAAATATGGTGAGTTTTTAGTTGAATCCATGCGAGGCTTTCAAAAAAATGTGGAATATATTCTAAATAATTTTTCGAATTATAAATCTAAGAGAACATTTGAGATCATAAATGTGGATTTATCCTAGGTGCGACTTAACTTTTTTACGTGTTGGTCATCTTATGAAAAATTCACCAAGGATGTAACTATAAATTAAGTAATTAAATAAAATTATTTTATTTTATAGTGCTAATAACTCATGACCGGTTAGTAATTCTGCGAATTAGTAACCAATGTTGAGTTTTTAATTTGGTTTTTTCCCTATGGTTGTCCTAACATTAACTAGAAATGGTAAGCTGTGAAAAATTGTTTTTTCACATTATAGTGAAAAAAATCTTTGTGTTTATTTTATCTTTAACATTACATCAACAAAAAGACACTATTTATTTTAAATGAAGTGCTATGAGGGTACCATGATTTTGGATCATATTTCAAGATATGTACTTGTCTCTCAGGTGAATATCTTTAAGGAAATGTTTCATGTATGTTGAAAAATACTTGGATCGGAAATACTTTATAACAGATCGTCAATGACAATCAATCCTTGATAGTGAACGATACATATCCTAGGTAAGACGTCTTATTTCTGATTTCCTTTCCCTATTCATTATTTCTATGATGAAGTATTTTTAATCCACAAACATCTTGATCCTCAACTCATTAATTATTGGGGGATGAGTTATTTTAGTGGGATTTTCTGTATATTAGTTTATCCTCTTCATTTTCCATCTAATGGAAATGAATCTGGGCAAACACGAACAATGAACAAGGTTCATTCTTTAGGAATTATTTTGATTTCTCTCCCACGTTCATGGGGTTCTTTACCACTGGATCATTTTTATCATGGATTGATTTTTAAGAGGCTCTCAATGCAATCGAACCCCAATATTAGAGGTAAGAAATAATATAGGCTAAATGGGGATAGAGGGACCCAAGTATCAAAATATTGTTTTATTTTCAAAGATTGGAGAACCAGGGGAAGTGCATCAGACTATGAGAAAATGGGTGTTAGTGGATAGTGGAGGAGGAGGTGACATGTATGTCTGGATCTTCCCAGTATTCTCTAATGAATCGTGGGACATGGTAGTGGACCAGTGTAGGATGTAGTGGTCGCATAACCCTACAAGGCCACGGATGCAGTCGGTCTCCGACAGACATAGAGGGTGGTCACATGGATTAGCGGTGATCACTGAATTATTAAAATGACCTAAAAATGGTATTGGATGGGTGATTTGGTAGGGCATGTGTTATAGACTGGGCCACTGAGGGGGCCGGGCCTAGCTGGAGCAGGCTGATCCAAGTGGACCAGGTCCACCATATAGACTTGGTCAGACTAGGTAGGTCGGGTCGAACCCCACAAGTTGGGGTGGACTCGGGTCAAACCTAGGTGGATGAAAAATATCATGACTAACCAATCTTCCACATGGTTGTGGGTGGCTGATATGGTCAATCCATGGCCTTCTTAATGCCCTTCTAAAATTTTCAAACTCTTATAATTCTCAAACCAATCATCCATTTGAGGAGTCATCTACAACAATGGGATGATTATAATGATATGATCATTTAAAGGTATCTTAAGTTTATTTTTTAGGAGTGTGAATGATACGTAACATCTTTATGTGTTATTTCATTTAGAATGAGAAATCATTAAAAACATTTCTATGGCTCCCTGTGGCCGAGAGACTATCTCTCTAATGGAGACTATGTGTCTTTTGGAGGCAATGTGTCTAAAGGAGAGTATGCATCATGTGGATACTATGTGTATTTTTTTGAGTATATCTAGAAGTTATTGATATATTTTTTATAGACATATATATGTGTGGAGATATCTATGAATTCCATTGGGTCATTCCATCATGTTATTTCCTTTATAGTATTTCATTGTGGTATTCCATGGTGGTATTCCTTCACAGTATTTCCTTTTTCATATTACTTTGTGGAATTCAATGGAGGAAATTCCTTTATGGTTTTTACCATGTGATATTTCATCATGGTAATATATAACAACATGTATTACATAAACATAGATATTAACTCAAAATATAATGATATTCATTAAAAAATATTACAAAGACACGACATAACTATTTAGGAATAATGTCTTTAGAAACTAGGAAACATAAAAACCTAGTTTATAAGACATCTAAATTACCTCACACTTATACCTTCATAACTAGAACCCTTTTTTCACATATCGTACATCATAATATCTTCCCAACATGGGGAAAAGAAACATATTTGATGGTGAGATCAGATGTCGAATAAGGATAAATAAGGGATATATCAACCTTATCATAATCATAACACATATGAACAAATCATTGAAAAATATAATCCTTCATAGGAAACATCATGCTATCATGACATGGAAAAAATCATAAACGTTCATATTAATCAATGAACATAATATCAAAAATCATAACATAAGATAGTAATAATATTTTTATACACATGGATATTAAAACATTTCATATTAGTCAATTCTCATTTCAATAACCATCATAGTATATATAATCTATTTATAATCCTAACTCACTCCACATTCCAGTCGTTTAATACTGATCTGAGATCATTTCACAATCTATCCCTTCCTATCACATGAGTTATAAATATTTGACAGATGAATTGTATGGTGATATACATCCCATCCATCTCATAATGAAATCACTATTACATGTTCCAAAAAAACATAAATCATTAATCATAGAAATACGCAATGAATAAAATGGATATCTTAAACATCATTTTATAACAATACATATAAAATAATATGATTTCTTAAATAGAATAACTTAATAAAAAAATAAAAAAATATATAATATGGAGGTAAATATAAATCTATATAAATAATTTTATCTTAGATGGAGAATATTTTTTATAAAATAGTTGAATAAAAGTGAGAAAAAAATAATCATATACCTTAGGTCTGATATCCATTGTATGTATCATAATTTCATTTATAGTGATTTGAATAATTTAATTTAATTATTATAGTATCATTTTAATATTTATTATATCATATATTATCATCTTATCATATTTTTGTTAATTACATTTCATTATTACTTATTATTCAAGTATTAATGGCTTCATTTTCATATGCATGTTCGGTTGAATTAGTTCTGATTATTCATAACAATTTATAGTTATATAAATTATTAATTTATATGAATATATTATATATATTATTTATCCATTATAAATATTTATATAGTCATTATCTAATGGGTATCATTTAAAATGAATTGCATCGCATCGTGGAGATGGTTACCCATACCTACACATGAGTGATGATATCCTTCCATTAATTTTGAATTTTATCGAACTGGATGATATTTATATTGTTTCAGATTGAATAACATGTTTTAATAATAATATATATTTTTTATATCAATCGTTATACCCATCCATGTAGTGTCGTTTTAAAAAACATATTAAACCATGACATGGATATGGTAAGTCATACATATGCATGCATGGTGAGTTTATATTTCATAGGACGGATAAAATGTGGAATAGGATTCTTATATAATTATAATAACGTCTCATTAAATATCCAATAATGGATTTCTTACTTTATAAAGGAAACAAAAATTTTATAGGATGAATAATGTTTAAAAGTTTTAAATAACTAGAAGAGGAGATTACCTCTTAATTAAAGACCAACAACTATATCTATTATTAATGGTTTTATAGTTGGTATTTTAAGAATAAAAGAACCTTTATAATGTGAATAAAGATGTTTATAAGGGTTATGAGTAGTGGATAAATGATATTTATAGATCAATGTGAAGTGAAGTTGTGAGGGAGGGTATTCCATTTTATAATTGACGATGGGGGAACATTTGGAATTTTGAAAAATATTAATTTACAAAAAAATTCAAACCACATCCAAAAACCAAAATAATTTCTTATATTTGAATAAGAGATGAGATAAGGTTTTAATTAAATCATCCAATTATATAATATACGTTTTTTATGAGTATTAATAGAAAATAAAATACCACAATGAATATAATTCATCAACATTTAAGATTAATATATTTTGTTTGATATATCTATTGGAAAATCCTATATTAAAAACTTATATATACTAATGAATGAGTTTTACAACAGTAAAATTATTTTTAAAAAAACACTATATGTGTTATAATCTCTTCTATAAAGATCAAGATGGTTAATAAGTAGACCCGTGGATGGTTATGATCAAGATATAATAAACCAATAAAATTTGGTCAAGTGTTTGGGTATTTTAATAGTTATTATCAATTGAATAAAAATTATTTTAATGATTTTTCATCAATTAAATAATTTAGGAATCATCAATATATAATCCATTAAATTAATTACATTATTTTAAAAAAATTAGATATAAATTATAATGATAAATAAAAACATATTATATTTAAATTTAGTATTCGTGATTAAATTTATCTTCTATATTACCTTATATTTAAAATTATTTCATTATTAAGATTTGAGTATGTAATATTTAACTTTTCTTTTAAATACAATATACAAAATGTCCTAATATAATCCAAGTGGCTTAAAAAGGTATCACTTCGACCAAATGATGGTTTATATTAAAAATAATGCATCCAATCAAATTAGTAAATATGATAAGTTAATTTTATAATATTATATTTACCATCAATTACATGATTTACTACTATTACTATTCATAAAGCCAAAAAAATAAAACAATAATTGAATCATAATTTGTACCCACTAATTAAAAACAATAATTTTTTTTAAATTTAAAATCAAAAAATTTATAGCAATTAGTTTAAAATAAATTATATTGTCGGAATTATATCATGGGTTTTCAGAAGTTAAAATATTGCAAAAATATTGAAATCTTTTTACATTAAAATTAACTGTGAATATAATGACAATGCCATAAACTATACTAAATGATATAAATATATTCTATTTATTATTTAAAACAATTTAATAAAATTATTTATCCAAATAAATTATATCAATGAAAAAAGTTGTTTTTAATTAAAATTTAGTGTATTTTTACTACCGATCAATTCATGAATGTTATTTGAAAATTATGGAAAATTCATCCAAAGTATCTTTTTTATCCTACATACAAAGAATAAGTTTTTTTGTTAAATATAATATATAAGTGTAGAAAACTAGTTTTAAATTTTATTTTCTATTAAAAAGAAACAAAACAACATTCTTTGAAAAATAATTCTTTAATCCAAAAAATTGAATTGGTTCTAATATCATGTCTGAAAAACATATAAGAGGAATTTTAAACATTATATTGAATATATTTTATATATATATATATATATTAAATTAATAAAATACGTCGATAATGATCTTATTATTTTATAAAGACACTTATTTTCTTTTATATAAATTATCATGTACAGATTTCATTTTATTTAAAAAAATGTTTTATTCATAATAATTTTTTCTTGAAAGAAGAAATTATACATTCATGTGTGAAAAATATTTTCATAATTTTTTTAACACTATCCATACATATATTATGAAGTCTATGTTATTATATAACTTATAATATTTAGTTTTCATTTTAAACATGGTATTACGTGAAATGAATTCTATGTAAAGAATATTAAATTATTTGTAAACTATCCAAGAATAGTGTTTCATATATCGCAATATAATATGGTGTTACATGAATCACATGTTTATCTTGGTGTATCATACACAACAATAAATTAAAAAAATTAAAATATATATATCACATCAAAATCTCATGGGTGTTACATTCTACCACCATTAAAAAGAACGTGTCCCTCAAAATTCATTGGGGTTATAAAAAGATTAAAAAATCCAATGTCAAGAAAAATTAATAAACATAAATTTAAAAAGAATAATTAGAAAATAATAGTTACCCAATGAAAATCCTGATTATGTCATTCTTTGGGAGAACCTAGATGATAATATGGGCATGGAGGAAAAGAATAAATAATATGAGATATTGATAAAGCAAACTAATCAACATTAAGTGGGTGATTTGGAGATGGTTAAAAATCAAAAAACCATAAAATAAGGAATCATGAAAGAGGATATTCATATCATAAAAATGATTCCAATAAGACACACTTTTACATCATTATACCTTTTTCCTATTGTGGAAAACTTTTCAAGTAAATATATACTTTGTTGATTTTGGTACAATCCCAATGTTGGTCCTCCCATAAACTATTTCCATATCATCTCATATTCAGAGAATCAAAGATAAATTTGCAGTCGTGAATTTTTATTAGATCAGTCAATCCAATAATAAAATGGTTGGTAAATCCATATGTCTTTTTCACAACAA
The DNA here is from genome assembly GCA_963277665.1 of Viscum album. Lineage (NCBI taxonomy): Eukaryota > Viridiplantae > Streptophyta > Magnoliopsida > Santalales > Viscaceae > Viscum > Viscum album. The sequence goes on from OY728119.1 coordinate 652,783,568, forward strand.
AAAGGTTAACACATCTAATAAAATATACACAAGTTCACCTACAGGGAGATAATACTATAATCTAACAAAAAACCCCATATGTTTAACGTAAACATTCTATATCCTTACAATTATTTTGAAAGATAAAAATTCAAGAAAAATTAAACAAATTCCCAAAATTAACATAAAATTTATCCCCCATATATCATAATGTATATCTTGTTGGTAACATTCCAAATGTATGAACACCTTCATCATACATTCTATTGATTCATTATAATAAAATTAATTACTATAAAGAATTTTCGAAAGCATACATGCTTTAAAACATTTTCTCATTACATATACTATAAATCCAATATACTCGTTATTCTCCATCCATAAACCAGTTTATCATCATATTTTTCTGATGTCATTAATACCATCAAATAACTCTCTCTTTTCTTGTCCCAATATATTACAAATAATAATGTTCATCCTTACATTTTTTTCAAAAATATAGGAATCATTTTTCATGGTGATCAATACCACTCAACATATACTCTTAAACACATATAGAGAAACTACATTAGAGCAATATGTATTCAATTATTCCATCATACCATAAAATAGATTTAACAACATTATTCGGGAATCCCATTACATAAACACTCAATTATTCCATAGCTTTGTTTCTATATTCTACATTTATAATAGTGATCACATGGAGTTTTCCATTTTATATAGCCATAAGAGGAAACTGATTTTGATCATCACCTATAACCCTTCTATTAGGAAATTTGTGATCAAAGTCCCCCATTTCCATGCACTTTTACAATTGTATTTTGGGATGTGAATTATGTGTATACATTTATATATTTTCATCATTAACTATCATTTACCCATTAAATAGACACTCAACTTCCTGATAACATTCTTTTCTACAGTTGAAAAATTTACTAGTCCTGTTAATAAAATAACCACCATGATTCATTCTACATTTGAGCATAAGGAAATAGTCTTCTTCATTTCAATATTGTTTTGAGATTTTCCTTCGAACTCCATATTCATTTTCCAATAAAAACCATTAGATTGATATGTAACCCCCACATCCATTTCTACCTTTATAGAAAAACACAAAATATCTTCATAGATACAAAATAATATTATGTCCAATTTTCATTGAATACTTCGTTTTAAGCCACCAATGAACCTATCGACTTTACATTTATGTTAGATGATAATTCACTAATATTAACTCGTAAATCTTGTAAGATTTACCTTGTGTGTACCTATGGATTCATCATCGTTTAGATTATGTTCACATAACATAATTTATAATTTCATATGCCGAATATTAGGAACATAAATATTGTAAAATATGTTTTTAAACTTATTCCATTCCATGGATTCAATTTAGTCTTTCTATATAGTTTTCTAAATTACATTCCACCATTATTCTGATTCACATTCTAAATGAAAAAAATAAAAAACTAATTTTTCATGTTCTAAATAGTGAATGACATAAAATATATTTTTACTTGTACTAATCCATTTTCCAGGAACAAGTGGATCTGATTACCTTGTGAAAGATGGTGGATGATGCCTCATGAAGGAATAAATAGAATTTTGTTCCCATATTTTTCAATTTAGAAGTCAAGATGATTGATATATATTGTATCTATAGTGTTAAGATTTGGTATTACAACTCCCATAAAATATTTTTGTTTAATAGGATAATCATTGCATTTTTCATTGCATTCATCATTAACATGGTTCCTTCAGGTTCTGACCATTGTCTAAATCCCAAAAAGAATTGCGTGAGAGGAAAAAATCATACTTGGAAAATAACATAAAAATTGGAAATTAAATTCAATCTATAAAATCATAGGATTAATACAAAGCTATCCTAGATCGGTTCAATGATTCGGGTATTGTAACTTATACTTTAACATATTATTAAGGATATCCTTAGAAATATCTATAGAAATATTTCTTAGCATCCCAATAATGTTTTCTCATCCTATATTTCAATGGTTAACTATACCTTTCCTCTGATACCAAATACAGTGACCCATACAGTAAATACATAAATATTACTTCAACTTTGATGAATATCTATTAAAAATAAAAAAATTCCAAAAAAGGACTATATATGCATTGTGTCTTTAGAAAATAAGTATCATAAACCACAAGCTAATAAGACATCTACATTACCTCCTTAGTATTCCTTCATTACAAAAACCATTTTTTAATTATCATACTTAATATTATTCTTCAAAACTTGAGGAAAGGGAACATTAGAAATGGTGATATCATATGCATAGTAATAGAAATTGGGGGAGATATCAATAATATCATAATCATAACACATAATAACATATCATTTGAAATTATGATCTTGCATCTAAATTATCAAGATATAATTCCATGAGATAAATCATAAAGGTTCATAAAAACTGATGTATGAAAAACCAGAATTCAAAACCTAAGACATGAATTTTGTTGGTATTAAAAAAATCATATGAATAAATTTCATATAAGTTGAGGCTCTTTTTCCATACAAATATAACTGATGTAGACCATTACTGAACTGGGATCACTCCTCATTCCAGCCCAGTATTACTGAAACAGATCATTTCCTATTATATTCCTTTATATCTGATGAGATATTAATCTTTACCCAATCTTTTATAGTGAGATATAGGTACCACCAATATCATGATGAAATCACTCTTTTGTGAGCCGAAAAAATATAAATCACTCATAATAGCATAACCCAAGGAATAAATTGAGTATCTTAAAAATAATAATATCATAATCCATATAAAATAAATGTATTCGGTAAATATAATTCACTAAAAACAACAATAAAATATTGTTGATAAGAAATATATAAATATAACCTTATTTACTGAATTTTATATTATATAAAAAATATTATTCATAAAACACTTGAAATTAATTTATTCAGAAAATATCATTTATTTATAAAAACTGTTTTCTTTTTCTCAAGATTTTATGCATGTTTAAAAAAACAATTTAACATGAAGAGAAACATGGAATCATGTAAAATAATATTCATAAAAAATAGGCATTATAATAGCATAAATATCACTTCCTTTCATATATGATAAATGAAAACATTCTTCTCATACATTTTTTCGATATTCAAAATATACCTCAAATCGATAAAGAACAAATAATCATATCATACCATTTAATAAGAATTCAAAAAATGGGTAGATTTGGATTTAAAAAATTTATAATGATAGAATGTATATTTTAGAGTAAATATTTAGGGAAAATGAATTTGGATAATCAATATAACCATAAAAATACTAAATTATAAACAATCTTATATAATATTTATATTACAAAATTTCCCCTTAAAAATTTATAATCAGTCAATTTTTTCCTCATAAAATAAAAATAATTGTATGAATATTTAAATATCATAATGCTCATAGTAAGAACTCTAAAATAATTCATGGGATGAATAAACACCACTGAACATAAATAGGTGGTGTATGAGGCATATGTCCAACCATAATAAAAGTGAGACAAAATAATCCCTTACCTTAGGTATTATATACTATATATGTATCCAAACATACAATATAATTATTTAAATAATGTGATTGACTTATTCCAGAATCATGGTAATTTTTTATGTTATATATTATCATGTATTCCTCAGTTTGTTAATAACATTTCATTATTACTTGTTATTTGGGTATACATGTATTCATTTTCTTATTCATTGTTAGTTGAAAAAGGTAGTATTATTTTTCATATGATATAGTTATATAATTTTAAAAAATTTATTATTATATCATATATAATTATTATTCCCTCTAAATATTTATATATTCATTCTATAATGGATATTCTTTAGAAAGAATCGAATCACATTATGGAGATGGTAGGTGTATGTATGCACGAGTGATGATATCATTCCCTTAATTAAGGAATGGTTTGATAGTGGATGGTATATATATTGTTCCTGAATTTATATTTTGTAAAATATAATCATAAATGGTTATGATGTAAATCATTATACAAATCCATGTAATGTGGTTGTGAAAGACATATTACAACACGACGTGGAGATGGTAATTCATATGTACACACGCTTGGTGATTTTGTTATTAATATGATGGATATATTGTAAAATAAGATTTGTTCCGTAACCAAAATAACATCTTAGTATATAGGTGATAATGTATTTATTACTTAATAATGGAAACAATAAAGGAAGAGAATGTATATTTGGAATGATGATTGAAGGAATCAGTATAATGGATTACCTCTTCTTCGATGAGCAACCTCTACTCTTAAGGGAACAATATTTGGTGATTTGAGAAGACCAAAATCTCTCTAATGTGACTAATGTAGTTGATAAGGGAAATTGGCATCACACATATGCACACTAAAGATTATGGTTTTGTAAATATGTGGGGGAGGATGTTCCCTTTTATAATTGAGGTAGGGGGAACCTTTGGAATTTCCAAAATCATTAATTTATAAATAATTAGAACCATATCCAAAAACCTCACAAAAAATTAGACTCAAATATTAGATGACATAAGGTTTTAATCCCATCAACCAATATTTTTTAGACATGTTTTTATATCCATTTAAACACTATATTTTTAATTTAACACTTAGTTATTTTATTTAATTATATCTAAGGAAACAAATATTTCATTATTAAAATAGTAGAATATTTACATATTGGAAATAAAATAGAACATATATTAATATTTTAAAACATTTTAGACTATATCATAATAATTATATATATATAAAGTTTTTAGGGTTTTGAAATATTATAATAATACATAATTTTTATAAATAATCACTACTGTAAATTTTGACACTATTAAAAATATTGATTTTATAAAATATCAAATAAGATGTTACACTAAGAAACAATATTTTATTATATCTTTGTGTGGTCAAATTGATCTATAAAATTAGTAGAATAAATTAATTATCCCAATTTTTTTATAACATTAATTTGGTATTTCCCTTAATAAAATAATTACAACATCTGTATTATAATATTATTTTATATACTTATTTTAGGATTAATTTATAAAACAATATACCATAATGAATAGAATTATTCTATATTTTAGATGAATATTTTTAGTTGAATATACCTTCTAGAAAATTCGATATTAAAAATTGATATATTTATTAAAGGAAGAATATTACAATTTTAGCATTACTTTAGATAAAATATTCTAACTGTCATAATCTATTCTATATGGCTCCAAATGGTCAATAAAAATACTATTGTATGGTTAGGATCTGTATATAATGGACCAATAATATTCTGTCATGTTTTGGGGTCTTCTAATGGTTATTATCAGTTTAATGAAAAATATATTATTGATATCTCATATATTAAATATTTTTTGCACCATTAATATATAAAAAGTAAATTTTTATTATTTATTTCATAAAAATAAAATATAAATTACCATGATAAATTAAAACTTTTTATCTTGTAAATGAGTTTTTATAATTTAATTTATCTTTTAAATAACCTTATATTAAAAATTGTTTTGTTAACAAACCTTTTGTAAGACATATTTACATTTTTTCATAAAATAAAATATATTAAATATAATAATCTCATTGAAGTGTCTTCTTAAGGGTATCATTTTGATCCGAGGATGTAATAGTTCAAAATTAACTCATCCAAATATATTATGACATGTGTTAATGTAATTTTACAAGATTATATTTGTCCTTAATTTATAAAATTTATCTTTTTACAGTATTAAAATAAATCAATGAAGTTATTATTCTTAATTAAAAAAATTTAAAGAATGATATTTACATAATTTAGACCCCTTGATTCCAAATATAGATTAAATTTCTAAACATTTAAAATAAATAAGTATCAATGTTTAATTTAAAATTAATCATGTTTTTGTAATGAAAAAGGAGGTATTTAAAGTTAAAACATTATAAGAGATAGTGACATTTATACATTATAATTCTAAGTAAATATAATTCCAATGTCATAATATATATATATTTATAATAATATACCCTTTTATAATTCAAAAACACTAAATAATATAATTTAATGAGTAAATAATTTCAAAGAATGATGTTTTTTTCAATTAAAATTTAGCTTATTTTTTTACTATTCATTAAATCATGAATATTTTCAAAATAGTATCAAAAATTCATCCAATGTAAATTTTAATGTCCCTATTCCAAATAAGAAGTTTATTTTGTTCAATATAATATATAAAAGTGTTAATAAATATTTTTAAAATGGGTGCACCATCAAAAGGTGACATAACAACATTTTTTTTAAAAATACTTCTTTTATATGACAAATTGAATTTATTCTTATATCATGTATATAAAACATATAATGAAAATTTTAAACATTATAATTATGATATTAAATATATATATTACATTAATAAAATTTATAACGAGTGTTTTTATTATTTTATAAACTCACTTATTTTAATTAAAATATTTTTTGCAGAAAAAAAATTTTCATTTTATTTAAATAAATATTTTATTTACAATTATTTTTTCACGAAAGAATTAATTATTCCGAAATGTGTGATTAATAGTTTATTTATTTTTAATTTCTCATATTTCCATTATAATAGCTATTTTACAAGGTAACATAATAATATATAGTTTTACACTTGAACCTGGTCTTGTGTAAAATGAATTATATCAAAAGAACATGAAATTTTGTGTAACACAAGACAAAAATTGTGTTTCATATATAGAAATCTTATATGGTGTTGCGTTGATATCAATATTATTTGGGGTATCCTATAATGCAAAAAATAAAATAAATTAAAAAAATCAATCACCTAAATATTTTATTGTGTTACGTATTACTTTTATGGTATTCCTTTGTGGTATTCCTTAGTGGTATTACATCATAGTATTTTGTTTTTGGAGTTTCTTTGTGGTTTCAGGGTGTCATATTGAGTATTTTCTAGTCACCCCTACATGTGGTGTTTCTTGTTTAGATGATCGAATATTCAAAGTATTTCCTCAAATTCTAGGATATTGTGTTTCCTTTTGAGACTGGAGATACAAATGTGTGTTCTGACAACTTTTCCAAAAATAGTCCTAATACCTTCAACATTATAGGTTGGACATGGGGTTGAAGTCTCATTTATTTTAGTGGTATTATTTTGGGGTTTTCCCTTGTAATTTCAACTTTTTACACTCATTGTGGGATATATTGGGTTGCATTTATTTTATTTACTTAGTTCTTTTACATTTTAGCAATTGTGGCTCAGAGATGTGTTCATGTATATTGGTAATTAGGAAAATTTCCCCCATTTGTGTAATATCATTACATAGTGCTAGTAACTATCCCCTGACCTACTATAGGTGGTATTGGGGTAGTCCTGAAAAGGTATCAACTGGGACGGGTCATGACAATAAAATCATCCTAAATAATTATTGGTGTTTAGAATTATAATACGTAACAATGAAGGGAAATTGAGATAATGTCCCATACAAAATTGTAAATATATGGAAACAAACACCATGAAGAGAATGATACTATTATATATTTTTAAAATAAATAATAAATTTGATGATAATAATAATAAAATACATGATTGGTAATTATATATAGCACTCCAAAAATAGTGAATATGGGCATTCGCTCACAGATGTAATATTTCAGATGAGAAAAAACATTACCTTTCATCTCGAAATCATTCATTCACATTTGAACCTCCTTTATAATAAATATTTGTTTATTATAAATATACTATAAAACTATAAATATATATATTTATACTATAACATATATAATTTACTTTTTACAATTTATTACCAATCTATTATAACTTCCAGGTTAAAATCACGTTTTGGGTAATAACCAAAATTTTTAAATTTGTGTTATTATTTTTAATTATTAGTCATCTTAATATGAACAGGGTTAAATTATCTTGGGAAAAATAATATTTACAATAATTTAAAATTTATACATCATTTATTTTTTTATGACTCCCTATGAAATATTTCTAAGAAAAATGAGTTATGTTAAAATCATCGAGATAGAGGCCACACATACACAAGACTAACAATCCATTTTTCAATGATAATATTGAAAAAAAATTATGTAATAAATTATCATTTCATAATGATAATAATTTAATATGTACCATATTATTTATATAAACACACACACACACACATATATATAATTTATATGTTGTTATGATGGAAAACATATCCCATCGCATTATATAGGAAGTAGACCATACATCCATGAACAAAGATATCATTTATCATTGTAATATATATATATATATATATATATATATAAACTTTTTAGAATGAAAAATATTCAATTAATATTATAATTATTTCATCTGTATGGAATATATTCATTAACATTATCCTTTTTACCTCATATGTAATGTGGTAGTGAAAAATTAATCACAATGATTTTAGAGGTTGTAGTCCGCTGTAAACAAGAATTACATAATCACATTCCCTATGGAATGGAATTTAAAATATTTTTTTATATAATGAATCCTTCGGTATAATAATTTTTTAAATAAAATATTTATAATTATTATTTTCCCTTATTAACAATACTGAGATGTGGTAATTTCGAATTGAATGGCATCAGTTTATGAGCTAGTAGTCCACCGTACACACAAATAATGATTTCATAACACATTTGATAGATGTGGGGATAACAGTAGGTCATCATAATAAAATAAAAATATTGTATTATATGGTAAATAATGAGATTAATATATCTTAATGGTTTAATAAAAATTTATTTATATTTAAGAATTAATAAAATAAAAATTGTTGTTAAAGAATGTTACCACTTATATAGGTAACATCTATAGGTTTGCATCTAAATGTTTCGTAAGTGGGATTTATTATTGAAATAAGGATTATAAAATTTATGTAGGGGTGTTGGGATGTCATGTGAGTAGATATAGGATGAACTAACTGGTTTTAATTGATCAAATATTTGAAGAGATGGGGTGTCCTTTTATAAGTGAGGTGAGTGTCATAGTTGTAATTTTTTAGGATAAAAATCTATGCCAACATTGTTGAATTTTAAAAAGGTTATAAAATTGAGTATTATCATGACATAAATATGATAGGGTCTAAATATTTATAGAAAATTAAATTTTATACATTTTATTATATAATTTTAAACCTTATATTTTTAGTTTATCTACGAGTATTAAAATTTTTATCATAGCTATTGTAATTAGGTTTTGTAAAAAACATACCTAAAATTATTAGATAATATAAATTTTCTTTATTTTGAATATGAAATCAAATTTATCAAATAATCCAATGAATTGTAAAAATTTTATTAAAAATGAAATCCACAGATGTTATGAAAAAAGGGGCTTCAAGAAGTGTATTTATCCTGATAATTATGATATCATATTAAATATATTACTGGTAATGATAATTAAATTAATTTAAAATAATAATTAATAATATATTATCTACGCATTAAATTTAAATCATTATTCTTATTGTATTATTTAATTTACTATATAAACATTATGATCTTTAAAACAAATTCTACAAAACATAGTTTTAACCCCATTTCAAATGAATAATAAGATACAATATTAAATAGATTAATAAAAGAATTAATATGATTGAATTTATATAAATAATTTTTTTTATTTTCATAATATATAAAACATATTGAAAAGGGGAAATTTATTAATTTTTTTAAAAGGAATTTTATTTAATCTGCATTTTTCACAATTTACAAAAAAATTAATATATGTAGAAGAATAAATTAATATCACCATAACTAAATTACGATATTCCAATTTTGTAAATTAATTAAATTTTATCAATAATATTTTCTAAATGTATATAAATTAACTGTAATATATTTTTCATTAAAAATTATAATAATTGACTTTTAAGGAAAATTATTTTTGCTGAATACAATTACATTACTATAAAGTGATTAATTATTTACATGAATATTATCAATAACATATATTACGTATGATATATATATTTTTCTTAAATTATTTAATACTATTCAATTCCACCAATTTAATTACTATAATACAATGGTTAAATATTTCATGCGCTGTTCAAGCTCGATGCTTCATAACAAATATATGATTATAGGTATATTTTATTTATAAAACCTCAGGGTGTTATATTATGTTCCCACATAACTAAATTTCAATGATATTCTAATGAAGGCCTTACTGATAAGTGATTTATATTTTAACTGACTGTTCAGTGGACTTTATTCTACTCCTTACACTTGAAAAGTGTCGACATGGAACCCTTTATCCTAGTGATATGGTCTGTTTTCACATATGTGATTACTTGAATTATTTACCATGTTTTCTACCACAAAGGAGTGACGTTTGGGTCCACTAAAAAGGGGGAGGCAATGTATTTATCATGATATATGGTAAAGTTAATATGGGGTTCTAAAAATGTGATGTTTTAAAATATGACATTGTTGGGGATAGTCATTAAAAAAATATGAATTACTTACATGATTGGTGAGATCATGATGATATATTATGAAACATTATGTTATATTGAGTGATGATATTTTTTTGTTTGTTATATGATGGTTTCTGGTGAATGTATTGTGAATAAAGATTTAAATTGAGGAACATTTTATATTACTCTTGTTTCCGACATTGACCATAGCTCATGTTTGTTTAGAATATTTATTAAGGAATTCCTTTATCTGTATATGGAGTTGATGGATGAATATAGTTTCACATGATCCAGAATTCTCAACATTTTTTTTCAAGAATATTGTATCTGTTTTTAAAAAACTATTTAGTATATTGTTCAATGAAATCACTCTTAATTGTGATTCTTAGAAGGTTTGATAAAATATTCAAAGTATATTTGTAAATGGGAGAATAAAAATATATTTTCAATGGCCTAAAGGATCATGTCGAGATGGAATTTCTTAAATAATTATGTGCAAGGATCAATTTGATCATGAATTTACTAAAGGATCACACAGATCATTTATGTTCCACAGGATCATGTAGAATCACATACGTCCTATGGGATATCAGAGAGTGTGTTTTAAATAAATGGTGGACATGACTCTCATTATAAATAACCTAATTTTGATTACACACTTGAACATGAATTATTACATAAAATAGTCACTTGATATAATATAGAAGATCCAGATTTCTAGGGACATTGGGGCTTAGGAACATTACATAACAAATTAAAACATAAAACAACACATATTTATTGAAAATATCCTTTACATGACCACTACATTCCCTCATACTAAGCATTTTATGGGATAACCTGAGTACATGGATAAAAAAAAGGGTGAGCTATAAATCCCATCAAGGGAGTAAAAAATTAATAAAATGAAGATTAAAATACCTATTAGGCAATAGGAATATGTTTCGTAGTTCCTAGAAACTTCTGTACTAGTTTTAAGAATCACTCTTTCTATGAAGTTTCCATTGGATTTATTCATAGAACTGGAAACTTCCAACAGTGAATTATGCAAAGTGGACCTGCTTTCTAAAGGCATGCTTTTGTTAAGCATGAACTTTACGATTCATAATAATGTGCATTGGTCCGGAGGATGGGAGGTCAGACTCATCACACCCTTTTTGGTGGAATTATTTTCTACCTCAGGACTATCTTTGTGAATTTAAGATATTTTCATGAATACTTATTAATTTACCAAGTATTTAATAAGTATCCCAAAGAATTATCAATATCTTATTAACATGTATAAAATTTAGAATCATCGGTATGCATTCAAGGTTATTATTTAATGGAAATATATGTATGAATTTGTGGTTTTCCATAAATGTTATCCACTAATATATTGTTTATAGATTCGTTTACCCATCATTTGTAATGATACTGGTTTTTAAGCCACTCAGTGGGGAACACTAAAATCTTATTGTCAGCCAGGGTGACGATGGCTTGGTTTTCATTTTGGGATTGTTCCTATAAGATAGAAATCCAACATATCCTTGTGAAAGGAATCAGAACCCTCGTAGTTCGGTTCCACTGAATGGGACACCTCATACCTTATAAGTTCATTTAATAAGGACCTCTAAGTGGAAGGTGATTAGTTGAAACTTAGTTCGGGACTTATGCTGAAGCAACCCAAGGAACTTGGAATGGATATGGGTTTCCAAGTAAAATCATACCCTACTGGGAATATGGCCCAAGTTGAACTTGGTTTAATTGAAGTGTTTGTTTTTAAAACTCAAGGTGGCTTCATACGTATCCCATATGTATGGGAATAAAAGATCACGTAGTATGATATGTCTAATAAGAGAGTATAGACCTTTGAGAAATATCATTTTGGGATATCATCCTCAAAAGAATTCATTGATGACATGGGGGTTTAATTTGGGGATTATTCCTAAGGAGGATACCCAGATTATGAGAATTATGTTTGGATACCTAAGGAGGATGTCCAATGAGCTTGGTACATTTGAAGGATTCCTATGTATACAGGTTTTGATGGGAATAAGATTTCTCGTAGTTCATTCAAATGATTGTTTGTGCACATGTTGTAACCATCACGTATCTCTAAGACCACGCGAGTCTTGCTCGGTGTGAAAAAAAACAAGAGGATGTGAAAGATTCAACAATGGAACTTCATACATTTCCTTCTCTGCTGATGGAAGAGGGCGAGGATACGAGCCTTCCCTTTGTCATATTTACAATGGACAAGGGTCCAATGTAAGGAGGAAGGTTTGAAGGTGAGGGGCTTATTCCGGGATGGTTGTCCATGGTAACAAACCATAGAAGGAGATGGAAAGGGTAAAAAAAGTCCCTCTGGCCATCCCCCATTACCCTTTGGCACCAAATAATAGAGGAGGAGCAATGATGCCACCTCTTGCAAGAATCACTAGGAGATTACACCAAGTTGGTTGCCCTAAAATTGATCCTGGTAGGGGAAGAGAGACTTATACTTTATTCATTAAAAGGAAAATTAGGCATGAAATGTACCTTCCCTACCATAGACCTAATGTTCTAGGTCTCCACTTTGAGAATGGAGAGGCTAGGACCCAACCCTCCTCTAAACTCGGAACATCCCAACACTATTTCTGGGAGAAAAGTCCATGTGACTATGGATATGCAAGCACAATGATACTCTATGAATCTTAACCCCATTCTGAATCAAATGTGGGAAATCTCTGAATCGGGATATAAAAACCCAAATAGGAGACACGTCAATGTGCCTTTCCTAAAGGTTTGACAAGTCATGCTGTTTTGGGGGAGGCTTCATCATAGTCCCATTCAGTTAAGGGAACCAAGGAAAGAGATACCCTGCCATAAATATCTTAAAAAATTGTACTTGAGTTGGTTATGTAGGTCCCATGAGTAAGTATTCCATGTAGGTGACCCGCGTTGATGTACCACACAGGTATACCACGCATGTATAACATGCAGGTATGAATGATGACTAATAAAATGTTTTACTTATCAGGATAAAACCTTTGTAAAATTTGTAAAGAGACTTTCAAAAAATGCTTATACCATTTAATTATCTCTTATCTCATGGTTTAGAGAGATACCTGAGACAATTTGAGGGATCTAAGTGAATGAGATACACAATGGGAGCTTCATAGAGTCTCTTAAAATTTTTAGTTTTCAAATGGGGAGCCCAAGGGCCCTATTTATAGGCATTGATGGGGCCTGGTTGAAGAAATGACTCTCACGCAACTCCATTGTGTAGGTACTTTGCAAAGGTGCACAAAATATATTTTGTCCCACAAATCTACCGTGTAGGCCAGTCGTGTAGTTTTTTTGGAGTGTTCTGATTTTCCTTTATAACTTTTGGAACCTTGACAAGAGATCTGAAATATCTGGAGTTATTTTCATATTATTTTTGTTTTCTTATGTGGTATCAACATCATATCAATGGATCGCAAGAGAAACATGAACACAGAGGAATTTTATATCATGATTATCATAACATGGAAGTGTGGAAACCACAGTTAACATGGTATTAGCATGAACCAAGGCTCATTTCACATGGAGAACGAGTGAAACCTCGTTTAAATTGAAATATACATAGTAAAACCTCATTGCAATTGATGTATCATGATACTAATATTTACCTAATGCATTTGAGCGCTATCAGGGTGACCCCTTTTTAAAAAATTCATTTCATGCATAAGTGTGCCACATAGATCATATAATATAGATTCATTAAACATTATCATTTATTCCATGATAAATTAATATTTAATTAACACACGGAACTCTTTAATGAATATGTAAATGTGAATAATTTTGAATACCATTGATATAGAAATGGGAAAGGTATTCACTACCCAGTGAATTGGATTGAAAAATCGTGGTGCAATTTCGGCAGCATGATGGACTGACATAAAAATTCATAAAAATAGTTTATGAGAGATAAATGGGTGTCTCACCAAATTTACGTGAAAAGAAAAGTAAGGGGATCATATAGATACATTTCCCAATAAATATAATGGAATTTATATTTCTAAAACAAAATAATTTCTTGAATGTAAACGAGAAGAGAGAAATTCCAAATGGAGTTTCAGCATGGTATCAGGTGTACATGGGAGGAATTAATGTGAGATAAAGGGGTCTATCATAATTCAAAAATAATGAGGGAAGTATGGTTGAGGTGATAAATAATATCCCTACCATTTATAATTGAAAATAAATGGACATATCATTATTAATAAACATTTATACAATGTGAATGGAAGGAATCTATTAATTGGAAGTGTGATCCCAAAGGCTTTGGAAAGGCATGAGAGAGGCTTCATGGGAGATTAGGGAACCTTGGGAAGATTATAGTGAGAAGAGGGAATAGATTGAACGAACTCCAATGGTTTTAACTGATGAATAAGTGGGAGCATGGGTGGGTTTATATAGGAATGCAGAGGGAATTATTTATTATTTAGGTTTGGGACACCACAAATTAAACTAATGAAAACCACAAGCCAGCCCATGGTTTTTGCCCATGGTTTTTTCCTAATGGGAGTGAAAAAAATATTTTATAGGTCCAATGGCCGAACATTTCAATATAATAGTGTTACTTATGTGTAAGTAAGTAACAACCTCAAGAAAATTAATATAAAAAACTAAAATGTTTTATAAGTCTTTGAGGGTCCACTATGGAATTGTAAAATAAAACAAAAAAACCTAAAAACACATTATTGTTATTGGTAAAACATATATTGGATGAAAATAATGGTTATAGTGTTCTATTACATCACTATAGGGACATTATGATGTCTTATAACACTTTATATATTTAAACGGTATTTTATTTTTACCCGAAACTTCGACTGTCTCAGAAAATTATTAAATATTTACCATTTTATAATTTCGAAGTCTACATTTCAAAAAAAAATTATATTATCTGAATAAATTTCTAAATATGTGAATTTTTACATTTAAAATAAAAAAACACAGTTATCAAAAATTCCTGGGTATTGACAAAATAGATTTTAAACCATAATAGAAATCTCAATTGTATTCATAATAATTATACATTCATTTATATTTAATTAAAATTAATTTAGTATATTTTTTTATTAAAATAT
The DNA here is from genome assembly GCA_963277665.1 of Viscum album. Classification (NCBI taxonomy): domain Eukaryota; kingdom Viridiplantae; phylum Streptophyta; class Magnoliopsida; order Santalales; family Viscaceae; genus Viscum; species Viscum album. The sequence continues at coordinate 652,799,119 of OY728119.1, forward strand.
TATTTATTTAAAAAATCCTTTAATTCATCAAAATAGATTTCATAATTGAATATTAATTAAAATATTACTAATTTTTCATCAAAAATTAACAATTATAAAATTATTTTATATTATATAAACAAATTAATGTACATATTGCAATGGTCCTGTTAGATACTCCCTATATCACCCACATATGACTGATGGGTAAGGTGTGAGATGGTGAAAAACTATTGGGTGGCTCAGATAACATCGCTCGGTTTGCAATATATATCGACTTTCACTTCCCTCATAGGAAGTTCCATTCAATCTTAACATGATGAACCTCATCTTGGTACAGTCAAGAGCGAATCCCAATGATGCCACCTCTTTTCTGAGCTCTGAAAAATGGGCTTCATACGGGGAAAGTCTACTGGATGAGGCCGTTGCTTTATTTCGTTTGAGTAAATTTGATTTGTTAATTCCCTATATTTTTAAGAATCATCTTATCACTATTCAAAGACTATATTAGCAATGGTCACAATTCTTAAGAGTATTTTAAAATTCAAAAGTCATAAAACAAAAGAAGTTCATATATTATGAAACCATTTCACATAATAATATATTTTATTAGATCAAGTGGATTTTAAATTATTAAAATTTTGGTTCATTACAATCTTACCCCCATATGTAATTTCACCCTTGAAATTTCCTTTCCCCACACTAAAATAGAAGTGGGTAACTCTGCTTCATCACTTCCTCTAATTCCCACGTCGCTTCTTCAATCTTGTGGTTTTTTCACAAAACCTTGATGAGGGAATTGTCTTATTTCGTAGGACTTTCTCTTTATGATCTAAGTTCATCACTGGTTCCTCCTAGTAAGAATTATCATCCTCAAATTGTACTACCTTTGAAGAGAGTACATGTGATGGGTCTGGTATGTTTTTCCTTAAGAGGGATACATGAAATACATCATGTACTTTAACCATGGTTGGTGGAAGTGCATGTCGATAGGCCACAACCCCTACACAATCAAGAATCTCAAAGGGGATGATGTACCTTGGACTTAAAATACCTTTATTTCCAATCCTCATGACACTATTCTTTGACGATATTCTTATAAAAACCATGTCTCCAATTTTGAACTCAAGGTCTCGTCGATAGTTATCTGCAAAATTCTTCTATTGATATTGGGTTGCCTTGATATGTTGCTGAATGGTTTTCACCTTATCCACCATTTCATTGACTATTTCATGTCCAAGAATCTTTCTCTCACCAACTTCATTAAAACATGCTGGTGTTCTGCACATTTTCCCATAAAGGGATTCATTTGGTTACATTCAGATGCTCATTTGGAAACTTTTATTGTAGGAGAATTAAACTAGTGGAATATATTGGTCCCATCCTCATTTGATGTACATATGACATGAGCATAACATATTTTCTAGTGTACGAATATTTCTATCAGATTTTCCATCAGTTTGAGGATGATTGGATGTACTGAAGTTCAGTCTAATTCATAGAGCATTTTGGAGACATTTCCAGAACATTGAGATAAATATAGGACCACGATCTGATATAATAGATAGTGATACTCTATGTATCCATACCACTACTTTTATGTAAATCTGTGCATGATGGTTTAATGATAAGTCCCCTCGAGTCGTGATAAAGTGAGTTATATTTGTAAGATGATCCACAATGACCCATATAGCATTGTTTCACCTGGATGTCCTTGGAAATCTAGTGTCAAAGTCAATGGTAATGTTATCCCACATCAAAGTTTTTATGGGTTGTGGTTTTATCATCCATTTATAATTTTTTCCCTCATCCTTCACTTGCTTATATACTAGGTGCATTGATGTATATTAAGAAATCTCCCTTTTCATATTTTCCGACCAAAAGTTTTCTTGGTTATCTCGATACATCTTTGTGCTCCCTGGGTGAATAGAGAAGTTTGAGATATGTTCATTATTCAGAAGATCCTTCTTTTTCTAAGGGTTGCATGGTACATATAATCGTGACCCAAATCTCAAAATTCTATCCATGTCAACCACTAACTCTAAACATTTATCATTTCTTATAGCTTCCACCCTTTTCAGTATTTCCACATCCTTTCTTCGAGTATCATATATTTTCTCCTTGAGGGATGGTTGAGAAATCATTTGATAAAGAATTGATGATAATACTCCCTTAATTATTCCCATTTATATCCTCTAAAATCAAATAATATTATATCCTTTTTAATTCTCATCATTGATAATGACGTGTGATCGTTCTTACATAGAGAAACTACCACATGGTCTCCCTTTCTGGAATGTTAGTGGACTGAGCAGTTATAATCCACGATGAGTTCTATCCATCATCTTTGGATCATATTAAGATCTTTTTGTGTGAATATATATTCTAGGATCTTGTGATTAGTATATGTCTGACTCTTCTCCCCAGAGATATAATTCCTATAGATTTTCGGCGTAAAGATCAGAGCCGCCAGTTCCAGATCATGCATGGGATAGTTTTTCTCATTGATTTTCAGCTCCCTTGAGGGGTTGGATATCACATTATCATTTACCATCAAAACAAAACCCATTCCCTTCTTCTAATAATCACTATATACTACAAAAGTTTCTCCATTTTTGGGTAGTGTGAGAACATGCTTAGTGAAAAGCTTAATTTTCAACTCCGGTGATCTCTCTTTGCATTCATCACTCTAGGAAAACATTACTTCCTTCTAAGTTATCTTGGTAATAATGTTGGAAAATCATTTGAAATTTCACACAAATCGGCAATAATATCCTACTAACCCTATGAAGCTTAGGATATCTGTTACTGATGTTGGCCTCGACCATCCCTCAATTGTAGTTTTCATTGTTGGATCCACACATATCCCATTGCCTGTGATGATATAACCCAAGAAAGAGACCTCCTTCTACCGGAACACACAATTTCTATACATTTAATAGATCTTATCCTTACTCAAGGTCTATAGTACATTTCATATTTGCTTCTCATGCTCCTCCTTGGTTTTACAGTATATTAGAATATCATCTATAAATACTACAACAAATATGTCGAGGTAATATATAAAGACACTATTCATGAAGTCCATGAATATTTCATGAGAATTATTGAGTCTGAATGGCATTACTATGAAATCATAGTTCTGGTATATTGAATGAAAAGTTGTCTTGGGGATATCCTCCTTCTTCACTATTACATGGTTATATCATGACCAGAATTCCACCTTGGAAAATTATTGTGCTTCACTTAGATGATCGAACAAATCATCAATTCATGATATATGATACATGTTCATTATCATGATATTTTTAGCCTGTGATAATCCATTAAAAGGTGTATTGACCCCTCCTTCTTCTTGAAGAAGAGGACTGGTGCACCCCATAGTGAATCACTTGGGTGTAAAAAAACTATACCCAAATTCACATTAGTTGTTTCTTCAGCTCCTCAAGCTCCACAACAGCCATTAAAAACAGAGTCTTGAAAATTGGCAACACCCCAGGTATTAGGTCAATTGGGAATTCAACATCTCTTCTTAGAGGAAAACTAGGGAATACCTCAATAAACACATATTTGAATTCCCTCGTAATAGGAATGTCTTCAAGGATGTTTTCATCTTTAGACTCAATCATCTATGCTTGATACACAAGATCGTAGGGCAGTAATATCTATTCTTAATATGATGGTGCTAAATAAGAATCTTCATTTTACTTGCACTTGTATAGAATCGTGGGTCGATTCTCCATTTGGAGAGTGATTTCCCTCTCATGGATATTTATGTTAGATCTATATAAGGAAATCTAATACATGACAAGAATTTCATCAAATTACACCAGAGAGAGTATGATGAGGTTTGGTGGGATGTTCAATCCCAAAATTATGATAGGGGAGGAGTCATATTCATGAGATGAAATGATTTCCCCATTTACTGTACTCACTGAAATCTATAATTCCATGATTTGTGGTGGTGTTGGGATGGTTCTACTAGACATTCAGGATACAAAATAATGCGTTGAACTATGATAAAAAATTAATTTATCAATTATTGAATGACTAACTAGCGTACCTATCACTACTTCATTTTCCAGGTTCACTTCGGTGGTAGTGATGGAAACAGCTCACCCATGCTACCTTGGAGGTTGTGTTGCCTCCGAAAACCGTTGTCTTTGGAAACTGATTTTCACGGTTCCCTAATTATTTGTAGCTGAAGCAATGAACAATGCATTGAGAGTCATACAGTGTGTTCCCCTCCTCTGTCTCAACTGTGGGTTTTTCTTTTCAGTAATTAAGGACTAGGTGCCCTTCCCTTCCACACCTAACGCAATTCCTTATCACATTCTGGAAATTTCTGGGGTGCTTCTTTCCACACCATTGGAATGTGTGGTGTTGTATTTTCATAGAAACATTGAATTTAACCATCAGAATTCTATAATTGAAGTTCACCTTATACTTTATATCCCAATGATACCCTTGAGATTCTCCGATCTCCATTTTGACCTTGAGGGCACATTATACAACTTCCTCATAGTTTTCAAAGTCACAGATCTCATGGAAATTCTGTAGTCTAGGATTCATCCCATTAAATAAGACGTTAACCTTGCATTCGTGGGTAACTACATACCTAGAGGGGTATCATGAATTCCTTTTGAAGATTTCCTCATACGATCTGATGGATTCGTCATCTTCTTACTTTAGGTTGAGGATGTCCCTTTCCATCTTCATGTAGAGGGTGTGAGGAAAATAATTATCAATTTTTTTGGTATATCCTTCAATTACAACACCCTGATATCCTCCTTAGGCTTCGCATTTTTTATTGATTCCAACCATTTATCGGCTTCACCCTCCATATGATAATAATACAGAATAATATTCTCTGGTTTGGAACATTGATTGATGTATATGATTTTTTTTGAATGGAGTTGATGCATTGTTCGATGGTTGAGGGATCAGAGGATCCATTAAAAGTAGGAGTCCTTTGTCTCACGAAGTTCTTAATAGAGACTTATTCTTTCTTATTGGGTCTTGAACATTAAACTTTACCCATTTTTTATTCAAATCATGAGTTAACTGAGAGAGTATTGTGACAATGTTCATGATTCCTACCCCCCATCGAATTGGGCATCTCATTAGAACAATCATCACATTGGTCTTCGTATCGATTTTTGCCCGATTCCTTATATTACCGGCCATTATCTAGAATAAAAAAGAATTTTAGGGGTAACAAAGAAAGGGTAATCCATGTAAATAAGGATGAATTATAAATAACTTAAATTTCCTTAACTTGTGAATCTCTAAGATTCATTCCATGTTGTCCATGATCTAGTTTCTCACATATATTCTTAGGGGATTTTTTTAATTCCTTGAATAATGGATCATAATAACCTTGCGAATTTACCGAAGCATATCCGCCTAGTGTGTTGTAACCATTAGTGAATAAATTCCTTTTGTCGGGTACCAGGATACCCTGGGTTGAGCTCGATACTTCTTGTCAGAGTTTTTACTCCTAGGTACAACTGTGCTAGAGCCGCCTCTACCTACTCGTATCCAGACTGAGATGTATTTTCATGATAAACCACTTACTCAATAATCAACAAAATTTTAGGGATGTTTTTATTATACTTAGTCTTATCCATATGTCTTTCACTAGGGTTTTTTAATCCTAATCCCAAAAATAACTTAACCTATATTCTGATACCAACTATAACAACCGTGATTTTCATTACACACTTAAACAAGATTTATTACATAAATTATTCACTAGGTACAACATATAAGATCGATAGGTCTAGTTTATTTTGGGATTAGGAACATTACATAACAATATAAAACATGAAACACAACATCATTATGGATATCTTGTTTTACATGTCCACTACAATCCATCGTACTTAGCATTGCATGGGATAACCTGAAAACATGAATAAGAAAAAGGCGACCAATAAATCCCAGTAAGGGAATAAAAAATGTATAAAAATATGATTAAAATAAATTTTAGAAAATAGGAATATCAATGGAGTGGAATAGAAACATGAACATAAAGGCATGATATATCATGATTATCATATCATGGAAATGTGGCAACAACACTTAACATGGTATTAGCATGAGCCAAGTGTCACTGCCCATGGAGCATGAGTAAACCCTAATTGCACTAGAAATATTATGACTAAACCCTCATTTCACTTGAAATATCATGATTCTAAAATTTATCTAATGCATTGGAGCATTATCAGGGAACGCCCTTCTAAAATATTTCATTTCATGCATAAGTGTGCCACATGTATCATACAACACATATTAATTAAAAAAAATCATTTATTTCATGATAATTGAATGTGGAATTAAAATATGTAACTATATAATCAATAAGTAAATGTGCATAAAGGTGAATACCCTAGATAGTGAAATGGGCATGGTATTCACTACACAATGACATTGACTTTGAAAATCACAGTGCAATTTCCGTAGCATAACGGTGTGGCATAAGAATTCATAAAAATTGTTCATGGGAGTGAAATGTGTGTATCGTCAAATTTTAATCAAATGTAAAGTATGTTGGAACATATTAATATAATTCCAAACAAATTTAATGGAATTTAGATTAGTAATACAAAATAATTGCTTGAATGTAAATGTGAAAAGATAAATTACTTACAGAGTTTTGGCATGGTAACAGGTATACATAGGATGCATTAATGAGAGAGAATGGGGTATCTCATCATTAAAACACAATGAGGTCAGTGTGAGGGTGGTTAGAAATTGTTCCCCAATATTTATAATTGAATATAAAAGGACATAAAAATATTAACAAACATCGATAAAATGAGAAAGGAAGGAATCCCTTACATGGAAGTGTGATCCTGAATGCATGGGAGGGGCTTGAGAGAGGATTCATTAGAGATTTGGGTGGATTGGTAGGATTTTATAGAGAGGATGGTATAATTATAATGAAATACAAAGTCTTTGAGTGAGGAGAATGTGGGAGATTCGGTGGGTTTATATATTAAAGGAGAGGGAATTCTTTATTATTTATGTTTGGGACACCACACACTAAACTAACCAAAACCACAAACAAGATCATGGAATTTGCCCACGGATTTTCCCAAAGGAGTGGAAAAAATATTTTATTAGGAAAATTTATGAACATATTAATGTAATAGGGTTTGTTATGTGGAGGTGAGTCACACTCTCTGGGAAATTAATTTAAAAAACAAAAATGTATTATAGGTCTTGGAGGGTGCACTAAGGCTTTGTAAAACAAATAAATAAAACCTTAAATAAAATTATTTTAATGGTAAAAAATATATTATAAGAAAATAATGTGTATATTATTTCAATACATCACTATTATGTCATTATGATGACATAAAACACATTATATATTTAAAGGGTATTTAATTTTTACCCAAGAAATATATTTTCTTGAAAAATTATAAAAAATAACCGTTGGATAATTTCAACATCCTGATTTCGAAAATAATATTATTTTTATCAGAATAATTTTAATAATATGTTAAATTTTACATTTAAAATAAACATTGACATTTAAAAAAATAATCATGGGTTTTAAAAACAATATCTTTCAAACCTTAACAAAAATCAAAATTATATTCATAATAATTACAATGTCATTTATATTTAGTAAAAATATTTTATAGAAATATTATTCAAAAAAATATATTAATTGAAAAAATAAATTTCATAATTGAATATTATCATAAAAAATATTATTTGTGCTTTACAAAGTAACAATAATAAAATATATTCATATTCTCTATAATGAATAATGTACATAGTGATAGGGTTTGTTACAAAACCCCTTATAACCTCCACATAAGACCAAAGGGTATGGTGTGCCATGGTGACAGACTTTTGGGGTGGCTTGGATAACATCAATTGAATGGTAATCTCTATCAACTTCCACTTCTCCTGTAGGTAGTTCCATTGATGCTTAACATGTGGAAACTAATCTTTGACTATGTCAAGGGAGAATCAAAATGATGCCACCTCCTTTCAGAGCTCTAAAAAATGGGGTTCGTTTGAGTAAAGTCTACTTGATGAGGCCATCGATTCTTTTGTCTGAGTAAATTGGATTTGTTAAAGCCCTATATTTATATTAATCATGTTATCATTGTTCAATGGAAATATTAGCAATGGTCACAATTTATAATGGTATTTTCAAAATAAAGATTCATAATGCCAATGAAGTGCATATATTATATAACCATTACACATAATAATATCTTTAATCAGATCATGATAATTTTCCATAATTAAATGTTTTGTTCATTACACTATTATTATTTCAATAACTATATGAGAATATTATATCACATCACATGATCTATGAAAGTTTTAGAGGATCTTGAGGATAGATCACACAAAGTGAATGAAGGCTCAACATGATTGTTAGAGGACCCCATAATATGATTATGAGAAGTGGATGAAGACAATAGATTATTTTCAAAGGATATTGTAATGATATTATTCCATTCACATAAAGTCACATCATGACAATGAGAGGATCTTAGAATGGGATCTTTTGAAGAAAATAAAGACATTTAATGACTATCATAGGATCTTTGTATGAGATCATGTGAAGAAACTGAAGACACTATATAATGGTCAAAGGATCTATCACTGATATCATTTGTAGATATTAATTCCACTGCATTATCATCAATATATCTCATGAATAGATCACATAATATGTATTAGGAAAAATAGGTTGTTGAGGATGGGAATATCTTAAAATCAATCAAAATTTGGAGACCTCATTACTATCTACTGATGTCATTACAAATTCACTTGATGTGTAGGAAAAAGTATTATTGACCTCAAAATTTTCATTTATTCACATAATGAGATCACATGAAGAACCCATGTTTTCCATAGGATGTCATGACAAAATCAAGCGACACACATAAGGTTTATTTGTGTGGTAGTTGAATGGATAATTTATCAAACTTTTTTGGAGATATAGGGGTGGATTTAATTATATATACAGTCATTAAACCATTTAGAATTATTTATATTACTTTAATTAATTATTATTCCTTGACTAAATGTATCCCATTTATCTTGACTGAGGTTTTCATGTTGAGTCTCATAGTGATATATCATGGAGAGGCTTTTACAGTAATCCTGATATCCATATGATGAGAAAAAGATCTCATGTATGAGTATGAAGAAGTAATATTATGAAGATATATATATGTGATGGGTGTATTTCAAGGCCTCTATGGATCACACGGTCCATGATAACTGAATAGTGTCTCCCAGTAGATTTTTTAGGTACATGTGAATAGTATAATGTCTCACGATGGGCTCTTGTGAATGATTATCATGGAGGAGTCTCATGGAGAGGTACCTTAAATGGGTATCATTGAGGGGTAACATAGAGAAGTTTTAGGGAGGGGGTATAAGGGAATGTAATCACTATGTGGTTTCATTAAAGTAGAATTAATTAAATTCTCATTAAGGGGTTAAATTTGATGGAAATTTTTTAACAGATAGATGCCAGACATTACATGTGATAAATATCTTTTTCGTATATACATTTAGATTTATATTAAACTATATGATCATAACCATTATATAATTGTTTTGGGATTTCAGTCACTTCTATATCCAACATATTTAAAAGAAGATGCACATATTTAATTATTGAAACTAAATTAATTTCTACAATTACTATAGAGAGGGGAAAAATTAGAATCCCTTGATATAATGATAAACTATAAAGGAGTGTCTGTTATCTCTATTGGAATGGTGATGCTCTAGGGTATGTTAATATCAAGGCTAAGAATGAGCATGTGAATTTCAATAACATATATATTAATTTTATAAAAATTCACAATAAGAGAGAATTTTATAATTTATCTTATGTTCTAATTTTTTTTCATTCTAATGTAGTGAGAATAAGAGCTATGTTCAAGGGAAATGGTCCATAGGAAATTGTTATTCAGCTCCGAAAACTATAAGGGAAGTGATACCATACTATTGTGACCTAGGGAAAACAAATACTAGCAATCTTTAGTAGATTTGGATAATTTTCAATTTCCATTTGTAATCTATAGGTTTTTATCCCATTAACAGTTAACCCTCTATAATGTTTTGTTTTTTTCATTCAATATTTTTTTAGTTATATTTTCTTAACATAAATTAATGTTGGTAATGATAAAGTCAATATTAGAACATAAGTGAAAAACATGATACCATCCTAGTAATCAAGGTATGTAACTTTTGGGATGGAAAAGATTTTTAGAGAGAATAAACAGCATTATTAATCACTCAATTAGTGTATCTAATCCATGTTTAGTCCAAACACACTCCATTATAAATATTAATCATTCTAAAAAATTTAATAAAGGTGATTTACCCTTATTAGACATACTAGTACCCAAAATTAAGAAATAAATCCAAAAGCTTACTATCTTACAACGTCCATATAGACGTATATTTATAATGATTATATTTAAAATCAAATTGAAAACTAGATAAAAATATTTTTCACTATGAATTACAAACTATTATGGTATTATAAATTTATTATTGATCTTAAAATAATTATATTTTTCTTATAATATAGAATAAAATTTCATCAACTCATCAAAATTATATTTTTAAGATTCATAACTAGATGATATAGAAGATTTTGAATTCTACGTATAATCAATATTACATAATATAATGATTGCATTCATAAAAAATGATAATCATCACTCTAATCTTATAAATCATTCCAGGTTGACTTTATATCTCTTTATCCTTTCTTCATTATGTCTAATTGGATATGAAAATTCATCTTGGAATTTATTTTATCATTAAATTTAGGATAATAAGGTTTTATTCACACATTATTCATAAATATATTATATCTATGTTCCTGTACATTTCCATAATTATTAAAAAAATTAAAATAAATTATAATAAATTTTATCCTATGGAAATTTTTTAATCTTTTGGATAATTTTGCGTGTTCATTTATTAAATTGGAATAGAATTATTTTATGTAAAGACGTGTAAATTTCAAGGAATTTTTTTTTCCTAATTTTCTTTGGAATTTTACAAGAGCGCAGTTTCTGAAGGCACCTGATTCCGAGGCCGGTGTCCCCGGAATCATTTTCCGATGTTTGGCTCGGGTACGTTCAGTGAACGGACGAGCGGGTTTTTCTAACTTTTGAACCGGTGCCCGGAATCGAATTCTGAGGGCACTGATGAAATCGCAGCACTGGTATTTGCTTAGAAACGCCTCTTCCGGAGTTGCGTTTTCTCGGGAGTGGTTTTTAATTTTGGGGCTTAAAGTTAAGAAAAATAAAATTAATTGTTCGACAAACATTATTTTATTTCACTTAAGCCACGTGAAAGCCAATTAAACTGAGTTGAAACGGATAGGGTACTATCCAAAAATATCCTACCCTCTTGGTAGGATATTTGTGAGGTAGGGCCCGCATGAGCCTCGCGGTTTCTTTTCCGCTAAGTAACGCACCCGCGAAAACTCGTCATTATGAAAGTCAACTGACGCATTTTCGTAAATTCTTCACGCACCACATAATTGGGTGGTTTTATTCGTGAATTAAATGGGAGGTTTCTTTCGTTGAATTAATTCTACAAATTAATGGGTCGTTACTTACCACTTACTCGTTTGATGGTGTAATAATAAAATAAGACCAACACGACATTTGGGAGGATTACAGGTTGAGAGGTTTTTGACAGAGGTTCTTGTGCCTTCACCCTTCTTCGCGAAGAACGCGAAAAACGCGAAGAACGCGAAGAACGTGAAGAACGTGAAGAACGCTGGCCACCGACGAAGAATGTCGAACCCACAGAAATCGACGACGCAACGCCGTGTGCCGTGACACCGACGTTTCCTCTCCCGCAACGTTCTTCGGTGACGTTCTTTAATCCAAAAAAAAACCTTCGATCATCTGTTGAGATGAGAGTTTCTGAAATTCTTTTAATTTTTCCTTTGTGGTTTTTAACTCAGAAGGATTTAATTATTATTAATTAAATATTTTTGTTCTTGAACCTCAGAGTTCGTCGACACGACACCCTTCCGCGACGACGCGACACCGGATACCGCGACGACGCGACGATCCCCAATTCTGTGAATAACCCACAGATGACGACATGACGAGGTAGGGGTTTTTGTGAATATTTTATATTCCCGTGAACGTTTCTTTATAATTTAAGAACCAGATTCATATGAAAAATTTTATTCTATTAAAATTGTTGGTTCATGTGTTGAATAATTTCTGTCGTTGTTTTTATCTAACGCGGAGGGTGCGGGCCAAACGAACACGGCCCGACAACCCTCCGATATTCTTCGTGGTTGTGCGGATTTGGCAGGCAACTGAAAAACGTGACGCAAGGGCGTTTTGATGATCCCGCAGTGAATAACGGAACCTGGGAGGAACAATGGCGCAGACGGGAAGGAAAACGGACCACCAGAACAACTCTGGAGGCCAGCGGAAGCGGCCGGCGGTGCCGGCAGCCAGATGCGGCGGCGCCCCGGTGCGCCCCCGGATAGAGCCGTCGCAGCTACAGCCGCGGCCGCGCGGTTCCGGCTCGCCCGCTCGGGACACAACGACATTTCGCGTCCGTTTGAACCAACGCGGCCCCACGCGGGGCCGCGGCACCTCCAAGCCGCGGGGGCGGCGCCCCGCGGGGTCCAGCTGCGCGGCCGCTCGGCCGACCCGAGCCAGGCCAGTCGGACCGGGTCGGGTCGACCCGGTTCGGCCGACCCAGGGGGGTCGGCCTGGGTCGGCCCGGGCCAGGACCCCCCGTCTTCAGACTTTTTTCGGCCTTTTGCCCTAAACATGAGCTACGGGCCTCCGAACGACGCACCATCAGCAGCAATGTGATCCTTGGATCGATATGGTTGTTTTGGTATATCGCACTCAAGGGTTTGAAATACTTTGAGTTCGGTCGGGTTGGTTCGTACACGAAACCAACCGGGCCCTCAGAGCGGAAACGCTCATATCTTGAGATACGGACGTCCGATTGACGTGTCGTCGACTTCGTTGAATTCCTCTAATAGAGAAGGATCTTTTGGCTCACTCCGTCCGAGGTTTGGACGCAGGTGGAGTATGTTCGGGTTGGTTTTTCCTTAAAAACCAACCGGGCCCCTGTGACGAAAAAGCCAATAACTCTCAGATCGGGCGTCCGATTGACGCGACGTCTACGATGTTGAGTTTTTGTGGAAGATACAAAACGTTTGGATACATCAACCTCAGACTTTGTGTCAGTTGATGTATCAGCCTCTAGGCACGTGGAGCGGACCCTCCCGAATGAGCTTGTTGTGTGCTGGAACCCTAGAGCTGGCTGCGACTGCTCTTTCGATAGTGACGACTGTGCAGAGATCCTCAGTGGACTGCGACGACGACTGTGCAGAGATCCTCAGTGGACTGCGAAGACTACTACACTCAGCGATCCTACATGGATCAGTGCTACAGGTCATGTGTGTGCCCGATCCTGTGTGGGTCCGATCCTGTGTGGGTCAGCGCCCATCGGTTCTGTGTGAGCCAGCGCCTACAGGCCCTGTGTGGGCCCGATCCCGTGTGGGTCTTTGCGGGGGTTAGTTACCTATCTATCCTTTGTGGGTACGACAACTTAGATGGATCAGTGATCATATTTATCGTCATTCGAAGAAGTATACCTGTGTGAGCTGAATCATGTGTTACTCTCCTTTGTGGATTGTGTTGAGCTATCCTGTGTGGACTTACTGTTTACTCTCCTTTGTGGATTGTGTTGAGCTATCCTGTGTGGATTTACTGTTTACTCTCCTTTGAGGATTGTGTTGTGATATCCTGTGTGGGTTTAAGTTTGCTTCCCTGTGTGGACTGGGTTGTGCTTGGGCTCGGATGTTAGAGCCGAACGGTAATTGATAACTTAGGTATATGTATGGGAATATACCTAAGTCGTGTCGGATGTTACTTCGTGATTGCATATTTCCTTTGTGGATTATCCTTTGTGGATTCTGGGAGACTTTCGGGGGTCTCGGGGTCCCTACTGTGTAGCTTATACTCACCCCTGCGCGGGCTATGTCCGCACTACGTTGTGTTGGTTGCAGACGACAGACAACGCTGATCGTGGTGGAGGCTTGCGGAGCAGGACGGTACCTGGAGGTGGTCCACTGGGCGGGACGTACTCAGAGTGGTCAGGTGGACCCAAGGAGAAGTGGAGGCTATCTGTACCCACCCTTCAGGTGGGACTTCCAGAGGATGGCTCGATGCTGCGGCTTTTCATTTCACTTGATGTTTTCCCCTTTCAGTTGTACTTTACAGTTGGGCTTGTATTTCCGGCCCCTTTTACTTTCAGCATCTTGTTACAGTTTTTACTTAGTGTTTATTTTTCTGCTTTCTTACTTTGTGGTTCTTGTTTACTTTTCAAATGCAATGCCTTCCCTTTTTGTTGGCATTTACGCCTTGCTGCTAGTCGCCAGCCCCTGGCCTATGGAAGGCGGGCTTGGGGTAGTCACGGCACGGGCCCCGAGGACGGGTCGTGACAAATTGGTAACCGAGGTGGTCGGTTCTACGACATACTCTGATCTTTCTTCAATGTGAAGCAATAGTGTTTAGCGTATTGGGTGTGGTTATCAGTCTTGGGAGTCCAGTGTTGGTGCATCGGCCGAAGTATCCGTACACCGGGACCCTGACTTCTGATTTCCGACTTAATGCACGAAACATTGATTGCATGTGTGTTTCAAGTTTTCTTTGTGATTACTTGTGTCAGCTCACCAGGTATACTGTTCTAACCGTGGTGCACTTGTTTCCTTTTCAGGATGTCCCCATGACGGCAGCCAGCTAGGATTCCGAGAGTACAGCCCGTCGAGCGACGAGGCCTCGGTACAGGGCCCGTTGACAGCAGAGGCACTAGCAGTACCTTTACCCACCGAGCCCCTGATGCTTCCAGCACCGACCACTGATGATTCTCGTCGCCTTGGACCTCTGCACGAGTTCCAGCACTAGCGACCACCCAGGTTTCATGGGGAGACGGACCCCCAGGCAGCCGAGGACTGGCTCGAGGTGGTCGTTCGAGTTTTCAGGCTAGTGAGGACACCAGCAGACCTCATGGTGATCCTCGCGGCGAGCCTACTGCACGCAGCAGCCGGACGATGGTGGAGCTTGATGCTTCAGGTACACAATGAGGCGTCTCTTCTCTGGACGGACTTTGAGAGCCTCTTCCTCTCCGAGTTCGTCCCTGCCACCCTCCGTGCGGTGCGCATTCAGGAGCTTCTTCAGCTGCGGCAGGGCAGTTTGGCGGTCGCCCAGTACGCGGCGAGGGTTACTGATCTTTCTCGCTACTCGACCAACATGGTATGGGACCCCTTCTTCCGGGCCCGGACCTTTGAGAAGGGTTTGAGACATGAGATCAGGGCATTTCTGATCTCCCTCAGCATCCCGACCCAGGATGGAGTGCTGGAGCGAGCCCTTTTGATTGAGAGATTTCTGGCTGAGTCCACAGCGAGACCTACCGCAGGGTGGCAGGTAGCGGAGTCTTCGACATCAGGTAGCCGAGGGATGACTCAGGGTTCCAGTCAGACCAAACCCTCTCGTAGATGACCTCCGGACACTGGCTCAGCAGTACGGGGCACATAGCGCGGAGCCAGTCTTCCGAGAGGCAGGCAGTGCTACGCGTGCGGCGGGCAGGGCCACATGGCTCGTGACTGCCCGACCCGCTGTACTGAGGAGAATCAGATGGTAGAGGGGCCACCCAGGCAGAGGTAGAGGGTTGACCGTGGCGGTCCGTAGGGAGGAGTCGGACGAGTCAGAGGAGTTGTTCGTGCAGCAGGTGGTGGGCGACGCTTTGAGGCTCTGCCCCCACCACCACCAGGATGCACGCCCCGACCATAGGGAGCTGGCGGGAAGAGACAGGAACAGCTCCAGGCAGTGGAGGCCTACGACCACGGCATGCCAGAGATGATTCAGGGTATTATCTATGTCTATTCTACCCTTGCTGTAGTTTTTATAGACACAGGAGCGAGTCACTCATTCATAGTCGCTGCCCTTGTTCGGAGCTCGGAGATTCCGACAGAGCCCTTGGCTCGATCCTTACGGCTAGAGACCCCTACGAGAGCAGACTCGATGATTATGCACTGGTTCCAGCAGTGTGAGCTTACTCAAGGAGGCGGGAGCTTCGGCTTGGATCTTTTTGTAGTGGCATCGAGGCCTTACAACGTCATCTTGGTCATGGATTGGTTATCTACAGTCCATGATCAGATTTACTGTTTTAGGCGCAAGGTGTGATGTGTACGCACCGACAGGAGCAGGTTCACCTTCACCGGCGAGAAGGGAGCCTTTGCAGCACAGGAGGGACTCTCGTAGAGGAGGGGACATCCCATCACTCATCAGTTGGCTAGCCTCATCCTTGGAACAGTTGACATGCAGAGTCCTAGTTTTCCTACAGTGGTGGATCAGTATGCGGACGTCTTCCCCGACGACGTTCCAGGGCTACCTCCTCGCAGAGAGGTAGAATTTTATATAGATCTGTACCCCGGGAAAACCCCAATATCCACTCCAGCATATCGGATGGCCCTCGCTGGGCTTCGAGAGCTATGGGTACAGTTGGAGGACTTTCAGGGCAAGGGGTTCATCCGACCCAGTGTTTCACCGTAGGCTTCCCCGATATTGTTCGCCAAGAAGGCGGATGGGAGCTTGCGACTGTGTGTCGAATATCATCACCTGAACCAGGTGATAGTGAGGAATAAGTATCCACTACTAAGGATTGATGAACTCTTCGATCAGCTCAAGGGAGCACGGTGGTTCTCGAAGATAGACCTCAGGTCAGGCTATCATCAGCTCAAAGTTTGAGACGAGGACGTGCAGAAGACGGCCTTCAGGTGTCGGTATGGCCACTATGACTTCTTGGTTATGCCTTTCGGCGTAACCAATGCTCCAGTAGTGTTCATGAGACTCATTAACAGGATCTTCCAGCCATAACTCGATCGATTTGTCATGGTCTTCATCGATGACATTTTGGTGTACTTGACCACGGAGGAGGAGCACGCCTACGACTTGCAGGTTGTACTAGACACACTCCAAGAGAACCATCTTTATGGAAAGCTCTCAAAGTTCCAGTTCTGGTTACGAGAGGTCCACTTTTTGGGGCACGTCATTTCTGAGGTGGGAGTTGTAGTGGATCCCGCAAAGATCGAGGCAGTGCTAGCTTGGGAGCCACCTAGGAGAGTGACGGAGGTGCGGAGTTTCTTGGGTATAGCCGGATACTATCAGAGATTTGTGTTGGACTTCTCCAGAGTTGCGGCGCCACTCTAAGCATCGACAAAGAAGGAGAAACCCTTCGTGTGGTCAGACAGATGTTAGCAGTGCTTCTAAGAGCTGAGACAGAGATTGACCAACGCACCTATCTTGAGGTTCCTAGAGGAGGGAGTTGGATACGTAGTCTACTGCGATGCATCAGGGACCGGACTCGGGTGTGTCCTGATGCAGGAGCGGGCCGTGATTGCCTATGTATCACGTCAGTTGAGGCTGCATGAGAAGAACTACGCTACCCATGTCCTTGAGTTAGAAGCAGTGGTCTTTTCTCTGAAAACATGGTGGCACTATCTGATGGGCGAGTGCTTTACAGTCTTTTCTGACCACCAGAGTCTCAGGTACATCTTCTCTGAGAAGGACCTGAACATGAGTCAACGGCAATGGCTAGAGTTCCTCTAGGACTATGACTTTGAGATAGTCTATACTCCTGGGAATGGGAACGTAGTAGCCGATGCCCTCAGTAGGAGGACGGGAATTCAACTATTTGAGGAGGTGACAAAGCAGCTACTCGCCTTGCAGATATCCTTCGTGGATAGGGATGGAGCAGCCTTCCTTCAGTCTCTCACAATCACTCCTCCACTACTGCAGCGGGTCAGAGAGCCACAGCGTGGGGACACTGACTGTGTGACATGGCATGCACAAATATCCTCGGGATAGGCACCTGATGTTTTCTCCCTTGGAGCAGAGCACGACGTCCTTTTCAGAGGACGTACCTTAGTACCGGTCGTTTTACGAGAGGAGGTGCTGAGAGAGTTTCACACTTCTCCTCTGGCGGTACATCCTGGAGTGGCGAAGATGTACCAGGACCTCAGACGACAGAACTGGTGGCCGAGCATGAAGAAGGATGTGGCAGAGTTCGTTTCACAGTGCCTCACCTGCCAGCAGGTGAAGGCAAAGCATCAAGTTCTAGCAGGCTTGGTACAGCCCTTGGAGGTCCCGGAGTGGAAGTGGGACATGATATCTATGGACTTCGTGACTGGACTTCCACGCACTTCCAGAGGTCACGACTCCATTTGGGAGATTGTGGACCGACTCAATAAGTCGGCACACTTCTTTCCCACCAGAGAGTAGGGCTCAGTGGAGAGCTTGGGGCGTCTCTACGTTCAGGAGATTGTACGGCTTCATGGTGTTCCATCGACTATCATCTACAATCGGGATGCTCGTTTTACTTCCGGTCTTTGGAAGGGGTTGCAGGAGGCATTCGGGATGCGGCTAAGTCTGAGCACCGCCTTTCACCCTTAGACGGATGGTCAGATGGAGAGGACCATTCAGACTCTCGAGGAAATGCTCCGCACATGTGTCCTTGACTTTGGTCGCAGCTAGGAGGACCACCTACCCTTGGTGGAGTTCGTGTACAACAACAAATACCACTCCACCATCGGGATGGCACCATACGAGGCGTTGTACGGAAGACCTTGAAGATCTCTTTTGTGCTGGACATACCCTGGGGAGTCAGCACTTGTGGGACCAGAGATGGTCCGGGCCACGACAGAGAAGGTCCAGGTCATCTCGGAGCGGATGAGGATAGCTTAGAGCTGGAAGAAGTCTTATGCTGACAGGATGCGGAGGCCACTAGAGTTCGAGGATGGCGACCACGTCTTCTTGCGTGTCTCACCTTGACGTGGTTTGCGGAGATTTGGCCGAGGCAGCAAGTTGTCTCCACGCTTCATTGGACCAATCTAGGTCCTTAGTAGGATTGGTGAGGTGGCTTATCGCCTGGCTCTACCACCTCAGTTGCACCGGGTGCACGGTGTCATCCACATGTCTCAGCTGAGGAGATACGTGCACGACCCGACGCACATCATTGACTATTGGGAGCTAGACGTGGATGATGGGGTGACTTTTGCGGAGGTCCCAGTGGAGATAGAGGATCGACAAGAGCGGTTCATACGTGGGCGATCGATTCCTCTTGTGCGCATCAGATGGAAGCACGGAAACCTCCAGGAGAGCACATGGGAGCGGGAGGCTCAGATGCGTGCTCAGTACCCATATTTGTTTCCCTAGTTTATGATGTATTTTTACAAGGACGTACAGCCCTGAGGTGGGAGTAATTTAAAGACACGTAAATTTAAAGGAATTTTTTTTTCATAATTTTCTTTGGAATTTTACAAGAGCGCAGTTTCTGACGGCACCTGATTCCGAGGCCCGGTGTGCCCGAAATCATTTTCCGAAGTTTGGCTCGGGTACGTTCATTGAACGGACGAGCATGATTTTCTAACTATTGAACCATTTCCCGGAATTGAATTCTGAGGGCACCGATGAAATCGCAACACTAGTATTTTCTTAGAAACGCCTCTTCCGGAGTTGCGTTTGCTCGGGTGTGGTTTTTAATTTTGGGACTTAAAGTTAAGAATTAAAAAACAATTGTTCAACAAACATTATTTTATTTCACTTAAGCCACTTGAAAGCCACTTAAACTGATTTGAAATGGATATGGTACTATCCAAAAATATCCTACCCTCTTGGAAGGATATTTGTGAGGTGGGGCCCGCACGAGCCCCGCCGTTTCTTTTCTGCTAAGTAACGCACCCGCGAAAACCCACCATTATGAAATTCAACTGACGCGTTTTCTTAAATTCTTAACGCACCATTTAATTGGGCGGTTTTATTCATGAATTAAATTGGCGGTTTCTTTCGTTGAATTAATTCTAAGAATTAATGGGTCGTTACTTACCTCTTATTCGTTTGTTGGCGTAATAATAAAATAAGACCAACACGACATTTGGAAGGATTACACGTTGAGAGGTTTTTGACAGAGGTTCTTGTGCCTTCACCCTTCTTCGCGAAGAACGCGCAGAACTCGCAGAACGCGAAGAACGCGAAGAACGCCGGCCACCGACGAAGAACGCCGAACCCACGGAAATCGACGACGCAACGCCATGTGCCGCGACGCCGACGTTTCCTCTCCTGCAACGTTCTTCGGCGACGTTCCTTAATCAGCAACAAAAACCTTCAATCATCTGTTGTGGTGAGAGTTTCAGATTTTCTTTTAATTTTTCCTTTGTGGTTTTTAACTCAGAATGATTTAATTATTATTAAATAAATCTTTTTGTTCTTGAACCTCAGAGTTTGTCGACGCGACACCCTTCCGCAACGACGTGACACCGGATACCACGACGATGTGACGATCCCCAATTCCACGAAGAACCCATGGACGATGACTTGAAGAGGTAGGGGTTGTTGTGAATATTTTATATTCCCGTGAACGTTTCTTTAAAATTTAAGAACCAGATTCTTATGAGGAATTTTATCTTATTAAAATTGTTGGTTCATGTGTTGAATAATTTCTCCCGTTGTTTTTATCTAACACGGAGGGTGCGGGCCAAACGAACACGGCCCGACAACCCTCCGCCATTTTTCGTGGTTGTGCGGATTTGGCGGGTGACGGTAAAACGTGACGCAAGGGCGTTTTGATGATCCCGCAGTGAAGAATGGAACCCGGGAGGAACAACGGCGCAGACGGGAAGGAAAACGGACCACCGGAACAACCCCGGTGGCCCGTGGAAGCGGTCGGCGGCGTGGGTCGCCAGCGCGGCGGCGGCCAGCGGACCCTCGGCCACGCGGTTCCGGCTCGCCCGCTCGGGACGCGGCCACATGTCGCGCCCGTTTGAACCAACATGGCCCCACGTGGGGCCGCGACACCTCCAAGCTGTGGGGGCGGCACCCCGCGGCGTCCAGCTGCTCGGCCGCTCGGCCGAGCCGAGCCAGGCCGGTCCGACCGGTTCGGGTCGACCCGGTTTGGCCGACCCTGGGGGGGGGGGGGGGTCGGGCCAGGTCGGCTCGGGCCCGAACCCCCCGTCTTCGGACTGTTTTCAGTATTTTTCCCGTAACATGAGCTACGGGCCTCCGAACGACGCACAGTCAGCGGCAACGCGATCCTTGGATCGAGACGGTCGTTTCGGTATATCGCACTCAAGGTTTTGGAATACTTTGAGTTCGGCCGGGTTGGTTCGTACACGAAACCAACCGGGCCCTCGGAGCGGAAACGCTCATATCTTGAGCTACTGACGTATGATTGATGTGCCGTCAACTTCGTTGAATTACTCTATGTGAGACAGATCTTTTGGCTCACTCCGCCCGAGGTTTGGACACAGGTGGTGTATGGTTGGGTTGGTTTTGCCTTAAAACCTAACCAGGCCCCTGGGACGAAAAAGCCAATAACTCTCAGATCGGGCGTCCGATTGACGCGCCGTCTACGAAGTTGTGTTCCTGTTAACGATAAGGAACTTTTGGATACATCAACCTCGGACTTTGTGTCAGTTGATGTATCAGCCACTCGGCTCGTGGAGCGGACCCTCCCGAACGAGCTTGTTGTGTGCGGGAACCCTAGAGCTGGCTGCGACTGCTACTTCGACAGCGACGACTGTGCAGAGATCCTCAGTGGACTGCGACGACGACTGTCTAGAGATCCTCAGTGGACTGTGACGACTACTACACTCAGTGATCCTACATGGATTAGTGCTACAGGTCCTGTGTGGGCCCGATCCTGTGTGGGTCCGATCCTGTGTGGGCCAGCGCTCTGCGGTTCTGTGTGAGCCAGTGCCTACAGGTCCTGTGTGGGCCCGATCCTGTGTGGGTCTTTGCGGGGGTTAGTTACCTATATATCCTTTGTGGTTCCGATGACTTTGATGGATCAGTGATCATCTTTATCATCATTTAAATAAGTATACCTGTGTGAGCAGAATCTTGTGTTACTCTCCTTTGTGGATTGTGTTGAGCTATCCTGTGTGGATTTACTGTTTACTCTCCTTTGTGGTTTGTGTTGAGCTATCCTGTGTGGATTTACTGTTTACTCTCCTTTGAGGATTGTGTTGTGCTTTCCTGTGTGGGTTTACGTTAGCTTTCCTGTGTGGACTGGGTTGTGCTTGAGCTCGGATGTTAGAGCCGAACGGGAATTGATAACTTATGTATATGTATGGGCATATACCTAAGTCGTGTCGGATGTTACTTCGGGATTTTATATTTCCTTTGTGGATTATCATTTGTGGATTCTGGGAGACCTTCGGGGGTCTCGGGGTCCCTACTGAGTAGCTTATACTCACCCCTGCATGGGCTATGCCCGCACTACGTTGTGTTGGTTGTAGATGACGGACAATGCTGATCGTGGTGGAGGCTTGCGGAGCAGGACGGTACCTGGAGGTGGTCCACTGGGCGAGATGTACTCGGAGCGGTCAGGTGGACCCGAGGAGCAGTGGAGGCTATCTGTACCCACCTTTCAGGTGGGACTTCCAGAGGACGCCTCGACGCTGCGGCTTTTCTTTTCAGTTGCTGTTTTCCCCTTTCAGTTGTACTTTACAGTTGGGCTTGTATTTCCGGCCCCTTTTACTTTCAGCAGTTTGTTACAGTTTGTTACAGTTTTTACTTAGTGTTTACTTTTCTGCTTGCTTACTCTGTGGTGCTTTTTTACTTTTCAAAGGCAATGCCTTCCCTTTTTGTTGGTATTTACGCCTTGGTGCTAGTCGCCAACCCCTGGCCTATGGAAGGCGAGCTTGGGGTAGTCACGGCACGGGCCCCGAGGACGGGTCGTGACATTTTACATCATTAAATGAACAAATAAGTGGTTATCTAACAATTTTACCATCCATTAATGAGGTTACATTGTGAAAATAATTAAAATATATGATTAAAATGTTATTTTAAAAATATGGATTAATCATAGATTTTCAAATCAAGAGGTTTCTAATTAAAATTTCAAAATTTATATATCTTATATGTTTATATCTCTCGATGAATAGTGATATTTCACTAAATATATAATCTAGATCTCAATGGATATTTAATGATAGATATTATTACATAACTACATATCCATATTGATAACATTGTTCACAAATTCTATGGATTTTCCATTCATTTTCCAAATTAATATTCATTATAAATATTTGGACCAGCTACATCCTTCCATAAATTGTTTGAACCTTTATTTTTATCCATGAATCAAAAATGATTATATAGTTTAAAAAAATGATGTATGATATGTTAGTTGAAGATACAAAAAATCCATCAACTTTAAATTTATACAAATATGTCTCTAATTATTTATCACTCTTATATCCTAAGATAAAGATAAAATATATGACTAATATCATGTCTAGTAGTGATCCAATTTTTATAAACTATTAATGCATGGAACTATATGAATTTAGAGAGCTAAAATTCATTTAAAATCCTTGAAATGGAAAAATTTATATATATTCGGATAAGGTATATGAAATTAAATATTTGGAATGAACCATGGATGTTTTCAACATTTGGAGTTTTTATGGGCGAGATAAACACTCTTTATATTTCATTTGGGAATTCTCCAACATGGAAATTTCAAGGAAAGTATTATTCTAAGATGGAGAGAAATTTTAGTGGACTACAAATTGGAGGCCATAAATTATGTTATTATGTAGTTTTATATATACACATATTCTAATTATACATTTATGATAAAGGGGATATACGATGTATTAGGATGCAGGTTGGGTTTTTTGATGTATTATTCTTTAATTGCATGTCATATGAGACCCCATTGGTGGAACCTCAAAAACCATGATTTAGAAAGAGTGACTATGGTCAATGTTGTAATGTGGTGACACCTCTATAAATTTTGGTGTGTATTTTTGGTATATAGAGACCATAATATTAGTTTTATCATATTTTCATAATTTGTTTTAAACCTATAATAAATTAAATAGTTCGAATACATAAATATTATCATATATAAGTTTTATTATTCCCATATAATATTTAATATCAGATATAATTCACATTATATGGGAATTCATAAAACAATCCATGCAAAAAACCATTTTGGGATGGTATTTGATTATCCTTTTCATGGAATGGAACAAATAAATAACCAATGAGAAGGGAATTGTGAATTTTTCACCTCTTTCAAAAAAAATCATTATTTGAATTTATATAAGGTTTAAAATATTCATAGATATATTTATATCTAAAATAAGAGATAATATTTATATACATAACATTATATGATGACATTTGGATGTAAATGGAGTACTTCACATGAATGGTAGGATAGTTATCCTTTATTTTATGAAAGTTGGATTGATAGAAGAAATATACACTTATTAGTTTTATACATTTCCTATATGTTTTAATATGAAAAAGGACATATTTAATTAAATTTAGTTTCATTGAAAAATTAGTTGAATTTCATGGTATTTTTAACATTTCTTCAGTTGTTATACGGTGAAGGAAGGGCACCAGAGGACCACTTCAAGTAACAACATAGAAATGCAGTATATTTTTTATAGACATCATCACGAGATTAATAATATCAAAAAACTATAAAAATATAGTATTTTTTATAAAATGTATTTATGAAGGTATCTCACATCATTCATATCTATGTTATTTATTCATTATATTAGCTTTGATGACTATAAAAATGTATTTATTTTCTTCAACATATTCGTAATGTTATTTTTTTGAATATAGATGATTATATTTGGTCATTATTTTTGAATTATTATTACTTGTACATCAATAATACTTTAAATGAGAAAAAATTCAAATCATAGATAAAAGGTTAATATAAGGAGTTAATTTTAATACTAAAACTATTTTAGATTCAAAATTTATTGGTTTTGGTGGATATTGGATTAATTATTTTTAATGTAAGACGTTTCATATTAAAATATTAATCTTGATTCAATATATATGGATCCATATAAATATATTTAATAGGTAAATTTTTACACTCATCTTTGTGTAGTTTAATGGTGTGTATGTTAGTTATCACCATGACGAGTCAGGTGAATGAATACTTGAATAACATGAAACTGTTTAGGAATTACATATTTTCCACCCAATGTTTGTAGTGATCTTACAATAGATGGATATGAAAACATTATATTATTCAATGGGAAATTAGTATTTTATTTTTTCATACCTCTACTAATTCATCACTATTATGGAAATAATTAGTACCATATATTTTAATGTTGGGATTAATTTTAGATTTTAGATCAGAATAAAAAAAAGTATTACTGAATAGATATTTCACTTTGAAAAAAATCAACAATAAATTCATTTCACATGAATGAAATATTATGGTATTATCCATTTATGTATTATGTTATTCAATGTGAGAATGCGTTGGTTATGATGGATTCATTATTATAGGAGTAACAAATATGGATATCAGATGGGATTGTGAATGTACTTTGCCAAGGATGGTTTCTCTATTTCACATATTATGGATATATTTACTCATTTATTAGAATATATGTGATTGACATTTATATATAAAATCATAGTCGTAACTATTTTTCATAGATTATGTTTTATAATTCTTTTCAATGATGATATGTAATTTTTTTGGAATTCATATTGGAATATCGGTTTTTATATATGTTTTATTTCTAAATTTAGTCAATTAATTTTTAATTGCAATGATTTTTATAGAAAATATTTTCTAATAAGAAAAAATATGAATAAAATATAATGTAAAAGGAAAACTAAATATCAATGGATCTGAAAAACTCCCTCTAAAATTATTGTGGCCACAAAATTGTATTTTAATGGGAGATTATGGGGGATATAATCTCACAAACCCTATAATGATCAAATGGTGTACTGAAAGGGTTAAAATGGGTATTCCATAACCCCAAAATTTATGTTAATTTTAGAAATTTATCTCTAAATAACAATTTAATTCTTCAAATATTTCACCCTAATCCAACCACACACTAGAATAATCTCTTTATAATTCTCCCACAATATTATCACTGAAATGCTCATTTTTTTTTCAATGAATTTGATTATAAGTGGAATATTTCCCGATTTGAAAGATGAAATTGATAAAATATATATTCACATAAATATTTAATTATATTTAATTTTATTATCTCAAAATCTTAAAAAATATTTTTTATGTCATGTTTCTTGAATCATGTTCATTATTCAACGATTGTGGAGTTTTATTTAGTAATCTTACTTGAAATGTGTAAGGTGATAATTTTAATATTAATTTTTCTATATGGGTATAAATGAATATTTATTCATTTTTTATGTATTATATTATGTAATAATGTTTCCTACTAGTCATGGGAAGATAGATTATATTAGTATAGTAGGGATTTCCTTAAGAAACTAGTTTATGAGTGATCATCTCAATTGAAATTAATCATTATTTTTTATGTATATATCTGTTTTTATTTTATTGAATGGGAAATCAGGGTCTCTGTTTATTTTTTAATCACATAATGTATTGTATGGGTTCATATTTTAATCTCTAGCCACACAAGAAGTCTTTATTTAAATGAAATGAATGAGGGTCATGGTATAACCCATATTATCAATAATTTAATAATGTTAATTATTTAGGGGTATATTTGTTGTATTTATTTATTGAAGAGAGATAATTTTATGTAATGTGGTTCTTGTTATATATTTTTACAAATAATAACAGTTAGTGGGATTGGTTGATTTTATTGTCAAGGTAATTGTTTCGTCTAATATGCATTATTACACTTGGAGGGTCACGATCCAGGTCATTCATTCTAATTTTCTTAGTGTGATTGGCATGTCAGCAAGGATGTTATGAGGAAATATCCTTATATAAAAATTTTAGGATAATAGGACATCACATATCTCTTAAGAATTCACATCCTAATCTATGGCCCTATTATATATTTAATACATTCTCACGAATCATATTTTAAATTTTGTATCCTTTTGGAATCATTTTAACTAAAAAAATGGTTACCTTAGAATTGTGGGAACCTATAATTCAATTTTAAGGACTATTTTTGGTATGATGGAAATTTATATGATAATGTATTGGTCTACCTACAATCATTAACTCAGGAAATATTGTTCCTTTCAGATTATTTTATACAATATAATTTTAATTTAGATCATGTTAGGGAGGCCTTTATATTCTCACTCATGTAATTCAATGATTTATTCTAATACTCATCACATATGGAATTCAAGGATCATCACTGAATGAATCTTGGGCTCATTAACATATAAATTCAGGACTCTTCACTTATTGTCTCAAATGATATCAACAAAAGGAATCTCATTTTCATAACATACGAAATCATATGATCATCATAGAAATAATCCAATTATTTTCTACTAAGGAATCATATTATCATCACTTTAGGAAACCCACGCATATCATAAGACAAATTATTTGTTACTGGTTTCACAATAATTGTATATTATAATATTCTAATCATATATGGTTTCTTATTCTTATCATTTATGGAAAAAAATTCGTTTTTATCCTCTTGGAATAACTGTGATCATTGTTGAATGTGAGATCAAGATTATTTTACTTATTCTCATCACATAACATCTATAGTGGATTATATATCATTGTGGATGTATTTTCTTATTCTCATCACAAAAAAATTTCATTTTTTGAGTTGGTTTATAGATGATTTGAGTGTTTTTATAATCCAACAAGATGATCAATCATAAGAGATATAAAATTTAATGAGGGATATGGGATGTTGATGATATTGGGATTATGGGATTGATTCTTAAGGAAGAATCCTACATATACAGTTGGAAAATGATCATCCCACATGTGGTTCAAATATTATAGTTAATGTTCTTGTAGTATGACCTGAATTTTAAGTTTAATATAATGTTGTGATGATGCACGTTTGATTAGGGAAGTGAGAAGTGTACATTGTGCGTGTCTTATGAATCACTTTTTCATAGTTTGATTTAACATAGATGATGGATTATTTAAAGGATAATAATATTTCTTAGACACAATTAGTGGATTGCAGGGAATCATGGATCATTTAGTAAATATGTATATGAACCATGATATCGACACACTGGACTAAATAACTACCTCATTGGGTGGACCCCAAAAAATATTGGAATTGAACAATTATATATTCATTACAATAATTTATTTGGAAAACATGTCCCATATATACTATTTCTATGTATGGTTTATTCTTAAAATATGATACATTATAAGTTATGTCTTTTGAAATCCCTAATGTATCTACTTTTGTCAGTAGGACACTGAGAAACCCCACTGATATTTCCTCCATTAATCTAGTAAGTGTCAACTTGGACTTTTGTTACAAATTTTCCAATGTCTTTTCCATCTACCATTACGTAGTTTATATTTTTCCACCTCAAAGAAGTTGGCCCTCATACTGCTCCATTTTTAGGGTTGGAAAATTAGTCTGGCCCTACAAATGTGTCCATCCTTTTCTATTTACTAATATTATCTAGAATATTCATTAAATTTTAATAGTTTCTTAGTATTTTATCAAATTAAATTTCATATAATTCATTCCAAAAATAATTAAATCCCATAATTATAATTTGATGTTTAATTAATTTCATAATAAAAATAATTTGAATACATTTTAAAAATTATGCCTAAAATATAGGTTTCAAATACTTCTAGATGTAATAAATAATTTTCTTCATGGATATAATGTCCACTCAATTATAATGGGAACCCTTTCTAATATTATTTTAATTTCATATTCAATAAAACCAAAAAAATACAATGTGGAAACAAATCATACATCAACGATGTGATTTTATTCAACTCATTAGTTTTTAATGAATCCAATAAAACCATATAACTCACTCTTCCCATTGAATTATATGAAACATCCCCTCACATCCAATAAATTTTATTAATACATATTTATTATGAAGTCCATTTGAGACCAACCTAAAATTAAACTACTTTGTTTAATCACTATTGGTAAAAATATAAATTGAGTTATTTTTTTGGATAATGTATTTGTATTAGAAAAAAAGATAGAAAGGAATAAAAAATACCAACTATATGAAAGAAAACATCATAACTAATTATAAGAATAGGAAAGTCTAATTCAAAACAATTAGAGGATTTATTAATGTATGTAGTTAATTGAAAAACTATATAGGGTCTAACATTAGGTTAATATCCAAGTCAAATTCAATTGAAATAAAATTAAATGTTCAAAAAAAAAATAATTATCCTCTTCAATGTATTTTATAACACCCACTACCCGAAAGATAAAAGTTTCCTAAAAAAATTATAAGAAAAATATACAACAAATATCCCATATTTTTCAGTAATTGTATCAAAATAATCATTTTTTTTCATTTCTAACAATTAATTTTCTATTTCATATTTTAATCAAGTAAAAATTTTATTAATTTTTTAGGTAACATATAATGTATTATATTTATTAGTCAATGAATTTTCTCAACACCAAATTCTAATCGAAACATAATATCCTTAATGGGAAAATTTTCATTTAAAATATGGATAAATTCCCCAACAAAAATGAATAGATGGATATCACGAAAACACCAATTAGAGGATGTGAAGGATAAAATGGGTATGTAATTATTATCTAACTATCATAATTTTACCCATGTTATTTTGGAATAAAGAATTTAATAAATTAATTGGTGATTCTTAGAGATAAGTGTCTCATTAATATTAATAATTCAATTTTATTTAATAGACGTTTTTAATAATAAATTTCATAATATTAAATTCATGATTTTGTATTAAATGATCCTAAAATATCTATAATGAACAAGTTATAAGAATAAAAATGGAAAAAATGAATTTAAATACTCTCAGTAATATAAAAAATATGATTAAAAACAATCATTGAGGTAATACATAATGATGGAAAACCATCAATAATAATTTATTAAAATAAAAGAATTATCAAATTTAAATAAATTAATTTAAATTAATGAACTCATATGAAAAATCATGATTCATTACATTAATTCCAAGATTATTATTAATAGTCATTCATTCCCCATATTAGTCATTCATTAGGAAGAACAATATATTCTAAATAATACCATCTTGTGATTCCAATT
Source organism: Viscum album (assembly GCA_963277665.1). NCBI lineage: Eukaryota > Viridiplantae > Streptophyta > Magnoliopsida > Santalales > Viscaceae > Viscum > Viscum album. The sequence goes on from OY728119.1 coordinate 652,829,211, forward strand.
TAGATATATTTATCATAGAATAAAAATACATAAAATATATAATAGTTAATTTTTTTCTTGGAAAACCCAAAAACAAATTTAATATAAAGTATAGGGGAATAAATGATTATAAATTCAAATCACATTTCAACATTCATCAAGATGATCAATGTCCATATTTCATAATTTATATTGTTTCTTCATCATCATTGAATTAATAGTAAGATGTAAAATAGAATGAGCTATGTATTTAAGATAAAAAAATTAAAATTGTTGAAGCTAATTCAATATATAAATTTCTAAAAAATTTCTTGAAAATTATATCTAAGGAATAATTATAACTTTGTGTTACCCAGCATACAATTACTTTTTTAGTATATTTCTTTAACCCTAAAACATTTGGTTATTTAATGGAAATGTTATAAATAATAAAATTATTTTAATTGATACAAGATGAATCTTTTAGTACATACTGGGTATATTTTCACTCCATCAAACATATTGAATCTGGCATAGACATTTCACAAGTAATAAACATGTGGTGAATATCCCCATATATAGAAGAGTGTACTTTTGGAATATCTAAACTCATAAGAACATCACAATATCTTTTTCTATTATCATTATTATATCATCTTCATCAATATTTATTTTACCATTAAACCACTCATAGTTGTTATTCTCTTTTTCACTAGGTAAATATTAATATTATAAATTTTCTTCATACTCTAGTAGATAAATGCTTGTCATATCTTCTTTATAAATGGATTTATCTTTTTTAATTTAGGATTCCATGAAAACATCCTAGAATTTTGGATCAACGAAAAATATATCATTGTGTTCTACCCCATACATAGAATCATCCTTGGATTCCTCCATTGATTCTATGTCTCTATAAACACTAATTTGTATCTCAATTATATCTATCATGGAAATTAATTATTTAACATAGTATGGGGAATCATCATTAATTGGTTATGGTTCCTAGACTACATCCACATGACTTCTTTGAATATTCTCAATGAATTCATTAATTTCTTATAAAATATATGGGTATTTAATTGATGTATTTTTATGTTCATTGAAAATGAAATATAAAAATAATAAAAAAGTATATTAGTCATGTATAATAGGAATGGATAATGAAAATAACCTATCCTAAATTAAAAAAAATTAAAAAAACATTATTTTTTTACTTTTCAAACAAAATGAATTAAATTTATTTCCCGTATTTTGGTGGAGTGACACCAAAATATTTATCTCTTGTGAAGAATTATTACATACCAGTTGGTTGGACAAGTTTATAATTTGTACTGCATGGAACCATGAAATGAAAATACAATAATGGAGTTTAATATGAATTAACTTTTGTAGGATGAACACATAAACGCTATGTAAACTAATAGAACATATTATGTTCTAATATAATTTAATTTAGAACTACATACTATTCTAAGACAAAAAATAATTATGAATGAACATGGAAATATAAATTTTAGGATAGTGAAATAATTATATATAAGATATTTGGTGAGAATCATCAATTTTTCATAATATCATCATTTTCAATACCATATAGAGGAAATAACTCTCTACGTACATAATATTATCTATTATCACATTAATGTACCTATGAATACATAAATATTGAATAAACAAAAGTCATATTTAAAAATTAAACAAGAATTTACTTAATGAGAAATAGTGTATGTAAAATGGTTGAGATGACACTAAAATTAATGAATTTTTCATTACCATAATTAAAAAGAGTAAAATGAATAATAATTACCCAAAAATATATCAATTGTAATGAAAAATGGAATCAACAATGTATAATAATAAAATAAAGTCATTTATAACCTAAAATTATAATAATAAAATCGATCCACTTTAACAAATATGGCCCATTTTAAAACAAAACCAAAGATAAATCTAATATCCTCTCATGTTATCCATGTGAGTGAAAACAAAACAAAATAATAAAGAACCAATATATTCTCTAACAGAATATGGAAAAAGTAACATATAAGAGTCCATTATTTGATTGATTTTAGTATATAATGGTTTCATTTATTTTAAGGGATTTTAATTTAAAATATATCTCTATCATATCTCTCAATATAATTACATTATATATATCATAAATATCATCTTATCATTAGAAATTAGAAATTTCCTAAAGCTACTACAGATAAGTTTAAACCCGTTATGGAAAAAACTTCTCTTATATATTAAAATTATATCCTTAATCCCATTCATGGAGAGAGGGAGTTCACTATTATATGTGTATCATATATTTCAAACACCGAAACAATATTTTTTTTTGTAAATCATATATCCCTAAAAAATAGTCTACAACATATAGTTGATATAATTATTCAAAACAACTCTAAAGAAACACTTGAAATGTTCCTCACAAGACTGTAAATGGTGCAGGAAAATCATCATATCATAGACACAATGAAGAAATATTAAAATTCATGAATTGATATATTTGATGTGGTCAATCATAGTGTTTTACAGTGTAATTAATTCCATGTTGTTCAATATCTCTATGAATTCTCAAAAATCCCTGACACATTAAATGGGTTAAAATGTAGTACACCTTTTCAACCTCGATAGTGAGTATCTTAGCATTGATCACCTCTCAATTTTTGACATAGATTATAATGGGGAAATATTACCATCACATATGAAATAGGAACAAATCAAACCTCATGTAAGGAAGTTAATCATGAGAATAACTAAAATACATTATTTTAATACGTTGGAATAGTTCAATGGAAAATTTTCCACATTGATTCTTCTTCTAGATAGAGGATCCATAGTATATGTGATGGTGGCTAGGAGTACTCATATATTCCATTATTCATCAGCCATTATTAGTGGGACCCTAAGCTGCCTTCCATGATTGTCATCCTATGATACCATTCCCTGAGTCAACCAAGAGTGACCCAACCACTTCCTAATACTCTCAATCATTACAGTGAATTATCTTAGTAGAAAAATACGACATTGGTGTTGTCCCTCCTAGGATTTCTACTAGAGGGATGTGATAGATTTTTATGAATAAAATATCATATTTCTTTCACATTTCCATCCTTTTAAAAAATCTTTTCAATTATTTTATATTGTATTCAAATTTATTAAAATTCAATATAATCTAATTCCAATGAATAACAATTAATAATAATTAAAATAAAATTAATATTTAATATTTAATTAATTAAATTAATGTATTTACGTATTATAATTTATGTGAAAATATAGATATAAAACCCAAAAATTCAATAAATGTGTGTCCTTAAAAAAATCCTTAAAAAATTATGAAGGTAAACCTTAATACATTGAATTAAATGACCTATCCCACAAATTAATTCATTAGTCAAAGAGAAAATAAATCCTCAATTATAATTGAATATAATATCTTCTAATAATCACTTTTCAATGAATTAAATTCAACTAGTAATTTTAATCTTATGCGTTAAATTTATCGAATCCTAGAATTACAACCATTCAAGTAACATAATCCATCTTTACTATGATTATAATTATCAATATACATCACATTAAATAATTTTAATTAATTTCTCACTGTAAATATTTTAATGGTGTTTTTCCTATACATCACACACATATAACATGAACATTAGATTGTAATTATTCACAAATTTACACCCCATATATTTGAATATAACTGGTTATCTTTTTTATATAAATGAAATTTACATAGTACATGGATGATTTATGTAGGTAAGAAATTATGCAGAAAAAACATAGACACATAGAGAATTTTAATATCTAAATAACATTTCATGGTACAAAAATTTACAGCGAATAAAATAAATCACAAGAGTATGTTATCAAATTAATTTATAAATCTCAAATATCGCACTCATAAATAAATAAATATAAGAATGAGAAGATATAATTATTTTCAATATTTTAATTTAAATGATTAATTTCATTATTATTTTAATAGTAATCTATTTATTTCTTGTTATAATCTTATTAGTACTTTTATTGTTTTTGAGGGAAAAAATGAACTATAATTAGAAGTGATTCAGAAGAATTTCATAACCCCAAATATATCTCCCCATACATTATACTTAAAGATAAATATCCATTTTTGAACTAATAAAAACCCTCCCAAACACATAAAACATTTCGTACCATGATAGACACCACAATTAAGGATATAATGGATATAATTTTCCTATAATATCGATCTCCCTATAAAGATCATCCATTAATTGTATAAAGATTATAAATGATTCATATAAATGATGGTTTGAAAACCTAATTGGAATATGATAAAAAAATACCTACATTCTATTAATGTTAATTTTTTCAATCATTTATCTAACCTTATTTAATGTAACTTCAAGTCGAAGTCTTACCCCAATTATCATTCAATAAATGGGTATTATAAAGACAATTGAAATTTATTAAAACCACCATTGGACTAGTAACCATATAATAATGTAATATCACTGATTAAATACATAATAAATATAGTATAAAAAAATTTAATTCTATAAAATCAATTAATATACTTGTTAATGTAGATATAATGATAATGATCAAATCATCAATCCAAATCATGATTCATCAATTTAATAACATCATGATTGTTTATAATAAATCACTAAAAATAATGCATATCCAAAAATACTAAAAAAATTCTAAATCATAAAATAATTATATTATTATCAATATAATTGTATCATATATAATAAATTTAGAAAAAAACAAATTATGAAATGAAATTTTTTATTGAAATTCCAAAAATAGAGTTAGAAAAAAGAATAAGGCAGTGAATGATAATAAATTAAATGCAGTAATTGATTTTTTATGAAGCTCTAGGTTAATATTTCTTTGATCCAATTTTTATTCAATATCTATGTCCTAAAAATTTAAAAATAAAAAATGAACGTATATGGATTATGTATTTAATATATTAATGTTAAATGGATTTAAAATTACTTCATAAAATAATAATAGACCAAAACCTAAAAATGTGTCCATAGAAAAAATTTAAAGACTCAATTTTCCTAATATAGATTGATTTTTTTTTTTGGTTTTTGGGTTATCATTACCTTATTTTATCATGTAATTTCAGTATAATATATATTTTCCTTGTTTTATTTTATACAAAATTAATTCTATATTTATTTGACATATCTCTCCTCTTATTAATCCCAATTGAATTTATCCTCAATGGTTTTAAAGGTGGGAAATATATATTTGGTGGACCTTGTGAAACATTTAGGCACTCATGGGTTTTATAAACATGTAATAATTCTTCATTTTACTATTACTTTTATTTACTTTTCCAAATTCATCTTCATTTATCTAAATTATTGTCCTGATTTCATCGTAATTATATTTGATTTCATCCAATGCTGGTTCTTCTTCAATTTTCACAACATCCATTTTTAATATGGGGGGCTTCCACCATGGAATTAAATTAATCTTCAAAATCCTATGTTATATGATTTATCTTGGAATTATATATTACTACTAGATCTCTCATTAAGTGATTTCTTGAATCCTATATTCATCTTGGATTCCTCCTTTGATTCTACAATAAACGGTACAATTATATCCATGTCTTCAGATTAATCATTGAATATTATTTTCATGGATCCTAAGAGTGAATCATTTTTTATCAATATTGTTTTATTCTCCCTTCTGATTTAATTGTCATGGAAATATCTTTGGGTTCTTAAATATGTTGTGAGAAGTATATTATTTTAATGTATAATGTTTCAGTTTAAGTTAAAAACATAAATTTAAAACATCTAACAAAACTAAAAAATAAAAAAACTAAAATAATTAAATTATAATTGAACCCATGTAAAAATAACAAAATAAAAAATATTTCTGATGAATACCTACAACACATATTATATTAATGATAATTCACCTTTTCTAAATAATGGTGGAAAATTGTTTTCTCTCTTAGACCGTCATTAATTTCCAGCAAAGTTATCTGATTTTATAAATTATATTTAATGGACCAAAAATATTATATAATTATCATGTGTGAGTATATTAATAAAATTCCTAATTTAAAACCCTTAGAGTTTTTATAAAAGACATAAACTAGATAACAATTACTACACATTATAAAAACTAATGACTATCCATTGAGATAGAATTTAATATGGATGAATATGGAAATAGAAACCATAGGTTATTGAAATAATTAAGTAGAAATTATTTATTATAATAATGAATTTATTCTAATAATTCATACATTATCCATGAAAAATACACTTCAATTTTTTATTATTTCAAAAAATCAGGATCCAAAATATTAAATTACATTAAAATTGGAATTTAAAAACACTACTTGATGATAGAGTGATATCATAACAAATGTTAACAATTTAATTCACACTATATAAATCACACAATATATCACTATCTTGAAGTGGGAATGTTTTCATCCATATTAAAAAAATATGAATCATGATTCCTCTCCCGTGTTGAAGGTCTAATGAAGGTGGGGATAAAAAATTTATAAAAGTGAATGAATGGGAGTCTGAACCTAAAATAAAATTTTTATTTCAAATAAATCAAACAACTTATATAAAAACCCTATATAATATAAGAGAATATACTATTATCTATGAGTGATAGAAAAATTAAATGAATTGAAAACACAAAAAGAATTTTTCAGACTGATGATGAAGTTCATTAATTGGGTAAAATGATTCAATTCATTAAGAGAACAATGTCTAAACCAATATATATATAGAGGTATTAAAAAAACCACCAACTTGTATATAATTATATATCCATAATATATATCCCTTATATCTCTTCGAATATTTACCAATATGAATTCGATTTTAAATCCTCTAGTTAAGGGTAAAAACCTCTTGAAAATTTACTTTTACATTCCCCATGAATATCTAAAATAATGTTTATAGAGACATAGAGAGGGTTTTATTAAATCTGTAATACATATATCCCAATGTAGTCATACGTTTATAGTTTCATAACCAAGATCCTTTGAAACTAGATTGTGTCATAGAGAGCACAAAGTACAAAAAATACACTCCAAAAAATCAATCTGTTACCTACACTTGACCATACATCGTTCAATAAAATAATAATCAATGATTACCATTAATCAAACATAAAATACAATTCACATAAACTGGTTTTAGTTCACTATACAACCTTTTAATGCTAAAATGTATAAGAATTTCAAACTATTCTTGAAATCACACCTATAAAAGGAAAAAAGAGTAGGACCATGGTAAAAATAACCAAATATACATAGAGGGATAATGTTAGTCTATTGATGTTATTTCACAGATGGACATGGAAGACTATAGGGAAAATATATTGGATGTAATGAAATGAAACCACATTCCAACATGTATGAGTAAGGATGTGATGAGTGGGACACAATGAAATCATTTTATTTTGTATAAATAGTTCCTAGGAAATGTTTTCCGACATGACATCTTATTTTGGATGTTAAACTCTTAATATATGCGATGAAGGAATGGATGGATCATAAAATCCCATCAAAAACACATTTTGTCAGTATGTTATCCTACCACCCCACTCACGAGTCTTCACATGCTACCATTGTAAGTTCTTATTATTACTGACCTGGTTTGTTCTCTATACATTCATCCATTTCCAGTGTTGTGGTTGATTATTTGAATCCCTCATGTTTTCTCATCAATAAATAGAGCTATATTTTGGGCCTTATTTTTTCCTTTAAAATATCTACATCCATTACTACTTATAGCAATATAAAAAAATTATCATTTTTTATAATTTTCCTTTAACTATCACCATATTAAAAAATATTTATACTCATCCAAATAAATTATTAATAAAATTTATATAGAAATAATAAAAATTTATTATAAAATAAAATATATTTAAATTTGGAAAAATATTTATAAATTTTATCAAAAAACATTGATACCATGGAACTAGTGCAGTTGACTACTCTGCAATCATCATTATATAAATAAATGTTCTTACTAAGTGAAATTGGTTGTAGTAATGTATTATCAACATTTTTTTCTCAATTTTTATGACTCATGGTATAGAGTCTCTTCATGTGGCTCATTATGAAATCACTAAGGAAGAATAAGTAGAGTATCTATTGCAATACCCTCTATAAAATAAGAGGATGTTGACCACATCATAATGAATTTGAATATAATTAATTTTTTTCCTAATAAGAAATTATTCTCAAGTGGTGTAATATAGGGATTAGAATTATGGATTACATTTTCAAGTTTCTATGGTATTCCCATTGAACAAGGAAGGTACTGGAGTGAGGACTAGGATGTATTAGGCTATTATCCCCTCCCATAAAATACTAACAATGATTTTGTGGATGATAAATAAGGATATATAATAGGAAGTATTTAATTAATGGGGAGGATCTATTTTCATGAGGACACTCTAGATTATTTCCTTGAGATCAAATTATTACATGTTTGAAATATATATTTTTTGGAATTATATATCTCAATATCATAAATAAAAAAACACAAATGATCAAATTCTATGTATGTTATGCAATGTGGGATAAATTATGGACTAATATGGGATTAGATAGGTTGCATTATAATCATTAACATGTGTATATGGTTTAGGGTTTTATTGACTCATTGAAAACCACTATGAATCCCAAGAACATGGTAGTATTAGGTTGGTAATGTTATAAAGTATGTCTCACAGTAATTATGCAAAATGGTACATATGAAATAAAAAAAAATTATTTTGGATTACAATAAATAATATGTATGTTAAAACATGTGAAATTTTGTGAATCCACATGTTTAAAAGAACATATAAAAATAAAGAAATGTAACTGATAATTATTGACCACGTTTAAATTTTTCTCAACTACAATATCATTTAAAAATGGGGTGAAAAAGACCCTAGTTAACACTAAAATAGTTAGAGACATGAGTTACACAAGATTTTCACTATTAGTATTTACTATATGATATTTACGAAAGTTGGGAGGTCTCCCATATTGGAGAATTGTCCCGTCACCTTATACCTAGATAGATTCCATTAAAAATTAATGCAGTTTAAAATAATAGAAGAAAAAATAATATTTTTTATTGAGGGAGAAATTTTCAAAATGATTTAGAAAATAATTATAGTTTTACCACCATGATTTAAGAATATAAATATAAATTAGGAAAAAATGAATAGAATATATAATATATTTTATTTTCATCCAAATGTAAATTTAAACACTATGAGATATAAATTAAGAAGGCTTCATCATTCTCTAGAATGGAAATGGATGAAGATTCAAGGTAATCTTGTTTAGGATTATATAGTTTGGATATTATGGTTTCTAGTTTACGGTCTTGAAATGTGGACTATAGTTGTTTTTGATTTTAGGTTCATATAATTTCTACCAGTAGATAATGAAATAAAAGTAAATTTATGTGTATAGAAAACATTATATCAATTATAATTCTACCAGGTATTATATAATAAACCATATATATATATATAACTTAATATCAAAATAATGACACTATGTATACCCTAAAATTAATGTTTATATATCTTTGACTAGTGGTTACTCATTTTTTATAGTCATGGAACCTTGATAATGTGATACTTATATTCTAGGGTCGTATAACAAGGAAATTCATGGGAGAATGTCCACATATAAATATCGTGATGATTTATTTTTCTAAATTGGAATCATAATTTAATATAGGAGATTTAAATTTTGGATGAAAAAATATGATAATGTTTAAATGCATGGACCATAGGGATATGGATTTTGTTCCCACAACATTAACCACATATAGGTAAATATTATGTCGTCATTGAGAATGAACACATTCTTATAAGATTATTTCTATATCATTCCATGGTTGGAAGGGGTAACTCAATTATGTGACCACAATGGATATTGATGATAGAGGGCGATATGAGATTTGTGATATGGCCCTGTATAGATGCCACTAAGTGGCCCATGAAACAAGAATGAACCATACATTGTTATTGGGGAAATTAATTCTATACCGGTCTATCCTACACAAAAAGGGGTTAAGAGACATTATATATTCACTTGTTAGATAATGGGTAATGAAAATATATCCCTATAAACTAAATAATGCATCCTTGAGGGTTCATTTAAAATTAATTCAAGTTATGCGATCTGTGTGAGTTATTAACATGGGATAAAAATTAATCCTGATCCCCATGAAGGAATAAAAGATGGTGTTTGTATATTATATTTAATGAGTCATGTTTGTGTAACTATGTACCCAATGAAATATGAATTATGCTATAAATATTTCTTTCGGGGGTGTATTATGTGACTAATACCAAAACATAAGGTGTTGTAGAAGACCAACGCCTCCATTATGGGGCTATCATACCACAAATTTAATAATGAAACATTTAGTTTTATTTCATGTGATATATACTATAAAATGTTTTTTAATTATATAGATATTGAAAATTGGCCATGATTTTAGGCATGGTTTAGTGAATATGATTTTAACACTAGTTTACATTATATGGTGAATATTATAGATTTTTATGTTTGATCTTTTTTTGTCTATGAATATTGTGGGTTATAATTTTTATTATATTCAATGGATGATTATTTAATGGAAGGAATATTATATATTTATAACTTGGACTACTGGGAATCTATGTATCTATGTTTTTGTATTCATTCATGTAAATAATGTGATTTGCCCAATTATATTAGTGTCTATCTCCCATTGTCAATTTTGGAAAAAAAGGGGATGTGGATGATTATTACTTTTCTACAAGAGCATAAGAATTTAATGATTGGATGCGAATATAATATCAAATTTACAACTATATGTAAATTATTTATTATTGGGAATAATTCAGAATTTATTATTCTAGAACTCTTCACCCCAACATCATGCGTAACACAAAGAGAGGCTAACAGAGAGTGTTATAAATCTCTACATTTTAAAAGGGATTATATTGATGCTAAATTGTCTTTAAATGAATCTTTCATAGTTATTCATATGAATTAAATGATAAGGAAGATCATTTTTTCTATACACAACAGGTGTTAAAAAACTCTACCATTATTATTTGAGGAAAAAATTAAAATTATTACCACTAGTAATGTTTTATTTATGGGAGATTTTAAATTAATACCACTAAGGTCTTGTCTGATATCTTTTCCTATTAATTGAGGTGTGTTGAGACTGGTACATTGTGTCATCACTATTTACTATAGAGATTTTATCTTGAAATTAAAATTTAACGTCTAATTAAAAAAATTCATGACACAAAATTTAATTGTAAAAGAAAGAAATAATATCAAAATTGACTCAATCACCATAGAAATATACTATAATGCATTTATTTTATCAGGTATTTACACATAGGATGATGAAGTTCCTAAATCCTAAGTTCCATGATAATGGTTTGATCAGGTATTAGGGAATCTTGGGGGATTCATTATATGGTATAGTTAAATTTCAGATACCTTGGGCCACAATGAAATATTTTATTGTTTTATATTATTTTCCTTGGTGTGAAAGTTATTTAGAGATATACATATTATAGTGTAGGGTTATAGAGGTCTTTACAGTAATGGTGAAATAAAACCCAATGTAAATAAAAATACCAATTCTGCTATATACTATATAAGATGGTGGTGTCCACATTTGGGCCATATGATGTGGATATATTTTTATTTTTTATTGTAATTGAAAACTAACATATTTTCTTGTAAATATAATGACTGTGGAATATATTTCATTATAAAAATCACATTTGTAATATTTGTGATGTTTACCCTTTATATAATGATGAATGAGTGTGTAATAATTGAGAAAACCCTCTTAATAGTGATGGTACCATCTCATTTTTTCTCTAATATTAGTTGTTTCATTTCAAGTATAGATGGATTAATCAATGATAGTTACAAATAACCATGATTTAGGATATAAGGTGGGTCATCTCATTGAATGTATAATCCATTCGAAGCTAATTGAGTATATAAAAATTCTAATTCATACTTCTGCATTGTGAATCATTCATCCTACATAATGTAGTAATAGATGACCATCCAGTTCGAGAGTAAACAATACATTGTGTGAAAGAAATTCTATATTTTATGAATTATGGAATAAGGGGCCACTTTTGAAAAAGTTTGAGTCAAGGTATGGTATAACCATGGTACACAAGATATATTATAAGACCATAAATTCTCATTCAAATACACTATTTCCTCCAAAATATTTGAGAGTAAAATGTTAAATCCCACAATATATTTATTTTCTAGCACATTATAGTGAGAGGACATTTTTAAATAGATGTTTTATAAAGAATAAATATCAAGCCCATATATGTTTTGGTCCATATCCATGAGAATAGTGTGAGGTATCTCAAACATGTCGATGATATGTTAATTTATAAACAAGATCACCAAAATTATATAGATAATCATTCTTGAGGATGATCTTATCCTCTTTTATGAATAAATAGTTGGATGTGAGAAAAATCTTGAACTATTAGTATTTTACCAATGGTATTGGGACCATGAAATAAATTTTCTCTATAGTGAATGGAATGTATTAATTAGTCATGTGGCGAAACATTAATGGTTGATATATAATGTTATTGTAATTCATACATGAATCCTTTTGGTAAATGTTATGAATTCAAATACTATAGTAGACCAAATTTATGAAAAAATTTAGATATTATGGGAGGGAATCATTCATTTTGGATGAGCTACATAGTCCCTTAAAATATCTACCTAAAAACTAGGGAATTTTATTTCCCTTTATGTGGTGATAGAGGATTACATCTAAAATAATATTGTATATTGCATATTTTAAATTTGGTTCTTCATATAGGAAAATGGTTACCCCACTTTTATTAATCTATTCAAACTCATAAAATCCAGATTGATAAATTCTTTGATGGAGGTACATGATAAAGGGTCTCATCCAAATAGACTCCTCTTTGGCCTTATGACATTTGGGTCCATTTTGAAGATACTTTTCTGAGTAAAATTATTTATTATCCCACTCTATTAGAAGATATGTGGTATATTAATATTTAATGTTCCCATATATATCCATATTTTCATTTTCAATTTTGGTAAGGTATGTGACAATGTTATTCATAGTGTTAAGCGAATCATTATAAAACCATTATAAATTAAATATTTTTATCTCAAAGTGATATTTTTCAGTATGCACATGGGTGTATTTGAGTTTCTGTGTTATATTATTCTCCATAATAGAAGTTTCAATATTTATTTTATTAATTAATTTATTAGGTTCACACAACATATGTATCTGATGGTCCTTTATGATGACGGATAGGTCGATACCATATATATGATTTTTTAATACAAAATATTTTTTTGGAAACCCCTCCAAATAATATAATGAGCTTGAAATAATGGTTTTTATGGATAGATGATCAAAATTACTCAGATAAATTTATTGATTTTATAGTTTTTCAACCACTACTTCGTAATTATTTAAGGGGTTCAATTAAAATGAATCCCTATGTATTTTCTTTATTCATAAATGGGAATAAAAACCCAACTAAAATCTATCCATTGGAAGAACACTCTTCTATATATGTGGTATAATAAAAGGAATATTACAACCCATTATAATTGATATAATTATAATAGAAAACCTTGATGTCATATTTATAAATAATTACATCCCATCACACCAATAATAACTTAAACATGGTATTTTTTAGGATATACAGAAATGGGTTCATGTTGGAGGTTAATTATACTTCTCTATGTTGTAGATAGTTATTTAGGTTTTTGGACCTATAATAACAATGAAAGGAATGCCTTCTTGATAGTATAATACCATGAATCATTTTTTATTGTCTTGTGATTGAAATAGAATAGGTTATTCTCGTTTCCTTAAATTATCATCACGGATACAAAAAAACAATAGATCAATCTAGGGGTGTCACATAGAGGATTAAAGTCATCCCATGTATTAAAGGTGTCATCTCTTTAGAGAACATTATGTACTACATGATTTTATTAAATAATATTTTTATTTCTTTTTTAAATTTATTAGAAGTAAAATTCTACATCATCCTTTTAATGTAAATACACATGCAATCTCTGTTTGAGAAAAAAATTCAGATGTTTCTAAAACCACCATAAAATCCTCTCAAATTCCCTAAACTCTCTACAATCTCTATCTCATTAATGTTTTTTATCATTTGTATCTATCTCTATAAATTATAACAAAACAATGTGAATATTTTATTTCATAGAGGAAAACCTAAATAAAAACATCATGGGGTTCAACATAATATTTTGGAACGGTGAATATTTATATCCTTCCAAGATCATTGAGAATGTAATGTATTTAGATGTATTTCACCAACAAATAATTAATATTATCTTACATCATAATTATATGTTGGGGATTGATGATGTTATACAAATCCCAATGGTAGGATTTACAAATATTTATCAAGGTATTAGGAAACAACTGGTGGCAGAATATTCAATGTAGTTCCCTAAAAACTAAATCCACTTCATATTTAGGGGTCCTATAGATTTTTTATAAAAAAAGGATCCATAAATTTAAAATATAGCCTAAAAGAAGTTTTTTAATCATTAAAAAACTATATTTCAAAGACTATGAATTCATTATTTGGTCGAATTTTCCATTATTCACTAAATCTAAATAAATTATAACTTATCCATTGATATTATTGAATAGTAAAATGTTATAAATCCTCTTTGGGCTTCGTAACTCACATTAAATGTAACAATACACGCATAAGATCACCCCTTTCTAATTTTTTTTTCAGGATTCCATAAGTGTATTATATTTGATATACATGGTTATGCAAGGGGATTAATGGCGTTCTCAATGGATTATTTATGTAGTCTTAAATGTTTGAATGTGTACTGTAACGTTCAAGTATATATTCTATTTTCCAAAACAACTAAACTAATCGGTCCTTCGAGACTTGATTTCTTATATTCATGCCAATGTATTAAAAATTGCACCGGATCCGGGCTTCTAGGGTCAGGGAATTATAGTTGGTATCAGAGAATGTTTAGTACAAACATTGGATACTAGATTTTGAAAAAATCTGATTAATGAACATTACCCAAAGATATATTTTCAATATTAGCATAGAAGAACTTCCTATAATTTTGGTATTGTAGAGATTTTTTGATTTTACAAATATTACATCCATGCCTGGATACAATAATGTAGAGGTGGATCTAGCATAGATGTTCCAAGGAGTGAGAACACAGATAAGAAATTTTGGGCCTGACCCAGGATATCCTGGTACACGATAATGGGCCTTTCGGTAGTCTTGGTTATGACACTCCCAGGGGATATAAATAGGATAATTCACTTTTTATTTCCATGCCATTATGAACGATTTACAAGTAAATACTTACCCATGGATAACATTTTTTTTATGATTATAGATTATATTGATAATATTTTTTGAATATGTTATTTATTCCTCATGTTTGGAATTATGCATTATTATTAATAAAATAAACTAGTTTATTCCATTGTAGAGAAATGGAACCCAGTTTTAGGAATGAGAACTCCAGAAATAGGCATGATCTAAAGAGTAAGAAGGATCCTATATTTCATGGTATTTAGAAAACATTTATAAGGGAAATAGTCTCCCACGTATTCTCATCATATGAAGAAATAGTATCATGTGGTAACTTGAAAAGTAAAGAATTATATGAGTCCTATATATTTTAAGTGAATAAATATAGGAAAATAATGGAAGATATAAAGATGGATAAAGAGAATAGGGGAAAGTTGTATTTCCCATATTTCATAATTAATTATTTGAGATTATATGGTTCTAAGAATGGTGTCTCAATATCATGTTTTAATTTTTAGAATATACATGGTTGAAGGAAGAATAAACCTTAATATGATTTTGATACTAAAGTAGTCATTTTGGAATAAAATATGATTGATTTAGTTAAATTATATACGATATTCTTGACTACTTTGGAACTAAATAATTGTTTCTTTATTCCATTATTGTGGTAGTTTACAAAATTTTTGGATATAAGGAATATATACAGTATTCTATATGGAATAAGGGAGCATGAATTTAATCAACAGAGTTTTATGGTAAATATGGTTGTTACTGTGTTTTAAAATAATAAATGATAAAGGTATTCACATGTTATTAAATGAAAAAATAGGTCTTCATTGTGTTTAACATCCTTATAAATTTTGGTCTATGAGTTAGGACAAAATTATTTTTGATTAGCCTAAAGGTTGGAATGGATTATTTTTTAAATGGGATACTATTTTTAAGGTTAAAACATTTCTTAAGATTACGTTTGGATTGTTATACAAATACAACTCAGTGGTTGGGAGACAACTCGTTGCGTCTGGAAAGGCCGTGAGACTTGATACCGCAACCGAAGGGAAAAAAGGTACATCCCCTACAATTGGAATGCATGATGTCCTAGTTTATATAGTGTAGTTATTTTAAATAGTATGAAAAATTAATTATAAATTCGTTATTTTTGAAACCCTATATGATTAGTATAAATAAAATAATATTTAATTTGATTATCATTTTGAGTGAAAGATGAGTTTGTGGTAGGAATTTGTTAATGGATGATACTCTACTTGTCCTGTATATTTTTTTCTCTTATTCTGTGAATAAATTATTTCTTAAAATTTAGAGAAGGTATCTTAAAAAAATGAGTTATCCTAATACCATATTATTTTTTAACCGATGATATTTTAAATCAACACAGATTGATGGCTTTGAGGTCCTCAATTTTACACTTATTTGTTATTGATGACCTCAATAACTCCCTATAAATATTTACTTTTTCCTCTAATTATGTGACTATAATTTCCAAAAATGTTCTCCTAATTGAGAACATAATCTTTGGGGGACTTTTTCATTCCCCATTCCCCCTTATTAATACTAAATTTTATTAACCCAATTTTGGATTTTGGTTTTCCAAAAAGGAATTTTTCAATTTTTTTCCTTTAATTTACAAAAACAGCGTAAAATAGTGAAGATCGAATATATTTATGGTGGGAAGAACATAACACCCCCTGATTTTAAAGTACAATATCTATTCAAAATAATTCAATAACTTGTGCTACATGCAACACTGAGTTCGAGCGCACCACGACTTACCAAACAAACCGTTCAAAAAGTGGGTTAAGAATGGTATTAACTGCATTAAGAATTTTATAAAATCATTATAATTTTTGCATCCTTATTACATGTTCCTTATACATAATATAAGGAAAAATTCCATTTTTCAGATAATGTATTTTTCCGAAAATGCAATTTTACCACCGTTTAATGGAGAATCCTTTTTAAATCCAATATTTGACCCTTTATATATTCAATAAGACAAAATAAACTTCTTATTTAGAATTATATCATAATAATCAAGTTTCAATATATTTTTGGGGTTTTCATAATAATATTCATGTTTTGGTGAATATTGAAAAATACTAAATTTTAATTGAAACCCACTTTTTCAATCAAAATAATTTATAGTGTTAAATTATAAATTTTAATGTTTTGGATGTATAATTATGTTATATTTTTATCATTTAATATACTTTATGTCATTATAAGTAATTTCACATTTAAATTTGGCATAAACACATGTCAATCTTTTGAATGTTTTTACTTTTTTAAAAACCTGGTTTTTGGTTTTGACAACTTGAATTAATTTTAAATTAATTAATTAAAATTATATGTTTTGAATTTATTTAAATAGAATTAATTTTTTAATTTGGAATATCATAATTATATTAGGGTGTATTTTTCGTATTTTTCTGAAAAAAATCAATGTTTAATGAATAGTGAAAAATACTACGTTATTGTTTAAAACCAACATTTTATTTAAATAGTTATTTATCTTATTTATATTTATTTTAAGTAAAAATAGATTTATAATACCTATTTAAGTTAAATTTAATTCATTGAGTTATTTTATAATAAAATTAGATGTATAAAATTTTATTGAAGATTTTAACGTCTTTTACTCACATTCAAGGCACATTTGCAAATTTGCATACAACGTAATTTTACCACATCTGTGAATTGAATATCAAAACTATTAGAGGCATGGTATACATCAGTGTGATTTTTTTTTCAGTGATATAAAAGATAATTTGTGGATAATAGTTGCTTTTGACTTTTATTTACCATGGTTAAAAATAAATAGGGTAATTAAATATAAAAATGATATTGCAATTACCCTAACACATGCCCTAATTCTATTGGATAAGAGTATTTCGACCAAAAGAAAACTTGTGAATAAAATATGATCCTTTTGGTATATTTGGATTATATTTGGAGATTTATTATTATTTTATTTATAGAAGTGTTAAAAGTGTTCAATTCAATGTTTAATAACTAAACCAATTTTGATATAGGGTTATACATAAGGTAAATTTGACTATAAATATTAATTATGAATTTAAGATGATTTTCTAAATAATATTATTTTATTTATAATTTTTAGATATTAACTAATTAAATTTATTTATGACACAATGATGATGCAATAATTACATTATCAATGAAAGATTAAAATAATTGATATTATAAATTTAAAAATAAATGTGAATTTTAGAATTTCATTAAATACATGAATTTTATATATTACTATGACATGTTAGGGTATATTAAATTAATTTTTTCCAAAGAAGTCATTCTGTTATGACTTTCACAAAAAACCAAATACTAAATACTTTAAAAATTGACATTAATTAGTTTTAAAAACAAATACCATATTATTAAATGATATAATATTCATAAAAATCTACGGTTTGACCAAAGAAATTATATAATGATAAATATGTCATTAATAAACCACTTGATGTTATATTGGATTTTTATAGTATATTTATTAAAATATTATTATAATAATACCAGAGGACATGATAAATGTTAAACTGTTTAACTAAGTGTTAAATCAAAATTATTGGGTTAATATGGTGTCCTGAACTTGTCTAAAACCTATTGGTTAAATATATGTCAACCCATAACAACCTTATCGTTTAAATAAATAAATTTTGAGAAATTAGAATCCTAAAATGATTTTATAATAAAATAATATTTCAAACATTACATAAAGTAACCCTCACATCTCATATAATAGAGTACTTCCCCTTCTCCCAATCTTACACCACAAAAGCCATTTGGCTCAGCCAAAACCTGACGAAATATATTTCAAACATCCCTCAATTCAACCTTGTGGCATTCCCTAGAGAATAAATCCAACCTGAAAATCCCTTGTGTTCAAATCTAATCGAAACACCAAAAGAAGAGGTAGTTATTTTTTCACCTCTTTCGAAGTTCGTTTCTTTTTCCACTTTCTATTTTTTGGTTATTTCCATATGAAATTAATAACTCATGTACCTTATACATAGTTGATGTTATTATTAATATGTTACAAGCATACTCATTATTATACCAAGCCAATGATTGATAATGTCCCCATGCGTGCGTACATATGGCTTACCGTCACCACGCCGTGGTGTAATTTGATCTTCAACACTATATTATTTGGACAGATATAATGATGAGTAATATGTATATAAATAGTGAATACAACATGATAATTTCTCTGTAAAATTAATATACCATCCAATTCAATATCATTTAGTCATTAAAAAATGATACTGTCGCTCGTGTGTACATACGGCTTACTGTCTCCATGACGTGATGATATTAATTTCAAGGTTCACCATTCAGCGATGATTATAAAAATATATTTTATTAATAAGTATTTAATATATGAAATACTAATTATACTAGATATATATATTTATTTATTAATGTACTTAAATATATCTTATTCACTTAGTTTCGTTCAATGTGATATGAAAACAAAAACATCATTTATGTGTACGTACAACCTACCATCTCCATAAACGGTGTTTTCCATTTCATATATTTATCTATCATACATATTTATATTCAAAATATATGTCATATATAAATCATGATATATATTCTGAATGTATTTAACTCATTATCTAAATGATATGATCAAGAATAACAAGTTAAAACGCCTGCGATAAAGAAAGCAATTATTACCCGAAATGTTAATTTATCATGGAAATCATTAATAAATGGGTACTATAAAGTCTTAAATGAATCATATATGATATAATAAATATTAATATGCTTCTGGTATAATTTAATAACATACAATGGTAATTATACAAGAGGTTAAACATACCCTCGACCAATGTAATGTGCAAGGTAAGGGTTAATTCCTCAATCTCATTATTATCCGATATTTATTATGTGTATGTATTTTTTGGACATATTTATTATCGATATCCATGTTACATAAAAGACTTTTAAAAATTATTATTTTAAGGAACTTTTTAACTAAAACATCATTTTAGATGTCTTAAATATTTATTGTTCTAAATCGTTCTCATTAATGTCCATGTTTTCAAAATGGTTTTAAGGATTTATTTATATTGACGTGAATATTTAAAAATGTTAATTTACTTAAAATGTTTTTAAGTGTAATGTGACACATTTATTCAAAAATATATTTTAAATGGCTTCCATAATAAATTGTGAGACTTTTAAATGGTTTCCTAAAAAATGATATTTCTCTCAAAGAGTTTTACTGATTATTTTCAACGATGTCAACATCTTTTTTATATTATTATTGAGTGGGGTTGAATTATTATAACTACAATATTAAATATATAATTTAATGAGTTATGATATGTTTCACTATGAATGTGATATTTTTATACTATTCATGGTTTATAGTTGAATTATTGACATTTCGTATTCTAGTTTTAAAACGAATGATTATTTTTTGTTTCATCATTTTCATATGAGGAATACAGTGGACTTATTATGTGATGGGTGGTGTCCTCAATAGCAGCTTGATGCATCGGTAGGTCTCTTGAGACAAATTAGTGTCTTGGGACAAGTACTTGACAAAATTGTTTTTTGTATTCGTGGCATGAGGCCTTGACTATTTGGTAATGATGTATGACATTAGGCATTCCCTTACTATGAAATTAATTACAACATGTGATTAATCTACTAGTAGAATATCTATGTGAATGTTAATATGGTAATGTTTGATTTATTCCCCCCATATTATGTTCAATATTACATTTAAAAGGCTCTTGTTTTTATTAAACATATTTCCTTAAAATTGTTTAGCTTCTGCTAAATTATTTACCTTTACTGAGCATCAAAGATCACCACTTTCTTATGTTTTTTTTTCAGAGGATTTTAGGAAGTGTATTATATTTGATATGCATGGTTATGCTAAGGTAATAATGGAATTCCTAATAGATTGTTTATGTTGTGTTTTATGTTTGAATGTGTAATGTAACGTTCATGTATGTAATTTATTTTCCCGTACTACTAAAATAATAAGTCCTTCGGGACATTATTATTTGTAATAATGCCAATGTAATAAAAAATGCACCAACTCTGAGCGTCTGGGGACAGAACATGCCAGTTGGTATCAGATAATGTTTAGTAGAATCATTGGAAAATAGATTTAGAAAAACAACGATTAGAGAACATTATCCTAAGATAGACTATGGGGATTTGTATATAAGAACATCCTATAATTTTGTTAATGTAGAAGTTTTGTGTATTTTCAAAGAAATAAATCCATGTCTAGATATGATCAAGTTGAGGAGGCTATGTCACAAATGTAACTAGGAGTGAAAACTCGGATAATGAATTTTGGGCTTGACCCAGGATATCCTGGTATGTGAGAACAGGCCTCGCTGCACACTTGGTTATGACACTCATAGGGGATATGCTTAAGATATTTCACATTTTCTTTATATGCCATTATGAAATAATTAGGAGTAAATAATTCCTCAAAGAAAACAATTTTTATGATTATAGATTATATGAAAAATCTTTTCAATTTACATTAGGTATTTTAAAAGCATGGAATTATGCATTATGATTCATAAACAAACCTAGTGTCTGCCATTTCATAGAAATGGATCCCAGTATAATGAATGAGAACTCCAGAAAAATGCATGATCCAAATATTAATAAGGATCATATATTTCATGGTATTAAGACAACATTTAGAAGGTAAATATTTACCTAGGTCTTCTCATCATTTTAAGAAATAGTATTATGTGCTAATAATATTATTAAAGAATTCTCTAAGTCTTATGGCTTTGAAGGGAATAAAAAGAAGAAAAGGAAGGTAGATAGAAAGATGGATAAAGATAGAGGTGAATGAAGAAATTCTTATATGTGATAACTATGGAAATAATCAACTTAGTAAATTTTTGAAGGGAATGGGAGTTTGTTATATACATGGAGAAAAAGGACACCGATTACGTGATTTCAAGTGTAAAAAATTGTTTTCCAATTTACAATGCTTCATCTTCAAGTATTTGGGACACTACGGAAATCAATGACCAAATCATCACACTATATATCAAATGATGTTATTGGATAATAATAATGTTATGATACTACCACAGATTAAGAGGAATGACTAGTGTTCTGATGTTGTTCTTAAATAATTTCTTCATTCTAGTGTTGTTTCAATGATGTTCTGGTTATATGAATTATGGAAATAAAAAAGGATTGATCTATATTAGTATTTCATTGAGGATTTTAGATTATATAGTTCTAGGAAAAGTGACTCAATATCAAGATAAAATTTTTAGAAAATACATGGTTGAAGGAAATATAAACCTTAATATAGTTCTGATACTAAGGTAGTGATTTTGGAATAAAGTATATTTTATTTGGATAAATTATATTTGATATTCATGACTATTATGAAACTAATTAATTATATGTTTATTCAATTATTGTTCGAGTTTACATCATTTTTTGATATAAGGAGTATATCCAGTATTCTATATGCAATAAGGGAGAATGAATGTAATCAATAAGGCTTTATAGTAATTCAAGTTGTTCTAGTGTTTTAAAAGAATACATGATGAATGTGTTCACATGTTATTACATGGAAAAATAGATCTTCATTGTGTTTACGTTCCTTATAAATTTTGTTCTAAGAGTTTTGATAGAAGTATTTTGGATAAGTATATAGGTTGGAATGGATTATGTTTGACATTGGATACTATTGTTAAGGATAAATCCTTTCTTCAGATTATTTATGGATTGTTATACAAAGACAACCTAGAGGTTGGGTGATAACACATCACGTTCGGCAAGGCCGTGAGACATGAACCCGCAACCAAAGGGTGAAAAGGGTGCATCACTTACAAATAATCTATGTGATTTACTATTTTGTATAATTTCTTTTAAATAGTATTCCAAATGTATTATAAATTTAATATTTTTAACCCCTATACGATATGCATAAATATAACATTTTTTAATTCTATTTTCTTTTGGAGAGAAATATGAGTTTGTGGTAGGAATTAGTTGAATGATGAAACCCTACTTGTAATGTATATTTTCTTCTCATATTTTAAGAGTAAATAAATTATTAAACATTAGGGAAGTGATACTAAAACCAAACATGATTTATCCTAATACCTATTTTTTTCTTGAACCGTTGATATTTTAAATCATTATAGATTGATGGATTTGAGGCACTCATTTTTACACTTGTCTGTGATTGATAACCTAAATAACTCTCTATAAATATACATGTTTTCCCTCCAATTATGTGTCTTTAGTTTTCTCTAATGATATCTTAATCGAGAACACAATTTGGGGGGGGGACTTTTTCATTCCCCTTTCACTCTTATTAAGACTAATTTTAATTAACCCAATTTTTTATGTGGGTTTTCTACAATTGTATATTTCTATTATAGCCTTTTATTTTCATTTTAAAATTTCAAACTTGTAGGACTCAATTTCTTGAAGGACAATAGAATGTAACACCCCACGATTTTATAGTATGTTATCTTTTCAAAGTAATTCAATAACTTGCGCTACACGCAACCCTGAGATCGAGCGCACCACGACTTACCAAAATATCCATTAAAAAAGCGGTTATGAATAGTATTAACAACTTTTTATTTTTATATAATAAAAATAATTTTAACATTTATATTTTTTGTTCCTTAGATATATTATAAGAACAAATTCAATTTTTCAGATAAAGGATTTTATTTTTTAGATGTGGAATATTGTCGCCGTTTAATGGAGAACCATTTTTTAATCCAATATATGACACTATTATATATTCAATATGAAAAAATAAACTTCTTATTTAAAATTGGGACATAAAAAATTAGTTTTGATAAATGTTTGTGATTTTTTCTAATAACTTCCATATTTTGGTGAATAATGAAAAATACTAAATTTTAATTGAAAACACCTTTCTTATTAAAATAATTTATAGTGTTGAATTATACATTTGAATTATTTGGATGTATAATTAGATTATGTTTTTATCAATTAATAATATTTGGGTCATTATACATAATTTCACATTTAAATTCGACAAACACATGTAAATTTTTTGATAGTATTTACTTTTAAAAAACATGCTTTTTGGTTTTAACAATTGGAATTAATTTTAAATTAATTAATTTGACTTCTATGTTTTGAATTTATTAATATAGGATAAATTTTTAAATTTTTAATATCATAATTATATTACGGTGAATTTTTATATTTTTTTGAAAACATTCAGTTTTTAATGAATAGTGAAAACACTACGTTATTGTTTAAAAACAAATTTTTTTAAATAATATAAATATTATTTACATTTATTATGTCAAAATAGATATATAATACATATATATGTTCAATTAAATTCATTTAGTCATTTTATAATAAAATTAAATGTATAATATTTTATTGAACTTTTTAACGTATTTTACCCACCTTCTAGGTACATTTGAAAATTTTTATAAAACATAATTTTACCTCTTATATGAATTTAATTTCAAAAATCTGAGATACAAGGTTGACATCTGTAAGTAAAATGGATTTCTATATGATAAAAACAATTTTTGGTGAATATTAACTTTTGACTTTTATTTATCACAGTTAAAAGTAAACTGTGTGATTAAAGATGAAAATGATGTTTTAATTACCCAAACACATGTACTAATTCTATTGGATAAGATTATTTTGACCAAAACCACCCAAAAGAATAAAATATGGTCTTTTTGGTCCATTTGGATTATATTAGGACATTTATTATTACTATATTTAAAGAAGAGTTAAGAGTTTTATATCAATGTTTAATAACTAGTAGAATTTTAATATATGGTTATACATAAGATAAATTCGACTATAAATATTCATTAAAAATATCAGAATATTTAATGCATAATCTTACTTTATTTATATTTTTTATGAATTAAATAATTAAATTTATTTATGACACAATGATGATGCAATAATTATTTTATCAATGAAAGATTAAAATAATTGACATTATAAATATAGAAATAAATGTAAATTGAGTGTTTTGATGAAATAAAAGAATTTAATAGATTAATATGAATTGTTAGGGTTTATTTAATTATTTTTATTCAAGTAATAATTCTGTTATGACCTTCACAAAAAACAAATACTAAATAGTGTCAAATTTGACATTAATTAGTTTAAAATAATACTATATTATTAAATGATATTATATTCATAAAAATATATGGATCATCCAAAAGTGTTATATAGTGATTAATATGTCATTAAAGAACCACTTTGGGTTATATTTTCTTTTTATAGTATATTTAATAAACATTTATTATAATAATACTAGAGAACATGATAAAAGTTAAACAATTTAACTAAGACTTATATCTAAAAGATAGGGTTAATATGGAATCCTAAACGTTTCTAAAACCTATTGGCTGAAAGGATGTCGACCCATACCCATGTTATCTTTGAAATAAATCAATTTGGAGCCATTAAAATTGCATAATTAATTTTTAATAAGATAATATTTCAAACTTTTCATAATTTAATCCGCACATCTCTTATAATAGAGTACTTCCCCTTTTATCAAAATCACACCTCCAATTCCATTTGGTTAAGCCAAACCCTATCCATATCTTCACTCAACATCACTAACATATTCCTGGAGTCCTTAACATGATCATAATGCCACACTATGGAACCTTTTTGTTCAAATCAAAAGAAAACACTAATAGAATAGGTAATTATTTTATCACTTCTTTCAAACTTATTTTCTTCTTCCACATTCAATTTATTTGTTTTTCCCATATAAAAAATAACTAATGTTCCATCTAAGTAATGGTATTTTATTATAAATATTTTACAACTATACTCATAATTCTATCCATTCTATGAATGATAATGTCACCATGCGTGTGTACATACGGCTTTCCGTCTGCACGTCATGGTGTTATTTGTTATTCAAAAATATGATATTTTAATGGTTATAAAGTTGAGTAATATGTATATAAATAATTAAACAGATATGATAATTTCTCTGTAAAATTAATATACCATCCAATTACACATATTTTAATCATTAAATTATTTCGTCGCTCATGTGTTTGTACGGATTACTGTCTCCACTAGGATATGAGATTAATTTCAGGGTTCACCATTCAGCGATGATTCAAAAAAAATAATATTAATAAGTATGTAATATATGGCATAAAAATTACAATGGATATATATATATATATATATATCTACTTTCATATATCTTATTAACTTACATCTGTTCAATACGATATGAAAACAGAAACAACGTTTATCCGTACGTATAGCCTACCGTCTCCATAAATGGTGTTTTCCATTTCATATTTCTATCTATTATACTTATTTATATTCAAAATATATATTATATATAAGAAATTTATTATATTCTAGTGGTAATTAAATCATGATCTAAATGATACGATCAAGAATAACAAGGTAAAATATGTACGATAAAGAAAAATATTATTACCCAAAATGTTAATTTATCAATGAAATAATTATTAAATGGGTAGTATAAAGTCATAAATAAATAATTTATGATATTATAAATATGAATATTTTTCTGGTATAATTTTATAACATACTATGGTTATTATACAAGATGTTAAACGTATCCTAAACCAAATTAATGTGCAAGGAAATGGTTTATTCTTCAATATCATTATTAACTGAGATTGTTTATGTGTAAGTATTTTTTGGGAAATATTTATTATCGATGTCCATGATTCTAAAATTTCTATTAAAAATTATTATTTTATGGTTCTATTTATCTAAAGTATCATTTTAAATGTTTTAAATATTAAATATTTGAAATCCTTCTCATTAATATCTATGTTTTCAAAATGGTTTTATGAATTGATTTATATAGACAAGAAATTTTTAAATTGTTAATTACATTAAAAGGATTCAAAATGGTATGAGAAACTTTGATTCAAAAATATTTTTTAAACATATTGCTTTATAAATTGTGAGACGTTTATACGATTTAATGAAAAAATATATTTTTCTTAAAGGGTTTTACTGATTATTTTCAACTATATCAATATCATTTTTGGATATTATTCATGATTGAGGTTGATTTTTTGTAAATACATTGTTCAATATTGTATTGAATGAGTTATGATATGTTTTACTATAAATGTGTGATTTTTATACCATTCATGGTTTATGGTAGAAGTATTGATATTTCGTATGCTAGTTTTAATACCAATATTTATGTTATGTTTCACGATTTTCATATGTCGAATGTAGTGGACCCAGTATGTGATGAGTGGGGCCCGATATAGCCCCTCGATTCATTATTGGGTCTCATGAGGAAAATTAGTGTCCTGTCAGAAGGCCTTGAAAAAAAATATTTTAAGCCTTGCCACACGGCCTTTACTTTGTGGTAAGGATGTCCGACATTAAGCATTACCTCATTATGAAATTAATTATTTCATACTATTATTACAATATTAGAATAACTATATCCATGTTTATATTGTAATGTGTGAATTATTTCCTCCATATTATGTTCATGTTTATGTTCAACAGGCTGTTGTTTTTATTACACATATTTCCATAATTCTTTATAGATTCCACTAAATTATTTAACCTTACCGAGCATCTAAGATCACCCCTTTCTTATGTTTTATTGTTCCCTGGATTCCAAGAAGTGTATTATTTTTGATATTCAGGGTTAATCTAGGGGAATAATGGCGTTCTCAAAAGATTAATTATGTTGTGTTTTATATTTGAATGAGTAATGTAATGTTCATGTATGTAATCTATTTTTCAAGACTTCAAAATTAATTGGTCCTTCGGGACATTATTCTTTGTAATCATGCCAATGTATTAAAATAATGCACCAACTCTGGGCTTCTAGGGTCTGGGTGTTACAGAGTCATCAACGCTTTGGATTTAGTAAAATTATTTTTTTTCACTATTCATTGATATAAAAAATTTCCAAATCAAAACAAAAAAAACATACGAATATAATTTTTTTACAGTAAATTCAAAAATTATATTTATTTATCTAATTAAAATTTAAAAGAATTTAAATATATTATATATATAAAAATAATATATATAAATAAAAGTGTCTTTTTGTGGAAAATTTTATTTTAAACACTAATTGTTCTTGATATTCTTCTGTAACAATTTCCAATATAAATAGTTTTAATATTATAGATTATTTATTAGAATATCTAATAATATAGTTCTAATCATTTAAAAGTTTATAATATAATTTATTATCACATTATATAATGATTTGAAAATGAAAAATCATTTTCTTATGTCTTATTTATTTATCATCTACATATATTAAATATTTATGATAAAAATCTTTTTAATTAAAAGAGAATTTATTGTTTTTTTTAATTTAATTTAATAATGTTATTAATTTTTTTTTTAATTTTATGTAGAGTTTTTTGAGAAAAATAATATTTATTTATGTATTATATATATTTAATTCTTACAACATTGTATCATTTCTCTGATAATATTGTTTCTCTTTAGGGAACAAAAATGGAATTGTGAATTATAAATCATCTTGTGATATTTGGCTTGTAGAGATTATTCCTTAATACTTTTTGATATGGTCTATAGAAATAATAAATTCTATTTCATTATTTCTATTGGAGAAAGGGGTCATGAGAACCGTAAATCCAAAGATGATGTAGTAGTTTCTGCTAGAGAACATGTGCAGATGATCATCGCATGCTTGTGAATGTGATGATCAGCAGGGTTGAAGGTGTTTATAATGACTCATTGTCTATTGGTGGGGGTTGGGTTACCAAAAATTTAATGTATTATGGATAGTATTGTATATGATTATTTTAAAAAAAACATGTGTACTTTATCTATGTTTGTAAAGTGAATCATACCTAATGGTACTCATCATTTTTTATTTGATAATGGATTGATAAAATTATTAAAATATTTATCCAATTTTTTTAGGAAATTTTTTTAAAAATATGTTATGATGATCATAATCCTGGTCCATCATTCCCACTGATCAAAAGTATGTATAAATTCACCAACAAGGTGATTATGAATGTATCTTTAATTACAATGGGATTATGATTGGTCATCACATACCATTGATAAGTATGCTTTTTAAATTAGTAATAATTAATATATTTCATAGAAGATCATGAATATCATTCTTGAGGCAATATCCCTATGGTTATTTGTTAATATTTATGATTTTCTATATCATAAATGGGACAACCATACATTCCATGTTAATCAGTGTCCCTTGTATATTGGGAATCCATATGTTGCAACATTAAGAATCCTCATTATGGCCATAAGGTAGTATAATTAAAATTACATAAATGGGAAGGATGTGTCTATATTTTTTGGCCAAACCAAAAGACTATTTTATCTTTCCCATGTTAGGCCATGAATATATTTTATACTCCTCACATTAGGTATCATAGGATTGTCTTGTGGGGAATATTACACTCTTCACCCAAGGAATCCTAATATTTTCACCAAAGAAATATTAGGGTATTCATGGTAGTAATATATGACTCTAAATACGACATATACTATCACCATAATATGAGGCATCATAGGATTTTCACGTATGGTGTCCTTGTCTTGTTAATAAATTAACCCTTATCTCCTCCTCTAAGGAATCTCCTGCTCAATAGATAAGTAATGATTCTTTTATATATATTAACAAAATATGTTTGATCATATTCTAAAGACACATGGAATCATTTCATTTTCAAATAAGTAATTGGAAGGTCCTATTATACTAATTACATAAGGGATTTAAGAGTTACAATTTCCTTGTGGACTGATCCTATTATGCATGTTGTATAAGAGTGTTTATATTTTTTAGTCATGTGGGGACTAAACCATTTATTCTTGTTGAAAATGTGAATTCATGCATTAGAGTCCCTTAGGATAATATTATAATGATCTTCAAATAAGTAATCAAATGATTTAAATCATTTTGGGGACTAATGGAAGGTTTAGTATAATCCTAGAATATGATAATGATTAAGAGATAGTGCCTCCATAGTGGGAGATATTGTGGAGATAGTATTGAATCATATGACTAATATTTAAAGAGGTGTTATTGGATTCATTCTATATTAGAATCAAAACTCACATAAATCAAGAAACATATTCAAGGGATGTGTGATTGGACCAGTACAAGAAATTTATTTTTTCGTAGTATATACACCTATGTCATAAAAGATGTAGTAAAAAGGTACTGTTTAGTGTTTATAAATTACTATTTACATGTTTTCATCAATTGAGGTGTTGTCACATTTAATGGTAATAATAGATAATTTTCATAATATATGTATTTCTATAAAACATGCCTAATAAAAAATACTAGTAATAATACTCTCCATGTTATCCTTTTTGGTGCTTACACCTAGAAGTAGGTAATAACATTATTTAGAATAATTATGGAAATGATTGAGGGATTATTCATTGAGTATCATGATCATTTTTTGATTAAATTGGATCAATTTTTGAATATTATTATTTCATTTATATATTTTGAGGCCGCATGAATGATCTTTAATTGGTTGAATATGGTTCAAAGGAGCCATAGTCTTCTGTGGATGTTAGTCTCATGAAAATCTGTCTAATTGAAGAGGAATGAACAAGGGTTTAAATAAAACTATATTTTATAATATTATTGTTTTCTCAATCATAAATGTATATGAAAAATTGAGTCTCATTATGATAAATATTTTTCATTGGAGATTTTAGTGAGAACAAAAAAAACACATTATACAACTTTTATGTTCTGACATTTGGTAATTTGAATTATATTACCTATTACACATGTCTATAATGACCTCATGGATTCTATAAGGTTTTGAAGTTAGTGATATGAGAGACTATAAAATCATCCACCATAAAATTTCAAATTCATTTTCATAATCTATTAAATTGAGATTTTAGTTGTATTTGTAGTCCATTAGATTATGTAAATGGTTGGATTAAAAATGAATTAAAATATTTTATAAAGTTTTAATAATGTTCCTCTTTTGGATACATTATAATTAATGAATTTACCTAAATATATCATTGGTGTTAAATGATGCCTCATTTTTAGGCCACTTATAACTGGGGTTGTACAAGAATCATATATTATGCTCTAAAATAACCACTATTGAGAATTTATCATCTTTTATAATTCATGGATTAATTTTTTTGTGTTACGATTTATAGTAAACCCATGGTAACATGGTATGTAAAAATGTTTCTATTTGGGATATGGTTGTCCCAATACTCCCAGATCCTTCAATGGTTTGATGATATTTTTTTATTTTATTTGTTGTATATTTTTGGGATAGGTCGTATTTTAGGGTCTCCATTTTATTCTTTACAATTTCATTTTAAAATAAATTTTGGAAAATTAATAAGAAACATTTTGACTATCTATTGTGATTTTGAGGTCACATTTAGTTTTCCATCCTATATATATATACCAAATATTTCATTGATTTAGATGTAACAATATTTCCCATGAGTAATTCTCTCTCCATGAATTGTTCTTTCTTTGTCATTTAGATATGTGATTTCTTTCCAATGACTTATATTCAATCATTGTATATGTGATATATTATTACATGTTATATTGATGTTATGATTTATGTGAAATTATATTTTATAGGATAATTAATTCCACTAATATTAAATGATGTTAGGATGGTTACGGTTCATGGGAGTCTAGTTAGTTCCAAAAAACATTAGTTGAATGTATTTTTATTACCCATTTAATTTTTATTATATATATTAATGAACATATAGTTGTGGAATTATGTTAATATTTTATTGGTGGTATCTTATTTGGTTTCACAATCATACACCATACAAGAATCATAACATGTATTTAGATGTCAAATTCACTGATATAGGGAAGGGTAACCTCCTATATTAGGAAACTAATATTGGGAACCAAGAAATATTGGTTGAGGTTTTATTGGGATATATTCTTCATACTTTTTAATTGTTGAGTCACCATAATTTTTTTTCTATTTATGTTTTCTAAATTATCGATTTTAATCTTATAGGGATATTTATTTTGACTGGGTATATAAGACTGTCCATGGATAATATTTTTTACATGTGATATTATAGTTAGTCTTTGAATACTTTTTTTATTATATATTATTATTTATATTTTAATTTTTTTTATCATTTTATTTATATATTTTTCCTGATACCAAAAGAATTATTTGTTCACATTGTTGACATTTCCATAATCATTTGTCATAATCTGATGGGATCCAAATATACATGCAGTATTCTATAACTCAAACTTGATAATAGGGTTATGAAATTATGTATCCAAACTTATTTTTTCCTTTCTATTATAAAAATTTGTATAATTAATCTAACATGAATATGATGATGTAAAATTTGGTTACAATTGGTTTAGTTATCATATTTTATATTATATTTAAAAAAGAGGTCCTTAATATATTCATTTAAAGTAATTATTACTAAACCTCTCTCATATGTGCATTTAATGACATCATTTTTTCATTAGAATTTGTAGAATCATTTCAAATAATATTTAATAAATTTCTTGTAATAGATATCATCTATAAAAAAAATTATTTTTCATCCAATAAAAAATCCATGACATTAATAATAATGAATATATAAACATTAAATAAAATGTATTCTTAGTGATAACCATTTTATCCCATAAATTAGGTTTGTTTAACCAATTTAAATTGGAATCAATTCATCTAGATTTATTTATTGTTTTCTACTCTTCATTGACTAAAATGTAGTAATAGTTTACATTAATGAAATCTTAAAATCTAAAATCTTTATAATAAAGATAAATTTATAGTCATAAAGCAGTTTTCTACCATGATATGGATTGGTTGTAGTTAATTTTTTCATGGTTACCATTAATTTTGTAAATCCCAAAATTCTAAATTCCATAAGGATATAAATAAATGAATAATGTTTATCATTTAGCTTGGATAAATAAAAAATTAAATCTAATGAATGTAATAATAATGATAGATGAATATAATAACCTATTACTTGCTATTAATTAATTAATTATAGTATCAACTAATTGTAATCAAATTTAATTGAATGTTATACTAATCATAAAGTAATTTTTAAAGGTATACATTTCCATGGATTATATTCAAAAACATTAAAATGATTTTTCACCCTAATAGTATAATATTACATCATTAGATGTGATAGAACATGATTATAACTGATTTTGATAATAAAAATAAATATTAAGCTCAATGTTTTGTAAATATGAATAAATATTAATGAAAATAAAATAAACGTTAAATAAGTTTAAAGATAATTATTTATGATTAAACAATAAAACAACATAATGTATTATTTATTTTAATAAAAAATATAGATTATTTTTTTCATTACTCGGTAACAATATAATATATTATCTCAAGATATATAATGGTTTCATACTGTTATAAAGAATCTATAATTTTACTCCTTTAAATTCAAGAGTGATATTACCATTTGTATAGTGATATATCTGAAGTAGATGTTTCATAATAATATATTCATCCATGTATAAGGAATAATTATTTTAAATATAAATAGATCATTTGTAAAAAAATGTATGAAAAAATAATTTTAGAAAATAATTTTGTATATGATGTAGTCATATTCTCATCCCCTTAGTGTAAACCACAACAACAACATTCTAATAAAAAAATTAATTACTTTAATGTGATTTAATAAAATGGACCAAATTTCATACCATGTCCAAAATAAATTTTTTTTAATTATATATAAAATTTTATTATATTTATATATTTATTGAGATTAAATATAAACAAGAAATGGTGAGAAAAACATGGGTATCTCTTCATTATATAACATGTGATTATTAAAATATTTAAGGAAACTAATATTAATTTATAATTATATAAATTGTTATACAAAGAGTAGAGTATGTTATGAGAGAGAATATCTAGTGCATTATCAATAATAATGAAGAGAGAGAAATAATGAATTGTTGTAGTTATATATTTTAGAGATTATTTTGTCTAGGAAATCAATTTATTTATAGATATTGTCATTGAATGCCTTTATTGACTATGTATGAAAAGTTATAGTATCATGGAATTATTTTCTCTTGAGTAAGGGAAAATATTTTGAATAATGGATTCATGTCCTCTCTATGATTTAGGATAATATATATATATATATATATACATATATATACGATTTTCAAAAAAAAAATTTGACCATAAATGACTATTTTTAGAAGGACGAATGATTAGGTATATCTAATATTATCCATATATTATTGTATTAAATTCTCTTAAAATAAAAACATTTTAATATTATATATAATAAATATTTTTCAAAAATCACTGCATTTATTCTTTAGGATAACATGCCTCCAAATTCATTGTGACATATATCATTAATATTTATATTAAATATATAATAATAATTATGATGTCCTGAAATGGTCATTATAATCACTTACTTTAATAGGAAATGTGGGATAATGATTTCAAGAGACACACTTGATGTTAGCCTTATGACTATCAAAATAAATTATAATTTTTATAAAAATATATATAAAATATTGGATATTAAAAGTGTAGGATTGATAAACTTCATGGTAACATAAACATTATTTCATTTTAATAAAAATACGTCAATATATAATTAAATAATTTTTTTCTAGGAGATATTCTCTCTTAATAATTTTTATAGATTATTATAATCACTTCCATCGAAAGAAGTTAAATATATTAAACTTATAATAATATTAATTATTTATAATTATTTTAGATATAATTATTGATATGTACCAATAATGAACACCTTTTAGGATGCTAATTCATTTTCGTATATTCTAGATTACAAGTAAAAATAATCAATATTATGATATTTGATGATAATAATAAAATTTAAATATTTTACGGAAAAATATAAATATTATAGGATTATAACATAGATAAATTATCACCTTATTTTCTAATGTAATAAAATTTTCTATTTGGTAAATGAGATGAAATATTTATCCCTTACAAAATAATAAAATGAATGAGAAATGATGAACTTTTAGATGAATAAAGATGAAAAGTATAAAATAAAAATTTAATAACTAAAATATACACAGAAAATATATACTTTCTTATAAACTTTAAAATATAAAAAAATCATAGAATATAAAATATTATATTAATCATATAAATATAAATGTAAAAGAAAATTATTATTATTTTATATTTATTATCACAATTACAGATGAGATGATATATTTTACAAGAAGCGATGTTTTACGGTTTGTTTTTCTCAATCCTATGGTAGGCTAGGTAATGCAATTATAATATTTCATGTCATAAAAAGATATGATTAGTCTATATTCATCTACAAATACATGATTATTTTATTTTGTAGTAATTTTAGTGTTTCCCCTATGATATTTAGCTATTTGTGGATCTTTTAGGGTTTTGACTATCAATAAAAGGATAAAAAACATGAAAAATTATTTTTCATATTGAAATAAAAAAGTCATATCAATCATGAAATTAAAGTATATAAAAATAATTTTAATATTAATTAAAAAAATATCAAATTTTATATAAAATCAATATGCTTCAATGTTTATGATGAATGATGTGTTTTAAAGAAGACCGTATAATAAAACAACTTTTACCCAAAAATGTAGAATCTCATTTTTTATTAAGATATTTTAAAAATGGGTGATTTATATTTATATATTGTCATTGAATGTGAAAATTATTATTTATAATGTTAATAACATGTTTATTAAACAATTGAAAGATGAATATATGAAATTTTTTAAATTTTGACAAATACCCTAATCCCAACATCATTTTTTATACAATGGAAAATAATTTATATTTGAAGTAGTTTTTTCAACACCCATTATGTGAGTCCAAAAAATATAGTTCTTTTTAACAAATCTTATATATCAATATTTCTAAATGAAAAAAATATTCCTCAAACAATGTGTACAATAAATAATAATTGATATATTTGAGAAAGTGTTTGTTAATTCATCATTACAACTGAAGAGATATTTAAATTATTTTCAGAAAATGAAAAATTTTTATCCAGCAAAAAAATTTTATATTAAAAATGGACACATTTATACAAATAACATTTACTGTAATATCTTAGGTAATATTATAAAAGGATTAATATGTCATTATGGTTCTATTTTCTAGGAAATTATTTTAGATACAAGTTGATTTTCCTATGGTACAAATCATGGTGGTTTCTTTTTGAGTTTTTATACCAAATTAAATTGATCATTTTGTTTCAAAAGGAAACTCAAATACATTAAATATTTTTTCTGTGTTATTAATTACGGGACATATATTATAAAAAATATACCTTTTTGAAAAGAAATACATCCAAGAAGATGTTATCTATTGGATGATGAGGAATATTTTATTGACCATTTCTACTTTTTAAATTTTTTAATGTAATTAATATAGTTTTCATTAGCATTAAAGAGAAATTAATGTTAATTAATTACTATATATTTTCATTATCATTTTAAATTTTCATCATATCATAGTCTCATCCATATTACTAAATTCAATTTTTTATAAAAAATAACTAATTTACAATATTTGGTCAATAAAGAAAATTTCCTTAATATCTATGATAATTTTTGACTTTCTTATATCTTTTTAATAAGGGTATATTATTTTCATGTTCACCTATAATATTCATCAAATAATTTATCAGTTCATTGAAAAAATTTATGGTACTTTAGCTAATCTTTCTAAACAACCTCTATTGTCTATCATGGTATCTTAATATATTCATAAAAACTTTATGTATGTTTTACTATCTATCCTTATCTAATATTATACAATCTAAAACAACATAAATACTTCCTTTGTATAATTTTATGTCTTTGAACACATGATAATGATTTTTTATATTATGCAATAAGAACTGTTATATATGGAGATATAATATCTCTCTCTATATAATATATAATGGATGTTTAATAAAAATATTGAGTAGTAATAAATATGGAAATTATATCTAAAATAAATATGGAAAATGTTTTATGAAAATATATGATTATGTAACAAAAATAAAATAGGCAATATTACAATAATTATCCTCTTATTCATATATTATTTGTATTATTACACTTTGAAACAATTAAATGATTTTAGAACATAATAAAAGAATTATAATTTTGAAAAAGTATATAATTTAACAAATTATTATGACAATAAATACATAAAATTCAATTTTATAATGAATTGAAAAAATTTATATTTTATTAAATTATAATTTTTCAACTAAAATCATTTATTTTGGTGGGTGAAGAAAATGAGAACGGCTATTACCAAATACAATAAATAATACTAAAAAGTTATATAAACCTATATTAGTGAAGTTTTACAATATCCCTTATACATAATGAAATATAATAACTACTTAATAATGGAACAGTTTGGAAAAGTATGTGTGTACTTAAACGATAATGTGTAATTTTTCCTTAAAATAATGTTCTTCATCGTGGTCATGAGATTTGTAAATTCTATATCATACATCCCTAATGGTAATTTTGAATGAAGGATGATTATTTGTATATAAATTAATGGATAACAAAAAATTAGAAAGAAATTTTCATGATTTAATGATGGTAACAAAATATTATTTAAGAAATTATTAATATTTAGATAATAGAAATTTTATGAGAATAAAACTGAAGATAATCCAACAGTGAGATTTTGATCATATTTCATTAAATAATCCATCAATGATACATTACTTGATCCATATAAGATAATATATGTAATGTAATATACTATAATGAATTCATGGGTATTTTAATTTCTCCTAGTGGAAAAGGCTTTCAAGAGATATTTTAGCTAGAAAATTATCTCTAAATGATTAAGGAATACCCATAGTATTATTATAATATTAATATGACATATCATAATTCATCTCTTTTAATCCATTAATAATATATATCAAATTGAATTATTTACCTTCACTATATAATATATATAAACACATTCATTAAAATTATATAATGCAATTCCGTTATATTAATAAAATTCATGAAATGAATATTTTTATCCAAAAATACATCCAAACATATTTTAATTTCTATAAATCTCCTCAAGAATCACCTAATTATTGAATTATGATTAATATTATATTTCAATCACTTACCTAAGTCATACATGAAAGAGTAAAATCATTTTATATTATTCCAACCATATTTCTTTTCTACTACATCCACATTAACTATTGTTGATTCTATTCATGGTCTTTTATCCTACCATTTGTCATCATGTATAATATAATATATCAATTTCATATATAATCATGTCCTATTATTATCCCATATCATTCCATGGGCTTAAATAATCACCATGTGCAATAATATATTTATCAATCTCCATGAAAAAATATCAATAGATTAAAAAAATTCTAGATTTAAATAAAATACAATTAACAAACATTGAATAATATTACATCATGTTAAATAATTCTTTTATTAATAAAATGTCATTTGTAGTTAATAATATATTTAAATTATGAATATTAATAGTGAGTAATGATAACAATTGTTCTATGAAAATATTCTTAGATGAAATATGTTTTTACCTTTGACATATATTTTATCACAAAATAGATTCAAATCATATTCATTTTTTATCATGGAAAACTTTTGAATTCACTAATTCAAAAATATGATGTCATTATTGTATCATATAAAATATATAAATATCATGGGTGTAATCTAATATTATCAAAAAAATTCAAGAATAACAATTGTAACATCCTTAGTCGACGATTCTGTGTTAATAGTTGTTCTTGGGGTTGTATAGTACATGTCAATAAATATTCTCTCAAAGAAATTACCAATTCATGAGAGATAATCAATATTGTTTTTTTATAAAAAATATATTGATGAAAATAATTAAATATAACTTATAAAAAAGTATGTTTCATGGGAAATTTCTATTTGATTGTAACAATTGAAGAAGATCCTTTATTTTAAATACAAATACCTCTTTTAATAACCCATTACCATCTCTTAGGTACTTCTAAACCCATGATTATAATATTATTTTCTATAACATGGTATCAATTGTATTTCAGGGGATTTCTTAAATTTATAGAATATTTTTGGGTTCTTCATGGTAATCATGCTTTTGGGGAAAACATTACGGGATGACACAAAAATGGTGGGCCATGTCAAGCGGTTCTGTAGGGGTAGGGGTGTGCATGTTTACAAAAAACCATTTGGACACCCCCTAAGCCTCCAAAATTGTACATTATAGATAGAAATTTTGGAAAATAATATACATTTTATGTGGAAATAATATGTACCCATTTCCCATTATCCATAGAAATAAAACAATATTTTAAAAGAAGTCCATTATGTTCGATTATGTATATGATAGGAAAGGCCAGAATTAAACATACAACTTAATATTCTTATAAAAATATGAAATCTATAACAAATTCATCGAATCAGTTGGTATGAATAATTTTTAAAACATTATGATATATATATTTTCTTCCAAATCTAAAAATATTTATTTACTATTTTTTATGAAATAGTCATCTAGTTTTTATTACGTTCATTTTATTCTTTAGAAAAATACATTTCATTTTAAAATAATTTTATTTATTTTATGGGGGAAAATATTATATTTTAATTTTACACTTTAAGACAATTTATTTGATAAATTAAACTAAATTATAAAGATAATGAAATAAAAAATAATTTATAATAATTTTTATAATTTTTCCAAAAATATTGATTTTCATGTGAATGGTGAAAATTCTAATTATATTAGAAAACTATATGTTTTTTCATTAAATTATAATAGAATAAATATTTAAATGTTTTTAATGTTAAATTTTATTTATTATGATATTATTAATCTAATTTATTTTACATGAATCCATTATATAGTTGAATTTGATATATCAATATTTTTCTAAAATTATTTTTCCATTAATTTTTATATTTTTATTTTAAATTAAATTCGGCCACATTTATAGTTTGGGTGATGAATAATGGATACCATATTTGGAAGCATGTAGTTCAAATATTGGTAATATATAATATTTTTTTCGATATAAGTTGCAACATTGGAAAATATGTTTCATCCTACTATGTGTAAAATAAATAAAATGAGGTAGAAATATATGGACGAGGCATCGGTATTTTTATAATATTTTACAACATCATATTCACTGAGTTTACTTTTTCCATATACATTTGTTCATATATTATATGTATATATAGATAAATTTTTATTTGACTCTAAATTTAATATTATATTATGAAAGGAATAAATACACAATATAACGTTCTAATTTTAACAACTCTTTATTTTTAATATAAGGATAATTAAAGGATAATATTATTTCCAAATGTTTATTTGAGTTGTAAAATAATTTTTCATCATTAATTATTTTAAATATTTGTTTATTGAATAATTACATTAATAGAATACATAGTTACACCACATTATTTATTCAAATAAATAGTAAAATAAATTAAATGATTTTACATTTTTTAAAAGTAATTATATTTTTTTCGAATTTTTTTGTTACAAAAATATTTTCTAAATATAATATATTATGAGAAATTTAAAAGTTTTCATTTCAATAATTTTTCATTCATGTTGCCTATAATATCAAATAAGATGAGTCATGTAAAAAATTCATAAATGAAGCTTTCTATTTAATAATGTTGTATTATTTTATTCGTAAATCATAATGACCATGTGTGATGACATGTAGAATGATAATCAGGTGGAAATATATTACCTTTTACATTTATGATCTAATTTTTTACTTTTAAATAAAATTACTACCATTTATCTGTTAAGAAAGTCATTACCATTGTTTTGGTTAACAAATAGGATAAAACTAAGTTTATGTTTAAAAAGATATTTGAATAAGTAAGAGAATTATTGGATGATAAAATTAATAAAATAAATTCCTTATAAATGAATAAAGGTCATTTTCAATGAAAATTACATGATTTAGTGATGTATAATATTAAAATATCTAATGTATTTCCAACAGTGACATTAATGTTATTTTATAATAAATAATATTTTTGAAGAATCTCTACAATTTCTAAAATTACAACAATCAGCCCGGTGCATTGGATATCGATTTAAGTATTTACCATTCTCTATTTATTAGTCAAATTTTCTTCCAAAGTGACTTTTATTACCCATAATGTTTAATGAACTATTATAGCCAAGTAAATATCAAAATGGTTCATACAAGATCAATACAAATATTCAATGGTGAAATCATCATCTAAATTTGTCCAAATATTAATGTAGTATTGTATCTATACTGATGATAAATTTATATTCTATGTTAAAATTTTATTAACTATTTTAATATATAAAATAATTTATATTTTTTTAATACTTTATTGAATTTAGTGAATAGCATTAACACAATTATAAAAAAGAAACAAATTTCTAAAATCCCCACACATCAAGAGTATTTTCATATTTCAAATCATTACAATAATTTATTTTTACCAATTCCTTCCCCAAATTCTAGAGTATTTAGCTTTCTTAAAAATGATATCCCTTCAAGGCCTATGATACAAGATAATATAGTTTTCTCAATGAGTATGTATAATTATTTACCAAGTCATTTCAATTTTATTTCATAATAAAACACCATTAATGCCCTGGAATCCATTTAAAAAATAAAAAATTCAGTTTCTCAAATAGAAAAAATTATTTTTTAAATTATGTATGAACAATTCTGTACATTCTTCCATGTAAGAACCTGGACCTTTGTTCAGGTATGTTTTTCCGTTTTCTGGAGTTTTTAAGAAAAATGGTTTTCCTGGAATTTTTCAAAGTATACGCCGTGTACTCTGCTCCAGCTCGAAGCCGTGTGCTGGCCATGTCCGGGCCACACACACGGTGTGTAAGGCTGAGGTGGAGGCCAATTATTTCTGAGTATGGAAAAAATTCGAAGTACACGCTGTGTACATTCTTTTTTTTTCATTAAATGGACTGAGGTCGCACCTAACCCCCAAATACATCTTCTTCTCCAGTTTTCAACCGTCAGGGAGCGTCCATACGGCCGGATCTTCGACGGAGTGTTGCCTCGCTGTCCATTCTCCGATTTGAGCATAGTCGATTGCATTGGAATCACAGTGGTGAGTTCTTCCTTCTTCTTGAGACTTGTTTCTTTATTCCTCCTTGTTTTCATGTTATCGTGGGAGGATCGTTTTGTGCGTTTTCTCAGATCTACATTGTTCTAAGGGGAATTTGTTGTCGAGGTTCACGTATATCGATCTCCTAGGATCGAGGTAGGTGGTTTGTGCCTTTCTGTAGAAATTATTTGATTATTTTGTGCAAATTCCACCAATAACCTTGAACGGGGTATTGTGTGTTTTCTGTTTTGCACATGTTTCTTGTCTTCTTTTCATGATTTATTTAGTAGAGGCTATTTCTTGTGATCAGAGTAATTTTTTTGTGCTCAGATTTCTTTTCCATGCTTGTTCTTCCTGTTTGGCGTTTTGCAGTTGCCATGACTAATCGTAGGATAGTGGAACTATTTTTTTATTTTATTGTTGAGAATTAGTGGATAGCCAAGTATTTCTTGAGGTTTACATGGACGATACACACGCATTGAGCATGTTTAGTTACTCAGTACTGTAAGAACATAGAGCAGCTGAAAAAGGGAGAATTGACAGAAGGGCTTCTCCAGAGTGTCTTTTAAATCACGATGCGAGACCAATTGGAAAATTGACGGAAGGTCTTCTGCAGAGAGTCTTTTAATTACGACGGTGGATATATGGGGATTTGATGTTGAGTACTTCCCCAGAGATCCTTTAGCACGATACAAGACTATATGGGGAATTGACGGTGAGTGATTCCCCAGAGATTCTGCTTAATTACGTAGCATAACTAGAGGGGTGAGACTATGTGTGCCTCCTAGAGGGTTGCTTGTATTGAGATGTTGAACCATAGGTTCTAGACTGTGAGAGCTACCCAGAGGGTTACCTATTTTCTTCTTTTTGATGACTGCTATACTTGTTAGAACTGTGGATTGTAGATGTTTGTGCTTTTCTGTTTACTGCTTCTTGTTTTATTACTGCCATGTATTCATTGACTGTTAGGCACAAATCTATGGGTGATTTCCTACTGGGATTGTATCTCACACCCTGTTTGGGCCATGATTTTGGCCCCAAGTAGACTATGTTGCTGCAGGTATAGACAAGGCCAAGCGCCCTTCTACTTCAGGATCTTGACTACACCAGGAGCTGGGGAGCATGGGACCGATCCATGGCTCATGATGCTTAGGAGCTTTATTTTTTTTCTTTTGCACATGGTTTCAGTTGTATTCGAGCACGTTGTTGTGTTTTCTGTTTTCCATAAATACTTTTACCTGCAGCATTAATTTCAACATTGTTATATATCTGCATTGCTTCCGTTGTTTGGTTTCTGTTCTCATGCATGTTGTTTACTACTTCTGCAGTTTATTTTT
The DNA here is from genome assembly GCA_963277665.1 of Viscum album. Lineage (NCBI taxonomy): Eukaryota > Viridiplantae > Streptophyta > Magnoliopsida > Santalales > Viscaceae > Viscum > Viscum album. The sequence goes on from OY728119.1 coordinate 652,873,122, forward strand.
GTTTCTTACCTTGTATACCTTACCGAATGAGGGCATAGTTTCCCCACCGAATCACCAAGGCTCTTGCTGCTAGTCGGCAGCCTCTGGCGTTCGGGGAAATGCGCTTGAGGACATGTGGAAAACTGGGTACGGGGCACCAGTGGAGGGGCTCCAGACTGGGGATGTTACAAAGTGGTATCAGAGGAGTTCTTTTCTCTTGAATTTCTGTTTAGAGACCTTATCTAGGGATAGGATGGATTCGGTACTTGGAATTACGTTGTTCTTGGGATTAGCTAACCCATGTACAGGGAAAAGTCATACTACCTCGTTAATTGCAGTTTTCTGGTTTTGAGATTTTATGGTTGGTATGTTTTCACCTAGAGTGATTCATATGACTTGTGTGGTTGTTGTATTGATATTTAGGTTCTATTTATGTCGCAACCCGATGAGATGAGGGTATTCCATCTCATGCATCATATAGGCACTTGTATAAATCTCATGTCATGAATTATTACCATGCCATATAGGGTGCATTAGCGATTGCATGATTTTGTGATAGACTTTGTGTATATTATGCATGTTGTTTTGATAGTTGTTTAATAGGTTCTCTGATATTGTGTTAGAAAACTGTTTCTTTGTTCCTTTCTTAAAATGAACTCCGAATTATGGTTCTTGAGGTGTTACGGGACCTCACGGATCAGAATTTGGCACCTTTTCCCTTGTTTTAGTGTTTCTGGAATTCGGCGCAGTTTCTGAGATACTGCCATGAAAAACCCAGAATACACTGAGTGTACTTTTTGGATACACGCCATGTAGTTTTCAGGTTGTGTCACTGACCGTGTAAGTAGAACATGGTGTCGTGGGAGTAACTTCGGGAACACATCATGTACCATTGTTACACGTCATGTGAGCTCAGAGGAATGTACACGACCGTGTCACTAACAACACGGGCCGGGGAAGCTCTGGTAGAACACGTTTTGTCCATAGGGAACACGCTGTGTAGTCCTATCCAAGTGTCCGGCTGTGTCACGAACAACACGGACTGGCGTGACCTTCCTTTCCACACACTGTGTTTGTTCGAAACATGCCGTGTAGTCTTTCCCAGGTACCCGGCCGTGTCACGAACAACACGGGATGGTGTCGCCTTCACCAATTCACGTTGTGCTTGTTCGGAGAACACCGTGTAAGGTCCAGCAATGTAGAAGGTCGTGTACTCAACAACACGGACCGCCGAAGACTTGTCTAGTGCACATCGTGGTTGTTTCGAACACGCCGTGTAGTCTCAGGTTGAGTTGGACCGTGTGGGTTAGCCATGTAAGGAGACTCACACAGAGGAATAGTTTCTCGTACACATTGTGTGTGGGGGTCAACAAGTCATGTAGTTTGAAGTGTACACGACTCGCGGGGCATGAGTACATGCACATGTCAGTGGTTTAAGTAGACACGTCGTGTAGTTTTATACACGCCGTGTAGTCGTGTTTTGCAATCTTGTGTGTTTTTCCCCTATTCCTGTTTTGTACTCTTGTGTTCTATGTCCTTGTTTTCTGATCTAATGTGTACTTTTGATCATTCAGAGCTATGCCTCTAAGACGTCCTCCGGTCATACGTCTGTCATCAGGTAGTGATCAGATGCCAGACAGGGCTGATTAGGGACTTCCTGTCGATCCACTAGCCGAGCCAGCCTTGGCACCCGTTGTTGTACCAGTCACAAGCGCAGATGCGTAGTTCATGGAAGGTTTTATGAGGATGATGCAGGCTATCCAGGGAGCACCGCCTACTGCCTCATCTATGGAAGACTTGACGTGGGTCTTTCAGTAGGAGCATCCTCCCACGTTCTCGGGGGAGGGAGGACGTCAGGCCGCAAAGCCATGGATGGAATCCATGCTAACTATATTCGAGCATCTGGAGATGCCTACAGAGAGGCGGGTCAAGCTCTCCACCTACATGATCCGAGACTTCTCCAAGAGCTAGTGGGATGTGATCTCATAGGCGGGTCAGCAACAGGCTATGACTTGGGAAGAGTTCCAGTGCGGGTTTTACGACTACTTTTTCCAGGAGACCCTGAGGGCAGATCGAGCCCTAGAGTTCATGATCTTAGAGCAGGGTACTCTATCTGTCATGGATTATTCCTCTCATTTCATTGAGCTTCAGCGTTTTACACCCCTTCGGTATGAGAGTGGGGTGTTTTTGGTGAGGAAGATTGAGGATAGACTTAGGAGGGAGATTCGCTCACAGGTGAGAATCTTCTAGGTGACTTCCATTACTTCCATCATCAACCATGCACTGATTGCAGAGCACAATTTGAGAGACTCTAGAGATGCATGTCAGGTCGGTTCTGCTTCCAAAGATATCATTCCATTAGATGACAGCATGAAGCGCCATAGGGAGCCAACGCGCGGTGATTCGAGGAAGCGAGACGCATCATCAGGCTGCCAGGTGACATGCTACCAGTGTGGCCAGACAGGGAACACGAGGCCATAGTTCTAGAGAGACCCCGTGGAGAGTCGATCTTGCAGCAAGTTGGGTCACCTTCAACGTTTATTTCAGGTTTTCCCACAAGCAGCAGGTGACCGGGGTTCTTCCATGACTCCTCGTTCAGGAGCAACCCCACCAGTCTCTCACCAGTCAGGGAACATGAGTTCTTCCGGCCGTTCAGGCTGAGGTGGAGGTCGAGGCCATGGTGGTTAGCCACCAGTCCCTCAGGACCAGCATGGAGGTTCAAATCAGAGTGGTCAGTCAGGGGCGCAGGGCCGCGGTGCAGGCCATTCTTTTTTCGTGGAGCATACTTATCATGAGCAGGATCCCGACCCTTCTACTGTTCAAGGTATGATTTTAGTATCCTCAGTTTTATCTTCATCCCTTTTTGATACTGGTGATATGCATAGTTTTATCTCTGTTGCCGTTGTGGAGAGCCTTTGACTCTGCATCTTTTCTTCTGCCGACTCGTTGACACTAGACACACGTTTGGGAACGAGGACATCTAGTGTACGTCAGTGTAGAGAGTTCCCTCTCGAGGTTGCAGGGCATCACTTCTTATGGAATCTCTATGTCATAGAAATGACAGGCTATGATTTCATCCTTGGCATGTACTGGTTGATTCCCTTCCTGGCAGTCGTCGACTGCTATAGCTGCAGAGTCAGTTTCATATCACCAGAAGATGAATCTTTCCTTCATAGAGGCGAATGGGACGTTCGGGCGAGTCGGGCGGGACTCGAGCATCTTGGTCTAGGAGGGGTGATAGCTCAGATTTCTAGTCTTTATCTAGATGACCAAGGGACTCCACATTTGTACTTTCCTCCAGTGGTTGATCGCTTCAGGGATGTCTTTCCAGAAGACTTTTCAGGTTTTCCTCCAGAGCGTGAGGTGTCCTTTTCTGTTGAGCTCGTTCTAGAAGCGGCACCGGTGTCCATTCCTACCTATAGGATGGCCACACCTGAGTTTCAAGAGCTCAAGAAGCAGTTGGAGGAGCTACAGGCTAAGGGTATCATCCGTCCCATTACTTCCCTGTGGGGTTCGCCTGTTTTTTTTTTCGAAGAAGGCAGACGCTACCCTTCAGCTTTGTGTGGATTATCGGAAGCGGAACCATTTGACGGTCAAGAACCGATATCCTTTTCGGCAGATGGATGACCTTTTCGATCATCTTTGAGGATCCTGGGTGTTCTCATAGATCTACTTGAGGTCCAGTTATCATCAGTTGTGCGTTAGACCATCAGATATACCTCCGACATCCTTCAAGAGCAGGTATGGTCTTTACAAGTATACAGTCATGCCGTTCAGTCTCATGAATGCACCTGCAGTTTTCATGGCACTGATGAACCAAGTGTTCCATCCTTACATGGACTCATTCGTCTTGGTCTTCGTGGATGATATATTGGTGTAATCTCACACTCGACACGACCATGCCACCCATCTTGAGATCGTTCTGAGTACACTGAGAGAGCATCAACTTTATACTAAACTATCGAAGTGCAACTTATGGATGGATCAGATTCACTTCTTGGGTCACGTCATCTCAGAGACAGGAGTATCTGTGGACCCAGAGAAAGTGAGAGCTATAGTTTCCCGGGAGCAGCCGAAGAACGTTTTTGAGGTATGGAGATTCCTAGGGCTGGATGGATACTGCCGACACTTCATTCGAGACTTTTCCCATGTATCAGCACATTTGACAGGTCTGACCAAGAAGGGGGCGAAGTTTTTATTGTCTGATTCTTGTGTGTCAGCCTTTTAGGAGCTAAAAGGGAGGTTGACATCAGCACTGATACTAGTCTTGCGAGAGCTAGGAAAGAGCTACACTATTTATTGTGATGCTTCAGGTATCGGGCTGGGAGTTGTGCTTATGCAGGAAGATGGATTCGTTGCGTATGGGTCTCGGTAGTTGAGGCCACATGAGAGGAACTACCCTACACACAATCTGGAGTTGGCAGCTATTGTTCATGCTTGGCGCTGTTGGAGACACTATCTTCTGGGAGATCACTTTGTGGTCTTCACTGACCACAAGAGTCTCAAGTATATCATCACTCAACATGATCTGAATCTGAGGCAGTTCAGGTGGGTTGAGTATCTACAATATTTTGACATCGAACTTGCCTATACGCCGAGAAAGGGAAACGCCGTGGCAGATGCGTTGAGCCGGAGAACTCAGATTTAGGAAGTTCAGGAGGCCAGTAGTGAGTGGCACCTGATGGCTCTGTTCTCTGAGATGCATCTAGAGGTGCATGACAGATGGGGACATACTTTTCTATCTTCTGTAGCTGTTACCTCTACGGTACATGATCGAGTACGGATGAGGTAGCTATCAGACTCAGAAGGCTTAGTCCTGCAGGGGCGTGTGTCATGAGAGGACCCTCTTCCTATATGGACAGTGGGTCAGGATGAGATCTTGTGTTTCCAAGGACGCTTATGGGTGCCAGAAGACATACGCGAGGAGCTGATGCGGGATTTCCATTCCTCAGTTTGGGCAGTTCGTCCTAGCGTCACCAAGATGTATCAGGATATTCATCGCCAGTACTGGTGGCCAGGTATGAAGAAAGATGTTGCTGGTTTTTTCATGAGATGTTCCACTTGTCAGTAGGTGAAAGAAGAGTATCAGCGACCAGAAGGTCTCTTACAATAGTTACTCATTCCGAAGTGGAAGTGGAGCGATGTTGTGATGGACTTCGTGACTGGGTTTCCAAGATCACCTCGAGGGAACGATGCTATTTGGGTTGTCGTTGACAAGCTTACGAAGGTTTCTCACGTCTTTCCGATTAAGGAGACCATTTGTGTCGATGATCTGGGATGAAATTACATCAGGGAGAATGTGCGTCTGCATGGAGTTTTGCACTCTATTGTTTCAGATAGAGATGCACGGTTTACCACTCTGTTCTGGAAAGGACTTTAGAAGGCCTTGGGTACACAGGTACTTTTGAGTACAACATACCATCCCCAGACTGATGGCTAGTCCGAGCACACAATCCAGGTGCTTGAGGATATGCTCTGAGCTTGCATCCTTGACTTTGGAGATTCTTGGGAGAAGCATATTCCTCTGGTGGAGTTAGCCTACAACAACAGTTTCGAGGAGACCATCTGTATGGAACCATACGAGGATTTATACGGTAGGCCATACCGATCACACTTATGATGGCTGGAGGCAGGAGAGGCATCTTTGCTGGGACCTCGTCTTCTTTAGGAGACTTCAAAGCAGATAGAGATGATTCAGAAGAGGATGGCTACAGCACAGTCTCGGCAGAAGTCTTATGCGGATCAGTGGAGACGACCTCTGGAGTTCAAGGTCGGTGATCGGGGTTTCTTACATGTCGTACCTAGGTTGGGACACAAGAGGATTCAGAGATAGGGTAAGCTTTTTCCACGGTAAGTCGCGCCGTTTGAGGTTTTGGAGAGAGTGGGGCCAGTAGCCTAATGGTTTCTGCTACCTCAGAGGTATCGGGTCATGCACGACGTCTTCCACGTCTCTCATCTCTGACGTTACTTTTCAGACCCGTCTCACGTCTTTCAGCCTGATGAAGTGGAGATTGAAGCATATGAATTGTTTGAGTAGCATCCTTTACAGATTGTCGATCATAGTACAAAGGTTCTATGTGGTCGGTCTGTTCCTCTAGCACGAGTGTTATGGAAGCACGAGCGAGTACAGGATGAGACCTTAGAGATGGAGGCCAATGTAAGATCGCAGTGGCCGGAGCTATTCGGGGATCCTTCTTCTCCACCTCGTTAGGGAAATTTGGGGACAAATTTCTTTAAAGCGGGAAGTTTGTATGAACCCATACCTTCGTTCAGGTATGTTTTTCCATTTTCTGGAGTTTTTAAGAAAAATCGTATTCCGGGAATTTTTCAATGTACATGTCATGTACTTTCTGAGTACATGTCGTGTACTCTGTTCCAGCTCGAAGCCGTGTGCTGGTCGTTTGCATGACACACACACGGTGTGTAAGGCTAAGGTGGAGGCCGGTTATTTTGGAGTACGGAAAAAATTTGAATTACACAACATATACTTTCTTTTTATTCATTAAACGGACTGGGGTCGTGCATAACCCCCAAATACATATTCTTCCCCAATTTTTGACCGTCCAGGAGCGTCCGTATGGCCGGATCTTTGACGAAGTCTTGCCTCGCCGTCTGTTCTCCGATTTGAGCACGGTCGATTGCGTTGGAATCGCAACGGTGAGTTCTACCTTCTACTTGAGCCTTGTTTCTTGATTCCTCCTTGTTTTCAAGTTATCGTGGAATGAATATTTTGTGCATTTTCTCATATCTACGTCGTTATAAGGGGAATCTTTCGTCGAGGTTCATGTATATCGATCTCCTAGGATCGAGGTTGGTGGTTTGTGCCTTTCTGTAGAAAGTCTTTGAGTATTTTGGGCAAATTCCACCAATACCCATGAAGAGGGTATTGTGTGTTTTCTGTTTTTCCCTTGTTTCTTGCCTTCTTTTCTTGATTGCTTTAGTAAAGGTTATTGCTTATGATTAGAGTAATTTTTTTTTCTCAGATTGCTTTTCCATGCTTGTTATATCTATTTGGCATTTTCCAGTTTCCATGCCTAGTCGTAGGATAGTGGAACTGTTGTTTTATTTTACTGTTGAGCCTTAGTTTATAGAAAAGTAGTTGTTGAGGTTTACTTGGATGATACACATGCGCTGAGCATGTTTAGTTACTCTGGACTTTGAAAACCTAGCGTAGCAGGCCAAAGGGAGAATTGACGAAAGGGCTTCTCCAGAGTGTCTTTTAAATCACGATGTGAGACCAAGTGGAGAATTAAAGGAAGGGATTTTCCAGAGATACTTTTATTTACGACGCGGGCTATAGGTGGAATTGAAATTGAGTGTTTCCCCAAATATCCTTTAGGACGATGAGAGACTATAGGGGGAATTTATGGTGAGTGCTTCCCTAGAGAGTCTGCTTAATTACGTAGCTGAACCAGAGGGGTGAGACTGTTTGTGCCTCCCATAGGGTTTCTTTTATTTAGAGGTTGGACCATAGGGGCTAGACTATGGGAGCTACCAAGAGGGTTACCTATTTTATTCTTCTTTTTTACTTCTATACGTGTTAGAACTGTGGATTGTAGCTGGTTTCGCTTTTACGTTTACTGCTTATTGTTTTATTACTTCCATGTATTCATTGACTGTTAGGAACAAATATTTAGGTGATTGGATACTGGGATTGTATCTCACAGTCTGTTTAGGCCATGATTTTGGGCCCAAGCAGACTATGTTTCTGCAGGTATAGACAAGGGAAAGAACCCTTCTACTTCAGGATCATGACTGCACCAGGAGCTGGGGAGCATGGGACCGAGCTGTAGCTCGCGATGCTGGGGAGCTTTCTTTGTTTTTCTATTGCACTTGGTTCCAGTTGTATTCCAGGACGTTGTTGTGTTTTCTGTTTTACATAGATACTTGTACCTTCAGCATTATTGTTAACATTGTTATATATCTTCATTGCTTCCACTGTTTGGTGTATGTTGTTTTTCATGTTGTTTACTGCTTCTGCTGTTTATTGTTGTTTCTTACCTTGTATACCTTACGAAATGAGGGCATAGTTTCCCCACCGACTCACCAAGGCCCTCGATGCTAGTCATCAACCTTTGGCGTTTGGGGAAATGCGTGTGAGGTCATGTGGCGAACTGGGTACGGGGCACCAGTGGAGGGGCTCCGGACTCGGGACGTTACATTCCCATCCTTTTGAAAAAACTAAAATTTCTGATTCCTACATTTGGGATACCAACACCATGAAGAAATGTAATTTATTATTCATATAAATTTTATGTTTTTAATAATCGTTATATATTTAACTAAAATATAAGAAATATTTGATATTAAATTGATTCTATAAATGTGATTTATTATTTATGTTTCCTATGTTTCATCCATCAAATAATGTAACATCATTTATGAATATATATGACCTACTATCTCTAGAATGATGATTTTTATTTTCAAATATATATCTTTTATAAATGACTCAATATATAAATATATATATAAAAAATATATATTTTTTATTTCATGATTAAAAAATTTAACACGATGGGGCCATTTTAAATGTAAGTGTACTGAAATGAACGAAAAAAAAATCCCATGAAAAATTAAACTATTTTCACACCTAAATGATTATTTTCCTATAGAATTATTAATAAATATGTATTTTTATTTTAGTTGTTGTTCAACATGATTTTTTTGTAGGGAATATAAAATATTATTGTATTATTTTAAATTCAATCTTATTATAAATTATTTTAGATGAACTTCAATTAATGTCGAACATGAGGTAAGAGTTTATCTTCTATTGATGTCTTCTCTATGTCATATGCTCAATTATTCCCCTATTTTCTTATATGAGGTGTATATACAATCATTTTTTCATGAAATATCATTAATATTATTTTTTAGGATAATAATTTTTTTCATAAATTTATTCATTCATGGTTCTGATGATATTACTATTTGCAATATGGAAAGAGATTTATGTTCAAATATCATTGTTTACTGATATTGTATATTATTATGTTTCCGATGATGAAATTTCTTGATCAGTCTATTAAGAACCTCAATTATTTTCATACAACAATATTATTTATTGATATATTTTTTTTCATTTACCGAACATTATTCACTCATAAGATAGAAAGAACATTTTTTTTTCAAAAATGGCAATATTTCCCTCTCCGATCAATTTTTTTCATCTATGTACTAGTTTTTTAAAATTGATTCGAAGAAATTTTTTAGTATCACAATATGATTTTTATGTGGTTTTTAATTATGATTTATTTTTAAGAAAATGATATAAAAGGAATACTTTTTTTTCAGAAAGAAATACGTTGGAATTTGTACCAATAAAGAAAATGTTATATGTTTTCATATAAAATAAATGAACAAAATTATCTTCTATCGGACCAATCAATGAGTCAAAACTACAATTACATGTTTAAATGGATATATAAAAAAATTTACATTAGTTTTTATATTATTTTAATATTTTAATGTGTTATTTACAAATTAAAATAGTATTTCCCTTAAGATATATTACCCACATATTTTAATAGAACATTTTATCTATGAAAAATTCCTTTTATATTACATACGATTTACTAGAGATATAATCCAATAATAGGATATTTCTTCTTTGTAAAGATATTTTATAGTTATGGGGATGTGATATCTATGAAACCTAATTCCTTTCCCACAAGTTACGTTATTATGACTATTTTTATATAGTGACATATATATTAAATGATTGATGGTTATATTTTTTGTATTTCAAAAAATATATATATATATATCTCATACACATTAGGAAATTATTAATTTTTTTTATCTCAATTGGTACATGAATCAAAATCCTAAAATATGGTTAATGGGATTATATACCAAGACCAAATGATGGTACATAAGGGGTTATCCCAATCCTGAAATATTCTATTTGGGATGTAGTACCATGCCCATAAGTGGGTATATGAGATGTTATCCCAAGTCAAATAATAGGATCCATGAGAGGTAATTCCAAGAATAAAATAGGTTACATGGGAGGTTATATATAACCACCTATGTATTCATTGAATAAATAATTTTTATTACTATTAATTAGATAGTTATATTTTTTTTAAAAAAAATTTAAATTTTTAAATCAAAAAGTAAATTGTATTAAATATACTCATTTTCAATAATTTTTTATTATAAATTTTTATATCTAAAATATTGAGTTTTAATTTGATAAAATTAAATTTAATTTTTTAAATAATCATATTGAAATAATCATAATGTAAAATATTTGTATTTTTCAAAAACAAATATTGATTTCTGGGTGAATGGTGAAAAATACCGATTTTTGAAAATTTCATTTATTCCAAAGAAATTATGATATTTAAAACTATATATATATTTTCAATAACATTTTTTGTAAAATAATTATTCATTAATTATATTAAATAAACATAATTTTCTCTAAATAAACTTCATTTTTATATGTTTGTATAAGTTTATTTTTGGTTTTAATATATGATTGTTTAAGAATGTTGTTTTAATGTTCATAATTTCTTTCAATTTTAATTAAATAAAACATCTCCAAATGATTTATTATTTAAAATTATTATATATAATAAATTTAAATATGAATTAAATAAATTCTTATAATGTTAATTACTAGTCATATAGTCAACATGAAATTATAATTTCCTTGAAAAAGTATACATCATGAGAACCCAATTTTTCATTAGTTATGAATGTTAAATATGGAAATAAATTTATCCAATACTATTTATCGAAATTTCAAAATTGGATAAAATAATTTGAATAATAATATATATTATTATATAATCAATTGAACGTAAATTTTTTATATTCCACTATGAAAATAGTAAAAAATTCATTGTTAAGGAAAAAATAGTTTTACTAAGGGTTTACTGTAAGTATAATGGATTAAATGACCAAAATGTTTTATTAAAACATTTTGTATTAATATATTGATACCCTATACTAGATAATTAATTAGAATGGTTACTTTTTAGGTTTTTTTTACTTGTAAAAAATGCACGTATAGTTATTTATTTTAAATAATTACAATTGTAAAACTAATCGCACTAATAAAAGGTCACCCAAAATACACTACTATTAACCCATTAACATTACATTATCTAAGAAAATATATTTCAAAATTCATTATATAATTCCCACCCACATTCAAGATACCCTTTTTATCATAAATTAATCCCATTAAGGATTTGTGTGCTAACATATAGAGGATGATTAAAGATCATGTATCATACATTATAAAGTATCTTAATTTTATATCATCTTAGGACTACATCAGATATTATTAAATTATTACGATATAAAAATAAAGTATTATAAAATATAAATATATTTTATTAAATTAATGTGGTAACAAAATATTGTCTGCTCCACTGTCAATTGGGAAATTAAATAGCCATTCATCTGTTCAGAGGAATACCACCTCACGAACTGATGTGATTATGTTTTCATCATTTCCTATAATTAAATGAAATAATAATGTATATAACATATATAGATCATATATTTAACACAATAATACCAATAATTTTTTATAGGAATTATTATTTCATTCATTTTATTTTGAGTGATATATAATATTGTCCCTCATGTATTTGGAAAACTACAACCTCATGATTAGATGTGATTCATTCTCCATTAACTCTCTCTATTGAATGTAATAAGGGTAAATTTAATGAAGATATGTGACATAATTATGATATTAAATTCATATATATCATTATATAAATATAATATAATATTTTATATCTTACATTTCCAGTCACTGAAAATCAATAACATCGTTCTTGTGTGGTTATGGAAAACCTCTTCCATAGAGTGATGATATCATTTTTAGTAACCACATAACAAAAAGGATATATATTATTTTATTAAAATCAATAAAATACTATTTATGATATTTTGATTATTTTTTAATGATTAATTATTTTTTATCATATTTCCACATGTGTATGTATGATATATATTGTATCTAATTATTACATTAGGTCATTTTTCATAAGCACAATTCAAGCATGTTTTTAAAAGAATAATTGATGTATAAAAAGTAAAACCAATTAATTATTACTATTATTGATATGTCTAAATAATATCCTATTTGACCATATTCATCCTAATAATTTCATTTTTTATAGATAAGACTAATATATTCATATCATCCGACAAAAAAAAATTAATTAAGTAATTTTATATGAACAAGAAATGAGTGACGCAAAAGTGATAATAAAATAAAAAAATTTATTAATTAATTTTTTAACATATTTTTCTTATTTTGTATGCTAAATAATGTTTATGGTGGTTTAGACTATTTATAAAGGATATTATATAAATTTATTTTATTAAGAAATATTTTACTGTTATGAACCAATATTATTTAATGTGGTGTATATACTACCCCATTGACATGTAATATAATTATTTATTATATAATATTTATATTTAAACAATGAATAAATGGTTTTCCTTAGTTGTGAGAAGTAATTAAATACTTCCAAGGAGGCAAGGAACATTATTTTTAAAATAAAATATTTTAAAATTCCCTTTTTACTATTTTTAATCTATGTAGATGCTATCTCAAAAATATTTTTATTAATGTACTTATAAATAAATAAATGTTTCATATAGTAAATTTTGTTCTTTATTTGAATGATTTTTAAAATAATATTTAATCATTTTTATGGAATATTTTCCCTTATAGGAAAATGCATTATTCTATTTTAACATATACAATGTCAATGAATGATCATGCCACCATAACTGTTATATGAATTTATTGTTTCCATTGAAAAAATTCATGTTTTATATAAATAATATCCATATTACTATTTGTTTAACTTTTTATTGATATCTAGTCATCAAATAGAGTAGATAATTCAATACCCAAACATTATTTCTTATGGATGAATATAATTATTTATAAATGTATTATTTAAATTTGAAATATTTTATGGGATATTATTATATTACATCTCTAGGAAATTATTTACTATGATGCATAATTCTTTTATTAGATAACTATTGGTGGTTTCATGATAAAAATTTATGGGTTTTTATGGTATGAACTGAGGATGGATGTTCACATTAGAAACCAAGGTTTCGTGGGTCCATGATTTCCCCCCAATGCATTTGGTATTGAATTCAATTCTATGGTTACTCCATTTGAAACAGTGATATGGAAAATGATTTCTAAGGATATAATTTCATTTTATTTAGTCTTTTCATGTGTTTTTATAGTAATCATATTATTTTAAAAATTCCAATTAATGAGATTAATTTAAAAATAATAATTTACTAAATCATAAAGACGAATTTTAAAATATTGTCAAGATGTTTTTATGAATTATTCTTGATTTCGTATTAATTATATTACTAAAAACATTCATAAAATAATTTTATATCAAGGGTATAAAAATGATTATGCAAAGCCAAAAAAATTACTTTTCAATTGAAATTATATATATATATATATAGACTATGGGGTTTAAATATATTATTTTATGTCTCTTATTGATATTTTATACTCATAAAACATATAATTTTTTTTTTAATTATTTTTATTATTTTTAAGGGAATGGATAAAATCCATGATGAATTTGTTGATGATCATTCATGAAATGAAATAATATTTTATTTTGAAATATTTATATTGCTGGGAAATTAATTCTTACTAGAAGTGTCTAGTATGTGTATATAAGGTTTTGTTATGTAACTGTTATGAAATAACTCTCCATAACTCAATACCTAAATTAATATTTGGGATATAAGAAATTCATTGTATAGTTTATAGTCCCTGGAATATGTTATGTTTATAGTGAGGACCTTAAACATTTTCTCATACCAACATTAAGAAAAGTTTGAATAATATGAAAACACAAATATCATGACATGAAAAAATTTACATTATTATTAAGTTGAAATTATAAATAATTTGAATATTATGATTATTATTTTTCACAAATTTTTGTGTGTTTATAATGGGTTTTCATAAAAGAAATTATGAATTTGTAGTGGGAAAAAGCTGATTGGAAAATATCAATCAAATCTATATACTATTATGATCGGACATGGAATAGATTTATTTTTTTGTGGTGATGGATTGATTTAATTAAGCTATAATTCATTTTGGAAACATTGTTATAGTGTATAAATATTTAAAATAGAGGTACATATTTATTTTTGAGGATTATATGAGAAAAAACCTTCCCGTAATAAGTGTATCTTATAGTATAGAGGTATTTTAGTGATGGATTAATACCCCTGAGAAGGTATTTATGTCATGGGTTTTTATAACCTTAAAATGTAACCCTATATATTTCTCATTTTTAAGAAGAATAAAATCATGGGTAGTATTCGGTTATGAATACCTATGATAGAGATGATTATGATTTTATGGAATTAGAAACATTTAAGATTCAATTATTCGAGAAATAATTTTCTATAGTTTTATGACTCATGGTGCAGAAACTATTCATGAAGACTATGAAAAATTAATAATATTATATATTTATGTATGAACTAAATTCATTATAATTTTAAATTTATCTACATTATTGAATATAGGATCATGAACATAGTATTAATATATTTTAATTATAATTGGATCAATACTATTTAATGCAATTGGATTATAATGACTTCAATATCTATGAGAAAATTGATCAATGTGTTGAGATAGTAGAAATTATTTTTTTGATTATCTAGTATTATATGGAAAAAATATGAAAATGTGATCTTAGTGGATGGAAAAGAGGAATAATTTATCAAAAAATTATAAAGTCAATAAAATCAAGTTCAAATCTTGCATTACGTGTGGTAAAATCCACCATAGTGCATTTCATATGAAGATTAGGATGTGAATTGAATGTGGTATTTTTCTATTATTGATCATAAATAAAATAAAAATTATAATCCATGTAATGAAAAGTAAATAGAATTTTTTTAATTACAATGAGTTAAAGAATTATGAAAAATTCTTTCCAAATTAGGTTACTATAGGTGGAAATAAACAAGATAGAAAGAAACATTGTGCGGATAAATCATTTTCTACTATATTATTTGATGCTGGTCCATCAGGTGAATTTCTTAGTGGTATGTTACTGGTTTATTGGAATTAAAAAATTATCTATTTCATTTTAGATCATAATATTTATTAATTTAAGAGAAAATTCCTTTTAAAAAGTTAATATCACGACATAAGAAACAGATTACGTGTTTTTTGAAAAATTCAGGTGTATATATTTTAGAAACTATGTTTTATAAGAATATACACATTCTTATTCATGTAAAAATATTTCCAATAAATCATTTAGAACTACCCTTAATAAATTTTGATTTCATTTTAGGTCTGAAATGGAATAAATTGTATCATTCTATGATATAATTAACAAGAAATAGTGTTTTATTCAACATTTTCATACCATTTACATCCTATCATGATGCCTTGAAATGTTGTAGTGATGGCATGGAATTTTACTTATCTTATATTATTTAAATAAAATAAATTATTTAAATATTTTATGTTCTTGTAGTGAATCAATACATAGAAATATTTTATAAGTACATTCCAAGGGTTATTCATGATTGGGAGGATGAATATACTTTTGACTTAGTAGATAATTATAAAACTATTTCAAAACCCCAAAAAATAGTCCACGTGTTACTTAGAGAATTAAAATATTGATTTAAATAAATTATATATAAAAGATTAAGTTACTCTAGAAATTCTCCATGGGGTGATCCTAATTTTATTTTAAAAATGAATTATGGGTCTGAGGGATTTTTCATTTATTATAGATCATTAAATAAAATAATTTTTGAAAACATGTATTATTTTACTCATGTTGATGAATTCATCGATAAAATATTGGGAGCATAGTTTTTTTCAATATTTTATATAGGGTCTAGTCACAACTAGATGAAGGTTATGTATGATTAAATTACGAAGAAAATGTTTCGGAATAATTTCAGGTATTATGATTTTATTGTTATTCCCATTGGGTTTTTTAATGCACATGTTTTTAAAGAATTTTTGAATTGTGTTATAAATTAGTAATTAGATATTTTTTTATTTTTTTTATGATGATATTTGTATATAATTTATTATTTAGGTGGAACATACCAAACAAAAAATGATTTTTTTCAGTACTCATATAAATGAAACTATATGGAAAATTTAGTATGATCAAAATTAAAATATAATTATATTTTTATGTATGACATATATGTTATTTAACTGTAGTTGTGTTTTGTGAATCAATTTAATTATGAGTTATGAATTCTGAATAAAACAAGTTGTTATTCTGATTTTATATAACAGTATTAAAAACCTTCATAATAGTGAAATACAATTTATGATATCTAAATAACTATTGAAAATAATAAATATAATAGTTTGGTATGATGGTCAACTAATAATTGATCATCAAATATGTTGCTTATGTGTAGTGTTTCTGGTACATAATAGTGAAAGTAAACATAATAAATTATAGGAAGTGTGTAAACATATAAATTTATGGAGTTATTATTCATATGAGGAACTATAATTTATATAAAAAATTATCTAATAATTATATATGGTTATCATATAAAATTTTAGAGAATATATAATTTATTATGAAATATAATTTAGATTTAATTAAATTAGATTTATTATAAAATATGCATTAGTGAAATATTATATTGTTTTTAATGAAAATAAATTGAAAATGATAATATTATTTATAATATAAATTATGGAAATTAGTTTCAATAATGATTTAAAATGATATCCTATTATCATGGGTATTAAAATTGATTTCAATACGAATTTTTAGGGGGTCACTCAGAAATATAAAAATTGAAATATTTTCTTCTTCGATATGTTATTTAGAGTGTAGATCATTTCCAATATGTGAATAAGTGTGGGAGAAAACATGATAAATTGCTATTATTTTCTATGAGTATTTATGAGTTTTTTAGAAGCATATATTGGAAACTAAATAAAATCCCTAACTTTATGGTGATTTGTTATTGGATAGTGTTTTTTGTGTTATTTAACTAAAATAATATAAAATCATTCCCACCCAACATAATTGTTAAATTTGGGAAAATTTATTTTATACATAGAATATTTATACTCAGTTGTACCTTATAAGTTGTAAAATCCTTATTTTTTTATTGGATTATAAAACATCAATGATGAGTTTTTTATTTGATTTTCTCATAAAAAATATATGGACGGAAATATTGTAACCTAGGAGTTGATGTTTAATGCTTTTATAAATTATGGGAAGTCGTTAAATGTTTTTATGGAGGTTTCAAGGATCGCTTCAACCCCATTCAAAGACATTAACAATTATATTTGATATATATGGGTGGTATGTTCTATAGACTTTATCATATTCCAAAATTATATAATCATCGTATTTAATATATTAACATGAAAACCAATAAGGTAATTAATATGATTTTTTATTTGAATATAATTTATGTTAAATAATTAGGTTTTAATAGAAACTTTTCACACTAAAAATTGAAGAGGTTGAACTTATCTAAACCCATTAAAATGGGTTAAAAATTACTTTACTCCACCACATTCTAATATTTATTGCATATTGTGATAAGATATTTTATTAGTATCAAATATATTTATGTTTTCCACTAACATTTTTTATTTATTATTAATGTTATATTATATTTTATAGTTACTATTTTCATATTAGAATGTTATTTTAAAATATTCAAGTTATTCTGGAAGGTTTATCATAATGATTACATTTATTAGAGGAAAATTTATAATAATAGATGAATTCATATATTTTATCTATAAAATTATTCTTATTTAAAGAAAATTATGGATACCTATAATTTTTCCCTAGTAATATATTGGTTTGATAGAGTATTTACTGGATTTAAACATGTTAACAATGTTCTTGTGATGTATCTAAAATTAATGAAGAATTTTGAGTATGATGTTTTTGATAGAAATATAATCCAAGTATCCAAATTATATAAAGATATAACCAATGTTGTATTACATGTTCACTTAAAAATAAGTCAATTAATAAATTCATAAAATTTATAATATAAACCCAATAATAAAGGATTAAATAAAAAAATAAAGAGGGAGAATTTCTATGATAAATACATGTTTGTAATTAATAATTTATTAATTATAATTCTCTATGATTGTATTATATTGTGGGAAACATTTGGGACTCTAGTGAAATCCTAGACTAAACTACTATTAATAAAAAACTACTATAAAAACATCATCGTAGGTTTTAAAATTACATAATATCCTCTAAATATTAATATAAAAAATAAAATTTACTCAATTATATAAAATCTATTATAATTTTATAGTAATGAGTAAAAATTATACTTTTAAAAATATTGATAAAAATTATAAATTTATTACCATTAACATAATAAAATAAAATAAATTCATAAAATAAGAATATTATCTCTATATCAACTCTAAAAATGATAAGATTGATGATGAGGAACATGATTAAATCATGTCTATTATTTAAATTAAAATCCAAATTTTTATTTTAAATTAATAGGGGGAAAATACTTTTGATTTTTTTTATGTTTATTTGTTTTGGAAATTTTTTAGATTACTATGAAATGAATATAACTTATAGAAAAATTGAAATTGATTATAATACATAATTACAATATTAATGATCCACTATAAATCAATTTTTTTAAATTAAATTAATAAAATGGATGGATGTATACAAAATGAATTTTTTAGGGAAATGAGTTGTATTTTTATTAATGATTTTCAAGAGAATATAATTTGTTCGACAGATTTAGAAAACAATTCATATTTTTAGAAGCATTAAAAATTTCATCATATTTCATTTGATAAATATATATCAATTTACAGATATGTTATAAATTATTGAACTAGTGGAAATAAAAATGTATTTTGGGAACTAACATAGAAATTAACAATGAAGTTGTTATTAGTCATTATATAAAACTGAATGTCAGTACTAAAAAATAGAATAAATAATTTCTCAATCATAAAAAAAGATTTTATGCTTTAATGAAACATAATTGAATATGTTAATGAAATCAAAATTTTAATTTTTTTTTATTTAATATAATTTTTAATTAATTATAATTTTATGATTCATACATAAGAAATAAATTCATTGGGACATATTTTATGTTTTCTTATGATGATATTATATTGGGATGTTGATACAATCCCTTAAAAATCTAAAAAACTATATATGGAATATTTTAATGAAAAAAAAAATTCAGGGAAATCAAAAATATATAAGGAAAAAAATTATAAAATCATACTCTTAAGCAACCAATGATTAATTATAGGAGTGAGTTTATAAAAAATATAAAATATTTAATATTTATCACAGATAATTAAATTGATTTAAAAATTAATTTTCAGCAGATTTAGGCCTCAAATTAAATTATTGGAAAAATAAGGTTATGAAGGGATACCATTAAAAAAAGATTATATCAAAAAAAAATTCATTCCTCAATGAAATATTGACCCCTTGTGTAAGGATAATGTTGATAAATATTTTTGAGTAAAATATGATGATATTTATTCCTTTTAGAGTATAATGTAGTTTGAAAAAATAAGGATTTAGTGTTATGTTTGATGTGTTGGATTATTTTAGAATAATAAATATTTTATTTTCTATAATGTCTATTTAAAAGAAAAGGAAAACTAGAAAAATGAGATAGAAAATATAATAATGTTCACAATACTATATATTATAAATAAATCTATGATTTTAAAAATAAAAGATAATTTTTTTTGATTATTTATTTATTTATGATATATTAATTTAGTCTATATATGAAATTACTGATTATTGTCATATAGTATTTGAATAAGTAAAATCGTTTTATAATGACATAATATCATCAATGTTGAAGAAATAAACTGAATTAGATAATAAGAAAATAATGGGAGGAGTGTTTGAAAATATGTATGACACTACCTCTCCTAGTAATATTTTAATGTATGAATATAAAAATGGATTTTAAGTTAAATTTACCGAAAATAAGTAATTTTTTTAATTCTGAAAAGGTCATGCAATGAGTTATTTTAATGAAAATATATAATTAATGTATAAAACTAATCATCAATAAATAAGATAATTTGATTGTGAATGAATGAAATTAATTGGTATTTTTTAAGACAAATAGAAATAAGACAGAAATGTCAAAACGAAATATTATGGGTAGTTTTGTTATAAGTGTAAACATTTTTATCATAGAGATATTGATTTTATTAGTTTTAAACCTACATAATTAAAAAAGATAAATAACAGTAAAATCAATTAATTATTACCAATATATTATTATTGTAAATAATCTTATAAAAAAATAATGAACAATAGAATGAAAAGAGAATTGGATGACATTTTTTTATAATGAAATAAATGATTATTTATTAATGAATAAAAATAATGAACTGTTACCAAAATGAAACAATTTTTGGTTTGAATAAATATTTTAATCTATATCACTATTTTTAAGATAGAATATGTATCCCAATAAATTTTATTACTCATATTGGTTATTAGGATGTGGATGAAGATAATGAAATCAATGTGAAATAAAGATGAACAAAAATATTAAAATATAAAATTTATAAATTTATATGATTAATATATAAAAATGTAAATAAAATTTTATTGAAAAAGAGTATTAATTAAGAAAATTGAATAATATTATCCTTTTTAGGACACATTTACTTTCTTTGAATGATCTAACTTTATTGATAGAAGTTGGTTTAACGTTTCCATTTATCTAATTTTCATAAAATGTGAGAATCCCATGATGGTGCTAAAATATATTAAAAAATATATATTTAAATTTCCTTATGGATTATTCATTTAGAATATACTTTTTTTAAAAAAATCATAAATAATACCATATGTTATAACACATTATTTCATAGAAAATATAATTTTAAGGAGTATTATTTTCCCTTAATTTTTATTTTGAGTTCATTAAAAAATATTTGAGTAAATTATTAGAAATATTGAGGGAATTTATGTTGAATATATATGAAAATATAAACATTTCAGTGGGATATGATAACATTAATGAAAAAGTTTCTACTTCAGATGGACCTTAATGAACAACATTTGGTAATAGTTAATTACTCATGAATCAAACACTTTTTTATCAATTAGGCAATGAGAATACAATTTACTATATCTTCGTCATATGTTTTACTAGATTTTATATCAACAAAAATATGTAAGATATTTTTATTTTTATTACATTATTTAAATTGATATTAAATAAAACATAAATTTTCATCATGTCTATAGTGTTAAATAATCCCCTGCTATTATTTTATAATTATATTTCATATCCTCTAAATTATTGAATTTAAGGGAAGAATATTATGTTTGTTGAACGAAATATAACATTTTAATCATGAAAATATAGAATTTAATCATATAAATAATAAAAAAGTTTGTACAGGCATAATTTAAAGAATATTTAGTCTAATAACGAACTGGTATGGGAAAAAAATAGAATGGTGTGGTAAATGATTAATTATTAATTAAAGATATAAAATAAAACACTGATTTTCAATTTTCCTTTTCTTGTAGGATAAAATTATTGTTTTTTAATTTTTTTCAATAAATATATTTACTAATAAAAAATAATATAATTTTTCATTTAATATATAAAATCATTACATTGAATCAGTTGAATTTTGAATGCAATGGCATGATGTAGAAATGTACCAATTAGTAACCATATAGTGTTAAATGTCCAAAGTCAATGACAATTGTTTGAGGATAATTATATAATAAAAAATTAATATGATAGTTTTTAGAGTATAATAATGATTTTGAAATATCAATCGATAATGAAAATATTTTTCATTTTTTAGATTTTATTCAATGGATTATTATTGAAGAATAAAGGATAATAAAGTTCTCTAAGTGATATGTTATTTTTGAACTAATTATGTATGATTATAATAGTACTAAAATAATATATTTATGTGTAATTTAAAATATATATAATTGTTCTAGATTTTAATAATCCCTTAAATGGTGATTTATAAATTCATGAAACTATGTACGATTTATTTGATGTTGTATAAGAGTTGTCAAAACATTATTAATTGATAAATATTGGTTACACTATATATAACCACAATATTTTACTATATATATTTTTCCTTCAAAACCTTATTATGTTAATTATATTTTCCCTCATTAAGATCAATATAATATTACACTGTGATATTTTAAAATAATAGAAATTAATTTTACTACTATAATATAGCCGTCAAATTATCGAGTACAAAAGAAAGGAATCATATTAAAAATTCTATAAAATTTAAGGAAACAAATTGAGTTGAGTAGTTGAAATATCCATTGTAATTATAATTTTTCATTATATTTAAATGGAGGTAGATTCAATAGCTTTTTTCCTAGAACCATCAGTACAATAATTTGAAAAATTGTGATTTGATAAAATATTAAAGTGAAAAAAGTTAAACACTCAAAACATTTCTAGGAGATTCATTTCTAGTGAAATAACTTCTTATAATTGTGACCAAAGATTAAATTATGATTATATCATACATGATTATCATGTGGGAATATATAACTATATATTCTGATGATATAAAAATAGGATTATTTATTTAATAATTTATTTATGACATGTATGTTACACATTTCTCATTTTTACTTTTAATGAAAAATAATGTTTAATTACTAATGCAACGAAATCATTTATGATATCGTTGTATTCTTAATAATGTAATTTTTATAAAATATTATTTTTACACACATTAAATAATGAGATAAAATATGTTATAAATCTATGATATTAATAGTATAAAACTAATATAATTATTAAAAGATAAAAAATATAAGTATGCACTTATTTTTTTATAAATAATTTTTTTCCTATCATAAAACATATCTTAATAATTTAATATTATCATTTAAAATTTTAAATTTTAAATTTATACCTTTTTCAATTTCAATTTATTTTATAATTTACAATAACAATTATTACCTTCGAATATTTTTTGAGTATTTTCTGAAATAAATAATTTTTATGTGAATTCAGAATAATAATGTTTTTGTAATCAAATTCATCATTTATAACACTATTAAGAAGTTAGTATATCAAAAAATACTTATAAAACAATTTTCAATGTAATAAAATTTTATTTTTTATTTTAAATTATGTATTTAATAAAAAAAATATTTTGAAATATGCATGTTTAACATTTTAAAAAATAAGCAATATATTTCTATTAAAAACTAGTTTTATTATTTCAGATTAATTTTTCATATATCCAAATGATTTTTTTATTCATTTTAGCATCATATAACTCTCATTAGGTTAATATTAAACCAATTAGGATCATTTAAATTATAGAAAATTATAATAGTTTATTAAACTTAACACATAATGTTAAAATTTCAGTTTTTTAAAAAATTAGGTTTTTACGCATTACAGGCGCTAATGGTAAAATTATATTTTTATAGAGAAAAAAATATTATTGATAAAATTTATATCATGTTTGGAATCATTATTTAAATATTATTGAATAAGGACCACTTTATTATTATACAATCGATGTAAATTATTTATGTTAAAATAAATTACCTCTATAAATACCGTAAATGGTAAAATTGAAAATTATAATTTTAAAATACATAAAAATGTGATTAAAATATGTTTTAAAATTAATATTTTGTGGATTATATAAATATCATTAATATACACCCTATTATTTTACAATAAGGCTCAATATTCCTTGTCAATCGTGATACCTTTTAATATATAAAATTATATTTAAAAAATGTTATTCCCTTCATTTATAAAAGGAGTTCATCCACACTTAATTTCTCCACTCATTCTAAAAACATATATTAAACAAATATGCATCTACTAAATATTATAATAATATCCTAAAAACAATTTTTATTATAATATAGGAAACTAGAGATCCTTAATAGTTACCCAAGGGAGAATATCTAAATAGTGAGGTAATGATATCTATAGGGAACCATTAATTGGTTTCTCCATCTAATGACTAAAACATATACTATATGTTAATGTATAAAATCATCAATATTGATCATATGATTAAATCCTATTATAAAAATGGAATATCCATTTGAAATCATTGTCAATCAATATTGGGAAATGAAAATAATACATCGTGTGTATGTTCATACAAGCCCCTCCACGAACAATGTATATTATTTTATGTCGGTACATTGTATGGATTTTTATAAATTTCTAGTTATGTTATATTAGAATTCTATTTATATAATTAATATTATTTTTAATGTGTGTTTCTAATTGAAATGTAAGAGTGAGGTTTTATGATATATATTAAAATTTATTTTAATATTGATTTTTATAACACAAAGCAGAGATCTTCTATTTCAAATATATAATTAATTTAATTAATTTCTACGTAGATGAATACCTAATTTGATAATTAATTCATAGATATAGATTTATACTATATAGAAGTAACAGTTTGGATTTACTTCATTGTTTTTGGAGCATTTGAGGATATTATCACTCTATGAGTGATCCACACATGCTCCATTCATCTTTAATAAACACCAAGGGATTGAGGGGTTCTAGTGCGTTGACTAAAATATCCTTCATTAATTTTTTCAATTGATCAAGTAATGCCCCGACCCCAGAAGCCCAGAGTCCGTGCATTATTACGCATCATTGGAATGATCACAATAGTTAAAGTGTCAAAAGTCTGATTAGTTTTGTATCCTTGGAGGTGCTAGCTACATTCATAAGTTTTACATTACATCATTAAATGGAAAACTAAAACAACATTGTTTCCATAGATAACACTGACATCCCATAGAATATCCCTAAATGTCAGTCAGTATATACTTCTTCACATACTAGGAATAATAAAACATAGAAAAGGGTGAGCTCAGATGATTAGTAAGGATAACTATATAGTATAAACATTCATAAATAAGCATAAATATTTAAAACAATGTATAAGACTAAAACGAAAGCAATTTAAAGATGAACTTTAACAAAATATGGCAAAGATAAAATCAAATAATTCCATTTAATTATTCACATAGATATTCTAAATTTATAATAATCACATACAATATCAATATCCACTTTCATAATGATGGAATGCATAATTCTAGTGTTTCATGACCTCATAGTCAAGGCCTTGTGTCAAAACTACAAATAAGATTTTACCAAGGCCTTGTGCCAAGACACAAGTTTGTCCAATGAAACCTACTGATTCATCGAGGAGCTATAATGGGCTCCACCCATCAAATACTAACTCCAATTCATTCCTCATGTAAAATGTTTGAAACATGACATAAACATTCATATTAAAACTAGCATAAGAAATTTCAATAATTTATCCACAAACCATGAATTGTATGAAAATAGCACAACCACAGTCAAACATAATTCATTCAATACAATATGGGAGATTTTATTATAACTGATTAACCTCAATAGAGAATAATTAAGGATATTGACATAGATGAAAATAATCATCAAAACTATTTGATAAAAATATCCCCCTCTTAATGAAAACATTTTAAAGTCACAATATTTATCAAGAAGACATATAAAATAGATTTTTAAATGAAACTGTCCCATACCACTTTGAATCTTTTAAAAGGATTTATAATTTTAAACCTTAAATGTCCATATAAAGAAATCCTTAAAACCATTTTTAAAACATGGACATTAATGAGAATGATTTAGAATAATTAATCATTAAAACATTTAAAATGATATTTTAGATAGAGTTCCTGACCAAAAGAGAGACACATGAAAACAAATAATTGAGGTAAAAAAACATTATAATATCATGATAATAAAGGGATTAATGATATACTATGTAAAAGTACATTATATACATCATATAAAAGTGAATTGGTATATAACAACAAATATGTCACAATGGAATGTAAATGGGATGAGTTCCATTATGAAGACTGTATCCTTAGGTTAAGGATAAATCAATGAAATAATTATGTGTGAGAAATATAAATACACTAATTATCATTGGATATTCAGTGTAAATAATTCATGGGACATTCACACATATTCTTGTAAAAACAGCACCAATGACTTGGATGTTTATCTCAATGAAGAGGAATTGAGTTAAAATTACTCTTATCAAGATTATATAGATGACTTGAGAATTACACAATGGATTGATTACATGTATCAAAAGTATATCCATGAAAATAGGACTGGAAATTACTACATATGTAACTAAATAGTGATTTCACAGATAATTTTGGGGTAATGTAATCAATGAAGTTTGCATAAAACCGAATGAGTGGAAATTGAAATTCTAAATTCCCTTATCGGTTTTCAAACTTACAAAACATACACCCCATGAAATAATGACAAAAAAATGATGATGTGAATACCTATAAATTAATGAAAATTACACAAGCATAAAAATCAGGGGTAGTACGTACACCCTACAAAAGGTAGTAGTTGTAAATATAGCATGAATATCACGGGAATAAAAGTGAGATGAAAACCCCTTACTTCGTTGTAATCAATCGAGTCATATGGCCAAAAGTTAATAACAAACAAATTAATCACAGAATACCAAGAATATAAATATAATCATGATAATATATATCAAATTACAGCACACAATACACCACATTTAATAAATAAGTGGCGAACAATGGAAATCTAACAGAATTAAAAGTGAGATAAGAAACCCATTTGTAATTTTACTTAGACGTGGGTAGGTTTACCTATTATATAATGGTGAAATAATTGTTATTAAATTATACAAGAATCATATAAATTAATATGATATCATATATGATCTTTTAACATTGCTTTGTTAACAATATCTTAGTATTATCGTCGTTTCAGGTGTTAACAGATTTTTTTTCCTTTATATTATTTGTTATGTGAGTCATATTTTTTATGGATGGGATGTATATTATTCATATGCAGAATTATATCAAGTATCTAAATATTATTTTTAATCATGAAATGAAAATTAGTCTTGAATGGATACGAAGGGAAATGAATCTCATCACGTTCGTGGATACGGTAATCCGTACGTACGCACGAGCGACAATATCATTATTAAAATAATTTATAATTGGATGTTATATCATATATAAAAATAATTATCATATTATATTTATTATTTAAATAAATTACACATCATTATTATACCCATCGAAATAATAATGTATTGAATAACAATTTCACCATGATGTGGAGACGGTAAGCCGTAAGTACACATGTTTGGTGACTTGTCATTCAAAGAATGGATATATTAATGAATATGGTTGAACCATATTTATAATAACATCACAATATATAGAAGATATTGGAGTTATTATTTTATAAGGTAAATAAATAAGAAATAGGATGTGGAAAAAGAAAGGCACTTGAAAGAGGTGATGAAATATTTTCCTATTCTTTGGGTTCTTCCTTTCTATTTGATCAAAAGGGCACCGTAAGATGGATTTATGACAAATGTAAGGCCTATAGGATTAAGGGAGGACAATTGAGAGGGTATTTGGGTACGCTTTGAATGAGACAAATGGTTTTGATGATGTAAATTAGAGATAAGGGAGAGTTCCCTTTTATAAGAAGGGAGAGGGACACCATAGGAAAAGTTAGAAATATTATTTTATAATAAAATAATTTTTGGTTTATAATGGATCCAAAATGTATTATTTAAATTCTATGGTGGTATGGGTCTAAAAAACACAATTAATAGGTTTTAGGAGGGTTTGGGTAACTATATTAACCATATCATTTAGATTTAACTCTTAGTTAAATAGTTTGACATTTACCATGTCTCTTTGTATTTTTCACTTATATGGTTAACAAACATACTATATACTTCCAAACGAACCCTATGTGGTTCATTAATGATACACATATCGTTAAATAAGTATTTTGGCTGAATTATAGATTTTTAGGAATAGAATATCAATTAATAAAATAATATTTTTTTAAAAAACTCTTTTATGTCAATTTTGACACAATTTGGTATTTTTCTCTAAATTCATAAAAGCATTATTACATCGATAAAAAATTCATCTAACCAACCCTAATATGTAGTATTGACCTAGAAAAGTAGTTTAATTGATAAAAAGTCCCAAATTACATTTATTTATATATTTTTAATATAAAGTATTTTAATATTTCATTAATTAGGTAATTACTGCACAATCATTGTGTCATAAATAAATTAAAATATTTAATTTCTAAAAAGTATTAATACATTACCTTTATGTAGAAAATCCTTCTATATTTCTAATTAAAATTTATAATCTAATTTATCTTATGTTTAACCCTATATTAAAAATTGTTTAGTTATTATGCTTTGAATTCACTGCTTTTAACTGTTCATTGAATTAAATAATAATAAATGTCCTAATCTAATCCAAGTGGACCTAAATGATAATATTTTATTCCTAAGTTATTTTAGTCTAATTAAACTTATCAAATAGAACTAGGACATGTTTTGGGGTCATAATAATATCATTTTTACCCTCAATTACCCTATTTACTTTTAACCACAGTAAATAAAAATCAAAAGTTATTATTCACCAAAAATTATTTTTATCTTATTGAACTAAATTTTACATATTGATATCAACTGTGTCTCTCAGATTTCTGAAATTAAATTCACATAAGCGGTAAAATTATTATTTTTTTCATATTTTCGAATGCTCTTAGGAAGTGGGTAAAAGACGATTAAAAAGTTCAATATGATTTTTATATATCAAAAATTATTATAAACTGACTCCAATTAATTACATTGAAATTATATAGGTATTATGACTCTATTTGGACCAAAAATAAATTTAAATAAAATAAATAATTATTTAGATAAAAATTCGGTTTTAAACAATAATTTAGTTTTTTCCATATTCAGCAAAAATTGAATGTTTTCAGAAAATACAAAATATTCACCATAAGATAATTTCGATATTCCGATTCCAAAAATGAAGTTCATTTTGAAAGAAAAAATGTATAAAATTTCAATAAGTGGGTATTACTATTCATAATGGATAGTTTGATTGGTCATGGTGTATTAGAATCTCCAAGTTGTGTACAATGAAAGCTATTAAATTATTCAATGGAAAACATACCGTGGAAGCTTGGGGTGTTGCATTCATCCCACCTTTATGAAATTGTGTCCTCACAATTTTTAAAATTGGTCTTGGGCAAAAAATTGAAAGTTCCACATCAGAAAAAGGGTCAATAAAACTATCACATTAAAATAAAGAAAGAGAAGTACAAAGGCCACCTGAGATAACCCATACAAGGATTCCATGTAAGAAAACATGGATATGGAAGTCAAAATAAGTGTTATGTTCTTATAGAGAGGGATAGAAAACATGATCAGGAGATAGTTAACTATAAGAAACCCACGATCTTTTGATGAGACAAACATTCATTAGTTTCCCAGTAGTAAAAGTAAACAGAATTTTTTTTTGTTTTACGTTACATTTCATAAATATGAGGAATTTATTTATGATATTTACTAAGAACTTAAAGAGATATAATTACTTTTTAAATAGAGTTTCATTCCTTAATTAATTGATACCACTAACTCATTTTTTTAAATGATGAGTATTCAAGATGACTTGGTCACACCGAAGAGCTAGAATCATCAACTATAGAATCACATGATTCAAAAAGAATAAACTATACATTTACCTTGTATTTAGAGATTAATCAAAACCAAAATGGTTAGTACAAGATCAGATGATCCCCCAAAAGGATATTCCATTAGAGAAAGAAACACTAATCTTAATTTCTAAAATTAAACCAAAAATTCCAGAATGTTAAATAAACACTATTCAATAAACAATTGTCATTTAGATCCTTCAATATAATCCAAACTAATATTGTAACCCAAATCATAGAAGAATATGGTTATGTAGTCATCCACATTCAGTTGTATCTCTAAATGTAATCGACTACTCTTAATGTCACATACTTAAAAGTAATTAACCTAATCACATATTCTCTATTATAGGTTAATTATTTCCATAAACCACTCATATCACTATAAATCTACAATATAAACAGAGATAAAAATCCATGGTTACTCCTCAAATGAAATATTAGAGTATTCTATTTTCCATAGGAATATAGTGTTCCAAATAGAGTGAACATCTTCCAAAATAACATTTATTAATTAATCACAAAATAATTTTTCTATACTAAGGGTATTCATTTTAAAAGACATAAGATCCCAAATCAACATAATGTTGATCAATAAAATCATTTAACTAAGATTAATTAGTCACAATAACTAGGGACTTCACTTAGTCCTGTGGTAAGTGATAAATCCAAATCACACTCAGGTTTTGGGTTCAATTCCTACATCTTTTTCTGATGCAATGGGTTTTCACACATTATGCATGTTATCCTTTTTCAAAAACAATATTTTATAACATTACCAAAATGAGATAATTTTCTCAAAATAACCATAACATAATTTAACCACAAATGATATTTCATACCTTGCATTTTCATTCCAAAATATAATAACATGTAATTACCTCAAAGACAATTGTCTTATAAAACCAAATGGTTTTTTATAACTATATACACAAGAGAAAAGATAATTTTTCCTCAAATATCATTTTCACATGAAAAACAGTACGGTTAAATATACAATAGAAAATTATTCCAAAGTAATCCCATCAACAAAGAGCACTAATACTTTTAAAAATTTCTCAAACCATTTATTTCCACAAATCATCGTATTTTACCATGAATATATCTTATATAATAGGTCATTCACTAGGGTAATGGCTAGGTCCCATACATTTATGGAAACTGAATGTAAATAGATTTTTGGGACCATTTGTTTCTTCCATAGAACTCTGCACTTTCCTCGCCAATTATTTACTTCTACGTCCTTCTTTCCCATACATAAATCACTTCTTTGTTCTATTTATACACATTCATGGGTGTCTTCTTCCACATTTTCTTCATGATGGAAACTGAGGATTCTTTTCTCTGTGGTCTCCACTACTGGAGCTCTTATCATTCATCACCTTTCACTTCTTTGATGAGTTCGAGAGTTGTTTGATATATATGTTGTTGATCATATTTTTGGAAATATGATTCATCCTGAACACGATATCTTTTACACCTATCAACAATCTATTTTTTTCTCATTTCCACCACCATTCCCACCTTGTACATAATGCGCAAAGCTACTATGAATTCCTTGGAATCCAGCCGTTGACTAAAACTAGAAAGCATTGTGTGATTAATAGTAGTCATAAAATCATTTAGAGAATATCATGACACCATATTTTAAATTTGAATCACCTTAGGATTAAGAAAGGTCATTTATTCTAATCTTATATTAAAATACTTCAAATAATTTTGTAAAGAAAATGTAATTATCCTAATAATACCCCTCGGGAGATTTGTAACCAAGAGTGCAGCAATGCCAATTATCGTGCACTAGTTCCTATTCTATTATAGCTCAAAGTGGCGTTTTAGGGTTTTACAGCTAGTTACATTTGTGCCAGAGCTGCCTTTACCTGCTCGTATCCAGACATGGATTTATTTCATGGAAAAATCACAATATCTATATAATACTAAAATTTTAGGATCTTCTTCTATACTAATCATCAATGTCTATCTTTGGGATATGTTCTCCAGTCAGTGTTTATATAAACCTAGTTTCCAAGGTTTGTAATATGATTCCTCTGATACAAACTGTAATGCCCCGACGCCAGAACCCAATAGTCGTTGTATTATTATGTATCATTGGAATGATCACAAAAGATCAAGTCTCGAAAGACTGATTAGTTTAGTAGTCTTGGAAGTACTAGATACATTAATAAGTTTTACAGTACATCATAATATGGAAAACTACAACAACATTGCTTCCCTAGACAACACGGAGATCCCATATAATATCCCTACAAGTCAGTCATAATATACTTCTTCGTATCCTGGGAAAAATAATACATAGAAATGGGTGAGCTCAGATGCTCAGTAAGGATAACAATATTGCAGAATGATTCATAATTAAGCATAAACATTTAAGGCACTATATAAGACAAAAATAAAAGACTTTTAAACTTCAACTTCATCATAATATAGCAAAGATAAAATAAAATAATGCCATTTAATTATTCACATGTATATTCTAGGAGTCAAATAATCACATGAAATATCAATATCCACTTTCATAATGATTGAATGCATAATGCTAGACTTTCAGAACCACATAGTCAAGGCCATGCGCCTAGCATACAAATAAGATTTTGTCAAGGCCTTGTGCTGAGACACTAGATTGTCTCATGAGACCTACTGATGCATCGAGAAGCTAAAGCTGGATCCACCCATCACTTACCAAGTCCAATTCATTCTTCATATGAAAAGTTTGAAACATAACAAACACATTTGTATTAAAACTAGCATATGAAACTTCAATACTTTATCCACAAACCCTGAATTGTATAAAAATAACACACCCACATCCAACAAAACTCATTCAATACAATATAAAAGATTTTATTGTAACATACTAACCTCAATCAAGAATAATTAAGGATATTGATATAGATAAAAATAATTATTAAAAATATTTGAGAGAATTATCCCCCTTTTTCTTGAAAACATTTAAAAGTCACACTATTTTTCAAGAAGTCGTTTAAAATAAATTTTTGAATAATAGTATCCCATATAACTTTCTTACTTTTAAAAGCAATTTTAATTATAGAACTTTAATGTCAATATAAATAAATCCTCTACACCATTTTTAAAACATAGATATTAATGAGAATGATTTAGAATAATAAATCATTAAAACATTTAAAATGATATTTTAGTTAGAATTCATTACCAAAAGAGAAACACTTGAATAAAAATAATTGAGGTATCAAAACATTATAATATCATGAGAATAAGGGGATTCATGATATACTATGTCAAAGTACATTATATACACCATTTTATAGTGAATTGGGGTATAACAACAAATAAGTCTCAAGGGAATGTAAATGGGATGAATTCCTTTATAAAGACCATATACTTATGTAAAGGATAAATCAATTAAATAATTTTATGTGAGAAATATAAATACAGTCAATATGATTGGATATTATGTTTAAATAAATCATAGGACATTCATATGTATTCTTGTAAAAACAACACCAATGACTTGGATGTTTAACTCAATGAAGAGAAATGGAGTTCAAATTGCTCTTATCAAGATAACATTGATGAATTGATAATTTATCATTGTATTGATAATATGTATCAAATTTATATCCATGAAAAGGGGAGTGGAAATTACTACATAAGTAAATAAATAGTGATTTAACACATAATCTTGGGGTATATTAATCATTGATGTTTGCGTAAAACTGAATGAGAGGAAATTGAAATTCGAAGTTCCCTTATCAATTTGGTAACATACGAAACATACACTCTATGAAAGAAGGATCATAAAATGATGATGTAAATACACATAAATTAATGTACATTACACAAACAATACAACCATGGGTAGTACTTAAACCACACAAAAGGTAGCAGTGGAAAATATAGCATGAATCTCATGGGAATAAATGTGAGATGAAAACCCCTTGCTTCGTTGTAATCAATCGAGTCATATGGAAAAACGTAAATAAAAACCAATTAAATCAAAGAATACCATGAATAAAAATAGAATGATTATAATATATATATCAAATGACAGTATACAATATACCACATTTAATAAATAAGTAGTGAATAATGGAAATCTCATGGAATTAAAAGTGAAATAAGAAACCCCTTTCTTTGTACTTTTCCTTGGTCTAGGGTAGGTTAACCACCTATATAATGGTTAAATAAATGTTATTAAATTATAAAAGAATCATACACATTAATATGATATCATATATGATCTTGTAACATCACTTTATTAATAATATCTTAGTTTTATCATTGTTTCGGGTGTTAACAGATTCATTTTTCTTTATATTATTTGTTATGTGTGTCGTATTTGTTATGGATGAGATGTATCTTATTCATATCCAGAATGATATCAAGTCTCTAAAAACTATTTCTAATCATCAAATGAAAATTTTCCTTCAGTTGATATGATGGGGAATGAATCTCATCATGTTCGTGGAGACGGCAATCTATACGTACGCACAACGGACAATACCATTCTTAAAATAATATATAATTGGATGATATATCATATATACAGAATAATTATCATGTTATATTATGTATTTACATCAATTAATCATCATTATTATACCCATCCAAATAATAATGTATTGAATAACAATTACACCACGACGTGGAGACGTTAAGCCATACGTACACACGTATGGTGAAATGTCATTCAAAGGATGGATAGAATAATGAATATGGTTGTACCATATTTATAATAACATCAAATTATATATAAGATATTGGATTTATTATTTTAGAATGTAAATAACAAATACAGAGGATGTGGAAGAAGAAAGGAACTTAAATTATATGGTTAATAAACTCGCTACATAATTTCAATAGAACCCTAAGTGGTTCATTAATGATACGCCTATCATTATATAAGTCTTTTGGATGAACCCTATATTTTTAGGAATATAATATCAATTAATAATATAATATTTATTTTAAAAATTCTTTTATGTAAATTTTGACACTATTTTGGATTTTGTTTTTTATTAATTCATAACAGCATTATTACTTTGAAAAAAATTCTTCTAACTAACCCAAACATGTAATATTAACCTAAAAAATTAGTGGAATTAATAAAAACTTCAAATTAAATTTATTTGGATATTTATAATATCAAATATTTTAATATTTCATTAATTAGGTAATCACTACATCATCATTGTGTCATGAATAAATTAAAATCTTTAATTTTTAAAAATTATTAAAAAAAACTATTATGCAGGAAATCATTTTATCTTTCTAATTAATATTTATAATCGAATTTATCTTATTTATAACCCTATATTAAAAATTGTTTAGTTATTATCCTTTGAATTTACCACTTTTAACTCTTCTTTGAATTAAATAACAATAAATGTCCTAATCTAATCCAAGTGGACCTAAAGGATCATATTTTATTCCTAATGTTGTTCTTGGAATAATTACACTAATCCAATAGAATTAGGACATGTTTTAGGTTAATAATAATATCATTTTTACCCTTAATTACCCTATTTACATTTAATCGTGGTAAATAAAAGTCAACAGTTACTATTCACCAAAAAATTATTTGTATCTTATTGAACTACATTTTACTTACTGATATCAACCGTGTATCTCAAATTTTTTAAATTCAATTCACATAAATGGTAAATTTATGTTTTATTCAAATTTCTGAATTCTCCTAGGAGGTGGGTAAAAGACGGCTAAAAAGTTCCATTAAATTTTTATATATCTAAAATTTTTATAAACTGACTCCAATGAATTAAATTGAAAATATATATGTATTATGTATATATTTTGGCCTAAAATAAATTTAAATAAAAATAATAATTATTTAAATAATAATCGGGTTTTAAACTATAACTCAGTGTTTTTCACTATTCATCAAAAATTGAATGTTTTCAGAAAAATACCAAAAATTCACCCTAAGGTAATATTGATATTTCAAATCCAAAATTGAAGTCAATTTTGAAATATATAATTTATAAAATTTCAAAAAGTTTGTATTACTATTAATAACGATTAGTTTGATTGGTCGCGGTGTGTTAGAATCTCAAAGTTGCATACACTGCAAGCTATTATTTTATTCAAAGGGAAACGTATCGTTGAAGCATGGGGTGTTACAGATCATCCTTCAATTGTAATGTTATATGTCATTTGTTTCTCATTTATGAGGGGTATAAATAAATTACAAATCAATAGAGAGCATTGTTGATCATAATAATTATATTATTTTGAGTTTATATTCAATAAATAATAGAAATAATGGTCAATGTATAGAGAAATGGTTTAGGATAAAATTATTTAATTTCAGATTGAAACAAAAATAATATAATTATCCATAATAAAAACTATTCCACAAAATAATAATAATAATAATAATAATAATATATTGTGGCATGTGCCAACATTCGAAATAATAAATTTTATTTTACCAGTTTATAATATAAAATTATCACTAAACATGGTATTTATACATTAAAACAACTCTACTATTTCTTAAACTACGAAATAAATATTTAATATTAATTTTTCATTCACTAGTAAACATTTGAGATCGATAAAACATGAATATAAATTTCTCTTGGTATTATGAATACTAATTTTTAATTAAATAAACTGAAATTGAATTCAATCTTGTTAATCGGAATCACATAGTGTTTGGACTTCTATGATCCTCTATCATTTTAATATGGTGGACTTTTCTAAATTATAATATTACTATTTATAAATGAGTTAAAGAACCATATATAAAGAACATAATTTCACAATGATGAAAACCACATAAAATTCATATTTTGTAATATAATCTATTAATAACAATATCTCATTAATGAAAATGCACATCCCTATCACTAGCTTAATATCTTGATACAACATTCATTTAATATTTCAAAAAATTGTTTTTTTATCTTGTCCATACAATTTATAAAAATTGACCAATATCAATCAATGGAACAAGATATGAACATCCATAAAGAATAAATCGAAAAATAATTCATAGACTTATTCTTTAATGACATGTCATTAACGATGCACTGAATGCACACTACCTTGCTGTGAACATATTACATACCATTTTTCATCATAAAATCTAATTATGTGAGTTATGACATGAACTAATGATAATATTAATGTCTACGAACCATTACACAAGCTCATATATTGGAATGTCTCTTGACACGAATACATGTGAAATTCCTACAAAATGATCTGTCCACATAATATCCAAAATTAATGATTACCAAGTGATAACATCAGGATAATAGGCCTCCACTTTTTAGAATTAATTTATACTAACAGTCAATATAAAATATGTTTCATCATATTACATTATCAAATGTTAAAACAATATTTATGAATGTCATCATAGGACATCATTTTTCTCAATATAACGGGGAAAAACTATGACCATATCAATATCGAATATACTCTATCAATTATTACACTCGTTCTTAAAGAGTCCAAAGGATCATTGAGTCTCACTAAGAGGGAGTTTTTGGTGTGACTTATTGTAATAAAAAATCAACTTTTAATTCAATCCTCTATCACCAGTTAATATGAGTGGAACATTCGTACAATATAAAAAGAAAATAGAACACAAGACCCATTATTTTTTTCAAGGATCTCTATGGAGTCCTACATTCATTCCATGGTGATTAGACCCTCTGACATGGATGATACACTATAAAAATTTTATAAATAATAATGGTAGAGGAATAAACTATTTATTCACACTGGTAATCAATCCTCTAATTGATTCTTGTTATATCCACGTTAATTCTACTCTTCTTCCACAATATGTTAGATACCCTAACAGTTCAACTGGTCAGACACCCCATTCTATAGAACCTATAAAGAAATAGGTTAGACACCCCTTTTATATCATCCTTATTTTTCATTAGAAGTTGATATCTACCGATTGGATGATTTTAATGTCCCAACATGGATCACAACTAAAACGGTGGCCATAACGGTGTCCCTCATAGCCTCAAGCACACTTTACCATACACCAAACGGTTCCAACATTTAGTAAGGGGATAAAGAGTTGATATATGGGAGACTATACAATCATATATGATTACTCTCTCTTTTTATTAGAAAATAAATAGAAACAAATAGTGGAAGTAGTAATAAAAGGAAGACACGTAGTGGAAGAATGATATAATATCTATAAAAACATCCAACACCAATTCAGTATAATGAAAAATGTAATGTAAGGCGTTACACAAAGGTTTAAAAAGTAAAAAATTATTAAATATAATAAAAACAAATGGTCAACTACTAGGGAATCTTAGGAAAGATCCCAGTCATGTCCTCCCCAACTCTCATGTACATAGCATATCACAAGAAATGAATCCAATGTACTATAAGAAAGTCTATTTATTTGGGTTCTAAATGTTTCATGAGTAGGGTTTGAGATAATAATATTTTTAGGACTCTACCCATGGTTCATATTACTAATATATTTTAATTTAGTAAAAAATAATAAGTACAAAAACAAAAAATAAGTTCAGAATAAATAAAAACACCACCCAAGTTCCTAAGGGACACCATGTAAAAATTCCAACATAAGAACCCTTATAGGTATCCATGATTTTGGTAAGATCCTCCTACATCAAGATGGGTAACCAAATCCTTAACAGATTCTCCTTCTAATGATGAATCACTAAGAAAATACTAGGAACATATAACCCCTACCCTCATTCTAATAAAAATCACACCATCATGAATAACAAGAATCATAAACTCAAGCATCGTGTGACTATAAAACCAACAATTAGGAATCCAAAATAATCATATACTCTATCATCGGTAATTCCAATGTGAAAATACCTTAGGAGTTACAAAAAACGTGCACCAAAACCTCATGATTACGCACCAATTATGAGTCCTCAAGCATTCCATATAATCATAATCTCATCACTCGGGAATTAACTACCTATGTTCCCTTTCCATAGGTGGTACAAAATAACATAAACTAAGACATAAAGGGTCCACACTAGAGATTCGTCAAATCCAGACTAACTGAATATTTTAATTAGTGTCAAACCCTCAGGTATCAAAAATATCAAAATCACATAAGCTCAAAATTTAAGGAATACAATTAATAATTCTATTATCGAACATACTAGATTTATTGTTTATAGACACAGGGATAAATTTATATAAATTATCATCTAACTATACTATTCATTCAATCAATCTAGCATCCAAATTATCATCATAATTATATCAAAACTGTTTAATTAATCATTCAACACTAAATTCATCCATATATTATTTAATTATCTAGATTATCCAAGGTTATTATAGCATAAGAAATCATTAAATTTTTTTATACACATTTAAAAGTCTAAGATAAAAATAAAAAATTTATCCAATTTATTATTGTTCATGAATATCAAAAAAATAACGGTTTATAATGTCAGAGGATGGCACAAAAAATAGGTGCAGTAGGTCAAATTTTGCACACCTGTAGACCTAGGGGATCAACGGTGAAATTTAGAATAATCTTATATAATTTTATAGCTGTTATTATGTTTATTTGGTTTCATATAGAGTGCATATGTGATCAAATGTATTGCATATAATTTTAACAATTGAATTAGCAAAAAGTGATTTAGCTTAAACTAAACCATGTGGAACCAAGCAGCAAGTATAATTTGTGGACTAGGGTATATCATACATGTTTATATTCATAATTTAATAGATGAAAAAAATTACACTCATGTATATAATTTTTCTAGTCCAATCTCATTAAGGCTTATAGTTCATTATAATCATTGAGTTATTCATAATCAAAAGCCTATGACCTTACATTTCTTTGGGGTAAATCCATTTAGGACAATTTGATTCATTTTAAGAGGGGAATCCTTTTAATGTATTGGTCATTTAATTTAAAACAACTAATTCAATTTAAGAAAATTTGGAAAATTTACTTAAACTACTCAACGAGTCAATGAACATCGAAATTTTATCACAATAACTCAAATTCCTACTTGGAAATTCTATTTACAAAATGACCAAACACCCATGGGGTGTATTGGGTACATTTAAACACAAATGAGACAAGGGACACATCATTTAATAGGACATCTAATGGTTAAACCTTTACGTCAAGGAATAACATGCTATTTCAAAAAATGGAAACTCAATTCATAACATCCATAAGGCCAAGTCTCAAAATTCTATATAAAAAAGTATGCATAAATGTATAATAGATGAAATAAGGAAATAAGTCAATAAAGTATAAAATTCCAGTAACTCTATTTAGTTTGAAGATATCACACGTCTGTTGGAGGGGTTCTATTATAAAATCACGACAATTTTTATCAGGATATCATTTATCACATTTAACACTTCTATCATGAATCATACTCTATTAACTTTTAATATATATTAATCTAGAGTATATAATCCATTAATTAAAATCTAGTAAAATGATGTTTGTAATTAATTAATAAATTCTATCTATTAAGGGGAAAATGATTTGGGCCCTACCATGGGAAGTAGACCAATACTATGAAAAACACATTAGAACATGATCATTTTACCAGAAACCACACAAAACATCTTGACACTTGCACACACACATATATTCATATTTATATACTCAATAAAAATTAATGTATTCTTCTATCCATTATAGAATACATAAATTGAATATATATATTTATAATTTAATATATATATATACTTATGTATTTGATTGAACGCCTTCAATTATCAAATATACACAATTAAAATTAAAATATTTTCCATAAAACCACATAAATAACCTAAATAAAATAGGAGATTCCAATAAGTGGAAATAAATCATATCAAAAAATGGTAGAGGTGAGAATAATGAATTCGACTTGCCTCACCATTGGTGGAGGTTACCAGAATCTATTTGAATAGGTCCCAAGAGAACCTTCGCATAACCTAAAATCAAAAGAAAACCAAAATCACTAGGTCTTCCAAAACCATTGGATCAACCATAACTTATTGAGAAACTGAGGGACTGAAAAACTGCCAGAAAATGAGAAAAATTGGGGCAAGAGAAATTACCTCGATGTAATGGAGAGAAATCATGAGAAGATTCGGATGAAATTGTGTGTGATAAAGAGCTATAGAGGAGGGGGTCGCATGCTGCAGGGGTTTCCAGGGGGTGTGCATGTTTTCGGGAAAAAAGAAATCTTTTGGGGTCTCTTAGAAAATAACTAACATGGTCATATTAATTATAATTATCTGAATAGTAATAATAACCATAAATTTAATAATTATAATTATAATAATTGTATTATTATTATCATTATTATTATTATTATTAAAAATCGTCATTATCTTTATTTCCCATTTATATAAAATTCATTGTATTTTTAATTTAACTAAAATTTTAATTAATGTAATTAATTTCTTAAAATAAAAATTTTTGCAAGGTTTTTTATAGGGTTTCATGGTTTTTGAAAAATCTTTATCCATTAACATCACAACCCAACATTTGGTTTTCTAGGACTCGTGCTTCCTAAAATCATCGAGAAACCCAAGAAACATCTCAAAAATTCACCTATGCCCAAAAAATCACATTGAAGTGTCTGAACTCCAAAAATTACATTCCAAATCCTGATATATAGAATTTCCCATATAGTAAATGATAAAATTTTAATTTCATTGGTTTTTTGGCTTGTTAAAAAACATGGTACATTACAATCACCCCAAATTTTTACTTTTCATCCATGTGAATCCTTCAATAACACGGAAAGCATAACCCAACCTGAAAGGATCACTAAGTCTCACTCTGATGGTCACATTTCATTTCCCAAAGCAAAATGTGCCATTAAGAATTAATTAGGAAAGTGGTACTTCTGTTAGTAACATCTGACCCAATAATTTTTTTCTAACCAAACACTGAGGTGATTCATATCTAAGTCTATTTAGCTAGATATATTTATATTTCATCTTGTCGTAAAAAACTAACATATAATTCTCCACACCATAGGTATAAAACATTACAAATGGGGATAATCTCCAAACCATGAAACCTACACCATTGGTATTTACATACAATGCATTCCTCATGAATTCTAGCAATTATCTAGCATTATTTTCATATATCCAGAAAATTGATTCCCCATCGACTTTATTTAGCCAGGTCTAGACAACTGCTTATAATTTTTTTTGGCCGACACAAACCAAATTCATCCAACCTGATGGTGTGATATTAGTGATCCTTTATTGAAAATTCCACTAAAAAGGATAGACAATAAGTCAATTCCCTTTAGTGAACCATTCGAGAAGGCTATCAGCTTAGAAGGTTGATATTTTATAAATATAATTGAGAGGCCTTCCCCCAAGGAATCACACATTCTCCACGACATGCTCACTACGGTCCATACCTAACATCTGTTGATGATCCTTAGTCAATGAATCACCAATCCCAAAAAAATAGTCTGAGAAAACCTCAAATTCCAAATAGATGTAGTTGAAGGTACTATACTGATGTAGTTCATACTAAATTATTACAAGTGAGATGTTATGACAATCCAAAACATCCATGCTGAATATTTTAGTATTCCCAGAGCATCACTAACCTAGCGGTCAAGCTAATGGAGATAGTTAGTTTCTACATGTCTATTCTTGGTCTTGCTACATGGGATCCCAATGATAAGTGAAGTCTACACACTACATGATAAGAACCACATGTCTAGGGTGCTACCAGAAAGACATTACCCATCATCCAACAACATTTAAAACATAGCATTGGGTTATACAGATTATCTCTTAGTTAATCATGATTTCTATCGAGATAGGGGACATGATTTTCATTAAACAATAGTACACTAAGATGAATTAATGGGTTCTATAAAATCATAAAAATTATCCGAAACTAGAAAAGTCAAACCAAAATTGGTCTACTTCATGGAAAACGATAATGATCACCTACCGATGCACCATCAATAACCAATCTCTATACTTTTCCTCTCGATGCATTATGAGATCATTTAGACTTCACCACCAATGTCCCCTGAGGAAAACATTGTTCCCCAATGGTTTCATACACCTACAACCCCATTAATTTTGTGCTTCCAAGAAATCACAACATGATTTATGTTCACATGCCTCGTGTGAATTTAAGAAAGCCTGGACAATTTGCAATGATCACTTTCGATTATGGTCCATCTACATAGAATGAAATGTATTTAATAGAAATGACATATACCTCCCCACTATAAGGGTATCTTAAACCTAAAAGAATATATAGACTGGACGGCTGAATTGGTTATTGGTCATAACCTTCATAAACACAAATATTGACACAACTAGCATGAAAACCAAAACCAACCCAACCTGTTTTTCATGATACCCAAGTCACTAATGGTTCTTCCAATCATTGGGAAAAACTTTTTTTATTTAAACAAATGTCACTATACAACCAAGTTGACCTGAGGCCATTATCAATAGCACAATGATCAACAATTCCACCAAACATATAATGTCAAATTCAACATTTATAAACTTATTGGGTACCATGTATATGACGCATACTACCGCGAGGTTTCCCACGAAAAAATGACACATCTTCAACACTACCCATTGTCTATCCACCTGATGCATTCAAGTATTAGATGATTTTTACAAACTACACATCTTAGGGTCATATTTCCCTATATAACCATTCTGTATGATGTAGACATATGAAATCATTATTCACTATAGAATAAGAGAGGGTCAAGCGACCTGTGAAATGTCCAACCATTCCCTATAATTATCAAACAAACTAATAAAGAGAATTACATGATTTTTCATTCCATTAACTAGGCCATATAAAACATGAATAATAGTTCTGAAAGCATTTCCTGTTGAATTTAAGAGAATTGTGAGGGAAAATAGCATCAGAAAGGCACCAAACGTTTAAAATATCACAGAAATAAAAAGTAATTTATGTTCAAAGGGTGATACCTACCATAGGATATCCCCTTATGAAGAAAAAAAAGTC
This sequence comes from Viscum album, assembly GCA_963277665.1. Lineage (NCBI taxonomy): Eukaryota > Viridiplantae > Streptophyta > Magnoliopsida > Santalales > Viscaceae > Viscum > Viscum album. The sequence goes on from OY728119.1 coordinate 652,916,797, forward strand.
AAACCTATCATTTTTCATGCCAAAATATTTCACTAGATCATGAGACTATCATTTAATCCATTGGAAAAAGAGATTAATCCAACAGAACATGAATATGGTTCCATTCCATAGAAAATCAATGAGAAAAGGTCAAGTTACCGTTACATGCAGATTTAAAAAAGGAAACCTATACATGTTCCATTTTATGTAAATTTATTTAATTTCATTTTAATATTTAAAAATATAAAGGATTTTACTAACACAATATGGTGATTTAGGAAAGACTCAACAATCATCCTTTTTATAACATTTTACACGTCATGAAATATAGTCATAATTCTAAAATATATTAGAATAAATTATTTTTAATATATAAAGAGTTATACAAGGGTCCCATTAATCCAACTTGAGTTCTTCAAAAAGTAACCCAATAGAAATTGCTTGATTATTGATGTTTCCAAACATATGTATCTTGTTACCTCGAATTAAAATTCCAAAACTTACCAACTTGGATTAATTTCTATATTTAGAGTGGTATCTACACCATTTCAAATAAAAAATTAAACATCATTAATATTTTATAACAACTAATATATATATATATATATATATATATATATCGCAAGGATGGTTCAATTGCAGTAGTTTTCTTTTCCCAATTATAAGCACCCAAACTCTATATAATTGAAAACTAGATCATTTCTTAATCACAATCATTTAGTTAATACAAAGGATATAATTATGTTTATCCCATTCCATAATTTATATATCAATATAGTCATTTTATCATTAGAATGTAACATAGAGAAACTTTCTATAAATATATAACAGTAAAATAATAGTCAAGGAACACATTCAGAACCAATAAACTATATACACAAAAAAATGACATGGTATGTCAATTGAATTTGAATTGTCTATGAGAATAATGTATTGGAACCAAGGATGTTCATTACTGAAAAAGATCATAGTTTTTTGTCAATCCTCCCATGGATGATCATGGATATTGAAAGTAAAATGATCATATAGTTCAAATCATGACAAATTTTGAAGGTGATGTTTTTTCCAATTGTTTTCCTTATTTTTTGGATCCAAAATTTGGGGAATGGGAAGTATTGGAAAAATGGTTTTTCGTTATGTTCTCTGTAAAATAATGAAAATGAATGAGTTTTGATGAAATGAGATTCATGATGTGTGTTTTGTAAATACATAAAGATTGTGATGGTGTTCTCTACGATTACGAGAGCTTTTTTGCTAATGGTTCTTTGTGGTAGTGTATTGTGGTAGTGTGAAGGGTTTTGTTAGAGAAATATATGGTTATGAGGAGAATTTCAAAGAGAGAGATGCACCACAAAGAATTTTTTAGTCAATCTGTAATTCCAGCTTGAATAAGAAGAGCTCTTCATTTTAGTTGGCATATAACTAAGAGGACTCCCCTCTTCATTCTTCATGATTTAATGGTTGAAAATATGGGATCTCACTGACTTCTCCAAGTAATGGTTTCTCTACAATGTAGATTGTTCTGTGTGAGAAAGAGCTTTGCGAAGTGACTTTTAATGTCTTGACTGATTCTATTGCTTCTAAGTCATTAGAGATTCATGTAGATGGGGTGTTCTGCGTTGGATAAGAGAGCTTGATGAAGTAGGTTGCACTTCTAGGAGGTGATCTCTGTGAAGTGTTTTTCTCTACAAGGTAGAGAGCTCTATAATGGTTTGATCTTTGCGAAGTGGTCTTCTCTTTAAATGGTTGATATATGAGAAGGCTTATTGCGAAGGGTGGTTTTGAGTATCAGTTTTTTGTGGTTAGGTATTTTAGTGATCATATAATCAGGTCTTTGATGCGGGTAGTGTCTTGTGCTTGGTAGAGACAAAGACGTCAATGCCAATCTATTGAATCGACCTTCATGTAGACAAACTGTGTTAGACTTCTCACAGAGAAGTAATCTAGGAATACTATACAGAAGTGTTCTGTGGGATGTAGTTAGCAATACCTGAAATTTGGAATTGTCAGTGTGCATGGAACAATGTTATTATGACCAAACTCTTATAATCCAAAACAATTGAAGATTAGTGGATTTAGGAATGACCGAAACACAATCGGCGTATGGTCTATATATGTTGCTCTATACACGGATCCATGTAATAATAATTTTTCATATCCTTACTTTATTTTTATGGAATGATTTAATGAGTTCCTACAAATTTGGGAACAATATATACAAATTTAAAAAGAAAAATTTGACACCTTGATTCACCCCTCCCCTCTCAGGGTGTTCCAGGTTCCTTCATAATATGATTCATGTAACACTTCACCCTTTCCATACCGAGATAACAATATAACAACATTAATCCCATAAATTATTATGTAGTGGAAAAGTACAACGTTCACTCAATTTGAAATCATATCAACTATTATATCGAATGACATGAAAAACCATCCAAGCCCTGGTTACTTCCTAATTACCCCACAGGTTGGGTGATCTGTCCTATAAAAATCTATTTACCATGATTTAACACATTCATAATATCCTTTCTACCATCCAAAAATAGAATGACTAAAGATAATATAACTCGTTCTGATATAAAATTGTAACGTCCGGAAACAGATCACCACTAAGATGGTGGCCAGAATAATGGGTCTCATGGCCTCAAGTGTTCTTCCATGTATTCCAGATGCTGCTGACTAGCAGCGAGGGTCTAAAGAGGTAATATCGGGAAGACTATACCCTCATATCATAGTATAATAACTATTGATGTGATAATAAATACGAAACATCAATGTAATTAGTTATAAAATAATGACATGTTGTGGAAAAAAATATAATATATAGAAAAATGACCAATTCCACTTTTATATAATAATGAATTTAATTTCATATGTTATTATAAGGTAAACTTAGCATAAAATAACAAAATCAAAAAACACAAGGGTAATCTCCTAGAGAATCCGGATAATGATCCTAGTCCAGTGCTCCCCAGCTCCCATGTACACAACACATCATAAGAAATTATTTTAACAAACATCAAGAATGAAGGTATAATTTTGTTCTAAATAGCACTCGATCAGTGTGTGAGATAATAACATCAGTAGAACAAGAACCATGGGGTAAAGCTTAAATATATTACTTGATATATAATGTATTGTACAATCAATATATAAGCAGAAAAATATAAAACCAGTGCTGAATAAATAAAAAAACTAGCCAGTTTCTTATGTGACACATGGAGGATATACCAACATTGGAATCCTATTAGGAATATATATATATATGTTGGTAGATCATCGAGTATGATGATATATCCCTAAAATTGGTGTGATATTTTAATTCAATGCATGAAGCACGTATAAAATAGCATGAACATACATGATATTCTCTCAGGACAACCGAAATCTTCCCCTCATGAAAAACTACAATTATTCCCTCAAGGAACGTGTCACAATGCATCTAGGTCATAGGAATCCGATATAAAATTATACTCTACCGACTTTCATTTTGTACCAGTGAAACTAACTCGTAGGTAGTACAAATACTTTCACCCATCCCTTGAGCATGAACAACAATCATGAGTCCTCAGACATCCCATATAATCAAGAACATTTCCCTCAAGAATTAAGTATGTCTATCTTTTCCCTCATGCAGTACAGAAGAACATTCACCAAGCCCTCAGGCATGCACATTATACATGAATCATATATCAGAAAAAAAATCATTCCATGAAATAGCAAACACTCAGTTATCAATCACATTGATATCACAAATTCTAAAAATATAATAATGAATAATCATAGTTCTAATATCAATCAAATTAAATATATCATCAATATACCCAATGATCCATTTATAAAAAAAATATGTCAAACTAATTAATTTCATTGATAAAGGTTCCTAATTCTCATCATAATTATATCAACCTTGTTTAATTAATCATTCAACCCTAATGATGTTAATATATATATATATATATGAACTATTTTATCCAAGTTGATTAAATAATAATAAGTCACACAATATATTATTATGATAATTCAAAATTTTAAAACAAAAACCAAAATTTTATAATATTTATTATAGGTATTTAAATTTTAACAGACCATGTCTTAAATATTTCCAATTATGGCACACCAATTCAGTGGTCTTATGTCTTATTATCTATGCATATAGACACAGAAGAATGGAGGTATGGTTTATAATTAAAAATATAATTTAATAGGTACTATTAAATTATTTCATCACACACGGTGTTCGATCGTGATCAACATTATTACATTAACAATTTATTATTAAATAAAAAATGATTTTGTTTATTCCACCCACTCGTGGAACCAAATAATAATCATAAACTATTGAATAGGGTATAAGAAACATGTTCTTATTCATAATTTGATACATTAATAAAATTAAACTCATTCATATCATTATCCAAGGGAAAATCCATTATAGAAATATATTTAATTACAATCTTTTACTTATGCATAAGAAAAATGGAATGGTTTTACCATCCCTTTTGGTTTATCCATTTAGCACTATTTGATTAATTTTATTAAATTGAACCCTATAATACATTACTAATTTCTTTTAAAAACACTCATTCAATTCACCAAAATATGGAAATTTCAAATAAAATTCTCAACACCTCAAATATCATGGAACATTTATGGAAATAAATCAAATGTCCACTTTCCAATTACATTTCCAATAGTACCGAGAACCCATGAGTGTCTTGGGTTCATTGAAATGCCTTTGATAAAAGGATAACTTCATTTTAAATGAAAGTAAATATATAAACCCTCATGTCATGGAATAACATGCTATGTACCTTAATGGGGAAAAATATTTCATATGTTCAATTCAACCATGTCTCAACCTTCTGTATACCAAGAATACATCAATGAATAAAAGTATAACCAAGTAAATAAGGAATGAATGAATATAATTATACTTTCTTATTTTTATATTTAATAGTGTGCACCTCCATTGAAGGGTTTTATTTTAAAATCATTACATTTATTATCAACCAATAATTTATCATATTTAACAACTATATAAGAAAACACACTTAATTCACGTATAATAGGAATTTAACTTAAATACATATCTAAATTAATTAAAATATAATAAATTTTCATTAATAAAGTTATTAATTCATTCCTTAAATTAAAGAGAAAATGAATTGGACCCAACCTCAAGAAGCATACCAAAACCATGCCAAACACATTGTAACATGACAATATTAATATAGACCACCTGAAACCACTCCACACTTGAACACAAATACATTCATATATATATATATACCTTAACCCAATACATGTACTCCCATTTCCATGATAGAATACATACATGGATGAAATATATATTTATATGTATTCATATATATACATACATATGTATGTGAGTTCACACCTTCAAGGAGACACCAAATTCATTACAAATTATGCATGGAAATATAAAAACTCATAAGAACCCTTAATAAAATATGTGATTCCATGATTCCTATATAAATATTATCCTAAAATGGTGATGTCAATCCAAAATAATATAAAACACTTTTCCATTGTAAATAGTTTCTAGAGTCTATAAGATTATATCTCGATAGATATTTTATATATCCTAAAATGAATAGAAAACTAAAATAATCTATTATACCTAAAACCCATGTTTAGACGCACCACGCCATGTGATGGAGAGGCCCAAAAGCATCATGAATGTTATAGGATGGGGGACCAGAGACTATACCTCAATGCTTTGGAGATAAATTGTGAGAAAATATGGATAAAATCACATGTGAGAGGGAGTCATGGAGGAGGAGGGATTGCATATTGCAAGGGTCTCGAGGGGGTGTGACAATTGGAAGAATAATACACATTAAGGACTCTTTAAAAATAACGATCATAATTATAATATTAATAATTCTAATAACTTTGATAAAAATCATAAACATAATAATAATAATGATAACCATAATTAAAAATAATCTTATTATCATTATTATTAATAAAACGTTTAATTATTTTTATCTACCATTTAGTTCCATTTAATGTTTTTTCATTTTATCATTAATTTTAATAATTTAATTAATTTCTTAAAAGACAAAAGTTCACATGTTATTCAGCAGTGGGCCACATGGTTTTAGGAAAATCATGTGCCTCTAACAATGCACCGAACAAATTTGGTTTCTAGGGCTGATGCTTCTAAAACTCACTGAGGAACCAGGGAAACATCATCTACCATTACACAAGTCCATAAAAGAACATTGAAGTGTCTCAAATCTATGAATTATGTTTTTGAATCCTTGTTTTGAAATGAATTGTCCTATAAATGAGAAAATTCAAATTTCATTGGATTTTCATCCAGTTCAAAAACATTAGTTCTACAACTGATTATTGTAGTCCCAAATCGATAGATGAGGATCATGAATCACCCCCATTTTAAGCTACTGTTGACCCCTATACCATCATACAGAATTTTCTTGGGGGAATCATGAGGTCCAGAGCCCTGGGATATCAAAAAACATGTGGGAATGTCCCAAATTGGATAGTATAATGATCATGGGTTGGGTTGGGCCATTAAAAATGTTATCAGAGCGAGTTTCATTTCCATGATTTATAGAGAATGTTGGGACATTATTGGTTTAGGATTATGAAAATCACACATTAAAGGAGGAGGATAATGATACATTGTTTTATAATGTTTTTTGGAATCCTCTCCCTCCATGAGGCCTTTTGGAAGGTGATACCTAAAGAACATAGCCCAGAGAATGAAAAACTCTGCGGACTAGGCCCAAAAAATAAAATATGATGATTATGGGGTGGACTGGATGATTATAATGATCACTTAATCTTCCTCCATGATCATTATGTGTCACACATGATCGTGCAGAATTCAAGACCATTTTCACTAATGCTAATCATACTCAAATAATTTATATCGTTAAATATAATCAATTTCCACATTATAATACTCCTAGTCAATAATTTATTTCTTTATTTGAAGAATCATCCTCGCATAACACAGAGCACATAGATACCAAAATTTATTCTGAATCACTGATAGTAATAATATCCCAGATTCATTTTAACAAGACTCCATACTAATAATGAAACATATTTTTCATGTAAATTTCATGCAACATCATTTGTGTATATAATACATAGTATGGTCTTATTAATTCTTGAAATAACACGTTTGAATAAACTTTACCCTATAATTCTTCTGTAATTTCATGCACATATATCCTTGTATGAAAAAAAACATACATAAATTACTATACCCCAGATATTTTTTTCAGGTATGTTTTTCTTTCCCAGTAGATTTTTAGAAAAAGAAGAGTTTCTGGAAATTTCATGATTACATGTTGTGTATTTTATGTAAACACCATGTACCCAGTTTCTGCTGGTTACCATGTACTGGTAGTGTAACGGGCGAGTACATGGCCTTGTGTGGTGACCTGGAGAACGCCTAATGTGAAGGCCATAAAAGGAATGTACACTCCTTGTACTTTTAAAGAACAAGTTGTGTACATTTTTTTATTCATTAAACAGACCATGTTTGTGTCTGATGAATAGAACACACTTCTTCTTGTACAATTTCATTCAGGAGAATCTGTATCACTAACAGATTCTCAAAGACCACCCACCTCATAATTTGTTCTATGATCTGAACTACGTCGGTTGTGTTGAAATTGCATCTGTGAGTTCTTCCATCTTTTAGAGCATCGTCTCTTGATTTATTCTTTTTCATGAGATATTTTAAATTTAACATTTTTAACATTTTTGTAGATCTATGACATTATAGGGAGATTCAAGGCATCTGGTTCAGGTATATTGATCTCAAGATACCAAGGTAGGTGCGTTTTTCCTTTCCATGGATAGTTTTGGAATATTTAGTTCAAAATTTCCCAATAACCTCATTCGGTGTATTTCATGTTTATGGATTTTATCCATTTTATTGACTCATATGACTTATTTTTTTTTTGATAGAGGTCAATTGATTTTGAATAGGGTTAACTTTTCCATGATTTGGATGTTATTTCAATGATTTCTAGTTTTTACCGTTTGTTCTAGTTTTCCTGTTAAACTGTTTTCTTTTCATGCCTAGAATTGTAAGGGTGGAGATATTATTATCTAACAGGATATGATATGTCATTGATTGTTAATAAAAGTTGTTCTTGAGGTTTTCTTTGGCTTCCATGTATCGTTTGTGCATGACTGACGTACATGAGGCTGTGGGAACCTGGTGAAGTAGACCATAGGGTGACTAGATGCTAAGTGCTTCCCCAAACTCTCTTTTTTATTGTTACGTTGCGAGACCATACGGGGATTTACTTTGTGCTCCCTCAGAGTGTCTGTAGTTTCCTAAATATGGGCCATAGGGGGAATTGGATGTTGAGTGCTTACTTAGACTGCCTATTATGTACTAAGATGATACCAAAGGGGGAATTGACGGTGATTGCTTCCTCAAAGTGTCTCTTCTAATGCTGAAATAGATGCAATAAAATGGAATGTTCTAACCCCTCTAGTTAGCATTAGCCGAGACACTCTGAGGATGTATTCACCATCAATTCCCACATTGGTGTCCTATCGTTAACTAATAGGCACTCTGAGGAAGCACTCAACAACCAATTCCCCATGTGGCCCATATTGAGGAAACTTCCGACACTCTGAGGGAGAAAAAAGTCCATCCCCCCTATGGCCTCACAACATAACAGTAAAACAGACACTATGGGGTTTCCCTCATTGTCTATTCCCCCTATGGGCTACTACACAAGGTTCCCACAACCCTATGTATGTTAATCACGAATAAACGATACGTGGAAGACAATGTAAACCTCATGAACTACTTGGGTAAACAATATATAGTATATCATATCATGTCTTATAAGAATCACTCCATCATAAAAATACTAGGTATGGAATGAAATCATCATTACAGGCATGCTTGACCAAACGGTGAAAATATGAAATCATGGGAAAAACACCATAACATGGAAAAATTAATACTATTCACAAACAATTAACCTCTATCCAAACAAACAAGGAATAATAGTCAATAATAGGGAAAAAACCTAAACACACAATACCCCAAACTAGGGTATTGGGACCTTTTGCACATAAACATCAATGACTATTTACGGAATGAAACAAACCACATTCCTTGGCATCATGAGATTTATGTATGTGAAACTCTAGCCTTGAATATCCCTAGAGCATCATAGATATATAAAAACATTAAATACGTTCAACTGAAAATTTCTCATGAAAGAGAAAAAATCATGAGACGGGGTTCTAGAAGAAGGAAGAACTCACTGATGATATTCCAACGCAACAGACAGATTTCAGATCAGAGAATAGATGAGGAGTCAGGGGCTCGATGAATATTCAGTGGCCATATAGATGCTCTTATACAAACGATTCCAAGAATTAATGAGTTATATCCGTCAGAAAAGAACCTGGTCCATTTGATGAAAAAAAAGTACATGGCGTGTTCTTTAAAAGTACATAGAGAGTAATTTCCTTTTCCAGCCTCGACATTATGCAGTCTCTTGGTCACCACACAAGGCCATGTACTCATCCATTTCACAGCCATTACATGGTCACCCACGGCAACCGATTACACAACGTGTACTTAGTAGATGACGTGTACTCCTGAAATTTCTAGAAACTCCTTTTTTTCTAAAAAACAACCATAATAGAAAAACATACATGAAAAGAAGATCAAGGTTCTCATATAATTCCATTTAATTTTTCGCATTTTCATGTGGTCATGTTTTAATGCATGTAAATTTTTACCATATAGACCCAAAATCCCACATTTTATACTTTTCTCTATCATAGTTCACATACAATATTTTCCTTCTTGAGTTATCTCATTTTCCCTCACTTTGAAAACACTAAATTCTTGCACAATCATTGCGTTGACATTCTCGCAGTCCAATTTTCAGACTCAATAAATTCATACATTTGCTTCCTTTTATGGAATGATATTAAATATAATATAATGCACTATACATTTATTCTACCTCATGCACAGAACACATTCAAAAAAATATTACAACTTTATTTTTGGGAAAGTGTTGGAGGTATACACATCATCCCATGAAACAATAGAACACTCACTGTATAAATTTCATCATGCATGCACATACCTGACTATTTACAAAATGATTATATGCGAAATATCATCTTCAATAGATACTGTTAGAGAATACACTATTTTAAGGTTTCAAAAAACATTCACTGAAGAAAAAAAAGAACCAGTGTCCATCACTAAATCCATAATTTCAAATGTATATCATGCTATATTGAATGATTAATAGAATATAGTTCAACATGCAGAAAAAGAAATTGTGATATGAACATATATTTTAACCACATAATAAATTATTTGTGAAAACTTAAACCACATATTATCCTTCAAAAACCACATTTCCACATTACTTCATTTCATTGGAAACCATTATTTATCAAAAACATTCTAAAACAGGGTCTCGATGCATTTATATTTATAGGAAATATATACCACTATATTTAACATCTTCTTCATGACATAATATTCACCTTAAATGAGATATAAAATTTTCAACAAACAACAAAGATACAATTTGTTCTTCATTATCACATGAAATCATATTTTTATGTGATTTAGATCCCACTAAGATCATCTAAATAACCAAACAATGATCAGATGTCTTGGTTCGTATGATTATTGATGGAATTCATGGATATCCCAATGAACTGATATCTTTTAATGGATTTATAGAGAAGAAAATGCAGTAGTGTTGGCCAAACCATTTGGATTCAATTAATCCATAGATTAGATGGTCATGGTTGTTCGAGTGCAACAATATTCATCCCCAAAAAGAAAAGTAAATTTCATTAAAAACATTATAATACACAACACATATTTAGTGGTAAAAAAATTTATTACTAGTCACTACCCTCATTATCGGGAACCTCCCCATGTTGGGAGCTCTCCTCAGATTTAATTCTACCCCACTTGGTGGCTCTTTCATTCACCCTTTCCCCCATGTATGTGTTATATTATAAATTTCTACCATAGTGTGATGACTTGGTCTCAAGGTAGCACATGACCACCTCATTAGTGTTGAGGGTCCATTAGGGATAGCTGGTATCACTAGAATTTTTGTTAATATTCATCCATTAAAAAACAATTAGACATATATGTATGCCAAAAAAATTAACATTGAAGGGTATACCAAATCCACATTCAAAAAACTACACAACAAAGAAAACTAAATCCTATATAATAATAATAAATCATTTCCCCTAGATTCTTAAAATGTTTTTATACAATGTTCATATTCAATTCAACCAATGACACATGTCTTTTGAACATATGATTATTTATTCAATCATGACATTTATATCTCATTTTTTATCTTTTAATTTAGTTAATTAAAATTTACACAATAATCAACCACTTGTCTTATTCAAACTCTAATTTAGTATTTGTTGTTAGTAATCAATTTTATTACTTGTCTATGATATCTCCCCCCTTATTAGAAATAAATCCAATGGTATAAGAATGCAAAGGAATTTTCATTCCCCAACGCCTAATTTGATTAACATATTCTTCTTTCCTAACATTTATTTCCTAAATTAATATGATAATTAGAGAATACCAAAGAGCATAGAAAAAATATAAAATTTTTCATCCCTAATTCTACGTGAGTAGTTATTTCTATGGAAAACCACATTGGTTAAATTTAACATCAATTAATTCAATAAACATCAAGCATGTGATACCAATAATTAAAAATTATTAATAATTTATTAAAATAATTTAAACTAATCCCATGTATACATCACACTAAACATATAAAAAAAATTCAAGAGAATTAATTTATTTTCCCTGTCAAATTAGTTTTCTATTTTTGCATCAAGTAACAAATATCTCCCTTTATAATTTATGTTTAACAAAAGTATTTGAGAAATTAATTAACATACATTAATGATAAAAATATTGACATTTATTATTTTTATCTTCTATAATTATCAAATTAATACCTCACCATAACGTCTGATGTTTATATAATTCCAACTAAGAGAGAACAAACTATTGTTTGGCCTTATGTGCTCCCCCTCAATAGAATCACACAATACTTCTTAATCACAAATTACATTATTCATGAATAATATTAAATAATTTTATGGGATTATTTTATGTGCTTTAGGAATTCAACTTAAATTGTATATTAATCCATAATGGAATGTTTTCTAGCTGTAAGATGTTCAATGATTTTATAAATTCATTTCCCCCTTAATATATAATTTTTCTTCAAATACCTACATCAAAAAGCAGACACAATATATTGGAATATGTTGGTTCTTCAATGCTACTTAGATAAAGAAACATGGATGAGAATTTCTTAATTTCTCTACAATACAGATATATGAAAGGGGCTTCATCAACATTGATAATAATGTAGTTTCACTTTTCTCACATTGTACCAATTTTCATGCTTCTTCTAACTATACTGGCTATATAAGAAAACGTATTTTTGAAATATTATCCTTTTTCACATTGTTGGTATACATATTTTTTACAAAACTGGAAGTCAATTATTATTTACCTTTCTTCTTCAATAATTCTTCTTAACCATATAATCATGTAAAATATTGTTTATCTGAATATGGATACATATTAATCCCTTCAAACATAACATTAGAATTCAAGAAATTTCCTAATGTGGGAAACATTTTAGATACATTATCAAATATTAAATTCATTATATCATTCATTTTCATTCATTTATATATTGATCCTTTCATTGATTAAATCGTTTTTCCTTTAGTATTGACGTTCTTATGAAATTCACAGTAACCCTTGATTCTAACATTCCTACTATAATAGAAACATATTTTTTAGTGTGAAACTCTTAAAATTATTATTATCAACCTTGATGTCAGTTGTTATTTAAAATAATCTTACTTTTTGTATCCTTAGGTGGACCACACATCTTCATTTCATACATTATTTACATTTTTTTGTCATCTATTTTCATTATCAAAATATTTTCCCTTAATGGTGAATACCAACACTCTTTCTAAATCTGACAACTTATGTCACAATAACCGTATATTTTATCAATTTATTCTTACTTATTCATGATAAAATAAATTTTTTTCTATGACATCAAATTCTATTGTCCAGTATTAAATTTATCTTCATTAGAGCTCCCCCTAAATGTGTGCATTCTTTAATTTTCCTGAAATGAAATCAAGTTCATATAATTCATTTCCTAATGCCCAAACTTCCAACAATACCAAAAAAAGCCATCAAATCCTTATTTCTTATTATAATAAACATTTTGACTATTTTAAAAAAAGTATTCTTATGTATAACACATATCTTATTTTTTTATCTATAGGGAAAAATTATATTCCTTTAAAAATGTTTGTTTATATTTTTATATTGAATCTATACTAGTAATAAATTTAATATTAGTATGCAAAAATTTATTAGGAAAATTATTACCTTATTTAATTAGTATTTTTTATATTTATCTTCTTATTATATTAGGCTCTTATTTCCACTAGATTAATTATTTTAAGGAATAAAACTATTCTCATATGAATTCTTCTCAATAAAACAGTTATAATAAAATGGGATGTCTCCACTTTAGTCTCTTCCATATTTCTTAGATTCATATCTATTTCAACACATTTTCTATTGATATCATTCTTCTCCTCTTCACCTGATTTAATGATTTCTTCCCTCTAAATATTCATCTTCTGAATTTCATATCCAAACAACCGATTTTTCATTAGTAAAAAATTATCAACCTCCATGATAATTTTCAATTTATCTTTCATCTGATCTTCATTGTTATTCATAGTTGTATTATGATACTTTACGATTGAATGAATAACTTGAAAAATGAAAATTTTAAAACATCTTTCTCAAAAATATTACATTACAATTATATAATACATATAGAAAATATTTTTTCGAATAGAGATATTTTCTCATACTTTTCAATAACCTATTTTGTGATATTTATGGATACACCATTATTTTTTTGTTTATGTTTCTTCAATTGAATATTACACTTCTTCTAAATGAAAATTTTCATCTAAAATATCCTTAAAAACTCAAGTCGTAGAGGTGTCCAATTATTTGGGAACATTATTTAGTTGATTATTAATATAAAAATTTATCAAATCAAAATATTTTCTAAAACAGGAATCACCATGATTAAAAACAATTGATTTTACAGAACAATTTCCACTTTTAGTTATTTTATCAAGTTATAGATATTTAGTTCTCTATAAATTATTTTTCATCTTTTTCTACTAATTTTTTTGTATATTTACTATAAATTAAAAGTATATTTCATCAAGAATATATATAGGATTTTTCATCTAAATCTATTCTGGTTTATCATTCAAATAAAATATTCACTTTACATGCTTTAGATAAGAACAAAAGGACACATAAATTAGATCAAATTATGGGTGTCCTTACTCTGATACCATTTGAAGTGTCCTATAGATGATTTAGTCAAACATACAAGGGGGTTAAAGCTAGTGTTACATATTTTTCTGAATTATTTTCCACATTTTAGGATGATTGGATAATATAGTTAGTAAGGACACCCCTAAATATATTCATTGTATAAACTTTTAATTAAATGAGAAACCTCAAATTAGTATTAAATTTCATTGTGTTAAATATATTCAAGAGGAGATTTTATTTCAATATATATAGTTTCGTGGATTTTTAAACGCATCACATAAGAGAAGAAGGAATCAGTGTCCATCACCCACCCCATATTAACAAATATATATCATATTATACTGATTTATTTACAGAAAACTTATCATCATGAAACAAAACAAATGTGCAATACAAATATAGATTTCCCAAGGAATGACTTCTTATTTTCACAAATAAAAATACGTTTTAAATCCTTCTTGAACCAAAACTTTCTGTTACTCTATTTATTTGATAATTGGAGTTTCTCGAAAACATTATAAAATTTCTTCTTACTACATATATATTTAAATAAAATAATTTCCACCATGGATCTCCTCTATTTCATGAGAAAAAATCACCATCAATGAGATATTTAATTTTATACACATTAAAAATATTTAGATTAATCTTAATTAATAGATGAAAATTAATTTTCATGTGATTTTGATCTCATTAAGATCATCCGAATACTCAAAAATTGATCTGTAGTCTCGATTCAAACAACTGTAGATAAAGATCATGGTCATCTAAATGAGCTATGTTTCTTTTATGGTTTGATAAATAATACAAAAATCATGGTTAATCAAATGACCTTGATTAAATAGTTAAATATATCAAACGTTCATGTTTTTTGGGTGCTATAGTATTTTATGCAACATAAAAATAGAAGAGATCTTGTGCACCCTTTATAATAAATCATTCATCTTTAGTGAATTAAAAATAAATCACTTGTCACTCACTTCACTTCCTATAACCTCCTCATGTTAGGTTATCTTCTATTCCATCATGTTTCCCCACGTGGTGGATCTATGAAACATCCATTCACCCGTGTCAGTGCTCTATTTACAATTTTCTCTATAGTGTGTTGGCTTGGTCTCGACGTCGCACCTTCCTAGCATAGCAGTGGTGTAGGTCCCTCAGGTCTAGCTAGATCATTGGAAATTTTTTAATATTTATTCATTTGAAATGAATTATCCATATACGAATACCAAAATATAATATTCAATGGAATTCCAAACCCTACATTCTCAAAACTATAATACCCTCAATAATATATCCTCTTGAGGAAAAATAATTCATTTGAAATGGAATCTTTTTAAAATGTTGAAAATAATGTGTTAATTCAATTCAGCCAACAAACCAAGAAATTTAAACTTATGACATGTTCATCAATCATCACATTTATAACTCATTTAATTTTCTTCTTCTTAAGTTATTTAATAAAATTTCAACCCTAAAGCATATATTAGTTTTTTCATAGTCATAATTAATAATGACAAAATTCAATAATATGTTTCATTAATATTCCACATATAAAATATAAATTTAATAAAAATAAAAAAATAGTCTTAGGACACCATATTCAACATTGTACCACTTGGAATCGAGAAAACTGGATATGATGTTCATTTTATTAGACCATAAATAGATATCATGATTCTACTGAGTCCATGGATTATCCAAGGGGACATACATGTTGTCTTAAATAGAAATAATGCTCACTGACACTTCAAATAACTACAAAAAACATTCATTATGTTGTACTTATAAAGTTTTTTCTTCATCTACTGATGTGATTATGAAACATTTATGAGAGCCTCCACTATAGTATTATCATAGTAGAGTGTTATTGGATCTTTACTTATAGGTACCATGTCATGCTATTGGTCGTGGTTTCCCATCCATGCTGCATCTTTATCTCCTACACATATCATAATATACTCATCCTTAACTGATGAATCGATGACCACAACTTTTTTAAGCTCTTCCAACTCACAACAAACCAATAAAAATTGAATATGTATCATTTTTTTGATGTCATGATGTCTGGTTCAAATTTGGAAGCTATAATATAGGTATCCTCTATTGCATATTTTCTCATCTCTTCAATAAACTATGATTATATCCTTAATACCCCTTAGATACATAGGGATAGTCTTGAATACCATCCAATGGTAGTCACCTTGTCCATCATTATATCTTTCTATTGCACATAATAAATATGTGTCATCTTTCCTAATGAATTGTATATCATACATGACTACTCCAACTAGTGATGCATATAAAGGTATATCGATTAAATTTCTCTCAATATGTATTTGGAAACACATTTTCATAGATAGAATAATTCCATATGAGACTATAAAAAATCCCCTCTTTTATTTCTCAATAATAAATATATTCAGTGTATTTTCAATGTAAATTGAAAATGTCCAATAAATATCTTGGATATATCATAATGTATCTTGATCAAAAAAATATTTTCTTCCATTCCCATTTTCTTAATAGTGAAACAATTTTTTATCCACTGTTTAATAGAAAAATAATATTGTATTTTCAACTATAGTGAGTAATATTTAATTGAAATATATTATTATTAATGACTACATTTCCTTTAAATAATTTGTTGAAACTATTCCAAGACTACTTATCTATAAAACCAAATTTAGATATGGATTCTTTAGAAGGAATTATTATATGAAATGGGTGTATTATTTATTCCATAAATGGTTTTTTTCAATTTTAACATCTTTTTCGTATCCATCAGAGTCTGGTCCCTTCAGGTTGTTCCTTGTAAAAAACTTCTTAATGTTTTTATTTATAGAATGTTACTTTGAAATCCATTTTCTAAATCTCATAGTCATGGAAATTAGAAATGGAATGTATAATTTTGATGGATTTTATCATTTTAACATATGAAATGATTTCATTGATGTTAATTCCTAGACACTTTTTAAACCAGCTACCATATATAGTAACTGAAATTTCTATCAAGTTCAATTTTTTTATTGAATAACCATTTTAAATAAATATCCTTTACATCCATTGTGGGATATATCAAAATCAAAACATTAATTTTGAATATGGAATCCATTGTAGATTTAATGGATTCATTCCACATGGAAACATCTATTCCATTTCCTACTTCTTTATAGGTTATATGATCATTATTATCCATAAATAAAATGTCCCAATATTTTGGGACTTGAAAAAAATACCATTTTGGTTTTGTAAGTTCACAAGTACTCCTACATAGTATTATTGTCTTTGGATCAGTTTCCTCATCAACAAGGAATAGTGGAATCTATTCTGGTGGAAATGTTTTGTACCATGAGACTAATCCCTATTAGAGTTCATATCACTCCCACTATCATTTTTTGGTATGTTCTTCCTATCAAGGAATCAGGCTTGTCTTGAAAATATTTCCTTTTTTATGAGTGTAATTTTTGTAATATCCCCTTATTTCATTGGGGTATCTTTTTTCTATACGCATTGTTAATCAGGGTGTTGTTTTGTACAATACATAGGCCTTATCATTTCATTCATAACCCAATACATATACATATGAAAAAAATATTTCCCACTATTCCATCTATCATATAGTATATGATAATCCACATTAGATATAAATTGTTTTTTTTAGTACATATCCCAAATAATTGGAAAACATGCATGAATCATCATTTTTCTCACCATTCCTAACAATTAGTTTTCCTCCTTAAACATACATTATTCCATTAATGTGTGTATAATGGAGTGAGTAAATATTACATCTAAAAATACCATATATAATAAATTAAATCCTGATTTTGATATTCTCTAACATAAAATGATATGTTTTCTAATTCTTCTGACCTAGTTGCTTCGCAACATCATTCTCATGTTCCATAATTTTATCGAAAGAATTGCACTTATAAAAAAATTTGAACAAATAACCATATCTATTAAAATAATCATCAAAAGTTGAGATTTATGATTACACACCACTTACCTCAATATGAAGTGTACCAAGAACATCTATTGTAACAAACATAAGAAGATATTCATCTCTTTTTCCATTATAAATAATTGGGGTTTTGGAAAATTTACCTTGTAAAGATGTGTGGCATATATCAAGTGGATCCAGTTAAATAGTATCTATATATATTGGTATAATTTATTCAAATTATTTTCATTTACAAGACAAAGTGAGTGATTCCATATTTGGGTATAGTAGGCGTAATGTGGTGAATTTTAGTTATAAATTTCCAATATACGGTTTTTATAATCCAACACATAAAGACTATTATTTAAATTTTCCATTCCATAAAAAATGATATATTTTCAAAATAATAAGCATTCATTTCTTTACATGTTAATAAATCCATATATATATGTTATATTTGTAGAAATAATATTCTTGGTAACTAGTGTCATATAATATAAATCATTTAATATCATGTTCATTCATGTTAGAAACATGAGGTTGTAGTCGATGATTGTATCAGGAGTAATTTTTGCTCTATTGGATGCTCGTCGATACACATCCCCTCAGTCAATTATTTTCAATCTACATTTTCCATAAATTTTAATTGATATTTTCAAACAAAAATATGTATCTAATACACAATTTTATGATATAGTTAAATTACACTGAAAAAAATACACCTAAAGAATCCCTTCACTTAATTGGTTTGGTGCAGTTTTTTATCCAATGGCCCTTCTCGCCATATCTGAAACTAACAACATCATGTTCCCTTTCAATCCCATTATTCTCAAACTTATTATAAGGGTGTTATGAATCTTTTTTCTATGATATCTTGTTTTATCCATTACTTTTTTTCACCATAAGATCCAATGGTCGTTCATGATTCATGTCCATATCTACTTCATAAAAAAGAGTGGTATGATTTGGTAGAGACTTATCATTCTTTTATCAGATTAAAATATAAACAATAGTGGAGAAGATATGAGTGGGTCACTCTAAAATGATAGTGGTTCTCAGTTATTCATTAAACTGAAACAATTGAACTTATATGAAATCAATGTAGCCAATGAGTTTGACTTACAGATTCCATATCGGGGAACAATATCAATGATTTTTCTAAAAGAGTACCATGGGAATCACAAATTATTCATGTATAGATCCATCAAGCTAATGAAAATTTATCTTATCAATAATTTTATATTAATATATGTCATCATGAAACATATTGAATTCATTAGTCATAATTTAAAGCATTAAATGTTAGCCCGTGACCAAATCGGTAAAAAAATTCATAGAATATGATCTCTTAAGCACTCACCTTGCCTGTAAGAAGATCATTCTGTAATGATTCTAGAACATACTATTTCCATTGACAGTGCAATACACCATGAAGGAATCCAAATAATTCCTAGAAGATACACCTAGTGAGAATATTGTCATCATCGAATAAAGATCATATGGATAATTTGGATAAATAAAATTAAATTTATTCTAACATTAAAAGAGAATATTATTGGAACATTTCGTGATTTAAAATATTTCATAAATAATAAAATAATTACTTTCATATAATATCCCACTCTATATTCATGTACCAATAGAAGTCACGATTATGATCAAAATATCTAATTTCCTGGACATATTAGTGGGAATGATCCAAATTCCCTATCATACAACCCCAATAGTTGTTGGTCAAGCTACATGAAGTTATTTTGGTTGTTATATCATTGCCTAATATAGGAATGCAGCTCCTTTATTACTTCATTGTATTCCCCTTTCCTGAAATCTTGATATTGATATCACAAGACATGCCTACATGTTATATCTAGTCTAAAAAGGTATAATTATTTCGATTAATAATGATTAATTCAAACCATTTCCTTTACAATAACTCCACATTAAATATATGTGTACCAATGAGGGTTAGTCAAAAACATTTTTCTATATAATTTATTTCCATTCAAAATCATGAAAATCCATATCTTCCTTTATATATTTTCAACAGATTTTAATTTATTGTTTATAAATTTAATCATTTTTATTATCCATTATATATCATTTTAATATTATATGGATGTTACATAATTAATTAAAATTTTTGGAAAAACATTTTATGCATAATTCATTTATTTATTTTAAATCATTTCATATAAATTGATTTAATTATGTGATCATGGTATTGTACCTAAGAAATAAATAATTTCATAGGTATAATTAACTAAGTAATTAAATGATCATTTCATGATCATTATCCAATTGTCGAATTAATGATTGGATGGTAAATCTACCTATGACCTAGAGGAAATAATTTATATTAATGGGTTTTACATGAGTTACAACATTACACTTTTCCACCTATTTAACACATGGGTTTGAATAAATATAGATTTATCTTGATTCACCTATGTGATCCTTGGGTAACTCAATTAGTTAAAGGTCTCTATATCACACATGTTGGTGAGGGGATCCAATGTATTAGTTAATGGGGAATTATATTTATATCAATAGAATCGAAGGTCATATATTAAAATGGAGTGAGGTATGACTCTCAAATAATCAAATATAATTTCATAATTAATAATTGAAAAAAAGTAATAAATTAAAATATACAAATTTTACCATATGCACTAGTCCTGGTCTAGATCCATAATGGATAAACAGTAACGTATAAAAAATTTGAATGGATAAAATTCATTTCATTATCATGTCATTATTATTAAGAAAATTATATTTCATTAAAAAATCAATTAATTAATCCCCATTAATCTTATTGTTCATGTAAATCCTATTGCAAATGACCATCATAAATGAATTAAAGGAAAATAAATTTTAAAAAATAGTTACAGATTTATTATAATAAATTAAATTATAATTTTTAATTAATTTAAATATATATTAAATTGTAGAACACTAAATGCTACAATTAATACAATAATGTTTTAATGCAGTAATTGGAAATATAATTTAATTTTAATTCTACTGATAACTAGGAGACTATATGTAGTTCATTATCATGATACATGTATGGTAACTCAATTGTAATGTTTTTTTGTTAAATGCACGGGGCTATGATATATTGCTCATCCACACTATGTGGATAGTACATTCCAGCTACTTACTATTTATCCACTTTTTATGTTCTGATTATTCTCATATGGGTACTCAACATGTATATTGGTAGATCACAAGGGGTGTAAATTCTAGTAACACACCATGTATTAATAATTAAATTTTGTCATGAAAACAAATGAAATAATTATTGTGGTATTAGATGATATATTATATGACATGTGACCCCATCTACACACCATGTAACTCTGATGTCGTGTGGCAAGATAATAAGACCAACAAATGAACATGTGTCCGAGATGCAGAAATTGAAGAAATAAATTCTTTTTTACACCATACACATGGCTTGTATATCATAAATTCTCTTGGATATCAGTATCACATGTTTTTATCATCTATATTGAAAATATATACTGTGTGATTTATGTTTTGAACCTCTTCACAATAAATGACGGGTATTCCATATACATGTTGTGCATTCAAATATACCATGTTCTCGGATGTCCATTCAAGATAAGGAATACACTTCATGTAATAACTATGTTTCATTATGTGTATCCTGTAGCATGTCTGTGTGAATCCAATATAGGTACATGTCATGTAATCTAGCTACAACCCCAATAACTCTATCTTACTAGTGAAGAAATTGGTAGTTCCCAATGATATCTCTAATCATTCGTTGTATGTTCTTAAACGTTTAAAAACACTATATGAACATTATTAATATTTGGATAATGAGTTAATTTAAAATGGATTAATGCAATAATAAAATGAAATGAAAATTCAACCACATTTATGTATAGATAAAAAATAAAATGTATAATTATATATTTAAACATAACCACTTTAATACTATTTGTTAGTTGTGGGAGAATGGGATGTGCGTGGTGTTGGGAGATATATAAATCCTTATTAGAATATTATATTTCAATAAATCCCATGATATAAAATAATTTTGAAAAACATTGGATGGATATACCATTCCAATATCGACCATAACTATCATACTGTGTACTTACATTAGTGTACCACAGATATAACAAAAAATAAGAAAACAATTCATCACATTTAAAACTATGATTATATTGTGAACCTTTTATATGTCAATCCCCAAATAATTGAAGGATGAGTATAACTAGGTTGGCACCCTTGAGTGGAAAATAGGATGAATATTTAGGAAACTTATTTTTTCATGGAATAAGAATGGGATAATATTAGTAGAATGATTGGTATTCATAATGGTTCATAGAAGGGTTTAATGATAGTTAAAGGAAACTATAATAAAAACTGTATTTTAAGAAAAATAAGGTGTATTTTTATAAACATATACTAATATGAATCTTTTGAAATCAAAATGTATAATATATTGAAGGTTCTTGAATATAGATAAAGAATATGATCCCTTCCCTTGAAGGTGCGCTTATAAACACGTCAATGAATCTTTTTATGATTTTGGAGAAGATTGAGAGGGGTATAGAGAGGGAAGTGTATATTGAATTTTTGATCCAAGGGTTTTGGATTAATAATAATGGTAGGTTAGGTGGGTATATATATAAATAGAGGTGATATATCATTATTAATTTTAAAATATATGTTTTGGAATTTATATTATATATTTATCAAAACCAAAATACATCCCTTATTTATAAAAATGGATTCTACCAAATAAGAATTTATTTCATTATTTTACATTTCCATGAATAGAAATTTCATGACTCAACCCACAAAGCCTCACCTCGTTGGAAATATGCTATATGTGACTAACATCATCCATCCTCATAAAGGCTAGGGGTTTGTGACTAACTCGATGTAGGCATATCCTAAAAATGGAGGAATTGGCCGAATGAAAATGAATGAATGTACACATTAAAAACCCATAAGATATTAGAATGTATTAAAAATAATAATGATGCTTTCATACCTATATATTCCCATTATAAAAGTATTGCATAAATGTTGAAAGCATTGATGTGGAAAATTATATTCCCAACAATAAACTACAATGGTGTCGAACCCATTCAAAAGTAGGGGACTAATATAAAATGAAAAATATGTATTCACCATGACATTCCAAGAACTATGCTTTTCGCCCTCCCTCTCCTTCTAGGACTCCATAAAATGGACACCCATCTGTATAAAACATGACACTTGTGGGGGATCAAATGTCATGGTGAGTACGAAAATACCTAGTTGAACACCCTAAAATAGAAATGAATAAACAATAAATATTATTCATCTCAACATAATATATGTAAAATCTATTGGAGAGATATTCATTTAAATAAACTCATAACAAAAAATCATCAATTTTGGATTCAACTAACACTTCCATAAATAGGATGCTTGATGAGTATTATATAAAAGACATGTTTCTTGAGAATCCCCCATGATCAATTCTATCATAGGTGATTGTCATCAAAATAGTCAATGATCATTTTTTAAATGATTAATAAGTAATATATAGAGCTTGTAACAAATCATTATCAATGTAGGGGATCATACCTAGATCCACTGGGGGAACTAAAAACCTAATAGGATTTTCCTTCAAGATAGGTGACTGAAACCTAGTACATGGTCATCATTTCCAGTCCATAACAACTTCTTTACAATGTTAGAGTATCCCACAATAGTCCCATAAGGATATGGGGCGAAATATATACAATATTAAACCCATGTAGGGGATCAAATTTCATTATGTGCTTATAATTCCACAATGTACCTTCATGGGGAGAGACCAACGTATATTTCCATTTTAACATATTTAAATTTATAGAAATGAAGGTCTCTAAATACACTCATAGGGAGTATATATTTTTTATAGGGGTATATAGGGTTTCATTCCAACAATTGGTCTACCGATGTCCCATCATCACATACTACATGTAAACATCAAAATAAAATTATAATCTTATAAGATAGAAATCAAATAGGGGTAAAAGGTAACGCTTCTAATATCATCTGTCCATGATCATGTACATTAGGTCATGGATGTGTACACTTGGTTATTCGCTTTTACCATTGGTCATGCATCTACAAAAAGTCGTGTCTCTACCCATGTAAACTTGGTCATGCATATGTATCATGGTCTATGAATGGTTACCTAGATATGTACATGTCCATGTACTATAGGAGTACATATCATTCCACTATATTTGGGTCTCATGGAATGTGATAGCTAAAATGTTTTGTGTGATATTTAACTTCCATGGAAACCCAAGAACCAAAATCAATGGAACCCACATGGTGTGTATCTCTAGATTATCCAATGATTTCTATGGTAAGTTATTGATTCAATTATTCTTTAACATATATGACCACACTTCCATAAATTCCAAATCTACTAATAACCTCAGATAGAGAATTTCAATTACATTGACCCCATCGATGGTTTCACATAAAATATAATAGTAGTCATTTGATTTGACTAGGAAACCATATTTCACTTATTACCATCACTTAAAGTCAATCTTAGAATAATAGGTACTATTAGTCCCATCCAATTATCATTATCAAACCCTCCATCATCATAACTCACAGGTCTCAGTCTCTTAATTGAATTTCACCAACGATATTGATCCATTGGGATCAATAATCACCACAAAATTATCAATGACCTATTATTTTTCAAAATAAAATAAAATAGAATTTCCAATATTATGAATGAAAGGAAACGTAGTAGAAAATTATAACGTAGGTACATAAAGAAATAAGAACATCCATATTTAATTTCATCCACATTTGGTTTTCATGGATTAGAAGAATGTAGAGGAATAAAATAAAATGAATATATTAATAAACTGTGGATTCACGAAAATATTAATTTTAGTGGAATTGATCCTCATTCAACATGGGGTTAACAAATGGAATGCATCCACATATATCAAAAATAACAGATTGGGTTAAGAATGACCTATGATGAAGAATGGAATTGTGTTTCCATAATTAGTTAGACCTATAAACTCTAATTGAATAGAGTATCGATATGGTACCAATTTGTATATTGATGTTGTTTTTATCCACCATTTCTCATTAATATTCTCTGCTCCAATCGACTTGTTAATGTGGATAACACTTATATTTTTAATGAAAATGGTATTTATAATGGATTTATGGGTCATGGAAAGAAATTAAACAACTAAATATGTTATTAATTCATTTAATTAAAAAAGTTTATAAGAACATTCATAACCCAATCTCGTAAAAAGATATATTCTTAATGTAATTCATAGCGTAAATCCCAAACATTAAAATCAATGATAGCCTCGATCTATGTAATTTCACAGTTTCGTGTGCAGCACACATGTTCCCTGTGCACGGTTGGTCACATGGTCTCAAGTGCATTTCCCCAAACACGAGAGGCTGTCGACCCGCAATGAGGACCTTCGGTGTGATTGTGGTGAAAGTATTCCCTCATTGGCAGAGGAACAAATAAGAAACAAACATATAATAGTAGTGGAAGCGGTAATACAATACAATATGTAAAAATTATAGGAGAGAAAGTAAATAAACAGCTGATGGAAATATATAAATGATGCATGTCACATATGTCTATAAAAGTAGCCCAACATGTCACACTGCTAGATATACAGTACTAAAAAATGTAAAAAATATAAAAAATAAAAACTACTAGTATTGCAAAACACATGTTGGTCCCATTCTCTCTAGATCCATAGAAATAAAGTACCTAATGTAGAATTGTGCTAACCCTTATCTATACCTACAACTATATAGCCTATTTAGGCCCAATGCCTAACCAAAATAGGGTAAGAGACGAATCTGAGTAGAAAACTACCCAAATATCTTGGCCTAAATATTATGGAATAAATATAACTGGAAATGTGAAAAAAGAAGAAATAAATATGAATCACTCAAAAGTAAAAAATTCTACCATTTCAATTACATTCAAATATTGTCATTATTTACTTAACCAGAAATTCAAAAGAAACCCACATGGAATGTTCTCACATTATAAACCCTCTAGTTCATATTATCATTTAAATCATAAAGATATAACGACCCTCAGGGAATTCTCACAATGTCTAACAGCTTTGGTCACATTCATTCAAAGACTCCTTGATGAAGCACTCACCATCAATTCCTCTTGTGATCTTTTAATGATAAACTATAGACTATCTACGGATGAATTTGACGTCAAATACCCTTATGGTCTCATAATATTTAACTATAGATACTAGTATGGATCACTCACCGTCTATCCCTGCTATCGTCTCCAAACGTGACAAGTATAACATACTATCTAGGGAAGCCCTCAATATAAATTCCCCCAATGGTCTAACTATACCAGGTTATCAGAGCGCTCTGTAATACAGTCAAGCAAAAATGATATCCAATAACCAATGCTTACAAAAATAGTACTTGGCTAAACAATATAATTCATATCACAATCATGTCTTATAATATCAACTCCATTCTAAGAGTATTAGGCATTAAAACAAACACAACCTAATAGGTAGTTATAGACCCAATGACCAATAACAAAAAAACATGGGAAAACACATTTCTATGCATGGTAATAAACATAATTCACCATCAATATCCTTTCTCATGAAAAAAAACTATGATAGGTATCTAGAAGGGTTAAATTCTAAAATATGCTATTCCCTAAACTAGGGTATTGGGAACTTTTCACAAATATAATCCCATGAGTACTACGGAAAGGAAAACAACCTACCTATGCATTTTATAGTTGATATAGTTAAACCTATTCCATTTAATCGACCTATAAAGTCATAGATCTATAAAAACAACAAAATAATATTATCCACGAATATCTCAAGATAGAGGAGAAATCAGAAGTATATGTTCTAGAAGATGTAATATCAGATTGCAAAGATTCCTACATAATCGATAGTGCATGATTTGGATAATGGATGATGGATCGGTGGTTATAAGATGAAACATAGCTCTTGGTCACTTTTGGATGATACAAAGTTATAAGAATATATTTATGTGGATGATAGGTGACCTCGGTTCAATTTAAAAAAATTTAAAGTACACTGCTTGCTAATTTAATGTACATGCTGTGTACATTCCTTTACCAACCCCCGCTTTAGGCGGTCTCTTGGTCACCACCTAGGTCCATGTACATGGCTAGTACATAGATACCCGCAGCAACAAGAACAAGGTGTGTACACTTTAAGTTTCCCAAAACACTCCTTTTTCTTGGAAACATTGAATATCCAGATCCATATCTAAATAGATGATCTGGGTTCCTATAAACATTCCCCCTTAATGAAATATGTCCCCAAATTTCCCTAACTGGGAGGTACATTAGAAGAATCCTCAAATAGATCTGGATACTATGATCTCTCACCATCCTCCCAATCCCAAGTCCCATCTTGTACTTCCCCATGCTGCCATAGCACTTGTAAAAGAGAAACAGACTGGCCATGGAGAACCATTACACTGTGATAATAAATCTGGAGAGGATGCTCCTTGAACAATGTGTCAAACACTAACTCAAGTTACTTGGGTTATAAGACATGATACGGGTCTGGGAAGTAACGCCGCAGCTGAGAAACGTGGAAGAAGTCATGCATAGACTAGTACCATTGAGGAAAAATTAGTTGATATCCCACCTGCCCAAATCTACACAAAATATCAAATGACCTGACGTATCTCAGTGAATGCTTTCTCTATCTCCTAATACTCTTGTGTCCCAACCTCGGTGTGACACGTTGGAAAACCAGATCACTAACATTGAACACCATAGGTCATCTCTATCTATTTTAATAAGAATTCTATCATGACTGTGCTATAGACATCCTTTTCTGTATCAACTTTACCAGCTCTATGGTCTCCCAGACAAGATGAGGTCCTAGTATAACTGCATCTCATACTTCCATTAAACATAGGGGTGATAAGAAAGGTCTATTGTAAAAGGGACCATAAGGTTCCATCTGAATAGTTGATTGAAATCTATTATTATTGGAAAATCCACTAGAGGTATGTTCTTCACCCAATAACTTCCAAAATATAGGATGTGTCCTTGAAACATGTCATCCATAACCTGAATCTTGCGATCATACTGATAATCTGTCCAGGGATGGTATGATGTACTCAGAAGTACATGCGCACCCAAATACATTTGTAGTCCCTGCTAGACCCGAAGGGTAAAACATGCATCCCAATCTGAAACGATGGAGTTTGGAACCCCATGTAAACATAAAATATCTCAGATGTACAACCTTTCCACCTCATCAACACTGAAGGTCTCCTTTATTGGTAAGAAGTGCACATCCTTGGTGAGTCTGTCAATGACAACCCAAAATTCTTCATTCCCTTGAGACAAACATGGTAAACATGTCCCAATTTCCTTCGTGGCATCATTACACTTCCACTCAAGAATGGGAAACTGTGGAAAATATATGCTTGTCACTGATGATCCGCCTTTACCTACTGGAAGGTAGAACACCTCATCACAAAACTAGCTCTATTTCTCTTATTTCTTAACCACCAAAACTGAATATGTAGATCTTGATACATCTTGGTTGCACCAGGATGAACTACCTAAACTGAATAATGAAAATCATGCATCATCTCCTTGTGTATGTCTCATAGCACCCATACATGCCCATGAAAATACAACATCTTATACTCACCTATTGTCTATCCTAGAATATGATTCACTCCTAACACACACTCCAGTACAACTAGGCCTTCAAAACATGATATCTTACTCATTCATTCCTGACCATGTAGTGTAGCGGTAACAACTATAGAATAATGAGATGTCTTCCCCTGTTTGTTGTGCACCTCCAAATGTATCTCAGATAATAGAGCCATAAGCCACCACTCACTATTGGCCTCACGACCTGCCTAGATTTGAGTCATCCTACTAAACGTTTCAGAAAATTTGTTGCCTTTTCTAGGCATGTAAGAATG
This sequence comes from Viscum album, assembly GCA_963277665.1. Taxonomy (NCBI): domain Eukaryota; kingdom Viridiplantae; phylum Streptophyta; class Magnoliopsida; order Santalales; family Viscaceae; genus Viscum; species Viscum album. Next base: position 652,946,217 of record OY728119.1, read on the forward strand.
CTCAATGTCAAATGGATGAAGGTACTCATCCCACCTTCACAATCTCAAATTAGGATCGCGCTGAGTGAAGATGTACACGAGTCTTTTTGTGGTCAGTGAAAATAAAAAATTTCTCCCCTAACAGACAATTGTCTCCAAGAATGTAAAGCATGAAAAATTGAAGAAAACTCAAGATCGTGCATCGTGTAATTCTATCATGTGGCCTTAAATACCGAGACCTGTATGTATTGACTCCTTCCCCATGCATAAGAACATCCCCATGTACGATAACTGATGCATCCTAGTAAATAGTATAGACTTTCCCCAGCTCTACAAAAACTAATATCAGTGCTGAAGTCAACCTCCCTTTCAGCTCCTAGAAGGTTGAATCAGCAGAATCTATCCACAAGTACATTAAACCCTTCTTATTCATGCCCATTATTGGTGCTTATATTCATGAAATGTTCTATATAAAACGTCTTTAGTAAACAGACATCCCTATAAAACTCTATACCAAAAAGAAGTTATTTGGATGCTACTAAGAAACTACTACTCTCACATTCTATAAGTCTATTGATACTCCTACCTATGAGATAACATGACCAAAGTAGTGATTATGTTACATCCAAAAGTTTAATTTTTTGATCTTATCATATAATTGATGCTCTCTCAGTGTACTAAAAATGATCTCAAAATTGGTAGCGTGGTCGGTTCGAGGTTGAGAGTACACAAAGATAAAGTCCACGAAAACCACCATAATGGAGTTCGAGTATGGATGGAACACTCAGTTCATCTATTTTATAAAAACTACAGGCACGTTCGCGAGACCAAACAACATAACCACATTCTTCTTTAGACAAAACCAACATCTGAAGGCTTTAAGAAGTATATTTGATGGTCTAAAGCACATCTTATGATTAATGGATTCATGTCAATATTAGAGAACATGTGGTCTCTTAAAAGCGGATCATAGACTTCATCAATCCTTGGAAATGGATAGAAGTTCTTGACTATCAAGTAGTTTAGCTTACGATAATCCATACTATGTTTGAGGGTACCATCTACCTTCTTTGCAAACAGGACAGGAAAACCCTAAGGAGAAGTACTGGGTGATGGAAAACTATGCTTGCAACTCCTCTAACTGCTTCTTGATATCCTCAAAATCTGGTGTAGCCATCCTATAAGGGGGAATGGACACCTATGCCTCTCCTATAAAAAGAGAAATATATAAATATACCTCACTCTCTCTCTCTATAGGTGAACCTGAAAAGTCCTCTGGAAATACAACCCTTAAAAGATCCACCACTTGATGAAATTCTATCTATGAAGTTCCCTAGTCATCTAGATACATACTTACAATATGGGATATAACTTCTCACATCCCATGATGGTCTGGTCCCACTTTGCCTACCTGGATATCACATTCGCCCTAATGTAGAGAGAAACCTCCCTCTTGTGATGTGAAACTCACCCTACGACGATAGCAATCGACAATAGACTATAATAGAACTAACCAGTACGTTCTGAGAATGAAATCATAGATCATCATCAATATGAAAAAAAGGTCCCATATTAAGTGACCCACACTAACCTCAATAGGGAACTCCTTGCACTGACATACAATATCTGTTCTAGTCCCCATTTGCGTGTCCATCATTAAGATATTAGTATATGTAATTATACAGAGCCTTAAGTCTCTCCACAACAGCAAAAGATATGAAACTAGAGGAATCCACTATATCGAAAAGTGAAGAAAGTAAAACTAAGGCAACAATAATTATACCTCTAACTATAGAGGTGATGGGATCCTGCTCATGCTGGGTGTACTGAACTGCAAATGTCTGACCTGTACCATGTCCCCATGACACTACATGACTGCCATAAGTTGATCTACCCTACTGTTGATGGAAACCTGTAGCCGGATTCCAAAGGTGATGACCAACTCCTCATCCTAAATAGAAGGACAGACTCAGGTCCCTGACAAAGGAGAAACTTGTGGTCCTACATTAGAATGTGGAGTCATATAATAACCCCTATCACTAGTTTCTAGAGATTTAAACTGATAGGAATGAAGATGATCACCCATCTTTCCATAATATTAGAACTCTATTGGGTCTCTCAGAAAAACTATCTTCATATTCCATAAATTCTTGCAATTATAACATACCACATGGAAACCTGAAGGGGTATATCACCTACTCATATCTCCACACGTAGACTCCCTATTCATCTTTCTACAATTATTTGGAAGAGTTCCAACTCTGGATGCTGAACCATCCTAGCCTATAGTACCATAAACCCTCAGGTTGCACTGGGTAATCATCGCCTGGATGAATATAGATGATATGGAAGTAAAACTGAAGTTGTTTCCCTGGGATTAGATTTAAGGCATGAGACCATCCTCAAAAATCCTCTCTAGAAAGAACTCATCACCCCACCCCTTTAAATGTATGTGAAACATTGTATCTATCTAATGTGAGAAGAATACTTCATGATTGAGAGATTACACTTCTCCAAACTCATGAACTCTCATGATCAGTCGGCGGACAGAGTCTCCAGGTAAAAGAAGTCATAGAAGGTATGCTTGAACTCATCCCAGGACATAACCTGATGGTGTCCCAATTATGAAATCACATCGCACCATTTCTTAGTGGAATCCCGAATCATATATATAGTGAGCTTCACCATTCTCTATAGAGGTTTCTCAAGATGATCGATGATCGAAAAAATATCTTCTAAGAATGACTCTTCAGCCTGAGGTCCTCCATACCCAATGAAAGTGGGAGGATATTGATACTGAGAAACCCATGTCAACTCTTCAATAGAAGGGGTAGGATGCGTTTCTCACTAGAAGGTCTACATAAACCACATCAAGCCTTCTCAAAACTATGAATCGAAACCTGTATCTGGAATGATAGTTGGTTCCAATACATTCACGGCGTGATGATCTAATTGTAGTCCTTATCTACCAAGTCCAGTGTCTGATTGCTTCCCTATATTAGGCATACAACTGGAGGTCATCTCGGTGTCATGACTCTACAAGGTCAAACCCACACCTCAGTTCATTATTATCATTCTACTAAAACATATATGTTCATGAAACGAATAGAAGAGAGAGAAAAATGAATATTTTCAATACATGGATAGACAATGTGTATAACATATACACGGTCTGTTCCCTTAAGTCATTACCTAGGTGTGTACTTCTCCCAACCCGGGTCATGTAACACCCCACACACACGGTGTGGTCTCTTTTGACATGACATGTATTTTAATACTCCCCCTTTCTGTAGTTCCTCTACACGACTAAAATACATAGTTCACCTAGAAAATAACTACATGGCATGTTCACCATAATCACGACATATACCACTTAAGTTTCAATTTCCTGTGTCATTCGTCACAATGTCGACTCTACATGGCGTGTTTGTTCCAGAAACGACATGTACTGGAAGGGTTTCACTAACCTGTGGTATTAGTCACATGGCCGGATATATGGTCTCTTACAAGAAGGCGTGTACTTCAAGTACACAGTGTGTGCCACCAACCATTCCCAGACCCCTTGTCTCTATCCATACTGCCAGTCACATGGTTAAGGACTACATGGTGTGTACATACAGTACACGGAGTGTACATAAGAAAAGATTTTATTTTCCAAAAAGAAGGATATATGGCATGTATTCATCATTACGCATAGTGTATTCTTCTTTTTCCTAGAATGTAAGCCTTAAAAACTACTCCAAAACCCATAAATCACTGAAACAAACATTAAAGTGACAAATTCCGATCTATGGGGACCCATACTACCCATGAATCAAAGCTTTAGATCATATTCATTTATATCATCATGTATAATATTGAATTCAATCACATAATCCACCAAATTCCAATCCATGAGGTCCCATTACACCTTAGGGACAAATGATTGGAGCCCATTCAAATGAATCATTAAACAATCCAATACCATATCAAATAATAGGTATTCTATCAAGGAAGTTTTCACAAAAGCATGCATATCTAGAACAAAATCTATCACAACATCATGAAATTAGGAATGCACCCTAATTGGAATGATAATAATGCCTGACATGTGGCCTCTATTAAGTACCAGCATGATGCATGAGATTTAATACCCTCATCTCATTGAGTTTTAACAGAAATAGAACTTCAGTAATATCAAAGATAACATCAAAAAACATCTAAATCACTAAATAATGAAATCAAATCATCTATAAAAATTGAAAACCCATAAAATTTCAATAATCGAGTCATATTGTCTTTTCTATATACATGGGTAAGTTTATTCTTGCTATAGCTTATTACCAACTACCTATTCATTCCTATACCTGTTCATAGGTTCCAAACAGTATGCCAAAGAAGAGAAGAAACAACAAATACCACTTTGTAATGTCCCGGTTCCGAGTGATTCCCAAAGGTTCCATGTTCCCTGTTGGTCACATGGCCTCAAGTTCATTTCCCCAAATGCCCGAGGCTACTGACTAGTTGTGAGGGCCTTTGGTGTGATAGTGGGGAAATTATGCCCTCATTGATAGAGTAACATAGAAGAAACAAACAGATAACATAAGAGGAAGTAGTAATACTATACAATAAGTAAACAACTGAAGACTGAATGTAAATAAAAAATTGGATCACATATATAAATGATACATTTCACATATGTCTAGGAATGTAGTCAAAAAATTTACAGTTATAGAAATACAATACTAAACCAAATTACAAAGAAAAAACTCCAATAGCATCACAATCCTCATCTTCATCCCTTGCTCTCTAGATCTACAACAATCAAGTACCTGAATAAGATTGGTTTTTTCCCATATCTATACCTACAAAAATAAAATCTATTTGGGCCCAAAATCATGACCTAAATAGGGTGTGAGATGTATCCCAGTAATAAACCACCTAAGATCTCTGCCTATAATTATAAGGCCCCAGTTGTAAGCATTACTTAATCTTGAGTTACTTCAAGAATACACGTTGAGGATCTTTTCAGGTTTAGAGTTTTAGAAAATTAGATCATAAAACATGCATTACATTCCACATTTAAACAAATTGGTTACATAAAAGATAGTAATCATTTTTCCCATCAACAGACTCATATTTAAAATAAAACATGTATTCTTTCTTGACACTTCCTTGACACTATCATCACATCATGTACCTTTCCCTTGACCTTTGAAAAAAATTTCAAAAACTTGGGATGAGCATAAATAGATCAGTAAGGGATATAAAAGTAAGAAATGAAAACATTATTCCATGCGTGGAATCATACATTACTCAAAAAACATAATCACATACCTCATCAAATCATGAATAAATCATAGCAATAATAGGACATAATGTTAACTTTAGGCATTCATAACATTCTTACGTAGGGAGTAACCCTCATTGTTACGTTTAGAATACCCATCACATTATATTCACTACATCTCTTCGTAGAAACCTTAAAGTTTAACTCCTTCGCATTACCCAATGCATTGGAGAGCTATATCGGGCTCAAACGCCGTTACTTTATCACGAAACCACCCGTCTTCATAACAATTCCCATGAACCATAACATAATCGTATCACATAAAACAGGTATAAAGGAAACATAACATTTCCACTTTTCAATCACAAGATATCAATACAACACATTGATATAAAAACATTATGAAAACCATTTTCAATACAAAAATAAAAGAAATGTAAAACACGATATTTATTTTTCATTCAAAAAAAAGTTATGGCTTATAGAGGAAGCCGAAACTCAAGTAATGGTCACGGCGGTGGAGAAGTCATTGTCGCCACATATGTACGACAAAAAAAACATTCCCTTTTGTTGTTTAGTAAATGCTCCGTATAAAAAGATTCCTTTTGAATAAACATTAAAGTAAAAGGGGTTTATACACCGTATAAAATAAAGTTGTGTATAAAACAAAATATGCCTCAATGAAAGGAGATTGAGACGACGTCCCTTACCTCATGTCTGATGTGACTCGATTGCTCTTTAATCTCCTGAATAATAATATAATGTTAATTTATACATGCATAAGAACCTTTTTCAAGTTTATTATTCCTTTTATATAACTTATTTCCATGTTATAAACGTTATGTAATCATTTAATTTAATAAAGTTTGTTTTGTCGATATTTGGTACATAAGTCAAAAATGGACTTCTTACAATTACATGTTGTTTATGTTGTCAAAGGTTCATTATATACAGAATGATATTCATGATTTGTATATCATATATTTCATATATATCCATAATAGGCATGTATTTATAATAGTATATAACATATATAGGAATGAAATGAAATGCACCGTTCATGGAGACGGTAAGCCATACGTACGCATGAGCGCTACATTAATTTCTATTTCGTATTTAATGGAGTGAAATCATAATGATATAAGGATATATTATAATTCCAGTATAACATCATATATAATAACATTAACTCCATCATTTATACGTCCCACATATGGCATTAACAAATCAAATCACTTTGAGGGGGCGGTAGTCTGCACTTCCTAACATGAAATTATCATGTTTAACCACAATGGAAACCATAAAGGTATGCCACAAAAGAAAAATACAGAATCATAAGGAAAACATAAACATAATATATATCATATATAAATATAGTTACATCTCACCATGAACGGTGTTAAAATAATATTGAACAATCATCGTTTCGTGAGGTAGAAATTCCCCATCCACAGAAACATTATGTTCATTAACCATTAGACGAAGGTGTGTGTAAGTGTAGTTCTAATCCTTCACATAAAAACACAATAGTATATTGAAGATACTGGTGTTGTTACAAACAAAATGAATAGAAAGATTTTAGGGGGTTGGAGAAGCAAAATAAAACATAAGAACACAAGAGAAGACACTACCTTTAAATCGGGTAAAAAAAATTTTATTTGAGCTCAAAGGATACCATGGAAAGACTTCTACCCAAAGTGAGGCTTCTAGGAGTAACAAAGGAATGTGGAGTGAAAAAATGGGCAGGGGTTGGCTGAGCCAAAGGCTTGAGAGGTGTGGGTATGGTGGTAGAGGTGGGGGCCTTTTATAAGAGGAGAGGAGGGGCACTCTTGGAAAGGTATAAAAGGTTACTTTATTATAAGAAGATTTTCGAATTTTAAAGGTCCCTAAATTATATATTTCAAGGATAAGGTGATAAGAGTCAGAAATCCGCCCTTAAAAAAGGTTTTTGACATGTTAAGGTCTTATATTTTACATTATCTTTTCATTTTATTTAAAGCGTTAAATAATGAGTTAATCGCTGCATCATCATGGTGTCATAAATAATTTAATTTATTTCATGACTAAAAATTATAAAACAAATATCATGATGTAGGAAATCTTATTATATTTCTAATTAATATTTATAGTCAAAAATATGACTTGTATAACCCAGTGTAAAAATTGTTTTATTAAAACAACACATGTTTGTGACATTTTCATTTTAACATTAAATAAAAAGTTATTAATGAAATTTTCCTACCAAAGTGGATCCATGGGGTCCCCAAGTTGACCCATGGATTTTATTGGTCGGCCATTACACATATAATATGGGTAGGACATGTGTTAAGGTCATTTCATATTATTAAAACATTATTTTTACCTTAAATTACACTAATTACCTCTAGTCGCGATTAAAAACATAAAAGATACTATTCACCAAAAAAATTATTTTATTCCCATTGAACCACATTTTACTTCTTAATTACAACTGTGTATGTCAGAATTTAGAAATTAAAAACATATAGGTGGAAAATTTTCATTTAAACGAAAAATCAGTTTTTTAAGAACCACTTAGTGGTTTCACTATCATTAAAAATTGATGTTTTTCAGAAAAATACCAAAACTTCACCCTAAGATATATTTGATATTCCGAATTCAAAAATGATGTATATTTTACAGAAATCAAATGATATAAGTTAAATTAATTATTTTAATAATTAATTCTACTGTCAGAACAAATAGCGTGTTTTTATGAAATAATATATATCAAAAGATTGACACTAGTTTAAGTCCATTTTCAAAGTGAAATTAATTCCAACGACCAATATTGGATTAAATAGTAAAAATATATTCTAATTTCACTTTAAAACCAATTAAAAATATAATATAATAATATAAAAAAATTAGATTGAATAATCGTTTTGAATTAAAATACAACATTTTTCATTATTCATTAAAAAATGAACTTTATCGGAAAAATACCAAAAATTTACACAATGTAAATTGTGATGTCCCGAGTCTAAAGAAGAATTTTATTGGGTGAAATAGAATTTATATGACTGACCAAAACTATTTTTAAATAGGGTTCTCCATCAAAAGGCGATAGTTCGACCTTTTAGTGAATATTAGAGTATCTATGCCTAAAATTGAATTCTTTTCGTATTTTAAGCCTATATCCTTTATTGAATAAATGTAAAAACATTTAACAAACATATATAATAATATTTTAGTTATTTCTATTCATTCCCACCAATAAAACAGCTACGTGTTAACTACCATTTTAAATTATATTATTTTATTACTAGTGTGCAATGTTAGATTTCAAAGAAACTATTTGTTGCGTATCGGGTACGCTATCGAACATAGCAACCCCTTTGTAATAAATTTAATATTTAATTTTTAAATATTAATAAATATAAAAATGTTTTATTGTTTATTTACCTGTGATTTTACATCCTTCCCCCCTTTTGGGAATTGTGTCCATGAAATTCTATTCACATATCAAAATAAGTGGGGGGTATTTATCCCTCATAGCATTTTCAGATTCCCACATTGCCTCTTCAACCATATGGCTTTTCAACAAAACCTTTACCTGGTGAATTACCTTATTTCGCAACACTTGCTTTCTTCAGTCAAGAATCTCGACTGGCTTTTCTTCATAATAGATATTTTCTTCCAACTGAACTACCTCTGGGCTCAAAACATGAGATGGATCTGGCATATACTTTCTCAACATAGAAACATGAAAAACATTGTGTACCTGAGATAAACTCGGAGGTGAATCCACTCGGTAAACAACTGATCGATCATTATCCAGAATTTCATATGGTCCAATGAACCTTGGACTCACCTTTCCTTTCTTACCGAATCGCATCACAATTTTCCAATGTGAAACATTGAGAAAAACATGATCACCTACCTCGAAAGATAGATCCTTCCTCTGGTTATCCGCATAAATCTTCTGCCTGATCTAAGCTGTTCTCATGTGTTTCTGAATGAAATGAACTTTTTCTTCCATCTCTTCTACCAATTCTGGTCCCATCATCTTCCTTTCACCCACTTCATCCTAAAAACCTGGAGTTCGACATCGTTTGCGATATAACGCCTCAAAAGGAGCCATCTGTATACTGGAATGTAAAGTGTTATTATAGAAAATTCAACCAAAGAAATATGTTGGTCCCAACTTCACTGATAATCCATCGAACAAGCACGTAGAATATCCTCCAAAGTATGAATCGTTCTTTCTGACTGCCCATCTGATTGAGGATGAAAATCTGTACTAAAATATAATTCAGTACCCAACGACTTCTGAAGACATTTCCAAAGGTTAGAAGTATACCTGGGATCACGATCAGATACAATGGGTAGAGGAACTCCATGTAACCTGACTATATATTTAAGATACAAACGGGAAAGTGGAACTAGGGAAAATTATCTCGTATAGTAAGGAAATGAGAAGATTTAGTCAAGCGATCAACAATAACCCATATTTCATTATTACCTCGAGGTGTCTTCAGCAATCCCACAACGAAGTCTGTGGATATATTCTCCCATTTACACTCTGGTACTGGTAAAGGCTGAAGCATCCCTTTCGGTAACTGCCGCTCTACTTTTACCTATTGACAAGTCAAATACTTCTCAGTAAAATCTGCAATATCGTTTTTCATTCTGTCCAACCAGTAATACTATCGAATATCTCTATACATCTTAGTACTGCCTAGATGAACTGAAAACGGAGAACTATGAGCTTCACATAACAAATCTCTCTTCAACTGTGAATCATAAGGCACACAAAATCTCTTCCCAAATTTCAAAACACAAACATTATCAATGTTGAATTCAGGAAACTTAGCCTTCTGAACCAGCTCTACCTTTTTCTGCAACTCGCTGTCTTGCTTCTGTTCTTGCATAATTCTGTCTAATAGAGATGATCCCACTGATACCAGAAACAAAACAGAAGAACTTCTTGCACCAATAACCTCTATGCCAAATTTCATTAAATCCTTAACCAAAGGATCACGTTTCAACCGCAACATTTTTAATGAAGCAATTACATTTTCGACTCAAAGCATTATCCACTTTATTTGATTTTCCCGGATGGTAATGAATTGTACAATCATAATACTTGAGTAATTCTAGCCATCTCCCTTGTCTCATGTTCAATTCATTATTAGTGAATATATACATTAAACTTTTGTTATCTATATATATTTCACACTTTACTCCATACAAATGATCCCTCCAAAATTTTAAAGCGAAAACAACAGTACCTAATTCCAAATCATGTGTAGGGTAATTTAACTCACGAGTTTTCCACTGTTGTGAAGCATAATCTATTACCTTATCATTTTGCATTAGGACGCAACCAATTCCATTCAATGAAAAATCACTATTGATAAAAAACTCACCATTCCTGGAAGGTAGTTCCAAAACTGGAGCATTCACCAATCTTCTTTTCAGTTCCTGAATACAATCATAACATTCTTTTTTCTAGATAAACTTAACACCCTTCCAAGTTAGCTTAGTCATTGGACTATATATCCATGAAATATTTCTAACAAACCTTCGGTAATATACTGCCAACCCAAGGAAGCTACGAATCTCAGTTACATTTGTGGATCTTGGCCATTCTTCAACAACCTTTTTTTTTGCAGGATCAACAGTTATTCCATCATTAGAAACAATGTTACCAAGGAAGGAAATTTGTTGCAACCAAAACTAACACTTTCTGAATTTCCCATAAAATTTATTTTCTTTTATGTTTTGCAAAATAACCCTTAAATGTCTTTCATTCTCCTCTTTACTTTTCTAAAACAACAAAATATCATCAATGAAAACAACCACAAACTTATCCAAGAACTCGTGGAAAATTCTATTCATAAGGTCCATAAATAGAGAAAGTGCATTGGTTTTCCCAAAAGGCATTACTACAAATTCATAATGGTCGTATCTTGTACAAAACGTGGTCTTCAGAATATCTGCTTCCTTTACCTTCCACTGATGGTACCCCGATCACAGTTCAATCTTTAAAAAAACTCGAGCTCCCTGGAGCTGATCAAAAAAATCATCGATATGAGGAAAGGATATTTGTTCTTAACAGTGATGTTATTCAAGGCATTATAATCAATGAAAAGTCTCATTGAACCATCTTTATTTTCATCAAATAAAATAGGAGCGCCCCATGGTGATGTTCTAGGTCGAATGAAACCTTTCTCTAATAAATCATGCAATTGCTCCTTCAACTCTAGAAGTTCAGTTTGATCCATTCGATAAGGGGGTTTTGAAATTGGCTTAGCATCAAAAACTAAGTCAACAGTAAATTTAACATCCCGATCTGGTATTATTCCAGGAATATCATCAGGAAAAAATCAGGATACTCATTTACCTCTGGCACATCATTAATCTGAACAGTTCCCTTGATTTCAACGTTATGTGCATGATAACACTCATTTCCATCTTTTACAAGTTTCTCAGCCTCTTGATATGTTATCAATAGTAAGGGTTCATTATTGTACACAAACTGAATGTATTTCTGAAAAAAACTTCTTTAGATCTACAATCAATCATAGAATAGTAAATATAGAGCCAGTCCATTGCCAGGATAACATCAAACTCTACTAGAGGTAAAACAATAAGGTTTTCAAGTAGGTTCATTCCACGGATAATGATAGGAAATTATAACAAATTCTTTTTGCCTCAATATTTCTCACAGGCGTTTTTACCACGAGTTCACGAGTCATTTCTTGAGATGTTATTCCCATTTTACTAGAAATGTTTTCTGAGATGAATGAATGTGTAGACCCCGAATAAAACAACACACTGGCATAATATGAAAAAACAAAGTACCTGATACAACATCATTTGACGGCCTGACATCTTCTTAAGTAGTTGAAAAGGATTTCACCACCCCTTTTTTCATGTAGTCTAACTCCTTCTAATCACTCGATCTCTTTGTTGGACACTCATTTTCATAGTGAACCATCTCATTGCACTTAAAACATTTCACTGACTGTAAATCAAATTTGGTCTTACCATCACCCTGATATTTTTCAGTTCAATCACGAGCCTTATGTCCCATCTTACTCCATCGGTAGCACATTCCAGAATTTAGAAGACATTCTCCAGCATGCCTTTTACCACATTTATCACAAACTGGAAACTTAGTTTTCTTTCCGTCAGACCTTTTTGAAGAATTATTTCCTTTCTCCTGCCACCTTGGTCTCTTCTTCTGCTGGTTTTTATAGAACACTTGATCATTGGAAAACTCCATTTCCACCTTCTCAGCACATTGAACATGCTTTTCATAACTATTGAACACGAGAGAGGCAAAAGCCCTTCGATATTTTGGCTTTAATCCTCAGTAAAAACGATTGATTTTACTATCAAGGTCTCGGATAAAATTTGGAGCATACCTTGCCAATCGAGTGAACGTTTCTTCATAGGTAGCCACTAAGTCTTCCTCTTTCCTCAATTCCAGGAATTGTCTTTCTATCCTAAGTCGAACAGCCTTAGGAAAATACTTCTTAAGAAACATACTTTTGAATTCATCCCAGTCGAGAGCATCAATATCATCAGCGTCCCTGAAATTTTTAACCATCGACCACCACTGATCTGCTTCACCCTCCAAACGGTAAATTGCCAGACTAACCTTTGGATTGTCTGAACACCCCATGACATAAAAAATATTCTCCAGTGATTTAATCCATCCTTCAGCTAGCACAGGGTTAGATGATCCCCTGAATGATGGGGGATGTTGCCTCATGAAATGTTCCACCACTGACATGTTCCTCTGCGGTTGATCTGGCTGATCTCGTGCATGGATACCACCAACATTTATCGCTTAAGTCATCTGCGCCATTACTACAAAAAACTGTTCATTTCCAATTCTGACCATCTCAGGATGCTGATTCGGAAGGTCATTTCCTTCTGTATGCCTTCCTAGCACTGCTTCCCGGTTTTCTCTGTGGAAAACCATTCTAAAAAAACATGTCTTAGATGAAGCAACATGGTAATCTTCAAATTCTATATCATTTAAATTTGACCATAAAAAATATTTTTGGATAATAATTTAATATAATTCTAACTCCTAAAGTTATCTAAACCTACCTCTGATACCAACTATAAGGCCCCATCCTTAAACATTACTTAATCTTGAGTTACTTCAAGAATACACGTTGAGGATCTTTTCAGGTTTAGAGTTTTATGGAATTTGATCATAAAACATGCATTACATTCCACATTTAAATAAAGTGGTTACATAAAAGATAGTACTAAATCTTCCCATCAACAAAATCATATTTAAAATAAAACATGGATTCTTTCGTTACATTTTTTTGATAATATCATCACATCATGTAACTTTGCATTGACCTGTGAAAAACATTTCAAAAACATGGGATGAGAATAAAAAGCTCATAAAGGGATATAAAGTACGAAATGAAAACATTAGTCCATGCATGGAATCATACATTACTCACAAAACATAATCACATACCTCATAAAATCATGAATAAATCATAGAAATCATAAGACATAAAGGTAACTTGAGGCATTCATAACATTCTTACGTAGGGAGTAACCCTCATGGTTACGTTTAGAATACCCATCACAGTATATTTCCTTAATCTCTTCGAAGAAACCTTAACGTTTAACTCCTTTGAGTTACCCAATGCATTGGAGATCTATATCGGACTCACCCGCCCTTAGTTTATCACGAAATCACCCGTCTTCATAACAATGCCCATGAACCAGAACCTAATCATAGCACATAAAACATGAATAAAGGAAAGATAACATTTCCACTTTTCAATCACAAGATATCAATACAAAAAATTGATATAAAAAAATTGTGAAAACCATTTTCAATACCAATATAAAAGAAAATTAAATCATGGTATTTATTTTTCATTCAAAAAAAGTTATGGCTTGTAGAGGAATCTGAAACTCAAATAATGGTCACAGCGGCGGAGAAGTCATTGTCGCTGCATACGTATGAAATAAAACATTTCCTTTTGTCGTTTAGTAGACTCTTAATATATAAATATTCCTTTAGAATAAATTTAAAAGTCAACGGGGTTTATAAACTGTATAAAAGAAAGTTGTGTATAAAACAAAATATGCCTCAATGAAAGGAGATGAGACGATGCCACTTGCCTCGTGTCCGACGTGACTTGATTGCTTATTAATATCCTGAATAATAAACTAAAGTTAATTTCTACTTTCTTAACAACATTTTTAATTTTTATTATTCCTTTTATATAACTTATTTCCATGTTATGAACGTTATGTAATCATTTAATTTAATAAAGTTTGTTTTGTCGATATTTGGTACAGAAGTCAAAAATGGACTTCTTACAATTACATGTTGTTTATGTGGTCAAAGGTTCATTATATCCAGAATGATATTCATGATTTTTATATCATATATTTCATACATATCCAGAATATACATGTATTTATAACAGTACATAACATTTAGAGGTAAGAAATGAAATGCACCGTTCATGGGGACGGTAAGTCGTACGTACGCATGAGCGCTACTTTCATTTCTATTTCGTATTTAATGGAGTTAAATCATAATGATATAGAGTTATATTACAATTCTAGTATAAAATAATATATAATAACATTAACTCTATCATTTATACATCCCACATATCGCATTAATGAATCAAATCACTTTGAGGGGGCTGTAGTCTGCACTTCCTAAAATGAAATTTTCGTGTTTACCCTCAATTGAAACCATAAATGTATGCCAAAAAAGAAAAATAAAGAAGCATAAGGAAAACATAAACATAATATATATCATATATAAATATAGTTACATCTAAATGGACACCATGAAATGTGTTAAAATAATATTGAACAATCATCATTTCGTGTGGCAGAAATTCGCCATCACAGAAACATTATGTTCTCTAAACATTAGAAGAAGGTGTGTGTAATTGTAGTTCGAATCCTTCACATAAAAGCATACTAGTATATTTAATATACTGGTTTTGTTACAAAATAAAGTAATAGAAGGAGTTTAGGGGGTTGGAGAAGCATAATAAAACATAAGCACACAAGAGAATACATTACATATAAATCGGGTAACTCTTTTGGATTTGAGCTCAAAGTCTTCCTTGGAAAGACTTCTTCCCAAAGTGAGGCTTCTATAAGTAAAAGAGGGATGTGGAGAGACAAAATGGATAGGGATTGGATTAGCCAAAGGCTTGAGATGTTGGGGTAAGGTGGTAGAGTTGCAGACCTTTTATAAGAGGAGAGGAGGGGCACTCTTGGAATGGTATAAAAGGTTACTTTATTATAAAATCATTTTCGGATTTTAAAGACCCCAAAATTATATATTTAGAGCATAAGGTGATAAAAGTTCGATATATACCCATAAAATTGGTTTTTGACAAGTTTAGGTCTCAGATTTTACATTATCTGTTCATTTTATTTAAATCGTTACATAATGAGATAATCGCTGCATCATCATGATGTCATAAATATTTTAATTTATTTAATGTTTAAAAATTATAAACAAATATCATGATGTAGGAAATCTTTTTTGATTTCTAATTAATATTTATATTAAAAAATATGACTTGTATAACCCCATGTAAATTTTTTTTAGTAAAACAACACGTGTTTGTGACATTTTCATTTTAACATTAAATAAAAAGTTATTAATGTCATTTTCCTACCAAAGTGGCTCCATGGGGTCCCCAAGATGGCCCATGGATTGAATTTTTCGGCCATGACACATCCAATAAAAGTAGGACATGTGTCAAGATCATTTCATATTATTAAAACATTATTTTTACCTTAAATTACACTAATTACCTCTAATCACGATTAAAAACCTAAAATTTACTATTCACCAAAAAATTATTTTAATCCCATTGAACCAAATTATACTTCTTAATAACAACAATGTATGTTAGATTTTCGAAATTCAAAATAAAAAGGTGGTATAATTTCATTTAAACAAAAAATCAGTTTTTTAAGTACAACTTAGTGGTTTCACTATTCATTAAAAATTGATGTTTTTCAGAAAAAAACCAAGACATCACCCTAAGCTATATTTGATATTCATAATTAAAAAATGATGTCTATTATAAAAAATTCAAATAATATAATTTACATTAATTAATTTATTAATTAATTCCCACTGTCAGAACAAATAGCGTGTTTTTATGAAATAATATATATCAAAAGATTGACACTAGTTTAAGTCCAATTTCAAAGTGAAATTAATTCCAACGACCACTATTGGATTAAATGGTAAAAATATATTCTAATTTCACTTTAATACAAATTCAAAAGATAATATAATCATATAAATAAATTAGATTAAAAAGTGGTATTGAATTAAAATACAACATTTTTCAATATTCATTAAAAAATAAAATTTATCGGAAAAATACCAAAAATATACACAATGTAAATTTCGATGTCCCAATTCTAAAGAAGAATTCTATTTGGTCCAATAAAATGTATAAGAGATACCAAAACTATATTTAAAGAGGTTTCTCCCTCAAAAGATGATAGTTCGACCATTTAGTGAAAATTAGAGTATCTATGCCTAAAATTGAATTCTTTTCGTATTTTAAGCCTTTATCATTTATTGGATAAATGTAAAAACATTTAACAAACATATATAATCATATTTTAGTTATTTATATTCATTCCTGCCAATACAACAGCTACGTGGTAACTACCATTTAGAATAATATTATTTTATTACTAGTGTAGAACATAAGATTTCAAAGAAACTCTATGTTGTGTATCAGGTATGATATAGAACATAGCAACCCCTTTAAAGAAAATTAATATTTAATTCATAAATATTAATAAATATAAAAAAATTTATTCTTTATTTACCTGGGATATTACATTATGTCAGTGAATATATATAACAGGCAATATGAAAAAAATCATGTAACAAAAATGAAGTACTGAAAAGTAATAAATGCTAAAGTTATAACTACATTTATTTAAATTCATTAATTATTCAGCCAAATTGTTCAGAATCATCCCTCATGGACATCATAGTATAACCTCTCTAGTTCATGTTATTATTTAAATCAAGAAAATGTAATGAACCTCTGGGAAATCTCAATAGTCCAATCCCTTTTGTAACATGCAATCAAAGACTCTATATAGACGCACTAACCATCAATTACCCTTATGGTATTTTAATGGTAAAATACATAATATTTGAAGATGAATTTGTCATCAATTCCCTCTATGATCTCCTAACAGTATTTTATAGACACTCTGAGAGATCACTCACTATCAACCCCCCATATATTCTCACAATGTGAATAGTATAACAAACACTATTGGGAAGCCCTCAATGTCAATTCCCCCTATGGTCTAGCAATACCAGGTTGTCACATCCCTGTGCAACACAATCGTTCACAAATGATATCTAGAAGAAACTGTAATATCAAATACTACCTGGATAAACACATCAATTCATATCATAATCATGTAATATAAGATCAACTACATCCTAACAGTTCTAGGCATGGAAACAAACACAGAAAAACATGCAGTTCTAGACCACATATCCAATATCAAAAAAACATGGGAAAACAAATCCAAAAGAAAGGTAATAATCCTAATTCATAAAAAATTATTTTTTCAAGCAAAAAAACCATTACCGGCATCAAGCAAGGTTAAATTCCAAAATACGTAATACCCTAAATTAGAGTATTGGGTGATTTCCAAAAATATAATCCAAAGACAACTAGAGAAAAGAACAAACCACCTACCTCAATTTTGTACGATCGATATAGTTGAACCTCGGCCTTTTAATAAACCTATAACGTCATAGATATACATAAATGTCAAAAAACTCTCAACCACAAATATCTCACGAAAGAGGAGAAATATGGAAGAATGGTTCTAGAATTAGTATGAACACACTGTGGCGATTCCAACGCAATTGATGGTGTTTGATTCAGATAATTAACGACAGATCTAGGTCTTGTAGAAAAATCCTCAAACTCGGTCACTCCTAGAAGAGACAGATTTAGAAGAAGATGTTTCCATGGATGAGACACGACCCTAGTCCGATTTATTGTAAAAAATTAAAAGTTATCATAGTGTTTGTTTAGTGTACATGTTCTGTTTATTTAATGTACAGAAGTGTACCTGATTTAAATATACCCCACTTTAGGAGGACTCTAGGTCACCACACGCAGCCATGTATGCAGTCGTTACATGGCCAGTACATGGGTACCCACAAAAACCAGGCACATGGTGTGTAATATTATGTACACGACCTCTACTCCTTAAATTTCCAAAAAACAATCATTTTTCTTGGAAAGACCAAAAATATAGATCTATACAAGAAAAGAAGATATGTGTTCTTATAATCTTTGCTTATGTTCAAGATTTATTCTATCATATCATGAAATAATGAGCGTTTGTGATATTAATCAAGTAAGTATTTTTAAAATTACAATTTTAGGTTCATCGTGTTTTAGAATAACATTATATCATAGAAATTAGATCCATAAATATTATTATATATATTATGATATTACAATGAAAAAATGTATACATTACATACTCTGTGAAATAGTTATATTGGTCACAAAAAGTTAAATGTTTTACTCAAAATGGTGTGGAAAATGAGCTCAAATATTCATATCCTCTTCTATGGTTCTCTACTAAATATTATTATTCTACAAAAAAACATACAAAAATAGATTATCTCATCCATAGTGGATCAACTCTTATTAATCTTTAATCTCAATAGAGTATTCTGAAATAGTTGTGGCATCATCGATGTCTAGTTTAACCTGTTAAATTACATGTGATGAGTCATGCACATATCTCCTCATATACAGCATAAAAAATACATCTTGTATATGACCTATCTATGGTTATAGATCCGTGAAGTACACCACCTCACTAGCACCACATTGTAAAGTGAAATGTACATTGAATCTTAGAGATAGTTTTTCACATAGGAAAAATATCCACAATCCACATTAAGGTGAGATGAGTATCAATCCTTTATCTCCATCCACAAACTATAGAGTCCTATGTTTTTTGTTGTTACATTACTTATGATGGACCTCAGTAGTACTCATCCTCTTGATAATGATTTGAAAATTATTTGATGTATCTTACATTTACTGTGGTCTAATGTGTTATGACTCACATATTCCATTACAACAAAGTGGTGACATGTAGTGTTTATTATATAGGGCCTCAAATTGCATCATTTCAATGATTTAATTTTAGCTATTATTGTATGAAAAAATATACAATGGTAGGTGATCCTCATAACTACATCCAAAGTAAAACATTATATCCCAATATATTTCCTCTAAAACCTGAACCGTCTGCTCAATTATCCCATTAGTCTGGTGATGAAACATCATCATAAAATGTAACTATGCCCTAAAAGAAGAAAAAAATCATCTCTATAATCATGTATTGAATATTATTAGACAATAAAATTTACATAACAACATAAATATTTCAAATTAAACTAGTATACCCATTATGCATTTGTTTCGTAATCATAAACTTTTTAAAATAAAACATATTTTATTTTTCATGATAAAAATATTCATTATATTCATCTGTACATCCTCCATTATTGTACCCATCCTTATAAAAGATGAAAAAAATTTCAAAAGCATTAAATGAGTACAAAAATTTCTATAAGGGGGAAAAATATGGAATGAAACTATTAGTACATGAATATTTAAAACTCATGGAAACATTTTCAAAAATTATAATATTCAAACATTAAACATAAAATCTATTTATTAACTCATGAAATGATAATATTATTATAATACTCATATATATCATAGATAATATAGGAAACTTGTTGCATCTATATCACTTTTACATTTTATATTCAACGGATACATAGGGAGTAACCATCATGGTTTCATTTGAAATTCCCATCACATTATATTTCCAGCATATCTTAGGAGAAACCATATTGTTTAACTCTATCTCAGTACCCAATGCATTGTAGAGCCGTTATGGGGTTTCTACCCCTCATTTTATTATAGAAACACCCACGTACATAAACAATTTTTGATAACCATAACATAATCCCGACACATTAAACAAGCACAAAATAAAAAACCCTTCCCCATTAAAGTCACATTATATATTTATAAGACACACCCTCATAAATGAAATCACATTATATTAAAATAATATGTTAAACATGTAAAGTAAACATAAATAAAATATTTTTACATGAAATTAAGAAATTCCCTTCATGGAGTATATGAAAAACAACATTCCACGTTACGGTAATAATCAATCCATTTTCAAAACACAATTAAAACATTTAAAAATAAGACTTTTGAAAAAATGTGTCCCATACCATCATGAAACATTTTTAAGAATTTAAAAACTTAAAAAAGTTATTTTTATATTAATAAATCCATAAAACCATTTTTAAATCATTTACATTAATGAAAATGATTTACAAGAAAAACCCATTTAAATAATTAAAATGATCTTTTATATTTTGAGTCCCTTACCACATAAAAACATTTGAATAAAATTATTAAATAATAAAATCCATATGAATAATAAATTTCAAGATATTATATAAATTTGTGATATAACTTGTCAAAATTGTTGTATATACACCGTATAGGATAATAAAGCTTCATAACATCAAGATATGCCGTAATGAATATATATTGGGACGAAGTCCCTTACCTTGAGTTTACATCATCAAGTATGTTCTTTATATTATTTAATAATAAAAATAATTAAATTTATACTTTATTTATAATTTTTTTTATATTTTTATATCCCCTTTATACAAAATATTTATAATTTTATAACAATTTCTTATGTATTTATGTTCATGTTGGATGTTTTGTATATATACAGTGTTTGACTTCAAAGATGAACATGGTATGATATAAATATTCCATGTGGTCTGATGTAAATCATATCTAGAATAATATTCATGAAATATTGATCAATTATTTACAGTTATTATAATTTTAAATCAATCCATTAATTATGGATATGAAAATTGAACAATGTTATAATCTTGGAGATGGTAGGTCATACATATGCATGACAAACATTTCCATTTTTCAGTGATCGTTATCAAAATATAATAATTTTTATTTTCTCATTAAATAATGATCATAATATAATTAATATCATAATAATAAATTAATGTAATTTTATATATCATATAGGTGATTCGGTGAACAAAAACGATTTACATCGCTTCGTGATGGTGATAATTCAAATGTAAACACAAATGACGTTATCATTTTTATATGAATTGATAGTAATTTTTTAATTGATATATACCATTTATAAAATGATAAATATGTTATTAAAATCACATATAATCATTAATTCCATAATTATTACTAGTCTTGATATGTTATAATGAAAAATGTGCCATACTGGTTTGGGAGGTGATAATCCATCGTAAACACGAATGAAATGTTCAATTCTTATTTGAGGAAATTCAATATAGATTTAGGTGATGACACTAAAATAAAAACATATCAGAATATTTATGATACTTCAGTTATTATTTCATCAAGGGTGAATAATATTTGAAGGATGTGGGAGAAGAAATAAAATATAAACACTTAAATAATAATCATACCTTTCCTTCTAATGATCACCATTATTGACAACATAACACCTCTAAGGAAGGTTATATTACTCAAATAATTATTCATTAATGTGGTTAGGTATTATAGGAAAAGTTTTTTGTAGATTATGGCTGATCCAAAGGGTTTTTGAATTGCTATTTTTAGTCAGGATTGTGGTTCTTTTTATAGGAGAGGAGAGGGGCACCCTTGGTAACCCTGAAAATATTAAATTAATATTAATAATATTTTAACTCAAAATTACTCAAATTTATATTAGATATATGATAATATGATGACGGTTTCAAATCCTCTTAATGTATAATTTTTTTCACTTGTATTGGATTAATTGTAAATGTTATCATTTGGTTATAACCCTTGTTTAACCTTTTAAATTATTACCATTTTATAATGTAATATATATTTGGATGGTTAAAATAAATACATTAACATTATTAAAGGCACATAAATTAATAAATGATGGTATGCTATTCATTATCTAAAATCATTGGTCAACCCTTGGATTTTTAAAATTTTGATATCATTTTCTAAAATAAAAATTATTTTAAAATATCAGAACTGACAATTTCACACTATTCAGTAATTTTATTTTTATAAATATCACAACAACATGATTCTTTATAAAAAACTAAAATAACTCATAAATAACATGTCAAAATCTTATATAAAATTCATTAATGGCATCAAATATTTACAATTATATTTACATTAATATTAATTATATTAATGTTTTGATTATTCTATTAATAAATCAATTACTACCTCATCATTATGTCACATTAATTTAATTATCTATTTCCTAAAACTTTCAAATAAACTACCATGATTTATTTAGTTTTTTTATATTTTTTAAGGACTATTTATAGTTTAATATATCTCCCATATATAAAAAATTGATATAAGAGACATGTTTATGTCATCTTTTCCTTTACATTAAATAAAATGTTATAAATATCACATTCAAACCATAGTGGCTTCCAAAGGACATAATTTCAGCCTTAGTATTCTATTTTTCTACATTAACTAATAAAATGAAAATATGACAAATGTTCGGTAATCTTAATTAAATTTAATACTATTTTTACCTTTAATTACCTGATTACACCTTAGTTATGGTTAATAAAATACTGAAGTAACTATTTACCAAAAATTATTTTCATCCTATTAGATAAAATTTTCATACTAATTACAAACATGTATGTATATTTTTTAAAATTAAATTCACAAAATTGGAAAAAATAATTTAATGTTAATCTCGTTGACGGATTGAGAAAATATGTATTGAATTCAAAACGTTCAAAAGATCATAAAGTGAATATATCCAATTTCAATGATAAATTGATTAAAATTACCTAAATTGGATTAAATCATAAAACATTACTCTAATTAAACATAAAAACCCAGTAAAAAGAATACCAAATATATAAAAAATTAGTTAATGGGGTATTTTTGAAATAAAATTCATTATTTTTTGGTAATCATTAAAATGTGATATTGATAAAAAAAATACCAAAAACTCACCCAATGAATTTTTTTTATATCTCCTACAAAGAAAAGTTAATTTTTACTAATAGAATTTGTAAATATGAAAATATAGATTTATAATGGGTTTACCATAAAAATACGGTAAAAATTTCCTTTTAAAATATACTTCTTTTATACATGAAATATAATATTATCTTATATAATGTTTAAAAGAATATGAATTTTAATCATTTGATTAACATTATATTTCATTAATATAATCCAAAAGGAGTTACTTGAAATTTTTATAAACACATTTATTCACACATAAATAGTTTTTTATAAAAAATTGCGTGTTATATAAGATTATTTTTTTAATTTTTAATTAATTTTCTACAAATGAATCATTATTCAAACAAATTTAAGCAATATTTTCAAATTTTAGTTAATATCATTCATGCCCTCAATTCTAACCGATATTCGATAAAAACAACATAAAATAATAATATCAAAAATATAATCTTTTTTGTTATAACTCAGTCTTGTGTGCAGTATAAGATTACAATGAAACCAATTGATGCGTTTAAGTACACTATCAGTCATATTGTCCCTTTATTGAAAAATTAATATCTAACTCAAAAATATTAATAAATAGCTATTATACATATTCTATAATTACTTTTTATGTTTCCATAAAATTATCATATAAGTTTTTATAAATTTTAATATGGTTCACTAATTAAATAATATCATTATTTAAAGCATTATACATGATGGAAATAATGCTGGGATAATGGGAAGCATGAGGAAATGGTTTCTCTTCTCATTTTATCTCATGTGATATATATATCTGATTCACTAATTAGTTAATTTTTGTGATGTATATTCATTCCTTACATATATAATATCATTACTCCATTATATTTTTTTATCAATTATTTATTTTATATTTATTACTTTTATGGGACATACGATTCGATAGATTATAATGTTCTGAAACAATTATGAACCCAAATTCTTTTATTTGGGTTAACATTTAACATCACTGGTTATGATGTGATATGAATATATGAGGGATGAATTTTTATTAACATAAATTTTATTTCTTATTGATTTATGTATATTTATATTAAATAAACATAACTTTTTAATTTTATTAATGCTCACTTCAATGATATGATAGTTATAATGTATTTCTATTAATTTTTTTTGTTTTTACATTAAATTCTATTATTATTCCATGGATGTGAATTTTCAAAAATTGACTCCAAAAAATGTGTTTAATTATATATTAGGATTTATTAATATTTTGAACTCATTTTTCTGTTTTAAAAAATTAATGATTTCATTTCTTTTTTTAATTGAGGTTATTCTTGAATTTTTTGAAACAAATACGAATGGAGGTTTTATTAGATGTAAATGGCATGAGTGGTTTTTCCCACCAACATAATACCACGGTTCCTTGAGGAGTAATTTACAATAATAAATGGTTGTTTTCATATGATAATTATTCTTTTATAACTGTATTTAATTTTAAATGTAATATTTTCAAAATAGAAATGAAATTTTCCACAAGAAATCATTCAAGTGATCTGTCAAAATTAATTTCCATAATTGATAACATTATTTAATTTTACATATTCATTATTGGGGATATAATTTATGAATACCATAATTACTATTTTTGGGTTTGGATTATGTTTTTAATGGTTTGACATATATAAATCTTATATCTCTTAAAAGGGTTATGTTACGAAGAAATGCTTTTAAAACTCATTAATTTATATTAATTCTAACGCGATGAATGATTTATGATCTTATGGAATTCATTTTTATGATTTTTATTTGGTGATTGGTGGGACCTATATCGCCATTTAATATATTAGGTAATTATAAATTTTCTATGACCTGAAAGGGAACATTGGTTGTTTTCACAAGCCTACAACAAAAGGGTACACCAGTGGTCATCCCAAGTCTCCATTAAATAGGTATACATGTGATCATCCCGTGATTGAAATAAGTGGGTGCATTGTTTTTAATCCCATAATCACTGTAATAGGGTACATAAAAGTTCAACCCAAGACTAAACAAATATGGTACTTGGGGTTTCACTATTTTTCCAAAACGTAAGGGTTCATAGGAGGTCATTTTATGCTTAATAATAGAGTGTTCAAGAGAGAACAACCTTGTAAGTACATGGTCATTAAACATTAAATAATATCGAGTTTTATTTAAACAATTTCTTTATTTGACATTGAAAATCTATATAGGTTTAGAGTTTTAGATAATTGGGTAATAAATCATAAATAACATCTCACTTTAATAAAAAGTTGATACTCATAAATCTGTATCCATTTTTTCCAATATAAAACATATTAAAATAAAACATGGATTCTTTTCTCATGAAAAAACTTCACAACATCCAACAAAGATTCCTTATTTGTGTTACTCATTATTATAACCTATGAAAGAATTATCAAAACATGGAATGGGAAAAAAATGGAGAAAGGTATATAGAATATAGTTAATTGTGAGTCCATTGAAAAATATTTAACCCCTTGAAAACTTTATCCAAAATTAATACTTCTCACCCTTGATAAGTTGAAAATATGTTTATTTTAAAATAAGATCATTTCATAATTTTTTGAATCACAATATTAAAATAAAACCCATAGAAAGCATATAAAAAACAAAAACTTACATTGGGACATAATTATACTTTCCATTCTTAAAAATGGAACAACCATGTAGTCGACTTCCAATCAATTCACTCTCAAATTTTAAATATCCAAATGGTTGACTTCTAAAACATGTTCATTGGATGTTATAACATTACTACCCATCCTTGGTTTATCATGGAACAACCCAACCTTGGTTTATTAAGTAAACTCCCATCCAATTTTCAAGTACCATTATATTTTAATAAAACATGAAATCTTGCTATTTTCAACATGTCACTCAAAAAATTTAATTTTCACTCCTATGAAAAAATTTCTTATCATAGTAATAATAATTCAATTTTCAAAACACATTTTTAATAAAAACAATTTATTAATTAAATATAATTGTTTATTTATATTTTAAAATTACGTGGACATTTAGAGGAATATAAATATAAAAGATATGTCATGTTGGCATATAAGATGTTTCTTTCATATACGTTAAAAATAACAATCAACTTTTTATTTGTAAAGGAAGTGAAACATTATGTCAAGAAAGCACAAAAATTATAATTTCTGAAAACCACTAAGTGAAATTTAATAAATAAATAAAACTATCATTATAATCTTTTTATAATGATATATATGATGAAATAAAATAATTTCAAGAATATTGACATGGAGAAAAATTAAATATTAAAAATTTCAAGGTGTCCCATAGAACATTGAAAATTTTAAAAATCACAATGAATGAATAATATTTTTAAAAACATTATATAATGTGTTAATAAAATGTATTCATGATATGATATGCCAACTTGTATATATATACATATTTGAAAAGAAGAGGTCATCTTACATTAATATATTCCTCAATATAAAGGGATTGAGATGAAGCCCCTTTACCGTGAGTCAGATTTTTCATGTCTGTTATTTATCATCTGGAATAATAAACCTATGATAATTATTTACTTTGTTGACAAAAATATTCATTTTTATTATTTCATGTATTATTATTAATTTCTTTTTTTAACAATTAATTAATTATATGAGTTCATGTTATATGTATTTATGATATTATATACAGTACTCCAGAATCAATTTAGATTGATTTCTACAGTCAAAATGGAATTAGTCCATAATCACAAAATAATATTCCTGAAATAATATTCTCTTTTATAAATCAATTAAAAATTTAAATTAATCAGTTTTTTTATGTTTATGAAAAATGAAAAACATTATAATCATATTGATGGTGAGCTATATGTAATGATGAATAAAATTACAATTTTTTAATTATCATTATGTTAAAACCATAAGTATTATTTAAATTTTTCATAATTATAATATTATAATAAATATGAAAATAATAATTTAATTTTTCATATATTTGTCAACCTTTGGAAGTGGTGATGAAAAATGACTCACATAAGTTCACAGAGGGGATAGTTCAGACATACGATTAAACTCCATTATCATTTTTATATACATAGAAAGATAATAATATAAAAGATATTTTATCCTATCATATTGATAAATATTTCTATAATATAATATATAAACATTATTTATTTCATTATAACCAGTATTGAGAGATAGTGATGAGAAATGAATTATATAAGATTTTGAGGCGGTAATTCTCTGTAAACAAAAATAATAATTATTTTCCTATTTTAGGAGAGTGGATATGAATTTTGGTGATGATATTAAGCTAATAAAATGTCATTAAATTTATGGTACTAGATTTATTATTTCATCATGTCTTAATAATATCATAATAATCTAGAAGAAGAAAATAAATACAAATACTTTATTAGAAATGGTACCGCTTCTTCGGACAGTCTCCTTTGATTAATACGACAACACCTATAAAGAGGGTGTTATACCTTATAAATTCCCCATGAATGTGGGGATTTATTATAGGAAGGTATTTGGATATATAATTTCAGATTAAAATAAGATTTTATCTATGAATAAATGATAATAATGGGTTCCCTTTTATAGGATAGTGGAGGGGCATTTTTCGAATTCATTAATTTATTTGATTAATATAATTTTCTTCTATCATAAATTTGATCCCATGTGATTTCTATGTAATATAGGATTATTATGGGTTAACATAGGTCCATATAATAAAAATTAGAAAATTTTTTAATAATTTTTTCATACTTATCAATTTGTTTTAACATTTAGTTAACATTTTTTGTTCTTTCTATGGTATTATGTAATCTTCAAATTGAGGGTTAATATAATTACAATAAAATGTCAATTGACCAATAAATGAGTAATTTATGATATTTTAAGACATATCCCAATAATATGGAAGAAATATATATTTGTATAAATTTTATATCATTTAATAAATTATTATTTAGTTTAAAATTTAAATAATGTATATTTGGACACTAATAATCACATGACATTTTAAGAAAATCATAAAAATATGGTCAAATAAAATTAATAATTCTAAAAAATCACTTACATGTAAATATAATCTAAAAAATTTGTTTATTACATTAATAATATCAAATTATATTTATTATAGAATTTTTAATATCATTCAATTGATTCGTTATTTAATTAAACAATTATAATATCATCATTTTTCAAGAATTTAAATTATGTATTTATTCAATAAAAAGTAAAATTAGATTATCATCTTAAATATAAACATTTTATATTTAAATATAATATTTATAGTTTGAAAAAATCATAAATTAACGCATATAAAAAATATTTCACTTATTAAAATCCAAATTGTGAGAAAATTAACATTTTCAAAAATATAACATTATAAATGTCATACTCCCATCCATGTGGATAATAAAATTTATATTATTATTAAAATGATTTATTTGTTCAAACCATACTCATCCAATGAAATTAGGATAATTGATAGTGTAAATTGATAGTAATATTTTTACTTTTAATTACACGATTTACCCTTAACTGTGGTAATAAATTTTTTTAATAATTATTCTATGCAAAACATCTAAAAATGAAGGACATAAATTTAATAATTTTTACTAACTGATTCAAAATAAGGAATCTAGTTTTAAAAATTAAAAAAATTATAAATTAATGAAAAGATAATCTCATTGAAAAAATAAGAAAACATATTTTTAAAATGAAAACATTCACAAGATTCAATGTTTTTTATATCCAAATTTAATGTGAAATTGATTAAAATGACATAATTGGATTTATTTATAAAAAAAATTATATAAT
The DNA here is from genome assembly GCA_963277665.1 of Viscum album. Taxonomy (NCBI): domain Eukaryota; kingdom Viridiplantae; phylum Streptophyta; class Magnoliopsida; order Santalales; family Viscaceae; genus Viscum; species Viscum album. Next base: position 652,975,430 of record OY728119.1, read on the forward strand.
AATAATTTTATACCATTAAAATATATAAATAATAATTAAAAATATTTCTTATGAAAAAGTAGTTTTCAATTAAAATAATGTATTTTTTACTATTTATTAAAAAAAATGAAATTTATCTTATAAATACCAAATATATTGTGAATGTATATTTTTATACTCCTATTTAATATAATATATTTATTTTACTATATATCATATATGAAAATGTCATTAAATAGATTTAAACTACCTACACCATCAAAAGGTGGAAAAACAACCTAATTAGAAACATTATTCTTTTATATATAAAATTGTATTCATCATCATACCATGACCTGAAAAAAAATAATTTTATTATTAAAAATTAAATAAAATTTATTACATATATAAATCATTAATCTCATATGACCTGATTGATTTTTCATAATACATCTTCACATTTAAAAACATTTTCCAAAAAACATTAAATATTATTTTAAAAATTTATTTACATTTTTTTATAAATAATATGTCACAGAATTATATATACATGTGTAAAAAATATTTTCATAATTTATCAAATGTTATTAGAACACATTGTTCTAACATTTAGGTTACAATTGAATCGTTTAAAAAATAAAATACAGTTGTTCATTTAAGCACGATGTGTCTTATGATATATGTTATAGAACATAGTGTTTCCTTTTAAAAAACTAGGATGTTACTTACCCCCCATCCATTAATAAAATGTATCCAAGAAATCAATAAATCAAGATTGAAAATAAGTGGTTTAAATTTTCAATCTTTCTTTTTTGATATCCCACTGTGGGAAAAGGATTAATTAAACTTCAATATTAAAAGAAAAAAAGAAAATCAGGATGTTCACATAAGATAACATATTATAGGATTCCATAGAAGAAATAATGGAAATCATAGAGAAAAATATTAATCATGTCCTGAAAGAGATTGATAAAGACCATGGTCATTAAAAATATAACAATCATAACACCATTAATCTACGATCAGTTAAAGGGGACATTGATTTCTCATTACGAAAATTAAACTGATAATATTTATTATTTTTATATCCTTTACATAGATTAGAGGAATTATTTTACTACTTGTACTAAATACATATGTTAATATACATAGATGGAAAGAATAGTTTCATTCATTAATCAATTTCTACCATAAAGTCATCTTTTTCTCTAAATAATGTGAAATTGAGAATAAATTTTCATTCTTGAAGCACTATAATCACCATCATGACAAATAATATATTCTAAAAAATATTAACTATCTATTTATACATTCATTAGAATTTAAAAAAACTAATTTTTTTATAAAAATATAAGATAATTCCTAAAAAATAATAAAACATATATGATGAAAAACATATTCAATATCCAAAATTCTACAGTAATACCCAAATATCATCATAGAGAATTCAAAAAATAAATGTTCTTTAAATTCCAAGATTTTTTTTACAAACTATGATTGAAAACCAAAATTTAGTAGGATTTGGTCACATATTATTCCAATATAAATTATAACATTTAACACCGAATAACATAAATATATATTAATATATCATAAAAAAAATTTAATTACCTAAATAACATAATTTCCATGATATGATAATTATTTCCACAATTAACCTGAATTGTTATAAGCCCACAATAAAGTCAAAGGTTCATCCAAATTATAATTCAACCTTTAATTATTCAATAAAATCTGATAGTAATATATTTACCTTGATCGTATAGTGTTCCCAAAAATAGTGAATGTGTTTAAAAAAGCATTAATCACTGAATAAAAAAATCATTTATCAATCTTAAGGTTATATATTCAATAAAACAAATGTTCCAAAATCAAATTATTCTTATTCCCTTAATTTTTTTTACTAAAAATTAAAATTTATCCAAATGTGGGAATTTATGTATGTCAGTGGTAGGTGATTCACCTTTGTATCCCGTCTATTTCAGGTTCGATTCCGAAGGCCTTACTAAACATGATGGGTTGTCACTCATATTTTCAGTTGCATATTTTTTAAAATAATATTAATATTACCCTTATAAAAATATTTAATTTTTTGAAAAATCATCTAAAATAATAAAAAAATATTTTATCCTCAAAGAATATTTCATACCTTTCACTTTCTGTCCCAAAATGCAATAACCCATAATTACCTATATAATAAATATCCTTAAAAATACCATCACACACCTCAAAATTTCTTAACATAAATCCAAAAACGGGGTTTCTATGAAATTTAACACATGGTTAACCATAAAATTATAAATCAATGTTGATATAATAAAATCTTAAGAAGAAATCATAATCAAAAGTGTTTTCTAAACCCAACTTCGATATAAACTGTAATTACCTGATAATTGAACATTACATTATATTGTGTTTCAATAATGAAATTACATAACTTCAAATTGAATATATTTTTAGGTTTATAATTTTAGATAGGTAGCTAATAATTCATACATAACAACACAATTTCATTAAAAGTGGATACTACTAAAACTGTATCTATTTTTCTAATATATTACTATTTAAAAAAATAATTATTTTTTCATTAAAACTATCCATGAAACACAAATTTACTTCTTTCATTATCTTTCCCACCCTTATACACTATGAAAACATTGTAAAACTTGGGATGAAGAAAAAAAATCTCATTAATGGATATACAATGAATTAAACTCTTAGTCCATTGATAAAAATTAAAACCCATGAACACTTTATCATTATATAATACATTTCACCATTTATAAATAGTATATAATATCCATTATTAATAATCCCATTTTAAAATTTTTCATAATAATAATATTACCATAAAACCTATACCATACATAGAAAATAAATGAAGGTAAAATTGGACATAATTATACTTTTCACTTTTTTCAATGGAATTCCCATGAGGTCAACTTACATAAATGTCACTATTATAAATGGAATAGTCATATGTTAGACATCCATACCCAACAAATTGGAGGTTATATTGTAATCACTGATCCGTGGTTAATCATGGTTCCAATTTTCATTGGATTATCATGTAACCACACATGAAATTTTCAAGTACAGTTATATATCATGACACAATAATGGTCACAATTTTGAACATGTCACTCATGAATTTTCATTTACACTCATAATAAATAATTTCAGCTTATTACAATATTAAATGTATTTTGAAAACCCATTTTTAATAAATAATTACCTATAAAAGGGATACTATTGTTTATTTTTATTTTAAAAATATAATTACATATTGAGGAATCAAATTATCAAAAAAATTTCATTGGAGTGGAAAATATTACTCACTATATATTTTAAAAAGGTCATTTATATTATCATTTTTAATGTAATTAAAATATTATTTATATAAAAAATTTAAGGGTTCCATTTTTAAAACCATTTAATTCAATTAAAAATTGATAAAAAAATAACATTTATATCCCATTTATATTCATATAAATAGAAATATAAAATAATTACATGAATATTGACATGGCCAAAATTTAAATCATTAAACATTCATGTTGTCCCACACAACATTGAATGTTATAACAAAATCCCCATGAAAAAATAACCTTTCACAAAAAAATTTAAATAAAATAAAATTAAAATAAATTCATGATATGATATGTTATTTTTGATGTATATAAACCTCATTAATGAATTTTGCATTATTACATCAAGATATGTCTCAATGAAGAGAGATTGAGATGATGTCCCTGACCATGAGTCTGATTCATCCCGAATGTTATTTATCTTCATAAGTAATACACATATATTAATTATTAAATTTATTGATAAGAATTTTTGGGTCTATTATTATTTTTATATAAATGTATCTAATTTCATAATAATTAATTTTTTATATAATTTCATGATGGACATTTTGGCGATATTCATAAAGGAGTCCACAATAAATTTGGATTAACGGCTCTAGTCCAAATGTAATTAGTAAATCATCTCCAGAATAATATTCTAGATATAATAATCACATTTATAAATCAATTAAACTTTTAATCCATACCATTTATGTATGATTTTAGAAAATAAAGGGCATTTTAATAATTGGGATGGTATGTCGTACGTACACATGAGTAACATATTGATTTTTTAATGATCATTATTGAAAGAAGGTATGTATTATTTTGACTTTATTTAAGGATATGAATATAATTTATATCATGAATATAATATATATATATATATATCATCCATGTGACGCGTTGATTAAAAAAGAAGCACATATCATCATGGAGATGATAGTTTAGACATACACACAAATAACGTTATCATTTTTATATGTATAGAATGGTAATAATGTAAATGATATATTAAATATTAATAATTATTAATATTTCATGAATATCATATATAAACATTAAATCCATCACTATAACCAGTCTTGATATATGTTGATGGAAGATGAATTATATTTGTTTGTGAGGGGATAGATCTTTGTACACGTAAAAAATATTTCTATTTCCAAATTGAGGAATGTGAAGATGGATTTAGGTGATGATAGTAAGATAATAACATATCATTATATTGGTTATAACGGAGAGGTTATTTCAACATTGTTGAATATTATTTGAATGAAGTGGATGAATAAATAAAATAGAAATAATTAATTAATAACAATTCCTCTTGTTCAAATTATCTGCTTTGAATAACACCTTAACACTACAATAGTGGATTTTTTGATTAAAACATTAATCTATAATGTGGGGAGGGATTCAAGTAACTTTCTAGATAGGTATTGTTGGATAAAAATAAAATTTCAAGTGTGATGAAAAAGAATAACGGGTTCCCTTTTAAAAGAGACATGAGGGTATCTTTTAAAATTCTTAAAATTATTGAATTTATATATTTTAATTATCAGTTACAAATGGATCCAGAATGATTTAGACCAAATGTAGGATAATTATGGGTATAAATACATAATGCAATTCAAATTATTCAAGGTTTGATTGTATTTTAATCCTTAACATTTTTTAACACTTATTTAACATCTATAATTCGTGTGATATCATGTAATTTATCTTTTGAGAGTTAATATATTTACAATAAAATTCCAAATGAACAATAAATGAGTTATTTAAAAAATGATACGACTTATCCTAAATAGGTTTAAGAAAATGATATTTTTAAAAATTTTATATCATTTAATAATTTTTTTTAAATATTTAACATATCAATTTGGATACTATTAATTAATTTAAGTTTTATAATATAACACATATAAGTACAATTTGAACCAATACATATAAAAAATAACTAAAATTTATAATTCACCTTAAATAATTTTATACGACATTAATCATCGAAAATTATTTTTATTTTATCTTATTTAATTCCATTTAATTAATATTTCTATTAATTAATCAATGAGTACATTATCATTATGAAAACATTTAATTAAAATAATTCTTCTCTAAAAAAATTATCATGATAACTTTAAACATATTCGAATTTAAATAAATATTTATATTATAAAAAATCCATTAAAGAACACTATATTAAAAATAATTCACATATTGAAAACAAAAGTGTAAAAAAATTTACATTTCTTTGAATATAATATTTATAAATATCATACTCGCATCCATGTGTCCATAAATGGTTATAATATCATTAAAATGATGATTAGGGTCTAAAAAAATCATACCAATAAACTATCATAATATATTCACTAATTTTTTAACATTTAGAAAAATTATTTCCCATATTAATTTCTGGATTTACTATTAAAATTCGTAATTGAAAATATCCTTAAAGATAATATTCATAATGTAAAAAAAATAAAATTTACCATTTTGATAAAAATTTATCTTTTTATTACAAATATTTATTCTTTTTTCCATCATTACAATCCTATAATGTGAGGACATTGATTAACAATTAATCTTGTTGACAGAACTATAAAATTAGTTTTAAATGAAAAAATATCCAAAATATTGAAATGTTATTATATCAAAATTCATAAAAAAAGGCGCAATTTAAATAAATTGGATTGATTAATAAAAATTTATTTAATAAAAATTTATAAATATTCCAATAAATAAATTATCAACTTTAGTAATTTTGATGAAAATGTAGCTTCCCACTAGAATGTAGTATTTTTATCTATTAATAAAAAAATTAAAACTTATCAGAAAAAACCCAAAAAATCAACAAATGAAAATATTTATACAAAAAATTCAATTTACAATAAATTTTTTTGAAAAATAATTTTTAAATTTGTCAAAATTAAATTTAAAACAAGCGCATCATCAAAAGGAAAAAGAACATCCTTTATTAGAAAAATTATTCAATTATATTTAAAATTTGGTTTTTTCTTGTATCACTTCATAAAAAATAGTAAATATGAATGTAAAATATTTTATGTAATATATTATATATTATTTTAATAAATAACATCTAATAATTGGTATTTTTTATTATTAATGTGCACATTTAAGATCTTTTTTAGAAAAAAAATTTATTTTATTTTAAAAAAGGGATTACATCCATTTATAGTTACTTGGGTAGTGAATTTTATATACATGTTTAAACCATATTTCATAAATTTCCTTTAATCATGTTCATACCCACCTTTTTAATGGGTATGTTTTAATAGATTCATTTAAATAATAATATTTAATAGTATGCTCGATGTGGGGTAATATATAAGATGTTGAACCTAGTGTTTCCTTTTAAAACCCAATGATGTTAAAATCCAAACTAAAAAACTAGATGGTACACATGAGGTCATCCTAAACATGAAACATGAGCATACATGAGAAGTTATCCTATTCCAAAAACAAGAGTGTTCATGGGAGGTCATCATAAACCTAAAACTAGTCGGTGCATTGGAGGAAATCCTATGCTTGAAACTATTGGGTACATGGGAGGTCATCCTAAACCTAAAACAAGAGGGTACACGAGGGGTCTACTAAAGACTCCAATAAGAGGGTACACAAAGAGGTCATCCCAATCCTGATACTATAAGGTAGAAGGGATTTCATCCCAGGCATGATTTAGATACATGGGAGAATATGTCAATCCTAACATTTTATTGATGTATTAGTAGGTATCCTTGACATAATAGATCATTTATTATGTATATATAAAAAATTTCTAGTCATATTCCATTCATATACTCTCATTGATAATGTTATTTGAATTTCATTTGATTCATTTCTTATTAAATACCAATCCTTAATTCCATGATTCAAATGTATGATACTAGATATGAATTGTATGATTTTCAAATGATATGCTCATGCTCTTATACACTTATGCACATATATTGCTAATATATCTTCTAGGATTAGAATTAATGAGAATATGATCTCACCATTATTATGAAATATTTTCACTTGGTTATGAGTAAGGATGTTGAATGAGTTCTGTCTCTATGGATTTCACATAGATGATGTTGATGACCTTTTTATTCATGTTGGGTATATTGGGAGATAATGTTCATCCTCATGATAATTCTTTCTATGAACTGATGTTGTTATGAGATTTTCCTAATTCTTGAAAACATGTATTTTACAAATCACAAGGTTATGTATGTGATCCACTATTTCCATTAGATATTGTACCTTTTTTAGAAAAAAATTGTGTCACATTTATTAGTACCAAATTAATAAATTTAATGTCCATGTCTTTAGCAACAAATCCAAATCATCAAATTCTTGGAGTGATAGTATTGGAATCAAATTAGGGTTTTGAAAAAAATGGAGATTATGCTATTTTTAGTATTCCTAACTATTATCGATATCATTATGATTTCATAATTTTCATGTTGAACATTTTTTCATTATCATATAAACACCTTTTCAGTATTTAATTAATGAAATTTAAATATTAAATGATGTATTTTTAGAGATAATATTTTCTATATTAATTATGTGTTATTACACTTTCGGATGAAAATGAATTGTATGAGATAACCATTGTGGTTAAAAAATATTTAGTTTAATTATAAATAATGTTCTCACATTTATGAATTTTAAAAATATTTTGACTTATATAGTTTTATGAAAAGAACAACCCACATTATTTTTTTAAACCTGTCGTATATGACAAGGATAAGGGAATTTAACCCACACCCAAAGGGGGATAATGATTCATTAATTACCACTAGCCTACATGATGTATTGGTTAATACATAATTACTATATTAAATAAAAAAATTGAAAATGTTTAAGATATTTTTGAAAATATGTTCTGTAAATAATAGTGAAATTGGAATCGATTTGGTGATTATGTGATTAATGTAATATTAGAAGCTGTTCACAATAATGGTAACCCAATATGATTAATGTAAATATAATACAATGGAATTTTATTTCTAGAATAATGGATGATTTATAATTAGAAAGCATGTATAATCTGATTGTATATTGAGTAATTTTATTTGTTTAAATTGTTATCATATCTTGGAGATTATATAAATTAAGAAATTATATTTATTGTATCATTCATTAAGAGTGGTTGATTTTATTTATTGATAGATGTTAAAAAAATTGGAAGACTAAGTGGTGAAAAACTTATTAGTTTTATGTTTTAATCCTACTATATAATTGTTTTGAGGAATTGTAAGGATATTTATTTATCAAATGATCTATGTTTAACTCTAAGTAAAACTACATACTTTTTTATATTATGGTAGGTTTTTATCATATAATGGTTCGTTATTTTGGAATATTATATCTTGAACTAACCACTTTGTTTTGATTAAAACCTAATGATATGGGGAATATATGGTAATATTTTTTTTGCCATTGTATTCTATAGAATTTTATTTTAATTCTTCAGGTATACATATAATTTATCCGGAATACTCATCATTTGGAAAAGATATGAGGATGATATTATTATTTTAAAGTATGTATGTTTCCTTATTTTGAATTTATTGGAAGAAAAATAATTCCCACAATTTATGGAAATTTATTTTAAAACAACAATGTTATCTATTTACTTTCATCAATGGAATTCTAACCCATCACATATTTAATGTTTTATGATGGTTAACTCTCTCATGATCATGTTTTCTATCACTCTCTATTTTTTCATCATAGTTCATTTTATATTCTATATCTATTTTCTCCTACATGGAAATCAGGTATGTGTTATCTATGGTGACCATCAAAGATCCATTTATTTATCTTCAAGTAGATGATTTCTTCACCATTTTAATGTGTTAATTTCTAACTAATGAATTTTCAAATATCCAATAATGATTCTCTATTTGAAATTTTAAATTTAGAAGGTCACAATTTCGTGAATTTTTAATCATATTAGCACCATGTATTAACAATTGGTGATCCCACCGAAAAAATATATGGTTCGTGATGTGTTACATGTATCTCTCATGATGAATTACATATCTAATCATTTAAATATAAAAAAATTACAATTCATATAGATAGATATAGATATTTATTATAAGGAATTACCTATAGATATTCTAGATCGAATATAGAGCGATTCATTAAAAAAGACTAGTCATCTGGTTAATGTTTTTTTGAAAAACCATAATCTTAAGGGTGAAACAGGGGAACCAGATGATGTGATGAGGCATAGGTATCATCGTCATTCAAAATATGAGTGGAGAATTTTAAGGGTGAAGTTCATTTTAACGGGGTTATAATTTATCACCACATGATTTTATACAGCGTCTCTTTCTAAGAAAACATAATCTCTTTTATATCATTAATTATACAAAACAATGACCTTAAATAGACTCAAAAATTATATTATTTTAACACAGCCATTATCACTAAGATATTGGATTTGGAATAATTATTTGGATTAATTAAATTTTTTTTGTATGGATTCCAAATTTTTATAATATTTACTTTTATTTATAAACTAAACAGTAATGAAAATAAAAACTAATTGATCATAAACGAGGTTTTTTAATAAAAAGCTCTTTTTATGACCACAATAGAATTTTATGTATATATATTTAATTAGTTGATATTTTTGATAGATATTAAATAAAATTATATTAATTATAAAAAATAAACGTTTTTAAATTAATAGAATTTTATATAATTATGATGATTATAAATCCAATTTTCATCAATAAAATTAAATCGTTATAAAAGTAATATTTACCACTCTTCATTGCTGAAAATATTTTAAAACTAAATTTTAACAAATTAATATATTTTATTTGTAAAAAATACTCAATTTTGAATTTTTTAAATCTAAATTATCATATGGTTACTTTCTGGTATTTTTATGATCAGTTCTATTTTTTATGAATAATGAAAATTACTTCATTTTAATTGATAGCTGATTCTTCATCTAAATATTTTGTAATGTTAATTATATTTTAAATGTAATTTAAACCATTATTAGTTAAATTAGACATCCCTAAACCAAATTCAGTTTTTTAATCAATTTCACATTGAGACTTGATATGAGAACATTTCAAACTAATGAAGTTTTCACATTAAAGTTTGGATTTCTTGTTGCATCTATGGGATTAATTTTAAATATATTTTTTCCAATTTATTGATATAAATTTGTTAATGTTGATTAAATATTTGGATCCTTAATGTAAATATTATTAGTATTTTAATTTTCATTTTTATTCATAAAATTTAACAATGTTATAATGAAATATTTAATCCGGTATAAATTAAATAATATATACATTTAAAGTGAAAAATTTAAAATAATAAAATACATCAATAAATAAAAACATTTAATGGCTAGTTAATGTCTTTATAGACCATAAACAGAATTTTCAACATTAATTATCATCCAAGTTTCTAGAAATTGAGGTCACCTCAATGTGTTCGGTTTTATTTATTAAATAATCATTATTTAATCCCTTAAAATAACCCCTCATCTAGTATAAATACCACACCGTTTCACTTCACAATCATTTATCCACATAAAATATCTTCCAAACCCACTAATACCTACTCTCCATATGTTTATTTAATTATAGTCTCACCCAAATTAAATTTATATGTATTTAAGGGAACCATCAAGGATTTCATATTGACTAGGTAATTTTTACAACCCACATATCTTATTCTATTTTCTTCTTTACATTCATATCACATCATTATATATTAATGGAATTATATATACATAATCATGTATATATTTTATCCTTATGTTTATAATGTAATATCTCAAAATCACTTCATTTCGTGAATTGTTTTTTCTAAGAAATGAAACTATTGTCCAATTTATACACCAAATTTACCACTATGAATATGGGTTTTATTAATTTTTCATTACCACAAGATTTGATGGTCATCAAATATTTTATCATGGTTAAATAAGTTTTTAATTAGAATATTATTACTAATTTAATGGTTTGTAACTAGTATATAGATAATATTAAATAAAACAAACCTACATTGTGTGTGTTCGAAAAATAGCAAAATTAAACTACACAATTATCATTGTCATTTCCTTAAATTAATCTTCTGCATATAAGAAAAAAATAATATATGGTTAAATATAATATTATAGATTTTCATCAATACAATTTTATCACACTTATGTATTTTTATTTTCATTTTACAAATAAAATCCACAATTATACACAAATGAACGAATAATGTTACCACAAACCAAACACACCCGAAACAATGAAAATAATGAAATATTACTATTGAATTGGTTTTAAGCTGTTATAAAAGTGCAATATATTTTATTATAAATAAAAATATGGTTCACTAACTAATTAATAAAATTATTTTAACCAAAATAAATTTTTATAATTTATGAAATACAAATGGAATGCTTTAGAAAAGGGTTTCTCATCTCACTTATAATTTTATGAGATATATGCATTATTCACCACTGATTTTTTATTTATGATTTATATAAATAAACTTTAATATATAATATAATGAATTTAATTATCATAATATTATTCAATGATTTATCTAGTAATTATTACATTACTGGGGAATACGATTTGACTTATTAAAAATTCTCTAGGGAATTCATAACCAAAATTCAATTCATTAGGATAACATTCTACTTCATTGATTATTTTATGATATGATTATGTGTCATTTATCATTATATTTTATTTCATTTTATTTCCACTTTTTATTATTATTTAAGGATAATACAAATAATAAATAATTTTTTTAATTCTAACATTAATGATATGATATTTACATGAAATTATCAATTAAAAAACCATTTTTAGGTTGCATTAAAAACACTTTTTTATACCATTCCCTTATTTTTTCTAACATTTACTCCAAAAAATCATTTAATTATTCTATTATTATTATTTAAATAAATATTTACACATGTTTAACTTTTTAAAAAATTATTTTAATTGAGTATTTATCATTTTTTATATTTCGTTCATTAATATTTTTATAAAACAATATAGACAATGTGTTTTTTAATTATACCACATGAGTGATTTTTTCCAGTTATCATAATTCTACAATTCATTGAATGTTATTTTATAAAATTTCATGATTATTTTCAATTGAAATATTTTAATACATAATTTCATGACATTTTAGAGGATATATTTTCAAAACAAAAAGTTTATTTTCCTAAAGAATTAATTAAATATTTAATTCAAAATTATTTTCTATCAATGGTAAAATAATATGATGTTACATATGATTTAATGAAGATATTTTTCATGTATACCCTAATGTTTTTTTTATTTTTTTAGTGTATATGATAATCTGATATTTATAAAACCTATTTCTATTACATTGGTTATGTTTGAATGAATTTTTTATGAAACTCATTTCTTTACATGGGTTATGATTTGATGTGTGGTTTATGTTCTTGTGAACCAAATATGTATGGTTTTAATTTTTTGATAGGTGTGACCTATATCTCCCAACAATGAATTGGGTAATGATAAATTGTTTATGAGATCGAAGGGTACAGGTGTAGTTAGAACATGCCCATAATAAAAGGCTATAGAGGGGTCACCCCAAGATCGTAAAAAAAACTAAAAATGTGGTCAGCCCATTCCCACCACTTGATAGTTCATGTTTGGTCTTACCAAGACCATAAGAAGAGGTAACATGGGAGTCCAACAAAATCATACAATAAGATGGTGCGAAGGATTTCATCCAATTACTAGAACGAGAGGGTACATGAGGGTTCATCCAATGCCTAAAACCATAGGGTACGCATGAGGACAACATAAGCATGAAATAAAAGATTACACAAGGGTAATCGTAATCCCAAAACTATAGGATACATTATAAGTCATCATAATCCCAAAATTAAATGGTACATGGGAGGCCATCCTAATCATGAAACTATAGGGTATAAGTGATGTAATAATTAGCCCAATTTTAGAGCGTATATATGAGGTCATCCTATTCTCGCAACATGAGGGTACACGGGAAGTCAACCCAATCCCGCTACCATAGGGTACTTGGGAGGTCTTCCTAACCCTAAAACTAGAAGGTACACAAGAGATCATACCATGTCCAATGTTAGTTAATGGGTTAATATCCCAATCCAAACATATTATGAGTTTCTTGATAGGTTGTTTTGATAAAATATTTTCTCGGCATACCTGAATGCCAAAACTTCTATGCCTTATTCTATTTGTATAATCACGTGGCTCATGTTACTTCATAATATGTTTATTCATGTCTCATGAAATATGAATATTTAATTCCATATTTCATTATTATTATCATTGATATGAATAATATAATTTTCGAATATTATGCCCATATTATTTGTCCCATATTCTCATTTTATGTTAACGTAACTCTCATTTTTACCCTTACAGAGAATTTGAGGTCACCTTTCTTATTATTTCATTTACATTGGTTTCGAGGAATTATGTTATATAAATTGTGTTAATAAGTATTTCTCATGAATGATGTTTATGAACTATTTCTACTATTTAGTATAGTGGGAAATAATTATTATATTTATGATTCAATATTTTATGAACCCAAGTAGTAATGATTTTTTCCAAATTCTAAAAAATAAGCCAAAACCTAAATATCCATTGCATATAATGGTGATCAACTATTTACTTTTCTTATTTTAGTTTTTGTCAAAAAAAATTCTTGGGTCACATTTATTACTTTGAATGAATGAAATCTAATGATTATAATTTTTAACATAGATTCGATAGTTCACAATCTTGGGATATAATATTTTCTATCCATGTTAATATTTCTTCACTAATTTTTTATAAATTAAATACTTTAAATTATATCATTAATATTATTTATTAGAAAATATTATAAAATATTATTTCTTATTAAAATACTGATCTATCTATATTTTTTATTTCAAAATTTTAACATGTTTGTAGACATGTTTTTTTTATAATTTCATTCCTCTGTACATATTGAATATTATATTTCTTGGTTTAGTGTTTTTTAAATAAAAAATATACATATTTCAACTGGGAAGATAATTGATTAATATTATTCCTTTTATATATCAATTGTAATAAAATATACCTCATTTTCATAATTAAACATGAATTTTAACTGGATGAATGAAAATTTAATTTGTTACCCATTTATTATCTATTGTTTTATCATGTCTTTATTTTTGATAGAATTATCAATGGATTCCTTATGAGATTTCATTTTTAAAGTATATGATTCTAATTTTCTTCCTATGGGATTATATTTGATGATTAGTGTAACCTATCAGGTTTTATGAAAGAAACACTATATTCAATAAAATACATGATAACCAGCATTGAGCATAAACGAACAACTATATATTATTATTTAAATGATGCCAATATAACCAAGACATTGGAATGGTTGGAATTAATAATATCAACTAAATTATGAAAATATGTTTTACAAATGTTCAAATAATAAATCATTGGTTACCAAATTTATTAGAAATAGAAATAAAAACCAATTGAATATAAAGGATGTGTTTCTATAAAAACCTAATTAAAATAGAATAATTATGTTTAAAAAATCATAAAACTATTTATGAATTTTATATTTAATTATAAATTTATATTTATATATTCAATATAATGTTTTATATTCATCTTATATTTTTTCTAGATATGATGTAATAAAAAATTCAATTTTTGTGATAATAGAATTACTTTTCAATAAAATACGTATTTACTTCATTTTGATGGAGAACCGTTTTTATATCATGTTTTTGAAAATATTTTAATTTATATTTTACATAATAAAATTATTATTTGGATACTTGGCACCAAAATATACATTGATTGAAATTCTTTGTATTTTTCTGATGGAATTCAGATTTCAGGGATTATTGAAAAATACAATATTTTAATTCAAAATAGGATTATCATATACTAATTCATATTGATAGATTATATTATTATTTTTTTAATATTTAATTTTATTACATTTTTATAATTTTTTCATGTAATTATAATAAGAGGTAATTTCACATTGAAATTTGATATAACCATGTTCCGATCATTTTATGGGTTGTACTTTTAAATAACCCATTTTAGTGTTATGAAACGAAAGTTAATTAAATATTAGTAACCAAAAATTCTTTGTTTTTATTTTTGAATTATGAATTCCATATTTGGAATCATAATTTCCAAATTTAGTAAATAAATACCATTTATTTTTTGACATTATGAGTAGTAACTTGTGTAATTTTTTTCTTTTCCACGATTAAAGGGTAAATCGGGTAAATAAGGGAAAATTAATATTATAATATTATAAAACAACATGAAAACGCGTCCTAATCCTATTTTATGAGATACGGTTGACCATGATCATATCGGGGTCGACTTTAGGACCCCATGGAGCACCTTATGTGTGATAATGAATTGTTATAATAATTAATTTAATGTAAAGAGTAATATTACATAAACATGTATCATTTTAAAAAAAAATTAATATGGGATATAGAATTGATATCATTTAATATTAATTGTAATTAAAAGCTAAAATATTTCAAACATCATGGTATTTTATTTATAATTTTTATACTTTAAATATATAAATTTATTTATCACATAATGATGTTGTGGTGATTACTTAATTAATGACAAATTCAAATAAATGTTATTATAAATATTAAAATATCATTAATTTATAAATATTTATACCATCAACAAATATTATTTATGATTGTAAAATTTTATATTTATGTTAGTGTTGTTTTTTTTTTTGAATTATTCAGGTTTTTATGACATTAATAAGAATGAATTACTAAATAGTGTGAAAATTCACATTAATGGGTTTTTAAAAGAAAACCTATTTTATTAAATGATATAATAATCATAAAAAATTTTTATTTAGACAACTGAATTATATATTTTAAGAAAATGTAATTATTTATCCACTTTATCTTTTATTGGAATTTTATAGTAACCATATTAAACATATAGTGTAAAAATACAAGATTACATGGTATGAGTTAATTTATTTAACTAAGGGTTAAACTGAAAAATAATGTTACATTTTGACTAAAATATATCTAAAACCTATCTTTTGAGAGGATTTCAACCCATATTCATATTATCATCAATCTATATTACTTTTTAACGAATATAATTCTAAAATAAAATTATAATAAATTAATATTTCAAGACTTTCCAAAAGTTACCCTCCTCCCTCTTATAAAAGGCCACCACCTCTACCCACATACTCAAGGATATCAGGCACCTTGTATCATCAATGTTATTCTCAAATAATTTAAAAACATCACTACATTCCTCATATAATTTTTACCATGTGCTGAAGTAAATTCATGAAATCCTTTTGCCTCAAATCAAAAAGAGTTACTTGATTTAGAGGTAACATTTTCTCTGAAGATCCTTTCATTTATTTTCCTTCTCTAACCACAAAGCCAATTTTTATTAAATTAATTTATAAATACCCAATTATCCAAAATATACTTTCATTTCATTATGCTAAGGTTTCAACCTACACTTACACAAACTTCCATCTAATGGATATAGAAAAACATGTTTCTCAGTACGACATACTACTTACTCACAAAATGATCGATGTTAAAATTTCCCCTAGCACCTTTCTTGGTGGCCATTATTATTGAACTGAATTTATATATTAAATATATTATATTAAAATTTTATCTATTATTTTTTATTTTTTAAAAAAACTTTTATGGTTTCTATAAATTCTAAATACGATAATTTCATTTAAGAAAGTGTGAGCTAACGCCCCCTCAAAGTGATATGACGCATTCATTCCATACTTGAAACATATAAAGGAAGTATTTATTGAAAATATGTAATATATATTACCTAGATATTATAATTTAATTACAATATATCTATATATCATCTATATTTCATTCCTTAAATATAACTTAGAAATGAAAGTAGAATTCTTGTCTACGTAGGAACTACCATCTCCTTGAATGGTGAATTTCATTTACAATCATAAAATATTATGAACTAATATATATATATATATAGGATATATATGATATTTAAATCATAAATAATAATTTGGAGATGATGGACTTTTTACAACAATAAAAATTTACTTATAAACATGTTCAATTTTTACTCTTGTAATGAACATCCGCAAAATTCCGGATACAAACTCAAATAATAATCTAATTAAAATAATGTGGTTAAAAATTATATAAATTAATAATAAAAATTAAAAGGTTTAAAAGAAAGTATAAATTTACCTATGATTATTATTTAGGAACATAATGATCATATGTGATGATTCGGACTAAAGGTATGAGAAATCTTAACTCAATCACATTTCATTGAGTTAAATATCTAGGTCATTTGTTTTGTTTTTTCAATAAAATTTTTAAATGACCTCTGATTGTTTTACACTGAATATCTTCTAATAATTGGTGTATTTATAGTTATCACACATAATTACGTCATTAATTTATCTATTTTTTAATGATATGATTTTTAGTGGTTTTAGTCTCAATTTTCCATCCATTGAGACTTATTTGATGTTATACACAAATTCAATATTATGGTGTATATACATCCCTTTTTGTTGGTCAGATTGGATACTCAAGAGGAGGGTTAATTGAGTTCTAATTAAAATTTCTGTTAAAAAGATTATAGTTAATAAACCCCCAATTTAAAAACAGCACAGTTAATTATGACAGTAGAAATGTAAATGTTCAATTGGTCAACAGGTTTCTGAAAGGGTGATTAAACCTCAGATGAATCAGTGTAGAACACCAATTCATCATTTGGAACAAGTTTACTAAATTAAACAAATACACACACTAACCAAAAATATCTATTAAAGTGTAAGAAAAAATATTTTTTGTCTTTGTAAAATATAAGAAGTGGATAAAATCAAAATAGAGTATATGAGGATTTTCACAACATTTTAAACAAGAGGTTCAGACTCAAGTCGAGACCTAATCCTCTCTACTTGGTGATCACCTGCCACCAAGAAGTTTATATTAAAACATGATACACAACTTTTATTGTGTTTTACAACAGTTTCCAAAAACTGTCCAGGGAACACACCGTCAACCACTACTCTTCATGGGAAAGAAAAATAATACAGACCACATACGATCTCATCCACAATTATACATGGGAAACAAAAATAAGTGATTGTTGATGTGAGTATATTCAGTATCCACTAGTTCATGAAGAATATATAGTGTGTGATACCAATAGAACCAAACACTTCTCAAAGATGTAAAATAAAAAATCACAATAAATCGGTTATGATTTGAAAGAGTTTAGAAGGATCTATGTGTTTTCAGTTCACCTCTTGAATCCTTGGAATGAGAAATGTTGAAGTTCGATTCAATCTCTAGTGGTTGTTCCCAAAATAGAGTGTCAAAAATCCAGGTTCTATATTTCAGTATTCTTCTTGGATGTTGATCAAGAGCTGATGAACCAGAGAAGGCAGATGTGAGTTTGTCCCAGAATGATCTTCATGAATCTTATGGTACTTTTTATGTTAATGATGGGTGGTTCAGCTTTTTTATCTAGCGAGTAGTCTCTATCACACTCTTCATGGTACCCTTTCTTCGGGTATGAGTATATATTCCACTTATCTCTCTTTCGGGGTCTTTTCTATTTATATTTTAGGTCTGACAGTATGAATGAGTAGATCACATGCAATCTTTATCATACCTCTAACTTTCTCATGTATTGTCTCATGAAAAATTTACAATCAACATTAATTAATGTCAGAGACATTTAAATTATCAAATTTGACCGTTATAATAATATTGAGATTTCGAAAAAGTATGAAAGAGTAAGCATCGGTAGACTGGTAATAGTAGCCTTTATATTGGTAGGATTCAACAGTAGGACCACATCGAAAATCTCCAACTGTAACCATCCAACGGTAGCCTATAGTAGTATCCTTTAACAGTAGGCTTACACCGGTAACCATGTAACAGTGAACATGTAGTGGTGACTTTGTAGTTGTAATGTTCTAGTAGTGACCTTATAACGGTGACCTTATAACTATAACCCTGTAACGGTGACCATGTGGCTATAACCTCGTAACGGTAACCTTGTATCGGTAACCCTGTATCAGTGACCATGTAGTTGTAACCTTGTAATTGTATCCTTTTACTTAGATAAAAATTTTACTATAAACTAAACCAATCAATCGGTGAGATTGAGAGTATTGTAAATAGTGAAATTCTACTGAAATATGATTATCATAAGATAAAAACATGATTATGCCATAACTAAAACATGATTTGGGATTATCAAAACTCTGATTTTGGATTCTCAAAATAGGTGAGTCAAAGAATCACCCCCTTTTTCAGAATCAGAAATTAGGTCATTGAATCATTAAAATTAATACTTTTTATGTAATTTTGAAGACATAACAATTTTGAATTAAGGTTAAAAATATATTATAAATGCATTAGTGATGTGAGAATATACGAATATAAACACTTATCCCCCTTTATATGTGAGATCATATACATCTTCTCCCCATTTTTTATTAACAAAAAGAATGCATACAAAAAAGAAATAAATAATACGGTTTGTATTAATAAAATAGGAGTAGAAGAGAAAAAAAGTACATCAATCCCTATTAGAAAATACAGTCTACATTCAATCCACATCAGAGATGTCCATTTGAGCATTGTATTTGGTGGCTAAGGATATAGGTGATGTAGGTGGAGGGACATGCTGAGGGGTGGCAGTGAGTAAGGTAAGGGGATCATCAACTGAGGCATCACCAGACCTATAATGAGTAGATCTCTAAGTAATCATTGGAGTCAGACTTTGGATGCACTATGCAAGAGTCATCAATGGAACTGTACGGGTGGAACTTGAAGCAGCTAAAGAAGTAGGTAGAGAAAGAGTAATTATCATTGGAGTACAATCCACATGAAGGAAGTGTTATAGAAGATTCCAAAAATCCATATTGATGCTTCCCCCTACTTCCATAGCTGAGATAAAATCATCTTTGTATTCCATGAATCGTTCTAAGGTAGGAGTGAGTTCCCTGAGCCTGTTAACATGATCATTAATGGCCTTAGTGACAGGTGGGATCCTTATGTTCTCTAACAACAATTTAAATTAACCATACAGTTGATACTTGGTGTACACCCGTTTGTAATAAATGTCAACTTGATCCTTGATGGACTATTGATCTTGAGTATCTTCTCTTAGAAAATCTTTCTAAAGATTTTGAATTTCCATGGTAATGAAAATCTCATGGGAATCTAAGGAACTGCCACCAGAGAACTTTTCCACATGTTCAATGACATTGGTCCTAAAATATTCAATGTCAACTAGAGGAGAAGCTGATGTGGAAGCAAATATAGCTAGAGGATCTAGAGAGAAGGCCATTGTCTCCTTGAAAGATTTCGTCAATCCACTGATTATTCTTTTGACATCATCACCTTTTCCATTAACATGATTTTCCATATATTTTATAAAATCCTCAAATACTGTGGCCATTTTTTGAACTATACATTTGACATATGCATGGTCTCTATCCACCTGGGTCCTTGAATCCATATAAGCATCTGGTAGGGCAATAGACTTTGTCACTAAATCCATTGATTATTTCAACTCTTTCACTTGATTTTTATATTCCTTGACGTCATGAAACACGACTGATTGAGAGTTAAGGACTAGAATTTTCAATGCATATGTCATGAGTCCTTGATTGATTTCTATTGTTCTTACAATTTCAATGACTTTCTCATCAAAGTGTCTCTCTAAGTCTGATTTCAAAGAATAAATGTCTTCATTTTTAACATAGTCTTGAGGGAAAGAGGGTTCTGCAGGGAAAAATGAGCATTGGCACTGAAGGTCTTCTACTGGACTTTCATATTCTGAGTCACCATAGCCTAAAGCCAACACCATAAATCTAGGGTCCTCAAACCAGTATTCAATCTCATGAAAAATAGCAACTGAGCTTGTGGAAAGACATTCCTCCCCCTCAATTTGTGAAACACTTGATCGGCCACATTCATCTCCTACAAACCTCTATGAGAAACTATATTATCTGGAAGGTTCACGTCCACTTCCTCCGCATAATCTTCAACTATTTCCAAAAACAAGTCTAGCCTCAACTTAATCATCAGGTTCTTCTTCTCCACTTTATACTCTGTCTATATGTCCTATTAGAGGACTAAGACTGAGAAATTCCTCTTCATTTTCAGCAGCAGCTATCTCAATGTCCTCATGACTTGATTCAGAGTCCTCATCATCATCTGAGGTATCTCTAACACATCTTAAGACAATTTCATCCCCTTCTTCTTCACTGGTTTTCTTATCCATGTCAATTAATACAGTCTCCCTTCTATGTAGTCTTTTTGGTGGGATTGGCTCACCAAAGGATACAATAGTGGAACAAGTATTGGAGGGAAGGTCAGGATCACTCCTATCATCTATGGAAGAATCATCTATTTATAATATAACAGTAACATCTTCTTCTTCATATGAATAGGAAAACTCTGCTTCATCAAGCTTGTGACTAGGGTCTCTCTTATTTTTTGGCCTAGTAGGAAGATCAATAGGATTAAATTCTTCATAAACCTTGGCCTGATCATTCACCCATCTCATTAGAAATGAATTATAGTTGATCTTCATTAGCTTGCAAATCACTTTAGTGATGTGATGGTTTTCTTTCACAACAATAGTCTCCTCTTTAGATCCAGTAACTCCTTTTACTTTCAACATACGAGATATCGGTTTAGAATGAAATAGTGCATTGGATTTGGAGCATGGTTTGTTCATGTCTTCATGTTTAATCATCAAAATTCTACACATGTTAATCTTTATATCATGCTTCAGCAGATATAAGAGAAAAACGTCATGAAACATTAATGTAGAAAAATCCCCTCTCCTAGGACTTAAAACATGACGGACAAATTTGAAAAGCAGCTTATCATCTCCTTCCATTTCAGCAAAACAATGACTTTCTTGGGAAGTCCACCCCTTTTCAATTCAACTACTACTTATTCATAGCAGAAGAACTCACTAGTGGGAGGTACCACTTTAGAGTAATAGTCAAAAATTCCTTCATGAGGAATCCTTAAAAAATCAGCCCACTCAGTAGACGAGAAACTCACATTTACTACTTTTAATATGGAATTCATCTAGTGCACATTCGTAGTCTATACGAACATCAGATACTCATAGAAATCCTTCCCCAACATTGGGTAATATGGTCCATTTTTTTTTTGCAAAACATTCAACCCAACCCTAAGCTACAAGTGCCTTCAGTTTTGAATAATGAATCGAAAGTAGACACTCTGAACTTAATTCCTTCTCAACTACTATTTCCCACTTCGATAAATGTTGGTTAAGTATATTTTCCACTGCATAGCTTCTACAACTCATCTTGGATCTAGGTCTCTTGGTATCAGTCGTGTCTCCATCATCACTGAAAATCGACCTCTTCTATCTAGCCATAAAAATACAGAAGTTCGAGATTTCAGTAAAGGTTTAGGTTCAAAGATTAGGGAGAAAAATGGTTGAGAGACTATTTGATGTTGATCAATATGTAGTCTGGGTATTATTTTTATTATTTAGGGATCAAAAAAGAGAAATAGAAAAAATAAATAAATAATAGCATAAAACTTTTTAGATTCCGGTTGAGAACACAAAAACACAAAGTCCAAGAATTCGAATGACTATCAGTAAGGATTTATCAGTATGTTCTAACGGTGAGGTCCTATCGGTATTGTATAACAGTGAGGTCATATCAGTAATGTCTAACGGTGATGTTTTATCATTAAGGTCTAACGGTGAGGTTCTATAGGTAAGGTTTAACGGTGAGGTTCTATCGGTACCGTCTAACAGTGAGGTCCTATTGGTTAGGTCTAATGGTGAGGTCATATCGGTAAGGTTTAATGGTGAGGTTCTATCGGTAATGTCTAATAGTGAGGTTCTATCAGTAAGGTCTAATATTGAGGTTATATTAGTAATTTTGAATGGTGAGGTTCTATAGTCAATAGTTTATCATTCCTAAATCATGTCTGATGTAATTTAACCTCCCAGAATTCAAAGTCTTTGTGAATATATAAGCCAATTGGTGTTCAGTACCAATGAATTCAAGAGTGATGTCATCTTTTTGAAAATGATATCTCAAGAAGCGATGTCTTACATCAATATTCATTGTTCAAGCAAGATATAATGGATATTTAGAGATGTTAATAGCACCTTTGTTGTCACAGTTTATGGAGACATGTTTTAATTGATATCCATAGTCTTGTAATGTGTGTTTAATCTATAGAATTTGAGCACAACAACTACCAGCAGCTATATATTCAGCCTCGGTAGTAGATAATGCAATATAATTTTGTTTCTTACTACACCATGATACTAGAGACTTGCCCAAAATGTGACATGTTATATAGGTTCTCTTTCTATCAAACTTGCAACCAGGAAATTCAGCATCCAAAAACATATTAAATCTAACAGTTGTCCTTTTGGATACAAGAGTCCTACATTTAAAGTATACTTGAGATATTAAAAAATATTTTTAACCTTATTTATGTTAGACACTTTGTGAATAGTTTAAAATTGATCAGACATGTATAAACTAAATATAATATCAGCTGTTCAAGCAGTAAGATATATAAACATATCAATCATACCTCAGTAATTGGTTTGATCCAGTAATTTACTAGTTTCATCAGCATCCAATTTTCAAGTGGTACTCATAGTTGTGTCACTACCTTTACTACTATCCAATCAAAAACCATTTAAAATATACTTAGTATATTTATTTTGATTTAAAATAATACTATCATTGTTTTGAAAAATTTGAAATCCAAGGAAAAATTTTAGTTCCCCCATTAAAGCCATTCCAAATTCTTCTAGCATCACTGTAAAAAATTCAGTTCATAAATAATGTTTAGAAGATCCAAAAATTATATCATCAACATAAATTTTTAATATTAAAACATCTATGCAAATTTTTTTAATAAAGAGAGTAGGATCTGATATCCATTTTGTAAAACCTTTTGATATACGAAAAAAACAATGTCTACCATACCAAGATCTTGGAGATTGATTTAGACCATATAAAGATTTAGACAGTTTAAAAACACGATTGGGAAAATGGGGACTTTTAAATCTAGGGGATTGTTCAACACATACATCTTAAATTATATATCCATTTAGAAATGCACTTTTTACATCCATTGGATAAAGATTTAAATTCAGATGAGAGGCATAAGCAAGTAGTACCCTAATTTATTCTAGTCTTGCTATAGGAGAAAAGGATTCCTTGTAGTCTATTTCTTATTCTTAACTATATTCTTGTTCAACTACTGTATCCTTGTTTCTATCTATATTTTCGGACTCATCAATTTTGTTTCTATACACCGATTTAGTTCATATGGTCAAGGTGTCCTTAGGTCTGTCTACTAATTCCCAAATATTGTTTCATTCAAACTGATTCAATTCTTCTTGCATATCTATCACCTAAAATTCATCATTGATTGCATCATTGATATTTTTAGGTTCAATATATTAATGAAAAGCTTGATGTTCAACCTGGTTTCTACGAGAAGCTCTGGTTTGTGTTCCACTATTTAGATCACCTAATACGGAAACTAAAGGATGAATCCTTAGAGTTTGAATACCTCTATAAAGTGTTGAACTAGACTCCTCATGATTATTTGTAGGTTTAGATTTACTATGCACAGATTCTGGAAGGTTTTAAAAACTGGTTGTTTTTTTAAGGGTTCACAACTCTTAACTTTAAGGTCCAGAATTGACATATCTTCCTCAAGAAATTCAGGAGTGGTTTTGGGTCCATGTGGATCAGCCTCACCAAATTTTACATGAACTAGTTCTTCCACACATTTGTTTCTCTTATTAAACACTCTATACACTTTACTAGAGACATTGTAACCTAGAAAAATTCATTCGTCACATTTTGAAGCAAATTTGTCGAGATTATATTTAGCGTTAAGGATAAAACATTACCACCAAAAACTCTAAAATAATTAACCATAGGCTTCCTATTGTTTCAAATGTCATTAGGGGTCATCTTAATAGAAGGTTTATTCAAGACTCTATTGATAATTTAACAATATGTATTAACATCGTCATCCAAAAAATAAATTTGTAAATCATATTCATTGAGCATTGTCCTAGAATTATCTTGAAGTGTCCTATTTCTTCTTTCCAGGACACCATTCTGCATAGTTGTTCTAGGGGAAGAAAAGTTGTGACTATAACCATTGTGTGAAAAATATGATTCAAACTCTTGATTTTAAAACACATGGCCATGATCAATTCTCAAGGTATTGATTCTAATTCCACTATGATTTTGTAAAAACATGTAGTATTTGATAAAATAATACAAGCTTCACTTTAGTGAGGCAAAAAGTATACCCAAGTGTACCTAGAAAAATCTTCTACAAGAACAAAAACATAGTACTTCCCATTTAATCTTGAAACCCTTGATGGTCCAAAAAAATTCATGTGAACCAACTCAAGAGGTTGAGAAGTAGAAACTTCATTATTTGGTTTGAAAGAATATTTGTGTTGTTTTGCCTTTTGATAAGGATTACACACTTTGTTAAGAGAGAATTCCAATTTAGGTAAGTCTCTATCTAAGCCTTTCCTAATCAGTTTTCTATGTTTTTTTTTGAAGAAAGAAGGATTATATTAATGGTGAATATCAGCAGACGTGCATAAGCAGAGCCTAGAGGGAAAATTTTCCAGCCATAGTTGGATGACATTGAAGGGGCCTGAGGCTGCCAGCTGATGGGCTGCACTATTTCCTTCCCTTTTTGTAAAGGAGAAGGTGCAGCAAGAGAAGTCGTCACACAGCGAGCAGATTCTTCTAACGATAATGCCAAAGGCCTGGAGTCCGACATCACTGTGGATAATAGCATTGATAACCGAAAGGCATTTAGACTCGATGATGATGTAGGCCCATCTTTGTTCCATAACGAACATCATCCGTTCAAGTATAGCAATGTCCTCAGCAACAACCGGTTCCCAGAAGACATAATGTGGTTCATATTTTTCTGCAATGATCTTCCCCAGATGATTTCGATCCAGGAGGCCGAGAGAAGCAAGCCCATCCATGGGGAGAGAGGCATCCACGTTAATCTTAAGACTCCCTTCATTTTGGGGGATTCAGTGAGGGGAACAGGAGGGGGTAGCGCCTAGCAGAAAGTATCCTTCACAGTTCTTCCATCCCTTAATCCATGAAGTGGCTCGTTCCATCGAGAACTCGAGCGGCTGGTGGACATGATGGAAAACCGAATCATTATGCCGGAGCCAAATGATCCAGGCCAGGGTGCAATAGGAGCATGCATCAGACGATGAGAGAGAGGACACCAGTGCATAAGAAGATCGGGGAGATCAGCAGCAATGTCCAGAGAAGCATCCGGAGTCGAGCCCCATTTATTCCAAATTTCCTTGGCACTCGGGAAGTGAAAGATGGTATGCTAGGGGGTTTTAGGGATATTCTGGAAGAAAGGACAGGAGTCATCATTGGTCATATGGCGGTAAACAAGGATACTCACTGTAGGGAGGGTTCCCGTGCATACCTGCCACCAAAAATGGTGGATTTTTTGGGGGACGTTGAGCTTATAGAGTGCATTCGATGGTCCCTCATCTTGGTCGAGAGCGTGAAAACCAAGAGCCAGTCTGTATCCAGATCTCACCGTGTAGTCGCCTGACACATCAATGTTCCAAAAAATATGGTCAATGCCTACATCAGGGGAACCGTGGATGCTTGGGATAATTCTTTGTTATCATTCACTAAAAAATTCCTGGATCTTTTCCACACACCATCCCAGACGCTTGTTTGAGAAGAGGCAGTTTACAGTGGCAGCCTCAAGACCTGGTTGGGCGGGGCATGTGGCCCGCATACCGTCTTTATCGACAAGCCAGGGATCGGTATAGACATTGACAGATGAGCCATTACCAATCCTCCATCCCACCCCTTTCACAAGGAGATTACGAGCCCCCCAAATACTTCTCCATAGGAATCTCGGACGGGGGCCAAGTAAGGCTCCAAGGAAGTCCGTGTGGGGGTAATACTTGGCATGGAGAACTCTCGCACAAAGAGTTGAAGGATAGTTCAAAAGGCACCATCCTTACATGGCCAGTAGATCATCATTGAAGATAACAATATTCCGGAATCTCATCCCTCCCTTCGACTTGGGTTGGCATAGTTTCTCCCCGGCCAACCGGTGTGGTCTATTACTTCCATCGTTTTTCCCCCACCAGAAGTTGGCAGTATGAGAATGGATCAGCTTGACGATGGCCGTTGAGAGCATAAACATAGACATAAAGTAGATGGGGGTAGACTGGATGACAGCTTTAATGAGGGTTCCTTTACCATCTTTAGAGATGTTTTTTTGGGTCCAGCCTTGAATTTGTTTTCTCGATTCTGTCCACCAGAGCTGAAAAATTTCATTCTTGGACCGACCAATCACCGTAGGGAGTCCGAGATACTTTTGGTGTTTATCGACCATATGGATGCCAGCAGAAGCACAAATATCAGCTCTTTTGGCCAGAGGCACCCCTGCGCTGAAGGAGATCTCTGATTTGTCATGATTTATAGACTCTCCAGAAGCCCTCTCATATTTCTAGATCGCATGTCTGATCACCCGACATTCATTAAAAGTGGCTCTGGTGAAAAGGAGGCAGTCTTCAGTGAAGAAGAGATGTGACACTTATGGGATCTCACGGAATACCTTTGCTCCATGAATATACATAGAAAATTCTGCCCTAGAGATAAGGTTAGAGAAAACAACTGCCACCATGATGAAGAGAAAATGGGAGAGAGGATCTTCCTGGCGTAGGCCTCAGGATTGGGAGAATCCTCTAGTGAGCTCCCCATTCACCTTGATTATGAAGGATATGGTTGAGATGCATTGCATGAAAATGTCTGTCCATTTAGTGCAGAATCACATTCTCAACAACACACCTCTTAGGAACTTCCATTCCACTTTATCATAGGCTTTGGTCATGTCCAGTTTCCAGGACATGGTTCCATTTTTTTGCTGTGGATCACGTTTTCATAGAGTGGAAAACATCATGGGATACAATAGCATTGTCATTAATCAGCCACTGGGACACAAAAGCGCTCTGGTTTTCAGAGATAATATCAGGAAGAAGAGGACACAACCGATTAACCAGGATTTTTGAGAAGATTTTATAAGAGACATTGGAGAGGCTGATAGGCCTAAAATCAAGGATCGCATGAGGTTTCTTGATTTTGGGGATGAGGACGAGGATAGTTTCATTGATGGCGGATATACTTGTGTTCCCTGCCCAGATGTTTTTAATTATTTTGCATATGTCGGGACCGATAATGTTCTAGTAAATTTTTAAAAAAAGTCCGTGGAAACCATCTAGTCCCGGGGCCTTAGTGGAGTGGATCTGTTTCAGAGACATGAGAATCTCATCATTCGTCACATCTTTTGTAAACTGCCGGTTAATCTTATCGGTAATCATGGGTCTGATGCATTCTTCCTCATCAGTCGACATGGAAGTGGTACCTGTGGAGAAGAGGTTCTGGATATAGCCTACCAAAGCTTCTTGAATGTCACAGGTGTCAGAAACTTTGCTTCCATCAGGCCGTGATAGGCTCATGATAGAGTTTTTTCGACGTCTAACTGACGATTTCAGATGGAAATACCTTGTATTAGCGTATCCCTCTTTAATGTGGTTGTCACACACCCGCATAGCCCAGAATATTTCCTTATCATGAAGGGCCCCGTCCAACTCTCTTTGAGTAGCGCAAATCCTGGAGATAGTGCCATTGGACGAGGGTTTCCTGAGAAGGTTATGCAACTTCTTTTCAACTATTTCGCAATGCCTATCAGGTTGGTGGAATTTCTTGTAACTCCATGATATCAGGCCGGATGAAACCTGTTGGAGATTGAGGCCAACATCTTTGTGAGAAATTTCCCATCATGATCAGATCACCTCTTCACATTCATGGTATTTTGACTAGAATCTCTAAAATCTGAAGAGTCTGCTGAGTTTTCGTTGTCGTTCGCCTTGAAAATAGTCAATGAGAATAGGGAAATGATCTGTACAGTTAAGGGCTAAGTGGACCACATGAAACATGTTGAACAAATTAATACAATCATCAGAACCAAGAAATATATCAAGCTGCTCAGCGATTCGGGTTCCTTCGGTGTTCCTGTGGAACCACGTAAAAGTATTACTTGTGTACCCCAGATCGACCAGGTCTGCCCTAGTGATTCTGTCCTTGAAGTTAGACATTGAGGCTGGGTGTCGAGTGCCTCCACCTCTTTTTTACTTATGGAACATGATCTCATTGAAGTCGCCACCGAAAAGAATAGGGCTATGAAGATCGTGACGAAGATTTCCCAGGAGGACCCATGATCGCACCTTATCAGCATGGGATGGCCAGCCATTGAATCCCACAAAGGTCCAGGGTGGGTGCAAGTCTGTTTGAACAGTTGCTTCCAAATGGTGCGAAGAGAAAGACAAATTTTTTTTGACAATATTGTCCTTACAAAGGAGACAGAGGCCCTAAGAACGGCCATTTTTGGGCACCAGAAAGCAGCCTTGGAAACCACACTTCAGGGCAATACCATTGGTGTCCTTGTTTTCCAGAATGGTTTCGGGCAGGAAAACCATATCGGGGCGACTTTGAGCACAGTGGAGCTGAAGAATGAGAACCGTTCGTGGGTTTCCAAGCCCACGACAGTTCCAGCATAACACAATCATTACTCTAGGCAGGGCGGGGTCTCGCCCGTCGCCGCCTTTGGTTCCTCAAGACTTGTTTCTCCACTTGTAGTTTTTCATCTTTTGGTTGGGCTCCCCCCCCCCCCCGATTGACATGTTTCAGTTTTTCTTTTCCTAGCCCCGGGGTTAGGGTCTTCCACACAATCGTCACTTCCTCTAAGTTGCACCATTTTCAATGTGCGATGGGTGATTGGGCCCAACATTAGAGGTACGGTAGTTCCATGGGCCTCTATTTGTGGCATGTCGATAAGAGACAGTTGTGGACCTGGATCTGGATCCAGGTATGGTGGTTCGAAATTCATCGTCTTTGGCGTTGATCATTGTCATGGTGGTTCTTTGTGCTTCATATCCGACCTTGTGGGTGATTGAGTTTTGTCCTTCAGGGGGTTAGGATGAACTCCAGCTTCTCTCTGAGTGGGATGACCAATATTAGAGAACTTCAGAGGCCCCAGCATAATGACTTGTCGATGTGTGGGTTCCACCTAATTGGTATGTTCCCACATGAGACAGGCGCGATCATTTTGTTTTTCCGTATCAGGGATGAAAGTTGGTTTATTCATTATTGCACGTAGCCAAGGGCCATATTGGAGTGTGATGTCACCTGATCCATTCTTCGGTTTTGTGGAGCATGTTCTTTCTGGGTGGCCAAGACGTCAACAGAAGAAATAGAAGAGTGGGAGTTTCTCAAATTCGAATGATATTCAAGAGTTGAAATCATCGATTTTTAGGAACATTCCTCTCATTAGGGGCTCTGATACTTCAATTTCCACCTTTATTCGAACCTTACCACCCCATTGTATTGGGTCTGAGCAGTCCCATTCCAGAAAGTGTCCAAGGTTGTTCCCAATTTCCCCCATTATGCGTTCCATTCTTGCATGGAAGGGGATTCCTTTGATTCATATCCAGAAGGGGGAGTGGGTTAAATTCACCCACTGGACATCGTCTCCCCCTTTGAATTCTTTCATGAGGTGTAGCTGATTATCGAAGGACCACGGTCTGCCATACAAAATTTTGTCCCAATGTATCTCATTAAAGAACTTGAAAATGATGTGATTAGTTCCCGCCTCCCGAATAGCCACTCCTGCATCAAGTTTCGAGATGTTCTGAAGATTGATTTTGAGATCCCCCTGATTAACTGGAATGTGTTCAATGAAATTTCCCACCACGAGCAGATACATACGTTTTACCAACAGTGGGTATTCATTTATCTGTGTCTTGATCGCCGTTTTTTCATTGTCTGTAAGGGACAGTCTCACCCATTTATTAACCAGGTCAACATCCATCGTGAAAATCAAAAGGTGAAAACACTATCCTCCTTAGGGGGCGGAACCTGTGTTGAAACCAAACCACCCTTACAAAAACAAGACCTGGTCCAAAGACCCTCGTCGCGCACCCACCCCACCCTCTTTGCGGGGCAACACAACCTGGAAGGCCTTCCTAGCTTCACAAAGCCACAGGCTCTTCGCGGGGAAAATCCCCGTGCTAGGCCTTCGCGACTTCAAGCTCTGCAGAAACTCACGAACCAGCAAATACGCGCACTCCCACCACCACAGGCCTTCACGGCAAGTGCTTCACGGATCAAAACAGCGCAAACACACCCCCTTCGCGAGCCCTCAAATGTGGAGAGTGCTTCACAACACAGCCCCTTTGTGATCAGATGCTTCGCGAAGCCGCCTCAATGCGAAACACCCTCCTTCACGGCCGAATGTTTCGCAATTCCTCCTCTACGCAGAGCAATCTCCTTCGCGGACGGTGCTTCACGACACACCCCTTCGCGAGCGCTCAAACACGTTGATCCATCGATGGAATGGGTGAAAAAATCAAACCCCAAATAGACGGAAAACCTAACACAGAGTGGAGGCTGAGTCCCGCCCCCCAATCCTCTTCCGACTTCGCGTGCTGGCGCGAGAGGATACCCCGAACAGAGAACAGACGGTTCCGAAGTGTTGGATCCGTGGAGAAGGAAAATATTGAGAAGAATGAAAGATGGAATCGTCCTCCCACTCCCCGATCTGTCACCCATGATGAATAAAGGCGCCAGGTGAGCTTGCACGACCTCTTGGAATGCCGGACCAGCGCTAGATGGAGATAACGAGCAAGGAAAGGCGCCAACTCCCTCTGCTCCACCAGAGGTTCTGGGAATAGGCAGAGACTCCGGGGGGGGGGAAATGGAAATAGTAGCTTCGTCTCAGGGAATAGAAGAACGACATCGAAGACGGGGGTGCGCAAGCGGCAGAAGAGAGAAATGTTGCTGATGTAGAAGATTCTAAGCGAACCGAACTGACGCCGCAGATCCAGAACTCCGAGGAAGGATGGAGACGCCAGCCCTAGGAAAACCCTAGGAGTGAACTCTCATCCGCGGAAAGAGAATTGGGAAACAAAATCAGATTTCTATGTTAATGCACATTACAGTGTCCTAGACTTCTATGGCACAACCATGATTTCTTATGAAACACATTTAAACAAGAATCATTTTTCATAACTAAATAATCCATATCGACCGCATATAAATTCTCATTTCTAAGAGCAATAAATATTAAATCATTTTTGAATTAAAAAAAATTCATGCATCATTTTCAAATTTATCATTAAAACCACCATCACACAACTATGAAATACATAGTATATTGTATTTTAATACATCAAGAAAAAGTACTTTTGAAATGAATACAACATTGGAGTTACCAATAAAGTCTACGACAATGATTATTCATTTATCATTATCACTGAATGTGACATATCCACCATCAACATTAATCAGACTTTCAAAACATGAATAGTGACATATCTTATGTCTTGAACATCCACAATCCAAGTACCAAAAAGTTTTATTGGAGCTCTTTAGACAATTTTCCGGCAAAACAGATTATGTGTGGGGTAAGATTGGTACCTAGATTTTCATGGGTCTCGAAAGGTTAGCAAGTAAAACATTGGGAACCCATATTTTCTTCACATTTTTATTATTACCAGCAGATATATATTGATACATAAACACTTTTTTGGTCATTTAGTTCATTGTTTTTTCAAATGATGGTCCATAACATGAACTAGTAGTGAATTGTCCAGATTTTGGAACAAATTTTGTTTTATTAACCCCTTCTCTGTCCCAGTTGATATCCTAGACCAGTTGTATATTTTGGGGAAATCTGTTGTCCTAGAAACCGAGTCAAGGTATCTCTACCAGTAGTACATTTTTCTAAATCCCTTTTTAATTGATAATTTGATAATTTGACTTCAGTATTATCTTTTAACAACTGAGAACAATTTTCTTTTTCAATATCCAGATCAGATTTATAGTTTGAATTTAGAGAATGTCGTATTTTCAATAATTTATATTAATCTTTGAGACCATTAAAAGTATCCTAATGCATTACACAATATTCAAATACTTCATCCATATACATATTTTCATCATTGTTTTATTCACCTTCATTCCAAGACTAATAATCATTAGGCATAGGGGAATTGGGTGTTACCTCAAATGTTTCTTTCATGAAACATAAGTTGTAATGATTGATCTGGTCACTATCATAAGAATCAGATCTACTGGAGCTATCTTCTGAAGCACCCCAAGTAGCTTACATATCCTTTTTATAATGATTTACCTAATCTTAAAATTTCTTATTGAGTATGAGCATGGGGTAGTCTTCCTTTACATTAACTTTTAATTTTCACTCATAACGGATTATTTCATTTGATTTTTCATTCCATTTTCTGCCTTTTGACCATTGTTTTCTACTATCATACTTTCCCTTGTAGTTTTACTTCCTAAATACATTCTTCTTTTGGTAGAATTTTTTTAATCTTCTAGAAAGATGAGAAATCTCCTCATCACTGTTTGAGTCTTCACCTGTGGATGTGTAGACGAGAGATTGAACATTTTCTTTATCCTTGTTCTTTGAGGTAGTAGTCTAAAATGCTACATATTTCTTCCTTGGTCTTTCATATACTTCTTGATTCATCTTATATTCTTCTTCATACATCATAAGCTTTCCAATTAGTTCCTTCGCTGGTAGTTTGACTATGTCACAAGACTCTCAGATAGAAACAGAAGTCCCTCTCCATCTATCAGGTATGCATCAAAGTAGCCTCATAATCTGGTCCTTGTTGTCCACTTGTTTCCCAAGAAGACTCATAATATTCTCCATCTCATTGAACCTGAGATACCTTTCAGAAATGAGTTCATCATGCTTTATTTTAAAGTTATCATATTTAATAGTGTATGTATTTAATCTTATTTCATTATCATTGGTTGTTCCCTCATAAGAAATATCTAATCTATCCCAAATTTCATATGCAGTTTTAAAAAAGATATTCTGCTTAATTCCTCATCACCATGAGAACAAAAAAAATAATTTGTTGCATTATAGTTATTGTTATATGTTGCTTTAGTCATCTGAGACGATTTGTCTCTAGAAGTAGCAGGCAATATATGTTGTTTATCAATTTTGACCCATATTTCATGTCCCATGCTCTCTAGATACATTTTCATTTTTAATTTCCTCTGTATATAGATGTTACCATTAATGAAAGGTGGCATATTATTAGCAGCACCCTCAACCATATATTCCATAGTTACATAGATTTTAATGATATATAAAATTTAGATATGACAGAAATAATAAGATCTGTATGATACAAAAAAATCATAGTTAAAATGAATTTTCACAGTAGATAAATAGTCATTTGATACCTAATGTTGATCGGAGTGGATACTCAAGAGGGGGTGAATTGAGTACCAATTGACATTTCAGTTAAAAACATTATGGTTAATAAAACCCCCAATCAAAAAATGGCCCAGTTAATTAAGGAAGTAGAAATGTAAATGTTCAATTGGTCAACAGGTTTAACAAAGGGTGATTCATCCTCAGATGAATTAGTGTTGAGGACCAATTCAGCTTTTGAAACAAGTTTACTGAATTAAAAAAATACACACACTAACCAAAACTAACTATCAATGTGTAAGAAAAAACAGTTTTCTATCTTTGAAAAATATAAGCAGTGGAAAAAATCCAAACATAGTATATGATAACTTGCACAACAATGTAAACAAGATGTTCATTATCAAGAAGATACCTAATCATCTCTACTTGTGATCACCTACCACTAAGAAGTTTATATTAAAACGTGATACATAGCCTATATCAGGCTTTACAACAGTCTCCACAAACATTACAGGGTACACAACCTCTACCACTCTTCTTCATTGGAAAGAAAACAGATACAGACCACACAAGGTCTCTTCACAGTTATACATGGGAAAGAAAAATAGGTGAAGATTGATGTGAGGATATTCATTATCCTCCAGTCCAAGCACAAGAGATAGTGTGTGATACAAACAGACACACACAATTCTCAAAGATATAAAATAAATAAACATAATAGAGCAGTTATACTGAGAAGAAGTATAGAAGGTTCTATGTGTTTGCAGTTCAGCTCTTGACTACTTGGAATGAGAAATGATGAAGTACGAGTCAATATCTAGAATATGTATACAAAACAGATTGTCGCAAATCAAGTTTCTTGCTTTTAGGGTTCTGCCTCTTATGTTGATCAATAGTTGATGTAGCATATATGGTAGACGTGAGTTTTCCCTGAATGAACTTCATGAAGCATATGGTGATTGTTGTGTTAATGATGAATAGTTCAACATTTTGATCTGGTGAGTAAGATCTATCACACATCTCAGGAAACCATTTCTTCATGTCCGCATATATGTTCCCATTATCTCTCTTTCAGGGTCCTTTACTTTTATATTTTAGGTCTGATAGTAGGAATGAGTAGATCACGTGAAATATTTCTCGTACCTCGAATTGTTCCATGTATTATCTCCTGAAACATTTACAATAAACATTAATTAATTTCAGAGACATTTAAATTATCAAATAGGACTATTAGAATAAAATTGAGAAATTGAAAAATTATGGAAGGGTAATAATCAGTATACTTGTAACAGTAGCCTTTATATCGGTAGGCGTCAACTGTAGGTGAAAATTAGAAATCTCCAACTATAACCTTCAAACAATAGCCTTTAGCAGTAACCTTTAACATTAGGATTACATCGGTGACCATGTAACAGTTACTATGTATCGGTGACCTTCTAGCGGTGACCTTGTAGTTGTAACCATGTAGTGGTGACCGTATAATAGTGACCTTGTAACTGTAACATTGTATCGTTGACCATGTAATTGTAACCTTGTAATGTTAACCCTGTATCGGTAACCCTGTATCAGTGACCATGAATCTATTACCTTGTAATGGTAACCTTGAACTTAGATAAAATATGTTCTATAAACTGAACCAATCAAGCAGTGAGATTGAGATTACTGTGAACGGTGACATTATAATGAAATATGATTATCGTAAGATGAAAACATGATTATCACATAACTAAAACATGATTTGGGATTATCAAAACAATTCTTTAGTATTATCAAAACAGGTGAGTCCAACACTTTGACATATTATATCATTAATCTCCTTAATCTAATTACATTATATTTTTTTGTTTAAGTTTATTCTTAAATTATTTTTGTTTATGTATTTTCTCAAGTGGAAAAGGAATCTTTAACAAAATCATTTTATAAATGTTTTAATGATTTATTCTTCTAAATAATCATCATTAAGGTCCATGTATTGAAAATATGTTTATGTATATATTTATATGGACATTAATTTCTAAACATTTTAATTCTTTTAAATTTTTTAAATTGTTATGGGACACATTAATTCGAAATTGTTCTTTTTAAGTGTCTAAAATATGTGTTTTTTAAAATTGGATTGATAATGTCAATATATTAAATTTATATCCTGTGAATGAAAATAAAAGAAATGTTATTTTCCCTATAATCCGGTTTTATTTGTAAGGATTATGTTAGGGTACCTTGGAATATTTTATTTATATAGGTGGTTCTATGATAAACTGAGTGAAAGTGATCCCTGAATAGATCCCCAATGCATTGGGTAACGTGATAGAGTTAAATGATAAGGTTTCTCCAAAGAAAATTATGGAATATACTATAATAGATATTCCAAACGTAACCATGAAGGATACTCCATTTGTAGGTGTGAAAGCTATAATGTAAATATGATGTGGATGCCATAAGTTACCTTTATATTTTATGATTTCTATGAAGTTTTGTTGGAATATTATGATCACATGATATAAGATTAGTAGTATATGTTTTATGGGTATGCCACATGATTTTGACAAAAAACAATTCATGGGTTATAAATATTCATGAACTAATGGTTTTAGTCCTTATTTTATATTCCATAGTGATCAATTTATGCACATCCCATATTTTGGTAATTTTATCCATAGGGTATAAGGATGTGTCTGACAAAAGAATGAATTGAAGAAGAATTTTTTAAATAATCAAAATCATGTATATATTTAATATCTTTTATATAATGGAAGAAATGTATGCGGTTTTAGTTGTGTCCACATTGTATAAATATGAGTTTTTATGTAATAGTTATGGAATAATTCTCTAAAACACTAAAAATGAATATATCCTCATTGGAGAATAATGTAAAATTATTTACATAACTAAATATTATGTAATTATTATGATTAAGACCCAATAGTTGGTATTTGAGGGAGGTTTAGACATTATTGGATATTAGGATGTTTTCTTAAGAGACAGGAATATCGTCATGGGTTTGTAATTTTAAGTTTGATCACAACTTCAATGAATTAAAATCCCATTTTATGCTCTTTTATCTAAAATATTATAGTGACTAGCGATGTATTTGGGGACATATATTTTTGAGTTAATTATGGGTTATTACTTTTTGGGATGAAAAATGAAAGGCATAAGATAAACATTGTGGTTAAAATGTGTTATGGTTTTTTTTGGATTTGACCTCGTTCATGGGAACGTCATAAAATTATATATATTTTTTAAAAAGTAAAACACACATACCATGTGATGAACCATTTTGTTGGAAAAATCTATGACAATCAATCTGACAACCAAATTGTGATTGGGATTTATCACTGACCACTAGCCTATGTGATGTCCGTGGATAGTATGAATTAATTTTTTTTTATAAATGTTTTTATGGATTAATAATATGTATATTTTGGGATCTTATATTTTATCAAATGGATATCCTTACTGTAGTAGAATTATTTTTTGGTTAAGTGATAAATGTTATTTTAGATGACATTCACTATTTTGGGAACACTATATCAATAAAGAAAAATATAATACTATGGGATTTCATTTATTGGAGTAATGGTTTAATTTTATTTTCGGAGATTCTAGAATTTATTTTGGACACATAGATATTAAGGTTATTTATAGTAATGATCATACTATCATGTAGAATATAGGATTAGGTTAATTACTTTTCACTAATAGACTTTAAGAGTAGTAAATGCTATCTTTAGATAACTGTGAAGATTCATTGCGGAAGACAATGTGATTAAATCCTTTGGAATTTTGGGATTCAATATTAGTTTTCATTATTTTGAGGAATTTTAATGAATTTTTTTTTGAATGGTCTAAATTGAAAATGGGTATTACTATTGAACATTGAATATTAAAATTTGTTCCTCTACTTATAAAGGAATATTCTTTTTGAGGGATTATCTAATATTGTAATGACAATTTTGGTTTTGGTTAATGTCTAAATATAAAGGAATTTGTTGTTCATATTTTTTAGATTACTTGATTCTCTTGATGTTGATTCCAGTTCTTTAGAAGTAACCAAGTCACCGTAAATACTCGTCGATTTGGGAAAAAATATGAGTTTGTGGTGGAATTAGAATAATTTATGAATATTTATATGTCAATTAAGTACACTTCCGTATGTTTTTATCTTATGTAGTTAATTAATTACTTACCTTTATGATGTTGATATCAAATAAAATATGTTTTCTGTTTATATTTTCCTACCCTAAAATCAAATATTGTTTACCCATCACAAAATTTCTGTTTTATGATTGTTAACTTTCCGTTGATCATGTTTTCTATCTATCTGTATTAGAATAATATGTTTAGTTTTCCTTCTATATCCATGTTTAACTACATAAAACTGTAGAATGTGTTATGTTGGGTGAACTATCTAATTCACTTTCAATATTTTATAGTGTATGTTTTATTAAACCTTTCTCCAATGTGAGTTTTCAATAAACGTATTTTTAAAAATCGGCCCCTAGTTACCGACCCCAAATTCATATTCTTAAGATGAGATTTTTTAAAGGGGGATATGTAACATCTCTAGTTTTATGGATTCAACATTATGTTCCATAGCATACATGATATGCTACATCAAGCCTAAATGAATAATGAAATATTATTATTCAAATAATTCTATTATAACCATGTTTTTTGAAAAGAGGTATTGAATAGTATCATGTAAATAATGAATATATGGTTTATAATTGTTTAAATAATGAATCATTAGTTACCAAATTTTTGAGAAATAGAAATAAAAAACAATTTAAAATAAAAAATGTGTTTTTATGAAAACCTATTTAAAATAAAATTATTGTGTTTATAAAATCATATCACTCTATAGGGATTTTTATCAAAATAAAAATATATTTTATATACTGAATTTTATGATTTTAATTCATATTATATTTTTTCTAGATATTATATATCAAAAATTCAATATTTCAGATAAAATAATTACATTTCAAACAAATATAGTTTTACCGCCTTTTGATGGAGAGATGTTTATAAATCTAGTTTATTAAAAAAAATATTAAGTTATATTTTACTTTATAAGACTCTTCTTTAGAATAATTACATAAAAATTTACCTTGGTTTTCATTTTGGAATTTATCTTGAGGAAATTCAAAATTTAATGAATACTAAAAGATACTTAATATTAATTAAAAATTTCCCTTTC
Source organism: Viscum album (assembly GCA_963277665.1). Taxonomy (NCBI): domain Eukaryota; kingdom Viridiplantae; phylum Streptophyta; class Magnoliopsida; order Santalales; family Viscaceae; genus Viscum; species Viscum album. The sequence continues at coordinate 653,015,400 of OY728119.1, forward strand.
ATATAATTTATTTGTATAGATAGATTGTATTTTTTATCAGTTTTAAATTTTAAATGGATTAAGGTTTTAAAATTGAATCATGTTATAGTAATTAGACGTAATTTCCCATTGAAACATTATATAAAAACATTTGAATATTTTGATGGTTTGTACTTTTTAAAACCTAGATTTCTGGTTTTGACAAAGGGAACTAAAATTAATTTAATTACTACAACATATGTGTTTTGAATTTGGAATAATTTATTACATATTTTTAATCAAAATTTAATAAATGAGTAAATAGGTACGTTTTATTTTTTGACATTACGAATAATTACTTTAGTAATTATTATTATTTACAATGGTTAAAGGGTGAATGAGGTAAGCATGGTTAAAAAATAATATTATAATAATATAAAACTACCATATCACAAGTACAAATCATATTGGATGAGATATATCCGACCATGATCATCCTTGGGTCTATTTTAGGACCCCATGGAGCCACTTGGTTGTGATAATGACATGATATAATAATTAATAAAAAGTAAAGGGAAATATAACATTAACATGTGTCTTTTTACTAAAACAAGTTTAGTGTGGGGTTATATAATTGATATCTTTGACTATAAATATTAGTTATATATTTAAAACAATTTTTTATATCATGATATTTTATTTCTAATTTCTAGACATTAAATAAATAAATTTATTTCTGACATAACGATGATATAGTGATTACCATATTAATGAAAGATTCCAAATTATGATATTATAAATATTTATATAAATGAAATTTTAAAATCATGATTCAATACAATAATTTTATGGATTATTATGAGATTCTTTAATTGATATAATATTTTTTAAAATAAATCATGTTTTTATAAAATTAAATAATTCAATTATTATGTTGTGTCAAAATTGACATAAATGAGTTCTTAAAACACAAAACAATTTATTAAATGATATAACATTAAAAAAAATTAGATTCATCCAAATAACTGAGATAATGTTAAAAAATTCATTAATAATACAATTACGGTTCAATTGTCATTTTATATTAACCATATTAACTATATAGTGTAAAAATGACAGAATACAATTTATGAGTCCATTTATTTAAGTAAGGGTTAAAGCCAAAAGATAAAGTAAAATTCATGACATAAACTTGTATAAAAACTATTTATAGAGATTATTTTGACCCATCCCCATATTATCGTCTAAATATGTCACGTTGGAATAATAATAATTCTAAAATCAATTTATAATAAAATAATAGTCCAAGACTTTCCTACGATGCCCCTCCTCCCTCTAATATAACGCCACCACATCTTCCCATTTACTCACACCTTTAGACCCCCTTGGATAATCAAAATTATACTAAAATATGAACAAAACATCCCTCCATTACTCCTGGAAGCCTTAACTTGTGTATACATAAATTCAAGAAATCCTTTTGTATAAATTCGAAAAGAATTACCTGATTTAGACGTTACGTCTCCTCTCAAGATCATTTCATATATTTTCGTAAAAAACCACAGAACTAATTTTTATTCTGTTACAGTATAACAACACCAGTGTACTCAATGAACTATTATTTTCTATGATATGGTTTCGACCTATACATATACACACCTCCATCTAATGGCTATAGAACATATTATTTCTATGCAGGACGATCTAATGTCTCACGTAATTATGATTGCTTAATTTTCTCCTACAACCTATCTTGGTTTCCATTATGATGGAACTGTATTAATATATTAAATATAATATATTTAAATTTTCTCTATTATTCTTTTATTTTTTTTGACATCATATCATTTTTATTTCTATAATGTGTAAATACGATAATTTAATTTGAGTGAGTGTGGACTACTGCCCCCTCAAAGGGACACGACTCGTTCATTCCATACATGGAATTTATAAATGCTTTTGTTAATGAGAATATGTAACATATATAACCTAGATATTAAACTGGTATTATAATATACTGGAATATCAATAATTTTTCTTTCCTTTAATATGACAAGTAAATGAAAGTAGCGTTCATGTGTACGTACAACCTACCGTCTCCATGAATGGTGCATTTTATTTTTTACATAAAAATTTTATGGAATATTCTATATATATATATACTGGATATATAAGACATTTTTAGCATGAATAATATTCATAAGATATTGAAATTTTTACCACATGGAAAATTTAAATCAAAAGAAATTCATTTTTGACTCATGTACTGAACATTGAAAAAACACACAATATGAACTCAAATAATTAACTAATTGAAATAACATGGTAATAAGTAATATAAAATGAATAATAAACATCAAAAATATAATTATGAACGTAGAAATTAACATAAATTTTTTATTTATCAACATAACAATTATACCTGATGAGTCGTACTCAAGGTATGGGAAATCATAAATCAATCTCCTTTCATTGAGTTAAATATACATGTAATTGGTTTTTTTCATGAATAAGTGTGGATAAGATATGATTGTTTTCCAATGAATATCCACATATATTGGGTGTATTTATATTTTTCACACATAATTATGTCATTCGTTACAATTAATTTAATTATATGATCTTTGTTAGAGATTTCATCACAATTTACCATACATTGATACTTTTTTGTTGTTATTCACCAACTCACTTTTATAGTGTATATACTAAACTTTGGAATATTATATCCTGAATCAAATTATTAAAATTATATTATATGTTTTGATTTATTTTCTTCCATAATAATTTCTATTCATGTTTTTTCTCATGTGGTAATGGACACTGTAATTAAAACCTTTTATAAATGTTTTAAATATTTATTCTTCTAAATATTTCTCATTAATTTTCTTGTTTTCAATATGTTTTTAAGGATTTATTTATATGGAAATTAAGGTTTTAAAATATTAAGTGTTTTAAAATTTTCAAAGTGGTATGGGATAATTTGATTCAAAAATATTATTTTTAATTTTTTAGATGTGTGTTTTCTAAATTGAATTGATTATGTTAACATATTGTATTGATATATTGTGAATAATTATTTAGAAATGTTATTTTCTATTTAATTTAGTTTTTTATGTTATGATTATATTAAGGTACTTGGGAATTTCTAATGTATACTAGTGGTTCTGTGATAAACTGAGGGTTAGTGAGCCCATGGTAGCTCTCCAATGAATTGGGTAATGTAACTGAGGTATGAGATTTGTTTTCTCCTATTATATTTATGGAATATACTATAATGGTTAATCAAAATGTAATAAAGGTGGTTACACCAAATGTAGTTGTGAATTCTAAAATATAAGCATGAAATTGATTCCACAAGTTCAATTTATGTGTTATTATTTATATCAAGGTTTGTAGGAATATTATGATTACATGATATAAGATAAGTAGATTATGTTTTATGGGTAAAAAGATTGATTTTGTGTAAAAAATCATGGGGTTTAAATAATCATGGATTAATGGTTTTATTCGATATTTTATATTACATGCAGGTCTTTTTATGCCTATGACATGTTTTAGAATTTTTTTCCACATGGTATAAGGATGGGATAGAGAATGGAAGAAGTAAATAAAAAGTTTATCAAGAAAAGAAATCATGTTTATCTTTAAAAAGTTATATATAGTGGAGGAAATGGAAACTATTAGATTTTTATCCACATTGTATGAATTTGAGTGTTTATGTAATAGTAATGGCGTAATTCTTAAAAACTATAAACATGAAAATATCCTCAATGTCAGATAAACTAAAATTATTTACTTAACTCATGATTATGTAATGTTTATAGTTGGTGCCTTATAATGAGATTGGCCCTCATATGTATGGATAATGTAATATTGGGGTCATGTATCACCCTGTAAGGAATTGGTTAAATGTTTTAATGTCATGGTATATATATATGCAGATGTAATTATATTTTCTCATGTGTGTGGGTGATAGTGTGGGACATTATAAGGTGATGCATATTCAGGTACAATTATCTTATATCTCATGTGGCTGTGCATGTATGTGGCTCATATAGGTGATAATCCTAATGAATATGTTTGCTTCCAAATTTCTTTTTTAGGTATTGTTTCATGGAAATGAAAATTTTGTAACATCCAGGATTCGGAAGTCGCCCAGAGGTTCCCCTACCCAGTTGGTCACATATCCTCAAGCGCATTTACCCTAATGCTAGAGGCTACTGACTAGTAGCAAGGTCTGTGGATGTGATAGTGGGAAACTATTACCTCATTAGTAGAGTAACACAGTAGAAGTAAAATAGATAACCATAGTGGAAGCATAATAATACCATTCAACAAAAAACTGCAGAAGTCTAAAGGTAATGAAAAATGAGCACATATATATATGATATTTGATTCATATGTCTAGGAAACAAGCCAAACAAGTCAGAATGATGGAATACAATACTAAACCACAGTACAAGGAAAACAAATTAAAAAACTCCATAGCATCACATCCCTCGTCTTGGTCTCATTATCTCCAACTCAAAAGTAGTCAATTACCTGAAGGATAAGGGATCTTTCCCTTATCTATACCTGTAACAAAATAATCTTTTTGGTCCCAAATGCATGTCCCAAATAGGGCGTGAGATGAATACCAGTAGGCAACCACCCAATGATCTGTTCCAAATAGTCCATGAATTTATATGGCTAGCAATATATTTAATTAATCAATTAACTATGAAGTACACATAGTAAAAATACTAAAAATTCAATTGAATTAATTTACATTTATTATGTAAGTATCTAATAACAATTATGAAACCCTATGAAAAGTACTCACATCCAAACCATTATTGTTCAACCAAACAAACATTAAAAACCATTTGGTAAGTAGTAATAGTCTAACCCCTCTGGTATAGCTTTTTCAAAGGTAATTTTAGGAAGCCCTCACCATCAATTCCCCATGTGGTCTTGTATATGTAACTAATACGCACTCTGAGGAAGCACTCAATGTCCAATTCAAACTATGGCATGTATCGAGGAAACTATAGACACTCTGAGGGAGCACAACGTCCATTCCCCCAATGGTCTCAGAACATCAGCGTAAAACAAACACTTTTGGGAATCCCTCACCATCCATTCCTCTTATGGTCTACTACACCAGGTTCCCACAGCCCTGTGTAAGTCAATCATGCACAAATGATACATGGCATCGAAAGTAATCCTCAAAAACTACTTGGCTAAACAATCTACAGTATATCATATCATGTCATATAATAATCACTCTATCACAACAATACAAGGCATGGAATGCAAGCTGCCTAACAGGAAATCTAGACCAAACTACCAAAAACAATCAATGGAAAAATAGGCATATCATGACAAAGTAAACCTTATTCATAAACAGTTAACCTATATCCAAACAAACAGGGCATAACATGCAACAAATAGGATAAACCCTATAAACATGTTATACCCCAAACAAGGGTATTAGGAACTCTTGTATAGAAATTTCAAAGAATATCTATGGAAAGGAAAAAACCACCCACCACGGTATTATGAGATCAATATACGTGAACCGTGGGCATTAAATCTCCCTACAACAATGTAGATCTACGAAAATGATAAAAATGATCAACCAATAATATCTCATGAAGGTGGGGAAATCAAGAGATGAGGTTCTAGATGAAGGAAGAACTCAACGATGTGATTCTAATGCTACAGATATAGTTCAGATCAGAGAATGGATGAGGAGTCCGGTGCTTGGAGAAGATCTAGCGGTTGTATAGATGCTCCTAGACAAAATAGGTTGAGAAGAATTTTGTTATGTCCATCAAACTCAACCCCATTCCGTTTAATGAATAAATAATGTACAAATAGTGTTCTTTAAAATTACACAGTGTGTACTTTACTTTTCCAACCTTTGCATTTGGAAGTATTTAGGTCACCACACATGTCCATGTACTCGACCGTTACACAGCTAATACATGGTCACCCATGGAAACTAGGTACCCAGCATGTACTTAATGTACACGGTGTGTACTCCTCAAATTTCTAGAAACTCGCATTTTTCTCAAGAAACAACCAAAAACGAAAAACATACCTCAATAGAAGGTCCGAGTTCTTACAAACTTCCACCATAAATAAGTTCATCCATGAATTTCCCTAGAAAGGCGGTGTAGAAGATGAATCATCGAACAACACCATCCACTGCGATCGTAGATCAGCCTCCCTCTCCCATGTCTTGTCCTACACTCTCCCGTGCTACCATGGAACTCATACCAAAGTAATAGATCGACCACAAACAACCTTTACACTTTTATCAACAATTGGGATTGGGTGCTCCTCGAATGATGCATCCCCCAAGAGTTCAATATCCTCTGATTGTAAAACATGATACAAGTCATAGAAGTAACATCAATGTTGAGAAACATGAATGATGTCATTCATAACCGGGAACATCTGATGTAATTGTAACCGACATGAAACTGGCCTGACCCTTTCCAAAACCTCAAGAATCCTGATGTACCTTGGTGAAATCTTACCCTGTCTCATAATCCTCTTATGTCCCAACCTTGTTGAGACACACAGGTAAATCTGATCTCTAGCCTCTAACTCCAGAGGTCATCTCTATCGATCAGCATAATATTTCTTCCATGACTGTGTAGTAGCCATCCACATACGAATCAAATCTCTCTGCTCTGTGGTCTGTTGGACAAGACGAGTTCCCATTATAGTTTCCTTCCCTACCTTCAGCCAGGATAAGGGTGATCGAAATGGACTACTATACAAAGCCTCAAAAGGTGACATTTGAATAGTTTCTTGAAAACTATTATTACATGAAAAATCTTCAAGGGGTATGTGATTCTCCCAAAAACCTCCAAAGTCTAGGACGCAAGTTCGAAGCATGTCCTCCATCACCTGAGTAATATTCTCAAACTGGCCATCTGTTTGGGGATGGTATGCAGTACTCGAAAGTACATGTGTACCCAAAGCCTTCTGTAATCACTCCCAAACCCGAGATGTAAAACATGCATCTCTGTCTGAAACAAGGTAGTGTGGAACCCCATGTAAACGTACAATATCATGGATGTATAACCTCCAAATCTCATCATCACTGAAGGTATCCTTGATTGGTAATAGTTGATAATCCTTTGTGAGTCTCCCAATGACAACCCATACTGCATCATTCAATCGAGGAAGCCTTGGAAAAACTATCAAAATATTCATCACGACATCATTCCACTTCCACTCTGGAATGGGTAACTGCTATAAAATCCCTGATGGTCCCTGATGCTCTGCCTTCACCTATTGACAGGTGGAACACCTCCGGATAAAAATAGTAACATCTCTCTTCATACCTGGCCACTAATACTGACGGTGTAGATCTCGATACATCGTGGTGACACCAAGATGATGTTTCCAAACAGAGGAACTAATGTCTCACATCAACTCCATGTGTATGTCTGCTGGAACGTACATGCTCCAATGAGAACGCAAGTTCTCGTCCTCTCCTATGGTTAAACTAAGAAAAGTGTCCTCTCATGACACACTCTCTCATAGGACTGGGACCTCAGAATCTTATAACTACCTCATTCGAGCTGGATCATGTTGAGTAGAGGTAACAGCTATAGAAGAAAGGAATGTCTGCTCCAGTCTGTCGTGCACCTTCAAATGCATCTCAGATAATTGATCCATATGCTGCCACTCATTGTTGGCCTTTTGAACTGCATGTATCTGAGCCCTTCTGCTAAACACATCAGCTATTGTGGTGCCTTTACCAAGCATGTAGTGAAGCTCAAAGCCAATGGACTGATGTTACTCAACCCACCTTCACTCTCTCAAATTCAGGTCACACTGAGTAATGATATACTTCAGTCTTTTATGGTTGGTGAAAATCACAAAATTCACTCCAATAAGATAATGTCTCAAACATCCTAAAGCATTACCAACTATAGACAGCTCGAGATCATGCGTCGGGTAATTCTTCTCATGTGGCCTCACCTACCGAGACCCACACGCAATGACTCATCCCAACATATGCACAACTCCTAGGACGATACCTGAAGCATCACATTGAATAATATAGCTCTTTCCGGACTCTATCAATACTAGTATCAGTGATGAATTCCACCACCCTTTCAAATCATGAAAGGCTAACTCATAGGAATCTAACCACGAGTACAATGCACCCTTCCTAGTCGGGCCCATCAGCGGGGCTTCTAAGCATGAGATGTCATGTATGAAACATCTGTAGTAACTAGAAATCCGTATGAAACTCTATAACTCAATTAAATTATTCATCTTCTCATAAGAATCTAATGCTCTCATATTCTTTGGGTTTACTTATACTCTTGTCTCTATGATAGAATGACCGATGAAGTGTATCTGGTCCATCCAAAAGTGGCATTTTGAGAGCTTAGCATATAACTGATGCTATCTCAGTGTACTCAATATGATTTCAAGATCTGTGGCATGGTCGTGTCGACTGTGAGAGTACCCCACGATATCATCCATGAATACTACCATGAAAGAATCCAAGTATGGATGGAACACTCAGTTCATTAGTTCCATTAAAACTGTAGGCACGTTCGTGAGACCGAACATCATAACCACATACTCGTATAGGCCATACCTACTTCGAAAAGATGTAATTGGTACATCAGATGGTGTAACACCCAACTGATGGTAACCGGACATCAAGTCAATCTTCAAGAACACCCAGTCTCCTCAAATACAATCAAATAGATCATTAATCCTCGACATGGTATATCAATTATTGACCGTCAATTGGTTCAAATTCCAATAATCCATAAAATGTCTAAGTGTACCATCCACCTTAATCGTAAATAAGATAGGAGAAGCCCATGTAGAATTACTGGGTTTGATGAAACCCTTTTTCTTTCAACTCCTCCAACTGATTCTTGAGCATATGCAACTATGGTTTATCCATCCTATAAGAAGTAATAGACACTAGTGTCGCTCCCATCATAATATAAATAGAAAATTCCACCTCTTTCTCTAGAGTAAAACCTTAAAATTCATCTAGAATGACAACCCTAAAATAATATACCACTAGAGGAATGTACAGTTGTGAAGTCCCCGTGTAATTCAGATATAGACTAAAAATCTAGGTTGTAACTTTTCACATCCAATGATGATCGGGTTTCGCTCTGCTCGTCGGGACATCTCATTCGCCCTTATGAAGAAACGATCCACCCTCTGGTGTTGTGAAACTCACCCTACTAAAATTTCAGTCAACAACTACTTTGAATGGAACTAACTATTCCATTTTGAGAATAAAATCATAGCTTTCCATCTCTAGCACATAGAGTTCCCATAAGAAGTGACACCGAACAAACCTTGAGGGAACTCCTTGTACTGTTGTACACTAGCCATTCATGTCCCCATCGGAGTGTCTAATGTGAAGATATCAGTAGAAGAAAATATACAGAGCCTAAGGCTCTCCACAAAAAAACATATATAAAGCAATGGGAATCCCCTTTATCGAAAAGAGAAGATGCTAAAATGAAGTAATTATGATAGTAACTCTAACTATAGAGGGTCTGGTATCCTGCTCATGTAGGGTCTTCTCCACTGCTAAATTTTGACCTCCCCGTGGCCCTATGACCCTTCCTGACCATCCTAAGCTGATCCACCCTATTTTCGCTGAGATCATTGGGAAAAGCTACAATGCATATGGCCTCCACCTTAGCCTGAATGGCCGGAAGAACTCCAGTTCCCTGCCTGATCAGAAACTGGTGGTGCAGCTCCGGAATGTGGAGTCATAGAAGAACCCATGTCACCAACTAATGGTGAGAAAAACTGACATAAATGCTGAAAGTCACCAATTTTTCCACAAGATCAGTACTCCACTAGGTATCTCGTGCAACACGGCCTCGTATTCTCTCTATTCCCAGACTAGTAGCACACCACCAGACCACCAAATAATGTATCAAACTTCTTAGAGTCTCCGCAGGTAGACTCTCTATAGTGCTTGCTGTTTTTAGTAGGAGGGATACACACTCCAGATGTCAAGACACCTGGGCTTACAACACCAGAGTCCCTCAGATTTCACTTCGTGATCAGATCTTTCTTCACTTTAGAATTGATGGAATTAAACCTAAATATGTTAACCTAATAAAAAATGTTATTCTTGAGACCATCATCAAAATTCCTCACTGGAAATAACTCATCACCTTCTAGGATGGGAATGAAGTGATGAAGCTCTATAAAGAGAGATTAAAACACCATAACAGAAAGAGTATCTTGCTCCAGACTCATGGACACTCAGGCTCAATTATCCCTCCAATTATTTGGGTAGAAGTATCAAAAGAAGGCACGCTAAAACTCATCCCAAGCCATAAACTGCTGATTTCCTTTATGTGAGATCACATCCCACCATCTCTTGGAAGAATCCCAATGAATATATGTAAATACCTTCACCCTCCTCTCTGGAGGCATCTCTAGATGCTCTATGATAGAACGAGTAGATTTTAACCATGACTCTGCAGCCCGAGGTCTTCCTTTCCCTTGTGAAGGTGAGAGGATGTTGTTGCTGGAAAACTCATGTCAAATCTGCCGTAGAAAAGGTAGGATGTGGTACTCCTCGAATGTTCTGCATAAATATCACAATGCCCACTCAGAACAATGCATCATAACCTGTTTCCAGAATGAAAAATGGTGCCAATATAGGAAAAACAGGAGGATATGCTAGTCATCCCTGATCAGCCATATCTCGTGTATGATCACTACCTTGTAATTGAGATACAACCGGAGGATGTCTCAATGGCATGAATTTGCATGGTCAAGCACACACCTTATATCAAGACATTCAAAGACTGAAACTTATAAGTGTAATAAGTGATCATGGGAAAGATACCATTCATGTTTTTCAAAATAGGGATACACGGTGTGTATTATTCCTACATGATGTGTTCTATTAAGCCTTTACATGGGAATCTAAATTTTCCAACATAGTTTGTGTAACATCCTATACACACGGCCTATTTTCATAACAAACGGAATGTAATTGAATCCTCCTCTCATGCCTGAGTTCTTCTACATGGATATTATCATGACCCGCCTTTGGCATGATGATGGAAGGGGTAGAAAAGATCCCCGTCCTTCCTTCCTCTAGTCGAAGATGAGATAACGACCCCCGAGTCCCACCTCCAGTAGGCCCCGAAGTGCCAACTAGCACCAAGGGTATAAAATTTTCACAATATGGGAGGTGTTAACATTTTTAGTTAAACAAGTTTTGGAGAATGAATGAGTCAACACCAAACACCACCATGAAGTGAAAACTAGAAGTAAAAACCAAACTACATGCATGTTTTAAATATAAAACTGACCAATGTACAAGAACTCCAAGGTACAATACCAAACACAAAAGGAAAAGGCTAAGAATAATCAAACTGTGACCAACAACTACTCCAAAATCCAAACTAATAAGGTCCCGCATGGCCTAAAAATCCCTACTAGAAAACTACAAGAAAACGTATGGTGATAATACAAAGTATACATAGTAGGAAAACCTAAGAATCTCATGCACAGGTGGGGAGATGTCCTAAAGTCCCATGAGAAGAATAAGAAACATCATATATCAAGGAAACTATCCATCCCACCTCACCAGCCACACTTACAAAAAAAACACAACCAGTAAGGTAATAGTATAGAACAAATCATTTGGGTACCCAGCACAACCATTTCCCCCACTAGCTAGCTTCTCATCCCTAACGGAAAACTTCCTGATGCTACCACACTCTTCTTGCCCGCACACACATGGGCCTCACAACCATCCACATCCCTTCCCTGACACACCTTGGCATCACAACCAGCCACATCCCTGCCCGCACACACCTGGACCTCACAAACACACAACCCTGTCTGCACATACCTGTGCCTCATCCCGAAGACACCTGAAAAAAACGTAACCGGAACCCCTACCTGAAAATACATGGGTCTCATCCTGAAGATTATTGGGAAAAAAACCTGTCCGAAGAGTCATGGGCTAAAAACAAACCAAATAAAAACTACCCGAAGAGCCTTGGGTGTAAGGTCACATCCATCCATCACAACCTAGGGAATAGGGAGCATGATGGAGAGTTACTAGGGGAAAATCATGATCCGCTAGAAGCTAAGCTTCTGAAAATTTAATAAATAAAAGAAAAAGGTACAGAAGAGACGGGTGGGGTCAAACAAAGGAACAAGCCCTCAGCCGTCAAACACAACATTAGAGATCATAATAAGACATGTCATTCCCATAGTCAGAGTCACCCGCAGTTTCCCATTCAGAGTTTGACTTACCCTGATTGAGGATCTTAAGAATATCAGAATTGAACATACCAGTAAGCTTAGAAGATCGAGTAGATACAGTCCGAGGTGTTTTTGAATAATCCTTCCTTGGTCGTCGCTTCAAAGGAGGATGAGTGAGGGCTTCATCAACCTTCTCTTCCCTAGAGAGAAGGGCATCCTTGAAAGTGATAGGACCGCCGCAACCCGCCGCTGCCTCTTCTGCCTCAGAAATGTCACCCCACTTCCCAGAAATACTAGAAGGAATTTTCTGAATTTCTTGATGACAATCAACATTTTTTAGAGGCTCGGATTCAGGATCCAGCTCAATATTCTCATCACATGTCAATCCTGCATCAGGACTACCATGCACACTTATATCTGGAGGGTCAGCGCATGCAGGTGTCTAGCCACAGAGAGGCTTGGAGTAATGCCAGTCCCAACAAAATCAGTGGGAATAAAAGCACAACAATCCTTGGATGTAATCTCCTTAGAGTAATCTTCTCTAACCTTAGAGGGACCACTCATCGGAGACTTGTCCACTATCGGTTTTTTCACATTCAAATCATGCACATAAGGAATAGATTTACCTGAAGCCATCTCAGCTTGAGAGACATTATTGTGGAAGTCTCTATCATGAGTTGACAAGTCCACACTCTTCCCCTCATGTTTCCTTCTACAAAGAGTAGCTGAATGACCCTTCATCCCACATCTCTCACAAGAAATCTTCCTCTGACATAAATCCAACGAGTTCCCAATAGCCATGCATTCAGTACAAAAGAGAGGCTTCCTTTCATACTCAAACTCAATATTGATATTATCAATGGGAGTGGAAAGAGTAACCTTATCAATTAAGGTGGAGCTCATATCAACCTCCACTAACATTCTGGAAAAGTGGCCAAACCGAACAACTTCAGTTTCATTGTCAAGGAGAATAAGAGACCCAATGGCCATTCCAATGTCATGAAGAATCTTTGGATGCCAAAGGATCCAATTAAGTCCATGCAACTGAACCCAGACCTGAGAGAAAGCATTACTTGCATGAGAGGCATTAAAATCCAAGGACCATTCATGAAGATGGAGCCAGCCAGGTTTCAAAGATAGGGAACCAATTATCCATGCATGTACTTATAGAGAATTTGTTGGGAAAATGCAATAGAAGAATCCACGACCAAGAGAGACACACCGACAATCAGATGAGCCCCACAAAAAAGAAACCTATCTAACAAGGTCATCAAATTTCCATGAAATCACACCCTTCGGTAGAACAAGGCACACAATTAGAGAGTTCTTTCCAATTGCAATCCTTTCCTCAAAAATATCAGGACTGACATCAACATGAGCCGCTGTCCCCTTTCGAAGAATCCTATTTGAATGGGATTCAATAAATGAAGAAAACGCAGGCAATGAATCCGGACAGCCCACTTGACCACACAGGTTCTGTTCGTTGACATCTACTGTCGATGAAGGATTTTTCAGCTTCACCGCAAGAGGATCAGAACGCATGATTGTGGGGGCCAAACTCTTCAGCAACACCCTCTTCGCCACTGACCCATTCGAAGCCAAGTCCCGCACTGCTCCAACCCCCTGATTCACATTGCAAACCCTGCCTCCAGATCTGGAATCTCCAACTTAGGTGTGAAGAACACTTGCAGGAGCCCCCGTCAAAGCCGATGGAAGATCTGGGAGACCTGCAACCCGACGTGCGACAGCTACATCTGAAGGGGCCATCGTCGAAACCAGGTCTCAGAGTTCTGTCCGAGCGTCACACCGCGCATCTGGATGCAACACCTTCGTTGCGGTTACAACATCCTTCAAGGTCAAGCCCGGGTCTCCGGCCACGAGAGAAGAGTAATGAAAATGTGGGAAAGGCATGGGAAAAAACCCCAGACGGGAGAGACGCAGCAGCCATGGCCGCAAGGCACCCACTCCCCCCGAAACCTTAGCGTCATCTCCTAACGTCTATCTAGAACCCCTTCAGAGTTACTAGGGGGAAATGCCCTTCCCCATGATATGGGGTGTCCGACACTAAGTGCCCAATGCGGGTGGGGTATGACTAAACACAAAACATACAATTACACATATATACCAACACAAATACCATCTTATGGATCCTCAAACAAATACAAGCAGGTGCCCAAGCACTGCTGCCTCAGAAAACAGGCACACAACAAATAGTTCCTAGTTTCCCCGTTAAAGTTATCATTTCATAAAAGTTCAGTAATATTTAATCCCTTTGCTACTGGGCAACTAACATGCTGAATCACAGATTAAAAAACAATAAATCATGAAGGAAAACCATCATGTAATTTAAGCATTTACTCCCGGTTCTCTTGTAAATAATAACATCAAAGTGGGATCAGTGGAATCCCTCGAAAAACAGGAACCAAATAATGACCCAAAAAACCATCGGTTATCCCCACATTAATTCATTACCATTGCACCCAATTCATTATTAACTGTCCACTTTTATTCATGTTCACAACCCAACCTGCAGCCCTGCTTCCATACACCACAACAACCACACAACAACTCATGCCATTCCAACCACACCATTCACAGCCCTGTTGTTCACCCATCCATAACAAATAACATTCACCCCTTCACCAATTTCATATCTGAACCATCCCAACATTTCATAATTCATTATTTTATATTATTTAGTTCAACTGGGGTTATCACACAAAGTTATGGGAATTCATATTCAACATCCTATTTTCAGTGATTAACTGATTCATACATGATTCCCATTCACCAGACAATGCGTAAAACATAGCATAGCATAGGTGCGCAAAAAAGGCCCCCAACAACCATGATTTTCAGTAGACCTAAACCCATTCAATTCATTACAACATCATAGGGATAGAATGAGTGAAAACATGTAACAAAATTAACGAACTTCCTCATCCCCGTTATTTAACCGGTTATTATCTTCATTACAGAATTGATTAACTGCCTCATGGGAACCATAGAACACCCACCCCACATGATACACAAGGAGGAGAGTCAATGTTAAGATCCCTAATTGATTGATTTAGGATCAACATTATGTCCTCGCATGGAAACAAGAAATCAAGAGTAGCAGGAACTCCACAGAATGAGATCAAGGAAAACATCACAATGGGGGTGAAACTCATCTAGCGGAAGGGTACTCCGAGTGTAGGGTGATTGAAAAAAAAAGAATACCAAGGGAGATAAGCCTTTAGGTTATAAAGGATGAGATACAAAATTCATGGGTTGGTTAAGATATGGAGAAAAAAACATGAAACCGTGGAAGAAGCGGGATCGTGGGTTGACCACGTGGCTAGGACACCCCACACTTCAATCATAAAAGGTCCCCTCCCATCGGGGTGGTTAAAACCGTCGCACACCTCCTTAACCAAGGAACGACTCCCCATAGGATGCGCTACAGGCGTATTTGAAAACACGGTAAAAGGCATGAACAAAATGCATGGTTCTTCATTTAAGGAGGGTACCACACCAAAAACTTAATTAAATGCCATTAATGGGATTTAAAATAGGATTAAGGTGGTCAAAACACGGTTTAAAAACCAATTCATGTAAAAATGAGGAGCTATTAGAAAACTCGTGGAGAGGTCACCGTTACACCAAGGCCACCGGTAGGTGAGAGCTACTGGTACCCCAAGGTCACTAGTAGGCTAGGTCTACAAGTAGACCAAGATACCAGTTGTCCGAGGCCACCAGTAGGGTGAGGGGACTGGTAGGCCGAGGCCACCGGTAGACCGAGGCCACCGGTAGGCCGAGGAGACCGATAGGCTGATGCGACCGGTAGGCCGAGGCAACCAGTAGGCCGAGGCCACCGGTAGGCCGAGGCGAGCGGTAGGCCAAGGCCACTGATAGGCCGAGGATACCGGTAGGCTGAGGCAACCGGTAGGCCGAGGCGACCGCTGGGAGTCTGAAGCATCACTGAGAAGCTGGGATGGACTTCCAGACCACCCAGAACACCCCAAACATCAGAGTTTCTCCATGTAATTGACCCCAAAACCCTGAGCCATTACATCTGATACTTCTCAAACTATTCTCATCCCTGAGAATATAAGAACAAACCAGAAAGAAGAAAAATGAGGTACAAACAACCACCCTCTAAAGATACTTCTCAAGGGAAAACCCCTGAGTTGTTCGAAAGCTGGAACATAACCCACTACATCCAAGAATACTCCCCCAAGAGTTATCAACCACAAACATCCAAAACAAGCACAAGGATCACAATGTCCAACACATGGGTCAGGGAGTCCCTTCATACATGTTAGGATATTATCCTCTTTGGGCAGCACTGACTCGCCCGTTTGGGTTTAATCGCATCCACATTAATGCGCCCTGATTAACAGTCAGGTTTTCTCATCTACACACATTCTGACACACATATAGAACAGGAAAAATATCATCTAATACCTAAGAAAAACAAGAATTTAATATATTAAAGCACAAGGTAAACCATCTCAATAAAACTCAGAACAAAAACAACAAGTCAAAACAGCTCTGGGTACTGAACGCCTAACTGGGCCTCCCACTCCATAGTGCTCTACTCGAGGCCACCATGCCACCAAAACACACGAAACAAGGGGATGGTTCATCCACGAAGCACTTTCTATTTACGATCCTCAATATTGATCAGTCGTCTTATGAATGTCACATCGTTTTTGACATCTAACTCTCCCCAATCGAGGACATGGGAGTTATCGTGTAGATATCAACAAAGCTGGGAGACGTGAAAGATGTTGTGAACTTTCTGCAACTGAGGTGGCTAAACCAAATGATACTCCACCACACCAACTTTTCCCAGCACCTCGAAAGGTCCGATGAACCTTGGGGAGAGTTCACTCCCCTTCCCAAACCATTGTTACCCAGGTCGAGGGAAAACCTTCAAGAACACATGATTTCCAACCTCAAACTCCAAAGGCCTCCTCCTACGATCGGAATAAGACTTCTACCAGTCCTGGGCTACCTTAATCCTCTCACATAAGAGTTGAACCTTCTTAGTGGTTCCCTACACCACTTCTGGCCCAAGAACAGCTACTTCCCCAATCAATTTCCAGCAAACGGGTGAATGAAACGACCTTCCATACAAGGCCTCAAATGGTGTCATGTCGATAGTGGAGTGGAAGCTATTGTTATAAGATAACTCCACTAGAGGAATGTGTCGTACCCATGATCCCCCAAAATTCAGAACACATGCCCGCAGAATGTCATCCAATGTCTGGATCATTAGTTCTGTATGCCCATCGTTCTGAGGGTGGAAAGCAGTGCTAAGGCATAGATGGGTGCCGATGGAATGCTGTAATCCCCTCTAGACTCGTGAGGTAAATCATGTTTCTCGACCGGAGAAAATAGATCTCAAAACCCCATGCAACCGCACCACCTCATCAACGTACCTCTTTGCTAAGGTACTCACAAGGCTCGACTCCTTAATCACCAAGAAGTGAGCAGATTTTGTCAACCGATTCACCAATACCCAGATGGAATCATAGAATCCCTGATCCATGCACAACCTTGTGATGAAGTCCATCGATATTTCATCCCACTTCCACTTGGGAACATCGAATGTTTGTAACAAACCCCCCGGGAAACAGTGTTCAGCCTTCACTTGCTGACACACTAGGCACTTAGCCACAAACTTTACCACCACTTGCTTTACCCCAGGCCACCAAAACTGTCCCCTCAGGCCTTGGTACATCTTTGAGACCCCAGGATATACCACTAAAGCCAAGCCATAGATCTCATAGAGAAATCCGTTACACATAATATTCGTAACAAATAACTTTCCATGGAAAAGCATCTGATGCTGACCATCATCTGACCATCCCTCAAGAGCATTTCAATGATAAACACGATCTTTCATCACTTCTACCTCTGATTTCCCCCACTGAGACTCTTCCACGTGCACCACTAAAGAGGAAACTACTGTCATCTGAAACATAAAACGTCTTCCACCTTCCACCTTTTCATCCAAATGCAAGTCCGCTAACTCTTCAATCGCTCTCTAAGCATCTGCAGATTCCCGAACTACTTCCTTCTGATATTTCCAGCTCAGGGCATCAGTCACAACATTACCCTTTCCCTCAGTATAAGAGATAATGAAGTCGTAGTCTTGGAGAAACTCAACCCATATCCGTTACCGCATGTTCAGATCCCGCATGGAAAAGATATAACTTAAGCTCTTGTGATCTAAGAAGACCAAAGAGTGCTCTTCGATGTGATAATGCTGCCACAACATCAATGCGAACACCACGGCTGCAAGCTCCACATCGGGGATGGCATAGTTACGTTCATGATGATATAACTCCCTAGACCCATAAGAGCTCACTCCTCACTGCTGCATCAACACACATCCCAACCCAAGGAAAGAAGCATCACAGAACACTTAAAACAACACCCCTTCCTCTGGTAATAAGAGTACTGGAGCACTAACCGGCTTCTCATTTAGGTAGCGAAAAGCTATCTAGCACTGGTCACTCCACATTAAGGCGTGGTCCTTCCATGTCAAAGAGGTCAACGGAGCTTCAACTGAAGATAAGTCGGGAACACACCTCTGGTAATAGCCTGCCAAACCCAGTAAACTACGAACATCAGCAATATTCTTGGGTGCTTCCCATTAAATGACTACCTCGACCTTCGACAAGACTACTGTTATTCTCTTTTAAGACACAACGTGCCCAACGAAATGTACTTCTCACTTCATGAACATTAACTTAGATAGTTTCCCATAATGATTTTGGTGTCTAAGGACTCCCAAAATTTCCATAAGAAGCTCAACATGCTCTTCCTCTAATATTGAGTAGATAATGATGTCATCAATGAACACCACAACGAACTGGTCTAGAATCTCTAGGATGATAGAGTTTATGAGGTTCATGAACATAGGTGGTGCGTTCGTAACACCAAACGGAATGACCAAGAATTCAAAGTAGCCACATATGCACCTGAATTCCATCTTCAAGATATCACATTCCTTCACTCTCAACTGGTTGTATCCAGACCGCAGATCGATCTTAGAGATCCAACCTGCTCCCCTCAGCTGGTCGAATAGATCGTCTATCCTCGGGAGGGGGTAACGATTCTTGACTGTCACCTGATTCAACCTCCGGTAGTCTATGAACAGCCGTAGACTACAATCTTCTTTCCTTAAGAACAAAATTGGAGCACCCCATGGTGCCACACTAGGTTGAACAAATACCTTCTCCATAAGATCGTCAATCTGAATCCTCAACTCCCACAACATAAAAGGTGACATCCGATAAAGATCCATCGAGATCCGGCAGGAACCAGGATATAAGTCTATCCTAAACTCAACGTCACGTCGAGGGGGTAGAGTCAAAACCTCATCGGGAAAGACATCAGGGAATTCTCTTACGATCTCTGGGACATCCAACATTCCTACGTTCGCCGACTCCACTGACAGCCCATCCAGCATATAAAGGAGTGGCTCCACATGTCGACTCCCCACCTGATAACTCTGATCCCCAACAAAAGACACACACCATCCATCCTCGTTGGAGAATTAAATCCTTCTCCGATAGCAGTCGATGATGACATTCATAGAGAATAACCATTTGATGCCTAGAATGACATCGTATTGATGCATCTGCAATGAAAGAAGGTATCCACTGGACGGATTCGGTCCCAAAATCTGTCTACACCCCTGGAAAAAGAATGATACATTGTTCTGACCCCTAACAGGTTTTCTTAACACTAGAGGCACAAAAAGTCTCTCGGCATCTAGACCTAGAGAACGTGCTAATTCGGGCGTAAAAAAGGATTGTGAAGCTCCCGAATCAAACAAGGAAGAAACAAGAATAATGAATAAACTGATCATACCTCAAACGACCTCTGGCCCTGCTAGAGCTACTAACTCTGCGGAGTGCAACAGTCCACACCCAGCTCCTCTACCTTGCTGCTGTTGACCACCTCCCGGACCATGCCCTGGTTGTGGTCCCTGAGGATCACCCTGGTGTTGGTCTCCTCCCGCAAAGTCATCCCTCGGAGGGCCAGGGGCCTGCTTCTACTGTTGGAAAGGCCTTGCTGGAAATGGATGCTGTTGAGGTGGGTGTTGAAACTGTCCACCTCCACCATGTGGAGCTCGAGTCGGACACCTGCTATGGATATACCCAAAAACTCCGCAAGAGAAACACTTCGGTCCTAGCCCTGTTGAAAAGGGGTAAGGACCAGAAGCTCAGAACCGGATCTGATGAGGCATACTCCCTGCTTGTCGAAACCTGGAAGGCTCTGTCGCTGGAGACCTACTTCTGACCACCTTCCCCTTTGAGGAACTCAACTGGTTCCCCTCACGTATCGTGCCTCCCTTCGAGTGCATCCTCTCTACTATGTCATCCTTCTTTTGTATTGCTAGGTACGTCGGAAGGGTGAAGGTAGTGACAACGTACTGAAGAGAAGGGCGGAGTGTCTCCTCTAACTGTCTTTCCCGAGACTCCTCTTTAGGAAAGCGATCCATGGAAAAGTGAAAGAGATATTTGAAATTGATCCCCAACTCCCTCACTGACAGGCTTCCCTTCTGAAGGGAGAACAAATCCTGTCTGTTTTCAGCCTTCACCGTATAGGAGATGTTCTCCTCACGAAATTCCTTCTCAAAACTGGCCCATAAAACCTCTACCTCTGCCCTCTCTCCTATGAAATGTGTCCAACACTAATGTGTTGCTCCTCTCAGCTAACTGACGACCAACGGAACCCAATATTCCCTCAGATCACGGATCAAGGAGAAGGTCATGGGCAGCTCCTCGAGCCATCCCTCTATTACTGAGTCAGAAACACTACCCATGTACTTCTCGAGGGTCTATCGCTGGATGGAGCATATGGTCCTCTACCACAAGTCTTCCTCCTTATCTCTATCAACCCTCTTCTGGTCAACTACCTCGATCCACTGGGCCTCAACCACCCGAGTCGCTCGTGGATAAGGTCTGGGTGCCATAGCTGATAGGGAAACAAGGATTTCTTAAGCCCAATTAGAAAAGGGAATTATTTTTTGTCTCCTAGTTATTATTATTAAATTTTTCTCCACAAGATTCCCCAAATCAATTAAAAACACAATTAGTATGATTTATGTGCCTTCCCTAGGGTCTCTACCCTGTAATAGATGTTGTCTCTCTTGGTCATTGGATAGGCTCAGAGTCCTTGCATCGGATCACGGGGGCCCTAAAATCCTATGTCCTTGCTGGTCCACCCTGGTCTATTTCTCGAATCAAGATCACCTAGCATTGTTTCCCTACCATCCCATAAATATCTCACTGTGCCTAACTCTAGACTCCATCCTTTTCCTCAACCTCTGCTCTAATACCATTCTATCACGACCCGCCTTTGGTAAGATGATAAAAGGGGAGACAACTATCCCCGCCTCCAGTAGGACCTGGAGTGGCGAATAGAACCAAGGGTATTAAATTTTATCAATATGGGAGGCATTACCCTTTTTAGTTAACCAGGATTGGGAGAAAGAATGAGTCAACACCAAAAAATACCATGTATAGAAAACTCAAAGTAATAACCAAACAACATGCATGTTTTAAAAATAAAACTGACCAAAGTACAAGAACCCCAATGTAAAATAACAAACAGGAAATCCAAAGGCTAAGATGAATCCAATTGTGACCAACAACAACTCCAGTGTCCAAACTCGTAAGGTCCCGCACGGCCACCGAAGCCCTCCTAGAAACCTGAAAGTAATCATAGGGTGAGTATACAATGTATACTCAGTGGGAAAACCTAAGGCTCTCATGCACATGTGGGGAGACGTCCTAAAGACCCATGAGAAGTAGTAGAAACATCATATATCAAGGAAAATATCCATCCCACCTCACTGGCCACACTCACAAAAAAACTCAATCAATAAGGTAATAGTAAAGAACACAACATTTGGGTACCCCACACCACCATTTCCCCCAATAGCTTTCTTATCGTCCCTAAGGGAAAACGTCCTAACGCTACCATGCTCTTCCTTCCCCCACACACCTGGGCCTCACAACCACACATCCCGGCCCACACACACCGGGGCCTCATCTCGAAGAACCCTGGGAAAACAATCCGTAACTAGAACCCATGATAAAAAACACATGGGCCTCATCTCGAAGATTCTTGGGAAAACAACCTGCCCGAAGATTCCTAGGCTAAAAACAAACAAAACTAAACCTACCCGAAGAGCCTTGGGTGTAATGTTGCCTCCATCCATCACAGCCTAGGGAAGAGGGAGCAGGATGGAGAGTAACTAGGGGGAAACACCCTTCCCCATGAGATGGGGTGTCCGACACTAAGTGCCCAATGTGGGTGGGGTGAAACCAAACAGAAAACATACAGTTACACATATATACCAACACACAACCCAACCTATGTCTCCTAAAATAGATACAAGCAGGTACCCAAGAACTGCTACCTCAGAAAATAGACACACAACAAACAGTTCCTAGTTTCCCCATTCATGTTGTCATTTTATAACAGTTCAGTATGAGTTAATCCCTTCACTACTGGGCAACTAATAGGCACAATCACAGATGAAACAACAATAAAGAAGGAAGTAAAACCATCATGTAATTTAAGCATGCACACCTGGTTCTCATGTAAATAATAACATCAAAGTGGGATCAGTGGAATCTCTCGAAAAACAGGAACCAACGAAAGACCCAACAAACCATTGGTTAACCCCACATTAATTCATTACCATTCCACCCAGTTCATTATTAACATTCCACTTTTATTCATGTTCACAACCCAACCTATAGCCCTGCTGCCAAACACCACTACATCCACACAAAAACTCATGGCATTCCAATGACACCATTCACAGTTCCATTTTTCACCCATACACAACAAAAAACATTCACCCCTTCACCCATTTCATAACTAACCATCCCAATGTTCATAATTCATTATTTTATATTATTTAGTTAAACTGGTGTGATCACACAAGGTTATTGGCATTCATATTCAAAAGCCAAGTTTAGGTGTTTAACTGATTCATACATGATCTGAATTCACCAGAAAATGCGTAAAACAGAGAATAGGATAGGTTCCTAAACAAAGGCCCCCATCATCCGTGATTTTCAGTAGGCCCAAGACCATTAAATTCATTACAACATCATAGGGAAAAAATGGGTGAAGACATGTAACAAAATTTACAAACTTCCTCTTCCCTGTTCTTTAACCAGTTATTATCATCATTGCAGAATTTATTAACTACCTCGTGGGAACCATAGAACACCCACCCCGCATGATACACACGGAGGAGAGACAAGGGTAAGATCTCTAATTGATTGATCAAGGATAAACTTTAATTCATCGCGTGGAAACTGGAAATGAGGACTAGCAGGAACTCCACGGAATGAGATCAAGGAAAACATCGCAATGGGGGTGAAACTCTTCGGGAGGAAGGGTACTCAGAGCGCAGGGTGATTGAAAAAAAAAGAAACACAGGGAGAGAGAAGCCTTTAGGCTATAAAGGCTGAGATACAGCATTCCCCGGGATGGTTAAGATATTGTGAAAAAAACTCAAAACCGCAGAAGGAGCGGGATTGTGGGTATACCACGTGGCTGGGCCACCCCACACATCCAACATAAAAGGTACCCAACCTTCGGGGCAGTTAAAACCGACACACACATTGTTAACTAAGGATGGAAGCCTCACCGGATGTGCTATAGGCGTTTTTGAAAACGCGGTAAAAGGCATGACCAAAACTCATGGTTTTTCATTTAAGTAGGGTTCTTCACCAAACCTTTAATTAAACTCCATTATTGGGATTTAAAACAGGCTTAATGGGTTCAAAACGTAGTTTAAAAACCAATTCGTGCAAAATAGAGGCGTTACTGGAAAACACGTGGAGAGGTCACCGTTACACCAAGGCCACCGGTAGGCGAGTGCTACCGGTACCCCAAGGTCAAAGATAGGCTAGGTCTATCGATAGACCAAGCTACCGGTTGGACGAGGCCATCAGTAGGCTGAGGCGACCGGTAGGCCGAGGCCACCGGTAGGCCGAGGCCGCCGGTTGGTCGAGGCGACCGCTAGGAGTCTTAAGATTCGCCGAGAAGCTGGGATGGCCTTCAAGACCACCCAGAACACCCCAGACATCATATTTTCACCATGTAATGGACCCCAAAACCCCGAGACATTATAGATAGGCCACATGGTTTCCCTATAACAAGACTACAGAGAGTGTTAGTGCCATACATGACATTTCATAGACGAACTTCACCGACTCATGTTGTTAGTTATAGGGCCAGCTACATGACTGACTCTACATGACATGTTTGTTCCAGAAAAGGCAAGTACTAGAAAGATTTCACTAACCTATATTGTTTGTTACAAGGATAGATATACGGTTTACTCTACACGGTGTGTTCAAGCTTGACACAGTGTGGATAACTTATGATTTATCCATCTATGTCATTAGTCACATAGGTGGATACATGGTCTACCAAACATGATGTATACAACTGGTAGATGGTGTGTTCCCTAATGATTTTACAACCATGTGTCTCTACCCATACAACTAGTAACACAGTTAGAGACTACACGAAATGTACATATAGTACTTGGCGTTTACTCAAGAAAAAAATTCCTTCCTGAATAGAAGGACACATGATGTGTATTCATCATTACACGCTATGTATTATGGGTATTTCCAGATATAATGCCTTATAAACAACTCTAGAAACCATAAAAACACCGTAATAAACATTAATGTTCACAATTATGATCCATGAGGGACCATACTCCCCGCGAATCAATTCTTGGCATGTTATACATGTCATATACCTGAAAAAGAAGGAAAAGATCCACAATATTCCGTTCATTGAGGGGCCATTAAACCTCAAAAACCAATGTTTATTGTTCATTAAAACAAACCTTATTCAATTAAATATCCTATAACGAGCAGTTATTCTATAAATGCATCTATCACAATAGCAGTTTTATTTAACACAACCTTTATCACACCAACATGAAATTACTAATGCACCCTAAAAGGCATGGAAAGAATGCATGAAATGTGATATCTATAAAGTTACCATTTGATGAATGAGATGGAATACCCTAATCTCGTTAGGCAGAAACAAAAATGGAACCTCCATAATATCAACTATAACAACAAAAGACATGTGAATCACCCAATAGAGAAATCAAATCAATTGTAAAATTGTAAAACTAGAAAAATTTCAATAACGAGGTAAATTGTTTTTTCCCTGTACATGAGTTAGAGACACCAAGGCATAGATTTTTACCAAGTACATGTTCCTTCATATCTCTAGCTATAGGATCCAAACTGTAATCCAAGAAGAAAGGAATCCCTTTGATACCACTTTGTAATGTCCTGGTTCTGAAAGTCGCCCAAAGGTTCCCCTTACCCGGTTGGTCACATGGCCTCAAGCACATTTCCCAAAATGAAAGAGGTTGTCGACTAGTAGTGAGGTCCTTGGGTGTGATAGTGGGAAACTATGCCCTCATTGGCAGAGTAACAGAACAGAAGTAAAATAGATAACAATAGATGAATCAGAAAAAATACCATACAACAGTAAACAACAGAAGTCTAGATGTAATAACAAATAAGAATATATATATATATATATGATGCCTGATACATATGTCTAAAAATGAAGCCAAACAAGTAAAAAATTTGGAATAAAATACTAAACCAAAGTACAAGGAAAATAAATTAAACAACTCTACATCATCGCAAGCCTCAGCTTGGTCCCATTGTCTCCAACTCCAAAGCATTCAAGTACTTAAAGGAGAATGGCACTTTCCCTTATCTAGATAGGAAACAATATAATATGTTTGGGCCCAAATGCATGACCCAAACAAGGTGTGAGACGAATCCTTGTACGCACCACCAAAAGATCTATTCCTAACAGTCAGTGAATATATAAGGCAGGAAATAAAAATATGAAGTTGTAAACAAGGATGCAAACATAATAAAAATCCAATAAATTCAATTGCATTCATTATCATATATGAAGTAGAAAATAAAAATTAATTATCTTTCTGGGAATTACTCACAGCCTCACCCCTCTGGTTCAACCAAAAACAGACAAGCAACCCTCTCGGAAGTACTCATAGTCTAACCCATCTAGTTTATCTTTAACAAAGACACTCTGAGGAAGCACTCATAATCAATTCCCCATGTGGTCTCATATCAGTAACTAATTGGTGCACCGAGGAAGCACCCAATGTCCAATTCACATTGGATATTGTCAATGCCTCCAGAACCTATTTCCATCAGCCTCTCGCAGAAACAAACGCATATTCCATAACCATATTTCATTTATGACATTCAAAATTCAATCCACAACTCAATGATGATAGGTTTCTTAAAATGAAATTCCTCCCCCAATAGAAATCCAAACATGATTGAATATCCTTCAAGATACTTCTACCTCAATAAAAATTTTAGGGGATACAAGATGACACACAATCCTAATTATACTGTCTGAACACAGGTACCTTCCTTCCATATTTATTATCTGTTGCAAAATTGAAGTATTATAGAATTATAATGGATATTCAGGAATAATCACCGAAATTTCTAATCACAGGGTTTCACACATCTTATCAAAATGAAGGGACTAACGGAGAATAGAGAACTGGAACCCATTGCAGGAGCTGTGGTTACTAGACCATAACAGGATTTTGTTGATCTCTATTTAAAATAAAATTTGGATGTTCTTGCTATCCATTAAACCCAATGTTGTGCAATATTGAAATCCCAAAAAACAAAAACATGCATGTAAAATGTTTTCACCAAAGTAATACATTGATTAAACCGATAAATGATAGTATGATTTAGGATAGATGATAATTATAAAAAATCTACAGAAATGAACAAAATGTTATTCAAACCTTTGAAATGTTCTAAAAAATTTAGGTATATCAGGATAGGTTGAAATGATTCTAGGAAATCAGAATTTGAGAGCAGCCTGATAGAGCTCGATGCGCATTGAGGAGACAACATTGTTTGTTCCCCCACTGGTAGAGGATAGCCCAGCATGGAGGCCATCGAATCAGCATGCCAGCAAACACTACCTATCAAATGTTTAGTAGATGAACTATATAATAATTACCAATGCACATAGTTGTTTATAAAATAATGGTTACTAATCATAATTTGTATGTTATTCATAGTGTTCTAGAAGTAGTTTTCTGTATAAAATTTGGGCTAATGATTTTGAAATTTTCATAAAATATAGGGTTATGAATTGTGATTTTAGACTGTATGAAAAGGTCCACGATAACTATGCAAATTATGCATGAATAAAAAGAAAACTAAATCAATGTAAAACTAAAATTAATAAATGTAAATTTGTTTAGAGACAATAATTTTAGTGTTTCTGAGCATCAAAATGACTGAAAAGTTAATTTATATTGTTGGATATTAGTTTTTTCCAACAATATTCCTATATTTTATTTGCCGAACATACATAGAATTTTTCATATAAAAAAAAAACCAAAACTTATTTCAATTAAGTATTAAAAAAATAATTTTTTTTCTCCCCCACTATAGAATTTTAAAATTTTCATGTTTATCATGATGAACTGAAATATCATGTTTATCCAAATTTATAGAAATTTCATGTTTATATAGATTTTTACCAAAAAGCACAAATACAAATAATGTTTTCATAATGGGTTTTTATCCCTATATTTTTACCTTTTTGGTGTTAAAATGTAAAATATTTAATGGATTAAAAAGTGTTTAATATAGTAAAAAATATTTGTGAACATTCTCTTTAGGTATGAATATGTAAACTCTAATGAATGATGATTTTTGGATACAAATTATTGAGAATCAACAAATATAAAAAATATTATATTATATAGTATTTTTTATTAAACATCCAGGTTTATAATGGGTTTTTCGGTCAGTTATATTTATAGAATACTGCATCATTTGAGAATAGGTTTAAGGATTTTGATTTATCTTAAGATACAGTTTCAAGGATTAAGGTCACAAAAATAGATTTATGAAAAAAATTTAAATCCTATAGAATGTGTTCAAATTTATATTTTATTTTCCCACCCCATACCATAAAATATTATTTATAGCTTTGGAATATACTCAATTCCTCCAACGATGTTATTTTTATATCACTATGAACAGACATAAGGGACTGGAGAAACTAATACATTTTTCACCTACTAGGTCAACTAATCCTTGAATACCAGGCTCTATCTGATTATGAATTGAAGTGAGAAGAGATATACATTCACATTCATATCCGTAAAATATATCATATATTTTATCAAATATATCTATAAACTCATTTATTATTCTTATTATATCCTTTAATTTTTACACTTTGGAAGTAGTTGTTTGTTAATAACAAGAACATTCTTTTACAAAACTAAATGGTCCATAAAATTATTATTTTAAATCCACCAAATATGTTTTACACTTTTTTTTACTTCTGATCTTCCCCACATGATAAACTATTTACATTTTCACCACGATGGAATTTATTCTTTTGATTTATTTGTTATGAAGACATTCATTCTAAACGTGAAGTATTTCAAATTATAGACCGAAACACAAAAACTTTATATATACTAATTATATGTATAAGATCTCAAATGTTAATCATGTTGCCTCAATACTTCCACATTTAACATATTACACACATATTCCATTCATTGTTAATAAAAAAATAAATTTCTCTACTACATAATTCATCTCCTTATAATCGAGTTTTTAAGACCTTACAGAATGAAATATAACTTCATCAATTTGACATGATGGAACATATAGTTCATTATAACCAAATATTTAAATTTCTTTTCAAAAATAACACTATATATTATTCAACTAAATAATCAATGTTTTCTGAAAAAATATTTATATCCAAAATATTACCATGATTGTAGATTTATTTTATATCTTTCCCATTGACATATTCTAAAAATACTTTTTCAATAAAATGTTACAATCCATTAAATCCAATATTTGTATGTAGAAATCTTTTAGAACTGTATATATTTTTCTCTTCATTTCCCATATATTGGCTTCGTCTATGGTCTTTGAATTTGATATAGTGGGGAAAAACGTTCAAATGTTTGATATTGTGGGATTGAGATATGGATTGTGGTTTTAGTTCAAGATAAAAAGAAAGAATGGAATATATTATCATTATTATCATGTAATGAATTGGTTTATCATGCCAATATTTCATTTTAGTCAATTGATAATTTAAAACTGAAATAGTAATTTTTAAAAAATATTTCATATGTAAATATTTTTGTTTAAATATAAAAGTTAATTTTAAATAAATTAAAAATCAAATGTGTACTGATAACTAGTTATAAATAATGTACAAATCAATTAATAAAAATCACCTTTTTTATGTGAAAATGAATTAGCTAAAATTACCATAAATATATACATTATCAATAAATGAGTGGTAATGAAGGCCTTCAATATTACTGTTTCAATTAAAAAAATTATATGTATGTTTCTATGAAAACATGTAAAATATTACTATATAAATTTAAAATACTTTCAATGAATTTAATCATATATGAAAAATAACAATTCATGTGGAAAAAATAAAATATTTAATAACATTATAAATATTTCAAATAGCTTCCCTCTATGAATATTAATATATATTTATGGTATTAAATTATAAAGGATTTTGTAAATTATTTAAAAACATGTAAAAATTTTATTAAGAATCCAAAAAATTTAATATAATAAAAGATTATAACATATCCTAATAAATTAATTTTTCACATGTAATTAAAATACATGAAATAAACATTAAATAAAATAAATCATGTAAACATTAAATATAGAAAAATATTATATGATGATTAAAAAAACTAAGAATAATTAATTTATAAAATTGAATACTATAGTGGGAAAACATTTAGAGGAAATTATGTTTAATTTAAATATTAAAATGGAAATGAAATACATCGTGTATTTGAATAGAAACATCTATAAAGATCCCTACATCTTGATAATTATATACTTTATATTTATTTAATATTGGTAAGATAATTATAACTTCAAACCAACCACTAATTGATAAAATAGTAAAATTCTATGTATAGATTTAACAAATACCCAGTATATATTCTTTTAAAACCACATTTAGTTTTGGGACTATATGAAATAGAAATTAATGCATTAGGTATCTAATTATATTTATTAAGAGGATAAATTCCATAAAATAGTTAGATAATGATCTTGAGTAATGAATAGAATTGATACCACAAATATTTTGATGTTTAAAAAACACAAATTAGAACAATGTACCTTTATTCCACAATTAAAAAATATAATTTCATAAGTTTCCTTTCTTTTAGAGACTTGTAAAAATTAATTTCAATATAATTTTGGATCCTTTCATTATTACTAATATAATTAATGCATATACTAATTTTATTTATATTATGAATTTGATTAAAAATTCATTGATTGATTAGCACACAAAATGTTTTTTTATGTATCGGCATCAACAAATAATTCAATTTATTTTAAGAAAACACAATAAATTTATGAATGATTTCATCATAAATCTTACATATTATTTGAAAAAATATAATTTTTCAATAAACATACAATCAATGGTTTTATAGGTTTTCTATTTTTTGCTTAAAGGAATCTAATTTAACTTAATGAATAATTTTTTTTTAATAAGTTCATTATAATAAATAAGTTTTGAATTCTAACATTTTGAGTATGATATTTATACCTCATCAGAATGATCCCTAAGATAAATATTCACCTTTTCATATATGTTCTCATATTTAGTATTTATTGTGAAAGCATCCCTATTATCATTGGAATATTTCGAAGTATCATTCTTTAATTTCATTCCCTTTCATTTATTATTAACTGTATGTTGGTATTTAATCATAGGACTATCAAGTCTCATATAATATTTATTCTTAAATATTCATCATCTGAAATATATTTATTTATTTTTCTTCAATTATTTATTTATATTTTTTAACGATTGGGTCATTATTTACAATTATCAATTAGATAATCACTAGAAAATGATTGAATAGATTCAAAAAAAATATCTACAAAAACATTGCCATCAACATTTTCTAGTTTGATAGAAATATTATTTGTAGTTTCTACATTCATCATAACTACTTTCATCAATATGTTTCCTATAAATTATTTTATCGTTTATTCTTTTCTGGTGTATATTTTAGTATTTCATCCATTGTTCCATTCTACTTTAAGGTTAAAAATCAAAGTACCTTTAATGTGTGATTTTATTTTTTATTTAGAATTACCAATGCATCAACATCATTAAAAATTCATCCACTCTCCCCTTCATATGTGTTATTATTTAAAATTCAGATAACAATAATGTGTCGAATTTATGGTTAGCATTATTAGACTTTTGTTTTCCAAAATTATTTTTTCCTTCATAGGAAACTAAAATTGTTTCCCATTTTCATTAGTAAAAGCAGACTGAGAATCCTGTTTGATTTTTTAGATAATATTCTAGAAACAATATCTTTCATAGATATAAAAATTTGATAATAATTAGTATATTCAATCATACACCACTTCATTGATTCTTTATTATGAATTTTATTTGTTGTAAAAAAAATAAAATAAACTCTTATTCCAAGATTTTTCAAATAAATAATCATGTATGATTTTATTAAAAAATATTTATCACCATTAAAATAATAACTAAAATCATTGCTATAAATTCTCATTGATCAACCAATGAAATTTTTATTCATCTAGATATCTGACTAAGATATTTTGATAAAACTAAAACATATATACTATTTTTTTCCTTTTATTCCATTTATTATTTTTTAATTATGATAGTGTAGAATCAAGAAGTAGGTGAATTAAATCATTTTAATAATCATTACTGATTTTATATTCAACCTATAATTAATTTTATTAATTACGTCCCTCTTAATGACTAGTAATCTGTGGAAATTATATAATATAATGAACAACATTAAGAAATGTATATTGGATCTGGTAAGACAATTCCCCTTATCCACCCATGTAATTTCCTCTACATGAACTTTATATCTTTTTCTAGCTTGTCCTTTTCCTAGGGACCTTTACAACTAATCATAGGAATTTGTCACCATAAAAAATGATATTTTAAGGACATCTAGTTAATTTATAGGGAACGATGATTTCCAAGTCATAGTGCCAAAAAATTATCACTGACTAAGTATATATAGCTGAACTATCGGTACAAAATACTAAATATAGAATTTACTATAAATATGTCTCACAATTTTATAAATAATTGACATATATTTTATATCTTCAATGAAGGACATGATGAGAGATAAAATTATCAATAATGTCAATAAATCGTTTGTCATTAAACAGATGTAGTGTGAGCTCTAATCACCTAAACACAATTTTATTTCTCTTAATATTATCTCTGATAAATACATTGATGAACTACGATATATGTTTATAATCGATACAAGATCAACAATATAATGATAAGAGAAAAAAATAAATCAAAACATGTATTTCTCTAAAGTGGATATCTTTAAAAAAATATATATAATATTTTTTTGTATGAAGAAACTATTTTTAATTAATAAGAATTTGATCTACATCATTCAAGCATATCCAAAAATATCTTCTAACAAATTAACATAATTTAAAACACAGCAAGTTTTTTAAATTGGAATATAATCCATTGAACATGGGGCTTTGAATTAGGTATTAATAATGAATAATCAGATATTCCCTCTAACATTTCCTTTTCAGAAAATAAAAAAAAATATACATGATTAAAATCTCATAGATGACTAAGACAAATGTCTTGTTTCAATATATTGCGATAATCAAAAAATATATATTTTATAATCTATGGTTGATTTCAAATTTTTGGTTGATGATCCATATTTTATGAGAAAAAAATTAACTATCGTTGATAAAATTGTCATTCTAAATCTATTTTTACCAAATTCATGATTCAAATTTTATTAATCCATAAAAATACAACGTTATTTATCCTAGAAATCATATCAAAATTTTTGGTATAAATATTAATTCATTAATTATTTAGAAAATTAGAATAACTAATAAAATTAAATATGAGTGAAATGAAAGCATAAGTAATATATACATCAAAATCACCGAATGAAATATAAAAAACAACATAAATTTCAGTGTTAATGTCAAACAAAAATCATTGAAAAATTAAATAATTGTTTTTTATCAACATATTCTCTTCAATGGAATATTTTAACCATTACATTGAACACAATGACCCAAAAATAATTTAAAATTTTAATAAATTTTATATAATGTTTACAAAAGTAATGATTGGGTTCCCAAATTCCAAATAATTTTCTAACTAAATGATTTTAATAAATAATTTTTTTATAATTTTTTATCATATGATTAAAAGAGTTATTAGAGATATTTTGAAGTGTTATTCGATTATTTTAGCCCAAATTTTATTGATATACCCTTACAAAGGTGAAAATTATTTAACATGGTTTCTATTCATAATGACCAAAAATTAATTGTATCAAAAATACCTAATATTATTTATGATGAATAAAAATATTGAAGTAATTTTAAAATGTTCTACTAGTGAAATTTTAAGAAATTAATATTAATTTATGTGCATAAAACACAACAAAAACTATTTTAGAAAACATTTTAATTAAAAACAAAATTTAAAATATATATTAATAAAGTGTAATTACTTTTATTATTTAATATATTATATTATATATAATTACATGATACATATTTTACATAAATGTTAAATTAAAAAATGGAAGACATATACCTCTTGATTTTTTTTAGAGTAATTATAGTTCACCAAAAAAATAACTATTCACTATTCAGTGAAAAAATATATGTTTTCTAAAAAATAAAAAAAATATTCACACTAATATAATATTTACCTGATGATTTCAAAAATAATATAAATTTCCACAAAATATAATTTATAAAATATATCAAGAAAATTTTAATGGTCGTGTATAAAATTAAATAAATAAATTTAAAAAAATTGATTTTTTTAAAGAATAAAAATGACATTACTATGAATTG
The DNA here is from genome assembly GCA_963277665.1 of Viscum album. Lineage (NCBI taxonomy): Eukaryota > Viridiplantae > Streptophyta > Magnoliopsida > Santalales > Viscaceae > Viscum > Viscum album. The sequence goes on from OY728119.1 coordinate 653,049,668, forward strand.
TTAACTTGTTTATTATTAATAATTGCACTATATAATTCATTAATAAAAATTTTTTATAATAATTTTCCATATTCATCCCATCAATTTAATAGCTAGGTTATAATGGCATCATTTAAATATTAATTTTTCTATCATTGTTCTCTTAAAGATCCACATTTTTTGTCGAGCATTCTGTTGACTAGATTATTTTTATGTAAATATTATTTGGGGTGTTATACTATAATCATTTAAAATATAATTTATAATTGTATTTTTCTTTCCCTCTAGATATATACCTTTTCTTTATAGAAATATTCTCTACAAATTCATCCAGGATATTCAATTTAACTAACCATACCCTAAAATTATGAATTTCTAATTACTAGAACCAATTTAAATTATTTTTCATCCCATTTTATAATTTCTTTTAAAATTTTATTCTCATATAATAAAATAATAAATTAATATATTGTGCATTTAATCAATAGTAAAATGATCAAGTTATATTTATTCCATGGATGATATATTATAATTAAATTTTAAGGAAGTATTTTCTTATACATCATTACAAAAATCGAATCATCAAGCTTCTCCTCATAGAATTTAGTATCACGTACAATATGATTACATATTGTGAAAAATATATCTATAGATTTATATTCTTCCTCAAATTATACTCAAACTATAGTATAAAAGTTTTTTCCATTAATTTTACAATTTCTTTCACATGTACTATGAATTTGTTCCGAAATCTCATTGGCAGCCTTTAATCCTAGGAAATTATTTTAATATTTCAATGATAATGAGGGGATTTTAACATTTCTGAATTATATATAATATTAAATAAATTACTTTCATATTATGAAAAATTACAATTCTCATTCATTATTATGATGTGTAACATAAAATAGTAGTGAATTTCCAACTCAATATACATGAGATTTAGAATATTTCTCTCTTTGCATAATTTTCATTTATTTTGATAAAACAATTTCTACCTTTTCTAATTGAATGATGACTGGCTGTCCATTTTAGACCAAATATGAGATATTTTGGGGATTACATGATTATTAATTAAATAAGATATATGAAACCTGATATTCCAAACACATAGAGTAATGGATAATCAGTGTTTACATATTTTTGAAATTCCATATTTCCATTCATCTTATTCAACAAGGGTATCTCAAATCAACATAACAAAAAACAAAATAACAAATACACAATAATTTTTAATGAGGATCTTTTCTATAATTATGAAATTATACCTATTATATGTTAGTTTTTATCCCACTAACACATGGATATTCTTTTATTTGTATGTTATATGAACATGAAACTATATTTCTAGGTACATTTTATAATATTTTGGAACTATCCAATAAAATCTAATCACCCACTTCATGATAAAATAAATATTTAAAATATTATAATTTTAAATAATTAGTTTAAGGAAAATATAGTAATGAGATCAAAATATTTGGATATTTTTCATCAAATTCTATCTGCATCTCTCATTATAGGTTTTTCTTTGCTCAGTAATTCTTCTCAAAATAAATTATTATATCTTTATCTTGACTTTGTCAATTAATATTATATATAAACAAATCAAATTGAATATTATTTTCCAAATTTTCATCTTATTAAACATTAGGAAATATCATCCTTTAAAACTACATTAAAATAATAATATATAATATCATTTAAATTAAAATAATTTTTTTAACCCCTATTCAATATTAGAATAAGTTATGGGCCTTGTTTCTCATTTAAGTCTCCTCAAAATATATTTAAATTTAATTTTTCATAACTATATACTGATATGTAGAGAACCTATACTAGATTTGGATCCTTCATATATTGTTAAAGGCTCTCCTATAACATATATTTTTTAATATATATTTTGACTTTGTAATATCATTATAACGCAACAACCATTCAGCTAGAAAAACCAACTATGCTTGTTTCTCATACCAATATTATATCACAACCTATTCTTCATATTCACGTTGTTCCTTTTCCTTATTCAAAATTCATAACTATGTTTCATTAAATAAATCATAATTAAAACATTTAATGATGATATTTATGAATTTTATAATTGCGCAACCTCTTTTACAACTCATCTTAGAAGGGAATGTATTAATTAAGGAAATAATTTATATTTCAAAAATTGTTACACCATGTAAAATATAACACACATATTATATATATATATATATATATAATGTAACTCTATCCCATTCTAAATTTTTTATATTAGATAATATATATATATATATATATAATTTTTCAAACTAATCATACATAAGATATTTTACATTACAATATATCAATGATCACTAATCAAAGAGATACATTATATGATATATGTTATGTACAACTAGGTTAAACATCATTATTGTTTTAAAAAATATTTCTTGCCTCTTAAAATTTTATATAAATTAAAAAAACATAAGAATGGAAAAAATATCATATTTATTAATTCCTTTGGTATATTATCATGATTTTAGGAAGATATATGTATTAAATGTTCACGGAGATCACAAAAAGAAATCTATTTCCTATAATATAAAAAGAATTATCATATGTATACATATATAGGATCAAACATATCAATCCATTTGTATTTTTTCCTTCATTGACCAAAAATTTATAATCACTCTAAATAAACATACAATCTATTTCAATTAATTGAATACAATTAAAATATAATCAAAATGAATTTTATCAATAAAAGAAATGAAAACTACCTCAACATTATCGTTATGATTCGCTTGTTCATCAACATCCCATTTTAATGTGTAAAAAAAAATATAACCCCGTATATTGTTGGATTAAGAATCATATAATGATTTTACTTATAATATTTGGACAACAGTAATGTGAAATTACAAATTCATTCTATAATATAGTACTTCGTATGATAGTACCAAAAATGGGGATAACATTTAAATACTAAATTTAATGTAGGGTTCAACTATTATAGTATTATGGGATTAATGTTATGTTAAAAAAACACATCTAATACATTTTATGGTATCTATGTAAAAAATCATTTCATAGATAATTAGAGAAGACTTTATGTTTTATTTTCATCAAAAAAAATTTATAGTTGAGTTGATGATATAATTATTTACATTTAAATAAATATAAATTTCAGGATTCCACCAATAAATGGGGAGTAAAGAATTATATGGTAATGTGTATATATTATTATTGATGTATTATGATTCTAAATGATGTTATGTTATTTAATTTCAATGAACATTCTTTTTTCACCTGATTATATGACAATTTAATGAGAGAGACGTGAAGTATCAAATGAATTATATGAGCTATGGGAAGAGAACTAGTAAAAATTATGTGAAATTTAAGGAATAATATAGTGTAGTATTTATGATTTATTTTCAATTGTATTATTTTTTACTAGGATCGTTGTGTTAAATTTTTTAGTTATTTGTAATAAGAAAAATATGGATTAGAACGGTCAATTTGACTTTGAACAATTTGACTTATGGATTTATATATAAATAAAAAAAATTATTTACCTATTATTGGATTTAAATTATATCTTAATATGTTTTCAAGTAGTATTTCATTGTTTTTTTATTTATATACTTTGACAATCATGTAGAGAGTCTTTCAGGAATGATATGGTGATCATTATTATTAATTGAAGTAATTATTTATGTATTTACAAAACCCATTATGTCATTATTCTTTATGTGGATGGAATATGGTGATGATAAGATGATAGAGTGGATCTTTCTTTATAGACCCACTTTGAATAATGATTGAGGATATAAAAATTCTATTTAAGAGATTTTTTTGTTTTGATTGTTGAAAATGTTAAGGGATTTACTTCTGAACATTGCTTTTATACATAGAGGATGGCCTATGATGTTATATATATATAGTGAACTTATGAATATAATAAAAATGACATTTCACGAGACTCATTGTATTTCCATGATATGTAATTCTATAAATAAAAAATGGTAAAATAATAAGATCACTCATGGGTATTGAAAGTTTATTTACAATGTTTTCTCCATGACACCCTTTGTTGCATATGGGAAGTGCCAAAAATGGAAATTTTTAAATGTTCCTAATGTAGGAATCATAGGATAAATTTCCATGATTAGTTAACATTGTGAATAAAAGCTCACTACATAAATAATTCATAATATATTTTGTCTTTTTAGTAATTCATTTTGATTAAACATCCATATCATGAACTTTTAGGTTTCCTTGTAGCCTAGGAATGAACAAAAAAAGTGGAAGATTATAAATTTAGAATATTACTCAAGGGAACTCCATAATATTTTTCATGGATACATTGTGCGGATCCCATTCATTTCTATATCACATTAAAATATTCAAATCCTGAAGGATTTTATCATTCCATGATGGTGGTAAAGAGATAAAATTAAAAAAATAATTCTCTAAAATTACTATTCATAACGACGTATAACTCTTAAAAAGATCATGTGAATACCATGTCAAATAATATTGTTAATTCCATGAATGAACATTCCATGATATGAAGGAAGATAAATTTTGATTCAATGGTTAATCAAGTTTATTTTTGCTTTTTAGGGTGGATATGTTATCCCATTATTGTTTAAATATAAATCATTTTATTTCTGCAGATATGGTGATCTGGTTGTCAAGTAGAAGATCATGTCGCAACTAGATCTTGGAGGGTTCTGATTCATCTACCTATTCTTTCATCAAATAACCAAGAATCAATCCAAAGTACTTTAAATATTGGAATGATTTTAGTGCATCCATACACAAGTTCCTTGTAACATTATGTAGATGGTAACAATATGATCAGATAAAGAATGATTCTTCATTTTGATGTTGACCCCATGATTTATTTAGAATAAAAATGAGATATCATATTGATTTTTTAGGTCTTATGATAGACATATGTTCATATTATGAATTAGTTAATCTCTATGTAAATGTTATATTTCCCATTATTGTGTTATTATTTGTATATCATATAAAATGTTATATTTTTAGACCATATTTAAAACACTCTTTTTAAAAGACTAACATATTTTTTGAAAAATAAAAAATAAAAATTCTATTCCAAACTATATGAGATTAGAATCTATGATAATAAGATGTTATATATCATTGTAGAATAATATAAGAGGAAGATTGATAAATGAGATAAAAATTAACATTAATTTATATAAAAATAGATAAAAAAGTGGGAGATTGATTCTTGGGAATGTGATGGTTATATTTGGAGAAAGTGTTCAATAATATTATCTAGATAGAGTTTTTAAGAATTTCATTATGTGGAGGAAGGTTACAAAATTTTATTCACCACCATATGATTAATTCCACTTCTAGTTTAAGGAAGAATGGGCTAACTCTCTAGGAGAAATGAGTTTTGTGATTCCTTGAGAGTGGCCATATTTCATTCTATGTTAGGGTTATAATCCTAGAGGATAGATTTTTAGAATCTAGCCAAAAGGCCAGAGATACAGGAAGAAAATTTGTCCCAAAAATTTAATATATAAAAAGGTTAAACAGTATAATACCATTCAAAAAAAGGGAGACTTAAAAAGCCTTGTGTGGATAACACCAGTCCTATCATTCCAGACCAAACTATTACAATAATTAGGCAAAACAAACAACCAACTAGAACTGACCTCTATAATAGACCTTTTGTAGAGTGCATCTGCAACCTAGTTCTCTTCTCAATAAACATGATAAACATCATGGAATATACACTCAGCAATACTAAGACAAGAAATATATTCAGATAACATCCTCCATGGAACATTCTGAGAGCGATCTTTCAAAATCTACACAGCAACAGATGAGTCCGACTCTAGCCATACATTCCGCCAACCGTAATGAACTTCATACCCGGTCGCCTTTATCATAGACCACATCTCTGCTTCAATTACAAGACCATGGCCAATATAATGGAAGTAACAACCTTTAACGATCTCTAATGAGTTCGAAAGACTCTACCGCACCCAGCCGGACCTGGTGCACCGGAGGCCACCCCATCCACATTCACTTTCATCCAATCAGAAATTGGTGGAATCCACTAAATGTGCTTCATCACTCCACGTTTCCTTTCTCGACCACTAACACCAAGAGTCCCCAAAAGAACAAAGTCAGATACATCATTATTCATTGGTCTACTATGATTCATCAAAGAATGTTTAATTCTTTGATGTATCGCCAGAACACCTTCCAGAAGTGAGGGCTTTCCATTGTTGAAGATGTTGTTATTAAGAGACTTCCAAATATAACAGAAAACAAGGATTGTAGAAGCAATGAACAGAAACTTCACATGCTCACTATAATCGGTCTGAAAGGCCGAGATGAGAAGCAATTCAATAGAACAAGAGCATAGGCAGCAATGAAAAGTTTTTTGCACATAATTCTTTAACCAAGCAGTAAAGGTGCAATAGATGAAAAGATGCATAAAGGATTCTTCAGCATTAAGACACATGTGACATACCGAGGTAATGCTAAGGTTTTTTAATTGCAGAGTGCAGTGGTTGGGCATGCATCACTCCAAGATTTTCTAGATCAACATAGCATCATTAGAGATTATGAAGGATCTGCGAACACCTTCCACCCATAATGGAATTCTAGATGGTACACCACACTACAACTTGTAATACTCCCGACTGGAAAAAGATCCATTAAGAATAGGTTTCAAAATCATTACATCGCAATCAACATAATAATAATTAGTAATATCTATACGAAGATTAATAGTAATGATTTTAGAAACATCTATGATTCCCTTCAAGTCATAGATAGACAAGTTTTTCAAAGAAAGTGGGATAGTAATGGATTCCTTAATTAGAGAGGACTGCCACTGGGTGTTCCAAAAATTCAAAGGAGAGCTGGCACAAACCAACCATATAGACTGAGTCATGATATTAGAATAAGTTCTCTTGACTAAAGGCCAAAATGAGGATTTCATGTACATACACTGACTGTTTTGTAATCTTCCAACAAAACATCTTACAAGAAACTCCAGGGAAAATTCATGCTCGGATAAGAGCCTCCAAGTAAAATTTTTAAGAAGTGCATCATTAAATATTTCGATATCTTTAGTTCCCATTCATCTTTATAAGCAACAGTGACAAGTTTCCTCTGATGAGTTGAACCAGTCCAAATGAAATTATGTATCATTCCACTCAATTCCTTAAGCAGAGCTCTTCACCAACTATATAATGAAAAGGAGTATAAAAACATTGATGTGATGACAGAGATGAAAAGAAAAACTATACCAGCCTAATACATGGTCTTACCTTTCCAACATTCCAACTGATTGATGATTTTCAGAGTGATACCCTCTATGTGGACACGTTTCACCCTTTCCAAAATAAAGGAAACCCAAAATAATTAAAGGGAAATTTACCTCTTTTGACACCAAGACTGCGAGCAACCCTGTTTTCCATCATGATTTGAATTCCTTCTCCAAAGACAACAAAAGATTTATTCCATCTAATGACCTGGCCTACTACTTCTTCATAATGAGAAATGATTCTCTTGATGCAAGATATAATTTTCCTATCAGCTTTATAGAAAAGAATTATATCATTAGCATAAAACAAATGTGAAGGAGAAAAGCAGTTCATACCTTCTCTCATTATTTGGTATAAACCAATGTTAACAAGATCATAAAGACACACACTTAGATAATCCTCATCCATAGGGAACAAAATCCCAGATAACAGATAACCTTTCCGAACTCCTCTAGTGAATTGAAAGAAGCCCCTGTGGGATCCATTGATAAGAATATATAAACAAGAACATTTCAAAATGGAACAAACCATAGTAATGAATTTTCCTAAGAAGCCATGCATGCTTAGAATTGTAAAAATGATTTCCCACACAATTGTGTCAAATGTCATTGATATGTCAACCTTTAAGGATATATTACTATCTTGAACCTTGATTCTCATAATATTAACACACTCTCAGGAAATAAAAAGACAATACTGAATTTTTCTATTATGTAAAAATCCAAACTGATTAGCAGAAACATGATTTTAGCAACCTCACCTAACTGAATTGCCATGATCTTACCAATTACATTAGTAATGGAGTAACCATTATAATCTAGCATGGAGTCTTTAATATCCAGTGCATTATCATTCATAGTAATCAGAGCAATAAAATTTTAATTCATCCCAAATGGCATAGAAGAGTGATGAAATAATTCTCTTACAGCATTAATCACCTCAGTGTGGATGATATCACAATAGAACATAATTTTTTTTGGTGAAGCCATCAGGGAGAGCAACACAATACATATTTAGAGTAAAGATTTCACAGTGTATTTACATGTGGGTAGGAATATCAGTGAGAATTTTGTTTTGATTATCATCCAGACTTGATTCAACACATCTGAGTATTTTGTTTCAGTTATCCTCCCATGAATCGGAATATAACTTTTCAAAATAACTAGTTACAACATTTTCAATGTAATTTTCTGAAGTGAGCATGATGTCATAAATATATAAAGCCTTAATATTAATCCTAACCTTTTTCCCCCTGTGCATGCACTGAAAGAATCTTGAATTCATGTCCCCATTCTTCATCCACTTAACATTTATCTGATTCCAAGAAAGATTCTCCTTGAGGGTCAAGAGATTATCAATCCTTGAGGAAGCTTGTATCTCTTTTGAGATGGGGTGTCTTGGTGCATATTCCTCTACTGAATTCTATACATATGAGATTCAACATCTTTTATGTCAGGCTTGGGGCTGGAAAAATATTTTTTGCTCTACTCTTTGAGTCTAGATTTCACAAGTTTCAGCATCCTAGTTATAATGTGCAAATAACTACTTATGGCATCTATTTTCAAGGCTTCCATTATTATTTCTATGCACCCTAGAAAAACTAACCATGAATTATTGAACTTAAAAGGTAAAAGATATGAACTCAAAACTACTAAAACGGTGGTCAACCACTATGGTATTATGATCCGAATGGATCTAAGGGAGAATCATGCTGAAAACATCTATTGAATCCCTTCTCTCATCCATCTTAACTAGACATATATACGATATACTTGCCTTCCTCCCATTTAGGGTGTATCTGCTCCAAGTAAAATCTGCACCTGAAATAGGGACTTCAGTCAGCATACAGTGATCAATACAGGAAGAAAAGTCTTTGGCAAAACCTCTGCAATAGTTTCTCCCAGTTTTTTCCTCTGTTCATAAGATGGTATTAAAGTCACAAAGAAGAATCCACCATGTAGACATATACTCTATAGTGGAAATTATGTTCTCCCATAGTGACCTCCTTCTGATGTATTGATTAAAATCATACACAAAAGATACACACAAAGAATTGGACTGAAAAAAACAAGATAGAGTTACTGACTGCTGATTATTCTGAAAGGATTCATCGATGATAGTAATGTGCTTTAACACCCATAAATATTCCATCTAATTCTAAGACTGATTAGTAACTATAAAGGAGTACCCCAAAGCATTCCAATTAAAATCCATCCATCTTTCAAATTTCAATCTGGGATCAACAATACCCAGTAACATGGGTTTATTGGTCATGATGATGTGCCTCAGGGTTTTGACCATGGGAGAATTCCCAAGACCCTGGATGTTACAAAAAAGTATCTTCATTGATTAGAAGACCGCTTCCTGGGGTAGGGGCTAGCTTATCTTGCTACTATGCATGGCTCTGGATCAGACTTGTTCTATTCCAATGCTTCATTGGGTATACTTACCACCATGCTAGGTCCATCTTCATCATCAGAAAGAGTAATAAACCCATTATCCGAACTGTTAGGAATTTTTAAGGTGGCATGTAACTTCTTTCTTATAACACAAGATGAGGGGATCAGAGAGAATTCTCTTGCTGACTCCTCATTTTCCAGCACCAATTTAATTCCTCCCGAGGTTAAATCATTCCCCAAGGGGGAATCTTATGTTGCTAATTCTTGTATGATCTGAGTACTAGGTCCCTCATCCATACTGGGTGGTTCAATATTCTTATGCCTTGTGGAATTCCCCTCAGAGGGGTCCTGAACTGCAAAATCATAACTTGCTAAATCCTAACCACCAGAATCAGCAGCCTTAGTGTGCATCTTAGTGTCCTGCTTCTAGCTTTCTGCATTATGAGTATCCTCACCAGCCACCTTATCATGTGCACCCTTATTATCTCCATCCGTATCAGTTAGCATCAATTTTTAAGGATCCACTAAAGGGTCTTCTAAACCATTGGTCCCACCCTCAGCAACAGGAACATCATCACCATTGGATTTCATGGAGACTCACTCAACATCGACTTTTCTAGTTTCCTTGTTCATAGGTATATCAGGATTAAAAGGACCCTGATGAGTTGTTTTCCATTGACAATTATCAGTATCATTCTCTCAAGTATTGCAGAAGGAAAAAAACCTTATTTCTGTTTCATTCAGAACACACGTGCCCAAAAATCTGGAAATTGAGACAGAATTTTGACTTCCCTTTATACCCTACCTCAAGGGTGATGTTGTCAACCCTGGTGGTGAAGATAACCTTATCCACAAGAATAGTGGACATTTACACTTCTTGTAGATTCCTACCATAATGTCCAAAACAAGGGTTGTCTGATTTCCTATCATGTATTATAGGGTTCCCTTCAGAAGAAGTGATATCCCACCAGATTTTTGGGTTCCAATACAGCCAGATCAGTTTGTGAATGTGTATCCATACCTTGGAAAATGTGTTTTTGACAGAGATGGAATCAAAATTCTGATCCCATTCATGAATCTTAAGGAAGCCAGGGTGTAGAGGGACATAACAAAAGCTCCATGCGCATCTTTTGCATTCATCATAGGGAAACACAACATGATAGAATCATTATCCCTTGGATTCCATCTTGTAGTCACTAAAGCCCCAAATCTCTTCCATTATGTTTGTAAGATCATGAATCTTCCAGGGCCTTACCCCTTTTGGAATCACAACTCAATCAATAATTGAAAACATTCACAATTTTACCCTTTCCTAGAAAGAAGCTTGATTCGCCAATACATGCGCAATACGGACGTTCCGGATGATTCTTCCTGAACATCCAACTTCACAACCCATGAAAGAAAAGCCTCCATCTAGCTTAGCCCCATCCGTAAATCTCTTCCAATGCACGAAGACATCCTTGGATTCCAATTTGTCATACTTTCTCTTTTCATAGAGGCTAAATAGATTATTATGCCTGATCTGGTCTTCATCATCCTGATCAACATCATCCTTCCTCCCAGATTTTCAATCATCATCGCCTCACTTAGGGTTTTTGATTCTCACATGTTCATGAGTCTCCATTATAATGTATCCAGTTTTGAGAATATAAATCATAAAAATTATTTCTCTTATTTTCTCAGCACATCGACAAAATTTCAATGTATTCTCATGGGACTATATTGGTTTTGGCTATCCATGAAAAACTATGACAACCAATTTTTTTGTGATTTTTCATTTCATAATAAATTAGAGGGGGATATTAATCATTATAATTGTGAGAAAATACTTATGGTGATGGTAAAATCAGAAATAATACAATACCCAGATTCAAAGCCCACTCATTTTATTTAATTTTCTTAGGACCAATACGTTGTATGAGTGATAAACGTCTTAAAATTAATCCCCTATTTGTAAAACATGGGACTTGTCAGTCAAAATGGAACTTGAATTGGAAATAGTAAAAAAATTAATCAATAGAAGAATAATTTTTAACACAATTTTAATTAATTGGAATAAGCATATATTTATACATGGAATTTTAGATATCATGGAAAGTGGAGTATTATAATAAAGATGTAAGGGAACATTATGTTGATTCCAAATAAGTCAATTTCTTAAAATATGAATTACCCAATATTATATAATTGAGTTTGGACACTTGTAAGTCCTTATACACAATGTTTAAAACCCCATAATAGTTCATAATTTCATTCAAATGTTTGTCAAGGTAAACAACCATTTTTATCGGAAGAGTGAAATGATTTGATGATGCCTATGAATGAGAACGACAATGTATTCATTGATCTGGTAAAAATTATTATTGATGATATATGTAAACACAATGAAACCCTAGGAAATTTTAAAATAAAAATGACAATTTTGATAATATAATCATCACGTTCCCATGAGAAGTCACTATAACATGATGACCAGGATCTCGAGGAAGTGATGATGGATAATGTAATGACCCCAGTATTTATAGAATAATACTTTTTATTTCCATTAATAATTATAAATAAGATATAAATTTTTTGTTAAATGGGACACTTTTTATTATAGTGTACTCAACACACAAGCACAGGATTCTTCGAAATCTAACATATCACACAACATTGAGTTATTCTAAAAAATAAAACAATAATATTATTACTATTTTAAATGGTTGCTAATGGATATCCATTGGAATAATGTTATAGAATAGTTTACACTAAATTTTTAAATTTTGTTTACACATATTTATGTGACGATTCAATGATTACTATACATATAAGAAATAGAAATATTAAAAAATTGAATATAATGTACGTGTTTTTATGAAAACCTACTTAAAAGCGAATAATTACGTTTTCATATCACTCTTTATAGATTATTATTTAATGAAAAATATATGATATATATTAAATTTAATGTTTTAAATTCATCTTATATGTTTTATAGATAATATATATATATATAAATTCATTCTTTTCAAAAAGAAATAATTAATTTTCTAAAAATGTAGTTTTTCCACCTTTTGATGGTGAACCCTTTTTAAATAAATTTTTTTTCATGTTTATATTTTCCATCCAAAAAAATAAGAATCTTTTTTTAAATAAGGAAATAAAAATTTACTTTTGTTAATTTTTTGGTATTTTTCTGATAAAGTTCATTTTTTAAATGAATAGTGAAAAAAATTTGTTTCACGTCATGACTGTCTTCTTCATCTGTGTTATTTATATGAGTTTAGTATCTTTTTAATTTTGTTTGAAGTATAATTGGATAATATTTTTACCATTCTATCAAATTTTTTTCATTGGAAGGAATTTATCATTTTATTTAGACATTAACACTTGTTACTCTGTTGATAGTTATTTTTTCCTAAAAGTATGCTTTTTTGTTTTTATAGTGAAAATTAATTTTTAATTAATTTATGCAACTTATATGTTATAAATTTTTATAATTTTAATCCATATTTGTGATTAGGTGGTCCAAATATTATAAATTCATAACTTCTATATTTATAAATTATGACTAATAACAGCAGTAAATATTTTATTTACCATGGTTACATGGTAAATATGGTAAATAAGGATATAAAATAATATTATAATAATATTAAATTATAATAAAACGTGTCATAAACCTTTTTATGATACATTGTCGGCCTAGGGAATAATTGGGTCGATTTTGGGACCCCATGGATCCACTTGTAAATGAAAATTACATTTCATAAAAACAATTTAAATCTAAGGAAAATGATACAAAAACATATATATTTTAGTAAAACGTTATATTGGGAAATAAAATTAATATTTTATAATATAAATAGTCCATAGAAAAAGTAAAATATATACTACTTTATGATATTTTATTTATAATTTTAAGATTTTAAATAAATAAATTTAATTATGACACAGTGGTGATTTAGTGATTGCTTCATTGATAAAGGATTCAAATAAATAGTATTATAAATTTTAAAATAATTGTAATTTGGTCATTTTGATATCATCCTCGAATATTTTAGATTCTCTTTTCATGTTATATTTCATTAATGAAGTGGTTTCGAATAAATCATGTTTATATGGATTTTTAAAATGTCATGATATGATTAGTTTCAAAATTGGCATGATTCACATTTTAAAATATAAAATATGTTATTAAATATTATAAAAATACAAAAAATATAATAATAGAAAAAATCGTTATCATAAGTCTAAAATTTTAATATTGACTCTTTATGTGGATATTTTTCATGTTTTGGTGTCTGTTTTGATTCTCAATGTGTTAACTTAATGATAAAATGGTAAATGTAAAAAAAAGTGTTAAATAAAAATGTTAAGGATTACAAAGATATCTAAAACATATAAAATTATAAATTGATGATTTTATTTTGAACAAATGGTCTTATTATCTTCAAATTTAATGATTCCTGAAATGTTTGAAATTGAAAATCATTTTATATCAAAATAATACTTTCAAACTTTCCTAAAAATCCCCTCCTCCCTCTTATGAATGGCCACCACCTCTATTCCTTACTCAGACTGGTCAATCCCCATTGGCTCATCCAACCTCTACCAAAAAAATGTCCAGAATACCTCTCTTACACACATATTCCTTAACTTAGTCAGAAGAAAATACAAGAAAACATTTGGATTGAAACCAAAGATAGTTACCTGATTTAAATGTAACATCTTCTCTCAAGTTCTTTTCTTTTATTTCCTTTCTCCACTCACTATGATATTCTTATTATTTATTTACATAAAAACACCAGTATCCTCAATATAGTATTTTTTTGTTATGATATGTATTCAAAATAAACTTACCCAAAAATCCATGTAATGGGAATAGAACATGCTCTTTTTGTGGACGTCGAACTATTGCCTCATGAAATGATGATTGTTCAATCTTATCCTACAACCTATTATGTTATCCTTTATAATGAAAATGTATTTATATGATATATATTATAAATATATTGATATTATTCTTCTATAATTTTTATTTATAACATACTTTTATTCTTTTATTGTTGTATAAATATGATAATTTCATTTGAGGAAGTGCAGACTACCGCCCCCTCGAAGTGATATGACTCTTTCATGCTACACATGTAACATATAAAGCATGGAATTAAAAAAAATTATATAACATGTATATAATAGGCATTATAATGTAATTATAATATACATATGTATAATTTAGTTTTATTTCCATTAAATAGGAAAAATAAATTAATGTAGTGTTCATGCGTACGTACGACTTACCGTCTCCATGAGCAATACATTTTATTTCCTATATCCAAATGTTATGTATAATTATAAATAAATAAATACTGGATATATATGATATCTAAATCATGATTATAATTCTGGGGATAATATAATTTTTATAAAATAGGCAATTTATAATTAAAACCAGTTAGTTTTTTACTCATGTTCCATACATCTACAATATTTCTGATATGAACTAAAATAATTAACTATTTGTTATAGAAAGGTAATACGTGATATAAATCTAATAATAAAACTCAAAAGGGATTTAGGAAAGTAATGACTGAAAATTATTATTAATTTTATTTTAAAATCAATTTTAATAGAGAAGTGATAAACCCCAAGCCCATAAAAACAACCAAATAAAACAGCACCAAAGGACCCCAAGTAAAATACCAGTCATGACTCTCCCAAGCAACTCATCACTAAAAGGCCTCCACCAAAGCATGGTGACTCAACAAACTATCTTGTGAAAAGATGCATGGGTATTGAACCGAAGGACATGCCACAACCTCTCATTCTTCCCCTCCTAGTGCCATGAAGAAGTGACGACCTCATGCTCTGAACCTCATCTAAAGAGGAACCATGTTACATGCTGGAATCAAAACACCCAAATTCACCTAGAGACACAGAAACTGAAAATAAATTCCACATTTACAAACACATCAAAGAAGAGTGATAAATCAAGAATTATCCAGAAAAGGGTAAAGAAGAATCATTGAAAATCAACTTAATTCTTCCAGAGTCTGTATCCCTAGTCAACTTATAGTATTTAGCGGTTACCTGAGTGTGTGGATCTGGCCTTATCAGGTCTTCAAAATCAGAGTTACTTTATTCCAGACCTGAATGTACTCCTCGATCCTGATCATCAACTAATTAAATACCCCATCCAGGATCGTGTCCTGTTGGTCAGCCCAAAAATATTGTTCCTCATTTATATTCACTTCAATATCATGGACCATCATCATGGCCGCTTCCTCTTCCGAGGCATTGAAATATACCCCATCCTTTGTCACCTCATCAACCGAAATCAAAATAAATTCCAATGATAGTTCAGGCTAACCAAGTTGTTTTGGATTACACCTAACCTCGCTTTCCATATTCTCATTAATTTTCTTTTTATCTAACAGTGTCTTAATAGGATGTGGAAAGGAAGAGTAGTTCTACCTACACATCCTCCTCCGATGACTCATATAGCTCCTTGGACTGGACTCCACTATAGATAAACACATACTCACTTCAATGGGATCCTCTACACTATCTCCCTTTATACAATCTGGGTCTTCTTGGTCAGTGTTCAGACATTTCATATTGAGGCCCTCAAAGCTCTTCAATCAGATTTATTCTCCTTCAACTAGATTAGATGATTCATCTCTAGATCCAACATCACCATTTCCTTCAATAATATTTCTCAAGATGAATGGGGTCTGAAATGAAGTGTATGAACCCCTTGTAATTTTATAAGGACTCACGATATCCTATCACAGCCGATTGAACACATCAAGTACCTCCGGATGGTGTTCCACAACTTTCTTCCCCACACCATAAGCCACACAAGCCTTAGTACTCCATTCTCGTGCCTCATTGATGGGATGTTTCTCCACACCTAGAAATAATGACATATCTTTCCCTCCTCTATTGACTCATCCTATTTTCAAACTTCTCGTTCTATCCTCCCCACCAGTTTCATTAGTCTTCCCATGAATGGATTCCACCATCCCTGGATGATATGGGACCTCCCAATAACTAACCTCGAACTACTTTCCTAATCCCCTACCCACCTTCGATACAGGGTCCCAACTACAGACCTATGAGGAATGTCATATCCATCAACATGAAGATCAATAGTCCATAAAGTTCTCATAAACCACATTCTTCTTGCATCTGTAATCCTCTCCAATCATGATCCAAACACAATCAAAGGGAACTCTAGGCACATCGAGCTCGACACAGACATGATGATTAACTGGGAGACAAACAGACTCTGTGCAGCTATCCAAACATAAATTCTTATCGATATGATTGTCGAACATTTTTAGAATAGTGGAGTTTTTGAAATTTAATGGAAAATTATGCAAACAACCCCAAATTGGAGTGGAAGGAAATTCACGTTTCATGCAGAATTTGAACGACCATCAGAATAGAAAACACTAAAGACCATTGTAGCATCGAGGGGCCCTCGACCAGGTTCTGATGAGGACATCCTATGATGCGAATTCGATCATAATATGGTGGTTGTAAAGAAAGCCAACTATTACCATATCTTTTAGATCCTAGGAGTCAAAGACGAATTGGTCGAAGGAGTCAATTGAAGGCATTCGCTGCTTAAACTGCGCCACTAAGGTGAGCTTTAAAAGTTTGGAAGATTCCATAAACTCTTCTGTAGAGATACGGATGTTTGAAAAAACATCGATGATCTCGGGTACATTAGGGAATTATTATGCCTTCGGGAATGAAGGTAGCAGGTTGGGATTCGAAAAGGGTCGTAACATCAAAGAACCCTCCCCCATCGGGAGGTGAGGGATCTGCCGGACTGCCACCATCTTCACCAAGAGAAAACAATTTCCTAGGGTTCCAGAGATCCCCCATCAAATGGTGGGTTTTCAATTATTTTAATAATCAAGTAGAAATAATCGTACATCTATTATTTAGTATATTAAAGAACAAACGAGTCTGGTCAGACACGAGGTAAGGGAATTCCTCTCAATCTCCTTCCATTTATGTATTTTCTTATTATATACACCTCTTTATTTTATATGGTGTATAATAAACCCCTTTTACTTTTGTTTTTATTCAATGGTAATCATTTTTTATGAAGAGTTTTAATAAATTCCAAAAGTATTATTGTTAATGTATGTGGTGACAATGACCTCCCTATTTTCGTAATTGTTATTTGGCTTCCACTATAATCTTTAATGTTTTTAAAAGGAAAAATGAAACCCCTAATTCTGTTTCTGGGTGTTTTGGAATAAAAAATGGTTTTTGAAATGGATTTAGTATTTCAATATCTTAAAATGATTTCTTATTATTGGAAATGAAATGTTATTAGTGAAATGTTGATATTTTAAAAAAATTATGTGTGATGATTATATAATTGTACTTGGAAAACTGATTGGTTGTTACTTGATAAACCAAATTTCGGGTTGTTCCATGATAAACCACGGATGGGTGGTTTTATTATAACCTCCAATGAATTGGGTGTGGAATTAAATCGTATGGCTATTATATTTAGTTATATGTGTGGATGTCAAACATAGGGTTATTATAATTAATTATGTTTATTTCTCACGTTAACATAATATGTTATAAGTTGTTCTCTATGGTATTTATGCAAATTTTTTCTACAAAAGGGGAATGAAATGAGCTTATATTTAGTGAAGTGTTATTTCTATTTCTTTAAGGAGAAATTTATAAGTATAGGATTATATATACATGGTTTACATGTTGTTTTGAAAACTAAAATCTTTCCTTCTTTGTGTATACCTTACTGAGCTTTTTATGCTCATCCAATGTTTTTGAAATGTTTTTCACAGGGCATAAGGTGGAATAGGGTCAAGGATAGGATCAAGGAAAAGTTATGTTGTTTAAAACATGGAACTATGGAAGTTTTGTTTTTTTAAGAGATTTTATTTTATGAAAAATGGATACTGAGTTGAAGTGTCTACATGTAATATTCATGATGTTTTCTATTTGTTATGAATTAATTATATATAGCTCTATACCTGAAACGAACTTCAATGTGAATTATTAACATAATTCAATATTATGTAATATTTATGGCTTTGGAATTATAGTTGGTATCAGAGGTCAGTTTAGATAACTTTATAGTTTAGGTTTTTATTCAAGCATAAGTGACATAGCAATAATTGTTATTATATTAGAAGGAATCATAATTATTTTAGATAAATTGAATGAGTTTAAGATAACATGAATAAGTATATAAATGTGTGTACCCTCCACATAAGATAATATATGATGATTTTACTAATATACTCACACGGGCTATTTTTGTTTTAGTGAATGGAAAGATCTAGTATGAACAAATGTAACAATGGATGAAAAGAAAACTGTAATAGTTTTCTAAATAAGAAACCGAATGAAATGAGAGCTCCAATGAGAACCCTTGTGATTATTCTCAATCAACTATCTAGATTCATGATCTATCACATTAACCTTTGTGATTTTTCTAATCCATCGTATATGAGAGAAACGAATCCTAATGGATGTTCAGGAAATCATCATAGAGGTATTTACATTACAAAACCTATGTTTCAAGGATGTGGAAAGAAACACCTTGGAAAAATTCCTCAAATGAAAGGAAATATTATAAATATGTGGTAATGATGGTCATAAAGAAAGATTAATCCATGTAAAAATGAAGCATTCAATTAACTCTAGGAAAGGGAAAGAAGTTCTTTTTGAGGGATCAATTGAATGTTTTAAAGGTGGTGAGCATGGTAATTATAAAAATAGATGACCAATTAAAATGGTTCATGAATCATATTAGTAGGACCATACAAATATTTTTTTCTTAATTCTTAATCCAATTCCAAATGAATATAATGAAATTGAAAATGACATATGAAAGGTATAGATTATTTCATAGCTCATTTTTGAAATTACTAAAATCATATGACATTATGCATGCTATTTTTATAGGAAATAATTATAAAATAAAAAGTTGAAAAAATATGAATAATGGATCCCGGAAAATATTTGATGGTTAAGATGTCTAGTAATTGAAGAGTTATGTTAGATATATGGATGATGATATGTTCAAATATACAAATGAAAGGATTATATAGGATGTCTATTTCTAGTATGTGCAACTGTAATGTTGGGTATGTGAGATTTTTATTATTGGAAGAATTATCCTTTCTTTTTCCGACATAATTGATAAAATTTGGGGTTCATGTGATATTTTTTTGAGGTAATTATGGGCCAATAGTTTTTGGGAGGAAAAATGAAAGGTATTAGATAACCATTGAGTATAAAATAGGTTATATTTATTTTTGAGGAAATTATCATATTTTTTATAATTTTGTAATAATGCTATGGTTTTTATAAATGACAACCCAAGTGATGGGTGAAAACTCATTGCATCTATTAAGGCCATGGGAAGCGAACCCTCAACCGAAGGGCGACAAAGGCACATCACCTACCTCTAGCTTATGTGAGGTCCCTAGTTATTATGACATATTATTATCAGTAAAATAAATTTATTGATCAAGAATCAGTTTATTTGTGATCTTATCATTTATCAAATGAGTATCCTTAGTATAGGAAAATGATTTAGTGATTATGTGATAAATGTTATTTTGACGACGTTTTCTATTTTGGGAACACTAAATGCCTAATGAAAATAGAATACTATATGAATTCTTTTGAGGAATAATAGTTGAATTTTATTCTTTAAGAATATATTGACTTATAGAGATTTAGTTATTTATCAAAATGATTAACCTATCATAGGGAATATGTGATTTTTTAATTAATTTTATATATGAGACTTTAAGAGTAGTCAATTTTACTTAGAGATAAATGTTATGATTTTCCAGGGATGATTAAGTGATCAAATTATTCTAAGATTTTGGTTTCAATATAAATTTGGATTATTTTTAACAATTTAATGTGTAATTGTTTATTGAGTGGTATTTATTTGAGATTTGGGTATTTTTTGTATAATTTTGGAGATTCAGAGTAGTATTTATTTATATAAAATATTATCCTTTTGTGAATTTTATAATATTTTAGTAACCATTTTGGTTTTTTTAATTTATAAAGACATGGGAAGTATGTGGTTAATCTTTTCTAGATCATGTAATTATCTAGAAGATGATTATAGAACATTATGTGTGACCAAGTCATCTTGAATACTCACCATTTGGGGGAAGGATGAGTTTTTTCTAGAAAAATATTAAATATGAAATGTTATTTGAAAAGTAAGTATATTTTCTTATGATTTTAGTCTAATTAGAAATAGAATTAATCAAATATATAAAAATTTTTATTATGAAATGAAATTATATTGTTGCTTTTATCTTATTACTTTTACCTAACCCCAAATTTTTTGTATTGTGGTGGGTATGTTTTCATGATCATGTTCTCTATCACTCTATATTAATCAATGAGTGTTAGTTTCTCTTCCATATCCATGTTTTTCTATATGGAATCATAGTATGTGTTATCTGAGGTAACCTTTATAATTCTACTTATTTCTTTTAAATTGATAGTTTTATTGACTCTTTTTTCGATGTGGGGCATTCGATGATGTTTCCAATCCTAGTTTTAAAATTACTAGGATGAAATTTATAAAAGGGGAATGATGTAACGACACAATTTTTTTATAAAATAATATGTTTTTATTTATATTAATACTTACACTAGTAGAAATACGGGTTTTAACGTCGTTGTAATAACATAGGTTTTTTAAAAACCAACGTGAATAGTATGTGCGGGATATTTATGGCGTCAATTTTTTGTAAAATCGGCACCAAAAACAATTATCCCATGATATTTCGTGTCGGTTTTCAGGAAACCGATGTAGAAATTTTTTAAAAAAATGTTTTGGCGTTGGTTTTAAAGAAAACTGATGCCGATAATAATAATAAACCTATTTTCCGCGTCAGTTTTGAGGAAAACTGACGCGGAAAATAATTATAACAAATTTCGGCATCAGTTTTGAGGAAAAGCCATGGGAAAAATAAATTAAAAAAAATTTGACGTCGGTTTTAAGGAAAACCGATGTCGAAAATAAAAAAATAAAAAACAAATTCAATGGTTTCTTGGAAAACCGATGCCATAAGATATCTTTTTAGTGTCAGTTATTTTAAAAACCGACACCAAATTTTTTTTTTAAATTTTCGGCATCGGTTTTCACTAAAAACGAGGTGAAATGTCATTTAAAATTATTTGAGGACTGAAACCCTCATTTTGTTCGATTGTCGAAATCTAGTTCTGTGGCGTCGCTTTGGACTCCCGACGACCTTCGAACTTGATTTGCGATCTTGGACGACCATTGTTGAAGGGTTTGTGCCATTTTCATGGTTTTAGGTATGCATTCTTCCTTTTTATCTCTTGTTTCATCTCCCATTGTTTATTTCGTCTTCAAGAACCCTATTTTGTGCAATTTTCAGTACTGGTCGATTTTAGTTGTAGTTTATCATTATTTTGGGTTTTTATTATGATTGTTGATATAGATTTTATAGTGTTTGTTTTTCTAAGTCATTATACCGAGCACAGTTTGTATTTATTATCTCCATTCGGGTTGAACATCAAATTTTTTGTTTTTATTATCATTAATTATGTTTAAAATGATGTTTCGTTACATTATGAAGTACTATATTTTTAATTCCATTTCCATTTTACTTAATTCTTCTTCAAAAAAATAATTCTATTGTTTTATTTATTAATGAACTTAGTTTGGTTTGGTTGTAGTTTGTATTGTTATTTTGTATCTATATTTATCATTTAGGTCATGGTGTGTTATCTGGGATTAACATGTGAATATTTTTCTCATCACTGACATTGAATTATATGTGATTGAAGTTATAAAATTACATTAAACCCATTTTGATTGATATTTTACATTTTAAAACAACCAATTATATTTTTTACTTTCAATAAATAATTGAGATTTATTAATAATTAACTACCCATGTCTGTGGCTTACATTTCACACAACCATTTATCTATTCTTTGTTGGTTTATTTTTTTTTTCTATACATTGTATGAATGTATTTTTTAGCTAATGGTTTTTTGTCTTCCAACATTGTTGACATTATAAGGACTCAAATAAAAGAAACATTGATTCCTTTGACTACATATCTAGCACATTAAAATTGATATTTAATTAATCATATAATTAAATATGAAAATGATAACAACAGTAAATTTTTAATTTTTGTAAGATCTATTTAAATGGATTTAGTAGAATCTATTATGTATTCTATAGGATGTGCATTCTCTATAATAGTGTAACCACTATATTGACTCTTTGCTACATGGTTGCCTCTATGGTAGCTCGATTGGCTATAGCTTGTATCCTTGTTGATCATTCTCTCCCAGGAAAATTACCTCATCCCGACCCTCCTCCCTAATCCCACCTCTTCACCTATCTATACTCTCCACCTCACCAACTCTCCACCTCTCCCTCCTAATACCTTTCGGGCCTATCCGCTACATACCCACCTCCCACTGGGACTCTACCTTCCCCCTACCAACCTTTAACTCAACATTCATGTTTCTGCCTTCATTCCCATTGCCACTTTCATTTCCATAATTGACTTTATTACTGTGTTCCCTTCAGATCTACCTCCTAAATTCTCATTCTCATTTTTTCTGCAATGTCGATCCATCCTCTCGAATAACATCATCTGCATCACTGAACCCTATAATGGGTTCATCCTCTATCTATAACTGCTACTATATTCACCGTCATATTAATCTTGATACATGTATTTGTTAGTACATAAGTATAGATCATATGAAAAAATCTTCAATAATTTATACATATTTCCATGTACTCCCACATTTCACTTATTGCATCCTTTAAATTAATATACTCTTCAATATTTTTGACACATGCAACATCGAAATATTTCAACTATGTAAAATGAACTAATAAATTTTAAAAGAATTATATTATAATTAAATTATAATATCATTATAACACACATGTATATAATTTGAAAATAAACTGTTTACTCTATTTGTAAATGTGTTTTATATCTGATGTCTTTTATCTGATTATCAGTTGTTTTTATTAAATATGTATTTGTTTACAATTTATCTGATAGATATTTAACTATTTATATGTTTTAATATATTCATCAGTTATATTGTGATATCAGGTATTAATGGATAGTAATTGGATTTATTTACCAAGAACCACTAGTGAATATAAAAAGGGAGTCGATAATTTTTTGGAATTTTCTAACAACATCTTCAAAATATTTATTTTATTTTATGTCCATATGTGAAGTATGTAAAAATGAGAAGTTAAACTCCATAGAAATCAAGGATCAACTCATTTATTTTGGTTTTAGCCTTAATTATACACGTTGGATCTTGCATGGTGAATGAACTGAAAATTGAACATCCAATGTTGATGACGATATTCAGAACGAGGCAGAGGATCGTATTGAAAAATTAATTAATGATTTAGGTGTTGAAACCGTCGAAAAAACACCAACTGTTGAACGATTGTATGGAGATTCTGAGAAACCATTATTCCCATGTTGCAGTAAATATACAGTGTTATCAGCAGTTTTGAGATTAGTTTAATTAAAAGAAAAAAATGGGTGGAGTGATAAAAAATTTTCCAGTTTACTTGAGCTTATAAAAGAGCTACTTTCAGAAGCCAATGGGATTCCATATTCCAATTATGAGGCGAAGAAAATATTATGCCTAATGGGATTGGGGTATAGAAAGATACATGGTTGATCCAATTATTGTGTACTGTATAGGAAAGAAAATGAGCATTTATCAAGTTTTTCTACATGTGGGACATCATGATAAAATATGGATGAGAAAGTCAACTCAGATTCACTCTCTGGCGATGTCATGTAACAATATGGAAAATCAATTTTTTACTTTCCAATGATATCATCCAATATTTTTTTCATACAATTCTGATAATTCAATTATGATTTATTTTTAAGCACCATAATCAAAAATCCAGCTAAAGCAATTTGGTACGTTCCAATAATTCCTCCTTTGAAGCATCTATTTGCAAATTCAATTGGTGCAAAAAGGTTAAGATGAAATTCAGATGAGCGCATCTCTGTTGGTAACTTACGTCAACCTACCGATTCACCACATTGGAAGAGTTTTGATAAAAAATTTGATGATTTTGGAAGTGAAGTTACAAATCTCACAATAGGATTGTGTACTGATGGAATGAATCCATTTCAGAGCCTCAGTAGCCAACAAATAGTTCATGGCCTATTTTGTTGGTACTTTACAACTTTTCCCCATATCTATGTATGAAGAAAAAATATTTTATGATTATCTTGATGATTTCTGGACCAAAACAACCATGAAATGATATTGATGTGTATCATACACCATTGATTGGTGATTTGAAACTGGTATGGGAGGAAGGTGTTAAAGTTTTCGATGCATACAAGAAAGAGTATTTTCTTTTGCGTGATATGATAATGTTCACTATAAATGACTTTCCTGCATATAGAAACTTATATGGATATAGTGTTAAGGGACATAAAGCATGTCCAATTTCTGAAGAACAAACTTCATATTATCAATTTCAAAATGGAAGAAAGATAGTGTACATGGGACATCGAAGAATTTTGCTAATTGATCATCCTTATCGTAGATTGAATAAAGCATTTAACAGTTTACAAGAATACAACCTCCCCCCTCGACCATGGTCAGCTAAAGAATATTATGACAGAGTGAAGGATATCAATTCGACATTTGGAAAGAGAAAAAGTTCTAGATTAAAAAAAATCTGGAAGAATCAGTATATTTTTTTCAAATTACCTTTTTGGAGATTCTTAGAGATAAAACATTACATTGATGTTATGAATGTTGAGAAAAACATATGTGATATTTTTATTGGAACATTTTTAGACATAAAAGGAAGGAAAAAAGATGTATTACATGCTAGATTGGACTTGATATTAATGAGAATACGTTTGGAGTAATCTCCCTCTATGAAAGAAAACAGAACATATTTACCTTCAGCTTCTCACACATTATTCAAGATTGAAAAGATGAATTTTTTTTTCAGTGACTTCATGGTATTAAAGTACCCAACGGTTTTTCTTCAAATGTGAATAATTTTGTGTCATTGAAGGATTTTAAATTAATAGGTATGAAATCTCATGATTTCCATGTGTTGATGAAACAAATTCTACCAGTAGAAGTGTATAGTATATTACTGAAAGCTGTCATAAAGACAGTCATCAGGTTATGTAATTTCATTAAATCCATTTGTAGTAAAGTCATTGATCCAAATTTGTTAGATTTTTTGGAGAATTAAGAAACTCTTATTCTTTTTCAACTTGAAATGTATTTCCAATCCACATTTTTTGATATAATGGTTTATCTATTGATTCATTTGGGGTGTGAGATAATAATATGTGGGCCTGTTTATTTAAGATGGATGTATCCTTTTGAAAGATATATGAATATTTTGGAAGGATATGTTAAAAATATTTTTCGAACATAGGCCTCTATTGTTCAAAAATATGTATCAAAATAGGTGATTGAGTTCTGTACTGATTATTTGAATGAGGTGGAGCATATTGGTCTCCCTGTATCTCGACATATGACAGTTGATAGAGATGGTAGAGGGGTTAGAGTATTAATGGTAAAGTTCATTCCATATGATGAAGTGATGCCATCACATTTATACATTTTGAACAACACAGATGAGGTTCGACCATATATATCCTCACATATTGCTGAATTAAAGATACAATATCAGAAAAGAAATGAAAAGTGGTTGGTGATTGTGAATTATAAGACATTTGATTCATGGTTTAAAGAGAAAGTCATCCCAGGTATATCTATATCAGAAACATTGAAGTTGTTAGCAGGGGGACCATCTCTTAATGTGATAACTTGGTCTGGTTTTGATATCAATGGCTACACATTTTACACAAAAAACCAGTATGACAAGAGTACCGTTCATAATAGTGGTGTGACGGTATTCGCTGAAGTAGTGCATTTTTCGAGTGCCAAACATAAAAACCCAATTTCTGCATCAATGTCATATTTTGGAGTTATTGAAGACATATGGGAAATTGATTATATTAAATTTTGCGTCACTGTTTTTAAGTGTAATTGGGTTGATAGTAATACTGGCGTGAAACAAGATGAATATGGGTTTAAACTGGTTGATTTGAAAATATTTAATCACAATGAAGAACCATCTATCATGTCAACACATGAAAAACAATTATTTTATGTCATTGATCCATCGAATGATCAGTGGTCAGTTGTTTTTCAAGAGAAAAGATACCATTTGGGTGATGATGATGATTTTGATGATGCTAGTTATTTACATGAGCCTTATTCATCTATTACGCAATTTCCAGATGATTATAATGAAAATAAGACAGAAATAGTGCATGCAGTACGTACTGATCATGATGAAGGCATGTGGCAAAACACTAAATTAGTCTCCTAATTATTCTGGTAAATATTTATATTTTGTGTCTATTTTTAAAACATACAAATGCATGCCTATATTTTTACATATTTATTTTTTTCTTCCTTGTTTCTAACTATTCAGTTTTCTAATGATATGCAGGTACACAAAATATAATTACACTTTCTAGTAGCAATGTTAGATACAGATATAGAGGAGCAGTTACCGAGGTATATCTATTTTGACATATTATTAAATATTCACTATTATACTTATTTAATGAAACAAAACTGTTAATTTACAAAACAAAAATTGCAGGACTACTGATGCCACCTCGGCAGAGGAGACTTCTCCAGTCACTACTCAAAAATAAAGTTCTCAAGATGGTAAACGTGGTATTACATGTTTACCAAAACTATCACTTGCTCGTGATGATAAAAACTTACACATCCATTTTGATGATAATAATAATGCAGTTGGCCCAAATGCAGTTCAGTTTGTTAGTTAAATAGCGATGCAGAGCCATTGCAGGATTAGTATTTTACATCCGGATTGGAAGTCAGTGGACATGACATCGAACCAACGGCTTTGGGAGGCCTTGACGGTAAAATATCTTACATTATTTATTTTATCTAATTATTTGAATATTTTATATTTTAAATTACATATTTAATTTATTCAATTACAGATGAAATTCAATTTTGAGGAAACCAAAGAAATTAAGAAAAGACATCTCTCTTTAGCGGCGGTTTGATGGAGAGATTTTAAAAAAAA
This sequence comes from Viscum album, assembly GCA_963277665.1. Classification (NCBI taxonomy): domain Eukaryota; kingdom Viridiplantae; phylum Streptophyta; class Magnoliopsida; order Santalales; family Viscaceae; genus Viscum; species Viscum album. The sequence goes on from OY728119.1 coordinate 653,077,534, forward strand.
CTGACAAAAAATTATGTTTTTGGAAAGTGATGGTTTGAATGCCCATGTCATAAGTATCAATATATCGATGAAGACACATGGAAGCAATTTGTTGATAGTAATAAAGAAGAGAAATTTCAGGTATGGTAATTGTTTTATATTTTAAAATTTATGCAATATTTTTCTTATTAATTAGTTGTTTATTTTTATATAATAGGCCTCCAAAAGATCACATCAAGTGATCCAGTTGAAAAAAGTATACCCTCATAATTTATCACATGGAGGGTATTCGTATTTGGAGCAGAAAATGATTGAAGAAAAAATTGAAGCATTAAGAGTTCGATCAAGTAGTGGTTTAGAAGAGGTCCAGTTTGGTCCTCCATATCCTCCCACTCGCCATGAGAAATTGAAACAAGCAAGAAGAAGAAAAAATAAAAAATGTCTTACAGGGGAAGATCATCAAGTGGCTGATAAAATTGTATGTAAATATTATTTATTTGTTAACAATTTTTATATTTTATAACTTATAAACACTTATATAACCTTTATATTTTTCATTTCAGGATGGACATCAGGAGAAAGAGACACATGGCTCTTTTATCCCTGAGGGTAGGATGGACATCCTAGCCACTGCTTTGGGAAAGGTAGAACACCCCGACCGTGTTACAGATTATCAGGCAGGTGTTTGTATTCAGAAGGTTTTTGGTAAGAGTATGAAATCAAAGGACCCAGAAATAGAATCCCTAAAATAAGAGTTGAAAGCTATGAAACAGTCTATGGGTGATCAAATTCAAGAACCAGTGCAGAAGTTTTATTAGAACACATGCCAAGACAATCATAGTATGTGTAGCCTTCCCAGATATATTATTTATTTTTCATCAATTTTTCTTTTTTATAAATTATAATCACTAATTAATATTTTCATTTTTCGGCCTTCCCATTTTGCTCACCCGGACTACCCTGCCTCATCTTCTTACCATGTCCCATCTACGCAGCCTTCCGAGGTATATTATTTATTTGTCATAAATTTTTCTATTTTATAAATTATAAACACTAATATAAGTTTTTCATTTATCAGCATTATCAACCTACTCAACCGGACTACCCTGCCCCATCTTCTTACCATGCCTCGTCTGCACAACCTTTCGAGTTATATTATTATATTTTAATCAATTTTTCTATTTTATAAATTTTAAACACTAATATTAATTTTTCATTTTTCATCCTTCTCAGCCTCCTCACCCGGCCTACCCTGCCCCATCTGCTTACACTTCCCCACCTACTAACTTTGAGCCTCCACCTTCTCCTTCGGATCAAGCCTTATATTGTGAGTTGTTTGTGGGAGATCCTCATGTACACATTGTATCATTAGGATAGGTGGATTTGTTGGGGGACTCAGTACATCATCAGCCTGTCCAGATGGGTCAGGTTAGAGATTCAGTACTTGTTATTATAGATCCTACTACTCTACAACCATTTCCTGTTGTGCAGATCACCAGTGTTGGGGAATGTACGGGCCATTTTTTTACTTTAGACAACTTCCCTTCTTCGTTATATTTAACATGAGGTATGTGTTTTTCTTAAATATTAATTACAAATTATTAGATATTACTTATAATGTTTTCTAACATTTAACTTATATAGGAATATCTGAAAGCAAAATAAACTGCACAAATTCAACAAAATGTTCAGGAAAAATTGTTTGTAGATACTTCTGGTTTCAGTTATGGGTTAAAAAGATTATCTGATTCCTCTTCTTCCTTGAATTTTATCTACGAGTTTCGGATGACGCTCGATATATGTGGAAGAAATTATGGATTGAAATTAATGAAAGAAGATATCATGAATTTAGTTAATTCTTAAGAGATCGCGTAGAGTGTGGTGTAGTTGTTTATCATGTATGTAAATTGATGTTTGAATTTCTATTTCTTTAATAAAAGATTGTTATGTCATTGACTAACTATATTTTATTTTTAAATTAGGTATCTACACAAGCTCCTTTTAATAAAGGAAACAACATATATTTACAGCTTTATAGATCCAGAGTATATATCCTTGGAATCCAAACATGTGAATAATCAAGAAAGGGTTGAAATATATATACGAGAGATTAACACAAAAAGACATTCAGTGATGGTTTTTTCCATTTCCTGATAATTAATAACAACAACATTTTTATGAACTAATTATCATTATAATTTCATTAATTGTGAACTTTTTTTATTGTAGGGGGAAATGGATGTTAGGTGTATTTTTCCCAAGTGAATGCACCTTATATTGGTTTCTCTCTTTATTAAGAGGAGTGTGTAAACCATTTCTCACCTTATTAAACAGGTAATTTTTTTTAATTTTTTTAATCTCATTATGATTAATTCTCATTATTTACATAATATTATTAGTTCATATTTAAAAAAATGCAGATCATAGAAACATTTTAACAAGGAATACATGTCAGAAAAGAAACCAAAGGAAATAAATATATTTGGAAGTACATGTAATTAGTTTTTATATTTATGTTATATATTGTTTTTTATAATTAAATTTTTTATAACTACAGTGTCATCGTCAAAATGGACATGTTGAATGTGGTTATTGTGTTCTACGATTCATGTACGAGATAATCACAACTGGGCAAACTACTGATTTTCATAAGGTTAGTTGTATTCATTTTTTATATATTTTTTCCCATATTATTATATTTTTTAATTTCATATGATTTAATATTATTGTAGGCATTCAATGATTCACAGCCATATTCCGAATCTGATATGACCCATATTCAATCTACTTTTGTGAACTATTTGTTATGTCTGATTAAGATTTGAGGTATGTATATTCTAATATTTATAAATAATAATACATATGGGTACAAAAACTTAAAAATTTTAATATATTATGTGTTAGAACCTACTAATAATCAAATGAATGCTTCAATAATAACCAACAATGAGCATGCCGTAAATGCTAGAGTCGTGGGACTTGAAAATGTCACAAAATTTCTTGAAGTCATTGATTGCAGGTACGTGTATTTTAATTTTACATTAGATAATTTTTTGATTAACTAGATATAAGAATTGAAGTTATACGAGGCATTGGATGATAAATATTGTTTAACTGTTTTTGTATATTTTGTTATTTTTACAGGGGTTCTGAATTTTTTGGGAAGTGTAATTGGAAATATTTTATAAAAAAATAATTTTATTTATGGCATCGGTTATTTAAATAACGGACGCCGAAATATTAAAAAAATTAACTTCTGCGTCGGTTTTATGTAAAACGGACGCGGAAAGAGGGTTTGACCGGGGCTTCGACATCGGTATTAGATTTAACCGATGCTGAAGGCCAGGTCCACCCAGCTTTTGGCGTCGGTTATTGAAAAAACCGATGCTGAATATTCTGTCGAAAATTATTTTCTATGCTGGTTTTATGTAAAAACAATGCCGAAACACTTACCAAAATAGTTTTTGGCTTCGATTTTTGAAAAACTGCCGCCAAAAACTATATTTTTTACGTCGCCTTTATAGACCCCGGTTTAAAACCGACGTCAAAAATTAAAAAACCCGACGTTAAAATATGTTTTTCGACTACTGTTATGAATAAGATATTTATTTTATGTTTAAGGGGACACTTTTTTTGATATCATAGTATACACACAATAACTAGCTTCTCTGAAATATTACTTTGCACACAACATTGAGTTATACTGAAAAATTATACAATAACAATATAACTATCTTAAATGGTAGTTAATGAATAGAAATTTGAATTGAGGTAATGAATAATTTACACTTTATTTTGAAATTTGTATCACACATATTTTAATTATAATGGATCGATTACAAAATTTATTAGAAATAGAAATAAAATAATTTGAATATAATGGATGCGTTTTTATGAAAACCTCTTTAAAAGTGAATAATTGTGTTTTTATATCACTCTTTGTAGATCATTATTTAATGAAAATTATATTACATATATACAATGTAATTTTTTAAATTCAAGTTATATGTTTTCTAGAGATTATATATTAATAAATTCATTCTTTTCAGATAAAAGAAGTATTGTTTCAAAAAATGCAGTTTTTACGCCTTCTGATGGCGAACCTTTTTTAAATATAGTTTTTGAAATTTTATATATTCCATTTGACTATTGAAACTTATTATTTAAAATATGGATATCAAAATTCATTTTGGGATTTTTTTTGTTACTTTTCTAATAATGTTCATTTTTATTGAATAGTGAAAAATGCGGCATTTTATGTTAAAACTATCTTTTCATCAAACTTATTTATATGTTTATAATATCTTTTTAATTTGATTTAAAGTTTAATTGGAATGTATTTTTACCATTTAACATGATTCTGGTCATTGTAATTAATTTCACTTTTTAATTAGATTTAAACCATTGCAAATCTTTTGATAGTTAGTATTTCATAAAAACAAGCTTTTTGGTTTTGACAACGGGAATTGATTTTAAATTAATATCAGCAAAATCTATGCTTTTTATTTTGAGAAATGGATAACTTATTTTTAATCAGAAGTTTTAAATTTTGTAAATTGGCATCTTTTATTTTCAGATATTATGAATAGTAAATTCAGTAAATATTTTATTTACCATGGTTAGAGGGTAAATCTGGTAAATATGGCTTCAAAATAATATTATAATAATAATAAATTACCCTAAAACATGTCCCAACCCAATTTAATGATTCATTTAGGAGCATGGGAATACATTGGTCCATTTTATGACCCCATGGATCAACTTTTAAGTGAAAATTACATTTAATAAAAATTATTTTTCTGTTAAGGAAAAAGTAAACATAATCATATATCTTTTCATTAAAAAATCATATTTGGTTATATCAGTGACCATTAAGAATATAAATAGTAATTTGAAATATAAAAGGATTTCCTACATCATGGTATTTTATGTATAGTTTTTAAGCATTAAATAATTAAATATAATTATGACATAATGGTGATGCAGTTATTGCAACAGTAATAAAGGATTCAAATAAATGATATTATAAAAGTTAAAATAAATGTAACATGGTCAATTTGATATCCAAAAACATTTCTGTATGATATTTACATTTAATATTTTTATTAATGAAGTTTTTTAGAATCATTCAAGTTGTTATGGATTCCAAAAAATTCATGATATGAATTTTGTCAAAATTAACGTAATTCATATTTTTAAAATATAAAATATATTATTTTATATTATAAAGTAAAAAAAAATATTTGATTCATCCAAATATATTTCATAAGTCTAAAATTTTATTGTTGAATCTTTAATTGGATATTTTTCATGTTTTGGTAACTATTTTGGTTATCAAAGTGTTAAATTCTTGATAAAATGGTAAGAGTAAAAGAGGGTTAAATTAAACATATATGGACTAAAAAATATCCAAAATCTGTCCAATTTTTATTGAATGATTTTATATAGAACAATAGTCATGTTATCTTCCATTTTAATGAGTTTTGAAAATTTTGAGACCGAAATTCGTATTATAATAAAATAATACTTTCAAACATTACACAAGATTCCCTCCTCTCACTTATAAAATTCCACCACCAATAAACCATACTAAAACCTCTCAAGCCTGCTTGGACCATCCAAAAAATATCCAAAAAAGCTCCTAAAATATCTATCTTTTACTGAAAATCCATAACATTGTCATAAGACAATTTAATAAAGCCTTTTGGTTCAATCCAAATGGTGTTACCCGATTTAAAGGTAACGTCTTTTCACAAATTATATTCTTTTATTTTCCTCCTCCACTATGTATGATATTCTTATTCTTTGATTACATAAAAACTCATTTATTTTCAATATACTTGTTTGTATTTATGATAATGATTCGAATTCCACTTACAAAAACCTCTATCTAATGGGTATAGAACATGTTTTTTCTGTGGACAATGGACTACTACCTCATGAAACAATGAGTGTTAAATCTTCTCCTACCATCAATTTTGGTAGAAATTTTGATTGAAGTTCATTTATATAATATATTTTATAGCTATATTTTATTTATTATTATTTAATTCTTATTTATAAAATAACTTTATTCTTTTCATGTTGTATTAATATGATAATTTCATTTGAGGATATGCGGACTACCGCCCCCTCAATGTGATATTACTCGTTTATGCTATACGTGGAACGTATAAAGGATGGAATTAATTAACATTTGTAAAATATATAAAATTGATATTATTATGAAAGTATAATATACCTATGTTTCATTTTTTCTTCTTCCATTAAATATGATAAAGAAATTAAGTAGTGTTCATTCATACGTATGGCTTACCGTCTCTATGAATAGTGCATTTCATTTCTTACCCAAAAAGAATAGCCAGAGGAAAAAACTCTGACCATTTATCAAAAAACTGAAAAATTTAGTACACAAGAACCACATGCCAATCAAAACCACTACAACACATCAAAACTAACCCCATCACCATCTCCATGATAAAAAGCATCTTCTGTAGTCACTGATTCCCACTCTAAGCTATCATAGTGCTTCCAAACATTGGAATACTTCCTTCTAAGGTTCAACCGCCCCAAAGAAAGAAAGTCAATACTAATTTTTCTAGAGACTGGTCTTCCTTCTTTACAGACAGAGGATCTAGTTGGCATTGGATTCCACAGATTGTATTATTGCTTCCTCGACCATCTTCATGGAGAGACTTGCATCTAATCTTGATTTCTATATAAAATCTTCTTCGCTCCCCGAACAGCATCACTGTATGAGGGTCTGACTGAGCCCGCATTTTCCTTTTCACTATCATACACATCCCCTTATCTCCTTGGGACCCGCATATACTGATAGTTCTTTTGACGTCTTTGCTGAATCTGGTAACTCGTGTCAATCATGTCGATACAATGTGGTTCGACCAACACCTTATGACCTGCACAAGACACATTTCCCACTTCCTCATGCACTACATCATCATCCTGTGCTGCACATTACCCATTATCCACTTCTCCAATCACATCATCCTCATTCTGATCCTGCATGATGGCATCCACACTCTCAGTCTCCATGTCTTGAAAGCGGTTCCTCGTGGACACCAAGTGCATCACACCATCATCCTCAAAAACAACTTCACAGACTCTTGGCTCCCCCACAGGTAGACTAACACCACATTCCACCACTGAAACAGAAAGTCTTCTATACTTAGCTTCCATCGAAGACCCCTGCTTCCCATTGCTCATAATTTCATTGCCACACTCCTTCATCATAGAAGCAGCTCCCGCATGTGAGCCACAAAATTTCTAGCGGCGATAAAGAGGAGACATGACATCATTATTTACCCCTGGATCTTCTTGCCTCTCCCCTAAAGCCACCAGTGTGCTTGCTACCATGAAATTAGCAGCATCATTTTTGTCTACAACTCCCTTGGAAAAATTCCCACGTTGCATGTCCTACATGAGTCTATTTAGAACCACAGACACTAGAGGATTTGCATATTCAACTGGCTTTGCCAGAACAGATGCATCTTGGGGACCATGTACAGATTCATTGCCTACCCGATCATCAACAGCAGAATTCCTCCTCCTATCAACGGGTTTTCATATCCTTTTCTCTAGGCTTGGAGACCTCCTGCTGGCAAGTCGATCATAGAACTTATCATCTAAATTCCCCATCCTATTTTAGATAATGCCGTAATAAATCCACGATTCGTAAACCACGACCTGCTTCCATCTGAATTCCTAACCCACCGAAATCCAAACCCATTCAACCAGAGGTCTCAAGATATCCACCTCAACACACATGCGGGGATTGACTGGGTGACTCACATTGGTTGTTCGAGCATCAGAGCACAAGAATTGACCAACATGTTCCCAAGAAAGCGTATAATCACTGGAATTTGGAAAGGTAATGGTAAATAAGGGAAACATAGCCAAATAAGGATGGAGGCTGGATCAAAACCCATACAGAGATCGAACATCCATCGAAGGAGAAAAAATTTTCACTTGTTGCATTGCTTGGGTGCATTAGCCCATGCCCGAATCAGGTCATCCTCTGTGGCAAAGCATATCATAAAATGTAAGCTATCAAAAAGGCTGATGCCCACACGATCTTGCATGTCCCATTTCCCAAAATCAAATTAATCGAAATCATCAACTGATGGTGTTTGAAAATTGAATCTAGACACCAGAGTAAACTCTAGAATACTTGTCGCTTCAAAGAAATCTTACACCAAGATCAGCAGATGAGGATTACCATGACTGATATCCGACACCTTTGGACTCACTGCTATCACAAGAAACTCTAGGAGATAAAGAGGATTGGAGAAAGGTATAAAGGGGGTTCCCGACCTCATTGATAGGACATCCTACACTTTCCATCCTTCAGTAGGGGGGGGGGGGGTAAATCATCGTAAAAAATCTTCAGGGATCGGCTATGCTATCTAAACATTAATATCAGTCTGTATATAATGATATTTGAACCAAATAGACAATTTATAATCATTACTAGTTCATTTTTTGACTCATGTTCGAAACATCGACAATCTACCCGATATGGACTGAAATAATTAACTAATTTTTATAGAAACGTAATAAGTGATATTAAAGGAATAATAAAATTGTTAAATCGTCTAAATAAAGTATAAATTAACTTATTTTTATTATTCAGGAAATTAAAGAATGAATATGTCATGTCAGATATGAGGTAAGGTACTTCGTCTCAGTCTCCTTTAATTGAGGCTTATTTTGGTAATATATAGCTCATATTATATTATTTAAAATAATCCCCATTGACATCAATTTTCCCTGAAATGTAAATTTTTTTCTACACAATGATTTACTAAACAACAAAAAGAGTTTTTTAATCTATGAAGTTATAATGACCTCCCTGCCTCCATAATCATTATTTGGCTTTTGGTATAATCTATAATGTTTTTAAAAGGATAAATGAAACCCCCTTTTCCATTTTTGGGAGTTTTTGTGTTGAAAATGGGTTTTTAAATGGATAGAGTATTTCAATATATTCAAATAATTTCTTCTAATTTCAAATAAAATGTAATTAGTGAAATGTTAATATTTTCAATATTTGTTATGTGAAGATTATATAATAGCACATAGACAATTGACGGCTGATTACATGATAAACTAAAAGACGAGTGGTTCTGTGATTAACCAAGGAAGGGCGGTTACTTTATAACATTCAATGCATTGGCTATGAAAGTCAGTTGTATAGCTATTCTATTTAGTGATTTGTGTGGAAATCGATCGTATGGTTATTACCTTTAATTATGTTTATGTACCATGTTACCTTTTATGATCTATGTTGTTTTCTATTAGATTTATGGTAATATTTTGGTTATTAAATGGGGTTTCCTTGAAATTATATTCAGTGAAGTTTTTTTTAACTTCTTTATGGTGAAAATTATTACTTTTTTATTAATTATGCATTGTTTACATGTTATTTTGAAATCTAACATCTTTCATTTTTTTGTATCCCGAACTAGTCATTTTAGGATCATCCAAATTTTTTGGAATTTTTTTCACAACATATATGGTGGAAGATGGTCAACAATGGGATCATTTAAAAGTCATTCTATTTAAAACATGGATCTAAACATGTATTTTTCTTTTAAGAGTCCTTATTTTATGAAAGAATAGATTTCAAGTACAAGTGTATACATGTAGTATTCAAGATGTTTTTTATATGTTATGAACCAATTCTATAAAGCTATATACCTAAAAATATCATCAATGTGAATTATTAAATTATTTCATGATTATGCAATGTTTATGTCTGGGGCCTTAAATATAGTCTTCCCCACAGTCATTTTACATATTATTGAGAAATAATGAAAATAAATCAATATAATATGAATTTAATCATGAAGTATAAATAAAGTAAACGAATTAACTATTGATAGAGTAAGACACTAGGGAATGGGAAGTATAAAATGTCATTTAATTCCAATATTCAATAATAAAAATAGTAAAATAATAATTATTATGAAATCCTCTAATTTCTGTCATCTAATATTGAAAAATGATGAATTTATATATAATTTGAACAATTATATTCTTAGTTGATAATTAATTCAATTAACTTGAGGTAAGTCCTTTTGGGGTGTGGGTAGAAAAATGTGTTGCCCAAAAAAATTATTCAGGAAGAATATTTTTCAGTTCGAATAATTACAAAATTGAAAATATGGAAATGATAGAAATTAAATATTGTAATAATATAGACAGTACATTCTTTAGGACTCCATAGATATAAAAAACATAAAGTACATTACCAATGAATATGGGGAATTCTAGGGAACGTACTTCATCAATATTTGAATACAACAATAAAATTTTGTTGGTGGAGTTTAATGAAACATGTAACTATATATATAGGATTACTAAAAAGAAAATATTTAGTTAACAACTATGATTGAATGGTTAAAATGAAAAATAATATAAAAAAATTTATAGGCAGATTAAATATTAGAATAAACTTTAATATATAGAAATGATCATTTATGGAATATCTAATTTAGTGAAATATAATTTCGATATAATTGATAAACTAAAAATAGTTAAAGAGTTGTGAAATAATGTTGATCATTATGAGTGAATAATAACATATGTAAAAGAATAAAGATTTTATATTAGATGAGGTTTGAAAAATAAGGAAATATGGTTCTTTGGGAATAAATATAGAAGGTGGAACCCTATCCACTTGTGTAATAGTTCATAAAAAAAGGAAAATCAATTTGCGGGAATGATAGAAATGAATAAAAATATGTATATTATATTAAAAAATCAATTAATCACCACCCAAAAGTGGCTGGTTTTGGTAATTCTATAATGAGCCAAAAATAAATAAGACGAAAAAGAAAGGAAAAATGAAAATTCACCCTAAATCTGAAATAAATACTATGTAATGATATTTAATACATAATAAGTGCACTCCAAATCAAAATGGGATATTAATGATCAAATTTTATAAAGGAATTGGGAATTTGGGTCAATCTTAATTATGGTACATCGTAATAAATGATGGTACGCATGATTGAATTATACAAACACATTATAGTATTCACCAATGTAATAACTTTAAAAATTGAATGATCACTAAAAATGCATAATTGTTAAATTATAAAATGATAAAAATGTTATTTGAGTTTTTTGTTATTTATTTTTTAAAAGAAAAAAATCATCCAAATCGACGAATTAAAATGGTATTTTATTTTATCAATCAATTAAACCTGTACAATGGAATATAATTTTTTTCTCCCAATAATATTAGGTTTTCAAATGCATTTACATGTACTAAATATTGAAAAAATTATTATTTTGATGAAAATACAGAATATAAAAATTGAGAAAGGTATATAATTTCAAAACATACAGTACAAGGATTTTCCATAATAAAATTATATAATGAACCATGTGTTAGTAATGATAAAACCTCAAAAAAATGCTTTTGTTGGGATGATTAATTATATAATAAACAAAACAACTCCAATAATGTTGATTGAGAAAATTATTTTAGGGAACTATGGAAATGTGGTAGTTTATAAATTGGTTAATATCATCAAGGAGCATTTTTTATTTTATCGTAAAAATAATACACCAAATAAGTTATTTCATGTCAGGGACTAAACATTTATTTACTTTAAATTATTTATAATTATGTTCATTTTTCACAAAAATGATATTAACCACATGTTATAATATTTTGGGGATAATGTAGTTTTTCCTGGATATTCATAAAAAAATTTAGAATAAAAAATATAAAATAAAAGTCTTTGTTAAATTATCAACTAAATGACATCATTTTTTTATATACTTATAAAAATTTAGAAACTAGTTATTAGGGTTTGAATCCAAATAATTATGAACATTCAATGGAATGTGATGGTGAAGTGAGTAGTATTGGGGGATAAAATGGAGATAAGGTAGAATAAGAATAGTAAATAAATTATGAATAAAACATAGTTGGTTTACTCACTTTGAAACTAGTAATATTATGGGATGAAATCACCATGTAAAAAATTATTTTTTATTTGATGATTCTTGTGAAAAAGGGAGGGTGAATACTATACATGAAAAAACTATTTTTACTTTAGTAGACCCAAAATCATTTGATGTGGGAACAAAGAGTGATTTTTTTCAAATAAATTCTTTAACATATTATCCATATTGTGAATAATTATACAATGTAAATGTATTCACTTTAAAAGAATAATAATTACTTTTATAATATCTGAGATTATATAATATATTTTTCTATAATATAAACATGATGTCCTCAACATATTGTGATACACACAACACCATTCTATGGATAATTTTATATTTTTCTAATATGAAATGAAATATATGATAACAAATATAAATTAAACATAATTTATAAAATCTGTTATAATAATTTCTACAAATATAATTCATAGCTAAAAAATATATGTTTTTTGACAAAGATTATTTTAATTTCATAATTTAAATAATTCTGTCAGTTAAGATGTAAATAAATTTTAAAATTACAATTTATAAAAGTAAAATTATTTCATAATCCATCATTACGTAATTATATTTAGGTGATGTTTTGAGCATTTTCAAAATCATTATATTTTTCAGTGAATAGTAAGAAATGATAATTTTATAAATAGAGTAATTTTATTATATCATTATTATATAATAATTACCTAAAATTATATGAAACATTTTTATCAATATAATATGTGTCTAAAGGGTAAAATAAATCAATTACGACTATTATGTTGCGTTTTGAAACCTATTCTAGTGTTTTTGGAACCAATATTATATTTTATTTTTATAAAAAAATTAGGTATTCATTTTACTTAAATTAACTATTTACAAGGATAAATTATGTTTTTAAATTATATAAAATCCATAATATAGTTAATTTTCATTTATAAAAAATTAAAATTTATGGAAACAAATTTTATCTATAGTTTTGATTTTAATTCTTTTTTATATATACAAAATACTTTTCTAAAAATTGGTTTCCATTATATATGGTGTACTTATATTAATGTAATCTCATCCACATATAGTAATTTAAAATTGTAAAATGTATTATATATTTTTAATCATCTTCATTATTATTATTTTTGATGTTTAACATATTTTTTGTCTATAATGAGTATTTACAATGGAACGAATCCAATCCCCAAAATAGGATTTAAAAGGGATAACAAGGGGAGAAAGTAATAGATTGGGTGTCAATTATAACTATATGTTTTATATAAATATATATATATATTATTTAATGAGTGGATAAAATAATTAACATGTCCTATATTTGATTCCATTTTCTTCCACATTCCAGTTAAAATGAAATAATATTACTTTAGTATGAAGTATATTTATCATATTTCCCCTCCCATGACATGTAAAAGGGAACCTACTCTTATTAATTTTGTAAACACACTATAAATTTATATCATCTAATATCTACATATATTACATAAAAATAATTATCTATATATTATTTTTCCCATAAATCCCACCGATGATCCATTATATTGTTTTTCAAATGTATTAGTCCCAGAAAGAGGTGTATCTTGTCACCGACCCTTTTAGTGTTTATTTCATTATAATTATTATAAAATGAATTATTAATACTATTAAAATTATTCTATATGTATATTAGATATTCTAATTAAATTTATGTTATTTTTATGATTATTTTTTATATCATTTCCTTACAATGTAAAATGAATGTGTCATTCCCGCCTATGTGTAGACTGCCACCTCAATGAAGCAATGTAATTCACTTATCATGACCACCTATTAATTATCTTTATATAAATTTAATTTTTGAAAATATATGATATTTATGAAATAATAATTATTCTTTAATGTAATATTTTATTTTACCTTCATTTCATTTCACTCATCAATGATTGAAAACAAATCTCTTGTGTATATGAACATTACAAACTCCATGATATGATGCAATGCATTATTCATCACGAAAATATAATTATGGTTATAAATGATTATATAATATGAAAATTTAGTATTATGAAATGATTAATATTATAGAGTAATGAATAATGTTAAGGGACTATACTTTTCAAAACGAAGAATGCATTGAAGACGGAACATTTAACACATTTATATTTGTTTTAATAAATAATTATTATTAAATTAGTGATTATAGATTATAATAACATGATATATATTATTATATGAGTTATAATATTTCTATGATAGTTATATAATATGTAAAAAGTCTGTATACATGAACATTGAGTGTGTACAATTACTATTTGGAATAAAAGTAAGTGATTATTTTCATGATATCCTTATTAACCACGATTCATTTAGTTATAATAAATGTTTTGGTAATTATTATTTTTTATAATATAACCGAATTATACTCTATCCTAATAAATTTATATCTGTGTTTTTATTTATTATTTTCATGTTCCCCCTATTTCATTATCAATTGTAAAGGTTATCTGTTTTTATGAAAATCCAAATGTATTTCCATTTTTTGTTAGGAGTCTTTCTCTTCTATATCCATACTCTTCAAATATCAATTGTGGATTTCTATAAATAAAATTAAATACTTAATAATGGTAATTGATGAAACGTAATAATATATTTAAAAATAAATAAAAATATTTATTAAAAACTTTCTCAATATCACTAATATCATTCTATTATCAAATTATAAAAAATAATGTATTTATGTTGTATGAATCAAAAATGTTTTCTTATTTTCTGTACAATTATTTATTATAAAGATTCAATTAAAATTTTATAATTTATTTATAAATAATATTGAGACCTTTTTTCTATTAATTAATTTCTAAAATGATACCAAATGAGAAATATATTTTTTTAGATAATAATTCTCAAGATTTTATAAAATTATTTCAAACCATGTCAACATACTTTAAAGGGTTTTATATTTACTATGGTTAAGATATTTTTATACCATACAGTTTGATAGAATATTCCCTTTCATTATCTATAGGAATCAGATCATGTGGTTGCTAATTATCAATAAAATTACTTATCTAGTGAATTCGAATTCATAATGTTTGTGTTCATTATTTGTGAAATAATAAAAACCTGGTTGATTTTTTATTATAACATTAATTTTTTTCCATTATATTATTGGGATTATTCATCTCTCTTAGGCATTGAATAGCCTAATTTCACTTTTTTGACACATGGAGTATCTCTTGATTCCCTTCAGAATGTTTTCATGATTCTTCTTCACATACATTTGACACATGGGTTATTTTTTTTCTTTACTCAGATGGACGTATATATTGATCTACATTATTTAAACTCATATTTCTTAATTTTATCTCTTTCCCCCTGAGATCACTAGGATTCATTAATCATTATCTTAGTAATAGATAAAAAAATAATATATCTTAATAGGTATAAAATTCTTGGGTGGAAAACAATTTTATACTCTAATTCAAAAATATAAATTGCTTTTATCTCTTAGTTTAGGTATTTATAACAAGTATCAATATATACTATAAAATCATTGGATTTTTTCCTCATATGATCTGATATACACATATTCCTTTTAAATCAATCCATGGAACTCGAACTCCATTTTAAGATGGTTTTCTGGGATAATATTTATTTAATAATAACTTATTTAGTTCATTATATTATTCGTAATTGATTTCCACTATAAAATTTCAATCATTGATTATTTTCAAACACTGATCATCTCCCCTTTAAGATGGTCAACGTCCAATATAACATTTTCTTGTTCTGAGAATAAGTGGATTTAGAATATATTATTCATTGATTTAATCCATTATTGTAAGATGAAGTTATCAGAATATAGACTAATTGTGGGGGTTCTTTATCATGTTATTGGCAGAACCACCAATTTCTCCTTCTAATGATATGGAATTTATTCCATCCAATTCAGGTTTTTATTCATAATATGAGTTCATTGAGTCATTACAACCATTATGATATTATCTCCCACTACTATATTGTTTGTAATACTATTTGGTTAATCATTACATTTCCTATCACATTGGTTTTTAGATATATTCCTCTTATTTGCGCTAATAAATAAATTAATATTATATTAGTTGTGATAATATATAAAATAATGGGAATATAAAAGGAATCATATGAATAGATATGGAATAAATTGTAAATGATGAATATATCCCAACAGATGAGTTATTAGGTGTCAATATAGGTTATCAGATTTAATTTTTTTATAATTGTTTCTAACATAATTATTTATTCAAATATTTTATAATGGTTTACAAAGAGTTAGTTAAATAAAAAAAGCATATCCCCGTTATTATCAAACAAGTTGTGTAGAGATACACCTTTATCAAACACTAGGTATAGTTCATGTTAGTTATCAATTATCACTATTAGTTTTGATTAACGCTGGTTATCTGCATTCATGATCCACCTGCTATGGTAGTATATAGAAAGGGGTGTAATTATTTATAAACTACTTTCTTTGTAAATTATATAATTTTTTTGATGTTTTCTTATAAATAATCATATACATTGGGTTTCCACAAAAGTATTCTAGTATCAATCCCCTATAATAACTACACCCTTTCTTCAATTCTTACAATTATTTCCCCTATACATTTATACATACTATGAAAATAATTTTAAGATAAATATAAAATGAAATAATCCTAAATATTGAGTGGTCTAGGGTCATTTTAAGACTAGGATCATAATACATCAAAATGAATAAAAAATAAAATAATTTTTTTGTCTACATAATTAACTCTAAATACCATTGAGCTCCTAAAAATATATAGGACAACCTATGAAATACAAAAATAAAAGGGGTGAGATATAAATACTAATAATAGAATAAGTATGATAATTAAGTAAGAGATATTATTAAATCGGATTGGATGATATCATACAAAATGAAAAGTTGATGAATAATATTATTTTTAGATGGAACTAAATATTATTGTACTATAAGAACATATAATCATAGGTATGACTTAGAAACATAAAACACGGCTGAAACATAAGCAATGTATAACCACTCAAACAACATTATATTGTTGTAGGTGTCCCATCAAGGATTATGTTTACTCCATAATATAATACATATCATATCATGAGACATAAAAATTATCCAATGCAATAAAAAATATCGTGGAAACCCCATCAAAACATATGAACCCATATGTGTTCCATATAAGGAAGTAAATGAATGAGAACAATTATCAGGATTACACATCAACAGAAATAAATTTCATAGACATGTATTATAGAATTACCAGAGGAAATATAAAAATAGTTTATATAAAATAGGGGATTAAAACATTCACAGACATTCACTAGTGAGAAATAATCATTGATCATTAAGAATTAATTTCATACAAAGTGAGTATCTTAAAATGTGTGAATATGTATCTTTTAGAAATGTATCAAATAAGTGGGATTTTATGGTAATTGGTAATTAGTATTTATAGAGGGGAAGGGAATATAAATTCCATAAAACCTAAAATAAATAATCTTTTTCCACAATAAAATCATAATTTTTTTAAAAATTTAATTCTTTAATATATTTTAAGAAATGGTATTTTAAATCTGTAAATAATTAGGGATCTTACATTTAATAAGGTTTTATTAGAGAACTATATTTAGAAGGGAACCCTAAAAGTAATTATCTCAAAATCATGGAAAAGTGATTAAAATTGAATATATATTATAGTGGTCATATATAAATAATATTGGAAAATAATAAAATAATATTAGAGTGAAGAAGTGGGAAAAGATAGAGAAATCATAACTTCTTGAAAATGATCTTTTATAGAGAAACAAATACCTAAATGTATATTCCAAAATCATTTTTCACATTAAATAACCTAATTAGTAATAAAATTAAACTCCTTAATTATTTATATTTTATTTACAATAATTATATTATGTTCATTTTAAACCATTTCATTGAGATATAATGTTCAATTATAGTGTTCTGAGGGTGTTTGTTTCTTGGTTCCCAGTTAAATCCCCTATAGATAATTATATAATCTCTTTCAAAATTTTAAAAAAACAAATTCTCAAACGTAATTATATTCATGTCCTTATATAAATTAAAATTTTAAGACATATATATATATTTTCCTTCATATAGATGATTCAATTAGTATAGATTTTTTCATTATATGGTCTGTTTATTTGGGTATCTTTACCCACAATCACAAAATAGATTACTTTTATTTAATAAAATTTAATGATATTAAATTATGAATCTGAAAAATATATAATATATATTGACATCTTTTTAAATCATTATTCATTAATTTAAATCTTAAATAGAGGTAGTAATATAGAATAAAAACTTATCATCCACAAACATAGTTATCCAAAAAATGGATGATGTTTTTATTCTCTGAATAAGAGGAGACAATAAGAAAATGAATAATAGATTTTATATTAAAAATTTACAATATATATAAAAATGGACTCAATATTCTCAGTTGGATTGAATTTTTTAAAAAAGATTATGTATAAGAAATTAAACGTCTTAGGTGATGGAATTACCTTCTACGTTCTATGTATCCTATTGGGTAACCACGTAATGCACATTATATTTAATTTTTGATGAGAATAATGTTTTATAGTGATGTAGGTTGAAAATTATGAGATATTAAATTACATTTTGGGTAATATTCTAGGCTAATAAGGTAGGAGTAAAAGTAATGATATTTATAGGAATGGTGAATATTATATTATTAAGTTTGTTATTTTGGAACAAAACTACCAATAATTGCGAATCCATTGAATATATATAGTAAATGGTGTATGTGAGATCAAAATACTGGTATTTTTCATCATATTATATACAATAAAACATATATTTTACAATTAATGATTAATATGTTATTTTGGAATTTTTCCATAATCAATAAAAATCCATCGATTTTTTAGAAACATCCAAAACCCACCAAACCAATTTTTTTGACATCTAGATTCTAAAAATAAAATCAATTATATGATAATAAATTTCCATATTTTATAAAGTTCATTTTCATTTAAATATATATATTTATAAAAAAAATATAAATTTTATTTCTATGATCATTTTTCAGACCCTTTTAATAATTAATAAATTCGTCATAAAATAATATTAACCTTATGACGAAACAAAATATTATTTTAATAAAAAATTTAATAAAATTAAAAAAAAAATTAATTCATTATATATTTTTATAAAAATAAGAAAAATATTTTTAAAAAAATATAAACAATTATTTTATAAATTTTAAAACATTTTTTATAAGATTCATTATATAAATATGACATATTATTTTTAGAATGAAAAAAACCTAATATTTCACGCTCGTATTGTTGAGGAAACTATTTTAATATCCAGATTACTACTCTTAATTTTAATATTAAAATTCTAATAGCTATATTACTATTCCAATGGTAACATTTCAATTCAAACGGTCAAATTTTGAACAATTATTTGGGATCCATAATTTATATTAATACCATATAATCCATTCATTAGGCATACACTTATATTTTTTCACAGTTTTATATATTTTCCTTTTCATGAAGAAAATTAAATTACTAATATTTTGTGTCATTTTTACAGTGTTTTTTACGTGCAAGATTATTCGGCTGGATCAAGCACATCTAAATGTTCACATTATTTTTATCCTCCAATCAACTGATTCCCCAATTATAATATTTTCAATTATAAAATATATATTAATTATTTTAATGTAATTTCACAATTAATATAATAAAATTATGTGTGGAATATCTTGTGGTATTTTTTAAATTATATAATAATATATTATTAAAATTGAAGCAATTATATATTCAATATAGAAATTACATTTATAAAATTATAACTATTTTGTGTGATAACCTTATAAATTCCATGAATTCCATTTCTATTAGAGAATAATATTCTCTTGAGAAAAATCAAAAAT
This sequence comes from Viscum album, assembly GCA_963277665.1. Taxonomy (NCBI): domain Eukaryota; kingdom Viridiplantae; phylum Streptophyta; class Magnoliopsida; order Santalales; family Viscaceae; genus Viscum; species Viscum album. Next base: position 653,097,438 of record OY728119.1, read on the forward strand.
ATATGTTAGTGGAGTAGTAAGGCTTCAGGGAGTACCGCTCTATGTCGTATCTCATTATTACAGGGGGACTACCACTAGGTTTTATAGAATTATTATCATTTTGTTAAGTTAAGATATGAGATCCAACACATCATAACGTCCACATATAGAAGTCCTTTATAAGAGGACCATTTAGACCCCATATATCATGATTAATGTATGCATAATAAATTTAAAATGTGGTTGGGATTGATTACTACCTCCAATTTGAAAATTTTATTAAAAATATATCTCAATTAATAATTAATATAACTAATTATGAGGTCATATATGTAATGGAGAAAAAAATCATATAGGTTGGGATTAAAATAGAGAATAAAAACTTTTAGGACATGAGGTAATAGAATAAATGGAGTAGGAGGTCAAATGAATTCATCAACACATCAGGGTATCTTATAATCAACCAAAATGCAATGTTAAAAATATTATGAACGAACTAGTGTTTGACGTTTTTGATAAGGTATTCTACGGAATATATATTTGGATGAATATTATGATATTCATAAAGATGGGTAATCTGACTCATATATATATCTTTCCACATGTGATTCTAGATCATATCAATATGGTAGCTTATGATATGGAACATACATAAAATATCTCCCTTGTTCATAATCTATTATGTGAATCACTTATAATGAAATAAATAATTTATCCTCCTCAAATAATAATCCCATAGGTTATGGTAAGGGATCAGGATCATTCTTAGGAGAAAAAATCATTGGAGAATCTTGATCGAAGGGATAATGTATTGAATATAAAGATCACTAAACTAGTAATGTTTTATTTCCAGAAAACATCAATATAATAAAATAATTTAGAAAAATGTGTATGTAATGGGGAATAGTTATGTAAATTATTCCTCTACATAGTAATTCAATTTTTATAGAAAAATTCCTAAAAGGGGGTATAAAGTAATTCGATGATATTTTTTATTATTTATTTATTTAAATTCAATTTGATCCATTTGAAAGATTGTTGTTAACACACAACTCATTACTAAAGTAAATTTCTTTATGTTAAAATAGAATATAAAATATATTATGATACAATTAAAACGAATATTTTGTAAAATATATTATATGATTTGATACTTTAATTAATCATATCTAAAGTGAAATGATTTATTTAAAAACATTATTTTTATATTATAACATATATGTTTTATTTAAAAATTAAATTTATAAAATTTATAATTTATAATAAAAAGTGAACGTAATTTATTAATATATCATGTAATTATTTTCTTAATGATAATTTTGTATATTTTCCTAAAATGATTCATTTCAATGTGAATAGTAAAAATGAAATTTTTTTAAAATGGTGCAATATTGATTACATCATTATGATATAATTATTAAATAAAAATATATTAAACTTTTGGCTCAACAAAATACGTTTTTATGGAGTAAAAAAATCCATTTAATTCTATTATGTTTAATTTGGAAACACATTCTTGACTTTTTATGACAAAAATTCTCATTATTTACTAAAAAAATTATTATATTCATATTTATATAATTATTTATTTTAATATTATATAAACTTTGTTAATTATTTTATACTAATAAATTTTTATTTTAAACCTAAAACTACAAAATTATATGTCAATAAATATTATATATATTATTGGTATAGATTCGTTTTTATACATAGAATTTTATTTTTGTAATAAAATTTAACAATTGGGATTTGTGTATATATATTAATTTTAATTTATTCCACAACTAGAAATTAAATCATTTAAAAATGATTCCATACTTTGAAATTTCCTAAAAATTAATAGATAATAATTTCAACTTAATTTTTATCCATAATAAATTGTTATCATGAAAAATAACTTATCAACATTATAAGGGTTAAAAGGGATAAGGAGGGACTTTCCATATAAAATAACTATTAAATTAAAAATTAATCATTTAAAATTTTAATTATTTGTGTTTATTTCAATATTATCTTATTCTATCTTCAAGCTATTATCAATTTCGTAGTAACTTTAATTGAAAATATCTTCATGATATTTTAAATATACTGATATTGACAAGGAATCCCTCCTCTAACTTTTAAATGAGAACATACTCTTTATACATCTCCCCACCACATTAACCGATTAATATGAACAATATCATCCCAAATTACATCAAAAAACATAATGTTTGAAGTAGCGGTTCTGATCATCCCAAAAATTCCATCCACAAATCATTACCGTTTTTTAATGAATGTTATCTAATGTAGTATAATATGTTCATAGAATCCCTTTTGATGATATTTTCTCCTTAATTATGGTAAATTTCAACCTTAAATATCTTATAAAATGTAATTTAAACTGATTGAATAAAAATTTGTTTTATAATTAATTTCAAACCAATTCACTATATCTTTTCCATCAATAGGAATATTAAATAGTTCTTTACAGACCATGTCTCATGGATGTCTATAAAGATTTATTTAATTATAAAATATGATATGTAATATATAACTATAATTATATAAAGATATATTTTTATTTTTATTCCTTTCGGGTAATCCTTACAAAATTAAATCATTACAGGTGTATACATGCAGACTACAAACATCACGAATTTATGTAATTTATTTTTCATTACTAACATTCATGGATGGATCTATAATTAAATATAATAAATAAATAAATAATTTATGAAATGATTATTATTTTTAATCAAAATCAAGGTGTAGTGGCTATAACCATCAAACAAAAACATGGATGGAAAATGGAAAAGTTAACACCAAAATGTTGATTTTAATGAAAAATTGTTAACAAATGGGTTATTATAAATTAAAATTAAATGATATATATATTATAAGAATCAATATAATTCTCAAATAGATTTATAATAATAATAATATTTTATATAGGATGTTATAATTTATATGAAAAAAATCATGATTAGAATCCGTTTTTCATATTTAAATTCCATTATTAATTAGGATTATTTATGCTTAAATATCCTTTGGGATAATTATATTAAATATATATTTTTGACCCCATATATTTTATTTCTTTATAGTATGTTTTTATAGTGTTATTTTCATGTTTTTCCCTCCATTTTAATCAAAATGAATGGTAATTAATTATCTAGTAAAACTGATAATGTTTCTCATTTTAGTCTTGAATATTTCTTTTCGATATCCATGTTGTTGAAAATTGTAAAATGAATTTTTTTCCTAGAATAAAAATATTTTATAATTATTTTTATCAAATAACGGTTACTTTATATTTTAAAAATATACGTGGAATCATTTTAAATATTTTCCAAGAGATTAAATTTTTACGTATAAAAAATGTAAAAAAATAATTTTTTTTGAATGATTATGGCTTGAACTATTTTTTCTAAATTCATTTAGATTATTCATTAAATAATTCCATTTACATTTTTTCATTCAGTTAATAAAATCATATTCCAAATTTTTGGATGTCTGTTTAGTATTTAAACATCAGAAAATAAAAAATACATTGTCTATTGAATTAAAATGCCTATTTCTAATGTTTTCTTATAAAAATATATTTCATTTATGTCATAGTACATTAAATAGTGTAATTATTTTCTTGGATTATGATATTATGATCATTGCAGCATTATATCTCTATATTTATTATGAATATGATGCATTAGTTTTATATTGATGAAACATATTTTGTTACCATGTTTAAATTTTACTTTGATGAAATGATGAATGTTTTTTATGAGCTTATTGAACACGTATTTATGGTTTTTATATTTTTTTGGATGGTAACAAAAATATATGGCCCTAGAGTATAATCATTATATCCGAATATCTTAGGAGATAATATGAAACGGAATTTAGAGTGACCATAAACTACTACTTGAGTATCTCCACAATAATAGTCTTAATATTGATCCTTCACTAAGGAAAACATTTTTAATAATGATGTGTGTGATAAAATATTTTTTATTATGATTAGGATAGGAAAAAATGGAAATTACTAATTAATGTTTTTTTTATAATCTTATAATGAATTATTTTTTTTATTATAAATCCTTATAAATTGACACGTGATATATGGTTTAAGAATTATTTGTTATGTTTTTCAAAACATTTGTATTATTCTCAAACAATTATGCCTTTATAATTCCGATTCATAATCATAGATAGTGATCTATCATATTCAAATTTACTAAGAAAATATGATCATAGGTTCTTACGGTTCTTATTCTATAGTTTATGATGAATTATTTTAATTATTTTATATCCAATAACGAAACTATTTTAGAGGAATATTACAAAAAAAATTGAAGATAGTTTTTGACAATTGTTTACTACACATCTATCATTGAATGGAAATAATATTTTATGGTTTTTGGAATATTTTATTGTAATATTTTGTAAATAAACATATACAAAGATAATACAAATGTGTATTTTTTCATTTAGTAATATTATCTTCAAAACCAAGTTATTTATCCAAAATAATCTTAAATAATATAGTATTATGATATGAAATAAATAATTTATAGTGTGGAGGGAGTAGAATTATTTTCAAGGAATTGTAGTGGATTAAATATTTTCACTATTATCATATTTGGAAATGATTCACATGTTCTATCTAAGTTAATTAAAATCCAATTAAAAATATACTAAATGGATAACAAGTATTTATTTCTCAATAGCTAAAAAATTATAGTTCTATATTGAAAAAATATATGGGTTTCTTGTGGATTACTCTGTGAACATGTGTTTTAGTGGAAGAAAGAATTTTTTTGGATAATAGAGGCATGGTGGTCCTATTATTCAAGGATAGCTAAATATATAATTATTCATGGTTTTTATTAAAGAGTAATTTATCACAATCTCTAAGTCATGAATTGGAATTACTGTTGAACAGTGGTTACAATATATTTCATGGAAATAAATTTTGAATTACTAGTAGAAATAAAATTGCATGTATTCATGGAACACATAATGTAAAATTTAAATATATCTATGATTAATTATCTATCAATTTTCCATTGTTCACTCGGGATTCATGAAAAATATTATTCATTTCTTTAACACTAAAAAAATTTCCAACTATAGATAAGAAAGTTTTTAATTGAATATTATACCCTAATTATAACCCAATTTGGACCGCTGATTAATTTTTCAAATTTTTATGCTGTAAATATGATAAATATCATGGAATACAGATAAATAATAAATTTTTTTATTTACCTAAATATAAAAAAACAGAAATTTTTTTCCACCACATGGAAAGTTTCATTATACTAATTCTCTCCCATGAAATCATATATGTGGAAAATGATATGAATTAATCTACATATAAATAACAATATAGACATTATTTTCCCACTATAATACATAATATTTATATCTTTCATGATACAATAATTTATATTGTGTAGATTTTACAGATCATATGATGATAAAACCTAGTTGTAGATGTTATATTATATTTTTTTTATTTCAAGGCCTTTTAAAAACAAATACTACATTTTATTTAGTGATGTAGAGGTTGCATTTTTTCTGGATACCCATGAATCTTCTCAATTAATATGGGTAAAAAATAAGTTAAATATATTTTAATTTTGGTAAAAGACACTATTTCTATTCATTTTGATAACCTGAGTAATATAAATATTATAAAAAATATATTTTATAATTCATGGGAAAATAAAATCAAGATAATGTATAAATTTTTAAATTGGATGTTTGTTAAATGGATGGTGATGTGTGAGTATGTGTGAACATAAGATCATATTTTGGACCTCATAACCAACTGCCTATCTAAATATTAATTTGAACAATATTATTTTAATTCTAGATTCCAAACAAATAACTCATCATATATGAGTTTTGCATGAGTCCTCTACCCCGAATTTGGTGGTCTATTTATAGTATGTTATTTTTTCACTCAATAAATAAAATAAATTACCATATTATTCTCTCTTATAATGATTTCAATCTGAAAATTTTTGGTTGAATGACAATATATGAGAAGATATTATATGTGAAATTATGGGAGGGTTAATCCACAAATGTGGTTTAAAGAAGTGAATTATGTTGTGATTCTTCTTCTTATAAAATATGTTGGGAAAATCCAATGATAATTTTGAGAAAGGGGGAGTACTTAATTATTTTATTTTGATGGTTATTTTTTTGGACAATTTTATGATCCTGAAATTATTGAAAATGATTCTATATGGTTAATTTGATATCACTCTTTTTTCTCAAAAGAGTAATAACTATTTTTCTCATACACTTGGTTATTTGTGAAATATTGATGCACTTTTTATAGGCTGGTGAGTATAGAAAGAGTTACTATTCAGTTCTATATATTTTAGTTGAATATATGTTAAATCAAGTATTTAAGGTGTTTGGATTTTTCAATAAAACAAAATTAATATATTACTAAAAAAATTGAATAGAGTTTTGGGATATGATTAATGAAAATACAAAAATATAAACACCCAATAGATCCTTTTAGGTCAATAAGTGGTCTCGAATTCTTCTAAAAGAAGACTAATATATATATTTTATAAGAAAATAGTATTTATGAGAGACCCATGGTTGTTCCAAGAAGATTCATTTCTAAAATTAACAAAGTAAAAAATAAAATGTATCCTATAAGATAGAAGGAGATTAATAACAATGTTTGATCACTGGCCACCCATGATACACCTTGAAAGATAACCTGATTGTGAAAATTTTAAAGTCTATTATGCATAATATGTTTAAGGGAAATAATTAATCTGAGGGTTTGATACCATAACCATCAATATAAAAAATATATTATGCTTGTGTTTTTTTATTTTTCATATAATGCAATTTTTATATGTTGGGAAACCATTATTTATAAGGATGTTTTGGGACATCGGTATGCTATAATAAAGATAGAAATTTTTATTTTGGAAGAATAATCATGGGTTATTCTTAATAATGATCAAGAAAACATACTAAGGTTCTCATTATATATCATTTCATATATAATTATTCATGTCATGAACGATGGTGCATAACCAAGAATATCAAAATGAGCTGTAATTTGGAAAAATTCCCACTTCAAATCGAATTTTGGGAAATTATGGCAATTCCAAAAAAGATTATACTATTTAATAAATTAAGTATTTGAATAATATTCTTAATTTTGAGAATATAATAGTCATCCCATGAAACAATCACAATAAATATTCATCATTTCTTATTATTTATAAGTACTTGTGTCCTAGTGCATATCTATGTCCTCGAAACCCATTATAATTTTTTTATTATTTATTATTGCACGAAGAAAATTAAATAATGAATAAAATTATAAAAAATAAATATTTAGGTATTTTATTAATGTTCTTCAATGATATTTCTCACACACCAATGAAATATGTTACATTGAAATAATTCTCAGGATGATTTTGGTGGATTCTTCTAATAGAGCCACATATTTTGAATAAGGTAGACATATTGTGTGTAGTCTGATAATTAATCTATATTCATAAGTCCATGTTGATATTCTACGAGAATAAAAAATTATATAGTTTTTTTAAATTCCCAACATGTTTTTGACTAAACCTCTCAACATAAAGAATATTATGGCAGCATTAATATGATTTTAACCATATATGGTGAGATGATTTTATGATATAGACAATAATTATTTTAAAATCTGTAGCTAAAATATGTTTGGTTTAAATAGACAACATTATATTATAAATAAATATGAAGATTTATATATTATAAAAACACTAATAAAATCATCTTATAAATTATGGTAAGATATATAATCACAGAGGAATATAAGATAAAAATGAGAAATGAGAATGAATTATAAACTATGTAAAGGAAAATATATTCAAATATGAATGAGGGACATGATAGTTGATCTAATAAATTATATATACTATGATCATTGGAAAGTAATATCATTAGATGGCATGTAAATTTATTCAAAAAAATGAATATGAATCCATGCTATACACAAGTATAGGTTTAATTGATCTTCTGGTTTGTGGAATAACTATAGATCACTAATAGGTTAGTGAGTTACTTGGGTGATTGATAGAAAAATATATTTTCTTCAATGTGAGATAGGTAAATATGGGTATTAATTGATATGAAATAAAATTACAAAAACCTGTTCACTTACAATCTATTTATATTGACCTATTTTAATTTTTTTTCCTTTGGATTAGATTTGTTTTGGTGAACACAGTGTGATCGTTGTGTCCCTAGTGGTTTCTTCATTATTATTCTGTAATTTATGTAATGTATATAGCATTCTTTATTATAGTGTAATAATATCACTAGATAGGTTCACGAAAAATGACATACACAAATTACCCCCCCCCCCCCTTCATTTTTTTTATTTATATATTACTTTACCAAAACTGGATTTATATATTAGGTTTATTAATTTTATTTCACATTGGTCTAGGTAAAATCTATAAATTAATTATATGTGTCAACATCTACAAACCCATAAATCTTTTTTGAGAAAAATTCTATATTTATAATAGATATGTAGACGAAATTAATTATTATAATAATTTTGGTTATGGAGTGATGGAGATGGGTAATTCATCTTACAAACCTATTAAGAAAATGTGATTGACTATTATTCAATTGAGTTTTAGAAACAATAATATTACCCAAAAAAGCAATTGATGTTGATTAAAATTCACAAGATATTTTCTCTTCTTCAATTCACCTGTCTAAGACCTATGAGGTCCATATATATATAGGCACATCCACATCCATGTATATTTCCATTAGTACACTTTTATGTATCTTTATCCATTGAGATGTATATTTTCTCAAATGATTGATCATATATATATTTATTATCATTGGTGATGTGTATTTCTTATAATAATATATGATAGATGGGGATTTTTATTTACAGTACTGATTAAATGATAGGTGGAGACCTGTATTTCCACCCCCATGTCATGAATGTTTCACCAAGGGTGAACTATTGAGACAGATATCTCATAGAAGGTGTATCATATGTTTATAAATATTCATAATTATGGATTGTTATTTAATAATCATGATGGTGAAATAAATGAATATTTTATATGTTTGGATCATGATTATGATTATATCTAATGATTATGTTGAGAGACATTTTCTAATAAATATTTTATTTTCTATTGAATAATGTAGACGGTATATATTATGGGGTTGTCTGAATAATTTGAATGACTGGACTTTCAATTTTTATACTCACCTCTCAACATTGACATTAAATTATTAACCTTCATTCCATATATAATATCAAATATAGGTGATATTTTAAAATGGATCATGGACATGGATAGTTGATATTGATAACTAGTCGAGTAATGAGGTCAATATGATTTCCACCTTTATGTTTTTATATTTTGGAAAAAATCTGGTGGGGGAATAATGAATATTCGTGATGATTTAATTTATATCAATTTTATTTATATAATTGATATTTCTTATATTTATGATTTATATACATATTTTTTATTTATGATTTATGATTCTCTTGGAGGATTATGATTTGTGAACTTGTGGCCCTAATTTGATATATATTATAATATATATTTTTACAAAATATTTGAAATTTTATGTCCAACCTTATTTTCAATATATATTTATTGAATTTAAATAATTTTTAATTTAAATTTATAATATTAATATATATAGATGAACTTTGTAATTATTTTTTCAAGTGGTTTATATGATTATTTAGTTTATCATCTCCTAATATTATAATCATATTATTTTTTTGGAATACTAAATAAGATATAATTTTTAAAAACTTATTATTAATTCTTACACTAGATATAAAATTTTCACATCTAAATGTTTTTTTATTAATTATATATTATGTATTAAAATATTATTTTTTGTTTGAAAACATCATGAAAAATGACATATTCCCATTTTTCTAGGGCTTTTCAAAATATTTATTTACTCATAAAATTTAATAAGGATATTCTAAATATGACTTTATGTTTATTTACATGAATTAATTTTTGTTTCATAAGAAATTTTCAATTATTGAGTTTAAAACCACATGATGTAATATTCAACCCATCGTACAAATTCTATCATCATGGTACCCATGTCGCGTTTAGAAAACTCACAAAATGGTAATCACTAAATATATTTGTACTGGTATCTACATGGATGGGTAATTGTAAAATGATCTAGGGTTTTACTATATAAATATCATAGTATGGGTTGTGTTAATATATCATTGTTGATATGAACCTAATTACTTGTACCCATCATCATAAAATCAATATATAAAGGTAGATTCTTGATCCTTTAAGGGTATACTTGTGGTTTGAATGCCAGTATAAGGGTTATAACACATCTCAGAAACTCACTGAACGATGATAAATAACTTATTTAATTTTTTCAAGTCAGTAAATTCTAGGATATTCCATGGTCATAAATGGTTTAAAATATCCATAAACGGGTTAAAACATGATTTTCAAAGGTGACGACAATGTGATATTGTAGATTAAATGACTTGTGATAAGGTAAACAAGAGTTTATGATGTTAATATAAGCCCATAAAAATGTGGTTGAGATACTATCTAAGGGATCATTGGGACCTCAAATAAGAAATATTAATGTGAAAATTTATATTAATTGAACAGTGGGATCACTAATTACATGAACTAACCAAGGAAACCCCATTATCAGTGAACCTATATGAGCATGTGATGTAACATAAAAGAAACCTAAATATCTAATTTCTAATGGTAAAAATTATGGGTATCAAAAAATAGTACATGTAAATGATTCTTCTAGATAAACAAATAATATTCATATAATTCATCCCAGAATCCAATCATAGAAAAACATTACATCAACGCTCCATTTTTTGAATAATAATGACATACAAGAACTAGATCAATCCAATTAGTGAAGAAAAATATTTCAAAATTAAACTGATTATAAATAAAATAAAAAATATCATGATCGAATAATATATTTTTGATTCATAACTATATATAACAAAAAGGAGCACAAACCAAACTTCAAGATACCCAACATGATCATCATGTAACCTCTGGGGTCACTATCCTTTCATGACACTATCATGATAAAAAAAAATCAACAACATAAACCTAAAACTTAAAAACAATTTATTTCTATCTATGATGAGTAGTACATGTTGGGTGGGAGAATACACATCTTAGTATGTATGAAACATAGTTTTAGTTTCCCATGTTTCACAAAACATGCTGAAAACAAAAGTATTAATGTATAGATAAAATATATACATTTATAAATATGGAGAAATAACCATGATATTTCCTTAAGTCCAATGCCTTAATACTAAAACATTTTCTGAGATAAAAAATTTACATTTCCTAAAAAAAAATTAATTATAAACCATGTTTTATAAATTCTTATTTTTTAAGGTAACATAAATCTCAGTCACCATAAAGTCAATGTTGAAAAGGAATTAACACATCAAATGAAAACTATTTTCATAAAATAAATAATATAATATAATAATGTATCAATATTAATATCATAAAACAACCATAATGTTATATAACATACATGTAGTAGGATGTTGTAAGCTATAAAATAGTGAAATAATTATAATCATGGGAAATCCATAAACATCATATGAAGTGACCTTATGTATACTCTATTGGGAATTAGTTTAAGAATGATTGGTGAATTTCCTAGGTATTTATCCATCCATATTATCTAAATTAGCCAACCTAGTGGCACATCCACCTACAATATTTAATATTATAGGCGATATACTAAGTCACATCTGAACTACATAGAGAGGTTTATCATCTATTTCAAGATGATAAGGCTACTATGATAGTAATAATTGGTTTGGGTGAGTTAGTATTTTCTAAAATCATCTCAATAATTATTCAGCATAGTCCAATAAAAATTATCATATCCCCCTTCCCAACATAAATCATTATTAAACCCCTCCATAAAATAGAGGCTATCTATGGTGGTTTATATTATTATTTATTTCATTTCACGGTGGGAATTTTACCTTATCATTTGAATTAAATAACAGGTTTATATAGAATTATCTTCTTCATTTATTATATTATAAAATATAATGGTATAATACATTCATTTTCTCAATTGAAAAATACTCCTTTAAATATTTCGTAAAATAAATCATATAAATCATATTTTGAATATATTTTTTGAATCCATGAAAAAAATTGAGGACAATGGTTAAATGGTATGATTTATATTAAATTCACAAATATATTGACATGTAGACATACATATATTTATATATATTAACATATCAACCAAACATATATACACACACACTCATAAAAATGGAAAATAATCAAATGTTGAAACATAGTTCAAATAATTCTTCATGAACATTGGAATTTATAAAAAATAATAGTAAAACAACAAATGCTTCCATAGCTCAAAAAATGTATACTTTAATAATATTAAGAAAGTTACATTATTTTATTAAATATTAATCCTCACATAAACACCACCACCCTTTATAATTTACCTTATTTTTTTGGAACACTATAAAAAGATATCAATTCCAATAAAAGGGTTAAAAATTTTAATTCATCAATCAACCATTTTTATAAATTATTTTCAAGAAGTAAAATTCAAAAGAAAATTTAAAACTCCACATTAAAATATTATTCAAAATTTATGCATAAAAATATCTAGTAATTCCATTATATTCCTTGAAAACATGGTGAAAGGAATCACATAACTCAATGGGGGTATGTATGATGAAGGACATCTAATATGGGACAAATCATAGCCAAGAACAAATCTGAAAACCAAAAATAAAATGAAACAATATATATAATACAAACTTCACCCAAGTATATTTCTAATGTGACTCTATGTAAAAGATACTAATTAATAATAGATGTAGAAGAAGAGAAAAAAAAATTCATACCATGAATAAAAGCACCAAAAGATCAATGGTGGGGAAAAAAATTCATAAAGAATAATAGAATATTTTGGTGGTTAAATACATTTCCTCTCATCGGAATATCAGTTGAGTGATGAGAAATTCAAATAAATGTGTTTTTATTTTTTAGGGGGTATATTATAAAATTCTTTTAAAAAAAATATTTGGGTGCCCATAATAGTTAGGGAAAGTGTTTACTAAATATTTTTCTAGTAGTGATCCAATCATAGTAGAAATAAACCACTATAACATGGTTATGACATATATTCTCTATTCTAGGACCTAACTTTACACCACTATTTAAGAAATACCTAGAAAACAAAACATTTTGGAAACCTGATTTGAATTGTTTTCTCCAATTGTGGAAATAAATTTTTTTTAAAATTACAATCACACATACACATACAAACATTTCCGATGATTCCCAATGACTATTTTGAAGTCGTACACCAACATTCAGACACACGAAACCCACACACATATTCTCCTAGGTTTCACATTGTTTGTACCAAACATTTAATTACATTTTTGGACCAAAAATGTATAGATGAAAATGAACTGAAACAACCCTATAAAAAGCTATTCACATGGTGTGAACAAAAATTTTCTTATTATCGATAACAAGGGGGAAAATTATGATAACATAAAAGTAATAATACTAACACTGCATTAATTTAAAAATAAACAAAAATATTAAATACTAGTGAGTATATAAAATAATAACTGATAATGAGGGATTGATATAATTAAAATCTCCACCACACCAATCTCTTCCCCTATAAGTTCATCAAATTTAACACATGTTAAATAAACAATGGCTATAAAAGTGGAAAAATAATTTCCAAAATGATTATCTCAAAAATCAATAAAATATAAATGTTTGTACCCAAAAAATATATATTATTACATAAAAAAGCACACATGATTAGAATATGAGATATACAATCCAATGAATACAAAAATTGTTCACCAAACTGTTTAATGATTTTTCTAGGATTTTGGTTCATCGAAATTATATTTTTAAAAAATATTCATCAAACATGGAAAATATTTTCAATGAATAATTCAAAAAATATTACCTAACCAAAATGATTTACATAATTACACACCACATTTTAAATTATAATAGTGATTGAGGTACGACATCACTAAAAACCCCATGCATTATGGATAAACATGAAATAAATATGTAAAATACTAGACAAAAATAAAATACAATATTTATAAATCCACAAATAGTAGTGGGGATGAAATAAAACATTAAGTGTCATACATGGGGTATTTTTAATATTAATAATATATAACAACACACTGAATTTTTAAGGATTCTCTAATTGAACAGAATGATTCTAGGTCTTCAAATATCTAGAGGAGGAGAGTGTGTAATACCCAAATTAACAAATTAGAACCACATAAGAGAGTATTTCCATTAAGTAGAGGTTTTAATAGTCAAAAAAGGATCCTAGAAAATATTTCCCTAAATTTAGTAATTCAAACTAGATGGGGATCATTTCTAGCACCAAAATAAACTAACATTATCTCAAAAATAGGTTACCCTCTAAAATATAATTAAAAAAACACCACATCCACAAATTACTTGAATGAGGATATCCTAGATGCTAAAACACAATCATTTATAATAAGATGAATATATATTATAAATAAAATATCATTTACTATATATATCAATATAATTTCTGTAAACAATGGAATCATCGTAATAAATCAATCAAATTTCACTATAACCATCTATTGGCCTACTAAATACCCAAAATATCTATTTCTTTTGACTCGTTGACTAATATAAGATGAACCTAATAAATAATTGATGTATTAATGAATTACCATTTGATTCTATATTGTTACCAGGATAGACTGATTATTATCTAGGGATCTAAACCACCCCCCTTAAACAAACTGACAAGATCTTGACTATTTCCAATGAATTATTTGTCATAACTACTCCAAGCCTGCCTAAAATAGACTTAGGGATAGAAACTAGCACTGAGTATTAAAATAAATCAAATGGATGGTATTAACATAATATACCTATATGACACACACATCCCTATGCCCATTCAATGTTGAAATGTAAAACAACTGATAAACCAATAATGTATACATGTAAATTCCACTATAAAACTACAAATAAATTTACTGAATGAAAATAATCAAAACTCAATCCCACCATAAGGTATCTGATAATAGGTCCAACCTGAATTTATAAAAGGTTAATGAGTTCAAGGTTACCATATAAACACACCTCGGCCTGTCTCGCTCACAATGATCGACCTGGTCTTAGTCCCTTTAGGACTCAATAGAAATTTCAATCATCTTCATAAGATATGACATGTGTTGTATAATACCATCAAGTGGTGAGTTTGATAATACCCAGTAGGACAGCCCAAAATCACTAATTATGTATCTAGAACAAAAATCATATCATCACAGGTTTTTTATTATAGAACATATGAAAATAATATTAATATATAGTCACTAAAGACACACAACTTCAAGATAAATCCACAAATGTAATTATATTCTTAGAATCATAGTTATAGGTCCCACATAGAAATATTCTAGGAGAATAAACTACAGGAGTCACATAAAATTGATGGAATACATATGAGGTATCATTATCATCAGGTCATTCCATAATAAGTAAACATTTCATTTTTTAACTGAAGGATACATTGATGAGGATCAAACCCATTTCCATGGGGTATAACAACAACTCAATCTTGAATAAACATCTAGGAAGAAGATTAGTTCCGAAATTTTTTTTTCATAATGATACAACGAACTCTACTAAGAGAAATGTGAAGGTATAGGATCTCACACTAATCGTGAAGTATGGATTCAAAAATAAATATCTAAAATGTCCCACTAAATGGATCACTGATTTATATGAAGGATTTTATTCCACACTAACTCTCAGGGAAAGAAACATGGGTTTACACCCTAACAAAACATTTCCAAGAAGAATATGTAAAGGGCTCTACGGCATGCTGATGTTATTACTAGGTGTGTACTAGTTCCACATGTTGTTTCATTTTGGTACTGATTCATTCCAATGTATCATAACCTGTACCCATGCTGGTGTCAGAGTAAACAAGATTCATGAAATAATGTACACTTGATTATTTCCAATTACATGGCACTTCCCATGTATTCAGGTCATGACCGTGGCCATGTTGGAGTACATTGAAGGTCTATGACCATGTACTCCTAGCTATGTTTGTGTACCGAATGAGGTACATGTTGAGCATTAATATTTTATCACACACCATGTGATAGGGGTCACATACCATGTGATATTTATCTATCTCATGGAACCCATAGAACTACACTAGGGACCCCACATTCCATTTTATCCAATATTACATGCCATGTACTCTTGTATTTTATCGAACCCTTGATGTAATTCCATGAATTTTTGTATTCTCTTCCAACCATTGACCTCACTAATATTCACACTAGAAAACATTGATCGGAGTTAACAGACTTGTTCATCCTTGGAAATCTAGTTATCAACCATCTCAGTTTCTCATTAAATTCTCTGAAGTTCTATAATCCCCAAATATCAATTTATTACACCCATGTATTCTGTAACTAGTACTCTATCTCCATCAATATATTTGAATGAAAATCCCATTGTCCATACCAACATAAAAATATGGTATTTTCAAGATTCTCAATGAAATGGGTGTGCAACGAATGTTTTATATATAGTTTTTTAACCACATGCCAAAATATATTCCCATGGTGAAAGAATAAATGGTTGAAGAAATTCAAAAATATATACATGAGAAACAAACCTCCCCTAATTTTAATGTTATCCTTGATTCAATTTTTTATAATGAAGAAGGAAAATATATTACAATAATCTCAAATAAATTCCTCATTATAGGATATATCTGACCTGTCCTCACAATAAAAATGATATGTGAATCAATTTTTTTTTCATTTTGTTCAGGTTCATCATATGAATAATAAGAAAACGACTAATTCGAAATAAAAAAAATTCAATTCATAATTTTTATTTGTATCTTGTGAATAAAAAATCACTAATTGTTGACGTTGGTGAGATCCACACTCTCTACTTCACCTTTATCAAAAAACCACAATCTGATGGTGTTTTTAAGGTTAATATATCCAAAATATCTCTCCAATGTGGCCCTATAGCTAATGGGTTTATGGGAAACCCCTGATATCTCTATTAAAAAAATATGTATTGACAACCCTAGTATATTAAAATGTTATTTAATTAAAATAAATTAAATCAATTTATATATTGAATGTTTTTCATATGACCACACCAAACCTAGTATTTAGACACAATCTAAGGCTATGTCAAACCGATGAAATACCCATATTCAAAACTCAACGGAAGCTTCATATTTTCTAATATGATTGTTTTTAGATGATAATATTATCTTTCAGGGAAATTTTATGCGCTACATTTAATATATTTAAAATATTACAAAACATAATTTATAGAAATTCAGGGCATTGAATCTCACGTCGCCTCCACACATTGCTACCAAAATATTCCATACAATATTCCATTAAATACATGAAAGAATTAGAGTCAATACATTCTCCCCACCTTATGAATTTATGTCCCTGATAACCAGAAAGAAAGGCTACACAATGAAATGTGCTCACAGAGGATTCATTTAAGCTTCCCATTCCAAGGTTCCATTCTTAAGATTACCATGAATCCACTAGAAATGTACGAGTATAATTAATCTCTCTTAAAGGATCCTCTCTTTTTTATCCTCATTCGCTATCTATTATGCCACAAAGGAATCATCATCCTCAATATCAATATTTTCCTATTTAATAACCCATGACAGATCATGAACATACCTCATTAGCTATAAAACATAGAAGATTTAAAGTACTTATTCAAACTAAGGTTTTATAGCTAAATGGTACTCCACCTAAATAACTCTACACTATATCTAGAAAGATACAATAAATCATAGATATATCCTTCTACTAGGCCCAATCTTCGTAATAGGTGAAACCCTTTTAAAAAAATTGTCTCCCACCTCAATGTCAAAAGTCCACTCTTGTCAATCATTGTAGGACTTTGGATACTCTGTACATTCTTCACCAATTATTGTATGATATTCACCATCTCATTATTGGATCATAACGAATTTGGTCCTTTATAGTTGAGTCTCTAAAGTTGGTCCAGCATTGTGTTTTCCTACCAGGTCGGTAGTAAAAAACCTCAAATGGTGTCATACTATGGTGGAATTATAGTGTTTATGGTTTGGAAATTCAACCAAGGGTACATGATCCTTCCAAATATATCCAATGTCGAACATGAATTCCCTAAACCATTCATCCATGATTAAGATTGTCTGACCAGTCTAACTATCTGTCCAGTGGTGAGATGTTGTAAAAAAATTAATATGTGTCCCAATAGACTTTTTCAATGACTTCTATAACTGAGATATGAAGTGAGAAACTTGATTTGACAATTTATTATAAGGGACTATAGAGAGGTGGACTATCTCATGTCTGTAGAGGCACCCCAGAATCTCTAATGAACACTTCCCTCTGAAAACTTCTCTGTGGGATGACAATGTTAGTTAGTCTATATTTACCAAGATGAAATTGTGACCCCAATATTTATGTGGTTATTCTATTCTTAATTCTATAGATATCTGATCTCCCATCCACTCTATTGCCTTATGGGATTGAGATAAACATATTATAACCTGGTGTTCAGCCTTCTCTTTCTGATAAGTAATGCATCAAGTGGAAATTTATTGAAATCCCTTCTTCATCCATGGCCTCCAAAATTTACATCAGAGGTCCATGTACATCTCTCTAAAACCTAGATGAACCACTAGAGGAGATGTATGATACCCTATCATAAACTCTACTTGGAAAATCAAAGGTACATTATGTATACTAAGAAAAGAACGACAATATCCCTACCATCATAAAATCCATGGAGACCTTCTCTAGTGGATATCTGATTATGTTGTGTCTCAAATTTGGTATCTCCATGATTTTACACCCTAACATGACAAAAAATTAGAGAGATAACAACCATAAACATAAGGTATGTGGAACCATCTCCATCATCAAATTATATATATAATGTGGAAAAATGCTCTGACACATCACTCAAAAATTGAAAACATTATCTCTTAATGGGATAATTTGCAACCATGTTCTCCTTCCTAGTAGTATATACAATATCATAGTCATAGTGTTGTAGGAACTCATTCCATCACCACTATCTCAAGATAAGTTACTTCTGAAAGAAGATATACTTAACACACTTGTGGTATGAATTGATGACAAACCACTCCCCCATATGGTTGTTTTTCAACATCTTCAGTGTGAATACGACTTCTAACAACCCCTAATAGTAGGTTTTTTAGTTATACACTTATGGTCTCAACTAAACTGAACCATAGATAGATAGTACCTTAATCTTCATCAAAATATAACCAAGCCTTATTCATGTTGCATCAAAGAGAACTACTTACTCAACACCCTCCTCTTAAAATATCAAAATGGGAGTGCACAAAAAATATTACCTAAACTCATTGGAAGCCTACTAGAACATATCTATCTACATGGAAGGTTTTCCCTTTTATATCAATGATTTTTATGGAGATTATATCCTAAAGAAGTCATGTATGAATCACAAGTAGTATCCTACCAACCCACGAAATATTTGAACCTATACCATGCTCTCTGATGGATATCAAGATAACACTACCTTGTCCTTTGTTTTGTATATTACCATGCCATCTGCTGAGATAAAATTTCCTAGAAAGTGGTACTTATAAATTTAGAATGATAATATTGATATCGTACCACAAATATAATTCTTTCAGGGTACCTCTAGAACCACCCTCAAATGTATTACATTCTCCTCCACGAACAATGAGTACACTAGGATACCATGAATGAATACAACCATGAACTAGTCTAAGAAATGAAGAATGATCCTTTTCATGAGTCCCCTGAACAGTTATAAGGTATTTATAATTCTATAGGGAATCACCATCTACCCACAGTGTCTATAGGTACATCTAAATTGTTTCTTCAGAATATCCTCCTCTCGTACTCGCAATTGGTTTTAGCCTGATTGGAGGATATTCAATGAGAACTATCATGAACCTCTCAACTTATAAAATAGTTCCTCAGTACTCATTAGTGGAATCAATTTATTTACATTCACCTAAATTAGGTGGATATTTTTCAAACATAACTACAAGCACCCGTAAATCTTATTGGTGATAAAAACTGGACCTACATAGGGTGATCCATTTGATACAACAAAGCCCTACATCTAAAAGTCCTTTAACTACACCCCCATATCATGAGATTTTGTGGTATACATCCAGTATTCTAGAAAATATTTAGAGGACATCCTTGGGTTCATATCTGTTTACAAGTATATCTCTTTGTGGGGAGAAAAACCTAAAATTTCCTCTCAAAATACACCTGCAATCTGTACACCTATAGGGAACTAAATGCACATAGAATCCATTTAACAAAGTGTCATTATATCCAAGAAATGATTCATAGGTTTTTCCATCATATCCATGAGAATATTTGGCACTACATGGGTTTCCTTTTCACCCATTATGGAAAACCTGGTCCCATCGATGCAGACACACCACATCCTCCACCTGAAACATTCAATCTCGGTATAGACAATAGGTATACATTTTATACATAATATGACTTTATAAAGTATCATTGATTCTAAAAATAAATCCAATTAAAATATCTCACCTACATGAGTAAGTGAACACTGTTGGAAAAAATGTGGGATCACATAGACACCCCCTTTAGGAGTACCCATGTGCAAGGTTCTAGCCATGTGCTTTACAATGATATATATGTCTTGAAAGAGATAAGTTGTAATAAAATAATTATTCCCACATATAACTATCAATGCAAGTAATAAGGTAGAAATGTGATGTATCATATATTTTTTCTACCTCGGAGCATCTGATTCATAAACCTATATGACCACCATATTCTATTACCTCTCTCCATATTTCTTAGAGTTAGGAATAGACTACATTGGTGTGGTGGTTGTAACAAGTCAGAATTTCTAACAACTGTATATGATCCACCAACTACTCTACCATGTCCTTTACCATGTATAGGATTCCTATCCTACTACTATATCTATCCAAATAACAATCCTCTATCTATATGTCTATCATATGGTGGTTCAATCAATCTAATGCAAGATTCCCTCCTTCCATCACAAGTGTTGAATATCATCTCCATGGGATGACTGGACTGATCATGTGATCTTTGAACCAATAATTCATGATCCTATAATTATCTATTGTAATTTCCCTCACTTATATATCCCTGAGACTGACGTTTATGCACTTCTACTGAATTCCATTCTCCAATGATTCTATTTTCATCAACAATTGTCTACATCTTCTTGACTCGGAAAGTAATTACCACCAAAGCTCAAATTATTACAGCAACATAGGTAGGAACTAATAAATGCATAATGATGAAAAAAATGTCCTTATATAGTCCTAAATTGAAGGTCACATCATGAAATAACTGATCATGAACCATATCCATCGAGTTCCTATAGAAGATGGTAAACCAAATTGAATACACATTCATTATTGTACTACCGTTTTGATGTTTTAGACACACATGGATGTATAAAACCCTCAAAATATCTAGATAGAAGTCCCCTATAAATTTTTTCATTAACTATAACCATGTCGGAGTCGCATCATTATACACGTGTGTTACTACACACCATTATCATCCTATAGATCCCAAAAGATGACCTACTACAAAGACCACAATATGAACTTCTAGTTACTTGAAAAGATCAAAAATTCATATTCATAATTCGATCTAGTCCTCATCCACCTATGGATTTAGATCTCTTCATAACATTTGGGGTTTCTAAAACTAAATCTCATACATATATATCATTCTACACACCACATTTGTTGTAATTGTACGAACTATCTTCTTCTCAATAGGTGTGAAATAACTGGGGTACCAACAAAGGGTAACACCTTAATAAATTTCCAAATTATAGATTCCCCATTTTGAGGTGATAATCTTCATAATGAAAATGCATATTCCAAGTTGGAATACATTGAAAAAAAATCATGTACGGGAGAATATATACCTCAGTTAATGAGTATATCTTGATAGATGACTCATGAAGGACATGGAAACCGAAACCCATTTCCAAATGTTTCATGTACCAATGTTTTCCCTAAAAACAATTTCTACATGTGATGAGTAAAAATGAAAATGACCAAAGTATTTCTCTATGGATATTTCAGTCATCGCACCAGCACTGGAGTCCCTGGTCTAAAATTCTAACTCCATACACTTTAAAATATATCCCCAAACCAGTCCCACATACATAGGACATAAGGTAGAACTCACTAATCTAATACGAGTCAATCACAACCACTCCTATTGGGTATTATTTTATGACATCCATATGCCCAACATTAATAATATAGGAGGTGGAAACAAGCACCGTGTAGGAATATCACTTACAAGGGAGGCCTTATACAAATGTACATGTACACACTCATAAATCCCCAATCCCATAAAATACAAGATTTAAAAAAAATTATACAACATGCATGAATACTTCTAAATCCAACCAATAGAATATGAAATCCAACACTAAATAAAAAAAGGAAAAAATAAACTCCCACCAAAGACCAAACTAAATGTATAGAAGTAGAATTCTGCCAAGGGGACCAAAAGAAAACACCGTTGTCTATATGGATTACTAAGATATACCAAGTCCTAGTCCCTCTAGGACTCATCCAAAAGGGAAATATCTTGCATAAGACATAAATGTGTGGGAAATTCCCATAAAAGGGTGAGTATAAATATACCTAGTCAGACACCCCAAAATAAATTAGCATATAACAATAACAAAACTGAGCTCAACAGAAGAATATTAAAAATGATCATATATCATTAATATATAGATATACAAAACAAAGACATTATCTCAACTTAAATCCACTACTATAATACAAGTGTAGGAATCATACTCAACATTTACACATAGAACTCATCTAGGAGAACACACTCCTAGAGTCACCATAACTAATGGAGTCAAACTGAGGTATTATTCTTACTAGATCTCTCCATAAGTGCTACACAATTGATTATTTAATATAATTATAAATAGATGGGGATCACACCATTGTCCATGGGGAATACTGAAAACTCAATATAAAATAACTTGTTAGGTAGAGGATCAATGACCATAGAGTGTTGGTCATGATATTACAAAGAACTCCACCAATTTCAATATAAATATAGTGGAACTTACTATGAGCCTCATGAAAGGTTTACAAAAACTCTATAATTTTTTTGACTTAATGGATCACCATATAATGGGTATAACACAGTTCCAAACTAATCCCTTAAAATATTATCAAGTGTCATCAACATAAAAACACTGTCCAGAATTACGAGGACAGGGGATCTAATTAATCTTGAAGTTAGTAAACATTGTATATAGGTAGTAAAAGTGATTCACCATCGGAACATGGACATTCCCGTATAACATGGACACTTACATGGTTTGTTTCATAGTAAACATAATGTTAGAATCCATGTACTACATATATTGAATTAAAAAGTCCAAAAAAGGAGTCGGTGTCTCTTCTGTGATGGATGCCTCTCCTCCATGATGACGATGGTTGTTGCCTTGGTCCCACCCACTTTTTTGGGGAGGGACCTCCTCCATCCCTTTAAGCCACTAATCTCCCCTTCCCCCCCTTCTCAAACCCTGACTGTCTCCCGGCATTCCTTTAAATACCACTCAACCCCAATTTCTGTTATCTGTTCAAGGGTTTCCCATAGCTCTCGATTTCGACTTCAAAGTTCAACGCATCCTCTGATATTTAGAATAAAACATTTGATCGCATGATTTAAGAAGATCCACCCCTCATTATACTCCTTATATAGATTTATCATTCAGGGTTGTGGATATAAACACTGAGAAATGGTAGGTTTTTTTATAAGAGACGCATTATAATTTTGTTTGGTTCATAGGATGGTATTGTTAGGGCCTGGTCTAGTGCCCCTCCCAACTGAAATTGATTTCATTTCTACCTCTTTATATGGACCAATAACTTTTATTTTAAGTGGTACATCACCCTGATTGTTATTTGGGTCAGATTACCTGAGCTATCTTTACATTTTCAAAACCCATCAATTTTAAGCATGCTTGGGAACATGGTTGGTCGAGACTTATGCTCCAATAGTAGGACAAGGTTAGATTCACATCTTGTTTCTCCCCAAATCTTTATAGATGTATATATATCAAAGAAACTTATATATTTCATTTGGGTTATAATGTAAAATGAATATAGACACAAGCAGGGGTGTTTTCTAAATCGTTGGTCAAATTTTTCTCTACATGTACGAAACTGGGTCAATCATCGGCCGTATGTCAACATCAATGGTTGAATGTGTTTTTAAGGGATACATGAAACATCTTGGGGTTGGGTGGTGGTGAAGGGATAATGGGAAATCATTTGGTTAATTCTATCCCAAAAAATGAAAATTCTGCGCGTCATGAATCTTTGGGGGATAATCCTTTGGTTTCTGATATTTTCATGTGGTTGTAGAGGGACCTATGTGACCCCATACAATTGATTGGTGTTCCTCTGGGTTATACAAGATTTGAGGTGGTCCGTGAAGATGATGTCCAAGATTATCCATTCAATAACTCTAATGATTACACTCACAGAACTATTCTGAGTTCTGACACAAGCACAGATCCAGTGGCTAAATATGGAGATGAATGGAATCTGAAGGCTGCATCTTATGCTGATGCAGTTCACTCAACTCAATGGTCAATACAATGTTTGGGATCCCAAAACCCTAAGAGACATGAAAATTATGAAAATGCAGATAGGGGGTCTTGTCTGAGTAGGGAATCTATCGTCTAAAATCTTATCAACCTCTTTGACATTATGGATCCTAACAGGCCAGAAAAGGATGTAGAAGCAGTCGATCTGGATGATCCAAATAAGGAGAATGGTGAATTTAGAGTGGCATCCAATGATGATCGATATTTAAAACTCTCAGAAGATGGTAATGGTGAGCTTCATGGTGAAGATCTTCTTAATCAATTGAGAAGGAAGTGCAAGAAAGGGAAAAAAGAAGGATCAGAAGGATTATTCCTATTTTCCCCAACAAAGGTATACTAGATTTTTGAAACGGTCGAAAGAAAAGGTGATTGAAGATAATCCCAAGGTCTCATATTCCGCTGACCGGGCGACATATATGGTCATTGAGGTATTTCCTTTCAGAGTAATCATTAATTGTCATTATCAAGAAAAATTCGTGGGTATGGAAAATAATTGGGAGCATCTTATGCACTCTAGTGATGAAATAATGAATGATGTTCTGATGATTAAGGACACACAAGAGGATGCTGATAAAATTATGGGTAGAATTCTCAACGTGGATACATCTATAGATATATGGGATTGGATTGAAAAGAAATTCCACTTTGTAATATGGGGCTTCTATTATTGGAAGATCAATAATGAGGAATACAATAAATCTTGGGATTATTTGGAAGATCATTTTGAGGACCTTTTAAAGGATGATCAGGGTGCTTAGGTAGCTTCTACCCCTTGGAAATTGTTTAGTGATAATTATTTGAGGTTTCTTAAACTTTCCTTTGATAATTCTGCAGTCTATTTTAGTGCGTGACATGGGTATACTATGCGGGTTCTCAGTTCTTCCCCTAAAATTGTTTTTTAATAAAAAAGAAACTTTTTAGTTATCTATGAACTCCATATCATGATCAATTACACCTGTCTTCCCATGTACACCTGGAATTGTCGTGTCTGTATTAGAGTACATAGTGTTTCAATGACTTTCTAGTTATATCCATGTCATTGTACCCTATGAGGTACATTTCGAGTTTACAGGATCTGTAACAAATCATGTGGCTGGGGTCGCATGTCTTCTGATATTTAACAATATTATGGAATCTTATTTCTCCACCATGAGTCCCACATTCAACATAGTCCTCGATTACATGTAATTTTCATTGGAGTTTTCTTTCAACCACAGTCCCATGTCATGATTTTTCACCCAATCCTCCAATTCATTATCCAAATATGATTCACAAATGATTTCATGGGTCTCAGTTAATGGGCACACTTGTTTCTTGAAATCCATTTTCTATCCATCTCAGTCACTCAAGAATAGATGCAAAGATACATCATTACATTATAACTATGAATCGTAACATTTTATTCCTGATACAATCCTAATCCATCATCAATGTCATCATATCTCGATCGTTCCATAAATACGAACCATTATATGAAATAACAATATGTAGTTTCAACAAATCTATTCATAGGGAATGTTTTAGATGTTATTTTTCAAATCATCAACCAATATAATTACTTGTGATGAATGATGAAACACAAGATTAAATGCACAACCTTAACCATGATGAATGAGCCTCATAAAATGTTATTTTTTACCTTAATTAATTGTAGTTAAAATGGAAAAAATAATAATAAAACAATCAAAAAATAAATCTAAATTGCTGGGTAAATCTATCCAATCACTGCAATATGTGTAATCCATGAAGTAGTACATTGTTTGATTGGTTCACATTCATCCTTAGTATAATAAAACGTGAATATATCCAAAAATAACATTTCCTACCTCGATTTGTACTAGTCACTTGTGAAAAACTATTGAACTTCGATTTCATTAGAGATATACACACAAACCAAAACACACTGATCATCCATCCATGGTTTGGTGGTTGTTTTTATAATAATGATCCTCCAAAACACTCCCCAATAGTTCATAACATACCCAAGGTTTATAATCCAACCATGAGATCTCATTAAAACCATATATTTTGTGAAAAACTCATGTCATATAAAATTAATCAAATTAATAAAATTGTAGTACCTAATTTATATTAATGTTTTCCAATTACTACAACCAGCGAGTGTCTGAAACAATCTAATGTTATCTTTCACATAGGGTAAACCCCTCTGACTGAAAATTAAATTTTTATTAAGATAAGATAAGCCCTTTTAAGGGTAAATGGGGGAAACCACTGTGACATCAAAGACATAAACAAATCAAAAAATCCCCAACGATCCAAAATTCCAAACCAAACAATGCAAAATACATGAGAAAAGCCCCTCCCAACATCTAAAAACATAAAATCCAGTTTCCACCTTACACCGCTGATCGACTAGCTGTCCCATGAAAATTTTCAAGGGCCTGGTACTGATGGTCGTAGCCATGCCCTCTCAAACATCCAATTCTAGAAAGAATAAGTACAGTGGAAACTCTTCGCCCTAAACCTCATCTGGAGAAACCTCATGCAGACGATATAATTTCAAGATACATAGAACAGAAGACCACCGAGGCCAAGAAAAACAAACCAACTGCACAATGAGAACCACCATCAAATCAGAACATCAAACCTTCACTTCCTCCAGAGTCTTCAAACATTCACTTCCTCCACAGTCTTCAAAACACACCCAAAAACTAGAATCATCTTCAAGACGCTCCACAGCAAATCCATCTCGAAAAACACAGCACACCCAAAAAAAAATCACGAACAACATCACATCAACAAACATGGGAAACACATTCACCCCAAACCAACACAAAAACAGCAGAACATCCAAATCCAAAATATGAAGGAAAAAAATTGATTCAAGAAATCATCACCAATTGACCAAGAGGAAGCATATGAATTCGTTGCATCATGTCCACACCGTCGCCGTAACACTAACGATGCCGCTGAACCCAACACGCTGAAGCAGAATGAACCGAAGCAACCCAGAATCTTGAAAAGAAAGAAATCATCAAAAAACCAACAACAAAAACCAAAAATGAAGTCCAAAATCACTAGAAAGCTGGAAGAAAAACCACTTCAAACTAGATCTCTTCGCCTCCATCCATGAATCCCTCAGAAACCATGACGAACCACCCAACGCACATAGTCGAAAACGAAGTAAAAACCCTCAGAACGCAGAAGCAAGAACTCAGTCGTTGGACCATCACTACGACGCCATGGAAAGCCCTATCAGCCAAGGTGGGATTGGGCGAGAAACAGGACAACAGCGATGAACGCCGAGATGACCATGTCCACGAAGTCCATGATGCCATCGCGATAGAGAGGTTGCCGCCACGAGCTCACCGAGCATGAGGAAGGTAGCCTCAAATATTTGATCTGAGCCTCCTTTAAAAGATATTACACATTTTCCAGAAAATTATACATGTGTGAATTTTATATATTTAATATAATCACATAATTAATTCATCACACAATGACTCTTGAAATATCACATCGTCCTTAAGTAGATCTCAAAAAATAAAATATATAATATTCCAAAAATGATACACAGAAATATGAGAGTTTTGGTAGAGACAAATCATAAATTAAATGATAATATAGTTTTTTGGGAACCTAAAGATCCCTTACATTTTCTCTATCCACTCAGTGGCCTCTATGTGACCCAGATCACCATGAGAGATGGAAAAATATTAAACATATACTAGATCCACCACTCTAATAAATTATTTGGTTGAGGAGTCCAATTTATTATACTTTTATGGATTTATCGGACCATTTATAGGATGTATACAAATAATGAAACAAAAAAAGACATAATCATTTAAAAAAGCTGTATCATTCCACACACAACAAAAAATATTTCACCTCAAAGTACAAATTCATAATGAAAAATTTATAACTAAAAACAGAATCAGATGTTCTAATTTTTAAAGGAAGAAAAAAATTTATTAAAATAAAACATCAATCATTTTTTAAATTTTCTCATTATTTAAATTACAATCCACAAGATTAATAATTTTAATTCCAAAATTCTAATAGTCAAATTGTTATTCCAACAATCATATTACAATTCCAATTTTCATATTATTAAGAATGATATGGGATCCATACATTCTATAAATTCAAAAAAATCTATTCATTCTTTATTCACATATATTTTTTCTAGTGGTTATATATATTTTCATTTACATGCATTATATTATATTAAATGTATGAAATTAATTTTTATTTCATTGTTCATTAGTGTGATTATTCTGTTGGATCAAGTATCTATAAATATTCACATTATAGTTATCCTTTTATATATTTTTTCTAATTATAATAATCTATATTATATATTAGTTATTTATTATATTACTATAATATTAAATTTAATATAATTATATGTTTTCATAGATATCTTATTGTTTGTGGGAATTATATTATAATATGTTATTAAATATGAATCAATTATATATTCAGAAGATAAATTCCATTTACAATACAATATGTCATTACATGATCATGTTATGAAGGCCACACATTTTATTTCCACCATAGAATAATATTGTCATGATAGAAAATAAAAAATACACATTAAGGAATTAGTAAGGTTGCATGGAGTACCACTCTTTATCATATCTGATAATGATTTCCGGAATATAAAAATTTTCATCGAAATTATTTTATTTCTATTGAATTAGGAGTTGTGATCTATCACATCATAACATACATATATTAACGGATTTTATAATAGGAACATTCAAACCCTAGATCACATGATGATAGTATGAACAATATAATTGAAATGAGTTTGGAATTGAGAACAAGATTTTGTTTGAACATTTTTATAATAGTATACTTAAATTAAAAATTTCTATGGCTTATTATAAAGATATTTATAAAATAAATTAAAATATACCACATTTTGGGATTTAAAATATATAATATAAAGTATTAAGACATTAGCTATCAAAATAAATGGATTATTAGGTCAAATGAACTCTTCAACACTTTATGTTATCATAGAGTCGGAAAAAATGTCATGATAACAATATTATAAATGATATATTTTTTGAAGTTGATGAAAAATTATTCTTATGATAATATATTTGGATAAATATTATGTGATACATAATATAGAGTAATTTGAGTCTTATATATATATATAAAGTTCAATATGTGATTCTTAATCACATCAATATTGTATCTTATGACAAGGAATGTCCCTAAAACCTCTCCCTTGTTCACAATCTATTATATATATAAATGATAGGCAATTAAATATTTATTTTTCATATATTATAAACCTATAGGTTTCAAGAATTGATCATTATTATTCCTCTCTGAAAAAAGTCATCCGAGAATCTTGTATGAAGGGATAATGTATTGTGTAAGAAGATCACTCAATTGTTCAATGTTTTTTTGGGAAGACATAAATTTAATAAAATAACATGTAATCTTGTGTTTGTAATGGGGAAGTGTTATCCACATTTTTTACCTTCATAGTAATGTAATTTCTATATTGAAATTATTTTAACGCGTTAAAATTTAACTCTATGTGATTTTTTAAAATATATTTTCTAAATTCTATTTGATGCATTAGATAGTTTGTGATTAAAACACCACATAAAACTAAAGTGAATTACTCATTGTTATAATATAATGTGATATATATTATGATAAAATTAAAATAATATTTTGTAAAATCAATTATCTGATGTGATGCATTGATAAGTCATTTCTCATGGTAATTGATATATTGTACAAAATTATTCTAATTTTATAATATATCTTGTTTATTTAAAAGACAAATTTAATTTTTTTATAACTTGAAATACAAAATGATCATTATTTGTTAATTTATAATGTAATAATTACCTTAATATTAATTTTTTATATTTTCAAAACATGTTGAATTTTTTTGTGAATAGTAAAAAAATACAAATTTTGAAATGGTAAAAATTTGATTACATCATTATTTTATAAGGATTACAATATATGTATTGATGTAGTGAAATAAAACATTTAATACTATTATGTTTAATTTTGAATCCCATTCATGATATTTTGTAACATAACTTATCCTTTATTACTATAAAAGGATATTATAGTCCTTTTCTTATAATTAAGTATTTTAATAATTCATTCAGTTTTTTCATTCCATCAAAGTCCTTTATTTTTTTAACGTAAAATCATAAATTCTATGTGAATCAATATTATATATACTCTTAGTGTATGTTCATTTTTTATACATAATTTTTTTTCAAAAAAATATTAGTCCATGGGGATCTCTTTATATATATTATATATTATCTGTGGCACCTTTAAAAATTGAATATATTAATATTGATTCCATATTTTGAAAGTTCATAATAATTATTTGGTAATAAATTCAACTTAATTTTTATACATTATAGATAGTTATCATGGTAAGAAACTTATCAAAATGGTAAGGGTTAAAAGTGCTAACAAGGGTGTTATGATATAAAATAAGGATTAAATATTAAATTAATAATTTAATGTTCAGATTATTTGAGTGTATTTACATGGTATCTTATCCTATATTAAAAATATTTTCCGTGTTGTGATATTTTTTAAATGATAAAACATTACAGTATTTTAAATATTCTGATATTTATAAGGGTTCCACTCCACTATTTTATAAAAGGGCTTATACTCTTCATATATTTACACACCACATGACCTATTAATATTGTTAATATATTCTCAAATTCCATCTTAAAACCTCATGTATGAAGTAGGAATTCTAGTCATCCCAAAAGTCCCATCCACTAAAATAAAAGTTATTTAATGTATTTTATCCAATATAGGGGACTATGTTCTTAATAACCATTTCAGGATTCTTTTTTCATTATCCTCAGAAAATTCATCCATAAAAATATAATGAAATTTAATTTTCATTTATTATATACTAATTTGTTTTAAAATTTATTTTATAACTATTTTCTATAAATTTTATATCTATTAGAAAATATTATTGTTTATCATGAAAATGTGGGGACTACCACCATCATAAAATGATGTGAATCATATTTTATCACCACATAACAAGGATGGTTATATATATATAACAGATTTATATGTTATTTAAAATAAAACTATCATACTAAAAAGATTATATTTTATTCCCCTTCATTTCTTCTAATCCTTAAAAAATGATATCATTAATCATGTATATGTGTGGACCACAACCTCCATGAAGTTATGATATTAATTTATCTTCACCAATTTATATAGATTTATATAATAGTATATATATTAATTAGATATGAAATCTATGGAATGATTAATATTTTAAAACCAATACCATGATGTTGGGACTGAAACCATAAAACCAAAACATGAATTGAAAATTGAAAACATAACACCAAAATACTAATTTTAATGATGAATTTTTAATAAAATAGTGATTATATATTAAAAAGTAATGATTTAGTTTCATATTAGAATCAATATAGTTCTATAATATATTTATAATAATCCATAAATTTATATATACAACATTATAGTCTGTATTAATAAATCATGATGAAATTTTAGTGTCCATATTTCAAACACACAATTAATTATGATTTTTATTTCTTGAATCTCATTTGAAGGAATTATATGATATTTATCTTTTGGACCCCATATATTTAATTCTATTATGGTATGGTTTTCATATGTTTTTTAATGTTTCCCCCTCTATTGTAATCAAAATAATTGAAGATTGATTTTTAAGTAAAACTGATGACGTTTCCCTTTTTATTCCTGAATATTTATCTTCTATATCCATGTTCTTGATAGTTTTAATATGAAATTTTTTATATAGAAATAATTATTTTCTAATTATTTTTTGAAACCAGATTAATTTTATTATAAAAAAGATTATGTGTAATATTTTAAATCATTTTTTATTTGTATAAATTTTAACTTATTAAAAATGTAATCAAATAATTTTCTAATTATATTTATGGATAGTAATAATTTTATTTAAATCATGACTGTTATTCATTAAAAAAATCCATTTTCATTTTATTCATTTATTTAATGAAATCAAATACCGATTTCTTGATATTTATTTAGTATTTAAATGTCACTAAAACAAAACTAAATCTTCTCTTGATTTTTAAATCCTAATTATAATAATTTTTATAAAAATATAGTTTATTTTGATTATTATATATTAATTACTATAATAATTGTATAATGTTATGATATTATGATCCCATCATCATTATTCATCTATATGGATTATGAAGATGATGTTATAATTTTGTATTGATGAATCATGTTTCATTACCGCGTGTAAATTATGCATTAAATAAATGAAGAATGATTTTTTGATATTATGAATCACATATGAGATGATTTTATTTTGTTATGGGAAGTGACACAAATATATGACCCTTTAATGGATTCAATATATATAGATTTTTCATGAGAGAATATAAAATGGAAAATATTGTGAATTTAATCCACTATATCAACCACTACATGATAACAATATTATCTCTGGGCCTTTAGTATAGAAACTATTTTCAATACTTATGTGTTTTTTAAAATCATTTATCTTATGTTTATGATATGATCAAATGGAAAATGTATGATTAATGATTTTTCTATACTCTTACAACTCATGATTGTTTTATGATAAATCCTTATGAAATGACATATTTTTGTGGTTTAGGATTTTTTGGGAATGTTTTTCTATGATTTGGTCATGTTTTACAAAAATTATTCCTATATTATTCTCATTCATAATCATAGATAGAGATCCATCATGCTTACATCTAATGAGAATCTAAGATCATTCTTTCTTTTTCGTGGTGTTATCCAGTTTATGATGAATGGTTTTATGTATTATATATAAAATAAAGATACTATTTATGAATAATATCAAACATAATGTTATATTTATTTCATGATGTTGAATTATTATGATTCAATCATCAAATTAAATTAGGCCTTTATGGTTATGTGGAATTCTTAATTGTGATATTTTGCGAATAACCATTTAAAATGTTAATATACATATGCATGTTATGATTTAGTCATATTATCTTCAAAACCATGGGTTCATTACAAAATATTATCTTTGAATATATTATTGTGACATGAATCAAATAATGTCTAGTATGGAAGGATTAAACCTGGATTGAAGGAATTGAGGGGGGAGAAACATTTTACTATCATTATATTTGGAAACCATTAAAATACTCTATCTATGTCAATTAAAAGAGACTGAAAAATGTACTGAATGGATAAAAAATATTTATTTCTCCATATTTATTTAATTAGTGGTCTATATTTACTAGAAAAATGGGTTTCCTGTGGATGAAGCAATGAACATGTTTTTTTGTTAACGAAATAATTTTATGGGCTAAAAGGGGAAATGTGGGCCAATTATTCAAGGCCATCTAAATAATAACAATTCACGATTTTCATAATGTAATAAATTATCCCATTCTATATGTAACTTTGTAAAATTTCTGTTGAACATTGGTTCAAATATATTTCACTGAAATAAATTTTAGAGTACTATATGAAAAAATGCAGTTATTCATGGAACAAATGAGGTTCTATTCTGATATTTCTATGATGATTGCGCTATCAATTTTCCATTTTTCATTTGGAACTCATGATAAATATTTTTCCCTCATTTCACAATAACAATTTCCTAAACAATAAATAATTATATTTTTAATTGAGTATTATCTCCCAAAAATCCCTCTTGTAGCACAAATGAATGTTTTAAAAAATTAGGGTTCAATTATGTTAAAAATCATGGAATATAAATAAATAATTGAATGATATTTTTAACATGAATAAAAAAAAACTAATAATTTTTTCTACCACATGAAAAAAATGAATTATAATAATAATCTACCATCTAATTTAGTATGTTTTAAATAAAATTATTTTATCTTATTATAAATAAAACTGTAGAATTTCGATCGTATGTTATAATACGTCACAACAAGAGATTACCTGGTACACTAATGTATATTTAAAAGGATTTATACATCACATGATGATAACATCTAGTAGCACATGATATCTAATAAATATTTTTATTTCTTTTCCATATAAAAACAAAAACCACACTATATTTAGTGTTGTAGATGTTTAATACCTTATGGATACAAAAGAATAATTTCAACTATTATAGATAGAAAAATAGATTAATGATTTTTTGAATTTAGGTAAATTATATTATTTTTATTCTGTAGGATATCATTAATGATATTTGTTTTCGGAAAAATATAGTCTACTATTAATGGAAAATTAAAATCAAGATAAAGTATTAATTTTTGATGGAGAGGTTTGTTAAAGGGATAGTAATGTTAAATTATTTGTCAACCTATGATCATATTGTGGACATCATAACCAATAGAATTTCTAAAGATGAATATGAAAATTATTTATTGAATTTCACATTCCAAAAAAACCCATCATATTTAATGAATTGTGCATAGGACAACTAATCTCCCTATGGAGATTTGTTTATTGTATTTTCTATTTTCTCTCCTAAATAAAATACTTTTACTCCTATGTAACACCCCAATCTTCCACGGTATGTTTCACTTTGAATAATGTAATTTCTTGCATTGTACTCATCTTTGAGATTCAAACACACCACGACCAATCAAACTAGCAGTTATGAATATTAATACCTAACATTTGAAATTTTATAAATTTTATCTTCCAAAATGGAATTTATTTTTAGTTTCAGAATATCGAAATTAGCTTAGGTGGAATTTTTGGTATTATTCTGAAAACATTCAATTTTTGAGGAATAATGAAAAACACTGAGTTATAGTTTAAAACCGAAGATTTATTTAAATAATAATTTATTTTATTTAAATTTATTTTAGGTCAAAATAGATACATAATACTTATATAAGTTCAATGTAATTCATTGTAGTGTGTTTATAATAATTTTAGATATATAAAAATTATATTGAAAATTTTAACCGTCTTTCACCCACCTCTTAGGGGCATTTGAAAATTTGAATAAAACTAAATTTTACTGCTTCAGTGAATTAAATTTCAAAAATCTAATAGGCACAATTGATATCAATAAGTAAAATGTGGTTCAATAAGATGAAAATATTTTTTTCTGAATAGTAACTTTTTACTTTTATTTACCACTCTTAAAAGTATGTAGGGTAATTAAAAGTAAAAATGATATTATTATTACCCTAACAGATGTCCAAATTCTAATAGATAAGTTTAATTCAACCAAAAAAAACCTTAGTAATAAAATATTACCCTTTAGATTCACCTTGATTAGATTAGGACATTTATTATTTTGTAATTCAAAGAAGCGTGCAAAGTGTTAAAATCAATATTTAATAACTAAACCATTTTTAATATAGTGAATCACATAAAATAAATTATACTATAGATATTAATTAGAAACTAAAAATATTTCCTACATAATGGAATTTTATTTATATTTTTTAGACATTAAATAATTTAATTTATTTATGTCACAATGTTGATGCAGTAATTACCTAATTAGTGAAAAATTAAAATAATTAACATCATAAATATCCAAATAAATGAAATTTGAGAATTTTATTAAATTAAACTAATTTAATAATTTAATATTACATGTCAGGGTTGCTTAGTTGAATTATTTTCCAAGTAATAATACTTTTATAAATTTAGAAAAAACAAAATACCAAATAGTGTCAAAATTGACATAAAAGAGATTTTAAAACAAATATTATATTATTATTTGATATTCTATTCATAAAAATATAAGGATAGGCCAACAGACTTATAAAATCATATTTGTATCATTAATTAACCACTTGGGGTTCTCATAGAAGTATATAGTATGTTTATTAACCATATAAAATCAAGATACAAAGAGACAAGGTAAATGTCAAACTGTTTAACTAATAGTTAAATCTAAAACATAAGGTTAATATAGTGACACAAACCTGTATAAAACCTATTGGATGAGTTTTTTTCGACCCACACCCACCATAGTCTTTAGATAATCAATTTTGGCACCATTAGAATCCAAATATTATTTTATTATAAAATAATATTTCTAGCTTTTCCTAAGGCACCCCTCACCCCTCTTTTGAAAGAGCACTCCCCCTTCTCTCTAATTCACACCTTCAAAGCCATTTGGATCGGAAAACCCCTGCCTAAATACTCTTTCAACTTCCCTAACTTCATCCTATAGTCCTTCCTTTAGTTCTAAATCTAACCTAAGGATCCCTTTTGATCAAATGAAAAGGAAGAACCTGAAGAAGAGATAAATATTTCATCACCTCTTTCAAGTTCCTTTCTTCTTCCACTTCCACCTTCATTTTTGTTTCCATTATAAAATAATAACTCCATTATCTTCTATATAACATGATGTTATTCTAAATATGGTACAACCATATTCATTATTCAATCCATCCATTGAATGACATGTCACCATATGTTTGTACATATGAATTATTGTCTCCACATCATGGAGTAATTGTTATTCAATACATTATTATTTGGATGGGTATAAAATGATGTGTAATTGAAGTAAATAATAAATATAACATGATAATTATTCTATATATATGATATACCATCCAATTATATATTATTTTAATATCAAAATAATGATATTTTCACTTGTGAAAACGTAAGGATTACCGTCTCCAGGAACACGATGAGATTAATTACCCATTGTAATCCATTCAAGAATAATTTTTATTAGATGATTAAAAAATGATTAAATACATAGTATAATTTTTAATATGAATAAAATAAATCCTATACATAAAAAACATTACTTACATAACAAATCATATGAAGTAAAATGAATCAGTTAACACCCAAAACGACGATAATACTAAGATATTATTAACAAATAGATGTTAAAAGATCATATATGATGTCATATTAATGTGTATTATTCTTGTATAATTTAATAACAATTATTTCACCATTATAAAATATGTTAACCTACCCTCGACCAAGGAAAATTACAAAGTAAGGGGATTCTTATCTCACAGTTAATTCCATGAGATTTCCATTGTTCGCCACTAGTTTATTAAATGTGGTGTATTGTGTACTGTCAATTGATATATATTATCATGATTCTATTTATATTAATGGTATTTTATCATTAATTAGTTTTTTATTATCTTTTGTCCATTTGACTTGATTGATTACAATGAAGTAAGGTATTTCATATCATATCCAATTTTAGTGAGATTCATGCCATACTGCCACTATTTCATTTTGTGTTGTGTATGTACTACCCAATGATTGTATTCCTTGTTTAATATACTTTAATTTATGATTAATTTCATCTTAATTTCTTGATCCATCTTTCATGGGATGTATCTTTCGTAAGTTACCAAATTGGTATGGGAATTTTATATTTCAATTTCCACTAATTTGGCTTTACACATACTTCATTGATTATTTTACTCCGTGATTATGTGTGGAATCACTATTTATTATTTGAGTAGTAATTTCCACTCCCTTTAATATGGATATACTTTTGATACACATAATCACCCCATTGATAAATTCTCAAGTCAATGATATGAACCTGATAAGAGTAATTTTAAATCAATCATTATTCATTGAGTTAAACATCCAATTCATTGGTGTTATTTTTACAATAATATTTGTGAATGTTCTCTGACTTATTTACATATAATATAAAATCATATTGAGTGTATTTATATTATTCACAAATAATTATGTCATTGATTTATCCTTAACATAAGGATATGGTTCTTATAAGGGATTTTATCTCAACTCACATTACATTGAGACTTCTTGGTTGTTATGCACCAATTCACTTTTATTTGGTGTATATACTGTACATTGAAATAGTATATCACGAATCCCTTTATTATAAAGATTTTATAATTTTTTAATTACCTCAATTATTTTTATTCATGCGTCTCTAATTTTTTTAGGAACTCTAACTATAATATCATTTAAAATGTTTTAATGAATTATTCTTCTAAATTATTCTCATTAATGTCCATGTTTTAAAAATGGTAATAAGGATTTAATTATATGGTCATTAATGTTTTAAATTTAAAATTGACTTTAAATGTTTCAATGTGGTATGGGACACTTTGAATCAAAAATCTATTTTAAACGGCTTCTTGATAAATAGTGAGACTTTTAAATGTTTTCAAGTAAAATGGAGATATTTCTCTCAAATAGTTTTATTGATTATTTTTATCTATGTCAATATCATTCATTATTCTCTATTGAGGTTGATCTATTATAATAATCTTCCATATTGTATTGAGTGAGTTATGTCTGACTGTGGATGTGCTATTTTTATACCATTCATGGTTTTTGGTTAAAATATTTACATTTCATATTCTATTTTTAATAAAAATGTTCAGATTATGTTTAAACATTTTCTTATGAAGAATGCATTGGACATTATGTGACTTTTGGAGCCTGGTATAGCTCCTCGATGCATCAGTAGGTCTCATGAGATAAAATAGTGTCTTGGCACAAGGTCTTGACAGAATCTTATTTGTAGTCTTGGAACAAGGCCTGGACTATGTGGTTATGAAAGTATGGAATTATTCTTTACATAATTATGAATGTGGCTATTGATATTTAATGTGATTATTAAACTAGTAAGAAAATCTATGTGAATAAATAAATAGAATTATTTGATTTTTTCTTTTCCATATTATGCTGATGTTCAAGTTTAAAAGGCTTTTGTTTTAGTCTTATACATTTTCCTTTATGTTTATGATTATTTATGAAATATTCTGCTATATTGTTATCCTTACTGAGCATATAAACTCCCCCTTATGTTTTTTTATTTTTCCAGGATACAAAGAACAATATTATGACTGACCTGCGTGGATAGTCTATGGGATCTCAGTGTTGTATATGGAACCAATGTTGTCATAGTTTTCCATTTTATGATGTAATGTAAACCTTATAAATGTATCTATTGCTTCCAAAGTTACTAAACTAATTAGTCTTTTGAGACATGATCTATTGTGATCATTCCAATGATATGTAATAATACACCAACTCTGGGATTCTGGGGTCGGGGCATTATAGTTGGTATCATAAGAAATTCAGTATAAACCTTGGAAACTAGATTTAGGTACACTATGATTAGAGCACATAGTCCTAATATAGGCATTGAGGATAAGTATAGATGAACTTCTTAAAAGTTTGGTACTGTAGAGATTTTGTGAGTTTTCCATGAAATACATCCCTGTCTAGTTATAAGCATGTAACAGTGGCTCTGGTACAGATGTACCGAGCGGTAAAACCCGAAAACACTGCTTTATGCTAGACTCAAACAGGAACTAGTGCAGGACAACAGGCCTTGTTGCACTCTTGGATACGACTCTCCCATGGGATATTATTAGGATAATTTACATTTTCATTATAAACCTATTTGAAGTATTTTAAAATAAGATGAGAATAAATTACCTTGGTTAATCCTAAGTTGATTCAAATTGAAAATATGGTGTCATGATATTCTCTATATGTTTCTAGGGCTACTGTTACTCAGACAATGCTTTCTGGTTTTAGTCAATTTCTAGATTCCATGGAAGTCATAGTACTATTGAGCATCATGTACAAAGTTGAAATAGGGGTAGAAATGAGAAACAAAATGGAATGTTGATAGGCGTAAAAGATATTGTGTTCATTCCAAATTAGTTTTCCAAAAATTTGATCAACATCATATATATTAACCAACTCCCAAAATAAATAAAGAAGATAAAAGTGATGAATGATATGATCTCCAGCATTGGAGACCATGGAGAAAAGAATCATCAATTTCCATCATGTAGTAAATATGGAAGGAGACGCCTAGGAAAGTGTCTCGATGGAATAAATAAATGTTTTACGTGTGGGAAAGAAGGACATAATGTAAAACAAATGATGAGTAAAAGTGAATAGTACTATGGACGAAAACAAAAATAGTCCCAAGAATCAATATAAAGTCATTTTTTCTTAAATGTAGGGGACCTGGACATTAACCAATTGAATTCCCCATTCTATAGAATATTTTTATTGTCAAATAATAAGTTATGTGGAAATAAATGGTTGGATAAAAGTTTAAAAGTATTAATGCTCCTTGTTGATGGGGTTACTTTGGATTGATTTTCTCTTGTATTTTAACCTTGCATTTTGTCATGTGAAAGTGATATTTGAGGAAAAAATATATTTTTTCTTGTGGATATAGTTATAAATAACCATTTGGTTTTATATGATCATTGGGTTTGAGGAAATTACAAGTAATTATATTTTGGGATGAAAATGAAAGGTATGAAACAACATTTGTGGTTAAATTATGTTAAGGTTATTTTGAGGAATTTATCTCATTTTGGTAATGTAATAAAATATAGTTTCTGAAAAAGGACAACCCACAGACTATGTGACAACCCGTCGCATCAGAAAAAGTTCTCGGAATCGAAACCACAACCAGAGTGCGATTTGTATTTATCACATATCACTTGACTACATGAACTCCTTGGTTAGTGTGACTAATTCTTTTTAGTTAAATAATTTTATTGATTAATAATAAGTTCATTTTGGGTCTTATGTATTATCAATTGAATACCCCAAGTATAGGAAAATGATTCAGTGATTACGTGATGAATGTTATTTTGGATGACGATCGCTCTGTTGGGAACACTATATGCCTAAGGAAAATAGAATATTTTGAGATTTCATTTTAGGTGCAATGGTGGATTTTTATCTATTTTTTTTATTTTGTATTTATAGTGATTTGGGTTATTTATGGAAATGATTAACCTGTAATAGAAAATATGTGACTATGTTAATTAGATTTAAGTATGTGACATTAAGAGTAGTCGATTCATTTAAAGATAAAATCTAACATGTAAGACTACATAACCAAATTATTCTATGTTTTGGGTTTCAATATTAGTTCGGATTATATTTAAGGATTTTAAGGAGAATTTTTTATTGAATGGTATTCATTTAACTTTAAGGTATTGTTGGTTTAATTTTAGAAACTAAGATTAGTGTTTCTTTCTCTAAAGGAATATCCTTTTAGGGGATCATCTGATCTTTTACTCGCCGTATTGGTTTATATTAATCTCTGTAGACAAGAGAGATATATAGTTTATATATTGTGGATCATTTAACTCTTTAGAAGTTTATTCTAGATCTTCCGGTGTGACCAAGTCATCATGAATACCCATCATTTGAAAAAACAATGAGTTAGTGGTAGAAGTTTTTTAAAGAATGAAACTCTACTTAAAAAGTAAGTATATCTCTTTATGTTATTAGTCAATATCAAAAATAAATTCCTCATCTTTATGAAATGAAGCTTAAAAGAAAAAAATTGTATCTTTTTTACTTTTCCTACTTGGAAACTAATGACGGTTTGTCCCATCACAAGTTTTTGTTTTTCTTCTTCTTAACTTTCTCCTGATCATGTCTTTTATCCCTCTCCATTGGAACCTGACAGTTAGTTTTTCATACATATCCATGCTTTCCTATATGTAATCCTAGTATAGGTTATCTCAGGTGACCATTGTACTTCTCTTTATTTCATTTAAAGTGATCGTTTTATTGAATCTGTTTCTAATGCGGGACTTTCAATTATGATTCTAAGCCCAATTTTAAAAAATGTGAGGATGCAATTTCCAAAAGGGTAGAAGAATATAACTCCCCAAGCTTCCAAGGTATGTTTCCCTTTGAATAATGTAATTTCTTTCATTTTACGCAACTTTGAGATTAAAACACAGCACGACCAATCAAACTAGCTATTATGAATAGTAATACCCACTTTTTAAAATTTTATAAATTTTTTCATTCAAAATGGACTTCATTTTTGGATTCGGATTATCGAAATTAGCTTATGGTGAATTTTTGGTATTTTTCTAAAAACATTCAATTTTTTATGAATAGTGAAAAGCAGTAAATTATAGTTTAAAACCGGATTTTTATTTAAATAATTATTTATTTTATTTAAATTTATTTTAGGTCAAAATAGATATATAATACCTATAAATTTTAAATGTAATTCATTGTAGTCAATTATTAATGATTTTAGATATTCAAAAATTTAATTGAAATTTTTAAGTGTCTTTTAGCCACCTCCTATGAGCATTTGCAAATTTGAATAAAACATTATTTTACCAATTATGTGAATTCATTTTGAAAAACCATGAGACATGGTTGATATCAGTA
This sequence comes from Viscum album, assembly GCA_963277665.1. NCBI lineage: Eukaryota > Viridiplantae > Streptophyta > Magnoliopsida > Santalales > Viscaceae > Viscum > Viscum album. Next base: position 653,140,442 of record OY728119.1, read on the forward strand.
TGTAAAATGGGGATCAATAAGATGAAAATATTTTTTGTGGAATAGTAACCTTTTACTTTTATTTACCACGGTTAAAAGTTAATAGTGTAATTATCGGTAAAAATGATATTATTATTACCCTAACACATGTCGTAATTATATTGGATAACTTTAATTAGACCCAAAAAAAACTTTAGGAAGAAAATATGATCCTCTAGTTCTACTTGGATTAGATTAGGACATTTATTATTATTTAATTCAAAGAAGAGTTAAAAGTGTTAAAATGAAAGATTAATAAATAAAACATTTTTAATATAGGGATACACATAAGATAAATTCCACTATAAATATTCATTATAAATATAAAAATATTTCCAACATAATGTTATTTTATTTAAATTTTTTCGACATTAAATAATTGGATTTATTTATAACACAATGATGATGCATTAATTGTCTAATTAATGAAATATTAAAATATTTGATATTATAAATATCCAAATAATTATAAATTGAAATTTTTTATAAATTACACTAATTTTATAGGTTAGTATTACATGTTAGGTTTGGTTAGATGAATTTTTTTCGAAGTAATAATTCTATTATAAATTTAGTAAAAACAAAATACCAAATAGTATCAAAATAGACATAAAAGAGTTTTTAAAACAAATATTATATTATTAATTGATATTCAATTACTAAAAATCTAAGGATAGGACAACAGAAATATATAATTATAGGTGCATCATTATTGATGCACTTGGGGTTCTCTTGGAAATATATAGTAAGTTTATTAACCATATAATAAAAAAATAAAAAGAGACATGGTAAATGTCAATCTATTTAACTAAGAGTTAAATATATATCATAATGTTAATATAGTGCCCCAAACAAGTCTAAAAGCTATTGGTTGAGTGTTTTTCTACCCATACCTACCTTATCGTTTAAATATTCCATTTTTTCTACCATTATAAATATAAATGGATTTTATTATAAAATAATATATCTATATATTCCTTAGGTTCCCCTCACCCCTCTTATAAAAGGGAACTCCCCCTTCACTCTAATTCACACCGTAAACTCCATTTGGCTCAGACAAACCCTTCCCAAATACCCTATCAACTTTCCACCCTTCATCATAGAGGACTTCCTTTAGTAGTAAATCCAACCTAATGAGCCATTTCGATCAAATAAAAAGGAAGAACCCGAAGAAGAGGTAAATATTTCATCAACTCTTTCAAGTTCCTTTCTTCTTCCACTTCCTCTTTCTTTGTTGTTTCCATTATTAAATAATAACTCCATTATCTTCTATATACTATGATGTTATTATAATTATGGTACATCCATATTGATTATTCTATCCATATTTTGAATGGCATGTCACCATACGAGCGTACATACGTCTTACCGTCTGCATGTCGTGGTGTAATTGTTATTCAATACCTTAATATTTGGATGGGTATAATAATGATTTTTAATTTGAGTAAATAATAAATATAACATGATAATGATTATTTATATATGATATAAAATACAATTATATATTATTTTATTATCAAAATAATGATAATGTCACCCGTGCGCACGTACGGATTACCGTCTCCACGAACACGATGAGATTCATTCCCCATCGTAATCCATTCAAGGAAAATTTTCATTAGATTATTAGAAATAATTTTTAAAGTCTTAGTATCATTGTTAATATGAATAAGATACATCCTATCCATAACAAACATTACTTACATAACACTGTATATGAATTTTAACGGATCTGTTAACACACGAAACGACAATAATACTAAGATATTATTAATAAAACATTATAAAAAGATCATATATGATATCATATTAATTTATATGATTCTTGTATAATTTTATAAAAATTATTTCACCATTATAAAAGAGGATAAATTAACCTCAACCATGGAAACATACAACGTAATGGGTTTCTTATCTCACTTTTAATTCCATGAGATTTCCATTATTCGCCACTTATTTATTAAATTTGGTGTATTGTGTACTATAATATGATATATATTATCAATATTCTCTTTATATTCGTGGTATTCTGTGATTAATTTGTTTTTTATTAACTTTTGCACATAAGACCTGATTGATTACAATGAAGTAAGGTTTTTCATCTCACTTCCTATTTTTGTGAGATTCATGCCATACTGCCACTATTTCCTTTTGTGTGGTGAATGTACTACCGAATGATTGTATTCCATGTGTAATATACTCTAACATATCAGTAATTAAATCTTCATTTTATGATCCATCATTCATGGGATGTATGATTCATAAGTCTCCAAATTGGTAAGGGAATTTCATATTTCAATTTCCACTCATTTGGCTTTATGCATACTTCATTGGTTATTTTACTCCATGATTTGGTGTAGAATAAATATTTATTATTTTTGTAGTAATTTCCACTCCCCTTATGGTAGATATACTTTTGATACACATAATCACTCAACTAATAAATTCATAAGCCATCTGTATGAACCCGATAAGAGTAATATTAAATCAATCTCTATTCATTGAGTTAAACATCCAATTCATTGGTGTTGTTTTTACAAGAATATGTGTGAATGATCTCTGATTGATTTACACTGAATATACAAATATATTTAGTGTATTTATATTTTTCACACATAATTATGTCATTGATTTATCCTTAACCTAATGATACGATCTTTATAAGGGATTTCATCTCAACTTACATTTCGTTGATTCTTATTTGTTGTTATGTGCTAATTCTCTTTTATTTAGTGTATATATTGTACTTTGACATAGTATATCATGAATCCATTTATTCTCAATATATTATAATTTTATTATTACCTCAATTATTTTTATTCATGTGACTCTAATTTTGTTCGGAACTCTTATTAAAATATCATTTCAAATGTTTTAATGATTTATTCTTCTATTTCTTTCTCATTAATGTCCTTATATTAAAAATGGTTTTAAGGATTTATTTACATGGGAATTAAAGTTTTAAAATTAAAATCCCTTTTATATTTTTCATTTTTTTATGGGACACTTTGATTCAAAAATATATTTTAAACGTCTTCTTGATAAGTAGTCAGACCTTTAAATGTTTTCAAAAAAGGGTGATGTTTCTCTTAAATAGTTTTGATGATTATTTTCATCTATGTCAATATCATTCATTATTCTCTATTGAGGTTGATCTATTATAATAATATCATACATATTATATTGAATGAGATATGTTTGACTGTGGATGAGCTATTTTTATACCATTCATGGTTTGTTGTTAAAATAATGACATTTCGTATGTTAATTTTAATACGAATGTTCATATTATGTTTCATCAATTTCATAGGAGGAATGCATTGTACATAGTAAGAGATGGGTGGATCCAGTTATATCCCCTCAATGCATCAGTAGGTATCAGGAGACAAACTAGTGTCTTGAAGCAAGTCCTTGACAAAATCTTATTTGTAGTCTGGGCACAAGGCCTTGAATATGTGGTAATGAAAGTCTGGCATTATGCTTTCCATCATTATGAATGTGGCTATTGATATTTCAAGTTGTTATTCGACTAGTAGAATATCCATGTGAATAAGTAAATGGAATTATTTGATATTATCTTTACCTTGTTTCTGTTTAGTTCATGTTTAAAAGGATTTTGTTCTAGTCTTATTCAATTTCATAAATGTTTATGCTTATTTATGAATGTTTTGTCTATATTGAAATCCTTACTGAGAATCAGAGCTCACCTTGTTCAATGTTTTATTTTTCCGGGATGCGAAGAAGAATATTATTAATAACCTACAGGGATAGTCTATGGTATCTCAGTTTTGTCTATGGAAACAATGTTGTTGATGTTATCTATTTTATGGTGTAATGTAAACCTTATTAATGTATCTAGTACTTCCAAGGCTACTAAAATAATCAAAATTTCTATAATTGGTCTTTTGTGATCATTCTAATGATATGTAATAATGCACTGACTCTGGGCTACTAGGGTAGGGGTGTTACATCCTAATTCTCCCTTCATATGATTTTTATATGTTCAATTTCGATTGTATGAAAATATATGGGAGAATATTATTTTTAAAATCATGGGATGGAGAATCCACACATGTGGTTTGATTATGTATTTTAGGTTGGGATTCATATTCTTTTAGAAATTTGGGACAAATCAAATAATAATTTTGAGAAATTATGGTTGCTTGATTATTTTATCATGATAAAAAAAATTTGGACAATTTGATGATCATTAAATGTGTGAATTTGTTTTCATGAGGATAGTTGGATATCACTCTTGCTTCATAAAATAAGAATAAATAATAATGGAATAATGTGTGTTATTTTTAAATCACCAATGCACTATTTATAGGAATGTTAGTATAGAATGAGTCACTAGTCAGTTCAAATTTTTTACGATGAATATGTATTAAATCAACAATTGTAGGTATTTGGTGTTTTCCAGAGAACCAAAGTGGTAGATTATTAGAAAAAATATTTTGAAGAGGTTTTTTGGGTGTGAATATTAAAAATACAAAAATATGAACTCCTAAAAGATAATTTTAGATCTAGAAGAAGTTTTCAATGGTTCTGGAAGACGGATGGTATATTATTTATATAGGAAATAATTATATATATGAGACCTTTTTCCATTAAGATTAAATTTTAATATTACCAATGGAAAACCTTATAAGTTTCTTCCAAGACATCATGAGACTAATACATATTTTAGATCCAAACCCCCCCATGTTACACAATCAAAGGTGAAATGATTATACATTTGTTATGGTCCCTCATTAATAAGACATTTATGGTAAATAATTAATATCAGGTTTCTCTTCAATAATAAAAATTACAATATATAGGCTTCATGGGAATTTTTTTATTTTTATAAAAAAAATTGAATATTCAAGGGAACCATTAAATACATGGATGTGTTGTGACTTATCTATGAAATAAGAAGATAACAATTATCATTTGTTAAGAGTACTCAAGGAGAATTCATAAGAATGTTTAGGAGAACATCATAAGGCTCTCATACAATTTCTTTTCATAGAAAATTATTCATTTCATGAAAGATGGTGCATAACCAATACGGGGGGAAGGAGATTAAATTTTGGAAAGACCCATTTAAAATGGAATGTTGAGAAATTATAATCATTCCTAAAAATAATATATAGAAAAATATGTTTATTTATTTATTTTTTGTTCTGTGAAGTAATTATTCACAAAAATATGGAATCTCAATAATGATTCATCAATTATTCTAATTTAGAGGTTCTAGTGTCCTAGTGTAGGACTATGTCCTTGAAACATGTTATAAAGATGTTATTATTTATTGTTCTATATAGATAATTAATCAAATAATATGATCACGCCATATATATATATAGGTATATTTTAGTTGTTCTACAATGCTATTTCACACATTGAAAAGAAAGTGTTCATAATGATATAGTATTCAGGTTGATTTTGGTGGTTTTTTTCTCAAATATACATATAATGTGAACAATATAGTCACATTGTGACTAGTATTAGAATCAATATATATACATAAATTAAGGATTTGATTCTAGGTGAAATAAAAAATTTCTAGTTCGTGTAGTTTTTAAATTATTTTGACTAAACATAAAACCACAAATATTGTTTTGGAACTATGAATTTTATTTAAACTGTATTTGGTGATTTGATTTTATGATATCAAAAATAATTACTTGACATAACTTAGTTTAAATATATTTGATTAAAAGGGTAAAAGATATACTTTCATAAATATAAAGAATAATATATAAAAAAAATGTGGATAATATCATCTTATAAAAGATGTTAAGATATATAATCATTGAGGAATATAATATAACAAATTAGAAAAGATTAAAAATAAAAATGTAGGTGGTGGAAAATAGAAAAAAATTTAAAAAGAAGAGCTTCTAGTTGAACCAATGAAAATATTAATTGAATTATTTTTGCAAAATAATCTCTCTAGAATGTGAATGAATTAATTACAATCAAATAATATAAATCCATTCTAAACATAATTATATGTGGAAGTTTTTGTTTGGCTTGTGGAATAAATATAGGTAACTACTAGATTAGTGGCTTCCATAGTTGATTAATAGAAAATATATTTTATTCAAGGTTAGTTTGGAAAATATGGGATGTGAGTGCGACAATATAAAATTAGGAAAATATGTGAACTTACTATCAATTTATATTGACCTATTTTAATTTTTTTCTACTTATATAATATTGGTTTTTGGTGAACCAATTACAATTATTATGCCCCTCTAGGATTTCTATTTATATTCCAATAATATATGAGTGGGATATACCATTCCATACAATAGTGTAATAAGATAACTAGAGAGTTTCAAAAAAATAACTACCCAAATTAACCTCCCCCAACACTTTTTTAGGTATTTACCATTATTTATTCCAAATTTAAACTTTCATAACAATTTTCTTAGATTTATTTCAAATTGGTCTAGGTAAAACCAATTGATGAATAATATGTATCAACATCAACAATCCCATATCTCTAGGTTAAGATAAATTATATATTTATAATAGATATGTAAAGGAAATTAAATAATAATATACTTTTTGTCATTGATTGGTGGAGATCAGCAATTTCTCTAACATCCTTAATTATATAATGTGATGGATTTTAATTCTCTTGAGTGGTGGACACCCTCATTTTCCCCAAAAATTAGATAGATGAGTATGCAAATTCAGATGATATTATCTATTCTATAATTCATATATCTGATTCCTAAACAGATCGTGTATATAGAAACGACCACAGGCTTGTATATTTCCATTCGTACCCTTTTATGTAGCATTATCCATCAAAATGTATATTTAATTAGTGGTTTGAACATATATATAATTATTTTATTTAGATATCTGTATTTCATATAATATTATGAGATAGATGGAGATGTGTGTTTATACAAGGGATTCAATGGTAGGTTGATACTTTTATTTCCACCTCCATATCATGAATGGTTCACCGTGGATGAATTATGACCTAGATATATCATAAATGGTGTGACATGAGATTATATGTCATTAATAATAATGAATTTATTTTTATTGAGCATTAAAATAATTCTATATTAGATAAGGTTAGATCATGATTATTGTTATCTCTAATGATATTGATGAGTGACATTGTCTTCTATATAATATAATTTCCATTTACTAATGTTGAAACTATATGTTATAGGGTTATCATTATAATTGGGATGAATATACTTAGTATTGTTATATTCACCTCTTAATGTTCACATTTCATTATTAATATGCATTCCGAATATATTAGAAAACATTTTTCATAGTTACAGTAGGATCAGGGATATGTGTAGTTGATATGGATAGCTAGTCAAGTAGTGATCTAAATATGATTACCACCACTGTGTTGTTATATTTTTGAATGCATCTAGTGGGGGTATGATGAATATTCTTAGTGATTTCAGTTTTACCAATTTTATTTTTATAATTTAAATTTTCATATTTATTATTTTATATATATATATATATAATATTTTTGTTACATGCTTCTTGCGGTGGATGATGATGTATGGATATTTTTCCTAGGTTTATATATGTTATAATATCTATTCAGAGTATATAATTAATTTTTTTGTCAAAATTTAATTTTATATACTTATTGAATAATGATTATTTTTTATTAAAATTCACAATCTTAATAAATATTAGATAAATGTTTTGTTATTATTGTGAAATTTTTTATATTGTTCGCTAGTTAATCGTTTTTAATATTACTATCAAATGTTATTTCCTAGAATACACGATAAGATATAGTTTACGAAATATTGTTATTAATTGGGAGTTTGGATTAAAAATGTTCAAATATTCGAGTTTTTATATTAAAATATCTTGTGGAATAAAATATTTATGAAGGTTTATAAATTTCATGAAAAATGAAATTTTCCCATTTTCTAATGGCATTTCCAAATTTTTATGACTCTTTCTATTTAATAAGACTTTTTCTTACTATGAAATTAATTTTTTCACATTAATTAATTTTTCATTCATAGGAAATTTTAAAATATATTAGGGTAAAACATATGATGGAATGGTCAAACCATTGTAAGACATTTATCATCATGGAACCCATGTCGCATCTCAAAAATTTGTATAACGGTAATCGCTGAAGACATGTGTATTGGTATATTTGTGGAACGGTTACCCTAAATGTTTGAGTAGTCTCAATAAATAAATATTTTAATAATTGTGGTATCAATGTATAATTGTGGATATTAACCTTGGTAACTATACCCCATTATTAGAGAAATAATATATCAAGGTAGTTTCTAGATCCTATAAGGGTACCATTGGGGTTTGAACAACATCATATGTGTTATACCTCATTTCAGACACTCAAGGAATTTTGATAATAGAATTATATATAGTTATTAAATCACATCATTTAAGGATATTCCATGGGTATAAAAGGTTTTAAATTTCAAAAAATGGGTGAACCAGTGATTTTCAAAGGTGACAATATGGGGATATTGTGGCTTAAATGGAAATTGATAAGGTACTACTGATTTTACAATGAAATATAAGCCTATAAAAATTTATTGAGATACTATTTAAGGGTACCTTGGAACTTAAAATTAGAAATATTAAATACAAAAATATGATTAATTGAACATCAAGAGCAACAATTACATGAAAAAATGTGGGTAAACACATTAATCTTGAACTATATCCATCACTTGAAATAAACAGGGTGAATCCTCAATCCCTAATGAATAATGTAAAGACCTATGGTTACAAAAAATTATTCTGTGGGTATGATTTTTCCTAAAAAATAATAAACATAGAATTATTACCAGAATACAAGTATAGAAATTCATTTCATCAATGTTCCATGTGTAGAATAATAAGGAGACACAAGAACTAGAACAAGACAATGTCGATATAACAAAATTATAAAACCTATTTGTAAAAAATAAAAATATAAATATCAAGATACAAAAAAAATTATATTTATAAATATCTATAAAAACTAGGAAAACATACTGAATTTCAAAATACCATACATCGTCATCATAAAATCTATGGGGTCAATATCTGTTGATAACACTAACCTAATCAATCAAAAATTATGAAGTTAAACCTAAACTATAGAAAATAAATTTTCTACCTATAAAGAGTGAAATAAGTCTAGTGTGAGCATAAACAACATAGTGGGTGTGAAGTATATATTCCATGCACCCATGTTCACAAAACATGCCAAAAACATTATTATTAATGTATAATTAATATATATATTTATATTTGTGGATAAATAACCATGACATTTCCTTAAATCACATGAATTAAAAATAAAACATGTTATTATATAAACAGATAATTATTCATTAACAACTTAATTATAAACACAGTTTTAGAAATTCTCATTTTTAAAAGTGACACCAAAATCACACCCCAACAAGTCAACATAAAAAAAGTGAATTATCACATCAAATATATATTATTTTCAAAAAATTATTGAAATATTATAATATTATAATGGATTTAATATCATAAAACAGCCATAAAATAATTAAAAATATAAGAAATATAATTTAGTAAGCCAGAAAATAGTGAAAGAAGCATAATAACGGGAGATTCCTAAACATCCTATATAGAGACATTAAGGATACTCAGTTGGGAACCATTTTTAGAACTATTGGTGAAATTACTATTTCTATAACCACACAGATGCTCTCAATTTTCCTCACTGGGGCCAAATCCATATATATAGCCTATAATATGATAGGGGATCCAGTATGTTACATCTAAATTACATAAATATGTTTATCATCTATTTCTAGATGACTAGGGTCCCAGGATAGAATAATGGGTTTGGGTGAGTATGTCAATTTATAAAACATCTCAATAATGAGTCAATACGATCCAATCAAAATTACATATCCCTCTTCACATTAACATTCTATATGAAACCCCACAATAAAGTAGATTCCATCCATAGTAGTTTAGAGTTTCAATTTTTTTATTTCAAGTTACCTATATTACCGTATAATTTGAAATATATAATAGGTTTATATTGAATTGTCCTTTTCATTTAAAATATACCAACATTCAATGTAGCATCCATAAATTTTATCCATTGAAAAATGTGCCAAAAATATTTTTTTGGAATGAATTTTATAAATCCTATTTCAAATAAAATATTAGAAAAAAAATATTTTTTTGAAAAGAATGGTTAAATGATATGAATTATATGAAAATCTCGAATATATATACATGTATACATAACAATATTTAATGATATTTTCATTATTCCTGAATATATATTCATTCATAAGAATGGAAAATGACAAAATGAAGGAACACAATTCAAATGATTCATCAAGAACATTGGGATTTCTATGAAGTTCCATTAATACATCCAATTTTTCCAGAGCACAAATAATGGGTAATTCAACCACATTGTAAAACGATGCATAATTTTTTTAAATATAAATCATCAAATACACAACATAAGTCAATATAAATTAAAAATTTTTGGGAACCACTAATAAAATATAATCATTCCAAAATAATGATTAACCATTGCAAATCAGGGATCGCATATTATAATAAATCATTTTGTAATAGTAAAATTCAAAAAAATAGAAATTCTATATGAAAAAAAATATTGAAAATTTATGCATAAAAATACTCATTCATTTCATAGTGTTCTATGAAAATGTGATGAATGGAAACACATAACACAATGAGGTATGGAAGATAGAGAATTTTTAATACGGGTTGAACCTAACTTGATATCTAAATCGAAAAACCCGAAATCTGTCAAATCAAGTAACATAAGACATCCTTAAGAAAAGGATATTGCTAATTTTCCTATAATAAAATTAAAATAATTAATAGAATAGGAATAATAATAAAAAAATACAAATACTTTTTACATTGATTTAAAACACATACAATTAAAAGGAGGGGACACAAAAATCACTGGGAATCATGGAGGATTGTGACAGGTTGATACATAGGCACTTGTTGGAATATCAGTTTAGTGAAGAGTAATTCAAATAAAATTTTGTTTTTTATGTGGGTACATTAATAATTCATTGTTTTTTGTAAACTAGGTGGTCTGATTTGTTATGGAACATGTCTAAAAATCATTTACTAGTAGTGGTCCCACCATTGTAGAAAAAACCCAACACTCATATGGTTATTCCATATTGTATGGAATCTGTGCAGTAACTATGCTCCACTATTTCATAATTACAAAGAAAATAATAATTTATTATTTTCTGATTGGATAACATTTTTTCCAAATATGGAAATCATTGTTCTTAAAATTATAGTCCAACGTACAATCATTTCGCATGATTACACCTCACCATTTTCATGTCGTACACAAACATTGAGACACAACAAACCCTCATATATTTTCTCTTAGGTTTCACATGGTTTGTACTGAATATTCAATTACTTGTGGGGATCAATCCATTAATGAAAAAATGAACTTAAAACCCCATATGAAAATATAGTAACCTAGTTTCCCTTAAACCAGACTCATTATCCATGACTAGAGGGGAATAACATCATGATAACTTAAAAATAATAAATCTTAACACTGGATAAATACAAAACTAAACAACTCAATGAAATTCTAATAAATAAATAAAATAAAAAATATAATTAGTTCCATGTGTAAAAAAATCTCCACCACTCTACTATCTTCCCCTTTAATGTCATCAAATTTAAGACAGTTCAAATAAACATAGGATTTAACGTAGGAAAAATAATTTCTAAATTGATTATGTCAAAAATGAACCAACACTAAATGGAAGTACTCAAAAATGAATGTATATTACTTAAAATAAATTACACATGAATAGTCTAATAGATAAATAAGATATTGTAAAATAAAATTCATCATTGAATTTTTTAATGGATTTTCTAGGGTTTTTAATCATCTAGAAAATCCATCATAAAAGGTCTCCATAAAACATGGAAAATATTTTCATCCATCATTTAAAACAATATTACGAAACCAAAATTCATTCTGTAATTACACATCACAATTCAATCTATAATGATGAATACTATATGATATCACTAAAAGAAACCCATGCATGATGGATAAACAGAAATGAAAAATATAAAATAATAGACAAGTAAAATCGAAAAATCATTCTGTAATAACGTGATCATGAGTTTTCTAATGATTCATGAGCCATTTACGGTGTATTCTTATTTGTATAAATATATTTTGACACATATAATTTATTAGTATTCCTTAACTGACCACAATAATTGTAGGTCTTCAATGATATGGATGAGGAGGGCTTGGAATACCCAAATTAATAAACTAGAACCACATAAGTGAGAATTTCCTTTCATAAGATTTTACAATTGAGGTAATAGGATCCTCCAAAATAATTTCCTTCATTTAGTAATTCTAACCAAATTGGGAACATTTTTCAGCACAAAAAAAAACTAATATTCCCTTAAAAATAAATACCATCTAAAAACTAACTCAACCAAAAAAACCACATCCACCCATTTTGTGATGGATGCTATCCTAGAAGATAAAACGTGAACATTGATAACTAGATTAATACAAGTTACAAATATAATATTATTTAATAATTATTTCAATATTGTTTTTGGAAAAAAATGAATCATGTTATTAAATCGGTCAGAATACACTATCAATATCCTTTGGATCTACTGAATACCCAATATCTCGGCTAACATTTACTCCTTCACTTATATAGGATAAACCCGATGAATAAAGGCAATCATAATGAACAGCCACATGATTCTATAATTTTATAGGGATATAATGACTAGAAATCATTGATCTAAACGTAGACCCTCGAACAAACCAGACACTATCATTCCTCATCACAATGGGGTATATACCGCAACTATTCCATGTATTCTATTAATTGACTATGTGATTGAATATAGCACCAGGTATGATAATAAATCACATGGGATGACTTAACGCAATGTACATGTACTAAACACAAATCTATAATCCCACACAATGCTGAAATGAAAAAATAAACTAATAAATTATTTATGTATACATAAAAATTTCACTACCATAGTATGACAAAAATTACAATGAGAAAATTTTCAAAATATAGTCCCACCTTAACCAATATAAAAACAATCCCAATGGGAATTTATTAAATGGTAATGATGTCAAGGTGACCACAAAAACACTCCACAATTTTCATAGCATACTAATCCCCACCTTGTCCTAGTGTAAAGACCAGTATTTGTTCATGTAATTGTTTTTCTTAATTATATTGAATTATAACGAGTTTGTGAAAATTGATGACGCGTGATTGTGACACCTAGTGTGGGCCGGATGAATTTCTGAACTTTTTCTTAGGTATGTTCAGTAAACGTTTCAGAGGAGATTTCTAACATTTGAAACGTTGCTCGGAATAAAAATATGAGGGTACCGTTGAATCTACAGCACCGATATTCGCTTAAGTGAGGCATTACATTGACAGTAGTAGGATTGGAGAAATTTTTTTTGTCTTGAGACTTTTTTAAAATGAAATTATATATAATAGTTTTTTGTTATTTTATTTCATAAACCTCTAACGAAACAATTAAATGGTTGGGCCAGTGTTGTGTCAAACCATTAAAAGGATTGACCTTCCAACCTTAAGCAACAACGACATTGGGGAAATTAGAAAGCTTCCTAATTTATGAGCCTCATTAACACCCCACATTGTTACATACTCTCCCCCTATACTATAATTATAGGTCTTGGGGGAGGGGTATCGAAGAAGCGTCAACAATAAACGAAGTTCTGTTGCAGTGCCATACCACCGAGCCCTCAGTGGATTGGGCCGACCCTAGAACGAGGTGACATGCGACACTAAAACACCAAATTGGAGTTTGAAGTTCAAGTGGAGGTGAGGAAATCTTTTTGCGGGTATGGAAAACAATGATACTCCCTCAACAACGAGCACTCTCCAATGTTTCAAGGTAGGGGTTATTTTTGTTCTTGTGTTTTTGATTCCCTCTTCCTCGTTCTTGAAATTTTACGAAGAACGCGGGTCAACCAACTAACGGGTTGACTCGCAATTATATCCTATTTGCAAGATGTTATTGTGTGGATTCATGGGGGGTTAATCAAGTTATCTAATTCAATTTTTATTAAACCCTAAACCCCACTAATGTTTATGAGATAACGTGGAGGGGGATGGCCTAACGAACCCGGCCCGAACCCTTCCACTATTATTCTATCCATGTGCTACCTTGGAAGACTGCGAGCACATCAATGAATGCTGCTAGAGGAAGGTCGCAGCACTTCATCTGCGGTGAACCGAGGAGGTGGTCGACACGATGGCCGACCACAGGAATGAAGGCAGCGCGACTGTCGCACCACCGAAGAATGAAACTCATGGCTGAAGCCATGACAGAGGTTGAACCCACCTCCGGTGCGTTACACGGGGACCGAGCGGTTCCCACGTGGTGCCACCACCTCACCATCATAATGGACTTCGAGCCATTCTAAAATCTGGGAGACAGGGGAGTTACACCCCCCCCCCCACGTCGGACAAAACCGGGCTTCCGCCCTTGGGATGGGTTGCCACCCTCGCACCCAGCCGCCACCCTCTATGACGGGTCTCCGCCCTCAGACTGGGCAACCACCCTCAGGTCAGGCCACCTCCCTCGAACCAGGCCGCCACCCTTAGGTCGGGCCACCGCCCTCAGATCTGGGCCGCCGCCCTCAGGCCGGGTCACCACCCTCAGACCAGGGCGCCACCCATGGACCGGGTCGCCGCCCTAGTGAGCCACCACCCCGGTGGGCCTCCACCCCTTGACCAGGCCGCCGCCCTAGCTGGTCACTGCCCCATGCGGACCGGGCCGCCCCATTGAAGGCCTATCTATTTAGGTCGGGCTTTCCCTCTTCCAGGTCGGACCAAATAATGTCCCAACGGGCCGAGTCCACATCGTCCCCACCCAAATCAGGTCGGGTCAGGTTGTTCCGACCTGGTCGGACCGAACACGGGCCCAACTGTGCCCAGAAACAGTCAAAGGGGCTTATCTAAAGGATCGTACTCCCGTTTGATGAACTATATACGGCATTATGACACTTGGATAAAGAATGTTCATTTATATTACTTTATGAGAGCATTGGATAAAAACGGAGTTTGTTCGGGTAGGATCACACCAGAATCCTACCAAGCCCTCAGCACTGAAATGCGAATAACACACAGACTGGGTGTCCGACTAATGTTCCATGTATTGAATTAGAACCCATATGAAATGGTGGATCATTGTGTAACTTTTTTTGAGAGACTTATTTCTAATTGGGATATGGCTGTTGGATAGGAGAGTGGGTCTCCCACGTGCACTATGCACGGAACCCTGCCCCTCGCTGAGACCTGACGACTGCTGAGTTTTCGACTCGGAGTGACTCGATGGCCGCGGTATGCGATGGGGAGGAGTAACATAGAAGACCAAGATGGGTGAGGGTGGTTCTGTGTGACCAGGATGGACATGGTGGGGAGAAGACGTGGTACGTGATGGGGAAGAGTACCATATCAGACTGCATTATTGGGGGTATGGCTCTATCTGTCTCGAAAGACCCACATTACACGATGAGGAGCTGTACATTAGTAGTTCATAGTTAGTGGAAGGTGCAACTGTGTGATGCGGAAGGCCCACTATACTCAATAGCGGAGGAGTTTTCCAGCAACTGAGGTGTTCAACATTATGACTAGGGATGGTATATATTACTACCCCTAGAATAAATCCTAGTGTGAGCAGTCTTTACATTGTGCTTGTGATTTAGGTTATGATATATGGTACTTTACCTTTGTGGTACTCTACATTTGTGGTCTTACACTATGGTTTTTCTTTGTAGAATTATAGGATACCTTCGAGGTCTCAAGGTCCCTACTGAGCATCATTATACTCACCCCTAAATGGGCATCGCCTGCACCCTATTGTTTCTTTTGTAGACAACGTACAAAATTGATCGAGACTGGGGGAATCAGGGCTAAATGGTGCTTGGATGTGGACCGTTCAGGGTGACGTGACACAGAGGAGATGAGAAGATTGGAGTGTAGTAGATGCAATATATACCTAACCTTCAGTTAGGAACTTCTAAGGATGACCTAACAAAGGTTTTCCATTTTCATTTAGTTATACTGTAATTCTATTTTTACTTTTATTTATGATGTTGGTCTTGTATTCCATCCTTTTTTACTTTCAACAATATTTTACTACAGTAGTTTACTTCACAGTTGCTTCTTATGGTGATCTCGGACCGACTATTTGTACAGGTGTAAAGGTAGTGCCTTCCCATTTTAGGGAATATTTCTTTCGGTGCTACTTTCCATCCCCTGGTCTAGGGAAGGTGGGCTTGGGGTAGTCACGACATGGGTCCCGGGGGACAGGTTGGGACAAAGTGGTATCAGACCAGTCGGTTCTGCCGATAAACTGAGACTCTAATCTATTTTATGTGGCAATAGTGTTAAGTGTATTGATTGTGGTTTTCAGTTCGGGGATTCAAGTGTTGGGGCGGAATCCAACATATCCAGACACTGGGATATTGAATTCTGATTTCAGGCTCAATGGATTAAAACACTGATTGTGTGTGTTTTGAACGGTCATTCTTGTGTTTTCTTGAGTCATCCAACCAGGTATAACTTTTAACCATGGTATAGTTGTTTTATTTCAAGATTCCTCCATGAAGATAGCCACCCAGGTTCCTGGAGGGAGTACGTGATGATGGACCACCAAGAGATGAGGCCTCGATGTAGGGCCCCTTATGGCTATGGCACCTTTGGGTGGTGTACCATTATTACTAATGTTAGTTGGGAAATCGTTGCCACCAGCCCCACTAGTAGATGATGCAAGCTAACAGAGTGTGTTTCACATGTTCTAGCAGCAAAGGCCTTCATGGTTCCAAGGTGAGATGGACCTGAAAGTGGCTGAGGACTGGCTGCAGGCTGCGGCCATAGTTTTTTTCTTAGTTTTGACATGAGATAATTATATGGTGATCTTAGTAGCTATCCGTTTTCAGGCATCAGCAGGGTGATGGTGGAGCCTAATTCTCTAGATACACGATGAGGTGACCCTTATCTGGGCGGACTTTGATGGCCTTTTCGTGGTATATTTCATCCCAACGGCCTTACGCTCTATGGGTATACAAGAGCTGCTTCACTTACAACAGGGCAGCAGGACAGTGGCCCATTACCCGGTGAGGTTCACTAATCTCTCTCGCTACTCCACTGACATCATATCAGACCCTTTCATCAGGGCCTAGGCCATTGAGTAGGGTCTATTACGGGATATCAAAGCATCGATGGTATCCCTTAGTATTCCAATGTGGGCTGGGGTGCTTGAGCAAGAACTTTTGGTGGAGACCTTCCTAGCTGAGCCGAGACCGATAGCGAGAGCTACCTTTGGATGACTGGTAGACGGGTCATCTGCAGGAGGCATTAGGAAGATGACATCGTGGTCCAAGCAGACGAGACCCTCTGGTCGGTGACCCCATGACATAGGGTCATAGGTGTGAGGCTCACAGGCAGAGGGAGACCAGAAAGGGGCATGCAGTGTTGCAAGTCTAGAGAGAAGGCTTATATGTCTCATGTCTAACCAACTTGTTGTACCAAAAAATAACAGATGGTCATGGGACCACTGAGGTGGAGGTATAAGTTTTAGTGAGGAGGTCTGCAGGGTGGTGGACGTGGAAGATCATCTAGTCATGCAGTAGGTGGTGGGCGATGTTTAAAGATTTTATCACCACCACTGCCAGGTAGTCCACCCCGACCCCAGGGAGCAGGAGGACATGGATGAGTTTAGCTCCAGGAAGCCGAGGCCAATGACCACGACGCTCCTGAGATGATTAGAGGTATGATTTTTGTTTAATACACCTTATCTATAGTACTTATAGACACAAGTTCCAGTCACTCTGTTATTACAATGACCCTCATTTGAGCTCGGAGATTTTGGTGGAGCCATTGGCTCGATCCTTACGGCTAGAGACAGCTACGAGAGAGGATTCGACGATTAAACACTGGTGTCGGTAGTATGAGCATACCCAAGGAGGTGAGATTTTAGGGTATGATCTCTTAGTTGCTTCATCTAGGCCTTATGACATCTTCTTGGGTATGGAATGGTTATCCAAAGTTCATCCTCAGATTGACTCTATTAGGGACAAAGTGCGGTGTGTCTGCACGAACGAGACTAGGATTTCCTTGACCATCGAGAAGGGAACCTTTGCAGCACATAATGGACTTACCTAAAGGAGGTTGATACAAATTACACATCATTTGGATAGCCATACACTCAGAGAAGTTGATGTGGAGATTCCATTCTATCCTGTTGTGGTGGACAAGTATGTCGATGTGTTTTCTAATGATGTTTTAAGACTACCCCCACACAAAGAGGCAGATTTTTACATCGACCTGTACCCTGAGATGACACCAAAATATACAAAAACATATAAGATGGATCCCACTATTCTTCATGGGTTACTTGTATAGTTGGAGGACTTGTAGGGAAAGTGTTTTGTAATACCTAGTGTTTCACCATATGCAGCCTGATTCTTTTCACTAAGAAGGAATATTAGATATTGAGACTCTGTGTGGACTATCAGTGGTTGAACCAGGTGACTTTTAAGAACTAGTATCCACTCTTGAGGGTTGATTATCTTTTCGATCACCTATGCGGGCTCGCTGGTTTTCAATGACGGACCTCTAACAAGGCTATCATCAGCTCACGATATGAGATGAGGATGTGTAGAAGATGGCCTATAGATGCCGGTATGACCATCATGAGTTCTTGGTCATGCCTTTAGTCATGACTAAAACCTTAGCAGTGTTCATGGGACTCATGAACATGATATTTCAGCCATACCTCGATCAATTCATGGTGGTGTTCATCGATGAAACATTGATTTACTCTGCGATAGAGGAGGAGTATGTGTATCCTCTACAAATTGTTCTAGATACACTCTAAGAGTAGCATATTTATGGTAAACTTCTGATGTTTCAGTTCTGGATTTGGGAGGTCCACTTTTTGGGACACATTATCTCATAGGATGGAGTTGTAGTGGATCCAGCGAGGATAGATGTTTTTCTGTCTTGGAATCCACCACGGAACATGACAGAGGTGTGGAGTTACCTATGGTAGGCTGTATACTATCGAAGATCCGTGCCTGACATTTCCAGATCTGCAACACCATTATCATCTTTTACGAGGAATGGGAAATATTTTTGGTGGATATAGTGATGTCATCATAGTTTAGAAATGATGAGGTAGAGACTAATCTGTGCCCCCATCTTGAGGCGTCCAGAAGAGGGTGTATGGTATGTAGTCTACTACGATGCATCAAGGAATGGGCTTGGATGTTTCTTGATGCAGGAGAAAACAGTGATCACTTATTCATAAAGACAACTGAGAAAACATGATCAGAACTACACTACCCATTACCTAGAGTTACCTGCATTGGTATTTTCCTTGAAGATGTGGTGACATTACATGATGGTCAAACAATTAATATTCTGCTCAGATCACAAGAGTCTCATGTATATCTTCTCTTATAAGGGAGTGAACCTAAGACAGCAGCATCAACTAGAGTTCTTCTAGGAAAATGAATTTAAGAAAGTCTATAATCCTATGAAGGGGAATGTGGCAGCATATGAATTTAGCAGGAGATAGGGTCTTTAGTTCATGGGTGAGGTGTCATAGTAGCTATCCACGTTACAGATATCCTTTGTGGATAGAGATGGAGCTGCATACCTTTAGTCTATGACAATCACCCCCCACTCCATCAGTGAGTCAGGGAACCGGAACTTGGGGACACTAACTGTAAGGCTCGACATGCTCATATATCGTCAGGGTAGGCACCTGAGGGATTTTCTAATGTTGGGGAGCACGTCATCCTCTTTAAAGGATGGAACATGGTACCAATGGTGTTACAAGAGGGGGTGTTGTGTTAGTTCCATATATCACGTCTGGCGGTACATCTTTGTGTGGAAAAGATGTACCAGGGCTTCCAGTGTTAGCACTAGTGGCCAGGGAAAAGGAAGTCAGTTGCAGAGTTTGTTTCATGATGCCTTACTTGTCAACATGTAAAGGATGAGCACTAGTTTCCAGTAGCCTCACCTCAGCCCCTAGAGGTGCGGGAGTGGAAGTGTGATGGGATCTCCATGGACTTTGTGATAGGGATTCCACGTACTTCTAGGGGACATTATTATATAAGGGTGATCATTGACTTACTCCCCAAGTCAGCCCACGTTCTACCTATTTGAGATCATGGATTAGTGGAGGGATTGGGATGCCTCTACGTAAATGAGATCGTGCGACTTCGTGGGCTGACATAAATGATCATCTCTGACCATGACAAACGTTTTACATCCTAGTTGAGGAAGGGATTTCAGGAGGCGTTCGGGACTCAGCTACATTTGAGCACCCTCTTTCGTCCTCATACATATGGTCAGACAGAGCAGACCATTCAAACTCTAGAGGACATGTGTCTTGCATGCGTCCGAGATTTTGGATATAGTTGGGAGGATCACATTACCTTACTGGAGTTCGCTTAAAACAATAGTTATCACTCCACCATCGATGCGGCACCATTAGAGGCACTTTATGGCAGACCCTATAGATCAGCTCTATGCTAGACAGACCCAGGGGAGTCAGCACTTATTACTCCAGAGTTGGTATGGGCTACCACTAAGAAGGTGAAAGTCATCAAAGAGCAGATGAAGTCAACACATAGCAGACCTAAGTCATATGATGAGATAATACAGAGACCATTGGAGTTCTATGAGGGGGACCATATTTTCTTGTGGGTGAATCCTCAATGAGGACTTCAGAGATTTGTCCAAGATGGGAAGTTATCATCGAGGTTTATCAGGCCATTTATAATATGTCAGAGGATAGGAGAGGTGGAATACCACTTTTCACTTCCATTGTAGTTGGAGAAGGTGCACGGCGTCTTCCCTGTATCCCATCTGAGGAGATACGTGCATAACCCATCTCACATCATCAACTATGGAGAGATGGACTTAGATGGTGGGTCAACATTTATGGAGATTCCTATAGAGGTTGAGGATCGACATGACCGGGTCCTTCATGGTCATTCGATTCCTCTGGTGTGCGTTCATTGGAAGCACATGAACCTCAAAGATAGCACATGGGAGCGGGAGGCTCAGATTCGTGATATGTACTACCGTTTGTTTCATTATTCTATGTTGTGGATTTCGGGGACGTAATGCCCTATAGTGGGGATATTTTAAAGACTCGAATTAATCCATGTAATTTTTTTTCTTAATTATATGGAATTATTATGAGTCTGCAAAAATTGACAGCACATGATTCTGAGGCCCGGGGTGCCCAGAATGAATTTCTAAACATTTTTTCAGGTACGTTTAGTAAACGCGTGAGCAACATTTTCTAACTTTTAAACTGTTGCATTGATTAAAAATCTGAGGGCACCATTGAATCTTAAATTCTTGGAATTTCTTATGATAGGCTTTACATTGACCACAGTAGGTTCGGAGAAAATGATATGTTATTCATCTTTTTTAAATGAAATGAAATATAATAATTATCTGTTATATTATTCCATAATCCTCCAATGGACTAATAAAAGGGTGGGGTCAGCGGTGTGTCACGCACAAAAATGGATTGACCTTCCAACCTTATGTAATGACTATGTTGGGGAAACTATGGAGATTCATAATTTATGAGCCCCATTAACTCCTCGCATCGTTACTTACTCTCCGCCTATCCTATAAATACAGATCTTGGTGGATAGATATCGGACAATATTTTCCAATTAATTATGCTTTCTTGATGTTTCATAAGACTGATCCCTTAGAAGAAGGAGCCGACCCTTGAAGGATGTGATATGCAACACTGAATCCCCAAATCAGAGTTTAGCGTTCCAGCGGAGGTGAGGACAGCTTGTTGTAGGGACGAAGAACAACAAGACTCCCTTGACCACGAGCGCTCCCCAATGTTTCAAGGTAGGGGTTATTTTAATTTGTGCATTTTTGATTCCCTCATCCCCGTTCTTAAATTATAATAGGAACATAGGCCAAACGACTAATTGGATGACCCATGATTCATTCGTCTTTGAGGGAGGTTATTTCGGGGAATCTTGTGGGGTTATTCATGATGTTTAATTCAATAGTTATTAAACAATTAACAACCCTCATATTTACGAGCTAACGTGGAGGGAACGATACTAATGATCCTGTTCCAAACCCTATGCTCTCTTACTATCCTTGCGCCACCTTGGAGGACTGCGAGCATTATCGAAGCTCACCTCAAGAGGAAGGCTACTGCTTGTCAACCGTACCGAACGAAAGAGGCCGCCGACATGACGGCCAGTTGCAGGAAGGATGGAGGCACAAACGCCACACCATCGGCAAACAAAATCCATAACGGAGGCTGAACCCACATCTGGAAGGTTTCGTGGCGACCGAGCGGTGCCCACATGGCGTTGTCGCCCCACCAACTGAACAACCATCGGGCCCTTTGGGAATCCGGGAGACCGAGGGGTACACCCTGTAACATCCCAGGTAAATAAAGAATTTTAAATTTTCATATTTATTAATATTTTTGAATAAAATGATAATATTACGTTAAATGTAATTCTATGTTCAATGGCTTACCCAATATGCAGCAACGAGTTTCTTTCAAATCTAACGTCGCACACTAATAATGTAATAATATTATTTTAAATGGTGGTTAACGCCTAGCCATTGTAATGGTGGGAATGAACAAAACTAACTACAAAATGATTATATATATTTGTTAAATATTTTAACAATCACCCAATAAATGATAGAGGCTTAAAATTTGAATGAATCCAACTTTAATCATAAATATTCTAATATTTTTTTAAATAGTCGATTAACCGCCTTTTGATGGAGAACCCTTTTTAAAACTACTTTTTGTTAATTTTATATATTATATTTGACAAAATAAAATCATTCTTTAGAATCGGGACATCAAATTTTACTTTGTGTAAATTTTTCTTATTTTTCCGATAAAGTTCATTTTTTAATGAATAGTGAAAATGTTGTATTTTAATTCAAAACCTTATTTTAATATACTATATTTATATAATTATAGTATCTTTTTAATTGGGTTTAATGTGTATTTAAAATATATTTTTATCATTTAATCCAATGGTGGTCATTGGAATTAATTTCACATTGAAATTGGATATAAACATGTATCAATCTTTTGATAGATATTGTTTCTTAAAACAGGATATTTGTTTCGACAGCGGGAATTAATTATAAAATTAATTAATGCAACTACCATGTTTTTAATTTGGTAAAATGGACATCATTTTTGAATTTGTAGTATCATATTTACTCTGGATAAATTTTTTGTATTTTTCTGACAAATTTCCATTTTTAATGAATTGTGAAAAATACTACATTTTACTTCAAATATACTTTTTCATATAATTGTATTATATAGATATATTGTAATTTTAATTGGTTTTAATGTTTAATTTAATTATATTTTAATCAGTTAATACAACATTGTACATTGGAAGAAATTTCACTTTAAATTGGATGTAAAAACAAGTCAATCTTTTGATAAATTTTACTTCCTAAAAACCCATATTTGGTTGTGACAACAAGAATTATTTTTTAAATTAATTAATTCAATTTTTGTTTTTGGAATTTGATAAAATGGATTCAATATTTGGAATCATAAGGTCCAAATTATGTAATTAAGACTCTTGTTTTTGGACATTATGAATAGTAATGATGGTAATTATCATTAATTATCGAGATTAATTAGTAATCGGGTAGTTATGGGTATTAAAATAATATCATAATAATATAAAATAACCCCAACATGTATCCAAATTATCTTTT
Source organism: Viscum album (assembly GCA_963277665.1). Classification (NCBI taxonomy): domain Eukaryota; kingdom Viridiplantae; phylum Streptophyta; class Magnoliopsida; order Santalales; family Viscaceae; genus Viscum; species Viscum album. The sequence goes on from OY728119.1 coordinate 653,164,312, forward strand.
CTGAGTCATGGCCGACCATGGGAAGTGTTTTACCGAACTTGAGGTCCCATGGAGTCACATGGGTGTAATAGTGACATTTATGACATTTTTTTAAAAAATAAGAGAAACATAAAAAGGTTTGTATATCCTAAGTACAAAAATTTAATTTAGTTTACATAAATTATATCATAGAATATAAATAGTAATTTGAGTGATTAATTTATTTCCTACATCAGGGTAGTTTTTTCTAAATATTTAGACATTAAATAAATAAATTATTTATGACGCCATGATGATGGAGTGGTTACCTCATTATTGAACAATTTAAATAATATGAAATGTTACGGTAAAATATAAGACATAAACTATTAAAAATCATTTTTATGGGTGGATTTAGAACCATTTTCACCTTATCCTCTAAATTTATCATTTTGGGACCGATAAAATCCAAAAATCATTTTATAATAAATTAACATTTCAAGACTTTCCAAAAGTGATCCTCCCCCCTCTTATAAAAGGCCCCCACATCTACCCCATTACCGACACCTCTCAAGCCATTGTCCTAACCAACCTCTTATCATATTATCTCTCCACATCCCTATCTGACTCTTAGATGCCTCACTTTGGGAATAAATCTTTCCAAATAATCCTTTGGATCAAATCAAAAATAGTTACCCGATTTAGAGATAATATCTTTTTTCGATTTTCTTTCTTTTTTCCATCTTAAATCACCACTATCGTCTTATTATTTTATCCCATAATAACAACATTGTTGTCAATATAAGAGGATGTTGTTTTGATAAAGATTATACCGACACTTACACAGACCTCTGTCTAATGGTTAGAGAACATACTGTTTCTGTAGGTGGCGAATTACTGCCTCACAAAATGATAATTTTTCAATCGTCTATTAACAACATTCATGGTGGACATTATGATGGAAATATATTTATATATGATATATATTATATTTATGTCCTCTGTATGCTTCTGTATTATATATTTTAAACATACCTTTATGCTTTTCATGTCGTGGAAATGTGATAATTTTATATGAGAAAGTGTGGACTACGGCCCCCTCAAGTGAAGTGACTCGTTCATGCAAAACATCGAATTTGTAAAAAATGTAGTTAATGAATTTTTGTTAACTATAAAACATATATATTATACTGTAATTATAATATATCTATGTCTAATTTAGTTTTAATGTCAATTAATATGATAATAAAAAGAATGTAGCGTTCACTCGTACGTACGACTTACAGTCTCCATGACCGGTACATTTAATTACATGTCTCCAGACATTATGGAATATTATTGAATACATATATACTGGATATATATGATATTTAAATCATTAACATCATTTTGGAGATGATGTACTTATAACTACATGGACAATTCTCTTCAAACAATTTCACTATTGACTCATGTACAGAACATCAACAAAACATATTATATGAACTCACATAATTAACTAATTAGTATAAAATGATAATATGTGATATTAATTGAATAAAAAACTATAAAATAATCCCTTAAGAAATTATAAATTGACAAAAGTTTATTATTCAATAATATAATGAAACGAACAAGATAAATCAGACTTAAGGTAAGGGGATTTCTTATCTCACTTTTAATTCCATGAGATTTCCATTATTCGCCACTTATTTATTTAATGTGGTTTTTTTGTGCTTCAATTTGATATATATTTCCATTATTCTATTTATATTCATGGTATTCCGTGATTCATTTGGTGTTTATTATCTTTTGGTGATACCACTCGATTTGTCAGAATGAGGTAAGAGGTTTTTATCTCACTATTTATTCACGTGAGATTCATGCAATATTTGACATTATATCCTTTGATTGGTGTATGTAGTGACCATTATTCTACACTTTGTGTAATATAATTTCGTTTATCTGTATTTACATTGACATTGTATAGTCCTTCTTTCATGGGGTGTACGTTTCAAATGATACCCAAATCGATAAGGGAACCTTTCACCCACCTCTTTTTAAATGTATTATTTTTGTTAGGTCTTTAAATTTTCATCTTAATAAGGTTGTGATATGTTCTTATATATAATTATTACTGTAAATTGTATTTCCATGTGATGATATACCCTTTTTATCTCTCATTAACGCAATTTCTTAATTATAAAGTGATGTCATTAGGCTATCGAATTTCTATAAGGGAACTTCTTAACAGAAATTCAATTCTTTGGGTAAAACATCTACTTCATGATTATGTCATACTATGAATATGTGTGGATGGCCTATGATTTTTTTACACATAATATCAACTTATATTGGGTGTATTTATATTTTTCCCACATAATTATGTAACTGATTTATCCATAATGTTATGATACCCTCTTTGTACGGGACTTCTTCTCAATCTCCTTTCGTTGAGGCATACATTAATTTATATAAGACCTTATTTTATTAGTTATATAATAAACCCTTTTTAATTTTAATTTCATTCAAAAGGAATCTTTTCAAATTAATCATTTTACTAAATGAAAAAAGGAATGTTTTTGTCTTACGTATGTGGCGACAACAACTTCTCCGCCGTCGTGAACATTATTTGTGTTTCAGGTTTATCTACAAGCCATAACTTTTTTTTAAAATAAAAATAATAAATACCATGTTTTTTTTATTTTGGTATTTCAGATGGGTTTGATAATGTTTTGATTATATCAATGTGTTGTATTGATAACTTGTGATTGAAATGTGAAAATGTTATGTTTCCTTTATTCGTGTTTTATGGTATGCGATTATGTTATGGTTATTAGGCATTGTTTATGAAGTTGGGTGGTTCCATGAAAAACTAAGGGCGGGTGAGTCCAAGATAGCTCTCCAATGCATTTGGTAATGTGAAGGATTTAAACACTAAGGTTTCTATGAATATATTTAGTGAATATATTGTGATGGGTATTCCAAATGTATCCAGGAGGGTTACTCCCTACTTAAGAATGTTATGAATGCCTCAAGTTACATTTATGTTTTAGGATTTCTATGCACACTTTACTAATCTTATGATTTCATGGGGTTTGTTAAAAATCTTATGTTATGTATATATTGATGATCTAATGTTTTATTTCTTTGTGTATCCCTTACTGAGATTTTATTTCTCATCCCATGTTTTTGAAATGTTTTTCCTAGGACATAAAGCGGAATAGGGTCAAGGATGAGATCAAAAAATTTCATCATGTCTATAACATGGAACTAGACATGACGCTTTTGTTCAACAGTTTTTATTTTTTGAAAAAAAAATGGAAACTTAGTAGATGTGTCTACTTTGTAATCATTGATATGTAATAGTTATGTCCTAATTCTCTAAAACTGTAAAACTGAAAAGATCCTCAATGTGAATTATTTATTTAATTAAATATTATGTAATGTTTTAAGTTCATGTCCTTATAGTTTGTATTAGAGGGAGGTTTGGATACTTAAGAGGTTAGTGTATTCTTTAAGCACAAGTGACATTACTATAATGGTTAGGATTTCAGAAAGAGTTGACGTTATTTTTATAAAGTGAATGAGTTTAAGATAACATGAATAAGTATATATTAGTATTTACCCTCCTCATAAGATATTATATGATGATTTTATTGATATACTCACACTAACACTTTTGGTTCTAGTAAATGGCTAGATCTAGCAGGCACCAAGTAAGAGTGGATTTGAAGAAAACGGTGGCACTTTTTGGAATGAGCAACTGAATGGTATGATAGATGCAATGAGAATACTTTTAGTTATTCTCAACCAACATTCTGGAGTCATGATTGACCACCAGAACATTAGTGATTTTTATAAGGAATCATATATGCGAGAAACAAATCCCTACGAATGTTCAGGTAATAACCATAGAGGTAAGAATGTTCAAAAATCTATGTGTCAAAGATGTGGAAATAAACACATAGGAAAATGTTTCAAAGGGACAGAAAGATACTATAGATGTGGAAATGGAGGTTATAAAGAACGAACCTTCCATGAAAAAAGAAAGCATCTAGTTGACTCTAGGAAAGGGAAAGAAGTTCATTCTAATGGATCAATTGATTGTTTTAAATTAGGTATACATGGTCAATATGAAAACACATTTCCTACGAATAAGTTTCTGGAATGGGATCACCAGGATCATAAAAATATTTTTTTACAAATACCTAATTCCATTCTGATTGAGGATGAAGAAATTGACAATCACCAATGAAAGGTATGGAGGATTTCTTAACTTATGTTTTCCTATTATTGAAATATTAGGATATGATTCATGATTTTGTTTGAAGGAAATATGTATTTCAGAATAAGATAGAAAGGAATGGATGATTTATCATGAAGAATGTTGAATGAGTAAGAAGTAAACATATAAGGGTTTCAAGAGATATGTTAGATTTTAGGATGGTAAAATTCATAAAATTATTGAGGCTCTTTTGATGATGGGATTACATTAGAAGACTTTTTATAGTATGTGTAACCATGATGTCTGATATATGAAAATATTATTCAAGGAATAATTATCTTTTCTTTTGTGGATATAGTTATAAAGAACCAATTTGGTTTATATAATCCTTGAATTTGAGGCAATTACTGATTAATACATTTTGGGATGCAAAAAGAAAGATATTAGATAACCTTTGTGGTTAATATATGTTATGGTTATTTTTGATGAATTTATCTCTTTTTTGAAATGTTATAAAAACATGTAGTTTTTTAAAAGGGACAACACACAAACTGTGTGGAAACCCGTCACGTCGAACGAAGCTATGGGAATCAAACCCAAAACCAAAGTGTGACTGGTATTTATTGCTTATCACTGGACTACCTGATGTCCCTGGTTAGTTTGACTAATTCTTTTTAGTTAAAAGATCTTATGAATCAGTAATAAGTTAATTTTGGAAAATGATTTATCTATCATGGAGGATATGTGATTAGGTTAATTACTTTTCGGTATGATACTTTAAGAGTAACTGATTTTATTTGGGGATAAATGTTAAGATTTACCTTGTAAGACTATGTGATTAGGTCCTTTAGAGATTTGGGGTTCAATCTTAGTTTGGATTACTATGAAGAATTTTATAGATAACTGTTTATTAAATGGTCTTTCTTGAACCTTGGGTTCTTTTTGTAGAATGTTAGAGATTAAGAGTAGTATAACTTTTTATAAAGGATTATCCTTTTGGGAGCTATATGATCCTGTAATAAAAATTTTGGTTTTGGTTAAGGTCTTAAGACCTGGGAATTATATAGTTTATCTTTTGTGGATTAGGTTATTTGTCAAAGTTGATTATAGCGCTCTTAATGTGAACAAGTCATCATGAATACTCATCATTTGGAGAAAATATTTGTTTGTGTTAGAAATCTAGTAAAATATGAAAGTCTAGCTTACAAGTAAGTATGTTTCCTTATGATTTAGTTATGCTCATAAATAAATTACTAAATGAAAAATAACTTAACACAAAAATTTTTTCTGTTATCTTATCCAGACTAGGGAATCAAACACCATTTAATCCATCACAAGTTTGTGATTTTCTGGTGGTTAACATTCTCTTAAATATGTTTTCTATCACTCTCCTTTAGAACTTTACCCTTTGTTTTCTCTTCCATATCCATGCTTTCATGGAATCCTAGTATCTGTTGTCTTGGGTGACCTTTTTAATTTTATTTCTTCTTTTATAGTGATAGTTTAATTTCCTCCTTTTCTGAAGAGGGGCTTTCAATGAAGTTTCTGAGCCCAATTTTAAAATTGTGAGGATGAAATTCCCAAAATGGGGGAAGGATGAAACATCCCAGGTAAATAATGAATATGACATTTTCATATTTTTTAATATTTGTGAATAAAATTTAATATTACATTAAATGGAATGGTATGTTCTATGGCGTACCCAATAATCAACAATGAGTTTCTTTCAAGTCTTACGTTGCACACTAATAATATAATAATATTATTTTAAATGGTAATTAACGCCTAGTTGTGATAATGGTGGGAATGGACAGAAATAACTATAATATTATTATATATGTTTGTTAAATATTTTATCAATTACCCAATAAATGATAGAGGCTTAAAATGCAAATGAATCCAATTATAAGCCTAAATATTCTAATATTCTCCAAAAGTTTGATTAATCACCTTTTGATGGAGAACCATTTCTAATACTACTTTTTGTTAATTTTATATGTTATATTTTTCAAAATAAAATCCTTCTTTAGAATCAGGACATCGAAATTTACATTGTGTAAATATTTTTATTTTTCTGATAAAGTTCATTTTTAATGATTAATGAAAATGTTGTATTTTAATTGAAAACCTATTTTTAATATAATTTATTTATATGGTTATATTATCTTGTTAATTTGGTTTAATGTGTAGTTCAAATATATTTTTACAATCTAATCCAATGATGGTCATTTGAATTAATTTCACTTAGAAATTGGATATAAACAAGTGTCAATCTTTTGATAGATAATGTTTCTTAAAAACACTCTATTTATTTTGAAAGTGGGAATTAATTATAAAATTAATTAATGAAACTCCTATGTATGGAATTTGGTAAAATTTAAATAATTTTTAATTTGGAATATCAAATTTACATTGGATAAATTTTTTGTATTTTTCTGACAAATGTTCATTTTTAATGAATGGTGAAAAATACTACCCTTTACATCAAAACTGTTTTTTCATATAATTTAATTATATAGTTAGATTTTACTTTTAGTTATTTTTAAAATGTATTTGATTTATATTTTTATCAATTAATAAAATGTCTTTAATTGGAAGTAATTTCATTTTTCAATTGGATGTAAAAACAAGTCAATCTTTTCATAAATTTTACTACTTAAAAACCCGTCATTGGTTGTGACAATGAGAATTATTTTTTAAGCTAATTACTGCAATTTTTTTCTTTGGAATTTGGTAAAATGGATTCCATATTTGTAATCATAATGTCCAAATTATATAATTAAGACTCTTTTGTTTTTTGACATTATGAATAGTAACGATGGTAATTATCTTTAATTACAGTGATTAATTAGTAATAGGGTAGTTAAATGTAATAAAACAATATCATAATAATATAAAATGACCCAAAAATGTGTCCAATCTTCTTGTTTTAGTCATGGCCAACCATGGGAATCTTTTTACCGAACATGAGGGCCCATGGAGTCACATGGGTGTAATAGTGACATTTATGACATTATTTTTAAAAAGAAGAGAAATATAACAAAGGTTTGTATATCCTAAGATAAAAAATAATAATTCTGTTTACATAAATGATCTATTAGACTATAAATAGTCATTTTAATTCTAAAATTATTTCCTACATCATGTAATTTTGTATATAATTTTTATACATTAAATAAATAAATTTATTTATGACGCCATGATGATGCAGTGATTTCCTCAATAATGAACGATTTAAATAAAATGAAAAGATAAGGTAAAATATTAGACATTCACTTGTGAAACCCCTATTGTATGGGTTTATTTCAAACCCTTTTCTCCTTATCCTCGAAATATATCATTATGGGACCTTTAAAATCTGAAAATCATTTTATAATAAGGCAATATTTCAAGACTTTCTAAAAGTGACACTCCTCCCTCTTATAAAAGGCCCCCACCTCTACTCCCTTACCCACCCCTCTCAAGCCATTGGCTCGTCCAAAATCTTCTCATATTATCTCTCCATGTCTCTCTCTTAATTCTAGAAGCCACACTTTGGGTATAAGTCTTTCCAATGAATCCTTTGGGTCAAATCAAAAAGAGTTACCCAATTTAGAGGTAATGTCTTCTCTCGAGTTTCATTCTTTTTTTAACTTCTTCACTCAACACTATATTCTTATTATTTGATCCCATAAAAACAAAATTATCCTTAATATACTAGGATGTTTTTATTATAAGGATTTTACTTTCACTTACAAACACCTCCGTCTAATGGATAAAGAACATATTGTTTCTGTGGGTGGCGAATTACTGCCTCACGAAACGATGATTGTTCAATCTTCATTTAAAACCTTTCATGGTGTCCATTATGATTGAACTACATTTATATATGATATATATTATATTTATGTCCTCTCTATGCTTCTATATATTATATTTAAAACATACTGTTATTTTTTTCGTGTTGTGCAAATGTGATAACTTAATATGAGGATGTGTGGACTATATCCTCCTATGTGATGTGACTCATTAATGCCAAACATGGAATTTATAAACAATGTAATTAATGAACTTATGTTACCTATATTGAATATATATTATACTGGAATTATAATATATATATGTCTAATTTAGTTTTAAAGTCCAATAATATGAAAAAAAAATGAAAGTAGCATTAATGTGTTCGTACAACTTACCTTCTCCATGAATGGTATATTTAATTTCGTATCTCCAAATATAATGGAATATTATTAAATACAAATATACTGGATATAAAGGACAAAATGTATGTTTTTGTCTTACGTATGTGGCGACAACGACTTCTCCGCTGCCATGACCATTATTTGAGTTTCGGCTTCCTCTACAAGCCATAACATTTATTGAAAAGGAAAAAATAAATACCATTTTTTACATTTCTTTTATTTTGTTATTGAATATGGTTTTGATAATTTTATTATTATATCAATGTGTTTTATTGATATCATGTTATTGAAATGTGTAAATTTTATGTTTCCTTTATGCCTGTTTTATGTGATACGATTATGTTACAGTTCTTGGGAATTTTTTATGAAGTTGGGTGGTTCTGTGATAAACTAAGGGTGGGTGAGCCCGAGATAGCTCTCCAATGCATTTGGTAACATGAATGAGTTAAACTCTAAAGTTTCTCCAAAGAAATTTAGGTAATATACTGTGATGGGTATTCCAAACATAACCACGAGGGTTACTCCCTACATAAGAATGTTATGAATTCCTCAAGTTACCTTTATGTTTTATGATTTCTATATGTATGTCAAAAATATTATGATTTCATTAGGTATGTTAAAAATCTTATGTTATGTATATATGGATGATCTAATGTTTTCTTTTTTTTTTTGTGTATCCTTTACTAAGCTTTTTATGCTCATCCCATGTTTTTTAAATTTTTTTCATATGACATAAATTGGAATAGGGTCAATGATGGGATCAAGGAAATGACATGTTGTCTAATACATGGATCTAGACATGACCCTTTTGTTGAAAAGATTTTTTTTTTGTGAAAAAATTGAAACTTATTAGATGTCTCTACTTTTGTATCATTGAGATGTAATAGTTATGTCCTAATTCTCTAAAAATCTAAATCTGAAAAGATCCTCAATGTGAAATATTCATTTAATTCAATATTATGTAATGTTTTAAGGTCAGGTCCTTATACACCCCCTCCCCCCTCCCACGTCAGACCAAAATGGGCTTCCGCCCTCGAGCCGGGTCATCGCCCTCGAAGCGAGACACCACCCTCGGAATGGGTTGTCTCCCTCGCACTAAGCCACCACCCTCACACCAGCCCACCGCCCTCACACCGGGCCACTGCCCTCAGAGCCGGGCCACCTCCCTTGGGGTGGTCCCCCACCCTCAGAGTGGGTCCCTTCCCTCGAACCCGTCCACCTTCCTCGAGCCGTGCTGTTGGACATAAGCCGGGCAACCACCCTCGGACCTGGCCGTCGCCCTCGGATCGGGCTGCCGCCCCAGCATGTCACCGCCCCACGTGAGCCGAACAGCCCCATTGCGGGAAACCATTGTAGGCTCCCCATACGAGCCCCCCCCCCCCCTGTCGGAGTGTACTGGACATCATCCTAGTGGGAAGAGGCCACCTCGGCCTCACCCAGATTGGGTCAGGACAGTTCGGTCCGACCGGGTCATACCTGATCTAGGCCCAACCGGGCCTAGAAACACTCAAAGGGGCTTATCATGAGGATCAGACTCTAGTTTGACGAACTGTCTGCAGCATTGGGACCCATGGAGCAAGATATTTCGTTTTCCTTAATCCATTAGAGTATCATAGAAACATGGAGTTTGGCCAGGTTGGATCGCACCGTAATCCAACCGGGCCCTCGGCATTGAAATAAAAATAACGCACATACCGGGCGTCTGACGGACACGTCATCTATTTCATTGGAACCCTTATGCTATGGTGGATCATCAGGTTACTTCTTTGGGAGACTTCAATTTGGTTTAGAGACAACTGATGGATTGGGAGATGGTTCTACCAAGCGCAAGATGTACAGAACCCTGAGACTAGCCAATACATAACAATTATTGACTTTTCGACTCAGAGTGACTTGAAATCTTTTGTACGCAATGAGGAGGAGTACCATAGATCAACACGATGGGGGTGGGTAGTTATGTGTGACATGGGGGGCCATGGTGGGGAGAATATGCAGTATGCGATGGGGAGGAGATCATAGCAGACCGTGTTGGGGGGTGTGCTCTATGTGACCCAGTTGACCCATAGTACATGATGGGGAATAGTACATCAGCAGTTCAAGCTTAGCAGGAAGTGCCATTGTGTGATGCGGAAAGCCCACTGTACTGGATAGAGGAGGAGTTCTACAACAGCCATGGTATTCGACATTGTGAACGTGGATGTTAATTATTACTACCCCTAGAATAAATCTTCTTGTGTGGTGTCTTTACTTTGTGCTTGTGATTGAGGTTATTCTATCTGGTAATTTACCTATGTGGTACATTGCCATCATGGTGTTTCCCTGTGGTTTTCATTTGACGACATCTAGAAGACCTTCGGGAACTCGGGGTCCCTACTGTGTATTGTTATACTCACCCCTACACGGGCTTTTCCCGCAACTTGTTGTGTCTTATGTAGATGGTGTACACCATTGATCAAGGAAAAGGGTACTAGGAAAAAATGGTGCTTAGAGGTGGACCATTTAGCATGACATGACACAGAAGAGACTAGCAGATTTGGATTGAAGTTGAGGCGATCTGTACCTACCCATCAGTTAGGAACCTCGAAGGATCACCCTTTAACTATTTTCATTTTTTTCAGTTGTATTGTACTTCCAGTCATACTGTTATTTTCAGGTTTGGGATTCTATTTCTACCACTTTTTCTTTCATTACTATTTTATAACAGTATTTTACATCACAGTTTCTTCTTATTGTGTTCTCAGACCGTGTGTTTGTACTTTTTTAAAGCCAATGCCTTCTTGTTTTAGAGAATATGCCTTTCATTTCTAATCTCCAGCCCCATGCCTATGGGAGTCGGGGTAGGGGTAGTCACGACACGAGCCCCAGGGGAAGGTTCATGACACCTAGTCCCTATAGGACTCTATAAAAATTTAAATCATCTTCCTCTGATATGGAATGTTCTTCAAAATACCATGTGTGGGTGGGTATGAAAATACCTAATAGGAAACCCTGAAATCACTATGCATATAATAGGAACAATATTAATTTCAACATAGATATATGTCTATAATACATATGAAAAGAATATTAATATATATTCACCAATGAAACACAATATCAATTAAAATCGACAACTATAATGAAATTCATGGATTCATTCTTGAATGTTCTATATAGAACTCAGCTATGAGAACACACTCCAAGAGTAACATAGTAGTGATGGAATCCATATGGGGTAATTTTTTCATCATATATGTCCATATTAAGTACATGTTACATGTATTAAGAAAAGGATACTGTGATGGGGATCACACCCAAGGCCATCGGGTATACAAAAAACTACATCTATAATAACCTTCTAGTTAGTGGATTGGTGTCTACTTAGTATTGGTCCCAATGATAAAAATAAATCCACTTAATAAAAGTTGATGATAGAGAATGTCACTCTAATCATTATGGATGGATTCTAAAATATCTATCCAAAAATTCTAATTGAATGGATGACCAATTTATCTATTCGACATGATTGTACACTAACCCTTAGGGAAAAAATTATTTTACACACCATAAAAAATCATTCCCCAGATAAAGATGACAATGGATCTATGGAATCATGAAGTGATTATATGGTGTGTACTAGTTGTATTCGGTGGTTCCATTTTGTATTGATTCTTTCCCATGTATCACAAAATGTGTCTAAGTTTGTCTTTGGGTAAATGTCATGTACAAACTCATGTACACTTGACTGTGTCCAAGTTCATGACATTGTCCATGTATGCCTGTCCTAGCCCAGTGAATATCAGTGTATGTGGAGTTTATGTGATCACGTACTCCTAGTAGAGTATATGTTCCCACTCAGTAACATGTTGTAATTTCATATTTCATCACACACCGTTTGATAGGGGTCACATTCCATATGATATTTATCTATCTTATGGAAACCCTAGAACCACACCAAGTATCCCACACATAGTATAATCATAGAGTACTAACCATGTTCATGGGTTTTTATAGAACCCATTATGTCATTTATTGAGTTTTTTTCCACTCATACGACCTTTTACCTTACCATTATTCACAGTAGAAATCATTTATCTGAGTCATAATACTCGTTCATCATTGGAAATCTATTTCTATGGTATATTAGTCACTTAATAACTTCTTTGGATGTATGTCATCTCCTTACATAAATGAACCACACCCGTGTATTCCAGAACTACTACTTATCCACAGTCAGAAAACTTATATCTTTATTATGGTTCTACAACTAACTAGGATCTATGAAAATAAATTATTTCTCCATAGAATTGGTGAAAAATTATTGCTTTATATAGTGTTGTTTTGATCCATAGGTCGTGATATTTTCCTATAATGAATGAATAAACAGGGGATGAAATTCACAAACATGGACATGAGGAACTGACCTCACCCATAGATCATGTTATCCTCGAATAATGTTTTTAGAATGATGGATGAAAATATAATAAAATAATCACAACAAAAGTCCTGATTCCCAAAAAATCAAACTCATCCCCATGATACAAAAGATATGTGAATCAATCTGTTGGTCAATTAATTCATGTTCATCATAGGAACAATAAAAAATGAATAAATCTATATAAAAAGTTTATCCTACCACAAGTTTTATTAGTCTCTAGGGAAGAACTATCACTAGTTTCTGACTTTGTTGAGAGACACACTCTCTACTTCATAACTATTGATAACCCACGATCTAGTGGTTGTTCGTTAAATAAAAATACTCAAAATATCTATCCTATAGTTTTCAAGATATCCTGGTTTTAGTGTCTATCCATAATATCTCATTATGAATAAAAATATCATGAAAAAGCACAGGACATTGCAAAATTAATAAAATAAATTCAATTAAATAAATTATTTTATTTAATGGTTAACCCATTACCATGCCCAATCCATGCTTCTAGCACACTATAATGCTATGTCACATCTAGGGAAACATCCATATTTTGAAATCATCTGTGGCCTCATATTTCTAAAATGAGTACCAGTTTATAAAATATACACTCTTTCTGAATGACTCCATAGACATGCACTTAATATTATATATATATATATAAAATTAATTGTAGTCACATCAGGCCTTTATAACTCCCCTCTTCTCCACACCAAGATCACAAAATAATCTGTATAATATTCCAAATAATACATGAAAAATTTAAGACATTACATTCTCTCCAAATTGGGACTTTATGTCCCATAAAGACAAAAACAAAAAGGTACATTAAGATATGTGGTTACTGAGGACTGATCTAAGAATTTCACTCCCATGTTATCTCCTAAAGATTACCATACTACCAAAAAACATAAAAAAACATACAATCAATCATGAATGATCCTCTATTTTTCATCCTCAATATCTAATTTGAAATCCTCAAAGGAGGAAATATCCTCGATATCCATCTCTCCCTAATTGATAACCTATAATGGATCATATACATACCTCTTCAACTGCAACATGTGGAAGACATAATCTACTCAGTCAAACTATGTATTTAGTACTAAGTGGTAATCCACTTCACTAACTCTAATAAGTATAAGTAAATTCCAATAAATCTTAGAGATATATCTCCACCCCATCCAAATCCCAATTACACAAGTTGAGGTGAAACCCTATGGAATACGTGGTCTCTGTCCCCAATCTCCAAAGCTATCCATTTTCAGTTATTGTTATAATTTTTATGGCTATATAAATTCCTCACCTATTTATAGAAGGCCTTCATGTTCATAGTAGTGTCTCATAAAAAAATCTAGCCCCATTAGAGATGACTCTCCTAGGTTAGTCCTGTATAGTATTCTCATACCAAGTCAGTTGTAAAAGTCATATAATGGTTCCATAAAGATTGTAGAATGGTATTGGTTGTTTTTTGTAAACTCTATGAAGGGTACATGATCATCCCAACAACATCTATAGTCCAACATACATTCCCTATTCCTTTATTCCATGACCTATATGGTTCGATCAATATGATTGTCAGTCTATTGTTGAGATGTTGTACAAAAATGAATATGTATCCAAAAATAATCCTATAATTCCTTCCATAACTAAGATTATAAAAAACAAAAAAAATGGCCTTCGAGTGAACTCTATGTAGTCAGACTATCTATTATTTGTCGATGCTCCCCAAACTCAAAACTAAACTCTTGTATAATCCATCTATATATGGGAATAATTTGTTAGTTAGTAAACATTCACCATGATAGAATCATCTATCCCAAACATATGTGTTAATATGAGCATGAATTCTATGGGTACCTTATCCCTCTTCCACTATGGAACCTCATGTGGTTGAGCTAAACATGGAAGAACCCGGTAACATGTCTTCAATTGGTAACAAGTAATGAATGAAGTGAAAAACTATACAACTCCCTTATTCATACATTGAAAACAAAATGGACATAATAGGTCCAATGTCGTCTCTTTAACTCACATATTAACCTTTAAAAGAGATGTATGAAACTCTCCTAGAACCTCCTACCACAATGTCACTGGTACCCTCAAGCATCCTTAGAAAATAACAACATGATCCCCGCCATCATAAAATCCATGAAGATATTACCTACTAGTAATATGAAAATGTAGGGTCTCTTATTTTGTATCTAAAATACAATACAAACTATCATGAAATACATTTGGATAGCTAACAAGAATGATATATTGGTAAGCTACACCAGCCCCTTCCACAAATGATATCTGTAATGCGGCCAGCAACCCTGACACCTTACCCAGAAACTGCAAAATAGATCTTTTATTGAGATCATCTGCTATAATGTTTCCCTTCCCATGATTATAGAAAATCTACAAGTCATATTATTATCATAACTCTAGAAATTGCCACTATCTCATGTAAATATACTCTAAACAAAGATATACTCAAGACTCTTGTGGAAAGAATTGACGATAATCCACTCAACCATAAGGTAGCCTTTCCACATATTTAGTGCGAATAATATTGTTTATAGAGTTTGATAGTGGGTCTATTTGTTCATTTATTATTGTCTCAGCTAATGTGAACTATAGATAGTAACTAACTTCCTCTTATTCAAAATATAACAAATACTTATTCTTGATGGATCACATTAAAATACATACTCAACAAACTCTTCTTAAAATATCATTATAGGAGTTCCCATCAATATCTACCTTACATCATTGAATTCCTATTGGAACCTCCCTATAAATAAGAATGGATTAACCTTTATATATATTTTTTTCAGGAGGTGATATCCTAAAGAAACAGGTATCAATATCATGTAGTATCCTACAAACCCATTAATGCTTTTTACATCTACCAAACACTTCTATGGATACCAATCATACACTACCTAGACCTTTTTCTAGTCCAATGCCATTCCATCTACGGAGATAACATGCCCTAAAAAGTGGACCTCTAGAATCTAGAAATATAACATGGATATCATTCCATAAATTTGGTTCTATATTACTACGTTTATATCCACCCTCAAACGTATCACATTCTCCTCTTAGACCACTAAGTACACTAGGATATCATTGTTGAATAATAACATGAACTGGTCTAATAAAGGTTGAATGATCCTTTTCATGAATCCCATTAACACATCTAGGGAATTTTTCTTTCAATATGAAATGAAAATTTACCAATACTGCCTCTTGGGACATGTGAATGTTGTCTTAAGTGTTTCCTCATCGCTTACTTACAACTGGTGATTTTATGATTTGCGGTCCATCTATTAGAAGAATCATTCCTAAAAAAACCAATCGAATCTGTATTTAGTCTATCAGAGTAGTTACAAGTTCTAAAAAGACTCCTAATTTAGATTTTTATTTCTCTAACATAACCTCAAGTTCCCATCCACATTATTACTGAACAACACTGGGACTACCCATGGTGAGCCATTGGTTCAAAAAAATCCATTCCTTTGAGAGTTTCCTAACTAAACCCCTATCTTGAAAAACTCTTCAGAATCCATCATGTATTATAGTACATATTTTGGGGTTATCCAATGGTTCATATCTATGTAGAAGGATATCTCTCGGTGGGGAGGTAAACCTAGAATAGCCTCGGGAATGAAATCTTCATACTCTACCATCACAATAGGGAAACAAAAACTCTTTGAATATACTGCACTAATGGTATTTCTATCGATCAAATTAGTAATACATTTCAATATACCATGGATGAAAAAAATTTGTGTTACTCGGGTTTCCTTTTCATCCAAAATGGAAAACATGTTCCCATCAATACAGACACACCACATCCTCCTCCTAAAATATTCAATAAGGGTATAAATTGTATAAAAACATTCCATACCAATATGACTCTTAAGGCCTCATTGATTATACAATTAGACCCCAATAAAAAATCTCACAAACAAGAGTCATTGTACATTGTTGGAATATTTGTGTGATCAACAATATACCTCCTTTAGGAGTCTCCAATTGCAAGGGTACAACTAAGTGCCTATCAAACATCTCTATTTCGGAAATGAGTTATGTGGTAATAAATGAGTTAATAACACATATATCTATCAATATAGAAAATAAGGAGGAAGATATAACTATCATACATTTTTTCAACTCTGGAGATTCTAGTTCATAGGCATCGACCACCACCATGTTCCATTTCCTCTCTCCTCAGCTCCCTGATAATGGTGTGGACCATTTAGGTTTGGTGGTTCTAACAAGTCAAAACATCTTCTACCTCAAGATTCTACCCCATCTCTTCTTCCATGCCCTCCACTTTTTTTAGGTGTATTCTCCTAATACTACCTAAACCCAAAAGAAAAATCCACTATCTCCATGATAGTCATATAGAGATTCAAACTATCTCATGGAAGATGCCCCTTTAATGTCACATGTATAGAATAACCTCTCTCTATGCTAACTAGACTGATCATGTGTGCTTTGAACGACAAAATCATAGATCATGGGATTTCCTTTTCAAATTCCTTACAAATATAGGCCCCTAATATTGGAGTTGAGTCCCTTTAACTGACGTCTCTACTCCAGTGTTCATATTTCCATAAAAAGTTATCTATGTCTGCTCAACCATGAAAATCTCGGCCATCAAAGCTCACTCAAGCACACAAACATAAGTAGGAAATCATAGATTTATAAATATAGTCAAATGTCACTACTCAGTCCTGACATAATGTTCTGAGCATAAAATAACTGATCATGAACCATATACATCAAGTACCAAAAAAGGATAGTGAACCTCATTGAACACTCAACAACAATTAAACTACCTTGGATATGTTTTCGAGGATCTTGAATTTAGACAACCATCAACATAGATGGATATAACTCCTCCCTAAAATGTTGTTTGAACTCTAACTATTCCAGTGTCACCTTCCTGTACAAGTGAGTCCCTACACCCCACCATCAACCTATAGATCCAAGAAGAATTATCACTGCCTGTACCACCATCTAATCTTCATGTGACATGAAAATATAGAAAACACATATCAATACATCAACTAAGACCTCATAAAGCTATGACTCAGACCCACCTTTGAACAAGAGGGGTCTCTATGAAAAAACTCATGAAGCATACTCATCTTGCATTCCTCATCTTTCGTAACTTTGAGATCAATCTTCTTCTCAATAGGTGGAGGAATAATTGGTGACCATCCAGGAGGATAAAACTATAGAAAAGGGAATTTTATAGATTCCCCATCACTGAGGTGATAATCATTATTATCCTAAGGTTGATTCCAAAATAGCATATATTGTATATTCTTCTTAAAATAAAAATTATGTGCATGGATTAATGAGTATATCTGGATTGATGACTTAAATATTACATGGAAACAAAAACCCACTTCTATATGAGTAATGTAATAATATTTTCATTGAAACATATTTCTACATGTACCGAGTCAAATGGATGGGGATCAATGTACGAGTTTATGTGTACGTTGGTCATTGTAACGAAAATGGAGTCATTGGTCTGATGGGAAAACTCAAAATACATAATAGTATTTCCCATAAAAAATACCATATACATCGGCCATATGGTAGAATGTACTACTCTTATTACACTCTATCATGACCTATCCTAAAGTGGACTATATACTAACAAACCCAATCCCACCTCTAATTATCTAGGGTTGGACAAAAGTGACGAGTAAGAATATCACCCACATGGGAGGCCATATCCTAATATACAAATACACAGTCACACATACCCAAGAAAATTCAAGGATGAAATGTAAAACAAAGTATAAACCATGCTTGAATACATTTAAATCCCACTACCAAAGTATGACCCCAAGGATTTAATGAAAAATGCCCAAATAAAAACAAGCCATATATAATATAAAAACAAGTCCAACATGAAAGAATATAATTTTTTTATCAAGGTACTTGTAGGGAAACATCTTGGTATATCTGGATCACTAATATCTACCTTTTCCTAGATTCTTTAGGACATGGTCAAACGGTAGATCTTCAACATAGGACACAAAATGTGTTAGAAAGTCTCAAATATGTTTTTGTATAACTATACCTATTAGAAAACCACAAAATCACTACGAATATAACAAGAACAACACTAAACTAATCACATATATATATTTATAAATCACCAATATCAATAGTATCTAGATATACCAAACAATGGAAAAAAATCTCAAGGTAAATCCATAACTGTAATTCTAGTTTAGAAATCATGATCAATGGTTGCACATAGATCTCAACATAGAGAACACACTCCTCAAGTGACATTGAACTGATGGAGTCCAACAATGTTATCATGCTCATCAAATCTCAATATAAGAAGGACACTCATGAAGTATAATGAAAATGATACATATATAGGTACCACACCTTAGGCCATGTGGTATACTGAAAAATCAATAATTAATAACCTCCTAGATGGAGGATGGGTGTTGATGGTGAGTTGGTCCAAATGCTACCAATTACTCCACAATAGTCAAGAAGATGATATAGGATCTCACTATGGGCCTCATAGAATTCTTCCAAAAACACTATCCAATTTTTTTGATAGAATGGATCACAGTCCAATGTTTATAATGTGATTCCAAACATACCCTCTTGGAAAATAACAAGTGTTTTCAACCTAACTACTATTTTTGAAATTTAAGAGGAATCTGGATTTAGGGAATGTTGATGTTATTACGTAGTTTGAATTGGATGTAAAAGTGGTGTACCATTGGAATGTGGTGTTTTCCATATACCAGGGATAATGCATGTGTTTGTGTCATAGTAAACTGAGTGTATTAATCCATTTACTCCTGATTGTTTCAATGTACATGGATCTAATCATGTAGTCCATGTCCCGTATTGTCTGTGTTGGAGTACAAGGTGTGTCCATGACCATGTAATCCTGCCCATGTCTTTGTAACCTCTGTGGTACATGATAGGATTACACATTTCATAACAGGAAATGTGATAAGCGTCACATGTCAGGTTACATTTATCTTTCTTAAGGAAACCTTATTTATACACAATGGGTACTACAAGTAATATAATCCTTGATTGCACATCGTGTCCTTCAGGTTTTTTGATAACTCATGAAGCCATGTCATAGTTTTTCTCCTAATCTAATTCAATTTTATCTAACTATGATTCTCACTAGATGTCATGGTTCTGAGTCAATGTACCCATTAATTTCTTGAAATCTATTTTTTCTTTATCTCATTCACTAAATAATTGACTTAGAAATTTGTCAGCATAGTATATCTATGAACTGCACCTGATTTTTCTTGATCTGATTCAAATCCATCATCTTGGTATTCATAGCTTGATCCTCCCATAGATTTAACCCTAGATCAGTAATAACAATACATTGTGTCAATCAATTGGTGCATAAGGATTGCTCTATCTGGTATTTTTAAAAACACCATACATTATATTTTGCATTGATGTATTATGTAATGAGGGATGAAATTCACAACATCAATCATGGGGAATCAACCATTGACCATGTTCATTTTAACATCACTTCGTTTCAGTTAAAATGAGAAACAAAGAATAACAAAAAATCCAAAAAATAATTCCTATTTCCTTGATAAATGTATCCCATCAGCACATTATGCATGACATGTGAAAAAAAAATTTGTTCGATTGATTCAAAATCGTTCTTAAATTAATAAAATGTGAATAAATCCAAATAAAATAAAATTTTACATATATTCGGACTAGTCACTAGGGATGAACAATTTCACATCGTTTTTTTTAGATATATCCACACTCTACAACGCATCGATTGTCGATCCCAATTCCAGTGGTTGTCTATTTGATAAAGATCCACTAACACAATCCCTAATAGATTTCATTATACCCATGGTTTAAAATCCATCCCTGGGATCTATTTATTACTACATATATTTATAACACCTCTTATCAAAAAAATGAAATGAAATTAATTAATTTATATCAGCTAATTTATTTAAAAAATTTCCCATGACCATGCACAATGTGTTTCCAAAGTGCTCTAAGATTATGTTACACATAATGTAAAATAAATATTCTAAACTCAAAAGTAGCCTCAATATTTTGTTATATGACTCTTTTTATATTATAATTCACATTTTCTAGAAATTGTTACTTTTGGGCATTTAATATATTTAAAAAATTTACTCAGTGCACAACTGGTCTTAGAATGTCACGTCATATCCATGCCTAGCTCAAAATATTATACATTTACATTTTAAAAAGATAAATGGATGTATCATTGTTATTATTGATTCAACTCATACTATAATGGTTTACAACTCTTTCAGGGAACCTTAAGATCCATTAATTTGAATCTAGCCACTATATAGCCTCTATCTGACCCCAATCACCATGAAATATGGGAAAATATTAAACATATCCTATATTCATCACCTTACTACAAATTTGGGTTGGGAAGCACATTTGATGACACGTACGATAATTTTTAGAACATTTCTTACTTTTATACTCCAAATGATACAAAAACATAAGACCTAATCTGTAATAAAAGAAATATCACATCATGAATAACCATGAAATAATATTTCACCCCAAAATATTAATTTATCAATACATTTTTTAACAAAAAATAGAAGAATATGTTCTCATTTTTAAAGGAACTCTTTTTTTAACAATAAATCTGTTATCATATTTTAATACCCCCTTATTTAAATTTTAGTCACCAAAAACAACTTAAAAACACACTGAGACTTTCAGAAACACATTTCCAACCACAAGACCATTATTTTTCCTTAAAATGAAATTTTATCACAACAATCCAATATTTATTATTTTAAAAGTATATAAATTTTATTTAAAAGAATCCCATGGAAACCATATTCCAATTATGTAAGAGGTAATAGAATTCTGGTCGAATCCAATTCTCATGATCCATAAGTCTTTCTTGGCCATGCGAACTCATCTAGTAAAACTAGTTAAATTATGATTATCATCCAAAAAAACATAAATACAATGTAAATTAAAAATATTAAAAACCACATTCCACGAATGAAAACAAGACAATACATGGTAATATGCATCTCATTGTGTTAAATAGCTCATCACACTTACCCTGAACCTACCTCTCATGTTTTTATATTCCTACTCCAAAATTATACTACAGTACTAATGAAAAAGGGGAACTAATACAATTTTTTCAAGAAATAACATGGTCTATCTCCATAATACGGAAGCCAACATGGTCAGTTACATACCAAAGGGGAGTCCCCAGTCACTCTAGTTTAATAACAAGATTCAAGTGTACCACATGAAAATCATTGGGGATGATTTCACCCAAAAATAAAATGGACTTCCACATGGATTCCTGACATGGCCACAGTAACACCCAAATATTTTATAGCATGCTATCTCTTAAAAGTAATTCAATAACATGCACTACATGAAACACCAAGTTCGACTGTACCACGACATATCAAACTAGCCATTAAAAAGTGGTTATGAATAGTAATAACTAGATTTTGAATTTTATATACTCCACATAATTTTAATAACCATATTATATGTTTCTTAGAAAAAATATAAGAGAAAATTCAATTTTTAGATAATGGATGTATTTTTCAAAAAATGCTATTTTACCGCCTTTTAAAGGAGAACCCTTTATAAATCTAATATTTTACACATTTATTTATTAAATCTGAATAAATATATATCTTATTTAGAATTACGACATAAATATTTTGTTTTGATGAACTTTTGGTGTTTTTCTGATAACTTTCATATTTTAGTGAAGACTGAAAATTAATAAATTTTAATTGAAAACGAATTTTTTAATCAGAATAATTTATATTGCTAAATTATAAATTTGAATGGTTTGGAAGTATAATTAGATTATATTTTTATCATTTAATAAAATTTAGGTCCTTAAATGTAATTTCACATTTATGTTTAATATAAACACATGTTAATCTTTTGATAGTTTTTACTTTTTGAAGAACCTTCTTTTTGGTTTTTTCAATGGTAATTAATTTTCAATTATTTCATTAAACTTATATGTTTTTAATTTTAAAAAATATAAATCATTTTCAAATTTGGAATATAAAAATTATCTTAGGGTGAATTTTTTGTATTTTTCTAAAAACATTTAATTTTTGATGAATATTGAAAAACACTGCGTTATTTTTTAAAACTGACATTTTATTTAAATATTTATTTATTTTATTTAAATTTAATTTAAGTATAAATAGATATATAATTACTATATATGTTCAATGTAAATCATTGGAGTAATTTTATAATAAAATTAGATGTATAATGTTTTATTGATCTTTTTAGCGTCTTTTACCCACCTTCTAGACACATTTGAAAATTTGTATAAAATGTAATTTTACCTATTTTGTGAATTATATTTAAAAAATCGAAGGGATATGGTTGAATTCAGTATGTTAAATGTGGTTCAATAAGAAGAAAATAATTTTGTGAATAGTATCTTTTGACTTTTATTTACCACGGTTAAAAGTAAATATAGAAATTAAAGGTAATAATTGATATTATAATTACCCTAACACATATTCTAATTCTATTGGATAAGTATATTTAGACCAAAAAAACCTGTTTAATAAAATATGTTCAT
Source organism: Viscum album (assembly GCA_963277665.1). Lineage (NCBI taxonomy): Eukaryota > Viridiplantae > Streptophyta > Magnoliopsida > Santalales > Viscaceae > Viscum > Viscum album. The sequence continues at coordinate 653,187,708 of OY728119.1, forward strand.
TTCGGTCCACTTGTATTAGATTAGGACATTTATTATAATTTTATTTAAAGAAGAGTTAAAACTGTTAAATTCAATGCTAAATAACTAAACCATTTTTAATATAGGGTTACACATAAGATAAATTCGACTATTAAATATTCATTAGAAAGATAAAAAAAATTCATACATAATTTTATTTTATTTATAATTTTTAGAGAATAATAAATTAAATTTATTTATCACACAATGATGATGTAATAATTACTGTTTCAAAAAAATATTAAAATAATATATATTATAAATATAAAAATAAATGTAAATTGAGTCTTTTGATGCCATCCACGAATTTTATAGATTAATATGACATTTTAGTCTTGATTTCATGAAATTTTTTCCAAATAATCATGTTTTTATGAATTTCAAAAAAACCAAATACTAAATTGTATCAAAATTGGCATAAATGAGTTTTTAAAACAAATTATATATTATTCAATGATATAATATTCCTTAAAATCTATGGTTTGGCAAAAAGACTTATATGATGATAAATATGTTATTAATTAACCACGTGGGATTCCTTTTTCTTTTTATAGAATGTTTATTAACCATTTATTGTAATAATACAATAGGACATGGTAAAAGTTAAACTATTTAACTAAGTGTTAAATCTAAATGATAAGATTAATATGGTGACCTAAACTTATATAAACCAAATTGGTTGAGAGGATTTATAACAACACCCACCGTAGCTTTGAAATAATATAATTGGGATCAATTAGAAACCGAAAAATTTATATAATAAAATAATATATCAAGCTTTTCCTAAAGTGACTCTCACATCTCTTATAATAGAGTACATCCCCTTATCTTATATTCACACATCCAATGAATTTTTTCTCCACCAAAAACTACCCAAATATCCTCCCAAAATCCCTAACTTTGACCTAGAGGTATTTCCATTATCAGAAATCCATCCAATGGGGCCCTTTGGTTCAAATCAAAAAGAAAACACTCGAAGAATAGATAATTATTTTATCAACTCTTTCAAAGTTATATTCTTCTTCCACCTTCTATTTCTTTGTTATTTCCATACCAACCCAGTACCTTTTGCATACAATGATGTTATTATAAATATGGTAAAACTATATTCATTATTATATCCATCTTATGAATGATAATTTCACCATGCGTGTGTACGTACGACTTTTCGTCTCCACGTTGTGGTTTAATTTGTTATTCAACACTATCTTATGTTGGATGTATATATTGATGAGTAATATGTATATAAATAATAAAAATAAAATGATAATTTTTCTTTTCAATTAATATACCATCCAATTCCACACCTTTTAATCATTAAGGAAATTATATCATCACTCGTGTGTACGTACGACTTTCCATCTCCACGACACGATGATATTCATTTCCATGTTCACCATTCAGCGATAATTATAAAATATATATTATTAATAAGTATGTAATATATGACTTAATAATGCTACTAGAATATATATATATATATATATATTTGTGTGTGTGTGTGTGTCAATGTGTGTGTGTGTTTGTGTGTGTGTATTTACATATATCATATTCATTTAGTTCCATTCAATATGATATGAAAATGGAAACAGTGTTTATGCGTACATACGACCTACTGTATCCATAAATGGTGTTTTCCATTTCATATATCTATCTAATAAACATATTTTTATTCTAAATATGTATCATATATAAATAATATTTTATATTCGTGATGTATTTAAATCATGATCTATGTGATTCGATCAAGAAGAACACGTTCACACATATGATAAGAAAAGTGATTATTACCCAGAATGTTAATTTAACATGTAAATTATTATTAATTGGTTAGTATAATGTCATAAATGAATCATTAATGATATCATAAATATTAATATAGTTCTGGTACAATTTAATAACATACTATATTCATTGTACAAGAGGTTAAACGTACCCTTGACCAAAGGGAGGTACAAGGTAAGGGTTAATTCCCGAATAACATTATCAACTAAGATTGTTTATGTGTAATTATTTTATAAGACGTAATTGTTATCCATGTCCATTTTTCAGGAAAATTATTTCAAAATGATTTATTTAAGGTACTCTTTTACTAAAATATCATTTTATAATTTGTAAGAATTTATTCTTCTAAATATTTCTAAATAATTTTCATGTTTTCAAAATCGTTTTATGAATTTATTTATATGGAAATTATCATTTTAAAATGTTAATTCATTTCAAATGTTTAAAAGTGGAATGGGAAACATTGATTCAAAAATATATTTTAAATTACCTCTTTTATAAATTGGGTGACTCTTAAATGATTTCACAAAAAGGATCATTTCTCTCAAAATGTTATACAGATCATTTCCAACTATGTAAACATCCTTTACTGGATATTATTATTGATTAAGGAAGATATATTATAACACAATCTTCCATAATTTATTGAATGAGTTATGGTATTTTTGTCTGTGGATACACTATTTTTACACCCTTCGTTGTTTATGGATTAAGTATTGACATTTAATATGCTAGAATCAATATGTATGTTTATGTTATGTTTCAAAATTTTCATATCAAGAATGCAGTGGACTTAGTAAGTGATGGGTGTGGCCCACTATTTCCCCTTGATGTATCGGTAGGTCTCATTAGACAATACAGTGTCTTGGCACATGTCCTTGACAATTTTATTTGTATCCTTGGCACAAGCCCTTGACTATGTGGAAAGGATGTCCGATAATAGGCATTCCCTCATTTCGAGATTAATTATTACATGTGGTTATTCAACGAGTAGAATATCAATGTACATGTTAATTTGGTAATGTTGGATTTATTTTCCACCATATTATGTTCATGTTTATGTTTAAAATGTGTTCATTTTTATTAAAAATATTTCCTAAAAGTTTATAGCTTTGGATAAATTATTTACCTTTACTAATCATTTGAGATCACCCCTTTCTGATGTTTTTTTTCCCATGATTCCAAGAAGTGTATTATGTTTGATATGATGGATTATGCTAGGGAAATAATGGAATTCTCAACAGATGTTTTACGTTGTGTTTTTTGTTTGAAAGTGTAATGTAACATTCATTTATAAAATCTATTTTCCACAAATACTAACCTGATTAGTCCATCAGGACATGATTCCTTGTAATCATGAAAATGTATTAAAATAATGCACCATCTCCAGGCTTCTGGGGTTAGGGAATTATAGTTGGTATTAGAGGATGTTTATTAAAAATACATGGATACTATATTCAGGAAAAGATCTGCTTATAGAACATTACCCTAAGATAGGATTTGAAGATTAGTATATAAGAACTTCTTATAATTTGGTTAATGAAGAGTTTTTGTGTATTTTTTCAAAAATTCATCTCTATCCGGATAAGAGCAGGTAGTGGTGGCTCTGGAACAGATGTACCATAGTGTGAAAACTCCAATAAAGAGTTTCAGGCATGACTTAGTGTGTCCTGGTACATGAGAACAGGCCATGCTGCACTCATGGTTACATCACTCTCGGGGGATATGCTGAGGACAATTCATATTTTCATTATAATCCATTATTAAAGATATAGGAGTAAATTATTCCTCAATGAAATCATTTCATTTATTATTATATATTATATGTACAATATTTTCAATTTATGATAGGTATTTTATAATTTTGTAATTTCAAATTACGATTCAAAAACTAAGCTAGAGTATGCCATGGATTAGAAATGGTGCACATTAGAGGGAATGAGAACTTCAACAATACGCATGATCCAAATATTAAGAAGGATCATATCCTTCATGGTATTAAGCCAACATTTAGAAAGGAAATAGTCTCCCATGTATTCTCATCATATTAAGAAATATTACCATGTGTTAATAATAAATCTAAATAATTCTATCAGTCTTATGGATTTGAAGGAAGAAAGAGAAGAAAAGGATTGTAAAGAGAAATATGGATAATGAGAAGAGGAGAAAAAAGGATTTTCCCATATGTGATAACCGTGGATAGAATCACTTTGGTAAATACTTGAATGGAATGTGAATTTTTTATAAGAGTTGAGAAAAAGGACACCAATTACATGATTTAATATGTAAGAAAAAGGTTTCAAATGTACACCACTTTATTTTCAAGGAGTTGGGACACAATGAAATCCACTGTCCAAATCATCAGAGTATGCCACAAATGATGCTATTGGATAATAAACATGTTATGATACTACCATAGATGGAGAGAATGACTAGTGTTATTATGTTGTTTTTAATGAATTATTTCATTTTTTTTCTTTCAATGATGTACTAGTTATATGAATTATGGAAATAAATAAAGACTGTACTACAATACTATTCCATTGAAGATATGAGATTATATAGTTAAAAAAAAGTGACTTAATAGCAAGATAAAATTTTTGGAAAATATATGGTTGAAGGAAAGATAAACCTTAATATGGTTCTGATACCGATGTAGTGATTTTGGAATAAGATATGAACTATTTGGATAAATTATATTCAATATTATGCACTACATTGAAATGAATTAACAATCAAATGGTTCCATAATTATTCGATTTTACAACATTTTATGATATCAGGAGTATATCTAGTATTTTATTTGGAATAAGGGAGAATGGATGTAATCAATAATGATTTAGAGTATTTTAGGGTGTCAAAATGTATTAGCAGTATATATGATGAAGGTATTTACATGTTATTACGTGGAAAAAAGATCTTCATTGTGTTTACTTTCCTTATAAATTTTGGATTGTGAGATTGGAAAGAATTTTTTGGATAAGTAGAAATATTGGAATGGATTATATTTTACATTGGATAGTATTTCTGTGGTTAAATAATTTCTTAATATTATATTTGTATTATTATAAAAAGGACAACATGGAGGTTGGGCGATAACCCTTCATGTCTGGAAAGGCCGTGAGACTTGAACCCGCAATGGAAGGACGACAAGGGTGCATCACATACCATTGGCCTACCTAATGTGCTAGTTTTTATAATGTTGTTTTTATAAAAAGTCTGACAAATGAATTATAAATTCATTGTTTTTTGTACCCTCTATGAATAGGATAAATAACATATTTTTGAATTAGATTATGTTTGGGGGTGAAAGATGAGTTTGTGTGGGGAATTAGTTGAAGGATGAAACTCTATTTGTCCAGTATATTTTTTATTCTTATTCTATGAATTAATTAATTATTAAACATTATGGAAGAGATCTTAAAACCAAAAACATGTTATCCAAATACATTATTTTTTTAACCAATGATATTTTAAATCATAATTTATTTATGGATTTGAAGACCCCAATTTTACACTTGTTTGTGGTTGATGACCTCAATCACTCCATATAAATATTTCGGTTTTCCTCCAATTTTTTGTCTCTAATTTCCAACAATGTTCTCCAAATTAAGATCATAATTTGCTGGTTATTTTTTCATTTTCCTTTTCCTCTTATTAAGACTAAATTATATTTACACAATCTCTTATGTGGGTTTTCCACAAAGGTATTTTTATATTTTTAACCTTTTAATTTAGAATAAAAAATTCCAATTGAAAGGATGAAATTTATTGAAGGAGGGGAGAATGTAACACCCCAATATTTCATAGTATGTTACATATTAAATGTAATTCAATAACATTCACTCAACACAACATTGAGTTCGAGTGCACCACGACTTATCAATATAGCCATTCAAAAAGATGTTTTGAATAGTATTAACTGAATTTTGAATTTTTAAATATTACATATAATTTGAACATCAATATTATGTTTTTCTTATACATAATATAAGAACATATTAAATTTTTCAGATAAAGGATTTATATTTCAAAAAATGTAATTTTACCCCCTTTTAATGGCGAACCCTTTTTACAACCAATATTTGACACTTTTATATATTAAATTTGAAAAAATTAACTTCTTATTAAGAATCAGGACATAAAAATATAGTTTTGATAAATTTTTTTGTTTTTCTGATAACGTTCATATTTTGGTGAATAGAGAAAAATACTGAATTTTAATTGTATATGATTTTTTTAATCAAAATAATTTATAGTGATAAATTATTAATTTGAATAGTTTGAATGTATAACTTGATTATATTTTTATCATTTAATACAATGTAGTTTATTACATGTAATTTCACATTTAAATTTGACATAGAAACATGTAAATATTTTGATAGTTTTTACTATTTAAAAAACATGCCTTTGGGTTCTGACAATGGGAAATAATTTTAAATTTATTAATAAAAGCTTCATCATTTGAATTTGATAAAATAAAATTTATTCCTGAATTCGGAATATCAAAATTATCTTAGGGTAAATTTTTGGTATTTTTCTAAAAACATTCAATTCTTATAAGAGTAGTGAAAAACACTTTGTTACTTTTTAAAGTCGACTTTTTATTAAAATAATTATTTATTTTTTTTATGATTATTTAAAGTAAAAAAAATATATAGTACCTATATATGTTCACTAATTGATGTAATTTTAAATAAAAAAATTAGAATTATAAACTTTTATTGACCTTTTTAATGTCTTTTACCCCCATCTAGAAACATTTGCAAATTTTCATAAAAACTATATTTATCGCTTCTGTGATTGGAATTTAAAAAAATATAGAGATATGGTTGACATCATTAAGTAATATTTGGTTCAATAAGAAGAAAATAATTTTTTGTAAATAGTAACTTTTGACATTTATTAACCACGGTTAAAAGTAAATAGGGTAAATAAAGGTAAAAATTATATTTTAAAAACACTAACACATGTACTAATTATATTGGATAAGTATATATTTACCAAGACCTACCTTTTATATAAAATACGATCCATTTGTTCTTCATGGATTAGATTAAGACATTTATTTTTTTTAAAGATGCTTTAAAAGTGTTAAATTCAAAGTCTAATAACTAAATAATTTTAAATATATTTTTATACATAAAATAAATTAAAATATAAATATTCCATTGAAAGATAATAATATTTCCTATATAATGGTATTTTATTTATAATTTTTAGAGATCAATAAAGTAAATTTATTTATGACACAATGATGATGCAGTATTTAAGTTATCAAAGAAAGATTAAAATATTTGATCTTATAAATATATATATAAATGCACATTGAATATTTTGATGTCATACACAAATTTTATAGATTAATATGAAAGGTTACGGTTGATTCAATAAATATGTTTCCAAGTAATCATGATGTTATGACTTTAAAAAAACAAATACTAAATAGTGTTAAAATTGACATATAAGAGTATTTAAAACAAATACTATATTATTAAATGATATAATATTTCTAAAAATCTATTTTTCGTCCAAAGGACTTATATAATGATATAGTTGTCATTAATGAATCACTTGGGGTTCTATTCTATTTTTATAGTATGTTTTTTAACTATTTATTATAATAATACAAGGGGACACGGTAGAAGTTAAACTATTTAACTAATAGATAAATATTAATGATAGATTTAATATTGTGACCTAAAAAAGTATAAAACCTATTTTTTGATATTATTTCGACCCATCCACATATTATAATTTAAATAAATCAATTTTTAGCCATTATAAACAGAAAATAATTTTATAATAAAATAATATTTCAAGCTTTTCCTAAAGTTCCCCTCACCTCTCTTATAAAATAGTACTTCCCCATCTTTTATATTAACACCCCCAAAGCCTTTTGGCTTGTCCAAACCCTTCCCAAATCAACTCCCAACATCCCTAAATTCATGTTAGAGGACTTCCTGTGAGAGGAAAGGAAACCTATGGTTCCTTTTTGTTCAAATCAAAAGGAAACACCCGAAGAAGATATAATTATTTTATGACCTCCTTCAATGTTCACTTCTTCTTCCAAATTCTCATTATTTTTTATTTCAATTAAAATATAATAACTCCATTATATTCTACCTATTTTTATTTTATTATAATTATGGTACAACCATATTCATTATTCTATCTATCTTATGAATGATAATTTCACAATACGTGCATACGTACAGCATACCGTATCCACGTCGTGGTGTAATTTGTTATTAAACATTTTGTTATTTGGATGGATATAATGATTCGTAAGATGTACATAAATATGGAAAATAACATGATAATTTTTATTTATAATTAATATTCCATCCAATTTCACATTTTTTAATAATTAAAGAAATGATATCGTCTCTCGTGTGTACGTACGGCTTACTGTATCCACGATGCGATAAGATTCATTTTCACATTCACAATTCAATGATAATTATAAAAATATATATTTTTAATATGTATATAATATATGACTTAATAATTATATGGTTTATATATATCTACGTCTTATTCACATAGTTCCCTTCAACACGATATAAAAACAGAAATAACGTCTATGCCTATGTATGACGTAGCATCTCCATAAATGGTGTTTTCCATTTCATATATCTATCTAATATAAATATTTATATTATAAATATATATGATTTATAAATCATGTTTTATAGTATGGAAGTATTTAAATCATGATCTAGGTGATACGATCAAGAATAACAAGTTAAAACATGTATGATAAAGAAAGAAATTATTACCTGAAATGTTAATGTAACATGAAGATTATTATTAAATGGGAAGTATAAAGCCATAAATGAATCATATATGATATCATAAATACTAATATGGTTATTTTATAAATTAATAACATACTGTGGTCATTTTACAAGCGGTTAAATGTACCCTCAACCAAAAGGAATTACAAGGTAAGAGTTAATTCCTCAATCTCATTATTATCCAAGATATTTTATGTATATGTATATTCTGGAACATAATTATTATCCATGTCCATGTTTCATAAATGAAATTTGAAAATTATTATTTATGGTACTATTTAACAAAATCATCATTTTAAATGTTTAAATTATTTATTCTTCTAAATCACTCTCATTAATGTCTTTGTTTTCAAAATGGTTTTAAGGATTTATTTATATGGACATGATGGTTTTAAATTGTAAATTCATTTCAAAAGATTCAAAATATTATGGGACAAAATGGTTAAAAATATATTTTAAATAACCACCTTTGTAAATTGTGTGACTTTTAAATGATTTCACAAAAAGGGATATTTCATTCAAAAAGTCTTTCTGGTCATTTTCAAATATGTCAACATCTTTTACTGTATATTATTCTTGATTAAGGTTGATTTATTATAATACAATATTCTATATTTTATTGAATGGGTTATTATATTATTGGTTGTGAATGTGCTATTTATATACCCTTCTTGGATTATGGTTGAATTATTGACATTTTCTCTTCTAGAATCAATACGAATGTTTATGTTATGTTTCAATATTTTTATATGAGAAATGTAGTGGACTTAATATGTGAACGGTGGGGCTTACTATATAACTTTAATGTATAGATAGGTCTCATGAGACAAAATAGTGTCTTTCCATGAGGCCTTGACAAAAATGTTATTTATAGTATTGGCACGAGACCTTGACTATATGGTAATGATGTCCAGCGTTAGGAATTCCCTCATTATGAAATTAATTATTACATGTGATTATTCAACTAGTAGAATATCCATGTGCATGTTTATATGGTAATGTTTGATTTATTTTGTCCATATTATGTTCAAGTTTATGTTTAAAAGGATTTTTTAATTAAATTTTTTCCTTAAATGTTAATAACTTCTGCAAAATTATTTACCCTTAATGAGAATTTGATCTCACCACTTTATTATGTTTTGTTTTCTCAGGATTTCAAGAAGGGTATTGTGTTTGATATGAAGGGTTATTCTAGGGAAATAATTTCATTCTCAAACGATTATTTATGTTTTGTTTTTTTTAATTCGTAACGTAATGTTCATGTATTTAATCTATTTTCCAAGACTACTAAATTGATTAGTCCTTCAGGACTTGACTACTTGGAATCATTATTATGTATTAAAATAATGCACCAGATCTGGTCTTTTGGGGTCAGGGCATTACAGTTTGTATCAGAGGTTGTTTAGTACAAAATCTGAAAACTTGATTTAGAAAAACTCTATTAGAGAACATTAACCTAAGATAGAAATTGGGGATTAGTACATAAGAACATCCATTATTTTGGTAATGTAGAGATTTTTTGTATTTTGCACGCAATAAATCCATGTCTGGATACGAACAGGTTGAGGCGGCTCTAGCATAGATATAACAAGGAGTGAATACTCTGACAATGTGTTTTTTTCTTGAATCAGGGTATCCTAGTACACAATAGCAGGCCTTGTTGTATTCTTGGTTACGACACTCCTAGGGTTTATGCATACGATAATACACATTTTATATACAAGCCATTATAGAGGATTTATGAGTAAATAATTCCACGATGAAAACATTTTTTTAGGATTATATATTATATGAATAATATTTTCAATTTACATTAGGTATTTTACAAGTTTGGAATTTTTCAATGTGTTTCATAATCTAACCTAGTGTATGCCATTATTTAGAAACAACACCAAGTAGTGGGAATGAGAACTCCAGAAATATATATGATCTAAATAGTAAGAAGTATCATATCTTTCGTCATATTAAGCCAAAATTTAGAAGGGAAGTAGTCTCCCACACATTATCATCATATGAAGAAATAGTATCATGTGTTAATTAAATAGGTAAAGAATTCTCATATTCCTTTGGATTTGAAGGGAAGCAAGAGAAGAAAAAGATGGTATAGAGAAAAATGAATAAAGGGAAGTGAGGAAAGACATATTTTCTCATAACTGATAATTACGGAGAGAATCACCTTGGTAATGTTTTGAAGGGAATGTGATTTTTTTTATATGTGTGGAGAAAAAGGACACCAAGTACATGATTAAAATTGTATGAAAAAGTTTTCAAATGTATAGTGATTCATCCGCAAAGAGTTTGTACACAATGAAAATAAATTTTCAAATCATCAGAGTATGCCCTAAATGATGCTATTAGATAATAATCAAGTTATGATTCTACCACAGATAAAGAGGAATGACTATTGTTCTTATGTTTTTATAGAATTATTATTTCATTTGAGTGTGGTATCAATGATGTAATCATTATAAAAATTATGGAAACAAATAAGGATTATACTAAATTACTATTTCATTATGGATTTGAGATTATATGGTTCCAAGAAAATGGAATCAATAGAAAGTTAAATTTTTTGGAAAATACATGGTTGGAGGAAATATAAACCATAATATGGTTCTGATACCGAGGTAGTAATTTTGGAATAAGATATTATTTATTTAGATAAATTATATTTGATATTCTTGACTACTTTGAAACTAATTAATTTTTTGTTTATTACATCATTGTTGGAGTTTAAAACATTTTTCGATATAAGTAGTATATTCATTATTCTATAATGAATAAAGTAGAATTAATGTAATTAGTATATTTTTATGGTAATTTTGGGTGTTACCATTTTTAAGAGTATACATGAAGACTTTATTCACATGTTATTACGTGGAAAAAAAGTTCTTCATTGTGTTTACCTTCATTATATATTTTGGACTGTGCGTTTGGACAGAAGAATTTTGTATAAGTCTTATGGTTAGAATGAATTAAGATTGACATTGGATAATATTGTTATGGTTAAATCACTTCATAAGATTATTTTTAAATTGTAATAAAAAGGACAATACAGAGGTCGGGCGACAACCCATCATGTCCGGAATGTACATTAGACTTGAACCTGCAACCAATGGTCGAAAAGGGTGCATCACCTACAACTGGCATATGCGATGTCCTGGTTTTTATAATGAATTTTTTTAAATAGTCTAACAAATGAATAATAAATTATTTATTTTTGTAACCTTATACGATTAGGATAATAGAATATTTTTTAATTCTACTATCTTTTGTAGTGAATAATGACTTTTTGTTAGGATTTAGTGAAGGATAAAACTATACTTGTCAAGTATATTTTTTCCTCTTATTCTTTGGAAATATTAATTTTTTAACCTTAGGGAAGGGATAATAAAAAAAATATGTGTTATCTGAATGACATATGTTTTGTTAAATAGAAAATATTTTAGATCATCGTAGATTGATGGCTTTGGGGCCCTTAATTGTACACTTTTTTGTGATTGATGAACTCAACCACACCATTTAAAAATTTACATTTTCCCTCCAATTAGGTGTCTCTAATTGTCACCAATGTTATGCTAATCTAGATCATAATTTGGTGGAGACTTTTTCATTTCTCATTCCCACTTAGTAAGGATAAATTTTATTATCCCATTTTACAATGTGGGTTTTCTACAAAGGTATTTTTCTATTTTTAAAATTTTATATTCAAAGAACAATTTCAAATGGTGAGGACACAATTTGTTGAAGAAGGGGAAAATGTAACACCCCGATATTTCGTAGTACGTTATCTTTTCAAAATAATTCAATAACTCGCACTACACGCAACAACGTGTTCATGCGCACCACGACATGCTATACTTGACGTTAAAAAAGTAGTTATGAATAGTATTACCTGAATTTTGAATTTTATATACTCCATATAATTTTAACATACATATTATGTGTTTCATTGGCATAATATAAGAACAAATTAAATTTTTTCGATGAATGAAGTATTTTTCAAGAAATGAAATTTTCACGCTTTTTAACAGAAACCCCTTTTTAAATCCAATATTTGACAATTTTATATATTCAATTTGAAAAAATAAACTTTTTATTTTGAAATGGGATAGAAAAATTTAGTTTCGATAAATTTTTGTTGTTTTTCATATAACTTTCATATTTTGGTGAATGATGAAAATTACTCAATTTCAATTGAAAATATATTTTTTAATCAAAATAATTTATAGCGCTAAATTATAAATATGAATGGTTTTGAATAATATTTAGAATATATTTTAATATTTTATTTCAATATAGGTCATTATAAGTAATTTCAAATTTAAATTTGAAATAAAAAAATATCAATATTTTGATAGTTTTTACATTTTAAAAAACATGCTTTTTGGCATTGAAAAAGGGAATAAATTTTAAATTGATTAATTAAACTTCTATGTTTATAATTTTATATAATATAATTTATTTTTGAATTTGGAATATCAAAATTATCTTACGGTGAATTTTTGGTATTTTTCAAAAAGCTATCAATTTTTGATAAATAGTGAAAAATGTCGTGTTATTGTTTAAAATTGAATTTTTATTTAAATAATTATTTAATTTACATTTATTTATTTTCAATAAATATATATATATAATACCTATATAAATTAAATGTAATTAATTGGAGTCATTTTATATTAAAATTAAATCTATAAAATTTTATTGAACTTTTTACCCTCTTTTACCAACCTTCTAAAAACATTTGAAAATTTGCATAAAACATAATTTTACCACTTATGTTAATTGAATTTCAAAAATTTAGGAGTCACGATTGAAATTATTAAGTAAAATATGGTTCAATTAGATGAAAAAAATTTTATTTGTGGTTAGTAACTTTTGACTATTATTTACCAAGGTTAAAAGTAAAAAGGGGAATTAAAGTTAAAAAATGATATTATAATTACCATAACATATGTCCTAATTCTATTGGATAAGTATATTTAGACCAAAAATAACAATATGAATAAAATATTTTCCTTTTGGTCCATTTTTATTATATTGAATGATTTATTATTATTTTATTATAAAAAGAGTTAAAAGTGTTAAATTCAAAGTTTAATAACTAAATAATTTTTAGTATAGGGGTATACATAAGATAAATTAAATTATAAATATTAATTAGAAATATAAAAATATTTCCTACATAATGTTATTTTCTTTATAATTTTTAATGATTATAAATTAAATTAAATTATTCCACAATGATGATACAGTAATTACTTTATCAATTAAAAAATAAAATAATTGATAATAAAAAAAGAAAAAATTTAAATGAGGAATTTTATGCCATTAAAAAAATTAATAGATTAATATGAAATTTTATGGTTGATTCAGTGACTTTTTTCTAAGTAATCATGTTTTTGTGACATTGAGATAAACCAGATACTAAAGAGGGTCAAAATTGACATAAAAGAGTTTTAAAAAAAATAAAATATTATTAAAGGATGTAATTTTCCTAAAAATCTAAGGATCAATAGGAGGACTTATTTAATGATAAATATGTCATTAATTAACCACTTGGGTTTTTATTGGTTTTTTATAGTATGTTTATTAACCATTTTTTATAATAATACAAGACGACATGGTAAAAGTTAAAGTATTTAACTAAAAGTTAAATCTAAAAGATAGGGTTAATATGGTGACCTAAACTTTTCTAAAACCTATTTTTTGAGGTTATTTAGACCCATATCCACCTTATATCCAAAAAAATATATTTTGAGACATTATAAACCGAAAATAATTTTATAATAAAATAATATTTCAAGGTTTTCCTAAAGTGCCCCGCATATCTCTTATAAAAAACTACTTCACCTTATCTTATATTTACACCTCCAAATCCTTTTATATTAGCCAATCCCTGATCAAATATCCTCCCAAGTTCTTTCACTTCAACCTAGAGGACATTCGTTGAGCATAAAGCCAACCTATGGAGTCGTTTTGATCAAATCTAAAGGAAACATCCGAAGAAAACGTAATTATTTTACCCCTCTTAAAAAAGTTATATTCTTCTTCCAATTTATGTTTCATTATTATCCCGTAACAATATAATTACTCTAGTAACTTCTACATAAATCAATGTTATTATAAATATTTTATATCCATATTCATTATTCTATCAATCTTATAAATGATAATGTCACCATGTGGGCGTACGTACGGCTTACCGTCTCCATGTCGTGGTGTAATTTGTTATTCAACGCTATGTTATTTGGATGGATATAATGATATGTAATATGAATATAAATAATAAAAATAACATGATAATTATTATTTAAAATTAATTTACCATTCAATTCTATGCCTTTTATTCATTACAGAAATGGTATCGTCACTCATGTGTACGTACGAATTACCGTCTACATGACACGACTAGATTAATTTCAACATTCACCATTCAATGATAATTATAAAAATATATATTATTATTAATTATTTAATATAGGTAATTAAATTAAACTAAAAATTTATATATATTTATGTGTGTTTTTATTAACATATATCCTATTTACTTAGTTACATTCAATACTATATGAAAATGGTACCAACATTTATTCCTACGTACGAACTACCGTCTCCACAAATGGTGTTTTCCATTTCATATATATATATCTAATATACATATTTATATTCTAAATATATATTATATATAAATCATGTTTTAAATTCTGGAAGTATTTAAATCATGATCTACGTGATACGATGAAGAATATAAAGTTAAAACATGTACGATTAAGAAAGCGATTATTACACAAATGTAAATTTGATATTGAAATTATTATTAAAAGGTTAGTATAAAGTCATAAATGAATCATGTATGATATCATAAATATTAATATGGTTCTGGTATAATTTAATAACATACTATGTTCATTGTACAGGAGGTTAGACATACCCTCGACTAAAGGGAAGTATATTGTAAGGGTTAATTCCTCAATCTCATTATTATTTGATATTGTTTATGTGTAATTATTTTATAGGGAAATATTTATTATCCATGTCCATGATTCATAAATGAAATTTAAAAATGATTCTTTTTTGGTACTTTTAACTAAAACATCATTTTAAAGGTTTTAAAAATTTATTCTAATAAATCATTCTCATAAATTTCCATGTTTTCAAAATGCTTTTATGGAATTATTTATTTAGACATGATTGTTTTAAAATTTTAATTCGTTTTAAAAGTTTCAATGTGGTATGGGATACTTTGATTCAAAAATCTCTTTTAAATGACCTGCTTTATAAATTGTGTTACTTTTAAATGATTTCACACATGGGATATTTCTCTCAAAAAGTTATACTGATCATTTTCATCTATGTTAGCATCCTTTTCTGGATATTACTCTTGATTAAGGATGATTTATTATAATACAATCTACCATATTGTATTGAATGAGTGATTATATTTTTGACTTCGGATGTTCTATTTTTATACCCTTCATGGTTTATGGTTGAAGTATTGACATTTAATATGCTAGTATCTATACTAATGATTATGTCATGTTTCAACATTTTCATATGTGGAATGTAGTGGACTATGTATGTGATGAGTGGGGCCCTCCATATACCCTTGATGCATCGGTAGGTCTCATGAGAGAAACTAGTGTCATGGAAAAATTCCTTGCCAACACTTTTTTTTGTCTAGGCATGAGTCCTTGACTATGTTGTAATGATGTTTTCTGTTAGTCATTCCCTCATTATGAAATTAATTATTAAATGTTATTATTATACTATCAGAATATCCATGTGAATGTTTATATTATAATTATTGATTTATTTTATCCATATTATGTTCATGTTTATGTTTATAAGTCTATTGTTTTTATTACACATCCTATCGTAAACGTTTATAGACAATGCTAAATTATTTACCCTTACTAAGAATATGAGATCAAACCTTTCTTATGTTAAGTTTTACCAGGATTCCATGAAGTGCATTATGTTTGATATTCCAGGTTACGATAGGGGAATAATGGAATTCTCAATAGATTATTTATGTTGTGATTTATTTTTGAATGTGTAATGTCTCGTTCATATATGTAATTTATTTTAAAAGACTAATAAACCGATCTGTCCATCACGACATGATTTATTGTAATCATGTCAACTTATTAAAAAATGCACCAGATCTAGGCTACGGGGGTTGGGGTGTAATAGCCAACCTTTTCCTCAATAATTTATTTTTAAAAACATATCAAAAATCACATTTTAATAAACCAAACCAGGAATAATATAATTATTCACACCTATGAGAATAAATTAATTAAAATAAAACTATAAATACATATAAATTAATAATTGAAATCATTCCAAATAACCCATAACAAAATTAAAAACCCAAAATATGAATGTAGACCATTGTGCCTCTTCCATGTTCAGAATCAATCTTAAAAAACAAAATGCTCAAAGGGAGATTGTGAACCAAAAACATGTCCTAAAAAACAACTCAACTGTCTCAATACCATGTGGAAAGAATATTGATGTGAGAATAAATATCTTGGTATGTTAGAACCAAAAATTCCAAACAATCCCAATCCATTAATAGACCCTAAACACTAGTTTGAAATTATATTATGAAAGAACAATTTTATCATTTGGAATAAACTGCATTTATTTTTATCAAAAAACTAATCCATTTATAATAAAATATTTTTTAAAAAAAATTAACATTTATAGAAACCATTTTATTGAAAAAACATTGAGATATTCATATTGTGAAAGAAAACACAAAACTCATGAAAAAATAAGTTAAAAGTAAACAAACAGAGAAATTTTATTTCTTGAGTAATCATTTCTTGTAACAGATGTAATGATATTAAATATTGAAAAAAATGTATATCAAAAAAGAATAAAAAATTATTGAAATATATAAGAAGTAAAATGAACTGCCCTGGAAGATTGTAAATGATACATAATCTGGAATGTCGGTTAACATCAAATGAGGATACAATATATATACTTGGTTTGGATCTATTTTTATATCTTACAATGTTTTCCCATAGTCAGTAACCACCTCAAGACTTTGAACTATACTTATTTGGGCATAATCCCCAATGTTGTCCAATAAAATTGGTCATCAATTCCTTCTAATCGGGCCACGATATCAATGTTGTTCATTCCATTATTGTCACCTAGGATCCAATTATGATAATAAAAATCTATATGTGGAATTGTTTACATACAACATATCAAAAATGAAACCACACAATCTTATAATAGTTTCTTGGCCCATCTCCCTACACACATCAATTTGAAACCACTCCCTGAAATAGAGGGCTCCATATACGTGAACATTCATATAAGTTGTTTAAAATTTACATCCATCCTTTATCATTGGTAAATAACAATATGATTTTAGAGAAATTTAGTTTTGTTTTAATGTAACTCTATAATCCAAAAGAATCATCAAGACATTTTCCTGATGTTCCAAGTGGCCCATATATCCAATTTTGGGAATCAAAACCTCAAACCACATATTTAAATCATTTTAGAAACTATGAAAAAAAATTGAGAATGTAGTTTTTGTCACAAAAAATAGATGAAATTTATATATATAAATATAGATATAAATTTCAACACACACACACATACAGATAAATAAATAAATATGTATATTTATATTTACACTTACATGTATATATATATATCACATATATATATATATATATATATATTAATTCATAAAAATATAACATGAAAAAATGATAGTAAACAATTAAAATCATTATTCATAAAAAAGGAATCTCTATGAAAAACAAATAAACTACCAAATTTTCCAGAGACCAATGAAATAAATATTTAATCCAAAAAAAAAACAACATATATATTTTTATTAATGAACCATCATAATTTAAAATCGTAAAACTATTTAGAATGATAATTCATGTATTTATAAAACATATAGAACACTTATATTTTCATATAAAATATATAATACCTTTAAATAAAGGAAACCCCTATATAATGAAACGTTTAAATCTCATAGATTTGAAAAATAATTATATATTACCATATAAGATAATGGATTAAACATGTAAATATTCTTCCAATGAATGTGACACACTAGTAAATAGAGATTAATATTTTTTCTACTGGCGTTTAGGGATCAATCAATAGTCTCCAGTTATCATCACTATCATAGGGGGTCAGAGTGACTCTCCCCTTGATAGGATTTTCATCATGAAGTGGAAGAAAAGTCTATTCAATAAATAAATATCATGATTTATCATTGGGTGATATTTCTCTGACCTTATTGAAGGATAGTATTATTCAATGTAGCGTCCCCCAATCACCTCCCCTCTCATCAATCCTAGAGTTGTCTCTTTCTTATGCACGGATGACCAAACCTTTGTCCTCATGGATGGTTGGGTTTCACTGATCATTATTTATGAAGTTATTCTAAAAAAACTTCAAGAAAAGTTACATATTATATTTGGTGATTAAATATCATGGTGATGACCATTATGTTATTCTTCAGCTCCCAATTCAGTTGATCGTTTTTAATTCCATGGTAATGTCATATCATGTAGTAAAAGGTGCTGGTTTTTTAGTGGGATAATAATTTTTTTGGGCGGATAGGGTTGACAATTTTTTTAAAAAGGCTACCAATGATTTGGAAACCACATTCACACTTTTCCGATCTGAGGGAGATGGGTGAACAAAATTCACATATCTTTCCCTACATCCAACAAATCATGAACCCCATTCATCTTTCCTAGGAATGACATAGGATCTGGGAAACACTTTCATGCATCCGTCGAAAACTACATGAGGAATGTGTGAACAGGGTTCACACATATTCCTGGCCAACTTCTATAAAAGAATCACCCTCCCAAATCTCATTTTTATCCTCTCACTTTTGTAACAAATCAATATAGAATTTATTTCTCAACATATATGTGCTTATTTAAATAATGTAAAATTTAGATTTAAAATTTAATTTTTTTAATTTTGTTTATTTATATATTTTTTGTGTTTTTTATATTTAAATAGTGATGTGTTCAAATTATTGTTGGTGTGTATGGTTTTTTATTTAATATATTTTGATACATGTATGAATGTATAAGTTGTAGTTTTCTATATGATTGAATTTCTGAATGAATTGTTTTTTGTATGACATAATTCATATTTAATGTTTAGAAAAATTAAATATGGTGTGTTTAAAATGAAATTCTCATTTACAAAAATAAAATGGTTTAAACAAATTTATATATTTTTAATTAAAATGGATAGTTTAATATATTTATTGGAATATAAAATATTTTAATTATAATATAATATTAATTTAAATTATAATATTCTATTCCTTTGCGAAATAATTTTTTTTATAAATGTATAAATTTTTTATTTATTTGGTGAGGTTAATATATTAATATGTATATAAAATATGTTCTATTTATAGAAATATAAGTTTAAATTATAATATTCTATACACAATAAATATAATTTATTATGAAAAGTATACTGTGTATCTTATTTAAATATATTAAGAAATAGTTTTATTTTATTGTTAATGGTATATAAAAATTCAATAAATAAAAATTATACATATTATGAATGGAAATTTTTTTATTATTTGAAGTAATAAAGTATGAAAAATAATTAATTAATCAATTATAAGAAATTTTAAAATTACAATATATATGAATGTAATTTTATTAAATTTAATATAACATTAATTTATATTATTTTAATTTATTCCATGTAAGTGTAAATTGTAAAACATTTATTTACTGCTAATAATATTTTTAATAAATAAATTTAAATTATATAAACTATACATCATTACTCATTAACGTAATAAAGTATAAAATTAAATTATTTATATTTTGGAATTTAGTGGAATGAGAAAAATATTATATATATATTTATATGCAATTTTATAAAATTGAAAATATAATAATTTTTTAGTATTGAAATGGTTATTATGTATGTGTAATTTATACTTTTTTAATTAAATTTCTTAACTGTTAATATTAAATAGAAACATATATTCGTAAAAAATGAAAAATAAATTTTATGGAAAACATGTGTAGAAATTTAATATATATTTCATCGAGTAATAGTTAAATTTATATAATATGTAGAACATAATATTTATACCACAAATTATTCTAAGAGTATTATGTGATGAACGATCTTGAGAGGACTGACCTATCCATAATTGAAATTCCATCTCAATTTTTGTGTATGTGGTTATATAACTTTTAATAATGGAATTTCATTTTCCACATTGAGGATGTTAGAGTCATCTCTATCTAAGTATGTAAAGACCTATGTTTTCACCTAAAATAGTTATATATATAATAACCCTCGACCCCCTTACATTCATGTGAGTAAATATTAAATTAAAATTTTATCAACAAGAGGAATTTCTAAGGTGGCATCCCCGAAGAAGTGTTTGAGAACAGTTGTTTGACAAGAGGAATTTGAAAAGAGGTGTTTCTGATTGATATAATATTGGATATTGCTGAAATATTTGATAATATAGACTCTAGGAGTCCACCCTTATTTCTTGGTTAGTTTATCCAATAATGAAAAACTAATCCATATTATGTCTCAAGATCATGTCATGGTTATTTATTCATAAGTAAATAAAATTTATGAAAAATTTGAAATCTGGTATACAAATATATAAAATTATACTAATTTCTTTTGTTAATAATATCACTATCCCTATACCTTAATAGTGATAATCCAATCCATAGAAAACGTCTCAAGATCAAATAAATTATTCAATCATAACAAAATGACATAATTTATATGTTTCATATTTTATGTAATAAATTATTAATTATTTTCTATGTGTAATCATGTATGCGCAAATATATTACAATAATGATTTAATTTATATCAATTTGGGTTTTTTATAATGTTTTCCACATTTGAGAATGGATAATCAACGTGGTTGTCTAAAATTGGATGGTGTATGAAATAAGAATCATATTTGGTTAAAATTGGGGGTTTATCAATAAATTACTTCAATAAAATACCAACATATTCAATATCCTAAATGTTCAAGGAACCATGAGTACCATCTGGTTGATGTAGAGGATTGGTTGAATTAATCAATGTTTTCCAAGAAAAAGTGTAGTAATGGTCTGATGGAATTTAATGTGGTGATTTGCGATATTGAGGCGGTGCAACTGATTACTATAAAACCATGATTTGTGACTTTTGAAGAAGTAAAAACTTCAGAAAAATGATACACAATACCTTTTCGACATATGAATCCTATTGTAGAACCAAATTATGAATAATATGATACAAATATGGATGGAAATTTAGCTAGCCACCCTTTGTTTACAACTTATATAGTGAATTAATGTTTATATGAGGAAGATGAATCTGTTGAGGATTCAGAAGATGATGTGGGTGAGGGTGAGGTGGGTAATGAACCTTCTTTTGATCCTGTGGGATATTGAAATCCTTGACATTGTGATGCGGGGAATAATTCCTTTGAGGTTCATATGATAGACAAACATTCATGAATTCCACTAGTATTTGGTAATCATACTTCAGTATTGAGTTCCTTAGATGAATAATTTTTGTTTGAATATAATATTTATTGGGATGTCATTACACCAGCTTTTTAATTTCCTAGAATTATAGACAATAAATCTCCCTCAATTGATAACGCTATTTATGTCAGTTAGAAGTTTGATAGTAAACATTCTCTTAAAATGTGATAAATAATACCGCATAGTGCATCATGTCACGTTTGTGGTTCATGAGTCAAAGAAAAACATATTTCTCATTCGATGTGAAAAATATAGGCTAGAATGTAAAGTTAGATTAAGGTAAACTTATGATTATTTTTTTCATGTTTGAAGATAACAGAATTAGATGGCCCACACATTTGTGAGCATCCAAGTTTGTTGTAGGATCACTCTTCACATGATGTAGTTTTTGTATCAATAGTAATTTTTGAGATGATATAAAAATATAAGATTGTTCCCATTTCTATTTTTTAAGAATGAATTCAGCATGTGTTTAACTATATTATATCTTATAATAAATCATGGAATGAAAAACAGAAGGCAACTGTTAATGTATATTGTGATTTGGATAAATCTTATGCAAATGTAAAAGTATACTATAGAATTTTTTCACTCAGAAATAATTTTATTATTATTTGGATAGTATTGTGAATGTGTCACCCAATAACCATGTTGATCGGTCAATGGTGAAGTTAAATAAGATTTTTGGGCATTCAAGTCATGCGTAGATATATTTACCTATTGTAAAAAATTCATTCAGGTTTCTAGAACATTCCATTATGGAAAATTTGTAGGTGTTCTACTAATTTATTCTAAACAAAATGGAAATCATGATCCTATACCACATTCATTTTCTATTGTTGAAAATGTTCATTTTTCGTCCTGGAACTGGGTTTTCTCATATGTACACATTCATGTCACAAATAACAAGGGAGTGTCTCTAATATCTGATCATCATCAAGTGATTATAGTGGTCATAAATAGTGATGTGGTTTTATGGACTAAGTTAAATTGATTTCATTGATATTTCATCATATATATTTCAATTGATTTTCATAATAATTTTACAGATGAGGCAATAACGAAGATGATACTAATGTTAGGCATGTCTTCTTAAAAATAATATTTTTAGAGAAAACAAAATATCATTTTTAATACATCATTTTATTATGGTTTCAACATGGCCCCCATAAGAATTTTTTGATCGAAGAATTTAATATATTTGAAGGGAAAATGAGGATGTTTATGAATACATGTTTTATATTTTAAGGGAGAAATGGTCATTAACATATGATGGTGTCTAGAGATATGAAAATATGACAACTAATATAGCGGAGTTCATAAATTGGGTCCTCAAGGGTGTGAACAAAATCCTTATCATAGGGTCAGTGAAAGAGACATTTTAATGATTCATGCACTAATTTTTGAAAGTTCATAAAAGTCCAATCAAAGGATGGAAATTGGAATTTGTTTTACTCCACATTTACAAATTGATATTGATTAGATACTGAATGAGCACTACTAGAATTTTACACTTTACCAAAGGTTCAAAACCATTGGTAAAGGCCTGGAAAGAGATAGTATATAGTATAAAAATGGTTCCCCCAACCGTGGTCATGTAAGCCGTGAAAATAGGCATATAGCTACAGTTCTATGAAAAACAATTGTATTGGTGTCAAAATAGAAGTTATACCAACGATTTCTACAAACTGTTGGCATATGTGTGTTAATGTATAACATATACCAACGTTTTTTGAAATGGTAGGTATATGTGTGTTACACTAATACCAATGGTTACAACCTTTGGTATAGAGGGGATATGGATAGCCATAAGGCTACACCAATGGTTTTGTTATAAATCTTGGTATAAACCAATACCAACAGTTATAACAAAAACGTTGGTATAGTTATATTATAAAATCTATTCCAACCGTTAAATACCGTTGGTATACATATTCTGAACTCCATAGTAGCAGCAGTCCCCTCTCCCCTCTCTAGACTTGTAACAACACCAATAAAAAATCCCCTTCCAATGTATTCAAAATTTAGAATTCATTCTAGAATTTAGAAATTTAGAAATTTATAAATTCAAATGCAGTAACACCCATAAGAGAAAAAACCTACATATTATAGGAAATGAAATAACACCCATAAGAGTATTCCAAATTTAGAATTAATTCCTCACTCAAACCACAACACAAACACACATAAGAGTATTCCAAATTTATAATTAATTCCTCACTCAAACCACAACACCAATACACATAAGAGAAAAAATCAACATATTATAGGAAGCATATGGGATGTTTAATCATGGTCTTGGGATAAGTATCTTAAAACCAACCTAAAACTTTTGGTAGAGTGGACAAGCATCATGATACCCATAATATAGAAAATGGAAGTGTCCATGTTCTTAGACCTACAATAAGTTATAGGAAGCACATGGGATCTTTATAGTCCTATAATGATTATATATCCATGTATAAACGGTTCATGATGTGTTTGTGGGAAACATAAGCCAATCTCAACATATGATATGGGTTACCGGAATAGCCTACATGTTTTTCATATAATTTTCAATTAGAATAAGTGGGTATGTGGCTAATTGTAATTTGATCCCTTTGGTGTGATGTGCGATGAATCTCCATCTTGGGTAGTGGGTATGAGTATTCAATTAAGTATTTTGTATTGGTTTCCCAAAGGGACATTGGATTGGTCCTAGAACCCACAATTTGAGGAAGGGATTGAAGTGATCCATGGCACTATGGGGTCACCATATGTATTCCTCGCCATTGGGGTATTTTTATGAGACTTTGAAACTTATTTATCAAGAATCTATGTGTATCCTTGTTGAACAATTTTTTATATGGTATGCCTGAGTGTTCAGGGGTTTCATATGAAATCACTATATCATATTTATTTGTAGTATGTTATAGTATAGAATTAATGACCCATTATTTAGAATTAGAACATGAGTGTTGGTGCATGTTCATGATGGGATGAAGAGACTCATTCTTAATATATGAAAAATATTAAAACTAAGATAATCCTTACTGATTTGGAGTGAAGAAATAAAAAATTGATTGAAATTAGATGGATATATAGGGAGGAAGGAGTTCCCAGCCTTGGTAAAGATAGTGGGATCTAGTTTAGACCAAATCAAAACAGAAAATAAAAAAAATAGATGAATAAAATTAGGACATACATATTAGAACTAATTAATTGAGTGGGCAGCTGTACAGGGGGTGGGGGTGTCTGGGTGGTGCATGGGGCTATCTGGGGGGTGGGAGGGTTGTCCAGGTGGTGCAGGCTGCTTTTCCAAGTGGTGGGGGGCTGTATGGTGTGAGTTGGGGGCTGTCTAGGGGGTGGGGGGGCTTTTGGGTGGTGGGGCCGTTCGGAGTAAGGGGGGTTTTCCGGGGTTTGGGGGGCTATCAGGGGGTGGGGGTCATCCGGGGTGAGGGTGGGGACGGGGGGTGCTGTCCGGTGCGGGGGGGGGGCAATCCAGGGGGTGCAGTGGGCTATCTGGGGGTGAGGGGGGCTGTCCGGGGGGGCTATCAAGAATGCATTCTTGGCCACCGTGGTCACATGACACCTCCAATTGACGTATTTTATGGCTGACCCTTTCAAAATTAACCCACTCATTGTTGTGGTCCGATTTCATGGTATTCGAAGGACGTTCGGCTAGTTTTGACCACCCACACACACTTTTCAAGCACGCCAAACACCTAAATAACACATATTCTACCATGTCGCACAAATCTCACTAATGAATGATTTGTCTCCTTTTCATGCACCTCCAAAATTATAATTAGGGTGTTTTCATGTGATTTCAAGTCATTCTGATATCATTCGGTATGTGCTTGACCGTAAAACACAAGTTTTGGTCATTTATGACACACATAGTGTGTTTTCGGGTGTCGCGGTCACATGAAAACTCTGATTGACATGATTTCTGTTTGACCATTTCACAATTCACCCACTATTTGTTGTCGTCCTATTTCATGGCATTATAAGGTCATTCGATCGATTTTGACCACCCCACGCATGATTTTTAAGCACACCAATCACCTAAAAACAAATATTCAGCCATGTCATGCAATCCGCACATCCGAATGATGTTTGGTCACCTTATACACCTCAAGAATAATAATTAGGGTGTTTTCGTGTGATTTTAAGTCATTCTGATGTCGTTCGGTATGCATTTGACCGTTAAATGCATGGTTTGTCCATTTACAACACGTGGAGTGTGTTTTCATCCATCGCGGTCACACGACACCTCTGATTGACATGTCGTATGGCCGACCATTTCACAATTCACCCACCCTTTCTCTTCGTCTGATTTCATGGGATTCCGGTGTCATTCGTCCAGTTTTGAAAACCTCACGCACACTTTTCGGGCGCACTAAACACCTAAAAAACACATATTCAGTCGTGTTATGAAAACCGTGCATCCGAATAGCATTTCATCTCCTCATACACATCATGAATATAAATTAAGGTGTTTTTGGGTGATTTACAGTCATTCAGATCTTTTTCGGTATGCATTTGACCGTTAAACGCATGGTTTGGCCATTTATGACACGCGAAGTGCATTTTCGGCCACCGATGTCACACGACACCTCCGATTGACATGTCATATAGCCGACCATTTCATAGTTCACCCACCCTTTGTTTTCGTACAATTTCATGGAATTCCAAGGTCATTTATCTAGTTTTGACCACCCCACGCATGATTTTCATGCACGCCAAACTCCTAAAAACACATATTCAGTCGTTCTGTGCAAATCGGATGTACGAATGATGTTTTATCTTCTCGAACTCCTAAATAATAATAGTTAGGCTGTTTTCGTTTGATGTCAGGTCATTCTAATGTCATTTGGTATGTATTTGACTGTAAAACACATGTTTTGGCTTTTTACAACATGAAAAGTGTGTTATTGGACACCACGATCACACGACCCCTCCGATTGACATTTTGTCTAGCCTACCATTTCACAATTCACCTACCCTTTGTTGTTGTTAGATTTCATGGCATTCTAAGGTCGTTCATCTAGTTTTGACAACCCCATGTACGCTTTTTAAGCACGCCAAACACCTAAAAAACACATATTTAGTCATGTAGTGCAAACCACGCATCCAAATGATGTGTCGTCTCCTCTTACACCTCAAAAATAATAACTAGGGTGTTTTTGGGTGATTTGAAGTCATTATAATGTCGTTCAGTATCCATTTGACCATCAAACGCATGTTTAGGCCATTTACGACATGGAGAGTGCATTTTCAGCCACCACGGTCACACGACACCTCCGATTGACGTGTTGTATTGTTGACCATTTCGAAATTCACTCACCCTTTCTTTTCGTCTAATTATATGGAATTTCGAGGTCGGTTGGCCAATTTTGGCCACCCACGCGCGCTTTTCAAGCTCGTCAAACACCAAAAAAACACATATTCAGTTGTTCCGCACAAACCGCACATCCGAATGACATTTCGTCTCCTCTTACTCTAAATGAATAATAATTAGGGAGATTTTCTATGACTCCATGTCTTTACCATGTTTTTCAGTATGAATTTTACTATTAAACGCATGTTTTGTCCATTTATGACATGTAGAGTGCCTTTTTGGCCACCGCGGTCACACGACGCCTCCGATTGACGTGCCGTCTGGATGACCATTTTATAGTTAACCTTCCCTCTATTTTTGTCCAATTTAATGGAATTCTGAGGTCGTTTGGCTGGTTTTTACCACCCCAAGCAAGATTTTCAAGCTCACCAAACACCTAAAAAACAGATATTCAATCGTTCCGTGCAAAACTTGTGTCCAAATGACATGTCTTCTTTTCATACACCTCACGAATAATAATTTTTCTGTTTTCATGTGATTTCAAGTAATTCTGATGTCGTTGGGTACGTATTTTACCATCAAACACATGTTTTGTCCATTTATGACATGTAGTAAAAACATGCATAAAAAATAGCACAGAAACCACATACTAACAGACATAAAAGAGGAGAAAAAACACCCAAAATATCACACACAAAAAACATATGAAACCATAAAAGTCTTCCAACCATGTCATTTACTATAATTCCCTTTTTAAATCTTCATATGACAATAATCATCCAGTAGATTTAATAACAGTTTCAATAACTCAATCTTATTTACACCCATTGAAATATTCATATGACAACCACTCTTCTTTTAGTAATTCACCTCATCCCTGCACAACCCCCCCCCCAACCAGCACAACCCCTACCACCCCATCAAATTCTAATAGGTAGAATATTTTGAGAAATACTTATTAGATTTGAATAAGACTTTGAATTTGGCTCAAATCCAATTTTTTTTTCTAATCCTAGATTTGGGTCTGTAATTATTTGTGATGCATTTTTCATTGAACATTTATTTTTTATAATATATGGTGAAAAGGAATTTTCATAGGAGTCTCTTCACTTATGACCACATGAGTGAAACTACCCATCTCATGAAAATGAGTTTGTGACTATCGTTGATGGGTGTAAATTTCAGTTATTTTATTCACTTAAAATGATTTCCTTTTGAATCAAAAGGGAGACACTTTTAGTGGTGATGTCCACACTACACCTCATATTGATGCGGGGTTGACTCATACATGTCGAAAATGATCTATGGATGGTTTTCCTAATGTTTCAACAGAATTCGAATGCAGTTGGTAGTTTTTCTGTATGTCTGTTGTTGTATTCACTTAAAATGATGCCCATTTTAAACAGAAAAGAGACATTTTCAGTGGTTTCGGCCACACCGTGCCTCATATTGAGTCGGGGATGACTAGTACACATCACTAATGACCCATGGATCATTTTAATAAGGTATCAACACAATATGAATTAATTTGCTGGTTTTAAGTATGTTATTTGTTGTTTTCACTTAAAATCCTATCCATTTTAAATAAAAGTGAGACAGTTTGAGTGGTGTCGACCAAACTGGTCCTCAGATTGAGGTGTGGATTATTATTACACATCACATATTACCCATAGATTGTTTTCCTGAAGTTTCTACTGAATATGATTGCCTTTATCCAGTTTTCCGTATGTCAGTTGTTGTATTCACTTAAAATGATATCCTTTTGAAAAAAAAGAGAGAAACTTTGAGTGCTTTCAGCCACACCGTGCCTTGTATTGAGGTGGGTTTGACTTTTACACGTCAAAAATGACCCATGGATCATTTTCCTAAAGTATCAACACAATCTGAATGTGTTTGGTCCGTTTTCTGTATGCAAGTTGTTTTTACTTAACAGAGTATCCATTTAAAAAAAAGAAAGACACATTGAGTGGTACCGGCCATATTATGCCTCTGATTGACTATGGTTTGACTCTTACATGTCCAAAATGTCCCATGGATCCTTTTCCTAATTATCCGTAGAATCTGAATGCGTTTGGTCAGTTTTATGTATGCCAGCTGTTGTTTTCAATTAAAATGTTTCCATTTCAAAGAAAATCAATACACTTTGAGTGGTGCCGGCCACACCACGATGCAGATTGAGGTGATCTTGACTCATACACGTCAAAAATGACTCTTGGATAATTTTATTGAATTATCAACACAATCCGAATGCGTTTGGTATTATTTTCATATGCCGATTGTTGTTTTCACTAAAAATCATATCTATTTCAAATAAAATTGAGACACTTCGAGTGATACCAGCCACACAGTGCCATGGATTGAGGTGGGGTTGACTCTTACACGTCATATATGACCCATGGATCTTTTTCCTAGTGTATCAAAACAATTCAAATGCCTTTGGTCTGTTTTCCGTATGTTATTTGTTGTATTCACTTAAAATGATGTCCTTTTCAAACAAAATTGTGACACTTTGAGTGGTGTCGGCAACACTGCACCTCATATTGAGGTGGGGTTGACTTATAAAAATAAAAAATCACCCATGGATCGTTTTCCTAATGTATCAACACAATCCAAATGTGTTTGGTAATTTTTTCATATGCCAGTTGTTTTTATCTAAAATAGTATACATTTTAAACAAAAGAAAGAAACTTTGAGTGGTACCGGCCACACCGTGCCTCAGATAAAGGTGAGGGGGGGTCGTCTGGGGGGATTTTTGGGGTCCAAGAAGGAGGGCAGGGGGCTTTTTAGGTTCCAAGGAGGAGGGTGGGTAGTCTATCTAATACTATCTCTTGGTATCATACATCGAGTTCCAACAGGACTGTGAACCGCCATGGGGTGTTGTCCTGGAGCAGGGCCAAATCACGGTATTACCACTACATGACCATGAAATGATCATGGTGTGACCACGACATGACCGTGGCATGACCATGGAATGACCACGACGTGTTGTCCCAGTCCAGCGACATCTGTGGGGTAGAATCTTTCGGCTAGGATTCCAAATAAATCCTAAGTAGTTGTTCTTCACATTATAGAAACCGATGTTATGTTATAAAAAATAGACTCTTGATTCGGGATTATGGTATAATAAAGATATATATTTTATATTTGTTTTTTTTAGTTGTACTAGGTAGTTGAAACTAATTATTGAGAGTCAAATTATCACACCCTAAACTATCAATGGGAGTTTCCACAGACAGCGCACCTCCATTGGAGGGGTTTTATTATAAAAACATGACTTTACTTATCAAAAGAAAAAATTATATTAAAGAAAAATTATTTAAGGTATGAAATTCAAAATAATTAAGAAAATTTAAGAAAGAATCTAAATTCAATTTAAATCATTCTTAAATTAAAGAGGCTACGAGAGAGACTCTACCTCAAGGGGTGTCTCCCATCGGTGTCTTGTGGTGTGTAGTGTCTATCAACGATTTTTGTGGTGCTTTTGTATTGTGGGAAATGTGTATTTCATGGTTAGTATAATAAATAAATTATTGAATTAGAAAACACAACCATAATCAATATAGATATACACACTTTTGAAAGATAAAACCATCCAAATAACCATCTCAGAAATCCAAAACCAACATTTTACTTTACCGATTCCAATTACATAATATATACATCACCAACTTATGTTTTATGAACCAATAAATTAAAGGGAAAGAAACTCCTCACAATAACACATAAAATCTCATATAGAATCACCCACCTATAAAACATTATATCATCATTAGGCTTCCATATTTGGTAAAAAATAAAGAGTTATACTGAATTTAGAAGTTTCCATACCGGAGAGAAAAACCATGTTCAAAAATAAAGAGTTATACAGAATTCAAAAATGTAATGGATCAATCTGCCCCTGCTCACCATCACCATCACCACTATCATCATCAACCTCATCCTCTATACCATCTGTTTCCTTGCCATCATCCCCATCATCATCCCCATGCTCATCCTCAGGCCCATCCTCTCCCTCGGACCCATCCTCTCCCTCTGCCCCATCCTCTCCCTCGGCCTCATCCTCGTCCTCTGCCATATCCTTGCCCTCGTCCTCATCCTCGTCATATCCCTCATCCTCTTCAGAATCCTCATCATCACCAGAAACTTCATCATCTCGACCGCCACTCAAACTTCCACATGTTGCATTGAGTAATTCACCCATCAATGACAAATATGTCTGACAAGATGCACTCGCCTCTGGTGGAAGTGATGAAGATAAAGCTTTGATCAGTTTCATAAATTATTTCTCCCTCTTTTAAACCTATTCTTCCAACTATGTGTCCCCTCTATCAGATTGTCTTGCATTCTTCTTGACCTATTCCATCTTGGTGCTACTATAATGGATACTTAGAGTGGTCCAATACCTCATCGAGACTATATTTTTACCAGGTCGGCAGTGTACACGACCAATGTGCTCATCTCCCAAAATCTGATATAAATGATCATGTGGCCTAAAATTGTCAGGAATCTGGGCATCAAGGCCCTCTAAAGAAGCCTGTTAAAAATATAAATAGATTATTAAATTATAAAATAGATAATAAACATTGAAATAAACAAATTAAAACATATAATCTTTTCTTATTTCAGTTCATTAACCACAGTTCCTTATTTTTTCCTTCTACACCAGCTAAACTATTTTTCGTGACGGATCTGTCCTTAAATATTCAATTTGTGCTTATATAAAGACATTAAATCAATAAAATGTGCAAGTATAATCATATATTCAATATTCAATAAATCAGATAATTTAAGGAGGAAACAATAAAAAGGGAACGTCTTCATGAAAAATTATAAACAACTATATCGTACCAGCTGCCTCTCATGATCTAACATAGTTGTGCACCCCAAAGTGTAGATGTATTTTTTTGAATCAATGTTTTTTTGTTTTTTTTTTCAGAATATTCCTAATTAAATTTTCATGATAAATATGATAATATTAATGAAAAATATGAAAATTGTCATTTAAATACCTCAAATGTGATTAATACCTTAAATTTGGAAGTCTTCCAATGGGTAATCATTTGAATATATTTCTCTATCGGGTAGTCATCCAGGATAGGTAATTTCTATAACTCTGTGCCCACTCTATCACACCATCCAACATACAACTCATGCTTATAAGCTCTCCATAGATCTCCTAGCTCTTTTAAACGTGCTGGTCGTGCACCTTCTCCATCAGGAAAGTTAAATCGAAACTGACAACCAATAGATTAATTCATATAAATAAAAAAAATACTACATTAAATTCAATATATTTTTGCCCATATTTGTGCCCACACATTATCCTTGACTTCATGTGGCAGATGTCATCAAGAGAGAGGGCTGACTGGAATGATGTCAGAGTATTTTGATAGCGCCGCAAATAAACCCCAACATTCCTACCCAGATTTATCAATAATCTGTCCTTCATCAATGTATTCAACGATCAAATGTGTCTGGTAGTTCCATACCAGACGCAAGCGAGTGCGCCCCTCCCCCTCCTTCTATCAGTAGATGAATCTATTATTAGAGAAAAAAATTATCAACAAAAGTTATAACAAAAATAAATTTTGGAATAAATTTTTTTTAGAGATATATAAATGTACATGTGGTATTGGGATCAACGGGCGTCACCGGATGTGAAGAAGCTAATGGAATATCTTGTATAGGTGGGTTTTCCCTCAGTGTACGCTCCTCTTACATATACTATGTCAGAGCAGGAGTCATAGAAGGTGGAATATATTATCTCGGAGCTAATGAACCAGATGAAAAATATGATGGAAGAGATGTCTGGAAAACTAGTAGTGTAAACATCGGAGGTCTGAATATCTCGTGTGTCCCTAAAGACACACCAAGATCAAAATGGGGCATATAAGATACGTATGCGGTTGTGGAATAGTCGAATCGGGTACAACAATCGGAACTTCTAACTCTCGCACCACGAGCCCTCGTACCACCGGCCTCAGTACCGGGACCCCCAGATGATCGTCTAACTCTGACACCACTCCCACCGACCACCAGCCTCTATACTGGGAGAAATATAAGTCTCCTCATCAGATATCGCTCGTCAATGGGGTGGATCATGAAAAAAAAGTTTAACACAAAAGCAAAAAAGATGATATTATATGATATTGAAATATATATATTTAAAATAAAATACTACCAATTGGGATGAGTGGAGTAACTCCCATTTATGTCATATGATGATTATTTTATGTCATATTTTTCCACTGCCTCTCTTCAATGGGTATCATTTCTAGAAATGATAACACACATGGATGTAATTAGAAATAGATAACTAATGTTTAACACACACAAAAATATAGAAAATCCATTTTGATGAAAAAACATAAATAGACAGAATATTTAAGGTTGTTTGAAGGTAGGTATAAGGATAAACACTCTAAATGATGTAGTTGAAACATGTAGTTGAGAACACGACTGTATGATTCTATGTATTTCACACCAAAACTTATTGTTCAAAATAAAATATGAAAATTGAGCTATTAGAGTCATCATAAGTAATAAACTGATTACTTCCAATTGTAGTTGGGATAGTGTCAACGTCATAATCACCATCATCATAAAAATGTCTGGGATTTACATCAATAATTACACCAAATTTAGGATGATGAGATTATTTGACATAAAAACATGTTACACCATTGATGCCAATACATATCGTTCATTGGTGGAAAGAGTGAGAGTCAGGTCAATAACATGATTTCCACAATCATCAATAATGTTTCCATTCCTCATCATTGAATCATGCCATTGACATATCATCATCATGACTCGACCATGTGAGTAATAATCCAAAATAATTATTTCCCCCATGACTCCATAATAAGCTACATTTTCATAAGGAGGTCTAGTATCTGATGAACTGTCATAAAAGTATGTTGTTGTAGTTAGCATAACACCATCTTGTTGTGTTCTCATGTTTCTTTCTCATTCAGTGATAATAAATTTGTATCCATTGATCACAAGTGATTTACAAGAACGAACGGTGATATTAGGATGAGGAGCCAAAGATATAATTTCCTCAGAAATAGATTTGACAGGAAAAATTGATTCATTAAATATAAAAAAATAGTAAACTTAATTAATTATTATTTTTATTTAGTTATTATAGAAATATTTTTACATTCAATTTCAACCAATCAGAAAACACATTGTTATGAAAAGTCTCTTTCCTTCTCAAAGATAAAGAATGATGATTTCTATATATCAATTCTTTATGTTCCCTGTAGATAAAAATAATAATAGTTTAACAAAATTTTAAAATTACAAGAGATAAGACAAGATATACATGTACAATTTACATACTTCATATACTCATCGAACAAATCACAATTGAAAACACTGTGTGATGAGCCATCTCTTGCACTTCATGGATAAATATCATCAATGTATATGATCCTAAAATTCCTCCTTTCTGAGGAAGTTATGGAAAAATTGGTTCAATTTTCTTATATTGTTCTTGTTCATTTTTCATTAGTCTATTTATTCTCGTATTATGATCAGACAAATACATTGATCGGAAATCCATACATTTTTGAGACAAGTAATCGTTCACAATAGATGCATCATGCATGAAAAAATTGATGGAGATAATTTTTTATCTAACTAACAAAAAATTAATGTTGTCCCTACCAAAAAAAGTTTCAAGATGGATTTGGATAACTTCTTAGCACAAAGATCTCTAAAAAAATTGCACAACTGACTAAGTGAGACTCTTTCATTATTGGACAAGAGATGATGGATTTCTATTGGAATCAACAAATTAAAAAGGATGTGATAATCATGAGTCTTCAAAGATTTCAGCTTCAAGTCTTTTCTATTAACCTGTTTTGATATATTTCTTGAATAAACCATCAGAAACATTAATAGTCTCCAGAACTTCCATAAATTGATTTTTTTCATCACGTTTCATCACATAAGAAGCACAAAGAACTTGCCATTTATTTTCACCAATACTAATAAGATGTAATTATGGTCTGATCCCCCATTCTACCATGTCACACCGAGATTGTAAATCATCTTTTGTCTTCCCCTTGACATTTAGAATAATAGAAACCAACATTTCACATATATTATTTTCAATGTGAATTACGTCTATGAAATGACTTAACAAGTTTGTTTACCAATATGACAACTCAATGAATATACAATTCTATTTCCAATTGTAATAGGTATCATTGGAAACACTTTTCCTCTTTATATATTTCATTACACCCTTTCGAAATGTATAACTAAAATCTTTGAAATCATTAATCACATCAGTTCTAGACATACGCTGAGGTGGATCGTTAGTCTCCATGGTATTTTCAAATCTTATATGATTGTTTCTATATGGATGGTTTATTGGAAAGAATTTTCAATGTCCCATTAAACTAAAACTACAATGATAATTCAGTATTCTCGATCGATTATTCTTCATACAAATAGGTCATGGCAATTTTCTTTTTTTCCTCTATCTAGACATCATTGCATAAGCAGGAAAATAATTGATCGTCCACATAACAACAACACGCATTTGAAATATGTTTTTCAAACAAGCATCGTATGTGGGCACACCCTCATCCAAATAAGTTTCACATATTTTATTAAAGGATGCAAGTATACATCTATATCATTGTTGGGATTAGAAGGGCCAGATATCAGTATACTCAATAATGTTTAAGGATTTTTCCTATACTAACATGGGGGATGGTTATAAATGTTTCTGAAACTCGGCCATGTGCTGTGTGAAATAAGAATCTTCCCAAATGGATTAAAACCGTCACATGGAAGACCCAGTATCCCATTATGCATGTCGGCTGCAAATTCAGGATAGCGAGCATCAAATATCTACCATGAAAATCTATCTTCAGGGCGAACCAACTCTTCATTATTCTTTTTCCTCTCGATGTCATACCATCACATTTTTACTGATATTATATCAGACATGAAAAAGTTATGAAATATTGGGATCAATGGAAAGTGCCACATTACTTATTGTGGCACATGGGATGGATTTCCATCATCTTTTAGCTTCCATTAAGAGGTTCCACATTTGATACCATCTTTTCTTTCAGCAGTTTCCTCTGATAATATGCTGTAATCATTCGGGCAAGCATGATTTTTTTGAGAATCCAAGTTCATCAACAAACTTCCATGACATATAGTGGCTTGAGGGAATATATGAATCATCTAGAAGTATATCCATAAAGAAGGTAAGAATGTAATCGATTGAAGTATTTAAAATTCCATACATAGATTTCCCATGAAAGAATCGTATTAAAAATTATATCTTTTTCATTTTACCACATTGTTTATATACTGGAGTCATCGCGTCATCATTCAATTTTTTCACCCTATTAACATCATCATTTTCATTGGACATATCATGTGTGATTTTATATAAATATTTGTTGGCCAGACATCCTTTCCTTCTCATGATGCCGAATAAATGGAAACTGATCATATATCCAACTCTCCAATTGAGTCCTATCATTTGGACCATCAACATTTTGAGATTACATTTTCTCTCCATTGTGATACCACAGGTAATAGTTTGTTTGGAAACCATATTTGGTTTTATGATAGCTAACTTCTTCATGACTAAACCAAGTTATTCCAACACAATTAGAACAAGGGAAGTGTATGCAACCACTATCTGAAGCCTTGTCAAATGAAAAATCTAAAAATTTGTTCAAATTATTTTCAAATTCGGTTGAAATCTGACCTGTTTCGTACATCCAACTTTTTTTCATTCTGTAAAAAAATTAAAATAATTCATTTCAAAGAAATTCAATAATATTGAAGTTCAATCAAAAAAATATTTTGGTAAATGAAAATTGTTTACTTTATATAAAATCAAAACCGACACATTACTCTATATGAGAATCATCTTAAGAAACATATGAAAATACAGTGTATATAGGAAAATATGATATAGAATTTGTAAAGCATGTTTTCAAGGATTTACCAAAAATATATTGGAAGTGGATCAAGGAATACATAATCATTAAGGGTCTTGTTGGGAGTACATGAGTGTTATACTTTAACTTTTTCTGGGGGATCAAAATGAGGATGACATCAAATGTAGTTATGTCCTCATCAGGTTTCACCTTAACCATGGATTAAAGGATCCTAGGATTGGCGCCATAGATCATAAGTTGGTAGGGTGTATTCATTAAATAATGTCCCACTTGATTTTGGAGAAGGACCTTCAATAGTTATAGGTATGGATTTTATTAGAAACACTAATAAAAAGGATATACAAAAAATGTTACCTCCCAATCCAGTATGCCACTAATTAGTGACCTGAACCAAGATGGAAACATGGCCACAAGCACATATACCAAAATTTCAAATTTTATTGACTAATAGTGAGATCCATTACTGTGTCTGCGGGAGACTATTACGTCATTACCTAAGTTTCACAGTTTTAATATTATCAGATAAAAAGTGGAAGAATGATAACAGTGGGAAAATATTGGAAATAGATGAAAATAACCAAATCAGTAATACCAACTAATAATAGAATCATAAACAAAATGATGGTAATGTATGTCATGTATCACGAAGAAAAATATAGTTACAACTAGAGTGAAGTATTACTATACAAGAGGCTCAATAAATTCTAAAATTTGACCTAGCTTCTTGAGCTACAAACCAACCATCTACCACATGCTCCATCTTATGTCATGTGAGTAGTCATGAATATGTAAAATGGTTATTCTCCTTATCTTAACATATAATCATGTAGTTTATCCAAGTACCCAATGGCATCTCGAATAATGTGTGAGATATAATTTAGGTACGTGACCACTGAGAGGTCTATAACTATCTAGTATATTTATATAACATTTTAATATAATGATATGATAAATTAATGTGACAACTAAAAAATCTAAAAGGGTTTTCTATGGTTATGGAGAAAAAATATAAAAGGGTTTTCTATGTTAAATCAAAACAGAAAAAAATATATACACATCAAAATGAAAACATAAAACTGAAATATTAGATAGATAACAATAAAAATAAGGCACCACATAAGAAAATACCTAATTTGGGATGGTTTGGATGAAGATTCAGCAGCTTGTATGGGAGAAGCTGAAATTCCAACTTTTCGTATGGAGAAATAGAGATGAACCCGAGAGAGGTGAGGTCCGAATGGGGGAGAGGTGCTTTGATCGTGGGGGAGATGTGCCATTCGAATGGGGGAGAGGTGATGGGTTGTGGGGGAGAGGTGAATTAGGGTTTTGTTTGAATGGGGGAGATGAGAAGGGCCGCATGAGGATATTGGCGAAACACATTACCAAAAATTTTCAAGAACCGTTGGGAAAGGGGGGTGGTATTTAGACCCCTCTTCC
Organism: Viscum album; assembly: GCA_963277665.1. Lineage (NCBI taxonomy): Eukaryota > Viridiplantae > Streptophyta > Magnoliopsida > Santalales > Viscaceae > Viscum > Viscum album. The sequence goes on from OY728119.1 coordinate 653,226,577, forward strand.
AATGGTTCTAGTGAACCATTGGTAAAGGGGGGGATTTAGCCAGTTTTACCAATAGTTTAATCAAATCATTGGTAAAACTCTTAAAAACTAATGGTTTAAGAAAACCGTTGGTATATAAGTATTGGGATAACCCCTATTCTAGTAGTGAAGGCTTTAAGATGGGGTACTCTATCCTTTGATCGGGAGTAAGAGGATATTTGAGTTAATATAGTTCAACAACCGAGCTACATAAACAAGTGGTTCAGTTCTTGTGGTAATATTGGATAACATGTATAGTGATTGTAGAAACATTCATGCATTATAATATACATGTGCACATGTTTTTGCATCATGTGATTTGGTAAATATATCATGGGATACCTATATTGCCCCGGTGTATCACACGAGAACTTTGTTAAAATGTTATAGTGCATCTTGGATATCATTTGGTTACATTCATTATATCTCATTCCTTGTTGATTATGCTACTATCATCCCTGATATTTCGAGTTTTCATAACTTCATTATGTTATTTTTTTTTCAATTTCAATTTGTTTTAAATTAATTGATTCTTACTACCAGGTGGCTCCCCTGAAGAAGAAAATGGTAAAATTGAATTATAAATGATATGAATTTTCCTAAATAATTAGAAGGGGGACTACAATGAAATATTTTTCATGTAGAATAATGAACTCGTAAGAGATGTCCCCAAGAGGTAGGACATATCTCCATATCCCATAATCCATGATCGAGTCTGTGTATTTTATCATAAATTTGTATATTTTGTTTTGTATGTGGTTGTTTCAGTAGTAAATCTTTTTTTTATATTCTCCTTTTTATACATGTTTCAATTTTGTTGGTTTTTCATTTATAGATTCCATCAGATAAAATTTTGTGATACTAAAACTGTTCAAAAATAAACCGAGAATGAAAATGAATGTATTTTTCATCAAAATATTCAAGGTGGGATTCTCATCACAACTAGTTTATATGTAAAATTTGAATAAATTATGCATCATTTTTATTAATAAAAAATTAAATTCATAAAATAAACTTACAACACCGCCCACATATATCTATCTACGTTATTTTTTTACATTGTAGTTTAAAAAAAGGTTAAATTTTTTATTGAATTAACTATAAAAATGTTACAATTATATCATTTTTCAAATGGAAGTTCCTCCATTTCTGACATACAAGGATAATAATTCTACAATGATGGTTTTAGAGGGATTTAATGTGCATCCATTGAGTGTGCGAAGATATTATAATTTCCATCCAACCGCACCACCACCCGCTATCATCCCCTATCTTTGTCGCGTGAGGTTCTATGGAATTGTGATGTGTAACTTCACGTTTTTAGACAATCAAATCATTGCTAATCTCATTGATTGAAGGACTCCATAGTCATATACATTCTTTATTGTTAAGGGGTGATGAAGTTTACACTATAGGATGTTACCATTCAATGGGGCCTCCCCATTTTCTGTGTATCTATGATAGACCGAGTTGGAGTAGATTGTTTCTAGATTGTTCATATAATTCTTGAAATAGTAGTGAAAGGCGATGGTAGTTCCATCATTAGTGGTAGATTAATTATTCCACAGTTAGACCATCACTTCACACATCTGGTAGAGGATGCTGAAATGATCACCAAACTGCGATTTTCACATTCTTATATAGTTAGGCTGATTAGTTACACGATTTTCATGGATCACTTGACTCCATTTTCAAATTTAATGTATTTACCTTTTCTAGAGGCTTTGGACCAGACATGACAGTGTAGTTGGGGATCTTATTTCCATTCATATATACATTGGGATCCATGTATTTCATGTCACAATGATATTATGTAGATCCCATGAGGCATTGTTCTTCTATATATGGGGTATAAGAGCACATCCCATGCATAACTCCTCATGCTCATGCGCTATTTCATGTAGATATTGTAGCATAGGCTCTGCATGAATTATTGTGTGTTATTAATTCTTTATAATTTCTAATGTAATTGTAATCCTATATATTATGAAATATAACTAATATAATGTTATCTATAGGTGGATTCAAGAACATCGTCATTCAGATTCCCTTAGACACACTATCCATGCCTACAGAATTATGCTAGACAGCCTTCAACCAAACGATGTAAGTGACTATAATTTATATTATAAATTAATTATTATTTATTGTAATGTCTTCATTTATTAAATTATTAATCTTTTTCATTTAAATTACATGGATTCTATATACTGATGATATCATCTAGAGTATTCTGGAGTATTGTACATAGACACTTGCTACTAGAGCTTACATGGTTCCATTGATTCATTTTCATATTGATCAGCACCATCAGATTGAAAGACTTATGAGGTAGTTCAAATTCCTTCATCTAGTTCTAGACCCAATTAGTTAGTTATCATCCCATAATTCACTAAATTTTAAAGGGAAGTGATACTTTGATTAGAGGAGATAACATAAATCATTTATGGATCTATGGGATAAACGATAGGTGTCCCGACTACAAGGGGCATGGACAATATGTTTTTATTTTTTGTATAAACAATATTATGAATCCATGTACTATAGGTCCCCATTTATATTTATAACATGACAATAACATGGCCTTCATTAGTTGGTATTAATTATTCATTCCAATGTTGAATATATTTTTTTATTAACATTACATAGATAAGGAATTTGTTTTCATAGGATGTTTTAAATCAATCGTCTATATCACAGGTGTGATCTAGTAGAGGGAGGAAAATTTTATGACACAAATTTTCATAGTACATTGGATGTGTTGATTCCTTTAATAGACAAGATTTATCATGGAATTTTCATTAATCCACCACATGATGTTGAGGTTTTTCAGGCTGTTATGCCTAATATTGATATTCCATGGGGTGATGAGAATGATATTGATGTGGATGTTCCACATAGGGAGGGTGTTCATTAGGATCATTTAGATAATCCTCCAACTTTCAAGTCACAGCTAGAGGTAGATAATGATTTTGAATTGACTGGTCGGGATTCTTTATTTCTCTCTGTTCTTGCATTCACCTATAGAAAAAAAACCATATTCTTTACATATTGGTGAGAGTTCCACCCAAAATTCCCAACAATTAGAGGTAGTATAGGGTATATGAGGTGAGATTGTACATCCACCGATTTTTACACAAGATTATGTAGAGGTGGATCTGGATGATTTTTTATAGGTGTTGTGTATGCTAAAACAGACAGATATACAGACATGGAGTACATGTATCTAGTATACACATGGTTGTGGGAGATATGGGAATCCATTATAGAGGCATATATTAGGTTAATTTTATATTTATGATACATTTTGAAAGTTCCTTACTGTTATCATTTAAATATTTCTGTTATTTTTTCAATTAGTTCCTTATAGTATTCAAATTATCTTCTAAAATCAATAATTATTATTTTCTATTTATACAGGTACAATGAGTTTTTATCTATATATGTATAATAGAAAATGTTATTAATTAATTAATAAATATTACTAATATTAATTATTTTGATTTGAACAATAATTTGGATGAAAAGAACTATAAACAGGAAGAAATTATAAAATATATTATTAATCTAAATGGATTGAAATTAGATGTAAACACTTTGAAGTAATCCTCCATGAATGATTCATGAATTGATTTTAAAATAAAGATAAGATAGTGGGTCATCATTTATGAATTTTAGAATGAATTATAATATATAAGACAGTATGTATAGATAAGTTATAATAATGGTTTGATCATATTGTTTTTGTATCATGAAGAATATGTATTGAAGAAGATCATCCTTGGTAATGTTATGTAAGTTTTCAAATATTTAATATCATAATTCAAACATGAATTCTAGACTATTATCAATATTTTAACATCTAAAAACTCTTATTCAATAGGTAAACCATTATAAATATTCTTATTAGTGTTTCCCATTATTGGAAGGTAAATGAAGAAATATGAAATTACTTCTACAAGTATAATGGAAATAAGAATCAAATATAATTATTGTACAATGCTTAAGACAATCATGTTATTTTAATTGGTATATTTTGAAAGATATTTATTACATTGTTAACAAAAATACTAAATATAATGGGGTTATACTTTAATTAATAAATGGAATAAGAAAAGTTGATGTATGGATGTGTTTAAAGGCCAATTACCCTTCTTATTAAATTTTATTATGTTTGATCTATTTGTTTATGTGTGTGCATTAGTATTAGGTTGAATGTTTTAATAAAAGTTTCATATATATTTTACTATTGTAATACTAATATAAAATTAGATATAACTTAATAATAAGTACATGTGTTCTCATTTCATGTGGTATCATGATCAGTTGTTAAAGGAAAATATTGTTTCTCAAATTAAATCCTATTGTTTTCTAGACTTAGTATGGTTGACGTATACTTAGAATAAAATAATCGATGACACATTTATTAATTATGAACTGATACCCTTTTCCCTGGAACATTTTTACTTCCTATTAGTGTAGAGAAGAGAAAGTAGAATTAATGTCTTGTAATGTAATGTGAATATATTATCTTATTGACATAATTAGTTGGAATGAAATTTCAATGTATGGAACGACTTCCAAAATTAATGAACACTACTAGTGATCGATTAGTGCACCAAGAATTAGACCTATTGATCAAAATGGACATGAAGACTATATTTAATATTTTTCATTATATATGTAATTTATATTTATATTTTTTTATATTTTTTTATATGATATACATATTGATTTTTTTAAAATTAATATATATATAAATTTAACTTGTTTATATATCCATAAATTATTTTTTCATTTAAAAAATATAATGGATGTGTAATATTTTTTCACACATACTTTTTAATACTCAAATAGAAATCTTGAATTGGGTTCATACTTCTGGGTGAGAGGACATCTGTGAACATAATTCAGGAATTTTGATACCCTTTTTTAATAATACCCAAAACCCAATCCCATTTTTCAAAAATAATATCAAAAACCCAACTTAGAAAATATGAAAGTGGAATCCAAATGTCAACAAAAGCCATTTCTATAATTCATTGATGTGAATGTTAGATCCTTTTTCAGAAAGTATCATTCCAATGTGACAAAATTCTTCTCCCATGGATATGGTTTTCATTTTTGATTCCTCCCTCCAACCAGTCTCATCTCCTCCCAAACCCCGATGATAGAGCTAGTGAGGATTTATTTTCTCCATCCATCCTATGAAGCACATGATAACACATTTCATACCCCCATTCACATCTGACCTTAGAGGAAATCAAATCCAATATTTATCTAGACATAGTATTAACCATTTAACGATAATATTTAAATACTTATGATAAAGGATGATGTTATCTCTCATTTCTGTTACCAAAATATATGTCTCTATGAACACAAAACATCTATGATTTTTACCAACACCACATTTAATTACAAAATTGGATTATCACATTGTCACCCAGAGTTAGACGATATATATTTTACTATTTCTTGGGAATCAAGTAAAGTATGTACTAGAACATTACATAATCATGCAACCATTTTTATTCTTCTCAAAATATTTTCACATGGTCGTAAATGGAAAAAATAAGTGAAACATCATAAAATGATCCCTACCCATGTTAAAAATTCATATTTAATCAGTTCCTAATTTAATATTCATTTCTTTTTAATCATTGTTTTTCATGGTTTGATTTTTTTTAAATTTTCATGACCATAAACACATTGTTACTAAAATTGTGAATTATTATCACTATATATGTTTGAAAAAAAAATATATTGGGGATAAAACAAATAACCATTTTTTGGAATTCATTAATTAAAGTGGAATTGGATAGAGGTTGCAAGAAACCTATAACAACAAATGTTTGTGGAGGAGGACACAATTATTTCTTGAGCTTCATCTATTAAAATGTGATCGGATTTCACATGATATTTTGCAGAGAAATAAATAATCAATTAAAACTGGTAACTTCTATTGGATTTTGGTTTGTTATTTTTTTTTGATTTTGGGTTTTCATGAGAGTAAATTAGAAGGATTATATCCCTGGATAAATAGTATAGAGTTCATCTCATTCATTTCCATGACCGTGTTGATGGATATTTTTCCAAAATTAGAAAATACACCTTGTGAAACAAGGAAAATTGTAAGCTATATACGTAGTTCAGGATATGTCAGGTCTTACCAAATTTATAGGTTTGTTCTAGTTTCATGGATGTGAGGGTTACCCATCAGGTTTTCTCAATCTCTCACTACTATCATATTCTCATTGACGTGGATTATAATAAGCTGGGAAGTTATCATATATTATTTTCTAATCATTAGGATGAAATCCAATTTTAATAAACATGTCTTTGAGAATTCTAGACTAGTACCCTGTGCTCAATAACAATGTGGTTTTTCATAACATCATTCATGAAAATATGTGTTGAACCATCAGTAATATCCACATAGAATATGGGTCTTCTTCGAATGATCTAGTGACTATTAGAGGCATGGATAAAAATTATTTCAAAACTATTATTGATGGTTTTTATCATTGTATAGAATTTGGATATCAAAGAGGACTAGATGAACCTTTTAATTTTATACCTTAGGTGGTATCTAATTATAACACCATGATATTTTCTGAAATTTGTTTCAAAAAAATAATCATTATAATATATTTCATTTCATAGTTTTCTTTATATAGTATATTATTTTTATACATACAATAGAAATAAGTTTTCCATGTGTTATAAACAAAATCCAACTGATCTTTCACAACATGATATAATTATATTATTATTTGGTACACACAACAGAGGGTTAGTTTGTGTTACACACAAGACTGAGTTTTACCATCTTTTAATGGAGAAAATACTTTAAAACATAATATTGACTCATTTATGAATTCTATTTTTATAAATAATAATGAAAATTTAAATTAGAAAGTTGAAATCAGTATAGGTTTAATATTTGATATTTTTCAAAGGAAAATGTTTTTTATGAATAGTGAAAAATACTGCATTCGGGTTAAAAATTATAATTTCCTTTAAATAATTAATAATATTAAATTATATTTTACATAGGTTTATAAAGTAATAATACATAAATTATACATATATTATTCCAATATAGGCCATTATAATCATTTTTATGTTGAAATAAGATAAAAAAACTTATTGAATGTTTGAACAGGGTTACTTTAAAATCCAACTTACTCCCCACGTGAACAAGATTAACATTATACACACTTTTCCAACTTATCAGATTTGAATTTTGAAAAATGGATATAAACTATTTTTTATAAGTATGAAATTTATGGCATAATTTAACCAACATAATTTTTGTCCACAAAACAATTAGTGGAAATGATTATAATTAATTATGTTGAGTAAGGTAAAATTTAGCATAATAAGTGACTAAACCTTCATATTAATGGACAAACTGACCTTTACGCATTTCTAAAAGCCATTTTAGGACAATAGCTCACATACATACCCTCTTTTATCTAATTTTATTTGTTATAGGAATATTATTAAATGGATTTACACTATATTAATGGTTAAGTAGGGAAAAAATACAGAAAGAGAACTTTTATTAACATTATCATCTTTAAAATATTAGGATATATAAAAAAATCATATTTTGGGTTATACATATTATCTTTAAATATAAAATAGTTATTATAATTATAATAATTTATCATTACTCTTAATATATGATTTATTAACATAAAATGCTTAAGAAAGGCCAATGCAACAACAAATTAGTTAATAATTTACTAAAATAAATGATAGTATAAAAATTAAAAGTGAAGTAAATTGATTGAATTATTTAATTATTTATTTTTTATATGAATATATCATTTAATATAGCTATAATAATTAAAATTTTGTTTTCATAATTTAAAATTAAAATTAAATAAATAATTTCATAATTGCTATAATTGCTATTTTACAATAAATGACATTTTATTAAAAAAATTAAAATTAATAAAAATCATTATTATGAAAACTATTTTGTAAGTGTTAATAAATATGATATATGGTATGTTAATGGACCAAAATATCATATATAATTAAAATTTGATACATATATTGTAAACACATTGTTAGCATGGTTGAGGTTTAAATAGTGTTTTAGCACGTCACAAGCACATGTTTTAAAATAAATTTCAAAAACTCATTGAATTATTTTTTTTATCATCATAGATCATATTAATATTTCATTGGATCTATAATTTCTAATAATTCTCAATTTATTTTAGTCTCAATGGTTAAATTACTTAGGTTAGAAAAATAGATTCTTTTACAAAAATATAAGAGTGTCACACCTCTACCACAATAAAAAGGAAAGCACTCTTCACCATATACATCTTATGCCATATAGGATCATCCAGGAACAACCCAATACACTAAACAAAATCCATACCATATTTATTGGACCCTCTATTGTTAATTAAATGAATCAAAGTAATTCCATGGTGGTAAACCAGAAGGAGTTTCCAAAATAAGAGGTAACATCCTTCCTCAAGCTCCTTTATTTTATTTTCATTCTTCACCCTGTACAATATATTATTCAATGATTATAAAATAGAACCAGTATCCTAAATGTAATAATATTTTTTATTCAAACAGTTATACCAACAATTACACACCCATATATCTAATTGGAAACGAATATACTCTTTCTGTGTATGAAGAACAACTGCCTCTCAAAACATTGATTGTTCATTCTTCCATTATAACCACCGATGGTGGAAATAATAATAGATACTCTATTTATATAAGAAATGAATTATATTTATCATGTTATTAAGTTTTAATAAATATACTACAACAAATATATATATACATTCTATTTTGTATAAATACGATAATTTCGTTTTAGGATGTATGGATTACTTCCACTTAAAAGTGATGGGATTCATTCACAAACTACATTAAATGTAATAAGGATGTTTTTTGTGAAATTATATGATATATATGAATTGAAAATACTACCATAATGATATTATATACATATATAAATATATATTATTTTCATTTTTCTTTCAATATGATAATAAAATGGAACGAGACTTTATTTGTATGTATGGAATACCGTCTCCAGGAATATTGTCTTCCACTTCATACATCTATATTATAAATATTATTATAATCAGAATATACTGAATAAAAATTATATTTTTATAATTTTTTATATTATTTAAATCATGATATATGTATAAGGAACAACGATATAACAAATTACGACACATTTGAAAAACATTGCGAATATTACCCGATGCGTAACCTTAACATGAAAAATAAACAATGAGTAATATAAATTCATAATCAAATCATATAGGGTATTAGATATAAGAATATAATTATTATATATATATATAATAATAAATTTAAATTAATTATACATGTGGTTTGAATGAGCCTGATGAGTGTCAAGAGAAAATGTAATAGAATTTCATCTCATTTTTATATCTATGAGATACATTCCCTGTTCTCTACTATTTTTTTTGTGGCGTATATAATTCATATAAATGTATTATATGATAAATTTTTTAAATTTATTAGTATTTACATATCCATTCAATGATCATTCTTTCATTATGTTTATTTTTGATATGTTATAAAATAGGTAATATTGTATTGTCTAGTTTTCCTTCTTTGAGACTCATGTTTTATTGTCCACCTAATTTATTTTTTGTGGTGTATATACTTATATTTTACATTTTATATCACAAATATCATTATTTTAATGATATTTTATTATTTATGTAATTTAATTAACATATATAGAGTGTATGATCCCAAGTTACAATGTATTCTGATTTTGGAGAAACAATTACATTGTTTATCAAGTTAATTTATGATTATGCTTTTGTTGATAAATTCTAATGATCAATCACTCATAAACACCCATTAGTTTCCTTTAAAATTATGTATTATACTACATATTCATGAATTAGTATCATTTTCAACTCTTTGGTACATATGATTATTAATAGAATGTTTGTATAAAAAACGACCATATTTTAATCTTTGGCTGGAAATATTTTTTATTTCAAAATATCAATTTTCAAAAAAATTTAAAAATATTTTAAATGAACCTTGAATATAACTTTCAAGGAAAAATTATTATTTTTTTAATGATTTTATTTTCATTACTTAAAAACTTTTTAATTTATTTTCAATGAAATTTTTTAAATACATATAAAATATTTCCTTATATGATTAAAAATAAATTTAAATGAAATTGTTTTCAAAACATTATCAAATTTTATTTATATGTTTTCCATGTTATTTTCAGAGAAATAGTTTTTAAAACATTTTCAATATTTCAAAATAATTTTTCATATTATTTTTAAGGAAATTTTTTTTTATGATATTTTAAGATTATCTTATATGTTTTAGTTGAAAATGGTTTTCAAAAACCATTCCATTCTTATATTATAAGTTTTCATGGAAAATTAATTTAAATTTTTTTCAATATATATATATATATATTTTTTCAATGAAAAACATTAAAATTTTTATTTCAAATATTTATATTTATGTTTTTATAATTATTTTTCTAGATAAATGTTTTCAAAAGGATTTATGTTTAAAATATATTTTTACAATGAAGAAAAGATATTTTCATTAAGAAATGAGTTTTAAAAACATTTCAATATTAGTATCCATGTAATATTACCTATATTTATGTTACCCACTCCATTTTTTCAAACGATTCAGTGGTTTCATTCATATTCATTCTCTAAATGGTTTGTGTTTTGAGGGATTGATGTTTATGAAACTCATTTCTCATTCACTGGTTATATGTTTATGAAACATTTATTATCATTCATAGGTTACATGCTTATTAAACACACGTCCTTTTATAATTTAAGGTTTTATAAAATGATAATGATACAGATCTATTTTTCATTGGTTATGATGGGTTGAAATGTAAATGACACCAATTTCATTTCATGGGATATGATTTGGTGTTTATAAACTCCATCTATTTAACGGTCATGATATGATTAATATTTTAGAGATATAAATGTATACTTTTATGATTTTATAGGTGATAAGTATATCTCTCAATAGTGCATTTGGTGATAATAAATGTTTTCTGTGATCCAAGGGTACATGAGAGAGAATACTAGATCAGAAACAAGAGGGTACATAGGAGGGAATCCAAATCATAGAACAAGAGGGTTCACAAGAATAAATCCCAATATTGAAAAAGATGGTACATGGGTCACATCTCAATCCCTAAAATAGAAAGGTAAATGGGATGGATTACCATGCCAGAATTAGTTACATGGGTCATTATTCCAAGCCTAACAAGTTAAGAAGGCCTTGGTATGCAATATGAATAACTTTTGATAATACTTTTTCTGATAAACACTTATCAAATGACTTATTATTCTATTAATTAATATTATGATCTATTAGTTATTCAGTAATGTCATATTAACCTTCATTTCCAAGTGTAAGAGATGAAGATGGAATTAATCAAGGAAAAACGAAATGGTTAGATTATACATTAGAAAATAAATGAAATTATGTATGGATATATTCTTGTGCATGTCCTTGAACTTTAAGAAAAAGTATAGGTAAACCAAAAATGTTATCATAATGTCTTTTTTTCTGAAAAATTAGATGGTACCTTAGGTCATCAGAGATTTATGATATTATGACTGCTAACTTTCTCCAAAACCTGTTTTTTGTCAGTCTCTATCAGAACATGAGGGATTGATTTCCCATTCATGTCAATGTTTTCATTTCCCGCTTATGGGTCCTTTTGTGGGAAACTAGTTATGAGTTGATTGGGGTAACCATTATGGATCTAACATTATTTTTTAAAGGAAGTTATATTGTTTATCTTTTTATGTGGATATATGTTAATGTAAATAAAAATTATTCAAAAATTGATAACTTAAAATTGGTTTATGTAGTGTTTAGCACATTACATGAACTTAATTTAAAAATGATTTCCAAAAATATAAGTTTTAATCTAAAAATCATATGTAATATTATTAATTTAATAAAAATTTATTTTATAATAAATAATAATTTTTATTAGTATTAATGGTAAAATTACACTGTTTAGAAAATTAGATGCTTTAAAAACTAAATGATTAAATAGGAGAAATTTAAAAATAATGGAAACAAATTCTTAAAATGCACATATTTTCATGAGTTAGAGGTTTGTATCATCCTTGATACCCATCAAACCCATTATTTTTTCTGTTTTTGAGGAAAATTATGTAATGGAGACCAACCATTAATTAATACCTTTTGGTTTTTATAAGAGTCATACTCATCCTCCACAATATAAAGGAAACCATTCCCCCCGATAACTATCGCCTATAAAACCATATAAGTTCATCCAATGTCTACCTAATACACATACCAACATCCATACCATCGTTTATTAATTTTCCGTTTATGATGAAAGAATTCCAAGGAAGGAATTTTGTGAAAACAAAAAGGATTAACCCAAATAATTTGTAACATCCTTCCTCAAGATCTTTCACTAGTGTTTAAAAATGCCTCTGTGATGATAGATTATTCATTGGTAGCTCTCTTTGGTAAGAAATGGCTAGAAGTTTATGTCTTCAAATGATTTATCACCAACCAGGGGAAGCTTTAGGACCGGGTGACAGTCAGGATCCTATACTCGAGATAGCTCATGGTACATTATTAATCAGAATAAGATATTATCTATGAATTGGAAAACACTACACGTGTTTCCTCAGGGTTGCACTTAATTATTTTTTGGTTGTCATTATATTTCAACATGTAATAATTCCCACATGTTTTGGTTATTTGGATCTTTCTTTCTGGCCTTCCCCTACTGTTTCAGAATCCAGTTATTCATCGTTTTAATGGAAAGCTTTTGGGTAGATTCATATGCTCACACTAGTGAACGAATGTCATTATCCACATGATTTACCCTATAAATTTTTATGATGTCGGAGTTTCCATGAAATAGTTTCATACCATCTACAACGATATTGATGTTAAGATTTAGTGGTATCAAAACGTTTTCTATTTATTATGGGTCCTATTTTATTTGTCTGGCAATCTTCTTGTCCGTTGTAACACCCCGAGATTTTATGAAAAATATTATTTTTAATTTTATTGATGTCATGTGTTGTACGTTACAAAAAAGGAGTCTTTCACAACACTTAACCCTAACTTGGTTGCATTACATGCAATGACGACCTTCCTCGATAGCGTGTGTTGTACGCAATATCAAGTTTCACTAAACACCGATATGCTATTAAAATATTATTAAAACTAGCCGTTATGAATAGTAATAACCACTTTTTTAAATTTTGTAAATTTCATCTATCAAAATGGATTTCATTTTAGAATTCAGAATATCGAAATTTTCCTAGGGTGAAATTTTGGTATTTTTCTGAAAACTTTCAATTTTTGATGAATAGTGAAAACACTTGGTTACTACATAAAACCCGATTTTTTATTTAAATTTATTTTAGGTCAAAATTGACACATAATACCTATATAAGTTCAATTTAATTCAGTGGATTCATTTTATAAAAATTTTAGATATATAAAAATTTTATTGAACTTTTGACAGTCTTTTACCCACCTCCTAGGAGAATTTGCAAATTTACATAAAACTTAATTTTACCGCTTTTGTGAACGGAATTTCAAAAATCCGAGAGACATGGTTGATGTAACTATGTAAAATGTGGTTCAATGAGTTGAAAATAATTTTTTGTGAATAGTAACTTTTTACTTTTATTTACCACGGTTAAAAGTAAATAGGGTAATTAAGGGTAAAATGATATTATTATTACCCTAACACATGTCCTAATTATATTGGATAAGTGTAATTCGACCCAAAACAACCATAGGAATAAAATATGACCATTTATGGCAACTTGGATTAGATTAGGTCATTTAATATTAATTTATTTAAAGAAGGGTTAAAATAGTTAAAATCAATGTTTAATAAGTAAATAATTTTTAATGTAGGGTTATACATAAGATAAATTGGACAATAAATATTCATTATAAATATAAAACGATTTCCTACATAATGGTATTTTATTTATAATTTTTAGAAATTACATAAGTTAATTTATTTTTGACACAATAATTATGTAGTAATTATCTTATTAATGAAATATTGACATAATTGATGTTATAAATACCCAAATAAATTTAATTTGAAACATTTTATGAATGAAAATAATTTTATAGGTTAATATGACATGTTAATATTGATTTAGTTAACTTATTTCGAACTGTTCATTCTGATATGATTTTCACAAAAATAAATTCCCAAATAGTTTCAAAATTGACATAAAATTGTTTTTAAAACAAATATTATATTATTAATTGTTATATTATTCCTAAAAATATAAGGTTCTGCCAAATGACTTAGATAAGATTATATATATTAATAATAAACAAGTTGTGGTTCTTTTGGCTTGTTATAGTAATTTTATTAACCTTATAGTGTAAGAAAACAAGAAGACACGGTAAAAGTAAAATTATTTAACTTAAGGTTAAATCTAATTGATAAGGTTAAAATAGAAACCCAAACTTGTATAAATTCTATTGGATGTGAGGAGATAGACCCATCCCCACCTTAGCTTCGAAATAATTCAATTTGGAGCTATTAAAAACCGAATATTACTTTATAATAAAATAATAGTTTTAGTTTTTTCAAAGGTGCCCATCTTCTCCCTTATAAAAGGGCACCTCCTCCCCCTCTTCCTCACTCCACTTAGAGCCTTCATGCTCGGTCACACCCTGCCAAATTCTCTTCTACACTTCCATAGAAACATCCTAGAGGTACTGGTCTTCTTCAAATAGCATGTTTAGTGCCCTAAGAGGAGGTCCCAAAGAGGCCCTTCAAAGAAGAGGTAATGTCTGTTACCGATTCTTTCAACTTTCTTTCTTCTTCCACTTATTCTCCTTTAGTTTGTTCATTATGAAGTAATAACATCAGAATCACTCATATACTGATATGTAATTATAAGTATGAAACAACCGTATTTCACCATCTATCCATCCTATGGAAAACGAAATCACCGCGCGTGCGTACGTACAAAAGATCGTCTCCACGCCGTGGTGTAATCTATTTTCCACCACCACCTTACTTGGATGAGTATAATGGTGAAAGTAATGAATATATATGATTATTGTAAAGTGATATTGATTCTGTAATATTATTCATACACTTTAATACAATTCCACAATCATGGGAATGATATCATCGCTCGTGCGTACATACGGACTACCGTCTCCACGAACGCGATGAGATTCATTTTCCATGATTAACCATTCAAAAACAATTATAGAGTATATATAATGAATAATAATGAAATATATGACATAATAATTCTACTAGATTTATGTATATATATATGTATGTCATCTATTTAATTTTATTCAATTCAATAAGGAAACAAAAACATCATCCACGCATACGTACGACCTACCGTCTCCATGAACATTGTATTTCCTTTGTTTTTATAGATCTATAATATATATGTATATGATGAATATATATTATATATAAATCATGTTTTACACACTGTAATTATGTAAATCAGGATATAAGTAACAATATCAAGAACGACAAGTCGAAACACAAACAATAAATGAAATGATTTTACCCAAAACGCTACTTTAACATGGAATTTACAAAAGAACGGGTAATATGAAGTCATAAGTGAAACATATTTCATATCATAACAATGAATATGATTATTTAATATGTCAATGACATTATTTAAAACATTATACAGGATGTTCGGATCCATACGAAGCATATCAGACCTAAGGTAAGGGATAATTTTTCAAATCTCATTTTTATCCGAGATTTCTTATTCGTAAGTATTTACTGAGGTTATTTCTATCATCCATGTTCATGTTTTATAAATGTCTTTTCATTTATGTTTAAATTAATTTTTACCCATTTTCGACATTTACTACATGTTATTTAAGGAATCTTTCTTTTGTTTACGTTACGAGGTACTTATTTGACTTTTCCGACAAACGTACGAGAAGAATGTTTTTTTAACTTATACGGAATGAACGGATTTTTACGGTTTTAAAAAGCCTTATTTTCATGAAGCTTCCTCAAAAATATTTCATGAATATTTTCAACTAAATCCTTTTCTTTTAAAATTTCATGACATTTTGTGAATAGAGAATGATTTTGACGAAGAGAAAATATTTTTCTCAAGAATTCATTTGAAGTGTTTTATCAAAACAATTTTTCATCTAAGATGACATTATTTCAAATGTGTATGTTTCAATTATCATGTCTCTATGATTTACATGGTTTCACTTTTCTTATTATGAAATGATATCCATATATTTTATATGGATTATTTGATTATGGGATGATGTTTATGAAACCCATTTTATTTATTGGGTTATTATGAATGATGTATGTTTATTTTGTGGCACAAGTAAGAATGATTTCATTATGAGATGGGTGGGACATATATATCCCTCCAATGCATTGGGTAAAGATTTATATCTCATGAGATAGACATGGCTGGAATGGTATGTTAATCTGGTTCAGTGTTACAGGACTGAAACGAGGAGTGAACTCGATTCAGAAAGGGACTTTGTCCACTAAGATGGTCTTGGCAGCAATGCCTTGGCTACTATGGAAATCATAACAAGTGTTGAATGGTTTCCACAATTACATGTTTTATTCCCATTCTATTTTATCATGAATTATGTTCCATTATGATCTATGCCTTATGTACTTCCATTTTTTATGTTGTTGCTCACGATTTTGATGTTCAAACATTATTTTCATGTTTTTATGTTCAAATGTATATGGTATGTTTTATTTTATCCATGCTTACCCTTACGGAGCATTTGAGCTCACCCTTTTTATGTTTTATTTTCCCCCAGGATTAAAAGAAAGAATTTAGGTAAGGAAAAAAAAGTGGAAGATCTTTATGGGAGATGTTGAAGATCTTTCACCACGATTAGAAGATTATGTTCCATGTTTCCAAAGACATTAAACTATTATGGTCCTTGTGTGTATGTATTTGTTATTTATTATGTATTCCACAAAAGTAATGTAATATCCATGTATATCAAGCTTCGGGTCTCTACAATTGGTATCAGAGGAAAGGATTAGTCATCCTTTGGAAACTAGGATGCGAAAACGTTAGTGAGATCCCTAGAGATATTTCTAAGGTATGTCTAGGGATGTTCCTAAGGATAAGTATATGCATAGTATATAGTCCTAGAACTATGGTAATGATCTTAGAATTTAACCTAAGATGTTAGATATTGAGGGAACTCCCCCTTTACTATGTTGTTTCCCCAAGTATGATTTTTGCCTCTCACACTATTCTTTTTGGGTTTTAGAAAATTGATAGAAACAGGAAGATTAATGATAATGGAGGATATGACAGAAAATGGAATGATATTCTTCATGAGAAACCAAATGAAACGGGATTTGGAAGTCCAAACATCATTTTTATCCTTAATCAGCAATCTCATAATATGATCAATAATAATAACTTTGGTAAGCTTCCCGACTCAGATAATAAGAGAAAGATGGAGTTTCAAGATGATCATAGAGGAAACAAAGTTCAATTTACCTCATGTAAATCATGTGGGAAGAGGCATCATGGAGATTGTTTCAAAGGAACTAGAAGATTTTTTGGGTGTTGAAAAGAAGACACAAAGCCAGTAAGTGCAAAGGAAAAGGTTCAGTTAACACCACGTGCAAGGATAATGGTATTTCTACGACATCAACAATGATTAGATGTTTTAAATGTGGAATGTATGGGCATTATGAAAACTAATTCCTAAGGGAAAATCTCATGAAGGGAATCAGCATGGTTATATGGGTAGTTTTTATGTCGATGATGATGAAGAGACTACAAATGATATATGAGCTGAAAGAAGTGTTGAAGCTCGGTCAGTTGTTTTAGAAGGTAGTGTCATGATTGTCTGTTTATCGAGAGTTATGTTGTATAGTTAATGGTACTATGGAATAAAGAATCTTCTAAGGAGTGTTACACTATTGTTTTTCCTAAAGTATTTGAAAGTATATGTTGAATGGTACCAGTAACCACTGAAGGTTATTCAGATATTTTTGGAAAGTGCATGATATGCGCATAATGAAGAAATAAGAAGATAATGAGATGTTTGATTCTATTCATGAGCTCATGATTGATATAAGGACTTAGTGATATCATGGTTTGAGTAAATAGAATATTGAGGATTTTGGTATGTGTAACGTGTTAACTATTAACTGCATTCAGGTTTTCACTAAGGTTTAATGGGTATTCATTTTTCAAGAGAATACATGATTAAGGACTTCGAATGTTTGGAATGTGACCAACAAGACATATCTTACGATATATGGGGATCAACGATGGTATTAACATTCTTTTTATATGAAATCTCCGGTAATTGTTTTCACTATATTATGAGAGTAGACTGCATTATTATGGATAATCCTAAATATTGGAATGGATTATGTTGGACATAAGTTAGTATTGTTTAAGGATAGAAGTTTTTTCAATATTATTGATGGGATGTTATAGTAATGTTTTTTTTTTGAAAAAGGACAACTCGCAGGACGGGCGACAACCCATCGCGTCGGACAAGGCTATGGGAAACGAACCCCCAATCGAAGTGCGACTGACCTTTATCACCTACCACTGGCCTACAAGAAGTCCTTGGTTAGTAGAAACTAGTTTTATTTTGTTAAGAGGTATGATATATGAAGTATAAGTTCATTTTTGGAACCATATACGATTAATCTAACCATAAGATGGACTTATAACTTTTGCTAACATTTTGTTTGAAACAGATGGAATGACCCATCATTCTATCACATGATCTTCTAACACATCACGAATAACAAATTCAACATCATTTCTTTAAGGGATGAAGTGGAAATTTTTCAATTCATGAACAACAGTGAGATTGTACCAAAATCATATAACTATTTCTTTAAATTCATCTACTTGAGGGAAATGATCTTGAAAACAAAAAATTTTGTCCTAGTTCCCTTATATCTAATTAATCAGATGGTACCTTAGATCATCACAAATCTATATCTTTGTGATTGTTGGCCTTTTCATAGCCATGTTCTCTACAAATATTCATCCGAATATCATGGTTAGGTTTCTCTTCCATATCCATATTTTCACATATGTTATGCTGTGTGGAAACCTAGTGATTAGTTAATTTGGGTAACCGTTATGTTTCATACTTTAGTTTTTAAAGATTGATTTTGGTATTCCTTTTTACGATGTGGGTTTCTATTAAAGAAACTTTCGAGTAGTAAACCATTTATAACCCCGACAAATATTGAGGGCGAAATTAATTTTAAGGGGGGTAGAATGTAACACCCTGAAATTTATGAAAAATATTATTTTTAATTATATTGATGTCTTGTGTTGTACGTTACAACAAATGAGTTTTTCACAACACACAACCCTAACTTGGCTGCATTACACGCAATAACAACCTTCCTTGATAGCGTGTGTTCTACGCAATACCAAGTTTCCTTAAACAACGATATGCTATTAAAATATTATTAAAACTAGCCGCTATGAATAGTAAAAACCACTTTTTGAAATTTTTTAAATTTCATCATTCAAAATAGACTTCATTTTTGGATTCGGAATATCGAAAGTATCCTAGGGTGAAATTTTGGTATTTTTCTGAAAATATTCAATTTTTGATGAATAGTGAAAACACTAGGTTACTATTTAAAAACCGCCTATTTATTTAAATAATTATTTATTTTATTTAAATTTATTTTAGATCAAAATTGACACATAATACCTATAGATGTTCAATGTAAATAATTGGAGTCATTTTATAATAATTTTAGATATATAAAAATTTTATTGAACTTTTGACCGTCTTTTACCCACCTCCTAGGAGAATTTATAAATTTACATAAAACATAATTTTACCGCTTTTTTGAATGGAATTTCAAAAATCCGAGAGACACGTTTGATATCAGTATGTAAAATGTGGTTCAATGAGATTATAATAATTTTTGGTGAATAGTACCTTTTTACTTTTATTTACCATAGTTATAAGTAAATAGGGTAATTAAGGGTAAAATGATATTATTATTACCCTAACACATTTCCTAATTATATTGGATAAGTGTAATTCGACCCAAAACAACATTAGGAATAAAATATGACCATTTATGCCCACTTGGATTAGATTAGGACATTTAATATTAATTTATTTAAAGAAGGGTTAAAATAGTTAAAATCAATGTTTAATAAGTAAATAATTTTTAATACAGGGTTATACATAAGATAAATTCGACTATAAATATTCATTATAAAGATAAAAATCTTTCCTACATAATGGTATTTTATTTATAATTTTTAGACATTACATAAGTTAATTTATTTTTGACACAATGATGATGTAGTAATTATCTTATTAATGAAATATTGACATAATTGATGTTATAAATACCCAAATAAATGTAATTGGAGACTTTTTATGAATTAAATTAATTTAATAGGTTAGTATGACATGTTAATATTTATTTAGTTAACTTTTTTCGAACTAATAATTCTGTTATGATTTTCACAAAAATCAATTACCGAATAGTGTCAAAATTGACATAAAATAGTTTTTAAAACAAATATTATATTATTAATTTTTATATTATTCCTAAAAATCTGAGGATCGGAAAAATGACTTAGATAAGATTATATATGTTAATAATAAACAACTTGGGGTTCATTTGGCTTGTTATAGTAAGTTTATTAACCTTATAGTGTAAGAAAACAAGAAGACACGGTAAAAGTAAAAATTTTTAATTTAAGGTTAAATCTAATTGATAAGGTTCAAATAGAAACCTAAACTTGTCTAAATTCTGCTGGATGATAGGAGTTAGACCCATCCCCACCTTATCTTAGAAATAAATCAATTTTGAGCTATTAAAAACCGAATATGACTTTATAATAAAATAATATTTTTAGTTTTTTCAAAGGTGCCCCTCTCCTCCCTTATAAAAGGGCACCACCTCCCCCTCTTCCTCACACCACTTTGAGCCTTCAAGATCGGCCAAACCCTACCAAATTCTCTTCTACACTTCCCCAGAAACATCATATCGGTATTGGTCTTATTCAAAGACCAATTTTAGTGCCCTAAGAGGAGGTCTCAAAGAGGCTCTTCAAAGAAGAGGTAATGTCCGTTACCGATTCTTTCAACATTATTTCTTCTTCCACTTCTTATCCTTTATTTATTTCATTATTAAGTAATAAAATCAGTATCAATAATATACTGATATGTTATTATAATTATGAAACAACCGTATTTCACCATCTATCCATCCTACGGAAAACGAAATCACCGTGCGTGCGTACGTACAGAATACCGTCTCCACGCCGTGTTGTAATCTAGTTTCCACCACCACCTTACTTGGATAAGTATAATGGTGAAATTAATGAATATATATGATTATTGTAAAGTGATATTTATTTTTTAATATTATACATACACTTTAATACAATTCCACAATCATGGGAATGATATCATTGCTCGTGCGTACGTACGGACTACCGTCTCCACGAACGCGATGAGGTTCATTTTCAATGATTAACCATTCAAAAAAAATTATAAAGTATATATAATGAATAATAATGAAATATATGACATAATAATGATACTGGATTTATGTATATATATGTATGTCATCTATTTAATTTTATTCAATTCAATAA
This sequence comes from Viscum album, assembly GCA_963277665.1. Classification (NCBI taxonomy): domain Eukaryota; kingdom Viridiplantae; phylum Streptophyta; class Magnoliopsida; order Santalales; family Viscaceae; genus Viscum; species Viscum album. Next base: position 653,248,299 of record OY728119.1, read on the forward strand.
GGAAACAAAAACATCGTTCACTCATACGTATGACCTACCGTCTCCATGAACATTGTATTTCATTTTTTTTATAGATGCATAATATATATGTATATTATGAATATATATTATATATAAATCATGTTTTACACTCTGTAATTATGTAAATTAGGATATAAGTAATAATATCAAGAACGACAGGTCGAAACACATACGATAAATGAAATGATTTTACCCAAAACTCTACTTTAACATGGAATTTACAAAAGAACGGGTAATATAAAGTTATAAGTGAATCATTTATGATATCATAACAATGAATATGATTATTTAATAAGTCAATGACAATATTTAAATCATTATACAAGATTTTTAGATCCATACGAAGCATATCAGACCTAAGGTAAGGGATAATTTTTCAACTCTCATTTTTATCTGAGATTGCTTATTCGTAAGTATTTACTGGGGTTATTTCTATCATCCATGTTCTGTTGAGTCAATAAGGTTTTCCTTATGACTTTTCCATTCCTTCTTGTTTTGAAAATCACAAACACCTTATCTTTAAGGAAAATCGCTTTTATAAGGAAAAATGCTTTCTTAAGGAAAATCGCTTTTATAAGAAAAATTTATCCATATCATTTTTTCATTATTTTTTTTCTTATGTATGAAATTCGGATTCACTTTCTCGGAATCATTAAAACTGATAAAAAGAATTCTGTTTTAAGATTCGGTTATGGACAAGAACTATAAGGAAGTTTCATTCTGAATTCCGGATATGAATTCTGACTAAAGTTCTATTCCAGATTCAGGATACGAATTCTGATGATGAATTCTCGTTACGAATTCTAATGAAGAAATCTCATTCCGAATTCTCATTAAGAATTCTGTTGACGAATTCTCATTACGAATTCTAATAAAGAAATCTCATTCCGAATTCTCATTACGAATTCTGTTGACGAATTCCCATTACGAATTCTAATGAATAAATCTCATTCCGAATTCTCATTACGAATTCTGATAAAGAATTCTCATTACAAATTCTGATGATGAATTCTCATTATGATTTCTGATGAAGAATTCCTATTCCGAATTCTCATTCCGAATTCACCTATTAAACAGAATCTGATTATCATTGTTTTATACACTCTGAATTTATTCACTCTGAACTTTCACTCCGAAATTTCTATTCCGAACCTTTTTGATAGAGTTTAAAACGATGTCGTACATTCTGTTTCACTTGTTTTGTTATAAAACGATGTCGTCCATTTTGTTTTAAACTAACCGTTGTCTAAGTGACACGTGTACAGGTCCCTCCGAACTTTAAGGAAAATATGACCGTTGGAGAGGAGCCGACCTTACCTATAAATAGGAGCTCATTTGAAAAAGCTCGTAACGGATGGATGAACAATTTGGACTTTGTACATACATGCTGTTGAAGTGATTTCTAGAGAGAGAGTCTCTTATAAACTCTCAAAGCTTCGTGCGACTCCGAATGTTGGTGATTACATTCGAGGGCTTCCGGGGATAGGAAGACAGAGGTGCCGACTACCTTAAAGATCGAGGGCTTTCTTGCTGAGAAAGACAGAGGTTGCCGACTACCTTAAAGATCGAGGACTTCCTTGCTGAGGAAGACAGAGGTTGCCAACTACCTTGAAGTTGAGGGCTTGCGGGGATAGCAAGACAGAGACTCCGATCTTCGTATCGAGGGCTTACCCTGGTGTGGGTAAGACAGACTTGCTTGAAAGTAGAAATCAAGGGACCTTTATCCAAGGTTGTTGGATACCCTTCTCTTTGGGTTAAAAGACTATTATCTTGTTACTAGTAGTTTTACTACTTGTTTTGTTCCGCTGAAATTTGTATCTTAAGGAAAGTATAACTTTCTTATACTTCCTTACTCTGATTATTTTAGATTCTATACGCTTTAAGTTAGAATCTCATATTGTAACTTTTGTTAAGTTTAAATTTCCGGAACCATATTTCCGGAACCTACTTTGGGAATCTCTTTCCTAGTTTTAGTTCGGTGTTAGAGGTATTGTGAATTTACTTAGTTTAACTTTGTTAAACTTAGTCCTTTCCTTTTCTTAAGGAAACTTTAGTTATTCATATCTAACTTTAAAGGTTCCAAAGGAATTTTTTAAAGTATACAATTCACCCCCCCTCTTTTATATTGAGCATCTCATATTATATTTCGATCCTACAATTGGTATCAGAGGTTGGAAACCTCTTACTCTATACCATTCTTACATTTGGTATCAGAGCCAAGGTTACTGAAATACTTGTACTCACATACAAGTTTTTCTTGCTCAACTTTTTCATTCCGAACTTTGTCATTCCGATTTATCCATTCCGAACTTTTTCTCATTCCGAACTTTTTGATGACGAATCTTTTGCTATTAACAAGTTTATTTCCAAGTTATTTTCAAGTATGGCAGGAATGAATGTTGGATCTATTGACAATCTGAATCCTACAAGACCACCTACCTTTGATGGTAATGATTATGAATACTGGAGAGATCGTATGAAGTCTTTTGTTATCAATACTGGAGTAGATAACTTTGTCATGCTTACTGGTGACTATAAAATTCCTGACAAGGAAGTCAGAACCTTTACTAACCAGGAAAAGAAAGAATATCAACTCAACTATAAGGTACGCAATACTTTACTGTGTTCAATGACCAGAAATATATATAGCCAAATTTCTTCATGTGAAGCAGCTAACTGTATATGGAAGAAGTTAGAGGTTACACACTTTGGGACTTCTAAGGTGATTGAGACTAGAAGAGCTATGCTTAGAGCTGAATATCATGGCTTCAGTTTTACTTATGGAGAACCTATCTGTAAAGTTCAACAAAGATTTATGACTATCGTCAACAGTCTACAATCTATGGGAGAAAAAGGTTTAGATGATGAAGCTCTTGTGGACAAGATTATTGATATTATGCCCAATCAGTGGGAATCCAAGAGAACAGCTATAGATGAGAACAGGAAGGTTACTCAAATTACTCTTGATGAATTATTTGGAACTCTTCTACAACATGAGACAAGAATGAAGAGAGATGCTGACAACATCAAGAAGAAGAATGGAAATGGAATAGTTGCTTTTACTTCAACTTCAAATCAGATGAAAGCTAAGACTCCTGAGAGAGTTACCAGATCCAAATCTAAGAAAGTCATTTTCCAATCCGAATCTAGTGAAAGTGAAGTTTCAGAAAATAAATTAGCCAATCTTGCTCGAAGGATGAACAAGATAGCTGGACATAGAAACTTTCAATCCAAGTATAAGAAGAAGGATAGGAAAGATAAGAAAGATGGAGAAGTTACTTGTTATGAATGTAAAAGAGCTGGACATATTAGACCAGATTTCCCTATGCTCAGAATGAAAGAAAGGAAGGAAAGGCATTCAGACAAGAATAGGAAGAAGTATTACAAAACCAAAGCTAAGAAAGTTCTGAAAGCTAATGACACCTGGAGTGCCAGTGGTGGTGACTCTTCAGATGAATCTTCTGATTATGAATCTTCAGGACAGAAGAATATTGGTCTTATAGTCAGATTACCTATTGAAAATCATTGTCTTATAGCTAAGGTAAGAAATGCTGAATCATTGACTAATGTTTCCTTAAATCCTAATGATAGTAAGTATTATAACTCTTCTGATGAAGAATCATCTTCTGATGAGGAAAATACTTTACCTACTTATGAAGAAGTCTCTAGATTTGCTGAACTTCTTGAGATTGAGAATTCCAAACTCAACAAGAAACTTGATAAGGCAAAGTCTAGGAATTCTATTCTTACTAAAGAGATATCAGATCTTTCTAAAGATCTTGATAAGAAAAATGCTGATTTCGAAAATATTTCAAAAAATCTTGAGGAAGTAAGTTATGAGAAGAATAAACTTTCTAAAGAATTAGAAAAAGTAATTTCTAATAAAAATGTTTTCGAACCTAACTCCAGTTCAAAAACTAATGATTTTGAGGATAAAAACTTGGTTGTAAAACTCAAGTCCAAAATTTTTTCCTTAAAGAAGTGTTTATCAAACTTTACCCATGGTAAGGAAAATTTTGATAAGATGTATTCTCAAATACGACCTTTAAGAAATAAATCCGGATTTGGTTATACCCAAGCAAAACCTGTTTTCAGCAACAATTATTTTGTTCCTCAAAGTGCCCCATTTTGTACCAAGTGTCAATGTGGTGGTCACTGGGCAAGAAATTGTTCCTTAAACAAAACCCAATCCTTAGGTTTTCATAAAGCTTATTTTTCTAAGAAAATGTGGGTACCAAAAATTTTATTGTCTGGAAATCTCGGATCCAAACAAGTTTGGATTCCGAAAATCTAACTTTGTTCTTAATTTCAGGAAAATAAAGAAAGTTCCAGCAACAATATTTGGTACATGGATAGTGGATGTTCCCGGCATATGACTGGTAACAAAAGCTTTTTTGAAAAGATTATCAAAACGAAAGGAGGAAAGGTAACTTTCGGAGATAATGCTAAGGGAGAGATTGTTGGTATTGGTAATATTGTTCTTTTGGGTAAAACTTTGATTTCAAATGTTCTTTTTGTTAAAGGTCTTAAGCACAACCTCATTAGCATAAGTCAGTTATGTGATAAAGGTTACCTTGTGAATTTTAGGAATGATAAATGCGTAGTTCACAATTCCAAGGAAAATTTATTCTCTCAGCCAATAGGCAAGAGAATGTTTACACCTTAAACTTAGAAGACCTAAGAATCCAAGATCTACCTTGCCTAAGTGCAATGGATGATCACTCTTGGTTATGGCATAGAAGATTAGGACACTGTAATCTTAGAAACCTATGTAAACTCTCTAGGAATAAACTTGTTAAGGATCTACCGGAGCTTAGATTTGATTCTTCTAAAGTTTGTGATCCTTGTCAATATGGCAAGCAACATAAATCTAGTTTTAAGTCAATCGGTGAAGTCTCAACAACCGATGCATTACAGTTGGTGCATATGGATCTTTTTGGTCCAACACAAACTGGAAGCATTGGAGGCAAATACTATGTGTTTGTTCTAGTTGATGATTACCCTAGATTTACTTGGGTCTATTTTCTAGCAAAGAAATCTAAAGATTTTTCTTATTTCAAAAGTTTTAGAGCTCAAGTTAAAAATGAGAAAAACCTTCCATTGAAAACTATTCATAGTGATCATGGAGGAGAATTTCAAAATTCAGATTTTGAAACTTTTTGTAGTAAGAAAGGTATTACTCACAACTTTTCATCACCTAGAACTCCTCAACAGAATGGTGTAGTTGAAAGAAGAAATAGAATTCTTCAAGAAATAACTAGAACCATGTTGAGTGAATATTATATTGCTAGACATTTCTGGGCTGAAGCTATAAGTACTGCTTGTTATACTATAAATCGAGTTTTGATTAGACCTTTTCTTAATAAAACACCTTATGAGTTATGGAATGGTAGAAAACCTAGACTTTCCTACTACAAGGTTTTTGGCTGCAAAGTATTCATCTTGAATACTAAAGATAACTTACATAAATTCGCACCAAAATCAGATGAAGGAATTTTCTTAGGTTATTCCACAACCTCTAAGGCATATAGAGTTTTTAATAAAAATACTTGTACTGTTGAAGAAACTGTACATGTAAAATTTGATGAATCAGATCCTTTTGTTTTTAAAACCTCCCAACCTACATCTTCGGATGTGTTTTCAAAAACTGATTATCAACCTTTGATAGAAGAACCTTCTGATAAGGAAATTGTTCTAGAAGATACTTCTGAAACATTTACCCCAGAAGACTTTCTACCCTATGTTGATGAACAGGTTTTACAAAACCCAAACCAGATGTTTCTTAAGAATCATCCCAGTGATAGTATCATTGGTGATGTAAATCAACCTGTAAGGACCAGAAGATCCATAAGAAATGAAGTAGAACATCTAGCATTTCTTTCCCAATTAGAGCCTAAAAGCACTGATGAAGCTTTAGGTGATGATGATTGGATCAAAGCAATGCAAGATGAACTAAATGAATTCGAAAGGAATAAAGTCTGGACCTTGGTTGAGAGACCTAAGGAAACTTCTGTTATTGGAGTAAAATGGGTTTTCAGAAATAAATGCGATGAAAATGGAGTCATTGTTAGAAATAAAGCTAGACTTGTTGCTAAAGGCTATAATCAGCAAGAAGGAATAGACTATGAAGAAACCTATGCTCCAGTAGCTAGACTTGAATCTATCCGTATTCTACTTGCCTTTGCAGCATTCTTTAATTTCAAACTATTTCAAATGGATGTGAAATGTGCTTTTCTTAACGGTTATGTTCAAGAGGAAGTTTTTGTTGAACAACCTCCTGGCTTTGAAGATACAAAACATCCTGATCATGTGTTTAGACTTACCAAAGCTTTGTATGGCCTTAAACAAGCCCCACGAGCATGGTATGATAGACTCACTGGATTTTTGCTTCAAAATAACTATGTTAAGGGAAATGCAGATCCAACCCTTTTTATAAAGAAAGATAAGAAAAATGTTTTGATTGTTCAAATTTATGTTGATGACATTATATTTGGTTCAACTCAGCAATCTTTGACTGACTCCTTTGCTAGTCTAATGAAATCTGAGTTTGAAATGAGTATGATGAGTGAGTTAACATTTTTCCTTGGTTTTCAAATTTCTCAAAAACCAGAAGGAACCTACATATCTCAACATAAGTATATTAAAGATCTTCTTAAAAAGTATGGTTATGAAAACACTAAGAGTATAAGTACTCCCATTGGTACCTCAAACTCTTTAGATCTTGATGAAGCTGAGAAACCAGTAGATCAAACATCTTTTAGAGGTATGATCGGAAGTCTACTTTACTTAACAGCTAGTCGACCAGACTTAATGTTTTCAGTATGCTTATGTGCAAGATATCAATCCAATCCTAAGGAATCTCACTTAAAGGCAGTAAAAATAATTTTTCGCTACCTTAAGGGAACCATGGATCTAGGATTATTTTATACTTCTGGAAATGATTTTGTTTTAAAAAGCTTTTCTGATGCTGACTTTGGTGGATGTAGAATGGATAGGAAAAGTACATCCGGAACTTGTCATTTCTTAGGAGATTCATTAGTTTCTTGGTCATGCAAGAAGCAACATTCTGTTGCACTCTCCACTGCTGAAGCTGAATATGTAGCAGCTGGAAGTTGTTGTGCACAAGTGTTGTGGATGCAACACACACTCACAGACTATGGCTTGAGTTTTACTAAAACTCAAATTTTTTGTGATAACACAAGTGCCATTGCCCTAAGTAAAAACCCTGCACATCACTCCCGTGCAAAACACATAGATATTAGGCATCACTTTCTTAGGGATCACACACTTAAAGGAGACATTATTCTTCAGTTTATCAGAACGCAAGATCAACTTGCTGATATTTTCACAAAATCTTTTCCTTCTGATAGATTTGAATATATTAAACAGAAGTTAGGAATGATAACAGTAAGGTAATCTTTCTTAATTAACATTCTGTTGAAAAATCTCCTTACAGTAATAAACTCCTTTTCATAGGGGGAGTACATTTGTTTGTTTATTTAACAAAGTTTTTCAAAATTTATTTTCAAATTTTTCGGAACGAAAATTTCCGGAATGGAACTTCCGGAACTACCATTTTCCAAAATGGATATTTTCGTACAGAATACTTCTGGAATGAAAATATTCCTATTGAAAATTTCCGGAATGGACAACTTTTGTACTGGGACTTTCATAACCAGATTTTCGTACCAAGTTTTGTTTTTCATATTTTACTTTTTCATATTGAGTTTTTCGTATTAAGTTTTTCGTATTGAGTTTTTCGTATTAAGTTTTTCGTATTGAGTTTTTCGTATTGAGTTTTTCGTATTGAATTTTACGTAGTCGTCTTTATATTACCCATTACGAATAACTTTCCTAAGCTAATCCGAAAGGTATGATTTCCTTACTGAAGTTTTCGTAATCATATTTTACTTGCTGGTAGTTTCTTGTATTTTGTTTTCGGATTATTGTTTTCTTAAATCTTTGTTTTAATAAAACCTCAAAAAGATCGGATTCAAGCTTTCAACCGTCAGATCTAATCGCAGATCATTCTAAACCGTTAGATCAACCGAGGAAGTTGAACCGTCTTCCCAATGCCTATATAAAGGGGGCCCTATTTTATCGTCCCACATCGATTTCAAGCTTTTGCGTGCTGAAGCTCTGACTCTCTGATTTAAGGCCATTCTGAACTTCAGCCTTCTCAGTTTCGAACTTCTCAGAGACTTCTAATCCGAATGTCTGCAGAGATAGCTTCTCAAGAAATGTCTTCAACTAAGCCCATTTCACAGTGGTTAGTCTACAGAGAACGGTTAGTTCATCTGAATTTCTTCAGCAACTATGATTCTATTATATCAAAAAATATCAAGCTGAATGGCTGGGAAGATGTTGCGGTATCAAAAACAGGCAACCAAGATGAAGTCTACTCTGACTTGCTTGTCGAGTTTTATGAGTCAGTTTCTTTCTTAATGGAAGATAATAGAGAGAAGTTTTCCTTCAAATCCTATGGCAAGACATATAAGCTATCTTACACCAAGGCTGCAAGCTTGGTAGGGTTGAGTTATGAAGGTGAAGCTGAGTTTATCTCGCACGTTCTTCCAGACTCCTTGGGTAGTTTCAACAAGGAGAAAGCCTTAGAAATTCTCGGATTGGATGATGACAAGGCTCCGAAAATTGCAAGTCTTTCTACAAACTTCCGGATTCTGGAGTTATGGGTGCAAGGGCTTATTGTACCGAGAAAAGGAGATAAGGATAGCTTGAAGAAGAGTGAGATATACATCTTGGATTTCCTGATAAATCTAAGAAAGTTCAACTTGATGAAGCATATTCTTCTCAACATTGATAATTTGAAGAAGGGGAATCTGAGAGCTCAGATAGTGATGTACCCGGCAATATTGTCGAAGCTGATAGTTCGGTGCCTAGATTCCTTCAAGGTTGCTTGTAGTTCTAAGCTGAATGTTTGCAAGATCATGTTGCTCAGTGATGTAACTCTTAAAAGGATGAATATAGCTTTTAACAAGGAGTCAGGTAAGTTCATTGATCTACCTCCTCAAGTAGAAGTGACTCCGAAAGTGGCTGATCCGGAATCATCCAAGACGGTAAGGAAAAGGAAGCAGAAAGAAGTGGTAGTCGATGCTGAGGAACCTAAGTCTAAGGAAGTCCATTCCGCACCTCCTAAGCCTAAGAAGAAGAAGACATATACTGATGAGGTTGCAGCGAAGTGGAGAGCTGACAAGGAGAAGAGGAAGGAAGGAGATCCGCAGTTCGGATTGGATCCTGTAGAGGCTAAGGCTCTGAAAGAAAAGGCTGCTGATGAGCTTGAGAAGCAAGCTAAGGAAAAGAAGCTGAAGAAGAAGTTGTCAGAAGCTGAGGCTGTGCAAGCGTTGTTGAAGTTTAACGAAATGGTTTCAGCAACCATTCCCGTTCCGAGATCTTTTTCTCTGGAATCTCTACCTGAGACTCCAGGAAGAAATCTTGTTACTCCGGAAGAGGCTGTTGCTACTGAGGAAGTAGAGCTAGTGGAAGAGGTTGAAGAAGCGGCTGAAGGAAGTGGTGAGACAGGAGATGTGCTCAAACAAGTAGATGAATATAAGGGAACTCCTTCGGAACACCTCTCACTCCGAACATCTGAAGCTCAATCTTCAAAGCTTGCTACTACTGCAATGGAAAAAGAAAAGGGAGAAGAAGAAGTTACTTGTCAAGAACATAATTTAATTGATGCTGCTCAGATGGGTAACATAGAAGCCAATGTTCAAGAAGTTGCTGATGAGGAAGATAAAATTGTTCAAGTCTCTGATAGTGAGAACAGATCTCCGGAACAGGTTTCAATTCCGGAAAAAGATAAGGGAAAGCAAATTCTTGCTGATACCCCGAGTTCAGAAAAGAGTATGAGGAAGGAAGCTGGTAGCTCTTCTAAGAGGAAGTTGGAGCTTATTGAGGAAGAAAATTCTCCTAGCATGATTTCTGATTCGGAGTCATCATCGTTGGGGCATGATTTTGTTGTTCATTCCTTGAAGAAGTTGGTGGGAACCATTCCGACCTTCTCCAGTATAGACTCTAGATGCCAGATGCTTCAACATACGATGAATCAGAAAACCGACTCCGTATCCATGGTTATGGATAAATGTGTTGAGATAGAAGCCCAGTTCAAAAATTTCTTTATTGGTTACGAAGCCCATAAAAGATCTTGCAAAAGGATGACTAGCTGGTCGAAGAAGAATGTGGAAGAGATGAGGTTGCTGGATGAGTTTCAGGAGAATGTTAAGGATGATTTTCAAACCGAGGAAAAGAAGTTTCATGAGATGACTGCATCATTCGATGAGAAATTGACAGAGGAAAAGAACATTCGGAGTCAGGAAGTAAGAGATCTGAATGGAAAGCTCAATTCTGTTTCTCAGAATTGGAAATCTGAAAGAGATCATCGGATCAATTTTCTAGAAAGGATAAAGTCTCAGGAAGAGAAAATGGAAGCTCAGGAAGAAAAGTTGAAGGCTCAGGAAGAAATAATTGAAGCTCAGTCAGCAAGAATAGTTGCCTTAGAAAAGCAAGCAGAGGAAGATCACAAAGACCTCAAGAAGATCAAGACGATTCTTAAAGGGCTAATGTCGAAGGAGAAAGATCCAAAATGACCAATCCGATCTTTTTGTTGTAATTTTTTTTTGTTACTGACATTTCAAATTTAATGAGAATCATGCTTGTTGTTCCTTTTGTTGTCGTTACTAATCTTTCAGGTACTTTGTTATTTTTTCCATTCCCTCCAAATTCTTTTTGAAAATCAAAAAGGGGGAGAAGGAAAAGATCCTTAAGAAAAAGAGGAAATCTAATAAGAATTTATCAAAGGGGGAGAAAGGAAAATACCCAAGGAAAAAGAACTCTAATAAGAGTTTGTTTAAGGGGAAGTTTTTTTCTTAAAGAAACATTACTCCGGAAATATGAATACGATCCTTAGAGTTTCAAAGCCTAAGGGGGAGTTAGTCGTATTCATCCATATCCTTAAACCGAGGGAGATAAGCTTTAAATGTGTTTCTTTCTTCTTAGAATAGCTTTTTCGTAAGGATGTTTGTGCTTTCCAAAAAGGGGGAGATTGTTGAGTCAATAAGGTTTTCCTTATGACTTTTCCATTCCTTCTTGTTTTGAAAATCACAAACACCTTATCTTTAAGGAAAATCGCTTTTATAAGGAAAAATGCTTTCTTAAGGAAAATCGCTTTTATAAGAAAAATTTATCCTTATCATTTTTTCATTATTTTTTTTCTTATGTATGAAATTCGGATTCACTTTCTCGGAATCATTAAAACTGATAAAAAGCATTCTATTTTACGATTCGGTTCTGGACAAGAACTATAAGGAAGTTTCATTCCAAATTCCGGATATGAATTCTGACTAAAGTTCTATTCCAGATTCAGGATACGAATTCTGATGATGAATTCTCGTTACGAATTCTAATGAAGAAATCTCATTCCGAATTCTCATTACGAATTCTGTTGACGAATTCTCATTACGAATTCTAATGAAGAAATCTCATTCCGAAATCTCATTACGAATTCTGTTGACGAATTCCCATTACGAATTCTAATGAAGAAATCTCATTCTGAATTCTCATTACGAATTCTGATAAAGAATTCTCATTACGAATTCTGATGATGAATTCTCATTACGATTGCTGATGACGAATTCCTATTCCGAATTCTCATTCCGAATTCACCTATTAAACAGAATCTGATTATCATTGTTTTATACACTCTGAATTTATTCACTCCGAACTTTCACTCCGAAATTTCTATTCCGAACCTTTTTGTTAGAGTTTAAAACGATGTCGTACATTCTGTTTCACTTGTTTTGTTATAAAATGATGTCGTCCATTTTGTTTTAAACTAACCGTTGTCTAAGTGACACGTGTACAGGTCCCTCCGAACTTTAAGGAAAATATGACCATTGGAGAGGAGCCGACCTTACCTATAAATAGGAGCTCATTTGAAAAAGCTCGTAACGGATGGATGAACAATTTGTACTTTGTGCATACATGCTATTGAAGTGATTTCTAGAGAGAGAGTCTCTTATAAACTCTCAAAGCTTCGTGCGACTCCGAATGTTGGTGATTACATTCGAGGGCTTCCGGGGATAGGAAGACAGAGGTGCCGACTACCTTAAAGATCGAGGGATTTCTTGCTGAGAAAGACAGAGGTTGCCGACTACCTTAAAGATCGAGGACTTCCTTGCTGAGGAAGACAGAGGTTTCCAACTACCTTGAAGTTGAGGGCTTGCGGGGATAGCAAGACAGAGACTCCGATCTTCGTATCGAGGGCTTACCCTGGTGTGGGTAAGACAGACTTGCTTGAAAGTAGAAATCAAGGGACCTTTATCCAAAGTTGTTGGATACCCTTCTCTTTGGGTTAAAAGACTATTATCTTGTTACTAGTAGTTTTACTACTTGTTTTGTTCCGCTGAAATTTGTATCTTAAGGAAAGTATAACTTTCTTATACTTCCTTACTCTGATTAGTTTAGATTCTATACGTTTTAAGGTAGAATCTCATATTGTAACTTTTGTTAAGTTTCAATTTCCGGAACCATATTTCCGGAACCTACTTTTGGAATCTCTTTCCTAGTTTTAGTTCGGTGTTAGAGGTATTGTGAATTTACTTAGTTTAACTTTGTTAAACTTAGTCCTTTCCTTTTCTTAAGGAAACTTTAGTTATTCATATCTAACTTTAAAGGTTCCAAAGGAATTTTTTAAAGTATACAATTCACCCCCCCTCTTGTATATTGAGCATCTCATATTATATTTCGATCCTACATGTTCATGTTTCATAAAAGTGTTTTAATTTATGTTTAAAGTCATTTTTACCCATTTTTGACTTTTACCACATGGTATGTAAGGAATCTTTCTTTTTTTTACATTACGAGGTACTTATTTGACTTTTTCGACAAAAGTACGAGAAGAATGGTTTTTTAACTTATACGGCATGAAAGGATTTTTACGTTTTTATAAAGCCTTATTTTCATGAAGAATCATCCAAAATATTTCGTGACTATTTTCGACTAAATACTTTTCTTTTAAAATTTCCGGACATTTTGTGAAAGGAGAATGATTTTGAAGAAGAAAGGATATTTTCCTCAAGAATTCATTTCAAGTGTTTCATCAAAACCATTTTTCATCTAGGATGACATTATTTCATATGTGTATGTTTCAAGTATCATTTCTCTATGATTTACATGGTATCACTTTTCTTATTATGAAATGATATCCATTTATTTTATATGGATTATATGATTATGGGATGATTTTTAGGAAACCCATTTTATTTATTGGGTTATTATGAATGATGTATGTTTATTTTGTGGCACAAGTAAGAATGATTTCATTATGAGGTGGGAGGGACATATATCTCCCTCCAATGAATTGGGTAAAGATTTATATCTCATGAGATAGTCATGGATGTAATGGTAAGTTAATCTGGTTCAGTGTTACAGGACTGAAACGAGGAGTGAACTCGATTCAGAAAGGAACTTTGTCCACTAAGATGGTCTTGGCAGCAATGCCTTGGATACTATGTAAATCATAACATGTGTTGAATGGTTGCCACATTTACATGTTTTATTCCTATGCTATTTTATCATGATTTATGTTCCTTTATGATCTATGCCTTATGTACTTCCATGTTTTATGTCGTTGCTCACGATTTTGATGTTTAAACATTATTTTCATGTTTTTATGTTCAAATGTATATGGTATGTTTTATTTTATCCATGCGTACCCTTACTGAGCATTTGAGCTCACCCTTTTTATGATTTATTTTCCCCCATGATTAAAAGAAAGGTTTTAGGTAAATAATCAAAAGTGGAAGATCTTTATGGGAGATGTTGAAGATCTTTCACCACGATTAGAAGATTACGTTCCATGATTCCAAAGACACTAAACTATTACAGTCCTTGCGTGTCTGTATTTGTTATTTATTAAGTATTCCGCAAAAGTAATATAATATCAATTTATATCAAGCTTCAGGTCTCTACAATTGGAATCAGAGGAATGGTTTAGTCAATCTTTGAAAACTAGGATGCGAAAACGTTTGTGATATCCCTAGAGATATTTCTAAGGTATGCCTAGGGATGTCCGTAAGGATAAGTATACATATAGGATATAGTCCTAGAACTATGGTAGCAATCTTATAATTTAACCTAAGATGCTAGATATTGAGGGAACTCCCCCTTTACTATGTTGTTTTCCCTAGCATGATTTTTTCCTCTCACACTATTCTTTTTGGGTTTTAGAAAATGGTTGGAAACAGAACGATTCACGATAATAGAGGATATTACAGACAATGGAATGATATTCTTCATGAGAAACCAAATGATACTGGATTTGGAAGTCCAAACATCGTTATTATTCCTAATCAACAATCTCATAATATAATCAATAATCTCAACTTTGGTAAGTTTCCCAACTAAAATAATAAGATAAAGATGGAGTTTCATGATGATCATAGAGGAAAGAAAGTTCAATTTCCTTCATGTAAATCATGTGGGAAGAGGCATCAGGGAGATTGTTTCAAAGGAACTGGAAGATGATTTGGATGTGGAAAAGAAGACAAAAAGCTAGTAAGTGGAAAGGAAAAGGTTCAGTTAACACCATGGACAAGGATACTGGTATTGCTACGACATCAACAATTATTAGGCGTTTTAAATGTGGAATGTACGGGCATTATGCAAACCAATTCCCTAAGGGAAAATCCCATGAATGGAATCAGCATTGTCATATGGGTAGTATTTATGTGGATGATGATGAGGAGACTACAAATGATATATGAACTGAAAGAAGTGTTGAAGATCAGTCAGTTGTTTTAGAAGGTAGTGTAATGATTGTATGTTTATCGAGAGTTATGTTGTATAGTTAATGGTACTGTGGAATAAATAATCATCTAAGGATTGTTACACTATTGTTTTTCCTAATGTATTTGAAAGTATATGTTGAATGGTACCAGTAACCGTTGAATATTATTCAGATATTTTTAGAAAGTGCATGATATGCGCATTATGAAGTAATAAGAAGATAATGAGATGTTTGATTGTATTCATGATCTCATGATTGAAATAAGGACTATGTTGTATCATTGTTTGGGTATATAGAATATTGAGGATTTTGGTATGTGGAAAGTGTTAACTTTTAACTGCATTCATGTTTTCTCTAAGGTTAAATGTGTATTAATTTTTCAACAGAATACATGATTAAGGCCTTCGAATGTTTGGAATGTGACCAACAAGACATATCTTATGATATATGGGGATCATCGATGGTATTAACATGCTAGTTATATGAAATCTCTGGTAATTGTTTTCACTATATTATGAGAGTGGACTGCAGTATTATGGATAAGCCTAAATATTGGAATGGATTATGTTGGAAATAAGTTAGTATTGTTTAAGGATAGAAGTTTTTTCGATATTATTGATGGGATGTTACAGTAATATAGTTTTAGAAAAAGGATAACCTGCAAGACGGGCGATAGCCCATCATGTCGGACAAGGCTGGGGGAATCGAACCCACAACTAAAGTGCGACTGGCCTTTATCACCTACCACTGGCCTACAGGAAGTCACTTGTTAGTAGAAACTAGTTTTATTTTGTTAAGCGGTATGATATATGAAGTATAAGTTCATTTTTGGAACTATATATGATTAATCTAACCATAAGATGGACTTATATCTTTTGGATACCTTTTGTTTGAAACAGATAGAATGAACCATCATTCTATCACATGATCTGCTAACACATCACGAATAACAAATTCAACTTCATTTCTTTAAGGGATGAAGTGAAAATTGTTCAATTCACAATGAACAGCGAGATTGTACCAAAATCATATAAGTATTTCATTTAATTCATCAACTTTAGGGAAATGATCTTGAAAACCAAAAATGTTGTCCTAGTTCCCTTATATCTGATGAATTAGATGGTACCTTAGATCTTTACAAATCTATAGCTTTGTGATTGTTGGCCATTTTATAGCAATGTTCTCTACCACTCTCCATCAGAACATGATGGTTAGGTTTCTCTTCCATATCCATATTTTCACCTATGTTCTCCTATGTGGAAACCTAGTGATTAGTTAATTTGGGTAACCGTTATGTTTCATACTTTAGTTTTCAAAGTTTTTTTTGGTATTCCTTTTTACGATGTGGGTTTCTATTAAAGAAACATTCGAGTAGTAAACCATTTATAAACCCGACAAATTTCGAGGGCGAAATTCATTTTAAGGGGGGTAGAATGTATCACCCTGAGATTTTATGAAAAATATTATTTTTAATTATATTGATGTCTTGTCTTGTACGTTAAAACAAAGGAGTCTTGAAAAACACACAACCCTAACTTGGCTGCATTACACGCAATCGAGACCTTCCTCGATAGCGTGTGTTGTACGCAATACCGAGTTTCCCTAAACAACGATATGATATTAAAATATTATTAAAACTAGCCGTTATGAATAGTAATAACCACTTATTGAAATTTTTTAAATTTCATCTTTCAAAATGGGCTTCAATTTTGGATTCGGAATATCGAAATTATCCTAGGGTGAAATTTTGGTATTTTTCTGAAAACTTTCAATTTTTGATGAATAGTGAAAACACTAGGTTACTATTTAAAAACAGACTTTTTATTTAAATAATTATTTACTTTATTTAAATTTATTTTAGGTCAAAATTGACACATAATACCTATATAAGTTAAATTTAATTAATTGGATTTATTTTATTATAATTTTAGATATATATAAATTTTATTGAACTTTTGAACGTCTTTTACCCACCTCCTAGGAGAATTTGAAAATTTATATAAAACTTAATTTTACCGCTTTTGTGAATGGAATTTCAAAAATCCAAGAGACACGGTTGATATCAGTAAGTAAAATTTGGTTCAATGAGGTGAAAATAATTTTTGGTGAATAGTAACTTTTTACTTTTATTTATCACGGTTAAAAATAAATATGGTAATTAAGGGTAAAAATGATATTATTATTACCCTAAAACATGTTCTAATTCTATTGGATAAGTGTAATTCGACCCAAAACAACCTTAAGAATAAAATATGTCCATTTAGGCCCACTTGGAATATATTAGGACATTTAATATTAATTTATTTAAAGAATGGTTAAAATAGTTAAAATCAAAGTTTAATAAGTAAATAATTTTTAATATTGGGTTATACATAATATATATTCAACTATAAATATTCATTACAAAGATAAAAAATTTTCCTAAATAATTTTATTTTATTTATATTTTTTATACATTAAATAATTTAATTTATTTTTGACACAATTATGATGTAGTAATTATCTTATTAATGAAATATTGACATAATTGATGTTATAAATACCCAAATAAATGTAATTTGAGACTTTTTATGAATTAAACTAATTTTCTAGGTTAATATGACATGTTATTATTGATTTAGTTAATCTTTTTCGAACTAATAATTCTGTTATGATTTTCACAAAAATCAATTACCAAATAGTGTCAAAATTGACATAAAATAGTTTTTAAAACAAATATTATATTATTAATTGTTATATTATTACTAAAAATATAAGTATCGGTAAAATGACTTAGATAAGGTTATATATATTAATAATAAACAACTTGGAGTTTGTTTGGCTTGTTATAGTATGTTTATTAACCTTATAATGTAAGAAAAAAAGAGGAAACGGTAAATGTAAAATTATTTAACTTATGGTTAAATCTAAATGATATGGTTAAAATAGAAACCTAAACTTGTCTAAATTCTATTTTATGAGAGGATTTAGACCCATCAACACGTTAGATTAGAAATAAATCAATTTGGAGCTATTAAAAACCTAATATGACTTTATAATAAAATAATATCTTTAGTTTTTCCAAAGGTGCCCCTCTCCACCCTTATAAAAGGGCACCTCCTCCCTCTCTTCATCACTCCACTTTGAGTCTTCAATCTCGGCCCACCCATGAAACATTGTATTCTTCACTTCCCTAGAAACAACCTAGAGGTCCTGGTCTTCTTCAAAGAGAAATTTTAGAGCCCTAAGAGGAGGTCTCAAAGAGGCGCTTCAAAGAAGATGTAATGTTTGTTACCGATTCTTTCAACTTTATTTTTTCTTCCACTTCTTCTCCGTTAGTTGTTTCATTATGAAGTAATAACATCAGTACCACTCATATACTGATATGTTATTATAATTATGAAACAACCGTATTGCACCATCTATCCATCCTACGGAAAACGAAATCACCGCGCGTGCGTACATACAGAATACCATATCCACGCCGTGGTGTAATCTATTTTCCACCACCACCTTACTTGGATGAGTAAAATGGTGAAATTAATGAAGATGTATGATTATTTTAAAGTGATATTGATTCTGTAATATTATACATACACTTTAATATAATTCCGTGATCATTGGAATGATATCATCGCTCGTGTGTACGTATGGACTACCGTCTCCACGAACACGGTGAGATTCATTTTCCATGATTAACCATTAAAAAACGATTATAAAGTATATATATAATGACTAATAATGAAATATATGACATAATAATGCTACTGTATTCATGTATATATATGTATGTCATCTATTAATTTCATTCAATTCAATAAGGAAACGAAAACATCGTTCATGCGTACGTACGGCCTACCATTTCCATTAACGGTGTATTTACTTTCTTTTTATAGATCTATAATATATATGTATATGATGAATATATATTATATATAAATCATGTTTTACACTATGGAATTATGTAAATCAGTATGTAAGTAATAATATCAAGAACGACAAATCGAAACACATACAATAAATGAAATGATTTTACCCAAAACGCTACTTTAACATGGAATATACAAAAGAACGGGTAATATAAATTCATAAGTGAAACATATATGATATCATAACAATGAAAATGATTATGTAATAAGTCAATTAAATTATTTAAATCATTATACAGGAGGTTCGGTTCCATACGAAGCATATCAGATCTAAGGTAAGGGATAATTTTGCAAATCTCATTTTTATCCGAGATTGCTTATTCGTAAGTATTTACTAGGGGTAATTTATATCATCCATGTTCATGTTTTATAAAAGTGTTTTCATGTATGTTTAAATTAATTTTTAACCATTTTTGAATTTTACTACATGGTATGTAAGTAACCTTTCTTTTTTTATGTTACGATGTACTTATTTGACTTTTCTGACAAAAGTACGAGAAGAATGTTTTTTTAACTTATACGGCACGAATGTATTTTTATAGTTTTATAAAGCCTTATTTTCATGATGTTTCCTCCAAAATATTTCATAAATGTTTTCAAAAAAATAATTTTCTTTTAAAATTTCATGATATTTTGTGAAAAGAGAATGTTTTTGAAGAAGAATGGATATTTTCCTCAAGAATTAATTTCAAGTGTTTTATCAAAACCATTTTTCATATAAGATGACATTATTTCATATGTGTATGTTTCAAGTATCATGTCTCTATGATTTACATGGTTTCGGTTTTCTTATTATGAAATGATATCAATTTCTTTTATATGGATTATTTTATTATGGGATGATGTTTAGAAAGCCATTTTATTTATTGGGTTATTATGAATGATGTATGTTTATTTTGTGGCACAAGTAAGAATGATTTCATTATGAGATGGGTGGGAACTATATCTCCCTCCAATGAATTGGGTAAAGATTTATATCTCATGATATAGACATGGATGGAATGGTAAGTTAATCTGGTTCAGTGTTACAGGACTGAAACGAGGAGTGAACTCAATTCAGAAAGGGACATTGTGCACTAAGATAGTCTTGGTAAAAATGCCTTGGATACTATGGAAATCATAACAAGTGCTGAATGGTTTCCACAATTACATGTTTTATTCCCATGATATTTTATCATGATTTATGTTCCATTATGATTTATGCCTTATGTACTTCCATGTTTTATGTTGTTGCTCAAGATTTTGATGTTTAAACATTATGTTCATGTTTTTAAGTTCAAATGTATATGGTATGTTTTATTTTATACATGCTTACCCTTACTGAGTATTTGAGATCACCCTTTTAATGTTTTATTTTGCCCCAGGATTAAAAGAAAAGATTTAGGTAAGGGAAAAAAAGTTGAAGATCTTTATGGGAGATGTTGAAGATCTTTCACCATGATTAGAATAGTACGTTCCAAGTTTCCAAAGACACTAAACTATTACAGTCCTTGTGTGTCTGTATTTTTTATGTATTAAGTATTCCGCGAAAGTAATGTAATATCCATGTATGTCAAGCTTCAGTTCTCTACATCCGTGATGCCTCCAATTGTCAGAACCGATTGATGTGGGACTCTATAATGGCACTTAATTATGATTCATTATATGAGGGTATCAATATACATGCCACTGTGGATTCTGAAAAGTTCAATTCGGTTGATAAATCATCATGTAACCCCTTTGAAGAGGTCAACCCATGAGCTAGTGTAGTCGTGTAGGTTCCCTCGGTTGATGATACCACATGTATTCATCCATAAGTGATTTTCCTATGATCTAAGGAAGTTAGGCTTACCCCTACCATCCATAATGATGTCAATGAAAATCAGATGGATCCTAGAGTTTCGTATATGTTTTCTCATTTGAGACATGATTTGAGTGACATATTAGTGGTAAGGATGGAGAATGATTGCAGTAGAAGCCTATCTTTTGGTGAGGATGTTCTTTCATCCGGTGTGGTTTCTCAAAAACATATTCCTTATAAGGTTATCCCAAAGACTTTTATTCAAGGCTGGTATGTGAAGGATAATCCAGCAAACACATTGGGTTCTTTAAGAAGCATTTCCACCATTGAACTTGGGAAAAAGTTCCAAGGATTGAATCGGGACTCTAATTTGGAATATTGGACCTCTATGTCTAAGGAGATAGAGCATGCCGAAGATTATCTTTAGTCCCCTTCAAATAATGGTAGTAAAAAAGTCATTTATGCTCATGGGTTTATACATCATGTGTAGATTCCACAGAGATGAATGGATTACTACAATTTACTTAGCCCTCTTGTTATGAGGAAATCAATGAAAGGTTAGCCCCCTAAAAAGGGGTTGGTTACCGAAGTTCACACTCCATAGAGAAAATTCAAGGGATCTCCAATTCCTATGGATATCGGATCCTCCCCTCATGAGGAGGCTTTTGCAACCCACAAATGTGCACCAACATCCATTGACATAACAAATACTATTATAGAGTACATGGAATCATAGGACATCTCCGAACTCCTCATGATTTAGAATGAAGAAATACAAAAAGAATTTTTTATGATCAAAATATCAGAGTAAGATTTTCATATAATGTTTTAATGATTGTTTCAAGTTTATTTGAATGACGAAGGAAAAAAGTTAACTGATAAACATAATAATATTTAGATCTGAGGTTTCAACGTGGTGAAGACCAGTTTGGAAGAATATGTGAAATCTTGGGACATGATGGATTTTTTATTTGAAGATCACAATATGTAAAATAACAATATGGAGGTTACATCCATATAATGGAATATATTTTACATAAAAAACAAGATTTAAATTATTATGTAATGACAATATGATTTATTATGAGGTCTCGTCCTTATGTATCCTGATCGTTGAAGGTTTTTTAATTTTCTATAAATGTGCTCTTGAAATAAAAATAATGATTATGAATATATAGCAACACTGGTAGAATAAATATACTAATATATTTCTCATATAAGGATTTAACCTACCCTTAGACAGACTTCTGTTTAATGGGTGACAAACATATCGTTAATGTGTACGGGAAAATACCGGCTCAAAAAACGATGATTGCTCATTCTTTTTTTATCACACATCATGGTGGGAATTGTGATGGAAATGATATTCAAATATGATATATATTATATTTAATATGTTATTAAAATTATTTAATTATTTTAAAACACATATTTATATTTTTAATTTTATATAAATATGATAATTTCATAAGAGGAACTTTTTACTACATCCCCTAAAAGTGTTGAGATTTATTCACACAAAACATATAATGTTTTAAGGATTTTTTAGTGAAAATTTAATATATATATATATATATATATGTGTAAAATAATAATACATATTTAATTATATTAAATAAAAATATACATTTATATCATTTTCTTTCTTTCATTAAATATGATAATAAAATGGGTACAACATTCGTGCCTATGTACAACCTACTGTCTCCATAAATAGTGTACTCAATTTCATACGTCTATATTTGATTTATTATTATAATACAAATATACTTAATATATATGATATTTGAATCATGTTTTATATTATTGAAATAATTATATATGTAATAGAATATGAAACAAGACAAAATATGATACATATGAAAATAAAAGGGAATATTACCCAAATCATAACTTTATCATGTAATTATTTGCAAGATGGAAATATTAAGTCATAATCAAAAAATATATGGTATAAGATATAATAATCTAGTTAATTAATATATTTATACTAAATTAGTATTTATTATATAGGATACATGAATGATCATGATGAGAATCCACACACAAGGTAAGGTAATTTCATCTCAGTTTTAATTTCTCTGTGATACATCCCAAGTTCCTCAATCCATTATTTTATGTAGAGTATATACTAACTATGAATGTATTATATAATTAATATTATTAAATTTATTGTTTTATATATATAAATTCTATTATATTTTATTCATTGCATTTATCTTTCAAAATTTATTAAATCGATAATATTATATTGTCACAATTTCCCTTCACCGAGACTCATGTTTTGTTATCCACCTAAATTCATTTTCAGGGATGTATATAGTAATATTTTTTATATAATAAATAATCTTATATATATGATATTTCAATATTAATGTGATTTTATTTACATATATGTATTGTATGATCCCGGGTTACCACGTGGTAAGATTTCTGGGACACAATTTCATTGTTTATCAATTTTTTTGATTATATTTCTATTTGTGATTATTAATCATCTATCTCTCAAAAAATCTCATGATATTTATTTCTCCTATTTATTAATGATATATCCATGTATTAGTACCATGTTTTCACTCTTTATTATTTATGATAATTAAAATAAATTATAAAACATTTTACCACATTTAATTATTTAGTTGAAAATCATTTTTTTTTCAAAAAACATATTTGCAAAAATGTTTTAATTTTTTTTTAAATGATACTTGAATATCATTTTCATGGAAAGAGGAGTTTAAATTTTTCTGTGGTTTTAAAGGATTTCATTTTATGTTTTGAAATATTATTTTCAATGAATTTTTTTTTCAATTTTTTTCGAAGAAATTGTTTTCAATACATTTTATTGACATAATAATATATTTTCAAATCTATTTTAAAAGAAATGGGTTTCCAAATTTTTTAATTATTTCATTATATTTTTTTATGTTTTTTTCAACAGGATGGTTTTTTGAATGTTTTGATGCTTATTTTATATGTTTTCAAGGAAAATGGTTGTCAAAAATGATTTGAAGTTTCATTTATATATTTTTATGGAATGTGGTTTCTGAAATGTTTTCAAACTCTATTTAGATGTATTTGATGAAAATGGGTTAATTTTTTCTTAAATAATTCTTTATAATTTTTATTGTTTATTTTCTTGAAAGAAATTTTCAAAAGTTTTATGTTTTGAGGTACCTATTTCAAAGAATAATGTATATTTTCCCAAGAATTTTTTTTAAGATTCATTTTCAAATTACTTTCCATCTAAGATAACATAAATTAATGTAACCCATTCCATTATATGAAACTATTCATAGGTTCCATTCATATTCATTATCTTAATGGTTTGTGTTTTGATTGCATGACGTTTATGAATCCCATTTCTAATTCACGGTTCATATTAATATTAAATATATATCTATTTCACATTTTATATTCTTGTGAATACCACTTCTTTTGATGGGTTATGATTTGATGAAGTGGTTATCAAACCTATATAGTTTTAATAATTTATTATGTGATGAAATTTTAATGATACCCATCTGACATTATAAGTTACGATTTAGTGTTTATAATCCCCTTTTTATTTTATGGGTCTTGATATGATGGATTTTTTTCGTACATATATGTATGATTTTATTTAGTGATGTGTGTAACCTATATCTCTCTCAAATTAATTGATTGATGATAATTGTTTTATAAGATCAAATGCTACATTAGAGGGCATCCCAAGCCCAAAATAAGAGGGTACATGGGAGTACATCATAATCCCTAAAATAGGAGGGTACACAAGAGAACCACACAACCTTTTTTTAGGTACACGTTTTATTATCCAAAGACTAACATGTAACAAAGTCATTGGTAGGAACCCTTAACATAGGTTTTTTATATGCTTATTTTTATGCCACAATTCTATGTCTTATTTCTATGATATGCTTTCATGGTTTATGTTCTTTATTTATTTAGGATTTATCACTTATGAAAATCCAATCATTATTAAATGATTCATGTTTCCAATGTTACGATAAAAAAGCTATGATCATCAAATGCTATGATCATGTTATCATCTCTATATTCTCAAATTTATGCACATATGTCTCCCTTGTTTACTAGTACTGATCATCTGATCTCACCCCATTATTTAATTTTTAAATGGTTGGGACTGAAGCATCAATTTATTAATTAAATCAAAATACCTCTTTAGTGTGGGTAGAGGGAGACCCATTACATAACCCGAAGGTCCAAGGCCAAGTGGCCTGAATACAAGGCTTGAAATCCCATTTTTTGGCCAAAATGACCCCTTGGTGAACAGTACTACAACATTACCATGCTGCTATAGTACCTGCTACAATACAGCCACCACTACATCACCAGCTATAGTGACTCCTCTACTACAGTGTCACCACTACTACAATACTTCTATAGTGCCCTTCTACATTACTACTATAGTACCCTAGAAAGATGTCCCTAACCAGATTTCATCCTGGGTCTTTTGGATGAAAAGAACGATCTTGTACAACTTGGGTACTGGATCGTTGGAGAAACTTTGTGTAGGGTAATTCTCACCTCAAACTGGGTGGCCCACCATGCCCATAGCATGATGCATGTTCCCTATCTAGGAAAATTTCATTGAATCTCCCTATGCATAATATGCATAGTGTCTGAGTCAGGAGGGACTTGATCTGGGGCCAGTTCCCACAGAGAGCGGGGGGTTCAACCAGCGGGTACCACTCAGCTAACACCTGATGGCACACACCCCATCATATGCTTGCTTCCCTTGTCTATGAAGATATGTATTATTCTTGATGTTCCTAAGAAGGTTTGTAATTAGGAAGAATGTAGTGGTAAATAATGAATCTCTATTATGTACCCGTGTTTGTTTTTTCATGTGTCTAAAGGCACTAATCTAATTCAGTCTTTAGAAATATATAAATGAAATGTAATATGTTTTAGAAAAAAAATTATGTAATGTCTTTGTACAATCTGGTTGGGTTTTTTTAATACATTTATCATTTATGTTTTATATGACATACTAGATGATAATTAAATAAGGTAAGTGATCATCTTCCTTAACTAAATTTTTTCACTAGGTTCAGATGTATTTATATCACCATTCTCAGTGGATTCTTGAGAGATTATAAAGGGAAATAATATTGTATTTATGTAGTCTTTCATCCATTGAGCGCTTTACCTTGGGCGGTCTATCCAAATATTCTCATTATTATTTCAAAAGAGAAAGAATCACCTAATCATAATTATTTTATGCCCATAATTAGTCATAACATATAGTATTTTATTTTGGATATTCTTTTTAACATGAGGACGAATATATATCTACAAGACTGGGTGTCCTATGTGCTATATTGTTTTATCAAATAGAGGTCCCCCCATGTGCAAATATTCAAAGCTCCTGAATTTATTATGGAACACAATAATACTGATCAGGGATCTTATATCGTTATTGAGGTTCATATGAACAAAAATAATGGAATAATGGAATGGGGATTCACTATTGGGGTGATGGACTACATGGGCCACTATAATTGGTCATGTGTATTATTATTTTGATTCTTCAATTCCCCTAGGTTCTTATTACAAATGATATTTAAAAGAAGTGGTCATTTCAAATCAGTTCTTGGCCTTGTATAGGGAGACCACCTATTGACTAATATTTTCATCATGGTCCTGAACAATTTTAGTAGGATCCTCATGAATAACATTTAAAATGGCATTATTCATCCTTTATAATGAATGAAATACAATAATAGAATATCCAACGTTTATTACATGGATAAAAATATATTCTTCCTTACTGAATGGTGTATACCTGTATGTGGGTTAACAATGTGTCATAAGAAAATAACAGATACAGTGGGAAATCAAAATTTGGATAGAGGTTTCATCTACATGACATGTATGTATTAAAAAGGAAATTTATAAAATAGTAATATATGGTGTGTACTCTTAGAATACAATTCCCATTGGAGTACATAAGAAATAATTTATCTCTATGATGGTTTGACACACATAATTGTGTTTCGGTTATTAGAAAGGTCACCTACAATATACCCAATTAGATGAAAAACTTCCTTTACATTGGTGGAATAATTACACTAGTTAATTGTTTCCTCACCTCAATCCCAATGTATTTGTTATCGTTCTATAGGTCCCATAAAGTTATGATAAATACCATTAAAAATAAACTAATGTATTTTGTCTATTTATACCATGGTTGTTGAACATTACATTAGGATTAACTTATGGTTATGGCTTGACTACTCCATGAAGTAGGGATAATAGTAAAATGTCTGGAGGGAAAAAAAAATCTCTACCTAAAAATTTGGTTTGGGAGGTCCTTGAATGTAAATCATATTGGAAAAAATCCATATTGGGTAAATATTGGTCTGTTATTTGGAATTCATGGGGGAAGGTTCATTATTGAGGAATACAATTCCTATGAACATTACAATCCTCAATCAACAATCTATTTAGATAGTGGAATGCATTAGCTTCAATATATGGTTCAAAAATTGTGAAGGTTTCCCTATCAGCTTCCAAGGATATCCAATTCACTAAATATATTTTTTAAAGGTGATAAAATAAACCTCTATTATTATGTGAATTTTCATCAAGAAAATATGTTATACCATTGATAATATTAAAATATCTTCAAAAACTGATTGTTTATTATTCACTTTGTTTCCATCGGGAGTTTTCTCAGCCATGATGTATAGGTATGTTATCCATAACATAGATGATATCACTGGTGGGTTGAATTTTTATTTATATAATGATATACCCATGAAATAAAATAATTTTTTTTGATGATTTATAATCATATTATTCCTATTATTGAAGAGATCATAAGGAAATGGATTTATCATGCATGTAAATTATGATGTTGTCAAAAATACTATGAGGAAAAGAAGTACCATATCATAATTGATAGAGAATTAGATTATAGAGTATAGAGGAACATTGGAAAACTTATTTATCTTGATATCTAACTAATCTCATAAGTTACATTCATCCATAATAGAATGAACGTTCTTGGAATGAATGAACAATACTGTAAAGAAAATAATATTACGATGGTTGTCAAATGTGGGTCCATTTTGAAGACTAGAAATGAATCCTATAGTGATCACAATATCATTTTATCTATGGACATGTACTTCAAGTCTAGGTATATAGTAGGGAGATATAATCAATTTTAAAAAAGTTGGATATGAGATAATCTATGATGATGATTATGGTGGGAAGGAGGAACTTATCTATCCCATAGAATGCACCCGAACCAAAAAGATGATATTGTTGGTAACCACATGAATGTGGAATCAAGCTCAACGATGATGTATCATTTATCCTTGGAATTATTCACTATGGGGGAGGAATATGGGATCAGAGTTTTATTTTTTACATTCATCAACTTCAATAGTCAAGTGGATTCAATAATGGATGAGGCCAATGGTTCTCAAAATGGGATGGTGGTGTAACTTTACAAAAACAAATCTATTTTCAATATTTTAATTGAATCTTATGTGATAAATAATTAAATGCAATATTAGGGGTCCAGAGCTTGTCTATTACTTATCGCCTCCCGATGTGGAGAATTCATGTACCTAATTATGTGATTTTACTCCATAAATGGATATAAGGAAATAAAGTGGTTGATTTTTTTATCCTTAAGGGGAATTCATGCTAATCGTAATTTTCCCAAATATGGGATTCCATAACCAAAATATGTGGTTATTTTCTGTGCATATTATCTTAGTATATAATATTTTAGACCCTATAATCCCCTTTTTCGTGTTTTTATTTTCTAAATATTGTGACCTTCTTTATAATTTAATAAAATAAAAATAATAATGGTGTTGTTGGGTTTAATACAATATAAAAAAAATTCTAAATAAAATATTCTAATGACCCTTGAATTTCATGGTGCACCTCATAAGGAATATGGATAGAAACTCTGAACTCAATAGGGTGTGGATGATGTCAAACATTGAATACGAGATAAATAAGACTCTATTAATAAACTAAAAACTCTAATATTAAGTGAAATAATGAACACAATAAAACTCCCACCCAATGTATTAGACATAATAATTCATTGTAAATTTTAAGATTAAAAAAATGAGAAATTGAGATAGAGTAATAGAGGCTATACGTTGAATGGGGAAACATCAAATTAAAATTATAGACCTCAAAAATCCATGGGAAATCAAGGAGGAGATTTATCTTTTTACACCTTATATCCTTGAAAATATTTGGTCAACTGGGGGGAGGGGAGGGCTGAAGCGAGTATTATTTTATAATTTAGATTATGTATTTATTTTTGTTGGAGAAACATGTGTCTTCATAGTCAGTGTATAATTTCTTCTAATTTATTTACTAACATTGATCCCTCCATTAGTTACAGAAACCATGATAATACAATTAGTCAAAATGTTTTAGAAAATGTGTTACAAAAATGAACACTTAATTGATATTATATGCACGAATACATGGTTTGGATATGTGGTTATAAATATTATGAACCAAGTAAAAAAATATGTTTGGTAGAATTAAATATATAACTTCATTATTATAAAATGGTTTCTCAAAACATAATTAAATTCATGTACTAGATCATAGACACTCCATACCCCTCACATTTTCTCATGGTTTCATTGGATTCAGACTCGACCATGCATTACCTATGTGGAACAGAAATTTTAAGAAAACAATGAACAGAAAATGACAATGTGTAAAGGTAGTTTTAGGGTTTCCCATAAACCATGACCATTAAGAATGATCAAAATAAAAATATACCTAAAAATACAAGAATTCAAAAAATTTACACTGTATTAGGACAATAATAAACCAAATGCTCAATAAAAATTAGAAAAAAAATAAGAAAAAAGGGTAAGGTTATAAAAACAAAATTTTCTACACAAATTGAAATATTATGTTCCTTGAAAGACCCTATAAAAGATAATATCCTAATTCTATGAATCTTGTCATTGATAAAATGAAATTTTTAATCAATAACCCACATTTAGAAATGGAATTTATGTAAGATCCTATGATCTATTTACAACCTAGGATATGGGAGGAGAACATGTTTCTACTGAAATAGGTTAGAGGGGTTGCATCGAGTTACCAAATAAAAGATGAAACATAGTAACCATCACCATGTGGAGATGAGGGATTGAATGTGAAATGTTGTCTACATGATATAGAGTTTTGAGTTAGTTTGCAGTAATACTCAAATGAATATCGAAATGTAAATTTATGTGTGAGTGATAATTCAAATATTCCAAAGAATTGTGATCACATATAATGTAGGGATAGTGTCACAAACCGACCCGATGGGGTCTCAGACATGACTCACCATGCCTACATCGAATAGAATAGGCGTCGAAAACTTGTGTTATGTAAGTATATGACACAGATGGGAAAATTCTCTAAATGTACCAATACACATGAACTGACAAACAACTTGATGAAATAGTGTAGAGATATAAAAAACTATAAACTAAATGGCATGCATACAACTATCCACAACTAGAGTACAAAAAATGTACTGAAAGAGTAAAATGAAAAAACACACACCCATCAAATGAAATATATAAAAGCATCAAACCGGCTAAAAAGGGGGATCACTGTCAAAGGAAACTGCTAGTAAGCTCCCTATCCCAGCTTTATTAAACACCTCGGTCAGTCAAACTCACTATGATCAATCTGCCTAAAGTCCTCTGAGGACTCTATTGAAAGGATATGGTCTTCAAAAGACACAACAGGTGAAGGAATATCTCAGGATGTGGTTATAATAATTTTACATAGTAGGTTCCCCAAAACACCAAAATATAGGGGAGAAACTAAAAGGTAGAACTCCGCTTGACATATCTAGAGGGAACCTAATCTAGAGAAAATTTCCATCTCAAACCACCCTCATCTAATCATTATAATTCGGCTCAGGCTATAAAGGGTGTCAACCCACACATGTAAAAACTCTAAAACAAATACCAAAACCCCCCCAAATATACTCTTCTATTACTCTATGTCTCATGAGGTTCCTACCTCATAGAGAACAACCAAAAACTTCTAAATTCCCTAAAGGTATCAAAAAAGTAGGAGAACACACTCCATGAGCCCAACCATCCTAGTTGGAACCTGTCTGAGGGATGAAATACCCTAGGAACAACACTACCATTCTTATTGGTATGTGTGAGAGAATGAGATCCCATGAGAATGTTCTACTAGGCCCATCTCTAATGCTCATCATTAGTGGTCCTTAGGTCACAACCATGAACCCAATAAAAGATAATGAAACCCAAGTTGAGAGGCCTCCCTAGGACACACTAAATAGTTTTGGGAGAAAATATATACAATATACACCTAATGAATCCTTTCTAACAATAGAGAATATTGGGACCCTCACCTTTCCAATCTCTTTTAGTAGATGGAGTACTTTCACTAAGTTGAACCATTAAATCCTATTAAATCCTATGTAGAGTGGACCACACCTCAGTCCATCCATGGAGAACTGAATCCTAAATAGGAATCATAATTGACTAGTGGAGAGGCCGTCTCCTTCCACTCTACTCAATGGAAAAGGGAGATAAACACTAAGGGAGGACCCACTCCCCACTACTACATGGGGAAAGGGGAGTTCTACTCCATGAATGAGGACATTCACCCTAGAATGATAGGGGGAATATCATAGAAGAGAGTACCCACACCCTAGTACGATATGGGATTAATACTTGGTGGAAAGTGGACCTGCAGCCTTGTCCCACATGGGAGTACTACTCAACCAGCTCGATTAAAATGGGGGCCCGCATCTTACCATGATATAAGAGAACTGACCACTAGCTGGAGGAGATGTTACCTCATATGATAGGAGAGTACCAACTCCTCCTGAACAACATGTATGGGGAACTTATTACTTGGAACAACCCAAGATTTTCAAATCCAATGGATCATGACCCACAACCTAACATGATATGGGTGTACCGACTTCATCATCACATAATGTCTGGAGGACCCATACCCTAACACAACCGGGGAGTACTAACTCCATGGATACATGATCCACATCCTAGTCTAATAGGGGAGTACATACTCTATCTGGACCATGAGTATGGAAGTCCCTCAACCCGTCATGGTATGGGGGGTAATGTCCAACTAGTAGAATATCACTGGGAATCAGTGTCCTAAACCATCAGTAGTGTAGCAACCATCAGAAAAATTAACCAAAGGTTCAGTAACTCGCAGAAATTATATGGGGAGTCCTGACCCAACCATATAATAAATGTATGGTGGGCCGAAAAACTTATTCCATAGGGCAATACAAGAACCATAGTTCCTTAGAACGAACCACACTAAACTACTTCATCAGTTAAACACCACATCACAAGTGTGATGCCTGATTCTCACCACCTCATATCTTTTAGGCCTCTATGTGGGTCACCATCACATTATAAAAGATACGTTCACATGATATACTACTCATATGTCTGAATCTGAGTTCCAGATAAGGATATATTGAATTCCAATGTTCTTGAGAAGGTCCACAAGGAGTACACAACCTGCACTAGGGGACACAAAGTGTGTAATCCCACCCAAGAACCTAGCCTTGTAACCTATCTACACGGTTCAATATCCGGTGTAGGGGGGCATAGTTTGTAGAGATGGTAAACACCATGCCACACATAACCTGACCCCTGGCCATTTTTTTATTCTTTCTGGACTAGCGTACCATGTCTTTTACACATTGTGTATCCCATACTACTTGGTGTGTTCAGGATAAACGACCACATGACATAGAATATTCCCATTTCCATGTACTAGACCCCATTTTTGTGATTTGGGTCATGTTTTAATGTACATTGGTTGTGTGATTCTATGTGGACATGTGTTTTCATTCGAATTCAAAATATATTTCCCAAGGCCAACGGTTTGGGACACTAAACATCACATAACCTCAATACATGACATGTAGATTGAAAAATGCATCTTCCCTGAACTCGAATTGTTACACAACATGTCTCTCTACACTACATGTAGTGAAGATGGAAATTATAGTTTGTAATTACCTTGGAAAAAACTTTATTGACCATGATATCCCTTGAAACATTCTTATATACCTAGAAGGTATCTCTAGAAATTGTATAAGGGATCTATAATATGAAAACAATGAACAATGAATGGGATTGGGACTATAACAAAAAACCACCTACATCGTTGACGAAGCACTAAATATTCAGCTCAAGAATGATGACCAGATCATGATGCTTCTCTATCTGATGATGATATAAATCATAAACATGGATCGGAATCACCTTGATTCGTCAATTTGGCTTCATTTTCAGTTGTTTATAGAGGGAGAATAGGATGATAAGACGAGGGGTGTACTCACCCTAGATTTTTTATGAACCAATGATTATGTGTGAGGGTGGTTTGTTAGGTTTTGGATAATTAACTAACTAAATTATCATTTAATTAATTAATCCACAACTTAAGGCCATGTTGAATCACCCCCGATTAAAAATTCCAACGCAGATAGCATTAAGTTGTGTTTGGGGTAACATGATATTCTGAACATAAACTCAAGCTCTTATTTCACATATGAGACTCTTCTCGGGAGTTATTTCATGATTCATTAGAAACTACTCATGTTGGATGAATTTTTTTTTTTAAAATCAACACCTTGAGCCTCCCTAGGCCTTAGAATCATGTTCTGACTCAATGAACATCTTCCAAAATATTTGTAAGAATATGAAAAAGTCTTAGAAGTTAAAACATGAATTATTACATTATTTCCAACATTGTGATTTTCGTCCCTGAAAAGGGAATTACTATGTAAAATGTAAAATCCCGATCTCTCTACTATAACTCCCACACTAGTGTCTTCTTTAAGGGTTCCTCCACTTCTTCCAAGAATTCACTCATCAGTAACATAAAGTATAAACCGCTGTTATGTCAATATCCTACTATGATATGTCACACAAAAAAGATTCACCCATATCTTTAGTTGCGATTGGGTAAAATCACCAAGCACCATTGTAAATTTGTAGTCATAGGGTCTAGTTGTATGCTAACTCACTAACCTGCCGCAAATTCAATTGTAACCCCATAGTCTACATGAAAATTTTAATGAACTATTATTCAACCTAATTAAGTTTATTTCCTTTATAATTTCGAGAACATGAGGGAAAGATTGAACAATACATGGATTCCCATGTGAAATACTAGGTCTTACCTGGACTATTTTCTTTGAAACTATAGTTGTAACACAACTCAAATAATACAGAAACACTAATACTCCCACTAGTGGAATCACAACTGAGTATGGATGGTAGAAAACAAAACTACACTTCCAGGAATTCCATAGGGTCTAACTCTTCCACTACAGAATGGTACTATACAAGGCTTCACCACCACTAGTGAAACTGAGAAGAAGGGTCAGGTTAGAAAGCTTCATTGTCAGGGCCAAGACCTACACTGACGCACCATTGTATGTAACACCCCGACCCCAATTACCCATAGTGAGTGAATTATATTATTAAATTTTCATGATGACAAGGAATCATATCCCAACGGACCGATCAGTTTAGTAGTCTATGAAAATATATTACATTCATGAATGATACATTACACTTTTTAACATAAAACACATCATATATAATCCATTGAGAACAACATTATTCCCCTAGCTTAACCATTCATATATATCATAATACACTTATTGGAATCCTGTGAAAATAAAACATAAGATAGGTGTCAGTTCAGATTATCAATAAGGGTAAATAATCTAGTGGAAGTGATAAACTTTTAAGGAAAGATATATAATAAAAACATCAACCTTTTAAAACATAAACATGAACATACAATGGAAAAAATAAATCAAACATTACAATATAACCATGCACATGGATATTCTACTAGTCGAAAAATCACATGTAATAACTAATTTCATAACAAGGTAATGAATAATGTTGGGCATAATTATTACTATGTCGAGGCCTTGTACCAGGACAATTCAAAAATATTTTTTCAAGGCCTTGTGCCGAGACACTAGTTTGTCTCATGAGACCTACCAAGGCATCGAGGGGCTATAGAGGGCCCAGCCTTTCACTTAGTATGTCCAATGCATTTTTCATATGAAAATTATGAATCATAACATAAAAATTCATATTAAAATGATCATATGAAATGTCAATACAATAACCATAAACAATGAATAATATTAAAACAACACTTCCACAGTCAAAAAATTATAACTCATTCAATATAATATGGAATATTTTATTATAATAAATAATCTTCAATAAAGAATAATATTCTGTAAACTATGTTGACATAGTTTAAAATGACTAGTAAAACACTTTGGGTGAAATATGACTTTATCCTGAATCATTTCAAGGTCATAAAATATATAAAGGAAGTTATTTAAAATATATTTTTTGAATAAAAGTTTCACATACCACATTGAATGTTTTGAAAGTAATTATAATTTTAATACAATCATGTCCAAATAAATAAATACATAAAATCATTTTGAAAATATGGATGATAATCAAATTGATTAGGAAAATAAATCATTAAAACAGCTAAAATGATGATCTAGAGAAAGATTCCCTTCCATAAAACAATAAAATATTAATTTTTGATTTTTTTTATAAATTATGTAAATGGATGATAAATATGTCCCAATAAATACATACATATAAACAATCTTGGATGATAGTGAGATTGAAGATTTAACCATTACCTTGTATATTCCTTTAGACGAAGGTACATTTTACCTCCTGTATAATGATTGTAGTATGTTATTAAATTAAACTAGAACCAGAAACATATTAATATTTATGATATAATATTTTATATATTAATGAATTTATACTACCAATTTAATTGTATTTTCCATGGTAATGTGAGATTTTAGGTAATAATTGCCTTTTTCTCGCATGGATTTTAACTTTTTATTCATGATAATATCACATAGATCATGATTTAAATGATTCCAAAATATTAAACATTATTTATATTTCATATATATTTAGAATATAAATATGTATAATATATATATATATATATATGAAATGGAAACACCATTCATGGAGACGGTAGTCCGTACGTATGCATGAACATAATTTTTGTTTTCATATCATACAGTATGAATGATGGTTAACAGAATATATTTATCTACATAAATATATATTATTATAGTAGAAATATTATTTCATATATCTCATAGTTAATAAAAATATATATCTTTATCAAAATTCTTGAATGGTGATCGTTGAAGATGAATCTCATCGCATTTTGGAGACAGTAATCCATACATACGCATGAGAAAAAATATCCTTCTATTGACGGTAATACGGTGTTTAATTTGAATGTATATTATATATAATGAATCATTAAAATTTTAAATTTATTATTTACAATAATTGTACTCATTATTATACCCATCCAAATAGTAAGTGTTGAATAACAAACTACACCATGGTGTGGGGACAATAAGTCGTCCGTACACACGCATGGTGACTTTGTCATTAATATGATGAGTAGAATAATGAATATGGTTGTACCATATTTATAATAAAATCAAATTATGTATAAGGTGCTGGAGTTATTATTTTAGTATGGTAACATCAATGAAAGAGAAAGAAGAAGAAGAAAAAACTTTGAAAGAGGTGATAAAATAATGACCTCTTCTTCGGGTGTTTCTGTTTGAACCAAAGGGATCTTTAGGTTGTCTTTCTTATCAAGTTAATTCTTCTAGGATTATGTGAGAGAAGTTGGGAGGTGATTTGGGAAGGTTTTGGCCGAGATAAATGGATTTTGTGGTGTGAATTAAAAGAATGGGCAGTGCCCTTTTATATAAAATGTGAGGGGAATTTTATGAAAATATAGAAATATTAATTTATTATAAAATTATTTTTGGTTTATAATAGATCCAAATTGATTTATTTTTAGGATATGGTTAATATGGGTTAAAAACTCTAAACCAATAGTTTTTAGACAATTTTAGGGAAACATAAAAACCATATGTATTATATTTAACCATTTGTTAAATAGTTTTTCTATTACCTTTTCTTCTAGTGTTCTTACACTATATGGTTATTAAACATACTATAAAATGACATGAGAACATCAAGTGATTAATTAATGTCATATGTAATATTATCTAATTCATTATGAAGAATCTTATATTTTTTGGACTGTTAGATTATTTGATAAAACATTATTTGTTTTAAAAACTCATTTTTTCCAATTTTGACACTATTTATTACTTGGTTTTTTTGAAAGTCATAAAAACATGCTTCCTTCAATAAAAAAATACACTGAAAAAACCCTAACAAGTATTTTTCACCTATAAAATTTGTTGATAGAATTAAAATATTCAATTTACATTTATTATAATATTTATAATATCAATTATTTTAATCATTCATTAATAAGGTAATTACTACATCGTCTTGGTGTCATAATAAATTTTAATTATTTAATGTATTAAAATAATAAATAAAATAATATGATTTATTAAATAATTTTTTATTTATAATGAATATTTATAGTGAAATTTATTTTATGTATACCCTATATTAAAATTGGTTTTTTTATTAAAATTTGAATTTTACACTTTTAACTCTTCTTTAAATAAAATATAATAAATATCCTAATATAATAAAATTGGATCAAAAAGGATCATATTACTGTCCTAAGGTTGATTTTTGGTCTAAATACACTTATAAAAATGAATTATGTTATGTTTTCGGGTAATTTTATATTATTATGTATATTATTTTTACCTTTAATTAACATATTTACTATTAAGAACGACAAATAAAATTCAAAAATTATTATTCCCCAAAAATTATTTTCATCTTATTGTACCAAATCATACATACTGATGAAAACTCATTCTATTAAATTTTGAAATTAAATTCACAGAAGTGGTAAAATTACATTTTATGCAAATTTGAAAATGTTTCTAGAAGGTGGGTAAAAGACATTAAAAAGTTCAATAAAATTTTATATATTTATTCTTATTATAAAAGGACTATAATGAATTAAATTAGACTAATATATTTATTATGAAAATATTATGACATTGAGATAATTTTTAATTAAAAATAATCATTTAAATGAAAAAGTTGGTTTTTAGGTACTATGCAGTATTTTTCACTATTCATCAAAAAATTGAATGTTTTCAGAAATATACCAAAAATTCACCATATGCTAATATTGATATTATAAATTTAAAAATGAAGTCTATTTTACCAAATTAAATTTTTATGAGTGTCTAAAATTAATTTTATAATTATTAACAAAAGGACATAAAAAGTAGTTCTTTTTGGAAAATAATTTTTATTAATATATAAATATTTTAGGAAAACATATACATTTAGTTATAAATATGTTATATTTATGTGAAAATATTATAAATAACATTTAATATTTTTTACTAATCAAATTAAAATATTAATTGATAAATAAATATATCATTTAAATAATTATAATACTAATGTGTTGTTTCGTAGAAACTCAATCTTTCGTATAACACAAGCCAAGTCAGTGTTGCATGAAATATAAGATATTAAACTACATTAATGAGAAAATATACTATGAATTATTTGGGTGTTACAACATAAAACTTCACACTTAACTCACAAGTCTAAGGGAGTCATCAACCACACGCCGATTCTGTCTAATTTTGGAGGAAATAACTCACCCGGATGGTTTTGTTCATGTCGAAAATATTCAACTCATTGGGAAAGAATCCTTATTATTCTTGATTCCAATGTTATTCCAAACTTCACCACATAGTCCTAGATCATGTCATAGAGAATGTTGATTCCAAACACATGAGGGAACTAATGTTAAACAAATGGCTACCCAAATGAATATTGTGTCTTACCAGGCCATCTGTCTCTGAACACCAACACAAGGTTCCACTGATGCCTCCTGTATCCCTGGTTAAGCCTCTAGGAAAAAGAGGATTGAAAATATTACTCTATAAAATCTCTAAAAAATTATACTATAGAAAGTAAAAAAGTAAAAATGGTGTACCTTTATTCACCCTTGGAGCTTCATGGTCAAAGGCCTCTGTGACCTGTAGTAGTACTCACCTGTGTCCTCCATCTCCTTGAGGCTAGTGTTGACCACCATGTTTGGTGGTTGTATAACCTCAAATATCCTACCACAAAACGCTACTCAACCAACTAAGTTTCCTCATCTTCCCTATTACATAACTCTCTAATCAAAACACATCCCTTACCATGGTGTCCCATTGTCTACATGCCTCTTATCAGCATGGAGTTTCAAGAACTCTCTATCAAGATTTCCCATTCCATCGTAAGAATGACACCACTTCTCCTATAGATGACCTGAACAACGGAACTACTCATATACTACAGTCCCATGTGCCTGAGTCTGAGAATGGGAAACTCTCCAAAATCATGATTCAATGTTCTTCAATTTTCCAAATGTTGGAGACTCCTCATATTCAAAAAAAACAATGTAAGCCACATCCCCTAGTCCCTCTCAATGAAGTACTCTACAACTAGAGCTCACTCTAATACCCACACATAAGTTTGATGGAAGAAGGAAACTACACCTTGTCTTACCTCTTTATGGAGGATATGCTCAAAGTACTGAGCTCTAAATAATGGGTCTGACACCACAAATATGGAGTTACATGATAGGTATGTATACCTTATTGAGTACCCTAACATATTAATGCTACCATGTTGAAGATGCATAAGCTCCTAGACATTCCCATATCACAATGTTGTTGCATAGAACTCTTCCGTAAATATTCACTCAAACTCTACGCCAATGAGTGTCACTTCATCCTGGGACTCTATCAGAAAACTACACCATCTCCAAGTCGAACCCTATATAAGGATCATTGCTCATACCACCATTTAATCGAGATGTGTCATCAATAGGATGGAAAATATTTATTGCATCAAGATAGTCATCATCTACCTAGGGGTCTCTATCACCCCGGATCTTCATAGGTCACTACCTCTGGAACTCGTGAAGCACACTTAGCCTATGTGCATCATTAGCCTAAACTATCAGTACAACCAGATTCTCAATGGCTGGTGGAACAACTAGAATACCACCCCAAGGCAATGTCGCAGAACCACTTTCCTACCCTGATACATCTTCATTGGGAATATTATCATCACAGTCACATTTTAGAACCCTATCTGTTTGACATCATAGTGGAATCCAAAAATATAATCAATATTGAACAATTTCAAAGAAAATATATGGGTAGATGGATCAAGAAGGATATGAATAACAAAAAATACCCAGTAATAAATGATACATGTACCATTATTTTCTAGCAACCAATGCCCAAAACAACCGATTCAAAATCCAGGTTTTCAGAGTCGAAGTGGATGTATAAGTCAGCTACCACACCCATAAAAAACCTCTTTTCAGAGATCTGAACTCAAAACATATTAACATTTTCACTATAAAACCCAAACCAATATCACAACACGATTCTCAAAATGTGGATCTGAACTCCTCTAAAACCACACTATCATGATCTAAACCCAAAGGTTCTAGGATGCGACTCCCCAATATCCCATCCAATAGGTTATGGGATAGAAACTATCACTGTGTAGGTATATCACAAAGATGAGTGGAATTTTCCAAATATACCTATACACACACAACCACAAAAACATTTATTCAGTATTTTATGGATTTAAAAAATCATGAATCTAAATTGCATTCATGAAACTGTCCAAAACTAGAGTACAATAGAAGTAACTAAAGTGTAAATTGGAGGAAAACATGACTACGAGAAGAACTAATGTCCATACTACTCATAAGGAGGTTATTTTTTAAATTAAATCACTAGTATGATCCTCATATAAGCTCTGGTAAACACCTCAGTCAGTCAAACTCGATATGCTTCACCTGCCTCGAGTCCTCTAGGGACTTTGTCAAAATGTCTATGGTGTTCACAAGACAAAACGCGTGTGGGAAACTCCGTTGAGGGGTGATTATAAATATACAATGTATGTTACAAAAACCCCAAAATAAAAGTGAGAAACTAAAAGGAAACAATCCACTTGACCTAGAATGTGGTAACCCAATCGAGAGAGAAACTCTCTCTTGAACCACCATAATCCAAACATAGCATTTCATCTCAGTCCACAAGGGGTGTTAACCCCAACAAGTTAGAAAACCACAAGGACTCATATAAACACCCATATATACTTGTATCATACTCCAAGTTACACGATGTTTTCACCTCATATTCAAAAAAAAGATTCTACACATGTCTCTAAGGGTAACACAAAACCAACATAAAAACTCCACGAGTCATTCATCTCAAAAGGAAACTTTCTAAGGGATACACTACATCGATAATTACTCTACGATTCATAAAATTAGTTTTGGATTATAATATATACAATTGATTTATTTATAGGATATGGTGAGGATAGTTTAGACAACTCTCAACCAATAGTTTTTAAACATGTGTAGGAAAACATAATAACCATATCTTTTAGATTTAACCATTAGATAAATAGTTAGTTTCTACCTTTTCTTCTTGTATTATTACAGTATATGGTTATTAAACATACTATTAAATTCTAATATAACCTTAAGTTGTTAATTAATGACATATGTAATATTAGCTAATTCATTTTGACCAATATTATATTTTTAGGACTATTACATTATTTGATAAAACAATATTTGTCTTAAAAACTCATTTATGCCAATTTTGACACAATTTAGTATTTGGATCTTTTGAAATTCAAAAAAACATGATTCCTTCTAAAAATAATACATTTAACAAACCCTACGATGTCATGCTCACCTATAAAATTTGTGGATGGCATTAAAAGATTCAATTTATGTTTAATTTAATATTTATAGTAGCATTTATTTTAATCATTCATTAAAAAGGTAATTACTTCATCTTCTTTGTTCCATTAAATATTTTAATTTTTTAATGTCTTAAAATTATAAATAACATAATATGATTTTGTAAATTCGTTTATCTTTATAATGAATATTTATAGTTGAATTTATTTTAATTATATCCTTATATTAAAAATGGTTTCGTTATTTAAATTTTAATTTTAAACTTTTCACTCTTCTTTAAATAAAATAGAATAATTGTCCTAATCTAATCCATGTGGATCAAAAAGGATCATATTATTGTCCTAAGTTTGTTTTTTTACAAAATATGACTATCCAAGAGAATTTGCAAATTTTTCTAGAAGGTGGGTAAAAGACATTAAAACGTTCAATAAAATTTTATATATCTAATATTATTATAAAATGACTCAAATGGATTAAATTGGACTAATATATGTATTATGTATCTATTTTTTCATTGAGATAAATTTTAATTAAAAATAATTATTTAAAAAAAGTTGGTTTTTAGGTACTATGCAATATTTTTCACTATTCATCAAAAATTGTAGGTTTTTAGAAAACTCCAAAAATTCACCCTAAGATAATATTGATATTATTAATTCAAAAATGATTTCTATTTTATCAAATTAAATTTTTAGGGTATTCTAAAATTAATATTAAAACTGTTAACAAAAGGACATAAAAAGTAGTTCTTTTATGAAAATAGTTTTTCAAAAAATATAACTATTTTAGTATTACATATACATTTCGTTATAAATATATTTTATTTATGTGAAAATATTATAAATAACATTTTATATTTTTTAATAATCAAATTAATATATTTAATTGATAAATATATATATTTTTTAAATAATTATAATACTAATGTGTTGTTTCACATAAACTCAATCTTGCATATAACACAAGCCAAGTTGGTGTTTCGTGCAATGTAATATATTTAAAACCATTAATGAGAAAATGTACTTTGAAATATTTGGTTGTTACAACATTCAACTTCACACTGAACTTAGAAGTCTATAGGAGTCATCCACCACACCCCGATTCTATCTAATTTTGGAGGAAATAACTCACCTGAATGGTTTTGGTCATGTTGAAAAACACATCTCTGTGGGGAATGAATCCCTCTTCATCCTGAGTCCAATGTTACACCAAACCTCCGCACATAATTCTCAAGAATGTCATATAGAATGTTGATTCCAAACACATTAGGGTACTAATGTTAAATAAACGAATACCCCAACGAAAATTTGGTCTTACCAGACCATCTATCTCTGAACAACAAAACGGGGTTCTACCGATGCCATGTGTATCACTGGTTAAGCCTCGTGAAAAAAAGGAATGAAAATAGTACTATGAGAAGTCTCTAAAAATTTATACCATGGAAAGTAAAAAATGAAAAACGGTTTACCTTTGTTCACCCTTGGGGCTTCAAGGTCAAAGGCCTCTATGACCTGCAAATGTTCTCACCTACGTCCTCCATCTCTTTAAGCCTACTATAGACCACCATGTTTAGTGGTGGTAAAACCTAAAATTTCCAACCACGTAACGCTACTCAATGAACTCAATTACCTCGTCTTCTCTATAACTTAACTCCCTAATAAAAACATAGCCCTTACCATGGTGGCCCATCATCTAACTACCTCTTATCAACATTGAGGTTTGGGAAATATCTATCATGATTTCCCCTTCCATCATAGGAATAACACCTCTTCTCCTATGGATGACCTGAACCACAACATTGCTAATATTCTACAGTCCCACATGCATAAGTATGGGAATGGGTATCTCTCCTACATCGTGATCCTATGTTCTTCCATTTTCTAAATGTTAGAGACTCCTCATCCTCTAAAAAACCACTTTGAGCCACATCCCCTGGTCCCTCTTTATGGAAACAATCTACTACTAGAGCTCACTCCAATACCCCCCGCAAATGTGGGAAGGAAGGAGGAAACCACACACAGTATAACATCTTTATGGAAGATATGCACAAAGGACCAAACTAAAAATAAGGGGTCTCAAACCATAAATATAAAGTTACATGATAGGTCTATAAAACTTATTGTGTACCCTAACATAGTCATGCTACCATGTTGAAGATGGATACGCTCCTAGAAATTCCATGATCACAATGTTGATGTATAGAACTCTTCCCTAAAGATTCACTGAAACTCTACCCCAATGAGTGCCAACTCATCCTGGGACTCTGTCCCCAAACTACACCATCTTCAAGTCAAACCCTATAGAAGGCTCACTGTTAGTACCACCATCTGATCGAGATTTTTCATCACCAGGATGAAAAAAGGTGATTTCCTCAAGCTAGTCCTCAGCTACCTAGGGGTCTCTATCACCCTGATACCTCATAGGTCACTACAAATGGAACTCGTGAAGCACATGTAGCCTTTGTGCTTCATTGGCCTCAACTATCAGTATAAGAAGTATATCAATGGGTGGTGGAACAACTGGCAGAACACCTGGAGGCAATGTCACAGAACCACCTTCCAACCATGGTACATCTTCATTGGGAATATTTTCATCACAGTCACATTGTAGAACCCTATTTGTCTGTCATCATGGTGGAATAAAAAAAATATAATCATGATTAAACAAGATCAAAGAGAATATCTAGGGAGATGAATCAAGAAGGATATGAATAACAATGAAAACC
Source organism: Viscum album (assembly GCA_963277665.1). Taxonomy (NCBI): domain Eukaryota; kingdom Viridiplantae; phylum Streptophyta; class Magnoliopsida; order Santalales; family Viscaceae; genus Viscum; species Viscum album. The sequence continues at coordinate 653,292,377 of OY728119.1, forward strand.
CATTCATATATGATCCATGTGAATTTTTTTTAGCGACCAATTCATTAATAAACCCATTCAAAGCCAGGATTTCAGAGTCTCTATGAATGTATAAGTTAGCTTCCACCACCAGAACAAAACCTCTTTCCTAATATCTTAACTCAAAACATCTTAACATGTTCACTATAATACCCAAGAAAAGCTCACAACATGATGTTCTTAATGTGGAATTGACCTCCTCTAAAACCACTCTATCATGATTCCAACCGAAAGGGTCCATGACTCGACTCCCCAATCTTGGATCCTATAGGCTAGGGACTAGAAACTAGAATTGCATAGTTATATCACACAGATGAGTGAAATTTTCCTAATGTACCTATACACACACAACCACAAATAACTTTATTCAATTGTGTGTGATTTTAAGAAACAAGAAACTAAAATTAATTATTGCAACTATCCATAACTAGAGTACAATAGAAGTACTTAAAGTGTATATTGGAAGAAAACATGCCTACCAGAAGAAAACTATAAAACTGTCCAACCTACCCATAAAGAGGGTTTTTTTCAAATTAAACCACTAGTATGGTCGTCATCTAGACTCAAGTAAACACCTTAGTCAGTCAAACTCGCTATGGTTCACCTACCTCATATCATCCAGGGACTTTGTTGAAATGTATATGGTGTTCTCAAGACACAAAAAATGTTGGAAACCCCCGTGATGGTGTGTGTATAAAGATACATAGTATGTTCCCCAAAAACCCAAAATAAAAGGGATAAACTAAATGGAAATATCCCACTTGACCTAGATAGAGGAAACCCAATTGATAGAGAAACTCTATCTTGAACCACCCTCAGCCAAACATAACATTTCAGCTCAGTCCACATGGGGTGTCAACCCCAATAAGTTACAAAACCACAAGGACTCATAAAAAATCCCATATATAGTTTTCTCATACTCCATCTTTTTTGATGTTTTGACCTCATATCCACCAACAATATTGTACTCATGTCTCTAAAGGAAACACAAAACCAAGAAAAAAACTCCACGTGTCATTCATCTCAGAAGGAAACTTTTTAAGGGATACACTACATCGGAAATGACTCTACCATTCCTAATGTTTTTAGAATACTTCCTCCGTCGAGAATAAACTTTTAAGTCCGTCTCTAGTGCTGAGAATCCTCAGTCCTGCCATTACAGCCTTGCACCAAGGGAAAACTAATGAAACCCAAGTGAAGAGGCCAGACCCTCACCACTTCACATAGTTTAGGGATCACTACATCCAACAATAAACTTCATAAAAATTCTATAATAATAAATAACGGAGGGACATACACCAGGACACTACCTCACAATCGAGGGAGTAATATCTCCTAACTAACTCTTGAATCCTCTTTCTCTCTAGTATGGGCTTGCCCAAACCTCAGTTAATCGAGGGAGAAATAACTCTTACCCATGTATCAGACGTAACTAACTGAGAGGTTTGATCCTTACATTGTACTCAATTGATAAGGGTGCACAAGTCCAATGGAGGATCCGCCCTTTACTGCTACTCAGAGATAGGGGAGAACTAATCCCTAAATGAGGACCTACACCATATTCCTAATGTGTAACGTAACCCATGGGATAGATGAACCACACCATATAATGAAAGGATAGTTCCAATATATTCCTAAACTACACACACTAGTCCAATATAGGTGTAGTACACAACCATTTGATTACTATATGCAACCCAAACCATTACACGGTAGGGGAGTACCAACCCCGGGCTAAAGGACATTCCCCATCATATGATTGGGGAGTACCAAATCTGCTAGAGCAATGCGTATAGGGGACCTGAAACCTAGAATTATTGGGGTGTTCTTTTTCCAAAGATAGAGGACTGGCACCCTAATATGACAGCAGAGTAACAACTCAATCGTTATGTCACATATAGAGTACCAAAAGCTTGACATGATAGGGGGTACCAAATATATGGATATATAACCCATACACTGGTCTAATAACATATTACCTACTCTATCTAGACTATTAGTATGGATGGCCTTCACCCTAGCATGATAGTGGATCCCCTTACAATTAAATGAACATCATGGGGAACTCATGTCCAAAACCATCGAGGGAGTACCAAACCTAGGAAGAACTACCTAATGGTACCAAAACCCACTCCAATGATGTGAGGAGTCATATCATTACCAAATAAGCGAGGTAAGGATAACCCATTTAAATACTCTACTGGGGTGTACCAGCCCCAACATCTCTTTTAATGATCATCACCGAACAAATTCATCAATTAAACACTACATTAAAATCATCATTATTGATTATCAACACCACATATGTAATAGTCCTATATAGGGGTCACCATATTATTGTACAATGAAAACCCTCTAGATAGACTACTCACAAGTCATAATTTAAGATCCAAATAAGGAGATATGGAAGGAAGAAAATAATGATAAAATCCTCAAGGAGTAAATTAAGTGCACTATGGTACAAACAACATGTGAGCCTTCTTGATAACATAGTCGTATATCCTAACTAAAATTTTATACTACCCATGTTGGGGAACATGGAGTGTATTGAAGGTAAACAATGTGGAATAACTCACCCAATCCTTGGTCTTGTTCCTCTTCTACATAGGCATTAAATTCATGTCCCTTTAACATTGTGTATCCCACAATACACTGCGTGTTCCAGCAAAATTTCCACCTTCTAGTGTAGTTTTCCCATGTTCATGTACTAAACCCTGTGTCTCTATACTTCAATATTGTGATTGTACAAGGAAATATCTTCCACACGACTTCTTGTGTTAGGTCCCAAGGCTTCATGGTTTGCGTCACTACATGTAATATAACCCATGTAAACTTTGTGCATATCTCAAAATTTATCCTCCTCTAATAGGAAGGGCTACACCACAAGACTTTCTTGACTACATTCCATTTAGTTGATAATTTTAGTTGATAATTACTTCGAATAATCTATATTTTCACAGGTTTACCCTAAAACCTACAGATCTCCCATGAAGGGATCTATATCAATTATATTAGGCTCTAATACCTAAAAAGTATTAATGAATGGGATCAGGACAAAAATAGAAAATTGCATACTTCACAGTATAATCACCGAATCTTCCGGTCAAGAACGATGCCGAGATCATGATTCTATTGAATCTGATGACGATATGCATCAGAAAAGTGGATCAGTAGCACATTGCTTTGTCAGTTTGGTTACATTTCAGTATTTCACAAAAGTAATAAGAGTGGGATTAGATGAGGGGTGCAGTCCTCATGGAATAATCGTTCACTATAGAGATAGGGGGGATATTTATTATGTTTGGATTAATTAAACAATTAAAATATTTTTTAATTAATTAATCCACCACTTAATGCCCCACCGACTCACCACTAGCCAAAGCTCACAATTTAGACAACATTATGTCCTGATTATAGTAAACACAATTTTTTGAACTCAACCAAAACATTAACATTCTGATATGAGACTATTATTTGGTGTTATTCCATATTTCAAGTTAAATTGTGGCATATGTGGAATATTTTAATATTTTTAAAATCATCACATTGAGGCTCCCTCAGCCTCAAAATCCCATTTTGACTCACTTCCTGGATCCGTATATATTCATAAGAATATTACAAAGTCTTAAAAGTAAACAACCAGAGTCATTACACACAAACTAGAATACCAGGGTTGTGGTAGAGTGATAGGATATTGGTGGAGGGAGAGAAATCATTATACAAGACTCATATTCATTATATCTTCATTTTATACAATTTTTATCAATTTCATGAATATATTTTAATCAAACAGGATATTAGGATAACCTCTTTATGTGAAATTATATTTTCCTTTATTTATTCATATCATCAATTTTTATCATTTTTTCAAATGGGTTGTTATTTTTTCATGGACAAATTAGAATTTTAAATTTAATATCTAATAGTGATGCATCCCTAGATTTCAATTTTTAGTGTATGAATGAATACTTAATTAACCAAAAAGATATCCATCGACGGTTAAAATAGATTTTGTGGAATCTTATAATTTTTGGAAACCCATTATATAATTTTAATAAGAATAGATAATTAATGTAAAAACAAATAGCTTAAATTATACCTATATATATCACTTGCCTCTAATTTATACTTATTTTTTAATTTTATCCATTTCAATCAAAATTTAAAACATCACTTCAATTGTGATTCATAATACATTTACTCAGTCATTAACCACATTCTTTAAATCAATATTGTTTTATATTTTTTGAATTTTGTTTTCCTAAAATTGTCACCCACATTCATTTTGGGTTTCAACCTTTCATAATAATATAGTAGTATCAATCATAGTAGTTAAATATATTATCATAATTATCTCTGTGTAATGTGTAAAAATTTTGGTGTAGTTGTTGGGGAATAATTTTAGTGTTTCTATAGACTTCCAAAAATAAATAAGACTATTTTTTTAAAAAGTAAATATTTATAAACCTATTGTCCCCTATAAATTTTAGATATTATATAATATATATTTATGAATTCTCATAATACTGAAATAGAATATCTAGTTCAACTAAAACATTAAATTGATAGCCACTAAATAACATTTGGGAATAATCTCTTTATGGGATAAAATAGTAGGGTGAAACAATCTATTGAATGGAAAAATAATTAAAAAAATATGATTGATAAAAATATATATAATCCTAGAGTGAGGGAGATTCAACTTCTACAAGTAAAAAAGTTACCTTGTTTCATTATTCCTTCATATAGTGACTAAAATTATGAACTCACACTCCCATTTCATCCACTATATCATGAATTATATATTATTATCAATGAGAAATCTCTTTCATAAATTGGAGACCTATATATCATATATGAATTTTTTATTCTTCATGGTATTACTAAAAATAAACAAAAAATGAGAGTCTTCTATTTCTATTATAATGTAATTTCTAGTAACATTTTTCATGGATTATATTTAGCTATATTAAAAACACGGGAACATATTTATGAAACATTTATCATAAAATTTTACCCATGGATACTTACATATGAATTTGGGAGAATAAATAATATATTTTACTAAGACAATAGAGATGATTATCTGGATTAATTTGACATGTTTGGGGATTATATAAAAATGTTTTCCACCACTATGTCACTACCAATATCCTCATGGGATTATATTATGAAATTCTATGTCCTTTAGGGTATATTTTTATTAAAACTTTTCTAGAGATAATTACTCAAATAATAATGTATAAAAATGAAGAAAAATATACCAAAATCCTTCAATATATTCACATAAAAACATTAAGAAGAATAAGAGTCTATAAGATTAATTTCATCATTATTTTGGGACTGGAGAAGAATGATCATCCTTCTAAGTTACACAGACTACCTCATTCCCCAAGGATCCAAAATAAAAAAAAATTATTCAATATAATTTGATGTCAATGTCAAATCCAATACTGTTGATAGAAGTTTCATCAATCTAGAATTTTTGGAAACCCTATAAATTTAATATAGAATAATGATATAACTAAATAATTCGTATAAAAAATATATTTTACTTGATATGATTAAAATTTGTAGTCCATGGATGACCCTTTTTATGAAACTTCAACCAAAGATATAGAAACATCACTAAACATTGATGAATAAAGAATGCCATAATGAAATAACAAATTCCCAATTCCCTATAATAACCAAAAAAATTATTTCAAAACCCACATAAGTATGAGTCCTCTTAATATTAATAGACAGAATGGGGTATGTTCTAGAAAAAGACAACAATAATTCAATCACGAAATGGATAAAATAATTTCGGTAAGGAATATGTTAGTTCTATGATGGATGATATATATCTATAACATGGTAATAATGTTATCATCATGAATACTAGAAACAACACTATTCATAAATTAAAAATATTTGTGAATAATAGGGAGAATACAGTTTTAATATTTGTAAATGTTTGTTTAAAACTCCATTAATAATAAATAGAAGATCTAAGGGATATCAAAAATTGAAATTTTGAACGTTTTAAGAAATTGAAATATTGAAAACTGTGAATCTGAAATGTTTGGACTGACATGATATAATTGAGATAAATCCAACCATTCAACTAATAAAATATGTAGAAGAAATTAGATTTAATAATAATTATTAAAATTAAATTGAAAAAATGTACTTTTTTTTGAATAGTTATTGTTTAAATATATCTTCCCACAAATTTCTATTTCCCTCAAATATTGTTATAATTGAACTAAGAACATGATCTACTCTAGTACCTACTGTTTTTCAATAATATCATAAATAATATTCAATTCCGTGAATATTTAATATTTATAATAAATATAAAATTGACAATTTGTGACATATATGTTGATATAGGGGAGTACTTCTATTTTGAAAAACAAAATACCAACTTATATTAGTTTTAATATAATTATTTCTATCAAATACCCTATATGAAATGATAAAAAATTATTCTATAGTCAATTGAATTCCTCACTAACAATTTAAATAGCTATGATTATTATAATTAAAACAGCCATAGTGGTTTTACAATTGGTCAAGTAATCTAGTAGTCACCCCATTGGGGGAGTAAATTAACATACTTATAGAACTTTTAAGACAATTATTACTTGGCTAAATATTTCTATAGATATGAAGTGTGATAATAAATTTCATTTTCATAATTTTTATAAAATTTCTGTCCAGTATAAGGAATGAAATGAAAATTAATGATAGGAAATTAATATTCAAATTTGTTCATAAAAATGGATATTTTAATTCAATTAAAAGATAAAAAATACATAAAAATACCATTTGAAATACAATCTTTGGTAATTTCAATATCCAATAGATGATGAAATGTATTACAATTAATTATTTATGTCAATATTAATAATGGACACACATACCCACCGAATCATGAATGAGAATCAGTTCGATGATCAATTTTATAGGTGTGACGGTCAATTTATTGAACCAAAAGAACCCTGTTGTATATAAAAAACATAATGAATGACATATGATCCAAATTTTAGGAGTTTCTGAATATGGAATATTCTGATGATTAATATTATATGATCAGTAGGCATTTATACTATAGAAAACATTAATATTTTTTGGGGATATCTAGATAGAATATTCATCAATTAATGTAAAAAATCACATGTTGAATCAATATCACATTTTTCTAACATAAAATACTTTGTTTTTGGTGAGAACTATTCACTTATAGTTATTATGTATTTTGAATTATATAAAAATAAATAAATAAAGATACTAAATGTGTATAATGGTTAAAAAACTACCATAGTTTGTTATATAAATTAAATCAACAGGATTATCCCTTAATTCCATATACATAATATCCTATTAAGGACTCATAATTATCCGTGCGTTTAGGTCCAATTAAAGATAAACCCATACATGAATTATGTTGTGAGAGAATACATGATTAAACTAATTGATGTCGGGATTATATTTTTTTCTGATATGTAATGGACCGAAATTCTCCAGTCCATTACATTATGGGAATATTTTTTTGAGGTGTTTTGGGGGTTAATGTGACTCATTCAAACACATTAAAAAAAATTCCCAGTTCATTATGTTTTCAAAACTCATCTCATCCAAATATTGTCTTGAGAGAATGGTCTCAACTTTTTGGTATCCCACCCAGGAAGTTTTTCACCATTGTTGTTTCTTACTTGTGGTTGCCCACGGGAAGTCACTCACTAAGCGATGACTTAGTCAATGGATCCTTGTGGCTGGTGGTAAGTCATATACATGTGTCTAACCTAATTGTGCCTCCCTGATAGTGACATGAATTTCTTTTGATTTTACCACATCTAGCAGTGTCTTTCTTAATGGTGGAAGGAATTTTATCTAATTTTCCCCCATCTAGAAGTTCTATATCAAATAGTGGATCACAAGTAGTTCCTTGTCGAGCGGTGCCTCATTTAATGGTGTCACATATACACTGTTTCTAATATCTTATAATTTTCTCCTTTTAATATCTACATTGTGGTAAAATTAGTTTAATTCCTTATTCAGAACTCTTCGAGGCCAATTCACATCCCATAAATAGTATCTTAAATTCCCTAATAGTAAGAGGATTTTAATTGGTTAAAATGGGAAATCATGACCAGATCAACCTTTAATGGAAAAAATGTATCTAAACCTGTAACATTGTTTATATCTTCCAAAATCTGGGACACCATTCCTTGTTTCTCTTCCTTCATGTTTTCTCTTCGAATGAGACAACCAAAACCCTTATTTCTATAGGATTTATGTGGTCAGGTTCCAACTTTTGGTTCATGATTCCCTATAGTATTTCCTTTTCCATGTGGTCCACAGTTTCAGTTCACCCGAGAATTAATGATCACCATTTATTACAAGTAGGTTTTCCTTAGTATTTATTAATAATTTATCTTGAGGGGTGGGGTCCCACAATTTTCCTTATAATTATAGTCAAAATAAAATTAATAAAGATAATTGAATATGTTTAAGATCAACATGAATGGTTTGATAAAATTGATGTTTATTCATGCTATGTTTTTCTTTTATTTAAAATATTATTTTTTTAATGGACAATTACCCACTAATAATAATGGTCATTGGGGGTTGTTATTTGTGAGTTGATTTTCTATGGAATTTTTTTTCTTATGAACAATTATATTTGATAATTTTTAACCACATATATATGTCCACCAAATGGACACCGAAAGATCATACTGTTTTTTCATAACCCGGAAATTAACAATAGGAAATAAAAGGATGGATGCCTTGTTAAATATGAATAAATATTTTTTTAGAAATGTGGTTATGGGTATGGTTTTTCATAATAGGGTTGGTTATGTGGATATGGTAGTCTAGACATGGTTTACTTGGGTAGTATGCCGGCAATACTGAATATGGTTTAATACAAAACTGTATGTGGTTATGAGTTGGGGATGTTTTTTGTTCTTATGATGGATTTTTTGGAATAAAATTGTAGAAGGATTGTGGATATTGGTTTGGGTAATTTACCATTGATTACAAAAAGAATTCTTCAACCTATATTTAGGCATTGATATATGATATGTCATGAATGGGTGTCCAATAGGGATAAATGTGAGGCTTCCCTAATTATTAATCCATATACGTTCCTTTTAAATGGATTTTAAATGTGTTTCCTATTTTTTTTCTTATAAGTTTACCTGGATGTGATGGAATGGATGAATAATTTTTTTAATAAATAATTGATGTGGTTAAATAAATTTTGTTAGGGAATATGAAATGTATTTAGTGGCTTGATATGTGGTGTTTTGAATTTAGAGGTAGCAACATAGGTGGAAGTTTTTTCCATTCATTTTTCATTTGGGAACCCATTGTTTAGGATTGAGTGTTCAGAATCATATATGTATATAAATGTATTTTTTTTCCATGTGATTTTTATATGAAACCAATCCATGTTGATCACTATGTTTCAAACATCCCCATTGTCACAATGGAGGGAGTCTTTCTCAACATCGTTGTGGGAAGATTGATGGATGGACACTCTCTCTTCCCTACTCTCTATTCAAGGTGATGGTGAATCAAGTATCTTTTGTCAGGTTGTGGTGATATATATTAGACTATGTGTTTTCATTAAAGGTGGTTTGATTCCTAAGTGTCTTTATGGTGAGTTGTGACATGATTTCCTATGTGTATTCACGATGGTAAGGGATGTGTTTTGTGTCCTATGTGTCTTTAGGTGGGATGTGTTATAAGGACTAGGTGTGTGTGAGTCGAATGTGTTGTGAGGCCTAAGTGTGGGAGGGATGTATATGATGTGGTAGATTCTGAAAAGGTGTTATTTCCATGACATTTATCATTTAGACATGAGAGGGGCTAATCCATAAGAATATAGTGGGGGATCCCTATCATAAATTTTCATTATATTATATTACATGACATGCATTACATGGTGAGTGTGAGTTAGTGAATATGGGATTTAGTTAATATGATTGTTTATGTGATTTTTGTTTATGATACTTTCTCACCAGTCTATTATAATTACCCATTCACATGTACAAGGGGAAATTTGGTTTTTATTATTGAGTATACTTTTATAATCACCCTATGTATATAATCATCTTTCTTGTTTCTATGTTGATTTCTCAATCCTTGATGGACCATACAAACTCGAATATTTCTTGTTGTCAGGTATGTGCTATGATTTAGGTTTTTTATTTACTTTGGATACTTTTTTATCTGTTCATGTTCTATTTTACTCATTCATATGGGATGGTTTTGGATTTCATTACATTATTTAGTAGAGTTTATCTTGGGATGATCAATATTACAACCCACTTTTATTTCATTAAAATGAAAATCCCTCCCACGTTGTGAGATTTGTATACCCCTGTTGCTAGTTCCCATCATCATGCATACTAGAGGTAGGACGTGGGGAGCATTATCTCCCATTATTCATTACCAAACCAGGAGGGTATCATTGGATATAGGGGGTCATGAAAGAGTGGTATCTGTCCTAATGACATAGATATAGGATTGAATTTGGAGCTCTGTACATTGGGAATCTCACAAGGCTGTATAGAAATAGTTCATGTTTACCATGTTGAATGACATAGGCTAGGGAGATTTTCTAGGACATGGGATTTTAGGGCCCCCATGATCTAGTGCATGGAATCAGATCTTGTTGAAAAAGCAAGTGAAATGGGATTTCATACAGGGTAGAGGCCTAGTAAAGTTACATGCATCATAATGAATTGTTTTCTACTTTGACACAGGCTGTATAGGGATAGATAAATGGGTATAATGGGTGAAATTATTTGAAATAAATAATAATAAAATTACATACCACTAAGGATCTGGAAATCCATGATTACATTTTATTTATGGTTCCATGAAAATGTAAATGTATGTATCAAAGAGTATAGGTTCTGGATGATTATTCGATTGATCGTCATAGTGTTTTTCTAGTAAAGGACGGTGATCTATGTTAGAAGATATTACATAATTTTTATTAGTAAGATATGAGAAATTAAAAGAGCAGTGTTTCATAAAAGCCGATAGGGAGACTTCTAGAAGATATAGTGGTCACATTTAGTTTTATCCACACCCCAATATGTTACTGGGTTCCTTTGGTGGTAAGTCATATTTGGGTTGTTACACATCAGTGGTGGATGTTTCATCTGTGGGAAGGGAATTAGGAAGATGTTCTGTGTGTTGAATTCTATAAGGATTCCTATTTTGAATTTATTTTTTCAACTGAGAAGGAGGAGAAGGTGGAGGATCCCCTCTATCTTAATTAGGAGATTATTAAAGTGTTGGAGATCAGGATTATGTTCAAGGACATCTATCATTTTTTCCAGGATATTTTTACAGATGTGGAGTCTCATGCAATGTGTCTTAAGGAGGCACTATTTCCTTTTATTTAGTATGTTGTTTCTACTTTTGTGATGACAATGAATCAAGCGGTTTAGAAGAAGGAATAGGTTATTAAGAGGAGTCACTCATGATGAGGGAAACAATGATAGAGGATTCATCAGAGTTCTTCAAGAGGAATAGTTTCTAGTGGTAGGTATTAGGCAGAAGGACCTTCATTGTTTCAACTGGTTGGAAGTTGACCATGATTGCTTCCATTTCATCCTTTTAGTGTTCATTCATTTTATGTGGGAATGGGGTCTATGTGTTTCTTATATGGGGTTCTCAAAAATCATCAAAACTACTTACCAGTGGTAACTCAATATCATTTGGTTAGAGGTGGACAAGGTGAGTGGCATCCTTAGCAATAGTTTCTGGTGAGACTATTTCAATATCAATGGAAATAGTCCTTTTATCCTCTAATTGTAGAAAGAGTAGTTTTAGGCCGACCTTTGGAAGTTCCCAGGTTTAGGTAATTTGACCCAAGAGAGGTCATCATGGAGGTCGTCATCAAATTGGATGAGAAGTTGGGCATGTTTATATTCATTCAATAGACGTAGCAATTCAAGCAGGGCTAACGGTCATGAGAGCTAGGCTCAGTTTTTTTAGTAACATTATTTTTTCCTTGTTTGATTTTTGATATTTTCTCTCCTTTTTACATCATCTCTATCCCATTCTCTAAGAATAGACGTATGAAACTTCTCATGCCCCTGCTGATGTATAACAACCCTTCTCTTTATTTCACATATAAGCATAATTTATTACCTAAAATATTCAATTTATACATTATAGAATATTAAGATGTCTCGTGTCTTCGGGGCTTAGGAAAAATTTCATAATAACATAAAACATAAAAAACAACATCTTCATTAAAAATTTCTTTTACATGACAAAAACATTTCATCGTACATAGCATTGCAATGGATAACCTGAGGAAATCCATAAGAAAAGGTTGATCTATAAAGAATAGTAATGGAGTAAACAAATAATAACATGATGAATATGGTACATGTTATGTATATGGAAATTCAATGTATCATTAGAGAAACATGAACATATAATCATGATATAGCATGATTATCATAACATGGAAATGTGGAAACATCATTTAACGTGATATTATAATGATTCAAGGCACATTGCACATGGAGCATGAGTAAAACATCATTTCACATGAATTATCATGTGTAAACCCTCATTTCACTTGACATATCATGATACTAATCTTTACCCAATGCATTGGGTGATATTAGGGAACACCCTTCTTAATCATTTCATTTCATGCATAAGTGTTCCACATGGATCATATAACAAGGATTAGTTAAACATCATAATTTATTCCATGATAATGGAATGTGAAATTAATACCCGAAACTCTATAATATATAAGTAAATATGCATAAAGGTGAATACCATTGTTATAAAAATTGGCATGGTAATCGCTATACAATGACTTTGTCTTGGAAAATTGTAGTGCAATTTTTTCCACATAATGGTGCGACATAAGAATTCATAAAAATGGTTGATGGTATAGAAAGGGGTGCCGTATCATATTTTAATTAAATTGAAATTAAGGGGGTAATATAGATACATTTCCCAACATATGTAATGGAATTTAGATTCATAATAAAAAATAATTGCTTGAATGTAAGTGAAAAGAGTGAAATTTCTTATAGAATTTTGGCATGGTAACAGGTGGACATGGGAGGAATTAATGAGAGATAAAGAGGTTAATCATCATTTAAAAATACGTAAGTATGGGGAGGTGATAAATCAAACCACAACATTTTTTATTGAAAATACAAGGGTATATCAACACAACGAAACATAGACAAAATTGAGGGAGGAAGAAATCCCTTAATTGGAAGTGTGATCCCAAACGCTTAGGGGAGGCTTGAGTGAGGTTTCTTGGGGGCATGGTCTTCCTTGGTAGGATTATAGATAGAGGAGGGCTGGTTTTTTTGAGCTCCAAAGTCATTGAGTGAAGAGTTAGTGGGAACATGGGTGGGTTTCTATAGGAAAAGAGAGGGGGATCATTATTATTTATATTTTAGGCCCCACACATTAAAATAATCAAAACCACAAACCATACCATGGATTATTCCTATGGATTTTTCCAAAATGGAAGTGAAAAAAATTTACAAAGAAAAAAGCTGGAAATTATTAAAATATTATGCTTTCTTAGGTGGAGGTGATTCATAATTTCAAGGAAATCAATTTAAAATGTAAAGAAGTTTTACATGTCTTGGAGGGTCCACTAAGTCACCATAGAATTAACTAAATAAAATATAAAATTAAATTATTTAAAAGTAAAAAATTATATTTTCTATAACACCAATTTATAGTATTTTATTATAAAACTATTGGGTGATTATGCTATAATAATACACATTATATATTTAAACGGTATTTAATAATTACCTAAATATTTGACTGTCTCCGAAAATTATGAAAATTTTTCCAATGGATAATTTAAATGTCTTTATTCCAAAAATAATATTAATTTTAACTAAATAATTTTCTAAATAAGTTAATTTTTACTTTTAAAATGAAAACCACAATTTTTCTAAAATTCACAGGTTTTGAAAAAACAGCTTTCAAACATTAATAAAAAATACAATTGTATTCCAAAAAATTATACAACAATTTATATTTAAAAATTATTTTATTGATAATAATTTTATTAAAATATTATTTAATTAAAAAATAAATTAATTTGTCAAATTAAATTTCCTTATTGAATATTAACTAAAAATACTATTTTATCTTCGAAAACCATTTACAATGTAACAATAACAAAATGAATGTATATTAATTATTATATAAAAAAATAATGCACATAATCATTGAGTTACAGTCTTGTTACCTAACCCCTTATAACAACCGCATGTGATCGAAGGGTAAGATGTGTGATGGTGAGAGACTCATGGGGTGTCTTGGATAATATCACTCGAGTGGTAATCTCAATCATCTTCGACTTAGCCTATAAGTGGTTTTGTTCGATCTTAACATATTGGAGAACATCATGGTCTTGGTCAAGAGTTAATCCTAATGAAACCAACTCCATTCTGAACACCAAAAAGTGTGCTTCGTATGAATAAATTCTACTAGATTGGGCCATCACTTTTATTTCTGAGTAAATTTGATTTGTTAAGGCCATATAATTATACTGATAATGGGATCACTATTCGATTGCTATATTAAAAATGGTTACATTTATCAACAGTTTTTTCGAATCCAATTTCATAAAACTGAAGATGTTCATATGTTATATATAACCATTTTACATAATTAGACATTTAAATACACCATGAATAATTTTCATTAATAAAATTTTGGGTCGTTACAATCTTCTCCCCTTATAAAATTTCACCCGGGAAATTGCCTTTTCCCACCCTAAAACAGATGTGGGTAACTCAGCTTCATCACCTCCTCCAATTCCCATGTTGCCTCTTCCATATTATGGTCTCCCCATAACACCTTCAAGAGGGGCATTATCTTATTTCATAAAACATGTTCCTTACAATCTAATATCTTCACCATCTTCTCTTCATAAGAGAGATCATTCTCCAATTTTACAACCTCTAGATTGAGTCCATGTGATGGGTTAAGTATTAACTTCCTCAAGAGTGAATCATGGAATTCATCATGTACTTTAGATATTTTTAGTTGGAGTTCTAGTTGATCGGCCAATACCCCAATGTGATATAGGATCTCAAAAGGGCCGACGCACCATGGACTAAGCTTACCCTTATTCCCAAATCTCATAACATTCATCCATGGTGATATATGGAGGAATAACATATCTCTGACATCAAACTCTATTTCTCGTCAATGATCATCATCATAGCACTTCTTTCGACTCTGACCAGCTTTAATGTGATGCTGGAAGGTCTTAACCTTCTCCACCATTTCTTCAACCATTTCTGGACCTAGGTGTTTTTTCTCACCAACTTCATCCAAACATGCCATTGTTTCGCACCTCTACCCAGAAAGGTCTTCATAAGGATCCATTTGGATGCTTGAGTGGAAATTGTTATAATAAAAGAACTCTTCCAGAGGAAGATGTTGATCCCATAATCCATTAATGTCCATTGAGAATGATCTCAACGTTTCATCAAGTGTGGGGAATGTCCACTCGTATTGGCCATCAATTTGAGGATGATAAGACATACTCATGTTCAGATCTATATTCAGATCATGTTAACGAATATTCTAAAACATAAACGTGAATCATGGATGTCAATCGGATACATAGATACTGATTATCCAAGTATCCTTACCAATTCTCTAATATATATCTATGCTAGTTGATCTAATGAGAAATCCTCTCGAATTGCAATGAAGTGTAATGTCTTTGTAAGAGTACCCTCAAAAACCCAGATAGAATTTTTCATTTGGATGTCTTTGGATGTTCTATGATAAATCCCATGGCGATTTTCTCCAATTTCCATGCCGGTATCGGTAATGGTTGCATCATCCCTTTAGACATATGCCTCCCAACATTCACTAGTCGAAATTCTAGGCACATTGATGTATACTCAGGGATCTGATTCTTCATGTTATCCCCCCAATAATACTCTTGGATATCTTGATATATCATCGTGTTTCTTGGGTGAATGGGGAAATTTGAACTATGTGCATCATCCAAAAGATCATTATTTAACTCTAAATTTTATGGGAAACATAGTCTTATACCAAATTTCACATTTATGTCTTCATTAAAATTGAACTCTGAGGATTTACCTTTTTAATATCTTCCACTTTCTTCTAAATTCCCACATTTTCCTTTTGAGCATCCTTGACCCTTTCCAAAAGAGATGGTTGAGAAATCATTTGTGAAAGGATTGATAATGTTCCCTTTTTCATAATTCCAATGTCTATCTTCATAAAATCTAAGAAGATTTGATACATTTCATTTCTCATCAATGATAGAATTACAGGGTACTTTCTACATAGATCATCTGCCACTTTTTTCTTTTTACCAAGGTGGAAATGGATTGTGTAGTCATAGTCTTTGATCAGCTCTAACCATCTTCTTTGGTGCAAGTTCAAATCTTTCTGTGTTAGTATATGCTTTAGGATTTTGTGATCCATATATATTTCACACTTCTCCCCAAAAAGGTAATGTCGCCAAATTTTCAATGTGAAGATTACTACATCCAAATCCAGATCATGTGTTGGATAGTTTAAATCATGAGAATTAATTTTTTGTGAAGCATAAGAAAAGGCTTTGTCATTTTTCCGGAACACAAAACCCAGGTGATTTTTTAAAGAATCACTAAATACCACAATAAGTTCTCCACTTGTGGGTAGTGTGAGAATATTCACAGTGATAAACCCCATTTTCAAAACCATGATGCTCTCTTTCCATTTATCACTCAATGAAAACATTACACCTTCCAGATATAGCTTTGTAAGAGGGTTGGATAATCATGAGAAATTTCTCACAAATTGGTGATAATATCCAGAAAACCCCAAGATAATACAGATATCTATTACTAATGATGGTCTCATCCATACCAAAATTTAAGCTTACATGGAGTGTTCTATAGATGTTCTATTTCATAAGATTATGTGACCAGAGAATGAGACGTCCCTCGACCAGAACACACACATTATGTACTTTTCAAAGATATTCTCCTTTGGAAAGGTCTCTAGAATTGTGCATAGATGTTCCTCATGCTCCTCCTAGATTTTAGATTATATTATAATATCATCTATAAATAATACCAAAAATTTTCTGAGAGAATTTATATAGACTTTAATCATTATATATGTCAAGATTGTTGGAGCATTAGTGAGTTAAAACGGCATTATTATGGATACACAGAGCTCGTATCTTTTAAGAATGTATTATTAGGGATATCCTCATTCGTCACCCTTACCTCGTAAAAGCCCGACCACATATCGACCGTGGAGAAGTATTGTGCTCCTCATAACTGATCAGATAAGTCAACAATTCAGGGAAAATAATACTAATTATTTATTGTAATTTTGTTGTGTATGCGATAATCAATTCAATGGAACATTCACTTATCCTTCTTCTTGACAAAGAGGACTACTGCACCCCATGGAGAAGCACTTGGGTGTATTAACTCTTTACCCAAATTATATTTTAGTTGTTTCTTCAGCTTCTTAAACTCCAAATCAGCCATTATATATTGAGTCTTGGATATTATCAATTCCCCTAGTATATGTTCAATTGAGAATTCATCATCTCTTCAAGATGGAAAATCAGGAAATTCATCATGAAAAAATTCAGAAAATTTCTCCACAATAGGCATGTCATCAATGATTGTTGCTTCAATAGACTCGATAATCTGAGTAAGATATGCATGCTCATAGGGTAGTAATATCCACGCTTGAGATGATAATGATAAAAAAGATTCGTCCTCCTCATTGCACTTTTATAGAATCTGGGTTTGGTACATCATATGGAGAGTGATTTCCCTCCCATGTAAATTTATGTTGGCTCTATATAAGGAAATACTATTCATGCCAATAATTGCATCATATTCTACCAAAGGGAGTATGACGATATTCTTTAGTAAGATCAATCCACAAATCATGATAGGGGAGGATTTATATTCATGGGATGCAATCATTTTATCATTTTCCTTCTCACAGAAATCATTACATCCATAACATGTGTTGGTGTTGGGATTATCTACTAAACATTCATGATATAAAATAATAAGTAGCACCAGAATCAAATTGTACCATCCCTATTATGTAATGAATAAATATCATTCCTATCAGCACATCATATTTAGGGGTCACATCAGTGGTAGTGATGGAAAATTATCACCCTTTCTACCTAGGGGGGTGTTGGTTGCCTCCAAAAACCCTTGGATTAGGGAACTGGTTTGCAATGTGTGCAGGATCTTTGTAGTTGAAGAAATGACAAACGCATTCAGGGTTGGATTGAGCATTCCTCTCATTTGTCACAATCGCAGGTTTTCATTGTTGATATTCAATGGTCAGGTTCAATTGTCTTCAACACCAAAATCATTTCCTCACCCCCTTCATGCAATTTCCAGGGTGTTTCTTTCTGCACATTTGAAAAATGGGGTTCTAGATTTTATTAGAACCATTGTATTTATCCATTAGACCTCTAGAATTGAAGTCCACTATATGATTATTATCCCTATGACACCCCTAATATTCATAGATCTCCATTTCAAATTTGAGGTAACATCATAAAATTTATTCATAGCTCTTGAAGTCACAGATCAATAGGGATTTATGTAGGTTAGGTTTTATCCCACCAAAGAAGCATTAAACCTTGCATTTGGGGGTAAGAAAAAATACAATGGTATATCATAAATGACTTTTAACATTTTTCTCATATTATTTACTTATTTTTTTGTCATTATTTCTTGATGTCAAGGAAGTAACTTTCCATTTTTTTTGGAGGGTTTGAGGATAATATTTTTTGAAAAACATTTTCAAAAAATACTTCCTTCACAACACCTCGATATCTTCCTTGGGAATCATATATTTGAAAAATTTTCAACAATGATCAGATTTACTTTCCAAACAATAATCTTCTAGAAGTGCCTTCTCTTATTAAAAACATTGAATCATGTAGAATATCGTCTCAATGGTGTTGATCCATTGTTCGAAAATTGAGGGATTAAATGATCCATTAAAAGAAAGAGGCCTTTGTCTCATTCATATATCGATTGAAACTTGTTATTTTATAGGGGGTGATTGTTCCTATTTACCCATGTTTCTATTGAAAACATCAGTTATCAGAGAGAGTACTGTGGAAATGTTTGCAATTCATTCTCCCATAGTATTGGGCATCTCATTAGAGAAGTCATCACATTGATGCCTACATCGGTTGTTAGCCTAATTCCTCTTATTACCAACCATTGGAAGGAATAAAATGAACATTATGGGTAACAAAAAAAGGGTATTCTAAATAAAAAAATGATGACATATATATTACATATATTCCATTATGAATTTATAGCCTTCAACCTATGTTATCTTTTAACTACTTCCCTCCATCATATATTCTTAGGGGAATTTTTTATTGCTTAAATAATGGTTCATATGATGATTATGAATTTACCAAAGCATATCCCCTGGGAGTGTTGTAGCCAAGTGTGCTACAAGACCCATTTTCATGCACCTGTTCTTGTTCGAGTCTAAATCAAAATGGTGACTTGGAGTTCTACCCCTGGATACATATGTGCCAGATCCACCTCTACTTACTCGAATCCACTCATGGGTGTATTTTATCGATAATACCATTACTCAATGGTCACCAAATTTAGAGATGTTTTTATTATAATTTTTCTTATCCATAAGGCTTTCACAACTATTTTATAATCCTAATCCCAAAAATAACAAAACATATCTTCTGATACCAACTATAACAAACCTATT
Organism: Viscum album; assembly: GCA_963277665.1. Taxonomy (NCBI): domain Eukaryota; kingdom Viridiplantae; phylum Streptophyta; class Magnoliopsida; order Santalales; family Viscaceae; genus Viscum; species Viscum album. The sequence continues at coordinate 653,312,198 of OY728119.1, forward strand.
CTTTATTTCACACTTCATCATAATTTATTACATAAAATCATCACTAGATATAAGATAGAATATTTAGAGGTATAATGTCTTTAAAGATTATGGTCATTACATAACTACTTATAACATAAAACAAAACATCTTTATTGAAAACTTCATTTATATGACCACAACATTCATTTTTAGTTATAATTACATTGGATTGCATGAGAATATACATAAATAACAGGTGAGATATAAAGCCCAGTAAGGGAGTAAAGAAGGAATAACATGAATAATATAGTATTTTTTAGGAAATAGGCATATTAGTATAGAATAAGGGAGACATGAACATAAAGGCATGGTATATCATGATTATCAAAACAAGAATATCTGTAAAAAACATTTTACATGATATTAGCATGATCCAAGGATCATTGAACATGGAGCTTCAGTAAACCCTCATTACACTTGAATTATCATGAGGAAACACCCATTTCACTTGACGTCTCATGATATTAATCTTTACCCAATGCATTAGTGCACTATGAGGGTGCACCCTTCCTAATCATTTCATTTCATGCATAAGTGTGCCACATGGATCATATAATGTGGATTAATTAAATAACATCATTTATTACATGAAAAATGAAAATGAAATTAGTATATGAAACTCTATAATCAATAGGTAAGTGTTCATAAAGGTGAATACCCTTGATAGAGAAATGAGAATGATATTCACTACATCACATACACAATGATATTAGCTTGGAAAATCTTGGTGCAATTTCAGCAGCATAACTGCATGACATAAGAATTCGTAAAAATGGTTGATGCAAGTGAAATGGGTGTATAATCATATGTACATGAAATGGAAATTAAGGGGGACATATGGTTAGATTTTGCAACATATTTCATGGAATTTATATTCATAATACAATGGAATTTCGTGAATGTAAATTAAAAGAGATAAATTTGTTACTAAATTTCGTCATGGTAAAGGTGTAAATATGAGGCATTAATGAGATAGAAAGAGCTGTCTCATCATTCACACATAAGGAGGGAAGCATTGGGGAGGTGAAAAATCATACTGATTCATTTTTAATTGAAAATGAAAAGTAATATCAACATAAATAAACATGGAAAAAAATGAGAGAGGAAGAAATACCTTACATGGAAGTGTTATCCCAAGGTCTTGGGGGGAGGCCTGAGAGAGGCTTCTTGGTAGAATTAGCTTCCTTGGGAGGATTCTAGAGAAATTATGGAAGTAGTTTGTGGGGATTTAATGTCTTTGAGCTATGAGGAAGTTGGAACATGGGTGGGTTTATAGTGGAAAAGAGAGAGAATTCATTATTATTAATGTTTTGGGAACCACACATTAAACTAATCCAAACACAAACCATATCATGGTTTATGGACATTTTTATTTCCTAAGGGGAGTGTAAAATATTATTTTAAAAGTACAATGGTAGAACTTATTAAAATATTATTCTTGGTTATGTGGAGGTGAGTAATACTCTCAAGGAAATAAATTTAAAAGGATAAAATGTTTTATATGTTTTGGAGGGTCCACTATGGCACCATAAAATTTACAAAACTAATATAGAAGCATATTATATTAATGTTAAGAAAAATATCCTAAGAAAAACCCATTTATATTATTTTATTAAATCATTTTTGGGTCATTATGATGTCATAAAACACCATGTATATTTAAATGATACTTAATTTTTATCCAAAAATTTGACTATCTCAGAAAACGATTAAAAATTCACCATTGGATAATTATGTTTTCCTGATTCCAAAAATAATATCCATTTTATCTAAAATATTTTCAAAATATCTGAATTTTTACTTTTAAAATAAAATCCATCATTTATTGAAAGTTCCTGGGTTTTGATAAAAACTACTTTCAAACCATAATAAAAAATACAATTGTATTCTTAAAAATTATACGATAATTTATATTTAAAATGTAATTTATTTATAATATTGTTGTTAAAATATTATTTAAAAAAATCCATTAATTCAGAAAACTATATTTCTTAATTAAATATGAACTAAAAATACTACTTGTGGTTTAAAACCATTTACAACGTAACAATAATAAAATTAATGTATATTATTTAATATATATATATAAATAATTCACATAATAATACTGCTAAGGTATTTTTACATAACCCCTTATAACACCCACATAAGACCTAAGCGTACGGTGTGTGATGGTGAGAGACTCTGGGGGTGTCTTGGATTACATCTCTTGGGTGGTAATCTCTATCAAATTCCAATTATCTTATAAGAGGTTCTATATGAGCTTAACACTTTAAAGATTGTCGTGGACTTGGTCATGTGAAAATACCAATGAGGCCAACTCCTTTCCGAGCTCCAAAAAATTAGCTTCATAAAATGAAATTCTACAGGATGAGTCCATAACATCCTTTGCCCGAGTAGATTGTATTTTTTAAGGACATGTATTTATACTAATCTTGTGATCACTATTCAATAGATATATTCCAAATGGTAACAATTTATAATTGTATTTTGAAATCTAAAATAAAAAAACCAAATAATTTCATATGTTATGTATAACCATTTAACATAATATGACATTTAAATAGATCGAGAGAACTTTTCATTAATAAATTTTTGGTTCATTACATGATCAGTATGACAGTCGGATGCCAAACCATATTATTTGATGTCTTTAAAAGTTGTATACTATTTTTTGGAGTACAAAAATTCTATATGGATCTGTTTTTGTTGTAAATGCATCCATACGATGTCATGATCAACATAAAATGGTTGTATTTAGTGTGTTGTTTTTTAAATTCATCTAGAGGAGAGTTGTGTTTTCAAATGTGGACAGTCATTGGGTGGTTTTCAAGGGACAGCTGAGTTTCTACGATGGAAGTCGGTATATGGGGTCCCTTTTTCACATGATGAAAGATCTATCAGAATAATCCATGGATGCTAAAATAGTAGAAGTTCCTTGTTTCATTGGGGAGCTTTTAAATGTTTTCATTTATGTTATTGTGATCCTACCGCAACGACATGATGTTGTGTTCGGGATAAACATGTAGCTAGCAGCTTCAATGATTTCAATGGATCCTTATCAGATGAGTCATTTCGAGCTATGTGATATTAGGATCGGTTAGATAATCTGATGATAAAGGGTTTTGTCTTGACCATTATGTCGCTTTGGGGTTTCCCAATGTTGTCTGAAGTGAAGCCACATGGTTTTCTAACATTTTGTTGAGACTATACGAGGTTGAATCATTTGTTAATCAAGAACTAGTCCCCTATTCTAAGTATATGAAATATTTTATAATAGCTAAGAAGGGTATGTTGGTTTTCGAAGATCGATATGTGGTCTGGATATCACAGGTTGAGGGTGATGGATTGTGATATCTTGAAGAATTCCTTCATATGCAGGTTTGGGATCTTCAATTTTCTATTTATGCCATTCAATGTTATGAACACACTAGAGGTGTTCATAGGGATTATGAACTCCATGTTACCAAAGTTCTTTTGTTGATTCATCATCAAATTAATCGATGATATCATAATATACAAAAAATTAGATGAGGAGAATGATGACCATCTTATAATTGTCTTGTAGGTTCATTGACACCACATTCTCAATGGAATGTTATCCATGTGTATGTTTTTGAAATATCAGGTCAATTTCCCAAGTCATGTTTTGTCTTATTATGGTGTGGGATTAGAACCTTATAAAGTTGAAGCAATTTTTTATTTGGTTGAACTCAAGAACATAGAAGATTTTGTCCATTCCCTTATTCTTGTAGGATATTACGGATGGTTTTTTCCAATTTATCTAAATTTTAAGACATATTGATAGAATTTTCCATGAAGGATCATGTTTTTTTGTGGAGTGACCAATTTCATCCAGTGTTCGGTTACATATGAGAAATATATTTAGTGCTCTATTGATTTGGTTTCCTGAGGAAGGAGGGATTTTTGAAGAGTTTTGTGATGGTTCTTGTATTGGTTTTTGATGCATTTTGATGGATCATTGAGAAGTGATGTCTTATGGGTCTGGGTATTTACATCTTTTTGAGAGTAAATATACATTCCATGACCTAGAGTTAGCAGTCATTTTTATTTTTTTTAATGTTTTTGATGAATTACCTCATTGGGGAGAATTCTTTGCTCTTCACATATCATAAGGTCTTATGGTATATCATTTCATAGTGAGAAATGAATCAAAAATGGAATTGGTGGATGTTGAATCTTCAATACTATAATTCTGAGATCTCATATATCTTCATAAAGGTAAATTTGGTGGCCAGTTCTTTGAGTTTAAATATGTAAAAGGTTTTTGTTCAAGAGACAATATATTTTTGGAGAGTGATTGGGTAGTTGGATGCCTTTCACCTGGATGAAAGGATGGATTGTTGGGATGTTGGTTTGATTCAAATTACAGAACATTATTCTCTAAAGTAGTAGGTGGAGGAGTCTTCTTTAGGTGACTCTGAGAAGAGGTGATGTATGGTCGTGTGGGCCATGATGATGCTCTGGGTGGATGGTCAGAGGATAGTCAAAAACAGATTTATATGTATGGAAGGATACCTGTTCGGGTGTAAATGAACAAGTTAGTTCTTCATGACTATCATATCTCAATGTTTGTGGTACACCACTGATTTTAGAAAATATACCGTGTCCTGAGTATACATTTTTTATGTCTTGGGATGAAATGGGAAGTGGTAGAGTTTCTGGCATGGAGTCTGGTTTTCCTATAGATATAGGTAAAACACCATGTTCCCTGTAGTTTTTTGAAAACCTGCTTGTTCTTAAGTGTAAATGGGTAAATGGGAAGACATCTAGATATATTTTATCATAATATTTCCCACAACATAGGGAGTTATTGATTATATATAAGTGATTGTGGATAGATTAATGAAATCATCTAACTTCATGGTGATCAAGGATTTAGGCTCCTTGGATGCCTTGGTTTAGAAGTATATTGACGAGTTAATGTGTCTATAGGAAGTTACAACGTCCATTTTATCAGAACAATACATATGATTTACCTCATGAGTATGTGGGAAGTACAACCTACCTTTGGAACTCAGTTACACCTCAACACTTCTTTCACCACATAGACAGTCAGGTAGACAAAACCAACTATACAGATGATATGGGATATACTATGAGAACGAGTTTTGAAATTTTATGGTTTTAGAATTACACATTACTCTATTAGAGTTTTCCTAAAATAATATATATCCCTATATAATTATCATGTCTCCATTTGAGGATTTTTATGGAGAAAATTTCCTTCCATGTTGTTCTAGTCAAAAATTGGGGAGACAACTATTCTTCATCCTGATGTGGTTCAGAGCACGATGGATAATGGTCGACTTGTTTGTGAGCTGATGAAAGTAGTAAAGGATATATAAAAGTCTTAGGCAGAATCCAAATGTAGGCCCTTGTAATTTTATGTGAAGGACCACATGTACATCATGATATCCCCTTGACGAGGTTAGCAGAGGTTTGGATGGGGGATTAAGCTTTATCCTAGGTTCGTTGGACCCAATGAGGTTTTATAGAGAGTTGATGAAGTGACATGTTATTTGGAATTTCCACCATGGTTATAGAGCATCCATGGAGTCTTTCACATCTCTCATCTTCATTGGTATCATCATTATGAAACCCATTTTATTGACTGTGGTGAGTTGGATATCAATGATGAAACAATGTTTTGGAGTGGCCAATAATGATCCAGGATCGTCGAGATATGGTGTTGTGTGGGAAGAACATACCTTTTGATTATGTGTTGTGGAGGAATGTTTTCCAAGATCAGATTACTTGGGAGCATTAGATTCATATGTGTTCCCAGTACCTTGTATTGTTTTATGTTTTATGTTTCTTCTTTTTCATTTTTAATGTGATGTTAAATCATTTTTGACTTTGAGTTGGGCTATTTTCCTTTCATCTGTGGTGTGTTGTGTGATGTGTGAAAAAATATTATTTACATATAAAAAATGGAGTACCAAATTCATAATTGAGAAAACTATACTGTGATGAAATTAAACCCATGTGGGCCAATCTATTCCTCCCAAAGAAGATAGTTCCTTAATATAGAGGACATAAATCCAGGATTCATGTGATCGAGATAGCATGGTTGTGCTTGTGTGGTCTACATTGTGGTTGTCTGGGATGATGTGATGAGAATTGTTGGATAAAAAATGTCAGAGGAGGTGTTCATTGGGGCAGAGTTTTCCACTATATCATTCAAAAAACAAATGGTTTTTTATTTTTGAAAATTGGATTTTTAGAAGTGTTTCTTGTAAAACGAGATCCTTGAGAGGTATCTTTAGGGATGGATTCTTAGAATCATCCTCTCTTTTATTATATGTTGGTTTTCAATTCTCCAGGATGAGAATTATTTGATAGGTATCTAATGTAATGTTCTGAATCTATTTGGTCCAATATGTTGTCTGGAATTTGGTGATTGAGATGTTCTGGGGGTCAAGGTGACTCATTTCCAAACAATTAAAAAGTTTCATTTTTTCATATTTTTAACAAAATATGAACCCAATAGTTTCTGATTCCAATAGTCCCTCCATGATGGTAGCTCACCCTAGCAGTGTCACTAAAGTTTATTCTCACCCTGGTGGTCACTCATTAGCTATGGCTCTCTAGCGGTCGTTCTCCTAACAATGCCTCGATAAGCAGTACCTTGTGCCTGGAAGTAGGCCTTTTGGGGGTGTCTCACAAGACAGTGTCTCACTGCAGATGGAATTCATTTAATCATATGGTTCCTTTTCATGCGGTTTCTCTCCCAATGGTGTCTTACAAACAATGGTAAACATTTCATGTGATAGTTCCTCATTCGTTTGTTCTTCTTATAACGGGGTCTTATGAGTAGTTCCTTCTAGAGTGGTTTCTCATCTAATGGTGAATCATGTATAGTGATTCCTTCATTTTCCATTATTCCCTTTTGATGTATTAATTGACATAAAATAAATTTATTGCCTTAGTTGAAAATAATTGAGACAGATTCAATGATAATAAATCATATCTTTATGTCACTATTAATGAAGAGGATGTCTGTTGGTCAAAACACATAATCCTGACTTGATCCTCCATTAATGAAAAATTAAATGTGTATCTAATCTCATAAATCATTTTAGGTCTTTGAAAATCTAAGACACCATTCCCCATTTCAATTTCATATTTTTCCACTTTGTTTGATATTCCCCAAAACCTTCTTCCCATAGGTGTCGAGCATTTAGGCTAAAACATTTGGTTCATGTTTCCAAATATTATTTTGTAGTGCATGCGGACCCTAGATTCATTGTAACCAACAAGTACTGATTTCCTTTCCTTCTAGGTAGTTTTTTTATTCATTCTTAATTTATTATAAAGTTGGGTGGGTGTATAAAATTGTCACTTGTAAATATTGTTGAATTTTAATTAATAATGATAATTCATGAAGTTTTGGATCAATATGTGTGGGCTAGGAAAAGTTAAATATGTTCTTTATATGTTTTTCCAGTAGTGATATTGTTATTATTTATGGCCCAATTACCACCAAAAATTGTGGATGTTAGGGGTATTTGTTTCCGCAAATAATATTCTGGGGAATATTGTATGTTTTTCTACTTAATTATTAGATGTGAAAATTTTAACCACATATATTCAGATAATAAATAGATACCCCATGATTATACATTTCTATGATAACCCCTATATTTACAAATGGAAATAAAAATGAGGTATGCCTTTTCAAATACAAGTATATTTTTACATGATTCATTAGGTAATGTGGTAGTGGTATTGGTTGTTAATAGGCGGTTGGTTCTATGGATATGTTAGTCTGGGCATGTTATACATTTGTAGCACAGTTGCAAAACTAGTTGTTCTTAAATACAATGTGGTTGTTAGTTGGTGGGGGTGTTGGTATGATGTATTGGTAGGAATTAATTATAAGATATATGTTGGTTATTGTTATGGGTGATTCACCATTGAAAACATATAAAAAGATTCAACATGTATCAAGAGATTGATATATTATATGCCATGAATGGGTGTTAAATGGGGAAGAAATGTGACACTTCCTGAAATATTAATATAGATTTTTTCCAGATGTATTGAATTTAAAATATTTTTCTTTTTGTGTGTTGTTATTATTAGTTTCCCATGCAGTTATGAAATTTATAAAAAATTGTTTAATAAAGAATATAAGTGGTTAAATAAATTTTGGCGGGGAATTTGAAATGGGTTATGTTTATTGATAGGCGGTGTTGTGTATTTAGAGTTAACTAAAAATGTGGAAGTGTTGTGAGTCGGTTCTTCATTTGATAACCTATAAGATGGGATTGAGTGTTTAGAATCACATATATGTATATATACTTTTATTATTTTCCTTGTGATTTCTATACTCACCCCATCCTAGTTGAGCACTATGTACTGCACACCCCCATTATCTTGGAATAGGGTGTCGTTAAAAAAACCCAGTGGGAGGATGGATATCAAGACACCAACATTTCTCTGCTCTCTATTCCACGAAATGAAGGATAATGTTTCATCGGAATGGATGTTGTAATATGTTATATCCTAGGTGTTTTCAGGAGATGTGATTTGATTCCCAGGATTCATCAAAATGAGTTGAGAAATGCTTTCACTGGTGTCTTTAGGACGATAAGTGATGTGTTATGAGCCCCAAGTGTGTCAAGTTAGGATGTTCTGTGATGACTAGGTGTTTTTGGGTAGGATTTGTCGTAAGGCATAGGTTTGGGAAGGTGGGATGTGATGTGGTAGATTCTTAAGTGGTGGGAGAACATAGACATTTTCTGTTTTTGGGTGAGAGAAGGTATTCAGTGGGAATGTGGGGTGGGGTTGCCTATCCTCAATGTATTTTATAATATATTTCAGGAATTTCAATATATGGTGAGCCAGACATGGTGAGGATAGGTTTAGGTTAGTTTTATTCATTATGTTTTGTTACTTCTTCTGTTTTACAAAAGGTGAATTATTATGGCCGCATAACATGTGCACGAGAGGACTTTTGTTTTTCCAACTGACTATACCCATATTATCACCCAATGTATATAAAATAATATCGGGTTTATAAGATGTTTTCATGGATCGTGTTGGACATTAAAATATCTGATATTGATAGTTGTTTTAAAGCTTATTAGCTTTACTTTTTGGTATTTTGATTAGATACTTTTGTATTTGTAAAAGTTATATTTTACACTTGAATATGTGATTTTTGGGGATTTCATTCTCGTATTTCAAAGACTTTAATTGATTATAATCCATCATATCCCCTAACATTGATTCCTAAAAATGGTTATGTCCTCCCTTATTGTAATATTTTTACACCCTTACTTCTATTCCCCAACTCGGGGCCTACTGGAAGTCGGACTCAAGGGTCATTATATCCATTTCTTCATTTCCTACCCCTGAGAGGTGTCTATGGAGGGAGGGTCATAAAAGTATAACCCTTTGGTCTTCCATGTCCATATTATTCCTAATATGATGGGTGTCACTCATTATCACCAATGAAAAGGAAAAACTAATTTTGGTTTGGATGTTGACTTAGTGGAGACATTATATTGATTCTAGGAAGTTTAATTTATCAATTATAAGGCACTATTTTCCAATTAATTTTTTATATTTAAATCTCAAGAGGAATTTTGGGATTTAATTCATCTATTTTATGAATTGTTACTGATATGAAACTTATTTTATAAATGAAATAAATAGTTTTAAAAAATAAATACCAGATTATGCAGTGAAGTTAAAGAAATGAAAAACCCTACTTTTGTTTTATTTGACCATAATTATTTATATCCAATGATATTTACAAAGATATTAAACATCATGAAAATTGATAATATATCTATTGAATAGTGACCATTCTGATTAGTGTATTTTAATCCTAATGATAAATCCAATTAAAAAAGGAAAAATAAGTGACTTCCTCAACTAATTGGAACAAATTCTATGAAACTATTTTTTGAGATATTTCTAGGGAAATTGAATCACTTGGATTTGAACATGACCATGAACATGATTAGAGTAAACAACTAAGGCATGAGTGGAACTATTTATGGGATAAATTTATGATTATTAATATCACGACCAAAACCACATTCATCGGTCCACCCCATAAATGTTTCACCATCAAACACAATAGCCTTAGGGAATACATTTTTGTAATAAGGGGATTTGTATCCTGAACCCAATTGTACAATGTTATATACTAATATTATGATAAAATAACTATTAAATTTAACCTTTATAAATATGAAATTATGAATTAAAAAATTAAGAATCTAAACATTAGATTCTTATATGATGAGATTTTTGGTATATTTGGGAAATATATATTCACAATAAAGGAATCATTTTTTATATTATAAAAATATTAAAAATAAATTTCATTATAATAATATAATCCTATTATAAAAAATTATTTAAATACAACTCATAATATCATTTTTTGAGGTATAATTTAATATTAAAATTGTTAAAAGATAGTTATCAATGTAATGAATTATTAGCTCTAAGGAATAACAACTTTGATTTAAAAGTTTCAATAATAATATGTAAATATTGTTTTATAAAATAATTAATTTTTTTGAACTCTACATGTTAATGTTATCCGACCACGAATTTTTCAAAATTTTCAAGGAAAATCACATTTTTCAGTGAATAGTGAATACAGTCTAAATATAGTGTATGTACTATTCCATCATAAAATATAAAATTTTTATTTGTAAATATTATTAAGATCATACAATAAAATAAATATGTTTCCCATTTAAAATAAATGTTTAAGTAATTTAATTATTTTTATTATTGTTTAATTAATCTGTTGAAACCTATATTAAATTTTATGGTTTTAAGATAATTTCATTATGAATATGACTCACTTCTAGATCAAAAAGGGTATTATTTTATGTTGTTCCATTCTAGAACATATTATATATATAAAACCACTCTATATTTATAGATAACAAGGTAAAAAATGGAATTATTAGTGGTTTTTATAATGTTATCATTTATATTCCAAAACCTATGATTTTGTTTTAATAAATCATTCTAGATTATTTTTCTATATATACTCACACATCCTCCCTCTTATCATAACAAAAACAACATTTATCATGAATCAACTGTCTGTATACCTCTCTAAATCTCTATTCTTCTGTTCTTGAGCTATTACAATACTTCTCTCATACTTTTGAAGTTCCCTCTAGTGGAAAGGGATCCTAACCTTTTTATTCTGGAACATTATTTGAATTATTGCATTGGATATACAGTTATTCATGTTATTATAGAATTTTACAATGACCTGTTACTTTCCTTATTTTTCCATATAAGGTGAGACCCCATTTTAATCACATTAAACCAATACATGAATTTTTATGTACAACCATTTTGTTGTCAAAATTATCCTTTTATTTACCATTATAATCATTTAATTTATTGAATAACAATAATGATTACCAAATTATTGTATTTAACTAGATGTATAAATCTATAATTGGTTGGGGGATTAAATTTACATTACCCATAATCCTTAATCATGGTATTAAAAGTGATGACATGGGTTCTAATATTTTATAATCTATTTCTCACACTAACACACGTACATGATACTAATGTGACTGGAGGGACAAAATTATATTTCCCACTAATGCATTGTGTAATGTTTTTATCTCATGAGATATAATGTATAGTGAATATGTGATAATGCTAAGGACAATATGTTTTCATTTCTTAGTGTTAAGAATTGACTTAGTTATACGATGTCATGTTTTATATTATTACCACATTAAATGATTACCTATATTTTATTAACTTATTAAATTCTTAAATGTTGTTGTTTATTATTCACATTCATTAATTCCAACATGATATGCCTCTTGACAAAAATGTATTACTTTCATACTGAAATAAATTGTTTATATCCTTACAAGGACTTATAACACACCACTTTATCATGAAAATCTCAGGTTATCTTGTACATGTTTGGATGATCAAGGGTATGTGATGGAATTTTATGGATTTTCTAAATAGTTTTATTATACCCATGTTTTTTGATAATTTCCTATATATATAATTTCCATAACAAAATATGTGTCACAATCTTCTCAGAATATATTTTCAATATCATTATGTAAGAATTCATGAATTAATGTTTATTAACGTAAAGGGGTTTGTTAGTTTTTATTGGATAAATATTTAGTTATTTTTGAGGTTTTTTATTAGAAAACATATTTGAATGAATTAAGAAAAATCCCTATCATCGGAAAACAACACTAAATTATGGTAATGTATAGTTTAAGTGGTTTACAAGTAACAAAATTCTTATCAGGATACTAAAATTTGATATCACTCAGGAACATTTTTTCTTTATTGTATTAACCCCAAATGGGAGAATTGAAATTTGAAAGTATTTTCACCTTCTTCATGATAAATAGACCTTAATACAAACCTAGCTTGACAATACATCATCAAATGCTTTAATAAATCACCGAGGTATTTATAAACCATAATTAAGGGAAATAAAATGCATAAAAAATTTAATTCTAGGAAATATACCATAGATAAATATTATCTAAACCTATAAATTAATAGGTTATAGAATGTATCTAATTTATGATTCATCCCATAAGAGATCATATTTTAAATTTATATATTTAATTGTTTCAATATTATTATACCGATGTCTATTTTTGTTAATGTAAATGATTAAAAAACAGTTGTGATTTCTAGTGTTATCATCCATTAATAAACATTATATTTTTTGGGGAATAAATATACATGGATTCTTTCATATCATAAAATATTAATTGAACTATTAAAACACCACTAAAAACATTGAATTTCAGTTATCTGTTAATATAGAAAATGGGAAAATAATTTCATCTAAAAAATATAAATAAACCCTATCAAAATATTCATGATGAAATTCCAAGTTGACCATTTGATAATAACATTTTTGGAATTCAATTAAATTAATTTTATAAGTGTACATACATGTATAATTAAAACATAAAATGAAAGGATTAGGAAATATCCCTATATATCAAAAATCACCCTTAGATTCTATACGGGTGCATGATAGATAATGAATCTAGTCTGTAATCATAGTCTCACGAATTGATATTACTACCTTATATGAAATCATATATAGATAAAATTATTTTTTAGAGGGAAACATCATCATTTATGTCATGCGTATTGAGAAGAAATAAATTTATGTGCTTCCTAAATAGTTTTATTTTTCATACTTCTTACCAAGAGGCTAAGTAATCAGTAGAACATGTACCTATATTGTAACACCATTAGATTTTAAAAATAGAATAAATTTATCGATATAATATGAGACTCACAAAACGATGAACTGAAAAAAATCACACCATGAACTTTTAAAATATATTAATTTTTAAAAATAAATTCAATCTCATCAGTAGCTTTCATTACATAGAAAACAATTTTTTTCAAGAGTTCAACATAACACCGAGTTAAAATAACATAACATATTATTAAAATATTATTATTTAATTTCATATTTATCATCTATCCATTAGAATAGGCAGTATAATTATGAATAAATAAATTATTAAAAAATATATATATATAAAGTATTCATTATTTATTTATTTATTATAGATAAAATTAAAACCATTTGAATGAAAAAAGGATCCCTGCAAAATGATATTCTTTCTAAACGTTTCTTTAGTGATTCATTTCCAATATAATTTAAACATAATTTTTTACAAATGTAGAAAAAAAATTAACAATGAAAATATATTTTTCATATAAAATTATATATTTTCTCCATGGGTTCATTTTTTTAATATATTAAAATAAATCCATTTTTCATGAATAACCAAAAATACATAATTATAATTAAAAAATAAATTTTTGTTTAAAATATTTAAGATTTTCAATAATATTAAGAAATGCTTTGAAATTGAAATTAGTAAAAATATATATATTAATCCATTTTTTTATTATAGTCATTTATATAATTTATTTAAATATAAACATATTATAAATGTTTGAATTTTTTTTAAATTTGGTAACATTCATTATCATCATGTCTATGAGATTAAATTCAATTTCAATTTCACACTTTTTTGAATTTAATTTATAAATATTTTTCAATATTTCGACCTACAATAATTTATATTATATAATTTTTCAACATTATTTTTTACCAAAATTAATAATGATCACATTAAAAAATAGATAACTCAATTTAGTTAGAAATGATATAATATAGGGTTAAACTAAGAGGGGAAGGGCTAAAAAGGTCCTACCAACTTGTTAAAACACAACTAGATTGAAATATTCCACCTTCTATAATATTAGTTTGATAATGGTCCATTTTTTCTTATTTTGAAATAAAAAAAATGAGTGTATAATTGAAACTTTTCAAAAAAAAAATTACAAGTGTGTCACTTACCTCTCGTATAAAAGTCCACCCTCACTCCTCTCTTCTTCAACCCTTAAGACCTAATTTGTTTATTCAATACAAACCAATACTACTAACCAATATCCCTCTAATTACCTTATGATAATTAAAGATTATATAAATTCATCTTGGGAAGGCATTAGTCAAAACCTGTGATGTTTAACTGAAGAAATGTAGATATTATTTGATGAGTGTTTTTATTTTATTTCTTTCACCAACACCATAAATTATTATTAATGTATGGTGATTTAACAACCAAATTTTCTATCATATAATGGGATATTGTTATAATAATTTAACGACCTAATATAGTGTCCACATCCATCAAATGGTGTTTAAATACATATTTATTGATATGTATGAATCAAGGTAAGGGACATCGTCTCGATTTCCTTTCATTGAGTGATAATTTGGTATTATACTCTTATACTCTTTTAAAGGGTTTATATATAACCCTGTTACAATGTTATATCGTGATTTTATTTATTATATTGGTATATTTAGTTTTTCATAATTTTATTTATGCATGGTGATTATGATTTCTATATTTCCAAAGTGATAAGGTCCTTTTAATTAAAAATAGCACTTTTAATGTTTTCCTTCCTACTCATTTTTTCCTCTAAATGTTTTTAAATTTATTTTATTAAAAAATTGGACATAAAATATTTATACATTACATTTTATGATCCTTTTTATATATTTTTAATGGTTTTCAAAAATTAATCTTTGTTCATTTATTATAGAATATTTTCAAAAACGATAAAATGAATTTATTATTCATTACATACATGGCGAAAACAACATTTCTGATGTCATTTCCCTATTTGTTTTGAATATTTCACTAGATTTCATTTATTCTACAATGTAAAAATTTATTTCTATTTTTTTGTAATTTGGTATTGAAAATGTGGTTTCTAAAGAAAATTGTATTTTTATTATAAATTGTTTTTCTTATCATTTAGAAAACATATTTCAGAAAGACATGCGATAATATAGATTTTCTCATTGTATAATAATTGAGAATTATATGAAATGGGTGAACATGATACGACTTATACAGAGGTATGAACACCATTATTTCTTATATGTGTTCCTAATATAGCTTAAATGATTGGTTAGGTCCCATTATAGCTCTTGAAAAATGAGGGAGACTAATATACCTTATAAAAATAGTGAGACCCAATATAACTTTCCAATATAACTCTCCAATATATAGGGTAATTATTATATTGGAATCATATAATATGTTTATTAAAAATAAAATATTTTTATGGGTTTTATGAATATTATTGTCTATATTACCAAGAAATTGTTTTTAATAGCTTTTTATGGGATTTAAGGAATATATTTGAGAAAAATGTGAGAGGTTTGTTCATGTAAAAATGTTTTATTTGATACATATAAATACAAGTGATGTAAAGTTAATTTTTTATTTTTTAGAGGACCATTGGTTTTTT
This sequence comes from Viscum album, assembly GCA_963277665.1. Taxonomy (NCBI): domain Eukaryota; kingdom Viridiplantae; phylum Streptophyta; class Magnoliopsida; order Santalales; family Viscaceae; genus Viscum; species Viscum album. The sequence continues at coordinate 653,328,092 of OY728119.1, forward strand.
AATTTTTTATGTTCTTTATGAATTGTTTTTATTTTCATGATACTTTTTAAAAAAAATTCCTAGGGTTTAATTTTATGTAAGGGAATCGAAGAAGTAATTTTACATTTTTTGGAGGTTTTTTTTGAAAATAAATCATATATTCATTTAATATTTTAAAATTATGGGGCTATAATTACTAAAAAAATTAGTCCACATTGTATTAAATTTTTTATTTATATTTGCGATGGAATAAGTTTCAACAAAATTAACCCTAAACATATCCTCATATATAAAATAATAATGTATTGACATAAAACTCAAGATTACATTATATTTAATGGAGGGTCTTTATAGATGATATGAGGAGATTATTTTGATAAAATTAAAGGTTTATATTATGTAAATAGAATTATCTTGAATATTTCTACCTTATTGATAAGTTTAAATGATATATACTTTTAGTATTATGAACATCCTTAATAAAAGATGATTTTTAATAATTTTTATATATATAAAAATTAGAATGATGTAGTGAGAAGGAAATTAGATGAATATATTCTTAGAAATTAGAATATTGAGATGTTTGGAAAATGACATTAAAAAATTGAGGCAGTGATTTCTCAGCTGACACAAGCAATAAATGGTATTGGTATCCATGATAGAGATGAACCTGATCAACCATGATGGAGAATTTATATAAGGGATCATGTCAGTATTTATCATACCCAATCATTCACCTATTCTTCAAAACATGAGGTTTTTATAGGTTTCATAAATTCCTTGAAAAAATCATCTATTATCAAGGGATGTTAAAAATTTCAAAATGTGACCATTTACTTTTATTATTTTGATGGTGATGTTGTTAGATAATTGTATTTTGATAAGAATACCAGTTAAGAAGATGATATTAATTCCTTAAATTGTTTAAATTTTAGAATAGTTGTCATGATACATATTTCCCAATGGTTTTTTTTCATAAGAGAGAGAAAATATTCTTATAATTGAAGTAGAAGGAAAAAGATTCAAGATCTACATATAATGAAAATTTAACAAGAACAGAATTGTATGTTGCAGATCTTATTCAGTGCCCTATTTTAAAAAAATCATTTTAAATAATTATGGAAACCAATTCATTGAAGAACCTTGGCCTCACAAGAATTTAAATGTTATTATAATTGTTTTCGTTGTACTAAGAAATTTTAGGTAGAGATTTCTGACACTTATGCTTCATGAGATAAAAAGACAAAGAAATAGTCAGAGTAAAATTAAATGGATAAGAAACCATATAATAAACCCTGAGTTATTCCCCAAACATTTTCCAACATTAGAGATATACAAAATGGGGAATGGATTATAGGATCAAGAAAGTGTTGACAGCATGGTAACTTTGGTCACAATGCTTGTCACTCTATTGAAAAGTGTCTTGAACTATCCAAAAATTTGATAACTGATATCTATTAAATATTTATATATATTAACTACAATTAGTACATACATTAAGATAACGTGTGTATTATTTCACTCCCCAAAAAATTCCTCAGGATAAGAATAAAAAATGTGCGAAAGTTTTACATACTAATTTTATAGTTGATGTTACTCCATCTTTTGACATACGGATAGATCTATGGATATTGTAATTTTTCTAATTTTTTTAATTACAATAAATTCTTAAAAACTCATATTTTTATGATTTATGTTATGAAAATAATTTGTGAGGCATTTACTAATTTTCTATAGAAATCTGATGTATACGAAATATAGTAAATAATTACATTAAATTTTAAATACTTTTTTTAGTATGATTGATAACCTTTAACAATAGTATATCAATAATTTCATTTTAATAAATGCAATGTATGATTATTAGACATTGTAATGAAATGGTTTTATTAAAGAACATTCTCAAAATGTTTAATTAAATGATTAATTTTTGTTCATGTATGTCTAAAATTTTTATGGGATCATTATATGACCTATATTTACATGGTTTAAATTAATGAAAACACACAGGTTAGGTGACAACATGTCACATCCATCTAGGCCAAAGGGAATGATCCCGTGGCTGAAGGAAGATAGTGTAATATCACATAACACCATCCAAAGTGATATCCTAGTCAATATGTCATTGTTATTTATTTTAAGGTTTGAATAAAGCATTAATGATGAATCAGATTTATTAATTTTTATGCCTATAGATAATATGATCTATTAAAATTCAATTTTAGTTCCCCAGGAATAAAAAAATTATTTTGGAAAACTTATTTCATGGATTGAGGGGAGACTTAAGAATTAATCAGAGATACAAACAAGGATGAAAATTATATTATTAAATTGAAAAATTATTATTCAGTATATTGGCTGATATTATTATCCTGTTAATGAATTCATCGCAATTACTATAAGGATATTAGGACTAAAATATTATCCTTCTACATTAATATATGATGAATTAGATAGTATTTTAAATCATTATTTATTTAGGGTTTTGATTCCCTTAACATTCCATTTATTATTCTTCTTCTTGTGATAAATGAACTAAATCAATGTCTATAATTTTGAAATTTTTTCTTCTATGTTATATCTTTACATTCCCCAAAAGTTCTTTTATATAGAAGGGAAACAATGTGTTATTATATATAAACCTTTTTAATCCTATTATATGTTAATTATAAGATTATTTTTTAAACATTTTTTAATGGTTTTATTAAAAATATATTTTCATGTTTTTAGTTTTTGTAATAGGATAAATATCATGTTGGAAGGATTCAATTTATTAAATTGGGGGGGGGGGATTAAGTGACACCATAAGACTTTTAAAATATAAATTGTGTTTTATAGCGTATAATTCATCAAAAACTAATAATAAAATATAATATAACACAATAATATTTTATGATATATTTATTTTCCAAAAACAATTTCATTGCTTTCAATGACTCTCATTACATGAAATACTATGTTTAAATTGCATAACACATAAAATCAAGTATTAAAAAAACAGAATTAATATTAATGTATTATTATTTAATGTGGTAGTTATCATATATCCATTATAATGGTAGTTTGGAATATGATTAACTATATGATGAAAATAAATTGTTTACATATTTTCATTTTTATGGATTGATTAGTGCTAAAATTCGACCCGTTAGAATAAAAGATAAAATTTCTCTAAAAAATTATTATTTATTTATAGTTTTATTACTCTTTTAAAAAATAATTTAAATTTATTTTTTACCACTTTTAGAAATTAATTTTAATAAATAAATTTCAATTTTTATATAATAATATGAAAATTAATCCAGGGTGGATTTGTGGTATTTTTCTTAAAACAGGCATCTTTCGATGAATAACAGAAAATATAGAATATTAGTTGAAAACATTATAATATAAAATTATTTATACTGATAGGATATAATTTAATTTTTTTAAAGGTAAATTATCTCAATTATTTATATTTTAGCAAAATGTAATTTTAAAAATTAATTTTATATTTATTTTATATTTATAAACATTGTAAAAGTCTGGCCATTTTTTCAATGAAAATCAACATTCTCATCATGTCAAGGGATTAATTTTAATTTAAAATTTCCTCTTATATAAATTTTATTTGAAAATTTTTATTAATTTTCTTTTATCATCATAATTTCTATTTTATAAATTCTTAATCTTATATGTTTACCAAAATCAATAGTAAATATAGTATAAATTAATTACCATGGTTTAGGTAAAAATGGATTTAATGGGGGTTAAAATAAAGTGACTAGGGATAAAATTATCAATACAACTTGTCTAACACAAATTTAATAGAAATAAATGCACCTTATATATTATATTATTCAGAGTAACACATTTTTTATGCGTTCGGTGTTACTATATTGGCCCCAGTTCCCCTAAGTCTGTGTGATACATTATTACATTCTTATTGATACAATGGGTGAATTACGGAAGGACCGATCAATTGATATGTAATGAAGTACCTGATTACCACATTATTCATATTTTAAAATTTTAATATAATATATAACAATGTATATAAAAAATTAATATTCTCAACATGTTTAAAATCCAATTTATATGATTGATCTTCATAACATGGGGAAGTAAATCAAAATTAGGCTAAGCTCAAATGGTCCATAAGGATTAAGAATAGAGGAATAATTCATGAATCATGAAAGAATAATGAATATTAAATATTAAATAACTAAACTCATAATTCATTTAATTAACTTTACTATATAACTAGATATTTTATTGTCAATATAGGATGGTAGATAACTAAAAGAAATATCATTTGATAAATAATTTGAGAATGAAATGCATCCAGATATAATATCATAGTAAAAATAACACGGAAAGTAGTAAAATAATTATTAATAACGGAAATTATTTATTACATAATTCCATGATCTAATGTATCATGAAACGTCTATTGGATGCACTTTTTCACAAGAATTTATAAATATTATATGTAGAATCCCATTTAATTTTGACAACTTAATTTGTCTCATGAGACTAAAAATTGCATCAAGGGGATTTATAATACCAAACCCATAAAGTCACTATAGTTTCAAATAATTCCTTCTACATTGGATATTATATTTAATATAATGAATCTACCTTGTCACTAAATATTTATATTGATTAAATGATAAAGACATATGAATACTTTATCTAGTAAATCATTTGATGTAAACATCATATGTAAAAAATTTAATATTGTATATGCATTAAGAATAAAAAATATTCAAGAATGTTTATATGAAATAGAAATTTAATGGAAATTGAAAATTGATAACAACAAATCAGTTTCTTCAAGATATTGTTATTAATGACATAAGCATATGATATTGTACATAAAAATTTACCACTTGGTAATTTTCATGTCAAATCCCATTTTATCAAGTGATTCAAACTGAAACATGAAATACCATGATCTATGAATTTCTCATTATATTACATGTAAAGGGGGTATTGTATAAAACCAATATAAGTGAATTTGTTCATAATAATTAATAAGTCTGAATGGAATTTAAATTGATTCAGAATTCCTTACATAACACTTACTTTTGGTTAAATGTGTGTCAACATCATCTATAGTTGTTTAATATTTTATATATAATTATTCTGAATAATATTAAAATTTATAATATCATAAATAATCCTTTTATAACATCTTATCACCCATTCAGTAATAATTATTTACTATAATCCTTATTTTAGGTGTTAATTGCCTTATTTTATCATATATTTGTCTTTCTAAATGATATATTTCTTTCACATATCATATAGATTTGTCATATGAAGAAAAATAACCATTAAATAATTATAATATTTTTGAATCCATTATAAATTTAAAAAAATCATGAATTATTTTTATGAAAAATAATGTGGGTTACAGTAATAGAGATTATGAGTTTTACAAATGCACAAGTAACGTTTCCATTTTCCTGTGATTATTATAAAAAGTGGGTAAGTAATACATAATCATTCTATAATTTTAATGATATAATATAAATAATATGATATATTTATTTATATATATATCATTCATGTGTTTTAGTGACTAAAAGCGGAGTCACATCACTCTGTGAAGGTGGTAGTCCATAAGTACACGAACCATGTTCTAATCTTTAAGTGAGTGAAAAGCTATGAAATAGAAAGAAAAATTAATAGAACATAATTATAAATATAAAATTAATATCATTAATATTCCATGTATGTAACAAATATTCATTTAATTTAACATTATTAAATTCATGTGAAGATTCGGTGAAAGACCAATCAAATTTCTTTGTGAGGCTGTATTCTATCGTTCACACGAGTGTTGTTATCATATCTCATACACAATGTATGGTAACAATATATATATGATATAATTACTCTATTATTATAAATATTTTATAAATACCATGTATATACATAATACCCAACATCATAACCAACCATAAATGGTGTAAATTAAAAACAAAAGACATAGATTCATGAGGTGGTTGTCCCCCATACACACAGATAATTATTTCATAACCATTTTATTTGAAGTGAATATTGTTGTAGGTCATTCCCTTTTTATACCAATATCCTCATATATTATAGACACAATGGTCATTATATCATAATGTGTTAATAAAAATTTTATTATGTGGATAAGGAAATAAAATAAACTAATTGAAGAAAATTGTCTTTCCCTATGATATCTTCCATAGATTTCAATTAAAGGCTTTATAGGATCGATTTCAACAAAACATTAATATTATAGACTGAGGGGAGGTCATATTATATTAGAATATTTGTGGTTTTTTCTAATAGAATTTGTTTTGATTATGTGAATAATGGAGGATATGAGGTGTCCATGTATAATTGATACAAAGGGAACATTTTTTATTTTTGAAAATAAGTGAGTTCCCCCATTTTTTTCATATTCCACATGGGTCCAAAATGGATGATTATAAACAATTAATGGATTAATGTTCCATCTATGTAAAACCCATAGTTTTTATAATGTTTTATACTTTATTTATTTCCATACATTTTTATTTTTACCCCTTGTAAACCCATTTTCAGTTAACTATGGTAATTAATTTATTGAATTCTAACTATTAATTTTATTCAAAATATTATTTGGAATGATTAGACATGAAAAATTATTATTGGTATTAAAAATTTAGAATTATTTTCTCCAAATTAAATTCATCATGGTAGGAGATTTTAATTTAAAATTAATCTCATAGATGAGACGGGAAAGGGGTTTTTTAAAGTTTAACAAGTTCCAATGTTTACAAAGTGTCGATATCACTATTCAATATAAAAATGATTTTAATTCCCTAAATTGGATTAATTTTTATAAATTTAAACAAATTTTACATGAACATAAATTAAATATATAATTTTTCCATATAAATAGTTCCAATTAAAATGAAGTTTTAAATTAAATTTGAGTATTTTTTCAAAATTAATCAAAAACTAAAAATACTTTGAAAAATCCATGAAATTATCAGTACAATAATTTTTAGAATTAATAATTTAAAAAGAAATTTTATTTTTCAAAATATTTTTTCTTAAAGTTATAAATATAAATTTTAAATTTAGTATGCAATGTGTGATTAATCTGTCTTTTAGAAGAAAAATGTTTTTCAGAAAATAATTATTTCCCGTTGAAATGATTCATATTTTATTAAAAATAAATTGATAGATAATAATAAAAAATCAACTATATATTTTCATATTTTACTTAATCCTATTCAATCGCTTCATTCCCATAATTTAGTGAAAAATATTATATTAAATAATAATAATAGTACATTATTGTTCGGTAAAAATCAGTGTTGTGCTAAATGAAAGATATCAAAAAATGAAAGTTATTCTCTATAAAATATATTATGTTGTATTGTCTTGTTATTTTGTTCCATAAAAAATCATCCACAATATTTCCTGGGTAGTACCTTTTAAAGAGATCATGGTTGTTAAACTTCCATGTATCCTCTACTTCGCATGTCGCTTCCTCCATTTTTTATTTATTTAATGTATCTTTATAAGTTGATTTGTTATATTTCCCAGAACATTATATATATTATCAAGAATCATGATGATTTATAAGTAGTAAGATAAATAATGTTCTGTCTTTATTTCATTTTAGATGATAACATTTTCTGGTTTTGGTATGTACTTTCTTATCAATTATATGTTGAACACATCATGAACATTTAAGAAATCTAGAATAATTTACAAATAATGAGAATAAAATCTATTACTTTTAATAATTTAAAAGTGTCGCATTTACATAGGGATCATTTTCATTTCTTTCTGAACCTTATAACACCCTTCCTTGGAGAGAGTTTTATATAAAATCGATCTCCCACATGAAATTCCAAATCCATCCTCTAATTATCTCAATAAATATTTTTCCTAAATTGGGATTCATTAATGTAAACCGGAATAAACTTTACCTTTTTTTTCTCCACAAATTTTTATGGTAATAAAATATTTCATTCATAGCCTTCATATTAACATGTTGTACTGGGAAATATCTTTCTATATAATGATTATTATAATTCCATTTAAATACATGAATGTAAACTATTATTATAGGAAAACACTACCAATGTAACATATTTATCTAAAATACCATGAATTTCATTTGATCATGAACCCAAAAAGTCACCCATTATATTAAAAGTCCTTTTAGTCTATCAATAAATTTTATGATTGTACGAGGTGCTCATGTAAGGCTCATTATCAAGAGCACTCTGAATGCTATTCAATAATTTTTTCATAAAATGGGGATCTCAATCTAGAATAATAGAATTATTCCACTATGATGTCCTAAAACTACATTATTATAGATCATTTTTTTCTCTCAAGGGTAAATTATCTCTTATTGAAAATATATGAGAATTGTATTTTAAGAGATCAATGATAAACCATATTCCATCATTCTTTTAAGGAGTAATTGGTAGTCTTATAAAAAATTATATAGTAATTCCAACCCATTTCCAAACAAGAATATGAATAATTTTAATGACCCGTCATGGATTATATCTCAAAACATTCACTTTTTGAAACACCAGACATCGAGGCTAAAAATCAGTAATTTCTCGCTTCATGTTATCCAATAATTTGTTTTCCTCAAATCCCTTTATATCAATTTTTATTATAGGGTGTATAGATAAATTTGATATATTATAATTATCCAATAATTATGTTTTTAAATAATGAATAGATTTAAAAAATAATATCATTCAAAATATCATAACACTATCTTCACAAACAAGTTTTTTTAATTTCCAATCAATCATAGCTTTAATTTGTTTCACAATTTTCTCATTATCAGATTGATAAATTTTTATCTTTTCATATAAATAATGTTTTTCAATAATTTTAAACATGAGTGATGTATCTTTTTAATTAATGATTTCCCTATCTATAAAAACAAGATACATGAACATATAGACCATCTCAATCCTGATTTAGGTAATAAATCTATGTTATTTACGACTCAATACATCTGACCCCATATTTTATTTCCTTGGGTTATACTGTGTTGAGAATTCAAAATCCATGAGTAGCTCGAGCCATAAAAATTATCTTATATTATGTTCTATCTATGTATATATATATATTTGGCATTTGGGATCTATGTATATCTCATATAATTTACCATAGAGATAATGTCAACATATATTCATCAAAATATTAAACCTTCCAATTAATGATAATTGGTTTGACAGTTCTATTCAGGAGTCTTCAATTTCATTGATACATATGAAAAAAAATTATCACACTTCATTAAAACATATCCAAGTTCCTTATTAAATTAATTTCTATATATAATAAACCCAAAACATAAATATGGTACAAATAAAATTAGATAATTGATTAATATCTACTTTAATTGACCTTCAAACTCATTAAATCTCATTTTCTAGACATAAATAAGCCATTTTATTGTAATCTTTGTCAACATGTAAATTAAATATCGAAAAATTCAAATCAAATCACTCATATTGACCTACCAAACAAATGAAACTAAATACCTATTTATGTTCATTTTTGTAGGATATTCTCAATGTGGATTCATCATTGTAGGATCAACTGAGAATCCATACTCAATATAATATGAAATATATAATAATATTATTTTTTCAAAAAATAAAATACTGAACATACTAAATAACTCTTTCATTCTATGATACTCATGAGTAATGTTTATTTTTTTTGTCAACCACATTGATTTTAAAATACACCAAATACCAACAATTAAGACCCCCAAAAATCACCATGATATTTTTAGAATACTCTATTCATTTGATTGATAAATATATAGTGTGAATTATTCAATCCAATTAAAATGATTGAGATCTTCTAATGTCCATAACTCATTTGAAATTATCTCATCATAATACCTTCCTTATTTTCGTGTAATTGAAGGTGACTAGAAAACATTTCGATCATTGAAAATTATTTGTCTTGTGATTTTGATCCAAGAAAGAACCAAGAAGAGGTATATTATAAATTATATTTATCTTAATAGAATTGATTTCCCTATATTATATTCATAGACTCCTTTATCCATATTTATTCACAATAAATAGAACATGGGATTCTCATGGTGAATCACTATGGTGAAGAAATCCATTATAACATAAAATATCTAGCTGATTATTAAACTCCACTAATTGTATATTGGTAACTCAATGGGGAGTCTTTTATATTTTTCATGTACTATAGATTAAATAAATAGAAAAATACATTAACCATTGGGTGATGTCGAGTTAATTCCATCTGAAATATATCAGTGCAGTCCTATACAATAGTAACATACTATGTTTTAATATTGCATTATCCAAACCTAGAAAATGGTTAAACTTATTCTATATGAATCTAACTTATTATAGATTCTATGGTAATATATATATATATATGAATCAGTTTACCAATTCACTTCTCTAAATATATGGAATTAATTTTCTTTCTCATAAATCATAATTTTTTTCTTCATACAAACAAACATTTTTCACTATATAATGATAGTTATGACATATAATATATGATCTAAAAATCAACTATAATTAATATGAAATGGTTGGTAAATAAAATAGATTTTTGTTACTTAATGGGGAATAAATAACATATCTATTTTATGATGAGACTTACTTTATGATATTTAATTGAAATCTACCTTCGTAAAATAATAGGGAAATGTCTTCTTCTCATTGGAATTATTTTTGATATAAAAGAGTGTTAAGATCTAGAATAATACAAAATATTATCAAAATGTGATGATAGGATTCAAGTACAAACCAACACATCATTGTGGACCTCCACCTCAGCTGTAGTGGTCACATAAGCTTGTCCTTTATCCCATGGCCTCTTGTATGGTGGATTCCCTTAACAAATGTGAAGATGGTATGAATAATTCCCAATTTAATTAGTTCTTAAGAACATGATATCGTGGATTTTTTTCTTCCATAATAATTCTTGTTCTAGATTCCCCTTATTCCTGCACATGTGACACACTATCACCTAATTCAATCACTTCCCATAATTTTTCATGCTGCACATTTCACATTATTGAAATTTTCCGATCCACCTCTTATTCATTGATGCCTTCCATTTCGATTTTTGTTTAGATGATATACTCTTCTCTTGAAATAATATGAATATATTTATTTTATTAAATTAAGTCCCCCTTGTGATAAAATATAATACTAATTCAAGATATTATGAAAATGATTGGGAGACTAGAACCCTTCAAAGGAATGTCATAATTTATTCCAAATAAATGTCCTATAATGAACTATAGTTTGTATATATAGTACATATTATACATTTATAACCTCATAATGTTGGCTTAAATCTCCATGAAATTTTCCAATCCAATTTTTTTTAAGTTATATAACATTATCTTAATTTCAATATATTCTGGACGTGAAAAAATATTTATATATGAATGTATCTTTAAAATTTAACTAGTTAATAAGTTATATTTACTCTTAATACCTAGTATTTTCTATCAATAACCACCATTGAACAACATCTCATTTGATAAAATACACTGTAATAATTATCTTTTCCTTTTAACCACATCCCATATCTATAAATATTATCACTAGAGACATAAAACATTGTTCTGTTACAATTGGGTTAGTAATCCCACTAAATGATGGGGTATTTAATTGAATAACACGATAAAACATATTTAATTCACTGAAGGGAATTGGTTTCCCTTTTAGGATTTTTTTTAATTACTTGATTATGTTTCCCTAACATAGAAATAAATTTCCCAGTTCCAATATTAACTATATTATTTTACTTTGCAGGGAATTATATTATTGAACATGGGTATTTATACCCTTTATCCTTCTACAAGTCATTTTGAAACAATGTTATTTAATGGATTATATCTTAAAATTACTAATTTTAAATCAAAAATAATAATTCCAATCAAGGGGAAAACACTTGGCATAAATTTTTATCATTATTTTTTTAATCTCTAAATTATAAGAATGGACTTTTATTGGTTTCTTTTCATTTTCAAATCCTTCAAAATGGTTTGAATACAAAATATGAATTATAATAAGAATGTATCCCATTATTTTCATACTAGTGAAAATTTTAAGGCCCATTGTCTAGTTCCAGGTAAGTCTCATGTTATACCTGACATAATTTTTTTTGGACTTATTGGCCTTTAGTGCCTTTATGCCAAAACTATTCCCATTTGTAGTATATAGACTAGGATGTATTTCTAGGAAGATCCATAAAATATCATTCATAAAAATGTATTATTTTTTTCATATTATCCTCAATATTAATCATATATTTATATTCCCAAATATATGTTTCTATAAATTTGGTTTCATATGATTCGACTAAACATCAATAAAAACAATTGTAATGAAACTAACCATGTAGCATGGAGATAGATCCCTACAGCATTACATTAGAATATATAAAATGGGTCATATCTAGAATGATAAATCCATTTAGTAGTTTTGATGAACCAGATATATACCAGATTTCTATTTTACACTATTAATAGAAAATAAAACACAATACCTAAAAAATTAAATTCTCTACATCCTTGCAGTCTCATTCAAATGATTCATCTTCCTACCCTCGAAAATGGATTAAAAAATATGAGAAATATAAAATACCAAGTAATGAATAAGTAAAATCAAAGTATTAATGATTCAATAAAAAATAATCATTATATAATAGTCAATTACAAAACATACATGTCATTTGAATAACTATACTACATTATTAGATAAGGAAAAATCAATAAACAAGGTAAATAAGAAAAAAACATGACATTTAATCTATAATTTGAAAATAAAAGGCATCCATAAGTAATATAATTGTGAAATTGTGTAGATAATAATAAAATAATTATTAATTATTTTTATTCATTATTATTGGATTGCGTGGTTTTAGGGACAGTTATACCTATAATGTGAAGACCTTCAACGAGGCAGATTAAATTCAATATGTAGAAATTCGTTTAATTTGGCCATCTTGTTTTGTCTCATAAGACCTACCAATGCATCGAGGGGGTATATTATAATGGGCCCCAATCATCTAATAAATTCCATTGTATTATTCATATATCAAATAATAAATTAAATTAAATAAAAATGTATTCTCATCAAATATCTATGGTGTGTAAAAGATATATATTTGTCTATATTTTAAATAGTTAATCATTAAAATTAATTACTATTTGTAAAAAATGACATACATATAATTAAATAATCATATTCATCAAACAATATTTTGTATTTTTAATAGAAATGTATTTACCAATTAAAAATAATGAAATTCAATATAAATTTAAGATTCTCAAAAGAAAGTTGGATTTTATAAGACTAAAACCTAAATTGTATTTTGGGGTGGTTGTTTATCAGTGCTTTACTAAACAGCCACTATTTTTTTATAAATTATTTAGTAGTGGTTTATTAAAAAACATCGCTAAACTGTTTATTTTTCCAATATCGACACTACCCACCCCATGACCACTGCGAGACCCCCGAATCCTTATGCCTCTCCTCAACACACCCTGCCACCTCGCCACCACTCAGCGTGGATCGCTTCCCATCGCTGCCGACCACGAAAGCCCTATCTCACATCCCTACTGCATGTCCTAACCTATGGTGCTACTCGCCGCTTTTTACAGCCCCTCAGTATCATCTTTCTTCTTCTTATTCCATCCTTTAGTTATAACATTTTCACATATAGTCTATACTCACACACATGCACATAATATTTTAATTATTTTGATGTATATGATTATAAACCCTCCAAACCATCAAATTGAAAATAGATAAAATATACATGCACCAGTGCAGTTCACCCCAAACATCTAGTTCATGGGATAATATTCTTTTAATTATGTTCTTTAATTATATTATGTATTTTATGATAGTAATTATAAAACACTTTTTGTTAGATCAATTAATATATTGTTTTTATTTTAAAGTAAATTCATTTTTTGAAAAGGCCATATAATATTATTATATTCGCAACTTTGTAAACCTAGTTTTTTATATAATTATTTCTAGACTTTGGTGAATTTCAAAATATTTTTTTTGATATAATCAATATTACATTGTAACTTCATCACATTATATTGAACATTATTTTTGAACATTCATTTTTTTCTCGGAATGTTTTACTTATCATTGATGGATTGATTATACTTATTTTTATGATATTTCTATATTAAATTTACTTCCAAAAATCCTCCATCATGTTTTCAGGAATCATATTTTATATCTTTATAGCAAAAGTGATATGATAAAGAATAAGAGTGATTGGAATAATTTGTGGTGGAAGATGACTAAGAGATGTATTTTACATCATGACTAACCTATATTTTAGTCATGAGATACAAGGATCATTTTCCCATTGATTCCATTTTTTGGAGGTTTTCATTTCTCACACACTAAATTGAAACATTGAAGTTTTCCATGATTTTTTTATTCATCCCATTGTTAATTTTGTTAGTCATATATAATCATGATCTTATGTTTTGTTTTTTTCATTTGAATAACATCACTTGTTGTTCTCTATCGTTATCAAACTTATTTTAACAGTTTCATGATTTTATAATTTTAAAGAATATGTTTATATTATTTGATTGATGATCCATTTCATCATCAATATAGGTTTTATAATTAATTTATTTAAAAGAAAAAATAACTTACTATTGGATTATTTAGATTATTTACTAGCATTTAACTTCATAGTGATATCATAGTTCACGATAGATCTATATAGATCCTCAAATGGCATGTTTTTTATTTCATATTCCTCTTGGACTATTATATATTTATCTTTCGTATTTCATTTTAAACCCCAAAATATTTTTATCTCTAGATATTCTATAGTATGAGTATAATTAAGAGACATTCAACCATTACCTATTTGATTAAAGTATAAAAATTATTAGTTTTTATGAATTATTTGAAATGGGACTTCAAAGAGGATTAATGTTACCGAGAATTAAGATTGTTTTAATTAGTCTCATTTGTAACTTTCATAATAAACTCCTTCTAATTTATTAAATAAATTCAATGATTACTTATTCTCTTTATATGTATTTTTATGACACGGATGATATTTTGGGTTTTGTTTATTTTCAAGGGTGTTGGAGGTGAGGATAGATTTATATAATGTTTTTCCATTAAGTATGTAACTTGATTGATTACTTGTCTCTAAATATTTCTATCGTGGGTACATTAGGCAGTGATAGAGAGGTTTATATTTATGATACACAAAATATTCAGACACTATTGGTGTTCTTTAGTTGTGTTTTATAGCATGGCTAGTGGGGAGTTCCCCCTATGATGCTAGGTGAAGGATACTTAAGTGACTTGTGTTGTTTGGATCAAACATATGTCAGTGGTAGGTATCATGTATTGGTAATGTCCAGGACTATATTAATTTATGACCCTTTTTGTTTCCCATGATACTATATGGATTCCATTTGGGGACTGCCATTACTTGTATCCCCTATTATGATTAATATGGTTGGATCATTAATATTCTTCCATGTTTATTCGTATCTCATTTGTGATATAGTGACATGGTGTTTTATTTTTACTATTTATGATAATGGGTTTGATTCATTAAATTATTTTTTATGTGTTTTGAAAAGGGTGTTTTAATGAATTTTAAAAATCAAAATTATAATGGATGGTTTTGATGAATGTAAGCGTTTTAATGTATTATTTTTAAAATGATTATTTTGATTTAAAGAAGAAGAAAATATAAGTTTATAAAATGGATTTTAAGATGATATTTTTTTTCATGTGATTATCAATAAAAAAAATTCTAAATATATTTAGAACTATCATAAATGAGATGTGTTTTGAATATACATTCACAAAATCTTTGTTGAGAACCTAGAAGGACTAGTTTTTCTTACAACCTATATACTTAATTTGATATATAAAAATACTATGGTTTTCTTTTTTAGAATCCCTGTACTTTTTTGAAGAATAAAATCATTTTGAATAAAATTATCCAAAGGGGGGATAGAGAGGGTAGGGGGGATATCCAGGTGGGGGGGGGGGGTTGTCCTGGTGGGGTGGGTTTTCCATAGGTAGGGGGATACATGGGGCAGGGGCTGTATGGGTGTGGGGGAGGGGGTATGGGCTATCCAAAGAGGGGTGTGGGCTGCCCAGGGGGTCCCGGTGTGCTGTCCAGGTGGGGGAGGGGTGTGGGCTCTCCAGGGGTTGGTTTTCCATGGGTGGGGGTGGGTTGTCTAGTTGGGGGAGGGGTGTGGGTTATCCCGAGGGTGGGATATCCTGGATGAGGAGGGGGGTGTGGGATGTCCAGGGAGGGGGGGGGGTGTCCAAGTGGGGGTGGGGGGGGGGGGCTATCTAGGTGGGGTGGGGTAGGCTTTCAATGTGGGGGTGGGGGTTGTCGTAGAGGGGGGTTGTCTAGGTGTACAGATGGGGTGGGGCTGTCCAGGTGGGGGTGGGGGACTATGCAGGTGGGGTGGGCTATCTAGGTGGGAGTGGGGCTGTCTAGGTTGGGGATGGGGTTCTTAGGTGGGGGTGTCTAGGTGGATGTGGGGGGATGTAAATGTGGGGGTGGGTTGTCCAAGGGTTTAGGGTGGCTGCAGGGGTGTGGGGGAGGGGTGTGGGATATCAATGGAGGGGGTGGGTTGTCCAGGGGGTAGGGTAGGCTATCTAGGTGGGGGAGGCGTGTGAGTTTTCAAGGGGTTGGGTGTCCAATGGGGTGGGGTGGGTTTTCTAGTTAGGGGAGGAGTGTGCGATGTCCCGGGAGGATGGGGGCGGCCCAGGTGGGGTGGGGGACTCTCCATGTGGGGGGGGGGTGGGGGCTGGGGGGGGCTGTGGGGGGGGGGAGGGTCTGTCCACTCCAATACTGTAGAAAAAGATAGGAACCCTATATAACCAATGTATATATTCATTAACATGTTAAGACTTTTCTTGTAGTTCCATACCAACACTCATTCTTACCCTTCCTAGAAGATGTGATCTCTATAAATAAATATCACTCAGGTTCTTTTCCACTATCCATATTGATCAGATAAATATTTAACATTTTTTCAACTCCATATCACTTAATGATATAACAAGGATCATACTCCAATGAGTAGTGTCAAATACAAACATGGCTCATATGCCTAAACAAAATACTTATGATCATATTTGACACAGATTTTTTTGACATAGAAAATACTAAATTTACACATTTTATCACAACCTAGAATTGGATCTCAGTAAGCCTCTCTGGGAATCAATAAGCCACATACCTAGCTAAAAATTTGGAGGTGTTTTTATAATTATGTTTTTTTATAGAAATCATGTATGATATTTAGATTGGAAGATAAAATTCAATTCACATATGATATTTGGAGGTGTGTTGTGATTTATATGTATGATATTCATGGATTACACCAAAAGACTTTTGGGTTATCTATAAAAGGTTTGAAGTCATGAAATAATTGGATAGAGATTGACTCTATGGGTCAAATAGAAAATGTCATTTGGGAAATGGGGAATCACCTACATGGTTAATTCCAATTTAAAAATTCGTCCAAGCACTTAGGATATATTTTTATTCTTTTATAGATCATTTTTAATTCGAATATTTGGATTTCACGTGGGTGGGATTATTATTTACCATATGTATTTATATATGAAAAAATTATTTAACATATTTATATATTTTTTCAACTAGTATATATGAATCTCTTTCCCTATTTTTTAATTATTATGTGTTTAAATTTATTTAATATTTTGTAGGCACTTTTTTATATGCATGGATAAAAGCTGGTCACATTACTGAGGATCACACCTCAGTATATTGTGGTCTTGGTGGTGTTTTTAGATATTTCAATTCTCAATCGATCTTTTGAAGGGAGAATAATATTTCCATGTACCAAATGTAAATTTATAAGACAGTTAGAGAGATATATATATTATAAACATTTTATATTGATGCAATTCCCTGGTCAATTTTTTGAGTTGGATTTGGAAAAGAGAATCAAATGTTATAGAAAGGTTTACCATTAACGTGAATCCACAGAATGAGATCCAAAATTCATCATAAATGGAAAATTAAATGAAAAACCTTATAAATGATTCATTTGGCACTACAAGACACCACCATTAACATCAAAATATGTCAGAATAACCCTAGGAGGGTGCTACAAATAGCAATGTGACATGGGATGTTTTTGAGACTATAGGATTACCAGAGCAGGATTGTAACATATCAGTTAATTCTACACTTGATTATGTCGAGACTAATCTAAGATAAAAAATCACTGAGGAAAATATGTTTCATTATATAGTTGATGATGTAAATCAAGATTTGTATAGTGGATGTTGGAAATACTCAAAACATTCTTTTCTGGTGAAGTTATATAATATAAAATGTCAATGTGGAATTAAAAAGAAGGAAATGTCCCTGATATTGGAATTTTTGCATAATGCATTTCCTGAATAAAACATCCCTGAGCCTTTTTATGATATGAAAAATGTTTTTAACATGCATGGATTGAATTATACAAAAATACATGTGTTTCCCAATGATTGTATGCTTTATTGGCGGGAGGATTCAAGTATACAACATTAAAAACATGTTATTATTCTAGATGAAATTCAATGGGTGATGTTGGAATTATGAATCAACATACTACCTTTAAGAAAAAGAAATGAAACAAACCTTCAAATGTTTTTCATAACATTCTTATAAAGCCACGATTGCAATGATTATTGATGTCATCGAAAACTGCCGAACACATGATGTGGAATTCAATAGATAATAACAATGATGGGATAAAGTGACATCCAAAATATTCACAATCTTAGAATACATTTGATTCCTTACATCTAGATTTCTCAGCTAATACTATGAATGTTTGATTGGGATAGGCTGCTGATGGATTCAACCAATTGGGACATTGAGTACTAGTTATAACATTTGGCCAGTTGTTTTGATCTCTTAAAATCTGCCTCTGTGGATGTGTATGCAAAAAATAGCTTTTTTCATTTCAATGATTATTCCTGGAAAACAAATGCCAGGATATGATATTTATTTATACAGTTAGCCTTTAATTGAAAAATTATAGTAGTTATAGAGAAACAGTGTTGAGTAATTTAATGCCTCTTCAAAAAAATGTTGAAAATGCATGCCCCTTTAATGCGGACCATTAGAGACATCCCTGGGAATGGGAATTTATCTAGTTGTAACACTTAAAATAGTTTGGCTTGTCCAGTTTGTAATATTGATTTTGATCCCAATCAGCTACTTGACTGTAGAAAATGGTACTTCTTTTGCCATCAGATATTTCTCGATGCATCTAACAGATATAGGCTGAAAAGAAATTAACAGTTTCAATGATTATAGAAAACCTCTAAATTTGTTAACTGGTTCTGAAATATTGAAACAACATGGAAATGTTGAGAAATTTTTTGGGAAGGATCATCATTCGAATGATAGAAGGAAACAGGTTTTAAGTGCATCATCAAGTGAAATTGGATATCAAAAATAGAAGAAAAAATATATATTTATAAAACATCTATATTGGGAATTTAATTTGTTGCAGAATAATCATGATGTGATGCATATTGAGAAGAATGTATGCAACAATTTGATCTTCACATTTCTTAATGATCATGAAATGTCTACGGATCATCTCAATGCAATGAAATAATTGTAATTAATGAACATAAAATGTGATCTCTGGCCAGATGAAAATGAAAAGTATGGTCTTACAAAATTTACAATGAAAAATACAGATAAAGATATATTCCATCGAATATTAAAGAATTTGAATGTATATGATGTGTATTAATGTATCATCTCTAGGTGGGTTGACATAATTAATTGTACGTTAGATGGATTAAAAATTCACTATTCACATCTTTTGTTACAATACTTACTACTGATTGAATTAAATATATTTTTACCTAAAAAATTTACTGTTGTTGTACTCTAATTCTGCACTTTTATCAAACAATTAACTGTGAAATCTCTACTTACATTTTTTCTTGAAAACATTTAGGAGGGGTTTTTATTGAAACTTTGTTCAATGGATATGATCTTTCCTCCATTGTTTTTTTACTATCATGATGCATTTATCTATGCCTTTGGTTGAGGAAGCCAAATTAGAAGGCCATGTTCATTTTCTATTGATGTATCCAATTTAGAGGAACATTATTTATATGTTTTTGTAGTAAAGTGATAAATTTTTGTCACATAATTTAACGCATAATTATGTTTCATTTTTTTATTTCAGAGATATAATGGTCATTTGAAATCATACATGACAAATAAATCTCAACCATAAGGCTTTATTTCTGATGGATATTTGGAAGACGCGTGTCTTACCTTTTTTTCTAGATATTTTGAGGATATTGAGAAAATATTTAATCTAGTTGGATGTGTTGAAGACATATCAACTCAATCTCAAATAAATGGGAAATCAATAATATTTCATGTTATTGGACGATTAGTTTGGAGGACCTCATATGTTACACTCACAAGAATGGAATTATTACAAGCACATAGATATGTTCTTCTGAATAGTGAAACTGCAATGCCATTTATTTAAGAGTTGATGATACAATCCAAGAGAAAAATGAGAGGCCGAACATGAAATGATAAAGCTATAATAAAAGATGTTAATAAAGATCTTGTAGAATGGTTTTCATGATGTGTAAGTTCATAAATATTTAAATAAATAATAATATTAGGTTAACACATATATTTTTTAATTATAAAAAAGTATATTTATTTTTTTCGATCTTGGATACTAATACCCTAGAAGAGTTGTCAGAATCTTTGATGAATCTTGCTCGATGTCCAATAAAACAAGTTATAACAAACGACGTTTACAACATGAATGAATTTATATTTCATACAGTCGATCGAGAAGAGGGTTTGAAAACACAGAATAGTGGTATATTTACATTTTTGATGTGGGAAACTATTAAAATATGACTGATATTATTCAATTAAACGACCACGTGCCATTTTTAATTTTTTTATTCAAAGGAAAATGGGTCGATTTTATCAGAGGTGTTAAAATAGAATCCTTGATATTCAATTCTGTGAACTTCTCTCACTTGTAGAATGCCAGTATATATGAAATTCTTGATCCATATATATTGTAATAACAAAAAAATGGTCTATTAAGTGAATGATTTTGTGGATGAAGGGTTTAGTGTAGTTTCTCATGTAAAACAAAGAGATTCATATGATACGGTTGGGGAAGTGGAAGATTTTACCTCTGATATTGAATATCATCATCAATAAGAATCAGAATTATTTTTCCATCATGATATTGAAAGTCTAGAAAGGATGATTGAAGTGGCTGATATAATGGACCAGTAAACCAACATGATTGAAGGATAAAATTATTGTACATACAGTTATGAATTTATTTAGAAAACAGTTATTTCATTTGTACAATTATTCATTATCATTATTATATATATTTTGTTTTCTGGTAAAATTTATATGTTATAAATTTTACTTTTTTTCTACAAAAATATTTTGAAATATATGTTCTGAACATAATTTAATTTTATTAAATAATATTAATGCCAAGTAGGAAGTGATATATTATTTCCTCGACCACTCTAAAAAATGAAGATCCATTTGTCTCCCTCTCTATGACATCTGAACCACCATACGTTTCCCCCTACACTATCTCCCCTCACACCATCTATCACGCCCTCTGTGAGTGAACCTTATATAGCTTCGTTGTTTCCTCCCACATCAGGATCCTCAATAGTGGGGGAGCGACGTGTGACTTCTTGTTCTTCTCTAGGATACTGGAGGGTAATTATTGTAGGTAAAAAAATTTATTTGAATAATTTTGTTGATTTTTTTTATAATAATAGTTTGATCATTAAATATGGAAATAATGCAAGTGTGGAGAAAAATATAAAAAGTTCATATGTATAGAATCTGACTAGAGAGAAGATAGTTATCCTATTTGATTAATATGGGGTCCCTATGGATGAGTCGTAGGATTACATGGAAAGAATATAGGACAGTTGGTCACATAGCCCATTTTCCTTCCTATTTCATATGATGAATGGAAGAATATGCCAGAAAGTTAGAAAAATAATGTTTTTTATTCCCAATTAAAGGAAATTTTAATACATTATGGTGTAATTGAATTTCATGTTATTAATATTTTCAAAATGAATTTCAGTGTACTGATGTTTTTTCACTTAATAGTTTCAAATGTGATTGCAAAAAAGTGGAAATTGAAAAATCTTGGCAAAAATGGATAGACATGAAATGGAGATTGTGGGGTGATGTCAACAATACTTTATTGACCACCAAACAGATGAATGACAAACTACCTGATGGGGGACCCAAAGAGAAATGAAAAGTATTTTTTGACAGAAATCATGGTGAGAAGTAGAAGGTATTTAAATATATATTAATATATTAATAACATTTTACATTTATACATGTATATGAAGAGGAGATGACACTGAACAAATTACTATTAAATTGAATTTTATTTATTTCAGAATCATGCAAGAAATAATGCTTCAAGACGGGCTATGTAGGTCATCCCTCACACTACGGTGTCAAAGAGTTTTTTTAAGCTGATATGCTCAAGTAATCTTTTAGTTAGTTAAAATATTATTCAGAAAATATTATTTGTTCAATATATTAAATTGTAGATTTTTGTTTGTTTAATGCAGTCATAACGTTTAGGGAAAAAAGCATCACGAATAGAAGTGTGGTTGAATTTTCACAAAAAAATATGATAGATGTTTTGTTAATGAGCCTGCCAAATAAGATGAGGTATAAACTCATTTTTCATTATAATAACTTATTATCATTTGTAACTATGTTAATATATATTGCTTATATTATGACTACTATTTGATTTATAAGTTAAAATTATAGAATTGTGAGATGCCAACCATACAAAGTCCTATATAGTATCACATGATGACCCAATTCCTAAATTAAATGGGAATGAGTGTCCTGGTAGAGTGTACGAGACGGGTTTGGGACCTGTAACATATGAGGTATTTGGCAGGACACTAGGGATTATAGCTGCATCTACTCAGAGATGTATTCAGTCCATACCTGAAGATATTCCAAGAGATATTGTTTCTCTCTGAAAAAATGTTCAAGACCATGGGGCTCATATATTCGCCTTGTAGATAGAGTTTATTGATTTATATCAAGAAGATGATCGGATCTACCCTCGGTGGTATTGAATAAACTAGTGGTGAGCAGGTAAATCGCAAAAATTCAAAATCATTTTGTTTGTAAAGTATTATTGGTTTTATGTTTAAATATTAATATACAACATAAATTAATTTTCAATATAAAGTTCTTACAGGTGGTAGTAGGAAGTAGAGATGTAGGTGGATAGGGGGACACATTATGTTCATAATTGGACCATTATTAGTTGCATTGATGATATGTTGGACAAATATGCTAACAGTCAGTTGGTATATGTATCATGTGTGGCACATAGTTTTCTCCAAACATTTTCAAAACATAACATTTTCTTGATTTCTCATGTTTCTTTTTATGTATTTTATTGATTTCTGATGATTCCTTTTATGTCTTGATTTCTTGAGTGTGGTATACACCGTATATGTCAATTATTTATTGTCATGAATAATTTTTATGATTAATTTTTCATAAATTTATTAGGTTTGTTGCCTAAGGTTGATCGATCATCTTTATCATTTTTTTCTTTGGAAAATCTAGTTGTGTAACTCCCTTCAACTGGTTTTTAGTATATAACCATTATTTTTTAAAAATTTCTATTATTATCTTCTCATGTTTCATAGTTTTAATGTGTTCCCTACCAATTATGCATTCCTCTTATTCAAAATAGTTTTGATAATAATTTACAAATATATGTTGAAGACTTGAGTGTCTTGATCCTATTAAGGTAGAGGGACTATCCACATCATTAATAGTATAATTTAAAAATATCTTTTGAACACTTGAGTGTCAAACACTAACAGAATTTGTATCTCCCAAAAAGATGCATCTGGAGGGTAAAATATATAATACAGTCCCGAAGCATGTCCTTTATGTTTTGGATCATCCTTCATGATTGTTCATAGATCTAAGGATAAAAGGTTATACACACCTTCAACTATCAACTCATAGACTTATATTATAATTTCCCAAACCATGAGGTAATATAGGTTGTCCCTTGGTGAACGTCCCACTTCTAATATCATCTCTAACACTATGTGATAGTTTTTGGACAAGTCAATCAATGGGAAAAATCCTTTAATGTCTCTTTCAAAGAAGGGCCACCAGAACATCCACTTTTCATTATTATAAATCATGGTCAGTCCTAGGTGAAAATACCACTTAAACATTATAGGATCTCATAAACTCATCTCTCCTGGAATATGTGACCATTACCATGTTAATAACTATAAACACTACATGTATATCAAAACTCATTCATGAAATAGCTTCGCATTCTTCCCACCAATCACACATCTTGATACATTCCAGAACTATATTCTAACTTTTCTTTACTTATTTAACCAATGAAGACATTATCTATAAGGATACCAACATTTATTCCCCTAAACCTTCAACTAAACCAACCAACTAGTCCTACAATGAAGATAAGATCTTCTATTCAGTTAATGAAATTGGTTCTCCCATCTCCTACATTTTAAATCCCAATGCATTTACCACTACTTTTCAGTTTCTAGTTGAATACAATTTATCTATGTAAAACATATACAATTACTCTATGAAATTCATTTGAAAAAGATTATGTCCATACATTGAGAAAAGATTATATGAACTCTAGGTTCCAATGTACCGAACAAATATATCTCCCAAAAGGATCTATCATGATCATTTCAATGCATAGACCACAACTAAAAACTAAAATACTGTATTTGAGTATTTCATCATGTGGATTAAAAGCCGAGGAAACCCAATGTGACTAATTTATCATTCTAAATAATATAATATCCTAATACAGAACCAGATGCATCACATTTCACTACATTGTCAACGTTTGTCTCATGAATGGTTAGGATTATAGCAGGCAATAACTACTTCTTCAACACTATAGAAACTTCCTCACACTAGTATGTATAGTCAACTGTGAATCCATTCTTGATAATTCTGTCATTGGAAATGATATGTGATATATCTCCAAAGTGATTCTCCTTTAATTACAATTAAATAAAATAAAAAATAAACTATCGATTACATTCATTGGTTTTGACAGATACACAAATACATCAACATACTCGGGACCAACTTTTATGCTTGATTGTGAAACCACTATATCCTAAATTGACACATCAAGTACATAGAATAAATATTATGTAACCAAAAAATATGAAACCTATTATTCAAGTATCTATCAAGTGACTATTAGAAAAATTTTGGTCATCTATTATTCTTTTAGATGTGAGATGTATGTGCATGTGAAATTGGAATGGCTTTTCTTAATAGGGAACTGGTACTAGGGATGCAGAATCAGATGATTTTATTGTAAAAAAAATTTTAGTGGCAATTTTATGCCCCCCAAATTAAATGTATTATATTATGTAGTGGTTTTAACAGCCTCTACAATTTTGGTATTTTGCTATCCGCGGTGGTTAAAACCGCCACTATGGATAATAATTTAGTGGTGGTAAAACCGCTAATAAAATCTTCCACTCTGATGGTTACCATAAACCACCACTAAATCGAGAAAACGTCCGCATATTGTATTCATGAACATAATTTAGTGGCTATTTTTTTTAAGCTTCCGCAAAAGCATATGGTGGAGGTTTAAAATACCATGAAATGGCCATTTTCCAATAGTGAAATATCATTTACCACTTGGTAATTTTTATGGAAAATCCCCATGGATGAAATTAATCAAAGTGTAAATAAAAAAACCATGATTTATTAATGAATCATTATATTACATGTAAATATTTATATATATAAACCAAATACTTGATAATTGATGAGTAAAAACAATTATGTTTAAATTGATTGTAAATTGAGAAAACAATCCCTTACCCCAAACATCATTTGTGTTGAACATGCCAGAACCCCCTATATAATTGTTTAAAAAATGTTCTAAATTTGTTAGTGAACAATAAAAATATTCATAATATCATAAATTATCCCTCAAAAGTAATTTATCATCTATTTGAGATTAATCATCTATTATTTTCTTTGTTTTAGGTATTAATTTCCTGGTTTTCTCATGCATGAATCATTTTGGAGATTCTGGTTATTGTTTATATTATATTGTTATATATCCTCAAAAATACTAATCATGTTATAATTATATTACTAATAAATTATTTATTCTTTTAATACTTATCATGGATCTTGTGTATGAAATATAAGTATAATATGTTATGGAGATTGTAGCTCATATGTATGCATGAGTAACATTTACATTATCTAATGTTCACAATGGAATGAAGGTAAATAATTTATAATATTCCTTTAAATATCATTATATATATAATCCTATATAAATAGATATATCACCCATGTGGTTTTATGATGATAATAGTGTTCTCTCTGTGAAGGTGGTAGTGCACATGTACCCGAACGATGTTACCATCCTACGGTGAGTTAAAAATTAATAAATAAAATGATTTATTATCATTCTATAAATATAAATAATCTATGAATATCATAATTATTTAATCAATATCATATATAATCATTATCATGATCCTTAACAACTTCTATATGATGTGTTAGTGATAGACGAACCACATGGCTTCGCAAGGCGGTAGTCTTCCATACAAACATGCAACGTACTAATGTCACCTATAGACTGAAAGGTTACAAGATATATATCATAAAATGACTCATTTTTTATAACTATGTTATAATTTTAATATATATATATATATATTTATATATATATAATTTATGTCCATCATTATACCAATCCATGAATGGTTGAAATGGAAAAAATGAATGACATCAATTCTTGAGGTTGTAGTCACCCATACATACGAACAATGATTTCATAAACCATATGATTGAAGTGGATATTGTTTTAGGTCATTTAATTATTAAAAAAACATCAATTTTTATTTTCGAAAATAAGTTTATTATATCATCATGGGTTCCAAGAATTGAAGTATGTGGAGGGAGACATAAAACAATGACGCTCGTTGAAGAACATTACATCTTCTTTGAAAATCTTCCTTATGTATGCATTATATCTTTCCCAAAATGGATTTTTACCCAAAATTACAATTCTAGGATGAGTGAATGGAATTTTTGATTTTATTTTATCCTTTCATGTTAGATCCAAAAAAATTTTATAGTGAGAATAAGTGAGGATATGGGTGTCCTTTTGAAGAGGGGGAGAGGATACACTTGTAATTTTTTGATAGAAATTAATACTTTAACATTTTTAATATGTAAAAAAGGACCATAAAAGAACCATTGAATGATAATATATTTTCATTAGTCCAAATATTTTCAGAAAATAGTTTTTATACTATTTAGGGGTAATTTGTACCCTTATAATGTTAGTTTAAACGTCCAACAAAGATATTTTTACCAAAACCAAGGTAATTAATTTTATCTGTTTTCACAATTATTTTTGGAAAAATAAAATTTTCTCAAATTATAAATTATAAATTATTCAAATTTGAAATTTTTAATACCTTATTTATTTCAATTCCCAGAAGTGGAAAATTTAAATTTTATAGTAATCTTGTAGGCACAACGAAAATGTGGGATTTTAAAGTAAAAATGATCAATGTTTAAATTGTTTGCAAATGAAAATTCAGTTTGAATTTTTTTTAAATTACCTAAATTGGATTAATTTATATAATATTAAACTAATATTACATTTAAAATAATTAAAAATATAATTTAACCTTATAAATTATTTAAACAAAAAATTAATTTTTAATTAAAATTCAATATTACTAGAAAGTTTAGTTAGAGGAAAACCTCTGACCATTTATTTAAAATAAAAGAAAAAGAAAAGTACATCAGACAGGCACAAAAAGGTGAGAACAACAATTACATATCATAAAAGTTAGACCCATCGCCACATCCCTGATACACTATTTCCTCCGTAGTAGCCGATTCCCACTCCAAACATTCATAATGTTTCAGAATCTTGTCATACTTCCTTCTAAGATTGAGCTTCTCCAAAGAAAGGAGCTCCTTAGAAGATTGTGCAATCTGTCCAACCTTCCCACTAGAAGCTCTCGTAGTTATAGGAATTGGAAAGTGAGAATAGTCTTTCCGCAGCCTTCTTCGTGGTGGGTCAGTATTCACATTATCCTCCACAAATAATCTATTTTTGCAACCCTGAACCAGATCACTATAGGAGGGCTGAACCATACCACCATCATTTTCTTTCTCACTATCAGAGCAGTCCCCCCATTTACCAGCAATGTGCACGACCCTATACCCATCCCTCACACCTTGATCCTGTTGATATTTACTATTGACATCCATAAATTTAAGGCAGGGGTTGTCGACAGAAACACAGCCACCATGCATGCCTTTTTTTACATTACAATCATTAACTAAGCTATCAAGCAGTGAACCATTGTCCATATTTGTTTCAGAGCCCTTATCAGCAATATATGTCCTCACATCCCCCAATTCTTGATCAAAAGTTCCAATACTAGCTACCCTTGACTCAACATCAGCACCTAAAGAAACAGAATTTTGATCCTCATGAGTCCTTTCACCATCCTACTCATGATCCATGACCAAATCAGTAGCCACCAGGCATGAAAACCGATTGCCGAGCTCAAAATTGGTCGCCTGCCTCCTAGGTGGTGCCTGCAGTCCATCCACTATCATCAAGGCACCAATGTCATTAGTAGTTTCCTTGACAGGGGTTTCTTGATTCCCACCCAGCTTCACACTCCCAAGCGCCATGTGTTGATAGTACCTCTCAATCCCCTCTTGAGATGGGGCATTAGGACCTACAACAACGACTTGATCATCATGGACAACGACAACTACTGTAGGTGCACTCACAGTTTCTAGGTAGATAGAGTCCACACCACCATTTTTCCCACCCAGGTCCACATCTTCCTCCACAACAGCACAACTTCGTTCAACAGAAACATCCCTCTCAACACTAGCACCCACTTGCCTTCGTGGGGTTGCCATCAAGGATGGAACCTCAATCATTGGAGTTCCAGCGATGCCTCCTTCATCCTTAAAAGCAGAATATGGCTCACCACTACCTTTCAGGAGATCAACCTTTCCCAAGTCCAGCTTCAACCTGTTAAATATATCGCTGAACTTCAGTCTAGGAGGCTCCACACCTGGCTTCTTCAATTCAGCCCCAGTGCCCAGAGCACCATTGTCCACTAAGTTCACCATCTCATGCCGAGGAAGCATGGGTTGTTCTTCGTTCACCCCACCATCAACCGAAACCTGCCCCTGTGTCCTCAAACTCCCCATAGCAGCAACATCATGAGAAACCAAACCATCCCTCACCCGCCTGCGCACCCTCCTGTTCACAGATCCATTTCTGCAGGCAGAGACACCATGGCCCAGCCGATGGCACACGCTGCAATAATCATCCCACGATTCGAACTTAACATCCTGCATCCATCAGAATTCATTCCCATCAGTAATCCACACCCAGTCCACCGGCATCTTGGAGACATCAATCTCCACACATATGCGAGGGTAGATGGGATGATACACTGTTTCAGTTTTGATGTCTGAGCACAGGTAGCAGCCGACCATGTTCACAAGCATAGATAGAATGGAAGGGTTCTGAAATGGGAGAGGAAGGCCTGGGAAACGTACCCAAATTTCAATACTCGGATTATCCCGCTGCATATGGAATTAAAAATTACACTAAATAAGAAAGAAATGCATACCTCCACACTATCGAGGAGCCTTAGACCATGCCATGATGAGATCATCCATAGACCCAAATCGAATCATTATGTGTCGTCGATCAAGATGACCAATCACCGCCCGATCTTGCATGTTCCAGGCTTCAAAGACAAACTGATCAAAATCGTCAATAGAGGGACGACATTGATGAAATAGAGCCACCAGAGTCAGCTTAAAAAGATCTGTGGAAGAGTTGAGTTCTGAAGGCGCTAAACAGAGTTGAGGCACTCCACGAAACAAATCTGGAACATTAGGGCAAATTGAGATCCGCGAGAATGAGGGAAAGAATTCAGGATTAGAAAAGGGGATGAAATCAGGCGGGGGAATCCGTGACGAAGAACGAGAAAGAACTCCCCCCTCCGTTGGGGAGGGGGGAGGGAGGACCTCCATCGTCGGATCTAGGTTATCGTCACTGGTCTTGCTTAGTCATCGTCGCCGCCTCTGATCTTTCCTCAATTAAAATTCAATATTTTTTCACTACTCAGCAGAGAAATGTATCTTCTCATAAAAAACCAAAAAAATTTCACTAAGATAATATTGATTTTATTATATAAAAATTTAAGATTATTTTTTCTAATAAAATTTTCAAAATTGTAAAATAGAAATTTTAAATTATTGTCATAAAGTGAAACTACTTCATCTTTTAGAAAAAAAAAATTTTCTCAAGAAATATTTTTCTTGGGAAAAATTATTATTTTATTACTAATTAATACATAATAAATAATATTTTTTAAATTATATATTTTCATAGGTTATTTAGTCCTATTCATAACCTTCATTCTAATGTCCAGGTGATAATGCTAATATTAAAAAATTAAGTTAACAATATATTGTTCTTAGGTAAAATGGGTGTCATGTTCAATACAAGAAATAAAAAATTACAATTTATGGTAAATTAAATATCTTTTAATATCTTTTGGTGTTACATGTGGAATTATAAAAATATTGGTATGATTTAATCATTTCAAAAAATTACAAGTGTTCAACTCACCACACATATAAAAGAACACCCCCCCCCAACCCACCCACCCACCATTCTTCTTCAAACCATCTAATCCCTTTAGTTCAATAGAGCCCTGGATAAATAAGATAACAAATTCATTAATTTAATCCTAGAAGAGTATTTTTGATATGATATCCCATGTAGTAATGATTTGACGAAAAATTAATAAGGATTCACGAAAAATATTTGTAGTTTTCTAATGGGAATTATTATTTTTCATTCTCGCTATCCTTAAATTATTATTAAATCATGTTGTTGACCTTTGTATCATCCATATAATATTTTTTTAATAACCGAATTAGATAAAAACAACTCTAATGACATCAAATTATTTATGAAATCATCATTCTATGTATAACAGACAACCGTCTCACAAACCGATGTTAGTGATTTTTCAATTAACATCTCTCATAATTCATTATAAAGATAGTTATAATGTATATATATAATATATATAACATAATTATACCTATAAATCCATTTATTAATTTATACCTTTTTAATTTCAATTCTTTATGGGACATGATATCATCTTTCGTGTGTGTGATGTACTTTTAGCTTACAATGCGATGTGATTTTTTTAAATGAAAATATACATGGAAGTTAAAAAGTGTAAATAAAATGAATATATGTAATATATATTGAATAATAAATATGTTTGCAAAATAAATATCATAATTAAATAAAAATATATCAATTGAATTATCAGTCAGTAATAAATGATAACATTCTTCGTGAATATGTGGACTAAAACCTTCACGAAATGATGTGACTCTCTTCTCAACACCACACCACATGGATGATATATATACCTATATATTAAAAAAATTATAATTATTATATATTTATCTTTATGGATATATCAAAAAATAAATACCTTATTTCCAAAATTATCAATGAAAATTAAAAACACTACACATGTGTATATATGGCCTACCATCTTCGTTATTACAACATACATCATTTCTCATAACTATGTTAGTTGATTTGTCTTAAAATTATAATTTATTTAAAATATGATTCATATTTTATAATAATTATTATTTATATGTTTACATATTTATATATTTGACAAATATTAAGCATAACAAAGTCATTATACACAAATAAACTGAATATGGTCAAAAATATATTGTAAAAATAATTGATCATGTAATTTTATACAACATTGAAACATGTAAAATAAATTTAATAAAACAAATATGAAAAATTATCTCATGAATCATAATAATTAACATTTTTTAATTATTTGGGAATATAATGACACACGTGACAAGTTAGGATCATGGTAAGGGACAGAGTCTCAATTTCCATTCAATAAGGAATATTTTGATATTATTCACATAGACTATTTTAAGAGTTATATAGACAAACCCAATGACATGTTATATAATTAATTTCAATATTATAATGGTACTGATAGTTTTTAATGTTATTCATTTTTGTGGATCATGATTAAAGTGTTTCGAAAGTGAAGAAGTACTTTTCATTAAAAAATTATTATAATTGTTTCCATGAAACTCATTATTTTCCATGTCTATGTTTTAAAAAAATATGATTTTTTATGGATATAAAATATTTAGAATGTACATTTTATACCTATTTTTCATTTATGTTCTAAATTTTTAATGTGATGTTTATATCTTCATTTGTAACAACTTTTATGAAAAACATCAAAAGAAATGTTATATTGTTAACGTACATGGAGAAAATTAATTTTATACCATAATGGGAAATATATGACTTCTGGATTCCTTTTTTATATTTCAAGTTTAATTTAATTAAAACCCCTATTTTTATTTTATTTTGTATTTCAATTTTGAAAATTAATTTTAGAATGTAATGCATATTTTTAACTGATTTTCTTTCATATCGGTTTAAATGAATTTTTCAAAGGGTTTTATTATGAATATGTTTTAGTTATGTTATGGTAATAGATAATAAAAAAAATTAATTGATAACAATAAATCTTATATGAATATTATTACCCCTTATAGAAATGATCTTATACATAATAATAACTCTTTCAGTCTTAATGCAGGAAAAGATCGAATTCTCATTGCGATTCATGAAGCTGGATCAATTCAAAAAGATTGTTGTAGCAATCATATTAGAGACTTCGAGATCCTTAGACGTATCCGTGTCCTGGGTATTTTCCTGAAGCTCAAGAAACCCTTTGAAGTTTTATGGAAACCTCCGATGCCGGGTTGGATTAAAGTGAATGTCGACGGCGCCTCAAAAGGCAATCCTGGACCTGCTAGTTGTGGGGCCATTTACAGAGACTCTGATGATCATTGTTATGGTTGCTTTTACGGTGGTTGTGGTATCGCCTCTTCCATTGAAGCGGAGATGCTTGGAGTCATCCATGCTGTTTATTTTGTGCTGCAAAGAGGTTGGCGTAAACTGTGGATTGAAAGTGATTCTACCACCATTGTTCAAGAAATTTGGAACGGAGTCATTCATCTAGCCTGGCCGCTTACTATGTGCTGGATGAACTGCTTGAATTCGCTTCAGAAGATCGACTACATTGCTACACATGCCTACCGTGAAGCAAATGCAGTTGCTGATTCCCTTGCCAATAAAGGTGTCCACCAGAACATGACTTGGCTGGATGTGCTTCCAGTTGATTTTCTTCACCTCTATTAAAGAGATTGTAATAAAATTCCTTCCTTTCGCTTCATGTAAACTTTTGTTTTCTTTTATTATGCATGGGTTCTTTTTTTTAAAATAAATAAATACACAATGAATTTAGAAATGATTATATTGAATGTAAGTTGTATGGTTATAAAAATTAAATGGTATTTTAATGGTTTTTTCTAATATAATTCTCATTGACAACAAAAAATGGGTTTTAATTGAATTCTATGGGTTATAAAGGATTTATCTGACAAAACTTGTGTGTTTTTTTCATTTGAAAATGTTTTATTTCATACACTAAAAGAATATTGATAGAAAAGATAAAATATTTTTGGGATTTTCAATTTATTACTGGGATAATACATTCCTCTATTTATTACGTCCCTTACTAAGCATTTTTTATCACACATTTTGAAATGTTTTTCCAAGGGTTTACGTATGGGTAATAGATGAAGAAGTCATGTCTAATGTTGTGGTTATTTACTATGAAAATAATGTATTTTAATTATAAAATTTATATATTATGGAAGAAATAGATATGATTAGAAGTGAACACATTGTATTATATTATTCTTTATTTATTTAATATAGACTAATACCTAAAAAATATTTAAAAGATAATCAAACAGAATTGATAGATTTATGGACTTAAAAATAAACACCATGTAATGCTTAAGGGAAAGTAATTACATATGCTCTCTATATTTCTAGGAATATATATAGAATGTTCACTATTGGACATAATGATATAAAGAAGATGATATAAGGGAATATGGATTATGGTTTTATATAGAAATGTTCTTTACCAAGCGGTGAACCAATCCATTTTTTTATAAACTTGAATAGGTAAATTAACCTCTTACTTTGTTATCAAAATCTAAAAAAATCGTGATACTGGGAAAATATCCAATATCATGAATTGAAAACATATTCAATCTGATATATGGTGAACAATACTTCTATATAGTGCCTCATTGGTAATGATATTTTCCTGAAATGGGAAATAAGGATGGCATACCAAAGATATATTTTCATACTAGGTAATGACTAGGAGTCAAGGGATGAAATTTAGAATCACTAAGGAACCAGCTTTTCTCATATGCATGATTGAGAGAGTTTTTAGGGATTTCATTTCAAATTTTGTGTATTATTTATATACAATATTCTTATGTGCTCCTAATTCTTGTATAATCATGAGAATCATTTGAATACAGTACTGATGACCTTGAAAATTGAAAAATATTATATGATGTAATGTAATTGTGAGTTTTGGTTTTAGAATTTAACATTCTCAAGGCATGTTATCATCAATAATGTCATATCATTGGGTCCTCTAAAAATAAATAAAATTAAAGTATTGAACAATACAAGATATTTGGTGGATATAAATAGTATCAACATACTAAAAATGTATTATCTTAAATTTTGGATAAACATTTCATGATTTTTATTCCCAATAATTAAGGTGACTCATAAGGTATTAATGTTATTATGGACAGATGAATGAATGTTAAGTGTTAGAGAGTTAATTTTGAGGTTAATAACTACACCTATACTCGCATTACCATCCAGTTTTGATCGATTTTTGATCTATAGTTATGGAACCAAAAACATTTTGGGTATGAGTATCATGAAATTAGAAAATGTGATAACCAATTCCTCCTACTAATAAATGATCCTAAATAAAACTACAAAACCCATGATCTGGAACTAGATATAGTGATCTTATAATTGAATATCCTGTGAAATTATCTCAATATTTAAATTATATATTTATATTTATATGTAATATAAAACCATCATGTATATATTCACATAATAGGTTCTCAATATGAACCAATGGCGGTTTTTAATCATGATAATGGATCAAAAATATTAAATCAATTACTATCTAGGGAAGGAGAAAAATGATCCTGATGTACAATGTAAAATTTATCCTACAACCCAATATATAATGAGGATTTCATGGTTTACAATATTATTAGATATATAGTGATCGAAAATAGGATGTATCAAAGGATGTTCATCTTCGCTTGAATAAACAACCACACCACTATCAATTATATATAGATCCATCGTGGACTAGAATAATTTATTGGTAAGAAAAGAAAATGTATCAGTTATTTCAGAGATTAGTTTTTTAAAAATATTGAGAAATATAATTTGGAAAAAAGATATGTTTCCCATAAAATTCAAAAACAAATAAGAAACATCTAGATAATATATATATCTCAGTTTTCTCTATTTATCTATGAAGTGCTATGATTTATTGAGATATAAACAAAAACAACATATGATGAAAGAAAAAAGGGGTATAACATAATCCATTTCCCAATTCATGGTACTCCAAAAAGTCAATCTATAATTACATGACTCTAATGGTATGATATAACTATATAAAACAAAAAATTGAAAATTGAAAAAATAAAAATCGATTTCATTATAGTACTCCCGTTGATATCATATGTAAATAATACAATATGGGTTATCATATATCATCATACAGAGAAAATTCCTTTCATTGTAATAAAATTATATTTCCCTATCAACTAACTCACTAAGATACACATAAGGATAGTGTCAAGATCGCATGGAGTTACACTATCCATTATATCTGATTCAAATCAATGTTTGTCCTCATAGATCTATGGATTCCATCTACAAAATTGTGGGTAGAGAAGATTTTAGTATATTTTATCACCCTTATATGGATGGTTAATCTTATAGGACCATTATAAATATATATAACATTCAATGATCTTGATAAATTTATTAAAATTGATGTTGGGATAAAACACATCCCTTATTGGAGTTCAGATAAAATAACAACTTCCACATTAGTATTCAAAAGGATCATTATGTGGATTTGTGTTGAAAGATGAGTCAGGCACCAACATGTGGGGAAG
Source organism: Viscum album (assembly GCA_963277665.1). NCBI lineage: Eukaryota > Viridiplantae > Streptophyta > Magnoliopsida > Santalales > Viscaceae > Viscum > Viscum album. Next base: position 653,364,494 of record OY728119.1, read on the forward strand.
AAGTTAGAGATAGAAAGATTATAGGACATGATTACTCACATGAGATAATATATAAGTTTTAAACTATTAAACATCATATTATATATAAAAGATGATGATATAAAATATATTCAGACAATAATTAAAGAGATCTTTAGTTAGGGGTCAAATATAATGTATTCAATCACATTTTCATGTGGATAAAATCCATGCATTTTGGGATGAATAAAAAACTAATTCAATGACACATAATATCATTTAAAATCAATGATGGCATTGGAGATGTGTCCTACAAACTAGAACTACCAACAAACATTTTTTGAAGTAAATGATGTGTTCACTGTTTTATTTTTATGGAAGTGCATATCATACTGCTCACATATTCTCAATCATGCGGTTGTACCATTGAAGAATAATATTTCATATGAGTATCTGACCATGAATATCATTGTTCAAGGAGACAAAGTTCTCTAAAACAATACAACCCATCTTTTACATATTTTATGGAAAAAACACACATATAAAAAATAAACATGGGAGCTAGAAGATGAAATGAAACATATGTACTTTTTTCCTAAAAATTGTAAAAAAATTGAGAAAAATATCATAATGGGAGATAATGTAATGTACCAATCAATTATAAATTAAATTCAAATTTTTAATTAATAAATTCCTTATTTTGTAATGATGTAGTTGAATTTTTTTTCACTACATTGGTTATTTTAAGCCATTATATATTATATGTAGTATGATTCAAAAACCCATTATTCCATATAACAATATATAATATAGACATCGTATAGTTACTATTATTCATACTATATTTGAGCGGTAAATATAAATCCAATTTACACATATGAATGAAGTGATTCCCTAAACTAGTAGTACCATACGTTATGAATCCCATTTATCAGAGAATAAGAGAGAGATGTCATAAATGGGTTTTTTCATTGACCATGCCCAATATGTGGATCAATAACTAAAGAACAAGAGAAACTGTCTATGGGATAAGTATAATTTTATCGAGATCACGTCTCCATCATTGTTCCCCAAATCACCCAATGAATTATTCATTATTACACACCTTAACCTTTGGAAATATGATATTGTGTTATAAGGGGTTATGTATCTATAATCTAATAGTATGAATATGTTGATTTTTATTTTATTGAAATAATGAATATATTTATCCTTTTTAATTAATATGTTATCAACTACTTAATACGGATTTTGAAAAAAAAAAATTTTTGTGTAATGAAATAGAAATGATATTTTTGGGAAATAAATAGTTTCAATGATGACACTATTTTTTGGTGAATTCAAGATTTATTTGAATTATTTTTATTTTAAATAAATATATAATTATATAATCATTATTTATATTTAAATGATAATATAATTTATTGATGAAAAATTTATTTCTAAAAATGGTATAGAAATTTTTGTCATAATAAAAACAACCTTTTTTCAATAATTGGTGAAATTAAATTAAAATTAAAATATATCATATATAGAAAACTATTTTGAAAAAATAATTATTTTTTTAAATCATCATGTTGATATTATCCATCATTAAATTTTTCACAATTTTCTAAGATTTTAATTTATTTTAAAAAAATATTATGGTATAAATATTTAGTATGTATTATGGCGTCATAAAATCACAAAATAGATGTAATAAATGCTATAAGAAGTTTAAAATTTAAAAAGTTTGATATCCATTTAAAATTTTGTTTTATAAATTTATCAAATTAATTTTGTTTCCCATTAATGAATCCCCCAGATCATATATTATATTTTTTATTTTTAAAATAATTTCATTGTGAACATGACTTACTTATGCATCCCTATGGGTTTTATATTAGGTTTATCAGTTCTTTAACTTATATAATATTGAAGAAAAACTCATATGTAGTAGAAAAAATATGGAATAACCCTCATAATGTTTATGAAATAGATTATTTTATTATTTATTATCTATATTCAATGATTAGAAATTAATAAACCATTTCCCTATCTGTTTCTATAAATCCCAACCCATAATCCAAATAATCTTTATAAAAGATCCATTCATAATGTATATAATATAATTATCAATATATAAATCCATACTATGGTGTTCCCAAGATTTTCCCATGATTTTAATAACACCCCTCATGAAAAGGGATCCTCTACTCCTCTAAATTCCAGAAAATTATTTTCTAGATCCATTTTATCTATAGTTTTTCATGATGTAATATGATTTTAAAAATAAATTTTAATATCTTTATGATATTGATATAATTATAGACCAACATTATCTATCAATAAAACATTTCCGGAATCTTTATATACATCAATTATGCTATTGAATTTATAATGAAATTTTTTATACCAAATATTTGTGTAGTGAATACACATCCCCATTTACCATCAAAGGTACTCACTTATATGTAAATTTTACTCTTGTATCATGGAATTCATATTTTATAATCATGCTCTATAATCATGGGATTAAATGTAATGAAATTTATTCTTATGTTGTATAATCAATTTGGCACTGTAACTCATTTACAAGATATGAATGTGATGGTGGAAATGGACTTATATATCCCTCCATGATTTGGGTAATGTTATCATATCACGATATACCATATATGAATCATGATTGTTTATCATGAAGACACATTGTTATGATATATTTATTTTTATCCTTAAATTATGATTTTTATGTCTTTTTTATGTTCTTATCAAATTCCATTATGGCCCTAACATTTTCATCTAATAAAATTCTTCAATATTCATTTTTTTATCCTCACTATCCTATTTTCCTTGATATTCCCCTTGACTACATGCTTTACATTAATCATTTCATTATCAGTTTATTCACATGTTGGGATTTATAACTCACTGCTTTCTTATGTATATCACCATATTATCCCCTGCAGTTTTAAAAGATGAAAGTAACCTAAGAGAATTTTATTGAATATTTAAATAATTTTTTCCCCATGATTCGTGTTAGTTTTATATATACATAATTTCCCATAGACAGTATGTCTCACTCTCTCTTAGTATTATATTATGATTATAATTTTGTAGTAAATAGTGAATTATTGTTCTTTAATGTTAGGTATTTCCATTGTTATTCTGGTTAATTTAATATTATTTTATCCCCAAATGATCAGGAAAACTCTTCCTTAATATTTAACATTTATTTTTTTACTACATATTAATTATCTTTTGGTTGTGTGGGGTACTTGGTACCTTTAAAAGATTTATCATGAGTATATTATAAAATATGTTTTATTAGATCATCGATTTGTCCATTGATGAATTTATATTGATAGACAAGATTATTATAAAAGTTTTATAACGACCCATACTTTACATACATGGTTATTACTTTAGAATTAAAGCATACTTATTACAACATATAACAAAACCATGATAGGACCGTATAGGTATGGTGTCTTTATAAATTGGTAATCATAAACAACAGGTTCATAAATCATCTACATTGTCTCTTGTTTATTTTATCATATCTAGAGTCTCTTTTAGAATATACTACTTAATACCCTTCTTCCTGGCTAGGGGAAAAGAAAACATAAAAAAGGGTGAGCTGAAATGCTCAGTAAGGGTAAAAAAATATCAATCATATCATATTCATAAGAACATAACATTTTGAAAATATTAACCTGTAAAAGAGATCATAATATCATAACATGGGATAAATCATAGTAGTGCAATGTAATCCAAATAATCATAACTTAAAACATGAAACATTGTGGAATACACACATAATCATAGAAAATCATTTCATATTAGTCAAGGCACTTTTCCAAGACCATCATAGCGGACAGAGTCCATTTCTCAACCGAGTTCACTCCTCATTTTAGTCCTGTATCACTGAACCGGATTAACTTACCGTTCCAGCCATGCCTATCTCATGAGATATAAATATTTAACCAATTCATTGGAGGGAGATATAGGTCTCACCCATCTCATAATGAAACCATTCTTATGTGTTCCACAAAATCATAAATCATATATCATAGCATAACCCAAGTAATAAAAAAGGGATTCTTAATATTCATGCCATCATAACTTAATCCATGTAAGATAAAAGGACTTAATAAAAATAATTACATAATAAAATAATTAAATAAATATAAAAATAGGGATATAAATAAAACCCTATATTATCCTATATGGAAATTAATTTGGACAAAATGCTTGAACTCCATTATTGAGGAAAATATTCTTTCTACTTCAAGAACATTTTTCCTTTCTTAACATATCATAAAATTTAAAACAAAAAGAAGGTGATTAAAAATAAACATGAAAACTTTTAAAGGAAGATTCATGGAAATAATGTTCTATGAAATAAAATAAAATCCATTCATTCCATATAAGTTAAAAAAACATTCTTCTCATACTTTTTCCTAAAAAGTCAAAAAGTGACTCATACTAAAAACGAAAAAGATTCCTTTCATATCTTTTACTAAAAACTCAAAAATGGGAAAAACTGGATTTAAAAAATTGTAGGAGGATATAAATAACATTGCATATTGATGAAACAGGGATGTGGAAGTTAAATATTCTCCAGTAATTATCGAAGTATAAACAATCTCGGATAAAATTTGAGATTGCGAGATTTTCCCTTACACGAGGTCGGATTTGATTCGTACGTATCAGAACCTCTTATATAATGATTTAAATAATTTCATTGACTTATTAAAGAATCAAATTAATTTTTCTGAAATCATATATGGTCATATTATTATCTTCTTATTAGTAATATTTCATTGCTACTTGTTATTCAGGTGTTCATTGCTTTATGTTCTTATGCATGTTTTGTCGAATAAATTCTTATTATAATTTTTATGTTATAGATACATCATTTCCAGAATGTTATTAGTGTAATATATATCATATCTATTCATTCAATTCATTTATATAATCATTATTCAATGGATATCATGTAGAATGAGTCCCATCACATCGTGGAGACGGTATGCTGTAAGTACGCACGAGCGATGATATCATTCCCATTATCATGGAATTTTAATAAAGTGTATGTATACTATTTAATAATAAAAATAACATTACAATAATCATATATAGTTATTATTTAAACCATTATACTAATCCAAGTAAGGTGGTGGTGGAAAACAGATTACACCATGGCGTGGAGACGGTATTCCGTACGTACGCGCGTGCGGTGATTTCATTTTCCGTAGGATGGATAGAAGGTGAAATAGGGTTGTTTCATATTTATAATAAAATATCATTTTATGAGAGATAATGATTTTATTACGTCATAATGAAACAACTAATGAAGAGGATGTTGAAGAAGAAATAAATTTGAAAGAATCGGTAACAGATATTACCACTTCTTCGACACGCCTCTTTGATACCTCATGTTAGGGAACTAAAATTGGCCTTTGAAGAATACCCGGAACTCTAGTATGTTTCTAGGGAAGTTGAGAAGGTAAATGTTCAGGTTTTGGCCGAGATTTGAGGCTCAAAATTGTATGAGGAGAGGGAGGAGGTGCCCTTTTGTAAGGGAGGAGAGGGGCACCTTTGGAAAAACTTAAAATATTATTTTATTATAAAGTCAAATTCGGTTTTTAATAGCTCAAAATTGATTTATTTAGAATCTATGGTGGGTATGGGTCTAAATATTCTCAACCAATAGGTTTTAGACAAGTTTAGGTTACTATTTTAACCTTATCATTTAGATTTATCTATAATTTAAATAATTTATTTTTTACCGTGTCTTCTAGTTTCCTTACACAATATGGTTAATAAAAATATTATAACAAGACAAACGAACCTCAAGTGGTTAATTATTAATATATATAACTTTATATTAGTCATTTGTCTGATCCTTAGATTTTTAGGAATAAAATAACAATTAATAATATAATATTTGTTTTAAAAACTATTTTATGTCGATTTTGACACTATTGGGTAATTGATTTATGTGAAAATCATAAAAGCATGATTAGTTAGAAAACAATTAATTAAATCAATACTAACATGTCATATTAACCTATAAAATTAGTATGATTCATAAAAATTCTTAAATTACATTTATTTTGGTATTTATAACATTGATTATGTTAATATTGCATTAATAAGGTAGTTACTGCATCATCGTTGTGTCAAAAATAAATTAAATTATTTAATGTCTAAATATTATAAATAAAATTCCATTACGTAGGAAAATTTTCTAGATTTATAATGAATATTTATAGTCTAATTTATCTTATGTATAAGCCTATATTAAAAATGGTTTTAGTTAATAAACATTGATTTTAACTCTTTTAACTCTTCTTTAAATAAAATAATAATAAATGTCCTAATATAATCCATATGGACCTAAATGGTCATATTTTATTCCTACATTTATTTTTGGCCGATCTAAACTTATCCAATATAATTTGGACATGTGTTAGGGTAATAATAATCCCATTTTTACCATTAATTACCCTATTTACTTTTAACCATGGTAAATAAAAGTAAAATGTCACTATTCACAAAGAATTATTTTTATATTATTGAACCAAATTTTAATCCATGATATTAATTGTGTCTCTTGGATTTTCAAATTTAAACTCCCAGAAGCTGTAAAATTATGTTTTATGTACAATTGCAAATGCTCCTAGGAGGTGGGTAAAAGACTGTAAAAAGTTCAATAAAATTTTTATGTATCTATATTATTATAAAATTACTCCAATGAATTACATTTAACTTATATAGGTATTTTGTATCTATTTTGACCAAAAATAAATTTAAATAAAACATTATTATTTAAATAAATAGTCAGTTTTAACCAATAAATCAGTTTTTTTTACAATTTATCAAAAATTGAATGTTTCAGAAAAATACCAAAACATTAACATAGGATAATTACAATATTCTGAATCCAAAAATGAAGTCCATTTTTAAAGATAAAATTTATAAAATATTATAAAGTGGGTATTAATATTCAAAGTGGCAAGTTTATATAATATTTTAATAACATATCGTTGTTTATCGAATCTCGGTATTGCGTACAACACAACCTATTGAGGACAGTTTCTTTTGTGTGTTACGCAAACCAAGACAGTGTTGTGTGTAGTGAAAGATTCCTTTGGTGATATATATAACATATAAACAAAATATTTCTCATAAAATCTTGGGTGTTACATTCTACCCCCTTTAAAATGAATTCGCCCTCGAAATTCGTCACTTTGTAACAAACAGATGAGGATACCTCTCCCTCATCACATCATCAAGTCCACATGTAGCTTCTTATAATTAGTGGTTCCTCTACAAAACATTATCCAAGCGAGTGGTCCTGTTTCGTAGAACATTTTAACTACAATCTAGAATCTCTATCGGTTTTTCTTCTTAAGAATAATCTTACTCCAGTGGTACAACTTATGAGATTAGTACATGTGAAGGATCGAGTATGTACTATCTTAGGAGAGATACATGGAAAAAATCGTGAACTTGAGAGAGATTCAATGGAAGCGCCAATCAGTAAGCTACATTCCCAACACAATACAGTATTTCTAAAGGGCCGATGTACCTAGGGCTTAGCTTTCCCTTGTTTCAAAATCTCATTACTCTATTCCATGGATATATTCATAAGAAACACTTTATCACCCACTTCAAACTCTAGGTCTTTTCTTTGGTTGTCGGTACATCATTTTTCTCGAATCTGAGATGATCTTATGTGTTGTTCAATAGATATGACCTTTTCTGCCATCTCATCAACATGATCAGGTCTTAATAGCTTTCTTTCCCTAACTTCATCCCAGAAAGTTTGAGTTCTTCTTTTCTTTCCATAAAGAGCTTCATAAGGTGCCATCTGAATGCTAGAGTGAAAGCTACTATTATAAGAAAATTCCACCAAAGGTAGTAGTTGATCCCAAACACCTTTGAAATATATAGAGAAAGCTCTCAACATGTCTTCCAGAGTTTGAATTGTCCTCTCAGACTGACTGTCTGTCTGAGGATGACAAGCAGTGTTGAAACTCAACTTTGTATCTAGAGTGTGCAGAATACTTCTTCAAGACATTGTGGTAAACCTCGGATCCCGGTCAGATATAATCTAAAGTGGTACTCCATGAAATCTTACCATTTCCTTTACATATATCTTGTAAAGCTGATCAAGAAAAAAATCTTCTCTAATAGAAATGAAGTGTGCCGACTTCATAAGACGATAAACTATAACTCAGATATCATTATTTCCGTTGGATGTTTTAGGAAGTCTGGTTACAAATTCCATAGTTATGTTCTCCCATTTCCATTCGAGTTTGCGTAATAGTTGTAACATCCCCTTAGATTTCTATCTCTCAGCTTTAACTTGTTGACAAACCAAGCATCGAGAGACATATTCAGCAACATCTCTTTTCATGCCATCCCACCATAAGTACTCATTTAGGTCCCTATTCATCTTCGTGCTTCCAGGATTAATAGAGAATGAAGAACTATGAGCCTTATCCAGTAGCTCCTTCTTTAATTCTGTGATGGGATGAACACAAACCCAATTTCTGAACCTTATTATCCCATCACAATCAAGGTTGAATTTAGGAATATTTATCACCTTCTTTTGTAACTCTACATTTTATTTTTGTGCCTCTTTAATCTTCACATGTATAGATGGTTGAACATTCATTTGAGAAGAATAATATTTTTTCCCTTCCATTATAATTCCAATATCTATCCTTTGTAAATCCATAAATATTGGATATTCTTTGATCCTTATCATGGATAATCTAGCATGATCTTGTCAACTTAATGCATCTACCATGTTGTTTGGTTTCCCAGGGTGATAATGAATTGGGTAGTCATAGTGCATAATCAACTCCAACTATCTTCATTGGTGCATATTCAGCTCCTTTTGTGTGAAAATATTCTTTAAACTTTTATGATCAGTATAAATATCACACATTTAACCATAATGATAATTTCCCCATATTTTTAATGCAAAGATTACCGTGACTATCTACAAATCATGAGTTGGGTAATTTTTCTCATGGATTTTCAACTGTCATGATGCATAATCTATCACTATATCATTTTTCATGAGAACACACCGCATTCCCTTATTGTATGCATCACTGTAGATCACAATCATTTCTCCACTACACGGCAGTGTGACCACAAGTGCACTAGATAACCTTCGTTTTAACTCTTTGAAAATATCTTCACACTCCTCCATCCAAACGAACTTCACAACTTTTTGAGTCAACCTGGTGAGTGGATTAGATAATCATTAAAAATATTTCACAAAACGTCGATAATATCCATCCAAACCAAGAAAACATCGGATCTCAGTTACTGTTTTTGGTCTCGACCATCATTCAATAACCACTATTTTTTCTGGATCCACAGATATCCCCTCTTTTGAGATTATGTGGCCAAAAAATGAAACTTTTTGAAACCAAAATTCACACTTGGTAAATTTGGAATAAATCTTCTCCTTTATTAGGGTCTTTAATACAATCATCAAGTGATCTTCATGTTCTTACTTTCTCCTTTAATAGACAAGAATATCGTCTTTAAAGACTACCACAAACTGATTAACATAATCTCTAAAGACTCTATTAATTATATCCATGAAGATAGAAGGGGGATTAGTAAGACCAAATGGAATCACTATAAATTCATAGTGTCTATATCTTGTACGGAAATCTGTCTTTGGTATATCCTCATTTTTTTACCCTTAATTAATGATACCCTGAACTAAGATCAATCTTGGAAAAGTATTGATCTCCGTGTAGTTTTTCGAATAAGTCATCAATGCGGGGGAGAGGATATTTGTTGTTGATAGTGATCATGTTATGTTCTCGATAATCAATGAAAAGTCTCATTGATCCATCTTTCTTCTTAAAGAAAAAATAGATGCTCCCCAAGGTGATGCACTAGGGCGTATTAATCCCATATTAAGATTCTCTTGGAGTTTCTTCTTCAATTCCTACAACTCAATTGAGGATATTTTATAAGGTGTCTTTGAAATGGTCATAGCACCCAGTATGAGTTCTATTGAAAACTCAACTTCACGATTTTGTGGAAGACCTGGAAATTACTCTAGAAAGATATCATCAAACTCACATACAATGGGTTTATTCTTAATCATGAGTATCTCTCTAACCATTTGAGAGAAATAACCTTCATTTATTTCAATCAGGACCCATAAGATGGATTAAATTTCCAATGGAAGGTTATATTCATCCTTGCATCGATATGTGATAGTAGATTGATCAGGAATATTAAATGTGATTTCCCTTCTTTGGAAATTGATATGAGATCTGTATAAAGAAAGCCAATCCATGCAAAAAAACACATCAAATTCCACTACATGAAGGATCAAAAGATTTTCCGGAAGAATGTTTCCACAAACTTCAATCAGAGAAGAATTGTAAACTTTTGATGCAACTGTTGTGCCTTTAGGGGTTGTCACACCTAACTCAAAATCTAACTACTGAGGTTATATGGTGATACCCTTAGAAAATACTTTAGAAATAAAAGATTGGGTGGATACAGAATCAAATAAAACATTTTCTAATTGATATTTGATGGTAAGTGTACCTTTCACCACTTCATTATCGTACTCCACATCGCTGATTGTAATTGCATGTGACTTTCCTTTGTTTATGGCCTTAAGAGTTTTTTGACGTCGATCATCATCAACAACCCTTAGATTTCGGCATTGATTGGAATAATTCCCCATCTCATTGCACATGAAACATTGAAGTGTTGGAGGTGAATTTTGTGTATCCCTTTCTTTGTTCATATCATTAGAAATCTTCTTCCCATTGTTTCTACATTCAATTTCCCAATGACCTTTTTTTCCACACTTAAAACATTTACTTGTCCCATCAAGACAATTCCCTCCATTTTTAATTCCACACATTGAGCATAAGATAAAAATAATCTTATCTTTAGTGAGGTCTTTAGATTTTCCTTTGAATTCCATTTTCCTCTTCTTATCAAACCCATATGATTGATGGGTTACTCAAATCACCATCTCAATCTTGAGAGCACATCGAACAATTTCCTCATATCTAATGAAGTCCCTTATGGCTAACGCCCTTCGAAAACATAGTTTTAAGCCACTAAGAAATCGATCGATCATACTCTCAGGTTGGAAAATAATTCCAGAAGCATACCTTGAAAGTCTTGTAAAATATGCGTCATAGGTACAAATAGATTCATTATCCTTTTTCTTCAGTTCATGGAACTCCTTCTCCATCGTTGTTCGAAGAATATAAGGGAAGTACTTATTGAAAAATTTGTTCTCAAACTCGTCCCATTCCATGGACTCAATTTCATCCCTTTGCCTCATATTCTTAATAAGATTCCACCATTGATCAGCTTCACCTTCCAAACGATATACTGCTAAGATGAAATTATCTTGGTTAGAACATTGTAGAATTGAAAATATCTTTTCAGTGGTACTGATCCATTGTTCCGCCACAAATGGATTAGAAGACCAACTGAATGAAGGTGGACGCTGCCTCATGAAGGATTCAACAAAATGTTGCTCTTTCCTCTGCTCGTTTGGATGTCCATCATGATTCATATCTTGAGAAAGTTATATGAGCTTGGATACAAGATTTTTCATTCCATCTCCCATAACATTTGGTTGCTCAGAGGGACAATCATTCCATTTCCCATCCCATTCAGCATTAACATGGTTCCATAGGGTTCTAGCCATTGACTTTAACCAAGAAGCATAGTGTGAGAAACATTAATCATAACCAGAAAACAAAATAGTCAGTAATAAAATTTCACACTTTAGGTCTTATCATAGGTTACTCATGGACATTTCTAAAACACTAATATTGTGTTCTATGCTTAGACATATCCTTATGATTCTTACTAAGGCTTTCACATCCTAGTTTCCAAAGGATGACTGTACCTTTCCAATAATACCAACTATAATGACCCATACTTTACAAACATGGTTATTAAATTAGAATTGAAGCATACTTATTACAAAATATAACAAAACAATGATATGACCGTATAGGTATAGTGTATTTAGAAACTAGGAAACATAAATAACTGGTTCATAAATAATGTACATTGTCTCACATTTATTTCATCATATCTAGAGTCCCTTTTGGAATATCCTACTTAATACAATTCTTTTTGACCTGGGGAAAATAAAACATACAAAAGGGTGAGATCAAATGCTTAGTAAGGGTAAACAAAAGAAATATCAAACCTATCATATTCATAACAACATAACATTTTGAAAATCTTAACCTTCAAAACAGATAATAATATCATAACATGGGATAAATCATTTTAGTGAAATGTAATCCCAATAACCATAACTTAAAACATTAAACTTTGGGTAATACACACATAATCATAGAAAATAATTTCATATTAGTGAAGGCTATTTTCAAAGACCATCATAGCAGACAAATTCCATTACTAAACCGAGTTCACTCCTCGTTCCAGTCCTCTATCACTAAATGGGATTAACTTGTCGTTCCAGCCATGTTTATCTCATAAGATATAAATATTTACCCAATGCATTGGAAGGAGCTATAGGTCCCAGCCATCTCATAATGAAACCATTATTATGTGTTCCCAAAATCATAAAGCATATATCATAGCATAACACATGTAATTAAAATCGGATTCATAAACTTCATGCCATCATAACATAATACATGTATGATAAAAGGAATTTATAAAAATAATTCCATCATAACATAATCAAATAAATGGAAAAATACGGATATAAATAGAACCCTATATTATCTTATATGGAAAATTATTTTGATAAAACGCTTGAACTCCATTCATGTGGAAAATATCCTTTCTACTTCAAAAACATTTTTCTCTTCTTAACATGTCATAAAATTTTAAACTAAAATATGTTGATTAAAAATAAACATTAAAACATATAATGGAAGCTTCATGTAAATAATGATCTATGAAATAATAAAAATCCATTCATGCCGTATAAGTTAAAAAAATTCTTCTCGTACTTTAGCCAGAAAAGTCATAAAGTACCTCGTACTAAAAACGAAAAAATATTCCTTTCATATCTTTTACTAAAAACTCACCAATGGATAAAATTGGATTTAAACAATTGTAGGAGGATAAAATTAATATTACATATTTACAAAACATGTATGTGGATGATAAATATTCCCTAGTAATTACCGAAGTATAAACAATCTCGGATAAAAATTGAGATTGTGAGATTTTCCCTTACCATAGGTCTGATTTGCTTCGTACGTATCCGAACCTTCTGTATAATGATTTTAATAATGTCATTAACTTATTAAAGAATCATATTAATTGTTATGATATCATATATGGTAACATTATTATCTTCTTATTAGTAATATTTCATTATTACATGTTATTCGTGTGTTCATTGCTTTATGTTCTTATTCATGTTTTGTCGAATAAATTCTTATTCTTCTTTTTAGGTTATAGATACCTCATTTAAAGAATGATATTATTTTAATATATATAATATTTATTAATTCAATTAATTTATATAATCATTATTAAATGAATATCTTGTAGAACGAGTCACATCACATCATGGAGACGGTAGGTCGTACGTACGCACGAGCGATGATATCGTTCCCATTATCATGGAATTGTATTAAATTTTATGTATACTATTTCAGAATCAATATCACATTAAAATAATCATATATAGTTATTACATACACCATTATACCCATCCAAGTAAGTAGGTGGTGGAAAAAAGATTACACCACGGCGTGGAGACGGTATTCGGTATGTACGCACGTGCGGTGATTTCATTTTCTGCAGGATGGATAGAAGGTGAAATAGGGTTGTTTCATATTTATTACCTCTTCTTCGACATGCCTCTTTGAAACCTCCTCTTAGGGCACTAAAATTGGACTTTGAAGTAGAAAATGACCTCTTTTATGTTTCTAGGGATGTTGAGAAGGGAAATGGGCAGTGGTTGGCTGAGCTTTAAGGCTCAAACTTTTGTGAGGAGGAGATGGAGGAGGTTCCCTTTTATAAGGGAGGAGAGGGGAACCTTTGAAAAAACTTAAAATATTATTTTCTAATAAAGTCATATTCGGTTTTCAATATCTCCAAATTGATTTATTTTGAATCTAAGGTGGGTATGGGTCGAAATCCTCTCAACCAATTGGTTTTAGAAAAGATTAGGTTACTATTTTAACCTTATAATTTAGATTTAACTCTATGTTAAATAATTTAACTTTTACTGTGTCTTCTTGTTTTGTTACACTATATGGTTAATAAATATACAATAACAATCCAAACGATCCTCAAGTGGTTAATTATTAAAATATATAACCTTATCTATGTCATTTGGCCGAACCTTAGATTTTTAGGAATAAAATAACAATTAATAATATAATATTTTTTAAAAAAAAACTATTTTAAATCAATTTTGACACTATTTGGAAATGGATTTATTTGAAAATTATAACAGCATGATTAGTTTGAAAAAAGTTAATTAAATAAATACTAACATGTCATATTAATCTATAAAATTTGTGTGATTTATAAAAAGTCTCATATTACATTATGTTGTGTATTTATTATAGCAATTGTGTTAATATTTTATTAATAAGGTAATTATTGCATCATCATTGTGTCAAAAATAAATTAAATTATATAATGTCTAAAAATTATAAATAAAATACCATTATGTAGGAAAAAATTTTATATTTCTAATGAATATTTATAGTCAAATTTACCTTTCTTATAACCCTATATTAAAACTGTTTTTCGTTATTAAACTATGATTTTAACTCTTTTAACTCTTCTTTAATTAAAATAATAATAAGTGTCATAATCTAATCCAAGTGGACATAAATGGTCATATTTTATTTATAAGGTTATTTTTGGTCGAATTAATCTTATCCAATATAATTAGGACATGTTTTAGGGTAAAAATAATATCATTGTTACCCTTTATTACCCTATTTACTTTTAATCGTGGTAAATAAAAGTAAAAAGCTACTATTCAAAAAAAATTATTTTTATATTGTTGAACCAAATTTTACTCTTTGATAATAACTTAGTCTCTCGGATTTTTGAAATTCAACTCACAGAAGCAGTAAAATTTAGTTTTATGTACAATTGCAAATGCTCCTAGAAGGTCGGTAAAAGACGGTAAAAATTTCAATAAAATTATTATGTATCTACATTATTATAAATTACACCAATTAATTACATTGTACTTATATAGGTATTATGTATCTATTTTGACCTAAAATAAATTTAAATAAAAAATGATTATTTAAATAAAAATTCAGTTTTAACCAATAACTCAGTGTTTTTACTATTCATCAAAAATTGACAGTTTTCAGAAAAATACAAAAAATCACCCAAGGATAATTTCGATATTCCAAATCCAAAAATGATGTCCATTTTGAAAGATAAAATTTATAAAATTTCAAAAAGTGGGTATTATTATTCAAAATAGCTAGTTTATATAATATTTTAATAACAAATCATTGTTTAGCGAAACTCGGTATTGCGTACAATGAAAGTTATCGAGGAAGGTTACTCTTGCATGTAATGAAATCCAAGACAATGTTGTGTGTAGTGAAATATTAATTTGGTGATTTATATAAAATAAAAACAAAATATTTCTCATAAAATCTTAGGTGTTACAGGTTTGGATTATCTAAAATCATCAATATTAATATTTCAAGTTACTTGCATGTTTCTTAATTGGGAAAATTCCATTTCACGTTCAATGAGAAAGTATTTAAAGGAAATATTATTTAAAGGAATAGAATATTGGTTCCCAATTCTAAATTATAGTTAATAAAAAAACACACAACTCCAGCAAATGTTAATTATTTTTGGATTTATCTTGTAAATGCTTGTTTCTATTGTATATTTATTATGATTTTTTCCTGTATAACTTTATCTAGTTTCTCTATACATGTTAATTATGTGGCATTAGTTTTTCATCAATATAGTTTCAATTTATTCAATCTAATCATGGATATACTGATCTCAAAACAAATTATATATCTTACAATCTAAAAGTACCCCTTGGATTATATTTTTATTATCTGTGAAATTGTTACTAGATTTTTTTAGGTAAAAAGAATGAAAAATGGTCATAAGTTGTTTAATATTATTCTAGTTAACATGATTAATCTCTACAGAAAATGAGAATGGAAAATATGTTGAGTTTTTTCCCTAGTAAATTTTATTGTTGTACCGAAATTGAATATAGTCATAGTTTTTACTAATATTTATACTCTAAAATATGTATTGCTAATGTGTGATAAAAAATACACAAATGATTAGGTGGATCCTTTTTGTACAAGAATTATTCTTGTAAATTTATAATAAATGGAATAGAAATTTTTATGATAGACCACTAATCTAGTCTACCAACGTTCTATAATGATGATCCAATATAGATCAATTCCAATTTACATAATGATTTTTATATTTCTATTTGAGGAAAACATCAGAGTATGTAGATTTAGATAAACTATTTATCTAATGGAGTACTACTAAGAATATCACAAAATATTAATGAAATAAATTCATTTCATAACATAATCTATATTATTAGACTGTCTAAATTTTGGAAGATATTATATCGATAGAATTACATAATTGTGTATCCATGAGGTGGATATATTATAAATTCTATCAAGATAATATTATTATATATGAGTAGAGAACTATAAGGGATATGTGTTACCACAAAGTTTATTTAGGACAGATTTTGTGGGCCTTACCTTTTTAATGATTGTATAAGTACATATTTTATTTATGAAAAAATAAACATAATGGACAATGGTTGGAGTAAATAAGAACATACAAATACATTAATTCTAGAAGGTTAAATATTTTATTTTTGTGTCTTGTATTATAAAGAAACATTAAAATATTAATAATTTAATGAATTTATTTTGGTTGATGCTGGTTATTATTCAATGTAGATAGAAATTGTGGAACTTCCAAATAAAAAACTGCTACTTTTAAATTCATAAAAAATATTTTATTTAGTTTTGGGGTGTCAAAATTTTTTTAACTTATAATAAAACAAATTTAATTAATATTTAATTCCAGTTCTTGATTAAAAAGTATAGTTTTGTGAAAAATTGAACAACCTATCAATCATTTCAATGAGGACAGCGTAAAATCCCAAATAATGAATTGAAAAATATCTTAGAAAAACAATGAGTAGATCATAGAAGGATTAATCTTTAATGTTAGATGAGTTATGATGTTCCGATAACATTGAATTTAAAACTATAATGGGGATGTATCCTTACAAGCTACTATTTGAAAAATAATTCTTATTACCAGTGGATCTGTATTAGATGTACATTTATTTTGATATAGTTTTAAATTTATATTTTCATTTTAGTTGCGTGAAAAATGATGAAAAATTTGAGTGATTTAGAAGTCATTATTGGAAAACATATCAATATTAATGGATTTATTAGTAAAAATAATTTATTTTTATTATTATTTTATTCACCATTGACGCATCAAGTTTTTTCAAAAATTGAAACCTTTTAATTTCCAACTCATGCTTTTCCTTTGGATACTAAAAAAAGTGCATTGGGAATTGAAATATCTATAGGGTAGAAACAAATGTATGTGTAAATCTCATAGTATTAGTGAATAAAATATTAATAATTATTAATAGAAGGATTAAACCATAATTTTATGTGTTGCCAAACAGAATAGCTACAATATCTATGCTAGAGTATTCAGTTTTAAATGAGTAAAACTAAGGACTTAAGACATTGTTATTGAGGGAATTAAACCCATTCCCAAATTTTTATTCTTCATTATATTTTCTTTTTAATAAAAAAATTATTTTCATGATCTTCGTGTTTTTTTCATTGGTGTAATTGAATTAAATTCTTGGTTATCCTTTTAGTTTTACATTATATGAATAATTACGGTATGTCACAAAATAAAGTGAATAATTTATTAGCTATAAGGGGAGAATTTTATAATATTTTAAATTAAGATGAGATGTAAAAGTTGAAAATAGGGTAATATAAATAAGTATTTTTAGTTGTACTATAAAAAAGTCGTGCATCGCTATACGAGGAGATTCATTGTCAGATTTGTTTTTCTCTATGATATATTTAAAATAAAAATTTATTTTCAATAACAATATACATAATAGAAAATTATTGGAAATTTTTTACAATCCTTAATCACTAAGTATTTATCCTAGAGACATCAATATGTATTTATTTTATTTTAATGAAAATATTTTACTATGAGGAGGTTGTTTCTAAACTTCATTGAAAATCATTATGACCTTCCAAAGTTTGAGAAATATATTATAATAAGAATCATTTATGTGAATTAAATATATTACTTGTTAGGTAGCGTGAAAATTAATATAATTTATAAGAATTATAAAATTATTTTCTGGTAGGAAAACATATTTTCTAAAACAATTATGTCCTTAAAAATTACGATAATTATTCAATTTTGAAATAAAACACCTGATGAACTATTTTAAAAAATTTATTCACTTTTATGTTAAGAAATAGGGATAATGTTATGTTTTATGTTGGGGTAAAGTATTAAAATTTGATGAACTATAGTTCCAAGATAAAACATAAAAATTATTTATTTTTTTAAATTGATTATTTCAATTCATGATATTTTATAATTGTTCCTTTTCAATGTTTCTAAGGATTGTGGAATGGTTTTATACAATGAGGTATTTTTCATTTCTATTCCCTCATGAAAAATATCCAGTAAAATCATTTTAATTAATCTTATAAACATTTTTAAAATTTTTAAAATAGTATAATTATTGTTTAGAATTTTAATTTTTGTTTAAAATTTTTATTTTATTTTGGATTTCAATATTTTTTTTTCAAATAGTATGTGAAATGAACACATAATAACCATTAAAAAGTTAATTAATTGTGATAAAACACGTGGATGATTTAATTATGTACCCTTAAAATTATTCAACTCACATATGTATATAATGTGTCTAATTATTATTGGGGTTTGAATATTTGAGTCTATCAACCATGGAGTAAGATATGTGTTTGAATGTTTCACTAAAATAAAATTTATTTCTACTGAAATCTTATGAAATCCTCATATAAAATATTTTTTATAAATACATAAACCATAACTTATATGAAAATAATTTATAGAATAGAAATCGTACATAATTAATTGAAATAATTCATGAGGTAAATCATTTTTTATAATAACCATTGAGTTAGAAAATAAAATCATTAAAATTGAAGATTATTTAAAATTTATTTACTTTGATTCCTTAGTAACATGATGGATTTAAATCTCTTATTTGTTGGGTGATTTCATATGGACATAATTTGATACATTTTAAACATGAATTTTTTTAACAAAATTTAGTTATCAATGTAAAAAAGTTAATTCAGTGAAAAACATTTCTAATATTAGTTACATTAGTATTGATTTTTATTTCATTGGATATGTTTAAGAAATTGTGTTTTTAAGTTAAAAATTGATTAATGGCTTCTTGGGTCAATCTTCTCAAAATATGTAGATCAAAAATATTTTCTTGGTTCAGGAGGAATAATCATTGGGATATAATTTTCAAATAATTATTTTAAATTTTTAGTTTAGTATTTAAATTTATAAAGATTCATTTTTTATCAATAATTTAATTTTTGGAATGAATTTTTTTATGGAATACTATAATTTGTAGAGATAATGAAAAATAACAATGTATTTGTTAGAATTTTTTAAATCATCCATGACTCCCTTAGTTTTATTGATCCTCCTTTCATATATCTAGCATTTTATATGAATATATTTCTGTTTTTTATACTCTTTACATATATTTAAGTGTATGCCTTAGGAAAAAATGGTCATACAGCTGTGAAACTTTCTTCCTCATGGTATCGATTTTACTTTTCAATTAATCACTAAATGTTCATCTACGTAAATATGTGTAAATTTATTTTTATGGTGGGGTTATCGTTAATATTGTAGTAATTAATCAATGTAAATATCATATTAATGGATTTATTAATGTATCTATATAGATGAGAACATGTGTAATTGTACCACTCACATTTCCACAGCTTTAGATCATAGTAGATTCAATATCATGTTGGGATGTTAATATTGTGAAAAAACATACAAACGTTTAAATAAACATCCTAAAAACTCAATTAAGGGTAAAAAAATCTTCTATAAAGGTATATAATTAGTTCATTCCATCTCATCTTATGGCCATTCAATATTTTGGAGACCTTTTCAAAGGGTGGGTCCATCATTATCAAAGGATATAGAAAGGCGATGTAGCTGTATCACTAATATGTATACCTGTACAAAATTTCTTATGAAGTATGTGTTAGGGTACAACTATGTGGTGAAGAATGTTTCTAAAGGTACTTAAATTTTTTAACCAATATGTATAATGGTGAGGCAATTGATTTATTAGATCTGAGGTTTCATAAATTATCAAAAAAAATTAAAATCAATGGCGGGATCAAGCATTTGTCTAAAAGGAAGAACAAAAGGACTCTTGCAACAAATTATGAGGAAACCTTAATAAGAATAATGATTAAATTATATGAGGTTCAATAATTTCATATGGAACATTGGTTGGGTTACCACAGATTAATGTATATGTTAACATGGGTCTGTGTAAAACTTTTTAAAGGGTTCATCCCAAGTCATGGAATCAAATATGATCCAAAATGACTCACACCACAAGGTGACCTTACATTCTATGGGTGATGTTACATGTGATATACAAATCTGGGTGTTGATGGATGGATAAATTCAAAAAAAGGAGTAAATGTACAATTTGATGTGTGTGAGAATCTAATAAATTACGAGATGGTTGATCTCTAAAGAATAAATAAAATTCTAGAAATATTTGAAATAATTGATACAATTGATATTAGAAAATGGAGTTAGAACTATATAATAGACTCAACTACCTTCTCTACTAATTTTTCTATCAATATTAATTTCAAAAAAAAAATTTATTCAAACATAGATTTATTATAAACACTTTTAGTGCAACCATATTATTTATTGTTAATAATTTAGTTCTATCATATATCATTTACCATAAAGGGTTATTAATTGTATTCATAAAAAGAAAATTTGATCATGATAAACAAACAATAATCCTTATATGAATTTTTATGTTCAGTGGTTGAAATTATACTTAATTCACAAACCTATATTTCAACATCCTTGATATGACATTTTTTATACCATTATTCATTAAAACACAAATTTATAATTTTGTAATATGAAAGGATAGTAAAAAATGATTGTTTAATGAAATTTCTCTTATATTCCTCACTTTGTTCAATTATGTATCTTTTTCTCGAATTTCATCCATTGGATCTATAGTTTCATTAATAAAATAATTATAGTTTCACTATAAATTAACTCTACCTTAAAAAAATTCCAATTATTATGTCTTATTTTTAGTTTTTTGAGTTGTTTTTCACTGACATTGCACAAACATTATTTTGTGTTGTCACCCATTCGTTGTTCTAAAGTAGTCTTTTTGTATGGAAATTAATAATATAATTTGACCTTTATCAATGACATGTGTTTATATGGTAATAATTGAATAGTTTTCTAGTGTTAAAGCCACCAATGATTTCATAAATATCTCATTGTTAATCCCTACACCATGGATTAATATTTTTATGTTGTTTTATTTCACCTATTATTAAAGTGAAAATTGAAAAAATTGTTTTAATTATCCTATATTCTATATTTATAATTTCTTTAAAAAATTTAAGGCAAATTATGATAATATTTATATTGGAAATTACTAGGAACATTAATATTGTAGTATTTTGAATGGTAAATGAACATTTTCAATATTCAATATTCCTTATTTTAAATATTTTATTTTATTATGAATAATTTATTTTATGTTAATCGAAAGAACATAAATTGACACCAAATTTTACATTGGTTAAATTAGATAAAAACTTTTAAAACCGGACAATACTGATTTTGTGGCCCCACCTTCTCATCGATTATTTATTGGTTTATAATATTCTAATATGATCTATAAGAAAATAAAAATAATAAGCTTCAATTATGGATGATATTTGAATAATTAATGCAATATCGTCCAATAAAATAACTTAATCAGAATTGGTGTTAATCTATTCTTATGTTATGGGATAATTTATGTCTTTTACATTCTCAAAAACATCACTGTTGTCATAAAAAATTGATATCTATTTAGAAAAATTATACACCAAATCGTGATACTTCGGTAGTTGAATATTAAATAATAAAACATACTTGAAATAATTAGTTACATTATCACTATAAATAGTAATATCATCATCAATTCTAGTATTATATTCCATCACTATAAATCAAATAACGATATTTAATTCCTAGGATACCTAATCATATTCATGTGGTGTATTGAAAATTTAATATGTATCAATAGTTGTCTTTGAAGAAAAAGTTGCAATTAATATAG
The DNA here is from genome assembly GCA_963277665.1 of Viscum album. Lineage (NCBI taxonomy): Eukaryota > Viridiplantae > Streptophyta > Magnoliopsida > Santalales > Viscaceae > Viscum > Viscum album. Next base: position 653,386,932 of record OY728119.1, read on the forward strand.
GAACACTATTTACAATGTATCTAATAGGACTCAATCATCTACATAATTAGGTACTATAATAATCCTCATAGAAATGGAAGCTTTTTTTTGATAAATATTATGAGTAAAATCAATTAGATAATCTCCCTCCGAGTGAATTTGTGAAGATAAAAGACAATCTCTTAGACACTAACAATTACTAACCCTACTATATGACTATAAGAATATTATGACTCCATTTCCACATGTTTAACAACTATAAAAAATCCTTAATTCCAATAGTTGTGTAACATGATATTTTCCACCTTCTACATCTTTAAGAAAAACTTTTAATTCACCATCATCATAAATATCGACATATAAAACATTTATATTTACTAATAAAATATTTCTATTCATACCGATTTGAGGATATTATATCTATATCGAGATATATAATGGTCCAAAAAAATTATTTTTTATTTGTTTTGAATTTAAAATGTAATTTTTTACTTTTTAACCCATGGAAAAAATTTAATTTTGATATAATAATTGAACTTAAAAAATTTCCTAATGGTATTGTTTATCAAATAATGTTTTTTTCTCTTTAGGGTAGAAGCTTTCAAAAAATCAAAAGTGTTTTGACATTAAATAATTTTTTAATAACATCTATAAATAAATTAATGTCTTGTTCCCATTTTTATAATTACTATAGAGAATAAAATATTTTTTAGAAAATTTTATTAATTGATAGACCAATATCATAGTATAACTTGATGCATGCTTTTTTATTTGAATCAACTATAATTTCTTGTCAGAAATCTGTCCCATTATAGATGTTACTATTTTATTATAAGGCAATTAATTTTACTTAAAATACTATATTATAATAAGAATAATGAAATGTGATCTAAATATTCCTCTATTAAAATAGAGCAATGCTTTCCCCTATAGGTTTAGTTAACAAATCAATACTTTTAATTCCATTTCATTACTCCTAATCCTATTCATAAAATATTTGAAAATTGTTTTATATGCATAATATTTTTATTTATATTTAATAAATTAATGATATTTATATTTATTTTGTATTAATCAATATATTCACTTCTCATCTATAAAGAAAAATGTTTCATTAGGACATGGATCGGTCTGGAATGATTTTCCCCCAAAATGATACATTGGTGGATCATCTTCTATCATGAAATATTAATCACTAAATTACCTAGGATAGAAGTTAATTTCATTAGTTGATACATATATACATGTTAATGAATAATATTATCTTGTGGGATAGGAAAATGGGTACAAAAATATGGGGAACATGTATACAAATTCTATGAAGTTTCAGCCCATCGCATCACTACACATTAAGATTATTACTTCCCATATAAAATGTTTTATAGAGGCCATTTATGCAATAAAATTTACATACCAATCACCAAATAATGATTTAAAATATTTAAACATATCATGTAATCAATACATGGAAACATATATGAAATTATATGTGTATAATTATTCTAAAATCCATAATTGTTTTATAACTAATAGAAATAATTATTCCATTGATTTTAATTCCAAAATCAATGATACTAACATGGATAATGAAATACAAATAAAACCATTGGAACTCATTTAAAAAAATTATAATTCAACCAAAAGAAATAATCCAGTTACTCATTATGTAAAATAAATTATGAATTCATTCAATATCATAACCTTGTTTTTTAATTGAATCTGCCCATTCATTTATCCCGGTATGTCACTCCCTTAAAATGAATACAATAGAATATTTTTACACATTAAAAATATAAATATAATACCTCCATTTATTCCCAGGACAAAGTGGTATTCTACTTTAAAATAATTTGACCATCCAATGATAATAATGTATAAGTATTTGATTCACTTCCCTCAACAGAGGAAAATTATAGTATATAAAAACAAATAATTAACAATGGCTCACTCGATACAATCTCCCACTATAGCCACCATAATATAAATTAAAGAGATAAAAAATCATATTAAATATGTACATTTTTATTAAATAGATTACCCCAACCACCCTATAAAAATAATAATTTGATTCAATAAAAATATTTTCATGGACTTATCTTTCTGAAACTAGGCCTTTGTTAATAATCATGAAAAACCTAATCAAGGATATGGTGTGGATCCCCTATGAGATGATGATATATTAGGGAGAGTCATAGAGAGGTCAAAATGCTTGAAAATGGGACTAAAAAAATTTCTCCACCAATTATAGTGTAAAATTTTTATAAAACAATTCCATTTATTAATGGAATTTTATCTAAAAAACTATCATGTACCAATTAAAATAATCAACTACCTAGTTTTTCACAGTTTCATGACTTAATCACATTGTATTCTATATAAAATCAAATAGTAGATCACTAGGTAATAAATAGTCCTCTTAGACCTTGTGTCCTCTCTTCCATATCTATATCTTCTCATGAACCGATATGATATTATAACACTTTTGTTAAATTTTCAATGTTATCTTGTTGAAAAACATGGGTGTGTCATGTACATACATAATCAATTGATAAATGTGTAAGGTGTCGTGTACATCACTGAATCATTCATGTTTGTTAAGGAAATTAGGTACTTCTCATACTATAGTATGAATTTTTAAGACATCCCATAAATCCTTGAGTTAATTTTCATTCATTTCCCTCTATGGGAGACCTAATCTATGTAAAACCTAAAGAATAAATTATCCAAAAATGTTAATTCTAGGGGATACCATGGTTTTTTGGCCCAAATTTTTTTTCTAGATTCATGTAGTCTCAAGTAATTTCCAAATTATTATTACATAAACTATCATAAACTAATAATATATAAGTCCCATTGAAATATTATTCTCCAATCACATAAAAATTACTATGATAATGTCTTGGACACCCATATTATTCTTAATAAATCTGTATCTAGATTAATGAATGATCGTTATGGTTATAGGATATTTCTACCATGGAAAGGATAAACTCACAACAGGATCCTAAATATAGTAATTAAGTAAAAATTATATATTTTAATGTCTTGGGAGTTTATTTAGAATAGTTTTTAGTCCTTGGGTGAACGAGAAAAACTAAATATCGATTGATACCCTAATGTATAATGAAAACCCTACTGAATCCCTGAAAAAATATCAAATACCTGTCAAAATATAATACAATATAGTATAGCACAAATCTTCACTACATCTCCAACATACATCTACCAATGATCCTAAATATAGAAATATTCTTTAAATAGTAAAAGTTGGGTTGTATTTTTTATATGATTCCGTATAAGAAAAACTAAAACCATATGATTATATGATCATGGAAATCACATAGCGAAGACCATCATGGTTTTATCCCATGTCTATAATTGTATAAGGAGTCTATGAAGTGAATTTAAATGATTTTGGGGATCCCCATTTAATTTCTAATAAGATTCATATTTGGAATTGACCAAAAAATCCGTTCATCATTATAGGGCACAAAAATTTTAAATAGATATAATAATACATTTTTGTGATCAATAAATATACATACCACTTCATATAATTGCACTCCTTCATCACTTCGTCTATCGTAATCATAGGGAATTCATGTTTCACAATGATATATTGGATTATAAGAGATTAGTAGAACTAAACATCAATGATATCCCATCAATTCATTGTTTCTTTAATAATGAAAAAATATGAATTGGAATTTTATAACTCCTTGGAACAAATGTTGATAGACTATGAATGAGTTATATAGCAAATGTGTATCCCATTACAACCCTCAACCACTTCCAAAATAAATTCATACATATGAAATATTATTTTCCATTGTAATTTATTCTTTAACACCTTTTGAGGGTATAATTTCTATCTATGAGCATAAAATTTTACATCTCCCTTCTAAGGATTAATGAAAATGTCAAAATTGGATGATTGAATTTATTAATCATTGATAATTTTCCTAATATTTTTCCCAATTATAATAATTTTGATTTTAGGTTCTTTTAGTATGTAAAATCATATATACATTCAAAAATAATAATTCCTCTAACACAATATTTTTTCACAACTATGTCCAATTCCAAATCATATGTATGATATTTGTATTCATGAGGGAAATGTTTTCTCAAACCTTATTTCACTACCCTATGATCTAATATAATATCACAGTTTATACCCATGTAAGATGAATTTTAATACACACCAATCCATTATTTTTATATTATTAAAATAAATAATATGACTTTTAGTAAACATTTTCTTTAGATTCTAGGAAGTCACGTTGTCTGGGTCAAACCAATTAAACCCTTTCCCATTCAGGATTGTTTTAACGATAGGCGTAAAACACTTTTATTTTTCTTGAATAATGTGACTGTAAAGACTATAAATGTGAGAAAAATAAACAGTTAAAATATATTATATGTAACAATAAAGTAAATGGATGAATTAATCACTTTATTGTATACTTATATTCACACATTATAAATCATTTCCCCAAGGAACATAACATATCCAATTTAGAATAATAATTTAAACTACTATTTCGCATCCCTCATAATATGTGTTCTGGTTAGGAATAACTACTTTTGTGTGGTTTCCATTTGATTTATTTATGGAATAGGAAACATCTAATAGTTCTTTATCCAAATGGATTTGCATTCTAAGGCATGAGTTTGTCATGTTTGAGCATAAAATACTTAATAACATGCATTGGTTGAGAGGATGGGAGGTCAAACTCATCACATCCTTTTTGGGGGAATTATTTCCAACTCTGAGACTCTCTTATAGATTTGAGATTTTTTCATAAATACTTATTAATTTACAATGTATAATGTAGGTTTTCATTATAATTTTAAATAAATTATTATCATGTGTGATATTTAGAATCATCTGTATATATTCGAGCTTCTTTATTAATCTAGAAATCTATAGGTATTTGAGGTTCTCCTTTAATTTTATTTTATCATATTGTATTTAGATATTATTTTAACCATCATTCCAATAATACTAGTTTCTTAGCAACTCATTGGGGAACTGTAGAATTTATTATCGTCCTGGAAAATGAAGGTTTATTTTGATGTTGGGATAGTACACATAAATTGGCTACATATGTATCATTATGAATGGAATAAAAACCCTCATAGTTCGGTGCCTCTTAATGGGACACATAATACCATTTTTGTTCATCAGATAAGGAACTATCCATACAGTTTAATGTCAAGTGAAAATGAAATCTATGTGAAGGGTTCTTAGTCAAAGTTTGGGTTGGGACATATTCTTATGCAGCCAAATGAATATGGAAATGATATGATTTTTCAAGTTGGATTAGACCATGTTCTGAATATGGACTAGGAAGAACATGGTTTATGTGAATTTTTGGGTTTTAACCATTGAGAGGCTTCCTACATATCACATTTGGATGGAAATAAAATCCCATGTAGTTCCATGAGTATATTAAGAGAGCATAATCCTTTGAGAGAAAAGAGTTTTGGATTACATCCTGAAAAGGATTCCTTGGTGATTTGGCTGTTTAATTTGTGGCAGAAAACAACGGAGGATTCCCATTTATAGATGAAATGAGATAGATCTCAGGCCTTAAAGAGGCTTCCTAGGTATCCGAATTATTATCGGAATCAGAGTTCTTGTAGTTCATTCAATCTCGTAGGGGTGTATGACCATTTCATAGAAATAGGCTGGGGATTACTCCAAGGAAGGATGTCCTGATTTTGGAAATTACATTTGGATTCATACAGATGATATCCAATGAGCTTTGGCATTGATGAAGGATTTATATTAAGACCAATTATAGTGGGAATCATCGTTATTGTAGTTCAAGAGTATCACTTTTTTGAGAAAATTTTATGATACAGACAAATATCTAAGCCCATGAGAGTCAGGATCAGGGTGAGAAACAATATGATTTCAAATACTCAATAATGGCACAAGAAATCTTTTCCTCATTTGCTGATGGAAGAGGACGACCATAAACTGGGTATGGTGAACCAGGATGATGTGATAGTGGGAGAGGGAACTGAACAATGAACCTTTCAATGTGGAATGATGTTGTATTACATAGAGCCTAAATCTTATAATATTAGGGACTTACTATAGTAGGAGTTACCTAGTAGGAATGATTAGTGGATATTCCTTAGTAGGATACCCATTTTAGATAGGTTGGGGATTACTCTTAAAGAGGATGACTATTTGAGATTTGTTGGGGCGTACTCCTGAGGAAGATTACCATTTGAGATTTGATGGGGCTTACTCATAAAGAGGATTATCATTTGAGATTTAAATCATCATTGGAGTTATGTGATGTGGATTGAGGAGTGTATCAACTCATGGTAGTCAATGAATCCATACGGAGACTCCACACTCATAATATTAAAATAAAACCAAGAGAAGTAAGTAAACTCAAGGAACATAATTTAGTGTGATGGAGTGTAACAAATCATCATAATCCATGGTTAGAAGTTGGGTGTCATAAAGGGTGAAATAGATAATTTCACTGAGGAGACTTGAAAAGATTTCAGAGTGACTCTCCATTTTCAATGGGGGTTAGTGGTGGAAGAGAAGGGACTGACCTGAAGGGCCAGGACTGGAGCCTGTAACTGAAGCTCAGTGGGGGTGCAGTGGTGCAGCCCATATGGAATGGTTTAGTGGGGTATAAAAGGTTCTCATCACAGGTTCTCCACACATGTTCTCCATATAGGTTCTCCACGTAGGTTCTCTTCCAAGGTGCATCATGCAGGTTCTCTTTATAGGTGCCCAGGAAGGTCCATGGTGTAGGTGCTACACAGAGGTGCTCTACATAGGCCCTTGACACAAGTCCTTGACGCAAATCCACATGTTATTGAACCTGATGTGACTTTGAATGACTTTCTCCCTTTAATTATATATTCTAATGTGTTTCATAAAATTACATAAGAGTTCTTGATTTCCTGGGAAAAGGAGATATGCACCGAGAGCATCAAGAATTCTTCCAACTTTTTCTATTATAAAAAGGGGAGCCCAAGGGTCATATTTATTAGAAAGAAGGGGGTCTGGTTGATGAGAGTTTTTTCAAATAGATTCTACATGTAGGTCCTTCATGTAGATCATCCACATAAGGTTGTAAAACATATACATCTACATAGTTCCTCCGTGTAGCTCCTCCCCGTAGGTCAGGTAAATCCATTTTCAAAATTTATTCATCTTCTGAGTGCCATAAGTTTTGATCTAAAAGTCTGATTGGGCTCTATGACCAGTAAAATCGAAGCTCTCAAAATGATATAGACTTTTTAAATCGAAAATTAAGAATGTATTCTTTTATGAAACTAGAAAATATAATTTTTATGCATCGATGCCTTTTTTATCCTAAATATTGGAAATCAAAAATTAGATATCAAACCATGAATATTGTGGCGATATACTGGAAACACATTCTATGGTGTCAAAAACTACATGGTATAAAACTAATATTCTATAAAAATATATAAGAAAATATAGAGATCTTGAGAAGTCACATAAAAGGATTTAGAATATAGTTAGATATCATCTACAAGCCCAATAATTAGATATTATAAGAATGGATGAAATAAATAATAAATTAAATCCAAAAATATTTCCATATAACTATTAAAGACATTATGATTCAAATGGTATTGAATAAAATCCAATTTTTACTGAAAATAGTGGTCTTGGTAATTTCATCCAATATTTACCTAAGAAAATGATTTCTAAAATATAAGTCAAAATTAGAAAACCACATTTTCCATTATTATGATCAGACATACCATTTGTTTCCACGAAACAACAAATTATTTTTTACTATAACCTAATGTAATATACGATTGTCTAAATGGAGGTGTCAACATAGATTTAACTTCCTATAAAAATGAGTTGCGACACTTTAGTGGTATATTAATAGCATAGTAAATCATTTTACAAAAAATATCCTCTAACTAAATTTTAACTACTCTTAATTATTTTTCAAATTTTTGATAGTTATGAATATATATTACTTTATGTTCGTATAAAATATATATAGTGTATTACATCTTAAACATGCATGTTAGGCTTTAAAATAGTTGGGGAACACATCTGGGTAAAAATACATTATTGAGGGTATGTCATGTACCATTTAGATTCCATTACTTTTATAAAATTCTACCCATTTGGAAATGATAAGAAATTCCTTCCTATAATGAGTATATTCTCAACATTATGGTAACAATAATTCCAAAAAAGAATATTCTTACATAAATAATATAATATTAGATACTCTAATATTAGAATACCACGCTTTTTATCAATAGTAGACTATATTGTGACATAATGTTTTCATAAAAACCCAAATTTTTCAATTGATATGTAAAACACAACATGAAATACTATAATTTAATAACCATCCATAACAACCTCAATATCCTTATCAACCTTATATAATAAAAAGAATAAAACATCCTATGTTGATTTCGTGTCTAACTAGACTTATGATTATGATGATTATTGGGGTTCCTTTATGATATTTTTATTGCATACATTTGACGAACCATTTTATATCTCCAAACTACCAACAATTGGGAAAATTATTAGCTTCAAATGTGACATTTTACCTTATATGTCTCAAATATACACAATAGTGGAACTACATAAGAGCTATTCTAAGAATATGTTATGATGTTACCCTTATACCCAGACTCCCTAGGTGAGATGAACCATTAATCCCCTATTTCTATTATATTTTCCACCCAATAGAATAACAGTTAGATGAAATCCATCACAGTATGGTGGAAACTATTCTTATACCCCCTTAGATCATTTATTGGTGAGGACATCCTTAATGACCAATTCAAATAACTTAGGATGGTTGAGAAAATATCACATAGGTTTGAAATTTTTATTTCAATTCCTTATCAATTAACCAATTAGAAGACTCATCATTTATACATAGATATGATTAAAATTAAGGTAGATCTATTACCTTGTATAAATTCACCATAAAAACATTGGTAATTGTGTATAATCGTGATCTTGTTCACCTTATACTAATTAAAGGAATTTCAAAAACATTTCCCAAATAAAAAATCATATAAATTCATAAAAGTGTGTCATTATTCCATTCTTTCCATGAGCATACAATGATACCACCATTGATATATCTTCTCAATCATAAAGGTTTATTACATTACTAAATGTTTCAATAATGTATTTATAGACACAAATATATGATATATATGAAAGATGTAGTCCTCATATTCATATATATATATATATTGTATTCTCTATGAAATACTAGAGGATGATGAAATTATAAATATTTTGTCATATTAAAATTTATTGGTTGATTTTAAAGAACCCCTTCGCTAACAACTTGGATATGATTTGAAATACCACATAACAACAGAGGATATACAACATATATTTCTGTAAAATCATGTTCATCCACCACATAGTACATGGGATGTAGTGATCATATCAATAGAATACACAATAATGATGTAAAAATTATAAGTTATTATGTAGTAATTGTAAATTTTCTCATGTGATTCAATATATTTTTATTGAAAGAATGTAATGATGGAGTCTCTATTTAATGGTGAAGTGAAAAATTTCATATTTTTGTGTATATTTATGGTGATGAATTTAGTTCATAAATTTAAATTGATGAATATATGCGGGTTTTATATAAGGATTGAAGATAGTTTTAGAGGTATCTGATTTTTTTTAAATAAACAATGACATATCAAGAATCATTGGAAGGATTATATGACATATGTGTAATGGTAATATCTAATAATTATAAATGTTACATTGAATAATAGAAAAAAGATTTACTTATTTGATAAATATTGTACCTATTTATTTGTAAATCCTCATCTATTGAATGGTACTATAAAAAATAATTGTTTTTTGAATGGTATGTCTATAAATGATCAGGATATGTGAATATTAGTATGGAAATATACTAGTTTCATAAATGCAGTTTAATTTTTATATTATGGAAACCCCAAAAAACAAGAAGGGTACAGTAGGGTAAAATTAATTTTTGGGTAGTTTAATAAGGTTAACCAGTGACCCCATGTAAATGTAACATTGTATTCTAGGAGTAGAATAAAATTATAAGATACATACATAATGGTGATACAAAAAATCATGGAGTTTCATAGAGAATGTATAAGTTGTTTTGTAGTTGATATTAGACCAAAATCCTGGGAACATAATTATAATCATAATATTTTAGATAATATGTTTATGAATATTCACCAGACAATATACCTTTTAGCTAAGGGAGGAACTTGAAAAATGAATTAGCGTGATAATTTCACTATAAATTATATCAATTTTTTTATAATTTTATATGTTTAATGTATCAATTGAAATCATAAAGTAATTATGTGACATGAAAAATTACAAAAAAAATTATCATTATAATTCATACAGAAATAATGACAACATTTAAAATTAGTGTCTGATAAAGAATAGAATAAATGAAACTATGTGATTTCCCTTCTTCAAGGAAAAAATATTGTGATCATTAAAATTTTACAAATTAATATGATATTTATGAATTACTTATTAAAAGGGAAACTAGATTTTTTACACATTCCACACAACAAAAGGAATTTTTGATATTATAAATAGTCCATATAGGGATACCACATATACATATATTTTATTGATTATAAAATAATCCTATTTTTTGGGATTAATGTATGTGATATTTATGTATCACAAGTGGTAATTATCTCAAGTCCTATGGGATATAAATGATAAATTTATTTAGATTCAAAATAAATAAACCAAGAGAAATACCCAAACAATAATATCATCATTTTAATGACAATAATCTTTAGAGATTATCCGGATGTTTCCAAATGTTAATTTTTATAATTAATATTTAGTTATTATTCAGTATATATTATGAATAAAAATATTTCATAGTATAATAGAATTTTGATTTCAACTGATGGTCAAATATATCATGTGATTGAAATTTTTTGAAATTATGATACTTCACAGAATTTAAGAGATAGTTTGATTTTTTGGGATACATTTAGTTAGAAATAGGATTTTTGTGCCCATGTTTTCGAAGACTAAGATGGACCCTGATTTATCAATATATTTTTAGTTCTTTAAAATGAATATTTCTATTCAATATTACCTATTGTTGGTTATCCTAAAAATTGATACACATTCTTACTAGTTCATCTTGGTATTTAATTAATGAATATCCATCTCAATAGGTGATGATTTTTATTTTCAAAAGATAGATATGTATTTTAATTTGAGTTATTATAGTAGAGAAGTTGTGATTGTAGTGTATAAAATGTTTTAAATGTCATTGTATGATTGGGTTGTGGACCTAGCTACTATAATGGATAATTATAATTGGGGTTTTTACACAATTATGAATTGAAATTTTATTCGGGGTTATAACCAATCAATATGTTATAACTACATATAAATATAGTGGAGAAAGTCTATTGAGGTGTCTAACCAACACAAAACGGTGATAGTATTTCGTTAAAACCCTTGAAAATATTTTGTGTAACTCTATTTAATATTATTATTTCATATAATGTGAGGCCAAGAGATTACACTATGTAGAATAAGAAATAGATCATGTTCAATAAGATTAATTTAAATCAAGAGGAATCATTAAATTAATAAAATTGATTCGAACACCATGTCTACAGCTGATCAGAGCCCTAAAATCCAAAGTTGTATCATATGAAGGGTATTGTTTTAATGATAAGAAGATGTTTATGGTAACGTACAGATTAAATTATCTGAATATCTAATCACTAAAAACATTTTATAGAATCATCTATCTTAGCATGAAGAATATTATTATCTCAAAACATCTGTGACATAGAATATAAGTTAAATATTTTTCTATATTTGGATTTACAACAATTCCTAAGGTTAATCCTATTACACTTCATGAAAATTAAAATTCTATATTATATATAATGGCTCAAAATTCCATATTTATATCCCTTTTAAAAAATTTATAGCTTGTTGTAATTGGGACATAAAATAGAAAATAATATATCCGAATTATTAAGAAATAGATCTAAATTATGTATTAATTTTATAGAGGCCACACACCGTGTTTGGAAGAATATTTTTATTCAATTTCGTGGATTCGATATTAAAATGACTCCTAAAGAGATTATAGATCGCTATTTAACTATAGTAAATTATGCTGTAAACAATATTCATAGATTTGGTGAGAATATTGAAGATTTTATAATAGTAATGGAGATTTTATGAAATATCCTAAATACATTTGATAAAAATTCATCATCATTATTTTATAAGCAATATATTCATCGTTTTAATCATAAACATAATCTAATAGAGTATAAAATTATAAAGGCACCATATTTTATGAAAAATGAAAAACATGATATTCCCTTTGATTCCATTAGCAAAGAGACAATTAGGAAGGAACATGTTTCTTTATCCAACTATTTATATGTTGAGGATGATGAATATATTTATCAAAATATTTCTAATATATCATAATGTTTCAAAAAGGGTATTTGGATAGTTAGAGAGAAAAATTCTCCATTGTTTTTAAATTATAATTTCACTAGAAATTTATCCACTAACTAAATAATGACGAGGGTGGTAATATAAAAAATCGTTTTGACCACACATTTTTTGCAAACTTTTATGTTATTTATTTAGGGGAATTTTTTTAGCTTCAATAAAAATAATTTCTAACTCTACGAAAAAAATGAAATTAATGAGTATTTATAATTTTAGTTCATATTAAAATGAATATGTAAATTTATCCAGATATTGAAAATAATATGTTTTTTCATCCTACTTATTCAATGATCGTGTGATATAACTATATTATTATTTTATAATAAAAATTATATATCTATAAAGAATCTTTAAAAGAAATTATTTAATAATATAATTTAAAATATAATTAGTAACATCTATATTTAATATCTATTTTGAAATATAATTTTTTAAATAATTGTGGAGACAATAAAAAATACCAACCCTTATATAAGAAAAACATTAATCCAAATAAAATTTATACAATTAGAAATGAACTCTAATATAAAATTTTATAAAAAAATTTAGTAACACACACTATTTTAAATTATCACTACATATAAATTGAAGTATAAATTTTCTATATATTGAAAAAATAATGTTGAATTAATGTTGGAAAATAACATATCAACCATTAGTGGAGATGATTTAACACATTTTCCTCATATGGAAGAGGAGCATAAAAATAATAAAAATTATAAAAAAATGTTTTGGACATTTATTTGGAATATAATTTCATCATAATTTTAAAAGAAATGTTATAATAAAATCAGGGTTTGTCAAACATTGAAATTGTTCAAGATTTTTTTATTTCATTCAAAAATCATGAAAAATATCTATATTAGCTGACATAATGATGTTTATGAAAATTATCTTTTAATAAAAGTATTTCATTTAATTTAAAATAAAAAATTAATTTTTTATTAAATTATAATTATTAAATGAGGAATCACCTCCATACACACATAATTGATCATTAGTTACATCTTTCCTCTTATAACGTTATAGTTTTCAATGCACTTTTTAAATTTGATATGTATGAAATAAAATAAATATTTTTTATAAATATTTTGTAATAAAATAATAAAACATAAATATCAAATACCTATTTGATGTTTCTATAAATGTCCATATGTACAGTACTTGACTAGTGAAGTAACCATTCATGTGGAATGAGACACACATATTGTGGCCACTAGTATAAAAAATATAATATGAGTGGATATTTAATAAAAAACCTAACACTTTCTAATATATTTGTGCTATAAAATTTGACTCAATAAATAATTGAAAATTTTATTAAATCACACTGAACTCTTGGATATATATATTTTGTTCTACCTTTAGCCTATATTGTCGGGGTTATATGAAATAGAAATTACAATCCAAAGAATCAATAAATTTTTTTCATTTTATATCGAATAAAAAATAAATAAACATTCATAATAAAATACAATAGGTATGACACAGGATCATGTATGTATAATTAATAAAAATTATAATCAAATTAAATTGAATGATTTTCATTAGTGTGAGACCCAAAATTTATTCTTTTAGAAGCTCCATGAAATATCTCATAAAAATGATCAGAATATTATCTTGACCAAAAAATTTAGTATTATTTGAAAATTCATATACACATATCTTCATAAATCTATATGATAAAAATATATAATGTCATTCTAAAATAGGGATTTAAGCTGGTATGGACTCAACTTGTTTTTTCTATATATAAAAACACACCTTAGCTTTATCGTATTTATATAATATATATATATAATTATAATAAATTAAAATCTAAAATCATAAATAAAAGGAATATATAAAGTACACTATTGTAAAATGTTTTCATAAATATCGAGATAGATAAATTGAAAAACATATTAAAATTTTCATAATTATATAAACCACAAAAGTAAGGAATGATATCATTGTAAATTAGTTAATAACATCTTATATAGTTATCTTAAAATGATTTGTCTCAAATTGTGGATGATATTGGGTATCCATAATATTATATATGATGACATATGACTGAATATGATTGTGAGAATCCTTAATATTTAACTCAAAGTAGATGGGTTGTTGTAGAGTGGAAGAGGTGGAGAAGTGGGTTATACAGGTAATGGTGGACATAGAGCCTCAACTTATCTCTATGGTTTAGGAATAATCAAATGTATCGATAATTTAATTCTCTACTCCATCATCTCATAAACATATTTAAAATTTTCTTATATTAGTTATATCTTATAGTTATTACCATCATCCCTTTAAAAATAACAACTCTAATAGACTCATAATTAAAATATAAAAAGGATATTCCAATGAAGATCTATGTAACATATATTATTAGAATAAATTTATCTAAGATCATTTATAAAAAATATTTGTGACTTAATTGTTTTAATTAACATTATCTAAAAAATAAAAATTATAAAAAAAATAATAGATTATACAACATATTAGTTTCAAAAAAAATATAAAAATTAATTTAGAAAAATGATACAACATAATGAAACTAATTTATTTTTTTCTATATCGGTTATATTTTTTAACTAAAATCCTTAAAAAGGATAAAATATTTTTGAGACATGTAATGATGTAGAAAAAAACAATACATAACCAAATGACTATATAAATCCCACAATAACATATAATATTAAATATAAATCGGGAAATTATAAGAACAAAATATATAAATGTAGTCAAAATATTTATAATAATATAGATAATATCTATCATTTTACAAAATTTCATAATTATTAAAATAAAAAAATAAAAAATCAATGAAAATATCATATTATTTCACATGGGACTTAAATAGAAATTAACGTAACATATAGTATATCTAAAATTTTCAAAATATTAAAATTTGAATAAAAAATAAATATATTCCACATATAATATTAAAATATTTTTAATGGATGATTTTCTTATATTACTTATTAATGATCTTTATTTATTGAACACATCATATCTATGATTTGGTCATCAATATCCTCCTCTAATCCTGATATAGAAGATAGGTTTTTATACTGACTAATTTTATAATAACCAAAATATTGTACCCTTGATAAATTTTAGGAAATAAAAATTTTATGGTTTGAGAACAACAAATAATATTTTTTTCCTCTGATTTTGAGATAAAAGACCATCTATATATTCAAATCCATTTAGATTTTATAGTTTTGAAATGAATTCATTAGGTTTAAATCTATTTTTATAGATAACTCATTTAATCATGAACAAAATAATAATTAAATTTAATTGAATCAATGTCCCATGTATCTTAAAGAACTCAATAATATACACTTGATGTAGATATTTTGTATTTATATTTTGCACATGGAAATTATATTTCAGTAGTGAACACTAGTAAACTATTATTTTGAATTGCACTTATTTAATCATGGTATTTTGAATAAAATGTATTACAATTTAAGAGTTACTCATTACATGTTTTTATATTTAAATGTGGATTTCCTGATTATTATCATAGTGTTTCAGATAAATCTGATTTCCCATGGGTGTTCTCTATAAACCATTGAAGAAAAAGTTATTCTAATCTAAAATCAACATATTGTTATTTTTAGATAATATTATTTTATAACATTAAAAAAATTATATGAGTATAAACATAATCTAAATTATTCAGGATGTTTAAATGTTACTATATTATTTGATTACCTTTTATTGACATTATTTTTAACCCTTGAATCCTTTTCCCCCAAAAATTACACTTTCAGGAAGTGATTTATAAAAACAAAAATCATCTTCTCATTATAGGTAATCATTACAAAACACTTCCCCTTCCAAAATGTTTTTCCCCTAATAGTGGATTCATCTATAAGAAATGTATTATTAAAAACCCATTAATATGTTTATTACTTTTAAAAAGGGTATATCTAATGATATATATGGGACCCTAAATCTGTATTTATATCACCAAATATACCATTAAATGTACAATGAGAAAAAAATGGTGTCATGTAATTTCCAAGTTAAAAATTTATAAAGACTCTATAATTCCCCAAAGTTTTTTGTGAAATTGGATCAATCACAATAAAATAAATATAGTTGAAAGAGTAAATCTCCATGTTGATAGTCAATATGACTTTGATTTATTGTATTAAATAATGTGAAACATGTATGAAATGTTTCATCATAACATGAATGTCTTCAGACTTTATACCCATTAACATAAAATATTTTAGTTATTTGATTTTTTAAGATATATGGTATATTGTTTCAGTATATTGAGACCATTGGTAGAATAAGAAAAACATATATTATCCTCCATTTTTAATGTAAGACAAGTTGGGGGATTGTATGTTCATCTTTTATTATGAAGATAAGATAATCTAAAATTATTTACATTGAATTAATTTAAATATTGTATTCAAATAATCCTTATTATTGAAATTAATATATAAAAAATTCACAAATCAAACATTCAAAAAACTTTTTCTCAATATGAATGGCCTAAATTTTGTTTTTGAACTCATGATATCTACCACATGAAGGTTATAAAAATATTGATCATTTATTCTATGTATTTTATTAAATAAATTATTTTTATGTATTTATGATTGTAAAATCAATTTTCTAAATCGATCAAATTATTTATCACATGAAAAATTATTTGGAGAAATATAAACATCTTATGAATAATTGAGTGATTTTTTTAATTATCCATAAGAGTGATCCATATACAAGAACATTAAATGAATAATGGATTCTACTTCTATACATTTTTTTAGTTAATAATACGATATAACTTAATAAAACCTCTAGAATTTATAATATATTACACTTTTTGAAATTTTGATGTCCTTAATAGCCTACTTTACATGAATCACTATGTTTAAATAAACTATGATTTAATTTGTTAATATTATTAATTAATGTGTTTTTTACCACCTGATTGTTCAATTAGTTTGTATAAATATGACTAAAAAGTATTAATTTTTTTTCACAGGTATGTATAAAATTAAATATTTTTTTTCTAATTGGTTTGAAATGAATATGAAATTTTTTTATGTTTAATAAGAATTATTTTTATAAAAAACATTTCTATTTATAGAGTTTTCCCTTAACTTAGTAATTAAAATTATTATCTATTGATGACTGGTATTAATTTAAATTTTAAATAATATATTCAATAATAAAATTATTTTTCTCCTAACTGTTTTTACATACCTTGGAATTAAGGTAATTTCAATTAGAATCATAAACATGATTTTTTTTAAAAAAATTTCTTTATTATTCTACATATTTATTTGAAAATTTATTTCAACCAGTTGTAGAAAGTGAATAATTTAAAATAAAATCCATATTTTGAATAATAATAATTTTATAATGTAAAAGTGTGAATTTTTTTTGTAATAATAAATATTGATAACATAACATATGTGTTGTGATGGTAATGGTCAAAATGGGTTTATAGGGGACGAAACTAAGATATAAAGGTATAATTCCACATAAATATAATTAAAAAATATTGGATGAAATTTTTTATCTTTTATCTTATCATTTCATTACATTTATTTATTGACCACTTTGTTCCAAAATTTCAAGAAAGTGACTTTTTATAATTGTAATATTTTAATTAATTTGATGTGTTTCAGTCCCCTACTATAAAAAATGGAATGTATTTTCCCAACTTATTCAAATAATTTCATCCACCCAACATAGAGAACCCCTACCAAAGAAATCATACATTAATTCCATTGATTATTTATGTCATTGTCTTACAATAAGACCGTACTAAAAAGGATTATGTTGTAAGCCAAAGAACATCTCTTAAAAAGTGGTATTCAACTTACCTAACTATTTTAAATTTCTTTTCTTTTTTAAATTATTATAAATACTTTTTATAAATTAAAAAATAATAAATCAATTATAAAAATACTCTTGTATTTTTTTTAAATTATAAGACACTCTTTTCCACCATATTTCCCTCAAATAGAAAATTAATGTATCCTTTGTGTAAAGGTTTAGAGGACCGCCTCCACGTAGTGATATGATTCATTTTTCATCACCATTAATCATGGAATATTATTATGATGAATATAATTTTTATATATTATATTTATGAAATATTTATTATTGTATAATTATATGATCTTATCTACCTTCTTAACTACCAATCCCTTAGAAAAAGATAATTCTACACACACATACATGTTGACTACCATATCTTTGAGGTGATGTGACATGTTGTTTATTAAAATTTGGATGGATGGTTAAAGGATACACTACATGAATATATATAATACTTATGATATAATAATTATTATATAAGGTTTACCAATTATTTTCATAATTCAATTCCTCCCATTGAAAAGTGAAAACATCACACGAAGGATTGTATTGTAAATAGTCTCCAAGAAGAGATGTATTTCATTTTTCTCCTACAATATTTTTAAATTGTTATAAAAGAAAATTAAATAAATATATTTGATATTTAGTTTGAGAATAATATCTTAGAGATGAATAAATCATGAAATATGAGAAATTAATGAGACCATTTCACTGAAGCATGCATATAAAATTGTCAAGTATTCACCAAAATTTTATTTTTATTAACGAAATTATTAACAAAATTAAAATAATAAATTATAAAGTAATGACACATAGAAAGGTAGGTATGTATATTAATCACAAATATATTTATAATAAATAAATATTTAATATAAAATAGGTTTGAATCCCAATAGAACATTACAGAACATGAGGTAAGGGTTCATGTTAAAATATAATTTATTTTTTAGATTGAATATGAAATATTGATATTTAGATTAATTACCTGGATTGAAGAATTTAAAACCCATACAAAATTTAATAATTTAGGCATTTTATATTGATCCATATTTTCCATTAATTCTCCTCATTTTTTACATAAATTTTATTATAAATGTTTTTGATGAATAACCAACCTGTTTTAATATTTGGTCACCAAAAATTTCCTTCCATATCCTTAAGCATCAGAAAAACATAAGTGTTTTTTTACATATAAAGGAAATAACTTATAAAGGTCATTTTTACGACACTTTTTTCAAAGTGTAGAAATAAATATTTACATAAAATATATGATTGTTTTTTTACTTTTTACAAACATGTGATATGAAAAATTATTTTTAATGTATATTACAAGAAAAGTTTTAAAAATTATAATGGACATTATTTTATTTTAATTTTACTTTACAGTATTCTAGTTTTTTCATCAATATAAATTATTTTTTCAATATTCATTGAATTTTAGTTGAAATATTTTCCAAATAAATGGATGTTATTCTCATGCTTTTAATGAATGGTGAAAACCTTCTAATAAAGTATTTTTCATCTATGTCATTATATTTACTATATGTTTATGATTAATTGGTATCATGATCTTGTGTTTCCATACACATTTTATCTATTGGTGTATTATAATGATGATAATTTAAGAATGATTGGAAAAAACTCATTTCTTTATAGGGAAAAATTATTATAAGATAAAATATTAATGAAACCCATTTAATTTAAATAGGATATTCTGTTTTAGAATTATATAATATGTATGAATCTCATTTCCTCTAATTGGGTTATGATACGATGAATTGGTGAATTTTTTATGATCTATTGGGACACATATATGTGTTTTTAGTTTGGTTTTATATGTGATCTGAATTATATATTCATTCAATTCATTGTGTGATGAATGATATCTATCAAAATAATAACTACCAAATTTCGGTGTGATCCTAGTCCAGTAAGGTACATATTCCACTCTTATATTCTTGGGAGTGAACTATGAATAAGAAAATGATGAATATGAAGAGAAAAAAATACACTACTATAGACTTGGTTAGAAGCTTATACTATGGAAATGATTTTCAATACTATTTTGTGAGGAAAAACATATGTCTTATGATTATTGTATCTATACAACCCTATATACTAAGTATTATGTTTTGAAAATACATAATTCTATGATTCATGATTAACAATATTTATTGACTAAGTATGACTTTTTAAGATGCATTCATGTGGACATAAGAATAGTCTTAGTCATACTATAATTAGTCAATGTATCATATGTTTTCCCTTACTATGTATCTAAGAACATCATTTCTTATCTTTCTATTTTCCCCAGGTTTTGAAGAATGGTATAAGTTAGAAATATAAAATAATTTTACAGTGAGAGATGTAATATATGGGGGTTATTGATGATATTTTATGAAATAATTTTATTTTGTATCTAGTCTATAGTGAAACTTTATCATTATAGTCCATGATTTAGTATTATTGGAAAATTCATTCAATATTCGTTTAAAATGATACTACATATATGTGTTATATTCTCAGGTATCCTCATCCTTCTTCTCAAATTTGATAGTCTTTGTTCAATTTAAAACAATATTAATACCAATTTCTCTATAATGGGATATCATTTATAGTGAACATAATCAATATTACAAATTTAAAATATTATTTCCTATAATAATAATACACATAGGTACATTCATCCTATAAATGATAAAAATCATGAATTGATGGTGACAAGAAACCATCAATATTTTTCTAGGATTCTTTGGTCTAGTAATATTTAATCTCAACATGGTTTATTTCTGATTCATACAAAATTAATGAAATAAGTTTTAAATTCACAAAAAATTAGTTATGAACTTTATTTTCAACTGAGGAACTGATATGGATTCATTAAATCTATATGAAATTAATGTATAATGTGTCTAACTTCATTTCAAAAGGATGGAAACTGTTGACCAAATTTTCTTCCACTCCTAATAATAAAATAAATATTATAATTTTCTATTAGTTATTTAATTATTTTCATTCCACCTTTAAAAAAATCTACCATTCAACTTTCAAATAAATATTTAAAAATAAAATTTATCAGATGATACCAAATTCACAGAGTAGGAGTCTTGTTAATTATTATATCTACCTATGATGGATTCGTCAACTTATATAGTGAATTCTGACATTAATGACACTTAAACAGACTATTGGTTTCCTTTATATATAGAACACACCCATTGGTATAGGAATGTATCTCCATGTAACTAAAACACATCATGATTTATACATTCTTCAAATTATAAGGTCAATATGAAATATTGTTTTCTTGATTAACTCTATCATTAATAATCTCTATAAGCATTGTAAACCCCTTTTCATTACGTAATGGTAAATCCTTACAGTTAATTAATCTTAAAACCTTTTATGGTCCCCTAAACACAACAAGATTTTAATACTTCTTCAATTAATTTATCATGATATATTCCCACAGTTAATTGTTAGTTTCAATAGGAATATGTCATATATGTACACTAAAAACAACTACATCACAAATATGATTATTTTCAACAGTATATAAAAAAAATATTTATTTGCGACAGGTCATCATTCCTATCACAAATAAGGATAAAATTATTTTATAATCCTATTTATTATGGTCTACCACAATATACCATTATATGTAAGGGAAAGCTACTCAGTAAAAATCAGTTTAGAAAAAAACATTTAAGAACTAATTTCAAAATATATTTTATTCATATAAATTAGTTATAAATTTTTGAAAATAAATTAATATAATTTAAAAGGATTTTAAAGAAAAACTTACATATATAAAACATGCATAACATTATAACACCATTTCATATACAATATCCTTACTAAATGAAAATACATAATACTCATAGTAATAAAAAATAATAGTTTCAAGTGTATAATATCCCAATGGGTTAAGTGGGGGGAACTCTATGTCAATAACACACACAAGGCAGTACATATAATCCATCATTTTCTCATCTCTTTTCTCATGATCATACCTCTAACTCTGTATATGTGGTATCATATAATCATAATCATAAAACATATATTAATGTTTTGCAATAAAAGATGATGAGGAATCTTCTTGAGTTACC
Source organism: Viscum album (assembly GCA_963277665.1). NCBI lineage: Eukaryota > Viridiplantae > Streptophyta > Magnoliopsida > Santalales > Viscaceae > Viscum > Viscum album. The sequence goes on from OY728119.1 coordinate 653,409,408, forward strand.
TTCGATGGCGATGGACTATATTTTTTTATAAATGTATTATTTATTAAATTCTATTCTTTTATTCTACATACATGAAAATTATAAATATCGTAATTTAATATATAACTTTTGATAATTTATATTTTAGGAGATTCCATTAATTGACACCTCAAAAATATTTTTGTAATATTTTCCATCCTATATATAAATAGTAGACATTCCTGTAATTTATTTCAATAATAAATATATTTCTAAAACAACACAAAAAAATAAATTCAAATTTTTTGTGGAACCAATAAATTAAAATTACACCATATGGTAAGGCTATAAATATCTCCCAAATATATAATATTAATTAGAATATTTTTATTTAAATCTTATTACATATAGTTACTTTAACCAATATCGAATTAAAAAAATAATCAAATCCATCTATTTTTCTATTCAAAATGAATTCCATGTTTCGGATGATTATATATAATATATAAGTAAAAAAATTAAAAAAAATTAATATTCTTATATAGGTCAAATGTTTTTTGCCCTATATATATTTAAAATTTTACCTTTTTTGTATATATATATATCAATCAATATTTTAAATCATATATAAATCATATATATATAATTTTATTTATATATAATTTTCATTATATATTTATAAATATATTTTGTGAGTTTTTTTGGAAGATATTCATGCACATCGAGAATTAGCCGGGCTGCTAGATAACTCGAAATTAATAATTTAGATCAACAAAATAAAAAAATATATAAATATTAAATATTGGAATAAAATATATATTCTTAATTTTAATCAAGCTCTGTGGGGTTGAAACACATCATATTCATTGGATGAATCCCAAATATGATTAAATAAATTTTCTATAACTCTAAATACAAAATAAATAATAAATATATGTAAAATATTTTGATATTGGGTTAAACCAAAACAAATTAAGGAAGATTATATAAGATAATAAAAAAATGAAGAAACGAGTAAAAGTTATTACTTGGGTCATTCAAACCAAAATATATAAGAAATCGGGTCTGATAATAGATTTTGGGATTGTGTCATTTGATGGTTTTGTGAAGGAATGTTTCTTTCATGGGATTAATAATGGGGGAGAAGGAGATGAGGAAGTTTAATCATTAATTACATTAAATATTATATTTGATGGGATAATAGTGGTAATTTCTTTTCTTAACTACAGTTTACCTTTTGAAATGGATTTCATTATCTACTATTATTAATAATTTTATGAAGCCTAGTACATATGGATAATGTATTCTATCTCTATAATGCATCGCAGGAAATGATTCACTTGGAATAAAACACATTCACACCAAAGTTATTTATTATAGTATACACTTACAATCACAAATAATGATAAAATAATTATTTTTAACAAAATAATGTTTTCATCACATTTAATTTCTACTATAGGACCATTCACAATGGGGAAGATCCACATTGAAAATAAAATGTTACAACTACATATTTTTAATATGTAAGACCGAAACTCCTGGATTTGGTTATAAAAACATAATTTTCTTAAAAATTTGATATAATATGATATGAACCTCTCATTATTTAAAAAATATATATCTGTGTTAAAATTTTCATCTATGAATTAGTTACAAGATCCCAATAACATATTTTTTAGTGGGTCTGATGATCACCTATAAAAAAATCTTATTTCTAGACACATGTCTGAATTTCTCAATAATAGATTCAGTCAAGACTCCCTCCTAAATTTCTTATATACTATACTCATCTTTATTTCAAATTTATTGGAATCCTAAGAAATGAGTGAGGTTAAACACACAATAAGGTATAAAACTAACATTAATTCATCAATGTTTATATCATAATCATATGATAAAATTTTCTCATTGGTGGAAAATAATTTTAAAATGAATATTGAATAGTAAGAGTGGTCCATATAAAACAATTTAATTTCACGGAGTCTCAAATTATCAACCATATAACATTTTCTCCTTAGATAGAAGTATGAGATAATAAATTTGAACCATGGTAGAATAACATAATAATATAGTATAGGAATATGGAAATAATCAAATCATAGGAAACCCAAAACTAGTGGAGAATGAACTTTTCCCTGATTCTAATAACATAAAAGACTCTGAATGATTAGTTATATACCCACTGTGTCTTGGGGTATAACTTTTGTACTATATTAGCCTCCTGTTACTAGTTGTGTACCTTCTTGGACTTGAGAAATATGTTTTATCACTCACTGGAATGGGCTATAACCTCTGTACGTAATGATATTGGGATACTACCCATGTACTCTTATGTATTTGAGATTCAAAACATGTACTTTTTTGAGGCCATGATATATAAAAATTCAAACAATTTATTTTGAAGTTGTAAATAAAATACAATGCCAATATATACACCGAAAAATTAAAAAAAATGATGGACAACATGAAATAAAAACAAAACTATATTATAATTATTTATATTAATTATACATAGAGAAATATGTGTAGTGAATACACTATATAAGTGATTTGATAGTCCATATGATCGAACATGATTTTGAAAATTAAAATTGAGAAAAATTACTCATACCTCTAGTAATGATTAATTATATGCAGAAACCTAACATCGAAAATAATAAAAAAATATTGGAAATAATTTTAGAAACATTTTTTATCTATCTATTTTTTTATATCTTCTATTAATTTCCATATTTTTTTATTTATTAAATAGTTTTTTTAAGTTGTAACTTTTGGTGATTAAGTAGATTTCATTGAAATGTCGTCAATTTATTGAATTTGGTTAAATGGGTTGTGAAATAACATTATAGTAAATAAAATTATAATGTTTTATGTCTTTTACTAATCCATTATGATATATATATATAATTAAATAGTTATTTTATAAATTTTATAATATTAAGAAAGGTGCATCAGTTTGTTTGGATAAGGAGGTTATGTTTAATATTAACATTTATTTTTTATATAACATATAAATCATACAAATTTAACTTTATAAATTATTAATAATGTTATAAATATTATTATTACACATTAAATACTATTTTAAAATCAACCATGATATAATTATAGGAAAAACAATACACTCTATTCAAGGACGTGTTATTATTCACATTCTCCTAATGATAACTTAATTTATTGAATATATTTTGAGGATGGTAAAAAATGTATGTAACTTTTTTATAATAAAATTACATCATATTAATAATAATGATGTTATCATACTTTTATGGATTAAAATTGGTCTGATGGAAGATAATATAAAATTAGATAAGAGATATAGGACAAAAATGTTACTTGTCCATTTGGATGTTCTCCCTTGGGTAACACCTTAAGTATAATAATTTTTTCAAATAAAACTTCTTTTTAGGAAATGGGGTGTGAGTTTTGGAGACAATAATGAATATATTTGGTATTGAAAATGTTTTTAGTAGCTTAATGATACTATTTATGGGAAAATATCTCTAAAAGTGGGAAATAATTAAATGTGCGGTGATATAAGGTCAAGAAAGACTCTTCCAATCATTTTCACGAAGGTTTTGAATATGTTTGACGACTTATACAACAATATATTTACATTTTATGATTATCAATTTTACTTTTTTAAGTAGTTTTTCAAAAACTGTTTTATTTAGTATTAAACAATTATAGTAAACCCTCTTTCCATCATTGATCTTCAAAACCTAGACTTAAAATTTATTTCATATAAGTCAATATCTATATATCTAAATACTTATTTTTAAATTAAAACAATAATTATATGGACAAACCATGTCAGTAAAAAAATATTATTTTAGCCATGAAGTATTCATGGTCATATATAACATTAGTTATCCATTATTTAGAGAATAATATATTTATATATAAATTTAAAAATAATATCGGATCTATTATTAAATATATCTAAATTTAATTTACTGGATAAATGATATTAAAATTAAAAAAATTAATCCATTCAAAAAAACTCCTTTTTCCATTATTTACATAGTTAACATTAATCGAATTTATCCCAGTTTCATGATGAAAAATATTATCAAACACATTAAATATTTTATAAATATTGATATGAAATATGAAATTAGTTTTGTTATATTTAATTTCTACATATTATAAAAACTATTTAAAAATATAAGCGAATAAAAATATTTTTAGAGTAAAATAGTACTTTAGTATCCAATATTTTAAAAAGGTTTTTATAAATTCAATCACATAATTTTAAACTATTTTATTTACATTAAAAATATATATTTTTTAGAAAAACTATTTCGAAAAATTATATGATAGCCTTATTATATGATAATTCTCTAAAAGTGATGGAATTAGAAAAATCGATATATTTTCAGTATTCATATAAAATTCAATTGTTAAAGAAGAATATAAAAATATCACAGTTAGATAATTTTAAAACAAATATTTTAAAATTTTCTTTCATTTAATAAAATTAAAATTATAAAATTTCTACTTTTTTAAAATTAAAATACAAAATATAAATAAAAATAATTTTATTGATAAATGCCATTTTTTAATTATTTTTATCATTGATCATATTTTTTTGGAATTATAATTGATTTCATTATTTTTATTTACAATAGATTTTATTATTCCTAACTATTCATAATAATTTTAATATTTTTCTTCCTTGTTTGATTTATTTGAAATTCTTTGTGAAATAAGACTTAATGAAGTATTCAATTTAAATAATATATTATCATTAAGTATATGGGGTGACATTCTCAAAATATGAATGAAATTTATACTCATAATTTTATATATCATTTAATAATAATAATATATTTCCGTATCCCTAATATTTGAGTGACTCATGATAAAAATGGAATTCAAAATTTCCCTTCCTCTCATAGGTATGACTTGGAAACACATTTTTTATCTCTTAAAAACCATATATCCTAATTTTTAATTTTCACAATTACTTGTATCAAATTTATTCCATATTTCTACTATTAGTCGTAATGATTTCTATGGACACAAATTTCATAGGTTCATTTTCATGATCCAATTTCGATCAAAATAAGAAACCAAAATGTTTATGATAATAACTAATAAAATCAGAATAACTAATCAAATGAAATAATGATATGAAGATTTCACTTCCAATGAAACCATCAACTAATAATATAATAAAATCAATTTTATAGTTTTATAATTTGGTATACATGTAACAACATTATGTTAGGTTAGGATATCCATTTTCATATTTTGGTTAGGTTATCAATCCTAAGAATTTATAAATTACATCCTTAAATTCCCATTAAATATTTCTCAATGGTTTGTAATGTGTTTGTGAATCAACTAATGAATATACACTGGGAGTGACTGGCATATTGATACATCATAATCAAATTCATCAAAAACTATGATAATATTGAGTTGACACTGAACAATCATTTTTTAAGGTGATAAACCCGACACACATTAGTTCTACATTCATATCATCTTCCTACTGTCCATATAAGGATATAATTTTTTGGAAAATCACTTACTAAAAAATAATCCAAAATATAAGGATGTTATAATGTACTTATAATTATTAATATGGGTTTAACTAAATTTATCTAATTGTAATCCCTAAAAATAATAAAATAAAGCCCCAAAAATATTAATCCTATATTGATACCCACATAGGATCCCACACCCACACTCCATGATATTATGATAAAAACACATTAATTAAACACTATCTTTGATACATCGTGAGAGGAACAATTCAGTTCATTAAAAAACTATAATAAGTCAAATTACATATCTCATAAATAGCATCACAATCCCATGAATAAAAGATTTATTTTATTTTGGGATCATCTTGATAAGAATATTATGTTAGAAAAAATGTAAAAATTTCTCCAAAAAATAAACCATAATAGACCCTCTTTTAGTCTTTTCAAAAGATATACTCATATTTATTATATGGGAAATGGAAGTATATGAAATTAATGATTCAAAATTCATAGTAAGCGTGAAATCATAAATAAAATATTGACTGTTAAAAGCATTTAAATTTGAGAAATAATGATTATAATAGAAATATCATAATTAAAAGAATACAATGGAATTATAGTTTTCTACATGATATATTTTAATTTTATTTATCCTAAAATAGAAAAAATATACCATGTAATATGAGATTAAAATCACATGACAATTAAAATTATCCATGAAGTCCAAACATATTTATGTAACATATAAATGTCGCATATAATGATTCATATAAAAATCATTAAAATATCAAAGTAGGTAGTGCTACCTGATTTTCCTTACATAGTTGCCTTGGGGTGAAAACTTTTGGACTCTCAAGGGATTGGAGTACAACTCATGTATCCATTATTCTGGGGCTACTAACTTTGTACCGAATTATGATTGGGGTACATCATGTGTACCATCTTAGGATTGGGACCTAACCCAGGTATCCTATTTTGATTGGTCTATAACTTCTGTAACCTCTTGGTATTGGGTTATAAGTCTTATACCCTTTTGATCACATGAGATATAAAAAAACCAATGTATTGGATGATAAAATAAGACCCAATACATTAATCATAAATACATATTTATGCAACAAGAAAATAATTATTCTTCTCCTCATAAAGAAGTGATGAAATGAAAAATAATTTTTATAACACTTCCAAATGGTAACACAAATATTTACCCTGATAATGTATAATGTTTATTAAAAATATTCAACCTACCAAAAAGAGTGTTTAATTATAAAATTAATAGGGTGTCTCTAGAGTAAGTATTTATAAAGTAATATTTCCATTTCATATAATGAGAATATGGTAGTAAAACCATAAAATATTATTTATAAAATCACTTTTAATGTTTTTCTAAATGAGGAAGGTATGGATATAACATAAAAGTTATTTTCAAAAATTTATATTAATAAAATGTAAAATTAATATTTGAAAAGAAATATTCAAATTTATATCATTCAATAGATATAATTATTATTATAAATGAATGTTTTATGTAAGAAAAAAATAATAATTATTAAATGAATGAAACATATTTAAATATTTCTAATAGATTTGTTAGAATCCCACATAATAAAAAGTGGTTGTAACAATTCCAAGTGAATGTTGAAATGGAAAATATAAATTTCATAATATTTTTCACATTTTATTGTTTTAATATAATAAAGTAAATGTTTTCTAAATATTTATCATTTAACTATATGGTAAATATATTTAAAATGTATGAGGTATATTTTTAAAAATCATATAACATTTATGGAAAAAATTAATCAAGAAAAAATATTGGAGTAAAAAATAACATTAAATAGTGATATATGAGTAAATATTTTATTAGATAATAAATAAAATAATTTATCAATTTTTTAGAACTGATTCACATGGGATATCCTTTTTACTCAAAGACTGAAAATTTGTATTACACAAATAGCTTACAACTAAAAATTTTAATAAAGAAAGATACATTTGGAAATGGGTTTATGTTTGTGAAATATAAATATCTATAAATGAAAAAAATATATCACAAATAATAAATGAGAATAATATTCACAACAAATATGAAATATGTTCTAGAATTAAAATGATAAAAAATATAGTGAATTGTGTTTTTAAAATATAGATATGTCGACATTATCTTTTGAATTACCATAAAATTTATGGTAAAACATGAGGTAGATTTTTAAATACCATATATTTAATAAAAAATAATGATAAATTAATTCCACGTATAATATAAACCACACAAAGGAAACTAATGGTGTATTATCATCATATCTCAATGACTCTAAATTCAAATTCAAAAAACCTTATGACAACTGTAATGTTAGAATAAACTGAAAATAATAGGGGTGTAATTAAATTGAAATTTAAATATAATAATTTTATATATGATAATTGTACATCCAATATATAGGTCATTCAATCAACCATATAGGTGAAATGATGGTGTTGAATATAAAATGTATATCATGGAATTTAATATAGGCAAAAGTAACATTAACTTTGGTCTTGATTATTTTAGTGCATGCACAAAATTTACTAGATAATAAAATTCAGTTAATTGAAAACAATATTAAAAAAATTCTCCTTTCATATTTTTTTATTATGTGTATATATTATCATGTGTTTTTATAAATTAAATAGTTATTCCTTATGGCGGTCACATGATATTGTTTTTTCCATTTCCCTGAAATTTATCAATACATTAAAAATGGTAAAATGTATTCTAATTTTTTTTATTAATATCAATAATTATACATCCTTTAGTATTTGGATATTTTTGTATCATAGAATTCATAAAATGAAATGGGTTTTACTAAAACGGACTCAACTTATGAAATTTTCCTTGATATGATTGTTTATGCATGTTAAGTTTACTATGACCATTTATTATTCATATTAATTATAGAAAGTACATTATTTAAATTACGTGATATGTATAAAAAAGTAAATATATTTATTATATATTAAAAAATTAATTCATAATTTTTATGATAATATGAAAAATATAACATGTCATTGATAGAGGTAGTAGTCGCCACACACACATCACGATGTCTTCCTTTTTCAAATGGTTTTTGGTTATGGTAATAAATGAATATTACATTAGTATCTTAAAATTTATTCATGTTAATAATATTTTTTTTTATATTTTGATTTATTATGATGTTATTGAGTAGTTTGAAGAAGAAATAGAATATATGTGGTAGGTAGACAACATTACCCCCCTCCCCTTTGGAGATTTTCTCTTGAGTAAAACATAGAGGCTCTGTATATAGTTATTCTGAAAAGATTACAACAAATTAAAATGTTATGTTTTTTATCAGAGACTAGGGGTGTTTTGGGTGATATAAACACCAGTAAGGTGTGGATAAATGTTTTTCAAATGTTTAAATTTTAAAAGGTAAAAAACGTTTTTCCATAAGTACACATTATTTTTTTATTATAGATGAGAAAATTAAAATATACCTGGCTCAAAAAATTATAAATACTATTTCTTTGGATGATATAATATTTTTAATCCTCTGTATTCTATTTAAATGCATCCTTCAATCTTGTTTCATGTATTTTCCACTATATTTTCACATTTTAGCATCTAAGTTTTTATAATTATAGTTAGTGTATCCCCAAGTAATTTGATTTTTATTTAAATTATATGGTAACAAATATTAACAAATATATATTATATGAAAGTAAAAATATACTCATTTTAGAATAAATAAACTTATAAATTTGTAAAAAAATAATTTTAATATTAATACATATATTATAAAGTGTAATAGATTTTGTCGGAAAACAATGTTTTCACCATTAAGTTTTTTATATCATTTATATAATTAATTTTCAATTAAATGAGTTATAATAGGTTTTAATAAAACTAGAAATATGAGTTAAATTTTATTTTCAAATATAAATTCATTTAATTCATTGGATAAATGTTACACAATGGAAAAAATACAATTCTTTGAAAATAACAATTTAATAATTATTAATGTCATTTCATTCAATATTAATAATAAGAGTATAGATCCTCAGAATACAAATTGAATAGAATAAATAAATTTTACATGATGATATAAAAAGTAAAATACATTTTTTAATTTTTTCTTATATAGATAATTAAATATAATTTTCAATATAAGTGAATACAATCAATTTCTACAGTAAAATGAAACACAAATCATCAAAATGAAAAACATGGGTTTTATAAATTCATAATAGTATTTTTTTTAATGGAATATTATAAATTATTAATTTATATTATAGAAAATGGTGGATTAAAAATATTTTATATTGATATTGTATTATTATAATCATAGAAAAAGAGGTAATTTGTCACAATTCACTAAAAAAATAAATTATTAAAAAAATCAAAAAATCACCCTAAGAAATATTTTACATGATAAATTCAAAAATGTATTTTTTTTATAACTAATCCTCTAAAATTTATGTATGTATATTTCAGAATGATATAAAATATATACATAAAACACATTTTATTAGATAATTCACTTTCTTTATGTTTGTGTGTTCTTATTCCTCTTTTCTGTTCATTTCTAATTGATTAAAATTTATATATATTTAATAAAGGTTTTATTATTTTTTACATTTCATTATGATATTTAGGTAATATTTTTATAAAATTTTTGTTTGGTATTTAGTGTGAAACAAGATATTACTCTTTTTTGTTTTGAACAGAATATTATTTTGTAAATTCATAGAGAGGAACACCCCCTCCCCAATTAATTGATTCCCCATAATTGTGAATATAAAATACTAATAAATATAAATAATGGTTTTGATAATATTAGTATGGATCATGATAAAATTTATATGTAAATATATATCTTACTCTCTTAGATTGTACTAGTAGAATCATATTTTATCTCTTAATAAATGTACACATAGAATTTTATTTTTCATTACCACTCATGTCAAACATGCTTCTCTAGTTATATTTTATGAAATAGTGGTTTCATTATAAAAACCTTTATAACGTCAATTTTATAATCAATTTCTTAATAATAATATATGAAATCACATTTTCATATAATAATATCAAATAAAATCAGATTAAATGATCATATGAACAATACATCCTATGTTTTTTCTCTCTTAAAACCTTTAGATCAATATATTATACATGATATTTTACTATGATATAATTGTATCAACAAGTTATTGTTTTAGGTAAACTTTTTTTTTCTTTGATAAAACTACAATTCGGTTCTATAACAATTCATATTATATGTTACAAACTCAAATTCTATTTAAATATTTTGAAATATTTTAAACGATTAGGTGAATAATATGTAGAATATCACACATTATGTTCCATCCAACTATTCTATTTTAGTCTCATTCATATTTCCTCGACTGAAATTTTATTTGTTTCTCAATTAGTATTTTTTTGGTTATTTCACCCTGATGCCCTTGTGACACCACCACAACTATCTTCTAGTATCTAGAACAAAAAGTTATTATAGAACAACTAAACACAAATTATTTTAAAAAAAATTCAGTATTTTATAAAATATATATAGTTATTCATTGGGATTTTATTAAATATATATAAACATACTCACATAATATTACCAAACTGATCATAAAAAATATCTAATATTGCTCACATATTAACTATTGTGCCATAAACCAGCAGTCACCAATATGGTATTGATACATCAAATTTGTGTCTACATTTTCATGTACTCTATTGAAAAATAAGAACATGTTTTCAGCAATTATCTCCTGATTAGAGAACAAATACATTGATTTTGGTGATCTTGTTCATTTCCAGGAGGTTTATGGCCAAATACACAAAACGGTGAAGAATAGGGAAAAACATTACAACTACATAGTGTGTGCTTATATACACACGGTGTACATTCCAGTTCAGACATGGGTTGACCAGGACAAATACATGCCGAAGTAACCATAAGGCGGTACACACTGTGTTCACATATCTACACATCGTGTTAGAAATTCTAGAAGAAGTTGGTGGCTGAGAAGAGTCTACACGCCCATGTGGCCAGCTAAAGGGGGCACGTTGTGTTCCATTTATACACGTTGTTTATACACTTCTAGAAACGGTTGGTGGATGGAATATGAGACTATACAATATGTATGACGGTGCTACATGTCGTGTACATTCACATACTAGGAGGCGTCGTGTTCCAAGTCCAAGACCGCGTGATAGGACACCTACCCATGGAGAAAACAAACCCAAAAATGCATTGACAAATGTACAAAGTGTGTACTTTTGATACACAGTTTGTACTTATTTTTTCTATATAAAGAGTCCTTGGCCACTGGACCAGGTGAGTGGTGTGTGTGAGTATTTTTTGGAGAAAGGGTTGAGGCTCCGAAGGAAAGATGCTCTGCCGTCGTTCTGCTGTGATTTCGTCTACGGAATAACCATTTCCATTTTCAAAGTTCCAAACATGATTTCATCAGGTATCAATTCTATTGTGATTATCATTTTCAATATGTGTAACTAATCACCTAGTTTTTTGGGGTTGTGGAGGCTGATTATTTGTAATTTAAATTAAGTTGGTCTGAATGTGTTTGATTTTATAATCTCTTCTTATTATTCTTAAATCACTTCATATTATCACTATAAATTATATACCATACCATGGGAAGAATATTTAGGGATTCAAAATAAGAATAATGATGAATAAATCCATGATCATTAGAACTAACCATCCTCTCAAAATGGAAGAAGAAAAAAAAGTATCTATAAAATACTAACTACCGGGCCATGGAGTTAATTTCTTCAAGACTAAATATAAAGTTTACTGGACCAAAGAATCATTATTAAAAATCTTACCTAGAGAGTTCGGTTATCAAGAACAACACAACCTCATAAGAATGTTTATTTAATAATCAACTTGTCACAAATCCATAAGCCCAACAGATTTCAATCTTTATTTGCATCAAAACCAATTTTCTCGTCTTTACATTCATTTTAGTAATTAATTTTTTAAATGAAGCTTAAAAAAATTGTTCTTTCTGTACCCAAACAACCAACCAAAATCTATTTTAAATTCAGCAGACTTCAATAAAAACAAAATTACAAACTCAATTAAGAAACGATAAAATAACCTCATAGTTCCCTATGGATCGACCCCTTACTGGTGCAATACTTGTTATGGTAAATATAATTTGGGACACGGAAAACATAAATTTGGTAAAACAACCATCTAGGTACTAAAAAAGCATTAATTAAACACTTCACATCCTGGAATGTTGGATGAACTAATATATATTTTACAAAATTTCCATAAGTTATATATTACATCTATGAAATAATAACACGATCCCAATAATATGATGTTGGATATATTCTATATCATCTATATAATGACAAAAATATTGGATTCATGTAAACATTTATCTATAGTTTAGTCATAGTATACTCTAATTCAGAATTTTCATAAGATATACCCTTATTTATAACATAGGGAATTGAATCATCCGAAATGGGTGACCTATATTTTTAAATATAAATAAATTCATTAATATTTTATCATGGGATAAATTATAGGTATATTAGAGATCAAGATAATTGGAGGAATATCATATTTAACAGAATATAGAACAATAATATTTGTCAACAATACAAAATTTAATAACCCATAGTTTCAAATTATCAAGAATATACCATTTCAATGAACAATAGAAACATGAAATAATAACCATGAACCATCGTAGAATAAAATAAGGATAAATCATAGAAATGTTTCGTATGAAAATTTATAGGAAATGGTATCCTATTAAAATATAAATTTATAAATTATAGAAAATTTTGTAATTAGTGGTCGTTTTTAGCAACATTTTAATAAACTATCGCTAAAAATGTCAAAATTATGTAGTGACTTTTTAAAACACGCCAATAATTTTTTTTACCCGTGACAGTTCACCCCCACACCCTGAACATGAAACCCCACCCTCTATTCCCCTATCCCCGTAAAAACTTATCTCCCTCTCCACTGGACCCCTTTTCTCCCTCACCGCAGAACCCCTTGTTCATCACCTCCCCCCCAGACACACCAAACTTCGTGAAATCCCTAAACTCATTACTGACCCCCTTCTCCCCCAATCACTACAATCCCAAGCCTAATACATCACCCCCTCTCTCCCCTAAACCATATTTGAAGATGCTTTATATTATATGTATGGGTGTGGTATTGTTATATCCATGATTCTTTTATTTTTTATTCATGATATTTGGGGTGATCTATTAATTTCCAAATTTTGTAACTGTGAAATTCTATAATTTTCATAGTTTTATTCTAGTTCATCTATTAAGATGGTTTATTTTAAGTGATTGTGAGGTGAATTTTTTTTCTCATAACCAAATTATATTTTCTTATGAAAGGTAAATAAATCCAGAAAATATCAAATATTGTACTTGTAAAATTGAATTTTTAGTGGCCTATCATCTTCTATGAACCTCAATATAGAATTCAATATTTATTTAGTTAGAAGGAATGTTTCTTTCTATCTTATTCTTACATGGTTGGCAGATAAATGGTTTTCATCGAGTGAATAAATTTAAATTTATATTTTTCAACTACATTTTTTTAGAAATTGTTTTATAATGGTTGTAGGTTCTCTTACATAACATGGTATATACTTATCATGTTCATAGAATAGAATAAAAAGATGTTTAAATTATCATTTTGTATTTATTTTCATTCCATTTTAAATAAGTTATTAATGACAATAAAATTGGAATATATATATTCTATATATCATGATGACACCATCCATGATTTATAACAATTTATAGTTTATATAATGTTTTATGATAATTCTTGGTGCTTTCCTTGAATGTTATAAATTGAAATAAAAGATATACTTGTAGTTAAATTTTATTTTAATAGATTCTTAATCATGATTTAAAATGATATTATATGGTTATATAGAAATTATTTCTTAGGTACAACCAATATTGATCGGTAGGTTGATGGTATGTGATGGGATTTTTATCCCTTAACACTATTATACCGTTTCCTTTATTCTAGAATAGATGGGATATAATATTTACCTAACACTGATATATATGATTTCTTTTACCTTCAATGGGATGAGTGTTTTACCTTAATAATTTTATATTGGTTATATCAGATCATGTGTTAGTCTTGAAGTTTGTATATCAAGTATGGATCCTCTCGATATAGTGGGCTTGTCATTACAACTGAAATATATGATAAATGACATTTTCTTCATATATTATTTGTTAGAGTTTTTATTCCTATATATTTATATTACTGTTTCATATAGTTTAGATTATGGAAGGATATTGGGGATGGTGAGGTGATCACCTAGTTAGTATGTTATTCTCACACATTACATGTATCTCACATAAAACACATATAGGAAATATTGTAGGTGATCTGGGTAAGAGTAATTAATCAAAGAAAATTAGTTTTTTCAATTTTGAGTCTTGAAAATTAGTTGTATTAGTTTTACCATTTAATTCATGACTGGATAATACATATATGGGTTTTCAATAAGTTTTCATTCAATATATCCTACTCATCGAACCTACAATCTTATAATTTGAATTTATTCAGTTTTCCTAACTTTTGTATAAGTTTTATTTTCCAAAAATCATGAATATTATATATTTTATCAATATTTTGGATTTTTATAATGTGGAATTTCAATGTTCTTGTAGATATTTTCATTTATTGTCATCCTAGTGTCCCTAATAGAAATATACCCTTTCCAATGACTAGGCTTTTTTATGTGAGTAATTTGTATTTATGATAAGTTAATGCTTATTTTTTTAATGAACCTCTAATACTTAATTTTTCACTAAAAATAGGGAAACCCATATTTTAGATTCTTATTTCTCAATACCATGTATTTACATTATCCTTTGGTAATTGAAATTTACACTTAATGTGTTAGGGATTAATATTCTAATAATTATTTATATATTTAGTTAATATCATTATATTTGTAGTGGTTATTAATTAATTAGAAGAAATTTAGTAAAAAATATCACTTTATATTTTAGGTAATATTTCTATAAAATAAGAATCAACTTTAGTAAAGCCTAGTTTCTTTGTTGTTACACTAATATTGTGGGAATTTACACTACATTCTTGGAATATCTCCTTAATTCCTACATATAATTAGTTCATTTTATCTTAAATAATATATCAAAAATTTCATTATTAAATAAAAATTTTATTTAGATAATAATTATTGAGGTTTTCTCTCTATTAAAACTACATATGTTAAATTTGTTGGGAAGAATTTTAATTATAGATCTAGATTTTATACTAAAGATGAAAATAAATTTGGGATACATAACATATTATTTTTATATTTAATATGATAGAGATGAAGTATCAAACACATTTTCATTGAATAAATTGTAAAATAAATCAAATAAATAAAACATTATTTCATCTTCAGATGGTTGGATATAATATTTATTCTTTCCAAATTAATTTTCATTGAATTTTCAGGTCATAAATTGTTTTCCAAATGAACTAATTATTATATAAAATAAATTATTCGCATGGATTATACTCATAATAATTTTATAGTGTTAAAAAATTTGAGTTCTCTTATCATGGGTATATGATCGAATCGAAAATATTAAAGTGGAAGCGATTTTAACCAAAATATATTTTTATAATACCATCATGGAAATTTATGAAATAATTTTATATTTATAGGAAAGGTTTATCCATGTTTATAGGTGACTAATAATAGTTTATATCCTCCTCTATTATTAAAAAGTTAAATTTGCAGAGAATATTAACTGAGTCACATTAAATAAAACATCTTCAAATAATCTCTCTTGTAATGTATTACATCTATTAGGTAATTTTAAAACCACTCTAGTTGGTATGAGATGTACAGTCTATAAATAATGAAAAATATAATTTTACATTTGTAAATAGAATCTCGTATATCACAACTATAACTTCTAGTGAATCATTATGTGACACCCCTTATAGTTATAGATTTGATAGAACACTAAATCAACTACTAGGGTGATACAAAATTACTAGGATCACCAAGAAATGGTTCCCCTATGGGGTTTCTCCCATTATTTCAATATTAACTTAATGAATTTTTGATTTTTACATTTCTTCAATTTTATATAATATTATCCATGATTTATTTCCATTTAGTACAATTCGTTTTTTACTATATAAATGAATCTTCTAATAACTATTTGGGTTTGTTTTTTTCAATTCCATTTATCAACTTTCCTAATTATTAATGCATTTTTGTTTCAAATATTTTTAGTAAAGTTTAGGAACATTGTGATATGGCTAAAAACTAGATCACATTATCAAGGAACACATCTCGACATGCTAACTTCTTGAAGGAGTTTTTATATTTTTCATTTTACAATCAATCTTTTGATAAGAGAATAAGAGGCCAATGTCCTAAATTTAAATATATAATATGGTTGAATCGAGGTGAGGTTTTTAAAAACTATATATCTAATAATTTTCAACTAAATATTTCGGTTTGATTTGGCATAAAGAATTGAATTTTACAAAAAGTTGGAGCATTTATATCAATCGACAAAATGAGCTCCAAAATTCATTGACAAAGGAAAATGAAATTAAAATCTTTATAAATGACAAATTTGGAATTTAAGGATGTCAACACAAAAATAAAAACATTTCAAAACAACCAGTTTAGGGTTTTTCATATAACAACATGACATGTGATGATTTTGTGACTATAGGAAATCCAAAACAAGATTGTAAAATAACATTGGATCACACTCTTGATTCTATAGAGTATAATGTATGTGAAAAAATATATGAGTAGTAAAATATATTTCATGGTTTAGATGATGATATAAATCATGAGTTGTACAGAGGATGTTTTAAATATTCAAAACATTCCATTCTGCAGAATTTTTAGTATAGAAAATGACTCTGTGGAATTATAAATAAGGGGATGTTCATGATATTGTAATTTTTGAAATAGTAATTTCCCCAAGAAAATAACAACTATATTTTTAAAATATAAATAAAATTTTAACTATACTATTCATAATTTCAAATTATATACATGTTTGTACAAATAACTGTATTCTTTATTGGGAAGAGGATTCAAGTAGATATGATTGAGAGAAAAGTTTCTTCTTCTAGATGGATGTAAATGGGTGATGTTTGAAGTATGAATCAATATAAAACTATGAATAAGAATAAAATATACACACCACAAATATTTTGCATTACATTCCCTTAAATCATCAATTGAAATGATTATTCATGTCATTAGAAACTATTGAACACAGAAAGTGGAATTATATATATATAAATGATGGGTTAATGCAAAATCAAGGATATTAAAAATCACGGATGAGATTTGATTCATTACATTCATATTTATCATCTAATAGTAGGAATGTTTAATTGGGATTAGATACAGTTGGATTCATCCTCTTTTGTATTTATAGAACTAGTTATACCATTTTACTGATGGTTTTCATCCCTTACAATCCGCCTTCGTGGATGTGTATGCAACAAAGGTCTATAACAATTTCTATGATTATTCCATGAAAAAAATGTTTGGAAATGATATTGATGTATACATTCATTATATAATTGATGAATAAAAGGATTTATAGAGAAGGGATATTGAGGCATATGTTGAAACTTCTAGAATAATGTACAAAATTAAAGATACTCTAATGTGGACCATTAGTGACTTCCCAAGACGTTAGAAATTTAGATTTTTGGAACACTTTCAAAGGGTTGTATTTTTCTATTTGTAACAATTATTTTCTTCCCAAATTACTGTGAAATATTATAAAATGTAATTTCTTAGGTCATAGATTATTTCACGATGCATCTCATTGATTTCGGTTGAATAAGTAATAATTCAATGGTTCATTTGATTTTTGACCACCTGAAAATATGTTAACAGGATATGAAATATTGGAACATCTTGGTAATGATGATATAGAATATGAGAAGTTTAATTGTTTAAATGATAGTGGGAAATGAGATCGATGTATATTACCGAGTTATAATCGAGACGTAACAATTGAGGGAAAAGGTATATACTTAAAACTTCTTTATTGGGAATTTAAATTATTGTGGCATAATATTGATGTTATGAATATTTGTAATACTATTTCTTACAATTTTTTCTTCACATTTCATAATGAGCATGGAAGATCAGAGGACCATCTCAATGTTATGAAATATGAACTAAAAATTTATATATAGCATTATATGGGGATATATGATAATGGAATGTATGCTTTAATGGTGTTATCAATGAAAAATAGTGATAAAGATACATTCATTAAAATTTTAAAACATTTTAAGGTATTTTATGGGAATTCAAGTAGCATCTCACGCTATAGTAACTTAAAGCATTGTAGTTTACATGAATTCAAAAGTCATGATTCACTTATTTTTTTATAATAGATACTATATTTGGAACCATGTATATTATTAACTAAATAGGTTATTGGTTTTGTACTCCAATTTAACTTCTTCTTCAGAAAATAATGTGAGAAACTCTAAAAAACATGAGCTTGACAACCTATAAGAGATATTTTTATTGACACTTCATTTAATGGAGATTATTTTCCCTCTACCATTTTTTACAATCATATTGAATTTGACTATATATTGGTTGAGGAACCTAAATTAAGAGGCCCCATACATTATCTATGGATATATCCAATTTAGATTTACATTGTATATATATATATATTCTAACTCACATATACAATAATTTTCACCTCATTAAAAAAATAATTACATTTTATTTTATTTTATTTCATCACTTTCTTGTGCATTGGAAATCATACCTAAAAAATAAAGGTCAACCAAAAAGATCTATTTCTGTTGTCTGTCTGGTAAAGAAGTGTCTTAACTATTTCTAGATACATGGATAATATTGAGGCAGGATCCAATGGAGTAGGATTTATTTATGACACATCAAATAAATCTCAACTACATGGGAAATTAAAAATCTTTAAATCTATTGACTAATGATTTGGGGGGATCAAAAACGGAACAATGATCGAATTTGAATTATTCCAGGCACATAGATATGTTCTGATCAATTATTAAATTTAATATCATTTTATTGAGCAGTTTAGGATAAAAACAAATAGATGAATGAGATCCCAAACATAAAATGAGAAAGATAAAAAAACATATGTTAATAAAGATATTTTAGAATGGTTCGTACAACATTTATGATCATAATTATAATAATCCATACAAATATTAGGTTGAAACATATATTTTGTATTTCTTATAATGTGTAATAATTTTTATAGATCATGAATACAGATAATCGATCATAGTTATCAGATGAATTGAAGTTTCTTTCTCAAGATCCTCTAAATACACAGAATTTTTTTTGAAACTTATAAAGTGAGTGGATTTAAATTACATATTGTCTATCAAAAATAGGGTTTGAAGACAGAGAATAGTGGTATATTTACATCTTTTGATGTGGTATACTATGGAAAGTTGACTGATATTATCAAAATAAACTACAACAATATTTTTCAGTTT
Organism: Viscum album; assembly: GCA_963277665.1. NCBI lineage: Eukaryota > Viridiplantae > Streptophyta > Magnoliopsida > Santalales > Viscaceae > Viscum > Viscum album. The sequence goes on from OY728119.1 coordinate 653,429,434, forward strand.
TTCTATTCAAATGTAATTAGGTTGATATTATTAGGGGTGTTAAAAAGACTTCATTGAAATTTACTTTTGTGAACTTCTATCGCTTGATATATATTGGTGACCATAAATTATATGATCTGTATATCTTATCATCACAAATAAAAATGTTATATTTTGTATATGATATCATGGATGAAGGGTGGAGTGTAGTTTCTCACATAAAACCAAGAGAATTGTATGATATATTTGAGGATGTGTAATATTTATCCTCCAATATTGAATCCCATTAATAAAAAGAACATAACATAATTTGGCATCATGATATTGAAAATATTAGTCTTACAACGGTGGAAGAAGTAGATGATGTAATGATTGAGAACAAAAACAACTTTTTTTAAGAAAAAAATGATTGTACGGGACGTTGTGCATTATTTTATCAACCACTTAGGTCATTTGGGTGTTCATTCAATATAATAGATATGTATATTTTGGTTTTTAGTACAATTAATATATTATCATGTATAGTTTTTTCTAAATGAATTTTTGGAAATAAATTTTTTTTGAAGTAAATTTAATTTATATAATGATAGAAAAACTAAGAGGAATAATTATAATTATGCGAGTTAACTCTCAATTGATGTCCCCTCAAAAATAATAACAGATTATGATCCTCCAGTATTCCTCCTATAGAATCTAATAAACCATCCTCTTCCACCCTACACTTTCTCTCACACCCTCTGTCAATGTCCCATCAGTAGCTCAACTATCACCTTCTAATTCAGAAGCCACTACATTGAGGGAGTAGGTCACCACTTCTGGTTCTTTTGGTAATATTTAAGTGTGAAAGTTATAGGTAAAAATTTTAATATGAGTAATGTTATTGATCTTTTTTTATAATTCATTATTGTTTAATTGAATTTAATTATGTTATTCAATTCTAATATTTTCTAAATTATTCTTTTTATACATATGTTTTTTCACTTTCTCTTTGGTGATTTTATATCATGAATGTGGAAATTTAAAATTTTTGGTATGAAATTGAAGAATATTAAATGAAGATTATGGAATGAATTCAATGATAATTTTTTTAGTACCCTTGAACTGTATGATAAGGTAACCAATAGGGTACCTAGAGATAATTTTTATGTTTTTTTATATCGATCATTATGAGAATCACTTATTTGTTAAATATATATTATAATATTAACATAATTTTACATATAAACATGAATATAAAAAGGAGATGTCATATCATACAGTACTGCTAAATTTCATTTAATTTATTTTAGTATGTTTCATGGAATAATGCATTATTTCAATCTATGAAAATCACCCCTCACACTGCGGGGTCAAAAAGTTACTCCAGAAAACAATCAACTTGGGTAGTCTTCTCATTATATTAAATATTTATTATAAATTATTATATATTCCATATATTAAATTTTTGATTTATAATTGGTTAATGTATTCATATAATTTAGGGCACCAGGTCTCCAAAACAAAATATGGTTGGATGTTCATAAAAAAATTAGTGGGAGTTATATTAATGATCATGTCAAAGAAGTTGGGGTATGAATTCATTTTTAATTATAATAAATGATTATAAATTGTCAATATGATAATATATATTTATTAAAATATGAATGATATTGGATTTATATTTATAAATTAATGAACTACGGGTTGAAAATCTTATTAAATCCTTCTTAGTCTCATAGGATTTCGTAGTTGGAATAATCATTGGGATGGAGCATTTTAGATGAGTTCATGATAAGTGTTTGTGATCATTACTATCTGTGGTATTTATTATGCCATCATGGATTGTAAATAAATCTACTCAAGGTTATATCCACTTCATACCCTGAGATTATCATAGAGATATTGTTTATATAAAAACCACAATTCCAGAATATGGGGCTAAGATATCCACTATGTAGAAACTATTTGTTGATTTTTATAAGAAGATGATCAGATCTTCCCCTAGTGTTATTTCATCGATGACTAGTGGTGAGTAGGTAAATCACAAAAGCATCAAAATCATTTATTTCATGAACTAGTACTGGTTTTATGTTTAAATATAAATTTCTAGCACTGTTTCATTTTCAAAATAATTTTCTTTCAGATACAGGTTGAAGAAGGTATAGATAGATATTGAGAGGTTGACGATCAGATTTCATCATCGTGTAGTGATTAGAGTTCTCTTTGATCACTTGGAATTATTTGAAAAAGATGGGGTTTTTCATGTATCATACGCTACATGGAGTATTCACCCGACATTTTCATGGTTTCACATGTTGGAAGAGGCTAAAACTATTTATATCATGTTTTTTGTATAACTATATAGTATAAGGTTATCATTTGTGTAAACTAATATAGATGTTTATTTATGAATACATTGCTAATTCACAATTCTTGGGACTTTGTAGATGAATATGTTCCAAAAAACTATATAGAAATATATAGTACTGTTTTGGGCCTCTTAAGCTCTGAATATGTTTTCTTTAGAACTATAGGTAATTATAATTGTTTGGATACCATGTCCCTATGGTTAGAGGGTACATTTTAAGTTGAAAATAAATATTCTGTGGTTTTTTGATATGAAACTTGATGTGGGTGTCATTGGTTGGTTTTCCTAAGGATAGTCTGATATTAATGAGAGTATTAAGAGCCGTGAAAAAATTTGGTGAGGTGGACATATGGTTCCAGATTCAGGAGAAACACCCTCATATGTGTGGGTTTAGGATTATTGATCTATATTAGTGGGATGATTCTATTGGGATGAGATGATGTGTAATATATAATGGTTCTATTGAGGTGAAAGGAATAAATATATTCCTTAAGATATGGGAAATGGAACATAGGTGCAGTTCATAGGAGTTGTTCGATACATGTCATCATCGTTCCATGGGTATAGAGAATGATAGTGTAACACCACAAGATTTCATAGTACGTTATTTCTTCAAAGTAATTTTACAACTTGCACTACACACGACACATTGTTCAAGTGCTCCACAACTAACCAAACTAGCCGTTCAAAAGCGATTATGAATAGTATTAACTGAATTTTGAACATTATATAATCCAAATAATTTTAGAATCCATATTATGAGTTTCTTAGACATAATTTAAGAACAACTTCATTTTTTTAGATAAAAGATGCATTTTTTTAAAATGAAATTTTACCGCCTTTTAATGAAGAATCATTTTTAAATCCAATATTTGATACTTTTATATATTAAATGTGACAAAATAAGAATCTTCTTTAGAATCATCACTTTAAAATTTAGTTGCAATAAATTTTTGGTCTTTTCTTGATAACTTTCATATTTGGGTGAATAGTGGAAAATACTATATTTTAACAAAAAACAACTATTTATTCAAAATAATTCATATTGTTAATCTATAAATTTTAATGGTTTAGAAGTATAAATAGATTATATTTTTACCATTTTATCCAATGTTATTCATTGGAAATAATTTCACTTTGAAATTGAACATAAACAAGTATCAATTTTTTATTTATTTTTTCTTAAATACACGCCTTTTGGTTTTGACAATGGGAATTAATTTTAAATTAATAAATGAAACTTATATGTTTTTAATTTGGTATAACAGACTTATTTTTTGAATTTATAATATCCAAATTAGCTTAAGGGGAAATTTTGGTATTTTTCTGAAAACATTCAATGTTTTATGAATAGTGAAAATCACTGAGTTATTGGTTAAAACCATCTTTTTATTTAAATAATAATTAATTTTAATAAAATTATTTTAGGTCAAAATAGATACATAATTCATATATAAGTTCAATATAATACATTTGAGTCTTTTTATAATAAGTTTATATATATATAAATTTTATTTAACTTTTTACCGTCTTTTACCCACCTCCTAGGAGAATTTGCCAATTTGCATAAAACATAATTTTACTATTTCTGTAAGTTGAATTTAAAAAATCAGAGAAACATTGTTAACATCAGTAAGTAAAATGTAGTTCAATAATATGAAAATAATTTTTGGTGAGTACTAACTTTTGACTTTTATTTACCACGGTTAAATGTAAATAGGATAATTAAGGGTTAAATGATATTATTATTACCCTAAAACATGTCCAAATTCTATTGGATAAGTGTAATTCGGCCAAAAAAAATTAGGAATAAAATATGATCCTTTAGGTCCACATGGATTAGATTAGAACATTTATTATTATTTAGTTCAAAGAAGTGTTAAAAGTGATAAATTCAATGTTTTATAACTAAACCATTTTTAATATAGGGCTATAAATAGGATAAATTAGACTATAAATATTTATTAAAATGATAAAAATATTTCCTACATAATGGAATTTTATTTATAATTTTTAGACATTAAATAATTTAATTTATTTATGACACAATGATTATGTAGTAATTACCTTTTTAATGAAATATTAAAATAATTGATATTATAAATACCCAAATAGATATAATGGGAGACTTTTTATGAATTACACTACTTTTATAAGTTAATATGAAATATTAGGGTTTATTAAATGAATCTTTTTTATAATTAATAATTTGTTATGAATTTAGCAAAAATAAAATAACAAATAGTGTCAAAATTGACATTAAAAGATTTTTTAAAACAAATATTATATTATTAATTGGTGTTCTATTCCTAATAATATAAGGTTAGGCCAAAGGGATAAAATACTATTATATATGTCATGAATGAACCACTTTGGGTTCTATTGGATGTTTATAGTAAGTTTACTAACCATATAATATAAAAATACAAAGAGACATGGTATATTCCAAACTATTTAACTAAGAGTTAAATCTATAAGATAAGGTTACTATAGTGACCCAAACCAGTATAAATCCTAATGGTTGAGTGTTTTTTGACCCATACCTACCTTATCCTTTAAATAAATCATTTTTGAGCCATTAGAAACCGAAAATTAATTTTTTTATAAAATAATGTTTTATGTTTTTCCTAAGGTGCCTCTCACCCATCTTATAAAAGGGAACTTCCCCTTCTCAGAAATTCACATCTCCAATGCAATTTCGCTCAGCCAAACCCTACCCAAATATCCTCCCAACTATACTAACTTCATTCCAGAGGCATTTCATTAGTCATAATTCCATCCTATGGAGCCCTATTGGTCAAATCAAAAGGAAGAATCCGAAGAAGAGGTAAATATTTCATAACCTCTTTTATGTTCTTTCTTCTTCCACTTCTTATTTATTTTTTCTTTACATTATAAAACAATAACTACAGTATCTTATATATACTGTGATGTTATTATCAAAATTGTACAACCATATTCATTTTTCTATCCATCCTTTGAATGACATTTCACCATACGTGCATACGTACGGCTTACCGTCTCCACGTCGTGGTGTAATTGTTATTCAATACAATATTATTTGGATGGGTATAATAATGATGTGTAATTAACGATAATAATAAATATAATATTATAACGATTCTGTATATATGATATAACATACAATTATATATTATTTAAATATCAAAATATTGATATTGTCGCTAGTGCGTACGTACGGATTATAGTCTCCACGACGCAATGAGATTCATTTCCATGTTTACCATTCATCAAAGATTATAAGAATATATATTACTAATAAGTATGTAATATATGACATAATAATGCTACTAAGGATATGTGTGTGTGTTTGTGTGGTTACTTACATATATGTTATTCAATTACTTCCATTCAATACGATATGAAAACAGAAACAACATTTATGCGTACGTATGGCCTACCATCTCCATAAAAGTTGTTTTCCATTTCATATATCTATCTATTATAAATATATATATTCTAAACATATATTATATATTAATTAAGGATTGTATTACATATTTATTTAAATCATGATCTAAATGATATGGTCAAGAATAACAAGTTAAAATATGCATGATAAAGAAAGCGATTATTACCCAAAAAGATAATTTAACATGAAAATCATTATTAAATGGGTAGTATAAAGTTATAAAGGAATCATTTATGGTATAATAAATATGAATATTGTTCAGGTAAAATCTAAAAACCAACAATGGTCATTATACAGTACGTTAAACTTACCCTTGACCAATGGAAAGTGCAAGGTAAAGTTAATTTCACAATATCTTTATTATCTGAGGTTGTTTTTACGTAATTATCTAGTAGGATATATTTATTATCCATGTCCATGATTCATAAAATAGTTTTCATAGGGATTATTTTTATGGTTCTTTTTTACTCAAACATCATTTTAAATGTTTTATATTTTTATTCTTCTAAATCATTCTCATTAATGTCCATGTTTTCAAAAAGGTTTTTAAGGATTTTTTTATTTGGACATGAATGTTTTTAAAATTGTAATTATTTTCAAACGTTTCACAGTGTTAAGGGACACTTTGATTCCAAAATGACTTTAAATGTCTTCCTTTATAAATTGTGTGACTTTTAAATGTTTTTATGAAAAATGTATATTTCTCTCAAAGAGTTTTAAAAATATTTTTCATTTATATCAACATCCTTTGATGGATTTTAAAATTATTTGAAGTTGATTTATTATGATACAAATCTTCCATATTGTATTGAAGGTTTTCTGAAATGTTTGACTGTGGGTGTGTTATTTTTATACCATTCATGGTTTATGGATAATTTATTGACATTTCGTATACGAGTTTTAATATGAATTATTACGTTATGTTTAAACCATTTCATATGAGGAATGCATTGGACTTAGTAAGTGACGGGTGGATCCTGCTATAGCTCCTCAATGAATCGGTAGGACTCATGAGAGAAACTAGTGTCTTGGAACAAGGCTTTGACAAAATATTATTTGTAGTTTTGGAAAAAGGCCTTGACTATGTTGTTTGGAAAGTCTGGCATTATGCATTCCATCATTATGAAAGTGGATATTGATATTGCATGTGATTATTCGACTAGTAGAATATCCATGTGAGTAAGTAAATAGAATTATTTTGATTTTATCTTTTCCATATTATGTTGAAGTTCATGTTTAAAAGGATTTTGTTTTAGTCTTATACATTTCATTAAATGTTTAGGCTTATTTATGAATGTTTCCACTATATGTTTATCCGTACTGAGAATTTGAGCTCACCCGATTCATATTTTTTATTTTCCCTGGATCCCAAGAAGTGTTTTATGTTTGAGATATAAGGTTAAGTTAAGGAAACAATGGCATTATCAAAGGATTTTCTTTTTTTTGTATGTTAGAAAGTGTAATGTAACAATCATGTATGTAATATAATTTCCAAGACTGCTAAACTGATCTGTCTTTTGGGACTTGATTCCTTGTAATTATGCCAATGTATTAAAATAATTCACCGACTCTAGGAATCTAGGGTATGGGTGTTACAGTTGGTATCAGAGGATGTTTTGCAATAACCATGGAAACTAGATTTATATAAACTCTTATTAGAGAACATTACCCTAAGATAGACATTGAGGATTATTATAGAAGATCTACCAAGAAATTTGGTAATGTAGAGATTTTGTGATTCTTCAAAGAAAATACATCCATGTCTGGATATGATCATGTAGAGGTGGCTATGGTACAGATGTACGTAGGGGTAAAACACTAATACACCTCTTTGATATAGACTCGAATGCGAACTGGTGCACGACCACAGGCCTTGCTGCACTCTTGGTTACGACACTCCCATGGGATATTCTAAGGATAATTGTCATTTTCGTTACAAATCAATATGATGTATTTATGAGTATATACCTCCTAGAATAAATTAGTTTTTATGGTTACGGATTATATCCATAAACTATTCAATTTACGTTAAGGAATTCAATGAGTCTTATGGCTTTGAAGGGAAGTAAGGGAAGAAAAGGATGGTAGAGTGAAAGATGGATAAAGGGAAGAGGGGAAAGAAGGATTTTCCCATACGTGATAAATGTGGAAAGAATCACCTAGGTAAATTATTGAGGGGAATGTTAATTTGTTATATGTGTGGAGAAAAAGGCCACCATGTAAATAATTGCAATGGTAATAAAAAGGTTTCAAATGCAAAATTCATCATCTGCAAGGAATTTGGGACACTACACGAATCATTGTCCTAGTCTTCAGAGTATACCGAAAATGTTGCTATTGGGAAATAGTTAAGTTATGATACTACCTTAGATGAAGAGTAATGACTAGTTTTCTTATGTTGTTATTATAGAATTATTTTATTTGAGGTTCGTATCAGCAATATACTAATTATATAAATTATGGAGATAAATAAGGATTGTACTATAGTACTATTTTATTCCGGATTTGATATTATATGGTTCTTTGAAAAGTGAATTAATAGTAAGATACACTTTTTGGAAAATACATGGTTGATGGAAAGGTAATCCTTAATATGGTCCTAATAATGAGGTAGTGATTTTGGAATAAGAAATGGTTTATTGGGATAAATTATATTTGATATTCTCGACTTCCTTGGAACTCATTAATAGTTTTTTTTATTTCATCATTGATGGAATATTCAAATTTTTTGGATATACGGAATATATCCAGTATTATATAAAGGATAAGGGAGCACTAATGAAATCAATAAGGTTTCTTGGTAATTCAGGGTGTTATAATGTTTTAAAATAATAATTGATGATGGGGTTCACATGTTATCACATGGATAAAAAGATCTTCATTGCGTTTAACATACCTATAAATTTTGGACTGTGAGTCTAGATAGAAGTATCTTGGATAAGTCTAATGTTTGGAATGGATTATGTTTGAAATTGGATACTATTTTTAAGATTATTTTTGGATTTTTATAAAAAGGACAACACGCAGATCGTGTGGGAATCTGTCACGTCAGACAAAGCTGTGGGAATCGAACCCACAACCATAGTGCGATTTGGAATTATCGCCTATCACTGGTCTATGTGAAGTCCCTAGATTGTATAATATAGTTTTTTTAATTGGTATGAGAGGTTATTTATTAATTCATTATTTTTTAACCACATATGATTAGTATAAATATAATACTTTTTTGAAATCATTTGGAGTGAAAGATGAGTTTGCGGTAGGAATTAGTTGAAGGATGAAACTCCACATTTCATGTATATATATACATATAATTTTCTTCCACTTATTCTATGGGTAAATTAATTCTTAATATTCAGTGAAGGTATCTTAAAACAAAAAATGTGTTATCCTAATAACTTCTATACTGTTGAACCGATGGTATATTAAATCATTGTATATTGATAGATTTGAGGCCATCAATTTTATACTTGTTTTTTATTGATGACCTCAATCACTCCCTATAAATATTTACGTTTTTATTTCAATTAACTATCTCTAATTTCCATCAATGTTCTCATAATAAAGATCATAATTTGGTGGCGACCTTTTCATATCCCTATTCCTCTTATTAAGACTATATTTTTTAAACTCAATTTCCGATGTAGGTTTTCCGAAAAAGGTTTTTTCTATTTTAAACCTTTTATTTTTGAAAAAAACTTACAAATTGAGAGGATGAAATTTAATGAAGAAGGGAATAATGTAACACCCCAATATTTCATTGTATATTATTTCTTCAAAGTAATTCAATAACATTCACTATACGCAGCACCGGGTTCAAGCGCACCACGACTTACCAAACTAGTCATTCAAAAGTAGTTATGTATAGTTTTAAATTAATTTTTAACATTATATAATCCTTATAATTTTAGAATCCATATTATGAGTTTCTTAGACATAATGTAAGAACAAATTCATTTTTCTAGATAAAATGGAATTTTTTTTTAAAATGCAATTTTACTGCCTTTTAATGGAGAACCCTTTTGTAATCTTGTATTTGAAACTTTTATATATTCAATTTGACACAATAAACTTCTTATTTATAATCGGGACATAATAATTTTGTTTCAATAAATTTTTTGTGTTTTCCTGATAACATTCATATTTGGATGAATAGTGAAAAATAATATATTTTAACTGAAAACAAATTTTATAATCAAAATAATTTATAGTGTTAAATTATAAATTTTAATGGTTTTTAAGTATAAATAGATTATATTTTTACCATTTAATCCAATTTTATTCATTTGAAATAATTTCACTTCGAAATTGAACATAAAGAAATATCAATCATTTGTTAGTTATTATTTTTTTAAAACACACTTTTTGGTTTTGACATCAGAAATTAATTTTAAATTGATAACTGAAACTTCTATGTTTTTAATTTAGTAAAATAGAATTATTTTTTGAATTCAGAATATAAAAATTAGCTTATGGTGAAATTTTGGTATTTGATGGAAAACAGTCAATTTTTTATGAATAATGAAAAACACTCAGTTATTAGTTAAAACCGACTTTTTATTTAAATAATAATTTAATTTATTTAAATTTATTTTAGGTCAAAATAGATACATAATACCTATATATTTCCAATATAATACATTTTATTCATTTTATAATAAGTTTAGATATATAAAAATTTTATTGAACGTTTTACAGTATTTTACCCACCTCCTAGGAGAATTTAAAAATTTTCATAAAACAAAATATTACCATTTTTGTGAGTTGAATTTATAAAATCTGAGACGCGGTTAACCACAGTATATAATATTTGTTTCAATAAGATGAAAATATTTTTTCTTGAGTAGTAACTTTTGACTTTTATTTACCACGGTTAAAAGTAAATAGGGTAATAAAGGGTAAAAATGATATTATTATTACCTTAACACATGTCCTATTTATATTGGATAAGTTTAATTAGGTCAAAAAACTCATTAATAAAATACTATCCTTTAGTTACACTTGGGTTTGATTAGGACATTTATTATTATTTAATTCAAAGAAGAGTTAAAAGTGATAAATTCAATGATTTATAACAAAACCATTTTTAATATAGGGATACACATAGGATAAATTAGACTATAAATATTCATTTTAAAGACACAAAAATTTCCTATATAATATTATTTTATTTATAATTTCTATACATTAAATAATTTAATTTATTTATGACACAATGATGATAGAGTAATTACCTTATTAATGAAATATTATAATAATTGATATTATAAATACCCAAATAAAAGTAATTTGATACTTTTAATGAATTCCACTAATTTTCTAGGTTACTATGACATATTAAGGTTGATTTAATGAATTATTTTAGAATTAATAATTATTTTATGAATTTAGAGAAAACAAAATACCAAATAGTGTCAAAATTTACATTAAAGGGTTTTTAAAACAAATATTATATTATTATTTTGTATTCTATTCCTAAAAATCTATGCTTCAGAAAAAGGGAATATATAATATTATATATGTCATTAATGAACCACCTGGGGTTATCTTTTAAGTTTATAGTAAGTTTACTAACCATATAATGTAAAAATACAAAGAGACATGGTAAATGTCAAACAATTTAACTAACAGTTAAATCTAAAAGATAAGGTTAATATAGTGACTCAAACTTGTCTAAAATCTATTGGTTGAGATTTTTGAGACCCATAACCACGTTATACTTTAAATTACGCATTTTGGAGACATTATAAAACGAAAATGAATTTTTTATAAATTAATATTTTATATTTTGTTAATGATCCTTCACCCCTTTTATAAAAGGGAACATCCACTTCTCTAAAATTCACACCTCCAAAGCCGTTTGGCTCGGCCAACTACTACCCAAATATCATCCCAACTATCCTAAATTTATCCTAGGGGCCTTCAGTTTTTCATAATGGCAACATAGTGATCCATTTTGATCAAATTAAAAGTACTAACACGAAGAAGAGTTAGATATTTCATCACCTCTTTCAAGTTCATTTCTAATTCCACTTCCTCTTATATTGTTGTTTAAATTCTAAAATAATAACTAAATTATCTTATATATACTTTTATGTTATTATAAATATGGTACAACTATATTCATTATTCTATCTATCCTTTTAATGACATGCCACCATACGTGTGTACGTACGACTTACCATCTCCACATCATGGTGTAATTGTTAGTCAATACATTATTATTTGGATGGGTATAATAATCATGTGTAATTGATGTAAATAATAAATATAATATGATAATGATTCTTTATATATGATATACCATTGAATTATATGTTATTTTAATATCAAAACAATGATATTGTCGCTCGTGCGTACGTACGGATTACCGTCTCCAGGTCGTGATGAGATTCATTTTCACGTTCACCATTCATCAGCTATTATAAAAATATATATTTCGTATAAGAATGTAATATATGACATAATAATGATACCAGAGATATATGTGTGTGTGTGTGTGTGTTTTTGTTTGAACTTGCATATATCTTATTCACTTACTTCCATTCAATAGGATATGAAAACAGAAACAACGTTTATGTGTACGTACGGCCTACCGTCTCCATAAACAGTGTGTTCCATTTCATATATATATCTATTGTAAATATATATATTCTAAATATATATGATATATGAATCAAGGATTGTTTTCTTTAATTATTGAAATCATGATATAAATGTTACGGTCAAGAATAACATGTTAAAATACGTACGATAAAGATAGCGATTATTACCTGAAATGTTAATATAACATGAAAATAATTATTAAATGGGTAGTTTAAAGTCATAAAGGAATAATGTATGATATAATAAATATTAATATGGTTTCGTTATAGTCTAATAACATACAATGGTCATTATATAGGATCTTAAACGTTCCCTCGAACAAAGGAATGTGCGAGGTAAGGGTTAATTTTACAATCTCTTTAATATTCGAGATTGTTTTTATGTAAGTATCTACTAGGACATATTTATTATAAATGTCCATGATTCATAAAAGTGTTTTCAAAGGAATTATTTTTGATGTAATTTTTTACTAAAACATCATTTTATATGTTTTAAATATTTACTCTTCTAAATCATTCTCATTAATGTCCATGTTTTCAAAATGGTTTTTAAGGATTTATTTATATGGACATGAATGTTTTTAAAATTTTACTTCCATTAAAAAGATTAAAAGTTGTATGGGACACTTTAATTCAAAAATTACTTTAAATGTATTCCTTTATAAATTGTGTGACTTTTAAATTTTTATATGAAAAAGGGATATTTCTCTCAATGTGTTCTACAAATCATTTTCATCTATATCAACATCCTTTGATGGATTTTAAACCGACATGAAATTGATTTATTATGATACAATACTTACAAATTGTATTTAATTTTTTTGTGATATGTTTGACTATGAATGTGTTATTTTTATTCCCTTCATGTTTTATAGATAAATTATTGGCATTTTTACTGCTAGTTTTAATATGAATGTTTATGTTATGTTTGAATCTTTTTATATGAGGAATGCATTGGACATAGTAAGTGAGGGGTGGAGCCCGATATAGTTCGACGATGCATCAGTAGGTATCATGAGAAAAACTAGTGTCTTGGAACAAGGATTTGACAAAATATTATTTTTAGTCTTGGCACAAGGCCTTGACTATGTGGTTATGGATGTTTGGAATTATTCATTCCATCATTATGAAATTGGAAATTGATATTGCATGTGATTATTAGACAAGTAGAAGATCCATGTCAGTGTGTAAATGGAATTATTTTGATTTTATCATTTCCATATTATTATTATGTTCAAGTTTAAAAGGCTTTTGTTTTAGTCTTACACATTTCCTTAAATGTTTATGCTTATTTATGAATGTTTCTGCAATATTGTTATCCTTACTGAGCATTTGAGCTCACCCCTTTCTTATGTTTTATTTTACCAGGATCCCAAGAAATGTTTTATGTTTGAGATGTAGAGTTATGCTACGGGAACAATGGAATTCTCAAATTATTTTTTTGATGTATGTTTGAATGTTTAATGTAACGTTCATGTATGTAATCTATTTTCCAAGACTGCTAAACTGATCGGTCCTTCGGGACATGATTCCTTATAATCATGCCAATGTATTAAAATAATGCACCGACTCTGGGAATCTAGGGTCAGGGTGTTACAAATAGTATGGGATGATACATGGCTAGTAAGAACAGGAGAGACACAAGAATTTATATATTTAGACTAGGACATGGGGTTTGGGTCTAGAGAGAGTGTGGTTAATGGTGTTATCGAAAAGAGATAGGTACAAGATCATATCGATGAGCTTAGCTATTTATTGGTATTGGGGATCTAGTTGGATACTTGATAGGAAAATTTGTATTTGGGATGAGGGGATAGGTCTCAAGTGATTAGCACAATGGGATTTTTTTGGTGATTTATGTGATTTGATTCATTCCATATTTTTTATGTCATGAGTGTGATTTTTTGTGCTTATGATAATCTATAAACTTGGTGGGGGAGAGGATGCTGAATCATGGCCTCGCTAAGACTGAGAAGGGTTTAAATAAACTAATAATGGTGGGATGGATTCCTTATTATTATGAAGTAGTACAATTCCATTAGTAGTATTGCATTGGGTTATTGGATCTTGCCTTGAGTAAGATTAGGTTGTGCTAGTGGACCTTGCTGAGTGAGAGGTTTGGGTCATGGTATAAGGAAATTCATATATAAGGGACACTACAATGATTAATGATGCAGTGGGTTAGGATCTAGATGTAATATTTTATGCATATTTTTTAGTTAGATAGTAAAATACATATATTAGGCCCTCCCGGAGTCTTCAAGTATCCACCGGGTTATAAGTATGATGGATCCATGTGAGGTGATGATGTGATTTTTTCATAAATCAATGTAGTTATGATATGTTATAATAGTGTCCCATGTATATGTTCCCTCACTCCATAGATAGACACCCCAGTGTATATTCATACATTATTTTTATTTTTCTCTTTTAGATTATCTGAAGCTTAATGAATTGAAATAGATAATCTTGATAGGTAGTTAGAGGCAGGGTAATGTAGCTTTGGGATTTTAGTAGGTCTATGGTGTATATATTTTTTTATCTTTCTCTTAAATTTTACATGGTATTGGGATAATATATGACCTATTTTGGTTTTTTATAACCATGTGTTTATATGATGTGTTTCATTTCATATTTAATAATGTTATAGATTTATGTGTACATTTATTATAAGATACTTACATTTTGGTATAAAAATACGGTGGAATATTTTGGTCTATGCATTATTTGCTTTTTTGTAGGGTCGTTTTGAGGGTACATATTTTGCAGCTGGATTTTTTTTACTTAATCAAATAGAGGCAGTTAAAACCATCATTTGATATGTCATTTTTATTGTGGTGATTTAGACTTACACTATGTGATATTTTTTTAATGGGTGGTAGTTGAAACCACTACTAAATATGAAACACTATTGTTTGGTGTTGGTATTCTTCATTTTAGTCGCATTTTTTGGTAAAAATAGTCAGATTTTGCAACTGTTTTAACCATTTCTAAATCCCCATAATTTTTTTTTCACGAAAAACCGCTCCTAAAATAAAGAAAACAATGATAAATAAACATTATGTGATGATTACTAGAATACTATGCAAAATAAAAGGGACATATGTTTATTGAATGATAACACCTACATTAGAATTGTTTTTTTGATACAATTGTGGAACCATTTCATGGTGATTTAAACTGCAACCAAATCAATAAAATTAACCCTAACTAAATGGGGATTTTCTTATTATGATACCTGATTTTTATGAAATAATTATATTGGGATGAAATCCCATTCAATTTATAGTTATTTGGATATGAGGTCTATACCATATATGGATTGGGATACTACCAGTGTACCCTTTGGGTCTTGGGCTAATTTTTGTGTATCCTCTTGGGATTTGGCTATAACCAATGTACCCTATGGGGATGGGACTACAACCCATCTAATGTTTTTGATACTATGGGATATAAAACATTTAAAAAATGAATTTTAGTGAGATATTGGACCACAAAATCAAACCATCCATACGAGGGTTTTCCACTATAAAATATTCATTCATCTGATAATAAATATCCCATGGATGTTGAAATTATTTTTGTAACATTTCCACAGTTTATTACAAAAATTTACCTCATGAATGTAAATGCTAGATAAAGAAATTTAACTCACTAAAAATAAATAATTCATAAAAAATGTATAGATATTTTTTCATGAACAATTGGAAATATAGCCTGTATAAATAATTAGATATATGATAGAGAATTTGTTAATAATTTGAAAACTATTTGTGACCAGATCATAAAAGTAGAAATTGTGGACTATATTATAAATTAATTTCATAAAATATAATTAAAAAAATATTTTTTTGAAAATAATATTTAATAATAGATCTATAAAAATAAAAAAATTCAAAATGGAATGTGGTGTGAAGAAAAAAAAATTGATAATTAACGGTTGGAAATACTTTTTATTAATATTAAATACATTTATTAAAAAAAATAACTGAAAAAATTGGTAGTAATATAACCCATTAAAAGAGAAAAGATAATATTGAAAGGTTATAAAAGTAAAAAGCTATTTTAATTTAAAAATATATTGGGGAAAATTATAGTGAATAATGAACATGGAAATGGAGGAATGAAATTCTTTAAAAAGAGAAGATAGTTTTCTGAAATTCATTGGAATTTTGTGATAATGAAATTCATCATTGAATCAATACTGATTTACAAAATAATAATTCTTCAATGAGATAAAATATAAAACATATTATATAATATGGAATAGAATAATTTAACAACCCTATAAGAATAACTCTAATAAAATAACATTTTAACTCAATAAAATGAAATTTGAGTTATACAACTCCCTTACATATATCTTAATTCATGTCAAAGAGATATCTAGAAACAGTTTTATGTGGTTGAAATTTAAATCCCCATTAAATTTATAGAAAATAAACATTAAAAAATAAAGTATTTTCCTATATTATATGAAATATGTAAAATATTTACATTCATAACTCAATAAATGTGGATAGAGATTTTATAAAAAAAATACATCATAAATATATTTCAAATTGGAATCCCATTAAATATATAAAATGAAATTGGATTACAAATACCATATATTTCAAAAACAGTATGATAAATGAAACCAATATCCAATATTTACATAATAAAATGTTTAAAATTGGTGAATGTACACCATATATCAATGAAGCAATGTCAAGATTCTAAATTTATTTTGGTAATGGTAACTTAAGATACCAAATAATATAAGTGTGTCAAAATGAAATAGAATAAAAATATGATGATTTTAATTATAAAAATTATAATTAAATTAAATTTTAATGTCAGTAAAATATATAAATGAAATTATGGTGTGTGATATCATATATATCTCATATAATTAAAAATAGAGTCAAATAAACCTTAACGTGATTCATCATACATTTTGTGTGGGAGACAGACTACTATAACAATTAATTTTTTTGTTTTAAAGGAATTCCTAGGAAATTTTTTCACAATTTTTTATATTTTATGGTCTATTAATTTATAAATGTTAATTATTAAATAGATTCTAGTTATGGGGGCCCCATGATGTGGTCTGGTCAATTTCACTAAAATAACATTAGTACATATACTATGGTCAAATGTGTTTTAAAATAGATTAATAATATCTATAATTTTAAATTATATTTTTTATTCCATTAGTATAAATTTTATATAGTTATATTATTTTCCCCAAAACATTCCCATAAAATAAAATGTGTCTTAATAAGTTCATTTAATGTGGATTATTTTACTATAAAGGATTATTGTTAAAATCATTTTCATATATTACAATATTATCTCTCAATAATAATAATAGATTAATAAATATAATTACTACATATCAAAAAATATTATGTCATCCATGTCTATATATGAAAAATAGATCATGTAATTTATAGAAGTAGTAGATGAAAACTACAGATGATTATATCTTCATTTTTTGGATTATATTGAAGGATTATAGAAATTTAATATTCCATTAGAATAAAAAATATATTTAGAATAAAACTTTCATCATACTTTCATAGAATATAGTATTCTTGTGGTTGTAGAATAATAAATGAAATGAGATAGGTTGGTTGATAATATTACCTCTCTAATTGGATTTTATCCCTTTAGTAACACTTTAAGTCTCCACATATAGTTTTTTTTGAATGTTACCTTCGAATGTAACAGGGAGAAAGAATAAAATTTATAAATGTGTAACGGGAATGATGATTCCAAATATATATGATAGAAGGAAAGAGATAGAATCCCTCTGTTAGATGTGAATAGAAGCATGTCATTTAGATCATCCGACCCCATCAAGGAAAATTGTGGAAACCAAGAACAGAACCTACTAATGACTAAATTGATTTTGGATTTTAACCAAGATCACATTGGATACTCTAAGGGAACTGATTTCCTGCCTATTAATTTGGATGGAGTTGTCAAAAGGAACATTGAAGTTTTTTAATCGGAGGAACCAAATGTTCCTTCTCCAAATGATCATCCCCTTAAAATATTATTCAGTAAAAGAATTTAAAAAATATTAAATGATGATAAATGGATTGAGGGGGACAATAATGAGATTTATGGGGGTCATCATAGAACTACAAGAGTCATTAACCCATCACTATGGAGGGAATGTTCTGCTTTCCTTCCATCAATAATGGACTTGTTTGGGTAATTGACGAGTGACTTGTTTGGAGGTTCCATTGATAACCTATTAAAATTGGAAGTCCCTTCATTGTGAAAACACTATGGACACTACCATGGTGGTGAAACCAACAGGTGCTTCAGAGAAGTATGTTGAATATGGTGCTATAGGGATATACATAGAAAGTGTTGGGTGTAGCACCTCGAAAACTCTAAAGGATGTTACTTTTATATGATCGTGTATAACCGATAGATATTTTATGATATATTTAATAATTTAAATAAATTCAATAAATTATATATCTTGAAATGCATTCCATACTTAGTTATCTTAGGTCTTACACCACTGTTACTTTCTTCAATTTATTATATTACACTCAAGACCAATATTAACAGAAGAATAATATATTAATAAAATATTATAATTTCACATGAAAAGATATATAATTGATATTAAAAAAGTATCTATGAATTTTATTAACTATCTTATGAAAATTTATTCTTTTAAAAATATAATACGAATTCATTGGTAACCAATTAGTTTGAAATGAAAATATAGACAAATTTAATACCGAAGAAATATTTTTATACTCACAAATCAATTTTATATTAATAAATTAAATTTGTTACGATTACTCAATGATATTAATTAAAATTATGTATTATGTATTCAATCAATTTTTTTTTTAATTTTTTCCTTTATATTTTATGTTCACATGATAAGAACAAACCCAATATTATACTTAAAACCCATATTCTTCTAAATGTATTTTTTATACCTTTAAATGGAGCACCAAATTTTTAAATAAAATTCAATTTCATAATTTTTATTTCGAAAAATAAATATTTTCTTTTATTTTTTAATTTTAAAATTTACATAGGATGTTTTATAGTTTTATGAAAAGTTATATTTTTTGATGTAGAGTGAAAAATACCTAATTTTAATTGAAAATTACATTTCCATAAAAATATTTTATAAGGATAAATATCATTTTATATTGTTTTTAAAGTCATATTAGATCAAATATACACCAATTAATCCAATTTATTTCTTTAGAATGGATTTCAAATTTAAATGGATAAAAAAATCTCATTGTTTTGAACATTTATACTTTTAAAACATGTTGTCTCATCCCTTCTACATGATTAGTGTAAATTTAATTTTTTCCCCTTATGTTATTACAATTTACAAAAATGGATTATATTTTTTTGGAGTATTAATAATTTATATATTCTTTTATGGTCAACATGTTTTTTGACCAAAAATATTAGTGAATGTAATAAAAATTAATTACAACGTTTAAGAGAAAAAAATAGCTTAATAAGGGACTAAACCTTAAACAGAAGTGAAAAAATGACATAAAAACATGTCTAAAACCTATTATATATCAATATTTATACAATTTAATATCAGTTCTTAATTGTGTTTCATTATCATAGGCACATTATATAAGAGAGCCCTATCAATAGTGTTTATTGTATTATATTTACAATAATTCCACTTCTTCTCGACTACTAAAATGTACTCACCCCTCCCTACTTATTCACACTAATTAATCCCTTTATCTCGTCTAAAACATATGAAAATAATCTCCAAACATACCACAAATAATCATAGAATTTATGCGTTGTTAATATCTTCATCCAATGATGTATTTTGGTATAAATCAAAATAAGTTACCCAAAAAAGAGGCAACATTATTCAACAATCACTTTTGTTTCATTTTATTTGTCACCTCTTCAATTATTCATATATATTTATTATATAATAGCATAAATATACCCAAAAAGGTATTTATGTTTTGTTAGTGGTAATACCTATTATCAAACAAAATTATATCAAATTCGATACCCAATCATCGTTTGTGAGGACAATTGACAACCACATTGCGAAATGATGTCATCTGTCTTCCATTTCCAAATTTCATGGATCATAATAATGATGAATATGTATTTTTTTATATATGTATTATATTTATGAATTATTTATTCTTATGTAATTTTTATATAACACATACCTTTATGCTCTCCATTTTGTGGGTATAAGATAACTTCATTTGTGGATGTGTGGACAACTACCTCACCAATGCGATGTGATTCGATCATGTCATACAATAAAAATATTAAAGACAGTTTTAATAAAAATTTATGAAATATATAAAATTAATTGGATAATTTAATGATAATATAAATATATATTTCATGTACACTTTAAATATGACCAATCTATGTAGTGTACATGTACACATATGATTTACCACCTCCATTAATGGTGCATTTCATTTTCAATATCATAAATTTTCAGTATTATTATAAATTAATATATAATGAAAATATATTATATATAAATAATTATTTACATTATGAAGGTGACTAAATCCTTATATAATTAATAGAAACAAAATGGATAAGAAGTGATATACTCGAAAAACAAGTAAATTTACACCTGAAATGATGCAAATGTTGAATGATTATTAATAATAGGGTTAAAATATGTTATCAAATGACTATATATGATATCATAGATATAAGTATGGTTGTTGATGTAATAAAATAACATTATAGGAACCATTATAAATGATTTTAAATAAGGTTAATCCAAAATTTAGTGTAAGGTAAGGGATTTTGTCATAGATAATGTTTCATTGAGTAATATTTTTTATTATACACCAATTAAGATTAATGTTTTTTATATACATCCCATTAGACATATGATATCATGGTTTCCACGTAACTCTTGTTATATTAAGATATGTTTTAAATTATCTCATTCACATGTTTAACCAAATGGAATGTACTCCCCTAGTCATTCTGGATGGAAAGCATATAAATCCTCCCACTATTTCCAAATGCCTCATGTAGTACTTCTCTTGAATAATCCCTGATCCTACATGACCTTAAACTATTCTGGCTTGCATGACATTAAACTACTTTTCATCCTCTATGACGTTAAAATTATGAGTGGAAGATATACCATATTGGCCTGAGCTCTATGACCATTAAATAAGATCTATACGACTCCTACATGACTTTAAATATTTTTTCTTCACTGCACGATGTTAATCCATGTGATCTGTCTAGTCTAAAGGATGTAAAACTAGAAAAAACAAATCTTGCATGACAAAAAACATCAAAGTGGTCTGATCCCTATGAAATTAAAATAAGATCTCCCAATGGTGATTTGAATTTTAACTCCTAAGCACAACTCCCTCTACACAACATCTCAAGAACTACGTTTGTCTTGATTTCCATCCTCCCTAGATACATGGGATGGTTCAGACACTTCATAATAGAATATATCCTTCAAATTATTCTCTTGAACTGCCCCTGGGTATAGTTTTCTTGTAGGATTGCACATAGTGTAGTATAGATTTCATTTTCTCCATTTATGTTGGGTTTACGATGATCGCACCATGTTTCCTTCTCATTATACTATCCTCCCACATCCTCACCGCACAATGTTAAAAAACATGGCCCTTTCATAACTATGTAAAACTTTATTCTTTCCCCCACAAGATTCGTAGGAACTCCCAAACATATCATCTGTAGGCCCATCCCAAAACATTTAGATATCCTCTTGGGTGCATCCCCTTGGCCCGTATGATTATCAAAACACATGATGTGGGATGGGATTTTTTCCCTCACCCATGAATGGTTGATCATGACTGCATCATGTATTCCTCTCCTTGGATATCTTCACCACATTCACTCGTCAACCATAACATTAAACTGCATGGGCATATCCATACTTCATGCGTCCCCTTTATTTGGGTCTCCATTGACATTCACATCCTTAAGGACCACCAAATGAAATACATGCTACTACCCAGGGCCCTCCTACCGTTTGAGACCAACGTACTTGATGATCATGAACAACACTTTCATACATGTCCCGCATTGAAAATGTGGTCTACGGTCAATGATCATTTGTTGTTCCCTTTTCAGGACACATTATATGGATGTTTTGTACAAACATGGTCAAAAAACATCCTCCATAGTTATTACCACCCCTATATGCCCCCTTTGTTGGGTGCAATGATTCCTTTTGTCCTCTTATCCATTAGAATATCATTCCTCAATCAGGTATGTTGGTCTTGTTGGGATCAACCCCACCCGAAAAATTTCCTTCTTTTCCATGCCCTTATATGTTTGGGAGAACCTGATCTCATTCATTATTTCCCACACTAAGCATTTATCACATGGTATTAGGAGCTTTGGTAAGGTAATACCCACATAATGTACAGTTCGAGCTCTAGGAACTGAAATAAAGATCACCATCATCATCATCGCATGACGTTAAACAACATGATATGTCCGAAATGAAAAATCTAAAACTACTCAGTACTCATCTTACATGACGATAAACATCAATCTTGCTGGGACTACCCATCTATGGCTGACACTTAGGTCCCTTAACTATTCCACCCCTTTAGACCAAGTAATCACTTATGAATTTGCAGTCTGGTATGGACTCTATGTCATCACTCACATGAGGCTATTTTATTCACACCACTAATATCCCCTCAAGAAATCCCTCCGTTATCCATTTTTTTATTAAAGACATTAAAAAACATGTGTAGAACCACACTTTATGAATCCCATCAATTGTTTTTCCATAAAAATTCATATCAGAGGGAACTCCGAACAGTATGGATACTACGCCATAGGGCTCTCCTACTATCACAGGCCAACATCCCTTAAGATTTTTGAGGAAAATTTCATACATATCCCATGATTCGAATATGGTTAGTAGAGGAAACTCATTTATTTTCCCCATTCCAGGTCATACTATAAGGATACTCTGTTGTGATCATGGCCAGCAATTATCCTTAATCATTGTTTTCATTATGTGGTCTCCTAAATGACAAGAAAGATAATTCACCATTTCCACCTATCATTCCTATGCACATGACATTAATCTAGGCATCTATGTTCAAAACTCTTTGACCATAAATAAATATCTACGTGCATCCTTGTCTCATTATGTAAAACTTGACAACATATTGAGAACTACATATGAATGAATTATCATCCTCATTTGATACGTAGGAAAACCTAGACATTTTTTTCAGGTCCAGACCGATTTAATCTGTCCATTCTCTCGACCACTTGGTATTTGTTATCTCTATGAGTAATGAATGTTGTTGCATATGTGGGATTATTCCCTAATTCAAGACAGATTATCCACCATGTCATAAAAATTCTTCATCGAGGCTCTCCCCCATTTCCTTCATCCTTTTTTGATGATGTTAAACTATATGAAATATTCCAGAAATACATGTGGATTGATTATCATCCTCGTGGGATATATAATAATGAAAAAACATTTTTTCATTGGGTCCATCCCTGTTTCTTAGAAACACCCTCATCTTTCTGTTCTCCTTTCTAAAATCCTCTCGGAGGGTGTATGTGGTGTGGTATGAGATGATGTCTTCATTAATGTAGTGTTTTCAATAGCCACCCCACGTACCTCCCTCTTGAGAGCTATTAATCACAAGTCCTCCACTAAAATTTTTACGCCATATTCCCTCAAATTGGGCCCATCTAACCTCTTTGGAGATTGACCAGTGTTCCTAGAAGCACTCTGGTTTAATACCAATATTTTTGGGTTCCACATGGACATGTTTCCATCGATTTTTTTGGATCATGTTTCCCTTTATTTGTGATTTCATAATATTTCAAATTCAAAAGGACCCCGGAACATCTTGGCCGAATGCCACATTAGCTCACCCACCATCTTGAACAATGTCCCCAATGATTTTGAATGATAATTTTACATGAATTTCTCATTTAAAAGGTGTTCAGTGATCGACACTCATTTGTTTTTCTCATTTACACTCACATGATAATGACGTTGTGTTTCAAAAACAGTAAACACCTATTCTCCTATGTAACACTACCACCATATAGCCTTAAATATTGATTTCATGATTCATATCATTTTCCACTCCATCATGTCCAAGTAGAATTTTTACACTCTTGGTGTTATCCCTCAAGTTAGAATTTGTACATTATGATGAAAAATCCATGGTGTGGTGTCATTCAAGGCTCCATACTATTCCCGCTTCTCATTATTCCATGTGTTTCGAAAACCTTCTCCACCCTATTTCCCACATCGAGCATGACTCACATATGGTCAAGAATTTTGTCATGGTTTATGCTAATTTGGAAGAGTCTCACTTTCTACGGTCTGAGATCTACAATAATAAACTATGATCATCTTACATCCTTATCGAATGATATTAAACAACATGTCACATTCCCATAACTATGTGAGGCATGATTCCTACCCCTATAGGATAAGTAGGAAGCCTGAACAATTTTCCTTCATGTCCATCACAGGCTCCAAAAAAATTATTTTCTTTGTTCAGAATTTTGGCCCTGAATTTTATGGTACTGCATGGTGATCCATGTACGGGCTTATGTACTCATTCACATCTTTTCTTTAATATCCACAACATGTACTCCATTTTTAGGAGCAAGTCTCTCCTATTGCAAGTCCCACTTGACAATAAACTACACTCTTTGAACTACATGAGGGTTGATTCCTTCCCAGATAGGATATGTAGGATGGCCTGAACATTTCATCTTTGGGTCCAGCTCAGGCCCCAAAATAATATCTTCTCTATTCATACTTTCTTCCATTACTTATACCAGAGTACGTGGTTTGGAATGTATGTTTTTATTCACTCATTCATGTCATGTTTGAAATAACTACACCACGTACAACCCTTTTAGGATATAGTCTCCCCTATCTATTGTCCTGCATGACATTAAACCGCACTCTAAGAACTATGTGTGGCTTTGTTACTATTCCCACAGGATATGTAGAAACACCATGAAATTCCATCTTTAGTTATATCCCCATATCCTCTAATATGTTTAGGCCCCTCATCCTGAGGTTTCTCATAAAGAGTCATGTGTTGTGTGGTGTGGACCAGGACCTCATTCACGATGGGTATTTATTATCACACTATGAGAATCCCACCTAAAACCACATTCTTCTACATGTGTCTAAGCCATATCACCATAATCAATAATCCATGGTCACACATGACTTTAAACTATTGTGTCTTTGTCACACATATTTAAAATACATTGGTTGGTCATGTTGTACGACCCTAAACTTTGACACTATTGTCCTGGATGGACGACAAAAAAGAGAACCACATTTTGATGTCCTCACTTGAGGGGAAATCTTGTTTGGTATCGTTCATAAATCATGCCATTTTTTAAGTCCTACATAGGGCTTGATTTCTGCAGTCATGCTCAAATTCTCTGTCCTTGGGTCATTGCTTCAATATAATCTCACAATCCATTGAACTGTAATGAAAAAAAAAGGTCAATCAAATGCCACTTCTTTTGGTGAATGGGATAGACCTTCAAAACAGTATTCCCCCAAGTATTATTACCCTACCATTCTATATATTAGAACTACATATGTATTGATTCCCATCCTCATGGGATATGTAGGAAATACCCAAATATTTCATCTTTGGGTCCATCCTCAGGTATCTCAAATCCTACCATCATTCGGCCCCCCTTGGCCTGAACATTGTGGGAAACATGTGGTGTGGTGATTACCTATAGGGTTCTCATTCACATCTAGTTTTTAAATAACCAAACCATATGTCTCCTATGTTCTTCCTATCTTGGCTGAAGATCTTTGACCATAAACTATAATCTTCCTATTATTATAATACCTCGGGTTTGGCTCCATATCGACCCTATCCACATTCTGTTAATCCATGAGTATGAACTCCCATGACACTTTTACTTGGAAAGGGACTAGATTCCATCAATTTGAGAAGTATCATTGGCGTACTCAAATTCATAGTGTCAAAGATCCCAAAGTGCGGAATTTTACATTGACATCCCCTCATCTCATGTTCATGTTTCATAATCCCTTTATTGGGATCCAAATCCTCATGTATGTCTAAATGGACCCCCATTATGGCTTGGTCTCATGCCACATTGGTTCACCTACCATATTGGGCCAACTCCCTAGAAGACCTTAGATGATATTTTTCAACAGGTCCCACGTTTCGAACATGGTCAGCGGTTGACCCTCATTTTTCTATCCCAATACCAGGATAACACGACATGGATGTTATATTTTGAACATGTTCGATAGTTATCCTATATCTTTACACCACCATTATTTTGATCCAAATCTCATACACCATTAATCTCATATTTCCATGCCCTTATGTTCAAGTGAAATTCCAGCCCACTCATTTTTACACCTCTGTGCATCAATGTGGGTTAAGTAGGAAGGTAGGTATTTTTGGGGCACCATTTACATAGAGATTCATTTCTCCTCATGTGTGCCTCCGTATACTTGGAGTGTCCCAACACTACTACTTTTTCCCCAAATCGATAATTACTCACGTGGTCTTAGTTGTTTTGGTAGGATGTGTACTGATGGAGTCGAACCACACATACACATCATCCCTTGTGATGTTAAACAATAATTTGATAACTACGTATGGATGGATTCCTATCCTATTGGGGTATATAGGAACACCATGCCACTTTGTCTTGGGTCCAAACACAATTAGGCCACCCCAGGTCTATAGTCTCGAGATTCCCACTGAGAATATACAATGTTGTGTGGACCTTATACTCATTCATGTTGAGTTTAGAAATACCACATCATAGACCCATTTATAGATTCTAAATACTGTACTTATTGAATTTCATTAAATTGCACGACATCTCCAAAACTACATATGGCTTGATTCACATCATAATTGGGTATGTAGGAATGCCTGAACACTTTGTCTCAAGCCCAGCCCAAGTTTCACCATCCACAGTCTCTCAAACTAATATTTTTCCCAAGTATTACGTGGTGTGGTATGGACTACCTTGGTCCTCATTAATGTCAAGACATGTACTGCACACTATGATTCTTTTCTGGGTAACCACATCCTCGATGCATGGATTTAAACTCTGGTTTTACCCAAAACAAGTTCAGGACGCCCAATGATAATTATAGAATGCTTCATCTTTTTTTCAAGAGAGGATTCCCTTGACTAGTGTCAGTATTTAACCGCACTATTCTCATTAATAACGTTTGGATTGATTTCCATCATTATGGGATACGTAGCGATGCCCATGAATTTCCCCTCCTGACCTGCCCCAGGTTCATCATCCTCACCGTATGACATTAAACTACGTTTATATTTTCCTCCTTGGTAGGACATAAAACAATAAGTCATGATAGGTCCTCACTAGAAAGGTCATGTCATGATCTAGGATTAATCATGATTCAGACCGATGCACCCACCTAATGTATTTTCATCACTATGGCATAATTTCTAAAATATTGGACTCTATTCAAACAACCCATCACTCCACCCTCCAAACATTCCACTCACATTATTCAGATCCTCATCATGTTTCAAGCTCAATGGACTACCCTAAAATTATGGATGTTTGGCCTTTGGCTAATCCACTATCCTATGCTAATGTTTTAGAAGAATAATTAATGATTTTAAGGGTAAGGCCCCATGTTTTGAACATGGTTAGCAGTCAGCCATCATTTCTTTTCCTATCACAGGATTACGTAATAGGGATAATGTGTTTTGAACATGGTCAATAGTCACTGATTCATTCTCATATCATCCCTACAATGTTTTTAATTATCAGTATCATGATTCATTTCATTCCACTCCCATTTGTTTAGATTGAATCTGACGACCTTGGCATTACCCCGTTCGTGTACTAGAGTATATTGGGAAAGTGACAATTTCACTTCTCCAGAAACATCCTTCTCCAGTCATGACTCCCCATTTCTTCCCTGAAATCCTAGCTGGTTGTTTAGAACCTAGATGCCCAGAGCCTATTTGGCACTCCCATATTCAAACAGAATAATGATGCAGTCGTCCCTTATTTCTCACATCATTCATAACCCATTTGATCTTACAAATTGGTCACTAGATATTTAAAAAATGAGAAGGAAATGAATCAAACCAAAAAATATATATAATAACTCAAGAATTAAATCATCATAAAAATTAAATAATGAAAGTAAATTTATGAGTTTAAACACATTACAGTGCCCATGGATTTTTCCCTCCCATATATGGGTTGAACACTTCAATTGAGCATCCCAACTCTGCCACTCTCTGTCTTGAGGCATTCTGGATACACTATTGCCTATTAATATCTCAATCATCCTTGATGAAAATGGTGTTTATTTCATCGACCTCGATCTCGGCCCGAACCTCATTAACTTGGATAATAGTAATCTTTTCAAAGGCTCATCTCATCTGTTCTTTAAGCTCTTCCTATTGGTCCATCAGCTTCGATATGAGCCCTGATTGTGCATCGAGGAAAGAAGAATACTAATCTGCCCACATCCATAACCCATGTATCTCGTTTTTTGGCTTATGGAGCCTCTTTATGTTCATAGACATCCTCCAAATCCTTCCCACAATGAGGGCATGGTCAGGCTTCTTTATCATCTCTTCCATGAAATATCGAATGAGCATATTAGGACATGTGGAATCCACTCATCCAATAGATAGTTCATATATCCAAGAATGAATACTCTGTATCTCTTCTATAAATTTTACTTTAGGGGTCTACCCAATAAAGATCTTGACCATATTACATAACCGGTGAAGGATGACCTTGTCATCCTCTTCATCAGAAGTCATATCATCCCAGTCCTACGGGTTGGAATGTTCAGATGCAGGGGATGCCTCCATGAATATATCTTGAGTGTCTTCATCCAGTGTCTAATTGGGTAGTCCATGTCCCATGTCATATGACTTATCCCCAACATCACATTCCACCTTGATGGTTTTACGTTAAGTCCAACTGATGGTCCCACCTATGATCGAGAGCGATGCAGCTTAGTCAGAATTGGTGTTTGCTTCCATGACCACAGACATTCCCTTGGGAAATGAAATGCTATGGGACGCATTCATCCTCACCAACACGACACACACCATTTGAAGATCTATTCGTGTGAGAGTACACAGACATCAGTTGACCTAATCAATGGATGACATATATGATTTCATTGAAGAATACTATTGATGCTCCTTTTTCGTCACATTGTCTAAAGGAATGTAAAGGGAAATGACTTAGCACAAATTGATTCATCCTTTGAAGAAAAAAACAAAAATTGACAAAGACCTGAAGAAGGATTCAAAAGAATATGTGTCGCGCAAATTCCATCACTGTCGTGCAAGTCTACTTGCACGACACATAATAGTAGCACAAGTGACTTGCGCACCCCAAAGGACAACCGCCCGGGGTCTTCTCCAGCCTATAAATATACTCTATGGGCCCACTATTTCGAGGAGTTTTTTTTCTAGAAACTCAAATTTGAGCTCCCGGCGCCCAGTCTCTTCTCAAAGCATCCAAAAAACTTCTTCAATAATTTCAAACTTAGAATAGAAGATCTAGAGAGGGTGGGGAGGCCTAAGTGTTGAAACTCATCAATACATGCGTGCCTAAGTGGCCAGCCCTTAAGGGAAATGGCCACACTTGTGCGCTGCCTAACTCCTTCAATATAACTTGTGCGCCACTCTTCTGGAAGGTCCTCAAGATGATTCTAAAGGCTTTTACCAAGAGTCGCTCAAGTATTACCCTGCTGGTTAACCTTCGCGCAAGTACCCATGTGTCGTGTAGGTGTACCTGCGCAAACAGGACTTCTACGCCCACGCTGTACATGCCTGCCTTCTAGGACTTACGTGCCCCTGCCTTTTTGGGTGCCCTTCATGCCCATTTCACCCCTCTTATACCATTCCACCTCTCCTATTCCAGATTCAGTCTTCAAGAAACTTTTCAAATGCCATTTATGGCTTGATTTCTTGATTTTACTTCTTTATCTGAAATGAATTCTGTGGAATATCTCTCAAATCTTAGTGATTTACACATCTTTATGTCACTAAAGATTGAGATTTCATTCATTCAACCTCATCCTATAAGATGAGAGAACTCATTATCCTGGGCATCCTTATCAGGAGTAAGCCCCAATCATAATAATTAACCCGAGCCTCCTTTTCAGGAGTAATCCCCAATCATAATCTCCAATTATGGGCATCCTTCTTAAGAGTAAGCCCCATGTCCTCATTAATTGGGGAATCCTCCTCAGCAGTAATCCCCAACCATAATTTCCCTTAACCTGGGCCTCCTTTTCAGGAATTATACCTGGTCCCCTAATTTGGGCATCCTCCTCAGGAGTAAGCCCCAAGTCCCTTAATTTTTCAAGTCTCTTAACTTGGGCCTCCTTTTTCCGGAATATGCCCCAGTCATAATCAATAACCTAGGCCTCCTTTTCAAGAGTAAACCCCAGTCTCAAATATGGGAATCCTCTTCAGGAGTAAGCCCCAATCTTATTTTCTTCTAACCAGTCCTAATTTACCTTTGATTTGGGATTCCTTATCAGGTGTAAAACCCCAATCATAAGTCCTCTCCTAAATTGGGACTCCTTTTCAGTAGTAATTGCCATTTTAGAGTAATCAAATCTCCATAGAGCACATATACCTTTATGGAACCTGTTCCTGGATTTCCTCCCTGAAGTAGATCTTAACCTTCCTTTATCTGGGCAGTTATACATACCTAAGTCCCACATTATTTGTTATGATTGCATCTTTCATGGAACAATTGTCTGATTTTTACCAATACCTCTTGTTTCTCACACTGAGCATGACTCACGTTATCTTAGAGTGTAAAAGTAATTAGGACATCCTTCTTTGATCCATCAATCATAGACATCATATTCCCCTACTCGAACTACGTGGGTTTTGATTCCTTTTCTAAAAAAAGGATACGTAGGTAGCCAATCTGCGGGTTCGATCCCAACTCTGAAATAATTCAGGTCCTTATGAATGACAATAAACTTCAAGTGCCCCACTGAGTGGCTTTAAAACCATTATGGTCATTATAATTACTAAGAGAATTTTATGTATCAAAGGATTCCATTGACTAAGAATCTGTAACATATACAGATGATTCTCTATCAATGACGAGCCTCGAATACATATAAAAGATTATCTAAATTTCTTACATATTGATCAATGATTGTAAGATCTAAAGGAATGCTCATTTTAAACTTGGTAATGTAATAAGGATTCACGAAAATAACTTAAATCTATAAAGAGAGTCCCAGAGTAGACAATGATTCCCCTAAAAAGGGTGTGATGATTCCGACCTCCCATCCTATCGACCAATGCAAATTCCTAAGCCTCATCAGTCCACAACTAATGAGCACCTACCTTTGGAATGTAGGTCCAAATGGATGTGGAATCATTTGATGTTTCTGATTCTATGAACAAACCCATTAAAAACAGATTGGAATGTTTGAATCTTCAATCAAGGAGGTCATCCCCAAATTTCCCGCGAAACAAAAAATGGTGAACCCGACGTGAATCCTTAACCAAGTTAAAATGATGTTTTACCTATTTGTTAGGCCCCTATTTAAAACTCAATGAGAGGGCCAAAATAAACAATCATTGACATATGTGATCATCCAAAATATGTAGTGGCTGAATTTATCTTGATTACGTCTATTATATCAAACATGAACTCTTTTCCAAGATCTTCTGCATTTCCAGAATGGCTACTCTCAAGTTCAAACCTGTGAATACTGCTACTGCAAATTCCACTGCTGCTACTCCTGCTGGATCGTCATCCACTCTGAGGATGACATCACCTACTCAGCATCTTCAACACTGGGTATCAAACTCACTAGTTAAGGAGTACCGTCAACACAGTACCATCCCAACTCTGGAGGCTTCCCGACAAGACCTCTAAGTGAACAACTCACACCAGTCGCCCGAACAACAACGACTAGTGATCAAGAAGCCAGCAGTGCTGACTACCATCTCTAACCGTTTCAGGTCGTTATATCCAGAATGCAATCACCATTCGCTCCCTTATTCTAGGGATCTGAATGATCAGGTCCCTCAGGTCCTTAATTCAAGAAGACAGGAGTCCTTCCCGAGGGCTCCCACTAACAATCGCAACCAGACTCGTCCGGTAGTGCTCCCTCAACATGATGAGGGTACCGACTCCCAGAATTTGGCTCAGGTTCCTCGAACCCGAGCAGGCAAGACGAATCACCAGAGGCAGAATCCGGTCAACAGTGAGAAGGTTCTCATCTCTTCCATCTCCGGAGAAGTCCATCAACCTATCTTGGTGGCAAGCAATGAACAGAAACACACAGCTGACCGTTTTAATTCCACTGTCCAGCAGATTCTTCTGACTCCATCATGCCAATCCCGCCAGACAATTCCAGCGGAGTATTATAGGCAGGAACATACACCTGTTTATACATCATCCGCTATTTAGCAGGCTCGTCTGACTACATATGATGGAGCTCATCAACCATGTTTGGCGAAGTGCAATCAGCAGGCACATACACATGCTAGTATTAATCAAGCCTACCAACAGTCTCACTTGGTAGAATTCGAAGAAGTCAGTCGGAAAGATCCAGCAACAAACAGGAGGTAGACTCAACTCTCTGCCCCTACACATGAGTACTGTCAGGATTCTATGACATGAAAAGAAGGACAGGAGTAGGCACACACACCTACTCCAAGCCTGGAATGGACGTATATCCACATTCTGGCAGTTGAAGTCACCAAGAATATTCTATCAATGGTGAAACAGCCGAAACAAATTCCTTCTCATATCCTGGATGCCTGTCAGGATATTATAACAGCTTCAGCGGCATCTCAGGGAAAGACACATAAATCTATCCCTACTAGTGGAGTGACACATCAACAATTCACTCCGGAATAGACACACACATCTGTTCCAGTCAAAGAGGGTTGTGGGGAATACTCCCCCATATCATACCAACAACTAAGTCAGGAACATTCACCTGATTTGACTGGATATCGTCAGCCTAACCTGGCCATCTTTCCATAATCAGGCACATACACCTGCTCAGAGTATCCACTTTCTTCAACAAGTGGTTTCCAAGGAAAGGAAGAAGGCGTCTAAGAAATAGACCAGCCCATCACAGTGATGAGATCAAGAACCAATCTTTAACAAGGACTTGCTCGATGCTGGAATTCTTGAAGCCCTCAGACAGTTATCTATTGGAATTTAAGATTCTACTCCCTCATTTCTCAATAGTGGTAACATTAATTCTGAAGGTCTTCAACACACACTTCTTAATAAAGGCTTGCTTCATGACAATTCGGTCGATCTAGAAGTTTCATCTTCAGATGAGAACCACAGGAACCCTATGTGTGGTCAGAAGACCAAGGAGTAAGAGATCACATCTTTTTCTATAACCCACCATGATGGTCCTCCGCATGATGATGAATTTCACTGCGAATGTCCTCTCCGCAGTAGTGATGCACATTGACCTGAAAATGCTCCATTGGATGATGTAGTGCCGAGAAATCCCTCTTATCTTGAGGCACTTGCAAATGTGAAACCAGTCATGTCTGCTGCTTAATCGCTAGCAGGTGAAATACTTTCTCAATAATAAGATAGACCAGGGTGTAGGTCATTCTACGAACCACCCCTAAGTCATGCATCTTCTAGTTTGATCAAATATTTCTCTATCAATCTTCTTGAATCCGATGAAGCAACAAGGAAACACCAACTATGGTCAAATCAGGTGGAAGAATCTTCATTTAATGATAAAGAGGAAATGCTGAACATGAGAAAAAAACTGGAAAAAGGTGAAGTACCAGTCATGTTTTTGCCTCTGGATAACTCTCAGTATGACATTCCAAAGATGTTGACGGAAGATGGAATTCATAATATTCGTCTCAACATATGGAAAAATCTTTATCTATTGAAGAAAAAAGTATTATCTTATGATGAATATGAAAATAATATTATGATAATATAAGGGTTACAACGTCAGATTGATTTGGCATCTCTATCAGTCTATCGATATCTGAAGGATGAAAAGCAGTAGAGATCCCTTCAACGTTATTGACTTGGCACACTAAGAAGATTGCATCAGTTAATTGTAAATTCCCTATCTGGTATTCATGTTAGAGGATGGGGTGTTCATGGAGCACTACCTTTCACAATGCTCTCCAGTCAGTAAAGCCCGCAAAAAATGGTCTCATGCAATGTTATTGCCCATGGCCGACCACAAATACCAGTCTTTGTTTGTAATCAAACGATTTCCCAGTAACAGGTTTCAAATAGTTCCTCTAAAAATCAAGAATACATAGAAAGAGTTGTTGAATTACTCATGCATCAAGCAAAAGTCTATATTGAATAGGCCTCTCGTTTGGAGCAAGCATATCACCATGTGAAAGAAGTGTCAGAAATTATCCAACAGTCTTTTGAACCAGGTGATAAATGTGGATACTGATTAACGCATCCAAAAAATTTCCGGACTAAGGTTCTCATGATCAGGAGAGCTTTTAAAAAAGTCCCAGACATAGCATGTCAAGAGCCACCCCAGTTCGCCACACTGGGGACTCTTTTATATCAACCCTCGGAATCAAAAAATAGGATTCGAGGAGTTGAGCGGGAACCACAGGAACAGCCCCAGTCCACCGGACTGTTGACTTTTTCAAATCAGCAATCCCCTCCTCAGAGAAATTCGGTCATTTCTCAATTGTGGAAGAATCGTCAAAAGGAGCGAAGAGCAAAATTATCAGGAGATTTCCTCCAAATTACAGTTCTTCAAGAAGTTCCTGAGGGATCGAATCAACAAAAGGAAATGTCTCATCAAGGACATGGAAGAAGACAATATCACAGAAATGATGATAGAAAGGATGTGATGCGTTATGCATCAATCAATGTCATCAATTACGTTGTTGCTGATCTACGAAATGAGGTTCACTCAGGGGACTCAAATTAAGAGGTTCCTGCTCAAGAAGATGTACGCACCGACACAAATGAAGAAGGAGTGCATACAAGAAATCAAAGGGTTACTCAAAACCTAGGTAATACTTCAAGTAACCCACTTCCCCATCTCCAAAAAGGATCCAACAAAGGGAGGGGAAAGAATCAGGTTACATATCTTTCCTCTGGAGAAGGCCAATCGCTCTCACTAGAGAAAAGGATTGCACAAAAAGAGGAAGAAATGAAGGAATTAAGGAGGTTGAATGCAGAACTACATCAGAGTAGTCTTCTTCTTAAGTGTTCTGGAGTTAGTCATCCAAAGGTATTTTTTTCAACTACTGAGATGGATCTAGAATATCCTCCTCTATCAGTAAAACCTCACATTTCTAATCCTACGGGTCATGTGCAACAATATTTGGTAGTGCTACCATCAGTTGCAGCACCAACCACCACATCTGTCCAAGTTCCAGTCATTGCACCTACCCAATTCCAAGTTCAAATGGATGTTTCTCAAAAGTTAATAACTACTATTGAGTCATTAACAGATCGGTTAAAAACTATGGAAGGGAAACGTGCACAGGTTCAACCGGAAAATAAAGCTTACCCTGAATGGGTAGATTCAATCTCTCTCCCCATCAAATTTTGGGAACCCTGTATTCCCTATTTTCAATGGATCAGGCGATCTTGAACAACATTTAACGCATTACGTATCTTGTTGTGATCCTATTATGGGAACTCTGAAGCAGCAAGAAGCAGTGAAACTCAGATTCTTCATGCGAACCTTGCAAGGACCAGCTTTTTTCTGGTATACAAGATTGAAATCCCGGTCAATTACCGGATGGGAAGATCTCTGTCAACAATTTCTTCTTCAATTCATCTCAACTTTGCCAAAGACAATAGTTTTTAATCTTACAAACTGTAATCAAAGGGAGAATGAAAGAGTCTCTGATTTCATTGCTCGCTGTTAGGGGTTAACATTTTCCCAGAGCCTATCACTCCCTCAAGAGGAACTTCTGCCAATCTGTGTGGAAAATCTTAGTGACGAATTACGCACGCCGTTGAGCCCTATGAAATACATAGGAGGGTTTCTATACCTTACTTCAATCGCTCAGTTGATTGATGATTACCTTATACAGGGTAATGCTAAATCTCATTTAATTCCATAAGCTCCAGGAAGGAGAATGGGTAAAGCAGAAACTGCTACAGTTAGGCTTAAACAAGCACCTTTACCTATTTCTACTTCAAAACCTTCATCTTCTCGAAGGGTTCCACCTCTTGAGAACCTACAAAAAAGGTTGTTTCGTCCAGACGATCAATGAGATCATAGATAAAAACAATTTGAGAATCTGAAGAGAAAAACATACTCTTTCTGAAATGAACAAGTTCATGGTTACTTCATTTCAGCTCTGGAAAATAATCTGGTTCAATTGCCAATTCCCATGAGTCCAAACAAGAAAGTAGATGAAGACCGTCCCAATTATTTCCATTTTCATCAAATGATGGGGAATCCCATCCAATAGTGTTTTGTCTTCAAAGACCTCCTGCAAAAGATGGTCAACTCGGGACAAGTCAAACTGAAAGGTTACTTAGATCAGGTATCATGTGTTACTGCTACAGTTCTAGAGGAGGAAGGAGAATAGATATAAGTAAAAAAGAAAAAATTCATAGAAGTATGATGATTGGATGGTCAGAAAGACAATCAACTGAACTCATGGTATTTTGTGAACACAATTAAAGAAACTAATTGTCTCTTCTACCATGAATGTTGCGGAAAAACCCTCTTCTTTAGAGGGAATGTCATCAAAGAAATGGCATGATTCAAAGAAATAAAATGAATCGGAATAAGATGAGTATTTTTCAAATCCTAAGTTTTCTTTGACTCTGGGAGACTTTATGCCATCTACTTCAAATCCACGGGCACCGCCCCACCAAATAGCACAGCCTAAACAAGCTAATCAGGAAGAGTATTTATCAGATGAAGAGTTAATCTTCGATTCTGTTAATATGATTCAATTAACGGATCTATATTCCAATCGTAGTTTGGATTTTGATTAGTCGGACTTCCCTGTATCAAATAGGGGAATAAGAGGAAGTTCCAGAGGCTCAGGATATAGGGGAATACATTGATCTTTCAGATGTCACTACTCCAATTCTACCCCTACTAGAACTGTGTACGCAGTAGAAACTCGTGGTAGATCCCTTCAACGAGCTCAGCATGAACAAGCATGTTCTTCTACCAATAGAAAATTCCGTCCTAGAACCGTTATTTTGGAAGACTGGTTGACAGTTCCATCTTCTTCCTCTCAACATATAAATTGATCTAATCGGTCTGATCTTCCAAAACCAGAAATATTTTCAACTCCTATCTCAATACAAAATTCATTAACATCCAAAGCATCTTCTTCCAAGGCACCTACTAAACCACATCTTCCTGTTGGGAAACAAAGTCCTCTAGATCAAAAGTATGATGTATTGAAACACTTGGCCCATGTACCAGCCAAGTTATCAATTCTGGATGCTTTGAATCATTCAAAGGATCTTCGAGAAGCACTCATCGAGGATTTGTCAAGTCCGTAGGAGTTTGAAACTAAAATTGCTGCAGCTGAAGTCTATCACATAGAGAATAATCCTGACGAATTTCATGCAGTAATATCTTTTACAAATGAAGATGAAGATGATGTTGTGCATGGGCATATTAGGCCTTTGTACTTAACTGGAAAGGTCAATGGGGTATACATATGAAGAGCTTTCATTGACAACGGTTTAGGAGTCAACCTCATGCCCATTCGTACACTTCGTCGATTGGGCCTCACGGAATCTGATTTATCTCCTTCTACCATGATGTTACAAGGATATAATAAAAATTAAAAGAACCACTGGGAGAAGATACACTCAAGAACTCAGTTTGGAGATCTTGTATCCAATTCAAATTTCATGATTGTTGATCAATACTCAGCTTTCAACATCTTACTTGGAAGACCCTGGCTACATCAACATGTGGTTATCCCTTCATCATACCATCAATGTCTCAAATATTGTTTCGACGGTCAGGTTGGGACATTTTATTGTGTTAAGGCCCCGTACAAGACATGTGAGTCTCAATACAATGAGGCGGAATTCTATCACATGAAGGGGAGGGAGAAATCCACAACAAAGGAGATTACCAAAGTTAATGCTCCATATGGTTTGGAGAAGATTCCAGTAATTCCATTTACACATGTGAGTACAGATTATGTGTTTCCTATTAGTCAAATTGACAATATAGACCCAAATCAAAATACTCTTATGGAAAGATCCATATTGTCAGTTACGACAATCGAGCTAGACAACATGGGAGAAATTGATAACCCACCAAGCAGTAATGAAAGCAGAAATGATGAAGTCTTCATTTCATCTGCTGAAATAAAAAAAGTCTATACTTCACCAATTAGGATAGAAGAAGTTATAGCAACATCAGAGGTGAACAATGATCTTGATTCTCAATCCATCATCTCCTCTTTATTACCCAAAGAAGACCCTCCATCATCAATCGGGTTGGAAATGGAACCTTTTTCTTCAAGATGTGGAAATTTTGACATCTCTTCTGATCATGAAAATTAAGCTTTATCATCTACTATGAAAGTAGAGATGGAAAAAACACATGATGAAGAAGAAGAGGAAGATCTCAGAGATGTTTCTCCAGCATTTGAAGAGGGTATCTCTACCACTGTTGATGGACTTAGAGAAATAAATCTGGGTACAAAAGAAGATCCATGCCCCACTTTATTCAGTGCGGCCATGAATCTTGAAGAGCAGAGATGTATGTTAATTTTCTAAAGAAACATAGAGATATATTTTCTTGGAACTATACAGAAATGCCCGGTCTTTATCCTGATGTTTCTACTCATCATTTGGGTTTACCAGAAGAACCTCGAGGGTTTAAGCAAGCCGTGAGAAGAACAAACCCAACATATGATTCCAAAATTGAAGCTGAAGTGGATTAGATTATAAAAGATAACTTCGTCAGAGAAGTTCAGTGTTGCAAGTTGGTGGATAATATTGTCCATGTAAAGAAGAAGAACATACAAATTAGAGTTTGCATCGATTTCAGAGATCTTAATCGGCATTGTCCTAAGGATGATTTCTTAGATCTAATTACTGAACTTTTAATTGATGAAACAGCTGTATATGTAGTACTTTCCTTCATGGATGGATTTATGGATATAATCAGATTCGAATGGCCCCAGAAGATGAGGAATCCACAGCCTTCAGAGCCCCTCAGGGTGTGTTTTGCTACCGGGTAATTCCCTTTGGCTTAAATAATGCAGGTGCAACATATCTTCATGCCATGCATCGTATCTTCAAACCCTTCTTAGGGAAGTTTTCTGAATGCTATGTAGACAATTTGGTGGTAAAATCCCAACAATGTTCTAATCACTTGGCTGATTTGGAAATCATATTCCGCAAGCTTTGACAACATAATTTGAAGATGACCCCCTTAAAATGTGCTTTTGGGGTATCCTTAAGAAAGTATCTCAGCTTTATTGTACGCCATCATGGTATTGAAGTCGATCCTAAGAAGACCAAGTCATTCCTTGGTATGTAACCTCCTCCAAATTTGAATGAATTGAGAGGACTTCAAGGACACTTAGCCTATATTCGTCGTTTCATCGCTAATTTGGTAGGAAAAAGTTTACCCATCACCAAATTGATGAAGAGGGAGTCACTTACCAGTGGACTGAAGAATTCAATATTCTCAAGAAATACCTCTTGAGTCTACCAGTACTCATTCCACCTGTTGATGGAATACCACTTATCCTCTACATGACATCTCTACAGCAATCATTGGGTTCCTTTCTTACTCAAAAAAATGATGCTGGGAATGAAAACAGCCTCTACTATCTCATTCGAACTATGCATGAAGCAGAAACCCATTATTCATGTATTGAGAAGTGCTTCCTGAAATTTATCTTTGCAGTTCAGAAGTTGAGACACTACCTGCAATATCACGAGATACAATTGGTATCTCGCAATAACCCGCTCAAATTCATCCTTAGTCATCCAATTCTTACAGGACGTTTGGAAAGTTGGGAAGTTATTTTTCAGAAATTCGACATTCAGTATGTTTCTCAAAAGGCGATAAAAGGCCAAGCTCTGGCTGATTTCCTGGCTGAACACCCTTCAGTATAAGACACATATTCAGATATTGGATTTCCTGATGAGGATGTCTTCTCCATTCAAGAAAGTCCTCAATCATGTGAAATGTATTTTGATGGTGCTTCCAGAATTCCAATAGGGAAAAAAATGGAAAATCCTAAATTCAACAATGTTGGCTTAGGAATTGTTCTCATTTCTCCAGAAAATGTTGTGTTACCTTATTCCTTATTATTGTGGGAAGGTGGTACCAATAATGAAACAGAATACCAAGCTCTAATCGCATGCTTGGAATTATCACTTCAAGCACAAGTGAATCACTTAAATGTGAAAGGTGATTCATAACAGGTAATCAAACAAGTCAATGGGGATTATGCCCTCACAAAAGAAGAACTAATCCCTTTGTATGATTACGTCAGAGAGTTAATGGCAGAATTCCCTTCGGAACCGAAATTTTCTTATGTCCCAAGATCACAAAATGATCAAGCTGATGCACTGGCTAATATAGCCACAGCTCTGGAATATCCAAATATAGACGAGACAACCATCAGTATTGCCCACCATCATGAAATTTCACCTTATGTTCGAATCAGAACAGAGGAAATTAATGAAATTAGTCCCATTCCTGAACCGTATGGTCATACTACAGGATGGATGTCACCTATCAGGGAATACCTTCAAAATGGAACATTTCTGCCTGATAGAGCTGAGAAAGAACAAATCTGGCGACGTGTGGTCAATTTTACTCTTTATGATAGCCCAGATCACCTAGATAAAGTTATCTACAAACATGGTTTTGATGTAGTTCGCTTCAGATGCATTGATGGTAAAGAGACAATGGCTGTCATGAACGAAGTGCACGCAGGAGTCTGTGGTTCCCACTTGTCTAGACATAGACTGTCTGATCAGATTCGAAGTCTTGGATACTTTTGGCCTTCAATGATACAAGATTGTGTTGATTTCACAAAGAAGTTTCAGTCATTCCATGTACATTCCAACTTCATTCATCAACCTACATAGTTTCTTCATACAACTAAATACTCATGGCCATTTTCCACAGGGGGAATAGATGTGGTGGGACCATACCCTTCGGCTATATCGAAAAAGTTTAAGTACATTCTTACAGCTACTTAATCCTTTTCCAAATGGGGAGAGGCAATAAATATCAAGGAAGTCAGTTCTATATGCGTTGTTAGCTTCATCAAGTATAACATCATTACCAGATTTGGTGTCACTCATACCAGTTTGACGGACAATGGTACCAACTTATGTTCATCCGAGGTAAAGAAGTTGTATCAAGAATAAAACATCAAATCCAACCATTCATCTCGGTATCATGCAGTGGCCAATGGCTAGATATAAGCCTTCAACAAGACTCTTTAAAATATACTTCAAAATATGGTGGACAAAGATAAGAAATCATGGCCTGATAAACACTTTCATGCTTTATGGGCTTATCGAACTACCGCCCGCACTGCAAGTCGGTCAACTCCATATTCATTGGAATATGGAATGGAAGCAGTCTTTCCCATTGAAGTTCAACTACCCTCGCTCAGAGTTGGAATTTGTGATCAATAATCTATATATGAACAATCTCAAAAGTGATTGAATGAATTGGAATGGCTAGATGAGAAAAAATTGTGCACTTTGCAGCACTTGGAAGTCTATCAGAATCGAATAGCACGAGTTTTAACAAAAAAGTTCGTCTTTGTTCATTCACTCAGGGAGAATTGGTATTAGTTCTCAGAACTCCAATGATACCAGGAAAGAAACATCCCATGCTTGAGACAAAATGTGAAGGACCTTACATAATACATAGGGTCTACTCCAATAGAGCTTATTCATTAATCTCAATGGATGGAGAACTCATCACTACTCCAACCAATGCCATATTTTTGAAGAATTATTTTGTATAAACACAAAATATATCATAAATGGTCCATACATATGACCTTAAACTATTTTTACTTTCGTCCCACATGATGTTAAACTGTGAAAATGTTCCCTCAATGGTCCAGTATGACCTTAAAATGCATCATCAACGGTCCATGCATATAACCCTAAACTATTTGCCAGTCCCTTATGTCTAGAAAGACATTAAACTGCAACGTCCTTACTGCATGATACTAAACTGTATAAAAGTCCCTTACGTCCTGAAAGATGTTAAACTAAATAATCATTAAAGGTCCTGTATGACCTTAAACTACACCACTGTCCAGCAAGATGTTAAACTGCACCATCCACAGTCCATGCATATGACCTTAAACTATTCACACTTTCGTCCAACATGACGCTAAATTGTATCGTCCTTTTTTTCGTCCAACATGATTCTAAACTGTGAAAAAAGTCCCCAATATGTCCAGGATGATGTTAAATGGTGTACTCTTTTCTCCTCACTGCATGACATTAAACTGCAAAGTCCTACTTTCATCCAACATAACGTTAAACTATATTGTCCCCATCGTCCTAACTACATGGAGCTAAACTGTACAGAAAGTCCATGCTACACGACCTTAAACTGTGCAACACCAATAGTCCTAACTTCAAGACTTTAAACTGCATAGTCCCTTTATATGTCCAACATGAAATTAAACTATACTTTTTCAAGGTTGTTGTTACATATTGTTCCTCACACCGAGTATAACTCACATGAGCTTAGATAAAACCTCAACCATAACACTCTCTCTGAGATACTAACCATGTGTAAGTCCCAAAAAATCATTTTTTAAGTCGTTGTCCCGAAGAACAACTTGATCATTAATTCATTCTTTAATTTAACTACACGGAATTTGATCCTTGCCTTCCAGGCTGGGTACATAGGAAACCTCCCATGTTTCAAGCCCAAAATCAATCTCTTCACATCGGTTCACCTCTACCTCATACGATGTTGATTCGTGAAACTGCCCCTAGAATCAATATCATTACATTGGTTCACTTTCATCCTGGTTATACGACGTTAAACTATACAACACTTTTGTCCAGTATGACAATAAACTACAATATTCTTTGATACCCTATACTGAGAGGGAACCATTATTTACATTGATTTTTCAATCATGTTTCATTTCAAAGACTACGTGCATACATGGCAGTTCCTAAGCCTTTTATATTGGGTTAAACCATCATTTTATTAAATTCCCCTTTCTCCCTTCACATGTACGGACCAAATCTGTACAGAGGGTTTTTCTAGAACTACTTGGGCTTGATTACCATATTTATGGGATACATAGGAACGTCTGAGTGTCCCTCGAATCCAGCACCATGTCTTTGGGCCTAACCCCAAATTCCACTTTCAGTCCCCAGGCTGAAAAGTCCCCATGAAAAAACACACTATGTATTTCTTTCAATGGTCCAAGATCTATGACCCTAAACTAAGATCTTTAATTATTTTTTTCCAACACGACATTAAAATTTAGTTTAAGAACTACGTATGTCTTGATTCCCATCCTTATGGGATACATAGTGAAGTTCAACATTTACATTCAGGACCCAGCCACAACATGATTTTGGTTAGCATTTATCTGTGTCTCTCTGTATACATTATAAAATACCCATATTTATGTGTCATAATCCTAACCTTAAATATTTTCAGATCTTCATATCCCTTTTCATGACTTCTAGTCACAAAAATGTAAAACTTCTAAGAGTTCTTTGGCCTGACTATGCAGCAGGTTCCCATAGGTGGCATTGCATAAACATTCTAGATAACAGACTTGTTAGCCAAAAGATACTATTTTATTTAACTATGCAGCCAATGCCCTTAGGTGGCCCTACATAATTCAACCCTCTAATGGGTTTTTTAAATAATGGTAACATCATTTTGGGAAGAAAACCTCTTTTCTCCTTATTGGTCTTAAATGACAGTATGTAGGGATCCGCAAAAATAGCCATCCTTAACATATTTTTTCCATATCCTTTTTCATGATCTGAAAAGTATTCAAGTATATGGTTTATATTCTCCTTCCCTATGTTTGGGTCAGACCTTCATAGGAGTGATATCCATCTAGTTCATCGATAATCTTGTTTGGAAATATCTTCTCCATATTCAAGTACCTCTTTCCATACTACAAACTCTATAATTTGGAAATTTTGAATCCCCATAATCTTTCACTGTCTTTTAGCACTAGGAAGTAAATTTCTGAGAGTTCTTTTGCCTGAATATGCAGCACGTTCCCATAGGCGGCCTTGCATAAACAGTCTACATAATAGACTTGTTAGCCAAAAGATACTATATTATTTAACTATGCAGCCAATACCCTTAGGTGGCCCTGCATAATTCACCCCTCTAATGGGTTTGTTAAATAATGTTAACTTCATTCTTGGGAACTACTCCTTCTAATGTATTTGAGCTCTTTTTCATATCATTCCTCAGATTCAAATA
This sequence comes from Viscum album, assembly GCA_963277665.1. Taxonomy (NCBI): domain Eukaryota; kingdom Viridiplantae; phylum Streptophyta; class Magnoliopsida; order Santalales; family Viscaceae; genus Viscum; species Viscum album. Next base: position 653,474,277 of record OY728119.1, read on the forward strand.
TTCATAAGTCATAGTTTACATATTTTTCCCTCATACTTGAGTATGGTACTATGTTTTCAGGTGAATTGTCATGGAATTTAGTCAATTCTAATTCATTCGGTCAAAGATATTTTGACCTTAATCATTAGCCTTTTTATGTCTGACGTGGATGACTTTAAACTGCCCACAAAAGACAATGGAACTCTGAATAAAAGTCAAGTTACATCTCACTAAACATACATTTTGTATGATTTAGGTAATATTGAGAAATTAAAAGGTTCAAAGTTTGTAGGGTTATTTACATTAATCCTAGTAAAAATCAAACTATGCTTACTAGGCCCATTGTCTTAGGTAAAATTTAAAGCAGATAGAAAAAGAGAATGTAGGTACAAATTATTGAAGGTGAAAGTGTTTTTCATTGATGCACAAGAGTTAGAAGGACATCCATAGACTAGAGTCTCTTATCTTTTTTCAGGAATTACAAAAGACATTCAACATAATACTTCATTTTATTTACGGAATCCCCAGCTTCATCAGCACCCACCTGGAATTCATTCATTCAACTAAATACCATAAGAGATGAAGTGATACCATCTCTTCTTGGAACAATTGTAAAATAATGTTCTTGAGTGCGATTTGAGAAAATTTTCTTCTAATCAAACAGTGACTTTGTTTCTATCCAGGAGACTTGGAAGATGGATACATGGATTTGAGAATGAAGCATTGGAAGTAATGATACATTTGGAGATAGTACTCTTTTCATATATTACTCTAATTCCATGTTTGTCTTCTATCCACCAACCAGAAGTGGAAAACATTTCAGCCCATGGGTTTTTCATTTTCATATTTTCAATGAAACGACATGGATGAATAATTTGAAATCTCACACTAATGTTGTTGCTCTTAATGCATAGCATAACTGAAATAGAGGAGTAGTAGTGCAGCTGCATCTCAGGAATATAATTCATTTCATCTGGAACATTTACTCCTTGCAAATGAGCATGACCATATAAAGTCAGGTAGATGCTCTATGGGAAATTAAGATGATATTTCTTCAAGTACCTAGCCAAATCTGGGAGACTGCTGTCGCAGATATCATAGTAATCATGGCCAACAATGTTCATCATGTCACCAATCTTCTTGTTAGCTAGTCCATCAGTCATTCTGATTCTCTTGGGAGCTATTAAATCTACACAAGAGTTGTATAAATTACCCCTTAAATGGATTGATTTTTCATAAACATTGTGATGAAATTTGAAAAAATGGAAAATGCATTTAGGCGCGCGAGTCTATATTTTGATGCGCAATTATGGATGAGACACGAATGTTTTTGGCGCGCATGTATCACCACACAAGTCCAAATACCTATACAGCAGCACGACAGAAAACAAACAACAAGAAAATAGAGCAACCTGCGCGGCTAAGGTGACCTCTGTGGCGAGATCTCGAAGGTTTGAAATCCGTAAATCCAGATGATTTGTATGGAAGTGAGGAGCTCTATTTATAGACGTGGCCAAAACCCTACGCGTTGTACCCCTGCGCACTAGGCCCTGCACGACGCACACTTGTGCATCATCCTTTGCGCCATCAAGACTTGTGCGCCACCTTTCCTTTGGTTATCTTCTTTTCCTCAGAGTCACATCTTCATTTCTTTCGGATCCAACTCTGAGGGGGTACTTTTGTTGATGATCCATTTTCGTCACATTGTCTAAAATAATTTAAAGGGAAATGACTTAGCACAAATTGATTCACCCATTGAAGAAACAACAAAAATCGACAAAGGCATGAACAAGGCTTCAAAAGCAAATGTGCTGTGCAAATTCCATCACTTTCGTGCAAGTCTACTTGCACAAGGCCTAATGGTCGCGCAAGTGACTTGCGCGCCCCAAAGGATAACCGCCCAAGGTCTTCTCTAGCCTATAAATAGACTCTGTGGGCCCCCCATTTCGAGGAGTATTTTTCCAGAAACTCTAACTTGAGCTCCCGGTGCCCTAGTCCCTTCTCAAAGTTTCCAAAACACTTCTTCAGTAATTTATTACCTAGAACGGAAGATCTAGGGAGGGGGAGGAAGGCCTGAGTATTGAAAATCATCAACACTTGTGCGCATAAGTGGCCAGACCTTAAGGGAAATGGCCACACTTGCGCGCCACTCTTCTGGAAGAACCGCAGGATGATACTAAAGGCTTTTGCCAATAGTCTCTCAAGTATTACCCTAATAGTTAACCATCACGCAAGTAACAATGTGTCGTGCAGGTGTACCTACGCGACCAGGACTTGTGCGCCCACGCAATACCTACGCGCTAGCCAGGACTTGCACGCCCCTGCCTTTTTGGGAGCCCTTCTTGCCCATTTCACCCCTCTTATGCCATTACACCTCTCCTATTCAAGATTCAGTCTTCAAGACACTTTTTAAATTCCATTTATGGCATGATTTCTTGATTTTACATCCTTATCTGAAAGGAATTCTATGGAATATCTCTGAAAACCTAGTGATTTACACATCTTTATGTCATTAATGATTGAGATTTCATTCATTCAACCTCATCCTTTAAGATGCGAGAACTCATTAACCTGGGCCTCCTTTTCAGGAGTAATCCCCAATCATAATCATTAACCTGGGCCTCCTTTTCAGGAGTAATCACCAGTCATAATCTCCAATTATGGGCATCCTCCTTAGGAGTAAGCCACAAGTACTCATTAATTTGGGCATCCTCCTTAAGAGTAAGCCCCAAACATAATTTCCCTTAACCTGGGCCTCCTTTTCATGAAAAATCCCCAGTCCCCTAATTTGGGCATCCTCCTCAAGAGTAAGCCCCATGTCCCTTAATTTTTCAAGTCTTTTATCATGGGCCTCCTTTTTTAGGAATAATCCCCAGTCATAATCATTAACCTGGGCCTCCTTTTCAAGAGTAAACCCCAGTCTCAAATAGGGTCATCCTCTTCAGGAGTAAGACCCAATATTAATTTCTCTTAACCATTCCTAATTTACATTTGATTTGGGATTCTTTCTTAGGAGTAAAAACCCCAATAATAAGTCCTCTCTTTAATTTGGCCTCCTTTTTCGGAGTAAGTCCCAGGTTAGAGTATTCAAATCTCCATAGAGCACATATACCTTTATGTACCCTGTTCCTGGATTTATTCCCTAAATTAAATCATAATATTCATTTATTTGGGAAGTTATACATACATATGTCCCACATTATTTCTTATGATTGCATCTTTCATGACACAATTGTCTGATTTTTACCAATACCTCTTGTTTCTCACACAGAGCATGACTCACCTGAGCATAGAGTGTAAAAGTAATAATGACATCCTTCATTGAGCCATAAATCATAAACGTTATATTCCCTTACTCGAACTACGTGGGTTCTGATTCCTTTTCTAAACAAAGGATACATAGGTAGCCCATATACGGGTTCGATCCCAACTCTAAAATAATTCATGTTCTTCTGAATGAAAATAAACTTCAAGTGCCCCACTTAGTGGATTTAAAACCAGTATGGTCGTTATAATGACTAAGAGACTTTTACGTATTAAAGGATACCATTGACTAAGAATCTCTAACCAATACAGATGATTCTCTATCAATGGAAAACATCGAATATATATAAAAGATTCTCTAAATTTCCTACATATCGATCATTGATTGTCAGATCTAACGGAAAGATCATTTTATACATGGTAATGTAATAAGGATTAACGAACATAAGTTAAATCGATAAAGAGAGTTCAGGATTAGACAATAATTCCCCTCAAAAAGTTGTGATGAGTCCGACCTCCCATCCTCTCGACCAATGCAAATTCTTAAGCCTCATCAGTCCACAACTAATGAGTTCCTACCTTTGGAAAGTGGTTCCAAATGGATGTGGAATCATTTGATGTTTCCGGTTCTACGAACAAACCCATTAGAAACCGATTAGAATGTTTGAATCTTTAATCAAGGAGGTCATCCCCAAATTCCAAGGGAAACAAATAATTACAAAGATCAAATAATTGGTCTCACCCCTGAGTTGTTTCTATCAGAACCTCAAGGCATGGCCCTCTATATATGATGGAAGAAGTACAAGAATCTGAGAGAACCACCATGTGTGTCGCAACCCATCTAGGCATGGTAATCACTGTCGTCATAGATACAAATCCTGATGTTCCTGTATAATCATCTATAATTTTTTAAGAGTAGGTTTTGAGTGTGAGACCCTCCTGGATAAGTCAAATGTATGTTGAGAAGTCCTAAATTAGCTACATGGGGATCACATGGAGATGTTTGATGGTTTACCTCAGGTGTCTCTGAAAACTCTCCTAACCCCGGGTCTGAGTTGGTGTCCTCGGCTTCCTTTAGAGGGCTCCCTCTACCAGCCTATTCCCACCAGTATGACACTTATGATTCTTCTAGTAGGGGGAAGCACTCCCTCAAGTCGGTATTAGATAGTTGTGTAAGGACTATTTGATCGATCATCACTTTCACTACATAAATAAATGGATGTTGAGCACCTAGAGAGTCGAAAAGGTCCTCTATATCGGAGATGTACTGCTCCCCTTCTTCTTGAGATACTACAAATCTGGCCCTCGTAGGACCAATCCCTGACTAGTCCATCCCATGATGGTTATGTTGGTACCACATTTAGGAAGGGTTGAATAATGTTTTGTTGATATCCCAGATGTCCCAAGATTCTAGAAATACATCATCTTCATGAATATCTATGTGGTGCAACCGCATCCCTAGAGTATGAGTGGGTATCCAATAGAACCCCCTATGTGGACTCCCCTCCAGCTGAATTTGCTCTTCTGGGACCGTCGGGCTCGCCACTGTTGCCTACCTCTTGTTCGGTGTGGGCCTCACTGCTCTTAAAAACCCCACCACCATGGGAAGTTCTTGTTTCCTTCTACCCACAACCTCATGGTTGGAGAGGCACCCTATCATGGGAATGTTGAGTCCACCGCTTAAACATATCCCCCTAGTAGGCTTCCTCCCAAGTCAGGGTATTCTATTTCACTAGCCCACACACAGTTGTGGGCATATAAAGCTCATTCCGCATCTTCCCATCCTCCTATGTGAACATGAGCCACATCTGCCTCATCACACATGGATGATCCTTGTAGCGTGCCCCCCATGTAGACCTGTGGAGTGAGACTCTACATGTACCTAAATTGCCTCGCGAAGCAGTGCGGGGTGTATGGCTCACAGAGAGGCTCACAGTCAACCTGAGCCTCCATGATGCTATCCCAGAAGGCTTGGAGGTATGACCAAAATTCCTCTATTCCATGGCATTCAACAGTTAACACACATATTGGTAATGTGAATGGATTGAAGTTGGACTCATCAACCTTCTTGACTTGGTTCAACAGCAGTGGTGGGGTCAGCTTTTTTACGAAACTCCCCACTGCGTTCAGAATAGCCGGTCAGAAGTCTAGTCCTATAGTGTATACGGGGTTTCAATATTCTTAGGATCCCATATGTGCCTCTATCCACCAATAATAAAGATGAAGTGATTGAGACAAATAATGTGGCTTCTTCCCCACATTGAACTGCCACAAAACATTGTACAACTTATCCAGCATCAGGATCCCCAGATTGACCCGCTCCACCATCTCCAACATGGACACAATGATTAAAGTGCTTGGATGGAAACACAAGATTTAGTCCCATAATGAAAAAATACAGCAGAAATTGAGTGCACAAATGAACATATCCAACATAAAAACCAGTCCATAATTGATGCTGATACTGAATCCCCATTTTTTCCACTAGCTTTCCACTAAGATTCACAAGTAGGAGTCCTCTTTGCAGCACTGGACACCCTTTGGGAAAGTTGGATGCCTCACATGAAACATCCTGTCTATAAAGGAATTCCAAAACCTACTAAATGACTACATGAAGTGGATGTCCCTCCTTTACCGCTTTTCCTCTCCTAGTACCATGTCAATCAATAACCTTTGTAATAAAAAAATATTCTTTGCGTCCTCCAATGTATTAGTGTCGGAGAGGAACTCATCATACATCACCCCCAATATAGAAATACTTCCGATGTCGTGGAGGTCCCAGAGGTTGATACTGACCTTCCCATGGTGAAAATTGCATGTGTTGGTCCTCAAAGACCACCTACTCAGCAGCTATGGAATTAGTTTATTTGCCATGTAAATGTAGAACTGAGAATCCCGTACTTCCTCATATATGACCACTCGCCTCAACTATACCCAAAACTGCTTTCCAGAGGTCCAGACCCAGTAGGACCATGGCCAATAATCTGTAAAATTTCCTCCATATCACAGGTCACACTCATCATTCAATCCCATCACTATGTTCCACAAGGAAGCCTTCAGAATGGTGTGATACTAGAGGGGAGATACCTTTGGTTGCAACACCATCCCATCGACATTGTATACATGATTATACAAATAGTAAACATTTACAAGTGTACAATTCACTTATGTAGAACAGTCGGATTCCCTGAACCATTGTCACTAGCCCAGCGTGATCTTGAACCAGTAGGTTATCTCATCCCTACTCACTTTGGGAATGACACATCATTCATCAGACTAAATTCATATTGGTGAAATCTTTTTCACATGGGGAGTTCTTCTAGTTGTCTAACAAAAGATCCACCAATGATTCATGGTCCAAATGGCTCCGATTATATTCCATGATCCCTCAGTTACAACCAACTCCACCCTTCAAGAAACATCAACAAGGACCCCCCCCCCCCATTAGCTTCATGGTGAGAAATTCCCTCTCAATGTTTTAGAATTTTTTGGTCGTGGATCATGGAACTCGGTCACATAGTTTGATTGAAGAGACCAATCACAGAGAAAGTATGTAAAGCCCTGTCACAAACCTCATAAAAATAATCCGTAGAGTGCATAATCATGAAATTAGAAGACTCACTGTGTTCCATAGAGCAGAAAGGAAGCGATACGCAAATAAGTATAATATAGAGTGCAAAGCTTGGTGAATCGAAATCACTGTCACAAAAAAAGTGGATATTAGTAAGGAAAAAATAAGGGTCGTCCTCCCTCACATAGAGGAAATGAATTCTGAGATTCTTGGTACTATTTTCCAAGGTGAGCATCGCGGTGTTCTTAACCTGTGCATCATCCCCCCACATCAGGTCCTAGCATCATGATATTATTTTGTGAGTAGCCTAAAATGTTTTCCGATTTACCTTTAGACTTAGACCCTCCTTTTATCCTTAACACCAAGTATTTTGGGGGGGTGGATTTTTTGGCACCAAAATATGTATATAGGAAACAATTCACAAAGATCAGACCATGGACAAATGTGCTACATCAGGAAGCTCCTTCGCGGAGTCCCTCAGAACCGCAACCGGCACAAAGCCCGGGACCCCTCTACGATATCTACGAAGTAAAAGAGAGGGAAGGCTTTGTGGTTATGATTAAATTTATGGGTAGATTTGTGCTACAAAGGGAACCAAATATCCTCTAATATCCCTTGGAAATTGACGGAATCATTCACGAGCATTGTAGAGGGAATTACGGAGGTCTCTGTGACAAGTATGAGATGAGGTTCGACTTCATGGTTTTAAACCAATTTACACAATCTGAGTCTGATCGCAAAGTACAACATGGCTTCACAATGAGTTGTTAGACCTTCATGCTGCCTCTTTACTATAAATACCAGACTTCCCTCGGACCCAAAGGATGGATACTGAGACCTTTCTCCTTCCCAGCACTCAAATCACAAATCAACTGCAGCTCTGTGAGGAACTGAGAAAAATTATCTCTTCAAGGTATTTGAGCATTGAGAAATACCTTTTCCTTATCTCGAATACAACACAACATCAAGAAAGTATTTCCATCACAGAGCCCATGGTCCCTGTGAAGGAAGGATCTCTCTAAGAGAACTTGGGTCCTCTTTAAGAACTCATGATTCATGATGTTCCATCCATGCACTTATGAACCCTCTACCAAGGAAGGGAAACTCTGCCTCACAAATTACATTGCTTCACCATGCCACACCGTTTAAAGAACCCATTATTTGAGAAGTACTAATCCACGAAAGAACATTCACTTCGTGAGGCACTGTTTAAATGAATGTACACCCCATGGCTAGGATAGGACACTCCACTTCTAAAAGCATACCCCTTCGTGGAGTCCCTCCACCCTATGAAGCACTAGAGCTTCGTAATGTCCCTTCGTGTGAACCCCTTTTCATCGCAAATACTTCTCCTTTAAAACCCTCCAGGTTTTTATGAAGTGATTTCAAGGACCCTTGGGCGGTGCTTTATATTTCTTTTCATATCTTCATGCATCTTCACAATGGCACACTAACAGCTATTGCTTCTTCTCAATGCCACAGTAACATGATCCCCTTAATGGATCACTCCGTAACACCACATCACCATGGAATTACTTATGTACTCCCACCCCAAGGGTGGGTGTGTATCAGTTATTTAATTCCCTGGGGTGATAACTGAACCCACCTCATCTGAGATGTAGGGTGTTAAGTAACCAAGCACCATCGTCCTCATCACATGACATCAAACTGTGGCCTCTCCATGTGCAATGTATGTGGGGCGCCCTATCTTGGACATTATTCACGACCACTGGTCTTCATAGGAGTGAGATATTCCTCACATGGAATGAGATCCTCTTTGTTGTAATGACATATTTCCATAGGGAAGGGAAACCCTCGTTGTGTAAGCCCCTAACCTTTCATGTGGGAGGTAGCAACCTTTCTCTCCGTTTCTTCTTCGCTGCACAAAATATAGAGGATAGATCGGTATAGAGACCTTCATTAACCTATCCCTCTCCCTTTGGGATTTATCACCATCAGTCCCTATCCATGAATAAATTCCATTCTCCATCTCCCTAGGCCGCAAGATTTACTTAATCCCTGTTCTATTTTTCATGGACACACCATTCATGAAGTGATTTTCAAGTATTTGCTGCCTCTTATTTCTAAAATATTGTGCGAATAATTTGGCTTTGAGTAATCACCAACCATGGAATCCTTCCATGGCAGCATTTGTGAGTTATCCCTAATCATCTCTTCCGAAGTTCATGCACATTGATCTTTGAATCTTTTGGATCCTGCTACGTTGGAAGCCTCCCAAAAGGTTTAACATCATCACCCATCATTCTTGACCACTCCACATAAGCTCACCCTCATCACACATGACGTTAAACTATATTCCCCCTTCTTCCTGCATGATGCTAATCTATAAATGTTCGAACTATGTCGGTTTTTATCCCTGTCTCATAGACTGGGTACATAGGAATCCTCTATGAGGATCAACCCCAAATAATGGTAAGTCGTTGTAGTCCCAAAATAATGGTAATCCATTTTAGCCCCCATCCAATTGTAAGCACTTGTAGTCCCCAGCCAATGGTATTTCATTGTAGTCCCGAACCAATGGTAATACTTTGTAGTCCCCAACCCATGGTATGATGTTGTAGTCCCCAATCCCATATGTTCTTCATGGGTTTTATCCATGTCTCATAGATAGGGTATGTAGGAATCCTCTCTGAACTTTAACACCAAAAACTAGTAATCTTATACGTATAACCTACTTGGATCCTCATCCTTGGTTCATCCTAGTGGTGTTAGACCAACTCATAGGCCACCAACCACACATAAGCCCCATCATGTCATCATGTCTCTATCCTCTTTGAAAACCTTGATTCTATGCCCCATCCTGAACTATGTGTACTTTTATTCCATGCCACAGGGATATTTATGAAGCATCTATGAGGTTCAATCCCATCACACATATCACATTATGGTCTCTCCACGGATCCTTTATGTTTTAGGGGGTCATGTCTCATCCTGGAGGTTTTACTTCCTCCGGGTCCCATCCTTGCATCAATATTCACAAGCCCTCTCCTCAGGTGTCCCATTACCCCACTGAACTATACAGACTTTGATTACCCTCCATGGGGAAATGTAGGAATCCTATATAGGTTTCACGACCATCATTATCATCATCTTCATGTCGGTTCCATCTCATTCTCTGTCCACTTCACTCAATCATTCATCATCCTTCATGTTTTTACCTATACTAACACGTCCCAATGAGATCATTTCATCCATATTCTCACAACTCCTAACAGTACCCAGACCACTAACCACACATAACCCCAACATTTATTTAGTTAGATGTCCTTTTTATACACCCTGATTCCATGATTATCCCTTTGAACTATGTAGGTCTTGCTCCATATCTCCTAGAATGGGTAAATAGGAAACCTCCTTGAGTTTCAATCATTTCCAATGGTAACCCCCACTATCCCCATTACACTGACCCAACCATCCTCAGATCCATCTTTACTGGACATTATGGTCTACTGATCTGGGAAACCCCCAAGGTGATCTCTCATAGGGATGCACCCATCTGATCCAATTTTGTCGGTGTTCTAATCAGTCTGATCCATCTCCACAAGATGTGAAACTCAGGCATATCCTATGTTAAATGTGGTAATTTTAGGAAAACCTCGAGACATCCTATGGAATATAATTCATTATACTCGACATGGGATTCCTCAGGCTTCTGTGCCCTCGAGAATCCCTAACATAAGGGGAAGAAACCAAGCCACATCATTGTTTTAGTTTCCAGAAATTTGAATAATGTCTAACATGATTACTCCCCCTGCAGAAGGTTTCATCCCTTAATTGACCCCATGGAATGTCCTGATAGAAGCAGTGTAATTAATCAACATCCACAAAGATATGGCACTAGGAAGAGTATCACAAACAACATATTAATCTTTAAGGGAGACCCAGACAAGTCGACAAATTCTGGGGAGAAATCCATGAAAGGAGGAACTGACATCCCATCATCCAGTTTCGGTCAATAATCAAATGTCCCTGAATAAGCGATGGATGCCGCCTGCCATTAGAAGGTGGAAATGTGGGCCAATAAACACCGGATCTCCCAAAGAGAGATTTTCACCCAAGAAAAAGCATCGAAAACAATAATATAATTATAATTATTTAAAGATAAATTAAATATTATTTTCTTGACACCATTACCATTTATAATAGAATCATTTCCCATATGTATTTATGGAATACAATCTCCATGATTAAAATGATGTTATTTTTTTAAAACTATTATTCATAGTTAGTTTTAAAATAATAATTCATGAAATAAAATGATAATCATTCTACTACTATTTTTATGAATATAATGAAATAATATTCTACATGTCCTTATTCAATATACCAAATTGATTTCAGAAATATAATCCAAATATCCTTAAAACATATAATGTGAAACTAAGTGATTAAGTAATAGAATGAACTGTGATTAAAAAATAAATGGACAAATAAATGTGAAATTTTTTATTAAGAAATTAAAATTTTAACATGAGTTTATTATTTGTGAATATAAATAAAAAACATAAAAATTAAAGATTATGGTAAGGTTTCTCTCTATCCCACTCTTTTCTTCTAGTTATTGTCAATATCGCTATTAATAACATTCTGTCCCTCTATAATGATATAAAATTATTCTAATTTAATTTTGTATATATGTCACATATATACATAGATTATTATCAATTCCTTTTATAGGGTTATAGATTCCTTATGTTACTTTCCCAAATTAATTAATTATGCATATTCCTTTGACTATTATATGACACAATATTATGCGATACATTTTCCTTCCATGGAGAATTCATATTTTATTCCTTATGATTGATTTAATTTTTGTGGAAAACATAAATCATCCACATGATATAATGGGTTTTTTAATATAGTTATCTAATTAATTATGGAATAATTTTCCCATGAGACATTATGTATGTGATTGCAGAATAAAGTTAATTTATTATGGGACTTTTCCACCATATGATATTTCCTATGATGTTTCTATTGTCTCATGTTTGTGTCTTATTATAAATTTCTTCCACATTACCTTTTTTTCAATGATCATATGATACATTTTCAGGATGTTATTATGTCATGTTATTACTCATTATCCTTCTCTGTTATGATATCTTGTTATATCTTTTACTCACATGTTATGTTCCCTAATCATGATTATTCCCTTAGATTTTTATCTCACCCATTTAATTTTTGGATTTACTAGATTATCCTATGCAGTTTAGGGATATCATATTGGTTTAGGAACACATTATGAAGTGTGAAATATGGTTTTCATGTGTTATTTTCCTTTCATTTAATTATAAATTTAGTCCTCCCCTGACAATAGGACATGCGATCAATTTTTTTTATTAAAGTTCAGTTATGTTAAAAATATTTGAATAATATGTATATAAATTATGTGGATTATATCATTACTTAATACAGTGTAATATTCATGGATAGAATTTTATATGGGAAACAACATAAATTGATGAAATTTTATGATTAATAAGGAGAAGTGTACAACATAAGATATCTAATAACAAAATTTCATGAAAATATTTTTTGTATTATCGTTTAATTAATTTTTAATTTCATAGATAATTAGACCTAATTATTAACTAATTATTTAACTTATATGTACACAAGGATACTATGTAATTTTTCAAAAAAAATGAATTATTTGTTCACCAATTTAATGAATGTATTATTTTCTGAAGAATTGTCATTTTATAGGTGAGGAAAATGATAGAAAAAATAAAAGGAAAAAATAATAATTATTGAATAAAAAATATGGAAATCACATGGCCAATCCACCAATGAAGAACCATCCACATAGACACCCAATGCAAACTAAAAAATCACAGAAAAGGCCAGCCATGTTTTGATAGAGCCTATATGCATGCCGACATAGGTGAAGGAACTAGTTAATGTTTTAAGTGGAGTATGGGCCATGTATGGGGAAGGATTGAGAAAGATCATGAATTGGGGAATAGTGGTGGATATAAAATAAAATGATGGTATTCTTGTGAGGTTGTAGGTGTAACAACCCATAATTTCATACATGGTAATAAAAATATTTCTTTAACAAAAATAAATTAACCTAGTTATTTCATCATTACATTTTGGGAATTACTATCCTAGATACTATGAAACTAATCAAATGAATAAATAGGTCACATTAGAAATTTTAACAAAACTTTTACTCTCATGAAATATATATGTATTATCCCACCTATGATAACTTTATGATATACTATATTTGGAAAAATTTGTTCAAATTATTGGGTGAAAATAAATCCTAATGCAGATTAAACAATGAAATTCGTGTATAAATGAAAACTTTGTGTAAATAATTAGGGATAATATATGAACAAGAAAATAATGAAAAGCTTCAGTAAATTTACATAAGCAAATGGGGAATAACCTAGAAATTTTGATATAATGTAAACATGATACATTCACATTAATATCATCAATATTTGTCACTATGTTGTCATAAAATAATATTACAATTTTTATCCTACAAGGATTCCTAAAACATTACTATGTAATTCCTTAATGTTATCATGACCATGTAATCTATATAGATTATTTATTCATTAACTACAATGGAGTGATTTTATGGAACAACCTTCATCGGTCTTCTATTATAGCTGCCTCATTGATATTATAATATAATAATGTATTTTACCATTTTAATCCAATGATTAAGGAATGTGGGATACATACATAGAATTTACCCATAAAGGATGTATTTATATATATTAGTGAATGACATTTAATAGAAATAGGGTTTTATATTTATGATTTATATGTGTGTCATCGAATATCATGGACTAATTTTAGGTTTATGACTGCTACACAAAAATATTTCTGGAATTGGTTTAATGAGTTATTAGGGTAGTCTATAGTCATTAGTGAATAATTTTGATTGTAAAGGATTTATTATTAAATCATCCATTCATAATAATTATAAACTATAAGTACTTATAATAGAAGGAGTATTTTAAATGAAAGGATAATGAGATGAACTTGCTCACTACAATGTACCGTATTAGATATTGGGTGAACTCCATAAAACATGAGGAGTTCATTAATAATGACATAAAGGGAGATAAGAGGAAGGAAAATTCCTGATGAATTACTTTTCTGTGGATATGGGTGATAGTATGGGTCAGAATGATTACTAATTATATGTGAATAAGAGGATATTTTTCATTAAAACTAAATTTAGGTAAGGAGTAATAATGGTTTCACATTATGGTATGATGGGTTTTATTAGGTTGGTAAATTTTTTTGGGAAATAATGTTGAGATATATGTGTATAAATTAATGAACTATAAATTTTATTTAAAAGGTCTTAGTGTAAATTTTAATTAGAAAAATTAGATCCAAATATGTTTACCAATTTTAATACTTATTAATATTGATTAAGGATGATTTTGAGATGGTGGTATTTCCAGGGGACAAATGGGATACCCTCAACTCTATTGAAATAGATTCATGTAATGATATTTACTTTGTGTATATTTCTAGATCCTAAATGATGAATGATTATATTGTTCATAAGTATCAATTATGATTTTTTATGAATCCAACATAGTAGATTATCCCCTTACAGATATTAAGGAAACGAGGAATAAATTTGTAGAGGCAGTGAAAACAATGTCCAATAATTCTTTTTCAAAATTTGATACAACTCCTCCTTGAATTATATTCATGAATGGAAGGATTTATCAAATATTGGAAAATCAAGAATAAATCGAAGAGAGGGTATCCCTTTGTAGGGAATCCATTATTTCTCAAGTTCTCATCCCAAAATCTGAAAATTATGGATGTTTAATGATCTTACTCAAAGGATCTTATATATATGGGGATTTTATGAATTGATAATGATTGAAATGGAGATGTGTTAGTAACATGTGGTATTCCCATATAATTAATGTATGTGAGGAGATTGGATCCTTATAGCAATCTCACCGATGCCTGGGTTTCTGATAATCCAAGAGTGAGACATAAATTTGGACCATAGATATGTAATAAATTTTTACACTCAAATATAGATTCATATTTGAATGTTGAACTCATTAAATTCGAACCTAATACTCATATGGGATATAACTTTATTGGTTGAAAATAAAATTTTTATGGGTAGGAAAATAGATACTGTGTGATTTGGAAATAATTCTAGTGTGCTAATAGAAGTTGACATGTCAAATACCATGGTGAAAGACGTGGTTATTACGATAAGGGATGAATCCATCAGGCTTGAAATAAAATATGAATGAAATCCTAAATTATATATATGATATTTAAATTTATTTTTCATGTAACTTATTAATATAATAGGGATAGGGAGTGTAATCACTATAAGATTAGGGGACAGGATGATACCACTTTCTGAAAGAGGAAGGGGGAGGATAATATTCCCCCTTTAAATTCACATGGAAAACAAATGTGTGGAACCATTAATGGAGTTGTTATTGTAAATAAATATAATTTAATCTATAGAATGATTGTATTTAAGTTCCAAGTCCTTCACATTATACATCTTCACTTCAATTAGATGATGATAATGTGTTTGATGTTATAAGTTCATCTCTCATAGATATTGTGCATTTTGTAGAGGTAGGAAAGGATGTTCCAGATATTCAAACATTAGAATGTGTCCTTTTTATTGGTCTTTATTCCTAGGCTAATGGTGCTTCTTTGGATGATATTAGCTATTATTGTTAAATTGATGATGGGAGATTCCAAACTATTAAATTATTGTGAGCATATACGTTGAAGTTCAGGTGATACCTACTAATGAGAATTATGTTAATGAAGGTAATAATAATATATGGGTTGGTTCCAATTGATATGATAAAGATATTGATGTGGTATCAATTAGGGTGGATAAAATGTAATTGTAGAAGTTTTATGGAAACATTAATCATACTTGGATAGTACCTATTGAGGAAAAATTCAGAAAATTATCAAAAACTACATCCACGTTGAACTATAGGATGGCACTGTATGGTGGTGGGAAATTTCTCCCTGCTTCCCTCTAATAAGGATACTAAAATAAGGAAATTAACTATGATTTACCTAGATCCCTTGATGTATAGAAACAATTTTACCTAAAATGGATGGGTTTTTTGGGTGGATGGAGATAAATATGTTCATTCCCATGATTAGATTGAGGGTGGAATAAATGAAATGGTTGGTGAAGGTAATCAAGTTAATGGTGTTATGAAAAGTGATTTTACAGGTGTAGTATAAGAAATAAAATTGGAAAATTGATTCAAAAGGATGGGAGGAAAAATTTAGAGGGGGAAAGGGAAAGTACAAGAAGAATTGAATGATAAAAAATGTCTTTATCAATACATAAATATCTTAAGAAATGCATATAATATTTTTTAATTGTCATGGATTGTGGAATTCCATCTAAAACATAACCCTTTAATATTATTCGAATGGTAAAAACCCCGGGCTCCATTGAATTTCATAAACATATATTATTTTTTAGAATTAGAATTCCTTTAAATGGGCCTCACATGGTTTTGGATTTTTTATAAAAACCTAAATATCTCAAACATGGATCAAAATTAGATTCTAAAGAATCATATATTCACATCAGTTCATGAAGAAATATAAATCAAAGAATCTTAGTTTCATTCAATCCTCCAATTGGAAATGAATCTATTTCTTTTGTATATAGTGATTGGTCATAAACTAGAAGAATGGATATATGAAAATAGCTTGAGGTTATTTCTAGTAATATGGAACATAAATGGGTGTTATTGGGTGATGTTAATACATTTTTTAATACTAAAAAAAGAATATTAGATCTAGCTTCAAAAAAATTTGCTATAATTGACTTCTCTTTCTATATTTACCAACATAACTTGGAAGAGGTCCCAATTTATAGTGCCAAATTTACACGAAATAGGTACACCTATAATGGGTGGAATGCAATTAGTCATGATAAGCAATTCATACATGTAGAATATAGGATTGTTTTGGATAGGGTTTTAGGATACACTCTTCCATGGTAGCATTGGAATCATAATTCCATAATTTTTTTCTTTTTCACATAGATTTCAAGGTCAATACCCCTCCCATTTCATTTTAAAAACATATGGTTGGCTAGTTTTGAAGGTAGGGTGGTTGTTATAGAGGCTTAGAAGACACAAACTATTGGAATTCGTCTGAAATTAATTACTGTAAAACTAAACAGTACTAAGGATTTTGTATGTGATTGATGTAGAAATTTTTTCTCCACACATGAGATCACAATCAAGGAGGATGAAAAAAAAATTTCACTCAATCAGGTCAGGATTAAAAAAAATATTTCTCTTCCTAGAGAAGAAATATAGGATCAATCTATCATGGATGACCTTCTTACTCTAATGGAAAAAAATGTATCATATCCATGTTAATGTAAGAAGGGTTAATTATGTAGAAATGAAATCTATTTTCATCTATAGATTACACAATGATGACATAATAATATAAATAAAAAATCAAATGAGAATTTATGGTTGTATAAAAACCTATAAGAGTGGTATATCCAATGATGAGGTTGAACATTTTCAGATATGACATTCCTATTATGGAATGTATAACATGATGAAAATGATTGAAATCATAACCCCTTGTACGGGGGTGTAACAAAATAGAGGAATCATCCCGGCTACCTCAAAAGAGGAAGTCTACATGGCTCTCTTCTCTACCAATATGGATAGTGAAGCTGGACCATATGGTTTCACAAATAAGTTGTTTACCTTTTATTGGGATATTATGTTAGATAATAAGATCAATAATGTTCCAGACTTATTTAATCGTTCTTTTATTCCTCACGGATTCAATTCACACATTATTGATCTAATTACAAAAAAATAAGGTGTAATTGATATCACATACTTAAGGATAGTTTCTATTTTGAATACTATACCTAAATTAAATAGTGAAATTATCATGAGAATATTGTTATGATTCATTAATGATCATATAATATAAAATCAGTATAGATTTATACCTGATAAGAGAATTCAAAATTATTTATTAATATTTTATGAAATTTGTTAATCTTATGAGAATTTAACCCAAGGAAGGGAATTTTTTCACTCACGATTCCCATATCTAAGGCATTTGATACTTTGAAGTGGAGCCTTATAAATTGTTTTCTAAGGAGGTAAGGGTTCTTAGTAGAATTTATCTAAATTTTCACACTTAAACTCACCTATGTATGGTTTTAAATTATTATCATTGAGTTTACTAGGTTTTTTTAATGTAGGAGGGGTTTAATACATAGAAATCCACTATTACAGATTTTGTTTTCAATTTCCAATGACTATTTGAGTATATGTATTAATTATCTCTCAGAAATTGTTATGTATAATAGGTTCACAGATGGTATATGTGACCTCACATCCTCTCATCTTTTTTATACAGATGATATTCTCCTATTTGGCTGGGCCGCAAAGGGAACCTTATAGATGACCGATACACCATTTCTCATTAAAGGATGTTTGTAGAAAAATGATTTTTTGGATCAAGTCATTAATTTTATGTAGTGATAGAATGATTATTGCAATAGAAAAAAAGGATTAATAGAATAATTGGAAAGAGGATGGGATCAATTCCTTTTAACTAGCTTGGTGTTCCACTTTTTTGGGTGAGGTGAAATGTAAATACCTTGGGTAAATGTGTTATGGAATCCAAATTATGATGCCTATATGGAAACGAATGTGAATTTCCTTTATTAGAAGGATATATCTGGTCAAATAAGTTATCACATATAAGTTTGTTTAGTCTTTCCCAATTTATTAGTGGATACTAAGTCTTATCAATGATCATTAAGGTATGATAATGAATTTTATCTGCACTATTTCAGTTCCTAAAAGGATATTCATAATTACGTAATTTAAGGAAATCATAATGCATGTTGATATAGAATACCTTGTAATTAATTATTTAAGGATATTAAGTGAAATTTTCATTAGGAATTCACATGGAACATATTTACATTTAATGATTCTTTTCACGATTACCCTTATAATAGGTTCAAAGTGAGACTTTTAGAAGGTTATCTATATTACCATTCCTCCAATGTGTGGGAATAAATAAATCATTATTTTAGTGTTATCTTGTAGGACACAAGGTGGATGAGAACCAAAAATCTGGTCTAAATTACTATAACACACTTTGGAATATAAACATTATTAAGGAAAATCATTACTATTCCATTAAATAGAGCTTATAGGGTTGTTTTTTATTTTCCTATACACAATGACAACACTAATTGAATTTCCCCTAATCAAACAAAGGTGTAGATTTAGTAGTATAACTTTATGGATGTCCACAACATGATATTTTCACCCTATAGAGGTGAGATTTTGACTTATAAATAGTTATACAAGTTGTAATGTGAATGCATCTCCCATCATCCACCATGTTTGCGAATAATTAAATGTGCACGTTGTAAAACATTCCTAATTTTTCAATGTCTGGAGGATTTTTAAGAACATGATTCCCACTCTTGATTACTTATGGAGGGATGGGAAGTATATTTTATTAGTATGTCACTTGTGTTTGAAAGTTGACGAAAACATATGACACATATTTGTGGTCTATTTCCCTGTACATGATATTTTTTGATATGATTTTCAATAGCTTGAAATTAATTTATTCACAAATATATAGCTGGATCAATTCATGATGGAGATATGACCAACTGGTTAGGTTGAATAGGTGTGAAACAAGTTATTGGAATCACCTACTACTATGGTTTTATCTATTTGAAATTCTATTAGTTACATGTATTTTGATAATCAACCACCCTTTATCCACAATATCATAATTATTATTAAAATGTAGACATTTTTTAATTCAATGGATAAAAATTGATCTATAAACAATATATTTGATGACTTGATGACCTTGAGATCTATATGTGTCTTATGCAGACCCAAGAATCCTCTGGTTCTCAAGTATGTGTGATGGATACCTCATATCATCTCATGGATTAAAATCAAAATTGATGATGCCATGTCCACCATGAAAAGGCCCTTAGGTTGTTGTGGCATATTACCCACTCTTTATTCTCTGTGAATGGTCTATTTAATCATTATATTGGTATTCATATCTTCTTATGATTCTGAGTTGTTGGCTATGCTATGTTCTAATAATCATGATCTCTTAAAAAAATCCCTTATGGGTAGAATCTAACCTTATAAATGTAGCAAGTTCTCTAAATGAAATAACCAAGGATGTTCCGTGGAGGATTCTTCATTATTTTATTGTGTTTATTAACAAAATCAGGAACCATATATTGATTGTATCATAATCCTACATTGAAGAGAATCTTGTGGAAAATGTCTCGTCAAATAGATTAGTTATGAAGTTGAGCAGATGTGGTTCTTGTGAGCACCAGATTACTCTAGGAAATTGGTAGAATATGATATTAACGGATTAATTTACTATTGACTTGGTAAAAACCCTTAAAACATTTGATATCTATTACTATTTATTTTAATTTAATAAAATACTAGGTTAACATCTTTATTGAGATCATAGACCCCTTTGGTAATCATGATTAAAATTAACAAACATATTTTTTTTATAAATATAAAATATAATGACTCTTATTCAAAAAAAATCTCAAGATCAATCCAATTTTGGTGTAAAATTAATTAAATAGAATTTATAAATATTATAATACTATCATTATAATAAAATGAATAATTTATTGGAATTTTTTTTTATAAAAATGTACCTTAAATAATTATGTGTTCCTAATATTATTTGACATTGATTATGAATAAAATTGTTATTAATTAATTTTTTTATAAATTTTAACATAATATCATAGTAATAATTTTAAAAAAGCTAAATTTAATTTTAAATCACAATATATATAATAATAACATCCATTTAAAAGTACAATTTTTACCATGGTAACTAGTATTCACTGTTGTAATATAATTTTGGACCAAAACATTAACTTATACCTATTATATAATTTGATCAATATGATCAAAATAATGTAAAATTTTGCATGTGAATAAATTTCTTCAATTGGTAATGATCAATTTAAATATAGTGATACAAATTCTTAATAAAAGATTAATAAATTTATATCTTATAATAGAAAAATTAGATTTTTAATTCATAAAATTAACAATTGGATGGTTCATAACTTATTTAATTTTATTTATTTTCCTTACATTCAATTTAAACCATCAATTAGAACTACAATAATAAACTATTTTATGTACGAAATGTATATTTGTTAATAAAAAATATTTTTTAGAAAAATATGAAATTATTTGTTATTTCGATAGACTTATTGAAATATATCAATAAATTAGTTTTAAAAGGTAATTTACTATTATTTTAAAAAATGTTTAGAAAATTTGGTACAACTATTTTTATGGGTAATTCAATTACTAAATTTTAAAAGTTACATAATATTTCATGATATTTTGGTTCTTGTAAGAGGAAAACTATTAAAAGAAATAGGAATTAAAGGAAAATATATATTTCTAATTATCACTGGGTGACATTCCCCCCCCCCCACCAAGTAAATTTAATTAGTGAAATTAAATATCTAAGGTATGGCTAGGAAAAAAATGTTTTCCCTTCATCATGTTTGCTGACATCATCATTATTTCTCAAAAAACTGTTGCTTTATACCCTCATTTTCCACGAAAAATAATCTTCTAGTTTCATTGAGACATTTTTCATGGTTCTTCCTATATACTATTTACATGTATGGAATTTAACAATTATTATTTCTTCATCATCATCACCCAAGAATTCGGCCAACTCTATCCTTTTATTCATTAATTTTTTATGAAATTTTTCTACGTTCTTGATGTTTATAATAATTATTGATATATGGTTGGGAATAATTTCAATATTTTTCATTCTAGTTATTATCTAATTAGGTTTCTCATTGGGATAATCTCTACAATCTTCATTATATTCCTAAATAATGTGATTCCATTACGATTTAGTCATCACTGAAACTGGATAGAGTTACATGAGATATCAGCAATTAAAAACAAAATTAAATTATAATTAGATGAAAAAATAAACCCCTAAATGTCCGAATATTATAAATAATTACCTTAACATTCAGTTCAAGATAAATCACTCTCATCTGAATATATTTTAATTTCGGATCATTTTCTTGTATTCATTAACCAATTTTCCAAACATGATAAATCCTTTATAAATTTTTAAGAGAATGTGATCAACCAAATATTATCTCTATGGAGTTTATAAAAATGTAAGTTGTCTTATGCTTACTAATATTTCCCTATAATGAATATGTATTCAGCACTAAACTAACCTTTTGGGGTTATTACCCTTATATTCCTCTCTATTATTGCCCCATCCATATTCCAGTATCCAGATAGAGATATAATTTCTATGATAATCACACAATCTCTACTTCCCTAAAAAATCAGGATGTTTTCTTATACATAAACATTTCCCTTAGACTTATCCATTGGGGAATCACTAATTTTCTCTTATCATAATCACTAAAATATTCAATATTACCAAAACCATCATAAAGGGTATCAATAAAACATAAATTATTATT
The DNA here is from genome assembly GCA_963277665.1 of Viscum album. NCBI lineage: Eukaryota > Viridiplantae > Streptophyta > Magnoliopsida > Santalales > Viscaceae > Viscum > Viscum album. The sequence goes on from OY728119.1 coordinate 653,496,686, forward strand.
AAACATAACATATCACTCATTAATAAAATTTAAATCTATAATTGATAATATTATTATCATTAATGTAATCTATACTATTTTTTGATACCAACGATAACAACCCCCAATTTTAGAAATAGTGTTAAGGATACTACCATTATAAATTCCATTCAATAATCATTTTCCTAGGACCTTTTTCAATTTAGTGTGATGGTAACTATGAACATAATACATTTTATACATTTTATACATTGATAACATAATAAATTATAAATAAATTTTTACTCACTTAAAATTGAATCTTTATTTTCCCATCCTAGATCACCTCGCCACATAATATTTCATCGAGAAACATGTTAAAAGAAATATGTTAGCATAAATCTCGGTCAGATATAAATAATAAAAATAAAGAATAAATAAACACCATTTTTAAAAAATGAGGCATAATATAAAAACATTAATATAAGGAAAAGAGTAATAACATTATCATAAACACATGATCCATAATATGGATGTGTGGACCCAATTTAAAAATGATGAATTCATAAGAAAATCTCCAAGGTTCATTAATATGGTGTAATAAAATAATATTACTATTTTTATTCACTAATTAATAATAAAATATTATCTATTTGAACTATATAGGTATCATGAACATGTTACGTCTAGCGATTAATTATTTACCCAATGAATTGAATCACTATCAGGGCACACCGTTCAAATGACTATCATTCTGTGTGCCACAACTTTCACATAAAAAAGAATGTATATTAAAATTTCAAGCACATAATTACAGATAGTGGTATCCATTTATGAAATTCCATAATTTATTTATATTGTTTACATTTATCCTAATAACATTGAAAAAAATTGGGTGAGGTATTCACCGTATGAAATTATGTAAAGGAATATTCTAGAGGGATTTATATTGTAGGATAGTTATACAAATAGGTTTATTGAATGGGTATAATGAAATTAAATGGTAAAAATTCATTAATTTTTATAGTAATGTATTTATTATAAAGTCAGTAAATCATAATCATATGAATCTCAAAGGTCTTATCACAAAATAAGTATGTGAATCAAAATGTGGTGGAGGAGAATCCTTTGTTCTCTAGGTTGATTCATAATTATTTAGGTGACTATTAAGAACATTAGTAATTCTATTGGATGAAATTAGAGAGGTATAGGGAAGGAAAATTCATGAAAAATGCCTTTTAGTGTATTGGGTAGAGATAATGGGTCAGAATGAGCACCATTTATTGTTTAAATAAAAGGGATTTTTAAATGGAAAATAATGTAAGGTATGGGTATGAATAGTCTGATTTGTGGGTTACGTGGGACTGATGAGTATGTTGAATTATTTTAATTATCTTGGGAAGTATTGGTGAGAGATATGGTAGTGAATTTACATCCTAAAAATGTATTGTATAGGTATTAATTATCAAAATGATTTAGTAAAATTCAAACACCATTTGATTACCCATTTTAATACTTAATAATCAACCTTAAAAGATAAATATGGTAATTATTTTATTTTTAAATATATAATATAACCCATATTAATATATTTAATGGTAATTAGTCCAAATTTCATCCCCATATAATTTAATTAAAATTTTAAAAAGGAGAAAAATTACTTATAAATTGAAACATATCATGTGTTGAAAAATTGTTTATGTGTAAAAAGGTTTGTTTTAATCACTAAGTGTTTTTAACAGTACTTATCATTGATTACGAATAAAATAATTGATAATTTATTTTTATATGTGTTTAAACATAATAAAATTGTATTTACTTAAAAATATAAATAAATTATAAATCATAATGTTAAGAAAAGTAATATTCCTTGAAAAATATGATTTTACCATGGTAGAAAGTATTTAACTTAGTAACATAATTTTATTTATTGAAATTAATTTGAACTCATTGCATTTATTTATCAAGATAAATTAAATTTTGAAAATAATTTTTTTTGGATTAAATTTAATTTTTTTATTGAAATCAATTTTATTATAGGCGTTCAAAACATATAAAAATAATTTTAGGATACACGTGTCTTTTTAAAATAATATAAATTTATTAATTTATTGGTAATAACTATTGGACCTAGATAAACTTATTTTATATTATAGATAATCAAAATTTTCCATTTAAATGAAAATTTAACACTAATATAATATTCATCATAGACTAATATAAGTATATTTATATGAAAATAATATTTATTCATAAAACAATTTTTTAATTAGTTATAGTAGTTGAATTTTTTCAATGAGTTAGTATTTAGAAACAATAATTTTTATTTGTACTTATGTTTCATAAATTGGTTACTTCTATATTTACCTAAAAATTCAAAGGATTCAATTTAATAGTGGAATAATGTTCCTTTATTTTTTTTTGATTCGTTGTTTCATCTGAATAAATCTATTGAACATATTAGGTTTTAATGGAGTATAAATGAATTAAAACCCTTTTGTGTAATAGTAGGAGTCCACAATACCCATTAAATTATGTTATAGATAAAATATTTCGTTTTGAATATGATATATGACATCTTGGTTGAAATTCTAATCGATGTGTGGTGTAATGTATGTCGGTAACTATTCATTATTCAAAAATAGTGACCCTTCAATTCACAGCCACACCAATAGTTTGGATCATACCCTGCCAATTTTGTTTCCTCTTTTATCAAAAACAGATGACCCTGATACTAATAGAGAACATAATTACCACTTCTTCAAAGATATTTCATGTCGTAAAATTCTATTATAAGACCTATAAATTCCATGAATTTACCTTGAGTGCACGAGAGATCCACTATTAATATATTGGGAGGATGATGTTTTGTATTTCCTTCCATTAATAACATACCAATTATGAATGATGTAAAAGACACTAATAGAGTGATTCTAATTTATATAGAACCTGAGGTATTATAATTTTTAATATAAATGGTATGTCATTCCTTGAATTTTCAATCAACATGATTTACCCCAAACTCATTCTATTCAGTTGGCTTCTAAAATCACATAATTTGAAAATATAATTCAATGAAAAGAGAGTTGAACTAGGTTAAATATATATATATATATCTTAAATAATTTTCAAACATTATATACTACATCTCACATATGATTTCAAATTCCCAAAACTGATGGTTTATTTTCTTCGAAACAAACTTCATAAGTAATATTTTTTACAACACCAGTGAGAAATTATACATAAATGATCTAAAATATGGTTCATTTTATAAATATTATATTTTTTAATCATATTTATAATAAATGGAATGAAAAAATAGGAAAATATGTATCTTAATCGCTATGTAAGGGAAACATACCAACATAAAATCAAGGGATATTTCATTAGAATATGATGAAACATGAGCATGGGAGAAATATATTATTTAAAATAACTTGTAATAAAATTAATATTCCATATGTAATTATTGAATAAAATTTCATATCAAATGAAGTAATATATTCCATAGGAAAAATATGTTGATTCATGGGATAATAAATACAATCCATGGTTCATAATCATAGGAATATATAATAAAAATTTAAAAATAACTTGTATTATAGAAAAAAACTTATGAACAATCATTATAATAGTTTATCTTGTTGTTGTTAGAATTTGAAAAAGGTCCACTATTTATTTCTAATATATGAAAGATATCTCCCGCATTAATTTGTGATGTAATCCTAGAAGGCCCAAAATGAATTGTCTATAATGATATAAAAAATTATCTAATTCATTATAGGGTGATGTAGGACAATGACCAAAAGCATCCATAAAAATGTGTTTCATTTGAAATTAATCATTCATTATATTATAAGTAAGCAATGGAAAGAAAATGGGTTTCATATCATTTTAAAACAGAATCATATAACCAAAACTTGGATTATAACATTTGATACCAACACTAAATCATCAAAATAATTATTATTTAGAATAATTTATGTAGTTATTGTTTAAAAAATAACTATATATGTGGTAAATATATTAATTTGTATTATGGAAATTAAACAGTAAAAAGAATATATGAAAGTAAATTTTAACACTGTCATAAGGTGATGAAATTATTAATAAAATTTAATTAATATGAAGAAGGGAAAATAAATTTTATTTTTAAAAATTACCTTAAAACACATGAAATAGATCCTCTAAATATATTTAATAGTATTCCATATTAAATTTAGTGTGAAAAAACAAAATTTTAAAGGGAAACTCTTTATAATATTTTCAAAATACATTAATGTAATGTTATAATGTAATTAATGTGATAATTACTAACTCTAAAAATAAATAATGATAAATATTATGAATAAAATAATTATAACATATTTGGATTTCAATATAAATTAGGATAACATTAATTATATTATTGAATATGGATATGGGAGAGAATGTTCATATAGAAAGAGGATGGGAATTATACTTCAAATCATGACAACTAATGATGGAATTAATACATAAATGAAATTACAAAAAATAGATGAAAAAATGGAATTAAAATATGATATATCAATAGAATAAATAATTCTTATAAAACATTAATGAATAATTATCAATTATTAGTTAGGAAAAGAAGAGGAGTCAAAAAAAATGATAGAGTATAAAAAATATTTTAATATAAACTGTGTTAATGATAAATCATGAAATTTAACTCCAATTAACATGAAAATGTATAATTTATTATTATTTGTATATATATATATTATTCATATTAAACACCATAAAAAATAATTTTTGGGGATATAACAAAACATTTCTCAAATAATGGAAATTGAAGCTCAAATAATCCGACCATTTTTCCTAATCATCCAAATAGTTATCTGACCTCCTGTATAAACAAATAGTACTATATTCATCATCTAATCATAAAATTATTTAAATATTTTTTTTTCAAATAATTAATTAATAATAATTCACTACAAATTATTTAGTTATATAATTGTTTTCATCATCGGATGTCATTATCATTGATTGTTTGTTTGGAAATAGTTTCATAATAGTGGTGTTAGTTATTAATTATATATTAAAATTTCAACATTATAAGATAATTATATTTAAAGTATTTTTTAAAATTAATAATTATATTTTAATTTCATTTTATAATAATTTCTGTTTTGATTAATGACAACTAATTTCGAGATGATCTTGTTTTTGAAATTTATAATGAACAATAAGGTGGTATAATAAAAATATATTAAATATTAATTTAAATATTCTAGATCCATAAAATAAACATGACTAATTAATTTATTTATAAAAATACCAATATTTTATTTTTCTAGGTCATTCAAGATATTTATTTATAGCATTGTTTACAAATGTGGTTAAATCGACCAAACATGAACATGCTATAATCAATAAGTTATGGGGGCTAATAAAGTGATTATTTTTTAATAATTACATTATAATATATGTATAATGATATTATTTTATTTTTTATATGGTTATGAAGCACATATTATGATAATTGGATATTTAATAATTGTCCATATGAAAAAATATAATATTTGTTACTTTTTGGAGGTGGTTTCTTTCATATAGTGACATAAATCATTCACATATCACATAAAATGTATTTCAAGTAAGAATTTTTTTCATATTTTCAAAATATTAATAATTTAAAGATATCATATTTATTCACTAAATAAAACCCTTAAAAATCAATGCATGATGGTTATAAAAATAGATCACTCAACTTCTGGATGAAGTAGTCCACACAAAATACAAGTGACATTTTCATTTTTCATATGGATAAGAGGCTGGTAGAAAATGGTTATTCCATTAAAATAATAACATTTTAGTATGATTACGACAATAATTAAATTATATCAATAAATATAAATTTTCATCATGGGATTTAGAAGAATAAATAATAGAAAATAAAAATGATAATAAATTAACATAATATTATACCTTACTCATCAGAGGATCTCCTTGGAATGTTCGGTTATGGATTTGAGATTGTGCTTGTTGAAAATAATAAATCCTATATAAAATTTCTAAGACTTATGGGGAGTTATTTTGGTATATTTTGGTATTATATTAGTGAACTTGTGGAGTTATGATAATTAGGATGTAGTAGTGGAAATTTTGTAATAATATAAATAGGAAAGTCTCTATTTATAAATCAAGTATGTCCAATAATGGACAATAATGTTGTGGATGGATAGATAAGTTTGATAAAACCCCAAAACTACATTTACACATATTTTTTTTTAACATAGATTCATTTCATTTTATCTTATATTATTAAATTTTAACATTTTTTGTTTCGTATTGTGATTTCTAATTTCTACCTAATAAATTTACATATAAATCCTAAAAATGAGTATTATTTTAAAATATTTACCTAAAAATTAAAAATATAAAATAATTAATTTTTTAAAAAAAATCTATGGGTGGTAAGCATAATTTTTTTATCTACGTGTATAACATGTAGTAACCATTATGAGGAAAAGTGTTTTTCAATGTGTAAAAACAATTTATAGGAACAAATTATCTATATTGTTGATTTACATGACATTTATATTTTTATTAATACAAAAAATATGAATTATGTGTATTTAAAATAAATAAATAAAAATATATATAGTTAAACCATAATAGAAATGAAAAAATAAAGAACCATTTTTTATTAGACAAAAAGAATCCACATGTTTTAAAATGATAAACATTCATTTTCTAAATTCAATATATTATTTTATATGATCCATTTTATTTATTAAACACATTATTGTTCCTAAAATAAATTTTTTAGTGATGTTTTTTTATGAATTGATGATGAGAATGTGAAAAATTATACGGAATTAATAAAAACAATATTTTTCACTATTCCCATAAAAATCAATCATTTCAAATAAATACCTAAAATGTATCAACAGAGAATATTGATGTTATAAATCCAAATTTGAATTTCAATTTTTTGAATTCAAAATAATGAATGATGCATTTTCTATTTTAAATTGAAAAAAAATTAAAAAAAATTAATAGGTACATATTTTTTTATTTATTAACTATTCTTATTTTTATTTGTAGCTAAATAAATTTGTGTTCTAATATTATTCATAATAAAGAATATTATACCAAAATATATTTTGTTTATTAAATTAAAAATAAATAGTGACTAACAGGGTGATTTTAGGAAAATACATTTTTATTAATAGAATTAACTTATTTGTTATCTTACTACCTTAATTATAATGTAAATTTTAATTAGTATTAAAAATGTAATTTTTTGTTATTTAAAAGGAAAAATATTATATTTATCAAATAAATGTGAGATTTAAATAATTTATTAAACTGGTAATAAAATGGATGTGTTAGTTTAATTTGTACTTACAGAACACCCAAAGATCTCTTTATAATATATTTAAATTAGATACACTATAGTAGTAATGGGTCATGGTTCATCTAGTTTAGATCTCGTCGAAATATGTACAATATTTTATTAATATTATTTACAATTTAACTCATACGATAATTTTTAGAGTTTATATTTGGGTTCGTCTAGTGAAAACTCATGTGACTGTTGATTCTATAAGGATTCTTTATGACTTCCATTTCCCCATGTTTTCAAAATCACAAACAATATATCATAAAGCAAATTTCTTTTCCCCGAAGATTTATCATTATAAGAAAATTTTCCTTCCTAAAGGAAAATTCATCATTACCATGTTTCCATTGTTCATATTATAATCTAACTCATTTTATTTATATGTATAAAATTTTATTTCGTATCTGAAACCCTAGAATCTTATAAATACTTATACGTAGAGCATTATATTTTCAAGATCCGAATTCAGGACCCTAATTCATTGAATTTAGACTCCGAACATTCTAAATTCATAATCCAAATTCTATGCATTCAGACTTCGAACATTCTGAGTTCAGATATCAAATTCTTTAAATTTGGAATCTGAACATTATGAGTTCAGACTTCGAATTTTCTGAATTCAGACTCCGAATTCTCTGAATTCAGACTCCAAACATTCAGATTTCTGAGTCTTAATTCTCTGAATTCAGACTCTCAACATTATGGGTTCAGACTCCGGATTCTTAGAATTCATACTCTGAACATTATGTATTCAAACATAGAATTTCCATGAAATTCAGACTCCAGAAAACTATAGAATTCAGATTCTGAATTATTTTGAATATGAAATCCTAATATTCATGTATTATAGACACCGAATTATTTTTTGGTTAGACTCTATACATTTATTTTTTTGTTACACTCTGATAAAAATGAATTTTTCTAAGAAACAATATTTTGCCTACTCTTGATATATTTATAAAACGGTGTCCTAATTTCTGTTTCTATCCAACCGTTGTTTTAGTGACACTTGTACAGGACCCTTCAAAATTCAAGGAAAAATATGATCATTGGATGAGGGAGATGACCATTGATGATGTGCCTATAAATAGGCTCTCATTAAAATGAGGTCAATACTGACATTGATCAATCTAGATATTACATGCTACTAAACTGATTTTTAGAGAGAGAGACTTTATTGATTTGTTTGTACTGAACATCTTGGTCAGAATTGCTTTGTGCGACTCCAAATTTTGTTGAGTACATTTTAGGGCTTATGAGGATATAAAGATATAGGTGTTTCCTACCTTGAGGTTTTAGGGATTGTGGTTATAGAAAGACATACTCCAATATTCATATCAAGGGCTTATCCGGGTGTGGGTAAGACAAACATTCTTGAACGTATAAATCAAGGGTCCATTATCCAAGGTTGTTGGATACCCATATCTTTGGGTTAAAATATTTGTTACTTGTTACTTGTATTGTTTCATTTTTTCCACTGTATTTTTGTTGTTAAATAAAGTATAATTATCTTATACGTTCTTATACTTTTACTCAGATTAGTAAGATTTTATATGCTCTATGGTAGAATCATTATCTTTGTAATCTATTCTTATGTTTCATTTCCAGAACCGCATTTCCAAAATGAAGAATGTTTGTAGAACTAATAGTTTTTGTGAATTTACCTTGTTTTAATTTTTTAAACATTACCATCTTCAAAAGTTCCTAAAGAATTTTTTAATGTATTAAATTCACCTCCCCTATTGTATATTTAGAATCAACATTCATTATTTTGATCCTACAAATGGTATCATAGGATGCCTCTGAAATACTTATATTCACATATAAGTATTCTTGCTCAATTTTTTTATTGTTCTATATTTTCCTTTCTTAGGATATTTGTATCCTTGTTTACAAACATTTATTACTAACATGTTTTGGAGGAATGATTTTTTTTAAGATGGCAAGAATGAATGTTGGTTCAATAAATAATCTTAATCTTACTAGACCACCTATTTTTTATGGGAATGATTACGAATATTTGAGTGATCGTATGAAGAATTTTGTTATTAACACTGGAGTGGAAATCATTGTTATGTTTACTAGAGATTGCAAGATTCTTAATATGGAAGTTAGAAGTTTTACTGAACAAGAGAAGTAAGAATATCAACTAAACTATATGGTACATAATAAATTGTTTTGTTCCATGACCAACAATATATATAGCCATATTTCATCTTGTGGAGATACAGATTTTATTTTGAAGAAGCATGAAGTAACTCATTTTGGAACTTCTAATGTTATTGAATCTAGAAGAGCTATGCTTAGAGATGAGTACCATGGATATTTCCTTCCACATGGAGAACCTATTTGTAAGGTACAACAGTGGTTTGTGACTATTGTGAATAGCTTACAATCCATGGGTTAAAAAGGTTTGGATTATTAGGCACCTATAGAAAAGATTATAGACATCATTCCTAATGAGTGGGAATAAAACAGAACAGATATATATGAGAATAGGAAAGTCTCACATATTACTCTTGATTAACTTTTTTGAACTCTTTTTCTACATGAGACTAGAATTAAGAGATATTTTGAAAAAAATGAGAAGAAGAATGGGGAGGTATGTGTTTCTTTTACAACCACCGCTAATCATTTGAAATCCAGGACTCATAAGAGAATTACAAGATCTAATTCTAAGAATGTTATTTTTTTATATAAATCAAGTGAAAGTTAACATTCTGAGAATGAATTAGCTAATCTTCATCAAAGGATGAATAAGATAGTGGGGGCGAAATAATTTTAGTATAGACACAAGAAGAATGAAATAAATCATAAGAAATACTTTGAAGTCACTTATTATGAATGAAAAATAGCTGGACATATAAGGTCATCTAGTCCTATGATTAAGAGAAAAGATAGAATGTAAAAGCATTATGAGAGGAATAGAAATATGTACTACGAACCTAAAGCTAAGAACGTTTTTAAAGCTAATTAAATATCGAGTTCCAATGGTGGAGACTCTTCTAATGAATCCTTAGACTACGAATCTTCTAGAATGAAGAATCTTGGTCTAATATCCAGAAAACCAATTGAGAATCAATGTTTAATGGAAAAGGTACACAAATCTGAATCTATCACCAATGTATCCTTGAATACTAATTATAGTGATAGTAAATAATATGAATCCTTTGATTAAGAATCTTCTTATGATGAACATAATACTTTACCTAACTATGAATAAGTTTCTAGGTTTGGAAAGCTCCTTGAGAATGAAAAATATAAATTCAAGAAAAATATTGATAAAGAAAATTCTACAATTTCTATTCTTACAAAGTAAATATCAGATCTTTTTAATGATCATGATAAGAAAACCCTTGATTTTGAGATTATTTCAAAAAATATTGAGGAATTTAATTCTGTGAAGGATAAACATTATAAGGATCTAGAAAAAGTAATTTCTCATAAAAATGTCTTCAAGCCTAACTATAGAACTAAAACTAATTTTTTTAAGGATAAGAACATAGTTATTAGAATAATGTTACAAATATTTTCCTATAGGAATTGTCTTTCAAACTTTAACTTAGGTGAGGAAAATTTTGATAGGATGTATTCCTAAATTTGACCTCAAATAAATAATTATGTCTTTGGTTATACAAGTTCAAACCCGATTTTTAGTAAAAATTATTTTCTTCCGCAAAGTGCTCCTTTATTCACTAAGTGTTAGTGTACTGGGAATTCAACAAAAAAAATTCCTTAAACGAAACTCAGTATTTATGTTTTCATAAAGATTATTTTTCAAAGAAAAATGTGGATCCCAAAAAGTTTTCTTTCTAATGTTTCCGGTTCCAAGAAAGTTTGGGTTCCAAAAGTCTAACTCTCTTTTTTTCTGGAAAATAATGATAGTACAAATAGAAATACTTGGTACATTGATAGTGGATGTTCCCAGTATAATATTTGTAAAAAACTTCATTGAAAATATTATCAATACGAAAGGTGAAAAAATAACTTTCAAAGATAATGCTAATGGATAAATTATTGGTATAGGTAACTTCGTTCTTCTTGGAAAATCATTTATTTAAAATGTTTTATTTGTTAAGTGTCTTAAGCACAACCTCATTAGCATAATTAAATTATGTGATGAAGGTTACCTTGTGAATTTTAGGAATTAAAAGTTCTTGGTATAAAATCCCAAGGAAGAGTTTATTCTTTCTACAAATAGGTAAGATAATTTTTACACATTAAACATAGAAGACCTTAGAATCCATGATATACCTTGCCTAAGTGCAATGGAATATAATTCTTGGTTGTCGTATAGAAGGTTAAGACATTGTAACTTTATGAACCTATGAAAACTCTCTAAGAAAAGACTAGTTAAGGATATACCGGAACATAGATTTGATTCTTCAAAAGTATGTGATCCTTGTCAATATGGAAAGAATCATAAATCATGTTTTAAATGAGTCGGTGAAGTCTCAACTACAGATGCATTACAGTTAGTGCATTTGGATCTTTTTGGTCCATCACAAACTGGAAGCATTGGAGAAAAATATTATGTATTTTTATTAGATTATGATTACACTATATTTATGTGGGCTTATTTTCTTTCAATGAAATCTGAAATTTTTTCCTATTTCATAACTTTTAGAGCCTATGTTAGAAATGAGAAAAACATTCATTTGATTACTATTTATAGTGATCACGGAGGAGAATTTCAAAATTATAATTTTGAAACTTTTTTTAGTAGAAAATACATTGCTCATAACTTCCCACCACCTATAACACCTCAAAAGATGTTGTTGTTCAAAGAATAAATAGAATTATTCAAGAGATAACAAGAACCACATAGAGTGAATATTCTGTATCCAACCATTTTTTTGCTGAAGGTGTAAGTACTACTTGCTATACTATAAGTTTTGTTTTGATTATACATCTTCGTAATAAGACTCTTTATGAGTTATGGAATGGTAGAAAACATAGAATTTATTAATTCAAGGTTTTTGGTTGCAGGGTATTCATTCTAAATACTAATGATAATCAAAAAAAATTCACACCAAAATGTGATGATGGAATTTTCTTAGGCTACTCCACAACTTCGAACCCTTATAGTGTTTTTTAATAAAAATACTTGTACTATTGAAGAAACAATACATGTCAAAGTTGGGAAACTATCCCTTTTGTTTTTAGACAACCTCAACCTACATCTTCAGTTGTGTTTTAAAAAATGATTATCAACCCTAGTTAAAAGATCCTTCTGATAAGGAAAATGTTCAAGAAGATATTTCTAAAACATTAACTTCAAAAATATTTCCTACCTAATGTTGATGAACAAGTTTTACAAAACCCAAATCAGCTATTTCATAAGAATCATCTGAGTGATAGTATCATTGGTGATGCAAATCAACCTGTATAGAGGTCCTTAATCAATGAAGTAAAACATCTATCATTCCTTTCCCAATTATAACCAAAAATCATTGATGAAGATTTTGGAGATGATTATTGGATAAAATCTATTCAAGATGAGATAAATGAATCCGAATGGAATAAATTATGGAACATGGTTGAAATTCCTAAGGAAAAATCTCTTATTGGATTAAATTGGGTCTTTAGAAATAAATGTGATAAAAATTTAATCATAGTAATAAATAAAGCTAGATTGGTTGCTAAAGGATATAATCAACCAGAAGGAATAGACTATGAAGAAACCTATTCTCCAGTAGCTAGACATTAATCTATTTGTATTCTACATGCCTTTGCATCATTCTTCAATTCCAAACATTTAAAAATGTATGTTAAATTCCATTTTCTAATGGTTTTGTACAAGTGGATGTTTTTGTTGAACAAACTCTTAGTTTGGTAGATTCAAAACATCCTGAACATGTTTAAAAACGTACTAAATCTTTTGATGGACTTATGCAAGCCCCTCGATCATGTTATGATAGGCTTATAGGATTTTTTTCTTCAAAATAATTACATTAAGGGAAATGCGGATCCATGCCTTTATATAAAGAAAGATAAGAAAATGTTTTTATTGTTCAAATTTATGTTGATGCCATTATATTTGGTACAACTCAGTAATCTTTAAGTGATTCCTTTGCATATCTAATGAAATATAAGTTTGAAATGAGTATGATAGTTTTCCTTGCATTTCAAATTTCTCTAAAACCAGATGTAATCTATATATCCCAACATAATTATATTAATGATCTTTTTAAAAAGTATGGATATGACAACACTAAGAGTATAAGTACTCCCATCGGTACCTCAAATTCACTTGATCTAGATGAAGCTTGAAAACCTGTAGATCAAACATATTTTAGAGGAATGACAGGATGTCTACATTAATTGACAACTAGTTGTCCAGACTTAATGTTTTCAGTATGATTATGTGCAAGATAGAAATCCTATCCAAAGTAATCTCATTTATAGGTAGTGAAAATCAATTTTCTCTACATAAAGGGAACCCTGAATCTAGAACTCTTTTATACATCTGGAAAAGATTTTCTTTTAAAAAGTTTTTCAAATGCTAAATTTTGGTGGATGTAGAATGGATAGGAAAAGTACATCCCGAACTTTTCATTTATTAGGAGATTCACTAGTTACGTGGTCATGCAAAATGAAACACTCAATAGCACATTCCTCTACTAAATCTATATATGTAGAAACTGGAAGTTGTTGTGCTCAGGTGTTGTGGATGCAACACACACTCACAGATTATGGCATGAGTTTTACCAAAACAGAAATTTTGTGTGATAATACTAGTTCCATTTCCCTAAATAAAAACCATGGGTTTCACTTTCGTGTAAAACACATAGATATTAGAAATCACTTTATTTGGGATCACAAAAAATATATATATATCATTATTCAATTTATCGTAACCCAATATAAACTTTCTTATATTTTCATAAATTCTTTATCATCCAATAGATTTGAATACATTAAAAAGATGTTAGGAATTATAATCAAAAGGTAATATTTTATGTTAACTTCCATTTGAAACCAATCTCTTTACAGTAAGGAAATACTTTTCATAGGGGGGGTACATTTGTCTATTAGTTTTTCAAAATTTTCGTAGTCTAGAAATTTTCATTTTCAAATTTTTCGTAGTTTTTTTTTGTAGTCAGGATTTTGGTAAGGAAGATTTTCATACTTAAAATTTTCATAATAATGATTTTCATACTTAAAATTTTCGTAATGAATATTTTCATACATAAAATTTTCGTAATGAATATTTCTGTACTTAAAATTTTTGTATTGATGATTTTTGTACTTAAAATTTTCCTAATGAAAATTGTTGTACATGAAATGATCATAATGATGATTTTTGTACTTAAAGTTTTCATATTGATGATTTTTGTACATAAAATTTTCCTAATGAATATTTTCGTATTGAAACTTTTCGTAATCAAAATTTTTGGAATCTAAAGTTCTTAAAGAAGAATTTTCCTCATTACGAAGGATCTTCTTAGTAATCCAAAAGGTATGTTTTCATTCCTAAATTTTCATAATCATCTTTTACTTGTTGGTATTTTCATTCATTTTAATAAAAATTCATATTCACTTTTCATTACTTCTGAATCTTTTTCTTAAAAACCCTCAAATGATCAGAATCTATCAAAATTCTTCCTTGGTCATCTTTTTACGTGTCATATCTGGACATAAGGTTTTTCGGCCTTTGGATTGAGTTTGGAAGCTAAAACTTCGCCTCAAACTCCTATATAAACTACCCCTCTATGGTTTCCCACATCAATCTCAAAGCCCATGCATGTTGAAGCTCTTCCCCTCCTACATAATCTCATTCCAAACTTCTCAGATCATTCTCACATCCAAATTTCTATAGATGTCTCTTTTCTGAAAGAAATGTCGATTGTCAATCCAATATCTGAAAGTAATATGTATAGAGAGAGGTTATTTGATCCAACGTTTTATGCCAAATATTGATCAATCATTTCCAAAAATATAAAACTCAATGGCTGGAAGAGTATATATATTCCAAACCAAATGATCCGGATTTGGTATATCCAGATTTGTTAGTAGAGTTCTATGAGTCAGTAACACTCTTTATGGAAGAAGGTAGTAGTATGTTTTTCTTCAAGTGTTATGGAAAGACATATTCACTTTCCTACACCAAGGCTGCAAGCTTGGTTAGTATTTCTTGCGAAGGGGAAGCTGAGTTGTGTAGTCACACGCTAACTATTGCTCAATTAAGTTTTGATAAGGTGAAATCTATGGCTTCTTTTGGTCTCACATAAGTAATGACTCTAAAGATTCTTCAAATAACTACAAACTTTTTAATTCTCGAATTATGGGTTCAAGGATTCATTATTTTGATAAAAGGTTATAAGGATACTCTAAAGAATATTGAAATCTACATTTTGGACTTCTTGGTGAATCTAAAGAAGATAAATTTGTTTAAGAACATTCTGATTACGATTGAGAATATCATGAATAAGAATTTGAAACCTCAAATTATTATGTATCCAGCCAATCTCTCTAAGCTGATTGTTCGGTTTTTATAATCCTTCAATATTCCTTGTAGTTCTATGTAAAGGAATTAAAAAGTCGTGTTGTTGAGTGATGATACTTTAAGAAGGATGAAAATTCATTTTTCCAAAGATTCTGAAGAATTCTATGACTTTCCTGAAGAGGAAGTTGAAAATATTTAATAGAAATAGGAGGTGGATGAAACCTCTAAAAAGGGTGGAAGGAAGTGGAAGGTGAAGGAAGTGGTAGAGAAGGAAAAAACACTTTTGGGAAAAACAATTAGTCAGTATCCTAGAAGCCAAAGAAATAAAAAGATTATCCTGATGAGGTAGTAGAAAAATGGATAGAAGATAATAGAAATTAGAAAGAAGGGGAGCCTCTGTTTGGATTAGACCCAGTTGAGGCAAAATATTTGAAAGAAAAGGCATCTGAAGAGCTTAAGAAGCATGTGGATGAGAAAAAGAAGAAGAAAAGGTTTTCTAAAGTAGAGATAGTTCAATCATTTCTGAAGGTTGCTGAGAAACATCCGAGAATATTCTAGTATTATAATTCTTTTCTGATAGAACCTTTACCAGAGACTTTGAAAAAGTAGTTTGTGACTGCAGAAAAAAGTCTATGAAAAGCACGTAGAAGAAGAAGTAAAAGGCAGTGGTGATACCAAAGAGCAGATAAATCAAATTGATGATTTTTATTAGAAGGAATGTCCTTCTGAAAAATTATTATTCCAAACCTCTGAAGATTAGTCTTCAAAACATGCTTCCCCAGTGAAAGATGAGATCAGTGGAGAAGATGTGAACAATGTGTCTGAAGAAGAATGCTCCAACTATGATTTCATCTAGCCAGAGGATGTTAAGGCCGGAGCCGAGAAGGAATTAGTATATAAAGAGAAATTTGTGCTACTATCTGATAGTGAACTGGAATTACCCAATCAAGAATAATTAATTCTGAAGGCTGATAAGGGAAAACATGTGTTTATTGATACACATAGTAGAGCAGTGGTGAAGAAGAAAGAAGTGGGTGCCTCATCAAAGAGGAAAGTAGATTATATTGAAAAAGAATCTTCACCAAGAAAAATCTCCCCTCTATTGGAAATGATTTTGTTGTCCAATCTTTGAAAAAGATTGTTGGAACTATCCCTATACATCCAATCATAGAATCCAGATGTTAGATGCAACATCATTCCTTAAATAAAAAATCAGATTCACTATCCATGGTGATGGATAAGTGCATCAAACATGAGGCTGACTTTATGACCTTTTTCATAAACAATGAAGTCTAAAAAAGATATTATAATAATATGACTAGATGGTAAAAGAAAACTGTGGAAGACATGAGAATTATTGATGAGTATCAAAATAATGTCAAAGATGCCATTGAAACTAAAGATAGTAAGTTCAATGATCTCAAGAAGTATATTGAAGAAAAGATATCTCTTGAAGAAAATACTGAGAAGCAAGAAGTGAAATATTTGAATGGGAAGTTATATTCAGATGTTCAAAGTAGGAAGAGGGAAAGAGATCTTAGAATTAAACTTGATGAAGAATTTTCTATGAAATAAGAAGTTATATAGGGTCAGGCAGAGTCTCTTAATGCTCAGGAAGAAAAAATTAAAGCCTTACAGAAGAAAACAGAAGATCAGGATCAGCTTCTCAAACGTGCAGAGGAGGATCACAAGGAACTCAATAAGCTCAAAACCATAGTAATGAATTTTCTGCCGAAGTAGAAGGGAGGATAATCTTGTCCAATTCTGATCTTTTGTTTTATTTATTCCTTTTATAAATTTTTCAAATCCTAATGAATTTTTTTTTGTTAGTCATCTAGTTGTTTAGCACAAATATTTCAAGTAACATATTTCATTTTCCATTCCATGTAATCTTTTTTGAAAATCACAAAGGGGGATGAAGGAATGTTAAATAAGAAAACAATGTAAATGAAGAAATTTTCCTATGTAATGGGGAGTTCATCTATGGGGGATTTCTTATCTATGTATATTTTCATATGAAATAAAATGCTAAGTCTCAATCTGAAAATCATGAATGTGATCCTTAGTGTTTTTGAAGCCTAAGGAGGAGTTTGTCATATTCTTATTTTCCCATGTGTTAAGGGAGATATGTTTTATTTTGAAAGTCTATAAAAATATTTTCTATGTCCTTATATTCTTTTTCATAAGGATGTTTGTGCTTTCCAAAAAGGTGGAGATTATTCTGTCAATAAGGTTCCTTATGAATTTTCCATTTCATCATGTTTTGAAAATCACAAATACAATATCTTAAGGAAAATTTCTTTTCCCTTAATATTTATCTTTATAAGGAATATTTTTATTTCTCTAGGAAAATATATCCTTACCATGTTTTCATTGTTCATATTATAATATTACTCATTCTATTTCTATGTATAAAATTAATTTTCATATCTAAAACATTGGAATATTATAAATACTTAGACATATAACGTTCTTTTTTCGGGATCCAAATTCAGGTCCCGAATTCTCTGAATTCAGACTCCAAACATTTTGATTTCAGACTCCTAACTATCTAAATTCAGACTCCGAAATTTCTGAGTTCAGACACTCGATTCATTGAATTTAGACTCCGAAATTTATGAGTTCAGACTCAGAGTTCTCTAAATTCAGTCTCTGAAATTTTTGAGTTCAGACTCCGAATTCTCAGAATTCAAACTCATAACATTCTGAATTCAGACTCGTATTTCCTTGAAATTCAGAGTCTAGAATTCTATAGATTTCAGGTTCCGATTTATTTGGAAGGCAGAATCCGAATATTCATGTATTGTAGACACGAAATGGTTTTCCGTTAGACTCAGAACTTTTATTTTATCTTACACATTGAAAAAATGAATTTCGCTAAGGTACCATATTTTGACTACTCTTATTATAATTATAAAATGATGTCTTGCTTTTTATTTCTAGCCAACCATTGTTTGAGTGACACATGTACAGGTCCCTCTTAAATTCATGAAAAATATGATTGTTGGAGGAGGGAGCTAACCATTGAATATGTGCCTACAAAAAAGATCTCATTTAAATGAGCTCAATACAGAAGTTGGTCAATAAAGATATTACATGCTGCTGTAGTGATTTCTAGAGAGAGAGACTTTATTGGTTTGTGTGTACTGAACATCTTGTTCAGAATTTCTTTGTGTGACAATGAATGTTGCTGAGTACATTCAAGGGCTTCCAGGGATAGAAACATAGAGGTACCAACTATCTTAAATTTCAAAGGCTTGCAGGGATAGTAGTACAGAATCTGATATTCATATCGAGGGATTACCCTATTGTGGGTAAGACAGACTTTCTTGAATGTATAAATCAAGGGACCTTTATCCAAGGTTTATGGATACCCTTCTCTTTGGGCTAAAAGATTTACTTCTTGTTACTTGTATTGGTTCATGTCTTCCACTATAAATTGTTTGTTAAATAATGTATAACTATCTTATTCTTTTTTATACTTATACTATGATTAGTAAGATTATATATTCTCTGAGGAAGAATTTTTATCTTTGTAAAATTATCTTAAGTTTCTTTTTCGGAAACACATTTTCGGAATCAAGCATGTTCGTAGAACTAAGTGGTTTGGAGAATTTACCTTATTTATCTTTTTAAAACATTACCATATTTAAAAGCTCTTAAGGATTTTTTTAAAGTATACAATTAACCCCCCCCCCCTCTTGTATATTGTGTATCAACATTAATTATTTCGATCCTATAGTGAGACCATTAATGTTGTTAGTTTAGATAGGTGGCCCTCATATAGAATACATTTACATCTTGATTCCATTTCTTTTTCTATCTTTGTTTTAATAGTGTAGTTACTTTTATTTATATACATTAATCTATTGTTTGTACAATAATGGAAAATCTAAATTATTTTATACTAATTCATCATGGATTGGTTTAAATTTGATGATTCATGTGAATCATGTTATTCAATATTTAATTTATATAAAGATAAATTATTACAAAAATTTAGGGGTGTTGCAAAATAGATAAAATCAAAATTTTGATTCTAATATGATTTATAGAGGGTCTTGAGAACATGAAATCAAAGAAATTTTCACCATTTATGGATTATTTTTTCTTTTATGTGGTCATTCATTAATTTTTATATTCCAATAAATTGAAATATATAAGTACCGAAGATGATAGATCACAATCATAAGGAAAAATAGTGGAGACTTGGAGTTCTTCCCCTTGTGAAAGTTGATGTTCTGAAAATTGTTTCTATAGTTTTATTTATAATACACCCTATTGGAAATAATGAGGAGGTTGTTCTCTATTGTTCCAAATGATATAAATGATTACAGAATTGTTCAAGTGGAAGGATATTCCATTTTATTCTCATGTATCATTTGTTGATTTAATATTTCATTATTCATATTTTTGTCTTTTCTATTCCCTGACCATTGTCCATTTGAATAAGAACGTATTATCTTTAGAATAAACTATCCATTTATAATTATTCATGGATATTTTATAATATGTAATGATTATATTTAAATAAGGTATTGAGACAGTTATTTATTTAATGTACTAAAGTATATGAGTTTATCAAATGGTAGATTTTAATTTAAACAGCAATACATATACTTATCTCCTCTTCATTCTAAATCTAAAGACAATCACATATATTCGAATCAATTTCTATGAATAGTAGCACAAAAAAGAAAACATTAAAATATTTCAACATGTTACCATATTTATATTTTCCTCAAAATCGTTTTTTCTATTATTCTCAATCACGCGTTATTTATTATTATTTAATAATATTTTCTTTAGCTAAATAATTTTTTATACCTTTAACATTCTTCACACGAAATCAATTTATTTTATCGTATATTATTTGTAGTCTTTAATAAATTTTTATATTACATCCCAATGTGGGAACTAATGAAGACCTTTGGGATGTTTCTGATTTCATGTTTCATTATAAGGGGCAGTTGGAATGTATTTTTTGGTTGATTTAATTGATTTTATTTTAAATTTATTTTTTTATATTCTATTTGTATAATTATTTTCTAGTTCTATTATTTTCAAAAAAATATTTTGAAACATGGAAAATCTACTCAATGATAGGGTATGGATGATTTATTCATCAAAAATCATGATATATAATATTTCACGAGGAAGATAAAGAAGAAATAGATGGATGGAGTTGAATAAAACAAGGTTCAATTAATGGATTAAACCAAATATTTAATGTTATTGTATTAGTCAGGGACTATGGAAGACAATAAATAATGGGGTTGAAATCGATTATTCAGATAACTAATGTTACATAAAAAATTTTGAGATATAGAAATAAATCAAACAAATGATATCTAACACAATAACATTTTATAAGTTTCTCTATAGTGACCTGAATATAAATTAATTTATTTTTCATGGACACTATGATACATTTATATTTAAAAATATTTTAAGTAATTTTATAATATTTATTTGGATTCAATTATATTTATGAGATAAAGAGAGATTGGATTCAAATAATACCACATCATTAAATTACAAAATGGGATATGTATCCAAGAAAATTACTTAATAATTGCATCCCACTCATAGTTTCAAGGAATATTAGTAATTATATATTTTATTTTATTAATTAAAATGAAAATTTTACATTAAATTATTGGTATTGATTAAAAAAATTAATAAAAAATTACCACATATTAAAAATGGGATGTGGATTCTAATCCAAAAATTTTATCATAGTATCTATTTGGAAAATATTTCTATTATTTATGTTCTAACTAGTGGAACATGCATTATGAATTCTGTGAAAGAGATATACAGTATTCCAAATAAGATAGTGTGTAGTATACTCTAAATAAAATACGAATCAAGCGAATTAATGTGAGTTAAAAAGATTGATAACAACTAATTGATGTAAGTATAAAATGGAAAACCTGATCATGAATATTACCACCATGACAAACCTACTATAACCACATGAATTTTTTAATTAATAAGTCATTTTCACAAATTAAAATCATAAAAATAAATTTTATTGTCGGAATTCATAACATGAAAAACATGGAAAATAATATCAATAAAATTAAATGGTATTTCAAAGACAATGATGACCCACTATCTAATTATAAATCAGTACATTATTAAATATATTTCTGATAATTATAACCAAAGATGTCATTTCTATCAAAGAGATGAAAGAAAAAGAAAAAAATTAAAATTATGAATCAATAAATCTTGAATTTCAAGTTGGATAGATTTCCAGACAACTTAAACAGAGACCTGGAATAGTATTAACAGGTAATATAACTGTCAACCCATGAGGATATGTGAATTCCTTGACCATGGGCTGTGGAGAAAAATCATGAAATGACCCGAAATGATCATAAAATAGCATAACCAAAATATTAGAAAAATCAAAATAAACATAGAAAGGGAGGACATAAAATGATCCTGGAACCTAAATAATAAATATGATAAAACCGCACCTCTCTCAAATTCAACAATACCCTTATAATAAATTTTATTGTGAGGGAACATTTAATCAAACAAAGGTAAATTTATTAACAATTTTCCAAAAATTAATATAAACATCCATATTCCAATTTCTGAATTCAATTTGGAAATATATAAAAATAATTAACAAATAATTTGTTTCAAATAAGAATATTCTTGAGGAAATAAGTAGAATTACAATTATAATGGAATTCATGAAATTAGTATAAAGGGAGAAAGTAAAGAATTATGAATATTCAGTTAGCTACTAAAATTTAATCAATATAGGATCTAATGAATTTGGATAATCATTTTATTATTTACGATTATGCATTAAAATTATAACATACACATCATTAAAAATCATAATATAATAATTCATGAAGACCATAATTGATTCACTCCATCAAATATATTCCCTGATGATTTTCCCTTAAAGTCATATTAATGATATCATTGTAAAATTGTACATTGTCATATTCCTAATGGATTTTCTAGTATAGTATATGGATGAAGAAATGACACCATGTATACAAAGACGATTAGTTTTTTCCATTGAAAGAAGTCAAAATTATGTTAAAAAATAGGGATTCATGACTGAGAGTTGGTGTTGAGAAGGTTAGCCACATAATAAACTTGGAAATGGAGAATTATGATAAAAAAGGTGATGATCTAGAAATAGAAAAAAAGTTTGAATGTATGTATGTGTATACCAATGAAGATATAATGGATTTATTATATGTTTATGAAAAATAAGAAATAATAAAATTGAATATAATGCATGGAAGATGTTGGGAATAATTAAATATATTAGAAAGAATGTTGTTACAAACATGATTATTGTGAGAAATTGGTTTAGTTTGTGAATGATCATACATTTATGTTATTTAATCTACCTAATCCCTAGTTTAATGGCTCAATATAGTTATAAAATGTTCTAACCATAGGGTGAGTGAATTTTATTTTTGAAAAATTAATAGGTATCCCATCTAAATGGAAAACCTAACTAAGATCGTTCATAGTTTATTATTTGGTAAACATATTCCAAAATCCCAACACTTATGATTAAATAGTAATGTTTGAGATAAAAAACTATAAAATAGTGATTCCTAGAAGAAACTAAAATATTTTTTGTTGATTTATGATTTAATATCACATTCCTTATAGATTTATGTTATTTTATAAATGTGCTTATACTTGTACTTAATTATGTTAATATAATTGGTTTATCAAAAATAATTTCAATAAGAAAGAACTATGATGATAAAAGGAATTTCTTTAATAAAATAGGAGTAACGTTTTTAATTTTTTTAAATTCTTATGACTCCATATAATTAATTAAAATAGTCTTCTTCTAATTTTAACTGAAAATTCCGGACCTACCATTGACCATTACAAGTTCAATGATCAATGAAAAACAAATAGACTAGGATAACAATCATTCAATATTTTTATATCATTTTAATGAACTTAAATTAGTAAAGTAGGGATGAATATATATTGTTATGAATAGATGAATGAATATTAAAATTATTGGTTTATGGTAACTAATTATTTTAGTTAAAATATGTCATATATTAGATTTTAATAGAGTTTTTGAGGGAAAATTATTTTTAGTGAGTGTTTCCATGATTAATTGTCTAATTTATATGTTCACTTTCTCAAAAGGATTTTTAAATAAATATTTCCATTATCTATGGATCTTATTTCATAATTTACAATGGAATTTTTTCTTCTATAGCATTTTCTATTTATTGTGGAAGCTATGAGTTTTTGAAATATCAATAATTATAAATGGTGAAATTGTTTGAAAAATATATTTATGAATCCTTCCAACCTTCAACATATAATAATTTAAACTATAAAATAAAAAATTATCTTGTTGGGATGATCCAAATTATAAACATATTTTTATCCTATTATACCATATTATTTGATATATTCATGATCATAAATTTGAAATTATGGGGGAGGGATTGTTTATGGCGTAACTGGATGATTCACTTTGAGTAGAGAAATTGGGTTATTTTATGGGATGTTGGGAAATGTTTATCATTTTATAATTAATTATGCATCATTATTTCTTGTTCTAAAAATTAAAAAAATTGAATAAATATGTTGTTTCTTGTGAACTTAAAAAACCACCATGATTTTAAAAGTAGTGTTTTTATAAATATTGAAATTTGGTCTATTAGGTGATTATTTGGGGTTGGGTGATGGATGTTTGAGTTTTAAAAAACACAAATTTTGTACAGAAAACAAGAAAAAAAATAAGAAATAGGGGTATCCTTAGTTTGAGTTTTATTTTTTCATATCATTTACCATTCCTACCTTATCCATACTGTCATTTAATACAAAATGTAAGCATGCAGGGATTATTATTGTATTTGTATTTAAGAGGTCGATATTTTATATGGAATGAATTAAAATATTATTGAAAATTGACTTGATATATGATAATAACTACAACCCCCATAGATTTAAAAAGGGTAATATATGATCAATAGTGTATAATCCAGGGAACTCCAAGCTTAAATGAACCATAAAATAATAATATTTTCAATATGTCAATTATAATCCATTCCCATAAATTAGTGGGTATTAATTTTATAAATTAATTTATTAAATATATCAATATTTATATTTAGTACTCTATATATAAATATTTTATAAAATTTTAGACAATAAAAACCAAATTCTTATTAAATAAATAATATTTATCCAAAAGATATTTTCATCAAAAAAAAAATTTTTGATTTCTTTTTCTGAATAAATATTATAAATAATTTCATGAATTTTCAGAAACTATATTTGGAATAATTGAAATAATTTTTTAAAAAATTATATGAAAATTAACAATGGGTGAGTGTTTTGGAATTTTCAAAATATATAATGTTTACATTGAAAAGTGAAAAATACATATTTTCTAAAACTATTAATTATTTTCAAATAAATAAAGTAATTTTAATGTAAAATTATTTATTGAATATAAATTCATGTAATATAAGTATTATTTATTTATATATAATCCACTTAATTTCAGTTGAATTTTCTTTATGATGTATTTTATTATTGTAATATTGTTCTGTTCAAAAGAGGGTTTTTATGAAGTCTATTTAAAATAGGATAATACTTCCACATTTTAATTTACCGAAAATAACATAATTTGTTACTATTTAAATGATATTTATTTATAATATATATAATTATTAATGAAAATTCATATACAAATTATTACTATTTATAGTATTAATATAAAATTAGATTTTTCATGAATAATATAGTTATTCAAAACACGCTTCTTTATCTCATATATAAGTTTAATTTTGAAATAAATTACACAACCTATCGAAATTTTATTTACTGAAATTGATTTATTATTTTGAATAAAAAAATTATATTATTTAATAATGTTAACTAAAATATTTAACATAATATATATTAAAAATTAAAAAAAATTACTCCAATTAATGTAAAAATAGATTTTACATTAGTTAATCTAAAACGATAGTGTCTAAAATCAATTAAAAATATAAAAACAATTATTGAACAATTTAGAACTTATATTATATATGGTTCATTAATAGACCATTATTTAGCAACATTTCATGTAAAAAACGTGGGTAAATCTTTTTATATAAAAAATTACACATTTTCCACACTCATCGCTTATTAAAGGACCGCCTCCCCTCATCTATTTACAAAAAAATAGATTTATATCTTAAATTAACAACCCAAATATATTTGTTAATTCTCTCCCAAAATCCTAGAAACCATCATTTTTTTAAAATGAAGATTGAATTTTTTTAATAAACAATCCAAGACACAATTTATTAATAATAAAAGTAGAAACTACATAAGTCTAAAGGAAGGAATCATATTACAATCCCTTTCATAATAAGGGATAAGATCAGTTGGAAAATCATCCATCCAAGTGACGTTCTGGTTGATTCCCATATTGGAAAGGCCATCAGACATCTTGTTCGCTTCACGAAAGGCATGTGTATCTATGTAGTTGATCTATTGAAGATAAGAGAGGGACCACATCCAAAGTGTAGTGAGTGGCCAAGAAAGATGCACAACATTGTTCCAAATTTTCTAAACATTTATAGTTGAGTCACTTTCAATCCAAATGTGGTTCCATCCTTTTTGTTTGATGTAGTTTACAACAAAAATCACAACCCTCATTTCTACCTCTAAGGATGAGGCCATTCCCAAATGCCAAAGAAACATTCTTGGAACTGCCCAAGGGTGTCGCTAAAGATAGATCTGCCACCATCGGGTCCAGGATTACCTTTTGAGGCTCCATCAACGTTAACATTAATCCATCCTGGAAACAGAGGTTACCAAAAAACCCCAAAGGTGAGGATTGGTTGTCTATATAGACCATGAACCTTGAGTTTATTAAAGATCTCAAAATCTCCAATAAAATTATCACAAAAATCTTTTTGGATTGATGCACTATCCGATATAGCAATTAGAATTATCATACGACCTACATGAAGACTAAATGAGTATTCTTTATGGATAATTGCATTTCGAGCATACCAGATAACGTGAAAAAGCTCAACAACTACTGCTAAAAAAATATTCTTTATTTTTTGTGAAGATTCAAGATCCACACGTCTAATTAATTGAGCAAAAATAGTGTTAGACTGTAACCATCTTCATTCAAAAAATTCAGTAATAAAATTCCAGAGAGTAGAAGATGTAGCACAAGATAAAGAATAAATTATTTGCATCTTCCCTATGTTGAAAACACAAATGACACTGAGAATAATGTTGGATTCCAAAAAATTGCAAATAAATATTAGTGGGAACATGTCTATGAGAAATACACCAAATAAGATTGATCCTTGAAGGATTAATCTTGGGATTTTCAAAATATTTTAACCATGAAAAGTTGATATTAGAAGAAGAGAAATATGATTGTAATAACTTTTTGATTCAAGGACCCCATTGTGAGATGGTTCCCATGTAAGAAAATTATCATCATTAGTGAAAGAGTAATTATCAACAATACTAATGATGTTGTTAGGAAAGACAATGTTGCTAGATTGGATGAAATCCCTTATAATACAATTGGTGCTGACCAGAGAACAGTTAGGGGGTTACATCGATATAAGCGGGGTACCAACCCAACTGTTCAACCAAAAATTTAAAAAATAATCTACACTAACAATCCATCTAGAATTAACCATAATATTTGTAAAGGACTGCTTAATGGATGGCCATATAGAAGATTGGATATATCTACAATTACATTTTTGGATCTTGTGAAGGAATATTTCTCTATGAAAGGCAATGGAGTCAGAATTTTTGTTGACCAGTCTCCAAGTAAGCTTAGCTTGAAGAGATTTATTAATTATCCGAAGGTTTTTGATACCAATACCACCATTTTCTAATGGTATGCATCATTTTGACCTGGTAAGGGTAACAAGTTTTATTTTTAGAATTCATCTATTCCAATAAAAATACTTAATTAAAACATTATTTTTATTAAGGATACCGGCATGCCATTTGTAGATCAGCAGTGAGTAAACCAATTTGGAAACTATGGTGGATTTAAATAATCAAATATTGCAAGCCATAGAGATAGATTTACCCTTCCAGGCAGACAACTGACTAACCACGTAATCAAAAAATGGGGAGAATAAAGTGGATTTAGGCCAACCCCAAAAGATATGAAACATTATATAAGTGAAGGGGAAGGATCCTTAATTAAAATATAGACTATTGACAGTATCATTTTTTTCTACTAGGAGAGAAATTTTTACTGAAGAAAATAAAAAATTTATTCCAGATGAATTATTGACCCAAGTGATCTTCATAGTGAGAAAAAAAAATTTATGTCTTAGAATATTACATTCATCACCTCGAAGAAATAAAATGATATCTTCAGCATAAAAAAAGATGAGTTGGAGCAGTAAGATTTGTAGCCGCACAAATGGGATACGGTTTATTTTGCGAAACAAGTTTAGTGAGTAGTCTACTAAGATAATATTAAGCTATTTAAAAGAGAATGGCAGATAAAGGATAACATTGTCTGACCCCTTTTGAACATTTCAAATAACCCTTGCAGGATCCATTAACAAGGATGTGTATATGAGCCAAGTCAAAAAAAGTATGAATCATAATGATAAAAACAAAATTAAATCGAAAATCATGTAGAACTATAAAAATATAGTACCAGTCATTGGTATCAAAGTCCTTATGGATATCAAGATTAATGGAAGCATTACCTCCTATGTTCATTTTGTTCATGGTTTCGTGCATTCAGAAGCATGGAAAATGCAATGCTGAATAGATCTTCCTTTTATAAACCCAAATTGGTTCCAAGAAAACCAATTTGACATATAGAATAAATTATAATAGCATGAAGCTTAGAGATAATTTTATGAAGGGTGTTTATAAGAGTAATGGGCCCCAAAAGATGAATTTTAGAGGAATTGGCCACTTTGGGAATTAAGGGAATGAATTGAAAGTTAATACCGTGAGGGAGAAATCCATTAGTGAAAAGGATTTGACCATTTTACAAACATCCTCATGAAAAGTCTCCCAGTGAAGATGAAAAAATCCATTATTGAAACCACCAGGGCCTGTGGCACTGTTAGAGTTCATACTAAATATGGTGTCCTTGATTTCGGGATCTAGAGGAATTCTAAAGAGATAGTGGTTGTCTTCCTCAGTCCCCATGTTTGGGATAACATAAGGGAGAAGGTTCGTATTGATGGGATAACCATTAAATATATTTTCAAAATAAGAGACCATGTGATTAGAAATGGCCTCCTCTGAGTTTAAGAGGGTTTTATTATCCCTTAGAAATGAAATAGGTCGGGAGTCTTTTTTTATTCTTTTATGAGAATTATAAAACTTAGTATTACTATCACCATCTGAAATCCATTTTTCCTTAAATAATTTCATGAAAATGTTATCCACAAGAACAGGAAGCTTATTAAATTTCATAGAGATGTTGATTTCATCCTTAGTATTCAATAGGAAATCAGAGCAGGAGTTATTGTTTTGAATGTGGGTGAGCCCATTCTCAAGATCAATTAAATATTTTTCTATATGTTTAGATTTAGTACTAAACCATTAATTAAGAAAAATTTTATGTTTATTTAATTTAAAAATGTAGGAAAATGCATCTTTTTTATGGTTCATAGACTCCCAACAAGATTTTATAGAAATAGAATAATCCAAGTCAGATGACCATGCATTGTTGAATATGAAAGGGGGACTTGATTTTGGCTTTCTAGAAGTGGGACTGACTAAAATGTGATGATGGTCTGAATTGATTTTAGGTAAGGTAATACTGGATATGTTGTCCCAGTAATCTAGAGCCTTCCAGTTGGCGAGAGCTCTATCCAATTTTCTAGAAACTATCAAATTATAGTGCCAACGATACCAAGTATACATGGAACCAATGAGATTAATCAAAAAAGAGTTTCAATCCTAAATAGAATCTCTAAATTCCCTCGAATATATTAAATAGAAAAAGGGCCAATATTTTCTCTTGGATATAGAATTGCATTGAAATCTCCTAGAAAATTCCAAGAATAATGAATGATGATAGATAAATATAATAGTTATTCCCAAAGGGTTATACTATCCTTATATCTATTCCTAGCATAAATCATAGATCAAAAATTATGTTTATCATTATAATAAAAAACACAAGTGAAATTTTTTTCTGAAGAGTGGAAATTGTTAACATTCTATAAAGATTCATGGTAAAAAACCAGAGGGATTCATCAGCCAAACTTGTTTTACAATCTTCGAAAAATTTATAACCAAAAGATGAACGGTGTCTAAAACACATATAATAATTAATATTGGGTTCATCTAAAGAAAAAAGTTTTGGTTTATGAGTTAAAATAAAATGCTTAAGGGCAGTGAAAGTGTCAGGGCCTGCAATGCCCTGATAGTTCCAAAAAATGTAATGTAATAAAACCATTTTCTGGGGAAAGAGCCCCCATTTTCCCTCATAGGTCCCCCAAGCCCTTATTCCTGCCTGATATTCTAGGATTTTGAGAAGAAGGTTGATTGGAATTCATATCCTTATTGCTCATAGATGAAACAGAAGTTTTTTAGAAGCATAGGACATAGAAGGGGTCTGTTCCTAAGCCAAAGAGGTCACAATATTCTTAAGAGATATGTCCACAGGCTTTGAATTTGGGACATTAACTTCAAGATCTTCTTCTGAGTCCCCATTTGGGGGCCTTCCAATGGAAGTGGGCTGTTTGGGGTGGGTTGATGAGATGTTAACTTCCTATGTCTTATTATTAGGAGACAAATCCATAATTTGAGCACCACTTGATGTTTCCTTCAGGATAGCCAAGAATGATTTATAGAATTTACCTGATAAAGAAGGTGAGGTCATAACCTAGGATTTGGCCTGTTTTGGATTTAACAGAGGGCAAGTGGTAGTACTTGGGATCTCTATTGGAGTAATCGAGGAAGCCTCTACTCTGTGAAGAAGACCAGCATCACTCTTGTGATAGTCATCTGTAGCTTTGGGGGAGTCTTTCTCCTTAGATGGAGTTACACCAACACAGGTCTGGAAAACTCCAGTGGGTTCAACCACCGGCTCTTGAATAAAAGCCTGATCATAGTTTGCAACCTCATCTGAATCCATCCTAGGTTGCTGGCATGCATTCAGTACAAGCTGTTGAATATCCTCAATTATGCCATGATATGAATCCATGTTTTCCTCCTCCTTAACAAAATATGCCCAGGGATTCTTTGAGCTCTCACCCAGCAATATATATTTCTCAACCCATACCTCATTCCATTTATTAGGGAACTCCATAGGATCAGTAAGAGTAAACTTGTCTTTTATATTTCAGTAAACCTCTATCCATCCATCTTGATCTGGTAGGGACACGTGACTCTTAACTATTCGACATTGAAGCAATGAATGCCCAATGATTTTACAATACTCATAGTAAAAAGGCATGCACTCAAACTCTGTTCAAAAAGAAATATTATACTCATTCGTAGTGAAATGTATGACAGCCGGAATCATTTCCATGATATCGACCTCCACCATAACCCTTGCATATAAGCCAATATCAGTATTCATGGTTCTCGGATCTATCTTAAGTGTGGTCCCAATGCACGATGATATGTCATTATGAATTCATGGATTCCATAAACACCAACATAATCCAAGTAGCCTTACCCATATTTGTACCAAAGTGTTCTTCGGGTTGTGCAAGTTGAACATATTGTCCCATTCTGAGTTGCAAAGAACTCCTAGTTTGAGTTGCAAGTTTCCAGTCTTCCAAACCCGATCAAGAGCATCTTGCGATTTGAGTAACAAATAGAAGTAACCATTGCCGATTGGAATATGTTTCCAGTCAAAAAAACACCAAACGTACGCAATCCAATCCTTGAGGTCTTAATTTGACCATGAATTGTCACCTTTAATATAATAAATGCTACCCATGAGTGAAAACCTACAATGTCATGATTGTCGTAGGAGTGCATTTGGGTAGGATTCCATAGAAAATCACCCTTCTTCAATATTTTTACATAAAGGTACCATAGACGAGGTTGTTGTGAAAGTATCTGAGCCCTTCAGGGCATCCAAGAATAAAATCACCTTGTGTTTCTCAATCAAAGTAACATCTTCAAAATGATTCAAAAGAGATAGACCATCGAAAGAGTTTTCCCATTCGAGATCAAATCCATCCATGGAGAGGCAAGGTTGAAGAATCAGAGAAATCTTGAAATGCTAAGATTCAATACCCGAGAAGCCGCTGCCAGGATGAGAGCTCCGAGTTTTTCAACATTCCATGATTGAATTGTTCTACCTCTAGAAACCATGGTTTTATCATAAATACTACTTAAAAAGGATGTTGGTGAAAAACTATTGAGGTTGTTCGAATAGTATTTATCATAATTTTCCTAGAGTATTTTTTATTTCATGTTACACCCCCATAAAATATTCTTCAATTTGATAATATAGAAAGACCAATAGAAAAAATACATTGGTATGTTTTTATTTAATTTATGCAACATAAAACTAAATCTTCTTCCATAAAATTGGCTATAAAACCATTGTTCTATTGTACATTGGACTACTACATCATGGACCAATGTAATTTTTTTCCTTTATCACATTTAACATATGTTTTAAATGATGTATTTAAAGTATATATTTGATATCTATAAATAATTTTACTTATATGAATATTATGACACATATACCATCTTAGTTTTCTTTTTTTGGTGGATACGATAACATCACTTCTATGTATAGAAGACTAGGGCCTAAAAAGTTATGTCATTTCATTTTTACTTGCACATTTCATGAAAGGAAAAAAATTTACATAATATATTTAATATTTATGATATAATTAATGTATTGGTAACATATTTATCATTCGAAATAGGTAATTTATCATTTTCTTTCTTACCCTTCCACTGACTGGAAAATGACAAAATCTTTTTTGCGCACATGTGGACTACCACATTAATGAAGTGTTGTGATTATTTTTCCATCAGCACATTTAATTTATGATATATATATAGTGATAAATTAAATGGTATTTATTATATTACTAATTTTTTTTGATAAAATATTACTTACCAATTTCTATAAGGAATGTCGAAATTTGTAAACATTATTTATTCGTATATAATGATTATCAACTATATTATTTTCCTGTAGTTAGCTCTTAATAATACGATTTCATATATTTTTAAAGTATAAATAATTTATCTAATTTATAATTATATCCTTATTATTATTTAGAAGATATTTAAATAACTATTTTTTGTTCATGCTCTGTATAATTAAGCCATTTTGAAACCATGAACCAAACGTCCTCAGAACGACCAACATGGAAGGAAATGATAAGGTATTTAAATTTTTCATTAAAATATATAAAATCAATTATTTAATAATATGGTACTAAACATTGAATATTTACTTTATAAATAAAACAATATAAAAAGTTTTATTAAATAGGATTTAATGTACATACATGTAATGCTTGGACTCTAGGTAAGGGTTTATTATCTAACTATTATTTATATGAGACATAAATTATATTCGAAAAAAATTTATATTCATTGTTGTATATAAAACAACTTTTAAATTTTATAGGTTCAATACTTTATAAATTTGGTAATTTTATGTTTTAATTTTAATAATTTGATCTAAGTTGATTTGATATGGAAGATTCAAGGTGGTAAAAATATTTCATTACTGAATCTCATTTTTTTGGGGTTATAAATCATTAATTGACAATATTAGGATGTTATTTTGTGTGAATTGGTCTCTAAAATATTATATTATATATTTATATTTTTTTTATTGTGTATTTACATTTTTACACATAATATCTCTATTTCCTAATTCAAAATTTTGGGATATGATCTTCGTATAGATTATTTAACTCAAAATCTCATTCATTGGGAATTATATCAATTTTATTATCTTACATTCTTGTATGACGTGTATATACTTACCATTTGAAAATTTATTCATTTAATATCATTAAAATAATTATATTTAATTTTTTATATGAATTTCTTTCAGGGTACATATGATTGGATAGTTATCATAGTATAAATGGATTTATGATACAATCTCTTTTATTTTCATGATTATTTATGTTAAGAGTTTCATTAAATAAAATATTGTGCTCGTATTTTCATGAACCACATATATTTTATTCTTGTATGGTTATTAATGTGGTTTCCATGTCTCATTTTTATTTTATCCCATATTTATTTAGGAAACTTCATGAAATTATTTTCAAGTCATACTGATCATTTATCTTATTTTATATTATAAATCCTTCAATTCCATATATATTGTTTCATAAATATTTCAAAAAAATTCATATATAACTAATTTTTTCCCTTAATCAATTTTATTTGATGCTTATATGATTTTAAATATTTTTTAAATGTAATTTTTATAAATTTTATATATCGGTAACCGTTAACTATATCTATGTCAGAAGTATAATGTTTATGTTTCTATCATCGGATCTAGGAGTATAGGTCCAATGATATTATAGTTGGTATCCAAGTAAGGATTAGATATCTTTAGATATTATGATTCTTTCATGAGAGGGTACATTAAGAGATATAGATACCATAATGAATTTATTAGATTACCTTCGATCATTATTTTTGATTCTTATACATCCATTTTGAGGTTTTAACCAATGATATCATAAAGTGAATAATGATATTTTATTATATGTTTTATTGGATTGATGTATATGTAAAACGTTGTTTTAATGTAATGTATTAATTTAATGTTATTTGTTATACATTTTATGGAATTGAAAAAAATTTGGGTTTATATTATCATTGATATTAAGGTTACTAATGTATCATCTGATTTTTCATATAGATAACCATTTAATTGAAAATTGATTCAGTGGCTTAGTGGTTAATTATATTTTAGTATCAGAGCGCTGTTTGTTTTTTATTATAATATTAAAATATTATATATACATTGAGGTTAAATAAATATTTATTATTAAGGATATTGAGTGTATTTATGAAATATGGTTACTTATTTATAGATTTATATAGTTTGAACGAAGGGTATTACAATTAAATATTTTAGATTAATGTATTATTTCAAAATATGATAGTTTATTCATTTTGGGAATTATATTAAATCATTCTAAAAATTTCAGATTTAGGAAATTTCTAAAATGGGAAGAATATATTCTCATCATTTAATGATTATAATAACATTAAAATTTTATTTTATACTTTCTTGCATGAAAACATCATCTTGAATACTAGTCGTTTAGAAAAAAATATGGGATTGTGGTGGAAATTACATAGAGGCTGACATTAAACTCATTAAGAAGGTATATTTAATTATTTTATTAGTCTTAATAGAATGTAAATATTTTAAAATAAGATGAATATCTCAAAAAATTTAATGATATCATATTACATTCCTTTTCAATGAATGGATAGTCTTTTTCGCACCCCTTGGGTTTATAGATTTTTAGTTGTTGACCTTCTCATAGTTATTCAAATTAAAGGATCCATGCTCTCTATGAATATATGTAATCATTTGGAAATTAATCATTCCCTTATTGTCTCAATATACACTTCCTAAAAATATTTTCATAATTGGGAACCTAGTATGTGTTCTTCTAGATGACCTTCAAAAATTATTTTATCTATTCTCAATAGGTAGTGTTGTTAATAATTTTTATGATATTGGAGTTAATGAAATGTAATTTGAAATTTAAAACTTTTCAACTCTACTATAGTGATCAAATACTGAGGATGAAATTCTTTGAAGGGGTAGTACTTAACACACTGATATTTTAGAAAATAAAGCTATGGTCGATAAAACAGAAGACAGAAAACACTGAGGATAAATAATCAATGAAATATTATTTTATTACATTTGATTATAATAAAATTGATATTAAATTGGTTGGTATGACTATGTATTAACTAAATTAAAAAATATATATTTAAATTCCCAATTACATACGAATTTATTTAAAAATTATTATTAAATAATAAAAAATGTTTATTAATGACATTTTATACATAAAAAACACGTTTCCAATAAAATTTATTATTATTAATTTTTTTGAAAAAACATTATAATTAATTTCAAGAAATTTTATAAAATATATTTCTGTAATTTAAAATCACTTATGAAATAATCAAATAAAATTATCTTTTGGTGAAATATTTTTATTTTATAGAAAATATTGATCTTATTGTGTGTGGTGAAAAATAATGACATTCATAAAATAACCTTTTGATTTAAATAAATTATTTAACATATAATCCCAATTGTTTTTATAAAATTAATTAAAGTATCATATTTGTTATTTATATATTTTTAATCACCAAAATTACATTGGAATCATCTTTTTTTATTTTATTACATTGTTTTTGTTTATAAATGGGGTATTTTAAGAAAATTGCTATAATGTTGATAATGTTTATTCAATTTAAATAATGAATAAACCCCTGATTAAGAATTAATTAAATGAATTTTATTGAATAAATATCTATATATATTAATTTTAATGTATATAATAAATATTAATATTCATAGACATAGTTTAGAAGCATCTTTTATTTGATAATTAAACTTCTTGGAAAACTACATTTTCATCACTTCTATGGGATTAATTTTAAATTAAATTATTCCCAATTTAGGAATTTAATTTTGTAAAATTGATCTTATATTTTCATACAAAATAAATTATATAATAAAATATGTTAAAATTACTATTTTGCAAAATTAATAGTGAAAACTGTGAAAACCTTTAAACACTGTTATGGTTAAAATAGATTTATAAGGGACTAAAATAAATGGATATGGGTTAAAATGTCCAAATAAAGTGTATAAAATATATTTTATGGCCATATTAAAAACCTATATATCCCATATTTAAATAATGGTTCATTTATTATCCTTATAGAATGTGATAAATGTGAATATCAGTTTTTCTTTTTAAAAATTACAAGGATGAAACTCACATCACTTATAAAAGTCATCCACCTCTCTAATTATCATAAAATAAAATAAAAATAAATTTTTATTTTCCATTACCTACCCAAATATATTTCCAAATTCTTAACTAAAATCACAGAATAAATATATTTATAAGAAATACATCCTTTTAAGTCTTTTTTTGCGAACATATGGTGGCTTTATGAAGACGAGGTTTTGTTTTGTACCATGTGTTTTTATTTTATTTCTAATTTTACCAATTTCAAATATTCTTAAATTTTGATATTATAATACACTAGTATATATAGTATAATGATAATTATTTATTTTAACTATATAACCAAAATCTATATCCACTTATATCATATTTGATATTAAAAATTCGTTCATGTGTACGGCAGACTACTAGCTCATGGATAAATGTAACTTCTCTTTAATCAATAACTCTAAATGGTGTTTATAATTTTGTATCTAAAGTATAAATATGATATTTTTAAAATAATTATACTTATTCATTTTGTATATCATATATACCATATTACTTTCCATTTAATTTGGTACACCATAACAACACTTGTATGTGTGGGGATCGCCTACCTTGCAAAGAGTTATGATTTGTTTCTTAATAATTCTTTATATTAAAGGTGAAAAGTATAATTTTAATGAATATATCTCTTATTTTTGACATAATGATAATATTAATTACATATTTAAAATTATTAAGATGTAATAAGGAATTTTATTTCTCACCATTCAACTCACTAAAAAATCATAATATCCTTCATGCATATATGTGGACAACCTCTTCAATAGAGAAATCTCATTATTTTTCAATACCAAATAAAATGTATGATAAATATATCAATATTTGTGAAATAAATGGAATTTATAATAAATTTATCAATATATAAATATAAAATAATTATTACCTTTTTTCAAAATGATAATAAAAAATTAGAAATGTTACTCATGTATATATATGACCTACTATCTACATGAATGTAAAATAGATAAATTTTCATTATCATATTTCATAATTTTTTTCACATGTAAAATTACTTATAAAATTAGATGATATGAAAATATTATTATTCAATATATGTTTAAATAATTATCCATTTGAACACGAACAACCCACCGAACCCATTTTGAATCAATGAAACTAAAACTCTTAAAAAACATGATGTGAACATAACAAATTGATTATTCAAATATATATTTTAGATCAATAAATTAAATAATTTATGTATATGTTATTGAACATGGAATATTTTCTTATGAAACAAAATAATTTATAAACTTTTATTATACATTAGTTAAAGGACATGCATAGAATATCTGGACTCGAGGTACAGGTTAACCATATACCTTTTATTTCATGGAGACATCTTCAATATTCACCCACTGTTTATATTTTTTGATTTATATAATAAATATTTTTTAATTTCTATAATCAATCCTTTATAATTAATTGTATTTTTTGTTTTAATTTGAACTATTTCATCAAAGTGAATTATAAAATAATTTACAATGGGTTAAATGGATTCTTAATTCAATATCATTTCATTGAGATATAATGGTTTTTAATTTACATTTTTTTTACATGATTATGTGTGAATTGATCTATAACTTTTTTTATCATAAACATACAAAATCTGTATTGCCGTAAAATTTTATACTCATGATATCTATGTTGATTAATTCTCAATTCAATGACCTGATATTCAAAAGGGATATTCATCTCAAATTCTATCTATTTGGGACATATGTTGATATTATGAACTTAAATTATTTTATGAAGTGTTCATACGTAGACTATGACATTATATATAATTAATATCTTTATGTTATTATATTTTGTTATTGTTATTTTTTTATTTCTTTTTTTATGATTTAAATTTTAGCAATATGGAAATGTCTTTATGTTACAATCTCTTTTCATTTCTATATTTTTTTAATGGCTGGGGCCAAAGCCTCATTTATTATTAATTCAAAGCAAATACCACTTTTTAACTGGGTAGAGGGAGACCCATAACATAGCCCGAAGGCCGAGTGGGCATTTAGACCATTACATGGCTCGTAGCACCAAATTTTTGGCCCAAAGCATATTCTGTGCATAGTAATAATACAGTACCCGCTGCTACAGTACCACACAATACCCAGCCACCACTACGGTACCCTTCCACTGCTATAGTGACCTGCCACTACTATAATGCCCACCATTTCTCTAGTCTCTCCACTGCAACAGTACTGTTATAGTACCACTATAGCACCTGCGCCCAATTGGATTTGAACCCCAATTTTTCGTACATGATTATGGGGTTATTACCTCTAAGTCAAAACCCAACTACACTCTTTTCTATATAGTTTATGTTCAATGATCAATTAAAGGAAATCATGTGCTCTTATTTTCCTAAACAACATATCATTTATTCTCTAAAATGTTTTAATGTTTTAAAATTTTTTAATATCATTTGTATACATTAATTATATATTAAAAATAAATAAAAATTTTATTACATGATACTGATATTATATCAACAATTAGATCAGGAATCATAATATTTCATATCAATGTTATCTTAATTATTTCTTTGAAAATTATCTTTTCTAAAAAAAAATATTTTCCTACATTTGTTTTACAATATAATTAACCTATTTAGAATGGTTTTATAAATTATATTTCATTATATTTTTTAAATGGTTAAATTTGACCCACTTAACAACATGTTGGAAAATAATGTTTATTTTTAACATTTATAACATAAAAGGAATTTCACATAGTCATGGAATTTCAATTTTTTAATAATTCCTTTTTATGATTCAATTTTTTTTTTCAATGAATATTATTTCATTATCATTTTAAATTTTTTAATATTTAAAATATGTTTTTTTCAAAATAGAAAGGGTGTTTTTCTAAGGAAATGTTCCTTGTGATATTTCAAAATCATTTTCCTTTAATGATGACATCCTATTGATGTCTCACAAAGTGAAATGGTTAGTTCACAAAAAATGATTTTTAGTAATATTTATATTAATCAATTTAATCTTTCTAAGATATTACTTAAGCCACACAAGTGTTATTTTTTTTAATAAAATACTCTTTCATTCTCTAGAAGGATTGTGATTGTTTCAATGATATTATAGTGGGATGGTTTTTTACCACATGTTTTAATAAAGAAATGAAAAGAATAATGGTTGATTTATGTGATTTATGATGTAATGTAAACATACATGTTTTATTATTAGAATATTGTTCTTGGGAATTGTTTATAATGATATGTGGTTCTGTTAGAAACCAATGAAGGTTAATTAAATTATTAAGAATGAATTGGTGGTTTCATAATAAACCAATCATGGGTGGTTCATTGATAAACCATGGATAGATTCATCAATGATATCCATCCAACGGATTAGGTTCTATAGAAACAGAAGTCAACCACATTCTTTATTACATTTGGAAAAGTGATATGAGGAATATTTTCCAAGACCCCAACACATTTTATAACAACTTTCTATAGGAATTAAATGTATCAATTGATAAATATTATAAAAAGGATTATGAATATATATTTTTAGGAATATTTTCTTTACTAAATTATTGTTCCATGAAACATATTTATTGATCATGGTTCGATGGGTACTTGTTCTTCTATGTAATTATCATGAAATTTTATTATGACATTGCACCCTTATTTTTACCTTATTATCACTAATTATAATCCTTTCTAATGATTATGATTGGCCTTTGTGATAATTTGACGTCACACATCTTATGTTTCCTTTTCCCCAGGAAATTTAGAAAGATATTAAATTAATTATTCCTTTACAGGTTCTATAGGGATAATGTTGATAACCTAATATGTAATATGAAAAGGTGTGTGTTATGGGAAATATAATCCCATGATATCATGGGTATTGTTTTTGAATTATATTTTCCTAATACTCTAACACTATAAATATAAATATTATATGGGTATGTATGTGATATAATATTTTCTTTTTTTGTTTTATATTTTTTATTATGAAAATTTTATCACATTCCTCAGAATAAAAGACATAAATGAAATGTAGATTTTTTACCACCAAATATAGGAGTGTGGGTATGGATTTTTTCAAATAAACATATTGGAATTTTGAACAATAAGTGTTATGGGTGAAAATTATCTATAGTAATGTACAATAAAATTTTGATGAATATTAATGATCTTTTGAGAAATATTAATGAAAATTACAAGGATAATTTCATTTCATAAAAGATAAAACATACATAGTGGACATTATTTACCTAAAAACTAAGGGGTTCAATTAGTTTTTCTATATGATGGTAAACCATTTTTTCCGTATTAATAATAATTTAATTTTATTGACATTGATGATTTAGTATTTCTAGATGATATTTATTTAGATTTATGAAGAGATACTATACATAAAGAGAAGTGTGATTCCATGTGTTTCTATTTTTGATACAAATTTTTCATAAATAATATTTTATTAGTTAACATTATTAATTTTTGAATTTAATTTCTAAAATTTTTGAAATATTTTTTGACCATTTAATTTATGTGTAAATAGTGTTTTAAATAAATTTTAAATAAATAGATAAAAAAGATTTAAATATGTCATAAAATTAAAAAAGTTTTTTTCAAAAAAAATTTATAAGTGGTATATCTCTAATGTGATGGACTACATAAGGGGTATATTAGAGTCCACTAACACTATTGTACCTTATTAAGGATAATGGATGATCCATCATGGATCATATTAGAGAGATTGTCTATTTTGAAAATCAATTTGGGCTATGGTGTACACTAAGAACTATTAATTTTAAGCAAAAAAACTAAACATCACTTGGCACACATTTGACTATCCATGGAAATGAAGTTTCTACAATCATCACATTATCGTCCACTCAAACTTGGTGATGCAACCACTAGTGAACACTATTTTAATAAAATTATTACCCACTATTAGGTTAACCCCTCTTATTTTTTCCCTCTTTAATTGGGTGAGTTTTACTATTATTGATAATGTAGAACATTAGATGAGAAAAATTACTTAATTTTTGGAGATGTGAACTTTGTTAGTTTATGGGGTCTAAGTATAAATTAGTGAATGTTTTGGCATGTCTCTCCCTGATTTTGGAAAATTCTCAAGGTTTTTGTAGTTTTTGGGGATGAATTTTAAATTTGGTGACTTTTTTTGGAAAGATTACATATGTGAATATGGGTTACATGACAAGTATGTGTTCTTAATATATATGTCATGAATTTTTTACATTGTGTGAAAGGATTACATTTTTTCTAACTCTTACAATATATGTAATAATGATATATTGGTTTTATTAAAAAGGTGATTGTTTTTTTCTGAATAATTGATCATCAGGGATTATAGGATGTGTAAAGGAGTAACATGTTGTGTAACAATATGGAGGTTAAAATTGAGGGTTCTTCTTGGGTGAAATTTTATTTCATTCCCCCATATCTCTATTATATCTCAACCCAAAACCCATATTTAGTGATTTTTGGTGTCTCTATTCAATATGTACTAATCAGTCTAGGGATGGATCATTATGGATGTCAGTCTATGTATATTTGGGTATGATAGCCTTTATTATTATGATTTTATTTTATTTAATTTACTATAATACACAATGTTTTTTTGAAATATTTTATTGAGTTAATTTAGTCTTTTTTTATATTTATCATTTCACAGAATAGTGAATATCACTTGTGTTTTATGAAAGAACATTGTTATTATTTCCCTGTATGCTAATCCATATTAATAATTTATTATACGATCCCCAATGATGTTATTTTTCAACATGAAACAACAACATGTATTTCTCTATACACAACACTAACATGGCTCGCACTACACGCAATGCAGACTTGTTGTTAATTACTTGAAACACTATGTTTCTATGAAATATCATTTTATTGTTATAATTAATTTAAAAATATAATTATTAATAGAATTTAAATTTAGTATTATTAGTAGTAATAACTACATTCCAAATATTATTTATTGTGGTTGTAATGAAAATAATAATTTTTTGGAATGCCTTTAATTGATTAGAAATATTATTTTCTCAAAAGAACTACTTTTGTATGCCCTTATTTGAACAATAATAAAATTAATTTTTATAAAATTTTATAAATTAATATTGAAAAAATGAATATCATCTTTTAATTTAGATTTTTTTAAATTATCTTATTCTTATATTTCTGTATTTTTCGTAGAAACATAATTTTTTAGATGAATACTCCCACCTTCTATTTTGTCTAATTTATTTTTATAGTTAAATTATATTTTAAGTTGTATTTAATTTCAATTTATATAACTTATAAATATATTAACAAAATTTTTGTGAGTGTAATCATTTTTATATAATTTAGATATAAAATATTAGTGACCTTTTGAACATTCCAACTTTAAAAACCCTCTTTCTCATCACATTTTTAGATTAAAATGTAATGTAAATTTTCCACTTTGAGGATTTGAATTTTTTAAAATGGACATAAACATTTATAATCACTATTATTTATGTACTATAATAATATAAACTAATTTTATGACAAAAAATATTATTGAATTTGATTAATTTTCATTATAGTGAATTTGGTAGAAGTAAGCTTGGCAGGGAATAAAACATAAACATAAAGGACCAAATAACCTACCCATATTTCCAATAAAGGTTTTATAACCATATTGTATCAAAAAAATTACACTATTGTTTATTTTATGTCTTTTATTTGGTAAAAATGTGGGAACACCAAACTTGTTTTCCAAAATGCCAATTGTGTCCCGCTCGTTCCTTATAAAAGGCATCCCCCTCTCTCTATTTTTCACACCACGCAAACCAATTAGGATATCCAATATTAAAAAAATACACTTAAAAAAATTTCAACCATAATCATATAATCCTACTTTTGGTCCTAAATCCAACCACATAAACCCTTTGGAGCGAACTAAAACAGTTACTCAAAGAAGAGGTAACATCCTTCCTCAAGCTCCTTTCCTTTATTTCTTTCTCCACCACCACAGTTTTTCATAATATTTTATCAAATAATTAAAAAAATATCATCAAAACAAATTTTTTTGTTATTATATGGTTTATAACTTCACATAAACAAATATCCATCTAATGGGTAACGAACTTTCAGTTCTTATGTACGACGAACTACATCCTCACAAATCGATGTTTTTTTAACATAACCACTAATAATGGTTGGGAATGAAGATGAAATATATATTTTAGTTTTTTATATATTATATTTATGGTTTATTTATACTAATTTGTTTATTATAAAAATCCTACATTCATGATTTCTATTTTATGTATGTATAATAAATTCATTTGGGGAAGTGTGCACCACCACCTTCTCCAAGCGATGTGATTCATTCACACAATACAAGAAATATATTAATGATGGGTTTTGTGAAATTATATGATATAATTTTGATAATAGTTATACTATAATTATATTATATATATATATATATAAACATTAAATTCTTTCTCAAAATATTAAAAATAAAAATGGAAACAATGTTAATGCATACGTACGACCGACCGTCTCTGTGAATATTGTATTCCATTTTATATTACAATATAAAATAAATTATTATAAATACATATATAATGAAAATATATTAAATTTATAACATGGTATACATTATTTTTGTAAGGATATATCTATGAATATAGAAAATAATAAATTCAAGAAAAAAGTGAAAATCAAAGTTGATATTTCCTGAAGTAAGAACATAACATGGAATCATTAACAAGTTGGTAATACAACATCATAATCAAAAAAATATGTTACTATACATATTATTAATTCTATTTAAAATATTTATATTAAAAATATATTTATTATAAATTAGTATTTTATTATTACAAAATGATTTAAGACATAAAATACTGGAAATTATTCTTATTTTTTATTTCCATGTGATACATGTCTTTTTCAGAACTTAAATAATTTGTGTGGTGTGTATAATTATAATGTATGTGTTAAATAATTATTATTAATATATTTATATAAATTTACATAT
The DNA here is from genome assembly GCA_963277665.1 of Viscum album. Taxonomy (NCBI): domain Eukaryota; kingdom Viridiplantae; phylum Streptophyta; class Magnoliopsida; order Santalales; family Viscaceae; genus Viscum; species Viscum album. The sequence continues at coordinate 653,541,500 of OY728119.1, forward strand.
CTATTTTATGATCTTAAATTAATGGGGTTTAAGATTCAAAATTTACCTAATCTATAAATTATTTTTGTCTCAATTTTCCTTCTTTGAGACACATGCCATTTTATATTGCAATATTGTTTCATGACATATATATAATTCCAATTAAATTTAATATAAAAATATCCTTCTTTTAATGATTTTATAGGATTCCTGTAATTTTCATATTTCCAATTTTTTTGTGATTCAAGGATACTAAATTGGCAACTATTTACAACCTCAATCTCACCATTTATCAAGATTTTTTATGATTATGATCACATTGGTAAACTATTATGATCTTCATCTCAAAAAATGTCATGTGATTTATTATAATATATATATTAACGTTATATTCAAGTAATATTACCATTTTTTTCTCACATTGGTACATAATATTAAAAAGAAAGTGTTTTTAAGAATGTCTGACTTTACCTCTCTTTTCGGATAGAAATCTATGTTCCCTCAAAAACATGTTTTCAAAAATTTTATCAAATATGTTTTCATATTATCATATTATATATAAAATAAAAGTTTATACATGTTTTACCTTTAAAGTAGTATTATTTTTATTGAGATTATTCTTCTTAATGTTTTCCGGTTGAGGCACTTTTCTAAACATCTGACGATGTAGAACAAAAGTTCAGCATGTATGTATATTCCTGTCATCATAAAAATCACTACCATGAATATTATTTTATAGGATCATTATTTTTATTTTTTTATAAATATTTATCCTAATATTATACAAATTAACATTTTAAAATCATTTTTCAATGCGAACGGTTTTTGATGTTTTTTAAGATTAATTTTTAAATATTCAAGGAAAATGGTTTTCAAGATGTCCTATTATTTGTTTATATGTTTTCAAGGAAAAAGGTTTTCAAACATATTTCAAGAATTCATAATATGGTTTCAAATTATTTCCCAATAAAATAGTTTTCAAAATGATTTAGCTTTTAAAAAAAATTCAAATATGATATATTATTTTCCTCAATAATTGTTTTTAAAAGAGATCATAAAATTATTTTTTGTCATATATGACATATATTTATGCTACTCAATCCTTTATAGGAAATGATCCAAAGGATCCATACATATTCATTATCATAATTATTTATGTTCTTATGTCACAATGTTAATGAAAAATAATTTATCCTTCAAAGGTTTTATATTTATGAATCTTGTTCCTCGTCCATGGCTAATATTTTATGAAACATGTTTCTCTTCAATGGGTAATACCATGATAAATGATTATGAAACATTATTATATTCACATGATAATCTTGGATGAAATTATTATGAAGACTATATATTTTCTATTTGTTAAGATATGATGAAATGTTATTGATACACATTTCATATCATGGGTTATGATATGATTATTTATGATCTTATGGAACTTGTATGTATGGTTTAATTATGTAATATCATTCTAATGAATTGGTTAAATATTTTTAACTCATGATATATACTAATATGATCTTGGGAGGGAACCTTGACTATTAAGATATCCTTGGGAGTGAACCCTAACTACCACTATGTTTTGGGGAGTGAACTCATACTGCTATGTTGGAAATGCGAGTAAACCATGACTACAAAGATGGAATGGTGAGTGAAAAAATACTACCAAGATGGACATGGGAGTGAAACATGACTACACAAATGGTATGGTTAGTTAACATGTCCCAGTAATATGGCATTTGATGTGATTTCTAGACTATTATCGAAATAATTTAAATAATTATGTGTTTATCAAAAGTTCATGTTTCATTTGGATATTATGCTTTCATGTATTGTGCTATTAACATCATTATGATTCATTTTTTATGAACTACCAATATTTATGATTTGATTTATATTTATAGGCATTGATATGTAGAGTATGGTCTTATATTTTAATGAACATGTTCTCATACCCTTATACTCATGTTTATTCTTACATATATCCATTTTTTCTATAATGAGAATCTGAGCTCACCCATTTTCATGCTTCCTTCCAAAGGTTATGAAGATATGTCATAAGTATAATATTTCTAATATGGTTAATAGTATTGGATAACCTAGTTGAAGTTAATGTAGCTCACTCATGTACTAGTCTTTACGTTTCCATGTTCCCAATGGAACTAAAATAACAAGGTGTTTAGGCATATGTTTTTATAATGTAATAGGTATTTTAAAAAAGAGATTTTATGTTAATGTATAAAATGGGAGGGTCTCTATAGTTTAAATAAAATAAAAGGCTTACTCATCATTCAAAACTATAGTGATAAAAAATTAGTAATATCTCTATGAATATTTGTAATGATATTTCATGTGATGTCTCTAAGTATAAGGAATATTATAGTAAAATATTCTTAATTCATGGTAAATTAAATAGCTAGTGGTTTCCCAGATAAACTTCCCTTTTTGGAAACTACATGTTGATGTTGATCTGACACTGATGAAGCTATGAATAATGACTCCAACAAGGTGTGTTGGGAATTACTAAGTGTAACCTGGTATATAATAATATGCCTTTATGTATACATGGTTTGACACTATCAAGGGATTTCCTTTGGGAACTCAGAAGATCTTTTCATAACATCATGACATATTTAAATATAAATTCTTTATGAATAACTTATGATAAACCTATTGTGTCATAGATTAAAGAATATTTCAAAATTTCGACATCAAAAAAGTTATTTTTCATGATTATACTTTACATCACTATGAAAACTATTTATTACTCAATGATTTTTGGTTCAAATCAATTGTTAAACCAAAAGGTTTTGGATTAACAGTGAATGTGATAGAAAATGTTCTGATGAGTAGTCAAATGCGACGATCATTGGAGTGAAGGATGTTTTAATCATTCCTAATCAGCTGTCATGGAACATGAATAACAATTTATACCTTAAACAACTCTAAAACTCACTAAAGAAGAGATAGAAATTGCTCACTGAGTGTTCAAATGATAGAGACCATTAAGGAATGAATATTAAATTTCCAACATTTAATGAATATGGGAATATACACCCAAGTTAATTTATCATAGGAAAATGAATATGTTTTGAATATGGAAAACAATGTCCCAATCCATGAAAATTCAAAGGGAAAACGAAAAATTTAGTTAATAAAGTGGAGGGGAATGTTGGCCTCCCATATGTATTATCAACTCATGAATGCCTAAAATGTAAAAATAATGGTCATTATGGAAATTTATGTCCTATATGGATGGCCCATGAATAAAATCAACAAGTTGGTATCCGCAATGGTTTTGGATGGTGATGATTAAGAGAATCTAAATGAAATATGAATTTTATGATCTTTTCTGGTATTATTGTGGATAAGCATGATTAAATTGAGTTTGATAAATGTTATTACATGATTCATATGTCATATTCTATGAAATATGTATTAAATAATAAGTTGATAAATCCTTAGTAATGTTTTAAGAGTAAATTTGGATGACTAAAGTGTATATGTTTTAAAATTCCATGATTATATTATATAAATCAAGAAATATATACATATTTTTTGTATAATATTTTTAGTCAGTATTTAAAAGGATATATTTAATGGCTATAGTGAGGTATAAATGTGATTTCATGGAAATGTGGTCTTTTGATTATGGGGATAAAATCCTTAATTTAATCATAATGTTAAGATAATTTGGTTTGGATACAGATATGTTAAATTTGAATAAGTAAATTTGGTGTTAGATATTTGATCAGAAATAATAATTGATTTTGTTGATAAAGTAGTTTATATTATCTTTTATTAAGTTTAAACCTTATTGGATTTAATGAAAATATAATAAAAGATTTATAATGATGAAGAATTCAGTTTTTAAATGGATTTATTATAATTATTATTTCACTAGAATATATTTTTAGTGAATTCACGTGTTTGGAATGTGACAATGAAGAGAGAAATTATATTATATGGGGATCAATGTTTAGATGATTCAGTTCCCTTCATCCTAAATGTTTGTATTTTTATCTTTTAGAAGTTCTATAGGGTTACCAATTTAATGATTGATTAATTTAAACATCAAATGATTCTTATGAGATTAAATTATTATCTTACCCTATTTGGGTTTATTTATATTGGGAATAATGATCTAGAAACCTTCTGTTTATGGTATCTGAAGAGATATTGGATGAATTACCATGGATATCATGATCTATTATTTCTTTATGAATGAAAAATTCACCTTCTTTTATTGAGAAATTTGTGAAGTTGAAACTAGACAAGACATGACCATAGAGTGAGAAATTACATATAAAAGGGAATAAAAACATGTATGGTTAAAATATCGTAAAAATTATTCAACTCTAGGGAATAAATCTTAAAACTGAAAATGTTATCCTAGTACCTTATTTTCTGATGATTTAAATAACACCATAGACCCCAAAAGATTTATTGATTTTTTATTTTTGACTTTTTCCCATCCATTTTCTCTATCACTCTCCTTAAAACATGATATTTTTATTTCTCTTTCCTGTCTATTTTTCACATCCCACCTATGTTCTCCTCTTTGGAAACCAAGTTACATGTTACATTGGCTAACCACTATGTTTCCATCGTTTTAAAGATATTATTAATATTCATTTTCACAATCTCAATTTCTGTGAATGGGAATATCAAGTATAAAACACTTGATAATCTAGAATAATATAGATGGATAAACTCTTTTTAAAATTGGTATACTGAAAAACACTGGGATTTTTGTGAAACGGTTTTTTTGAATTAATGTATTCCTTTTTTGATATTTTTTATTTCCCACAACACAGAATAGAGATCGTGTAATATGATTGCATGAAGTTATTCATACCTTCTACACTACACCGTATTAAATTTTCATTATATTATGACACAAGATAATTTTTTACTACATGAAACAACTATATGGATTTCACTACATATAACAACAACTTTGATTATACTACATGAAACATTGACTTTTTGTGCGTTACGCACATCACTGAGTTCCTAAAAAATGTCATTTTATTGTTAAAATTATCTCAAAAGGATAATTATAACATTTCCATTAAATTTATTAATATTAATGGTAATAAATAATTTTATAATATTATTTATAATTGTGATAATGAAAACATAATTTTTGGTAACATCTTTAAAGTTTTACAAATACTATTTTATCAAAAGAACTTATTTTATTCCCTTATATAGACAAAAATAAAATTAACATAACAGAATTATATAAATTTTATTTGATAAAATAAATATCATATTTTATTTCAAAATGTAAAAATTATTATACTGTGAATCTTTGGAATTTTTCTAAGAAACTACTTTTTTGATGAGTTGTGAAAAATACTGAATATTTACTCAAAACTACTTTTTTCATCCAATTTTTATATGTAGTAATATTATATATATTATGTTGAATTTAATGTGGTGTTATATTAGAAATATATATACTAGTCCTATTAATTTTATTGGAATCTTTTTATATCTATTTTTTATATAAAAAATTAATGGTCATTTGAACATTTTCACCATAAAAACCCCTCTTTCACGCCACATCTGTGAGATTAACATTAAAATTTATTTTTCTAAATCATTAAATTTAACTTCCAAAAATTTAAATACAGTGCTTTAATAGGTTTTATATTTATATTCTAATAATATCTACTTAATTTGTTTCCAAAATGATTAGTGCAAGTGATAAATACTGATTGCAACGACTGTTGTAAATTAATGCTTAACCAGGGAATAAATAATAAACATAATAATGACCTATAAACCTGTAAAAAACATTAAATAGATATATTTCTTCCATAAAACATATTTTATTTAGTTGGGTTGGTTTTTGATGACTTTTGGTTGGAACAAATGTTGGAACACCTAACTTGTTTTAAAAAATGCCAATTGTGTCCCCTCCCTTCCCTATAAAACGTTGCCACCTCTCCCCCATAATCACACATATAAAAAAACATAGGTATGTGAATTATATAAAACATTAACACCCAAACACCCATACCTTCATCAATTAGTCCTCCCTTAGTGAACAAATCCTCCCAAAGAATCCCTTTAGGGCAAGCTAAAAGGATTTACTCAAAGAAGAGGTAACATCCTTCTTCAAGATCATTTCCATTATTTTCATTCTCTACCACCACAATTTTTCTTATTACATTATAAAATAATAATAAAATTATCCTTAATATACTAATATGTTCTTATTAAATTTTTTGTACCATAACATGCACACACATCCATCAAATGGGTAACGAACATACCATTCTTGTATATAGTGAACTACCACCTCACATAATGATCTTATTCGTTTTACATTTACCAACTCTCATGACTGATAATTATTATGGAAATTATTTTTTTATATGATATATATTATATTTATGATATTTATTATTTATTTACACTTTTGTACTTATTATATAAATCCTACCTTTATGCTTTCCATTTTTTGTAATTATTATAATTTCATTTGTGGAAGTGTCTTCTATAATCTCCTCAAAGTGATGTGATTTGCTCAAACATTACCTAGAACATACTAAGTATGGTTTCAGAGAAAACATATGATATATATGAAATCATAATGAAACTATAATGATATTATATATATAAGTAATTATCATTATTTCTTTGAATATTACATGTAAAAACAGAAACAACGTTCTTACGTAAGTACGACCAACCGTCCCCATGAATGTTGTATTCCAATTCATATTTATATATATTATAAATTTTTTTGAATACAAATATAATGAATTTAAATTATATTTTTATCATTTTTTACAATCTAGAAAGCATTATATAAGTATGAGGACCAAAATAATAATAATGTAAAACAAAAGTATAAAAGAAACTGGATATTACCAGAAGAAAAACCTTAAGATAGAATCGTTAATAAGTGGGTAATATAAAGGCCAAATAATACCATATATTGTTATTGACACTCCATTCTGTCAAAGAGTATTAAAATTTCAAAGGGAAATACCTTATAATGGAAAGCGGAAAATACATGAAGAAAATCATTATTTGAAAAATGATTGAGTTTTGGGTTGCCTTAGTCAGACCAAAAGGGCATCAACAAGAGGCCTACTTGTGAGCCACAATCTTTTATGTAGCCTACTTGCGCGCCCTAACTCCTTTCACCCAGAGTCTATTATTTTCATATAAATAGACTCTTGGGGTCTTCATTTGCACGGACGAATTTCCCTAAAGCCCAATTACTGCTCTAATCACAATAGTACTTCTCCCCAGTCGTCTGAAATTTTCAGGGTAGTTCTCCAACACATTTACTGGAGGATTTGAAAGAGGATAATTGGACATAAGTACTTTTGGTGTTTCAAAACCATATCAATTGCACACCAAAAGCACCCAACCTCCCTAAATCATAAATACTTGTGGACCACCTATTCCTTTTATAAGAACTTGATCACCCATCATCTGGGATCACATATGAATACTCCTAATGGCATGAGCCAGTCCTCACCCAAGTATTATCATATAGGTTTTTCATTACATAAGTGAATATATAGTCTCTCAAGACTACATGCTGGCACATACATGCGTTCCCTTACCTACTTCGGAGCACCTCTTCGATTCATATAGTCTCTTCAGTCGAGTAGCCCTCAAGCCATATTCAATGCCACCCATTTCAAGGCATCTTCTTCATTGGCTCCCTTGTTTGAAATGGATTTTGTTGAGACATACAACAAAACCTCCAGACTAATCATACTATTTTGAAAGTAACATGAGCGTGTCTCTAATTTGGTTTGTATTTCCATAGTGAGAGATTTTCCACATTTTTTTTAATGGGGTTATGATTAATGGAATATCTATGGGATTGTATATCCACAGTCACATGGACATTTCTCCCTGGAAAAGTGTTGTGAAGTTTCCAGTTTTGAGAATAAGGGTTTGGCTGATGACCTCTCCTTTCTCAAAGAGCTGAACATCAATATTTTTGGAAGGGAAGTTATGGTTCACACATAATTTTCATTCTTTTGAACAAAGTACAAGTCTTTGTCCCCTACATGGATCAATTTTATGGAAACCATCTTGGTGTAATCCCCTAAACATCATCCCTTCTCCATTTCATTTGAACCCTTGTCCATCCCTCTTCCTGAATCGCATCGACCTCATCCATCCTGGCCATTTTTGGCTCTCCCTCTAACAACAGAGGAGTGAAAGTGTTTGTAATTGTTTAATCTTTAACATCCTCTTGTTTCTCACACCGAGCATGATTCACATGGGATTAGAGATTCTTGACGATTGCAACATTTTCACAAACACCCACGGTGAAGGAACTATGAGATATTTGATTCCTATTCAAACTAGGATATGTAGGAATCCCTTTCAAGGCTCGGGCTCACTAATGGAACTATGAGAACACAGATTCCTGTTCAAACCGGGATACGTAGGTACCAATTTTAGGGCTCGAGATATCTGGATATCCTATTCGGTAATCTAACCCTAATTCTCTTAATCTAGGAATCCTCCTTAGGAATAAGCCACAAATTAAACCCTAAAGTCATCAAGGAATCCTTTTCAACCAGTAATCCCAATATCATTACTCTCAAAGGAATATACTCTCTTATAGGACTCATCGAAATACGTGGGGTTTTTTACCATATACATGGGATATGTAGGAAGCCTCCTTGAGGTTCAAACCCAACATTTTAAAGCCAACCATGTTCTACTTGGGACATATTCCCAACATGGTCTAATCTAACATGGAAACCCATATCCTTTCCATGTTCACTGGGTTGTTTCGGCATAAGTCCCACACCAAACATGGACTAAGAACCTTTCTCGTAGATGTCCATACCACATGACATTAAACTGTATATCTAGGTCCTAATCACATGACCTTAAAAGGTATGATGTGTCCCATTAAGAATCCCCAAACAATGAGAGTTCTGATTCCTTTCACAATGATATATAGGTAAATGATTTCATGGGTTCATTCCCAATATCAAAAAAACCTTCATCTCCTTGGATGAAAATATATTCCAGAGTTCCCTACTGAGTGGCTTAAAAATAGGTATTGTCTTAAAGATGATTAAAATAATATCTAAATATTATATGAGAGGATACCATTGATGGTGGATATCAAATACATACAAATATATAAATTAAATAAGAACCATTAATATATACTGATGGTTCTAAATTTTACATATGTTTATAAGTGACTCAAAATTACAAAGTGATATTATGTTGTTCTTGTTTAATTAATGAGGATTCATGAAAACAAAATAAATTTACAAAGAGACTCCCGAAGGAGACAATAATCCCCCCCAAAAGGGTGGGATGAGTCTGAACTCCCATCCTATCGACCAATGAACATTCATAAGTATCGTAACGATCAAACATAATGAACACATGCCTTTGGAAAGTAGGTCCCTTTTGGATAATGAATTATAGGAAGTTTCTAGTTCCTTGAACAAATCCAATGGAAACCGCATGGAAGTTGTGTTTCATAAAAATTGAATACACATTTCAAGGAACTAAAAAACAAAAATGGTGAACCTGATGTGAATCCTTAACCAATTTAATAATGTTACCCACCTTTTAGGTGCATATAAATTTATAATGGAAGGCCAGAAAAAGGAATCAATCATGCATGTATCCATCTAAAATATATTTCATTAATGGAATTTTTTGTGGTTTTATGTTTTTTCTCAAAACTACCTTTAGTCCAAAATATATTTCATCAAGAAGGAATCTTTGAACATCCCAACCAACACTCAAGATATATCATCATCTATGGGAAGGACATCATCACCCACCCCACATCTTCAACATTGGGTCACCAACATTTTGGAAAAGGAGTATCGTCATTACGGTAAAATAATGACTTTGGAGGCTTCCCAATAGGCCCTCTAAGTCAATAATAACCCTCAATATTCTAGCCAACGACAACCAATGATCATGAACCAGACAGTTCCAACCATAATTTTCAATAGTTTGTGGTCCTTATCCCAAGAATGAAACAACCATTCCCTCCCATTCTACAGGGAGGTTTATTAAGTGGTCACTTGGGGAATCAATTCAATAATACAATGATAGTTCCTAAGGATTCCCACCAATAATCACTGCCAGCAGATTTGCGATGTACTGAACCATCAACATGATGGGGGTGTGGCCTCTGGACATTCGTCACAGGTCTATTAGACCCATGAACACAAGGAGAATCACTGGGGACAATGCCCTCCCAATAGGGAGCAGATTCTTATATTTGTACAATCTTGAGAAGTCAATCAAACCTAACTTTATGGAGAACAACGAGTGAGCTAAAACACCCAATAATCCTAATATTGCAGTACCGTAGACTTTTCTAGCACTAACCCACCAATAAAACCTAATAAATCTGGTGGAGTATTGTGAATAGGCACATTCACATGATTACAATCTGAAATTATACTTATAGTCTCGTCTGCCAGTATTGAAGGATGTCTGTCAAACATATTTGACGGGAAACAGATAGCAGGAACACACACCTAGCAACATTCATCATGTCTACCAACAATATCATTTGGTAGCACCCAGAGAAATCAGTCGGAAATCTCTGATTAGAAATCTTGGGTATACTTAACTCTCTACCCCCATGAGTAATGTCAATACCCATTGATAGGAAATGGAGGATATGAGTAGGGAAAAACACCTAATCAAGATACGGAATAGATTTATATTCTAATTCTATCTGCTGAAGTCACCAAACACATCATATCAATTGTTAAAGGGTAGACGCAAATTCTTGCCCATATTCTGTAAGTATACCAAGATATTATAACAACTACATCGGTAGTAACAGGGGAACACACCAATAAATTTGTCCCCACATATGGGATGAAACATCTAAATTCTATCCTATAGTATGTACACACCTCTGTTTGAGTCCAGTAGGGTCATGGGAATACTCCCCCATATCATACGGACAACATGATAGGGAGCATACATCCTTTCCAATTAGAGGTAATCAGACTGTTATGATGGCTGCTCCATGGAAGGCACATACACCTACCCATGATAACTACCTCTTCCATCAAGTGTCCCAACTAAGTGTTAGAGATCATCCAATAATAAGTCTCATCAAGCATGGTTAGAAAATTAAGATTGAAAATGCAATTTTGCTCCTTTTAATGTTGGAATTCTTGAAGCCCTCAGACATTTATCTTTTTCAGATCAAGATATTATCCTCTCATTTCCAAATTATGGGAGTGGTAACAGTAATTAGGAATTTCCACAACAAAAACATCATAATAAAGGATTTCTTCAGGATCATTCATTCAATCCAGAGATCCCATATCTAGATGAGATCCATGGAAACCAATTGTGTGGACATAAGACTAGGAGAAAGAGGATTCATCCCTTGTTTTAATCCACCATGGCGGTCCTCCCCATGATGGAATTCACTGTGAAATTCCTCTCTACAGTAGTATTTCACATTGTCCAGATAATTATATAATTTATAATGTAGTGATGAGAAATCTCTCCAATCTTGAGGCACTTGCGAACACACGGCTAGTCATATATGATGCCTTTTCTGTGACGAGCAAAACACTTTCTCAACCAAAAGACATCTTAAGGTAATGGTCATTATCCAAACCTCCCTTGAGTCATTTTCCTTCTAATACAGTGTGTCAATTTTGGTTAGACCAAGTGGATAAACCACTAATGATTGACGATGATTATATGTTAAACATGAGAAGACAATTGGCTAAAGGAGAAATACTAGTCATGTTCTCTCTTTTGGAAAATTCTCAGTATAACAGTCTAGAATTAATGTCAGAAGATTGAATTCATGATATCCACATTAGCTTATGGAAAACTATTTTTCATTTGAAAACCTATGAATTACCATTTGATGAATATCAAAATCATTTAAAGGTAATATAAGGGTTAAAACACCAAATTGACTTGGCATCTCTCTCAGTTACCCAAAATCCAATGTTTGAAAAATAGTAATGAAACCTCCACCATGCATGCCTCAATATTATAAAGAGGCTACGCCAATTAATTTCATATTCAATGTCTGGTGTTCATATCCGAGGATGGGGTTTACATGGAGAATTTCATTTCACAACACTTCAGAATCAGCAATGATCGCCAAAAGTGGTCTCATGCATTGTTATTTTCCACTGTTGGCCATAATAAACCGATTTTTTATGTAATCAAATGTATGCTCATGAACAGGCCCTAACCCTCTCTCATCAGAGTCAGGCCCAAAGAAAAGAGGTCATTGAGTTGATTTTACATTAATTATATGAAAATCATGAACATGCCTCCCTCTTAGAAGATTTCATCCATCAGATTACACAAATTTTGGAAATAGCACAATGATCTTCCGAAACAGGTGATTTGAGTGGTTGTCGGACAATGAACCCCCATAATGTATGAACCAAAATCTTGTAAAATCAGAAGATAATCTATGTGAATCACAGCCATATAATTTCAACAACCACCACACCCTATAGCACTGGGGGCTCATTTAATTCTACATTCAAATTTATTAAACAAAGTTAATTGATTTGAATAAGATGAATAAGAACAGCTCTAGCATATAGGACTGGGGGTTTTTCACATCTACAATCCCCTCCACAACAAAAGTCAGTTTTCTCCCGATTGGTGAGAATGCCACTAAGAGAGTGCACAACTGAACTATCTGGGGATTCCCTTTAGGTTACTGTCTTCCAAACAGTTCCTGGAATTCATCATTCAAGGGTACAATGTCTCTTGGAATATAAAAAGGGAGACGATCTCACAATTGTACTGAAAAAATGCCTTCAATGGATTATGAGTAAGTAAATATCATTAACACAGTTAACGAAGATCCTCTAAAAAATGAGTCTTGTTTTGTGGAATCAGAAGAGAAGTTCTTATCCATAATACTGTACACAATGAGGCAAATGAAGAAGGTGTACGTACACGAAATCAGAGGCATACCCAAAATTATGGTATGCCTTCAAATAACTTACTCCCACCCCTCCTAAAGACTTATAACAAGGGAAAAGGAAAATGTCAGATTGCATATCACCCTTCCATTGGAGAAGGTCTATCTATTTTGATAGAAGATAGATTTTCACTACAATAAGAGGAGATGATGGAGTTGAGAAGACTCAATAAAACGTTATTTTCAAGAAGCACTTTTATTAAACGCACTCCCCATGCAGGTCCTTAACATTCACATCCTATAATAGATCCTCAAAAAAGAGGATATATATTAACTACAGGTGTAGATAATAAATTCCCTCCTTTGGTTACACAACCAATGTAGGATCAAACACATTTTTATAAGCCTGTTCTCATGGGTTATCCAAGAAAAATAATAGCACCTCCATGAGTGTTTTGGCTGGTCATTGAACCAAATAAATATATAGTTGTCATACCTTCATTGATTCTAGATCATACGAATATTCCCCAAATTTTTATGGACACAACTGAGGCATTAACGACTCGATTGGAAGCTATAGAGGAACGACATGCACTATTTCAGCAGGAAAATAATTCTTACCATGAATCGGTGGCTCTGATTCCTCTCCCACCAAATTTTGTGAATACCACATTTACAATCATTACTGGTTTAGGAAATATGGAAAAACACTTAACACAATTTGTTCCTCATTGGGATCCCTTGATGGTGACTCCTCAACAAAAAGAAGAAGTAAAGATTTGGTGTTTTTTGCAGTCATTACAGGGACCATCTTTTGTCTCATATACAAGTTAACAATCTCGATCAGTTACTTTATTTGATGATCCCCACCAAAAAAATAATCCTTCTTCAGTTTAGCTCAACTCCACTGAATATGATATTTTTCTATCTTACCAATTGTAAAAAATGGGATAATGAAAGAGTTTCAGATTTCATTATGAGATGGAAAGGATAAACATATTCTATATGTCTGGAACTCCATCAAGAAGATTCATTGCCAAGGTGTATGAAAAATGATGTGTTGAATTATCTATACCATTGACCCCTGTAAAATAAAAAGTGGGTTTTGATACATTTCTCCAATTGCTCAATATATAGAAGATTCTATTATAGAAACCAAGTCTAAGACTCGTGTAATTCAATTAGCTCTGGGAAGGAGAACAAGGAAAGAAGAGGATGTTATAGTTACACTCAAGCAAGCACTTGTACTTGCTTCTACATCCAAACGTTCATCTTATCGAAGGGCTCTACCTCCTACACATCAAAAGTAACGACCGCCTCGTCAATATGACCAAATAAATCAATGGAAGAAATAGTTTGAATAATTAAAGAACAAAGGTTATTGTATCCAGAATAAATAAGCTTCCGATTACTTTATCTCAGCTCTGATAATTAATTTGGTCCAGTTTCCAAGGCCAATGAAACCATATAAAGAAGAATATGATGATCTTCCAAATTATTGTCCCTTTCACCAAATCTTAGGTAATCCCATTAAGGAGTGTATTGTTTTCAAGGACCTCCTCCCAAAATGGTAGACTCTGGGCATGTGAAACTAGTAAGTTTGTTATCTCAAGTAGCACGTGTTAGTGCTATTGATCGAGAGGAATAAGAATAATGGAAGGAAGTAAAAAAGTAAATATATACCGAAATAAGATGATTCAATGATCAATAAAATGATCAAACGATTGCATGCCATTTTATGAATAGAATTGAAACAACCTATTGTGTCTTCCGCCCCTCCTACCACAGTAAAACCACTTTCATCAAAAAGGTCAATAATCAAAGAATTGATGTGATCATAATGATAAAGAGAAGTCATAAGAAGATGATCTTGTGTCAAAGAAAATGTTTTCCTTGACCCTGGGAGATTTCGTGCCATATGTTTCAAAAGAACGGACATCGTCCCGTAAAAATGAACTACCATAACTAACCTGCCATGCAGTATCTTCATCATATGAAGAATTCATCTTTGTTTTTATGAACATTATCCACATAACAAATCCTTATGAAAATGTGGATTCTGATTATAATGATTCAGTGTTACTTGTACCTAACTGGGAAACTAAAGGAAGAGGCCAAGGTCGAGGATATAGGGGCATACATGGGAATTATAGAAACCACCATTTTAACTCTACCCCTGCTTGAACAATATATAAGGTAGAAACTCGTGGAAGAAACCTTCATAGGGATCCTCAAGAACAAGGAGTTTCTTCCATGCAAGACAGGTTTGGTTCTGAAATGATTATTTTGGAGGACCTATTAGATGTCACACAATATTCGACTAATTATTTAGATAGGCCTAGTTAGTCTAATCTACCAATGCTGGGATTATTTCTAGCTTCTACTCTGACACATGGTATATCAACATCAAAAGTATCAATTTCCAAGGCACCTACAAAACCGCATCTCCATACTGGTAAATGAAGACCGTTGGACCGAAAGAATGATGTCTTGAAATAATTTTCCCATTTACCAGCAAATATGTCAATTTTGGATGCCTTAAGTCTGTGAAAATATATTCGACATGAACATATTGAGGATTTTTTAAGTCCTCAAGAGTTTGAAAACGAAGTTGCTGGTACTGATGTTTACCGTATTGAGAATGATCTTATATAATGTCGTACAATCATATATTTTATATATTAAGATGAAGATGTTTTTGTTCATGGACATATCAGACCCTTGTATCTATCTGGATATGTCAATGATATAGACATATGACAATATTTAATTGATAATGGCCACAAAGTCAACCTCATTCCCATTCATACACTTCGAAGATTGGGCCAGGTAAAATATGACTTATCTCCTTATACGTTAATTGTTCAAGGATATGAAAAAAAATGGGAAAGAACCTCTAGGGGAGATTACACTCAAAACTCAGTTTGTAGATCTTGTATGTAATTCAGATTTCATGGTTGTTCGTCAGGACACAACCATCAACATTTTACTTGGAAGCCCTTGGCTACATCAACATCCAGCAATACCTTTGTCATTCCACCAATGTCTTATGTACTGTTTCAATGGTCAAATCAGAACATTGAATGGTGATAGATCTTTTTTAAAAGAATGTGAGTCTCAATACATTGACGCAGAGTTTTATCAAAAAAGGGAACGAGCTCCATAACAAAGTAGATAACTAGAGATAATTCTACAAATGGAATGGAAAAGATCCCAGAAAACCCGTTTATACATTTTAGTAAAAATTATGTGTTACCTATCAATGAAATTGAAATGGTAAATCCAAATCCAACACATTTCAAATAACTTTTGTAATGTCAATTGTGTAATCGAGGCTGACCAAATGGGGGAAATTATTGATTCACCACGTCATGATGGAAACTGAAATGCAGATGTTTTCATTTTATCTAAGGAAAAATGACAAGTCTCTACTTCGTCGATTAGATTAGAAGAAGTTGTATCAATGATAGAGGAATACAAAGATGTTGATTCCCATGCCATCATCTTCTCTTTATTACCACAGGAATACCCTACTTCATTATTACGGTCAGATATGGTGGTCTATCTTCAGGATGTTCAAAAACTAACTCCTCCTCAAACTCTTGAGGTTTTTCGTCTTTATCTACTATGAAAGTGGAAACAGAAGATGTAACAAGTAATTTATAAGAAGAGGATGATCTCAGGGACGGTACTTTAGCTATTGAGCATGTTGTCTCTACCAATGTGGATGAGCTCAGAGAAATAAATCTGGGTATAGAAGATGATCCATGCCCCACTCTAATTAGTTTTTTTCATGACCTCTTAAGAGCCAAGGGTGTATACTTAATTTTTAAAGCAGCATTGAGATGTATTTTCATGAAATTATACATAAAGTTTAGGTCTTAATACCAAAGTATCCACTCACCATTTTGGTTTTCAAGAAGAACTTCTAGGATTCAAGAAAGCATTAAAGAAATTCGCACCCAAATCGTGCCTCTAAAATTAAATTTGATGTTGATAAGCTTATAATGGCTGACTTTGTTTGGGATGTTCAATATCCCAAATGTATGTCCAATATTTTCTAAGTGAAAAATAATAATAGTCAAATCAGAGTTTTCATTGATTTCAGAGATCTTAACTGGCATTGTCCTAAAGATGATTTTCTAGTTCTGATTACTGAGCTTTTAATTGATTCAATAGATGGATATGAAGCTCTTTTCTTAAAGGATGGATACTATCAGTATAATCAAATCTATATGGCCCCAGAGGATGAAGAATCTATAGCCTTCATATCCCCTCTAGGTTTTTTTATCAGTTATTTCCCTGTGGATTAAAGGATGCAGGTGAAACATACCAATGTGCCATGCACCATATCTTCAAAACCTTCTTAGGGAAATTTGTAGAATGTTATGTGGATGATTTGGTGGTCAAATCCAGATAATGTTCTAATCTCATGACTGATCTGGAAATCACATTCAATAAACTTCAGAAATAGAGTTTTAAGATGAACCCCTTGAAATGTGCTTTCAGGGTAACCTCAAGAATGTTCATTGGCTTTGTTGTACATCATCGTGGTATTGAAGTTGATCTCGAGAAAAACAGTCAATCCCTGGTACGCCACCTCCTCAAAATTTGAATGAATTAAGAGCATTCCAAGGACACTTGGCCTATATTTGGGGGTTTATCACCAATTTGGAAGGAAAGTGTTTTCCTTTCACAAGATTAATGAAGAATGGAGTCACCCATAAATGGAATGAATACAACCAAGAAGAATTTGAGACCCTAAAAAATATCTTAAGTCCACTAGTATTAATGTCACCTATTTACATAAAACCACTTATTCTCTATGTGACATCATTAGAGCGATCACTATGTTCCTTCCTTTCCCAGAAGAACGATGATGAGAATAAAAGTTGTCTTTATTATCTCAGTTGAAATGTGCATGATGTGGAAATTTGGTTGTAAAATATTAAAAACTGATGTCTGGCATTAATATTTGTATTTTGGAAATGAAGACACTACCAAAAACATCATGAGGTCCAATTGGTATCTTGCAATAACCAGCTCAAATTTATCCTTTGTCATCTTATGTTTACAGGTTGTCTTGTATAGTGGGCAGTTATTTGGAAACATTTTGATATCCATTTTGTGCCCTATAAGAAATTAAAATGAGAATCTCTGGCTGAATTCCTTGATAATGATCCATCTACGGAAGGTAAAAAATTAAATACTCAACTACCTAATGAAGAGGTCTTCCCTATTCAATATATTTCCCAAACATATGAGATGTACATTGATGGGGCATGTAGAAGTCCAACAGGGAAGATAATGAACAACCCTACACTCAAAAAAGTTGGGTTAGGAATTGATTTTATCTCCCCAGAAAAGGCAGTATTGCCTTATTCCTTTGGGTTATCAGTGTGCGGAACCAACAATGAGGCAGAGTATCAAGCTCTCATAGTAGGTTTGGAATTGACACTTCATGAGAATGTGAAACACTTGAAAGTGAATGGTGATTCAGAATTGGTAATAAAAACAATCAATAGGGAATATTTTATCAGAAAAGAACAGTTAATCCCTTTGTGTGATTACATTAGAGGGGCAATGGATGAATTTCCCTCAGAACCATCATTTTCTTATATTCTGCGATCACAAAATTCCCAAGTTGATGCATTGTTTAATGCAACTTCAACCTTGGTAGATCTATACTGGGATTAGACTGTCATTAGCATAGCCCATCATTCAGTGTTCATACCTTTTGTACAAACTCGAATATATGAAATTAATGAAATCAGTGTTATTTCTGATACATATGGTCATATAACGAGATAAAGAACACACATCATGAATTATCTTCAAAAAGGAGTACTTTCACAAAATAGGGCTAAAAAAGAACATATCTGATGGATAGTGGCCAATTTTACATTTTATGATTATCCAGATCACTATAAAATCCTCGAAAAACAAGGCTTTTATGGAATCCACTTCAAATGTAATGATGGAGAAGAAACTACAACTTTTATAAAGGAAGTACATTATGGAGCTTATGGTGCTCACCAGACTGGGCATAGGCTTTCAGATCAAATCTGATGGCTAGGATTCTTTTAGCCATCAAAGACGTAGGATTGTAAAAATTTCACAAATAAATGTCATCACTTCCAAGTGCATGACAACTATATTCACCAGCACCATAGATTCTACATATAGCAAAATACTTATTTCCATTTTCCACATGGGAAATGGATATAGTAACACCTTATCCTCCAACTAGTACTATGTAGTTTAGGTATATCTTTTTGGCTACTGACTTCTTTTCTAAATGGGATGAGGCATTATCTCTCAAATAATTTGATTCCAAAAGCATTGTTATTTTTGTAAAAAAAACATCATCACCAGATTTTCTGTCCCTTATACAATATTGATAGACAATGACTCCAATTTATGTTCGATAGGTGTAATGAAGTTATATTATGATCAAAATATCAATTCCAACCATTCATCTTTCTATCATGTGGTGGCCAATGGATAGATAGAGGAATTCTATAAGACCTTATCAAATATACTCCAGAATATGGTGGATAAAGATATGAAATCATCGCCTGATAAATTTTTACATGATTTATGGGATTATTGATCTACTACCCATACTGCAACTTAGGAAACCCATTATTCATGGTACACAGAACAGAAACAGTCTTCCCAATTGAAATGAAATTTCCTTCACATAGAGATGCAATCTATGATCAATTGTGTACCGATGAGAGGCCTTAGAAACACATTAATGATCTAGAATGATTAGATGAAATAATATTGCATACATTGCATAATTTAGAAGTCTACTCGAATAGAATAGCTCAAGCATTTAAGAAGAATGTTTTCCTCTATTAATTTATTCACAGAGAATTGGTATTGGTCCTTAGGAATCCAATGATACCAGGAAATAACCCTCCAAATCATGATACATAGTTGTAAGGACATTAGTCCATACATATGGTCTACTAAAATATAGCTTATGCCTTAATCTCAATGGATTGAGAGTTTATTAAAACTCCAACTAATGCATGATTCTTGAATAAATACATTATGTAGTTGTATACATCATCCTCATGGAAAGACTGAAAACTACACAGCTCCCACATCCTTACTGCAAGACTTAGAACTACCTAGTACATAGTCCTAGTTGAAAGACATTAAACTGCATTACAACCATAATTGTTAATGCTACATGCCATTAAAATGTGTATCTTCTTTTTCCTTGTCGCACGACGTTAGTCATCATAACACTATTTTTCCTCGTTATATGAAATTAAAAAATACGACTAATTTCTTCTCTACTTGATGTTAGGAGCTTCCATTAGGTACCATAATGGACATAATTGCTACTCTTTAATGGTATATTAGTCTCTCTCTTCCCTATTTCTGATTCAAATTTTCATGGGGACCATGTTTCAAGAAATAAGTGTAGCTTGATTCTCATATATTTGAGATATGTAGAGATGCCAGGATCTCAAATCTTGGGCCCAACTAAATCCACAAATTTTTAATTCCATTTTCATTTCTTTTATATAGACTAGATCTATACAAAGTACTATTTTAAGATACATGGTTTTATTTTCATACCATCTACTATTTTAAATTTAATCATTATATTAAAATTGGATAAATCCCTCTATCTCCTATGTCAAACAAAATTGGTGTGGGAAATGAATTTTTAATTAACTATGTATGGATTGATTCTCATCTATATGAGATACATATTGACACATAGACTCCATTCATGGGCCCCAATATGATAAAAAAATCCCTTTATATATTATAAAAGAATCAATGCTGCATAGGGAATGTTTAAAGAACTATGTATGGCCTGATTCCTTCCCACAATATGACATTCCTTAGTCCAGTTACAATATGTCATTATTTTCATATCTTTTCAACTTCTACCTTACGTTGTGACATTAAACTGCATAGAAATTTAACACCCCTATTCTTCACTTATGTCACCTTTTTTTTATATACGAAACTCTTATTTCTCCTTGTTTCTCAAAATGAGCATAGGTAATGTTGGATTGTGAATTGAGTAAAAGTCGTCGTTATATAAACAAAGAGTCTAAATTTCTTATGGGGATATCAATGTCCTCACTTCATAACATTAAACTACATAATATAATGTCCTCAATGCATGACATAAATCTATAGAGAATAATTTCTATTCAGTGGAATGAAAGAAAGTCTCCATTTTACATATGAATCTGATCAATATCAAGGAGATAAAACTCATGGGAAATATTGATTCATATATTTCTTATGTGAATTGGGAATAACCCCTTCTATATTTCACACTCTTAATCACAAATAATTATATATCTTCATAATCTTTATTACAATTTCTTGTGAAATAATTTCTAATACATGAGAATTTTTTTGTCTGACTATGTTGTACGTACCCTTAAGTGGCCTTGCCTAAGTAGCCTACATATTGGGAATATTAGTTCGAAGATGCTACTTTTTGGTTATGAAGCATATTTCCCACTTCACCCTATATAATACAACCTCTATAATGGGTTTGTCAAAAATGGTAATTTCTTTCCGGGTTATAGTGACTTTGTCCCTTTCAAACATTGATATAAATATACATGAATTTTTATTTTTTTAAAACAATATATGTATATTTTTCCCATTATCATTATCCCGATCATAAAAATCTTTAAGACCATGGTTAATATATTTATCTCTCTATGTGATCAATATAGAATGAAATAACTTTGGATCACTTGTCCACATATCATATATTGTTTCTATTTCATATCAAAGTCTAATGACCTAAAACTACAAACACCATAACTTCTATGATTGGGAAAAATCTTTTTAGAAGACATATTACTCATATTCATTGGAAATATTGATTTGAGATACCCTTTCCATAATCAGGTTCCTTTTTCCATAAACCAAACTCACTGCTTCGGAAAATCTGAATCTCTATAAACATTCTTTGCCTTTTATCAATAGAACGTCAATATTCTGAGAGTTCTTTTGCCTAACTATGTAGCACGTGCCCCTAGGTGGACTTTCATAATTTTTCCACATAATAGACATGTCAATCAAAAGATGCCACTATTCAGAAATTTAGCGTATTCCGTAATTGTCCCTATATTATATAACTCTCTTAACGAGTTTGTTAAAATAATGGTAACTTTGTTCTTGAAAAAGACTTACTCTAATCATTTTATCCCTTTTTCCATATCATTCTTCAGAATTAGAAATTCCCAAACCATAGTTCAAAATTTTCTGTTCTATACTTGAATATGGTAGTATGCTTCCAAAAAATTATCATGAAATTCAGAGAGTCTCATACCTTTAATCAAAACTAAAGACCTTAAATTAAAACCACAAAATTCCCTCACTATATGACTTAAAACTATACAGTATAATGTCCTCACTGCCTGATCTAAAACTGCACATTACAATGTCTTCATAGCATGACATAAAAATACAAAGTTTAATATCCTCAATGCATGACTTAAAATGTTAAAATTTAATGTCCTCACTACATGACTTAAATTTCAATAGTATAATGTCCTCACTGCATGACTTAAAACTGCACGGTATAATGTCCTCAATGCATGACTAAAAACTACATAGTAAAATTTCCTCACTGCATGACTTAAATCTACACAGTACAATGTCCTCACTACCTGAGTTAAAATTTCACAATACAATGTTCTCACTACATGACTTAAAACTACAAAGTACAATGTCCTCACTACATGAATTAAAATTTCATAGTTTTATATTATAAATTCCCATTTCTAATAAATTTTAACCATTCCTCAAACACCAAATTTTTTTAGAAATTGTTTTCCTATTCCTGAAATATGTCGGTATAAAATAATCCTTTCATTCATAAAATTCCTTTCCTTTGAAAAACCAATCAAAATGGTCTTCAGTCACCGAAATCATAATTTCCCCTAACTATCATTTGAAAAACGTTAAATTCTTAAGAGCTCTTTTTCTTGACTATGTCTTACGTGCCCTAAGGTGACCTTGAATTTGTTTCCTACATAATAGGACTATAATCCAAAAGAGGCCATTATTTGGGTATGTCGCATATTTCCTAGTTAGCCCTGCATAACAAAAATATCATAACTAGTGGTTCAAATAATTGTAACTTCATTCCTAGAGGAGACACCCCTTATGTTGATACGTGTTTTAAATTTGGAAACCATAAAAATCATGGCTCAATATTCCCCTTATATATATTTAATTAATATTAAAGAAATTCGTAGCCACTGAGTCTTGTTTGGGAACTAATTTCAAAATTTATGGTCAAATCAGTTCGACCTTAAATACTATCCCTTTACAGTCTAACATGAATGACTCCAAACTGTCAAAAACAAGATACATGGTACTCACTAGATGGAGAACCTACAAAGGGAACTCTAAACAAATGACGAGTCCCATTAAAATAAATTTACAATTTATTTGTATGACTTAAGTATTATTGAGCAATAAAAAGTCAAAAGATACAAATTTTGTGGGGGTTTCTATATAACCCTTGAACAAGTCAGTCTATTCTTGATAGACCCAATGGATTAGGTAAAATAAAAACTTCTTGCAATTCTAAAAACATGGATGATTGAAGAAAAAATGATTTTAATTTATAAAAAACTTTTCACAGAGGAGAATTCACAAATTGGAGTATATATCTTATCAAAAATCACAAATAGTATTCTACATCACTCATTATTTGGTTAGAAGCCTCTTGAGACCCATCAACTGCCTATTAAAGCTCAAATATTTGACCCGCCACATTCTCTTGAGCATGATGAAGTGCTTCTATATAATCTGAAATGGATTTTTCACCATCCTTCTGGACTTCTCATTAGAGAAATGAAGCTAGTACTGCTCCCTTGTAATGATATCTAATTCATGATGAAGACGCATCTACTGGACAGTCTTTTCTTCGATATTCTACTTTAGTTCCATTAATATTGTAGTATGATTAACCTCTACTCCGGACAACACTGGTTGAAATTCATTAGTGTTTATTAAAAGTTTATCTTTTATCAAGACTTGTTGAAGCTTTTCGCTTGCTCCCCCTCCAAATAATCTCTTTCACCGCATAATGAATTTGACGGTATTAAAAAGCTGTAAATCCTAGTGTGATAAATAGAGATGAGAGTCATGGAATTCTTGAAGGCAGTTACTCATGGGTCATCTCAGATATTATCTTCCATATATTCTACCATGAATTGTTAGGTGCAAGGCAAAGAGCATTTTGCAGTTTTGGGTCTGATTAAGAATCACTATCATAAGAAGGGATGTATTCTAGTATTAATGCACTTAATGAAGTTCCATGTTTGGCTCCTTCCTGACCAGTGGTTGCTTCACCTTATAGTACTTTTGAGCTGATGCAGAGGCATCACCTCTAGACCTCGCCATTGAAGTTTATATCCATAAACGGAAAATCAAAAAAATGGTTGTGATTAGCTTCAAGGGATAACAAATGTCGGTACAATAACAATATCATTGTATATTACATAATATTAGGTCAGTATCTAGGGAAGAATCCTCCACAATATTCTCAGATTCAACATTAAGGTTTGATATTTCTGGGCGGGGAATGTTATCATTAATTGGATCAGGATATTCAGAACGAATCTCAGAAATATTTTCTTTCTCATGATTTACTTAAGCTAATGTTTCCAAAATGAGGGGATTGACACAAATATCAATAGTTCCATCAAGTATTATTGTGGAATTAGTTTCATTAGATAGAACTACATATTTTAACCAACCTTGGTTTTAATGTTAATCCTAATAAGATTAATAGGATGAATAATAAAAACTCACATCTAGTTGATTCTATACATGGAACTCCAAAATCTTCTAAAGTATTTGGTATATTATCATTTTCTAATACATCCTAAAAATACACACCAAGGTTCATCATTTCATCCAATGATATTCCAGATCCCAGGTTAGTGGAACTTATCGGAGTACTCAATATTCTTACTTCGCAACCTTCCTCCGACAAACCTTGACCCTGAATAACTTCTTCAGAAATAGATGTGGGGTCATCATCAGTCGTTTCTATATTTTCTAGTGCATCTGATGAAACTAAATTATCGTCTGATGGATATCAATTGTTGTCATATTTGATGTCTTATAAGTAACTGTTAACTTACCAAAATCCTCATATCCTATGAAATTAGCAAATGAGAGTAGTGTTGGGAACAGATGTCGGTTACTTTGGCATCAATGCCTCTTTAAGAACCACCAGATTTGCAGGAATTTGTGTATATTTAGCAGCACCCTCAATTGTTCCTTGAATCATTTCAGTAGTTTATTTCAATTAAGAAACAAAAGAATCCCTTGTAATCTTAATAAGTTTAGACACTTTTTCATGAATAATAACAAAAATTCATGATTATCAGTGAGGATTACGACTACTAAGAAACTTATTAACCATGGATCTATATCTTCACTTCTTTTTCTTCTTCGCTTTCTCAGAAGGTCTTGCACCATCATATCTAAAGACATAAAATGGAGATTTCAATATCCTCTATATTTCAGCCTCAATGACCTATTGGCCGGAAGATATTTCTCTTCATTCACTGGGTGATCCGGTTTCTCCAACAGTAGTGCATCTAGGGCTATATCATGGAGAGGGAACCTTAGTTGTTCTTACATTAACTAGCTTCATGTTAAGATGATATTTACCTAGAATAACAATTCTTTGACTAAAATGAAAAATTAAAATTAGAACATAATGTGAGAAAAAAGAATCATACATTCTTAGGATCCATGATGTCATGCCATTATTCATATAATGAAAAACTAATCCCTTCATTGGTAAAACAATCTATAATTTCCTTCACCCACTTCATGGTGGGAATTGATTCATCTGTTTCATATATGATCATTTAAAGCTCTCTATTGTTGGTCATTACCTCATTGGGATTGTCTTTAAAAAGTATATTAGGAGAATCCTGTAAATACCTTACTCCCAGAATATAAAATCCTTCATGTTGATCCATCCACATGGTTTCAGCATCATTGTATAAACATTTCCATATTTGAACAACCTTTGGTAGTATATATTCATAGTTTATTTCAGAGGGTTGTGAAGATAATCCTATAGAAATGTATTTAAGTTTATTCCCAACTCCTGTATTCATAGATGGGGGAATATAAAATGGAACTCACCACTCTTTAGAATGATGGCTACCAGATCCCCTTGATACAACTTTTGTAGGGATTGATGTGGTGGATATCTTAACTCTAACAATGGGATTATATCTAGAACATGGTCTCTTAAATAAATTTGGAGCCTCTTCACCTTCACCCTCTGACTCATGTGAGACGAACCCTAATGATAAAGAGCTTCCTTCCAAACGAAGGGGCTCCCTCCTAATACGTCTCTTAATCCACACTAGAGGAACAACATGATTTAATACCCCTTCAGGGTAAGATGTGACCCAATTATTGGTATACCAGATAGTTTATCTTCTTAATACATCTAAAACATGTAAATTAAAAATTTCCCCAGTCCTCTCCATAGATATCAATAACTTCTGTTCTTGGGAAACCATCTGATGTTGCTCTAATATTAAATGAACAGGAGGGGATAGATTATTTTGTTGCAAAAAATTTATTTTATGCACAAATATATACGTAGCATATGGCACACATATGATTTCTCTATCGATTCTACTGACCAACATGCCATCTCTGCAAGCTAGCATGTATGCCCTGAACTCTAAATTGGACATCCCACTATCAAAGAATCGCCCTGTTGGAAGATTCCCATAAGGAATGAAATGGTACTCCTTATGAATGCTCAATATAGCCTTGTTTAATAAGCGTTTAGAGGGAATGGTGAGATACCAGAGAATTCCAGAACATATAGTTTGAAGGAACATCCGAAAACCTAAACTCCACATTGTACAACATAAGTTCTGAAGTGAGTAGAGATCCACCACCATAACGCCTAGAATGATCCATCTATTTTAATAGATTACATCCCTCTATAAATATACAATAATCTCATAAGAATATTGGCCAAAAAAAGAGTGACCAACCTTATCATCTTTTCCCCATCCATCTTGGATGCAATAAAAAAGGATCCTTGCCACACAACTCCTTTGGAGTCTTAGATTGGTAAAAAATACATACTGAGCCCCATGGAAAAGAAACCTACTAGATTTGTCTCTATAGGAATTTTGTGATTGATTTCATATCCCCATTTGACAAATTCTCCATTATCCAATGTTGTCCAAAAGGTGTTAGTGGTACCTCTCTTCTCTACACTTGGATAGAAAATCGAATGGGTGTTAGTGGGAAACTTTTAATTATTATTTATCAAAAATATTTCCATCCATTCCTCTAGAAGAATATCTATCCTTGTCTGATACTTCATGGTGGTGATGTTCTTGATTTTGTTAAATATTTTCATAAACACATGAACCAAAGATGGTTACTTCTACGAGTCATTCCATGTCACATTGGGAGGAATAAACTCTTCATATATGTCTCCCAAGATTTGAGCTCTAAAAATATTGTAAACATACAACAAAATGATGCATGCCTCTCCATGTGTTGAATAGAAGGAATTAGTCTCTTGGATTCATAGACTTAATAATTATGGTATGAAATCATCATTCATATACACATAAGTTTGCCTAACCCAGACAGCCTCATAAATCCTAACACCTTTCAAGTCATCTATAAATTATGTAGTTGACTTTCGAACCAAGTAGGCCTACATCAAAGAAGGTTTTACAAGTACCCCTAGGCGGAAATCCCAACATTTCTTCCACCCTTGGATGGAACAATCTGTGAATCCCAAAATATGGATGAATAATAGCGTGGATGCAGCTCAGGTGTGTGTGCCTTTAAATATGGAGTACATGAGTATGATACATAATAACAAGTTTCTCTACTATCTCTCTTTAAAAAATCATCCCCCAATAGAAACATTGTCAAATGAGAAGTTGGTAAAATCTTTATGCCAAGATTGTGGGGCATAGTTCTTTGGATCTGGAATATTAACATCCTACAAATGGCCATATCATTACAAAGTCAGATAGCTACTTCAAGGAATGTTGAAATGATACTCCTTCCAATATTTTTTCAATGTTTTGAAGTCTGGTGTCTTAAATGTCAAAGTAATCATGACCAATGACATTAATCATGTCATTATCATCTTACTGGCTAGTTCATCAGTACTTCCACTTCTTTTCGGAGCCATTGAACCTACAAAATGATAAAAATTCATATTTTTAATTATGTTCATTTGTGATATTAGACAAAATAATTGGATAAAAAATCGGAAAAGGCATTAAGGCGTTCAAGAATAAAATTGGCATGAATGAGTTAAATGACGTGCAAGTGTAGCGCCCTAGTTATAGAGAACAACTAGAAAAACATACAGAAGAAGCGAGGTGAAATATAAGTGTCTTAGAGAAAGAAGAATTTCACGTCAAGATTAGAAATTATAGAAGTTGTGAGGCATTTCGCGAAATTGAATCCACTATATATAAGCAAGGGATATCACCCTATAAAACAGTGTCTCTATGCAAAGAAAACATGGAGACAAATTTCTCTATGTGCCTAAAACATTCACACCCCAGTACCCTCTTCTTTGACCTTTAATACTTTACCTTAGTGTAGGATCCTCTTTTCTTTTTGGATCCAATTCTGAGGGGGGATTTTATTGACACTTGGTTCTGTTAAAGAGTCTAAAAAATGAAAAAGGGAAAAACATTATAATGAAAATGTAATAATACTTGATGAAAATTATGATTTGAAAAGGAATGAGTTTTGGGTCGTATTAGTTAGACCAAAAGCGCATCTGTGCGCAACCTACATGGAAGCCCCAATAATTTACGCAGCCTCTATGCGCACCCTAACTCTTTTTACCCAGGGTCTTATATTTTCCTATAAATAGAACATAGTGGTCTTAATTTTCATGGAAGAATTTCCATGAATCCCAATTGCTTCTCTAATTTCCCTAGTACTTCGCTCCAATCTTCTGAAATTATAAAGGTAGTTCTTCAGCACCATTAGTAGAGGATTTAAAGGAGGATCATTGGACTTAATTCCTTTTTGTGTTTGAAAACCATAATACATGCCCTCCTAAAGAGACCAACCTCCCTAAATCAGAAATACTTGCACGCCACATTTTCTTTTTACAAGAACAAGATCACCCAACTTCTGGGATAACCTGTGAATACTCCTGAAGGCTTGATCTAGGCCTCGACCAAGTATTACCATACTTGTTGTTCATCACATAAGTGAATATAATGTCGCCCATGCTTACTTGTAAGCCCATACTTGCACACCCTTACCAACTTGGGAGCCCTTCTTCGATTCACTTACTCTTTATAGTCTACTAGCCATCAAGCCCTCTTCATAGCCACCCATGGCAAGGAAAATTATTCATTGGCTCCATTATTTTAAAGGGATTTAGTTGAGACATCCCCCAAAATCTCTTGATTTATCAAATGTTTTGTAAGGCAACATCAGTGTGTCTCCTATTCATGTTTGTATTTATACAGTCAGAGGTTTTCCACATTTCTTTCAGAATGGGGTAAGGATTCATGGAATGTATATGGGTTTGTATATCCACTGTCACATGGACCTTTCTCCTTTGAGTAGTGTTCGGTTGTTTCCAATTTTGAGAATAAGTGTTTCGATCCTAACCTATCCCTTCTCAAATAGCTGGAAACTCAAATTTCTTGTAGGGAAGGTACGATTCAAACCTACATTTCTTATTTTTGAACAAAGACATGTCTCCCTACCCTACCAGGATCAGTTTTAGGGAATCCATTTTGGTTAAATCCCCTAACCTTCATCCCATATCCCTTTAATTTGGATCCTTGTTTAAGGTCAAGTGAATAGAGGGAGGGCTCGTTGCCTCGCCCTCTTCCCGGGTCCCCTCGACCTTGTCCATCCTAGCCATCGTAGGATCTCCCTCCTCCACGAATAGAAAAGAAAAAGTGTGTGTCATTGATGAATCTTTCACATCCTCTTGTTTCTCCCATTGAGCATGACTCACATGGGAATGGAGATTCATGATTATTACAAAATTTTTACAAACACTCATGGTGATGGAACTACAAGAAA
The DNA here is from genome assembly GCA_963277665.1 of Viscum album. Taxonomy (NCBI): domain Eukaryota; kingdom Viridiplantae; phylum Streptophyta; class Magnoliopsida; order Santalales; family Viscaceae; genus Viscum; species Viscum album. The sequence goes on from OY728119.1 coordinate 653,571,498, forward strand.
TCTGATACATGTTCGAACTAGGATATGTAGGAAGCCCATTCAAGGCCCGATCCCACTGAATGAAATATGAGAACATTGATTCCTGTTCAAACTAGGATATGTAGGAATCCCTTTCAGGGACCATGATCGTTGGATATCCTCTTCAAGAATCCAACACTAATTTCCTTAATCTTGGCATCCTCCTTAGCAATAAACCCTAAATTAAACCACCAAGTCATTAGTGAATCCTTTTAAGGAAGTAAGATCAAACCCATTTATCTCAAAGGACTATACTCTCCTATGAGACTCATTGAACTAGGTGGGATCTGATTCACATCCACATGGTATATGTAAGAAGCCTCCTTGAGGTTCAAACCCAACATTTCAATCAGACCTATTCTCCTTGGGCCATATTCTCAATAGGGTTTAATCTAACTTGGAAAACCATATCCTTTCCATCTTCATTTAGAATTTTTAGCATAAGTCCCAAAACAAAATTTGACTAAGAAACTTTTTCTTATATTTCCATACCGCATGACATTAAATTGTATGTCTAGTTCCTAATCACATGACCTTAAAAGGTATGATTTGTCCCATTAAGCAGCATCGAACTACGAGGTTTCTGATTTCATTCACAAGGATACGTATGTAACCCATTTCATGGGTACAATCCCAATGACAAAACAATCCTTCATCTCGCTAGAGGACAATATATTTCAGAGTGCCCTGGTGAGTGGATTAAAAACTAGTATCATCATAATGATGATTAAATGAATCTCTAAACAGTATATGAGAGGATACCATTGATGGAGAATCTCAATACATACAGATATATCCATTAAGAAAAAAATGTGAACACATACCAATGATTCTAAATTTTACACATATTAATAAGTGATTGAAAATTAAAAGGGGAAATTATGTAATGCTTGGTTAATTAAAATGGATTCATGAAAATATCTTAAATTTACAAAGAGAGTCCTGGAGTAGACAATAATTCCACCCAAAAGGTTGTGATGATTTTAAACTCCCATCCTCTTGACCAATATACATTCTTAAGCATCATAAAGTTCAAACATAATGAATTCATTCCTTTAGAAAGTAGGTCCCTTTTTGATAAAGATCTGTTGGAATTTTCTAGTTCCATGAAAAAATCTAATGGAAACAGCTTTGAAGCGATGATTCCAAAAACAAGAACACAAATTTCAAGGAACTATGAAAAAATGGTATTATAAAAAAGAATATCAGTCAATAAAATATTTATAATAAACCCATATATATTATAAACCTGGTTTTTAGGAGTGTGATGGTAGTCATGACATATGTTAAGGGAATTTCATCTCACTTTTTATTTCATGAGATACATGCCATATTAACCACTCATTTATGTTCTCTGATTTTTTACAAAAGATTGATGTATTATATAATTATTATATTAATTTTTATTGGTATATAAATATCCATGTTATTTTATTTCTTTTATTGGGTTTAGATTTCAAAAGATACCAAATCTGTAATGTAATGTTTTCTAAATTTTCATTCATTCGGACACTTTCCATGTTATGCACATATAATTTTTCATTAAGTGTATATACTGACCATGAAATGTTATATAATTAATATACATATTTTAATTACATGATATTGTTATTTTAGTTTTATTCGTTCCTTTGTGTTATGATTCAACATTACCAAATTGGTCAATGTTGATGGCTACAATCTCACCGTTAATTGAGATTGTTTGTGATTATACTCCAATTAATGATATAATGTGATCAATATCACAAGACAACTCATGAGTTTTTATACAATATACTTATTAATTTTATATCAAATTATTGGTATCACTTTTCCCCTCTTTATTATATAATACTTTCAAGAATGTGTGTTTAACAAAGCCCGACATTAGCCATATTTTCGGTCAAAAATCTGTGTTCTCCCAAAACCATGTTTTATAAAGGTATTACAAAAATATTCAATCGTTACCCTATGATATTTGACTGATATTTCTAACCATGTTTTTCCCTTAAAAGGGTTTCCAAAAACGGATATTATCAACTTTTAAGGGTCTATTCAATTCTATAAACTTGTTAATCTGAAAAAAGAATGTTTGGCATGTATGGATTTATCCTGCTTCATGAACGTCACTCTTTTGAATCATATTTCATATGATTTTTAAGTTAACTTTTATGGAAAATGTTTTCATAAAATAAAAAAATTGATTTTCTTTAATTTTATTTTCAATGATAGAAATTTTCAATGAAAACAATTTTCAATTTGTTTTTATTATTCTTTTATAAGATTTCACGGAAATTGTTTTCAATTTGTTTTATGATTAATTTATATGTTTTAAAATAAAATGGTCTTGAAATTATTTTGAAGCCTTCATTCTACATTTTTATCCTATTTCTAAATAAAAATTTTATCAAATGGTTTTATGTTGTAAAAACAAATTTTCAAAGAAGAAATGATATTTTCCTCTAGAAATGTTATTAAAATATATCTAAAAATTGTTTCCCATCTATGATGTCATCTGTGCATGTTACTCATTCCATTCAGTGAAATTATCCAATGGATCCATTCATATTGTTTCTATGAAAGGATTATGTTTTTATGGCATGATGTTTAGTAAAACCTTTTTCTCCTTGACAGGTTTTATTTTTATGAATCTCAACCCTCTTCCATAGGTTTTATACCTAGGAAACACATTTATATTCAAGGGGACCTAACATGATAAATGATTATGAAACCCACTTCCATTAACAGGTTAATCTAGACTTAAATCGTTATAAAAAATCTATATATTATATAGGTTATGATATTATTAAATTTTTATGCTACCCCTTTCATTTCATGGGTTATCATATGATTTCTTATGATATGTTGACACATGAATGTTTGATTTCATTATGTGATGGGTGGGACCCGTATATCACACCAATGAATTAGGTAGAGATTAATATCTCATTCGATATACTAAGATAGTCTGGTTAGTGATCCATGAATACTATGATGTCCATGGGAGTAAACCATGACTACCAAGATGATATGGGGAGTGAACTCCTACTACTAAGATGACCAAGGGAGTGATCCATGACTACCAAGATGGTATGTGGTGTAAACTCATACTATTATAATTTCCATGAGTAATATCCATTACAACCATGATTGTATGGGATGTGAATCCATACTACTAAGATGGACTTGGTAGTGATTCCTTGACTACTATAGAAATAATTTAATAAGATAATATTTTTACCATAATTCCAAGTCTTAATCCAATGCTATGTTTTCATGTCTTATGTTATTTAATTCCTTGCGATTCAGGTCTTATGAAATAATAATTTTTATTATATGTTACATATTTATGATCTTTGATGTGTAGGTTATGGTCATCTATTTTCATGATCATTTTCCCATAGCCCTATGTTTATGTTTATACTTATATATCACCCCAGTTTACCTTTACTGACAATATGTGATCAATCATTTTTTATGTTTCCTTCCTCTAGATATGAATATTTATTCTATGTATGATATGTATAATATAGGCGGTAGTCTTTGAAAACATAGTGGGAAATAATGTATCTCACTCATTTTCCAAATTTTACATCTTCATGTTTCCAAAGGCACTAAACTAACATGATCTTTGGGTATCCTTTTTTTGTTATGTATTAAGTATTCTAAAAAATTATTAAAATTTAAATGTATGAAATGTGTGGGAAACTATATTAATTACATTGCAATACATTATCATATTATTTGACCTTTGGTTATGTCTCTAAATGTTTCTTATATATTTATATATGGTGTGATTTTGTTCTATGAGATGATTCCATTATTGTTTGTGGTGCGATGGGTGAGTGTTCTAAGAAATTTTTCACTTACTCTCATTTTTCAATCAATTTTTTAAAACCTTAAAAATCATAAGACATATAGATTGAACCTAGGTCCTCTATAGCCATTGGGGAATTCTCTTATTGGTGGGTCCTTTGTGGGCATGTACAACACAAATATTTGAGGTAGGTGGTTCTATATATATCATGTGATAGTGAAACTATATTTCAACTAGTTGTATAAATTAATTTTGTAAAAAACCGACCATGATCATTTTGTTCACATAAAATAATTTGTAGGAAAAGGTGATTTTCCATTTGATTTTGGAATAAAAAAAATGTGGTATTTTCAATCATTGAAATGTTTTATGAAATGAATCACATTTGAATTTCATTGTATATATGTTGAAGGTATAGCTTTCGGCCATCCTCTTGATTACCATTGGATGGTTTTCCCATGGGGAATATCTATTCTCCATTTCCTATTTTTTGGGGACATGTTATTGACATTTTTGGATGGGTTACACTAGGGGTTTTATTATACTCATTTGACTTGTGTTCTAAGGACTTATTATATACTAGTTATCGATTGTTGTATGAGAAGTCTACTAACATAACATGTTGAGTTCATTGGATTGAGTTATATATGATTAAATTTATACTAAATTTTCACTGGTATAAAAGATTTATCTCTCGAAAAATGATAATAAAAATTCTTAATGACAGTTGTATACAATTTGTTTTTTGAAATTAATAGAAAAAATGGAAAATATTTACCATGAAATTAATATAAATTATATATTTATTATCATGACATGTTTTATTTGAAAACAAAACGTGATTAGTTGTACTGAGACATGTTAGGGACCACCTTGGTGGGATCTTATTGAGATTATTAGCACACAACCTACATACATTTTCAGTGGTCAATTGAGCATCATATTTATTTTAATGTAGGGAAGGGGAAGTCAATATAGTGAGACTATGTAGTTTTCTGGAAGCTAGAATGGGTAGATTACATAAAGATAGTGGATTTATGCCCTTAATTTAACATGTGGTGGTTGGTTTTCTAATTTTGGGGTCCATTGTGGTTGGAATTATACTTTGATATTTTCTGTTATATCGAGTTGTTTTGTTTACACTATTTTTAGTATTTTTATTTATTATTATTTTATATTTTTATCTCTGTTATTTATATGAATCATTTATTTTCTTCTGGATGTGGTATGTCATTCCATATAATTGTTGTTTGATTTTCATGTGCTAGTCTCAAACACATGGGGATCATAAACAAACTTTGGATATGTGGTGCATTGGTTTTAGGTACTAGTTTTAGAGGTTATTTTGATTGGTTCATTACTATTTTATATCATAACCGTTGGTTTGGGATTATTTCTTTTCTTTCAATGTTCGGTATACTACATATAGTATTGGCCGGACTTGGTAGTATGGTTTTTGTGAGTTTGTGGATAGATTTTTCCATGATGAGACTCAGTTTACTATGGGATATTGGGATGAATGTATCATATTTTGAGTTTTATTTTTGAATCTTAGTTTCTTTATACAGTTTTTTTCCATTGAACTGCAAATTTTTATTTCTTAATCTTTTAATTTGTTTCAGTTTGCAACATTCCTTCTTTAAGACTTATTATGCGTTCTTTTTAGTAATGTGAAATTGATGCCCCTCAAGGAAATCATATGATATATTAGAATCTAACTAATGATATCATGTGAGTACACCAGGTTGTTTACAAAAAATGTTCCACAATCTCAGAATAGAGTTTTTGAGTTCCTCCTATAGTTATAAGATAAAGATATTGATCATATGATTTCTTGTGTAAGAATCCACCATAATTTAAAGGTGTGAAAGAACCAAAATATGTAAATGATTGCCTTCAAATCATTTATCAAATAATTTTATTCATACATGCACCTTTGTGTATCAATGTGATGTGTGGAACATTCAGACTTGAGTGTCCTAAAAAACAATCTTGGATTCCATAGTACAAGATGATAAGAATGTTGGATTGGACTGGAAGCATTTCAAGACACTTATTTCAATAATCATTTATATTGTCTGTGGTGATGGAGAAATATTTGGAGATCCTATCTTTTCTAAAAGGATAGCGTGCAGTGTATCTGTACACTAATAGGTTTTATGTGTTCCTTTTTCACCATATGTAGTAAAGAATGGACAGAAAAATGCTCAGAAGAACTTTTAAGGATTGATATTAGATATTTGATTGTTGGTATTTATGTTGAATTTTTGGAAAAATGTATTGCCACCGAATAGGGATATAATGGTAGAAATGAATATTCTTGTTAATGTTGGATATTCTTATTGTTATCTTCTTCCTAGTTTCATCTTTAGTGGCATGCTAGTTAAAAACGTGAAATAAAAGGATCATCACATGAGTGGTGGGGGTGGTTCTCAATAGACTACCTTTTTGGAACCTCCAATCAATGATATTGTTGTGACTATGATAAAATATCAGTGTGTAATGTTCAAAAACACGCAATATTATTTTTCTTCCCATGAAAATATGTGTATATCTAGGGTATTTTTGGTTATTAGTAATTCTTATATCGGGTTCTATCTATGCCTCATTAATCTCTAGGATCATTATCCCCAAATGGTATTGTGGCATTGTTAGATACTTCAATTACTACAGGATTCACCCAAATGCCTCATGAGTGAAGAACCATCAGGTTGAAGATTTGTATCACAATGAGGTATATGATTGACCATAGATAGTGAGAGTTTCCATCATTATTTAATCCATAGCTGGGATTTCCTTATTTCATATTGATGCCTCCCACCCATTTATATATGGTTCCGTTTCAATGTGATTATCCTTTAGACTGAACTCATTTCCACTATTATCGAGTCAGGGGGCTCTTAGGAAGATTATACATGATGGGTTTCGGTGTTTTTTTTTCAATATCATTAGATGATACTGAGCTAGTACGAGATTTTCTTATTCGTGATCTATATTTATTTTATGTCATCGTCGAGATGGATTTTATTTTTTTTTCATTATGATAATTTTGATTATTACAATCATCAAGCACTGTTCCTTGATGCCAATGGTAGATCATTAGTGTTTCAAGGAGAGTTGGATCAATGTTTTATATTTAAATGTTTTTCCCTCCCATAGGATATTTGTTTTGTTTCTGTTTTTATAGTTTATACAAATGGAGTTTATTCTATTTTTTATCTTTCTCTATTCTTCATGTTTCTCCTGATGTTATCCTACAAGATTTATCGATTCTTCCTCTAGATAGGAAGTATTATTTAATTATTGACCTGGTGATAGTGATGCAACCAATATCAATAAATTTTTATCATATTGAACCATCATAACTAAAACAACACACGGATCATTTGAAAGACCTAGTGAAAATGGTTTTATTCACCATAGTCTTTCTTCTTGGGAATCCCAAGTGCACTTTTCCAAGAAGGGGGTTGTTTACTCAAATTTTATTTGGACTATTATAAGTAGATCAATGTAATAATTAATAATAAGTATCCATTTCATTATGTGGATGATTTTTTCGATCAGTGAGAGGGGAAATTTATTTTCATAATCTTTACCTATGATAATGTTATCTTGAGCTTAGTTTTTGGGATTGTGATATACCAAAAAAATAAAGAGAATGTACAAAAATTATGAAAATCATGTGATTCTATTTGGTATGTATAATTCTCTGAAAATGTTTATGGATTTGATGAATTGGATACTTTATCAATATCAGGATAATATTTTGGTACTATTTGTAGATGATATTTTGGTTTATTAGGGATTTGACTGCGAGAAAGAGAACATTCAAAGTTTGGTTTTTGAAATCTTGAGAAGTCACCATTTCTATAGAATGATTTTTTAATGAAACATATAGATTAAAAAAAGTTAAATTATTAGGGAAAATATTTTTTTAATGGACTGTAAGTTGATCATGGGAACGTAATGTTTTTTTTGTGAAGATCCATAGAACATCTTTGATTTTTGAAGCATCCTTGGTCTTGTTAGATATTATGAATGGTTCATCAAGGATTTATCAAAGATTGAATCACAATTGTCTTCAATTTTTAGGATAGGGTTTAAGTTCATATGGGTTAGAAAATTTTAGTCTTCTTTCAATGAGAATAAATTACATGAATTATCGGCGCGTATTATGATGTCTCCAAAGCCCGGTAAAGGGTATATTGTTTTATTTGATTCTTTTGACACTTTTTTTGGTGGTGTGATGCTTTTAGATGATCATGTAATATTTTAAAAATCTCAATAAATATTACCACATGGGAATAATTACCCTACTCATTATTTTCAACTTTCATCAGTTATGAATACGATTATGTTTTATTGGGGGTATCTTTCTGGATAATGGTTTATTGTATTTTCTACCATGAGAGTTTGATCTATATCATTTATCAAGAATAAATTAATATTTAAAAAATGTTATTTGGTAGAATATTAATAAACTTTTAACATTGAAATAGCCTACACCCTTAGGAAAGGTAATTTCAATTCATATGCTCTTAGGAGGAATGTATTATTGCATGAAATATCATAACTGATAGTGTAATGGACCCACATGGGGATTCTTTCTCATTTGCATCTGGATAGTCAAGTGGATGTTTCAAACATGGTTTGGACTAGTGTTTAGTTATATTTATCTCTATTTGAGTATATTATATGTAATCAGTAATAGGATAAATTTTTAATTGGAATTTTAGAAACCAAATAATATGGGGAAACCATTTCAGAACTCTCTCTCTCTCAATTCGGATGGTATTATTAGTCTTGCAGACTGAAATGTTGGGACATCATCTATGGGGAACTCAATTTATTCTTATTTTGTAAAGACCTAGAAATCACGTAGAATCGTTTTTAAATACATGAGAATTGTAAGAGTACATAGTTTCAGACGATGCTTGATTCAGAGGCCTGGTGTGCCCAGAATCAATTTCTGAAGTTCTGTTTGGGTATGTTTAGTAATCGTACGAGCGGAATTTCATATTTTTTGAAATGGTGCTCAAAATTGAAATCTGAGGGAACTTTTGAACTCACAGCGCCTGTATTCCCTTAAGGAGGCCTTTACCGCAGTTGTGTTTTATCGAGACCAGAAGTAAATTTTCGGGGTTTTATAAATAAATTAAATAAAATTATGTGCAAAATATTTTTATTTTGATTGGTGGATTAATCCTCCAAGGGGAGATTGGAGGTGGGTCCCACCCACGCATAACCTCGCATGGGTGGATATTATGTGGTGGGGCCCACAGAAGCTCCAACCCCATTAAACCCCCTTTAACCCCTTGAGTTCCCCATTAATGGAGGAAACTCTTGAACTACCCCCTTAATGGTGCCAACACACCTAAAAGATAATTAATTCCTCAATTAATTATCTTTTAAAAACTGTTGAATCCATTCCACCCCATTTATATTAATGAGTTGTTTAATTTAATTAAACACAACTCTTCTATGTTGTGGTTCTAACAAATAATAGACTCCTCCTCTATTATTTTTGGTTGGTGAGATGGTGGAGCCTTTCCTCTCTAAATAATAATGATATCCTCTCAAATAAGAACACCCAGCACCACCGAGGAATGATGATGTTTTTTCCTCCCTTTCCAACGGGGAAAATAATGTGAAGATGCTTCCCACAATGAATATCGCCAATGATAACGTCATCTCGTCCCAACGTCAACGGAACGATGCCGCCTTCCTGCGGCTCCGTCAAGAGAACACCGATTACGACGAAGGGGGATTTTAATTATTTTTAAATATGAGTTTAAACCTCCATTCTTCATCATACATGTTTATGGTTTGGAAAGACAAATAATATTGTATGACGAGGAGGGTCCAGACCACACGAACACAGCCCGACCCACCCCCCATTGTTTGCTTCTGTTTCATGATGCCGGATGTGGACTGCAAAAAGGAGACAGTGGTGCAAGGCCCTCGGGTCACCGCAAGGGCACAACACCGCCATGCTGTGCAGAGGAATCGAGCCATGGCCAGGCGGGCTGTAGTGATGCTGAAGGGGTGTGGTGTCGTCGCACCGCGCTGAAGAGGAAACGCGGATGGAAGGTTCGTAGTAGATGGATAAGTGTGGCGCTGTTGCACCGCGCTATTGATCCGAAGGCCACGGCCAGGTCGGGCCGCGACGATGGTGGCGTGACGTCATCTTTCCATGAGGAGAGAAATGGGATCGCGGTGCCATCTCACTGTGGTGGAGGTGCGGAGGATGTCGGCTAGGCCGGACACTGTGCAGCCGGACAAGCAGGCGGGATCCTTCGGGTCCCGCGGGTGAACTAAACCGGCGCCTAGTGCCAGTTTCATTGGAGCAGAATAGGGGTGCAGCATGGCACCTTCTCCCACGCATGGCCAGTTGGGCCCCGCCGGCCTGCCGTCCGGGCCACCCCTGGGTCGGGCCGCCATCGGCCGGGCTGCCCTAGGCCGGGCCTCCCTCGGCCAGGCTGCCCTCAGCCGGGCCGCCCACAGGTCGGGCCGCCCTCGGGTCTGGTTACTCCAATACGTCGGGCCGCCCCCTCTGGCCGGCCCATTTCCTCGGACTGGGTCAGACCCTCGGATCGGGTTGGGTCGGGTCGTTCCGACTGGGACAGACCGGTCTCGGACCCGCTTCGACCATTTAAACCTTTTAGCCTGCATCTTGGGCTACGGGTATCCGAACGATGAACTGTCTATGGAGATGGAATTCATGGAGCGAGATGATTTTTTTGGAATACTCCACATGTGTTTCAGATAAAATTGGGATATTTTCAGGTTTATTTGATCCTAAAAACCAACCGGGCCCCTAGAACAGAAATGCCAATAACTCACAGGCCGAGCATCCTATTGACACGACGTCCGTCACGTTCGGTTCCTTATGATGAGACGGAACTATGGTATACATCAACAAAAGACTTTGTGGTAGTTTATGTATTAACACTTGGCTCGATGAGAAGACCCTCCCGGAATCGTGCGAGATTTGTGCTGGGAACCATAGGGTTGGCTGCGATGATACTGTACCAGAATCCTTCGTGGGATCGACAGCGACGACTACTGTACCAGAATCCTACATGAGTTTGACAGTGATGACTACTCTACCAGGATCCTACGTGGGTTCGACAGTGATGAATATTGTACTAGGATCCTATGTGTGTTCGACAGTGATGACTGCTATACCAGGATCATATGTGGGTTCGATAGTGATGACTTTTGTGCCGGGATCCTCTGTGAGTTCGACAGTAGTGACTTCTGTACCAAGGTCCTACATGGGTTCGAAAGTGATGGCTACAGTACCAGGATCCTACGTGGGTTCGATAGTGATGACTTCTATGTCGGGATGCTCTATGGGTTCGACAGCAGTGACATCTGTATCAGGATCCTACATGGGTTTGATAGAGATGACTTCTATACCAGAAACCTACGTGGGTTAGACAACACTGATACTGGTCCATGATCCTACGTGGGTCTGACAGATGAGATGATTCAGAGGCTACATCTAATCATCTCTACCCCTCTCCTGTGTTGTATAACTATGTGATCTGACTCTTTAATTTCAATCATTTTCATCGAGGTGATTGACATTCCTTCCTTTGTGGAATGGGTTGTGCACGTGCTCGATAGTTGGAGCCAGACTGTGTTTGGTAACATAGGTATATATATGGTCATATACCTATGTAAGGTTGGTTTATACTTCGTGATTTTGTCTTACAACTATGGTTTATCCTTAGTGGATTCTGGGAGACCTTCGGGGGTCTCAGGGTTCCCTTCTGAGTATTGTTATACTCACACCTACACGGGCTTCTCCCTCACCTTGTTGTGTTCTGTGCAGACGACAGTTAGTAGTGATCGAGACTGAGGTTGATGGACGGGAGGCTACTCAAAGCTGGACTATTCGAGATGTACCTCAAGGATGAGTTCATTGAGTTTTGTATCTACCCTTTAGGTTGGACTCCCCGGTGGATGATCCAGGAGTTTTTTTCCATTTTTACTTGTACATGTTCTTATTGTTCAGTTGGGTTTGTATACTGGCCCATTTACTTTCATCACTAACATGGTATTTAGTTTTACATAGTGTTTTTCTTGTAGTTGTGTACTTTGATTGTGTGTGATTTATTTTTATAAAGGAAATTCCTTCCAAGATTAGGGATTTATGACTTTGGTACTAGTCGCTAGCCCCTGGCCTATGGAAGGCGGGCGTGGGGTAGTCATGGCATGGGTCCCAAGGATGGGTCGTGAAAAATTGTTATCAGAGGAGTCGGTTGTACCGCAGAACATATGACTCTGATCTGTCTAACTGTGAAGAAATAGTGTTAAGATTGTTGAGTGCAGTTTTCAGTCCAGATAGTCCAGTGTTGGTGCGGCGACTGACGTATCCATAAACTAGGACAGTGACATCTGATTTCCGAGTCAGTGCATGAAAACACTGATTGCGAGTGTGTTTTCAAAAGTCTTCTTTGTGAACTATTTTGGTCAACTCCCCAAGTATAACGTGTTGACTATGGTGCACCTGTTCCTTCCCAGGATGCCGCTGCGTACATAGTCAGCTAGGGTTTCCGAGTTTTGTAAGAGATGGTAGCCCACCGAGCGACAAGGCTTTGGTGCATGCCCCTATTACTATGTTGGATCCTTCAGGTGGTGTACCAGCAGCACCACCACCCATTGAGAAAAATATGCCACTTGCCGCATTGGAGGATGGTGCACGCCGATTGAGTGCATTGTATGTGTTCCAATAGTAGAGGCCTCTGAGGTTTCGAGGCGAGATAGATTCCCAGGCAGTAGAGGATTGGATGGAGGCGATTACTAGAGTTTTCTGCCTTGTTGAGACACTAGTAGAGTATATGTTGATCTTATCTAATAATCTTTTTCAGTGAGTGACCATGAGGATGGTCCACATAGTGATTAATTTTCGTTACTTGGACCGTTTTCCGAGATGGTACCATAGGGAAGTGTTCCAACTATGTCGTTTCATGTTAGTCAGCAGACACTACTGGTGGTACCAGTAGAGGAAACTTGTAGGCTTAGTGCCTTACATGTGCTTCAGCACCAGATATCCCTCATGTTCTGAGGCAAGCCATACCCACAGGTGGATGAGTACTAGATTGAGGTGGTGGATGAGAGTTCTCTAGAGCTTATACAACTTTAGTATGACGACGTGTCGGTAACAGAGTATTCATCGAGGCATAATGATCATTCCTGGTACTCGATGAATATGATATGATTAGTGCTTTAGAGATTGGGTCTATGAAGTATGTGTGTTTAAGGATAACTAAGCCATCACTTTTTCCTCTATGCATTCCAACTTATGTTAGGGTGATAGAGAGAACCATTGTGGTTGAAAGTTCATTGGTTGAGTGGATACAACCAGTGAATGTTAGATGTTGGAAAGCATGCAACTGGCACCAGTCTTAGAGACTTGAGCGTGTAAAATGTTTCCGGAAGAGGAAGTGTTCAGGATAGGTGAATCTGAAGGGTAGCAGATGTGGAAGAAGAGCTATGAGAGAAGCATGAGGTGATGAACATTTTGACATATTCCAACCACCTGCCATTGTAGTCCCCACGAGGCTCAGGGAGTTGGAGGGCTGGGGAAGAGAGTATCTACATGCGATCAAGGAGTGTGACCCAAGGGATCCAAAAATTATTTGATGTGTAGTCTGAGTCTACTAAAAGCTGCGGTATTAACAGACATAGGTACCAATAATTCCTTCCTTCCACGAATCCTGTCCCAGAGCAAGAGTTTCCTGTTAAACCGTCGAATTGACCCTCAAATCAGGAGATTACTTTGGGAGGTGACTTGAAAATCACACAAATGCTGACGGTGTGATCTGACCATTGAGGATAGAGTTTCGGTTATAACCTCTTGGTGGTTGCATCTAGGGCTTACGACTTTTGTTTGGGTATGGACTGGGCAACCAAAATTCATACGCAGATTGACAGTATTATTAAAAAGGTTGTGGTTTATCTACAATGTTATGATTGGGTTTTCCCTTGTCGGGGAAACGAAAAACCCAGGCAGCATAAGATGGATTCATGCATAAGAGGGTGAAATCGATCACTAATACGTCGGTTGGACTTAACATTGTGTCATACTTCTCCAGATTTGCATCACAGCTTTCAGCATTGACGAAGAAGGGGAAACCCTTTGTGTGGTTAGAGAGATGCCAGCAGAGCTTTCAAGAGATGAGGTAGAGGTTGACTAGTGCACCCATCATGAGGCTGCTGGAGGAGGGCGTTGGGTACGTAGTTTACTGCGACACATCAGGGACCAGACACGGGTGTGTCCTGATACAGGAGCAAGAAGTGATCGCGTATGGTTCTCTGTAGTTGAGACAACATGAGAAAAACTACGCTACCCATGACCAGAAGTTAGCATCAATGGTCTTCGCGTTGAAGATGATGTGGCACTATATGATGGGCAAGTTTTTTACAGTCTACTATGACCACCAGTGTCTCAGGTACATCTTCTCATATAAGGACATGAACCTGAGACAACGAAGATGGCTCGAGTTCCTCCAGGACTTTGAATTTGAGATATTCTATACTTCTGGGATGGGGAACGTAGTAGCAGATGCTCTGAGTAAGGGATCTAGCATTCAGATGCTCGTAGAGGTGACAAAGAATCTAGCTGCGTTGCAGATATCTTTTGTGGATAGGGATGGAGTAGCCTTTCTACAATCTCTCATAATCACTTCTCCACTTCATTAGTGAGTGAGGAAGGCACATCGTGGGGATGCTAACTATGAGACATGACTTTCTCAGATATCCACAGGACATGCACCGAATGTATTTTCTGTAGGTGGGGAGCACTTCATCCTCATCAAAGAATGTAATATGGTACCCGTGTCACTTCAGGAGGAAGTGTTGATGGATTTCCACACATATCCTTTAGCGGTACATCCTTGAGTGGTGAAGATGTATCAGGAACTGCAATGACAGCACTGATGGCCAGGTATAAAGTTGGTAGTAGCATAGTTTATCTCATGATGCCTCACTTGTCAGCAAGTGAAGGCAGAGCACCAGGTTCCAACAAGCTTGGTTCAGCCCTTAGAGGTCCCAAAGAGGAAGTGGGATGAGATATCCAAGGATTTCGTGATGGGACTTCCATGTACATCTAGAGGACACGACTCTATCTGGGTGATTGTCGACCGACATACCAAGTCGGAAAACATCCTACTAACCAGAGATAATACGAGCTACCACCGAGAAGGTACAGGTCTTCCAGGAGTGGATGAAGACTGTGAAGAGCAGACAAAAGTCATATGCTAGCAAGAGACAGATACGTCTTGAGTTCGATGATGGAGACCACGTCTTTCTACGGGTGTCACCTCGATTTGGTCTATGAAGATTTGTCCAAGGAGGCTTGTTATCTACACGATTCATCTGACCATTCTAGGTCCTCAGCAGGGTACACGAGGTGGCATACCGCTTTGCCCTTCCACCTCATTTTCACCAGGTGCATGACGTCTTCCACTTATCTTAGCTGAGGAGATACGTGCACAACCCATCCCACATTATCGATCACGTGGAGCTAGATATCGATGATGGGGCGATGTTCACGGAGGTTCTAGTGGGGACTGAAAATCAACAGGAATGGGTCTTATGTGGACATTTGATTCCTATGGTGCGCGTTCGTTGGCAGCATGGGAACCTCCAGGAGAGAACTTGGGATCAGGAGGCTCAAATGTGTGATGAGCACCCCATTTGTTTCCCTAGTGTGTGTTGTATATTATGGTGATGTAAATCAATAAGGTAGGGAGAATGTAAAGACTCAAAAATCTCGTGTATTTTTTTTAAATACATTGAGATTTTAGGAGTCCACAGTTTCTGACGGCGCTTGATTCCAAGGACCGGTCTGCTCGGAATCAATTTCTGAAATTTTGTTCGGGTACATTCAGAAAATGCACGAGCATGATTTTATATCATTTCAACCGGTGCTCGGAATTGAAATCTGAATGCACCATTGAACTCGCAGCTCCGATATTCTCATAAAGAGACCTTTACTGCAGTTGTGTTTTATCAAGAGGGGAAGTTAATTTTGGGGGTTTTCTAAATAAATTAAATAAAATTATGTGCAACATATTTTTATTGTGAGTGGTGGTTTAATCCTCCCCGGGTAGGTTAGTGGTCGGGCCCACCACGCATAACCTCCCATGGGAGGATATTATATGGTGGGGCCTACATGAGCTCAAACCCCCTTAAACCCCTTGAGTTCCCCCTTAATAGGAGAAACTCTTGAACTACCCCCTTAATGGTGCCAACACACCTAAAAGATAATTAATGCCTCAATTAATTATATTTTGAAAACATTTGAACCCTTTACACCCCATTTAATTTAATGAGATGTTTAATTTAATTAAACACAACTCTTGTGTGTTGTGGTGCCAACAAATAATAGACTCTTCCTCTATTATCTTTGGTTGTCGACATGGTGGAGCCTTTCCTCTCCAACGAAGAACGATATCCTCTCAATGAAGAACACTCGTCTCCCCCAAGGAACAACGACAATGTCTCCTCCATTTCCAACTAGGACAAGAAATGGAAGACGCCGCCAACAAAGAATGTCGCCAACGGCGACGTAATCTACTCCCAACATTAACGGAATGACTCTTCCTTCCCGCGACTCCTTCAAGCGAACATTGATTACGAGGTAGGGGGTTTGACTTATTTTCAAATATGAGTTTAAACCTCCGTTCTTCATCATACAAATTTATGGTTTGGAAAGTCAAATGTTATAGTATGATGAGGAGGGTCTGGACCACACGTACACAGTCTGAGCATCCCCCCTTTGTTTGTTTCCATTTGATGACGATGGAGGTGGATGGTAAAAAGGATCCAGCGGCGTGAGGCCGTCGGGTCGCCGTAAGGGTGCAAAACCGCCTATATGCGCAGAGGAACCGAGCCACAGCTAGGCGGGCCACGGAGGTGCCGAAGGGGTGCGGTGTCATTGCACCGCACCGGAGAGGGACCGTGACCAGAACAGCCATAACAGATGGAGAAGCGCGGCACCGTCACGCAGCACGGTGGAGCCAAAGGCCGCGGATAGGTTGGGCCACGACGATGGCGGTGCGGCGCCAGCGCACCAAGGTGGAGCTGTAGAGGCGGCCAACCGGGCCAGCTTCCATGGATCTGGACAAGTAGGCAGGACCCTTCAGGTCTCGGGGGTCAACAAAACCGGGGCCAAGCGCCGGTTTCTTTGGAGCGAAACAGGGGGCGCGACACCCCCCTCCCACGCGTGGCTAGCCAGGCTATGTTGGCCGGTCGGCTAGGCCACCATCGGCTGGGCTGCCCTGGGGGGGCCGCACACGGGCCGGTCCGCCCGCAGCCGGGCCGCTTACGGCCGGCCCGCCCATCGGCCAGGACACCGACGGTCGGGCTGCTTACGGCCGAGCCACACTCGGTTTATCCCAGGCTGCCCCCACGGGCCGGGTTGTTTCCTCGGACTAGTCTGGTCCCTGGTCCGGACAGGATCAGGTTGGTTCAGTGCGACTGGGTCGGACCAGTCTCAGACCTGCTTCTACCATTTACACCTTTTAGCCCTCATCTTGGGCTACGTGTGTCCGAACGATGAATCGTCTGCGGTGATGGAATTCATGGAGTGAGATTATTCTTTTTTCTTACTCCACATGTGGTTAAGATGCAGTTGGGGTATGGTCAGGTTGGTTTGAACCTAAAAACAAACCAGGCCCCTGGAACGAAAATGTCAATAACTCACAGACTGGGCGTTCGATTGACGTGTCATCTGTCGCATTGGGTTCCTTATTATGTGAAGGAACTATAGGATACATCAACTCAATACATAGTGGTATTTGATGTATCGACCCTTTTCTCGAGGAGTGGACCCTCCCGGAATTGAGCGTGCTTTTTGCGGGGAACCCTAGGGCTGGTTGCGACGATACTGTACCGGAATCCTCCTTGGGATTGGTAGCAATGACAAATGTACCAGAATCCTACGTGGGTTCGACACTGATGACTACTATATCAAGATCCTATGTGGGTTCGATAGTGATAACTACTATACCAGGATCCTACAAGGGTTTGATAGTAATGACTACTATACTAGGATCCTATTTGGGTTCGATCGTGATGACTTCTATGCCGGGATCCCTAGTGGGTTCGACAACACTGACTTCTGTACCGGGATCCTACGTGGGTTTGACAGTGATGACTATTGTACCAAGATCCTACGTGGGTTCGACAGTGATGAATTCTGTGCTGGGATCCTCCGTCGGTTCGATAGTAGTGACTTCTATACAAGGATCCTACGTGGGTTCGACAGTGATGTCTTCTGTACCAGGATCCTACGTGGGTTCGACTGCGCTGATAATGTTCCATGATCCTATGTGGGTTCGATAGAGGAGATGGTTTCGTGGCTAAATCTAATCATATATACCCATCTCATGTGTTGTGTACCTATGTGAGCTGATTCTTGACTTTGAATCATTTTTATTGATGTGATTGACTTTTCTCCCTTTGTGGAATGGGTTCTGCTCGGGCTCGATAGTTGGAGTCGGAATGTGTTTGGTAACTTAGGTATATGAATGGCCATATACCTATGTAAGGTTGGTTTATACTTCGTGATTGTATCATACAATTGTGGTTTATCCTTAGTGGATTATGGGAGACCTTCCGGGGTGTCAATGTCCCCAACTGAGTATTGTTATACTCACCAATGCATGGGCTTCGCCCACACCTTGTTGTGTTCTGTGAAGACGATGGTTAGAAGTGATCGAGGCTAAGGGTGATGGACGAGAGGATGCACGGAGCTACACTAGATGGGACGTAGCTCAGGGATGAGTAGTTCGAGTTTTGTACCTACCCTTAAGGTAGGACTCCTCAGTAGATGATCTAGGTGCTGTTTTCGCTTTTTTACTTGTACTTGTTCTTGTTGTTTAGTTTGGTTTGTATACTGGACAATTTACTTTCAGCACTACCTTTGTATTCAGTTTTACTTAGTGTTTTTCTTCCAGTTGTGTACTCTGATGGTGTGTGATTTCTTTTTGTAATGGAAATGCCTTCCCAGCTTAGGGATTTATGCCTTTGGTGCTAGTCGCCAGCCTCTATCCTATGGAATAAGGGCTTGTGGTAGTCACACCACGCGTCCCGAGGACGGGTCGTCACAGATTGTCATATTTCTCCATGTTTCATTCATCCAGACACAAAAAATATGAATCATTATATGAGATGGTGGTTTTTAAGGCTACTATGAAGAATAAAATGGATGATTTTGTGTCCTGATGTTATAATTTCCAATAGATTATGAAAGAGTACATAAAAACACATATTTTTCCTTAAAATCTTTCAGTACCATGAAGGGAAATAGATTTAGTATCCATGACCTTTATTTTATTATTTCCATAGACTCACCATTGGAGTAATTATATCTAGGTGGTGATTGTTCAAATTAGAAATCCTACACATTTTATTTTGATCAAAAAACAGCAAAAAATTTTATGATTTGGGTATTATGTATGTTCCTGAAATTGAGAGGTTACATGAGACACCATTGACAATTGTTTATGACAGGGATACTAGGTTTAATTCCAAATTCATAGAGGATTCTCCTTGAGTTTATGGGTTCCTAGGTCAGATTAGATAAAATGTACCATCCACAGACAGATTTTTTGTCAAGTTAAGATATAAAATTCTAAAGGATATGATATATTCCTCTGTATTAGAATTTTGTTGATCTTTGGATTTTCATATGAGATATAATGAGTATTCTAATATGAAATGTTTTCATTTTTCTATAATATATGATCACTTTGATGCTTTTTATGGTCTACCATACACATCACCTCTTCAATGGGAATATGTGGTTGATGATTCATTAGTAGTATTGATTTTGGTTTTGGAGACGTCTATGAAGATACAATATATACACTAATGCTTGGTTACATCAAATAGTTGGTTTAAGTCTAATTCAAGATGAAATTTCATCATTTAGAGTTTTCCATATGTTATCATGTTTTAAAGAAGGCTTCTCTTATGTTGGAACACTTTTAGCTTGGGAAATATTGGAAAATGTCTTCAAGATATGTGGGGAAATTTGAGGTTATTGGAGTTATTGTTAAGTTGAATATCAGTTGGCATTATAGATTTAGTTGAAAATAATCCATGATGATTTCTATATATCCCAGTTCAATAAGTATCATCTTATTCAATTTCACATTCTATGTTATG
Organism: Viscum album; assembly: GCA_963277665.1. Classification (NCBI taxonomy): domain Eukaryota; kingdom Viridiplantae; phylum Streptophyta; class Magnoliopsida; order Santalales; family Viscaceae; genus Viscum; species Viscum album. The sequence goes on from OY728119.1 coordinate 653,591,500, forward strand.
AAGAAATTCCATTATAGATATATCATTCGATTATTGAGATGTTGGTTGAGATCATTGACTCTCAAGTGAATGTATTTCATAGGAAGTCAATTATGTGGGCCCAAGAGTTATTGAATCACATATAAAATTTTAATGATATATGAGAGTGTTAGTTTTTGATGAGGGATGACTGGCCTCATGTCTTTATTGGATTACATTCTTCAATATTACATCTTTGATATGGAATTTCTAAATTTATAGAGTTTCTAAACTTTAATTACTTGCTTCTAGGTAAATCTCTATTATTTTTTGTTTTCCAATTTAATTGGGTGAAACATGGTACTCCTAATGACGGAGAAACGTTATGATAAAATGTAATTAATATTCAAATATAAATGTTTGTTTTAATTTTTTGTGTCCATGTATAAATTAATTTACTTCATGGAGGGGTTCTTCCCATGTTCGGAGAGTGGCTGAGGTGTTTTAACTATTTTATATACCAATCTAGAGTTTTCTTTTTTGTGAAAGGAAGTAACAAAAGTGTAAATTTGTTACATGGTGTGTACATGGTCTCTAAAAATAATTTATCAAATATTTACCAAATTTGAAATGTGTGCATAGTTTGTAATGGTTATAGCACCGGCCATAATAAAATTTTGGGCTTTAATAATATGGTGATGCGTTTTTTCAGAAAACAACATTGTTTTGCATAAAACAACATTTAAATATTATGATTTTGATTTTAGGGTTCCTTAATGAAATAATTTCATTTATTTCTCCTGAAAATATCTTGGATCTTAGCCTAGAACCCTTCTCTAACATTTTTTGAGTCTCAGTATGAACCAAATTGATCCATTGTGTATTGATCACTGTGGCAGTGAGTTTTCATCTCCACTGTTATGTGATTATTTATTCCCCTTTATCCCATGGATTTTGGTTACACCATAATGTTTTTTATAAGATTTATTGACCCATGGAGATGCCCCTAGTTTTTTTTATAGATTCATGGTGTGATTATAACACCCAAATTTCTTATAGATCTTTTTTCATGAAAAAATTAATTTTCCCTGATATCATGCTTTTCACTAAGTAAAAAATTCCATTCATATGGAACTAACTTTGAATATGTTACTTGCATCGCCATATTGGTGTATGTTACACAAAACACAGAATTTTTATAAATTACACGCAACAATGACTTGGCGTACGTTACACACAACCCTGAGTTTCTGTGAAATAATGTTTTCTTTGTTATACTTACTTAAATTAGATGATTATAAACTATCCATTAAACAAAGTGATATGAATAGTAATAAATAATTTTAAATAATTTGTGACAGTGGTATAATATAAATAATACTAATTAATAATGTATGATATAATATATGGTAAAGTCCTTCTAAGTTTTAAAAAACTATTTTTTCAAATAAAATGCATTTCATGTACTTTTATAAAAAGAAATAAAAATAATTTTTGACATAGATATAAATATAATTTGATAAAATAAATTTCATTTTTTAATTTATAATGTTGAATTTATCATATAGTGAATTTTTGGGACTTTAATAAGAAACATCATTTTTGGATGAATAGTGAGAAATAAAAAATATTAATTCAGAAATTATTTTTCATCTATATTTTATAAGGACAACTTATATTTTGAATTTATTTAAAACATTAATTATATCATTAATTTATCAATTAATTCAATTTAGGTCATTATAATAAATTTCAGTTTCAAATTGGTTATAAAAACTCATCAATCTTTTGGATGTGTTTTCTTTAAGAACCAGTAGTGTCGTCCCATAAGCGAGATTAAATTAAAATTAATTTATTCAAATTATGTGATTTTAATTTGGATTAATGGAATAAATATTATTAATAATAATAATATATAATTTATTGTTAGTTTAACATAGGTTTTTACCAAAAAAATAAGCAAATGATGTTAAAATTAACAACAACGATTAAGGTAAAATTATTCTGAACATGTGAATTATCTTTAATCTAAAGGGCCCAAATGACCTAGAATCTTCTACAAAACCCATTTTATGGAAATATTTCGCCCATATACATTCAATTATTATGTTTTGTGTATTCTTTTTCTTTTTTATGTAAAAACATGGATACACATAATAGTTTTTTAAAAATGCCATCAGTGTCCTTTCTCAACCATATAAAGGGCCACAACCTCTCCCTCTTCATCAAAATTATAAAACCAAATATGTTAATTCATTCTCAATATAATAAAAGTACAAATGAACCTCAATTTCTCCTTATATTTACAATATTTTCATAAGTCCTTCTAATTAATCCCTTTTGTGCAAACCAAAAGGATTTTCCCAATTAAGAGGTAACACCCTCCCTCATGATCCTTTTTTTCTATTTTCATTCCATAAAATCTTCTTATTCCATTTATTAATTAAAAAAAATGTATAATATATAATAGAGTGTTTTAGGATATTTTTTATACCAAAACATACACCAAATTTCAGATTATGTGTAACGAACATACAATTTACGTGTACGGTGAACTACGACCTCACGAAATGATGATTGTTCCATTTTCCATTAACACCTATCATCCTGGATATTTTAATGGAAACAATATTTATATATGAAATATATGATATTTATAATGTCTTTAAGATTCATTAATTCATTTATAAAACATATCTTTATACTTTCCATTTCATTTAAATATGATAATTTCATTTGAGGATATGTGGACTACCCCCCCCCCCCCCTCAAAGTGATGTTATTCATTCACACACTACATGGAATGTATTAAAGATGGATTTAGTGAATGTATTTGACATATATGATGTAATAATGATAATATAATATTAAAATATATACATATATATACAAATATTTCATTTTCTCCCATTTTTTCAATTCAACAATAAAATCGAAAAATCGTTCCTGGGTACATTTGTCCTACCATCTCTATAAACGGTGTATTCTATTTTACACATATATATTTTATAGATTATTATAAAACACATATAATGAATATTAATAATATTTTTATAATTCTTTACATTATATTAATCTAGATATACTTATAAGGGTCAAATATATTACAAATTAGGACACATGAAATCAATAAAGTGGATATTACCTGAAGTTAAAACTTGACATAGAAATTTTAAAAATAAAGTAATATAATGTAATAATCAAAATATATACGCTGTAAAATATAATAATATGGTTATTTTATATATGTATATTAATCATAAACATATTATACATGATTTTTTTAGGAGTACTGTGAGAATGAAGACACAATGTAGGGGAATTTAATCTCACTTTTTATATCTTTGAGATAACTCCCATGTTCTACACACTTTTATTTTTATTTTTATATATTCATCTCAAAATAGTATTCTATATGTATTACTCTTAAATTTATGGGTGTTTATGTAGCCATTATAATATTTTTATTCATTAGGATTTATGTTTCAAGAGTTACACAATCAGTTTGATTGTTTTGTCTCCATTTTCTTTCTTTTAGACACATGTTTTGTTATGAAACTACATCATTTATAAAGGTTTATATAATTGTATTTTACTTGTTATATCATGAATAAATTTGTTCTCATGATATTTTATTATTAATTTAATTTAATTATCTTACATGGAGTGTATGATTCAATGTTATCATGTTGTAAGTGAGTATTGAAACACTCTCATTGTTTATTAAGAGTGTTTATAATTATGATCCCAATGATGAAATATTATGATCCATATCTATAGAAAATGTATCAGTTTTATTATCCTATATCTGTAGAATATATTTCCATGTTTTATTACAATTATCAAAAAAATTTAAATCATATAATTAATAAAATGTTTATAATAGATATGTAATCATATTTCTGTCTTCTATCAGAAATCTATTTTATATCAAATTTTTTTTTCAAAAATGATTTCAAAAACAATTCATGTATAAAGGAATATACCAATGTTTTATATATTTAAAATATTCTATTATATGTTTTATGTGTTGTTTTCAAATAAATATTTGTTCAAAAGATTTTATGTCATAAAAATCTATTTTCAAAGAAGAAAAGATATTTTCCACAATATTTTTTTAAATGATCTATAAACATTATTTTTCATCTATGTTGAAATCCAGTCATTTTAATCGTGAGTTTTTTGATAAATGAATAAATTTTTCCATTCATACGCATTATTTTAATGGATTATGTTTTTATGTCCATATATTTATGAATCTTTTTTCTTCTTCTATGGATTATATTCTTTTGAAATGTGATTGGTTTCAAGGGTTTTGATTTTGAAATGATTGTAAAACATATATATATATTTCCTTATTTTAGGATGGGATTACATATTTATGATAACCATTTAATTTTAAGGGTTATGATATTATTTTTAATGATATTTTGGAACATGTATTTATAAATTCCATTTGAAAAGGTTGGGGCCTATATCACCCTCCAATGCATCGGATAATGATTTGTATTTAATGAGATAGTCTAGGATGGTATTGGGAGTAAAACATGACTACTAAGATGGCTATGGGAATGGTCCAAGACTACCAATATTGTTTGAGGATTGAACTCATTTGTCTACAATGGCCATGTGAGTGAACCATGACTACCAAGATGATATGGGGAGTGAAGTCGTGCTACTCATATGGATATGGGAGAAATACCTTTACAATTATGGAAATAGTTTTTTATGGTTATGTCTTCTAAAATTTTTGTGTTTCATTACTATTTTTTTCTTTTAGGGATTATGTTCTTTTTTTCCTTATGATTAATATCTAAAAAACCTCACATCATTATGTCATGATTCTTATTTAGCATCATTGACATGCAGAGTGTGATCATATATTTTCATGATCACATTCTCATGTTCATATGACCATGTTTATGATTAAAATTATCACTTGTTTACCCCTATTGAGAATATGATATCACAACCTTTTTTGTTTCCTTCCCAATTTTATGACTATTTTTATTATATTTGATGTTTCTAAAAAGGGTTTTAGTTAATAATTACCTAGTGGGAGATAATGTGGCTCACTCATGTTCAATTTATTATGTTTCCATGTTTCCAAATGCACTAGACTAATATGGTATTTAGGTGTATGATTTCATATTGTTTTAAGTAGTATTAAAAATTTATTTATTATTAATGTATGAAAATAGGGGGACACTATAGTTGGTTTAATAGAGATGTTTTTAGCTAACCATTAGAGTATTGGATGAAAAAACCATACTGAGAACCCTAAGGTCATGTTTATCTATAAGTATAAGAATAATTAAAATAAAGGAAAATGTCCTGGAATTATGGTAAATGAAATAGTGATTTGTTTTCTAGAAATACACCAAATTATTGATACTAAATGTGGTTGTGGATCAATAATATAGGTACCTAGGAGTGAAAAATCTGAAAAGGTGTTTTGGGTCTGACTCGATGTAACCTCTTACATGACAACACATATTGTACTCTTGGTTTGACACTCCTAGAGGATATGCTTTGGGAATTCAAAATCCCTTAAAGAACAATTATGTATGATTTAAATATATTTTTTCTTTGAATAAAATAGGTTGATCATAATTTATCATAGATTAAGGAAGGTGTCATAATTTAGACATTATTTAAGTGAATTTTTCCTTATTATGTGGATTCTCATTATGATAATTATTTCATTCTCTATGCTTTTGGTTTTGGTCAATGGTTAGAACTTGAAGGAACCACAATAATGGTGATTTCAATGGAAAATGAAATTATTTTCTTTTCTAGTAATGAGAATATATGGTAGAATCAATGAAAAATTTCATTGCTATGATCACCCTATTCTCTCAAGAAATGAATCATTGTAAACATCCAAATGAGAAAATGTGGGAACAACATTCTATTGAGTCCTTACCATTGAAACACACAACTTATTTCAGTGGTACTTATGATCCACTTGTTTATGTAAAATGAATCTTAACTAAAGAAATGATATTCTTCATTCTCTAATGCTCCGAGCATGAGAAATTCATTCAGGTTGTTTATCGATTAGAATGAGAATCATACAAGTGGTGGATTTTAATCAAGAATATTAGGAAACAAGATGATATTGAATCCATGAATATTGGAAGGTTCATGAACTTATTTTTCAATAAATAATTTTCTTGTATTTTTTATACTATGATAGAGGATGGGTTATTTGAGTTGAAGCAAATGGAAAATGTATCTATTGGTACCCACAATGACAATTTCACAATACCTGTGAGGTACAATTAAATAATTATCATCAAAACCAAATGTAATGTTGATATGTTCTTCAGTATTGTAAATCCAAGTATCATAACTGAATCTTCCATAAGAGACTTTATCATCTATGAAGATACTATTCAATTTAAAATCATGGATGAAATAGAGGTTTGATTCATATATCAATCTCAAGGGCTTGACCAGAAAAGTAAGATTATGTTTGAAGGAAAATATAAAACCATGATGAGAATAAGATAATATTTCCTTTATAAACTATGTATGGGATGAATAAAAGAGGATGTTTCCTTCAATAGTCTAATAAATGTTTTATTTGCCAAAGGGAAGGCCATCAAGCATTGGATTGTGTAATTGATGGGAATAAGTTAGATAACCGTAATAATGGATAAAAATTGATATAGAATGAACCTCCCCTGATTCAGTTTGACCAGTGTAAGGAGAATGGGAATTATACTAACCACTATCCAAACCCAAGGGCTAGTGATGATGAATAATGTCAGTAACCTCTTAAGCCAAGGGATAATGAGAAATCATAAGCAATAGTTATTTCTCACAAGGGGATAGATAAAAATATTTTTTAAAAGTAAACATACCATCATATCTAGAACTATTAATGTATTATTTGACTCTCTATGTACTGGATAATTCACATCTAAATAATTTTATAAGGGGGTTAAAATTCCACCAAAATGATTATATGTTGAATTAGTAATGAAAACTCTTATGGTTAGAATATTTCATCTCATGTCTATGATACCTCTCTTGTTGATGTTTGTGGTAATGTTCTTATAGTAAATCATGTCGTTATTCTTGTGGATTAATTTAATTTCATAATAGTCAGGAATGTTATTCCTCTACATAAATCCCACATCAATTTTCATGGAAGTGAAGTTATGTTAGAGGTTTGTAAGCCTCCTATGATCATACATCATTGTGAAGATACTAATTAACTTCATATGAAGATTGAATCGAATTTATGGATATTAATTTCTATTTATAAATGTATTTTTCTCAAATGGTTGGGGAAAAAAGAAAAATTGATTATATTCTTATTTTTAGAGAATTTATGGATGTATGTCTCAAATATTTTCCTAGCCTACTAAAAAACTAGTAGTTGAGTTCTCAATAGAACTCATATATTCTTCCACACCAATTTCAAATAATACCCTATATGATGGCCTTGATTGAGTTGCTGGAACTAAAGATGAAACTCTAAGAAAACATTGATGATGGATTCATTTGACCAAGTGTGTACCCTTTTGATGCACTTGTTATTTTTGAGAAAAAGAATGATGGATCAATGCGAATCTTTATTGATTATCAGGAGTGAAACAAGATCAAAATCAATAAAAAGTATAATATCCTCAATTTATGACTTGTTGGATCTACAGCATGGAGCTGAATATTTTTCTAAGAAATTCCTTCGATCTGGATATCATCAACTGTGGGTCACGAATAATGATATACCCTAGACAACATTCCATACATGTTATGGAAACTACGAATATAAAATGATGCCTTTTGGAGTTACTAATCCCCCTTCAGTCTTCATGGATGTTATTAATAGTCTTTTGAAATCATGTAAACCATATTGTGGTAGTCTTTATAGATGATATTCGTAACTATTCAAAGATAATGGAAGAGTATGAAGATCACTAGAGAACAATATTAAAGAACCTATGTAATGAGAAACAATTTGTACAACTTACAAAGTGTTAATTTTGGCTACCAAAGTATTCTTTTATTGGGTCACATAATTTCAAGAGATAAAATATTAGTAGATCCATCAACGATTGAAGCTACAGAATGTTGTCCAATAACAACCATGGTGACTGAGATACATATATTTCTTGGTTAATTTTTACATTATCAATGGTTTGTGGATAATTTAACATGACGATGAATTTATCTATCCATGTTAACTCAGAAGGGTTACAAGTTCCTACGTATAGATGAATGTGAACAAAATTTAATGGAACTAAATATAAGGTTAGTCAGTGCACCAATTCTCACATTATACTATATTTTTATCTTTAGAGATGAATCTGTGAAGGGATTGGGATGCGTTATTATACAGACTTAAATGTTTATAATGTATGTCTCAGGACATTATAAGATTCATGAGAAAATTTACCGAACACATGAGTTTGAGTGATGAGTGGTAATTTTTGCATTAAATATATTTGATACATTATCATTATATAGAAAAGAGTGATATATATACAATTCATAAAAGTCATAAATATATATTCACATATAAGGAGTCTAACATGTTCTAGAGAAGATTCTTAGTGTTGATAACATATTATGTCTGGTAAATACATTACCACCATAGGAAAGTGAACAGAGTGGATAATGCTTTGAGTTGAAAGGATTATGCTAGATTATCCATGATGAGGATACAAAATGATAAATTAGTTATCGACTTGCAACGGATGGAGCATTAAATACTACGGTTGGGTAAAAGTCATATCTTTTTTAAATAAATGTTAAACCCTCGATCAGAGTATAGATTATAGATGCATAGAAGGATGGTGTAGAGATGAAAAATAGTTTTATCAATGTTCCTTATATTATTCATTATCACGATGGAATGATAAGGTTCGAGAACTGTGTATGTGTTCCTTCCATACCAAATATGAAGAATGAGATATTAGATGAAGCTCCTAGTTCCTCATTATTTATTAATTTTGGAGTTAAGAATATTTATTTGGATTTCAAAAAATAATTCTATTGAGATAGAATAAAGAGATATATTGTAGATTTGTTATCATATTTCTTGGTATTACAACAAGTTAAGGTGGAAATAATGAAGTTAAAGGGGGTGTTTCATCCCTTTCCTATACCAAAATAGAAATGGGAGAACATCACTATGGATTTTTTTCGTTGAACTAATGAAAAACTATATTGGTTTTTATTTTATTTGGGTGGTATCTGATCACATAACAATATAAAAAAACTTCATCGCTATCATAGAGTAATTATTTCTACATAATATAGATAGTATATACATTAATGAAGTGTAAATTATTCTTAGGGAACTACATTTTATTGTATCATATCAGGATCTAGAGTTTACATCAGTTTTCTAATAATTTGTTCAATAAAAACATAATATGAAAGTGAGTTTTAGAACAAAATGACATTTGTATATTGATGGCAATTCTAAAACTAAAATTCAAGACCTAGACTATATTTTGAGATCTGGTTCTATAGTTTTCAAAGGTTGTTGGGATCAACACCTTCCTCTAGTAGATTTATCTTACAACAATAGTTTTCATTCAAGAATTAAGATGGATCCTTTTGAATCCCTCTATGGGATAAAATTAGTAGATCCAACATGATGGGATGAAGTTGGAGAAATAAGGTTATTGGGACATGAAATTACCCATTAAAAGGTATATAAGTTAATATCTATTCACAATATATCAAAGAAACTCAAATTTAATGAAAACTATTTGTTGATAACCAATTTTTTGGACTAGAATTTGAGGTTTCTGATAAGGTTTTTTTTCTAATATCTCTCTAGAATAATGTAATTAGATTCATGATGAAAGGGAAACTAAACCCTAGGTATATTGGTCCCTTTGACATTTATGTTTGTATCGGGACAATATCATATCACATGGAACATCCTCTAAATAACTCTCAATTCAATGATGTGTTCCATGCATATACCTTGAGGAATTACATACCAATGCCTTCAAATGTTCTGAGCTTAGAGGTTATACCACTTGAGTCAGATCATTATTACAAAAATCAACCATTTCAAATTCATGATCTTACAGAGAATGTTCTACAAAACAGGACCACTCACATGGTCAATGATTAAATGAGAAATCAAAAGATAAAGGAAGATATGTGGGAACTTTATGATATTAAGGATTTGAAGTGGCCTCATTTTTTTACCTAGATGGTGAATTTTAATGAAAAAATTCATTTTAATAGAGGTAGAATATAACACCTTGAGTTTTTATGGACACTTTTTCACGAAAAAAATAAATTTTTCTTGATATCCTACATCACACTAAGTCAATAATTCCTTTCACAATACACCAATAAGGTATACATTACATAAAACTGCAAATTTTTTTACATTACCTTCAAAACATAATTCTCATATGTTACATGCAACACCGACTTGGAATGTCTTACACGCAACACTGAGATTCTACAAATCTTATTTTTTTGTAATTAATTTTTAAATATGTTAATTATAAACCAGCCATTAAATATAGTGATATGAATATTAATATCTACTTTTAAAATATTTTCTATAATGGTTTTATATAAATAAAACATTTTGATAATGAATGATATAATTTCTCATCAAGTCCTTATAGGTTTTAAAAATTATTTTCTCAAATAATATTATTTTCATGTCCTTCTTTGAAAATCAATAAAAGATATATTTGACATATATTGAAATTAAATTTAATAAAATTAAATTAATTTTTTAAATTAGAAATTTTATTTTAGAATATGGGTATTTTTTGGGATTTTTTATGAGAAACATAATTTTTTTTGATGAATAGTGGAAACTGTTAAATATTAATTCAAAACTACGTTTGCATAAAATTTATTTATAAGTATAGCCCATATTTTAAATTACATTAAAAGTATTTTTATATAATATTATATAAATTAATATAATTTTGGTAACTAAAATCAATTTCACTACAAAATTGGTAAAAAAATATAGTAATCTTTTGGATGTTTTCTCATTACAAAAACACAATGTGGTCCAGTTAATAAAATTTCAATTCATTTATACCAATTTTTTGATTGATATTTGGATAAATTGATTCCATATTTGAAATTAAATAAATTATAATATCTAATAATTTCGACATTGATTTCGACAAAAAATATTAGCGAATGCGTTTAGAATTATTTATAGTGTTTAATATAAAATTATGGTTAATAAGGAAATAAACCATAAACATAATAAAATAAATGACATTGTAATGACCTGGAATTTTCCATGATTTATTTTTAATTATATTGAAATATTATGAAACTGCAAAAATTAACGACACATGATTTCGAGGTATTGAGTGCCTGAAATGAATTTCCTAACATTATTTAAGGTATGTTTTGTTAACATGAGAGAAGAAATTTGTAACTATTGAATAGGTGATAGGAATTGAAACATGAGGACACCGTTGAACTCGCAACGTTGATATTCACTTAATGTGACCATTACTTCAACTGCAGTAGGCAGAGGGGAAGGTCTAGTTTTACGAGTTTTCATGGAGGATTACAATAAATCAAATGTTTTATTTTTGTTAGACTCTTTCTATCCATTTTAAGTTATTCTGAGGTGGGGAACACATGAGGGTGGTCGGGCATTTAATAATGGGCATTAAATTCCCAGTTACACAAAGTCTGTAACAATGAAACCCACCATTTAATGAAATCTCATTAGTGATGAGTTAACCAATAATTTAACTTAAATGAGAGGGGATCCTCAACTCTCGTAGTTGGGGAAATTGTTGGAAAACCAGTTTGGTGGAGTACTCTTGGTGGAAGAACATCCTCCAACGAAGCATGAACCTTCAGATCAAGAATGGGGAACCAACCCTCGAGCTCGGATCAGAAGCGTGTTGCGGGAGAGATGAACAACACCGTATCCATTAAAGGCTTCATCCTCTTCCTCGCGCCAACTACAACAAATTATCGAGGTAGGGATATTGTTCATATCATTCTTCATGATAAATTGTTGTCTTTAATTTACATATTGCATGCTATCAATCTAATGCAGAGGGTGCAGGCCAAACGAACATGGCCCGGTCCTTCTTCTACTTAATTTTTTTGATGTGTTCTTTATGGGTGGATCATCAGGTTGATCAGAACTGACCACGTCAGGATATATCCAAATACGATAGCTCGGGACACACAACGATTCATCGGATTGAAGAACAGGCCACCAGAGCTCACCTAGTGAACCGCGGAAGGTCGCCAGCATGACATTGCCGATGACTGGAATTAGAAGGGTGAAAGGCGGTGACCTGCACACCGGACGACCACGATAGTGGAGGCGTCACATCCATAATGCCGATGGAGGCCGCGACACGTCAGCCGTAGTGGAGGAGGGTGGTGGCCGACTGGCAGCGTGGAAGCAGGGCGGTGCATGTCTACACTACAGGTAGAGGAGGATGTCGCGAGTGTTGAGTCGTGGTTGTCAACTAGAGAGTTTGGAACCTGGATGGTAATGGGAGGAGTGGTGTCGTCACACAGCTGGAAGAGGAGACATCTGGAATCCTGGCCGGCCACATCACGCTGAGCAGGACCCGCTCCTGCGGGTCCCGCATGCCTGTAGACGGCACCACATAGTGCCTCCGTGTTTTTCAACGTCAAATGGTCTAACTGGACCATTTGGGGAATCCGTTGGGGAACCAACCCTGGGTGCTTCTAGGGAGTGGCTCATCCTATTAGACAACACCCAGCCACGGGTTGCTCCCATCGGGCTGGGCCACACCCTTTGCGGGTCGAGACGGACTGCGACCCAACGGGCTGGGCCCATCATAGTCCATCCCATCCAGTCCAAACCCAAACTGTGCTGGGTCGATCTGAACTAGTTTGGGTGGGCCGAGGCTGAGTGGGGCCAGGTTGGTAAGACCGGGTCAGACCGAACTCGGGCCCATCCGAACCGAAAATCGCGGTTTTGACCATATCTTGTGAACTGTCTGTCTGTTTGATGAACCGCCTGCGGTTTAAGAATATTTGGATAGATATGGTTCATTTAGTATACTAAACTTGATATTTGGGTAATTATTGAGTTCATTTATGTTGGATCAATGATGAATCCAATCGGGCCCACAGAACAGAAATGCTAATAACTTGCTGACCGACCGTCTGATTGACATGCCATCAGTTACATTGGGTCCCTTAAAACATGAAAAAAATTCATGATACTTATTTGTGGGAATTCATGGTAATTAAATTATTTATCGATGTCTTGAGGATTGGATCCTCTTAGAATAAGGCTTTCTTAGTGCGGAAACCCTATGGCTGGGTGTACATGGAGAATCTTCTGATCTTGTGTGGGTCAGCCTCAACCGATCTTGTGTGGTTCATCATCAGATCCTGTGTGGGTCATATTTCAGTATGTTTTGGGTAATCATCAAATCTAGTGTGGGTAATATTTCGATTCTATGTGGGTCAGCATCTTCAGATCCTCTATTGGACAACTTCGATCTTGTGTGGGTCAACAACAGAGCTTCTTGATGAAGTAAAATTATCTAACTATTCAGCTAATCAATTATAATTCCATATTTATGTCATACCTGGTGTCAGATGAGTCTTTACCTTTGTGGTACACTTCAATGTAGTGATACCTCCATGGTGATCTTCTGTATGGGTTTACCATTGAGGTACTTACTTTGGTGGTGTTGCTTTTGTGGTATTCTTTCCTTCGTGGAACAGTTGTGCTTTTGGATAAAGAGTTGGGCATTGTGTTTCCTCATGAACGAGATGGGTTTATTTGATAACATAGGTATATGTATGGGAATAATCCTATGTAGAGTTGATTGCTTCTTCGGGCTTTATAATTATGGTATAGCTCTGTAGATTCTCCTCTGTGGATTTTGAGAGACCTTAAGGGGTCTCGGGGTCCCTACTCAGTATTGTTATACTCACCCCTACACAAGCTATGCCCACACCATGATGTGTCTTCTATAGAAGATGGACATCATCGATCACATTTGAGGGTGGCAGGATTAGAGGTTTCTCGGTGGTGGAGCATTAGTGGAGAAGTACCACTGATATGACTGTTCGAGAGCTGTACCTACCCTTCATGTAGGATCCTTTGCAGGTGTTCACAGGAGATGTTTTCAGTTTCACTTGTACTTTCCAGTTCGGCCGGTATTCCTTCCCATTTTACAAATTGTACTCTCTCTTTATTACTATATAGTTTACTTTGGGATCTTATATTGCTGTGTGCTTGGATTGTGGGAGTTGTAGGGTAAAAAGGAAATGCCTTCCTGGTTTTAGGGAAATTCCTTTCCAGTGCTAGTCTCATGCCCCTGGCATATGGAAGGCGAGCATGGGTTAGTTACGGCACGAGCCTCGGGGGACAGGTCGTGACAAATTACTATCATAGGATTTGGTTCTACCGAAGATCTTGGACTCTGATCTTTTAATCGGTTAAAGCGTTAATTGTTATGAGTGTGGTTATTAGTTTTGGGAATCCAGTGTTGGTGTAGAGGCCGGTATATCCACACACCATGACTCTGACTCATGATTTCTGACTCAATGTATGAAAAAACTGATTGTATGGTTATTTTGGAAATTTTTTCCTTGCAGTCTCTTTGATCCAGCTAACTAGGCTTAACTTATTAACCATGGAACTCATGTTTCTTTTCAGGATGTCTCCACACAGACAGTCATCCAGGGTTCTAGGTAGAGTATGAGATGACAGCCCACCGAGTGATGAGGCTTCGGTGTAGGGCCCCCTTTCGGTAGTTGTACCATAGGGTGGTATACCAACAACACCACTACCCATTGGGCAACTGATGCCACCATCCCAAGTAGCAGAAGGTGAACTCTGATTGAGCGCATTGCACGAGTTCCAGCTCTATAGGCCATCAAGCTTTCATGGTGAGATTGATCCATAAGAGGATAAAGACTATCAAGAGGATATGGTCAGTGTCATTCAATGGGAAGGGACAGTAGATGATCTTATGGTCATCCTTCCATCCATCCTTCTTTAGGCAGCAGTGGGAAGATGTTGAAGCTTGAGGCTCTAGGTTCACAATGGGGTGACTCTCATCTGGGTGGACTTTGAGAGAATTTTCATGGCAGAGTTCATCCCATCCACCTTACATTCAATGAATATATAGGAACTTCTCCACTTGTAGTGTAACATCCCAGGTAAATAAAGAATAAAGAATTTTCATATTTATTAATATTTATGAATTAAATATTAATTTTATTTTAAAGGGGTTGCTATGTTCGATAGCATACCCGATACGCAACGATGAGTTTCTTTGAAACTTACGTAGCACACTAGTAATAAAATAATATTATTTTAAATGTTAGTAAACATGTAGCCATTGTATTGGCGAGAATGGATAGAAATAACTGAAATAGGATTAGATATGTTTTTAAATGTTTATACATTTACCCAATAAAAGATAAAGGCTTAAAATATGAAAAGAGTTCAATTTTAGGCATATATACTTTAATTTTCACTAAAGGTTCACTTATCACCTTTTAATGGTGAACCGTAATTAAATATAGTTTTGATCACTCTTATAAATTATTTTGGACCAAATAAAACTCTTATTAAGAATCGGGACATCAAATTTTACTTTGTGTAATTTTTTGGTACCTTTCTGATAAAGTTCTTTTTTTTAATGAATAGTGTAAAATGTTGTATTTTAATTCAAAACCTCTTTTTAATCTCATTTATTTATATGATTAGATTATCTTTTGAATTGGTTTTAATGTGAAATTAGAAAATATTTTTACCAGTTAATCCAATGGTGGTCATTGAAATCAATTTCAATTTGAAATTGGACTTAAACTGGTGTC
This sequence comes from Viscum album, assembly GCA_963277665.1. Classification (NCBI taxonomy): domain Eukaryota; kingdom Viridiplantae; phylum Streptophyta; class Magnoliopsida; order Santalales; family Viscaceae; genus Viscum; species Viscum album. Next base: position 653,607,271 of record OY728119.1, read on the forward strand.
AATCTTTTAATACTTATTGTTTCACAAAAACACGCTATTTGTCATGACAGCGGGAATTAATTATTAAATTAATTAATTTGACTTATGTGTTTTGAATTTTGTAAAATGGACTTCATTTTTGAAATCGGAATATCAGATATATCTTAGGGTGAATTTTTGGTAATTTTCTGAAAAACTTCAATTTTTGATGAATAGTGAAACCACTAAGTGGTACTTATAAAAAACTGGTTTTCCGTTTAAATGAAATTTTTCCATCATTGTGTTTTGATTTTCAAAAATCCGACATGCATGGTTGTCATTAAGAAGTAAAATGTGGTTCAATGAGATAAAAATAATTTTTTGGTGAATAGTAACTTATTAAGTTTTTAATCGCGATTAGAGGTTATTAGTGTAGTTTAAGGTAAAAATGGTATTATAAGAATGTGAAAACACCATGACACTTGTCCTACACCTATTGGGTGAGTCATGTCCGACCAAGAAAATAAATGGGCCATCTTGGGGACCCCATGGAGCCACATTAGTTGGAGAATGACATTAATATATTTTTATTTAATGTTAAAGTGAAAATGATACTAACATAAATTGTTTTACTAAAATAATTTTTGAGTGGGGTTATACAAGTCCAAATTTTGATTATAAATAGTCATTGGAAAGCTAAAAGGATTTCATACATCATAGTATTTTTTTATAATTTTTAGACATTAAAAAATTAAATAATTTATGACATAATAATGATGCAGCGATGACATCATTATTTGACGATTTAAATAAAATGGAAAGATAATGAAAAATATAAAACCTACACATGGAAAAAACCAATTGGATGAGTGGATTTCGAACCCTTATTACCTTATCCACGAATTATATCAATGTGGGACCTTTTGAAACCGAAAAACATTTTCAAATAAAGTAATATTTGTTTACATTCCAAAAGTGCCCCTCCTCTCCTCTTATAAAAGGCCCCCACCTCTACCTCATTTCACACACTTCTCAAGCCTTTGGATCGGCCAACCCCGGCCCAATTACTCTCTCCACATCCCTCTCCTCATCCTAGTGGATTTTCTTTGGGCAGAATCTTTTCAAAGGAAGCCTTTAGGCTCAAATCAAAAGGGAGTTACACTTTTAAAGGTAATTCATTCTCTCTTGTTCATTTGTTTTATTTTGCTTCTCCAACCCTCTAAACTCTTTTTATTTACTTATTTTGTAACAACACCAGTATCTTCAATATACTAGGATGTTGTTATAATATTTATTTGAGCTACACTCTCACACAACTACATCAAATGGTTAAAGAACATACGGTTTCCATGGATGGCGAAATTCTGTCTCCCGAAACGATGATTGTTCAATACTCATTTAACACCTTCAAGGGTGGCCATTATGATGTCACTATTTTTATATATGATATATAATATGTTTATGTTTTCTTTAAGCTTCTGTATTTTTCATTTTTGGCATAACTTTATGGTCCCCATTATGGGTAAACACGATATCTTCATTTAAGGAAGTGCGGACTACCGCCCCCTAAAAGTGATGTGATCCGTTAATGCCATATGTGGGACGTGTAAAGGCTGGATTTAAAGTTATTATATATGATGTTATACTGGAATTATAATATACCCCTATATCATTATTATTTCTTTCCATTAAAGTATGAGATAGAAATGAAAGTAGCGTTCATGCGTATGTACGACTTACCGTCTCAATGAACGGTGCATTTCATTTCTTTTCCCCAAATGTAATGTACTATTAAAATTACATGTACATAATGTATATATATAATTAATTATATATCTAAATGATGAATATAATTCTGGAATTAAAATATACATACCTCTCATTTAGTTTTAATTCCACTAATATGACAAAGAAATGAAAGTAGCGTTCAAGCGTACGTACGGCTTACTGTCTCCATGAACGGTGCATTTCATTTCGTACCTCTAAATGATTATGTAATATTATAAATACATGTATATTCTGGATATATATGATATATATGATATCAAAATCAGGAATTTCATTCTGGATACAAAGAACTTTTGACCACACGAACAACATGTAATTGTAAGAAGTCAACTTTCGACTTAAGAACCAAATATTGACAAAACAAACATTATTAACGTAAATGGTTACATAATGTTTATAACATGGCAATAAGTGATATAAAAGGAATAATGAACTTTAAAAAGGTTCTTAATCAAGTATAAATTAACTCAAGTTTATTATTCAGGACGTTAAGGAACGATCGAGTCAAGTCGGACCCGAGGTAAGGGACTTCGTCTCAATCTCCTTTCATTGAGGCATATTTCGTTTTATACACAACTTTCATTTATACGGTGTATAAACTCCTTTGACTTTTACTTTTATACAAAAGGAATCTTTTTCTACGAAGCGTTTTACTAAACGACAAAAAGGAATGTTTTTTTAACGTACGCGGTGACAATGACTTTTTCTGTCGCCGCGAGTATTATTTGGTCTTTGGATTTATCAACAAGCCGTAATGTTTTTAGAATAATAAAAATACCATATACTCTTTTATGCATTTTGGTATTGAAAATGGTTTTGAAAAAAGATTCTATTATGTCAATATATTTATGATATATTGTGATTGAAATGTGGAAATGTTATCATTCCTTTATATTGGTTTTATGTTTTATGATTTTATATTGGTACTTGGACATTTTAACGGGTGGTTACGTTATAAACCATATGACGGGTGGTTCCGTGAATACCAGGACGGGTGGTTACGTTATAACCTCCAATGCATTGGGTATGGAATTCGGCCGTATGGCTATTCCATTAAGTATGTATGGAAATTGGCCGTATGGCTATTCCATTAAGTGATATGTGTGGAAGTCGACCGTATGGTTATTCCACTTAAGTATGTTTATGTCCCAAGTTACCTTTATATATGTTATGTGTTCTTTATATGGGTTTTATGGTAATAATTTGGTTACAAAAAGGTAATTAATGATACTTTATTCAGTGATGAGTTTTTACTACTTCATGAAGGTGAAGGTATTACTTTGATAGAGTATACATGGTTTACTTGATTTTGAAAAAATAACAGTTTTCATTCTTTGTGTATCCATTACTGAGATTTTTATGCTCACCCCATGTTTTTTTTGAAATGTTTTTCACAGGACTTAGCATGGAATAGGGTCAAGGATGGGATCAAGGGAAAGCCATGCCACCTAAAACATGAAACTAGACATGTTTCTTTTTAAGAATTTTTATTTTATGGAAATTTAGTAGAAGAGACTACTTTGTAATCTGTTTATATGTAATAGTTATGTCCTATTCTCTAAAACTCTAAACCTGAAAAGATCCTCAATGTGAATTATTCATTTAATTCAATTTTAAGTAAGGTTTAAGGCTGGGGCCTTATAGTTGGTATCAAAGGTCGGTTTAGACAACTTTAGGAGTTAGAAAAGTGTTAAATTATAATATGATTGAAATGATATAGCATTTACGGATTACCATGTGGCTTCACCTAAGATATTTCTGTGTTCAGAATGTTTTTCCGCAGAGGAAACAAAGCAGCTATATTGGGACGACATCAGGAGGAAGATAACCTTCCAAAGCAGCAACCTGAGATGGTCGGAATCAGAACTGAACAGTTTTTTGTAGTGATGGCACAGTTGACTCAGGCTATAAATGGTGGTGGTATCCATGCACGAGATCAGCCAGATCAACCGCAGAGGAACATGTCAGTGGTGGAACATTTCATGAGGCAACACCCCCCATCATTCAGAGGATCATCTGACCCTGTGCAAGCTGAAGGGTGGATTAAATCACTAGAGAATATTTTTGATGTCATGGGATGTTCAGAACATCAAAAGGTTAGTCTTGCTGTTTACCATTTTGAAGGTGAAGCTGATAAGTGGTGGTCGATGGTGAAAAATATAAGGGATAGTGATGAGATTGAGGATCTTCACTGGGACGAATTCAAAGGTATGTTTCTTGAGAAATATTTTCCTAAGGTGGTTCGTCTTCGGATGGAAAAAAAGTTCCTAGAATTGAGGCAGGAGGATGATTCAGTGGCTGCTTATGATGAAAAGTTCACTCGATTGGCAAGGTATGCTCCAAACTTCATATGAGATCTTGATAGTAAAATAAACCGTTTTTACTCAGGGTTAAAGCCAAAGTATCGAAGGGATTTAGCTTCTCATGAGTTTAAAAGTTCTGAAAAGCTTGTTCGATGTGCTGAGAAGGTGGAAATGGAGTTTGCCGATGATCAGGTGTTCTATGACAAACAACAGAATAAGAGGTCTAGTTGGCAGGCAAAGGGGAAGAATTCATCAAAGAAGCAAGGAGGTAAGAAAACCAAATATCCATCCTGTGAGAAGTGTGGTAAAATGCATCCTGGAGAATGTTTATCCAAGTCTGGTAAGTGCTTTCAGTGTGGTAAGTCTGGTCATATTGCTCGTAACTGTAAGGAAGATGATCAAGAAGGAAATGAAAATCCAACGGTAAGATGTTTTAAGTGTAATGAAATGGGTCATTATGAAAACGAGTGTCCAACGAAGAACTCAACTGGGGGAATGCAGCTAGACTACAAGCAGAAAGGGGTGGTAAAATCATTTGCAACAACTTCAGCAGATGTTGGGCCATCGAATGAAGTGGTATCATCTCCAGGGAGCTCAGTATTTTTCGAAGATTGACTTGAGGTCAGGGTACCATCAGTTGAAAGTAAAAGAAGCAGACATTCCGAAGACTGTGTTCCGTACTAGATATGGCCATTATGAATTTGTAGTTATGCCTTTTGGGTTAACCAATGAACCTTCTGTATTCATGGACCTTATGAATAAAATTTTCTATGAGTTCTTGGATAAGTTTGTGTTTGTGTTTTGAGGTTTGTGAAGAGGTTATGTGTGCCTTGTAATTCACAGTTGAAGAATGAGTTGTTTTTTCATCCTGGCAGTACTAAGATGTATAGAGGTCTGCGGGAGTATTACTGGTGGGATGGAATGAAAAGAGACGTTTCTGATTTTACTGTGAATTTTTTAACATGTCAACAGGTTAAAGCAGAGCGGTAGTTACCGAAAGGGATGCTTCAGCCTTTACCAGTGCCAGAGTGGAAATGGGAAAACATATCCATGGACTTTGATGTGGGATTACCAAGGACATCTCAAGGTAATAATGGAATCTGGGTTATTATTGATCGCTTGAACAAATCTACTCATTTCCTTGCTATACGAGATACTTTCTCTCTTGATCAACTTTCCTGTTTGTATCTTAAAGTGATAGTCAGGTTACATGGAGTTCCTCTCTCCATTGTATCAGATTGTGATCCCAGGATTACTTCTAACTTTTGGAAAGGCCTTCAGAAGTTGTTGGGTACTGAATTAAATTTTAGTACATCTTTTCATCCTCAATCAGATGGGCAGTCAGAACAAACAATCCAGATATTGGAGGATATGCTACGAGCTTGTTCTATGGATTATCAGGGAAGTTGGGACCAACATCTTTCTTTGGTAGAATTTTCTTATAATAACAGTTTTCATTCCAGTATACAGATGGCACCATTTGAGGCATTATATGGGAAGCGGTGTCAAACTCCAGCATTTTGGGATGAAGTGGGTGAAAGGAAACTGATGGGACCATAATTGGTAGAAGAGATGACAGAAAAAGTTCAGTTTATTCAGAAGCACATGAGAACAGCTCAGAGCAGGAAGAAGAGTTATGCGGATAACCGGAGGAAGGATATATCTTTCGAGGTAGGTGATCATGTTTTTCTCAAGGTTTCTCATTGGAAAAGTGTGACGAGATTTGGTAAGAAAGGAAAGTTGAGTCCAAGGTTCGTTGGACCATACGAAATTCTGGAAAGAGTTGGATCAGTTGCATACCGAGTGGCTTTACCTCCGAGTTTATCTCAGGTACACAATGTTTTTCACGTTTCGATGTTGAGAAAGTATATGCCAGATCCATCTCATGTTTTGAGTCCATAGGTAGTTCTGCTGGAAGAGAACCTATCTTATGAGGAACAACTGGTCCAGATTCTTGACAACAGGGAGCAAGTGTTACGGAATAAGGTGATTCATCAGGTAAAGGTTTTGTGGAAAAACCATGTGATTGAAGAGGCAACGTGGGAATCTGAAAATGCTATGAGGGATAAATACCCCCACTTATTTTGATAAGTGAATAAAATTGCGAGGACGCAATTCCCAAAAGGGGGGAAGGATGTAACATCCCAGGTAAATAAAGAATAAAGAATTTTCATATTTATTAATATTTACAAATTAAATATTAATTTTATTTTAAAGGGGTTGCTATGTTCGATAGCATACCCGATACGCAACGATGAGTTTCTTTGAAACTTACGTATCACACTAGTAATAAAATAATATTATTTTAAATGTTAGTTAACATGTAGCCGTTGTATTGGTGGGAATGGATAGAAATAACTAAAATAGGATTAGATATGTTTTTAAATGTTTATACATTTACCCAATAAAAGATAAAGGCTTAAAATACGGAAAGAGTTCAATTTTAGGCATATATACTTTAATTTTCACTAAAGGTTCACTTATCACCTTTTAATGGTGAACCGTAATTAAATATAGTTTTGATCACTCTTATACATTATATTGGACCAAATAAAACTATTATTAAGAATCGGGGCATCAAATTTTACTTTGTGTAATTTTTTGGTACCTTTTTGATAAAGTTCTTTTTTTAATGAATAGTGTAAAATGTTGTATTTTAATTCAAAACCACTTTTTAATCTAATTTATTTATATGATTAGATTATATTTTGAATTGGTTTTAATGTGAAATTAGAAAATATTTTTACCAGTTAATCCAATGGTGGTCATTGGAATCAATTTCAATTTGAAATTGGACTTAAACTGGTGTCAATCTTTTGATACTTATTGTTTCACAAAAACACGCTATTTGTCATGACAGCGGGAATTAATTATTAAATTAATTAATTTGACTTATATGTTTTGAATTTTGTAAAATGGACTTCATTTTTGAATTCGGAATATCAGATATAGCTTAGGGTGAATTTTTGGTAGTTTTTGGAAAATCTTCAATTTTTGATGAATAGTGAAACCACTAAGTGGTACTTATAAAAAACTGGTTTTCTGTTTAAATGAAATTTTGCCATCATTTTGTTTTGATTTTCAAAAATCCGACATACATGGTTGTCATTAAGAAATAAAATGTGGTTCAATGAGATAAAAATAATTTTTTGGTGAATAGTAACTTATTAAGTTTTTAATCGCGATTAGATGTAATTAGTGTAGTTTAAGGTAAAAATGGTATTATAAGAATGCGAAAACACCATGACACTTGTCCTACACCTATTGGGTGAGTCATGGCCGACCAAGACAAGCCATGGGACAACTTGGGGACCCCATGGAGCCACATTAGTTGGAAAATGACATTAATATATTTTTATTTAATGTTAAAGTGAAAATGATACTAACATAAATTGTTTTACTAAAATAATTTTTGAGTGGGGTTATACAAGTCCAAATTTTGATTATAAATAGTCATTGGAAAGATAAAAAGCTTTCCTACATCATAGTATTTTTTTTATAATTTTTAGACATTAAAAAATTAAATAATTTATGACATAATAATGATGCAGCGATGACATCATTATTTGACGATTTAAATAAAATGGAAAGATAATGAAACATCTAAAACCTACACATGGCCAAAACCAATTGGATGAGTGGATTTCGAACCCTTATCACCTTATCCACGAATTATATCAATGTGGGACCTTTTGAAACCGAAACACATTTTCAAATAAAGTAATATTTCTTTACTTTCCAAAAGTGCCCCTCCTCTCCTCTTATAAAAGGCCCCCACCTCTAACTCATTTCACACACTTCTCAAGCCTTTGGCTCGGAAAAACCCTTCCCAATTACTCTCTCCACATCCCTATACTCATCCTAGTGGATTCCCTCTGGGCATAATCCTTTCAATGTAAGCCTTTAGGCTCAAATCAAAAGGGAGTTACACTTTTAAAGGTAATTCATTCTCTCTTGTTCATTTGTTTTATTTTGCTTCTCCAACCCTCTAAACTCTTTTTATTTACTTCTTTTGTAACAACAACAGTATCTTCAATATACTAGGATGTTTTTATAATATTTATTTGAGCTACACTCTCACACAACTACATCAAATGGTTAATGAACATACGGTTTCCGTGGATGGCGAAATTCTGCCTCCCGAAACGATGATTGTTCAATACTCATTTAACACCTTCAAGGGTGGCCATTATGATGTCACTATTTTTATCTATGATATATAATATGTTTATGTTTTCTTTAAGATTCTGTATTTTTCATTTTTGGCATACCTTTATGGTTTCCATTATGGGTAAACACGATATCTTCATTTAAGGAAGTGCGGACTACCGCCCCCTAAAAGTGATGTGATCCGTTAATGCCATATGTGGGACGTGTAAAGGATGGATTTAAAGTTATTATATATGATGTTATACTGGAAATATAATATACCTCTATATCATTATTATTTCTTTCCATTAAAGTATGAGATAGAAATGAAAGTAGCATTCATGCGTATGTACGGCTTACCGTCTCCATGAACGGTGCATTTCATTTCTTATCCCCAAATGTAATGTACTATTAAAATTACATGTATATAATGTATATATATAATTAATTATATATCTAAATGATGAATATAATTCTGGAATTAAAATATACATACCTCTCATTTAGTTTTAATTCCACTAATATGACAAAGAAATGAAAGTAGCGTTCAAGCGTACGTACGGCTTACCGTCTCCATGAACGGTGCATTTCATTTCTTACCTCTAAATGATTATGTAATATTATAAATACATGTATATTCTGGATATATATGATATATATGATATCCAAATCAGGAATTTCATTCTGGATATAAAGAACTTTTGACCACACGAACAACATGTAATTGTAAGAAGTCAACTTTCGACTTAAGAACCAAATATTGACAAAACAAAAATTATTAACTTAAATGGTTACATAATGTTTATAACATGGCAATAAGTGATATAAAAGGAATAATGTACTTTAAAAAGGTTCTTAATAAAGTATAAATAAACTCAAGTTTATTATTCAGGACGTTAAAGAACGATCGAGTCAAGTCGGACCCGAGGTAAGGGACTTCGTCTAAATCTCCTTTCATTGAGGCATATTTCGTTTTAAACACAACTTTCTTTTATACGGTGTATAAACTCCTTTGACTTTTACTTTTATACAAAAGGAATCTTTTTCTACAAAGCGTTTTACTAAACGACAGAAAGGAATGTTTTTAACGTATGCGGTGACAATGACTTTTTCCGCCGCCGCGAGTATTATTTGGTCTTTTGATTTCTCAACAAGCCGTAATGTTTTTAGAATAATAAAAATACCATATACTCTTTTATGCATTTTGGTATTGAAAATGGTTTTGAAAAAATATTCTATTATGTCAATATATTTATGATATATTTTGATTGAAATGTGGAAATGTTATCATTCCTTTATATTGGTTTTATGTTTTATGATTTTATATTGGTACTTGGACATTTTAACGGGTGGTTACATTATAAACCATATGACGGGTGGTGCCGTGAATACCAGGATGGGTGGTTACGTTATAACCTCCAATGCATTGGGTATGGAAGTCAGCCGTATGGCTATTCCATTAAGTATGTATGGAAATTGGCCGTATGGCTATTCCATTAAGTGATATGTGTGGAAGTCGTCCGTATGGTTATTCCACTTAAGTATGTTTATGTCCCAAGTTACCTTTATATATGTTATGTGTTCTTTATATGGGTTTTATGGTAATACTTTGGTTACAAAAAGGTAAGTAATGATACTTTATTTAGTGAAGAGTTTTTACTACTTCATTAAGGTGAAGGTATTACTTTGATAGAGTATACATGGTTTACTTGATTTTGAAAAACTAACAGTTTTCATTCATTGTGTATCCCTTACTGAGCTTTTTCTGCTCACCCCATGTTTTTTTTGAAATGTTTTTCACAGGACTTAGCATGGAATAGGGTCAATGGTGGGATCAAGGGAAAGTCATGCTACCTAAAACATGAAACTAGACATGTTTCTTTTTAAGAATTTTTATTTTATGGAAATTTAGTAGAAGAGACTACTTTGTAATCTGTTTAGATGTAATAGTTATGTCCTAATTCTCTAAAACTCTAAACCTGAAAAGATCCTCAATGTGAATTATTCATTTAATTCAATTTTAAGTAAGGTTTAAGGCTGGGGCCTTATATGTAGTAGGGCCGCATGACCGTGGCTTAGTATTCAGAGAGGTTCGCTGACCTCTCGCGCTACTCCACTGACATAATGCAGGACCCTTTCATTAGGGATCAGACCTTCGAGAAGGGGATCATAAGGGATATTAGAGTTTAGATGATATCTCTTATCATCCTAGTGTAGGATAAGGTGATAGAGTGAGTACTCTTAGTGGAGAGATTCCATACTCAGCAGCCACTTGTAGCATGACTCACCACTAGACAACACGTAGCATAGTCGTTTACTACTAGCAGCGAACAGTTCACAAAGAGGTCCAAGAGGACCAGACCTACAGGTTGACGACCAAAGGATATATGTTCGGTTGTGAGGGGATCCTGAGATAGAGTAGGATAGGAGAGGAGTATTCTGTGTTACTCTAGTGACAGATAGGGTTATATGGATCGAGAATGCCCAAACCACCATATGGATGACCAGAAGATGGTCAAATGACCACCTAGGAATAAGCAAAGATTCAATCAAGGAGGTCCTCAGGCATCAAGCAGACATGGCAGAGGAGCAGACTGTGCAGCAGGCGGTGGGAGGTGATTTGAGGTTCTACCACCGCCTCCTCCAGGTGGTCCACCCCGACCATAGGGAGAAAGTGGTAGGGATGAGATTAGCTCCAGGAAACTAAGGCCTACAACCACAATTCCCAAAAAATGATTAGAGGTATGATATATGTCTATTACACCATAGCTGCAGTACTTATAGACCCAGGTCCCAGTCACTCTTTTATTTCCATGACCCTCGTTCGGAGCTCAGAGATTCCAGTGGAGCCGTTGGCTCGATCCTTATGGATGGAGACTCCAACGGGAGATAATTAGATGATTATACACTACTGTCGGCAGTGTGATCGTACTCTAAGAGGTGAGATATTTATCTGGGATCTCCTAGTAGTGGTGTCAAGGCCTTATGTTATAATCATGCGTATGGACCGATTATCCACATTCCATGCTCAGATTGATTGTATTAGGCGCAATGTTCAGTGTGTTTATGAGGATTGGACCAAGTTTTCCATCACCAACAAGAAGGAAATCTCTGCAGAACATGATGGATGTACCCAGAGGGGGGTTCATCCAATCACTCATCAGTTGGCTAGCCTTACCCTCAAAGCAGTTGATGTTGAGAGTCCGAGAAATCCGGTAGTGGTGGACTAGTACACGGATGTTTTCAATGATGATGTTATAGGTCTACCTCCTCATATGGAGGTGAAATTTTATATTGACTTGTGCCCCATGATGGAACCAATATCTACTCCAGTATATTGGATGGCTTCGATGAATCTTCAAGAGATGCAAGTACAGCTGGAGGACATACAGAGCAAAGGGTTCACTAGGCCCAGTGTTTCTCCTTCGGCAACCCTGATTTTGTTCGCCAAAAAGGCAGATGTGAGTCTGAGAATAAGTGTGGACTATTGGTGCCAGAACTAGGTCAGCATGAAGAACATGTACCCACTCCCAAGGATAGACTATATCTTTGATCAACTGAAGGGATCACAATGATTTTCAAATATAGCCCTCAGATCAAGCTATCACCCGCTCAAGGAACGAGACAAGGATGTGCAGAAGATGACCTTCAGATGTTGGTATGGCCATTATGAGTTCTTAGATATGCCATTTGGTGTGACCAATTCCCCAGCAGTGTTCATGGGACTCATGAACAGAATCTTATATCCATACCTTCATCTCTTTGTGGTAGTCTTTATCGAAGACATCCTGGTATACTCAGCTATATAAGAGGAGCATGTCTGTTATCTACAGTTAGTTATAGAAACAATCTGATGGCACCAGCATTATGGTAAGCTCTAAAACTGCCACTTTTGCATATGAGAGGTTCACTTCCTGGGAAAATTCATCTCATAGGCTGGAGTTGTGGGGATCTAGTGAAGATTGAGGCAATGATTTCTTGGGAGCCACCCAAAAGTGTGACAAAGGTGCATAGTTTCTTAGGTATTGCCGATTACTACCAGAGGTTTGTGCCTACATTTTCTAGAGATGTGGAACCCTTATTAGTGGTGACGAAGAATGGGAATACTGTTGTGTGGTCAGAGAGATGTCAGTGGTGTTTTCATAAGACATGGCATAGACTGACGAGTTCCCCCCTTCTTGAGGCTACCAAAGGATAGCATTGGGTACGTAGTCTACTGCGAAGAATCAGGGGCCGAGCATGGATATGTAATGATAGAGAAGTGAGAAGTGATCACTTATGGTTCTCGATAGCTAAGAAGGAATGAGAATAACTATGCAAACAATGGCCTATAGATAGCAGTAGTGGTCTTCACTCTGAATATGTGGCAACACTACATGATGGGAGAATGTTTTATATTCTACTATGATCATATGAATCTCGGGTATATCTTCTCTCATAAGGACTTAAACCCAAGAAAATGACATTGCCTTGATTTCATATGGGACTATGACTTCGAGATATTCTATAATCATGGGAAGGGGAACATTATAGTAGATTCACTTAGTAAGAGATCTGTTATACAATTGATGAGTGAGGTGACAGTGTAGATGGCCGCTTTGCAGATATCCTACATGGATCGAGATGGATTACCATATCTTTAGTCTCTGAAATTCACTCCCCCACTTATTTAGTGAGTTAGGGAGGTGAAACTTGGGGATACTAACTGTGAGGCATGATGTGCTCACATATCCATAGGGCAGGGACCTCATGGATTTTCTGAAGGTGGGGAGAATGTCATCCTCTTCAAAAGGTGTAATATGCTACCAGTGGTGCTACAGGAGGAAGTGTTGGGGGAGTTCCATATTTACTCTCTATCGGAACATCCATGAGTGGAAAAGATGTACCAGGACCACAAGCATCAGCACTGGTGGCCGAGAATGAAGAAACCAGTGGAATAGTTTCTCTCATAGTGCATCACTTCTCAGCAATTGAAGGTAGATCATCAGGTTCTAGAAGCCATAGATCCTCCACTAGAGGTGGCTTAGTGAATGTGGGATGGAATTTCCATTAACTTCATAATAGGACATCTACACACGTCCAAGGGACAATATTCCATCTGGGTGATCATTGACCGACTCACCATGTTGGCCCACTTCCGAAATATTAGAGAGTAAGGATCAATAGAGGGCTTAGCACACCTCTATGTACAATAAATTGTGAGGCTTAATGGGGTTCCATATATTATTGTCTCTTATAATGATGCACATTTTACTTCCCAGCTATGGAAGGGGTTGCAGGAGGCATTCAGGACACAACATTGATTGAGAACCGCCTTCCATCCTCAGACGGATGGTTAGACAGAGTAAAACATTCAAACTCTCGAGGAAATGTTCCGTGATTGTGTCCTTGTTTTCAGTTATAGCTATTAGGATCACTTTCCCTTGGTGGAGTTTTCATTCTACAGTAGTTATCACTCCACTATTGGTATGGGACCATTTGAGGCATTGTACGGTCGACTTTGCAGATCACCTCTGTGCTGGACAAACCTAGGGGAGTCATCATTCATTGGACCAGAGATGGTACAAGATACCACAGAGAAGGATTATATCATCTCGATGTGGATGAATACCGCACAGAGAAAGAAGAAGTCCTATGTTGACAGGGGATGGAGACCTCTCTAGTTTGAGGATATGGACCATGTCTTCCAATAGGTCTCACCTCAATGAGGGTTGTGGAGATTGTTCTGGGAGGAAATTTATCTTCTAGGTTCATATGACCCGTTCAGGTCCTCAGGTCATTTGACGAGGTGTCTTACCTCCTATCCCTTCCCCTAAGTTGCACTGGGTGCATGATGTTTTACACGTATGTCAGCTGATGAGGTACGTGTATGATCCTCCGCACATCATTGACTAGGGAAATCTGGACATTGAGGATGGGTTTATGTTTCCGGAGGTTCCAATATATATTGAGGATCGACAGGAGCAGGTCCTTCTTGGGTTATCGATTCCTTAAGGGAACGTTCGGTCATAGCAGGTGAACCTCCAAGGTAGGACATTAGAGCATGAGGCTTATACTTCTACTCAGTACTCCCACTTGTTTCCCTAGTTTTTTTGTGGATTTTAGGGATTCAAATCCCTAAGGTGGGGAGAATGTAAAGACACATAATCTTCCTTGTAAATTATTTTTAATTATATAGGAATATTACATGACTGTAAAAATTAATGACACGTAATTTCAAATCCTGGAGTGCTCGGACTGAATTCTCAAACATTATTTATGGGATATTCATTTAACATATGAGAGTGAATTTTTAACTTTTGAATCATTGCTCGGAATTGAAAACGGAGGACACCGTTGAATTCGCAGCGCCACTATTTCATTAAGGAGACCTTCACTTCAATCACATTAGGCCGAGAAGAAGGTCTAGTTTTAAGGGTTTTATGAATGATTAAAATAAAAAAATGTTTTTTTTATTAAACTCCTTCCATCCTTTTTAATGTTTTTGAAGGTGGGAACCACACGAGGGTGGTTGGGCATTTGATATTGGGCATTAAATTCCCGGTTACCCAAAGTGTGTAACCATGAAACCCACCATTTCATAAAATCTCATTAATGAAGAGTTATCCATTAACATTACTTAAATGAGAGGAAATTATAACCTCTCCTAGTTGGGGAAATTGTTGGAAAACTAGTTTTATGGAGAACTCTTGGTGGAAGAACATCCTCCAACAAATAACGAACCTTCGGATCAAGAACGAGGAACCAGCGCTCGTGACTGAATTGGATGCATGTTGTAGGAGTGACGAATGACGACGTATCCTTCAAAATCTTCATCCTCTTCCTCACACAATCTCTAATGAATGATCGAGGTAGGGAAACTTTTCATAACGTTCTTCATGATAAATCGTTGCCTTCATTATATTAATGGAATAATATCGATCTAATACAGAGGGTGTGGGAAAAAAGAAGATGACCTGATCCCTATGCTACTTCATTGTTGGATGTTTTCATCAAGGGTCATTTTCTGGTTGAGTGGAACTGATGATGTTGGGATAGATGCAATGGAGACTTCCCAGAACACACAATGATTCATCGAATTGATGAACGGTCCACCGGAGCTCACCTAGTGACAAGTTGAAGCCCAGCGCTGACCAGCACTAGTAGGGTGCAAGGTGGTAGCTGGCACACCTACTGACTGCCTTGGTGGTGGCAGCGCATCTCTGAAACCGATGGAGGCTACATCCCATTAGCCATGGTGGGGGAGGGGGTGGTCGACACCACAACTAGCTGCATGGAATCAGGCGGTGCATGTCTGCTTTCCCGGTAGAGAAGGAGGTCGCGACTGTCGAGCAGCAGCGGTGCCCCAGGTTTTCCAGCACATGATCGACCATATGAGGAGCAGCGCCATCACGCCGCTAATAGAGGATCCGGCCAGAATCCCAATTGGTCATGTCATGCCATGTAGGACCCGCTCCGGCAGGTCCTACGTGCTAGCAGGCGGTGCCCTATGGCGTCGTCGGGTTGGCCAACGTCGAACAGTAAATTGGAACATTTGGGAAATCCTGGGGGGCGCCTCCCCCAGGTGGCGGCTAGTGTGGGCCCTACCAAAACAGACAAAACCCAACCGCGGGCCTTTCCCATCAGGCCGGGCCACCCCCTTTTGGGTTGGGCTGGACCCGGACTAGTTCGGGTCGACTCAAACTGGGTTGGACTGGACCTCGGCCCATTTGGACCCAGATAAGCCTTTTGGCCATATATTGAGAACTGAAATTCCATTTGACAAACCGTCTAAAGTGACATAATCCTTGGATCGAGATGGTCTGTTTGGTATACTCCACTTGAGATTTGGATAATGATGGAGTATGACCTGGTTGGATCGAACCTGAATCCAACTGGGCCCTCTAAGGGAAACACTAATAAAATGCTGACCATTCATCTGATTGAAACACCGTCAGCCCTGTTGGGTCCCATATCAAATGATAGTCCTTTTTTATGCTTCTTCATGGGAATTCATGGTAGTATATGTATCGATCAATGGATAAAAGAGCTGATCCTCCCAGAATTAAGCGTTCTTTGGGTGGAAACCCTATAACTGGCTGTACTTAGAGAATCTTTTGATCCTGTGTGGGTTAGCATATACTGATCTTGTGTGGGTCATCTTCAAATCCTGTGCGGGTCATATTCCGATCCTTTGTGGGTTATATTTAGATCCGGTGTGGGTCATCTTCAGATCCTGTGTGGGTTAGAATCTTCATATCTTATGTGGGTCATCTTCGATCCTGTGTGGGTCAAGAACATATCTTCTCAAAGAAGTAAAATGATATATAAATACATCAAAACATCTATACTTCTATACATAAGTTATATTTGGGTGAGATGAGTCCTTACCTTGGTGTTACACTTTTTGTGGTGATACCATTTTGGTATTCTTATTATAAGTGCTAACTTTGTCGTACTTACATTTGTGGTGTAACCTTAGTGGTATTCTTTCCTTCATGGAACAGTTGTGATTTGGGATAATGTGTTGGGCCTTGTGATTCCTCATGAACGAAATGGGTTTACTTGATAACATATGTATATATATGGGCATATACCTATGTAGGGTTGATTGTTTCTTTGTGATTTATAATTGTGGACTTTCTTGGTGGATTATCCTCTTTGGATTCCGAGAGACCTTCAGGGGTCTCGAGGTCCCTATAGAATATTGTTATACTCACCCCTGCATGGGCTACACCCACAACTTGAAGTGTATTGTGCATCTGATGGACAAAAATGATCAAGGATGAGGGTTCCAAAACTAGAGGAGGCTCAGAAGTGGACCATTTGTTGAGACTTACTGCAGATACGAAAGCTCAAGAGTTGTACCTACCATTCAAGTAGGATCCTTGACAGGAATTCAAAGGAGTTTTTTTCATTTTTACTTGTACTTTTCGTTGGGTCTTTTATTCCAGCCCTTTATTACTTACTATACTCACTCTTCTTCTGATATACTTTACGTTGTGCTCGAATCTTTATGTGTGCTAGTTTTGTGGGAGTTCCAGGGTAAAAAAGGCAATGTCTTCCCAGTATTAGGGATATGCCTTTCTGGTGCTAGTCACAATCCCCTGGCCTATAGAAGGTTGGCCTGGGGTAATCACGGCATGGGCCCCAGGGACGGGTCATGACAGACATGGACCCTTTTCCAAAACCAATTTTTTGGACATGTTTCCATCATAAAACATCCATGGTTTGATTTTTAAGGTTTGGTAAGATAGTTTTCGCTAAATATTTTTGAACACATAACTATTTTTTAAAAGTTACAAGTGTGTCATTTACCTCCCATATAAAAATTTTCCAAATCTACCTCTTATAAAGACTCCTCATGGAACTTATGTTCTACAAATATTTAACCAAAAAAATCCAAAAATCCCTATCATCATCCCTGAATCCCCCATTTTTTCATTAAGTATTTCATGATTTACCTTTTTTACAAACCAAATGAATTTACCTGATTATGATGTAACACCCTCTATCATTATTTTTTCTTTTATATTATAACTTCACCCCCTAAAGTTATCTTATTTAATGTATTTATAAAAACACTAATTTATAAATATAATAGGATGTTTATATGATATTGGGGCTAACAATAGTTAAAAAACATATATCTAATGGGTAATGAAAATATCATTTATGTGTAAAGTGAACTACAACTTCACAAAATAGTGATTGTTAAATTTTCCATTACTACCTCTCATGGGGGAAGTTGTGGTGGAAAATATATTTATCTACGAAATTTCTTATATTTATAATTTGTTTATTATTATTTAATTATTTTACAACACATATAATTATATGTTCGATTTCATCTAAATAAGATAAATTTGATTGAGAAAGTGTGGGCTACTGCCCCCTGAAAACGATGTGAATCATTCACACACTACATAGAATGCATTATGGATAGGATTAGTGATCATAACAGATATATATGTATTATAATTACAATTTTATAATGATTTATATCTAAATATATATAAATATATTTAATTTAATTTATTTTATTCAATATATCAATAAAATATAAACAGCGTTCATGCATAAGTACAACCTACCGTGTCTATAAACGTTGTATTCCATTTTGTACTTATATTTTCAATGGATTATTATAATACATATATAAAGAATATAAATGATATTTATATAATTTTTTAAATATTTTGAATCATTATATATGTTTATGGACCCAGTATATAACAAATTAGGACACATGTGATGAATAATGTTTATATTTCCTAAAGTGAAACCTTATCATAGAATTGTTTACAACAATTTTATAAAAAGGAATTATCAAAAAATTTATTCCATTATATATAACAATATGTTTATGTGAAAAGTGTATAATAAATATATATTTATTATACATGATGTTTTTATGAGTATGATGAGAGACAAGACACAAGGGAATGGAATTTTATGTTACTTTTAATAAAATTGAGGTTCTTTCCATGTTCCCCAATATTTCTTTTCATTTTGTATATACAAACCATTAATGTATTATATGATTAATAAACATAAATTTAGGCGTTTCTATATAAAGATTAAATGATCTATCTTTCATGGGTTTATGTTTCAACAGTTACCAAAGTAGAATGATAGTTTTTTCTAAATATTCCTTCTTTGAGACACATGTTTTTCTATGCCCATACATTCTTTTTTAAGGGGTAGATTATTCCATTTGACATTTTATTTCATGAATATATTTATTCTAATGATAGTTTATTCTTAATTTAAATTATTTTTCATACATGCTGTGTTTGATTCCATGTTACCATGTGGTTAGTGTTTATTGAGACAAGAACATTGTTTGTCCAAATTGTTTATGATTATTCTCCCATTGAGGAAATATTATGATCCAACTCTCAAGAAATCTCATGAATTTTACTATACAGTTTTTATTAAATATATTTACATGTATTCGTACAATTTTTTACTATTATTTTACATAATATAATTAAGAAAAAATTAATAAAAATCCTACAATATATCTCTCATATGTTCAAAATGTATTTTCTTTCAAAAATCATGTATTCAAAAATGTTTTCAAAAAAATCATGAAAAAAATATTTTTAAAATGTATTATGGTATTCAAATAATTTTTATTTGTTATTAAAGATATTTTGAAATAAAAATATTTGAAATGTTTTAATGTTTTAAAATAAATTTTACAAAGAGAAAGGATAATTCCCTCAATATATGTTTTAAAATGATCTGTCAAAATCATTTCCCAATTAAGATGACATCCATTAGTGTTACCCTTTCCATTATAGGGAAATGATTCAATTTTTTCCATCATTACGTTCTATATGAATGGATTATTTTTTTTATGTAAGGATTATTATGAAACCAATTTCTCTTTCAGGGGTTACATGCTTTTGAAACCCCTTAATTTTCATTGGTTATTATTTTGAAATGATTGTGAAACCTATATCTTTTTCCATAGGTCATGATATGATTACATGTTTATGATACCCATTTCATTTTATGGGATATGATATGATTTTTAATGATCTTGTGGAACATGTATATATGATTTTGTTATTATATGGGTGGGACCTATATCTCCCAACAATGAATTTGGTAATGATTCATTACTCAAGAGATAGCCTCAGACAGTGTTGGGAGTAAATTGTGAATACTAAGATGACTATAGGAGTGAACCATAACTACCAATATGGTGTGAGGAGTTAAATATTTTTACTAATAAGTTTATTAGAGTAAACTATAACAACCAATATGTTATGGGGTGTGAACGCATGCTACTTTGATGAACAATCCATCAATTTTATGACTACAATATATATAATTTTATATTCTTAGGTGTCTAGAAAATTTTATATTTTTCCTATGTTATAGTTTTGGGTATAATGATCATTATTTACTTATGATTCATCTATTATGGACATAAAATATTTAATTAGGATACTCATTTATGATATTTCATATCGAGGATATGGTCTTATATTTTCACGATCACATTCTCATACCCTGATTCTCATGTTCACACTTACATATCATCCTTGATTACCCTTACTGAGCATTTTATCCCACCATTGTTTATGTTTCCTTCCCCATGTTTTGAAGATATGTATTATTTTTTATGGGTATAATAAGGGATAAACCCAAGAGTATCCTGGTGGGAGATAATGAAGCTCACTTATGTTCTAGTGTTTATGTTTCCACATTTCCAAATGAACACGACTAATTGGATATTTGGGTGCCTCTTAGTATAATATTTTATTTATTCATTAGAATTTATATAATGTTACTTTTTGAAAAGGGGGGGTTTGTATTGTGATTTTTTTTCTCAGGGTTAATTCATTTTTATATATGTGGTGTAATAGATGTTGATTATAAGGTACATGATTATTCCTATTATCTTACGACCTTTTTAGTGTAACTTTATTAATTATAATATGTTTATATTTTTCAAATAGACTTTGTGGTCATTATTTTATTCTATTATTGGTTTATCCTTCAAAGATATATCTGACCCTTATTTTTATGGAAGGTTTCTCCATCTAAATCATGTGATGATGAGACTTTATTGGACATTTTTTTATACATAGATTTATAAACCGAAATGAAATGATTTTTTTCATAAAAAGATATGTATGAGAAGGTGGGTTTCTATAGTTTATGGTAAATGTGAATGGGGAATTTTCATTGAATTGAAATTATTTATGAAATACAATACATGGGAACACATGAGTAAATTGGTTGAAGGTTTCGCTTTGGGAAATATTTTATATTACAAATGGTATGTTTTGTCGTGGGGATCGTCTCTTTTACATGTGGATGTTTCTATAAGTGTAGTTTCTTGTAATTGTTGGGAGGGTTCACTCACAGGGTTTTCCTATGATATTTAATCATTTTATAATGTCTTATTTTCAGTATTCATATATTATGGTATCAGCGGTCTTCTATAAAAACCTTCTATGTTACATCGCATGAATTACATATTCCATGATTTATACTTCATTGGATCTAATACGTATGCTTATGATTTTGATAAATGATTATAGAAATTATATTTGAAACTGATATACCTGATTTTTTTTAAAATTTACAGTACAAAGTGAAAATAATTGATGTGATTTTGATTTTAATGACATTATTATTATCAAAATATTTTTTATTTAAAGATAAAATTCATTTCAAATTACATAGGTACTTGTTGTGAAACACATAGGCGGGATCCTCATGCGTGTCTTAGCTCATATCGCGTACACTTCTTCAGTGGTACATAGATCAGTTATGTTATTTCAATTCAAGGAATTTCAATGCACTATAGTGAGGTGTTGTGCTTTTCAATCAATTGGGATGGGTATCTGGTGTGGAGATGGTAGGATTATACTGATCTGTCCGTATGGAGTATTTTTATTTCAAGTTTTAGTGGTATTTTATTGTTGGAATTATAATTTGAGATTATTTTATCTCTTACTTTGTTTACTTTATATTGTTTTCTATTTATTTATGCAATATATATATATATATGTATTTTAGTTTTTTATAAGATATATATATATGTGCCATGTCTTTTTTTGGTGTGGTATGATCATTCCCTCTATTTATTGCTTGATTCTCAGGTTCTAGTCTCCATACTATGGGGATTCATATGACCGTTTGGGTTTGTGGTGTACTGGGCTGCGTACTAGTTTGAGAGGCTATTCAACTTAGTTCATTATAGTTTCTTTCATTACAAGGATCAGGATCAGCTCCACGACAACTATAAGGATAATAAATTCAATGAATGTGCATCAAGATCTTGAGTAAACCAATGTATGGATATTGTGTGGCTGAGGTTGATTATCTCATTCCATAAAAACAATAAAAATCATGAATGAAATTAAATCCAAAAACAAAATGAGACTCGTGAATAGATAATATGAAGTTGAATAATTTAGGTAATGAATGGTGGTTTAAATTTTGATGTTTCAATTAATAGAAAAAATGTTCTTTTTAATTCCCCATAGATTTAAGTGGATTTTTTATATCATTACAACTAGATTCATTCACACATTTAATAAAAAATTAATTAAAGAGAATGTCCTAGAGTTTTTATGATCCTATAAATAAAAAAATACAGAAGTACGTGAGGAGAGATGAAAACCTACAAAAAAATTCTATAATATAGTTGTTCTAATACATGAATATTTTGATGCATTTATTATAGTTTAGGTTCATTTATTTATAATACCTCCACATAAATGTATTGAACATGTAATTATATCTTATTTAAGTGATATAAATCAACAAATGTATTCCAGTGAATTCATTTTCTATTTCTTTCTAATGTATAGAAACATATGTTAATATTTCATTAATCATATATTCCTCTTTTTCATTGCATAGACATTTTCAATGTAAATAACAAGGTTCAATAAAATGAATAAATTTATTTTCCTGAATTGAAAATGACCATTATGTAATTTGAGGTGATTTTATATACATAATGTATTGAGACTCTTAATTAGTAAATAACCTAAAGTAATTAACCATACAAAAATGGGTAAAATGACAATCACAATTGACCAAAACATATTTCATGGATATATATAAAACTTATCTTCTTTAAGGTTATATAATGACCATTTTTGGTGTGTTTTATCATGCCGAAGACATTACTATACTTTATTCTTTCAAAATATTCTATTTGTGCCCTCTCCCCTTGACAAAAAATGCCACCCCAAACCTACCATCTTCACACATCTAAAATAGTTTGGATAGTCCCACACCTACTAAAATATCATACCTACATCCATAAATTATTCTTAAAGGAATTAGTCTTTTTATGAAACCCTATTAAGAAGGATCTAGGTATAAAACTATGGAGGTTATCTGAAGAACAGGTAAAATTATTATCCTTAATTGTTTTTACATATGATATATCCTCCAAATATTATTCTATAGTAGTGATATAATAAGATCATTATATCCCATATTATGACATATTATTATGTTATTGTCCTAATCTTTTTTTATATCCACTTACATCAAATGGAAAACAAAATCTTCAATCGTGTGAATGGAGGGATACCTCCTTGAGAACTAATGTTATCTATTTTCCATCACCACCTATCATGCCTATACATGATGATATAATTATTATTTTTATATGATAATTGTTATTTTATTAAATATAATTCATTATAATTACATATATCATTAATAAAGACTTTGGTTTTTTATACATATATATAAGAATTTTTTCGATTAATATTCAATACATTTCAAAAACACATGCACTAGGGATATAATGGTTTATAATTTATTGGACACTAGAAAGATGATCTAATTATTTTTTGAAGGAAATTCATTATATCCCCAAAATATATTATCATTTAGTGATCCAATTTATAATAATATACCTATGCTTTTATCAATTTAAGGGGAAGGAAACCTAAGATAGATTTATCTTAGACGATCAGTAAGGGTAAACTAAGATATATAAATATATGCTCATATGAAAATATAAGATAAGAAAAAATAGTACGCAATCATGAAAATAACATAAAAGGTTTATAAAAATCCTATCATATATCATAAACAAGATTCATTATATATAAATTATCAGTTCAAAAAACATGTTCCATAACACAGATAACTAATTAGAATTAATTCGTAAAGCATAATTTCTTTTCAAAAATGTGTGGCACCATCGTAAATATATAAAATATTTTCATAAATAAAGCTCAAATACTAAAAAAATAAGTTGTATCCGGAATCATTAAATATTTTCCATTTGGGTTCATGATTCACATGTTTACCATAGTCTATTAGGGTTAACTTTTTTATCTTAGAAGTTCGAGACGTTCAACTTGTTTCCCATTAGTATCTTGTGATATATAGAAATCTAACCAATTATTTGGATGTAGATATATCAACCAGCCAAATAATAATGAAAAGAATACCTTTTAAGCAAAAATATCATAAAACCTTCATCATATAGTTACTTCATAACCTATGAAAATAAAACTCATTTCATAAATATTTCATCAATTCACCATAGCATAAAAAAAGAAAAATAAATTGGGTTCTTAAAACATTTATCAACATAAACATTAACCTATCATATAAAAAATAAAGATTATATCATTCAGTATTATCCATTTTATATCATAAGTAACATCAAAATATTACTTCTTATATGGAGTGTAATTTTCAAAGATAAATTGGAACATTTCTTGAGTAAAATTTTCATTCCACGTTGAATAACACATTTGAAAAAATAAAAAAAAAATTATAAAATATTTTTTCAAATAATTTTCATTTAAAATAATCATTGAATCATATAGTGAAATATTTAATACATCGGGTGGTCATTATAGTGTGAAATTTCAGTTATGTAACACATGTTCAAACAATGTGTCCATTGATAATTTTGGTAAAATTGATGGTTTTTTTTAAAATTAAATGATAATTCAATTTAAAAATTGGTCAAAATGTAAAAAAGGGTTAATAATTTCTTTAGTAAATAATTTTTATAATGATAATAATTTTTTGAATTTTTTTATGAATCATTTATACAAATGAAAAAATAGGGGTTTTGACCAAAGAGATAAACAAAGATGAATTTTAAAAAAATCATCTGATATCATTAGTATATAAAGAGTGTAAAATGAAGGGAAAAATATATTTTCATTACATAACCATAGTATAATATTATTTATAAATTTTTTAGAATACAGATCATAAGATTTCATCATCATAAGAACAATCAAAAACAATCCCAATAAACAATGAGATTTTATCATAAAACCCTTACCAATTTGATAAATTTTAATTGTAATCCCAATGAAATAATAATATTAAATGAAGCATAAAATATCATGGGATTAAAAACCATGATATTAAATTATATAGGGGTTGTACATACTATACAAACCAATGAATTTCAAATACATTTATAACATATTTTTAGAATAAAATTCAATACAATAAAAAACATTGAATCCCATATGATAATCGTTTGGTGTGTTTTGGTAATACAAATATATTTTTCTAATTTAGTGAAATTTCTACAGAATCACCTAAAAATATCATCTGAAATAGTACTATTCTTAGGCATACCCTACATAATCCTTTTATCATAACCTTGGGATAGAAACAAAAAAATGATAACATCAGATGATGAGTAGTTGTAAGAATTAAATATACCATTCTATTATCATATGACAGAATAATATAAGAATATGGGTATGTGATCATGAACATAACATAGAAAGTTCATACATATCCAGTAATAGATGATAAAAATGATTCATGCTATAAAAAATTATCATTTATGAATACATAACCCATATGGGTAATTAATCAAAAAAAAAAATGAACCATAATATCCTTTCATAAAATTGGAAAACCATTATCCTCAAAATATGAATTTATTTTCACGGTGATTGATAGAAATCCAGTAGAATCAAGGTACAAGATCACTACACTGATCAATGGGGGTAATAATAATTTTTGAAAATAGTATAACCAACCACTTTATTAATGAACTCATTTTAGATTGATCCCATTCTGGAGATGGTTTGTAAGGAATTGTTCTATGCATCTGTGGAGATGAGATAGTCTGATGCCTTATTCCCTTCACCCCAAGTTTGATGAATTTTTTCTGATCATTTAGAATACATTTTCATTAAAGAATGTGAAATATTATAGTCTAGAAAGAGAAGATCATCTGCATGGGTGATCCATGGAGAAAAAGTGAGTAATAATCTAATACCACCACTATGATGTTGTTATGTCTGTGAAGTCTCAATCCATTAAGCATAACATTTTCCTATCCCCGGATCAATTAACCTATTCCAAAAGATGTAGAGAAAGCATAAATATAATAACTAGGCTTTTCCCAGACTAGGCCACCACCTCACATATCCCATGTATAATATTAAAATTCCACGTTTAACTTGTTCCTATGGGTTGGGAGTCACCAAAACATGCATCACCCCCGATAGAATCAAATAGTGAAAAACTCATTGATATGGTTATATATGATGTGTTTTTGTTATGTAGGATTATACCTGTTTTTTGGTTGTATGGTATGTTCCTCCCCCACACACCTACTTCTCACACCCATTTCCAATCATGAACTTCTGATTCCATTTGAGTGGGATATATTCCGAGCATTCCATAAACATCATCTCTCGAAATAGAGAATAATAATTTCCGTATTTATTTCCTATACGTTGTTCTTGGGTATTCATAGATATTGTATAAGGACTTCTATATTAGAGGAGGTTTCCATCATAATTTTTGAAAATTAAAACATATTGACCATGAGATATCATTTTTCCAACAACCAAGGAAAATTTAGTGGAGAAATGTTTCTTCTTTGGGGATGATGTTTCTACAGAATTTAGAATCCATTATAATTATCTTATGTCTGATAACTTCATAAGTGGGTACATAATTATTATAAACCCACAATATTTGAAATTTTTACTTATCAATGACTTCCTATCACCAAAGACGATCATCCCATGGATCTAGATTTCAATAGCAGTATAAGGTTTTGTGATATGCCATTGTTTTGAAATCCACTAATGAATAATCTAAGAAAAGGAATCAGTCTAGTTAATAAGAAAGGGAAATATGATGGAAAGTGTTTCATTTTTCCATGTTGTGGACCATTAAGATAAATTTTGGGTAAGTACATGCTTAAAAAAATGATATATTAGGTGTAAAGAAGCCCATATAGCCAAATCTGGTACAAAGCCAATTATTTTCCGAAAAGGTAATATCACCTTGGGCATTAATCCACTGTGTGTGGTATTTTAATCTCTTCATGTGATCTAAAATCCTCTACCACATCACTATATAATTTTACTTGGATCTAAGAGAGAAACAAATATTTATTAGTCGTGAAGTAAGAGTAAATTGAATTTCCTATAATGTGACCCAAGCTAGACTACCATGTAAGCTACTCATCACTTATTTCACACATTTAAGGGTAATACCACCAAAGATGTAGGGTCTGTCCATTTTCCCCATTATTCTCAATGAAACCTCCCCTCTGGGTGGGGATTACATATAAAGGCGCACGTGAGGGCTTCAATATCATTGATAACTAATTATGTCACCTTGATGACCAAGATAATCTCTATAGGTATGGATGGTAGGGTGTATTTGACATATGTAATTCATTCCTCGAGTGAGAAGAATTTGTTCTTCCAATTCATTACGTGATCAATGATTCTTCTAACCACAATATCAATATTATGAATGCAAAATTACCTTAGGATAAGGGAGCTCCAATTTACACTATGGGAATATTACTTCTTTTACTTTCCAATGTTGACTCAACTGAGGTAAATTTCCTCTTCTTGAAATTCCATGACAATAAAATGATGATTTTGTTGTGGTTTATAGATTTACTACTCCATTTTCATTCCCCTTTTATGGTATCAATAACTTCTTTAATCGATCTCCTATTACCATTAGAAAAATGAATCTTATAATCTTCCAACATGAGAAGTGATACCCCTTTAAAATGAAACATTAATTTATAATCAGTGATAATACCCTTATCCTAATTCATATTTATCGTTTGGCTATGGTAATCCAGACCCAACATAAAGATGTTGGGAGACAGCGGGTCCTGTTGTTTAAGGCCCTAGAAATATTTAATGGATCTTCATCTCTTACCCAACAAAATTATGGATCGCCAAAAATTTATGAAACATCAAAAATAAATTTCATAATTCCATAACAAGTTACCCATACATGAATTAACTCTCTAAATTAAATTCCACTTAATTCAGGAATAATCCTTGTCCATGTCAATCGTTCTTTCAATGTTAGGTCTATATGACTTCTTATTGATGTTATAGATAATATCTTGGGAAATTATGATATATCTTTGTATGGAATGATGCTGATTAACTAAATGTTTTTCACTTGATATTTATGATGGTAGGGGAACCGTCATAAATATTGAAAAACATTACATTTTTCAATGTTAACCACAAATATATTCAATATGGTGGATTAGAAATTACCACAAAATTCCTATTATGGATTATGAAAAACTTGTTTCTAATATTATATGTGGACACAACAACTTCCTGTAGTAGAATAGGACACACTTGTTTCCCATAATGGATCAATATTTTCTACTTTTTTCACTTTTAAATCTCAACATATATAATGCTTTAACCAATTTATTGGTGCGATATATAGGTTTAACATGTAACATAACAAAAATCATATCTATGTGCGCCACAATATCATAATACCTTCATCATTTCATAACCCAAGAAATGAAATTGTTTTCATAAACATCATATCATAACCTGTGGAAAATATATAGTTTTTATAATCATTTTATCATTTAATTATTGTATAACCCATGGAAAAAGATACGGATTTCATAATAAGTTTTTAATTATATAACCTTTGGAAGATAAATTAATTTCCAAGAAATATTATCCAGAGAAATCATATTGTCAATGAATTATAATGGTATCATAGTATTATATACCTATGAAAGCATAACATACATCATAGGATGTTATATTAGGTGAAAAATAATTGTGAAATATAACATGTAACATTTCTTGAGTGAAATAAATTTTCTATGGAATTAAAATTACTAAACTACAAAATAAAAAACCATTTTCAAATCCATTTAATTAATAATATCAATGAGAAAATATTATAGAATATTGAAAATAATTTAAAACATTTCACGAGGAAAATATAATTTCCTCATTGATAATCAATTTTACAAACATATGAATTTTTTAATGTTCCTTTATTTGAAAATAACCAAGAAAACATATAAATGATTATTTGTTTAAATTAATGTTCATTAAGAGAATAGTCTTCTTCTGTGACATATACGTTAAAACAAATATTCCTTTCGTAAGTTTGTTAATATCAAAATAATGATTGTTTGGAAAATTACTTGAAGAGTATATCCAAAAATTTACTTAAAATGAAAACCTGGGTAAAATTTTCTTTATTAAATCATTTTAAAAATGTTAAAAATCTTTTTGAAATCTTTTTTATAAATCATGGTTTTGGAAGAAAATGTTTTTTCAATGTAAAAGGGAATTTTTCCTGAAAAAAGTTTAATCTCTTGAGTACATGAAGAAGTTAAATTGATGGGAAGATATATTATTTTTATAAAAAACCATATTATAATAAATTTCATTATTTTTTTGGATATATAGATCATAATATTTCATTAATTTAGGTGTAATCATAAACAATCTTCATAAATAATTACATTGTATAATAAAACTCTTATTGTTGTGGTATCATTAAATTATATGTACTATGAAATAATAATTTAAAATGAAGCATTATATATCATGAGAATAGATCATTTCTTTTATTATATTTAAATTGTGTTGTATATAATCCTTCTTAAACTATTTGGGTTCATAATAGAATATAAGTCACAAAGAAGAGAAATGGAGAAAAAAATGCCTTACCGCATTGGTAATCTTTTATATCTAAATAACCAATAAAGGATAACCAAAAATTAATCATTAAATGTCTTAAAAATCATTGTATTCATGATATAACACATCCATGTGGTATTATATACCCCAAAAAAATAAATTTTTTTGAACATGGATAAATATCTGGGAAATAAAAGAGAGATTAGAAATACCTTATTGTAAGTCTCGACTACTTTCATTCTCAATTGAACCTATTTTATAATAAATATAATTTTATAATATATATAATATATACCTATTAATACATATATCATACCTCACATGATTTACTCATGTCCGTTTATTAGTTGTTCATTAAAAATCCCTTTCTCAAATAACTTTTCATGTAATAACTGCTTTTAAATGTGTTTATATTAATTTGTTATTTTTTTGGTCCTCCTATATAAAGAAGGTTCCGTAATCACGATAATAAGTATCATAAAATAATAATCATATTTATTTATCAATTATTATATTAAAATCAATCATGATATTGTTTGAGAAAAGAACCACGTTACGGTCATAAAGATGTCAAGTCGTATGTATTGATGAGTAACTTTTCATTTTTCAAAGATAAATTCGCAAAGGTGGTAAATAATATTTAATCATTAATTATTGATAATAAAATAATAAATATCACTTTATTTCATTGAATATAATTATTCACATCATCCATGTTCTGTGGTGATGAAAATGGAGTCGCATCACTTCGTGAAGGAGGTAGTCCATGCATACAAGAACAATGTAATCTTTTAAAAATCAGGGAAATGGTATTAAATAAAATGATATATTATATTTCCAAAATTATAAATATACGATTAATATTTATTATTTATTTTATATCACATGAACACAACCATGTTATCTTCCATATAAAGCTTTATAGAAAAATAAATCACATCACTTTATGAGGCAGTAGTCCTCCCTACAAATGAATATAGATATTTGTGTACCCTACATAATAGAAATTTAAAAAATTATATATAATATAATTAATATATTAAAATAATAATTTTATAGATATCATATATATTTTTATATATATTTACATTATATCTATTATCATACTGATCCATTAGATAGGTAGATGGAAAAAATGACATCAGTTCGTGATGTCATAGTTTGTCGCACACACGAACAATGATTTCTGAACACATTTGATGGAAGTGAAGATGGTTTTATATCATTATATTAACATAAATACATCAAACTATATAAAATATATACTGAGTCAATTAAATCATCATGTTTTAATAATAATTTTTCTAGGATGAAGAAGCAATGAAATAAAAATTCATTTCGAAGAATGTTACATATTCCTTAGGTATTCTTATTAGGTATCACTAAAATCCTTCTAAATGTTAAATAATTCTAAAACTAAGGCTTATATGATGAGATTAATGATCTATTTATTTTCATTTGAATTTTTTTTGATCCAAAAGGCATTATAGGTATTGATAATTGAGGATTGGTCGTGACCTTTATATGTGGGGGAAAGGAACACACTTCCAAACTACTTGGAAATTTCCCAAAATATTCCATGTTGATAAAGTAATTCACATGAAAAAGTATTAAAAATATCCTTATATTCTAAATATTGAAGAATTTGACTAAACTTTATCTAAATAAATGGGGTTTGACATGTTTAAGAATCACTTTAACCCATATCTTAATATTTTTACACCCGATAAACCCATTTTTAGCTTAACCGTAGTAGTAGAAACCATTCAATATTTATTTCACAATAAAAAATTTCTTGAAAACAATTGACAATATAAATTATTATGAACCCTAATATGGAATCGATTTATTAAAATTTAATTTATAGAGGAGGTAATTTTAAGTTTAAAAGTAATCCCAGAGATGCAATGAGAAAGTTGGGTTTCGATGATAAATAGTTCAAAAAATTACAGTGTTTTTAAGTACAAGAAAATTAAGAAATTTATTCAAACCAACTAAATTTAATTACAATATATTTAATTGACAAAAAACTCACTAAATACAATTTATAATATAATTTACATTTATAATTAATTTAAATAAAAATGCAGTTTTATTTAAAATATTTTTTCACCTATTTAACAAAAAAATTTAATATTTTTAGAAAATTATAAAAAATTAACCATAATATAATTTTTGAAATATTACATGAAAAAATATGGTATATTTCTAAGAATAATTTTTTTAAATGTGTAGAAATTAAATAGAAAAATTCAGTGTTTGTATAAGGAAAATATGGTTTTCAAGAAGTGTATTTTTTATAAATAATATGGTTTTATATTAAATTTATATATAATAATAATATTTTTATAAATATCAATTAAAATTTATAATTATATTATATATAAATTTCATTAAAATATTCATCCTTTTGGATATTTAAATAAAAAATATACATAAAAATTATACACTGTAAAATTGTATTCATGAAAACATTTATAAAAAAAATATTATAAAATAAATTATAATGATGATTAAATATAATTTAATTCAAATAAAAATTAGCGAATAAAAATTATACAAATTTAAATATAATATATAATTTAATCTAACTAATTTATTGAAAATAGATTATATTTTATCTAATATTAGTAAATTTTAGTATTTACTGAAAAATTGTTATTTTAGAGAAAATTACAAAACATTCACTATAAATTTATATTGATATAATTATTTTAAAAATGTAATTCATTTTTATAAAATAAAATTAAAAAATTTTATATTAATTACATTATAAATTTTCACATAAAAATAAAATAAAATAATTTCTTTATGAAACCATATTTTTGTTGACTATAATAACTTTACTCGAAATTGATTGATTATTTGTTATAAATTTATATATAAATTTATATTCAACGGGAAATTTATATGTATATTTCATAAATTATTTATTATTATTCAAAACATTATATTTAATGGCAATGTTATAATGTAAATATTTAATATAATGTTATTTCATTGTTCTCTAAAATAAGGTGATGTGTGTCATGAATGATAATGAAAAAACTCATTACAGCATGTAAATCTGACAACGTAAATATTTAAATTATTTTGAAAAAAATATTTCATAAAATATCAAGATCTTATATTCTACCCCCCGTAAAAAGAATTCATCGATATTATTTTCATTAACCATAGGTTTGACATTTGGAAATGTCTTCATAGAAACCCACATCATACAAATATATAATAAAACATACCTTAAAATGAAAAGTTAGAAACAAAAAGGTATCATGTTGTAACTAAAGCCTTAGATTCAACAGGAGTTAGCATACGTGGGAAGTGAATATTTTGATATCAAATAAATTTATAGATAATTATATTGACTTATAGAGATAATTGATCATAATAAAGTGGGAGACCCAATGTAGCTTTATGACCACAAAACTATAAATCAATGAGGTCTAAAAAACAA
Source organism: Viscum album (assembly GCA_963277665.1). NCBI lineage: Eukaryota > Viridiplantae > Streptophyta > Magnoliopsida > Santalales > Viscaceae > Viscum > Viscum album. The sequence continues at coordinate 653,640,357 of OY728119.1, forward strand.
CCTTGATATCATCAAAAAAATAAGATAACTAGAGAGGATTCTATTTAATGATATTTTTCCTAAAGTTAAATTATTTTCTTGAGAATATATACTTAATTTATTTCATTTAATTTCATAATACAAACTATTTTTGGGGGTTTTACATTTACCAATTTCTACATCATCTATTTATCTAATAAATGAAGGTGAGTTATTTATTCTTAATTCCCAAAAGGATCATTAAAACAAAAAATATAATTATCATTCATTATGACTGTATTTTATTTTCATCACAAAAAAATTGTTAGAGAAACATATCTAACATGAATAAATCATTATATAGTGATGTAATACATTAATCACTAAAATATCATTCAATGTTCAATGTAAACTAGAACATAATTTGTTAAAATAATACCATTCCAAAATTGAATATTTACAGTTAACATAATAAAACTTATCAAAATCAATTTAACATCAACCCCACCCCATATGTATCAGAAAGTAACTTTTTTTAAGATACTAAATTTGTTAATACTTCCACCATGTACTCTCTTGAAACATTTAAATATCCAAAATTACCAAACAACCATGATTAAAACAATCATGTTTCCTAATTCCTTATATAAAAAAGGATTGTTTGATATTTTTTACTTAAATTTAAAAAATGTAAAATCCCTCAAGGATACCATGAAACCAATTGTCAATAAATCATTAATCAGTTTTATGGTAATCTGTACAATACAATTTACTTATTCATATCAAATATCACTTTATCCCACCATCATTATCTCAATATCCAAAAATATTAATGGTTATTTACCTTAATAAAAATATCCCCTTTCCATTAAATCACATTTCAATCCCATCAGTTCAATTTAACATAATATTTAAAATACATAATGAGAAACATATAATAATAATCCTTATATATATTATGATTCATATATCATAATTGTGTAATTAAAATTAATAAATAAATCGATTATTCTACCTCATTTATAAAACATTAACTAGGCTTCATTATTTTATTCCTTCACTCATCCTAATATTAATATATCATTTTTAGTTACACCATTACCAATAAAAAATCATTAATTATATAACATTGGGGATTATTTTCATGATCTTTCACATTTGTAAATTTATTTGAATAATGAAGTTACCCTACACATTTAAAACATTAAATAGGTTATCATATCATAGGGACATAATTATTCTCATTCTTTGATTCAACGAAAATTTAAATTTTGGATGTAAATTACTTTGTGTCCCTATTTTTGACACCCAAAAAAAAATTCTTGTACCATGAAGTTATTAATTTTAAAGCTTTATCCCATATTCTATATATATTGGAAAATCATTTTTTTTACCTCTATGGTCTCCACTATGTCAGCATTGAGAGATATATATTTTTATCCTCTTTGGTGAGATATAGAGTTGGTTAAGGGGTATGATATTAGTCATGTACCATGATAACTAATTAGAAATAATCACAAAAACATTATATATGATCATTATCCCATTTTTATAATCATTAGAAAATTGTCTATCACATTCAATGATAACATAATTTAATATTTTTACTACCATTAACTAATATCAAAATACAATATGTAAGAAAAAATAATCATATTGGAATACTAAATTATCATGAAAAGATAATTATATAATTTCTAAACCATTACATTCTATTTTAAATCTATGAAAACTTAGTCTTAACCTACTCTATACATGATCATCATCAAAAATCAATCATGAACTACAATTTCATGTCATAAGATTGTAGAACCATCACAAATATAGAATATAATTTCATATATCATGGTTAAATACTAATAAAAATAACAAAGGGTATCAGGAATATTCACCTCTTTCCTACAATAGATAGGAAACTCCAATTTTCTATAATGTATTGGGAGAAATATTTTTCCCATAGTAGATTCGGACACAACTATTTCCCATAGTGGATCAATCCCATCAACATATCTCACACAGTTATCTCATTGATTATATAAATCATTTCCCAATGAATTGGAGAGATATATATGTCCCAACAATCACATATTGAACATAATAAGTATGGATGCCAAAAGATCACAAATAATCCATCATATCATAACCAAGGAAATGAAATGGGTTTAATAAACATCGTATTATAAGTTGTGGAAAAGAGAAAATTTTCAATTTCATTTCATCGTTTCATCATAGCTTATCCTATTGATTAATAGGTGGGTTACAAAGGAATTCCGTCATAGAATAACACATGTACGATAAAATAGTTTCATAAACATCATTTCAAGATAATCAATTTATATAAATAACAAGAATGGTATCTTAGGTTCATATCTGCAGCAAAGAATATGTTTCATTAAAATATGACATCTTAGTTAGATAATGATTTTGAAATATCAAAAGGAAATTTTCATGGTGGGATTTTCATTTTATTTGAAGATAAATTTTTAAAACTATGAATACACAAAAAATTCAAAATCATTTTCAGTGAAAATAACTATAAAAACATATAATGGAGGCATTAAAAATAATTTAGAACATTTCCTGATGAAATTTTTATTCTCCTATGAAAAACTATTTAAAAGAAATTAAAAATTGTTCTATTTTGAGATAAAAATTAAAAAATAATAATTGTAGATTACAGTAAAATAATTCACGTTAAAGCATAATTTTTCATACACTTCATACACCTTAAAATAAATATTCCTTACGTAGTTTTTGTTAAAAGTCAAATAGGAATTTTTTTGGAAATTTAAGTCAATTTTAAATTGAAAATTTTATATATATAATCAAACCAAGATAATACTATATTTAAAAAATATAATTAATAAATTTGAAAAACATTTTTTAAAATTTTTTATGAAATCTTGGTTTTTAAATAAAAAGGGTTTTCGACATAAAATATTATTTTTCATAAAAAAATTATTTTTCAACTCTTTAGTACATGAAGGGAGGAAATTAAAAAGAAACAATTTCTCACAAAATAAAAAATATAAATCTAAATTGACGATTTTATTGAAATATAGATTATATAATTTCCTTAATTTAATCATATTCACAAAAAATCCCAATAAACGGTGACATTTTAACATAAAATCTAACCAATTTGGTAAATTTGAATCATAATTCATGTGAAGGAATAATGATAAATAAAGAATAAAATATAATGATAATAAATAAATTTATGTTATAAAATGTCAATTATTTTTTATATCCACCTAATTAAATTAGATAGATATGTCACATAACATATTTATCAATGAAGACAAATTAATAAACTAATCCATTTCCCTTTTTGTAGAATTTTGATTCTTAAACTAAAATAAATCATATACTTTAATAAAAAAATATATTTCATTAAAATAATTGTATTAATGAGATAAAATTTTACATGATAAGTATATTCACCAATGAAAAGAAGCACTTTTTGAATATTCATATGTCACTATAAAATAAAATAGAGACCATAAATCCTTTAATATAAGTCTCAAAATAATTTATACTAATTAGATTATCCTATATAATATGAATAATATAATTATAAATCTCTTATAAAAAATAATTTCATATATCATAAAACATATTACCTACTTCATTCCTTTAATAAAACATATATTAAAAATTATTTTTTAAAATCACATTTCTGGAAATATGCACATTGTATTTTGTATACGTTTTGTGTTATTATAACATTGGTCCTATGATATTGATGATGGTTACATAATATCCATAATAATAATAATAAAATAATTAACATATTCAATTACACTTTTAAGTACATCTGCAAATGATGGAGTGAGAAATGATATATGTTATGATCATGGAGATGATAGGCTGCACGTAAGCATCGATATGGTTTCTGTTTCCCAATGATCATTATGGGAAGGAAATATGTAATATTATATCATTGAATAATAATAATATCATAAATAACATATTATTTATTTTTATATACTTATTCATTTAATTAATTTGGTGTGCTGATAGAAATAGAGTCACATTGCATTGTGAAGGTAGTAGTCCTCACACACAAGAATGATGTTATCATCTTTTAGTGAGTGAAATTGTAAAAAAAGGATATATTATTTTTTTAATGTAAAAATTTTCAGGAGTATAATAATTAATTCATTAATATCATATATAATTATACCAATTTTCTCTCTTTAATATCATTAGTGAAAAAATAATCACATCGCTTTGTGAGGTGGTTGTCTTTAATACACATGAATAATATAATTGTAACCCATATAAAATGGAATGTAAAACATTATATAAGTTATAACTAATATAAAGGTATAAAGTTTTTATAAATATAATTTAAATAATTTTTATCTATCATCATACACTAATGTGATAGGTGGTAACATAATAAATGACATTGGTTTGCGAAGTGTTTGTATTTCGTACACCCGAAGGATGATTTCATAACACATTTGATAGAAGTGAAGGTGTTTGTAGTTAATAAAAATAAAATTAAAATATCGCATTATAACTAAGATAAAATTTTTATTGTATCATCCTGTATTTAAAATATTTTAATTATGTGGAGGAAGAAATAAAATAAAAACACTTGTGGGTGAACGTTACGTCATCTTCTATTATCCTCCTAAGGATTTCTTGAAAATCCATTAAAGGTAGGATTTCTACATAAAATAACCATATATAATGAGGGATTAAATTTTGTAATGTTATTTGGAATGGTTCTCATAAATATAAATATACTAAAAGGTGTGATGAGTTGAGGGTATGTGGTGGCCTTCTTTAACTGGGGTAAAAGAATCCACATGAAAACTATATGGTGATATACCAAAATAGTCACAAATTACAAAGGAATTCACATGAAATAATCATTAAAATGACTTTAGATTCTAACTATTCAATTATAATATAAAAATATTATTTATAATAGTAATATATTATCTTTTTGATAAATTTTAACCCTTATATGCTTATTTTAACCCCTGGTAAGGAACTTTTAACCTTATATGCAGGAATTAATATATATTGGAAATGATTATGATGAACTTATTAAAATATATATATTATTTTTATTAAAGATATTGTATTATATTTTTTTAATATTAATTAATTGAAGTGGAAAATTTAAATTTAATATCTATCTTGCATACATGATGAGAAAGCGAGTTTTCATAATGAAATTGTTAAAAAAATTCAATGTTTTTATAGAATATCCATTTAAAATTGATTACAATAACCTATATTGTATTAATAGATATATTATTTATAAATTTTATTTAAAACCAATTTAAAATATTAATATCTTCATAAATAATTTAATAATAAAAGCAAACATACAATTACAATTCAATGTTTTTAATTTTTCATAAAAAATAATTATTTTTAAAAAAATTAAAAAATTAAATCACATATAATATTTACATGATTATTTAAAATAAATTATGTTAATTTTTTTTTTAAAATATTAAATGTTGAAAAAACAAAAAAAAAAGACATTCTAGATGAAAAACATAGTTTTTATGGAGTATATTCTTTAAGAACAAGATGATATTATATTAACCCTATGTATAATAATAATAATTGTATGAATCTAAATTAAAATTGATGATATATAATATATATATATATTTCATTTAAACTTATCCTTTTAGTGGATTAATTTAATTAATTAAATTTGAGGACCATTAAAACTATTAAAATATTTTTAAGAAAGACAAAAACATTTCTAAAACCAAAAATAAACATATATTAAAATACAATATAAATTTGATTAAATAAAATTTATATAGATTAAATATACCTAGATAATATTTATTTTAATTTAAAACAAAATGGGTTATTTAAATTAGTTAACATATTAAAATCATATGATAGTTTTATAAAAATCATTATTTTTCACCATTCAATAAAATACCAATATTTTCTGAAAAATATCAATATTTTACCATTAGTTAATTTATATTTAATGATTTCAAAATTTAATTTCATTTTTAAAAATTTCCATTGCATAGTATCTATATAATTTCTTATAATATTTTCTCAAAAATAAATTAAAATCATATTTTGAAAAAAAAAATTATAGATGAATATAATGAAATTTCTGAAAATTTGTTAAATAATTACGAATATTGTATAAATAAATTTATGTTGATTCATTAATTGATATATACTTTTCATAATGTACTTAAAACATTTTATACCCACCAATTTAACAGCTAGGTTATAATAGTCTTATTTAAAAATAATGATGTACAGATACGTAGTGTTGTGTACAACATAAGATATCTACAAATTTTAATTAATTTGAAAAACAATATTTCCTTAAATCTTTGGATGTTACATATACATTTCATAAAATATGATAGGTTCCTGACACAACATATGTCTCAAACTATTTAAATTGAGAAATAAAATTCCTTACCTTAACTCCCTCTTTCCTATAAATCCCTCTATCCTCATATATATTAAATTCAAATAACTTATACACCTATTATAGGACTATAATCATATATATCTTAAAATATATGGTGTACTTATTTCGTTTTACTTCTATTTTATTAATTATTCCTGGTTAAATATATGTTATTGGTAATAATTTCATTGTTATTCACATAAGTTTTTGTTTTTTATTTTCATTCCATTAAAATTTATTAGGGTTCTATCATTTCTATAAAATTAACTAGGATATGATTAAATTATTTACTATTTATTTATTTATTTATGGAATCCCATTAATGATAGAGATATAAAATAAATTAAGTTGTTCATGGATATTGTAAGTTGTACGTACGCATATGTGCTCGTTCCATTTAACCGATGGATGGAATGAAATAAATGAAAATACAAATTGTTTCCCTATATATATTATTATATAGAATATATAACATATAACCATTATATTTATCCCTCATTACATTCCACATAAAACATATGTGAAAACGGAATCACATTACTTCTTGAGATAGTTTTCCACCATGCACAGGATCAATATTATTGTATCCCACACATAGTAGACAATTAAAAAAATGATAATGTGATATTATATGGAAAGACATGTAGTAATGTTACAAATATCATACATCTACATTATATATTTTGTCACACCCAACCATGAGAGGTGTTGCTGGGAAACATGTCACAATAGTTTTCAAGGTGGTATTCAACCGTACACATGACCAATGTTATATTTTCCAATTTGAGGGTAGTAGAGATGGATGTACTTATTTACTATAACATAGAAAAAACACCATATTCCTATGATATAAATATATTATATTATTATTTTTTAATAATATTTTATGGAGGTGGAGGAAGAAAAACAATAAAAACGCTCATTAAAGAGTGTTTCCAATTCATTATGTATTCTCCTTTGGATTGCACCAAAATCCCTCATATATTATATTTATAATCAAAATAAGGATTATAATATGATATTAGTGATGTAATGAAGGATTTTAGGAATTTATTGGTAGAAAGAAGTGCTTTTGAAGTGTGATTAGTAGTGGATAATTGGTGGAATTTTATAATTGGCATAGAGGACACACATAGATTTTTTGATAAATATGGTTTCATTATATAAATTCATTAAAATTATTATTTAAAATGTATTTTATAATCTTCATTACAATATGTTCAATGTCTTGGTCATAACAATCATATTTATATAATAATATTAATAATATATAATGATTTTTTAAAACTCGGTGTCTCATGTGTAAGACAAGATAACCTTTATGTTGCATGTAACACATGCTAAAATAATTCACTCTCGTAACACAATCTAAAATTTGTGGTTTATGTAATTAATGATATCAGATAAATTTAATATGTTCAAATAAATCATTAAAACTTAAGGTATTAAATTCTACCCCTCTCAAATTGAATTTATCAAATAAAATTTTTCACTCAAACATAAAAAAATGAGGATACTTATTCGCCATCATTTTCTTATATTCCCACATTCATTTTTCAAAATGGTGGTGTCACCGCACACAAAAATATATCATGGAAGTGGTATTATTTTTAAATTCTCTCTCTCTAAGCCATAATATCTACTAGTTGTTTATCATAAAAATGATCCTACTAAAATGTTACGACATCTGACTTCAGTACATTCAATGGATTAGGTATGTACTTCCTCAAGAGATATACATCAAACACATCAAGAACATGAGATATATTCTTTGGCCACACAAAAATCTAAACCTCAATAAAAATTTGATAAAGAGTATCTAAGGGATCAAGGTTTCAAGTTCTCACCGTTATTTTCCTTCCAAACAAAAAATTATTTTTCTATGGAGATATTCATAGGAATTCCATATCACTTCCAGGGATTTATAATTCATGCAAGTTATTGTAAAGGTGAATTTTCTACCAACTATGAGCTTCCATGAAGTATTTTTTAAGGTATCTAAACATAACTTCCATTTCATTGTCTTGACTGTGCCCTAATAGTATTATATCTCCAACTTATTTCTACCACATTGTATTTATAAACATCATTCTATAGAGGGATCCAAATGGATCCATCAGAATTATTGAAAAATATCAATTATTAAAATAAAACTAAACTAAATGGAAGTTTTTGTCCCAAAAACTATTGAAATCCATTAAAATAGATCTCCCTATACCCATTTAGGGTTTAATTATTCTCTCAGTATGTCCATCTATTATAGGATGATATGTATTACCAAAATGGAATTTGTATCCAAATCATATTGAATACCTCAGAAAAAAATCTAGGTAAACATCATATCTTAATTAGACATAATATAATTTAGAACTCATTGTAATATTACCAATTCATTAATGTATTTAATGAAAATCAAATTACTCATGATGTATTCTATTATGGATATGAAGTGTGTTGGCTATGTAATGTGATTAACAATAATCCAAATAGAATTATCCCCTTTAGATTCTGTTGGAAATCTGACCACAAAATTCATGGGGTTATAGTCCAATTTCATTGTTGGTATTGTTAATGGTAATAAAATACCATTAGAAATATATTTCATATCCATAAATGTTTGACATATCATACACTAAGATACAAAATTTACAATATCTTTTATTGTTTTATACTACTATAAATACTCATTCAAATCATTGTAAATCAAAATATTCCTATGTTAAATAATGAAAGAATCACTATGACCTTCATCTAACATATCCTTCTTCAAATCAGATAAGGATGGAAAACATATATTGTTATAAAACCATTCATTAAATTAGGATCAACATTATACAGATGACAATTTCTCACATTCTTTTGTAGTTGAATGTTTTCCATACAGTTCACTTTAATTTTAAACTGGATAGATGGTTGAAAAATCATTTTATAAAGATAATATTTCTCCCATTTATTCAGGATTTCCATATCCATTGTTTTATAGTACATAAATATTGTGTCATGTTTGTTCCTTATTAGGGATAGGATAACATGATATTTTTATATAAGAAATTTTACACATTATTTTCATCCCCATGGTGTTAATATATTTATAAAAAATATAATTTAATCACATCTAACCATATTCGATACTCTATGTTCAAATTATTCCATGAGAATATTTTTGTAAATATTATATTATTAGTATATATATCACACTTTTCTATGTGAAGATAATTCATCAATTTATTTAATGATAAAATTATCCCACCTGACTCCAAATAATGAGATGGGTATTTTTTCAGAGGAACCTTAAATTTTCAAAACACAGAGGTTATAACAATTTCATACTTCATGATAATTAATCCTAATACATTTTTTGATTCAAAATTATATATTAAAACCCCTACTCTATTATAGATAAGCGTGAGGGAAGGTGAACTGACCAACCTTCTCCTTGGCTCCTTGAAATTGTTATTACATTCATCCATCCAAATGAATAAGTCTCCATTCCAATTTAACAAGGTTAGTTGATTACATAGCTGAGTAATATTATCCCCATATTGTGGATAATATACCAAAAAACCATTAATGTAATGGATATCTATCACCACATTTGAACTTATCAATCTTTAAATAACATTTTTATTTGAAGGATCAATCAAAATAACATTATATGAGATTGTAGTTCCCATGAATGATTCTATATAAAGCCAAAAAATAAATCATAGTAAATTTTTTATAATTATTTTTCCTTTATTATAAACCTCACATAAATTTTGAAAATATCTTCATGACCTTAATTTCTCATTTATTATATAATAATATAATTTATAAAGACTTACAGAAACTCTTCAAGGTAATACTTAAATACTATATTAATTAAACAAATGAACATCTCATGCATATTTTTATGACTAAATTCCATCAATATATATTCTTAGTGTTCATGCCTCATATGAAAGTCAATATTTGGTATGTATTCACTTTTTATAATCAAATTATACTTCCACAATTGAAGATAAATCTTTTAAAAGTTTTTATATCCAATTAATTGATCAAACCAATCATCTAAATGTGGTAGTGGATAATTATTCCACATAGTGATCTTATAAGGATGTCAAAATTCAATTCAAATATAGATTGACCCAAAGTTTTCTAATAATAGAGAATAGGAAAAACCCATGAGGAAACACTATGGAATATGAATATCATATCAAGTTTCTCCTGGAGTTTTTCTCATATTATTGAAACTAAATCTAGGACATGAAATATACAATCTTAAAAATCAGTGTAGCACCCGGTAAGAGTTATACTGTCAACCCAACATCAGGACTGTGAAGAAGACTAAGAAATTCATTTAGAAAAACATCAACAAACACAAAAATAATATTCATGTCTTCAATGTTGTGTTTCTACCAAAAAATCTAGGAATTATTAACTTCATTTATATAAATATAAACCCAGCATCTTGATGAAATTTCCTTTTTATGTTTCTACTCATCCTTATATTGATAATAGAGCATGGGTTCATTTATTATACAAAATGTGACTTCCCTTCTGTTGAAATTAATATGGAATCCATATAATAAAATCAAACACATGAATACAATCACATCAAAATCAACTGAAGGTAAAATCATAATATGTTTATGACGAACTTTCACAAAAATAGCAATAATAGTGGAACTATATATTTCTAATTGGACCATCACACCATTAGATTTTTTCATAGCTAAACAAATGTCTAATCATTGTGATCGTAGATCAATACACATTGTAAATTCATTAATTATAAATGAGCAGGTAGAAATAAATTTAAATAAATAATTATTTATTTTTTAGTAAAAGATAATTATATAATTACCACATCGTTATCATAACACACTTTAGTAATTATTATTTTCTAATATTTACCTTGTCTTATGTGCTTAGAATGATAGAGATATTGATCATGAAATACTATTTGAATAAGGAACTAGTTATCCTAATTCCCATACACCATGCATTTGAGGAAGTGGATAATCAGTGGTCCATTTTTTAGCATAATCCTCTTGTCTATTTAATTAATTGTTCTATTATTTACATTTCAATATTTAGGGGCCTTATGACCCAAAATTCCATAAATAAATTAACCAAAAGTTTCATTCCTGAAATTTCACAAATTCATTTTCACACATTTATGGCTTGCATATGGATATAATTTATTTCATCCATGTGATTTATTTATGTTTTTATGAGACCCGGTCATCCTTTTCTTATTAATATCATGGTTATGGTTCAAATAACAAATTTTCAATTCTACCTTGGATGAAAAAAAAAACAAATCTATATATATTAGAAAATATTTTATAGAAAATTCTTTTAGGTGACTCAATTTTAAGCCCCCAAATAATTGATCAAATTTTATTTTTGGACATAATATAAAACTATAATCATACCATGTATTCCTTGTTGAATAAGATTTATAGGTACCAATATATTAACTTCATTATGTTTAAATCAAGTAATTACTTCTCCAACATTTTACATTGAATAAAAGGTATGTAATTACTAAACAAAGTCCTCGAAAACTCATCTGATTCCATGGATTCAGTTTATTTTTCATGACCCATCTTGTTAATAATGTCATACCATTGATTTGATTCACATTATAAATGATTAAGAGATGTAAACATGTTTTTATATTCAAATCACTATATTGAAGAAAATATTTTTATCAATAGTTATAATCCATCACTCAACTAATAGTTGATGGAAATATACACAAAATGGAGGTTGGTGTTCTCCTATACTTGATTCAATTGAAATCATCCCCTCTAATTATCATTTATAATCTCAATTTGGTTCATTCCCTAAGAAATAATATAAGGATTTTAACAAAGTTCTAAATACCATCTCCTATTTTATTTTGTTTCTCAATTGGAAAATAATTAAATAATCCATCAAATTCAATATTATCATGATTCATTCATGTTTCAAGCATTGAATTAAACAAAATTTTTTTTTGATCAACACTAATAATAGTGGAAAACCAAAAAATTATAATAAAAAAATTGGATGTATAAATCATGATACATCCTATTCAATCTTAGACATAGTTGGTCTAGCCTAGTTGAACTGTGATGATCATCTATTCACTTCCATCATTATGGTTTCTAAATAAAATTTGGATCTAACAAAGAATATACCTAGAGAGTTTTGAAAAATGTGCATGTAAGAAACATTTTAATGTGCCTGGTGACTCTTTAGGTAAGAAAGGTGTATATTTTTCAGAGTTTTGAACCCAATGTAACCCTGTTCTCAAACCACATCTACGTGTATTATCCATTCATGTATGTATTTTTAAGAAAAATACTTAATTTTTTCTGATAAATAAATTTGTATGTTATCATATACATTGACATATAATATAGTTTTCACTATCATTCTTAAAATTGTAATCTCTAAAGATTTACTAAACCTTTCATCATATAATAACTATAAGGGATAAGGTGTTTCATAAAAAAATATTCCATCTATTTAGATGAATATTAAATCGAATTCCTAATCTAACACCCAGAAACCATAATATTTTAGAGTATTTGGAGACGAGAAAAAATTATTATTATTGGATAAAATATATAAAAAATATCCCATAATGATATTCTTACACAGTAATCCTCTTAATCATACCTTGAAAAACCCATTCCTCATATCCTGCAAGATAAAATATATAAAAGTGTGTGCTCAGATGCTCAGTGAGGGTAAACATATGGGTAATCAGTCTACAATCTTAGGAAATAATAATTTAGTAATAATTTTATGTGATCATGGATATAACGTAATGAGATAAAACTAAAACTATCATAGATTAGAATCATTATTCAAGACATATATCATTATCATTTTATAAAACATGGACCATTTGAGTGGAAAATCATCAAAAATCAATCATGAACTAGAATCTCATGTCATAAAACATTGAAACAATAATATATACGGGTAAAAAATAATAATTAAAGGTTAACTACCAAGACATTAAATATAGTGGATTATTCATAATCTCATATTTCACATTGTTATTATGGATGAAATTGTTTCTTATTGTGGATTGAGACAAACCTATTTCCCATGGTAGATCATGACCATCAAATGTTTTCCCATTATTGTATCATATGATGTGGTGATCTAATCATTGAATTTGAGAGAAACTTTTTTCCCACCAAAATTATAATTAAAAAAAAATACTTATGGTTTCAATAATAAAATAGAACATTAATAAAAACTTTTATACATATAAATTGTTAAATATTGAATTTTATAAACATTTGATCAATTCACCAATGAATAAAACATGATAATGAAATGGGTTTCATAAAAATTACATCAACAATAACATTTACTATCTTGACCCATCCCCTGGGGCCCATGCTGTGGCTACCTCAAGCCCCCCTTCCATAGGCCAGGGGATGTAGACTAGCACCAGAAAAGAATATCCCTAAAACTAGGAAGGCATTGCCTTTTATCATGGAAACTCAGACAATCCAAGAAGACAACAAGATACAAGCATAAGGTAAAATATGTAGTAAATAGAGTGAGTATAGTATGTAAAGGTATTGAAATACATGCCCAACTAGAAAGTACAAGTAAAACTGAAAATAGATCCTATGAACACCTGCCACGTATCCTACCTGAAGGGGAGTTATAACTCTTGATCAGTCGTCTATGTGGTATGTCTCGTCTAGCGGTCCACCTCCAAGTAGCATTCAGTCCTCCACCATCAGCCTCGATTAATGATGTACATTGTCTACACAAGACACGGTAAGGTGCGAGCATAGCCCGTGTAGGGGTGAGTATAATAATACTCAGTAGGGACCTCAAGACCCCCCAAAGGTCTCTCAGAATCAACCAAGGATAAACCACAATGCAATACCATAATAAAAAAACATGAAAACAACCGTCCAAACTACTAAGTTATATGCTCATACATATACCTAAGTTATCAAGTATACCAATATTGTTTATGAGGAAACACAAGGCTCAACTTCTTTAGCAAAAAGACAAATTGTTCCAAAATGGAAAGTATACCACGAAGGTGACACTACGAAGGTAAGTACCAAAAAGTTAATTCCACACACAAGAATACCATGAAGGTATAACCACATAGAATTGTACCACAAAGGTTATGAGTAATCTCACAGAAGGTATAACAAAAGTATGGATGTATATATGATTACCTATATTGATAGATCATATTACTTCGTTGAGAAACTCTGCAATTGAACCATACAAGATCGAGGATGACCCACATAGGATCCGAAGATACTAACCCACACAGTATCCGATGATAACCCTCACAGGATATAAAGATGACCACAAATGATCTATAGATGACCCACACAGGATCTGTAGATGACCCACCTAGGATCTGTAGATGCTGACCCACATAGGATCTGAAGATGAACCTCACAGGATCTGAAGATTCTTCATGAATAGCTATTCATAGGGTTTCCTATTCATATGATGCTTGATTCTGGGAGAATCGCTTCTCAATCCATCGGCCGATAATTCAACTACTATTAAGTCCAAAAATTAAGAAACCCAATGATCCACCATGTCATAAGGGTTCTAACATAGTAGACATCACGTCAATTGGACGCCCGATATTTTCATTATTGGAATTTCAGTGCTGAGGGCCCGGTTTGATTCGGGGTCCATATGGGCTCGGGTCTGGTCCAACCCAACCCACCTGGGTTCGGCCCACAGGGCCAAGGTCCGACCCGGCTCACGCTTGGCGCGAACCTCTTTCCGCAGCCCAAAACTGGGTGCTCTCCTACGTGGGGGGGCCTGCCGTAACTGCCACCTTCGGAGGCGCCCCCAGATTCTCAAACGGCCCAAGGGTCGTTCAGTTCTGGCCAACCCGGTGGTGCCACATGGAGCCGCCTACTGACACACAGGTCCCGCTGAAGCCGGTCCTGCTCAGCATGACGCGGTCTTCCATAATTCTGGTCGGGTCCTCTTCATGTGGCATGATAATTCCACTTCTCAAACCGCACTCATCTTTGTGCCAACTACCCTTCTGGTGCACCGTCGCGGCTCAGTAGCCACGACCACCCTCTCAAGTGGTGCAGACACGTGACGCCCTGGATTCCAAGCGGCCGACCAGTGTGTCGGCCTCCTTCTTCTTCCGCCACAGCCGACAGCCTGCAGCCTCCTTCACTGGCATGGTTGCACCATCGCCGCTTGTACCCTACCAACATCGGTCACCAGGTGAATTCCACAAGTCATCGATTGAGATTTGGTGTCCCATTATTAAATCCGAAGTGATCAAAGATTGTCCAGGTATTTTTCCTTTGCATCTATCCTGATGTGGTTAGGTTCTGCTGAACCTGACGATCTTCCCATGAATAACACATCAATCCACGGGGTAGCAGAGGGATCAGTCCTTGTTTGTTTGTCCCGCACCCACCACGTTTATTTTGATAACATGCATCTCAAGAAGATGTAATCAAGGTAAAAATTAATAGAGAACAATAAAGAGAAAACCCTACCATGATCACTTGTTTGAGATGGCATGAGGAAGAAGATGAAGATAATGAGGACGCCAACGTTCCCTGCTCCCATAACATGCTTTTGATCCGAGATCGAGTTTCAGTTCCTCATTCTGTATCCGTAGGGTTCTTCTTCATTGGAGGATGTTCTTCATTGGAGGATGTTCATCCACCAAATTGGTTTGACATAATTTCCCTCCACAAGAGGTGAGGAGCCTATGCCCCCCAATGATGTTTAATAACATCATCAATTAAAAATTTAATTGATATCTTTAATGGGGTATTTTTGCAAGTGTTAAACCACCTGTTACTGGGAATTTAATGCAGGGAATTAAATTCCCAAACTCCTCAGGTGATCCCCTTCACCGAAATTAAAAATATAGGTTTCAATAAATAAAAAAAGTTATTTATTTTATTTTCCAATTATCCCATAAAAACCCAAAATCCAACTACCACACTCAACCTACTATTGTCGAGGTGAAGGCTCCCTTAAGAGAATATTGGTGTTGCGAGTTCAAAAGTTTCCTCAAATATCTATTCGAAGCACCGATTCAGAAGTTATAAAATGCCACTCACACGTTTTTTTAACATACATTAAAAAAATTTCATAAAATTCATTCCGGGCACTATGGGCCTCGAAATCACGAGCCGTCAATTTTCGCATACTCGTAATATTTCTATCTTGTAATAATATTACATTGACAATTATGGTTCTTTACGTTCTCCCCACCTCAGAGCTTTTCTTCCCCTAAAGTCACAACAAAAACCTAGGAAACAAGTGGGGGTACTGTGCACGAATCTGAGCCTCTGGTGCCCATGTGCTCCCTTGGAGATTCATGTTCTGCCAACGTACGCTCACTAAATGTATCGATCTCCCATGAAGGTCTCTCTCCCGTTGATCCTCAATCTCTACTGGTGCCTCTAAAAACATCGCCCCATCCTCTATGTCTAGCTCACCCCAGTAAAGGATGTTTGAAGGATCATGAAAGTTCCTCCTCAACTGGGATATGTGGAAAACGTTGTGCACCTGGTTCAACTCAAGGGGAAGGGCTAAGTGGTATTCCACTACGCCAACTCTACTGAGAACATGAATTTTTTTGATGAAACTTGTATATAACATGCCGCTTTGGCCAAATATCCACAAACCTCATTGTGGTGAGACCCATAGAAAGACATGGTCATCATCCTCGAACTCCAGAAGTCTCCGTCTACTATCATCATAAGACTTATGCCTACTCTATGCAGTAATTATATTTTTTATAATGATCATTACCTTATCCATGGTATCCAATACCATCTCTGGTCCCATGAGTGCTGACTCCCTTGGGTCAGTCCAATAGAGAGGTGATCTACATGTTCGACCGTACAATGCCTCAAATGGTGTTATACTGATAGTGTAGTGATAACTGTTGTTGTATGAAAACTCTAAAAATGGAAAGTGATCCTCCCAGTTGCATCCAAAATCAAGGATACAAGTACGCAACATGTCCTTGAGGGTCTGAATGGTCCACTCGGTCTGACCATCCATCGGAGGATGAGAGGTAGTGCATAATAGTAGCTAAGTCACGAGCAGCTCTTATAACCCCTTCCATGGCCAAGAAGTAAAGTGTGCATCATGATCTGAGACAATAATTGAGGGAACTCCATGAAGCTGTATAATATCCTATACGTAGATTCATCCCAAGACCTCTACTGAACCCTACTCTCTAATTGGTAGTATGTGGGATAACTTTTTGAGTCATTCAGTGATCACCCAGATGGAATCATGTCCCTTACACGTGAGTGGGAGTCTTGTCACAAAGTCCATGGAAATTCCATCCCACATCCACTACGGAACATCTAGCGGCTAAAATAATCCTACTGGAACCTTCTGCTCTACCATCGCTTCCGGAAATGTGAGGCACCATGAGAAAACATCTGCTACTTCTTTCTTCATTCCTAGCCACCAGAGCTAACGCTGTTGGTCCTAGTACATCTTATCCAAGACTGGGATGTACCGCTAGAGGGAATGTATGGAACTCCCTCAAAACCTCCTCTCATAGCACCACTGCAACCATAGTATGCCCTCTGAAGAGGTTGACATGCTCCCCACCTTCTGGAAATCCATCAGGTGCATGTCTTATGGATATCTTATCATGCCAAGCATCACACCTAGTGTCCCTAATCTGTGCCTCCATGACTAACTGAAGGAGTGGGGGAGTGGCTATCAGAGATTGAATATAAGATGCTCCCTCTAAATCCATAGAGGATATCTGTAATGTGGATAGATGCTCCATCACCTCACTCAGTAATTGTATACTATATCTTGTATGAGTGCATCTGCTATTACATTCCCCTTACCAAAAGTATAGAAAATTTCAATTTCATAGTCCTGAATGAAATCAACTGAATGTCGATGTCTCAGGTTCAGGACATTATGAGAGAAGATATAACCAAGACTCTTGTGATCAGAGTAAACAGTAAAATGTTCGCCCATCAAGTAATGCTGCCACATCTTCAAGATAAATAACATTGCAGCTAACTCCATGTCTTGGGTTGAATAGTTCTGATCATGCTGTCTCAGATGACGAGAACCATATGTGATCACTTCTCACTCCTGCGGAAGGACACAACCATGATAGATCATTGATGAATCACAATAGACTATGTACCCAACACCCTCCTCTGGTAGCCTCAATATGTAGCACTCGTCAGTCTCTACCTTAGCTCTCGGAAACTCTGATGTCATCTCTTCAACTACATGAAGGGTTTCCCCTCCCCCATTAACACTAACAAGAGTTATGCAACTCTCGAAAATTCAAACACAAACATCTATTAGTAACTATCCAAACCCAAGATACTTGTCACCTCCTTCAGACTTCTGGGTGGCTCCCAAGCAAGCACAACCTCATTCATTACTTGATCCATGAAAACTCCATCCTCTGATTTGGTGTGTCCCAGGAAGTGGACCTCTTTGAGCTAGAACTGGAACATTGAGAGCTTACCATAAAGATGGTGCTCTCAGAGTGTGTCCAAAAATATCTGCAGATGATAGGCACGCTTCTCCTCTATAGCAGAGTATACCAGGATGTTGTCGATGAGGACTACCATAAAGCGATCGAGGTACAACTTGATGATATTCTTCACGTGTCCCATGAACACTGCTAGTGTTTTGGTCATGCTGAATGGAATAAACAAGAACACATAATGTCCATTCCGACATCTGATTACCATCTTCTACACATCCCTATCTCGTACTCGGAGATGGTGATAGCCTGATCTGATATCTATCTTTGAAAACCACTGTGCTCCATTTATCTGATCAAAAAGATCATCAATCCTCGAGAGTAGGTACTTCTGTTTCACGGTCACCTGGTTCAGTTTCCGATAGTACACATAGAGTCTCAAAGTCCAATCTGTATTCTTGTCCAAAAAAATCAAGGAATCACATGGAGAAACACAGGGCCTAATGAACCCCTTAGTCTGCAAGTCCTACAGCTATAATCGCAACTCCAGAAGATCTGCGAGATCCATCTGATATTCTGGTGTAGATATCAGTGTCATCTCGATGTAAAAATAAATATAAATGTCCACATATATATAAGTACGTTGACCCAGTATATCATTTAGGAAACATCATTGTACTGGTCCACCACTACAAGATAGCTTGAACTCTCAAAATCAACCGCTCTGAGGGTAAGGCTTGCCAACTGATGTGTGATCGGCCCCACCATCCTCCAGGTAAGTCCATCTCGTGCTAAAAATTCTCCATCTTTTATAGTAAAGGAAAACCTTTTCCCATCTGTTTGGACACAGCACACATTGCTCCAAATACAATCATTCTGAGCATGGAATATGGATAACTAGTCCATACCCAAGATAACGTCGTAATGAATTAACGCTGCTACTAGGATATCCTTGTTGAAGCCCTCACATCCTAGAGTAATCTCACACTACTGGAACATGTGTGTAATCGTGGAATCTTCTCCCATAATAGTCTCTATCCATAAGTACTGAGCCGATGACTCCATCAAAATATCTGAGCCCCGAACGAGGTTTGTTTCAATAAAAGAGTGACTGGATCCTACGGCAATAAGTACTGCAGCTAAGGTGAAATAGACACATATCAAAACTCGTATCATCTTTGGAGTGATGTTGTCACAGGCCTCAGCTTCTTGGAGCTAAGATCTTCCCAATCCACCTGCTCCCTGTGGTCGGGGTGGACCACCAGGAGGTAGTGTCAGTAGAACCTCCAACCACAACCCACTTCCTGCTGCATGACCAAATCCTCTTCCATTTCCTCCTACTACCTACAACATCCTCGATTGATTCTTCACCTCTTCCTATGAGGTCTTCTGACCGTCTGTTGGTTGTCCAAATTGTGGGTTGGGAAGTCGCGATCCATGTGACCCTGCCCGTCGCACAAGTAACAATGCCTGCTACTCACCTATCCTACTCTCTCTCAAGAACCCCACACAACCGACCTTGTATCCTGAAGTCATCCAACTGTAGGTATGGTCCTCTTAGACATATGCTTCAACTGTCTACTTCCATATGTAGATGACTCTTCTACGTGACATCCAGTGGTGGGTCTCGCTAATGTTGACTACTCGGCAAGGAAGATCTCCACTAAAAATGCCCTCTCTAACACCCCTTACTGTGTGGGGATGCTGAGAGAAATCATTAAAGCTATAATCTCTTGTCTGAGCCTCTGCTCGAATGTCTGGGCCGGTAATAATGTTTCCTTCACCATGTTAGTGGAGTAGCATGAGAGGTCGGTGAACCTCCTTAAATATAGAGCCACAGTCATGCTGCCATGTTGTAAGTGGATAACCTCTTGTATAAGCACAGAGCATAAGGTCACTGGGAAGAACTCCGCCCTAAAAAGGCTCTCAAAGTCCCCATAGAGGAGAGTGTCCCCATCGTGAACCTGGATAATCAAGATCCACTATCTATCCATTGTTTCATGAAAAATAATGGATGCAAGGATGAACAAAATATCAGATAGCATCCCTACCAGTCAGAAAACTCTTACCACAACCTCTAGCTAGTCCTCAGCATCCTATGGTTCCATATCACCTCGGAACCTTAGTGGCCTCTAGGGATGCAACTCATGCCATGTGATCAATCAGCATGCACCCTCTAATATTGGGGCTGGTGGCATCGGCTGCCCAATGAGTAGTGGTGTTGCAGGTACACCACCTGATGGTACAACTGCCAAAAGGGGGCCCTACACCGAAGCCTAGTCACATGGTGGGTTATCATCGCATAATTTACCTAGAATCCTTGTTGGCTATTATAGTGGAGGCATCTTGAAATAAACCAAGTGTGCCACGGTTAATAAGTTATAACTATTGAGCTGACACAAAGAGACCGCAAATAAAAATTTTCCAAAACACGCATGCAAACAACGTTTTATTGCACTAGGTCGGAAATCAGAAGTCAGGGACCTAGTGTATGGATACGTCGGCTGCAACGCCAACAATGGATTCCCCAAACTAAAATCCACACTCATTACAGTTAAAACTATTACAGAATCTAAAGATCAGAGTACAATTTCTCTGATAGAACCAAATCCTCTCATACCAATTTTTCACGACCCATCCCCCAGGGCCCACACCATGACTACCCCAAGCCCTCATTCAATAGGCCAGGGGATAGCAACTAGCAATAGAAAGGCATATCCCATAAACAGGGAAAGCATTTACTTTTATCATACATATTCACACAATACAAGCACACAATAAGATACATACAGAAGGTAAAATATATAGTAAATATAGTGAGTATAGTATTTAAAGGGGTCAAAATTCAAGCCTAATTGAAATGTACAATTAAAACAGACAGCAACTCTTTTGAACACCCGCCATGGATCTACATGAAGGGTAGGTACAACTCACATTCAGTCATCTCTGCGGTATGTTTCATCTAGTGGTCCACCTCCAAGAAGCCTCTTATCTTGGCACCCTCAGCCTCGAGCAATTATATTCGTCATATACACAAGACATAGCAATGTTCGGTCATAGCCCATGCATGGGTGAGTGTGAAAACACTCAGTATGGACCCTGAGACCCCCGAAGGTCTCTCAAAATCCACAAAGGATAAACCACAAAAAAAATACCATAATCACAAAACATAAAAACAACAATCAACACTAATTACATATATGCCTATATTTAATCCTAATTTATCAGGTATACCCATCATGTTCCTGAGGAAACACACAGCCCCACTTCTTTATCCAAAAGAACAATTGTTCCATGAAGGAAAGAATACCAAAAAGGTAACACCACAAAGGTAAGTACGAAAAATTTATCACCACAAAAAAGAATACCACAAAGTTATCGCCACCCATAATTTTACCACAAAGCTAGAGAATAATCTCACACCTGTTATAACATAATTATGGAAGTATAAGAGATTTTCTGTATTTCTAGATCACCTCATTTTGTCAAGAAGCTCCGTTGTTCACCCACACAGTATTTTAAGATGACTAACACAAGATCCAAAGATGACCCACACTAGATTGGTAGATGAACCCCACATGATCTATAGATGAACCACATAGGATCCGTAGATGCTGACCCAGACATGATCCGAAGATTACCCACATAGGATCTGAATATTCTTCTAGCAAAGCCATCCATAGGGTTTCTCTCTCATGGGATTCTTGATTCTTGGATTAATTATCCTCAAGTCATCAGTCTATACTTCAACTACCATGAAGTCCCACATTGATGCATCCCAATGATTTTTCATGTCATTAGGGTTCCAATGCAATAGACGGTGCATCAAGAGGATGCCCGATCTATGTGTTATTGTCATTTCAGAGCCGAAGGCTCGGTTAGATTCAGGTGCGATCCAACTTTTCCATACTCAAAGATTCCATGAAACTCATTTGGAGTAAGTAAAAAGGTCGGTCTCGATTCAATAACTCTAGTGTAGAAGATGGTTCACCAATCAGACGCTTGAATATGAAGATATCGCCAAAATGGCGTATCTGGGTCCAGATGGGCCCGAATGGACTGGATCGCGGTAGGCCTGGCCTGGTGGACCGCGGTCCAGCCAGGCCCGCTGGGCATGACCCACGACTGGGTGCGGTTCATCGTGGTGGGTCTTGTTCTAGACTCCACCTGGGGAGGTGCCCCCAGGTTTCCCGAAGGGCCATTCCATTCTGGCCAACCCTGCACTGCCACGTGGCGCTGCCTGTTGGTACGTGGGACCCACCGGAGCAGGTCCTACTCAGCGTGACGTGGTCGGCTGGAATTCTGGTAGGCTCCCCTTCCAGCAACACGATGATGTTTCAGCTCCAATAGTGGTTGTATAGGTGTCGGCTGCCCTACAAGTGTGCCGCCGCAACTCAACAGTTCTGACCTCTGTCTCTGGCGGCACGGACACGCCCCACCTCGACTTCCACACGGCCGGTCGGCGTGTTGGCCGCCATCCTCCTCTACCGTGGCCGATGGGTTGCATGCTCCTTCGGTGGCACCATTGTGCCTCCACCACCATCTTGGCCAACCGGTGTACCGGCTGCCATCTACCATGCCAACATCGGTCATCCGTGGACTTCTGTGGGTCACCGGGTGAGCTCTGGTGGCCCGTTCTTTAATCCTAAGAGATCAAATTTTTTCCTGGGATGTAGCCTTTTCATCTATCCTAATGTGGTCAGGTTCCACTCAACCCTAGGATCCACCCGAGATAAACACATCAATCTATGTTGTAGTAGAGGGATCAGTCTGTGTTCGTTTGGCCCGCGCCCTCCATGTTAGATTGCTAAAATGTTGATCAATAAGATTTAATCAACGTAAAAAATAACTAATAACAATCAAGATCAAACCCTACCTCTATTTCTTGTTAGGGATGGCATGATTAAGAAGATCAATATGATGAGGACGCCAACATTAATCACTCCCACAACATGCTTCTGATTCGAGCTCGAGCGTTAGTTCATCATTCTCAATCCAGAGGTTCATTGTTTATAGGATGATGTTTTTTGATGGAGGATGTTCTTCCATGAAATAGGTTTTCCACAATTCACAACCACGAGACGTGAGGATCCAATACACCCCAAAATTAGTTTAATGACTTCATCAATTAAAAATTTAATTGATATCATTAATGGGGGGTTTTGAAGGTTTTATACAACTTGTAACATGGCATTTAATGCAGGGCATTAAATTTCCATTCTCATCTAGTGGTCCCCACCACCAAAATTCAAAAGATAGGTTTCACGAAATAAAATAATAGTTATTTATTTTATTTTTCAATTCTCCCAAAAAATCTGAAAATCCAACTTCCACCCTTGAACTACTGTAGTTGAGGTGATAGCTCTCTTAAGTGAATTTCGGCGTTGAGAGTTCAATGTTGTCCTCATATTTCAATTCCAAGCACCGGTTAAAATTTTATATAATCCCACTCAAGCGTTTACTGAACGTGTCTAAAATAATTTTGGAAAATCCATTCTGGGCACTCTGGGCCTCGAAATCACCTGCCATTAATTTTTCCAAACTAGTAATATTTCCATATAATAGAAAAATTATATCGAAAATTTAGGGTCCTTACATTAACCATCATGGGAATCAATAAATATTTTTTCTTTTAATATTATACCCATTAATGAATATGTATTGTCAACGAATGTCATCATTGATAGAAAACGAATATGAAAGACCACATAAAAAATCACTTGATGAAAATAGTCTTTTAATATTTCAATGCAATTTATAAAGTGTATAAAATTAATATATTAATTGGGAAATTATTTTTTTTTGAAAATAAACTCTGAATATTTTAATGAAATATTTAATTCACATAGCTTTCATTATGGATGAAAATGTTTTTCATGTAATATGCATTAATGAAAATGATTCCTTTCACATTTTGGTAAAAGAAAAACAGCTATTGCTTGGAAAAAATGATGATTCCTTTGAAAACACCTTTTTCAAATTCAACATTTGTAAGAATATTTTCATGAAATATTTTTAAGTATGTGAAAACATATTTTAATTTATTTAGATAACATGGATATGGAAAATAAAAGGGGTTTCAACAAATTATAGAAATCATGACGATTTTCCATTAAAATATTTATTTCAAATATTGATTACATGAACAAGGAAAAATTATTGGAAGACATATATTATCCTGGAATAAAAAAAGGAGGTGGAAATTCTTGTGTTTCTTGAGATATGAAGCATAATATTTCATCATTGGATTCATAAAGATAAATAATCACTATAAACAATTATATTTTATGATAAAACTATTTCTACCATGATGAAATTTAATCATATGCCCCATGAATGAATAAAATGAAATGATACAAATAATACTAAGATAGTAAATAAATTCAAGGATAAACATTTCAGTTTGAAAATATTTATAACTCATAAAAAATACGTGCATATCATAAAACATGTCAAAAAGGAGGAAAATTGTGAAAAATATCATTATTTGAGTTCCTCAATTTCTATAAGTACCCTATCCACCTATATTTTTTATATTAATTTACAATAAATACATTGCATACCATAATTGTATATATCATATAATATATGATGAAAATATACCGTATTATTGTAATGCCCCGACCCAAGAAGCCCAGAGTTGGTGCATTATTACGTATCATCAGCCTGATCATAAAAGATCAAGTCTCGAATGATCAATTAGTTTAGTAGCATTGGATGTAGTAGATACATTCATAAGGTTTACATTACATCGTAAAATGGAAAACTACAACAACATTGTTTCCATAGAAAACAGTGAGATCCCATAGACTATCCATGCTGGTCAGTCATAAAATAGTTATTCACATCCTAGGAAAAATAAAACATAGAAATGGGTAAGTTCAGATGCTCAGTAAGGATAACAATATAGCGGAAACTTTCATAAATATGCATAAAAATTTAAGTAAATGTATATGACTAAAACAAAATCCTTTTTATCATGAACATCCTCATAATATGGAAAATATAAATCCAAATAATTCCATTTACTTACGCACATGGATATTCTACTAGTCAAACAATCACATTCAATATCAATAACCACTTTCATAATTATGGAATGTGTAATTCCAGACATTAATAACCACATAGTCTATGACTTATGCCAAGAAAAAAAAAGATTTTGTCAAAGCTGTGTGTTAAGACACTAGTTTGTCTCATGAGACCTGCCGATGCATTGAGGAACTATAAAGGTCTCCACCCATCATTTACTATGTCCAATGCATTCCACATATTAAAAGGTTTAAACATAACATAAACATTAATATTAAAACTAGCATACGAAATGTCAATACCTGATCCATAAACCATGAAAGGTATAAAAATAACATTTCCACAGTCAAACATATAACAAAACCTTCAATAGAATATGGAAGTTCTGTATCAACTTCAAATAAGATTAAAATCCATAAAATGATGTTGACATAGATGAAATCGAAACTTTTTTTAGAGAAATATATCATTCTATTTTGAAATCATTTAAAGGACACATTATTATAAAAGAAAACATTTATATTTGAAAATATTCATATAATATTTCAAGGAAGTCTTCGACGATGTTATAAAAGCGGAATATAGCCACACCCACCTTATAAGTTAAAAAAACATTCTTACCATAAATTTTTCAAAAAGGTCAAAAGTTCCTTATTTGGAAAACGATGGAAAGATTCCTTTATAAACATATAATAAAATTCAAAAAATGGTATAAATTACTTTAACCCATAGTCTATAAAATAGTAATATTGTTTTGAAATATAATTTTTAAGAAACATAGATGTGGATGATAAAGATGTCCCAGTAGATAATTACGTATAAACAACCTCAGATAATGATAAAATTGTTGGATTAACCCTTACCATGTACTTTTCCCTGGTCGAGGGTAGGTTAACATACAATATAATGGTGAAATAATTGTTATTAACTTATAAAAGAATAATATACATTAATATGATATCATATATAATATTTTAACATTACTTCATTAATAATATCTTATTATTATCGTCGTTTCATGTGTTAACTGATTTATTTTACTTTATATGCTTTGTTACATAAGTAATGTTTTTTAGGGATAGGATGTATCTTATTCATATTAATAATGATATTAAGTATCTAATTGCTATTTTTAATCATATAAAGAAAATTAATATTGGATGGATATGATGGGGAATGAATCTCATCGCGTTCGTGGAGACGGTAATCCGTACGAACACGTGAGGGACAATATCATTCTTTTGAAATTAAAATAACATATAATTGGATGGTATATCATATATAAAGAATAATTATCATGTTAAATTTATTATTTACATCAATTTCACATCATTATTATAACCTTCCAAATAATAATGTATTGAATAACAATTACACCACATCGTGGAGACGGTAAGCCATACAGACACACGTATGGTGACATGTCATTCAAAGGATGGATAGAATAATGAATATGGTTGTACCATTTTTATAATAACAGAAAAATATATATAATATAATGAAGTTATTATTTTAGATGGGAAACAACAACGAAAGAGGAAGTTGAAGAAGAAAGGAACTGGAAAGAGGTGATGAAATATTTACCTCTTCTTCGGGTTCTTCCTTTGGGTTTGACCAAAAGGGCTCATTAGGATGACTTTCTCACTAAATGAACGCCACAAGGATGAAGGTAGGAGTGTTCAGAGGGTATTTTGTCCTGGTTTGTCCGAGCCAAATGGATTTTATGTTTTGAATTAGAGAGAAGGGGGAGTGCACTTTTATAAGAGGGATGAGGGGCATCTCAAAAAAAGCTAGAAATATTATTTTATAAAAAAAATAATTTTCGGTTTTTAATGGCTCCAAAATGGATTTATTAAAGGATAAGGTGGGGATTGGTCGAAAAACACTCAACCAATTGGTTTTATACAAGTTTGGGTCAGTATATTAACTTTACCTTTTAGATTTAACTCTTAGTTAAATAGTTTGACATTTACCATGTCTCTTTGTATTTTTATATTATATGGTTAATAAACATACTATATAATTCCAATCGAACACCAAGTGGTTAATTAATGACACAACTAACATTATATAAGTCATTTGGCCTATCCTTATATTTTTTAGAATAGAATATAAATTAATAATATAATATAGTTTTAAAAAAACTCTTTTATGTCAATTTTGGAACTATTTGGTATTTTTTTCTAAATTCATATAAGCATTATTAATTCGAATAAAATTCATTCAACCAACCATAATATGTTATATTAACCTAAAAAATTATTTGAAATCATAAAAAGTCTCAAATTAAATTTATTTAGATATTTATAATATTTATTATTTTAATATTTTATTAATTAGGTAATTACTGCATCATTATTATGTCATAAATAAATTACATTATATAATGTCTAAAAAATAAAAATAAAATACCATTATAAGGGAAATATTGTTAGATTTATAATGAATATTTATAGTCTGACTTATCTAATGTGTAACCCTATATTAAAAAAGTTTTCATTATTAAACTTTTATTTTAACTCTTTTAACTCTTATTTGAATTAAATAATAATAAATTTCATAGTCTAATCTAAGTGGACCTAAATGATCATGTTTTATTCCTATTTTTGTTTTTGGTCGAATTGCACTTCTCCTATAGAATTAGGACATGTGTTAGGGAAATAATAATATCACTTTTACCCTTAATTACCCTATTAACTTTTAACCGAGGTAAATAAAAGTAAAAAGTTACTATTCACAAAAAAATATTTTCATCTTATTGAACCACATTTTACTTACTGATATCAACCATGTCTCTCAGGTTTTCAAAATTCAACTCACAGAAGTAGTATAATTATCTTTTATGTAAATTTGCAAATGCTCATAGGAGGTGGGTAAAAGACGGTAAAAAGTTCAATAAAATTTTTATATATCTAAAATTATTATAAACTGACTCTAGTTAATTACGTTGAACTTATATAGTTATTATGTATCTTTTTTTGACCTAAAATATATTTAAATAAAATAAATAATTATTTATATAAAATTTTGTTTTTAAACTATTACACAAAGTTTTTCAGTATTTATCAAAAATTGACTATTTTCACAAAAATACAAAATATTCACCCAAAGCTAATTTTGATATTCAGAATCCAAAAATGATGTCCGTTTTGAAAGATAAAGTTTATGAAATTTCAAAAAGTGGTATTACTATTCATAATGGCTAGTTTGATTGGTTGTAGTGTGTTATAACTTGAAGTTGTGTACAACACACGCTACTGTATTATTCAAAGAGAAGCACACCTTGGAATCTTGGGGTGTTACATTCTCCCCTCCTTATAATAATTCTGTCCTTAAAATTTCTTGAATATTACTGCATTAAAATACTCATGTGGTTCTTCATCATAAGTTCCTTGGGTTCCCACATTGTCTCTTCCATCTTATGGTCTCTCTATAGAAACTTTACTTGACGATTCATTTGGTTTCTCACCACTTGTTCTCTTGTATCAAGAACCTTGATAGGATCTTCGCAATAAGATAGATCGAGATCTAGTTCTAATTTCTCATAGGTGAGTACATGAATTGGGTCAGGCATGTATTTTCTCAACAGTGATACGTGGAATACATCGTGAACATTGGAGAGACTTTGTGGCATTTCCAAACGGTAATCTACATCCCCAATTTGTTCTAGAATTTTGAAAGGTCTGATGTACCTCAGACTCAATTTTTCTTCTTACTGAAACGTATAACACCCTTCCATGGAGATACATTCCAGAAAACATGATCTCCTACCTAAAATTCCAAATTATTCCTTTGGTTATCGACATAGCTCTTCTGCCTACTTTGGCGGCTTTGATGTGATTTTGGATTACCTTCACCTTTTTCCTAATTTCCTCCACCAGTTTGGGGCCTACGAGTCTTCTTTCACCAACATTATCCCAAAAGGTTGGTATGCGACATCTCTTTCCATATAAGTCTTAATATGGTGCCATCTGAATACTTGAATAGAAGCTATTATTATAGGAAAATTCTCCCAGAGGTAAATATCAATCTTACATACCTTGAAAGTCAAGTGGTCATCATCTCAAAATTTCTTTAATGTTTGAATAATCCATTCTAATTTCCCATCAGTTTGGGATTAGTAGGCAGTGATCAAATGAAGTTCAGTATCGAGGGATTTTTGAAGACTTCTCTAAAATCTTGATGTAAAATGGGGATCAAAATCAGAAACAATCGATAGTGGTACTCCATAAAGTCTTACAAATTCATTAATATATAGTCATTCTAATCATTAAAGTGGTAAATCTTCTCTTATAGAAAGAAAATGTGTTGACTTGGTAAGACGATCAATAATGAACTATATTGTAGTGTTCCTTCTAGGAGCCTTTTGTAGTCCCATGAAAAAGTCCATCATGATGTCATCCCATTTCCACTCAGGTATAGAAAGATATTTCATGGCTCTTCCAGGTTTTTACCTTTCATCTTTCACTTGTTGAAAAACCATAGATCTTGACACAAACTCAACAATCCCCCTCTACATGTTGTCCCACCAAAAATGTTCCTTCAAATCTCTATCCATTTTCATGCTACCAGGGTTTACATAGAAATTGGAACTATGAGCATCATCCAACAATTACCTTTTTAGATCAGGTATATTAGGAATACAAATTCTCTTCCCAAATTTAAAAATTCCAACTTCATACAAAAAGTCACTCGATCTCCTATCATTCACAGCATTAATCTTTTTTTTGAAACTCTTCATCATCAGTCCGAGAACTCTTTATCTTTTCTAGTAAAGATGATTTAGAAACCATTTGAAAAGGCATTGATTTTTCACCTTCCATTGTTATTCCCATATCCATCTTTACTAGATCCATGTATATAAGATCCTTTTCAATGCTCATATTGTTCAAAACTCCATGATTCTTTCTACTCAAATAATCTTCCACCTTATTTGACTTCCTCAGGTGGTAGTGAATAGTGAAATCATAATCCCTGAGTAGTTCAAGCCATCGCCTTTGCCTCATGTTGAGTTTTTTTTTGTGAGAAATATACTTCAAACTCTTGTGATTGGTATATATCTCACATTTTTCACCATAGATATTGTGTCTCCTAATCACTAAAGCAAAGATTACAGCTACAAATCAAGATCATGAGTTGGATAGTTTTTCTCGTGAATGTTTATCTCTCCTTATGGATAGGAAATAACCCTATAATTTTGCATAAGGACACAACCAAGTCCTTTCTTTGAAGAATCACTATAAATAACAAACCCATCATTCCCTGATGGTAGAGTCAAGATAGAATCATTATCTAATCTTCTCTTGAGTTATTCAAAACATTATTCACACTCTTTTGTCCAAATTTTTTTTACCCCTTTAAATAGGAGCTTCGTTAAAGTGTTATCCAATCAGGGAAAATTCTGGACGAAACACCGATAATAACCTGCTAAACCAATAAAACAATGTGCCTCAGTTGTACTCGTTGGTGCTGACCATTCTTCGATGTATCATGTCTTAAGAAGGATCAATAAAGATTCCATCCTTAGAGACAATATGTCCATGAAATGAAAACATTTTTCATTAGATCTATGATAATAGAGGGTGAATTAGTAAATCCAAAAGTCATTACTGTAAATTCTTAATGCTCGTACCTAGTTCGAAATGGTATTTTCTGAATGTCTTACTTTTTCACACACAACAGATGATATACATAACGAAGTTAAATCTTTGAAAAGTATTGAGCTCTATGAATTTGGTCGAATAAATAATTAATGTGAAGTAGGGGATACTTGTTCTTTATTTTTGTAGCATTGATCTCCCTGTAGTCAATTCACAACCTCATAAATCCATCTTTTTTCTTAACAAAAAGGGCAGGGGCTCCCCATGGAGAAACATTGGGGCGAATATATCCCTCATTACTCAATTCCTCAAGTTGTTTCTTAAATTCCACTAATTCCACAGTGGCCATTCTATAAGGGGTATTCGATATGGGCCTTGAACCAAGTATTAAATCAATGGAAAACTCAACTCCTCATTCTAGAGGATGTCCAGGTAAATCTTCTGGAAACACATCAACATATTCTTTCCCAATAGGTGCATCCTCTATTTGAACATTCTTTTCCTCACCCACAGGTACGTAATTCTACTCCTCTCAATAATTGAATTTAGTTGATCTACGGGGGGTGTATCTAGATAAGAATATGGTGGTGATGATTATGCTCTAATGATAAGGTTTTCTTTTTCATCGTCATCAAAAATAATAACCTCATTCGTCTTAAAATAAATTTTCACATCATGGTGAGAAATCCAATCAATATCGAGGATTATATCAAATTCAATCATGGGTTTGATGATGAGATCAGTAGATAAAGAGAATTTATATTCCCTAATGGGAACTGAATCACAAAAAATTATTGTGATGATACTTCCTTTAAGAGTTTTGAATTACAACTCCTTTATTAAATTGAATTGCAAATATAAAATTTTCTTAGCAAAATTGGAAGATATGAAACAATGCATTGATCCAGAATCAAATAAATCATTTCTTAAACATGAGGAAACCATTAAATTAGCTACCACCAAGTCTTTAGGAGCATAAACTTCAATATTAGTGATAGCATAAGATAGGCCTTGGTCCCATGAAATTTTCTGAGGTATGTTCCCCTTACGCTTAGGAAATTCATTTTCATAATACCCTCTTTCTCTACAATTCTAGCATTAAACATCGAAATCTTCTTTCTTCCCCTTCCAATCACGATCTTGGTGGCCTTTTTCACCACACTTGTAACAGACTCACATTCCCTTCGAGAAAGTATCGGGGTGTTTCTTACCACATTTACTAGAGTATGTATATTCAACTTTTCCCTTCTTCCCCTTATTTCCATTTCCAGAGTGTTCATCATATCTCTTCTTCTCTTGATTTCCATTAAAGTCATAAGACCTAGAAAATTATTTTTCTATCTTGATAGCACATGAGACAATATTCTCATATGATGATAAGGATTTTGAGACTAATGCTAAACAGATAAATTTTTTTAACCCATCAAAAAATGATCAGTATTACGTCTTGGGTTATGTATATAATATTCAGTATGACTTTCTATTCTTGTAAAGTTAGCTTCATAATTTAGGATATTCTCATCCACCATTTTCCTCAGACTCAGAAATTAACTTTACATATCCACTTTATGGTCATGAGGAAAGTATTTGTCTAAGAAAATCTCTTTAAACTCCCTCCATTACATATTTGAAACTTTATCATCTTTCTTTATGTTTTGAATCAATACCACTATCGATTAGCATCTCCAGTGAGGCGGTAAACTGCCATGAATTTTTTTTCCCTTTCACTACTCCCTAAGGCATGTAATATTTTCTCAAAGGAATTTATCAATTACTTAGCTACTAATGTATTTTTACTCCTATTGAACGTTGGTGGATGTTTCCTCATGAAGTGATCCAACATTGATCCTCTACGCTGGGGATCAGGGGGCTCTATATGGGTAAGGTTATTATTCATAACCTGAGTGAGTTGTCCCAATATAGGGATAAGCTTATCAACACCATTTGTATCACTAGGTCCACTATAATTATATTGAGCAGGAGGGAAATCCCTACATGGTGTGCGGGCATTGATACTATTTTCATTCCTTCCACTAGGCGTTACTTTTAAACAATGGCATAAACTAGATTAGTTTATAAATCTAAATACATAATTCCAAACTCATAAAACAGTTAACATAAATTGAAATGTTTATGGATATAATCCATAATCATAAAAAAAATTCTTTGAAGAAGTATATACTCATAAACCCTTCATAATGGTTTGTATAAAAAATGAGAATTATCCTAAGAATATCCCCCGGGAGTGTCGTAAATAAGAGTGAAGTAAGTCCCGTTGTCATCCACCAATTCCCGTTCGAGTCTTTCTCAAAGCGGTGTTTTCCTCTTTTACCCTTAGGTACATTTGTGCCAGAGCCGCCTCTACCTACTCGTATCTAGATAGGGTTTTATTTCATTGAAAACTCACAAAATATCTACAATACCAAAATTCTAGGAAGTTCTTCTATACTAATCCTCAAAGATTATATTAGGGCTATGTGATCTAATTAAGGTTTATCTAAATCTAGTTTCCAAGGTGGGTTCTAAACTTCCTATGATACCAACTGTAACACACCATCCCCAGAATCCTAGACGCGGTGTATTATTATGTATCATTTGCATGATCAAAAAAGTTCAAGTCTCGAATGATAGATTAGATTAGTAGACTTTGAAGTACTAGATACATTCATATGGTTTAAATTACATCATAAAATGGAATAATACACCAACATTTTTTCCATAGACAACACTGAGATCCCATAGACTATCCCTACATGATAGTTCTAATACTCTTCTATGCTTACTGGGAAAAATAAAACATAGAAAGGGTTGAGCTCAGATGCTCAGTAAGGATAACAATATAGCTGAAGATTTCATAAATAAGCATAAAGATTTAAGGGAATGTATAAAACTAAAAAAATCCTTTTCAATATAAAATTAATCATAATTTGGAAAATATAAGTCAAAATAATGTCATTTACATAACACATGGATATTCTACTAGTTGTATAATCACATTCAATATCAATAGCCACTTTAATAATGATGGAATGCATAATTCCCAACTTTCATAACCACATAATCAAGGCCTTCTGCCAAGACTACAAATAATATTTTTTCAAGGCCTTGTTCCTAGACACTAGTTTGTCTCATGAAACCTACCGATGCATCGAGGATCTATAGCAGGCTCCACCCGTCACTTACTAAGTCCAATGCATTCCTCGTATGAAAAGTATTAAACATAACTTAAACATTTGTATGAAAATTAGCATATGAGATGTAAATACATGATCAATAAACAATTAATTGTATAAAAATAAAATGCCCATAGTCAAACATATCACAAAACCTTCAATACAATATGGATGTTTTTTATCAAATTTAAATAAGCTTAAAATCTATCAAAGGATGTTCACATAGATGAAATAAAAACTTTTTTACAGAAATATCTCTTTCTATTTTGAAACCATTTAAAGGCATGTAATTATAAAATAAAACATGTTTATTTGAAAATATTCTTATAAGATTTTTAGGGAATATTTGACAATGTTATAATAGTGGAAAATAGCTGCACTCGCCGTATAAGTTAAAAAAACATTCTTACCTTAAATTTGTCGAAAAGCTCAAAAAGTACCTTGTTTGGAAAATTATGGAAAGATCATTTTATAAACATCTCAAAAAATCCAACAAATGGTATAATAGACTTTAACCCATATTCTATAAAATATTAATAATGTTTTTAAATACATTTTTAAGAGACATGTATGTGAATGATAAAGAGGTCCTAGTAGATAATTACGTATAAACAACCTTAGATAATGAAGAGATTTTGTAATTAACCCTTACCTTCTATTTTACTTGGTCTAGGGTAGTTTAACCACTTGTATATTGGTGAAATTATTTTTATTAAATTATAAAATAATCATATAAATTAAAATGATATCATATATGATCTTTTAACATTGCTTTGTTAATAATATCATTGTATTATCATTGTTTCGGGTGTTAACTAATTCATTTTCCTTTATATTATTTTTTAAATAATTAATATTTTTTATGTATAGGATGTATATTATTCATATTCGGAATGATATTAGGTCATTAAATATTATTTTTAAACATCTAATAAAAATTATTCTTGAATGGATATGATGGAGAGTGAATCTCATCATGTTCGTGGAGACGGTAATCCGTACGTACGCACGAGCGAAAATATCTTTCTTTTGATATTAATATAATATATAATTTGATGGTATATAATACATAAATAACCATTATAATTTTATATTTATTATTTATATCAATTACACATCATTATTATACCCTTCTAAATAATAATGTGTTGAATAACTATTACACTACGACTTGGAGATGGTATGTCGTACATACACATGTATGGTGACATGTCATTCAAAGGATGGATAAAATAATGAATATGGTTGTAACATATTTATAATAACATCACATTATATAGAAGATTATGGATTTATTATTTTATAATGGAAACAACAATTAAAGAGGAAGTGGAAGAAGAAAGGAACTTGAAAGAGGTAATGAAATAGTTACCTCTTCTTCATGTTCTTCCATTGGATTTGATGAAAAGGGATCCGTAGGTTGACTTTCTAACTAAATGAAGGCCTCTAGGGTGAAGGTATTACATTTTAGAGGGTTTTTGGGTAGGTTTTGTCAGATATAAATGGATTTTAAGGTGTAAATTAGAGAGAAGCGGGAGTGGCCTTTATAAGACGGGTGAGGGGCACCTTAGGAAAAGCTAGAAATATTAATATATAATAAAATATTATTCAATTTATAATGCCTCCAAAATGGGTTATTTAAAATCTAAGGAGGGTATGGGTCGAAAAAAACTCAACCAATAAGTTTTATATAGGTTTGGGTCACTATATTATCTTTAGATTTTAGATTAAACTCTTAGTTAAATAGTTTGACATTAACCATGCCTCTTTGTATTTTTAGGTTATATAGTTAAAAAATATACTATATACTTTTAAGAGAACCACAAGTGATTAATTAATGATACACCTATCATTATATAATTATTTTGGATGAACCATAGATTTTTAGGAATGTAATATCAATTAATAATATAATATTTCTTTTCATAACTCTTTTATGTCAATTTTGACACTATTTGGTATTTTGTTTTGTCAAAATTTATAACAGAATTACTACTCAGAAAAAAATTCTTATATCCAACCCAAATATGTCATATTAACTTATAAAATTAGATTATTTCATAAAAATTTTCAAATTAAATTTATTTGTATATTTATAATATCAATTATTTTCATATTTCATTAATTAGATAATTACTGCATCATCATTGTGTCATACATATATTAAATTACATAGTGTCTAAAATTATATATAAAATACCATTATGTAGGAAATATTATTATCTTTCTAATAAATATTTATAGTTGACTTTATCTGTTGTGTAACCCTATATTAAAAATGCTTTAGTTATTAAACATTGATATTAACTATTTTAACCCTTCTTTGAATTAAATAACAATAAATGTCCTAATCTAATCAATGTGGTCCTAAAGGATAATGTTTTATTTCTATGGTTGTTTATTTAAGAATTAAACCCATCCAATAGAATTAGGACATTTTTTAGGGAAATAATAATATCATTTTTACCATTAATTACCCTATTTACTTTTAACCGTGGTAAATTAAAGTAAAAAAGTCACTATTCGCCAAAAATTATTTTCACCTTATTGAACAATATTTTACTTACTGATATCAACCATGTCTCTCGAATTTTCGAAATTCAACTCACATAAGTGGTAAAATTATGTTTTATATAAATTTTCAAATGCTCCTATGAGGTTGGTAATTGACGGTAAAAACTTCAATAAAATGTTTATATATCTAAAATTACTATAAAGTGACTCCAAATAATTAAATTAAACTTAAATAGGTATTATGTATCTATTTTTAACTAAAATAAATTTAAATAAAATATATAATTATTTAATTAAAAATTCGGTTTTTAAATATAACTCAGTGTTTTTAACTATTCATCAAAAATTGAATGTTTTCAAAAAAATTCCATAAATTCATCCTAAAATAATTTCAATATTACAAATCCAAAAATGAAGTCAATTTTGAAAGATAAAATTTATAAAATTTCACATTGTGGGTATTATTATTCACAACGGCTAGTTTGATTGGTTATGGTGTGTTAGAACTCAAAGTTGCGTACAACACACGATACTGTGTTATTAAAAGAGAAGAGTACAGTGGAAGCTTGGGGTGTTATAATTATTATCCATAAATTAACATTTCCTTGCTTAAATTTTGATTTAGGTAATAACTACTTCATTTTTCATATATGTGTTTTTTATTTTTGGACATTTTTAAATGATTATGGTTCGATAATGTATATAATATTGATCATAATATAAATATCATATATAATAATTATATATGTATTTTTAGTAATCTATTAATGTTACATATTGACAATGAATTACATTATTCAATGAGATGAAAGGCCTTACATACACATGAATGTTTTCTGATTTTCCCAAATGATGGAATGAGTGGGCAATAAATAATTATTATTTTTCCATTATCATTATTATTTATTTTATATAACATAATATAATTATATTTATTCTTTATCAAATTCTATTGAAATCATAAATAAAAAAAGAATCACATCACTTCACAAGAGGGTAGTTCACCATACAGACAATCATTATTATCATATCCCCCATGGAATGGAAAGTAAAAAATGTATATGAGATAATATATTTCATGAAGTATATTTATGTTTCAAATTTTATACATATACTATATATACAACAACATACCCAACCATGATATTTGATGAAGGAAAATGTGTCACATCTCATCGCTAGATGGTATTTAATTGTACACATGAGGGACATTATCTTTTCTCATTTGAGGGAATATGATATGAATGTAAGAAATTACAATAACCACATATAGTTTTCATATATTTAATATTATGAGGTAATTATATTATCATTTCATAATAACATTTGATATATGTGGGGGAATATATAAAAAAATGCTTGTTTATGCATTTTACCTCATCTCATGGTAACCACTTTAGGTTTGCACAAAAAGTAATCATATGTATAATTTATAATGAAAAAATATAGATTATTGAATTTTAGGAGGGAATTACGTATGTTATTTTTGTACTTCATGGAAGAACCAAAGTGTTTTGTATGTGTGAAAATGATTGGAGAGGTGGTGGCCTTGTATAAGTGGGGGAGAGGATACACATGAAATATTTGAAAAGAAAAAGGTTCCCCCATGTTCTTATCCTTCAACATTAATCCAAAATAGACCATTATTGATAATTTATAATATACAATGAAGATATATTTCCATAAAAATATGTTTTGTACATGATTATATGTCATTTTACCCCTTATATGTTTAGTTTGATACCATAGTAAACCCATTTTCAACTTAACTGTGGAAAATAATATTTACATATTTTACAATTAATAATGGAAATATTTTAAGGTGAGAATATTATAAAATATAAATTATTATTGTTAAAAATATGGGATAAATTTTATTCAATTCAATTAATGTTAATGGAATAATATAATTCTTAATTTAACCCATATATGTTATGGAAAAGTTTTTTTCTAAAGAGAAACCTCACATAAGAATAAAATGTTTTAATATACCAATTCAATATTTATATGAATAAATTAGATTAATAAATAAATAAATTATCTATTATTATGTTCTAATTCACCATAAATATTGTTTCTGTATTAAAATTTTTTAAATGAAAATAAAATTCCCAATTAAAATATTTAATTTTAAACATTTATAGAAAAATGTATCTTTTAATAAATGTTTTTAGAAATTCACCCAAATTAATTTTTAATTTTTATATTTATAGAATTTATATTATTTCATAAAA
The DNA here is from genome assembly GCA_963277665.1 of Viscum album. NCBI lineage: Eukaryota > Viridiplantae > Streptophyta > Magnoliopsida > Santalales > Viscaceae > Viscum > Viscum album. Next base: position 653,679,752 of record OY728119.1, read on the forward strand.
TAAATATACTAAAATTAGTAAAAAAATTATAAATATTTTTAAAATTTAATAATTACTTTTTTTGAGATAATAGTATTTTTGAAACATATATGGTATTCATAAAATAATTATGGACTTTTTTATCAATATAATTTCATTATAATAAAAATTATAGAAAATACGATTAAATTAGATATTATTATTCATTTGATAATTTTAATGGATAGGTTATGAGGGTGTCCTTTAAATGATAATATTAGTAATATATTATGGTTTTTTTAAAATTCAATGTCTCGTTTATTACAAACAATTATCGGTGTTGTGTGTTTGGAAATATAAGCTCATTGATTCTTTTAATAATGATAAAATCATTTCTTCATGTGATTCAAAAAATAAAATAATTAAAATTTATTAAAAAAATATATAATTTATAAAAAATCATGTTTGTTACCTGAATTTTTTCTTCCCAAATTTTTTAAAAATAATAATGTTACTCATGTGTACAGTGGACTACAGCTTTGTGAACCAATATAATGTGTTTTTCATTTACGTTTTAATTATAAGGTAATAATGATAGATTAAATTAATATATATGATATTTTTAATTTAGCTATAATTCTAAAAATTATGAAATCTCATTTACATTTTTACATTACATTATATATGGATATGGTAACATTAATCATGTGTATGGAGAAATACAACATTTTGAACCGATGTTACTCTTTTTCAATAACACATTAAATTTAATGTACAAATGGTATATTTAATGAATTTATGTTATAAATAATATATAATATAGATTCTAGGAAGATAATATATTGTTTAACATTGTATTGATTCGTCCATTAAGAAAAGGGAATCAATGTTCATGCATACACATGGCTTGTCGTCTCCTTGAATAGTGTACTTTAATTTCTATCTCTAAAATTTAATATATATTATGGAACGATGATCAATGTAATAGAATAAAAAAAATAAGAAATGAAAATATTCACACACAAAAATTAGTTATCACCCATAACATGATTTTAACATGCAATTACTAATAAACAGGTACTAAAAATTCATTTGTAAAACATATATGGTATGATACATATGAGTATGTTTGTTTAATTTATGTTTACTAAACCTATTTTCATTATACGAGAGGTTTAAATTTTTTAAGGATGTCAATTATGAAGGTAATGAATTTTCCATATCACTTTTATCTTCTTTGAGATGCATTCAATATTTAATGTATGTTTCCATTATAGTGTATATATACATCCAATAAATTAATTTTATTATACATCCCCTTAAAATTATATAGTTTTACATATCATTTTAGGATCTATATTTCATGTGTTTTATGGGTCAAAATTTACCGTGCAATAAATGATTTAATTTATCAATATTCTTTAATTGATGGATTTGTTATTTTATACACATATCCTCCTCTATATAGTGAATATAATTCCCCTTTAATATTTTATATCTTGGATATTTTTATATTAATTATATTTAATGTTTCAATCCATGTCATTTTTATGGTAATTATGATTCAAAATTTTACAAAAGTTGTTAGGGTTTGATATTAAAATGTCATTATTTATCGACATTTTTTTATTATGCTTTTGATAATGAAATATTATGATCCATTGCTAAAGATCATCATAAATTTTCTTCTATCCTAGTTATTTAATAATGGTAAAATCTTTACTATCATTTAACCCCATTATGTATTCATAATTCAAAAAAATATTTTTGAAGAAAACTGGATTTATTTTTAAAATTAGTTCAAACCCCATATTGTTCCATATCAACCTATCGTAAAAATATTTTAAATGATTTTTTCAATCTTCTTCAATGAATTTTAAAATTCCTTTTTACACATGTGTTTTTTTAGTAAATGGTTATAAATGTAATATTATAGTTTTTTTCTGAATAAGACTTTTTAATGATTACAGAAAATTTAAAATAAATATTTTCATTAATGTATATGGATTGAATTTTATTTCCTACTATCATGTTCACCAAATGCTTTAAATATTCTTTTTCAAATTCCCATGTTATTTTAGAATAAAAAAAATTCATTTAAAATGGGGTTATTTAAATTTCAAATAATTGATTTGAATGTGAAAGGTTATTTTCCACAATAAATGATTCAAGTTATCATTAAAAATATGATTCCATCTAACAAGACATCATTTCATGTTATTTATGATTTACATGATATATGATCCAAGGATTCCATTCTTATTATCTATATTAATGGTTATTGATTATAATGGCATGATTGTTATGAAACCCATTTATTTAGCATGGGATATACCATGATAAAATTATTATGAATCTCACTTTTATTTCTATTCGTTATGATTTAATGAAGTACAGAATTGATTATTAATTCAATTTATTTTCAACAAGTTATGCTATGTTAAAATATTAAAGAAACTAATTTAGTTTTATGGGTTATTATAATATGAATTCATTATAATATTTGGTCATATGTATATATTATTTTCATTATGTAACCTGTCAAACATATATCACATTTTAATGCTTGGGTAATTATTAATTTCGCTTGGGATAAAAATGACTAGAATTTGGATTAATCCCAATTTGGTAATGGAATTTGTCCACAATGACAGTTTTGTGAGTGAACCGTCCCTACTACTATGTTTTGGAGAGTGAACCCATTCCACTATGATAATTCTGGAAATGATCCCCATCTACTTAATAAATTAATTTTCTTTCTTATATAAATTCCACAAATCTATGTATTATGCTAATATTATGTTCTCATATATCATTTTAAATATTTTCATTATTATTAAAGTCTTAAGAACAACCATGATTTATCCCATGACTCATTTTTATGATATATTATATGATGGGTACTTCTTTCATGTGTTATTCTCATTTCCTCCTAACCTTATGTTCTTATAATATAGATATCTCCCTTTTTACCTTTATTGATCATATTGACACACAATTTTTTCCATTCCCTACATTATAAATAAATTTATATTAAAGTTTTTTATATGATGGGTTATACTTATTAATTATATATTAGGTGATTATATTTCTTTTTTATGAACCATTTAGTTATAAATCAATGTTTTTAAAGGAACCAGACAAAAATGATTCTTCCGACGTTCATTATGTTATATAATGAATATCCATATATCATAATGTTATATATATGCATGAAATTTTAGTATCACTACATTTTCTATAATAGAATGTCTTAGTTATTATTTGGAAACTATGGTGATAATAATATAGTGAGAAAACATTGGATAAGCTTATGTATTGGATAAAAACACACATTTTTTATAATGAATATATTATATTGTTTACCAAGAAGTTAATCCCTATATGGATGTGAAATGTTAACATTGTTGTGGAAATGATATAAGTCGTATTAATATCTCCAAAAAAGGTGCAGATGTTTTGAATCGAGTGTTACCAAGTACATGACAACAGACCTTACTCCACTTCAGGTTTTACACTCCTTGGTGATATTCTTTGGATGTTTTATATATTTATTTTAAACCATTATAAAGGATTTGAATAATGAAAATGAATGAATTATTCTTAGAATAAAGTGTCATTTTAATATCCAATTATCCACTTTTAGGTATTTATCTTCTCTTTTCATTTCCCTATTTTTTTGGGGAGTTTTTGGACTCCTGTGGACATAGATCATTTTATGGAGGAGATGACATAATGTTTGAGTATATTTTATTTAAAATTATCGGTGTCTTGGAATAAATGTATTAATTTATTTCAAATGATATAATTGAGTTTGGATAAAACTAGTGGTTGTTTTGTATTTTGAGTATAATCTAGTATTTTTATAGTGAGTAGGGTGATTTCACATTATGAAATGATTACCCATCATGAAGGATTTAAATATAATAAAACATTCTCACATCCTATATTGCTGTTCAGGATGATTTCATGAGTTCCTTTTCATGTGTAAAAAAATTACACTTCTTTAGAACATTATGTTTCATGAAATGGTCAAGGTAGGTTTTTTAATATGAGGTTGTTCATTTTTCATCATGAATTTTCAGTCGAGATTCACATGATGTGAAAGTGGTTCACACCTTCTAATTCCCATATTCTAGGATGTTCAAGGAACTACATCGGTGGATGATTTTGCATTCAACCTTATAATATTCCCTCTCAACCTATGATCTCTCAAATGTTATATTAGGGACCTCTGAAATATCTAGAATGTTTCGTTCACCAATTCATCATGGTGGTTGTTGTGCGGCTTCACAAAATCTTGTTTCTTGAATTACATTATTCATAGTATCACTATTGGTATATGATTTCATATTAATTGATCTTGTGGTTTTTTTCTTTCTAGTTCTACTAAGTGATATTCTTCTAAGGGGTTTTCATTATTGGTTATGGTGTGGTGGGTATGTGTTTCTTGAGGTTTTTCATGATTTAACCATTATTTTATCTACTTTATTTTTGGTATGTGATTAGAATACATAGGAATCAATATTAATGTCTCTGTCATAGTGTTTGGGTTACATTCTTGATGGTCAATCCCAATACGGAGATATGTGACATAAATTTGAGTTAGGTGGGTTCATCTCAATACCATGATGGATGAACTTTATTGAACTATTTTTATAAATTATTATATAAATTAATTGGCATGACTGATTTGTGTGTGAATATTTTTTTTTATAATAGTTTATTTTTTCCTTTTTTAGTGAAATAAAATGAAATTTTCAATGAATTTTCAAATGGTTTTTTATAAGATTTCAAATCATTTATTTTCTAAAATGGTTTTGAAAATAGTAAATATGCAAAGACTTAGTTGTGTAGGTGGAGCATATAGTAATATTACAATCAATCAATTATGTTTTTTATTGGATTAAGAAGACAAAAACATAACAAGAACCCTACTTCCCTCAAGGAGGAAAAAAATGATGAAGGCCAAGGGAATCCCCTTGGACAATACTCTTGCACTCAATAGGGAGCAAGTCCAGATTATGGTAAACCACTAGATCTTATTCCGGTCTTCCCATGTGAGCTCGCGCGTCTGCAGCAATGTTCTTCTCCCTCCAGTTGTGATGGATCAACTGGGCATGATTGGTTTCTATAATGAATATGCTAATAATTTAGTTTAACTCTCGGGGCAACAAATGTCACCCTTGAATATCCTTAACATATACATCAGAATCTGATTCAATCTCTGTCACCTGGAACCCCATCCTTCGACAAATCCTCAAACCTGTAAGAAGTGCATGAGCTTCCGCACATAGTGAGTTACTAGAACCATAAAAGGCACTGAATCCTAGAAAAATAGATCTCCTGATTTACCTCAGAACTCCGCCACCCCTCATGATTCCCTCCGACCAGGAACCATCCACATTGAGTTTGAGACCGATGGAATGAGGCTCCCATTTAACACACTCTCTGCATATGCTATTCTGAGTGCTGGTAGCGCTAATGAGATTTCCAATCGTTATAGAAGTTTGTCCTAACTTCAAGAACAACACCAATTCTACATTGAGCTATCGGGACCACATCTACATGAATAATAACAAGCGACTGTAGCCGAGCTGAACATTGTTTCAGGCCTCCCATATAGTCCAGCATATCGAGGATAAGATAATGATATGCACCTTGCGATCCATGATTCTGGTTGTAACACCACGAGATTTTATGAAAAATATTCCTTTTAATTTCATTAATTTCTTGTGTTGTACGCTACACCAAAAGGAGCTTGCACGATATACAACCCTGACTTGGCATGCATTACACGCAATCACGACCTTCCTCGTTAGCGTGTGTTGTACGCAATGTCCGGTTTCACTAAACAACGATATATGGTTATAATATTATCACAAACTAGCCGTTATGAATATTATTAACTAGGTTTTGAATTTTATAACATTATTATTAATCTTACACATTTTCTATAACATGGTATGAGAACAAAATAAATTTTTTGGGTAAAATATGTATTTTTTAAAAAATGTTGTTTTGTCGCCTTTTGATGGCGCAACCACATTAAATCTAGTTTTTGACATTATTATAAGTTCTATTTTAAAAAATAAATTATTCTTTGGAATAAGGATATAAAATTTTACCATGGATAAAATTTTCATGTTATTCTGATAACTTTTATATTTTAATAAATAGTAAAAACACGCTATATTTTAATTAAAAACAACTTTTTTCATCATAATAATTTATGTGTTTTAATTATAATATTTAATTTTATTAAGGTATAAATATAATATATTTTTCCATTTAATATAATTTATGTCATTAACATTGATTTTACCTTGAATTAGTAGGTTAAATCAATTCAATCTTTTATAATGTTTTAAACAAAAACTCATTTTTTTCAACAACGGGATTAATTTTAATTTAATTTCTGCAACTTCTGTGTATTGAATTTGGAAAAATGGATTCCATTTTTCTAATTAGTGGGTCCAAATTATATTAATATACTACTTTTTATTTTTGGGCTTTATGAATAGTAATAACGTTAAATTTTATTTACCATAGTAAAAGGTAAAATGGGTAATTAAGGGTAAATATAATATTATAAAATTATCATAATACTTTTATTAATACAATTGGATGATTATAATTTGTCCTAAGTCATATTTGGGTCGAAATGGAATCCATTAGAACCCACTTGGAGGAGATTAAGTCCTTCAGTTTATTTGTTTTTAAAGGAAAGTGAAATATGCCTCACTCAACTTTCATAATTAAATAATTTTTAATATAAGATTATACAGAATATAAATAAGGTTATAAATACTCATTTGAAATATAAAATGTTTTTATTTGTCATGGTAATTTATTTGTAATTTTTAAGAGTTATTTAATTACTTTATTTTCTTATACATTAATGATGCAGAAAGTATTTATTTAGTGAAAAATCAATAATATAGTTTTTATTGAGATATTAATACATATCAAAAGTCCCAAAAATCTGCAAAAAACTTATTATTAGTGTATATATAAGCCCTTACCATCCACTGGAATAATTTTTGACCATTTGGATCCTTATTAAGGCGATTATGACACTTATATTATTTTATTTTAAATGACGCCAATGTTGTCACCTTCATAATTTAATAAATATAACAATTTAAATATTGTGATTTTAAGATGATAAATTAGAGTAAAATTATTATTGTGAAATTTAATAGATTTATTGTCATCATAGGATTTTATTTTTAATTTTTATGCAAAAAATATGTATGTTAAATAATTATACAAAAATGTTTTATTAATTATTTTATTAAGAGATAAACCAAATAAATGGTTTTAAAAATAATAAAATAAATATTATATGAACTATTTAATGTTCTCTACTAATTTTATAGATACATATGAAAATTTATTAATCTATTAAATCTTTTAGTTTGAACATATCTTTGGTATATACTTTATTTAAATTCAAATAAATGAATAGTGTCAAAATTGACACTATTGATATTTTATAAAAATAACATATTATAAAATTGTTTAAAAATCACAAATATATTTAAATATTATAAATTTAACTTTATATGGTCTAAAATGTTATAAAGTATCCATATATGGACAATTCACAACATATAAGTAATTATTTGTTATAATTTAAAATTTATAATGTTATTACCACAAATAAAATTAAATTGATTAAATAAGGATAAATCAAGTTGGAAATGTTTAATATAAATTCCTAACATGTCTAAATTTTATAGGTTTATGAGCTTAAAACCATATTTCATCTAATATTTGGATATGAGTCATTTTGGAAGTTTTTATGTGGGGTTGGGATTTAATATAAAGTAATATTTCTTTTATTTCCAAAGGTGGTCCTCTCCTCCCTTATAAAAGGGCACCTCCTCCCTCTCCTCATCACAACAATTTGAGCCTTCAGGCTCGGCTAAAACCTTCCCATTGCACTTCCCCACTTCCATAGAAACATCTTAGAGGTCCTGGTCTTCTTCAAAGACCAATTTTAGTGCCCTAAGTGGAGGTCTCAAAGAGGCGCTTCAAAGAAGAGGTAATGTCCGTTACCGATTCTTTCAACTTTATTTCTTCTTCTATTTCTTCTTCTTTAGTTTTTTCATTATGAATTAATAACATAATTATCACTAATATACTGATATTTTATTATAAGTATGACACAACCCTATTTCACCATCTATCCATGCTACGGAAAACGAAATCACTGCGCGTGCGTACGTACGAAATATCGTCTCCATGCCGTGATGTTATCTATTTTCCACCACCACCTTACTTGGATGGGTATAATGGTGTAAATGATGACTATATATAATTATTGTAAAGTGATATTGATTCTGAAATAGTATACATACACACCAATACAATTCCATGGGAATGATATCATCGCTCGTGCGTACATACGGATTACCATCTCCACGATGCGATGAGATTCATTTTCCATGATAAAAATTCAAGAATGATTATAAAGTATATATAATAAGTAATAATGAAATATATTACATTATAATGATACTGGATTTATGTACATATATATGTATGTAATATACTTAATTCCATTAAATTCAATAAGGAAACGAAAACAATGTTCATGCGTACGTACGGCCTACCGTCTCCATGAACGATGTATTTCATTCCATTTATCAATCCATTATATATATGTATATTCTGAATATATATTATATATGAATCTTGTTTTACATTTTGGATGTAATTAATCATGATCTAAGTAATCATATGAATAATTACAAGTTAAAACATGAACGACAAATGAAACGATTTTACCCAAAACGCTACTTTAACATTAATTTACAGAAGAACGGGTAATATAAAATCATAAGTGAACCATATATGATATCATAACAATTAATATGATTCTGTAATAAGCCAATGACATTATTTAAATCATTATATAGGAGTTTTGGATACGTACAAATCATATCAGACCTAAGGTAAGGGAAAATTATGCAAATCTCATTTTTATCCGATATTTCTTATTCGTAAGTATTTACTGGGGTTATTGCTATCATCAATGTCCATGTTTTATAAAATTGTATTCATGTATGTTTAAAGTCCTTTTTACCCATTTTACTTTTACCCCATGGTATGGAAGGAATCTTTCTTTTATTTACTCTACAAGGTACTTTTGTCTTTTCCAGCAAAAGTACGAAAAGAATGTTTTTTAAACTTATACGACATGAAAGGATTTTTACAGTTATATAAAGCCTTATTTTCATGACGCTTTCTCCAAAATATTTCATGACTATTTTAAACAAAATATCCTTCTTTTAAAATTGCATGATGTTTTTTGAAAAGAAATTGATTTTGAAGAAGAAAGAATATTTTCCTCAGGAATTCATTTCAAGTGTTTTATCAAAACCATTTTTCATCTAAGATGACATTATTTCATATGTTTCAAGGATAATGTCTCTATGATTTACATGGTTACACTTTTATTTTTATTAAATGATATCCATTTCTTTTATATGGATTGTGTGATGATGGGATGATGTTTATGAAACCCATTTTATTTATTGGGTTATAATGAAGGATGTATGTTTATTTTGTGGCACAAGTAAGAATGATTTCATTATGTGATGGGTGGGAACTATATCTCCTTATAATTAATTGGGTAAAGATTTATATCTCATGAGATAGACATGGCTGGAATGGAAGGTTAAACCGGTTCAGTAATACAGGACTGGAAGGAGGAGTGAACTCGATTCAGAAAGGGACTTTGTCCACTAAGATGGTCTTGGTAGCAATGACTTGGAAACTATGGAAATAATATCACGTGATTAATGTTTTTCTAAAATTAAAAGATTTATTTAAAATCTATTTTATTATGATTGATGTTCTATTTTGATCTATGCCTTACGTACTTCCATTTTTTATGTCATTGCACAAGATTTTTATGTTTAAACATTATGTACATGTTTTTATGTTAAAATGTATATTTTCTATTTTGTTTTCTCCATGCTTACCCTTACTGAGCATTTGAGCTCACCATTTTTATGTTTTCTTTTCCCCAGGATATAAAGAAAGGTTTTAGGTAAGAAAAAAAGGGTAAGATCTTTATGGGAGATATTGAAGATCTTTCACCACGATTAGAAGATTATGTTCCGAGTTTCTAAATACACTAAACTATTACGGTCCTTGTGTGTATGTTATTGTTATATACTTTGTATTATGAAAAAGTAATTTAATGTCCATGTATGTCAAGATTCGGGTCTCTATAGTTGGTATCAGAGGAATGGTTTAGTTAACCTTTGGAAACTAGGTTGCGAGAACTTTAGTGAGATCCCTAGAGATATTTCTAAGGTAATTCTATGGATATCCCTAAGGTTAAGTATAAGTATAGGTTATAGTACTAGAATTATGGTAACGATCATAGAATTATATCTAATATGTAGATATTGAAGGTACTACCCCTTTATTATGTTGTTTTACCTATCATGATTTTTGCCTCTTACACTATTCTTTTTGGGTTTTAGACGATGGATGGAACCCGAAGGAACCGTGTTGATCAATGCAATGGACAATGCAATGATTATCCTCCTGAACAAAGAAATGTTATGGGAGATGGAGTGAAAAATAATTTTTCTATACTTACACAAGCTATGAATCATTTTGGATTTCAAAATGAGCAGATAAAGGGGCAACATTCTATTGAATCCTTCATGAGGCATCGTCCACCTTCATTCAACGGGTCTTCTGATACCTTAGTGGCTGAACAATGGATCAGTAATACTGAAAAGATATTTTCAGTTCTTCAATGTTATGAAAATGATAAAGTCATCTTAGCAGTATATCATTTAGAAGGTGAAGCTGATCAATGGTGGAAGCTTATCAAGAATACGAGGCCAAGAGATGAAATTGAGTCCATGGAATGGGATGAGTTCAAGAACTTATTTTTCAATAAGTACTTCCCTCGTATTCTTCGAAAAAATATGGAGAAGGAGTTTCTTGAACTAAAGAAAAAGGATGATGAATCTTTTTGTGTATACGAAGCTAATTTTACAAGGCTTTCAAGGTATGCATCTGGCTTTATCATCCAACCTAAAAGTAAAGTTGATCAATTCTTCAGTGGATTAAAACCAAATCGTCGAAGGTCATTATCTATAACAGACTTCAGTATCTATGAAGAAATTGTGCATTGTGCTATCAAGGTAGAAATGGATGTTAGTGTTACTTATCTATCTCATAGTTTTGATAAGAAATGAAAGATGGAGTTCAAGGAGAAATCTCAGAATAATGGTGAAAAGAAGTTTAATGTTTCCTTATGCTCAAAGTGTGGAAAGAAGTATGGTGGAGATTGTCTTAAAGGGACATGAAAATGTTTTAAGTGTGGAAAAGAAGGTCATCGAGTAGCATAGGGTCTAAGTAATGGAAAAGGGGTTTCTAATGATGTTAATAAAGAAAAGATTTCAGAGAATGCACCACCAACCCTTCATTGCATCAAGTGCAAGGAAATAGGGCATTATGCTAATAAATACCCTAATCCAAGGGATAGTGATGATCGGCATGAGAAACCACTTAAGGAAAATGAAAAGGGGAGTTTCATGTGATCACTATTGGAGATGTTGAATATTACAACGATGTGGTGGAATGATTAAGTGTTTATGTAATGGGATTCCAAAATAATGTTGTATATAGTTTCGTGGAATATTGGAATATTTATGTATTGGTCTATTGTGATTTTCAATAATTTTATGGTACCGGTAACCATTTTTTTAAGGCAAATCTTCTGAAAGACTGTGGAACGAGTACTTCCCAGGAGGTCAAATATTCCACGACACTATATAAACATTATTTTTGGAAAGAAGATGATATGTGCATAATGAAGGGATAAGGAGAAAATGAAATGGTTGACAGTATTCATGAGCTCATGACTGATATATGGAAATAGTAATATCATGGTTTGAGTATATAGAATTTTGGGGTTTTGGTATGTGGAAAGAGTTAACTTTTGACAGCACTCATGTTTTCACTAAGATTCAATGGGTATTCATTTTTTAAGAGAATACATGATTAAGGCCTTCAAATGTTTGAAATGTGACCAAAAAAGACATATCTCATGATATATGGGGATCAACAATGATATTAACATGCTTGTTATATGAACTCTTTGGTAATCGTTTTCACTATAATATGAGATTGGACAACAGTATTTTGGGTAAGCCTAATGATTGGAATATATTATATTGTACATAAGTTAGTATTGTTTAAGGATAGAAGTTTTTTCGATATTATTAATTGGATGTTATAGTAATTTAGTTTTAGAGAAAGGACAACCTGAAGGATGGGCGACAACCCATCGCGTCGGACAAGGCTGTGGGAATCGAACCCACAACCGAAGTGCGACTGGCCTTTATTGCCTACCACTGACCTACATAAAGTCCCTATTTAGTAGAAACTAGTTTTATTATATTAATAAATATGATATATTAAGTATAAGTCCATTTGAGGAACCATATATGATTAATCTCACTATAGATGGACTTATGTATTTTTGATAACTTTTATAACCTTTTGTTTGAGACAGATGGAATGACCCATCATTCTATGAGATGATCTTCTAACACTTCATGAATGAAAAATTCAACTTCATTTCTTTATGATATGAAGTGGAAATTTTCCAAAGGACGAACAATGGTGAGACTGTACAAAAATCACGAAAGTATTTCTTCTAATTCCAATTTCATCCACTTTAGGGAAATGATCTTGAAAACAAAAAATGTTGTCCTAGATCCCTTATATCCGATGAATCATATGGTACCTTATATAATCACGAATATATGGCTTTGTGATTGATGGAATTTCCATAGCCATGTTCTCTACCACTCTCCATCAGAACATGATGGTCAGATTTCTCATCCATATCCATATTTTCACCTATGTTCTCCTATGTGGAAACATAGTGACGAGTTTTTTGGGTATCCGTTATGTTTCTAAAATTCTTTTTTTAAATGAAGTTTTAGTATTCCTTTTGACTATGTGGGTTTCTATTAAAGAAACTTTTGAGTAGTAACCCATTTATAACACCAACGAATTTCGAGGGTGAAATTCATTTCAAGGGGGGGGGGGGGGGTAGAATGTAACACCCCGAGATTTTATGAAAAATATTATTTTTAATTTCATTAATGTCTTGTGTTGTACGCTACACCAAAAGGAGATTGCACAACACGCAACCCTGACATGGCTTGAATTACATGCAATCACGACCTTCCTCATTAGCGTGTGTTGTACGTAATGTCGGGTTTCACTAAACAATGATATATCGTTATAATATTATCACGAAAAAGCCGTTATGAATAGTATTAACTAAGATTTTAATTTTATAACATTATTATTCATCTTACACATTTTATAGAACATGGTATGAGAACAAAATATTTTTTTCGGGTAAAATAAGTATTTTTAAAAAAATGAAGTTTTGCCACCTTTTGATAGTGCACCCACATTAAATCTAGTTTTTGACATGTTTATAAGTTCAATTTTACAAAATAAAATTATTCTTTGGAATAAGGATATTAAATTTTACCTTGGATAAAATTTTCATGTTATTCTGATAACTTTCATATTTTAATGAATAGTAAAAACACGCTATATTTTAATTAAAAACAACTTTTTTCATCATAATAATTTATGTGGTTAAATTATTATATTTAATGGTATTAAAGTATAAATAGAATATATTTTTTCCATTTAATATAATTTATGTCATTAGAATTGATTTTACCTTGAATTCGTAGGTTAAATCAATTCAATCTTTTGTAATGTTTTAAACAAAAAGATGTTTTCTTTCGACAACAGGATTAATTTTAATTTAATTTCTGCAACTTCTGTGTATTGAATTTGGTAAATTTGATTCCATATTTGGAATTATTGGGTCCAAATAATATTAATAGACTACTTTTTATTTCTGGGCTTTATGAATAGTAATAACGATAACTTTTATTTACAATAGTAAAAGGTAAATTGGGTAATGAAGGGTAAATATAATATTATAAAATTGTCCTAATACTTGTTTTAATACAATTGGATGATTATAATTTGTCCTAAGTCATATTTGGGTCGATTTGGAATCCATTATAACCCAATTGGAGGTGATTAAGTCCTTTAGTTTATTTTATTGAAAGGAAAGTGAAATATGTCTCATTCAACTTTAATAATTAAATAATTTTTAATATAAGTTTATACAGAATATAAATTCGGTTATAAATACTCATTTGGAAGATAAATTTTTTTTATTTGTCATGGTAATTTATTTGTAATTTTTAAGAGTTATTTAATTACCTTATTATCTTATACATTAATGATGCAGATATTATTTATTTAGTAAAAAATCAATAATAGAGTTTTTATTGAAATATTAATACATATCAAAAGGCCTAAAAATCTGCACAAAACGTATTATTAGTTTATATATAAACCCTAAACATCCACTAGCCGAATTTTTGACCATTTGGATCCTTATTAATGAGATTATGACACTTATATTATTTTATTTTAAATGATGCCAAAGTTGTCACCTTCATAATTTAATAAATATAACAATTTAAATATTGTGATTTTTAGATGATAAATTCGAGTAAAAGTATTACTGTGAAAGGTAATAGATTTATTTTCATCATAGGATTTTATTTTTAATTTTTATGCAACAAATAAGTATATTAAATAATTATACAAAAATGTTGTAGTAATTATTTTATTAAGAGATAAACCAAATAAATGGTTTTAAAAATAATAAAATAAATATTATATGAACTATTTAATGTTCTCCACTAATTTTCTAGATACCTATGACAATATATGAATCTAGTAAAGCTTTTATTTTGAACATATCTTTGGTATATATTTTATTTAAATTCCAATAAATGAATAGTTTCAAAATTGACACTATTGTTATTTTATAGAAATAACATATTATAAAATTGTTTAAAAATCACAAAAATATTTAAAAATTATAAATTTAAATTTATATGGTCTAAAATTCTATAAAGTATCCATATATGGACAATTCACAACAAATAAGTAATCATTTGTTATAATTTAAAATTTAGAATTTGTTTACCACAAAATAAAATTAAATTGATTAAATAAGGATAAATCAAGTTGATAATGTTTAAAATAAATTCCTAACATGTCTAAATTTTACTGTTTTATTGGATTAAAACCATATCACATCTAATATATGGATATGAGTCATTATTGAATTTTTTATCTAGGGTTGGGATTTCATATAATCTAATATTTATTTTATTTCCAAAGGTGCCCCTCTCCTCCCTTATAAAAGGGAACCTCCTCCCTCTCCTCCTCACACCAATTTGATCCTTCAAACTCCTCCAAACCCTACCCATTTCACTTCCATGCTTCCCTATAAACATCCTAGAGGTCCTGGTCTTCTTCAAATACCAATTTTAGTGCCCTAAGTGGAGGTCTCAAAGAGGCGCTTCAAAGAAGAGGTAATGTCCGTTACCGATTCTTTCAACTTTATTTCTTCTTCTACTTATTCTTCTTTAGTTGTTTCATTATGAAGTAATAACATCAGTATCACTCATATACTGATATGTTATTATAAGTATGAAAAAACCCTATTTCACCATATATCCGTCCTACGGAAAATGAAATCACCGTGCGTGCGTACGTACGGAATACCCTCTCCACGCCGTGGTGTAATCTATTTTCCACCACCACCTTACTGGGATGTGTATAATGGTGTAAATAATGACTATATATAATTATTTTAAAGTGATATTCATTATTAAATAGTATACATACACTCCAATACAATTCCAATGGAATGATATCATCGCCCGTGCGTACGTATGGATTACCGTCTCCACGACGCGATGAGATTCATTTTCCATGTTAAAAATTCAAGAATGATTATAAAGTATATATAATAAGTAATAATGAAATATATGACATAATAATTCTGTTGTATTTATGTACATATATATGTTTGTTATATACTTAATTCCATTCAATTCAATAAGGAAATGAAAACAACGTTCATGCGTACGTATGACCTACCGTCTCCATGAACGGTGTATTTATTTCCATTTATCGATGCATTATATATATGTATATTCTGAATATATATTATATAAAAATCATGTTTTACATTCGGGATGTAATTAATCATGATCTAAGTAATCATATGAATAATTACAAGTTAAAACATGAACGACAAATGAAACGATTTTACCCAAAACGCTACTTTAACATTAATTTACAAAAGAACGGGTAATATAAAGTCATAAGTGAACAATATATGATACAATAACAATGAATATGATTCTTTAATAATTCAATAGCATTATTTAAATCATTATACATGAGGTTTGGATACGTACGAAGCATATCAGACCTAAGGTAAGGGAAAATTATGCAAATCTCATTTTTATCCGAGATTGCTTATTCATAAGTATTTACTTGGGTAATTGCTATCATCAATGTCCATGTTTTATAAAAGTGTATTCATGTATGTTTAAATTCATTTTTACCAATTAGAATTTTACCCCATGGTATGGAATGAATCTTTCTTTTATTTACTCTACAAGGTACTTTTTTGATTTTTCTGGCAAAAGTACAAAAAGAATGTTTTTTAACATATACGGCATGAAAGGATTTTTACGGTTTTATAAATCCTTATTTTCATGATGCTTCCTCCAAATGATTTCATGATTATTTTCAACAAAATATCCTTCTTTTAAAATTTCATGATGTTTTTTGAAGAGAAATTGATTTTGAAGAAGAAAGAATATTTTCCTCAAGAATTCATTTCAAGTGATTTATCAAAACCATTTTTCATCTAAGATGACATTATTTCATATGTTTCATGTATAATGTCTCTATGATTTACATGGTTTCAATTTTCTTATTTTTAAATGATATCCATTTCTTTTGTATGGATTATTTTATGATGGGATGATGTTTATGAAACCCATTTTATTTATTGGGTTATTATGAATGATGTATGTTTATTTTGTGGAACAAGTAAGAATGATTTAATTATGAGATTTGTGGGACCTATATCTACCTATAATGCATTGGTTAAAGATTTAAATCTCATTAGATAGACATGGCTGGAACAGCAGGTTAAACCGGTTCATTAATACAATGCTGGAACGAGGAGTGAACTCGATTAATAAAAGGACTTTGTCCACTAAGATTGTCTTGGCAGCAATGCCTTGGCTACTATGGAAATCATATCATGTGCTTAATGTTTTTCCAAAATTAAAAGTTTTATTTACAAACTATTTTATCATAATTTGTGTTCTATTTTGATTTATTCCTTATGTACTTCCATGTTTTATGTCATTGCACAAGATTTATATGTTTAAACGTTATGTACATGTTTTTATGTTCAAATGTATATGGTTTGTTTTATTTTCTCCATGCTTACCCTTACTGAGAATTTGAGCCCACCATTTTTATGTTTTCTTTTCCCCAGGATATAAATAAATGTTTTAGGTACGAAAAAAAGGGGAAGATCTTTATGGGAGATGTTTAAGATCTTTCACCACGATTAGAAGATTACGTTCTGAGTTTCCAAAGACACCAAACTATTACGGTCCTTGTGTGTCTGTTTTTGTTATGTACTAAGTATTCTGGAAAAGTAATGTAATGTACATGTACGTCAGGCTTCGGGTCTCTACACTGGTTTCATTCATGGGTTGATCCTATTATCCCCAATCCCATTAACCAAGGGACCAAGTATTCCTTTTTTGGGCTTTCACATTCTGGGTTGCTCATTTAATCTCTATATTTGATCCATATATATAGATACATAATGTTGATGATTATTTAGGTTTTTCTTTGAGTGTCCATGTGAAACTAACCATCAATAATAATTTCCACCCCATTACCAATGCTTTGTATTATACTATTAGAGCTTGTTCTACCCTGGTTTTGATATGTGGTCCCATACATTATTTTATTGATTTGATATATGTGATATTATTTTAAACTATTTTACCTATATTATTGGAAATTGTTGGAAAAAGGTAAATTATGTACCATGATTTTAATATATAAACTATTAATAAATTTATCATTAATTATTTATTTTAAATATGGGTGTGATAGAATTATATACAACATTCATTTTATGGAACACAAAGGTGGTATCATACTAATCCAATTTATCTCACATCCTATACACCCCGTTGTTGATGGGTGGTCCTTTCTGTGACTATCGATATAGGAAATGTAAAGAAACTATAGTGTGGTGAAATTTTTTCTATTAGGTTAATTTATGTATCCAATGATGATATGGTCAGGGATTCCCAGACTATAAAATGGAGTTCCCTTTTTAGCTTCTATTTTTCCATTGTTGTTGAACTTTTTTTATGAAGATTATTTAGCTAAATTTGTGATTAAGTTTTTCCTAATGGATCATACATATATTTCATATTAAATTTTTAATAGTATATTCCTATATTGTATATATATATATATATATCATTTTATCTTTTTTGGGTTGTAAAATATTTTTTACACTTTTTGTTGTTGATACCAAGGAATTAGTTAGCAGTCCATGGGGATTGAGAACGCCCTTCGGGTATGTGATGACTCGGTTCGGGTACCTATTAAAGTGGGAATCTTGGTCGAGTTCATTGTATGTTGATATCTGATGATTTATTCCTTAATTATTTCTTGTCTTGGGATTTTTAGTATAGGAGAGAATTTATTTTTTGGGGCGTGATAGGTAGGTCGTAGTAAGTTCCTAGATGACTCTTCACATGATAATACTAAGGTTACCACGAAATCATGGGATGTGTGTATCCTATTTTGAGATCATGATCTTAAGATCATTTTTTCTTATGGTGCAATAAATTCAACAATGATTAATTGGTTTTTTTATAATTTCTTATATCTTAGTGTGTAGTGGTATGTATCTGATTCTTCACCCACAAGTTCCTCATGAGGGTGTAGTGTATGATCCTCAAGGGACTCTACCTATATATTATAATCATATATATGCTATCATTTGGGTAGTTTGGGAGCTTGACCTAAATATAACACAAGTATATAATCTATTTTCTGAGGTGGATCCATGTAACATGCTATTTTTTGTGATTTTTGATTCTAAATATTGATATATTTATATAACTTCTTTTATACATAGAAATAAGTATCTTCCATAATTTTCATGATACGTGACACTAATATTCAGAAAACCACAAAATAGTATTATTATAAATATGAATTTTCTAAAATTTCAATAAAATTTAAAATACTGAATAATAATAACTACATTATGAAATATATATAAAAATATACTACTAAATATAAATTTATTTACAAAATCTTAGTGAGTAATCCATCAATTTCTCGTAAAGTAATTATATTCATAAAAAAGATGTTCTCTCTAAAAATGATTTTCATTTCTTTTTATGATTAAATATAAAAAAACTTATTTAGATTTTATAAAATTAAATTTATAAAATATAATTTTTTTTTCTAATAATCATATCAAAAATAACATATTGTGATATTTTTGTATGTTTCATAAAATATTTACATTTCAACAAATAGTGAAAAATACAATTTTTTATAAACTACAATTTCATTTAAATAAATTATATTATTTAAATATCCAATTAAGATTTAATTTGAGATAATTATTATTTGGTAATAATTAATAAATAATTTTTTTAATCACTTATAATTCATTTTAAAAATGATTATTTTGGGGGTTAAAAACGGGGTTTTCATAAAACAGTTTTATAGTGCATAATATTTCTCAATTTAATTTAATTTAAATAATAAATAATTTGGTTTGTATAAAATGAAATTTATATGTTTTATATATTAATATATTTTAATAAATAATTATAAAATGATAATTATTAGACAGAGATTTGAAATAAAATCATAATGTGCCTAAAAAATACATTTCTCAAAAACCCACTTTTTCATCATTTCTATGGTGGTTTTTTTAGATTTAAAATTTTCCAAATTTAGTAAAATTATATGGATACATTTACTTTATTATTTTAAATTAATATGAAAAAATTATATTTTGGTGGTATTTTTATAACTGTCAGAAAAGATTAAATTTTTTGTGAATAGTAAAATATACAGAATTTAAATTAAAATCATCCTTTTCTTCTAAATTATTTATAACGTTATGTTATACATATAATTTTTTTAAAAGTTTAATTCCTAAATTATATATATATATAATCACATTATGTTTTTGTAATTATTTTCATATTTAAAATATATATATAAACTTGGTAGAATTTTACCATTTTCTCATTGAAAATCTTATTTCACTTTGAATCTATAGCATTAATTTTAAATTTATTTATTTTCAATTATATGAATTGAAGTTTAAAAATTTAATTAAATATTTTTAATATGAATAATTTATTTTATCAAATAATTTCAACATAATTAAAAAATAATAAAAATAGTAAAAATTATTTACCACAATTATTGTAAAATTCGGTTTATCGAGGGGTAAAACTAAAAAGTGTAGGGTTCAAAATAACCCAAGTATATTGAAAAAACAATTGAATGGAAATTTTTATACCTTATTTCTTTATGTATTGATAATTTTACAATATTATTTTATTGTGACATGAATTAAATGTGTGTGTATTTCTTTCTTTAAAAAATTACAAGTGTGCCCCTCATCATAGGTAAAAAATGACGCCACTCCACCTCTCTACTTCATACAATAAAAATAAATTTTTTTATATAATAGATTCCTAAATTACATCCCAAATTATCTTATAATATACTAATAATTTTATTTTTTACAACACTATATTAAAGGAAGGATTTTGGTGAAAATATAAGGAGGATACCGAAAGTAAAGATATTGTTCATCCAAAAGTGTTGTTATATTTTTTTTTCTCCCTTACCCTCATTATATGATTATCATAACATGATGATTTAAAATCCATATAATAATTAATATAATATTTTGTTTTAATGTTAATGGAATGGCCTACAACTATCCCCACTTCCATCAAATGGGATACAAAATAATTATTTGTTTGTACGTTGAACTACCGCCTCACAAATCTATGTCATTAATTTTTTCATTACCACATCTCAATGCTATAATAAATGACGGATTTCATAATATATGATATTATTATTTTATTATAGTTTTTAATTTATTATATCTAACATACCTAAAAACTATCATTATTTGGAATATGATAATCTTGCACATGTGTATGGAAGACTAACGCCTTGCGAAGTGATGTGATTCCTTCATGATATAAATGGAGCGTAATGAGGATGTATTTAATGAATTTTTTTAATATATATGAAAATAAAAATTATTCTAGAATGATAATATATTTTTTTCCTTTATTTCCTTCAATCCAAGAAGAAAATGGAAACAGCTTTCATGATTACGTATAGTCTACCATCTCCATGAACGATGAACTTTATTTTCTACCACTTAATTCTATTGATTAATAAAAATAGATGTAAAATGAATATATATTATATTTATGTGATGTTTAATGTCCAAGATATATATAATCTATAATATTTTTAGGATGAATAAATAAAATAAATCAAAACATGTATGGACAACTGTGCGGTTATTACCCAAAATATTATATTAAATTGGATTTATTAATCCAAGGGTAATAAAAGGTAATAATAAAATCATATATGGTAATATATATATATATATAATATGTAGAATAATGATAAATTCATTATACTTATTGTATTAATGTATACTATGGATGTGAAAACTTATGGTAAATGATTTTCATCTCACTTTTTTACTTCTATGAGACACATGCCCTATTCACCACCAACATATTTCATATAGTGTATATTCATCCCATTAATTTATTTTATGAATATTATGGTCATAGTTATATGTATTTATATATCAATTTTACTCTCTTTATTTCATGAGGTTTACAATTCACATATCGCAAAACCGGTAAGGTATATTTTCCTAAATTTTCCATCTTTGTGGTGTTCATTATATTATAGTCCTATTTTTTTAAAAAAGGTGTATATTCAACTCATTTGACATGAAAAGTCTTGAATTTTTTTATCCTCATGATATTTTATGTTCCATTTTATTTTACTCCTTAACTGTTCTTGTGATTCAATGTTTTGAAAGTGGTATTGATTTTAAGTTACAATCCCATCATTTATCAGAATTATTTTATATTGTATTTTCGTTGATAAAATCAAATGATAGACCACTGAAGAAACACACAATATTTTTATCATATATAAATCCATTACAATTTCTTGTAATATTAATTTTATTATCTCCTTTGTAATTAAAATAAATATCATTGTTTTTTATAAAACAATCTGACATTTTTCATTCTTCGATTGGAAATTTGTTTTCATCCATATCTATGTTTTATAATGATGTATTCTTAATTATTTCAATGTTATATTGTGATTTTTAATTTATATTATTTACTCATCATTTTTTTTAAAAAGTTTTTAATGGAATCATCATTTTTTTCCAAACAATTCCTATTTTGATTTTACCAAAAATTAAAAAATAATATTTAATTTTTGACATGCATGGATTGAAAAGAAAGTACCACTAATAGACACTCAATGATTTAAATTTTAACTTATAGTTTTTAAATTCTATTTTAAATGAAAATTTTCTCCATAATATTTATGATATTTTCATATATTAAATACCACATTTGGAAATGAAATGGATTTTGAAATTCTTTAATATTTTATAATGTTTTTTAATGTGGAAAGGATATTTTCCTCAATAAAATGATTAAATTATTTTTAATTCATCCTATAAATGTTTTCTAATATTGTTTTTATGAAAATTGATTCTTAAATATAATATGATTTTTTATTTATAAATATTTTTCAAAGTAAATGTTATTCTCATCGTGATAAATTCCAATTGATTATTCATTAATAACCTTTATCCATCTAATATTAAATAATTTGAGGTTAATTATTATGTACTAGAGATATAATATATAGAGGTAATTTTAAAAAATTATCTATATGATTTATTTTTATGGTGTCATGATGTTTATATAACTTGTTTTTTTTATATGTTAAACCATGATATAATTATTATGAAACTTCCTTTTTTTTAATGCTTTATTCCATTATAAAATGATGAAATATTTATTAAACCTATCTCTTTTCTGAACATTATTATATGATGAAATGTTTTTGAATCCCATTTCATTTCATGTGTTGTGATTAGATGATTTTTTATGGTCTTGTGGAAAACATGTATATTATTTTTACTATGTGATTGGTGGGACTTATATCTCCCTCTATTGCATTGGTCATTTTTTAATATCTATTGAGATAGACGGTACATGAAGGTGGGGTGAAAAATGGCTTACTAAGGGAATATTTCCTCTATGATGGTCTTCGGAGTGATCATTGGATATGATGATGTTTAGGGTATTTAACCCATTCAACTATCATAACATTGGCAATGAAACGTGAATACCATGGAAATGAATTTATTTGAGTATTTTTTACAAAGCTTTATTTATTATGTTAATGTGGTTCTCTCATGGATATTATTCCTTGAATCTCAAAAAATTATTATCATATAAACTGCCAATATTTATTCCATGAATCTTTTAATGATATTTTTATGACATTTATGGGATTCTAATGATATAGTTATGTTCTTATAAAACTTTGTTCATATAAGGATTATTTATTTCCATTTTTACCCTTTCTATGCATTTTAGCTCACCCATTCTTATTTATCTTTTCCCCAGATTATGAATAATTTTATAAGTAGGGAATTTATTTCATAATTACTATTGGTGAATGTGTTTTTTGGAGACATTTAATATCATTCATAATAATATAAAATATTATTTTACATGTTTACAAATGCACTATACAATTATGCTATTTAGGTGTGTGTTTTTGTAATATATTGAATATTTATCTAAAAAGATGTAATATTAATTTATGAATCATGTATTTTTCTATAATTAGTTTCTAATGAATGTTTTACATAAACAATATAACTAGGATATTAAAACAATAGTGAGATCCCTATGGATATTTCAAAGAATATGTATAGGGATGTTTCTATGAATAAGTATAAGAATGAGTCAAACTGTAGAATAATGTAATGGAATTTATGTAAATAATAAAGAGAGTGATTTACAATAAATTACTTCCACGTATGTATTCTAAATTTTTATTTTCTTTTAGAATATAAGTACCTAATGGTTCTAAATTATAAAAAATGTTCATTGAGCTAAACATGATCTTCACCTACTATGTAACAGTAAACCTTATAATAAAACATGTTCGACACTCCTTGGGAATATTCATTAAAAATTCCAAAACACTTTATGAACCTTCACAGTGGATTGAAGAAGATGACAACTGTGATAGGCCAAGTATAAACCTATTGTGCAATATATTTAAAATAAATTCTCCTGATTTAAACATTCTATAATTTATTTTTCATTATTTTTTGTTTTCCAATATTATTAGTGATACTCGCACTATAATTTTTTTCAATGGGGAAAAAGATTTATATCAAACCTAGACTGATTTTAACTTGAAATTACATAATTATTTATAAATATTCAATAGATTCCACAAACACATCAATGATGAACATAATATCTTGGTTCCTTTGGAAACATGTAAACATAATAAACTATTATATAGGACAACTATATCATCTCCCATTATGATATTTATAACTGGAACCCCTCTTTGAAATATCATACATAATAAATTTATTTATAACCTGGGGGAGGATAACACAAGAATGGTTGAGCTCATATTCATGGTAAGGGTAAACGCGGGAGATACATAAGCCTAACCCGATCATAAGGGTATATGAAAATGATCATAATATTTTAATATCAAACCCTATATATTAAGGATCATAATATTGAATCAAGTAATTATCATTGTAATTTCACAAGACATATATCATAATGAAATCAATGAACATAGGCATCGATAAAATGACATTAGAAAAATTCTTGGAATTTTTGGGACACAAAAAATTAAAGAAAATAATTACATTATTATCCAAGTATCATTACCATGGACATCATAGTGGAATGGGTTCACTCATAAAACCATCATCATTATCGAGATTCACTCCAATGATAGATGATAATGATCAATACTAATCCAAGCTCGACTCTCATTTTATTCATGTCTATCTCATGATACATAAATTGATACCCAAATCATTAGAGGGAGATGTTGGTCCCATACATCTCATTATTAAAACCTTATTTAGGTATTCCATATGTTCATGTAATATTCATCAGGTAATAACCCATGAAATGAAAATAGTTTTATAAACATTCTACCTTATCATAGCTTCTGGTAAATACACATGTATCATAATCATTTCAACATTTCATCAAAGCATAATTTAGTAAAAAATAAGATGATTTCATAGTAACTTCATCATTGTATAACCCATTCAAGAGGATTTGGTTTAATAATCATTATTCCATTATAATCATAAACCATTAAGAGAAATAATAAAAAATTTATCCTTGAATAATTACCATATTAAATTATAGGTAACATCAGCATATTTCATCGTATATGAAAAATAATTTTGAATGGTCATTTAAATCATTTCTTAAAGAAAATATCCTTTTATCTTTGGAAAAATCTATTTTGGAAATTAGTTTTTTTATAAAAATTATTCAATTTTTAGATAAAATTCAAATATTATAAGGTAAATATATAATAAAATAATGGTAATTAAATATGGGTGTGTTGGGCATATCCTACATGATAAAACAAATATTCTATTCAAATTTTCAGAAAAATGCCTATTGACTTTTTTTGGAAAATGGCATTAAAATTACTTTCAAAAATTTTCAAAACCTCATATATGTATAAGATAAAAAATTTAAATATCATAGAGTGATAATAAAACAATTTTGAAACTATTTCACGAAAACATAATTTTGGAATAAAATTGAACCCCAACTGAATGGATAAATAAACCAGATTTTCATTAAATAATTATTTCATTATTTAAGGTTCAAAATAGTGGAAAATGGTACGGTTACATGAAAATCTCATGATTAACCTTGGGGAAAGAAAATTCATTAATTTCCTGAGATATGGATATTAATATGATATCATCGAAAAAAATAATAAGCAATCATGAAAATTGATGAGATTTTAACATAAAATCATTACAACTTTGGAATTATTGAATTTAAATCCCAAAGAAATAATAAAATAAAATTGAACTAAAAGTATAATTAGGATAAATAAATTAATGATATTACAGTTAAATGTGACTGTATATATACTTCATGAAAAAAATATAGGTGTATGACATATCTTACATCTCAACGAAAGAAAATTGAGTCAAAAATATATTACCAATTTAGTAATATTTTAATTTATAATGAAAAATAAGGAATAAAAATAAATGAAAAATTAGATATCATGAAACAAAATTGAATTATGATATAATATTTCAATAGTTCAGTATATAAAAAACAAAAAAGAAAATATTTTTGCTTTTTTATATGTCTCGGAAAAATAATAGTGAAACTTGGAATATCTTTAAAAATGCCTTTACATCTGTCGTATACATTCTAAACATATATATAATAAATATAGGTTGATTATAAATATATTTCAGAACCATATTTATATATATCATATAGTATATTAATTTTTTATGACCTTTTATTTCACTTTTGTTAACAATTTGATGTTAAAGGAATATTTCACGTAATAGGCGCTTTATTTTCCGTGTAAGTTTGAAAATTTTATTTATTTCCTATTTCAATGATAATTGTTTCATAATATATAGAATGTTTTACATAATATAAATATAAAATATATTCATTATATATATATATATATATATCTATTTATTTATATTCTTCTATAATACTTAGATATTGAAAATGAAAGGCATCATTCATAGAGACGCTTGGTCATTCCAAATCATGAATGATGTTTCCATTTTGTTGTTAGATTACAATAGTGAGAATTATATTATATGAATTATTAGTAAATAATAATTTCAATTTCATATACATCACATTTTTTTATTAAACCCATCATTTATACATTCCATGTAAATCATGAACAAATCACATTGCTTCACAATGCAGTAGTCCTCCACACACACGAGTGACATTATTGTATTCCTAAAAAATGAATTGTATGAATATACGTGTTATATAATAAAACCATAAAAATAATAAAGTAATAAATATCATATATAACTAATAAATACATCATTAAATCTATCATGTAGAGGTGTTAATGGAAAAATCAACGACATTGGTTAGCGAGGTGGTAGTACACATTATACACAAATGATGATTTTGTAACCCATTTGATTGATGTGTAGATTGTTGTAGGTCATTACCATAACATAAAAAACCTAATTATATGTTCGAAATTATTTTTATTATATATTCATGGTTTTAAAATAATTTAATGACATGGAGGAAAAATAAAAAAAACACTTGTTGATGAACATTACCTCTTTTTCATGTATCCTCCATAGAATTATACAAAAATACTACAAAGGATGGATTTCATTCCAAAATAATGAGTATAGATTTAGGTAAGGGATGTTTTATGCTGGTATTTTTAGTGAGGAAGGAACCAAAAATTATTTTATGGTTTGATGAAGAAAGTAGAGTGGGTGGCCATTCATAATAGTGGGAGAGGGAAATCTTGGAATTTTTTAGAATAATTTGGTTATCCCATGTTTTTCATTTCTAAAATATTAAAAAATGGTCTATTGTAGATTCATATAGGTATTATGGTTGAAATGTTTCAATTAATTATTTTTTTGAATTTTTATATGTAAATTTTACCATTATATTTTTAGTTTAACACTAAAAAATTCATTTTTACATTAACCGTGGTAATTAAAATTTACAAAACTAACTAATAAATTTTTTATTGAAAATTAATTTAAACTAATGATATAATTGAATTAATTATAATTAAAAATACTGATTTTTTTCCTAATTTTCATTCATATAAGTGAATGAATTTATCATAAAATTAATATCAGAAACACAATAAGAATGCATGTTTCAAAATTGATAAATAAAAAAATTGAAAAAGTTTTTATATATAAATTCAGTATTACATTGATTAGAATGACCAAAATAGGATTATTTTATGTTTAATATACCAAATAAAACATTAAAATAATTGTATAATAAAATTTTACATAATAAATATATTAAATGAAAAAAGGTTTCAATTAAAAATCAATTCATTTCAATATTCATCAGAAAAGGAATATTTTCAAAACAATACCCAAAATTCACCCTAAGATAATACTGACATGATTATTTTAAAAATGATTTTTTTTTCATATTGACATTCTAAAATTGTGGGAAAATAATTTTATTATTTTTCAACAAAAAGATAAAAATCAATTTTAGAGAAAATGTTATTTGTGATGGATATATTGACTTTTCCAAAAATTATGTATTCTTTATTTATACTTTTTATTTATATAAAATCGTTATACATACATTAGAAAATTATTTTTTAACAACTCATATTAATAGGTTTAGAAACTTGTTTATAATGTTAATAATTTAATAATATTAATAATATATCGTGGTTTTTTCAAAATGTAGTTTCGTGTGTAACGTAAGATAACCCATCATGTTGTTATGTTAATGATTAACATGGTGTTTCATGTACGACAAGAATAAAATGGTGTTATTTATAGTTGAATATAAAAAAAATTAACATAATAAAAAAATAAATTCGTATAAACATCCTGGGATACATTCAACCCCATTAGAAAATAATTTTTCCCTTAATGTTCTTCAAAATCATACAAATAAATCAGGATACTTATGCCTCATTGAATCATCATGTTCCAACCTAGATTCCTCAAAATGTAGGTTTCAACAGATAACATTGAATTAGAGAGTGTTCATTGTCGTAGAACATTCTCCGTATGATCAGAAATCTCCACCAATTATTCGTTATAAGAAGTATCATTCTCAAGTGGTGTAAATTATGAGATTAGTATATGTGAAGGGAATGGTATGTACATAAAATTAAGAAATAAATATAATAGATCATGGAAATGTGTGTGTTTTTTATGGGAGAGTCAATCCAAAGGATATTGTCATGATGTGATCAATTATTTCAAATGGACTAATGTACCTATAGAACAATTTCCCATTATTTCTATCTATTATATCCTTTTTCCATTGTGTAAATCATAGAAATAAAATGTATCTAAAATAAAATTCTAGATAATGTTGATGGATATCAGTAAATCCCTCCTACAAACTCTGAGAAACTATGACATGTTTTTGAAAGACTACGACATTCTCTAATAATTCATCAGTTTTCACAATCCCAATAACATTCATTCTGAAATTCATTCCATCACATTACAGATTTAAATTAATTTCCATTTATGTATTCATAAGGAGCTATTAGAATTCATGAGTGAATTCTCTTATTGATTAAGAATTCAAATAGACGAATTTGTTTATCCAAACCACCTTTGAAATCAATGAATAGAATCTAAAGGTGTCCACAAAATTTTGAATTAATGTTTCAGACTAACCAGCTATTTGAGAATGATAAAAAGTTATGAAACTAAACTCCATAACAAGATCTTTCTAATTACTTCCCTAAAACATCATGGTAAATATAAAATCCAAATTAAATATAATGGGATGTGGAACTCCATGAAACCATACAACTTCTATAATATATATTATAGAAATATTATCTATATATAAGTTGTATTTAATGGTGATGATGTGTTATGAATTAATAAGGTGATCTGCTATGATCCATATAAAATTATGACCTTAATATGTTTTGTGGAGTACATAAACAAAATACTTGGTGATTATTTCCAAATTTCTTTTTGGTATGTGTAATGGATGTAACAATTCCTTGGACTTTTTTTCATTCATCCTTATCATACTGACATACCAAGCACCAAGATAAAAAATCTATGATATCTCACTTCATGCCATACCATTATAAGTATTCGTTCAAATATATATACAACTTTATACATTTAGGATAAATATATAATGAATCACTATAATGTTCCCCAAACAACTCCTTCCAATATAGTATAGAAGGAACCGAAACATTGTTCATGAACCTTATCAATCCATCATGGTCAAGGATAGACTCAAAAATATCAATGGAAATATTTTGGAGATAGACATATTAATATTTACTGGGATTAATAGTTAAAAATTTAGTTTTGAACATTATTATTTTCCCCAATCATCTATATTTGCAGTCTTATCTTTTAAAAATCCCAAAATTTTAGTTATTTTTTATTCTCCTCATGGAAAATCTTGCATGATCCTTTCAAATAAAATCATTATCCACGTTTTTTAGTTTCTCGTGGTGCAAATGTATTTAGTAGTAATGTTATTTAATCACTTATAACCATCTTATTTGGAACATGTTCAATTTTGTTTAGTGAATATAAACATTAAACATTTCTTAATAGTATATATATGATACTTTTCATAATTATGGTATTACCTCCATAATTTTAGTATAAAATGGACACACCATACTAAATAACAGAATATTGTTAATTATTTTCTCAAATCATCAAATATTTTGAGGGGACATATATACCCATGAAATTATTTGTAAGAAAATATATTAACTCAATCATGGATAAATCACTACATCTTAAAGACACTTATCCATAATTGGGTAATGTAATCCTATGTGAATAGATAATATTATCTTTACTTACTTGAAATTTTCTTTGCATTCATCAATCTTGATTAACATTGAATCTTTTAGAGTTAGTGTGGTAAGAGTACTAGACAGTCATGAGAATATCTCCGCAAGAATTCAATAATATATATCTAAACAATAAAAACTATGGATCTTAGATACCAAGGTCAGTTTGGGGATATTTTAATAATCAATAATAATTGATCAATCTAATGATAAAAGATCTATTGAGGTTGTACTATAGTAATAATAAACCATATACAAGAATATTTCAAAAAACAATTGACGTTTTCATATAGTATATTCTTCCAAATTGTCATTAGTACAATTATGAAGTGCCCTTAATCATCTTTTATGATATTTAGATATATAATAATATCATCTATTAAAACTACAACAAATTGATCAAGTAAATATCTAAATATACGACTCAATAAATCCATAATGATAAAAGGGTTATTAATCAAATTGAATCAGATTAGTATATATTCATCATTTCCATACCTTGTACAGAATGTTTTCTGGGGTATATACTTTTTTTGGTTCCTCAATTGCCTATTTCCATATTATAGTTCAATCATGGAAATATATTGAGATCCAAGAATATGATGAAACATATTTATAATATAGGCAAGTTGATACTTTTGGGTATTTATAATCTATTTCATTTCCTGTTAATCAATGTAGAGTTTCATTGAAGAATATCTATCTTTAACAAAAAAAGAATAGGTGCAGTGCAAGGAGACAAACATGGATAAATGAATACCCTATCAAGTATTTCCATTCAATTTCTTATTTAATTACTACAACTTAATCAGGTCCATCATATAGGGATTTTAGAAAAATAATTCATCCATCTATGAGTTATATTGATAATGAAGCATCATATTTCGGTGGATGTGTGGGAAACTATTCTAGATTGATATTAACAAATTCCGCCACATTATTAATTCCATCTATGTCGAGTTTCTCCCAAATACATTGGCATGAAAAATCATTTAACAGTAATTATAACACATAAAATGCATGTAATATCCATTTTATTTTCATTATTATATTCATTTATTTTTAATATCATCTATTCGTTTCAATTATAAAATTTGAATTCACTTATTCATTAATTGATGTTGGATTTATGTAGAGAAATTCAATCCATGCCTATGAAAACATAATATTACCCCAAATTAATGTTGAAAAATTTTACAGGAAGCACATTCCCCCAAAATTTTACTTAATAGGGGATATACACATGAGATGAGAACAATGTACCTTTATGTTTTTTCACTAATAATTAAAAAAATAATCATTTGGGTGGAATCGTGATACCCTTAAATAATTCTTAATATATATATATATATATATCACTAGTTCCACAGTCAATTACTACATTAATAGTTCTATATTTGTTGATAATAATACAATTCACTATGTTTTTATCGCACCAATTATTAAAAATAGTTATCAAACCAGATTCTATGTTGTACTTTGGATTAAGTGTTTTCAAACGTCGATCATCGCCATTCGCCTTCAGATCTGGGAACTAGTTAGAATGAATCCCAAGCATCATGAATTTGAATCACTTTAGTGTGGTTGGTGAATTAATTATATCTTTATCATCATTCACATCATTACCTTACTTATTCCCATCACAGTAATAATAAATTTCCTGATTACCCTCCCTTCCATAATTAAAAAATTTAGTATCCCCCTTAAGATAATATTCTTTATGTTTATTCCGAAAAATTGAGCACAAAGGAAGACTCAAATTATTATATCTATGGTTTTTGGATTTTCATTAAGACTCTATCATCATTTTCTTATCAAAACCATATGTTTGATATGTATGTCCAACCTCTATTTCCATATCGATATGACAGAAAATAATTTCATTATAACATCTGAATTGTATTATGTATAAATCCTTTTGGAAATATGGATTAAACCCACTATAGAGTCAAACAACATCACTTTACGGTTGGATGATAATACCAATAGAATTAATCACATGTCTTATAAATGTTTACTCATAGTTACCAATATATTCATCATAATTTTTAATTTAAATAAGGTACTCCTTCTCCAAAAATATATAAAGTATATGAGGAATTTAATTATTGTAAAAAAATTATCTAACTCATCCCAATCCACAGATTTAATTTCATAATGTTTTCTCATGTTCATAATAAAATTTCTCTATTTATCTCTAAACCTACCAAATGTTTGATATCCAAAATGAATTTTTCATGTTCTAAACACTCGAAAATGAAAAATATTTTATTAGCGGTACAGAACTATTAATAAAAAACAAGAGGATTAGTAGAATTATTAAATGAAGGTGGATTTTTTCTCATAAAAGAATCAATATAATATTCCTCCATATTTATTTACTATATATTTCTATTATTAGTCATATCTTAAGAATTCTATATCAGAATAGAAATATGTATTTTCTTTGAAACATCCATTTTTTAGATTATAATGTGGAAGATAATTTCATTTTCCATAACATTTAGCATTAACATGGTTCCTTCTGGCTCCATCCATTGTCTAAAACCAAAAAGAATAGTATAAAAAAATAATCAAAAGGGCAATGGAATAATCACGAAAATTTAATTATAGAATTTATAAAAAATCAAACCATATTATTCAACCATTGACACCTAAAATTTATCATATATTAAAAATAATAATAATCTATTTATGTAATTCATGTTCAATTGTAATGGTTTTTTTAATTTCCAATGTGTATCCACGATGAGTGTCAAACCAGGTCTACAACAAGGCCCATTTTTTGCAACAACTGATTATCAAGTATTGATTAATGTTAAATTTTTTAATTTATTTCCCCTAATATTTTATGTGATAGATAAAAATCAGATTTACTATCTAGAAAGTGACATAATAACATGGAAATCACTCACTCTATCCTTTACCAAATTTTATAGACATTTTCTTATACATTGAATCATCCATAGACCTATCCTTAGACATATCATTAGGGATCTCACTAATGTTTTCTTACCCTAGAGTAAGAAGGTTAACTAAAAATGATGTATGATGCCAATTATAGTTAGAATGTATTATCATACATAAATATAAAATCATATATGAAGAGTATTCAATACATTACACAATCACATACCTAAAGACCATAATAATCCAGTTCCTTTTGAAACAAGGAAATATAGTCCACGGATATATAGGTAAAAGTTGACATATCTTACAATGATCTTAATAAGTATAACCCTTCATTAACATATCACACATCATGAATTTCTTCATAACCTAAGGAAATGAAACATATGTGTGGGTGACCTCATTTGCCGAATAAGGGTAAAAAAGGGGATAAATAAGTATAACATGATCATAATGGTCTAAATAATGAGTATACTAATTGGAAATTCTACCTTGAATATCAATGATCGTAATCCTAAATCATGGAATAATGATCTAAAATTTCATAAGCCATTAATCATAATGAAATAAAAGAATATGATCGACGAGTGAATAAAATTGGCAATAAACATGGAATTTTTGGCAAACACATAATCATAGGAAATCATTTATATATTATCAATGTATTAAATAAATTTTTTTCATAATCGAATAGGGTCACTCCCCAAACCATAATTGTAAGCAAGGTTTATTCAGAAAACCATCATAGTAAAAAAATACCCTTACTAAACCGTGTTCACATCCCATTATTTTCTTGAATATCTCATGATATATAGATCCTTTACGAGTGCATTGGAGGTAGATATTGGTCTCACTAATGTTATAATAAAAACCATAATTTTGTGTGTTAAAATATATTAAATTATTTATCGTATCCTAACACAATTAATTAAATGGGTTTCATATACATTCCATTATATCATACACTATATAAATGGTACATGTTTAATAATCATTTCATTATTTAGTCATTAAATAACCTATAGAAAATGAAATTTGTGTCATTAAAATTTCATCTTTGTACTATACATTGATATGAAAAGGGTTTCCTAAAAATCATTACATCACAAATATAAAACATTAATAGAAATAATATGAATGGAAAACAAGGATTATATCCACAGTAAATCCTAGGTGACATCAATGTATCTCATTATAGATGGAAAATAAATTTTAATGGTCACTTAAATTATTTCAGGAAGAAAATATCCTTTCAACTTTGAAAAAAACATAAAACATAAAAAAACATTTAAAATATTTTTCACTGAAATTTACCACGAAAACATAAAAAATAAGGATCAATGAAAATAATGTTCATTACTATATGTAGCTTCATTCATACCACAAACCCTAAAAAATGAATCGTTTCACATTTTTTAGCAAAATAAAAATAATAATTTCTTGTAAAATGGAATTATGGATCTTATATAAACATTTTTTAAAATGTTAAAACATGGATAAAAATGAAATTTAAATATTACATGAAAAAAATAGAAAGGTATTGATTTTTTTAGAAAACATGGTATTGTAAGAAAATGTATTTGACACCGAATAGAGAAAAAAATAATGTGTTTTATTAAAAAAATCCTCAATTTATTAATTAAAAAAAGTTTGAAATAGTGTCTGTGTGACATGGAAATATCATGAATAACCATATTAGAATAATATTTTCTAGTTTATTAAGATATGGATAATAATAATGTATCATTATAAACATAATAATATATAATCCTGATAAATGATTAAATTATAGCATAAAATCATCAACAAATTAGTGTCTTTGAATCATAAGCCCTGTGAAGGGAAAAATAAAAAAGAATAAATAATATCAAAAGAATAGAAAACTTCATGTCATTAAATTTAAAATGGGATTTATATTGTACTTATTAAATAATATAGATGCATAACATAACTTATATATCAATGAAATAATATTGAGATAAAAACCCCTAACTGCTTTAGTATCATTATAAATGATTATCACCAATAAATAATAAAATAAAATTAGATGTAAAAAATAGTCAATATAGTGGGATATATCATGTCATAGGGGATGTATATAAACCACAATAACTGGTGAATTTTTATTTGTCTTGTGGAAATAAAAGAGAGACTAGATATCCCTTAGCGTAAGTGTTGACTTTAATAGAACACATTTCAATATCCTATATAATAAATATATTTTTATTCTAAATTTATTATAGAAACATATATATATATTTATTAACATATATTATTTTCATTTTACCTTTATTACTCATTTAATTGTAATCATATTTAAATGTTACATTTGGGTTAATAATAAATTTGTTTTGCGGGTATGGGTATACTTATTATTTTTTTGAAATATTGCACTGATCATGATTTCATCATAACATGAAAATTAACCATGATATATACCATATATATTCATTATATATTTATTTATCGTAGTCTATAATAATTTTAGATGGAAAATGAAATGCACCATTCATGGAGATGGTAGGCCTAATGTACGCTTGGAAGTTGTTTTCATTTTACTTTTGTAACGAAGGAATAGAAATTAAATTATATATATTATCAACCAAGAATAATTTTTATTTCATAAATATCAAATATAATTATCAAACGCATTCATAATACATTACAGTGAAATTTTGAACGAATCACATCATTTAAGAAGCTGTTAGTCCACCGTGCACAC
This sequence comes from Viscum album, assembly GCA_963277665.1. NCBI lineage: Eukaryota > Viridiplantae > Streptophyta > Magnoliopsida > Santalales > Viscaceae > Viscum > Viscum album. Next base: position 653,716,080 of record OY728119.1, read on the forward strand.
AAGGGACGTTATGGTGTTCCCATAAAATTGATAAATGGAGGTATATGAGATATAATGTATCCAAAAAAATAATTAAATAACTAATATTATATATAAATTAAATCCTATTATTAAATCATATATTAGGAGGTGGTAATGGAAAAACAAATTACATCAGTTTGCAAGGCTCTAGTCCACAGTACAAACAAACGATGATTTCATAACCCATTTGTTCGAAGTGGTGGTTTTTGAAGTGCCCAGATCAGTGTGAATCACTGAGAGGGGGAGGGGGTGAATCAGTGATCCCTTAAAACTTTTTACTAATTGATTCTTAATCAATTAAACCTCTATGGCTGGTTAAAGCCTCGATCCACTCTTCTTGTATCTCTCAACCTTTCCCGGATAATGCAGTAATGAAAAGGCACAGGACATAAGGATTTACAAGGTTCGGCACCAAAGGCCTACATCCTTGCCATGCTCTCCCAGCATGGATTCTCCATTATAACCTGTTAAAATTACAATGGTCGATACAGAGTCCCACTGTATCTCTCCTGAGTCCCACAGGAGGGTCTTTATACTGCGTCCCACAGTGTTACCAGAGTCCCACTGGCCTGCTCCAGAATCCCACTGAAGACTTCTTCTCCCTGAGTCCCACAGGGTCTTCTCCTGGCTCCTCGAGTCACACGAGTAGCTCTTCTTCACTTTAAGGTCTTCAAGTGTTCTCAGCAGTCTGGGATAAAGACTGCTGGCCTTGCCCTGTACCTCTGATCACTTGAGTTGATCAGGTCTTCTCGTCTTGCTCAGGATTTATCTCCTTCTACTAAGGATGACCTGGCTTCTCTCCAACTACTGAATACTCAGACAACAGATATCTTTAACTTTGGTCTGGTCCAGTCTCACATCAACTTCACTTCATGCACTGAGTGCATGGCAGCTCTTCATCCTCATGCACTGATAGCATGGCCTTCTCAATTCTTCATGAACTTCTGGTCTTGGACAACTCAGATGCACACAGCCTGATCTAGCTTTGTTCACGTGTGCACGTGCATGCATGCATGCATGCACTCCCCTTCTTCTTCTTAGTGTGATAAACACTCAATGAGTGCAATTGCTTTAAGCACACACACTTCTTCCTTCTTCACACTTTGTTCTTTTTGTTTACACACTCACAAGTGTGTTGTACTTTAGTGTGAGGTTCTCCTCTTTCTTCCTTCTTCTAAGTGTATTCACTTCACTTAGTGCACACAGTAGGTTCGGCCTTTTTATTCCTTTGCACACACACCACTAAGGTAAGTCTTTAGCCTTCCTCCTTCACTTTGCACACACTTGAAACTTGGCCTTCACTTCTTCTTGCATACACTTGGCCTCGGCTTACTTCTTCACTATATTAGACACACACAATGGTGTGGTCTCGGCCTCCCACTTCTTGTGCACACACTGCCCGAATGGAAAGCAATCAAGGAGGGCACACAAGGTTTTGCCTTCACTTTGCACACACACAAAATGTGTGGTCTTCACTTGGTGCTTATGCACACACTTGGGTTCTAAGGCCCTCTGGTCTTCCCACTTGGCTACGGCCTTCCTTCTCTTCTCGCACACACACAAGGCTACGGCCTGTTTGTTTTTCTTTTTGCACACATGTAGGCTTAGGTGTTTTCTCCTTTTAGAACACACACACTTGGTGTGTAATTCTCATCACCCGAATCTCCTACTGCCCATATGAAGGCGAGCAAGTGCTTGATGAGCTGTGGCCTTCTCTTCTTCACTATGGACACACAAGAGGAAAAGCCTCGGGTTCTCCTTTCCACTTGGCACACACACACTGCCTCCTTCTGTTTTTGCACACACAGCCAGAACTCCTTGGGTGCAAGGAAGCCGTGCAAGTCTCAGGTGCAACCTGTGCAAGGCACACAAGGGGTGTGGCCTTCCTCTCTTCACAACCGCGCAGGTTCAAGTGTGAAAGGGTGCAACACTTCGGGCGCGCAGGTGTAAGAGCACGAGCGGCCGCGCAAACACCTCCTGCCACGCAAGTTCGCGGGCAGAGAGGGATGCAACCTCGGGCGCGCAAGGATGCGGCCTCGGGTTCTTCCTGTCGCGCAAGGGAGTAGTCGCGCAGGGAACACTTCAAAGCCTCGGGTGGCTTCGGGACAACAGCCGCGCAATGTTTTGCGTGGTGGCTTCTCTCTTCGCGAGGCAGATCTTCTGATTTTCAAGAAAGGATCAGCAAACCATATTCATGCCTCGGGTCTTCTTTTTATAGGCGAGGAAGGCTTCAAATCCTCCGCGTGATTTAACTTCAAAATCCCGAAGTTTTCGGTTCTTTAAAATCTTCAAATCTTGATTTTTATACTCTGTTTCAACGCGGGTTTCCTTTTCTTTTCCTTCGGTTTCCTCCACGTGCATGCGACTTAGAATGCATGCACGGCCTTTGTTTAGGCTCATCCCATGCAAAAACACCAACTTCTTGGCCTCGGTAGCTTCTCTTGCCTCGGCCTCAACCGAAATCCTCCAAACATTGCATGCATGGTCATTTTTAGGCATGGCCATGTTCGGTGTGGAGAGACGAGCTCAATGGAGGTCTTAAATCCTTCAGAGGTGGCCGGGAACTCGAAAACGGGTGGTCGGATGGCCTCTGGTTCAGCGGCGTCGCGGGAGATGCCTCGGCCGAGCTCGAGGTAGAGGATGGTGCGGCAGCCGTCGGATCAGGTGATCGAAAGACATCGGACGGCTGGATCAGATCGCGGCGCGCGGCAGATGAATCATGCGGCGCAGATCAAGCGCGCGATGAGACGGACGGCTCAGATCTGTCCCGGGTGAAAAATGCGCGTCCCACATCGAAACCTTCCGCGGATTTTCCGCGGTTTATCACCCTGCCACTCTCCGCTACTCCACAATTGAACCTCTCCCTCCACGGTGCCGCCCTGCACCGTGTTCTCCCTGCGGGCGTGCTCTGCGCCCACTATTCTCCCTGCGGGCGCGCCACTGGCGCCCACTATGCACCCTTCGGGCGCGCTCCTGCGCCCACGCTGCGCGGGTTTCATCACCGCGTGGCCTCGGGGCTTATACACGGCCCCGGCCTCTCTTGGGCTGGCCCCATGGGATCCCCTTGGGCGTGGTGACTGGTTCCCACATGTGCCTTGGGTTGAACCCTTAAGGCTGGCCCTTGAGGTTGGCATATTTTTTGCTTGAATATACACTAAGTATACAAAGTACTTAAGTGTAAAATGCCAAATGCCCTTTCTCTTCTTCTTCATTTCTTCCCTTCTCTTCTTCATTAGAATTCCTTAAATCTCCTCAACATATACTCATTACTTAGGAGTGAATTCTTGAAGGTTCTTCTTCATCAACCGAACTCTTGAATCAAACATATTCATCAAAGTTCTTTATTGATCCAATCAGAGATCAAGTTGGATCTTCTTCTGATTCACATGCACTAAGAGATAGTGCATGGACTTCTTCAGCTCACTTCATCCACTTAGGACTTGTGGATGGATCTTCTTCAACTCCTCATGCATTGTCACTACAATGCATGGTCTTCAATCATTGTTGTGACTTTGTATCATCAGGATACAAGTTCTATGAACTTAATGATCAGCTCAACAATCGTCAGATTTTACTAGAGAATGTTTCAACCACATCTCCTATGCCACTTAGTGAATCTCCTAAGTGACCTGCATCTTAGTACCATGGCCATTCTCCTTCACCACCAACACCATCACAACCTTTGGCATTCACATCTTGACAATTCTTGACATCCATTCATTCTAAGACAACAACGTGTCTCATTGACAACAAATGCAACACAGTGCACATCAATCTCCCCCTTTGTATTTGTTGTCAATACACTCCTTCAGCACATATGAATGGGTCAATATGTGTGCCAATATTTTCTCCCCCTTATTGTCAATCAAATGCAAAGGTGTGGTGTGGTTCTCTTTCAAAAATCTCTTCCTCCCTTTGAAAAGTATTTTCTTGAAAAACACTGAGAGAGGGATGATGCCACATGTTCTTCTTTAGCAAAGAACCTTTAGTAAATCAACTCTAAGTCTACTTGGGCTAACCCGGTGTAGAAAACAAGAGTGATGTAACCAAGGAACTCAATGCTGTCCAACATTCACAATACATGTGAGATCATGCTTCAGGGGTTTGAAATTTTTCAGATATATCAATGAATTGCTAAATCCTGCACAACTTCACAAAACTCATTAGAAAGTTCAGGTGTAAAGATAAAGCTCCCCCTTTCATCCATTTTCTTAAGATGATATTAATCTCAGAACATCATCTTCTTCAGATTTGCTCCCCCTCAAGGGGTGCACTCCATTCTGTCCAAACCACTCTTCAGATGAGAATGATCATCATCTTCAATTCCCTGCAATGTTAGTACATGTAAATACCAGAAGTATAAGGTAATAAGATGGAACCTCCTTGGTTCATCAATGTGAACAACAAGGTTGAGAAGATTCTCTCAACCGAGATGTCCCATTTTCACCAGTCTTCACACTTGCACATTTGATCTTCATTGATGATTGTGCTGGTGTGGCTCTCAAAACATCTTCATGTGAAATCTTCTTCTTCCCTTTTGCCTTAGAAATTGCCAGAACTTTATCTTCAGCTTTTTGTAGATCTTTGGCAAGTTGCAACTGATTTGGCCATATGACTATTAAATCATTTGGAAGAGTGGCCTCAGTTTTGGAAGTTCCACATGGTTCTTTGGATGCTGCTAAGCTACCTCTCTTAGGCAACTTATTTTTAATCAATCCCTTCTGCTTCTTTTGGATTGATTGTCTGTTTGAGTTCAGTTGGCTTCTATTTATTTCCATGGCTTGTTTGCAAAGATCCATGGTATGACCTTTCTTTCCACAGTAGAAGCATATTTTCTTGGTGGTCCTTCTGGATGCATCACCCTTCTTGGATTTCAATTCCAAGGACTTCTCTTCATTTTTCATAATCTTCTTGGGAGCATCTTCCACTTTCTTCTGCTTGCTTCCCAAGGATTCTCTCTTAGCCAGGTTCAGTGATCTTCTCTTCATTCCAGCTTCGGATACATTCGGAGATTGATATGTATCAACTCTTTGACCACTTTTGCAACCATCCCAGATGTTGTCAAGTAATCCAAATCTGTTAGCAGTAAACAGATGTCTCTGGACCTGTGGATGTTGCTTATTTCCTTCTGGCATGCTCCCCCTTGGCACGGGCTTCCTCTGTGCTTTGGCATTCAGTGGATTGTACCAACAATCCTTTGCACAATGCCCATACTTATTACAACACCAACACTGACCCACAAATCTTGACCTCTTCAGTCCTTCTGATTGTAGTGTACTTTTCTTGACCTGTTGTGCTGTTTCAGGAGAGCTCTGCTTCTTTACTGTCTTCATCCATATTTGTTTGGAATTATTCTTCCATCCTGCACTTTTTGTGGAGACACAATTAGAAGCATTAGTACAAGATGGTATGGATGGTACCTTCTTTCTAGAAGATGTTGCCCTTTCATTTGAGGATGTCTTTCTTATAGAATCATCCTTCTCAAAGCTCACTTGAGTGGCAACATTTCTTCTCCCAGCTGTCTGGGAGGCTTTGGCTTTGGGTGATTGCTGATTTGTCAATATCACCTCTAGTTCTAAGCACTTCATGTTAAGGGAGTTCTTCTCATCCTCAACAGTTCTTAGCCTTCCTTCCCAATTTTCTTTCAGCTGTTCTAACTGGTCTTCATGCACCTTCTTCAATTCTAGCAATGAATTGTCCAGCTCCTTCACCAATTTGACTTTTTCTTCGAGTTGAGCATCTCTGACATTCATTGACACTTTGTGCCTCTTTTCCAGTGCATGGAAAACATCTTTGATCATTATCAAAAATATTTCTTTCTCAGAAGAGCTCCTTTGCAATTCTTCACAGGTATCTTCATATATTTCATTGCAAAGGGAAACAGTTTCATCTTTGGCCTTCACTAGCTTTCTGAGAGTGTTGGTTATGCCAACCCTTTTAGCCAGCTGATCTTCCATTGCATTGGCTTCTTCTTCTAGCTGTAATTTTTCTTCTCGAAGATCATGGATGCATGTAACTATACACTTTTCTACTTCCATGGGAACTGTCTTCTGAAGATATTTGAGTGCACTCTGAAGATCATTCATTGTTTCAACTTCATCACAGCTAGGACAGGATTTCTTCATCGTCTTGGCCTGTTTCTTCTTTCTATTTTTCTGAGTCTTGGCAGATATCTCCATTTAAGGCTGGTCGCTCGTTTCCTCAAATCTGCACTTCATAAAGACTCCCTTGGATCTTTTAGAGGTAACCTCCCTCTGATACCAATTGAAGTGCCCAGATCAGTGTGAATCACTGAGAGGGGGAGGGGGTGAATCAGTGATCCCTTAAAACTTTTTACTAATTGATTCTTAATCAATTAAACCTCTATGGCTGGTTAAAGCCTCGATCCACTCTTCTTGTATCTCTCAACCTTTCCCGGATAATGATGTAATGAAAAGGCACAGGACACAAGGATTTACAAGGTTCGGCACCAATGGCCTACATCCTTGCCATGCTCTCCCAGCATGGATTCTCCATTATAACCTGTTAAAATTACAATGGTCGATACAGATTCCCACTGTATCTCTCCTGAATCCCACAGGAGGGTCTTTATACTGCGTCCCACAGTGTTACCAGAGTCCCACTGGCCTGCTCCAGAATCCCACTGAAGACTTCTTCTCCCTGAGTCCCACAGGGTCTTCTCCTGGCTCCTCGAGTCACACGAGTAGCTCTTCTTCACTTTAAGGTCTTCAAGTGTCCTCAGCAGTCTGGGATAAAGACTGCTGGCCTTGCTCTGTACCTCTGATCACTTGAGTGGATCAGGTCTTCTCGTCTTGCTCAGGATTTATCTCCTTCTACTGAGGATGACCTGGCTTCTCTCCAACTACTGAATAATCAGACAACAGATATCTTTAACTTTGGTTTGGTCCAGTCTCACATCAACTTCACTTCATGCACTGAGTGCATGGCAGCTCTTCATCCTCATGCACTGATAGCATGGCCTTCTCAATTATTCAAGATCTTCTGGTCTTGGACAACTCAGATGCACACAGCCTGATCTAGCTTTGTTCACGTGTGCACGTGCATGCATGCATGCATGCACTCCCCTTCTTCTTCTTAGTGTGATAAACACTCAATGAGTGCAATTGCTTTAAGCACACACACTTCTTTCTTCTTCACACTTTGTTCTTTTTGTTTACACACTCACAAGTGTGTTGTACTTTAGTGTGAGGTTCTCCTCTTTCTTCCTTCTTCTAAGTGTATTCACTTCACTTAGTGCACACAGTAGGTTCGTCCTTTTTATTCCTTTGCACACACACCACTAAGGTAAGTCTTTAGCCTTCCTCCTTCACTTTGCACACACTTGAAACTTGGCCTTCACTTCTTCTTGCATACACTTGGACTCGGCTTACTTCTTCACTATATTAGACACACAAAATGGTGTGGTCTCGGCCTCCCACTTCTTGTGCACACACTGCCCGAATGGAAAGCAATCAAGGAGGGCACACAAGGTTTTTCCTTCACTTTGCACACACACAAAATGTGTGGTCTTCACTTGGTGCTTATGCACACACTTGGGTTCTAAGGCCCTCTTGTCTTCCCACTTGGCTACGGCCTTCCTTCTCTTCTTGCACACACACAAGGCTACGACCTGTTTGTTTTTCTTTTTGCACACATGTAGGCTTAGGTGTTTTCTCCTTTTAGCACACACACACTTGGTGTGTAATTCTCTTCACTCGAATCTCCTACTTCCCATATGAAGGCGAGCAAGTTCTTGATGAGCCGTAGTCTTCTCTTCTTCACTATGCACACACAAGAGGCAAAGCCTCGGGTTCTCCTTTCCACTTGGCACACACACACTGCCTCCTTCTGTTTTTGCACACACAACCCGAACTCCTTGGGTGCAAGGAAGCCGTGCAAGTCTCAGGTGCAACCTGTGCAAGGCACACAAGGGGTGCGGCCTTCCTCTCTTCACAACCGCACAGGTTCAAGTGTGCAAGGGTGCAACACTTCGGGCGCGCAGGTGCAAGAGCACGAGCGGCCGCGCAAACACCTCCTGCCACGTAAGTTCGCGGGCAGAGAGGGATGCAACCTCGGGCGCGCAGGGAACACTTCAAAGCCTCGGGTGGCATCGGGACAACAGCCGCGCAATGTTTTGCGCGGTGGCTTCTCTCTTCGCGAGGCAGAGGCACTCACGTGTCTTCTGATTTTCAAGAAAGGATCATCAAACGATATTCATGCCTCGTGTCTTCTTTTTATAGGCGAGGAAGGCTTCAAATCCTCCGCGTGATTTAACTTCAAAATCCCGAAGTTTTCGGTTCTTTAAAATCTTCAAATCTTGATTTTTATACTCTGTTTCAACGCGGGTTTCCTTTTCTTTTCCTTCGGTTTCCTCCACGTGCATGCGACTTAGAACGCATGCACGGCCTTCGTTTAGGCTCATCCCATGCAAAAACACCAACTTCTTGGCCTCGGTAGTTTCTCTTGCCTCGGCCTCAACCGAAATCCTCCAAACATTGCATGCATGGTCATTTTTAGGCATGGCCATGTTCAGTGTGGAGAGACGAGCTCAATGGAGGTCTTAGATCCTTCAGAGGTGGCCGGGAACTCGAAAATGGGTGGTCGGATGGCCTCTGGTTCAGCGGCGTCGCGGGAGATGCCTCGGCCGAGCTCGAGGTAGAGGATGGTGCGGCAGCCGTCAGATCAGGTGATCGAAAGACATCGGACGGCTGGATCAGATCGCGGCGCGCGGCAGATGAATCGTGCGGCGCAGATCAAGCGCACGATGAGACGGACGGCTCAGATCTGTCCCGGGTGAAAAATGCGCGTCCCACATCGAAACCTTCCGCGGATTTTCCGCGGTTTATCACCCTGCCGCTCTCCGCTACTCCACAATTGAACCTCTCCCTCCACGGTGTCGCCCCGCACTGTGTTCTCCCTGCGGGCGCGCTCTGCGCCCACTATGCTCCCTGCGGGCGCGCCACTGGCGCCCACTATGCACCCTTCGGGCGCGCTCATGCGCCCACGCTGTGCGGGTTTCATCACCGCGTGGCCTCGGGGCTTATACACGGCCCCGACCTCTCTTGGGCTGGCCCGATGGGATCCCCTTGGGCGTGGTGACTGGTTCCCACATGTGCCTTGGGTTGAACCCTTAAGGCTGGCCCTTGAGGTTGGCATATTTTTTGCTTGAATATACACTAAGTATACAAAGTACTTAAGTGTAAAATGCCAAATGCCCTTTCTCTTCTTCTTCATTTCTTCCCTTCTCTTCTTCATTAGAATTCCTCAAATCTCCTCAACATATACTCATTACTTAGGAGTGAATTCTTGAAGGTTCTTCTTCATCAACCGAACTCTTGAATCAAACATATTCATCAAAGTTCTTTATTGATCCAATCAGAGATCAAGTTGGATCTTCTTCTGATTCACATGCACTAAGAGATAGTGCATGGACTTCTTCAGCTCACTTCATCCACTTAGGACTTGTGGATGGATCTTCTTCAACTCCTCATGCATTGTCACTACAATGCATGGTCTTCAATCATTATTGTGACTTTGTATCATCATGATACAAGTTCTATGAACTTAATGATCAGCTCAACAATCGTCAGATTTTACTAGAGAATGTTTCAACCACATCTCCTATGCCACTTAGTGAATCTCCTAAGTGACCTGCATCTTAGTACCATGGCCATTCTCCTTCACCACCAACACCATCACAACCTTTGGCATTCACATCTTGACAATTCTTGACCTCCATTCATTCTAAGACAACAACGTGTCTCATTGATAACAAATGCAACACGGTGCACTTCAGTTTTTTTAGATAATTAAAATAAGATCAAATATTTTAGATACTTAGGATATTATATTTTCATGATTTAATTATTATTTAAGTTGGTGGAGGAATAAATAACACAAAAACACTCATTGATGAATGTTACATCTTCTCGGGGCATCGTTTTTAGGTTTGTACTAAAAGATATCCTTACATTAGAATTGTATCCAAAAAATGGATTATTAGATGAGGATAGTGAACATGGAATGTTATATAGGATGTTAATATCCAAACCGAATGGTTTAGAATGTTTGAATAAGTTAGGATAAGAGTGTCCATATTCATTTTGGGGAGACAGTTTACTTTGTATTTTTAAAAATAATTGAATTCATTCACATTTTTCTTGTGAAAATAATGTATGAAATGATCCATTAATAATAATTATATTTATTTTTGTCTAAATATTGTTAGTAAATAGTTTTTATAGTAGTTAGTAACATATTTTAGTCTTATGTTTTTATTTTATCCACTGCTAAAACCACTTTTACCATAACTATTGTAATTATCTTTTACTACATTCACTATTTGTATTAGTCTAATGATATGGGTGACTTAATTATATAATATATATTATTAATATTTTAAATTTGAAATATATTTTTATTTATTAAATTCAAATAAGTGGAAATATTTAACTTAAAATTAATCTCATAGATGTGATGGGAAATAGTGTTTTTAAAGTGAAAATGTTCAAGAGTCTACTATTATTTCATATAATATTCAATATGAAATTGATTCCAATGACATAAATTGAATTAAAAAATTTATCGGAGTAAAAATATTATATTTAATTCAATTTAATATATTATTTAACTTAAAAAATAAATTAAATTATAAGGCATCTTTCAATTATAAATGCCTATTTTTAAATATTCAAAAAAATGAAAAGTTTATGAAATATCCCAAAAAATCACGCTATGATAATGATGAAAAGATTATTAAAAAAATTAATACTATTTAATCAAATTATTTTTCTAAAATTTACAAAAATTCAATTCATTTTATACCACAGAAATAAATAAAAATCAATTTTTTTGTTAAAATATTATTTTTGAAACCTATTAAGACTTATCTGAAAATTAATTATTTTTATTAATATTTTTTCATTAAATAAAATGATACTACATAATATTTATAAATTAGTTATTAATATTCATAGGGATATGATAAATTACTATCTTATAATGGTCATGATGGAATAATATTTATATTATATTATGGGTTTGTTAACACTAAGAATCATGTGTAACTAAATATAACCTAGTGTCGCATGTTTTGCAAGCTTATAATAGTGTTGTGTATAGTAAAATTTATCATGGTCTTCCATATAGCACAACCTATGAAATAAAATTAATTTTTTTAAAAATAATAAATACTCAGGTAGTTATAAGGGGAATTTGGTAAACATTGTAAGTGACAGATATTTTACGAATGTGAGTTAATATCAGATGATGGGTGGAGTTAATTTATTTTATTATTCTTAATTAGTTATCATAAAACACTATCAAAAACATGTCCCATAACAAAAAAATTTAATCACCTTATAAGAGAATAATAGAGTTTCCTAAGAGTTCAGGTAGAAGAGATGATAGAGGATAGAGGATTTAATTTCCTATACATTGAGAATTTTGGGAGAATCATCGAAGGGGATATCTCAAATGTATAAGAAGATGATTATATATGAGAAAAATAAATAAAAAAATCTTTAAAATAAAATATAAAAAAACAAATGATTGTTTAATGAAATTGATTATAATAATTATATCTCTAAGGTATCATTAATGGTTTAATGTTTCAAATTTTGAATGCATGGGTATCATGTAAATATATTTCGTAAAGGGAATAATCACAAAGAAAAATAGTAATATTTTACAGGTAATGATTATATTGATGATGAGGTGGAGACTACAAATGACATATTAATGGAAGAAATGTTAATTAATAATCCAACAAATCTTTCTTAATGGTGTGTGGAAAATGTAGAATTATTTTTGTATTTATGTATTAGGATTCAAATAATACTATTTTTATTGATGGTATTTTGGTTATTATAATGGTTAACCACAAATAGACTGTTACATAATATTTCTTAATTAAATATTTTTCAAATAATATATTAAGTTGTATTGATGTTATAGAAAATGGATTTAATAGAAAGATGGTATTTTTATTATGTGAAGGAAACCCTTTATAGGTTTTTGATATTGAGAAATTGGTGTCATGTTTGGATAATGAGATGATGGATATAGATAATTAAATTTAGATAGTATTGATGACCTCAGTAATGATAAATGATTTATGAAAAAAAATATGTTATCATTGGTGGCATTTGTATCATTTTTGGATTTGTGGAATATGTTAAATAATATTTGGTTTTATTCATCTAATGATAAATCCTGAATTTTTTACCATGATTTATAGTAATTATGTGTATTACGAAAATTCAGGATAATATATTAAATGGTCATTCACTTGTTTTGTATGGGAAAATTATGAGACACTTTATTAAATATTAGGGAATAATTTCTTGTTGATTTTTTGAAATTTAGTGACCCTATTTTTATTGTTTTGGATTTAAATATTTTTGAAATTTCTTAATGATATCCATTTATGAATTTTTTTTTTATTTTGAGATTTGGATGTTTTTTAGATATTAATGTATTACATCCCCATACGATGATTTATCCACAATAGATGACCTTCGCTAACCAATTTATTATAATGGTAACAAATGACATAGAAAATGAATTATAATTTTATTTATTGATATTATGATTCATTAGTTCTTCCTGAACAATAAATTCACCTTTATTTCTTGGATTAAGAGATAAACTGGAAATTTATCCTTGCATAAAATTTTGATGGTATTTTACTTATGAAATAAAATGATATCAAGTTAATATGAATTCTCATGAAAACTATTCTAATTTAAGGAAAATAATTATGAAATAAAATATTGTCACATTATCAAAATTTATTAAAAATTAAATTATCATTTTCATACCACTTTGTTTTATGGTATTGGGGTTACTACATTTCCCCCGACCATGTTCTATATCACTCTCAATCAATGTGTTAGTGTTGATTTTCTCTTTTGTGGAAATGTTTTGTTAGTTCCTCCATAGGTTCTCATACTTTGAAACCAATTATGCTTTATTATAGATTTCATTCACACGTCATTTTATCATTTTAAGGAAGATGATTTCTTAACCCTTTTATGATGTGGTTTTCATTGATGTAATTTTAAAATGTTAAACCATTGATGATGATGATGATAAATTTCAAGGGATAAATTCAATTTAAGGAAGGTAGAATATAAAAACCTAAGATATTCTGAAATATTTATTTCTTTAATTAATTTAACTTTTTTGATACCATGAGTTACACAAACAATGACTTTCTTCGATAGTGTGCATGACACGTGACCCCATGCATTAACAAACAAAAAAATAATATTATTTCAAATATAAATGTTATGACCTATAAATTAATATATGGGTGTGAATATAATTAAATTATTTATTATATATTCATGAAAATTTCTTTCTCAATAAAATCTTATTTTTAATATCATAGAAAGTCATCAATAATTTTTTTTAAAGTAATTATATTCATCGAAAAAAAGTTTTCATAAAATAATTATTTTTTATTTTATTATGAAATATTAATATAAATTTATAGACATTTTTGAAATTATATTTTATAAAATGGTGTTAATTTTTTAAATCATCATATTGAAATTATCAAATTCTAATTATTTATATTTTTCAAATAATATTGTTTTCTCAGCGAATAGTGAAAAATACATATTGTTATAAAACTATCATTTAATCTCAATAAATTTATAACATAAATTCCCATTTTTTAAGTAACATAGTTATTATGTAGTAAAACGGGTTCTAATTAATTAAATTTTAATAATATTGATAAAGTATTTTAGTATAAATTTTCTTTTTGGTTTTAAAAGATAGTGTTTCTAAAAACCATGAGAAAGTGCATAGTGTTTCTGCATTTTAATTAATTAAATTAATCACTAATTATGAATTTAGAAAATAAAGTATTAGATTATATATAATTTAAATTTAATTATGACTCATATAATGATTTTTATTTGACACGGAGTTAATATAAAATCTATATGTAGATAAAAGACACTTCTTGAAAACCCGATGTTTTTCACGTATGAGGATTTTTCATGTAAATTTAATTTTTTAAAATTTATATAATATATTTTTAAAATTAACAAAAAATAAAAAAAAAATTTAAAAATTATATTATAGAGAATTTTTGTGAATTTTATAGAGAGATTATTGTTTTCATGAATTGTAAAAAATACTAAATTTTTAGAGAAACAAATTTATCGAATAAATTTTTCAAAAAGATAAAATAAATTTAAAAAATGTATTTAATTAAACATAGTTTAATTATATATACATTATTCCAATTTTTGTATTTGAATCAATTTTATATTTTGGTTCCATTTAAAAAGTTAGTAATCTTTTGAAAAGTTTCTCTTCAAAAATCTGATTTTCATTGCATCTACTTGATTAATTTGAAGTTAAATTCTTCCAATTCTGGGAATATAATTTTACAAATTGGATTTGATATTTGGAATTATAATAATATTTTAATTTATTATATTTTAATTAATAATTTAATATATTAATAATAAAAATATTAAAAAAATTATCGTGGTTAAGGTAAAAGTAGGTTTACAAATGGGGTAAATATGAAATAATGATCATTAAAAATAATCAAATTTTTTATTCCAAAAACCATATTCATGAACTTATTAGAAATTAAATTCACTAAGGTTAATAATAGTACATTATTTTTGCCTTCTTATTTAAAAAAAACAAAGATGAAATTCATTCATTCTTAAATTTACATGCCTACCACTCAAATAACTTAAAAAATCCCACACCTTATACTCTCCACTTCATAATGTCAACCCACTTTTAATAACCCAATAAATACCAAAATGATATAAAAAATACTCTTACAGTATAATATATGAAATATTTTATATATACATAAATTCGATGATGGATTTTCATCAAAATCTGTAGAGGATACCCCAAGAATATGTAAAATGTATTAATGAGCATTATTTTATTTCGTGCTATACCTCCTTTAATTATTAATATATGATTGTGACATAATAAGAAAATTTTATACCATATACTGATATGTTTTTATTTTTATTTAATAACCTGCAAGAATCTCTACATCAATCAAATGTGTTACAAGATTACAAAACATGTTTACTATGGACTACCACGTCACGAATAAATGTCCTTAATTTTCGCATTACCTCTTATCAAGGATAGAAATATTAAAAATATAACTATATATATATATATATTATTTATTATATTATCATACTTATTTAATTATTATATCACATATACCTTCAAACACTCAACTTCTTGGGAATATGATAACATCGCCCACCGGTACACATGTTTACTTCTTCACGAAGTGAATTTATTTGTTCGTGATTTACATATAAGGTAATAAGTATTACTTTAGTGATAATATGTGGTATATATAACATTAAATATATTCTATAATGATAATATATCACTTATATTTATTTCATTCCTTCCAATAAGAAAACATAAATAGTGTTGCTGTGTATGTACGACATACCATAGCTATGAATGATATATTACATTTTATATCATTAAATTTAAATGATTTAACTAAAAAAATATATACTAAATATCTATGATATTTATATCATGGTTAAAATTAATGGTATGATTAATCCCAGATCAATTTAATAGGGTGAAATAAAATAAAAAAAATATAAGAAAAATAATGCGGTTATTAGACAAAATGTTACATTAACATTGAATTGTTAATAAAATTGTAATAAAAGGTTGTTAGAAAATAAAATGTGGTATGAAATATATTTATATTTTTTTGTGTGTGTGTTCTTTTTTGTGTAATATTCATAATAAACTTATATTTACAAAATATAAGGTTCTAAAGTGTTCGCCATGTTTTGGGACATATGGTACAAGATTTTTGTCTCACTTTTTAATTCTCTAACACACATACCACATTCAGCATGTATTTATTTTATATGGTGTGTATGATTCCCATGAATATATATTATTATTATTATAACTAAAATAATATGAATTTACATTTCCATTTTTTGATCATACTTTCTTGGGAGTTTTGGTTCTATAGTTACAAAATATTTAAGGTATTTTTATCACAGTTTTCCTTCTTTGATACATATATTATGTTATACAACTATGTTATTTATAGACATATATATATATATATATATATATATATATCCCATTGTACATGTAATATCATGAATCTACATTTAATCATGATATTTATGTTTCTTTATATGTTATTCTTTTATGAGGATTAGGATTCAATTTTATAAAAGTGGTAATGATTTTATGTTACAATTTAATCATTCCTTAGGATTGTTTATGATTTTAATTCCGATGAAAAAATAGTATGTTAATAATTTCTAAAAACTCATTAATTTCCTATACATTAGTTATTAATGTTAATTTCAAGTAATATTATCATTTTCGACTATTTTTTAATTATAATTATCAGTAAAGTTTTTATGAAATTCTTACTTTATTTCTCTCTTCAGTCGAAAATCGATTTTCTACCAAAATCTCATTTTCTAAACATGTTTTCAAAAAAAAATTAATATATTTGGAATTTTAGATGAAATTTTTAGCTATTTTTTTCTTTTTTTAAAAAAAATTAAAGAATGTTATATTCAATTATAATAAAAATATTCTTTGGATTTTAATGAAAATGTGAAACGAATCATTATTTTTTACATGTACCGTATGAAATTACATCCTGATGAAATGAGAAATCAATGAATTTGTGATTTACATAAAATTAGTCAATGTTATTTATTAGATAAAATCTTAATATTTGGGAAATTTCTATATCTTTAAAATCCTTTATTTAATTTTAAGGTATTTTAAATGTTTTGTATGTTTTAAAATGTTTTTTACAATGTAGAAATGATATTTTCCTCATGAATTGTTTTAAATATTTTTTAATGATTATTTTATATATATATAACATTAATTATCCAAGATTAGACTCTCCAAAATAATTTATAATTTTTAGTTTTAAATATTAATTTTAAAATAAAGGTTATTTTCATCAATAAATATCCTAAGTGATTATTCATTCAAAAACAATCTGAATCTAAGATTTTTTTTAAAGTTATGGTCAATTTCCTGGAATTTAGAAAAAATCCTCTTAAAAGGGGAAATAGGAACCAATTAAAAGAATAGAAAAAGCCAAAATACAGAAGTAAAAATGATCTTAGAAGCCTAGAAACGAAAAATATGTTCAGGTGTAAGAGATTATTCATTAAAAATCCCTCTTAATCTAAGATAACAACCTTCGAGGAAACATATTCATTACTAGAGATATGATGCAAGGAAAGAGCATTTACTATTTCTATGAATTGTTTATTTGGATTATTTTATTATATTCATGAAAAAAAATTCATTTTCAACATGTTATACCTTTATCTAATTCTTATAAAACATAATTCATTTCCCATGTGTTATTATATGATTCAATTGTGAAATTTCAATTAAACCAGTCCGTTTTGAATATATAATATTATAATGAAATGTTCATGAAACAAATTTCATTTCATGGGTTAGGATAGTATTATTGTTTTGTAGTATTTTAACTCACATATATGTTATTTTCATTATGAGATTACAAGACCTATATCTACCTCCAATACTTGGTGTAAAAATTTCTATATCATGAGATCGATAGGAGTAGAATAGGGAGTGAACCCAGTTTTTTAAGGAAATGTTTTCACTATGATGGTCTTAGGAGTGAACCTCGAACTCTATAATAGTTTGGGGATTGAACTCATTCCACTATGATAGCCATTAATGTGATATATGACTATTATGGAAATTATTTTTTCTTTTAATGTGTATTCCATGATGTTTTGGGTTTAAACGAGCGTTAAAGGCTCACTATAATACTGCATCAATCCCAGGTTCAAATTCTAGGGGGATAGGATTTCCACAGGCAGGTATTGAAGCAAGCATGAAATAGGA
This sequence comes from Viscum album, assembly GCA_963277665.1. NCBI lineage: Eukaryota > Viridiplantae > Streptophyta > Magnoliopsida > Santalales > Viscaceae > Viscum > Viscum album. The sequence goes on from OY728119.1 coordinate 653,734,014, forward strand.
AGAAGGTGAAACAAGAATGATATATACAGTATGATATAGGAATTAATTTGTACTAGGAATTCAGGTTACGTAACAAGCTTCATGCATGTTGGGCCATCAGTGTATGTGTTGAATAAATACAGATTGATGGGTGGTATATCCCTTTGGGGTTTTATGTCTTTGCTTTTTGTCCTATTTGTGTGTTGTGATTGTGTTTAATGTTATTATACCCAAATCACCTGTTATATATATATATATATTCCATATATCCATGCCTTATACCAATATTTTTCTCTCAGGGATCTTTTCATTTGACTCCGTTATGATTAATTTCTTATTAACTACCAATATTTATTCCATGACTCAAGATTATGATCATTATTTTGTACTGGATGTTTTTAATATGTTATAACCATGTTATCAATCCCCTATATTCATGTTATTATTATGAATTTAATTTGATGACTCTTATTATGAATTTTAGCACAACCTATCTTAGGTCTCATTTCCCCAATATATGATGAAATATTTATGTAGGGTATGTTTTTGAGGATTACTAATGTAGAATACCTTTGTGGGATACATTGAAGATATTTAATCAAATTAAAAACCTTGTGTACCGCATATTTAATGGAACTAAAATATTACTGTACAGAGTCACATGTTTTTTTAATTTATTGAATATTCAAATAAAAATATGTGACATCCATGTATAGAAAGCCAAGGTCACTATATTATAGAAGTATTAGGGGAATGGGATCAATCATAGGATTTCATTGGAGAGAATCTATCATCCATTATGATTATTAAGAAACATCAATAGGTGGTGGACTGACCAAAAAAGGTTGGCCAGATCATTTAAATCCCTGATACTTTATATAGTATAAACGTGAATAATGTCGAATTTTAACTTTAGGGGCTTATAAAGTGATAGTGGGATTCCATGGTTTTTTCAGATAGACACATGGGCATGGAATTGAAAAGTTTCTAGACTATTCCACTGATATTTTTGTCCAAAATTTATGATGTTAATGAATCTAGAATACACATATCTATAGTGTTTAAATAATTCTATTTCAGTATTCAGAGTTTATTTTATAGAGATAGTTCATTATTCTCAAAAGGTAGAAAAAAACTAAAAACTAATGACTTAGAATCATTTACATGATTTACGACCAAATGTCATATCACATGTATTTATGATATATCATATAACCAATGTGGAGAATGTAGACACGGAAATTATGGAAGAGGTAAATATGGATGGCAGGATTGGTTATTCTCCCATTTTTTCCACCCAGATGAAGAATCAGTGCTGATTAGTTGAAAAAGTGGATGTTTCCTAATCATCATATTTGTGGTGGTGTGGTACTCAGTAGTAGGACTCGTCTTCTCCTTCAATGAAAACTTGTATTATGCCTATGGCATATTATCTGTTTAGAATGTTCAAACATACTCAAAATAATTATCAAGAACCAAAAACTATGTTTTACAACTGGGGACATAATGGTGATATTCAAGGTTCATATCTGGGAATGTCAAGTCCCTATTATAGTTAGGTATCCTTAGCTCCAAGGTATAGTACTATGAAGTTAGATGTTTCAAAGACTACAAGGCTCCAGCCATATGACAAAAGAGTGAATCACATTATAGAAACATATGAGTTTTTGGTGGAGGTATATATCTATATTATGATATTGAGAGGTACCATTATTGATACATCATTAGAAATGATTTTTTTATTTTATACAGTAGCTTCCCACTGATCTATATTTTGCTATTTGGTTGATATTCATAAATTTTCAATGAATATTTTGGCCTTTTATGTAGTTTTAGAGACACCTCATGGAATGAGGATAGAACATGGGTTTTTTAACCTTTTTGTTTTATATCCATGGTTGATTTAGATTATGATTGGGATTTCCTTCTTCTTAAACTATATATGTTTGAAAAAAAAATTAGGATATAAGGTCATGTTTCTTATTGTACTATGGTTTATTTTTATCATCATCATATTTAATTTATTTCAGATTATGAGATATATTGGGTGTTTTATGGATAGTGGGATCTTATTTAGTATTTTTCAGGACCTTACTACCCAAAGATCAATAGTTTTTTATCTTCTGTAGAAGGTGATCCCAGTAGAGTTTTTTCTTTTTTTTGTACATCCGACAATTTTTCGTTACATTCGAGACATTTTAAAATAATATATATTCTTCCTCCAATAAGGGAGGTATAGATTAAAATTTAATGGGTTTGAAGAATGTTTCTAATTTGGATATTGTCTTATTATAGGGTAATAGTATATATTTATGAGATAATGATTCAATTTGATGATAAGATGATGAATGGTTTGGTTAACCCGAGTGTTTATCTTTTAGCAGCCTCTATGCTCCATTCCATGAATGTAGCTAGTTAATATTGATTATGAGTGGAATATAACATGATTAAATATGATATAATTTAGACCAATTATATTTTTCCTGGTATAGATGACTTTTTTTTCATTTAATGAGTGTAAATGGGGTTTTTAGTGATTGATCTTTGGTCGAGTTACCATTCACTCAAAGACTATGAGAATTATAAAATAAATATAGTATTTAGGTTAAGGTATGTATAATATGAATATATTATGAAGTATTATATACTGACTGACCCTCATGTAGTATTAATGTATTTGATGAGTTAGATATTTGATCTGTATCTCTATACTTTTCTGCTAGTTTTCCCTGATGATATTTTGGTTTATTCGAGATTTGATAACAAGCACGAGTACCATTTGAATTTGGTTCTATAAGTCCTAATGATTCATGGTATGTATGGAAATCCATTGAATTAAAATTTCTTGATCCAAATAGTGATGTTATTATGTAATTTGGTTTCTGATAATTGGTTATCTGTTGATCCAGATAATTGAAAGGTTTCTTTGCTATTAGAAGAACTTGGTAACATGTTTCATATTTAGAGATTCCGTTCAATTGATTGATACTATCAATGAATAAACAAGTATATTTCAGATATGGAATCACCTTTTAATACTCATATCCTTAAAGGGAAGTCATTATTATGTGTCGAAAATTTTCATTCTTCTTTTGACAAGATGAAGTGACTTCTGATGTCACTCTTATTCTAATCATAATTTATCCTAGTAATGGGTATATGGTTTTGTATGAAACTTATCGTGTTGTTTTATATTTAATTTTTTTTATAGTTTTATCACATAGTGACTTAAGGGTCTTTCTTGATCTGATATCATGATATGACTTACCCCACTCATGATTTATAGCTTGTCGGGGTTACTCATGTGCTTATATATTAGAAGCACTATCTTTATTGAAAGAGGTTGGTGGTCCTTTATGACCCTAATATTCTAGTTTATATATTTCATCATAATTAATAGAATCCAATATATATTTGGTGGTTATAAAATTAATATATTTTTGTCATTAATATTTCCAACCCATTGGAGAAGGTGAATGTCATAAAATACACTCATAGAATGAAAGTACAATCGCAAGTTGTTCAAGAATTGAAGGAATAATAGAACCCAATAGGGATCATCATTAAATTTTAAATATATTCTTTGGATCATGTATTACATATGGTTCTATATAGTATTTAGTTATCATCATATCTCAATGAGACCAGTATGTTGGTTCAGTGGCTGGATGATGGGTTCCATGGAAGTAGAGAAACCCTATATGGTAGGGTGATCATTTCTTCTTAGTCTCTATCTTCAGATGATATTCTCTATTTGTGGGATCTCGTTGATATTTAAAAATCTACCCAGAAATCATAATTTTTTAACTATTATATATCATTATGTAATTCTCATAAGGACTGTAACTCCCCTTATTTCTAAAATAAAACAATTTTATTCGATATCGTGTATGACATGCAACACCAAATGCATTAGAAAATATAATATCTTGAGACATTACAATATTTTTTGAATATTAAATAAATTAAATATATTTTATAGATTTAAATTCACATAACACTAATTTATCTTACATTACAAGTAATAATTAGTTTCTTTGATAGCTTACATTAAAAGTTAGATCGGGTTTTACCGAACAACAATATATTATTAAAAATGTTATTAGTTAAAATAATAAGTTATAACCAATTAATAAAATAATATTTTATTAATAGAATTAACTAAATTATAAAAATATATGGTTTACACTAATATAAATTTAATTAATTAGTTATAAATTAATTAAAAATGAATATTAGAACAAATCGAATATAATGGTAATGTTTTTATATAAATCAATTTTTATGCCCATATAGCTATTTTCTCTAATTAAATTAAATTAATTAAAATTATTCAATGATATGAATTTAATATATATATATTTATTTATTTATATTATAGCAAATAAAATATTTTTTCATATTATTCCAATTGAGTGTGTAATCATAAGATAAGAACAAAATGAATATTTCTCAGAAAAACCTATATTTTTTTAAGGGCTATTTTACCACCATTTAATGGTGAACATAATTTAAATACAATTTCTAGAGAATTTATATGATCAATATTAATAAATAAAATTCATTTAAAAAAATATCCAACATTAGGTTGCGCTGAATTTTTGGAACTTTTCTATAATGGTTGTTTTTTTATGAATACTGAAAAATAAATAATTTTACATAAAAGTTTTATTTTAATCTAATTTATTTATAAAAATATATTATATTATAAATTTTTTTCTAAAATTATATTAATTATACAAAATTCATTCCAATTTGGTCATTATAATCAAATTTTCACGGAAATTAGATATGAGCACATATAAATATTTTGAAAGTTTTTACATTAAAAACCAGCATTATCATCCCATCTGTGGGATTAAATTTAAATTAATTTCTTAACATTATGTGATTAGAATTTATAAAAATTTATATCATATTTGGAATTAGATTAATCGATAATTTATAATAATTTCTACTCATTATTTGCAATATAAGATTAGTGAAATTAATTAAAAATTAATTATAGAAATTATGAGATAAATCAGATTTAAAGGAACTAAACATTAATCTTAATATCCAAAATGACCTAGGAACGTGTCGAAAATCCATTTATATGTTCCTATATCGAACCTATAATCTATTTGATCGAATTTGTTTCATTATTTCAGCCACTTTTCATTGGAAAAATGTGGGGGAAATTCATTTATAAACAATTTACAAGAATTAAACTCTTCTTTCACTATAAAATGGAACCCACCCCTCACACATCCTCACACCTATCAAGACACATTGGATCAACAAATATATTACAAAATATATTCTCAAAATCCCTCCCATTATCCTCAAATCCTCTCTTATGGAATAAATCAATCATAAGAATCCCTTTAGTGGTAACCAAAAAGAGTTACCCAAAAGAGATGTAACATCCTTCTAAAAGCTATTTTATATTATTTTCATTATCCACCCCCTAAACATTTATTATCGCAAGACTTTATAGAAAACTAAGTATCCAAAATAATCAAATATGATTTTATTATATGGTTTCGACATTAACTTACAAAAACATCCATCTAATGTGTGATGAATCTTCCATTTATGTGTACGAAAAACTAATGCCTCACGAAACGATGATTGTTTAGTCTAACTTAATAGACATTCGTGGTGGTAATTATAATGAACACACATTTATATACGATATATAATATATTTATTCCATTTTAATTTTTATATTACACATAACATAATTATTTTCATTTTGTGAAAATATGATAACATCGTTTGTTGAAGTGTGGACTAGTGTCCCCTTAAAGAAATTTTATTTGTACATAATATACATGGATTATATAAAGGATTTTTTCACTAAACAAATGTGAAATATATGATATAAATATGAAAATATTATTATAATATACAAATTTATCATTTAATTTTTATTCTTTTAATATGAAAAATAAATGAAGGTAGTGTGCATGGGTACGTATGACCAACCATATCCTTGAAACATTCATTTAATATATTATAACAAAAAATAAAGGATTAATTTAAATACATATATTATGAATATATATGATAACTAAATAACATTTTACATTCTAATGATGATGAAATAATGATCCATTTAATAGGAATAATGAGTAACAAGTCAAAACATACTTGATAAACTATACAATTAATAGATGAAATGGTGAAAATAATGAGATATTACTAAATAAATGAGGAATAATATATTATAAGAATATTGTATATGATATCATAAATATTATTATGGTTCTATAATCATTTACTAAAATTTTTATAACTGTTATACTTGAAGTTAATTGATGTTCACCTTAAAGAATGAATGATGTAAGGGGTTCTTGTCTCACATTTCATTATTTGAGGCATATTCCATTTTCAAAACTATATTTTTTTATTTATTTACTACCCGTTTTGATATATATTAAAATGAATTTTTTTATCTTCATATTATTTAATGTTTAATTTTTTTTAATCTCTTTTATGGGGATTATGTTTCCAATGTTACTATGTATTAATGGACTTCATCTCAATTTACATTCATTGAGACATACATTATTGTTATGCACATAATTTATTATATATGATATACATACTAAAGATTTGAAATATAATATCATGATGAATTAATTATTAATCATATTTTTCATTAAAATTTGAATTTTTTCATCTAGGTGGATTTTAATTAAGCTTTTTTTGTTTGAAATTAATTTCATATTTCAGTATCTTATCATTGGGTTGTATTACTTCATTATTTTCTTTAATATTCTAGGATTATATGTGTAATAAAATATTTCTATCTATTTTTTTATTTACAATTGTTTTTTATATAAGTTTTAAATATAGATTCGATTTATTCATTGATTCTCATTTCAGCGTTATGGTATTTTCAATAATTTACATCACAATATCATTTTATTCAGGATTGATTAAACTTGAATTTTCATTAGTGGGAGTTAGTAGATAAATATTTAAAAAATACTTTCATTTCATTCTACTCTGGTTATTCAATATTTATTATGTAATAATACCATTTTTACACTCTTTAGCTCTAATAATGATTTATATAATTTTTATATAAAACCATGAATGCATATCTTCATTTAGTAGGACAAACTATTCTATTATAAAAACTCTAATTTATAAAAATGTTTTAAAAAAATGTTCATACCCTTTAAAAAATTAATTATTGAAGATATTATTAGCATATTTTTATTTTATTTTATTTTCAAAGGTATATTTTAGTATCTACCAAAATAAGGATATTTTTTATCATTTTTACCATAAAAAATGAATGATATTTTTACCTTGTATGTAATATATGAATTTACCCATTGTTATAACACCAAATATTCCTTTCCAAGTATTAGAGTATAATTTTTAATGAAAATATTGTTTTTAAAAGTTTCCTTCAAATAATTTTTATTCCATTTTCTTCCAAAATAAAATGAATATATTCTGCAAGAATATTTTTAAAATGTTGTTTTATTTTATTACAATTTTTCAATGAAAATAACCCTTTATCTTTAATCCACTTGGGATATGTTCAATTGATACGATACTTACTCTTCTTATGGATGGGTTCTGATTGATTTGACCAAGCGTATTATTTAAATTCACTTACATCATTCACTTTTTAGTTTCGTTAAAATATTATATCATCAGGGATCATTGAACATTATGTTTCCCTGAAATATACATATCATTTATCATATATATCATTATTTCCTAAACCTTATACCATTTTTACATATGGAATGTACTTGATAGTTATTTTATTTATTGGGTAAATGTTGATAAATTCATATCATTCAATCCATATGAATATTAAATAAGTCGCATTATTATATCAATTATTAAATAAATGAGAAATTATTTGGATATGTATATCATGGGTGGGGACCAGTTATAGATAGCCCCTCGATTCATTAGTAATCACATGGGATAAGTTATTTGGCTAGCCAAAGATAATGGTTTTCTCACCCAATATGTTATAAACCATGTTGGTAATGGTCTTAATGGTAGCAGAACCATGTACCTAGTAAACTTAGAGACCAATAAATAATCATTGCATACATTTTGATTTAGTTATTATTTATCCATGGTACTTTTCATTAGTATATATATGGATTAATTTCATTTAATGTTTATTTATTAAATTGTATGTTTTTCATTTATTTGACTTTTTATATTGATTGTGTTTTTCTAATTATTTCAATGGAATTTTTTTCCACTTTTTACCTTTCCATATTGTTTATCCATTCATTTTATTGATTATATGGAAGTTATGTTCAGTTATTTACCATTCCAAAATGATTATTTTCCTTTATTTATTCTTGAATCTACTATTATTAACCCTTAATGAGATTTTGATATCACCTTTATTTGATTTCCTCACCCCCAAAATCCTAGATTTATACTAAGAAATATATTTAATGATACTTTATATGGAATAAAGATATTTTTCAAAAAATAAAAACATGTTGTTGTAATTTCTATGTGTATTTGTAATTATTTTCTCATTCATATATTTGGTTTACCGATGCTACTAAACTATTAAGTTCGTTGGTATTTAATTTATTGTATTGATGATAAAATAATATCATTATACATTGGCTTTAGGATTCGGGCTTCGGGGCCCAAGATTGGGTATTATAGTATGTTTAATAGAATCATTGGGAACAAAATTTAGAAAAACATAGAATGAAGTATATTTCTATAAGATAGAAATTGAGGATAATTATATATTAACATCATTAAATTTTGGAAAGTTATAGATTATGTGCATCTTCCAAGTAATAAATTATTTTTGATATGCTACAAGTGGATGTTGTTCTAGTTTAGATGTACCTACGGGTAAAAAATCCAACAAGGTGCATCAAACCTGACTCAACATATACATGTACAAAAAATAGACCTTACTGTGTACTTTATTTGACACTCCTATGTTAACATACATCACACACAACAATGAATTTCTTTGATATCTTACGTCACATGTAAGATCGAGTTTTACAGAGCAACAATATATTATTAAAAATATTATAATTTAATATAATAAGGTATAAGATGGTTTTTAATAAGTATTTATGAATATTATTATCTTACATATAAAATAATATTGATTACACTCAGATAAAATGCATTGGTTGGTTTCAAATTAATAAAAATTGAATATAAGATCCATTTTATTATAAGATAATGTTTTCATAGAAATTTTTTTTTATGCCCATAAGAATATTTTATATTAATAAAAGAAATAAATTAAAATTAGTTATTAATATTGATGTAATATATATATATATATATATTCAAATAAAATATTTTTACATTCATCCCATAGATTTCATAAGAATAAGATAAGTACAAACCCAATATTTTTCTTCAGGACATTAATTTTTATAAAGGAAATTTTGCAGCCTTTTAATGTAGAACCTATTTTAAATCCAAAATTTTGAACATTTATTTTTCTAATATGTAGTAATAAATTTCATTTTTTAAATAGAATCATTAAAATTGGGTAAGGGTGATTTTTTTTATTTTTCTATGATATAATTTTATTTGATGAATAGGGAAAAAATTAGAATTTTAATTCTAAATTTCCCTTTTATCTAATATATTGATAAGTATAAATTATACTATAAAAAGTTTTTAAGTGAAATTAAATCAATAATAAAAAAAATCCATTATAGGTTATTGGAATCAATTTCTCATTGAAATTTTATATAAACATATCTCAAATTTATGAATGTTTTTACATTAAAAACCCACATAGTTGTCCCCTATATATGAATAAATTTAAAATATTTCCTTAAAATTATATGACCTGAATTTAGTAAAATTGATTAATTATTTGGAATCATAATAATATATAATTTATAACAATATCATCTTAGTTTTTTAAAAAAATATTTGTGAATGTAGTTCAAAATCAATAATTGTGATTAAGAGAAACGTTAGCCTGACGAGGGACTAAACCTTAAACCTAAGAAACACGTTAAACATGAAACTCTTAAATAATAAATTTTACAATAATATTTCTACCATATAATCCCTCTAATATAATTGGGTTCATTATTGTAACCACATGTCATGTAAAATTTCTATGTCAAATTCCCTTTTAACAAATTTACAAGAATACCAATCCTCTTCAACTATAAAAAGGAACTCACCCCTCTCACATTCTCACATATCTCAAGAAAATTTGGATTGAAAAATAGTTAAAAAAATATCTTCTAAACATACCTCTACTAACCATAAAATCCTACCTTTTAATTAAATACATCAAGGGAAGCACTTTGGTGAAAATCAGGAGGAGTTACCAAAAGAAGAGGTAAAATCCTTCCTCAAGGCATTTTATTTTTTTTCATTCTCCACCATCTTAAATATTATAATTAAATTCATATATGATATCTAGTTATAATAAATTTTTTTATATTATATTATTCTAAGGTTTCTACCTACACTTACACACATTTTCCATCAAATGGATGATGAACCAACCATTTATGAGTACAACGAACTTCAGCCTCACAAAATGTTGATTGTTCTTCCTTACACTAACAACACTCATGGTGGGTATTATGGTGGAAATTTTATTTATATATGATATAAACTCTATTTATGAATATTTAAGTATTATATAACACATACTGTTATGTTTTCCAATTTTTTGGAAATATAATAACCTTATTTGTGGAAGTCTGGACTACTACCCCCTCAAAGCTATGTGAGTAATTCACACTATAAATGGAATGTATAAATCATGGTTTTATTAAAAAATATGAGGAATATATAAAATATATATGATAATGGAATTATATTATACATATATATCATTTATGTTTTATTCTTATTATGTGACAAAGAAATGAAGGTAACGGTCATGTGTATGTACGCCATATCGTCTCCATGAATGATGCCATTCATTTATTAACTCCAAATACAATTTATTATTTTAAAAACAAATATATTAAATATAAAAGATAAATAAATCTTGGTTTAGATTATTTTTATGATTATACCATGATCTATGTAATAGTAACAACATGTAACAAGTGGATGCATACTTGAGAAACTAGGAAATTAACAAATGAAGTAGTGAATATAATGAACGAAGGTAAACAAGAATGTAATAAGATATTATTAGAATATCGTATATGACATTATAAATAATAATATGTTTTTAATACGTTATTAACATGTTTAAAACCATTATAATTGTTGTTAATGTACACTCACTCGAAAGGAAATGATAGGTAAGTGATTCCTATCTTACATTTATTTTCATGTGGCATACACCATTTTCACAACCTCATTTTTTGTGTTGTATATATAAATACCATTTTGATACATTATATCATGAATTATTTTTTCTTAATAATTTGGAAATATTCAGTAGATTTTATCTTTTTTATGGGGCTTTATGATTCACGAGTTACAATATAGTAAGGGTGTTCATCTCAATTTAAATTATTTGTGACATACATATTTTATGCACCTAATTTCATATATATAGTATACATACTGACAATTTCAAATGTTATATTATTATTCATTCATTTTTCATCATATTTTGATTTTCAATTTGAATAATTTCATATAAGGGGTTTTAAATAAGCTTTACATAGTAGAATACAGTTTCATCGCACAATTTATTTTCATTCGGTTATATGACTTCCAATTATCGTTAATATTATTATATTATTTTCGTAATATCAATTTACAAAAAAAATTCCTCTAAAAAATTTTATATGTGTATGTACATTTTATAGACATGTTCTATTGGTTAATTTATTTTCATATCAACATTTTTGTCTTTTCAAGGGTTTATATCACGATCAAATTTTGTTTAAGAATTTTTACACTTGAATTTATATTAGAAAAAATCATTGGATAATTATTTAATACCTCAATTAATTTTAGTATACATTGTTTATTCATGACCTTTTCAATGTAATATTACAATTTTTTCACTCTCTGGTACTCAAAATGTTTTACAAAATGTTTTTTTTGAAAATCTGACTTCATTTTTCTATTTTTTCATAAACACTATTTTCTTCGAAAACCCCATTATAATAAAAAGTATATAATCTTTTTCTTACCATTTTAAAAATGATTTATTAAATACATTTTAACATTTTTTTCATTTGATTTTCTTTATAGGTATCTTCTTGACACATTCTGAATAATTTACTTTTATACACTTTTTACCATGTAAGAGGAATGTTCTTTTTACCTTGTAATAAATGTATGGATTTACATAACATAATATTTTAGAATCTTATTTTTCACATTTAACCTGTTATTATTTACATAAAATTATTATTTTTTAAATTATTTAATGAAAAGGATTTTAAAAAAATCACATTAAACATTATATTTTCCTTGAAAATATTTTTAAAATATAATTTAACATTATTACAATTCATCTATAACAACAAAAATTTATCTTTACCCAAAAAAGGATATATTATATTGATGTCATCTTTTTGGTTCCTATATATGGTTTTTGATTGATTTGGACAAGGATTGTATTGAAATTCACATCCTTTATTCCATTATCAATTCATTTTAAATATTTAATCTAATGTGAAAGTTAAACATTAAGCTTCCCTTAAATATCCATATCATTTATCTTGGATATGATTATTTCCTAAACCACGTACCATTTTTACATATGGGTTTTTCTTGAATTATATTTAATTAAATGGGGAAATATAAATAAATATGTGTCTTCAACTCTATATGGATATTTGATATGGCCCATTATTAAATCAATTATTCAATATATGAGGAATTCTTTTCCAATGTATGACATGGGTGGGGAAAAGTTATATATATACCCTTGATGCATTTGTAGTCATATGGGATGAATCATTTTACTAGCATAAGATAATGGTTTGTTTATCCAATATGTTACAAACATACTTCTAAAAGGGAATAACAGTAATGGTACCATGTACATAAGAAACATGGTGTCTATTATTTCAGCATTACATTCATTTATATTCAGTTATAATTTGTCAATGATATTTTTCATTAGCATATATATTGATTCATTTTAATTTTAGTGTATTGATTAAATGGAATGTATTTAATTTGATATCATTTCCATATTGATTATGTCTTATTAGTTATTTTAATGGAATGTGTGTTTAGTTAATACATTTGAATATTTTTTATCCATTCAGTTTATTGATTATATATCATGTTTGTACTATTATTTACCATTGTATAATGATTATTATGATTGATTCATTATTTTTTTCTATATTCTTATCACCTATTAATCATTTGAGCTGAGCCTTATATTATTTTCTCTCTTAAAGAATCTATGATTTTTACTAATAAATATATGCATTGATACTATTTATTGAATAACATTATTTTCCAAGAATAAAAAATCGTTTTTAATTAGTATATTTATTTGTAATAAAAGACCTATTTATGTATCTAGTTTACCAAGACTACTATACTCTTCGATCCATTGGGATTTGATTCACTATAATATTTCCAATTTAATGTTAGAAAACACTAGAACTTGTATTTTGGGTTCAGGGTGCTAAATGAGAAGTACATAGATTTATAATAACTACATAAATAGAATATATTGGTCTTTTATTAAGAATAAAAATATATATTTTCTATCTCATAGTTATAATTTCTAATAGTTAATAATAAAAATTAGAAACCATTCAGTTTTCTCCAGCCTCAATCGTTTCTAGTTTCGAAATAAGATGAGGGGTAAATGGAATTTGTTATTGTATTATGGTATAATTCCTAAAGAAATTATTATATCTAGTAGGATATTGATGAGATGAAAAATATATAAAACATCATTCTAATCAAAGACCCCACTAATGTTGATGAAATATGAAATCTATATGAATAGAAGATCATGAGGTCACTTGTTGTCTCTTTTTCAATTGTTTTATCAAGGTATCCCATGTTAAATTTAGGGTTAAGGATGAGTATCCCATAGGTGATGGGGACACATGTTAACCTGAGTAAATCTTACCATCATCATGTATGCTTCTCTAATGGGTTTTCTATTCTGATCATGATGGACATACAACATTCTTCGTTCATGGATTATGGTGGATCCTTGGATTATCATCTGGGACTTGTTGTATTTTCTTATAATTACATTGGTTAGTTATAAATCACTATATCTCGCTTATAGGATTTTTATGGTCTCATATATATCACATCTCTATAATAAAAAGTGGTGGGAGAGGCATGTTGGGTGGAAACACGTCTTGTTCATGATATGTTAGTGATTATTTGTGATATACATCGTCATCAGGTAACATCTCACAGTCTATCGAAATCTTATGGGTATCAGCAACATCATAATTTAGATTTATCTATAGGTGACTATGTTTTCTTGATCATTTCTATATGGTTGGGACACTATCATCATGTTGAACATGTAATGTTGTCTCCAAGTTATATTGGACCATTTTAGGTCACAATGAAGCTTGGGAACATTGCTTATCATTTGGAATTTCTTGTTCAGTATGTAGTTATTCTTGATGTTTTACAAATAATACAACTCAAAAAATAACATCATGACCCACTCACATTCTTTGTTGGGATAATATTGATTTTTTTCCAAAATATTATTTTTATAGAGAAAGAAGTGGAGATTGTTGACTCCCAAGTGAAATTATTTCATTAGAATCCAATCCAGAGGTCTTAATGTTATGGAGAAATAGATTAGATTCTCATGAGACGTGGGACACTGAGTCCATGATGAGGAAGTTGTGGCCTCAAATTTTTACAGACATAATTATTCCACATGAATTATTGATTAAAGAGATTCATTTGGTGGAGTGTTCAAAAAATCATTTTACCCACTTTTTGGTATTTATCTTCTACCATTTCATTAAAAGAATTATTCTAGTGTTTTTTTGGGACTCTTGCTATTAGAGAGTGTTTATTAAGGAAAGATAAATAACATGAAATGTTGTATTATTATTAGAAATAATGATGTATAGGAATAATGTTTTAAGGATTTGTAGTTTTTTCCCTGAGTTTGTAGAAAAATGATGTTGTTTTGCGTTTTTATTAAAATCTAGGCTAATTACAGCCTATTTGGTGATTTCATTCTATTATGTGAATACAAATCATGAAAATTATACATTTCGTTGAATGTTTTCACATTGTGTATATTTTTCATGGAATGTTTCATTTGTTTGGTTTAGGGTGTGAAATTTAGAAATTTCATGAGAATACTAAATATCATGAAATATTTGGGATTGATATTTTAATTTGAAGTGACATATTTTTTGTGATGTTTTTTAATTAATAATTACAGAATGTGAAAGGGATATACTCAGTGTAATTTTTTATGTCTATACTTTTTAAGGAACTCCCCAGGTGATTGATTTTTCATTTGACTAGATAATATTCACTCTTGTCCTACAATCTATCTATGTAAATTTTGGATACCTCTAATCTTTATGGATAACTTCATTCAAGGATTGATCCTTATTTTTTTCACACTACAACCCTCTAGGTAAGTGATATTCTTGTTTATTTATTACCATTGGTAATGGTAGATTCATTATAGTACATTATCTAATACATTGATGTTATAGTTTTTTCCTTCTATATCTTCTCTATGATATTCATCTAGGGGAATATCCTATTTTATTGGGGGTGCAGTGGGTGCATGTTCCTTGTGGGTTTTCATGATCAACACTTTATTTCATCTTCTTTAATTTAGGTATGTGATTCTAAGACATTTATGTTGATATGAAGGCCTATTTTTTTGACCATGAGTTATTTTTTAGTTAGTGGATCCCATTGATGTTATGGGTGACCGAGATTTCTGGTTCGTGGTTTGATATCTATCATTTATTGGATTAGTTGTATTGAATTGGATTTAAAAATTGTTTTATAAATGAATTTGCATGATTTATTTTTGATGGTTGAAATTGGTTTTTTAGAGAAAAATTGATTTCCCCATATTTTTGTAATGGAAATGTCTTTTCACAGAATTGTGAAATTAATTGATAAATTTTTTTAATGAAAGTTTTGGATGAAATTGTTAGGAATATAGTGCACAAGGGAATCCCTGGGTAATTAGGTGGAATGAGTAGTAATATGGCTCATCCATTTTTCAGAATCTTCATACAAGGGTGTTCATATGATCTGAAGGCATGTTGATCTAGTGAAATGATAAACATATTGTTGGTTTCACATTATAGGGAGTTTTTCTAGTATCCATATTGTATGAATATTTCAAGATATATGATGTGAGTGATTGTCTATATTTATGTACGAGTTTCCAAACAAGAATGGATTGTAGTGACCCTTGGAGGGATATTAAATATTATTTGACATGTAAAAGTTTAGATTTTATTGCCTAGGTTTTGAAAAGATATGGGATACATGATTTTCATTTGTTTGATATATGTGATATTTTTTGAAACTGATTTACCAATAGTATATAGAACTATGTTAAAGGGGGATATGTTTCACCGTGTTTTTCATATAAAAACTACATTATGGATTATAATTCTTGTTTTATTTAATATTGAGAATATTCTCATCATTATATATAAACATGTCATAGAACAGCTAGGTGGGATAGTGTCGATCCTATTTATCTCACACCATATAAACCCATCTGGCTATGCATGGACATTTTCATGTGTTTTTATATAGGTAATGAAAATGCACCATAGTGAGGAGTGGTTTAATTTAAAAAAATTTACTTTTTTTGGTGGTGTGATGATCAAGTATTCTTATGAAATACCATGGAGTAGTTGTTTTTGGATTTAGTTGCCCTTTTTTATTAGACATGTCTCTTTCAGATTGTTTAGCTACCTTTGAGTTGAATCATCTTTTTTATTTCCCTTTGGATATGACATATATGTATCATAAACATTTACATTTTATCATCATATACTATATATATATGTCATTTGTATCATTAGTTTGGGAGAAATGGTTTTTTATGGTTGTTTTTGATAATACTGTTCTAGATAGAATCCTATGGGGCTCTGGAATTTCATTCACTTAAGTGACCACATGGGTCTGATAATAGTTATATTGGATATCAATGTAGGGATTGTGACAATCATAAATTAGAAAGAAGGTGTAATGATTTAGACAACATATAAGTGTAATCTTTTATAATCATGTGGTTCCCTTCTCTGAATAATATCTCATAATATATTCACATAGTTTGATTAAGTGGATAAAACATGGAGGAAGTGTGTTAATGATGATAGTAATGGAAGTGCAATGATTTCATCATGAGAAAAAAAATGCTTTGGGTGCTGGAATTAAAATTATCATTATTATTCTCACATATAATACTCAATCTATGAATCAAGATTAACATTGAAATTAGAATAAAATGGATTGAATTTTTATTGAGTCCTTTGTGAGTCAAAATCCACATTTATTTAGTGTCCTTGTTGATCAACTTGTTGTTGAAAATTTGATTAGTACCATTAAAATAAATTTTTTAAATTCTCCCATGTTCAAAGCAGGAAAAATTAATTTATATTCTACACTATTTGGAAGGACGAGTGACCAATGGTGGACACTTTTCAAGAATATGAATCATGTAGATAAAATTAACTCAATGGAATGCTATGATTTAAAAAACATATTTTTCTAGTTGTTATTTCATCATATTATTCATATGAATGTTGAAACGAAATTTCATGTGCAATAAAAAAGGGTTGATGAATCATTTACTACTTATGAGGAAATTTTATTGGAATTATTAGGTAAATGTTTAGTACTATCATTTAACATAATGTTATGGTTGATCAAATCATTAAAGGATTAAAACAATGTATTCAAACAGAGTCAGTAATAATGAACATTAGAAGCTTATAATAAATAATGGTTTGGGATATTAAGGAAGAGAGAGTGATTAGGGTTTCCAATAAGTTGAATAGTTTTTTATGAAAATAAAAATTAAATTCAAATGAAAATATAGAACACATGTAGAAAAATATTATAATCATTCCTTGTGTAAAATTTTGAATGGAATCATAGAGGATATTATATTAAGGGGACTGGTATATGTCTTAACTATTGGAAGGATGATCATCGAGAAATTTATTTCTTATGAGATGATAATAAGTCATCTAATGTTGGGTATGGAAAGTAATATTCAGATAAATCACCACCTAAAATCCATTTATTGAAATATAAGGAGTTTGTGAATAATATTAATCAATTCCCAAATCTAGGAGCTAGTTCGGATGATGAGACACAACAACCTCTGAAGAATACTAAAAAATTTAAAAGCTCATGCACTCACAACTGGTGTAGTGAATTGAGATATTCAATCACACTAATACTCTACTCTATAGTTAGTAATTTCATGTTTTATTTATTATGAATGATATGTATGACATTATTGTTGTGTATAATTTAGTGGAATATAATTTCATTATAATAATTAATCTTCTATGTCTACATGGATTCTAAAAAATGGAAATCACATTAGATATTCTATCAGTTCAACGATAATCGCAATATCTTAATGAAATTTTTAATATATAAATAAATAACATATTTATGGAGTAAATGGTGAATTTTATTTTGGATGAATATATGTCTAAATGTGTGATTAAAATAATAGATTTAGATAATGATATGGATGTTTTTTTCACACTTCCACATCATTTTTAACTTTTTATTAATAAAATTGGGTATTTTGTTTAAAAATTTTCAACTATTATAAATATTAATATTCTAAATTGTCATTTCTCACTAAAATGTGTATTTTATGGAACATTTTAGTTATTTCAAAATTTAAATCCATTTAATTAATTATATTTTGGATATTAATTTTTTATTCTCAATTTTTAATTATAATTGTTAATTCTAGAAATTATAACAATATTTTATTTTTTTGTATTTAAAAAATAACAATATCATTGACTCTTATATTTTATTAATTAAATTTTTTATTATAGTTCAATTTAATAAATATTACATTTTTAAATTAATATATTTTTATTTAATTGTTTCATTTTAGTAACATATTCATTATCTAATACATTTTTTGTTTTATTTTTGTTATTTTAGTTTAATTCATTCATTCTTTTAATTAATTAACATATTTAAAAAATGAAAAAAGTGTTTTTTTATATTTTTATTTGTTTTTTTTTTTGAAATTCCATGTTTTGTTTATATTTTATTATTCATTGGTATTTTTATTAGTGAAGTTCTTTCTTACTCACCCACCACCAGAATAGAGAACCTATCCACAGCTTCCCTAAGATGGAAACCCCCAACGGTGGCTCATCTGATGCACCACCAGAAATCATAACCTATCGACACACCCAATCTGATGGTGGATTAATTGAGGCACTGCCAGAAGCTTTCTCCAAAGGTGACTCAAAGGATTCAACACCAGCCACCATAAATAGTGACTCATTGTAGTCACAATTTCACCTCCTCCAATGGATTCTCTGATGACTTAGTACCACTAAACATAGTGGTGAATATCACATTCACCACTATCTCGATATCGTTCAACTATCACCCATACTCCAACATTATTCCACTCATAACTCTCTATTTTCACTGCTATTATCCAGTCACAAACTCCAAAATATAAACTAGAATCCTCAAATAAAAAAAATCATCAATATTAGTCCAACAATAATCCACAAAATTATAATAATTATTAGATCTAAATGCCACCTATTAATGATACAATTAAAATGATAATACCATAAATGATAAAACTAGACAAGGAAACTAAGTCCTCTATTGCAAATTATTGAGAAATATATAATCATTACTAGGTTTTCATAAATGATTCTTGCCTGAAATTGAGCATGTAGATTGGAAATAGGTCTAACAAATCACAAGGTTGATCTAAGAATTTACAATTGTATAATTTATTTTTCATCATAATAATGATGTCGAGGATTCGGAACTCCGTCTTCCCATTTTGTATGATGTCATCCCCATCCTTCCCCCTCCAAAATTTTCTACATTCCTATTGTTCCAAGACATTTTGAAGAAGAGTTTCATCCTACCAAGTCCCTTTACCTTATGACCGAGTAGCTCTTCATCCCCCCTCTCCATCTCCATTATTATCTTCTATGACTTCCAACATATCTTCTACTATATTTCTCACACAAACCCTTATTTTTTATAATAATATGACATTAATGGTATATATGATTCAATAATAATATTGTTAATGACAAACTAAATATAAATATATTAATTATAATAATTATATATATATATATTGTAAGGAGTTTAATTATGTGTATAAAAATAATATATAATTTAGTGATTATATATATATTTTTTTAAATGACAACAATATGAATTTATTTGTTTAGTTATAAATATATTTATACTTCTTTATGTAATGATAATAAAATATTTATATAATAGTTACATTTTAAATTACTATCTGATTGGTATGGTTTTCGGTTGTTTTTTACAAGGGGGTGGATTTCAGGTGTTGTTAAATAGAGAAGATGTCATGGGAATATTTAAAGGGGTGTGTGGATAATTTATAGATGTTGGTTTCACTCACATAGATTTATCAGAAAACCTAGTAATGAGAACATTAAATCTTGCGATATGTATTGGAGACTTCTTCATGTTGTTTAAGTTTTTTTTGTTCCTTACTTTATCATTCTCTAAATAAAATGATCTTGTAATCCCCTTTGTTTTAGAACAACCTAGACATGTGAATTATCTCAACTACTTGGAGAATGTCACCTGAATCCTTCTTCTTCTTTCATGTCCTTATTTATTTTTTTTGTTTCATCATTGTATATAACTAGCTCGGTTGTACATGTTTTGAAATTTGATTTGTGATTTCTATTTTTTTATCCCCATTTTTTCTTATCGTATTGAATCTCCAATAACAGAGAACTAATATGCAAGGCTAGATCATGGAAGTGAAACCTTGTGATTACCCAAGATCTGATCATCATTTCTATCATTTCTTCTTCTTCCCCCGGGTGGATTGCACCTGTAAATTAGGTTGAGTGAGAGAGCACCCTTGAACATGAATATTATGATAATATCTCATGTCATTTCCATTCCCCTTCCTTTTACACATTATCTTTCCATGAAACACAGTGTATTGAGATCTGATCCTTTTAGATGGGGTATTATTCTAAGGTAGTGTGTATCATTGTTGAGAGATCTTAGTTTCCTATTTATTTCATATTGGTCAGACTTGATGACTGCCACCTCTAGTATAAGTGGCGTCAATGGATGTATATATTAGGGAGTTGTTCATCCGATATGATCATGACCACTCATATGAGTTTCATCAGTAGAAGTATATATCATATAGAGGTTCCTCGTAGATTAGTGTTACCTTGAAACCTATAGCAGATCAATGGTTGGTAGAATATGATATCCTATTGTGACTCAAAGTGTTTTATGACTATATATAGGATATCCTTGTTTATTATTTTATTTCATATCATATCTGAAGTACCTATGTCTATTGACATTACTACTCTTGATGCATTATGATTGCTGTTTTTGGGGTTTCATACTATGTTTTGATAAACTCAACCATTGATGGTAACATTCCACACATTTCAAGTAATATGTAGATTATTTTTTTAACGAAATCCTTATAGGACTAAGAGTTGGTAGAATATAGTTTGGGATTTACATATCGAGGTGTACACCAATGTTGTATTGATAATAGTCCCCTCATTCTGAAAAATGGTGAGATTAATTTCTAATTATTGGGATGGAATATTTGTATCTATTTTATGATTTAAAATACATTATTTCATACTCTAATTGTGAAAATATATATGTATTCATGCATTTCATTCATTTTATTTTCATTTCAACAATATATGGGGTCAGAGATGTTTGCATCTGAACATGTAAATAAGCTTAATTCCTCCCATGTATGTGATATTCCTACTTGATGATAGTTTCTAACCCATGTAATATTAGAGGTTTTATTTAAGTAGTTTTGGCTCATGCTCCATCGGGTCAGGTGATCCAATAGTGTTATCAGAGCTGGTTTCCGTCTGAGGACAAGATTTAATAGTTTATTTATATGTGAGGATAGGTTTTGGAACTAAAGAATCATTGTTAAATGTTTTGAGTTAATCATTCCAGCTGGGGACTCTTGTGCTTCTGGGATAATCAACATATCCATCCACTGTAACTCTGATAACTTTCCAAATGTTATTGTATATATATTTACTAGTTCTTGGTAAAACATTGGTACTTGAATCACATAAAAATGGTTTGTGGTTTCTCTGTCTATATTGTGTTATCTCACCAGATATATACATTGATAGTGGTATGTCTTATCTTATACAATATGATTCCACGATGCTAGATGGTGATGTTTCTATAGAATATTCAAAAGTTCAGCCTGATGACTAATGAGGCCTCTGTGAAGGGGTTTGGTCATGAGGTAGTCTTTCATCAATATGATTAGTAGGTGGATATTTTCCAATTTTATATGTTCATAGGTCCACCTCTTGTGTTTTAGTAAGATTCAACATGTAAAACTAATTTTTGGATTGATCATTTGGTGTCAGATGATGATGTATTCGGTTCAAGAACATATCATGAGGTGTTGAGGATAGAATTACCTATGGTGAAAGGTCAGTGGCATCCACCGATAGGAGGCATGAAATGTAGGTCTCGTCACTACTATAATTAACACCTTTAGAGACCGCCAAAATCGGTCGCTAATGGTCTTCAGCCGTTGCCTTACGTCCTCTTTTAGTGGGCGTTGTTGCTATGTCGATAACGACCAATAGCGACCGCTAATGATGGTCGCTAAAAGTCCTTTTAACAATAGAACATTTCAGTTGTGTTGGAAATAAGGTGGTCACAAGGGGACAACTGTGGTGGACGTGAGAAAATACAGAAGCAATGGCCACCGGCCATGGCGGATCTACAGCGGTCGGGGGGAGGGGTGGGAACAACGTTGAGGGTTTAGGTTAGTGGGTGGGGAGGGGTAACGGATGGGTTCAATGGTGAGGGGAAACGATAGGAGTTGGGGGGTGGCGACGGGGGTGGTCGAGGGTTGTAGGGTTGGCGGTGGGGGCGACACCAATGCTGGTGTGGTTTGAGGAAGACAATGGTTGTGGGGAGGTAGGTTGTAGCGGTGAAAATGAGGAAGACAACGACGGGGGTGGGAAAAATCCCGCTAAATTTATTTTAATATTATCAACTACCATTGGTGGTCGCCCATGTCCAGAGGCGTGAAAGTCTATTTTTCTAGTAGTGCATTGTTGGTGGAATTACTATTCATAGGGACTACATGAATAATTCAATCCAAAAAGGCATGATCTTTGTTATTATTGTGATGGGTATGGTCAACCCACATGGGATTGTCAAATCTATAGTGCTACAGTCATAGATAATGTCAAAGAACCACTCAGAAAGAGGTAATTATTGGATCAAGTAGGTCTATGGGCTGGTAGACGTGATGATTAATGTGGGGGAATAGTATGAGGTGGATGTAAATTTAGTTTGATACAACAACCACCACCCCTCTGTAGACCACACTACATAAGGTAAGAAAGTGGTATTAAAATAGTATAGAAACAAATAGTATAGTATTTTTATATAGAGGCTATATGATTGTTTCAGGGTATGATATGTGATCCATCTACTTTTTTTGTAGTACTATTAAAGATAGGTATAAGAAAATCATTTTTTTCTTTTTTTAGGTCTTTTATAGAGAGACATGGGAATCTATAGAGATAATTGATGTAATTTTTAGAATGCCTTGGACATGAAATGATTATAGAAAATTCCCCAATTGAGATACAATATTGAAATGTGATCTAAAAACCATGTGATTAAGTCAGTGCTACCTAAAGAAAATAGTGTCAATGTGATGTGGATGATTTCTTCTAACATGTTTTTAGAGATTTTTTTTTGTTTTAAGGTTTCAGATAAATGATCAGTTTTAGTCACCAAATGGAAAATTGGAAGGATGTGTTCAATGAAGTAGGAACAAGTAGGGGATTCACATTCCTTACAAGTTACAATGGGTTTCTTCACTATATATGTCTCAATTATAATCTGAATTCATGAGCCTAATTATTTCTAAGCAGTTCCCTTATTAAAAAATTAGTGATGGTTGTATATATTTTTTTCAAGACCATTGTGCTAGAGACTCTAACAGAGATGCTCATTGATCAAACACTTCTATTGATAGTGTGACCTAACTCTATGAGGGGATAGACACTTCATGAAATCACTTCATAGTGCTAGTGGGGAACTATGATTTTTTCATCAGTATGGACTATGGGATGACCATCCATTCATAGTTGGTTTATACAACTTATTATATAATAATTTTACTTGTTTTGGTATTGTCCCTCTCCCTTGATAAAGAGTTATCATAGTCAGATTAATAATTTCTCATGTTCAAGTGGTTACAACCGACTTTATATTAGTTATCTTTTGTACCTTTTGGAGAAGTGAATAATAAAAGATTTTTATTTCCATAAGTGGTGGTAGAGTATGTTGATTTCTTTTCTCTGTATATATTTGGATTATATCTACACAAAATGTTAGGATTATGTTAGGAATAGAACTATGGATCACCCTTGATTATGTTAATAGCATATTATATTTAAAATTTGGATCTTTATAAAAATAATGTGGGGTTGCGTGTTTGCAGAGAGAGAGTTTTTTGGGGAGCTATGGTTTTTACCTTTCCATCCCAAGCCATTTCTCTAAGAGTTGAATGAGCACTTTATTTTCGGTGTCAATTGGTTTTACATGGACTAGGTGATGTGAGGAAGAGTTTACACTACCAATAATTGTGTAGTTCTTCAACCAGTAGTTTTCGGTGAAGTGGATCTTAGAGATTAGTAGTGTGAAATGTTATCACTAACTCATGTTTTATATTGGGATATATTTGGAGTGTCATTTCAAATACACTACGGATGTTTTGATTTTGTGTTGATACCCTTCAACACATTGTAAACCAGATCAGAATTCTGAGACGTGTGATCTGCTTAACCAGTTTTGGATCAGTACGTGATAGTCTTATATGATGACATTGATGTATTCTAAGATTTTATTTTTGAGTATGTGATCTATTTGAGGATAGTGTGGTTTACCTTTAGTCAATTGGTGTTAACTCTCCACATTAATAAAGATCCACGGAGCTAAAACACAGGGATATCATTTAGGAGTTTTTCTTGTCAGATATCCACTAGATATTCTCCTAATGGATTCCCCAAAAGTTGGAAGCTATTCATAGTTGTTTAATGATATATGTTTCACCAAAACAAACTGGATGGATGTTTTCAAGGGACGGTTTTCGCTTAATATTATTTCTATAATATGTGTGAATATATTGGGATCACTAAACCATAGTTGGGAATTAATGAGGGTCATTCAAATTTTTTAAGAAAATATATTATTATATTTTCTTTATGAATGTGATGACCAATAGAACACTGTGGATTGTTCAAGAATCTTGTTCTTATTAGAGTTATTTTATATTCATAGAATTACCTTAAATATTATTACAGACTATGATGTTTACTTCATGGAATGATTATGGATTAGATCTTGGAATCCATTGGAGACGTGTTTAAAATTAAGCATACATTTTTTCCAAGTCATATGGCTAATAAATGTGAACCAAATAGTTTTTGAGGAACATGCCTCAGGTTCAAAAGGATGTTTTTATCTAAATATGGGAGGATCATCTACCATCGATGGTGTTTCTATATTATAATGATAACCATTACACCACTGGTGTAAAACCGTTTTTGATTCCATATATGATGGACCTTTCTGGTCATTGTTATACTAGTTAGAGTAAGTGGGTGGAAACACTTAGGTCTAATATTTTGTGCTAGTGAAAATTTTAAGGGTCAAGTTCATCCATGGGATGATGAGGACTTCCCAAAAATGTATAGAGTTCTTTATAGAAAAATAATGGTGGGATTTTGATTCTAAAATTTTCATAGTCTTATCAAAGGTGATAAGACATCTCTGGGGTTCTCATCCCCATTATTATTCATTATGTTGTGACAGGTTAGCGAGGTGGTGTACTACTTAATCTCATAGACACATTTGTTTTTTATTCTTTGTGTTCTCCTCATGTTATAGCTGAGGAGGTATATGAATGACTTATTCTATGATTTTGACCTATGTCAGATTCCTCATGATAGCATAGTGTCTTTTTTCAAGAAACCAGTAATGTTTAGAACTAAAAAACGAACCCACATAATTGGAATGTGTCTTACATGGATGCATTTTTTTTGTAAGTGTAAGAAACTATTATGGTATCTCATGGGATTGGGTGTCCAAATTGAGAGATATGAATCCCCACATTTATCATTAGTTTGTGCTAATTAGTGATGAAATATCTTAAAGAGGGGAATAAATTAAGGCCTATATTTTTTTTTGTTTTTATTAGAATGTTTCTACGATTATTTATAAAGAAAACTACTAATATAACTCAAGATTGAGAGGCAGGGTTAGCCTGAAATAGATATTTTAATGTATTAGAAATTTTCATATTAAAAAGGAATTGTTTTTTTTGGAAAAAGTGTATCAAATCCCAAATACAGACTTTTTAATAAATCTGAGACCACTATTGAGTTGAGAAATCAAGGTTAACCTTTGGAATGGCATAATAATTTTTTGGTTTTGGGGGTTTGGTGAAAATCCATCATTGGTAAATATAGTCAAACAAATAAAATAAATTTATTTATATATCATGATGACATAGTGACCTGGTTTTTACAATACAAATGTACTGTAATAAAAAACATTAATGGTTTTCCTCAAAACTGTGGAAATTTAGAGGAGTACATGGAGATGTTTTGGATGACATTTTGCTTGTCGATCGACAAAAATATTTTGGTAAGGTACGAAAATGAAAATAGATATTATGGGTGATATAAATGAAAATGAAGTATAATCATTCTTCATCCGTTATTGATCCAAATTGAGGTAGTAATTTTTATTTGTGGATTTATCCCACTTTGATTTACCAACGTAGAACATTAATTATTTATATAAAAAATTAATCCAAAAATTGAATACTTTAATTTGGTTAATTTTTTTCTTCTAAAAGTATAATAATATAAATTTTATTACTTTATTTATTTCTATTTATTCAGCACCATATGTAGATGGATCAAGGCGAACGCGATAATTATCCTTGTTTAGTAACTAATGTTTTTATTATTCAATGTTTACTTTATGTTCTACTTTCATTAATCATTTTCATTTTCTTTTGTCCTATGATTTGATTAATATTTTGTCAACTATCATTGTTCATTCATACCTGGGATTATTAGATCACATATACAGGTTTTAGATTTAGATTTGATGTTATGGTTACAATGTATGGCAATGGATGCAGATAAAATGATTGATCAAGAGTTTGTGTTTAATTTTTTTGTGTGAAGAAGAGACGAGAGGCGATGGCGTTCATTTCTCGAGTTACATAATCAGCTAGAATCTACCCAATGATGGAGAGATGGTTTGATAAACCATAGAACCCGGAAAAATAGTTTCATTTCAAATGAAATTAGTGGTAATTTAGTCATAGGTGAATATGAATGACTATAATTGAATTTGTTTGAAATTCCTCACTACATGGATTCTAATATTATGAACACACAAAATATTGTCCCTAATGTGTAGTGATAGGGTTTCCACTTAAATATAAAAATTATATGTATTGTAACACTTTCCCAACCAACTCAGCATGTAAATGGGTACATGCTTAGGAATCCTTGTAGTGTTACACATCCTGTATTCAAAGTCACACACTGTATAGCATATGGAATATGATTTGGAATTTATAACAAGTATAGTCTCATATGGTTGTGTAGCCCCACATGAATTTTACCTGGTATGCACATGGAAAGACCAAAGTATACATAAATAATCATACAATCTAACATGGATTAGTTTACTAGGGATGGGTAAAATTTCATTTCATGTTATAGGGGAACACCGAAATCCATGTACCAAAAATGAAATTCCATGTATTTTTGAAAAGTTCATGTCATGTAATATTGAGACATGGTAAGTTCCATGAATTGTGACACAATTTATGTACCAATAGGGACATCCCCTGTACACCTTTGAGGACTGGTTGGTTTCCACTTTCTCCGATGTTTAGCTTCTTCTAGATCTTTTATGATCTTACTTGTAGAATTATCTCTTGAGTGTGCCCCCTGGTGTATTTCAATTAAATTTCATCACAACATCATGTATTTTCATATAATATGACCCATAAACAGCTTCATGTCAATTAGTTCATTATACTAGAGTTTGATTATTAAATAGTGAATTATTTAAAACAACATCGACTATAGAGCCCTCAACAACGTAGAGCATGTATCCCTCCAAGAGCCCCAGAATTATCCTAATGTACTATGTGTTTTACCTAGGTAGGTTTTTTAGAATTGGTATGAATTATTATTACATAGTCATCGATTTCCTATCTAGGATGATTTTTCTAGAAACATATAGTGTCCCCAAATGAGCCCTACACAATGAGCCCCTATATGTGTATAAATATATTATTCATTATAATGGTTTATTAGTACAATAGATAGTGTATTTAAAATAAATCGCAATAGTTTCATATGTTCTTTTGATTGGATAGACCAACTAATCATGTCCTCTTGGATTAGTGTTATTAGTGGTAGTATAGCTCAGGTAGTGGTTCATCATGAATGAGTGTGAAATCTTGGATGATTGTCATCGATAGAAATATTGTCCTAGGAGAGGTTCTCCCAAGAAGGGAATTACTGTGATACTTCAGGTAGATATATGAATAGTTATGGTGGAAACCTTTTTTTGGATCATGTACATTTAAGATTATATCTGTGATATCCATGATTATTGCTATATATCATATCTTCTAGGACATGCATTTTTTTTATGATATGACTACTACTAAAGGTTTATGTTTGTTTTCACGAGGGATTCCTTCTAGGTATTTTTATATGCTCCCCTACATGATCTTTACCCACATATGAATGTATTACATAGATTATTGGCCTTTTATTAGAGTCCTTGGAGGAATAGAAGTAGGTCATTCATAGTTTGGTCTAGAGATGATGTAGTGAATACCGGTGTTTCAATGATAGTATCCCCCTTCTTCTGAGAAGGTCCAACTTTATTATCCAATTTTAGGAGGACTAATATTTGGCCCATTTTAATGCTCTATAGTTTTTTTTTCATAATCTAATTTGTGGGGTTATAGATGTATTCATTCATTGAAATCATTTGTCTTACATTTCTCAATTTCAAAGTATTAGAGACATGTGTGTGTGTACAGCCGAATTAGGCTAATTCCAAACAAATGTTTGATATTCATACTCTATACTAGTCAATAGACATTGGCCTATTGGAGGTGGATATGGGGTAGTTATGACATATGATTGTCTCTAACACATTTTTTGGGTGGAGCGTCATCGTTCTGCGACACACTTTCTATTTTCCTACATTCCCACTTTCAAAAGGCGGGTGACATATGTTTCTTATTTAGGGATGTTTTCCCCTTGATCAAAATAAGATTATGGGATGTCTTTATATCTTTTTGTGGATTTCTCCTCAGAATTATTCTCCTAGACCAGGTATCCTTAAATATTAAGATGTTGTTCATGAAAATCTTCCATGATGACATATCACCATGGACAATAGTTAATTACACTTCTTCTATCAAGAAATTCCAATGGGTCAAGTCAGGGCAGCAACATTCGATCAGGGGAGTAGTCAGGTTGGAAATTGTTTTTAGGTCTGGATGCTAAAACACTAATGCACATGGGTTTCTTCCCCCTTGATTCTCGAGGGCACAAAATGCTGATGCATCACATGTTGAGTGAGGGAAATTATATTCCATGGGTATGTCCCTATGGTTTTCCTCATCATCCCATGTTTAACACATTGTATGTCTCAAGCTTAACCTCTAGCATAGATGGTAACATAGAAGGATTGTCTTCAAATTTTTTCCTCAGGCATCTCATGTTTAACATGAGGTAAGCCATGATTTAAACTTCTTATCAAGATGGATATTCCAATCTACTGCCTTCCAATGTTTTCCTCAGGAATATCAGGTTTTAAAAGAGGTAGGCTTCAAGTTTAATGTCCTTTAGAGATAGAATGAGAGTGATTAGAACATCCCATATCGATGGATGATATTGGTACATCCCTTGGATGGAGCATCTGGAAGGTTTACCAAAAGATGGATCTGATCTCCCAATGAGGATGAATCCGAGATGGTTTGTCCCAAATAGGGTACCAGAAGATGGACCAAAACACCCAATGGGGACATATTCAAGATGGTATGTCCCACAAAGGGAAGATATCATGTCGCGAGGGTTGATCTGGAAACCACTCAGGGGGGGTCAGGGAATGTTCACCATCGAAAGAGGAACACAAGGGTTTACCAATGGCTGGGATTGATCCTCTGGGAGGTTTCCTACATACCATGTGTAGAAGCAGGGATTAAGATCGACTTAGTTCAAATGGTTGATGAATCATGTTGTACACAACGTACAATGACCCAGAGACACATCGGGGATAACGCATGGATAACAGATCATCGCAAGAGGGAAACTCTTGATTAGATGGGTTTAGATTTTGTATATATTTTTCATGGTTATCAACCCAAGGGAATGGTGTGTTCACACCATAATGTGGTGGGTTCGGTAGGAATCGGAATAGAAGATTGAAAGATGATCGAAGTGGATGATAGGAATGGGATTGAACCGACATGAAGATGACTGTGATGTTGGGATTGATCTTAGAGAGGCTTCAATCATATACGTATGATGGGTAATCAAATTCCACATATTTTTATGGGGAAATAAGTCATCCAAGGAGGCAGACTGTCTGAATGGGTGCATGGATGGGAGACGAAGGAAGTAGAACCTCCGAACTGGGGCATGAGCTTCTCGAATCACAAAGGCTCAAGGAAGAGACTAGGATGGGACATGGGTGACGATCATGAACGTCAAGGATGCTTCCTACATATCCACACTGTATGGAATCAAAGGCCACATATTTTAGGATGGGGTATGTAATCGAGGTGTAAATAAAGGACATCGACCAGAAAACATGTTGTGGGGTTACGCATGTTTAGCATCCTAAGATATGGTCTCTTGAGAATAAGGGAAAGACCAAGGATGTGGGTCCCAGAAAATGGGACACCTAAGTTTACCAATGCTTGTGGTTGAAACTCATGGAGGCTTCCAATTTACCATGTCTAGGAGACAAGGATCAAAACCCACATAGTTTGTAAGAATATAGTTTAACATCCTGTAGGACAAAAAGTGGAATACAGTTTAACATCATGTGGGACGAGGGTGAACCGACGTGAAGTGGACTAGACCGATGGATAATTATCTTGAACCTCATGGAGGCTTCCAAAGTACCATTCTCATAAAGTGGAAAGGATGAAAGTCCTCGTAGTTCAATGGTGAGGGATGGGGATTAAACACCAATGTGTCCTAGCAAGGGATCCACAATCGATTCTTACATTAAACCCATGTGATTCATTCTTGGTGGGAGAAACAAGAAGAAACAAAAACCTAATGATCACATAATGAAAGTTGAATCCATGAGGAATATATAAGGTCTTACACATGGTTAGAGGCCCATGAATATGGAGATTGTGAATTTATCCATGATGGAGGTCTAATAGTGATAAATCTAGTAGAAAGAGGGATGGGGTATCAAGATTCCCTTGTTCCCATATTTCCTCTAGTTTTTGCACGTTGAAGTATAGAGGAGGAGAAATGGTTCTACCTCCTGTATGATATGATAGGGTCTTACACTTGGGTGGTTGGCCTCCCCTATGGATATATTTCCTTGTATGAAAGGTGGGTCACATTCCATGTGGGGAAGATCTCACTCTCATGGAGGTGAGTGGGTATGTAATATGTCCAAGGTGAGGACCCCATATATATTTCATGGGGAAAGGCTACAGTTTAATGTCATGTGCTGGGGATGATGATTTTTGGAAGCCTAACATCCTTTAGCTTGGACAATGTGGATTCGCTCCTCACCACTATGAGTTACATTACTGGTCATATTTAACCCTTGATGATGATATGGAACCATAAATGATGTGGTGATATTTTTTTGTTGAGTGATTCATTGAGGGGATCACTTTGGCATGGCTATTATAAGAATCAATAGTCATTATCAAGCCTATGAAAAGATTCGTGAGTCAAAGAAAAACAACATGAAGCACCGCCCAAGTGACATTCAAATCACTTCGGAAAAACCTGGAGGGACGTACTAGAGAATGGATTGTGAAGAAAATGGGTTCATATGAAGGTTAATTGTGAAGATCTGATCCTCCCAAATGTGGAGAGACTCTGAGAAGTGGTACGCTTCACGGAGTGGAGTGGTCTAGCCTAGGTATGGAGTATCCATGTGTATAAAGACTATATCACGGAGTGCATGTGATTACGCGAAGTACCACTTCACGGAGCATGGATTTCTGGAATATTGTAGAATTATGAAGCAATATACTTTGTGAATCGTAGTGATCATTCCTTATCATGAGGTTCAAATGTTCATGGAAGGTAATTCCCAATGCATGAGTGATTTATGAAGACCTGATTTCTGATGGGGATCTACTTACTTTGTTATGGGTCATGGGATTCATGATGGGAACACTTGCTTGAAGAGGGGTTGAATATGGGAAAACAGAAAGGTATTTTTCAATGCTCAAATACCTTGAATAATTCATTTTCGTAATTCATTTAGAGCATAGGGTCCTTTGTGATTTGATAGTTGAGAAGGAGAAAGGTCCAGGTAATTGTCCATTGGGTTTTGGGTAAGCTTGGTATTTTTAGGAATGAGGGGGCACAAATCTCAGAGGATGGGTCAAAAAGGAATTGGAACTTGAAATTAGAGGTAGACCCATCAAATTCCACTTATTCACGATGCTTGCATATGGCTCTCTCAAGTGCATCATAGTCGTCGAGTGCTCTGTCAGCTACTATGTGGTGGCACAAATCTCTCCCTAATTTTCATTATAGTCACATAGTGCTGTGTCATCTACTCTGATGTGGCACATAGCACTCTCTAATGTGTTTCGTAGTCATGTAGTGCTCTGTCATCTACTTTGTGGTGGCTCAGAGGAGGATTTTCCCACTTATTCGCGACGTTTATAGAGCTCGAGTGGTTTTCGATGCTTCTCTATGAGGATACTCTCCAAGGAAGGTTTCCGTGGAGTTTTTGTGTGGTTTTTTCGCAGGGGAAATAATTTTGGAACCAAAAAATTCCCCACTCAAAATGGGAGCCCAGGCGAAATGAGGGTTGGATTCTAAGGGTACATATCCAAATTCACTATAGATCCTGAAGCAAGAGATGTTAAGCATGGGTGAAAAAAATGGGTTCACCATGGCCCGATGCTCAGTGGCCATAACCTATAAATAGAGGGTGTTAAAAGCTAGTTTTATCATAATTTTCATCATAATTTCCTTTCAATGACTCTTGATTCGTGAATATCTATGGAATCTGTGGTCTGTCATTGTGAATCCAGACATTGTGGACCAGTACTACGCTATGCTACTCAATGATCCATTTCACCATTATCCCTGGATTCTTTGAATTGTGCATTGAGTCTTTGGCACTGTGACCACACACTTTGTTAATCGAGCTATATGGGAGGGATTAGTGACTGTACTCGCAGATGGAGCTCTGCGACCAAGCAACGCGAATAAGAAAAGGATGAAACTTTAAAGCATTCATCAGAAGAGATGTCCATCCAAGAAGTTGTCCATGTAGTCCTTGCGGCAGCTACCTGATTAGAATAATTGGTGGATAACGTGGGGATTGGTGAATACATGCACAACCACTCAGATCATGAATCTTTGATGGTGCTTCTGACGAAAGGCTAAAAGAAATATCCCATATTCAAGATACTATCATTGTAATACATTAATCTAAGGGATGAGTTATTCATCCCAAATGATGTTAGGGATAAACCATCCTACTAGTTTTGTAGCACCCCATACCAGTATCATTGGTTTAGGGTCGATGATGGCCCTACGTGGCCCAATCACATATCCCTCATTGAAACCATCTTAAACAACCACACCCATGATGTTGACGAGAAGGATATGCAGGCTGAGGCATCCCCTCCACAATATTATATTATCCTATAGGTATCTCTAAGAAATTTTGAAATAAGATGGATTGATGAGTGGGACATGTTCCAGGTAGGGTACGTCATAGATGAATAGGCTTGGTCCTACAATGTATGTGGAACTTCTGATGAGTTTGTGGTAGATCGGAGGCGAATGGGACTATATGAGGTGGCATGGTCTTCTCAATTACATATCCACTCGCCGAAGAGAGTGATGTTGGAGCTATTGAGAAGGTGGTCACTCGGGACCAACACCTTATAACTTCATCTTGGGAAAGTTGGCCTCAGCCTTCTGGATATCCACAATATCTCTGTGATTCCCATTCTAGGGGATATGTATGATGAATTGATCCCAGCAGAGAATGTGTGGGGATACGCGTAGAAGAATCCAAGGATGGAAAATCTACTGATGGACATGGTGTTGGGTGAGGACAAGAAATCAGTAAGGGGTGTTAATTTCAAGATTTGGTTCAGGAGGATTATGAATGACTATTAAATAGGAGGTTCCTGGTGAGGCCACCCACATTCCCTGAGGGGGCCCATCATATAAATTAGTACTCATATCATCAACTCATAGAGGTTATCTAATGGAATACATGGGAGATTAGCATAAACCTTTAGTATTAATATGTGGTTAGGTTGGTTGTGTTCATCTTGGTGATCATATGTAGGATTATACTACCAATAAGAGATACAAACATGGGAAAATGGCTAGGTACATTAATCATAACATCCAATTTAGTGATTGGGAATCATGTCATCCTCAGTATCCTAGTACTGGAGAAGCTTTACAAGATGTTGTGGCATATCATTCAGAGGAAGAAGACATTATGGGTGTGCATTCCATTCTATTTATTGTATGTTTGGGTGGAGGTTCACATGAGGGTTTATGAGTACCCAAACATGATTTCTCATCTAGGGACAAACATTTTTCTCTGCATCCTGATTGCAGTGGGAAGCTTTATGGACATGATGAGACTGCAAAGCATAATGAACATAATCTAGACTATGGATTAGTTTTTCATCCACCCATTTCGATTGCCCATGGGAGAGTTCACCAATGATGGCAGAGATACCATAGAGTGTCATTTATACCTTTTGGCATTCAAGGGTGGATTTTTGGTGGCTTGGGTGGACTATGAGCCCATCAATGATCCATAAACCCCGCTCCAATTTATGAGGAAATTTATATGCATGAAAAGGATGAACTCGATGGTTTATCTAGGGGTGCGTCATGAGGATCACCCTTGTTTAATGAGAAAGATGTGGCTCATGTTCACCTGGGAGGATGGGACGAAGTGAAATGAGCTACCTTTTTCTGATTCTTCATTTAGGCTGGTGAAAGAATACACCAAAAGCTGGGATTTGACCAACCTAGGGGAGATTTTGAAGTGGAAAACCATCAGGTCCAATGATGGAGTTTCTCTTTAACCCCAGGGTTGGTATTAGAGAATGACGGGAGCACGTGATTGTGGCATCGTGGAAGTAGAGGCGAGGTGGGAACTATCAGAGCCTACACCAAGTGGTGACTAAGCTACAACGACAGGTCCGGTTGTCCCAGGTGAATATGTTTAGGATGTTAGGAATGTTCCTATAGGGTTTCATAGTATACGCACTTCAGATCTCAGTAAGAGGCTCTACCACATATACATGCCTAAGGATGTTGTCTTTCTGAAGGATTGGTGAAACTAGGAGGTCAACCAAAAATTCCTTAGTCCTATGCAAATATGGGATCATGTAAAATGATAAGGAATGGACTTTTAAGAGTTAATCATGTCGAGGATAGATTTTTTGTTACCTGGGAATAAGGGGAATGTTATGTCATCAAGCTGGTTGACTATATGCTGTCTCGGGGCACTTTAAATCCAATGACAAGCTGGGTGAATGTACTTCTGGGTTAGACAATATTGCCTCAAGCGTTGGCTACTAAGCTGAGGGAGTTCAACTTTTTACCTGAGGATTCCGATAAATCATGGTGCGATGAGGCTACTTGGGAAAGGCCATTGAAAAATGTGATGTCAGGACTTTTGAGTTGGGAGATTTCACCAGGGTTGTCGAGGTATCATCAAGAAAATTCTTTTGCAACATGATTTTTTATGTGTCACCCTAGCTTCTCAAATGAAATTGTTAATCTACATTATACATTTGTGCATTAGATTCCCATCCACGTGCCTAGATATGGGGGCTCAGGATCTACACCTGGGTTAATGGTGATTGTAGAGTCGAGCAGGGCTGCGATAACCTAGACATACTATTGAGAGTCCTTAGTGTTTATGACCATATATTTGGGTAACATCCAAGGATACCAATTGTGACGACCTAATAACGGATGAAATCCTTTGACCTTCATAAGACTTTTTCTCAAAGGGTCCTGGGATGTTATATTTTGAACTAAAAACAGATATTTTCATCTATAATATGAACAGTTCCTCTAATGGTGTGGGATATATTGGCAAGGACAATTGTGGTTCCTAATACCCCTCTTTCAAGGGGGTATCAATTATAGTGGAATAGGATGTCTAGAACAGCCAAAATATTGTTACAATGGCTATGGGTGGAGCCATTGGCAGGGTGGAACTCTATCATATTAATGGTTAGCCCGATGACGATGATCAGTCCCATAATGTGGAGCCTAATGCTCATGTCGATGCAGATCCCAACATTCCTGAAGGACACCAGTGGAAGACCCTGTTGTTTATATTTTTTCAGTATTCCTATTGTACGGACCCACTGACCTAGAGGATCGATAAAAGAATCCTTCTAATAAAGATGAAAGCATGGTTGTCTGCCACTAGTCATTGAATTCAATCAAGGTCTTCATTAGGGATAACCCACAAGAAAAATGGACAAAAAAGATGGGGATTCTTTGTTATCGGCTGCATTAACTATGTGCTTGGGGAGTAAATTCCTAGAATCCTCATATGCTCATTCGA
This sequence comes from Viscum album, assembly GCA_963277665.1. Taxonomy (NCBI): domain Eukaryota; kingdom Viridiplantae; phylum Streptophyta; class Magnoliopsida; order Santalales; family Viscaceae; genus Viscum; species Viscum album. Next base: position 653,771,046 of record OY728119.1, read on the forward strand.
GACTATATGGAAGTGAAAATACGAGATCATGATCGCGACCTCTGTGTGGGCTAGCAACATAGGATTTATATCAACATCAAGATACTCGAGGAGATTGAGAATGGGATCCAACACTTGAGAGTGTAGGAAAATGATCATTCCACTTTCCTCAATGAACAATCGGGACTCATATTACGACTGAAGGCCTAGTTGGAGGAGGCTTAGGAACATGTGAGGTTATTTTCTCAAGAGATGTCTATTATCCAAGCCAATTAGGATTGGTCCCGTATCAAGGACGATGAACTGCGCCCGATGTCCATCGAGGTGGAGCATGATATTAACAACTGACAGCTGATCCTAGAAATTACAATCCAGACATTGGTGGAGTGTGGATGATCCATTTAAGGGGACAATCCATCTATTGGAGGGGCCAATCCCTAGGAATTGTAATTTTTCTGACCTAATAAATGCACTTTCATTCTTAGCCTCTCTATGACGGTTTCTTGCATGAGTTCCATTATCTATTTTTTTTGATTTATTTCTATAATATATGTGAAATGTCCATCTGTCAGTCCCAAAACTCATGTTGGTTTTTCCTGATGTGAGAAACAAGCGATAAACAAATCATTATTCCATTTGAATACGACAGTGCCAACCAGTCTCTAGGAATATAGGTTCTGAACGACCACTATGAGTTTCTGGGAAGAACTTGGGGGTTATGGTCAGTGAAAGAGACTCTAGAAATTTCCCACCCGCCCTCTCCCATCACGATCTAGCTCATGATAAAGATAATGCCAAGGGTGTTGATATAAATCCAAAAAAAGGGGAACAAATAATGTCAATTACAATACCTAAAATTAGGACCACTCTATGGATTCCAGTACAGTGGAGGATAACTACTGACCTTGTTTGAAACACAATATTTCTATTACGTTAGAATAAAATAGGGGCAAAAAACGGGGGCCGACTTGTCACGGTCCGTCCTCGGGGCCCGTGCCGTGACCACCCCAAGCCTGCCTTCCATAGGCCAGGGGCTGGCGAGTGGCACCAATGCATAAATACCAGTAAAAAGAGAAGGCATTGCCTTTGTAAAGTAGACAAGCACCATATAGCAAGCAAGCGGAAAAGTAAACACTAAGTAAAAACAGAGTACAACTAAAAGTGCGGAAAAGTAAATGGGATAGTATAAAAACCCAAAACTAAAAGTAAAGTACAACTCGAAAGGGAAAACATCAACTGTAAAGTAAAAGATGCTACACCGAGCTGTCCACTGGAAATCCCACCTGATGGGTGGGTACAAATAGATCCACTACTCCATAGGTCCCGCCGTCCGCTCCGAGTACGTCCCACCCAGTGGTCCTCCTCCAGGTACCGTCCTGCTCTGCGAGTAGTAGGCTCGCAACGAGGATCACCATGAGGTCTGCAGGTGTCCTCACTAGCCTAAAAACTTGTACCACTACCTCCAGCCAGTCCTCTGCTGCATGGGGGTTCGTCTACCCGCGGATCCTAGGAGGACGCTGGCGCTGGAACTCATGCAGAGCTCCAAGGCGACGTGCATAGTCAGCGGCTAGTGGTGGAAGCATCGGTGGCTCGGCGGGTAGTGATACCACCGGTGCCACTGCTGACAAAGGGCCCTACACTGAGCCCTCGTCGCTCGGTGGGCTGTCGTCACGCTCGACTCTCGGAACCCTAGTTGGCTGCTGTTGTGGGGCCATCCGGAAAAGGAAACAGGTGCGCCACGGTCAGAACAGTATACCTCAGGAGCTGATACAAAGTAATCACAAAGAAAACTTGAAACACACATGCAATCAATGTTTTCGTTCATTATGTCGGAAATCAGAAGTCAGGGTCCTGGTGTACGGATATGTCGGTTGCCGCACCAACACTGGACTCCCTGGACTGATAACCACACTCAATACGCTAAACATTATTTCTTCACATAGAAAAGATCAGAGTTCGCGGTAGAACCGAACTCCTCTGATACCAATTTGTCATGACCCGTCCTCGGGGCCCGTGCCGTGACTACCCCAAGCCCGTCTTCCATAGGCCAGGGGCTGGCGACTAGCACCAAGACGTAAATCCCGGTAAAAAGGGAAGGCATTGCCTTTGTTAAGTAAACAAGAACCACAGAGTAAGCAAGCAGAAAAGTAAACACTAAGTAAAAACAGAGTACAACTGAAAGTGCAGAAAAGTAAATGGGCCAGTATACAAACCCAAAACTGAAAGTAAAGTACAACTCTAAAGGGAAAACAGAAACTGTTAAGTAAAAGATGCTACACCGAGTTGTCCACTGGAAATCCCACCTGAAGGGTGGGTACAGATAGCTCCACTACTCCACGGGTCCTGCTGTCCGCTCCGAGTACGTCCCGCCCAATGGTCCTCCTCCATGTACCGTCCTACTCTGCGAGCCTCAACCACGATCAACGCTTTCTGTCGTCTGTAACCAACACAACGTAGTGCGGGCATAGCCCGTGCAGGGGTGAGTATAAGCTACTCAGTAGGGACCCTGAGACCCCTGAAGGTCTCCCAAAATCCACAAAGGATAAACCAAAAAGTAAAGATACAATCACGAATTAACAACCGACACTGCTTAGGTATATGCCCATACATATACCTAAGTCATCATTTCAAAACGCTCCAACCTCCGAGCCAAAGTACAACTCAATCCACACAGGAAAGTATACTTATTCCACACAGGAAAGAAAAACGTAATCTACACAGGATAGCACAACTCAATCCACACAGGAAGGTAAATAGGATTCATCTCACACAGGTATACCTCTTCGAAAGACGATAGAGATGATCACTGATCCATCTAAGTCGTCAGACTCACAAAGGATCGATATGTACTAACCCCTGCAAAGACCCACACAGGATCTATAGGCGCTGGTTCACACAGGACCGCTGAGCGCAGACCCACACAGGATCGGACGCACACAAGATCGGTAGCACTGATCCACACAGGATCGTTGAGTGCTGTAGTCGTCGTCGACGAATCCACTAAGGATCTCTGTACAGTCGTCGTCGCAGTCACAATACCAGTCGCAGCCAGCTCTAGGGTTCCCGCACACAGCAAACTCGTTCAGGAGAGTCCGCTCCACGAGCCGAGAGGCTGATACATCAACTGTCACAATGTCCAGAGTTGATGTATCCAAAAGTTCCGTATCGTCAACAGGATGTCAACGCAACAGACGGCGCGTCAATCGGGCGCCCGGTCTGAGAGTTATTGGCTTTTCCGTTCCAAGGGCCCGGTTGGTTTTTAAGGAAAAACCAACCCGACCATACTCCACCTGCGTCCAAACCTAGGGTGGAGTATGCCAAAATATCTTTCTCACTAAAAGTAACTCAACAAAGCTGACGGCACGTCAATCGGACGTCCGTAGCTCAAGATATGAGCGTTTCCGCTCCGAGGGCTCGGTTGGTTTCGTGTACGAACCAACCCGGCCGAACTCAAAGTATTCCGAAACCTTGAGTGCGATATACCGAAACGACCGTCTCGATCCAAGGATCGTATCGCCACTGACGGCGCGTCGTTTGGAGGTCTGTATCCCGAGTTATGGGCATTTGAATCCAAATCGCTCGGTAACGGGGGTTTCGGGCCCGGGCCGTCCTGGGCCGAGACCCCCCCGGTTGGCCCGAACCGGGTCGACCCGCCCCGGCATGGCGCGGCGCGGCCCGGTGTGCCAGTTCGGCGCAAGGCAGCACGCCGGGCGCGTTGCCAGCTCGGCCATAGGCCGAGCTGATTGGAAACGGGGGGGGGGGGGGGGGGCCTGCCCCCCTTTTTGAAACCAGCCCCCCTCATTATGGGGGTCGTTTACTTGCTGGCAGGGGGATTAATTTCCCCCGGTTTTCCTCCCTTACGGCCGGCCCGACCTGGCCGGCCGGTTCTTCCTCAACGGGACCGGCAAAGGCCGGTCCCCCTTGCAGCTTCCGACACCGGCGGGCCGGCTGGCCGCCGGTCTTCTCGTTCCGCCGCAGCCCGGAACCGGCCACATCCTTCGTCGTCCGGTGCGGTGCGACGGCACCGCGACCCTCCGCCGCGGCCCTGATCTGGCTGCGGCGCCTTCGACTTCCCTTGACGCGACGCAACGGCGTCGCGTCCTTGAAATTTCATTCCACGGCACGGCGCGACGGCGTCGCGTGTATCTGCCGCAATATACCGCGTGGTGCGACGACACCACATTTTCTCGTATCAACCTCAAGAAACCATCACGAAAAACAAAAGAGGAGGGTCCGCCATGTTTGTGCGGTCTGACCCCCCTCGCGTTATTAGAAAACAAAAGGGGTTTTAATCCACGATCATCACCAAGTTTGTATTCACGAACAAATAAATAAATTAACCCCTACCTCGGTTTCAAGTGCGGAGCACGTCAACAAGCCGCAGAAGACAAGCGTCGCGGAGGTCGGGCGTCGCGGAAACCAAATGTCGTTTTCATTGACGTCGAGGTGCGTCCGAAGAGGTACGTCGCTGGAGAAGCTTCGTAAACTGACGGAGAAAGTTCGAGGAGTAAACATCGTCTCCTTCCGTTGACACAGGAAGAAGATCGAAGATGCGGCGTCGTTGATCTTTGGAAACACACCGGCTGCGAGGAAGAGAAGAGACGGCACGTGACAGCGTTATTCGTCAGAGCCTATCTGTTCTTTGCGTTCTTCGTCATGGTTGAAGAAGAAGAAGAGAGCTCCCAAATTCTCTCAAGGTGGTAAGAGAATTCTAACCAAAATAAAATAAGCTTATAGATTATTTTATTTACACAATTAAACAACTTGAATTTAAAAAGTTTGAAATTAAAACAACTCAACACAATTAATAAACCAAGTTGTCAAGTTTATTAAAAGAGGAGTTATAGGGATTTTAAAGGGAAGATGAAGTGTTAGGGTTCATGTGGGCCCCACCACACTTAATCCTCTCAAGGGAGGTTATGTGGATGTGGGTCCCACCCCTAACTTCCTTTGGGAGGTTATAACCAACTTGGTTAAAAATAAAATGTGTTTCCACATTTTATTTAACTTCATTTTAAATTCCCAAAAACTAACTCTCAACCCGAAATAAACGCAACCTCAGAAAAGGTCTCCTTAAGAGAATATCGGCGCTGCGAGTTCATCGGTGCCCTCAGAATTTGATTCCGGGAACCGATTCAAAAGTTAGAAATTCCCGCTCTTTCGTTCACTGAACATACCTGAGCCAAACTTCGGGAATTGATTTCAGGCACTCCGGGCCTCGGAATCAGGTGCCGTCAGAAACCGCGCTCTTGTAAAATTCCAAAGAAAATTAAGAAAAAATTTCCCTTGAATTTTATGGGTCTTTACATTCCGACTGCTGACCATGTTCGAAGCATGGGGCCTGACTCAAAATGGCATCCAACATCTTCCAAAATTTTGGCCCAGGATGGTAGGCCAGCCATAGGCTGAACATATATACTATTGTCCAGTTCCATTAGATGTGAAAGAGGATGAGGATCCAAATGAAGGTAATGAAAATCATGGTGGGTGGAGTGATAGGTGGTTCGAATAGAGTCCAACACTCTTGAAATAATACCACTGTGATGAAAACACGTTAGGTGAGAACATCGTCCTGATCATGGATCTCACCCATTTCTTAAAAGGATATCTCTGGATAAAACCTAGACTATCCCATAGTTTTATTTTATTCTAATGATGATGATAGACACATAGTTTAACATTGTACAATGGGGAAGGAGAAAATGAATGGTCCTGAAAGGGGTGATGAGGCCAGGATGTCTGTATTAGATGGTTTACAACCCCATGGATGGATCTAAGAACTAGACATCCAGATGTCACAACCTATCCAGCTTGGGTAAGAATCAATCCGTACGTAGTTACGCAAAAACTATTCTTTGTAGGTCTGGTCCACGCACAATGAATGGAGGCATTTGATATATATTTTTTGTTCTTTTGTATCAATAACCTTTTTGGGGTGAAATTATAAGGGTTATAATGTCCTGTTGTTACCATGGGATCATGCAATATGTGGTTCTTAACAAAAATTACTTTGTTAGATAACTAGTTCCCAACGTGGAGTCCCTTCAGGTGAGAATGTCAAAATTATTTTGCCTCTTTTTTCAACATGTGGTCAGGATGATGTCGTCACAGTTTAGGGTCTTATGCTAGGACCAGATAGGTCATGGGATGTCATGGGATTGTATTATCCGTTCAAAAGCCCTTAATCCCATGTGAACAATGCTAGATGCATGAAACAAGGGGTGATGTATGGTTTCCCCATTACAAGATATCTTGTGGTATAATGAAGGAAATTTCATACGAGAAAGATCCCATATGCACAAACATTTCTACTTGATGCATGTGAATGTACGGAGTGACAACAATAGAGTGTCAAAATTGCATAGATTGGGTAGGGCCAGTGTGAAAACAAATCACAACATACAATATTCCTGACATAGTGAAGGTGGTGTGATATGGAGGATAACTATTGACCATGTTCAAAACACAACATCTGTTTCACCTTAGCCTGGAATGGGAACAAACAAGTTATGGTCGACTACTGACCATGATTGAAACATGAGAACTATCTCAAAATGTCATCCAATGTATGCTAGGTCACTGAACCAGGATGGTAGGTGAGCCAATGTGGAATGGGAATAGGATATAAAGGGGGTCTCTTTAGACTTTAAATATGATGGATACCCAAATGAAGGATGTCTGAAGTGTGAGTGTACTCGTGTTGTTTAACGTCATGTGGGACGACATAAAGATTAACGTCATGTGGGATGACATAAAATTTAGTGTCATGTAGGATGATGCTTAAAAGAGGGGGTTTGACCCTTGAATGGAGCACATCGTGGGGCTATTATAAACTTGACATGAGAAAGAACCTATGAGTCAGTGCCACACAATGTTCCCCAATGTGAAACTTGGTCCAAATCGGTATATAGAGACATATGAAGTCATGGATGGGATGTATATGAAATTTCTAAGTATCATTACATATCCCACAAGGATGTGAATCAAGCCACATGAAGTTCTAATGGGATTGCATGGAGAATGGTAGATTTCTGATATAGCGTCATATTCTTGGGAAAAGGCATCATATGGCCGAGTGGATTATGATTATGAATCTCAAATGTAGGGGGTCAGAATATGTGATGCGACATCATAATGTAGCCCAACGTGAGTGAGGACTAAGAAAATGTCTACAGTACCTAACATATCTTTTAAAGAATGTATATAGTCATTATTTTTGATGTCCAAACATTAAAACATACACACTTTGTTTATAGTCATAGATCTCAAACCATAGGCACACAATTCCTCCATGTAGTCGTGAACCATATCCAAACCCCTAATCCCATGTGAGCTATGCTTGGTGTGGGAAATAATGGGTAGAGAAGTTTACTTTACCAAATTGAAGTTTACAATAATGGAATGAAGGTGCGGGACAATGATGGCCTAAAAATTCTTGTCCATTCTCTTAACATGAATGGATACTTCGAGGAATAAGACCAAGGGTGTTGAAGTTCTTCATGTTCACATAGGAGGGTGGAAAAATGATGAGTGTTATAAGACCAATACAAGGAACCTGATCATGTTGGATATATAAATGGAGGATAATTTTATACTATGTTCGAAAAAATAACATCCATATAATGTGACCTGAAATTGGAATGAAAAAATGATGTTTGATGGCTGAACGTGTTCAAAACATGGGATGTATCTTGAGATGTTGGTCAAAAACCTTCTGGAATGTTGGCCCTAGGCAGTAGGTGAGCCATATGCTGGTAATCCAAATTATTATGGGGTTCTTTCTGATGTGAAAGGTGATGGTGACCCATGTAAATAGATATATGAAGCATGAAAATGGAGTGAGAGCAAGTTCATGTGGAATTCAGCACCCCAGATCCAAAATTGTAGTTTTTCTAAATGTGTTTTTGTGGTTGGATGTAGATTGTGGAGCCCAGTTTAAGAGAATTTAATTAAAAGGATAGGTAAAGGGATAAAAGGGGTTCCAATAGACCTAAGTCTAGGCATGAGGGCAAGATTCAAACATTGTTTTTTTGTTTTGTGGTTGCAATAAGTCATGAGGGTGATTATAAGGGAGGAACATGGCATAACTGTTGAAAACCAGATGTGGGTGAGGACCATGGAAGTCCATACCATTCAACCCACCTATGAAAACGGCATAGGACAAGGGTCGAGGTGAACTAGAATGGGTGAAACTGAGAATCCCAACCAGTATCGCATCATGTAGTGTGGAAAGAAGGGGGAATGGATATCTGAAGGTGTACGTGATGCAATAACTGTAAACCTGATGTGAATGAGGACAGAAGGAAGTTTGCATCGCATCATGTTTCCCTAATACAGGTCATAGTCCAAGTGTCCGAAAAGAATAATTTTCAGGCTATATCCAAGGTGAAATTCCAAGGTGTTCATAAATATCCCCTGAGGATGGGAATCAAGACAGTTTTAGTTGTCAAAGTGAAGTGTTGTGAGAGACTAACCCTGGAAAGGTAAAAACTCTCTTTTAAGGAAGCTAAAGCATCCCATAATCTTCATTGGGCATCTTGAACTTATTTAGGGTAGAATCTTAGTTTATTTTCATGCATTGAGGATGTGGCTACCCTGAAAAAAAAAGGTGTGGTGCATTACATATCCCAACGTGAATGAGGACTAATGCAGTACATACCACACCATCTGTTCCAAGTGGGATTATTTGGACCATAGTCTATAGGTGGCCTAACATGGGGATGAACCCTAGGTAATGTTCATAGTCATTATAATTTATCCCATGTGGATGGGAATAAATATATATGTAATTTTGGAGGACTCGTGTAGTTTAATGTCATACGTTAGTATAGAGAGTGAAAATGGAGAACAAAAAGTGGGGAGTATGTGGGGGGAAATTATAGGCACAACATGAATGAGGACCAAAGTAGTACATACCCCACCATGAAATCCCAAGGAAAATCTTAATTCGAGGGAAGGAAGATGGAAACTTTTGGGTTGGGCCCACTAAAAGATGTTATGTCATTCTTACATACCTTTTTTGGATGGGAATCATTCCACGTATAGTTCTAAGAGTGCATTTTAACGTCATGCGGGAAAATAGGTATGTGCGGTTTGGCTGCACCAGTACACATACTACAAAACCACTAATCCCACCTTAGTCATTCTTGATATGGGAAACAAGGAATAGTTATGGTATTTTCCTGGTACAGGGAGGAACACATTAGGGGAAATGGAATGCTTGGTGAATGGTTTCCCAATAATACCGACATGCTTACATAATGCACATTGGTGCGCGGAGGGGTAAAAAAAGTGTGTTGGATTCCCACTTAAACATAAGGAAGTGGAATGTTGTGAATAATGGAACCATATATTTGGATCACAATGATGGCGGTGTGAAGATGCAGGATAATTATCGACCATGTTCCAATCACATCATTCATATCACGTTATCCTGGAATAGGGACAAACAAGTGAGGGTAAACCTCTAATCATGTTTGAAACATGGGACCTGTTAGAAAATGGCATCTAAGGTCTTCTCGGGAATTGGCCTAAGATGGTAGGTGAGCCAATGTGGAATGAGACCAGACCATAAAGGGTGTCCCTTCATACATGGAAGATGATATAGATACAAATGTAGGGCTCATGGTGCATGGACCCAAAATGAGAGAATGCACATGTGGAATCCAACACATTGGACTCAATACCATGTACCTTTGAGCATGCCAATGAGACTTGTTAGATAGATGGAATTTTTAAAATCTCATAATTTCTATGTAAATTGTTTTATATGGGATTATTTTGAGACAACAAAATCAGGAGGAACAGGACTCTGAGGCCCAGAGTGCCCTGAATGATCCATCAAAAAAGTGTGAAGCTTAAAATAAGACTCATGAGTAGTTTTCATATAAAAATGGAATAACTTTTAAAAGGGTACCCTGATCCAAAATATGACGGCACTGTTGCAGTCATGATGGGTGTTTTACCATTGGCACGACATAAGTTTGGTTGGAGCAGACCACCTGTGAGAAAAACCTAAAATGGGATAATAGAAAATAAAATTATTAAATAAAATTATTTTATTTTTCAAATGCTTATAACTAACAAAAGGTGACTCAGATTAAAAATATGATACCACCGCTAAACTTTTGAGTGTATTATTTATTTAGGAAAATACTAACATTGGCTAGTGTGGGCCACTAGTTGAAGTTAGTTTTTAGCCGTAAATAAAATAATGAAGTGAAAATTATTTTATTTTAATATCCTTAAGATCAAAACGGAAAATCGAATTGAAAATCTGATAGTACCATTGACATCGTGAGGTCATATTCCTCTTAAGAAGATCCTAACCTCAACTGGTGCGGGTCGAGGGCGACTGTTAATAATTTTTTGAACTTTTTTATGGTTCATTCAATAAACATTCATGTTGTATTTTCCATTTTTTCATCTGTTTCTCAGAAAGAAAATCCAACAGAACCATTGAATTCAAAACACTGTGATTCTTCTATGAGATACCTATCTTTGGATGGCAAGGCTCGAGCAAAAATGTCATTTTTCAGACGTTTCTAGAAAAATAATGAAATAAATAAAATAAATAATATTTCTTTCTCACATTTGTGTGGCGGACGATGACATTGTGGGGATGTTACAAGGTGGTGATGATATGAATCCATGAGACTCATCAATGGCTCATTAACTCATAATGTAACGAGGCTTTAATGGATCGTAACAATGATGATGTTTCTTAAATAAAACAGTGTAACGACGTGACATCGCACCATAATGAAAATGTTGCGACTTGATTATATTTATAGTTTGATTCACTAAGGAAATATTGATTATAAATTTTGAGGATTCTTTGGAGATACTCTGATAGGATTCTACCCCAGTGAAGAATGAAAAACACCAATGGAACTTCTCCTTCTTTGACACTTTTTGAATATTGGAACTGAGAAGTGATGCCAACGGCTTACCCCCTCGAGGAAGAATGTGCGGAAAAAAATAAAGAGGTATGGGTTTTATTGTTTTATTGTTTCCACATTCGTATTTCAAAATGAAGAATGCATATTACCCCATGAACATGTTAATCTATGGATCGTGTATTCTTGTGGGAGGGTGACTTTTTTTGGGTTTCTTTATCCAAGATTTAGTTATCATTCTTGTTCAAATTAAAATCACTGGACCTCCATTGTTTTGTAAAATTCTAATGCGGAGGGTCTGGGCGGACAAGAACAAGGCCCGAGACCCTCTACCATGGGTTTTTATCATAGCGAAGCATTAAAATCGACGACACAGTAGTGTTGAGACTGCTGTGGGGGATAGGATGATCCCCAGATAAAGCAGGCACAAGCGGAACAAATAACGGGCCACCGGTGCGGACTCAGGGGTCTGTTGAAGAATTTGATGGTGTGCCGATGCTGGTGGTGGCCTGCGGTGGTGACCGCTGGTGGGATGCGGGGCACCACGACGGAGTGCCGAAAGAAGGTTTGCTACCAGACCGGGCCTCGACGCAGTAGGTGGAGCCGATGACCGAGCTGGCAGTTGGAGGTGGTGGATGTTGTCACTTGACAACTTTGTAGACCAGAGGATGTGGCACCGAGCTGTGTCCTGTGCGATGGGTTGCAGTCACTTGACTGCGGCAGAGGAGGCACATTCGGCGACCTGTGGGGAGAAAGAGGGGGACAGACGTGGCTCTTAAATGCGTCTAGCGAAGCGAACCGGTTCGCCTCTTGTAGACCAGACGGGGTGTGAAGCACCCATCGGGTCCACCCCACACTGCGGGCCAGACCCGCAGCTCACCAGGTCGATCCGGACCCAGGAACTATGGGTGAGACCATAGTGGCAGGACAAACCCACACCCAGAGAGTCAAACCCGCACCTAGTGGCCCAAACCCATACTAGATGGCTGAAATTGTTCCCTCTTCGGGTCGGGCCTGACAATATTGAGTCACCTGGCGACTCGGTGGGATAGACCCTCAGCCAAATAGGCCTAGTCCAATGAGGCATATTGGTCCTATCCCACTGGCCAGGGTGGACAAGACAGACCTCCGCCCACACAAGGTTGGAGAGAGTTTGTCTTAATGTTCTGGGGTATGTGGAACCCTCGGGTTACTAAAACATTTGTATCATGGAAAACATACATCTGATCTATGATCCATTTATAGAATTGAGACCCTCAGGGCGAGGCGGTCCTTTTTATATACTCCATGTGACATTCTGATAAAGCTTATATTTTTACAGGTTGGATCGTACATGAACCAAATGAGGACCCTGACACTAAGATTCCTATAACATTCAGAACAATCATCCTTTTTACACACCGTTTATTGTGTTGGTACCCTCGTGACATGAAGGATCGTTAGGTTACTTAATTGTAAGACTTGATTCCAGTTGAAATATGACCAATGGCTTGAGGAGCAGTTCTCTTAGAATTTGGCGTGCTTCGTGTGAGAATCTTGTGGCTGGCTGTGACATGAAGAAGAATAGCGACCAATACAGATCATCATTAGAAACTCCAGAGTGAGATGATCTATCTCTAAAAATAATCACCACTGCCTCTATACCAGTGACCAATATGGGTCTTCACTAGTGACCAATAAGGTTCATCATCCAAGTACCAATGCTGGTCAGTACCAGTGACCAATATGGGTCAGCATCAGGGACCAATAGGGGTTAGCACCAGCGACCAATACCGGTCAGCACCAGTGACCCATACGGGTTAGAACCAGGAACCAATATGAGTTTTCATATAGAGACCAATATAGGTAAGCATACAGTGAACTATATGGGTATCCGTAGAGTTACTACAGATAGTATGACCTAGCATTACTACTAGTCATCCTTGTCTGAGTAACCATGATGTTATACACATAGAGTGAGCTATCTCATTTTCTTTGTGATTCATGATTTAGATCATTCTTATGATATTAAATTTTTAGTATTTCTTGCGATTTTTTCCTTTTTAGATTACTCAAAGACCCTTAGGGGTCTCAGGGTCCCCTACTAAGTTGTTATACTCACCTTTGCACGGGCTCAACCCGCACATGTGTCTAGTGCAGACTACTGACACACCGAGGCAGACATTGGAGGTTTGGGACTTGTTGGAGCATGGTGCGATAGCAGTAGTTGAGATAATCTTCTTCGACTTGAGACTTACATCTACTAACCTCCATGTGGAGCTCTAGGGTAGGTGTGACAACTCTTTACTTTGTTTTCAGTTTCTAGGTATTGTATTCTAGCCCACATTTTTTAGTTTATAGTTTTACATCTGTTTGTACGTTACTATCATGGTTATACCTTACTTTTGCTATTCATTTTCATCAGTTTCCCTTTTTGAGTGTGTACACATTTCTAAAAAAATGCCTTCCATATTTAGAAAAATCCCTCATGTGTTATTCACCAACCCCTGGCCTATGGAAGGTGGGATTTGGGTAGCCATGTCCGGGCCCCATGGGATGGATCATGATAGAGTCAAATATCTTTCCAAAGAGAAGGGTCTTGGGGATGAATATTTCCAGTTTAAGGTCATAGAGTGGACCATTGAGAGGGAACTTGGTTTAATGGAATGTGCATAGGGTGGAAAAGTAGAAAAACCTGAAGTGGATGAGGACCAAAGAGGCCTTCCATCTTATGAATCCTTCATCAAGAAAATCTAAACACATTTTATAGTCTTGATTCCTAGACTAGGTTATGAACATTAATGTCAAGTGCATGGTATAATGGAGGATTTGTTGTACATGGCGCTGGAACTAAATACTAAATGGCCATGCATTCCTCTGTATCCCTTGTGAAGGGGAATAAAGGCATATGTAGTTCTCGTAGGAATATCTTAGTTTAAGGTCATAGAACAGAGACTAGGCTAGGAAGAGAAAAGGGAGACACATGGTGTGGTTATTGAAAAACCAAACATGTATAAGGATAGAAGAAGTCCAGGCTATAACATGTGCTCGTAATGGAAACCTTAGGTCTATGGACCAGTAGAGGAATTTGGGATGGGCCCGAGAAGAATTGTTTGTGCGTTCCTACATATCCCATGAGGATGGGAATCAAGCCATAAATGGTTCTTTAATGATTTGTGTAGTTTATCATCGTGCGACATGGACAATGGGGAATAGAAGGAAGCCCCTCGAAGCTAATTATATGGCATGGATATCATAAACACATCGTGAAAGAGTACCCAAGAGGTCCTCACAACACCACATATATCTTACATATTTTGGATCATGGGGGACCGAAAGAGGGATTGATTTGAGATATCTATGTCTAGAACCGAAGGTGAAATGTCTAGGCATTTCTATGTCTCTCATATGGATTGGAATCAAGCCACATGTAGTTCTGGAAAATGTCGTCCAGTTTAACACCATACAATAAGAACATGGATAGAAGAGACTATCTCTTAAGGGGGTGTATGTGGTGAAACGATTATATTCCTAACATGAATGTGGTCATAAGCCCATATATGCCACACCACTCACTCCTATAAAAGTCAGGGTCAAAAGGCCGAACAGAATATATATATGGTCGAGCCTGAACTGGACTCAAAGATGAAATGTATGGGCATTTTTACATATCCCATAAGGATGGGAATCAAGACGTATGGAGTTCTTGATATTCATGCAATTTAACATAATGTGATAAGGACGAGGGGTAGGGGTTTTCGTTTACGTTCATAGAGTATTGAACAAAAGAAGTGAGATTATTCAATGTGGGCATAATCTTTGACTATGTCCCTACGCCCGCATGAGCTGTGATGGATTTGGGAAACAAGGGCGGAGAATATATTACAACACATAGAATATTGAGGAAGGGGAAATGGCATAGAGCCTCAAATGACACGAAGTTGTTTATTCATCCTCTTGACATGTAAACACACACTGAGTGATTTCACTAGGAGTGTCGAAATTCCACTTGAATAGGATGGAGTGTAAAGGTATGTGAATTACGAAACCAATATTTAAGGCTTAATGGGGGTTGTGAAATGATATAGGACAATAGTTGACTGTGATCGAAACACATCATCCATTTCATTTAACTTCAAATGGGAACAAACAAATGAACTTCGACCACTGAAAATATTTGAATCATAGGAATTTTCTTAAATTGTCATTCACAATCCTTGGGACATTGGCCCATGATAGTTGGAGAGAACTGAGTCCTGGCATCCATTCCATTCAAGGGTTCCTTCAGATGTGAATGATGATGAAACCCGGAATAATGTGAAACATGAAGCATGGAAAAAGATGAAAACACGTCCAATTAGAACCCGACACTCTAGGTCACAAATAACTGCACAGCTAGGCAAGTTTGTAACGCCCCGACCCTAGTTACCCAGAGTCGGTGCTTTATTTTAATACATTGGCATGATTATAAGGAATCATGTCCCGATGGACCGATCAGTTTTGAAGTCTTGGAAAATACATTACATATATGAATTTTACATTACACTTTATAACATACAACACAACATAAATAATACTTTATGAACGCCATTATTACCTTATCTTAACCTTGCATATCAGTCACAATATCCTTCTTTGAATCCTGGAAAAATAATACATAGAAAGGGGTGAGCTCAAACGCTTAGTAAGGGTAATAATTATAGTGGAAAATAACATAAATATTAAGCATAGTGAATAATTGAAACCACATGCCTATACCAATAATAAACATTAATACTTTTATGGCTAGAATATGAGTTGAGTAAATAATGCCATAATAAAACATAATCATGTGTATTATACTAGTAGAATGACTACATGAACAATCAATATTATTTCTATAATGAGGGAATGTATAATGCCAGACATTCTAAAACATTTTGTCAAGGCCTCGTCCAGGATGTCTAGAAATTATTAAGGCCTCATCCAAAACCATAAATCATATTGGAAAATGGCATCGGCCAATTCAATGTCTAGTTGTCTTATGAGACCTACCGATGCATAGAGGAGCTATAGTGGGCTCCACCCATCACTTATTATGTCCAATACATTCCTCATATGAAAATGTTGAAACATAACATAAACATTTGTATAAGAACTAGGATATGAAATGTCAATACATTAAGCATAAACCATTAATGGTATAAAAATAACACATCCACATTCAAAATTATCACAAAACCTTCAATACAATATGGAAGTTTTGTATCACAATAAATCCACTTCAAAAAATGTTTAAAATACTTTAATGGATTTGACATATATGGAAGTTATTTGTAAAACTCTTTGATTGAAATATACCTTTTCATGAAAACATTTAAAAGTCACACAATTTAGAAAGGAAGACTTTTAAAGACATTTTTGAATCAAAGTGTCCCATACCACTTTGAAACTTTTTAATGTAATTAACATTTTAAAAAATTCATATCCATTTAAATAAATCCTTAAAACCATTTTTCAAACCTAGACATTAATGAGAATTGTTTAGAAGAATAAATCTTTCAAACATTTAAAATGATGTTGACATAGATGAAATCAAAACTATTTGAGAGAAATATCTCTTTTTTAAATCATTTAAGAGTCACATAATTGTAAAAGAAGCATTTACATTGAAAATATTCTTCTAATATTTTAAGTGAATCTTTGATGATTTTATAACGGCAGAAAATAGCTGCACTCGCTGTATAAGTTAAAAAAAGGACCTTGTTTGGAAATAACAGAAAGATTCATTTATAAACATCTTGTAAAAGGTCAAACAAGGGTATAAATGAATTTATACCATAGTCTGTACAATATTAATGCTGACCTGAAATGCATTCTTAAGAATCATGGACATGGATGATAAAGAGGTCCCAGTAGATAATTATGTATTAACTACCTCAGATAATGAAGAGATTATAAAATAAACCCTTACCAACTTGGTAACTTACGAAAGATACACCCCAGGAAAGAGGTATCAGAAAATTAATGTGTAAATACACATAAATTAAATTGTATTACAAAAATTATTCAATTATAGGTAGTATATACATCACACAAAATGTAATAGTGGCAATATGGCATGAATCTCATGGGAATAAGGAGTGATATGAAAACCCCTTACCTTGTACTTTTCCATTAGTTGAGGGAGAATTTAACCTCATGTATGAAGACTATATTATGTTATTAAATTATACCAGAACCATATTAATATTTATGATATCATAAATTATTCATTTATGTCTTTATACTACCCATTTGATAATAATCTCCATGTTATATTAATATTTCAGGTAATAATCGCTTTCTTTATCGTACATGTTTTGATTTATTAATCTTGATTGTATCACTTAGATCATTATTTAAATAATTAAAGAATATAAAACATGATTTATATATCATATATATTTAGAATATAAATATTTATAATAGACATATATATGAAATGGGAAACACCATTTATGGAGATGGTAGTCCGTATGTACGCATAAACGCTGTTTCCATTTTCAAATAGTATTGAATGGAAATAAGTAACTAAGATATATGTAAGTACATAAATACTTATATATATAAATATATATTTCTCCAGTAGCATTATTATGTCATATATTACATACTTATTTGTAATATATATTTTTATAATCATCGATAAACGGTGAACTTGGAAATGAATCGCATCGTATCGTAGAGACGGTAATCCGTACGCATGCATGAGTGAAAATGTCATTATATTGATATTAAAATAATATATAATTTGATTTTATATCATATATACAGAATAATTATCACATTATATTTATTATTTACATCAAATACACTTCATTACTATACCCATACAAATAATAATGTATTGAATAAAAATTAACCACGACGTAGAGATGGTAAGCCGTACGTACGCATGTATGGTGACATGTAGTTCAAAGGATGGATATAATAATGAATATGGTTGTACCATTTTTATAATAAAATCACAGTATATATAATATACTGGATTTATTATTTTAGAATGTAAATAACAAATAAAGAAGAAGTTTAAGAAGAAAGGAACATGAAAGAGGGTGGTGAAATCTTTACCTATTCTTCAGATTCTTCTTTTTGATTTGATCAAAAGGGCTCGTTAAGTTGGATTTATGACAAAAGTAAGGCCTCTAGGATGAAGTTAGGGAAGTTTAGAGAATATTTGGGTAGGGTTTGGCCAAGCCAAAATGCATTGAGGGTATTAATTTGAGAGAAGTGGGAGTGCCATTTTATAATAGGGGTGAGGGGCACCTTAGGATTTATAATAAAATTATTTTTGGTTTATAATGGCTCCAAATTGGATTATTTAAATTATAAGATGGGGATATGTGGTAAAAAACTCAACCAATAGGTTTTAGACAGGTTTGGGTCACTTTATTAACCTAATCTTTTAGTTTTAACTCTCAGTTAATTAGTTTGACATTTAAGATGTCACTTTGTATTTTTATATTATATGGTTAATAATCTTACTATATACTTCCAAACGCCACCCAAGTAGTCCATTAATGATACACCAATAATTATATAAGTCTTATGGCTGATCCCTGGATTTTTAGGAATATAATATCAATTAATAATATAATATTTGTTTTAAAAACTCATTTTTGTCAATTTTGACACTATTCAATAATTGATTTTTGATAAATTCTTAACAAATTTATTAATTCAAAAAAAAATTCATTTAAGAAATCCAAACATGTCATAACCAATAAAATTCATCGATGGCATCAGAACTTTCAAATTGTATTTATTTTAACATTTATAATAGCAATTATTTAATTCTTAAATTAATAAGGAAAATACTACATCATTATTGTGTCATAAATAAATTTAATTATTAAAAGTCTAAAAATTATAAATAAAATACCATTATATAGGAAATAGTTTTATCTTTCTAATGAATAATTATAGTAAAAATATAACATATATAACCGTATTAAAAAAAATTGTTTCAAAAAGATATATGCTTATGTCATTTTTTAATTTACTTTAACTTAATTAATATAAAGTGTCATTATCACATACATGTTGCTCCATGGGGTC
The DNA here is from genome assembly GCA_963277665.1 of Viscum album. NCBI lineage: Eukaryota > Viridiplantae > Streptophyta > Magnoliopsida > Santalales > Viscaceae > Viscum > Viscum album. Next base: position 653,789,981 of record OY728119.1, read on the forward strand.
ATAAAATCTACTCAAAGATTCCCAGGATCGGACATGTATCAAAAAATAGGATTTGACAATGTTTTAGGGTAATTTAATATTATTATAATATTAATTTTTACCCTTATTTACCAGATTTACCCTTTAACCATGGTAAATAAAATATTTACCATAGTAATTATTCAAAATTTCTGAAAATAAGAGTTATCTATTTACAAAATTTGGACATCCTGATTCCAAATATGGAATCCATTTTTCAAAATTAAAAACACAGAAGTGGAAGATATTAATTTAAAAGTAATTCCTGTTGTCAAAACAAAAAAAAAGTATTTTTAAGAAATAATAACTATCAAAAGATTGACACTTTTTTATTCCGGTTTAAATGTGAAATTATGTCCAATGTCCAAAATTGTATTAAAAGGTAAAATTATATTCTAAATATACTTTAAAACTACTCAAATTCATAATTTATCACTATTAATTATTTCAATTAAAAAAGTTGTTTTTATTTAAAATTTATTAATTTTCACTATTCATTAAAATATGAAAGTTATCAGAAAAGTACCAAAAATTCACCCTAAGAAAATTTCGATCTTCCGAATCCAAAAATGAAGTCCATTTTGTATGATAAAATTTATACAATTTAAAAAATTGGGTATTACTATTCATAATGTCTAGTTTAATTGGTTGTGTTGTGTGTTAGAACTTGAAGTTGCGTACAACACATGTTATCATACAGTGGAAGCTTGGGGTGTTACATTCTCCCCTCCATCAATAAATTGAATCCTCTCAATTTGAAATTTTTCATTGAAAATAAAATGTTGAAAATAGAAAATAGCTTTTTGGAAAACCCACATCGGAAATAGGGTTAATAAAAATATAACTTTAAAAGAATGAAAGAGAAGTAAAAGGGACACTCGAGTTAGCCCATACTAGAATTCTATGGAAACATGGATATGGAGGAGAAACAAACCATAAAGGTCTGATGGAGAGTTGTAGAAAACATGATTAGGAGAAATTTAACTATAAGAAAATCAGAAACTTGTGATTGGTTAAACAGTCTTTGATTCCCTCATAGGAAAAGTTAACTGAAAATGTTTTTGTTTTATGTTACATTTCATAATGTTGAGGAATTTATTTATGATATTTACTAAGAACATAAGGAAATATAAATACTTGTCTTGTAGACTTTAATTATTTACTAAATTTTTACCAGAAACCCATATTCCACTCCAAAAGGTAATTGAACTCAAAAATATCATATTTATCCTAACCATATAGGGTTCCAAAAATAAATTTATAATTCATCTGTAAAAACATTTTAAAAAATAAAACTACATTATACACTCCAAGGACATCAAGTAGTCTAGTGGTAGGCAATATATCCCAATTTCACTATGGTTGTGGGTTCGATTCCTGCAGCATTGTCCGACATGATGGGTTATCACACGGTCTGTGTGTTGTCCTTTTTATAAATATCCAAAAATAACCATGAAAATATTATCCAATGTAAAATATAATCCATTCCAACCTTTATACTTATCCAAAATACTTATTTCAAAACTCTCAGCCCAAATTTTATATGGAGGGTAAACATAATGTAGATCCTTTTTACCACATAATAACATGTGAAGACCTTCATTATATATTCTTTTAAAACACTGAAGCATCCTGAATTTCCATAAAACCTTTTTGATTACATTCATTCTCCCTTATTACTAATAGAATATTGGATATACTTTGTCCATCCAAAAATGGTGTAAACTCCAACAATGATGGAATATACAAATCATTAATCAGTTTCAAGGCAGTAAAGAATATCTAATATAATTTACCCAAATCAACCATATCTTATTCCAAAATCAGCACCTCAACATTAGTACCATATTAAGGTTTATCATTCCTTCAACCATGTAATTTACAAAACGTTTACCTTGCTGTAGAGTCACTTTTCTTAGTACCATAAAATCTCAAATCCTCAATGAAATAGTACTACAGTACACTCCTTATTTATTTCATGTAAATCATTGATACAACACTTAAATGAAATAATTTTTAAATATAAACATATGAACCCTTACCATTCTTCTTCATCTAAGGTAGTATAATAACTTGATTATTATCCAATAGAATCATTTGGAGCATACTCTGATGATTTGGACATTGGTTATCGTATTGTCCCAACTCTTTGAAGATGAAGCTTTGTACATTTGAAACCATTTTCTTACCCTTTCAGTCACGTACATGGTGTCCTTTTTCTCCACACTTATAACAAACTCCAATTCCCTTCAGGAAAGTTCCAGGGTGTTTCTTCCCATAGTTATCACATATGAGAAAATAATTCTTTTCCATCTTCCCTTTTTCAATCTTTCTCTCATCCATCCTTTTCTTATCTTTCTTCCCTTCAAATCCATAGGACTCAGAGAATTCATTACATATCTTATTAACACATGATACTATTTATTCATATGTTTAGAAAACATGAGAGAATATTTATCTTCTAAATGTTGGCTTAATACCCTGGAAGATATGATCCTTTTTACTCTTTGGATCATCTGTATTGCTGGAGTTCTCATTCTTTCTACTAGGCACTATTTCTATACAATGTCATACACTGGGTCAGATTATGAATTGAAATGAATAATTCTAAACTTATAAAATACATAACAACAATTTAATAGTTTATTGATATAATAAATAATCCAAAAATTGATATATTTGAGAAGTATATACTCATAAACCCTTAATAATGGTCTGTAAAGAAAATTAGAATTATCCTAAGCATATCCCCTGGGAGTGTCATAACCAAGAGTGCATCATGGAACGTTGTCTTACCACAGTTCCCGTTCGAGTCTAGCTCAAAGCAGTGTTTTCGGGTTTTACCCATAGGTACATCTATGTCAAAGCCGCCTCTACCTGCTCATATCCAAACAGGGATGTATTTTCTTGGAAAACTCACAAAATATCTACATTACCAAAATTCTAAGAAGTTATTTTATACCAGTCCTCATATCCAATCATAGGGATATTTTTTCTAATCAAAGTTTATCTAAATATAGTTTCCAAGGTTTTTGCTAAACTTCCTATGATACAAACTGTAACGCCCCGACCCTAGTTACCCAGAGTCGGTGAATTATTTTAAAACGTTGGCATAATTACATGAAATCAAGTCTCGAAGGACCGATTTGTTTAGCAGTCTTGGAAAATAGATTACATACATGAATGTTACATTACAGTTTATAAAATACAACACAACATAAATAATCCTTTATCAAATCCATTATTACCTTAGCTTAACCCTGTATATTAATCACAATACACTTCTTTGAATCCTAGAAAAATAAAACATAGATAGGGTAGAGCTCAAACACTCAGTAAGGGTAAGAAGTACAATGGAAAATAACATAAATATTAAGCATGGTGAATAATTGATACCCCATGCCTATACCAATAATAAAGATGTATACTTTTATGCCAATAATATGAGCTGAGTAAATAATGCCAAAATAACACATAATCATGGGTTTTATACTAGTCTAAAGACCACATGAACCATCAATATTATTTCCATAATTAGAGAATGTATAATTCCAGAATTCTAATACATTTTTCCAAGGCCTCGGCCAAGACGTCTAAAAATTATTAAGGCCTCGGCCAAAACCATAATTAAAATTGGGAAAAGGCCTTGGCCAATTCCACATCTAGTTGTCTCATTAGACCTACTAATGCATATAGGAGCTATAGAGGGATCCACCCATCACATACTATGTCCAATACATACCTCATATGAAACGGTTGAAACATAACATAAACATTCGTAAAAGAACTAGGATATGAAATGTCAATACTTTAACCATAAACCATGAATGGTATAAAAATAACACATCCACAGACAAACATATCACAAAACCTTAAATACAATATAGATGTTTTGTATCATAATAAATCCACATCAAAACCAGTTTAAAATTTATTAAAGTATTTGACATTTATAGAAATTATTTGTAAGACTCTTTGATTGAAATATCCCTTTTCATGAAAACATTTAAAAGTCACACAATTTAAAAAGGAAGACATTTAAAGACATTTTTGAATCAAAGTGTCCCATATCACATTGAAAATTTTTAAAGTAATTAACATTTTAAAATATTTATTTCCATTTAAATAAATCCTTAAAACCATTTTGCAAACCTGGAAATTAATGAAAATGGTTTAGATGAATAAATCTTTAAAACATTTAAAATGATGTTGACATAGATGATATAAAAACTATTTGAGATAAATATATCTTTTTTGAAATCATTTAGGAGTCACATAATTATAAAAGAAACATTTACTTTGAAAATATTCTTATAAGCTTGTAAGGGAAGCTTCGACGATTTTATAATGGTGGAAAATAGCTGCACCCGCCGTATATGTTAAATAAAGGACCTTGTTTAGAAAACGAAAGAAAGATTCATTTATAAGAATCTTATAAAAGGTCAAACAAGGGTATAAATTACATTAACCCATAGTCTGTAAAATAGAAATATTTATTTGAAATACATTTTTAAGAATCATGTATGTGGATGATAAAGAGGTCCCAGTAGATAATTACGTATAAACAACCTCAGATAATGAATAGATTGTAAAATAAACCCTTACCAACATGGTAACTTACGAAACATACACCCCATGAGAGGTATCAAAAAATGAATTTGTAAATACACATAGATTAAATTTTATTACATGAAGAATACAATTATGGGTAGTACATACACCACACAAAAGTTAATAGTGGCAATATGGCCCAAATCTCACGAGAATAAGGAGTGAGATGAAAACCCCTTACCTTGTACTTTTCCATTAGTTGAGGGTGAATTTAACCTCTTGTATGAAGACTAAAGTATGTTATTAAAATATACTAGAACCATATTAATATTTATTATATCATAAATTAGTCATTTATGACTTTATACTACCCATTTAATAATAATTTCCATGTCATATTAATATTTCGGGTAATAATCCCTTTCTTTATCATACGTGTTTTAACTTGTTATTCTTTATTGTATCAATTAGATCACGATTTAAATAATTACAGAATATATAAAATTATTTATATATAATATATAATTAGAATATAAATATGTATAATAGACATATATATGAAATGGAAAACACCATTTATGGAGACGGTAGTCCGTACGTACGCATAAACGTGGTTTCCATTTTCATATAGTATTGAATGGAAGTAAGTGAATAAGGTATATGTAAGTACATAAATAATTATATATATATATATATCTATATTAGCATTATGATGTCATATATTACATACTTATTAGTAATATGTTTTTATAATCTTCGATGAATGGTAAACTTGGAAATGAATCTCATCGCGTCGTGGAGATGGTAATCCGTACGTACGCACAAGAGAAAATATAATTATTTTGATATTAAAATAATATTTTATTTTATTTTATTTCTTATATACAGAATAATTATAATGTTATATTTATTATTTACATCAAATACACTTCATTATTATACCCATCCAAATTATAATTTATTGAATAACAATTACACCACGACATGGAGACGGCAAGCCGTACGTACGCACGTATGGTGACATGTTGTTCAAATGATGGATATAATACTGAATATGGTTGTAACAATTTTATAATAACATCACATTATATAAAAGATACTATATTTATTATTTTATAATGGAAATAAAAAATAACGATGTTGAAGAAGAAAGGAACTTGAAAGAGGGTTGTGAAATCATTACCTCTTCTTCAGGTTCTTCCTTTTGATTTGATCAAAAGGACTCTTTAAGATAGATTTATAACTAATGTAAGGCCTATAGGATTAATTTAGGGATGTTTATAGAATATTTGGGTAGGGTTTGGCCGATCCAAAAGGCTTTTAGGGTATGAATTTGAGAGAAGGGGAAGTTCCCTTTTATAATCGGGGTGAGGGGCACCTTTGGAAATGCTGGAAATATTATTTTATAATAAAATTATTTTCTCTTTAAAATGGCTCAAAATTTTATTATGTAAAGTATAAGATGGGGATAGGTCAGAAACAAACTCACCCAATAGGGTTTAGATAGGTTTGTGTCACTTTATTAACCTTATCTTTTAACATTAACTCTTAGTTAATTAGTTTGACATTTACCATGTCACTTTGTATTTTTATATTATATGGTTAATAAACATACTATATACTTGCATGAGACCCCAGAGTGGTCCATTAATGATACACCTATCAATATATATTTCCTTTGGACGAACCTTATATTTTTAGGAAATGAATATCAATTAATAATATAATATTTGTTTTAAAAACTCTTTTATGCCAATTTTGACACTATTCAATAATTGATTTTTGTTAATGTCTTAACAAATTTATAAATTAGAACCAATTTCATTTAAGAAATTATAAAATGTCATATTAACCAATAAAATTCTTTTATTACATCAAAACATTCAAATTATTTGTATTTTAACATTTATTATACCAATTATTTGATTCGTTGATTAATAAGGAAAATACTGCATCATGATTGTGTCATAAATAAATTGAATTATACAATATCTAAAAATTATAAATAAAATACCATTATTTAGGAAAGATATTTATCTTTCTAATTAATACTTATTGTTTAAAATATAACATATATAACCCTATGTATATTTTTTTTCAAAAAGATATATGCTTATTTCATTTTTGTATTTACTTTAACTTAATTAATATAAAGTGTCATTATCACTTACAAGTGGCTCCATGGGGTCCATAAATCGACCCAAATATGACCATGGTCATACATGTATCAAAAAATAGGTTTATGACACGTTTTAGAGTAATTAAATATTATTATAATATTATCTTTTACCCTTATTTACTGGATTTACCATTAACCATGCTAAATAAAATATTTACCGAAATAATTATTCAAAATGTCTAAAAATAAGGGTTATCTACATACACAATTTAGAAATCCTAATTCCAAATATGGAATACATTTTTCCAAATTCAAAACACAGAAGTGGCAAAAATTAATTTAAAATTAATTCCCGCTTTCTAAACAAAACACATGTTTTTAAGAAATAATAACTATCAAATGATTGATACTTGTTTATGTCTGGTTTTAATGTGAAATTATGTCCAATGACCAACATTATATTAAATGGTAAAAATATATTCTAAATATACTTTATAACCACTCAAATTAACAATTTATCTCTATTAATTAATTCTATTAAAAAGTTGTTTTTATTTAAAATTTAGTAATTTTCCATATTCATTAAAATATAAATGTTATCAGAAAAGTTCCAAAAATTTACCCTAATCTAATTTTGATATTCTTAATCCAAAAATTTATTCCAATTTTTAAGACAAAATTTATATAATATCAAAAAGTGGGTAGTACTATTCATAACATCTAGTTTGATTGGTTGTGGTGTGTGTTAGAACTCGAAGTTGCATCCAGCACATATTGTCATACCATGGATGCCTGAGGTGTTACAAAGTTGGTGAATTTTCAATGTGGGAAAAGGGGACCAATTCATATGCAGATGACCTGAGAAGATGAATATAAGAGAGGGGGTGGAGAGCTCTCAAGAGAGAGGTGTGTGGCATTGTTGTTTCAAACCCAACATGTGTGAGGATATAAGCCCACACCACACAACATACCCCCCTCAGAAAACATAGACCATGTGGATGGAATTAAGAGAAGGTTTTTTAGAAATAGGTATAGTCCTGAAAAATAAATTATTGGGAGCTCCTACATATCTCATGATGATGGGAATCAAACCATACATTGTTTTGAAATGTCATGCAGTTTAAAGTCATACGACAAGGACATAGGGAAGGGGTATCCCAAGCAAGAATTTTTATGGCATGGTGAATAACATGATTCCATTGAGGACATAATCCCATGTATGGAACACTATTATTATTTCCAGGAGAGAACACATGTTGAGTGGATGAGATAAAAGAGTAGATAAACCCAAGATGGACCTAAAAACGAAATATTCAGGCATTCTGATGTATCCAATGGGGATGGGAGTCAATCAATTCGTAGTTCTAAAATTCCCTATTGTTTAAATTCATGTGATAGTGACATGGTAGATCTTAGTTTATGGTCAAATAGATCGGACTGTAGATGCCCAGATTAATGTCATGTGCATGGGATAGAGGGGAAAAAAATGTGAATCACTATGCCTGTCATTTCTAAGACCATGGAAGAGACATAAAAATTGAGGATAACTATTTACCATGTTCACAACATAGTATCCATCTCATGTGAACTATAATTGGAACAAACAATTGAGTTTCTACCACTGACCGTATTCTCAACACGACACCACTGTCAAATTTTTGTTCGAGATCTTCTAGGATATTGAATCAAAATAGAAGGTGATCAAAGGTGGTGTGAAACCAAGATACTAGGGGGTCATTTTGGATGTGAAAGATGTTGGAGACACAAATGGAAGTACATGTGAATCATGGTGGTACATGTTTAGTTTAACATCTTGCGGTAAGGATGATAGATGAAGGAATGGTGTCTCAAGGGGATGTGTACAGAATATAAAAAATCCTAACGTGAACGAGGGTGTAGGGTCCATACCAAGCTGCACAATCCTACATGAGGACTTGTTCTAGGAGGCTGTAATGTTCGAGGGGCCTGAGGTTGGGCCACAAATATAATGTCACGACATTCTTACTAATCCCATGAGGATATAAATCAAGGCACGTATAGTTCAAAAATGTTATGTAGTTTAACATCGTATGACAAGGATGTGAGATATCTTAGTATAAAGATATAGAGCATGAACCATTTTGTAGTTTTTCATCATATGGGATTGGGGTGGTTGTTTAATGTCCACTAGGAATAGTATAGGTAGTTTAGCATCTTCCAGGATGGTAATACAGTTTAACATCATGAAAGATGAGTGATGAGTAGTTTTTCTTCCTTCTTCCTGGATGGATCACACAGTTTAACATCGTGCGGAAAAGATGAAAAATATTAATGTCATTTTTGATAGTTAAAAGAAAAACTTCTTGTGGAATTTCTCATTTGTGGAAGAATTAATAAGCTTACCATCCATAGTGACCAAGGAGTATGCACTATTGGGGAAAACCTTAGGAATTAGATAAGGACCCTCCCATCTAGGTATCATTGAAGTTCTATGGGCCAACACCATGTCACCTTGTCAAATGAGAGGAGGTTAACTTTCATATTTAAATCTTATGATGTCTTATTTTGATGCCTCTCTAGATTGTGTTGGGCACAAAGCCTTATCTCATCATGTAACTCCCTAACCCTAGTTACCTAGAGTCAATGCATTATTTCAATACATTTTCATGATACAAGGAAATCATGTCTGGAAAGACCGATCAGTTTAGCAGTCATGGAAATAGATTTGATACATAAAGTTTACATTACATTATAAAATGAAAAAAAACAACAAAAACATTTTCTACATTGACCAAATTCATATCCATTAGACTATCCCGACAGGTCATTAATAATACACGTCATGGAAATCCTGGAAAAAGAATTCAAATGAAAGGGGTGAGATCAAATGCTCAGTAAGAGTAAACAATTTAGGAGAAGATAATATAAACAATAGGCATAGTGAATAATAGAAAACCCATGTCTTCAAAAATACTAAACATAATCACTATATGGAAGAAATATTAGCTGAGTAAATAATTCCATAGTAAAACATAGCCATGGGATTTATACTCATCTAATAACCACGTGAACTATCAATATTATTTTCATAATGAGGGAATGTATAATGCCAGACATTCTGAAACATTTTGTCAAGACCTTGGCCAAGATGTCTATAAATGATTAAGTCCTAGGCCAAAACCATATATCAAATTTGGAAAGTCCTTGGCCAATTCCACGTCTAATTGTCTCTTGAGACCTACCGATGCACCGAGGATCTATAGTGGGCTCCACCCATCACTTACTATGTCTAATACATTCTTCATTTGAAAATGTTTAAATATAACATAAACATTCGTATTAAAACAAGCATACGAAATGTCAATAATTAATCCATAAACCTTGAATGGTATAAAAATAACACATCCAAAGTCAAACATATCATAAAACCTTAAATAAAATATGGAATATTTGTATAATAAATCAAAATTGATCAATAATAATATCTCTTAAAGGTTGTTGACATAATAGAAAATGATCTGTAAAAGTCTTTGAGAGAAATATCCCTTTTCATGAAATCTTTTAAAAGTCACATAATTTATAAAGGAGGTCATTTAAAGTCATTTTTAATCAAATTTTCCCATACCACTTAGAAACTTTTGAAATATATTAACATTTTAAAACATTCATGTCCACATAAATAAATCCTTAAAACGATTTGAAAAACATGGACATTAATGAGAAAGGTTTAAAAAAATAAATCATTAAAACATTTAAAATGATGTTATAGTAAAAATTACATTAAAATAATACCTTTGAAAACTATTTTATGAAACATGGACATGTATAATAAATATTTCCTATTATATAATTACATAAAAACAACCTTAGGTAATAAACATATTGTGAAATTAACACTTACCGTGCACTTTCCTTTGGTTGAGGGTATGTTTAACCTCTTGTACAATTACCATAGTATGTTATTAAATTATACCTGAACCATATTCATATTTATAATATCATTAATGATTGATTTATGACTTTATACTACCCATTTAATAATAATTTCCATGTTATATTAACATTTCGGGTAATAATCTCTTTCTTTATCGTACGTGTTTTAACTTGTTATTTTTTATCGTATCATTTACATCATGATTTAAATAATTCCAAAATATAAACATTGAATATATATACTATATATTTATAATATAAATACATATAAAAGATATATATATGAAATTAAAGACACTATTTATGGATATGGTAGGCCGTACGTACGCAAAAACATTGTTTCCATTTTCAAATCGTATTGAACAGAAGTCTGTGAATAAGATATTTGTAAGTATGTACATATATATATATATATATATCCAGTAGCATTATTATTTTATATATTTCTTACTTATTAATAATATATATTTTTATAATCATAATTGAATGGTGAACTTGGAAATGAACCGCATCGCATCGTGGAGACGGTAATCCATTCGTACACACGATCAACAATATCATTATATTGATGGTGAAATAGTATGTAACTGGATGTTATCTCATATATGAATAAACATTTACATGTTATATTTATTATTTACATCTGTTATATTAATTATTATACCCATCCAAATAATGAAGTGTTTGAATAACAAACTACACCACGACATGGAGAGGGTAAGTCGTATATACGCACGTATGGTGACATTGCCATTATAGGATGGATAGAATAAAGAATATGGTGGGACCATATTTATAATAACATCACAGTATATATAATGTAATGGAGTTATTATTATTGTTTGGAAACAATGAATAAAGTGGAAGTGGAAGAAGAAAATAACTTCAAAGAGGGTGGTGAAATTTTTACCTCTTCTTAGGATGTTTCCTTTTAAGTTGATCAAAAGGGATCCATAGGTTGGCTTTATGATCAAAGTAAAGCCTCTAGGATTAAGGGAGAATATTTGAGAAGGTATTTGGGTAGGGGTTGGACGATCCAAATGGCTTTGGAGGTGTGAAATTAAGGAACTGGAAGTTCTCTTTTATTAGGGAGGTGAGGGTCACTTTAGGAAATGATTAAAATGTTAAATTATTATACAATAATATTATTTTTTATATTGGCTAAAAATGAATTTATTTAGATACATAGGTAGTTATGGGTATAAATACTCTCAACCAATATGTTTTAGACAATTTTAGGTTACCATTTTAACCTTATCTTTTAGATTTAACTCTTAGTTAAATAGTTTAACTTTTACCATGTCTTCTTGTATTCTTACACTATATGGTTAATAAACATACAATAAACTTCCAAGAGAACCTCAAGTGGTTATTTAAAGTCATATATAATATTATTTAGGTCCTTTACAGGATCCTTATATTTTTTTTAATTTTATATCAACCAATAATATAGTATTTGTTTTAAAAACAAATTTATGTCAATTTTTGAAAATATTTACTATTTGGTTTTTGTGAAAGTCATCACAACTTTATTACCTCAAAATAAAATCATTGATTCAATAATAACATAACATATTAACCTAAAAATTTATAGTATGGAATAAAAACATTCAAATTATATTTTTTTGAATATTTAAAATATCATTTATTTGATTCCTTTTTTAATAAGGAAAATACTGCATCATTATTGTGTCATAAATAAATATATATATATTATGTCTAAAAATTATAAATAAAATATAATCATGTAGGAAATATTTTTATATTTCAAATAAATATTTATATTCAAAGAGAGAAATTATAACCCCATATAAAAATGTTTTACTAAATGATACATGCTTTTGTTATTTTGGCCTTTGCTTTAGAATAATTAATATAAATTGTCATTTTCACTCCCAAGTGGCTCTATGTGTTCCTAAAATCGACCCAAGGATGGAAGTATTTTTACATGTATCATCCAATAGGGTTCGGACATGTGATAAGATAATTTAATATTATTTCCTTACCCATATTTACCGGATATACCTTTTAACCAAGGAAAATAAAATATTTACCGAAGTAATTATTCATAATGTCTAAAAATAAAAGTTACCTATTTACAAAATTTGGACATCCTGATTGAAAATATGGAATCAATTTTTCCATCTGCAAGAAATAGAAGTTTCAGAAATTAATTTAAAATTAATCCCCACTGAAAAAACAAAAACCATGTATTTAAGAAATAAAAACTATCAAAAGATTGACACTTGTTTATTTGCAATTTAAATGTGAAATTAAATACAATGACCTAAATTATATTAAATTATAAAAATATAATATAATAATAAATTAAAACCATTAAAATGTATAATTAAACACTATAAATTATTTCAATTTAAAAATTTGTTTTTAATTAAAATTCAGTACTTTTCACTATTCCTCAAAATATGAAATTTATCAGAAAAGTACCAAAACATTATCCCAACTGAATTTTTCTGACCCCTTTATAATATTAATTTAATTTCAATAAATTTAATATATAAAACTTTCAAATATAGGATTTAAAAAGGGTTCTCCATTATAAGGCAGAAAACTGCATTTTTTGAAAAATATCACTTTTACCTTAAAAATTGAATTTTTGTTATATTATGTCTAATAAATACAAAAAATTAATTTAAAAATTATATAGGATATATAAAATTTAAAATGTGGTTAATACTATTCATAACGGGTTTTTTGAATTTCTAGTTTGGTAAGTCGTGGTGCGCTCAAACTCGGTGTTGCGTATAGCGCAAGTTATTGAAATATATTGAAGAAATAACAGGCTATGAAATCTTGGTGTGTTACATTCTCCCCTCCATCAATAAATTTAATCCTCATAATTTTAGATTTATCTTCAAAAATAAATGGGTAAAAATAGAAAAATACCTTTGTGGAAAACCCACTTCATAAATTGGGTTAATAAAATTTATTCTTAATAAGAGGGAAAGGGAAATGAAAAAGTCACCACCAAATTATGATCTATATTAGAAGACCATTATTGGAAATTATAGACACATAATTTTAAGAAAATTTACATATTTTTGGAGTGTTATTGATGTCATCCATCACAAACAAGTGTAAAATTGAGGGCCTCAAAACCATCAATCTAAGATGATGTAAAATATCATTAGTTCAACAAATCATGTGATTTTAAGATAACACATTTTTTGTTTTAAGATCCCTTCCATGAAGTTTAAGAATTATTTTATTCATAGATTAAGAGGAAATATATATATATATATATATATATACATACTTGACAATTAGAGTTTTATCCTTCAACTTATTCTTACTAAAAACTCAAATTTCACTTCAAAAGATAATAGAATTAAAAAATTCTATATGTATCCTAATTGTATAGGGTTAAAAAATTAATGAATTTATATTTCATTAGTCCGACTATTAAAAAAACTATATAATACAAACCAGTACATTGTGTATGCTAGTGGTAGGTGATCCACCCTTGTCACCCTTCAGTTGTGGGTTTAAGTCTCACAGACTTGTCGGACGTGACAGGTTGTCGCCCGACCTCTGGGTTATTCTTTTTATAAAAATACAAAAATAATCGTAAGAAATAAATTAACCACAATAATAGTATCCAACGACAAACATAATCCATTCCAACCTTTAGACATATCCCAAATATATCTATCCAAACTCATAGTCCAAAATTTATAAGGAAGTTAAACAAAATTAAGATCTCCTTTTCCACGTAATTACATATTAATACCTTCATCATGTATTATTTTAAAACTTTATAACACCCTAAATTACGATAAAACCTTATTGATTACATTCATTCTCACTTATTCCATATAGAAAACTAGATATATTATTTACATCCCAAAAAATTTGAATATTCCAACAATGATGGAATAAGAAAACCATTAATCAGTTTCAAGGAAGTCAAAAATATCCAATAAGATTTATCCAAAACAATCGTATATTATTCAAAATCACTACCTCAGTATCAGGACCATATTATGGTTATCCTTTCCTTCAACCATGTATTTTCCAAAAAGATTATCCTAAAATCGTGTCTTTTTACTTGGTACCATATAATCTCAAATCCTTAATGAAATAGTATTACAGTACAATCCTTATTTATTTCCATAATTCATATAACTAGTATATCTCTGATACAACACTAAAATGAAATAATTCATTAATAACAACATAATAACACTATTCATTCCTCTTCATCTGTGGTAGTATCATTACTTGATTATTATCTAATAGCATCATTTGGAGCATACTCTGACGATTTGGACATTGATTCGCATAGTGTCCCAACTCTTTACAGATGAAGCATTGTACCTTTGAAATCTTTTTCTTACCCTTGAAATCACGTACATAGTGTCATTTTTATCTAAAAATATAAAAAACTATCCTTCCCATCAAGCATTTTTACCAAGATGACTCTTTCCATAGTTATCACATATGGGAAAATCCTTGTTTCCCCTCTTCTCTTTGCCCATAATTCTCTATACCATCCTTTTCATCTCTTGGTTCCCTTTAAAACCATAGGAAATAGAGAATTATTCACTTATCTAATTAACACATGATAATATTTCTTCATATAATGAGAATATGTGGGATACTATTTCCCATCTAAATGATGTATTAATACTATGAAAGATATTATCCCTCTTACCTTTTATATCATGCATATTGTGGGAGTTATCACTCCGTCTATTGGGTGCCATTTGTAAATGATGACACACACTAGGTTAGATCATATCATACTGTATATTTCAAAATCTAGAAAAATTATCAAAATTAATTGAATATTTTCACACATCTAGTCTCATAATAATAAAAATGGTTTCTTGGATAGAATATTTACTCATGTATCCTTCATAATGGTTTGAAAATATATTGATAAGTATCCTAAGAATATCCTCTAGGAGTGTTGTAACCAAGAGTGCAGCAAGGCCCATTGTCGTGTACCAGTTCCCGCTCAAGTCTAGCTCAAAGTGGTGTTTTCTGGTTTTAACCCTAGGTACAACTCTGCCTGACCCACCTCTAAATGACCGTATCAAGAAAAATATGTATTTCTTGGGAAGCTTACAAAATATCTACAGTACCAATATTCTAGTAATTTTCTATCTTAGCGCAATGTTTCCTAATCAGAGTTTATCTAAATCTAGTTTCCGATGTTATTTGTAAACATCATATGATACCAAATGCAATTCCCCGACCACATTTACCAAGAGCCGATGCATTATTTTATTAAATTTTAATAGTATAAGGAAATCATGTCCTGATAGACTGATCAGTTTAGCAGTCTTGGAAATATATTACAAACATGAACATTACATTACATTATAAAATTAAAAATAGAAACAACATTTTCTACATTGACCACATTCATATCCCTTAGGCTATCTCTGAAGGTAAGTCATAATACACTACTTAGAAATCCAGGGAAAATAAATCAAAAGAAAGGGGAGACCTCAGATTCCCAGTAAGGTTAAACAATTTTGCAGAAGATAAGATAAACAATATGCATGGTGAATAATTGAAAATACATGCCTCTATAAATAATAAACATAAAAAATTTATGTTAGAAATATGAGCTGAGTAGATAATTCCATAATATAACATAGCCATGGGTATTATACTTGTCAAATAACCACATGAACCATCAATATTATTTTCATAATGAGGGAATGTATATTGCCAAAAATTCTGAAACATTTTTTCAAGGCCTCAACCAAGACATCTAAAAATAATAAAGGCCTCGACCAAAATCATATATGAAATTGGGAAAGGCCTCCACAAATTCCACTTATATTTGTCTCATGAGACCTACCAATGCACCGAGGAACTATAGCGGGATCCACCCGTCACATGCTATGTTCAATACATTCCTCATATAAAAAGGTTGAAACATAACATAAATATTCGTATTAAAACTAGCATATGAAATGTCAATACTTTATACATAAACCATGAATGGTATAAAAATAACACATCCACAGTCAAACATATCATATAACCTTCAATACAATATGGAATATTTGTATAATAAATCAACATTGATCAAGAATAATATCCCATGAAGGACTTTGACATAGTTGAAAATTATCAGTAAAAATAATTTAGAGCAATATCATTTTTTAAGGAAGTTATTTAAAAGTCACATAATTTATAAAGGAAGTCATTTAAATACATTTTTAAATCATGGTTTTCCGTACCACATTGAAACGTCTGAAAGTAATTAACATTTTAAAACATTCATATCCATATAAATAAATCCTTAAAACCATTTTGAAATATGGACATTACTGAGAATGGTTTAGTAGAATAAATCATTAAAACATTTAAAATAATCTTTTAGTAAAAAATAAAATAAAAAATATCACATTGATAACTTTTTTATGAAACATGGAAATGGATAATAAATATGTCCCAATAGATAATTACATAAAAAAACCTCAGATAATAAAGATATTGTGAAATTAACTCATACCTTACACTTCCCTTTGGTCAAGGGTACGTTTAACCTCTTATATAAAAACCATAGTATGATATTAAATTATAACAGAATAATATTCATATTTATTATATCATACATTATTCATTTACGACTTTATACTACACATTTAATAATTATTTCCATGTTAAATTAACATTTCGGGTAATAATCGATTTCTTTATTGTACGTGTTTTAAATTATTATTCTTGATCGTATCATATATATCATGATTTAAATACTTCTATAATATAAACATTTATTCATATATCATATATATTTACAATATAAATGTTTATAATGGACAGATAGTTGAAATGGGAGGCACCATTTATGGAGATAGTAGGTCGTACATACGCATAAACAATGTTTCGGTTTTCATATCGTATTGAACAGAAGTCAGTGAAAAAGATATATGTGTGTATATATATATATATATCCTGTATCATTATTATTTCATATATTACATACTTATTAATAATATTTATTTTTATAATCATTGTTGAAAGGTGAACATGGAAATTAATTTCATCGCTTCGTTGAGACGGTAATCCGTACATACGCGCGGGCGACAATATCATTGTATTGATGGTGTAATCATATGTAATTGGATGGTATATCATATATACAGAATCATTACCATGATTTTTTTATTATTTACATAAGTTATACTAATTATTATACCCATCAAAATAATGATGTGTTTCAATAACAAACTACACCACGACGTGGAGATGGTAAGCCGTACGGACGAACGTATGGTGACTTTGTCATTATAGGATGGATAAAATAAAAAATATTGCTGTAAAATATTTATAATAACATCATATTACATATAAGGTACTTGATTTATTATTTTATTATATAAAAAACAATGAAATAGGATGTGGATGAAGAAAAGAACTTTAAAGATGGTGGTGAAATTATTATCTCTTCTTAGGGTGATTATTTTTGAGTTGATCAAAAGGGCTCATTAGAATGGAATTATGATGAAATTAAGGCCACAATGATTAATTGATATTATTTTATAAGGTATTTGGGTAGTGGTTTACCGAGAAAAACGGCTTTGGTGGTGTGAAATTAAGAGAAGGGGAAGTGCATTTTTATAAGGGGGTGAGGGTCACTTTAAGAATAGATTAAAATATTAATTTATTATACAATCATATTTGGTTTTTAATGTATCCCAATGAATTTATTTCTAGACATAGGTGGATATTGGTCAAAATCCTCTCAACCAATAGGTTTTAGAAATGTTTGGGTTACCATTTTAACCTTATCTTTTAGATCTAACAATTAGGTAAATAGTTTAACTTTTACCGTGTCTTTTTGTAATCTTACACTATATGGTTAATAAAATTACTCTAAACATCGAAGAGAACGAAAATTTGTTCATTAGTGAAATATGTAATATTATTTAAGATATTTTTATGAGTCATATATTTTTTTAAATATTATATCAACCAATAATATAGTATTTGTTTTAAAAATTAATTTATGACAATTTTGACACTATTTAGTATTTGGTTTTTGTGAAATTCATAAAAACGTTATTACATCAAAAAAAACAATGAATAAATAATAACATGTCATACACATCTATAAAATTAGTGGGTGGAATCAAAACATTCAAATTATATTTATTTTAATATTTACAATATCATTCATTTTATTATTTGTTTAATTAGGAAAATACTGCATCATTATTGTGTTATAAATAAATATATTAATATTATGTCTAAAAATTATAAATAAAATATCATAATGTAGGAAATCTTTATATCTTTCAAATAAATATATATTGTAAAAATAGTCAATTATATAACCTCATAAAAATTTTTTTTTCTAAAAGATAATTTATTTTGTTATTTATGACTTTACTTTAGATTAATTAATAAAAAATTTCATTATCAAACCCACGTGGCTCCATGGGGTCCTGCAGTCAACCCACAGATTCCCGTGGTTGGACATGTATCATCCAATAGGGTTAAGAAATGTTTTAGGGTAATTTAATATTATTTTAATATTATTTCATTAGCCATATTTACCGGATTTACCCTTTAACCATGGTAAATAAAATATTTACCGAAGTATTTATTCAAAAGTCTAAAAAAATTACCTTTGTACACAATTTGGACATCTTGATTACAATTATGGAATACATTTTTCCAAATTCAAAACACAGAAGTGGAAGAAATTAATTTGAAATTAAATCCCTTTGACAAAACATAATGCTTGTTTTTAAGAAATAATAACTATCAAAAGATTGACACTTGTTTATGTCCAATTTAATTGTGAAATTACATCCAATGACCTAAATTATATTGAATGATAAAAAACTCATCTAATTTTACTTAAAAACCATTCAAATGTATAATTTAACACTATTTATTTCGATTAAAAAAGTTGTTTTTAATTAAAATTTAGTATTTTTTCACTATTCATCACAATATGAAAGTTATCAAAAAAGTAAAAAACATTTATCCAAACAAGATTTTTAGGTCCCTCTTCTAAAAATGAATTTAATTTCACAAAACGGAATATATAAAAGTATCAAATATTGGATTTAAATAGGGTTCTCCATTGAAAGGCATGAAACTGTATTTTTTTTAAAATACCTCTTTTATCTAAAAAATAGAATTTTTATTATATTATGTTTATGAATTACAAAAGTGGAATGTTAAAATTATATAGGATATATAAAAATTAAAATTTTGTTAATACTATTCATAACATCTTTTTTGAATGTCTAGTTTGGCAAGTCGTGGTGCGCTCAAACTCGGTGTTGCGTGTAGCACAAGTTATTGAAATACTTTACAGAGATAACATACTATGAAATCTTGGGGTGTTGCACATCATTCACTTCCAGTTCAACCAGATGTATTTCTACTAATTTTTCTAGTGTTTTTTGATTATAGATAACTATGTGTAATGAGGGTAATTGAATCTTTATGGTCAGGACTACCTCTATTTTGTACACCATGGAATATGGGGTCACCTGACTGGAATTACGAGTCATCATCTGATAATTCCAGAGAGTGTTTGGGAGTTTATCCGGCCAACTCTTCTTGTTCTGACCAGCAATCATGTGTATAATTTTAGAGAGGGGTTTTTTGAAAGCCTCAATCTACCCATTTTCTTGTGCATGATGCCTAGAGGTTTGATTAGAACAAATTTTTTACTTAGTGTACACTTTCTTTAGTTCAGTTTCTAGGGATTTGGTTTCATTATCAGTGAGGTTGGAGTGAGGGACTCCAAATCAGTAGAACATATTGGAGCTTAGAAACTCAATGATAGATTGGGACATGACTTCTTAGCGAAGAACATATTCCACACACTTGGAAAACAATTACATAGGGTTCAGGATGAACCTACACTAAAAAAATGTCTCTGGTTGATATGGTCCCACAATATCGAGTCCCTAGACAATAAAGGTCCATGAACACACGGTAGTGTGGAGAGGTTTTGGAGACCATTTCATGAAATTAGATTGTATTTCACATGCATGGAACCTCTTGGAAAACTCGATATAGTCATAGATCCTTATGGTCCAAAAAACCCCCAATCTGATGATCTGATGAGAGTGTTTTGTCCCTATCTGATGAGACTAGCAGGAACCGACATGAACTTCAGCATGACCTGGTAAATCTCACTTCCCCGAATTCAATAGAAGAGAATCCCATCAAACTCACATCTGTACTGGGAATGATTATGAATATATGTGACCAGTCTAGAGGGTGAGTTGCACTGTGCACCATTAGATCTACTCATGTTCATCTTGGTCTGATGGGAGATTAATGTGTTGGAGATACTTGATAAAGGGAGTTGTCCTATCAGGAGCCACTTCCAATACTGTTGAAGGGGGGCCCTGAGGTCTTGATGTGGAGGCACTGGTTGTATGGTGTACTACATGTGGGTTTTCAATATTTACTAGAGTAATGGGATAGATTACTCTTCGATTCACCACATGGATAATCAAATATTACATGTTTGGCTATATAATATATGTTTCTTGGAAGTCTAGGGTGTCAGCTCAACTGTTCTATGGATAATGTACATGAGTAACTTTGGATGAGAAGGTAACTTGGAAATCAACTATCATGTACAATATAAGAGCAGTACGAGGTATGGATTCTTGATGATGTAGTCATAGTTGATCTAATTGGTTATTATTTTGGAGTCCCATTTCACCAGAAGGTGGGGAACATTAATCTCAAGGTCGAAATTGAGGCCATTGATCAGAGCCTGGTACTCTGCCTCGTTATAAGTACGACCTTCTGAGAACATGAATGAATAAGATTGTACAAACTGTGCAGGCGGGATGAAGATGATACCTCGGCCCACTCTTTTGTGCCTATGATCAATGATTATTCTACTAGTGGGGCTTCGGGAATCACCATCAATGTGAATTTTCCAAAAGGGGATGGATTGATCTATTAAGAGAATTAAATCATCTTAAAAACAAATATCTAGGGAATACTCTACGGTGGATTTATGGGTGGAAATGAATACTGGAAATGCCTATACCTTGATATAATTATGGGCGATAAATGTGATGTCAAACTCTTGAACGTTTACATCGCACCAATATAGATGGCCTGTCAACATGGGGAATTCCAGGAAATAATTTAGCGAATAAAATAATGACACTAGCTATATCCCATTATGGTTCAATTAATGTCATAGTTTCTGTACTACAAATAACAGTACAAGGAAACTATTATTGATAGAACAATTTTTAGTCTCTAAATCTAGTAGCATGTGGCTAAGATAATATAAGTTGTTCATTGTTCCCTCATTGTTCTTCTAGGTGAGAAGGGTGCCGAGAGATCATTCCAGAACTATCATATAAAGTAGAAATCACATTTAAAGGATGGGTGGATTTAGAACCGAAGGTCTTAATAGGTAAAACATTATTTCCATAAAAGTGGTCTAACACTCCTCATCCCACTGATAATTGACACCTTTCATCATGAGCTGGTAAAAAGTCTTACACATGCCTTCTAGATTTGCGATGAATCAGTGTATATAGGTTGTGTGGCCTTGGAAGCTTCAGAGCTCCCAAATGTTGTCAGAGGGAGACATCTGACTGATGGCCTTGATCTTTTCTGAATCAATCTAAATGCCTCTGTATTGGAAAATGATGCTGAGGAACTTTCTAGAGGTGACCCCAAAGGCTCACTTCATGGGGTTCATCTTTAGATAATGAGAATAGAAGTCGTTGAACACTTTGTAAAAATCATTGAGACAGTCATGGAACTCAAAATATTTATCCACCAAATTTTTCATGTGGGATACCACCAATAATACTTGGATCATCTTTAATATGTTGTGAATTACACACTGGTTGGTAGCACCTGCATTCATTATATTAAAGGTCATTACCTGGTAGAAATAATTAAATTGTGGTGCAAGAAAGGTGATATAATCCTTAACCTCATGGGACATTCATGTATTATTATATATGTAATAACCATCCATGAAGGATAGATCCTAGAACCCAAAAGTGTCATCAATCAACACTTCTGTCACATGAAGGGGAAAGTCATCCTTCATGTAATGACAGCTGAGATCCTAGAAATCGATGCAGATTTTGATATGTCCATTATTCGTCTTGGTGAGAATAATATTAGATAACCCTCTTGGGTACTATACCTCCTTAATGAATTTGGATTTGATTATCTTATCAACAGCGACCTCAACCATGACACATTGGGAAGGGTGCATCTTAATCGAAGGTTGTTTGAACCCATGATGATTTTCTGGAACATCAAGATGGTGGATGACAACCTGGTGATCTAGCCCATGAATCTCATCATAACACCTAGAGAATACATCACCTTTTTTCTTTAGGAAATCCATATATCATTCTTTCTCTTTGACAGGCATAGTAGTGCTGATCAAATTTGGTTTGAAATCTATCTCGTTACAGAGGTTCGCCTATACTAACACATTGACCATGGTGGATAGACATTTTTGAATATGGTAGGGGTATATTACAAATCCTCTTCATAGTCTATAATGAGAGGATCATTGGGAGGATGTTATTCTTCTAATTATATAGATCCTGAAGGGACACTAGCACTAGCATGGGTGACAGTGGTAAACTCACTATAGTGATCCTATACTGCCGATATCATGGTGAAAAATGTTGTTGACCCAATAATTTTGGGCCTTCAACCCAAGTGGACATGTTTGATGATATCCAAACAATAGTGGCACGTCATTTGGATCCATCTTATCCCAAACCAGAAAAATATTAAATTATGACATATTTTTGTTTTCATGGGGCGGATATCCCAATACATTATGGGTGTAGGTTGATCTAGGATCACCCAAGCATAATTTTCATAGGAATATGAGGTGGTATTACTGCATTCACTAGATATAGGAATAAACTTCCCTCTCATTCCAGATCAAAACAAAACATTTCCCAAAATCTGAGGTCACAATTTCCAATCGGTGGATCAAAAAAATGTAGGGTCCATCCAGGTCTATCCACGAGTCAGTCACAACCATAGTGTGTTCAAGTGGTGTCTTGTATGACAAACATGAACTTGGTTCCAGCATCTGGGGAACGAAATTAGGTCTTCAAGAGGGTTTTTAGAACTTTTTTTTCCTGATCAGTCAAAACCATTATGTTTTAGGTCAGATGGAATTAGATCAGCCACGAACAGTCCCATATTTCAGAGTGTCTAGGTAGGGATAATGTTGATCTTAGAGCTTTTTTTGGAAAGGAAACAATGAACCTCCATTCCATTTAAATGGGTATTGATGTATAGTGGGAGGATGTTCCCTTGTTTAGGGGGCCTTCATATGCTCCCAGGGAAAATATAATGTCCAAACATTATGCTTGCTCGCCTTCCTATGCATGGATGGATTATGCGGCTGCTACATGAGCCTCAAACTAGAAGGGGCTTCTTAATGTCTCCTCAAGGGATTTGCATATATCCACTAACAGGTGAAGTGCCTCTACGATATAGAGAATAACATGAATTCTAGAAATATTATTGAGAAGATAATTCTTCCATTCGAGGAGTGAAATTATACTAACAAAAGGTCACTCTATGGAATGAGGTTTGATAGACTATCTAGTTGAATTGGCGGGTTCCGGCAGGTGCTGGGAATGTCCCACTGCTCACTAGTTGAAATGCATGGATTGATTAGCAGATGAGGATTTGATGAATGAGGTTGATCCATTACAGAATTTGGCAGATCATAGCATGGTCGTGGTGGTTCCTCCTGACCAAGGAGTAAAAATGGTGGTGGAGGAGGATCTAAGGAAATTAGTTGAGAAGGCTATGTGTGATGAACTCTACGATGAGCCTTCATTCTAGTTTCAGAATCATGGATAACATGGTTGGACAAATGACCAATGCATTATAGTGAATAACATAACCACGTCTCCATCAATGCTGTCATCAGTTGGGGATGGTGGGAGGTTCCAACTGTCCCTCTTAGTCATCTGGAACCATATAGGGGTTTACCAAATCCATGGTGTTAACTGAAGTGTACCCTTTATTACTTCTTGAAGAATAATGCATAATTGGGTGTATTTTGGGGGTAATATCCATCTCTGGTGGCATGAAATTTCTAAGAGTATGGAATGATGATGGAAACAGTGGGGCACTTTTCATTCCCTTGCGTCACTGATGATTTCCCTTTTGGGAAGAGGAGGAAGTATGAGATGTCAATGTAGAAGAAGTGGTTGTAGGTAATGTGGATCCTTCTAAATTATCAAGAAAATAAAACATGAACTAATAATACAATGGGAATTGGATACTGCCTTATGATCCATCCCGTCATCATAATTTTGAGACCCTTGGTTAGGAACTTGATGCCACTCACCTTCACTTTCACTGTCGCTGCCAGGCATTATGAACACACATTCCACCTATTCTGGGGGTAGACCTAACCTGAATATGTTATTATTGACCTAATCTTGGATTCAGTCCTTAAATACATAGCACTTCATGAGGGTTTGCCCAAGGATCTGGTGATAGGTGTGTGGGACCCTAGAACACCCTGAGAGGGGGTGTGAATCAGGGTATCATAATTTCTTTTTAAAACATGGATCTTTTTCCCATGTTAGTTTGAACTCATTATGACTGTATGATGGATAAGAACATAAATGAAACAGTCACATGCACAGATATTACACAACACTTTTACTTGGTTCACCATTAAGGGTTATGTCTATTGAGAAAACATGGACAATGTGTCAGTCGTACCAAAATCCAATAAACTTCACAAGCTATAGAATACAAAGGTTCATTCACAGTCACTGTTGTATATGCTTATTTTTTTTATAATAATTCAAATAACACTCACTACATCACTAAAATCAGTTATGTTGACTCCCCCTTACTCACTACTCTGAGATAAGTTCAATATAGTTTATCGACCTGAAGTTCATTTCAATAATTGGGCATTGAAGAATTTGTCCCTTAAATAGGACGGTAATCATCATGAACCATAATTAATATTTGATAATCTTTGAAATCCCAATACTCTAAAAAATATATTTTCAAAACTGCCCTTTCCAAAGCCACTATTTGAGACACACTCCTCTGTGAAGTACCCATGCCTTCTTGGAATAAAATGCCTTTGCAAAGTACCCTTTTCATCCTGGAAACAATTATCTTAATGAATTTTCCTTATCTTTACTGAACTAATTTCACGAAACTCACTACATCAACACCGAAATCCTTATCATCACGAAGTACTATTTTTTTCGAAATCATGGGCATTAGTTTAGACATATAGTTTCTTCATGATGTAATGGCTCTCTTAGAAATCCAAATTCATGAAGCTCTTTGAGAACTCAAAGAATATTTTAATATTCCCTCAAATCATTGATACAAATGGAGAGGGTTAGACCCACATTTATATGATTTTTCATTTGTGAAGCTCTGCCACCTCTATGTGAGTTTTCTGGAACATCAAACATGTCTTTACGGTGCTACATCATTCACAAAAACCCATTGAAATAATATATTTTTAAATCTCATAATCATTGTAGAGTCTTCCATCGAAACCCTTCCCAAAACCTATCATTTTTCAAAGCATTACTTCAATGATCTTGTAACAGCCCGAGATTTTATGAAAAATATGCTTTTTTATTTCACTAATGTCTCGTGTTGTACGCTACACCAAAAGGAGCTTGCACAACACACATCCTTGACTTGCCTTGCATTACACGCAATCGCGACCTTCCTCGATAGCGTGTGTAATACGCAATACCGAGTTTCACTAAACAGCGATACGCTATTAAAATATTATTAAAACTACCCGTTATGAATAGTAATAACCACTTTTTAAAATTCTATAAATCTTATTTTTCAAAATGAACTTCATTTTTGGATTCGGAATATCGAAATTAGCCTAGGGTGAAATTTCGGTATTTTTCTGAAAACTTTCAATTTTTGATGAATAGTGAAACCACTAAGTGGTAGGTTAAAAAACTGAATTTTGCATAAAACTTAATTTTACCGCTTCTGTGAATGGAATTTCGAAAATCCGAGAGACACGGTTAATATCAAGGACTAAAATGTGGTTCAATGAGATGAAAATAATTTTTTGGTGAATAGTAACTTTTTACTTTTTACCACGGTTAATAGTAAATAGGGTAACTAAGGGTAAATATGATATTAATATTACCCTAACACATGTCCTAATTCTATTGGACAAGTGTAATTCGACCAAAAACTAACTTAGGAATAAAATATGACCATTTAGGCCCACTTGGATTAGATTAGGACATTTATTATTAATTTATTTAAAGAAGGGTTAAAATAGTTAAAATCAAGGTTTAATAAGTAAATCATTTTTAATATGGGGTTATACATAAGATAAATTCTATTTTAAATATTCATTAGAAAGCTAAAAAGATTTCCCACATAATGGTATTTTATTTGTAATTTTTAGACATCAAATAAGTTAATTTATTTATGACACAAAGATGATGCAGTAATTATCTTATTAATGAAATATTGACATAATTGATGTTATAAACACCAAACGAAATATAATTTGAGACTTTTTATGAATTACACTAATTTTCTAGGTTACTATGATATATTAGTGTTGATTTAATCAACTTGGTTCGAACATATAATTCTGATATGACTTTCACAAAAATCATATATCAAATAGTGTCAAAATTGACACAAAATAGTTTTTAAATCAAATATTATATTATTAATTGTTATTTTATTCCTAAAAATCTAAGGTTCGGCCAAATGACTTAGATAAAGATATATATATTAATAATAAACAATTTGGGGTTCGTTTGGCATGTTATAGTAAGTGTATTAACCATATAGTGAAAGAAAAACAAAAAGACACGGTAAAAGTTAAATTAATTAACTTAGAATTAAATCTAATTGATAAGGTTAAAATAATACCCCAAACATGTCTAAATCCTATTGGTTGATAGGATTTCGACCCATCCCCACTTTAGCTTAGAAATAAGACCCTTTGGAACCATTATAAACCGATTTTGACTTTAATATAAAATAATATTTTGAGGTATTCCTAAGGTGCCCCTCTCCTCCCTTATAAAAGGACACCTCCTCCCCCTCCTCCTCACACCAATTTGAGCACTCAAGCTCGGCCAACCCCTGCAAAAATCTCTTCTCCACTTCCCTAGAAATATCCTAGAGGTTCTGGTCTTCCTCAAAGACCAATTCTAGTGCCCTAAGAGGAGGTCTCAAAGAGGCACTTCAAAGAAGAGGTAATTACCGTTACCAATTCTTTCATCTTTATTTCTTCTTCCACTTCTTCTTCTTAGGTTGTTTCATTATGAAGTAATAAAATCAGTATCACTCATATACTGATATGTTTTTATAAGTATGAAACAACCCTATTTCACCATCTATCCATCCTACGGAAAAAGAAATCACCGCGCGTGCGTACGTACGGAATACCGTCTCCACGCCGTGGTGTAATCTATTTTCCACCACCACCTTACATGGATGG
Organism: Viscum album; assembly: GCA_963277665.1. Lineage (NCBI taxonomy): Eukaryota > Viridiplantae > Streptophyta > Magnoliopsida > Santalales > Viscaceae > Viscum > Viscum album. Next base: position 653,818,057 of record OY728119.1, read on the forward strand.
GTATAATGGTGTAAAGAATAACTATAAATAGTTATTACAACATCATATTGATTCTGATATATTGTATAATTCACTCCAATTCAATTCAATACTTATAGAAATGATATCATCGTTCGTGCGTACGTACGGACTACCGTCTCCACGACGCGATGAGATTCATTCTCCATATTAACCATTTAAGAATGATTATAAAGTATGTATAAGAAATAATAATGAAATATATGACATTATAAAGCTACTGGATTTATGTATATATATACATATGTATGTCATCTACTTACTTCCATTTCAAGACAATAAGGAAAGGAAAACAACGTTCATGCGTACGTACGGACTACCGTCTCCATGAACGGTGTTTTTCATTTTATTTATCTACCTATTATATATATATACTGAATATATATGATATATAAATCATATTTTATATTCTGGAAGTAAGTAAATCATGATATAAGTAATAATGATGTCAAGAACAACAAGTCAAAACACCTACGATAAATGAAATGATTTTACCCAAAACGCTTCTTTAACATGGAATTTACAAAAGAACGGGTAATATAATGTCATAAGTGAACCATATATGATATCATAACAATGAATATGATTCTTTAATAAGTCAATGACATTATTTAAATCATTATACAGGAGGTTCGGACACATACGAAGCAAATCGGACCTAAGGTAAGGGAAATATCACAATCTCATTTTTATCCGAGATTGTTTATACTTTGGTATTTACTTGGGTGTATTTTATCATCCAAATCCAAGTTTCTTAAATATGTAATATTATTTCCACCCACCTATAATTGTTTAAATCCAATTTTACCCTTCGGTGAGTTTTTAGTAAAAGATATGAAAGGAATCTTTTGTCGTTTTTTTTATACGAGGTACTTTTTGACTTTTCCGAAAAAAGTACGAAGAATGTTTTTTTAACTTATACGACATGAATGGATTTTTAAAACATTATCTGCAAGAAGCTTCCTTTACAAGTTTTCAAGTTTATTTTTGATCAACTTATTTTAGTTTATAATTGTATGACATGTTAAGAAAAGAAAAGTGTTTTTGAAGAAGAAAGGATATTTTCCTCAAGAATGGAGTGCAAGTATTTTATCAAAATTATTTTCCATCTAAGATAATAAAAGGGTTCTGTTTTTATCCCTATTATTACATTGATTTTACTATGTTGTGATGGAATTCGGTTTATGAATTCCTTTATCTTATATGAATGGTTTTATGAAGTCATGTTGTTTAAGAATCTCATTTTTATTACATGGGTTATGCAATGATGTATGATTTGTGATTTTGTGGCACACATAAGAATGGTATCATTATGAGATGGGTGGGACCTATATCTCCCTCCAATGCATTGGGTAAAGACTTTATATCTCATGAGATAGACATGGCTGGAACGGAAGGTTATTTCGGTTCAGTAATACAGGACTGAAACGAGGGTTACTCGATTCAGAAAGGGACTTTGTCCACTAAGATAGTCTTGGCAATTAGTCTTGACTAACAAGAAATGATTCTATATGATTATGTGTGTATGCCACAAAGTTTCAAGTTTTATGTTATGATTATGGGGATCTCATTTTCACTTCTATGATTTATTCCATGTGAAGATATTATGATCTCTTTTCCAGGTTAAGATTTCCAAAAGTTTTGTGCTTATGTATATGATGTGATTGATATTTCTTTTGTTTACCCTTACTGAGCATTTGAGCTCACCCTTTTATGTTTTCTTTTCCCCAGGATATAAAGAAAGGTTTTAGGTAAAAAAAGGGGGATGACCTTTATGGGAGATATTGAAGAACTTTCACCACGATTAGAAGATTACGTTCCGAGTTTCCAAAGACACTAAACTATTACGATCCTTTAGTGTGTGTTTTTGTTATGTACTAAGTATTCCGCAAATGTAATGTAATGTCCATGTACGTCAGGCTACGGGTCTCTACAGTTGGTATCAGAGGAAAGGTTTAGTCAACCTTTGGAAACTAGGATGCGAAAACGTTAGTGAGATCCCTAGAGATATTTCTAAGGTATGTCTAGGGATGCCCCTAAGGATAAGTATACGTATAGGATATAGTTCTAGAACTATGGTAACGATATTAGATTAAACCAAAGATGATAGATATTTAAGTTACTTCCCCTTTATTACGATTTTTGCATCTAACACTATTCTGTTTGGGTTTTAGAAAATGGCTGGAAACAAGATGATTCACAATAATGGAGGATATGATGGACAATGGAATGATATTCTTCATGAGCAACCAAATGAAATGGGATTTGGATGTCCAAACATCATTATTATGCCGAATCAGCAATCTCACAACATGATCAATAAAGTAAAATTTGGTAAGTTTCCTGACTCGACTAATAAGAGAAAGATGGAGTTCCATGATGATCATAGAGGAAAGAAAGTTCAATTTCCCCTATGTAAATCATGTGGGAAGAGGCATCAAGGAGAATGTTTCAAGGGAACTGGAAGATGCTTTGGGTGTGGAAAAGAAGGACACAAAGCAAGTATGTGAAAAGGAAAAGGGTCGGTTAACACCATGGATGAGGATAATGGTATTGCTACGACATCAAAAATGGTTAAGTGTTTTAAATGTGGAATGTATGGGCATTATGCAAACAAATGCCCTAAGGGAAAGACTCATGAAGAGAATCAGTATGGTCATATGGGTAGTATTTATGTGGATTATGATGAAGAGACTACAAATGATATGTGAGATGAAAGAATTTTTGAAGCTCGGTCAATGGTTTGAGAATGTAGTGGAATGATTACATGTTTATCATGTGTAATTTTGGAATAAAGAGACATCTATGGATTGTTACACTGTTGCCTTTCCTTGTGTTTTGAAAGTGTATGATTAATGTTACCAGTATCCATGAAAGGTTATTCAGATATTTTTGGAATGTAGATGATATGCGCATAATGAAGGGATAAGAAGAAAATTAAATGTTTGATAGTATTCATGAGCTCATGATTGATATAAGGACTAAGTGATATCATGGTTTGAGTATATAGAATTTTGAGGATTTTGGTATGTGGAAAGTGTTAACTTTTAACTGCACTCATGTTTTCACTAAGGTATTCAAGAGAATACACGATTAAGGACTTTGAATGTTTGGAATGTGACCAACAAGACATATCTTATGATATGTGGGGATCAACGACAGTATTAAATCTCTTGTAATCGATGTCACTATATTATGAGAGTGGACTACAGTATTATGTATAAGCCTAAAGATTAGACTGGATTATGTTGGACATAAGTTAGTATTGTTTAAGGATATAAGATTTTCGATATTATTGATGGGATGTTATAGTAACGTAGTTTTAGAAAAAGGGACAACCTGCAGGACGGGCGACAGCCCATCGCTTCAGACAAGACTGTAGGAATCGAACCCACAACCGAAGTGCGACTGGCCTTTATCGCCTACCACTGACCTACAGGAAGTCCCTATTTAGTAGAAACTAGTTTTATTATATTAAGCAGTATGATATATGAAGTATAAGTCCATTTTAGGAACCATATATGATTAATCTCACTATAGATCTACTTATGCATATAATTTTTGCTAATCTTTTGTTTGAGACAGATGGAATGACCCGTCATTCTATCACATGATCTGCTAACACTTCATGAATGACAAATTCAACTTCATTTATTTAAGAGATGAAGTGGAAATTGTTCAAGGCACGAACAACAGTGAGATTGTACCAAAATAAAGTAAGTATTTATTCTAATTCAAATTTTTCAACTTTAGGGAAATGATCTTGAAAACCAAAAATGTCGTCCTAGTGATCTTATACCTGATGAATAAGATGGTACCTTATATCATCACAAATCTATGGATTTGTGATTACTGCCTTTTCCATAGCCATGTTCTCTACCACTCTCCATCAGAACATGATGGTTAGATTTCTCTTCCATATCCATATTTTCACCTATGTGGAAACCCAGTGATTAGTTTATTTGGGTAATCGTTACATTTAATACTTTAGTTTTTAAAGCCAAGTTTTGGTATTCCCTTTTACGATGTGGGTTTCTATTAAAGAAACTTTCGAATAGTAAACCATTTATAACCCCGACGAATTTTGAGGGCGAAATTCATTTTAAGGGGGGTAGAATGTAACAGCCCGAGATTTTATGAAAAATATTTTTTTTATTTCACTAATGTCTTGTGTCTTACGCTACACCAAAAGGAGCTTGCACAACACGCATCCTTGACTTTCCTTGCATTACACGCAATCGCGACCTTCCTCGATAGCGTGTGTAATACGCAATACCGAGTTTCACTAAACAACGATATGCTATTAAAATATTATTAAAACTACCCGTTATGAATAGTAATAACCACTTTTTAAAATTCTATAAATCTTATTTTTCAAAATGAACTTCATTTTTGGATTCGGAATATCGAAATTAGCCTAGGGTGAAATTTTGGTATTTTTCTGAAAACTTTCAATTTTTGATGAATAGTGAAACCACTAAGTGGTAGGTTAAAAAACTGAATTTTGCATAAAACTTAATTTTACCGCTTCTGTGAATGGAATTTCGAAAATCCGAGAGACACGGTTAATATCAAGGACTAAAATGTGGTTCAATGAGATGAAAATAATTTTTTGGTGAATAGTAACTTTTTACTTTTTACCACGGTTAATAGTAAATAGGGTAACTAAGGGTAAATATGATATTAATATTACCCTAACACATGTCCTAATTCTATTGGACAAGTGTAATTCGACCAAAAACAAACTTAGGAATAAAATATGACCATTTAGGCCCACTTGGATTAGATTAGGACATTTATTATTAATTTATTTAAAGAAGGGTTAAAATAGTTAAAATCAAGGTTTAATAAGTAAATAATTTTTAATATGGGGTTATACATAAGATAAATTCGATTGTAAATATTCATTAGAAATCTAAAAAGATTTCCCACATAATGGTATTTTATTTGTAATTTTTAGACATCAAATAAGTTAATTTATTTATGACACAAAGATGATGCAGTAATTATCTTATTAATGAAATATTGACATAATTGATGTTATAAACACCAAAAGAAATATAATTTGAGACTTTTTATGAATTCCACTAATTTTCTAGGTTACTATGATATATTAGTGTTGATTTAATAAACTTGGTTCGAACATATAATTCTGATATGACTTTCAAAAAAATCATATATCAAATAGTGTCAAAATTGACACAAAATAGTTTTTAAATCAAATATTATATTATTAATTGTTATTTTATTCCTAAAAATCTAAGGTTCGGCCAAATGACTTAGATAAGGATATATATATTAATAATAAACAATTTGGGGTTCGTTTGGCATGTTATAGTAAGTGTATTAACCATATAGTGAAAGAAAAACAAAAAGACACGGTAAAAGTTAAATTAATTAACTTAGAATTAAATCTAATTGATAAGGTTAAAATAATACCCCAAACTTGTCTAAATCCTATTGGTTGATAGGATTTCGACCCATCCCCACTTTAGCTTAGAAATAAGACCCTTTGGAACCATTATAAACCGATTTTGACTTTAATATAAAATAATATTTTGAGGTATTCCTAAGGTGCCCCTCTCCTCCCTTATAAAAGGACACCTCCTCCCCCTCCTCCTCACACCAATTTGAGCACTCAAGCTCGGCCAACCCCTGCCAAAATCTCTTCTCCACTTCCCTAGCAATATCCTAGAGGTTCTGGTCTTCCTCAAAGACCAATTCTAGTGCCCTAAGAGGAGGTCTCAAAGAGGCACTTCAAAGAAGAGGTAATTACCGTTACCAATTCTTTCATCTTTATTTCTTCTTCCACTTCTTCTTCTTAGGTTGTTTCATTATGAAGTAATAACATCAGTATCACTCATATACTGATATGTTATTATAAGTATGAAACAACCCTATTTCACCATCTATCCATCCTACGGAAAAAGAAATCACCGCGCGTGCGTACGTACGGAATACCGTCTCCACGCCGTGGTGTAATCTATTTTCCACCACCACCTTACATGGATGGGTATAATGGTGTAAAGAATAACTATACATAGTTATTACAACATCATATTGATTCTGATATATTGTATAATTCACTCCAATTCAATTCAATACTTATAGAAATGATATCATCGCTCGTGCGTACGTACGGACTACCGTCTCCACGACGCGATGAGATTCATTCTCCATATTAACCATTTAAGAATGATTATAAAGTATATATAAGAAATAATAATGAAATATATGACATTATAAAGCTACTGGATTTATGTATATATATACATATGTATGTCATCTACTTACTTCCATTTCAAGACAATAAGGAAAGGAAAACAACGTTCATGCGTACGTACGGACTACCGTCTCCATGAACGGTGTTTTTCATTTTATTTATCTACCTATTATATATATATATATACTGAATATATATGATATATAAATCATATTTTATATTCTGGAAGTAAGTAAATCATGATATAAGTAAAAATGATGTCAAGAACAACATGTCAAAACACCTACGATAAATGAAATGATTTTACCCAAAACGCTTCTTTAACATGGAATTTACAAAAGAACGGGTAATATAATGTCATAAGTGAACCATATATGATATCATAACAATGAATATGATTCTGTAATAAGTCAATGACATTATTTAAATCATTATACAGGAGGTTCGGGCACATACGAAGCAAATCGGACCTAAGGTAAGGGAAATATCACAATCTCATTTTTATCCGAGATTGTTTATACTTTGGTATTTACAGGGGTGTATTTTATCATCCAAATCCAAGTTTCTTAAATATGTAATATAATTTCCACCCACCTACAATTGTTTAAATCCAATTTTACCCTTCGGTGAGTTTTTAGTAAAAGATATGAAAGGAATCTTTTGTCGTTTTTTTTATACGAGGTACTTTTTGACTTTTCCGAAAAAAGTACGAAGAATGTTTTTTTAACTTATACGACATGAATGGATTTTTAAAACATTATCTGCAAGAAGCTTCCTTTACAAGTTTTCAAGTTTATTTTTTATCAACTTATTTTAGTTTATAATTGTATGACATGTTAAGAAAAGAAAAGTGTTTTTGAAGAAGAAAGGATATTTTCCTCATGAATGGAGTGCAAGTATTTTATCAAAATTATTTTCCATCTAAGATAATAAAAGGGTTCTATTTTTATCCCTATTATTACATTGATTTTACTATGTTGTGATGGAATTCGGTTTATGAATTCCTTTATCTTATATGAATGGTTTTATGAAGTCATGTTGTTTAAGAATCTCATTTTTATTACATGGGTTATGCAATGATGTATGATTTGTGATTTTGTGGCACACATAAGAATGGTATCATTATGAAATGGGTGGGACCTATATCTCCCTCCAATGCATTGGGTAAAGACTTTATATCTCATGAGATAGACATGGCTGGAATGGAAGGTTATTTCGGTTCAGTAATACAGGACTGAAACGAGGGTTACTCGATTCAGAAAGGGACTTTGTCCACTAAGATAGTCTTGGAAATTAGTCTTGACTAACAAGAAATGATTCTATATGATTATGTGTGTATGCCACAAAGTTTCAAGTTTTATGTTATGATTATGGGGATGTCATTTTCACTTCTATGATTTATTCCATGTGAAGATATTATGATCTCTTTTGCAGGTTAAGATTTCCAAAAGTTTTGTGCTTATGTATATGATGTGATTGATATTTCTTTTGTTTACCCTTACTGAGCATTTGAGCTCACCCTTTTATGTTTTCTTTTCCCCAGGATATAAAGAAAGGTTTTAGGTAAAAAAAAGGGGATGACCTTTATGGGAGATATTGAAGAACTTTCACCACGATTAGAAGATTACGTTCCGAGTTTCCAAAGACACTAAACTATTACGATCCTTTAGTGTGTGTTTTTGTTATGTACTAAGTATTCCGAAAATGTAATGTAATGTCCATGTACGTCAGGCTACGGGTCTCTACAGATCTAAAACCTCAAAACCTCATATTTTTTGAGAACTCCATCTTTGACCACGAAGCCCGTCGTAATCACGAAGCACACTATTAGAAAACCTTATGTGTTTGAAACATGAAACTCGTAAATCCCATCCTTTTGAAACTCATACCTTTTCGATAATTTCATAAGTCCTTCAAGAAAAAAAATTACACTAAAAATAAATAATCGTATTTTGGACCGAAAAAATTTGGAAAACACTGGGAAACGACGCCACCTTCAATAATTCTTTCAGCTTGAAATGTATGATACCATTCATTGTAATCTCCCTAATCGTCCATGTAAGGATTGAAAACAAACAAAAAGTACACACAACATCCATCAAAGAAAATCCCTTGTTCCAACAAGGGGTAGTAATTTAGGAGATTAGTGAGATATACCTCTTTGGGGCTCCTACATTTCGGAAACTATAGGATTCCCTGGTACAAGGCACTATAAAAATAATTGGGGGCCTATGCCTCATTAAATTATTTTATTCTGGTTACTTATATCTAGGAAGGGGGTACTAGGAGACTAGGCCCAATTAAGAGATGGAGAAGCCTATCGAGGAGGTGGAACTTGATTATCTCTCTTAGGTGGTAGTGGTGTGTTACGCGGGGGCGTCAGCAAATTTTGAGGTCAGTGTTGCTAGGCCGAAGGCTGCATCTTAGGTGGTGGGCCTCAAATAGGTTGTTGATTTGGTTCCACTAGTAATAAATCTTGCTTCCTGTGGGCCTCTATTTGTGATAAAATAATGGGATTGGCCTAAGAGGCACTTCTTCTGAGGACTATAAGAGGCAATGGATGTGCCTGCTGGGCTTGATATAATGCATCCTCCAGACGTTGGGCTTTGACAGGGAATTCCAAAATCCCCCCTGAGGTAGTTCTGAGTGATTATATAAGGAACCAATTCAGTAGTTTCATTCCCCACACACATTTTTGTAGCACTTTCTGAGTCATTGACATATAATTTGAATGTTTAAGGCCATTCCACATTGCGACAGATTTTGTGATTCATTCATCGGGGATTTTCTTGTACTTGAAGAGCTGAGAAATAATAATATTCCATCTGGTGGAACTGAATTGGTAATGAAACTACCTATGATGGTCCTCCCAACCGGCTATTGACCCCATGGGTAACAGGATGTACCAAAAAAATGCAGGACCTTTTGTTTTCTATAGGAAACACAAGAGCTTGGTGGCCTCCAGGTATGCTAGAGTTCCTAAAATAGGTCCACACCGTGAAATGGAGTGGAAAAGATTTTGTAGCTGGTTTCTTATCCCATTAAAGGGAGAGAAATTAGGATTTACAATACCTTGGGGTGCTGTAATACCGTCCAACCATTCTAGATAAGACTTATCATCAGGTGGGATCTCCACATGTTAGGTTTCGAAATCCTTGAGGCGGGAAATGAGAGTGGCTATCAGATAATCTTGTTGGGGATTACTGTCTTGAGAAGTATCTATGACCACCATTGAATTGGTAGGTCACAAAACATTTTATGAATCCCTATAAGCTCATATAGAGACTATTGGGGTAACATGTGGGACATCAGGAGGATTTACTTGTGGATCAGCTGTCGGAACCTCAGATGGGTCCGGAAGAAGGTTATCATGCAACTCGGGTGGATTTGGTGATGCATATCACACCCTTTGAGCATAAAATATTGATTCTACCCTGTCTATATGGGAATGATGGTCAAGGTGACCTGGGGAAAACTCACTAGGGGGAGGCTCTACCCACCCTTGCTACCCCTATTATGGATTATCATAATCTATCCATTGTTCTACAATAAGTTCTGCGAGAAGGCCATCAAACATATCTTTATGATCCATGAGATATTGATGCAACATACTATTCTCAGAATTATATTCAATATTTTTCACTTACCCAGATGGGTTAGATATTTTGATAGCTCCAATAGGTTCTTTATCATTATTATGGTCCTGACTAGATGAAAATATCTTGGAAGGAAAGTTAATGCCCAATATATCCATTTTTTGGTGAGTAACCATTCCCAAAGTATCAAAATATTGTGGCACCACCCCAAATGGTATGCTCTCTTTAATGAGTCCTAGATTTTTTTCCTCCTTCAATTGGTCAACAATGTTAATTGTGTATGTGCCCAGAGTTATACCCTCAATATCACCTGGAAAGTTGGGATAGAGCTAGATAGGACTTAAATGAAGTAAAATATACTACCCCAAACCATGGATCTGAATGTGGGGGAATCCTACTTAATATGTCTGTGGAGTACTACAAAGCTCTTGATGTATCATTATTACAGGGCACAATGATGATCAGGTGAGTTAGGATGATGATCCATGGGGAGAACAACCATGTCAACCATGTGCCATTACTGACTAATGATCTCAATGTGTTTTAGGCTCTTGGGGTAACCCACCCATTGATGGCAGAGATAGAAGTGTGTTTTCTAGAGGGTTGGGAAGAAGCACCCAATGTCCTCCTGGGTAATATATTCTGGAGTACTGATGTTCGTGGTTGCAACTAACCAGAACATCTTTAGTAATTGGTCCACTGCACGGATGTCCCACCAACTCCTTGTCTCAGAATCGAGATTTGTTCCTTAGTGTCTTCATTCATCAACTGGGGGTGATTGATAGACTTGTAATATCATTGGAGCAGACCGTTGTGATGGTAGACTAGCCAGTGGAGAATACTTCATGTGAGTTGAAAAGTCGATGCATCTTGGGTTGTCCTTCGAATAATGCAATGTTTATGGCACTATATCTCTATAAGAGGGAGTAATGACCACTACTTCCCGCTCTGGGGTTGTGGTCTCTGATGGTGGGTCACACTATTGATCATAATTTGTTAGTACCCAGGATAACTGTCCATGAACTCTTGTGTATGTAGATAATGATCCTATTGATTAGTGGGTGGACTGCATGACAAGGCCCATGAAATAGGCCAAATTCATCCTCCAAGATGCATATTAGGAGGGATGTAGGAATTTGGATGACCTCTTTTTCTGGAAGGATGAGGATTATATGCATTGTTCCTACCCTATCCCCGACACATAATTTCAGGGTGAGGGTTCCATAAATATACCACACTCTGCCTTAGAATCTAAAATTCAGATGAGTTTAATTGCAGTTTGAAACTTCCCAATATTAATCCTTTGGTGGTGGTGGCCTGTCCTCCAACCCCATGATGGTTCTATAGGACATGATATGTCTTTTACAAAAGGAGGTCTTCCATTGAGATTGGTACCAGTGTGGGGAGGACCTCCATTCACACTATATGGGATATGAGGAGGGCCCTCATAACAGCTCTTGCTGACGTAGGGAGGTCCCCTACTCTGATGTACCGAGGTGGGAGGGACACCCTGAAAAATGTCGAAGGTAACATGAGAAGAAACTCAATATTTTATAGTGATAGATTGGGGAGGACCTCAATGCTATTGAGCAGCTGGGAAAGGAGGATCCTCACATTGTTAAACATGATTGCAGGGGAAACTCTCATACATGAGACAAGGAGCATAAGGAGGTCCTCCATGCTAAGTGTCGTTGAAGTGAGAAGGGCCTCTACCCGAGTTGATGATGGTGGCATGTAGAGGGTCTCTATACCAATTGAATGAGTGTGTAGGATGTCCACTTTTCTTGATACTGGAATGGGGAGGACCACTATACTAGGTGCCACCATCATGGGTTGGTCAATAAGGGCTACTACATGCCCCAGTAACCCGGAGGTTCCCCTGCCTAATGATGATAGTTAGTTGATAGCTCATGCCGGTGGTGGCTCAGGCCATTGAAGGTGTGGAAATTGGAGCCGGATGGTGGGCATACCCATGAGGCTGCACCTGGCATTTATGTTCAGTATATTGAACTAGATATATCTTTACAAGGGGATAGACCGCCTACTCTTAATCATGCAGTACCAGCTGGCGATGCAGACTCGATCGGTTGGGATACACCATTGGCGACTCCCTAGATGATATCCTGGAAAGGAAGACTCAAATAACCTTACATTTTAGGTACAATGGATTAAGTAATAGGAGATATCTAGGGATAGACTCCCATTGATGTTGAAGGATGGAGTGGGGAAGAGTGGCTCCCTGCACTACCCTTAGGGGTGGGGGTGCTCACGGGGCACCAAGGCCTCCATGTCTTGGTGGGCCATGTCTGTCATCAAGATGACCCCATCCTATTCATAATGGTGAAAATGATTCACATTCACCATTGTCTGAATAAATTAAATGGGTGAATGGGGCATTGGAACCGAGTAGCTATGGGTGTGGGATCCATCATAGAGGGGATGAATCTGTGGGGAATTGTAGCATTCATATTGCTCATGCCCCTGTATCTGTGGGATTGAGGTGATCTATTTCCTATGTCTCGATCTTGGGTCCTACAATGCTGTAAGTATCTCTCATTAGTATATAAAATAGTAATGTGATGGACAGTTCCCCAATGTATTTTTTGTTTTTCATAGAAGGATAAAATGATCCAAGCTGACAACGCTGCAGATCAGAATGCCCAATGATCAGCTTCCCTATCTTTGGTGAGTTACATGTCAGGTCCACAATTTGTGTGGCATGACCTGACACCTGATAGAATTATTCAGGGACACGATTATCTAATAATTCCCCAAATGATTATAATCTACATATTAAATCGATGAGATTCATGTTGTTCTCAATTTCTGTTTCTGATTCTTTCATCGGGGCGTGCGCTATCGTGCTACAACAAACTGGCAATTTCCCTACATTCCTGCTTTCAAAAGGTGGTTGTCACCCATCTCTTATTTAGGGATGTTTCCTCCTTGATCAAAACAGGATGTTGGGATGTCGATCTCTATCATCGTGGATTGCTCCTCATAATTTGTCACATAGTCTGAGTCTCCCTTAAATATTAAGACGTTGTTAGTGAAACTCTTCCCTTGTGGCATATCTTCCAGGACAACGGTTAATTACACTAATTTTGTCAGGACATTCCTAAGGGACATGTCTGGGTAGCATCCTTTGATCAGGGGAGTAGTCGTGTTTGGCATCGTTGCTGTGTCTGGATGCTGAAACATTGATGTCCATGGGATTCTTCCCCTTATGATGGGGCTTCTTGAGGGCATATAATCCCGAGGCATACCACATCGAGTGCAGGGAATAATATTCCATTGGCATGTCCTGTGGGCTTTCCTCAGCTTCCCATGTTTAACAAAGGGTATTCCATGAGTTTAATGAAAAATCCATGGTAAATAAATAATATTTTTTTATATTTATTAAACTTTATGAATTAAATATTAATTTTACTTTAAAGGGGCTGCTATGTTCGATGGCATACTCGATACGCAACAACGGGTTTTTTTGAAATCTTACGTTGCAAAATAATAATATAATATTATTATTTTAAATGGTAGTTAATGCCTAGCCATTATATTGGTGTGAATGAATAAAACAAAATACAATAAGATTATACATGTTTGTTAAATGTTTTGACATTTATCCAATAATTGTTAGAGGCTTAAAATGTGAATGAATCTAATTTTAAACATAATTTACATAAAAAGGTTTATTTAGAGCCTTTTGATGGAAAACCATCTATAAATATAGTTTTGGTCACTTTTATATGGTCTATTTGACCAAATAAAATTATTCCTTATAATTGGTACATCAAAATTAACTTTGGTTAAATTTGACGTATTTTTTTGATAAAATTCATTTTTTAATGAATATTCCCAAATACTATATTTTAATTCAAAATAAAATTTTCATATAATTTATTTATATGGTCGGAGTATATATCTAATTTGTTTTAAAGTTTAATTAGATTATATTTTTACAATTTAATCCAATGTTGGTCATTGGAGTTAATTTCACCTTGAAATTGGATATAAGCAAGAGTCAATCTTTTGAGAGTAAATATTTCTTAAAAATACGCATTTTGTTTTGACAATGATAATTAATTTTAAATTAATTAATCCAACTTATATGTTTTTAATTTGGTAAAAAAACATCATTTTTGAATTTGGAATATCAAATATTATTTAGGCTGAATTTTTTAATTTTTTTTCTGAAAAAAATCAATTTTGGATGAATAGTGAAACCACTAAGTGGTACTTAAAAACTGAATTTTTCATTTAAATAAATTTTTACCACTTCTATGAATTGAATTTCAAAAATTAGACATACATGGTAGTTATTAGTAAGTAAAATGTTGTTTGATAAGATGAAAATAATTTTTGTATGAATAGTAACTTTTAACTTTTATTTACTGTGGTTAATGTTTAATAGGGTAATTCAAGGTAAAAAGAATATCATAATAATTCAAAATTACCTTAACACTTTTCCTAACCTTATTGGTTGAGTCATGACCAACCATGGGAATCCTTGGATCTATTTTGGGACCCCAAGGATCTAGTTAAGAGTGATTATGACACTTTATTTTAATTAATATAAAGTAAAGAAAAAAATAACATAAACAAATTTATTTTAGTTAATTACTTTTTACATAGGGTTATATAAGTTATAATTTCAACTATAAATATTAATTGGAAATATAAAACAATTTCCTACATTGTTGTATTTGTTTTATAATTTTTCGACATTAAATAAATAAAATTTTATATGACATAATAATGATGCATTGTTGACCTCATTAATAAATGATTTAAATAAATAATATTATAAAAAATAAAATATTATCCAAAATCTATCCAATTCTTATTGGATGATTTTATTTTGACCATGAGTCATCTTATCTTCGAATTTAATTATTTTTAGACCTTTAGAAACCAAAAATCATAATATAATAATATAATATTTTCACACCTTCCTAAATATCCACTCCCCCATATTAAAAGGCCCTCACCTCTAACCAATTATTCACACTTCTGAAGCCACTGGCTCATCCAAAACCTGTCCATATAATCTCTCAATATCCCTCTCTTTCTCTTATAAGCCTTAACTTTTGCAGAATGCACTTCAAGAAGTCATTTTGGTTCAAACCAAAGGGAGTTACCCGAATTAAAGGTAACAATTTATCTTAAATTATTTTCTTTTATATTATAATGGGATTATAATCTACTTATGTATAATTATGTTTTCATTGAGTTAAATACAAAATAGAAATGAAAGTAGTGTTCAGGTGTACATGCGGCTTACCATCTTCATGAATGGTGCAAGTCGTTTCTTACCTCAAAATGTTATATACTATTATAAATACATTCATATACAGGATATATATGATATATATGATATGTAAATCATGAATATCATTTTGTAGATAATTTACTTTTTACCACATGAACAATTTGTAGTTATAAGAAGTTCATTTTTGACTCAGGTACCAAATATCGACAAAACAACCATTATTAACCTAAATCATTACATAATGTTTATAACATGGTAATAAGTGATATAACAAATAATAAACATTAAAAAAGTTCTTAAGCAAGTATAAATTAACATCAGTTTATTATTCAGGAATAAAAAGGAACAAAGAAGTCATGTCGAACATGAGGTAAGGGGTTTCTTATCTAAGTTTTAATTCTGTGAGATTTCCATTGTTCGCCACTAATATATTCCATGTGGTGTACTGTGTAATTCCATTATATATATATATATATTATCATGATTCTCTTTATATTCATTTTATTCTGTGATTCATTTTGTGGTTATTAACTTTTCTTCATATAACTCGATTGATTACAATCTGGTAAGGGTTTTTTATCTCACTTTTTATTCCCATGAGATTCATGCTATATTAGCCACTATTTACTTTTCTGTGGTGTATGTACTACACATGATTGTATTCTCGGGGTAATATACCTTAATTTATGGGTATTTAAATCTTCATTGTACAATCATTCTTTCAAGGGGTGTATGTTTCATAAGTTACCAAATCGGTAAAGGAATTTCAAATTTCAATTTCCACTCATTGGGCTTTACGCTTACTTCATTGATTATTTTCCCCCATGATTATGTATAAAATCACTATTTATTTACTTATGTTGTAATTACCACTCCCCTTTGTGTGGATATACTTCTTATACACTTAATCAATCCATTTATAAAATTACTAGTCATCGATATGAGCTTGATAAGTGTAATTTTAACTCAATTTCCATTCATTGAGTTAAACATCCAAGTAATTGGTGTTGTTTTTACAAAAATATGTGTGAATGTTCTCTGATTGATTTACAATGACTATTCAATCATATTGAGTGTATTTATTTTTTTCAAACATTATTTTGTAATTGATTTATTCTTAATCTAAGGATATAGTTCTTTATAATGGATTTCATCTCAATTTACATTCCCTTGAGACTTCACTGTTTTTATGCACCATTTCACTTTCATATGGTGTATATAGTATCCTTTGGCATATTATATCATGAATAACTTTATTCTGAAGATATTATAATGTTTGGATTAAATCTTATTCCTCAATTATTTATATTCAGGCATCTCTCATTTGGTTAATAACACCTTAATTATAATATTGTTTTAATGATTTTATCTTCTAAATCATTCTCATTAATGACCTTGTTTTAAAAATGGTTTTAAGGATTTATTTATATGTAAATTAATGTTTAAAAATGTTTATTTTATTAATATCTTCGAAGTGTTATGGGACACATTGATTCAAAAATCCATTTATTAAATGTTTTAAATTGTTTTGAAAATGGTTTGATAAATAATTGATTATGTCAATATCTTCAAATGATGTGTTGTGGTTGCAATGTGAAAGTTTTATCTTTCCTTTATTCTTGTTTCATGTGTTATGGATTTTTTATTCTTAATGGGCATTGTTTACGTATATGGGTGGGTCCCTGATAATCCTAGGGCGGATGAGCCCCAGATAGCTCTCCAATGCTTTGGGTAACATGACAGAGGTAAATTTTAATGATTCTCCTAAGAGATTTAGGGAATATTCATTGATGGGTATTCCATCATATCTTCCTATGTTTCTATGATAGATAAAATGTATCTATTTTATGTATTCCATAATTTACCATTATGATTTATGATTTTTTTGTGTTATTTATAAATCTTATAATTTCATAAGGTATGTTATGATTGAAAAGTATGGTTTCATTTTTTTGTATTTATTGATGGGATAATGTTTTAATTCCTTATTTTATATCCCTTACTTATCTTTTTATTCTCATACCATGTTTTAAAATGTTTTTTCACATGACTTAAAGATGAATAAGGTCAAGGATGGGATCATGGAAAAGTAATGTTGTCTAAAAGATGGAAGTAGACATGACTCTTTTTTAATGTGTTTTTATTTTCTAAAAAAATGGAATCTGAGTATAATTCTCTACATTTTAATTTTTGAGATGTAATGTAATAGTTATGGCCTAATTCTATAAAACACAAAACCTTAAAATATCCTCAATGTGAATTATACATTTAATTATAGATTATGCATTGTTTTAAAGTCGGTTACTTATATTTAATGTCTAGAGGAAATGGTTATGCTATATGCCTGTCTTATAAGGTTTTCCTTATGCATATCATCTTTAACACAAGGTATGTTCTGAGTTTAACATAATGCAAAGATAGTTATGCCAAAGGAGTTTCTTCAGAGGTTTTCCTCAGGAATCTCATTTTTAACACGAGGTAAGCCAAGATTTTAGTGTATTAAAAATATGAATGTGAGTGAACAAAACATCCCATAGAGATGGATCAGATTTCTATATCCCTGAGATGAAGAATCTGGAAGGTTTATGGAATGATGCAAACGACCACCCAATGAGGATGGATTTGATGTGGTGTGTCCCAAAGAGGGTTCCCGATTAAGGACTGTACATCCCATTGAGGACATACCCGAGGAGGTGTGTATCATAGAGAGAAGATATCACACCATAAAGGTTGATTTGGACACTATTGAGAATGGATCAGTGAAATTGAACCACATAAAATGGAAAATATTGGTTTAATATTGGCTGGGATTGAACCTTATAAATGTTTCCTAAAAACACTATGTATACGACAGGGATCTACACCCATGTTGTTCGAATGGGTGATAAATTGGGGTGTACATAAAGCAAAGTGACTCAAAGACATGTTAGGGATTACACATGGATAGTGGCCCATCGCAATAGGGAAACTATTGGTTGGATGATTATGGATTGTGTGATTCTTATTCATGGTTAGATTCTTATGGGAATTGAGTGTTCTCACCATGATGTGGAATCCTGTGTAGGAATCACGATGGATGATGGATGGTTTAATGAAGTGGATGAGAGGAATGGGATGGATCTGATGTGAAGATATCAATGATGCTGGGCTTGATTCTCATATAGGATTCCTACATATCCATGTGTAGGGGAATCAAAATCAACATAGTTTTATGGGGGGATGGTTCATATAAGGAGGCAGCCTATGAGAATGGAGGCATGTATGGGACCTGAAGGAAGTAGAAACTCCAGGATGGTGCATGACCTTCCCAAAACACAATGGCTCATGGGAGAGACTAGGACAGGACATGGGTGACGGGCTTGAACCTCAGTGAGGCTTCCTACATTCCCTCGTGGTAGGGAATCAAAGGCCACATAGATCTATATGGGACATGGAATTTGGGGTTACATAATGTATAATGACGAAAAAACATGCTAGGGGTTATGCATGGTTAGCGACCCGAGAGTTGCTCTGATGCCACTACGGGACGAACCAAGAATGTGGGTCCCAACAAAGGGGACACTGAAGGTTTCCAGTGTTTCGGGTTGAACCTCAGGGAGGGATTCCTAAGAACTTTTTCTCTGATAATGGGATCAAAACCCATGTATTTTTTAAGAATAAATTTTAGGAAAATTTGGTTTTAAAAGGGGAATACAGGTTAATGTCTTACAGGGCGAGGGTGAACTGATGTGAAGTGGTCGGGACTAATAGACAATGAACTCGATCATTAATGTGGCTTCCTAGGTACCTTGATCGGAAAAAAGAAAAGGATCAATGTCCTCTTATATTAGTGTTCAGGGATACAGATTACACACTATGGTGTCCTAGAGAGGATTTCCTAGTCGATGCTTACTCTAAGCCCATGTGAGTCATGACTGATTTGAGAAATAAGAGGAACCAAGGACCTGAATATCACATCTCAAAAGGTGAATCTGTGAGGAATATAGAAAGGCTTATTCATGGTTAGTAGCCCATGGATATGGACATTGGGACTTACTCTTGTGTGGATTCTAAATGGTGATAAATCTCAAAAAGAGAGGGATGGGGAATCAAGATTCATTTTTTCCCATCCATTCTCCTATCTTTGTGCATGGAAGAAGAGAGGAGGAGCAGGGGTTCCACCTCCTACAAGAAATGACATGGGCTTACACTAGTTTGGTTACCCTCCCACGTGGGTCGATGACATTCCTTGAAAGGAGGATATCATTCCATGTGATGAAGATCTCACTCCTTTGGAGATGAGTGGGTATAGAGAATGTCCTAGGTAGGGCACCCCATGTATATTGCATGGGGTGAGGCTATAGTATAACGTCATGTAATGGGTATAATGATACATGGAATATTAGCTTCATGTAGTTCAGATTATGAGGATTTTATCCTCACACCTAGTAAATACATAACCAGTTCACTTTAACCCACAGTAAAGGGAAGGCACCGATAATATTGTGGTGATACAGAGTTTTGATTGATCCATTTAGGGGATCATGTTAGCTTGGCTATGAAAAAAAGTAATAGCCATTTTTAATCCTATGAGAAGAAGAATGAGGAAATGAAATGAATCATGAAGCACCTACCAAGGGAATTTAAAATTACTTCATACAAACCAAGAGGATCATAAGGGAGAAGGGTTTATGAAGAAAAGTGTTTCATATGAAGGGATCTTGTGAATCTATGATGCTCTAAAAAGTGGAGAGACTCTACATAGTGTTATGATTTGCGATGTGGAGTACCCTAGCCTAGGAATGTAGTATAAGTGAGTAAGAAGTGTTATTCTCGATGTGCAAGTTCTTTCGTGAAGTTGGAATTCACAGAACATGGGTGCCTGGTAAATTGCAGCATTGCCAAGAAATGTACTTCGCAAAGCAGAGTGTTCCGATCCTAGAATAGGGTTCACAGGTGCATGGAAGGTACATCAAAAATCCTGAGTTCTTTGTGAAGACCTAAGATACCATAGGGATCTTTGTCCTTTGCAATGGCCCGTGAGTTTTTCGATGGGAATCCCTTCTAGAAGAGGTTTTGAATATGAGAAAAGGAAAAGGTATTTCAAAATGCTAACCTACCATAAACAGTTCATTTTCTCAATTTTTCACAAACCTGAGTGTGATTCAAAATTTTATAGATGATAATGTGAAAGGTTATGGTATTTTTCATTTAGGATTTGGGGAATACTAGTATTTAAATTCCATAGGTGAAGCTAATATCAGAGGTCCGGTCACGAAGGAATCAGACCTCAAAATTGTAGGCAGATTAGTCATGTTCCTTAGACTCGTGGAGCTCTCTGTCATCCATTATGTGTCACTCACAGAGGGATCTCTCCAGTGCGTTGTAGTCACGTAGTGCTCCGTCACCTGCACTATAGTGGAACATAGATCTAACTCGAGTGTGTTTTAGTTGAGCACTTCTCCATCAGCTTCTATATGGTGGTGTATAGATCTTGCTCAATTTCTTTATATTCATGGAGTTATCCATCAGATACTCCATGGCATCTACAGATGATGCTTTTCACGCTGCTTCACGTTGATTGTAGTGCTGGAGGGGATTTTCAGGGAAACATTGTGATGTAGGATTCCTTGTATTTTTTGTGGGGTTTTTTTCTCAAGGGAAAAATTTGAGCAACAATAATGACCCATCTCATCATGTCATTAAATAAACCATTCCAAGAATAACATTGATATATAGTAAATGGAGTATGATAAGGTTTACTGGGCTGTTCAAACTATATTTGTAGATAGTGGGGGAGTCATATTCATTGGATGAATTTATTCCCCCCTTTTGCATTTTTAATAAATAATATATTTTTAACCATTGAGACTATGTTTCAATAAGACTAATAAACATGTGATATATTAATGAAGGTGTAAAACCAAACTAAAAAAACTATGTTCACTATTCATGAAAGAATATATAGCATACACATCAACACATTTCATTGGTATTCATTACTATAAATATGATTGTATATGATTTACCTTTCTATAATATATTTTTTTTGAATTTATTGTCTCTTACAATACTTGGATTGGGATAGTGGTGCATTGATTTTCTACACAAAACCAAGGATTAGTACAGTGGTTTATTCAGTATCATTTTCCCTTAAAGCATAATCATTTGACAATAGGATGAAGGTTGGATGGAGCACTCCACCCTTACATTATATGGGGGGTTCTACCATTGAAATTTCTAGTTAGGTTCAGGTTAGTTCTACCCATAATGAATTTTGTATCCCCCTTTTGTAAATTTTGGAGATGAATCCTCCTACACTTTTGACTAGTGGGATGTTGATATTTTATTCCACTATTATATTTCTAAATTTCAACACATGAATTGAACTCAAATTTATGTTTCTTATCCCCGTAATACTCTTTAGATTCATTTATTTCCATTTTCACATTGATGTCACAACAGAAAAATTCCTCATAACTATCAATTTCATGAATTTCCAAGTTGTTACATAGAATCGTCTTCTATCTACCATAGATATGATAAACATTACATTCATCTGTAATAAAAATGATATATAAATATTTTTCATTTCATCTTATATTTTCCTTATATTCCTTAGTAAATTCATCATCATTTTTCTTGAGGGTAAGGATGTCCCTCTACATTTTTAATTGGTAATTAAGAGAAATATAATTATTGAAAATCATTTTACGAAATTCTTTCCACTCCATCTCTCAGATATATTCCTCATGATACATATTAGTTACTAGTATCAATCATTGAGAAACCTCTCCTTCTATAAAAAATATCTATTATGACCATTTTTTAATTAAAGTATTCAATAAATGAGGGGATAATTTCAATGGAGTTGATATATAGTTCTATAATTATAGTATAGGAGGCTATACATAATTTCTTATGCCTTTTTGGAATTATGGTATCAACTAAACATGAAAATTCCAAGGGGGGTTTGGGTGTTCTTTATAATTTAGGTTTCAATTTAATACATGAGTCAATTGAGAAATAATAGTAATTATGTTCATGATTCTTACTCCCACATGGCTGCGTATCTCATTTGGGAAGTAATCAAATTTCCCATCACATTGGTTATTAACTCTTTCCCCCTATCTCAGGCCATTAACTAAAATAAATTGAAAATTCAAGATGGTTAATTTTAAACTATTGAAAACATAAAAATGAAACCAATAACATTAATTGAATAACTCTTAATGACATATATTCCATACCTTATGATTTTTACGCTTCATTCTTAGATATCCAAGATCTATATCCTAAAATAAAATCTTAATGTTAATTTTTATTTCCTATTTTGTATTATAATTAGAATATAATTTTACTAATGATTTCACACCTTAAGTATCAAGCTATGTGTTCATCAAATACCATTATCATACACCAATTCTAAATTGATTCTATCCCAATACGGTGTTTGCATGGTTATTACCCCTCAGTACATCTGTGCAAGAGAAACATATTCTTTTATAATCTAGAGAGGGATATATTAGCATATAAACTACATACTCAATAATTTATGAACAATATGACATGGTTTCAATGTTTAGACTTATCTTTTAGGCTTTCACAAGAGTTTTATAATATTTTTCAGAAAAATTACAAGTCCTTGGTCTGATAAGGACTATGAATACAAATATTTATATTATACTTCAATTAATGATTTATTTCATAAATATTGACATTAAATAATCACAATGTATGGGAAATTATAGTATCATTTGAAATTAGGTACATGAAACAACTAATTGATACACGAATATAAAGAAATATTTAGAAACATATTTATCATGCGTATAATATTAAATAGCTTTTAAAACTGTGTGGGATAATATTGGGATTTACATAATAAAATAATATTTATAAATCCAAGAAATTGAATTAAAAAATAATGGAATAAGGTAAATAAACAAATGTGAGATAGAAGGCATAAAAATGTAACATAATATGTGATAATCATAATCATGATCATTGAAGAATGATATAACATGATAGAATAATTGAAACAACTAAATGTTGGGAAATCATAGAACAAGGAGTCATAAGAATAAGTCAGTGATAACCACTATAAAACCATTATAGAGAGAGAATATGATAATGACCACTGCATGTTTCATTAAATCATAAGAGATTAGAAAATTAACCCATTAATTGGACATCAATCTGGGCCCACTAATCATAACCATATCATTTGCATACATAACTATATCACATTGACCATATAACATAATAATTTTTTTCGTATGTATTAACCCCATGGTTAAAGAGTTCCAGTTAAATTCTTTTAAGTAAGAAATCAAATAATTATATGCACACATAGTTAAATTCCATTAACTAGAAATGGGTACGATAAATCAATTCATAGTCATTAGGCATGAAATTTAGGGTGCACTTTCATCAGTATAACAACAATACTTGGAGATTCAAAAAATGGTTTAATGAGAGAGAATATGGTGTCTCGTAATTTATAAATCAAAATTACATTATGTGAAATGAGAAAAAACACATCCAAATATTATTAATTTGAAAAAAGGCAGAAAATAAATAAGTTTCTTCAATAAAGAGGATAAGAATATGATCCCTTAACTTGTAAGGGTGCTACCAAAAGAATTAGAGGTGTTTCATGAGAGTTAGTGGGATCATTGGGGTCTCTATAGTAGAATTGGTATAATAAGTTCACGAGACAATGATTTTGAGTAATTAGAAATGGAATCATGGGTGGGTTTATATAAAATAAAAGACTGGAGTTATTTACTATTTCACAAACATATGCTTGGACCCCCTTTTAAAATATATTCGAAAACACAATCCTTATGATTTTTTTATACTAGGGATTCTTTAAAATTGGTGAGGAAATCATTATTTTATTATACCAGGAATTGAAATCATAAATATATTACCCCTAGTGATGTGTATGGGACTATTTCTAATAAATGAAGTTATTTTTATGCATTAAAATATAATATATGTTTTGTTTGACTCCCAAATTTTAAAAAGCTAAAAAATAAATTATTAATTGGGAAACATAATTATTTTCCTAGGATTCTAAGGAGATTTCTTAATATATCATTTAAGGATATTATGATGTAATAATACATATTAAAATGGTTAGGGTTGGTGGATAAATAAATGAAAATCCCTACCCAAATAACATGGAAGAAATCAGTGATACTTGAACCCAAGAGAACTTTATAACCTCGAGGGCCACAACCAACTGAGCAAACCTTGGGGGTATGTCTTAATACATACATTATAATTATACCATATATAATTTTTACCCAAAATATCAAATGTATCGAATATTTATGAAAAATTATCCATTAGATAATTTTGACACTCTGAATCCAAAAAAGAAAATATATTTTATCTCAATAAATTTATAAATATTGTAAATTTCACTTTAAAGTAAAAATTATCATATATTGAAAAATATTGTTTTCTAAAATAACACTTTTATGACCCTTATATTAGTTTAAAAAATTATATTATCTAATATAAATAATAAATAATATTTATCAACAATATTTTATGAAACTATATATTTTTAAAAAATATTAATATTGAAATGAAAGGATATAATTTAAACTGATTATAAACCAAAAAATATAATATGAATTTTACTATATTGAAACATAATTTTTATAAAACTCATAAATAAAATATTTATAAAGTAAAATAATTAATGAATCAATATAATATTATTTCATGTAGAATAGTGTTTAAATATTCTTATGTTTCGTACTGATGTATATATCCATATATTACACTAGTGAACTCCCAAAGGGTATGGTGTGTGATTGTAAGATTTTCATGTTGTTGTTTAGTAAAAATGTTGTGTTATGTGATCTCACTGACCTTTAGAATATCTCATAATTGGTTTCTCTCATTCATTTTTTATTCATGGGTTCAATTTGTCCAATCTAAAATCTCATAAATTATATCTCCCTCAAAAGAATTGATAAATGGACTTCATGGGGTATGATCTTACTTGTCCATGCCATCAATTATTTCATCATTATCAATAAACTATATCCTAAACACACATACAAATATATATTAATCATATCATCACTATTAAATGGATAGATTATCAGAAGTTACAATGATTGACCATATTTTAAATCATATGGAATATAATATTCCAAAATAACCAATGTAGGGAAGGTTTGTTCTATAAGTACAATACTTTTGGGATATTTTTTCATTAAAAGAGATGGAATTTAAATTATAAATGTTTATTTCATTACAAAAACATATAAAAAACTAATGGGGAGTATTTCAATAAATGTCACCAAAATTATCATTAATATTTAAAAACACACATTACATAAAACCTAAAAGTGGTCTATAAGTCTTTCAACATATTATAAACCTTAATATAATTAACCCATTATAGTGTACATAAATCTTATGCTAATATTTCATAGAGAAATGTACATATCTAACTCACCCTTAATTACATAAATAATTTCTTATCTTATATAAAAACATTTCCATTGTAATATTTCATTTATCCTTACATTAATTGAATATCAATTCTGACTTCATTATTATGGAATCAATATATAGGGATATGTTCATTTAATAGAATCATATCAAACACCACTAAAAGATTAATATCAATATTTTAATAAGGATATTTATAAAAATCAAACATGAAATTTCAAACTAATTAGTGGAGGATAAGTGTCCCCTAATTAGCTTGATTCACTTCATACATTATTATTTTATGGAATTTATCTTTCGCATTATATTTTGAGGTTATTGTGGCAGATAGGCCTCATTAGAAAGAAATTTAGGAATTTATTCAAATAATTACATAAAATTCAGGACATTTGAATCACTATAGTGTTGGTGGCTAATTTTGTTATGTTTTGTCTCAATTATCCTCATTAGCAAACTGTTTGACATCACATCAGAAATAAATTTCACTATAAACATATTAAAAAGACTTAAATTATTTAGTTATAATCATATGAAAATTTTTCCTGTTTCTTCTTTGAAACATTGACCAAGAAAGAAATCACATATTATTCTCTCTATGTTTTTTAATTTTTTTCATTGAATTTTTTCTTTAATTTATTATCAAAACTATGTGATGTATTGGAATCCCCAATCATCATTTCTACCTTGATATCATACAGAAAAAATTATTCATAGTTATTGATGTGAGTTATGGAAATCTCCCTTACATGAATTAGGTTTAAGACACTAAATAAGATACCAATATGACTTTATGGATGGATGATAATACTAGATTCATTCGATGATATTATTTTAGAATTATCCTAATAGTTACTAATAGATTCATCATCCTTAAATTTTATCTTAAGTATTTCCTTCCCTATTTTTGTATGAATATTTCAAGGAACGTAATTATTATAAAATAATTTATTGAACTCAACCAATTCCATGGATTCAATATCATCATATTGAAATAAATTCTTGATAATAGTCCACCATTGATCTACTATTACTTTTAAATGATATACAGATAAAATGAAATTTACACGATCTAAACTATTGAGAACATAAATATCATTTCAATTGTATTGATTCATTTCTAAAAAACTATTGGATAAAAATACCCACGAAAAAAGTTGATGTTGACACATATATGGATGAACATAATTCATTTCCATCCCTCTCTTATTTGGAGTTTTAGTATGATTCATGGAAAGAGAATGATGTGTGAGAATATAAATGATTTTATCATTACATATCCCATAACATATGGATAGATTGGTGAAAAATAATTTTGTTTTAAATCACACTCATTAAAAAAATGTTTATATTGGGTTGCATAAATTTAATAAATGAAAATAGAATATTTTAAGAAAAATGATCACTATGGAGAACTGGAAAATCATGAAAAATTACTTATGGCTTTTCTAAGTCATAACAAAATCTTTTCAATGTATGAGACCTTATTCTTAACCATTGCCCTTCATGGTAATTATATATTCCAATCATTCACTATTGATCACAAATAACATTTGAATTGACCAAATCATATCCCCACGAAGTGCCAAACCAGGTTCATAAAATGTATTTCTGTCATGTACCTTTTAATTCTCGAGTAAAGATCGACATTCCATTATTATAGGTATTAAACTAGGGTATATTCATTCTAGAACCATGTCTACTATAATTATCCATTGGGGATGAATTTATAGGTAAATCACAAAATCGCATCCTTACTAAAGCAATAGGACAATATCCAATACATGGGATCATCCTAAGGGTCCTCACTAAAATTTTTTCATCCTTCATTCCAAAGGGTTATCATAACACTGCTCTAAAAATAGCTATAAAAACTAAAACATTAAAAAAAATATTATAACATAATAGAAAATTATTTATTATATAACATAATTATTATATATAAGAGCATTTAGGTATAGTGCCTTCAAAATCTTAGTAACATAAAAACTATCCTACAAGGGAGATATGTGGTCTTCTCCCTCTATATCATTCATTATAAGAACCATTACTAATGATATCATAAAAAATAATAATATTCATGACTGGGGGAAAGGAAATATAAGAATTTATGAAATCAAATTATCAGTAAGGATAATTAATGGAGTTGTCAATAGAATATGATTATAAGGATATGGTAACATGAGACATATATTTTAGAACCATACCCTTCATATCATATATCATAAAAATGATTCATGAAAAAAACCATGGTATTTCATATGAAACTAGTCGTAAAAGAACAAAATAACATTATCTAAGAGAGAATAACATTTCTATAGGACCTGGAATTGTGAGACACATATAATCTTAGAAAATAAGTTCTATTATATAATGTAGTATTTCCAAGATATCATTATGAAATGGGTTCACTCCCCAAACCATCATAGTTATAAAGGATTACTCCAATGACTAACAATGTTTTAAAAGTCCAATACTTAACTTGGTTAACTCATTATGAGAGTCTTATTTATCTCATGAGATAACAATCATAACCCAATGATTTAGAAAGTGATATAGGTCCTACTTATCACATAATGAAAATAATATATGTGTGTTCCAAAAGATTATATAACATACACCATTTCAGATCCCATGAAAATAAAATTTCTTTAAACATCTAACTATATCATAACCTATAGAAAAGTAACATGTTTTATAATCATTTAATTATTTCATCGTAACATACCCCATATAAAAGAAGTGGGTTTCATAATAATTTTTTCATGATATAAAAAATGGAAGAGAAAGTGGATTCATAAACATATTTTCATAATGAAATTAATCCATTCATAAAAAAGAATAATAATGGTATTACATGATTATATCCCTAGTGAAGAATAAGTGACATCAAAGGATTCCATATTAGATGAAAACCCATTTTTGAATTATCACATAGACTGTTTATTGATGAAAATTTCCTGTCAATATTGAAAATATTTTATCAAAACTAATATTAAAAAAACAAAAAAAGTTACTTTAAAAATAACCATGGAGTTGTATAGATGAATCATTAATAATAATTTAATACATTTCATGCAAAAAATTATTATTTCTACTATGATAAACACTCTTTAAAAAAAATTCACAAATTTTATTGAAAGGGAATTACATTCAAAATAATGACTATAATAAATAATGGATGTTCTAAAACATTAGGTGGACATGATGGAGGTAAATTTCACTCATTTTATACATGTTAAAATATAGATTCATTTGATAATTTATATAAATTCAAGCCATACATTGTTTTTTGAAAATCAATTGTGGATTATTTTTAAAATATGATATTAAATAAAAAATAGAAAAATAGTATTTTAAAAATCATGGGGGAAAATTAAATAATTTGTTTTTAGAATACATTGATGTAGAAGAAAAATGGTTTTTGATCAGATAGAGAAATAATGTCTATTTTCATTAAAAAATAACTTTTGAGTGATGAGTAATTAAAGAGTAAAAATTATTAGAAAAAAAATTATTATCATGAAATTTACAGTTTATAATAAATTTTATGAGATTAATGATAGTTACATTATAATATCTCATAATTTTATTCATAATTATTAACAACTCTGATAAATAATGAGATTGCAACATCATTCCTTTACCACATGGGTACCATTTGAATCATAAGACCCCTTAAATAACAACATCTAATGAAAAATTAAATATCCCAAATATAATAATATTTTTTTTAGAATATGAAAAATTTCAATTATATGCACCTCATAAAATAATATAGTTTCAAAACATAACATATGTCTCAATTAAGTAAAATTGAGTTAACAATTCCCTACATTAATTATCAAATTACTAAATTCATTTTAAATATCCTATATAAATATTAAAAATTTCTTAATAATTTATTATAAAACCATATTTATATATAAAACCATATATGATTTACTTATTTTCTTTTATTAAATTTTCATGATTAATTACGTATCAAAATCGTGTTTTTTGTAATAATTTCACTATTTTTGTGTATTTTTTGATTTGATATTATGGTTCATATTTTATTGAAAATTTTGAAATAATAAACATAATTTTAACCATTATGTAAATATTATATATTTTCATTATATATTTATTTAAATTAATCCATAAATGTTAGAGATATGAATAATAGTGTGTCATTCTTGAAGATGGTTGACGGTACATATGCCTGAACATTGTTCTCATTTTCTTGAGGGATGAAACGAATGAGAAGTAAATAATATATTTTCATTAGATATTAAATTTTATTTCATATATATCACATATTTTCCATAATGATATTTTTTACTTTCCATTTAAATCATTATTCAAGAAAAAATCACTTCACTTCGCCAGGAGGTAGTACGTCATACATGCAACCGATTTTATCATAATCACCAAAAATTTAATATAAGAAGATATATGTGATATTATAATTCAAGAAGTATAATTATGATATAAATATAATATAAATAGTTTATATACATCATTATATCTTGTTTTGTGATTTGTTGATGAAAACTAAAAAATATTAGTTCGTGAGGTTGTACTATGTCATACACATGATCGAAGGTTTTGTTTCACAATTTATGGAATAATATATTGATATAGGTAATTATATTATCATAATAAAATAATATTATACGGAAGGTATTTTTTATTAGAATAATTGATGAATATTTTTAGTTGGTGGAGGGAAACAATATTCAATGTTAATAATTTTTTTCCTCTTTAGTGAAAAAATTAATATTATTATTAACTCCATCCTTGGAGGGTTGATTAATCAAAAAAGTCCTATAAAAACTGTAAGGATAAGTATAGAATATATATTTGTTGGGTGTGTTTGATCTAATGGTTTCTATATGTATGAAGTGTTGAGGAGATGTGGGTTCCTTTTAAAGGGGGGGGGAGGACAGAAATAGAATTATGAAAAGGAATATAGTGTACCTACGTTTTCCACCTAAAAATATTCTTCGATATAGAAAATTAGAGAACCATATATGTGATAATGTTTAAATATTTCCATAAATTGTGTGATATACAATTTTAGAGTTCATTTCTTCCGTTCTCATTTTTGTTTAACTCTCAATAAACACCTTTTAACCTTAACCACAGTCATTAATTTTGTTTACTATTTTTTGTGTGAAATATGGAAGACAATTCCTTTTAAGATAATAGATAATATTAAATAATTTTATTCCAAGTATTAAATCCATTT
Organism: Viscum album; assembly: GCA_963277665.1. Classification (NCBI taxonomy): domain Eukaryota; kingdom Viridiplantae; phylum Streptophyta; class Magnoliopsida; order Santalales; family Viscaceae; genus Viscum; species Viscum album. The sequence continues at coordinate 653,848,854 of OY728119.1, forward strand.
TTCTAAATTCACATCACATTATAGGAAATTATTTATTTAAAATTATCCATGAATTTGTGATGAATAATAGGATTTCCAAAAACACAATTTTAATATGTTTAAAAGCTTTTTATAACCTAATGGAACATTCAATTGATTAAAATTAGCTTAATTTAATTATTAGATAAATAATTGAAATAATGTTCCATTTAAAATCATTTTTAAATAAGAATAATCATTTTAAATTCTTGAAACAAAAGTGTAGTTTTTAGTAAAAGTTAGTATTTTTTATATTCATCAAAAAATTATTATTTTCAGAATATTTTCAAAAATTAAGATTATGATAAATTTAAAATTTATTTCTTTATAAATATAATACTTTTTCAAATAGAATTTCAAGAAGTTTGAAAAATTACTTTTATTAATATTTTTAAAATATTAATTAAATCATTTTTTGAGAAAATATTATTTTCAAAACATATGATCATTTTTCTAAAAATTGATTAATTTATTTCAATATGTTTTCTATATATAAAAACATTATAAATAATATTTAAAATTATCTTTATATCATTCATAATTCTATGTTTAAAATCTGGTTTATGATAGTCAATTTTAAATAAGAATATAATTAGTATATTGGAATTTGTTAAAGATTGGTGTTTTTTGTAACACAAGCTATCAAAGAAATTAAATTTATTCCAAAATATGGAACTATAATATATCATGGTGATTGGATATAAATATCATTTATATTAATTATAAATTTTTTTATACTGATCTATAAAAAATAGATATTGTAAATGAATTACATCATTCATGGAGACGGTAGGTCATACATATGCATGAATGTTGTTTTCATTTTCAAATAGATAAAATGAAACGATGTTAAATAATATATTAAATTTAAAAATAATTTTTAGGACATATATATCGCATATTATCCATTAATACCATTCTTATTACTTTCTTTGAAACGTTTAACAAACGAATGAATCGTCTAGATTTTTCGAGGCAGTAGTCTGTTGTACTCACGAGTGACGTTATCATATTCCCAAAAAATGTAATGTAAGAATTTATATGTGATATTAAAAATATAGAAGTATAATTAAAATATCATAAAATTATATTAAATTACCAATTATATCAATCCATGAGAGGAGGTAATAGAAAACAAATTAAAAAAGTTTGTGATATGGTAGTCTTGTGTACAACCAATTGGTTATTTCATTTCCTGATTGATGTATGAGAAGATATATGTTGGAAATACCATTAAACGAATAAAAATAATTATGTGGGATCTCATTTTATTATATCATCAAATTTGACTAATATTTTAATTAGGTGGAGGATGAAATAAAATAAAACACAGGTTTAAGATTTTTACCTTTTCTTCAGATCACCTCAATAGGTTTGATCATAAATCATTCTTAAGAGGATTTCAAAACGAAACTATGGATTTTATGGTGTGGCAATAGAAATAAAGAATTTTTATCAGTAGGGATGTTCTGAAAAAAAAAAGATTTTATAAGTTTTAATAAGGGAGGGTAGTGTGTTCCCATTTATAAGTTTGGAGAGTAACCCAAATGGAATCTCCTTATAAATTTCCAAATATGATTCAAATTAATTATTTCATTCAGAAGAAAAATTATTACAATAATAACAATTTAGAACACAAAATATAATAAGGATTAAATATATCAATAAAAAAAATTATTTTTTTATTTGAAAATATACAGTTGTATATTTATTTTTACCCCTCGATAAAAATGTTTTAACATTAACCACGATAATTATTTTTTAATATTTTATCTATTCATTTTTGAAAAAAAATTTAAGTTGAACATATAAGATAATACTATCTCTGATGATTAAAAATTTGGAATATATTTATTAAAATTACATCAACAGATGTTGCAATAAATAATTTAAAAATAAACTACTAGACATGATACAAATATGGTTTTAGAATGAGATAGTTTTCAAAACTATAGAAATTTTTAATATAAAAATAATCATGAATTTGAATCATATAAAATAAAGGGGATTAATTATATCATAATTGTACTAATTTTACCTTGAAATAATTCTTAAACATTAAGGATCATTTTTAATTATTTGAAATAAAAGTGATTTTTTAATAAAAATCATTATTTTCACTATTCATCATAAAATTAATCTTTCAAAAAAAATTCATCAATTAACCCATAATTAATTTGAACATATTAATTTCAAAAATTCAGAATTTTTTAAAATAAAACACTGAAACGTATTAAAATTATATTTTATTATTTTTCACAAAAAATATTAAAAACATAGTTTTTTTAAAATAGTATTTTCAAAACATATAAGGAACTTTTCCAAAATTAGGTACGTTTTATCAATGTTTTTCCTTTATGAAAAACAATTATAATAAATTTTTAAATTTTTTTTTTCTTCATATTAATATTTCAATCATTAAAGTAACTTTTATGACAATTTTGTTTAAATAATAAAAAAACTATATATTTTGGTTTGTTAATACATAGTGTTGCATATAAGACATGTTATCAAAGAAAATAAAATATTCCAAAATTATTATTTCATTAAAATTTATGGTGTTAGAGCTAATATTGTTGGAGTGAATAGAATTAAACATAACATATTTATATATTTATAATTGTAATACTGAAGTGAAATTTATTGATTAGGTCTAAGGCTATAAGCATTAAATTTTCTATAATGTCATATTATGCTAATAAAATGTATGGTTCCTTTAATAATGATTAGTATTTTTTGATGATGTATTATATTTAATTTTTCCCTTATTTATAAAATTAATTGTATTATATTTTTTTATTTTCAAAATCACAAAATAAAAAATAATGGGGGTGAAATTTTTGGATTTTTCTAAAATGATTTATTTTGTAGTGAATTATGAAAATAGATATTTTTCAAATACATTCATTTTCATTCATTAAATAAATAAATATTAAAATATCATTATATCTTTTGACATTATCTTGAAGTGAAATATTATCAATATTATTACTAATAATCAAATACATTCCTTTATAATTAACAATATTAATGATACTAATATATGTCAACTTTAAGGCTTTAAAAAATTTATAAAAAACAATTTCCATTATTTTTTATGTAATTATATTATATTTTATGCCTACAAAATCAATGAATTGAAAATTTAAAAAATTACTCCATGTTTTGAATAAAGAGTATAAATATTGGTTTATATTTCTACATATATTTTTTAAAATTATGAATAATAACCATCATAAATTTTTTTCACCTCAATAAGGATAAAATAGATAAGATATGCTAAAACATGAGATAGGGTCTCAATTTTAACCCAACACTTGCCTTTATCCAATTTTTATTGCTTACTTAGACTATTTTAATCTATGTATGGAATATATGGCCACGTGTTTTCATATTTATTTCATTATTTTATTTTAATAAATTTAAGAAATAAATAAATCTATTGACTTTAATATATCTAAAATTCATACCTAAAGAAAAAATATGATAATTCCAGTTATAATTAATTATTTTAAATATAAATTAATTTTTTTATCATAGTAATTTATTTTTATTTTTTAGTTATTAAACAATTACACAAAAAATTTATGCAACACTAACACAGGATTTATTCAGTTTATAGAAAAATAGAATAATTAATATTAAAATTATTAAAATTAATAAAATTTGGATTAATTAATGTGTTACATAAAATTTATAGATTCATAAAACATGTTATTGGTGTTTTTGTTGTTCAGATTATTATTCCATAATTGTCATGTTGTTTTCAATGTCAAAAGTGAGATATTTTTTACAAAAGGACATTAATAGTATGTTATGTTAAAAATAATTTGTTAAATTATATAAAAATCATAAAAATTATATAATAAGATAAGTATTATGATTAATATTTGAAAATGTAATACCCCAGTAATTTATAATCAATTTTTGACATTATATGTAAACTAATAAAAATTTAATATTACAAAAGGCGTTGTTTTGGTTAAAATTAATATTGGGAATAAAGGAGTTAAACCAAAATATATGGTTTAAAATGGCACAAAAACCATTATGAATTTCATTACCAATTTTTATTTTTGACTTAAAATATTTTCTCAAATAACTATCCATTTTTTGAGAATTTTAAATGATAGTTACATAATTGTGTTTTATTATTTTTAGTAATTCTATGTATGTATGTTCCATCATTTATAAAAGTACACCCATTCCATATTCTCATTTCGGAAAATTCTGCTACAAATCAGGACAAAACCCATCCCAATTATATTCTAAACAGTCCAATACAAATATTAGGGGGTATTTCATTCTTTAAAAATATTTATAATGTACCTCGATAAATGATCTAAAGGTGGCCTACCAGGGAAGAGGTAATCATATTACCTAACCACTCCAATTTATTTTTTCTCCTAAACACAATAAATATAAGTTATTTATTATGAATTAATTATATAATGTTTCTTAATATATTATATTGTTATTATGATTAACTATAAAATATCCACCCTATATATTATAAATGGAATGTGAAAGTATTACTCATGTGTACGTATAGACAATGCCTCCACATATCGATACAATTTATATTCCATCTCCATCATTCCAGGATAGTTATTATGATGGGATTTATGCTTATAAATTATGATTTTGGAAAATTTATTCTTATGTAAATATAAAATGATATATTTTCTCTTACCTTCCCATCAAATGGAAAATTATAATGTTTCTTATGCAAAATTTTGGTTTAACATGTCCAAATAACGATGTGATTTTTTAATTTATCATTTACATGAACGGTAGTATGGATAATTTTAATGATTACATAAGTTGTTTATTATATTTAAATGATCATGTAAAGATGAATTTTAATTTACATTCTTCCTATCATTCTTCCATAAAATGAAAACACCATTCATAAATATTCTTGATATATCCTCTCAATTAAAAGTGTACATCATTTTTACATAACTATAATGCCCCAACCCCAAAAGCCTAGATTCGGTGCATTATTACGTATCATTGGAATGATCACAAATAATAATGTCTTGAAAGACGAATTAGTTTCGTATCCTTGGATGTACTAGATACATTCATGAGGATTGCATTAGATCATAAAATGGAAAACTAGAAAACATTGTTTCCAAAGACAATAGTAAGATACCATAGACTATCCTTGCAGGTCATTCATAATATACTTCTTCGCATCCTAGAAAAATAAAACATAGAAAGGGGTGAGCTCAGATACTCAATAAGGATAACAATATAGCAGAAACTTTTATAAATAAGCATAAATGTTTAAGAGAAAGTATAAGACTAAAAAAAAACCCTTTTAAACTTGAACTTTAGCATAATATGGAAAAGATAAAATCAAATAATTCTATTTACTTATTCACATGGATATTCTACTAGTCGATTAATCACATTCTATACCAATATCCACATTCCTTATGATAGAATGCATAATTCCAGACTTTCATAACCACATAGTCAAGGCCTTGTGCCAAGACTACAAATAAGATTTTGTCAAGGCCTTGGGCTAGGACACTAGTTTGTCTCAGGAGACCCACCGATGAATCGAGGAGCTATAGTGGGCTCAAACCATCACTTAATAAGTCTAATGAATTCCTAATATGAAAAGGTTGAAACATAATCTGAACATTTGTATTAAAACTAGCATACAAAATTTCAAAATTTTAACCACAAACCATTAATGATATAAAAATAGCACAACCACAGTCAAATATAACTCATTCAATACAATATGGAAAATTTTATTATAATATATCGACAAAAATTATTAATATTGAATGATATTGACATAGATAAACATAATCATCAAAATTATTTTAGAAAAATATCCCCCTTTTTCTTGAAAACATTTAAAAGTATCACTATTTATAAAGAAGCTGTTTAAAATAGATTTTAGAATCAAAGTGTCTCATACCACTTTGAAACTTTTAAAATTAATTTTAATTTTAAAACTGAAATTTCCATAAAATAAATCCTTGAAACCATTTTTAAAATATGTACATTAATAAGAATGATTTACAAGAATAAATATTTAAAACATTTAAAATGATATTTTAGTTAGAGTTCCTAACCAAATGAGATACACTTGAATAAAATTAATATAGGGAATAAAAACATTATAATATTATGTGAATAAAGGGATTCATGATATTCTATGTCAATGTATAGTATATACACAAAATAAAAGTGAATCGGAAAATAACAACAAAGAAGACTAAATGGAATGTAAGTTGAGATGAAATCCCTTATAAAGACTGTATCCTTATGTTAAGGATAAATCAATGACATAATTATGTGTGAAAAATATAAATACACTCAATATGATTGTATATTCAGCGTAAATAAATCATAGAGCATTCACACATATTCTTCAAAAAACAACAACAATGAATTGGATGTTTAACTCAATGAATAGAGAATGAGTTAAAATTACTCTTATCGGGTTCATATCGATGACATGAGAATTTATCAATTGATTGAATGTGTGTATCAGAAGTATATCCACATTAATGGGAGATGAAATTACTACTCAAATAATAAATAGTGATTCCATGCATAATCAAAGAGTAAAATAATCAATGAAGTGTGCGTAAATCCAAATGAGTGGAAATTTAAATTTGAAATTACCTTACCAATTTAGTAAATTACAAAACATAAAACACCTGAAAGATGGATCATAAATTGAAGATGTAATTAATAATAAATTAAAGTATATTACACAAGAAATACAATCATTTGGCAGTACATACACCACACAATAGGAAATACTGGCAGTATGACATGAATCTCACGAAAATATGAATTGAGATGAAAACCCTTACTTCATTGTAATAAATCAAGTCGTATGGAAAAAAGATAACAACAACAAAATTAATCACATAATATCATGAATATAAATAGAATAATGATAATATATATATATATATATCAAATGACAGTACACAATACACCACATTTAATAAATAAGTGGCGAACAATGGAAATCTCACAAAATTAAAAGTGAGATAAGAAACCCCTTAATTTGAACTTTTCCTTGGTCAAGGGTAAGATAAGCTCCTTTATAATGGTTAAATAATTGTTATCAAATTATACAAGAATCATATAAATTAATATGATATCATATATGATCTTTTAACATTGCTTTGTTAATAATATCTTAGTATTATCGTCGTTTCGAGTGTTAACTGATTCATTTTACATGATATGCATTGTTATGTAAGTAATGTTTCTTATGGATAGGATGTATCATAATCATATTCAGAATAATTTTATGTCTTTAAAAATTAATTTTAATAATCTAATGAAAATTAGTCTTTAATGGATTATGATGCGGAATGAATCTCATCGTGTTCGTAGAGACGATAATCCATACGTGTGCATGGGTGAAAATATCATAATTTTAATATTAAAATAATATATAATTGAATGGTATATCATGTTGGAACCATGGTCTTCTATGCATTAATTGGATTATGGTTTGTGTTTTTTGTCAATCCTCAGTCGAAGTTCAGAATGTGTACAAACATAAGTGATCTTACAGATAAAGCAGACAACAGTATTGAAGGTTGCGCCATGTACATGAAGGAGAGGAAACTTGCATGCCATATGTTTTTCAAGATCAGAACATGGAAAAATTGAAAAGGGAAAAGGGACGCGCCAGTGTTGGTCCGGTCGTGCAAGTGACCTGCACACCGAGAATGGAATTGCGCGCTGATGCCTAGGAGGATTTGAATCTTGCGTGAAGGTTGTTCTTCCTGATCATAACTTCAAAATATGTCAAAGGAAAGTATGTCGCGCAAGTATTGGTGTGTTCGTGCAAGTGACTATGGAGACAGAGTCTAGGGCGATTGGATCTGCACGCCGGGACATGCGCGCCGTGAGGACACTTGCGCGCCACTGTGCAGGGGGTCCAATTTGGCTATTAATAGTGGACCACCCCTCTTCATTCTCTACGAAGTTCAATACATAGAGATTTTTTGAGCTCTTGTCACGCCAGTAGTTGAACCACACAAGTGGTAGTTGGGTCGTGCAAGTAGTGGCTGCGTGCCGGTTTTTGGCTGTGCGACCAAGGCAGTTTGGGAGTTAAAGGTGAAGAGTCGCGCAAGTTTGGAGTCGAGGAAGGCAGTGTCGCGCAAGTGGGTTGGTGTCACATGCGCACTGAATTTGTTCCATGCAAGTGACTTGCACGCCGTGTTTGAAACTTGCGCGCCGGGATTGGACCTGAGCGTCAGGAATTGTTGAGTCTTGTTGGTCATCTAGGAGCTGCACGAAAGCTGGAAAATTTCTCTATACCTTCAGTGAAAAGGGAGATTAGTTTATGAGTGAAAGTTGGACTTCAACATATCATCTACACACAACAGAGGATGCATTCATTTAGAAATAATGAAGAGACCATCACGTCTATAAACTGATTGAGACTTCACCAACGGATGTGAGCCAGGGGGAGTCAGTGGGAGTGACTTGAGGGAAACATTGAGCTATACCTTATCCTTTGTAAAGGCAGTGAGCCTGGGACATAGGGATTATTCATGAACCATTTTAATCCACAACTAGTAAATATTATTGGAATTTGGTACAACCAAAAACATGTCTATGTATGCTCCTTGGACATAGGCCTTAGTGGTGAACCAAGTAAAAAATTTTGTGTCATATCATTGCATGTGAATGTTTCATTGCTGGTCATTTTCATCATAAAGGTTTAACTAATTCCTACCAACATGGGAACAAGATCCTTGCTTTTAAAAGAAAAAGTTGACACCCTGATTCACCCCTCCCCTATCAGGGTGTCCCGAGGTCCTACATATCATATATAAAGAATCATTATCTTTTTATATTTTTTATTTACATATATTACACATCATTATTATAACCATACAAATAATAATTTATTGAATAACAATTACACCATGATGTGGAGACGGTAAACCGTACGTAGGCACGTATGGTGATATGTCATTCCAAGTATTTATAGAATAATGAAGATGGTTGTACCATATTTATAATAACATCACATTATATAGAAGATAGTAGAGTTATTATTTGATAATGGAAACAACAAATAAAAAGGAATTGTAAGAAGAAAGGAACTTGAAAGAGGTGACGAAATATTTACCTCTTCTTCGGGTTCTTCCTTTTGATTTTATCAAAAGGGATCCTTAGGTTGGATTTCTGACTAAAGTATGGCCTCTAAATTGAATGGAGTACAATTGATAGGGTATTTGGGTAGGGTTTGGATGATCCATATTTCTTTGAAGGTGTGAATTAGAGAGAAGGGGGAGTGCCCTATTATAAGAGGGGAGAGGGGAATCTTAAGAAATGCAAGAAATATTAATTTATTATAAACTCATATTCAATTTCTAATGGCTCCAAAATGGTTAATTTAGAGGATAATGTGGGGATGGGTCGAAAAATAATCAACCAATAGTTTTTAGATAGGTTTGGGTCACTATATTAACCTTATGTTTTAGATTTAACTCTTAGTTAAATAGTTTGACATTTATCATGTCTCTTTGTAGTTTTATATTATATGGTTAATAAACTTACTATATACTTCCAAGCTAACCCCAAGTGGTTCATTAATGATAAACATATAATTATATAACTCTTTTGGCCTAACTTTATATTTTTAGGAATAGAATATCAATTAATAATATAATATTTGTTTTAAAAATGCTTTTATGTTAATTTTGACATTATTTTGTATTCTGTTTTTCCCAAATACATAGCAGCATTATTACTTCAAGAAAAATTCATTCAACCAAACCTAACATGTATTATTAACCAGGAAAATTAGTATAATTTATAAAAATTCTCAAATTACTTTTATTTGTAAATTTATATTATCAATTATTTTAATATTTCATAAATTATGTAATTACTCTGTCATTATTGTGTCATAAATATAAAAAAATTATTTAATGTCTAAAAATATAAATAAAATACAATTATGTAGGAAATATTTTTAGAATTCTAATGAATTTTTATAGTCAAATTTATCTTATGTGTATCCATATATAGAAAATGGTGTAGTTATAAAACATTGATTTTAAAACTTTTAACTCTTCATTGAATTAAATAATAATAAAGGTTCTAATCTAATAAAATTGGACCTAAAGGGTAATATTTTATTCCTAAAGTTGTTTCGGTCTAATTAAACTCATCCAATAGACATAGGACATGTGTTAGGGTAATAATAATATCATTTATACCCTTAATTACCCTCTTTACTTTTAACCGTGGTAAATAAATGTAAAAAAGTTACTATTCACCCAAAAAAAATTCATCTTATTGAACCAAATTTTATTTACTGATATCAACCGTGTCTCTTGTATTTTTAAAATTGAATTCACAGATGTGGTAAAAGTATGCTTTATTCAAATTTGCAAATGCTCCAAGGAGGTGTGTAACAGCCCGATATTTTATGATAAGTATTCTTTTTAATTTATTTGATGTCATGTGTTTTATTCTACAAAACGATTATCTTGTGCTATACGCCACACTGTATTATCTTGAAGTATACACAACACTATTCTTAAATTGTGTTACACACAATTTCAAGTTTGTTTTATAATAGTCATTCTACGCAACATTGAGTGTGTGTATATATATATATTCAATGTATAAATGAAATATGGTTGGATTCTGTTATACAAAACAACGAAGGATTCTTTCACAACACTCAACCCTAACTTGGATTCATTACACGCATTCGAGACCTTCCTCGATAGCGTGTGTAGTACGCAATACCGAGTTTCACTAAACGAGATATTATTATAATATTATTATGAACTAGCTGTTATGAATAGTAATACCCACTTTTTGAAATTTTATAAATTTTATATTTCAAAATAGACTTCATTTTTGAATTCGGAATATCGAATTTAGCTTAGGGTGAAATTTTGGTACATTTCGGATAACTTTCATATTTTGATGAATAGTGGAAATTACTAAATTTTAATTAAAAAAAACGTTTTTAATAAAAATAATTAATAGTGATAAATTATTAATTTTAGTGGTTTTAAAGTATATTTACAATATATTTTTACAATTTAATACAATGTTGGTCATTGGATGTAATTTCACATTTAAACCAGTCATAAACAAGTGTCAATCTTTTGATAGTTATTATCTCTTAAGAACACGCTATTTGTTTTCACAACAGGAACTAATTTTTAAATTAATTAATGCAACTGATATGTTTTGAATTTGGTAAAATAGACATCATTTTTGAATTCCTAATATCAAATATAGCTTAGGCCTAATTTTTGTTATTTTTCTGGAAACGTTAATTTTTTGATGAATAGTGAAACCACTAAGTGGTAGTTAAAAAAACTGAATTTTTCATAAAACATAATTTTACCGCTTCGGTGAGTGGTATTTTGAAAATCCGAGAGACACGGTTAATATCAAGGACTAAAATGTGGTTCAGTGAGATGAAAATAATTTTTGGTGAATAGTAACTTTTTACTTTTTTTTACCACGCTTAAAAGTAAGTAGGGTAATTAAGGGTAAAAATGATATTATTATTATCCTAACACATGTCCTAATTCTATTGGATAAGTTTAATTCGTCCAAAAACAACATTATCAATAAAATATGACCATTTGGGCCCACTTGTATTAGATTAGGACATTTATTATTAATTTATTTAAAGTAGGGTTAAAATAGATAAAATCAAAGTTTAATAACTAAATCATTTTTAATATAGGTTTATACATAAGATAAATTAGACTATAAAAATTCATTATAAATATAAAACTATTTTCTACATAATGGTATTTTATTTATAATTTTTAGACTTAAAATAATTTAATTTATTTATGAAACAATTATGATGCAGTAATTATCTTATTAATGAAATATTGACATAATTGATGTTATAAATATTAAAATAAATGTAATTTTAGACTTTTTATGAATTAAAATAATTTTTTATGTTAATATGACATGTTATTATTGATTTAATTAACTTTTTTCGAACTAATAATTCTTGTATGATTTTCATAAAAATGAATTACCAAATAGTGTCAAAATTGAGATAAAATAGTTTATAAAACAAATATTATATTACAAATTGATATTATATTCATAAAATTCTATGGTTGGGCCAATATACTTATATCATGATAGGTGTATCATTAATGGACCAATTGGGGGTCTCTTGGATGTATATGGTAAGTTTATTAACTATATAATATAAAAATACAAAGTGACATGGTAAATGTCAATCTAATTAACTAAGAGTTAAAACTAAAAGTTAATGTTAATATAATGACCTAAAAATGTCTAAATTCTATTCGATGAGATGCTTTCTACCTATCCCCACCTTAGCTTTGAAATAAATTAATTTTGAGCTATTAAAAACTGAATATGACCTTATAATAAAATAATATTTTTTTTATTCCAAAGGTGCCCCTCTCCTCCCTTATAAAAGGGCACCTCCTCGCTCTCTTCCTCACACCACATTGAGACTTCAAGATAATTCAAACCTTTCCAAATTCTCTTCTCCACTTCCCTAGAAACATCCTAGGGGTCTTGGTATTCTTCAAAGACGGATTTTAGTTCCCTAAGAGGAGGTCTCAAAGAGGCGCTTCAAAGAAGAGATAATGCCCGTTATCGATTCTTTCACCTTTATTTCATCTTCCACTTCTTCTTCTTATGTTTTTTAATTATTAATTAATAACATAAGTATCACTAATATACTGATATTTTATTATAAGTATGAAACAACCCTATTTCACCATCTATCCGTCCTATGGAAAACGAAATCACCGCGCGTGCGTACGTACGGAATACCGTCTCCACGCCGTGGTGTAATCTATTTTCCACCACCACCTTACTTGGATGGGTATAATGGTGTAAATAATAACTATATATGATTATTGTAAACTGATATTGATTCTGTAATAGTATACATACACTCCAATAAAATTCCACGATCATGGGAATGATATCATCGCTCGTGCGTACATACGGAATACCGTCTCCACGACACGATGAGATTCATTCTCAATGATTAACCATTCATAAATGATTATAAACTATATATAATAAGTAATCATGAAATATATGAAAAATAATGATACTGGATTTATGTATATATATATATATTTATTTCATCTAATTAATTCCATTCAATTCAATGAGAAAACGAAAACAACGTTCATGCGTACGTATGGCCTACCGTCTCCATGAACGGTGTATTTCTTTCCATTTATCGATTTATTATATATATGTATATTCTGAATATATATAATATATAAACAATGTTTTATATTCTGGAATTAAGTAATCATGATCTAATTAATCATATTAATAATTACAAGTCAAAACACGGATGAAAAATGAAACGATTTTACCCAAAACGCTCTTTAACATGGAATTTACAAAAGAACGGGTAATATAAAGTCCTAAGTGAACCATATATGATATCATAACAATGAATATGATTCTGTAATAATTCAATGACATTATTTAAATCATTATACTGGTGGTTCGGATATGTATGAAGCATATCGGACCTAACATAAGGGATAACGTTTCCAATCTCCTTTTTATCTGAGATTGCTTATATGTAAGTATTTACTGGGGTTATTATTATTATCCATGTCCAGGTTTTATAAAAGTGTTTTCATGTATGTTTAAAGTCCTTTTTACCCATTTTTGACTTTTAATACATGGTATGTATGGAATCTTTCTTTTACGAGGTACTTTTTGACTTTTCCGGCAAATGTATGAGAAGAATGTTTTTTTAACTTATACGGAACGAACAGATTTTTACGGTTTTATAAAGCCCTATTTTCATGAATCTTCCTATAAAATATTTCATAACTAATTTCAACAAAATCTCTATTTTTAAAATTACAAGACGTTTTGTGAAAAGAAATTTATTTTGAAGAAGAAAGGATATTTTCCTCAATAATTCATTTCAAGTGTTTTATCAAAACAATTTTTCCATATAAGATGACATTATTTCATATGTGTATGTTTCAATTATAATTTATCTATGATTTACATGGCTTCACTTTTCTTATTATGAAATGATATCCATTTATTTTATATGGATTATGTGATGATGGCATGATGTTTATGAAACCCATTTTATTTATTGGGTTTTTTTATGAATGATGTATGTTTATATTGTGGCACAAGTAAGAATGATTTCAATATGAGATGAGTGGGACCTATATCTCACACCAATGCATTGGGTAAATATTTATATCTCATGAGATAGACATGGCTGGAACGGTAAGTTAATCTGGTTCAGTATTACAGGACTGGAACGAGGAGTGAACTCGATTCAGAAAGGGACTTTGTCCACTAAGATGGTCTTGGCAGAAATGCCTTGGCTAAAATGGAAATCATTACATGTGATTAATGGATGCCACAATTACATGTTTTATTCCCATGATATTTTATCATGATTTATGTTCCATTATGATCTATGCCTTATGTACTTCCATTTATTATGTCGTTGCTCATGATTTTTAATGTTCATGATTTTTTTATGTTCAAATGTATATGGTTTGTTTTATTTTATCCATGCTTACCCTTACTGAGCATTTGATCTCACCATTTTTATGCATTCTTTTCCCCCAGGATTAAAAGAAAGATTTTAGGTAACAAAACAAAAATGGGAAGATCTTTATGGGAGATGTCGAAGACCTTTCAACACGATTAGAAGATTGCGTTCCATGTTTCCAAAGACACTAAACTATTATGGTCCTTGGGTGTCTGTTTTTTTATGTACTAAGTATTCCGAAAAAGTAATGTAAGGTCTATATACGTCAAGCTTCGGGTCTCTACAGTTGGTATCAGAGGGAGGTTTAGTAAACCTTTGGAAACTAGGATGGGAAAATGTTATTGAGATCCCTAGAGATATTTCTAAGGTATGTCTAGGGATGTACCTAAGGATAAGTATACATATAGGATATAGTCCTAGAAATACGGAAACGATCATAGAATTTAACCTAAGATTTTAGATATTGATGGTACTTCCCATTTACTATGTTGTTTTACCTAGCATGATTTTTTCCTCTCACAATTTTTTTTCCTGTTTAAGTCAATGGAGGGAACTAGAAGGAATTCGGTTAACATTGAATCCAATGGACAAAATGATGACTATGAGCAACAAAATTGTGTAATTCCTAGAGAGAAAGATATTGTGATTATGCCGAATCAGTCATTGTGATATATGATTAACAAGGTGAAATTTAGTGGTATGCCTAATTTATCAAATAAGAGGAAGGAAGACTTTTATGCATGTTGTCATGTTGAGGAGCATAAAGAAAGGAAGATTGAGATTTCTAAAGAAGGGAAGAAGATCCTGGAGGAATACCTCAAATGGAGGGGAAGATGTTATCTATGTGGAGAAAAGGGCCATAGAGTTACAGACTGTTATGGAGATCAATGTCTTATTTGTGGAAACATGGGAAATACCCAACTCAATGCCCGGACCTAAAAAGTTACTTCTAAATCAAGGAAGAACTTATTCCAGGAAAATCATTAAAGAGGATGGACTGAAGTGTTTATGTATTGGTATTCATGAAAAATGATGTTGATGTACTTTTATGGTGTATTATAATATTTTTGTTGTATTAGTATATTGTGGTTTTCAATAATTTTTTGGTACTGGTAACCATGAAAAGTGATTCAAATAACTTGGAAAGCAGATGATATTCACATAATGAAGGGATAAGGAGAAAATGACATGTTTGACAGTATTCATGAGCTCATGATTGATATAAAGACTAAATGATATCATGGTTTGAGTATATAGAATTTTGAGGACTTTGGTATGTGGAAAGTGTTAACTTTTAACTGGATTGATGTTTTCACTAGGGTTCAATGGGTATTCATTTTTCAAGATAATACATTATTAAGGTATTCACATAATTGGAATGTGACCAACAATATATATGGGGGATAAATGACGGTATTCACATTCTTGGTTGATGACATTTCAATTAATCGTTTTCTTTATACTATGAGATTGTACATGTGTATTTTGGATAAGCCAAAAGATTGGAATGAATTATGTTGAACATATGTTAGTATTGTTTAAGGATAGTTTTTTTACGATATTATTTATAATGTAGTTTTAGAAAAAGGACAACCTGTAGGACCCGCAACATCCCATCGCGTCGGACAAGGATGTGGGAATTGAACCCACAACCAAAGTCTGACTGGCCTTTATCGCCTACCACTGGCCTACATGAAGTCCATGTTTAGTATAAACTAGTTTTATTATATTAAGCAGTACGATATATTGAGTATAATTCCATTTTAGGAACCATATATGATTAATCTCACCATAGATGGACTTATGTATACTTGATAACTTATGCTAACCTTTTGTTTGAAATAGATGGAATGACCCATCATTCTATCACATGATCTATTAACACATCACAAATAACAAATTCAACTTCATTTATTTAAGAGATGAGGTGGAAATTTTTCAACGCACGAACAACAGTGAGATTGTACCAATATCAAGCAGGTATTTCTTCTAATTCAAAATTTTCAACTTTAGGGAAATGATATTGAAAACCAAAAATGTTGTCCTAGTGCTCTTATATCCGATGAATCAGATGGTAACTTAGATCATCACAAATTTATGGCTTTGTGATTTTTTGCTTTTTCATATCCATGTCCTCTACCACTCTCCATCAGAACATGATGGTTAGATTTTTCTTCCATATCCATATTTTCACCTATGTTCTCCTACGTGGAATCCCAGTGATGAGTTAATTTGGGTAACTGTTAAGTTTCATAGATTAGTTTGTAAAGCCATGTTTTGGTATTCCTTTTTACGATGTGGGTTTCTATTAAAGAAACATTCATATAGTAAACCATTTATAACCCCGACGAATTTTGAGGGCGAAATTCATTTTAAGGGGGGTAGAATGTAAGAACCCGATATTTTATGATAAGTATTATTTTTAATTTATTTGATGTCATGTGTTTTATGCTACAACAAGATTATCTTGTGCTATAAGCCACACTGAATTATCCCGAAGTATACACAACACTATTCTTAGATTGTGTTAAACACAATTTCAAGTTCATTTTATAATAGTCATTCTACGCAACATTGAGTGTGTGTATATATATATATATATATTCAATGTATAAATGAAATATGGTTGGATTATTTTATACGAAACAACGAAGGATTCATTCACAACATGCAACCCTAACTTGGTTGCATTACACGCAATCACGACCTTCCTCGATAGCATGCGTAGTACGCAATACCGAGTTTCACTAAATGAGATATTATTACAATATTATTATGAACTAGCCGTTAGGAATAGTAATAGCCACTTTTTGAAATTTTATAAATTTTATATTTCAAAATAGACTTAATTTTTTGATTCGGAATATCGAAATTAACTTAGGGTGAAATTTTGGTACATTTCGGATAACTTTCATATTCTGATGAACAGTGGAAATTACTAAATTTTAATTAAAAACAAATTTTTTAATTGAAATAATTTGTAGTGATAAATTTTTAATTTTAATGGTTTGAAAGTATATTTAGAATATATTTTTACAATTTAATACAATTTTGGTCATTGGATGTAATTTCACATTTAAACCAGACATAAACAATTGCCAATATTTTGATAGTTATTATCTCTTAAGAACACTCTATTTGTTTTGAAGACGGGAACTAATTTTTAAATTAATTAATGAAACTGAAATGTTTTGAATTTGGTAAAATAGACATCATTTTTGAATTCATAATATCAAATATAGCTTAGGCCTAATTTTTGGTATTTTTCTGGAAACTTTCATTTTTTGATTAATAGTGAAACCACTAAGTGGTAGTTAAAAAAACTGAATCTTTCATAAAACTTAATTTTACCTCTTCTGTGAGTGGAATTTCGAAAATCCGAGAGACAAGGTTAATATCATGGACTAAAATGTGGTTCAGTGAGATGAAAATAATTTTTGGTGAATAGTAACTTTTTACTTTTTTTACCGCGGTTAAAAGTAAATAGGGTAATTAAGGGTAAAAATGATATTATTATTACCCTAAAACATGTCCTAATTCTATTGTATAAGTGTAATTCGTCCAAAAACGACCTTAGGAATAAAATATGACCATTTAGGCCCACTTGGGTTAGATTAGGACATTTATTATTAATTTATTTAAAGAAGGGTTAAAATAGATAAAATCAATGTTTAATAACAAAATCATTTTTAATATAGGGTTATACATAAGATAAATTAGACTATAAGTATTCATTAGAAATAAAAAAATATTTCCTACATAATGGTACTTTATTTATAATTTTTAGACATAAAATAATTTAATTTATTTATGAAACAATTATGATGCAGTAATTATCTTATTAATGAAATATTGACATAATTGATGTTATAAATACCCAAATAAATGTAATTTGAGACTTTTTATGAATTAAAATAATTTTATATGTTAATATGACATGTTATTATTGATTTAATTAAATTGTTTTGAACTAATCATTCTGATATGATTTTCATAAAATTCAATTACCAAATAGTTTCAAAATTGACATAAAATAGTTTTTAAAACAATTATTATATTAAAAATTGTTATTATATTCCTAAAAATATAAAGTTCGGCCAATATACTTATATCATGATAGGTGTATCATTAATGGACCAATTGGGGGTCTCTTGGATGTATATGGTACGTTTATTAACTATATAATATAAAAATACAAAGTAAAATGGTAAATGTCAATCTAATTAACTGAGAGTTAAAACTAAAAGTTAAGGTTAATATAATTTCCTAAACTTGTCTAAATTCTATTGGATGAGAGGATTAGACCTATCCCCACCTTATCTTCGAAATAAATCAATTTTAAGCTATTAAAAAACGAATATTACTTTATAATAAAATAATATTTTTAGTTATTCCAAAGGTGCCCCTCTCCTGGGAACCTCCTCCCTCTCTTCCTCACACAACATTGAGCCTTAATGCTCGGCCAAACCCTGACAAATTCTCTTCTATACTTCCCTAGAAACATCCTAGAGGTCTTCGTCTTCTTCAAAGACCAATTTTAGAGCCCTATGTGGAGGTCTCAAAGAGGCGCTTCAAAGAAGTGGTAATGTCTGTTACCGATTCTTTCACCTTTATTTCATCTTCCACTTCTTCTTCTTAGGTTGTTTCATTATGAAGTAATGACATCAGTATCACTCATATACTTATATGTTATTATAAGTATGAAACAACCCTATTTCACTACTTATCCATCCTACGGAAAACGAAATCAACACGCGTGCGTACGTACGGAATACCGTCTCCACGTCGTGGTGTAATCTATTTTCCACCACCACCTTACTTGAATGAGTATAATGGTGTAAATAATAACTATATATGATTATTGTAATATTATATTTATTCTTTAATAGTATACATACACTACAATAAAATTCCACGATCATGGGAATGATATCATCGCTCGTGCGTACGTACGGGATACCGTCTCCACGACACGATGAGATTCATTCTCAATGATTAACCATTCATAAATTATTATAAAGTATATATAATAAGTAATCATGAAATATATGACATAATAATTATACTGGATTTATGTATATATATATGTATGTCATCCAATTAATTCCATTCAATTCAATGAGGAAACGAAAACAACGTTCATGCGTACGTACGGCCTACCGTCTCCATGAACCGTGTATTTCATTCCATTTATCGATCTGTTATATATATGTATATTCATAATATATATTATATATAAATCATGTTTTATATTCTTGAATTAAGTAATCATGATCTAAGTAATCATATGAATAATTACAAGTCAAAACACGGACGACAAATGAAACGATTTTACCCAAAACGCTCTTTAACAAGGAATTTACAAAAGAACAGGTAATATAAAGTCATAAGTGAACCATATATGATATCATAACATTGAATATGATTCTGTAATAAGTCAATGACATTATTTAAATCATTATACCGGAGGTTCGGATATGTATGAAGCATATCAGACCTAATGTAAGGGATAACTTTTCCAATCTAATTTTTTTCTCAGATTCCTTATATGTAAGTATTTACTGGGGTTATTGTTATCATCCATGTATAGGTTTTATAAATGTGTTTTCATGTATGTTTAAAGTCCTTTTTACCCATTTTTTGACTTTTACTACATGGTATGTATGGAATCTTTCTTTTATGAGGTACTTTTTGACTTTTCCGGCAAAAGTACGGGAAGAATGTTTTTTAAAATTATACGGCACGAATGGATTTTTGCGGTTTTATAAAGCCCTATTTTCATGAAGTGTCCTCCAAAATATTTTATTACTATTTTCAAAAAAAACTTTTTTTAAAAATTGCAATACGTTTTGTGAAAATAAATTTATTTTGAAGAAGAGAGTATATTTTCCTCAAGAATTCATTTCATGTGTTTTATCAAAACCATTTTTCCATAAAAGATGACATTATTTCATATGTGTATGTTTCAATTATAATCTCTCTATGATTTACACGGCTTCACTTTTCTTATTATGAAATGATATCCATCTCTTTTATATGGATTATGTGATGATGGAATGATGTTTATGAAACCCATTTAATTTTTTGGGTTTTTTTATGAATGATGTATGTTTATATTATGGAACAAATAAGAATGATTTCAATATGAGATGGTTGAGACCTATATCTCCCTCAAATTCATTAGGTAATGATTTATATATCATGATATAGACATGGTTGGAATGGTAAGTTAATATGGTTCAGTATTACAGGACTGGAACGAGGAGTTAACTCGATTCAGAAAGGGACTTTTTCCACTAAGATGGTATTTGCAGAAATGTCATGGCTACTATGGAAATAATTACATGTGCTTAATGTATGCCACAATTACATGTTTTATTCCAATGATATTTTATCATGATTTATGTTCCATTATGATCTATGCCTTATGTACTTCCATTTTTTATGTTGTTGCTCAAGATTTTTAATGTTCATGTTTTTTAAGTTCAAATGTATACGGTTTGTTTTATTTTATCCATGCTTACCCTTACTAAGCATTTGAGCTCACCATTTTTATGTTTTCTTTTCCCCTAGAATTAAAAGAATGATTTTAGGTAAGGAAAAAAAAATGGGAACATCTTTATGGGAGATGTTGAAGATCTTTCACCACGATTAGAAGATTACATTCCAAGTTTCCAAAGACACTAAAATATTACGTTCCTTATGTGTCTTCTTTTTTTATGTACTATGTATTCCGCAAAAGTAATTTAATGTCTATGTACGTCAAGCTTCGGGTCTGTACAAGGTGGGTAAAAGACGGTTAAAAAGTTCAATAAAATATTTATATATCAAAATTTACAATAAACTGACTACAATGAATTAAATTTAACTTTTATATGTAATATGTATATATTATGACCTAAAAAAAATTTAAATAAAATAAATAATTATTTTAAAAAATCAGTTTTAAACTATAACTCACTGTTTTTCACTATTCATCAAAAATTTAAAGTTTTCCGAAAAATACCAAAAATTTACCCTAAGATAATTTCGATATTCTGAATCCAAAAATATAGTCCATTTTAAAATTTAAATTTTTTAAAATTTCAAATCATGGATATTACTATTCATAATGGCTGGTTTGATTGGTCATGGTGTGTTTGAATCTTGATGTTTCTTATAGTGCAAGAAATTACATTATTCAAAGGGAAACATACCGTGGAAGCTTGGGGTGTTACATTCTTCCCCCCTTTTAGAAATTGCATCCTCGCAATTTTCAAAATTTGGCATGGAAACATAATTGAAAGTCCCACATTGGAAAAAGATTCAATAAAACTATCACTTTAAAAAAGAAAGATAAGTACAAAGGTCACCCGAGATAACCCATACTAGGATTCCATGTCGGAAAACATTGATATGGAATATAAAATAAGTGTCAAGTTCTGATGGAGAGGGATATAAAACAATATTAGGAGAAAGTTAACAACCACAAAACCACAAACATGTGATGGGACAAGAGGTCATTAGTTTCCCACTAGGAAAAGTAAATGGACAACATTTTTATGTTTTAAGTTTCATTTCATGAAGATGAGGAATTTATTTATGAGATTGACAAAGATCATAAAGAGATATAGTTAATTTTTATGTAGAGTTTCATTCTTTTAAAATTTCTACAACTAACTTATTTTTTTCATATAATGAGTATTCAAGATGAATTGGTAACACCAGAAGAGCTAGAATCAACTTCTAGAGAATCACATGATCCAAAAAGGATAAACTCTATATTTACGTTTCCATTAGAGATTAATCAAAACCAAAACAGTTGCTACAAGATCAGATTATCCCCCAAAAGGATATTATGTTAGAGAAAGAAACACTAATCTTATTTTTTAAAATTAAACCAACAATACCCCAAAGATAAATAAATATTATTCAATAAACAATTGTCCTTAAAATCGTTCAATATAATCCAAACTAATATTGAAACCCAAAACTTATAATAATTTCGTTATGTTTTCATCCACGATAAATCGTATCTCCAAATGACATCGACTACTCTTAACGTGACATACTAAATAATAATTAACCTAATCACATATTCTCTATTATTGGATAATCATTTCCATAAATAACCCAAATAACTATAAATCCACAATAAAAACATAAATAATAATCCACCATTACTCCTAAAATTAAATCCCATAGAATTCTATTTTACTCATGCATATAGTGTTCCCAACAGAGCGAACGTCTTCCAAAATAACATTTATCACATAATCACGAAATTATTTTCCTATATTAAGAGTATTCATTTGATAATACACAAGATCTCAAATCAACTTATTATTGATCAATAAAATTATTTTAACTAAAAATAATTAGTCACATTAACTAGGGACTTCACGTAGTCTAGTGGTAGGTGATAAATCCCAATCACACTCTGGTTGTGGGTTCTATTCCCACAACATTGTCCAATGCGCTGGGTTGTCACATGGTTTGCATGTTGTCCTTTTTTAAAACTATATTTTATAACATTACCAAAATGAGATAAATTCCTCAAAATAACGATAACATAATTTAACAACAAATGTTATCTCATACATTACATTTTCATCCCAAAATATAATAACTTGTAATTGCCTCAAACCCAATTATCATATAAAAGTAAATGGTTATTTATAACTATATCCACAAGAGAAAAGATAATTATTTCTCAAATATCATTTTCAAATGAAAAACTATAGGGTTATAAATACAAGATAAAATTATTCCAATGTAACCCCATCAACAAGGTGCACTAATACTTTTAAACTTTTCTCCAACCATCTATTTCCACATAGCTTCTTCTTTGACCAAGAAAATATCCTATAGAATAGGGAATTCACTTGGGAAATTTCCAGGTCCCCTATATTTATGAAAAATTACTGTAAATGGATTCATGGGACCATTTTTATTTTCTTCCATAGTACTCTTCATTTTTCCTCAGCAATTCTATAATTTATGTCCTTCGTTCCCACACGTAAATCATTTCTTTGTTCCATTGAGACACTTTCTTGGGTGTCTCCTTCCAAATTTCATGTTTGATAGAAATTAAGGATTCCTTTCTCCATGGTCTCCAATGCTGGAACTCTTATCATTCATCACATTTCTCTTCTTTTTTGAGTCCGTGAGTTGGTTAATATATATGTTGTTGATCATCTTTTTTGAAACATTATTTTTCATGAACACGGTATATTTTATGCCTATCAACATCCCTTTTTTTGGTCATTTCTACCACTATTTCCACCTTGTAAATCATGATCAAAGTAACTATGAATTCCTTGGAATCCATCCGTTAACTAAAACCAGAAAACATTGTGTGAGTAACAATAGTCATAAAATCATTTAGAGAATATCATGACACCATATTTTTAATTTGAAACACCTTAGGATTAAACAAGGTCATATATTATCATCTTAAATTAAAATCCTTCAAATAGTTTTATAACGGAAATTTATATTATCGTAATCATATCCCCTGGGACTTTCATAACCAAGAGTGTTTCAATCCCCATTTTCATGCACCAGTTCCTGTTTGAGTCTAGATCAAAGCGGTGTTTTCGGGTTTTACCTCTAGGTACATCTGTGCCAGAGCCTCCTCTACCTGCTTGTATCCAGACATGGGTGTATTTCTTGGAAAACTCACAAAATATCTACAATACCAACATTTTAGGAAGTTCTTCTATACTAATCCCCAATGCCTATCTTAGGGTTATGTGCTCTAATCAGACATTACCTAAATCTAGTTTCCAAGGTTTGTACTAAACTTCCTCTGATTCCAACTGTAATTCCCCAAACCCAGAAGCCCAGAGTCTATTCATTATTACATATCATTGGAATGATCATAAAAGATCATGTCTTTAAATACTGATTTTGTTAGTAGCCTTGGAAGTAGTGGATACATTCATAAGGTTTACATTACATCATAAAATTGATAAACTGAAAAAAAAATCATTCCATAGACAACACTGAGATCTCATAGAATAACCCTGCAGTTCAGTCATTATATAGTTATTCGAATCCTGGAAAAATAAAACATGGAAAGGGGTGAGCTCAGATGTCCAGTGAGGATAACAATATAGCAGAAACTTTCAGAAATAAACATAATCATTTAAGGAAATGTATAAGACTGAAACAAATGCCTTTTAAACTTGAACTTCATCATAATAAGAAAATGATAAAATAAAAAAATGAAATTTACTTATTCACATGGATAATTTTCTAGTCGAATAATCACATACAATATCAATATCCACATTCATAATTATGTAATGCATAATTCTAGACTTTCAAAACCACATAGTCAAGGCCTTGTGCCCAGACTACAAATAAGATTTTGTCACGGCATTGTGCCAAGACACTAGTTCGTCTCATGAGACCTACCGATGCATCGAGGAGTTATTGAAGGCTCCACCCATCAATTACTATGTCTAATTCATTCCTCATATAAAAAGGTTGAAGCATAATATGAACATTCATATTAAAACTATCATACGAAATGTCAATATTTTAACCACAAAACATGAATGGTATAAAAATAGCACATCCATAGTCAATCATAACTAATTAAATACAATATACAATATTTTATTATAATATATTAACCTAAAAAGATAAGAATGAATTATATTGACATATATGAATATAATCATCAAAAAAATTTGAGAGAAATATCCCCCTTTTTTGTGAAAACATTTAAAAGTCGCACCATTTATCAAGAAGATATTTATAACAGATTTTTTGAATGAAAGTGTCTCATACCACTTTGTAGCATTTAAAAGGTATTTAAATATTAATACTTTAATGTACATATAAATAAATCCTTAAAACCACTTTTAAAACATATACATTAATGAGAAATATTTAGAAGAACAAATCGTTAAAACATTTAAAATAATATTTCAGTTAGAGTTCCTATCCAAATTAGAGACACTTGAATACAAATAATTGAGGTAATAAAAACATTATAATATCATGAGAATAATGGTATTAATGATATTCTATGTCAAAGTACAGTATATACACCAAATAAAAGTTTCTTGGAACTTAACAACAAAAAATACTCAATGGAATGTTAGTTGAGATGAAATCCCTTATAAAGACCGTATCCCTGGGTTAAGGATAAAACAATGAAAAAATTATGTGTGACAAATATAAATACACTAAATATGATTGTATATTCAGTGTAAATCAATCAGATAACATTCACATATATTCTTGTAAAAACAACACCAATGAATTGGATGTTTAACTCAATGAATAGAGATTGAGTTAAAATTACCCTTATGAGGTTCATATCGATGACTCAAGAATTTATAAATGGAATTGTCATGTGTATAACAAGTATATCCACATTAAGGGGAGTCTAAATTACTACACAAATAATAAATAATGATTACACACATAATCAATGAAGTATGCGTAATGCCAAATTAGTGGAAATTGAAATTTGAAATCCCCTTACCAATTTGGTAACTTACAAAACATACATCCCATGAAAGATGGATCAAAAAATTAAGATTTAATTACTCGTAAATTAAATTATATTACACAAGGAATACAATAATTTTGTATTACATAAACCACACTAAAAGAAATAGTGGCAGTATGGCATGAATCTCACAGAAATAAGAAGTGAGAGGAAATACCTTACTTAATTGTAATCAATCAAGTCGTATGGAAAAAATTTAATAAAAACCAAATGAATCATATAATACCATGAAAATAAAGGATCATTATAATATATATATCAAATTATAGTACATAATACACCACATTTAATAAATAAGTGGCGAACAATGGAAATCTCACGGAATTAAAAGTGAGATAAGAAACCCCTTACTTTGCACTTTTCCTTGGTTGAGGGTAGGTTAACCTCCTATATAATGCTGAAATAATTTTTATTAAATTATAAAAGAATAATATACATTAATATTATATCATATATGATCTTTTAACATTTCTTTGTTAATAATATCTTAGAAATATCTTCGTTTTGGGTGTTAACTGATTCGTTTTACTTCATATACATTATTACGTAAGTAATATTTGTTATGGAAAGGATGTATCATATTCATATCCAGAATTATATTAAGTATTTAGACATTATTTTTAATAATCTAATTAAAATTAGTCTTAAATGGATTATGATGAGGGATGAATCTTATCGTGTTCGTGGAGACGATAATCCATACGCGTGCACGAGCGACAATATCATTCTTTTGATATTAAAATAGTATATAATTTGATGATATATCATATATAAAGAATAATTATCATCTTATATTTACTATTTACATCAATTACATATCATTATTATACCCATACAAATAATAATGTATTGAATAACTATTACACCACGAGGTGGAGATGGTAAGCCTTATGTACGCACATATGGTGACTTGTCATTCAAAGGATGGATATAATAATGAATATGGTTGTACCATATTTATAATAACATCACCGTATATAGAAGATACAGGAATTTATATTTTAGAATTTAAACAACAAAGAAAGAGGTAGTGGAAGAATAAAAGAACTTGAAAGAGGTGATGAAATATTTATATCTTCTTCGGGTTCTTCCTTTTGATTTGAACAAGAGGGCTTCTTAGGTTAGAATTTTGACGAAATGAAAGCCTCTAGGATAAAGGTAGAGCATTTGAGAGGGTATTTGGGCAGGTTTTGGCCGATCCAAATGGCTTTGAAGGTGTTAATTAGAGAGAAGGGGGAGTGCCCTTTTATAAGAGGGTTGAGGGGCACCTTAGGAAAAGATTGAAATATTATTTTATAATAAAATAATTTACTTTTTATAATGGCTCCAAAATAGATTATTTAAATGCTAATGTGGGGATGTGTGGAAAACCACTCATCCAATATGCTTTATATATGTTTGGTTCACTATATTAACCTTATGCTTTAGATTTAACTCTTAGTTAAATAGTTTGACATTTACCATGTCTCTTTGTATTTTTATAAGATATGGTTAATAAACATACTATATAATTCCAATCGAACCCCAATTGGTTAATTTAAGGATACACCTATCATTATATATGTCTTTTGGACTCTACTTATATTTGTAGGGATAGAATATCAATTAATAATATAATATTTGTTTTAAAAGCTCTTTTATGTCAATTTAGACACTATTTGGTATTTTGTTTTTTTTCTGTATTCATAACAGCATTATTATTTCCAAAAAAATCATCTATAAAACCCTAAAATGTAATATTAACCTAGAATATTATTTTAATTTATAAAAATTCTAGAATTACATTTATTTGGATATTTATTAAGTCTATTATTTTAATATTTCGTTAATTAGGTAATAAATGCATCATTATTGTGTCAAAAATAAATAAAATTATTTAATGTCAAAAAAATATAAATAAAATACCATTATATAGGAAATATTTTTATCTTACTAATGAATATTTATAGTTGAATTTATATTATGTGTATCCCTATATTAGAAATGGATTAGTTTTTAAACATTGATTTTAACACTTTTAACTCTTCTTTGAATTAAATAATAATAAATGTCCTAATCTAATCCAAATAGAACTAAAGGATAATATTTTATTCCTAAGGTTGTTTTTGGACTAATTAAACTTACCCAAAAGAATTAGAACAAGTGTTAGGGTAATAATAATATCATGTTTCCCTTAATTACCCTATTTACTTTTAACTGTGGTAAATAAAAGTAAAAAGTTACAATTCACCAAAAAAATATTTTCATCTTATTGAACCAAATTTTACTAACAGATATCAACCGTGTCTCTCAGAGTTTTGAAATTCAATTTACAGAAGTGGTAAAATTATGTTTTATTCAAATTTGAAAATTCTCCTAAGAGATGGGTAAAAGACGGTTAAACAATTCAATAAAATATTTATATATTTAAAATTATTATAAACTGACTACAATGAATTACATTGAAATTATATAGGTATTATGTATCTATCTTGATCTAAAAAATTAATTAAAATAAATAATCATTTAAATAAAATTTCAGTTTTAAACTATAACTTAGTGTTTTTCACTATTTATCAAAAATTGAATGTTTTCAGAAAAATACCAAAACTTCACCCTAAACTAATTTCAATATTTCGAATCCAGAAATGTAGTCCATCTTGAAAGATAAAATTTATAAAATATCAAAAAAGTGGGTATTAATATTCATAATGGCTAGTTTGTTTAGTTGTAGTGTGTCTGAATCTCGATGTTGCGTACAATGGAAGCAATTACATTATTCAAAGGGAAATATACCATGGAAGATTAGGGTGTTACAATTGCAATATTTTATGGAGGAAAATATATTTAATGATTCAATTTTTTTATATGATGTATCCAAGATCAGTGTATAGTGGCCAGAACAACTAAACACACGTTCTTATGAAAAACGAAATAGTTGACACCCAAAAATGATGATTTCAATAAGGAATTATTAATAAATGGGGGTTTAAGTGATATAAGTGGATGATAACTTATATTATTAGACTTAGAATTACTATGTTAAAAATGTATAACAAATTTAATTTTATTATATAGGTGGTTAGAGTGCCTTCTAAGTGAGTCGAAGTTGAGGTATGTGTATCTCATCTCAAATTGTATTCCTTGCGAAAAATGAAATCTTATACACCCATATTGTTTTATGAGGAATAAATACTAAAATTTGAAATGATATATCCTGAATATCATTTTGTAAATGGTATTTCATGATTATTTTGATGTTATTCTTTCATGTGTCTTGTGATGTGATAATTACTAATGTGGTTCAGGTTTTATGTTATAATCTCATATTTATGGTGATTGTTTATGATTGTTTCTTATAATGAAATTTCATGATCTATATCTCTAGAACCACATTTATTTTCTAATAGAATATTAATTAATATATAATTAATGTTTTTGTTTCATTTTCCACACTTTACCTAACAATAATAATGAAAGATCATTTTTACGGAAAACCCACATTATTTTACTCTTCAGTCGAAAAACCATTTTCTTCTATGTCCATGTTTTATAAAAAAAATTCAAAAAATAATATACTATTACACTATCATTGTTTGATTTAATTTTTAATATTGTTTTAATTTTAAAAAACTCTTTAAAATAAATCTTATTTTCTCCAAACGAGTTACTTTTGACTTTTAACAAAATATGTGAAACAAATAAGTGTTTTAACATAGAAAACATAAATGGAATTCCACACTATCATGAATAATCAATTATTTGATGCCATGTTTACATATTTCCATGGTTATTTTAAAATGATATTTTCATAAAATATTGGTTAATGTTATTGATTTTTTTAATAACGAAAATGTTATTTCTGTTAAAAAAATTTCCATTGGAAATTTAATGTAAATATTTCTCTATAATGACATCATTAGATATTACTTAATATTTACTTGGTATATGATCCAATGATACAATAAAAATTCATTGTCAAAATTTTTTTATGGTAATTAAGATTAAATATCGATGAACAAATTTTCATTTCACTTATATAGTTTATGATTAATGTTTCAATTACCATATGGTATATGTATGAATGGATTTATGATCATAAGATTGGTGGGATCCAAATTATATAAACATAAATTTCAATGTGCAAGGATTAATGTACTAAAATATCAAAGGAGATATGGTAGGTTACCCCAAACCTGAAATATGGTACACTAGAGTTTATTGCAAGCCCAAATGTGGTTACACATGTGGTTATCACAAACTCAAAAGAGGGTACACATGAGGTTGTCCCAAGAACGATGTGGGTATATGGGTGGTAATCCCATGAATAACCTATTATGAATATTTATTTGAATCCTTTCTATTTTATTCCTATTATTATGATTATTCCACTCTTATGACACACTTTTATGACATGATACTACACCAATGTTATGTTATCATTGACTATGTTCTTGGATGCAATTATTATTTATGCCTTATGAAATACCAAGATTTAATCATAAATCATGTTTATTATCTTAGAATCACAATGTATTCTTTTCAATGGTTAATATATTATTGTTATACAAATTTTCTCATGTAATTATTAAATGACCATTGATATCAATTTTTTCATAGTGAGAGTATGAGATCATCGTTTATTATTTTACCCCCCATGAGATGAGGGAACATTTTTAGGATGATGTGTTTAAGAAGGGTGTTATTTATCATTTAATGAGTGGTAGATGAAATAAATATTTTTTGAAATGATTTGTATATATTGATGGTTCTATAAATATAAAAACTATACTGTTTGGGTATAGATAAAATATTATATCAATCTATTAAGATGTAATATTTATATATAAAAAGTATGGGTTTTTATAGTTGGTATTATATAATAATTTAGTTTCCTTTCAAAATTAAGATGAGAATGAAATATTGATAACCTATAAGATATTACTATTTATTTGATAATTTTATAAGTTATGGTAAAAAAATTAATGTGTTTTCCAAGAAAAATATCCATGTATGGATACTATAGGTAAATTGGTTTTGAAATAGATGCATCTTGGGGTAATAACCCTAAAAATGGTTGACCTAGTATATCTTAAGCATAATAATGGTGAAAGGATTGAAATCCCATACTATGCACCCAGTTTGATACTCCAAGGAGTTATTCTAGGGATAATTAATATTTTCTTCATAAACCATCATAAACTATTTGAGTCGATGATGATAATGGATGATCCATGTTTGAAAAAAGCATAATAGAATGAAAAATATGTTTTATCATTTATACTTACTAAAAATTAATTTTCATGAATATATAAGTCATCACATTTAATATCATTTCTCATAGTTTATGTTTTAGTTTTATTTCATGGATACAACTAGTAGGATTTAAGTGAACACCGAATGTGATAGATAATGGAGTGATTTTAATTTCAAAAAACAAATGAAACAAGAGATTGAATGTGACTCCCTATGATTATGAATAATATGAAATGACATTATATGAATATGTTTTTCAAATGGGGTGAGTTTCTAGAAACTCCTAATAAGTGAATAATGGAGATTTATAAATACCATAGAGGAAAGAATATTTATCCTCCTATATGATGACAATATGAGAAAAAAGACCCTAAGGGAATGTCACAAAAGAATGGAAATATGTTTTCTATTGGGATATAAATAGAATTAATAAAGTAATTACCAATTAAAATGATTATTTTGATAGAGGGAAATGAATTTCATCCTATGATACCATTAATTTTTAAACTTCTTATTTGTGGACAATATGACCATTTTTTGAGGCAATAATGAAATTAAAGAGTTAAATCCTAGTCTAGTGAAGTGAATTGGTTATTTCAATCATTGAAGTGGAATGATTGATGTATTAATATAAATTTTTTTTATAATTATAATGTTGAAATTATATATCAATATTATCCTTAATATTACAATCATGATACATCTAATAATTTCCAAAAAAATAGATTTTTATTTTTAATATTAAAGCTTATGTTCAAAAGAACCTGTAACAAATAATAGTAATTCAGATATTATTTAATAATCTTTAGTAGGGATAATTAGGTGATAATAATTAATGAATTAATTAGGATAGTACTGGTTACCATAAAATTGGTCATTGATTTGATGAAAATATATTTTGGCCATATTTTATGATGTTTAATACAATTTTAGATGTATGGAAATAGAATACATTTCTATTTGATAAATAAGTATTGTATTAATTTTTGGAAGCATATAAGATTTCTTATGAGGTAAAATAAGATATATAGATACCATCACAGGTTTATAATTTTACGTTTTATTGAAAGATTTAAAAAATAGAAACACCATTATATGTTTTAAGTGATCAAATTATGAAATGATTTGATACTTTTATCATCACTAATTGGGAAGTAACCATATGGGACGCTTTTCCATATCAAATGGAAATGACTCCTTCCTAAAAGGGGCTCTCTTCAACATGATTTCTTTATAGCGAGGGGGTTCTCTTGTGTGGATGGTTCAAAAAGGCCACACATGGGAATTTCCTTTTTTTTATAAATGAAATAAAACTCTATTGAGGTATAAATAACCCTTTAGGTTAGTATATGATTTGATGATAAGTTAATTATGGTCTACCTGATAGATATATATAGGTAATATTAATGTTTAAAAAGTTATTCACTGATAAGAAAATATTTTCTTATATGTTTATTATCATTCTTTGAATTATCTATTCGGTTAGTTTCCAAATTTTTTTCATGATATTTTTATGAATTTCCCTACGTTATAAGATTTATCATTGTTATTAATGATATTTAAAGCGATATTTAATTGTATTAACATATATATGATCCTTTGGTTTAACAAGTGATTTAACCTAAAATATTAGTTATGAATAAATTAAAAAAAATTGGTTATATAATATAAAATTTAGGAGATCACATTTGATACTAACACAATCATTAATTTCAAATAATTTAAGTTAATTTGGATGTGGTGTTATTATTGAAATTATCTACATGGATCCTTTTTTGTTATTATATGTTTTTTTAAAATAGAATGTTTATTGAAATTGAATATTGGAATACGTTATTCAACCCAATCAATTTGGTTGATATTTAATGAAAATAGATACATGTTAATATCCATTTGTGTTTTTTGAAGTTGTTTTAATTCTTTGGGAACGAAAATTTTATCTTTAATACACATTATATGGATTAAAATATATTATTTTGGTGTAAGTATATTAATGGAAAATATTATCCTTGTTGAGTTAGTATATTTGCTCTTATTTTTTGCGTAGATAGTAATGAAATTTCAAATCTTTATGAAAAATATATTCAATCAAAAATGTATTCCAATTAAATTAATTTTTGATGAATCAATCCACTTTTCTACAACATAACTATTTATGGTTTTTTGTGGATTTACTTTTTCATGATAATTCATTTTTTTGTTATCAATTTTCTCTACCAATCTATATCAATATTGGAAAATTACTTTTCCTTTTATGTTTATATTTTCACATACCATGAATGGTATTCTATTTGTAGTCTTAATTATGTGTCATTATAGATGACCTATGAATTCTCATTTTTCTCCTTTTTTAAGAGGATGTTATAAACACTTTTTATGGTGTGGGTTCTCAATAAATTAGTTTTCAAATATCAGATCTCTAATTATCTAGAACAAGTTCAAACATCAATGATACAACTTATTAAATTTAGATACTATAAAAATATATGGTTTTAAAAGAAGAACACTATGTCTAATAGCATATAATACATGACAGAAAGCACTTCCATATAACATGGAATATTATTATTTAAATATTATTATTATAAACTATAATTTGAATTATATAGTAAGAATATGAATAAATTGGTTTTAAAAAATATATTAATCTCATACTCAATAAAATGTATATATTGTTAAATGTGAAATAATTATTGAATTTTTAGTAATGTCATTTTAGGATTGTTTTACCATAAAAAATTATAGTTTTTTTGGGGGAAATATTATATGTATTTTTTAAACTCATTTAAAATGTGTTAGAAAAAATTCTGTTTATTATTAAAATCATAAATACAAAATTAAATTATGGTAAAATATTTGGATTTTTTTGAAATAGTTTATTTTTCAGTGAAAACTAATGAAACATATTTTCCAAATAATAACATTATTTTAATAATATTATGATTAAAAAATCCCAATATTTTACGGATTTGATAATAATTGGTATATGATTCATTTTATTTAAAAAAAATGTTATTAATTCCATATAAATTGGTAATATTAATGAATTTTATATATGTTCGTTTGTAGGATTTAAAATACATTTTCTCTAAAAACTACATTTCATTAGATTTTAATAATTAATATTAAAATAGATTTCATCCACTTCAATGAATTTAATAACTAAAAAAGGATCCCATATTTTGAATCTGGATAATAAAATATTGAAAATATATCGCCTTATTGTCATTATAAATATTAACCTTGTTAAAAGTTTTTCCTTATAGAAAGGGTAATTTAGATTTAAATAGTGTTAAAACCATAAGAAATTGTCTAAAATCAACCCATAAAATACCTTTATCCGTTTAGATTGGTGGAGTTTTGGTATTTCCATCTACGACTCAAATTTAAGGTGAAATAATTTCATATTTAATTGATTATATCCTTTATAATAATTGACTAAAATAACAAATAGAAAATTTCACTATCTTGACATTGTATCTCTATATGTTTTTTCATTAGGATAAAATAATGATAAATTCCATTATAAATGTTTATTTGAAAGATATATTATCTTTTTATCAGTTAAATTTATTAATAATTTGTAGTTATTTAATAATTATCTTAAATTCTTATATAACATCAACTCTGTATATATAAAATTAATTTACAAATATAATTTATGATTAATAAGAAAATTAAAAGCTAATCAATTTTTATGAGTTATTGTGTTACATGATTTTTATATATTAATATAACATATTACAAATGTTTAAAAAATTATTATTCAAATTCCATTATTTTTGGGTTTTTTTAATTCAAAATATATGAAGAGTTATTATAACGATATTAATTTTATTTTATGTTAAAAATATATTATTAAATTATATAAAATACATACTATACAAGATAATGGAAAATTCAGATAAAATATGGTATTAAATGTAATTATTTTTTAATTTATGACCCAATTGATACCTTATATATATGTATAACCATTTAATATTAAAAAATGCATGAAAATGGTTAAGATTAAATTTTTTTCCAAGGGTGTAAACCATATGATAATGTTTAAATTTAAATCAAAACATGTATACATTTAATTTAAGGAAAAAAATTCAACCTTATCATATTTTTCCTCGAATATTTATAAATTTGAAATAATTTGGTTTTAAATTAACACAATTATATTTTAATCTTATATATAATTCCACATGTCTGCATTCTCCCATTATAAAAGGACACACATCATATATTTTCTTTAAAAAAACTGAGTAATATATCATGAACAAAAAACCAAATTTTCTTCTAAAATTCCATATCCAAAATTTATATTTGATTGAAATTCATTAAATACACATCCATGTGGCCTTAAGAAGGTATCTAAAGGAGGCTTACAGAATTAGAGTTTATCATCGTACGCAAACTATTTCAAATAAATCCTTCTTATAACTACTTAAAATATATTCTATTAATTATAAAATAAATTATATTTTACACACTACAGTAAAATGTTATTATTATTATGTAAAAACCAATATCCCGCATCTATTCCATCAAATGGAAAGTGAAAGTATCACTAGTTCATATGGTGGACTACAACCTCCATAGAGGGGAAAAATTAATTTTTTATCACAATATTTCATTGATGGTAATTATTATTTATTTTAGATTTATTATAAACAATTATGAAATAATTATTATTATAGAATAATAATATAATGTCAACATTATTACCTTCCCATCCATTGTAAAATGATAACATCACTCATATTATGTGGGGAATACAACCTCCACAAAGTGATGTGATTCTTTTTTCACTTCAATTTTTTATTAATTTAAATAATGATAGATTTAACAGACATATAATAAATAAATAATTTTTAAGTAATGATGGAAATATAGAATGATGAGGATTGAGTTGGATGTGTTATACAATTATAGGGGGGAATCATTTTAAGTGCCAGGTTATAACTTCTTCAAAACTTTAATTTGACTTTTACATATTCCATTATTATGTGATAAATCTCTATTTTTTGTTTCAATATATTATTTTTTTCTTTCACTAATCATTTTTTATCATACACATATACACAATTCAATAATATTTATATTGTCTGCCTTTCAAAATAAATGGCTAGTCCCTGGTATGATCTAGATTCCTTTAAAAGCATACATTACAATAGTTTCAACATAGTGATACAATTAGGCACGGTATATCCATGGAACCATATTTAGTTATTCCTACATTATACATCATCCTACATATTCATTATAATTACAATAATATACTTTGAAATAAATATTAATTTCAAAAAAATATAATACATATTGAGACTCTAGACATGTTGTTAATGTGTTTCATGCCTTCTTATACTTCTAAATTCACATTTCCATAATCATCAATGGATTATTTTATCATATATTTTATAAAAATATATATGAACACACTTTATTCATAACAAAATGTTTTTATTTTCGTTTGTACCTCTAAAGAGTAATTCATCCGATTCACTATATAATATCTTTTTTTTGCACAGAAATTAATCTTCTCTAAATTTTTTTCAACTCGGATTGATCACTGAATGAAATTCGATCTCTATTCGCTATCATCGAAAAATATAAATTAACAATAAATATTTATTTAAGATCACTATAATCCTTTATTTTTTGGAGTTATAATGTATATAATAGAGACCATCTTCATTATGTTGATTAATCATCAATAAATACGCATCACAATCAAATCTCTATAAAATTTTATTCAATTCTGATGTGTATGTATAAATTCTTCATTATAGCCATATAATTCCACTATTATGAAATTAAATTTTAATTTCAATTTCAATCCACAAAAAAAATTTATTAGACTCATCCTTTATATCATCATATCAATAGATCTGGGTCAACTAATTTCAATTGGTATTTAATTTGGATTGTTATAGCCTCAAATGTCATCAAATGGCGATAATTCCACATTATGGTCAAACATTCTTTGAAAACCCCCATCCATGGAATAATAATAGGTATTATGGTATAAGTTTTTTGTCCATGTTATTTTTCACGCGACTAATATACATGGATATAGTGTAGTCAATGTGTTTTAGCGTACATGACCCAATATTTCAAGAACCACCAAAATCCATCCAATTACCAATGTGATATACCCCAGTCACTTTGTTGAATTCATTCATAATTTCACATTACTACATCACGGGTCTGATGCTGTTTCTTGAAGGACCAAATATTTCCTAGACTACAAAAATCCATCACCATTTTCATGTGGCGTAGTTTCACAATTATGGAATAGAGGTCCCAAATTTCATAGTTCCACTAAAAATCAACACATCCACCAATATGTCATGGTCCTTCCATACCTGTTGGAGAATTTAGTTAGAGTCTCTATTAGTATGTGGACATGCAGTCCATGAAATAATCCTCTATTTAAAACCAAAAACCATTAGATTTTAAAAACATAGTGTAACTTCTTTAGGAATGGATTTTTGTGTTGTGTAAGGATTTATGGAATGGTTCAATCGTTTATCACATTTTCATTCATTTACTGAACTAAGGAAATTCTACTCATATTCATAAATATATCCTTTATAATGAAATAATATATATATATAATCACTTAATAACATTTCATATGGAATCATCTAATTTTTAAATTAGAATATTCATCCAAATAATTTTCTATTCAATAAAAAATGATGGATAAAATTCATATATACACATCATGCACATAGTAATATCATATATGTCAAGATATGAATATTCATATCACACTATTGTTCAATATATAAATTATCTCCTTGGAATGAACATCAATCCAACCTCAAGACAAATCATTTAATATATATCATCATACTCTTGAAACACTAAGGTACATAGAGATATTTATGTGGGAATTACTCACATGTATGGTTGATTGAATTATACCCAATTCAAAAATAATGATCATCACAACCAGGTAACTTATTTTTTATTAATATAATTTAATTCTATAGATGATGAGATATTACAAGAAATAATTTAAATATTCTTCTAAATGATTTAGTTTTCTTT
Source organism: Viscum album (assembly GCA_963277665.1). Classification (NCBI taxonomy): domain Eukaryota; kingdom Viridiplantae; phylum Streptophyta; class Magnoliopsida; order Santalales; family Viscaceae; genus Viscum; species Viscum album. The sequence continues at coordinate 653,887,211 of OY728119.1, forward strand.
ATCAACAAATTGGAATCAATTCAAATCTCTTATTCAATGAAAATATCATTTAAAATAAACTAATATCATAAAAATTTGACTAAAAAACTCCCACATTATATATGATATCAATACCAATTTAAAATTTTATTTCAAGGTGTGTCATTTACTTATAGTACAACTTTTCATTTATATTCCCTAATATATGTCAATAATTTTTTAACATTATCTAGACCATTATTGATAAGATATAATATGTATTTGAGAATGGGTATTAAATATTACTTATCAATGTTCCTTTAACAATTCCACTCTATGTCCTATAATCCATATGTGGTGTATAATATAATAGTGATTGATTTAGAAAAAAAATCCAATAATAAATAAAACACGATACAAATAAAAAATGAAACCATATACAATCAATATTCAAGAGTTGTCCGAAGAGTTTAGGCCCAAATAATTGATGACACCCATTGAGATGTAAATTTTGAAAAAAAAAATCAAAATAATTTTATCAACATGATTTTTTTGTACTCACATGAACACATAGGTTAAAAGATTTTAATTAAAAATAACATGATACATTGTATTTACAACTTTTTTAAATCCTAAATTTAGTTCATTGATTAAATTAACCCCACCCTACATACATAGTTTAGAATATGAAATTGATTATGAAGGATTATATATTATAATAACATTCCTTTTCTATGAATCCAACTTCACTCATTTTCTAGATAAATACATATTTATAGGAAATGATATTTTATAGAATCTTATTTATAATTATTCAATTATATCCCCTAAAGGGAAACAACCAAAAATATCTATATAATGATTATTCTCTTCATTGATTATTTATATGCTGTTCTAATATGAGAATATTCCAAAATGAAATTAATTTATGTGGTTTTCTATTGTTAAAAACATCATCATGTTCAACTTTGATGATCTTCATTAGTGAATATAGTATGGAAGAGATAGAAAATGCTATGTTGGAGTCCTTATCTTCTTGTTTCTAGTATTGGTATCTCATACTCCAATTTATCTTCTCCCCCCATGAGACCTTACGTCATCTTCAATTACCTATATTGTAAGTAAAAAACAAAATACACAATTCTTAAGGGAAAAGGTTGATTTCATTTCTCCACAATTATAATTGAAATATTGATAGAAGGTTTAATCCAAGCTTATCAATTTTCTCCAAAATTCCTGATTCCACATCTACTTTTATAATATGATATAGTCTTTGGAAGAATATATCACTACAAATATTCCATTTAATTATTTAAGGTGCATCTTCTATTTTTAGAAATAAAATCATATGTATCTTATAATGAATTATTTGTTCTCTTTAAGACTACATCTTGTGCTAGAAATGTGGTTAAATATCCTTTAGAAATGTGACTAGATTTATTGAATCTGATAATCATAAATTATATAACACCAATGATTTCAAATACTTCTTCCACATTTATTGGTCTCTCGAAATCTAATGGCCAAGACACTAGAAGGAAATTGGGTACATTAGTTGAATTCATTGATATTCTACATCAAATCTCATGGTTGTTATTAAAAATAATATTTTTGGATGTTATAGTCCATTCAGTCCTCTGGAACTTTTTTAGCATATGTCTTACATTCAATGAATTGTACAGGGATCCTCCACCTATCTTGTTAGTCTTCATGGAAGAATTAAATATTATTGAATTTGTAAAATTTAGTACTAAGTTCGGTAAATATTTATTATTTTGTAATGTCTACCTATTTTAATTTAATTAATGTTGATATAATGATGCATCACTATTATAAACACAATACCTACAACTACAGTAGATATCACTCAGATCCTAAAACCTATTAGAGACAGATTTGTTCATAGTAATTTTTTAATGTTTCATTTATTAATATTTCTACAACTTGAAATATGAATTTTTTTTTCCTTAAATTATTAATGGGTTGACACAAAAATTCATTTCACAAATCCGAAAATTGATCTCACCACCACATATTCCCCATATACATTGATCATATCTTTTCAACTTCATGATGTCTATAAATTCAAAGTCTATTACAATGATATTTTTTACAATTTTTAAACAATAAATTGGTTGATAATGGGTTATCAACAAACATAATCTATATTCCATTTTCAATTGATGTAATTTTTTTCTTATCATCAATTATCCTACATTATACTAGTATAAGTAATTGATTTTCCATGCACATTTCTAGATATTCTGTTCAAAAAATTCATAAAATAATGATATGGATGGTTCCTTATTCTTAAAAATGGATTTAGAAAAAGAATTAAAATATATCATGACCTTATTTTCACAATATTGATATATTTTTATACTAGATAACTCTATATATTTTTTTGTGACAAAATCTCCTCACATATTTGATTGTTAAGACTTGATATGTGTCATTTCCAAATTCGGAAATTTGATTTACAATTCTAAAAACATTATATTATTATTATTATTCTACTATTAAATAAATTTCATTATTTATTTATATTTCTTATTTAATTTACCAACATCTTCATTACGCATACTAATTTTTTTTGAATAATTTTATATCTCTCTCTAATTCTCTTGGATTTAATATCCAATGATTTATTCTGGATAACAATGTTTTTCTTCATATTTTATTTCTATTCATGTATATTTTTCAAAAAGAAATTATTTTTCTCATAATTATCTTATAATGTGTTGATACACTCTTATTTATATTTAAATCATATTCCAATTATCTCAATATTTTCACCGACTTTAAAAGAGGAATATTTTAAAATTTTACATCAAGTAAGGGCTCTTTCTATTAAAAATTATTCAATCTTATAAATCTAACCTATATGATGAGAGATATATTTCTATCAACATTCTAAAATTACATAAATTAAAGAATGTATATATAATTTTTTAAGGCCTAAATTATATCATTTAAGGAATCAATATATAAATCTATTAACATATGATTACGCACTTGAATATTCATCTTGAGGACAATATATAAAAGAATATTTACATGAATTAATATAACATGAATCCCATAGTCCATATTAGTTAGAAATATTTTCTATATCATTTATCAAATATTTATTCAAAATTAAGTTTTCTTATTAGAAATATTGATGTTTTTTTCTCACAGTATTTGAAGTTTCTTCCTCCTTTGATTAGAGGGAAATATTCCTCTTTTTCTTCTATTGATTCTATTAATTTTTCAATAATGTCATAATAAATTTTAAAATATGATCTAAAATTGAAATATAATCTCTAAAAATAATATTCATTATAATTTTAGGAAATAATATATAAAATTATCAATGAGAATAATTTCATATTGAGTAAAAAGTTATAGGTGTACTTTAATGCTCTGAACCCAATTTATAATCAAATTTTCGTCTACCTATACATATGATATAACATGGTGAGGATTATTTTGGATATGTAATACTCTGATATGGGGTTGAATTACTGTATTTATTCACTTATAAAATTTTCAATCCCTTCATGTAAATTTTAACAGATTCATTTTTTGTTAATGATTCTATTGTTCTCTATTTCTCTCTATTTTTTTGATCATTTATGAATAATGGAAGAGAACACACATAGAAACCTAAAATACACACAAATTGATACAATTTTTATATTATAAAACAAAAGGATAGTCATCAGTATTGTCAGGATTATAAAAAGGTCATATAATACACTAGTATCAAACAACATATAATGTTTTCTATGGGTAGTCCTTATATCAAATTGTAGGGAATTCCACACTCTACAACATCTTAGAAATTCTCTATACATCCATATTTATAGTTGACATCAATGTTGATATATTTAAATAAAACTAATAACGATTCAAACTATTGAAATCGTATTGATGTGATACTTCCATTATTCATCTTCTACAATCAATTATACATAATAATTGAGGGATTTCATCTCTCTCAGTGTATAGAAATTTAAATGGATAACCTAATTTCATATAAAAAAATTCACCAAATATCATTCATAGATAAATGAGATATTAATTTTATTTACAATATAATGTCTTTTAACACAACACCTATTCACTGCCTTCTTTCTTCCTTATATTTAGTACATCACTATGTTTCACTTGACCACTCTTAAATGTCTTTAACACATATATGTTCTATAGAAATACAATTTTTATATATTTTTTATTTTTTATTTTCTTAAATATGAAATTTCAAAAATATTTATATTATTTTGTGTATTTAGGTTTCTTGAATTGATGTAATGAATATTCGTCCATCTATATTCATGTCTCCAATTCTTCTAATTATATGGTGTTTTTTAAATCATCCCTCCAATTCCCCTAGCTTTATTTTTAATTTTAAATTCAAATTCACCACCCAAACATCTTATTTATACTAATTTTTGGATCTTTTTTCCCATATATCGTGATAATCCAATTAGAATTTGAAGTTAATTAAGACAAAAATTACCACCAAAGTCATTAAATGGTGATTACTCAATATTCTATAGGAATCTTCCCAGATAAAAAACCACTTCCATATCATAGTCATAGGATTATGTTGTAGCCTTTTGGTTTCTAGAATTTTTCTCCCAAATACATCTCATGGATATGTTATAGTCAATGTGATGTACCATGGAGGTCCCTATATTTCCAAAACCATCAAAATATAGCATATTTACACTATAGTGTGGTTGGGTCTCTATAGAGGATCCATTAATGTATTCAGATGATTAATAAATTGCCTTTATTCTACTAATTGGTGATCGTGATATTTCAAAATCCATCATAATCAATAATAAATTCCACACAACGTAGTTTCCCCACAATGATGTGGTGGTAAAACATTTATACATTCACTATAAATCAACCCATCCTCACATGTGGAATGTGTCTTATCTATGGAATGGATTACTATATGAACATTGTCTGTGTAATAGACACATACTCAATGTAGTATTGCTTGTTTTATAACAAACACCATGCATTTTTATGACACAGTCATAATCATTTAGATAATTCTCCGCAACATTTTCATAAACTCTATGGATTGGTTCTCGGGTATATGGCATGGTCCTTCATCTCTATAACTATTAAAAATTTCATCTTCTCATTAGATACTTATTTTCTCATGAAATTAAGTCATTATATATATAATCACAAAAGAAATTTTCATATGGAATCATTTGATTTGAATAAAAAAAATTTCATCCAAAGGATTTTCTATTCCATAACCATGAATGGATCACCTTCATACATCTTCATTATATAGAAAGTAATATGATCCTCATGGAACTCCAAATCATCAAATCACATTTTCCTCCAATATATAATGTACTAAAAAGGCATGAACATCAAAAGATCATTGAACAAAAATCATCCAATATATATCATCCAATGCATGAAACACTAAAAGAAAATGAGATACTAACATGGGGACACTTCTTCATTATGTTTTAATGCATTATACCCAAATAATCATGATCATGGTCTATACATCAATTTAATTTCATCAATATTAATAGGGTAAAATTCTCAAATGTATCAATTAATCCATGTTATATGTGAACTCTTCTCCATAATATACGGATCGTCTCCATCAACATATAGGAATAAATGAATACCAAATATTAATTAAAAACATCATTTAAAATAAATACCAATCATACATAGTATTATCAATGGTTAATTATTATTTACCTTCATTTAATTCAATTATTCTAAAAACGATATCAATGTTCATGCACACATTAGGCCAAATATCTCTATGATCTGTATAATTAATTTTATGTATATTTTTATTATAGATGAATATATATATAACATACATCAATTTAAACATTATATAGATGATTGAACTATTTTCAATGTAAATGTCATGGAACTACCAAACCAAAATTCTCATGAAAAATGAAGCATTTAACACCATGAAACAATGATTTTAAAAATAAATTTTTAATAAATGGTTTTCAATATTATAAGTTCAACATAAATTATATTATATGTATGTAAATTATTCTTGAAATTATTAATTATTTTTTTTTATAATTATATACAATTTTATAGCGACTTTAATGATATTCAAACTTGTTGTTATGGTTTATTGTTTCAAATTCATTTCTTTGAGATATATTTTATGTTATGTACTCATCATTTTCTATGAGGTGTAATCAGTACCATTTTATAATTTAATCATGACTTTTTATATAATATTGTGTAATTTTTTTTATTTTATTATTCCTTGGGGTAAACAATTGAAAAGTTACTGAATTAGTAAGGGCCTTATGCTACAATCTAATCGATTAGTAGAATAATTTATGATTAGGTCTATGATGATGAATCATTAGAATCTATCTCCCTAATAAGCACAATAATTTTCATATTCTATAGTTATTTACTAAGAATACATGCCTTCATTTCATTTTCCTTAATTTATAAAAACAAGATAAAAAATAACAATTTATTTATAAAAGAAAATATTATTTCTATCATCGTTTGAAAATCCTCTATCTTCCATTATTACTTTTTCAAAACATGTTTTCAATAATTTTTTACTATTATAATATATTTTATTAAACCCATTCTTCCCTTGTTATGAATTTTACAAAATAGTCTAAAATGAATATCAATATCATTCTTAATTGATTTACTTCAAAACAATTTCTAAAAATGTGAATGAAATCCTTTTTTAAAATTTTGTGACATGAAATACATTTCCATTCGTCATGACCACACAATTAATTGGTGATTTCTTTAAACTTTCCTAGAGTTATTTTCAAATAAAATATTTTCCATAATATTTGGGAATTTCTTTACATAAATATGTTACTAAAATGGTAAAATTTTTATTTCTTCTAATAAGTATACCATTGATATTTTAGAGGAATGTTTCTTCAATGTTTTCATAGTTTAATAACACATATTCCTTTATAAGGATCCTATTCAATGATAACGTCTTTATTCATTCCATGTATGGTTTACATTTAAGATGTTGTAATATAAATGAAATCCATTTTCTTTTCAATGGGTTAAGTTATGATTAATGTTTTTTTTTGATCTTGTGATATATATATGAATGGAATTATGATTATCTAATAGAAAGTATTAGAATAACATATCTCTCCAATGAATTGGGTAAAGATTAATATTTTATAATCTTAAAGGGGACATGGGAGGTTATCTATAGTGTGAATATGGGTACATGTAAGGTTATCTCTAATGTCACGTATTTGGGTGCCACCCAAAACTAATCTAAACTCGGTTGGTCACATAACTTCAAGCATATTTCCCGAAACTCTAGAGGATTTTGACTAGCAGCGTGAGATAATGTGCGACATTCAGGAAACTATTCCCTCATTGGTAGAGTGTACACAAGGGAATCGAAATATAAAATAGAAACTGAAGTAGTAATACCAAAAAAGTAAATTATAGAATATTTAATGTAAATCTAACACATTAATATATATATATAGATATATAATTCATGTCATATGTATCTAAGAAAATATTCAAAGTTGTCCCAAATCTATAAATAAATATAGAAACTAATATACAAAGAAACAACAAAACTTCAGTAGATTCAGAATCCTCAGCTTGGTCACATGCTCTCCAACTCTAATAGTAATCAAGTACCTGATGGTGAAGGGTTCTTTACCTTATCTATAGCTACAACGTATTTATTATTTTTGGGTACAAAACACGACCCAAATAGGGTGTGAGATGAATCACAAAAGAAAACCACTAAAATATCGATGCCTAACTCTATGTGAATATATATAACGTGAAATGTGAAAAAATGAACCAATAAACTATGAATTACTCAAAAATAAAACCATCCTACTTGTTTCAATTACATTCATTAAATTTATTTCATCCTTTGAATCATGAAATCTCTGGATCTAACCTAATCTCTACACCCACCTATGTAACAATAATAACATACATGTCTTAGAAGACCATATAAATAAATCATGTAAGACTAAGTCCAACCTTGTGATTTGTCTTGTAAGGATCATCAGAGTCATTCAATTATTCAATATCGACCCTTAGATAATGTTCTCAAAGTCTATCCCCCTGGTCTACCATAACCACAATTATTTTATTAAAGACCCTCTGGGAATCCCTCACGGCCTAACCCATTCTTTTTGATCTTAGCACTAATCAATTACAAACCGTCACCTAGGAAGCTCTTAAAATCAATACCCCATGGTCAAAATAGCACAAATAAATTATAAACAGCCACCAATAATATCTCACAGTCTACACCCCCATGTCAATGAACACCTTTAGCTCTAACATTCCATTACCTTGGGGTAAATATAATATTAAAACATACAAAAATTACCGTACCATAGGAAGCTCTCATTGTTAAATTCCCCTTGTTCAATATTTAACAAAGTATATCAAATAAATCTCATATAAATAATAACTCCATCCATATAAAATAAGGCACATAAAACAGGGCAATATAAACAGTCATCCTATACCAAATGACTAGAAAATAGTCAAACAAGGGAAACAAACCCATGGTGTCCCAATATCAAGGTCTATAACCTCATGCACAAGAAACTACCATTTATCAATTGTGTAAACCACAGTAGGTGATAAACATTGGTAAATTCTATATCAACAAATACCCTGAACATGGGTATAAAACACTTTCGGCAGATATAATCCAAAACACAATAACAAAAGGCACAAACCACCTACCTCAATGTTGCACGATCAATATTCTTGAGCATCTGTCCATGAATTGGCTTCGAATGGTGTAGATCAACAAAAAGGTGAAAAATTTGCAACCATGAATAACTCAAGAGACAGGAGGAATTATGAATAAAAGATCACGGGGTATTGAGAAATCACTGGTAGGATTCCAATGCAACAGACGACATCCTAATCGGATCTGATATAGAGAATCGAGACGAGTTTTGTGTTCATCGACCATTACATTTCTCTCATGTATGAAACAAGGGGAGAATAAGACACTTACAAACCTAATACGTGGCCCTTCTCTATTATATCAAATAAAAAGAAAATTACATGGTGTGTTCATTAACAGTACATTCCATGTATTATCCTCAACAAACCCCCGATATAAGTGGGTTAGCCAGGTCATGACACGGCCATGTACTGAGTCATTACACAACAAGTAAATAGTTGTACATGGCAATAGAGTACACAACATGTACTCAGTCCTTATATAGAATGTACACAACTGTATAAGATAACTCGATACATGACATGTACTCTGAAGTACGTTGTGTGTATTTAGAAAAACCTCATTTCTTCTATTTCTTGAAAAAACAACCCAAAATAGAGATCCTTACCTGAAATGATGATTCGAGATCTTACAAACATCCCCACTTAAAACAACTCATTCCAAAACATCCCTTCCATGTGTGGTGAAAAAGAATAGGCAGACAACTCTGACCACTATAATCGTACGTCAACCTATCTATCCTATGTCTTGTCCTATACTCACCCATGCTGCAATTGCACACGTACCATATGAATAGACTGACCATGGAGAACATTCATGTTATGATCAACGATCCAAATAGTTATCTCTTTGAAGGATTCATCCCCCTCCCACTCAACCACCTCATGTTGAAAATCATGAGACGATTTTGAAAAGTAACATTGTAGAATTGAAACATGAAAAACGTTATGCACAGCCTGATACCTATGAGGTAATTGCATTCGATATGCAACCATCCTAACTCTCTCCAACATCTCAAATGGCCCGACGTGTCATGATGAAAGCTTCCCATGTCTCCAAATCCTCCTATGTCACAACCTCGGTGTGACACGTATGAAAAAATGATCTCCGACCTCAAACACTAGAGGTCATCTCTGTCCATAAACATAAATTATGGAGATAATGTACAGTATCCATCCACTTTCGAATCAACTATATCTGATCAGTGGTCTCTTAGACAAGACGAGGTCCCAATATTACTACCTCTCGTACCTCCAGCCTACATGGGGATGATTTTGATGTCCTACCGTACAAATCCTTATATGGTTCCATCTAAATCATTGAAAAAAAGCTATTGGTGTAGGAAAAATCAACCAGGGTAATGTGTATCCCCCTAAGATCCCCTGAAAACTATGACGCATGCTCAAATCATGTCCTCAAAATTCTGAATCATACACTTATTCAATAAATATGTCTAGGGATGGTATGTTGTAATTAGATATACCCATGTAACCATATCCCTATGTAGTCCCTACCAGACATGAGAAGTAAAGCAGATGTCCCTGTCTAAAATAATATAGTGCAGAACCCAATGAAAACATACAATCTCTCGGATGTACAACTTTTCAAGATGATCAACACTAAAGGTTTCATTAATTAGATGGAAATGTGAATACTTCATGATTCGTTCAACAACAACCCATAAAAAAATCATTTCCTTGAGGAGACCCTAGTAAACCTGTCACTAAATACATCATGAAATCATTCCACATCCACTAATGAATCGGTAACTACTAAAAATCCATTTCAGTCACTAATGATCCACCTTCACCTGAAGATAGGTGGAATGTATCATAACGAAACCAAATACATCACTCTTCATCAGTGGTAAGCAATACAAACTATGTAGATCTCGATACATCATAGCGACACTAGGATGAACTAACCATACTGAGGCTTAAAAATCGTGTCACAGCTCCCCGAGCATGTCGGATGACACCCACACATGCCCATGAAAAATGAAAAACCTCATCCTCACCTATGGTCCACCCAGGAGAAAAGTACTCACCTAACACACTCTCTAATATGACTAGGAATTTAGAATCTAGTAGCTACCTTATTCGCACTCGATCCAGTAGAGTAGAGGTAAAAGTTATAGAATAGATAAACATCTTCCTCTATTTGGTGTGCACCTCTAAATGCATCTTAGAAAATAGATCCATAAGATGTCACTCACTGGTGGCCTCCTAAAATCCTTGTATTTTATTTCTCCATATCAATGCATTAGCCATTGCATTTCATTTCCTCGGTATGTAGGCATGCACAATGTCAAAATACTGAAGGTACTCAACCCACCTTGCCTCTCTCAAATTCAGATCATGTTGTACAAATATATACTTGAGGATTTTTCAGACAGTGTATATAACAAAAATATCTCCAAAAATATAATGTATACAACAACAGAAGGTTTTCACTATTGTAGCTAACTCGATATCATGTGTCAGGTAATTCCTCTCATGTGGCATCAACTACCGAGATCTATACACAACCACTCATTCCATCTACATATGCACTACTCTCAGAGCGTTGCCTTATTCATCACATTAATTGGTATAAATTTTTCCTAGATCTCATAAAATTAATATTGTTGCTGATATCAATCTCCAATTTAGGTCTTGAATGGCTTAATTGCAAGAATCTATCAACCAGTACGTCACATCCTTCTTAGTCATGTTTGTTAGTGGCACTGCTAAGCATGAAAAGTCCTAAAAAAGTTCTTGTATTAACTAGTCATCCATAGAAAACTCCACACCTCAGAGAATTTTATCATGTACTCCTAGGAAAATAGCACTCTCACATTCTCTAGGTCAACTGATACTCCTATCTCTATGATTAAATTACCCATGAAGTGAATCTAGTCCACCCAAAAAAGAAATTCTGAAAGATTATCATATAATTGATTCTATCTCAGTGTACTCATTACGATATCAATATGGATGGAATTTTTGTGTCGAGTGTGAGAGTATACAAAGATATGATCCAAGAATACTACCAAAAAGGAATAAATGTAAGGATATAACACTCTGTTCATCAGTGCCATAAAAAATATTTGTGCGTTTGTGAGACTGAACGAAATAACTAAATTCTCATTTAGACCATACCAACTGCAAAAGGCTATAAGAGGTATATATGATGGTAAAATGTGAAAATGATGATAAATAGATCTCAATTAAATCTTCAAGAACACACGATCTCCACAAAGTTGGCCAAAGAGATCATCAATATCTAGAAGGCGATGTCGGTTCTTGACCGTCAACTCATTCAGTTTTCATTAATCCACACAAAGTCTGAGGGTACCGTCAAAATGATTCTCAAAAAGAACAGGTGAAACCCAAACAAAAGTACTTGAACAGATGAATCCCATTTATCTCAACTCCTTTAACAACTTATTTACCTCTCGTAACTCTGGTGTAGCCATCCTATAAGGATGAATGGACACCAATGTCGCTCCTAACAGAATCTCAATAGAGAAATATACCACTCTCTCCGGAGGTAAACCTGAAAACTAATATGGAAAGACCCCTCTAAAACAATAAACCACTAGAGGAAATTCAATTTTTGATGTCCTTTATTCATTAAAATATAAACTAGAAATCAGGGTTATCATTCCTCTGAACCCATCATGCTCAGGTCCCACTCAACTTGAATGGAAATCCCATTCACCCTTGTGTAAACAAAACCCACCCTTTGGTGACGTGAATATCACACTATGGCATTAGCATTCAATAGGGGCCTGAAAGGAGACCATCCAATCCATTCCATGAATTAAATTTAATATCTTCATCTTTAAGGAATAGATTTAACTCAAGGAGTGACACCACACAACCCATTAGGGATCTCCTTGAACTAACGTACACTAGTAATCCTAATATCCAACAGAGTTTATAACATCATAACATCACCATAAGTGAAGATATAGAGCTCATGGATATCCAAAATAGCAACAAATATGAAACTATGGGAATCCCATGTATAAAAAAGTGTAGATGTTAAAACTGAGGCAAAAAGAATCATACCTCTAACTGTAGAGGGGTTGGGGTCCTTCTCCTCCTAGGTATATTCCATTGCAAATGTATGAACTATATTGTGGCCCTACGAACATACCTGAATACCCTGTGATGGTCCACCCTACCATCATTGAAAACCATTCTTCTAGATTCCATGGCCACAACCACCTCTTTGGCCTAAAAAAACCCAATTCCCTGACTGATGAGAAAATGGTGATCCTGATCATAAACATAGAGTCACAACAGATCGCCCTTCACTCACTACTAGTGACAACATCCTATAAAAATGTTGACCGTGGCCCCTCCTACCGAAATATTAGAATGCAACATGGTCCTTCGGTCAACGTGGTGTCGTATCCCCACTCTTACCCAAATAGTATCACCCAACATTGGATACCTAAAGATACACCCCTTAAAGATACTTGTGGCACCTCCTCTTATCGGTCGAAAGAGTGCCCAACCTGGATACTGAATCAACCTAGTTCACAAATCCTATCATTCTCAGATTGTGATTAGTAATTAGTTCCTCATTTACTATATTAGTCACCGATGTAATAATGAACTAATTTACCTTCAATCGAATGTCATACCTGAGACTGTCCTCAAACCGCCTAGCCAGTCATATCTCGTCACCTCCAAAAACAGTTGTGAATCACTGAAGCTCTGTAAAATTAGAAGAGTAATCCATCACATAAATAGAGAACTGATCCAAATGCATGTACTCCTAGGCTCGGTCGACCCTAAACGTCTCGGGGTAGAAGTAATCATTGAAGTCCCTCTAAAACTCTTCCAAAGCCATATCCCAATGATGTCCTACCTGTCAGATAACATCCCACTATCTCTTGGCGGAATCATATAGCGTATATGTCGCAAGCTTCATCCTCTTCATAGGTGGTGTCTCTAGATTATCAAAGATATAAACCATAGCCTCCAACTATGACATTGAAGTCTGTGGTCCTCCATCCCTATAAAAAGTTGTAGGATTCTAGTTATGGAACACCCTCAAAAATCACTACCACAGTCGGTGCAGGATATGGTGCTCCCTGAAATGTCTAAAAAACCTCATAAATCCTTCACATAATAGTAAATCAGCACCTGCATTCATTATAATAGTTATTGCCACGATGAGCATGATATGAGGATCTACTAGTAGTCCATGATCTACTATTTCTAGTGTCTAATCATCAACCTATACCTAGCGTACAATAGGAGGACGTCTTGGTGGCATGTCATTACAAGGTTAAGCACACACCTCAGTTCAATATTATCAAGGACAGCATCAAAAATGTGAAAGTGTGGAATAGGTATATAAATCATTCATGTTTATCAAAATAGAGTTACATGGTGCGGAGAATCACTAAAAACCATGTTATTTTAATCCTTAATATGGTCATTTACCACGACCAACTTGGTCATGTAACTTCCCATACACACGGCGTGTTCCTTATGAGACATGACATGTAATTTAATATCCCCTAATGCCTATATAATCTTACATGTATGGAACTAAATGGTTCTAACAATGTAACACTACATGGAATGTACACCCTAGGCATGACGTGTACTACTTATGTTCCAACCACTCATGTCCCTAGGCATGACGTGTACTACTTATGTTCCAACCACTCATGTCATTAGTCACATGGCTGGATACACAGTGTTTTATAGCATGATAAGTACTCCCAGTACATGACATGTTTTACCAAATGTTTATCTACCCCATGTCTCTTCCCACATTGTTAGTCACATGGGGAAAACTATACGAAGTATACATAAGTTACATGGTGTGTACTTAAGAAAAGTTATTTCTTCCAGAACATAAGAGCACATTGTGTGTGTTCATAACATTACTTGTCATTTTTTCTAGGTTCTTAGATAGTAAGCCTCTAAAACTTCTCTATAACCCCCAAAATCAAAAAACATTCCTAGGGCATGCTACTTTCAGGTCCATGAGATCCCATTATTCATGTGAATCAATGATTGGCATCGTGATTCATATCATAACATGACAGAATTCAATTAAAGATCAAACACGATCCACCAAATTTTGATCCAAGAGGCCCCATAACAGCTTAGGGACCAATTCATGACATTTATCGAAATGAAAATTTATATACACTCATAACCTATCATAATAGAAGGTATTTCTATCATTGATTCAATCACAACTGCCTCCATATCAAGCACACCATCTATCACGATAGCATGAAATCAGTAATGCGCCATAAATGTCCTGAAAAAAAATGCATTCAATGCGATATATGCCAAGTGACTATATGATGCATGAGATGAAATACACTAATCTCATTGGGTTTCTACAAAATAAAACAACAATTATAACAATAATTATAGCACAAAACAATTCCATCACCCAATGGTGGAATCAAATCAACTATAACAATCGTAAAACAAGAAAATTTGAAAATTTCTAGGTAACTAGGCTTTTCCCTATACACAGGTTAGGTACTCCTGATAAAAAATTATTACCAAATACCTATTCCTTCCCATCCAAGTATATATTCTCTAAATATTAATGAAAAAAATAAAATAAACTCTCTGATACCACTTTGTAACGTCCCATATCCAGGTGCCACCAAAAAGTTCCCCGAACGCAATTGGTCACATATCCTTAATTGAATTTATGAAAATGATAGATTCTACTGACTAGCAGTGAGGGATAATGTACAACATTGGGGAAACCATGCCCTCATTGGAAGAGTATTCATAGCAGAATATAAATATAATAAAATTAGAAACAGTAGTAACAATAAAGTAAACAATGGATGATTGAATGTAAATCCAACATAATCATATATATATATATATGATGCATGTAATATTTATCTCAAGAAAATAGACAAACAAGTCACAATGATGGAATGTAATTCCAAAATAGTGATACAAAGAAACAAGTAAAATTTGGTAGCATCACAAGCCTTAGCTTGGTATTATTCTTTCCATCTCCAATCGCAATCTTGTACCTGATGAAGACATGAACTTGCCCTTATATATACCTACAACCATATAATCTATTTTATCCCAAAACATGACCCAAACAAGGTTTTAGATGAATCATATTAGTCAATCACCAAAATATTTGTGCCTAACTATAAGTGAATATATATAGCAGAAATATAAAGAAATGAAGAAATAAACTTGGATGTACTCAAAATTAAATAGTCATACATGATTTAACTACATTAATTAATTTTATTTCATCATTTGAATCATTAAATAATGTTTTGTAGAATATTATCTACATCCCATTATTTAATATTAACTACATAGATGTCTCTGATGAAAATCTAAAAATATAAAGTCAGATCATGTCCAAGATTGTGATTTTTCTTGTTAGACTCGTCACAATAATTCAAATAATCAATAATGACCCTTAGGGAATTTTCTCACAGTCTAATCCCCTTGGTCTATCATAATCACAATTATTATAAAAAAGACCCTCTGGGAAGCTATCACAGTCTAACCCCTTTGGTCTAATCTTAGAACTAATCAATTACAAATAAAAATCATGGAAGCTCTCACGGTTAATAAACCTTGGTCAACAAACCATCAATAAATAATAAACGAACACGTAGATGGCTCTCATTATATAAACCCCCCGAGTCGATAACCACTTGTTACCTCTCAAAGTCAATACCTATGGGTCTAAATAACAATAAAACATACATAAATGACCCTACCTTGGGAAGCTCTCACAATCAAATTCCCCATGGTCAAACATTCATAATGTATATCAGAGTCATCTTATATAAATAGTAACTCCATACTAACAAAACAAAGCATGTAAAACACAACAAGACTAATAATCATCCATTAAAAAATGGCTAGAAAACATTAAAACAAGGGTAACAAATCCATGGTTTCCCAAAATCAAGGTATATAACCTATACATAAGTAAATACCCTTTATTAATTATGTAATCCATAGCAAGTAATAAGAAGGGTAAAATTCAACACAACGTAATACCCAAAACATGGATATATGACACTTTATTTATATATAATCCAAAACAACACAATAAAAGGTAGAAACCACCAAACTCAATGTGGAAAAATTGATATTCTAGAATATCGGTCCTTTAATCGGCCTAGAATGACATAGATCTAAAAATAGATGAAAAATTCCCAACCATGAATAACTCAAGTGAGAGGAAGAATCTGAAATAAGGGCTCTAGGGGTTATGAGAACTCACCGGTGGGATTCCAATGCACCCGATGATGTCTCAGTCAGAACTCAGATAATGAATTGGGATGTTTTGGAAGTTCATCAGCTATTCTGTCACTCTCCTGTATGAACCATAGGGAGTGGAAGAAACTTATGAACATAAGATGTTACCCCGCTCCAATTTATCAAATAAAAACAAAAAGTACACTGTGTGGTCATTAATAATACATATCATTTATTAGCCTCAACTAGACCCCAACTTAATCTAGTAATCCATGTCATTACAGGACCATGTACTCAGCAGTTACACTGATAGTACATGGCTTTACATAGCAACCGGGAACATAGTGTGTAATCAGATGTACCCGACATGTACTTAAAACCCCAATTTAATCATTTTTCCTAAACAACAACCCAAAATTCAGATTCATCCCTGAAATGAATATTCGTGTTCATAAATTGTCCCAAACCTAGAAGTGGGTACATAGGAGGTTATCCCAATCCTAAATGAGGGTCGAGAGGAGGTTATCCCAACACCAAAATATGTTACACTATAGGTTTCCAAAATATTGAAAGAATGTAAATGGGAATTTATCCAATGCATAATGTATCTACATTTGTGGATAGCCCAATCCTAACTATTTATGGAGGAATTAGTGGTTATCATTTACATGAGATACCTATTATTCGGTTTATGCGACATGTATGCCACTCTTTTATGAAATGAACTTATAGAAATTTTATTTTCTCATGCCTCATGTTCTTTGATCCTGTTATGATTCATTTCTCCTGAGCTAAAAATATTAATGATAGAAAAATGTTTAATATTTAAGAGTTATTTTGTTATTATTTTGAAATATTAAGATTATGTTCTCATACCCTTTTTGATCATGTAATGATTAAATGGTCCTTGACATCATCCTTGTATACCCTTACTATGCATTTGAGATCACACTATATTACATCATCACATCCCTATGAAATGAACAATATTTTTATGCATGTGGTTTCTAAATAGGGTGATTTTTATGTATAACTAAGATGGTGCTAATGATTCTAGTATGATTCTAGTATGGATTGTAATGTTATATTCACCTAATAATATGGGATATATATATATATAAAATATGATACTATATAGGAAGAAATTAAATAAAAGCATCATGATAAATATTGACTAAAACTAATCATTAGTTACCATGAATAAAGGTTATTTTATGATATAACATCTCATATATGCAGTATCTACACCTCTTAATGTAAATTATGTGTATAATACAAAACATATCTCAAATAGTATAATTTGTGAAGGAAAACCCTTAAGTATTTAACTAAATTCCATCAATGTAATTTAGGATATTGTTTAAAAACATAGATATAATAATCACTTAATTTAGATCCTTAATAGCATTTATTTTAAATTATTCTCTTTATATATAGTCATTCATTATATTAATTCTTGTTACTTTTCAAATTTTCCCACAATGGGTGTTTATAGATTAATCATTTGAAGTAGTTTTTTAAAATAATTTCTATTTATTATTCTCCCAAGTATGATAATTTCTAGATAATAAAAATTATTTTACAATAAAACTTGTATTGATTTATATTTTTGTTATCTCATTCCATTAGTGTTTTAGTTTTTTTAAAGTTCAATTTGTGTCATAATATTTTGAAAATTTTAGTGATCAAAGATCATATTTCTATAGTATTTAAAATAATTAATATATAAAATTTATAAACCTTATGAAATTATTATTTTCTTATTAAATGTTAAAAACAATGGTATTTTTTCATATATTCATCCATGATATAGTTGTATATAATAGTTTAATCAGACGATTAAACCGAGATAAACATGAATATACCATGTTTAATGGTTGATTATGAGGTGAATTAGTAATAATATAATTAGACTAATGAAATAATGTTATGATTTATTATTTATTAGTTTTATATGTCAGAATAATAATTGATTATAAGAATAAGTATTTGAAATGAAAATATTAAATATTTTGAATAAAATACATTCCTCTTAGAATGATTGTTTTTAAATGATTTAATAAATGACGATTTATTGATTATAACATTAATATGTTCTTTAATATTTCAAAATTGAACCTTAATAATATCATAAACATCGTATTTTCTTGTTAAATCCTTTCTATAAACTATCAATGATTGGTTATGATGAAAATATATTTTAGTTTCTCATGGTGGTGGTGTTCTGGACATACAAATGAATGAAAATCATGTGTCTCTTAATTATTGGAATATATGAATTGAACATGTTAATATAATTAATATAGAAAAATAATACTATAAAAAGATACTAATTTAAATATATTATTGTGTATATAACAAATTTTAATGAATATAAATAATATGAAAATTTATGTTGCTGATAATACAAAAAATCATATACATGAATTTTCATGTTTATTATCATTGGATAAGAAGAACGTATTCTACAGAAATGTGAGAAAAGGATTTTTACATGGTATCAGGTTCATGGTAGATTACAATGACAAATTTTTAAGATGAAATTCAAAGGAAAGTCATGGAGTTTGGTCATGGATATACTACATTTTTAATCTGAAGAAAATGGATTTATTGGGAGTGGCCCATCATTTTCAATAATGAAAAAGTTACAATTCAAATGAAAATTTAAAAAAAATCAATAATGGATATTGGAATGTTATCTCTAGTAGAAAATAACTTCAACCAACCATTTCTTAGACCAACGTGTATTTTTTTAGTGTTTTTCATTTTAACATTACTCATATAAAATAATTTATTTTTAGCTTGGTAGTTAATTTTTAACTATAGTAATTAATTTTAATATAAAAATTAAGATTTTCAATTAAATATAATATTGACTTTATGATTTGAAATTGGAAATAATTTATTCACATAAAATTTAAAAATGTGTGATAAATTTTTTATAATGAACATACTAAATCATGTAAAATTAGATGTTCAGACAATATAATTTGCATGATTTAATTATAGATCAATATAAGATAAAATATTACTAGATACTAATTTTGAAAAAATAAATTTTATTATTATTACATAATAAAATATATAATGATTTTAATGGAATCCATAATTTAAAGAAAAATTGAAAATACTAAATTCAAGGGTATTACCAAAGTCCATTTTTATTGAAGTTAGATTTTACTTTAGTACTATGAATGTTGGTAATATTACTTATAAGTTCAGATAATATTTTAAAATTTATAATTTTGTTCAGAAAATTAATATTTTATAATGAAAATTATTTTTAGAATTGTTGGGTCTTTTTTATATAATAAAAAGGTAATACATATTAAATTGTTCATGGAAATTATATTATTTTATAAAAAACTAAAAATATAGGAAGAGATAAAAAATAAATAATAAGATAATATCGATATATTGTATTCTATAATGACGTTTTTAAGGTAAATTAAAAAATAAAAAAGTAATCTTTTAAATAAATTTATATGTAAAGGTTCTTTAGAGTGCTCATTGTTTATAGATTCGAGATATAGTGTTTACCTTCAACAGTTGGGTCTTGATTATTAAATCAAAATGTCACTCCTAGTCTAATATATAAAAGGAAGGATGTGAATTTTATTCCATATAAGAACCCCATTCCAATTCTTAAACTCATTCTCATGAGGATTTATTTCTAGTAATAATTACTAAAATTGATTTCTAATGCATAACCCCTACAAAATCATTTGTTAACCCCACTATCTGGACACAAATATTATTTTTACAAGATGTAAAGTTACACAAAATCATCAATGTACCATTACATAAAACATAAGAATATTTTATTACCATAAAATTTGAAATATCATGATTGAATACATCTCACATGACATTAAAATATATTTTATGGTCTTATAAAATGACTTTAAAATCTGTAACTTGAAATATATTGGATTGGAATATATTTAATCATGATTTGTGGGAATCCTATTTGATAAAAACCCCGATATCATAATCCACACCCACGTAGGTCCATACTCCCAGTGAAAACATTATCCTTACTAAAATTTTTTTATAAAGACTCATAGTACTCCTCACAGTCTGGTCGTTTTCCCCATGAGAAATATAACCCATTAAAACTTGGTCAATACTCTATATGAGTATATATAAATAATTATATTATATATTTAATAATACAAAATGTAATCTATAAATGACTACATAAATGTTAATCATTCCCCAACCATTTCCTTGAAGTATTTTCAAAGAAATTGATTACAAATTACATTAAACCTTTAAAAATATATCCATGTAGAACAAGGTTAAAATGTGGATGTTCGATAAAAAATCCCTAGTGTGACATTTAAATGTTTTTGGATTGATTAATTTTATGAAAAGTATCATTTTAATGGTTTTGGAACTATATATTAAAATGTAACAATAACTTATAAAACATGAAATATTTATGGAGAATGGATTTGGATGTTCGATATGGTGTTTATAAAAATGCATTTAAAGGGTGGGAAAACATCTTAGTGTTTGTTATGAATCCATGGAGCAATTTTAATAGAAGATAATTTTTGGATAGACTTTTGGAATATTTCAAACAAATTTGGATATTAGAGGTTTCCTTATTAATATATAGAAAAGTAAATGATTTCATTAATGTTTGTAGAATTCATGATAGATGAAGTTTCATGAATTATATCATGTTATATGAATGATTCAAATATAGGTGGTAAATTATGTGGATATGGGGAGACACAAATAAAATATGATGATTGAGGATACATGTTTAATGTGAATTATTTTTTTCATGAAAGATAAATTGTAATTTAGATGTTATACAAATGTTCATGCACAGTTATCATTATATCATTACCCCCCTCATTTAAAGACATAAATACTCAAAGAAATATGAAGGATATGATTTCGTGTATATATTTCATGATGATACATCCAATATAAATAATGGTATATGTATGTTAGTTACAAAAATAAAGGGAACTGTTTGTATATTAAAAAATTCATATTCATGTATGGTTTTGGGTTT
The DNA here is from genome assembly GCA_963277665.1 of Viscum album. Taxonomy (NCBI): domain Eukaryota; kingdom Viridiplantae; phylum Streptophyta; class Magnoliopsida; order Santalales; family Viscaceae; genus Viscum; species Viscum album. The sequence continues at coordinate 653,909,184 of OY728119.1, forward strand.
TGTGAAAATTTATAATTAATATAAATGTTAATGATTTTCTTGAAATTATGAAGTTGTGAGAATTGTGGAAGAAGGTTGGGTAAGTTTTAATGCCAAATTAAATAAAATAGTGTTTCCCAAAAAATATTATAGTAAAATGGTATCCTTAATTGGAATGAAAAAGATATACAAGAAATAACCACTGTGGTATAAACAATATTGATTAATAAAATCAAATATTACCGTCAAAATGAATAGTCTGTAAACATCAGTAGAGATATCTAGGATATTTCAAAAAATTATTGATAATGAACCACAAGGGATAGTGATACATATATAGATATTGTTATAGTATTTTTTACACTATATATTGATTCATTGTCATTTAAATTTTATATACGACTTGTACTATCCTGGATTGAGTGAACCATGTAAAATTGGTTTTCATCTTTCAAAATTTTATTTCATAATTTGTATATTTATGTGATAATAATATAAAATTGAATTTTTTTAAACAGAAAAGTCATAATAATAAGGTAGAATCATTTTAATCTTTCATACCTTGATTAACCCCACCCCTCAACTTAGTGTATTGAACCATGGTTCTCCAACAATTGGTATCAATTCTAAATGATAAAGTGAGTTTATATATCTCATTTACAATAATTTAAATGGTAAATGAAAAATATATTTTGGTCATTTATGGATAAAATTTCTAATTCTGTAATAATCAGATACAACACTGATTGTGACATATAGTTTTTCACTTGTATACACATACTATGAACGATAATTTGGCCAGTATAGACTGTATGGGTTTACTAGACATAAACTGAAGGGAAAATAATTTTTATATAAGGGGATTCAATTTTTATATGGAGATTTATTAATATAATCTACCTTAAGATGATGGTTTTAAATCCTCTCATGTTGTGTGGTAAAAATAATTACTATTTATGAAAGTGATTCAACAGTCTTAGAAGAAAAACTATAGATTTTGTGTAATGAGTATGATGAACCGAAGTTACACATGAATGAATATATTGACACATACATTTATTGGGTTAACATGACTATAGAATACATGTGTGTTCTTAGTGAAACCCATGATTACGTGAATATCATTAAGTGCATATTGAAAAATTTTGATTCCCTTATTCAATATATAATTCCATATAGACGAGGAAAAAGATCTAATGTGTAACTCACCAAAATTATTAAGTAGTAATATTTTATTCAATAAAGTGTGCGATATGGATCAACAATCATATAAGTGAATACAACATCCCAAGAAATTACAATATACTTACTATTTTAAAAATATTCAATCTATTCTATAACATTTAATGCACGCTACTCCAAGTAATGTTCGCTTTATATAAAAACCCCAATTAATAGAGCACCACATGAAACGATTATATTTTATTAAGTTAATATCAAATATAATTTTTGTCATTTTTTAAACATAATGGAGACATCCTCAAATTGCTTTCATTACCCACAAAAATTAGTTTTCCCAAATTATAATATACAATTATTGTTTTTATTAAAATATTATCATAGTTATCAAATAGCCATCGGAATGGTTGGAATTAATAATATTAACTAAATTATGAAAATATGGTTTACACATAATTATTTAATGATTATTTTAGTGACCAATTAATTAGAAATGAAAATAAATTCCAATTGATTAATAAGGATGTGTTTTTATAAAAACTATTTTTATGCCCACCGTGGAGTTATATAATAACAATTTAAATTAATTAGTATATGTGAATTATTTTCATAAAATATATATACTATATATTCAATAAAGTTTTAATATTTATCCAATTTATTGGATTGGTATAAGATTAGAAAAAATCCACATTATGGAATAAAAATCTATATATTTTCAAAGGTAGTTATGTCACCTTTTAATTGTGAACATATTTTAAAAATAAATTTTGAATTTTTTATAAATTTTATATGAAAAATAAACATAAATTATTAAATTGGAACTGATAAATTATATTATAATTGTTTTTTTTAATTTTTTTGAAAAGATTCTTTTTTTATGAATAGTGAAAATATTGAAATTTTGTAACACCTAGAGGTTTTATAGAGATAGTTTTGTTTTAATTTTTTTGATGTATTATGTTTTATTATACACCAATATAATCCTAATATATACATATCATGATATTAGATTTTTTTTATATTTAACACTATGCTTGGCGTGTGTTATAGACAATTTTAAGTCATTTTGATCGAATTCATTTCAATCAAAACCACGATTAAGTGAACTACTAAATATAATTATGATGCCTTATAAAGTAGGAATCATAATAATGATTATTAAACTTATTAATTGAATTATTAATATATTATTTACACACACATATATAATTAATTTTTTTTGAGATATTAATTATAAATAAATGTAAAACCTATTTTAAATAAAAGGTAACGTTTTTCTTAAAAAACCTATTTAAATGCATATAAGTGAGTTTATGAAATAATATAATCCCTATATAAGGATTTAATTAATGATTAATATATTTAATATAGAAAATATATTTTTTATAATATATCATATATGTTTTCTAGACATGATGTATGAAAAAATTCAATTTTTCAGATGTTTTTAAAAAAAATGCAGTTTTACCGCCTTTAGACTGAGGACATATTTAAAATCCAGTTTTGACACTTTTATATATTATATTTAACAAAACAAACAAATTCTTTGGTTGTGGGACATCAAGATTTATTTTGATTTATTTTTTGGTATTTTCCTAATAAGGTTTATTTTCTGATTAATAGTAAAATACATAATTTTTTTTTAAAACAATTGTAATTTTTTAATGTATTTAAAATTTCTAATTGTGTTCTAGATTGGTTATAAATTTTAATTATTTAATTTTAATATAATATAGTTTTATTATATCTTTTGAAAGATATAGAGTTATTATAAAATAATTTTCCATTTTAATAGGATTGTTTTCAAAAAACCGTTTTTCGTGACATTTTATTAGTTTTATTTTAAATTTAAATTTCAAACATATTTATTTGGAATTTTGAAAAATGGATGTCAAATTTCTATTCATGAGGACCAAATTCAATACATATTTCTTGTTCTTTTACCAATACGAACAGTAACAATGTTAAATTTTGTTAACACGACAAAGGGTAAAATAAGAAATATTTGTTAGAAAAAAATTATAAAGACAATAACATAACCCAAAAAATGAAAAACATTTATTTGATGAATGTAATTAGTCCCTCAATATTTAATATTCTAAATAATTTCATTTAATATAAACTTTTCTATGAAAATGATTTAAATAATATTTAAATCAATGAAAGACAAAAAGTTTTATTTTATGTTTCCTTAATATCTATTATGTGTCCATATAGAGACAAGTGGGTGGTATCCGCAAATATAAATGTTCATTATAATATATTGAATTTATGTAAAAATATAAATTCACATTTTATGTTTTAGGTCCATTTTTGAGATATTATGGTATTTATAATATTTTATTTAATAAAAATTTAATGATGTCACATTCATGTTTTAAATAAAACATAATTTTTAATATAAGAATAATCAGAAACTACAATATGATATAAATAATCATTTAAATAATAATTTTATTTATTTATATTGAAAATTTATTGTAAATTTTCATGAAATAAATAATTATCTTAGATGCATATACATTAATGATGCAGAAATTATTTAATTGGTGGAAAATCAATAAAATAATTTTTATTAAAATGTTAAAAACTACTTCAATACCGAATAACATGAAAACATATTATTAGTAAACACTATAGAAAACATAATTATCCAAAATAAAATTTATTAACCATTTTTATCCATATGAAAAATATTATGACATTTCTAATATTTTATTTAAAGTGATGTTAAAGTTTTAACTTTCATGCTTTAAAAAATATAAAATTATTAATATTGGATTTTCGATAAGTTATATTATACTAAAAATATTCATAGAAAATATATAATCATTATAATCATTATAGTATTTTATTTGTAAATGTTTTTTCAAAATTAAGTATATTAAATAATTTTACAATACAGATGTTGTAATAATTTTATTAATTGAAATACCAAAAAAATGTTATTAAAATTATTAAAATAAATAGAATTTTGATGACTAATATGTCCTACTAATTTTTTAGATAACTTTTACCCCTTGTGTATATAAAAACAAATTTGGATCAAGGATTAAATCTTATATTCGTATTATTAAAAATCCATGAAATAATAGTGTCAAAAGTGAAACTATTTATATTTTCTCAAAATAATATTTTATTAAGTAATTTAAAAATAATTTTTTTTATAAAAATATATAATAATTATTATATTGTAAAATTATCTAAATTATTAATTTATCATCTAATTAATATCAAATATTTAAAAAATTGTACTATTTTAGTTTTGAAATATTTGTTACCTTGGTTAAAATTAAATTGAATTACAAAGTGTTAAAAAAATGATATGGTTTATATTCACAGATAAACTTGACTACATTTTTTTTACAATATTAAAACTTTATATTATATCGTATTCTAATATAAGACATTTTTTTTATGTTTTTTATTTGGTTTGAAGTTATTATAAATTAATATTTTCGTAAATTCTAAAGGTTCCCCAAACATCAATTATAAAAGGGAACATCCTCCCACATAACATCACCTCAGTTTGATCCTTAATTCATAGAGCTACCATTTCTATTTACCTTATAAACTTCTTTAGTCACATTCTAGAGGTTACAATCATCTAAAAATATCAATTTAGTGCCTTTAAGAGGAGATCTTGGGGGACCTCGCTGAAGAAGATGTAATATCCTTAACCGAATCTCCCAAGAAAATTTCTTCTTCTACATTATATAACATTTTTTTCCCATTATTAAGTAATAAATATAGTGTAAACTATATAATGATATGATATTATGGCCATGTAACAACCTTATTTCACCTTCAATCCATCCAATGGAAATCGAAATCACCACGTGGATATATGCACGTCTTACCGTCTGAACGTCATGGTGTAATATGTTTTCCCCACCGCCATAAATTGATGGTTATAATGAAGCAATTAATAAATATATGGGTTTATTGTAACATGATATATATTATGGATCATATCATATACAATTAACTTACATAACATTTAATAATTATTGGAATTATATTTATGCTCTTGCATACGTACGACCTACCATCTCTACGACGGGATGCAATTCATGTACATATCCACCATTCATGATTGACTATATAAATGTATATAATGAATATATATGATATATAATACCTTAATATAATTCTTTAAATGATGGAACTATATCCTATTTATCGGAACTGGGTTTTTTATAGAAAAACATGCGAGAGAAACAAAAGCTATTTACAGCAAAAGAAGAGTAAAAATGAAATGTTATTAAACATGTGTTAATATGATCACATGTGAAATCATAAATACAAATATGGTTCTTTAAAAATTTAAAATCAATATTTATACCATTATACAGGAGTTTTGGATATGAATAAAATATACCGGACATAAGAAAAGGTATGTTTTTGTCTCACTTTTGTTTCTTTGGGAAATATGCCTTATACACCACATATTTATTTTCTGTGGTGTTTATGATTCCATGGAATGTTTTAAATATTATTCTAATAAATTTAATTACATATTAAAATGAATATAATTTTAGTTGTTTTATGATACATATGATCTGAATGATTAGAAATTGGAACGGTTTAATATCGCAAATCCCATTTTTATTTGAGATTGTTTATAAATAAGTACTTACTAGGTTATATTTAACATTCATGTAAATGTGTTATACATATGTATTATAAAATATTATTCATATTATTCTACTATTTTTTGAATCCAATATTCATAATTTGATAATTTTTACCAAATGGTGTGAAAGGAATCCTATTTCATTTTTCGATATGAGGGACTTTTTTACATTCTGACAAAAGTACGTGAAGAATTTTATATAACATATAAATCATGAATAGATTTTTATGATTTCATAAAAAATTATTTCCATGATTCTTCCCTTAAAAAATATTAATGTTATTTTCAAACTAATTCTCTTCTTTTTAAATTGGGCAGCGCTTCAAGAAAATAAAACATTTTTGAAGAAGAAATGATATTTTCCTCAATAATTAAATTCAAGTGTTTTATCAGAAGTATTTTCCATCAGAGATGAAATTTACTAATAGGGGTATATTTTATGTATATGAAACATATTATTCATTTTGTTTAATTATGTTTATGATGGAAAAATATTTATGAAATTGCTTTTCTAGATTATTTTATGATGGAATGATGTTTAAGAAAGCCATTTCATTCCTTAGGTAATGCTATGTTGAAATATTTAATTTTTATATAGAAAATGTTGGAATGATTTCATTATCAGATATATAGGACCTATATCTATCTCCAATTCATTGGGTAAAGATTTATATCCTATTAGATATATATTACTGGAATAGAAAATAATCATTTTCAGTAATATAGGGATGACACGACATGTAAATTTGGATCCGTAATACATGGATAGAATGAGGAGTGAAATTTAGTTCAGTAATGCACTTTTTCTTAAATGATAGACTTGGAAATGAGCCTTAACTAATATGAAAATTATTTTAAATTCTTATCTATTTTCTATAATTCCTTATTTTATGCTAATGCTATTTTATCATGGTTCATGATTCCATTATGATTTATGCCTTATGAATTTCCATGAAATATTTCATGCCTCATGATTTTTACTAAAGTTATATGTGGTATGGTTTTAAAAAGATATATAATGCTTTTACATAATTATGTTCCTTTTAGTTGATATTTTTTTATTTACCCTTACTGACCACTTGGGATCACACTTTGTGTTCTTTCTTTCCCCTTGATATAAAGAATTATTTTAGGTAGGAAAACTAATGGTGAATATATTTATGGGAGATGTTGATGGTCTCTCACCAAATTAAAAGAATGTGGTCAAAGATTCTAAAGGTACTAAACTAATACAGTCTTTAGGAGACACTAAGTTTAATGTATTTTGTATTATAAAAAAATTATATAATATCTGTGTATGTCAAAAATGGGTCGTTAGTGTTGGTATCAGAGAAAAGGTTTATTTAATCTTTGGAAACTAGAATGTTCAAAAATTAGTGACATCACTATGAATAGATTTAATGATATTTCTAATGATTTCTTAAAGGTAATTCTATGCATAAGATGAAATCCTATATTTTATTTGATAATCCTGAATAACCTAAGATTAAACCTAAGATATCATATATGGAAATATTTTAATAAATTTCCCTTATGTGTTTTTGATCTCTGATATGAATTTCTCAAACATTACTTTTTTTCCATAATAAATAGTGAGATGTGGAATATGTGGGAATTAAATATGATGAGTGAAAATATCGTGAAGGGAATTTGGAAGTTTGAATGTGTATTGGCTATTCAATTGTGGATACATAGACTAAAAAACATGTGAATAGTATGATATGATCTAACCATATCATTTACCTTAAACATAAGAAGAACTAATAGATTAAGGTTGAGTTTCCTTAATAAATAATACACATTTCACAATCCTGTTATCAATAAAATAATGAAGCTTGGGTAATGGGTTAAGAATAATGTTTGATGATTGAATTGTATATGTTTTAGAATTCAACAATTATGTATAATTATTTTCAGTATATATTTTTCATTAAGGAATTAAAAAAGATATTTTGAATGTTAATGAAGGCTTATAAAAGTTTTTTAAAGGAATTTAAATATTTTTCATTAAAGGTAGTTAACCCTAAATGTGTTCCAAAATTGGAGAAAATTATGTTTATCTTGTAAAAAGATATGTTGGATATGATTAATTGGATGATACTAATTAGAAATTTGTTAACATGTCGGTTATGTTGTCATGTATGATGTATATAAAATTTTGGGACATTAAGATTATATCCAATAAAGACTTTAATAAAGAAATATTCATGTTTTCAATAAGGAAATATGATAATTTATGATATTACAAGGACTAAAGAGAATACATGATGCTAATTTTTACATGTTTGGAATGTGACCAAGAAGAGATACCATATGATATATGGGAAAAACATTTATGCCAAGTTAGTGTACCTATTTCTATATTTTTTGGATTTTCATATTTTATAAGCATTACAAGGTTATAAATTTTGGGAGTGTGTAAGTTAAACTCATGAAGTATATTTTTTGAAAAAAATCATTGTCTAACTTTTGGTGGACCTATGTATATTTGACATTTTATCCTAACTATTTTTTTGTGGTAAAGAAAGATGGAAGGACCTATCATTATATATATAGACATCATGATCTACTAACACTTTAATAATGAAAAATTCAACATCATTTCTTGGAATAAGGGATGAAGTATAAATTGGTAAAGGAACATGGAAAGGATAATATTACACATAATCAACTATGTAAATATTTACAGTCTTCAACATTAGGGAAAGGATCTTAAAACATAAAAATTTACCCAATTATGTTCATTTATAATGAATAAAACGGCCCCTTAAATCATCACAGGTTTTTGTCTTTATAATTGTTAACATTATTCTAAACATGTTCTCAATCACTATCTATCAGAACATGATGGTTATATTTTCCTTCCAGATCCATGATTTTTCATCCCACCTATGATCTTATATGTGGAATCCTAGTGATGAGTTACTTTGGGTAACCAATATATTTTGAACTTTCCTATTTTAAAATGAATTTTAAATATTCCTTTTAATGATGTTGGTTTCTAAGAAACAATATTTCATGTATTAAACCTTTTTTAACCATAATGAATTTGAATGGAGAAATTTATTTTCATGAAGAAGATTTTCTGAGAAGATTTCATTCAAAAGGAATATGTTGTTTTCATGACGTTTTTTTGATTGTTCGTGGAATTTAAAATTTAGTAATTATTTGGTATTACATTTTATTCTACTAATATTTTTTTATGTATTTTTAAAAATGGACAACATAAAATAAGACAACCTATGGAGGAGCCTTATTTAGGCTTGACCAAGGAACATAAGGGTCTTGAAGAGCTCAAAATCACCCATGGAATAACATGCAGGACCATTCAGTAGGAGGAAGGAGATGTGTCAATGCCCACAAGTCATGTGTGTATGGAATGTTGAGAACACGCCTGGGGGCACATGAAGTTTGGGCAAGAAGCATACTGGTCTGAATCCAATTTGTGTGTGTACAAGTGAATCCTAGTTTCATCCCATGTTTCATATCGAGGCATTTCTTCCATGATGAGGTATAAAATTAAAAACTCATCATAAGTGTGATTCGATGTGGGTGAATGGTGTTGTCAAATACTGTTCATATGTTAAATGAGTTACACATAAAACATGTACCACTCGCTCAAATCCATCTGGACTGTATGATCATCCAAATGATCATTTCCCTTCTCCCTAATTTTAACATAACTAGTTCTCATTATAGAAGAAAGATGAATCAGCAATTTTCAACTTATGGAATCCATTATTGATCTAAGGATGATATGAATAGATGATGATTCTTTGAATCATCATGTATTTTTTCCTCTGTTATACAGGCATATGATAACTGAAAGAAGGAAAAATTGGTCAAACTATAATATTAGTTTTAGGAGGCCTCTTGATTGAGTAATCATTATGGAGGTGTTCATAGATTTAGGATATGATAATCATGTGATTCTCTTTTCATAAACATGATAAGATCACAGAAAATGTGGTTATCACGAACTCATAGTGATTATATTCCAAAAAACTTGCTATGTATAATATACCCTAAATAACATTCCTATTCCATTAAAAAATTATTTCTCAGAGCATTAAATGTGTCTTAGATGTGTCATGAATACTAAATCTTGGTGGTGTCTATAATTTTTTCCATTCATATAAAATGGTGATATTTTTCAAATATATTTGGCTTATATTTTGAGAGATATTCTATTTTCAGTTAAATAAGGCTTTGTGATCCTTCGGGTTCATGAAGATAATTGTACCACCCCGAGATTTTATGAAAAATATTCTTTTTAATTTCATTAATGTCTTGTGTTGTATGATACACCAAAAGGAGCTTGCACAACACGCATCCCAGACATTCCTTGTATTACACACAATCACAACCTTCCTCGATAGCATGTGTAGTACGCAATACCGAGTTTCACTAAACGAGATATTATTATAATATTATTAAGAACTAGCCGTTATGAATAGTAATACCCACTTTTTAAAAATTTATAAATTTTATCCTTCAAAATGGACTTCATTTTTGGATTCGGAATATCAAAATTAGCTTAGGGTGAAATTTTGGTACTTTTCAGATAACTTTCATATTCTGATGAATAGTGAAAATTAATAAATTTTAATTAAAAACAACTTTTTTAATCGAAATATTTAATAGTGATAAATGATTAATTTGAGTGGTTTTAATGTATACATAGAATATATTTTTACATTTTAATACAATTTTTGTCATTGTATGTAATTTCACATTTAAACCAGACATAAACAAGTGTCAATCTTTTGATAGTTATTATCTCTTAAAAACACGCTATTTGTTTGGAAGACGAGAATTAATTTTTAAATTAGTTAATTTAAATGATATGTTTTGAATTTGGTAAAATAGACATCATTTTTGAATTCATAATATCAAATATAGCTTAGGCCTAATTTTTGGTATTTTTCTGGAAACTTTCATTTTTTGATGAATAGTGAAACCACTAAGTGGTAGTTAAAAAAACTGAATTTTTCATAAAACATAATTTTACTGCTTCTGTGAGTGGAATTTAGAATATCCTAGAGACACGGTTAATATCGTGGACTATAATGTGGTTCAATGAGATGAAAATATTTTTTGGTGAATAGTAACTCTTTACTTTTTTTACCACGGTTAAAAGTAAATAGGGTAATTAAGGGTAAAATTGTAATCATTATTACCCTAACACATGTCCTAATTCTATTGAAAAAATTTAATTCGACCAAAAACTACCTTAGGAATAAAATATGTCCATTTAGGCCCACTTGGATTAGATTAGGACATTTATTATTAATTTTTTTAAAGAAGGGTAAAAATTGTTAAAATCAATGTTTAATAAATAAATCATTTTTAATATAGGGTTATATATATGATAAATTCGACTATAACTATTCATTATAAAGCTAACAGGATTTCATAAATAATGGTATTTTATTTGTAATTTTTAGACCTAAAATAATTTTATTTAATTATGATACAATGATGATGCAGTAATTATCTTATTAATGAAATATTGACATAATTTATGTTATAAATACCCAAATAAATGTAATTTGAGACTTTTTATGAATTAAAATGATTTTATATGTTAATATGTCATGTTATTATTGATTTAATTAATTTTTTTCGAACTAATAATTCTGTTATCATTTTAACAAAAATCAATTACCAAATAGTGTCAAAATTGACATAAAATAGTTTTTAAAACAAATATTATATTATTAATTGTTATTATATTCCTAAAAATATATGGTTCCGCCTCGTTACATATATCATGATAGGTGTATTATTAATGGACCACTCGGGGGGGTTGATTGGATGTATATTGAATGTTTATTAACTATATAATATAAAAATACAAAGTGACATGGTAAATGTCAATCTAATTAACTTAGAGTTAAAACTAAAAGATAAGGTTAATATAATGACATAAACTTGTATAAATTCTATTTGATTAAAGGATTTCGACCCATCCCCACCTTAGATTCTAAATATAGCAATTTTGAGCTATTAAAAACTGAATAGGACATTATAATAAAATAATATTTTTTGTTATTCCAAAGATGCCCCTCTCCTCCCTTATAAAAGGGAACCTCCTCCCTATCTTCCTCACACCACATTGAGCCTTCAATCTCAGCCATCTCATGAAAAATCACATTCTCCACTTCCCTAAAACATCCTAGAGGTCCTGGTCTTCTTCAACGACCAATTTTAGTGCCCTAAGAGGAGGTCTCGAATAGGCGCTTCAAAGAAGAGGTATTGTCCGTTACTGATTCTTTCAACTTTATTTTTTCTTCCACTTATTCATCTTAGGTTGTTTCATTATTAAGTAATAACATAAGTATCAATAATATACTGATATGTTATTATAAGTATGAAACAATCCTATTTCACCATCTATCCATCCTACAGAAAACTAAATCACCGCGCATGCGTACGTAAGGAAATACCCTCTCCACGACGTGGTGTAATCTATTTTCCACCACCACCTTACGTGGATGGGTATAATGGTGTAAATTATAACTATATATGATTATTGTAAATTGATATTTATTCTTTAATAGTATACATACACTCCAATAAAATTCCACGATCATGGGAATGATATCATCGCTCGTGCGTACGTACGGAATACCGTCTCCACGACGCGATGAGATTCATTCTCAATGATTAACCATTCATAAATGATTATAAAGTATATATAATAAGTAATAATTAAATATATGACATAATAATTATACTGGATTTATGTTTATATATATATATATCACCCAATTAATTCCATTCAATTCAATGAGAAAACGAAAACAACGGTCATGCGTACGTACGGCCTACCGTCTCCATGAACGGTGTATTTATTTCCATTTATCGATCTATTATATATATGTATATTATGAATATATATTATATGTAAATCATGTTTTATATTCTGTAATTAAGTAATCATGATATAAGTAATCATATTAATAATTACAAGTGAAAACACGGATGACAAATGAAAAGATTTTACCCAAAACGCTCTTTAACATGGAATTTACAAAAGAACGGGTAATATAAAGTCATAAGTGAACCATATATGATATCATATCAATGAATATCATTATTTAATAAGTCAATGACATTATTTAAATCATTATACAGGAGGTTCGGATACGTACGAAGCATATCGGACCTAAGGTAAGGGATAATTTTGCAAATCTCATTTTTATCCGAGATTGCTTATTCGTAAGTATTTATTGGGGTTATTTCTATCATCCATGTCCATGTTTTATAAAATTGTTTTCATCCTTTTTACCCATTCTTGACTTTTACTACATGGTATGTAAGGAATATTTCTTTTGTTTACTTTATGAGGTACTTTTTGACTTTTCTGGAAAAAGTACGAGAAGAATGTTTTTTAACTTATACGGCACAAGCGGATTTTTATGGTTTTATAAAGCCTTATTTTCATGACGCTTCCTCCAAAATATTTCATAACTATTTTCAAAAAAATCATTTTATTTTAAAATTGCATGATTTTTTGTGAAAAGAAATTGATTTTGATGAAAAAATATATTTTCCTCAAGAATTCATTTCAAGTGTTTTAATAAAACCATTTTTCATATAAGATGACATTATTTCATATGTGTATGTTTCAAGTATAATGTCTTTATGATTTACATGGTTTCACTTCTATTATTATGAAATGATATCCATTTCTTTTATATGGATTATGTGATGATGGGATGATGTTTATGAAACCCATTTTATTTATTGGGTTTTTATGAATGATGTATGTTTATTTTGTGGCACAAGTAAGAATGATTTCATTATGAGATGGTTGGGACCTATATCTCCCTCTAATGTATTGGGTAAAGATTTATATCTCATGAGATATACATGGCTATAATGTTAAGTTAATCCGGTTCAGTATTACAGGACTAGAACGAGGAGTGAACTCGATTCAGAAAGGGACGTTGTCCACTAAGATGGTCTTGGCAGCAATGCCTTGGCTACTATGAAAATCATTACATGTGCTTAATGGATGCCACAATTACATGTTTTATTCCCATGCTATGTTATCAGGATTTATGTTCTATTATGATCTATGCCTTATGTACTTCCATGTTTTAATTTGTTGCTCAATATTTTTATTTTTAAACATTATGTTCATGTTTTTAAGTTCAAATGTATATGGTATGTTTTATTTTATTCATGCTTACCCTTATTGAGAATTTAATCTCACCCTTTTTATGTTTTATTTTCCCACAGGATTAAAAGAAAGGTTTTAGGTAAGGAAACAGAAAGTCGAAGATCTATATGGGAGATGTTGAAGATCTTTCACCACGATTAGAAGATTACGTTCCTAGTGTCTAAAGACACTAAACTATTACGGTCCTTGTGTGTCTGTTTTTTCTATGTACTAAGTATTCCACAAAATTAATGTAATGTCCATGTACGTCAAGCTTCGGGTCTCTACAGTTGGTATCAGAGGGAGGTTTAGTTAACCTTTGGAAACTAGGATGCGAAAAAATTAGTGAGATCCCTAGAGATATTTCTATGGTATGTCTAGGGATGTCCCTAAGGATAAGTATACGTATAGGTTATAGTCCTAGAAGTGCGCTAACGATCTTATAATTTAACCTAAGATGTTAGGTATTGATGGTCCTCCCTCCATTACTATGTTGTTTTCCCTAGAATGATTTTTACCTCTCACACTATTCTTTTTGGGTTTTAGACGATGGCTGGAACCCAAAGGAACCGTGTTGATCAATGCAATGGAAAATGCAATGATTGTCCTCCTGAACAAACTAATGTAATGGGAGATGGAGTTTAAAATCTTATTGCTATACTTACACAACCTATGAATAATTCTAGACTTCCAAATGAGCGGATAAGGGAACAATATTATATTGAGTCCTTCATGAGGCAACGTCCACCTTCTTTCAGTCGGTCTTCTGATCCACTTGTTTCTGAAAAATGGATCAGTACCACTGAAAAGATATTTTCAGTTCTTCAATGTTCTGAACATGATAAAGTCATCTTAGAAATATATCATTTGGAAGGTGAAGCTGATCAATGATGTAATCTTATCAAGAATACGAGGACAAGAGATGAAATTTGGTCCATAGAATGGGACGAGTTCTAGAACTTATTTTTCGATAAGTACTTCCCTTGTATTCTTCGAACAATGATGGAGAAGGAGTTTCTTGAAGTAAAGAAAAAGGATGATGAATCTGTTGGTGTATAAGAATCAAATTTTACAAGGCTTGAAAGGTATGCATTTGGCTTTATCAACCAACCTGAATGTAAAGTTGATCGATTCATCAGTGTCTTAAAACCAAATCTTCGAAGGGAATTAGCTATAAGAGACTTCAGTAGCTATAAATAAATTGTGTGTTGTGCTATCAAGGTAGAAATGGAAGTTGGTGTTACATGTCCATCTCATAGTTTTGACAAGAAATGAAAGATGGAGTTCAAGGAGAAAACTCAGAATAATGGTGAAAAGAAGATGAATGTTTCCTTATCCTCAAAGCGTAGAATGAAGCATGGTGGAGATTTTCTTAAAGAGACTAGAAAATGTTTTAAGTGTGGGAATGAAGTTCATCGAGAAGATGAGTGTCGAAGTAATGGAAAAGGGGTTTCTAATGATGTGAATAAAGAAAAGACTGCAGAGAACGCACCACCAACACTTCAATGCTTCAAGTGCAAGGAAATGAGGCATTATGCTAATAAATTCCCTAATCCAATGGTTAATGATGATCGACAGGAGCAACCATTTAAGGCAAAGGAAAAAAGGGAAGTCACATGCGATCACTATTGGCGATGTTGAATATGACAACGATGTGGTGGAATGATTATGTTTTTATGTAATGGGATTCCAAAATAATGTTGTATATAGTATCGTGGAATAATGGAATATTTATGTATCGGTTTACTGTGGTTTTTAATAATTTTAAGGTACCGGTAACCATGGTAAGTGATTGAGACATTTTTGGAAAAAAGATGATATGTGCATAATCAAGGGATAAAGAGAAAATTAACTGTTTGACAATATTCATGAGCTCATGACTGATATAAGGAAATAGTTATATCATGGTTTGAGGTTTTGGTATGTGAAAAGAGTTAACTTTTGACAACACTCATGTTTTCACTAAGATTCAATGGGTATTCATTTTTCAAGAGAATATATGATTATGGCCTTTGAATGTTTGGAATATGACCAATAAGACATATCTCATGATATATGGGGATCAACGATGGTATTAACATTCTTGTTATATGAACTCTTTGGTAATCGTTTTCACTATAATATGAGATTGGATAGTAGTATTTTGGATAAGCCTAAAGATTGGAATGGATTATGTTGGACATAAGTTAGTATTGTTTATAGATAGAAGTTTTTTTGATATTATTGATGGAATGTTTTTTTTAAGACCAATCCAAGAGAATTTATTAAATAAAGAGTTTACAAAGTAATCTCGAGGTGTAATGAAGTTACACCATCGACCATTTAGAAGCAGCCACAACATAGGGTAAAAGAAAGAGTAGGCTGACAAACTTCAAGAGGAGGAGGGACTGCAGCCGAAGCAGTCCAGGAAAATGCTGAGCCATCTAGGCTTTAAGTTGGTGAAGGGGGGGGCCTCCAGGTGCTCAAAATAACCGGAACTTCCAACATGTAGAGCCAAACACCAATAGCAGGCAGGGACAAAGGAGCAGGCTTCAAAATCAGGCTGATATAAGTAGACCACAAAACATTAAGAGCAGAGGGCAATACAAACATCTTCATGAAGTGAACATCCCATCATAACCAGCAAAATCACCCAGCTGATCAACATTTTCAGAGCAGAACCTTCAACAGAAAGTGCAAACCAGCCGATCCAAACCAAAATGCAGAAGACACCAATCTGCAGCAGAAACCAGACAAGAGCCTATCCTTGGAGCAAGCATCGGCAAGCAACAAGATAACCCAGGTGGAGAGTGCACCATAAAATAAAAATCACCAATCTGCAACAGAATCCAGAAAATATCCCAGCCTTGAAGCAAACATCAGCAAACAGCAAAAGAATCTAGGTAGAGTGTGCATATCCAAACCAAAAAGCAGAACTAGACCAGCTATCAACTCAGAAACTTTGGCAAAGCCAAACAGCATGAGACAAAACTCCAAGAGTGCAGAAAAAAGAAACCAAAATCCAAGAACAGCAAGTCTGATCAGAGAAATACAACCGCATCAAGGATAGAGAATCAGCTTTATAGGAACACATCAGCTAGAACAGCAAGAAGTTGTGACCAGTAAACCAGAAACAAAGATCACACAGAATAGCGATAAACAAACATCAAGAAAGTGGTGCTTTCAACTTCAATCTCTCAAAGTAAATGAATTTCATGGCATTCTCGAATTGGTCCTCATTGATAATCCCTTTTTGTCTCTCATGTTTCAACAGATCTTGTTGCTTTCTCGTATGAGCAAGCCACCCTTGCTTTTCCTCTTCCGTGAATTGAAATGAGAAGTAATATAAAACAACGTTGGATTTCTCGCAAATTAATTCTCTTTTCTCTTTTCCGGGGAAAACCTTTTTATTAACCTCAGTCATCCTAGTGGTGATAGTTCTTTCCACTTGTGAATAATCCTTACGTCTTCTAGTCTTTTTTGGGTTCGGGGTGATGAAACCATCAGCATCTACCACTGATTTTTTTCCTTTCCTAGCCATGGTTCTCAGGTATTCTTCTTCTAACTGTCCAGGCACATCCGCCTCTTCAGATGATGATCCACTACAAAAGGATCCATATTTTTGAACCTTTTCAGCAACCTCTTGATCTGTGTTAACAGAGACAGGGTTCTCTTGCTGTTTGGAGACATCAAGACCATCCTGAACGAATTCCTGACATTCAGGTGCTTGCAACTTCAAACCCATTTTATCAACATCCTCTCCATCCTTACAAACATCTTTAGGGGGCTCAGACACAACTATTTGCTTTCCTTTATCCTTTTCTAACCACAATGAGTGCGGTTTACCCATGAAAATAGTAGGATGGGCAGCGATTTCATGAACAGAGTTGACATAATCAGAAATTAGATTATCTCCAGCTTGTAAATTATTCAATTCAGTATTCAGACTAGGTTCTGCCAGATTCTTATAGCCTGAAGAACCAGCAATAGCCTTATGACCTTGCATCTCTTTTTCAACCCAAACATTTTTCCGGATTTTAGGGTTAACAGAGGCCTTTACACAGTTTTTCGCTGAATGTCCGAGACTAAAACAACTACAACAGAAATCAGGAAGTCTTTCATAGAGAACATCTTGTGTAAAACCTAATTCTCCATTCTGAATCCAAATTTGGTCTGGCATATGCTGGGAAACATCAATTTCAATACAGATTCTCGCAACAGAGGGTCTAGATAAGAGCTTTGTGGCTGAGTCTAACTTCAGAGGACATCCAAACAAACTAGCTATCGGAAATAGAGCTTCTTTCTTAAACAGGTGCAAAGGCAATTCAGGGAAATTAACCCATATAGGCACAATTGGGGATTCAGCATACGGGTCAAAAGCAGGAGTCCATTTCAAAAATTTTATAAAACATCCTCCAAAAGACCAGGATCTCTTCATCCAAAGCCTATAGTAATCTTCTTCAGAGACAAATCGAAAGATAATATGATGCGAATTAAGGAGACCCAAACTAAAACCCGTAAAACCTATTGATTCCAGAGTCCTTCTAAGAAACCTCAAAGAAGGCCGACGATTTGTGCATTTACCAACTAAAACAAGCCGAAGATCAGAAGATAAACAGTTTACCTCATCCTCGGTAAAAGAAATCGCGAGCTGACCTCGATGACGAAACTGTTTAGGTTTTACAGTGCAAGCATCGTCGAAAACATCTCCTGATTTATCCACAACAGCATCTGATTTACCCGCAACAACCTCTGCATAGGAGCGATATTCTGATTTAGGGTTAGAAGTCCGCGTCGGGTGGCTCTGGTGCGCGCCTCGGGTCTCCGTCATTCCGCCTTCCACGTTAATCCTATTATTGATGGGATGTTATAGTAATGTAGTTTTAGAAAAAGGACAACCTGCAGGATGGGCGACAGCCCATCGCGTCGGACAAGGCTATGGGAATCGAACCCACAACCGAAGTGCGACTGGCCTTTATCGCCTACCACTGGCCTACAGGAAGTCCTTGTTTAGTAGAAACTAGTTTTATTATATTAAGCAGTATGATATATGATGTATAAGTCCATTTTAAGAACCATATATGATTAATCTCACTATAGATGGACTTATGTATTTTTTGATAACTTTTCTAACCTTTTGTTTGAGAAAGATGGAATGACCCATCATTCTATCACATGATCTGCTAACACATCACGAATGACAAATTCAACTTCATTACATTAAGATATGAAGTGTAAATTTTCCAAAGAATGACCAACGATTAGACTGTACCAAAATCACGAAAGTATTTATTCTAATTCCAATTTCATCAACTTTAGGGAAATGATCTTGGAAACCAAAAATGTTGTCCTAGTGCTCTTATATCCGATGAATTGGATGGTGCCTTAGATCGTCACATATTTATGGCTTTGTGATTGTTGGATTTTTCATAGCCATTTTCTCTACCACTCTCCATCAGAACTTGATGGTTAGATTTTTCTTCCATATCCATATTTTCACCCATGTTCTCCTGTGTGGAAACCCAGTAATGAGTTAATTTGGGTAACTGTTACGTTTCATACATTAGTTTTTTAAGCCATGTTTTGGTATTCCTTTCTACGATGTGGGATTCTATTTAAGAAACTTTCTAGTAGTAAACCATTTATAATCCCGACGAATTTCAAGGGAGAAATTAATTTTAAGGGGGGTAAAATGTAACACCCCGAGATTTTAAGAAAAATATTCTTTTTAATTTCATTAATGTCTTGTGTTGTACCCTTCAACAAAAGGAGCTTTCAAAACATGTATCCCTGAATTTCCTTGCATTACACGCAATCGCAACCTTCCTCGATAGCGTGTGTATTACGCAATACCGAGTTTCACTAAACGAGATATTATTATAATATTATTATGAACTAGCCATTATGAATAGTAATACCCATTTTTTAAAATTTTATGAATTTTATCTTTCAAAATGGAATTCATTTTTGGATTTGAAATATCGAAATTAGCTTAGGGTGAAATTTTGGTACTTTTCGAATAACTTTCATATTCTGATGAATAGTGAAAATTACTAAATTTTAATTAAAAACAACTTTTTTAATCGAAATAATTAATAGTGATAAATTATTAATTTGAGTGGTTTTAAAGTATATTTATAATATATTTTTAAAATTTAATACAATTTTGGTCATTGGATGTAATTTCACATTTAAACCAAACATAAACAAGTGTCAATCTTTTGATAGTTATTATCTCTTAAAAACACGCTATTTGTTTGTGACGACGGGAATTAATTTTTAAATTAGTTAATGTAACTTATATGTATTGAATTTGGTAAAATAGACATATTTTTTGAATTCATAATATCAAATATAGCTTAGGACTAATTTTTTATATTTTTCTACAAATATTTATTTTTTGATGAATAGTGAAACCACTAAGTGGTAGTTAAAAAAACTGAATTTTTCATAAAACTTAAATTTACCGCTTCTATGAGTGGAATTTAAAAAATCTGAGAGACACGGTTAATATCAAGGACTAAAATGTTGTTCAATGAGATGAATATATTTTTTGGTGAATAGTAGCTTTTTACTTTTTTCTCACGGTTAAAAGTAAATAGGGTAATTAAGGGTAAAATTGTTATCATTATTACCCTAACACATGTCCTAATTCTATTGTATAAGTTTAATTCGACTAAAAACTACCTTAGGAATAACATATGACCATTTAGTCCCACTTGGATTAGATTAGGACATTTATTATTAATTTATTCAAAGAAGGGTTAAAGTAGTTAAAATCAATGTTTTATATCTAAATCATTTTTAATATAGGGTTATATATAAGATAAATTCGACTATAAATATTAATTAGAAGTCTAAAA
This sequence comes from Viscum album, assembly GCA_963277665.1. NCBI lineage: Eukaryota > Viridiplantae > Streptophyta > Magnoliopsida > Santalales > Viscaceae > Viscum > Viscum album. The sequence goes on from OY728119.1 coordinate 653,929,993, forward strand.
GGATTTTATGCATAATGGTATTTTATTTGTAATTTTTAGACTTAAAATAATTTAATTTATTTATGACACAATGATGATGCAGTAATTTTCTTATTAATGAAATATTGACATTATTTATGTTATACATACACAAATAAATGTAATATGAGACTTTTTATGAATTAAAATAATTTTCTATGTTAATAGGACATGTTAGTATTGATTTAATTAATTGTTTTCGAACTAATAATTCTTTTATGATTTTCAGAAAAATCAATTACCAAATAGTGTCAAAATCGACTTAAAATAGTTTTTAAAACAAATATAATATTATTAATTGTTATTATATTCCTAAAAATCTAAGGCTAGGCCATGATACTTGTATAATAATATTTTTATCATTAATGGACCACTTGGGGGTCTCTTGGATGTATATGGTATGTTTATTAACTATATAATATAAAAATACAAAGTGACATGGTAAATGTCAATCTAATTAACTAAGAGTTAAAACTAAACTATAATGTTAATATAATGACCTAAACATTCCTAAATTCTACTGGATGAGAGGATTTAGACCCATCCCCACCTTAGCTTCTAAATATATCAATTTTGAGCTATTAAAAACCGAATATGACTTTATAATAAAATAATATTTTTAGTTATTCCACCGGTGCCCCTCTCCTCCCTTGTAAAAGGGCACCTCCTCCCTCTCTTCCTCACACCACATTGAGCCTTCAATCTCTGAAAACCCCTTCACAATACTCTTCTCCACTTCCCTAGAAACATCCTAGAGGTCCTGGTCTTCTTCAAAGACCAATTTTAGTGCCCTAAGTGGAGGTCTCAAAGAGGCGCTTCAAAGAAGAGGTAATGTCCATTTCCGATTCTTTCAACTTTATTTCTTCTTCCACTTCTTCTTAATAGGTTGTTTCATTATGAAGTAATAACATCAGTATCACTCATATACTAATATGTTATTATAATTATGAAAGAACCCTATTTCACCATCTATCCATCCTACGGAAAACTAAATCACCGCGCGTGCGTACGTACAGAATACCGTCTCCACACCGTGGTGTAATCTATTATTCACCACCACCTTACTTGGATGGGTATAATGGTGTAAATAATAACTATATATGATTTTTTTAAATTGATATTTATTATGTAATAGTATACATACACTCCAATAAAATTCCATGATCATGGGAACGATATCATCGCTCGTGCGTACGTACGGAATACCGTCTCCACGACGCGATGAGATTCATTCTCAAGGATTCACCATTCATAAATGATTATAAAGTATATATAATAAGTAATAATTAAATATATGACATAATAATGACACTGGATTTATGTATATATATATATGTATGTCATCCAATTAATTCCATTCAACTCAATGAGGAAACGAAAAAAACGTTCATGCGTACGTACGGCCTACCGTCTCCATGAACGGTGTATTTCATTCCATTTATCGATCTATTATATATAGGTATATTCTGAATATATATTATATGTAAATAATGTTTTATATTCTGGAATTAAGTAACCATTATCTATGTAATCATATAAATAATTCCAAGTCAAAACACGGACGACAAATGAAACGATTTTACCCAAAACGCTCATTAACATGGAATTTAAAAAGAACGGGTAATATAAAGTCATAAGTGAACCATATATGATATCATAACAATGAATATGATTCTTTAATAAGTCAATGACATTATTTAAATCATTATACAGGAGGTTCAGATACGTACAAATCATATCGGACCTAAGGTAAGGGATAATTTTGCAAATCACATTTTTTTCTGAGATTGCTTATTCGTAGGTATTTACTGGGGTTATTTATATCATCAATGTCCATGTTTTATAAAAGTGTTTTCATCCTTTTTACCCATTCTTGACTTTTACTACATGGTATGTAAGTAATCTTTCTTTTTTTTACGTTATGAGGTATTTTTTGACTTTTCTGGAAAAAGTACGAGAAGAATGTTTTTTAACTTATACGGCACGAACGGATTTTTACAGTTTTATAAAGCCTTATTTTCAGGAAGCTTCCTCCAAAAGATTTCCTGACTATTTTCAAAAAAATCATTTTCTTTTAAAATTGCATGATGTTTTGTGAAAAGAAATTTATTTTGAAGAAAAAAGGATATTTTCCTCAAGAATTCATTTCAAGTGTTTTATCAAAACCATTTTTCATCTAAGATGGAATTATTTCATATGTGTATGTTTCAAGTATAATGTCTCTATGATTTACATGGTTTCACTTATCTTGTTATGAAATGATATCCATTTATTTTATATGGATTATGTGATGATGGGATGATGTTTATGAAACCCATTTTATTTATTGGGTTTTTATGAATGATGTATGTTTATTTTGTGGAACAAGTAAGAATGATTTAATTATGAGATGGGTGGGACCTTTATCTCCCACCAATGCATTGGGTAAAGTTTTATATCTCATGATATAGACATGGCTGGAATGGTAAGTTAATCTGGTTCAGTATTGCAGGACTGGAATGAGGAGTGAACTCGATTCAGAAAGGGACTCTGTCCACTAAAATGGTCTTGGCAGTAATGCCTTGGCTATTATGGAAATCATTAAATGTGCTTAATGGATGCCACAATTACATGTTTTATTTCCATTCTATGTTTTCATTATTTATGTTACATTATGATATATGCCTTATGTACTTCCCTGTTTTAAGTCGTTGCTCAAAATTTTTATGTTTAAACATTATGTTCATGTTTTTAAGTTCAAATGTATATGGTATGTTTTATTTTATCCATGATTACCCTTACGGAGCATTTGAGCTCACCCTTTTTATGTTTTATTTTCCCCCAAGATTAAAAGAATGGTTTTAGGTAAGGAAACAAAAAGTGGAAGATCTCTATGGGAGATGTTGATGATCTTTCACCACGATTAGAATATTATGTTCCATGTTTCCAAATACATTAAACTATTACGGTCCTTGTGTGTATGTTTTTGTTATGTACTAAGTATTCCGCAAAAGTAATGTAATGTCCATGTACGTAAAGCTTCGGGTCTCTAAAATAATTCCACCTAATCATTATAATTATTTTAAGAAGAAGAATCAATCTTGTTGTCCTTAAATATGTTTTTGACACTCTCCATGATGCTTTACGGAGAATTGAGTTCCTTAAAGCATTTGTGGTATCAGGATGTCTCACATGTTTTACTCTTGGTTTATATGAAGCACTTAGAACCCACACCCTTCTATCTTGCATGAGTAAGGTTTTGAAAATAGGATAATATTCACTAATAATTAATCTCATGAATAATATCTTTCTCACATACTCTAATAGACGTTCAGGATAGTTTTCAAGAAGCAAAGGAACAATGCATGAAACCCATGCATCAGAAGTCATATAACTATTTGGTTTAGGCACTGAGCAATGCATGTTCACCTTCCTGGTAAACATACATTGGACATAAACTACAAAATCTGATTGTGTGTGTAGATAGTTTTTGAAAAAATAAAGTGATAATTCATTAGAGAATGATTGTTCTTTTATGTATGTATAAACGTCCATTCATTTGATAATATATACAAAATGTAAATAATTATGATAATGATTTGGTTTACATAAAAAATTAATAAAGTGTACTTTATTTATATTTATAATTCAATAAAATATATACTCATATTTTTTTAGAAATATTATTTCATAGTGTATAGAAAAATTTGTGTACATATTTATCAATTATCCAAGTGAGGCTAGGAAGTTAGTCAAAAAAAATATTTCTTTCTTGGGCCTTTGTTTCACTATGGAAACAAATTTGTTTTGTTTGATTATGATTATTTTGAAAGGATAATAGAAATTAATAGTGGTTTTTGAGTGTACTTGAATAACTAAATGATCAATTTAGATCCTAAAATCTTGGGGTTGATTATAATAGTACCATCCTACAGATGATCACACCTTCGAACAGATATGAAGTCTTTCGGTTAGTTCCAGGAGCTGGTGAAGCCTTCAGGTTGGAGCCCGTAGTATGAGGGGTCCCTTAGTTAGAGAAGAACAAAAATAATTTTAGATAGATCTAAATGAAGTGGAAGTATTTTGTTTGGATAAGTAGGAAAATAGAGTCTCTTTTTTGGTTCCATAGAATTGTAATCACTTGTTTTATAGTTTTGATTCCATGTGGGGAACCAACATGGAAACGAGAAAGTCTTCGTACTAAACCAGTTAAATATTATTTAACGCTCTCTCTATTACTATCACTAAATACAACATGATATTGATAGATAATATTGATTGGTTCTAGAACCTTAATATGTTATATATGTTTAATATTATTAAATAGTAATTCATAAAACTAAACCACTAATTCACCCATGCCCTCCCAGTGGTCAATAAGGATTGGGGAACATCATGAGACATATGCCTTGTTCACCACATGTTTTCTATTGTGTGATATATATACCAATATATGGATGTTTTTTGGGATAATTTCTTTCAACTAAATTGATTGAAAAATTAATATCATGTATTTATCTTATTGGATTCTGATTCAAGAAATACAATGTATTATGGTATTTTGTTAATGCAATCCACATTCCTTTGAGTTGTAATGCTTATCCTTGAACTTTTTTCTTATATTAATGGGTTTTAACTCAATTTTTTATTATATGATAATTTCACTTTATCTCTAAGTAATTTTTAATTCAAAATTCCAATATTAATTGATTGATGAATTTCTTTTTCATGAAATTATAATGTTTTCAAATTTAATTTATGTAAACTCTAATAAGCTCTCTCTATCTTCCATATAAATGTTTATTCTTCCATAAAATGTTCTTATTTATTATTATAATAAAAATATATGGTTTTTGGTGAACTTAATTATTCCTTTTACCACATTCCAAATAGAATATCATTTTTAAATAATATGGGTTCTAGTAATAGAATTCTAAAATATTAAAGTGGTTTTATTTTTTATAATTTAATATTTTATCTTTTAATTAAAGTTTCCACTGGAAAAAATTATATATTTTTAAAGGATCCATTACTAGTATGTATTATATAAAATTGTTTTGGATAAAAATATTTTCCTATAACATTCTTTCCAGTGATTATTTAAAGGTGTCATTTTTCCTTCAATCATATATATTAATGATAAAAATTATTTAAAAGGTATATTTTTTTAATTTTTTTAGAATTTCAGGATTATATCTAAAATATCTATCTCCATTGGACTAATACTTCAGGAATCATCCCCTAATTCCAATTCTGAAATACTCTTTCTTGGTGATTGAATTTTGGGTATCAACCAAAAAAACTCTTGATCTCATTTATTGTAATATCTTTTGAAAGTTATTTGAAATCCATTTTTTCTTACGTTTTTCCCTATTTCAAATATAAAAATTTTGTTATAAGGATGTTTCTATAAATTCATCTACTTAACCATGTAATAATTATTCTTTAACATAAAGATAAAGTATTTAATTATCTTATGGTATACAAATGAATGGTTTATTATAATGTAACGGTGGTTTCATTATAACCATCCAGTGCATTGGTGATTTATATATATTGTAAGATTAAAATTGGTAAAAGGATGTTTATCTAAAGTGAAATGTTACATTGAGGTTTTTCCCAAGCCCAAGGGTATACAGGCAGTAAACCCATCCCAATGGTACATGAGTAGTTAGCTTAAGCCCAAGGGTAAACAGCTGGTAACCCAATCCCAATACAGTATACTAGTATTCATCCCATGCTTAAAGGGTTATATATGAATCGGTTCACATTTCAAAATGTCCCTACAATTATTATAACCAAATATTTTTATTATGACACATTTTTTATTATATGCCTATGTTATGCTCCATGGAATAAGATTATTGTCTTGTATATCCAATGTATTATATGAAGGTGTATGTATGATAATTTTATATTAAATATCCTTATATTATATTAAAAACACTTTTTGGTTTCATTTAATATGAATTTTTACCTCTACTAATGTTTCTAAAATGCTTATGATTTATTCCTTTTGATGTATTTTTTCTATGTTTTTCACATATTGAGTGTATGAGCTCACCCCTTTGTAATTTTTTTTCATAATGTGGTTTACAAATATTAGTATAACATTTGTGATGTATAAAAGGTTATCTAGTGTGGGATGATTATGGATAAAGGCCCATAATTATAGGAAAATAATTTTTTATGTAGATAATCACAAAATATACTAAACGAGAATATACTCGAGATTATGTGACATTATACTAAGATATAATATTAATATTAAAAATAATCCGGTATAGCTAAGAAAAAATTACATTATTTTAAATCTAGTTATAAAAAATTAGAATTTGAACTGGGATTCTAAGTCTAAAGAATATAAATCAACCTTAGCATATATTGATTACAGTTTTTCAAGAGGTCGTCAATTTCTTCAAAAGGAAAGTGAAATTATATAATTTGGAATGCCAACATTTCATGTTCATTGGTGAGTGAGGTCATCATATGGGTTGTTGTAATTTTGTTCCATTTTTTCTTTATTGCATATTTTTTTAGTTTGGTAGAGGGTTAGGGACTGGAGTTTTATTTATTTTTTTATTAGTTCTTAATTTTATTATCAAGTATGTTGTCATTTTATCCCCTTGATGTGATATTATATTCAGGATGGAGTTATTGTCTAGTTCCTATCCAATTTTTAGCGATCTTTATTGTATTGAATATTATGTGCTATTATAGTTAAGTATTAACATCAGTGATTTTATGTGGATTTGTTTCATCTAGATTGGTGTTTTTTCATAGGGTGTGGTGATTTTTTATTTTCTATAAATGAATATGGCGGTATGTGTTTGTGAAAATACTACACGACACTGAATCAGGTGATGGTTAAGAACCGTTATCCACATCCAAGGATATATAATTTTCGAAATAAGTTAGAGTGATGATGGTATTATTTGAATATCTCTATGTGTTTTTGGTATCATCCAATGAGGGTGATAGAGGATGATATCCCAAAGACCACCTTTAGGTTTCTTTATAGGCACATTAAGTCATAATTATGTCATCAGTTTCAGAAAGTCCACAAATGTTTTCATGGGACTCATTGATTTTTTGTTCTATGAGTACCTATATAAGTTAGTGGTATTTATTATCTTATGACATCCTCATATACTCGAATTCATATGTGAATCATGTTTGGAATATTACAGTTGTTTTAAAAGTCCTTCGACACCATATAATATATGTAAATTTATCTAGGTACTGTTGTTTGATGTATGTTCTGGTGACCTAAACAATACATACATAGTTATTAGATCTTGTTAAATTAATATTCATGAAATATTATAATGATCCACACTAGAAATTTAATGTTTTTCTAAAACCCGGTAAATTTATTTTATGTCTCCTCTTAAATAAATTCAATTTCTCCAATTGCTTAAATTATATGAAACACCATGTTTGAGCATACCATGATATAAAAATTAGAAATTTAAAATTTTGTTATGAATAGTAACAACCACATTTTGAAATGTATAAATTTTATTTTTCTAAGTATATTTCATTTTTTAATTTTTAATATAAAAATTAGAATTTTGGTAAGGGAATTCCATATCAGTCTTAATTTTCATTAGGTATAATCCATGTTCACCACCTATTTTATTCTTGTGTTGTATGGAGTAAACTTATTATAATTGATATCTTGATTACATTTATCATCATAGTATTTAATGATTCCTTTGAAGATATTGGGCTGATGATTTAAATGTTCAAACTGTTAAGGGTTAATTTCACAATATCATTATTATCCAATATTCTTTATATGTAATTTCTTACTGGTACATATTTATCATCCATGTAAATGTTTCATAAAAATATTTTTAAAATGAATATTTTTAAGTTTTTATGTAAGGGACTCTTTAACTAAAACATTATATTAAATGTTTTAAATATTTATTATTCAAAATATTTCTCATTAATGTCCATGTTTTCAAATCGGTTTTAAGGATTTATTTATATGTACGTGAATGTTTTAAAATGTTAGTTCTTTTTAATGATTTCATTGTGGTATGGGACACTTTTATTCAAAAAATTATATTCAAATGTCGTATTTTATTTATTTTTGGATTCTGAATAAATGATTTCAATGAAAAATGGGAATTTTTCTCAAGATATTTCTAATGATTTTATATGATTATTTTAATCTTTTACAATATCATTTATTGTATCTTATGATTAATTGATGTTGATTTCCTATCGTACAACCAGTCATATTTTATTAAAGGGTTTATGAATAGTTTGATTGTGGATGTGCTATTTTTATACCATTCATTATTTAGGGATATTTTTTGAGATTTTTTTCTGTCATTTTTAACAATAATTTTTATATTTGTTCTGATTTTACATTATTATGAAATTAGTTATTTATATTACTTGTAATTTTTTTAGTAAGTTGAATATTCATGTGAATGTTTAAATGGTGTTATTTGATTTATTATGTCCTTATTATGCTAAATATTATGTTTAAAATTCTTATGTTTTAGTTTTATACATTTTCATAAATATTTATACTTATTTGTGATAGATTTCACTATATTTGTTACCCTTACTGAGCATCTGAGATCACCCTTTTTTCTATTTTACTTTATCATGATACCATGATGTGAGTTGTGAATTAAATATACTGTCATGTTAGGAAAATAATGGAGTTAAAAAAGGATTATCTATGTTGTTTTTCATGTTTTCAATTGTAATTTAAAGTTCATATATGTAATATATTTTCCAATACTACTAAACGGATCAGCCCATTATGATTTTATACATTAAAATCATGATAATGTAATAAAATAATGCACCATATCTAGGATTTTTGGGTTGGGGTGTTAATATTGGTATCAAAGGATTTTTAGAAGAAACAGTCAAAACTAGATTGAGAAAAAATATTTTAGGGAACATATCCCTATGATATACTTTGAGGATATGTATAAAAGACAAACCTTAAATTTTAGAAATATAGATATTATGTGGGTATTCCTAGAAAAGGAATACCTATCTAAATACTATAAGTGGACATGTATTTGGCACAGATGTACCTTAGAGTAATAACTCCAACAAGCTGTTTCAGGCATCACTCAGGGTAACCTGGTACATGACAATAGGCCTTACTATGCACTATGATTGACACTCATGATGAATATGGTTAGGATAATTCACAATTCATTACAAGTATATATGAATTATTTTAATATAAGATGAGAATGAATAAAATTACTTAAAAATAAGGTGTTTTAGATAGAAAATAAGATTTCATGGTATTATTTAAACGATTTATGACTATTGTTACTCAAAAAATACATTTTGGAGATAGCTTATAGCTAGAACCCAAAGGATTCATTTTAACATTGAACATGACGGACTCGGTGGTGGCAATGAGAAACCAAATGAATTGTTGATAGGAGTGAATGCTATTCTTTTCATGCCTGACTAGTTTTCCAAAAATATGGTTAACAACATATACCTTAACCAACTCCCTAATTCAAAAAATTAAGAGAATGGTGGAGCATTCTAAGTGCTCCATTTGTATAGACCATTGAGAAATGAAATATCAATTTATGTAATTTAAGAAATGATGAAGAATTCAACCATGAATGTGTATCAATGGAACAAATAAATGCATTATGTGTAAGAAAAATGAATGTAAAGAAAATTATTACTGAGGAAAAATGAAGTGTATGATGGAAGGAAATAAAATTGATCATAAAAATCCATTTGTAGTTATTTTCTGTAAATGTAGGGGACCAAGGCATTACCTGAGTAAATGCCCAAATCTATAGAACAACCTCTAGAGCTAGAAAGACCTATGTATAAATAAATGGATGATGTATTTATGTATTAATGTTTTATTGAAAATCGTAGTGGATAGGTTATTTAATGATTATCCCTTTTTAATGAAAATTCATAATTTTAATTTAGGATGGTATATTAGTATAGTTTTAGAAAATGGAAAACATACAAGCATGGTGATAACTCATTGTGTTTAGTAAGGTAATGGGTTTTGAACACACAACTAAAGGGCTACAAGGATATAGCACCAACCACTAGACTACATTATGTTCTAGTCATAATTAATTTTTCATATTGATAATGGTTATTTATAGTTAAAGGAATTTTTTTATTAAATATATGACATTGGGATTGTAAAATAATTTGGGTATTAGGAAATTTATTGTTATCCTAAAATATATTTTCAATTTTTGGAATCTTATATGAATAAGGTAAAAAAAATATTTTAATGAATAGTGGTTGACTTATATTTTGGAGTCAAATATGATTTTATTGTGGATGAATAGAGATTCATGTTTATTTTGAAATGGTTAGAAAACATTAACGATTATGAGATTTGGAAAATGAAATTTGGTACGATACATTAAGAGTGACTGACTGGAAGACTATGTGATCAAATACATATGAATATTTGGTTTCAATATTAGTCTAGAATATTTGTTTACGATGGATGGTTATTTTCTAAATAATCTATGATGAGCTTTCAGGTTTTACTATGGAAATTTGAAGATTATTTTATGAAATTATCTTATCTTTTACTAATATTTTCGTTTTGGTTATTACTATAGATAGCGTGAATATATAGTTAATATTTTTTGGACTTTTTGAATCTCTAAAAATAGAATCTACATATTCAGGAATGAAAAATTTATCTTAATGACTCATCATTTAGAGAAAGTGATACTTTTTTTGTGGAAATTGGTTAAAGGAAGAAACTCCACTAATTATGTAAGTATTTTTCATTTTGTTAATAATATATGAAGTAAATTAATTCTTTATATATAAAGAAAAGATCATAAAAACAATCCCTAGTACTTTCATTTTGGATGAAACGAATGTTCCCAGGGGTCATTGTATATTTATAGTTGTCTAATTATTTACATTATCCTAATCATGTTATATATCACTCTCTATCCTAACTTGATGGTTGCATTTCACTTCATGTCCATCTTTTCTTTCATTGAACCCCATCACATGTTATTTCTGGTGACCTTTATACTCATGATTCTTTATTTTTTAATGTAGGTCTCATTTATCCTTTTCTTCTGAAGTGGGATTTCAATAATGGATAACAGTATATTTTTATAAACATATCACGTAATTATATTTCATTAAATTATTATATAGTGAATTCATTCCTCAATCCTATCAAAAGAATAAAAAATTTCTAATTTTTATGAAATAATGGTTTTTTTAAAACATCTTATATTTGTGGGCTTATGACACTCAAGTTTCCATTGATCGTTCACTTTTTTGTGATAAGCTAACACAATCACTCCATATAAATATTTTAATTTTCTCTCCAATTACATATCTCTACTTTTCACTAATGTACTGCTATTAAAAAACTAAATTTTCCTATGACCATCACATTTTCATTCCCCTCTTATTATTAGTATATTTTATTAACCCTTTTTCTAATGTGGATTGTCTATAAAAGTATTATATATCATCAATATTTTTATTTCGAAGTAAAATTTCAACTTATGATGAAATAATTTATTGATAGAGGGGAGAATGTAACACCAAGTGATTTTATAGTATGTCTCTTCTTAAATAATTTAAAGTCTAATAATAACTGCTATTTTACAAAACACCAAGTTAAATAATACCAGGATATACTAAATTAACTATTAAAAAATGTTATAAATTTTAATTGCCACATTTTTTATTTTATAAATTTTATCTATCAAAACAGACATCATTTTTGATTTTTTTAATATCAAAATTAGACTTATTATAGGGTAATTTAGTCTCATTATTGGTATTTTGGAGATATAATCCATATTCACCACCTATTTATTGTGTGTGGTGTATGTACTACCCCTATAATATTTGATATCATGAATATATTTATCTTCATGGTATTTAAATATTCATTGAATGATATCTAGCATTTGACATAAATGTAAAAAAGTGGTCATGGATAATTTTATAATCTCATTATTTTGCATGATTGTTTATACGTAAGAATTTACAAAGAAATTTTTATTATAAATGCCTTTTTTTCTTAAAAATATATTCAAAAGGGGTCTTTTTATGGTTTTCTGTATAAGACTCTATAACTACAATACAATTTTAAATGTTTTAATGATTTATTCTTCTAAATATTTCTCATTAATATCCATGTTTTCAATATAGTTTTAGGGATTTATTTATATGGACATTAATATTTTAGAAAATAAATTGCATTAAAATATATCAAATTGGTGTGGGGAACTTTTATTAAAAATAATCTTTTTAATTTTCTTCTTTTATATGTGCGATGATTTTTAATTAATTATTTAAATGAAAAGATGAATTTATCTGATGATATTTTTAATGATTATTTAATATTAATTTCATCTTTATCAACATCCTTTATTGGATATTATGTTTAGTTGAGTTTTATTTCTTATAATACAGCTTATTATATTTTATTGAATGGTTTATGAATAGTTTGACTCTAGGTGTTCTATTTTTATACCATTCATATTTTATTGATTATGTTTTATGATTTTGTATGCTAGTTTCAATAATGAATGTTTATTTTGGTTATGATTTTCCCCCTTATGAAATTCATTATTGATATTACATGTGATTATTTGGGTATTATAATATCCCTCTGAATGTTTAAATATTATTATTGGATTTATTGTTGTCTTATTATGTTCAATATTAAATTTAAAAGGATTTGATTTTAGCTTTATACCATTCCTTAAAAGTCAAATCTTATTTATAATAACTTCTCCTATATATTTTCCCTTACTGAGCATATCATCTAACCCATTTATTATGATTTACATTCCAATGATTTTAAGATGTGTATTATGAATGATAAGAAGTGTTAATATAGGAGAATAATGGAATTATCAATGGATTTTCTATGTTTTATTTCTTGTTTTCAATTATATTATAATCCTAATGTATGTAATCTATTTCCCAAGTCTACTAAACTAATCGGTTATTTGGGATTTGATTCATTATAATCATTCCAATGTAATAACATAATTCACTATCCCCATGCTTTTGGATTCGGGGAATTATAGTATTAGTTTCATTGGACTCTTTGATAGTTAGAATATTATTATATAAAAGATCTATATCATCGCCCACTTTTTTCTTTACCACTATCAAACTTCTTAGAAATATCATACATAAAATATCTCTTTATATAAAATGGAAAACAAAACAAAATAAATGGCGAGATTATAGGATATATTAGGTTAATTAATGGATATAAATTTCATATCATTTTGAATCATAACATGAGTATAAGGGTATGAGAATATGGACATAACATTTCCAAATCATACCTAAAAAATCAAAGATCAAATTAATATGTCATGGAATAAATATTATAGTGACCAATAATTTTTGTTTACAAATAGTATATTTTATTATATGAATATTCATTATATTAAATTATGAATCATGCTATAAGTGCATAGCTTTGGTGTCATTGGAGACTAAATACAAAATATTCTTATTTCATGAAGGATCTTCAATAACTCCCCAAAATATCTTCCCATTCAGTAATCTTCTTATACATACCCTACATTAAAATATTCAATATAATCCAGGAATGGAAACATATGTATGGTTGGTATCAGATGCTCAATATGGGTAAAAAAGGAGATAAAAATATAATTTCAAAGAAAACATGATAATATAGGGTATGAGTTAAAGAGATAAATACTATAAAACAATTCCTATAAATTATATCATCATAAACATGAGATATGTCATACATTTTGGTAGTTCACAAGATATGAATAACAGGATCAATGAATTTGAACCATGAGACCATAAAATTGGCATATGATTTTTTCACAAAATTCATTCATAATTTCTGTAATAATCATAATAATAGAAATATTATGTGAAGGATATGCAACAAGAAATTCATAACATGTTACTCTTGGTATAACATATAATTTTACATTTTTTGGGAAATCCTTCTATGTACCCTCATTCAGGCTTCCGATAACCTCCCACATTCACTCTTGTTTCAGAATTTGGATAAGCTCTTGTGTACCCTCTTGTTTGATGATTAAGATAACGTTCCATGCAACATTTTCCCTTATAGAACATTAATATATACAAAATTAATTGGGGGGATATATAATTTTAAGCCCAACTTCTAGAATATCATAAACGCATTCATATGAATGGCACATGATCATAAAAACATACAACTAACCAAGCATAAGGAAACGAATATGGGTTTTAACTATTTTTCATAATTACAACCACAAACCATCAATTTACTAAATGAAGATGTTTTCAATGGGTCGTATACTATATAAATAATAATTAACATCATATGATTTCATCTTATAGAAAAGAGTCATTAATAGATCACTTCGAATATTTATGATAAAGACGTCCTTTCCATTTTCAAATTAGTTCTATAAAAATTTTAGATTTCAAAAATATTATAGAAAATATTTTCATTGAAAATATCCATGGATAAAAATAATATAACATATAAATAATTTAGTGAACTTGAAAGCTATAAATTCTGTTCATTCTATATATACCAAAGCAATATTATAATCACATTAATGGAAACAAATTATATTTCTTGAAAAATAAAATGAATATTCCATTTCAATAATTTTATAAAAAATCAATCATGATTGAAAATTAAATAAAAAATCAATGTATAATAGTCAGAATATTATTTTACAACATTTTCAAAAAATATGGGCATTGAATAAAAAGGATTCCCACTAAAGAGATAAATAACATCATTTGTCTTTAATAACATTCTTTCCATCTCTTGAGTACCAAAAGTGAATAAAATGAAAGGAAAATATGAATTTATAATAAATTACTAGAGGATAATAAAATTAAATTTACATTTAAGGTAATGATCTTATAATTCCTTTCAATGTATATTTAATCAAAGCAAATCCATATTAATATGTGATTAAAACATAAATCCCTTATTTATTTGTTATGTTTTGAATCATAACATTATTAATGAAAAGAAAATATTTGTATTGGTAAATACCCATAATATTCATTATAATAACCATAATATAAATACAGAATTATTTTAAACATAATATATTTGAAAAAAGTGATGAATTTGGAATATGTCACATAGAAATAAAAGTGAGGTAGAAATCCCATACCTCAAATTCAAATTTATTGTAAAGTGAATTAACATAATATATAAGAAGTTTAAATATATTATAAATATATAATAAATCCATCTACATACTTTTAATATCATATATGATCTAATTATAAAATTTTATCCCCATTTATTAATAAAACATTATTAAGTATTTTATGTTTATGGTGATAATTGTTTAGTTTTTTGTGAGAATATTCATCTGTTTTTTGGTCCTTCTAATTTGATAATATATTCTTCACCTCCATATAATCAATGAAGATTAAAATATATTATATATTCATTTTATATATTTTATAATCCTTTCATAAAATATATATACATAAATATGAATTACATCATTCAGGGAGAGGAAGTGTAATACATATACATGAAAGTTGTTTTCTATTTTCAAAAGATAGAAAAAATTTTAGTTAAATAATAATTTAACTTTATATTTTAATAATTATATTATAAAAATCATTTATATTTATTAAATCTATCATTTTTACCATCCATGCAATGTGATGTTTAAAAATGAATCATATCACTTCATGGAGGTGGTAGTCTGCATGTATGCATTAGCGAAAATATCATTTTATAATGGATAAGAATGTAAGAAGGTAAATATGATGTTATAATTTTATAATTATAATTATTTCATTAATGTAATGTGTAAACATTAAACCAATAATAAAAATCATCCATTAATTATGTCAATGAAAATGGAATCATATCGCTATGTGAAGGTAATTGTCCACATGTATGGAGGAGCGATCATTTCACTTCCCATTTGATAGAATATAGGTTTTAAATTAAAGTTTTCAAATTCATAATAACTTCTTATTAAGATTAGGATATTGATGTTATTATTTATTGATTAATACCAATGTGTTAGAGGATAAATAAGATGAAATTAATTAAAAGAGTTTGGGTTAGAGGACTACCTCTTCTTCAGTAGGTCAATTTTAGATCCATTCTTAAATACCATTCGAATGGTCTTTTTGAAATACCAATACCTCTATTTTGGGGTAAGGGAATATGAGAATGAGGTAATGTAAACACATAAGATTACTAAAAATATTAAAATATAATTATGCTATTCTCAGTCCTAAGTCTTTAAAATATAAATATATTCAATGAAAAAATTTTAATGTCTAAATCTCTATTAATAATGAAATATAGATAGGGTTTGGTGTCATTTTAAACCATATTGAAGTTTCTAGATTATTGTGAATCACTGAAATTTGGAGTGTTGAATCTGTGATCCCTTTTTATCTTTTTAATAATTGATTCTTTTCAATTAAACCTATATGGATGGTTAAAGCCTGGATCCACTCTTCTTCTGTCTCTCAACCTTACCTAGAATAGTGTAGTAAATTGAAAGGCACTGAACACAAGGATTTACATGTTTAGGTTCAAATACCTATAGCTAGTTGTGTTGGTTATTCTCCCCAACATAGATTCTCCAATATAATTCGATGATTAATTACAATGGTTGATATAGAGTCACATTTTATCTTTCCTGAGCCCACATATGATTCTTTATAAATCTTCACACCGAGCTACCAAAGTCCCACTTGCCTTCTTTAGAGTCCCACTGAAAACATCTTATCCTCCCTAAATCTCATAGTTGTCCTCTAGCTCTTGAGTCACACATGAATCTTCCTTATTTATGTTCTATTGATACACTGTATATGAAATTCGACTCTCTCCGCATAGGCATTCTGAATCACACGTGCCTTTATATCTATTCAATAATCATCAAATTTTTTTAGAAAGGTCTATTGGCATTTCTCGATAAATATAATCACGTCTCTGATCAGTTCTCAGTTTCAACAATGCTCAGGAAATTTTTTCTTCTTCTTCTCAATAAATGGACTCACATATATGTGTGAAAGCGGTGCACACATCCTCTTAATGAATACAACAGTGATTCTTCAAAATATCAGCCTAGTTCGCCTTCTTGGAATATCAATTACAGAAATCTCGGATATAATAACTTCTTTAATTATGTCTGGCTCTAGTCTCAAATATTACTTACTTCATGCATGGATTGAATTAGAACCAATACCACTTATATCTAGATATCTCAATAATTTTTACGCATGCCCGTGTTCATGCAGGATTTCACGCATGGGTCTCTTTCTTTTTAACAAGCATTGCATTATCTTTCTTTACCAATATGCAAACTTCCTTTTGATTCTTTATTTATGTGTTCATGTGCATGCATGAATGCATGCATGCACTCTTCCTTTTATTCCTCCTTGTGTGAAAACCTCTATGGGTAAAACACTTTGAGCACACACACAATCTCTTATATTTATCATTTTTTATTTCTCTTCTTCTTTGGGTCATAACAAACATACAATCTATTATCTTTAATTATGGTTAAAATGGTGTGTTTTCTTTTTATTTCTTCCTCTTTTAAATGTGGACACACAATCCTTTCTTGATTTGTGATCTTTTTCAAACCTGAATGGGTATATTCGATGTATGGATTGTTCTTGCACACCTGGGTGTCACAATTCATGCATGTTTGTGAATATGAATCATGAATGCATTGTACTTTTTCCTTTGTGAAAGAATGTGTCCTCAAATTTCTATAAATGAATCACATGGGTTATTATGTTCAATGAAAGCACACACAAGCTCCTTCCATCATGTGATCTCTTTCTCCTTCAAGAACGAACCCCTATAAAAAATGCATATATATAAATATATATTAACAGAAGAGTGTTCTTCTTCATCATCCAAATAAGGGGGCATGCATGGTATTATTCTTCGCACATGGAGTGTGCATGGGCATCTTCACATAACCTTATATGGTTCTTGGTTCTATCTAAAAAATGGTGAAACAAGGGTGATCAGCACTGGTTGTTTACACATAGCAAGATTGTCACGAAGCATGATGAGGGTTTATAAAACCTATCATGTGTTTGTGTGTTTTACATTAAATAGAGGGTGCAGATATCCTCTTTCTTAAACCATGATGGTTCCTGGTTCTTCATCACACAAGTGAAGTGCTAAAATCCTTTGTGTAGCTAAGAAGTGCGGGAACACGTTGTGCAGTGATTTGTTTCTCGAAAATGATAGCTTCCCCAATGTTTTCAACAACAAACCCTAAGTCATGGGATCTATATTTATAGGTGAGAGTCATCATGTTGTTTCACTTTCAAATCTCATGAGATATTCTGAGAGTATTGATGATTCGAACATATGAGATCATCATCATTGTATATTTAAAAAGTCGATGAGATATCCAACATATCTCTCCATTCTTTTCTCTCCAATGCGGACCCCTTTTTTCACACAAAAACATCATGTGGATGTGTTTAAGAACGAATTCAAGCATTATATTTGAGGGGTCTAGTGGCCTCATACCTTCGGTTTCCTGGGCCATGCGGGATCATTGATTTCATTCATGCATGAATATGGAATTGCACGCATGGAATTCATTATGCTCAGATGATATAGAAAAGATCCTCATTGGCTCAAATGGTAGAAATAGTAGTGAGTTGGGTGCTCTAGTGAGATCCCTAGTTCCCAGGAGAATATCGGTTATCCGAAGGTTGAATAAAAACATGGTGGAGAGATCAGATGTCACTAGATGAATCCGCAAATCACGTGATTAGATTGATGGCCCATATGCATGCGATCGATTGGATGGTGGACCACGTGTCTGCGATTCATCGGACGGTTGAGATCAAGTCCCGGGGATTTTTTCCATCCCATAATGAAATAAACACATGGTTTCTCATGGTATAAATATTAGGTCATGGAAGCACATCGCCAGAATTCTCCTCCCCCCTCTCCTGGTGCTACCCCGCACAATTTTTCTTGTGGGCGTGCTTTTGTGCCCACTCTCTGCTCCCCAGGTGTGCTCCTAGTGTACACTATTCATCCTTGCACAGATGGGTTGATCATCGTGTATTCTCCTACTAGCTTATATATGGACCCTGCTCCTGCCTCATGCAGGGATATCCTTGAGGGTTTCCCTCAAGAAGGATTGACCCTTGGTTCCCACATGATCTTGAGGATGAGGTCCTCGACTAGCCTCAATAGTTTTCCACTTATTTATTAATGTATGTCCATATATAATTGGTTAAAAACCAATTCTAGTACATGAATAATGTATGGCCACATTATTCATTCAAATACCATACATGGGCCTTTCACTTAGTAGATTCCTCACTAAGCCCTTCTTTCTTTCTTCTTCATCTGCAAACATCATCCTTCTTTTTTTTTGGAATAACAAATCCACAATCTTCAATATTATTTTTATCCAATCATGGATGATTCATAGAGAATTTCTTCATTCCTCATTCATTAAATCATAATACACGTACTTATAATTGTGAGGTATGTGTTCTCCATTAACACATATCTTGGACTTTGAGGATAGCTCAAACAATCATCTGATTATTTTTTACCAACTTCATCCAATTAGAATATATTGGATGGATCTGTTAATTTCATCATGCATTCATGTATTTCATGGATTTTTTAAAATGGTGTAACAATGTTTCATCCAGTGACACATGTATTGTAGATTAGGATTAGATCTTCAATCATCTTAATTTTTTCTTCAATCTTCATCTGTTATTTAAGTGTTATCTTAAATGAATTAATAACATCACAACATAATTCATTGGCACAACTTCCATCATCACCTTTTTATACATATATTGACAACATCTCGACACTTGACTCATTATTGACAAAAAATTCAACACCATGATCTACAATCTCTACCTTTTTATTTGTTTTTCAATATTACAAATCACATTGTGAATGGTTCAATATGGTTTTTAGGTTTTTATCCCCATTATTGGAAAACAAATGAAAAGGTGTAGTGGGGTCTGTTCAAAACATTTTATACTCCCTTTTAGTAATGCCTTATTGAATATTTCTGGGAGAGGGATGATGTCACATGATTAACATAGTAAAGATCCTTTTGTTGATCAACTCTATGTCTACTTGGGCTAACCTGGTGTATAAAATAAGAGAGATGTCAGCAAGGTATTAAATGTTGTCCATAAACAACCATACATGTGAAATCATGATCAAAATGTTTTCATTCTTATCCAAGGGGGTGAAATTAATTATATTTAACCATGAAATGCCAAATCCTATACACACATCATGAAACATTTCAAAAAGTTCAAGTTCAAAGATAATTCACCCCCTTTCATCACATATTGTCATCAATCAAGAACTCTCCCTTAATTGACATGATAAATATTGTTAAGAATAGGGGATGAAAGTGTGATTGGAATACCTCAACTTCAACTTCTTGGTAAGATATGAATTTTAATATTTGTCTTGAAATAATCTTTGATATCAAATCCTTCATTTTTTCTCCCCCTCAAGGGTTTCACTTCCTTTGATTTTAATTAGTGTAAATTAATCATCAGATGTTCTTCAAGATATTCATATTGACAATATTCCACTGTGGAATTCTTAAAGTAATTATCAAATCGTTAATAATGAGTCCAAAATCTAATTATTCAATTTGTTCAATTAATTTTCTTTTTGAGAATGAACATCGTCTTCAATTACCTGCTGTGTAATTACACATATACAACAACAATATAAAGGAATAATATGGAACACTTCTAATATTCTTAATAGAAGCATTGAGGATGATAATTTTCTCTCAAACCAAGAACTTCTTTCCATGAAACTCCATAGTGTGGTACTCTTCTTGATGGTGTTTCCTCTCCATTTCCCATTTTGATCTTTCTTTGTCAGTATGGAACCTTTACATCAATTTAACTTCATCTTGTGTGGATTATATATCTTTACTTATTCAATTTTCTACATCTCCATTTGGCTTGGTAAAATAGTTATTCATTTGTTTTCATGATTTATAGCCTTCTTTCACCTTAAAAACAGTATTAGCGTGCCATTTGGGTTGTCATGTACTGAAAACCACTCATGAAATTCGAATTTTCATCAGTGTGAGATGAACTGTTTTCCTTTTTCCTTTTATTTATCTAGTACTTCATCCTCAGTTATATGCGATTCTCTTGAAATTTGGAATTGATTTGGCCAGATAACTAAACACCCCTTCTTAAAATTTTTTTATTTGGATCTCCTACATGGCTTCTTCAATGTCTTCATGTTACCTTTTATAGGAGACTTATTAAAATTATCTTTATGAATATATTTATTCAATATCATTTTCTTCTGGAATTATTCTCCTTTAAGTTTCATCATTCATTAATTTATTTTCATGGCTTGTTGGTAGTGATCCATTGTATGACCTTTCTTTCCACAATAGAAGCATGTTATCTTTTTTTGAGATGACATTCTTGGAATATAGGTTGATCTTCTGATTGGGAATAATTTCTATCACTATATACAATACTCCATTGTATGAAATATTCCCAATAGAAGACTTTTCAACTAATTTTTATTTATCTTGACTTTTTGTAGTCTATGCTTCTTATCAACATATTCTATAGGCATGGTAGGACTAAAACAGCACTCATCATAACTATGGCTAATTTTTTTGTAATTATCACATCAGTCTTCAGGATAATCAAATCTGTTCTTGATAGAAAGAATTTTCTTCATCCGTGGTTTCTACTTTTTCATGGAAGGTTACTTCATTTATTCTCATCTAATTTCCCTGAATGTAGGATATTAATAATTTTATTTTGATGAATTATTATTCTAGAAATCATTGGCCTGATTCCCAAACTTCCAGCAACCACTACTGTAGCCAATAAATCTCTTTCTTTTTGTTGTAGTATTTTTCTGGCTAGATTTAGTGCTTTTTTTTTGTGAATTTTCATTCTTTCTTTAGAGCATCTATTTGGGAGTTTTTCTTCTTAATCATCCTACTATCCATCCATGAAATTTTTATGGATGTATTAACATTTTTATCAATGCACTTCTTCCAAGATTTTAACATTGAACCTGTACTTGCAGATGAAAATGCATTAGTAAAAATATAAATAACTGGTTTATGAGATATCTTCTTCTTATAGAATGTTTTCATTGGATTAGAAGATGACCTAATGTTCCTTTTTGAATCATATTCCTCAATAAAAACATGAGTGAGATAATATCTTTTTTAAGTTGTTGGGAATGGTTCATTTGGAGTGATTTTTTGATTCATCAATTTCACCTCAATATCTAAAAACATCATGTTGAGGATGTTCTTCACATCCTCAATTGATATCATATTGCTTTTAGAAATATCCTTCATATTTATCATTTGTTCATGAGGAATATTTTTTAATTTTTTCAAAGATATTTCAAGATCCTTTACCTTGTTGGCTCGGTCTTCTAGTTTAACAGCTTTGACAAACATAGAGACATTTTCAAATTTATCAAATGAAAGAAGAAGTTATAAAAATACAATTTCAAATATTTATTTGTCAAAAATACTTCCTTGCAATTATTCATTAACATCAGTATTTATTTTATTGCAAAGAGAAATTCTTTCATTATATTACTTCACTATTGTTTTTAGAGTGTTGGATATGCCAACCCTTTAGCCAATGCCTCTTCAATAGAATTTGATTCTTCTTCCAGCAATAATTTATCATCTTGAAGACAACTAATGCTTGCAGTAACATGTCTTGACACTTCTATAGAGACTTTCATCAGATGATCTTTGAGTGTAGTTTTAAGATCAAGAATTTATCTATCATCATCATAGCTTGAGAAGGATTCATCAAAAGATTCACAATAATAAAATCAATTATAATATTTTGTACCTTTCATATTACCTTCAGTTGAAGGTGCCTCTCAATTAGTAGAAAGATTATTCATTATCTTCCTTTCTGGTTTCCAATTTATGTTTTTATAAGTCTTAGCAAAAATCTACATTTGAGTTTTCTCACTCATTTCCTTAAATTTTCACTTCATAAAGACTCCCTTAGATATTTTAGTGGTAACCTCCCTCTGATACCAATTGAAATGCCTAGATCACTGTGAATCACTGAGATGAGGAGGGGTGAATCATTAATCAATTTTTAACTTTTTACCGATTGATTATTTATAATTAAACCTCTATGTCTGGTTAAAGCGTTGATCCACTCTTCTTGTGTCTCTCATCCTTACCTCGAATGGTGCTATAAATATTAGGGCACTGAACACAAGGATTTACAAGGTTCGATTCAAATACCTACTCCTTGTTGTGTTGGTTTTTCTCCCCAACACATATTCTTCAATATAATTTAGTGATTAATTAAAATGTTCAATACAGAGTCACGCTGTGTCTCTCCTGAGTCCCACATGATGTAATTTATAAAGCTTCACATAGTGTTACCAGAGTCCCACTAGCCTGCTTCAGAGTCCCACTGAAGACTTCTTCTCCTCCCAGAATCTCACAGGGGTCATCAACATCTCGAGTCACAAAAGAAGCTTCCTTATTTAAGTTATTTCTTGATTCAATGTAGATGATATTATTCTCTCTCCATGTCGGATTAATTAATCACACTTGCATG
Organism: Viscum album; assembly: GCA_963277665.1. Lineage (NCBI taxonomy): Eukaryota > Viridiplantae > Streptophyta > Magnoliopsida > Santalales > Viscaceae > Viscum > Viscum album. Next base: position 653,953,600 of record OY728119.1, read on the forward strand.
TGTATCCCTTCAATAATCCTCAATAGCCTTTGGTAAGGTCTTTTGTCCTTGCTCAATAACTCTGATCACTTTTCTGATCAGTTCCTAGTCTCAATAATGGTCATACAATTCTTTCTTCTTCTGATGGATACCTGGGATCACATATATGTGTGAACGTGGTGCACACAACCACATAAATAATTCAAGCATTATTATTCAAAATATCAGCTCAGTCTGGCTTATTCGACTCTCAATTACTGAAAACTCAGATATAAGAACTTCTTTAATTATGTCTAGAACCCGTCCCAAATATCACTGACTTCATGCATAGAATTCACGGGACCCAATACCTCTTGTATCTGGATATCATGGTTTTTTACACATGAATGTGTTCAAGAATGATTTGACACATGTGTCTCTTTCTTTTGAACATGCATTGTCTTCTCTTATTTTCTCCACATGAACACACACTTTTGATTCTTTCTTTACATGTAAATTTTCATGCATGCATGCATGCACTCTTTATTTGTCCTTCCTTGTGTAAAAACCACTTTGGGTAAAACACTTTGACCACACACACAATATCCACTATTTCTCCTTTTCACTTTCTCTTCTTTGTTTGGGTCTTAGCACACACACAATATATTCTCTTTAATTAGGGTTCAAAGGGTTTGTTTTCGTTTTATTTCTTCCTCATTCAAATTTTAAAACACAATCCTTTCTTGATGTGTTCTATTTTTTAAACACAAATTCGTATATTCAATATATTTATTGTTTTTTCACACATGTGTGTCTTAATTGATGCATGTGAATGCATATTCATCAAGCATGAATTCTCCTCTCTCCTTTGTGAAAGCACGAGTCCCCAGATTTATTCAAAGGAAGCACATGGGTGCTTATGTTCAAAGCATGCACACACAAGATCTGTCCATCATGTGATTTCCTCATTCTTCAAGAATAAACCCATATAACCAACAACAACAACACACACACACATATATATATTAATAGAATGGTGTTCTTCTTATTCATCCTAAAAGGATGGCACATAGGGTCTTCTTCTTCGCGTAAGAAGTGAGCGTGGTTCGTCTTCACAAAACCAAATATTGTTATTGGTTCTGTAATCACAAGGGTGAAACAAGGGTGATTACCACCAGTTTTTTACCAGCGAGAAGATTATCACAAAGAAATATGAGGGTTTATAAAACTTATTGTGTGTTTGTGTGTTTTCCTTCACATATAGGGTGTTGTTCTCTTCTTTTTCGAACTGATATTGTTTGCAGTTATCTTTCGCACAAGGGAAGCGCAGAACTCCATCATGTAGATAAGATATGCGGAAACTCTTTGTACAGTTATTTGTTTCTCTGAAATGAGATATTTCTCAATGTTTTCAACAAAAAACCATCAGTTAGGGGATTTGTATTTATAGGCGAGAAACATCGTGTGGTTTTGCATTCAATTCCTATGAGATATGCTAAGATTATCGATTCTTTGAATGTACGGTATATTCAGCATTGAAATTTCAAACGCGGATGAGATATCTTGAAAATCTCTCCATTTTTTTCTCGTCAACATGGACTCCTTTTTTCACATGAAAACATAATGTGCATGCATTTAAGAACACATTCAAGGATTCAATTTCATAGCTTGAGTGGACATGCACCTTCAGTTTCTTTGGCCACGTGGGATATTCCTTTTCATGCATGCAAGAAAATTTAATTTCATGAATGCATGAAAATGGAATTTTATGCATGACCTTTTTCATACTCAGATGATCCAGACAATCTCCTCAATGGTCAAACAGTGGATATATGGGTGATTTGTGTGTTCTAGTTCGAGACTTGGTTCATAGGAGAAGCTCATGTTTCTAGAAGATGAATACAACCATAGTGGAGAGATCGGATGGCGCTAGTTGAGTCCGAGAACTACACGATCAGATGGATGGCTTAGATGCGTGTGCTCAATCCTGCGATCGATCGGATGGTAGACCACATGCCTCTTATTCATTAGACGATTGAGATCATCTCCTGAGGATTTTTTATCATCCCACATTGAAACAAACACATTGGTTATCATAGTTTATATATTAGGTCATGGAATCACATCACCAAAATTCTCTTTCCACCTTTCCTAGTGTCACATTGCACCGTTGTTCTGTGGGCACGCTTATGTTCCCACTCTATGATCCTTGGGTGTGCTCCTAGAACCCAATGTTCATCCTTGAATTCATGGGTTGATTATTGTGTGTTCTTATGTGGTCTTATACAAGGTCCACCCTCCCGTCTCATGCGGGGCTGGCCTTAAGGGTTTTCCGCAAGTGCAGTTGACCCTCAGGTCCTGCATGTTTTTGAGGATAAAGGCCTTGGCTGGACTCTATGGTTGGGACTTTATTTTATAATGTGAGGCCATATATACATTTTTAAAAACCAAGTGTCTAGTATAAGAATAATTCATGGTAAACTTTTTCATTCAAATCCCATGCATGGGTAATGAACATAGTATATTCAACACTAAGCCATTACTTCTTTCTTCTTCATCTCCAAACATCATCCTTTTTTTTGGAATAACAAATCCAAGATCTTCAATATTAATTTAATCCAATCATGGATTATGCATGGATTATTTCTTCATCAATCATGAATTAAATCATAATTCCTAGACTTCTGGTATTGAGAGATGTGTTCTCCACTAACTAATATCATGGACATTGAGGATAGCTCAAACAATCATCTGATTTAGTTTTCCATCTTCATCCAATTAGAAGCTATTGGATTTATCTGCTAAATTCAACTTGAATTCAATTATTGAATGGCCTTTTTGAAATGGTGTAAAAATGATTCATTGAGTGACACATGTATTAGATCTTAGGATCAGTTCTTCAATAATCATAATTTTTTCTTCAATCTTAATCCATTATTTGAGTGGGATCTTCATTGAATTAATAACCTCACCATATAAATCATTAGGAAATTTCCATCATCACTTATTCATACACATATTAAAAACTTATTGACACTTGACACCTTATTGAAAACAAAAGCAACACCATTCACTAAACATATCTTTTGGTTTACCCCTTGGTTAATCAATTTTAATCTTCACTTTGAAGATGACTTTTTTAATATTAAAGAGTAATAATTTCACATATATAAAATAGATTATAAATGGATAAGGATTGATATTTATTGCCATTTCTCATCCTACTTGTCCTATTTCAATATTTTTATTATTTTTATATATGTTAGTGAAGTAGTTATAACATACAATACTATTACTATCATTTGAAGAACTATTCTCAAAATTTAGCATTGAAAATAAATTTTTTGAAATTAAATAAAAATATAAACTTTGAAACATCATCAACATGTTATATTCTTCTAAAAAATTCTTGTAACATAGAAACTCACACAAATTTTATTATTTCCAATATTTTTAAAATAATTTATTTAATATTTTTATCAATTCCATAAATATATTTTCGGTATTTCATAATAAATTATTGTAATTATATAATAACTAAAAGATATAAATAAATTACCAACCTGAATAAAAATTCATTATTATCAAAATAACTTTATTATTCATTCATAACTTATTTTTATCCCTATGTGAATATATGATATATATTTACAAACAAGAGGATGAAGTTTTGTATTTTTATTTACATAGAATATTATACAGGTCATATTTTTCGAAATGTGTCCAATAATGAAATAAATATGGATCCTAATGTGATAAGGGACTAACTAAAATTATCCAATAAGAATTAATATGTTAAATGGTGGTCTTATCACTTAGTTTATCCTTGGTAAACCTGATTAAAACGTTGTATGTGGTGAAAAAGTTGTACTATTTTTAGTACTTATTCTATTAAAAAATAATGCTGAACATATTAAATAATATAATTTATTTAGATTGTAAATATAGAATCAATTTTACCAAATTCAGTGTCAATAGGTGATAAAAATTAATTTCACTACAATCACACAAAGCATGATGAAAGATGATTTTCTGAAGAAAAAAAATCATTTTTTAGTCTAAAAGTATTTCTATATGAAGTTAATTATAAAATTGATTCATATATAATTATTTAAATTATATATAACCAAATTCTAATTATAATAATTTTGGGTCAAATTCATATATATATTTTTAATTTTTCAATAAAAATAAAGTACAGTTTTACAAAAATCATTATTTTTTACATTTCAATGAAAAATTAATCTTCTCAAAAATATCAAATCATATAACCCTAAGAGAAATTATATATGATGATATTAACAATTAAAATATTTTAAATAAATATAATTTTTAATATTTTTTCAAATTAATTTTAATATTCACTGACGAAAATAATTGAAATGAATTTTCTTTAAATGTATTTGTGATGATTTAAAAAATTCTAAAAAATTGTCTACTTATTTTATAAGAATTAATATATAATTTTTGGGGGATAAATATGATATATATTTCAAAATTTGATTAATACTCTTCATTCCCTCCAAATCAATAGCTATGTTATAACTACAACATTAAATAATAATATATCAATAGTATGTTAGAGTTTGTTTAAACTCATTATTTCATAGAAACAACTATCAAAGAAAAAAATTTATATATTTTGATCTATATCATAAAACATAGGGTGTTACATTTTACCCCATTGAAATCAATTTCACCCTAGAAATTTCGTTACTCTAATAAAATAAGGGATATCTTTATTACATCATATCCTTGGGTTCCCATGTAACTTATTCAATTTTCTATTTCCAAAAGAGAACCTTATCCAGCTGAGTAGTCTTGCTTCCAAAGACATTAACTTTATGATCTAATATTTAAACAAGTTTCTCTTTATATGAAATAACATACTCTAGCAGTGCGACCATTGAGTTTAGGGAATGTGATAGATATAGAATATACTTCCTAAGGATAAATTCATGGAACACATCGTGAACTTTTTTAGGATCAACGGAAGCACCAAGTGATAAGATGTCTTCCATAATTGATCAATAAATTCAATGGATACTATATTATAAAGACAAATTTATATTTTAGTAGGGCCCTTAATTTAATGGCGTATACAATATGCAACACTAAACAAAAATGAACAAAACAATATTCTTAATTAAATATGATCTTTGGAACATATCTTTTAAAGTGGAGGTTATGAATAAGATCTTCTACCATATGAATCATATATATATATATATTACCTATAGAATATAATGATACTGATAAATTATTAGTAGATAATCACACAATTTTTTTAAAGTAAATTTATTCTTCCTAAAATATGTTTTCCTCAAAAAATGGATTTTACCAATTTTCATATCAATTATTATAAATAATATTTTTAAATTCTAGAAATATTATTTTCTAAAAAATTATATCATTTTTAAATAATCATTTCCAATTTATAATAAGGGAAATTTTTTAGAATTTTTGATACTTATTTATTTTTCAATGAATATTAAATAATACTAAATTTTGGTCAACCTCATATATTATTTTAAAATATATATGAAGTAAAATTATATTTTAGATTATTTATAAACATTAATTTGTTCCATATGACTAAAAAATAGAAATATAGTCTTTTTGATGAATTTCAATCATTAATTTGGTAAAAAAACCTTTTGTACTTTAAATTTTATTTTTCTAATAAACATTTTTCTATCGTGTTCTATGGGTCTAATAATAAATAAATTTTGTCACTTCTTGTGAATTGAATAATTAAAATGGATTCTATGTTTTTAATCGATAGGTAATTTTTTTTAAACATTTCAACTGTATTTTTAGTCATTATGAAAAGTAATCATTGTTAATATTGTTACCCCAGTAAAGGTAAAATGGGTTAATTAAGGATAAAAATAATGTGATAATGACTAAAATGTAACCCTAAAACTTTCCCAAATTTTATTATCAACAAATTTTTGAAATAGGGACTAAAGGAATGAATTTTAAATTATTAATATTTATTTGAAATATATATGATTTTATTTATCTTGTGATTATATTTCTAAATTTTTTTGTGAAATAATTACGCCAACTTCTTCTATAATGCTGGCATAGTATATATTCTATTCTTAGAGAAAAATATTTTATTGAAAATTCAAAAAAAAAATTGGGTGATTAATATTTACCCATTAATTTTATTAACATATATTACATATTATATATTTATCAAAAGTTTATAATCTAATTCCTTCTTTGTCTTGTTCTATTTAATATCAAATTAAATGAATAGTTTCAAAAATGTTATTAATGATATGTTTTAATTTATAATATTTTATCAAATCAATTAAAATTCATAAGAATATAATATTCATGAAAATTAATTTTATATAGCTTAAAAATCCCCCATGGTCTGTGTATGGGACTTGTATCATCATATGGTAACATTAATGACCATTAATGGATAAAAACCATTAATATTGTGGTAATTATCAAAAGGGTAAACGATGTGTTAAAACTACATGATAAGGCTAAAAAACAACTAAAACATGAAAAACATTTATTTGATTGTATAATTTAGACTCATTATTATATAAAATTATAATTATATCAATTTGGGACAATTTTTAAATAAAAAAATATTTATATTAATTGCATACATTAAAAAATTTCCCGAATGCCCCCCTCACTTATAAATGGATGGCATTCAATTAATTCCTCAAACCAAATTGAGCCATATAGCTCCACCAAACCTAGCCCATTTATCTTCTATTAACACATTTAAAATATGTACAGTTCATTCTTATCCAAAATATTACTTCTATTTTCAATTAGAAGATATATGAAGGTGTTCTAGTGAATAATTCGTAGACGAATTTATCAATCCTTAAAAGTTTATTTCCATTTTTAATCTTTGTTTATGTATTGGAACCATCATAACATAATATATAAATTATTATTGATATTATTATATGTTATTATTATTATTTTATAATTATTTTATATTTACTTTCCATCCAACGGATAGTAAAAACATCATTCGTACATATATGTGGCATACTATGTCCACGTAGATATGTAATTCGTTTTACAAAACCATATCATTTGGATGGTTATAAATATAAAAATGATTTTTATATATGATATTTACAACATAATAATTCTTTTCGAGATATTAAATTATATATACCTTCTTACCTTCCCATCCTTTGCAAAACTATAATGTCAGTTATGCATACTTGTGGACAAGCACCTCCATGAAGGGATGTGAACTGTTTTCCATTTACACAATAAAAAGATTGTAATAAGGATATATTTAAGGAATATTAATGATATATATATTTATATATATATATGAAATAATAACTATTATTTAAATTTTATTAATTATTTACCTTTCTTTCATTCAATCCATAGTATGATTAAAACATTATTCATGCAAACATGCAGTATATCGCCAACAAGAATGGCGTAACTCATTTTTATGTATCTATATTTTATAGTTGACTATAAATATATATATTTAATATATATGATATTTCTATATTTAATAAATTTTTATATATGATATAACCATGAGAAAGATTCAAGGACCTAGACTACTAAATCAAAACAAACATTAAAAAAGTAGTTAAAAACCATAACAACAAGATTTGTAAAACATTATTAATAATTGGGTGATTAAATGTTTTAAATAGAATATATATGATATTATTAATATTTATATGGTTATATAATATAATTTAAAATAATTTAAAATTTATTATATTTGGTTTTAGAGAACCTATTAGGAAATTAAAACATGAGGTAAGTGATTCTCAATCAATTTCCATTCATTGAAGCATATTTTAGTATTATGCATCATCTTCATTTTTGTTGTGTATACACTACTTAGTTGAAGAATTTAACGTGAATATATATTTATTCATGTTAAAATTCCTGTTACAAGATTAAATTTTATGTTTAAAATAAAATAGTATATTACTTCTATTTTTGAGCTGGTCTATTTTTCGTCCATATCCATATTTTCAAAAATTATTTTACACCTGACCTTTTTTCTATTCAAATTGTTGGTCAGAGTGGATACTCAAGAGGGGGGTGAATTGAGTTCCAATTAAAATTTCTCTTTAAATTGGTTTCACTTAAAATCACCCAATTTGAAAACAAAGTTAAACTGTAGTGAATTTATAATGATTGTAAATGTTCAATTGGATTATGAAAGATTGATTAGACCTCAGTAAATTTAAGCACATGATTAAATTAGTTTTTAAAGCTAACCTACTGGTTAACAAAGAGTATAAACTCTTTATATTTTTACTATCAATGTAACATTAAAATAGTTTTTTATTTAAAAGTAATTGTAGTGGAATATAAAAGATATATGTAGTATAAATTAGACATATACTAAAAAGCATAGTAGATATAACCAAGAGGTTCAGTCCCAAGCAGAGAGTTAGTCCTCTCAACCAATTTATATAAATTTGATCCACACCCTGGATCAGGGTTATCAACAGTACAATACTGTCCAGGTCCTAAGACCTTTACCACAGTTTGTCATGGGAAAAAATAAACAACAGCACTGAGGTTGTCTAGGTTACACTTGACCTATACCACTATCCTCAGTGGGATACAATATGATGTATGGATTTTGGAATGAGGATTTTTTATCCTCCAGTTCAGCACAGGAGACAATGTGTGTGTAATGTATACAGAGTACACACACTGCTCAAAATATAAATAAATGAATCAATATAGATAGAGTAGGTAAGATTTTATAATTCTCTAGAGATTAGCAGTGGAGCTCTGGACTCGTTGGATTCAGCAAAAATGCTTCTGCCTTCTCTGGTTTTTCTGTTGAAAAACAGAGTATCGTGGTTCAGCTTGGTGTTCTTCACAAGTGAGTATGTTCTCTGGTTTTCAGTGTTCTTCGTATGTTCATCAGTAGTGTTGGGTTGCATTCCTGAGAGTTCTTTGAAGATCATAAAATATATTCTACGAGTTCGTCATGTGTTCTTCTTTTCATGTAATTGCATGGAAAACATCTATCTCTATGCCTTTTCACGTGCACCCTTTTTTACTGCAGCTCGATCTTCCTTTTATTGCACGTGCTCTAGCAATGGGAATGATTACCTTTTCATAGGTATGACGTACGGTCCCCTGACATTCCAACAACTAACATTAAATAACATTATTTGCATTAAAAAATATAGATATGACTGTTGGAATTATATAAGAGTTTATAGAAATTCAAACAGTTTTCATAACTATCAGTGAGTCATGATATCAGTGAGTCATATTGAATCTTCATCAGTATCGGTAGCTTAAGATCATCGGTATCAGTGAATCATGATCATTGGAATCGGTGACTCATGATCGGTAGCTTAAGATCATCAGTATTGATGACTCATGATCATTGGTATCAGTGACTCATGATCGGTAGATTAAGATCATCAGTATCGGTGACTCATGATTGGTATCTTAAGATCATCGGTAGTTATTGGTGCGACTATTGCCATCGATGTGACTGTTCCTCATCGGTCACTTGCTATTCATCAGTGTAACCATTCCTCATCGGTGCGACTATTCATCATCAGTGCGACCATTCATCATAGGTGCAACCATTCATCATCGGTGCGACTGTTCATCATTAGTGCGACCAGAAAATAACTAATGGTGAGTCAAGACATGGAATTCTCACAGTGTCTGTTCAAACCAGAATACTTCTAGGTCAACCAAAAAACATAAATTAACATAGATAAACATATATAGACATAATTTAAACATATATACACATATTTAGAGCAATTTGAACAAAAGACTAAATTGAAATAAATAAATCTAAGATTTGTGATTATTAAAATAACCATCTCACAGAGAGATCAACAATCTCCCCCTTTTAGATAATCACAAATCAATGAAATAAATGGAGAGAGAAGATTGTATATCATTCAGTATGCTCCCCCAATATAAAAAGAATATATGACATAAGATAAAACAGGGTTAGAATAACAAATAGAACTTTTATAACTGAGTCATTCACCCCATATAATATAAGTCAGATAAAACAATTCATTCTCTCCATTCATTATTACTCCCTCGGAGACACAGAGGCATTATTTCTCCCCCTGTGTATGCATTCATGTAGTAAATATCCAACATGGGCTCATATGCACATTAAATTCACCCATTCATTCAGTTCACCCATTCATATGCATGATCTCCCTGATGTCTCCCCCTATGGGATTATCAAAAAGAAGAGAGGGGGAAGATAACGAAGAATATTACACTTGAAAAAGAAGGTTTGAAAAGGAGTAAAAAAATCACATAGTGAAAAGTATATGAAATATACACCCTATCATAAATTGACAGATACATCTATTTCACGGGATGAAAAGGAGCTTTTCCTTTTGTAGTTGGAGGAATGGATGGTCCAGAAGATGGATGGGAGGAAGGATGAACTGGACGGATGGAGGAAGGAGGCAGGATGACTCTAGTTGGAAAAATTGTGGGTTCTAAGGTCACCTGATGAGGAGTAGAAGATATTTCTGAAGGAGTCTGTTGAAAGACTAGCCGAATACTGGAGAGATCTTGAGAGACATACATCTAACCGGGAGTAACATCTGATGATTGAAGAGGTTCAAAAGTTGGAAAAACAATGGCCTTAGCATCCACATGAAGGTAGGGTTTGAGAAAATTGATGAAGTCCTGAATTACTTCTCCACCGTACATCACACACTTTTCAAAATCATCCTTATTTGGCATGAAACCTTCCAAAGTAAGAGTAAAATCCTTCAATAGCTGAACTTGAGCCTTACAAGCATGAGTAACTGGGGGAAGTCTCAAATTTTCAGCCAGCACTTTAAAATGATAATTCTACTCATGCATGGTATAAATCATAGAGAATTAATGATCTACTTTCTCCTTAATCACTTTTTGAGCCTTCGTAGCATAGATTGAATACAACAGCACCATTTTATGGAAATGATCACTGTACTCTTTCATCTTTTTCAAAGAATCTAAATCCAAAATCATTCCAAGAGATACCAGCTCTTCCCTAACAACATCCTTTAATTTATTAATCTCATGACCAGTAATCTTGGTCACTTATGAAGAACTATCCTAAGTAACAACTTGTGTGATCTCAGCATTCAACTTCCTCAAATATGCCTTCATCAAATGTTCTATCGTATTTCTTAACACTTCCATCATACCTGAGATGGTTGTTCTGAACTCTCCTAAAATAGAAACCAAATTAATTCCTAAATCCTTAAGTGTTTGATTCAAAGAGGTAATTTTCCTGCCAATCGACTCACTATAATTGAAAAGGTCTGGTTTGATAAGTCTTACCAATATTTGAGCCAAATCATCCATAGAAGCTTCAGATAAAGTCATAGGTGCAGGAGTAGGAACATGAGATAACTCATCTTTAAAAGTCCCTCTAACTGCTTGAATAAATTCGACCTTAAATCTGTCAAAATCAGATTGCGCAACTGTAGGACCGGATCTAGCTTGAGAAACAGAAGGATCAGGTTCGGAATGAGAAATAGAAGGATCTGTTCTGTCTGTTGTCAGTTACATATATTTAGAAACTAATCGATCCTTAACTGAGTCACTTAATCCTATAAGATCCATTCCTTCTTCTTTCTCTTCCTCTAGATACTCTAATCCCAGAAGAGCAAGATGTAGATTTTATTCCCATGAGGCTTTGCATGAAGGATACATAGGTTTCTAAAACTGATAAATTCCATAATTTTTAGGAGGGACTTCCTCATTCTCATCAATCTCCAACTGTTCTCTTCCCTCAGCCTCAGGGATATTTTCTTGCACATTTGTTTGCGGTTAAGGATCATCTTGTATCACATTATGACCTTCTATAGGTTGAGCATCGGCATTATTAGCATCACCACTATCACTGTCACTGCTACTATTATCACCATCACCATCAGCATCAGCCTCATTACCATCATTGCCTTCATCATCATCATTGTTAACTGATCACTCACTTGAACTTTCTTTATTACTGGATTCATATTCCTCATAGGTTGATTTATTAGTCTCACCTTCTTCTTCATCATCTAAAATAGGTTCTATCTCTAGTAGGGTTAGAGGTGGACTAGCTCATCCAAATTCCATTCTTCATTTCTTCGAGCTAAAAGTATCAGAATCACTCCTCTCATCAAGAGATGATTCAACCTCCTCTTCAGCATTATGATTATCACCAACTTCTTCTTATTTTGTTCCCTTATTACTAGATTCACTAGTTTCCTTAGGAACTACAGATTTCTCTTCTTCATATGAATAAACCACTTCCTCCCTAGGTTATAAACAAGGATCTCTTATCCCATTTGGTCTCCCTGGATGATCATTAGTATTGAAGGACTCATATTACTTTTCCTCATCAGGAACCCAAGCTTTATTCCAAGGGTTTCAACTTATTTTCATCCTCTTATATATAACCTTGTTGAAACAGAAGCCAATTGATGAGATACACTCCTCTCCATCATCCACACAGCCCAATAATTTCGGTATGGTAGAAATTTGCTTATAAAAAAAGTAGTAGCTTTCTTTGAAGGTTTTATCATCTCAACAATATGCTCAGAAAAATATGTACACAGATTGATCATTTCACCATTCAACAAAAGGAATAATAGAAAAACATCATAATACATTACTAAATCAAAGTCACCTTTTCTAGGACATATTTGATGTTGAATAATCTTAAACAGGATTCTACTCTCATCGTCCAACTCAGCAGCATATATCATTCTCGATTCAGACTTCCCAGTCAATTACTCCAAGGCTAGCTCATAATTAATGTAATCAGTAGTAGGATGGATATTACCAGAATAATCCTCATATCTTCCATTGTGATGTACTCCCAAACATTCATCACACTATTTCGATGAAAAAGTAATATTTTTCCATTTTACTATCGAAGAAAATATCGTAGCCTCTACTCCATCCAAAACAATAATTATGTTTAAATAGAACTCGTGCACCAACATCGGGTAAAAGAATCGACTATTATCGCAGAAACAATTATTCCAACCTTGCATTTCTAACACTTTCAACAGAGCACACTTGCTCGATAAAACCCATTCTGAACATACATCCTTTTCAGCTATAACTTCCCATTTTATAGCTCCAGGTTCACGAACCTCTGCGTCGTACTACTTGACTCAACTCAAGCTCACATTACAGGTGAATAACCTTCAGATTCCTTTCCTTGTCACTTTTCCTTTTTCATTCTGAGATTTGAGACAATCCAGAGGCTTGGAAAGATTCAAAAGGCTCAGGTTATAGGAAAGAGAAGAGAGAGTTAGATGGGAAATGGAAGGTCAACAGTCTCTTAGAAAAATAAATAGCCATGGGTCATTATTTGTATCATATTGGGTTACAAAAAAATAAAATATCAATTAAGTAAAACAACGTCATTTTAAATTGACAATAATGATTTTAAAAATAGTACAACCTAATCGGTAGCACTAATCAATTTGACAGATCGGTTTGACTGATCAGTTTGACTGATCGGTTTCACTGACCAGTTTCACTGATCGGTTTCACTGATCTATCATACCTAACTCATGTTTAATAAAATCTAACCTTTTAGAACATAATGTCTTTGTGAAAATGTTATCTAATTGATTTTCAGTACCTATAAAATCAAGAGTAATATCACCTTTTTGTTAATGATCTCTCAAAAAGTGGTTCCTTACATCAATGTGTTTGGTTCTAGAGTGAGAAATAGGGTTCTTTGATATGTTAATTGCACTAGTGGTATCACAATTGATGGAAACATGATTAAAATCATATCCATAATCCAAAAGATTGTTTTTCGTCCATAGAATTTGTGAACAAAAACTACCAGCAACAATGTATTCTGCTTCACCATTAGATAATGCAACAAATTTCTATTTCTTACTACACCAAGACACCATAGACTTTCCCAAAATATGAAATGTTCCAGATGTGATTTTTCTATCCAACTTCCAACCAGCAAAGTAAGCATCTGAATAACTCATCAAGTAAAAAGATTGTTTTTTTGGGTAAAACAAACCTAAATTTGTAGTACGTTTAAGATATTTGAAAATTCTTTTAATATCAAGCAAATGAGATTATTTAGGATTATCTTGAAATATTTCACACATAAACACACTAAACATGATATCTGGTTGACTAGTAGTAAGGTACGTTAAGCTTCCAATCATACCTCTGTAATTGGTTTGATCCATTGGTTTCCCAGTTTCATCTACATCTAATTTGCAAACATTACTCATAGGAGTATCAATTTCCTTAATACTATATAAACCAAAACGATTTAATAGATCCTTTTTATATTTACTTTGATTCAAAATAATACAATTTTTGTTTTGAAAAACTTTAAATCCAAGAAAATATTTGAGTTCTCCCATTAAACCTATTTCAAATTCATTTTGCATAATTTTTTAAAATTAAGTACATAAACCATTTTTAGAAGATCCAAAAATAATATCCTCAACATAAATCTGTACTATCAAAACATCATTAGAAATTCTTTTAATAAAAAGAGTTGGATCAACAATACCTTTAGTAAAACCTTTTGAAATAAAAAAACTACTAAGTCTATCATTCCAAGACTATGGAGCTTTTTTTAAACCATATAAAGCTTTAGAGTGTTTAAAAACTCAATTTGGAAAATGAGGATTAGGAAATCCAGGTGGTTGTTCAACAAAAACATGTTCTACAATAAAACCATTTAGAAAATCACTTTTAACATCCATTTGATATAACTTAAAATTCAGATGAGCAACATATGAAATTAAAATTCTAATGGATTCTAATCTATCTACAGGTGAAAATGTTTCCTCATAGTCTATACCTTTATTTTTTCTATATCCTTGTACATCTAATTTAGCTTTGTTTCTAACTATGTTTCCAGACTCATCAACTTTATTTCTAAAAACCAATTTTGTGCCTATGGTCAAAGTGTCCTTAGGTCTGTCAACTAGTTCCCAGAATTTGTTTCCTTCAAATTTATTTAGTTCTTATTGCATATCCATTACCCAAAATTCATTATTGATTGCATCATTGACATTTTTAAGTTCTACCTGTGAAAGAAAATATTGATGTTCAAACTAGTTTCTTAGAGAAGATCTAGTTTGTGTCCCTCTATCAAGATTACCAACAACAGCATCTAAAGGATGATTCTTTAGAATCCTAGTTGATCTAGTAAAGGTATGACAAGAAATTTATGGTTCATATATAGGATCGGGTTCAACAGAATCAGATTCTAGCATATGTCCAGAACTGGATGTTTTTACAACAGGTTCTTGAGTTTTTTCATTAAGGTCCAGAATACTCAAATCATCTTCAAGATTCTCAAGAGATGGTCTAGGTTCATGTGGATCAGTTTCAACAAACATGATGTGAACAGATTCTTCCACACATTTGGTTCATTTATTAAATACTCTATAGGATTTAATGGATATGGAATAACCTATAAAGATTCCCTCATCACTTTTAGAAGCAAAATTATCCAGATTATCCTTTGAATTAAGAATAAAGACTTCGCAGCCAAAGAGTCTAGACTAACTAACTTTAGGATTCCTATTATTCCATAACTCATATGGGGTATTTTTAAGAACCAGTCTAATTAAGACTCTATTGATAACATAACAAGTTGTATTAACATCTTCATCCCAAAAGTAAATAGGTAGGTCATACCTATTAAGCATGAATCATTCTATTTCATGAAGGGTTCTATTCTTTCTTTCTACTACACCCATTCTACTGAGGTGTCCTAGGAGCATAAAAGTTGTGACTATAGACATTATGTGAGAAATAATATTCAAATTCATGATTTTCAAACTCATGGCCATGATCATTTCTCAGGGTTTTAATCATATGTCCACTAAGGTTTTCTAGAGACTTAGAGTATTTAATAAAGTAAGAACAAGCTTCACTCTTGTGATCTAAGAAGTATAACCAAGTATATCTAGAAAAGTTATCTACTAGGACATAGACATAGTTCTTACCATTTAAACTAGAAACTATAGAAGTTCCAAACAATTCCATTTGAACCAACTCGACAGGATGAGAAGTTGAGACTTCTTTCTTTGATTTAAAAGATACATTATGTTGCTTTCCCTTTTGACAGGTATTACAAACTTTTTCATTTGGAAATTCAAGTTTGGGTAGGTCTCTAACCAAGCTCTTCCTATTCAGCTTTCTAATTGAATGTAAATTGCACTGTCTTAATCGTCTGTGCCAAAGCCAAGACTCTTTATGTAAAGCATTTAAACAAGTAACATTTTTCTCACCTAAAGAATTTAGATCAACAACATAAACATTTTAATTTCTCAAAGCAGAAAATATTAAAGAATTTTTAGAGTTAAAAACATTACATGAATCATTTTCAAACATAACATTAAAGCCATCATCAAATAATTGAGAAATACTTAAAATATTATATTTTATCCCATCAACAAATAATCCTTTCGAAATCAAAACCGAATCAGTGTTACCAATCTGGCCTAGGCCGATGATTTTTCCTTTAGAATTATCACCAATGGTGACATATCCTCCATCAACCTTTATTAAGATTTTAAAGCATGAATAATATCCATACATGTGCCTTGAACATCCATTGTCCATGTACCATACCTTATTGTAAGAACTCTTTAAGAAGGTATCCTACAAAACCAGTTTATATGGAAAATGATTTTGGTACGCAGATCTTCTTGGGTCAAGATAGGTTAGCAATCAAGGCTTTAGGTATCCAAATTTGTCTTATTGGTATCAAATAGTTGAGAGATTCATCATATTTTGAAAGATAAACTCTATTTGATCTATAACTGTGTGAATAACTAGTTGATGCATATGAATTACCAGAACTAGAACTAGCACAATTTTGTCTAGATTTAGGAATAAATCTAGTCGTAGTAAGCTATCTCTATCCAGGATGATAACCTATTCCAGTGGTATATTTTGGTGCCACTTTTTTTCCTAAAATTTGAGTGAGAGTATCCTTTCCATTTGTAAATTTTTCTATGTCTTTCCTTAATTGCCCATTAGACAACTTCAATACAGTATTTTCCTTTAACAACTGAGCATTATTTTACTTTTTTATATCAAGAGAAAATTTAAAATTGGCAGTGAGAGCATGTTGATTCTTTAAGGATTTATACATGACCTTAAGTTTATTACAAGTTTCTTCTAGCATATTAGAATATTCAAACAGTTCCTCACTAGACATGTTATCAGATTCAAAATTAGTTCCATAATAATAATCACTCAGCATAGGGGAAATAAGTACCTCAGAGGTACTGGTCATGAAGCACATGTTGGCACGATTCTTCTCAGAATCAGAAACATCAGATTCACTTGTGCTGTCTTCTAAAGCACTCCAAGTAGCTTTCATAGCTCTCTTATACATATTGTCCTTGTAGTCATATTTCTTCTTGAACTTTAGTTTTCGACAGTCAGCTTTAATGTGACCTTTCCTTTTCCATTCATAGTAGACAAATTCATCATTCTTGTCTGGATTTTTCCAATCCTTCTTCCAATGGCCCTTTTTGTCACACATTCATTTGTAATTGGATTTTACGAAGAATTTATTATTCCTATATACTTTCTTTAATCTCCTGGATATTTTAACCATCTCAGCATTACTATCAGAGTCTGAACATTCACTTGTTGAACATTCAGTTTTCATTTGAACTTTGCCTTTGTCCTTGCTCTTCAATGTAGTAAATCTAAAAGTGATAGGCTTCCTTTTAGGTTCATCATCATCCTCCTTATTCACCTTGAGTTCTTCCTCAAACATCATAAGCTTACCAATGAGCTCCTTAAATAGTATCTTGCTTATGTCACATGATTCTCTAATTGAAACAGAAGTGCATCTCCATCGATCTAGTAGACATCTCAATATTCTAATGATTTGTTCCATAGTAGTGACATCTTTTCCAAGAGAGATCATTGTATCGAAAATCTTGTTGAACCTGAGATACATTTCAGAGATAGGTTCATTAGTCTTCATTTTAAAATAATAATATTTAATAGAGTATGTATTTAATCTCATTTCTATAACATTAGTTGTTCCTTCATGAGAAAAACTCAAGGTATCCCATATTTCATAGGAATTTTTACAAGCAGATATTCTATTGAACTCTTCATCTCCAAAAGCACAATATAGGGCATTCCTAGATTTACAATTATTATTGTAACCTGTCTTAGTAGCTTCATCCCATGTAGTTATAACAGTTGCTGGAATCATATATTCATTTTCTATAGCATTCCAGATGTCAAATCCCATAATTTCTAAATGGATTTTAATTTTCAATTCCCACTGGGTATAATTTGTTCCATTAAAGAAAGGTGGAATGTTGGTATAAGAACCTTCTAATCTATTGTCTATAGGTAGTATTTATTAAATAAATTTGAAGAGATAAAATTTTGAACTAACATAAATTTAAGATCATTAAAGTATAACTAAAATCACAGTTGCAAAATAGAGTATTTGAAAACATTGATAAACAAAACCTCCCTCGGATACCAAATGTTGGTCGGAGTGGATACTCAAGAGGGGGTGAATTGAGATCCAATTAAAATTTCTGTTAAAAAGGATTTCTCTTAAAATCCCCCAATTCGAAAACAATGTTAAACAGTAGTGAATTTATACAGATTGAAAATGATCAATTGGATTCTTAAATATTGAATATATCTCAATCAATTTAATCACAGGATTAAATTAGTTTTTGAAGCTCACCTACTGGTTCAAAACAAGTATAAACACTTGCTAATTTAACTATTGAAGTAACTTTAAAATAGTTTTGTATTTCAATGTAATAGCTGCAGAATATAAAATATATATGTAGTATACTTTAGAATTATACTAAAAAGCACCGTAGATATAACCAAGAGGTTCAGTCTCAAGCAGAGACTTATTCCTCTCAACCAATTTATATAAATTTTATCCATACCCAGGATCGGGGTTAACAACAGTTCAATACTGTCCAGGTCCTAAGACCTCTACTACAGTTCTTCATGGAAATAAAAATATAAAAGTACTCAGGCTATCCAGGTCACACTTGACATCTACCACTATCCTCAGTGGGATACAGTATGATGTATGGAGTTTGTAATGAGGATTTTGTATCCTCCAGTTCCGCACATGAGACAGTGTGTGTGTAAAGTATACAGAGTACACACACTGCTCAAAATGTAAATAAATTAATCACTATAGTGAGAGTAGGTAAGAGTTTAAAATGCTCTAGAGATTAGCAGTGGAGATCTGCACTCATTGGATTTAGCAGAAATGCTTCTGAGTCCGTCTCTGTTTTTTCTGTTGAAAAACAGATTATCGTGGTTCAACTTGGTGTTCTCCACAAGTGAGTAGGTTCTCGGGTTTTCGGTGTTCCTCGTATGTTTTTCAGTAGTGCTGGGTTGCATTCATGATAGTTCTTTGAAGATCTTGCAATACCTTCTTCGAGTTCCTTGTGTGTTCTTCTTTTCATGTAAGTGCATGGAAAACTTCTATCTCTATGCCTTTTCACATGCACCCTTTTTTACTTCAGCTCGATCTTCCTACTATTCCATGAGATCCGGAAATGGGAATGATTACCTTTTCATAGGTACAAGGTACGGTCCCCTGACATGCCAACAACTAACATTAAATAACATCAATTTCATTAAAATCATCAGATATGACCGTTAGAAATAAATAAAAGTTTATAGAAATGCAAACCGTTTTCATGACTATCGGTGAGTCATGAGATCGGTGAGTCATATTCAATCTGCATCGATATCGGTAGCTTAAGATCATCACTATCGGTGAATCTTGATCATATGTATCGGTGACTCATGATCGGTAGCTTAAGATCATCAGTATCGGTGACTCATGATCATTGGTATCGGTGACTCATGATCGGTAGCTTAAGATCATCGGTAGCCATCGGTGCGACCATTGCCATCGGTGTGACCATTCCACATCGGTGAATTACTCTTCATCGGTGCGACTGTTTCTCATCGGTGCGACCAGTCATCATCTGTGTGACCATTCATCATCAGTGAAACCGTTCATCATCGGTGCGACCGTTCATCATTAGTGTGACCGGAAAATAACTAATGGTGAGTCAAGACATGGAATTCTCACAGTGTCTGTTCAATCCAGAATACTTCTAGGTTAACAAAAAAACATAAATTAACATAGATAAACATATGTACACATGATTTAAACATATATACACATATTTAGAACAATTTGAACAAAAGACTAAATTGAAATAATTAAATCTAAGATTTGTGATTATTAAAATAACCATCTCACAGAGAGTTCAATACAAATAATTTGATAAATAAAATTTAAATTATAATATTTTTTGTGTTATTAAATTAATATTTATAATTTTTTCTCTGAATGGGTCAATATCATCTATTTTTGTAAAAAATAAAAAATAAAAGTTTTCTTTATAAATTGTACATCGTTGAAAAGCTTTCCATCAACAAATACTACATTACGCCTTTATATTATTCTATTGGAGTTCAAATAATTTTCCATGTAAAACCATTATGAAATATTATTTTAAATGATTTAATTTTATTTTGATCTATAATTTGAAAGAATTTTTTATACTCCAAATTCTAATTTTTTGATAATCTTATCTCATGATTGATTGATTTTATAGACAATAAGAATACCCTAAGGTGTCCTTTTGATTATCATTGGAATCAAATTTCTCTTAATTATATCTATTATTTGTATCATTTATATGATTATTGGATAAATTAATTTCTATTATCATATATGGTGATTTTATTCACTGGGGAAATATTCATAAATTTGTATTATTTACTCAATATAGATATTTATTGATTAAGAATATTGTATTTGAATTAAATTGATTACATAATATATATATAATGCATTCGACATATAGGGATGGATGGGCCTGTAATTCAATATCCCTCATTGCAAAAATAGGCGACACGAGAAAAATTATTAACCTCGTATTAAAGGGATTTTATGTGTGTACCTACCAATCATTTTAATTTGACCTGGCTCAAGGACCTGAGGGAAAATATCAGGATGTCTTAGATCATTACGTCCAATAATTATCATTTCATCCATTTAGATTTCTATTTTAATTTTCCATGAGATTACTATATTGATATTTTCTATCGATGCAATTTTTATCAATTTATTGATTAAATGGCGTGTGTTTTTTATTATTTGCCTTTACGTAGAGATTATTTCTTATCGATTCATGAAATATTCTATAGTACTGGAATATTTCTAGGTATCTGATATTTACATTATTTTATTTCCCTTTATCAATATTATAAGAAGGATACTATGAATAATATCAACGATGGAAGATTTTTTTTCAATGTACCATATATTTTCAATGTAATATAAGAATCATGTATTTATTTCGTTATAAGAGACAATTAAACTAAGAAACCCATCAATATTAGATAAATTTTATCTATGACAATTTAATAAATTAGATACCATGTCTATGTAACTAGGGTTTGGAATTTTACAGTTGGTATAAATTACTTTTATTGGAGACCATAGGAACTAGATTTTGAATAAACAAATCTAATATACGAATTATGATAATCATCTATAGTAATTGATAAGATTTGATATTATAATTTATTTATAGTTGACAAATATTCATGATTATTATGAGTTAAATTAGTGTGTGACATTATTTTGTGATGGTGCCTAATGGAAGGAAGGGGGTCAACACCCCTAAACAGTTAAGGATTGCACTGTTGAGAAACCAAATATATATAATAATCGAATAGAGAATATCATTTCTATATTAGGACAGTTGATTGAGGTTATTACAAGTAACCTTTCCCATATGAAACTTCCTGTTATTCTAAAATGTGATCCAGATATGTTGGATTTCTTATTTAATAAAAAGACTACATCAATTTGTGTAACATCTAATCCATTGCTAGCTAAAAATGGTTTAAATATCTCAAAATTATATTTATTCCATTGGGATTAAATTAATGTGAGAAGGTCAGTTTTATAGGATATTCTTTTAGGGGAGATTATGATCAATTTTGGACATTCATATGCAACAGTAATGTGGATAAATAAATATAATGTATGGAATAGAGAAATTTTAAAGAGGTTTTAGTTGAGAAATACTTCCTCCATGAACAATAAGATAAAATAGAAATTAATTTATCTACATTAATGTAGAAGACAAAAGATTTTCTGGAATATTATAATGATGAAATTACCATACTATCCAAACAATTTTCAAAACTGATATGCAATCCATAAAGTATGATAGTTGGTTTCATTAATAGGATTATGACGAGTCTCCAAATGGAACAAGTTTCTCAAATTATTTCATCATATGATGATATATTACTAAATAATATTTTTATATATAATGAATTCTCTTCATCTAACATAATCAGGGGAAATCTAGAGGGGAGGTCATATGTACAACCCCGATTTATGGGATTTCATCTTCCACATGACTTCTTGGTGACAAAATGTATTTATGGTGGGGAGTTTGTTACAACCTTTTACCTTAATCATGTGAGTTTCCACTATCTCTAAGATTCACATGGGATTAAAATCTTTAGAGGTATTTTTTTGGACGTTTTGTAGACTGTGGGGCATGTACACATCGTGTACATGAGGTAAAAGTCATGTAATTGATATTGGTTTCAATTCAGGAAGGGGGAGATCATGCATTAAGTAGGTACATGTTTTTAACTAACTTACTTGTTGTGTAGGGTTTTAATATCATATTTTTAACCTAAGGTTCTTGTTTTTTCAACATAACATATCCAGCGTGGACTATACATCATAATCAAGGGGTGCACGTCCTGACCTAGCCCGCAGCCAGGTTAAAGTCACACATTTGGAAGTTTTTATTAGACTATTCTTTCCAGAACATATTTCTCTTAAACAAAGTAATCCCATATGAAATATTTAGAGGTTCTCCATCATCTAGGATAAAATATCTATTGTCATTTTTTGGATAATCACCCCATCTTGTTATGAATTCTTCATGCATTGTTGAGTTTCATTAAAACCATTGAGGTTGGTGGCTTCAATCTCAAATATTCTTTCTGTAATTTATTGTCATAGTTTCAAATTAGTTTATTTCCATAAAATTGATTCTAAAAAAGCATGGAAAAACCCTTATGTAGTCTTGATTTATGGTTTTGAATAAATTTTGTGATCATGGTGAATTATTGTGAAAAGTGGTTTACTTCCTTGAATCTCAAATGGTAATTTTAAATTATGGACTTGTTGGAATTTCTAAATGGTTTGATGGAAAAGATGTTTTAAATAAAAAGTGCTTGTTATTGAAATTGTTTTTCTTTGAAATGGGTTTTAGTGGGAAATGTTTAACAATAATAACTATGTTTTTATTGAAATAGTTTTTGGCATGATCATTTGGGCTACCTGGTCAGTGTTTTCCTATTGTATTTATAAGGCATGATTGAAATATGAACTTGTTCTCGACTCTAAAGGTAAAATGAAACATGGGATAAAATTACCTTGTGAAGACTCGGAATATCGATGAGAAACTAATCATGAGTATGGAACTATTGTCACGTAAAATCCTTGGTTGATTGTGTAAATATGTGGAATGGATTGGGAATGCCAAAGAAATATTGAGAAATGGTTTTAAAGATTTTTTAGTTACTTTTATAAAGAAAAAAACAAGCTTTAAAATTGGTTTAAATTTTAATTGTATTATTTTGGTAGTAAATGGTTTTGGGATCTGGTTTAAAATTAGTTATAAACTATTTTGTGTAATTGTTTTATTTAATCTATATTATGTAAATGTTTCTAACTCTTATGTCCTGGTGGCATGAGTAAGGAAGTCATTGGAGAAAACCTATTGAGTTTTATACTCACCCCTACTTTGGAACATTGACACTTTTTTAGATTCTATCTTCTAGGATTTTGGAAAACCTATTGAGTTTTATATTCATCATGTTCTATAGGTTCAATAGATAATCATTATCCTAAAATAAAAAAGGAAATTCATCTGATATGTTAGAAAAATATTCTATATAATTTGTTAAATATTTATTTACAAAAATAAATAGTGATGTTTATAGTTATGATAAAATAGATCACTCTTCTTCAGAAATTTCTTATAAATGGCTTCTATATAATTCTAGAATCATAAATGAATAAAAATTAAAGAAACAAGATAATTTGGATGTATCTAGAAAGTCATACGATGTTATAAGGAAATCAAATATGTCAAATAAATTGTTTGATTCGTTACAAAAGGCACATTAGAATATGAAGAATAGTTCTATCTCAGAAGAAGACATATAAGGATTCAAAGTTAAAAATAATAATTAATATGAATTCATTCCACGGAGATCTTGTTACCTAGATAAATCTTGATAATATGAATCTTTTTTGCTTGAATAGTGTTAATTTACTTATTATTAAATAAATAAAGATATTCAAAACATATTTAAAGATATATAAAGAGCATTAGTTGGTTTAAGTGAAAAAGTTTGATGTTTGCAATGTTCTGAAAAACAAACTAATTATTCACTATTCAATTATCTTTTTTTTATATGTACTATTTTTGATATATGGGTTAGTAAAAATTGTTTTATGAGTTATTTCATAACTTCCTTTATGTTTTTATTATTTTTCATGTTAAAGCATGAAATTTATATTATCTCACAAAGTATTTTATTTATGTAAGTAACATTTTTTTAACATACTCAAATTTTATTTTAAATATTTTAAAAAAACACATTTGTACTATTTAGGGGTATCATTATCCATATAATAATTTTTTAATATATTTTCCAATGTAAAATTTTTAACTTTATCAATAAAGAATAAATTAAGGGGATGTAAATTTTACTTCTCATATCTTTCTAATGTCACAAAAAGGAGGAGAATTCTTCTGTAATATTAATGTTGCTTTCATAAATATAAATTAAGAGAAATTTATTCTTTATAATTATTTTTTCTCACTATTCGTATCTTTGGGGAGCAGTTTTCCACATAATGGGATAATAAGGAGACATGCTTATAAATTATACTCTTGAATTATATTTCATTTTTTTAACTTCATGTAGGATATGGTTTCTGTAAACCGGTTATTAGGGGATAATTTTTCTTCCTTATAATGAGGCAGAAGTTTCCTTTATGGAACAAATATTATAAAATGAAAAATGGGAGATATATAAATTTTATCTTTTTATAACATTACATTTTTAATAAATTATATTATGGGTTTTATGATCATAAAAATGGAGGAGATTGTTGAGAATGTGTTGATTCAATAATTTCAATAATTTGTTTTTTGGGTTTCATTGTTAAAAACATCTACATTTATGTTACTAGTGATTTTTCTTTTATGTGAATTTATGTAAATTATGATTCATGAAAATATTTATTCTGAACATATATTCGATACTTTATTCATGGGGAATATTTAGCAAAGTATTTTGGATGTGTTTTATGAACATTATAGATATATTTTTCACACCCAAAATGTGCAATCGTAACATTTTGGAATAAACCCTATACTATTGAGAATGTATGTCTAGTCTACCCATTGTGTGGATACAACAATACATTTTAGAAAACAGAATGTATTGATTAATAATCCAATGTTGGTACAGAACCCTACATTTGTGGAAAAAAATGTGTTTTACGTCAACCGTAATTTTTTTTAACCATACATTGTCAAACCTACATTTGGTGTTTTTTTATTACATGAAGAAACTATAAGTTTGACTATTCATTGGCGGAGTATTAAATCTGTGATATTTTACAAGAACTATGCAAGGGTCTTGAATAATATAAAGTCCTATTCAAATCTATTTTGTGACGGATTCAAATACATGTTTTTATTATTTTAAAATATCATATTCAATGGATTAAATCATTAATATTCTTTTGAACATTTATTACACTTTTTAATGTTTTTAATTAAAATATTCATAATTTATTTCTAAATATTTTTAGAGCTGTTTTGACATGATTTGTTCGACCTTTTTTTATAAATATCAAGGTTACCTTCATAAAAAAATATATAAGAAATATATTTTCAAATACTCATATAAAGGAGGTGACATATAAAAAATCAACAAGTGTTTCTCCATTAGAGCTTCTCTTTATAAATATGCATGTTTTGATCTATCAACTCACTGTTGCTTCTATTTTTTGTCACACTTATTTAATTTATTATATACAAATTCTTATACATGAATGATGATGCATTAGGTGAAGATATGTTGTGGATACATACATGATTAAACATATGTCTGGTTTTTTATTTTCTCCTATTTCATGGAATCCTATAAATTCATTAAAGATATATTATCTACTATGCCATATTGAAGATCTAAAATAGGCATTCTATTTTAGCTGCATCTATGACGTTTAATATGTGCCACCAAAAGAATAAAACTATTTTGGTTAATTTGATTTTTGGTTACTCATATTCTATCATTGTAATGTGTTAGATTCTTGTACTAAGCTATATATATTATGTTCCTTATCAAAGAACTATAAGTCCTTATAAAATCTTTGTAAGGTGTTAACTACTTACACTCAATTTTTATTAAACTATCTTAGGATAATCAGACTGGATAGCAAAATCACTATGCGGGTGTTAATGGGTGTTGGTGGAGTAGAAAAAGGGATCATTTTTTATGAACCACTATACATCATTTTGTTCATATCCTTTATTTATATCCACTTATCACTCATTATTGATATAAGGAAATGTTTAATGCATATAATGAGGATTGTTCTGAATCAATTAAATTTTTTTGAAGAAACAAAATTCACCCCCACATGTGTCTTTTTCTTAGTATTTGTTATTATGACCAACATATATTTCATGGATATATAATTTTTAAAGAGAATTGGGATATTTTTTGTTGGTCTAGATGATTCATAATTGTTTAATGGTAATAGAGAAGGGATTTTCTTTTATAAAGGATGAAAATTACATACATGGAATTACTAAAAATAATAAAATATAACGAACTCAGCATCATGAAATATTATTTAAAATTTATATATATTCAATAAAAATGATCATGGGGAATGGTATCACCATCTATTGAAATTTAGATAGATTTTAGTGCCATTTTAATCCATATCTTTTGATATATCACCTTGGTAACCAATTTTAATCTTAACCATGGTAATTAAATTTTTAATATTACATGGTTATAATTTTAATTTTAAAATAACAATTTGATAATAAATTACCAAGGGATAAAATGTTATCCAATTTTTCTCCAATGAATCCTATTGAATTATTTTTATTATTTTAAAATTATTAAATAATATAATTTTATTATAAAATACAATTTATGTCATTTTAAAAACTATTCACCTAATTTGACTTTAAAAATAACATAAAAATAAGGGAATTAGAATATAAATCCTTAAAAATCCCTAATATGATATATTTATTGAAAATTAATTTGTAACAATGTTATTAAATCATGATTTATTATTTTTATTATTTTTAAAATTATTTATTTAAATTTTTATTATTTGGATAAATATTATATCGGGGTACCTTAGTATTAAAGGTCATCATATAATAAATAAATTTTATAAATAAATTTTAACAATGAATATAATGTCTTCATTCTCAAAATAACCATTAACATTCATTCACATCTTATTTTTATCTCTATGTGAACGTATAATATTAATTTAAGAAAAAAATAGTGGCATATTATATTATTCTTTACATAAAATATTATATTGATTATTTTCATGGAAAAGTTACCATTATAAATTATCATTATAGTTCCTAAGGTGATAATATTATAAATAAATTTTTCTAATAATAAATAAGATAACAAAAAGTTGCCTCAATAGTAAGTTTTAACATAGTCTCACCTGATTTACACATATACCGCGGTGATTTTATTTAATTTTTTTACTATTCATTGTGGCCAACTATAAAGTTGAAGGTAATAAATATTATTAATTTTTTTGTCTTAAAAATGGTTGCCTTATTAAAAAAATAATATCAATTTTAATATTTTTTTGAAAAGCGTATTGTAAATTGATTTTTTGAGGAAAACTGCCCTTACAATCTAAAAAAATGTTTACACTAGGATTATAATAATAATTATTCCTTTAAAATTAATTTTATTATTTATAAATAAATTAGGATTATATTAGTTTAGTATAACTTTAAAATCATCATTCCTATTTTTTAATTAAAATAAATGATTATTTTATAATAATAAAACATTATTTTTACAATTCACAATAAATGTAATCATTATTCAAATTCTAAAAACAATAACACAAAGATAATTCTTATATGTTGATTATATAAATGATTTTAATTTTTATATAATAATTTTTTAAAAAATTAAATAAAAATTATTATAATATTCTCTCACAAAAACCAAGAAGCACAATTTTGAAAAACAAATTATTTTTGAAGAATAAATTAATATTGTTAAAAAGTTGAGATCTTTTATCCTAATAATTAAAAAATAAATTTCTATTGATTATAAAATTTAAATATATTTCATAATGTGGCTATTATTTTTTTTATAAGAAAATATATTGCTAGTTTTTATGTATTACATTAAATAATAATATTTCAATAGTGTAACGTAATTATTTTAAACTTAGTGTTTCACACGAAGAAAGCTATCAAAGAAATAAAATAATTAATATAAAATTATACAATAACATATTTCGGTGTTACCAGTATTGGAATTTAATTAGTCCTGATTCTTAAATCAATCAAATAACATGATCTACAATATTATTAAATTGGTATAAAATCTTTTTATAAGATTTTTTCGGATGTGTGGAGTAATCATAATCAGAGAGGACTTATGTCAAGGTTACCCTACAAGACATTCATCACATGTATTTCATTGGTCTAACAACATTTTTACCTTCTTTGGGCTTCATATAATCACCTTTTTTCCCTATTTCATTCTAGGGATAAGCTCTCATGTATCCTTTGGTCTTAGTAAAAATTAATCTTTAGCTAATGAAATTGATGTCTATAACGGACCCACACATCCCAAAATCATAATCTGTTCATATGTACTACACAAGATTATGTATGTATTATTAATTTCATTACTATTTAATCCATATAAAAAATGGGTTTTATTGATATTTCATATTCAAAATCATAAGTCATCCTGATAAATAATAAGGTATCAAAGAATCATATGCCCAATAATGCATATCTAAAATTGAAGGATATAACCATAGATAAAAAATAGTTTTAAAGGTTCAAATAAAATTTCATAAGTAAAATAATATTTAATTTTGAAATCACTTTTTTCAAGTCTAAAAATTTCAACAATATTAAATCCACCATTTTCATTGAATAAAAATTGGGAAAAGTATAATGTATTCCTCAAAACCTGATTAATAATGATTATTCACATTTTTTTTCTATTTACGTTAAAACCAAAATTATATTCACACCTAAGGTAAAAACTATATAATTTATAAATTTATAGGAAGACTAATTTTAAACTATTTTTTAGAATTTAATACATGGATAAAAATAATATTTATTAATATTTTTTTAATAGTTAAAATATTATTGGATACAACTGAAAGGAAATATGGACATCGAAGAAATGAAGACTCCTTGAATAGAAAACATTATTAGTTTTCTTTAAAACCCTCTTTCAGACATTTGAATACTTATAGTGGAATAATATAAGGATAATATTTAATTTATATATATATATATATATATCCATATGAGTAAAAAAATTAATTTTTTATTTATATGTCATATTACTTCATAATTATAAATTTATGTATAAAGAGTCCTCGAAGAAAAATGAGACTGTAACATATAAAAATTAAGGCTTGGGTAACTTATAAATCATATCCCCCTTGAAGGAAATGAATTAAAATGAAACATTAAATTAGATGAATAGAAAAAGATTCTTGATATAATATATAAAACGAGAAGTTGTTACACCTAATAAAATAATATAGTTGTGTAGTGTACCATATGTCTCAAAAAAGATAATTTTGGATGATAAACTCATATCACATTCGTAACTTTTGTATAAAAACACCATGGATGAAATAATTATAATTGTAACTCTAAATTCCAAAAATTAATAATTTTCCATTTTATTACAAGTCAATGGGATTTAACACACACATCATAAGAATAATTGGGTTCATAACATAAAACATCTATCAATGAAAAAATATTTATATGAAAAACATTTATCTTATATTTGACATGATTCATACAAACTGTAAACCCGTATATAATTAATTTATATTTATTTTAATTAAATAAAACAACCATTAAAAATTATAATATAATTTATGATCCAATTAAAATAATTCAATAATCAATTATTAATAAGTCTTTATTAAATTCATCATTTTTGTATGATCGCTGTTTGGTTTTTCATGTATGTTTTGTTTTAGAGGTTATGGTACTTATAATTATATAATAATTATATAAAATATTTAATTTTAATCATTTAATTACTATAATATATAGCCACTATATACACTTTTATATTCATTTATTTATATATGTGATGAAAAATGAATTATATTACATTATAGAGACAATAGTTCATACGTATGCACGAGTGAATTTTCCACCATTTTGGTGGATGAAATGAAAGTAATGTTAATAATAATTAACCATTAAACGTTAATCATATTTTAAATACTATCCTAAGCAATAATTAATTATATCCTTATAACCATATTTTTTAATAGGAAGAAAAATTAATATCATAACTTTATGGAAGTGGTAGTCCTAACATACATAAAAGCGATATTATATTTTCCTAACAAATGGGATTGTAAGATGGTAGATAAAATATTTTAATTAAATAATAAAAAATATTTCAAAAATATAATATATAATTTCTAAATACAACATAATAACCAAACATTAAACATATTTATGGGAAAATGAATCATATTGCATCGTGTAGGCGGTAGTCCATACTTACACATGGGCGATTCTTTTATTTCTCATTTGATGCATAGGACGTAGAAAATGGACATTAGAACATAATAAGAACAAATAAGTATATTTATGAAACTCTATTAATCGTGTTATGATAAATGAAATAGGTTTCTATACGGTTGAAAAAAGATATTTAAATGGAAGGCAATGATTTAGATTTATACCTCTTATTTGAGAAAACATATTTGGCTTACACCTTAAGACTTTAAATATTTGTCTTTGATAATGAACATTGTACATAAGATGAATGTAATTAAAATAGGTAAGTATTGTGGTAGTTAATTTCAAATATATATGTATCAAAATTCATGAATATGTAATGGAGGATTTTCCATTTTATATGTGAGAGAGGGAACACAAGGAATTACATAGAAATTTATATAATATAACGTCATTTTATTGTGCAAGTGGCTCCAAAATAAAGAATAGTTTTAATGTAAGATAAAATATGGTCAAAATTTCATTAAAATTAAAATAAATATACATTTATTTGAAATATTAAACATATATCTTAATCTATTCCTGCCACCTCTCCCACGGAAAAAACTATTTCATTTATGATTGTGTTAAAACAATTTATAATTTTAAAATACATTTTGAGAAACATTGAAGTTTATACAACTATAAAATTTGGAAATTATATCTCAAAATAATATATCCATTTAATAAAATTAAAATATCTATAATTTAAAAATAATAATTTAAAAATAGTCATGAAAAACGCAACAACAATTCCATTTTAGGTAAATGCATTTTTAAGTACAAACTTGAGTAAACTCTTATACCATGCCTAGAAATTACTATTATATGAATGTAAAAATATTTTATAGAATATATTATATGAAACTATCATTATTATTATTATTAATTTATTATTAATTTATTTAATTATGTTAAAAACACATTTCGGAAAAAAAATGTTTTCTGAAAAATGATTTTTAAAGTCTAAAAATGAAATTATTACAAAATAATTTATAACGCCAATTAATATGTATCAAATTATATTATCTATAATCATAGTTATATTATTTTACATTAATATAAAATTTAAAAAAACTTCTACTTTTAAATTTCTTAATTTACTAAAATGATATGAAAATTTAAAAAAATTGATATTTTCACTATTCATTTAAAATTAATCTATTTAGAATGACCCTAAAAATTAAACCTTGTATAATTTTTGGATTATTATTTCAAAAATTAAATTTAATTAATATATTAATATTCATAAATAAAGGTAGAAATTATATATAATTTACATTGAAAAAATACAATAAAAAACATTTTTGATGTAAACATATTTTCCAAGCATAAAATGATATTACTAAAAATTGAGTACTTATCTATTATGAATTAATCTGTACATTTTTATTATACATAAAATTTCTAAAAATCGTATATAATTTATTTATTCTAATTCCTATATCTAATTTAACAGCTAGTTCATACAGGTTACATTTATACAATAACTTTATTGTATATCAAATATCCCTTAATGATCGGTATTATGTGTTATGTAAGATATCAAGAAAATTATTATTTTAAAATAACATATTTTGGTTTTATATCCCCTAAATAAATAAATTTCCTTCACATAACTATTATATTAGTAAAATAGTGTTTAATATTAGAAAATACCATTGGTGAAAACCCACACAGTATAAAAGAATAATAAACCATCCATCTAAAAGCTAAAGGGATAAACATTTAGGATGCCAAAAATAACACACAATCAAGATCCAAGAAAAATATAACATTAATGATAAGTGTAAATATATAAATTTTGGATGTATTCACTTTCATAATAATAATATTAATTTGAGAGATAAAAAATTTATGGGAAAGAAAATGATCATAAATCCATAAATCAATAATGGGTGAAATGACAAAAAATTCCATATAATTAATTTGAAAAAGAAAAAAATCCAATATCGTTTGGCCTATTAATGTGAAATTATTTTATAATAGAATAGATGATAATATAATTACATTATTTATACATATCCCTAATTTTATTTTTCATCCTCTGGTTGTGTGTTTCAATTAATTTCCACCAATTTTCATCCCATACTCGTGTAATGAATAAATAATAAGAATATTTCATTCCTAAAGAATTAAAAAAATTCATTTAGTAAATAATAATACTTTAAAATGATAACAATATATTAATACTATATCTAATTAGTTACTAAAACCAAAAATAGTTATCACATGCTATGATAATAAATATGTATAAAATTTCATTTGAAATATTATTCTCTAATATCTCAAAATTAATACCCAAAAATATACTAAATTCATTAAATGAATATGTAAATTAAAAATACTACTCAATGTATGGATTAACACCAATCAAAACCAAAAACATTTTGAATAATGTCACTAAATATCAAAAAATTAATTTACTTTAATCACCCAATAATATCATGTTTCAATTAATATAACATATGAAACATTTTAATACATTGAACATATATTCTCTAAAAACAAAATAGTAACCATAATCACCATAATACCTCAATGGAAAAATATATTCTTATAAAGATTAAATTTATCTATATTACTTACTTAAATTGTAATATTAAATTTTTTAAATAATCCAAAAATGTAATGAACAACATCAATGATAACATATTTCACATTTTCATCAAATAACTACTCAATTTCAAGCTCAAAAATACTTGGGAATTTATATTATAAGTATCAATCATCAATTTATCCCAACTAATAATTATTATTTCAATATTAGATATATATTATGGTTTATTTTCCCCCAATCACGTGTTTTCCAAAATTATCCCCTACCACTAAATCAACTTTCAATGTTATTGATATCATTCATCATATCCTTGATAATACATAAATAAAAATTAATTTATAAAAATACAGAGATGATTCATAACTATTAAAACCATAGTATCATTAATAATTAAATTTATAACCAGTTTTTTTAATCCCAGTACATATATATATTAAAACTTCCAATTCAATAACTACAATAGCGTAGGTCCTTCGCTATTTTAGGATTTAGCCCTTGGATTAGGTAATTTACATGAATAATCCCCATATTACTCCATATAGGAAATTAAACTATAAATAGTAAATTAGAATATAATTTATTCCCCATATTCAAAGGGTTCATCTTCCCACATTCTTAATATGTTGGATGTTGAATCAAATTTCCTCTATAATCTTTAGGAAACTAAATTTTTTTCTTATTTGGTTTATTCTTAGACTCACCCATGTTTGGATTTATAATAATGTATCCATATATATGGATAGGTATAATAATAATCATTCACATTCCATCTTCTATTTCACTTTTTTCTCCTTAGGACAATCATTTCATTATTTTTCACAATCAAGATTAACATAATTCCTCCTGGTTACAACATTTAAATTAAACATAAAATCATATTTTGAGAAGTAATAACCCTAATGAGTAGTCATAAAATCCTAAAATATCATTCCTAAGTTTCTTAAATCAATACATAATATTTTCAACATATGTCACCATAAGTAGAACCTAAGAAATTCATTTTCAGTTTCTATCATAATATTCCATAATGGTTCATAAAAAAATATATATTTACCCAATAATATCATTCATGAGTGTATATTTATGTATTTAGTGTTAGGAATGGTCCTTGTGCATTGGTGATTAAGGATTTAATACCCAATAATCACATTTCTATGTTTCTACCCTAGGTGTACATATTCTATAGTTGAATCCACTTTCCCATGTCTAGAGAGGGATTTATTCTCTATAAACACTGAATCTAATTTCATTACCATAATTTAGTATTTTATACTATATATAGGATTATCCTAAATTTTATCACTAATTTTTCCAAATCCTAGTTTACAAAAATAACAAAACATTTATCTGATACCAAATGCGGTAACTGAAAGGTTAAATAATTTTTTATTATATCTTATTAGCTTAATATTAATTACAATTAAAACTCTTACTATAATGGTTTAGTGTATTTGGAAACATATATTCAAAAAAAACTTGTTCATTAATGATCAACATTATCCCCCATTATGTTCTTCACAACTAGCAACGTTCATAGACATATCATATTTAAAAGTACGGGTCGTATCCCCAGGAAAATGAAAAATAATTAATTATAAGATTAGATACTCATTAAAGGTAAATGAGGGATATATTGATCAATGAACATGTTAAATAATTATATAAGCTCAATTATACAGCAACATGATCATAAAATTGAAAATCATAAAAAGAAATTCATTGATCATTATCATAAATCATTTCCTAAAATAGTACAGTTTATAAGGCATAAATTATAAAGGAATCAAATATTATATTCCATGAAATAATAACATTATCATAAAATCATGTCATAAATTATTTGTATAATGTTTTCAAAAATAATCATCATAGAAACATTATGTCATGTACACCCTCTAAGGAATTCATAAAATTCTAGTCTTGGAATAACCACTTATGTGACTACTTCGAGCTTCTGAAAACCTCTCGTCCACCATATTTTAGTATTGTGATAACATATTATATACCCATTGATCTCATAATACATTAATTTGTACCAAATTAATTATTGGGATAAAATATGATCCCCCATAAGATAATTTTTTTCTTCTTTTAATATATCCACCAGAATATCATAGAAAAATTATTATTTAATTATAGCTTAACCCTTTGAAAGTTAAATGGGTCTCACAAATGTTTCATCATCATCATCATTAATAATAAAGTAAAATATTTGTTATGGTATCATTGATTCATATCTATAATTATTCATAGTTAACATCAAAGGATGTTGTCAACGATAAGAAATGACTTCAAAATATTACGAGAATAATTCCTAATGAAAATTCCACTTTCATTTTGAAATTAGTTATATGAATTATAAACATTTAAGAAATATTAACGAAAAATATTATTTGAAAAGAATCATAGAAATTTTTAATGAAATCATCAAATAATTGAGCGATCATGGTGGTGGTATAAGTAATTTTTTTTGTATATATTAAAACAAATATTATGTTCACACCTTTTGAAAAAAGTACCTTATTGGGAAAATAGTAGTAGAATTACTTTTAAAAAATTTAAACAAATGAAAAAATAGGGAAAATAGATTTAATAAATCATTGAATCATAGTAAAAAAAGTATTTCCAACATTTTAATGAAAATATAGACATGGAAGAAAAGACTCCCAACCAAATAGAAAGAAAATTCGATTTTCATTAAAAATATTCTTTCAATCCAATGAGTATATAGAGAGATGAAAATGAAAGGAAAACACAGAATTTAAAAAATTAAATATTGGAGATGAAAATAAATAATATTTTTTAGAGATACATAATAAATATACATCATCATAAATATAATTATAAACAACCACAGTAAACATGAGAATGTAATGAAAAACCCACACCGCTTCGTAAAATTTCCATCATAACATCCACGAATGAAATAATTTCAAATTACTATTTGAGTAACATGAATCTAAATATATAAATTATATAACATATGAAATTGTTATAAGATAAATATCATTAAATAATATAGGTTTACCACTTAACATATACCCCAAAGAAGAAAACATGATACGATGAAACCTTACCACCTTGGTAACTTTTGATTGAAAACCCATTGGATGAAATTATATCAAATTTAATTTTAAATAACTATAATTATAAAGGTTACATGGTATAACAATTTATTTTACTATTATAAACACCATATATAAATAAATAGGTCTATGACATCAATCGTGTCTCAAAGATACAATATTGAGATGAAGAAACAATACCTTGTGACAAAATTGATTTGTAAGAAATATAAACTCATATATAATAATATTAAATATATTATAATATTATAAAAATAAAATTTAAATAATTTTAATATCATATATGATCCATTTATTATATTTTAACAAATGTTTATTAATATTTTTTTTAAAAATAACTATTTTTGTTTGATAATTATTTCATTTTTCGGGTATCTTTTGGTTAAAAATATATGGTCCTTGTATATTAATCCTGATTCCATCATATAAAAAACATAAATAATTTCCTAAACTTAGTATTTAACCATTTTAATATATTTTATAACCATTATTCTAAATATATGCTAAAAAAATAATTTAAATCAATATCGGGAGACGGTAGTCCGTACGTATGCAGAGGTGATGTTACAACATTTTTACGGATGGAATGAAAGTGAGGTAAATAATAATTAAGATTTATATATTAAAAATTATATAAAAAATATAATATATATTAATTAAATATATTCTTATAACTATCCACATAACATATAAATGAAAAAAATCACATCACTTATTAGAGGTGGTAGTACATAAATACACATGATTTGCTAATTTTCCAACATATTGGAGGGTGAGATGGTTGAAAAGAAATTATAACTCCCTAAGAATAATTATATCATAAATATAATATATTAAAATTAAATCCATGTTAATATCTATTCATGAATGATGGATATAGAAAATAAAATATATTGTTATGTGGAGGTGGTAGTCCACATATGTGCATGAGCGATACATTCATTCCTATTTGATGGAATGGAGGTGGAAAATGGTTGTTACATCATATTAATAATATATATAGGTATTTATGATACTATATAAATAATATTTTAATGGATAAAATATTTTCATATAAGATTTAAGAAGAAATAAAATTGAAACAGCTCTATTAAGATTTAGACCTCTTCTTTCAGAGACATCCTTTGGATTACACCATAATCCATGAAATGTTGGTCTTTGTAAAATACTAGGTAATCATAGAAGTACATAATTAATCTTATAAAGTGTTATAATTGGTATTATCTAAGAAATAAATATCAAAATTCAACAATAAGTTAAGATAATGGATTCCCCTTTATAAGAGATGGATAAGACATTCATTAAATTACATAAATGATTTAAATAATATCATGTCGTATTCATATATATGTGGCTTAAAATGGATAATAATATGAATATAATATATTATAGGTTCTAAATTTCATCAACCAATAATAATTATAAATTTTTATATGGAAATCGTATTGTTGTCTCTTAATTTAACCCATAGTATACATGTTTTAACATTAACATTGGTAACACATTTTTATGTTTATTAATATTTATTAGAATGATAAAATGAAGTGAAATAATTTTATAATTTAAAATTTAATAATAAAATTACAGAATAAATTTATTAAAATTATATTTTCATAATTGGAATGTTTTAATTTTAAAATAAATATGAAAAACATAATGAAACTCAATTTTTAGAAAACAAAATTATTAAAGATACAATTGTGTTTACCCTCACCCCATTCAGTGAAATTACTATTAAATTAATGATGAAATATTTTATAGAATATATTATCTAACTATATAATTATAAATATTAATTAATTTTGATTTACTAAATTTATTGTCATCGAAATATATTGCCAACATAAAAACACTTTTTCTAAAAATGTGTTCTTATGCCCACACAGATCTTATAAAAAAATAAACAATAATACTAATTATTAAATGATTAACTATATTATTTTTAATTATAGTATACATATTTAATTTCTAAACAATTTTAAAAATAATTTTAAATTTAAATTTCATTATTTATATAATGTAATTGATGGTTTTTCAAAAATCCATATTTTTCGCTATTTACATCAAAATAATTCTAATTAGAACAATCGAAATAAAAATCACCCTAAGGTAAAATTGATATTTGGATTTAAAAATTTATTTTAATTTCATCAAGCTAAATTTCAAAATAAATTATAAATTAATTTTAATATCCATGCACAAAATGAAACCAAAAACAATTTCAATGATATTATATTTTGGATGATTAAAATGGCTTTAATGAAAATTGTGTACTTAATTATTATCAATAAATAAAAAACATGATCTATAGAAAAACAAATAAATTTATTCAATAATTTATTTTATTTATTTATACCTC
Source organism: Viscum album (assembly GCA_963277665.1). Lineage (NCBI taxonomy): Eukaryota > Viridiplantae > Streptophyta > Magnoliopsida > Santalales > Viscaceae > Viscum > Viscum album. The sequence continues at coordinate 653,992,510 of OY728119.1, forward strand.
CAATTTAATAGATATGTTATATGAGTCATATTTATATAATAACTTGATAGTATATCACAGTTCTATAAAGGCCAGTGTTGTGCGTTATAAAAGATATTGAAAAAAAATTATTTTAAATTAAATTTATAATTTTTTATATATGTGGATTATTTTCTCAAAAATTTAGAATCTCAAAAGCTAGTATTAATCGATCCTTGAAGAACAAAGTAGCTGTTTTCTATAAAACACCCAGAAAAATAGTAGAGATTCACAGTTTTATTGGTATTGTGGGCTGTTATAAAAGGTTAATTTTCAATTTCACCCTGATTATGGCCCTTTTAATAGCCTAGGCTTTGAAGGATTAGGATTTCATATTGATATATTAGTTTCCAGAATCTTTCAACTACCAGAAGTATAATTTGATCAATGATCTTATTTATTGGTTTCCAGAGGAAGGAGTTATGTTCAAATATTTCTATATTGAAATAAATCTATGATTAAGTTTTATAATAATAAAATAGAGGGTCATGATATCATATGGTTCTATGTTGTTATGTACCCAAGAGTGTAACTACACCACTAATGATATTGTGTAGGGAGTTGTGGAATTTTCTCTAAAGCTATGGTGGTATTACCTCATCATGGAGAGATATGTGGTTATCAATGTTAACTAGATATAGATGGATATATTCTCTCAAAATCATATAAATCTAATTTATTTTAGGTTTATAGAGTTCTTATAAGAAAATTACATCTAAATCTGTCATAAAATTAGAAAAGGGAATGTAGTTAATGATGCAATGTTGAAGAAATTACGAATAGATGTTATTCGAGAGTCTAGAGATACATATAAAGTAATGGAGGATTTTCTTATAATGAATACTTGGATATAGATGGTTGGATATCGAGGATTACTATAGTAGATAATAATGAAATATTCCTTCATTTAGTTAGTGGACTATTTCTTGTGGGGAGACTCGGAGGTTGATTTGGATTGGGTATTTCATGATGGCACATGTTGGGGATTGTCATAGGATGATTGGAACAATATATTATTTTAACTATTTTTTTTAGTTAGAGACATGGGAGGATGATATATATGATTTAAATGGGTTTCCCTTGGATATGAATACTATTATATCTAATATTCAACATGATTTGAGGATTTAGTTATGGTGGATATGTATAATGTAGTATGTAGTAGAGTTCATGTCTTGGTGTTTGATATTCCAGTCGGTGAAGGTATAACATCATGATACTGTAAAATATTTATATCCAATAGATATTAATAAGTACGATTGGGATGCCATTTTAGTGTATTTTATCACTAGGTTTCCTTCATATCAATGTTTGTGTGATGTTATTTAGGATATTATGGATCATTGGATGAATTTGGAAAATTTATTAGTGTTTGAGTAGTTGAGTTTATTGGATGTTTTTTCAAGTATGTATGTTGATTATATAGTGAATAGTCACAAGGTACCAAGTACTATCATCTATTATCAATATCCTCATTTTACCGTGTGTTTATAGGGAGGTCATCAACCTGATTAGGGCTCCTATTTTTTCCTTAGCACAATCATGCTTCCAAAAATATTCAGTCAGATATGTTGGACAATATAAATGATAAAGGATATTTTTTTTTGAATTCATTATTCATTTTAGTGGTTCATTAGTGAAACACCTTCCTGTGTTTTATTTCACATTTGATAGCATTTATCACTCTTCTATTTGATTGTAAGCCTTTGATGAATTTTTTTGGATGCCTTGCAGATATCTATTATACTCAACTAATGTTGGGGAGTTGGGGGGTACTTTTAGTAGATGTGGTTTAGAGTACAACCAAGAACATGACAATGATGTACAATTGGATAATCATAGAGTAGGTCTATAAATTTTTTTATAAATATTATAGTAAAAGACATGTCATGTTTGAGGTTGAAGATAATGGCTTCTTGAGGTTTTCATTATTCATGGGATGTGGAGGATTGGTAGAGTAAATTATCTTCCCCCCACGTTTATTAGTCCTTATGTAGTGTGTAGGTGCATTGGTGAGATTGTGTATCTTTTAGAACATCCTCTGTTGTTGGATGAGATTCGTGATGTTTTACTTATGTCGTAGCATCACCAATATCCTCATGATTACCCATATTCCATTAATAAGTGATATATTGGAATATAGGATTATTTTAGGTTCTGGTAATTCCTAGTAAATATTCAAGATCCTTTGGAGATGATGATTTCTAGGTAATTTTATTACTAGGTGTTTGATTCGGAGAAGCATTATGGTTTAGAGGAATGAATATTTGAAATTGAGAAATGGATGATTTCTCAATATCCCCATATGTTTTGAACCCTATTTTGAAATAATTATTTATTTTCAAATTTATTAATACTATTTGTTTCCTAAAATTTAATTTATTTTCCTATTAGTGTTTTCTCTATCATAATGTTATCTCTGTTGAGTGTATGGGTTGTTTGTTGTTGTCTCCTTTCGGGTAGGATTAGATACATGAGGTGGATAATCATCTTGAAATTATTTAATATACTATAATTTAACTTATCATACAATTACATGGTGTTTTATTAGGGTTGGAAGATTAAATAAGAGGATTGATGGTGGTCTAGAAGAAAATGGGAAATATTTTCATCTTACGGGTTCAAAACAGCCATGTTGGAGCCTGGGGTAAAGGTTCTTTCGTGACTGTGGTTGTCAGGAGTTGGCCACTTTGTTAAATGGTTCACCTAGTGTATTAAATTTCCATTTTGAAGTTTAGTGTTTCTGAAATATTTTGATTAAATAATTGATTATAATAAGGAGTGATATAATGTATGTCTTTAAGGGAAAATTATTCCATGGAGTCGAGAGTTAACCAAACATATAGAAAGTTTCAATCAAATATAGTACCTAGATTATATCTTATGACATCATCAGTCATGATAGGATCACCATTGCATTGATATAGTTTTTTTAGTGAGAATGGTTCCTTGAATTGTTTCTTGTGGAAAACCATAAAGGGTGAAATGTTTATTTTTTGGACATATGGTGGTGACATGTTATGGTAATGAGGTTTCTTAATCATTGTAATTCTTTTGTTAAAAGGTTCTAAATAGATATAGTAATTCTTCCACACTGTCCTGGTGCCTCATGTGGGCCATGGTTGACTTAGTTATAGTTATTTGGGAAAAATAACAACATTGAGATGGTTTGAACTACATTAAAATTGTTGACACATCCATCTTGGAGAAGGGGATCTTCCGTTTTTAAAATCAGAGTCTCATATCACTCTTTTTTACAAGGTCTTCATGATATTTTTTGAACTTATTCTTATCATGGTAACGTAACATCGGGTTTCCTCTATGAATAGGGTTCACATTTTTCTCATGATTTATTTTCATTCCATTCTATTAAACCCTAGATGTCCCCATGAATTTCTTATTCCTCACAACTATCTCTCTAAAAAATAAAATATCTATCTTAATATGGATTTATCTTTATTGATCCTCTATACCACTCATCCCCTTATTCTATTTCTATCTTGATCAATTTCTACCACTATTTTATATCAGTGAGGGTTCTACGTGATTTTTCTATATTCAGGTATGGATCAATTATGGGTTATTATGGTGAGGTCGTAAGGTTGTTCCCGTAAGTTTTTACAGTGTCTAATACCAATATATTAAATTCTTAAGTGAAATTTATCATAAATTTAATACATTTAAGGGATTTGAAAATTCTATATATTTATTTTCAATAAATTATAGAAGTACCATATTTTTTAATCCTTTCAGTGAATGTTTAATATTAACTCAATGAAAAAATATGATCTGAACAAAATAAAATAAATTGGAAGATGTAAATTTCATGTTCTTATTTGGTTCTATGTTATTTCATGTGTTTGATGTTTATTAGATGTTTCTTTCTAAAAAAAATCTAATTTTTGTGATGTATGTTAGTTTTTAGGATTGAATGATTTAAATCACCTCTCATAGAAGTATAATTAACGAAGATGATAAAGAATTGGTTGTTTATAAATTTAAAACTATTTTAATTGTTTTTATGATATAAATAATTTATTATTATGAAAATAATGATTAATAATGATTATTTTTTGTGTAATATTGGTTGTTCTATATGGTCTTTTTCAGTAGTTGTGTTTCCCTTGATGTGGTTGGAATGGTCTTGGGAGGGGATTCTTGTGCATGGTTTTCTATGGCTATCAAGGGGAGATGTGGCTACTTATGTGGAATAGGATAAGAGAATAATTTATGGTTTGAAAAAGTTCTATGGATGGTTACATTTAAAGTAAATTGTTTTATGATAGTTTAGGAATTTTATCGCAGGTTTTGTGTTGTGGATTCTGTGGATTTTTATTATAATTTGTTGGTATTTTGTTAGAGATAACAGTGGTATGGGATTGTTTTAATAGTAATGAATATGATAATGGGTTTGGGATTAAATATAATAATATATTACTAATTTTAAATTTATTATGGTGGATAAAATGGGTAATGTCTATGATGGATTTTGATTATGGATAAATAATTTTTTTATGGTTTTATTTTTTGTTTGTAGTTTAATGGGTGTAGTACTGATGTTCTGATGTGATCCATTCAGTTGGAATTGTCTATGGATATATATATATATATGTTGTATTTTTTTTGATTTATTATGCACCCCATCCAAGTTTTAAAACCTTACTAATGTCAAAAAAATTAATTTATGGTTGTATTCCCCGACATCAAGGATGGTGAGGTAATGGACGGTTGACAGAACCCACCTACTACCAATCGTTTCTATGTGTAGTATGGGTAATGGTGAATAAAAATAGATTTATGCATATGGGATATGATGGATGAAAATTATAGTGTATAATACATTATCTTACCTGGTTATGAAGTTTTGATGACGATACATGGTGGGGGATGGACAGGGTAGGAAAAGGTGATAAGGTTTATGTCGTTCATGTTCATGTTACCCACCCATAATGTGGTTGGGATAATAATATTGTGTTATAGAATACAGTGGTGAAATACGATGAATATAGTGATACCACTATGGTATGTATACAGTTTTGATATGGATTATGGTAGAATATAGAAGGAATACATGATGTCTAAAAACATGAGAGGTTTTTACTTAGGTTGTGAGAGATACAAAACCATGGGGAAGCAGATATGTGTATAACCAAAACATTTATAAATTAAAATCCATTTTTTAATGAGTAAATGCCTTATCAAGTAATTGGATTCTAAAAACTCATTCACTAATTTATTTTCTCACATTATATAATCTATCAAAATTTAAAGTATTGATAAGTATCATAGAAATTGATAACATATACATTTTATATTGATCATTATGATTATTATGTTAAGGGTTATGATAAACACCAATTGATATGAATGGGTAGAGTGATGAATCTGACCAATATGATCATACCCTATAAATCTAATTTTTCAGAGCTTCTGAAAAAGAAACTGCCACTTTGATTTTCCCTTGACCAATCACAAAATAATATTCAGCAACTAATGAATCAATGAAACTGTTTATGTGAGAATTTAATGCGAATAAAAATCATAACACAAACCATGTTCATCAAACCACCCCAAGAAATTCACACCCTCACACACACTACCCTTAGTGAATTTTTTAGACTAATAATGGACTATGTATCTAGTCCATAATTGTATGAATTTATATATTTTTATTTTTCAATATATAATAATTATATTTATTATTTTTGTTATTAATTTTAAAATAATTAATTAATGAGTTTGATAAAAATTATATTTTGATACGATGAAACAAAAATGTCATTTTTCAGATAAAATAGTTTCAATCAAGATTCTCTCTCTGATGTATTACAAGATTATTGAATGAAATGAAATTTTAATAATTTTTATTAATTAACATTTATTAAATATAAATATTAATATAATTTTAGGATGACAAATTTAATTTCTTATATCGATCAAAAAATTGTCATTGTCAAAAATATAGATGTTTTCAAAAAATGTTTATTTTTTATTTAGAATTATAAAATAAATTATTTAGAAAATTAAATTGATACTATAAATATTATTTTTGAAATTATCCAATGGTTAATGTTTCATATTTTTCAAAGACATAAATATTTTTCTCTATAAATTAAATATGGTATAAATTTACATTTTATATTATGAAATAAAGATTTCCAAAAAGTGATGTGATAAATACTACAATGACTGTCAAAATTGGAAATTATGTTTCTCCTTTAATATAAATATTATTTTATATTATCTAATTAATTTTATAAACCATTAATTAATCCTTCAAAACCTATATTATATTTTAAGGTCTTAAAATCAATTCATTAAGTTTATATAAAATTAATTAGGCGACGTAAAAAAATTATCACTAAGGGTATTGTTTGTTTTATTTCATTTTTTGGCCACATAAATTAATTCAATCTACTCATCTTCAGTATATCCATGGGAAAAACCATTTCATATTTTGTGGTTGTGATTAATTTTTTATAGAGTCCAAAACCAATTTTTAGACATTAAAAAATAATACTCTTTTATTTTTCGATACAAAACCAACCAAACTCCTATTACTCTTTACTAAGAAGCATTGGATCACAAATTAACTCATAACTTCCTTCTTATGTTCCCTATTGAGGTTCTCCCAAGCCCATTAGAAGCTCTTCCGAATATATTAGAAGCACCCTCTCATGGTATGAGATACTCTCCAAATCCTCTTTATTCAAGAACCTATTTTATTTTTTCCAACATGATTTCCAATTTTTAGGTTGGAATATGTTTTTACTTATCCTACTTATAATAATTCTAATTTCCATGTGATTCGATACCCATTTCTCTTTCCATACACCCTCACATGACCATTTATGTACCCACATTACGCTGCCAAAATTATCAAGGGATTTTCCATGAAAATAATTTTTGTTATGAATGTTAATCCTCATTTATAATCAAGGGTATTCAGATAGATGTATGTATAATTAATTTATTGATTATTTCCATTTATACAACCCAAGAATCATAATAAATAGAGTTAAAGTGATGAAAGGAATCCTTATGTTTTATAATCTATGTGGATTAATTATGCACGTAGATGGTATAAATGGGATTGGTGGGACTGTAATTATATATCCCTAAAAGGTATTAGGATATGTTTTTATCCCATGAAGTTTCATGTATTAATATTGGGAGGATATCCTAATAAAACTTTGTTATGATATATTGGTTTTTATCCTTAATTTCGTTTTATGGTATCACATTTTATATTCTTCCCACATTATGAGATTTTCTTAATATTAACATGTTATATAGTGACTCAAAGTTTAAAATTTTGATTCTCTAACATGTTATATCATCAAGATATTCCTCATGGCTCACATGTATGTATTTAATCATGTTGTTGATTTATTATTCCCTTATTGGAATTTATAGATAACCTATACCTTATATAGATCCACAGGTTATCCCACATAATTTTAGAAGATAAATGGATTTTTAGAAACAAGTTACTGGTGTTTTAAATAATGATGTTGTTTACTTATTTATGTTATTAAGTTATATAACTAATTTCCAAAATACATATGGATTTGGTATTTTCTAGACATTTATTATGTGAATATTTGTGTAATAAAACAAGAATTAAACTGTATTAAAGATATGGTCTTTTTATATTTGGTTTTGGTGGAATTTTTCGTTATATTTGGGATTATGATTAAAAAACACTACTCAAGTCCTTAGGGATAATACAGAATGTGTGAGAAAATACATAAGTATTGGTAAATAATAGAGTTAGTTTCCTCAATAAAGACCCATGTGTTGATAGTACAAATGGAAGTGGATTTGGAATAGCTATACCAAGGTGTAATAACCACAAAAATTCACATTCCCCTAGACTAATTACTCAATTTATGCATATAAATGGACATTTCTGTACATCTATTTTGACACTCCCACGAGATATTCATTGGGAAATTAACAAACCCATTAAAAATTATTATTAAGGGAAAAATGCCCATAAAATTTTATATTAGAAAATATATTTTCCATAACATGGATTGAAACCTTGAAATTTTTATGTTATGGAATATATTTCATTTAGAAGGTATAACTTCAATGTTCATGGTTACTTATTTATGTACTTGATATTTTTCTAAATACACATACCTAATTTTCAATTCATTTCTAGTCAATGGATGGAAAAAGGATGAACCTATTAAATAATGAGCATGTGGGGAAATGTGATGAATCTAAAAATGATATTCCCAACTAGATGGGACTAGTAATCATGATATTTTGGAAAAAAATTCTCAATTAACTTAGGTTTTGAATAGAAACATGAATCAGGATGAATTCCCAAATCCCCATAAAAAGATCTAGTTTTAATTGATACCATTATCAAATAATTTCATATGACCTTCAAGTGATCTTTCAATATTTTATTCATGTAATAATGGATCAAACTCCTGAAAAATATATTCACAATCCTTAAATCATCTTTGAATGACAAGGTTGTGTGAGTTTTATATATTGTGGAAGGAGAAGATGGTCAATGGTAGATGTTAGTAAAAATTATGATGCCCAAGGAGGATGTTGAGACAAAAGAGTTAATGGTATCGTGGAAACTATTATTTAACATATAGTTTCCTTGTTCACTCAAAATAAAAAAATATTGGTACTTCCTTTGATTCATTAAATAAGATGATGTATCTATCTGAGAGTATGGAAAAATATGTAGATTACATTCATGATACACCTCATGATTTTTTATTACCTCTAAAATTAATTTTTACCACTTATTTGGATAGTAAAACTAAGTCTATAATGATCCTTATCCATTAATGTAAATTAAATCTATGATAATGGTTTTTTATGTGACCTCAAACATTAAAAGGGGATCAGGGAATCCCACAGGTCTCATGGGTCTTGATAAAGAAAGTGGATGATGGAATTTCATTCTAATGGTATGATGGTTAAAAAAAATTGTTAAAATAATGTCCAAAACCCCACATATTATAGTTATGGGAATAATAATCCTATATATTTCATAATGGGACATGGAAATTATTTATATTTGTGAAGAAAGGGAAGCAGTATAGTGATTGTTGATGGGCGAAAACCACCAATGTGATGGAATAAATGAATGCTCTTGTCATCCATAATCATATTTTCCATTATTTAAGCTATAATAAACAAAGAAATTTTGTGAATAAATACACTATACCAAGGTTAGTTCATGATAAATTATGATAATAACATCCATGAGAAAAAGAGCATGGGTGATCTTATGACATCAAAACTGCTGAGGTGGATCCAAATGATGAATTGGTGACATGAATGATGGTTATTCATTTAGAAATAGTGAATGTAATTTTTGATTCTATTTCTACACATTCAATCATATTTGCATGATTAGTATAACTATTAAAATAACACCACAAAATAGGGAATTCAAGTTATCGGTAAAGATAGATATGGGTAAATTGTTTTTCAGAGGAAATTAACTCATCCCATTTCCAAAATAAGAGGGGAAAATTTCCTAGAAAACCATTTTATACTCAATTTAGTGTAATTTTATTCAAATATAGTTATGGATTTTCATTACTTATATAGAACCAAAAAAAATTGATTAATGGAAATTTACATTTGTATCGCGAATAACCCTTAAATTATATATATACAGAATGAGGATAATGAGTTTCCTTTGGTGTTTTCTTATCAATCACAGAGTGTATTTCCTTATAAACTAGTATATCGTTCTCAAATTATTGAGACTAAGAAAATGATAATCCTTTATTACATTACTAGTGTGGTGGTATTTTCTTATGGGTTTCCTGAAGAATATATTGGTCTCCTTCTAGCTAGTAGGATGAGTTCTTAGTCAAATTTATTCCTAGATAATTTCTAATATCTAACACTACCTAAGAAATAGCATCTTTTGAACATGAGGAGCCAAAAAGTAACTATATTAGAATCTAGAAAAATGGTTTATACACCCATTTTCTTCATTATGAGTGGCACTGGTCCTCTTAACCAGGAACAAGGATGGTTCAATATATCTATACATTGATTGTCATGATCTCATGAAGATCATGATAAATTAAAATTATCTTCTAGCACATATTTATTACTTGTTTGATTAGCTACGTGGATCCAAGTACTTTTTTAAGAAGGACCATTATTTTGTATGTTACCTTGTATATGTGAAGTATAAGGATATACCCAGGACTACTTTTCAAATAAGTATGGGAATTAACATTTTACTGTGATTCTTTTTGGACTCACTAATGATCCAACAATATTTATGGACATGATGAATAGAGACTTTCAATATTACCTTCACCAACTTGTGCTAGTCGTAATAGATGATCTTCTAATGTACACTAAAATCAAGTAGGATCTTTAGGTTCTTTTCAATTCTATATTGAAGACTTTTTGAAGGGAAATTTATTTTCAATGTGCAGTAAATGAAATATATAGATGGATAAACAATCTTTCACAGGGAATAAAATAACTAGAAATGTTTTGATTGTGGATACATCAAAAAAGTGGCAATTGAAGGTTGTAAAAGACCAATATATATGGTGTAAATCCAATATATTTATGGATTGGTTGCATACTATTGTTGATTTTTGAGAGAAGTATCATGATTTTCAATCCCAAAGAAATAACCCATAGGGGTTTATGTTGGTTTGGATTGATGAATATTAAGATTGATTTAAATGATAGAGTAAAACCATAACGCTTAAACCTGTGTTCACATTACCTACTAGTTTGGAGGGATTTGTGATATTTAATGATCCATCAAAAAATGGATTGGGTTGTGTACTCAAGTAAGATGAAAAATTGATATCCAATTCCTCCTTCCAATTAAATATCCATGATTTAAACAATCTATTGAAAGATCTATAATTGTAAATTGTGATAATTTCATTAATGATTTGGTATAATTATCTCTATGGGGAGAAGTGGGAGATATATATAGTCTATAAGAGCCTCATGTATATATTCACACAAAATAATGTCAATATGTTCCAACAGAGGTTGTTAAATCTGAACAAGGATTATGATTTTTTAGTACATTACTATCTATATAAGGTGAACAAAGTTTATGATGCTATGGGTATAATGGATCATGTAACCCGATCCACAATGATGATTAAAACCCATCCAATATTCTTATAAATGAATATGATGGATATAATAATAGTTAAATGATATTAATGCTACATTTTTTCAAATAACTACTTAACCATACATAATTGTGATGACCAAAGAGTCCTAGAAAAATAATGGGTTGCTATAGAAAAAGGCCGTGAATATTCTGGAGTTAAACATTTCTAAAAGTGGAGATATAATATTTTGAACCATTATATGTGTTCCATGAAAACCATAATAAAATGGTAACTTAAAGAGGATTATCATAGCTCATTTTTTCCAGTTAATATAGTTTTTACCAAGTTGAATAGATTTTTTTGGAAAAAAATATCATGGGATTACAAGAAGATAGATATTTCATAATTTATATCATGATTCCTGGTATGGAAATATATGAAGGATAAATGACACAAGCCAAATAGTATGATGAAACTATTTCCCATACCTATATGTAAATGTGAAAAATAACTAGACATTTCATCATAAGACTTCCTATGACCCGTGAAGGAAATAACACCATTTGAGTTCTAGCTTATCTTATTACCAAGGTAGCATGTTTCATTAATATCATGGAATATGTCTCTTTTGAATAACATCCAATTAATATATAAGGGAAGTGATAAGACTACATAGAGGTCAACATTTTATTTTATCTTATAATTTTTTGTGGTATACCATGATGTTCTAGAAAATCCTTCATTATGCCTTGGATTTAGTAAAAATATTCAGTACTTCTTATCACCCCTATATGGTTGATATGTTTGAAAGATACATTAAAACTATGGAGAATATTCTAAGATAATTTTCAATGCATTTTAATGGATTTTAATGGATTTTGTTATTAATACCATCCCCATGTGGTGATATCATATAACGGTAGTTTCATTTATAAAAATCAAATGGAACCTTATGAAGCTCTGTCTTGGAAGGGGTATTGGAATCCAACATTCCAGGAGGAGGTTGGAGAGAAGAATCTTAGGGGAGATAATATTTTTTATGATATGAAAGAGAAAATTAAATCATTTCATAATCATATGAAATCCAGTAAAATATTGATATAAATTAAAGACAAACAATTATAAATGTGACCTAGTGTTTTGAGTTTGGAGATAAATTGTTCATTTATATTCCCCAAAGGAAGAATGAAATGTGGTTTGGAAACAACGTAATGATTATTCCATGATACATTATCCCATTTTAGATCCTTAATCTTATTAGAGCAGTGTCGTATTGACTAGATATCCCAACAAACCTATCTTAAGTAGATAATGTGTCCCTTTTACCCATCATAAGGAAGTATATATCAGACCCATCACATATACTAAATCCATAGGTTGTACCTTTGGAGAATAATATATCATATGAGGAGAATCCAATGAAGATCATAGATAATGGATATAATGTTATATGAAACAAGAAAACTCTTCTTCATAAAGTGTTTTGAGAAAACGTCAGTTTAAGGAGGAAACATGAGAATTAGATGAGGCAATGAAATGGAAGTATCATCATCTATTTTAGTGTATGAAATGAAAATTATGATTTTGGGGATTTATTAATTTTTTATATTTTAACAACATTTACTTTTATAAATTAATCTCATTTTTTACGAATAAATACTTTATCATGTAATTCAGTTATTGAAATTACATGACCACATTTACATTTATTGGGACCACTAAATAGTACATCATATTTAATAGACCATTAAGAATCATTGTCATTTATAATATAGGAATCTTATAGTGTCTGTTAATATAAATATATTAATGGTTACGTTAAATTCAAATTGAGACAGTAGAAAATAATATGGCTACATCATGTTGGATTGTACACTATGAAGCACATTTATCATAGCATTTAAGGGAGACAGAATCACTAGGAATTTCCCCTGACCATTGCATGTCCATTAATCAACAAATATTGAATGATTTATACCAATTATGCGATAAGAACATGCTCATTGAAATCACAACCCAAACCATATTTGTCAAATCACCCAATGAAAATCATACCATCGCACACCATTACCTTAGATAATTTGATGGTGTAATAAAGGTATATATATCTGGACCCTAATGTTATGAATTTTTATAAATTTATTTTCAATAAAATAATGATTATATTAATTTTTTTTTATTTCCATTTAAATGAACATAATGGTTTTGATAATTATAAAATTTTGATATGATGAAACCTAAATTGTATTTTTGGGATAAATATAATTTCAATCAAGACACTCTTTTTAAATAATTTATGAATTTCATAAATAAATTATAATTTAATAAAATATTAAAAATAATTAATAATTAATAAATTCGAATGACAATATAATATTTAGAATCCAAATGTAATTTTTATAAGGGTTATAAAAACGTTATTATAAAAAAACAAGGTTTTACAATATAAGTGTATTTTTTACTTAGAATATTAAATTATGATATTTTGAGAATAATTTTGATAAAATTAATATTAATTTAGAAATTGTCACATCAAAATTATCCAACAAATATTTTTTCACATTTTTTTGACATTGAGAATTGTTTCGGTAAAAATTAAATATAGGATAACTATATGATATGTATTATGACATCATAAGAGCATATATGTGATGTAATAAATACTATAAAGTTTATCCATGACCAAAATTTTTATCCAATTAAAATATATATTTTTTTAATTTTTTTTATTTATTTTATATACCTTTAATGTGTCTACTAAACCTGATACTATATTTAACAGTTTTTAAAATCAATTATTTATAATCATGAATTACTTTCACAAATCCAAGGTCGTTATTTTAATGATTTTATATCATATAATTATAAAACAAGTAAATCCACTCTTCTTTGAAAGAATCCAAAGGAAACAACCATGTGATGATTTGTGTCTTGGATTAATTTATTAAATAGAGTACAAAACCAATGTTTAGAAATTAATGAAGAATTGTCCAATCTTTTCCCATATAAAACCTCCCAATATCTCATTAATCTTCACCCAATCCCATTGGAGAATTAATGTATTCACATTAATCCTCTTTATATCCCTAATAAGGTTACCGTAATCTCTTAAGAAGCTCATCCCATGATTTTAGATGTTCCCATTCAAGGAGAGGGATCAAATCCATCTCCTCTTAATTCAAGTACCTTCCTTATATTATTCCATTTGATTTAAAGTTTTTCATACTGTAATATTTTTTTACATATCCCTATTACTGTACTTATGATGTACATTTGATCAGATACCCCTTTAACAATAATTTAATCCTCGGATGAACCTTTATGTAACAAATTATTCTGCCGAAATTATCTTGTTTCTTTCCATGCTACAAAATTTTGTACTGAATATCCATCCACATTTCAACTCAAGGATATTCACTCAAAAGTATGTATAATTAGTTTATTGGTTACATCCATATATGTATCCTACGGTCCATATTCATGGGATTAAAAGATATTAAATATATACTTATGTTGTATGTTCTATGCGTCTCATTTATCAATGTATATGTTATTAAAGTGATAGGGAGGCACATAATTATGTATCCATAATTGCATTCGAAAATTCATTTATATCATGATATTCTATGTATGATACATGGTTTTATATATTATTCATATTATTTTATGAATAATTGGTTTTTATACATGACTTATTTTTATGATTCCATTATATTATTATTTCCTATTTCATATCTTGCCTGTATATTCTCATGTTATATCTTGGCTCATTGTTCAAAATTATGAGTATCACTTATTTTATTCTATCTTGATATTCATCTTGAATCATGTGTTTTTATTTCATCATGATGTACTTTTATTATTCACATGTTGAGATTTATATATCACACCTTTATTATGTATGTCTATAGGTTAACCCATTCATGTTTAGAAGGGAAATAGATTTTTAAGATCACGTTAAAATATTTTTAAATAATTATGTCATATCCCCATTCATGTTATTTTTCTATTTACCTAATTTTCCAAATTCATGGGGCCTCCCAAGATTTTTGGATTGTATTATTTTTATCATTCTATAATAAATAAAGAATTAAAGTGTATTTGTCATATGAGTTATTATATTGTCAGGTACCTTCTTGAAATATTCATTTCATGTTATATTATTTGTTGGTCGGAGTGGTTTACTCAAGAGGGGGTGAATTGAGTACCAATTAAAATTTCTGTATTTAAAAACACTGTCTTAAAGACCCCCAAATAAAATAATAAATTAAACTATAGTGAATTTATATTAATGTAGAGGTTCTGTTAGATTCTCAAGGGATTGATTAATTCCCGGTTAATCAATACAGGAGTGTATGATTATCTTTTGAAACTAACCTACTAATCTACACTTAACATAAACACTTGCTAATTTAATTATCAAAGTAACTTTAAAAACAGTATTGGTTTTAAAGTGATTAGCAGCGGAATAAAACTTTGAAAGAGATGGCACAACAAATGTAACCAAGAGGTTCAGTCTCAAGCCGAGACTTAGTCCTCTCAAAAGTTTATATAAAAATGATCCACACCCTGGATCGGGGTTCAACAGTTTACAACTGTCCAAGTCCAAGACCTCTACCACTGTTCTTCGTGGGAAACAGTACAACAGCAACCAACTGTCCAGGTCACACACGACCTCTACCACTGTTATTCGTGGGAACCAGTACAACAGCAACCAGCTGTCCAGGTCACACACGACATCTACCACTGTTATTCGTGCGAAAGAATAGAATGAAAGAGTTTGGTAAGGATTTACAAATCCTCCAGTTTAAGTACAGGAGACAGTGTATGTGTTAGATACAGCAGATAACACACACTGCTCGAAAAGTACAATAATAAATCACAGAACAAAAGATGTAGAGTTTAGAAGTGGTTCCGGTGATTTCAGTGTAGCTCTGGACTCCTTTGGATTCAATCAGAAGTGAGTCTGAGTCCTCTTCTCGTTTCTGTTTGAGAAACAGAGTGTCGTATGCTCCAGGTTCACAGACAGTGAAAATGTAGTCGATGAAGCTCTTCGATATTCTTTTGTATGCACATAACTCTTCTTGAATAGGCTTGATTGTATATGTGATTCTGTCTTGCTTGGTTCTTCTTGTATGCACAGAGCTCTTCTTGAGTATGTCGTATGCCTTCCTTGTCTCTGTATGTGTTGTAACCCCTCTCTTCAGCAGAGTCTTCTTGTATTTATGTCACGTGCAACAGGGGACAGAAAATATTTCCTTTCTGCAGGTACGAGGTACTGATTCCTGACATCCGACAACCTTTATCAGATATTGGACAAAACATTAAAATGTACATGATATGACCGTTAGATAGATTAAATAAGGATAGGAAATAATGAAATTCAAACAGTGAGTCGAGTGATCAGTAGGTAATCAGAATCGGTAGCTTGAACATCGGTATCTCAATGTAATTAGTTTCTTTGACTCTATCGGTGGCTCTATGAGTCGGTTGGTACATGCTTGTATCGGTGACTTTGTTTATCGGTAGCTCCATGCGTCGGTAGCTGCATGCGTCGGTAGCTCCATGCGTTGGTAGCTCCATGCGTTGGTAGCTCCATGCGTCGGTAGCTCCATGCGTCGGTAGCTCTATGTTTGTATCGGTAGCTGTCTGTAAGTCAGTAGCTTACATTTATAAGCACATCGGTAGCTCTGTGTTAAGTATATCGGTGACTCTGTCTGTCGGTAGACTAAGTCTATCGGTAGACTAGGTACCGGTAGCTCTTTATCAGTAGCTATAGGCAGATTAGTTATCTGTTTTATGCAGAACACATCCGATTGTGTTAGAATCACTTTATAACTTGTATGAACATGAATAAATGAGGATTAACATATTCCAAAGACTATTTTAAAAATTATTATTGGTTTGATCACAGATTTGAAAGAATTAAAGTATAGATCAATGATACTTAAGAATATCATAGAGAATGAAAACATAATTGGGATTTTCAACACATGAATACATGATTGAGATTATCAAAACAGGTGAGGTCAACAATCTCCCCCTTTTTGATAATCACAATTTATGATATGGGCATTTAACATAGTGAAAATATAATAGTAAAGAGTATAATATTGAATTCAAGTTTCTCAGATAAAACAGCATCAGAGATAATAGAAATAGTATGATATAGACATAAGTTATCAGAGGTAACAATCATAAGGTACCGAAGGTAAAAAGAATCATAATAATATCAGAGATAAAATTGAAAAGAAGGTTATTTTTCTCCATTGAAAATATTTATCATTCTCTCATTTTGTTCTCCCCCACTTATTGTTCTCCCCCTTATTGTTCTCCCCCTTTGTGATAATCAAAAAGGGGGAAAGCATATATAGGAGACAAATAAAACATGAGAAGTAAAAGGAGTTCTTCTGTATTAGAGTAGTCAAAAAGTACAGAAACAGAATACAAATGAATTCCTATCAAACATCCTGGCCACTGGATCAATCCACATCTTCCACGTGAGATTTTCCTTTGGGATCAGAAGAAGGTTCGGGTGGTGGGGATGCAGGTGAAGGTTTTGGAATGCCAGAAAAGATCAAAGGAGGCTGGGCCACTGACATAGAGTCAGGCCTGTAGGTTGACGATCTTTGGGTGATCATTGGTGTGAGGCTTCGAATAGCTTGAGCAGGAGTCAGCTGGACTGTGGAAGCAGCTGAGGCAGAAGCCGGCAATGCAGGAGGTATGATGACTGGTCTGGCATCAACATGCAAGAAGGGCAGCAACAGATTTCTAAAATCCATAATAATTTCTCCTCCTCTTTCCATAGTAGAGATGAAATCATCTTTGTTCTCCATGAATTTCTCCAAGGCAGGAGTCAATTGCCTTAGTTTGCTCACTTGTTCTCTGAAAGCTTGAGTGACTAGAGGGAGCTTCATGTTTTCCAACATCAGCTTGAAGTGGTGTTCGAGTTGATGCTTAGTGAAAATTCTGGTGAAGTAGTAGTCCACGTTTCTTTTTATGGCTTCCTGAGAGGCAGAGGCTTCTCTCATATAATCTTGAACAATATTCATTATTTCTCTAGCAAAATCTCTTGTAGAAAGCACCACTCGGCTCAACTCGGATGAGTCCACAGAGCCACTGGTTGAAATAAAACCAATCTCCTCCTTCAACATTGCTCGAACTTGATTCAGGTCAACTAATAGTTTGGATGTGAGAGGGCCAATAGAGAAGGAAACAATTTCTTTGAAACTCTTAGACAACCCACTGATTAGGCTTTGAACATGAGAGTCTTGTAATTGAACGTGATCCTTCACTGAGGTTTTGAAACTTTCAAACACCGAGACAAACTGGCTTACTACACTCTTCACATAAGCTAGGTCCTTGTCAGCTTGAGACTTGGAGCTCATATAAGAGTCTAAAGAAACAATTGTTGTCTTGAGAGCTTCAAGATCTGCTTCGATTCTAGAAGATTGAGTCTGGCACTCTTTCACTTCTTCCATATGCTCAGACACAAAAGAAGATAAATTACAAGCCAGAGATAGCTCGAAAGATCTCTCTAACATTTTCATTTCTTCATTAAAGCTTTGCTTCATCTCAGAAACTGATACACTGAATGATTATTTCAGCTCATTCTTCATGGATTCAAGATCAGATTTAGAGACAAAAACATTAGGGACAACTGCAGCAGATCCCTTTGCTGAGGCCAAACTAACTACAGAATCAGTAATTATTGAATTAAATGAGGATGCAAGGGAGGTTTCCATTAACTTCACTTCTTCAACAAAACTGGTTTTGAGGTCCTCTTTCATCTTATTCAGATCATGAAATCTGACCACATCATCTGGAAACAATTCAGAAGAAAGATCATAATTGGTCTTCGGTCTATTCACAGACATCTCATTGTCTGAATCCGGATAATCCAATCCACAGACTATAAACCCTGGGTCTTCTACCCAGTCTCCAAACTCAACAGCTACTGTAACATTTCCAAGAACAGATTGATGCTCCCCCTCAATGGGTGCATTCTCATGTATCACAACAGCATTCAGTGCTGGATTCTCTTCATCAGAATCTTCTACGACAAGTTCCATTGGTGCAGCATCTAGAAGATCTTCTGATACAGGTACAACTTCTTCTGTATCTCTTTCTACTTCAGCAGCAGGCATAGCTGAGTTTCTAATCAAAGGACTCATACTTAAACTACCAGAAGCAGACAATTCAGATACATTCTCATTTTCCTCTTCTTCTTGGTGAGGTACAGACTGGTCTTCCTCATAAGTAGACAAGATTTCCTCTACCTTTCCTTTCCTAGAATAAACCAATTCGGCAACAGGACTTGGGGGCAAGTCTGGATCTCCTCCAACATCCATGGGAGTTTCTTCTTCTTCTTCTTCTATTTCATCACTATAAACAGGTTCCTCTTCATCAGGTCTCAGACTTGGATCTCTCATATCCTTTGGTCTTGAGGGATGATCCACAGGATTAAACCTATCATATATCTTCTGATCATCACTGACCCATTCTCCCTTCCATGGGTTCCAGTTAATTTTCATGTACTGGCAAACAGTCGAGGTGATGCAGAAGTTGTTTCTGACTACAACTGTCTCATCCTGAGACTCAGCTATTCCTTTCACTTTTATCATTACTGAAATCATCTTGGCAAAGAACAAAGCATTAGTCTTTGACTTTGGTCTAATCATGTCTTCCATTTGAAGCATTAACAATCTGCACAGATTGATTTTTACACCATGTCTTAGAAAATGAAGAAGATAGATATCTTGATATCTCAGATTTGCAAAATCTCCTCGCCTCGGTATCAACACATGCTGAACAAACTTGAAGAGCAGTCGATTCTCTCCATCCATTTCAGTAGCAACCACTTGCCTTTGATTCCCATTACCGGTCAGTTCTTTTAAGGCGGTTTCATAATCAAAGATATCCCTGCTAGGTGGCATTGCTCTTGATACATACCCAGAGACACCTTCATGTGGTACTTTCAAAAACTCAGCCCACTCTACTGAAGAAAAAGACATCTCTTTTCCATTTAAAGAAGAGCTTACCCGATTCTCATTTTCAGACTTCTCGAAGGTTACAAACTCGTAGAACTGTTTTACCAACTTCGGGTAGTATTGGCCATTGTTATTCGAGAAACAATCCACCCATTTCTGGTCCTCCAGAATCTCGAGTACTAAAGATTTACTAGGTAGTAGCCATTCCACGCACAGTTCCTTCTCGATTAATATGTCTCTATTCTGCAAGTGAGGGTTCACTGGTCGCTTTCCCGATATAGTTCTGACTTCACGAACACTGGCTTTATGCTGTTTCTTCTGCTTCTTGGCGTTTGGATCTACACTTTCTTCTCTGACAGTAGGAAGCTTAGTTTTTTGCCATCGCGGGTTTAGGGTTCTTGGTCGATTTGGGAGCTAAGGTTCGAAGGTGAGAGATTTTGAGCTCGGTGAGGTAGGAAGTGTCTTAGACTTAGTTTTATCATTTAGGAATTCCAAATAAATGACTAAAATAGAGTATGATAAAATAAAATAAAATGATTCGTATTCTTGGCGGCAGACAGAAGTTTTAAAAAGCATTGCATCGGTGTGAGTTAATCATCGGTGAGAAAAACAAATCGGTGAGAATTGTACATCGGTGAGGATTTCACATCAGTGAGAATTTTCACATCGGTGAGAATTTCCACATCAGTGAGAATTTTCACATCGGTGAGAATTTTCACATCGGTGAGAATATTCACATCAGTGAGGATTTCACATCGGTGAGAATTTCACATCGGTGAGAATTTCACATCAGTGAGAATTTTACATCGGTGAGAATTTTCACATCAGTGAGAATTTTCACATCGGTGATTAAACATTCCCAATTCATGTCTTATGTAACTTAGCATATCCGAACTTAAAGGTTTAGTGAAAATATCAGCCAATTGATGTTCAGTGCCAATAAATTCAAGAGAAATATCAACTTTTTGATAGTGATCTCTTAGGAAATGGTGTCTTACATCTATGTGTTTGGTTCTAGAGTGAGATACAGGATTCTTAGAGATGTTAATTGCACTGGTGTTATCACAGTTGATTGAAACATGTTTAAAAACATATCCATAGTCCAAAAGAGTGTGTTTCATCCACAGAATTTGTGCACAGCAACTACCAGCAGCTATATATTCTGCTTCGGCAGTAGATAATGCAACTGAGTTCTGTTTCATACTACACCAAGAAACTAAGGATTTTCCAAGAAAATGACATGTTCCTGATGTGCTTTTTCTATCTAACTTACAACCAGCAAAGTCAGCATCTGAATAACTCATTAACTCAAAGGATTGTCCTTTTGGGTAAAACAAATCTAAGTTAACCGTGTGTTTGAGATATTTAAAAATTCTTTTAACAGCAAGAAAATGAGATTCTTTTGGATTAGCTTGAAATCTAGCACACATACACACTCTAAACATAATATCAGGTCGACTAGCAGTAAGATAATGTAAACTACCAATCATACCTGTGTAATTTGTTTGATCAACTGGTTTCCTAGTTTCATCTGTGTCCAATTTACAGGTAGTACTCATAGGAGTTTCACTTTCCTTGATACTATCCAGACCAAAACGTTTTAAAAGATCCTTTGTATATTTACTTTGATTCAAAATAATACTATTTTCATTTTGAAATACTTGAAATCCAAGAAAGTACTTAAGTTCTCTCATTAAGCTCATTTCAAATTCATTTTGCATAACCTTCGAAAAATCAGTACATAAAGAGTGTTTAGAAGATCCAAAAATAATATCATCAACATATATTTGTACAACTAAAACATCTTTAGAAATTCTTTTAATATAAAGGGTGGGATAAGCAATCCCTTTAGTAAAACCATTTGAGATAAGGAAATTTCTAAGTCTGTCATACCAAGCTCTTGGAGATTGTTTTAAACCATACAAAGCTTTAGAAAGTTTAAAAACTTGATTTGGAAAATGGGGGTTAGTAAATCCAGGTGGTTGTTCTACAAAAACATCTTCAATTATAAAACCATTTAGAAATGCACTTTTCACATCCATTTGATATAACTTGAAATCCAGATGTGCTGCATATGCAAGTAAGATCCTAATGGCTTCTAGTCTAGCTACAGGTGCAAAAGTTTCCTCATAGTCTATACTTTCTTCTTGACTATATCCTTGTGTAACTAGTCTAGCTTTGTTTCTAACTATATTTCCAGATTCATCTACTTTATTTCGAAAAACCCATTTGTGCCTATTGTCAAGGTGTCCTTAGGTCTGTCAACTAATTCCCAGACTTTGTTTCTTTCAAACTGATTTAATTCTTCCTGCATAGCCATTACCCAGAATTCATCATTGATAGCATCATCGATATTTTTGGGTTCTAGCTGTGAAAGAAAAGCTTGATGTTCAACCTGGTTTCTTAGAGAAGCTCTAGTTTGTGTTCCTCTATCAAGATTACCAACAACAGCTTCTAAAGGATGATTCTTTAGAATCCTCGTTGATCTGGTAAAGGTTGGAATAGAAATTTCAGGTTCATCTATAGGTTCGGGTTCAACAGAAGCAGATTCTGGAAAAAGTCCAGAACTGGATGTTTTGATAACAGGTTCTTCAGATTTATCATTAAGGTCCAGAATAGACAAATCTTCTTCAAGATTCTCAAGAGAGGTTTTAGGCTCATGTGGATCAGTTTCATCGAATTTGATGTGAACAGATTCTTCCACACATTTTGTTTTCTTATTGAATACTCTATAGGCTTTACTTGAAATAGAGTAACCCAGAAAAATTCCTTCATCACATTTGGAAGCAAACTTATCCAGATTATCTTTAGTATTCAGAATAAAAACTTTGCAACCAAAAAAATTAAAGTAATTAACCTTAGACTTTCTATTGTTCCACAATTCATAAGGGGTTTTCTTAAGAACATGTCTAATTAAGACTCTATTAATAACATAGCATGATGTATTTACAGCTTCAGCCCAAAAATAAATAGGCAGGTCATATTCATTGAGCATGGTTCTAGCAATTTCTTGAAGGGTTCTATTTCTTCTTTCTACTACACCATTCTGTTGGGGTGTTCTAGGGGCAGAAAAGTTATGAGTATAACCATTGTGTGAGCAATAAGATTCAAAGTCTTGATTTTCAAACTCATGACCATGATCACTTCTCAAAGTTTTAATCTTAAGTCCACTAAGGTTTTCTACAGACTTGGAGTATTTAACAAAAGAAGAACAAGCTTCACTTTTGTGAGCTAGAAAATATACCCAAGTATATCTAGAAAAGTCATCTACAAGAACATAAACATAGTGCTTCCCATTTAAACTAGAAACTCTTGATGGTCCAAAAAAATCCATGTGAACCAATTCAAGTGGTTTAGAAGTCGAAACTTCTTTCTTTGATTTAAAAGAAACATTGTGTTGTTTTCCCTTTTGACAGGGGTTACACACTCTATCATTTGGGAATTCTAATTTAGGTAGGTCTCTAACTAGGTTTTTTCTAGAGAGTTTTCTAAGTGAGTGAATGTTGCAATGTCCCAATCTTCTGTGCCACAGCCAAGATTCTTTATGAAAAGCATTCAAACAACTAATATTCTGCTTAGCTAAAGAATTCAGATTAACAGCATAAACATTTTCATTTCTAAAGGCAGAAAATACAAAAACATTCTTAGAATTAAAAACTTTGCAGGAATCATTTTCAAATTTAACATGAAAACCATCATCACATAACTGAGAAATACTTGATAAATTGTATTTAAGGCTATCAAAAAATAAAACTTTAGAAATCAAAATTGAATCAGTGTTACCAATCTGGCCTAGGCCAATGATTTTTCCTTTAGAGTTGTCACCAAAGGTGACAAAGTCTCCATCAACTTTTATTAATCTCTTAAAACAAGAGAAGTCTCCTGACATATGTCTTGAACATCCACTGTCCAAATACCAGGTCTCTTTACAGGAGATCTTTAAGCAAGTTCCCTACAAAACAGATTCAGATGGGAGATGATTTTGGTACCCAGATTTTCTTGGGTCCAGACAGGTTAGCCAATAACACTTTAGGTACCCATATTTGTCTAATGGGTCTCATATAATTTTTAGAATTTACATGCTTTGAAAGATAAACTTTATTAGATCCATAGCTATGTATATAACTGGTTGAAGCATATGAAGTTCCAGAATTACCTTCATTCTGTCCAGATTTAGAAATGAATCTAGTTTTGGCAATTTTCCTTTGTCCAGGTTGGTATCCTATACCAGTAGTATATTTAGGTGCAATTTTCTTTCCTAGCATCTGTTTTAGTGTATCTTTTCCATTGGTGAACTTCTCTAAGTCTTTCTTGAGTTTCTCATTAGATAGTTTCAGTTCAGTGTTTTCTTTTAACATTTGAGCATTCTTTTTATTTTTCTATATCAAGATCAGATTTATGCTTAACACTTAAAGAATGCTGTTTCATTAAACCTTTGTATTTATCCTTAAGTTCATTACATGTCTCTTCCAGCATATCACAGTACTCAAACAATTCATTTTTAGACATTGTTCCAGAATCAGAATCAGATTCTGCATTATCTCCAGATTAATAAATTAAAGCAGGAGTTTCAGCAGTTACCTGAGAAGTGTTTGTCATAAAGCACATATTTGCCTTATTTTTGTGTTCAGTTTCAGAGCTTTCAGATTCGGTAGATCTATCCTCAGAAGCACTCCAAGTAGCCTTCATGGCTTTCTTAAACTTATTGTCCTTATATTAATATTTCTTTTTATACTTCAGCTTTGGACAGTCGGCTTTAATGTGTCCTTTTCTCTTGCACTCATAGCAGACAACATCATCTGATTTGTCATTCTTCTTCCAATCCTTTTTCCATTTACCTTGGTGATCATACTTACCCTTATAATTCGTTTTTCTGAAGAACTTATTTTTCCTATAAAATTTCTTAAATCTTCTAGCAATGTGAGCCATCTCAACATCACTGTTAGAATCACTTTCACTATCTTCACATCTTGAACTTTCAACTACAGCTTGAAGATTTTCTTTGTCCTTATTCTTTGAAGTTGAGGATTTGAAAGCGACAGACTTTCTTGGAGGTTCATTTTCTTCCTCTTTATTCACTTTACGCTCTTCTTCATACATCATCAGCTTGCCAATTAGTTCCTTGACAGGTAGAGGAGCAATGTCACATGATTCTCTGATTGAGACGGATGTGCCTCTCCATCTATCAGGTAGACATCTCAAAATTCGCATAATTTGTTCCTTCGATGAGACATCCTTTCCCAGCGAGATCATTGTATTGACAATTTCATTGAACCTGAGATACATGTCAGAAATGGGTTCGTCAAGATTCATTTTAAAATTATCATACTTGATAGTATAAGTGTTCAATCTCATTTCTTTAACTTTCAGTGTTCCTTCATGAGAAACAGCTAAGGTATCCCAAATTTCATATGCAGTTTTACAAGAAGAAATTCTATTAAACTCTTCATCTCCTAGAGCACAGTACAAGGAATTCATAGCATTAGAGTTGTTATTGTAAGCAGTCTTTGTAGGTTCATCCCATGTAGATATAGCAGTAGTGGGAATTTTGTATTCTGATTCAATAGCAGTCCAAATATCAAAACCTATGCTTTCTAGATGAATTTTCATTTTCAGTTTCCACTGAGCATAATTAGTTCCATTGAAGAAAGGTGGCCGGTTAGTAGCAGCACCCTCAAGTCTATTGTCCATGATGAAAAAATTTTAAAGAGATAAAAATTTAGATATAACAGAAATTTTAAGAACTTTAAAATACAACTAAAATCACAGTTTAAAAGCAGAGTACTTTTAGAAAGTATTTTCAATCCTCTGATAACAAGTGTTGGTCGGAGTGGTTTACTCAAGAGGGGGGTGAATTGAGTACCAATTAAAATTTCTGTCTTTAAAAACACTGTCTTAAAGACCCCCAAATAAAATAATAAATTAAACTGTAGTGAATTTATATTAATGTAGAGGTTCTGTTAGATTCTCAAGGGATTGATTAATTCCCAGTTAATCAATACAGGAGTGTATGATTATCTTTTGAAACTAACCTACTCATCTACACTTAACATAAACACTTGCTAATTTAATTATCAAAGTAACTTTAAAAACAGTATTGGTTTTAAAGTGATTAGCAGCGGAATAAAACTTTGAAAGAGATGGCACAACAAATGTAACCAAGAGGTTCAGTCTCAAGCCGAGACTTAGTCCACTCAAAAGTTTATATAAAAATGATCCACACCCTGGATCGGGGTTCAACAGTTTACAACTGTCCAGGTCCAAGACCTCTACCACTGTTCTTCGTGGGAAACAGTACAACAGCAACCAACTGTCCAGGTCACACACGACCTCTACCACTGTTATTCGTGGGAACCAGTACAACAGCAACCAGCTGTCCAGGTCACACACGACCTCTACCACTGTTATTCGTGCGAAATAATAGAATGAAAGAGTATGGTAAGGATTTACAAATCCTCCAGTTTAAGTACAGGAGACAGTGTATGTGTTAGATACAGCAGATAACACACACTGCTCGAAAAGTATAATAATAAATCACAGAACAAAAGATGTAGAGTTTAGAAGTGGTTCCGGTGATTTCAGTGTAGCTCTGGACTCCTTTGGATTCGATCAGAAGTGAGTCTCAGTCCTCTTCTCGTTTCTGTTTGAGAAACAGAGTGTCGTATGCTCCAGGTTCACAGACAGTGAAAATGTAGTCGATGAAGCTCTTCGATATTCTTTTGTATGCACAGAACTCTTCTTGAATAGGCTTGATTGTATATGTGATTCTGTCTTGCTTGGTTCTTCTTGTATGCACAGAGCTCTTCTTGAGTATGTCGTATGTCTTCCTTGTCTCTGTATGTGTTGTAACCCCTCTCTTCAGCAGAGTATTCTTGTATTTATGTCACGTGCAATAGGGGACAGACAAGATTACCTTTCTGCAGGTACGAGGTATGGATTCCTGACATCTGACATCCTTTATTAGATATTTGACAAAACATTAAAATGTACATGATATGACCGTTAGATAGATTAAATAAGGATAGGAAATAAAGAAATTTTAACAGTGAGTCGAGTGATCGGTAGGTAATCAGCATCAGTAGCTTGAACATCGGTAGCTCAATGTCATTAGTTGCTTTGACTCTATCAGTGGCTCTATGCGTCGGTTGGTACATGCTTGTATCGGTGACTTTGTTTATCGGTAGCTCCATGCGTTGGTAGCTGCATGCGTCGGTAGCTCCATGCATCGGTAGCTCCATGCGTCGGTAGCTCCATGCGTCGGTAGCTCCATGCGTCGGTAGCTCCATGCGTCGGTAGCTCCATGCGTCGGTAGCTCTATGTTTGTATCGGTAGCTGTCGGTAAGTCAGTAGATTACATTTATAATCACATCGGTAGCTCTGTGTTAAGTATATCGGTGACTCTATCTGTCGGTAGACTAAGTCTATCGGTAGACTAGGTACCGGTAGCTCTTTATCAGTAGCTATAGGCAGATTACTTATCTGTTTTATGCAGAACACATCCGATTGTGTTAGAATCAATTTATAACTTGTATGAACATGGATAAATGAGGATTAACATATTCCAAAGACTATTTTAAAAATTATTATTGGTTTGATCACAGATTTGAAAGAATTAAAGTATAGATCAATGATACTTAAGAATATCATAGAGAATAAAAACATAATTGGGATTTTCAACACATGAATACATGATTGAGATTATCAAAACAGGTGAGGTAAACATTATTATTCATGGGTGTGATATTTTTTGAGTGATAATTAGTGTGTTTGTGTGATAGTTGAGCTAGAATATGTGTGATTTGGTTCTTCTATTTTCATTACGGAATTACTATGCTTCCTATAATATTTTTTGGAGGTCATAAGGAGTATCCTAATGATTTTACCTATATTCTCCCCAATATATATATATATATATATTATTAAATATTGAAATAGGTTGCCAGTAACTGACTTAGACATTACTATCATGAGGGTTTGAGCATTTGTAAGACTTGATGTCATAAGATTTATTTTTGTTCTAATAATTTACACATTATTTTATCGATAAGAAATTAGTAATCATTGTGAAATGTCAGTTTTTTTACATTATGGATCTTAATAGAATTTTATTTAAATGTTACTTGGATCATGTGGTCAATACCTCCCATTTGGGTGTTTTATACCCTCGATGTTAGTCTCCAATTCATGGCTTATTGAATGTAGGAATCAAAGGTTAATTTTATTTTTACGACTATCCTAGAAGGGGTTCCTAGTGGGTAAATTTATTAAAAGGTAATATATAAAAGGATACTACATTAAATGATTTTAGTATCATGAAAATTGTTGAGTCAAAGAATTATCTTGATGAAAAACGAATGCCTGAGATGATGTCACAGACTTTTATGAATATATCCCTCTATTATAAAAATGAATGAAATTTTCAATAGGTTACCATGGGGATGAAAAAGATAAGAAGAATGATTATCAATAAAAAATATCATAAAATAATAAAAAGATGGTTGGTGATCGAATTATAGGAATATTATTCAATGGTAATGGGAAATATAATTCATCCCAATGAAAAATCATTTCTCAAAATATGATGTCATATATTGAGATAGCTAAAGTGAATGAGATAAATAGAACTCATAAGATTATTTGAATTAATCCTTTATATAATGATAATAATAACCATATTATTCATTGCGTTAAAATATGAATAATAAGGTAGAAATGAATAAGACATCACTGATGAGAAGACAACAAAAGAGTTTCAACATAGACTGGAAATTATGGTGCTCTTTAAAGAGAATAGAAAACTCCAAATATAAACATCAGAAATGAAAATGGACAATAACTCACTAGAGAAGTACCTTTATGATTCAAAATATAAATTCATGTGGAGATAGACATTGAGTTCAAAATAAATATTGGATTCCTCAACAAAATTATTCAAAGGAGAGATAAAATGATTGATATTTAAAATGAAAATATTATTTCCATGAATTGTAACTTAAAATAACTCGAATATAATCTATTAAAAGGTGAAAATTTATTGAGTACACCACAAGATATAATTTTTACCTATTAACTAAATAAATATGTAGCATAATCAGATAGATTGGGGAAATATTTTAGTGTCATCAGGAAGCCTAGTGATTGTTCAATTATACCATGAAATATTTTTTAGATATCTAGAAATACATGATAGATTATTAGAGTTGTGATAAGGTAAATAGGAAGATGATTATATAACATAAAAGGATAACATTTCCACTTCTAAGAGTAATGATGGTTCTAGAAATTAGAAAGGAAATGAGGTGTGGATACAGAGAATTCTAACTTTAATACAAAGAGTAAGGTCAATGTTATATAAATGGAATTTAATCATGGGAAGATTGAAAAACTATAATGAATACAAAGTTAGAAAGAACTCCAACGAGAACCTTTGGAAGAAAAAATTATCAATATAAGGATATCTCTTTTTTGGGGTTGATGTTATTTCATAAAATAGTATATATTTTATGAATATTGTTGTTGATATAATATTTCACTCTCTCATAAAAAATGGTATTGAATTTAGGGCGGTTAAATATAAAATTCCAAACATTTAGACGCAAAAGAATCTAAAAGAGATGGAAATATTTCAAAATCCATTTGACTTACTTGACGTGATTTGTGGGAGGATTGATCCACCCTAATCCACTCTTAGTAAATATATTACCATAATACTAGTATAGTTGAATAAAAAAATTTCATATCATTTATAAAGTCAAAAAATTATGATCATGTGATGGTGGTCAATGTGGATTTCAAGGCATTAAAATGAAAAAATACATTGATCCTTGGAAATGGTTTCCTATAACACATGATTGAAAAGAAACATTTATTACGATATATTCAAAAGTATGATAAAAGATTTTTCAATTTTTATGATCTTGTATTTATCAATGTTCAAAGAATTAGATATATAAATGTTACAAAGAAGACACTTTATTATATCCTCTTTGTTTATAAGTTGATTAAAAACATTCTTAATTTTTATCAAAATTGTGATAGTGGGAGTAAGGTGATATTTTAAAATGATGAAAGATTTATAATGAGTTTAAAGTGTGGAACAGTTACAATAAAGTGGTAGAGAACAAACGATAATATGTTCCCAATTTTTAAAGATCAATATTCATGTTACATTATCATAAATGTGGGAAATCAGATTTATCTTGGAAGACTTAAACATTTGGGATTGAATAATAAGGTTAACAATGTCAACTGTTTTTCATTGAGAACAATATAGATTAACTAATATGAGATACTCAATAATTTTTTTACAAGTCACATGGGAAAATGATTAATACTAGTCACAAGTATTAAGAAATCTAAATGATTAATGATATGGATTGGGTAGAATCAAATTTCTTTGGAGTGATAAAATTAATATCAATATATATATATATATATATTTACTTTATAACCATTTTTTATGATTGTACACATATAACATTTTTAAATTTTAGGTTAATAATTTGTCATGATCCTGAGATAATTAACAAAAATTAATGTAGTGTGAATCAAACAAATATCTAATGACTTAATGAGTTCCTATAATATTTGATAGGTTCAGTATCAGAAAATGTGTTTTTTATCGTAGTGTATGTATGATATGAATGAAATATAAAGGTGTATCATATTATGGGAAGTAAAATAATAATTTTATGCATTAAATTAACTCAATATTTTAACCTCTGGTATGAAAACAAAAAAATTATAGCTTTATCCCTATACTGATTAATATTGGGTAGGAGATGTTAAAAGAATAATTCCAACATCTAGAGGTTATTTAAAAATTGGTGGAACATTTATTTCATGGAAATACCATAAGTAGAGTATCATCACTCTTAGATCAAAAAAATTAATTGTTTCTGGTATCACAAGCTAAAAATAATATTATATAGATGA
Organism: Viscum album; assembly: GCA_963277665.1. Taxonomy (NCBI): domain Eukaryota; kingdom Viridiplantae; phylum Streptophyta; class Magnoliopsida; order Santalales; family Viscaceae; genus Viscum; species Viscum album. The sequence goes on from OY728119.1 coordinate 654,023,549, forward strand.
TGTCTTAATAATATTAAATCTTGGTCTTTGTATGAATCTCATTAATGATTGAGTGTGATAATCCAAGGGCAATAAATTTATCAATGAATCAAATGAAACATTCATGGTCGAATAATATTAATATCCAATTACACGTTATTAAGGAGAATGTAGAGTGTAATGATTTTTTTGTTGAATATATGTCCACTAAGGTGATATTTGTAGATTCCTTGAAAGATACAATTTGGAATTATTCCTTATATAACTAAAGATTGTTATTAGGAGTTTTTTGTTACAAAAAATAATTTTATGGTTTCTTGGTGATTTTCCATATTTAAATCTTTTTAATTTTTTTATTGAAACACATAATACAAAATCATAACTTTATGAAAGGGGGATTAAATTCTAGATTATTTTATGGTGATTTTCATGGGGGATAATATTTAAAGGGTCTTCCATATTAAAGGGATCATTATGTATTGAAAGATAAAATATGGAAATGATCTCATGGGTTTACTTTCATGTACTAAAAACATACATTACAAGAGATTGGTAAATCCTAAAAAATATTGGATATTGAAAAACCCTTATGAAGTGAATTGAAAAAAAGTTTTAGTTAAGTTGATATCTATTGAAACATGGATATAATGGAATTAATATTAAAATAAGGGGTGGAATTCTTTAAGAATCTCCATTTTACACTATGGTGAGGTGTTTATATAACATTAATATTGGATGAATTATATAAATTGTCTTGTATGGTAATCTATGGAAGATTTTGTGATGTAATAATGTTTTATTCATTGGAATTGTTTTTATAGATAATAAAAAATCTCTTTGGAGTAGAGTGGATATGGAGGGGAATGAAAGGGGTGATGTTCTAGTAATGGTAAAAAAATATTTCTCTGAATTATAGTGATCATGTAATGTAAATACTGAGTTTATACCATGTGGGATGGAATATATTTCATGAAACATAGATTTAATCTTCCTCACATTAATCTGATATGATTTATAATCACATGTTACATGTTTTCGATGCACTATAATGTTATTGATCGAAGAAACAATTAATCTAGAATGTGAATTATTTCTATAGAGTTAATCATATGGGATAAAGGAACGATTAATATTTGACATGGACCATTCACTAACTAGAGTGATTACTCAACAATGGGTCATCAAAGGAGTTAACTGTAGCAAAAAGAATGTCCTAGGAGGACTAGATGTCATTTTGTTTTGGTAATATTTTGTTTTTTTCCATGAAGAAAGTGTTTATACAAAACTAAGTAGTAAAGATTATAAGACCATGTCACAGGGGCCTCAACCCTACCACCATGGCTTGAGTGACATGGTTTTAAGGATTTGTTGATTTTGGATATTCAAGGTTCACCACATAAAAATAAATGTTCCATGCTATAAAACGTTTAACTACAAGACATCAGAGGATGTTTTGTTTTATAAAAATTGAATATACCACACTATAGGCTTCTAGACATTCCATAAATAAAGTCAAAGGTATTATTACACACTTGGAGATATTTCATATTTATTATTCTATATCATTCATATTTTTAGACTAAATTATTGTCGGGATAATAATGATGAAATGTAGGTTAATTATATAAATATATGGTAACTAAACTAAATAATTGTATCTGATGAAAATTGGAAACTCTAGGACATATATAAAGTATTCAAGGATGGATTTGATAGGATTTTGAGGATAAGAAAAAGGGTGCCTACTCCAAGTCCAAATTAGGTACACACATGTGGTCATAGAATTAAAAAACATCCTTCTTTTAGACATTTATTATTTACCTTGTAAATTGGAGCTCAAGAAAATCCACTTTCTAATTTCTTTATTAGTTTGATAATAAATTGGAACATTGTTTGAAGGATTATAACCAATTCAAACAATGTATTAGCCACTATATAATAAGGTTCACGGAACCCTTTAAAAACCCTTATTTGTATGCCTACTGTATATCATTCAATAAAATATCATCTCAATTTTCACAATATTGATATATTCTTGAAAATTGAAGATGTGAATCAAGTGGTTTTGGGTAGTTGGTGTTTTAGAAAACTCAGATTAACCCCTGATGGTGGTTTACTCTCTTTTAATCCTTATATTCACAAGAAAATTAGGAATATTCATGTTCTAAATTTTTTAAATCACCTTAAGTATTTGGAAGAAGATTGGGATTTCAATTGTTCAAATAATATAAAGAACATAAATAGTTGAAAGAAATATAATATTATTAGAGGTTTCATTGAAACATTCTTGAAAAACATTAGAGATTCAATGAGAAATTGAGATCAATATATCATAAAAATATTAAATTATGTCAAGGATATTACAAGAGGAGTATTATCATGTGATATATTAATAAACCCTTGTTGATAAGATAATTCTTTCACTATAATTATTTGAAAAATTACATAGTTGAAAAGGATAAAAACATAGAGGTTTAAGTTATAAATAATGTATAAAAAGAGAAAAATAATAGTGAAAAAAGGATGGGTATAGAACAATAAGAAGAAAATAAATTCATAAAATAATATTAACTACCATAAAAACCACTACTACCATTTTTAAAAGGGACAAATAAATATACAATTGAGGAAAAAATATCTATGTTTGATGAAATATATATGAAAATCCACATTAAAATTCAAATTTGTGAATATTTAGCTAAAATTATCATACATTCAATGTTCACCAAGAAATTGGTATCAAATAAGAATAATATTTAGGAGATGAGTATAATACGGCTAGTGAGATAATGTTCAGATATGGTATCAAGAAGCCTACAAAATAATACATATGATTTTAGAGGAGGATAATTTCCACAAGGTTGATGATTAATTGGTAAATAAAATATAGATATATCAATAATATTTTAATTAATATTTTTCATTAAGGTGGATATATATAAAATTATGATTGATTTTATTATTCATCATATAGATGAATAAATAACTCACCTTATACTTATATGTCCATTTTTAGTAATAGTAAGGACCTTGATTAATGTTCAATGTGATGAGTTATCATTGGAATTTTATTGGTGAGAAAGTAGTTTTCAATACACCTCAATTAGTGAAACATTTTAATGATGAAGAAGTTGATTGGAATGAGGTTAGTATGCTGATAATTGTTGATGTTGCTATGTTTAATGAATTGTTTAAAATACATGTTATAGAGAATAAGGTAAAAAGATAAATTTCATAAAAAATCAAGAAATACAGTTAATTTATTTAATAACATATATTATGAAACCATTTTTAAATGAATACATCAGTGATGTATAATGGGTTTTGTATGTTCAAGAGTAAACCATTGTTTTTGTAGGATTAACAAAAATTTATTGTATTAGTCATGTGGAAGTGGTGAATGTTTTACCACTAGTATGAGTGAATATTAACTTGTAGAAATTAATATTATCCATCTATATAGTGGATTATAAACATAAACCATTTAATAATCTTGGGTAAATTATTTAAATTATTTTATTTTATGACATGGTCGGGTAATATCAAGCTAAAATACATTAAAAATAGTGACATGAGTTTTTATTGATATATTATAAATTAGTTTCCATAATTTATTTTAGTATTTATTTGGATAATAATTTTAATAACTCCTAGGTTTTTCCCTGATATAATGTAATTTGGAATTTCACTTATTCATTTTTTGTTTTTATAATATAATGATAACGTAAATTCCATGACGGAAAATAAGGAAAGAGAATGACCATAAATATATAGGGTTGATTCTTTAAATTCAACATGCCATTATATTGCTAATATTTTAATTAAATAATAAATTTTTCGAAGTGAAATATGATTTCATTCTTAAATTTTGATATATATTTTATCTATGCTAAAAAAAATACATAGGAATTCCATTGTACATTATTTCAAAGTAATTTATTAGTAAATTTAATGAGTAAAATTATAAGTGGATGAGAAAATATAAGTATGTGAATATTGATTTTGATATATCGTGATTTATGAAAATTTATTTAATCATATAAAATAATTTTCTTCAAATACATTTTGGATTATTTTTCAAATATTTTCCTATTAAAATATTATAATTAATATTATTATTATTATTATTAATTCCATAAGTTATTAACCAAATGTATTCATTTTCATTTCCAATACATATTCTATACCATTGTGAAAATTTCATTCTAATACACTATTTCTAGATAGATAATTAGAGAATGAATCTTGGTAGAACATTTAGTGGTTCTTTTACAAAATTATATAGTAAATTACAATTAAAATGATTGAGTTCATCATTAATTTTATCCCTCATATGATTAAGACCACTGTTTAATTATATCATGTTATATTCATTAGAGACCATGGACTGCATGATAGTGAACAAAAATAAAAACCCTTATTTTCCTTTCATATCTAAATCTTACTAATTTTTATGACTATAATGAAATTAATTATTGGTGAAAAACTAGTTTTTTTGTTTTTTATTAGGAATGATAATTTTGACAATGATAAAATTATGATGAGTTTTCATTGATTATGAAAGGAATGTTTGGGATTTTCTATTCATCATAATTTCATCTCCTAAATCTAAAAATAAAAAAAATATTAATGAGTAAACAAAATTGAATAGAGGGAGAGTCTCATTATTTTAATTTATGAGATTTTTTAACCCTTAAGAGATAAGATAATAAGTTTAGGTGGGAGATATATTTTGTGAAGAAGTTAATAAGTGATGAGTATTTTATTTAATTAAAATGATGATTCATATATTTTTCTGAATGATAAACCTAATCAATGATTTTGAAATTTTTTCATAAACACATACCATCTAATAATTTCAAATAAACCATGTTAAAATTCTCATGATCAATTTAATTTTTTCAGTGAAATCATTGATATAGATTCATTGAATTTTTTTGGTATAATATATTTACTAAAGAATTCATCAGAACTCTAAATTATCATCCATGGGATGAGAGATGATATTTGAATAAATATAAATTTTTATTTTAGAAGAAAATTAATAACAGGGTTAAATATGTGAATGGAAGGGGGAGTAGTTTATTTTATTTTGAATATGGAAATATATAATATAAGCCCTATTTTTTTCTTGAAAAGTAAGGGTTTAAGAAAATATCTCTATGGGATGATTGAAATTTTATTCCTCATCAATAATTATTGTATTATATAGACTATGATGTTTCTCATTATAATATGACGTATTTTCATTATGGTGGAGTTATTATTTATGATTCAGGACACGAAATGGTGTAATTTTGTGGTAATTTGAAATAATAAATTGGTATAATTTTTTTATTTACAAATTTCAATATAATTATGACTAAATATTGTATAATAATATGTGTTTATGATGTATTATAAAATGATTTAGGTTAAAGGTGAATTTGGAAGGGGGTTTTATGCACTTAAATCATGATGGAGAAATTCATAATGTAATAGATTATATAGTGGTGTCATTAATTCTATAGAATCATGAAAAAATTATTGGAAATAATTTTAAATTTTAAGAGATAATATTGTGTCATCATTAATATGGATGATTTAATTTCTAAGCCATAATGTAAATTTTTCATTTTGATTAATAAACATGGATAATCAGTTATGAATACATTTACATGAAGAGAAACATTGAGTAGTGTTTACATCATAGTTTTATGATTTTTAGTGTTTCCATGTAATTTAAAATTTAATAATTATAAATAATGATGAATAGATTAAATTATGGGTATGTATTTTTCTATTACAAGTTATGCAAGATGAATATCTAGGAAGAAATAAAAATATTGTGTGAGATTTTAGTGTGAGGGATAGAATATGATGATTAAGATGAAGGACCACACTAAGAGTGTGGTGTGATAAGATCCCTATTACAACATAATATTCAAAATTCATAAAATTAATCATTGAATGATATTTATATTATGAATTAAATAATAGAAATGGAATTTTATTTCATGAACAAAATATGCATTAATCCATAGTAATTGAGTTGCATCGTATTGTAATTTATCCAAAAATAGTATAACACCATGTACTCATGCTTCTGAATTAAATACTTAAAATCATGATATGTATTTATTTATAAAAGATAACTGAAAAAATATACAGTACTATATAAAATAACTGAACTTTTACAAGTCTATATTCTATAAAATTAGAAAAAACCTTACATTTATGAGGCTTTAAAATGAAAGAGTATTCCTATTATTTTTCAATGGGTTCCAACCCCCAAACAAAATATGTATGAGTTAGAGATTAAATGATTCATATGAAAAACATTTAAAACATGGGATGTGAATTTAAAATCCCAATAAGGGGTTTTAATAAAATTTGATATACCTTTTACAGAATCTCTCTTTGGAAAATAAGTTTTTGAGAAATCCATCGGAAATTATATTTTCAATAGCATAAAATTACTTTTGGAAATACCATTTAAAAATTTTATATAAAATTTCTTATGATTTAAAATACCATACCACTTTTTAAATTAAATACTTTCAAAATTTATATAAATATAATCCAGTAATTTTTAGAAAACATTACACAAGATTTTGATGAAAAAAACTATATGACCACTTGAAACAATGAAGGCTACATTTTTCCTACCCGCTATTTGATAGAAGGGTTCACCCTTGAATCTTTACCATATTTACAACGTTCAATTGCAGGGTTTTATGAAAATAGTTTAAGCTTTTGTTACTTCAATATACATTCACTATAGTATTTATTTTCAAATATTATACATAAGAACAATCATTTATAGGTTCTTTTTAATATATCTATATATATACATTCATGAGATAAAATATGAAAAAAAATAATTGATTTTATTTTCATTAAGACCTAACTTACAATACATGGAATAAAAATTATTGTTATCAATCATGTATTTCATTAAACACCAATAATTTAAATTGATAATATTTTTCTTCTGAATGAATTTTTTTAATTAAATATGTACAAACATCAATGATTCTGTAAAAATGAAACTGGTATCTTTATGAAATTTCATATATTATAGAAAATGCATACATATTGTAAAAAAATTGAGATACATTAATTAATATAGGATCTATGAACATAAATTGATAACTTTAAAACTTCAAAACCACATAAAATAATAACATTCTATGTTCCTAAAATCAATGATATATAAGATAAAGAATATAAATCATAAAACTAAAACCCATTTAACATTTCATAAATTAAAACAACCCTATAAGGGTTCTTCATAATTTAATAAAATTCATCTATGTATTTGAAAATAATATCTCCCTTTGAAAATTAAATTTCAAAGGATGTCAAAATTAATATATAAAATATAAAAATGTCACAATAAAATAGTAAATAAATATATTAACACCTTACAAAAAACAAAATATACATTTTAATTTGAAATAAATTAATAAAACAACCCTTACTATAATTAAATTATAAAATAGAAGAACATATTTCGAAAAAAATAAAACAAACCCTCTGTAATAATCAAATTTGTCCTAAAAATAAATAAATAGATAATATTTTACAAATATAAGAACTCATAGATCATAATTTAAACATACAAATATGAATAACAATATATACCTTGGTAATTTCATTAAAAAATAAAATCAAGTTTCCACTTATATAAGCCTCAACATCTCATACTCCTCTTTTTCTCATACTTTCATAACTCAAAAACATTAAATTAAAATAAATGTAAATGTACCAAAGTCTTACTCCTATGCTAATCCTATGCACACCTCCTTTTATACACTCGAAAAGATAAATTTAAGTGTATAATTTTGTTCATCTTGAAAATGAGATTTTTCAATTTTATATTCATGTTCTGTGAAAGTTTATATATTGATATATATATATATATATATATATGTTAGACTATTTTAGAAGAAGATAGAATGGGTATCTCCTATTGATTCGATTTGGTAAAAGAGGATTAGAGAGAACATGTGTCAATGATGAAAATAATGGAAGAAGGAAAAATTCTTCGTATCAGTAAACTGTTGGAAAATGACAACTTGTATGCAAAAAATATAAAAAACGTTATGTTTGTTATTTATTGGAAATATTATTCTCACAAAATAGTAAATAAATTTGAATACAATTCATAACAATTTGATACATGAAATATTAAAATAATCTATAATGAATATTCTGATCAAAATCATCAGATACATTGAATGAGCCATAATGAAAATAATGTCAAATATCAACCAAAGAATAAAAATTGGAGATGAGGAAGGGTAAAAAAATTAATAAACTGAAACAAGATATGATTCGAATAAATAAACCAAATAAAAACACACCTACTCATGATTAATGACAATTGAAGGTAGATTTCCAAATTCACTGGTTGTTCTCAACAAAAACTCATTTGAAACCTTCCAAAAACATAAATATGAACTTCTAGAATCTCACGGGTTGTTGGAACTCACTCAATAATCAAAACACATTTATAATTTCTCAAATCTAGATCATGACTCCTCATTCTACCGTAACTAAAATAGTATTTCCATCCTCGACCTTCTTCTCACTCAGTTCAGTCAAATTCATATCCTACAATCGACTCCCAAAGACAAACACCTAAATCTGGACCATCGCACTATCATTATTCCTCTGATCATGCTCACTCTCAGTTTAGAGAGAAAGAAATCAGTGCATCAAGTTTCAAGAGAACTCTATATTTCAGTAAATTAAAATGATACTAATAAAAGTATTCTTATATATTTTTATCAAAATTCAATTAATAAAATAAATGTATATAACCAAAATAATTCTTTATAATAGTTTATTATTACTATATCTTAATTTATAGTTTATAATATTATAAAATATAATAATATATTACATTTAATTATTATTTTTTATTATATAATTTAAAACCATATATTAACTTAATGATTTAAATACAATTAATTACAAAATATATATTTCTTATTTAATTGATTTTATAAAAAACATTATCTAACATTTTAAACATATTTTATAATTAAAAAATCATAATATTAATTTTATTTTAAATATAATTTCACTCTCTTAATTATTTTCATTAATCATGTTCTTTTGAAGTTTAATTAAAAGTTTTATTTGTTATAATTATAATTTATAATTATATAACAAAATTTATAAAAAAACTATTACATTTAATATTACATTTAATCATTTCTGTTTATTAAATAAATATATTAGAAAATTTTATTTCATAAAAACTAAATTTTGATAAAATCATATCTAATTAATTTTATTTTAATATTTCATCATATATTAAAAAATGAAAATTTTAAAAATAATAAAATTTAATGTAAAAAAATTTCATTAAGATTAAATGAAAATACATAGTTTTATATAAATATTAAATAACATTGTTTATATAAATAATATTTCATTTATTTAATTACATAAATATTTTGGGATGTTACATTCACCCCAATGGATTGTGCCATCCCATTTGTTCATCGAACTTTAGAAAATTATGAATTTCTATTTTCAGAATAAATGAATTTCTATGGGAACATAAATATCTAAATAAAATTATCTGGATTAAATTTTTTCCCTTAAAAGAAAACATATAATCACTATTGTTTTCTATATCATTCCTCTAATACAAATTACAACACCCTAAAGCCACGCTATAGGATTCAGTTCTTGAAATCATGTTGTATATTTTTTTAAATAATATAACTAAAAAATAAGGAGTTCATTATGCAATAGAGGACCTTTTTCTTGTCTAGATTATGAATAATTAGAAGAAACCATAAATTTATCAGAGTTTAAAATAAAATAGTGTGCCTACTATGCTTCCAAACATGCTAACCCTAAAAGTGAAGACGTCTTAATTAGATATTCTACGATTCCTATTAAAAAATATAAAACATGGGATAAGAATTTATTTACCTAGTAATGCGTTCTAATAATTCATGACATGCCTTTTAAGGAATATCCCTTTTGAAAATAAATTTCTGAGAAATGATTTGGAAATTATTTTTGTAATAGCATAAAATTACTTTTGTTAATTCCTTTTAAAAACATAATAGAAAATTACTTACTCCTTAAAATACTATACCCCTTTTGAAATTACTTACATTTAAAAATTGATTTAAATATAATCCCTTGATTTTTTGAAAAATTTACACAATGTTTTATAAAAAAAATGTATCAACTTAAAATATTGAAGGCTATCAAGGGTCTACCCTCTTGTTGAGGGATGGGTTCACTCCCTAATTCCATACCATATTTACAATTATTATGTTCTAGGTTTTGTGATAAGTGTTTATGCATTATTTATTTATATATACTTTCACTATATTTTTTTTGTTTAAAACATGATACATACCAAAAAACATTTACAGGTTTATATAATAATTTATATATATACAATCATAATAAATTTCATTAAAATTGGTGTAAATTAATTTCTTTTCATTATTGCATAACTTATAATACATGTAATAAGAAATATAGTTTTTATTTATGTATTTCTTTAAGCATTTAGAATTATCATTGACACTATTTTTATCCTGAAAGAATTATTTTTTTCATTACATTTGTTCATGCATCAACAAATTAGTAAAAATGATACTAGTATTTTGATAACATGTCATATATTATAGGAAATGACAAAATATTATAAACAATTGACATACATGATGGAATATAGGATTCAAGCACCTAAAATGATAGCATTTGTTACTTAAAAAACACATAAAATAATAATGTTATATGTGCATAAAATCAAAGTGATTTAAGATAAAGCATATAACTCAGAAAACTAAAACCCATTATTCATTTCATAAATTAAAACCACCCTAAATGGGTTCCTTAGAAATTATGAAAATTCATTTTTGTATTTGAAAATATTTTCTCCCATTCAAAATTTAATTTCAAAATATATAATATTAGAAATAAAAAATAAACAAAAACGTGATTATAAAATTGAAAATAAATATAATAATCCTATAAAAACCCAAAAAATATAAAATTTAACATGAAATAAATAAAACAAGTCTCTTAATATAATTAAATTTTAAAAGAAGGAATATTTTTTGAAAGTAAAATATACCTATCCATGATTAATAATACCATTTTTCATAAAAATATATTGACAGATAATCTATTTCAAATATGACAGCTCATATATCCTAATTAAAAAAAATATTAATAGATGTTTATCCCATACTAATTTTTTTGCAAAAGACCTGCCTATTGCCACTAAAAGATCACACAACCTTTTATACTCTTATGTTTATCATATTTCTTAGAACTGTAAAACACACATGAAAAATAAAGGGCTATGTACATCTATCTTGCTCCCCTACAAGAACTATGAACACCTCCTTTTATACACTCAGAAGGATTAATTTATGTGTTTAATTATTTTCAACTTGAAAATGATATTTTGGATTTTTCATGAAAGTTGAATTCAAGTTGAGATACTATTATATTTATTTATTTATTGAACTTCTAAGAAGAAGACATAATCGGTATCTCATTTTCATATGATTAGGGAAAATATGAGAAGATGGATCAAATTTCAATGATGAAAACAAAGGTAGAAGAATAACTTCAGTGTATCGACAAACCATTTTAAAGAGACAATTAGTATTCAAACAAGATCGAAAAATTATGTTTTTTGTTTTATTCAAATATTTATTAATAGATAAAGATAAATAGATTTGAATACTATTCATAAACAATTGATACCTGAAAGATTAAAATAAACTAGAATGATGATATCGATCAAAATCGTTGAATACAATGAAAGAACCATAATGAAAATGATGGAAAACGTTATCTGAATAAGAAAAATATGAGAAGAGGGAAGGAAACGAAATTAATACACTGAAACTATATATTATCCGTACGACTAAACCAAATAAAAACACACCTATTTATGATTCGGGATAATGCAAGATAGATCTACAAAATCATTTTCATTTTCAAAAAATCTTGATCGGAACCTTTACACAACTCAGATATGAACTTCTGGAATCTCATTGGCGGCGGAAATTACTCTTACATCATCATGCACTAACAATTTCATAGATCCATATCATGGATCCTCGTTCAGCCTCGATGAAACTTGTATCATCCTATTCACCCTTTTTCTCACTCATCTTAGTCTGATTCATCTCTTAAAGTCGACTCCTGATGATGAAATGCTAAATCTAGACTCATTTATTTTGGTTCAGCTTCCCAATCATGCACTCTATCAGGTTTTAGATAAATAACATGGAACATCAAGCATCAATAAAACATGATGTTTCAGTTATTTAAAATGATATTAATAAAAATATTTCTTATATATTTTTATCATAATTCTATCAATAAAAAAAATTATATAACAAAACACATTATTTTTAATATTTTATTATTACTATATCATAATTTACAATTCAAAGTGTCCGAATGTATAATAATATATTACATATCATAATTATTTTTTATTATATAATTTAAAAAAAATTATTTACATAAGTATTTAAAAATAAATAATTCTCGATTATATCATTGTATTTTAATTTATTTTATAAAAAAATAATTTAGATAAAATTCTAAACATAATTTATAATTATAAAACATATTCATAATATTATGTTTCATTTGAGAAAAATATTTTTTTAATTAGAATTGTTAACCAAATTTTTTTACCCTTACATCAAAATTTTATTTGTTATAAATATAATGTACATTAATAAATAATAATATATTTTTCATAATATTGTCATTAATTTTTTTACAAAAATATTTTGGAAAATTTTATTTCATGATAAGTATATTTTCATAAATAAATATTTAATTTAGATTTATTTAATATTTCCTCACATATTAAAAAAGTGACAATTTTTAAAATATAAAATTTAATGTAATCAAATTTCATTTTGATTAAATTAAATTACACAGTTTAATAAAAGTATTTCATCAAATTATTTATAGGTATTATATTTAATATATTTAATTAATTAAAATTTATGCGATATTAAAAATATTGTATAAATACATATATTGGAAATTTTTATAGAGATGATTTTTTATTTATCAAGAGTACATTTATTAAATGTCAAGGAAAGCTAATGAGATCAGGTTGTATTTTAATATGGTATATTTTGATGCCCTTATATAAAAATAAGAATAAATTCTATGGTTTTTGTATATTCATGGAGTAAACTTATGTTGTTGAGTGTTATTATAAAGTGGAAAGCGTGATTGAGATTTATTTATTTATAGTAAATATTCCAATTTGGTTTAAGCATTGAATAATTATTCTGCATCTTTTCACCTTCGTTTATACATGAAAATTGTTTTTAATAGATGAATTTCCTTTTAATTTAGTAAAACATTTCTTTGATTATTTATTGAAAATGGAATAAGTTTAAGGAAACTATAATTTAATATGGGGTTGGATCATGAAATACTCATAGGACCAAGCAGACACAGTTGAATGTGGGGGAGAATCGGGTGTGGATTGGTGTTTGCTAAAAATTAATTTTCTTTTGAATTTAAACACCTTTTGGTTTCTAACCAATACCACCCTGAGATTTTGTGAAATATCTTTTTTCCAATTATAACATACTAACCAAGGTTCCTCATATCGGTTCTCTATGACGATCAGTTATATGACCTCAACCACACCTCCATGTAAACCAAAGGCTTATCACTAATTGTTAGGGTCTAATATAAAACATGGGCAGACTATAACCATTTTATCAAAGTAATAAAATCACCGAAAAAGACCGATAATATTTATAACCATAATAATATCTGTATCATATGTTTAACAATATAGTAATAAATTATCCAAAATAAATGAGTATATAGGTTATTCTATACTAGTGTCAAGTGTCTAAATAAAACCCAAAAATAATGTTAGCCTCGCAACTCCCCATTCAGGCCCCAATAGCAAGGTTGGTTCCCTCATCCATGCTACATCTCAACTCAGTCATCTAACATATGGCTCTTTCCCTTATCTCATCGTGAAAACAAGAGTTCAATTCAGGAACTCATCATTCAGCCTGAGAAGTGTGTGTCTAAAACTCAGTATTCCACCATAAAAGGTGAATAAAACAATATACAGTTTATAAAATTGGTTTTAGTTGTATAAATAATAAGTATAACACATAAAATAAATAGTTATATAGTTTTTTTATTCATTAATTAAACAAATAATTTCATGGGTTAATGATAAATCCCAACCCATCAATAACTGCTTTTTCCCATGATAAAATCTAAAATATCCCCAAGGGATATCATATATCACAATACCATGGTTATCATTTATCATTAAATTTTATTCATATAATGACCATTTGGAACCATAGTCCAATTAAAATCTAATGGGAATAGAACATTATATTTATCACCTAAAGGGCATTTAGAGGATTATTCTATTTCCTAGACCCCATGGGTATTTCGAGAATCAATCCCTATCCAAAACAAAAAATATCTCATGCATGAATTCAGGTCTAGAATTTCTTGGATTGAACCACATGGGTATTTGGAGCATCATTTTTTATCCCACATCCCCTTTCTCAATCATTTAGATTAATCCCATATATCACATTCAACAAGGTTAATGAAAAATAACCATCCCATCAATATTTCAAATCATGTTACACCATTTCCACTATCAAATATATCATTATTCATTACTATAATTACATTGAATATTGTGAATAAAATCACTATTATAAAATTTATCAACATTTAATCACATAATTAATCTATCATTAAATGTTAATTCAAACACCCATTACTTCTTTTCAATTAGTCAATTCATCATTAAATTAATCAATCCGTTCTTCAATCCCATCAATTGAACATTTTAAAATTCAATTAATTAACCAACATCAAAACCCCATTAATCAATCAATTCAATAATCTATTCATTAATTATTTAACAAAATTAATTAATTTAATACAATAAGAAATTTATAAACATGAAACAGAGATTTAACAGTTAAAAACACCAAATTGAAACCATTACTTTGTTAATTGAATAACATACAACATACCTCAAGTTCATTGGTGAAATATTGCCAATGGAATCCCTCAAATTGATGTAGAATGTTCAATTTCACAATAAAGAATGAGATCTAAAAGAAAACCCATGAGAGGTGTATATTTTTCAATATAGCCTTTTACTAATCTGGAATGGAGTTTATGAGACCTTGCAATCCATCCTAATGACTCCAAAAATGATATAAAAATTTTAGGGTCGAGTTTCATCGAATAAAGGTCAAGAGAAGGGTAATTCATGAATTTTAAAACTAATTTTCAATTGATTAATTCACGTGTGCACCACTTCAAAGGAATAGTAACACGGTTTTCACATATAGGTGTCATAACTATGGTCCTCTCTTGTGGGGTTGAATGGTTACTCCCAAGATTGAACATGGTTTGATAAACTATTAATCAAATGCACAATCCCTTTTTTGTATGGGGTTTTACAGTTTGTTGGGGTAGGGTGTACATTTTGGGAAAATCATGCACCAAAAGTGCATAACCAAAAACTCCTCAAACAAACATCTAAATTTCACAAAAATTAACCCAAGATATGAATAAACAGATTTATAACCAATAAAGTAAAAACAAGATAACCTATAAATAAGCTCTAGACACCACCATAAATGGTCGAGATCTTACAACCTCCCCACCTTATAATGCATTGTCCTCTAGTCATACTCCCATGAAACTCTATGATTATATGTTAAAATGATCAGGTCACTAAGCCCCAATATATACTTCCCTCTCCCAGGTTTCCTCACAAATACACCCATGTTTCCATAATATATGTACTACCTGCATATTCTTTCTCCACACCACTTTATCACTATGATCCAACACCTGTATCAGATGCTCGCCAAAGGAGGCATCGATCTCAAGATCAAAATCATCCACATTGATCATATGATAATGGTCGAGGTGATATTATTAATGTTGTGACGCATAAAAAAAATTCATGCATAGCACTATACCTCTATTGAACCTCCAAGTGGTATGCCACTATCCTAATTCTCTCCAAAACCTCAAATAATCCAACAAACTTGAACACATGATTTCCCCTACTCGGAATCCTACGGTGACCCAATCTATGAGACACTCAATGGAAAAATAATCAACCAATATAAAATAAATGTTTCATTGATGACTATCAGAATACGACTTCTGTTAAATTTGAGTCGTTGCCATATGCTTTTGAATCAACAATACTTACTCTGAAATCATCTAAAGGAGACTTTGTCCCAATAAATATGACTCACCTACCTCCATACAACATATAGGTGATCTTAATGACCTATCATAATGATCTTTATAATATTTCATGTAAATATTTTCCTAATAAATCTTGTGATCCACCTCCATCAAGAAGAAGGAGATAGAATGACCTCTGAGTCCTAGCTCCAATAAGGCTCGGTGTGGAAACCAGCACCAGGGGTATAGAAATCTCACAAAAATCAGTGGCATTACCCATTTAATAGTAACTAGGATCTAGAGATAATATGTATCAACCTCAAAAAAACCCAATACACATATATATAAAGAAACAAAAATCCATCCCATATGCATGTTTTAATTAAAACTACTAGAAATATAATAAAAAGAAACTATAAGTAGCAAAATAAAACTATGTAGTGACCCATTAAATATCCCCAACATCTGAGTTAGTAAGGTCTAGAATAGACTATGTAATATCCCAAGAAACGTGAAGATAGTTTTAGATACGTTGGGTGAGAACACATGTATAGATAGAAGTAAAAAAACACACTCGTGCTCAAGTGGGAGAAGCATACTAATTCCCCTATGAAAAATCAGTAGAAACTCAGAAAAGGACACCCTCCTCCATAAAAATAGGGGTGCTCATTATTTAGTGCTCAACATGGGTGGGTACACATATAAATATTGAGTAACTACAAATATATGTATATATATATATATATATATCAAACACTCAACCAAACATATGGTTTTCCAATCAACAACCATCCCACACCAAAATTTCCCTTATTTCCAATCCTACATGCACGTATAAAAAATAATGACAGTCACATCCCAATAAATGAACATTTCTTCACAACAATCCAAACTCAAAACATACCCCTAAGAAATTAATTTAACCAATTGTCATTCTGCAATATCAATTCATTTATTTATTCATTCATTCCCTACTTGAGAAACTACCAAACAGATCAAACCATAAGTAACATCAAACCCACACCTTCTTTATGAAATTCCAGAAACTCTGAGCCCAGGGCCCTCTCAATGTAGCAATATCCTTCTTAAAAATAATCCCTCCTACACCATCCTTGGTAGCTCCGTAGCATGAGAATCACCACATTAAATCAACAAAAAACGTACCCAACTTGCATTCCCACTACACATTACCCTCTATTGAACTCTCTTTCGTCCATTTCCACTATCATTCTTCAAAGTCATCCCACCATGTCATTCCTATCACTAAGTAAACCCACCAACAGACCTAATCACAACCCCAATCGGCATCCCTGTTGCATAACAACACCACTACAAGTACTCCCAACAACATGAACATGACACAACCCAGTCCTACACCCTACTAACCAACCAGCACATAGATATTGTCCCAATACATTACAATTCCATCCATTACAAAATCAACCAATCTCTCAGCCTGAGATACCATTACATCACTCGTACCACCCCAAACTCACAACCACACTCCCAACCACAATAATAATAATAACAAAACAGACATGAGCTGAACATAATAGAACACATCACAGAGCCACATGAACACGGAAAATTTAATTCAAATTTGGAACCACAGGTCTGTTAATTCCACTTAATAAAATAGTGGTTATCATAAAATAAGTTTGATCTTGGGGAATCCATTTATTTAACTAAATATATGTGATTAACTAGATTCTAATTATTAATTTAGTGATTCAAAAATCATACAAGTGCACAATTAGAGACCACCATAAAACTTTATTTTTATAGGAATACATCCCATATAATTCAAAAAAGTGATCAAATATAACATTTAAAACATATAGATCACCATTATTGTAACCCCAACCCCTTATTTATTACTTATTATTATCCTATTTTATTTGGTTTCAAAAAAATTCATAAGAGAAAATATGTACACCCACCCTGTATGACGCATAATAGAAAGCGAGACAAATGAATCACTACTTGGAATAATAGGTGACCAAAAATACATCCATGAACCAAAAAACCGGGGGTTACACGGGTAACCAGAAAGACTCCACGGGGAAATCGAACAGACTGCTACGCAATAGGTGCACTAATCCTCATTGATGAATGGTATTGGAAAACCAATAGAAAATAGAAGGGTTCGTAGAACGATACAATTCATCTTTATAAATCCCTGATCAAAAGTCTAAAAGGAAATGGATTCAAATTCCATTAAATCTGGATCATGACTAGGATGATACATTTTTGGATTCAAAGGAAGCTTCAGGTTTATAGAAGACAAATAACATTTGAAACTTCCCAAAACTCATTAAATTTTGAAATTAAGTAATTTAATGTCTAAAAGTTACAGAACTGGAAAATCTAAGAAAGGATAGAATAATGAATAACCAATGGGTGAGTCACTAACATGAGTCTCCTACCCATTGAGTCACTAAGGCCATGACCTACCAACTCCCTAACCTTCTGATGCCATGACCTACTGATTCTCTGAGTCACTGATGCACTGAGTCACCACCGCGATGACCTATAAGTGCCCTGACGTACCAATGTTGTGACCTACTGATTCCTTGACCTATCGAAGCCTTGATCTAACCATGCCCTATGTCACAGATGCCCTGACCTACTAACACACTTACCCACTAACGCCATGATTCACTGAAACCATGATTCACAGTCACTAAGCTACTAATTCCAACCTATTGACACTATGCTACCTACCCGACTCTCCGACACTTGACTTGCCTATGAAAAAATTGTAATTTAAAACACTCTTTAAATGATCTATTTTTTCCTCCTCGAACACCCCAAACACTGGAATTTTTAAAAGTAATGGACCAAAGAGGTTTGAGCCATTACATCGAATACCTCTCAATCAATTATCACCCTTGAGAATTCGAGACCTAAACCAAAAGAAATAGGGGTCCTAGAAACCACGTTGTAAGATACCTATCAATGATAAACCACCCTGTATTGTTTCTAAATCTAGAGTGAAACCTCAACATCCATGAACACCTCCTCCATTATTTTCAAACCCAAAAAATAGCAAGACAGACCACACCGGCACAAAATGTCACACTTCCTGAACACATGAATCATTGAATTCCATACTCCGTGTCAAGTTAATATCTTCTTTGGGTGGCACTAACATGCCCTCATGGGTTTAATCTCATTCTCATTAATGTGTTTTGATTAGGGAATGGGTCCTCTCTTCCTCATACATCTAGACTTCATAATTCTATAGAGAAAAAGGAGGCAACTCATCTCATATCCAATATGGTTCCAGAATTAAATGTGAAAATGAAAAAAGGTGGAACTCAAAAAACCTCATGGTATTAGTCATGAATATGCGTCTCCCTTTCCCAAGTACTCTCCTCTAGGATACCATGCCTCTACATCACTTGATCTAAAGTAATGGTCCACCAATGCTACACCTTTTTTCCAACAATCATGTATCTCCACTAGTTTCTCCATGAATTTTGTGTCGCCCTCAATATCTAACTCTCCCCAATCAATGAAAAGGGAGTTATCGTGAATATATTGATGGAGTTGATAGATGTGAATGCCATTGTGGACCATCCTCAACTATAGTAAAAATTCCAAATGGTATTCCACGTTGCCAACTCTCCCCTGCAACTCGAAGGTTCTGATGAATCCATGAGAATGTTTTCACACCTACCAAAACTATGATTCCCACATCAAGGGGAAACCTTAATGAACATGTGGTACCCAACCTCATACTCCAACGACAGTATCCGGTGATTGGCATAGAACTTATGTAGGTTGTATTCTTCTTTTATCCATTCATGGAGAAGATGAACCTTCTCTTTTGTACTCTACACTATAACCAAACCAAGAAGACGTGCCCCCCAACTTCTCCCCAACTCTATAGTGATTTACACAGTCTCTCGTACAAGGAATTGAACAGATCCATGTCAATTGAAGAGTTATAACAATTATTTTAAGAAAACTCTAACAATGGAAACTGTCACACCCACGACCCACCAAAGTCGAGAACACATGACTGTAACTTGTCCTCCAACTTCTGGATGGTCCTCTCTATATGCTCATATATATGAGGGTGGAAAGTAGTTATAAGGAATTACTAAGTGAGAAATTCAAGTTGCAATACCCTATAGACTCATGAGGTAAAACATGTATCCTAACTTGTGATGATGGATCTTGGAACTTCATGCAGTTGCACCACCTCATCCCCATATCTATATGCTAAGGCATCCACTATGCTCAACTCCATGATTTCAAATAAGTTATCCAATTTCATCAACCAATCCATTACTACTCATATTGCATCATAAACACACCATGCCCTAGGTATCCCTACGAAAAAATCCACTGATATGTCATCCCACATCCACTCAGGGGGCATCTAAAGGCTACAAAAAACCATAGGGAACACAATACATCTCCTTCAATTACTAGAACACCATGCACTTTCCCACAATCTCTTCCACTACTCGCTTCATCCAAGGGCACTACAACCATTCCATCAACACATGGTATGTCCAGGAAACTCTTATGTGTTTCAATAAGGGTTATATATAAAGCTCATGAAGATCTCCATTGAGCATCACCACTGTGAGAAATAGATTTTCATGAAACAGAAGTCAATTTGACCATCCCTCAAAATCATTACCCATGTCAACGTGATTATGCATCACCTCCACCTTCAAGTATCCCTACTGAGACTCCTTCATCTTCTACCTCAGTGGTGACTTCACTGTCATTTCTGCCTCTTTGGCCATCCATTCTTACATCTATGTGCAAGGAAACCAACTGCTCTATCACCTTCTAAGATCCTAAAGATTCCTGAACAACCACTCTCTATGACTTCCCACTCAATGCATCTGCCGAAAAATTCCCCATTCTAAAGGCTTAAGAGATTTCCAATTCATAATCCAAGAGAAACCCCATCCACCATCTCTGCTACAAGTTTAGGTCTCATTGGGAAAAGATGTAACTTAGGTTTTTGATATTTTTGAAGACCAAAAAGTACTCCCCAATGAGGAAAGGTACTCACAACATTAGCGCAAACATGACCGATGCCAGCTCCAGATCATGGGTGGAATAGTGAAATTCAAGGGGATGTATCTTTCTAGACCCATAGGAAATCACTCCACATTGTTGCATCATCCCACACCCAAATCCTAGATGAGAAGCATCACAAAACACCCTGAGTGTCACCCCTTCCTTTGGAAACCTGAGCACTAGAGCACTAACCAACATCCCCTTCAGATATCCAAATTCCACATGTAACTACTCACTGTACATACAATATCAACCTTTTTGGTTAGATCCATCATAATATCTTCTACTCGATAAAAGTAGGGTATGAATCTCCAGAAATAGCATGCCATACTGAGAGAACTATGAACCTATACTACATTATTGGGTTCTTTCCAAGAAACAATTACCTCAACCATCTATATATCCACTATTATAACTTGTTGAGACACCACATGTCCTAGTAAGTAGACTTCTCGTGTCCCAAAAATTCACTTGGAAAACATTTTGTAGAGCTGGTGGTGTCAACAGAACTTTAAGATAGTCCTAATATTCTTGGTATTCTCCTCCTCTGCCCTTTTGTAGATTATGATTCCATAAATAAATATGACAATGAACTGCTCCAAGATATCATTAAATATGGATTTTATAATCCCCATGAACACGGTTGGTGCTTTCGTAACACCAAATGGAATAACCATGAACTCAAAGTCCCAATACCTATATCTGAACGTAGTCTTCGGGATGTAACCCTCCTTTATCCTCAACTGGTGATACCCTAACCATATATTGATCATATAAAACCATCTTTCACCCCACAGTTGGTTGAAAAGATCATCTATCCTCATGAGAGGGTAACTGTTCTTTACCATTACCAGATCCAACCTCTAGTAGTGTATGTACAACCTTATACAACCATCTTCCTTCTTTGTGAACAAGACCAGAGCACCCCACGGTGAAAAACTAGGTCAGATAAATCCCTTCATCAGTAGATAATCAATCTAAATCCTTATATTTCGCATCTTAGATGGTTCTATTCAATAAGGACCCATCAAAATTATAGAATCACCAGACAACAATTCTATACTGAAATCAATGTTGTGTCAGGGGGGTTGAGTCACATCCTCCTCAGGAAAAACGTCCATTAACTCCCAAAAAACTCTAGGAACCCCACCATCCACATATCCATAGATTCCATTGATAGATCGACCCATAAGGAAAGAAGAGGATCCTTACGCCGGCTACCCACCAGATAACTCCACTCACCAAAGAATGTTACATGGTGTCCAATCATGACTAAATACATGACTATGCTCTGGAAGAATTAAATAAATCATGAAAATCATACAACCAGTCATTTCTCATGGATAACACCATATGGATACATCTATAGCAGAAAGAGATACCAGTGAGACTGATGTGGCCCCAACACCAGTCTACATCCCTTGAAAACATCAAACAAGTTGAAATAACCTCCTACTAGTATACTCAATAAAAGTTTCATGAAAAGAATATCTATATCCATTACTAGAGCATAGGATATACCAGGTGAAACAAAATATCGTGAATCTTATAAATCAAATAAGGTGGAAAACAAGTACTGAACAAATTGTTCAAACCTCAAATGATCTCTGGCCCAAATAGGATTTCTGCCATTGTGGTATCTAATAGACCACCCCTAGCTCCTCTGACCCTCTATTGTCAGACACCTCCCTCACCATGCCTCGGTCTTGGTCCCTATGGAATGACATATGGTTGGCCTCTACATGAAACCCATTCCCTTAGTGGAGCAAGATCCTTTTTTCCCTTCTTCTAAAATAACATAGCGGGTTACTGCTACTGAGGTCGTTGCTGGACCTCCCCACTTCCACCATACTAAGATCAAACTGGGCACTAACTATATATTGGAATTCAGACTCCACAACCGAAACACCGCATTCCCAATCATATGAGAAAATTACAAGGACCCAAAGGTTGTAACTAAAACTTGTGGGGTCAACTCCTCATTGGTGGAATCCTGGAAGGTCTTGATGCTGGACACCTACTACTGACAGCCTTCCCCATTGTAGAACTATGTTGGATCCACTCTCACGGTAGACATCATCACGAGTGTATCCTCTATACTTCTCACCTAACAATCTTAATATGGATGGAAATCTAGAGAAAAGCAATGGATATCCTGGAACATGATCCCCAACACTCATAATGACATACTCCCTAACTGGAGGGAGATTATTTCTTGTCTCTTCTCTTCCTTCATCATTATAGAGAATAATTATTCTTGGAACTCATTATCAATGTCATACCACAAACATAATTCTTCATCCTCTCCTTGAGGTAAAGCATCCTCCACTAACCTACTGACCCCCTCATCCGGCTCACAATAAGGGGAACCCATCACTCTGTTGGATCTCGAATCAATCTAAAAGTGATCTCCCACTATTCAAACCAACTCTCTATCTTTGTATCTAAAATACTGACTTTGTACTTTCCCATAGTCTTCCGCTAGAATAACAAAGCGTCTTTTTCCATTGGTTTCAGTCGTCCTCCGATCCAACAGTTTTTCGATCAGACGGATTGCCCTACTAGGCCTCTACGTCCTGAGCCACGCATGGATGATGACTAGGTGATATATATGAAAGGTAAATAAATAATTCATGATACCGAGTAGTATGAAATTTATTTAGGATTCATTTTAGCTAATTATTTATTTTAATTTCCTAAAAATGACCAAAATAATCAAGAACACATTTATTTATAATGCGGGATAATTTTCTATGATCTCTACCTCACAATCACTATAGCCTCACATGGTCATTCTATAAGCTCATATTCCTTGCATCTGATCATGGGGGATGTAAAATCCCATGTACTTGGAAGTCATTTGGGGCCAATGTCACCCAAAAAGATCCCCTAACATTGTTACCCATCCAACCAATTAAATCATCACTATTCCTAACTCCAAACTCCATCTTATCTATCAATCATCACCTTGGATACCGTTCTTCCATGGACTGCCTTCTTTAAGATGAAGGATATATAATGACCCCCATGTCCTATCTCAAATAGGACCTGGGGTGGAAACCAGCACCAAGGGTAGATAAATCTCACAAAAATGGGTGGCACTACCTTTTTTATAATAACCATGTTTTGGAGATAAGATGTAATTAACTCAAACAACCCCATGAAACATTTATATAAAGAAAACAAAAACTTTACCACATGCACGTTTAATGTAAAATTGTTAGAAATACATGAAAAATTTAATTTAAGTACCAAAATAAAACAAATCAGTGACACAAAATCCATTCATAACATCTGAGCTAGAGAGTTCCAGTATGGTCCACATGGTATCCTTGGAATCCTAGAAATAGTTTTATATAAATAGGGTAAGGAATCAAGTATATTGAGTAGGAAAAAACAAAGTAACTCATGCATAAGATGGAGAAGTACAATAATTCCCTTGTGAGAAAATAGCATAAAATCAAAAGAACCTAACAAGGTATACTATCTACCACAAACATAATAATGAACACTAAAAAATAACGCAAGTCAAGTCAAGTAAAGTAGTAACCACGTCTGTATTTGGGTACCCCACACAGCTTCCCATGGGCTAACTACTGATCTCTAATTGAAATCACCTTGATTCTATAATGCTCTTCCACAAGACCCATCATATCAAAACCTTCCCACACAGACATGCGCCACATACCACATAAAATCTCAACAACAAAATCATGGTCTAAAACTATATCACATATCTCCCTTAGACACATGGTCCTTAACCAACACACACCTCACCCAAAAACACTTGGGTCTCTTCCCAAAAACACCTGGGGAACAAACCACCTATCATATTATGATTGCCATAAATCTTTTAATAAACCTCAATCCATTATAGTGTACTCTAAGACTCTTCAGAGATAAATTCCAAGAAGAGGGAGTAGAAAATCACTAATTACCATCCATCAATCCTCCCACCATGTTGATGGGAAGGGACACCCTCCCCTATAACAATTATGGTGTTTAGTACGTAGTTATCAACACAAGTGTGGTTCTTATATAAATCAAAAGGGAATACATGTATTTATATTGGTTCCAAATACTTATCCCAACCTATATGTTTTCAGACCAATAATCAACCCACACAAAAATTTCCCTTTATGTTAATCCTACATGTACGTATCAAAATGAACGATGGTCACATACCAACAAATGAACACCATTCACTAAAATCCACAACAAAAAACATACCCCCAATCAATTAATTTAACCAATTATCAGTCTTCATTATCAATACATTTACTTATTTATTCCAAACCTAACTAGGTTACTACCTAATATAACATACCACAAGAAACATCATAACACACACCCTCTTCATGAATGTATGGAAACTATGGGCTAAGGGCACTCAAAAGGTAGAAACATCATCCTTTTAAATTATAGATCCTAAACCATCCTCGGTAGCTCTGCTGCATGAGAAGTGACACATTAAATTAGAAATATATATATATATATATCTTATAGTCCCACTACACACTCCCCTCTATTGAACACTCATTCAACCACTACCACCATCATACATTAATTTCATGTCACCTTGTCCTTACTCCTAGTATGTAAATACAGCAACACACCTCATCAAAACCCCATTCCACTACCCGGATGCATAAAAACACCACCCCCAGAACACACATAAACAAGACCATGACACAACCTAGTTTTGTAGCCCCACTACCCAACAAATACCCAAATAAAATCCCCCTGCATAACAAGTTCATCCATTCCACAGCCAATAAATATCTCAGATTGAGATACAATTACACAACTCATACCACCCCATACTCAAAACCACACTCCAAATCACAATCTCCAAAGGAAAAACATACACACATGAAGAATAGAACCACACACAATATACGACCACACCAATAAGGAAAGGTTCATTCATATGTAGTAGGACATGTTCTTTAGTTCAACTTTATAAAATAGGGGTTAACACACAACATTTTTGGTCTTAGAACATCCATTTATTAAACATAATATATTTGATAAACTAGATTCTAATTCCTAAATAAGTGATTCAAAAATCATATAGGTGCGCAATGAGACCCACCAATGTCCATGATTTTCAGAAGAATACAACCCATACAGTTCACAACATGGATGAAATATACCATTTAAAATAAAGAGATCACCATCATCAAACAACTAACCCCTTATTAATTACTTCTTATTATATTTTTTAAATGGGTTTCAACTATATTCACAAGGAAATGAATGTACACTGACTCTTCATGATACAAAAAAGAAAGAGATACGATGGAATCCCTACATGGAATAATAGGAGACCAAAAATTTTACCTAGTGAAAAAAATTGTGGGTAACACGAGCAGCTAGAAAGAGTCTGGGGGAAACTCAAAAAATTGGTACACCATAGGTGCACAAATCCAAGAGGAATAAATTTTCATGTTGTACTAGGTGAAAACAGAAGGGTTCAAAGTAAGAGAAGATTCAGCTCTATAAATTCTAGATCCAAAATCTATGTTGAAATGGTTTCAAAGGATATTAAATCCATATCAGGACCAAGACCTCGTTGTTTAAGAGTCAAAATAATATTTAGGTATTTTGAAGATAAATACCATTAGAAACATCCCAAAACACATTAATTATATATTTTAACTAAATTAACATCAAAATATGTGGAACTTGAAAAACTCAAAAAAAATCAAATATGACTCCCCGATGGGCAAGTAACTGATGTGATCCATTGACAAGTGTCACTAACTCCTGAGTCAAAGACGTCCTATGTCACCAACATGACAACCTACTGATTCCCTGACCTACTGATGCATTGACCTACTAAGGCCCTCAGTCACCAATGTGATGATATACTGATTCCATGACCTACAGATTCCCTGACCTACCAGTGACCTGACCTACCAACACCTTGAGTCAATAATAACCTGACCTATCGATCCAATGACCTACTGATACCCTGACCTACCAAATCCCTAGGTCACTAACTCCCTGAACAACCTACAGTCTGACCTTCCAATTCCTTGATTCGCTAAATCCATGAGTGATTAATTTTCAACTACCAATTCCAACCTACTGATGCTATGCTACTGACACGACTCACTAACATCAGACTCATCGAAGGAAAAATGTTATTTTGAAAACTCTTGAAATGCGATACTATAGCCTCCCAAAACATCCCAAATAAGGGATTTTTACAAATCAATGGACCATAGAGGTCTGAGCGATTAAAAAACAATTATTAAAGAAAAACTCAATGAGCTCCAAGGGCTTCTCCCAAGAACCGCCAAATTCATGAACACATGCTAATTGAATATCCTCCAAAACATGTATAATAAGTTATTACTTCCCACTTATATATGATTAGAATGTTGTACTTAGTAAAAGAATGTACCAAGAACCTTCTAAATCCCTTTTAGAAGAGTTCTGTAAATCAAGAGTCACAGATTTAAAAAAAATACTATTTAGCACCCCCCTTAAAACAAACTATTTAATGAGCGTACATATGTCAAAACTAATAAACATAAAAAAGTATCATGTATATACAAGAAATTCACTACTTTTTTCAATAGTTATATAATAACACAAATATAATCATTCATATAAGGATTCTTATAGAGAACCACTACTAAATCCATGTTAACTTTATCCCACATCTATTCTAGAATGGGGAATGCATGTAGAAAACCATATGGTCATTGATTCTCAACCTTCACCTATTGATAGGTGTATCATCATTTCATGAACCTTACAATCTAATTTTTCATACAAAACCATCAATACTATCTTCATAGGTAATGGATCATTTTTTTAAACCAAGATGTACTGCCCACTTTGAGGAATGAAATTCATGAATCATATCCTACAACAAATTAGTAGGTACAACACCATAATTCCTTGCATATATGATCTCATCCTCACCTATTTTCCAATCTGAAGGTGACTCTCTACCATCAATGCTTTCCCTTAAAGAGAAAAAATCTGGATCCTCACACTTCCTCTCCCTGATCTGGCATATAATTGTAAACACCACTAGAACAAATACAATAGATATCTTCTTCTGACATTCCTCATCCAAAAATTGCATCTCAAACAATAAGGTGATCATTATCCACTCAGATCTAGACTCTCGAACTGCATCAGTATATATTTTACTTCTCATAGAATCACCAACACTATTTTTCTTCCAATACATATATTATAGCTAAAAATAAAATGGATACATAACCATAATCAACCTAGGCTTCTAGATATTCAAATATAATTGTAAAAATATATATTTTAAGCTCTTGTGATCAGCATACAAAGTAAACATTTCTCCCAATGGGTAATTCTACCAACACTTCAAGCATAACGCACTACAACCCTCTCAAGGTCATAAAAAGGGTAATTGCATTCTTGTGGCCTCATCTATCATGACTCGTACACCATATCTTGATCCCCCGACATCAAAACTACTCCAAGCACGATACTTGAAGAATAAAAAAAATATTTTATATTCCTCACCCTCCTTAGGTATGATAAATACTGACACATTTTTAAAATTCTTATTTAACTCTTATAAATAACCCTCATATACTCTAGACCATTCAATAATTATCCCCTTATTATCCATACTCGAATGAGATATTGTCATGTGGGAAAAGTCCTGAATAATTCTCAAATAATATCCCACTAAACCCAGAATTCTGTCAATATAAATAACATTCTGGTTACACACATGAGAAAAAACATCATGAACCTCCTTTGGGTATAATGAATAATTGTACTATGAGATTTTTTCACCTATGAAATATACCTGATCAATCCATAATTGACACTTTTAAATGTTTCATATAGATGATTATCCCTTTGTGTACTTAGGATGATTTCAATATGATGAGAACAATCATCATGAGTGTTAGAGTACACATGATTTTTTCCATAAACACTAATACAATATAATCATGTTATTATAGGAAGATTATATTAATCATGGTTATAAACACAACTAGAGAATTCGTTAGCACAAATGGAATCATGAAATACTCATAAATTCCAAACATGTATATGAATGAAATCTGAGGTATATAATAAGGTAGAACTCCAAATTGATGAACCCTGATCTCAATTCAATATTGGAGAAAATACAAGCACCCCACAAGTGGTAAAATATAGCACTAATTTGATGAATTGGACACCAGATCATCCGTGTTATCTGGGTCAACTCCTAGTAATCAACACACAAGTGTAAACTCTTCTATGCCTTATTTGTGAAAAAAATGGTGTACCCCAAAGAGATTTACATGGAAGGATATAATATATATACATAATCTATTCCAACATAGACTTAATATCCTAAATCTATGTTTTTTCCATTCTATAAGGTTGAATAGAAACTTTATTTTCCCCTAGAATGATCCAAATTGTGTATTCTGCATCTCTCTCTGGTTTCAACCTAACAAGTCTTCAAGAAACATGCCCTTGAACTTGTACATTATGGTTGAAAATACATTATATTTTTCAACCCCATCATCCAGAAAAATATTAGAAACATAGGTGGTGAGCTCCCCTTATATTCGAGGAATTGGATGTGCATGGAATTCCAGGATATCCCACTCTCTATGATGAAAATAACTGTCACCCTAGGGACACATAAAAGTATCTATCATGTGGTAGTAATATATGTGGGATCAGTATGCCACTAACCAAACCATACCCATAATTAGGTCCAATATTGACATGTCAAAGATGTAAATATCTCATATAAGATGATACTCCTCAACATCTACAGAACACCCCATTCAAAAATAGATGTCCTTCGATAGTACTCCCAAATATTTATCTATCATGATAACCCTACTCAAAAACTCCACTATCAGACTCAACACATTCACAAGTTTTGTAGGTATAATGGAATGAGATTTCCCAGTATCAAATATGGAATTGGGAATAAAAGATGTTAGATAAATAATACCCCTAACAATTTATGGTTCAACCTCGTTATCGACATGGGTAGTCTGAATAACATGCCACATTCTTCCCCCACTTCTCTATGATGTAGTCTGAGCCCCCTGAGCTGCACAACTCTACATATAAGGTTTCTCTTTCCTAGAAGTACCATGTCCACTACCACTACCTCCAGGCCGAGTATAACTCTAACTAACATGCTGATATGGTGTAAAATACATCATTTTCGTACAATGGTCTATCCTAGATGCTACATAATTACCAATTTTTATGGGTTCTTACATAACCAATGTAGATGTACCTTCCTTCCGCATGATTTGAATTCTACTAGTGGTTGATTAAAATTTCTGAAAAAGTTAAAAATCATACAAAATTGGTGGTAGAGAACAAGGTTATGATCCTAAGTAACATTTTCCGTCCTCTTATCCACTATTTTATCCATTACTCTAGTCGACATTATGATTGAGACACTCCTTACTCTCGAAAGATAAACCACCCAATCATCCAATATAAATATTTTTTCCTCCATTGAAAGCATCCTTCAGGTTCCCCTTTGAAATGAGAGCATGAATGACCACTTCATAAAGAAAAATTTAGCTGAAATACTTTCAGCATGGACTTAATCTCACATTCAATTACATCTTGATGATATTCCAACGAGGAAACCTCATCTACTACCTATGATGGAGAAAATAATTATAAATCTATAAACTAACCAGTATTCTTCATGATAGGAATCATCACATGAGTCATCATCTTAAATTCAATATATCTCTCTTTCCTAAGAGTCTTAGGGTAAATGATCTCCTCAAACTTCTCCAAAAATTCCTTCCACTCCATATCCTCCAGTTATCCATCCTAAGCCTTAATGTCCAACCAATTATTTTCAAATCCAAGTAACATGTATGAAACTAATTTGAATTTTCTCTTAGTATGAGTTTCCATGTGGTAAGGAATCATATATATAGTATCAATCTAGAACTGCAATGCCTCAGGTCCACCCTATTCGGTGAATGTCAGGGTATTCTCCATCTAAAACTCCCTTTTTCAGATCAGATATACTCTTCATACCCCACCCTAGGCATCGTTCCATAAACTGCATAATGCGAGAAATGTTCTAACTAAACAAATATCCATCTCCCTCATGTGGAACTATCGAAGATTCAAGTTCCACTACTAGAGGATCCTCTCTAGCAATGTATTTCTATCAACATATCAAAAAGAATTATTGTGGAGGAATATGTCTACAATTCATAACACACATATTAGGAAAATTTGAAAAAAATTAACACCATTACAGAATATGTATTCACATCAATTAATAAAAAATCATCCATCATATTCCTCATCACATGGTCAAAAGTGAGGTGCTATCATTTTCCTTAACCATCATACATATTTTTCTGATTTTAGAAAGGTTAAACATAGTCTTGTAATCATGTTTATCATTAGAATCAATTTTTCAAATTTTTTAATCATTTTCAAATTCTGAAGTTCGCATTTGGAATCATTATCATTTCATCCTCAAAATTAAGAAAAAAGATTAAAATTTAATAGCTTACCTAAAATCTACTTTTTCATGTGCTCCTAAAAAGGATACATGTCACAATAAATATAGAGTGTCTAAATTATGCATGTATTTTCCAATATTTTTCCATTTTAGCCTATGATTCTATTCATATAAAGTTTCAAGAACAATAATAACATCACAGAACAAGTGCATCACCAAATATAAAAAAACATCCAACAGTAGCATCCAATATCAATAATAGAAATCCCACCATGGGTACATGGGATATACCACATACTGGGATTAACTACTCTTATGCATGAACTCATAAAAAAATCCTCACTCTTCATAGTCTCCAACCAATAATTCCCAAATAGTATGAAAAAATAAAATAATTGGAAACTCGGTTTTGATACCACTTTGTAATATCATAACCTGGGTGCCACATACTATTTACCCAATCTGGGCGATTACAAGACCTCAAATGCACCTCCCCATATACTAGAGGATTCTGAATATCATTGAGGGTCTAATATAAAATATGTGAAGACAATACCCACTTTACCAAAGTAATACAATAGAAAAATTATAACAACAAAAAAGAAATAACAATAACCATAAAAATAATAATATTAGTATCAAATGTTGACCAAAATAGGAATATAATATCCAAAATAAAATAGGTGATAATCCATTCCATACTTGTGCCAAGTGTGTAAATAAACCCCATCAATAAATACATACTATGAACTCCTCAAGAATGTCTTGACAACATTCTGGGTTCTCTCATCCACACTCCTTCCATACTCATTAATCTAATATTGAGCTCTTGACCTTATCATATCCTTCAAACATGATGTCTATTCAGGTATACATCAAGCAGCCTGAGCATAGAGTGAGTACAACATAATAGGCCACCTTCAATTGTGTCTAAAAAATATCCCCAATATAAAAATGTATTATTTTTTATAAATAGTAATGTAAAATACATAAAATAAATAGTTGTAACATTTCTTTATTATTTAATTGACCACATGATTTCATTGGTTAATGAAGACATGCGACCCATCAATAACTTCTTCTACTCCTACTAGAGTTTGAACTATCTCTAAGCGATATAACATATCACAATTAAAATATTATCATTATTCATTTAATTCCCATATATATCCTTGAAATTTGAAACCGTATTATGATGAAAATAGCATGGGTGTAATGGGTCATGTCTTTCACCCCATGGGTATTTGGAGCACTAGTTAGTATCCCACAACCCATGTGTATTTAAATAATCAATCCATGTCCAACACAATAATAATCACATGCATGCATTTAGGTGTATAATTTAATGGCCAGAAACTCACGGGTATATGGAGAATCATTCTGTTTCCCAAACCCCACTTCCCAATCATTCAAATTTTTCACACATATCACATTAAATAAGGTTAATCAAAATTAACCCACATATAAACATTTCACATCATGGTATACCATTTCAACTATCAAATCAATCACAATTTGTTACATTAATCACATGTAATAATATAATCAAATCACTAATAAACGATTTTTCAAACTCTAATCGTGTAATTCATCAACTCTGGAAGGTTATGTAAGAAACCCATATTTCCCATTAATCAATCAATCTATCATTCAATTAATCAATCAGTTCCACAATCCCATCAATTGACCAATTAAAAAATTCTATTAATTGAACAATTTTATAACCCCACTAATCAATAAATTCCAAAATCCATTTCTTTATTAATAATCCAATATAATTAATTTAACTCAAGATGTAATTACAAAATGTGCAATATTGATTTCTCTATTACATACATGTAATTAAAATTGAGAATTATGGAATTGAATAATAGACCACCTACCTCAAGATCATTGATGGATACTTTCCAATAAGTATTCTCAAATTGAAGCGGAATTTTCAATTTCACAATGAAGAATTATATAAAGATCTAAAACCATGAGAGGGGCATACTTTTCAATCTGGTCATTGCAATACCAAAAACTGAGTTCAGAGGCCCTTGGAATCCGTTTAGAATCATCCAAAAGTTATATGAATACTTTAGAGTTATATTTTTTTAAATTAGGTTGATGTTCATGAGGTTTAGGACTTTTAAAACTTACTTTCAAATGGTTATTTCTCGCATTCCTGGTTTCTTGTGTACGGGAACATGGTTTTCCAAAATAATCTCCCTAAATGTGAACCTATCCTCTGGGGTTCATGATTACATATAATAGTGGGATAATTTTGATAAACCATCCACCAAACATGAAATACCTCTTTGTATGCAGTTTCATGGTTTTCTAGAGAAGGGAATACGGTTTGGAAAAAGATTACGGCAAATGTGCACTAACCAAAACCCCTACAAGAACTTCCAAATTTTACCCAAACGCACCAAAGAAATTCCTTAAACAATGGAGAACCAAAATAAGGAAAATTATAACCAATAACTGAGATCAATACATCACATGAAAATTTTGGTATCTTATACAAAATTATTTGAATGTTTTAGAAGTTTTTTGATATAATTAACACTATGTTTACTTCTCATTACACACAACCCATTGTTTAAATGAAACATGTAATTTTATTAAAATGTAATTATCTCATTGTTATAACCAAAGAATTAAAATATAATTCATGAATAATACTGTCTAAATAATCCAAACATATTGTTGAAACTTTTATAAAAAATTAATTTTTTGTGAACAATTTATATAAAATGGAAATAAAAAAGAAAACTATTTGAAAATAAATGAATTCTTTCTCTAAAAAATATTTTTATGGAACAATTTTTTTTACCTCAATAAATTCAAAAAAAAACATCTTTTGGTGAATTATTTTAATGAAATTTATATAGTATATATTCAATAAACTATATATCATTTAACTTATTTTTTTTCTAGACAAGAGATAAAAATAAATATAATTTTAGGCTTAAAAAGTATATTATTATAAAAATGTGTTTTTTTGAATTTTTCAGAAATTATTTTAAAATATTTTTTGAAACATTTTTAAAATTATTTTATAAAAAAAATTTCCATTTTTTGGATCATCATTTCAAAATTATCTTAGAATTTATTTTTTATACTTATTTGAAGAGAATAATTTTTCAGAAAATATGAAAGATATATAAAATTTTAATTGAAATATTATTTTTCATTTAAATTATATATAAAGTAAAATTATAAAATAAATTTCTTTTAAAATAAAATTAATTCAATTTTATATCTATTAAACCAATTTGGTTCAATTTAATAATTATATATATTTATTTTTGATATAGAATATTTCAGAACTTTATAACATTTTCTCTTTGAAAACCCCTCATTCTCGTCACATCTCTGGGGTTAATTTTAACCAAATGTTTTCCACATATGTGGGTGAAATTTTTAATAATTTATTAAATAATTTGAATAAGAATAATATATATTATATACTATGGATAGCTATATTTTTGAGTAAAATTAACATCTAAAATTGGAAAACTAATTATCACAGTTAATGGAAAATGGGTTTTATTGGGGTTAAATTTATCATTTATGGGTTAAAATGACCTAAAATAATCTCCACAGAATATTTGATGGCCATATTTATACTTTATACTGTATAAGAGTCAATAATAATATATTTTTGGATCTTTAAATATTATGAAAAACATGGGAACATGTTATTTCAAAATAATACAAGTGTGCAACTCACCTCACATATAACGGGTCACCCACTCTCCTCGTTTCTTCACAACTTAAAAATATTTTTGGTTTAGTCAAGAGCAACCAAAATACCTTACCATATACAATAATTTCATACTATATCCCTTATTTTGAAAATTAATCCATCCTATTAGGGATTTTGGTGCGAACCTAATGATGATACCTGAAGAAGAAGCAGTGTTCTTTAACGAGAATTTTAATTTTATTCCTTCCTCCACCTAATTAAAATAGTGTTAATAATTTATGATAGAAAACCTAAGTATTTTCCATATACCTATATGTTTTTATGAATTTATAATGACATAAAACCATACCCATTTTCATCTAACTGGTTGAGAATTTATCGTTCGTTTGTATGGTGGACTACCACCTCACGAATCGGTGTCATTAATTTTTTCATTAATACCTATCATGATTGGGTATGATGAAGGATATATATTATATCTGTTATATTAGTAAAATAATTATACATAGTTATTTATTAATTTATTTATTCCATTTTACTTTCCACTCTATAGGTGATATGATAACGTCGCTCGTGTGTACAGTGGAAAATCGTCGTATGAAGCGATGTGATCCAGTTTCAATAAATCTATATATGGAAGGAAAAAAGTATAAAATTAAAAAATAAATTTCATATAAATGAAATAAATATGAAATTAATAACAATTTATCATTAAAAAAATTAATTTATCTTTTTATTTCATAATTTTTCACTAGTTGAATGATGTTAACGCTGTTAGTGTACATGTGAACTATTACCATCATGAAGCGATTAGACTCTATCATTTCATCACCACATCACATGGATGATATATATAATTATATTTAAATAAAAAATATTTTATTTATGATATTATTAGTATTGTTTAAAGATAAAATATTACTTTATTCTTTTAAATAATTATCATTGAAAAATGAGAATATTACTCATGCGTACATATGGCCTCACATCTCTATGAACATGGCGTAATTCATTTCCCAAAACCAACAATCCTGAAAACTATTAAAATTTCAGTTCATTTATTAATATGAAAATTATATGATGATTATTATTTTGAATATTATGTTAACATGATAAAATTATGAGTACAAAAATTAACTAATTTAAACCTATATGAAAATAAATGTTGTTATTAACCATATCATGATTTTAATGATGAATTAGTCATAAAAAGGTAATAATTGGTCTTAATTAGAAAATATATTGTAAAATATATTTAATTATTATTATTTAATATATTTAAAATAAAATATATTTATTATACTAGATTTTTGAATGTGTACGAAGGAATTTTTGACTTATGGTAATAGATTTATAGTCACTCTTTTATTTCTAAGAGATGTCTACCATATTCACTACATATTTTTTTACTATTCTATATTTAATAACCATAAATTTGATTTAAAATTATTATCCTTAAATTTTTGGGTTTTTACATATCCGTTTCATTATCTCTCTTTTAATTGGTTTATTTCTTAATAGTTATTGATGTGGTAATAGATTTTCTATCTCAATTTTATTTCTTTAAGACATATGTTATGTTATGAACCTATCTTCTCTTATGAGGTACATATATAGATACATTTCGATGAAATTAATTAAATTATTATCTAGATATTTTTTGTTTCATTTTATAGTATTATTTCATGAGTCTTGTCATTTAAAGTTATGAAAGTGGTAATGGGTTTATGTTTCAATCTCTTCATTTATCGTGATTTCTCATTATTAGGATTACAATAATGAAATCATAAGATCTATATCTTACGAAAATCATGAAATTTGTTCTTTTATAGTCATTTCAGGAAATTAATTTTTTTATGTCCAATTTCCTCTTTTTATGTTTTCAAGAGTTCAAATAAATGTTATTGATATAATCCTTTTTATTTCTTTATTCTATAAAAAAACTCTTATTCTTTGAAACCCCTATTTAAAAAAATACTATCAAAAGTTATTTTAAAATTATTAAAATAATTTATTAGATAATTTTTACACATTTTTTTAATTTATTTCATTTTTAAAAAAAAATCAATGAGGAAATATATTTTTCTCGAGTAATGTTTTATTTTTTTAATGAATATATTATATAATTTGAAGGTTATTTTCAAAGAAAATAACTTCAAGAAATGTTTCAAAAATTTATTTTCAATTAGTAAATGATATTTTCATCAATAATTTTTTTAAATTATTTTTAAAGATTTCATGTTATATCTCAAATTTTATTTTAAATCAAAACAATTGCCAAATTTTTTTATATTTTATTTAGTTTTAAAATTGAATTTTCAAGGAAAATATATTTTCCTCAAAAAATGTTTCTTGTTATTTATCATTCAAAATAATTTTCAATATAATTCAAATTCATTGATGTGACTTCTAAATTACTAAGGATATGATCAAAGGAGTCCATTATTATTATTTATTTGAATGGTTTATGTTTATGATAACTAGATGCTTTAAAAAAAATTTATTTTCATCAAGATATTAAATGATTAAAATCATATGAAAACCACTTAATTTTCCATGGGTTATGATCATATTAAATGGAGAAATTATTATTATACCTTTCCCTTTTCCATAGGTTATAATATTATTAATTTACTATAAAACCCATTTCATTTCATGTTTTAGGATTATATGAATTTTTCATGATATTATAGCACAAATATATATGGTTTAAATTATGTGAAATGTGTGACCTATATCCCCCTCCAATTTATTAGGGAAATATTTATATCTCATGAGAAGATAAGGACTAGAACATGGAGTTAACCAAGTTCAATAAGGGACTTTTTCAACAATGATGGTCTCGACCTTGAACTTTGACTACTATTACTGTTTGGGGAGTGAAACCATTATACTATTATAGCCTTGTGTGTGCTCCATGACTACTATGTATATTATTTTCTATGTTTTTGTGTATGAAAAAAAATCTACGTCTTGTGCTAATGTTTTTCACTCATGGAACATTTTATTTTATTTCCCTTACTATTATTGTATTATTAATTTCCATGATTTATTCCATGTCTCAATATTACGATATTTGATATATTGGGTTTGAAAATAAAATAATATGCTCACATTCACATAATGGTATGTTCATTTCTTGATAATGTGATCATTGATATATCACATTAATACCCATATTGATCATTTGATCCCACTGTTTTATATGTTTTTCTTTCAATAGGTTATGAATAAAATTTTTAAGATGGGTTTATTTCTTATTACTACTAACTGAGAATATATTTATGAGATATTTTGAAGATAGTTCACCAAATTATAAAATTTTCTCCTTATTATCCAAATAATCTAAACTAATATAGTATTTATGCTTCTATTTTTTATTATAGTGAATATTAATGTAAACATTTGTAATATCTTTGTTTGAAAAGCCTCAGTTTCTATAGATGGAATTAGCAGAAAAGTTCAGTTAGCCTTTGGAAAATTGGAAAAAGAAAACATTATGGATATCCTTAGATATATTTCTAATCACATGTCTACGTATTTCTCTATGTATAATTATAATTATTAGTCAATGTAAATCAAAAATACATGGAAAATTCGTGAAGGATTAGTCAAGTGGACTCCATGAAATTAAATACCAGTATATATAATAAAAGTTTAGGTGGGCCTCGTATAGAGTTTCCTAGGGATACCAAATCCAAAAATAGCACATTTATATACTCATGACCATCACCTAGTGCTCAACGGTGGGCATTGATACACACCTAGTTTGGTACTAATGGGGGGTATGGTTTGGATATTAACAAACCCTTAATGAACCTTCTTGAAGGATTTTAATTGATGATGGCTATGAATTTACTATTATAAACCTATAGTTTCTTATATTATAAATAGGGATTCAGGATTTGGACATCCGATAAATGATTTTTTAATTATTATGTGGTTTTCCACTATATATTTTGTTTCCCACACTAAGTTGTTTTTTTTACCCAATGGTGCGATCCGAAATGAACTGGGTTAAAATTAAATGCGATAGAAATTTTATTAATTTGAATACAAATGGGATGGTGACTAGAGTGAAGGATATTATGATTATGAGTAATAAGTTATCACGGAACAAGATTAACAACATTATCCTTAACCAACTCTGAAACTCACCATAAAAGAGAAGGATAATGTTTTCTGAGATTTTGGAACATTGAAACCATAGACAAAAGAAGATTTAGTTTACTATATATCAAGAATGTGGGAGGAATCTCTCATGGTAAAGTCTTATATTAATAAGAATACATTTTGAGTTTGGAAAAAAGGGACACCAAGAAATTAACTATAAAAAAAATGAAAACATTACTTAACACAATGGATGGGAATATTGGTCATCCTAAAGTATTATCCAAGGTTGAATTATTTTAATTTTTAGATTATTTGAATTATGAAAATAAATTTCATAGGGGTAATGCTAGTGAAGAGATTTAGAAAGGTGGTATGAATAATGGTTGTATTAATAACAAGTAAGAGATAATTAATGAAATATAATTTAAAGGAGGTATACAGAAATAATATGATGAATCGAAGTTAATTGATTATGGATGAGGTAAAATAATTGAAGTTATTATTTTGGGAATTCATGAACTATGTTATATAAATCATGAAATATATAATTATTGTTCACAATGAGTTTTTTTAAAATTATAATGGAGATTCTTTTGAATATTTATAATGAATTGAAAAAAAAATTAATGTAAATGTAATATTTTATGGAAAACAAATGATTAAGGTAAGATAAAACTTAATAGGTTCCTGATGAATAGAAAAAAGGTGTTTATTTTGGATAAGTAGAAGACATATATGGATAAAGTAAATTTGGTAGTATTGATGACCTCATAACAGAAAATGAGTTTTTTTGGAAAAAAATTTTGTTATCCTTGATGGAACATACAGCTTTTTTTGATCTTTGTAATATGTTAAATAATCAATTGTTTTATTCATGAAATTTGGTAGGTTGTATTTTTCAATATTTTTTATGGTAATTCTGATTATTACCATGTTTCAAGATAATACATGATAAAGTTATTCAAATATTTATTATGTTGTAATAAAGAGACAATTTATTTTTTATGGGGGATTAATTTTAATTTTATTTCATGAAATTTAGTGAACATAATAATAAATTTCAATCTTATTTATGATTAATAAGGTTAATCATTTATATAAGGCTTTAAGTTGAATTTGGTATTATATTTTATAGATTAATAAATTACTTCACCATATAAACATTTATACATATTATATAACCAAGGATAACCATTTTTATAGAGATATATGATATTAATTGTCATTATATTATGTATCATAGTTATTGTTTAATTAAAAAAATATTAATCTCTTGGAGTAATAAGTAAAGATAAAATTGATCAAGCCCCAACAAAAGGATCAGATTATGCTTATGAAATGGAATTAAATCTAGTGACCATATCATCTCATAATATTTTCCAAACATTAGGAAAATAATATTAAAATAAATTTTTATCTTATTACCATAATTTTTTATTCTATAAATTACATTTTTCATTACACTTTGAATTATGTTTTTCTTGTTTTTTAAACCTCTCTAGATTACTCAATTTCTTATGATAAATGATTCATATCACTCACTTTAATTATTTATGATTTTCTTAGACATCAATATCATCAATTCCCCCCTATTTACTCATATTTGGAAAAATAGTATGTGTTATTCAGGAAGACTCACAAGTACCTATCACTTTTTGAAGAGGATATTTTACTAATTGTATTTACGATATGGGTTATATGAAGAAATTTTCAAATGTTAAACCATTGATAACTGAGATATATTTCATGAGAGGTATTTATTTTAAGGTGGTGGAATGTAACAACCTAATATTTTTGGAAATATTTTTTAAAAATGGATTTAATCATTTAAATATTTATTATTACATAAAATACTTTGCTTATCTTCAGTTACACATAATCACAAGTTTAAAAGAAATGTGTTATATTTTTAAAATACTATTACATTATATTTATATCCTAAATTTTGGGATGGAAGTTATTATCAATATTGTTTAAATTATGAAAATATATAGATTACACATGTATATACACTTAATTCATTTTTGACCTGTTAGTAAGAAAAATAAAATAAAAAACTATTTGAAAATAAAGAAAATCATTCCCTAAAAACTAATATTATTCAAATATACCCATTTTAACTCAATAAATTAAAAAAACAGATTTATTTAATAGTTTTAAGAAAATTTATTTATAATATATTCAATCAAATATTTAATATTCAAATCATGTTTTTTCACCAATGATAAGAAAAAAACCATTTTTATGCATATGGAGAGTATTTTACTAAATATAATTTTTGTCAGCTTTTGTGCAGTTATGTTAAATAAAGAATTTGAAAATTTTCGAAAAATATTTTCAAAAGTGTGATTTATTTTAAACAAAACTTGTAAAAATTATATTTCGGTTATTTTATGATAGTTTCCTAAAAAGATTAATTTTTTGATAAATAGGGAAAAATACAGAATTTTATTTGAAAAAAATATTTTTAGTTAAGTAATTTATAAAGATAATTTATTTTTAAAATTGTATTAAATTGTAACTAGTTAATAATATATATATTAATTCCATTTATTTCATTTGACTAATTCTCATATTGAATTTTTATATAATATATTGTGAACTTTTGAATATTTTCTCTTTGAAAAACATGCATCTCATAATGTCTGGAGGATTAATTTGTAATTATTTTTTTCCACTTTTCTACGTAAAATTTTGAGAAATTTGTTCCATGATTGAGAAAAGATAGCTTGTTACCCAGAGCATTGTCTCTCTAAATATCATATACAGGGTTTTGGCCACTGGTTTGCGCTCTCCTATGGTTGTTCGCCAAACGTTTTCGAGCTATATGCATACCTTGTATTAATCTATAATGGAAGTGAGTGCCTTCGCGATTTTGTTTCTTCATGTCAAGGGCCAGGATTCTAGTTCCAATACCAGATGTGAAAGTTCTAATGTTTAATATCTTGATATGGAATGCTCGTGGTCTTGGGACTCGGGAAAAATCTGATTTCCTAACTAACAAGTTCGGCAACAATTTTGTATCTATAATTGTGATCCTCAAACCTAAGCTGATTTCTATTAAAATTAAGGAGTATTCTCAAAGGATAATATTATGTGGCTTTATTCATAGGGAACATACCAACTCTCATATATGGTGGTTTTGGAAATATCACCTAAAGGTTGATCTTCACAGTGTGTTAGACCAATTTCTGGCCACGAAGATTACAGTAGGGTCATAATCATTTAATTTCTCTTCCGTTTGTGTAAACTGTAATGCTCAAGATAGAGAAATTATATAGTGGTATTTGGGTGGTCTTAAACCATATAATGGTCCATGGATCATCAGGGGTGATTTTAATGTTTTCTCCATCCTGGAGGATAAACTGTGGGTGGAGGTCTCCCAAATAATTCTAGCCAAACATTTAATTCATTCATAGCTTGGAATTTCCTTCTAGATATAGGGTATAAGGGTGACAACTTTACCTGGTGTAATAACAATCACAGAGGAAGATGTACTTGGTATCATCTCGACTGGTGCTTGATAAACGAGGATTATTTATTAATATTCTCATATATTAAAATCTCTTGCCTGGGGCAGTGGCTCTCTGATCATTCCCTGATTCTCTTTTCCATGGCTTCAGGGTCTCGTAGGAAAGAGTAGTTTTAGTTTTCAAATACTTAGGTGGTGTAATCAGGCTTCATCAACGGGGTTAGTGAGTCCTGGAGTCTTAATCCATATGAAAATCCATGGGTTATAGTCCATAATATGATTATATAGCTCAAATTTCTGTTAGGCTGTTGGAGGAAGAGCATCTCTACTCAGTATAG
The DNA here is from genome assembly GCA_963277665.1 of Viscum album. Lineage (NCBI taxonomy): Eukaryota > Viridiplantae > Streptophyta > Magnoliopsida > Santalales > Viscaceae > Viscum > Viscum album. The sequence continues at coordinate 654,066,904 of OY728119.1, forward strand.
GGAGCTAGTTGAGATCAGTAACGACATCGCTCGAATAGAGGCCGAACAGGAATAATATTGGGAGAAGAGAGTCTTTAATGATTTAATACTCAAGAAGGTCCTTTTAACTGACACACTCCTAATACAGGAATGGTTTGCTAGAGAAGGATCCCGGTTTCAGTGGCTTCTTGAATAGGATCACAAACACATGTTATTTTCATGGTTTCATCAAGGAGAGGTGCCGTTTTCAGCGGCCAAATATCTTCAGGGATGATGGTTCATTCTCCCGTGATATAGATTAGGTAGGAGCCATGGATGATGTATGAATTCAATCCATATTAGCAGGTCCCAATCCTTGTTTGGTCGGGGGGAATTCGACAGGTGATGATGAAAATTTTGAGGATATCTGAAACTATGTTTATGAGGAAGATGATGAGTGATTGAGTAGGGTTTCGAAGGAGAAGGAAGTGCATGAGGCGATATGGACCCATAAACTGGAAAGTGCTCTAGGGTCGGATAGAATTCCAGAGTCTTTTTATAGGGTGTAATGGGACTATGTCAAGAGAGATTTAGTGTGAGCAGTGTAGGATTTCTTTCAGGGCAGGGTCTTGCCCATGTGTCCTATGCCACCAAGATGGTCCTGATTCTTAAGGTGGCTAACCAACAGTCCTTTGATCAGTATCATCCCATTAACATCTGTAATATTCCTGAAAAGGTTTGTGCCTATATTCTCAATAAAACAATGGATACTTAGCTGAACACCTGGGTGTCCCCCGAATAGCATGGTTTTATAAAATCTAGATCAATCCAGGGCGCAATTTGAGTGGTGCAAGATTTGGTCAGCAGCATTAATAACAATTCCATTGGGGTAAACTTCATGATTAATTTAGATATGCACAAGGTCTATGACAAGATAGAGTGTGGATTCATCATAAGGGTGTTGGATTGTATGGGATTCTCTTATTGGACTATAGATCTTCTTTTCCATTGCTTTAGATCAGCATGGATCACAACCTCATTTATGGGTAAACAGTGTGGGTTAGTTAAGGCTAGTCATGGTCTTAGGCAAGGAGATCCCCTCTTCCCAACTCTCTTTATTATATCCCAAAATGCTCAAATCTATTTTATTTATAGGGTTTTTTGCATGGTAAAAGTCCTCCCCAACCGAACAAGACATGTCACAAGGGGTATCTCACATCTGATGTTCACGGGTGACACAATTTAGTTTGTTAATAGTAGTAGGAGGTCAGTGTAGAGGATGAATGGGATTCTAGAGGTGTATTGAAATTAGAGTGGATAGGTGGTGAATAGGGAAAAAAGACTATACTATACTTCAGGGTATGTCTCGAAAAGGAGGGCAAGGGGACTTGATATCATCCAGAATATGAGAAGGGTATCAATACCCATGGAATTCCATGGGGATCCTATGAGTCCCCACTCCCTAATAATTCATCATTTTAACATGATTTTTAGTTAGATCATGGGGAATATCCACAACTGGAAAAAAGATTTCTTTCTTTTGGAGGTCGCATAGCCCTTGTGAACGGTGTCCTAGGATCCATTTCCAGGCCCATAATGTCTACTATGATGCTTTCCAACAGCGTGGTTTCCATCATTGATAGAATTTTGGTTTCTTTTATTTTCAATCGCCTAATGGAAGGTCATCACCATTGGGCCTCAGGGAAGGGCGTCGAATGGCCTCTATCTGAGGGGGGGATCAACTTGAGAAGTGCTACATTGACCATGTAGGGTCTTCATGATAAATTGTCTTAAGATTCTATAGAAAGAAGAATAGAAGGGGTATGGTAATGCAGGACAAGTATGGTCTGAATGTGGATGAGAAGAGTTCGAGTCCTTCCAAGATATCGAAGTTAATCCATCCGTAATTGTAGTTCCTATGCCAGAATTCAAGCTGGCTAGTGGGGAGAGGGGATTTCAATTTCTGGATTCAAGATTGGGGGGGGGGGCTGGATGGTTGTGGACCCTAGGTTTCCCTACTCCGAATCGTTCTCTTATAGATGAAAGTGGTCACCCATTTTTTCATATGTACATCCTTGATGGAAATCAATGAGATGATTTCTGTAAAATGGTTTTAAATGAAGATCTTGATAAACATATTTTTAAGGGATGTACCTTGGGTTTGTTCTCAATTAATTATTTTCCTTTTTTAAGGAGGGATTCTTTGAATGAAACCCATGGTGGGTGATAATGTGGTGCAAGGAGGTTCCTTCCATGTTTAATTTCTTATTGTGGTAGGTGAGAAATCGAGCTTTAACCACTACGGAAAACATAAAGCGTGTGGTAGTGATCATTGCTTCATGGTGAAGGGGTTTTCACAACACCAAACAAAGATAGGTGGGGCACCTCTTATTTGACAGAGAGTGGGCCATCTGGATTTGGCAGGACATCGGGATATTTTCTAGGTGGAACAGATAGGGGGGTTGTAGGATGATTTTCTTAATGCTTGGTTTCAAGGACCCGGAGACCATAGTTTTTAAAGGAAGGCCCAGAATGTCATATTGAAGGTATGATGTTGGACTCTATGGATAACCAAGAATGAGGCATGCCACAAAGGCTTTATAGGATATTATTCTAGAATCATATTATAAAAAAAAGAATCTATTTCAGTACTTGGTCCAATTCTGCACAACATGCCATGATGCACCGTTGGTAAGGGCTCGGGTGTAAAACTAGTTCCTTTGCACAAAGGGAAGCAACACAGGAAAGGGGTATTGGGTATAATGGAATCTCATAGGTTTTGGGCTAAAACATAATACTGATGGGTCCTTGATCGGGGGGGAGACGTGAGGTGGAGCAGTCATCAAAAATCAAAAGGGGTCTGTAGTTACAAAAATTTTGACATTCCATGGAAGGGGAGACGCCTTACAGGATGAGGCACATGCGATGGCAACGAGTTTGGAGCGATGTGAACAGAGGAAAATCAGGATCGATGCAGTGAAGAGGGACTGACTTGTCCTTTATAAAGAACTTTCAGGTATAGTTCGGATACCTTGGAAAAGTGCATATATCATTAAGAAGTGAAAACTGCTTCTTGTTAATCATATTAAGATCACACACACATGGAGAGAGGGGAATAAGGTTGCATAATCCTTGGCGTTCATGGATTCACCAAATAAAAATCTTTCTATTTTTATTTTCTTGGGTTCCTTTCCTTGGGAGGGGCTTAAGTATGTTGTTATTGATTCTCTTGGGTTTCACTATTTTAGACCGCTGTAACTTTTCTTGTACTGTGTATTTTTTCAAAACTCAATAAAAATGTAAACTTTCTGTCTAGAAATATTTATCACTATTTAATTATAATATATTAGTTTCATTCATATCATTCCACTCAAGTAATGATGATAATGGTGTCCAGGTATCTGTGTACTAACGCCTTCAGAATCGATGTCACTCTCTCTTTTCTTCACCAGAATACATGGATGATGTGTATAAGTATATGAAAATAAAGAATTTGTTATTTATTATATTTTTATTTTATTATATAAGGATAAATATTACATACCTCCTTTCTATACTGATCATGGAAAAATGAATTTTTTTACTCATGTGTACGTACCTCCTAAGGTCTTTATGATCTAAACATGATTTATTTCTCAAAACCAACCTTCGTGATTAGTCATAAAATAATAATTTATGAATAAATATGAGAATTATTTTATTATTATTCTTTATATTATGGAACCATGATCAAAGTATGTGGACTGAAAATAAAAAATCAAATCATATATGACAATCAAAGTAGTTATTACCCAAAACATGATTTTAACAAGGAATTTGTAAAAAAACAAGTAATTAATGGTAATTATTAAATCATATTTGGTATAATATATATAATTATGGTCCCATAATATATGAATAATAAACTTATATTTCTTATAAATTAGGTTTCAACATGTTTGAAGGAAGTCGAGACTTAAGGTATGAGATTCCTATACTATCATTAATAGTTATGAGACCTATTACATATTCAACATATATATATTTTATGTGTTGTATATATTAAAAAAATTATTTGTTGGTTAATAACCATAAATATATTTATACTTACATATCTATTTGAGTATCTATATTTCATTTGTTTTACAGTTCAACATTTACTAATGTTGTAATGGATTTTTGTCTCATTTTTTCTTCTTTGATTCGTATGTTATGTTATATACCTATATTATTTTATTAGGTGTATATAAATTTCCCTTGAAAAGTATTGAATTTATTTATTCTCATTATATTATTTTTTACCTTTAACATTATCCTTTCATATGGATTACAATTGGAACCTCTTTATTTTAATGATAACAAATTGTGATTATTATGCTACTAATGAATTTTATTTTTTATGATAGTATATTCCTATATAAATAAATTTTTGTTATGTTTTGATATGAGTAACCACTAGACATAAATGACTCAACATGAGTTAAAATGAATCAACACCATACTGAATCACAGTTAGTTCAAATCAGTCTCTGTAAGACTGAGTCACCACCAGACATGACACACAATTAGTTTAAATGTGTCACCTATAGAATAACTGACCATTAGTTAAAATTAGTCACCAAAACACTTAGTCATCGCCATGAAATACTCCCCATTAGTTTAAATGATTCCCTCCCAGATAGACTCACTATTAGTTCATATTACTCACTATCAGTTTTAGTCACCATCAAATACGAGTCATCATTAGACATGAGTCATTGCAAAAAACGAGTCACCGGCAGAAGATCGACTGTCATTGTTTTTTCTTTATTTTGAAATAAATTCACACAATGGATATATTAATGAAATTAATTCAAAATTATATTTTATGATTAATTTATTTACCATTTCATTTTATTTTAAATGAAAAATTCAATTTCATTTTTTGTATCGAGAATATATCAAGGATTATTCTTCAATAGGTGTATGTAGTGATTTCTATTCTCAAAAGACTCACTAGTTCGTGGGAGGTTAATATGGTTAAGATATGGTGTAATTGATGAATTAAAATGGATCATTGAACATGAAAATACACACTGTATACCTGATACATTATAACTCTGAAATATTGGAACTCATTGAAGATTAATATCCATTTAAACAGAGAGAATAAATAGAACTTCATGATGCTCTGTTTTACTACAACATTTTAAGGATCCCTCCAAGATCCTTGTCAATCCACATATGAGGCCACATGATCGTATAATGCATTGAGGATTGAGAAACATTATTATTTCAATATATTATTTTATTATCTCTTTATTGTATTCTTTTATCTATGAGAAATCTATTCTATGATCTATTTATTAACACACACTAACTCCTTCACCGGAACCAGAGAATACTAGATATTCTCTTATATATCATTTTTCATTTGTTCTCATGGTATTTTAGGAAGAGGTCCATGTGTGGTATCTATTTTCTTACCACCCATGTATAACAGTGGAAGAATTTGAGCCCAGATTGTTGTGCATTTGTGTTTGTAAACCTGATCCAAGTAGTGGATTAGATTACTTTTAAATAATATTCTTAGGAGAGGTTAGTCTCCTAGTGGAGGGTATTAGGTCTCTATGTGAATCCTAAACCCCTATAAATTCTTTTTTTTTAATTCAGTTTTGTTTTATTTATTTATAATCATTTAAATTGTGTCTAGTTTTAATATTTAAAAATATTCCACTTTTATAGTTAGTGTTACCTATTGTTTTATGAATAATTTTTTTAGTATATTGATATCAAGTATTAAATTAATTTTTCATATTGTTTTAACTGATCCCTATTTAATCTGGAGAAATATTTAAAAATATAAAAATTTGTTAAAAGAATATTTTTCTAAACAATGAGAAATTTTTTAAATTGGGGGATGTAATTTAAAACCATTTTAATGTAAACAAAATATTACACACTATATACACCCCCTCATGAGTTACTCTCTCAAACCAAAATTTGGAATCAAGGTATTTTTAAGAATTTTACGAATTTTTTTTATTTATGTCTTAAAAATATTAATGGATTATTCGTTGTAAATTTAGTTCATTATCGATAATATAAAATATGTTATTACTGCCAATAGTCCTCCTTTAATTATAGGAAAAACATAATCTGTGGAAAATAATTATTAAAATTCATATGGAGGGCATGTGTTTTGAAATTTGGATTTCTATTATAGACAAAGATTAAATTATTAAAACAAATAAAAATATGTGGGATTATGAGGAACTCAATAGTATTTCTACATGAATAAATAATTTTCAATTATGGGAAAATTTAGTTATTTCTCATAAAAGAAAATACAATGTTAATGAAATTTTATTAAATAACTATTCTATTTAGTATGAAAATTTTATAATGAATATTGATGGTAGTAATTGTAAAATGCATCTCATGTTCAATGTTTTCATGAATATAATTCACTCACTATGGAATCTTGTTTATGATAAAGTCCTTGTTATGCCACTGTTGAAATTCCTACCAGAAAGATTGTGATGGACCTTAGTCTAAATCAAAGAATCGTATGATGTTAATAAGTTACCTTTCAAATTCATGATTGTCAAATTCATGATCAATTCTGAAGAACTCAAAGTCAACAGATAAAATTAGTATTACCCAAATACAAAATTCGTAGCTTTAAAATCATTTCTTTTAAATTGAAGAAGAAAGTTCATAATAAAAATTATAGTGATGATGAATTTCCTAAATATATAGGCAATGAAATGAAAATATGGATTTAATATTTGATATGTTTTATAATAATAAAAAATTAATTATGAAACCAAGCTATAAATGTAATTATGGTAGTAGACTAAACATGAAGAAGGATTTGAATAGAGATGGTAGTTCAAATGAGGTCATTTTCTATGTGTGTGAGAGCAAATGGAATGTCAAATATTACTATCCTATGTTGAAATAAAAAAGAATAATTATTATAAGGATAATAGGTATAAGAAAGAAATCAAAGATACATGGATTCTTTTAAAAATATCTAAATATATTTTGGCACATAAAATGAAGAAAATCATGCTAGTGCTAATATATGTTTCATGGAAAAAGCATATGATGCATCCCATGCCATTACATCCTCTCCTAAAAATATCTCCATTAATTCAACCAATGATAATAATAATGAAATTATTTATAATGAAGATATGTTTGAATGTTAAAACATTATTTATGATACAATTAATGATATTATAAATTAATATAAATCTTTAATGAAATAACATGATTTAACTCCTAATATTAAATTCGACCTTATAGTTGAAAAATAGAAAAATGGTCCTCTATTAAATGATAAAATTGAATTAAAATTGAACAATGAGAAACTCGGGAATGATCTATAGGTATTCACTAATTAAAGGTACACTTTTACTCAAATTATTTAAAAAAGACAACATCTAAATACTCATCTGAAATACGGTATCAAACTAGACATAAAATAATTGTTAAAAAAATCATTCTTAGTTTTTTACACTACAAGTAGATTATTTTTAGATCGACCCAAAAAATTCATTATTTCTAAAATTTTAAAATATTCTTATAAGAAACCTATTAAGATAGTATGGATCACTACATCTATAATTACTAACATTTCATGCCCTAAGAAAATTTGGGTCCCAAAATCTTCCTTAGTGTAATATTATTTTGTAGGAAATTTTATTGATGATACTTAGTGAAACCTATGGTACATTGATAGTGAATTTTCCATAAAAATTACTAGATAAATTCATTTTTCAATAATCTTATCAATGGGGATGGTGGACATGTCAAATTTGGTGATAATGTCAAAATAAAAATAATTGGCCTTATAAAAATCAATAATTCCAATTTAATTTTAATTTATAAACTAAAATATTTAGACGGTGTAAAGTAAAAAATTATTAGCAACTTACAACTATGTGATGATAGTTTTCATGTGATGTTTTAAAATAATTCTTTAAATTTTTTTGATTGTAAAAATTATTTACCATTAATTTAATTTAAAATTGATATTGTTTATGCAATTAATTGATACATTTTATTTTCTCAAAATATATATTATTTAAGTTCCTTTCACAATGAATTTGGTATTTGGAATAGAATACTATCCCATTTAAATAGTTAGTAACATATAAATATTACTAAAAATGGTTTAGTCAAAGATCTTACTAAACATGAATTTTCGAATGGTAAAATATGTAACCCATGTCAATAAGTGTAGAATCACAAAATATACTTCAAATTAAAGAAATATGTTTCATCTTCTCAATCCCAAGAGTTAGATATCATAGACTTGTTCATAACATATATAGTTTCTAGTCTAAATGGGAATACCTATGATTATGTCCATCTATATTTATTTTTCTTTGGTTAGGCACTTGAACCCCCTAATATAGTTACAAAGACAAAATCCTTCTAGTCTCATATGATTTTGAGGCTATAGGCATGGTATACAGTGGCTATAGTCATGGTTTTACATTGTGGAAACAACACCTATTGCCAACGTTTGAACTATGGATATAGCTCTACAACAACTATGAAAAACAACAGGATCTATTACCACAATTTTAAAGTCATGGAAATATCCTCTATTTTAACACTAGACAACGTGGAATTGTCACATAAAACTATTTCTATATATTTTTCTATATTCGTGCCAATAATATCCATAGATAGGTGGAACCATGGATATAACATATTGACATGGTTGTGACCCCTATATTCATGGTTTTGGGATATGTGTATAGGAAATATTTCTAATTTTTCTTCTTTTCCAAGATCTGTTAGGACCCATATATACCATTGTCTAGATGCTGCAGTTTGAGACCAATATTAAGGTACGCAAACTATCTTTTCACTTCTTAATGAGTTTTAGCGTCATTCATTACTTCATATCATGAACCTAAAGAGATCAATGATTCAATTAAGGATGAATAATAGATAATGGAAACTCAAGAGGAACTTAATCTGATTAAAATAAATAAAGTTTGGGAATTTCAAATTATACCGGAAGAATATATCACTATTGGAACTAAGTGGGTTTTGAGGAACAAATTTGATGATTCAGGAACAATAGTATGTAATAAATATAGGTTGGTTTCACAAGGATATTTCCAATAATAGGGTATTGACTATGAGGAAACCTTTTCACAAGTAGCGACACATGAATCCATTAGAGTAATACTTTCCTATGAACCACATTTGGATTTAAAACTATATCAAAATGATGTCAATAGTGCATTCGTAAATGGTTTTATAGTTGAGGATGGTTTTCTGAACAAGCCCCTTGTTTTCAAAATAATCATTTTCTGAATCATTTTTTAAGTATCAAAATCATTGTATGGTTTAAAACAGCCTCATAAGGATTAATATGACTGGCTCGACACATTAATATTTTGAATGTTTTTTCAAAACTTATTGATAATCCAACTCTTTTTATAAAAATATTTTCCAAATGTGTTTTATTATTTCACATATATTTTGAGGATATTATACTTGGATCTTTGAAAAATTATTTGTGCTATATTTTTTCAAAAATAATGAAAAATGAATTTCAAATGAGTTAAATGGGTGAACATGAATTATTTATTAGTTTTTAAATTTTTTAACATAATGATTGAATTGTGTTAATCCAAATTAAGTACACTACATAACTTATAAAACGTTTTGGTATGGATAGATATAAATATTGTGATACTCCCTTGAGTACCACATGTAAATTGTATATTGAAAACATTGGAAAGTTAGTGGATCAAACCAATTACAGAGGTATTCTTAAAAATATTTTATACTTAACTAATAGATAAGTTGATATTATCTTTAGTTTGTACATGTGTTCTCATTTTCAAATAATCCCTAAAGAATATTATTTACATAATATTAATGTGATTTTCAAATAACTTAAATATACAACCAATTCAAGTCTTTCTTCCATTGAGGAAAATCATTTTACGTAGTAAGTTTTTCATATGAATATTTTGGTGGTTGAATTTTCGATAGAAAAAGAATATCTGGAACATGGAAAATTTTGTGAAAGTCTATATTATCATGGTATAGTAAAAAAAAATCAGTTACACTATTTATTGTAGAATCATTATAAATACATACATGGAGTTTATGTGTCCAAATTTTTTTGATGAAACACGCATTGATAAATTAAAAATATCAATTTAGACAATTCCCTATTAAATACGATATCACAACTACAGTAAAAATTTCTAAAAAACATGTGTCTCATTCTAGGAAAATTAATATCGATGCAAGACATACTTTTTTTGGGATCATTTTTAAAATTTAGATATAACTATTGAATTTATATGGAATGAGCAATATACTACTTATGTTTTTACAAAAATATTTAATTCTAATAGATTGGACTATATCGAACATGATTTAAGGAGGATAAATTTCAGTTTTTTTCTTGTTGAGGCACTACTAGACATGCCAGTATTGGATAATTCACCATCACTACATAACCATTGTAAAGTCACCATTTTGATGTAAATGTTGTAGAAGTCACCATTGAACTGTGACCATTGGCGATTCACCATTTGGGAGTCACCATTAGTGAGTCACTATTGGAGATTCACTATTGGAATGTCAAGATTGTGAGTCACCATTAGTGAGTCACTATTAGAGGGTGGGTCACTAATGGTGAGTCACAATTGTTGAGTCACCATTTGGATGTCACTATTTTTGAGTTGTCATTGTGTGAGTCAACTATCCTTGTTTCAAGTATTTTCTCAATTACTAATTTCAGATTATAAACTTATATTCGATTTAATTTATTTTTATTGTATTTAATTATTTTGAATCTCTAAATTTTAAATCATGCTTAAATACTAATATTGAAGTCACTCTCTCTCATTCCAATAGACTAACAATTTCATATTCCCTCTATCCCATCCTTCATCCTTTTTTGCGCCCTTGCTCCTATTTTGTTTCATTGAGGTAGTTAGAATGAAGGGACTTAAATGTCATATCATAAGAAATTTTAGTCTGCTAAGAAGTCAAAGGGAGAATCTAGTTGACTTGTTATCATGTTGCAGAACATGTAGCTGGAGAACTGCATACTTTTTGTTGAAAATTATATAAATGTGGAAAGAATTCTCTTGAGTATGTTGGGGGTGGTCATTATGATCAAGGACCAAGTACAGGTAGACTATTTACCTAGAAATGATAGACCCTTATATCCTAGTTTGGTTCATTAATTTTATATGTGCGTGGAATTTGGTTTTGGGAAGACGATAGACTTGATTTGAAGCATGTTAGATGGTAAAGATATAACCATTTCTTCAATAGAATGGTCAGTGTGTTTGAATATGACTTATCGAGTATTTTATTTAATATTATCATGGTAGAATTCCTAGTGATAGTGAGTATTTTAGTTTTTAAAATTATTTGATGGAGCTAACTCGAGATAGTACTCTAATTGGGCCTACTCATACTGAGAGAGTTGGAGAATGAAATCATCTTTTCATGTTTTTTCAGAATTTTCTTTTTTCATTGGAATGTGGACATAGATACTATGAAATATCAATATGTAGACCTTATTTTCCATATGAAAAAAGGTGATATGATAAAATATTACAGAAAAATCATGATACGCATGAAGGAAATGCTCAATAAATCCTCTTGATCAAATTCTAACATTTTTTTCTATGATATTGAAGCCATTCATAAAGAGAAATTATTTGTTGATAATGAAAAAGAAGTTGAATTTAAGTTTGGTTTTTTACACACATTAGTTATTTGTAGAATGTTGGTGGTCAGTTGTAAGCCATGGATGATGAAGTGTGTTAGACATGATGATAAGGTATGTATGGATTTTAATCTTCTAGATCATCCTACCGGACCCAAAAAAATAGTGGATTCTAGATTGGATCCAGATGAAATAGAAGAATACTATAGTGAGGAACAATATGTATAAGTTGATACAATTGTTGATGAGGAGGTGTAATCCTAATTGGGAGGGAAGTCACCCTGATATCCCAGAAATCCATAACATGAACTTTGGACATGGTAGTCTACGTATTTCTTTCAATAATAGATAGAGTCTCTTTAGTTAAAGAGATTATGAAGAGGAGACTTGAGTTTTTGGAAATGAATAGTACAGTAGTTCTTATTCAAAATATCATAAAGAACTATTAGTGGTATCAAATGGTTCAAATAATGCTTATGGTAATGGAAATAGAGGTAATTATTATTATTATTATGATAGTCACGGTGATGGATCTGATCATGATGATGTAGATATTGTTAGAGAACAATAAAAAAATATATACTCTATGGGTTGTTTTTCATTAGTTATGTCTTTAGAGAAACATGGTTCAGTTATATCTATGTCCTTAGAGATATCAGTTCCTTATAAACCTTCTGGTGATGCTACATTTTTAATATGAGAGATGAAAATATCAGTTGAGAGTGAGAAATATCCTAGTTCCTTCAAGGTTTCCCTTGTTATTTTGTCTCCTGTTACATTAAAAGTGGTTGAACCTATTGAGTACGAGAAATTAGGAGGATATGATTAGTTTGGTTTTGAATAAGCAGAGTTAATGCATGTTTAGAATGATGTTGTAATATATATGGATTATGAGGATGGTTTTACTTTGGTAATGGATGATGTATCCTCTAAGGGGGAGCCTTCACCATGTTCTAAGTTACATGGTCTATCTTATTCTAATTTAGTTGTTAATGGATGTGAGGATGACCAAAGAAGTACACCGAAGGATGGTGGATGTACTATTTTTGTTATAGTTGATATAGATACTAACATATCTCTTATAGAGTATATTTATTTGGTTCGGGAAATTTATGTTTTTTCTTCAAATGCCCATGTATGACCATAGCATACAGAGGTGGATTTGGCCACTGCTGAATGATATTTTACACATCCACCTCCTTCTTCTATTGTTTTTTCCGTTAGATCTTGTATGTAAAGTGTACATTTATTTCATCAAATGATTTTTTATTTCAGGCTTTAGTCGGGTTTTGAGGTCTCACGTACCTCCAGTCACACCCTCAATAAATATGATTCCATAGATTTGTTTGAGTTGTTTGGGAACTACATTTAGTATGTAATAAATTGTTATATTCCAAAAGTTTAGTATGAGAAATAGAGGAGGCCCATGAGATGGAAACCTTGAGATTAGTGATGTAGGATATGAGACCCTCCATTTAATGTAGCTAGTCATCAATTATGGATTTGTTGGAGAGTTTACATATTGTGTCCTATACTACTTATGATGCGCCTCACTCGGTTTTAGTTGATTCTGAGTTGATATTGTCTATAGTTATAGACCATATCATTTCTATTTTAAGATATATTCCTTATTTTCATCAGGAGTACTTGAGAAAAATTCATCATTATGGTGAAAACATATAAAAACTGATAAGTGAATGTTTAAATGAAGATCGAAGTGATCGAGAAACTCTCACTAATTCCATTAAATATTATCTTTATAATGTGTATAATAAGCGTGATATTAATTACCATTTCATGTTTTTCACTGATAAACTTACCATGAAATATGTCACTAGAGATTTCATGGAATGAGTCATCTAGTTGAATTTGATGACCCCACATCCCATGTTTGTCATGGAGGAAAAGAATGATTTCCTTAGTTATATGGAGTGATGAGGGAATATTATTATGGAATTTATCAACCTCATTAATTTTATTATGTATCTGGTATTACTATGGTCACTCCATAAGATATTCCTATGGTATACTCCACCCAACTCCTTCTTTAGACCCCCTTCCACCTCCTTTCGATTCATTTATTATATCTCCTATTGAAGTAGTACAGGATCTCATACTAGTATTCACTAGAGATCATCCAACCGCTACCTCAGCCCCATCAGCGTCTTCCTATATGATTCCTACCTCTATAAACGGAAATCAACCTACTACTCTTATATCATAGGATAAGGGTATATATTACTGAGATTGGTATTTTATAAGGGGTTTTTTACTTTTCAATGTGTCTCTTTTTTATTGTAATATCATGAATTTTTTAGAATAATTACATGTCTCTCTATTCATAATCCTATATTTTCATTTAATATTCCATGTTTTTATTTTTTGATAATCTTAATAGGGGGACAACTATGGATGGTATTTACCTTTGAGAATGTTCTATGACTTTTACTTTTGATGTTAACATATTATTTGATATCACTATTACATATCCTTTGATATTTTGTCCTTCAATACTATGTTTATTTTTGACCCCTTATATATTTGGATGTCCTTATGTAATTTCATGATTACATATGTATTCGATGTTATTGTCTGATGAAAATATTTTTATGACTTTTTACCTTTAAAAAATTTTAAAGTTGAAATGTTAAGGAGAATTCTAACCTTTAAATCCATCTCTGTAGACCTAAGATTATTTTATATATGATTTATAAAATTCCATGACTTTTTATCCCCAGAAGGGGTGGATTATTTTCACCTCATTATTTTTATTATCACTTATTATGATTATTTTTCAAATAATAAATTTGAAGTTTAATTATAGTATATTCATTTATAAACCAATTTTGGATATGTGTTGATATGAGACACTACTAGATATACATGACTTGCTATTAGGTCAAATAAATCATCACTAGATTAATTCACTACAAGATTGAATCACAATTAATTCAAATCACACCCCACCAAATTGAATCACAGCTAAACAATACTCATTATTGGTTCAAATGAGTCATTGGAAGACTAACTAACCCTTAGATCAATTGAGTCACCTCCAAACTGAGTCACCACCAAACATGACTCACCAATAATTCATGTGATTCATCACCGGACGAAATCACCATTAGTTCAAATGACTCACTGCATAGTTGATTCACCATTATATATGAGTCTACGCCAGATATGATTCACCAAAAGAAATTAGTCACATCCACAAGATGATCTTTCATTGTTATGCCTACTTTTGAAATAGATTTTACCAACAAAAATATTAATTCAATTAATGGAAGGAGTTATTTTATTAATATTTTCATAATCATTTCAAGGATTCATTAAAGAAAATAGTTATAGTCAGTATGAGGATCCATAATATCTTAATAATTATTCTTCAATGGTTTCCTATATTTCTTTATATTCTCATAAGAATCCCTCAAGTGCTGATGGATAATATGATCAAGCAATTATTGAATTGGTGAATGAAAAATTATTATCACACATTAACATAAATGGTACATACATTCTATATAGAAATAATAAAATATTGGAACTCATTGAAGATCAATATCACTTCTTTCATACAAAACAATGAGAACATATAGATTCTCTATTTTATTGTAACTTTTAGAGAATCATTTTGAGCTCTTAACTAAGACACATATGAGGACACTAGCAGAATTATCATTTATATATATTATTTCTTTATGATTCTATTATTTTGATTTATTATTGAGCATCACGTTATATTCTCTATTTATTAACAAATTCTAACTCTAGAACTAGAATTGTATAATACTAGATATTCTTGTTTCATACTTTTTACCTATATTCCCATGGTATTTTTTGGAATAGTTCCATGTATGTCATGTGTAGTATTACATACCAGGTGTAAATGTGGAATAAGCATTGAGTATGGATATTTGATATTCTATGTTTTTATAACTAAACTTGGTTATGGATCAGATTAGTTTTATATAATTTACATGGAAGTAGTGATCTACATGTAGAGGAGAATATTTCACCACAAGATATTAAACACCATGTTTAATATGTTGTGTGATTTAGTTTTTTAATTTATTAAAAATATTTTAAAATGTTTATTGATTTAATCATTTAAAAAAATTTGTACTTTGATATTTAGTATTAACTTGTGTTTTTATAAAAACAAAATTATTAAACTGATTTAAAAGATAATGTAAATTTTCATATATTTTTAACTAATCATTAACCATGATTTAAAAAATATATTAAAACATAAAACATGTAATAATCATCAATTTTAATTAACTGGGTCAATTAGTTTTTAATTTGGGGTTTTATTCCAGCGCCTTTTTAACAAAAATATTTTTGAGAACTCAATTCACCCCTCTCTTGAATTACTTGCTCTAGAAAACAATTATAACTCAGAGTTAAATTTTTTTTAAGAATTTTATGTTACAATCCCATAATTTATCTAGATTTCTCATTATTATTCTTCAAATGATGAAGTAACATGATCTATCTCCCAAGTAACTCTTGAATATTTTTCTCATTTGGTTATGTCATGAGAGTACAAGTTTTTAATTCATTTTCCCCTTATTATGTACTCAAAATTTCAAAATATGTTTTTAATGAAAATAGTGTTTATTTATCTCTTCAGTCAGAAACTCATTTTTCATCCTATAATATGTTTCATAAAAAAATATATTTTTTCACTCTTAAAATTTTTTATTCAATATCTATTTACCCATGTTTTATTTTTGTTACAATATTTAATAAATATATTTTTTTCAAACTGGAATGGATATTTTCCTCCTAGGTTATGTTAAATGATTTCTAAATCATATTTTATAATTTTTCAATGTTATATTCGATGTTTTTTATTTTATAACTATTTTAAAAAAATTAATACAAAAAATAAATTTTCCTAATGAAAATATTTCAAGTATTTTTAATGATTAAATTCTGTGTTTCAGATTTTTTTTCTTGGAAAATAATTTCCAAACTTTTTGATGAATTTTTTAATTTTAAAATGTAATTTTCAAAATAAAAGTTATTTTCCTCAATATATTTCGAAACCATTTTCTATCTAAGATGAAATAATATTGTATAAAAGTTTCATTATTGGGTATATGATCCAAGGATCTATTATTATTATTTTTTGAAATGGATTATGTTTATAATGGAATGATTTTATTGAAACCCGTTTCTTTTCCATGGGTTATACAATGAAAATTTTCCTATAAAACCTAATTATTTTTTGTAGGTTATTATATGATAAAATAATGAAATAATTATGAAACCTATCATGTATCCATTGGTTATGACAAGATAAAATGATCATGAAATCCATTAAATTTCATGGGTTATGATAAGATGAATGTTTTACGATCTTATAAAACACATACGTGTGATTTTAATTATGTGGAAATTGATACCTATATATCCTTCCAAGGGTTTAGGTAAATATTTATATCTCAGTGGATATATAGGAATTGAATGGGGTGTGAAGCCAATTGTGAAAGGTACCTTGTCCCTATGATAGTCTTAGGATTGAACCATGACTACTATGATGATTTATAGAATGAACCCATTCCCATTGGATTTCCATTTAAGTGAGATTTTCTATATTGGAAATTATTTTATATTCTTGTGTGTTTGTGTGTTCCATATTTAAATTCCAAATTCCAATTTTATGATCTCATGTATCACATTCTTTGATTTCATTTATAATTTATGTCTTATGAACTACCATGATTTACTAAAATTATTGATTTTATGACCTTTGATATGTATGTTTTGAATTTCAAATGTTATTCTCATTAATAATACCATTATGTTCATTTCATGCTTATGTGATCCTAGATATCTCACTTTTGTACCAATAAAAATAATCTCAGATCACCCATTATTGTTTTTTCTTTTCCAAGGTTATGAATAAAAAATTTAGGTAGGGTATATTTTAATCAATACCATAGGGAATATATATATGGGATATGTTGATGAACTTTCATAAAATTAGAATATTTTATACAATGTATCCAAAGACACGAAACTATTTCGGCCCACAAGCATGGATTTTTGTAATTTGTTGAATATTAGTGAAAAAATATTTTATATATTTGTATGAAATGCCTAGGTCTTATATAAACAAGGTCACATATTTGGATTAAAATGGTTCTCTTTATATTTTACACTGCCAAATACTTTTTTACAACATTGAAGTTGAATATAATAATATCACAAATATTTTTAGAAGGATGAAACCCTCCTTGGAAGGATTATCCTTTCCTCAATTGGGATGTCCAAGGTAATGATTATCCATTAGAAACATAACATAATTCGAAGGGGATATTATAGCTATCATCATGATACATTCATTAAATATATTACATAGTTCGTGTCACCATATTATTCTAGTGAAAAAATCGGCTCATGTGGGTTCATTATAATCATATTCCATATTATTTTATTAAATGTTACCCTCCTAATAGTGATAAATATCTTTCCAGTGATTTATATATATCCATAATGTTGAGATACTTCCTAAAATTAAATAACATATACTCTGAGAATATCTAAAAATATTTCAGAACCAACTTAGCCTCTAAGAATCTATATCATCCAGTTGTTCATAGAGTCCATTTTTTGTGAATACAATTCAACATTATTCAACACCCAGTAGGTTGTACCGGTTGGTCAAACTGGGTTTTCTTCTTTTACTTCACTACTATTTTTAGAAGTTTTTCCTTATTCTTCATAGAGATATTTAGTTCTTATTTATTCTCCTCTAAATTCTCACATCAATACAATAACCACATTAGCATTCATTTCATATTATATTCTTCTTCATACATAATCTAACAATCAACTCACAATCACAGTAAGATACATGAAATAAATTTATTCTTTTAAAATTACCGTAAATGATATATTTAGATGTTATGTGGAGTCCATTTCAATATAAATACAATATAATTCCTATTTTAGGTTTCAATGAATTCTTGTGAATGTATATTTAACCTCAATGATTATTCAAAAAATATTCATAATAAATGATTCATAGGTTGTAAAATAGAAAAATATAATATACTTTACTCATTGGAATGTGTTTTTTCTTCTTCTCCCAAACATTCAGAAAAATGATGCTCTAAATATATAATGTTCTAAAAAAAGTACAATGAAATTCATTTCATATTAAGAGTGGGAAAATTATTCTTTCACTAAATTTCATTCTTTAGAATATTTCTTGATTTCATATCATCTCCTCTTAAACCCTCGAACATCCTTGAATCAATAATATGTAGTTCATGATAAATAAAATCTCATGTTTTGATGGGTATTCATCTCTATTATTCTTAAAAACCTGATAATTTTGTTTATTCTTCTATAAATACATGAATTTGAGATATCCTTTCAATATAACAGAAAATATTATTGGAATGATGAATTATAAGATATTAATGTGGATCTAAGAACAAAATAATATCTCAAGAATCATTAAAATTTATTTTCCTTAGAGTTATATAATTTTTTATATTTTTTTCATTCTTGTTTATTATACCATTTCCATGGATTATGATCATATTATCTCTATTCTCATGCTTTTTTCACACTTCGTTAGTATTTTATGATGTTTACTCTCTAAAAAAGATATATTTTTCATCCTAAATGATTTAATATTCATTATATGTGAAATCTAGAAACATTAATTTTCATCCAATGGAAATTTAAAATTTTCCTAAGTGTGGAAGACTAATGCTTGGAAATTTAAAGTCTTAATAATAGAATATATTAGTTTAAGGAGTCAGAAAATTATTGGTAGAATACTTGGGTTTAATCCATAGATCTTAAACTCTTTCCTTTTTTAGTTTTTAGCATACATTGAATCCATACAATTGGTTGTGAAGTATTATGATTAAGCTTCATGATCTAAAAAGAATTATGATCAGTGGAGTTATATTATAGAACTAAAATTATTAAGATCACATAAAATAATAATAATAGTCACTTGATGTCTTTTGTTAAGAAAAAAATTATTTTGAAGACAGTGAACAAATCATAATGTTTAGGATTTCACAATTTTTTTTATTGTAGACATCAATAGGTATCTTGGAATGGAATTGGTATTTCTCTATGTATTATCCAATGTTCTTCAAATTATCTTATAATTTATTAAAATTAATTTTAAAATTAATAATATAATTACAATCCCCTAATGAATTTTTTAGGTGTTGTAGCATATAGAATTCTCAAAAAGTGTATTTAAGTGATCTTCTCTACTAGCATAGGTGAATTATTTTTCAATCTATCCTAATCCATAGTTATTAAACTTTAGCCTTCATCTAAATGTTTATAAATATTAATTTTAGTATCCAACATAATTTATAATCCTTTTATGGGTTCTATAACATTGATTTCTATATAATTTATTCCACCATCCATTCCAATTTCCTTTTGCCAGCTTCTTTTCCATTTATATCTCATGTTTGAAACTCCTCATTCATGGGTAGACACACAATTCTTCAACTATTAACCCATATTCACATGAGATAATATAATTGACATAATCATTAAAAATAAATACAACAAACACAATAATTTACATCCATTAGCTATAATAATATCCCAATTTGTCCTTACAAACATATATCATATCAAATTCACTGTTATAATATCCCCTTTTTTGAAAACAAATTAAATGGTTTATATATGTGCACCTTTCTAATATATAAGGTCAGATATCTCGACCTTATTAACATAGTAGTGTCATTCTACAATTTATTGTCCCCCTTTTTTATCTTGTATCACTTGAGATTAATTTCACTTGAGATTCCAAATGATAGTAATAAATGTAAAAGGTTGGATATTATTAAAATTAATCTCCATTTTATGACACCATCAGGATAATATTACATAATAATAACTTATTAACAATTTTATGTAATTGTAGAAACATCAAAACAATATAAATCATTTAAAATAAACTCAGTATCACATTTATATTAGAAACGTGTCAGAAAAATCATCTATATGTCCATGGTGGATACCTATGAATAGAAATATGATATATAATTTTTAAAAACCTCTATTTCCATTAATTAACATGTGATACCAGTTTTGGGATTTTTCATTTTGGGGGTAGCACATATATATTTTCAATAAATTTCAAGAACATATTCTCACATAAACAAATATATAAAAATAATCAAGTTCCATTTATTCCCCATTATGTAATATATATATGATCCCCCTTTATAAAAAATTATCCACATAAGAAAAATAATGGATGAATGAAATCATAACTCATCGTTATTTGTAAAATGGGTTGTACAAATTTTCTTATTCAAGCAGGTTTTAAATATCTATAGTACCTTCATTCATTTTTAGACCTCCCCCTAATGGTAATACTCACCATTATTCATCATCCTCCCACCCATCATTTAAAAAAAATCAATAAATATGTGTTTTTAGTGGATCCTTTAGAAGATCATCTTCTTGAGAAATGGGGATAATGTTTATTTATCAACCTAAAAACCGCTTTATTTGACAGTCTGAAAATCCTATACCTCATCAGGATTACTTTTGTGTTTACATTCTATATTATTCACCTTTCAAAAGCATGTAATTTTTCTCATTGTGAATATTATTCATTATTTTAAGGAATCCCATTTTATTGAATATAATGAACTTTCTTTCTTTTTATATTGCTAAATATTTCTAGGCAATTCCAACTGATCGAGCTACATGGTAGAAATACCTTTTAAACCCGTTGTAGCATTCTCCTTGGGTGTGGATAAATTCTTTAAAAACCATAATTTTTAAACATGAACTAATTTTCTATTTGTATTTAAATTTCATAATTTATTCTTTTTTAGGAATCCATGAAATACATTTGAATACACTATGATCGGCCATCTTACACCTTCCGTAAACATCACGCTCAACTTTTTTTCTTTTTTCCTTCTTGGGTATCCACTCCACTTCTTGACAAGGACTACCAACCCCTAATCCAATCCAACAGTCACTCTCTGAGAAGGGTTCACTTACTACATTCAAGTTTCTCCCATTATCTCTCATATTCATGTTCATATTAAATTAGTCAATTATGTAACCTCTTTAACAAATAATAGAAGAGTTACTTTTAAGTTGTTCGGAACTATTATTATCTTTCTTCATTGCCATATTGGTTGAATTTATATTAACTATTTTAGAAACACATACAGAATTACCTTTTGTCTATTTAACTACTTTTTATCATGTGTTAGTTCTATATTTTCATGAATATATGGATGATATAGAAACGGATTATATCATTATTCATAAAAGCAGCAGCCACAAATCTTTCATAATTCATAGAAGATATTTAATGTTTCAAATATGTACATAGTGGATATCATTTTATACATCTATATTGGTTTCTTAACTTACATAATTCATATCCATTAATTATATTTTCTCCACTTTTAATTATGACTTATTTTATTTGAAAGAATGATTCTATTATAAAATCAATCAATATCCTCATGAAAAAATCTCCAATAGAACCAACACATTAAAATCAATTGTGTCCTTTCTATGTAAGGTGCATGCTTTCCTTATATTCAAAAATATATATTTTGATCTGGAAACCTATATTTTTTTTATCTATTTGGGGTTTAATTATTCTTGGAAGGGGTCACATCTATCCTGACATGTTGTTGCTTGTTAAATCCTTTTTATACTTCAACATTTGTATAGAACTATGATTTTTTTATGTGTCAAGAAATTCCATATTTAGTGATGATAGATTTTACTATACAGTGGGATAAATTTCTCCCTTATAATTATATGCAGGATTATCCACATCAATTCAAATTCATTGATCAACCTCTATGATAATTATTTGAGATAAGCATCACTTCGGCATATTGAGTGGGAACACTTATCTTCTTTATAACAGATTGAGAAAATTCAACTTCTGTTGTTCCCAGAATTATGAATTTAACATTCATATTAAGTAACATAATATTGACAATGTATTTTTAATCATATAATGTTATCAACTTTTTCTATCAATAAATATTCATCCTTTAATTATCCTTTCATGAATTTCCCTTGAAATAATACGTGAAATGTCTATATATGCACCCTTTTACACTTAACTTCTAAAATGTAATACTTGACATCTATAGAGACATTATAAAGATTATACAATTCATGGATAACTTACTTTATAAACATATGACTTACAACATTCTCACATAAACATTTCTAAAATTATTCATCAACTATAGAAATTATTACATTGCAAAGTAGGACCAATTTTTACTTGTCTTCTGATAGATTATTGAGAGCCTTTTATGAACACATTTTATTTAGAAAAACATCTTACAATGAATCTAATTCTTATTACAGTTGTGAATTAAAATTTTGGAGTCCACTAATTAATTCGAATATATATAAATTAGGAATTATGTTAGTGAATTATTCAGATGATCTTTTAACAAAAGATAGAGGTATTTCAAAGATTAAATTCTTCCACTATCAAATATTATACTTGATTCACTTGAGAAATAATAGTCAATAGACTGAAAAATCAATACCTTACCATATTTATTGTCATTAGATTATAGAATATACTCTTTCTTATTTTTTAGATTTATTTTCTTCTTTTCCTATAACTTTTTCCCATTTCTAAATGTTTTAGATGATATTTCCATGTCTTCTTTAATAAGAATGGAATATGAATTTCCCATCTGAGACTCTTATTTAGCCAATTTAAATTTTATGTTTATGTATTCTATAAATATAATGTATATGGTTCAACTGATGATTTTATATAGCTAATATAATTTCCAAAATATTTTAACATAGTGAACCTTTTCTCTAATACCACTTGAATTCCCACAGGACCATGCATACACACCTCACAAGGGGTTGAATCATGTCTGGTAAAATTTTAAAAAAACCCATTTTATTTATTTATAACAAAAACCCCATTTAAATTTTAAAATGTATATACTTTTAGATTATAAATGATTACCTTGGTATTTTACCCTACAGAATACCTATATGTAGTGTAGATAGTGAATGTAAATATATCACTTGTATTTCTACAAGTTTTGACCTTTCCTAGAAAATCTACTCTTTTTCACATATTAGATTCACATTTTATGAATTATCTCATAGAAATAAATCGTCCTTATAATTATATTTATCTTGGAATCATCCTAAATCATTCATCCACCATATTTCATAGTTGTTGTTAGAATATTATGTAGGTGAAAAAAATCCACTCCCAAGGGTTCTTAATAATCGTATCCCATGATTATATCTTCCCTTTACCCTACCTTTAATAGATCAAAAAATTTCCATGGATGACACTACACCCATAAAGATGAAATATTTCCTTAAATTATACAACATTAACTACCATGATATTTACAAACTCATCACATACAAATCCACAATTAAAATTACATAGATTTAATTATTTATATAAGTATCTAGATACTCATCTCAAACATCATTCAAGATATAGTAGGGTGAAGTGGCTTAGAAGAATCACTCTTATTTTTCATCATCTTTAATATAAGTTATAGAAGATTATCCATTTTTTGAGAACATGTGTTCTCTTGAATACTCCTCTTTTTTCACACGCATGTATAACCCCCACACTAGGAAACTATTATTCTTCCTCCTCAATTTAATAATCACCTCACATTTATAGATTATTATATTAAATGAAATTATTCTATTATAGATACCATAAATGGTATCAGGGTACGGAAAAATAGTTTCTAGTTCAAAACAACCATAATATAATAGCATATTTGGGTTTTTATTAACTATTCTGAACTAAATTTTCATTTCAAGTAGTATTCCAAAAATACCGCCAAAAATTGATTTTAAATTTGAAATAGGTATGAATAAAATATTATATATTTTTTTAACTACTGTGGTTACTTATTCAAAAAAACGTCCATAAAATCCTCACTCTAAATAAACATTATTGAATAAAAATTACAAATTAAATCATTTATTTTGGGTTATGGAAATCGTTATTAATTCAAAACTTTTAGTCCTTGGAAAATTACAAGACATACATAATAACTCCTCTTGAGCACATGAAAAATCTCAGATCAAAAATATATAGATCATGATAAATAAAATCTCATGGTTTGATAGTTCTTTATAAGTACTATTCTTGAAAACTAAAAAAATCCATTTTATTCTTTATAAAATACGTTAAGTAGATCACTCCCTTATATCTTACTCTATGAAGAATAGTTTATGGATTATAAAATAATCATAATTTTATAAACTCAGAAACACAAAAAAATCATTATAATTTAAATTCCTCAATATTAAAAAATTATAGAAACTCTCCTTTTCATTTTACATTGATTTTCCCTTTCCATGTATGCAGATTTTATTATATTTATTATAATTATTTTATCACACTAAAACCATGTTGTTTATGATTTTTATGAAATTAAAAAAACATATATTACACCATTATAAATTAATTTATCTTTAAATGTTTTTAAATCTGGAAACTCAACTTCTAATACAAAAGAACTTTTAAATTTTCTTACGTGTTACGTTGTAATGCTTGTAACATCATATTATTAAATTAAAATTTTATTTACTTTTATTTTATTATATATAGTGATAAAAGACTAATTTTTTTATTTATAATTCAAACTATATTTCCTTCATAATTTTTTTGAATAAATCAAAGTCTAATGATGGGAAGTTATGTATTACAATCATGATTTTTGATTTCCAAATCCTTATGATCAGTAGATCATATAATGGAACTCAACGTATGTCGATCTCTTCTAAAGATTTATTCATATAAATTGAAATATTACATTAAGAAAAAAAAATTCCCATCACATTAGTATAAGCCAAAAATTTAAGACATAACCATTTTTTATTAACACTATAATGAAAAATTCTATATGTAGATTTGAACAAACATGGTCATTAACAAGGTATTATCCAATCTTCTTCAAATATTCTTGAAGCTTAATAAAATAAATATTTTAATTATTAATAAAACACTAAACTCCTTCAAATTCATTTCTATGTTGTTTCATCGTATAGAATACTCGTATATGAGTATTTAAATAAACTCCTTGGCCAGCTCCATGATTTTATAAATATGGATTATAATAGAAACCATACATTATACTTCTTAGATGGATTCTTAATAAATAGGTTCCATATAATCTCTCCAGCTAAAAATTCAAGTATTTTTTATCTCCTTAATTACCATTTACACTTTATGGAAGAAAATCCCCTTTAATGAGTGGAAACTCACTTCATTACAGAGTACCTCAACTTTATTTTAGCTTATATCATAATATTTATATTTTAAAAAAAATAAAAAAAATCATTTATAATAATATTCCACGAAAAGATAAATTAATTATTAAAGGACTCAAAGTACTTGATCATAACAGAAAAGGATTTTAGAAATAACATAACAAACACTAAGACAAATTAATTTTTTAGATTCAATTTTAATAATGATAAAAACAACCATTAAAAAATTCATAATATCAATTATTTTGTGAAACCGTATTTCTAAAAAATCGGTATATCTATATCATTTTGTGTTAATTAAATTAATTTACCAGTAATTTTATTCACTTCAAATCAATCATCTCTACAGTAATATTAATCATTCATTATAGTTTCTATAGTCTCTATGGGTTCAATATCCAACAGGATTTATAATAATATTTAGTAGTTTTAAATTTATGGAAGAGTATATTAAAAAAATATCAACGTGGTTACAACAAGAATTAATAAATTTTCACGGTTAGTCATTCACTAAATTGGGGAAAAGAATGTCATTAACAATAATTTTCACTTCTATGATCAATTATAATATAATGTTTTTGTATACATAAACTGTGTGATAAAAAAATTAGATGATTTCATTGGAGAATAGTTATTTTAAGAGATTGAAATATGTAAAAATAATGATGAATGGGCAATAAATTTTTCAATCTATTTCATATTAATAATTAATGAAAATATTGATAATTTATATTTAAATAGAATAATTATATACGTCATCCAAGATGGTAGTATTTTTTCATGCGAGCATTATTATTAGATGATGATTTCATGGTCATATTAAAACATGATTCAACTGATGGTTCTTTATAGAAATTATAGTGCATCGATTTCCAAATTTTTTGAGTCATAAACTTGGGATGAAAATATTTCCCTCCATGTGGAACCAAACCATCTATGCCCTGGTCCTTGATAACTGAGATGAAAATTGGATTGATTGGTTTTTTGTCCAATTTTTTTTATATTGGTCTTGGTGGGGTCTATTTTTAATTAATTCATTGGTCATGGGTTGGGATCAAGATTTTTGTATTTTATCCTTGTTTATTATGTCCTGAAACCTATTTTTATGAGTTCCCATCCCTCATGGTGCTTATTGAAAATTACCAAATATTATATTAGAGATAGTGGGAGAGGGAAAACTATTTTTTGTAAAATTATAAAGTATTATTATAAAGTAATATTCTAATGTGTATCCATGAAATAATAAAACCATTTTATGTTTTTCAAAATTATAATATAGTGAACAAAACTTATTAATCAATAGTGATAAAAACAAATAGTCCACATAAACTCATACAATCATATGTATAAGGTAATATTATTTTAAAATAAACCAAAAGAGATATGTATTTCATTATTTATATTTATATATATTCTTATATTTTTTTTAATTTAATGTCAAGTAAATAACATTCTTCTAAGAAACTCATACATTATAGGAGAGAGAGTTGAAATATAGTAGGGTATATTATTTAGATATTTGGATTTTATAATATGTCTGAGTACCAAAATATAGACATTGAAGAATAAATTTTGAACAATTAAATAAAGAAAAAATATATTTATCTACAAAAACCTCCCCCAAATAGATTAGTGGAGTTAAAGAATTAAATTATGTATGAAATTTTTAAAACTATAATATTGGAGAGTTGAACATCAAAACAATTTGAGAGAAAAGTTACTAGTGGATATTGGGATTCTTAATTGTTGTCTTCTTTAATGAATATTTTTGATATTTATTATGATATATTATTTATAATAACCCAAATTTGAAGAACCTGGAGGCATTTTGAATCCCATTTTCTATCAAAATCAAAAGAATAAATTGTGGAAAAATAAATGAATAAGTCAAATAATTTATTTTCCTTTATTATATAAATATATTAAGAATTTATAGGTTTTATAAAAAGAACATGAATTATGTAGATTACAATTTTGGTTTTGTTGACATAGAGTATTTTGGTATTACATGATAACTATTTTTATTTGGTGGTGACATTGAAGAAGAAAATGTGAAGATGATGATTAGTATGGTAAAACCCTTATTTTTGAAACTCTCTAGCATGATGATTAAGGGGGTTCCAAAGTTAATGTCATGCAGATGTACAAGAACATAGTATATATATGTTCTAAAGGCATGGAAAACATGTGGATGATGAAAATATCACTATAGAGAATATCAATTGTTTCAAAAAAAAGAATTTTGAGAATTTCAATTCATAAATTTTTAATTAACAATTAGACATTAATGGTTTTTAACAAGCTATTCCCTATTAAGATTGGATTATTTAAATGAAATAAAAATTAAACAAAACTAATAAAATTAAACATAAGATTCAATTTCATGTCCCAAGTTGAATAATGTTACACAAATGAAATGGTTTTCAAATACATGTTAAAATATAATGGGTAAGTTATATAGAAAAAATATTTATAAGTTTGTAAAGTAAAAAAAATAAAATTGAGTTTATTAATCCTAATGGGACATTTAATTTAGTTTCAATGATTTAAATAGTATATTTTATTGATTTATTCTAAAATTATGTAATTTATTTAAATATGTATTTAAATTCATCATTCATGAATAGGGATATTAATGAGGGGATATATGATTAACAACTAGAGTTATTTATTAATGATGGCGAGGTTTATATAGTATAAATGTTATATAAATAAAATTTAGTCAAAATTGTGTTTCATATGTGTGTGATTCATAATTTGATAGTATCTTCTCAATTGTTAAGTTCAAAATTAAATGGTTGAGAAAATTCTCTATGTCAATGAAAACAACCCTAATTTACTAATTATGATTTCCTTAATTGATGAAATAATTTTTCGTTGACAAAATTAAATATTTTTAAGAAATTGATTATTAAATAAAAAACACTTCAAAATGTATTTGATTGGTGAGATTGTATTTTTTTAGTTTTAAAGTGGTGAGTATAAAACATTATATCTTTATTTTATTAGAAATGTATTTTATTTGGTTTTTTAAATGGTATTGAATGAAAAACACAAGAGAATAATATACTCATATCACTAATGTGATTAATTTTTCTAAAGTTGAATAAATAAGAAGTGTATACTAAAATAACTTTTTACCGATGTTTGGTAGTTTAATTTAGTTAAACGTTTCAATATATGATATTATATTTATTTTTACACTTTTTTCTATTCCATTGGAATCCAAAGGATTCGTATCCTATGGAAGTGAAACAAAAAATATTATATGTTAGAGAAACTCTTGATTATGGATTAGGGTATTACAAAAAACAAATATATATCTTTTGGTATTTAAAATACAAAGTAGGAATAATATGTTGTAAATAAAAATTTTACTTCTAGTAGAGAATTATTTATTATGGGAAGATATATTTCTTGGATCTTTGACAATAAAAATTATATCACACATAGTACAATAGAATATCAATATTTTCTAACCCCTCAAACCAAAACCTTATTGATTTTCATGGATAATGGATCAATTGAAATACATTACATTAAAAATAACATATCCATTGGTGATTGGTTGAGACAACCAATGTGAAATAATCTTTTCAAATAATTTAGTGCAATTTTGATAATTAAAATATATTAGCATAAAATATTATTTCATAAATGAGAATTTGAAACATCATGGGATCAATATAGTTTTTCAAAAAAGGATAATTTTTTTGATATATTGATATAGATCTTGATGAATGATAAATTCTATGAAATGAGAATGTTATTGGAAGGTCAACCTATCCCAAAAATTTTATACATATACTCTATATAATTTCTATATTTTTTTCATTTTAATTTGTTAAAAAAGTGGAGAATATATTAAGTCTTTTCTATATAAATTGGAGTACTCTTTTTACTACATTATTTCATAATATTTTCTAGATTTATATATAATTTCTTGCATTTGATATGAATTTTATGAATTTTATTAAGATATTTGATCCTTAAATTTTATATATGATTTTGACTGAGGATTATGTTGGGATATATATTGTTACATCACGATTATTGAATCATTATAAGTATTTTGAGTTTTTTTATGATTTTTAATGGTACTAAGAAAAATTAATATATATATATATATATATATATTTCTATAGTGAAATGGTTTATATATGAGGATAAGAATATGAAGCACATGAAATCCATAAATTAGAGGAATTTTTGGAATATCGTATTATATAATTTGTAGTTATTTTCATGCTTATATATATTTATTTGAATATATTTCATATTATATAGATATAAATTTTCTAGAACTATTTTCTTGTTATATCCCATACTATGTTTCAATGAATAAAATAGGAACTTATGGAGTGAGTTCACAATTTTCAATCATAAAAGATATAGAAACCACCTAAAAGAGTTTGTGAACCTTATAAAATTGTATTATGCTTGTGTGTGTTTCTAACTCTCCATATCTGTTATAATCATTGATTAATTGTTTTCATAGAGTTAATATATATTAAAAATAATAGGAGTGTCATGTTTTCTAACATATAAGATTTTTTTATCACACTAAGCTCCCCTCCCCGCCCACACTCTCGATTTCTCTCACTCTCTACCATACCACATCTATTCAAACAATGTGGTAAATGATTCATATACCATTTTATTAAATTAACTGTGATTTGGGGGTAATTTATGTGTATGATAATGAGTATAATTATAGGTAGACATTTAGGGACGGCAATATGGAAAATGGTTTCTGTGAAAGACTAGTGGGATCAAGGATAACCCATTAATGTAAATTATAGAACCATGTGGTTACTGATGTGAATAATGGGTTCAATGATGAATATAAAAACTATGTATTTATTAGATAGGATCATGAATTTAGTAAAATGTGATGTATACCAATATTATCATCAACTGTACAGAACTTTAGAAGTCTCTTCCATCGAAGACTATTAGGGTAGATGGTTATCCTAGATCATTGGGTTTATCCAATAGTGGGTCACTGGAGTTGGGTTTTATTATACATTATATAGTGATGGTATAATATATATATATATATATATATATATATATATTGTATGAAGAAGATATGGTTTAGTTTTTTAGTGGTTTGGAAAGAACATAATGACCTAAATTGATTTTTTACATTCCATGTGAGTATTTCATAATATCACACACATAAAAATTATAAGTTATGATACACCAATGGTTTACTAATGATATTATGTATGTTATTTTATATATTCCATGTACAAAAAATTCCAAGGTATTTAATTATTTTATGGTTTTTATATATAGGTAAGGGAAAGTGTCCAACTACAAGTGATAGATGTTTCTTTTGGTGCAGTTTGGTTTTGGGGCTTGGCTATCCATGGGGTAGTATGTCAAATTACATATAAAGAGACGTGATGGGTTTCTTAATATAATATAAGGAATTATAAAATGGTATAAGTGTATTTTTTTATTTTTATTTACAATTTTGGGTTATAAGTATACTAGATATCAGACTAGTTGTGATAGAGATTGATGTTGTTATTATATCTGTCCAAAATCACTATAGTGGAAGTCCCAACATCCATAGTGATATGTATATTTTTATGATTTCCTCAACCAAGAGGGGATTGTATGTGCTATTTAATGAATTATATTTGTAACATAAGATCATATGATTTGTTTGAGGTTATCTGATATTAAAAAAAAAAGGTAGTAATGGAACTGGTTTTACATAAAAAATTATTAAATTATCCAATGTTTTCCAAAATAAATAATTAGTGGTGGTATAATTCTCAAGATTCTTAAAACCTATTAACTGAGTATGAATATTCCATATAGGGGTTGAGAAATTACATTATATCGTTATAATGATATTTATATATGATATATTATCAAGGGTTGATTTGTACGAAAGTGACTAAGGATGTGTATTATATGAATTATATTTTTTCGATATAGTAATTTAGAAATTAAATGATTATGTGTTAGTACTGCTCATAAATTATTATTTGATATTTGTAAAACATGGCACATCATCATCACATTAAAAATACCATGGAGGGTGAGGTGGGGAATATACAATAGAATGTATCATGGGAACCTCCAATAAATGATTAACTTGTGAAATATTTTTTTAGGTGATCTATATGGTAGAGTGGAGTTTCACATGATAGATTCTAGGGTGCTTAATATCACTTGTCGGTTTTACATGTATTATTTTCCTATTTATATGGGTGATAGTAGGAAAATTGGAATATAGGAAGGTTGGAAATGATCCGTAAATTGTTTTAGGAAAAAAAAAATCTAATGATATTATGGATATAATATTTTTGTTCATGTATGAGGTACTAACTCTATAGTGGTGGGATGTCTTGGTATAGATCAAGAAATATAAGAATAGGCCTTTGAAGGATCCCAATATTTTGTTCTATGAGTATTTTACCTATAGATATAAAAAATACATATGTCCCATGATTTTATGAATATCCATGAGGATAATATATTATGAATAGATTATATATAATGATTCATACACCTTTTATTTTATGTATTATATATGGTTAGAGGCTAATAAATATACAGTAATGTAAAATGTGTCTAGTGAAGTATTGGTTATTCTCCCCATGTCATAAGCTATTTCATGGAGAATGATGTAGTTTCTCTATTTCTTATGTAAAAAAATTAATATGGGATATATTTTAGTTATACATATTTAATTATTATTGTTTAGTAGTTCCATGAAACATGTGTTCCAGTGAATCTGCATTGAATGGTGTCTTCTCCCGCTTGGAACGCGCTGCACGCACCTCCGAATTTTCAAACCTTTTTGACCGTTGCTTCGAAGAAAACCCCGGTTAGGTAGGCGGCGAACCCTCCTCCACTGGTCTCAGGCCCTTCTGTAGAGCCTCGGATGCCTTTCTCCTTCAAGGATGCTATCTGGAGCCTTTCTCCGGCGCCTCGGGCGCCCTGTTTCGCAGACATAATCTTGGATCTATCGGCGGAGGTTTTCGGTTTTTCGAATGCTACGGATGGGTCGTACCTTAAAATTCCACTTAGTGATTTCTCTGATGCCGCTGATTTTCTCAAATGGATGCTGGTAGCTCGGTTCAGCGGGGACAAACCCTCGCTACCTGCCTTTCAATGTTTCGTGGATTTGTGGGGTTTGGATGCCCCCACTCGGGTCTTGTCTCTCAACCGAAGATCAATCTGTGTGGTACTTGGGTCGGAGGAGGATTTCATCGTGGCTTGGTGCAAGGATCCAAGGTCTATGGGAAGGTGGTGGTTTTTTCTTGCTCGTTGGTCTATGGATGTTCATCCTGGTAAAGATTCATCGCGACCAGCGGTTTGGGTTCATCTCCCAGGGGTTCCCCTCCCTTTTCTAAAAGGGTACTTCTTGCGGGCCATTGGAAACTCCTTGGGGAGGTTTCTCTGTGCAGATGATCGTACAGTTATCCTGGTGGAATCCTCACTATAGAGGATCTGTGTTGATATGGATATCTCGTTTCCTCTTCCTGAAAAAATATCACTGAGAGTGCAGGGTGGCTTCATCTGGTCCCAATCGCTTCTATATCCCTCGACCCCTAGGTTTTTCTCCTACTGTAACCTTTGAGGCCATTCCTTTCCTGTTTGTAGTAAGAAGTGCGCTTATCAGATGGGTTGGTCCCCCTTACCTCCGAGACACCCCCTCCTCATTGCAACCAGTTTTTCCTGCCTTTTACCCTCCTCTGCCTTCCTCCTGCGAGCCCTTGGTGCCTTCCTTGCTATCTTCTGTCATCGGTGGAGTGCATGCCCCAAAGCATGGCCTTCCTGGCCCCTAACCTTGTTTTGAACCCACCCCCTCCTTCCTGTCCTTGGTCCCCACCTTGGCGCCCTCTTGAGAAACCCGTCTGATAAATTGAAAAGGAAAGGAGGTCCTTTTGTCTGCTTGTCTGGTTTCCCCTGGCTTCCGGGCCCTTTTTCTCAGATGGAGTTTTTTCTAAGAGACCTGGTCCTGGCTTTTACTGGCAAGGACCCCCCTCCGTGGATCTGATGGTTTCTCCAGCCTAGTCTGGATGCCTAGAGTTGACCTTGCCAGTTTGTGCCTCTCCTCAGATAACAGTGTTGCCCCCTGACGTGGTGACCTCTCCAGCTCAGGTGGTCTCCCCCAGAGTCCCTGGTCCCCTGGACCCCTGGACCCCTCCTCCGGCCAATGTCTCTCCTCAACACATTGAGAATCATACCAGGTCTCATTCTAAACAAAATGGCCCCCTACCCACTTCTCATAACTCTGTATCCTTGATGCTTGGGGTCAATGCTAGGCTTCCCTAATTCCAATGATATCTGTAATCATCTAGAACGCTTGTGGCCTGGGGACAGGGAAAAAACTGATTTCATGGCCATTGAAGCTCAATCCCACAAAGCCTCAGTTGTGGTTGATCTAGAACTGAAACAGTCAGCCTCCAAAATTGGAGAATTTGCGAGGGGGATCAAACTTATATCCTGCATGCATGCAGCCCCTTCCAACCAACACATTTGGATCTTTTGGAACTCATCTACCTCTGTTAACTTGATACAAGCCATGGAACATAGTATATCCGCTGAAATCATCACTGTAAACTCTCATTTTGTGGCCACTTTTGTATATGGAAGTTGTGATGCTACGAAGCGAGAATCATTATGGAGGGATCTTAATGATTTCTACCTGAGGAACTCTCCTTGGTTTTTTTGGAGGGAATTTTAATATCATAGCTGATCCGAAAAAAAAAAGAAAGGGTGTGGTGATTTCCCCCGCAAATCCAGTGAGGATTTTTTTCATTTCATGGCCTACGAGGGTCTTACGGACATGAGTTTCATTGGCGACAAGTTCACATGATGCAATAATCAAAGAAGAGGCTGACATACTTGGTATCAGCTTGATCATTGTCTTTCGAATTTCCAGGTGGTTTTGGCGTTCCCCAATGCCAAAGTCTTGTTCGTAGACTATCTAATCACTCCCCAATTCTGGTCTCACTCTCCCCACGTAAGGATTAGACCCAAAGCTGTGTTTTTTCTCACACTGGGCCCAGCCTTCCGGGCTTCCAATAGGTTATCAGGGACTCATGGATCCAGTCTATTCTAGGGGTTTTCTGGTTGTCCTTTCACAATAAACTTAGAAGACTGAGAGGTGATCTTCAGGCCTGGTGGAGTAGGATCCCCCCCCCCAACACAATGTCTTGCATGCCCTTTCAGAGTAGATCGAATCTATGGAAATCCTCCTGAAGTCAGATTGTTGGGACAACTTGTTTGAGGAACTTTTTTGCAAGAAGGCCAATCTAGATGAAATGGTATTAATGGAGGAACATTTGGCATGAAAACAAGAACGGATAAAGTGGATGCATGAGGGACACCACAACTCTGCTTATTTCCACGCATGCATCAAGGAAAAACATAGGTTGATTAGGGAGAACATACGGCTTGAAGATAGAAGCTTCACCGACGATAGGGAACTTGTTGCGATCATGGTTGAGTCGTATTTCAAGAACCTACTGGGGGGACTAATCCCCACATGATGGGTGGATATCCAAGAGGACATGAGGATTTGTTTTTGGAGGTAATCTCGATCATTGTTTCCTACAAGGACAATGACCTTCTGGTTTCTACCCCAAATGAAAAGGAGATTCTAAAGGCAATGTTGAGCATCAATCTGAAGAGTTCCCCTGGGCCGGATGGTTTTTCAGGGCCTTTCTATAGGGCGGCCTAGGATTTGGTGAAGGGGGACTTTGTTGCGGCAGTTCAAGATTTTTTCAAGGGCGGGTGCCAGCCTCACGTCACCTGTGCTACCACCATGGTGTTGATTCCCAAGATCCCTAATCCCTCATCCCTCCACCACTATAGGCATGTATGTATATGCAATGTCCCTTACAAGGTCCTGGCAACGATCATCAACAGGAGACTCGCAACCCACCTCTCCACCCTGATCTCGGATGAGCAGTATGGCTTCATCAAGGGACGATCCATTCAGGGGGCGATTGATCTGGCACAAGATCTTATTGGAGATCTCAACATAAAGGCCTATGGATCAAATTTTGCTGTTAAATTGGACATGAACAATCCCTATGACCACATGGAGTGTAGATTTATCATCAAAGTCCTTGCTAGATTTGGTTTCTCTTCTTGGTTTATTGATATGATTTTCAGGTTCATCATCTTTCCATGGATGGTTGTTCATATCATGGGAAAGCATCATGGCTTCTTTAAGACGGTTTGTGGTCTGAGACAGGGGGACCCCCTCTCATTGAGAATCTTCTTCACGGCCCAGGACGCCCTTAGCCAGCATATCAACAGGGGCATTGGCAACAGTTCCATCTCTCCTTACCTGTGTAGGCAGAGGCAGAGCTGCATTTCTCACATTATGTATGCAGATGATACACTCATATTTCTCAATGAAAATATGCTGTCCATTCGGGGCCTATACAAGATCATGGAGGAATACACCCTCTATAGTGGCCAATCCATCAACCGGAGTAAGAGTGCATTTTTCATCACAAACCGATGCTCGGATTCTCAAAGCGCCTCCTTGAGAAACCATTTTAACATGAATCTTGGATCTTTCCCAACAACCTTCCTTGGTGCTCCTGTTTCCCCTGGACGACCGCGAGTATGCTACATTGATCATATTATGGCTCGCATTACTGTTCGGGTCATGAACTGGAAGAGAAAGTTCCTATCATTTAGAGGTAGGATCACTCTGGTGAATAGAGTCCTAACCTCTATCACGGTCCATGCACTTTCCTCCATTAAAGACCCGAAGGGTGTTCTTGCTCGTATTGATAGGATCTGGTTCTCTTTTATCTTGGATGCTCATTGGGATGGGAAGCTCCACTGGGCATCTTGGGAGAGACTCTCCAAGCCTCTGGAGGAGGGATACATCAACGTAAGGATCCTCTCGGGCAATCTTAATTCCATGCATGCTAAGCTCGCCTAGGATACCATCTAGGCTCGATCTCCATGGGGTAGGTTTATGGAAATATGGTATAAACATAGTGAGGGGATTTGGACAGGTCAATCTTCATCTATTTAGAATGTGGGGGCCTCACTGATCATGTCCCTGCAACCGTACTCATGATGGATTTTCGGGAGAGGATGGATCTCTTTTTGGCATCACAACTGGTCTGGTGAGATTCTTGGTTTCCCGGGATGCCCTGTTAACGACATTACCTTTTTACAAGCTAGTTTTTATCCCACATTTGTTTCAATGGTTCTTAACACCAACCAGTGGGAATTTTTTGATCTTATCAACATGAATGATGATTAGGATAGGTGTATCTTCACAGCTTCAAGTTCTGGTGGTTTTTCATTGAAGGATTTCCGCAGGATCTCTACAACCCCAGACCAAACAGATTCCTGGGGGGGGACTCTCTGGCTCAATGAAATCCTGGCTAAATATAATTTTCTAGTTTGGCTGATTAGGAACCATGCTATTTCAACAGACAATAATGTCAAATGGATGGGATTTCAGATGGCGTCAAGATGCTCCTGTTGTAGAACTCATCAGAAGGAAACTGCGGCGCACCGGTTCTTTATGGGAGATTGGGCCAATGTCATGTGGTCGGCCCTCGGGGGTTTCACTGGCTTGGCATCCATGGACCAGAGGGAGTCTCCCTTCCTTGAGATTTGGTTTCATGGTGCAGGTGGACAAGGGGTGGAGTGGAAGGCTCGTTCATTGGTCCTAGAGGTGGTATGTTGGTTCATTTGGATGGCTCAGAACAAAGCGATTTTTGAAGGGGCCACATGTTCCCAGCGAGGAATGGTTACAAGGGTTAAGTACTTGCTGCTGGATCTGGTTTGTCTTGTAAAAGGAATGTGGGATGACCCCACCATGAGGACTTTTTCAAACTATATTCAATCAGCAACCTCTATCAGTGAGGCCAAGCAAGGGATATGGGTTAGATCACACCCGCATCCTTTAGGCCCTAAACTAAACACCGATGGAACATGTACTATGGGCACCATGTCTGGGGTGGTGTTATGCAAGATAAGAATGGGGAAGTTATGGATTCTTTTGATGGCCGATATAAAATGGGTCATTATCTACAAGCTGAAGCCCTGGTGATTCTCTCTAGTCTCCAACTTTCTAGGCAGATGAACCTCACCTTTATTGTAGTGGAAACTGACTCCCTCATTCTCTTCAACTATCTGTTAGATAAGTTCCCCATCCCATGGTCCATATCCTACATCATTAGGGAAAGTCTCAGTCTCTTGGATGAAAACACTGACATTCTCCATACGTGGTGAGAGGGGAACAAGGTCTCTGACTTTCTTGCCTCTTTTTCAATTCATGGGGTGAACACCCTTCGCTCTCCAGATATTGTGTTACTGTTTCCAGAGGGGGAGAACCTGGTCAATGGGGATGCTCTAGGGCTCCACCATTTCAGACCTCCAGAGTCCTCATTTGTCTTGTTTGTTGTATTTGGTTATTTTTTTATTGTGTTTTATGGTGTCCTTAAATAATATATGATGATTATGGATGGATGTGTTCTAGTTTTAAGACTAACTATTTACAGGCAGTTTGCATTGGATTTATTTATGGAACCGAAAACTCCCAACAGTTCTTTATCCAAAGGGGGCCAGCTTTCCAAAGGTAGGCATTCATTTAGTTTTAACTTTACGATACTTGATAATGGCATTGGTTGAGAGGATGGGAGGTCAGACCCGTCAAACCCTTTTTGGGGGTAATTATTGTCTTCTCTGGGACTCTCTTTTTAAATTTAAGATATGTTCATGAATACTTATTAATTCACCAAATATATCATAAGTATCCCTTGGAATTTACATTAAATTATGAACACGTGTAAAATTTAGAATCATCAATATGAATTCAAGGTACTTCATCAATGGAAACATCTATATGTATTAGAGGTTTTCCATCAATGGTATCCACTAATATACTGATTAGAAATTATTTTAATCATCATTGTGATGATACTAGTTTTTAAGACACTTAGAGGGGAACTCTGGAAATTATTTTCCTCCAGGGAGACGAAGGTTTGTTTTGATCTTGGGATCTTTCCTGTAAAATAGGCTTCCTACATATCCTTGTGAAAGGAATCGGAACGCTTGTAGTTTAGTGTCACTTATTAGAAAACATTATACCTTTTAAGGTCATGTGATAAGGACCTCTAAGAAAAAGGTGATTAGTTAAAACATATTGGGGGGCTTACGCTCAAGAAGCCTGATGATCTTGGAAAGGATATGAGTTACTAAGTAAGATCAGACCCTATTGGGAATATTTCCCAAGGACAACAATGTTGATTTGAATAGTTGGGTTTGAACTTCATAAAGGATTCCAACATATCCCATATTAATTAAAATCAAATCCCATGTAGTTCGATATATCTCATAGGAGAGCATGGTCCTATGAGAAAGATTATTTGGGGCTTACTTGCTAAAAAGGATTCCTGGATGATTTGAATATATAATTTGGGGCTTATTTCCTAAAGAGGATGCACAGTGAGCTCAAACATTGAGACATCTTCCTAGGTATCCAAATTTTAATAGGAATCAGAGTTCTTGTAGTTCCTTTGGGTGAGTGTTTGTGAAACTTTTGTAACCATCACATATCTCTAAGACCACGTGAGTGATTCTCTATATGAGAAACAAGTGGATGTTAAAGATTCAACAATAACACTTCACACTTTTCCTCCCCCACTGATGGATGAGGGCACATCGACCGTGGTAGATGGCAAGGAGACGAGCCATCGCTATGTTCTATTTACATTGAACAGGTGTATAATTTATGGGGGAAGGGATGAAGGTGAAGTGATTACACCAGGATGGATTCTCTTTTTGGGTTTTGTTGGGGCTTACTCCTATATAGGATGCCCATTTGAGATTTGTTGGGGCTCACACAAGGATGGTTGATCTTTAAGGGTTGGTTGGGGCTTACACCTATAGAGGATTCCCATTTGATATTGGTTGGGGATTACTCTTCCACGTAGGTCCTCTTTGTAGGGGTGTAAAAATTCATTTTCCATGTAGGTCCTCTATGTAGATCCTCCACTTAGGTCCTATGCGTAGGTCTTCCACGTAGATCACTTTGTAAAATTTATCTGTCTTCCGAGTGGAATAACTTTTGATCTTTATGTCCCATTGGGTTCCGCAACCAGTAAAATCAAATGTATTAAAGGGATTTACACTTATTCATATTGTAAATACACCATTTCTTCTTGGAATGGATACTGAAATTAATATGTAGACACATTTTCATCATCAATCCTGATGATCGACTACATACTCCTAGAAGGGGGAATCATTCCACTTATTAATAGGTTATGGGGTAGTATTTTGTCACATAGAAAACCAACATGCATCTCTTTTCTTCATGGTTAAAACATATTTACTCATACTTTTCATTTTTTTCTATGTGAGAATCATTTCATCACTCTACAGAAAAGTGTATTGAACACATTTCACGGTGTCTACAATTATATTTTTTAATTTTAGTGATTTTAATTCAACATGTGATTGTGTTTTTAGAAACATTCCATTATTAAAGAGTTCAAAAAACACTTATATAATTGAGGTGAATGTTATAATGGTTAATGATACATGAATATGTTTAATTTCATCTAAAAATTATCAATATTTGATGTTTCTCCTTTAATTTAAAAATGTTATATATGTCCTTATACTTATACTAGAAGTATGTGATAATTTTAGGGGACATAATAAGAGGGTGTTTGGGTGTGTTATTGATCATGTAATCAATTAAAATTTTAACAATATAAGATTTTACCACTCATATAACAGGTATATAATCTTGGATCCATATCTGAGGAAGGGTTTGGATATACATAGATAAGAGAAAAGTGATTTATATATCATTTTGGGTGATTGGAATGTAATGTGATCATTCACTTGGGTAAAATCCATGTGATGCGATCAGTTATCTATCATCCTATACTTAAAGAATTGTGAATGTATGAGTTGGATAAGTTATATTGAAATTATTCATGCCTCATATTCATTAAATATCTTTTACAAATGTATTATATTAATATACATAATTTCATTTTATATTGATTATAAATATAGTCATAGAGGTACATTGTTTTGATAAAAATTAGGAAAGATCCCAATGTAGTATGATTAGCATTAATTCTTTACAATAGTCCCTTATTTCCATAAAATCATGGTTTGTGTAACTCATAATTAATATCAATTATAATTATTATCGTAGGGTCACATCATGTGTTGGTGTAATTGAAGAATGAGTTTTGTTAATAATCAATCATAAAAATGTATTAAATCTTTCTCAAAATAATTTACAAGTATTTACAAAAACAATTATATATATTTTCATAAATTTTCTTATATTTGGGATAATGTTGTGATAATGAATGATATATTTTCATAATTGGATTACGAATATGTTTAATCCCTTTTTATATCTATTTTATTTTCTGCTAATAAATTAAAATTATTTAGAGTCATTGTTTTGAAGAAGAATGAGTGTGAAGATATAAGAGCTTGGGAGCTGGATAATATAATACCAAGAATATTATTTAAGAAGATGATTCCATGTATTATTTAATCTTATATTATGTGAATGAAACTGTAAGAAACATCATGGAATATCAGTGTTTGAAATTTCATTCAATATTTTATACAAAATAATAAATATTATCCTAAAATAATGAGGATTAAAATTTATAGAAAAATTTTAGTTGAATATTTGGAGTTTCATCTGGGATTTATAATGATAAATATTGTACCACTATTATTAATTTATCATTGTAGATTTATCCATGGATTATCATAGAACATTTAATACTGATATACATTATAAATATAAATTAGGTGAATGTTTTGGAAGGATTGAAAGAAAATTGGAAATACAGGGCAGAAAATTTTATTTATATTTTAAAATAAGAATTTTTAATATACTATATGTTTTTGAAACTACATATATGTTCTTTGGAATAATCCTCATAATATATAAATATATATGTATTATTTGCAAGTTCCTTGAGTTCAATTGAATAATCTATAATTGTTTCACCGATCAACAAGAAAATGAAATGTCATGACACACAGTCTAAAATATTTTGGAAGTGGATTTAAATTGCTTGAAAAGGACTGGAGATGCTTTGAGGAGGCCCTAATTTCAAGAGAAGTAAGTCTAAAATTTCCAGACTAAGAAAAAAAATTCTTCACACTATCTATCTTAATGGTTAGTTGTTCATACATGTGGTTGATACTTTGATGGTCACTTGTCCACAATAGAGTCAATCATCATGGTCTTTTTTCTTCACTGTGGTCAATCTTCATAGTCTATAGTTTTTAAATTCACTTGATCTATTAATTTGAGTTCCGGACAG
This sequence comes from Viscum album, assembly GCA_963277665.1. Classification (NCBI taxonomy): domain Eukaryota; kingdom Viridiplantae; phylum Streptophyta; class Magnoliopsida; order Santalales; family Viscaceae; genus Viscum; species Viscum album. The sequence goes on from OY728119.1 coordinate 654,109,180, forward strand.
GTCACACCAACTTATATAGATGTAAATTAAAAATATTAATTCCTATGTAAATGAAATAAAATGTTTTTATGAGTTGTGTAATGGTAATACTAACATTACACAAAAAGTTTTAAATGTTATGAGGATAATTTTGAGGTTAGATAAATTTATTAATTATTATTAGTTAATTCAATAAGGTAAACTCACACTTCATAATTGTCTTTTATGAGTTGAACTACCTATCTTATGTTCATCCGAAAATATGTTAATGTGTGTCCCAACTTATTTCATTCCTATAAAGGTAATGATGGAATTTTTATGATTTTATAAGGGTAAAATTGAGAAAACATAACAGTAATTAAAGGCCTTCACAAAGGTAATGAGATAGATAAAGGTAAATAGTTGACATTTGTCACCTATGTAATGGATTGAATAGATTTAAAAAACATCATTATTCTACATAATTATAGATATTTTTTTAATTGGTTCCATGGGTGATGATATTAAATTAAAACAAAAAACATGATTTATTCCCCATTTCCTAGGATTGTTTTTGAATATATTAAGAAAGATATATGAACAATCATACAATTTAAGGATATGATTTTTTATTTCATTTGGGAATCGAATGAATCTCCACACATACGTGAACTTTTTAGGTATGAATTTTAATGAACACGTGAAATTATAAACCCTATGATATTTATATATATCATGAAATAAATGAAGTGGTTTTAGTATTTGGGGTTTTTAAATGGGAATACATGGAAATTCAATTATGACGATCTTGGGTATTTCAAATTACAAAAATTATTTTAAATTAAAAATAATGTGTTTACATGATAGAGTAAATACTGGAATGAAAATAGAGAATGTGAATTTGTAAAAAACTATGATATTATGTGTATATACAAACACAAATATTCTAGGCGAAGTCTTTAGATTTTTATCCACATAGTAATTCAAGAGGTGAAGAATTTTTTCATGAAGTATAGTGGATAATATATCCAAATTCATAAAATTTTAGTATAGAAGAAGAAAAAGAGGAGATAATTATATTTTTTATGTTATGAACTAAATTAGAATAAGGATAAGATAAAGTAAAATATATATTCACTGAAAAAAAGTACAATTGAAATGTGAAGAAGATTCATATGGACTCTAGTTCACATACGAATAGAAGAATATAGAAGTAAGTTGTGCCCACATTTCATGCATCAATAGGATGAGAAATGATATGTTATATAGTTTTTTTAAAACAAGAAGAAGGTGACTAAATTTTATGTAAGGGAAGATGAATATGTGTAGTATAGTTTTTGTATAGAATTAAGGGTCTCGAAAAAAGTACAAGAGAACTAGAAAATAAGGAATAAGGTTCATTCATGTTGTTGTTAATGTAACTTAAAAACAATACGAATTCAAGAAGTTCATTAAAGATAATGGATAATCCATATTGGTAAAATAATATCGTTTTGAGACCATATATATTGGGAAAATTGAAGGTCTTAATATAAATACATAGGTTTATCCTCATCATCTATTGGGTTACTAATGTTTATGAGTTTCAGGGATATACCTTTCTCTCTAAAATTCATATGATTTTTCTCTAGTGGGGTATTTTGATCATTGACTGTTTCCCATTATCACAAAGTATTTCTATTTTTTATTTAATGATTAACCTTATAAATCACATACTGAATTAGTGATTTTTATTATAAATTAATGAAATGTAAAAAAACATGAGAGAATCAAGATCCTAACTAGTTAAAGGAGAAATGGGATAAAAAATATATATTGACCCAGAAGATACTGAAATTGATTCAATCCCCCCAACATTTCTCATATCCTAAAGGGGTCTTAAAATTTTTATCAGATGAAGGTTATATATCGGATTAGATTCTCTATTTTGATGTTTTTCCTCTTTAAAGATTTTGGTTTCTCATTATGATTTTATAATGATATATAGTATTGGGGAAGATATTTGTATTTCATAAAAGAATTTCAAATTTTGTGCCCATGATGGATTGAGGAAGGTTTATACCATTCATGAAAAAAATTGAATCCTTACAACCCAAAATATTTCCAAAGTGTCCTACATTGCGAAGCACCCTTGCCAAGACCCTCATCACGAAAATGGTGCAAAGCCAGTTAACAAAAAGAATGTGATTTGGATGCCCTCCATGAATGCCAAAAAGTCAGTTTATGATAGACTCCTAAAGTTTGGTGACCATCACGAACACCACTAAACCACATGACTAAACACTCTCTGAGTTAGATGTATCAGCCTCCATTCACAAAGATTCATTTCCTTTTCAGTGCACATATAAGCATCTTGATTCTTGGTTCCTATAAATTTGCATCTCACCCCCACCTTGGGGCATCTCTACCCCGACCTTTCACCATCGGAGATCCCATTTCACTAAGAACCCTATGCTCCGCAAAACAGATATAAAATGAATTTCCCATGGTATTTCAGCACCACGAAACAACATTCTCATTGTTCCTATTTTACCTCCAATTAATGCAGTGATTCCCTTCATGAAGTGCCACCAACATAATGATGGTAGGATTACCTCTTGGGAAACCATGACTTCACAGAACATTCATCCCATACAAAGATCCCCCAAAATACATGTGGATCCCATGGCTTGGCCCAGTCACCATTCTTTGTGAATATCCTCCCTTCGCAGAAACCCTTTTAGCCCTGCTTCATGAAGCACCTCCCTTCATGAAGCTCTTTTACAACATGGAGCACCGGAGCTTCACGATGCTTCTCTCAGTAGGGCCTCCTGCTTCACGAACCCCTTTCCTTTGTGCCCCCCCAGGATTGTACGTAGTGATTTCTGGAACCCCCATCCGATGTTCATTATCATGTTATACTTCCTATTACTTTTTGGAATATGTACGCTATAGATCATTCTTTTTGGAATATCCACACTAATGTGGACCCCATGATTGACCATTCCTCGACAACACTTATGTCGGGCCTTGCAAATGCATTATCTTCCCCAAGTGTGTGTAGGTAATAGTCATGTATAGCTAGGGGGTAAGTAGTAAATCCTCCTCATCCAAGCTATAGGATGTCAAACTGCCAAGCCCCATCATCCTCATCACATTATGTTAAAATGTAGTCTCACTCCATGCAATGCACATGGGGTGTTCCATCTGGGGAATTCTCCATGCCTTCACGTATTCATGGGAGTGATATCTTCTTCACCTTATTGTCATGGAATATCATCCTCCTCTCATGGGACAATGTCATTTATGGGAATATCTCTCAATGTAAGTCCATATCTCCATATACCTAGGTCGCTTACCATGTGTAATCCCCTGCACCATCTCTCATCATTGCACCTTTCACAACATGACCATGTGGTCTACTACCTCCTATTTTGTCTCCAATTGAGCATAACTAATGTGGGATTAGAGTAACTATGGCCATTAAATCTTCTTTTGGGAAGCTAACCATGTGTATCACCAATCTTGTTTCACAGTTATTGTCCATGTTTATGCCTAGATTCTATTCCACTATCCACCAAACTATGTGGAATTTTATCCCTTCCTTCTAAAAATGGTACTCAGGAAGTACCTATGAGGTTCAAGCCCATCAATCCCCCACAATCCATCTGTTCTGGCTATTTCACATCAGTTCACTCATCCTGCATGACGTTAAATTGCATGATCCAAACTATGTAGGTTTTGATACTATTTGGGTATATAAAAAGCCTTCTTGAGGTTCAAACCAAAACAATAGAAAACTCTGTTTATCCCTCCTAGGGAAGCACCCTGATTTGACATCTACCCTTGTTAGGACACATCTCCCAGATCCATCCCCTAAGGTGTTCTGATACATCTTCCCTGGATGCTAACCATATGTAATCCCCACACACATAACATCCATATAAAAAATAGTGATCCTCCTATAAAGGTTGACTAACGAAGCATAAGCCCCTAGCACATCTCAGGTCACTGTCCACACATATGCCTCAATTCACTACATCAATCTTGAACTATGTGAACTTTGATTCATAGCCATTGGGATACATAAGAATCCTCCATAAAGATTAATCACATCATACATTACCTTACATAATTTTCCCTAGGTTGATATGACATGGTAGGTTTATTTCCTAACCTAGAGTATACATTTCCTTCATCTCAAACCCATGTGTTCATTCTAACGGGCCCCCTCCTTAGGGTACTCACCACCCCAATTCCTAAACTCTACGGGCCTTGATTCCCACCAACTATGATATGTAGGAAGCCTCCGTGAGGTTCAATATCATCACTCTCTACACTCCATTCATTTCATAATCATTTAATTCACATCCATACTGATTCTTAGAAGGGCTTCCACATCCTCATGACATCATACCATCCACCTAATCGCTACTTCTAGAAGCACCCGGACATCTATCCATGGATAATCTCCACAAAATTCGTATTACTATAACAAAGAGTGATCTATTTTTATGGAATTTTATCTATGTGTAATCCCCATGTCACCACTTTGAACTATGCGTGTTTTTATCCCTATCTTGAACACATAGTAAATTGGAAGACACCTTGAGGTTCCATCATAGCCAATAGTAAACCTTGGTGTCCCCATATCTTGGCTTCAATTTTTATGATCCGTAATTTTTGGAATTTATATCATCCTTCACAATGTAAAACCATTTCTTTTTTATACACACCTTCAAGGTTCTGCTATTATATGGTGTTTTAATCCATTGTTTGGGTAAACCTTCTCAGGTACTCCCTCTTAAGGATCTAATTATCTGATCTATCTACATGGGATATTTTGATCAATCTGATTCATCTTTTCAAGAAGATAAAATCATGGAATACCCCATTCCAAAAATGGGTATTTGAGTAAAATATCAGAATACATCTATGTGGCATAAGATTCACTTTTATTTCCAAAAGATTCCATAGGATCCACACCCTTGAGAAGCCCTCTTGGGATGAATAATATAAGTTCTCTATTGCTCTAGCAAACAGACATGCCACTTATTCCCAACATGACAACATCCCTAACTGAAGGTTGCTTCTCTGGCTTGACCATGTGATATTTCAAGATAGAATTAGCGTAATTAACAGGAATCCATGAAAATATGGAACCAGGAATGTGTTTCATGAACAACGTCTTAATCTATAAGGGAGACCAGAACTATGTAAATAATTTTGAGGAGGAGTACTTAGAATGAATAACCATCATCTCATAATCCTCTTCTGATCAAGGAGAAAACATCGCTAATGAGGTGATGAATTTTTTCCACTTTGGAAAGTGTTAATACAGGGTAAAACATACTGTCTGCGAGTGTCAACATGAAAACTCAGGTGGCGCATCCTGACAGAAATCATTATAAATAGAAAATGTGAACCTATCATGGACTATTATCCCAAATATGGGATTAGTAGAATTCAAGACATCAAAAAATAAGTTTTTCACAAGATCCATCTTTCCCGGAACATGTCCCGCAAAGAAAATAGTGGGATTGGAGTAAAACTCAACAGAATTTGGAGAAGTTGGTCATTATGAACATTTTTCTTTAGAATTTACAACATGGATAACTCTCTAATGAAAAAATATTGGATGGTGATGGGGAGTTGGGAATTACTTTCCATGCATCTATATTGACATATGAATGTCCCTAATTTGTAGGACACCAGTTATAGTAAACCAACCCCCCACCCGTCGATGTTGTGGAAGAAGGAATTGTAATGCAGAAAACCCACTACGCTCTTCTATGGCCACAAATCCATTTCAGCTACTGGGTTCCTGTGGCCCATCTCACCCTCCGAAATTGTATAGAGGATGGTGATTGAAACTCTATTTTACCAATATGAGAAATATTGGGTCATTCCTACAAGGGACATTTTCCACCATTATCTATTGGCTTATGAGCCTTTATGTCATTGTCTACCGAAGAGCCACCTAGGGGGCCACTACTCCCCAATCCTACATCAAAATGCATTGGGAGACTCCCCCATATAGATCTTATGACACATTCCCCTTTGTTACTGAGGTAAGGGATTTTGGTGTCATCTCGACCACAAAAACCTCACATGATCCAATAAGAAGATCTCACATTAGGCCCCATTAGTTCCACCATACAGTCCCCCAGGCCATGGAATATGTTGTTTTTTTCATTCTCGAACATCCCCATTCTAGCTAGCATGACACAAGCATTGGGACTAGGATTTGGATGATTCACTTCAGGGGGGATCATATTCATCATCAATAGTGTAACAAGACACCACTGGTGTATTATACCGTTTTCCTGCCATTATAGTGCTGGGATTTGTCAACACCTAATATCGATTCAGGCCCCAACCACTTGATAGTCCATTTAGGTAGACTATTTCACTTATCGGAACCACCAAAAGAAACCGAGGGTCAACCCATGATGATGAGATACAATACGGAGGCCCTCCCATACCCTCATTTGCACGGTTTGAGTTCCTCCCCACTCTCACGCTCGGTATGTAGGTCCTCCCCGTGTTTCCAACACCAGTCCAAGAAGAGTCCCTACATAACTAGATGATGTCTTTCCCAAAGGTCATCCTTTTGCCTATAGTTTCTGATATGAATATCCTCCTTGCATTGTGAACCACCAAGGTGAATGTAGAGACCCAAAGCTTGATGTACATGGGCATTAAATTACTTTTGTGGAATACTTAATACATAACAAAAACAGACACACAAGGATCGTAATAGTTTAGTGTTTTTGGAATCTCGGAATATAATCTTCTAATCGTGGTGAAATATCTTCAACATCTCCATTAATGATCTTCCCATTTTGTTTTCTTACCTAAAACCTTTCTTAAAATCCTGGGGAAAAGAAAACATATAAAGGGTGAGCTCAAATGCTCAGTAAGGGTAAGCTTAGAGAACATAAAACAATACCTAGACATTTGAATGTAAAAAACATGAGCATAAAATCTAAACATCAAAATCTTGAGCAATGACATAAAACATGGCAGTACGTAAGGCATAGATCATTAAGAAAAATTAATCATGATAAATTATCATGGGAATAAAACATGTAATTGTGGAAACAATTAGGCACATGATATTATTTCCATAGTAGCCAAGGCATTGCTGACAAACCATCTTAGTGGAAAAAGTCCCTTTCTGAATCAAGTTCACTCCTCATTCCAGTCCTGTATTACTGAACCGGATTAACTTGCCATTACATCCATGTCTATATCATGAGATATAAATCTTTACCCAATGAATTGGAGGTAGATATAGGTCCCACTAATCTCATATTGAAATCATTCGTTCGTGTGACACAATATAAACATAAATCATTCATTATAACCCATGAATAAAATGGGTTTCATAAACATCATTCCATCATAACGTAATCCATACAAAAAATTTGCATTTCATTTCATCATTAGAGAAGTGAAACCATGTAAATCATAGAGACATGATACATGAAACATACACATATAAAATAATGTCATCTTAGATGAAAATGGTTTTGATAAAACACTTGAAATGAATTCTTGAGGAAATTATCCTTTCTTCTTCAAAATCATTTTCTTTTCACAAAATGTCATGCAATTTTAAAAGAAAATAATTTTTTTGAAAATAGAAATGATATATTTTGGAGTATGCTTCATGAAAATAAGTCTTTATAAACCCATAAAAAAATCCTTTCATGTCGAATAAGTTAAAAAAACATTCTTCTCGTACTTTTGCAGAAAAAGTCAAAAAGTACCCCGTAAAAGAAAGATTCCATACATACCATGTAGTATAACTAAAAAATGGGTAAGAAGGACTTTAAAAATACTTGAAAACATTTTTATAAAACTTGTACATGGATGAGAACAATAACCCCAGTAAATACTTACGAATAAACAATCTCAGATAAGAATGATATTGGAAAAGTTATCCCTTAGCTTAGGTCTGATATGCTTCGTATGGATCCGAAACTTCTGTATATTGATTTAAATAATGACATTGACTTATTACATAATCATATTCATTGTTATGATATCATATATGTTTCACTTATGACTTTATATTACCTGTTCTTTTGTAAATTCCATGTTAAAGCAGCGTTTTGGGTAAAATCATTTCATTTATCGTATGTGTTTCGACTTGTCATTATTGATATTATTACTTATATCCTGATTTAAATAATTCCAGAATGTAAAACATGATTTATATATAATATATATTTATCATATAAATATATATTATAGATCGATAAAAGTAATTAAATACACCGTTCATGGAGATGGTAGTCCGTACGTACGCATGAACGCGATTTTCGTTTCCTTATTGAATTGAATGAAATTAAGTAGATGATATATATATATATATATATATATGTATACATAAATCCAGTAGCTTAATTATGTAATATATTTCATTATTATTCATTATATATTCTTTATAATCATTCTTGAATGGTTAATCATGGAAAATGAATCTCATCGCATTCCGGGAGACGGTAGTCCGTACGTACGCACGTGCGATGATATAATTCCCATGATCGTGGAATTGTATTGAAGTGTATGTATAATATTAAATAATCAATATCACTTTACAATAACCATATATAGTTATTTATTTACACCATTATACTCATCCATGTAAGGTGGTGGCGGCAAATAGATTACACCACAGCGTGGAGACGGTATTCTGTATGTACGCACGCGCGCTGATTTCATTTTCCGTAGGATGGATAGATGGTTAAATAGGGTTGTTTCATACTTGTAATAACATATTAGTATATTATTGATACTGATGTTATTACTTCATAATGAAACAACTAAAGAAGAATAAGTGGAAGAAGAAATAAAGTTGAAAGAATTGTTAACGGACATTACCTCTTCTTTGAAGCGCCTCTTTGAGAACTCCTTTTAGGGCACTAAAATTGGTATTTTAAGAAGACCAGGACCTCTAGGATGTTTCTAGGGAAGTGGAGAAGATAATTTGGCAGGGTTTGGCCGATCTTGAAAGCTCAATGTGGTGTGAGGAGGAGAGGGAGGAGGTTCCCTTTTATAAGGGAGGAGAGGGGCACCTTTGGAATTCTTAAAAATATTAATTTATAATAAATATAAACCCACTTACAAACCACCAAAAATGACTCATATTAGAAGCTTAGAAGAGATAGGGTTGTAATTCCTTCATCAAATTAAATTTACACATGTTTTGATCTTATTTTAAACCTTATCATTTTGATTTATCCTTATTTAATATATTTAAGTTTATTTGTGGTAATAAAATTCTAAATTTTAAATGGTTATAAATAATAACTTATGTGTTGTTAATTTTCCATAATTGGATACATTATGACATTTTAGAAAATATAAATTTCAATTTATAATTTTGAAATATTTTTGTGATTTTTAAACAATTTAATAATATGTTATTTTTATAAAATAACAATAGTGTCAATTTTGACACTATTCATTTATTTGAATTTAAATAAAATCTAAAAAGAAGATATATTCGATATAAAATATTTAATAGATTTATAAAAGGTCTTATTTATCTAGAAAAGTAGTGTAGAACATTAAATAGATCATATAATATTTATATTATTATTTTTAAAATCATTTATTTGGTTTATCTCTTAATAAAATAATTACTACAACATTTTTGTATAATTATTTAATATACTTATTTGTTGCATAAAAATTAAAAATAAAATCCTATTATGAAGATAAATCTATTTCCTTTCACAATAATACTTTTAATCTAAATTATCATCTTAAAATCACAATATATAAATTTTTATATTTATTAAATTATGAAGGTGACAACTTTGACATCATTTAAAATAAAACAATATAAGTGTCATAATCCCTTTTATAAGGCTCCAAATGGTCAAATATTCGACCATTAGATGATTATGGTTTACAGTTACATGACCAATAAGTTTTGGTCAGGGTTTTGTGCATTGTATAGTCACTATTAGTTTAATAAAAACTATATTCTTGATTTTTCACTAGATAAACAATTTCTGCATCACTATTATGTCACAATTAATGATAATTATTTAATCCCTAAAGATTATAAATAAATTCATATGATGTAGATAATTTTATTATATTTCTGGATACTATTCATGTTTGATGTTTCATGAAGTTTATCACTAAATTAAAATTATTATACTTATAATATTTAAGAGAGTGACATGTTGTCACTTTCTTTGGTTTTACTAATAATTAAATTATTTTCATGGTTAAAAGTCCATAAAATGAATCTAATACGACCATTAGGTGATATGGGTCTACTTTTATCCATCTAATAGAATTTTGGCATGTGTTGGGGTAATTTTATAATATTATATTTACCCTTAATTACCTGATTTACCTCTAACTATGGTAAATAAAATTTACAGTCGTTACTATTCATAATTCCCAAAAATAAAAAGTTGCATATTAACATAATTTGGAACCACAGATTCCAAATAAGGAATCAATTTTTTTAAATTCAATACACAAAATTTTCAGAAATTAAATTAAAATTAATCCTGTTGTCGAAAGAAAACGGGTTTTTGTTTAAAACATTACAAAATATTGAATTGATTTAACCTACGAATTCAAGGTAAAATCAATGCTAATGACATAAATTATATTAAATGGTAAAAATATATTCTATTTATACTTTAAAACCATTAAATATTATAATTTAACCATATAAATTATTACTTTGAAAAAAGTTGTTTTTAATTAAAATATAACTTGTTTTTACTATTCATTAAAATATGAAAGTTATCAGAAAAATATCCAAACATTATCCAATGTAAAATTTTATATCCTGATTTAAAAGAAGAAGTTTATTTTGTAAAATTGAATTTATAAACATGACAAAAACTAGATTTAATGTCAGTGTTCCATCAAAAGGCGGCAAAACTCCATTTTTTGAAAAATACTTATTTTACCCGAAAAAATTATTTTGTTCGTATACCATATTCTAAAAAATGTGTAAGATGAATACTAATTTTATAAAATTCAAAATTTAGTTAATACTATTCATAACGTCTAGTTCATAATAATATTATAGTAATATATCGTTGTTTAGTAAAACCCGGTATTGCGTACAACACATGCTATCGAGGAAGGTCGTGATTGCGTGTAATGCAAGCCAAGTCAGGGTTGTGTGTAGTGTACGACTCCTTTGTTGTTTCATATAACAAAATCCAACCATATTTCATTAATTATTGAATATAAATATATATACTCAATGTTGCGTAGAATAACTACTATCAAACAAACTTGAAGTTGTGGGTAACACGATCAAAGATTAGTGTTGCATATACTTCAAGCTAATATGGTGTTTCGTATAACGCCAGATAATCATGGGGTATCATACAACACAATACATAAAATAAATTAAAATGAATACTTCTCATAAAATCTCGGGGTGTTACATTCTACCCCCCTCAAAAGGAATTTCGCCCTCGAAATTCATCGGGGTTATAAATGGTTGACTACATTAAATTTTCTTTAATAGAAACCCACATACTAAAACGTAATTTTAAAAAGTGTTGTATGAAACATCAAGGTTACCCAAATTAACTCATCAATGGGTTTACTCATGGGAGAACATATGTGAAAATATGGATATGGAAGAGAAATCTAAACATCAATTTCTGATAGAAAGTGGTAGAGGACATGGCTATAAAAAACCCAACAATCACAAATCCATAGATTTGTGGTGATATAAGTGACCATCTGATTCATCGGATATAAGGGCACTAGGACAAGATTTTTGGTTTTCAGGATCATTTCTCTAATGTTGATGAATTTTCGAATCAAAACAAATACTTACTTGATTTTGTTACAATCTAACTGTTGTTCGTGCCTTGAACAATTTCCACTTCATATCTTAAAGAAATTAAGTTGAATTTGTCATTCATGAAGTCTTAGCAGATTGTGTGATTGAATGATGATTCATTCCATCTGTTTCAAACAAAATGTTAGAAAAAGTTATCAAATATACATAAGTCCATCTATGGTGAGGTTAATCATATACGATTCCAAAAATGAACTTATACATCATATATCATACCGCTTAATAAAATAAAACTAGTTTCTACTAACCAGGGACTTATTATAGGACAGTTGTAGGCGATAAAGGCTAGTCACACTTTGGTTGTGGGTTCGATTCCCACAACCTTGTCCGACGCGATGGGTTGTCGCCCGTCTTGCAGGTTGTCCTTTTTCTAAAACTACATTACTATAATATCCCATCAATAATATCGAAAAATGTTCTATACTTAAAAAATACTAACTTATGTCCAACATAATCCATTCTAATATTTAGTCTTATCTAAAATACTTTGGTCCAAGATCATAGTATAAAAAAAACAATTACTAGAAAGGTTATCTACCAAGAATGTGAATACAACCATTTATCTCACATATATCATAATATATATCTTCTTGGTTGCATTCCAAACACATGAATACCTTAGTCATATATTCTCTTGAAACATAAATTACCATAGAACCTTATTGAAAACATGAATAATGTCAAAAGGTAACTCCTTCCACATACCAAAATCCCAAAAAATCTATATAATCAAACCATAATATCACTTAGTCCTTATATCAGTCATGAGCTCATGAATACAATAAAACATCTCATTATCTTCTTATCCCTTCATTATGCGCATATCATCTACATTCCAAAAATATCTGAATAACCATTCATGGTAACCGGTATTATTCAACATATACTTTCAAATACTTTAGGAAAATCAATAGTGTAAAAATCCTTAGATGATTCTTTATTCCATAGTACCATTAACTATACAACATAACTCTTGTTAAACAAACAATCATTCCACTACCTTCTTAAACAACTGACTGAGCTTCAACACTTCTTTCATCTCATATATCATTTGTAGTCTCTTCATCATCATCCACATAAACACTACCCATATGACCATGATGATTCTCTTCATGATATTTTCCCTTAGGTCATTGTTTTGCATAAAACCCATACATTCCACATTTAAAACATCTAATCATTGTTGATGTCGTAGAAATACCATTATCTCTGTCCATGCTGTTAACTAAACCATTTCCTTTGCACTTACTGGCTTTGTTTCCTTCTTTTCCACGCCCAAAGCATCTTCAAGTTCCTCTGAAAAAATCTCCCTGATGCCTCTTCCCACATGATTTACATGAGGGAAATTGAACTTTCTTTCTTCTATGATCATCATGAAACTCCATCTTTCTCTTATTATATGTGTCGAGAAACATACCAATGTTGAGATTATTGATCATATTATGAGATTTCTGATTAGATATAATAACGATATATGTACCCCCAGATCCAATTTCATTTGGTTTCTCATGAAAAATATCATTCCATTGTCCATCATATCCCCCGTTATCATGAATCTTCCTGTTTCCAGCCATTTTCTAAAACCCAAAAATAATAGTGTGAGAGGAAAATACCATGCTAGGGAAAACAACATAATAAAGGGGTTGTACATTCAATATCTAACATCTTAGGTTTAATTCTAAGATTGTTAGCGCAATTCTAGGACTATAAACTATACGTATACTTAACCTTAGGGACATCCCTAGACATACCTTAGAAATATCTCTAGGGATCTCACTAACGTTGTCGCATCCTAGTTTCCAAAGGTTGGCTAAACCCTTCCTATGATACCAAATGTGGAGACCCGAAGCTTGACGTACATGGACATTAAATTACAATTTAGGAATACTTAATACATAACAAATACAGACACACAAGGATCGTAATAGTTTAGTGTATTTGGAAACTCAGAATATATTCTTCTAATCGTGGTGAAAGATCATCAACATCTCCATTAATGATCTTCCCCTTTTTTTCTTACCTAAAACATTTCATTAAATCTTGGGGAAAAGAAAACATATAAAGGGTGAGCTCAAATGCTCAGTAAGGGTAAGCATAGAGAACATAAAACAATCCTTAGACATTTGAATGTAAAAAACATGAGCATAAAATCTAGACATCAAAATCATGAGCAATGTCATAAAACATGGAAGTACGTAAGGAATAGATCATGAAGAAACATTAATCATGATAAATTATCATGGGAATAAAACATGTAATTTTGGAAACCATTAAGCACATGATATGATTTCCATATTATCCAAGGCATTGTTGCCAAGACCATCTTAGTGGACAAAGTCCCTTTCTGAATCGAGTTCACTCCTCATTCCAGTCCTGTACTACTGAACCAGTTTAACTTTCCATTCCAGCCATGTCTATAACATGAGATATAAATCATTACCCAATTCATTGTAGGGAGATATAGGTCCCACCCATCTCATATTTAAATCGTTCATTCGTGTGCCACAATATAAACATAAATCATTCATCATAACCCAATAATAAAATGGGTTTCATAAACATCATTCCATCATAACGTAATCCATACAAAAAAATTGGATTTCATTTCTTCATTAGAAAAGTGAAACCATGTAAATCATATAGACATGATACATGAATCATTCACATGTGAAATAATGACATCTTAGATGAAAATGCTTTTGATAAAACACTTGAAATGAATTCTTTAGAAAAATATCCTTTCTTCTTCAAAATCATTTTCTTTTCACAAAATGTCAGGCAATTTTAAAAGAAAAGAATTTTTTTGAAAATAGTCATGAAATATTGTGGAGGAATCTTCATGAATATATGTCTTTATAAAACCGTAAAAACATCCTTTCATGCCGTATAAGTTAAAAAAACATTCTTCTCATACTTTTGCTGGGAAAGCCCAAAAGTACCTCGTAAAAGAAAGATTCCATACATACCATGTAGTAAAAGTAAAAAATGGGTAAGAAGGACTTTAAGCATACATGAAAAAAATTTTATAAGACTTGGACATTGATGAGAACAATAACCCCTGTAAATACTTACGAATAAACAATCTCGGATATGAACGAGATTAGAAAAGTTATCCCTTACCTTAGGTCTGATATGCTTCGTATGGATCCGAACCTCCTGTATATTGATTTAAATAATGTAATTGACTTATTAAATAATCATATTCATTGTTATTATATCATATATGTTTCACTTGTGACTTTATATTATAGTTTCTTTTGTAAATTCCATGTTAAAGAAGCGTTTTGGGTAAAATCATTTCATTTATCGAATGTGTTTCGACTTGTCGTTCTTGATATTATTACTTATATCCTGATTTACATAATTACAGAATGTAAAACATGATTTATATATAATATATATTCATCATATAAATATATATTATAGATTGATAAAAGAAATGAAATACATCGTTCATGGAGACGGTAGTCCGTACGTACGCATGAACGCTGTTTTCGTTTCCTTATTTAATTGAATGGAATTATGTAAATGAAATATATATATATATATATATATATATGTGTGTGTGTGTGTATAAATAAATCCAGTAGCTTAATTATGTCATATATTTCATTATTATTCATTATATATGCTTTATAATCATTCTTGAATGGTTAATCATGAAAAATGAATCTCACCGCATTCGTGAGGACGGTAGTCCGTACGTACGCACGAGTGATGATATCATTCCCATGATCGGGGAATTTTATTCAAGTGTATGTATAATATTACATAATAAATATCAATTTACAATAACCATATATAGTAATTTATTTACACCATTATACCCATCCAGGTAAGGTGGTGGCGGAAAATAGATTACACCACGGCGTGGAGATGGTATTCCGTACGTACGCACGCGCGGTGATTTAATTTTCCGTAGGATGGATAGATGGTGAAATAGGGTTGTTTCATATTTATAATAACATAGCAGTATATGAGTGATACTGATGTTATTACTTCATAATGAAACAACTAAAGAAGAAGAAGTGGAAGAAGAAATAAAGTTGAAAGAATTGTTAACGGACATTACCTCTTCTTTGAAACGCCTCTTTGAGACCTCCTTTTAGGGCACTAAAATTGGTCTTTGAAGAAGCCCAGGACCTCTATGATGTTTCTAGGGAAGTGGAGAAGAGAATTTGGCAGGGTTTGGCCAATCTTGAATGCTCAATGTGGTGTGAGGAGGAGAGGGAGGAGGTTCCCTTTTATAAGGGAGGAGAGGGGCACCTTTGGAATACATAAAAATATTAATTTATAATAAATATAACCCCACTTAAAAACAACCAAAAATGACTCATATTTGAATATTAGATGATATAGGGTTGTAATATCATCAACCGATTAAATTTAGACATGTTTTGATCTTATTTCAAACCTTATCATTTTGATTTATCCTTATTTAATCTATTTAAGTTTATTTGTTATAATAAAATAGTAAATTTTAAATAGTTATAAATAATCACTTATGTGTTGTTAATTTTCCATAATTGGATACTTTATGAAATTTTCTACTATATAAATTTCAATTTATAATTTTTAAATATTTTTGTGATTTTTAAACAATTTAGTAATATGTTATTTTTATAAAATAACAATAGTGTCAATTTTGACACTATCCATTTATTTGAATTCAAATATATTCTAAACAGAGGATATATTCGAACTAAAATATTTAATAGATTCAGAAAAGGTCATATGTATCTAGAAAATTAGTGTATCACATTAAATAGTTCATATAATATTTATTTTATTATTTTTAAAACCATTTATTTGGTTTATCTCTTAATAAAATAATTACTATAACATTTTTGTATAATTATTTAATATATTTATTTGTTTCATAAAAATTAAAAATAATATCCTCTGATGAATATAAATATATTAAATTTCAAAATTATACTTTTACTCGAATTTATCTTCTTAAAATCATAATATTTAAATTTTTATATTTATTAAATTCTGAAGGTGACAACTTTGGCATCATTTAAAATAAAATAATATAAGTCTCCTAATCGCTTTTATAACGCACCAAATGGTAAAATATTCGACAATTGGATGATTATGGTTTATATTTACATTACCAATAAGTTTTTGTCAGGGTTTTGTGCATTTTATGGTCACTATTAGTTTAATAAAAATATATTCTTGATTTTTCACTAGATAAAAAATTTCTACATCACTATTGTGTCACAATTAATGATAATTATTTAATCCCTAAAAATTATAAATAAATTCATATGATGTAGATAATTTTATTATATTTCTGGAGACTATTCATGTTAGATGTTTCATGAAGTTTATCACTAAATTAAATTTATTATACTAATAAGATTTAAGAGAGTGACATGTTGTCACATTCTACGGTTTTAATAATAATTAAATGATTTTCATGGTTAAAAGTCCATAAAATGAATCTAATACGACCCTTTGGTGATATGGGTCTACTTTTAGCCATCCAATAGAATTTTTTCATGTGTTAGGGTAATTTTATAATATTATATTTACCCTTAATTACCCGATTTACCTCTAACAATGGTAAATAAAATTTACCGTAGTTAATATTCATAATTCCCAAAAATAAAAAGTAGCCTATTAACATAATTTAGACTCACTGATTCCAAATATGGAATCCATTTTCAAAATTCAATACACAAAAGTTGCAGAAATTAAATTAAAATTAATCCCGTTGTTGAAAGAAAAGGGGTTTTTGTTTAAAACATTGCAAAAGATTGAATTGACTTAACCAACGAATTCAAGGTAAAATCAATGATAATGATATAAATTATATTAAATGGTATAAATATATTCTATTTATACTTTAAAACCATTCAATATTATAATTTAACCATATAAATTATTACGTTGAAAAAAGTTGTTTTTAATTAAAATATAGCGTGTATTTACTATTCATTAAAATATGAAAGTTATCAGAAAAATATCCAAATATTATCCAAAGTAAATTTTTATATCCTGATTCAAAATAAGATGTTTATTTTGTAAAATTGAATTTATCAACATTTCAAAACTAGATTTAATGTGGATGTTCCATCAAAAGGCGGCAAAACTGCATTTTTTGAAAAATACTTATTTTACCCGAAACATTTATTTTGTTCTTATACCATGTTCTCGAAAATGTGTAAGATGCATAATAATGTTATAAAATTAAAAATTTAGTTCATACTATTTATAACAGCTAGTTCATAATAATATTATATTAATATATCGTTGTTTAGTGAAACCCGATATTGCGTACAACACACGCTATCGAGGAAGGTCGTGATTGCGTGTAATGCAAGCCAAGTCAGGGTTGCGTGTAGTGCATGACTCCTTTGTTGTTTCATATAACAAAATCAAACCATATTTCATTAATACATTGAATATATATATATATATATACTCAATGTTGCGTAGAATAACTACTATCAAACAAACTTGAAATTGTGTGTAACACGATCCAAGATTAGTGTTGCATATACTGTAAGCTAGTATGGTGTTGCGTATAATGCAAGATAGTCTTGGGGTATCATACAATGCAATACATCAAATAAATTAAAAGGAATACTTCTCATAAAATCTTGGGGTGTTATAGTGAAGGACCTCCTTGCATCATTTCTAGATCCAGTGGAGGCCCTACCACTATATCATTTACCAATGTGAATACCCTCCTCAATTCATCACTAACCCGTATGGAGGTCCTCCCCAAACCATATCCATCTTTAGTGAAGGTCCTTTCGACATTATCATCCATCCAAACGGAGGCCCTCCCCGCATTATCAATGATCAGTTTGAAGGCCTTCCTCAAGTGATCATTTCCATGCAGCATAGAGGCCCTCCTCTTGCCTCATCATGCTAACATGGAGGTCCTCCCCATGTTTTCACCAAATCCAATGGAGGTCCTCTCCACTCTTACACCCATCATGTTGGAGGTCACCCCTATACATCTAGCGTTCAATACTGAAGTCTTCCTTGTATCCCATTTGACATATTTCTAGGTTCTCCTCTCACCACAAATATTCAGAGATAATATCCCCCTCACTCTCACATTATCCTAAGTGTAGGTCCTCCCCAAAAAATCATGCAGTAGCGCAAGGGTACTCCTTATGGCACAATATTTCCCTGCCTTGACGATCCATCCATTAGGAAAAGGGAAAATCACTGTCGTAGAAAGAAAAAATCCATGTAACACCAAGTCAGGGTAAATCCATTTCGTTTCTATGATTCCGAAGTTGATCGAGAGCCCTTGATAGAGCTTCCCCCCCCCAGAATTTTACATTAGGCTCAACGTCATGAGTTTGGTGCATGAACTTTGTCAACATAAAAGGTGAGATGCACCAGATCCCCGAATCCCTTCACATGAACAAGAAGGAGGAGGAATTTTTAAATCCCTTCCTAGGTATCATTGAGTAGTCTTCTCTATCATCATCAGGTTCATTATATACCTATCATGGATATGTTTTCTAGGGCATGATAGGTTATCATAAATTTCCAGATCAGTCACCAATATCTTCCTCTCTCGCACCTAAAGTGGTGGAAAACACTCTGTCCTATAGGTACAAGATAATGTAGTTGGTATTGTATCTTAGGGATTACCTAATTACCGGTGGCTAGTTACCTCACCCACTATATTCACTAACTACCCTTCCTCCACCATAGTGGTCTGCATCTGTGTCATTTATAGTTCCACATAAAACTTTGATCAATGAATGGGGAAATGAGGAGCCATATATTTCTTCTGAATGGAAGAGCTTATGCAATATCAATGTCGCCACTCAATTTTTGGAGATGTTTTGGCTGATCACCACTCTTGAATTTCCAATTCGGAGTCACTAATTGTGGAGGAGGTTTTAAGTATTTGAAAAACGTTATGGATGACACATTTCTCCCACCTCCATCTTTAATTGGATTAACTTCATTACCAATAGAATTTCAACACTATTGGTCATCAATGTCACGTGGTTTGTTTATCAACGATCTCGATATCATAGCACATTGCATCATCCGGTTACGATTGAACCCTTTCGGGAGGGATTCATTTAGAGTTTTATTATGCTCTACATATTTATTCAGGAAGTGTTTCCACATGTTCATATTTGTTGCTAGCAACAGTATGTCTCTCTACACTTTAGTTCTATCCTACGATAGATGGGGGTATTTTATGATGTCGTTGATATTCCTCTAGGAACATTCATAATAAATATGACTAATCTCTACACCCTCAAAAATAAGTACACTGAAGTTGGTTCTGACGAAGAGGATATTTCCTTGGAATAGCGCAGCATCATGTGGACGCTCATACTAGTATAATGACTCACTTATAGTGATATATGAATAACCATGGAGAATATTACACCTCATTTCCCATTGGTAGAAACAAAAACAAAGTTAATTAGTTTATAGGAGCCTCCTAGTCAACTGAACTAGCTAATATTCTGAAAGAGATAAAGATTCCCCTCTCCACAACCACCTAACTTCTACAGTTGGTAGAACAAAGGAATATAATTAAAAAAATACTTGTCGATCACCGTATAAAATGGTGTCTAGACTATAGTGATCTGTAAAACATCTATACCTATACTCCATTGGGATAGTAGAAAAATCAGGGACATCCATAGTTCCCTTTGGGTTTGCAGCCTCCAATCAATCTTGATAATCATATGAATCTCAACAGGGTCGATTCTATATTCTATGGTAAGTGGCCATGATATCTATCACTAAATGTTCACAATCACAATGATAATACCCCTCAGGGTGCTTATTGGGCCACTCCACATGCCATTCTACCACTACCACTATGATTCTTGAATCCTGCTTATCGTTTTGATGAACCCATCAATACACTTGTGGTCAAGAATCCTCTACAAAGTAGGAATCCACTCCAGGAATATCTGATAGCTGATATAGCCACACGACTTGAGGATTTCGATAATAAACATGTGGTAATCTCACCTAATGGAAAATAGTATACGACATGTGTTGATAACATGTAGGAACCCCCATATTTCGGTAACCATACCTTATCGCCCTCCAATGGTATTGGAGACCCGCTACACCAATTGGAAAACATTATATCAAGATATGGACCCATTTTTTGGACTCCGGGGTAGTAAGATCCACCAAGCTCTGATGTTTTATGCAGAAATTGGAAGGCCCTAGGTTTCTCTGGTAGAGTCAGCAACCCATTGGGTCTATTTCTAGTTAATAGGATCTCCATAGCGAGTTCCTTTATCAGTTAAATACCACTACTTCCAAGACAATTATTGATCACCTCTTCAATTGTAAGAAATGACCAGATGAGAAATTCATATACTTTATCACCATGTGGAAAGGCCTTACATATTCACTCGGCATGTCATTGAATAAAGAGCAGTTACAAATGATGTGCATGAGGAATTTCAAAACTGAATTGGTTCCCTCTCTCATTCCTCATAATTTCATGATTTTCTTTTGATACTTTTCTGATAAAGCTCAGTTCCTTGAGGAATTCATGAAGCAAGTTTAGAATTCATGCCCCTTTCCTCCTCCAACTTTTTTAAGAAGAACCTATAAGTTGGAAACTATCACTTTTGAATAGATAGAGGCCCTAAGATGCTATAGTTCATACTAGTGGAGGATCACTAATTTCATTGTCTGGGGAAATAGACTCATTGTCACCCACATGCTCAGTATTTCCTGGCATAGAATCAGCATGCATTACTGTGTAATGTTACACTGCCACTACCCATGTAGTACAACTATATTTTGGCCCACGATTAGCCTCCATCCCCCCAATTGGTTCAGGATCCCATAATTCCCTTTCTAGAAATGAGTAACCGGACATACCCAGTTTATTAGGATTAAGTTCCAAATTATTTCTTCATTGCCTTCAATTAGTGAATTCTGAAGTTTCTAGAATGTAAGAGGCTTAAGAAGGTTTATCTCATTGATTTCAACAACTACTTCCCTTATCATTGGTTACGTGTACATACCATAAAGAAGTGATATATTTTCAAGGAAATACTCTAGGACCAGATCGATAATAATGTTTCTAGATTGGGTCATACCCCAACACATGTAGTATGAGTTTTCGAACAGCCTGATAGCTACAATGAAGATGAGTGGGAAAAGGTCTCTAGTCACAGGTCATAGAAGTATGAAAATTGTTTGGATTACATGGATCTTTTTTGTGCCCTCAAAATCATCTGTAATTGTTCGAATATTCCTATGACTCCTAAAACAACTGATCCATCTTCATCAATCACCTATACATCAAGATATCATCCCTCTACTTATCAAAAGATCAGGTTTCGATGACATATGTTAAACTAGAGTAGCAAGCAAGTGTAGATACCCTATTGTACTCTCAGTGACATAATGCCTCAAAATATGTGGATTGCCCCTATAATCTGAACTGCATTGTAAGCTTCCCCAGATGATGAGAGAGAGTATGATTCTATTAATACCGTCAAGTTGGTGAACCCCCATGTGATTCCCAATAACAAGAATTATCGATCAGTTCCTCCCATTATTCCATATCGACATCATTTCTGATCAGGTAGTAGTCATGTGAATTGCCATAATGCTCAGTCCAGTGCTTGAAGACAATCAATATATGATAGAAACACTAGATATCAGGCTTAGAGTAAGTCCCAATAGGAACAGACCTCCCAACCTATCTCATCAGATTCAGATCTTCCCCCATATGTGCTACTTGACAAGGTAGAGCTTCCTTGACCACACCATTATTAGAAGAGTTCAAAAACTCAATCCTATGGTGGTCATTAGATAGTGACCTTGGGTGGTTCAACCAGCTAGTAGTGGGATATTCATAGCACTATCTAGCATCCATTTTTTCAACTATACATGCATCTCATACATATGGAAAACGAGAAACCTCATCTAGGAAAAAGCATGCATTTAGCACAGAAGTACAATATTCATAGGAATCTTGCTAACATCCCTCTGAAACATTCAATTATCACGTCTCTCTAGGTATCAAAAGAGCATCGAGAAGCACTCAAAGAGGCCTTGAAGAACCCCCTCTAGTTCAAGATTGAGGTGGCAGCCGTAGAGGCCTTTCATGATGAGGAGTCTTAATGAGCCTAATTCCAGGAAATCCTTTCATTCTTATGAGAAGATGATCGTTCCCATGTAAAGGGTCATATTCATCCCCTTTATATAAATAGACAGTTTAATGGATTGGAAGTCCATCATTGTGTTTTTGAAAAAGGATATGGGATCAATCTCATCCAAACATAGATTCTCTGCATGATAGGGTTGACTTAGGCATATATGAGCCCCTATGACTGGAATATTTACGTTTATGATAGGACATTAAGAATGCCATGTAGAAGGATTCACCTAAATAACCAATTAAGTTCCCGATTTCTATCACTAAATTCATGGTCATATCACAAGATATTACTCATCATTTGATTGTGGGAAGACCTTGTCTCCATCAATTGTAGTGGTTTCCACCATATATCATCAATGCCTTATGTACTACCCTAATGGACAATTGTGTATGCTCCAAGGTGATGCATCTCCCTTTTCCTCTTGAGAATCCCATTACATCGATTCCAAAAATTAAAAGATCAAGTTAATAATGGTTCAAACCAATGGGGTTGAGCACACTACTATGGTGTCTGACCTTTGGTTGGATTTCGATGATGCCTACATACTCCAAATTCACCATTTGGAGGCCACAACCCCAGACATGGGACATTTCTTATTCATTTATGATATTTAGGGAAGACACATTCCAGGAAACAAGGAACACTAGAATACTAACTCGAACTCCTATACAGACCAGGTGGGAGTGATAAAAGAGCCTCTAATCCATATAAGGTATCGAGATGTTCTCCCCATAGCTACAACAATACATCACACCTACATTTTTCTCCAGGATAGGTAGAGTTGACACAAACCAGAACACCACCACTACTTTGATATCATCATGTGTGGGACCCTTAGTTTAAGGCCTAATGGGGTTGGTTTGAAAAATTTTGTTTTCATGGACACAACATGAGATTCTCCCAATGTGGGTTATGCATCCACCCAGGCGTCCACCAGTGTTCCTCCTAGATCTACTAACAATGATGAACCATATCCTCCCACCGATCCCCCTATCCTATATGATGAAGAAGACCTGGAAGATGCTCCAATGATTTTAAAATAGTGTGTATCCACCACCATCGATGAGTTGGTATAGTAAATTCATGGTATATAGATAGATCTAATGTCAACACTGATCAGTGAAACTATTCCCAGAGAAAAAAAAATCGAAGTTTGTAGAATTTATGAAGAAACATTGTGACATGTTCTCCTAGTGCTTTGATGAGATTCCAGGGTTAGACCCTTCAGTCATCATCCACCGTCTTGGCCTTTTGGTGAGACATCATGGGTTTGATCATCCTGCACCTGTCTCATGGGTCCATAGTTAAGGCTGAGGCTGATAAGATCCTCAAAGACAACATATCCATGGAATTTCAATATCCCAAACGGTTTGCTAATATAGTCATAATCAGAAATAATACATTGATAGATCAATGTATATATTGACTTTTAGGATCTCAACTACCATTTTTCCTAGGATGATTTCCCCTTCCACTGACATATATTCTAATTGATTCCATTGCCAGAATATAGGAACTCACCTTCATGGATAGATATTCATGGTAGAATCAGATCCTAATGTCCCCAAATGATGAATAGTCCACCACCTTTAGAGTTTCACCAGGTACTTTCTACTATCGTGTGATGCCTTCCGACCTAAAGAATGTAGGTGCTACCTACCAGTATGATGTGCACCACATATTCAAACTGATTATTGAGACACTAGTGGAGTGTTATGTGTATGCTTTGGTGGTCAAAACCCGCACGTATTTTGACCATATCATAGATCATATTAAAGTGTTCATATATATTTGATCTCTATAGTTAAAGAAGAAACCCTTGAAAGTTCTTTCAGGTTGACCTCTAGAAAGTTTCTAAGATTCATTATTAGATATAGAATCATTGAGATTGACCCATAGAATATTAGATCTATCAGTCGGATACCCCCACCAGGCAACCTCTAGGATCTCTGAGGATTCCAAGGCTACATAGCCTATATACTCTAATTCATTAAAAATTAGGACGGAAAGTGTAATACATTTTCGAGACACCTAATGAAAGGTGTTGTTTACCAATATGATGAAGAGTTCCAAACCATTTTTGGGAAGATCAAGTAGTACCTACTACATCCACTAGTTCTAATGTCATGCCTCTCTCGAAAACTGTTATACCTTTACATGGCCACCTGGAATGGTGCACTAGCACCCTTCTAGCTCAAAATAATAATGAAGTGACTGTGAACAGTTTTTAATGTATTAGTGGAATGATCTCCAATGAAGAGTCCATGTACTCTCCTATTAAGAAGATATTCCTCACATTGGATTTTACAGCATAGAAGTTATATCCATATTTCCAAAATCATCAGATATAGATGGTTTCCTAGGTAGATATAATCAAGTACATTCTAAAATGTATGATGGTGAAAGGCTGGATAGCATGACGGGTAGTGACTCTTTAGAATTTATACATCAGATTCATTTTGTAGAAGGCCATCATGGTTCAAGCATTGGATGATTTTTTGGTATCTCATCTGGTCCCTATAAAGAAGTCCTTGGATTTTTATTTTCTAGAAGAGGCTATTATTTCAGTGGATCAGTTTGTTCCCTTTTGGTAGATACTCTTCAATATTGCCTCATAGAGTCCCACCAACAAAATGATTACTAACCCCATTCTCAACAAGGTAGGAATATGGATTTTCATCATCACACCTACCCATAAATTTATGGCTTATTCATTTTTTCTATAATAGGTCTACAAAAATAATGAGGAAGACTATCAGACTCTCATAAATGGCCTCAATTTGTCCCTCAAGAGAGATTTCCCCACCTTCATGTGGTGGGATACTCTGAGTTATTCATAAAACATATCAATGATGAGTACATTATCAGAAAGAAAAACCTGATACCCTTTCTCAAGCATGATTTCTATATGTTTCCCTAGTTTCCTTCCCAATAATATGTGACTCATGTTCCTCGGTCATGGAATGTTCATGTTAATTCCTTGGCCATTCAGGTTTCATCACTCACAGATCTAGATCAGAAAGATATTTTTATTCATATGGAACATCTAAAGGTCCTCTCCCGAGATGGATCAAATGAAAATTACATCCAGCATTTAAATCATCTTACCAGTACTTCTTCGACATCGGGTCCTCCCAATTCCCTTATATATGAAAAAAAACATCGGTTGGAAAACTCATATCATTGATTATCTTCATTGTGGAATTATCCCATTTGATAGAGATAATTGTGAGCAAATACACCTCCATGCAATTCATTTAACCCTCTTATGTGGTCCCATCCTAGATAATACTCTCTAAATATGTGGTTTTTATAGAGTCCTCCTCCACTATATTCAGGGAGATGAGATTCCCCCAGTTATGTAGGAATTTATTGTCGGGTCATGTGGTACTCATCCAGAAGGGATGAATATTTCCTATCAGATTCATAGGATGGCATACTCTTAGACCACCGCGGTCCATGACTACATCAAGTTTTCCATGTGGTTTCACACATGTCAGATCCATGATGATTTTGTGCATTGACCACCAGATCCACTCCATAATACAATGTACTCTAGGCCTTCTTCAGTCTGGGTACTCGATGTCATGGTACCATACCCACCAGCAGCAGTTCTCCAGTTTCTATTCATTCTAACCACAATGTATTTCTTCTCTAAGTGGTATGAAGTGATTTCGATTCATGAGGTCAAGGATTCATCTATTTTTGAATTTATGATTTCCAATATCATTCATCAATCTAGGGTTCCTCAAACTATTCTCACCGATAATGACACAAATTAATGGGTATCAGATATGAAGAAATTTTACGCCAAATATGGCAACTATTCTAACCACACCTTTTACTACCATTCACAAGAAAATGGAAAGATTGATATTTTCAACATTCCCCTCTCCAACATTTTGTAGAATGTGGTGGGTTAGAACGAAATAATTTTTATGTACAGTCTCTCCAATGCTCTCGAGGATTATCTAATGACAACTTGAAACTCCACATAAGTGGCCCCATATTCCCCAGTATATGAAATAGAGGTAATTATACACATTTTGATTTAGTTTTCATTTCTCTATAAAGTTATATATGATTACAACACTTCAAACAGAGTAGCCAAATGACATCCTACAAAGATGGAAGCTCTTGATGAAAACAATCTTCATGCCTTGAGAAATCTACAGAGGCACCCGAATAAGATTTCCAAAGATTTCAATTTGAGAGTTCATTTCTGCTCCATCCATCATGGTGATATTGTATTGGCTATGAGAATGGAAATGATAAATGGTAGGAATCTACCAAAATTCGAGCCCAAATGTAATGGTCCTTATATTGTCCACAAGGTCTATTCTAATGGTGCATATTTCTTTTTCGCCATGGACGGTGGGAGAATTACTCCCCTCACCAATGCTATGTTTCTCAACCAATATGTTTCTTGAACAACCAATATGGCTCAAACTCTATAACCTTAAACTAAAAATCATATGTTCGAGCTCTATGACCTTAAACTAAAATCTATCTTTTCATACATGACATTAAATTTCCCCATATCAAAAGACAATAAACCGATGATTTTCCCCACGTACATGACATTAAATTGTGCATTCTACCTTACGACAAGATGTTAAACTACATGGATCTCTAATAACTATGTGGGGAATCATTCTCACCCTCATGGAATACGTTTTGATTCCTGAGAGTTTTTTCCATTGGCCAACCCATAGATTCACCGACCATTTGGCCTTTTTTTTCCTAGATCCCCTTCTCGAGAATGTATGGTATGGTGCATATTTCCTCAATCCTCATTCATGTAATATTTTTTTCTTCTGCACCATACACTTCTCCCTTGTAATGTTTCTATATATCCTTGTCACATCAAATTTGACACCCTATGTCTTCATTGAATGATGTTAAACTACATGGATCTCCAAGAACTATGTATGGCTCGATTCCCATCCTCATTCAATATATAGAGACATATTGAAATTTTGTTCCCATGCCCAGCCATATATTTTCTTTAATTTTTCTTAGAAGCAAGTACTGTGGTGTGGATCCCTTTGGCACTCATTGAAATTTGGTATCTTATAGTGCCACACTAATTGTTCCTACATAGGAAACGTAACCCCTATTGTCTAAACTCTATGACCTTAATCTAAGAGCAACTTCGTGGTCTTCTTGGAAGTTTTTGGTGTGGTGCAGATAACATTGATCCTCATTCATGTTGTGATTCTTATGTCACCAAGCTACATGTTTCCTCATTGGTAGCATAATGTCTCTAGTTCCAATATCTATAACTGTAAACTAAAATCTATAATGCCCTGCAGGATAATAAAATTCACCATAGTGATGGTCCTTTCGCCATTATATTAAAAGTAAAATTATTTCTTTGTCATGCATGAAATTAAACTATATATTCATCATTACCTAATGATGTAAAACTAAACGGGTCAGCATTAACTGTATGAATCTTCATTCAAATCCTCATGGGATACGTAGAAATGCCCAGACACTATATCTCTGGGCCCAGCCACCCAAATTGTACTTCCCCATTCCTTTCATTATTTCCTTTTTTAAAGCAATGTGTAGTTATCTTTAGGAATATGTTGTGTGATGTTATATCTTTCTATCCTCATTCACACCGGGTAGCTTTATGGTAATACGCTTCACATTTCCATTTCAAGAGCCTCAACCTATAGTCTAATCTCTAGGACCTTAAACTTAGAAAATTGATGTTCTTTTTGTACGACATTAATCTGCATTGTATTTTCCTTGATGTCTCCAACTAAGAAGACATTTCCCATTTGGCCCCTTAGCCATACTATCATCTGGAAATCTGTAGTGTGGTTTGGATCTCAATAATCTATATTCACATCTTGTTTCCACATGGCACAAAATTTACCATCTCTACCTTAAATGGTCTAAATCTATGGCCTTAAACTAATATTTTAAATTTCCTAGTCGCATGATAATAATCTATATCTCAACCATGATATTCTCATTTGAGAACGTATTACCACCCCCACCCACCCACTCTTTTTTGAATTTTTCATTTTTCATGCCATATCCATGAACTAAATTCTTTATGTGTCATGATTCACATCCTCATGGGATATGTCGTGATGCCAGATAATTGTATCCCCATGCCCAACCTTAGGATCAATAAACCTTTTAGACATTTGGCTTGGATTTATTTAGGAGGATATATGGGGTGGTATGGGGTCACATTCATCCTCATTCATATTTGATTATTTCCTCTCTACACATTTCCAATTTGGGATACATTTCTCATATGTCCTAGTCATAAGATAATGAACTACGTAGCATTTTCATTCTTACCACGTGAAGTTAAACATCATGGATACATCCCATGTTTGTGATGCTAAACTTGGAACCCATCGTCCAAACTCTATGACCATAAACTAATAGCCTATAGTCTAAGAAGCATGACAAAAAATAGTTCACAATGTTGGGTTCCTTGGTCCTATGCTCTATCTTGGTCATCCCCCCCCCCCCCGAGGAACCTGACCCAGACCAGATCCTGCCTATAAATGTTCGGCACTAACATGTTTGAATGTGTGGTGGTATGGGACATGGATTTTTTTATTCCATAACGAAATTTACACGATCTATTTTAAGGATTAATGTATCCCTTTATATGGTTCTTCATCATCTGCAACGTCTAAAGGAACCCCCTTACCGAATGGTCTCATGCCACTTTGGCTCACCTACCATTCTAGGACAATGCCCCGGATGAATTTGGATGACATTTTGAGAATGGTTTTGTGTTTCAAATATGTTCAGTAGTCAACCCTCATTTTTTTGTCCCCATTATTGGTAGCATGTTGTCGATGTTGTTTTTTGAATAATGTCGACAGTTATCCTACATCGCCATGATGCCCCTCTTACCGTGTTCCGGATATTTGGTTTAATGACTCTCATTTTCCACCTTCCTATGTTTTGATGGATCCCCAACACCCCAGATGATTCCCCTCCATGAATCTACACATGTTGATTGGGAATGTTAGTATAGTTGGGACTCTGCCACCAATCATTTACTTTTCATTTCTGTGTGACCTTCGTATTATGGAGAAATTCAATCATCAGTCCATGTTTCATACATCTAGCATGTATCAAAATGGATTAGGAGTCTTGTTAGGATTTATTCACATGAAGTAAACACACATACCCTATAGTCCAACTCTATGACATTAAACTAAGATATTCTTCATGATTCTATTAGTATTATATTTTATGTGATTGGGATTCCTAATCATTCATTAACATCGATTATTTCATTCCCCCACAATGAATATCTCTACTATTGACACTCAAAATGGTCCAAACTCTATGATGTTAAAATATTAGTGGTAACTCATGGAATGGTATGGGCCTTTATAGTCTCATTCATGATAGGATTTTATACCATGCCACTCACATTCTCCCCAAGATACCTCTTTTCCCATTAATGTCCTAGTCACACGTTGATAATCTGTGTAGCTTCTTCATTCATACCACTTAGAATAAAACTATAAAGAGTACATCCCAATAAAAATATGTTAAACTATTCCCCTTGGTCTAAACTAGATGAACTTAAACTAAGATAATTTCTATTATTCATTTTAGGAGTGTGTAGTGTGATACATATCTCTTTGATCTTCATTCACATCATGTTTCTCAAACATCTAGCTATATATTCCTGCATTGGATGTGAAATCCTTATGGTCTAAGATCTACGACAATATAAACTATGATCTTATACATGGTTATTTTGGGAGTTTGTATGTGGTGTGGATATCTATGATCCTGCGATGGATTACCAGTAGCCACAACACCGAAATCCCTCTTAGAACACCCTTTCCATCATCCTTACGACACAATATTAATGTGCACAGACTGTTCCAATGTACAATGATAAATTGTGGCTCCATCTTCTTAGATGTGAGATGGAAAATGGAATAGAAAATTGTTGTTCTTGATTGAGAGAACATCACTGTTGAAACAGCTAATTCACCAAACCACATGTCAAGAACTATATTGGTCTTGATTCCTATAGCATCCTAAGACTTTATATCTAGGTCTGACAATTAATAAAAACATAAAAACATCCAAATTCAAAAATAATACATATCCAATGTTTCCCCTATCTGTGTATGGGTCAAAACTACATATTAAAGTTAACCATTCAAGAACTACACATTGGTTGATTCTCACCCTAATGGGATATGTAGTGATGCCCAGATCTTTGATCTTAGGTCCATCCAAAATATTATTTCCTCATATCATATTGAATCATCTTTTTCCATACCACATGATGATAAAATGAACAGATCTTCAAGAACTATGTGCATATTAATTCCCATCATTATGTGATATATAGTGACGCCCAAATACTACATCTTTGGTCTTATCCACAAACTCTCTCAAAACTTTGGCCCCTTTTCCTCAATCATAGTCCAAACCCTATTAACCTAAACTAAGAGTTTATGAATCTTATTCTCTTCTAGGATTTGTTTCATGGTGTAAGAATCATTCATCCTCATTTACATTGAGTCTGACTGGATGCCACATTACATACACCAATTATGAGATTTCATTATGGCATGAACTATATGACCTTCAAATAAGAACCTATCATCCTTAATGACTGACTTTAAATAAAAACCATTCTATGAAAATATTCAATATTTCCCATGATGATTATTGGTTTCTTCTTCCTCCTTTCCAAATAAGGTTTCCTTTTCTAGTGTCAGTTTTCTACCGCACTTTTTACAAATAACTATGTGTGGATTGATTACCATCCTCTTGGGCTATGCTCCGACACTCAAGCATTTTTCCATACGTCCATCCATAGTTTTATAAACCCCTTTTACTCTTCGGCCATATTTATGATCCAAACAATATGTCCATTTATTAAAAGACTCACTATGGTATTTCCTATTTGTCTATATTTCATGTTCCTATTGTCCATATATTTCCTACCACTCATGTGCTATGAGAGACTCTTTATCTCATTAAAATAAGTTATTTTCCTCCTTATAAGAAGGCTATGTTGGAAGACATATTACTAGGGTCTAGGAAATACACACTCAAACAATGTGTTATGAGCTTACCACATGACTATAAACTACAGGGTAGGTCCTTGTTATAATATGTTAAACTATACAATGTAGCGTCCTCAATGTATTATGTTAAACAAAATGTTCACCATCATTGTCTGTGTGATATAAAACAATAGGGAATATAAAGACCTTGTCGAAGAGGTTTCACTCCTAGAGGTATGTTTGATATTTTTTCATGCCAGTATTCCTTTACAGGTGTTCTCTTAGTGTCTATGGAGTAATTTCTTTATTATTTGAATCATTTAAAACATTTTCTTACTACAAATTACTCTTTTTATTCCCCTTATTTGGATACTCATCTTATTTCATGTCTAAAGAGACCTCTAGATATAATGGTCTCATGTTGTTATGGTTCACATACCATTCTGGTTCAACGCCTCAGAATCCTTTAGATGACACTTTGATATTGTCCCCTTGTTTTTTAATACAATCTACAGTCGGACCTAATTTATTTGTTTCCATCCCAATATAATGAGATGCAAATCTTGTGTATCGAATACAATCAGCCATTATCCTCCATAATCATGAAACCCTCACTGTGATCTGAATGTTGGGCATGTGATTCACACTTTTTCATCCCCATTTGTTCAGATGATTCAAGTTTCCATGGAGTTATTCTATTCATGCACTGACGCACATTGGGAAAATACATTTGGTTATTTTGGGAGTCCCGTTCTACAACCAAGAGCTCTTTCATTCCAGATACCCAATGTAGTCAATCAGTAATTTTAGACCTTGAGTACTCAATAATTTTATGACACTCTCATATGGAATGAACAAATATGTGGTCATACCTTGTTTCTCACACAGGTCGTCACCAACATGATCTTATAGATTGATCATCAGTTGACTCATAGATATGATGGTGGTGTGATAATTTAAAACAATAATGAAATGTGTATATATTTCAAAAAATCAATCAAGCACAAAATATGTTTTATAAGTTCGGAAAAACATAGACCATATAGACTGGCTCCTTAAATGGAGTGTTAAAACTATGCCATCCTTCATTGTGTGGCCTCTAGATCTGATGTCATCATCTGACCTCCCTTTTTTCCTCATTAGCCTCATGTTGAAGCTCATCATCCCTGGTATACACTCGATCCTACTTAGTTCAAAGATCGTCCACTTAATGAGATTCGTTCCTGAACTACTCTTCATTCTCAGTCAACTAGAACCTCAATTATGATATGAGTTCCAATTGGGTGTTACTAGAGAAAGATCACAATTTTATCTAAGTATCCATGTTTTGGGCCTCCTCATCAACCTCATAGAGTTTCTTAGTGTTGACAGACTTCTTCGGGTGTCAGGAACATCCATGCAATGATCAAAATCATGTATTCTTCCATCAAGGTAATCACATACAAGTATATTTAGTCATCATGCATCCACCCCTGTAGTGCATAGATCATGTAGACAAGGGTGAATTGATCTCATTAGGTTTTTCCACTCTAATAATGGGGTGTTGTCGATGAAGATCTTGATCAAAATCCATGATTTGTGATAGAAAACATGGATTTCCACCACATCAGAATTACACTCGTCAAACTCCTCTAAGTCAATAGGTTTGTATTCTAGAAATAATTCTAGGATTCTAGTGGAAGGATCCTACAACGTCATTATATTAGATAGGCTTGGATCCATATCATGTGCTTCATCTTCCTCACTTTATCCTAATTTGATGACATCATTCCTATCGGCTTCAAGTTTTTCCCCACAAGGAGCTCTAATTATAGCCATGGTTTTTGGGGTCTGATCAGCTAAGGTTATTAGATTTCTGAAAATCAGAACTCCTATCATGAAAGGATCGCTTAGACCCCTATCCATCTACACCAATGGAACTACTACTACTTCAAGGAATTTCCAAACATAGATTATGTCAATTAACCTGGTTGAGTAGACAACATGTATTACTCTTTGATAAATAATATTACAAAGGTTAGGCGATGATTCCACTAATACTCGGTTTTTATTGTTGAAATCCTAGGATGTGGCCCCCGTATATGGTTGGTAGATATTTAAATTCTAGATAATGCACCCTGGTTGTTGCAGCACTACTAGACTTTGTAGCCCCTAAATCTTGTTCCTCTGTGCCTATCATCACATCATTGTCCATGCGGGAGAGGGTCCTTTGTACAAGGCTCTCTAGTATATAATAAATGTCAGTCGATAAACTAGTATTATCATGAAATAGATCATATAAGCTAATGGTTTAGAGAATACCTCAAGATCTTTCTTGAACACTCCAAAATATTTTTCCTCTATGGTCCCAACCGCACCTTCCTATAGAGGGTTCCTCTATTAGAATCTTCTCCCCCATATTCTTCTGATTCCTTGAGGATATGAAAGAGTTTTTCCAGATAATTATCATACAGCTGTGGTGGATATTTTAATTCTAGAAATAGCTTCACCTGATCCGTCATTGTATTTTGAGTTCCCTAAGAGTGCACTAACTCCTCCATATAAATCACATATCGTTCCCCCTCTATCTGAGATACTAAAATGTTACCCTTGGTATGACCAATTCCTGATTGTTCTGTTCTAAACATGTTATAGAGATCCCACATTTCATTAGGACTGAATAATTTCTTATTGTTTCCACAAGACTGCCAAGCCACGGGATAAATGGAATCCTCTGGTATATCAACCCAATTTTGTTGCTTCCTAGGATCTTGGTGAGGTTTTCTACAGAACCCTTTGGATGGAACCCCTACATCCTAAGTCTTCCCAAATAGAGCTACTCGGTCTACTATCATGACTATTATTTTGCTTCTAGTTGGTGTAAACCATTGGACAATTGGTCCTACTCCTGCAGCTCCTCCACCATGATCTGAATCATCCCTACCCCCATGAAAATCTCTTGACATTATCCGTCCTCGACCTCATGTTGGAGGAGCCACTCCATCATTGGCTCGGGTGGCCCGTTGTTTCATCATTTCCCCCATAAAGAATGGCTCCTAGCTCCTTACATATTTCTCTATTAGCCCGTAATTGGTATTATATGGAGGTATCTCATTCTGTATTTTCACATCCTCCTAGGTGAACATGATCCAAAACTACCTCATCGTAGTTGGGCGATCATCTTACTGTACCCCCAAGTAGAGTTTTTTAGTTAATCACTATAGACACAAAAATTGCCTCACAAATCTATTTGAGGTATGGGGATCATAGATTAGTTTGTGATCAAATTGTTCTACCACTACTCCATCTCAAAACGCCATGAGATATGACTTCTTCTCTTCAGTTCCCCTTCCATCATTGGTAAAAACTCCTATTATCCATGGGAATGGATAGAAGTTGATTTCATCCACTCACATGATTTGTTTCTTCACCGCAGTCAAGTACATATGGAATGAGAAACATCCCACCATGTTAATAATGGCTTGTTGGATGTTTAATCTATGAGGTGAGATGGGATTCAGGTATTTATACGCCCCCATGTGTGATTCCACATAACCATACATGGAGTGGAGAAGTCAGCATATGTGTAGTTCCTTCTTCCCCCATATGATGTTCCAATGTACATTATACAAATTTTCCGACACCGTAATCCCAAGGTTGATACACTTCCTCATTTCCAGCAAGGGATCGATAATAAATCTGCGCAGTCGTTCACCCATGTGTACTTCACTGAATGGAAAAATAAATCAATAGATAAACACTGATATAAACCCAAAAAACCTAACAAAATTTTGATTATCAATGTTTATGTTTTATCCCCATAGATACCATTGTATGTCCTCTAGGATTCACAAATAAAAACATTCATTACTACGTTGATCCCCTCTTTAACAGGTATAGGGCCTTATAGGTTGTTTCGTTGCCTCATCCTTTACTTCAAAAGGACTGTCTGAGGAAAAATTTAGAAAATGGTCAAACCACTGCTTGATGTGGATGTCCCTAACCATATTCTAATCTTCAAACTACACCAGGTCTAGGAATTCCATAAGGTGCCATGGAATCTACTTTAGGTCCTCCCAAGCATTCTCCTTGGAGAAAAACACATCATACATTTCCCCCAAAATGGGAATCCCATAACTATAGTGGAGGTCCCATAAGGTTATGTCAACCTCCCCGTTGTAAAGATTCAAGTTGTTGGCCCTTGATGACCACATACTAAGCTGCTCGAGAATGATTTATTTTGGTTGATATTTGTGGAATTTCTAGGCCCCTTCATCCTCATATAGATCTACTTATATCAACTCTACTTCAAATTATGCATAAGAAAAACATACCTAGTAGGCCGAGGTCCATTATTTCATGATGTTTCAACCCTAGTGTAGGTCCCAATTATCATTCAATCATTTTTTCTGGGTTCCCCAAACCATCCTTGATGATAGTTTGGTTATGTAGTGGATATATCTATGGATTCAATTCTTTCCCATCAATATCATTGACATGGTTGTGAAGATAGTTAGAAGTGATATGTGTATAATCCCTCTATCCGTGGTCATTAGAAGCTCTGAACCACAAGTATTGATTCGATGTACCCGTGATTAAGTTATTCAGTTCATCATAATTGACTTATGGGATGAAAATATCTTCCCTCTGCCAGAAGCCGTACAACGGAAATCTCTTGCACAAGGGGTAATACCTTTTCATATCCACAAAACAACACTAGAAACAATTCATTGTCGTAATGACTCTGAATATGATCCCTAATCGGGATGTTATTTATCATATCATTCATTTGGGAGGAATCTGTGTGGACTTCCTGTGTAGCTTTGTGATTGGCTATTTTCTCCAAGTCTTATTTTTTCCCGATTCATGATGATCATTCGTAAATGTCATTTGGGGAGAAAATTCATATAGAATATGATAGTAGAGTTTTGATGGCCTCAATCCATATCATAGTGGAATAGATGATGGTGATTCCCTGGTTCTCTAAGCAACATTCACACAGAATTGATTTGAGGAACCTGATTCATAGAGATCTTTCATGGGGGTGCTAGAGATTTGAGATTCTAGAGAACATGCATACTGGTTTCATATATCAAATATGGCCAAGGGATCCTTTGTGCTGAATTTAAATCCAATGACCCTATGATATTCATGGTGACCACAACATTCACGAGCTTTGCAATTATCTATCCCCCATGCTCCACACACCAAACTCAAAATATGTCTTAGAGATAGATGGGATTTTTTATTTAACCTTAGAATATGACACTCCATTTCCCCTCATCTCTAATTCTGAGGGTGGGGAGGAATCTATTAGTTCTAAAAGTTTTGACTGGGATAGATTTCAGAGGGTATAGACTGTTTGGGGAATAAATTAAAGCCTTATGAATCAAAAAATCACCAAAAGGGTTTTCTTCATGAACCACCCTCACAAAGACCCTCACTACCATGAAGGGAATGAAGCTTGTTGAAGGACAATATTTTGTGTCCGATGCACTCCACGAACATTGTAAAGATGATTGATGGATGAATCTATGAGTTCAATGAACTCTAAGAATTCCACAAATCCACATGATATAATCCTTCACAAGTCTGATGTATCATCCTCCATTCACAAAGCTCAATTTCTTTAATGGTGTACATGTTATCATCATGATACCTATTGCCTATAAATATGTGGCTCACCATCCCCCCCCCCCCACCTCAAGGAACTACTACTATGACCATTCACTATCCAAGATCATATTTATTGATGATCCATTTTCTCCACTAACATGTGATAAAGTATATTTATTGAGGTATTTGATCACTACGAAACTACCTTACCTTTGTTCTTATATTACCTCCACTTAAAGTGGAGATGACCTACACCAATTTCCTTGTCCATCACAAAGGTATGGGTCCCTCTTGGTCACTCTGGAGTTCAAGTAGCATTCATCCTTCATAAAACTCCCCCCAAATATATGAGGATCCCATTCCTATGCCAGGAATCCATGCTTCATAAATCTCCTCCCTTAAATAAAAATTCTCTTCACCACGCATTTCAATGAACATACCTTCATGAATCTCTTTTTCTCCATAAATCACATGAACTTCGGAAAGTACCTCTCAGTGAGAAATCCGACTTCGTTAACCACATTCATGTACAACCCCCCAAGATTGTACATAGTGATTCCCTGATCCCCCATTCAATGTTCCATATCACATTATTGTACCTCTTGCTTTATGAAGTAGGTATGATAATGGCTCTTGATTTTTTCCATAGCCATGCTAACTTGGGCTCCAAGATTAACTATTCTTCCAAAACACTTATTTTGGGACTTTATAATGCCTTCCCTTCCCAGAGTGTGGGTATATATCAGTCATGTAATTCTCAGGGGTAATATGTAAATCCTCCCCATCTGTGCTGTTAGACATTAAACTTCCAAGAACCATCGTCCCCACTACATGATGTTAAAATATAGTCTTTCCATATTCAATTCACATGGGGTGTTCTGTCTTGGGATTTATTCTTGCCTACTAGTCTCCACAAAAGTTTGATCATCCTTTCCCTACGGGCATGTAATCATATCCTCCTCTAAAGGGACTATTTCCTCTTCTGGATTCTCTCCTAGATTAAGTCCCAATTTTCATATCCATAGGCCACTAAGAATTTGTGAGCCCAACACCGTCTTTCATGGTCGCACCGTTCATTAATCAACCATTAGGTATAATGATACATGTTGTTTCACACAACGAGCATAAATCACTTGGGCTTAGGGTAACAATGACCATGACATCCTCCTTGGGTCACTAACCATGAGAATTCCTCAGCATGTTTATGGGTCACTCTCCATGTGTTTCCCCAAATTATATGACCTTATCCACCGAACTACATGGACTTTGATCCCTACCTTCTAAACAGGGTGATTAGGAAGTAACTTTGAGGTTCAATCCCATCACTCCCCACAATCCATTTATTCTATATATTTTACATCAGTTCACACATCTTACATGATATTAAACTGTGTGCTCTGAACTACATGGGTTCTGATCTAATTTCGGTATGTAGGAAGCCTCTCTGAGGTTCAACCCCAACCAATACTAAACTCTAGTACTCCCTCCTAGGTAAGTACCCTTCTGATGTGACATCTTTCCTTTTGGGTACACATGGCCTAGATCCACCAATAGGGGTGTTCTGATCCATCTTCCACAGCTACTAAACATTTGTAATACCCACACACATCACATCCATCCAACAAATAGTGATCCTCTTATAAAGGGATTATAAACATACATAATGTCTCTGAGTAATTTTCCATGATTACACCCTGATTCTCTACCCCCATCCTAAACTATGTAGACATTGATTCCCAGCCAGTGGGATATATAGGAAGGCTCACTGACATTCAATCCCATCATCAATTCATATCCTAACCTTTCACATGGGACTCTATGTCAAGAGAGGGTCATTCCCAAACCTGGAGTTTCATTTTCCTTTAGGCCGCTACCCTTGAATTCATTATCACAGGTTCCCTTCTTAATTTTCTCAGTTCCCTATTTTCCAATCTACATAGACTTTGATTCCCATCCACTATGATTATTTGGAATCATCCCTAAGTTTCAATCCCATCACTCTCCAACCTCAATAGATTTCATCATAATTTCATTAATATCCATCCTGATTCTTAACTGAGCCTCCATATCCTTGTGAGATCATCACTTCCACTTCATCACTACATCTAGAAGCACCCACGAAACTAACCAAGCATAAGCCCTGCACAATTTATATTCCCCCAACCAAGAGTGATTCTCTTTTGATGGGAGGTAGCTTTCTGTAATCCCCAACCAACCCAATCGAACAATGTAGGTTTTTATCATTATCTTCTACATAGTGTGTGTAGGAAACCTCTTATGTTTCAATACCTTCCAATATTGTCCCCATTTCTGGGGTTCACTTTTGATGATCCAGCCTTTGTGGAATTCATATCCTCTTTCATGGTGTGAATCTTTCTATTTTTGAGACACACTACCTTGGGTCCTCTCTTATTAGGTGTTTTGATCTATCCATCCAGTAAACTGTCTCATGTGCTCCCTCCTTGGGATTCACCTCTATGATCTATCTCCATGGGATGTTCTGATTAGTTTGACCCATCTCTGCACGAAGTTAAACTCATGGAATACCCTATACAAACATGGGAAGTCAAGGAAAACCTTAAAATGCATGCATTGGGTATAAGATTCTTTCTTATTGACACAAGATGCCTAAGGTTGTGTGGCCCTTAGAATCACTCTTAGGAGGAAGAATATAGGTTCTTCTTTGTTCTATAATATAGACATTTAACTGGTTCCCAATGTTACTAGTTCCATGACTAATGGTTAAATAACTTTCCAGTCCCTTTGGAATGTCTATAAAGAAGCAGCGTACTTAACTGGCATCCATGAAGAGATAGAACCGAGAATTAGGATCAAGAATAAATTATAAATCTATAAGGGAGACCCAAAATATGTGATTAATTATGAAAAAGAATCAATGGAAGGAGAAACTGACATCTCATAATCTCATTTTGATCAAGGAGAAAACATCTATGAAGAGGTGATGAATGTCACCAATCTTTGGAAAATGGAAATGCGGGGTAAAATACACCGTCAATGAGCATAAATGTAATGACCCTAGTGGCATACCTTTGAGGAATGCATCAGAAATAATAGATCATTATCATATGCAGATAAAAGAGGAATTTATAGGCATGGATTCAAAGATAAATAATATTAAATTGAAGGATCGTGTATTTATCTTTCTTGTATGTAAGGGAGGGTAATCATGACTTTTCATGAACATACCTCCAAATTTCTTGAGGCTATGTAGAATATCTACATAAAAAATAGATTTTCATAATAGGGGAATTGTGGATAGGACCATATAAAGAAGAATGGGTGTCATCATATATTCAATAAAAGTATAAGTGAATCAACATGTAGTTTTAATAAATAAATTACCTCGGTATATCTCTCACATATACGGGGGGGAGGAAATGTTTTTGTTTTATGTATTGTATCATGGGTAAATAATCCTACATTAGGGCCTCCAATATTGGTCAGTCTCATATGAATTGGAAATGAGAATTTTATTTCATTTCAATTTTTATTTTAATTTGTTACTAAGCCTAATATATAGTATATTGGAATCACTATGTAACCTTTAATAATAAAAATCATGTTTCACATAGTTCATATATAGTGTTTCTTCTATATAGATAAAACTCAAATATACGGGGATTTATTTACTAATAAATTTCACAATAGAGCCTAGGATATTATATTAAAAAATAAATACATATCTAACTATAATATGAATCAATCCAGAGATGGATCTTAATGAATAATTTCATACATATATCGATATAATGAGAGGGCAGCGAGAATTTTTCTTAATTCATGGGTCATCAAGATCATGATGTTAGGGACTTCCAGTGTATCTGTAGAAATAAAATAAACCTCCATGTAGGTTGATATATTAGACATATAAAGGGTGATTGTTTTCTTATTTTTTTGGAAATACCTTCAGTAAAAAATCAAAGGGTCACTATGTTTTTATCAGTAAATGAATCAATCTACTTGTATTTCTTGGAGAGATATTACATAAAACTATATAATATGAATTGAAAAGGTTTTTTATTCTTTAGGGTATAGGAAGATACTGTAAAAAAGGCCACTACATGGATAAAGCTCGTTTGTCAAAGTGAATGATTTCATAGAAACTAGAACACTATGAGTAGTTTAGAGTCATTCAAGATGGTCATGTAAGGGAATTTATCTTAATACCATAATTAATGGACTCATTAGTAATAAATTTTAATATCATGTGATGGGGGCCTTTACCAAATTGATTAACAGCGTGCAGTAGGGACATTATACCATTCTATATATGTCCATGATAAAAGGATCCATGTGCCATGTAGTTTGAGGTTTTTTGGAATAGAATATGACAGTATAGTTTAACAACATACATCTTGGACATTATAAACCTACAAGCCACCATGAAAAGTATTTGTTAAGAAATATTACATTTTTGGTAGGAGAAGTATACTTTCCATCCATTTTTATGGAATATGATCTCTTTGAGTAACCCCTATATATAACATAATGTACTCTTAATTTAAATTCCTACATTAAAGTATT
The DNA here is from genome assembly GCA_963277665.1 of Viscum album. NCBI lineage: Eukaryota > Viridiplantae > Streptophyta > Magnoliopsida > Santalales > Viscaceae > Viscum > Viscum album. Next base: position 654,151,308 of record OY728119.1, read on the forward strand.
ATTCCCTGGTATCATTGGGGTTATGAGAAACAATAAAATCTCACACTTAAGGTATGAGAAGTTGATGATTTTATTATTAAAGTCTCTTGAAATCTGGTTTATATAGACTTCCAATCTATGAAATGTGTGAAACCACTTATCATGGAGTCTCTCAAACTCATCAAGATTTTTTTTTGGCTATTTTACTTCTAAGTTTTGTCCATAGATGGTGATGAAAAGTGATGGAAAGTGACATTTGATGGATTGAAATAACTTTATTCAATAGATAAGAGAATATGGTGCCACTTGTGTGGTAGTGTGAGTTATTATTCTATAATCCCACAAGGAATAAATAATTTTTTATGGAAAGTATTTTTAGTTTCTTTTCCATTATCATTTCGACTATATTTAGTGGAGTCTTATTGAAGGCCTCGATATTTTCATTTTTCACTACATGGTAGTAGGATGGGTGATTATAATAAATTTAATAGTCATGAAAAATCCTTTTCAACTTTAAAGAACAAAAAATTTTCATTTCCCATTAATATTTATGAGAGGTAAAAAATATTGTAATGATATTGGAATTCATGAAGCTGGTGATATTATTCGTCTGTACTTCCTTGGGTGTGTAACCTTGGACCATTAAGAGAAGAAATAGGTAAGAGTACATATATACTTGAACTATGGAATTTTGTATGGGATATATGAAATCATGACATCCATTCCACATACCACAAATTACCATGATTATTTAGTAGTATAAAATAACATTGAGGGTTGATGAATGGATTCCGTGTTTATTGGACAAGTTGAAAATTTCTTGGTGAAATCTATGCCGTTTTAAATACTTTATTTAGAACAATATCCAAATCACTTGATTTTATAGAAGAACATGGTTCCAAGATCATGAGTTTTTTGGGATCCTGCATGTACATCCCCAGAATTATAATGGACTTAACTACCTAAAATATTATATTTAGATTCCAATAAATTATTTTCATATAGAGGACCATAATTCATTAAATCCATCATGTTGGATGAAATTTTATAAATGATGTTGGATATATTCCTTTTTTTCTCAGTTTTGTAGAAGGATTCTACTTTTGACATAGTCCACTATATTGAGAATTCATCCAATAGTAGCATCAGTGGATGAAGATATTGCTTCATCATGTATTAGGGTAGTGTTAATTTCAATATTTTCTTCTATATCATAAATAGCAACAATGAAAACATATTTGTGTTGTTTGACCAAGAAAACCATCTCATCCTAGTCAAGATCATCTAGAGTCATGGTTGTATTCACAAGTGCATCATCATGATCATTCCATTAGCGAGGGAAATGACTTAGTATTGTCTTTTTATGTGAATTGTTCCATCATTCCCCTTACATGACCAAACATAAAAGCCAAACATTCTTTCTTAATTGCTCTTATAACATTTATCTACTTAATCACCTGTTGTAATGACCCAAACATTTTAATTATATTTGTTTCCTAAATTAGTGTGTTATTTTATTTTATACTCAACAAAACTATATCCTTTAATTAATGAAGTGGGCAAAATTAAAATTAGACCGTTGGTTTCCGACTGTTATATGACCAATGGTCAATATTACCGTTGGAAACTACAATCATAATGTTGAGTTTTTATAAATACAGTTATCATTATTAATTAATACAGAATGAATATTGAATGGCCTCATCCAGTAGGCTCAGGCCATATGAATCCCATATATCAGAGCTTGGAATGGTGGTAGCATCACCGGTCTTTGCTCAGGACCAAGCCCAAGTCGAACGTCAACATAGGATACATGAACAGAATCACCTAATGGAGAAGTTCAAGTTGATAGAAATCACCACTCGAGCAAAGTTTTTTGTGCCACTCCACGATTTTATCACTATATCACACCTTACACTTAGGTCCTATGGTGGTGTTATAAGGGACTATGTAAAGAGACCTTAGTTACTTTTTATAATCCTTTTTTATAAATAAAATTATTATTTCATACTATGGAATATGTTGTGAATTTCAAATATATGGATAAATATAGGATGTCTATTATTGATGAATTTAGAAAAAAGGGGTATTTAAAAGTATTTTTGTATTCCTTAAATAATTAATAATGTGAAATGATTTTCAAAAAATAGTCTTTTATAGTTGTGTTCAGTGATAATTTAGAGTCTAATAAGATCAAAATTATTTTTAGTGAATAATAATGTGTGAATGGTAACATACCCGTATGAATAGTAATGAATAGTAAATTGGCCAATAAATAGAAAATTCACCCATGAATGTATAAATACATTTTAGACATCTTAAAAGTTAAAAAATGATCATAGTTTAAGTTTAGGTAATTTTGTATGTCATAAATATTTTATTTAAAATTTCATAATTAATTTAATAATTTAAAATTTAAATGTATTTTCATTAAATTTAATCATAAAATGTTACTGTATTTTTTTATGGTTGTATGATAATTTTATGGGTTCTTGAGTACTTTCTTAAGGTGTTACAAAATGAGTTATAGTTTTAATGTTTTATTTTGGGAATAAATAATGATTTTATTTAAAAATTAAATTAAAAATATATAGAAAATTATTTTCATAAAATAGAGTTCATTATTTTAATTCAGATCATCGATATTAGGCTAGAGGGAATTTTTGGAATTTTTCTGAAACATTTGAATTTTGATGAATAGTAAAAATATTGTTTTGAGTGTCGGGTGTTTAATGACATCATTAATGATATAATAATAATGTAATATTTATGGTAGACTTATGAATGGTAATATATTCAATTAGGTGTCCCATGTGGCCAATACCTTGGAAAAATACCATGGGCATGCCCATGGTTTTGCAAATACCACTAGTGAGGTGTCCCTTGGAAATTAATAATTTATTTCCTCACTTTTCCTATAAATACCAAGAGATTTACTCATTCATTTCATTCCCAAATCCTCCTAAACGAAGTTCTGGTTTCCTTACCTCCCATGGAGTCCTCCCAAGGCTCCCTCAAGCCTCCAAAGATCCCAAACATTATGCTTTCGAAGTTACGCTTCATGGTAAGGAACCTTACACCCACGTCATTTAAGTCATGACTTCCTTTATGTTATATCATATAGTTCCATTTTATTATGAGGGGTATTGTTATTATATATCTTTATTACTTTCCATTTAATTTCCAAATGATGATATACCCTTTCTACTATCATTAATTTATTTTTTGTATTTTTAAGTGATGCCATTAGGCTGCAGAAATTTTGGTAAAAGAAATTGAATCTTCTCTTTTCCTTCAAGTTTCATTTTCATATGGTATTTCCTTCAAATATCCATACCATGATCTTATTTATTTTTATTTAATACCCAAACATTATTAAGAGTTATTTATAAGTGTGTTACTATTGTCCCATTTCTTTTTAATGTGTTCTAAAACCATGTTATATAGCTGTTATGCTGTAGAATTTTCGTCTCAAAATCTCTCTATTTTTCTCATGAAATTCTATTGTATTATTTATGTGAATACCCAATTCTATTTTCACATACAAGGGTATTCATAAATAAATAAAATTGATCTATTTTATTCTTTAATTGACATACATATAATCCTCACTCCCTTTCAATGGGTTATAAATGACTTAATGATAAAGTTTATAAGCACTTTTAAAACATCGCGATTTTGAAATTAGACTCATTTATTTTATACTCTATGGGTTATTGATGAAATGTTTGATTATGATATATGTGTATCACATGAAAATAAATACATATTAAGGGTTTTCCCTAATAGCTCTTCAATGCATTGGTTAATGAAATTAATCTCTAGACATGACAAGTTTCACGATACCTTGGTGAATAACCTTGGTAATTTTTATGACACCTCATGGATAAATCTTGGTGATATGGTAAAGAATGTCTAAATTAAATGTTGTAGCCACATATTAACGTTATTATTCAAGTTCATTTTATTATGATATTCCTATTATTTTGTCTCTCATGCCTTTATGACTTTTATCATTTATTATTAATATTGCTCTAGATCAATGTCAATTGTTTCAATTGTTTTCCTTACTGGGCCTTCTTCTCACCCTTTCCATTGATGTATGTCTCTAGGATATGTGATTCAATAATTTTGTATAGGATGAACCTATGATGAATCCTTACGAGTAGTTTAGAAGAATTTTTTCTATTTTTTTCAAGAATTATGTTCTTGATTACCTAAACACTAGACTCTAAAGATCCTCTGTTTTTAAAATGTAATGAAAAGTTATGTAATAGGAAGGTGGGATACCATACCTGCTTCAAATCAACATTAAAATTCAAATGGGTTACCTATACTTCTAGATATACTATGATTACCTTAATTATATAATGTTACTCTACTTCTTTGTTAGTTATACCTTCAGATTGTAGGAAACAATATGATAGAACCTATGTGGTTGGGGAGAGGAGAAATTTTACCCTATCAACTCCATTGAGATTCACTATTTCTATTCATATCCCAAATAGGAACTGAAAGATGTCATCGATGTACATTTCACATGTTTGGATTGTGTTATAGAGAGAGAATATCTCTTCATATGGGAGCTCAGTATTAACTGATGTGACTTTCATGGTTTGTAACATCTCGCCTCCTGATTAGATTGAGTTGAGGGGGAGGTTCCACTTAGCCATAAGCGATATCCACAAGGCACCAAAGGCTGGGAATAAATCCTAAGAATTAATAGAAGGTGGCATATTATTTTCCCTTTTAATATAAAACAAATAACCAAATATAACACTTCCAAAATAAATATAAGTTTTATGTCAAGAAGGTGGTAAAATAAACCATTATCCAAATAAACAATACCAAACTGTACAAATACCAAATCAAAGTACTAAGTATAAGACTAAATTAATAAAACATAATACACAAAGACCATAAATTTCTTCCCCAGTCTAATATCTATGCTCCCACTCCACAACTACACAAATATCATTATTTACCACTGAAGTAATGAGATTATTTTCTTTTTTAGGTTCCGGGTGAATTGGAATCGTGTGACGCGAGGTGACCAACGTTGATTTTTTCCATAATCAATTATCATTATGAGATCTATAAGATGATGAATGTTGTGATCCAAGTAATTGAGTCAATGAAATAGACAAAGAATAATTGTGTCGGAATCGAGACATAGGAGATCGACCAATATTGTTTATAATTAATTTATTTAGATAATAATTACCTCTAAGGAATTTATTCAATATTGATGAGTCTGGTGATATATCTATGATACACCATATTTGAATTGTAGAAACCAAGTGTATATTACCTCTAGCGGTGATCCACAAATTTTCTTGAAATATCTAGAAGTATCCAAAGGATTCTATGGGTGATAGCATGGGTGATCATTGTGATTATGTCATCCACCCTGATCACCTCAAGAATTTCTACCAAAGTGTTCTCCTTGATCGGGTGGAGGAGGATTTCTTGCCACTCATTGGAGAATTCATGGAGAAAGAGAGCTCCCTAGGGTTGTGATGATTCACCATGATTGGTGTGAAAAATAGACAAAATTAATTGCCTAATGGGAAAATAATATAATTGGGTAATTATGTATCTAGTGTTAAAATAAAATAATTATATAAGTTCCATTGATTATTTATTTAATCCTAGAAAAACACCATGTCAAATAATATTAAATATATTATTATTTCTCGATATTTTGTTAATTTGAGATTTGTAATTAAATTTTATTTAATTAAATAATATTCAATATTTATTATTTTCCATCAAACCATTAAACTTTTTCCACCATTCCTCTATAATATTTATCAAAACATGAATAATGATTATTTATTTATTAAATAAATATCACTAAATTGTTAAAAAATAAATAGAAAAATACTATATTTAAAGAACAAAAAATAAATATTTATATGTGTTCCAAAATACATGAATAATTATTAAAACATTTATAGTAATAATATTTTTTAAACCTTATAAATAATAAATAATAATTTATTATTTAATTGAGATTATAGATATAGTTGGTGTGTGACCCTTGTGGTGTCTTTCATAGTGACCTTAGGAGAAACAACCTAATGTCCATGGTTATCATCTTGAAACATACCAAGGAACCCATAGATAAATAATTTAATGCTTTAATGACATGTCACCTCATACTAATGCTAACTATGAAATATAATTCATTCCTCACAATATCTTAAATCGAGCATGTTTCATGCCAGTGCCACCTACCTATGTGCTCGATTATCTCTTTCTTTGAATTTTCAGGAATAAATGTGCCTATAGAAAATCAAGGACATGGATTTATTTGGGCTATATAATTTCTATAATTTTTCTAGAGATATTAACTTCTATTATAGAACATAAGGGATGGATCCTTTCTTGCATTATTAATTATGGCAATACTACTCTTGACAAACCCAACATATCCAAACTCACCAAGAAAATCTATAATAACAATTTTTGTCAGTACTTATAAGTGAATGACTCATAATACTCATTAATATTAATCCTAATGTATAAGTACCAATACACACATCCATATATTGGAACATCCAATGACACATAGGAATGCGAATTTCATACTAGTACTTCTCATTCTCATAATATCTTACTAGATATTACCAAGGGATTACATCATGAGAAAGTTCCACAAAGTCCTATGAGTTTCCACCCCTGATAGAATGTATTATTTTTTCCATCAAATGATATCATCCAGCTATTTACAATATATTTAAGAATAGTATTGTATCACTTCAGGGTTTTTATCATAGCGGTAAACTGTTATAACCTTTTAGTGTGACAGCTACTATTAGGACATTATCGCATGCAATGTTACAAAAAAGAGAAATCTTGATTTTAAGAGAGTTTATTAATATTAAAAACCCTGAATTCAAGTCTATCATAATGTAAATAATATGTTGGTTCAAGGGAACCAACTCCAACTGGAACCAAATTTCACTAGAGACAACTGTTAACAACCTCCATTATGCTAGATCTAACATGATATTCATGATTACGATGAGATGGAACTTTAGTCAAGGTGTCCTCCATGTTCTCTTATCTAGTTACTCTGATATCTACAACTTCACCCCTCTGATATAAATTCTTCAATAGGTGATACTTCTGGAGAATATTCTTTATCTGTTGGTGTGGAATTAGCTCTTTTTCCATAGCACCACTGTTGTATTATCGCAATACAATTTGATAAGGCCTTTACTTATTGGTACCACATCAAGCTTAGGGACAAATTTATGAATCAAAATAGCTTCCTTGGAAACATAAAAATCCATTATATATTCGGAATCCTGTGTATAATTGATGACAACTAGATGTTTTGAACTATTCCAGCTCACATCTCCTCTTTTGTGACAAAACATATATCCTAATTTCAAATTTAGTTCATTTATGTCTTTCTAAAAAAAATTAGTATAAACCCTAATAACATGATTCTCATATCCTCCATACACCAAGAACATATCTCTAGTTCTTCTTAGATACTTAAGGATAACCTTAACAACAGTCAAATGTTTTTATCCTAGAACTTCTTGATATCTTCTTAACATGCTCAGTTCATAGGAAACATCATGTCTAGTACATAACATGGAATCCATGATTCGTCCAATCACTGAAGCATATGGGATATAACTCATTGTCTCTTTCAGTGTTTGTGTCTTGGGACACATTTTCTTTTAAATATGGAAACCATGTGACGCTGGAACCAATCACCTATTATATTGTTCAATACTAAATCTCTTTAGTATCTAGTCAATATATATAATTTTACTTATTCTATGAAGCCTCTTGTATATTTCTCGAATGATATTGACCCATAGAATATATGTTTCTTCACATAATTCCTTGATGGAAAATCACTTGTTTAACTAGTCTTTAACTGACTATAAGACTGGTATGTCATTTTGAATATGTAATATGTCATCATCATATAATACTATCATAATTACTGCATTCCCATCAAATTGTTTGTAAATAAAAGACTCACATTCATTATCAAAAATACCAAATTATTTTGTGGATCCATCAAATCGAATGTTCCATGACCTATATGCTTGATTCAATACATAAATAGATCTCTGCAACTTGAAATACATTGGGCTTCTCATGGAGTAACAAACCCATCTGGTTGTTTTACATAGACATCTTCTTGAAGGTTCATATTAAAGAATGTAGTTTTGACATCCATCTTAGAAATCTCAGAGTCATCGTAATCCACTATTGTAATTATAGTTTTGAGAGAGTTAAACATTATAACTTGTGAAAAGTTTTCATCCTAGTAAATTCCCTAACATTTTATAAATCATTTTTCCACTAGCCTTGCTTTACAGGTACCTACATTACCATTAATGTCCAATTTTCTGTTGAATACCCCAATGAAACTGATAGGATCTTCATCAATCGATGCATACTACAAAACCCAAACATGGATATAATACATGGAATCCATATAATAATAGATTTCTTATATCCATATTGTAGGTTTTGATATCACTTCTACCTCCTTGTTGGATAGAGGTATGTAATTGTCAACTAATAATGAGTCACCATCTTTGGTGACTAGAAAACCATATCTCTATGGTTATCTTACCTATTTTATGCTCTTATGTAGTACTTGGGTTTCATGAAACACTACTTCCATGGGAATATGTGGAATATATTCCTGTACAACCTCCTGTGTTTCTTGAGAATCAACTTCCTCAAATTCAATCCTGCTCCCACTAAACCTTTTAAGGATGTGCTCCCTCACAAGAAAGATGGATTGTCTATCGATTTCCACTTTCTTATCTAAGGGGTTATATAGGTAGTATCATTTTGTTTCCTTAGGATACCCTATAAATATACAGTTTTTCCATGGTATGCTCATTTGTTTCCTGATAAGGTCTTTACAAATTCCTCACAACCCCATACACATGTATGTGATAAAATTGGTTTCTTTCCACTGCATAGTTTCAAGAGAATTCCATTTTCCACTTTATTTGGTACTCAGTTTAATGTGTATTCCAAAATTTGTAAGTTATATTCACAAAAGGATAATGAAGTATTTTTATGACTCATCATCATCCTTAAAATGTCTACAAATGTATGTATCATCCCTTCACTATCTCTACTCCACTTTGGTGTATAAGGAGGAGTGAGCTACGGTAGAATCCCAAATTCTTGTAGAATGTTGAGGAACGCTTAGTTAATATATTCACCACCTTGATCTGATTGAATATTCTTTATCATATTACCAATATTAAACTATAATTCCTTCTTGAATCCCATAAATTTTTAAAAGTACTTGTACATATACCTCATGAACTTAGATATATCCATATATACTAAAATAACCTGTAAAATTTATGAAGTAAGAATATAAACCTATAGCTTCTACTAGAAATGGTCTACCCACATCATTGGGTACCAATCCTATTAGCTCTGTGCTCTATTCTCTATGTCCATCAAATGGTGGTTTGGAAATTTTTTCTTGTAAAAATTCATGACATCAATCATGTGTTTTTCACTCATAATAGTCTAAATAACCATCTTGATAGAGATTTGTCAAATTCTTCTCATTTACAAGACCAAGATGGTGATTCTATAACTAGGTGTTATATGAGTCATGTGAACATGATTCAGTATCAATTTCCGACATTTGGTTTTCATAATTTAATACATAAAGACCGTTATTTAAATTCACCATTCCATAACATATGTTTTCCTTACTAAAGAAACAAATTTTATTTTATAATTTGAAAACAAACCAATCTATATCTAAAAATGACTTGGAGATTAGGTTCTTGGTAAATTTAGGTTCATAATAATAATCTCATAAAACTAAAATCATTCATGTTGCAAATGAAAGGGTGTTGTCACCAATTTCTAGGGAAGCCAACCTAGCTCCATTGGAAGCACTCAGATCCCCCTATCCTTTGTAAATCTTTATAAATATACTTATTTCCTATATTTGGATTCATATGGGAGCACCAAAAGCTATATGAAATACCTAATGTGTAGAAATTGAATGTTTTCACTCGATAACAAATACACTATTAGCTTCCCCTTTCTTTTGTGTGTAGTTCCTCTTCCAGTTTCCATACTTGGCACATGAAAAACCAATAGCCTCATTTTCATTTCCTTTCCCTTGGATGTTCCCATTTTTTGGAAATACGATGTTCAAGAGCTTTATATTTTTAATAGGTCTCTGTTCCCTTTTCCTTATTCATACTTTTCTTATTCTCCATAAGGATCGTGGATTTTTCATTTCCTGTGTCATTATCCACATGGAAAATCAAGGTAAGGAGTTCCAGAAGAATATTCACATCATTTATCAAATTATAATTCATAGTAAATCAGGTGTAGGTCTTGGGAAGTGATGAAAGTATGAGATCTATACACAACTCATCACTAAATTTAATCACTAAGTTGTGGAGGCATTCAGTGTAGCCATTAATTATGACTAGATAAGGTCGAGCTGGTGTCGAATCTCGAAGATTAGTTGTCATAAAAAAATGGGTATCTCATAACTCTCTTATCTATACATCTCTTGATATATATGTCAAAGGTGAGACATCATGAAATATTCATCTATAACTTCATGTTTCCTCAAAATTTCATTGGATATAGATGATATCATAAATCCCTAAACATCTATATAATCATTCAGATGTTTCTCATAGACAGATTGTTCTTCATCACTTTATTCATTTATATGCATAACTATTAAAGCTTTTTCCATCACCTACAATTTCATTTCATGGTTAATGTTTAACCATATGAGCCTTTGGCACTCCTGGAAATTAGTGCTTGTGAGAAGGTTTTCCTTTTAATTTATGGATCACAATGATATGTTTGATGTCATTTTATTTTTGTTTCTACAAAATAAGTATAATTTTAGTTCTTCATCAGATAAAATTTAGAAAAGTAAATCAATATTATATTTATTAGTCTCCCACTATTTTATCAATACCCAATACACCTAACCATTAGCATCAAAATATCTTATTTCTTGGACATTCTAGTGGAAAGAATCTATATTCACCTTCTCATTGCCCCAACATTGGTTAGTCAAGCTACTTGAATTGTTTTATATAGGAAATACAAATAATAATTAAGTTAACTCATCATTTCCTGATGTGTTTAGTGGACTCCAAAATCCTAAAATCCATGATTCTAGATTTCCATAACCTTTTCCTATCAGTTACACCAAGTCCTACTCTTGAAGTCTACACTTGATGTTAACCGAGTTAAGTCCTCCCAAAACCTCATGTTAAAATTCCCTGATAATTGACTGCTCCCCAACATTGGCTTGTCAAGCACTTTGAACTATGGTTCTATTCTAACTGAAGTAATGGAAGGATATACCAACATCTATAATGAACGAACCATGCATCTCCCAGAAAAAACCATGCATATAACCGAAATAAAATAAAGTCTATGATCATGAACATATTTTATTGGTTAGTTTATTTATAAATTTATAAATTAATTGTTGACCTGTGGAGGAAACACCTTGAACCAATTGAGATTGTTGTTTACATCAATCCACTTTTGTATCTCTGTGGATTATATTCATCTCAGCTATGAACATGAACCACCTCCACTAGCATGGGAGCTCCATCAATTACATATGCCTTTTACTCACAAAAAAGTGAGGGGGAAAAGGTGTTTAAATAAAAAACCCATGGGGACCTAGGCCCTACATAATAATGTAGAGATAAGGCACCCATTCCAATAATTTAATTTAAAAATTATTTAAATGAAACCAATCACAAATAAAAGATTTGTTCAAGATCATGATCATCCACATGAATGAAATGAATTACACATTTAATAAAACTAGCTTTCAATTATTATTTACTCTTATTTATGATTAATTGTACTTGAATCAACTAATTATTATGTTTAATTAATCAATCCTTTTATCTTAATCCTTATCAGAAATTCCATGATATTTTCATCCTTTTTAATTTTAATCAAGATAAATAAATTATTTTGAAATTAACCTTGTACATAAATTTACCTTAGTGTAAACATGGTGAATACCCATCCAAATCTAACCAAAATATATTATAATTGTATATTTTTTTACACTTATTACATAAGGAATGAATCACATATAACACACTTACATGACATGTACTTCACAGAATTTTACACGAATTACATGATTTTTCAGTCATGTGTTATGCATCAATTCATATAGATTAAAAACATGTAATATGACTCATAAATGACATTTAAATAAAAAAATTGAATATATTAATTATATATATATATATTAAAATATATCACATGGTGGGTCTCATGTTTATGATCACACGCAAGTACATGTCTGACGATTTATTATGTACAACAAATTAATTTTAAATCTACATAATTGGTAAAAGTACATGACATGTTGAACCATTCTAAATGGCATGTACACCCACCACAGTATATCTTAGGTACACAACTAGATACATGGCGTGTAAAATTTACCTCATAAAGTTGTATTAAATGGAATTTATAAGGGGTCACATGTCATGTTGAATCCATGTTACACAGTCAAGAGTCTAATAGTTTGTGTATTAAATACACCACGCATCTTTGACTCAAAGGGACTACACACCATGTATGTGGGATAAAAAAATGTACTCTATATGATTGTGTGCTATTCTATCTGGGTAAAAATGTTGTCAAAAAATTAACTATACCACTGGTCATCAATTCCCACAGTTTGAGTAATTTACAAATTCACTCCTGGTGCATCAACCACAAGTAAAAATCATGTAATGCAGATTACAGGGCGTTCACCCCAGGGTTATCCAAAAAGAGACTTTTCCATGTTTAGATGATTTCCTCAATTTTTTTAATAAAAAAATGAATCATCTCAAGTATATTAATTAGGAATGAATAAATAAGAATAAGATCTCAAAATTCACATTTACAGAATGATAAAATATGAACTGAAAAACTAAATTACAACTGTGTAAATCGAAAAAGATTTTTAAATAATTATAAACACTAATTTTTCCACTCTGAAACAACATATAAGTTTTGTTCGTAGTGGAAGTGTGCGATGTGCGATGCCCAAATTTTATTTGTTCTATAGTCAATTTTCAATCAGAGATTATAAAACGATGAGCACCATGATCCACGAAATTGAGTCAAATAAATTTACCATGAAAAATTGAACTGGAACTGAGAGAGAGGACATCAAAACATATTATTTATATTTAATTTAATTTGATAATTAATTAAATCTAATGAATAGTTTCGTTATTGATGAGTCTGGAGAAAGATCAATGGTGCACCATCGTTGCGTTGTAGTAACCAAGTATATATTTTTTCTAGCGGTGATCCACACATATTCCAAGGATTTCTATACATCACCAAAGGAGTCTCCATGTACTATCATGGAAGATACTTACCCATGGGTCTCCCACATTGATCACCTTAAGAATCACTTCCAAAGTGTCATCCTGGATTCGTTGGAGGAGGATTGATCTTTGTTCATGGGAGTGTTCTTTGAGAAATGGATCTCTCATGGATTGAAAGGATTTTCCATGATTGTTTTCCACAACACAAAAAAATAATTTCCTTATTGGAAAATAATATTATTGGATATTTATACTTCAATGGTTAAAAAAAAATAATTTAAGAAGTTCCCTTGTTTATTTAATTAATCCAAGAAAACCCCCATGTCGTATAATAATAATATTATTATTATTTCTTGACATGAACTTAACATGTGAATTATAATTAAATATTTTTTAATTAAATAATATTCAATATTTATTATTCCTCACCATACCATTAAACATGGTCTATCGTTCCTCCACATTATTTATCACACCTTGAATAATGTCTATTTATTTCCTAAATAAATTCCACTTCATTGTTCTCTAATAAATAATAGATATTATATTAATTAAGCATCAAATATATATTTATATTTGATCAAGAATACATGAGTAATTACTGAAATGTGTATGGGAATAATATTTAATCAACTTGTTAAATAATAAATAATAAATAATTATGTAATTTAGATTTTGGATAACACTTAGTGTTTGACCATCTAGGCCTCTTTATGAGTGGAGTTAGTTGAATCAGCCTAAAGTCCAAGGTTAGAATCAAGAAACATGTTATGGAACCCATAGAGAAAGAAGTTATTTCTACATTGACATGTCACCTCATATGCAGTCTTGTTGTGTAATATAATCCCTTTATCACAAAATCTCAAATTGACCAGGTTGCATGCCAATTCCATCAACCTATGAACTCGATTATCTCTTTAGATGAATTTTTGGAAATAGAACATGCCTATAGAACACCATGTCCACGAATTTATTTATGATATATCATTTCGATCATTGGACCTGAGATATTAACATTGTTTAATGAATTTAATGGATAAAACATTTCTCGTATTATTCATTAATTCAATATTACTCATGACACAAACAAAATATCCTACCTCTCCATGAAAATTTTTCATCATGGTTTTCATCAATACGTCTAAGCTAGAGACTCATAAAACTCATTAATAATATTATTAATGTCTGAGGACCAATACACACATCCACATATAAGAACATCCAATGACACATAGAAATGTTTATTTCCTACTGGTGAGTCTCATTATCATAATATCATATTTGATATTACCAAGGGTGTACACCATGAGAAGGTTTCTTCAATGTCCTATGAGTCTCCTCCCTTGTAATATTGTATCATTTTTATCCCTCAAATGATCTCATTTGGCTATAGAACATATATTCATGAATAGTGTTATAGTTATTCTGAGTTCTCAACATTGTGGGGAACTGTCACTTCTAGAAATTCAGGATATATACATGGTTTCAAACTATGTTTATAAGTCCTCAAATTGTTTCTATAGGTAATATACTTGGTTTTTGGAACAATGGATAAGTTTGGAATGGCTATAGTCCTAGAGCTATACCCATGGTTTGGAACCATGGTTATAGTTTTATATCCATGATTCTAACTATGGTTATAGGTATACAACCACAATTCAAACCATGAATCTAGACTTATAGACAGGATTTAGAACTATGGATATGCCATTAGATGAACACACTTAATTTCCATAGTTTCTAAATGTGGAACTAGACCTACAACCATAGTGAAATACCATGGAAATAGACCTATATCCATAGTTAGAAACCATGGCTATAGGGTATGAAAATCAATAAAAAAATAGCCCCCCATACACCCCCACAGTCCCCTTACAGTAGCTCACCCCCTACAAAGTGCCCCCTGGACCCCCCCCCCCCCCCCACTCTCCTTGAAGTAGCCAACCCCCCCTACACAGCCCCTCCCCTAAAAATCCCCACCTAGACCCCCCTTCATTGAAGGCCCCCCAAATATCCCCCACACTACCCAACCCCTGGGAATCCCCCCTCTCTTCCTGTACACGTCTCCCTTACATATACTCCCCTACAGCCCCTCCTCATTTCAAATCTTCCCTACGAAATCCCCCCTCATGGACACCCTCTCCCCTATACATCCCTTCCTAGATACCCCTCTCCCTGGACACCCCCTTGAAAATACCCCCCCCCCTCTACTCCCCCCTGGACAGCCTCCCTTCCCCATGGATAGCCCCCCCTTCTTGGACAACACCCCCTCCTGAACACCCCTCCCCATGGACACTGGACATCCCCTTCCTGGAAAACACGCCCCAGACATCCCCCTTCTTGGATACCCCTTCCTGGACAATGCCCCCCACCCCTTGTAGTATCCACCCCTATAAATCCCCCCTCCAATTCCCCTAGACATCCTCTCTGGACAACCCCCTCCCCCCCACGTTCACACCCAACCACCCCCAGGACACCCTTACCCATGCCCCCCACTTGAACACCCCCTCACCCTTCCCCCAACACACCCCCTACCCCCCCACCCCCCACTGCACACCCACTCCCCCTACGCCCAGTACACCCCCTTCACTCAATACACCCCATGCCCACACCTGCACGCCCCCTCCAAACCCACCCCCTCCACTCCCCTTGGACATCCCCCCTCCCCATGGACAACCCCTCCTTCCTGGACAGAACCCTCCTCCTCGACACCCCTCCCCCTGGACAATGGACACCCCTTCCTAGACAACACACCCACCCCCTACTAGACACCCCCACCATCCCTCCTAGACACCCCTACCCACTGGAAACCCCCTACAAAGACCCCCCTCCACTCCCCCTGGACCCCCCCTGTAACAGCCCGAGATTTTATGAAAAATATTCTTTCTTATTTTACTAATGTCTTGTGTTATACGCTACACCAAAAGGAGCTTACACAACACGCATCCTTGACTTGCCTTGCATTACACGCAATCGCAACCTTCCTCGATAGCGTGTGTGGTACGTAATCCTGAGTTTCACGAAACAATGATATGCTATTAAAATATTATTAAAACTAGCCGTTATGAATAGTAATAACCACTTTTTAAATTTTAGAAATTTTAACTCTCAAAATGGACTTCATTTTTGGATTCGGAGTATCGAATTTAGCCTAAGGTGAAATTTTGGTACTTTTCGGATAACTTTCATATTCTGATAAATAGTGAAAATTACTAAATTATAATTAAAAACAACTTTTTAATCGAAATAATTAATAGTGATAAATCATTAATTTGAGTGGTTTTAAAGTATATTTAGAATATATTTTTACAATTTAATACAATGTTGGTCATTGGATGTAATTTCACATTTAAACTAGACATAAACAAGTGTCAATCTTTTGATAGATATTGTTTCTTAAAAACACACTATTTGTTTTAACAGTGGGATTTAATTATAAAATTAATTAATTCAACTTTTATGTTATGAATTTGGTAAAATAGACTTCATTTTTGAATTCGGAATATGAAATATAGCTTGGGATAAAATTTTGGCATTGTTCTGAAAAACATCAATTTTTGATGAATAGTGAAACTACTAAGTGGTAGGTTAAAAACTGAATTTTGCATAAAACATAATTTTACCGCTTCTGTGAATGGAATTTCGAAAATCCGAGAGACACGGTTAATATCAAGGACTAAAATGTGGTTCAATGAGATGAAAATAATTTTTTGGTGAATAGTAACTTTTTACTTTTTTTACCACGGTTAATAGTAAATAGGGTAACTAAGAGTAAATATGATATTAATATTACCCTAACACATGTCCTAATTCTATTGGACAAGTGTAATTCGACCAAAAACAAACTTAGGAATAAAATATGACCATTTAGGCCCACTTGGATTAGATTAGGACATTTATTATTAATTTATTTAAAGAAGGGTTAAAATAGTTAAAATCAAAGTTTAATAAGTAAATCATTTTTAATATAGGGTTATACATAAGATAAATTCGATTGTAAATATTAATTATAAAGATAAAAAGATTTCCTACATGATGGTATTTTATTTGTAATTTTTAGACATCAAATAATATAATTTATTTATGACACAAAGATGATGCATTAATTATCTTATTAATGAAATATTGACATAATTGATAATATAAATACCAAAATAAATGTAATTTAAGACTTTTTATGAATTCCACTAATTTTTTAGGTTACTATGATATATTAGTGTTGATTTAATCAACTTGGTTCGAACATATAATTCTGTTATGACTTTCACAAAAATCATATATCAAATAGTGTCAAAATTGACACAAAATAGTTTTTAAATCAAATATTATATTATTAATTGTTATTTTATTCCTAAAAATCTAAGGTTCGGCCAAATGACTTAGATAAGGATATATGTATTAATAATATACAATTTGGGGTTCGTTTGGCATGTTATAGTAAGTTTATTAACCATATAGTGAAAGAAAACAAAAAGACACGGTAAAAGTTAAATTATTTAACATAGAGTTAAATCTAATTGATAAGGTTAAAATAATACCCTAAACTTGTCTAAATCCTATTGGTTGATAGTATTTCGACCCATCCCCACTTTAGCTTCGAAATAAGTCCCTTTGGAACCATTATAAACCGATTTTAACTTTAATATAAAATAATATTTTGAGGTATTCCTAAGGTGCCCCTCTCCTCCCTTATAAAAGGACACCTCCTCCCCTTCCTCCTCACACCAATTTGAGCACTCAAGCTCGGCCAACCCCTGACAATTTCTCCTCTCCACTTCCCTAGCAACATCCTAGAGGTTCTGGTCTTCCTCAAAGACCAATTTTAGTGCCCTAAGAGGAGGTCTCAAAGAGGCACTTCAAAGAAGAGGTAATTACCGTTACCAATTCTTTCATCTTTATTTCTTCTTCCACTTCTTCTTCTTAGGTTGTTTCATTATGAAGTAATAACATCAGTATCACTCATATACTGATATGTTATTATAAGCATGAAACAACCCTATTTCACCATGTATCCATCCTACGGAAAAAGAAATCACCGCGCGTGCGTACGTACGGAATACCGTCTCCACGCCGTGGTGTAATATATTTTCCACCACCACCTTACATGGATGGGTATAATGGTGTAAAGAATAACTATACATAGTTATTACAACATCATATTGATTCTGATATATTGTATAATCCACTCCAATTCAATTCAATATTTATAGAAATGATATCATCGCTCGTGCGTACGTACGGAATACCGTCTCCACGACGCGATGAGATTCATTCTCCGTGTTAACCATTTATGAATGATTATAATGTATATATAAGAAATAATAATGAAATATATGAAATTATAAAGCTACTGGATTTATGTATATATATACATATGTATGTCATCTACTTACTTAGATTTCAAGACAATAAGGAAATAAAAACAGCGTTCATGCGTACGTACGGACTACCGTCTCCATGAACGGTGTTTTTCATTTTATTTATCTACCTATTATATATATATATACTGAATATATATGATATATAAATCATATTTTATATTCTGGAAGTAAGTAAATAATGATATAAGTAATAATGATGTCAAGAACAACAAGTCAAAACACCTACGATAAATGAAACGATTTTACCCAAAACGCTTCTTTAACATGGAATTTACAAAAGAACGGGTAATATAATATCATAAGTGAACCATATATGATATCATAACAATGAATATGATTCTGTAATAAGTCAATAACATGATTTAAATCATTATACAGGAGGTTCGGACACTTACAAAGCAAGTCGGACCTAAGGTAAGGGAAATATCACAATCTCATTTTTATCCGAGATTGTTTATTCGTAAGTATTTACTGGGGTGTATTTTATCATCCACATCCATGTTTTATCAATATGTAATATTATTTCCATCCACCTAAAATTTTTTAAATCCATTTTTACCCTTCGGTGAGTTTTTAGTAATACGTATGAAAGGAATCTTTTGTCGTTTTTCGTACGAGGTACTTTTTGACTTTTCCGACAAAAGTACGAAGAATGTTTTTTTTAACTTATACGGCACGAACGGATTTCTACTATTTTATAAAGCCTTATTTTAATGAAGCTTCCTCTAAAAGATTTCATGACTATTTTCAATAAAATCTCTTTCTTTTAAAATTGCATGATGTTTTGTGAAAAGAAATTTATTTTGAAGAAGAAAGGATATTTTCCTCAAGAATTCAATTCAAGTGTTTTATCAAAATTATTTTCCATATAAGATAATAAAGGGTTCTATTTCTATCCATATTTTTACATTTATTTGACTATGTTGTGATGGAATTATGTTTATGAATTCTTTTATCTTATATGAATTGATTTATGATGTCATGATGTTTCAAGAATCCCATTTTTGTTACATGTGTTATGCGATGATGTATGTTTTATGATTATGTGGCACACATAAGAAAGGATTCATTATAAGATGGGTGGGACCTATATCTCCCTCCAATGCATTGGGTAATGATTTTATATCTCATGAGATAGACATGGCTGGAACGGAAGGTTATTTCGGTTCAGTGATACAGGACTGAAACGAGGAGTGAACTCTGTTCAGAAAGGGACTTTGTCCACTAAGATAGTCTTGGAAATGAGTCATGACTAACAAGAAATGATTTTCCATGATTATGTGTGCATGCCACAAAGTTTCAAGTTTTATGTTATGATTATGGGGATCTCATTTTCACTTCTATGATTTATCCCATGTTATGATATTATGAGCTCTTTTGCAGGTTAAGATTTCCAAAAGCTATGTTCTTATGTATATGATGTGATTGATATTTATTTTGTTTACCCTTACTGAGCATTTGAGCTCACCCTTTTATGTTTTCTTTTCCCCAGGATATAAAGAAAGGTTTTAGGTAAAAAAAGGAAGATCCTTATGGGAGATGTTGAAGATCTTTCCCCACGATTAGAAGATTTTATTCCGAGTTTCCAAAGACACTAAACTATTACGATCCTTGTGTGTGTGTTTTTGTTATGTACTAAGTATTCCGCAAAAGTAATGTAACGTCCATGTACGATAAGCTTCGGGTCTCTACAGTTGGTATCAGAGGAAAGGTTTAGTCAACCTTTGGAAACTAGGATGCGAGAACTTTAGTGAGATCCCTAGAGATATTTCTAAGGTATGTCTAGGGATTCCCTAAGGTTAAGTATATGTATAGGTTATAGTACTAGAATTACGCTAACGGTCATAGAATTAAACCTAAGATGTTAGATATTGAAGGTACTCCCCCTTTATTATGTTGTTTTCCCTAGCATGATTTTTGCCTCTCACACTATTCTTTTTGGGTTTTAGACGATGGCTGGAACCCGAAGGAACCGTGTTGATCAATGCAATGGACAATGCAATGATTGCCCTCCTGAACAAACAAATGTTATGGGAGATGGAGTGCAAAATCTTATTGCTATACTTACACAAGCTATGAATCATTCTGGACTTCCAAATGAGCAGAGAAGGGAACAATATTCTATTGAGTCCTTCATGAGGAAACGTCCACCTTCTTTCAGTGGGTCTTCTGATCCACTTGTGGCTGAACAATGGATCAGTACTACTGAAAATATATTTTCAGTTCTTCAATGTTCTGAACATGATAAAGTCATCTTAGCAGTATATCGTTTGGAAGGTGAAGTTGATCAATGGTGGAATCTTATCAAGAATACGGGGCCAAGAGATGAAATTGAGTCCATGGAATGGGACGAGTTCAAGAACTTGTTTTTCAGTAAGTACTTCCGTCGTATTCTTCGAACAAAGATGGAGAAAGAGTTTCTTGAACTGAAGCAAAGGGACGATGAATCTGTTGGTACCTATGAAGCAAATTTTACAAGACTTGCAAGGTATGCTTCTGGAATTATCATCCAACCTGAAAGTAAAGTTGATCGATTTTTCAGTGGCTTAAAACCAAGTCTTCGAAGGGCATTAGCTATAAGAGACTTCAGTAGCTATGAAGAAATTGTGTGTTGTGCTATCAAGGTAGAAATGGAAGTTGGTGTTACATATCCATCTCATGGTTTTGACAAGAAACGAAAGATGGAGTTCAAGGAGAAATCTCAGAATAATGGTGAAAAGAAGATTAATGTTTCCTTATGCACAAAGTGTGGAAAGAAGCATGGTGGAGATTGTCTTAAAGGGACTAGAAAATGTTTTAAGTGTGGAAAAGAAGGTCATCGAGCAGCTGAGTGTCGAAGTAATAGAAAAAGGGTTTCTAATGATGTGAATAAAGTAAACACTGCAGAGAACGCACCACCAACACTTCAATGCTTCAAGTGCAAGGAAATGGGGCATTATGCTAATAATTGCCCTAATCCAAGGGTTAGTGATGATCAACATGAGCAACCACTGAAGGCAAAGGACAAAGGGAAATCACATGTGATCACTATTGGCAATGTTGAATATGACAACGATGTGGTGGAATGATTAAGTGTTTATGTAATGGGATTCCAAAATAATGTTGTATCATTGAGTATTGAAATATTTATTGATGTGGTATTCAAAGTGATTGAGATATTTTTGGAAATAAGATGATATGCGCATAATGAAGATGAGAAAATGAAATGTTTAATAGTATTCATGAGCTCATGATTGATATAAGGACTAAGTGATATCATGGTGTTAGTATATAGAATTTTGAGGATTTTGGTATGTGGAAAGAGTTAACTTTTAATAGAATTCGTGTTTTCAATAAGGTTCAATGGGTATTCAAGAGAGTACAAGATTAAGGCCTTTGAATGTTTGGAATGTGACCAACATAACATATCTTATGATATATGGGGATCAACGATGGTATTAAATCTCTGGTAATTGTTTCCACTATGTTATGAGAATGGACTGCAGTATTATGGATAAGCCTAAAGATTGGAATGGATTATGTTGGACATAAGTTAGTATTGTTTAAGGATAGAAGTTTTTTCGATATTATTGATGGGATGTTATAGTAATATAGTTTTATAAAAAGTACAACCTGCAGGACGGGCGACAGCCCATCGCTTCGGACAAGGCTGTAGGAATCGAACCCACAACCGAAGTGCGACTGGCCTTTATCACCTACCACTGACCTACAGGAAGTACCTGTTTAGTAGAAACTAGTTTTATTATATTAAGCAGTATGATATATGAAGTATAAGTCCATTTTAGGAACTATATATGATTAATCTCACTATAGAATGACTTATGTATATTTAATAACTTTTGCTTACCTTTTGTTTGAGACAGATGGAATGACCCGTCATTCTATCACATGATCTGCTAACACTTCACGAATAACAAATTCAACTTCATTTATTTAAGATATGAAGTAGAAATTGTTCAAGGCACGAACAAAAGTGAGATTGTACCAAAATAAAGTAAGTATTTATTCTAAGCAAATTTTCAACTTTAGGGAAATGATCTTGAAAACCAAAAATGTTGTCCTAGTGATCTTATACCTGATGAATCATATGGTACCTTATATCATCACAAATCTATGGATTTGTGATTACTGGCTTTTCCATAGCCATGTTCTCTACCACTCTCCATCAGAACATGATGGTTAGATTTCTCTTCTATATCCATATTTTCACCTATGTGGAAACCCAGTGATTAGTTTATTTGGGTAATCGTTACATTTCATACTTTAGTTTTTAAAGCCAAGTTTTGGTATTCCCTTTTACGATGTGGGTTTCTATTAAAAAAACTTTCGAATAGTAAACCATTTATAACCCCGACGAATTTCGAGGGCGAAATTCATTTTAAGGGGGGTAGAATGTAACAGCCCGAGATTTTATGAAAAATATTCTTTCTTATTTTACTAATGTCTTGTGTTATACGCTACACCAAAAGGAGCTTACACAACACGCATCCTTGACTTGCCTTGCATTACACGCAATCGCAACCTTCCTCAATAGCGTGTGTGGTACGTAATCCTGAGTTTCACGAAACAATGATATGCTATTAAAATATTATTAAAACTAGCCGTTATGAATAGTAATAACCACTTTTTAAATTTTAGAAATTTTAACTCTCAAAATGGACTTCATTTTTGGATTCGGAGTATCGAATTTAGCATAAGGTGAAATTTTGGTACTTTTCGGATAACTTTCATATTCTGATAAATAGTGAAAATTACTAAATTATAATTAAAAACAACTTTTTAATCGAAATAATTAATAGTGATAAATCATTAATTTGAGTGGTTTTAAAGTATATTTAGAATATATTTTTACAATTTAATACAATGTTGGTCATTGGATGTAATTTCACATTTAAACTAGACATAAACAAGTGTCAATCTTTTGATAGATATTGTTTCTTAAAAACACGCTATTTGTTTTAACAGTGGGATTTAATTATAAAATTAATTAATGAAACTTTTATGTTATGAATTTGGTAAAATAGACTTCATTTTTGAATTCGGAATATGAAATATAGCTTGGGATAAAATTTTGGCATTGTTCTGAAAAACATCAATTTTTGATGAATAGTGAAACTACTAAGTGGTAGGTTAAAAACTGAATTTTGCATAAAACTTAATTTTACCGCTTCTGTGAATGGAATTTCGAAAATCCGAGAGACACGGTTAATATCAAGGACTAAAATGTGGTTCAATGAGATGAAAATAATTTTTTGGTGAATAGTAACTTTTTACTTTTTTTACCACGGTTAATAGTAAATTTGGTAACTAAGGGTAAATATGATATTAATATTACCCTAACACATGTCCTAATTCTATTGGACAAGTGTAATTCGACCAAAAACAAACTTAGGAATAAGATATGACCATTTAGGCCCACTTGGATTAGATCAGGACATTTATTATTAATTTATTTAAAGAAGGGTTAAAATAGTTAAAATCAATGTTTAATAAGTAAATCATTTTTAATATAGGGTTATACATAAGATAAATTCGATTGTAAATATTCAGTAGAAAGATAAAAAGATTTCCTACATGATGGTATTTTATTTGTAATTTTTAGACATCAAATAATATAATTTATTTATGACACAAAGATGATGCAGTAATTATCTTATTAATGAAATATTGACATAATTGATAATATAAATACCAAAATAAATGTAATTTAAGACTTTTTATGAATTCCACTAATTTTCTAGGTTACTATGATATATTAGTGTTGATTTAGTCAACTTGGTTTGAACATATAATTCTGTTATGACTTTCACAAAAATCATATATCAAATAGTGTCAAAATTGACACAAAATAGTTTTTAAATCAAATATTATATTATTAATTGTTATTTTATTCCTAAAAATCTAAGGTTCGGCCAAATGACTTAGATAAGGATATATGTATTAATAATATACAATTTGGGGTTCGTTTGGCATTTTATAGTAAGTTTATTAACCATATAGTGAAAGAAAACAAAAAGACACGGTAAAAGTTAAATTATTTAACTTAGAGTTAAATCTAATTGATAAGGTTAACATAATACCCTAAACTTGTCTAAATCCTATTGGTTGATAGGATTTCGACCCATCCCCACTTTAGATTCGAAATAAGACCCTTTGGAACCATTATAAACCGATTTTAACTTTAATATAAAATAATATTTTGAGGTATTCCTAAGGTGCCCCTCTCCTCCCTTATAAAAGGACACCTCCTCCCCTTCCTCCTCACACCAATTTGAGCACTCAAGATCGGCCAACCCCTGCCAATTTCTCCTCTACACTTCCCTAGCAACATCCTAGAGGTTCTGGTCTTCCTCAAAGACCAATTTTAGTGCCCTAAGAGGAGGTCTCAAAGAGGCACTTCAAAGAAGAGGTAATTACCGTTACCAATTCTTTCATCTTTATTTCTTCTTCCACTTCTTCTTCTTAGGTTGTTTCATTATGAAGTAATAACATAAGTATCACTCATATACTGATATGTTATTATAAGTATGAAACAACCCTATTTCACCGTCTATCCATCCTACGGAAAAAGAAATCACCGCGCGTGCGTACGTACGGAATACCGTCTCCACGCCGTGGTGTAATATATTTTCCACCACCACCTTACATGGATGGGTATAATGGTGTAAAGAATAACTATACATAGTTATTACAACATCATATTGATTCTGATATATTGTATAATCCACTCCAATTCAATTCAATATTTATAGAAATGATATCATCGCTCGTGCGTACGTACGGAATACCGTCTCCACGACGCGATGAGATTCATTCTCCGTGTTAACCATTTATGAATGATTATAATGTATATATAAGAAATAATAATGAAATATATGACATTATAAATCTACTGGATTTATGTATATATATACATATGTATGTCATCTACTTACTTCCATTTCAAGACAATAAGGAAAGAAAAACAGCGTTCATGCGTACGTACGGACTACCGTCTCCATGAACGATGTTTTTCATTTTATTTATCTACCTATTATATATATATATATACTGAATATATATGATATATAAATCATATTTTATATTCTGGAAGTAAGTAAATCATGATATAAGTAATAATGATGTCAAGAACAACAAGTCAAAACACCTACGATAAATGAAACGATTTTACCCAAAACGCTTCTTTAACATGGAATTTACAAAAGAACGGGTAATATAATATCATAAGTGAACCATATATGATATCATAACAATGAATATGATTCTGTAATAAGTCAATAACATGATTTAAATCATTATACAGGAGGTTCGGACACTTACAAAGCAAGTCGGACCTAAGGTAAGGGAAATATCACAATCTCATTTTTATCCGAGATTGTTTATTCGTAAGTATTTACTGGGGTGTATTTTATCATCCACATCCATGTTTTATCAATATGTAATATTATTTCCATCCACCTAAATTTTTTAAATCCATTTTTACCCTTCGGTGAGTTTTTAGTAATACGTATGAAAGGAATCTTTTGTCGTTTTTCGTACGAGGTACTTTTTGACTTTTCCGACAAAAGTACGAAGAATGTTTTTTTTAACTTATACGGCACGAACGGATTTCTACAGTTTTATAAAGCCTTATTTTAATGAAGCTTCCTCTAAAAGATTTCATGACTATTTTCAATAAAATCTCTTTCTTTTAAAATTGCATGATGTTTTGTGAAAAGAAATTGATTTTGAAGAAGAAAGGATATTTTCCTCAAGAATTCAATTCAAGTGTTTTATCAAAATTATTTTCCATATAAGATAATAAAGGGTTCTATTTCTATCCATATTTTTACATTTATTTGACTATGTTGTGATGGAATTATGTTTATGAATTCCTTTATCTTATATGAATTGATTTATGATGTCATGATGTTTCAAGAATCCCATTTTTGTTACATGTGTTATGCGATGATGTATGTTTTATGATTATGTGGCACACATAAGAAAGGATTAATTATAAGATGGGTGGGACCTATATCTCCCTCCAATGCATTGGGTAATGATTTTATATCTCATGAGATAGACATGGCTGGAACGGAAGGTTATTTCGGTTCAGTGATACAGGACTGAAACGAGGAGTGAACTCGGTTCAGAAAGGGACTTTGTCCACTAAGATAGTCTTGGCAATGAGTCATGACTAACAAGAAATGATTTTCCATGATTATGTGTGCATGCCACAAAGTTTCAAGTTTTATGTTATGATTATGGGGATCTCATTTTCACTTCTATGATTTATCCCATGTTATGATATTATGAGCTCTTTTGCAGGTTAAGATTTCCAAAAGCTATGTTCTTATGTATATGATGTGATTGATATTTCTTTTGTTTACCCTTACTGAGCAATTGAGCTCACCCTTTTATGTTTTCTTTTCCCCAGGATATAAAGAAAGGTTTTAGGTAAAAAAAAGGAAGATCCTTATGGGAGATGTTGAAGATCTTTCCCCACGATTAGAAGATTTTATTCCGAGTTTCCAAAGACACTAAACTATTACGATCCTTGTGTGTGTGTTCTTGTTATGTACTAAGTATTCCGCAAAAGTAATGTAACGTCCATGTACGATAAGCTTCGGGTCTCTACAGTTGGTATCAGAGGAAAGGTTTAGTCAACCTTTGGAAACTAGGATGCGAGAACTTTAGTGAGATCCCTAGAGATATTTCTAAGGTATGTCTAGGGATGTCCCTAAGGTTAAGTATACGTATAGGTTATAGTACTAGAATTACGCTAACGGTCATAGAATTAAACCTAAGATGTTAGATATTGAAGGTACTCCCCCTTTATTATGTTGTTTTCCCTAGCATGATTTTTGCCTCTCACACTATTCTTTTTGGGTTTTAGACGATGGCTGGAACCCGAAGGAACCATGTTGATCAATGCAATGGACAATGCAATGATTGCCCTCCTGAACAAACAAATGTTATGGGAGATGGAGTGAAAAATCTTATTGCTATACTTACACAAGCTATGAATCATTCTGGACTTCCAAATGAGCATAGAAGGGAACAATATTCTATTGAGTCCTTCATGAGGCAACGTCCACCTTCTTTCAGTGGGTCTTCTGATCCACTTGTGGCTGAACAATGGATCAGTACTACTGAAAATATATTTTCAGTTCTTCAATGTTCTGAACATGATAAAGTCATCTTAGCAGTATATCGTTTGGAAGGTGAAGCTGATCAATGGTGGAATCTTATCAAGAATACGAGGCCAAGAGATGAAATTGAGTCCATGGAATGGGACGAGTTCAAGAACTTGTTTTTCAGTAAGTACTTCCGTCGTATTCTTCGAACAAAGATGGAGAAAGAGTTTCTTGAACTGAAGCAAAGGGACGATGAATCTGTTGGTACCTATGAAGCAAATTTTACAAGACTTGCAAGGTATGCTTCTGGAATTATCATCCAACCTGAAAGTAAAGTTGATCGATTTTTCAGTGGCTTAAAACCAAGTCTTCGAAGGGCATTAGCTATAAGAGACTTCAGTAGCTATGAAGAAATTGTGCGTTGTGCTATCAAGGTAGAAATGGAAGTTGGTGTTACATATCCATCTCATGGTTTTGACAAGAAACGAAAGATGGAGTTCGAGGAGAAATCTCAGAATAATGGTGAAAAGAAGATGAATGTTTCCTTATGCACAAAGTGTGGAAAGAAGCATGGTGGAGATTGTCTTAAAGGGACTAGAAAATGTTTTAAGTGTGGAAAAGAAGGTCATCGAGCAGCTGGGTGTCGAAGTAATGGAAAAAGGGTTTCTAATGATGTGAATAAAGTAAACACTGCGGAGAACGCACCACCAACACTTCAATGCTTCAAGTGCAAGGAAATGGGGCATTATTCTAATAATTGCCCTAATCCAAGGGTTAGTGATGATCAACATGAGCAACCACTGAAGGCAAAGGACAAAGGGAAATCACATGCGATCACTATTGGCAATGTTGAATATGACAACGATGTGGTGGAATGATTAAGTGTTTATGTAATGGGATTCCAAAATAATGTTGTATCATTGAGTATTGCAATATTTATTGATGTGGTATTCAAAGTGATTGAGATATTTTTTGGAAATAAGATGATATGCGCATAATGAAGACGAGAAAATGAAATGTTTAATAGTATTCATGAGCTCATGATTGATATAAGGACTAAGTGATATCATGGTGTTAGTATATAGAATTTTGAGGATTTTGGTATGTGGAAAGAGTTAACTTTTAATAGAATTCGTGTTTTCAATGAGGTTCAATGGGTATTCAAGAGAGTACAAGATTAAGGCCTTTGAATGTTTGGAATGTGACCAACATAACATATCTTATGATATATGGGGATCAACGATGGTATTAAATCTCTGGTAATCGTTTCCACTATGTTATGAGAACGGACTGCAGTATTATGGATAAGCCTAAAGATTGGAATGGATTATGTTGGACATAAGTTAGTATTGTTTAAGGATAGAAGTTTTTTCGATATTATTGATGGGATGTTATAGTAATATAGTTTTATAAAAAGGACAACCTGCAGGACGGGCGACAGCCCATCGCTTCGGACAAGGCTGTAGGAATCGAACCCACAACCGAAGTGCGACTGGCCTTTATCACCTACCACTGACCTACAAGAAGTCCCTGTTTAGTAGAAACTAGTTTTATTATATTAAGCAGTATGATATATGAAGTATAAGTCCATTTTAGGAACTATATATGATTAATCTCACTATAGAATGACTTATGTATATTTAATAACTTTTGCTTACCTTTTGTTTGAGACAGATGGAATGACCCGTCATTCTATCACATGATCTGCTAACACTTCACGAATAACAAATTCAACTTCATTTATTTAAGATATGAAGTAGAAATTGTTCAAGGCACGAACAAAAGTGAGATTGTACCAAAATAAAGTAAGTATTTATTCTAAGCAAATTTTCAACTTTAGGGAAATGATCTTGAAAACCAAAAATGTTGTCCTAGTGATCTTATACCTGATGAATCATATGGTACCTTATATCATCACAAATCTATGGATTTGTGATTACTGGCTTTTCCATAGCCATGTTCTCTACCACTCTCCATCAGAACATGATGGTTAGATTTCTCTTCTATATCCATATTTTCACCTATGTGGAAACCCATTGATTAGTTTATTTGGGTAATCGTTACATTTCATACTTTAGTTTTTAAAGCCAAGTTTTGGTATTCCCTTTTACGATTTGGGTTTCTATTAAAAAAACTTTCGAATAGTAAACCATTTATAACCCCGACGAATTTCGAGGGCGAAATTCATTTTAAGGGGGGTAGAATGTAACAGCCCGAGATTTTATGAAAAATATTCTTTCTTATTTTACTAATGTCTTGTGTTATACGCTACACCAAAAGGAGCTTACACAACACGCATCCTTGACTTGCCTTGCATTACACGCAATCGCAACCTTCCTCGATAGCGTGTGTGGTACGTAATCCTGAGTTTCACGAAACAATGATATGCTATTAAAATATTATTAAAACTAGCCGTTATGAATAGTAATAACCACTTTTTAAATTTTAGAAATTTTAACTCTCAAAATGGACTTCATTTTTGGATTCGGAGTATAGAATTTAGCATAAGGTGAAATTTTGGTACTTTTCGGATAACTTTCATATTCTGATAAATAGTGAAAATTACTAAATTATAATTAAAAACAACTTTTTAATCGAAATAATTAATAGTGATAAATCATTAATTTGAGTGGTTTTAAAGTATATTTAGAATATATTTTTACAATTTAATACAATTTTGGTCATTGGATGTAATTTCACATTTAAACTAGACATAAACAAGTGTCAATCTTTTGATAGATATTGTTTCTTAAAAACACGCTATTTGTTTTAACAGCGGGATTTAATTATAAAATTAATTAATGCAACTTTTATGTTATGAATTTGGTAAAATAGACTTCATTTTTGAATTCGGAATATGAAATATAGCTTGGGATAAAATTTTGGCATTGTTCTGAAAAACATCAATTTTTGATGAATAGTGAAACTACTAAGTGGTAGGTTAAAAACTGAATTTTGAATAAAACTTAATTTTACCGCTTCTGTGAATGGAATTTCGAAAATCCGAGAGACACGGTTAATATCAAGGACTAAAATGTGGTTCAATGAGATGAAAATAATTTTTTGGTGAATAGTAACTTTTTACTTTTTTTACCACGGTTAATAGTAAATAGGGTAACTAAAGGTAAATATGATATTAATATTACCCTAACACATGTCCTAATTCTATTGGACAAGTTTAATTCGACCAAAAACAAACTTAGGAATAAGATATGACCATTTAGGCCCACTTGGATTAGATTAGGACATTTATTATTAATTTATTTAAAGAAGGGTTAAAATAGTTAAAATCAAAGTTTAATAAGTAAATCATTTTTAATATAGGGTTATACATAAGATAAATTCGATTTTAAATATTCATTAGAAAGATAAACAGATTTTCTACATGATGGTATTTTATTTGTAATTTTTAGACATCGAATAATATAATTTATTTATGACACAAAGATGATGCAGTAATTATCTTATTAATGAAATATTGACATAATTGATAATATAAATACCAAAATAAATGTAATTTAAGACTTTTTATGAATTCCACTAATTTTATAGGTTACTATGATATATTAGTGTTGATTTAATAAACTTTGTTCGAACATATAATTCTGTTATGACTTTCACAAAAATCATATATCAAATAGTGTCAAAATTGACACAAAATAGTTTTTAAATCAAATATTATATTATTAATTGTTATTTTATTCCTAAAAATCTAAGGTTCGGCCAAATGACTTAGATAAGGATATATGTATTAATAATATACAATTTGGGGTTCGTTTGGCATGTTATAGTAAGTTTATTAACCATATAGTGAAAGAAAACAAAAAGACACGGTAAAAGTTAAATTATTTAACTTACAGTTAAATCTAATTGATAAGGTTAAAATAATACCCTAAACTTGTCTAAATCCTATTGGTTGATAGGATTTAGACCCATCCCCACTTTAGCTTCGAAATAAGACCCTTTGGAACCATTATAAACCGATTTTAACTTTAATATAAAATAATATTTTGATGTATTCCTAAGGTGCCCCTCTCCTCCCTTATAAAAGGACACCTCCTCCCCTTCCTCCTCACACCAATTTGAGCACTCAAGCTCGGCCAACCCCTGCCAATTTCTCCTCTCCACTTCCCTAGCAACATCTTAGAGGTTCTGGTCTTCCTCAAAGACCAATTTTAGTGCCCTAAGAGGAGGTCTCAAAGAGGCACTTCAAAGAAGAGGTAATTACCGTTACCAATTCTTTCATCTTTATTTCTTCTTCCACTTCTTCTTCTTAGGTTGTTTCATTATGAAGTAATAATATAAGTATCAGTCATATACTGATATGTTATTATAAGTATGAAACAACCCTATTTCACCATCTATCCATCCTACGGAAAAAGAAATCACCGCGCGTGCGTACGTACGGAATACCGTCTCCACGCCGTGGTGTAATATATTTTCCACCACCACCTTACATGGATGGGTATAATGGTGTAAAGAATAACTATACATAGTTATTACAACATCATATTGATTCTTATATATTGTATAATCCACTCCAATTCAATTCAATATTTATAGAAATGATATCATCGCTCGTGCGTACGTACGGAATACCGTCTCCACGACGCGATGAGATTCATTCTCCATGTTAACCATTTAAGAATGATTATAATGTATATATAAGAAATAATAATGAAATATATGACATTATAAAGCTACTGGATTTATGTATATATATACATATGTATGTCATCTACTTACTTCCATTTCAAGACAATAAGGAAAGGAAAACAGCGTTCATGCGTACGTACGGACTACCGTCTCCATGAACGGTGTTTTTCATTTTATTTATCTACCTATTATATATATATATATATATATACTGAATATATATGATATATAAATCATATTTTATATTCTGGAAGTAAGTAAATCATGATATAAGTAATAATGATGTCAAGAACAACAAGTCAAAACACCTACGATAAATGAAACGATTTTACCCAAAACGCTTCTTTAACATGGAATTTACAAAAGAACGGGTAATATAATGTCATAAGTGAACCATATATGATATCATAACAATGAATATGATTCTGTAATAAGTCAATAACATGATTTAAATCATTATACAGGAGGTTCGGACACTTACAAAGCAAGTCGGACCTAAGGTAAGGGAAATATCACAATCTCATTTTTATCCGAGATTGTTTATTCGTAAGTATTTACTGGGATGTATTTTATCATCCACATCCATGTTTTATCAATATGTAATATTATTTCCATCCACCTAAAAATTTTTAAATCCATTTTTACCCTTCGGTGAGTTTTTAGTAATACGTATGAAAGGAATCTTTTGTCGTTTTTCGTACGAGGTACTTTTTGACTTTTCCGACAAAAGTACGAAGAATGTTTTTTTAACTTATACGGCACGAACGGATTTCTACTGTTTTATAAAGCCTTATTTTAATGAAGCTTCCTCTAAAAGATTTCATGACTATTTTCAATAAAATCTCTTTCTTTTAAAATTGCATGATGTTTTGTGAAAAGAAATTGATTTTGAAGAAGAAAGGATATTTTCCTCAAGAATTCAATTCAAGTGTTTTATCAAAATTATTTTCCATATAAGATAATAAAGGGTTCTATTTCTATCCATATTTTTACATTTATTTGACTATGTTGTGATGGAATTATGTTTATGAATTCCTTTATCTTATATGAATTGATTTATGATGTCATGATGTTTCAAGAATCCCATTTTTGTTACATGTGTTATGCGATGATGTATGTTTTATGATTATGTGGCAAACATAAGAAAGGATTCATTATAAGATGGGTGGGACCTATATCTCCCTCCAATGCATTGGGTAATGATTTTATATCTCATGAGATAGACATGGCTGGAACGGAAGGTTATTTCGGTTCAGTGATACAGGACTGAAACGAGGAGTGAACTCGGTTCAGAAAGGGACTTTGTCCACTAAGATAGTCTTGGAAATGAGTCATGACTAACAAGAAATGATTTTCCATGATTATGTGTGCATGCCACAAAGTTTCAACTTTTATGTTATGATTATGGGGATCTCATTTTCACTTCTATGATTTATCCCATGTTATGATATTATGAGCTCTTTTGCAGGTTAAGATTTCCAAAAGCTATGTTCTTATGTATATCATGTGATTGATATTTCTTTTGTTTACCCTTACTGAGCATTTGAGCTCACCCTTTTATGTTTTCTTTTCCCCAGGATATAAAGAAAGGTTTTAGGTAAAAAAAAGGAAGATCCTTATGGGAGATGTTGAAGATCTTTCCCCACGATTAGAAGATTTTATTCCGAGTTTCCAAAGACACTAAACTATTACGATCCTTGTGTGTGTGTTTTTGTTATGTACTAAGTATTCCGCAAAAGTAATGTAACGTCCATGTACGATAAGCTTCGGGTCTCTACACCCCCCCCAACTTACACACCCCTCCCCCTTCCCCCAACTAGCACACACCCTCCCCCTGACCCCTACCCAATTCTCTACCCCGCCCCCCACCTGCACACCCACCCCTACCCCCTCCCCTACACTATAACGACCCAAAATTTTATTAATGAAATTTTATATTAATCTAATTAAATGTCTAATTATGTACGATGGTTATATAAGGCACGGACATCCTTGGTTTTATGTTTTTGTATTTCAAAATACTGTTACAAATTGTGATCGTTTCTATTATATTCGTTGAATAGTGATCACATGATTAGTATAAATATAGTGCTTTAACAAATCCAATTTACTCAAACAAAGGAAGAGACAGTCTCACGCAACAGTCTTTCCCCATATGATGACCATTTATCAGATCTTAGAAGAGAGGTGGCCTCTTTGGGCATTGCTCTGGACCATGTCCAAGATGAACTTCAACATGTGAAGCTCGAATGGAACCACCTATGGGAGAAGTGTAAGTTGATAGAAAATTCCACCCAAGAAATGTTATCCGAGCCACCCCAAGAGTCTGTCACCATCACACACCTTACCCTTCGGTTTTATGTGAGTGTTATTAGACGTTATGTAATAAGACCATAACAATATGATTAGGTGCAATATTTTTTTATATAAAATTGAATATACATTTATTTTATTACTGTAACTTTGTAAATTGTTTTTAAACCACAAATTGTATTATTAGAAAATATTAAACTAAGAAACATATTTTGATGAATTAAGGTATTTTTTAATTAAATAAAATTTTAATAAATTATTATTATTATTATTAAATTAATTTTTATTAAGAATAAATGATCGTATAATTTTTAATAATACAATTGTAGAATTTATTATGGTTTGAAAGATGTTTTTGTCAAAACCCATGAATTTTTTATAAATGTCAGTTTCTATTTTTAAAGTGAAAATTCGAATATTTAGAAAATTATTTGGATAAAATTAATATTATTTTTTAATTAAGATGTAAAAATTATCCTAAAGTGAATTATTCATAATTTTCTTAGACAATCGAATTTTTGGGTAAAAATTAAATACTATTTAAATATATAATGTGTTTTATGACATCATAATGATCCAATAGTGATGTAATAAAATACTATAGACATTATGATGGGCCGATATATGTTTTACCATTAAAAGAATATGATTTTAGGTTTATTTCTTTCTTTTACCAAGCCATAGTGTACCCTCAAGACTTATAAAACATTTTTTCTTTTTAAATTGTTTTCCTTGAGAGTGTGACTCACCTCCACATAAGAAACCCTATTATTTTATGAATTTCGGCCATTGGCATTATTAATTTTTTTACCACTCCCTGTTGGAATAAACCATGGGCCAAACCAATGGGATGGTTTGTGGTTTTGAATTATTTAATGTGTGGTGACCCAAACCAAAATAATAAATAATTCCCTCTCATTTTCTATATAAACCCACCCAAGCACCCACTTCCTCTTCACTCAAATCCCTTGTATTTCATCCAACATATTTTCCTCCTCTATATATAATCCTCAAAAGGAACCCAAATATCCTAATAATCCTCTATCAAGCCCCTCCCAATCCTTTGAGATCAGAATTCCAGGTAAGGGATTTCTCCCTTTCTTATTTTTTTCCAGTTTCATTTAAGTTGTTATGCCCATTTATTTTCAATTATAAATGATGGTTATGATTTACCACCCCCCACACTTCCCTATTTGTGTTTTAATGTTGATAGACCCCTTTCTCTATCAATAATACCTCCAATGTACTCCCGTTACCTTGCCGAAATTCTGTAAGGAATTTCTCTCTCCTCAATAACATTCAAGAAATTATTTTTTATTATGAATCCTAATTTTATTTCTTATGTTGGGACACATATCAATATGACCACCATAAATTCCATTTCATGTACATATGATGAGTCACCATTTTCTCTCTCATAATCCTTTTTATAAAGTCTTATGTCACGTCGTTATGCAGCTGAAATTGCACCTCCATTTTCCAAACCAAAATCATTGTGTAATGAATACCACTACCATTTTTCTATCAAGGATATTCGCCTTTATGAACATTTTATTTATTTTGTTTCATTTATTAATTCCACATTCCATTATATCGGAATAAATTTTGGTCTTTAATTATTCCATTTTGTATGATCCAAGTGTCACACTTATGCCTGAAATGAAACGTTTAAGAAGAGTGCACCCTGATAACACTCCAATGCATTGGGTAAAGTATAGTATCATGATACTTCATGTACAATGGTTTTTTACTCATGATAATTCAAGTTCAATGAGGTTTTACTCATTATTCATGTTCAATGGGGGTTTACTCATGCTCTATGTACAAAGATCGTTGGATCATGCTAATTCCATGTTAAGTGTTGTTTCCACATTTCCATGTTTTGATAATAATTATATATCATGCATTTATGTTTATGTTCATGTTCATTTATGCTCTATTTATATTCCTATTTCCTACCATGTTTCTTATTCTTAATTTTATTCCTTATTTACTCCCTTACTGGGATTTATATCTCACCCCTTTCACATGTATGTCCTCAGGTTATCCCATGCAATGCTAAGTACGAGAGAATGGCGTGGTTATGTAAAGGAAGTTTTCAATAAGATGTTGTGTTTCTTGTTTGAAGTCATTATTTAATGTTAATAATCCCCAAAGACACTAGACCTCTCGATCTTCTATGTTGTATCAAGTGATTGTTTTTTGTAATAAATCATGTTTATGGGTATAATAAAGAGTAGAGTTGTTATAGTTGGTATCAGAGGATAGGTCTAGTTATTTTTGGGATTAGGATTAGAAAACCCTAGTGAAATCCATATTGAGAAGAATAGGTATAATAAAAAACATCACTATGTTTTGGTGAGTATTGAGTATGTGGTTTTTCAAGAAAATACAACCATGTCTGGATATGAGCAGGTAGAAGTGGCTCTGGTACAGATGTACCTTTGAGTGAAAACTCTGACAAGCAGTTTTGGGCTCGACGTGGGGTATCTTGGTACACGACAATGAGCTTTTCTGCACTCTTGGTTACGACACACTGAGGGGATATTCTATGGTAAATTCAGAAGCTTCATATAGGCCATTATTATTTGAATAAAAAATTCCCTAAGAATATATATTTCAAATTAGATCATGGATAACATAGATTGAAGCCTATAGATTCATAAGTTAATGAAATAAAAGTTATTTATGGTTCATCCATTATTCTCTTTGGATTACCCTTTATGTGTTACCCGTAATATTTCTTTTATTTCATCCAAAAGTTGGTAATAGGCAGACTCAGGCTAAAAATCAATGTGAAGATCAATGTGGTGACAATTCTAATGAGTTCCCCAGTCCAATGGGAGCAGGAATCACAAACCTTGTCATGATACTCTCTCAGTTAACTCTATAATTGAATGAAATCATGGTTCAAGAGGAACTTTAAACCCCCCCCCCCATGAAAAAACAATTCACAACAGAGAGCTTCTTGAGACAAAGACCTCCTACTTTTAATGGAATATCTGATCCCTCTATCCCCGAAATATGGATCTACACCATTGAAAAAATATTCTACATCCTTCAATTTTCCATAGAAGAGAAGGTCATTCTGGATTATTATCATATGGAGGGTCAATACTTTAAATGGTGTACATTGATCAAAAATATAAAGCCTGAGGAGAAGATCGAGGCATTGGAATGGAAGTATTTCTGGAAATTGTTTTTCGATAAATATTTTCCTCGCACCCACCAGCATTAGATTGAAAGGGACTTCGTTTCCCTCATGAAAAATGATGTCGAATAAATCAGAGATTATGAGGTAAACCTCACAATGCTTTCATGATACACCTTTGGAATTGTAGTTATCCCTGACTATAAGGGTGACCGGTTCTTTAATGGGATAAAACCTAGCCTGTGGAAAGACCTAATAATCTGTGACTTTGATAGCAATGATAAAATTTTCTAGTGCGCCCTCACGATTGAAATATAGATCGGATAATCTCAGGGGTATCATAAGGATAATAAGATTAAGGTGTAATTCAGTTCTAGGGGTCCAATGGATAAATCCAACATTGATAAGAAGATCCCACACCCCACTAGCCAATGGTTCAGAAAGAAGAACCTCAAAAATTGCTTGAAGGGGACGAGGAAATGATATAGGTTTGTAATCTAAGGACACCTAGATGTTAACTTATTAAAATAAAAACCCATGGTTTTGATAAAGGAGAGTAACACTTCGTTTGACTCTCAAATGCATTAATAATTGCTTTAACTGCAATAAACCAGGGCATCTTGAAAATATGTTCCTTAAGCCAAGGATTTTTCAGCGGAAACCAACAACTTTCAAGGCAACAAGGGTGAGATTTTCGCATTACTACATCTAAAGTGAACCTCGACAGTGATGTGGTAATAGGTACTCTAGTTATTCATTCTATAATAGTGAACATATATTTTGATTATGGTTCTACTCATTCTTTTATATCTTGAATCTTTAGTATAAAAATCCTAACACCACTTCAAATCATGGAATTGAAGATGTTAGTGAGTGTCGCAAATGGGAAAATCATTTCATCCCATGAGTATAACTCCTCCCCTATCATAATTTTAAGATTGAACTTCCCATCAAACCCCATCATACTCCCTCTGGTGGAATTTGATGCAATTCATGGCATGGATTGGATTTCCCTCTTCGGATCCAATATAAACTTCTATTAGATAGAAATCACCCTCCATATGGAGAAATAACCCCCAATTCTATAAAAGTGCATTGAGGAGATGAATCTTCCTTATCACCCTCATATCAAGTGTGGATACTACTACCCTATGAGCATGCGTATCTGGAACAGATGCTTCAGTCTATGGAAGAAATTTTCCTTGAAGACATGCCTATTATGAGGGAAATCATTGAAGTGTTTCCTGAGGAATTTTCTTGTCTTCCTCTTAGAAGTGATATTGAATAATCAATTGACCTTATACCTGGGGAATTACCAATATCCAAGACTCCGTATAGAATGGGTGTTGTGGATCTTGAGGAGCTGAAGAAACAACTACAGGAGAATCTAGATAAAGGTTTTAGATTCCCAAGTGCTTCACCATGGGGTGCACCAGTCCTCTTTGTCAAGAATAAGGATGGATCAATGCACCATAGCATTGATTATCGTGAGATACAAAAAATCTTGATAAATAACAGGTATCCTAGGCCACGAATTAATGACTTGTTTGATTAGCCATGTTGAGCAAAATACCTCTCCAATCTAGACTTACGGTCCGGATATTATCAAGAAAGGGTGAAGAAGGAAGATATCCCCAATACTACTTTTCGTATAAGATACGGGCACTATGAATTCATATTAATACCTTTTAGACTCACTAATACCCATGAAATATTTATGGAAATGATGAATAGAGTCTTTAGATATTACCTTGAAAAATATATGTTATTATTTATAAGATGATATTTTAATATACTCCAAAACCAAGGAGGATCATGAGGAGAAACTAAGAACATTATTTGAGACCTTGCGAAAGTATAAGCTCTTGGAAAAGAAAATAAGTGTGATTCCTGGTTAAAGGAGGTCTCATTCATGGGCCATATCAGCACAAGTAATGGGATATCTGTGGATCCCTCCATGAAAGTAGCAATTGAGGGATGGCTGAGGCCAACATAAGTAACAGATATCCATCACTTCTTGGGGTTAGCTAGATATTATC
Source organism: Viscum album (assembly GCA_963277665.1). Lineage (NCBI taxonomy): Eukaryota > Viridiplantae > Streptophyta > Magnoliopsida > Santalales > Viscaceae > Viscum > Viscum album. Next base: position 654,191,310 of record OY728119.1, read on the forward strand.
TCTAATTTGGGAGAAATGTTTCATGATTTTATATCCCTCTTACAAAGCTATCTCAAAAGGGTGTAATGTTTTCCTGGAGTGATTATTGTGAAGAGAACCTCAAAGAGTTAAAAAGGAGTCTTATCACTGCACTCGTGCTCAAATTACCCACAAGTGGAGATCTTTTTTGGTATTTAGTGATGCTTCAAAGAAGGTCTTGGGATGTGTGTCGAGGAAGAATGAAAAAGTCATTTCCTATACTTTAATGCAATTGAATATTCATGAGCGGAATTATCCAACACATGATCTAAAGTTGGTTACGATGATATTCTATTTAAATATTTGGCAGCATAACCTCTTTGGGTTGAAGTGTGAAATATACATGGACCAAAAAAGCCTCTTGTATACATTCACACTAAAAGAGTTGAATATGCGCCAACGAAGGTGGTTAGATCTGATCAATTATTATGACTTCTCAATCTATTACAAACCTGGGATAGTGAAAAAGGTGTGAGATGCTCTAAGTAGAAAGGATCCAATGATTATGTCATTGCTGTGATTTGATAAGGATACAATCTTCTTAGATTTTATAAAGATGGACATGGGAATCATAAAGAAGGGAACATCATAAATCATTTCACTAATGATTCCTCAAGCATTTCTTTTATAAAGGTTAAGGGTTCCATAAATAAAGGATGTGGAAATTCTGAAAAGTGTGTAAGCTATTAGAAAAGGGAAATTCTCAGAGATCATGGGTGATAACGATGGAATTGTGATATTCGGGTCATTATTATTTGTACCATCCAATAAAGTGATAAAGACGGGGCTTTTGAATGATGCAAAAAGATCAACCTTTTCTATTTACACAGGGAGAAAAAATTTCTATTGAGATCTCCAATAAAACTATTAGTGGGAAATATGAAGAGGGAGATTACTGAATATACATCAAAGTGCCCAGTATGTCAGCTAGTTCAGGCTGAGAGGAAAAAGTCTAAGGGGATTATGCAACCACTACCCATACCAACATGGAAGTGGGAAAACATTACAATGGACTTTGTTACCATAAATCCAAGGACATATAGAGGAAAAAAAATTTATGGTTCATTTAGGATCTTCTTACAAAGACAACTAAATTTATCACAATTCGAGAAGACTTCTCCTTGGATCAGCTTTTATTGATTTACATCAATGAAGTGGTAAGGCTGTGTGGAGTACCTCTATCTATTGCATCCGATCAGGATATGAGATTCAGATCGATGTTCTGGAAAAGTCTCCGACATGCTCTAAGAACTGAACTAAACTTTAGTACGGCCTATCATACTCAAACGGATGGCCAATCTGAGCAAACTATTCAAACAAATGAAGATTTGTTAATATCATGTTCTATGGACTTTAATGGATGATGGGACCAATATCTTCCAATGATTGAATTCTCCTACAATAATAGTTTTCACTCGAGCATCTGAATGGAATCATGAGAATCCCTTTATAGGAAAAGGTGAATAACACTATAATGTTGGGATGAAGTCAGTGGGCATAAGCTTCTATGACCTAAAATGTTCGAAGACATGGTGGAGAAGGTGAAAACAATTTAGCGCCTAATCATGGGATCCCAAAGTCGACAGAAGATTTATGGAGATAACCATCAATGAGACCTTGAGTTCAAAGTTGGAGTGATATTATTTCTACACATATCATCATGGAATAAGTTCATGATTTTTGGAAAGAAAGGGAAGGTATGTCCTTCGAACATCAGCCCCTTCGAGATTCTCAATCTTATTGGGGTTATGGCCTACTGACTATCACTTCCACCTACCATTGAAAAAATACATGATGTCTTTCATGTATCCCTCTTAGGGAAGTACATATGTGACCCTTCACATGTACTCTTTTCATTGGTAGTATAGTTAGAGGATGATATATCTTACGAGGAGCAACCAGTGAAGATCATAGATCATAGAGAAAAATTTCTATGAAATAAGACAATGTCGCCCTCAAGGTGTTGTGGCGCAACCACAAGTATGAAGAGGCAACGCCAGAATCATAAGAAGTGATGAAGTAGATTTAACCATATTTGTTTTAGTATGGGGAATGAAAATTTCGGGGGAAAATTTTCCTATGGTGGGAATATTGTAACGACCCAAACTTTTATTTATAAAAATTCCTCTTGATCTAATTAAATGTTTAATTATGTATGATGATTATATAACGTATGAAATTACATGGTTTTATGTTATTGGATTTCAAAATACTATTATGAATTTTGACCATTTCTAATATAGCTGTTGAACATTGATCACATGATTTGTAAAAATACAGGGCTTTCACAAATCCAATTTACTCAGAAAATGGAAATAATGGCCTCATCCAGTAGACTTTCCCCATACGAAGCCCATTTATTGGAGCTATAAATGGGTTCGGTACCTTTGGGATTATCTCTTGACTAAGATCAACCCAAGATTCAACATGTTAAGCTCGAACGGAACCACCTACGGGAGAAGTTGATGTTGAGAGAGATTACCACCCGAGCAATGTTATCTGAGATACCCCAAGAGTCCATCACCATCGCACACCTTACCCTTCAGTATTATGCATGTTTTATAAGGGGTTATGTAACAAGACCTTATCACTATGATTATTTTCATTATTTTTGTATATAATAATGAGTATACATTAATTTTATTATTGTTACATTGTAAATTGTTTTTAAACCACAAATAGTATTTTTAGTTAGTATTCATCTAAGGAATCTATTTGGAAAAAATAATGGATTTTTGAAATAAATAATATTTTAATAACATATTATTATAATTAAATAACTTTTTATTATATATAAATGATCGTATAATTTTTATAAATACAATTGTAATTTTTATTATGGTTTGAAATTTGATTTTTTCAAAACCTATGAATTTTTAATAAATTCCATTTTTTTAATTTAAAAGTGAAAATTCACATATTTAGAAAATTATTTGGATAAAATTAATAAAATTTATGGTGTCAGGATGTCAAAATTATTCAACGGTGAATTTTTTCATAATTTTCTAATACATTCAATTTTTTAGTTAAAAATTAAAAATTGTTTTAACATATAATGTGTTTTATTACATCATAATTACACAATATTGATGTAATAAAATACTATAAAAATTATATTCAGACAATATATGTTTTACCATTAAAATAATTTGATTTTAGGTTTGTTTGATTTCTTTTAGAAATCCTTAGTGGACCCTTCCAGACTTATAAAACATTTTCACTTTTTAAATTGTTTTCCTTACGAGTGTGAGTCACCTCCACATAATCAGCCCTATTATTTTAAGATTCTCAGACATGGGCCTTATATAATATTTTTTTATTCTCCACTTTGGAATGAAACCATTGGATAAAACCATGGGTTGTTTTGTGGGTTTGACTTGTTTAATGTGTGGTGACCCAAACCTAAATAAAAATGAATTCCCTCCCCTTTCCTATATAAAAACACCCATGATTTCACATCCTCTTCACTCAAATCCCTTGGAGTTCGTCTAGAATTTTCCCACCCCTCTCTATAATCCTCCCAAGGTGCCCCATGCTCCCAAAACCTCTATGAATCCCCTCCCAAGACGTTGGGATCACACTTGCATGTAAGGGGTTTCTTCATTTCTCTTTTTTTCCAATTTTCATTAGGTTTTTATTCCCTTTTATTTTCAATTAAAATTTTGGGACATGATTTTTCACCTCCTTCATACTTCATTATTTATGTTTGGGTGATTTTACACCCCTTCGTCTCTAAATAATTCCTCCCGTGTACACTTGTGACCATGCCAAAATTCCATAAGGAATTTCTCTCTCGACCTTTACATTCACACAATTATTTTGTATTATGAATCAAAATTACATTACTTATGTTGGTACATGTGTATATATGACCACCTTAATTACCATTTCATGTAAATATGATGAGACACCATTTTATCTCTCATCATCCTTTTTTATGATGTCTTATGTCACGTCGTTATGCTGCAGAAATTGCACCATCATTTTCTAAGCCCAAATCATTGTGCATAGAATATCATTCTTATTTATCAATCAAGGCTATTCACCTTTAATCACATTTAATTACTGGTTATTTTGTTTCATTTATGAATTCCACATTCCTTTATCATGGAATAAATGATTATATTTAATGATTCCATTTTGTGTGATCTATGTGGCACACTTATGCATGAAATGAAATGTTTCAGAAGGGTGCGACATGATAGCGCTCCAATGCATTGGGTAAAGTATAGTATCATGATATTTCATGTGCAATGGGTTTTTAATCATTCTAATTCAACTGCAATTAGGGTTTACTCGTGATTCATGTTCAATGGGGGTTTACTCCTACTTCATGTCCAATGAGCCTTCACTCATGCTAATTCATTATTAAGTGTTGTCTCCACATTTCAATGTTATGATAATCATGCTATATCATTCCATTATATTCATGTTATTTTATGCTCCATTGATATTCCTATTTCCGAAAATGTGTTGTATTCCTCATTTTATGTCGTGTTTACTCCATTACTGGGCTTTATAGCTCACCATTTTCACAGTTATGTCCGCAGGTTATCCCATGCAATGCTAAGTACGAGGGAATGTTGTGGTTATGTAAAATTATTTTTCATTAAGATGTTTTTTTTATGTTTTAAGTCATTATTTAATGTTCCTAATCCCCAAATACACTAGACCTCTTGATCTTCTATGTTGTATCAAGTGATGATTTAATGTAATAAATCATGTCTATGTGTGTAATTGAGAGAATGATTGTTATAGATGGTATCAGAGGATAGGTATAGTTATTTTTGGTATTAGGATAAGAAAGACCTAGTAAAAGACTTATTGATAAGACTAAGTGTAATAAAAACAACCCCATGTTTTTGTGAGTATTGGGTAAGCGGTTTATTAGGAAAATATATCCATGTCTGGATATGAGCAGGTAGAGGTGGCTCTTGAGGAGATGTACCTAGGAGTGAAAACTCTAACAAGCAGTTTAGGGATTGACTTTGGGTATCTTGGTACACGACAATAGGAATTTCTAATCCCTTGGTTATGAAACTCCCAGGTGATATTCTTTTGTAAATTCAAATGATTACTTTGAACCATTGTTAAGGGAATAAAAAAAATTACCCTATGAATATTTTTTGAATGTATATCATGGATAACATAGATTGAAGCCTATAAATTCAAAAGTTAATGAAGTTAAAATTATTTATGGTTCATCTTTTTCTCTCTTTGGGTTACCCTTTATGTGTTACCCCTAACATTCCTTTTTCTCTTTCCAAAGGCCGGAAATTAGTGGACTCAGGTTAACAATTGATATGACGATCAATGTGATTATTATTCCAATGAGATTCCCAATCCTATGGGTGCGGGAATTGCGAACATTGTCATGATACTCTTTCAGTTAACTCATGCATTGAATAGAATTATGGGACAATAGGAACGTTCAACCCCCCCTAAGAAAAAACAAGTCAAAATTGAGAGATTCATGATACAATGGCCTCCTACTTTTAATGAATCGCCAGATCCATCAATCGCCGAAAAATAAATCAACTCCATTGAAAATATATTATACATCCTATAATGTTTGGAACAAGAGAAGGTTATTATTGATTCTTATCATATGGAGGGTGAATATGATCAATGGTAGACATTGAACAAAAATATGAATCCTAAGGAGGATATCGAGGCATTGCAATGGAAGGATTTCCATAATATGATTTTTGATAAATATTTTCCTCGCACCCTTCAGTATAAGATGGAAAGGGACTACATTTACCTCATGCAAAAAGATGATGAATACATCAAAGCGTACGTGGGAAACTTCACAATGCTTTCATGATATTTCTCTAGCTTCGTTGTTACCCCTGATTGCAAGGTTAACTGCTTCTATGGTGGCCAGAAACCTAGCCTGTGGGAAGCCCTAACGATCTGTGACTTCAACAACAAATATTAAATTGTCCTATGTGCCCTCAAGGTCGAAATAGAGATCAGAGAATCTTGGGGGTATCATGGGGATGAGAATAATAAGGGGGAATTCAATTCTAGTAGTCCAATGGTAAAATCAAACGGTTCTAGGAAGATCTAGCACCCCACATGCCAAATGTTCGGAAAAAATCACCCCAGAAATTGATTGAAGGGGACAAGGAAATGCTTTAGGTGTGGAATAGAAGGACACCTAGCTGTTATCTTCTGATGAAAAAACCCATGGTCTCAAAAGAGGATAGGACCACTTCATTCGACTCACAATGTGTTGTTCATTGGTTCAACTACAACGAACCAGGGCATCATGAAAATCAGTGCCCGAAGCCTAGGGTTTTTGGAGGTAACCAACAACCTCCAATGCAGCAAGGGAGAGCTTTTGCCACCACATCTGCCAAAGTGAATTCCAACAATGATGTGGTGACAGGTACACTAGTTAATAATTCATGAATAGGGAACATACTTTTTTATTCTGGTTCTATGCATTCTTTTATATCAAAAATGTCTAGTAGAACAATCCCAACACTATTACAAATCATGGAAGTAAAGATGTCGGTGAGTATGGAAACTAGGGAAATCGTTGTATCCCATGAATAAAACTACTCCCTTGTCATAATTTGTGGATTGAACATCCCATAGAACCTCATTATACTACCTCTGGTGGAATTTGATGAAATTATTCAAATGGGTTGGCTTTCCCTATATAGAGCCAATACAAATTGTCGTGAGAGGGAAATCACTCTCCATATGGAGAATCGACCTGTGATTATATACAAGTGAATGGAGGATATGAATCTTCTTTAGTACCATCATCTCAAGTGTGGATATTAATCCCCTATGAGCACATGTATCTGGATTAGATGCATGAGTCTAAGGAATAAAAAATCCCTGAAGAGATGTCTTTTGTCAGGGAATTTCCTGAAGTGTTTCCCAAGGACTTGTATATACTTACTTCTATATGAGATGTTGAATTCTCAATTGACCTTATACCTAGGGAATTTCCAATATCTAATACTCCACATAGAATGGCAGTTTTGGATCTTGAGGATCTAAAGAAACAACTAGAGGAGAATCTGGATTAAGGTTTTATACACCCAAGTGCTTCACCATAAGGTGAACCAGTCCTCTTCATCAAGAAGAAGGATGGGTCAATGCACCTTTGCATTGATTATCGTGAGCTCAAAAAATCCCAATAGAGAACAAGTATCCTCTTCCATGAATTAACAACTTGTTCGATTAGCTCTGTGGAGCACAATACATCTCCAAGGTGGAATTTTGGTTGGAATATTATTAATTATGGGTAAGGAAAAAATATATCACCAAGGAAACGTTTCGTACAAGATATGGGAACAATGAATTCATAGTAATTCCAGTCAGTCTCACTAGTTCTATATAAATATTCATGGACTTGATGAGTAGAGTCTTTTGAGATTGCCTCGACAAATTTGTGGTAGTCTATATAGATGATATTCTAATATACTCCAAACCCATGAAGGATCATGAGGAGCATCTAAGAACTATACTAGAGACCTTACGAATGGATAAGCTCCATGAAAATTACAACAATCATGAGTTATGGTTGAAGGAGGTATCTTTCTGGAGATATATCATCCCAACAAAAAGGTATATCTATGGATCCCACCAAGACAACTTCAATTGAGGGACGGTCGAGGCCAACATCAGTAACAGATATCTGTTGATTCTTGCGGTTAGCTGGACATTATCATTGATTTGTTAGAAATTTCTCATGAATGTATAACCCTATTACCAAGATAACTCAGAAGTGAGTAAAGTTTTCATGGATTAATTAATATGAATAGAACTTCAAGGAGTTTAAAATTAGGATTATCACTGAACTCGTGCTCACTTTACCAACAAGTGGAGAACTTTTTTTGGTATTCAGTGATGCTTCCAAGAAGTTCTTGGGTTTTGTGTTGATGAATAATGACAAAGTCATTACATATGCTTCACAGAAATCGAAAGTTCATGAGAAGAATTATCCAAAACATGATCTAGAGTTTTTTGCGGTAATATTCGCTTTAAAAATTTGGTGGTATTACCCATTTGGGGAGAAGTGTGAAATCTACACGGATCACAAGAGCCTCATGTATATATTCACACAGAATGAGTCGAAGATGCACCAATGAAGGTGGTTAGATCAGATTAATGATTATGACTCCACAATCCATTACCACCCTGGGATAGCGAAAAAGGTGTCAGATTCTCAAAGTAGAAAGGATCTAGTGATTCTCTCATTGATGAGAATTGAGAAGGATCCAATCTTTTTAGATTTTATGAAGATGGACATGGGAGTCATAATGAAGGGAATATAATCAATCCATTCACAAATTATTTCTCAACCACCTCATTTTGAAATGATAATGGATGCTCAAATAACAGATCTAGATATTTTGAAAATGGAGGAAGCTATCAGAAATGGGAAATTATCAAAGTTCATGGTTGACAAGGATGGAATTGTGAGATTCGGGTCATGATTATGTGTACCATTCAATCCAGAGATAAAGACTATGATTCTAAATGACGCACATAGCTCAACCTTTACTATTCACATGGGGAGCACAAATATGTATCGATATCTCTGAGAAAACATTTGGTGGGAAATATGAAAAGGTAGATTTCTAAATATACATCAAAGTGCTTGGTATGTTAGAAAGTGAAGGCTGAGAGGAAAAAGTATAAGGGGATGATGCAACCACTACCCATACCAACATAGAAGTTGGACAACATTACAATGGACTTTGTTACTAGAAATATAAGGACATATAAAGGAAACAATGATATATAGGTCATTGTGGATCGTCTTACAATGACAACTCACTTTATCATGATTCAAGAATACGTATCATTGGATCAACATGCATGGATTTACATCAATGAAGTGGTAAGGCTGTATTGAGTACCACTATCTATTTTATTTGATTGTTATCCGAGATTCACCTTGATGTTCTCGAAAAGTCTCCAACATGCTCTTAGCACTAAACTAAACTTCAGTATGGCATATCATCCTCAAACTAATGGAAAATATGAGCATACTATTTAGAGACTCTAGGATATGTTAAGATCATGTTCTATGGACTCGAATGGAGGATATGACCAATATCGCCCAATGGTTGAATTCTCCTACAATAATAGATTCCCCTAGAGCATCTGAATGGATCCGTATAAAGCCCTTTATGGGAAAAATTTGAAGAACACTAGTGTGTTGGGATGAAGTCAGTTAGTGTAAGCTGCTAAGATGTGAAATGCTTAATAAAATGGTGGAGTAGGTGAAAAACATTCATCAGTATATCAAGGCATTCTAATGCCAATAGAATAGTTATGTAGAAAACCATCGATGAGACATTGAGTTCAATGTTGGAGTCTTGGTATTTCTATGCGTATCTCCATGGAAGAAGGTCATGAGGTTTGAAAGGAAAGGGATGTTAATTCCGAGGTACATCGGTCCCTTTGAGATTCTTGAACAGGTGGGGTTGTGCCCTATTTACTAACACTTCCACCTACCACGTCAAATTTACATGATGCCTTTCATGTATCCTTCCTAAGGAATTACATACGAGACCATTCAAATTTATTCTCATCAAAGGTAGTATATTTAGAGGATGATCTTTCTTATGAGGAGAAATCAGTGAACATCTTAGATCGTAGAGAGAAAGTTCTGTGAAATAAGACAATTCCCCTCGTCAAGGTGTTATGGTGCCACCACAAGTATGAAAAAGAAATATAGGAACTGGGGTAATTGAGGAAGTAGAGCTACCCACATCGGTTTTAGTGTGGTAAAAGGAAATTTTCTAGGGAGAAATTTCTTAAGGTTGGAAGATTGTAAGGACCCAAAATTTTATTATTGAAAATTCCCCTTGATCTAATTAAATGTCTTATTATGTAAGACAGTTATATAATGTATGCACTTACATGGTTTTGTGTTTTTGGAATTAAAAATACCATTATGAATTGTGACCATTGATAATATACCTATTGAAGAGTGATCACATGATTAGTGTTAATAAAGGGCTTTGACAAATCTAATTTACTGAGACAAAGGAATTTTTGGCCTCATCTAGTAGACATTCCCCATTCGAATCCCATTTATCAGAGCTCGGAAAGGAGTTGGTGTCTTTTGGATTTGTTCTTCACCAAGACCAAGCCAAGCATTAACATGTTAAGCTCAAATAAAATAGCCTACAGGAGAAGTTGAAGTTGATACAGATTACAACCCGAGCAATGTTATCCGAGCCACCCCAAGAGTCCATCACCATTGCTGACCTTACCATTCAGTCTTATGTGGGTGTTATAAGGTATTATGTAACAAGACCTTATCACTATGATTATGTTCATTATTTTTTATATAATAATGAATATATATTCATTTTATTATTTTTACTTTGTTAATAGTTTTTAATGGACAAATATTATTTTTAGTTAATATTCAACTAAGGAATCAGTTTTGATAAAATAATGGATCTTTAATTAAATAATATTTTAATAAAATATTATTATTATTAAATTACTTAATGATCGTATAATTTTTATGAATTCAATTGTATTTTTTATTATGGTTTGAAAGTAGTTTTTGTCAAAACCCATGAATTTTGATAAATGCCAATTTTTATTTTTAAAGTGAAAATTAACATATTTATAAAATTATTTGGATAAAAATAATATTATTTTTGGAATCAGGATGTTAAAATTATCCAACGATTAATTTTTCATAGTTTTCTGAGATAGTCAAATTTTTGGGTAAAAATTAAATACCGTTTAAATATGTAATGTCTTTTATGACATTGTAATTACCCAATAGTGATGTAATAAAAAACTATAAACCATATGTTAGTACAATATATGTTTGAAAAGTAATATAATGTGATTTTAGGTTTTTTTTATTTCTTTTAAAAAGCCTTAGTGGACCCTTCTAAAATTATAAAACATTTTTTTCTTTTTGAATTGTTTTGTTCATATTTTGACTCACCTGCACATAAGAAACCCTATTATTTTAAGAAGCTCTTCCATTGGACGTATAATTTAAGGTTTTCTACTACACGTTTTAAAAAAACCATGGGCATAAACTAGGGTATGGTTTGTGGCATTGATTTATTTAATGTGTGGTGACCCAAACCTATATAATAAACAATTCCCTCTCCATTCCTATATAAACCCACCCAAGCTCCCACTTCCTCTTCACTCAAAGCCTTTGGAGTTTTTCAAAACACTACCCTACTCTCTCTATAATACTCCCAAGGCACCCCAAGCTCCCAAGATTCCTCTCTTAAGACCCTCCCAAACCTTTGGGATCACACTTCCATGTGAGGGATTTCTTCCTTTCTCATTTTTGTCCAATTTCATTAAGTTCTTATTCCCTTTTATTTTCAATTACAAAAGTTGGGGTATGATTTCTCACCTCCCCATACTTCCATAGTTATGATTAAATGATGAGATACCTATTTATCTCTAAATAATTCCTCCCATTTTCACCCGTGACCATGCCATAATTCTATAAAGAATTTCTCTCTCCACATTTGTGTTCAAGCAATTAATTTGTATTATGAATCAAAATTCCATTACATATGTTGGGATATGTATATATATGACCTAATCACTTCCCATTTCATGTAAATATCAGGAGACACCCTTTTATCTCTCATCATCCTTTTTTATGATGTCTTATGTCAAGTCGTTATGCTGCCGAAATTGCACTGCCATTTTCTAAGCCAAAATTTTTATGTAGAGAATATATTTCCAATTTATCTATCAAGGTAATTCGCCTTTATGAATATTTAATTACTGGTTATTGTGTTTCATTTATGAACCCCACATTACTTTTTCATGGAATAACTGATGATCTTTAATGATTCCATTTTTTAGGATCCATGTGACACACTTATGCATGAAATGAAATGTTTCAGAAGGGTGCACCCTGATAGCACTCTAATGCATTGGGTAAAGTATCGTATCATGATACACCATGTGCAATGGGTGTTTACACATTCTAATTCACGTGAAACGAGGCTTTAATCAAGATTCATGTTCAATGGGGGTTTACCCTTTCTTCATTTCCAACGATCCTTGGCTCATGCTAATTCAATGTTAAGTGTTGTTTCCACATTTCCATGTTATGATAATCATGCTATATAATTCCTTTATTTTCATGTTCTTTTATGCTCCATTGATATTCCTATTTTCTACCATGTATTTTATTCTTCATTTTACTCCTTTTTTACTCCCTTACTAGGCTTTATAGCTCACCCCTTTCACATGTATGTCCTCAGGTTATCCCATACAATGCTAAGTAAGAGGGGATGTCATGGTTATGTAAAGGATGTGTTCAATAAGATATTGATTTTCATATTTTATGTTTTTATTTAATGTTTTTCAGCCCCAAATTAACTATTCCTCTTGATATTCTATGTTGTATCAAGTGAAGGATGTATGTAATAAATCATGTCCTTGTGTGTAATAAAGAGTAGGGTTGTTATAGATTGTATCAGAGGATAGGTTTAGTGATTTTTGGGTTTAGGATTAGAAAACCATATATAAAACCTTATTGATAAGAAAACGTATAATAAAAACATCCTAAAGTTTTGATGAGTATTGATTAATTGTTTAAACAAGAAAATACATCCCTGTCTTGATACGAGCAGATAGAGGTGGCTCTAGCCCAGATGTACCTAGGAGTAAAAACTCTAATAAGGAGTTTCGGGCTTGAATCAAGGTATCATGGTACATGAAAATGGGAATTGCTTCACTCTTGGTTATGACACTCCTGGGGGATATGATTTGGTAAATTCACATGCTTAGTATGATCCATTATTAAGGGAATACAAAAAATGTCCCTAGGAATATTTTTTTGAATGTGGATCACGGATAAAATATATTAAATCCAATAGATTCATAAGTTAAAGAAATAAAAGTTATTTATGGAACATACATTTTTCTCTTTGGATTATCCTTTATGTTCTACCCCTAACATTCCTTTTATTCCATCCAAAGGTCGTTAATAGGAAAAACTGGGCCAATAATCGATGCAAATATCAATGTGATGACTCCTCTAATGAGATTCCCAATTCTATGGGAGTAGGAATCAAGAACATTTTCATGATACTCTATCAGTTAACTCAATAATTTAACAGAATCATGGTTCAAGAAGAATGCTCACCCCCCCCCCCCTAAGAAAAACAAGTCACAATAGAGAGTTTCATGATACAAAGTCCTCCTACTTTTAATGGATCAACAGATCCCTCAATCGCCGAAAAATGGATCAACTCCATTGAAAAAATCTTCAAGATCCTTCAATGTTATGAAAAATTTAAGTTTATTCTATGTACATATCATACGAAGGGTCAATACGATCAATGGTGGATGTTGGTCAAAAATAAAATCCTGAGGAGGAGATTGAGGAATTGGAATGGAAGGATTTCCAAAAAATGATTTTCGATAAATATTTTACTCAAACCCTCCTTCCTAAGATGGAAAAGGACTTCATTTCCCTCATGAAAAATGACAATGAATACATCAGAGCATATGAGGAAAAAATTTAAAAGGTTTTCACAATACACCTTCGGCTTTGTCATTACCCCTAAATGCAAGGTTGACCGCATCTTTGGGGGGCTGAAACCTAGCCTGCGGAAAGCCCTGACGATCCATGACTTCGACAGCAATAAAGAAATTGTTTGATATTCCCTCAAGGTCAAAAACAATATTTGATAATCTCATGGGTATCATGGGGTTATCAATCGTAAGGTGGAATTCAATTCTAGTGTTATGATGTATAAATACAATGATTCTACAAAAATCCATCACCCCACTTTCCAAAGGATTAGAAAGAAGCACCTAAGAAATTACTTGATGGGGATTAGGAAATGCTTTAGGGGTGGAATAAAAGGACACATAACTGTTAACATCCGACAAGAAAAACCCATTTTCATGATAGAGGAGAGGAAAAAATTGTTCTAATCTCAATGAGTTGTTCATTTCTTCAACTGCAAAGAACCAGTGCATCTTGAAAATCAGTGCCCTAAGCCTAGGGTTTTCGAAGGCAACCAAGAACCTCCAAGGTAGAAAGGGAAAGATTTTTCCATCACTACCGCTGAAGTGAACCCAGAAAAAAATGTGGTGACAGGTACGCTAGTTATTCATTCAAAAATAGTGAATTTAATTTTTGATTCTAGTTCTACGCATTCTTTTATATCCCAAATGTTTTGAAGATCAATCCCAACAACAACCAAAATCCTTGAAGTGAAGATGTAGGTGAGTATGGTAAATGAGGAAATGATTTTATCCCATTAATATAACTCATCCACTATCATAATTTGTGGATTGAACTTCTTGGTGAAGCACATCACACTCACTTTAGTGGAATTTGATGCAATTCTTAGCATGGATTACCTTTCCCTATATAGAGTCAATATAAATTTCTATGAGAGGGAGATCACCCTCCATATAAACAATCAACCCCTGATTCTATAAAAGTGCATGGAGGAGATGAATCTTATTTATCACCATCATCTCAAGCATGGATATTACAGAACTATGAGCACTCATATCTAAATCTTATGCATGATTCTAATGAAGAAATTGTCCTTGATGAGATACTAATTTTGAGTGAATTCAATGAAGTGTTTCTCGAGGAATTGTCTGGCCTTACTCCTAGAAGAGATGTTGAATTCTCAATTGACCATATACATGGGGAATTTCAAATATCCAAGACTCTGTATAGAATGGCTGTTGAGGATCCCAAGGATCTGAAGAAACAAATACATGAGAATCCGGATAAAGGATTTAAATTCCCAAGTGGTTAACCATTGGTTGCACCAGTCCTCTTTATCAAGAAGAACGATGGATCAATGTGCCTTTGCATTCATTATCATCAGCTCAACAAAATCAAGATAATGAAAAAGTATCCTTTACAAAAAATTAATGATTTGTTCAATTAGATATGTAGAGCACAATACTTTTCTAAGGTGGAAATTCGGTCGGGATATTATCATGTATGGGTGAAGAAAGAAGATATCCCCAGGTCTACTTTTTGTACAAGATACGATCACTATGAATTCATAATAATTCCTTTCAGACTCAGTAATGCGCTAGGAATATTCATGGCCTTGATGAATAGAGTCTTTGGAGATTACCTTGACAAATTTTTGGTAGTCTTTAAAGCTGATATTATAATATGCTCCAAAACTAAGGAGGATCATGAGAAGAATCTGAAAACTGTAATGGATACCTTGTAAAAGGAGACGCTATATGAAAAGTACAACAAGTGTGATTTATGGTTGATGGAGGTCTCATTCTTGGGCCATATAATCCCAAGGAATGGGATATATGTGGATCCCTCCATGATAGCTACAATTGAGGGATGGTCAAGTCCAATATCTGTAAAAGATATTCATCACTTCTTAGGGTTAGCTGGATATTATCGCCGATTTATGAGAAATTTATCCTGATTTTGTAGCCCTCATACCATGATATCTTGTAAGGGAGTAATGTTTTCATGGAGAGATGAATGTGAAGAGAACATAAATAATTTGAAAAGGAGGCTTATCACTACACTCATTCTCACTTTACCCACAAGGGGAGAACATTTTGTTGAATTGAGTGATGATTCAAAGAAGGGAATGGGTTGTGTGTTGATGCAGAATGACAAAGTCATTGCTTATGCTTCAAGGAAATTGAAATTTCATGAGTAGAATTATCCAAAACATGATCTAGAGTTTGTTGATGTGATATTCTATTTGAAAATTTGGTGACATTGACTCTTTGGGGAGAAGTGTTAAATATACACGGATCAGAAAAACCCCAAGTATGTATTCACACAGAAAGAGTTAAATATTCACCAATGATGGTTGTTAGAGATGATCAATTACTATGACTACTCAATCCATTACCACCATGTTATAGTGAAAAAGGTGTTAGATTCTCTAAGTAGAAGGGATCTAGCGATTCTATTATTGATGATAATTGATAAGGATCCAATCTTCTTAGATTTTATGAATATGGACATGTGAATCATAAAGAAGAGAACATCATAAATCCTTTCACAAAATATTTATGAAACATCTCTTTTTGGAAAGTTTAATAGATGCCCAATGAAAGGATGTGAAAATTTTGAAATTGGTGGAAGCTATCAGAAATGGAAAATTACTAGAGTTCATGGTTGATAAGGATGGAATTGTAAGATTTGGGTCATGAATATTTGTACCATCTGATCCAGAGATAAAGACGGTGCTTCTGAGTGACACACATAGATCAAACTTCTCTATTCACTAGAGGATCACAAAGATGTATCAAGATGTTTGGGAAAACTTTTGATGTGCAATATGAAAAGGGATATTTCTGAATATACATCAAAGTGCATGTTATGTCAACAAGTGAAGGCTGAGAGGAAAATGTCTAAGGGGATGATAAAAACACTACCCATACCAACATGGAAGTGGGAAAACATTACAATTGACTTTCTCACTAGAAATACAAGGACATACCATGTAAACAATGTTATATGGGTCATTGTGGATCATATAATGAAGATAACTCACTTTATCAAGATTCGATAGGACTTATGATTGGATAAAATTGAATGTATTTACATCAATGAAGTGGTAAGGCTTCATGGAGTACCACAAGTATAAAGAGGCAACGTGGGAATCTGAGGAAGTGAGTAAGCAGAGTTACCCGCAACTATTTTACTGTGGGAAAAGGAAATTTTGAGGGATAAATTTATTAAGTGGGGAAATTGTAACAAACCAAACATTTATTAATGAAAATTATTCTTCATCTAATTAAATGTATTATTATGTAAGATAGTTATATAATGTAATCAATTATGTGGTTTTATTTTTTTGGATTTGAAAATACTGTTAAAAATTGTAACTATTTCAAATATAGTCATTGAACCATGATCACCTGATTAGTATAAATATAGGGCTTTAAGAAATCCAATTTAATCATAAAAAGGAAGTGATGGCCTCATCCAGTAGAATTTCCCCATACGAAGCCCATTTATCATAGCATAGAAAGGAGGTGGCGTCTTTGGGATTCTCTCTTGACCAAGACCAAGCTGAGCTTCAACATGTTAATCTCGAATAGAACCACCTGAAGGAGAAGTGGAAGTCGATAGAGATTATCACCTGAACAATGTTATCTAATCCACCTCTATAGTCCATCAACAAGGCACACCTTTACCTTCGGTCTTGTGTGGGTGTTATAAAGGGTTATGTAACAAGACCTTAGCACTATTATTATGTGCATTATTTTTGTATATAATAATTAATGTACATTAATTTTAATATTGTTACATTTTAAATAGTTTTTAAAGCACCCATAGTATTTTTAGTTAATATTCAACTACGGAATATATTTTGATAAATTAATTGATTTTATAATTAATTAATTATTTAATAAAATATTACTATTATTAAATTACTTTTTATTAATTATAAATGATCTTATTATTTTTATGAATACAGTTGTGATTTTTATTATTATTTGAAAGTTGTTTTTGTCAAAACCCATGAATTTTTGGTAAATTCAAATTTTTATTTTAAAAGTAAAAAAATAACATATTTTGAAAATTATTTGGCCTAAATTAATATTTTCTTTGGAATGAGGATGTCAAAATTATCCAATGATGAAATTTTCATATTTTTCTGAGACAATAGATTTTTTGGGTTAAAATTAAATACCATTTAAATATATAATGTGTTTTATGACATCACAAATACCCAATAGTGATGTAATAAAATAATATAAACATCATGTTTCCCAAATATATGTTTTACCATTAAGATAATGTGATTTTAGGTTTGTTTTATTTCTTTTAAAAATCATTAGTGGACCCTTCAAGACTTCTATAACATTTTTTATTTTTAAATTGTTTTCCATGGGAGTGTCAATCACCTCCACATAAGAAACCCTATTATTTTTAGAAGATAGGCCATTGGACTTATAAAAATTGATTTCTAATCCCCTTTGGAAATAAACATTGGCCCAAACCATGTACTAGTTTGTGGTTTTGATTTTATTAATGTGTGGTGACTCAAACCTAAATAATAAATAATTCCCTCCCCTTTCTTATATAAACCCACCCAATCTCCCACTTCCTCTTCAATCAATTCCCTTGGAGTTCATCCAACATCTTCCCTCTATTTAGAATCCTCTCAAGGCACCCAAAGCTCCCAAGAATCCTCTATCATTCCCTTCCCAATCCTTTGGGATCACACGTCTATGTAAAGGATTTCTTCCTTTCTCATTTTTGTCATATATTTTTAAGTTTTTATTTCGTTTTATTTTCAATTAAAAAATTTGGGGTATGATTTCTCACCACCCCCATACTTTCCTATTTATGTTTTAATGATGTGAGACCCCTTTATCTCTCATGAATTCCTCCCATTTACATATTTTGGAATATGTTTCTATATGTCCCACTTACTATAAATTTCATGTACATATGATGAGACACCCTTTTAACCCTCATTTTCCTTTTTTATGATGTCATATGTCACGCCATTATGCTGCTGAAATTGCACCACCATTTTCAAAGCCAAAATTATTGTGTATTTTATACCATTCCAATTTATCTATCAAGGGTGTAACGCCCCGACCCCAGTTACCCAGAGTCGGTGCATTATTGCGTAACATTGGCATGATCACAAAAGATCACGTCTCGAAAGACCGATTAGTTTAGTAGCTTTGGAAACACTACATACATTAATAAATGTTACATTACATTATAAAGTGAAAAATCACAATACCATAGTCTCTATAGTCCAAACTTCTATCCCCTTCAGACTATCCATGTAGGTCAGTAATAAAATATTTCTTCACATCCTGGGAAAAATAAAACATTGAAAGCGGTGTGGTCAGATGCTCAGTAAGGATAACAATATAGCAGAAGATTTCATAAATAAACATAAACATTTAAGGAAATGTATAACTAAAACAAAATCCTCTTTACCATGAACTTCAACATAATATGGAAAAAGTAAAATGAGATAATTCCATTTACTTATTCACATGGATATTCTACTGGTTGAATAATCACACACAATATCAATAACCACTTTCATAATGATGGAATGCATAATGCCAGACTATCATAACCACGTAGCCAAGGCCTCATGACAAGACTATAAATAAGATTTTTTCAAGGCCTCGTGTCAAGACACTAGTTTGTGACATGAGACCTGCTGATGCATCGAAGAGCTATAGCGGGCTCCACCCATCACTTATTAAGTCCAATTCATTCCTCATATGAATAAGTTTAAACGTATCACAAACCATAACAAAATCGTATCACATAAAACATGCATTAAGGAAACATAAAATTCCCACATTTCAATCACAAGATATCAATACAACACATTGATATAATAAAAACATTATCAAAACCATTTTCAATACCAAAATAATAGAAAAATAAAACATGGTATTTATTTTTCATTTAAAAAAATGTTATGGCTTGTAAGGAAAGAAGAAACTCAAATAATGGTCATGGCAATGGAGAAGTCGTTGTCACCACATATGTAAGACAAAACAATCCTTTTGTCGTTTAGAAAAAACAGTTCGTATAAAACAGATTCCTTTTGAATAAACGTAAAAGTCAAAGGGATTTGTACACTGTATAAAAGAAAGTTGTGTATAAAACAAAATATGCCTAAATGAAAGAAGATTGAGAAAAAGTCCCTTACAAAGATAATTTTTTTTAAATAAAATATATCTATTATGTGTATTAACTATAAGTACACATAAATAAAGTAAATATACAATATAGGACATAATAATATCATGACATAATTTGAAAGTAGGAGATTAACCCAAAGAACAGAAATTGGGTTAAGAAGTTCCCTTACAAAGATCATTTATTAAATAAAATAGATCTATTATGTGTATTCACTATAATTACACATAAAGAAAGTACAAATACAAGATTAGGACATAATAATATCATGACGTAATTTGAAAGTAGGAGATTAACCCAAAGAACGGAAATTGGGTTAAGAAGTTCCCATACCTTGTGTCTGACTTGACTCGACCGTTATATAACCTCATGAATAATAAACTAGAGTTAATATCTACTTTATTAAGAACCTTTTTCAAGTTCATTATCCCTTTTATATCACTTATTACAATGATACAAAAATTATGTAGTCATTTAAGTTAATAACGGTCGTTTTGTCGATCTTTGGTACTTGAGTCAACAATAAACTTCTTATAAATACAATTTGTTTATGTGGTAGAATATCCATTATCTCCAGAATTATATTCATTATATAGATATAATATATATCATATATATAGAGTATATACATTGATTTATAATATTACCTAACATTTAGAGGTAAGAAATGAAATGCACCGTTCATGGAGATGGTAAGCGGTATGCACACAAGGACGCTACTTTCATTTCTATTTATTATTTAATAGAATGAAATTATAATTATAAAATGATATAATATAATTCCAGTATAATATCATGTATAATATCATTTACTTCATCCTTTATACATCCCACATATGGCATTAACGATTCAAATCACTTTGAAGGGGCGGTAGTTCGCACTTCCTAAAATGAAATTATCGCGTTTACCCATAATGGAAATCCTAAAGGTATTCCATAAATGAAAAATACATAATCATAAGGAAAACAAAAACATAATATATATCATATATAAAAATAGTTTCATCATAATGGCCACCATGAGAGGTGTTAAAATAAGATTGAACAATCATCATTTTGTGAGGCAGAAGTTCACCATCCACGGAAACAGTATGTTCTTTAACCATTAGATGTATGTGTGTGTAAGTGTAGCTCGAATCCTTCTTATAAAAACATCCTAGTATACTGAGGATACTGGTTTTGTTACAAAATAAATGAATAAAAATAGTTTATAGGGTTGTAGACGCCAAATAAAACATAAGAACACAAGAGAGAACACTACCTTTAAAACAGGTAACTCTTTTTTATTGGAGCTCAAGGGATTCTTGGGAAGAATTCTACCCAAAGTGAGGCTTCTAGGAGTAAGAGTGGGATGTGGAGAACAAAATGGGCAGGGTTTAGCCGAGCCAAAGGCGTAAGAGGTGTGGGTAAGGTGGTAGATGTGGGGGCCTTTTATAAGAGAAGATGAGGGGCACTCATGGAAAGTTATAAAAGGTTACTTTATTATAAAATGATTTTCAGATTTAAAAGGTCCCAAAATTATAGATTTCGAGGATAATTTGATAAGAGTTATAAATACACCCATCCAATAGGTTTTTGACATGTGTAGGTCTTAGATTTTACATTATATTTTCATTTTATTTAAATCATTAAATAATGATGCAATCACTGCATCATCATGGTGTCATAAATAATTTAATTTATTTAACTTCTAAAAATTATAAAAAAAATAGCATGATGTAGGAAATATTTTTCTATTTCTAATTAATATTTATAGTCAATAATATTACTTGTATAACCCCATTTAAAAATTGTTTTAGTAAAACAACTCGTGTTTGTGACATTTTTATTTTAACATTAAATAAAAAGTTGTTAATGTAATTGTGCTACCAAAGTGGCTCCATGGGGTCCCCAAGTTGACCCATGGATTGTGTTGGTCATCCATGACTCATCCAATAAGGGTAGGATTAGTGTATGGGTATTTTCATATTTTTATAATATCATTTTTATCTGAAATTTCACTAATTACATTTAATCGCGATTAGTTAAACATAAAAGTTACTATTCACCAAAAAATTATTTTAATCCCATTGAACCACATTTTACTTCATAATGACAACCATGCATGTCGGAATTTTGAAAATCAAATCACAGAAGTGGTAATGTTTCATTTAAATGAAAAATCAGTTTTTTAACTACCACTTAGTGGTGTCACTATTAATCAAAAATTGAAGTTTTTGAGAACAATGCCAAAATTTCACCCTAAGATATAATTGATATTCCGAATTAAAAAATGATGTCTATAATACAAAATTCCATACATATAAGTTGCATTAATTAATTTTATAATCAATTCTCGCTGTCACAATAAATAGCGTGTTTTTAAGAAACAATATATATCAAAAGATTAACAATTGTTTATGTCCAATTTCAAAGTGAAATTAATTCTACTGACCAACATTGGATAAAATGGTGAAAATATATTCTAATTACACTTTAATCCCACTCAATAGTATAATTTATCACTATAAATTATTTTTATTAAAAAAGTTGTTTTTAAGTATTTTTTACTATTCATAAAAAATTGGAAGTTCTCAGAAAAATACCAAAAATTCAACATAGGTTAATTTTGATATTCCGAATCCAAAAATAAAGTCCATTTTGAAAGATAAAATTTATAAAATTTCAAAAAGTAGGTATTACTATTCATTCCGGCTGCTTTGATTGGTTGTGGTGTGTGTTAGAACTCGAAGTTGCGTACAACACACGCTACTGTATTATTCAAAGAGAAGTGTATCGTGGAAGCTTGGGGTGTTACATTCTCCCCACCTTCAATAAATTGCGTCCTCGCAATTTAAAATTTTTCTTTGAAAATTAAAGGTTGAAAATAGAAAATACCTTTGTGGAAAACCCACATCAGAAATAAGGTTAATAAAAATATAACTTTAAAAGAAAGAAAGATAAGTACAAAGGTCACCCAAGATAGCCCATACTAGGATTCTAGGAAATTAAGGATATGGAAGAAAAACAAATCATCATGGTCTGATGGACAGTTATAGAAAACAGGATTAGGAGAAATTTAACAATAAGAAAATCAAAAACTTGTGATTGGTTAAACGGTCATTGAATCCCCAGTTGGAAAAGTTAACCAGCAACGTTTTTGGTTTATGTTACCTTTTATAAAGTCAAGGAATTAATTTATGAGATTTACTAAGAACGTAAGGGAATATACATACTTGTCATGTAGACTTTCATTATTTAATAAATTTTTACCACAAACCCATCATTCACTCTAAAAGGTAATAAAAATAAAAAATATTCTATTTATCCTATTTGTATAAGGTTCCAAATATTAACACATACCATTTAGATTAGGAAATTTTTTTGTAATAACCAGGGACTTCCTGTAGGCTAGTGGTAGGTAATAAAGGCCTGTTGCACTATGGTTGTGGGTTCGATTCCTGCAGCTTTTTCCGACGCGACGGGTTATCCCCCAACTTGCAGGTTTTCCTTTTCCTAAAACTATAGTATTATAATATTTCAAAAAAAATCTTCATAAATGTTTTAACATTAAACAATACAATCCAAAGTTCAACCTAATCCATTCCAACTTTTATAGTTATCCAAAATACTTTGGTCCAACTCACAGTCCAAATTTTATACGGAAGGTAAACATAACGAAGATCCTTTTTCCGTGTAATAACATGTGAACACCTTCATCATGTATTCTTATAAAACACTGCAACATCCCGAATTACCATAAATCCTTATTGATTACATTCATGATCCCTTATTCCTTATAAAATACTAGATATACTCCTTCTATCCAAAAATTTCAACAAATCATTAATCAGTTTCAAGGAAGTTATGAATATCCAATATAATTTATCCAAATCAATCATGTATCATTCCAAAATCACTATCTCGGTATCAGAACCATATTATGGTTTATCTTTCTCATAACCATATATTTTCCAAAAAGACAACCTGTTGTGGAGTCACTTTTCATGGTTCCACCCAATCTCACGTCCTTGATGGAATAGTACTACATTACAATCATTATCTACTCCATAATTATTATAACCAGTACATCATTGATACAACACTCAAATGACAAAATTCTTTAATAACAACATAATAACTCTAATCATTCCTCCTCATCTGTGGTAGTATCATAACTTGATTATTATCCAATAACATCATTTGGGGCATACTCTGATGATTTGGACATTGGTTTGCGTAGTGTCCCCACTCCTTGCAGATAAAGTATTGTACACTTGAAACCTTTTTCTTACCCTTGCAGTCATGCACATAGTGTCCTTTTTCTCCACACTTATAACAAACTCCCATTCCCTTCAGAAATTTTCCAAGGTGTTTCTTCTCATAGTTATCTCATATTGGAAAATTCTTCTTTTCCCTCGTCCCTTTATCCATCATTCTCTCTTCCATCCTTTTCTTCTCTTTCTTCCTTTCAACGGCATAGGACTCAGAGAATTATTTACTTATCTTATTAACACATGATACAATTTCTTCATATGTTGAGAACACATGGGAGACTATTTCACTTCTAAATGTAGGCTTAATACCATGAAAGATATGATCCTTATTACTCTTTGGATCATACGTATTGATGGAGTTCACATTCTTTCTACTGGGCGCCATTTCTATACAATGGCATAAACTAGGTTAGTTTATGAATTGTAATGAATAATTCCAAACATGTTAAAATAATTATTGTAAAATGAACAGTTTATGGATATAATCCATAATCATAAAAAATGTTTTCTTTGAGAATGCATATACTCATAAACACTTCATAATGGTTTGTAAAGAAAATGAGAATTATCCTAAGCATATCCCCCGGGAGTTTCTTAACGAAGAGTGCAGCAAGGCCCGTTGTCGTTCACCAGTTCCCGTTCGAGTCTAGCTCAAAGAGGTGTTTTCAGGTTTTACCCCTAGGTACATCTGTGCCAGAGCCGCCTCTACCTGCTCGTATCCAGATAGGGATTTATTGCTCGGAAAACTCACAAAATCTCTATAATACTAAAATTCAAGAAAGTTCTTCTATACTAATCCTCACATTTTATCTTAGGTCTATGTGCTCTAATCAGAGTTTATCTAAATATAGCTTCCAATGATAGTACTAAACTGCCTATGATACCAACTATAACACCTCAACCCCAGTTACCCAGAGTTGGTGCATTATTGCGTAACATTGGCATAATCACAAAAGATCAAGTCTCAAAAGACCGATTAGTTTAGTATCCTTGGAAACACTAGATACATTCATAAATGATACATTACATCATAAAGTGAAAAATAACAATAACATAGTCTCCATAGTCCACACTTCTATCCCCTTCAGAATATCCCTGTAGGTCAGTCATAAAATAATTATTCACATCCTGGGAAAAATAAAACATTTCAAGGGGTGATCTCAGATGCTCAGTAAGGATAACAATATAGCTGATGCTTTCATAAATAAACATAAACATTTAAGGCAATGTATAACTAGAACAAAATCCTTTTAAACATGAAGTTAAACCTAATATGGAAAAATTAAAATGAGATAATGCTATTTAATTATTCACATGGATATTCTACTGGTCGAATAATCACATGAAATATCAATAAACACTTTCATAATGATAGAATGCATAATGCTGGACTATCATAACCACGTAGCCAGGGCCTCGTGCCAAGACTACAAATAATATTTTGTCAAGGCCTCATGCCAAGACACTAGTTTGTCTCATGAGACCTGCCGATGCATCGAGGAGCTATAGGGGGCTCCACCCGTCACTTATTAAGTCCAATGCATTCCTCATATGAACAGGTTTAAACATATCATAAACCATAAAAAATCATATCACATAAAACATGCATAAAGGAAACATAAAATTTCCACATTTCAATCACAATATATCAATACAACACATTGATATAATAAAAACATTATCAAAACCATTTTCAATACCAAAATAAAAGAAAATTAAAACTTGGTATTTATTTTTCATTTAAAAAAATGTTATGGCTTGTATAGGAAGGAGAAACTCAGATAATGGTCACAGCGATGGAGAAGTTGTTGTCGCCGCATATGTAAGACAAAACATTCCTTTTTTCATTTCGTAAAAACACTTCGTATAAAAAATATTCCTTTTGAAGAAACGTAAAAGTCAAAGGGGTTTGTACACCGTATATAAGAAAGTTGTGTATAAAACAAAATATGCCTCAATGAAATGAGATTGAGACAAATTCCATTACAAAGATCATTTTTTAAAATAAAATAGATCTATTATGTGTATTCACTATAATTACACATAATGAAATTAAAAATACAAGATAGTACATAATAATATCATGACATAATTTGAAAGTAGGAGATTAACCCAAAGAACGGAAATTGGGTTAAGAAGTTCCCTTACAAAGATCATTTTTTAAATTAAATATATCCATTATGTGTATTCACTATAAGTACACATAAGTAATATACAAATACAAGTTTATGACATAATAATATCATGACGTAAGTTGAAAGTAGGAGATTAAACCAAAGAACAGAAATTGGGTTAAGAAGTTCCCTTACCTTGTGTCCGACTTGACTCGACCGTTCTTTAACCTCCTAAATAATAAACTAGAGTTAATCTCTACTTTCTTAAGAACCATTTTCAATTTAATTATCCCTTTTCTATCACTTATTACAATGTTACGAAAATTATGTAGTCATTTAAGTTAATAACGATTGTTTTGTCGATCATTGGTACTTGAGTCAACAATAAATTTCTTATAATTACAAGTTGTTTATATGGTAGAATATCCATTATCTCCAGAATTATATTCCTGATGTATATATCATATATATCATATATATCCAGTATATACATTCATTTATAATATTACATAACATTTATAGGTAAGAAAAGAAATGCACCGTTCATGGAGACAGTAAGCCGTACGTACGCATGAACACTACTTTCATTTCTATTTCATATTTAATGGAATGAAATTATAATTATATAAAGTTATACTACAATTACATTATAATATCATGTATAATATGATTTACTTAATACTTTATAGATCCCACATATGTCATTAATGATTCAGATCACTTTGAGGGGGCGGTAGTCCACACTTCCTAAAATGAAATAATCACGTTTACCCATAATGGAAATCGTAAAGGTATGCCATAAATGAAAAATACAGAATCATAAGGAAAACAAAAAAATAATATATATCATATATAAAAATAGTGTCATCATAATTTTCACCATGAGAGGTGTTAAAATAAGATTGAACAATCATCGTTTCGTGAGGCAGAAATTCGACATCCACAGAAATAGTATGTTATTTAACCATTAGATGTTGGTGTGTGTAAGTGTAGATCTATTATTTATTATAAAAACATCATAGTATATGGAGGATACTGGTGTTGTTACAAAATAAATGATTATAAAGAGATTAGGGGGTTGTATAAGCAAAATAAAAGATAAGAACACAAGAGAAAACACTACCTTTAAAACGGGTAACTCTTTTTGATTTGAGCTCAAAGGCGTCCTTGGGAAGACTTCTGCCCAAAGTGAGGCTTCTAAGAGTAATATTGGGATGTGTAGAGACAAAATGTTCAGGGGTTGGCCGATCCAAATGCTTGAGAGGTGTGGGTAAGGTGGTAGAGGTGGGGGCCTTTTATAAGAGGAGAGGAGGGGCACTCTTGGAATGTTATAAAAGGTTACTTTTTTATAAAATGATTTTCGGATTTAAAAGGTCCCAAAATTATATATTTCGAGTATAAGGTGATAAGAGTTCTAAATCCACCCATACAATAGGTTTTGTAGATGTGTAGGTCTTAGAGTTTACATTATCTTTTCATTTTATTTAAATCATTAAATAATGAGGTAATTGTTGCATCATCATGGTGTCATAAATAATTTAATTTACTTAACGTATACAAATTATAAAAAACTATCATGATATAGGAAATATTTTTATCTTTCTAATGAATATTTATAGTAAAAAATATGACTTGAATAACCCCATTTAAAAATTGTTTTAGTAAAATAACTCATGTTTGTGACATTTTCATTTTAACATTAAATAAACAGTTTTTAATGTCATTTTCCTACCAAAGTGGCTCCATGGGGTCCCCAAGATTTCCCATGGATTGTATTGGTCGGACATGACTCATCCAATAAGTTTAGGAAAAATGTAAAGGTACTTTCATATTTTTATAATATCATTTTTACCTTAAATTTCACTAATTACCTTTAATTGGGATTAATTATACTTAAAAGTTACTATTCACCAAAAATTTATTTTAATCCCATTGAACCACATTTTACATCCTAATGACAACCATGTAAGTCTGATTTTTGAAAATCAAATCACATAAGTGGTAATGTTTCATTTAAACGAAAATTCAGTTTTTTAACTACCACTCAGTGGTTTCACTATTCATCAAAAATTGAAGTTTTTCAGACCAATGCCAAAATTTCACCCAATGCTATAATTGATATTCCAAATTCAAAAATTATGTCTATTTTAAAAAATTACAAACATATAAGTTTCATTAATTAATTTTATAATCAATTCCCGCTGTCACAACAAATATCGCATTTTCAAGAAACAATATATATCAAAAGATTGACAATTGTTTATGTCCAATTTCAAAGTGAAATTAATTGTAATGACCCCCATTGGATAATATGGTAAAAATATATTCTAATTAAACATTAAAACCAATCAATAGTATAATTTTTCACTATAAATTATTTTTATTAAAAAAATTGTTTTTAAGTATTTTTCACTATTCATAAAAAATTTGAAGTTCTCAGAAAAATACCAAAAATTCAACATAGGCTAATTTTGATATTCCGATTCCAAAAATGAAGTCCATTTTGAAATATAAAATTTATAAAATTTCAAAATGTAGTTATTACTATTCATGATGGCTACTTTGATTGGTTGTGGTGTGTGTTAGAACTCGAAGTTGCGTACAACACACGCTACTGTATTATTCGAAGAGAAGTGTATCGTGGAAGCTTGGGGTGCTACAAAGGGTATTCAACATTATGAACATTTAATTATTGGTTATTGTGTTTCATTTATGAATTCCAGATTCCTTTATCGTGGAATAAATTGTGATCTTTAATGATTCCATTTCTTATTATCCATGTGGCACACTTATGCATGAAATGAAATGTTTTAGAAGGGGGCACCCTGATAGCGCTCCAATACATTGGGTAAATTATAGAACCATGATATGTCATGTGAAATGGTTTTTTACTCATTCTGATTCTAGTGAAAAAAGAGTTTACTTATGATTCATGTGAAATGAGGGTTTACTCAAGCTCCATTTGAAATGAGCCTTGGCTCATGCAAATTCCATGTTAAGTGTTGCTTACACATTTCCATGTTATGATAATAAAGAATCTATTATGCCTTTATGTTCATGTTTTTTATGCTCTATGTATTTTATTCTTCATGTTATTCCTTTTTTACTCCTTTACTATGATTTATATCTCAACCCATTCACATGTATGTCCACAATTTATCCCAAGCAATGTTGAGTACGAGGGAATGTCATCGTTATGTAAAGGATGTTTTTAATAAGAAGTTATGTTTCATGTTTTAAGTCATTATGTAATTTTCCTAATACCGAAAACACTATTCCTCTCGATCATATCATGTTGTATCAAGTGTAGGTTTTATGTAATCAATCATGTCGAAGTGTGTAATAAAGAGCAGGGTTGTTATATGCACACACCCCCTGCCCACCCCTTTCCCACCCCACACCCCCTACCCACCCCATGAACTCCCTATCCCACCCTCCAAATTTCATTCCACTTCATCCACTTAATTAAATTTTATTATAAAGGATCATTCTTGATTTGTTTTTCAAAAAAGCCTATTTATCCCTAGATCAAGATGATGGGTGATTTCCAGTAATACAATATTGAATTTGGAATGAGTAGTTATTTCCATTGTGATTAATAAATCCTGATTTTTCAGATAATACATAATAATTTTCTATGATGTGTATCCATTTCATGGGATGTTTATAATTACATATTTCAATATGAGTCAGAGAATTAAAATGAAATTTATTTTTTAGTCTCCAAGTAGTGAGAGTTTCAAGGATTGGAATTTAGAAAAACAATCTATGTTTTGGGATGTCTCTTGGAATGTTTTTATTCCTATTTAGGTGTTCATGTGGTTCATGGGGTAATCAAGTAAAACTTATAGGGTTTCTAATCCATTCCACTTAATTTTAAGACCCATAAATTAACATGTCTAGGTACACTAGGTACCAAGTCTAACAAAAGAAAAAAAAGTTTATGATGAGTTTTATATTTGGGTATCCTCTAGTGGGGAACGAGGAATGGCTTACTTGATAGACATGTGATAGGTTTAACGTTGTGTTCTATATGTATTACATACTCCATTTCTATATTCATGTCTGCCAAGTCTTGAATGAGATTGTGGTGGTACATGATATGATAAGAGACCTAACTTAGAGAATATATTGGTGATGTGAGCTGAGATATGGGAACTCAACCTATGTGAGTGGGTGATATAATGAGATGAGAAGAAATACCTCACCATGAGTGAGATGTTTGTGGTGTAAGATAAGATAAAAGACCTCAACCAAAGTGATATGGTTTCCAATTGATATGGTTTATGTGAAGTCACTCGAAGTGAGTGGGAGGTATTATAAGATATGTTATGATACCTCACATTAAGTGGGAGGGTGAAAGCATGAAAAAAACTTGAGATCAAAACTTGTTATGGGACCCCTCATTGAGTGAGAGGTTTCTGCTCCATACTTTGTGGTCAATCCTTTCCCAAAAAAATGGAAGAGGGAAGTGTTTAATTATGAGATGACTTTTCCAATTGAAATTAATGTTAGGTATTTTATTGTCCAGATTTGTACAAGATGACTTAAAATAATTTTTTTCTTTTATTTATTTTACATGAATATATATAGAACATAATTTTGTATATCTAGTTAATCAAATTGGGGGTTCCCAACTGAGATTATACAAAACACAGTGTAAGTTCACTTTAGTGCATGTGATGAACACCATGTTTTACAATAATGTTACATGTTATAAAAAGATATAACTAGGGTCCCTAGATACTGATTTGGGAGTATTATTTGAGGATAGACCTGGGATTTATAGTTGAGACTTACCTATATGTTTCCTCTATTTACATTTGTTTTATATTGAAATTGATTATGATCATTGTGATATGCATATCAATATTTTCCATTAGGTTCATTACTATTATAAAATGTGTAATGACCCACCTTTTTGTTAAATGAACACATTATTAAAATCTCATTTTGAATATTTCATTTAGTCTTGGTAAAGGTATAATACATCCTAGGGAAGGTCCATGGAGTGTAAAATTATTCTTCTAAGCTCAATGTTCTATAAAAGTGGGATGCAGGCTATCCCGAACGATTAGTGGAAACTATGTGAACCATGCCACATGGTTTGTTTAAAATACGCGGCTATAGATAGGGGAACAAAAAGTCCACACATTTTTTCTAAATATATTTAGGCTAAGCTGCACAACCATGTGGCCTGTTGTAGATGGGGGAAATATCCATTTATTATAGTTTGCACACAGTTTGGGAACCGTGTGTAGTGGGGGTTTTGGGGAAAAAGTACCATTTTCTCCTCTATAATTATAAAAAATATTTATCATTTTTCCTTACCAACAGTATATATTAAAGGGGTTCGTAATCCCATAGATATTCTTCCTCCCCCATTCTTGGATCTTATTCCACTCCTCCTTCTAGCATCTATTTTCAATTATTTTAGAAAAAATGGATAACAGAAGTTAAGACTAACCTCATATTTTTACCACCAAGTCTGAGTTTAATGATCTTGGTGTTATGGTTGTATCTCAAAGGTACATGTTCTAAAATCTTCAAATGGTGCAATTAGACATGACTCAATAAATTCATGATGAGGTTAAGTCTATTATGACAAAAAATAAGTGAATACTACACACTTTATAGAGTGTTGTATTAAGCTAGTTTAAGTTCACTAAAATGTTTCAACCCTATATAACTTCCACCTAAGAACATTTAGTTGTTCTAGTTTTTAGAGTGGAAATTATCAATTTCTCTAAAAATTGAATTATGTATCCTTACTGATTTAGTCATTGTAGTGTGATATGTTCACAACATTCCTTATGCAATATTTCAAGTGGAATATTATGGATCAGTTCCATAATACCAGAGAAGATGTCAGGAAGCTTGGTATTGGAACTAATAGATCCTTAAATTAAGTAGTGGAATTTTATGATGAATTTTCCGGGAACTTAAAGGAGATATTTAATTTCTCTAAGGATGATCAATTTATGGTTTTTATAACTCTTTTTCTAGTATCTAGAAACCACTAGAATTTTTAACCACTTTGATTAAGGTATGTAAAAATTTTCAAGGGCTATATTCATATTCTTCCATGACAAAGCTAATGGTTATTAGAAACCCATTTTATAAAACAATAAAGCAATTAAGGAAACATGTTTTTAAAATAATCAGGTAATTATAGAGTTCAAATTAATGGTTTAGACAAAGGGAACCTACCTCAACCTCATGCTGTGTTTGATTTTGATGAAAATAACATGAATATTCCTTTTTTCCTCTGGCACGCATATGCAATATCACATAAATATAAGGAAATATGTCCCCTATGTACATATTTTAATGGACAAATATGCACAATGGGGTCCTTAGATATATGTTTATACTTTCATATACCCCTTTATAGTTACACATGTATGCATTTTTTATATCTATATATAAGCACACCTAGACCCAATATATATATTCATACTACCATGAGTGAAAATATATAAAGGGGGGACATATATATATGTAGATTCCTACCAATGCATACAACTGTAAGCCTTCATCAACAGTGACTTGAATGCACCTCAAAAAAATCCAAATTTCACTACAAAAGTATAAGGAACCCAAATATAAAAAAACACCAATTAAAATTTGTCCAAAGAATAAAAATAGATTAAAATTTTCCCCAATCCTATGTTGAACTTACTATCTTCGATGGTGGTGGATATAACCAGCCTGACTATAAGAAAATAGTGGTAAAAGAAATGAGATATAACGACTTCTTATATATATGTGATCAGTTTGTCAACTGTACATGAAAAATGATACATGAATCCATAACCAACAATGAACAAATAATGTTTATATTGATATGTACATCCCAATACTATATACAATGAACATTAATAAAGCACTTTATTTCTAAAACATCACTCATTCTTCTCAAATCACGGTGATTTAAACTATGATGGATAACCCAAGAATCAATTCAAAATCATCTATATTATTCTTTAAAACTGTGGATGTTTTATTATTTTTTATCCAGAATCTCTTTAACCCCCTGCCCCTAAACCAGCACCCCCTACCCCACCACACCCCCACCCCCTTTCACCCTTACCCATAAAACACCCCCTCCCCACCATGCAACCCTCCCCTACCCCTGGAACCCCCACTGCCCCCTCCCCACTACACACCCCCTCCCCCCTACACACCCCTTCCCCTCCACCAAGCACACCCCCTCCCCTGCCCCCTTGAAGCTACACAAACCCCACCCTGTACACCCTCATGTCCCCTTCCCTAGAGCATCCCCCCCACACCCCTACCCCTTGAACTGCACCTCACCCTACACACCCCCTTTCCCCCTTACCAAACTCCACCCTTGCACCCCCTTCCCTTTCACCCCCTTCCACTTGTGCATACCCCTTACCTCCCCCCCCCTTCACACCCCCAACCCCCCTTCTCTGCACAGCCCCCTTTCACCCCTCCCCTATCCTTTCCAACTGTCCATTTCTGGAAACTAATGTACTTATAACACAGAAAAATTATTTGTTAAACATGATCCAAGGCTATGTAAAATATATAATTATTCATAACATATCATTTATATTTCACAATACTTCCACTCTTTCAATATAATTTCTTTGAGAAGTATCCTCTTAGGCAAACTCGTACAACATGGGCCACTTCATGAAGACCAAAATTTTGTTATGAAGACTAAATTAATATATAGTAATAAGGGGTCCAGTGAATTGGTAATTGGATCCATTTAATCAAAAGATAAAAAAGAGTGACCCTTATGTATAAGAGTTGAAGATCCAAATATGGTGATGAGATATTGAAGGTATGGTTTTTAAATTGGTTTTGACCATCATACCCTGATCCCCCCTCAGGTTATATCTAATGTTATGACCATAATAAAACATAACATAGTTGATCACTCAAATCATGATAACTATAAAAAAGTTGAGGTCTAGGAAACCAATTTCAAATATATCCGGGCATATTAAAACTACTATTTAATCTATAGTAATCTTCAATCACTGTGAAAAAGAGGAAAATTATTAAAGAATCCAAAAAATAGGGAATGGTTCTACTTTACCACTTTATTCAATTACTTTGCATAGTTTAGAACTAGAATAGCTACACCCAATGATGGGAAGAATCATTCTCATCATCATTTATAGAGAAACACTCTATACTTTCTACTAAGGCCTTTATGGGAGAAATAATTTAAATATCACAGGCTATGGTTATAAACCATATATGATTTATATCTCCAAAAATAAAAATATCGTTTAGAACTATCGGATTAACTAAAATCACTTAAATAAGATCAAACTGTAAAAATATATTTCTAAAAAATCCCCACGATTAAAAAATATGTATCACAACTCATTTAAAAGAAAGAGTATTGAAAAGAATCTAACTTCCTTAAAAAAATACATAATCTATTTCATAGCGTAAAATTAAAACTTCCTAACTATAGAATTTTAAAAAATATTAACACCAGATTTGATAATAATGAACTTATTTAAAATAAAATCTCACTCAAACTTCATAAAGTTCTCATATATTTTCAAAACACCTCGTGAAATTTATTATAAGACCAAAAAATTCCTTGAAATCCCATTTCCTTTTAAATCATTTCCCAAATTACATAATGTAATCAAACACATTCAAACAATCATTTGAAAGTAAAAACCAACCATAAAACCTATTTTTTAATCCAAAAAATCCATGAGTATTATTTTAAAATTAATCCCTAAAAAGGTTTTGAATTAAAACACACTATTTTCATTTTAAATCATTTCCCAATTTCTTTTTAAACCTTACTACTCTTGAAAAAATTATACATGATATTAAAAATATTTTACAAATAAGCCCCCAACCCGGTTTTATAATCCAAAAATATCAATAAATGTACTTTTGAACAAAAACATTGAAGCACTAGACATAACCAAACCATAATATGGCACAAAATAAAAAATAATAATTTGATTGACTGATCAATCATAAACAAAATCCTACCATGTGGTAAGCCCCATGTTAACCTCTCATATATAAGAGTTCCCCATAATCATGGGAATCTCAAGGGAACCAAACATAGTATGCCAAGTAAAACATATCAAATGAACCCCCACTTAAGTTATAAATCTATAATTCAATAATGTTCTACATTATGTACTTGGTAATAGATTGGTATGAAGTAAAACAAATCACCTGAAGGACCTCTCACAACCATAGAATTGTTATTTTTATCTTCAAACAAGAAAATATGCAATCCGGTTACATCTCAATACATTTTCACATGCTTTTCAAGACTCACAA
This sequence comes from Viscum album, assembly GCA_963277665.1. Taxonomy (NCBI): domain Eukaryota; kingdom Viridiplantae; phylum Streptophyta; class Magnoliopsida; order Santalales; family Viscaceae; genus Viscum; species Viscum album. The sequence goes on from OY728119.1 coordinate 654,226,652, forward strand.
ATCATAAAGCACATACTACTCATATAAATTGAAGATGAAACATAGGGACCACCTAGCACAAATTTATATGAACCTCTCCATCATGTATTTATGGATGGACCAATCTAAATCAACAAGATTTCTCAAAATAGATAAAATCCCCCATGTTATGGTTTATGAATGAAATGCCAAGAAATGGAGAGAGAGGTCACAATGGGAACCATCAAGGTTGGAGGGTTGCGCGTAGAGGGTATCCAGGAAGTGGGTGCTGCTATGAGATAAGTCGAGGGAGGATGGTAACATATCGGGGGAGGATGGAGGAGGTTGGCACCTTTGTGAGAGAAGTTGATGGTGGAGTTCGGACATTGGGGGAGGATAGAGGAGGGGGATGCCACTCTGAGAGAGAGTTTGAGGGTGGAGTGTCGAAAATCAGGGTAGGATGGAATATGATGGCACAGAGGGTCGCAGATCGTGGGAGAATGGAGGAGGATCCCGACGGGTTTTGAAAAAAAAGGGTCGAAAAATTCTAGCCATGGTTTTTTAATTAAACTATGGCTATTAAGAGGCCATATCCATGGTCCAATAAAATCGTGGCTATAGGTCCTTGGTAATAGCCTTAATTTCTAGTAGTGTGTTATGACCTTTTAGTTCGAAAACTACTCTTAGGATGTTATCACATGCTATTTTATGCATAATAACAATCATGATGTTATAATGAGTTTATTAATATTCAAAACCATTAATAAAATTTTATCATAAAGTATAAAGAAGCTGGTTCTATGGCACCAACTCCAACATCTTTTACCAGTATCATAGAATAAAACATCTATAAAATCACCAAAGTAACAATGAATAAGTTGGGTAATAATACTTAATAAGATTTTCCAAAAGTACTTCATTAATCCCACTACTATGATATAAAAATTTATAACATATATATAATGAAATTGATATAAAGCTATTAAAATATTTTAATATTTTTCAACAATCCAAACAAGCCCTTACATAAAAAAGTTCCCCTAAATCAACTCATGCACAAGGAATGCAACAAAATAAGTAATTTACCATTTATTATTGTCCTAATCTATTTCAAATCACAAAACTCAATACATTAAAATCATCACACACGCAACGCAACCAACAAATATTGGTGTTAACATTAACATTGGAACATCACATGCCTCCCCCACCCCTTTTTGTTGTGGTGCTTCACGACCATATCCCAATTAACTTATGGTGGTACATAAAAACCACTAACCATCCCATTCTAAGTCATACTTATCGATTAAATCTAAACAACCATGGAAAATCACATATTCCCAACAACATTTCAATAAAACAACAAATTTATTGAAAACCATTTTCACAACCTTTTAACAAAAAACAAACCATGTAACAAATTTTTGAATTCAGTATTTTAAAATATAACAACAAGATATATCAAACAACAATATAATATTTCTCCCAAACCCCATATAACAACACCAATAGGGTTTCAGAACTACCAAAAATCCATCCAAGGGAAGTTCTTAGGTTTTATCTGTGCTAAATAGAAAACGCTGGTAAAAGGGGGACTTTTATTTGTGCTAGATAAAAGCACTGATAAATCAACCCTTTATCATCGCTAATATTAGCGCTGATAAAGTCCCCCTTTATTAGCACTAACAAAAAGCACTTATAAAAAAATTATTAGCACTAATAATAGCGTTGATAAATGTTTTTAATAGAACATATTATTAATTTATATAAAAATATATTAATTATATTAAAAATAATGTATATATGTATACATTAAATAAAAAACACATGTTTATTATGTTTATGTTTTATTTATATTTATTACTTTTATTATGTTTGTTAGTTTTAGTTATATATTTATTATATATTAATTATATTATACATTTATAATATATTATATATATATAATTATATATATATATACAAAAAATTATTAAATATATATAAATATATTTAAATAAATTTAGTTTCCCAAATGAATGTGTCATTTGAGGTGTACATTCAAATTTTCATGTATATATGTTCATTTTCTACCAGAAATTTCTCTATATGTACAACAGTACTATATATACTTAGTGTATTAATTCATTTCCTATATATAGGAAGCTTTATCTTCTCATGAATACATAAAATCTTGATAAATATATTTAAGTAGACAATAAATGAATTTATTATATTTAAAAATATAAACATATAGTTCAATATAATTATATAATTTGAAAATATATTTTATATAATTATAATTATATATAATAATTAAATATAAATATGTTTAAATAATTATAAAAATTAAAAATATTTTTTAAAATGATAAATATATATTTATGAATAACTTGTGAATATATTTATTTATAAATATTTTTCTTTAATGAATATATATACACACATAAACATTTATATATATATATATATATAATTATAAAATTTAAATTTAAATTAATATATCAATTTATATATATATATATATATTTAATTATAATTTAAATTATAAAAATATATATATATTTAATCATAATTTATACACAAACAATAATATAAATATATTTGTATATGTATATTTAATTATAATCTAAATTACTAAATTATAATAAATATATTAATTATATATAATTATTAAACTATAAATGTAATAAATGTTTTGGTTATAATTTTATAATTATGAGTAAATGGTAAGTTTTATCGGCAATAATTAAGAAGTGATGATAAAACCTATATTTATTAGTGTTTTTTAAGCGTTGATAATGATAGACCTTTATCAGAGCTAAAAAAGTGATGAAAAAGTATTGTTTCATCAACGTTTCATTTGTAGTGATGATAAAACATTCCACACTTTTATAGCACTGATAAAGGCATTCTTTATCAGCACATTCAATTTTAGCACTGATAAAACATATATTTATCAGGGATTTTTATCAACTGATGATAGAATTTTCATGGGGTTTTATAAATAAACCATAAGTTTCTCCTCCTTCCTCGCACCCCTAAAAATCTCATGGACATCGATCCCTAATTCCATCGCCCCCTCCTCTCCTCCCTCTCCTCCCTCCTCTCCTCCCTCCTGCTCCTCCTCGGACGCCAACTCCTCCATCGATATCACCATCGCCTCATATCCTTCCTCATATCCTCCCTCCTCCTCCTCAGCTACGACTTTCCTCTGCTGCCCCTATCCTCCACCAATGGCTCTACTCCTTCACGAATCTCCTTCGATGTATCTCTCATCATCCATTGTCTCTCCTATATTATGTCTCTCCTCCACTGCACCTCTCATACAACCCAAATGCACCTCTTCCACCTCTTGAACCACAACTTCATATTTAGTTTTCTTACCATTTTCATTGGATTCACTTATTACAATTTGATATTTATAGTGATGTTGTGAATTGTATGGGCTAAACACAATGCTGAAAATTGTTGTCTTTGGTGGCCCTTGTTTTCACACTAGTTTTATTTTGGTGAAATTAAATTTTCCTATACAATATTTTTAATTTTTTTATTTAAAAATATTAAATGCAATGTGGGTTTTCATCATGGTTATTTCATAAAATTTGATGTTTTTTCATGCATTCAACAATAAAATTTGTATCATCCACACATATTTTTTTATTACTCTTATGTATTTATCATGATTATATTATTAAATATTCACATTAAAATTAAACTTCTTCGATGTGTTTCCACGTATTTAATAGAAAAGATTACTCATTTTTTATGTTTGTATTATAAAAATTATTTTTAAATGTAAAATACTTCAATATATTTCATATTTATTTACTAAAAACATTATACATTTCTCATGTTTCCATTATTGATGAATGTTTTTAGAAATTGAACTCCATGATCCTACTCCAAATATTCTTTGAGAACCTAAACCACTATCAAGGTCACATTCCTCATTTTAAAGCATCTACCTGATATGTCCCAACAATAACACCAAAAACTAAATCCCAAGGACTGAGCCAAAATTTCACATGACCTCATGTATGCTTACCAATACAAAATATGTTTCCAACTAGTGGTGAGATAATAAGTGGAATCATGGGGATACTATAACCTTGGAAAATAATAATAATTAGAGTACGTAATAGTATAAATAATAATTAATGTAAAAATTAGAACTTAAAAGGAAAAATAAGATCATATAACAAAAACATCAACATATGAAATAAAAATATGTCATAGAATATCTAATGAAAAAATTCAAGACATCCCAATATTTGGTAGAACCATAATAAATAAATAAATAAATAAATAAATAAATATAGACAAATCTCTACAAGGATCCTCAAGTATATCCTGATATCACCTTGATTAACCTACTCCTCCTATATAATTTCCCTATGTCGGGACACTACCCTATTCCAAAATCTTGGTTAAAGAAGTCTGCACACACACAGAGATGCTGGTGTAGGGTGTGAGTATAAAACATAGTAGAAAACCAATTATATGTTTATTACATAGGATAAATAGTTATATATATTTTTCATGATGATAATAAAGTAAATTCACAAGTAAAGGAATCTCATGTTGGATCATTATTGGCTAAATGGGTCCCTCTCATGCTCACGATCAATAATACCGAGTTTTATTACTTTCCCAAGTGTAGATGTCTAAAAACACCTCATTATTATCTGTCACATGATTCAACCCATGAACTAAGTGACAATACATACTAGCTCCCATCACCAAGTTACCTTAAAACCCCAATATCCACTCTATAGGTTGACATCATTGATTCATTATTGATCTCCTCTAATCAATGACCTTACATGAGTATCTATCATCTACCAGTGCAGCTCAACCACTTTTGCACACACACAAAACCAACCAACTCTACTTATGTCTTAGGTTAACCTACAAACCACTCCCAATGTGCACTAAGATATTCCATCACTATTAAAATATAAAGATGAAATTATCTAATTAATAGCTAAATATTGACACTCACAATCATTGATAACAACTCCCATACATTCTCACATCACTGAACCCAATGGAATAATTCAAGTACTTGTCCACTTGCCCCGACATGACTTTTACAGTTTGACTATGCACATCCTCACATAGGCTTGTTACTGACCAACAAGATCATAGGATTCTCATGAACATAAACTAATCATCACTCAAATTACAAACTATCATGATGAGATAACACCCACAACGAATTTTGAAACATGGATTTAATCACCACACAACTCATCCCTTGATAGCTCATACATCTTTCCACAAACGAACTGATTGTCTCACATGCTAACAACACCATGACATAGGGGTATCTTATTTACCACATTACAAAGGCCTTTCCCCATGAATACGTTATGTAATTTTCATGTTCTAATTATTAAATAATCAATTAAAATTATACATTTTTAATGTATTTTCACTTATCATTTTCGAAACCTTTTTTTCTATTTAAAAACATTTCATTTGGAACTCTTTATAATAATTTTTTCAATAGAAATCTATTTCCATTTAAAAATATTTAAATATAATTTTCACATCAATGTTTTAAAAATTTGTTGTAAAAGGGTTTTTATTTCAACTTATATTTTTCATATTTGGACTATTTTCCATGTATTGATATTTTAGTCATAACTTATATATTATTATGATATTAGTGATTTTGGAAAATTAGGATTTTAATATTCTATGATTTCTTATGTTCATGTTATGTGATTTGTTTTTGAATTATTTAAGAAAAAAATTATTTTTAAATTTCAAGAATTATTCCAACTCTTTCTATTTTATCTCCCATATACCTCTTCTCTTCTATATTTCCCATAGGTTTCTCCTCCTCCCATGAATTAAAATTTATTTTTCATAAGGATTTAGGGCTTTATGTTTTTTTAGTTTCTTCCATGGAAGGTGACAAGTTGTCTGTTAGTTACCTTTCGGTTTAAAGTAGGTGTTTCTTTTATATTCCATTATTTTAAAAAACACGGAATGTGTATACTTTATAAATTTATTTTCAGTTAAAGTATAGTAATATATGGGTTCTTGGGTGAAATTATATATTTCTTCCTTAAATTATCGGCTAGAAATAATGGTTTTTTCATAAAAAAATCATTTACTTTTTCAAATAATATTAATTCTCATGAATATCATAATTGAAAATGTTCTTAGGTTCATTTAAATATTTTTATAGTAAATTTAGGATTTATGCGTTTTTTGGGTTTTCAATGGAATTTTCAATGTTCTTGGAGAATGTTTTGGAATGAAAATGATATTTTTTTCCAGTGATTCTAGAATCATTAAAATCATGGGACTTAATGGGAGTGGGACTCTACATTCTAAGTTGGTTTTCATGCGAAGACCCATTTTTTCACATTAAATAGTAAATGTTTTATTTATCATATGACCCTGAATGATTTACCCTATACCTGATTCATTAGTTATGGGTTATTGATTATTTGTATGATATATGTATGATGTAAAAAATGGGGTTTTATATGTGATGGCGTTGGAGGTGAGGTGAAAGACATTTTTTTGGTAATTATCTTGATTTCTTTCTCACCTCCATTGTTATTTTCTTATGTTAACCAGGCTGTCTAGGTGGGAGGTCTTAATTCATGCTACCCTAGTTGTAAAACACACTTCTATGCTCCCCCTAGTTGGTTTTAATACAAGGAAAGTGGGAAGGTTCCCTTATGATGAGTTAAGTATGGTTTAATTGGGTAGATAGTGTTATTATTAGATGACACATATATCATATGTTGCTCTATATAATTATAGTACAATTTTGGATTGTCACACACTAGTACCAAGGGTATATCCTACAACATTTTTTCCCTTGATCAATGCTTCTAAATAGAGGATTAAATTATTATGTTGATTACATCCCCATTATGGTTGTTTTATTATTTTAACTATGAATATTGGTTTTCTTTACTAATATATTATTCCTTGATCACATGATTTCCTTATTTATTGAGAATTTATTTTCTCATATTGATATGGGTTCTTAATTAGATAATGTATGTTTAATTATCATGTGGCAAACAAATTTATTTAATTTTAGATGGGTAGTACCTATATTTTCCACCAATGAATTGGGTAAAAGATTATAAATTATGATATATAAATGTAATGTGAATAGGTTAGTAAGTGCATAGGTTCAAAAAGGGTGAGTGTGATTGCATTAAACACTAATAATAAAAATACATGTGAATAAGTAAGAAATTTTCTATGTTCATGGTTGAGTGTGATGATGTTAATCTATAATCATAAATTTAAATGTGAATATGGTTTTGAGTATCCAATGGGGGGTCTAAACACTGGAAAAGGAGTTCACCCACAAGTGATGGGTTGGCCAATCCATAAGGTTGATTGGAGGAACAATGAAAACTAGTGATCAGAGAAAGATAGGGGTGTAATGAGACATATAAGGCATGATAACATCAATGATTTTCGTTGTCTAGATAGAGGCAAGTCACAATAAAATTTAGTTATTTTGTTATGGGTTAGCATTTAAAATTCTTCATGTGTTATAAAGTGTTTCTTAAAAATTATTTTTATTCAACATACCCTTTTTTGTTTTAAATTTCTTTAAAATGGTATAAATATGAATTTGGGGTTTTAGAAATGATTTTTGGAACTAATTGGTTTATTTTAAAAATTATTTAATATTTCAAATAGGATTTTGTGTAAATGGTTGGTTTTTTAATGGGATTTAATCTGTGCTTTTATAAATAGTTTTCAAAGGTGATATAATTTCTATAAATTGTTTAGCCTTGGTTAATTTATATATCAACATTTTGTGGATTTATTTTGTTAAATATTAATATCACCAAATCAAATAGGATGAATATGTATAAAGAATACATAGATTCCAATTTTTTGACAAAAGAGTATGAAGATGGAATTAAAGAGTTCTTAATGTTTGAAAAAGATCATGTATATAATCCTTCTCAAATATCTTTTCTATATTTACACTATTCTTATTCTAGAAAATTTACTTTAGATGATTTTGAAGAACACTTGATCTGTCATGGAATAAATTGAAGTTATAAATGTTGGAATAGACACGGGGAAAAAGTGAATATAGCTAGTGACTATGATAAGACTACATTTTATGGATCATTTGATATGATTACAAGTGTTGAAAATAAAGAATACCATATCGAGGAAGTGATTACATATGTGAATGATGATGATGATCCTATTGGGGAAATGACAAGGACAGTTGTAAATGAACTTCGTGATTGCCCAAAATCTTTTGAGATGTTAAATAGTTGTACACAGACGCCATTGTATGATGGTTTCAATAAATATACAACATTTTCAGCCATACTAAATCTATATAATTTGAAATCATGAAACAGATGGAGTGATGCTAGTTTTTCATAATTACTTGTTCTCTTGAATGTCATGAACCCAAAAGATAATGAGCCCCTGAGCTGAACATACGACACCAAATGAATGCTATGCTCGATGGTTATGATTTCTGAAAGAAGACAAACCTTCCCAAATAACTGTATACTATTTATTAAAAACCAAAAATCACTTAGATAATTCCTAAAGTGTGGTGATTCTTGATACAAGAAATGTGAATCTGATCTTATGAAATTTTCATGGTACGTTCCAATCATTACAAGGTTTATGCGCCTATAAGGAAGTGAGGAGACTGCGGAGAAATTGACGTGTCACACAGATAGAAGAAAAAAATATGGAAAAATATGGCATCTTGAATTCTATAATCAGTGGAAGATAATTGATCATGAGTATCCTGACTTTGGAAATGATCAATGAAACTTTGTCTTGCATTATCTACAGATGGACTGAATCCTTTTGGTTTTTAGAGTATCACTAACAGTACATGGTTGGTAATGTTGGTAAATTATAACTTTTCATTGTTGTTATGAATGAAATGAAAACACATCTTATCACCTATGTTTATATTTGGACCAAAACAACTAGGTAATGACATAGATGTTTATTTGTCTCTATTGATCAAGGATTTTTAATTATTGTCGAATTTAGGTGTTACAATGTATGATGCTTATAGAAATAAAGATATCACATTGAGAGACATGTTGTATGAGACAAAAAATTTCTTTCCTTCTTTAAGAAAATTTTCAGAATATAGTATTAAAGGAATTCTTGTGTGTCCCATTTGTGAACAAGGTACACAATCAATTAGGTAGAAACATTCATTAAAAACATTGTTTCTAGGATATAACGAATTTCTACCTCGAAGAAATGAGTATTAATATTGGATGACATCATTTGATAGAAGTTTAGAGGAACATACTCCACCATCTCCACTAACAGGTGATTAACTATTTGAGAAATTTAAAGATGAAGACACCACTTTTCATAAACTATTTTCGATAAACATTATGAAAACTGGTTGAAAAAAGAAATCAGTTTTTTTAATAAGAATACTAGAATTGTATATATGTCTGACATTTTTTTGATGTTATGTATATTGAAAAAAAAGTATGTGATAGTTTCATCGGAACATAGCTAAATGACACGAAAAAAAATGATGGAATTAAGGCTAGGTTGGGCATGGTTGACATGGGAATATGATAAGAGTTTTCACTAATAAAAGGTGAAAAATGAAAATTTCTCCCCCCTAATGCTTAAACTCTATCCAAGATAGAGATATATCAGTTCTGAAACATCTGTAATGACATAAAGGTTACCGAGGGGTATACATAAAATATTAATAACACCGTTTAAATGCCATTTTTTAAGTTAAAAGGTCTGAAATCCCATGACTTCCATGTTTTGATAAAATATCTAGTTCCAATAGCATTACGTTTAATTTTTCCCAATAATGTTCTTCTTACATTAACAAAGATGTATTTATTCTTCAAATATATATGTAGAAAATTCATAGACCCAATGAAATTTATGACTATGGAAAGAGAAATTGTCTTTATATTATTATTATTGGAAATTTTTTTTCCCGATGACATTATTGGATATGATGGTCCATTAGATGGTTTACTTGGTGATGGAGATTAGTCTATGTGGTCATGAGCACTATAGATGGATGTACCCCATTGAATGATATATAATTATTTTTAAAGGGTATGTCAAAAATAAAATTTGGCCATATGGTTGTATTGCTGATTGATATATTGCTGACGAAGCCATTGAATTCGGTACCAAATAACTGTCTGACCTACAAAGAATCAGTCTAACAATGTCCCATCACATTGGGTGACTTGCGGGTGAAGGAATTTCATGAATGGAGGTTGTCACAATCAATATTGAAGAATAGGAGCATGACCAACTTTACATTTTTCATAACGGTTTTGAATTTTGACGCATATGTTGAAACCCCAAAAAGAAATTCTTAGGCATTTGAAGCCATAAAAGGATGAAAATGGATATCAAATAAATAGAATCAAAACTTTATAAGATGGTTACAGGAACACATTTTTATGGAGTCAAATAAAAATTCAGACACAATTTCAGAACGACATATATCGCAAGATGGAGGACAAAGTGTGTACGTATTATATTAAATTTATTATGTAATTAATGGTTATAAATTCAATACTAATGAACATAATGAAACAATTACCACAAGAATAGTGGAGTTACACTTATGGCTGAAGCGATGCTTGTTTCTTGGGTTATGGATAGAAATCCAATTTACTTGAATATGTCTTATTTTGGCGTCATCCGAAAAATATTGGAGTTGGAATATATGACATTATGAGTTCCTATTTTTCAATAAAAGTGGGTTGATAGCAGATTTGTTGTTAAAATAGATAATTTGGGATTTGTGAAAGTTGATTTCAATATGAAAGGGAACGAAGTCGAACCGTTTATAGTGGCATCATAGGTAGTACAATTATTTTATTTTCTAGACCATTCAAACCACAACTGATCATTTGTTATGTTATCGACCCAAACCACTGATGATTTAGGTGAAAATTCAAATGAGGATTAACCTTTCATTGGGTCGACACAATCATTACTTAGTGATCCAGAGTATACGAAATTTTGTATGTTAGAGGAGACCACATCAAATGAATTTTCCCATGAACAAAAATTTGTACTCATTAGTCCTCACGTCACCTCTAAATAACAAGATTACATGACTTCTAAGAAAGAGGGTGAAATAGTTGCTGGACTAATCTAATCATTTGATAACAAAATTATAAATGATAACTCTTATTAATACCATCAATGTAGAGGTAAAATTCTAAAATTTAATGAAATCAAATATAATTTATTTTCATTCATTTCTTATTATTTTTTGTGTTATTTGGTAGCATTGGATTCTCATTGTAATCAATTTGGATATGCTAAATATTTTTTTTCTAGATTAAATGCATGGATATCCAACAAAACAACCACACATGATGGTGTTTGTCAATTTTTAATACACTATATCTATCATTATAGAACTAAATATCTAGTTATATAATTTATATTATCTTTTAATGAAGAATCTATTATGGTAGGGTGGTGCATGACCATTGTCTACATCATGGAATAAGTCTAGGGAAAAGGACAACAAACCTGACAAGTACTATGACTGGATATTAATCAAGGTATATATAATAAGATTTTATTATCCAAAAACATATAAAAAATACTTACTTTTCTAAATGTTTGTGCAGTGATCGAAACAATAAAATGGTAAAGACTATGGTTATTATGTTTGTCAATTTATGAAAGCGATCATATTCCATAAAAAAACAAGATTCCCCGAAGAGGTATTTTCTAATATAATTGATATATAATTTAAAATACTTCTTAATCCTTTGTGAAATTATATTTTTCTCAGAACTACAATGACTTCCAAAAACAATCATATTCACCAGATGATATAGATATTCTTAGAAATTAATGGAAATCATACCTGATAGAAGAATGTAAAAATATAGAATGAAGATTGTAAACTTCTTAAATAATTTCGACTTTAATAATCTTGTCTTCCATATCATTCTCTTTTCTTGAGAGACTATAAAAGATATCGAGTATCTAGAATGGTTTTCCCAATTCCTTGTATTTTTGTGACATCTTGAGACATAATAGGAACCGGATATAACTCCACTCATCTCGTTTTCAATAACAAGAAGTGTTTTTCTCCAAAAAAAAATTCAATTCAATCTGCAACATTGGCAGTACCCATCTTTAGTCGACCTAGTGAAGAACAAACCATCATATATTCATTTGCAGCACCTAAATATATGACTATTTATTATTCACAAGGAAAACTAAGCTATGATACAGAAAAAGGATGTTATTCCATGTCAATTGTACAGAGATCCATGGTTTTTCTATAATCCTTCGAAACTGGGTATATTGAGAAGATCTAGCAGGTCAGGTCTCTTTTTATGGTTTCGGAGGCAAGGGTGCATTGATTTTTAGGGAGAAAATGGTACTTATTTTTTTTTGATACTTTAGTACAACAATCCATGAGTCATTTTTGATGTGTAGGAATCAACCGCACCACATTCCAGTTATCAATGTCATTAGTATCACGCCATATGTGACTTTATTTAAAATTGAAATTAATTTGTGTAAGAAAACACAACATACATACTAAACAATATGAAAATGCATTTTTATTGTTTTGATACCTTAGGAAAACAATCCATGAGTCACTCATGACGTGTAGGATTTAACCCCACCTCAATCCGGTTCACTGTGTGATTAGTATAAGTAAAAGTGTCTATTACGAGTTTAAAAATGACATTTCAGTTCAAAAAATGTCAATCACTGAAAAAAATGCACTCTGATTGTCTTTAAAATTAAGGACACTGATTAGTAAGTCCTTTATGGCATGTATCAAGCAGTCTAACATCAAACCGACCCAATAAGTGACCAGTATGACTCAACTTTTAGGTTTTCAGTTTGAAATGAAATTTTAGTAAAAAAACACAACTAACAAAATAAAAATCGAGGAAATTAATTCGGATTGTTTTGATACTCTTGGAATGTAATATATCAATAATTTCTGACATGTAGGAATCAAACACAGCTCAATCTAACACATGGTGTGTCATGCCCCATCTCCTGAGTGGCCAAAGCTGGTGCCATATAGAGGATGGAATTCGGTCCAGGCTCTAGGAAACTAGCTACTGGCTAAATTTCTCATCTGCTAAAAGGCATTTCCTGAAAATTTTTAATTAAAAATGTAGGGTGATCATAGAAATTCCTAGCTAGGGGTTTAAAAATAACATACTATACCCAAAATAATTTTTGAAAACATTCTTTAAAATTTCAATAAAATATTTTCTTTAAATTGATGTAACACATTAAATATACGAGGAAAATTGTCTAAGGGATATAAGTGAATAATTTAAAAAGTACTAACATTATTATGATTCAATTATGATAATTCTCATTAATAATAGAAATTAAAAGACATTTCATGTTAAAAAATAATGTACTAAATTAATAACTGTGTGTAATTCATGATCAGAGTTGGACTTAAAAATATTAAATTCAATTTTATTATTTACCATTGGCTATTAAATTTCTTAATATTTCATAAATAATAAATATGCCATACGTAAACTTCTTCTAGTTCTCATAATCATAAGCTCTTTAACCATGAATATTATTATAAGGCCCCAACCTTAAACCTTACTTAATCTTGAGTTATTACAAGATTACACATTGAGGATCTTTTCAAGTTTAGAGTTTTAGAGAATTAGATCATAAAACTTGCATTACATTCCGCATTTGAACAAAGTGGTTACATAAAAGATAGTATTCATTTTTCCCATCAACGGAAACATATTTAAAATAAACCATGGATTCTTTCTTGAAACTTCCTTGACACTATCATCATATGATGTACTCTTCCCTTGACCTGTGAAAAACATTTCAAAAACATGGGATGAGCATAAAATGCTCAGTAAGGGATATAAAAATATGGAAAGGAAACATGAGTACATGTATACATAAGAATGAAATCATACTTTATCCATAAAACATAAGCACTTTAACATACCTCATAAAATCATGAATAAATCATAGAAATCATAAGACATAAAAGGTAACTTTAAGCATTCATAACATTCTTACGTAGGGAGTAACCCTCTTGGTTACGTTTGGAATACCCACCACAGTATATTCCCTAAATCTCTTCGGATAAGCCTTAACGTTTCACTCCTTCGTGTTACCCAATGCATTGTAGTGCTATATCGGGCTCACCCGCCCTTAGTTTATCACGGAACCACACATTTCCATAATAATGCCCAAGAACCATAACATAAACGCATCACATAAAACATGCATAAAGGAAACATAACATTTCCACATTTCAATCACAATATAACATTTTAGTATATTGAAATAATGAATCCATTCAAAAAGAAACCATTTCCAAAACCATTTAAAAAATTTAATAAAGAGATTTTTTAATCAAAGTGTCCCATACCACCTTGAAGATTTTAAAATTTTAAACCATTAATATCCATATAAATAAATCCTTAAAACAATTTTGTAAACATGGTTATTAATAAGAACAAATAATTAAAACATTTAAAGCGATATTTTGGTTAAAGGGGTTCTACCAAAATTAGAGACACTAGAATACAATAATTGAGGAATAACATTTAGTCAGAACATTATAATATCATGAGAATAAATGGATTCATGATATAATATTCCAAAGGAAAGTATATACACCATATAAGAGTGAATTGGTGCATAACAACAATGAAGTCTCAATAGAAATGTCTAATGTGATGAATTCCATTATAAAGAAGGTATCCTTAAATTAAGGATAAATCAATCTCAAAATTATGTGTGAAAAATATAAATACACCCCATATAAGTGGATATTAAGTGTAAAACAATAAAAGTTCATTCACACATATTCAAATTATCACATATTCAATAACCACATGTTGAACCCAAAGAAATCGAAATTGGGTTAAAAAGTTCCCTTGGTAAAATTCGACAGCCTAACGACATCACTTCAAAATTCAGAAAATGAGTTGATGAGAGATAAAAAGGGAATATCATCACATGTACATAAAATTTAAACCAATAAGGATATATAAGAACATATCCCAACATAATATTATGTAAATTAAAAGACGTAACAAAATAAGTCTTTTAAAAAGAGGAGGGTGAAAGGTTCCCTTACCGATTTGGGTATCTTTCGAAACATACACCCCGTGAAAGAAGGACAACACAACATTGATGTAAATACTCATAAATGAAATTATATTACACAATGAGTAAAATAATGGTCAGTACATACACCACTCAAAGTAAATTGTGGAAAATGTAGCATAAATCTCACGAGAATAAAAGTGAGATGAAAAATATCTTATGAAGACTCCACAGCCTAACGGCGCCACTTAAAACTTCCAAAATGGATTGATGAGAGGAAATAGGGTCTCTCATCATATAAACATAAAGTTTACAGAAATAGTAATATAAAAGAACATCCCCCAACATAACAAATAGGAGCTTAAAATAAGTGACATAAAGGAGAGTACTTAAAAAGATAGAGAGAGGTTGGATCTCTTATGAAAAATTCGGCAGCCTAACAGCGCCACTCAAAACTTCCAAAATGGATTGATGAGAGAGAATAGGGTCTCTCATCATATGAACATAAAAATTTCAGTAAGAGTAATATAAAATAACATCCCAATCACAAGAAAGATGAGCTTAAAAGGAATTACATAAAATAGTGTACTTAAAAAGAAAGAGAGGAGTAGGATCCCTTACCTCGGGTCCGACTTGACTTGATCGTTCTTTAGTCTCCTGAATAATAAACTTGAGTTAATTTATACTTCCTTAAGAACATTTTTCAATTTCATTATTCCTTTTATATCACTTATTACCATGTCATGAACACTATGTAATTATTTTAGTTAATAACGGTCGTTTAAACGATCATTGGTACTTGAGTCAAAATATGCTCTTTATAATTACAAGTTGTTCATGTATCCATTATATCCATAGTTATAATCATTATGTATATATCATATATATCATATATATCCAGTACATATTCATTTTATACTATTCCACATCATTTGGAGATAAAAACAAAAACCACTGTTCATGGAGACGGTAGGCCGTACGTACGCATGAACGCTACTTTCATTTTATTCTTTTTCATATTAAATAAATAATATATATATATATATATTATAATTCCAGTATAATATATATGTTATATAGGTCACATATGGTCATTAATTTTGTTCTTTATACATTCCATGTATTTGATGTACGAGTCACATCACTTGAGGGGCGGTAGTCCGCACTTCCTCATATGAAATTATCACATTTACACAACATGAAAAGAATAATTATATGGTTTAAATATAAAATAAAGAAGAATATAGTAAACATAAATACCATATATATCATATATCAAATACAGGGACATAATAATGGCCACCTTTAAAGGTGTTAAAAGAATATTGAACAATCATCGTTTCGTGAGGCAGAAAATCGCCAACCACAGAAACAGTATGTTCTTTAGCCATTAGACGAAGGTGTGTGTAAGTGTAGCTCAAATACCTCTTATAACAACAACCTAGTATATTGACGATACTGTATTTGTAACAAAATAAATGAATAAAAAGAGTTTATGGGGTTGGAGAAACAAAATAAAACAAAAGGACTCAACTGAAGTCATTACCTTAAAATCGGGTAACTCCCTTTGGATTGAGCTCAAAGGCTTCCTTGGGAAGACTTAGGCCCAATGTGAGGATTCAAGGAGTTATATAGGGATGTGGAGAGACAAAATGGGCAAGTTTTGGCCGATCCAAAGGCTTTGGAAGTGTGGGTAAGGAGGTAGGGGTGGGGGCCTTTTATAAGAGGAGAGGAGGGGCACTTTTGGAATGGTATAAAATGTAACTTTATTTTCAAATGAGTTTCGGATTTTAATGGTCCCACATTGATGTTTTTCGAGGATAAGGTGATAAGGGTTATAAATACACCCATCCAATAGGTTTTTGACATGTGTAGGTCTTAGATTTTACATTATCTTTTCATTTTATTTAAATCGTTAAATAATGAGGTCATCGCTGCATCATCATGATGTCACAAATAATTTAATTTATTTAATGTCTAAAAATTATTAAAAAAATACTATGGTGTAGGAAATATTTTTATCGTTACAATGACTATTTATAGTCAAATATAGGACTTTTATAACCCCATGAAAAAAATTTTTTTAGTAAAACATCTCACGTTTGTGTCATTTTTACTTTAACATTAAATAAAAAGGTATTTATGTCATTTTCCAAACAAAGTGGCTCCATGGGGTCCCCAAGTTGACCCATGAATTGTCTTGGTCGGCCATGACACATCCAATGAGGGTAGTACATGTGTCTAGGTCATTTCATTTTATTAAAACATTAATCTTACCTTAAACTACACTAATTACCTCTAATCGCGATTAAAAACTTAATAAGTTACTATTCACCAAAAAAATATTTTAATCCAATTGAACCACATTTTACTTCTTAATGACAACCATGTATGTCGGATTTTTGAAATTCAAAACACAAAGATGGAAAAATTTCATTTAAATGGAAAAATCAGTTTTTATAAGTACCACTTAGTGGTTTCACTATTCTTCAAAAATTGAAGTTTTTCAGAAAATTACCAAAAGTTCACCCTAAGCTATATTTGGTATTCTGAATTAAAAAATGATGTCTATTTTAAAAAATTAAAAACATATAAGTTGAAATAATTAATTTAATAATAAATTCCCGCTGTCAAAACAAAAAACATGTTTTTATGAAACAAAATGTATCAAAAGATTGACACTAGTTTAAGTCTGATTTCAAAGTGAAATTAATTCCAACGAACACTATTTGATTAAATGGTAAAAATATATTCTAATTTCCCTCTAAAACCGATTCAAAAGATAATCTAATAATATAAATAAATTATATTAAAAAGAGGTTTTGAATTAAAATACAACATTTTTCACTATTCATTAAAAATTGAACTTTTTTGGAAAAATACCAAAAATTTACACAAAGTAAATTTTGATGTCCCGATTCTAAAGAAAAATTTTATTTTGTAAAATATAACACATAAAATTGACAAAAAGTGGATTTAAAAGAGGT
Source organism: Viscum album (assembly GCA_963277665.1). NCBI lineage: Eukaryota > Viridiplantae > Streptophyta > Magnoliopsida > Santalales > Viscaceae > Viscum > Viscum album. The sequence goes on from OY728119.1 coordinate 654,244,675, forward strand.
TCGCCATCAAAAGGCGGTTAATCAACCTTTTAAAGAATATTGGAATGTTTACGCTTAAAATTGGATTCATTCGTATTTTTAATCCTATAACATTTATTGTAAAGAGTAAAAATATTTGACAACCATATATAATCATTTTTTATTTAGTTTTGTTTATTCCTGCCATTACAATGGCTAGGCATTAACTACCATTTAAAATAATATTATTTTATTATTAGAGTGCAACGCAAGATTCCCAAGAAACTCATTGTTGCGTATTGGGCCCGCCATCGTGCATAGCGTCCCCTTTAAATTAATATTAATATTTTATTCACAAATATGGATAAATGTGAAAATTTCATACTCTTTATTTAACTGGGGTGTTACATCCTTCCCCCCTTTTGGGAATTGCGTCCTCGCAATTTTAAAATTGGGCTTGCAAGCATCCTTGAAAGTCCCACATCGGAACAAGAGTTGGTTAAACAATCACTTTAAAATAAAGAAAGATAAGTACAAAGGTCACCCGAGACAACTCATACTAGGATTCCAATTATGAAAATATGGACATGGAGGAAAAAACAAAGGGTCATGTTCTGATGGAGAGTGATAGTAAACATGTCTAGGAGAAAGTTAACCATAAGAAAATCAAAAACTTTTGATGGGTTAAACGGTATTCGATTCCCTAGTAGGAAAAATTAATAGACAACATTTTTGTTTTAAGTTACTTATTATTACGGAATTTATTCATAATGAAACATAATCACTTATCATGTTGACTTTCAAATTTTATTATATTCCTTACACAAACTCATATTTTCTCCAAAAGATGAGTATTTAGGAAGACTTGTTCGCATTAAGAGTACTATAATCAACTTCTAGAGAGTCACCTAATCCACAAAAGAGAACTATATACTTCCCATGTATTTAGACTTTAACCAAAAACCAAAACCAAAAAGGTTAGTACAAGATTAGATAATCTAGAAAAGGATACCCTTTATAAAAAGAAAATCTATTCTTAATCTCAAAAATTTGTCCAACAAAACCCAAGGTTCAACGAGGACCATTCGATAAACAATTTTTCCATAAAATACTTCAATGTAACCCAAACTAAGATTGAAACCCAAATATTTTAAGTATTTCATCACATAGTCTTCCAAGTTAAATCGTAACATTTATCTCCAAACAACATCAGTTGCTCCTAAAGTCTCATATTGAAAAGTAATTAACCTAATCACATATCCTCCATGATAGGTTAATAAATTTCCATAGGTAACCCAAAATCCACATACTCTTAATTCATAAAATCATCTAACTAAAAGGAATCAGTCAAACTAACCAGGGACTTCACATAGTCCAGTGGTAGGCCATAAATACCAGTCGCACTTTGGTTGTGGGTTCGATTCCCGCAGCTTTGTCCGACGTGATGGGTTGTCACACGGTTTGCGTGTTGTCCTTTTTATAAAACTCCAAAAATAACCCTAACATTTTTTAACCTCAATAGTTTCCTTATACCTCTCATTTTCATCAAAATTCGTTACGATCTCAACATCTTAATTCTTGATGTCTTATTTCACCACCATAAGATAAAATGAAACGATTCCCAAAATGAATAACATCATACCTTGATCATGGCATCCACTCGGTTTCATCGTCATCTTGCTCACATAGGTATAAGTCTCATGCATTTAAACAATGATTTAGAGATCCTTCAATATCATTTGCTTCCTCCATCCAAATACACCTTGTACAACATGGGTCATATGGGTGTTCACAGAAAAACAGTTTTGGAAAATAATCATGTAAGACATATAATTCCAAAACATCTGATAAAACATGATTTCTATAAAATAGTCGGATAGAATTTGAGTTGAAACATTCTATTATTGGTCCTTTTAAAATACCATAAGTATGTGCTGAGAGACTATATTTTAAAATCAAATATAAATAGGTTGCGCAAGGGTCTCCTTCCTCAACACCATTTTTAAAATCATAATATGCTTCAAATCTTGTGATAAGGTAAAATATTTGAAAATACCTTGATAATATTTACCTTTCTTGATAATATGAGAATATTGTGAAAATAGTATTTTTCTAAAAACAACCCATGATCCACGATGATAACAAGGTATGGTGGAGGTGTTTGATATCTCAAACAACTGCTTGAAAGTGAGTTGTATACTAGAAAAAGTTTCACAATCATCTGAACATGACTTTGCAATAATTATTGCAAGCATGTCATCAGGAAGAGATAGGAATGTCGTTTGAGATCCTTCTCCTTCCATTCGTAACTGACTTTACTTGACCTGAAAAAAAGTTATAAAACAAGGATTAAACTGAAATAATAGATATAGGGACTAATCATGTGTCTAACAAAAACTCATAATCCCTAAAGTTGTCTAAACCGACCTCTGATACCAACTATATGGCCCCAGCCTTAAACCTTACTTAATCTTCAGTTATTACAAGATTACACATTGAGAATCTTTTCAGGTTTAGAGTTTTAGAGAATTAGATCATAAAACTTTCATTACATTCCACATTTAAACAAAGTGGTTACATAAAAGATAGTATTCATTTTTCCCATCAACGGAAACATATTTAAAATAAAACATGGATTCTTTCTTGACACTTCCTTGACACTATCATCATATCATGTACCATTCCCTTGACCTGTGAAAAAACATTTAAAAAACATGGGATGAGCATAAAAAGATCAGTAAGGGATATAAAAATATGGAAAGGAAACATGAGTACATGTATACATAAGAATGAAATCATACTTTATCCATAAAACATAATCACTTTAACATACCTCATAAAATCATGAATAAATCATAGAAATAATAAGACATAAAAGGTAACATGAGGCATTCATAACATTCTTACGTAGGGAGTAACCCTCTTGGTTACATTTGGAATACCCACCACAGTATATTCCCTAAATCGTTTTGGTTAAACCTTAACGTTTCACTCCTTCGCGTTACCCAATGCATTGGAGAGCTATATCGGGCTCACCCGCCCTTAGTTTATCACAGAACCACCCGTTTCCATAATAATTCCGAAGAACCATGACATAAACGTATCACATAAAACATTCATAATGTAATCATAGAATTTCCACATTTCAATCACAATATAAAATTTTAGTATATTGAAATAATGAATCCATTCAAAAAGAAACCATTTCCAAAACCATTTAAAACATTTAATAAAGATATTTTTGAATCAAAGAGTCCCATACCACCTTGAAGATTTTAAAATTTTAAACTATTAATATCCATATAAAAAATCCTTAAAAACTTTTTGAAAACATGGATATTAATAAGAACAAATAATTAAAACATTTAAAGCGATATTTTGGTTAAAGGGGTTCTACCAAAATTAGAGACACTTGAATACAATAATTGAGGAATAACATTTAGTCAGAACTTTATAATATCATGAGAATAAATGGATTCATGATATAATATTCCAAAGGACAGTATATACACCATATAAGAGTGAATTGGTGCATAACAACAATAATGTCTCAATTGAAATGTCAAATGTGATGAATTCCTTTATAAAGAATGTATCCTTAAATTAAGGATAAATCAATCTCAAAATTATGTGTGACAAATATAAATACACCCAATATAAGTAGATATTAAGTGTATAACAATAAAATTTCATTCACACATATTCAAAGGATTACATATTCAATAAATACATGTTGAACCCAAAGAAAACGAAATTGGGTTAAAAAGTTCCCTTGGTAAAATTCGACAGCCTAACGGCATCACTTCAAAATTCAGAAAATGAGTTGATGAGAGATAAAAAGGGAATCTCATCACATGGACATAAAATTTAAATCAATAAGGATATAGAATAACATATTCCAACATAATATTATGTGAATTAAAAGACATAACAAAAGAAGTTTTTTTAAAAAGAGGAGGGTGAAAGGTTCCCTTACCGATTTTGGTATCTTTCGAAACATACACCCCGTGAAAGAAGGACAATACAACATTGATTTAAATACTCATAAATGAAATTATATTACAAAATGAGTAAAATAATGGTAAGTACATACACCACTCAAATTAAATTGTGGAAAATGTAGCATAAATCGCACGGGAATAAATGTGAGATGAAAAATCTCTTACGAAGACTCGACAGCCTAACGACGCCACTTAAAACTTACAAAATGGATTGATAAGAGGAAATAGGGTCTCTCATCATATCAACATAAAGTTTAAAGAAAGATGAATATAAAAGAAAATCCCCCAACATAACAAATAGGATCTTAAAAGAAGTGACATAAAGGAGAGTACTTAAAAAGAAAGAGAGAGGTTGGATCTCTTATGAAAAATTCGGAAGCCTAACAGCGCCACTCAAAGCTTCCAAAATGGATTGATGAGAGAGAATAGGGTCTCTCATAATATGAAGATAAAAACTAAATTAATAGTAATATAAAATAACATCCCAATCAGAAGAAAGATGAGCTTAAAAGGAATGACATAAAAGAGTGTACTTAAAAAGAAAGAGAGGAGTAGGATCCCTTACCTCGAGTCCGACTTGACTCGATCTTTCTTTAATATCCTGAATAATAAACTTTAGTTAATTTATACTTCCTTAATAACCTTTTTTAAGTTCATTATTCCTTTTATATCACTTATTACCATGTCATGAACACTATGTAATTATTTTAGTTAATAACGGTCGTTTAAACGATCATTGGTACTTGAGTCAAAATATGCTCTTTATAATTACAAGTTGTTCATGTATCCATTATATACATAGTTATAATCATGATGTATATATCATATATATCATATATATCCAGTACATATTCACTTTATACTATTCCATATCATTTGGAGATAAAAATGAAAAGCACTGTTCATGGATACGGTAGGTCGTACGTACGCATGAACGCTACTTTCATTTTATTCTTTTTCATATTAAATAAATGATATATATATATATATTATAATTACAGTATAATATATATGTTATATAGGTCACATATGTTCATTAATTTCATTCTTTATACATTCCATGTATTGCATGTACGAGTCACATCACTTGAGGGGGCGGTAGTCCGCACTTCCTCATATGAAATTATCGCATTTACACACCATGAAAAGAATAAAGTTATGGTTTAAATATAAAATACAGAAGCATATAGTAAACATAAATACCATATATATCATATATCAAATACAGTGACATCATAATGGCCACCTTTAAAGGTGTTAAAATAATATTGAACAATCATCGTTTTGTGAGGCAGAAAATCGCCAACCACAGAAACAGTATGTTCTTTAGCCATTAGACAAAGGTGTGTGTAAGTGTAGCTAGAATACTTCTTATAAAAACATCCTAGTATATTTAAGATACTGTAGTTTTTATAAAATAAATGAATAAAAAGAGTTTAGAGGGTTGGAGAAGCAAAATAAAACAAAAGGACTCAAGTGAAGACATTACCTTAAAATCGGGTAACTCCCTTTGGATTGAGCTCAAAGGCTTCCTTGGGAACACTTCTGCCCAATGTGAGGCTTCAAGGAGTTATATAGAGATGTGGAGAGACAAAATGGGCAGGGGTTGGCCGAGCCAAAGGTGTTGGAATTGTGGGTAAGGAGGTAGGGGTTGGGGCCTTTTATAAGAGGAGAGGAGGGGCACTCTTGGAAAGGTTTAAAATGTAACTTTATTTTCAAATGCATTTCGGATTTTAATGGTACCACATTGATGTGTTTCGAGGATAAGGTGATAAGGGTTCTAAATCCACCCATCCAATAGGTTTTGGACATGTTTAGGTCTTATATTTTACCTTAGCTTTCCATTTTATTTATATCGTTGAATAATGAGGTCATCACTGCATCATCATGATTTCATAAATAATTTAATTTATTTAATTTCTAAAAATTAAAAAAAATACTATGATGTAGGAAATCTTTTTATCATTCCAATTACTATTTATAGTCAAAAATATGACTTGTATAACCCCATGAAAAAATTGTTTTAGTAAAACATCTCATGTTTGTGTCATTTTTTACTTTAACATTAAATAAAAAGGTATTTATGACATTTTCCAACCAAAGTGGCTCCATGGGGTCCCCAAGTTGACCCATGGATATTCTTGGTCGGCCATGACACATACAATGAGGGTAGGACATGTTTCTAGGTCATTTCATTTTATTAAAACATTATTCTGACCTTAAACTACACTAATTACCTCTAATCTCGATTTAAAACTTAATAACTTACTATTCACCAAAAAATTATTTTAATCTCATTGAACCACATTTTACATCTTAATGACAACCATGTATGTAGGATTTTTGAAATTCAAAACACAATTATGGAAAAATTTAATTTAAACGGAAAAATCAGTTTTTATAAGTACCACTTAGTGGTTTCAATATTCATAAAAAATTGAAGTTTTTCAGAAAATTACTAAAAGTTCGCCCTAAGCTATATTTGATATTCTGAATTCAAAAATGATGTCTATTTTACAAAATTAAAAAAATATAAGTTTAATTAATAAATTTAATAATAAATTCCCGCTGTCAAAACAAATAGCGTGTTTTTATGAAACAAAATGTATCAAAAGATTGACACTAGTTTAAGTCCGATTTCAAAGTGAAATTAATTATAACGAACACTATTGGATTAAACGGTAAAAATATATTCTAATTTAACTTTAAAACCAATTAAAAAGATAATCTAATCATATAAATAAATTATATTAAAAAGAGTTTTTGAATTAAAATACAACATTTTTCACTATTCATTAAAAATTGAACTTTTTCGGAAAAATACCAAAAATTTACACAAAGTAAATTTTGATGTCCCGATTCTAAAGAAGAATTTTATTTTGTCAAATATAACACATAAAATTGTCAAAAAGTGGATTTAAAAGAGGTTCTCCATCAAAAGGCGGTTAATCGACCTTTTAAAGAATATTGGAATGTTTACGCTTAAAATTGGATTCATTCGCATTTTTAATCCTATAACATTTATTGTAAAGAGTAAAAATATTTGACAAACATATATAATCATTTTTTAGTTTTTTTGTTCATTCCCGCCATTAAAATGGCTAGGCGTTAACTACCATTTAAAATAATATTATTTTATTATTAGAGTGCAACGCAAGATTCCCAAGAAACTCATTGTTGCGTATTGGGTACACCATTGTGCATAGTGTCCCCTTTAAATTAATTTTAATATTTTATTCACAAATATGGATAAATGTGAAAATTTCATACTCTTTATTTACCTTGGGTGTTACAATTATACTTGTCAAATAATCCTATGGTTAATTAATTTACATAGCCTTAATGAGAAAATTTCATATGTCGGACTGTGTCAAGGCCTCGTGCCAAGACCTAGGGGCTAACAATAACCAGACCCCAACTCGGAGAGCTTCTGTAACCGGACTCCACCCTGAAGAGCCTCTAATAACTGGACTCCAAACCAGAGGGTCTGCTGTAACCAGACCCCAAGCTAGAGGGCTGACTTTTACCGGTCTCCACCCCGTATCATGTTAGGTCAAATGCATTACTCATATCTATACATCAAAGTGAACATACCACTTTGTTTTATTAATCCACTTATCATTCCTTGTATAGATATTACTTGGTTTATTAATTCAGATTATTCAAACTGTCCCATACCACCTTGTATAATTAAATGCTTATCTCATAAATTATTAATAATAAATTGTTTTATTATCACATAAAATAATAACATTACAAATCTTCCACTATAATAAACTTTTAATGCATTAAAATACATGCTCATTATTCATTCTAAATTCATGTGCTGATAAATGGAAATGACGTCGGTCTAAATTATAATGTGTCAGTTATTATTTAGGTAATAAATTTCTCAATGACATGCATAATATATTAAATGGTATTTACACATGTGCTATTGATTTAAAACACAAAATTAATAAATGGGTGGGGTTACCAGAAAAAATGATGGTTCATTAACTTTAAATATCTTTAATTTATGGAGATGAATATTTATAGTTTAAAATGATTAATTTTTAATAAAAAAAAGTCATTTGTGCACAAATCATGCCCTGATAAACGGTCATGTATTAATAAATGGCCATGCCATATGTTACATAGCTTATAAGTCCAAGTAATTTGGTGTGCCTCATTTGTTTTATGTAATGAATATATAAAATAAAACTTATCAATAACATAGTTTAATCACCGAAGTTTATTTTAGGATAAGTTAATTCAGACTATGATTAAAACTTGTAGGTGCATAAATTTATCAATATGTATATATATATAAAATATGTACATGTGGAACCAAGTCTTTATTTCAAAATTATAAATCACATTTAATATCATAAAATAGATTTATATTGAATTATGTATGTATATCCGAATATACTGTAAGTGTACAACAAAAAAATAATTATAAATTAGAATAACCCATAACTTATGTACACATAAAATAATATGTTATATAAGTGTACATATATATATAAACATATAAAAACTATAACTTGATCAAGTTACACCCTCACAAACCATAATATTTTTGAGATAAATACTTAAAATTTAAAAGCATTATTTTTTTAAAAATAATTCTAGGTTATATAGACAGATATGGTTACTTATATATATATATATATTGACACATATAACATTTTATAACAACATGAATTAAGAAAAATAATTCAAATCCTTTCAACATAAGGATTTTAAAATCATAACCAAGATCGGAAAATAATATGTTATATTGAAATATGTAGATTCATATAAACATTTATACATAAATATATATTTGTTTACATTGTAAAAAGAATAGACAAAAATTTGATCAAAATAATTTAACCCTTACAAAATATACATTTAATTAAAACATAACCATTATATCCATTATATCACCAGAACCCGAAAATCTGAAGACCCAGGTTCAGCATAGAAGAATTAATAAACTACCACAAAGTTATAAACATACCATTAGGAGAATATATAAGTATATACCCTAAAATAAACATGACAAGCCAAAATTACAACCCTTACACAGACCAGAAAATAGTGAATATAAATTAATTAATTAATTTCCCCTTACACAACCAGAAAATAGAGGGTATACATAAATATTCCGTACGTAACATAAGATCGTAAAAATAAATTAATGTTCAATAAAAGTAATTAAACCTAATAAAATATATTTTAAAATACTAAATCCCCTACTTAAACGGGTTTCAAAACCCTATAAAAGTTTTAAAACACTAAATTTTGAGGATCATAAGTGTATAACAGAACGTAATTATAAATGAAATTCACCCTTACATTGATTTTGATGATTGGAAACACAAGCCAGGAAATAGAAATAGGGTCTGTGATACCCTCAGCAACAGGTATTACGAACTCCTAAGGGTGAAAACCACTAAAAATAAAACTCTATAATGGAGCGTTGAATTCAATTATAGGTTGATAACCCCCCCCCCCCAAATGGTTTCACTCGTGTGTATGAATATATATAAACTCAATGAAGCTTACATGAGAAACTTTGTAGAAATAGTGGTGATTAAAGAATGAAAATAAATCTCATGGACATGCTAGTCAAATAGTCAATCAAAGGTGGAGAGCTGATCATGATGCATATGCTGTGGAGGAGAAGTTTCAAGTAGTCATAGTCTGTATGATTTCCTTAAGTCCTACGGGTCATGTAATGTCTCCAAGCCTACGAGAAATGCAATTCCTAAACTTATGGGCCTTGTAAGAGTTCCCCCACTTCCCTTGAAAGGGGGGTTATCATAAAATCAATAAAAAATAAGGCCTTCAGGTCATTCAGTCAAATTAACAACAAACATCCGAGTTATGAGTAGGGGACCTATCTCACCGAAAGTACAAACCCCCACATGGATCTCTAAAGACACAGACTACATCAAAAACCTGGGTGGCCTTCTTGACTCAGACTACATGCCTCACGACCCGACACTCGACGTCAGACCCTGCACAACTCCTCCACCGAGATCACCCAACACTGTTGAAACACTAGACGTGGCCTGGAACCGCGACCTGCAGTCGAAACACGACGCACCCTCGAGGTGCGGTCTCCCTTCTTTATAGACCTCACCGACTCCTCTCTGTGAACGTCGCCTGTGCTGCTTAGAGCCACCCCAATGTGCGACAGATCCCTCAGTCTCTGAAAATCAAAATGAGATTCCCCCTTTTTTATTATGGTTTTATTTTTTTCATTTTTTGTCCGATTGGTGCCTAAACGCTAATCCAGTTTCCAATGAAATCGGGACCCACCCCTCACGAATCCCTCCCTTCTTCTCTAACGGGATTCTCCCTATTTTCTTTGTCTATAAAATTAATCTATTTATTATTATTATAATAATACTATTATTTATATTATTCCTTTATCCTATTATTATATATTATTAACAACTTTAAAAAAAAGAAAAAAGTTATTTTTTCTATTATAGCAATTTTATCAATAATTTTTAAATGTAAATGTTTATTATTACTAAATTAAATTATAAAACATATAATTATACATTTCATTTTATATATACTTATAACATTATAAATTAAATTGATAATGGGGAATGTATTATAATAATTATTATTATCAAAATTTGTAATGTTAATCTTTAGAATAAAATTAATATTAAACACATATATATTAAAAAGAAAACAATAAATATCAATATTTATAAACATATAATTACATATATATTATATCCTTTATATATATATAATGATTATAAAATATTTTGATATTAATTATGATTAAATACTCAAATACAAGTCATATTCCCTCTTCTCTCATATATATTATATCCTTTTCTTTTGTATGACTCATGGAACACAAAATATCACTCTTTGTGAAATGTGTCACACTACCTTCTTTTTTATAATATATTAGATTTTTTTAACAATTCAAAAATGTTTCTATTTCTTTAAAACATAAGAATTCATAATAAAATACACATATGACATAATAAAAACGTTAATATATATATATATATAATCATATATATATTTTTAATAAAACATGTTTATGTTTATACATAAAAAGATGATAGTTATATGTATTTATAAACATGTAATTATATATATATATATATATATTAAATTACATTTTTTTATATAACATAATCATATATATATTTATAAAACAAAAAGTGCATTTTTTATAAGTATAAATTCGTTTATATATATGTATATATATATATATATATATATTAATTTCTCATTTTTAATTTGTATATATATAATTCGATTTTTATATATATAATTGAAATTTAATTTTTTATTTAAAACATAAATATAATATACATTTTTTCATAATATAATAATTATATATATTTATAATAAAAAACATAATATATCTCATATATTAATAATATATTATCTTAAGAATAATATTTTTTTTCTTGGAATTACACCTTTTCCATAACACGCTTTCTTATTGCCTTTTGACTTCTTTTTTAAGTCTCTCATTCAATCAAATTATCACTTTATTATTATAATATCTTTACCTTTTCATTTTTTTCAACCTTTTAATAATATATAATTATTTTTTATATCATTACAATGATTTATTATTATATTCTACATTATTATCTTATATCAAAACAAAAAAATAATATAAATCCGATTAAAATATAAATGTGAATAATATTTAAACTATATATATATATATTTCTATAAAACAAAATTTAAAATTTAAAACTAACAATTATTACATTATATATATATACACTATATTAAATTAAAATTACCACATTACATTAATAATAATATATTTCAAATAGTTATAAGAAATAATTTATTCAAAATTTATAATTCAAAACCTTTCTTATACATATAGATATAAATCATATTTAAATGATATATGAATATTTTCAACACAGATTTAAAATAGTAAGATTTTTTTTGTAAATATAATTGTAATTCATAATTTTAATACAAATATTTGTTACTATACAAAATTATAAATTATTTTGAAAATAAAAATTTGTAATTCCTATTATATTCAATGTGTAGTATTTGTTATTTCAAATTAAATAAATTTTATCAGTGTAATTGAAATAGTCAATATTTTTTTAGAAATTTATTTATCAAAAATATTTTATCAACCAGTTATTTTGAAGAACTTTATTATTCAAATTCATTAATAAATATATCCATGTTAAAAATATAACACTATAAAATTAGATTGAAATTATATTCAATTAAAACCATCATTTTAAATTATATTTTTAAATGAAATTAACTAAATAAAACATATAACATTAAATTTAAAATATTTTGGGGTCTTACATTATTCCCCCATACAAAGAATTGCATCCTCGCAATTCTAAAAATTTGTACATAAACCACATCAACACCAGACACACGTCACTCCCAAGGTCCCTTTACCAGGAACACCACCGATGGTTGGGTGCTGACGACCTTAGGTGGATTCCTAAGGTAGTATTTAGCTGCTCAATCTGTTTCGTCCAGACACACTATGAACAACAGGGGTCATACCTATACTTAAAGCACTCGACCTTCCGTAAATAGGCATGAGAAGAGTGGAGGTCGGAAATTTCAGAGTGGACTAAATCCCAATAAGTCCCACGCTCCACGTCATTCTTGAAAATATAGATGTCATAGTGTTCTTCAAACATAATAATACTAAGGAACTAGAATACGTAGGCCGCTCGATGGTTAACATCCAAACTAGATTCTAGAAATGTACCCATAGCTCGGTAATTATCACCTAAAGTGAAACACAAAAAAAGAGCTTCGTGAAACTTCCCTCTTCTCCTATATATTTCAAATTGTGAAATTACTATATGGTAATAGAAAATATTTCTTCCTTGGTAATGATGGAGGATGTTTGGGTGTTTTGACATTCGATGTAGTTGTTTACAGGACAACCAAAGGTTTTCAAAAGTATCGTAGTCCCCTAGACATGAATTTTCGCCTATAGTTTCTACTATCTCTGTTGGGAGAGATAAAAAGGGTTATGCATCATCCATATAAAAATGTAAGGAAACTACCACTTAGTAACACATAATTAAGTTTTCAGTATTGTTCTAATTTTATCAGATGTATCCAAAGAGACACAAGACTGGTACTTTTTTTTTGTTTTCCAAGAACATCATACTTATTAGTGCTTAAATAATTTTTTATCTTTGTTCAGTTATGGTTTTTCAGAGTTAACTAAACCAAATCCTCTGATGCAAACTATCACGCCCCAACTCCCGAGTACCCAGAGCCGGTTCCATAAAATTGATAGAATTCGGTTCAGGCTCCGGGAAACCAGCTACTGCTGAAATGTCTCATATGATAAAATTTTTTACCTGAAAATTTTTAATTTAAAACTTAGGGTGAGCATATGAATGCCTAGTAAGGGGTTTAAAAAAACATACTATACCCAAAATAACTTTTGAAAACATTCTTTAAAATTTCAATAAAATATTTTTTTAAAATGTTGTAACACATTAAACATACCATGAAAATTTTCTATGGGATATAAGTGCATAATTTAAAACATACTAATATTATCATGATTCAATTATGATAATGCTCCTTCAGAATATAAAGTAAAAGGTATTTCAAGTTAAAATGCCAGTACAAAATTAATAACTAAATGTAATGCATGATCAGAGTTGCAGTAAAAAATAATTGCTTCAATTTCATCATTTACTATTGGCCATTAAATTTCTAAATATTGCATAAATAATAAAGATGTTATACTTAAAATTCTTCTGATTATCATAATCATATGCTCTTTAAGCAGGAATATTCATATAGTTGAATAATCCTCTGGTTAATTAATTTACATAGTCTTAATGAGGAAAGTGCATATGTCGGACCATGACAAGGCCTCATGCCAATACCTAGGGGCTAACTGTAACTGGACCCCATCCCAAGAGATCCTCTGTAACCTAACTCCACCCCAAAGAGCCTCTAATAACCAAACTCCAACCCGAAGGGTCTACTGTAACCAGACCCCAACCCAGAGGGATTACTTTTACCGGCCCCCACCTCAGAACATACTAGGTCCAATGAATTCTTCATATCTCTAAATCAAATTGCACACACCACTTTGATTGATTAATCCACTTATCAATCCCAGTACACATATTACTTGGTTTCGTAATTCACATTATTCAATGTGTCCCATACCACCTTGAATAATTAAATACTTAACAAATAAATTATTAATAATAAATTGTTTGATTATCATATAAAATAATAAATTTACAACTCTTCCAAAGTAATAAAATTTTAATGCATTAAAATACATGCTCATTATTCATGCTTAATTCATGTGATGATAAATGGAAATGATATTTGATTAAACTATAACGAGTCAGTTATTATTTAGTTAATAAATATCTCGATGACATGCATAATATAGTAAAGGTTATTTTCACATGTGATATTGATTTAATACACACATGTGATAAATGGATGGGGTTACCAAATATAATAATGGTTCCTTAATTTTCAAAATCTTTGATTTATGGAGACGAATATTTATTGTTTAAAACGATTAATTTTTAATCAAGACAGATGTCATTTTTGCACAAAGCATGCGGTGATAAACATTCATGTCTTAATAAATGGCCATGAATTATGTTACATAGCATGTATGACTAATTATTTTGCAGTTCCTCATTTCTTTTATGTAATGCATATATTAAATTATACATATCAAAAACATACTTTAGTCACTGAAGATTATTTTAGGATAATTTAATTCAGACTATGATTAAAACATATAGGTGCACACATTTATCAATATGTATATATATATATATATTTAATATGTACATGTCGTAGCCAAGTCTTTATTTAAAGATTATAAATCACCATTAATATCATAAAATAGATTAAGATTGAATTATGTATGTATATCTGAATATTCCATAAGTGTACAACAACAAAAATATTTATATATTATAATAACCCTTAACTTATGAATACATAAAATAATAAGTTATACAAGTTTACATATATATATACACACATATGAAAAACTGTAATTTGATCAAGTTACACCCTCACAAACGATAAGATATTAGAGATAAAGAGTTAAAATTTAAAACCATTATTTTTTTAAAGATAATTACTGGTTATATAGATAGATATGGTTCCTTATATATATATATTGAAACGTATATCATTTTATAACAACACGGTTTAAGAAAATCAATTAAAATCCTTTCAACAGATGGATTTTAAAATCATAACCTAGTTCAGAAAATAATATGTTATATTGAAATATATAGATTCATATAAACATTTTATCAAAAATATATATGTTTATACCTTGTAAAAGTAATAGACAACAAAATTGATCAAATTAATTAAACCCTTACAAAATATACATTTAATTAAAACATTACCATTAGATCCATTATATCACCTGAACCCGAAAATCTAAAGACCCAGGTTCAGCATAAATGAATTTATAAACTACCGCAAACTTATAAACATACCATTAGGAACATATATAAGTATATACTCTAAATTAAACATGACAACGAAAAATTCCAACCCTTACACAGACTAGAAAATAGTGAATGTAAAGAAATAAATTAATTTCCCCTTACAGAACCAGAAAATAGAGGGTATAAATAATTCTTCTTACATAACATAAAATCATAAAAATAAATAAATGTTTGAAAAAAGTATTTACCCCTTTCAAAATATATTTGAAAATAATAAATCCCCTATGTAAATGGGTTTCAAAACTCTATACAATTTTAAAACACTAAATTTTGTGGATCATAAGTGTATAACAGAAAGTAATTATGAATCAAAATAACCCTTACATTGATTATGAATCTTGGAAACACAATCCAAGAAGTAGAAATTGGGCATGTTATACCCTCAACAACAGGTATTATGAACTCTAGAGGGTGAAAACACTAAAAATAAAACTCTAGAATGCAGCGCTGGGTTGACAAACCCCATAAATGGTTTCACTAGTGTGTATGAATATATATAAACTCAATGAACCTTACTAGAGAAAATTTGGGGAAATAGTGGTGATTGAAGAATGAAAATAAATCTCATGAGAGATCCGGTTCACACCCAAACATTGACATAAAATAGGGGTCAAACATAATTCAAGATTAAGAAAAAACCTCCGAGTTATGAATAGGAGACCTATCTCGCCACAAGTCCAAACCCCCACCTGGATCTCTAAGGACATGGGATGCATCAAAAACCTGGGTGGCCTGCTCGACCCGGACTACATGCCTCGCGACCCGACACTCGACGTCGGACCCTGCGCAACTCCTCCACCGAGCTCGCCCCACCCTGCTGAAACCCTAGACATAGCTTGGACCTGCGACCTGCAGTCAAAACGCGACGCACACCAGAGGTGCAGTCTCCCTTCTTCACATACCTCACCAACTCCTCTCCACTAATGCCATCGGTCCTTCATAGAGTCACACCCACGCACGACGGATCCCTCGGACTCTAAAACTCAAAATGATATTCCAGCTTTTTTATTATTGTTTTATTTTTTTCATTTTTTGGTCCGATTGGCGCCTAAACCCTAATTTGGTTTCCAATGAAAACGGGACCCACCCCTCACAGATCCCTCCCTTCTTCACTTACGGGATTCTCCCCCTTTTTGTCTATAAAATCAATTAATTTATTAATATAATAATACTACTATTATTTCATTTATAACTTTATCCTATTATTATATATTATTATAAACTTTCAAAAAAGTCAAAATTTATTTTTCTATTATACCAATTATATCAATAATTTTTAAAAGTAAATGTTTACTATTACTAAATTATTTTATAAAACATATATTTATACATTTCTTTTTATTTATACTTATAATGTTATAAATAAAAATGGTAATTGGGAATGTATTATAATAATAATTATTATCATAATTTGTAATTTTTAACTTTAGAAAATATGTTAATATTACACATATAAATGTTAAAAAGAAAACAATAAATATCAATATTTATAAAAATATAATTACATATATATTATATCCTTATATATATATATAATTATTATATAATGTTTTGTTATTAATTGTTATTAAATACTCAAATACAAGTCATACTTGCTTTTCTCTCACATTGAATAGTCTACATAAATAATCATTCCATGTTTAGATTTCTATTTCACGTTTCCCATAACTCTATTTATTTTATTTTATTTATTTTTTGTCTTTTGTATGACTCATGGAACACAAATTATCACTCTTTGAGAAATGTGTCATGCTAACTTATTTTTATAATATAATAGATTTTTTTTTAAAACAATACAAAAATGTTTCATTTTCTTTAAAACAAAACTATTATTAATAAAATACACATATACATAATAAAAATGGTAATATATATATATAATAATATATATATTTTTAATAATACATATTTATGTTTATACATAAAAAGATGATAGTTATATGTATTTATAAACATGTAATTATATATATATATTAAATTACATTTTTATATATAACATTATAATATATATATTCATAAAACAAAAAGTGCATATTTTTTTAAAAGTATAAATTCGTTTATGTATATGTATACACACACACACACACACACACACATATATATATATATTATTTTATAATTTTTAAATATGTATATATATATATAATTCACTTTTTTATATAAATAATTCAACTTTAATTTTTTATTTAAAACATAAATATAATAAATGTTTTTTTCATAATATAATAATTATATATATTTATAATAAAAAACATAATATATCTTATATATTTATAATATATTGTCTTAAGAATAATATTTTTTTTTATTTTTTATTTCACCTTTTCCGTAACATGCTTTCCTTTTGCCTTTGGACTTCTTTTTTTGTCTCATATTCAATAAAATTGTCCATTTATTATTATAATAACTTTACCTTTTCGTTTTTTGTCAACCTATTAATAATATATTATTATTTTATTAGATCATTACAATGATTTATTATTATATTATACATTATTATCTTATATCAAAACAATATATATATATATATATATATATCCGATTAATATATAAAAGTGAACATTATTTAAACTAATTATATATATATATCTATAAAAATTAAAAATTAAAACTAACAATTATTACATTCTATATATGTACTCTATATTAAATTAAAATTACCACATTACATTAATAATAATATATTCTATATAGTTTTAAGAAAAAATTTATTCAAAATATATAATTCAAAACCTTTCTTATACATATAGATATAAATCATGTTTAAAAGTCATATGTATATTTTCATCATATATTTAAAATAGTAAGAATTTTTCTGTAAATCTAATCATAATTCATAATTTTAAAACAAATATTTGTAAATATACATATTTATAAATTATTTTTAAAACAAAAATATGTAATTCCAAAGATATTCATCATGTAGTATTTTTTATTTCATATTAAATAAATTTTATCAGCGTAATTGAAATAGTGAATATATTTTTTATTGAAATTTATTTATTAAATTTTTTTATCAACCACTCATTTTGATGAACTTTATTATTCAAATTCATTACTAAATATATCCATGTTAAAAATATAACACTATAAAATTAGTTTGAACTTATAATCAATTAAAACTATTATTATATACTTTATTTTTTAAATTGAAATAAACTAAATAAAACATATAAAATTAAATTTAAAATTTTCTGGGGTGTTACATGGTGTCACCAAGATGAATCCAAATGTGTCCTGTTATTTTAAATTGACATTAATTTATGTAAAAAAGAAAATTGACATACTAAAAACTAAGAAAATGCATTTAGATTGTTTTGATATTTTAGGAAAACAATCCATAAGTCAATTTTGACATGTATAAATCAACCCCACCTCAATCCGATGAATAGTGTGACTGGTATGACTAAAAGTGTACGTTAAAAATTTAAAATTGGCATTTTCACTCTAAAAGTGCCAATCCCTAAAAACAAGGAAAACACACTTTTATTGTGTTCAAAATTAAATACAGCAATTCATAAGTCCTTTGTGACATTTATGAAGCATTGTCATGTTAAACTGACACACAGTGAGATAGGTATGACTCAAATAGCATGTATTTAGTTTGAAATGAAATATTAGTAAAAAATACAGCTGGCATACTGAAAACTTTAGAAATAAATTCTAATAGTTTTGATACTTAACGAAAATGATCCATCGGTAATTTTTCACATGTAATAACTAACCCCAACTCTATATGATGTACATAATGACCAGTATAACTCCAAATGTGTCTTGTTATTTATAATTGACATTAATTCAAGTAAAAAACCACAACTGACATACTTAAAACTAAGAAAACATATTCTTGTTGTTGTGGTACTTTCAAAAAACAATCCATGAGTTAGTTTTGATGTGTAAGAATAAATCCCTCCTCAATCTAACACACCATCTAATCAGTATGACTAAAAGTGTCTGTTACAAGTTTAAAATTGATATTTTAGCTCAAAACAAGTTTCTCATTAAAACAAATAAAATACACTCTTATATTCTTCCAAATTAAGGGAATTGATTCATAAGTCCCTTTTGATCTGTATCATGAACTATCATATCAAAATTATGCATGATGAGACCGATATGACTCAAATTTCATTTTTTGGCTCGAAATTACATTTTATTAAAAAAACACCTCACATATTGAAAACCATGGAAATGAATTCCGATTGTATTGATACATTATTAAAATGATCCATAAATAATTTGTGACATTTATGATTTAGCCCCACCTTAATATGATGCGTGGTGTGACCCATATAACTCCAAATATGACTTCTTATTTAATATTGGCATTAATTCAAGTAAAAAAACACAACCAACATACTTAAAATTTAGAAAACACATTTGGACTATTTTGATACTTTATGAAAACAATCAATGAGTCAGTTATGATGTGTAGGAATCATCCCCACATCAAAATGATGCAATGTGTAATCTGTATGACTAAAAGTGTATGTTATGTATTTAAATTTGACATTTTACTTCAAAACATGTCACTCATTAAAAATAATGCACTCTAATTATATTCCAAATTAGGAAAAGTGATTTTTAAGTCCATTATGACATGTATCAAGAATTCCCACATAAAAGTGACACACGATGCATCTGGTATGAATAAAATTTCATGTTTTTTGTTTGAAATGTCATTTTAGTAAAAAAACACTATTGGCATATAGAAAATTGAGGAAATAAATTCTGGTTATTTTGATACTTTATGAAAATGATCCATTATTCTTTTTTCACATTTATAAATCCACCCCACCTCAACATGATGAATAGTGGGACTGGTATAACTCCAAATTTTCCATGTTATTTAAAATTGACCACAATTCAAGTAAAAAAAACACAACTGACATACTAAAAACCGAGAAAAAACATTATTATTTTTTTTGATACTTTAGGAAAATAATATATGTATCACTTTTGACATTTAAGAATCAACCACACCTCAATCCTAAACATTGTGTTATAAGTATGACTAATATTTTCTGTTGTGATTAAAAAATTTACATTTTAGTTCAAAACATGTCACTCACTGAAAACAAACCAAACTGGCTCTGATTGACTTAAAAATTAAGGAAACTGATTCTTAAGTCCTTTTTGATGTGTATCAAGAAGTTTCATGTCTAAAATATGAACGATGCGATCGATATGACTCAAATTGCATGTTTTCAGTTTGAAATGAAATTTTAGTAAAGAAACACAACTGACATAATGAAACTTGAGGAAATACTTTCCATTGTTTTTATACTTTAGGAAAACAATATATCAGTCATTTGTGATGTGTAGAAGTTAACTGGTCCTCAATTTTATGCACAGTATCACTATTATGACTCTAAATGTGTCTTGTTATTTAAAATTTACAATAACTCAATTAAAAAGACACAAATAAAAATTCTAGAAACTTAGAAAATGCATTTGTATAGATTTGATATTTTAGTAGAATGATCTAATAGTTATTTTTGACATGTAAGAATCAACCCCATCTCAATATAACGAACAATGTGATTGGTATGACTAAAAGTGTGCACTTTCAATTGAAAATAGATATTTTAACTCAAAATGTGTCACTCACTGAAAACCAAGAATACTCAATCTGATTATCTTCATAATTAAAGACATAAATTCATTTGTCCTCTGTGATGTGTGTGAGGCATTCTAACATCAAACCGATGCACAATGCAACTGATGTGACTAAAAATGGATGTTTTCTGTTTGAAATAACATTTTAGTAAAAAAACTCAAACAGGCATACTGAAAACCTAGGAAATGTATTATGATTGTTTTGATACTTTCTTAAAACGATCCATCAGTATGTTTTGACATGTAGTAATCAACCACATGTTAATTTTACACATGATGTAGACATTATAACTCCACATGTGTCTTTATTATTAAAAATGTACATATATTTAATGTAATCTTCATATTGTTGTTTAATTTAATTCTTTATATTATTAGTAATGTAATATGTTTTTTCTTATATAGGTGGAATATTTTTCTTAGGATGGGATGATTTTTTTGGCAGATATTACAATTAAAGGAAATTATTTAGAAGGGACCACATATGTCAAAAGAGAAAAATTAATCTTTTTTAACTGTCTGTTGGTAATTTGTAAATGTTATTTTATAAAACATTTTTCAAAATGAGTATATAAGTGTTTTTATGGTATATACCATGACTGGATATATTTCCTTATTCATGATTTCAATTAAATGTATACAATATTTTTTCCCAAACCATTGCGTGCATTTCATTTTTTTTCATCATTTCCATAGTGTCTGTGGTTCTCTTTATATACTATGAGTGGTTATTTTTTAGCAGGTTTTTGTTGGTTTGTGCAGGTTATTTTTGCTGTTTTCGTTATTTTGGTATGCTATTTGGGTGTTGTTTATTATCTGCAGTTCGTTGGGTGTGATGTTCTATAAACATCATACTTTGATAGGGAATCCTTTATCTGCACTTTAAATAGCACTAATAAAGGCCCAGCTCTATTAGCTTTAATGGAAGCACTGATTAATGAGGAATTTGTCAGCGCTTTGAATAGCAGTGATAATGGGAGTCCTTTATCTATTCTTTTCTAAGAACTGATAGATGGGGTCCTTTATCAGTGGTAAAAATAGCATTGATAATCCCCCGTCCCTTAATAGAAGCTCTACTAACATTGCTTTTTTCACTGATAAAGGACTTTTTTAGAGCTGATAAAATCCTATTTTGTGGTAGTGTGGACATTTTTCACACATCAATTTTCCAATCAATTTAAAGAAAAAAATAAATCTAAAACCAAATACTTTTGGGTTTGGCAAGAGGAGTGGATAGTGAAACCACTAAAATTATGTTTTTTGGAGGAAAGAACCAATGGAACAAACACTCACCGAATCTGGGGGAAAATCCACAAAACACCATAGATTCCCTCCCCAAAAATCAATAAGGCCATATTTGACCATTATTGGACACAAACCCCCATATCTATCCACAACATAGGTATATATAATAATGTGCGAGATGGAGATGAGTATATCTAAGTAAAACCAAGAAACTACCAAGAAGAGAGACTTACAATGGAAAATACGACTTCAAACAACCAATAAAACCCTTCAAGTTACTTCCAAAAATAATGGTAGAACTTCCCTGACCCCTGAGAAGATGGAATTCCGAGTTGGGATCATTTTGGTGGTGAAATTGGGTGTTTATGGTTAAAAATTTATGATTACTTTTTTTAGAATCACATTTTTAAATTCCATGCATGGTTTGATCGTACGGTCAAAAAATTGTGTACTAATCATGCGCCTTCTACTGTCTAATGGGGGGATCACATGGTTGTCTTGCACAGTTAGAAAAATTATGTTTCAACCATATCAAATCCAACTATCCCATTATGCAAGGTTAGACTCGGGAGGTGACATAGTTTGGAAACTATGCACCTTGACCAAGCACCAACACCCTTTCCTCTGTCTCATCATTCACAGTTTCCTACAAATATTTCATGGTTTTCACTAACCATTCTCAAACTATGGGACCTTGGAAAATCCCCAAATCCTTCCAAAAAACCATTAAAACTCTCCCAAATCTTACCAAACAAATTTTATACATAAATATCCCTAAATAAGGGTCACATACCTAAAACCAAGGGTTCTAAATTCACCCCATCATTGGAATTTCTATCCTCATAAAGTAAAACCACCACCCTCTAGAAAGAGCTCAGGACACTACTCATTCATTACTTTCTCTCATTCCCAAGTCTCATTCAAAATATATTCATGTTGACACACAACCCCCACAAGACTGATTCTCTTCCCACTAAATACATTCCCTTTCTTATCCAAAATCTACACTGTCACGTGCACCAAATAAGCATCTGAATTTAGCTCAATATGATTCCATCGAATCACATGGTCAGGATGAGACTCATACTTCTACTATTGAGATACATGAAATTCAATATTCATTGAATTGAATTGAGGTGGGAAATCAAACTGATAGGCCACTTATTCAACCTAATCACGTATAAAAATAGGCACAATACAACTCTGATATAACTTTCATTGGTTTTGAATGTGATGATTTCCAAGACTATGATAAATTCTCAAGAATACTTGATTACCCACCTCGAATGAAAATTGTCATTGATGGTGATCCACATAGGATTTCTGATGACTCTGATCCATCTAAATTCTATTCCTCATGAAATTTAATCTTCTTCATAGTCTATTTCACATGTGTTGGACCAAACCTCATTGGTTGACCTATTTCCATCCAATGAAGTGGGTAACATCATGGACGGACATACAATGCTTCAAACTGAGTCATATGTATTGAGGCTTCGCAAATATTATTATTTTATAATTTCATTAATGGTATGTTCTTCTCCCATGAGACACCAAAATCTATCCAAAAATCCCTTAACATATCTTCCATTGTTTGAAACGTCCTTCCAGATAGCATATTCATCTTGGATGATATATCATACTAATCATAAATAATGTTCCAAGGTCTTGCTGCATGGATTTGCAGAATTGATATGTAAACCTTGGATCTCTATCTAATATGAACAAAACTAGTATATAATTCTTATTCACCACCACCCGGATATTTATTTTGAACAGATCCATCATTGTGTGATATTTAAATATTGATATTAAATGAGCTAAAATTGGGATATTATCCACTATCAACGATATGGCCTCATACATCAAAACATTTTTTGGATGACCTATAAAAAATAATTCTTTATTTGGTCCCATTTCCACATAGGGAAAGGTAAATAATGTAACATACCTTTTGATCACTGATGCTCCACCTTAACTTGCTTCCAAGTTAAGCATATTGATATGAACTCAACTAATTTATTTTTCATACCTGTCTAACAAGATTGTTTAAAGGACCAATAATTTTTTTTAATTCTAGGTTGGATTGCATATTTCAAATGGTGATATGCACTAAGAAGTTGTTCTTAAAAATAAATTGCTACAACCATATGATTCTAAAACCACAACATGGAATCTGTATCAAATTTCCAGCCCTTCAAGATCTCGCACCATTGTGTTTTGACCTCATAGCCACACACTCTGAATCAGAAAACTGCACCTATTTAACCAAAACAACCAAATCAAGAAACAATGAAACTGGAAATAAAATCAATGCATCACCTCTATATAATAGTCTAAATTCATGTCATCTATAACTGACATTAACTATCCTTGATCTAAAGCCTCTTTTTCAACCTGAGCAAATGACTTCATAGTTAATTCATCCTCCACTAAATTTTATTTACCTAGTGTGTACATGAAAAAAAAATTCAAACATATGGAGGTACTACATCTATCTTCATTTGTTCGTGTTCAAATCTCTTTCTGATAAAATCTACTATAAACCCTTATGATCAATAAAAACCTTGAATTTCCCACTAAAGAGATAATGACTCCGTGTCTTCAAAAAATCAACCACAACAAATAAATCCAAAACATTAATTCAGTGGATCTTATCATAAAACCTCAACTATCATGATCCATATGCAACAACATGATCCCCTTTAATGAGATTACACTATAACCCCAATCCTAATATTTCATAGTACACAATATACCCTTTCCCCGATTTTGGAAAAACCAATCTTGATGCTGATGTTTGGAGACCATTCCATTGTTCCGAATTTATTTGACATACCTCATTCAATTGGAAAGGAACATTATTCCTTGACAAGAATTCCAATGGTAAATTGAATTGTGATAATTCATGAACAATGTGTCAGTAAAAACCATCTAGACCCAAGAAACATCAAATATCAAAAACATTCTTTGGAAGATACCAAGAAATACCATCCTATGCCTTTTATAGATCAAATTAAACACCTTTAATTGAAATAACATGGCCAAGGAAATATGATTCTAATATAAAAAATCACACTTTGATAATTTCGAATACAACTGATTGTCTCTCAATATACCCAAAACTATTTTCAAGTGTTTCTCATGCTCCGCCCTTGTCATAGAGTAAACCAGTATACCATTAAAAAACACCACCACAAAAGACTTGAGATATCTATGAAATATTCAATTCATAAATGAAATTAATACTGTTGGGTAATTTGAAATACCAAAGGGAATTACTAGATATTCATAATGGCCATATCTACATTTGAAGATTTTTCTCGAAATATCCTATTTCTTCACCAGTAATTGATGATATCCTAATAACAAATAAATTTTATAAACACATTTAACTCCCTACAATTCATAAAAAATCATGAATTCATGAGAGTTGATATATATTATTTATTGTAACATGGTTAATCTTATGATAATGGACACACTGCTGAAGAATTCCATTCACATTTTTAACGAAGAAGACCAGTGCTTCCCAATAAGATCTTATAGGCCAATTGAACCCTTTACATTATATCTCTTCCAAAAGAACTTTTATTTCCCTCAATTCAACTAGTTATATTTGGTTATATGGATGTGAGATATGACTGGTCCCCGAAAGGTGATCAATCCTAAACTGCACTTCTTTTATGGATGGAAAACATGATAATTCCTAGGGAAAGACATCAACAAATTTTTGAACAAGTGTTGTAAAATTATTTATCTAAAATACAATACATTGATTACAACAATAATGTAGACAATTGATATGAGATTTTCCCATCTACTGGTACTAACATGCTATTTTCTCCCACAATTACCTTCTTCTCTTGTCTAAATAGATTTTTGATGTCTTCCTGAGTTGTGAAATGAATATTTTTTACATAATACTAGATATGGGCCTTAAACATAACCAACCAATCCATTATCATGATTATATCGTACGCATCCATCTCAAGAACTATGATTCCCCATATCAACTCAACCCATCTATAGTTATATGACATACTCTACAAAGAAATTATTGACACACTCTTTTCCCCAGAGGTGTGTGATGTTTCAAAACAGAAGGAATCATTTCCACATTTAAACCCCAACATTATAACAATACAAGAACAAATAAAATAATGAGACTCACACATATCAAAAAATTCTTTCATAATGGATATATTCCAAAACATTATACCTATGACTATAGTCAGTCCAAACTAATCATCCACCACAACCTACTCAGCTCCAAAAACTTGTTAACATTCCACACCTTTGTGTTTACTACCCTTATAAAACTACCCCTACTAAAGAGTTATGGTGTTACTAGAATAAACATGGCATACTCTTCTTTTCTAAAAAAGGTAATGTGGCTACCCTTATCCTATGGATGCATAGAATTACTCTGACCCCTATGAAGTGTGATGAACAACTGACTTTAGAGCATTGTGACAATACCACTAAATAAAACCAATCTAATTATAGTTATAGATTTGATTGAGGTTGTTCTATACATTATCACATCATGTGGCCTAGATATATGCATTGAAAGAATCTCATCTTACTCATAGGCTTCATAGAAAGATTCAAGGATCCTACCAACTGATTCTGATTCATACTCCAACATTGGAAATATGTGTCCCTCTTATGATTGTTCAATGTGTTAGAGTTCCCATTATTTACTATGTGTATCAACACACCTCATCTATCATTCACTCCCAATATATCTCTTTTTCCACTGTAGGTCTATTTAAAATCTCAATATAATCCATTTTATAGACCAATGTGATATTTTAATGAGTTTCCTGCTTTAACCCCACTTAAAAAATGTGTTCCCTTAAGGGTGTAGTCACTGCATCCTAAGGTGAAAACTAGACTATGTTCTTGAAAATACTTGCACATTCCATCACAGAAAGGTTATTTTTCTTCTATCTGAAGAAATCCATTATTTTATGAATTGATAATGTGTGATGATTGAATTGTTTGTTAAAAAATTCCTCATAATCCTCCCATGGAATAACTTCGTCCCCTTTAGAATGGTCCACCAACTACAACTTGTGACATGTAAGATCTTCCAACATATATTCTGTTAATTTGAATTTCAACTCCACCGGTATTCCTAAGAAATTAAATTTTCAATTTGTCCTATTGAGAAATGCCTTCAGCTTTTCTACTTCCAAATATCCCTGAAAAGTGGGTGGATTCTATTTCTGAAACTAAAACCAATGATCATTAACCTTCATTTAATCCTTTGGGTCCCCTTTATCTACTGATTTAAAACCTTAAACTATGCTCCAAACAAGCTTCTGGTTCACCCAAGGTTTAGGTGCTTCAACATTTTCAACATTCTTTTCTGGTTGGTCTCTACAATTCCTACTCAGTTCCATTTATATAATTATATGAACCACCCTAATTTTCACTCTATAACAATATAATGGTTAAAAAGTATTTATTATATCACATTTCAACTATGAAAACCATGATTTTCCATTTCAACATTTCCCATGTTCAATCATCATTGGAAAATATACCATGTTTTTATAAATCAGCTAATTTTCAAAATACCACAACCACTCTATTTCAAAATCCCACATTTGAACATGATTTCCCCATTTTTCAAAAATAAAATCATTTAGAAAAAAAGATAAATAATTACTCTAAATGAGGTATGAAATCCTAGTGGGATTCAATTTCTACAATCCCTTCCATGTTCTTCTCTCTGGATAATACTATGATAATGATATAACGCTCTTAGAAGTGTCTTTAAACACTTATGTAACCAACTCCATGATAACATGAAGTTCAGATTAAAAAGTTTTTCTATATCATTTTATTTTATACATTCCAAGATCCGATAATCCTACTCCATTCTACAATCCCAACTCAATGAATAAACAAAAAATCAATCTCAACTCCAAGAGCAATGACCAATGCCAAAAGGATCGAACAAACTGATATAACTTGTAACATCCTGCCCCTCCATATTAGATTTTGTTGAGGTGGATGTACCACTTGGACTTAAGTGACATCCCCAAGGCACTATAGGAGGAAAATAAATGTTGAGGGCTTCGTGGAAGGTGGGGGATGATTTTTCCATTTAATAGAAAACAAATTACCAAAGATACAATTTCCCAAATAACTATATGATGCATGTCAACAATGTTCTACAATAAACCATTTGATGAAAACAATAATAAAAAATCATAAAAATATAATATAAGTGTACTTAGTGGAAGATGAAAAAAAATACAACTCAAGACACCAAGACTAGACATTGTATCCCCAATCCAAGATCCATGTTCTATCTCCACAACCGTCCAAGGATCATGATGTACAATGACAGAAATGGTATTCTTTTATTTTACCTATGTATCAAAATAAAACATCTACAAAAGAACCAAATTTCCCATGTAGTGTGTGAATAATAATACATTGTATGATTTCCCCATATAAATTCCCTACTCATTCCACCATGATAGAACAAGTTATCACATCTATAAAAAGTAATTGAAATAAATCTATTATAATTTTGAACAATTTCCCACAATACAAACAATACCTCACTAAAAATTTCCACCAAAATCAACTCATGAACAAGGAATGCAAGGAAAAAGTCATTTATCCTCTCATATTGGCCTAGTATATTGGAAATCATGAAAACCAATACATACAAATTAGCATACACAAAATGAAACCAACCAATCATTCTATTAACATTGATAGAATAAATTTACCTCAAACCTCGTCTCCTTTTTAATATGGTGCTTCACGACCACATGACCATTCCTTGATGGTGGTACTTCACAACCAGTAACAATCCCATTATAACTCATGATTATCCATTAAAGCGAAAAAAATCATGCCAAATCACATAAGCAAAACAAAATTCCAATAAAAAAAATATATTTATTAAAAACCATTTTCACATCCTTTTCATAAAAATAAAACCAATAAACTAATTTTAAAATTCAACATTTTAAAATTCATCAGAAATTCATATTTCTTAACAATATATTATTTATCACAAAACCCATAAATCAACACCAAAGGGGTTTCACACAAACTTCACATATCTATATCACAATCAATTTCAAACAATCAATTTATTTAATTATAAATCCTTCATGTTCTAGAAAGTGGAGTCATGTGTGAAGCCACCTACCTTTAGGATATTTTGAAAAAACAACCAATGACACAAATGCTCATAAAATACTAGTAAAACCCCCTCAAACTCACCTTATATTCCCTTCCCTAATATCAATAAGGCCAAATATAACCATTATTGGAAACGAAAACCCAATATAATTCCTCAATGAAAGTAGATATAGGAAACCAGTAGATAGAGAAGGTTATATCTAAGGTAAACCAAGATACTCACATGAATAGAGACTTACCAAGGAATATATGACTTCAAACAACCATTAAAACCCTTAAAATGCTTTTGTAAAGAGTG
The DNA here is from genome assembly GCA_963277665.1 of Viscum album. Classification (NCBI taxonomy): domain Eukaryota; kingdom Viridiplantae; phylum Streptophyta; class Magnoliopsida; order Santalales; family Viscaceae; genus Viscum; species Viscum album. Next base: position 654,274,476 of record OY728119.1, read on the forward strand.
GGAGAGGTTCCTTAACCCATGAAAAGAAGGAATCTCTAGTTGGGTTTATTTTGGGGTAGAAATTGTTGGTTTAGGTATAAAAATGTGTGAGTTAATTTTTAAAACTACATAATTAACACCACACATGGTTAGCCTGCACTGTTACACAAATCGTGCTCTAATCATGCACCTACTACTATGCAAAGGGTGTATTTCATGGTTGGGTCGCATTGTTAGACAAACCGAGCACCAACCGGACAAAATCCCACTATCTCATGATTCATAGTTATACTGGGGAGGATGCATAATTCAAAAATTGTGCTCCTTAACTATGTGCCAACACCCTTTCTTATGACTCAACTTTCATGGTTTACTATAAGTGTTTCTATGTTTTCACTAACCGTTCTCAAACCATGTGCCCTTATAAAATCCCTAAATCCTTCCAAAAAATCATCCCAACTCTCCAAAAGTTTACCAAACCACTTTATATACATAAAAAGACCCAAATAAAGGTTACATACCTAAAACTAAGGGTTCTACAAGGTAGTACATGACAAAATGAAAACAACTAGTTCTTTCCCCTTGATTTTATTTTTTAACACAGAATGGATGTGAAACTATTTCTGGATAACCACCCATCAATATAGAATTCGAGTTCAATACTGAATAGTGGAGGATGTACATGAGTATGTCAATTTTAGAGGCCAGATGAATCTTGTGGTCCTATAAGTTGTGCCTCAAAATTTATATAGTGAAACCCAATGTGAAGCGGTTATTATCTATATCTAAATATTAGGTATTAGTATCTAGTTCTATCCCACTGAGATATTAGAGACACTTTTCTGTCCCTGGGATGTTTTTTAGTTTGAGATGGAAATCGAGATATCGATCTACACTGGACACATATAAGATGAGTTGATTCAATTATAATATAATCGTTGTAGCAACAAGTATTTTCATGGAGGTAAAGATCCTTATTTTTCAGGTTTAATTATTTGTTTTATCTTATTGGGGGGACCAATTTTCTTAGGAAGGTCTTGCGAGATTTAGGGGAATTTTTTGGAGCCTGGAGTTCCAAAAAATGGGGAGAAAACGCATTCGCATATTTAGCACATGGTTATTGATAACCATGTGACACAACTATGTGAGGAAGTCAGTCTATGGTAGGAGGACCCCTATTTTTTCTACAATCATGTGACCCAATTTTCATGCATGTGGGCGTGTTGAAAAGTTTTTGATTGAGTAATTTCACATGTATTTCTCATGTTTAGACAAACCATGTTCCTAGAAATTGTGAGTGGGTTTCTTGGGAAATGGATGACACACTATTGGTGAACAGTTTGGCCAACAATGCGTCCAAACCATGAGAGATAATATTTATGGGGAAATTTTAACATTTTACCCCTAAGTGAATTTAAACCTCACCCCACATCTTCATTTCTTCACCAGTGGGTACGCCCCCCATTTTATCTCTTATAGATATCTCCCAAGCCCAAGTTAGGCTTTTTAACAACTCCAATGTCCAAGATCAATTTTGATCACCATTGATATGATTATATCTAAAATGGTATGATATTTAATCCTATTGATTCTTATCTTAGTTTATCTTCCCATAACTTATGCTATTTTGGATTGAGTTCATGTGCCCTATATTAAGGTACCTGGTCTTTTATTCTGATTTCTCCCCTTAGAGATCAGATCAATGGTTAAAACTAGACTAATATAGAGCTACGGATCAATGGTAGGTTTTATAGAAACTTTACCAAAAAATTAGTCTTTTTTATAGTTTTTATTGATGTGATGCATGCCAGGAATTTCTACACATTTCTTCACCAGTGGCCTTCTACCTCTTGCATACCACCCATTTGTGTGTGTTAAATTAATTTACCACCTTATATAAATTTTTAGGGGAATAAAACACATCCTATGTGGTTTGTATTGACATGAAATTAGAATTTCCTTTTTTAAAACAAATTTCTTTATTTAAATAAATGGATGTGGATTGAAAGACAATACCACAAGTTGTATATTTATAAATGTGGATTATATGAATTATGAACCCTTATTTATGTTGTGTAAAATGATTATAATGGTTAGAGTTAATCCCTGATGTTTATTATAATTAGATCATGGATAATGGTTAGTGGATAATGATTAAGAGCTCGTTTGAGAATGAAATTCCATACTCCCTAAGGTCTGATGATGGTTAAGAAATCTGAAATAATTTATCTTTCATGGATGATAGGAATTATGTTCTACATTCCTCTGCATCAGGTGTTGGGCATGAAGACTCCCCCACTATCTTAATTGATGAGAATGATGTATTACATTCTAATTAGATTCGGAGCTAGTACCCTTACTGGACCCATTGTCTCATTAGACTACTTATGGATGCATGTGTTACACCCTAGGTCTATCTAGCACCTTAAATCCATATATATTCCTCTCAATGTTAATACATATATAGTGTATATACATGAATAATATATATATATATGTGTGTGTGTGTGTGTGATTACATATACATGCATGGTAAACTAATCAAACTCATTTTGGTATATGCCAAATTAGGTAGAGTCATTTAAGTGTCTTATTGATACATGATGTGACCAGTATTTACCTTTTCATTAGTGTTATTATTCATTATACATTCACAATGATATGTTATACATTCTGGTTAAAATATTCTAGATACTGTTGGTGGTGGACTACCTGGTTTATCTCACAGCCTACCCAGGTTACTTTTCCTACCCGAGTAGACTTCAAGACTGCAGGTCTGGATAATGTAAAAGTCCCTATCATGGATTCCTAATCTATTTACTTATATCATAAATCATGGTATAAGAAGACCAAATGTATTCTTTTGATGCTAGTTGTTATGCATTGAAATATTTTTTATTTTTTTATAGCATGCATTATAAGCATGTACCATGTATCAACTATTTCCCATTTTTTTATATCAGCATGCCATAACATATTTTATAAATGATTAATCATATGGATTTTGAGTATTACTAATGCTGGGATGTTTACCTTAGTGGTATGATTATTTATTTTAACAATTTTCATTGTGTTGTATTGTCATATTATTTATTATTACCACTATGTAACTCTGATTTGAGGGTATAGTCTCCCCATTGTCCCACCTTAGACCCTCACTACTAGTCGTAAGCTTATGGAATACTGGGTGGTGTGCATGATGGAATGTGACCCATCAGTTTAAGGCCTCATTTAAGTGGGTCCCAAATCAGGACATTAAATATTTGTTTCAGAGAATTATTTTTCCTTTGGTATTACATTTTGGGTATTAGAAGGTAATTAAATTTGGTAATGAGCCTATTCCTAGGATTTTCATACCCACATATGGGACAAACCCAAATTACGAAGGATAGGTAATTGTTGAAATTAGATTTATTGTATTAATGTTGATTCAATTTCAACTCTATGTGATGAAAATATTGTATGCTATTTTTATTGTTGAAGTTATCGATATAGATTATAATTTCATTGACCCTTTTAGAAAATGATTTACCATCTCATACAACATTATAGAAACCATTCATTTTAAAACACAATATATACCTTCTGTGTTAATTTTCTATTTTCATATAGTTTAGTACATTGATTTTTATATATTGAAATGTTTTAAAATTTCAAGAAAGGATTATATAATGAGATTAATTAGACATCCTATATCAATCCAAATGATTTTTTTCTTTCATATATTTGTGGTAAAACCTTAATTTGCAAATTATACCATTTTGTAGGTTCTGGACCTGCTAGTTCCATGGATTGAAACAATGTTATATTATTAGATTAATTGAAATAAAGTATTAATTTTTCAAGGAATTGCTTTTATGAATCTTGAATGGTGATTAATGTAATCAAAACATTTCATATGACCTTTTACATCCTGATAAAAATGTAAAGGTTAGGTTTCCTTTAAATGACATGTGAATTACAATTTATAATGAGTATGAATTTTATTTGTTGGTAATGGTGATACATCAAATTGTTCTGTGTTATAAATGTGTGTGTGTGTATATATATTAGAGTGTGATCTAAAATGGAATTTAAAACTTTTAAATGAAATTATTAAAAATAAGTGGGATTTCAATTATAATGTTAACGATTTTTTCCTCTATACCTGTCAATTGATACTATATGAACTGGAACCTATGTTATGTGATATGATACCTGCACCGTAACCCAGCCTTAGTAGTGGGTATTTGGGGGTGTATCTTACGAACATTATGGCTTGTGATAGTCTTATTCTACCACCAATTCTTGGATTCAATAGTGGGTAGAGATGTGTGATCATTATATTGTAAATATATATTCCTATCCAAGTTATTTGACTTCAATCATATTAGTAGCTGAAATATATTTAGAGGCATTCATTTGGAATTATAAAATAAGTCCACCATGACAACCTCGATTTGTACACTAATAGGATGATGAAGACCATGTACTGATGGAAGTGTGACCTGAGCTTCTAGTGATATATCTTGTAGTGCCACCTATGGAACCGCCTATTATTCCGGACATTGAAAATGATACCTAGTTTCAAGAGGGTTTTCTTCATATAAATCATTCAATTAAAGGTGTAGTTAGTCCTACACCTATTATGAAAGAGTTTATTGTTAAAATCTTGAAGAAGAATTATCCCACCTTTTTGGGGGGGAGGACTTAGGTCGATCAGTCAATTTTGGTGGTCATACATTCTATTTATGATAATTTGGAGATGTATCTAGATCATAGGGTCAATATCACTATCTATATTACATTTGGTTCTTCCAAGAGATGTTGGGATGTTAATCCTTTGGTAGACCAACATTCAGATATGATCTTGATGGATATCTTGTTGGTCTTCTACAATTACTTATTTCCACAGACATTGAGGGATAATTGAGATAGAGTGTTTCTGAACCTGTAGTAGTTAGCCATGTCTCTCATGGAGTATTCAACTCATTTAACATGTCTATAGTGATTTTCATTTAATCTTTCTAGAGATGATCTCACAATTTTGTGTCAATCCAAGGATTGGATAGTATACACCATCCAATTTGAGGATAGAATCTCCCAGTTGACCACTATTTTCTAGATATTCAATCAAGACCTCATTACTAAGTGGAATTTGGGGGAAGGTAATAGTGTGAGCCCAGGCAGTTCAGCACCAAGGCCTAGTAGTGGTTCTTCTAGTGTATGGAAGAGGTGTTTCGATGTTTATTTTATGGGTTATATCTCTCTATAAAATCATACTTACATCTACTTTACAAGTCACCAGTATGGGAAGATTGGGCACACTAAACCCCAGTGTGTGAGAGCTCCAATATAGTGTAGAGTCAGTGGTAGGATATGTCATTTATAGTACTTCTATATGACATTTGCACTAGTAAATAAAAAGAGAGGGTCTATATCAACTAAACAATCTAGATAGAGACTAATACTATCTCACTAGGTAGATAGCTAAAATAGCATCACCCTCTTAGGCTGAGTAGGTGGTCGGGGTAGAGGGAATCAGACTCAGTATTTATAACATTAGGGAGGGACAACTTAGGTCATTCAGGTGGTAACTTAGGGCCATAGTACGGGTTGACTACATTTATTCAAACATATTCTAGAGGAGAAGAGAATCATGCCTTCTCCTATTTGAGGTACTATTCTTATACCCTATACTCTAGTGTCTTCTTTATTTGACATAGTTAAATCACACTCATTTATGTATGAGAATATTCTAGAGATTCTATGCCTTGAGAGAGAGTATGTATGTTGTGTATTGAAGATTGATGCACTGTTCGGTATCATATCAAATAAAAAATTTCGATAAAAGGACTGTCCTCATCGGATAAGTGGATATCGTTTAATGTGTAATATTTTCATCCTCAACATGACAGGGTTTCATATGATCCCTATTATGGATTGGTTCTTTCTCTATCAAGGCCACATTTACTTTAATAAATACTTAGAAAAAGGTAATTCCCGAGAGTGGCCTTTTCGAACCCTCCCCACTCGAGAACCCCCCTCCCCACAAAGAGATCATCTGGAGATGCCCCATCCGGGATGGAGCCGTTGCCAGCCGAGATGACAATGCATCCCACTGGGTAACACCTCAATTGGAGATGGTTCGACACAGAAATCCATCAACCAGGTGAAGTTCTCCCATTCTACCCACTCAATGGAACACCAGGTGACCCGGTAAGATGAGTGGTACATGGGAGGCGAAAAATCCCCCAAGAGCGGGCTCCTGGGAATCAAACCCCAAACCTCACCGAACAATGTAGCTATGGCCCTCGACCTTGCACCACTACGCCACCACCGAAGTGGCTACATTGACTTTTATTTCAGCAGATATACTTTTACATAAACAGAGGGTTGTATAAATGTATACAGGGTGAATTAGAGTTATATACATATCAAGATGGATATGAGAATCAAGGTCTGGGTATAGGAAAATTCTAGATTACTAGTATTTTCTTGGATGATCAGTGTTTATAACCTACTATTTCCCTTATATGGTGGATCATTTCAGGTAATTATTCCCTAGTGACTTTTCTAATCAAACTTTAGTTAGAGATGTATAATTAACCATTTCTATAGTTCTAGGAGAAGCACTAGTGTCTATTATTCCTTAGATGATGACACTTACTAGGCTTCTGAAACTCAATAAGAAGTTGCATTATCTTGAAGCTAATGTTTTTATCCAACTTAGTACCTTTCCATGGGGGTCATGAGTCCTTTTTTTGAGAATACTGACATTACCCTTAGAATTTTCATGGATTATCGATGGTTAAACTAAATTACAATTAAGAACCAGTTTCCACTTCCTTGAATAGACGAACTCTTTGATCATATCGTAGGGGTGAGGGTGTTATAAAAGATCAATTTGAGGTCAGTATATCATCAAATAAGTGTCATTTATTCAGAAAAAACATTCAAATGTTTTATAAATATGTATGGTCTTTACAAATACCTATTAATGTTGTTTGGTATCACAAATTTTCTAACTGTTTTCATGGATTTTATGAATTGGGGTTTCCACCCATATATGGAATAATTCATTCTGGTATTTAATAATAGCATCATAGTGTATTACCTCACTTGAAACTATCATGCCAATCATATTGAGATCTTTCTGAATACACAGAGAGATCACCATGTTTTTCCATATTAAAAAAAATCCACTTTTTGGGAGAAAAATTCAACTTCCTGGTTCATATCTTCTTAGAGTTAGAAGTATCAGTAGCCTTAAAGAAAGTGTTATCTTTATTTTACATGAAGTAGATAGGTATATTAATTAATATAAATAGTTTCATAGGGATAGATAGGTATTACAAATGATTTATATAGGATTTCTCAAGCCTATAAATGCCTCTTATGGTCTTGACAAAGAAGGGTGTGAAATTCATAAGGCCGGATGATTGTGAAAGTGACTTTAATTAATTGAAAGGCTGGTTTACTTTAGAACCGATCTAGATTATTTTAGATCCAGATAGAAATTATATAGTTAATTGTGACTAATCATGTATCAGACTGGGTGAAATTTTAATTTGGAAGAGTGAGTGATAGAGTATAGGTCTCGTCAGTTATGGCCTCACGAGGTGAATTACCCAACACACGACCATGAGATATTTTCCATGGTTCATGATTTATGACGTTGGAGGAGTTATTTATTAATGTAACATTTTTTTGTATTTACTAATCACTAAATATATGATAACATATTTACACATCATGATATGAATACCGTGTAGCGTAGGTTGGTTGAATACCTAATGTACATTGATTTCAATGCTTCCAATATGCCAATAAAGGTTAATTTAGTATCCAATTATTTGTTATATAAGACATAGACACGAGTGGTTTATGAGTCCGAGAGGAGTGGAAGCTTATAGCCTTATATCATCAGGTTCATGTTTAAGTACTTGGGGACATGGTTGAATAGTCCTCTCAGCTTTAGATACGACCTCTAACCTTCTATAATGGGTGAAAATTTTGAAACTCTAATATCTTGAGGACCTAGTGACAGGGATGTGTTTCTCACATGAGGATTCGTATTTTTTTTTGATAGTGGTAGGCGATGAGACCATATGCTTATGTGGGAATGTACGGGTTTCAGTAGACGTCCAAATGGAACTGATGTGGTAATTTGATGCCCCATCAAGGGAATAACATCTAAATGTAACCAATATATATCGATAATTATGTTTCAAATATTTCTGGTATTCTATGACATGGGAGATAGGTGGATTTATCTCTTGGTGTACCACATGTCTATAGGTGAATGCGGAACATTAGCGGCTGATAAGACAACTACATTTTTTACCCATTCTTGAGTGGAAATGGGATGTTGTCTCCAAGGACATCATGATAGATTTTCCCATATCACCTTGTGGAAATGAAATAGTTTAGGTTTTACAGGATCGGTTTATAAAGGTCTCACAAATTTTACATATTTGAGATACCTTCTCGGTAGATGAGTTGGGGAGGCTATACGTTAAGAATTTATTATGTCTTCAAAAGTGTCCATGATCTATCATATCTGATAGGGATTCTCACATCACATCATAGTTCTAGAAAGGGTTACAAAAGGCCTTGGGTAGAATGGTGCTTTTGATAAAGGACTATAACCCTATGAGTTCTTTTATAATTATAGATGTCAAAATACTATACATATGGATCTTTATGAGGTCTTATATGGTATGCCATGTTGATCATCTATGTGATGGTCAGAACCAGGGAAGGAAATTTTTCTTGCACCATAACTTATTCAGGAGACTTCATAGTGAATCAAGAAGTGCCTATTGGAATCTCATTCTAGGATTTTGACATTTGAAAATAAACACTTAACACCTCTTGTGTTTGAGGTTAGGAGAATAGTTTTAATGATTTTTTTCCTAGGTTTTACTATCAACAATTTTCAAGGCAACATATTATTTTACTTCATTTATATGGATAATTTGGTGTTTCGGGGTTAATAGGACTAGTGGCTTATAGGATAGAACATACATTGATATATTGTTCTATACATGACATCTTTCAAGTGTCTCTACTCCAACAATATTTTCCAAACCCATCGCATCTTTAACAACATTATGTGGTGAGTAAGATGTGGATGCTTCCTTCAAAGAGTGACAATTGTGTATCGTGGATCGATGCATGAAAAATATCTAAGGAAATTTAGTTCCTTAAGTATGAGTGGTATGGAAGCATGACCAATTATAGAAAATGATATGGGAGCAGGAGTCTGGTGTATGAGCCTTATGGTAGGAGCATTTCTCAAAATATCCAACATTACACTCATATAGAAAAATTGGGATTAGTTTTTTTTAAGGAGGGGAGGTTTTAATGAATTTTCTTTTGATGAAGGTATGGATCATTTATTTTTTATTTGAATTATTTTTTTCAGCCTATTCAGGTTTCTCTACATTCTCAAGAATGTCTCAGGACTATCTAGGGCTTTTTTGGAGCTGATGTTCTAAAAACTAAAGAGGTATACTCGGCCATAGGGTTGTCACATGGTTAGTGAAAACTATGCTACTCAACCTTGTGGAGCACTCTGTGCTCATAAAGAGGCTTCATGGTTTTATTGCAACTGTTTGAGCCTTTTGAAATGCCCAAGATTGTGTTCTATAGGTTTTTATATATGATTTTTTACAACTTCATCATGGTCAGACAAACCGTGGGACTACCCACATGAGAGGGATTCTAAGGTAGTGGTTGGAACATGGTTAGAGAATAGTTCACCAAACCATGTGGCCAAACCTTTGCATCCATTTTTTGATGGGTGATTTTACCATTTTCCCTTAAATGATTTTAATCCTCACCCTTATTATATATTTCTTCTCTAGTGGGTATTCACCTCATTTCTCCTCTCATGGAGGGTCCCTATGCTTATGTGCATTTTTTGAAAACTCTTACATCTGACCTCCATTTTCATCACCAGAAGAAGAATTTGATCCCCAACAGTAATATCTGCAACCCTCTTACTCTCTATCGTAGTATATCTTCACATCTATTTTCCCATTTTAGTGCCAGTTAATATTCTCAATTTTTAGTTCATTGGTCCATTATTCTAATTTCTCCCATTTTATCTTGAATCTATGGTCAATACTGGACACATGAAGGGCTAAAAACCTAAGGTATGTGGTATATAAATTTTCCCTAAAGTCTTATGTGTTTTTATAGTATTTCTTGATGTACCCCAAGGAGGATATTTCTACCTGTTTCTTTAAAATGTGTTCACCCTACTCAATTAAATGGACCATTTATTGGCACTCCCTTAGACCATATTAATTTTCTGGATGTTGTATACCTCATGGATACTACATATTTGGATGAGTTAAATTAATTACCCACATAATATAAATTCTTAGTGGTCTGAACAACTTCCAAAGTGGTTCATCTTGACATGGGATTAGAATCTTAATTTCATTATTAATCAAAAGGATTATTTTAATTAAATAGAAGCGGGTAGAGAGGGCACAAAAAAAGTTTTATATTTATAAACATGGATTACATGAAAATTTCACCTATATGTAGGTTGTGTTAAATGGTTATGATTCATAAAGTTAATCCATTGGGTTTAATATTTTTTATACGATTGTTAATGGTCTATGGATTGTGGTTAAGGGTTATGTTGAGAATTTCATTCCATGCTCCCTTATGTTGGGTGATGGGAAAGAAGTCTCACACTATTTATCTTACACAGATAAAGGGAATGTCATTGCACATTACTCTACATCAGTTAATGTGAATGATGACTCAACCCACTATCATGAGTGATGACCATCATGACTGACATTCAAATGAGATTCAGAGCTAGTACCCTTGCTAGAGCTACTGGATCATTAGAATACTTATGTGATCATTAGTTATGCCTAGGTCTATCTATCACCAAGTATACATGTATATTTCTCTAAATTTAAATATATAGGATGTTTATATACAAGAATAAATATTATATATGTGTTTTTTTTATTACATATATATATTTATATTTATATTTGTGTGTGTGTGTGTGTGTTTGGTAAAATAATCAAACTCATTCCAGCCTATGTTGATGTTTGAAGAGTCAGCTAGGTACCCTATAAAAACATGATATGATCGGTATTTTCCTTTTAAAAATTTTTATTATTCATTATACATTCACACTACTAGTTATACACAATGGAAGGATTATTATAAACACATTTGGTGGTGTCCTACTAATTTTCTCTCACACCCTACTCGGTTCACCTTTAGTACTCGAGTATAATTTGCCAAAAAAGGTGTTTAATCGGGAATATTAACTATCAGGGATGATTAATATATATAATTATATCATGTGTCATGGGAGAAGAGGATCGATCAAATCCTCATTATGCTAGTTGAGATATCTTTTGGAATTTTTTATTTTTTATATATCATGTAGTAAATTCATGTTCACTGTATCCCTTGTTTCCCATTTTTTTATATAATAATTCCATGAAATCATTTTGGGTATGACTCGAAAATTGGATTTTGAGTATTCATGTTTCTTGGATAATTCCTTGACTATTATGATTATTTATGGTATTTGTTTCCCCTGTGATGTCCCTTGTATCATATTCCATATTTTGTTTACAAATTTTTAATTACCATTGTGTTACTCTGATATGAGGGTTTAGTCTCTCCATTGTACTGGCATTTCCCATTTCTACTAGTCCACATCCTTTGGTATACGGGGAGGCATTCGTAAGGACATATAACCCACCAGCTCAAGGAACCAATTAACTGGATCCCGATCCGAGATGATATAATAATCAGGTTTGAAGTGTATAGTAGATATCATTTATAGTTCTCTAATTCTTCTTGACAGTCTCCATCAAATTGTTATGTCACTACCTTATTCAATAACTCTATAAAGGGAAGACACCTACATACCAAATTGATGTTGAAAACTGGATATGGGTGATGCATATTTGTTTTACTCCCACTCTTTGATGATTCATGGAAGTTTCATTTCAATGGTCATGGTATCCTTATCATGGTATAATTTGATGTCATAGAGTATTACAATAATGCCATTGAAATTTCCCAATGTCTCCCAGAAAATACACATGGGTTTCATCATTAATATGTATTGTAAAAAAAATTCATCAATGATCGAAGTTCTTTATGATGATAAAATAATTTCTATGACTTTACCACCATATCATTGACATGTAATTCTATGATATTCCCAGAGAAGATATTAAATATGACATTACAAGTGTGTTGATAGGTGGTTCTAGTATTTGATAATTTGAGGGGTATAACCAGAACATAATATCACATTGGGTGATTTTAAAGTGATGGATTATTCATCCTTGAGGCCCATACCAATATGAATATACCATAATTACACATCTATAAAATAAAGGGTTTGGAATCGTGTAGTTTTATCAATATGAGTTATATGATAGGGATTATGAAATCATCCTTTGTACAATGCTGTTTGAGATCCTAGAAAATTTGTTCATACTTTAATATTCATATTCTTTTTCTTAATATGGATGATGTTGGTTAGGCATTTCAAATTTCAAATAAACCAAATGAAGAAATTTTGTATTAATATTATATTATTTATCTTTGACCAAAGCAAAATGGGTTTCATTCATTCTATAGGATACATATTTGATACCACAATGATCATTTTGTAGGCCCAAATGATTGGTGCTAACATCGATGTTTATTTTAGAAATATTTGTATAATTCTAGGAGAACACATAATGGTGTTCTTTTATGAAGTAAATATAGATTCCTTGATTTATAGGAGGAATAGAAACACTAATAAATTTTTGTCACAAGCCATATTTTATACCTAGATTCACATTTCTATGTCTATCAATACAATTAGAGACACCATCCTTGAATACTTGAGGGGAATCTAAGAGGTAATACTCAAATTCATACACTACATCATTTTTTTGTGTAAATTATTGATAAATGAATCATCTCAATTTTAAGGGAAAATATGGTATCATGTTCATCCTCTATGACTAATGAAGTGGAATATCCAAGTTCTAAGAGTGAAAATTTAAGATCATCATTGATCAGGGAAAATTGAATTTGGTAACCCACTTCTTCATTATTATTAAGGGAATAAAATTAACCAACTTCCTAATATTTAGGTGATTACAGGGGGTATATTTATCCATTTTCAATAGTTTTTATGAATATTATTTTCCAAATGATGATGTATAAATCACCATAGGGTTTCGACTTTCTCTGGCGGCAATTTTTCCTCCATGATTCTCCACTTGACTTTCTTTGGCAACGATTCTTCCTCCGTGTTTCTCTCTCTCGGTTTTTCTATCTCTCTCGGTTGAATCTTGCCGCTCTGTTATGGCGCTCTGTTTTTCTTACGTTCGCCTCTTTGCACTCTGATCTTGCATTCCTTAGCTCCTCTCCAGGTTGGATTTGGAGCGTGGGATACGCTGAGGTTTTTGGGCTAGCGGTTTGGCGGACGACAGATCTCTAAGTGTTACCGGAGTTGGACCTTCTTCCAAGGGTTTCAATCCCATGTTCTATTCTGGTTTTGTCTTGCTTTATTTTTTCTTGTGCCGGTTCTCTCTGGTTCGGGATCTCCTTCTTTGTTTCCTCTATTTCGGGTTTCTCCTTAGGGATTCAATCCCATATCCTTATTCAAGTTTTTGTCTCACTTTCTTCATCCTTTATTTCTGGTTTTTTGTACTCATGTTTCATGTCGATGTTGTTTTCTTGGTGTTTTGTGCTTGTCATTTCACTGGGTGTTTTTTATGGTGTGTTCCAAGTCATTGACGAAGATCCTATGTGCCACGACGATGGCGATGACGGCTTCTCTGGGCTAATCAGATGGTGTTCTTATCTGTTCGGTGGGTCGGCACCAAGGATTCTGGTGGTGGTTCTCGTTCTAAAAGATGTGGTTTTGGCGACAACAAGGTTGATGTTTTGGGGGTTTTTTATGTTTGGGAAACTTCTGTAATGGTTGTGAAGTTCTTGTATGGTTGGCTTTATGGTGTTCTGTTCGGAGTTTCTTCGACGACAACGTTGGATTTCGGAGGAAAGCACTACAGGAGGGGACGGCTCAATGGTATTCTTGGATCATCGGTGTACTGGTGTGATGTTTGGAATTCGACAACGACAGTGGTGGATGGGATAGTGTCGATGATTGTGGCAGTTTGTAATGATGATTGGCAGGCGACGCGTCACCGACTGACGTGAGTGAATCCCGGATCATGATTTTATCGGTTTCTGATTTCAAATTGTTTCTTTCAAAATTTTGAATTTTGAATAAGTATATGTATCCTGCCTGATGTATCCCGCCTATATTGGTTACCGCTCATCCATAAAGCAGTTTTTTAGGAAATCAAATAAAATTGAATTTTTAATCACCATAGGATTGGAATATAAAGGAGGGCATGTTTTACAGGGTCCTTATCACATGCAGTGTCATATTTTATATACCCAAAATAATTACCTTCTTGTAGGATTTACTTCACTATCATAGCCATCACAACATAAACAGAGGCCACTAATGTATTTTAACTAAGTTGACTTAATGGAGTTGGGTTTCTGGAAAATATTAAATTGAGGATGATGATGTAATCATCCCTAACAATGTTCCAAGGGTATGTTGGGGGTGTTCCCAAAATATTTAGAGTAGTGACCTGTATATCACCTTCCATCATCAGATTTTTCCTTAAATCATAAAGAAAACAACTTAATCATGTTTGGATTCAGAAGATTCAAATGGATAATCTCAACCATTTTGTAATCCAAAACATCAATTGATGGGTTACTTTTGGTATTGATGGTATGATGAAGGTATTGTTACATGGATTTGAGGTCGAGGTCATCCTAACAGAACATTGAACTTAATATCCTTATATATTACAATGAAAATAGAGTCAAATAACAAATATCTAATTTGGGATTTGTTTTTTATCCATTTGAATTAATTTTTCTCACATTTTTTATAACTCGAAATGGTCAAATTTTATGGAGATAAATCCTTCTCTCTATTACCCATGTATCTGAGGTTCTATAGTGAGATTAGATTTATAATAGAGATTTTATTGATAAAATATCAATTAATTTTGAAATTTTCAATATGACAAGAGATTTTCCATGTTCTGATATGTACCTATACAATGGCCTTTTAATCCTTCTCTGTAAATGAGATAGCTACAAGGAATTATGTTGGGGTAGACTCTACATGATACACCTCAGCCATGATACTTCGATGCACATTATTGGGGTCTCTAAGGATCCTCCAAAAGTGAAAATCATAGATCCTATAAGACTTGAATATTTTCTAATATTTAAATTTTTGGATCTGATTCTTTGACAGAAATTAGAGTCATTTTTGTATCTGGAAGGTTGAGTCGAGATGGTTTTCCAACTTATCTAGGTTGGTTAGATAGTTGTAATACTTAGGACAAGTCTTCCAAGATAATTTGATTTGGTCAAATCTAGGTGGGATAACGAGTGACTCTATAATTATATTGGGATTTATGAAGTAATTTAAATCCAGTTTCAGTTAGATATATGGATTTTGTTGGGACCCGGCTAGAGTGGAAGCTTAGAAGTAGATGTGTCTTTCCTTATTTACCTCAACTTTTGAGGCCTCTATCTCCCACCCCATGTTATGTGCATGATGCTTCGTTTTATTTCTATAAACTTCATCAAATAATGGTTATTATATGTCAATAAAATTAAATTTTCTGAAATTTTAATCTTCATACATTTACGGTTCTATTTAATGGGATAGTTCTCATGATAAAAATGATGGTGGAAAAAATCCATGAAGGTATGGTTGAGTTTAAGAGTTTATCACACTTACTTATCCAATGTACTATTCTTCCACTTATGAATATGAATATATCATGATAATGGGGTCAAAGGTTTCTCGTTGAATGGTGTAATGGGAACTAAGGAAACAATGTGTTGACTGATTTGTTCCTAGATGATGGTCTGTGACTAGTGGACAATTTTATAGATAATCTAGTACTCAATTTGTTTTATCATCTAGTTGGGACTTCCTATTATTCACTTTTTCCTTACGGTTAAATTGTGGATACATAATCCACATTTTCTAGATGTTTTCCCAAAATTGACTTTCGAGGGTATAATATGTTTTGTAGAAAATCCATAAATAAGAAGAAATGCTTGATGGGGTTCCCCAAGATTTTGTGAAATGGTAAATAGTTAGTATAATCACTATGTTTTTCATAATAAATTTTACTAGAGATGGGAAACATGAGGAGAATATTTTCCATGAACATGATAAATTATAATTTTAGATAATATTTCAAGAATGTGTAGTTTTTGTTTATTTGTTCCTCATATCATGGGAAAACCTTTTCATTATATCCCTATTGATAAAGGTGATTTTACTTCTTTTTTTTTCTATATAGGAGAAACTGGGAGATATGGAGGATTTCATAGTGATAAAAAATCATCACTGATAAATTTAGTAAAATGGTACAAGTTTCTTCTTTTCATTACCCTTTTCATTGAACAACATGAACAGATCAAGATTTCCCTGCACTTAGTAAATAGAATCTTCAAAATTATGTTTCGTATTTATAAACCCCACGAATTTACCTAGTTTATTTAAAAGGATCACTGAAGTTTTAATCATTTCAGAGATATTCACTAAATAATCATCCAATAGTTTATTATTTATGATTTATATATTTAGGGAGTACATCAAAAAAATTACATATGGAGATGAATTTAGAGAAAATAATTTTCACAATTCTTTTAATTTATGAAATGAATTCCTATAATCTCCTTTTATTTGACGCTTAATTGGTTGAATAATTTAAAATTAATGGCTTCCAATCCCATTATGGGTCTAACTAGTAAACTATTGATCAAGAATCAAGATGGTCTCACCGGAGTCTATTAAAAAATCTATGCTTTACTACCTCTTGTTAAAAATGTTTACCTTAATGAGGACACCTTGGGATATAAAATATGATAGGTTATAAACTATATCTCTTATGCTATCGATGATTAAAAATATATTATTCCCATATTTTATTAGAGGAGAGGTGACATCCACTGAGTCAAGGTATAATTTCTTTTTGGGTTTTACTATTGTGTTTTGTCCTTATATGGATTCCATTCAATTTTCTGGAGGCTTAATTGAGTTGAGGAGTTATAGGGGAATACTGATTGAGTCAATTCTTATATTAATGTTTCTATAGAATTCTGGTGTGACTGCTCTATAAACATTTATTCTTATCTCTCGATTTGAGCAAGGTCTTGATTCCTTTCTCTATATGAGTTAATTATTTTTCATAATGGAGGAAAATCCTAATCTTCCTCAATCATTGGGTTTATGTACACTAGAAATCTAGACCAAGATACAAACTTATGTACAAATTGTACTCTTATGGTATGAGTGACTATCTCATAATAGGTGGTAGGAGAAATATTTTCTCCCACTTGAATATTATAATCAACAAGAATATGGGCTCTATAATAATTAAGCATTGTGTTATTTTGAATAAAATATCATATCTTTCTTCCATGCTGACTTTTCTTTGGTGTAGAGAAATTTTACCTCCCCATTTGGTGAGTGGGATATAACCACACATTTCCCTATATATATTTTTGAATATTTTAAAGTGGTGGAAATATATTATTTGGAGCTACTATGTTCTGAGCCTACCTCTGATTTTGGGTAAACACAACTTCCCCATGTGTTTTGTTGTGTATCGTATCTTCGGTGACCATTCTTAAAATAGGTGATTTGGTGCATGTGTCCCATTATAAATCCTCCATTGGATTGACAGTGGAGAAATTTCCAATGAAAATTTATAATAATGAATCATTTCTTCCTCATAGTAATAACTGGGTAGATCCGTACACCTTATACACTAATCAAGGGGTAAAAAGATGTCCTCTGTTTAGTCTACATTATTATTGGGTCATTTCGGATTATGAACGATTTAGTTTTTGATTTTCATCATCATATATTTCCCTTGAATTAATCTATAGATGGTGATCTGAAGGAAATATAGAACCATTATCCCCAAGATCTCCTCGAATGATTAGGTTGTTTCTCATAATGGTCATAATGGTGGGGATTCCACTTTCCATAGATCACTACCTAGTTTAGAAAATGGTGAATTGATAGAATTAGGGGGAGGATGATGAGGTAAAAATTCCCCAATCCATAATATATTGGTACGACCTAGTATTACCACCATCACATCCTATATTTGTCTAGGAATGATGATCTCAGGGGTTATGGTTATAGAAAACATACCTGGAAACCCTACGATCTAGATTTTATTTATGACAACATTAATTTTTTTCCAATTTTGTTTTCATGATTTTATGTTCATTAACTAGATAATTTATTGGGTGAAATTCATATTTTTTATGTGAAATATCTTCCTCAAAATGCTTTCCTTCATTTGACGGATTTTCCATTTGCAATTCAGATGATTGTAAGAAATTTTAGTGTCTTAGTGTAACAAACAAGTATATTATCAATGTAAATTCCTTTCATATTATTATGCGATATGGTAATAATAAGATACAATCACTAAAATAACACAAAAAAACTTTTTAAATTGATAATGAATGAAATAATTGTTATTTCTAAAAATTAAGTAACCTATCCAAGTGGAATAGTAACATGACCCTTGGAATAATATTATTCCCATTATGAATAGTAAATTAGCCAATAGAATAGTAACCTCAAATTTTGAAATATAAATAAAATTTATGCTTCTTATAAATGATAATATGATAAAATTATATTAAGGTATAATTAAACAAATTTTTTAAAAATTATTAATTATGTATTGATATTTTTGTAAGTCGTAAATATTTAATTAAATTTTTATAATTAATACAAAGATATAAAGTAAAATGTATTATCATAAAATATATTTGTAAAAAAATATTTTACTTTGATTATAATATAATTTTTTATTCCTTACATACTTATTTAATGTGTTACAAAACATGTTACAATTCTAAAAATTTTATTTTCCAAGTTATTAATGATTTTAATTAGAAACTAAATTTCTCACATTTAAAAAATTATTCTCATAAAATAGAGTTAATTTTTAATTCTACATTTCAATGAATATTTAGGGTATATTTTTTATATTTTTTCAAAATACATCAATTATTGTGAATAGTAAAATATGATAATTTACGATAAAAGCTATATACATGATTTATTGAGTCATAGATGACATAAAGATGATTGAAGACCAAAATATCAAAATATAACTCATTATTTTAATATATTTAATAATATGGCTTGTACTATCCATTGTCTTGATCCAAAATAATAGAATAATGAATAAAATTAAAATAAAATTCCCCTCTCCTCCCCTATAAACACCACCCCTCACCACATCTTTACCTCACACCTTTTTGGAGTTGATATTTGTACAAGTTCTTCACAATACTCTTTACAAGACTATACTCTACGTCCAATATCTCATTGTCTCATAAAAATACGAAACCATTTTCCCTAATGGGGTTCCCAATGAGGAAAAATTCAAAATGTAAAACCCTTTTTCTTTTCCTTTTAATTTCTTCTCAACTTAATTTCATTTGTTATCCTATCCCCACCTCCCCCCTACTAAGAGGAATAATAAATTCGTTTATTTTATACACTATTATTTTAAAATGTTAATGGAATAATTAATATTCTAATCTCCTCTATTATCCTTTTATTCTAAAAATGTAAATATCATCCATGGTGTGTCCATTTACAGCCACCGTGGAGGATGCATTTTTATTTTTCACCGCCACCATAAAGTCTTGTTATAAAAACATAATTGTGTTTAAATAGTTTTTATTATACATAGTATATGTTACATAATGTTCTGGAACTATTATATAAATATGATGTTAAATAAAATGATAAAATCTCATAATAGCCATAAAATCCACCAAATTAATTAAATAATTTTCATTAACAATTTATCTAATGATTTAACATCATAACATATTAAAAATGAAATATAATACCAAATACACATATTTATTTTTATTAATAACATATAATTTCAATTCTTCAGAAATATTCCTATTTTACATGAACATCCATACTCATATACAAGTGATCTAATCGTGAATACCATGAAAATAAACACCCTCAAAATGATGAAATTGAACAAAATATCTCAAAAAAATACCTTAAAAGAACATAATTAAACAATAATGAATCAAAATCATGTATAAAAGGTTCTATATTTTTAAATTAATGAATTTAATTTTATTATTCAGGATATTAAGGTGATGAAATCATTCAGACATAAGGTAAGGGGATTCTCAATCCGAACTCTATTCCTTAGGGTTTTCCCTCTTCCAATCCATTTCATGTATAAATATTCCTTTAATAATCCTTCAATATAATTTCTTATTCCTTGAATTTTTTTCATTTATATATTTATTTCCATCCTAGTTTTATGTAAAATTCAATGATTTTTCCAAAACAAATCTTCTTTCCAAAAAATACATCTTTTACTTCTATTAAGATTGTTTTTTACTCACACAAGATTGATGATTATTATACCAATTGTATAATTCCCTCATTGTTTTGTGAATACCAACAATTTTACCTAAATGTATTCTTTATGAAATGAAACCAATTCCTTTCTGTGGGTTATTTTATGTCAAATATTGAAATACATTCTTTGTGGAATTCCAGATAATGTAAATTTTAGGATATAATGGGGGAACCTGAAATTATATAGCACATGTAAATTTTATGAATGATGGGTCATCATAGATTTATATAGTACTCCAATGAATTGGGTTATTCGATGAATCTCATGAGTTAAAATGAACTGTACATGAACCTGATTCAAGATTTATTCACAACTGTTTGTTTTATCTGAAAACTAAGAAATGATGGTTTAGTTTTAGGCATTCCCACATCCATTCCTTTATCTAATGTTTCTTCTCATGATTTTGATTATGCTCCTTTGCATATATTAGAATGCTGATGATTATGATCAACCATGTTTCATGTATCATATCCATCCTATTACTAGGATTTTGGCACCCCCATCTTTTGATGTATATCCTCAAGTGAATACAGGTACCAAGGAGAACACAGGGTAAAATAAGAAGATATAGAAGAATGAATTAAATAAATTAGTATGTTTTATTATATAAAATTTATGTATGATCCTAGTTTTCCGAAGACACTAACCCTTTGTATTATGGTTGTGTAATGTTATTATGTTTTTTATCTTTAAAATTATTTAATAACTATATAATAAAAAATAGGGTCATTATAGTTGGTAACAAATAAGGTTTTCGTAAATTTGGGAATTTGGATTGGAGAACCATATTGAAAACCCTTAGTATGAATCTAAGTATATGTAAGCATCCAAGAATCTTTGTTCTAGAAAATTATAAACATAGGGATCCCACAAGATATTATTTTAGACTTAATTTCACAAAATAATAAGTTATTTATTCCTGACCCATAGACATATGTTTTTTTCTAACCATTTCTATTTTAGAAAATGGTGGAATCCAAGAGATTCTAGGCCATCAACCCAAGTGAGGGATAATTTTTTTATTTCCCGAACATCATCCCCAGTTCCATGGAATGTGGAGTTCAAAATTTCATGGTGATTATTACTCAATTGTCTCCGGCTATGAACAAAAACCTAAATAACGTGGAACACCCTCCTTCACCTTATAGGGTGAAACTGGCCATCGAGTTATTTATGCGGCAACAACCACCGACATTTAGCGGATCTTTTGGTCCACTCATCATTGAAGAGTTGCTATACTAAATGGAGAATATCTTTTTTTTCTTCACTATTCTTAGATAGAGAAGGTTAATCTATCTATTTATTTTTTAGATGTAGAGTCTGGCCAATGGTGTGCATTGATTAAGAACACCAATCTAAATGATGAAATTAAATATATGGAATGTGAGGAATTTACGATAATTTTTCTAAACAATTATTTCCCTTGAAATAATTGAAAAATGATGGAGATAGAATTAATAGAGATAAAAAAAATTAAGGAGTGTTTTTCATGACTACGATGAAATTTCACACATCCTGGATGGTTCACATCCGTTTTGTTATCAACAGTGATAGATAAATTGATAGATTCTTTAGTGGTTTAAAAACACACCATATAATGGCTCTAGAAATTTGAGACATTGGGAGTTATGAAGAATTTTTTTGATATTCTCTCAAAGTAAATAGAATGTTTGATGAATGGTCCATTGGATATATTGGTAAGAAACAAAATATGGAGTTTCAATATGGGTGGTCTAATGAGAAAGGTTGAAATAAATCTCATCCACCCACATTTAAAAAATGTGGAAAGTAGAATCATGGTAACTGCCTAAAATTGATTGGTAACTATATATGTGTGGGATAGAAGGCCATAAAGCTCATGAATATCAAAGATACATTAGTAAGTTGGAAAATTTGGTGGAGGAAAGGATATAACCACCCATGGTTCAATAATTCAATTATAGGGAGAAAGGGAAATATGAATGCTAGAGCATTATTCCCTATGTCCTTAATGGTATCATTATCATTATCCACCAAAGCCAAAGAATAAAGTAAAGGATTATTCCATCACTACAGATGAGGTGGATAATTATAATGATGTGGTGACCGGTTTTTCAGTAATTCATTCACAAATATTGAATTCACTATTTTACATTGGTTCTATGCATTCATTCATATCTTGAAAATTTAGTAGAATTATTCAAACACCACCTCAAAATATGGAGGTTTAGTTTTCATGAGAATATAAAATAGGGATATTATCATATCAGAAGTATATAACTCCTCCCTTGTTAATCATTGTGGACTGAACCTCCCATTAAATCTGGTCCCACATCCTTTGATGGAGTTTAATCCAATTTTGGGCATGGGTTGGCTATCTTTATACAAATCCAAAATCAACTGTTAGGAAAGGGATATCACTCTTCACATCCTAAAGTATCGAACAATTATTTACATTTTTAAGGAGGATGATGAATCTACTTTGGATCCATCATCTCAAGTGTCTACATTATTTCAATATGAGCAAGCATGTCTTGCTCAAAAGATTGAGACAAATGAGAGAATCATGATTGAAGACATTCCCATTATGAGGTAACACATTGATGTGTTCCTTGAAAAATTTATTGGTCTTCTTACTAGATGACTTTTTGAGTTATCAATTGAACTTATTCTTGGGTTTATACTTATTTCAAAGATACTTTACAGAATGGGCACCATTTTGTAGTAAGAATTGAAGATTTAGTTACAAGAGAATCTAGAAAAGGGTTTTATACACCTGAGTTCTACACCATGGGTTACTCTAGTACTCTTCATAAAAGATAAGGATGGATCAATGTGCATCTTCATTGATTATCATGAGCTCAAAAAATCTTGATAAAGAATGAGTATCCCCTTCCATGAATAGATGACTGATTCAGTAAAATATCTGGGGACAAGTATTTCTCTATGGTGGACCTTCAGCCAGGATATCACCAATTAAAGGCAAGGAAGGAAGATATTCCAAATACTACCATTCAAATAAGGTAGGAAAACTATGATTTCATAATGATTCCTTTCATTATAATTAATTATCTATAGATATTCATGGACTAAATGAATAGATTATTTAGAGATAATTTTGAAATTTTTTTGGTAGTATTTATTGGTGATATTCTCATATACTCCTTGAGTAAAGAATAACATTAGGATCATTTGAATACTATGATAAAGACATTGAAAACGGAAAAATATTATAAAATTGTAGTAAAGTTGACTTATAGATAGAGGAAGTAGCATTCATGGGGAATGTTTTCACCAGCGAATGAATATATATAGACCCATCCAAGTCAAAGGAAATCAAAAAGTGTCCTATGCCAATATCTATAATAGAGATCTATATATTCCATGCTCTTTCTGGGTGTTACCGACGGATTTTTAAGAACTTATTAAAATTTTCAAGCAGAATAACCAACCTAACTCAGATGGTAGAAAATTTTTTCTAGATTGGTGAATGTGAAGACTGCGTCAAAGAGGAAAAAAAGAGGCTCATGATCGCGCCAGTACTCACTATTCCAAATTTTGGGGAGCTCTTTGTAGTATATAATTATGTTTGAAAAAAGGTATTAGGTAGTTTACTAATGAAAAATTATAAATTGATAGTTTATTCCTCAAGTTAATTGAAAAATCAAGAGAAAATTTACCTTACGCATGATCTAGAGTTGGAAGAATTTATCTTTGCATTGAAAAACTAGAAACATTATCTATATGGGGAGAAGTGTAAAATATATACTAACCATAATAACCAAAAATATATTTACATATATAAAAAGCTTAATATGAATCATCCAATATTGTTAGATCTCATCAAGGATTATGACTACTCAATCCACTACCATCCTGGTAAGGAAAATAATCTGCAGGATTCTCTAAGTAGAAAGATATCGTAACATTTTCAATGAAGAGAATTGAAAAATATCCAATCTTATTATATTTATAAATCATATATGTGGGAATCAGTAAGGAAATAATATCATATATCATTTCTCAAATTCTTTATCAACCATACCTTATGGAGAAAATAAAGGATGGTGAAAGAAATGATGTGTAAATTTAGAATAATATTGAAGCAATGAGAATGGAGAAATAAACAGAGTTTAAAATTGATGAGGAAAGAGTTGTAAGATTTTAGTCATGATTATGTATAGCATCTAATCCAGAGTTAAAGACAATGCTTCTGAATAGCGCACATATTTAAACCTTCCCTATTCACCCAGGGAGCATAAATATGTTTCTAGATCACTGATAGAACTATTTATGTGACAATATGAATAATAATATCATTTAAAATACATAAAGGTTCCTATTATGTAAGAAAGGTATGTATGAAAGACAAAAATATAGTGGGATGAAGTTACTATTACCCATATGAACATGAATATGAGAAAAAATCACCATGGACTTTGTTACTGGTCTTCTGACGACATATAGAGGAAAAAAATTATATATAGGTTTTTTTGAATCATCTTAAGAATACAAATAAATTTATTTCAATTCAAGATGACATCTAAATGTGTCATCATGCACAGATATTCATCATATATGTCGTAAGGTTGCACAGATTACCACTATAAATTGTATCTGATCGAGAACCAAGATTCACCTATAAGTTCTAAAAAATTCTCAAGCATGCTCAAAACATTAAGATGAAATTCATTACGACTTATAATACTCAAAATTATGGACAATCATAATGAACTATTCAAACACTAGAATACATGTTGATGGTAATGTTATATATACTGCAAAGGAGGAGAAGACCCACATCTAACTCTGGTTGATGACTCCTACAACAACATTTTATAGTCAATAAACCAAATGTCTCTATAATAATACCTTTATGGGAAAATAATGATAACACCGATATACTGTATGAAGTCGGGGAATGTATGTTGTTATGACCTGAAATGGTTTAAGTAATGGTGGAAATGGTGAAAACCATTCAACAGAACATCATGGAAACCCAAATTCAAAAAATGGATATCCAGAAAATCATCAAAATGACCCAGATAATAGGCCTATATATATGATATTCCTCTTCATATCTCCATGGAAGAGGATACTAAGATTTGGGAAGAATGATAAGTTAAGTCCTAGGTACATTGGATTCTTCAATATTCTTGATTGAGTCAGAGATGTGGATTATCGACTAGAACTTCCACCAACCATGTCCCAAGTGCATGATGTATTCCATGTATCTATATTGAATAAGTACATACTAGATCTCTTACATGTAATAAATCTATAGGAGGTACAGTTGTAAAATGATCCCTCTTACAATGTGAATCCAATGAAGATCTCAGACTGTAGAGCTAAAGTTCTAAAAATAAAGGCTGCTCACGTAGTCAAAGTAATATAGTGTAGCTATAAGTATGTAGAGGAAAAATTGGAATAAGAGGAAGTGATAAAGGTTATGTACTCTTAATTTATTTCTACATATTTTGTAAAATGATGTTTCGGGGGTGAAATTTGAAATGGAGGAAGAACATAACAACCCATAATTTTATCAATGGAAATTCTATTCTTATATTATGTAATATAGTATAAATCACATAAAATCACATAGAAAACACAATACAAACATTTTAAATGAATAATGAATGAAATTATATGTATTTCTAGAAATTAAATAACCTACCCTGATTGAATAGCAACATGTCCTTTGGAAAAGTATTATGACCATTAGGAAGGGTAAATTAGCCAATAAAATAGTAACCACACCTACGAAAGTATAAATAAAATTTATGAATATTTTAAATGATAATATGATATAATCATATCACAATATATATGAATAAATTATTTAAAATTTATTATTTAACTGTTGGTATTTTTTTAAGTCATCAATATTTAATTACAATATTATAATTAATATAATGATTCATTTTTTTCTTATCCTCTCCTCACCTACACCTATCTAAGAGGCATGATAACACCGGTATCATTTATATACTATAATTTTATTATGTTAATGGAATAAATCATCTTTTAATCGCCTCTATTATTATTTTTATACAATAGATGAAAACATTGTCCATGGTGTGTTAATTTATAACCACCGTGGAGGATTTATTTTTTTCAAAACCACATTTAGGGATGGTTGTAAAACCATCATTGTTCTCGAATAATATTTTATTATACCTATAAAAAGTTATATAATGTTTATACACTCATATATAATCATGATGTTAAATAAAATTATATAATCTCTTTATGGTCGTAAAATCCACCAAATAAATTAAATCATTTTCATTAACTGTTTATCTAATGATTCATCCTCATAACATATAAAAAATGATATATAATAAAAACTTATCTTATGTATATTAATTAATAACATATAATTTCAATTTTGGAGAGTCAGTCCCATTTTACATGAACTTCCATACTCATATATAAGTGAAAGAATCATTAAAACCATAAAGAAAAGAACACCCCTAAACGATGAATTGAACTCTATAACTCATTGGAAACAAAATAAATGATCATAATATAACAATATTTAATCAAATTCATGTATATAAGATTCTATATTCTTTTATTTATTAATTTAATTTCAGTATCTTGTATGTTAATGTGAGGAAAACATCCAGACATAAGGTAAGGGGATACTCGAACCCAACTCTCTTCCGTTGGGTTTTCCCTCTTCACTAAATTTTATGTATGAATTTTCATTTAATGTTTCTTAAATATCATTTATTTTTTAATCACATATTCTTTTCTGGGATATACATGTTTCCAGTCTAGTTTTATGAAATATTTAAATATTTTTCCAAAATAACTCTTCTTTCTAAGAATGCAACATTTACTTAAAGTGAGATTGTTGATTAGTCACTAAAGATTAATGATTCCAATTCCAATGAGGCTATTACCTATTTATTTTGGGAACCCCAATGTTTTCCAATGAATTTATTATTTATGAAATTAAACACATTCTTTTCTATGAGTTTTTTTATGTCCAATATTGATATACGTTCTATAATGATTCCATGATAATGTAAATGGTAGGAAGTAACATGTGTTCCTAAAATTATATAGCACACATAAATGATATGATGTGACGTGTGTTTCTATAATTATATATTTCTATAATGAATTGGTTAATGTGGTAAATATAAATATAAATATGCATAGACATGATGTTTTATTTTTTCACAACTATGTGTTGTATTTGACCACTATGACATGATATTTCAGTTTTCTACATTTCCAAATTCCATGCCTTGACCTAATGTTTCCTATCATTATTATTTTTTTGGTCCTCTATTATAATATGATGGTGGTTATTATGCTCACCAATGTTTCATGTATCTTATTCATCCTCTTAAATGGATTTTAGATCACCCCTTATCTTGATGTATATCCTCAACTGAATACTTGCACTAAAGAGAACACGATAGACAATAAAAATAAAGATAAAAAGGGATTAAATAATTGTTTATTTATTTATTATTTAAAATTTATGTATGAACCTTATTTTCCCTAGAAACTAAACCTTTAGGTTCCTTTTATGAAAAACCATTATTTCTTTTATCCTTAAAACGATTTAATATCTATGTAAGAAAATGTTGGGTCGCTATACTTTGACCATGAGCCTACCAATGACTCATTCCATTTGGCTACACTACTTTTTGTGCCTTAATAGAGAGAGGTTTTTGTTTGATGGAACAATTTTAATGTGCATTATTTGCACCTATGAACACTCCTCTAAAAATGAAATTTCATGATTCCTTCATTAGTGGACCCTATTAGACTAGGGATGAAGTGAAGTGTAGTACTACATATATTCCCCATCCCCATATGTATAATTCAGATGGAGTGACAGTTATCATCATCCAAGGAACCCTTAAACTATATATAAAATATTTTATCAAATTACTAAAGTGAATTATTGATCTCATATTCAATTCTATACAGAATGTAGAGAATTTTTTTATAGTAGTTATTGTTTACCACATTGTGATTATCATCATACTCATGATAAGAGTGACACTTAACACTTAGCCTTTTGATGATGAAGGTTCAACCACAAGTTATGGTAGAATTAATGCATGAATTAATACCTTTATGCCTATAATATTTCATATCAAGGGGAAAAATATTATGGATTATTGGTAGGTGTTTATCTTTATAAATTTAATTCCACATGTACATTTTTCCATCAACAACAATGGTGGAAATTTCAGGCACTCAATCTGACCATATTGGTTTTTTTTGTGATTTATTATAGAGATGAGTTCTCCATTATATTAATTAAGATGATTCAATATGAGTTATATTTGAGGTTGTGGGAATGATCAATCTCATTCTTTCAAACTCTTCTTGGTAAGAGGGCTCTCTTAGGGTGGATTCTAAAAAAGTAGGGCCATCATGTCATGGTAACCTATCATCACAACGAGGACCTTATGGTGAATAATTATTAAGGTGTAATGTTGAGGTCCTTATTATATAATAATATCCATATTATAAGAATATTTTTCATTTTTTCCTCAATATAATATTTCTCACAACTTAAATTTTCATTTTCATGGGTAAATCCTTTATGAAATGAATTCTATGGAGGATACCAAGGTTAAATTATAAAAGTATAAAATTTAGAACCTTCGTGGGTGTAGATACACTCTCCACCTGATGAGAAGTAATAATATTATTATAACAACATAGAAAAGTGTTATTGGGCCTCAAATATGTCAACGTTGACTAATGTTGGAATATGAGTCTCTTTTTGGTTCATGATATTACTTTGTAAAGATATCATTATGGATGGTCTCTTGTAGGATGTTTAATGACCTTATTGAATAAGATTCTTCTCATGAGACTCTCATGTCATCTGTGAAACTGGTTAATGGTATACTTTATTTCATAAATGAATATTTACATATCATTTTTTTTCAAAAGAAAGGTGTTGGTAGTTCCCTTTCACTATAATAGAATGTATTCCCACATCTTAGTACTAACAGATCCATAATGTCAATATTCTTCGATAGAATGGGAGTAGGTATGTGTGACTTCATCTATCCCACTATGAGGATGTACTGATAATAATCTTGAATAGATATGGAAATATATTCACATTCCAATATTTCATTCAGAATATATTAACTTTACTTATAAAAATGTGTATGGATATAGAACCACTCTCTAGTTACGTCCAGGATATGTTGATTATATTCTATAGAATTGGATGAATCATGGATATAGGCATCCCCTTAGGATATTTTTGAGATATTTCAATTACAACCTTTTATGGTGTTGTAAATATTTTATGATAACTCTATAGTATGTGGGAAGGGATATATATATATAAGATATGTTGATGGGTTTCTACAATAGAAATGGGGATATGTGGAGTTACGTGATAGAAGTGGGATAATGTGTTGTCCCATTTAATTCATTTAATAATGTTATGTGAAAACAAGTATTATGAGTATGGGTCATAATATGTGCCTCCCCCTAGTGGTAGTTGGGATATACTGGTATGTGTCACTTGTTTCTACCATGATATCTTTATAGAATTAAGGGGAGTGAACTGGAATATTGGCCAGTTCTCTAATTTATGTTTTGGGGTGATGGTTGTTTTTCTTAGAATAATTGTAGGTATGAGCCTTCTACCTATAGATTGTATATGTTTTTTTTCATAAATATGTATCATATATTAATAGGCATGATTGAAAAAAGGAGATTTATTTTGGGTAGATCCCCTTCTAGGTTAATTTATAATGGAGGTTTAACAATTTTGTTGATAGTAGTGACTATACAGAACCCTCCCAAGTGACGAAAGAGAAAAGGTGATGTTTCAGTTGACCTATTTATCCACCTTTAAACTGTACTAAATGTAATTATTATCATTCTTTAGGGATAGAGTCCAAAAGTGGTGTATGTTTTTTATATCCACCAATGGCCTCACTGTATCTTTCCTCCCATGAGATAAGCTGACAATATTTAGTAATTTATGAATCATTGTGTATTTTCAAGGGTTGAAAAGGTACGATGTCTGTGGTACTCCCTCGACATCAAATTTACCATTTGGTATTGTAGAAGCTACATTGGTGATGAAAACCTTCCAATAATGGGGGATATTACCATTATTGTAGTTTAATAATAATAATGTCTAGTATAAAAAATAAAAATTCACTTTGGATATAGGGGAGGTCTGGAAAGAGTAACTATAGTAGAGGATTACCATAAACAATAATAAAACTCTCACGACCCGTCCCCTGGTGCCTGTGCCATGAATACCCCAAGCCCACCTTCTATAGGCCAGCGGCTGGCCACTAGCACAAAAAGGTGCAATCCCTAAAACTGAGAAGGAACTGCCTTTATAGCCTGTAATCACACGCAACCAAGTACAAAACAAGATAGTAACACAAGTAAACTGAATAGTAAACAGTGTGAGTACAGCAAGTAAAATGGGCCAGAATACAAGCCCAAATTTAATGTACAAGAAACTGAAAGTACAAGTAAACTGAAGCAAAGAGGAAGAGAGCTGTTGGGTCATCCTCCAAGGATCATACTAGAAGGGTAGGTATAGATTACCTCCTCAGCACTCTAAGTCCTCCCGTCTCCTCTGCGTACCGACATGTCGTATGTTCCACCCCTGGGCACCGTCCAGTTCTAGTACTCTCGACATCAGTCAGCATTTTCTGTCATCTTCACAAAACACAACGAATTGCGGGAGTATCCCAGGCAGGGCTGACTATAAATATACTCAGTAGGGACTCTGAGACCCAAAAGGTCTCACAAATCCACAAAGGATAAACCACAGCGTATGAAATCAACATTTAACCACACTTAGGTATATTCCCATATATATACCTGAGTTTTCAAGTAATCCATCTCAATCATGAGGAAAACATAGAGGTACTGACTCAGCTCACTCTAGGTATATCTTTAAGTACGGTAGTAGAGATGATTAGTTATAATTACTGAATCATCGTATTCCCTTAATAGGCTCTGCTGATAACCTATACAGAATCACTAGGAGTTGACCCACATAGGATCGCTGGAGCTGACCCACACAAGATCGCTAGGAGATGACCCACATAGGATCTTTAAGAGCTGTCCCACATAGGATCTCTAGGAGCTAACCCACATAGGATTGATGGAGTTGACCCTCATATGATTGTTAGGAGATGACCCACATAGGATCACTGGAGATGACCCACAGAAGATCGCTAGGAGCTGAACCACACAATATCGCTAAGAGATGACCCACACAGGATCTCTAGGAGCTGACCCACACAAGAGTGCTAGGAGATGACCCACACATGATCGCTAGGAGCTGACCCACACAGGACCGCTAGAATCTGACCCAAACAGAATCGCTAAGAGATGACCCACACCTGATTTCTAGGATATCACCTACACTGGATCTCTAGGAGATGACCCGTACAGGATCGCTTGTATTTGGCCCGCACAGGAGAGCTAGGAGAACTCTTCTCATCACAACCAGCTACTGGGTTTCCGCACTAAGATTTCTCATCTCTAGGAGATTCCACTCCCCAAGCCACTTTTCGATTCTAAAATCACCATGATTCCCCAAGAAGAAGTATTTCAAAGGAAATCCATGTTATAGGGGTCTCAATGCAATAGACAACGTGTCATTCGAATGCCTAGAAGGTGAGTTATTAGCCTTTTAGACCAGCGGGCATGGTTGGATTCATGCTCGATCCAACCCGACCATTCCCCAATATTAACTAAAACTCTAGTGGGGGTATACCAAAGGGACCCCTTCGCTCCTAGATTCCCAGAGATGTTGACGATTCTTCAAATGGACGTTCGGTGCCAACATTATGGCCAAACGAATGTAAATGGGTCGTAGTGAGTCTGGGTCTGGTCTGACCCAGTCGGACTGAACCGACCAGTCCCTGCCTGGGCCGACCCAGTTCAGGTCGACCCAACCGGACCTGATGGGTCCGGCTCTGCCCACTGGGCGGCCTGGCCCATTGTGTTTGGCCCGGCCCGCTGGATGGCCCGACAGGTCGTGAGGGGCCGTAGAGGGCTTCCAGTGGCCGTGAGGCTGTGGAGGGTGTCTTGAGGGTGCGGGGCCGTGGGGATACTCATCTAGGGTAGTTCGTTCAGATGGGAAGTGGTGGCTTGGACAGTGGTATGGCACAGACGGCGGTGGTAGCTCGGATGGTGGCTCGGCCCGGCAGCCGCTGCTCAGGAGGCGGCTCGGCCTGGACGGCGGTGGTGGCATGGACGACGGAAGAGCCTCGGACAGTAGTGTCACCACAGATGGCGGTGGAATCTCAGACGGTGGTGTTGCGGCCCGACGTAGGAATCTCAAGTCAGCTTCACTGCGGACAGCGTGGAGAAACGGAGGACGCAGGTCAACGATGGTCGCGGGGCGGCGGGGGCTGCAGATGACATAGCACCGCGGCGCATGGAGGTCGCAGGTCGATGGGGTGTCGTGCCTTCATCAGCAGTTATTGAGTTCCACCGGTGTCAACCTCCATCACTAGTCGCTGTCACCAAAGTTTCTTTCTTCCATCGCAAAGGATACACCATTCAAGAAGAACGGCGGAGGGGTCCGGCCATGTTTGTATGGCCCACACCCTCCACGTTAGAGCGGTAGAAAACAGCTCAATAAGAACATGAACTTGTATGGAAGATATTTAAGAACATCAATCCCCACAACCTTTGTCAATCACTAATCCCATTCCCGCAAAATAAACATAGAAGGGAAGAACATGGGAACAAAACCCCTACCATGTTTGATTCATCGAAGGAGATCATGAGGGAGAAGACGACGTCGTTGGGGAGGGAAAGATGATCGTCAATTGAAGACATCCCATGTTGGATGATGTCCTAAGGAAGAAATTTGAATTCAAGGTCGGTGTTCTTCATTGGAGTTCTTTGTTGGAGAGCTTTCCGTCATGTTCTCCAATGCTCCCTCCTTTTCCAAGCCTTTTCCACAATTCCACCAAAATGAAAAGGTATCCCAAGATAATGGATTATGATATCTATTATTTAGTTTGTTGGAACAAATTAAAATTATCTTAATTTGTTACTTTGAGTTGGCATAAATTAAAGTATGGAATTGGCACAATTAATGTGGAGGAAGCTCAAGAGGCCTCTCCACATTAAAGAGGAAGTTAAGAGGTTTCTCCCTCATTAAGAGGAAAGTTCAAGAGGTTTAAGCTTCAGGTGGTCCCCACCACCAAACCCCTCATGGGAGGTTAGGTTCATGTGGTCCCCACCACCATAACCTCTCATGGAAGGTTAATCCAAGTAGTCCCCACATGTGAAACTTCCACATGGGAGTTTCAGAAAAAAATAAAATAAAATGTTACACACTTCATGATATCTTATTCTTTTCATGAAAAACCCAAAAATTATCTTTCACCCTCAACTAGCTGTCGTTGAGGTTAAAGTCTTATTAAGAGAATACCAGCACTTTGAGCTCAATGGTGCCCTTGAATTTCATTTCCAATCAATGGTTTAAATGATTGAAAAACCTGGCTGCACATTTACTGAATGTACCCAAAAAAAGTTCAGAAATTCATCCTAGGCACTCTGGGCATCGGAATCTTGCACCATCAATTTTCATGTACTCATAAAATTTCCATTTAACTAAAAACATTACACAGAATTTTGGGGTCATTACATTCTCCCCACCTCATGGAATTGCATCCCCATAAGCCACAACTCAAACTAGGAAAATAAGTGGGTGTACTGAGCGCGAATCTGAGCCTCCCACTCCCATGTGCTCTCTTGGAGGATCCTGTGCTTCCAGGGAACGTGCACCAGCGGTATCATCCATCCATGAAGGACCTGCTCATGTTGATCCTCAATCTCCACTTAAACCTCTGTAAACGTCACCCCATCATTGACATCTAGCTCAATATGGTCGATGATGTGAGAAGGGTCATGCATGTATCTCCTCAGCTGGGATACGTGGAAGAGGCCATGCACCCGGTGCAACTGAGGTGGAAGAGCTAAGCGGTATACCACCTCGACAACTCTGCTGAGGACTAAAAAAGTTCCAATTAATCTTGAAGATAACTTTTCAACTCTGCGAAGTCTCCACAAACCTCATCAAGGTGATACGTGTAAAAAGATGTGGTCTCCATCCTCGAACTCTAGAGGTCTCTATATCCAGGAGGCATATGACTTATGCCTGCTATGTGCAGTCTTCATCCACTCGGGGACGATCTGCACCTTCTTTGTGGTAGCCCAAATCATCTCTGGTCCCACTAGTTCTGACTCCCCATGGTCAGTCTAGCACAAAGTTGATCTGAAAGGCTACTCATACAATGCCTCAAAAGGTTCCATCCCAATAGTGGAGTGATACCTATTGTTGTATGAAAACTCCACCAAAGGAAATTGATCCTCCCAACTGCGACCAAAGTTGAGGACGCAAGTATGTAGCCTGTCCTCGAGAGTCTGAATGGTCAGCTCAGTCTGGCCATTTGTTTGAGGCTGGAAGACCGTTATCAAACAAAGATGCATCCTGAAAGCTTGTTGGAACCCCTTCCATAGCTAGTAAGTGAAACATGTATCACTATTGGAGACAATCATTGTGGGTAATCCATGTGGCTGCACAATCTCCTACACATAGAGGCATCACAAGCTCTCTATTGAACCCTTCTCTCTGATCAGTAGGAAGTGGGATGACTTAGTGAGTCGAACAAAGATCACCCAAATCAAGTCATGAACCCTAGATATTTGTGAAAGTCAGGTCATGAAGTCCATGGATATCCCATCCCACTTCCACTATGGGACCTATAAAGTCTAAACCAAGCCTGCTGGTACATGATGCTACACCTTCACTTGCTGATAAGTGAGGCGCCGAGAAACAAACTATGTTGTTGCTTTCTTCATTCCTGGCCACCAGTACTATCGTCGAACAACCTGGTAGATCTTCGCCACTCTTGGATGTACCGCTAGATGGGATTTGTGGAACTCCCTCAACACTTCCTCCTAAAGCGACACCGATACCATGGTATTTCCTCTGAAGAGGATTACATGCTCCCCACCTTCATAAAATCCATTAGGTGCTTATCCTGTGGAAATCTGAGTACGTCGGGCCTCACAGTTAGCATCCCCATGTTGCGCCTCCCTGACTCACTGAAGAAGTGGGAGGTGACTGTAAAAGAATGAAGGAAAGCTACTCCATCTCTATCCACAATGGATATCTGCGAAGTATCCAGTTTCTCTGTCACCTCACCTAGCTATTGTATACCAGATCTCTTGTTGAGTTCATATGCTACAACTCTCTCCTTCCCAGGTGTATAAACTATCATGAAGTCATAGTTCTGGAAGAACTCAAGCCAACATCCCTATATTAAGTTCAGTTCCTTCTGAGAGAAGATATACCCGAGACTCTTGTGGTCAGAGTATACTGTAAAACATTCACGCATCAGATAGTGTCACCACATCTTCAAAGTGAAGACCACTAATGCTAACTCCAGGTCAAGGGTAGAATAGTTCTACTATTGTTGTCTTAGTTGTCGAGAACCATATGCGATCACCGCTCGCTCTTGGATCAGGACACATATGGTTCTGGTCCCTGATGTGTCGTAGTAGACTACGTACCCAAAGCCCTCTTCTACAAGCCTCAAGATGGGTTCACTAGCCAGCCTCTGCCTCATCTCCTGAAAATATTATTGGCATCTCTCTGACCACACAAAGGGTTTCCCCTTCTTCTTCATTGCTGATAGTGGTGATGCAACTCTAGAGAAATCTAGAACAAAT
The DNA here is from genome assembly GCA_963277665.1 of Viscum album. Lineage (NCBI taxonomy): Eukaryota > Viridiplantae > Streptophyta > Magnoliopsida > Santalales > Viscaceae > Viscum > Viscum album. Next base: position 654,310,706 of record OY728119.1, read on the forward strand.
CTCCTGTAGTATCCGGAAAAACCCAGGAAACTGTGTACCTCCGTCACACTCTTAGGTGGATCCCAAGAAATTAAAGCTTCAATCATCTTCTACGCATCCCCTTCTTGTACTCTGAGCTGGTGATAGCTTGGTCTGAGGTCTATCTTTCAGAACCACTGTACTCCCTTCACCTGATCAAAGAGGACGTCAAACCTCAAAAGTGGGTATTTGTTCTTCACAGTCACCTGGTTAAGGTGTCGATAGTCAAAACAGAGTCTCAAACTCCCATCCTTCTTCTTGATTAAAAAAATCTGGGCTACATAATGAGAAACACTGGGCCGAATGATTCCCTTCCCCTACAAGTCCTGTAGCTGCACCCGCAGCTCACGAAGCTCCGTAAAAGCCATATGATACGCTGGTGTAGATATCGGTGATATCCCGGGGAAGAAGTCAATGTAAAATTCTACCTCTCTACGAGGAGGTAGACTTGGAACATCATTAGGGAAAACATCCACATACTGGTCCACCACCACAAGATAACTCAGACTCTTCTCATCAACTGCTCTGAGGGTAAGGCTATACAACTGATGAGTGATCGGTTTCACTCTCCTCCGGGTAAGTCCATCATGTTCTTCAAAGGCTTCCTTCCCACTGGTGAAGGTAAACCCGGTCTCATCCATGTGGACACACCGCACTTTTCATCAAATACAGTCAATCTGAGCATGGACTATAGATAACCATCCCATACCCAAGATGACATTGTAAAGCCTCGACGCCTATACTTTGAGATCTAATCCAAAGACTTCGCCTCCTAGAGTAAGATCACACTACCGACACTAGTGCGTAATCATCGAATCTACTCCCATAAGAGTCTCTAGCCATAAGGATAGAGCCAACGACTCTGTCGGAATCTTTATTCTCAGAACGATGGTAGTGTCAATAAATGAATGACTAGAACCTGTGTCTGTAATAACTACATCTATGATGGAGTAGACACAGATCGTACCTCCTATCATATCTAGAGTGTCATGATCATAGGAGTCATCTAACTGAAGATGATCTCACCCCTGTCCACCTACTCCATTTAGTTTTGGTGGAACTCTTGGTGGTGGTGGTGGTGGTAACATCTCGAAACATCACCCACCACCAGCTACATCACTAGCTCTTCTTCCACATCCTCCTGCCCCCTGCAGACCTCCTCGGTCGAATCTATGTCTCTTCTTGGTTGGTCCTTCAACTTTATTATGATCATTCGTATGATGGGGTGGACAGTCATGAGCCCTGTGACCCTGCCTGCCGCATGTGTAACACTTCTCGCTCCTGGTATGACTAGATCTGCCTTGGGATCCCCACACAACTGATCCGGAACAATGCGGTCGTCCAGCTGTAGGTATGGTCCTCTTGGACCTCTGAAATATCTATCTACTACCAGCCATAGAATGCTCCTCTACATGACTACTGGTGGTGGGTCTCACTGCTGGTGAATTCTCAGCAAGGAAACTCTCCACTAAGAGGGCTCTCTCTAACACCCCCTCCTACGTTAGGATGCTGGGTGAGATCATCGAAGCCCTGATCTTTAACCTATGTCCCTGATCAAAGGTTCAGGCCCTGAAAAATGGGTCCCACCCCATATCTGTTGAGTAACATCAGAGGTCACTGAACCCCGCTATGTACTGAGACACAATCATGTTACTCTGTTGTAGATGAAGGAGCTCTTGTATGCGCACTGCGCAAAGAGTCGTTGAGAGAAACTCTTCCTGAAACAAGCTCTCGAAGTCTAACCAGAGAACCGTCACCACATCATGAACCTAGAGCATCAAGCTCCACTATCTTCCCACTACTTCCTATAGAAGGCCGGAGTCAAGGATCACCACGAGATCGGCTGGTGTCCCTACCAGTCGGAAGACTCTCACTATAGCCTCCAACAACTCCTCAGCTAACTGTGAGTCCATATCTCCCCTGAACATGGGTGTCCTCGGGTGCTGGAACTCATGCAACATGCTCAAGTGGCATGAACCCTCTACTGTTGGGGTGTGTTCCATTGGTGGCCCAATGGGGAATGGTACCGCTAGTGCCTCTGCTGGTGCCTCTACTGGAAAGGGGCCCTGCATCGAGGCCTCGTTGCTCGGTGGGCTATCAGTGCATACAAATCTCAGAACCCTAGTTGGCGGTCTTCATCGAGGCATCCTGAAAAGAAACAAGAGTTCCACAGTCAATAAGTTATACCTGGTGAGATGACTTAAGAGACCACAAAGAAAAATCTTGAAAACACACATGCAATCAATGTTTTCATGCACGAAGTGGGAAATCAGAAGTTAGGGTCCTGGTTTATGGATACATCATCCACCACACCAACACTGGATTCCCTAAACTGATAACCACACTCACTAAAAATAACACTTTTTCCTTTAAAAAGAAAGATTATAGTCCTATTTTCAGTGGTAGAACTGACTCCTCTGATACCAATTTGTCACGACCCATCCCCTAGTGCCCGTGCCATGACTACTCGAAGCCCGCCTTCATAGGGCAGGGGCTGGCGACTAGCACTGAAAGGCGTAATGCCTAAAACTAGGATGGAATTGCTTTTATAACCTGTAATCACACGCATCCAAGCACAGAGCAAGATACGAACACAAGTAAACTGAATAGTAAATAGAGTGAGTACAGTAAGTAAAAGGGGAAGAATACAAGCCCAACTGAAAAGTACAAGAAACTGAAAGTACAAGTAAATCGGAGAAAAAAGGAAGACAACTGCTGGGTCATCCTCTGAGGTTCCTACTTGAAGGGTATGTATAGATCACCTCCTCAGCACTCTATGTATGATCGTATCTTCTGCATACCAACACACCGTATGGTCCACCTTCGGGCACCGTCCAGTCCTAGTACTCTCGACCTCAGTCAGCACTGTCTGTCTTCTGCACCAACATAATGAAGTGCGGGCATATCCCGTGTAGGGGTGAGTATAATGATACTCAGTAGGGACCCTGAGACCCTCAAGGACTCAAAAATCCACAAAGGGTAAACCAAAAAGTATGAAATCAACAAATAACCCTACCTAGCTATATGCCCATACGTATACCTAGGTTTTCAATTAATCCATCTTAATCATGAGGAAAACATAGAGGTACTGACTCAGATCACAGTAGGTATATCTCTAGTTATGGTAGTAGAGATGATTAGTTATAATTACTAAATAATATTATTATATTAATAAGATCTACTACTAACCTGTACAAAATGACCAGTCACTGACCCACACAGGATCGCTAGAGCTGACCCACACAGGATCACTTGGAGCTGACCCACACAGGTGCGCTAGGTGCTGGCCCACACAGGATCTCTAGGAGTTGACCCACACAGGATCACTGGAGCTGACCTACACAGGATCGCTAGAGCTGACCCACAAAGGATCGCTAGTTGCTGACCCACATAGGATCGTTGTAGAGGACCCACACAGAATCGCTAGGATATGACCCACATAGGATCACTAGGAGATGATCCACAGAGGATCGCTATGAGCTGACCCACACCAGATCTCTATGGGATAACCCACACAAGATCACTAGGAGATTACCCATAGAGGATCACTAGGTGATGACCCACGAAAGATCTCTAAGAGCTTACCCACACAGGATAGCTAGAGGCTCTCTTCTCGTCACAGCCAGCTACTGGGTTTCTGCACTAGGCTTGCTCGTCTCTAGGAGATTACACTCCCCAATCCACTGGTCAATTCTACAACTGCCACGACGTCCCACGAATAAGTATCTCAATGGACCTCCATGACATAAGGGTATCAACACAATAGATGTTGCGTCATTCGGACGCCCATTCAGTTAGTTATTAGACTTTTAGTCTCGAGGGCCTGGTTGGATTCGTGCTCCATCCAATTTGACCATTCCCCTAATTTATCCAAAACTCTACTGGGGTATACCAAAGGGACCGACTCACTCCAGGATTTCTAGTTCCACTGATGGTTTTTCGAACGGATGTCCAGTGCCAATGTTAAGTCCAAAAGAATGTAAATGGGTCATAGTGTGCCTAGGTCCGATCCGACCCGGTCGGACAGACCTGGCCCGACCCGGCCTGCTGGGTGGCCCACCATGTTGGGTTCGCCCCGGCCCGCTGGGCGGCCTGATAGACCGCGAGGGGATGCAAAGGGCCGAAGGTGGTCGCGAGGTCGCGGAGGTTGCTACAAGGGCGCGAGGCTGTGGGGCGGCTCAGCTAGGGTGGTTTGGCCAGAGAGGCGGCGGCGGCTCGGGTGGGGGATCACCCCGGACGATGGTGACGGTTCGAACGTTGGCTCGACCCGGCAACGATAGTTCAGACAAGGGTGGAGCCTCAGACTATAGTTGCAGCTTGGATGGCGGAGGAGGCTCAGGTCGGCTCGGCTACGGACGATGTGGAGTGGGAGAGGCCATGGGTCGACGATGGTTATGGGGCAGTGGTGGTTCCAGACAGCAGAGCGTCATAGGGCCTAGAGGCGGTGGGGTGGTGGGGAAACATTCCTTCGTCAGAGGTTCTCGAGTTTCTCCAGTGCCAACCGCCAGCACCGGTCACCATCACCAAAGTCGCCTTCTTCCATCGTGAAGGATACACCATTAAAGAAGAACGGTGGAGGGGTCAGGCCAATTTTGTTTGGCCAGCACCCTCCGCGTTAGAGCGGTATCAAGCTTCTCTACAAGAACAAGAATGTGTATGGAAGATATTTAATAACATGAATCCCCACAACCTTCACCAATCACTAATACGATTTCCGCAAAAGAAACTTAGAAGGGAATACATGGGAAAAAAACTCTACCTCGTTTGATTCGTCGAAGGAGATCACGAGGGAGAAGAGGACGTCATTGGGAAGGGGAAGGAGATCATCGATTGAAGACTTCCCACATTGGAGGATGTCCCAACAAATAAATTCAAAGTTGATGTCAGCTTTCTTCATTAGCATTCTTCGTTGGAGAGCTTTCTCCCATGTTCTCAAATGCTCTCTCCTTTGCCAATACTTTTCCCCAATTCCACCCAAATGAAAAGGTATCCCAAGATAATAGATTAGGATATCTATTATTTAGTTTGTTGGAAAAAATTCAAAATAGACTAATTAATTAAATTGAGTTGGCATAAATTAAATTATGGCATTGGAACAACTAATGTGGAGGAAGCTCAAGTGGCTCCTCCACATTAAAGAGGAAGTTGAGAGGTTTCTCCCTCAATAACAGGGATGTTGAGGAGATTTAAGCCTCAGGTGGTCCCCACCACCATAACCTCTCATGAGAGGTTAATTTAGGTGGTCCCCACCAGTGAAACTTCCACAGGGGAGTTTCAGAACAAAATAAAATAAAATGTTACACACATTATTTTATTTTATTCTTTTCACGAAAGACCAAAATATTAAATTTCACCCATGACCAACTACCGATGAGGTGAGTTTCTTGTTAAGAAAATATTGGCACTATGATTTCAATGGTGCTCTCATATTTCAATTCCATGAACCAGTTTAAAAGTTAGAAAACCACACTCACATGTTTATTGAATGCACCCGAACAAAAGTTCAGAAATTCATCCCGGGCACTCCGAGCCTTGGAATAATGCACCGTCAATTTTCACAGACTCATAAAGTTCCCTTTTAATTAAAACAAATTACATGGAATTTCCAGGTCTTTACAACTAATTAGTACATTATCAAAATTACGTTCATGTTTGACCAATTGTTATCATGTGAGAGTAACAACACCGTTATTTTTTGTTAATGAATATTTCATGTTGGGTTCACCAGTTCTTCATCACTCAAAATGATATGTCCTAATGCATGACTAGGATAATATAATTATAGTGGAACAATATTCATGGTGTATTTCTATTCTTGATTCAATCATTTTCTAACATGTTTTATTTATGGACCAAAAACATTAAATACTTCCATACTTATGACAAGATTTATCACTCTAGACCTACTTTCCAAAGGTATCCCAGAGTGGGTGGTTACATTATTACATTATCTCAAGTTACATGCGATCACATCCCAAATGACTGAACAGTTTAGTAGTCTTGGTAAAATAGATACATGGTTGAAATTCACATTATATATTAAAAAAATAAAAATAAAATTTACTTTAGAATTCAATTATTTCACTTAGTGTATCCCTTTATATGAATCAGAAATCACTTCCTCCTATCCTATAGAAAAAAAGAAGAAAAAGGTGAGCTTAGATGCTCATTAGGGGTAAGTGTATAACATAATCTATGGATAAATAAGGCATAAAAATATGGAAAATTAAATGACAAAAGAATATTCCATTTAATAAATAACATGTTCATAATATGGTAGTAATAAATGATTACCATATAATTTCATATAAATACTCACATTATAATGAATCATAACTGTAGATATTATTATAATCGAATAATCACATTTTATGTTAACAAATGAATTAATAATGATAGAATGCATAATGTAGAACATCTGAACTATCAAGATCTATTCTCAAGATAAATACTATGAATATCTATCCTCAAGGACGTTACTGACAATATCAATCCTAAAGACAATTTAAATATGTGTGTATAAACCCATCAGATTTTACCAACAGGTTTTTATCATGTGACATGTCGATGCATCAAGGAGCTATAGTGGGCCCCACCATTGACTATGTCTAATGCATTCTACATTTGAAAAAAATCAACATGCCTTAAAAATTAGAAAATGTATGTATTGGAAGTACTAATAAAACAAAATTCAAAAACCTTCCTTTTTCAAACAGATCATAAACAATTAAAAGAAATATAATAAATGGTAACATTAGAGTACATCCTTAACCTTATATTCAGAAAATGATATTGACATATATTGATATACATTAAATATATTTTTTGTATATTTTTTGATGAAAATACCCATTTTACATTGAAAATACTTATCAAAATCTAAAAACTACCCATGTAATAAAGATTTAATTTTCATTGAAAATAAATTTGTAAACATGTAAATTAAGCTTCACTGATTTAAAGAAAAAAAATTGTGGAAAATTAATCTCATTCCATATAAGTTAAAAAAACATTATTTTCACACTTTTGTAAGAGTTGTCATAAATTACCTTTTTTGGAAAACGATGGAAAGAGTCCTTATTAAAAAAAATTTGTTAAACTTTTAAAATGGAAAAATGGAATTAAAAATTATTATGGGAATAGTAAAACCACTTTTAAACAAAAATAGAATATATGGACATGGAATAGAAATATTCCACAGTGGGAACATAATGATAAAAAATCATATATTATGATGAGATAATAAAATAAACCCTTACCACATTGTAATTGGTTGAATAATATTCCCCATGAATTCAATACATTTAGAAAAACTTTAAATGTAATGATAATAAATTAATTCATGATTAAACCATTAAATGTGTAGAAATAGACACCTTATAAAGGAATATAGTTTCATAACATCAAAATGTTCCTCAATGGAAGGAAATTTAGATGAAGTCCTGGGAAAAGATGGTATCATTTAAGTGAGGTTTAATAAAATGATTGTTTATGTGTATCAACAGAAAATCCAAATAAAATAAGTAGAAATTCAATATAATATAATAAAAATCCAGTTCACAGATAATTTATTAATGAAATAAATAGTGAAGTAGAATTTTAACCTAATGAATGAAATTTGAGAAAATAAATCACTTAGATTGAGTATTACTCATTACCTACATTCTATATCATTCTGAATAACAAACATAAGAATATTATTTAATTTAACCAGATACATTCTAAATAGTATTATTAGTTTTATTTCAGTTATTACCATGTTATATCAATTACATATTTATTTGTTTTCACTTCAGAAGCATTGATGATATTCGGTGCGTAAGGAAAGAATGGATATTGTAGGTTGATTATGGACAAAGAGGCCGGTATTCCCTTATATTAATAATAATATTAATGATATAATTATAATTTGTATACATAAAATAAAATTTTAAATCTATCTATCACATATGGATATGAAAAATCAACTATGTAACAATCCTGAAGATGGTAGGTCTTATGTACGCATGAGTAACATTTACATTTTTCATGATCATTTTGAAAAACATTTATGTATCATTTTATCTTTAAAGAATAATCATAGTATCTTAAATATCATATTAATTACATATCTATACTTATATCATCTTTCTGATGGGGTGATGAAAAATGAATCACATTGCTTCGTGGAGTTGATAGTTGACACCTACTCTTAAATGACATAATAATTTTTTCATAAATAGAAATAAATAATGCAAAATAATATGTTATATTTTTATAAAATATTAATTCCATGAATATAATATATAAAAATTAATTTCATAATTATAATCAATTGTGATATATGGTGATTTAAAATAAATCACATTCATCTATGAGGCATTATCCCACTGTACACACGAATTCTGTCTTCGTTTCTCATTTAAAGAAAGTGGAAATGGATATAGGTTATGAAATAATCATAATAAAATATAATTATATTAAGTATAGTGGTTTTATTATTTTATTATGATTTAATATTATGGGAAGGAGGTGGAATAGTAAATAAAATTATAATATTCGAATAAAATAATACATCTTCTTTTGAAAACCTCCTTTGATTAACACTTAAAGAACACAAAGGATATTGTTCAATCTAAAACAAGGACTCTATATATTGAGGATTGATATAAAAAAGATATTTAAGAATATTGGACAAAACCTAATTCATTTTATGTTTGAATAAATTTGAATAAGAGCTTCCCTTTTATAAGAGATGAGAGGGACACAATTGGAATTTTCCAACATATTACATTAATGTAAATTAATCTCCAATTTCAAATAGCTCAAAAGTGTTTCATTTAGAATATAATATGGTTTTTTCTAAATATAATAATAAAATAAAATCTAAATAATGTTTAACTATATAACCTTGTCGTTTTGTTATAACACTTATTTAACCTCTTAATTCTTATCGCTACAACATGGATTTTTACTCAAAGAGGATTGATATTGTTAAAGAAAAATGAAAAACCCCATAAATTAAATACTAATTACATTTTAAACATTTTCCCAATCACATGGTCATATTTGGTATTTTTAGGAATTTTATATCATTTAATAAAATATTAGTTACTATAAAATATTCATAATGTCAATTTTAAGGACTATTCATTACACTGTATTTAATAATATCATGATAACACTTATAATTGTAACCAATAATTTTATTAAATAACTATAATATAATGGAATCCTAGAAAATTCATGTATCACATTAGTTATCATAATTTATATTAATATTAATATTTTCATTCACATTTATTCGATATTTTCATTAATAAAATAACTGCCCCATTAACATTGGGTCAATATTTAATGTACTTTATTCTTAATGAAAAATTAAAAATAAGTTACCATGATGAAGATAAATATTTTATATTTATAATAACTCTTTGTAGTCAAATATATCCTTTATATAACCCCATATTAAAATTTTTATAGTTATTATAAATATATTTGTGGCATCTTTCACTTTTCTTTAAATAAAATATTATAAATGTCATAATAACTTGTAAATACATACAAAAGGCCATATATTCTATTTTTTTAATATTTTTGGATGGAAATTACTCATCCAATAATATTTTGGAATGTTTTGGGGTCCTTTTTCAGTACTTATCATTTTATTTTTAACCAATATTAACCAATTTACTCTTCATCGTGGTAATGAAAATTTACATGTTTACTATTCATATTGGGAAAAAATGAAATATTTAATAAATTTGAAACTCCTGAAAAAAAAATATTGAATCTATTAGTCAGAAAAACATATATGTTTACACAATTAATTAAAAACTAATCTCGAAAAATGTAATGTAATGTTCTTTTCTTGAAAAATGCATCTTAAGATAAAAAATGTTCATATACCAAAATAATGTATAATGATGATTAAAAAGAATTTAATTAGATTATATATATTTAAATTTTACTTATTATACTTTGAAATAAAATTCTAAACCTATGGGGATTATTTAATATAAATAAAATAATAGATTCTTAAATTTTTGTACATTCACTATTCACTGGAAAATCAAAGTTTTCTAAAAATTCCGAAAAAATAACTATCAACTAATTTGAATTTTCAAATTTTAAAAATGAATTTAATTTTATAAAATAAATTTTCTAAAAGTATAAAAAATTATTTATATTAATTTGTCACAGAAAGTAATAAGAATCTATTTTTGTAGAAAACTTATATTTGAAGAATAAAATAACATTACTAAATATTATGTGTTTGTTTCATAAAAATAACTAAATATAAAATTCATATATATTTCAAAATATAGTTAAATCTATTCACACTATCAAATTTAATAGATAGATTATACTTATCATGTTAAAATAATATTATATAATCATACAATATGGTTTGTTTTAACTCGATGATGTGTGTTCCACAATATATTAATTAAATTTTATGTATTTGAAAATATTAGGATTTTATGTTCTACCCACATTCAATAAATTGTATCCTAAAAATTTTAAATAACACTTTGAAATAAAAGTTTGATATTTGAAAATTCCATTGAGGTAAATCCACAATGAAAAAAATGATAACAAAACATCCTCTTCTAAAGAAGGAAAAGGGAAATGTGAATATTTCCATAATACTATGATTCCAAATAAGAGAAAAATAGTCAGAAGTAAAATTATGAACATAGAAGAACAATATAAATGTCATGTTCTAATGTAGTGTGATAGATAACTTGATCATAAGAATGTTAACCATTATAAAACCATAAATTTGTTCTGTGTTCAATAACCATTGGTTCATTGTTATGAAAATTAAACGGATAATATTTTTTTCAAAAATAATTTTAAATGAGTTGAGGAAATATTTTACTATCTTGTTAAATAACACAAGAAATTAACTTTCTTGACATATAATAATAATATCATACTTTAGCTTTACTTTTATCTTTTTATCCTTATCTCTTGTGACCAGAAATGAATATTCAAGGTGGATATTTTTATTCTTAAATCCCTATTAATGAATCATAAGATCCACAAGTCATTCCTTCAGCCTATAAAAATTTTCTGAAACCAAAATGGTTTGAAAAAATTATCCAATATGATATGTTGAACATTTTATTGCAATAACAATATCAAATATTCAACCTAATCCATTCCATAAGTAGTTGAGCTTAAGACGCATCCCAAATATTAACAACAATATTCCAAATTCCTAAATTCTATGAAAAAATTCATTAAATTTACATATAATTGAACAATACTTTATCATAAAAATTATTGAATCCAAAAACTCACATATGTTACACATTTAACTTTATCTCTATCAATAATATAAGTACTACCTTAATCCCTTATATTCTAATGAGGTATATTCACATGATTCTTGGGGAATTGATTTTCATAATTCCCAAACACCATGTTCTTTAAACATTTAAGAGTAGTGTTATCTTTATTTCATTTTCATTCATTATCCGGGTATCCCTTATCTCCAAACTTATAACGAACTCCTGGTTCCTTAAATAATTTCCTTGAATGATTCTTTGCTCAATTAATGTATTTAGGAATATCCTTATTTCCCTTTTTCCCTTCATTAACTTTTTTTCCTCCATCCACTTATTCTCTTATTTAACTTCAAAACCATAAGACGTGATGAATTATTTCTCATTCTTAATATCACAAGATACTCTATATTGATATTATTTGGATTTTTGTGTGACTAGTTCCCTTCGAAGGATTAATTTAATCCCCCCAAATAAGAGTTCAATCTTACTCTTTGGGTAATGTACATAGTATACAGTATACCTAGATAAACATGTTAAGTTAGCTTCATACATAAAAAATTTTATTCTACCTTTTGTCTCAAACCCATGAATTGTCACTCTATATTCACGTGTTGTTCTCCTGGGAAATATTTTTTGAAGAATATATCATTAAAATACTTCCATTCATTATAATCAATTTCTTCCTCCTCCTTTAATGTTATAAATCAATGACCACCATTGATCAACATCTCTATATAGGTGATAAATAGCCTTGACACCCTTATCCATTTCATTAAATTCCAAACCATGATATATCTTCTATAAAGAACATATCTACTACTCAGTTAAAAATGGATTTTTAGTCGCATTAAATGATGAAGGTTTATGATGTATAAAGTATTATAGTATTGTTCAACCATGTTTTGGATCAATGGGATACTCTATTTGAGAATTTTTATTTCTCACAACCCAATTTAGCTATCTTAATACAGATTTAATCTCTTCAGCTCCACCTGTAGCTCCAACTCTAAAAGTAACTCAAGATCCAACATCATTTTATTTCTTATGAGGGAAATACCTATGTTCATCATTAGGAATTATATTCCATATTCAATTTACAATTTCTAAAAAATGGAAAACACTAGATTATATTATGACATTTTGAAACATAATGTATAATATCAAACCTAATGAAAAACATAGCCTAAATTAAAAATTTAGGTATAACTAATCTCTAAATAACAAGTTTGGTTTATTTGGTTTTATTTCCAAATTTTTTCCTATGGATTTAATCTCTAATATTATTTTTCATAAATCTATTTCTCATGGTTTCTAGGAATTTTTATTTTATTTAAATAGAAAATAAACTAACTCTAGTATCCCAGAGTTGCTCATTACATTATTACATCAGCACTAGGTACATTCATCCCATCCCAAAGGATTGAATAGTTTAGTATTATTTATAGACTAGGTACATACATGAAATTAATAAAACATTTCAAAACATAAAATTAAAAAATTATTTTCATTGAGAATGATAATATTCCAAATAGTGTATCCATGTATGTTAATCATAAAACACCTCCTTTTATCCAGGGGAAAATGTAACATAATAAATGGGTGCTCTCAAATGCTTAGTAAGGGTAATATTACCATGTAAGATGTTAATAAATGAGGAATAGATAGTATGTAAGTCAAATAACTAAAATACATTCCATTTCATCAATAACATGAGAATAATATGGGAGGAATAGATTACGATCAAATAATTATAAAAAATAGTCACATGATAGTGAAGCTTAACCATGGATATTATATTAACTGAATAATCGCATGGAATATCAATAAATGAATACATAATTATGGAATGGATAATTTCATATATTTTAACTATCATGATCTATCCTCAAGATAATTATTGTCAAGATTTTTTCTCAAGATATTTACTTGCAGTATCTATACCCAAGAAAATTTAAATATATGGGTAAAAACCCATATAGTTTATTCAGTTGGTTTTTCTCATGACACCTATCAATGCATAGAGGGGATATAGTGGGACCCTCCAATCACATTCTAAGTCCAATTAATTCCTAATTTGAATAAATAATACAACTTAATCATAATGCCTTTAAAAATTAATAAATGTATGTATTGGAAGAACTAGTCATGTAGAATATCAAGACATTCCCTAGTCAAACAGATTAAAAACCATTTACGGAAATTTTATGATGGTAAAATTATAGTACATCCTTATCATAATATTCAAAAATGGATGTTGATATATGTAATCATACTTTAAGGAGACTGCACAATTATTTCTGGACAGAAATACCCTTTTACTTTTAAAATGATTTTTAAAATCGACAGACTGCACTTGTAATAAAGAAATGATGTTCATTGATTTTTTTTAAACATTAAAATTGATATTAAAAACATTATATAGACATGGGTTTGGTAAATTTTGTTCATTCATTATAAGTTAAAAAAATTAATTTTTCCACCAGTATGAAAATTCATAAAGTTCCTTGATTGGAAAATGATGGAAAATTTATTTTTTAAATTTTTTTGAAAAAAGTAAAAACGGTATTAAAAAATTACTTTATTTAATAATTTTGAAATATTGAAGGTAATATTGAAAAAAATGTTTATAAATTGTGGAAATTGAATATAATGATTCCATAGTAGAGACATAATCAAAACAATCATTAATTGTGATGAGGCTGTGAAATAAACATGTACTTTTTTGTAGTTAGTCTAATTGTGCCCCCCTTGAAAGAATAAAAACTAAAGAAACATGAAATTTCTTTACAATTACTAAATTCAAAATATAAAATGTTCAATATTTTTTATATACACCTTAGAAAATAATATAGCTTCATAACATCACAATATTCCTCAATGTAATGAAATTTAGATGAAGTCCCTTGTAAAGATGAAATCATTCAAGTGAGAATTAATCAAATTAATCCAATTAAACAATTATATATAATACCATCTAAAAAAACATTAAATTAGTGTAAATAAAATAAAATATTATAAAAATATATTTCACACATAATATTTTCAATACATAACCCATAGAGTAGAAGTTTAACCCAATGAATGACAATTAATTTAATAAATCCCATACTTTTAGTATGACTCATCAATTACATTCATTATATTCATAGATAATAAAATTAGATTAATTATTTACATTGTTTTTAATATTTTTCAATTTTATTATTCCTTTTATTTCACTCATTACCATTTTATTACAATTACATAATTATTTAAGTTCATATCTGACAATTTGACAATATTCGGTTCATAAGTCCCGAATGGATTTGGTAGGTTGATTATGGTAAAAGGGTTTTATATTACAACATCCTATGAATAATATTCATAAAATAATTATCATTTTCACATAAATTATACTTTTCAATAAATCAATTAAATATGGATATCAAAAATTAATTACATTACAATCGTGGAGATGGTAGGTCGTATGTACTCATGAGTAGTGTTTCCATTTTTCGGCAATCATTTTGGACAAATACTAAGTATATTTTAATATTAAAATAATTATTAAATTTTAATTATTATATTAATTTATTATATATACATATATAATCCATTTTATGTGGTGATGAAAAACGAATCACATTGCTTCGTGGAGATTATAGTTCACATATATGCATGAAAGTTGTTATCATTTTTAGTGAATGGAAATTTGAAAATGTAAAATTTATATTATATTATATATTATGATACATATTTCATGAATATCATATATAAACATTAATTAAAACACTATAACTAATTTTAATACATGTAGATGGAAAATTAATCACATTATTTTGTGAGGCAGTAGTCCACCGTACACACAAATGACATTTTCCTTGCCATGTTTATGAAATTGGAGATTGATATAGATTATTTTATAAACATGTTAAAATCGTAGTAACTTTAGGATAGTATTTTTATTATTTTATCATGGATGAAGAATATCTTATGAAGGTGTAGGAACAAATAATACTAAAAATTGCAGATAAAAACTATACATCTTATTTGGAAGAACACCTTTGATTAGCACCCTCAGACCACAAAGGATAGTGTTATGCCTACAAAAAATAACTCTATAATGAGGTGAGAGATTTGAGGAAGATATTTTTGAACGTATTGGTCAAACCAAGAATGGTTTTTAAGTGTGACTAAATGAAAAAACAAGGATACCTTTTATAAGAGAATATATGGGTATACATGTAATTTCCCAAAATATTAAATCAATATAAACTTATTTTAAATTATAAATGGATAAAAAAGTTAGTTATTTCAAATAAAATATTTTTATGGGAATAAAAAACATTTCACAATTAAAATTAAGATATTTTTTGACTATATTTATACCCTTATATTTTTATTTTAACCCTTATTCAACCCCTACAACTCTTACCCTGAAAACATGGATATTTACTATTTAAGGGTTAATATAATTACTATAAAATAAAAAAAGATCCATAAATTGGTCATTTATGACCCATTAAAACTTATCCAAATATTTTGGTATAATATAATGTTTTTATGAATTTTATATCATTTATTATAATAATATTTACGATATAATATTTATAATATCAATTTTAAAGAATATTCATTATGTGGACATTAATAATATCAAGATAACATGAATAATTTGAAAACAAAATATTTTATTTCAACCATAAACTATCATTTTAATCTATAAAATTCGTTGAAAATATTAATTATCTCAATTTATTCTCATTTTAATTTTTTTAATAACATATATTTGATATTTCCATTAATAAAATAATTTCCAATTTAGCATTATCCATACATTTGAGGTAATTGTTTTTTCACTAAAAATTTTAAAAAAATGACCATGAATAAGATAAATATTTTATATTTAAAATTAATATTTATAGGATAATATTTTCTATGGATAAACCCATATTAAAAATATCATAATAATTGAAACATTAGTGTTATATCATTTACTTTTATTTAAATTAAATGTTATAAGGATGATTAAAATTAATTTAATTATATTTTATATAACAAAGTATTAAATATTTTATATTGAAATCAATTTCAAATAATAATTGTTATTTTAAAAATAAATAAAATAATATTTTTATAAAATTTTGTATTCTTCACTATTCACTGGAAAATCTATCTTTTCTAAAAATTTACAAAAAATCAACAAAAGATAATTTTATTATTATAATTCTAAAAATTAATTAAATTATATCAAATACATTATATAAAGGTATCAACATTTTATTTATATTTATCATCTCAAAAAAGTCATTAAAGAACTTTTTGAAGAAAATATAAATTTGAAGAATAAAATAACTTTAATAAAAATAAAGTGTTTATTTCATAATGACAAATAAATATGAACTTCTAATATATTTTATAATATATTTAATCCTATTCACATCCAAAAATTTAGTTTCTAGTTTATAATGGTCATGGTAAAAAAAAGTTAATAGTATATCACAGTTCACTTATGGACGGTGTTGTGTGCACCACAAGATATCAATTAAATTATATATATTTTAAAATATTGTGATTTTACAAAAGCGTAATCCCATAAATATTGTTATAATATGAATCAAATCCCACATAGTTGGATTGACATGATTTATTTCCATGTGGAAAGAAAACACCATGTTCTTTAATGGGGCACGGTAACGACATTTATGTCATGAAAGGTGCTACAACAGAAGATTAGTTAGGGAATACACATAGAGGGATTCTTTATTTTTGATTTATTTTTTATATATATGTGATCAATATAGGTCTCTCAAGCCACATTATCTATTCATAGTGTGATAAATAAAATATAATGCAATATGATGAACATGTCATGTTATTGTAAAATTAGATTTGAAGGGGGAATACACATTGAGGTTTCATGGAGATTCCTAACCCAATAAGTGTTTTAGGGGATAGAATATAGGGTTTTGATTTACACACATTACCCAAGAAGTGGCCTTTGTGTTATGTCAGAATGGCGATGATGAAGACACAAGAGAGGGAAAATTGTGTCCTTTTAATAATTGTGAAAAAAATAAAACAACCATGTTATATTATAATGATAGTTTCTTTCTATCTTATAGACAAGAGAGAAGTAAAAAAAATTAAAGGAAAAAGAACATAGTGATATATAGTGTTTTAGGGAAATAAAATACCCTAGTCAACTCTGCCGACACTCTACTCCATGAGTTGGGTGACTTTCACTAACACGTCCTCTAATTTGGAGACCTCTACAATGAAATACACGCAGTTGACACTTTATGGGGCTTTTCTAGGGGATTCTATTTCTTTTATAAGGAACTAAAATATCCAATACCATGACTGAGTCCATGTCACTAATACTCTAACAAGAATATATGAGATGATGTTTTCTATGAAATTGGTTTACCATACAGTTTTAGTATATACAAACAGATGTAGATAATCTTCAATAATGCATAGTAGTAGAAAAATAATCTTCAATCACAAAGAAGATTATTCTTATTTAAATATAAGTAAAAATAATATAATGTTGTGTGTGTATTGTTCTTATTTACACTGTGAGAGATTAATAATGCATAAATAATATTTTTCTCTTCATTAAAATGATGAGAAACAGAATATTTCATCACATTATTTTCATCCGAGTTTTCATGTCTCCACTCTTCTTCATATTTTTCTTTTCCTCTCGGAGGGATATATATAGAGATACTAAATATATTGCAGCAACTTCTCTCCTCTTCCTATGGATATTCAAAATTAATATAGTCAATATCCTTCATAAATATCCCAAAAATATTATATAAACATTTTCATCTGCCGGTAGAATAAATATATAGTAAAATCATTCGATATAAGTTAAATAAATATTCTAATAAAATCTACAAAATAATAGCATTAATGAATGATTTAAAGATAAAATTTAAATATATTTAACCCTCTTTAAACATGGTCAAAACTGTTATTAAAAAATAATAGTACTATCTACATATAAATCCAAATATTTTAAATTGAATAACATTTCATCCTCCATATTTTTTGAAACAATGTTCTTAGAATAAACCAGTCATTTTTCTCTCTACATACTGGACCAAAATCTTTGTAATCTCATTGATTATAATCCTTTATATTTGTTAAAATTTATCTTCCAGATCTATCATTGATATTATTTTATATAAAAATGAAACCATTTAAAATACATAGAAAATGTAAAATAGATTACCGTAACCAACTCAAGATCAATGATCTTCTTTCTGTATATTTCAACATTTAAATATATATTTCATTTATAATTTCAGTACAACTATATACCATTATCACTCAATGGAAACGATTATATTACTAATGCATTGATGTAGAAGGATCTACTTGAACATTTCCTTATTTTTGTAAAGTTTTATCAAGATAAATATATGCTACGAGACTCTACTTGATTCAGAAAATAAATTTCAGCATACATCATTTCATCATGAAAACATGGCTGAAAAAACATCAATTTCCATCATGAAATTTTGGATCTAAAACTCCATTTTTTAATACTTAAGGGATCACCATTTCATAAACTAATTTATCTACATGAATAGAATGTTGTAATATACAGTAGTTCAATTATCTTCCAACATTCTACTAAAAACTCTTAATATCATGTTGTACAGTAGTCCATGATTCTAGATTTTGGATGCAGAAGTATGTATTGAATTTAATCCTATTAGATATAGAATTTTACTTTATAATGAAATTCAAAATAGGTTGAGCTTTAGTTTTTTAGAAAAATAACATAGGGAAATAATAGAAAATTATGGTAAAAACATGTCATATGGATTACGCTAATGAGGTACAATCATCTTAGTCTAAATATTCTGATTTAACAAATATTCTCATGATGATAATGATAATTATTATTTTATGATCAAGATAATTTTGAATCCATAAATAATGGGAATAAATAAGATACTAAATATTATGATTCTATTTCAATTGATAATAAATGATTGGTGAAACATATTACCAATTTCAGATGAAATTCGTCCAAGATTTATTTTGAACAAAATTTAACTAAAATTAATGATTTTTTGAATAAATTTGATAATTTTAAAAATTATTATACCATTATTATTACAACATAGAATTATTTTAATCACATTCATTGTAAAAAATCACAAATGAAAACATGGTATTGGTAGTAATAGAGAAAAACCCAAATTGTATAATAATTATTAGGTTCTAGGTTTGAGTAGTAGAATCATGTCAACTATTAAATATTTTTATTATATTATTAATGTATAGTATGCTAATGATTTTTATTTTAGATAAAATAAATATTTTAGTGTCAATAATGTTCATTATTTTAAGGTATTGTCTTGATTTAATTATATTTTTTTTGATGAAACTAAAAATATTTGGTCAACGAAATCATTATTTTATAATACTACTAGGCCCCAAAGTATATGGGTACCAAAATATACTTTTATATGTTATTTTTTATTTATGTTCAACTGAACATCCTTATTTCATTATTAAGTGGCTACTCGAAAATTATGGAAATTTATTATATTTATTATTCTTTAAAATTGACACTTTATTAGATATGGAATGGTTAGTCAAAGAAGTATTTTATTTTCAGTTTAATATTCAATTTAAATGCAATAACTATTTAATAATAGTGGAGAAAAACATTTTAATATATTACCCCTATAATTTTAATTACTCTTATGTATAAATTTTTAAATTTTTTCACACTCTATTATATTATCACATGAATTACTTATTTATTTTATTTTATTAATCAATTACCCTCAAACATCCTCTTAAGATTTTATATAAATGGTTATCCTACATATGATAATGTCTTTAATGTATAACTATTTAAATTTATCGCATTTGAGAAATTAAACTATCACATTGTATGGTGAATTGTTAGATTAAAATGTACTTGTCGTTTATAACAAGTGAAAATATTTATTTTTAAATCATTATTTTAAATTCTTTAAAAATCCTTTCATTTACACAATATTCTTTGAAAATATTTTAATTAATTACATGAATATATTTTAAAATTATTCTATTTCCTAAGTGGAATTATTTTAAATATTTGTCATATGGTTAAATGTTTTATTACTATGGCATGAATTAGATGGTTTAATACATTCAATTTAAGCATTTTTTTTCTTTTTAATGGAATTATATATTTTTTCATGGATATTTGATTATAACTTTTTAACTATTTAAAGGAAGCATTAATTTATGGAGATTTTATATTACTACATGTATTAAAAATATATATTGTTTACAATTTTCAAAAACCCATTTTTTTATATTATTAAAAGAGGAAAGAAATTATATTTTTTCAAATTTAAAAAAAATTATGCTTGAACTTAAATTTTAAATTCCCATTCTTTATGAAATGGGGTAAAAATATTATATTATTTATTATACTCAATAACTCATCTTTTTTATGTTTACAAAAAGGGGAAAAATTTTTGGTATAAAATTAGGGTTTCTTTATTATAAGAATGGGTATAATGTTGAGTGGATCCATTTTCATTATCACCTTGATTTAGTTTTGATAATTACTTCAAGGCATCATTCTTCATTTTCTAATAATTTTTTTAAGTGTTTCAGATTTAGAATGTAACATTATTTATTTTATATCAGATGAAATATTAATCAGAATCATATGAGTATTTTTCTCATGGAAAGACAAAAATATTATCTTCATATAATTAGTTAATTTAGAATGCTAATTCAGTTTTTTGAGTGGTGAAAAAATTAACCAAATTAGTTCTAGTTGTTCAAGAAGCATTGCAGTTTTCATCTTTATGTCCACTCTAAATTTTTATTACATATAAATATACATTTAACTTATTTTTCTGATCATTATACCTTTATATAGATAAAAACTTTATCTAAACATAGTTTTTTTATATGGACGCATGAAATTGTTTATTTGTACTCTAAAAAATAATATAATTTCTGAAGCAGTGGATCATATCTATAGTGAACAGATTTAAAAAGATAGATTATTTTATATACTATATGTTATAAAGATATTGCAATTGATTTAAACATAGTGGGATCTAAAAAATAAGTTTATACTAATTTTATTAGTTTACATTGAAGGCTAAAAAGGATATTTGGATTTTCAATAAATTATTATAATTTATGAGATTATTTTTCAGAGCTTTAGTTTTTACAAAATATTAATTCATTGATGTTTCAATGATATCGGGAGATATAGAAGTTGAATTGATTAAATTATTGATCACTTAGAAATATATTAATATTTTGTAAATATAATCCATCTGGTAATAATTATAAATTCACTATTAAAGGGCGTTAAAAAATAATTTTAATCTCTAAATGTATGATATCTATTTTTTAAAGGATTATTTGAACCCTAATTTTCAAATGGTGAAACCCTATTTTCAGAATATTGAAACCCTAATTTTGAAACAAAATTATGGTTCTTATACCCTACATTTTTTAACAACCAAACATTTTCAACCATAATTTTTAATCAAAAGTATGGTTCATGAACCATATGTTTTAAATGATTCCTACTTTCATGAACCATAATTTCTTGAACCTAACATTACAGTGAAAATGTACCATACTTTTCTACTACATACTTTTGTAATTTTGATTAAAAACTCAAATTTAGTCTAATGTGAATCTCTTTTCAAGATGAAATGCTACATCCAATGAGATTAAACTCACTACATAAATTTTCAACTAAAATACAAAATCATGACCTTCTATATGCTATGATTTTATGATTATTTATTGTAACATTTGTTTCCGCAAAACCTTATATATTATAGCAGGTCTCTTCATATAGATACATTATCTGATGAAATGGTGATATATTATTTTCTATAAAAATAGAGGTTTAGATCCATATTTTCAAGTTGGAAACTGATTTTCTGTTTCCACCATGTTAACACATTGAAATTATTCATGTTCAAGGTTGATTTTTTACATGATTTGGACGCTTGTAGATTATATTATTCACGGTAAAATCCTCTAAAAATAAGGATGTGTGAAAGATAACTATTCTACTATAATCCTGAATGAAATTAAACTTGTTAAATTAAATATTATGATATTCCATTCCATTGAAGGTTTGGATTAACTAAATAGTTAAAAGGTGAAAAGTATAGAATTTGTATAATAAAGTTTGAGTAGGCTTTAGTAATCTTTTTTATATGGTTCTTGGTAAATTAAATTGCTGTATTTTTATCTGGAATTTTTTTAATGACATATCAGGAGGTTAAATTATAATAAATCTATATGATTATAGTCAAAAATATTGTAATGATATTGGTCCAGTATTTTCAGATATAAAAATACTAGCTCATTCTTATGTCATTTTCTCAAAAAGTCACATCACAAAAATTTATTCAAATTCCAATTTTTGGATTTAATTTGAGATTGTGTTTCTTGTTTTCATTAACTGTGCTCACTATATTTAAATTTGGTTAAATAGTTTTATATGAATGTTTTAAATCATTCAACACTGCTATTATTCTATAGATTATATTAGAAGACTTAGTCAACATATAATTAAATATTTTGTAATATATTTATTCTATAGGAATAATACAATTGTGATACGCTAATATTCAGATATTTATGCAGGTTATTAACTCTATTTATTTATGATATCTAAAGAAAGAGTAGGGAAGTTACTCTTATATATTTAGAGACCAATTAAATTCACCTTTTATCTTTCTGTATAAAATAATTAAATCATGATAAAATTATTTTCTTTAAATCCATCCATTTTTCAAGGGAATATGATATATGTTGAATTTCTTGTAATTCATAAACTATATCTTTTCAAATCTGGTAACTTAGAGTTTTGAAACTACTACATCTACATAGATGATTTTTTATAGTTAAAAAATAACATTTTCATAAATCCTCATAAACTAATGAAGTATAAATAAATATATTATCTATCTGATGGTATGAGGATCAAGAATATATGTTCAATGTATCTTGAGATATAATCAAAATTCATAGGTGACATTAAGATGAAAACTACAATGTCATTTGAATAGATTCTAACCGCTTCATTGAATTCTTCACCATCTAGACAACCAAATTAGATTTCAACATTAACATATGAAATAAATATAATATGTTTTTATTTCTAATGTAAAAAAATCCATTGATTCTAATCACTTTTTCTTGAGATACAAAATAAATATTATTACATATTAAATATGTAACACATAAACATTTTTATATGAAAATAATGATTGAGTGGTTAATGTAATGATAAAAACAAAATAAAGAAGAGAATAAAAAGGATCCACTCAATGCAATGGAAGATATGGTTGTGAATTAGACCTAAGGAGGTAGCCTATGCAGGATTGGGTTTGGGATTACACCTAAGGTGGAGGCCCAATTTTTTTAACTATTGACATGGTTTGATAAACTATGTTTTTTAAGACAAAGTGTTTCTAATTTGTGTTATAAATAATATATAATTGAATATTAGGTACACTATATGAGGTTTTATAATCATTCCTAATGGGGAATATTCACTAATGTTTTCCTGTGTGGATATCTCTAGCTTGTTGATTGTACTGTCAATGAGAACCATCATGGGATTCATAGATGAAGGGGAATCTCATCCTCATGTATTCAAACCTATTATTTGTATAGGGTGAGTTATAGAGGTAGAGGTATTTCATCCTTCAAGAAAGATAATAGGATTACTCTAGTAGGGATTCTCATCCAGCATGGCTCATAGAATAGCGAATAATTCCATCATGATTTGGTAGAGGCTAGTATATATTCTCCCCAATAGGGACCCACACTATAAAAGTAATTAAAAATTATAATTCTCCCAAGTGTTCTTTGAATCTGATATAACAACCCATTACATCTTTTTATCATGGGAATCTATGATTCAAGGGGTACATGAAGATGTACATTCCGGATAGTGTGGGTCTAGTGGTTTTGTTTGGGGCTTTTTGCTGTCTTTTTTTTAGTATTTTTAAATTATTGAAAGGAATCCATGTAGGTCATTTAAGTTGTAATAGGAACCAAAAATGAGTATTTTCTATGAAGGGTAATGTATTTATGCCCACCCCTAGAGGGTTAACTTATTGTACCTGACTCTCTTATGTAATTTTAAGGATCATAAAAACCCAATTGGGTTTAAAATATTTTATTTTTATGGATTTTAGTTTTTTATATTATATATATATTACAATGGAGTTTCCAGAGAAAACAGAGGGTTTGAGAGGTGTTTATAAAACATTTTTTGATTCCTCTATCTACTAGTAGCAGCAGTTACTCAGCAGATCATACCTAATGATCAATAAGTGACAATGTCAAGTTGGTATGATCTGGTTAGAACGTTGGTTCTATCCTTTTGTTATCAGTTCTTAGGTGACACCCACTGATTATCCAATAGAATCAAGACAAAAAAGTTGTATCCATTAGAGTGGGTCCTACATTCATTAATTCGACCTCGAATACTTCTCTAAGACCCTTAAATACTCCATAATAATTCTAAAGATATTGGAGGATATAAATACACTTTCATGGGTTCTTAGATGAAATTGGATACATTGAATATCATTTTATATCTTGATTTTGATAATTTTTTTTATTTTTATGATAACTATAACAGTTGTCTCCCCTTATACCATCACTTTTTTTTAGTTATTAAGGATTATGATTTTTCTTTAAAGGTTTTTTATAAGAACTCAGTGTGTTTTTTTATTTCATGGGTTCGCACTGCCATTGAGATTGAGGTATTGGGTTATCACTACCATAATTGTGTGATATTGGGTGTTCGATGTCATTGAGTGTACGGGGGGTAGGTGATCATGAATATAAAAGTGAGGGAGATTGGGTTTTTAACAACATTAATTAAAATGATAATGGGTTTCTCTCTACGATTGCTAAAAATAAAGAATATTACTTATTTGAAATATTTTCTTGATAAAACCACTAAATAGAGGGTGTTTTAACCAAAAACATCCAAGGTTATTTAAGGGAGAATGTGTAGGGATCCTTTAGTGGATTACATTGAAACTCTGTTATGAAATTGTTGATTATATTATATATATATTTACACTGTAAAAACTAAATTATTTATTTATTTCTCTTTTAATTCCATATCATTCATTTTATTAATTTATTTTCAAATATCATTTGGATAACATAATTTTTAGTTTTAATATATACAATGTTTTTAAAACATAATTCACCCCCTCTTTTCATCTTTACTCGGACCAATAAACAATATGAAGTGGATGGATTTAACTTTGGTGGTTACTTATATAATGTCACTATGGGAGTGGATCTTTATGAGGTTGATACCACAAGGAAAACATTTTGAGGTGATTTCTATGAGGTATCCACAAGGTTAAACCTCACGAGAAGGCCAATCTAAGGTTTCCTAAATGATGACCTTTTAAGCTAGCTCTGATGAGGTTTGCTCAAGGACTGACCTTGAAAGCTGGCATCCATGAGGTTTCTTCCAACATTTAGCACATGAGATAACCTTATATGATATTTCTTAAATGTAAGACATTGTGATAGGGCCTCCCTTAGGTATGTTAATTCTTTTCTAACATATATTTTATCTTATTACCAGTATATGAGATTTTGGGAAAATGATTTCATAAATCAAAAATTTCTTGGCTCAATGTGAATTTGATTTACTTCATATCTCTCCATCAATCTCGCTCTCTTTTTTAGTTTCTCCCCTTTCTGAATCATAATGTGGGTATTTATAAACATCATTGAGTCTGTAGTTTCACCTAATAGGTTGTCATGTGAGAAATTCCATGTGCCCATAGAATTAGTGGGTGACTGAAATCCCCAGAAAGGCATTTTGGAGCATCATAAAAGGACACTCTATCACTGTTTACTCAGACCATGTAGTGGGAGACTATACCACATATTGAATTTCAAATGATTTTCTTTCCCTGTATATCCTGACCACATTCTAGGTGACTCGACCAGGAAAAACATTCAAAAGTACACTCTAGCACCAAATTTTCAGACCATGATGCGGGTGAACAAGCCACACCAATCATCTAAAAATGACACCATAAGACCAGGTTTCCAAACCATGTGGTGGGTTTCTATCATCACTAGCTCGAGGAACTCATTATACTTGGAGTTAATTTATAATTTTTATAAAATATCTGAAAATATATTAAATATATTCTTCTTCATTAATTATTCCTTTATTTTTTTATATTACATATCCTTTTAAGGCATAAAAAACCTTTATTCAGACATGATTTTTATGATATAAATAATAATATAAAGAGAGCGATCTTCCAAAAAGATAGGAGTTGTGACTATAATTGTGAATTTTCAATGTGTTTTAATATTCATTTCATGTGGAAGAAATTAAAAATAATATCACATGATATTTCTATATATCATGAATGAAAATAAAGGAATAGATATAAGTATTTAAGGATTTTAAATGGGTAGATCTTGAAATTAAGGAATAAATATATAGGGTATTTTAAATTTCCAATTTTCTTGGTAACTCAGAATATGGGTTTTTTCAATGGAAATGTTGCTTCATTGGGGAAATAATTATTTATGAATAGTTTCCAATGGGTTTTATTATGGAACTAAAAACACCCAATGGTTCTGCATCTATAGGGACTACTTTTCAATGGCAGGCACTTGTTAGGGATTTTGACCCTTGATGCTTAATAACTCAAATTGGTCAAGATGATGGGATCTCGGTATCATCATACCATTTTTGGGGAATTACATCCTAATTTTGGACACTAATATATTTAATATATGTTCATCAATCCTTCATTAATTTCTAATTATGATGTGGGTCGTTCAAAATTATAAATCAATCCCGAGTAGATGTGAAATTTAGAATCATCTATATGTATCTGAGTTTCTTCATTAAATGAGATATTTTTGTATCCGAGGTTCTCCATTGATGGTGTCCTTCAATAAAATACTTAATGTTTCTTTGTTCAATATTATAATGATGATTGTTTCCTAGAAATGCAGTGAAACACTCTTGAGTTTATTATCATCATGGTTGATTAATTTCACTCTTGAGTTTACCATCATCTAGGGAGATGGGAATTTTTTGATGTGGGGATCGAGCCCATAAATGGGATTCCTACGTATCCTTATGAAAGGAATCTGAACCTGCATAGTTTGGTACTACTTAATGGAGAACATAATACCTTTTAATTTCTTGTTATGAGAAATAACCATATAGTTTAATATCATTTAGCAAGGTTGTCAGAGCAGAAGGTGACTGACCAATGTTTGGTGTGGGTATTATGTCAAGAAATCCCAATGAACTTGGAAGGGATATGAGTTTCCGTGTTAAAATTGAACCCACTGGGCATGTGTCCCAAAAAACAGGGTTGGTTTAGGATGTTGGATTTGAACCACAAGGAGGCTTCCTACGTATCCCATTTGGATACGAATAAAATCCAACATAGTTCATTAATGAGGACCCACGCCTATGGAGGTCCTCATGGGTACGTCTCATTGGGGAGTATGGACCTTTGAGATGATAGGTCGGGGTTACACTAATGAAGGGTATCCCCTAGGAAAGGACCATGAGGTATGTTTTCACTCATGGATATCTGGGGGGTTTACTTGAGTTCACTCATAAAGAGGATACCTAGATAAAGAGAATTATAATTAAGGATTATTCTTATAGAGGAAGCCCATTTATCTTGAGATCTATGTGGGTTCCTTCATATCCCATTGAGGAGGATTAATAGTTCTCATAATTCAGTCTGTTGTGGGGATTACACCAAGGAGGAGGCCCATTTTAGGGGGTATGATTTCTCATTTCATGGCTGAGATGATATAGATCTCGGGCCTTGAGAAGGATTCATTTTTATCCTAGATATGGTGGGAATCAAAATACTCATTGATCATTACTGCAGGTGTATTTTTTGGTTTTTTGGATCATTACTAACCTTTAATCCCACGTGATTCATTCTTTGCGTAAGAAACAATAAGTATTAGAAGATTTGACTAAACACACACCTTTCTTATCATTTTTGCTGATGGATGAGTGAATTATTTAACTGGGGATGTATTCTTAAGTAGGATTACCATGTATTTGTTGGTATTATTTTTGATGAGGATGACCATTGGAGGTTCGTCCTGGAATAGGAGCCGTGTGATGAGGTTTGTGGAGTTTCTTGATGAGTGTATCGACTCAAGTCAATCAAGGAATTCAAGAGGAGAATTCAAACTCACAACATAATAAATAAACCAAGAGGAATATTCTGACTCAAGTTATTTCAATGAGTATGGAAGACTCTCTCAAATAATGGTATTTTATGGGTGTGCATTGAGTCCATATAGGGGTACAATGGAAAATTTCGTCGACTAGGCCAAATAATATTATCGTGAAACTCTCCACTTTTCCTCGAGGTTAGTGACATAAGTGAAGGGACTACCTCAATGGTTTGGTACTATAGCCTAGCACTAATCCTGATCAGGAGTACATCCTTTGTGGTATGGACCATCGGGTTTGTGCAGGTGATTTTCCATGGAGGGTCATATAGATAGGTCGCACTGGTGCTCATCCAAGTTAGGTTGCGTAGTTGCTCTACTAAGTTGGGTCACACAAGTTCTATTCATGGTGGGTCACATAGGAACTTTTCCAAGGTACTTCACCTATGTATGGTCTCCCTGGTATGGGTAACCAAGGAGATAGGTTGGGGGACTCTCCTTAGGGAAGGTGGTCTATTTTTGGTCGGCCAAGTAGTGATGAACTACATCGCTGAAGGACCTCCATGACCAAATCCATCTTTTAGATTCACTGTCGAGGCATATAACCGTCCTCTTATGATAATTTTAGGGGGAGGGGTTTATTTATAGACCTTGGTGGACCTTCATAGATGTGATTTCATGGATGGTCCTATGTGGAGTTCATGCATGAATGGTTTGCGTAGATGACTTGTGCAGTGACACCATTTCTTTACAAAACATTTCCATCTTCTAAGTGATATAACATTTAATTTGTGAGTCTGTTTATGATCTAAAACCTATTAAATAGAAGATATCCAAGAGATATAAACTACTAGATATGGTGACTATTCCATGTATTCTTGGAAGAAACATGGATTTTGAATATTTATCCATCAACCCCTTTTCATCATCAATCTTTGTAATCAACAGCCAACAGAGGGTGTCATTCCACTAGTCCCTCATTCTGGGGGATTCCTCTAGAACATTTAAATCTAGCCTATTATACTTTTAGAATATATTCACATATCTACTCAAACGTGAATTTTTTTTCTGATGGATGATCACATGATGAATTTTGGGGAAATGTGCATGAAATGCATTTTGTGGTGGCCAGAGCCTTCTCTAGGATTCGCGGTCAGGGTGTTCGGTCATCCTATTTCAGAAAGTTTAGGGGGACTATTTATAGACCTTGGGGGACCTATGTGGATAGTACTATGTGGATGTTCCTCTGCGGATGGTTCTATGTGGAGGTCCTACATGAATTTCTTGCACTGATGACTTGTGTGGTGACACCATTCCTTTATAAAAAAATACATCTTCTGGGTTCCATAACATTTTATTTTCTGGTATTTTTGGGCTCCATGACTAGTAATATCGAATCTATCAAAGAAATATATGCTTCTAGATGTGGTGAATATACCATGTATTCTTGTAAGAAACTCCGAAATTGAATTTTAATCCATATACTCCTTTTCATCATTATTCTTTGAAATCCACAATCAAATCTTGGAGTGGGGTATTTTCCCTTGTCCCTAATTCTGGAGTAGTCCTCTGGATCATTAAAATCCTAGATTTATATTCTTATAACATGAAGACACATTTCTACTCAAATGTGATATTAATTTTCTATGTGAGGATAACATGATGAATTTTGTGGCAAAGTACATGAAAAGTATTTTGCAGTGTCAATAGGTATTTACATTATAGATTAAGTACGATAGATAATAAAAAGAATGTGAATGTGAAGAAAATGAAACTTTTGTGTGTGTATATATATATGTATATATATAATATGATGAATATGTAGGATTAGTGGTTGATGTTGTAATTTATGTGATGAAAAAAATTATTTTGTTAATAAGAACAGCCGATGTTGTATCCTAATTGCACAACAAGGGGAATCAATGAAAAAGGATTATATAGTTGCTATGATATTTTGATGTTTCAAAGGATAAGGATGATGATGATAATATCTATAGTAATTTATGTTCATTTAACATAAAAGAATAGAAAGGGGAAGAATATACTTATTCCCTCCATTTTTCACAAGTAGCGAAGTATTCCAAAGGAGAATAAGAATATTATGTTATATTTTTTTATTCACTTGGGAAGAAGGTGTTTTCATCTGTGAAAAAAAATAACAATATAGGATAATTCATTATAACCTAGTTTATGTATAAAAATAAATTCTTTGAATCAAGTGAATGTGAATATTAAAATAATGTATAAGGTTCTTTCATGCTATTGTGCATGAATGTGAAGATAACACATTATATAAACACATTAATGATAAGGAAGAATCTATATTGGTGGATGATATTCTTATTGTGATCGTATGTTTTGTGAAAATATTAGGATGCATTAATAATAGCTGACTAGATGTTGACACACAATCATGATACTATCTTTATTGAGTTTTAAGGATATACACTTCTCATTATAACTCACATGATTATTTTCTTAGTGAGTTGTGTGCTCGCCAATTAATTAATTATGTCACCAATGAATAACATTTCTTATTAAAAGGTTAATATGTAAATATTCTATTACATTGTGTGTGTGATAATAAAATAAATAAACTCAATAGAATGAGATAATTAACATCCTAAACAGTCATATATGTAATGGGAGAATTTTTTTAAATTGATTAAAAATAAATAAACACTAATTCTTCAACCCCCCCCCCCCCACACACACACACAAACACACATAGTGTTGATTATATTCCAAAGGGGTCCTACAAATATATCCAAGGATATTTTAGGAATATTTTTATAATTTTTCATATAAGATCTGATATATGGTCAAAGTGTATTATTTAAGTGAGGAATTAACCTGAGTGGGATATTTATTTAAATATACATTGAAGTTGAAAAAATGATATTGTGGGATTAACCATGTTTTGGTCAGTGCTAGAGTAAGTCATGATGTAGTGAAATTCACAACAGCATAGTTATATGGATGATAGAATATGAATTATATAATTACCCATGCTAATTTTGGATTATTCCCAATATTTTTTTTCATTATCTAATAAACAAGAAGATATAACATTAATGGAATTTCAAAGGATTATTTTATAATGATAAATGATTTAAGAGAAATATGCATGGAGTTATATAATGTTTTTAATGTAAACATTTAAAAAACATATAGAACCTCAGATATGATCCTATGTACCTATAAAAGGAGTTCAAGGACATGATATGGTAATTGTATATCATTCATATAATATAAAATCCAAGGATAAATATCTATTTATCTCTCATTTATGTCCAACCATTAAGACAAAGGTTTAAGTACACTATAGATAGAAGGTAGTCCTTCTCATGTATTGGGAGATTCTAATAGGTCAAGGATACCTAAGCTGGTTGGAGTTCATTGGATTCTTCTCAATTATCCATATAAATCTTGTGTGGCGAAACAGTTATATATCAAATCATTAGAGAAAAGGTATTATTTATTCATTTATTTTATTTATTTCAAATTAATGGAATGTTTTTTAGGAAAATAGGTTTTTTAATTGTTTATACTCTCTTTGGACACATGTTATCACCTATAAAAACCCTCAACACTAAGTTTAAAAGTTTTAGATATATCATTTAAAAGAGATATTAGGGCCTCAAGTGGATGGGGTGCCTTTAGTAACTATAGTTATTCAATTTTTAGATACATTATATGATGGGTAATGGATAGCTTATAGTGAATTATCTATATAGACAAGTCTCATAAAAAGGGTTATCAATAGGTAAAATAAGAATGATTTTTTATTTGTATCCTGTATAAGATATATCTTGATAAAACTATGTAGTGGTTATAGGTGATTTTAACAAAAGTAAACTCTACTTATAGTCTGGTGGGTAGGCATAATAAATTTCATGTGTCTATTCCTAATTATATCATGGTGCATGAGAGATTTTACCATGGGGATAATTTTAAAGAATAGAGTCATTATTAAAAATAATGATTATATATGTGTGGTGGGATAGTAGTATCTATGAACATTTAGGCCAGGGTAATGTGGGAGTCTAACTATTCTTGAGGGGTTTTCACCCCAAGCTAATAAATATTAACTATGATGTATAGAGATAGTTGTGTGTATTGTTATTAAGAGGGCCATAACTGGATTTCTATCATAGTTACACTCTTATAAGTAATTAAAAGTTGGGAAATAGAGGCTAGTGGGTATATTATAGTAATTTCAATTCCATTATAAAAGTGATATGAATTAAAAATAATTTTTTGAATATTTTATCTGGGTCTCCTAGGGGAATAGATACAATGTGGATAATTATCATCAATTAGAATAGTTAACCTGCTTTTTTCCCATTTGGGAGACACACCAATTAATGATATGGGAATGATATATGTTCATGAAATGATTATATTATATTAGGCAGCAAAGATAATTATATCATAATAAGATGTGAAATTTTCATGATGATTTTTCTTGGAACATAGAGGAATTCATGTGCCTAGGTAAAAATATATAAATTCCATCACCAACATATTGATGGATAGTGGGAGTATTTTATTTGGGTATTAGAGGATAAATTACATACAGGAACCTTATATTTAGGTTGTAATTGGGATGACAATATATCATTAGCTGAACTCTTCGATAATAATAGTTGTAGAGTATTTATTCAGATTTCATCATTTAAACCATTAAATGGTATGACCTAAAAAACACATATATACTAGATAGAGGTTGGAAAATAATATCAAATTTGTTAATTTTTATACAGGGTAAAACAATTTGGGATTAATTGAAAAGGAATTCACAAACTACAAAGAAGATTATAAAGATATTATATATATTCCACAAATATCAAACTATTGATTTTATAATATGTGATCTTGTTTTTATTTTTCTACCACCTTGATTATGATCTAAACTACTGAGAAAACTAGGGAAGTTAGTATATTAACTCATGTACTTTGGTATCAATGATCAATGATATATCATTTATATAGAATTTTACTTATATAGTTCACAATAATTTATAATATTTAATCTTTTTCATCAATCAATTTTATATGATATTTTTTTCATTCCCCTATTAATGTTACGTAGTTTAATTTTTCACCCTTGTATTTAGGACTGATCGTCATCACTTTTATTTTATCAAATCAGTTGTCATTGTGTATCTATAGGTTTCAACATAATATTGGAATATAAAAATGTATGATTAATGATGATAATTTGATTATCCTAGATAAAATGAGAAATTAATGAATTTTTAAATTTTCATTTCAAATATTTCCCCATATTTTCATAATAAAGTTTAATTATCAAATTTGTGTATATAAGAAATAAATTTGAATTTATTGTAAACAAGATAAAATTCATTAATCTAATTGATTATATCAGTTTGGAATTTATTTTATATATTAAATATACTTAAAAAGTGATATTTTTTGAATTCTATATTTTTTAATGATTAAAGTAAATTTTTATGCTTACAAATGATAAACATAGAATGTGTTGAGTTGCATAAGGTGAAATTGGACAAAATAACTTTTCATGTGATTAAAGAATAAAGTAATACCTAAATAAGGTATACCTACTACACTAACTCTACATGTCATATTTACAAATTCATCATGTAGAAATCATCTGGAGATGAGGTATCACACATAGGATTAATCCAGCATAGCTAATCCTCATTTATAAATAACCAAATTCCCATTCATATTTGAATAAATTTGGTTAGGGGAAGTTGAATCATATTAATTACCCAAGATAAACTGGCATATAAGATTATAAATGCTTCCACAAAATATAATTTTCACCATATATAGGTTCTTAAAATAGAATAATATATCTAGCTACATTTGGTCGACCCAAACTTTAATAATATATTAATTTATTTACTACTGATGATAGAATCTTCATGGTTTCTTATCAAAATACCAATGGTCCACATACCTCACATATGAATGAACATTGTGAAATGTATGAATAAATTATTTATGGGGACCAAGGATACACTAAATTCTCATGTTAGATTAATTATATGTGGATTACATAAGAATAATTCTATAGCATTCCATCTGTATCAAATTCACTTGGGAATTTCATATCTTTGTCTGAATTACCCAAAGGAATTATGAAAATCTCCGATTGAATATATATATAAATGGGTATTTGATACTCTATTTCTACCACCCAATGTTCATATCACCATAGTGACTCAGAGGAATCACCCATGGGTCATCTAGTATACTCTAGAAATGCTTAGAAAGATCTATTTAATCAACCAAATCCATGGATTCATAACTAGTATACATGGAATAAATTCATTCTAACAGAGAATAAGAAAATATTATCGTGTATATAATGTATCATCACTTGTGGAAACTAGTTATTAACACAATATGCATGTCAAAAATGCATGAATAGTGAGAAAAAATCATCATTACAGTGGTTTTTGGATCCTAAGAAGAATATTTATGATGCTATAAAACCATCCAAAATCTAGTGACATATAAATGATCAACCCCTACATATATTGTGATTCAAGGGAGTGTATTTTAGTTTCTTAGAATTTATAAATTGTGAATGACCTCCATATTTTGGGGGTTTAGCTCATTGTCAAGAAATATAGTTCTCCTGTTATATTTTAAATTTAATTCTATATATTTTTCACTATCTATGCTTTAATTTTTTTTAATTATATTAATAATATATATTAATTGACTTGTTATAGAAGAATTAATCAAGGATTGGTCCTTGGTGAAGATTTATTAAGTACCTAAATCCCTACACCTCACCATATTATATTTTCTTTATATCTTTTTTATAGTAGTGGATGTTTGAGAAAGTGGTGATGGAAATTATGTTCCATTAAACAACCCTATGACATTTTTCTTCCTTCATTAATAATTATTTCTCCCTCACTATTCCTTTCAATCACTTCACATGGGGGATTTGCGTATGTTGGGGGATAAACCAATTACAATGGAGTACAACATGTCTATGGTTAAAATCCTCTAGATGTGTAATTTTTACTACTCACCATCACCGAGGAGATGTTGTATGTTGTACCGAGGATATTTTTAAGGAACACTATGTTCCATAACATATTTTTAGGGTAGATACTTGTGAGTTGTTTTAAACTAGTCATGAGTTAAATTCAAAATAGCTTATGTTCATAATGATAATACTGTTGTAAATTAACCGTCAGAACATCACCTTTTTCACTAACTTTTTTATTTATCTAATGTTCTTTGTTTATATTTTAGTTTATATATCCTTCCATGTATCTCCTTATTAATTTTTTGAACCACTAAATATTTTATTAGGAATACAGAGTAGTGAGTTTTTATTCTTAGATCCTAAAGGGAAAATAATTTTTGTTCATAAACCATTCACACTGGATTTTAAATTTCTATTTGATATCCCCTAGGAAATATACCATTTCTATTTTGATTAAATTTCTACGGAACGATGATAATCACTTAATTCTCTTACATATTTGTTATAAAAAAAATTCCTAATATTTTTTTAATATATACACAGTGAAAAATCCCACATTGATTTTTTAAATATGAATCCAACCCAACTTGTTGTATGGGTTTAACATAAATTTTTTTTAATCAATTGTTACCCCAATATTATGATCAAGATTTTGATCACCAAGTACAGGATAAAGAATAATTGGGAGATGGATTATGTTAGTCTAGATCATAAAATATATATCATGAACTGAAGTATATAAAATAAGTTACCTTGATGATATAGACAAATTACCCATATTTTATATAAAGGAACCTTTTGAGGTGAGAGTGGAGCTCATTGAAAACTCACTCTTATACCACAAAATATTTTCAATGTTGATTTCATAAGTATTCATTCCACCTAATAAATTAAATGGGATTATTTCATACTCAAATTTCTTTGATACAAAATTTATAGAAACTGAAATTCCTACTCACTACTCATTCCAGATTTCTCATTGAATCGATATTAAAAATGATCGTCTTGGATGGGGTTGGAATTGATTAACAATAATAAAAGGTAATAAGTTTTAATGAAAAATCATTAATTTATATTTATCACTTCTATATATAAACTCCAAATAACCATGGAAGATTTAAATGAAAAGACTAATTATAGCATGGAATAATATTATCGTACTTATAATTAATTTGTTATTTAATAAAATATCAATAAATTATTATTTACCTTGTTTTTACAATACTGGTTTACTTCCAGTTTATGAATCCTAAGTAAAAAAAGTAATAAGTTACTATCAGTGTGGGGGCATAAATTTAATATGGAATGGAGTATGAAGTATGGATAATCAATGAGATTTTATTGGAGGTTATCATAGGGATTTTTTTCACAATTTTCAATATACACAAACAAGAAAATGAAATGATACTCCTTAGTGTAAACTGCTCATACATATTATGTTATTCATGTGTGCCAAAAAATAAAGAATAGATCCCAAGAGAAATCTATGAAAATATATAGATGCAAGATACTATATATGAGGGGGGAAACCATTTTAAATTCATATTGTTTAACCTTCAATAAAATCATTATTTTTTATAGATTATTAAAAAATAATGAATATAGAAGAAATGCTATTTAACATAGACCCAGAATCATGTGATAATGATGATAATGTTACACTCACATAATAATTCCCTAAAGAAGAATAAAAAATGGTGTAAATGATGTTGTGTTCCACTGAATAATATTATAATAGTTATATAAAACCATTTTTACATTAATAATATTTATTTAATAACCAATAAATGAAAATCTACTTTTTTATGAAAACTCAATAGTAAGTTGCCACCACCATTAAGATAGTGAAGAAGTTAAATACCCATAACATTATTTCCATTACCACACTATTATTGGGTCCTCTTAAAATAAGGGTGGGGAAGAAACAAAAAAGAACATGGGGTCCATCTCAGGAATTGGTACAGGAAAATCTTTTAGAGGACAAGGATGTGGTGGTTTAAATCACATAAACCAAAACAAAATTTAGATAAATAATGATATATTATAACTGATTCCTAGAGGAATTAAAAAGACAATTAACTTCATTAATGTTTAAAACAAGACTCTATTCAGCCTTATGTATTTCCATATTCTTAGTTTATTTTTAATAATGTGTTACATTATTTTTTTCATTTAATTTTTCCATTGAAGGGAAGAAACTATGGAATAAATTGAAGACCATTTCAAGAAAATTAGTTTAATCCACCCACCCTAATAATAAGGTTGTGTCCACCAATATCATTATAATACTAAAAACATATTCATATTATTTAAAACCATTCAAATTTAATATTGATTTACTATGAAGGTAGTAACATCATAGTATGGGGGAGGAAAATAAGCATGTTTCATGATTATATTTTTCTTGTGTTTTTATTTTCACAGCTTTTTATTTTGAGTGAGATTTGAGTTTTATAGAAAACATTCATATTTTTGAATATTTATCTAACTGTGGGAATTATCATGATTTATAAATCAATAATCTCACATTATTTATAATATTTTTAAAATTACAAATAAATTTTTATCTTGTTATGAATTTTGGGTTATTTTG
Organism: Viscum album; assembly: GCA_963277665.1. Taxonomy (NCBI): domain Eukaryota; kingdom Viridiplantae; phylum Streptophyta; class Magnoliopsida; order Santalales; family Viscaceae; genus Viscum; species Viscum album. The sequence goes on from OY728119.1 coordinate 654,348,816, forward strand.
ATAAGTAATTTCATGTAAAATACAGTCCAATGAAAAACATTGAGAACTTGATATGTTTCTAAACCATTTTTATATTTTCCTAAATTTATTTATTTTTAGAAATATTCTAACATTTTTCACAAACTATAATATTATTTTTTAACATATTCATAATTTTTGGATTTTTTATCTTTTTAAAATGATAATGGTAATTTATTGAAAATTTAAAAAACATTTTATTTTACCATTTAAAAACCTAACTTACATTTAGACTTCTCTTTTATGAGCATTATAGACCATGAATACCCTTATAGGACCTACATTAAAATTTAAATCCCTTCCCATTGATTTTAAAATATTATTTTGCGTGATTCTCATTTTATGAAAATTGTAAGGGTGGTTGTTCATATGGAAAAATTTTAAATGAATTTTCTTATATAGAAGGATTTCTAGGTTTAATTATCAATTTTTTGTGGGAATAAGTCTCACATTCCATGAGATGCATTTATTCTCCCATTATATCTAAAAAATGTGTATATTCAAAAATGATTAATGAAAAGTGGATATGGGATTTAAATCATTTATGGTAACATATTAAAGGAGTCTAAACACGTATTAAAACAAAAGAAAATTTATTTTCATATTAAAATGATATTTTCTTCTATTACTATAATTCTTGAATAAATATATGTATGTATGTATGTATATATTTATATAGACACACACATGAGCATTTTACCAATCAACATTCTTCACTTGATGTGTAACTCACATTCAAAGGGGATGGATGTACTTTTTGGTGGTTTTTAAATGGTGGTTGAGAAGTACTAATGTTCTTCATTATCCTCTTATGTAATTTCATGAATTTAAAATTAATGAAAAAACGCCAATTTTATTACAATATTTTTAAACATAAAACTGCGAACCGAAATTCTCAAATATACCCATGTGAAAGTATTTTTGACTGAGAGTGACCATTCTCTTTGATTTTATATATATTAACATTATGAGTTTATGAAAAAATTTCATGATATAAATAAGCGAAGAAACTAAAAAAAGATTATTCAGAGTGGGAAATAAATTTCTATGTGAGGTAGGTATTCAAATTTATGGATGGATCAATATACTTGAATGAAATTTCTTGAGAATTTTTGAAAATGAAATTAAACTCGTAATGTAATAAAAGAAATAATATAATAGAAAAGGAGGGTGCATTGAAAATTTTAATTTAATTTGTTTAATATTGTCTTAAATGTGTATATTTCCTTATAGATTAATTGATTAAGTGTGAGGGAGTGATAAAATGATTCTGTTTTGATTTTATTGATTTTTATTTCCAATATTCGTATATTTTAATTATTTTGGGAAATTATTTAATTTTTTGAAGTTTTTTAATAAATTGGGAATTCATTATAAAAATGATAAAACTGATAATTTAAATTGATTGTGTAATTTTTTAATTCATTTTAATATTTTAGACATTTAAAATTGCATTTTTTGTGGAATTTCTTATTTTATGGATGATTAAAGAAAATTATAAATAATCATTTATAATTAAAAGGGAATATATTGAACATTGTAGGGTGGAATTGGATAAAGAGTTCCTCCCATAACATTAAACTGAAAACATAAACAAGTATAAGGTACACCTATCAATCCAACCCCACATGTCAAATCAACATTATCCTTTCATAATATATCATCAGGGTAGGAGGAGTCACACATTGGATTAAAATATAATGGATGAACCTCAGGTATAACTAACTGAATTCCCAACTATATTATAATAACATGGTATAGAGAGAGAAAATTCAAATAAATTACCATGAAAATAGGTCTCTGTCACATTAGAAAACACTCCCTCATGTAATAATATTCATCAAGAGTAGGAACTTTAGTTAGAATTATATTTAAAACTTTGTCCAATTAACCTAATATTTTATAATAATCAATCGAGTGCTCCACTACTGCTATTATAATCACCATGGGCTAACATTAGATTACAAGTGGGTCATATATATATTTTATGAATGAACTCTAAATTTCACACGAATCAACAATTTAAGGTTTTCCAAGTCTTTGCGCACACACACATGAGATTAACTCTTTGTGGCTCATAATTGGATAAGTTTATGACATAGGATCTATGTCAAATTCTCTCAAGAAATCCAAATATATATGAAAATAACATAATGGAGTGATACCATGTCTAAATAAAGACATATATCTAGGGATATTTAATAATTTTTTTACTACCTAGAGCTTATATCATCAAACGAAATTGGATTAATCACACATGGTCCATCCAGAATGCTTTGGATACCCTGATAAAGATCATTTGAATCAATAAAAACCCTTATATTCAAGAAAATTACATGTGTAATCAATGTACGCTATTATTGAGGAATAAAATATTTATATTTATGAAATTATTCATTATTTCAATAAGGATTTTAATCTGTTGATAAATGTGTCAAAAAAGCATGCATAAGGGACCAAATTGATCATGTAATTTTTCTGATGAGGGGTGAATAAGATTATCAATTATTAAACTTTATATAATATGGTGAAGTGGAATAAATATCCCACACATGTGTTTCAGTTCAAGGGGAATATGATAGTGTCAATGAATTTATAAAAGGGGAATGATCTCACTATGTTTGTGGTCCATTTTTTATTAAGTAGTATATCCCTTGTGTTATATGTCATTTAAATTCTATATTTTTTCATTATTTGTGCTTATATTATTCTTCCCTCACTCACTATGATATCTCAAATCCATATTTATAAAAGAATATCTGGATACTTGGTCCCCATGATAGATTTATTTGGTACCCAAATCCATAAACCTCAATGCATAATGTTTTCTTTTTTATCTATGATATAGGATAGGGTGTGTGAGAAAGTATAAGAAGGTTATAAACCACTATTATAAATACACCTAAATTTGTTATTCCTTTTTTCGCTATTATTTCTCTATTATGTATCCTTAAACTCCCTTCACATAGTCGATTTAAACATATGGGGGGATGAAAAACTTATAATGGAGTGGTGTGTGTATGTGGTTATAGAGCATTGGTTGTGGAATGATTATTACAATGACCCCGACCCTAGTTTCCCCAAGATATTTCCATACATTTTTATAATGGAATAGATACATGATTAAAATTTCAATTGACAAAATAGTTTTGAAATTATAAAAAAAATTAAACATGGTACCCATATTACATTGGGAAAAGAAAATAAAACATAACAATAGTAAAAACTCAACATCCATGGAACTCATTCCAATAACTCATCAAAATATCATAGGGAAAAGAAATAAATTAGGGTTAGCTAAATTTATCAGTAATGGTAAAGTACATCAGAAGATATCAGGAATCAATAATGAGAATCAATGTGTAAAGGTAGATAACATAACAAACATTTTAAATAAATAATTATATATGTCATAATCAGTATGACAGGGTAAATAACCAAACACACATTCCATTTAATCGATATTTTGAGAATGAAATGTATCCAAATATTTTTTCAGACTAAAAAATTAATGGATAATAATAATTGAAATCATAATGTATGCAATGATTAATTATTTAACAATTTGTTTCCTAGGAACATGATACCTTAACCATCAATATCTATTCTCAAGTCAGTTTAACATTATTGGGTAAAACCCCATTTGATTTGGACAACTTATTCATCTCATGAGACTACTGATGAATAAATGGGATATTATTAACTAGGCCCATCCATGTTTTCAGATCCAAATAATTATTAGTATATCAAATAATATAATTAATTCATGAACAATATTCCTTATCATCAAATGTCTATACTGATTAAAAGATAAAAATTTATTAATATTTAACTTCCAAACTATAAAATGTATGTAAAATGGTATAATATTTAGTAAATAATGATATAAACTATTAAATAATATTTAAATTTAATTTAAATTTAATTAAAAATTAAAAATGGTCACATGAAATTTATTTCATTATGATTATGTCAATAATTACCAAAGAAAGTGAGATTGTTCAATAACGTTTAACACATGGTAATATTCCAGCAAATCCCATTTAATGAAATAATTAAAATTGAAACCTATAATACCATTAAGTACGAATTAATCATGATATTACTTTTCAATGGGGATTTATATACACCACATAAAATTTAGTTGGTTCACAACAACAAATAAGCCTTAATGGAATGAAAATTGAGAAACAATCCCTTAACTCGCGCTTCCATTTGGTGGAACAATCATTAAAATTATAAATAATGGATTTTAGTATGTTATTAACATATAATATAACCATATTAATATTTAAAATATCATATAAGATCCTTTTATAAAATCTTATCATCTTTTTGTTAACAATCATTCATTATTTTCATTATTTCATGTGTTAAATGCCTTTTTCATGTATATTTTGACTAGTTTTTCTTTATTACCTCTTACGAAGAACTTTACATCATAATATATTTAATGTAAAACATTATTAAAATATCATATATATTCATTATAAATTTATTTAGAATAATCCATTAAATTTGGTGATATAAAATATAATACACCATTCATTGAGATGGTAGACAATACGTACACATGAGCATTGTTTCCATTTTGTTATTATATTGAATGAAAGATATGTAAATTATATATATTTATTATAATTTAAGTATAATTTTAATTTTATATGCACCAAATATTTTTATTAAACTGATACTTGACACAATCCTTGTAATGTTAGAACGAATCATATCGTTTTGTAAGGTGGTAGTCCACCGTACACATGAGCGACATTATTGTATTCCCATAAAATTGAGATCTTTATGTTCTGTGTGATATAATAGTCTTAGAAGATGAATAAAATCATATATATCATATATATCATATAAAAAATATAAATATATCATTATTACCAACCAAGAAAGGTGGCAATGAAAAAACAAACAACATTGGTTTGCGATGTAGTAACTCGTCGTAGACACGAACGATGATTTTGTATCCCATTTATTTATGTGTGTTAATTTATAGGTCACAACAATAATCTAAAAAATATAATTATATGGAATATTATTATATTATTATATAATCTTGGAATAATAAGAATAGGTGGATGTTGTGAATGAAATAAAAGAAAAACACTTTTAGAAGAACATTACATGTTCTTCATGTATTCTGTTTAGGTTTAAACTGATGACCTTCTACGTTAGATTTTTTCCCAATAAAACGATTCAAGGAAGAGGATATAAAATTTGGGTAGTTATTTGGGAATTTCTTGGCTGAATAAAAGTGTCTTGACGGTGTTAAAAATAGGGGAGAGTGGGTTCCCTTTTTATAAGTGGGGAGAGTGGCACTCTTGTGATGTTTGAAAAGTATTGAGTAGTCCCACATTTCATCAATTAAAATAGCTCCAATAATGGATCCATATTTATAATCTAATGTGTAAGGGTGAAATCTTTCCATCCAATGGGTTTTGGACATTTTTTCCATCATTTTTAAACATTATACTCAAAGTTTAACCACTAAAGAAACTCGTTTTCTCCTTTAACGATGTAATTAATTTTCACTATTTATACTATTCGCTTTTCTTGAAAATTAAGACGACCCTTTTAGAAATTATACATTATTATGATTGAAAATATTGAAACAATTTTTCTTAATTCAATCCATATAATTAAAAAATAATAATTTAAAATCAATCTCATAGATGAGATGATAAATTGGGAATTTAAATTTAAAATGTTTAAAAGTTTATTTAGTTTTAATATCTAAATTAAATGTAAAAATTATTTCAAAGTCATAAAGTGTATTAATATATATATATATATATATATCACCTATTCTTACTTTAAAAAAAATTCAAAATATTATTTAACCTTATAATATTTTTATATGAAATGTCATTTTTAATTAAAATACTGTATTTTTTTAATATTCATTGGAAAATGAAACCTCTGAGAAAAAACTATCACTCATAAAAAAATTTGATATGAAAAATTTAATAATAAGGTTAATTTTTTGAAATAAAATTTAAAAATTTAGTAAAAATTTATTTTTAAAATATATGTACCATTAAAATATGGGAAAATCGCCATTACAAAAATATGGATTTTATGTGTAAAATTTGATTTGTTCTGATCTCATGTATTTAAAATATATTGGTTGAATTTAAAATAAATTCGAATATATAATATATAAATTTTATTAATATCAATAACTACTATCAATTAATTTAATTTTTTAGGTTAAAAATACTTTGGGTGAATAAAAGTGTTTTTAAAAAAACATTTCCTTTATATTCAGTTAGTTTTTATTTTCATTTATAAAAACATGGTAACCAATGAATTCAAAAGTATATTTTCATAATTTAGTTAATACTATTCATATTAACCCATTTAATTTCAAGGAGTAAATTTTCATTAAAATAATAATATTAATAGTATTTAGTAAAACTCAGTCTTGTATGTAACACATGTTATCAAAGAAATTCCCCGTTGTATATAACTCAATATAACTCAAAGTTTCGTGCATTGAAATCTATATCATAAATTGTTTTTCTTTAAAATCATAAATATTATGAAAATAATTTAAATTTTATTTTACCTTCTACAATTGGTGTTTTTTGTTGTACAGGTTATTGAATAAAATGTTGTTCTTTTTGGATCTCAGAGTGTTACATTTTTTCCTCTAATAAACATTCATACTTGACGTTTTAGGGGTATTACCTTCCAAAAAATTGATGGTATTTCTCCTTAATTATATCCTTTGGTTCACATGATTATTCCTCCATTTTCAAATTTCATTAAAGTACCTTTACTTGAAGCATTTTGTTTTTCCTCAATAATTTTTCAATATTGTAATGAATTTGGATGGGTTCTTCATAGTATGATATATCAGGTTCCAATTCAATTTCATCATGGGTAATCATATGTGTTGGGTCTAGTATGTAATTTATCATCAATGATGCATGAAACACAGTATATAATTTCTAATGTTTTGGGAGAATGACCAAATGATAAGAAAGAACTCTAATTCATTCAATAGCCTCAAAGTGTCCCATATACATAGAGCTCAATTTCCCTTTCATAATGAACATTATAATACCCCTATTTGGTGACACTTTCTAGAAAACATGACCTACCACGCATAATTCCAAATCTTTCCTATTATTATGGGATAACTCTTTTTAATACTTTTAAATTATTTAATGTGAGTATGAATATTCTTTTCCAATGTTTTTTTCTCTTCAATATTTTTCATGCCTACATGTTTCAATTCACTAACATTATCCCAACAACTGGGAGTGCGACATCTATTTCCATATAATTCTTCATGTGGAACTATTTTAATAATTCTATGAGAACTATTTTTTTTGGAAAACTCTACCAAAGGTTACTACTGATCCCAAATACATTGAAAGTTAAACAATCCAATCTTAAAAATTTCTTATATTGTTTGGATTGCTATTTCAGATTATCCATTAGTTCGAGGGGGTAGGAAGTTCTCAAATAAAGTTAAATACCATGTTTCTTCTGAAGTCTCTGGCATAATTTTGATTTAAGATGGTGATCTTGCTAAAAAATAATGGAATTATGAATATCAAGAAGTCTTACAACTTCATTAATATAGTTCCTTATGAGGAAATCAAGTGGTTAATACTCTCTTATAGGGAGGAAATGTGCATATTTTTTTGGTGATCAATAATAAACCATATTGTATCATTATTTATAGGAGTATTTAGTAGTAAAGTTAAACATTCCATAGTAATGCCATCCCATTTCAACATAGAACTAGGAAAAGGATACATGACACCCCTAGGATGTTGCCTCACAATTTTAAATTGTTGACAAACCAAACATCTGGAAACATGACCAGCCATTACCCACATCATGTTATCCCACTACAATGGTTCTTCAAATACCTATACATATTTGTTAAACTAATGTGTATATAGAAATTTGAGCTATGAAAGTCATTCAACAATTACCTTTTAAACATAGGTATAGATGGAACACATAATCTATATCCAAATTTTAGAACACTATCTTCACAAATCTAGCCTTAGAATTTTTTATCCTTCATATATTTAATATTTTTTTTAAGATTCTCATCAACATACTAGGAAATTTTTATCTTTTATAGTAATTATGTTATTGAAATCATTTTAAACAATATTGATTTCTTCACTTCCTCAACAACTCCCATAACCATATTTACTATATCCATGATCATATAATCCCTCTAAAAGCTCATTTCTTTCAAAACTCCAAATCTTTCCTACTCAATGCATCTACCACGTTAATTTCATTCCTGAGTGGTTGTGTATTGCGAAAACATATCATTTCATTAACATGATCCATCACCTTTTTCTTATATTGATATCTTTCTATGAAAAGTTTTATTTTTAGTTTTTATGATCTATTAATAAATCACATCCTTCAATCCTTTAAAAAAATATCACATCCTTCACCAAAGAGATGGTTTCTCCATATCTTCAACAAAAATATAACAATTTATAACTCAAGATCATGGTTTGGGAAGCTATATTCTAGAATATTCAATTTCCTCTATATATATGAAAATTTTTATCATTTTTCCTTTGAAGCCAACCAATTATCTCCCATAATGCATCATTATATATAACACTCGCATCACTTCCCGATGGTAGAGCCTAAATTGGAGAATTTAGAAATATCTCCATTGGATTATTAAGCATTATCAACATCATTTTTTCCAATTAAACATAACCATTTTTCGTGTACTATCGAATAATAGGTTATCTAATCTTGAAAAAATATTAATGAATTATTGATATTAACACATCGAAACCATGTGACTACATACCTCAGTTATGTTTGTTTTTGTAGTACATTCTTTGATTTTATGTGTCATTGTAGAATCAACTGAGATACCATTTTTAGAGAAAATATGGCCATAGAAATATTCTTCATAGATCCAAAAATCACACTTTTAAAATTTTCTATATAATTATTTTCTTTATATAGTCTTAAGAATTATTTTTAAGTGATTCTAATGGTTTTTTTTTACTTTTAGAATACACGAAAATGTCTTCAATGAATCTCAAAATAGAATGATCCAGATATTCCTTGAATACTATATTCATTAGATCCATAAAAATAGATGGTGAATTATTCAATACAAATGGAATTATTTTAAACATGTAATGATGATACCTCATCCAAAAAAATATTTGGAATGTCATGTATCATTACTTTCAATTGGTGATACAAAAAATAAAGATAAATCATTGAAAAATATTGGTCTCCATGGTGTTGATCAAATAAGTCATCAATGTAAGGAAGATCATACATGTTATTTATCATAATATCATTTATTTACCAAGAATGAATCCCCATCCTCTTGGATCCATATTTCATCTTAATAAAGAGAACATGGGAACCCTATAGGGAAAAACTAGGGAGAATAAATCTATTATTACCCAAATAATCTTGTTGTTTCGTTAGCTACACTAATTCCATAGTGTTCTTTCTTAAGGGATATGTTGATACTGGTCTTGCATGATAGATTAAATCAATGGAAGATTCGACTTCATGCTATAAGGGATGTCCAAGTAATTCTTTAAGAAATACATCAATCTAATCATGTACAATAGATACATCCTCAATTTTAATACTTCCTTCATTTTCCCTAGATGGTTTATTCTCTTCTTCCCAAATAATTTAAATTTTTAGGGCTAGTAGGGTGTATAGAGAAATTAGATGATGATGTTTCTTCTTCGTATATAATGAATTCTAAATCTTCCTCACAAATCGCAATTTCCTTCTTCTTGAAATAAATTTTTGCATCATATTTATAAATCAAGTCCATACTGAGACTACATCGAAGTCAAACATAGGAATGGTAATAAGTCCATCAAAAAAGAAATTTTCTATTTCATAATGGGGACTTCCAGACACATCTTTTTTATAATGATACATACCTTAGGATTTTAAACTAAAAACTCCCTTGTTAAATCAAAAGGTAAATGCCTCATTTTTTTGAAAACTGTGTATATATAAAAGAGTGTGTTGATCTATAATCAATTAAATAATTTTAAAAAATTTAATGTGGGATTAATATACCTAATAACACATCATTGTGTACTTCTACTTTATCTATAGTAATCATATATGATTAGCAATTTCCCCTTGGCCCCTTTTGTGGTATAATCATTTGATGTTCAAAGGATGGGTTTCAATAATTACCCGCATCTCTATATCTAAATCACATTAAATCATTTATTTGTTTTCCCCCCATTTCATTATTTAGCATGGTGGACCTTATCTCCACCCTTATACCAATATCCTATTAATTTCAATAATTTTATATGGTGATTCATTCTACATTTCTCTCATGATAGAAATTTTTTAATATTCATCTTAAGAACATTATATTTCTCATGGTGTTCATATAACCTCATATTATCTTTATTCCCCTTGAATATATTTATTCTAGAAAATTCCCTCTCCATTTTGATGAAGCATAAAATATTTCATCATATGATGAAAAACATTTAGAGACCAATTCCCTTCAAAAACATTAATTAATCCCTTCTAAAAGTTATCAATCTTGCACAATTTGTCAGGTATTTAATCCTAATTATACCTGGAAAACTATGTAAAGGTAGCTTTATAATCCAAAAAACATAATTCTTTCTTTTTCTTTAAGATAAGGAACTTTCTCTTCTTCCCAATTTGTTCCTTGTGAAGAAGATATTTATCAAATAATGTATCCATGGAATCTCTCTAGTCCATGAGTTTTATTTCCCCTTCCTAATAAGTACTTCAGATCAATGACCACCATTGATCCAAATCACATTAGAAAAAATACACAGAAATTATGAAATTTTTCTTTTTCACCACATCCCAAGTACACAAATATAATTTATAGATATTTAATCCATTTTTCATAAATTATTTTATTTGTAGTCCCACTAAATGATGGGGGATTCATTCACAAAATGTGTTCCATAATAGGGAAATATCACTGGGGAATAGGTTATTCCACTCAATCAAGGTTACTTTTCATCACATGATTATGATTCTCTAATATAGCTATATTTATTTCTATTTTTATACCAATAGTATTTGTTCCCATAGTAGGTAAATATCTATATTTTCCATGAGTATTGATAATATTACTTTTTACAATGACCATTTCTATACAATGAAATATACTAGAATATATCATAAAATTTTTATTTTTAAAACATAAAGTATAATTATAAATATTGTGTAACACTTAAAATAAATTAATAAACTATTCATTTTTAATCTTATAGTCAAAAAAATTGTTTTCTTTTGGATATCATTACTTTTAAATCATTCATAATTGTTTCTAAAGTACATTGGAATTATAATAAACATCTCATACTAGAGTGTCAAATGAAGTTCATAGTAAGACCAGTTTCCGCATAATAGGTTGCCTAGATTGAAGACCATTGTCCCTTTTAGAACTTTTTACCCCTATGTACAAATTTTCAGAACCATTTCCACTTTTAATATCTAAATAATGATGTATTTAAAGAAAAAAACACAAAATATATATATTTACAAAAAAAATAGTTTTTCATTTATACTTATCCTCAATATATACCTTAGGGATGTGTTTTATAATATATTTTTTAAAAAATCTGGTTTCTAATGTTTTTACAAAACATTCTCTCATACCAATTATAAAGACCTTGACCCCTATATCTCAAATCTGGTTCCTTACATTATTACGTTGGTATATATAGAACATTCAAGTACCAAAGGACATATAATTTTTAGAGTTTTGGAAAACCAAATTACATATATAGTACCCAAATTACATTGGGAAAATAAAATAAAGAATAACAAGTCAAAAATCAGCATCCTTAAAAATCATTCCAGTAACTAAACTTTATGTACTAGGGTAATAGAAACAAAATAATGGTGATCTAAAATTATTAGTAAGGGATATGTACAACATGTGTGATCATGAATCAATAATCATAATCAATATGAAGAGTTAGATAACATAACACACATTTCACATGAATAAATGGATAAGAAATAAATAATATGGAATGAAAATAAATGAATACACTTTATATTTAAACAATATCTTGAGAATAAAATTGGTACATATATTATTACATAGTTAAAACATTGTGGATAATAATAATTAAAATATAAATACATAAAATGATTAGTTATTTTATGTCATGTTTCCCAATAACGTGATAACCTTACCATTAAGATCTATTCTCAAGACAATTTAAAACCTCTAAGTAACAACCCATTTGATTTGGCCAACTGATTCGTCTCATGAGAATATGGATGCCTCAAGAGGATATAATAAATAAGAAATAATTGATATATATTTGTCCAAATCATTCCACTTATATCAAATTATTTATTTAATTCATGAAAAATATTCCATATCCTCAAATATCTGTATTAAGTAAAAGATAAAGATTTTAGAATATTTCCCCAGTTAATTAACCAACTTCCATACTAAACACCATATTTCAAAATTGGTATACAATTCTGAAAATAATCATATACATTGAACAAGAATAATTATTACTAATTTTAATTTAATTACAAATGAAAACTAATCAAAAAAGTGATATCTTCAAGATATAGTTAACAATCATAAAAGAATGTGATATTGTTCAATAAATTTTACCACTTAGTTATTTTCAATTAAAATATCCTTGGATGAAATAATTCAAATTGAAATATAGAATACCAAGAATTATTAAATATTTAAGATATTAAATTTCAAGTGTTTAATATACAATCCACATAAAAGTTTATTGGTGCATAATAACAAATTAGTCACAATAGAATATAAATTGAGGAAGAATCTCTTACCTCATACTTTCTTTAGGTGAAATTAAATTTTATATCTTATATGATGGTTATAAGTATGTTATTAAATTATACCAAAACAATATTAACATTTATAATTTTATATATGATTCTTTTATAACATCTTATCACATGTATGTTAACAATAATTCATTATTTTTTCTATTTTAGGTGTTAATTGCCTTGTTTTTTTAGTATGTTTTTACTTTTTATTATTTTATTTCTTATTTTTTGATATTATTTTATAATATTAAGAGTTTAAAAAATTATGTAAAAATCAAAAATATTTATTATATATTTATTTAGAGTAATATATTAAATATAATTACATAAAATGATATACACAGATCACAGAGATTGTATGTCGTACGCACACATGAACATTGTTTCCATTTTCATTCCATATTGAATGAAATAAAAGAAAGTGATATATATATATATATGATCATTTAATTATATTTTTTATTTCAAATATATCACATATTATTATTAAACTCTTTCATAATTCATTCAATGTAATGTGTGAATGAATTGCATCGCTTCGTGAGGTGGTAGTTTTCCGTACACATGAACAATGTTATTGTATTCCCAAAAAATGGAAATCATGAAATAATGAATTACATAATAGTTATAAAAGATCAATAACATAATAAATATCATATATTTCATATATAAACAATAAATTCATAATTACTAACAACCTTGAAAGGTGGTAGTGGAAAAATAAATGACATCGGTTAGCAAGGTGATTCCCCTTTATACACACGAATGATGATTTCATAACCCATTTTATGGAAGTGTGTGAATTTATAGTTTTTAGAAGTAACATAACAACATCTCAGAATATTTAATCTACTGATTTTATTATATAATCATCGTATAATAAGAATTTTTGGTGGAATTGAAGAAATAAAATAAAAACACTTTTAGAATAACAATACATAATCATCGGGTATCCCATTATGGTTTGAAATATTTACTTCTTATGTTTGATTCCTCCTCAATATAAGTCTTCTTGGAAGATTATAAGGAATATGGGTAGTCATTTGGGCTAGTGTTTTCTTAAACAAAGTGGTTCGAAGGTGTAAATAATAGGAGAGAGTGGTTAACTTTTTATAAGTGGGGTGAGTGGGACTCTTGTAAGTTTTGAAAGGTATTAAGTTATAAAAAAAATTCAAGAAAAATAGATCCAATAATGGAAAAATATATAGAATATAAGGGATAAGGTCTCAATATTGTCATCCATTTTTTACAAGTTTCTTTCATGTTTACATGTTATACTATATGTTTACCCAATTTCTAAATGGATTTTATCCTTAATCTCTAAAATTAATTTTTATATTTTCACTAATAACATTTCTAAAAAAATAATTTGACTATATTAGATATTACAAATTGTTTTTACCCAAATATGGAGTCCATTTTTTCAAATTTAATCCATATAAGTGGGAAGAAATAATTTAAGTTTAGGTAGAAACCATAGAAGAAAATCATGTAAGAATATTAAGGATAGGATTGTCATTATATGAGAACGGAATCATAATAATTAGGGTATTGGAGAAAGAAAAAAGTAGAAAGAAGCTTTAGGAATGATTTTATCTCTTCTTTGAGTAACTTCTTATGGTTTTCACTAAAGGTGTTCTTTTGATGGATTTATACCCAAAGGGAGGCATCAAGAAGGAAGATTGGGATGCTGGAAAGTGTATTGGGTAGATATTGTCAGAAAATTAGTGCTTTGAGAGGTTTAAATAATAGGGATAGGTGGTTTACTTTTATAGGGAAGGGAGGGGATTCACATGGTATTTTTTAAAACATGTTAAGTGTTCGAATGTTTTTACCTAACAAAAGTCTTCCAAACACAACCAAACACAATTAGAGAATGGTTATTTCTAAAATATTCCTAGACAAGTTTCTTGGACAAGTGTATTTGTTATTTATACACATAAATTTAAGGTTTATTCCTTTGTTAAGCTTAATTTTACCTTAATGAATGTAATTAATCTTATTCACTTTCACTAATCTTTTTCGTCAAAAATTAAGTTGATCTTATTAGAATATAAAAATCATATTGATTACAACAGAATATGTCAATTTTTTAAAATTTAATTCACATAAGTGGAAAAAAATAATTTTAATTCCAATCTCATAGACGTGGTAAGAAATTAGATTTTTAATGTGAGAATCTTCTAGATTTTGTTAAGGTATTATATATAAATTCAATATAAAAATATTAAAAAAAACCCTATATTGAATTAATCGATGTATAGTGGATCTAATATTTCTTTAAAGAAAACTTAAAATATAATTTATCTATATAAATAATTGAGACTAAAATCATCTCTGAATTGAAATTCAATATTTTCATTATTCATCAAAAAATGAAGTTTCATAGAAAAATCCAAACAATTTACTCTAAGATAATTTTAAAATTAGTAATTCATGAAGTATATTTATTTTATAAAATTGAATTTATAAAATTTTATAGAAATAATTTTATTATTGAACATATAATAACATAAAAATTCGTTTTTTTGAGAAAAGTGTATTTTTTGAATTTAAATATATTTCCAAAATTTATATTTTCCATTATTACCACTATATATAATATTTATAAAGTAGTTATTACTATTCATATTAATAAATTTAATATCTTGGTAATAATTATCTTATGTAAATAATTTTATCAATATAATTATTTTTCATAGAATCTCAGTGTTGCACATAACGCACACTAAGTCAGTGCTGCGTGTAGTGCAAGACAAGTCACTGTTGCATGTAGTAGAAGCCAATTTTATGTTATGTGTATAAAAAACATATCATAGGGTAATATATAATGAAATATTAATATGGTGTATTACATTAGGAAATAATAACTTGGAGATTTCCTATAACACAAGCTATATTCCATGTTGTGTGAAATAAAAAATATCAAAAAAATATTAAATTAATTAAATATATATATATACCCCCAAAACTCAAGGTGTTATTTTATACCCCACGTGAAATTATTTTTTCCATCAAAATTATTCTAGTTAATAAAAGGTTTAATACTTTAATTTCCCATTCATATAAAACCACATCATAAAAATAAATATGAAAACATATTTTTTTTTAAATATTGGAAGCATAATGGTTACCAAAAGTAACATGTATCTTGGTTTTCACATAGGAGAATATAGGTGTGAATTAAAAACATTGACATGAAAGAGAAATATAACTATAAATATTTATATGAGAGTGACAGAGGACATAGTTAGGATAAAGTTAACAATCTCAAAGCCATAAATCTGGGATGATCCAAGGGAAAATTGATTCATTAGAAAATATTGTACTTGGATCACCTTTTAGATTTCAAGATTATTTCCCTATAGTTGAATAATTTTCATGGGAAATTAAAATTAATTAATTTTATTCCATTTTACAAGTAAAATCTCACATTTTAGTCATGTATTTACCAATATCTACTACACCTTTTTCTCTAAAAAAGAAGGGGAATTTTTCATTCCTAAATCACTAACAGATCATGATATCTGGGATAATTCATCCCATATTACTTCAGTTTCAATCAATATAAGGTTCTTAGAGTTGGTTATCAAATATTTATAAATCCCCAAATATTGTGATAATACTTTAATCTCACAAATTTACCAGAAGTTTAACATTATTCCCTAAATGTTTAACCTTATAACCCTTATAAAAGATGAAAATATAAAACATTAAAATGAAGGTCACAATATTAGTTTAACATTGATCTTCTATATATCACAATGTAGCTCTTGGTTGTCACATTCCAAACCTATGAATACAATAACTTTATACTCTTTTTAAGAATGGTAAAAACGTGAATTAACATAAATACATTTGGAAAAAATTCCTGATTAATTATTCCAAAGATTAATGGATATATTTATTGAAACCAAGAAGTTGTAAAATTCATCAATAAACTAATTTTTCAACAAATCCTTTATCAGTTTTGAGGTAATAAATACCATTCAATTTAATAATATATATCCAACATATCTTTAACCAAAAAAAATTATCTTAACATAGGAGAGATATTAAGGGTTATCTTCCCTTATTCAAAATATCACCTTATCATTAAATAAATTTTCCAGACTATCTAAAACACTCATAAGAATCTTATAAATCATTGGAAAAAATAGAAATTATAAAATACATGTATATTTAACCATTCATATAACATAATTATTGAATCCAAATGCCTAGAAACATTGGTTATTCCACTTCATCCATAATCCATAATAAGGGTACCTCATCCTGTTATATAATACCATTTTCATTTCACATTTCATCTGTAGTTTTGTAACCATCAGTAATATAACCATTACATATACCATTATTATAATTGTCTTCGGGGTCTTTCCCTTAAAAAATACATGTGAATATTTAATATTCATTTCACCCATAAAGAATTTGACCTTTGACAATGTCTTAGGGATGCCAATATTTCCATCAATTTCATTAACCTAGTCATTCATTTTTCTATTGTTGTTACTTTCTTTGTGTCAATCTTTTACATAGTCAAAACAACATCTTACTCCTCTAAGACATTCACTTGGGTTATTAATTACACATTAATGATACAAAGGGAACTAAATCTTATTTCCTCCATGTTCTCTGTTAACCAAAATCTCAGTGAACTTATTCCTTCGCTTTATTGGTGTGTTCAAGAGTTTGTTAATATAGACATTATTGATCATGTTCTGTGAAACAATAACTAGGAATTACCACAAAATCCTTTATTTCATTGAATATCCCATAATGGTTCCCTAATAGTCAAAATAAACCCAATTACATATGGTTCATGTTATTGAGTAAAACCAGAAATCATTGAGTAAGAAACAATTATCATATTGAGGAAACACAAAATCATGAAAACCCAACTTATAGTGTGTCTAAATTATGATGTCTTCCTTAATCTACAACACCTCAGGTTTAAACTAGGTTATTCATATCCAACTTATTTTAAAATACCTTATTCTATATTGTGAATAGTTTGTGAATTCCATAAAAATAACCTTGAGGGAGTGTCACAATATGTTTGTAGAAAGGCCTATTGTCAAGTATCAGGATACACTGAGTTAAGACTGACATGCCTTTTTGGAGTTGTTGCTCCTGGGTACATCTATTCCAGAGCTACATCCACTTAAAGTATCTAGAATAGGATGTATTTCTAGGACACCACTCACTCTATCCTTTATGAAGATTCCAAGACGTTTTTCTATACTTTTTCTTATCATTATACTTATCCTTATGAATTCCCATAGGGTTCACAATATGGTTTTCTCATCATAGATTCAAAATGATAACTAAACCATTGATATGATACCAACTATATAGAACCTCACTTTTTATGCATTAAAATTACATCACTTTTGTGGAATACTTATAACATTACATAAATAGACTCCCAAAGATTGTTTTATTTTAGTGCCTTTGGAAACATGGAAACATAAATGTTGGTACATGAGTGATTTAAAATATATTCCACTAGGTTCTCTAATACTATCACCCCTCTTAGAAATATCATACCAATAATATATCATCATAACCTAGGGAAGGAAACACAAACTATGAAGAACTTGAAATCTCACTAAGGGTTAATATGGGTGATATATCAGCATAAACTAGAGAATAACGGTATGAGAATGTGATCATAAAATTATAAAAATCATACCAAACATATATAAGAATATAATTATGAATCATGGGGAAAATATTAAATGTTCTTCAGAAATTAATCATAAGGAAATAAATAACATAATCCATGAATGAAAAACATATGAATAATATGTGGAATTGTGGAAGAAATACAAGAATATAAAATTATTTCCATAGTAGTCAAGAAATTTTTTCCAAGGCCATATTAGTAGTATGGGTTCAATCTCCATACATTCATAAACATCTTGGTTCAATCTCATGTCTATATTATAAGAATTATTTCACTCCTCCTATAAACTTGGTAGTCATTTTTCACTCCCATACCAACCTTAATGGTCAAGGATCACTCTCATGACCATATTACTCTATATATTAAGATATAAAACATTAAACAATTCATTATAGGGAGATACTATCCCCATCTATCTAATAATGAAATAAGAAAGACATGTTCCACAAGATCATAAATAATAATATAAAAACCCATGAAATGATATGGGTGACATAAACATGTAATCATATCTTAACCTATTTAAAAAATAAAAGTTTCATAATCATTTCAATAAATAATAACCCAAGAAAACCTGAAGGTTCCATCTAAATAAAACCTATGATGATTAATTGGTATATAAAACTATAACCTGTGAAAGTGAAATCGGTTTCATATACATCATTTCATCAAAACATAAACCATTCATAAGATTAATATGAATGGAAACATTTAATTATTTTCCTATAAAGGCATAAGTTACACTAAAATATTTCATATCATATGGAAAATAATTTTAAGATATATTTCTAAACAATTTTCTTGAGCAAAATGTTCTTTCTTCTATAAAAAAAGGAATTTTTGAAACATAAAACCTGTTGAAATCATTCTATCTAGAAATGATTTTAATTTTGTAAATAAGGCTTGAGATCATTTGGAGAATATTTTTCCATTTAAAACTAATAAAATATTATTTTGAAAAATTTTAAAACATTTTCCCTTGAAAATTAAAAAAATAAGAATGAAAATATTTTGAAAACGTTTTCCTATGAATATTCTTTCACAACATATAAAAGAACATTTTAACTCATTGAAATTATTTTCTTTGAAAACAAAATTTTAAAAACTCTTTTATTTTAAAATAATATTTAAAACTTATAAATATGTATTGAAATTTTTTGAAAACTATTTATTTTAAAACATATTTAAATATTTTAAAGAAATATTTACAACTTTTTGAAAATCATTTATTTTGAAAAATTGAAAAAAAATATAAAGGATTTTTGAAAATATACAGAAAAAATATTCATTTAAAAAACATTTAAAACAAATAAACAAGTTTTTAAATCTCTTTTAAATAACTTTTTATAAAATATATTTTTAATGATCATAGATTTCCATTTAAATAGGGAGGTAAAGTTGGACATTCTTAAAAACACATTCTTAATCATCTTATGTACGAGAGAGTGGTAAAATGGTAAAAATAAATGAATATATCATGAATATACAGAGGAAAGAATTCATGTGTTCTATTCAGATATAGATCCTAATATTTAATCAATGGAAACATAATCAATAACAATGTCGATAAAAAATGAGATTGTTTTAATAAACTCTTAACACTTAGTGAATATTTATTATACTCCCCATGTAAAAAAATGAAATTATATGAATCTTAAAATATCATCAATATAATTATATTAATTATTTAATATATCAAATTTTTATATACACATCGTATAATAATATAGATTGATAACATGGCATGTGTCTCAAAAAAAGGATAATTGAGACACAATTACTATACCAATTTGGTAACAATTGAAAAATAAAAAACCTGATGAAAATATCATAAAATGAATATTAAATACCTATAAATTTTGTATAATAATCATAGAATAAATCCATTGGAATTATACATATCACTTATATGAAATACTAGGTGAACATCGCACGTACCTCACTGAA
This sequence comes from Viscum album, assembly GCA_963277665.1. Lineage (NCBI taxonomy): Eukaryota > Viridiplantae > Streptophyta > Magnoliopsida > Santalales > Viscaceae > Viscum > Viscum album. The sequence continues at coordinate 654,369,307 of OY728119.1, forward strand.
ATAAAAAAGTAAGATGAGATTCTATTTCCTTATATCTTGACACTCTTCGCACACATACAATCATCCTATATAATAAATTTATGTTTATTATAAATATTTTAAGAAACAATATTATTATATACAATACGATATATGTTTTTATTATGACTTTATATTACCCTCTTATTAATAATCCCATGTTTGGGTTTCACTTCTCGTAATATCCACTTTGATTTTTGAATGTGTCTAAATTTGTTATATTTTATATCCTCATACTTGTAACTTGTTTTAAAGAATTTAAAACATGACACAAATATAATTTATAATCTGTATATATGTATTTATAATAATTAATATAATATATAAATATGAAAATTGACTATATCATTCATGGAGATGGTAAGTTGTACATACGCATGAACGATGTTTTTGTTTTTTATTTGTAATATTGACAGAAATATACTAAATGAAATATATTTATATTTATATAATATCTATTAAAGTAAAATTATTTTTCCATATGTATCATATAATTTTACTGGATTCATCTTTAATACATTCCATTTAGTGTGTGAATGAATTACAACACATTGATAGGGCGGTTGTCCACACTTCCCCAACTGAAATTATCATATTTTCAAAAATGGAATGAATGAAGGTAGGATTTATATAATAATTATATAAGTATAAATATATCATATATATCATATAAAAATAGATTGTATTCAATAATTCTCAATCATGGGTGGTGGTAAAGGTAAAATAAACAGCGTTGTTTCATGAGTCTTTAGTTCACCATACACCAGAATTGTAAGTTCGTTACCCTTTAAGTGTAAGTGTGTGTAAGTGAAGGTAAAAACCATAGAATAAAAACATATCTTTATATTGAGGATAATAATTTTTTTATGTGATCATGTAATAATAAGATTTTTTTTGGTGGATAATGAAAATAATGCAATGGGTCTTGAGGAAGGATGTTACCTCTTCTTCGAGTAACTTATTTTGGTCTGCAGTAAAGGGATTCCATGGTTGTTATTCTACTCAATGTGAGGACTAAAGGGGTATAGTATGGATTTTTGGATCTGTATTGGTCAGATAATTTCTAAACCTATGTGTTTTTATATGTATAACGAGGGAGAGAGGTAGAATATATTTATTAAGATGGGAGGGGACACACTTGGGATTTTTGAAAAAAAGTTAGGTTTTCTTATGTTTTTATCAGAAACTAAGTCATAAAAACAAACAAGTCTCTATAATAGAAGTTTTATGGACGAAATATATATATAAATTGGGTTTAAATCCAGGTTTTAGGTCATTTTGGACCTTATTTTTATGGATTATTCCCTTATAAAGAATAATATGACCTTAATTACTATAATTAAACATAATCACATTAACTTATTTTTTGTTCAAATACTAATTTCATATTATTATAATATAAATATGAAACATATTAAAATCATGTACTTATTTATTTTTAAATTTAATTAAAATAAGTGGAAAAATTAATTTTAATGTTAATCTCACAAATCTATCGAGAAAGTAGGTTTTTATTCTGAGAATGTTAAAGAAATAATTATGATTTTATATATACATTCAACATAAAAATATTATAATGACTTATATTGGATATATAGATGTATAATTTACCTAATTTTACTTTCAAAATAAACTTCAACTATAATTTAACTATATAAATATTTAAGATGAAAAAGCAGTTTTGAATTAAAATTCAGTATTTTTCACTACTCATCAAATAATAGTGTTCCTCTGATAAAACCCGAAAATTAACCCTAAGATAATATTGAAATTATATATTAAAATAGTATATTTAATTTATTAAATGAAATTTTTAAAAGTGTCTAAAATTAATTTTATTATTGTTCATAGATGAACATAAAAAGTAGTTCTTTTTGGAAAAATGGTATTTTTAAACCTTTAAAGACTTTACCAAAAATTATATTTTTCACTTAAACAAATATAAATAATATTTGAAAATAATTATTAAAATTAATATTAATAAATTTAACTTCTAGTTTATAATTATCTTATTTTAATATTTGTGACAAAAAAATGATGTTTCATGGAAACTCAGTGTTGGTGTCACGCATGCCAAGTGAGTGTGGCATATAGGGAAAACCTAACTTGGTGTATTGTATAATGATATCTTAACATGGTTTATCATAAAATACAATAATAAATTATGGAATTAATTTAAAATAATATATATTTTGTGTTTTGTGAAATGAAAATTTTCCAAAACAGATCATGTTAATTTGAAAAAATATATTACACAAAAACACAGGGAGTTAAATCTTTTAGAAAAAAATTTATTTTTTCATAAAATAATATAAAAAACAATAATATACAACATGTTTTTTTAAAACATGAATTTAGAGAAACTATTTGTATGGGGTAGACCTATAATATTATTTAATCAATTCTTACCTCAATACATTTATCATAGTTTATACACCCACGTTCCATAATAAAGAAGGAATGGGAGTTCGAAAATGTCTATTTAACCTTGAAGTACATGATAATGTGTTGAAAATTTAAAAAATGACCTTGAAGCTAATTTTATTACATCCATATTTTATATTGTGAAAAAACATGAGGTTGAACTATTTCTCATTGTAAATTTTCTCTCAGACATCTCAATATTTATAAAGGATCTTTTAGATGTTTGTATTCTTGTTGATCCATTTAAAGGGGATAGATTATAATTTTATTTTTTATAAAAACATTATAAAAAATAATTTTCGACTAATTTCTCATTTAATGTTACTTATGAATCAAAATTAACAATATAATTCCTTGAGAATGTAGGTAGTATAGACATAAAGGAGAAGTAAATTAGATTTTATGAAAATCATGGATCTTTACTACTGACTCCTACATGTCAACTCCCAATAGACAAGCATGATATAAAAGAATTGCATGTTATAACTATAGAGGGAGATGATCATACTATTATTTAATAATTTATTTTATAAAATTTCAATTATATTATAATTTCCCACATTTTTATTTTGTAATTTTAGTACCAATTTCATAATCTATAGAAATGAAGAAAAAGAGACGAGAAACATAGTGGAATAATTTTAATAATGAATATAAGAGTTTTTAATATTCACTTATATTTAAGAGGGAGTTGGGAAATAAATGTGTTCTCATAATATAAAATATTTATCAAAAAAACAGATGATAAACTACTCCTTGGGGATATCTCTACATACTCAGGGCATTGTCCAAGAGTTCCACCAATTCATGAACATCTCCCAGCAACATTTCATTCTAAAAATATAATGTTCTATATGTGAGGGGTAGAATATAAATTTAAATTCATATTGACCCAATTTAACAAAAATTGAGTTATTTTTAAATTCTAAAATACTAGGAATACAGAGGCAACACTGTTAATTCTTACCCTAGAGGCATTAAATAATGAAAAAAATCATTTTCAGATATGATTTTTTTACAGAAGAAAAGAAAAATTAGAAGCTATAGTTGTGGGATAATAAATAATATCATGTTTGCGATATAGAATTTTATTTTTTTGAAGATATTTTTTTATGTTATAACATAAGACAAGACACATTATTCTAATCAAATTAAAAAATTAGTGGCCACCACATTTTAATATCAGGAATCAGTGGAAAGCCACTACCATTTTTAACACATAGAATGATACAAGATCCTATCATGAAAAAGGGTGGGATAGAAACCTATATATAATTGGGTGAAATTGGAGAATGGTGTATGGAAATATTTGGGAGGAAAATTATGTGGTTTTTTAAATCACATAAACCACATCCCCAATTAAATAATGTATGATTTATTGCAATTGTAGAATAGGTTTAATAAGGAAACCTTGTGATTAAATGGGTATTTCAACAAAGACTCTGCCCTCCATTATTTATTTCATTATTCTTAATGATTTTATTAAAATTTCAATTTAGTTTTTTTATATAAGATTTTCATGGAGGTAAGAAGTTTTGGATTGCATTAAAGACTATCTTAAGATAATTAATTAAGTTTATCATCCAAATAACAATGTTTTATCCACCCTTCTAAATACATTACTACTAAATTATTTATTTATTTATTATAGGGTTATAGAATATAACTGTGGGGTAAAATTTATAATAATTCATAATAGTTTTTTGTTCTCTTTATTTTTAATTTTGTTTGAAAATTGAGCATTATAGGAAATTTTTTTCATTTTTGAACATTGGTTTTGTTAAGGTAGTGTTATTGAATTTGAAATATAAAAAAACACATAGTTTTTGATATGTTCTTAATACCTAATTAATTTTATTAATTTATTTAATCGTGGTTCCATTGAATAAATAATTTCACATAAAATAGTATCCTAATAAAAACATTATAAAACAAGGATGTTTCTAAAAATTAAAAATTTTTACCTTCATTTTTTCCTTTAGATGATGGGGTATGTTTCACCATTTAAAACATTGTTTTTTGTTTTATAAAGTATTCAATGAGTTTTGGGTGTACATAAAATTTTAAAGGTGATTTTAAAAAATATAAATCCCCATTTTTTTACTTCTTTCACACCTATATTACTTCATACCTTTTTTTTATGTATTTTTAAGACCATGAATTCCCATAAATAAGATATATTATAAGGCAAATCCCTTACCACCCATATATTGTTGTTTTGATGTCTGATTTTTATTTTAAAATAATGTTGGGGTTACTATTTATGGGAATCATTATATTAACGATATTCATGAAGAAAATGATCTGTAGATACTTTTATTATTTTTAAGGGGAATAAGTGACACTTTCTATAAGATATGTATGTCCTCCAATTGTATCTAAATAAATAAAAACAAATGAGTATGTTTAAAAAATATTTGTTATGGTATTTAAATCATTCATTGTACCTTATAGAATGACTCATAAAAATGATAAAAATTAAATTACATGAAGTACCACACAATAATTGTATTTTTTTATCATTATAATTTTCATTGTATATATATATATTCACACAAACACACATGTGACAGGATGATGTTATCAATAATTGTGAATTTCTTGATATGTGACTCACATTGAGAGGGCTTAAAATTACTATTATGTGGTATTTTTAGGGGATAAAAGAAAAATTTATGTTCATCATTATCATTTCTTGTAATTTCATGCATTGAACCATAATATATTAAAAATCATTTTTTCCTTTTTTTCAAACAAAAAACCTCCAACTATCTTGTCATGTAATTTCTTGTATTTAACCTTAATAGATAAAAAAATATTTGTATCATTATTTAAAACATTAAAACACAAACCTAATGTCCTAAAGAAACCCTTGAAAAGATCCTTTTGATTAACAGCATTTTTTCTCCTTGAGTGGATATATAGCCACGTTTCATGCTTATGAAAAGTGTTCATGATCTATACTAGAGGAAAATTTTACAAAATTAAATTATTGAGAGTGGGAGATACACTTCTAGGTGAGGGAGGTATACATGTTCATGGATGGGTAAATGTGTTTGAATGAAATTTATTTAGAATTTTAAAAGGTTAATTAAATTCACAAAGGAATAATGTTTTGAATAGGAAAAAAATGTGAGGGTATTTACACTTTTAATATAATTGGAATGAGTCTACAGTAAATATAAATATTTCTTATTATTGGAATAGATTATTTGTGGGGTGTGATAAAATGAGAAACATGTGAGTTTTTTTATTTTATTTTAAATGTTTCAGATATATTTTCATTATTTAGGGAAATTGTAACATGTTTTCATTTAAAGAATAAATTAGGAATTTATTATCCATTGATTAAAACTCATTATTTTAATTGATTGTATTTTTTAATTAAATTGATTATTTACTATACATAAAATTGTATTTATTTGTTGAATTTATGGTTTCATTGATGATCAATGGAAATTATGAATGATTTTATATGATTAATAGGGAATATCATGAGTTTTGTAAGGTGAAATTGGTCGAAGACTTCCTCATATAGAATTTATTTTAAAAATAATACCTTATTCCATCAAATTTTACATCCCATAACATTTTTCTATTTCCAAAATGGTTTCTATGGGTTAATTCATGGAAGATGAAACACACAATGGTTCTATATCTATAGGGACCTACTTTTTAAAGGTAGATGCTAGTTATGGATTTTTACCCACGATGCTTATGAACTCGTATTGGTTTAGAGGATGGAAGTTTGGGCTCATCACACCCTATTGGGGGGAAAATATTACTTACTCGGGGAATCTCTTATAGATTGATGATATTTCCCTAAATAATTCATAAATTTTCAAGTATGATGTTAGTCATCCCAAACTAGTTATCAACTATTAGCATATTTATAATTTAGAATCATCCATCTGTGTTTGAGGTTCTTCGTTAATGGAAATATCTATATGTATATAAGGTTCTCCATTGATCATATCATATTATATACTACTCATAGATTCATTATTTGTTATTACAATGATGCTGGTTTTCTAGTTACACAATGAGGCACTGTGGAGTTTACTATCATCCAAGTAGATGAATATGACTTTTGGTTCTATTTCCATCTAGTAAGATGAAGGTCACTCAAGATTTTATAGTCATCCAGGGATATGGGAATTTTCTAATGCTAGTATCGAACCCATTTAAAGGCTTTAGATATATCCTTGGGAAATGAATCATAACCCACGTAGTTTGGTGCCACTTAATGGGGAACAACATACCTTTTAAGGTCTTGTGATGAGGACCCAACCTTAAATACGAACATCATGTGGCAAGGACGTCTAGGAGTAAGATTCCTAGTAAATGTTTAGTGTGGGAAATATTCAAAAACTACCTAGGGACCTTGGAAGAGATATGAACTTCCATGTTTAATTAGATCTTCGTATGGATATTGTACAAAAGAACAGGGTTGATTTAAGGTGTTTGGTTTGAACCATAGAGAGGATTCCTGCATAACCCATTTTTATGGGAAAAAATCACTCATAGTTCGTTGGTGTGGACCCATGCCTATAGAGGCCCTCAATTTATGTCTCAAAGGTGAGTATGACCCTTTGAGATGATAGTTGGGGCTTACTTATGATAAGGATGTCCCCAATCAAGGGACCATCATGTTTTAACTCATGGTAATTTTAGGGCTTAACTCAGGGTTTACTCGTGAGGAGGATACCCAGATTAAGTAAAATATTGTTGGATTATATTCCAATGGAGGATTCCCATTGAGTTCAGACCCTAAGTGGGTTTCTTATGTATACTAGTTAAGAGTAATTAGAGTTCTAATAGTTCAATCCTTCAGGTGGATTGAGTGGATGTCATGATCATTACTAACCTATAATCCCACATATTCTCTGATTTGTGTGAGAAATAAGATGAAGTGAAAGATATAACAAATCACACAATTTTCTTCCTTCACGGGTGGAAGAGGCTAGGGTAATGGTGGAAGAGGTCGGGGGCTACGACAGAAGAGGTCAGGGCAGGGCAGAAGAGGTCAGGGCTCTGGAACATCCCTCTCTTCAGTTTACATTGCATGAGAGTCCAACATAAGGAATTAATTAAGTTGAAGGATGTGGAGGTAGAGAGAATAAAGACACAAACCTCCCACAAAAAAAGCTAGGGTCCTACACCAGGATGGCCACCCTAAAATTGGTTCTATGGTGGGTAGAGGATCTCATTCCATGATTAATGGAAAATAAAGTGTGATCCTTATCATCCCTATTGGGAACTATAGGCTCTGAGCTTTAGAGACGATAAGGGTCATATATAGTCCAAACCTTAATCCTCTAGACTAGGAACTCCTCAAATCTATCCCTGGGTTAATGGTCATTATGACCATAGGGATGCATACCCACATGTAACCTGACAAAATTGACCCTAAAAATAGACAAGTTCGGAACCTATGACCATAGGAATACAAACCAAAATGGAGGACACATTGGGAAGCTAGTTTCCAAGGATCAGTAACTATGGGGGTCTTGGTGGCTTATTTGATTGGATCCTATCAGGTAAGGGAACCAACGAAGTAGAGGGTTTTCCATGAATGGATTTGTAGAAGGTATAATGATTCAGTCACGTAGGATATATGGAAGGGTGAAACATGAAGGATAGCATAGTGGGTGAATTGCGCAGTTAGGATTGAGAAAACAAATAGCTCCTTGGGCAACGGACCATCCAGGTTACTACACTGTTGTGATACCTTGATCAATACATAAAGGGTCTCTATAAATTGTGTCAGAGGTAAGTCACATGAGTACCTAGTTAAAGAGGGTACCTCATTCTAGTCTTTATTGATTAGGGGTTGGGAGAATACCAAATAAGGTGTTATTTATTTTAAACCATGGGAGGAATTACATTCATTTATTCCCCATTAATTCCAAATTCTTTAGGTGTTATAAAACTACACAGATGGTTTTGTAGGACTTTAATGAAGCACTGGGGAAATCATAGCAGCAATCAGCCTTTTGGAAAATTCGTCTAGAAAAATGAAGACCAGAAGGGTCTATTTATAGGTAAATATGGGACCCTGGGTGAAAGGTGTATATTCACATAATTCTGTAGTGCACAAGTTGGTGGTGATTAGGTTCTTTCACACCAATTCTACCAAGGGATACCATAGGTGAATTGCTCTTGGGTGATTGTTGATTCTTTTCCTTCAACATCTATTTTCCCATCTTTTTTATAAGGCCTTTTCTTTTGTTTAATTTTCATCTAGGAGATAAAAAAGAGTTTCAACCAAATCCCCATGTCTAGATTGGCTCAGATCGAAGAAAGTGGGTCTAGTCCTAAGGCAATGGGATTAAAATGATAGATGATTCATGAAACCTTCCTTTACTAGTTGTTCAATTTAGTCTATCATGAAAGCTAGTTTGAAAATTAAACTTCCTTGTTATAAATAGGGTCTTAATTATAATGGATGTATATCATGATTCAAAAATTTCATCTTTTATCTGCACAAGTCCTCGGTCGAGACTCCATAGTGATTTTCTCACTAAATGCTTCATTCACTCAAATACGTGTTATAATGGGATTCACGAAACATAGTATTGGGTGGGTGTCTTGTGTGAAACACTTGCATGAGAATCTTGAATTCTAGAATGCCTTAACTAAATTTTATGATTTATATTGTCTTATTCAAATTTAGATTTATCTGAATTGAACTTGATTTTTTTAGGTCTAATTGTTGTCAAGAAGGTTGCAATTCCTGATGAACTATTCAGAAAATATATTGATGAGATGATAAAAATCACTATCCATGATTATTATTGTGTCTGCAATACCACCATTCATGATCTGGAATGTTATTTGATGAAGTTTTGTCATGATTTCTAGTTGAGTGCATATCTTCCAATTTATAGTTATGTCCATCTCTGAGAAGTCCTCACTCCATCTTCAAAGAACTATATACCAACGTTTTAGTTACATAATTATTAGAGATTCTAGAATTCCAACATTTCTGGTACGGGTGCATATATTAATGAGGGGATGACATCCATATCCAATTTTATGCATCATAGTCAGTGTGCTCAAATTTGAAGCCACACACAGTTGAACTCAGTTCACATTTCTCTTCATCTGTTTTTTTAGATTCACAAATAGATCAATCAAAGGGATGGAAGAAAGTTTGGGACTTCCACCTAGGAGGAAGTTTTATGCCTGCATGGATGTGGGTGTATTGGGTGCATCAAACATGTACATAATTCAAATGGGATCTAGAAGGAATCATAATTTATGAGGTCATGTGGGAAGGTCAGACCATTGTATATAAAAATAACAATTTTGGGTCGGAGATATCAATCTGGTGGAGTCTATAAATGAATTTGTTTCATCTGACACATTGAGAAGTGGGTATCAATTTATGGGGTTTTCATAAGATCATTTGGGTTCCGATCCTCAGAGATATGTATGATGAGTGCATCCCTTAGAGGGAAACATGGAATGATATAAAGATTTTACCATCTTTAGCATGTGATCTATTGATGATTTGTCAAAATATCAAGAAGGAATATCCCTACAGAAAAAGGGATATTCATCTAGATATGTGGATATACATTTTATTGCGAAAGAAGGGGGAAGGCCCCTCTTGTAAGAATCTTATGATCTATACCATACTAGGTAAGAGGATTTAACTCAAAAAATTATGTCTGAAACTATAAAAAATGGTATTCGAAAAATAGGGTTATGAAGTCAAGCCCAATGTTTTTTCCAAGACACATCTTGCAGATTTTCTGGAAATTTGGATTAGGATCAATCTACTACCTATCCATGATTACAATGGCAGTATAAGTCCTTCAACATTTTTTTGTAGAGGCCAAGATGGTGGAGAAGATGTTAGTGGGGTAGGTCATCCCTATATTGGCATGAATCCACAGGAATCTGCTGCATATTCATGCAGGGAAAGCTCCTTTTAGAATTTCAAGACCATTCTTGGATTTATGTTGATCGATTGTGGATCATTTTTGGACTGATGTTATAAATAGTGGGATCAAAGTACTTGGGAGTTCATTATGACTATACATCCATGTAGTATCTTTTATTCATCCCTCATCTATGAAACCATGGGACATTCAAACAAGGCTGAGTTTATTAATGGAGTTCAATAACACCCCTTACATGAATCCTCCAATAGGATGGTTCTTGACAATCGAATGACCATCATGGAGCATAGGTCATACATTCTAACCATTAGGGATGGTGTGTTAGAAACTATGATCGATAGTGAGATCATATGTAAGGATTATTATCTATACATGTTTTCATGATAGTTCAAATACCTAAAACAAATTATTGTATTCCCCCTAGTGAACATTAGATTATAATAAAATTTAATGGTTGGTCAGTAGGTATGGATGATCATAGCTGTGGAATTGATGGGAGCAGTGATCTATCTACATCTAACTAATTAAACTATAATATTAACAATCTGGTAGGATAAATATTAGATTGCATCATTACCTGAAGGGTTGTTGGAAAAGGTTGTCCTTTAAGATGGGGTAAAGAGGCAGAGTAGGTAATATCTTTCTCATTTTTAAGGTCCTTCTTCTCCTTCAAAGAATTAATCTTCTGAGTCATAGAGAGAGGATGATGAGGTTCTTGGTTAATCAAAACAACTTCATGAAAAATATAATTCACCCACATGAATCAAGAGGGATACAAAAACATCACCAACAAAATGTACACCAAGGCGGTCTAGGACCATCATTAAGAAGTGAATTGGGTTCCATTTTCTTATCTCCCATCTGTGATGGAATGTGTTTGCAACCTCACAAAATCTATGGTTGTAGAGTCATACTCAAATTAGGTTAGAATATATTCTGAATATTTATGACAAGAGGAAGTCCAATTGTGATGGGCCTTGTATTTTCATGCTGAAAGTATGCGGTATCTTCTATGTGAGGGGTTTCATTTTCCAGGGATAGGAGATCCCCAAGCCTCACGTGATATGTTTTTTAGGAAAATAATGTTGAAGTGGTAATACATATTCATGATATAGAGATTCTCATATATGTAACTAATGATTGGGTCCCTACAACAAGGTGAGTGAAGGATATAATAGAATGTGGTGCTACTGAGGGGATTGACCATTCATATTTTGAGGAATGGAATGAATTTTTCAATATAGAAGATATAAGTATTCATCTAATTATATTATCTTCTACTTAACCAATATATTTCATCCAAATATTTATTTCTAAGGGGGAATTCCATCTTATTTTTTAGTTGTATAAGGGATAATCAATTTATGTTTCATCTCTATATAATATCCCAAGTGGTACTCTGACCAGAATTGTTGGGTCACCCCCTGAGTTAGGAGAAGTATCTCAAGGCCTACATGCCATGTAGGATGAGATGGAAAGATAATTACCACCTATAATACACTTTTTTAGCAATATATTATACATCAATTGAATAAGAAAAATAATAAATGTTGTTGAAGGGTGAAATCTGTGGCTAAACACTTTGTTATTAGTGGCAAGACTTCTTGATATCATTAAATTCGACTTCCTCTATATAAGTATTTTAATAACATTGTAATTTCATGACCTCCTCCGTTTTCTTACCTTAATTAATTAATAAATGATCCTCCAGCAACTGAGGAGGTCACTTCAGACCAATCACAGATCCCTGTGAAAAAAAATGGCTACCTCAACAGAAGAAAAGACGAGGGTTGACGGAACATCATCTATTCTTAGAACTAATCCAATAAATGATGCAGAGAAAGAGAAGGCATCTAGTATATTAGAATTTCTTCATAAGAGGCTATATAATAGTGGATTAATTCTATTTCTATCATATTTTAGGTTCATCTCATGCATTTGATAATCCTATAATAATTGATGTTGATCATGCGGCTATCACCGAGGAGGGTTTTCTAGATCCCAAGTTATCAGAGGTGGGTCATGAGCTAAATTATCCAATTCTTCCCATTGGTGATACTTACATGGGGATAGGGATGTCAATAGAACACGTGATAAAACTTGGCATGGATTTTAAGGATGTAATGGAACATGTTAATATTCCTACTATATTAAATAAATTTGGGGAACTATATGTAGAACCAAATGGTTGTTGGTATTTTTTTCAATCGATCATTTTATGTCAGATTCCATAATCATGACTAGTTGGAATGTGTGGCTAAATCCACAAAAGCAGCTAATGTGATGATGCATATAGAAGGAATTGAAATCATTCACAATCTCATTATTGAAGAGGAGATTTCTCAGGTGGCCCATGAAATTGGAATACTTCTGGAAGATCATATGGAAGATGCTGGGAAGAGCCAGGATAGTGCCCCTCATCAAGAGGTACCAACCCAGAATACTAAAAATGGGAACATTAGGGTTGAATCCTCCCAAGTGACTGACTTTTTATTGTGTAAGGATCACCAACTGTTTCAACTATTCACCACTCTAGATATTCTTTTTAAGTTGAAAATTATTTAAATTCATCATTTCAGATAATCATCTTATTTGGCTGGGTCTAAGGGTAAAGATTCCACATCACCCCAACGAGCATCAGAAGGCAAGGACACCTCTATTCCAAAGGGAGCAGAATAGGGTACTTCTTTGAGTGCATTGATCCTGAAGTACATCTCTCATTATCATAGAGACTTTGAATCTTATATAGAGATTATAAATACTCTCTACATCACACATCTCATGTCTTTGCGGGACATATAGAATATAAACTATGAGATTCCCCTTATGTTATTTCCTTCATGAATCTGATGGATTTTATCTTTGTTCATCATGTTTCAATTTAGTGGATTTTATTTCTATCCAATCCACACTATGGTGAAAGATATTATTCATCGATGTGAGAAAGTGTATAAGCTTCATCACGACCTTACAATGTCCATACTGCTCAACAATGTTGATGATTTCCAAGCTACACTATATCAAGTGGAGACCAACCATAAAAAAAGCTGGTGGGATTAAAAAAGAAAATAAAGGGGAATTCTATTGAATTCCCACATCTCTGGTGATAAATGGATTCCACATAGAGAGGAATCTATCAACAACACTATTCATTTGGAGAATCCCAAACAAAAACGAGAAACTACCATTACGGCTGCCAAGGAAGCCCATTATCAGACTGAGGAGATTGAGGTTGGTCAACTAACTGAGCTTCAGTAAGCAACTGATGGGGAATAGGAAGTTTTTCAAGAGATAAAGAGTTATTTTGAATTCTTCTTTTGATATATTAAATAGATACACCATTTTTTGGATGTTCCTCTTATTTTTCTCCATAAATGAAAAAAAATTGTTTTAGATCAAATATGTCTCCATCCCTACTTTCCTCTTGTAATCATCATGTCAAAACTAATTTCCCTAGAATTATATCTTAATATAACCTAATCATAATTACAATGATAAGGATGGGGCTCATTAATTTTTAACAAAAAAGGGTTTTATTGAGTGCAGTTTGTCTGTTAATAGTTTCATTTGGACAACCCTAAAAATATTGTGTCTTTTGATATTTGATATCTCAATTTTTTTCTAAACCATACAGATTGTAGGTCTCGTGAGATGTGACTGAACATTTGTCCAGTGTTTCCATTTAGGGTTTTGAACCTTGTGAGTACTATGATTATTTTTCGGGGTTGTTTAAATTCATAAATATTGGACAAAAATAGCTACTGTTATAGTTCTAACATCATTGAACTTGAATTTTGAGATGATAACCCAAAAAAAATATTAATGACTTAGAAAAGTTCTGATACTCTTTAGATACATTTAAGGGGAATATAGAGCCATGATTATATGTTTCTATAATCTATAACTTGATATTTGACAATTAAGGATGAATCCCCTAATAAAAATCTTACCACTAGTTGAAAACCCCATTATGAGGGTTGTTTTATACAGGGAAAACTGGGGAACATACAACATGATCATGTAGAGGCATCCTTAGTTTGACAAGCCTATTATGGGGGCACCTTATGAAAGGCCACCAGGGGTACATACTGTATAGTAAGATAAATGAGTTCCAAGGAATTTTGACATTCTATCACACTTGGGTGAAGGAATTTTATGGAGATTCGGATTTCTGAAGACTAAAAGGGGTCATTTTTTCAAGGTAAGATGTTTTAAAATGATAGGAATATTTGTGTTGGCATAGGCCTTGGATGGGAAAACCACTCCAACAAGAATTTGATGTGTGAAGGAGTGTAAATTTTTTATCTAACCAATGTCAATGGGCGGAGGATCTTTTTATTAAAAAACATGAATTTATCATGTAGTTAAATGTTGTGGGACTAGAAAATTATGATGTGTAGTTTAAGGTCATTCCACGAGGACATTATGTTGTGTAGTTTTAAATTCATGTAGAATAGAAATTACACTATGCAGTTCAAATACTTGTAGAAAGGACATTATGCCATGAATTTTATAGTTGTTCAGCGAGGACATTATGATATGAAGTTTAATGTCAATCAATAATGAAATTATGATACGTAGTTTAAATTCATGGAATATAAAAGTTATGATGTGCAGTTTAAAGTCATGCTGCATGAAAATTATGTATATATAATTTAATTTCTTTAGATATGACCAAAGGTTTAATGAATCTCTCATTATTGATAATCTTTCTGGAAATGTGCTACTATATTCAGTTATGGAAGGATAAAATTGCAATCTATGATTTGGGGGTTCCCAGGTCTGAAGGATGGTATAGGAAAATGGTCTTATGATATCAGACGAGGTCTCTCTTGAGAATAAATTTACCACTGGTTGAATTTTTTTAGGGATGTTTTATGTAAGGTCATATAGGGAACATACTGCATAATCAAATAGTGGCATCCTTAGGATGATAGTCTTGTTTTGGGGGAAACTTTTATAAGGCCAATCGGAGCATGTACTGCATATTCAAGTAAAGGATCTCACATAAATTCAAACATTCTATCATTAAAATCCAATGAAAGCTTATGAAGATTCAGTTTTTACCATGCATATAGTTTTGTTTTTGGAGAAAGTACCTAAAAATAATGGGTATTTCAAGTAGTAATTTCTAAATAATTAGTGAAATGGATTCATTATGCAGGTCTGACCCAAGAATAGGAAGTGTGGTTCTTTTAGTAATAGGTCATATGACTATGACCATAAGATTACAGAAATGATGTATAGTATGGGATAAAATTAACTGATATTAGTCCAATATTCTTTGAACATAAGATGGGGAAAATGTAAAATTTGGTCTTAGAGACTTTATGGTTAGGAGAAAATATATGGGAAAATCTGTAGAGGATGGACGCCGATTTTAAATTGTGGGGTCCATAATACCGGCACCAAATGCTTAATGGGACAGAAGAGGTTTCTACAAAAAATTAAGTTACCATTGGTTTACAAACCCATTATGATTGTTGTTTTATATAAGGCCATCTATGGAACCTACTCAAAAGTCAAATTGTTGAATCCTTTGGCTGACAATCCCATTATGGGGGAAACTTATGCAAGGACAACTAGGGTGTGTAATGCATAGTCCGGTAAAGGATCTCTTAAGAATTAACACATTCTAACACCAAAATCCTAGGAATGATTATGAAGATCCAAAAATATTCAAGATTAATAGTATGAAATGAAAAATAGTGTGTTTTTCAATGAAGAAAGGATGTATTGGAGAGATATTGGCCATGATTTTTGAGTCCCTTACATAGATCTGATTCATTTTTTGAATAGGGACAACTATAGTTTCCATGGTGGGATCTCTAAGGAGAGGTCCCAAAATAAAATATCTTAAAAATATTTTTTGATTATATACATAGAAGGGTAAATTTTCTTTTACCTCGTGGATGGGGATAAGGCATAAGGCCTAGGCTTCATTACATATCTCTATTGGATGAGAATAATGACACACATAGTTCTAGAGATACCATGTTTTTTAAATTCTTGCAGCAAGGATGTTGGCCATGCATTTTAATGTATTAAGTAAAGGATGTGGGTGATTATAACTTGAAAATGAATAATATTGATGGGATAGGGTGTAGATCTGAAGCATCATTATGTACCTTTATAGAATAAGAATCAATCTATATATAGATCTAAAATATATGGGTTCATTCATAAAGTGGGAACTCATATTGGATCCCCCCACGTAGATTTGATTCATACATGGGAGAGAATAGACTTTTTCATATTGTGTTGCGGCTAGGCCCATTATTAGAGATTAAAGCATCACTACGTATCTGATATGGGTGAGAATAAATCCATAAATAGTTCTTGAGATTATTTATTGACTAATTTCATGCATTAAGGAAGAAGATAAACTAATTTGAAAGGAAGAGAACATTGGTTCTAAACCAAGGTGCAGGTCCCACGCATCGCTATATATCTCATTGGAATGAAAATCAAACCACAGGTGGTATTTGATAGGCTCCTTGTGTAGATCTTATTTTTGCACTGGAAGTATAGAGGATTGTGATTTAGTCATAGCTCAACATAGGATGGAGATCCGAGAATCATTACGTATCTCAATGGGATGAGAATCAAGACAAACATAGTCCTTGAAGGATGTTCCCCACACCAATCATATTTTGATATGGTTAAGGGGACTTTTGATACCATCTAGACTGATGGTTGGGACTAAATCACAAATTATAGGTATCACCACACATATCAATTGTAATGAGAATCCAGTAATAATTCATGGAAAGGTTTTCTATGGAGATAAGGTTCATGCATAGGGAAAACGATGGGGGGTTTTCTTTTAAAAAATCATGGTTGGACAGTTGATAAGAGATCTATGTGTAAATTCATATCTCAATGGGATGAAGGTACTTTTAAAACATTATGGTTGGACTTGAGATATGTGTTTTGGGAATCACTACATATCTTTTTGGGGTAAGAATCAAGCAACACTTAGTTCTTGATAAAGTTCTCCCATGCTGGTCTGATCCATACGTAGTGAGTTGGGATTTAAAAAAAACTACAGAAAAACCTAGGATTGGAGATCGAGGTGTCAC
The DNA here is from genome assembly GCA_963277665.1 of Viscum album. Classification (NCBI taxonomy): domain Eukaryota; kingdom Viridiplantae; phylum Streptophyta; class Magnoliopsida; order Santalales; family Viscaceae; genus Viscum; species Viscum album. Next base: position 654,386,741 of record OY728119.1, read on the forward strand.
TACATATATTTCTAGAGTAAGGATCAAGATGCACGTAATTATTGAAAAGGGTTCCCCAAACCAACTGAGGTTTTATGTGAGGAATATGAATTTAAATTTATTTAGATATTTTATAGAAAAATGGTTGTGATAAAGACACAAAATGGTATGAGAATCCGGCCATATGTTCTGAAGGATTCCCTAGTATATATTTGGATCATACATAGGAAAAAGAAAAATTGTTTCTTTATGATTGTGGATGGGCCTCAGATTCGGGATCTAGGTGTCACTATGTATCTAATTGGAATGTGAATCAAGATACACATAGTTTTTTCATGAGCCATGAGGTTTATCATCAAGCATCGAGGTCATAGGTAACCTGATGTGATATAAACATTGAATATGGATAACGGGTTAATACCCAAGTGTCTCTATGTATCTTGTTGGGTAAATAATCAAGACACATGTAGTTATTGATAGTTATTCTCCATCCAGGTATGATCCAAACATAGGTATAAATGGGGATCATGTTCCACTAGGGAGTGGAAATGATTTGTGTGAGGTTAACTCATAGATGTTACTCATCTTTTGAGTGACCCCATAGAGTTTATAATCTTGGTATCTTGGGTATTTATTAACATAAAACAACGAAAAAGTTAACCAGTCAATTTATTGTCATGTGGTGCGGACAAATGTTTTTTTTTTCATTTTAACATCTTATAGTTAGGACCTCATGTCGTGTAGTTTATCATCATACAATTAGGATGCTGATGTTACATAGTTTAACATCATGATACATTGATGAAAATTGAACTATATAGTTTAAGATCAGGAATATAAGACAAACAGTGTTTGATTAAATAATGTAATACTTCAGGAGCCTTTCATTGGATAGAGTTTTAGTGAGTTATCCATCCATCAAGATCAATGAATAATCTCTATTAGGGGGGGAGCTTATGTAGGGGTTAAGGTCTCTCACACATTTTGTCAAGATTTAGAGGCTTATTTTCTGGTATCATCAATATCCTAAAGACTAATATCAATTAACCTCGGAGGAATAAATAAATACCGACGTACGGGTTAAATACATGTGTTATCTGGTTTTGATAGACTTCCAAGTGATGCAAGGTATGCAATCTCTTCTCCTTGAGTCCTTAAAATTAATCCATTAATTTCTAGTATTTCTCATCTATGTATAGCTAGTAACAAAGGGAAATATGGAGTGATGGAAACTAAACCACAATAGATAAGACTGCTTCGGTTATGTACATCGATGAGTATGGGGTTTCCCACATTGTAGTATGAGTTATTGTCTGATAATCCCATAAGGCGTGATGGAGATTTTCATTCCATGATTTCTTATCTTTATCCATCATCTTCAAAAATATATTCTATAGATTCTTATGAAAATATTTTATCTATCCACTGGTTGTTGCATGATAGTAGTATAACTAGTTGGATTTGATCTTAAATTCTTGATGTAGATTCTCCACCTTAGAAAAATAGAAATACATGGCTCTTCCATCAATATGGTATGAGGGACACAAAATCTAGTAATGGTATTATTTTTGAAAAATTTAACAAATATTTTGGCTCCAACTTCTTTGAGGGGTATTTCATCATCGAATTTGGAGAATAATTCAGTAATAGTAAGGATGTACTTGAACTACTTAGCCATAGAAGGAGGATATGGTCTAATAACATCCATAACTTAGGTGTAAAATGGAAAGAAGTATTTTTTTCATATGTAAAAACTCTAACGGTTGATGAATTAAATTTCAATGCACATGGAAGGGATTAAACATCTTAGTGAATTATTTTTAATCTCACTTCATTGATCTTCAGAAGTTTCCAAGCCTTCAGATTTGATCAGAAAGACTATACACTAATTGGTGAGAACCACATGCAACTACATATACTTTTTCCATAATATATGATGATTATTCTCCATCAACACATCTATGAAAAACTCTATTAATGTTTCACATTTAGAGGACCTTTTGGTGATTTTTCCGATCATAAAAAGTGAAATTATCTACTCATCGCAAGATCTTCTCTCTTCCAACCTTATCTAGGGAAATTACTCATTCTTCAAGAGATTCCAATAAGGGTGTCTTCATCCTATGGTAGGACTATATATCATAGGGATGGGAATTTTTTCATTTATTTCTTCTGCTCAAATCTCAACACAAGGGGAAACCACTCGACATTGGGCAATGATGATGACTATTTCGTCCCAATTTGGATCTTCCAAAGCAGTAGCTTCATTTGTCAACACATGTTCCCAAGCATTCTATGATCATGTGACAGGAGTTAATGTGGTATCTTAGGGGAATTCTACCATTAAACTTGGTACATACTAACACATGGTAAGTATATCCTCTATTTTTATGGTATAATACCCTTTTATCTACTTGATTATCAATTTTGAATCACTCTTCACCTCTAGGTGGTTCATCATTACTTGGAGTGCCTATTCTTGAAATGTAATCAAAGATTGATATTGTGCCTCATTGTTGATACCATCATAGGATAACATGAATGAATATGAAGACACTATCTTCTCAGGGGATATAATCATAACTCCAAACCTTACTTTTTTTATCCTGATTTCTTCCATTCTCTTCCCATTTGGACTCCTAGAAGCACCTTCAAACGACACTTCCCATGATTAAGGAATATCCTGTATAGAGAATATCTCTTCATTAGTTTTTCTAGTATTTAATTTTATATCTTCTATAGATGGGTGATCATCAAAGTAGTATTGTAAGTCTTGGCCTTTCACTGCTTTCTGGGGCACAAATTGTATATCAAACTACTACAAGATAACTTCCCAACATGCCTAGTGACTTGTTTGCATAGGACATCTGAGGATTAATTTAAGTGTGTTATTGTGAGAAACCAAGTATATATCATGGTGTTGTATCAATTTTCATGGCTTTTGAACTCCCAATATTAACACCAGGAAGAACTTCTCAATATCTGAAAATCAATTATTGGCATCATGCATGGTTCGACTGAGATAATAAAGTTTGTTTCGAGTCTCAATATCATTCTATTGTGTGAAAAAAGAAACCAGTGATCATTCTAATGCTATAATGTATATAATGAGAAGATTTCTTTCAATAGGTGGAATAAATACTAGTTGGATCAAGAGGAATTTCTTAAGGGAATAAAATTATTCTTGATATTCATTGGTCCACTGATAAGTGACCCCCTTCTTCATTAGTTTGGTTAAGGGTAAACACCTTCCTACGAGATCCGCCATGAAGCGTCAAATGTAGGCCATGTGTCCTTGAATTCCTCTCAAATCATTCATGTTTTCTGGAGGTCATATGCCTATGATATATTTAGTATTCTAAAGACCATATTTAATTCCACGATGGTGTACAATGAATCCAATAAATTTTCCAGAGGTTGACCTGAAGGAAAATTTCAAGGGGTTACTCTTCCGATTATGTTATCAAATTTGTTGAATATGGTAATTAAATCATCTAGGCGGTCAGAACGTTGTCGATATTTGATGACTAGATCATCATCATAACATTCACGAAAATTTCCCAATAAGTGTTTGACGATGTGATTCATATCTGGTTGGTATTTGGGTCCAACATTCTTCAATCCAAAGGGAATTACCTGATAGCAGGATATGCCTTGAGGTTATATGAAGGATATGAAATCTTTATCTTCTGGGCCATCTTTATTGGACTATACCCAGAGTATCCATCCATGATGGAAAGGGCCTGATAACCATCTATTGCATCAATCAGGTAATAGAAAACTGGATGCCATCTTCAAGACAGTCCTAATTTAGATCATTGAAATTGATTCCAACTATGATTTGACCATTATTATTTTTTGCAGGGACAAAGTTGGATTTCCACTTTAGGAATTATAGCTCTCAAATAAAATCATCATTGATGAGATGTCCCTCTTCAACCTAAATCTTTGAGGCGTGGGTCGGGTGGGTCCATCTCATTGCATTCTTGTATCACCAAATATTTTCTGGCTAACCCATTTTATGGGTGGCCACCTCAAGGACAAGTACTAGAATCTCTATGTAATTCTAAGAAAACACATCCCGGTGCTAATTTTGGAAGGCAGCGTATTTCTCATTTTATTATAGAGTCAAGTCCGTACTAATTAGAGTGAGGTGTGGATCTTATTTTGTACCAATATTTATTTCTCTAATTTCATCCATGGTGTTGGAGACACATTCCTCAAATGTTAGAGTGTGTCCTTGAGATCTTATTCTTCATCCTCTTCTTATTACTCTTCCTCTTCCTCTTCCTCATGATCCACTATTTGTGCTTCTTCCTGTGGAGGAGATGATAACAAAAGTTCCTCATAAATAAGAGACAATTCTTCATTTAGACATCCAGAATATGAGGCAAAAATTATGTTCTCACTTGTTGGTGTGAAGCCTTATTTGAGTCCTAAAGGGGAAACATCGGAATACGAATAAATCTCTTCACTTTCTCCTACTATCACAAAAATTTATTCCAACATGGCTAACATAACATCGATTTTTTGATGTTCATGGGATAGAATGAAGACATTTTCATCCAAGATTTAATTTTCATTTTGAGGGTGAATGACTTCTCCAATTTCATTGGGATCAACTATCATGATTTATATTATATAATCTACTGAATGAAAATGTTAATTCTAGGCCACCCATTAGATTTTGTAAATATAAAGCATGTAATCTTCACTAATCTACTTAAAAGGGTTAACTGGGATCATCTCCAAGCCATTTTCAGAAATTGATTTGAGTAACATCATCATTCATGGAATATTTTCCACCATTTTGATAGAATCTTACATCAATTTATTATGCTCCATAATATTTGAATGGGGAAATGTCACCATAAAATGTATCAATTTTAGTATTAATAGAATATTTGAGACACTGGTGGTATGAAGAAGGAATGGTCATATGCAAATGTATCCAAGGTCTTCCCAAGAAATCGTTGATTGTCATATCATGCTGGCTAGCCATGAACCCTGACATAGATACAGTATCTTATAAATATGTTCTCTGTGTGATATTGCTGAGAGGTTGTTTATCATTCATGTCGTAACCATGTATTATTAGAGTTGAGGGAGACAAGTGATGTTCATTGATACCCAATTGATTAGGTTTCCATTCTAGGATGATGTTTAATCATGATCTATTATCGATTAAGGATCATCAGATATCAATTTTATTTATCATGTTAGACATATACAAGGGTCTAATATGTGCTTGTATGACAGCATTCTCATCTTGGTCGGTGAAGGAAATGACCACATGGAATTATGTGGGATCATTCTCTACAAAATATACTTCTGTGGAAATGACCTCAGCTTTAAGTTCTAAAGGGCTCGGAAATGCCCTAGTGAGTGCTTCTTGGTGGTGTTTTGATAGACTCAGAGCATCTAGTATTAATAAAATGGACATAAAATCATCCATTTTCATTAAAATATCATACTTTAGATCAATATGTCTATGTTTCCTATCATGTATAAGATCTTTATAGGTTTCCTAGGAGATGATGTTCATAATGTGGATGAATCCTCTCTTGGGAAAGAGTTGGTTATGATCCTGGTCTTGGTGGATTATACTATCTAGGTCAGCCTACCTGCTAAGGAGGTGGTGGAATATCCTCTAACAAGCCATCAATGATTATAATTTTATGTTAGAACTTGTTATTTGGGGAGTATGAAATCCTTTGTTCTTTTTCATATCACTAGAAATATTTCCCATGATTTTTTTCCACAAATATAGTTCGAGTGGGGGTTTTGTTGATGTGGTGTCTCTTAGTACGGCCACATATCTTCCTATATTCTCAAACCTAACAACCTCTTCCCCCAGTTCCCAAATCAAGTGTAGGTAAATCCGGTAAATAGTTAGAATTAACTTTTTTGTAGGGATATATTATGTGAATAACATTAATAGAACCAAAGATCAACACTCCATCTGATGAAGATTCTATCTGGGGGGGTCGACTCTTATTCTACCACTTGGTGGGGCGGTTCCCATGCTTTAGAGATGGTTGGAATAAAATATTACAAGGAAAAGGATAATTTATTCCCTAACATGAGATCATACACATATTTTAGTTCTATATACTTCCATACAAGTCACTTCTTTTGGGATTTTCTTTCAGAGGATGGGGCTTCAAATGAAACTAGTTTTTTGGGGCAGAAGCGGAAGAAGGCACAATTTATTATTTCAATTGTGATCATAGAATGTCATGAGTTTGATTGATGATTTTTCCAACCATAAAGTCACCAAAATACTATGTTTTCATACTTTTAACTTATTTCCACTCACCTTCATCCTACATTCTAGTAACAAAATCATACGCTACCTAGGATGGATAAGTTATCAGTTTTACTTTCCCAAAATCTATAATAATTTTTAGGAGGTTTTTGAAAACAAAGAACTCATGTTTGGAAAGCCCCAACATTTGATATAAAGGGAAATATTTTAGTAGATATGTATGGCCTTATTTTTCAGGTTTCTTCGTCTTTGTTAACTAGACTACATTGATTTCCAAAGCTGAGATGATGTAGTTGGGGACTTAGTCATTCTGAAAGGAATGGATCTTGTTTTTAATCTCATCAATCTATCTTCTCCTCTAATCCCTTTGTTCATCCAGATGAGGCAATCATTTTCCTGATGTTCATGAGGTAGAGCCTTGCGGTACAGTGTAGGATTTGAGGTAGGAGTGGGTACAGGGGCTTGCTTAAGTGTAACTTTAATGGCTTATGCCTTTATTATTCTTCATCCTTGAGCATATAGGATTACATGGGATTTCTCTTTCGTATCTATGATGCAGTTTTATAGATATTGAGAAATTTCAAAAAAATTATAAAACCCTCTTATGTATTTCACAAAGATCAACAGTGTGGTCAAATCATCATATATATTTTATAAAAAGATAGGCTACATCTCTTATTTTTGGAGTGGTTAGTTCAAGGAGTAATTAAATCCTTTCAACAAAGAAATTAAATATGTGAATATTTCATTCTCCCTTTGTTTTCTGTTTGTGAGATTGAAAATTATTGTCTTCATCTAGAATTTAGATGAACTAGAAAAGGATATTATGATGGAGATCTTCCAATTCAATGATTGATCAAGATTTCAAACCCATGTACCATAAAAATGTTGGCCCCTAAAATGATTTCATGAAGCATCTAAGTTTCACTGCTTACTACTAATCAGGAGTCCCCATCATGGGATAACAATGAGAGATGAAATGTGTTAAGTACTACTCCAAATCTCCCGAGCCATTGAAAATTAGAAATATATGATTCCTAAAGATCATCAGAGCAGGGGTTGGATCCACTCATTTGAGGTAATCCATCTTTTACGGTTTTATTGGTGCACTCAATCCTTCCATAGATTTAAATCGATTATATAGTTACTCAATGGTGATTTTAAGCATTCAAGGAATATCTCTCTAATCAAGGACCTGAATCGGTGCAGGGTCTAGATCTTGAATGGGTGTGGTGACTGGAAGGACCATCGGTGGTGGAACCAATAATATCTATTGTTGGATACCAATAGGGCCAATCCTATAAGGATATCCCTGACCATGTTTAGGATGTGTAACCAATGGAAGGGATTCTGGGTCTTCTATTGTGGGAATAAAATATATCAGTGGATGATGTCCCATGTTGAGCGGATTTCTCCTAGTTTCTTTAGTTTTTGTAGAAAAACATCTTTACTAGGGTGTTCCAACTGGAAGTGGAAGTTGAAGGACTTCTTGTGGAGAATATATGGTAGGAAGACTACTGTAAAGTAACTCTACATTAAGTCTTATCAACTCTCTAATTTCCTCCTCTCATTGATAAAATCATTCCTCTAGCGAAATGGATTACCCTTCTCTAGGGGGAAGGTGAAACATAGTATGACCCTTACCTTTTCCCTAATTACATTCCTTTTGAGGAGGCATAGGTGGATTATTTCAGGGGATACCCAAATTTTGGGTGGCCTATGGTTTCGATTACACACACCTTATACATTTGTTTTATTATAGACCATCTCATGAACTTGAAATTATTTAGCAGAACTCTATAAATTATTAATATATTCATGAGGTCTTCAATGATGTAATTAGTGACATTCACATATGTGTGGTGAATCATAATCATTCTGATGGAATCTATATGAGATCACCCTTTTTTGTCCTCAACGCGACCTTGTCCTTCTCTTTGTTGTTTCCCCATGAACTGTTTGATGGATATTGACCCAAAGGGAATCCCCAAAGGGTTCAATCGTTCATGTTACATGTAAAAGTACCAAATCATGGGATGGTAAAATTGAGAGGATTAACTCTATGACGTCTTCCATAATAGGTAGAATTCTGATCCTCACTGATGAGGGGATTTTGGGGGTTAAAAATCCTACATCATTGATGGCTGGACCTATTTCTATTTTTCTGTCCCAACCCTTTGGTATATTTTGGTTGATCTGGAGGGTTGGGTTACAAAATCTCAGTAGTGCGGGTTGGGGTTATTCTAAAACTGTTGAGGATGATATTACCATGGATGATCTTCTGATTTTAGGGATTATATTTCAAACATTGGATAATTTCATTATGATGAACTCATTTAAATCACCTTTTGGGAAGACCATTGTTCAATTTATGAAATTTTCCAAATATTTTGGATCACATCCTCTAAGAGGGATGCCTTCCCAATGTTATCATATTTTTTACACAAAAGTATCTCCATAGCCTGCTCTTTTCTTGCCTGATGTTGGTGAAATCTAGCAGAGGCTTGTTCTGGTTGAGCATGTCTTCGATCATGAACAAATCTAATTTATTGTAACCGGCCTAGGGCAATGAAATTTCATGATGACACCATTGGAGGTCTTTGTTGGATTGGGAGCACAGTGAAATGCAATTCCCCATGTACACCCTATACTATGATAAGAACACCGGATTGGGTATCTATGATCATCTTTCACAACCACATTATTGCATCAAGGCATGCACAATGAAGGGATCCCATATACTTCTCAGTATTGGGATGGTGTGATGTCAGGTGAGATTCAAATTCAACATGGTAGTGTGACCCTTCTATTAACATGATGTGGTTTTGGTACTTTTCATATGGTAATACCTTTTCTTTTAGGGGATAAATTTTTTTCCATATGTTGAGGCAGATTTATGCATAAAATATTTTGCCGACCCCTCTGGAAGGTTGCATTGATAGGATGATAAATGCTACAAAATGACTGTTATGTCACCTTTAGCCAGTTTTTTTTTCATGTTTAACAAATCTTATACAATTTTCAAAAGATTCTCTTCAACCTTGTCCGACCATATTGGATGCTTTCCGATTGTTTTGTCACAAGAAATGGAATTTTGTGAGATTCCCTCTAGTATATTGGAAGGATAATTACCCAAGTAAGGTTTAGATAATGACCATTAGCATGAGATATCTTTTGTATGAGAAAGGATTTCACCTACCAGTGACAAGGAATCAGACATGATAGACATTTTATTTGAAAGAAACTCACAATAAGAGGTCTTTCTTGTAACTAAATTTTAAATTGGGGAACTCTATTGACAATGTGAATCTTTAATGTGGAGATAACTTTCATAGTAATTTCCACCATAGGGGGCTATCATTTATGTATTATATCTAGGGGAATACCCACTTGGTCCTTGGTCTTCTGGCCATACAGAGGGTTGTCGTATCTCTCATCAAGAGATAAGTTCTCAAGATCGACCAAATTGTTTCCATGAAGAAATATTTTATGGTGATGTATTCTATGAGGACCCTCAGAATTACTACTATTAATCCTATAATTTGGTAACATGATGGTGGGATATTGAGTTATGGAAGATTAATGTCTGAGGGATTCATGAAATCCAACATCAAGTGAATCCATATTATACATCACTTATTGATTTTCTAATCATGCTTTATGAGACTTCTTCTTATATGCCTTCTAACAAGCAATTGGGGATTGTTTTTGGGAGAAGTGATTATCATGGGAAGGTGTTTGTACCTTCCTTGGACTGTCCATTAAAAGGGGCCAATTACCCCTGATTTGGGTGGGGGATCTTTCCAATCCTACTATACATATAGTATTGGGTATTTTTTCTCAATACTCTTCTGGATGAGAGTAGAGGTATGTGTTTTATATGGGGTGTTTTGCTGATGAGCCACCCCGTTTGTGGGGACAATGTTATGATTTTTTCTTTCAGGCACCACATTCATTTTTGTGATGATATACATCCATGTCTATAGGATGTGGGAAGGTATTTACATATACCCTTTCAACATTTCCATGATATTCTTGGTGAGCCCAATAATTGAAATGGGGATATAAGTCTATTCTATATCCGGAATAGGTGTATGTGCTTGATCCTATCCTCCCTTTCCTGTCAGTGGATACTGACATTACACATGGGTAGACAGTTGATTATGCCCTCAGGTTTTTATTATTACATTCCAACAAACTTCTCCATGTGCTACCAGATGATGTTGCTAATAGTCTTGATAAATGTTGGAAGGTGTGTGCGCCTTCATGCAATTTTCCATCAAACATGGTCAACAGACATCTTTGATTTCTACCAGATGAGTGTACTGGAAGGATTGGTGGGTGCAGGAAGGTTTATGTTCTTGCCTATAGGTGGACTCCGTATTTCGTTGGTGGGATCATTTTTATGTCAACATGTGAGTCTACTAGTTGGCCGAATAGAGGTGGATGGATGGGTGAGCTCGCTCACTATTTTCCACCAAACTAGGTTGGTGGGTGTCTCTAAAGGGAGGCAAGGTGTGAACATACTTCATATTGGCCGGTTTTTGTCACCGGTGGGTTGTCTTGCATGACTAGGTCTGAGGGCCCTCGACCAGACCGTAGAAGCTGAAACCCTCATCTTGTTGAGGATTCACTATCGTGTAGAATTCATGGAGAAATTTTATGATAGGAGACCATAATAAAGACCCTTATGTATTTGGGGTGAGGTCATAGGTGTCCTCTTAATCTACCTCCCTAAAATATTGGATGAAATGGTAGTTGTGTTTTGGGGGTAAGCTTCTGAAATGGGTGATGACGGCAGTCAGCGTCGTCAGTTTCCGGACCACAAGTCACCACTGACCAAACGGTTTGTGTTATTGGAACAGTTATAGATCCTATTGGGTGGCCTACAAGGTTTTTATCATACTATTTTGATGTTACTATCCGAACAATGAGTTTGAGACCCAATATTGAATACACTGAGTCAGTGATGATGTCTGTCGCATGGAAGAAGATATAGCCTCATTAGCAGTCAGTTCATTCCTTGGTGAAAACATAAAGGAATCCATTGAATTTAAGGGTGTTTTTTATGGAAGTTCCTCATCCTATATAAAATACATGATCAAGAAAACCCTATTAATGTATCATCTTTTTCGATGAACACATGTGTGATTGATGGCCTTGTCTACCCCTCGTTTGCTTTGAGAATGGAAGGGCCTAACTAGTGGGTTACACTATCTTTTTAGTTAAGGATTCATGCAACGATCACCATTTTCCCCTAGGATTTTCAATCCCAAAATAGTTTTCTATTTTCATACAGTTTACAATATATTAATTCATGGAAATGGAAACACCCAATGGTTCTATATCCATAGGGACTTACTTTCCAAAGGTAGGAACTCATTAGGGATTTTCACCCATGATGCTTATGAACTCGCACTGGTCGAGAGGATGGGAGGACGATCTCATAACTCCATTTTGCGGACAAAATTATTGGATAATATGAGACTCCCTTATAGATTTAATATATGTTCATGAATCCTTCATTAATTCCAATTTTTTATGTGGGTTTTCCCAGAATAGAAATTAATTATTATCATATGTGGAATTCAGAATAATTTGTATGTATTTGACATACCTCATCTATGGATATGTCTGTATGTATCCATGTTTCTCTATAAATGGTATCCTATTATATAATACTCAGAGATTCTCTGGTCGTCATTATGAAAATTCTGATTTTCTACCCATACAGTGAGGAACTATGGAGTTTATTTTCATCTAGGTAAACAAAATTCACTTTGGAGTTTATTATCGTCCAAGTAGATGAAGGTCACTTTAGAGTTTATCTTCATCCTGGGATATGGTAATTGTTTTATGATTTGATCAAACCCATAGAGGCGATTTTTATATATCCTTGTGTAAGAAATAAAACCCCATTTATTTCGGCGTCACTTAATGGGGAACATAATTCCTTTTAAGGTCATGTGATGAAAAAATATCCTTAAATTTTAACATTAAATGGAATGGTAATCTAGGATGAGGGTTCCCAGTCAAGAATTAGTGTGGTAATTGTTTTCAAAATTTCCCAAGGAACATGGAAGGTATATGAGTTTCAAGTTGAATTAGACCATCTTAGAGATATGGCCCCAAAAAATATGGTTTATTTGGGGTGTTGTGTCTGATCCTCAGGGAGGCTTCCTCCCTATCCAGTTTGGGTGGGAATCAATGACCAAGTAGTTCGTTGGTGGGGAAACATACCAATTGAGGGCCTCATGGGTACATCTAAAAAGGGAGGATGTCACATTGAGATGATAGGTTGGGGCTTACGTTTGATAAGAATATCCCCCATAAATGGAACTTGAGGGATGTTTTAACTCATGGTGATTTGAAGGATCAACTAGGGGTTTACTCCTAATGAGAATTTAACGAATTAAATGAAATTTTGATTGGTTCTTATTCATAAGTAATATTCCCTTAGAGCTCGAACCCTATGTGGGTTTCCTACATATCCTGGATAATGGGAATCAGAGATCTCAAAGTTCCATCCTTCAGTTGAATTCTGTGAATGTAATGATTCCCACTAGCCTGTAATCCCACATGTGACGCGTTTAGTGTGAAAAACAAGATGAAACATAAGATTTTACAAACTACACACTTTTCCTCCTTCACTAGTTAAAGATGTTGGGCTATGACAGAAGAGGTCGACGCTACGACAGAAGAGGTCAGGGCTACACCCGATGATTCTCAGGCTACAGAACCTCCCGATATTCACCTTACATTGGATTAGACTTCAATTTGAGGAATGAATGAAGGTCGAGGATAAAAATTAGGATAAGATCATGAATGAAACCTCTCACAGGAAAGGATACGGGTTTAAAAAAGTACTGATTCCCTGAAATTGGTTTCGTAGTGGGCGGAGGATATCATTCCATGTTGAATGGAAAATCAACTGTGATCCTTATCCTCTCTGATGGGAATTGGAGGCACTAGGCCATAGAGATGAGAAGGTTCAGACACAGTTCAAACCATAATCCTTTATACTGAAAAATCCTCAACATTTTCTCTAAGTTAAGGGTCCTTCTGACCATAGGGATACATACCCACGTGCACCCTAAGAACCCTTCCCACCCAACCAAAAAAGTGTGGGGAACCTCAAACCATATGAATATAAACCCAAATGGTTGACACACTGATGTGATGCTTTCCAAGGTTGTGTAAATATGAGATCCTTGGTGGTGGTTTGGATTTGATCCCTCCATTACAACGTAACCAATGAAGAAGAGGGTTATCTATGAATGGAATTGAAGATGCCCCAATATATGGCTCACACAGGCTAGAAGGTAGAGTGAACTGTGGAAGATTGCATATGGGGGGATCTGCTTCGCACATGTAGGCCTGAGTTAACCAATAAAACCTTGGGAGACAGACCACCTAGGATACTACACATGGAAGAGACCTTGCTCAATCCTTCAAGGGTCTCTGTAGGTGTTCCCAGAGGTACGTCACATAAGTACCTAGTTAAAAAGGGTACCTCACAGTAGTCTTAAGTTATTAGGGGCTGGGAGAATTCCCCATGAAATATTTATTTATTAAATACACTATGAGGTATTAATTTCTCTTATTACCCATTAATTATACATTATTTTGGTGTTAGAAAACTACCTAGAAGGTTTCAGAGGACATAAGTGATGGACTAGGGAGATCAGAGCATCAATCCGCCTTTCGGATAATTCTTCCAAACAAATGAAGACCCCAAGGGTATATTTATTGGAAAATATGGCACCCTAGGTAAAAGGTGTATGTTCACACAAGTGGGTAGTGTGAAAGTGGTTAGGGCGTAGGTTCTTGAGGGATAACACTACTTGTGGATACCATGGGAGAACTACTCTAGAGACTTTGTGATTTTTATCCTTCCTCATCTATTTTCACCCCCTTTTCTAAGGCCTTTACCATTATTTCCATTTCATATAAGTGATAAAACACAGTCTTAATAGGCCTACATTAGGTGTAACATTCTTGTTTTCTTTTAATGAAAGATTAAAAAGAGTGTTTTATAGGATTCATATAGATAAAATTTATCACACATAATATTTAAGAAGCATGGTTGAACCATATTAATGAATAACAAAATCCCCAATTGCATCATAATAACTTGGGATAAGGGGGGTTTAAACATTTTAATTATCATTGAAAAACATTACTGTGTAAAATAAAAAACACTCCCAGTTTTAATAATATTTATTATGTGAATCCAAATTCAGAGGAATGATTCTTCAATTTTAATTTCATTAACTTCGTATCACATAAGAATTAAATGAGCACTCAACTAGTTTAATCATAATCAAAGAGGCTCACATAAAATTTAAAGGGGGACATGTATCTTATATATGAATAAAATTCACACTATTTTTTAATCAACAATGTAAGGTATCCTCGATCAGACCAAATGCTCTCAGGAGATAAATGTTCCATGAATAATTCATTGGTATGCCTATTATGATAGATTCACTCTAGAATTCTAGTGATTAATGTGGATAACCCAAGGATGTACCTTCAATCATTTATGATTAGACAGGAATAATAATGGTTATATAATATACATTTTTCATCCCCCATAGTTGATATTGCATTAATCACCTACGTAATGCACTCATTGGTATTTTGGATCTCTGTAGAAACCCTTATAATGATTAATTTAGTGAATCAATTTCCATGGATTCATCACAAGTACACATGGAATCCATGAAATCTATAAGATAAAAAGAAAATATTACCAAATATTGAGTTCATCATCATTGCATGAAAGTACTTGAAAAGCCTTTAGAGGTTCCCATAATGAATGCAGATGAAATCAAATTGATTTTGGGAGCTGTTTGGGAAGAAATGGAATAAGTTTCTCTATGTTGGAACCTACTAGAGGTTGGATGTAACATTTCAGACACCAGAAACCCATAACTAGAAGTTATATTTTAATATTGGTATAAAATAAAAGACATCCAACATTATCTTAGAACTTATTAGTCATTTAATACTATATATATACATACATTGCATTTGATAACATAAGATAAAACATGAACACATTATAAAAACATTATTATCCCTTCAATCATATCCTATAAAATTACACATAGTTATCCTGTAGTTTTCTTGGGAAAGGATAAAAATAAGGGTAATCTCATATTCTTAGTAAGTATAAGAATATTGTAGGATCTATCATTTCATAAATAGGGAATAAATAATATGATAGGAATAAATAAACAATATGAATACCTGATGAACTAAAAATAAGGGAATGTTATATCCATGATAGTAACATGGATAATAATAAACATTGATATAATGATGATGAAATGAATATTTTCAAACATCAAAACATTTTATAAAATAATTTTTCAAATGAACTATGTTGATATGTGGGTATGTATACACCAGGAACCAAGGTATTTTATCATATAATACCTATCAATTCATTAAAGTAATATTCAATGTGGGGCCCATCCTACACCTAATTATGTCCAATTCACTTACCATTAGATTCAATAATAAATTACAAACAATTACCAAATGAGGTCAAATAAAAACAAGGATACCAGTTTAATGATAAATATGGAAGAAAACACATCCCTATTCAGTGGAATAATGTGGATTTCTAAGATAATATCTCTTAATAAACCTATAATTTCTTGTTTGCCTTAAAATTAATTGGAAGTTCCCATATCCCTGAAATATAGGCATGAGGGTAATTTAATTTTTTTTGGATATCCATGGAAGATAGTAATTTGTTTAAACAGATTTAACTGGTAGGATACAAGGAAATGGTTGGAAAAATTTTCATCATTGTTCATAAAGTTCTTGTGATCATTTTAAATCATATCCCCCTGAAGTGTCCTGAAAAGTGCTCGGACATAGGCCTGCTCATGGTGAATCAATGAATTAATAGAGTCAATGATCAACTATGAATGTGTACAGTGATTGAATTCTGGAACATATATTCCAAAACTACATCCACATTCATGTATCCAAATAGGGATATATTTTCTAGAAAACTACACACACTTTTACTTACCCAAAACATATGATAGATTTTCTATAATAGAGAAGATAGATTTTTACAATGGTTTTGTTAAATCTTGGAACAATATAATATGAAAAAGTGATAAAATATTATAATTCAAAATACCATAAATTTCATAGAGAATATGGTAAAAAGTACATCATAGAAATTTATGCACTATACAGACGTAAATATGTGGTGAATATAAATTTGATCCCAAAAAAATGAAACATGAAATGGAATACCCCATTAATGGCTTGGGTAGAAATTATATAATAACTTATTGAAATATATGATTAAAATGGATCTCAAAATACAATGGATAAAGAAAATTTTAGGATATAACATCTCAAATTGGTTGTATATACACCACATAAAAGAATTTATGTTCATAATAAAAAACACATCTGAAAGAGATGAATTTGAGAAGCAAAAACCTTTCCTATTTTCCTAAATTCCATGAACATACTTTAAAAAACTCTATAAAAATATAAGTATATTAAAAATTAATTATAATAATTAAAAATATCCATTTTAAATTACACTCTTCATATATAGTCATTATTCATTTGAATTCAAGTTAGTTTACATATTTTCCCACATCAGATGTTTCTAGTTTGATCATTTTTTCTCGTTTCTTAAAAGAGTGGTTGCATTATTTCTTCTCAAAAATTTAGCCATTATTGAATTATATAAGGTACATAAATAAATAAATTTTATTTTTTTATAATGATGGTATCTCATTACATTAGTTTTTTAGTTGTGTGAATGTGGAATTGATGCTGGGATATTTTTTTAATTTTAGAAATCAACAATGATACTTCAATATTAAGTTAATAATTAATAAAAACATTTTATAACAAATGATAAATTATTATTTTTTTACAAACTCATAATTAAATAATTATTTATGTTCCCATAGTCATCATTGATATGGTTTTATATCATTGTTCATGTAAGAAGTCAAACCAACCCAAACAAGAATGCTCCACACTTAATGGGGGAATATGAGGTCATTTATTTGAAATATAACTACACCAATAGAATAATGATATAATTTATTATTTTTTAGTGTTATATATAGTTATTTTATAGTAATTATAATTATATTTAATGGATTTTAAATTATTATATTATTTGAATAAAATAGTTTTCCCCTTGGCATGCTAATTTTTAAACCGATTATCGTTTAACGATCATAGGTTCCTAAATTTTTATTCCTGGACAAGAATGACAAATAAAAATTCATATTTAATCATTAAATTAATTATAGTAACCATAAATTATAGAGGGCAATGAAAAATGAATTTTTTTCTCGTGGTTGTGGTGGTTTGCAAGTACACATGAACGGTGATTTCTTTTTACTTATTAGATGAAATGTATAAATTGATAACAATATTAAACTTTATATTGTAACATTATAGTAAATAAATGACAAAAATATAATTATATTAGTGTATATAGAATATATTTTAATATATATAATTAAGAAAAAATGTTAACAAAATGATAGTACTCACATTTGGGACATATAGTTTTCTTATAATTCTATTTATAAGTGGAGGCCTTATGCTTTCTAATAGTGACCAAAGGATTCTGAAAGATGGATACATTTATAGTAGGTAAAATATTGGATAGTTTAAAAGAAAAATTATAAGATAAGGTCTGTCATGATGTGTGGGGGGTATGTTATTGTTATATAAGTGAAGATATGTGTGGTTTTGGGAGTAAACCTTATATTTTAAATAATGTAAAGTTAACATTCAAGGTACCACGATAAATAAATGGATAAAAAGAATTTTTAATAGAGTTTGTCTCTAAAATCACCTCAAAAAATCGTTTTTTAGAAACCCATGAGTATTTTTGTGCCTTTTCTGTTTTCTTTTTGAATTTTACCATAATTTACCTTTACCATCGTAATTATTTTTAAACCTTAGTTATTAATTTTAATAAAAAAATAAGATTGAAAATTTTTCTTATTTTGATTCATATAATTTCAAATTTGAATAAATTTTAATTAAATAACTCTTTAAATTTTCTGAAAGTGAATTATAATATACACACTTAATCATGTAAAATGTTTTATAGAGATATAAATTTTTATTCATTAAATTTATATAAAATAAAAAATTATAATGAATACAAATTTAAATTTCATAAATTGACTTATTATAAAAAATATATGAGTCTTTAAATGAAATAAAAAATAGAAACCCCCCATTAAAATACCATATTCCTATAAAATAACCAAATAATTTTCATTGAAGTAACATTTTTCTTTACTTTTAAAAATGATTGGCATAAGTCTTCTAAGTTCAATGAATTTTTTAAAATGAATAATTTTATTCCATAATGTTTGTATTTTATCACTTAAATATTTTTTAAAGCTTCTTGATCATTCTTATTTAATTATATTATCATACAAATTAAAAAATTCTTGAAAATGTTATTTTTGGACTAAAAATCAACCTTTTTCAAAAAAGATAAGGAATTTATAGTAAGGTAATATTCAGGTGTTTAATTAAACAAAATATAATTCGGAAAATTTAAAATTTTAAAATTTATCTTCTTAATAAATTCATGAATCAAATATCTTAATATTTTTAATTTTGCAATAGTTTCAGGATGTTTTTTTACCCTCTATAGTTGTCTCTTGGGTATTACATTCACCCCCTCCTAAATAATTTCATAATAATAGTATATATATTATCGATTTAAAAAATTAGGGTATTCCTTCCCTACAACTTCTCCATGTTTCTATATTTCCCATTATAGTTTTTCATTTCTCAAAAGGACTATCATTAGTCAAGTTGTATGATTCCATATCACTCTAATTGGTGTTTTGAATCTGGAAAGAATCATAATTATAAGACATGTAAGGCTCCAATTATATTCCCTCACATCTGATAACATGCATTGAATCAATTATTTATTTCCCCAGTAGTGAGACATGTAAGACTTGAAGTAATTTAGAAAGAATGGGTGGCATAACCAATCAGTATGTTATAGCTCTTATTATTTTTACTATTTCAAAAGGCAAAATTTACCTAGGCCATAAATTCCTATTTTTTTAAGAAATCTAATAACTCAGTTCATTGGAGAAACATTCAAGAATATATTATACCCAACTTAGACATTCATATATTTCGAACTATTAACTGCATAGCTCTTTTATATTCTATAATATTATTTAATATTATCCTAAGTAATATTTTCTATAATGTTTGTCTCCATAATAAGATCTATGAAAAATAGATCACTTTCTCCAGCATCATCCTAACATTTTGGAGTATTAAACCAATTCCCATACAATTATTCATACGGTTCAATATAGATACTTGAATAAAAACTATTATTCTATGAAAATTCCACCAACAGTAAATACTGATCCAACATAAATTAAAAGTAAAGCTAACAATATTTCATCATGTTTTATAATGTATGGATATTTCTTTTTTATTACCCATTAGTTTGGGGAAGAAAATTTTTACTTAAATTTATCTTTGTGTTGAGATACCTTTGAAGACTCTTCATGAATTTTGATGTGAACAGACGTCCATGGTGAGATATAATCGATAAAGGTTCCCTTTGAAGCCTTATGATTTCATTGATATAGAGTTAAAAAAGGATTATCAGGGGAATATATTCCCATATTGTTAAAAAATGAGCAGACTTATTAAGACTGTAAATGATATCCCATATATCTTCATAATTCCTCAAAGTCATTGAATTTTTGGTGACAATTTCCATTATAATTCCTTCCCACATTGATACTATTATTGTAATAGGTTACTTGAATCCAATAGAATATTATCTTTCAACATTTACCATCTATCATTCCACGAATATGGAAACATAGTCTTCAATTTTCCACTTAATTCTATCCAATAATAAATGATCTCTTAAATCCCTATACATATTTGTGCTACCAGGATGAAAAGAAAAAAATTTAGCAAGGAGGTTTATCTAGAAAATCCTACATTAACACTAGTATGGATAGAATACATAATCAATTACAAAACACCAACACTCAATATATTGAGATGAAATATATCTATTTACCATCATTTTCTACAATAATATTCATATGTATGACCTCATCATTCTACAAGGGCTTCTCTATCTTTCCAAGTGATGAATGGTTTACCAATTTTTTGGAAAATGAATGATGTCTCCATTTGGCTAAAAATAACCATATCTATATTTACTAAATATTTATAAATTGGATACTATTTAATACTCAAAATTTTCAAAAACCAATGGTCCCTTTTACTCAATGCATCATATGCCTTATTTTACATCCCATGGTGATAGTGTTTCAAGAAATTGTTTTCCTTGGGTAGTTCCAAAAATCTTATTTTCCTCCTATTGATCACCTTATAAGAGAATACATACTTAAAATTGTTGTCATACATATATATATCACATATCTCTCCATATTGGTAGTGTTTTCACATTTTCTGAAAAAACATATTTTGGATTCCAACTCATGTTAATGAGATGGATGGTTTGGTTCATGGAGTTTAAATTTCCATTGTGAAAAGGCAATAAAACAATCACTATGGATATGTACATAATCAATTCCATTAATCAATTAATCACTAAATATTAAAAATCATATCTTAACTTATGGTTGAGTTAATATATGTCAATTAATAATCATCATCTATATCTATTTGATAATTTCATCATGTTACTTTGACAATGTGTATTTAACCCCATTCCATGTTAATTTGCATTACAAGTTGGCAAATCAGTTGAAATCGTGAATAACCTATCTATATTAACCTATTAATATAAGGAAGCATCAAATATATGTTATGTTTTCTTGGTGTAGGTCATTATTTGACTGCCTTTTTCATTGATGATTCAACATATAATCCATCCTTGTTGATAATATGTCCATGAAAATAAACTTCATTGATCCAAATTTAACACTTACAATATTTTCTATATAATTCTTCTTTCATGAGGGTCACTTGAATTATTTTCATATAACCACCATTCTCTTTATATATAAAAACATATATAAGGATATCATTAATTAATACCACCAAAAAAAATTCATGATGATCCTTGAATAATTTATTCAACATATATATAAAGAATGATAGTGTGTTAGTCCATCCAAAAGGTATTAATGTAAACTAATAATGTCTATATCATGTTTTCAATTTCATCTTCATTATATTATAATTATTTACCCTTAAATAATGATAACTATATTCAATATCATCCTTTTAAAAATATTATGCTCCTTTAAGTTAATAACATGAATCACAAATGTGTGTTAAATGATACTTCTTATTTATGTTATTGGAATTGATCTTATTATAATTGATGAAAAACCTCATAGACACATCCTTATTTTTATCAAATAAAACTAGGTATCCTCACAATGAAACAATAGGGATTATAAATCCCTTATCACACAACTCTTTTAGTTGTTACTTTAACACTACCAAATCCACTTGTTCCATTATATAGGGAGATTTAGATATCGGTCTTGCATCAGGAATGAATCAAATGGAGAACTAAATGTTATCTTATGGTGGATGACCAAATAATTATTATAAATAACTCATTAAATTTTTTTACCATGTTTACATACTTTACTCTTATTATATCTTCCTTATCTATATATCACACTTGATCATTCACTCTTCCAAAATTTTCATTAAGGAGAGCTACTAGGGGATTACCTATGAAAGATTTTGATGATCTAGTTTCCCCTTTAACGACAAGATATTCTAGCTCACCTTATCATTTCATAATATTCTTCTATTTCCAATAAGTTATTCCATTATACTTAGAAAGATATTCTATACCAAGGATCATATCAAATCAAACATGTTTGTATTAAATAGTCCTAAAAATAGGCTATGTTCATGCATCATAATTAGAACATCCTATAATATATTTGTTGTAGTAATATTTAAACATGGTGTCTTAATTGATAACTTATTTAATATGGTTCTGGAGAGATATCTAATGTTTTTATAAATCTTTTAAGATTTAAAAGAGTGTGAATATCCAAAATAAAATAAAACATTAGTGAAATTTGAGGCTACATTCAAAATACCTTACACCATATAATTAGGAACGTTGAATTTAGTGGTACTAACCACATACGATTGGCATCACCTCCTTTTCCTTTTGGATGTAGATTCCCTTGATGTTTGGGGTATTGGATTGAATAATGTCAGTTCCCCTTACAGATAAATAATTTAACATCAAGATTTGTAACCTTTTCATTTCATTCGTGGTCTTTTTTCCCCATACTAGTAACAAAATAAAGTTATATTCCCATAGTAACCTCAGTATTTCTTTCAAAAGTTATAAAATATAGAAAATCACATCCTTACATTACTACCTTTTTCCAACTACTCTTAATATGAGGCTCAATTAGTATCTTCTTCTCCTGATTTCCATTGAATACGAATGTCTTGGGGAACTTATTTTCTATACTAATAGTGCCTGAAAAATATCCTCATATGATGAAAATGTCTTAAAGACTAATTCACTTTTAAGTATCATCTTTAATACATCATATAAATGATCAATATGGATTTTCAGTCAATGTACATAGCCTACAACAGACCTAGATAACCTTCTAACATTATCCTTATAATAAAACAAATCTTCATATTTTTGTCTATTATTGAGGAATTTCCTTTAAATTTATACTTTTTTATCATAAGGAAATTATATTCCATAAAATATCTCCATAAAAGTTGACCATTCCATTAAATTTATCTCACCATCATATTTGGGGTTTTGAATTAGTAACCTTTATTAGTTTTCATATCCATTCAAACAATATACTACAATGATGACATTTTCAATTTCATTATATCTCAAAGTGAGAAAAATCTAATCTAGGGACTTGATATATTATTTAGCTACCATTATATTAGTAGTTCCATATAGTGATAGAGGTTTTTACACCATAAAGTTCCCCGACACAGTTACATCGTGATGTGGATTATCATGTCATTCTATATAGAAAATATTATTTTCTTATCTAGTGTCAACATACATAATTTGGTTATTATTTGATAAGACTCAACTCTAGATTCATTTACTAGTTCATGGAGAACATCACATCATTGACATCAGGTGTTTATATGGTTCTCATTCCTCCCATTATTTCTCATCACAATCTATAATGTAATATACATAATCATCTTTTAATATTTAATTATAAAATATAATTCCTACTAATTATTCTAGTGTGTTCATTATAAATATTGTTGGCCTTTTCATATTACATGTTTTATCTAACTAGGATCATCTAAATATAATCCCCAAGGTTCGTATTAAAATTTCACTTATTCCAACAGTAATATCATGGAATTCAGAATTCTAGATATAGTAGTTATATTAAATTATTTCTATATAATAAAAGATTTATTATAGGATATAATATCTTAATAGTCATAGAATACAATATACAAACATAAAATACATTATAAAACATAAGATACGACATGAAAACATTGAAAGAACATTATTGTCTGTTTTATCATATACACAAAAATTAAACATAATTATACTTTATGTTTCATGGGGGAATAAGGAAAAATAAATGTGAGATTAGATGCTCTGTTATGAGTATCATACAGTGGAATTATTAAAAAAATAAATATATAAAAATTAACATGGGAGAATAAATAAAAAAATTAATATATAGTCAACTGAAACTAATGGGAATCTATATCAATGAAAATTAATTAAAACATGGATAATAATAATCATTTATCTCATACTGATGGAATTAATAATTTTATTCATCAAAACATGTTATCATGTCATTGTTACAAGACACTATACTGATATGGGGAGAGGTATACCATAAATCCAAATATTTTTTTGTATCGTAATATTTTTTTATGCATCAAGTGGATATATATTGCCAGTCTCCACCTAGAACCTAATTAAGTCCAATGTGTTAACCATAAGAGTCAATATGTCATTTATCATAATTCCATAAGAAAACTATATATAAATAAAAACATGTATATCCATATAATGAAAAATACCAAAAAAATTCCTCACCATTCAATGGAATAATTATGATGTTTAGGAGAACATCTCTTAACAAACATAGAAGTTATAGGGTATCATCAAAGTAATAAGTGTTTTCCTTATCCAAGAAATATATGGATAAGGATATTTTAAATGTGTTGGGTTATCCATAGAATATATTATTGGGGTTAAATAGTTTGAATTTTTAGGTGACCAAGGAAATGTTAGGAAAAATCCTTCATCATGGTTAATGAAGATCCTTTAAACATTCCAAAGAATATTTCCTGGAAGTGTCTAGTGAGGTTTGTATTCATATGCACTTTCATCACGAAATATATTTATGATTTATTCCATGTTTAACTGTAACACCCCGAGATTTTATGATAAGTATTCTTTTTAATTTATTTGATGTATTGTGTTGTATGATACCCCAAGATTAACTTGCATTATAAGCAACACCGTATTAGTTTGCAGTATATGCAACACTAATCTTGGATCATGTTACACACAATTTCAAGTTTGTTTGATAGTAGTTATTCTACGCAACATTGAGTATATATATATATATATATTCAATGTATTAATGAAATATGGTTGTATTTTGTTATATGAAACAATAAAAGAGTCGTGCACTACAGGCAACCCTGACTTGGCCTGCATTACACGCAATCGCGACCTTCCTCTATAGCGTGTGTTGCACGCAATATCGGGTTTTAATAAACAATGATATATTATTATAATATTATTATGAACTAGCCGTTATTAATAGTATTAACTAAATTTTGAATTTTATAACATTATTATTCAACTTACACATTTTCTAGAACATGGTATAAGAACAAAATAAATGTTTCGGGTAAAATCAGTATTTTTCAAAAATGCATTTTTGCCACCTTTTGATGGTACACCCACATTAAATATAGTTTTTGACATGTTTATAAATTCAAGTTTAAAAAATAAAATTCTTTTTTTGAATCAGGATATAAAAATTTACATTGGATATTTTTCTGATAACTTTCATATTTTAATGAATAGTAAAAACACGCTATATTTTAATTAAAAATAACTTTTTTCAACGTAATAATTTATATGGTTAAATTATAATATTTAATGGTTTTAATGTATAAATAGAATATAATTTTACCATTTAATATAATTTATGTCTTTAGCATTGATTTTTCCTTGAGTTCGTATGTTAAATGAATTCAATCTTTTGCAATGTTTTAAACAAAAACCTGTTTTCTTTCGACAACGGGATTAATTTTAATTTAATTTCTGCAAATTTTGTGTATTGAATTTTGAAAAATGGATTCCATATTTGGAATCAGTGGCTCCAAATTATGTTAATAGGATACTTTCTATTTTTGGGAATTATGAATAGTAACTATTGTAAATTTTATTTACCATAGTTAGAGGTAAATCGGGTAATTAAGGGTAATATAATATTATAAAATTACCCTAACACGTGCCAAAATTCTATTGTATGGCTAAAAGTCGACCCATATCACCTAAGGGTCGGATTTGATTCATTTTATGGACTTTTAACAGTGAAAATAATTTAATTACTATTAAAACCAAAGAAAGTGACAACATGTCACTCTCTTAAATCTTATAAGTATAATAATTTTAATTTAGTGATAAACTTCATTAAACATCGAACATGAATAGTCTCCAAAAATATAATAACATTATCTAAATCATATGAATATATTTAAAATTTTTAGGGATTAAATAATTATCATTAATTGTGAAACAATAGTGATGCGAAAATTGTTTATCTAGTGAAAAAAATCAAGAATATAGTTTTCATTAAACAAATAGTGACCATAAAATGCACAAAACCCTGACCAAAACTTATTGGTCATGTAAATGTAAACCATAATCATCCAATGGCCTAATATTTGACCATTAGGAGCCTTAGAAAAGCGATTTTGACACTTATATTATTTTATTTTAAATGATGCCAATGTTGTCACCTTCATAATTTAATAAATATAACAATTTAAATATTGTGATTTTAAGATGATCAATTTGAGAAAAAGAATTATTGGGAAATTTAATAGATTTATCTTCATCATAGGATTTTATTTTTAATTTTTATGCAACAAAATAGTATATTAAATAATTATACAAAAATGTTGTAGTAATTATTTTATTAAGAGATAAACCAAATAAATGGTTTTAAAAATAATAAAATAAATATTATATGAACTATTTAATGTGCTCCACTAATTTTCTAGATACATATGACATTTTATAAATCTATTAAATATTTTATTTCGAATATATTCTCTGTTTAGATTTTATTTAAATTCAAATAAATGAATAGTGTCAAAATTGACACTTGTTATTTTATAAAAATAACATATTATTAAATTGTTTAAAAATAACAAAAATATTTAAAAATTATAAATTGAAATTTATATAGTCGAAAATGTCATAAATTATCCAATTATGGATAATTAAAAACACATAAGTGATTATTTATAACCATTTAAAATTTAGAATTTTATTACCACAAATAAACTTAAATAGATTAAATAAGGATAAATAAAAATGATAAGGTTTAAAATAAGATCAAAACATGTCTAAATTTAATTGGTTGATGAGATTAGAACCCTATATCATCTAATATTCTAATATCAGTCATTTTTGGAGGTTTTTAAGTGGGTTTATATTTATTATAAATTAATACCTTTAACAATTCCAAAGGTGCCCCTCTCCTCCCTTATAAAAGGGCCCCTCCTCCCTCTCCTCCTCACACCACATTGAGCTTTCATGCTCGGCCAACCCCTACCAAATTCTCTTCTCCACTTCCCTAGAAACATCCTAGAGGTCCTGGTCTTCTTCAAAGACCAATTTTAGTTCCCTAAAAGGAGGTCTCAAAGAGGCTCTTCAAAGAAGAGGAGGTTCAGATCCATACGAAGCATATCAGACCTAAGGTAAGGGATAACTTTTCCAATCTTGTTCTTATCTGAGATTGTTTATTCGTAAGTATTTACTAGGGTTATTTTTCTCATCCATGTCCACGTTTTATAAAAAAAATCATGTATGTTTAAAGTCCTTCTTACCTATTTTTGACTTTTACTACATGGTATGTATGGAATCTTTCTTTTACGAGGTACTTTTTGACTTTTCCGGAAAAAGTACGAGAATAATGTTTTTTTAACTTATACGGCATGAAATGATTTTTTATGGTTTTATAAAGATATATTTTCAATAATCTTCCTCCAAAATATTTCATGACTATTTTCAACAAAATTATTTTCTTTTAAAGTTGGATGACATTTTTTGAAAATAAAATGATTTTAAAGAAGAAAGGATATTTTCCTCAAGAATACATTTCAAGTGTTTTATCAAAACCATTTTCATCTAAGATGACATTATTTCACATGTGTATGTTTCATGTATCATGTCTCTATGATTTACATGGTTTCACTTTTCTAATGATGAAATGAAATCCATTTTTTTTGAATGGATTACGTTATGATGGAATGATGTTTATGAAATCCATTTTATTCTTGGATTATGATGAATGATTTATATTTATATTGTGGCACACGAACAAATGATTTCAATATGAGATGGGTGGGACCTATATCTCCCTCCAATTCATTGGGTAAAGATTTATATCTCATGATACAGAAATGGATGGAATGGAATGTTAAACCGGTTCAGTAATACAGGACTAGAACGAGGAGTGAACTCGATTCAGAAAGGGACTTTGTCCACTAAGATGGTCTTGGTAGCAATGCCTTGGTTACTATGGAAATCATTTCATGTGCTTAATGGTTGCCACAATTACATGTTTTATTCCCATGATATTTTATCATTATTAATGTTTCTTCATGATCTATGCCTTATATAATTCAATGTTTTATGTCATTGCTCAAGATTTTGGTGTTTAGATTTTATGCTCATGTTTTTTACATTCAAATGTCTAAGGATTGTTTTATGTTCCCTATGCTTACCCTTATTGAGAATTTGAGCTCACCCTTTATATGTTTTCTTTTCCCCAGGATTTAAAGAATGGTTTTAGGTAAGAAAACAAAAGGGGAAGATCATTAATGGAGATGTTGAAGATCTTTCACCACGATTAGAAGATTATATTTTGAGTTTCTAAAGACACTAAACTATTAAGATCCTTGTGTGTCTGTTTTTTTATGTATTAAGTATTCCACAAAAGTAATTTAATGTCCATGTACGTCAAGCTTCAGGTCTCTATAGTTGGTATAAAAGAAAAGGTTTAGTCAACCTTTGAAAACTAGGATGCGAAAGCGTTAGTGAGATCCCTAGAGATATTTCTAATGTATGTCTAGGGATGTCCCTAAGGTTATGTATACATATAGGTTATAGTCCTAGAATTGCGCTAACGATATTAGAATTAAACCTAATATGTTATATATGGAATGTAATCCCCCTTTATTATGTTGTTTTACCTAGCATGGTATTTGACTCCAGCACTATTATTTTTGGGTTTTAGAAAATGGATGGAAACAGGAAGAATCATGATAATGGGGGATATGATGGAAAATGGAATGATATTTTTCATGAGCAATCAAATGAAATTGGATCTGGGGGTCCATATATCATTATTATTCCTAATCAGAAATAACATAATATGATCAATAATATCAACTTTGGTAAGTTTCCTGACACAGATAATAAGAGAAAGATGGAGTTTCATGATGATCATAGAGGAAAGAAAGTTCAATTTCCCTCATGTAAATCATGTGGGAAGAGGAATCGGGGAGATTATTTCAGAGGAACTGGAAGATGCTTTGGGTGTGGAAAAGAAGGACACAAAGCCAGTAAGTGCAAAGGAAAAGGTTCAGTTAACAGTATGGACAAAGATAATGGTATTTCTACGACATCAACAATGATTAGATGTTTTAAATGTAAAATGTATGGGCATTATGAAAACCAATTCCCTAAGGGAAAATCTCATGAAGAGAATCAGCATGGTCATATGGGTAGTATTTATATGGATGATGATGAGGAGACTACAAATGATATATCATATGAAAGAAGTGTTGAATCTCAGTCAGTTGTTTAAGAAGGTAGTGGAATGATTGTATGTTTAACAAGAGTTATGTTCTATAGTTAATGGTACTATGGAATAAAGAATCATCTAAGGATTGTTACACTATTGATTTTCATAAATTATTTGAAAGTATATGTTGAATGATACCGGTAACCATGAAAGGTTATTCAGATATTTTTGGAAAGTAGATGATATGCGCATAATGAAGGGTTAAGAAGATAATGATATGTTTGATCGTATTCATGAGCCAATGACTGGTATAAGGACTATGTGATATTATGGTTTGATTATATAGATTTTTTGGGATTTTGGTATGTGGAAAGAGTGACATTTTGACAGTATTCATGTTTTCACTATGGTTCTATGGTAATTTATGTTTCGAGAGAATATATGACCAAGGTATTCATTTGTTTGGAATGCAACCAACAAGATATATATTATGATATATGTGAGATAAATGATTGTATTCACATCTTGGTAGATAACCTTTCTAGTAATTGTTTTCTTTAAACTATAAGCCTGGACCAAAGTATTTTAGATAATCCTAAAGATTGGAATGGATTATGTTGGACATAAGATAGTATTATTTAAGGATAGAACTTTTTTTGATATTATTGATGGGATGTTATAGTAATGTAGTTTTAGAAAAAGGACAACCTGCAGGACGGGCGACAACCCATCGTGTCAGATAAGGCTATGGGAATCGAACCCACAACTGAAGTGTGACTGGCCTTTATCGCCTACCACTGGCCTATAGGAAGTCCCTAGTTAGTAGAAACTAGTTTTATTTTATTAAGAGGTATGATATATGAAGTATAAGTCCATTTTTGGAATCGTATAAGATTAACCTCACCATATATGGACTTATGTATATTTGATAACTTTTTCTAACCTTTTGTTTCAAACAGTTGGAATGACTCATCATTCTATCACATGATCTGCTAAAATTTCATGACTGACAAATTCAACTTCATTTCTTTAAGAGATGAAGTGGAAATTGTTCCAGGCAGGAACAACGGTGAGATTGTACCAAAATCAAGTAAGTATTTCTTTCGATTCAAAAATTATTTAACTTTAGAGAAATGATCATGAAAACCAAAAATGTTGTCATAGTGCTCTTATATCCGATTAAACAGATGGTACCTTATATCATCAAAAATCTATGTCTTTGTGATTGTTTTCTTTTGCATAGCCACGTCCTCTACCACTCTCCATCAGAACTTGATATTTATATTTCTCTTCCATATCCATATTTTCACCTATGTTCTCCCACGAGGAAACCCAGTGATGATTTAATTTGGGTAACCTTTATGTTTCATACATCACTTTTTAAAATTAAGTTTTAGTATGTGGGTTTCTGTTAAAGAAACTTTCAAGTAGTCAACCATTTATAACCCCGATGAATTTCGAGGGCGAAATTCATTTTAAGGGGGTAGAATGTAACACCCTGAGATTTTATGAGAAGTATTATTTTTAATTTATTTGATGTATTGTGTTGTATGATACCCCAAGATTATCTTGCGTTATACGCAACATCGTATTAGCTTGCTGTATATGCAACACTAATCTTGGATCGTGCTACACACAATTTCAAGTTTGTTTGATAGTAGTTATCCTATGCAACATTGAGTATATATATATATTCAATTTATTAATGAAATATGGTTGGATTTTGTTATATGAAACAACAAAGGAGTCGTGCACTACACGCAACCCTGACTTGGCTTGCATTACACGCAATCACGACCTTCCTCGATAGCGTGTGTTGTACGCAATACCGGGTTTTACTAAACAATGATATATTATTATAATATTTTTATGAACTAGACGTTATGAATAGTATTAGCTAAATTTTGAATTTTATAACATTATTATTCATCTTACACATTTTCTAGAACATGGTATAATAATAAAATAAATGTTTCGGGTAACATAAGTATTTTTCAAAAAATGCAGTTTTGTCGTCTTTTGATGTTGCACCCACTTTAAATCTAGTTTTTGACATGTTTATAAATTCAATTTTACAAAATAAACTTCTTCTTTTGAATCAGGATATAAAAATTTACATTGGATAATGTTTGGATATTTTTCTGATAACTTTCATATTTTAATGAATAGTAAAAACACACTATATTTTAATTAAAAACAACTTTTTTCAACGTAATAATTTATATGGTTAAATTATAATATTGAATGGTTTTAAAGTATAAATAGAATTTATTTTTAACATTTAATATAATTTATGTCATTACCATTGATTTTCCCTTGAATTCGTAGGTTAAATCAATTCAATCTTTTGCAATGTTTTAAACAAAAACCCGTTTTCTTTCGACAACAGGATTATTTTTAATTTTATTTCTGCAACTTTTGTGTATTGAATTTCGAAAAATGGATTCCATATTTGGAATCAGTGGGTCCAAATTATGTTAATAGGATACTTTTTATTTTTTGGAATTATGAATAGTAACTACGGTAAATTTTATTTACCATAGTTAGAGGTAAATCGTGTAATTAAGGGTAAATATAATATTATAAAATTACCCAAACACAAGAAAAAATTCTATTGGATGGATAAAAGTCAAACCATATCACCTAAGGGTCGTATTAGATTCATCTTATGGACTTTTAACCATAAAAATAATTTAATTATTATTAAAACCGAAGAAAGTGACAACATGTCACTCTCTTAAATCTTATAAGTATAATAATTTTAATTTAGTGATAAACTTCATGAAACATAGAACATGAATAGTCTGCAGAAAGCTAATAAAGTTATATACATCATATGAATTTTTTTATCATTTTTAGGGATTAAATAATTATCATTAAGTGTGACGTAATAGTGATGCAGAAATTGTTTATCTAGTGAAAAATAAAGAATATAGTTTTTATTAAACAAATAGTGACCATAAAATGAACAAACCTTGACCAAAACGTATTTTTCATGTAAATATAAACCATAATCATCCAATGGTCTAATATTTTACCATTTTCATCCTTATAAAAGCGATTATGTCACTTATATTATTTTATTTTAAATGATGCCAAAGTAGTCAGCTTCATAATTTAATAAATATAACAATTTAAAAATTGTGATTTTAAGATGATAAAATCGAGTAGAAGTATTTTTGTGAAAGTTAATAGATTTATCTTCATCATAGGATTTTATTTATACTTTTTATTGATCAAATAAGTATATTAAATAATTATACAAAAATGTTGTAGTATTTATTTTATTAAGAGATAAACCAAATAAATGGTTTTAAAAATAATAAAATAAATATTATATGAACTATTTAATGTGATAAACTAATTTTATAGATACATAAGACCTTTTATGAATCTATTAAATATTTTAGTTCGAATATATCCTCTTTTTAGATTTTATTTAAATTCAAATAAATGAATAGTGTCAAAATTGACACTATTGATATTTTATAAAAATAACATATTATTAAATTGATTAAAAATCACAAAAGTATTTCAAAATTATAAATTGAAATTTATATAGTCGACAATGTCATAAAGTATCCAATTATGAAAATTTAACAACACTTAAGTGATTATTTATAACCATTTAAAATTTCGAATTTTATTACAACAAATAAACTTAAATAGATTAAATAAAGATAAATCAAAATGATAAGGTTTAAAATAAGATCAAAACATGTCTAAATTTAATTGGTTGATGAGATTACAACCCTGTATCTTCTAATCTTCAAATATGAGTCATTTTTTGAGGTTTTTAAGTGGGTTTATATTTATTATAAATTAATATTTTTAAGAATTCCAAAGGTGCCCCTCTCCTCCATTATAATAGGGCACCTCCTCCCTCTCCTCCCCACACCACATTGAGCTTTCAAGCTCGGCCAACCCCTGCCAAATTCTCTTCTCCACTTCCCTATAGACATCCTAGTGGTCCTGGTCTTCTTCAAAGACCAATTTTAGTGCCCTAAATGGAGATCTCAAAGAGGTGCTTCAAAGAAGGGGAGGTTCGGATCCATACGAAGCATATCGGACCTAAGTTAAGGGATAACTTTTCCAATCTCATTCTTATCCGAGATTGTTTATTCGTAAGTATTTGCTGGGTTTATTGTTCTCATCTATGTCCAGGTTTTATAAAAATGTTTTCATGTATGTTTAAAGTCCTTCTTACCCATTTTTTACTTTTACTACATGGTATGTATGGAATCTTTCTTTTTCGAGGTACTTTTTGACTTTTCCAGCAAAAGTACGAGAAGAATGTTTTCTTTAACTTATACGGCATGAAATGATTTTTTACGGTTTTATAAAGACTTATTTTAATGAATCTTCCTCCAAAATATTTCATGAATATTTTCAACAAAATTCTTTTCTTTTAAAATTGTATGACATTTTGTGAAAAGAAAATGATTTTGAAGAAGAAAGGATATTTTCCTCAAGAATTCATTTCAAGTGTTTTATCAAAACCATTTTCATCTAAGATGACATTATTTCACATGTGTATGTTGCATTTATCATGTCTCTATGATTTACATGGTTTCACTTTTCTAATGATGAAATTAAATCCAATTTTTTTTGTATGGATTACGTTATGATGGAATGATGTTTATGAAACCCATTTTGTTCTTGGGTTATGATGAACAATTTATGTTCATATTGTGGCACACGAACGAATGATTTCAATATGAGATGGGTGGGACATATATCTCCCTCAAATGCATTGGGTAAAGATTTATATCTCATGAGATAGACATGACTGGAACGGAAAGTTAAACCCGTTCAGTAATACAGGACTGGAATGAGGAGTGAACTCGATTCAGAAAGGGACTTTGTCCACTAAGATGGTCTTGGCAACAATGCCTTGGCTACAATGTAAATCATATCATGTGATTAATGGTTTCCAAAAATACATGTTTTATTCCCATGATAATTTATCATGATTAATGTTTCTTCATGATCTATGCCTTACGTAATTCCATGTTTTCTGTCATTGCTCAAGATTTCGATGCTTAGATTTTATGCTCATGTTTTTTAAATTCAAATGTCTAAGGATTGGTTTATGTTATCTATGCTTACCCTTACTGAGAATTTTATCTCACCCTTTATATGTTTTCTTTTCCCTAGGATTTAAAGAAAGGTTTTAGGTAAGAAAACAAAATGGGAAGATCATTAATTGAGATGTTGAAGATCTTTCACCACGATTAGAAGATTATATTTTGAGTTTCCCAAGACACTAAACTATTATGATCCATGTGGTTCTGTTTTTTGTTATGTATTAAGTATTCCACAAAAGTAATTTAATTTCCATGTACGTCAAGCTTTGGGTCTTTACAGTTGGTATCATAGGAAAGGTTTAGTCAACCTTTAGAAACTAGGATGTGAGAGCGTTAGTGAGATCCCTAGAGATATTTCTAAGGTATGTCTAGGGATGTCCCTAAGGTTAAGTATACGTATAGGTTATAGTCATAGAATTGCTCTATCGATATTAGAATTAAACCTAAGATGTTAGATATTGAATGTACTCCCCCTTTATTATGTTGTCTTCCCTAGCATGGTATTTGCCTCTCACACTATTATTTTTGGGTTTTAGAAAATGGCTGGAAACAGGAAAATTCACGATAATGGAGAATATGATGGACAATGGAATGATATTTTTCATGAGCAACCAAATGAAATTGGATCTGGAGGTCAATATATTGTTATTATGCCTAATCATAAATCTCATAATATGATCAATAATCTCAACATGGTAAGTTTCTCGACACAGATAATAAGAGAAAGATGGAGTTTCATGATGATCATAGAGGAAAGAATGTTCAATTCCCCTCATGTAAATCATGTGGGAAGAGGCATCGGGGAGATTGTTTCAGAGGAACTGGAAGATTCTTTGGGTCTGGAAAAGAAGGGCACAAAGCCAGTAAGTGAAAAGGAAAAGGTTCAGTTAATAGCATGGACAAAGATAATGGTATTGCTACGACATCAACAATGATTAGATGTTTTAAATGTGGAATGTATGGGCATTATGGAAACCAATTCCCTAAGGGAAAATCTCATGAATAGAATCAGCATGGTCATATGGGTAGTATTTATGTGGATGATGATGAGGAGACTACAAATGACATATGGGTAGTATTAATGGTGGATCCTCACCATCTATGTTACCCCTTGTACATAATCCCACCTAATATGTTAGTTAATCTATCTTGATCTGTTATAAGAAAACATGTGTAATGTATGAAAAAGTCAGGGCTACCCATCACTAGGACTCTGGAACATCTACATACATATACACAAACAGTTTCATTATCCACCACAGGTCATAATATTGATTTGTTACCTTTATATACGTCTTCCTGTACAAATCCTTGATAATGACATTGCCTTTTCTTGGAGTGTATGTCAGCTCGAAGTAGAAAGACTATAGATACTAAAACTATATCCTCTACCAAAGGTCCATGTCTCACTGAGAAAATAAATAGATGAGTCACTTATGGTATATGTAAATGAAAAAAATCTTTCCCATCAAAAAGTGTCCCCAATGTCATCAGTTGTGAAGAACCATATTTTACTTTAAAAAATGATTATAATAATTCCTCTCATACAGAATCATCTTTCTAGAGGCATAATAAAAAACTCAATCCTCCTTCATCAGAGCTACTCAGATTTGTATTTTTTATGTGTTTAATATAAGTTATATGCCTTACCCATCATGGTTAATGTGAGTAACCATTATAAGATCATTAATATCTTCAAATCCTAGAAATCTCTCTCATAAGAATCTGACCAAAAAAACTGCACAACTTTCATTGTTCTCTGAGACATTAGTTTCACCAAATTGGAGAATCCTTGGATGAAATGTCGGTGATATTCTTCTAAACCCAGAAAAAATGCAATTCTGAAATCTGTTCATGGGCCGATCCCAATATACCATAGATGCAGCCTTCTCTAGGACTGCTAAGACTCTAGCCTTTGAGATAACACGACCTATTAGAAGAATTAAATTAATCTAAAAACATCATTTGGATAGCTTAGTGTAAATTTGATACTCTATCAATGTACTCAATATGATGTCAATATAGTGGACATTATCATTTTTAGACTAGGAGTACATTAATATATCATAAAAAATTATACTATAAACTAATATAAAAAACGATGGAAAAATGATTCATCAAGTCCATGAATATTTTTGATACATTCTTTAGATTGAATGGCATCACTACAAACTCATAAAATCCATACATTCTCCTAAAAGTAGTCTGGGGTGTGTCTGATGATCTCACCCTAACCTGATGGAACTCTGATATCAAGTCAAACATGGAGAAGATCATGGATCCTCTCATAAAATCGAATATATCTTCAATGCATGGATTATGATATCATTTCATAACTACCATCTTGTTCAGTCTCTGATAATCTGAAAATAAGCACAGAGTCCCACAATGCTTCATGGAGAAAATAATGGGAGAAAACTATGGATTAATATAGGGTTGTGTGAATCCCCTATCTTCCAAATCAACCAACTAAACATTAAACTTGCGGATTTATATTGGTTTCATTCTATAAGTCTGGATAGAAATAGGTTTATCTCTTGGATCCAACTCTATCATGAACTCGTACTACTACAAAAGTGGAATTTAGTAGCGCGATCATTTATCATTGCTGATAAAGGCCACCTTTATCAGTGCTAAAATAAGTACTGATAAAGGTATCCTTCTATGAGTGAAAAAAATCACTGACAATGGGTACACTTTATCCGCGCTTTTTTATCATTCATAAAGGTTTACCTTTATCAGCCATTTTTTAGCGATAATAAAAGATACATTAGTCAATGCATTGTCTTTAGAATTGATAAAGGGTACCCTTTATCATTACATTATTTTTATCACTCATAAAGTGTAACCTTTATCAGCACTTTATTTGTGCTGATAATGGTCTAAAATAGAATGAAATAATTATAAAAATAAAAATGAAAAAAAAAATTAACAATTTTATTAATTAAATATTTTTTGTTAAAATTGTTTAAATCTAATATACAAATATTTAAATTATAAAAAATAATAAATAGTATATATATAATATATAGAAACGTAAAATGAAAATATAAAACAATTAAAAAAATAAAAATAAAAAACGAGTAAAATAAGAAAAACATTAAACATTTTATTAATTAACTAGTTATTTATATAAATGAATAAGTTTAATATACATGTATATAGATGATAAATATTAATAAATGGTGTATATTAGAAATAAATATATAATGAATAAATTTTAAATATTATACAAAAAAATAAAACTGAATAAATTTAAAAAATATTTAAAATTTTATTAATGAAACAATTATTAATGGAAATGAATAATATATATATTATATATATATATAAAATAAATATAAAGAAAATGAATAATATTTTATAATTAAAGACATATTAATGGCTTATTATTTTTTATTATTGTTTGATTTTTCAATTTAACATATATTAAAAGTCATTTATTACATTGATTTCACATACATATATATAATTAAACAATTTTGATATACAACACACATACAAAAATATTTAAGCAATTAATAAAATCCTATATAGAAACACATACGCCAAATATTTATGTAATTCATTCAAGTTTTAGAATATTCTACATTTTCATTATAACATGATACATTTTTTATATTATGTTTTTAATTGTCTAATTTTATTTATTATTTTTTAAGCTAATTATAGTTGGATATTATTGATTCATTTTTACTTTTTTTTGTATTTTTTATAATTTATTAATTTTATATTTTATTTTATATAATTTATATTTACTTTTTTACTTTGTTTTATTATTTTCAATATGTATTAATATTTACATCAATATATTTATCCATATTTTTTAATAATTTTAATTTATTTAAAAATTATCATTTTTTAGTATTTTTAAAGTGTACTCATTTTGATTTATTTAATTTCACACATTTTTAAAGAGTATGTATTCGAAAATATATATCCATTAATAATGTTAAAATTATATTTGTAAATAAATATTTATAAATAAATATATTTATAAATTTAAATTTACTATATTTTTAAATTTATATATTTATAATTATTATAAATAAATAAATATTATTTTAAAAATAATTTATCTAATAATAATTAATTGGTTAATTATATTTGAATAATTATAAATTTATAATAAATTTATTTAAATAATATATTTGGTGAGACTTGAACTCGAGACCTCACCGAGACCCATAGGGGCGGTTACCACTCGGTTGAACCCTAATGCAATATATATATATATATAATTTTATAAATATTAATTTTTTAAATATTATTCAGAAGTTTTTAAATAAGTAGATATGTATTTAAATAATTATAAATTTATAATGAAAATATTTAAATAATTAATATTTTTCTTATTTAAATATAGTTATTATATATATAATTATATAAATATATTTATAACTATAAATAAATAATTATAAATATATTTATAAACGTATATTTACTATATTTAAAAATTATATATTTAAAATTATAAATAAAATAATATAAATTTCTTTAAAATTTATTAATGTAAATATAAATTAAAAATAAATTATTTAAAGAGATAAAATTATAATAAACAAATATATAATTATATACTTTTTTACAATTTTTTTAATGTAGAGACCCAAAGCCTGACGTACATGGACATTACATTACTTTTCCTGAATAATTAATACATAACAAAAACAAACACACAAGGACTGTAATAGTTTAGTGTCTTTGGAAACTCGTAAAAATAATCTCTTAATCATGGTGAAAGATCTTCAACATCTCCCATAATGATCTTCCCCTTTTGTTTTCTTACCTAAAACCTTTTCTTATATCCTAGGGAAAAGAAAACATATAAAGGCTGAGATCAAATGCTCAGTAAGGGTAAGAATGGAGAAAATAAAACAAACCATATACATTTGAACTTCAAAACATGAACATAAAGTTTACACATCAAAATCATGAGTTGTGAAATAAATCTTGGCAGTACGTAAGGCATAGGTCATAAAGGAACATCAATCAGGATAAAATAGCGTGGGAATAAAACATTTAATTATATAAAACCATAAAGCACATGAAATGATTTTCCATAGTATCCAAGGCATTGCTGCCAAGACCATCTTTGTGGACAAAGTCCCTTTTGAATCGAGTTCACTCCTCGTTCCAGTCATGTATCACTGAATCGGATTAAATTACTCTTCCATCCTTGTCTATATCATGAGATATAAATCTTTACCCAATTCATTTGAGGGAGATATAGGTACCACCCATATCATAATGAAATCATTCTTACATGTGCCACAACATAAACATAAATCATTCATCATAACCCAAAGAATAAAATGGGATTCATAAACATCATCCCATCATAACATAATCCATATATAACAAATGGATATCATTTCATCATAATAAAAGTGAAACCATGTAAATCATATAGATATTATACTTGAGAAATACACATATGATATAATGCCATATTAGATAGAATATAGTTTTGATAAAACACTTGAAATGAATTCTTGAGAAAAATATCCTTTCTTCTTCAAAATCATTTTCTTTTCACAAAATGCCATGAAATTTTTAAAAAAAATAATTTTGTTGAAAATAATCATGAAATATTGTAGAAAAATATTCCTGAAAAATAGGCGTTATGAAACTGTAAAAAATATGTTCATGCCGTTTAAGTTAAAAAAACATTCTCCTCATACTTTTGTCAGAAAAGTCAAAAAAGTACCACGTATGGTAAACAAAAGAAAGATTCCTCCCATAACACAAAGTAAAAGTCAAAGAGGGGTAAACATGACTTTAAAAATACATGGAAGAATATTATACACTTTATGAAAAACATTTTTATTGACATTGATGAAAAATATAACCCCAGTAAATACTTACGTATAAGAAATCTTGAATAAAAATGAGATTGAAAAGTTATCCCTTACTTTAGGTCTTATATTCTTCATAAATTTTTGAACCTCCTATATAATGATTTAAATAATGTCATTTACTTATTATAGAATCATATTCATTGTTATGATATCATATATGGTTCACTTATGACTTTATGTTACCTATTCTTTTGTAAATTCCATGTTAAAGCAGTGTTTTGGGTAATATCATTTTATTTATCATACATGTTTGGACTTGTTGTTCTTGTTATTATAATTTATTATATCATGATTTACTTACTTGAAGAATATAAATCATGATTTATATAACATATATATTCGGTATATATATATATAATATATAGATGAATGAAGTGGAATACACCGGTCATGGAGATGGTAGGTCGTACGTACGCATGAACACTATTTTCCTTTCCTTATTGACTTGAATGGATGTAAGTAGATGAAATATATATATAAATAAAAACAGTATCTTAATAATGTCATATATTTCATTATTATTCATTATATATACTTTATAATCATTCTTGAATGGTTAACATGGATAATGAATCTCATCGCGTCGTGGAGACGGTGATCTGTACGTACGCACGAGCGATGATATCATTCCCATAATTATTGAATGGAATTGGAGTGGATGATATAATATCTCAGAATATGTATGAGGTTATAATAACCATATATAGTTATTCTTTACACCATTATACCCATCCAATTAAGGTGGTGGTGGAAAAACATATTACACCACGGCGTGGAGACGGTATCTCGTACGTATGCACGCGCGGTGATTTCATTTTCCATAGAATGGATAGAAGGTGAAATGGGGTTGTTTAATATTTATAATAACATATTATTATATTATTTATTCTGATGTTATTAATTTATAATGAAATAACTAAAGAATAATAAGTATAATAAGAAATAAATTTGATAGAATCGGTAGAAGAGATTACCTCTTCTTCGAAGCGCCTCTTTTAAGCTTCCTATTAAGGCACTAGAGTTGGTCTTTTGACGAGACCAGAACCTATATAATGTTTCTAAGTAAGATGAGAAGGGAAATTGGTAGGTTTTGGCTTATATTTAAGGCACAAAATTGTGTAAAGAGAAGAGGTAAGAGGTGCCCTTTTACAACGGAGGAGAGGTGCACTTTAGGAAAAACTTAAAATATTATTTTATAATAAAGTCATATTCGGTTTATAATGGCTCCAAAGTGACTTATTTCGAAGATAATGTGGGGATGGGTCGAACGTATCTCAACCAATAGGTTTTAGACAAGTTTAGGTTACCATTTTAACCTTATCATTTAGATTTAACTCTAAGTTAAATAATTTAACTTTTACCGTGTCTTCTTGTTTTCTTACACTATATGGTTAATAAACTTACTATAAACTACCAATCAAAGCCTAATTGGTTCAGTAATGTCATATATATTGTTATATAAGTCCTTTGGCCGAACCGTATATTTTTAGGAATAGAATATCAATTAATAATAAAATATTTGTTTCAAAAACTATTATATGTCAATTCTTACACTATCTGGGAATTGATTTTTGTGAAAATCATAACAGCATGATTACTTAAAAAAAAGTTAATTAAATCAATAATAATATGTCATATTAAACTATAAAATTAGTTTAATTCATAAAAAGTTTCAAATTATAATTATTTGGGTATTTATAACCTCAATTATGTTAATATTACATTAATAAGGTAATTACTGCATCATCATTGTGACATAAATAAATTACATTATTTAATGTCAAAAATTATAAATAAAATACCATTATGTAGGAAATCTTTTTATATTTATAATTAATAATTATAGTCTAATTTATCTTATATATAACCCTATATTAAAAATGTTTTAGTTATTAAAATTTGATTTTAACAATTTCAACTCTTCTTTAAATAAAATAATAATAAATGTCTTAATCTAATCCAAGTGGACCTAAAGGGTAATATTTTATTCCTAAGGTTGTTTTAGGTCCATTTACACTTATCCAATAGAATTAGGACATGTGTTAGGGTAATAATATTATTATTTTTACCCTTTATTGCCCAATTTACTTTTAACCGTGGTAAATAAAAGTAAAAAAGTTACTATTCACCAAAAATTATTTTTATCTTATTGAACCACATTTTACTCATTGATATTAGCTGTGTCACTCGGATTTATGAAATTCCACTCATAGAAGTCGTAAAATTATGTTTTATGTAAATTTTGAAATTCTCCTAAGAGGTTGGTAAAAGACGGTGAAAAGTTCAATAAAATTTTTATATATCTAAAATTATTATAAAATTACTCCAATGAATTAAATTGAACTTATATGGGTATTATGTATCAATTTTAACCTAAATAAATTTAAATAAAATAAATAATTATTTAAATAAAAATTCGGTTTTTAAATAGTAACCCAGTGTTTTCACTATTCATAAAAAATTGAACGTTTTTAGAAAAATACCAAAAATTCACCCTAGGCTAATTTCGATATTACGAATCCAAAAATGAAGTCCATTTTGAAAGATAAAATTTATAATATTTCAAAAAAACAGGTATTACTATTCATAACGGCTAGTTTAGATAATATTTTAATAACATATCATTGTTTAGTGAAACTTGGTATTGCGTATAACACACGATATCGAGAAAGGCCGTGATTGCGTGTAATTCCAGCCAAGTAAGGTTTGGGTGTAGTGAAGATTCCTTTTTTGTTGCGTATACTTCAAGTTAATACAGTGTTTCATATAGCGCAAGATAATCTTGGTGTAGCATAAAACACAATACATCAAATAAATTAAAATGAATACTTCTCATAAAATCTCGTGGTGTTATAGTTTCATCCCCATGTGACTGGATCTTCCACACAAGTTTCCCAAAAAAGGACCTTTCTTAAATGAAACCAATGAAGAATTAAAGGCCATTTAGAAAAGTTACCCGCACCAACAACTCTAGGCTGGTTCCACCTTTCCCCATTGGAATCTCCTTCACAATTTACAAACATGACTTTCAACTTAACGAGGTCAAACTTCACCCTTGACTATCCAATGTCTAAAGAAAACCCAAGTTTCATTCAACAACATTCATGTCACCCTTCCGATGTGGGAGGATCTACATGATTATAAAGAGAGGTGGGTTCAATCCTAGAATTCAAGAAGAGAGTCCTTTGATTAACTGGAGGTCCACGAAACAGAGAATTACCTATAGCCGCACTTCAATCGCATGATAATAATTCATTGGGACATACACCAGTCAAGAAAAAAACCATGGACCCAATTAAACTCGTCTGATGGCCAAGAAATACTACAAGAGACCACTAAACGTGAAAGGGGAACCACAACAAGGTCTACCAGAAGCATTTTTTAAAAGAAACCAAAATCCAAATGCTTTCACACCAACTAAACAAAAAAAAATTCAAACACAAGACATAAATCCTTCAAAAGGATTCATGG
This sequence comes from Viscum album, assembly GCA_963277665.1. Classification (NCBI taxonomy): domain Eukaryota; kingdom Viridiplantae; phylum Streptophyta; class Magnoliopsida; order Santalales; family Viscaceae; genus Viscum; species Viscum album. The sequence goes on from OY728119.1 coordinate 654,430,467, forward strand.
CTCGAAACGCCTCACATACAAAATTCCCAAAATACAAGGACACACCATACAACTACCGATTATTAAAGTACTAAATAATTATTTTCTTAAAAACCATATTTCCACAAATTCAATAAAAGAGACAAGGAACGATGTAAGAGGGGACTACTGTCAGCGGGTGACTGAGACATATGGTTGGCGTCCATATGCCAGTCAAACCATCGCCACAAAGAGTATTCTTGGAAAAGGTCCTTGGATCCACATGGATCGCCAGACACTGGAAACTCTCTAGGACCACTGACACTACTTCTTTTTCATTTCCCCTAACCAAGATTTACCACAAAGACCAATGACTCAAACAGACCTCAACTTATCCTCGTAACTCGATTCCTACTATGAGGTGTGTTGGTCAAGCACCTTGTACATATCTAGAACGTTGAGTCACAAAACCCTTAAATTTTATCCACACCTACTCTATCCCAATGTAACACGATCCAAAAGAGTAAACCTGCTCTAATACCATTCTGTTATAAAATAAGCCAGGTCACCATCCAACCTGACACCCGACCCAGTCCGTGACATGGTCCTAAGGGATTTCCTGATCCCCACAGGCGGGAAAAACTCCCGGGTATCGAACAAAAGGCTTTGGGAATGATTTACCCATATTTACCATGTTAAGATAACACATAAAACCTAGAAACTAGTTCTGAAAATTTTAACTGAAAGCACTTTTAATAAATTCAAAATTCTACATTTCACACTAAATAAAGGATAAAAGGAAAATGGTGCCAAGGCAAACCCCAAATGACACTCAAAATATCATGATATAAGAGGAAAAACATCCTCATGCCACTTCCACCCGGATCTCAAAACCAAGCCACTTGGAAACCAAACAGACCACCTAACACATCCTTCTTTAACCGGAAACAAAGAGACAACAGAGTCTGCATACACCCAAAGGGGTATGTATGGTGTGAGCCAAATCCCAGTACGATTCCACCCAGGTAAAAATTCAATTCTTTAAAAATTATTTGACAAATAAATTTTCAATATTGATATTTTTTAGAAATGCAAGGATGATTTTAAAGAAAGAAACTTTAAATTAGAACATTGAAGGAGTGAAACTTTAAATGTAAAGCAGTTTCAAAGAATGAAATTTTAAAGACAGCACACTTACTTATAAAATTTCTCACCCAACCTAACATGTGCCAATGGTAAGTGAAAAATAAACCTTGATCACTAGTCACAGAAACACCCATATGAACTAGTCAGTTGTGGAGCCCTAGGTACCTCGTATCTCAGTGTAAAAGTAACCATGGAAAATTGCCAATAACTTTCTCATGCACGAGCCACTAGTAGGGAACATACCGATAACCTAGTGGTCACCAATCATTATCATCATCATAGTTTAGTTAGTGTTGTAAGTGTTAATCTTTCTACATGAAACTGAGGCCAAACCCCATGGGGTCACTGGCATACTAGTTCTAGTCCACACACAGTGATACCCGGGTTTCCCAATTTTTCTCAATCAAGTTCCACACATCAAATAATACCTCCTAATCAATTTTTCAAACAACCAAACATCATGCATAAAAACCAATTCTAGAAAACTAACGCACATAGAAATATTTCTCAAATATGTTTCAAACCCATCAAACAATTCAACAAACCATTAACACAATTTATAAAATAGTTTTCAATAAATCCTCCAAATCTATTTCTTTAAAAGTGCACCTGAAACCCACATTACAAATTAGTTACACATTGATGCTAAATCAAAACAGAATTCTAAAATTACACATAGACTAACAAATCAATTTCATACTTTACAAAATGACACCAAGTTCCACACAATATCTTGCACACAAAAAATAAACTCAATTTTATACAAAAATGCCACTTTAACAATTATACACATGCTCAATCATTCTAATTAATACTTTTTCACAATGAAAATAATTTAACAATCTAGTTGAGTAGTTCATAAAACGTTAACAAAGGGTGCAACAAAAGTTCATACACATAATACACCCGACTTCATTTTAAACACCACATTAAAACCAAACACACAAAATAAATGAATTAAAACATGATTTGGACCACTTTTATATTTTATTAAATCAATTTTACAATCCAGAACATTTACAAAAATATCATAATAGGAGTTTACACTTTTTCACACACCCAATGTCACATAAAAATATATATATTCATATTAAACTCATGTTGAAACTCTTTAAAAACTATGTAAACACCTCACACATATTTCATAAAATATAAAAAATTAAAAACGAAAGAAACAAAATTCATCAATTTATGGTTAGGCACAAAATCACCTACCTCGGTGTCGAAGACTTCTAAACATTGGTGTGGAACTCCAATCGCTTGAAATTCTCACCACATAAATCCTAAATTAAACCCTAAAACATGAACTGAAACCAAGGATACCCCAACATTAAGTCCCTAATTAACTCTCTAAAATTCTAGAAGTGTAGAAACCCCAAAAAACATGGATAAAAACCTAAAAAGGAGGAATGGTTTACCTAGAGGGGATGTCATCGAAGGAGGGTTTCTGGTCAAGGGGGTCGCTAGCAAAGGAAGGGGGGAATATTGATGATAAGGGGAGGTTTGTGGGTCACCACGATGGGAGGTGGGGAGTCTTGATCATGACAACTACTGGACAGGAGGAGAGGAAGGTGGTATGGCAGCCTAGAGAGGGAGCAGGTGGAGGCGACATTAGACGTTGGAGGAGGAGAGCTGAAAACAAGTTGTAGCGCGCAGTGGGGGTGTAGAGAAATGAGGTTCCAAGGGGGATGGGTGTTCTATGATGAGATTTCAGGGGGGAGTTTGCAGTTCCAATTTTGGAAGGGTGTTAGGGTTAGCATGTTTTTATTTATTAAGACCATGTAATAAACCCACATAATCATAAGAATTAATATATTTTAAAATAATAATAATCATTGGAATAATAAAAATATTAAAAATAATAATAACTGAAATAAATTATAATCCTTATAACTAATAAAAATAATGATAATAATATCCTAAAATATTAAAACAATCTAGTAAATTTTTGTCACACTTATTATTTTATTTTATTTTTCTTTTATTCCTATTTTAAATTTTATTTATTTATTAATAATTCATTTTTATTAATTATTTGAACATTGGACGGGTCACATGGATGCTCTTGTGAAGCCCCATGGCTTTAAAATTATGCTTCACATGTGCATCACATGTTTTTATGCTCTGAAAAGCTCATTTATCGACAAAAAACACCAAAATTCAACTGGGACTCATCCTTCACCTCGACTGAATATTTTAAAGACAAATAAATAATAAGGTGATTGTAAATTAATTTAATATTAAATATAATAATAATTATAATATTAACAACAACTTAATAATATTTATATTCTTAATGCTATCAACATTAATAATAATAATATTCTCAAACAATATGATTATCATTAAAATAATCCCTTAAATATTATTACACTTCATATTTTTCAATATGTTATTACCATTTTACTATTAATTACATTTTATTTATATTCCTTGAATATCATGAGGGTCAGAAGATGAACCAGGTACGGTCATGCGGTGACCCAGATGAGACTGCACAGCTTTGACCGCAGTGTTCTAAACACAATCAAGGAAAAAACATTAGTTTTTAAATAAGAACTAAAACATTTAAGGCAGGCTTTGACCTGATCAACCTGAAGCCGACGAAAATAACAATATAAGGAATTTAAAAGTGACAGGTGTGATATGAAGGCTATGATAAAGTTATAATTCAACAAGATTTATATCAAGAAAAGAATTCTTGTTTTTTTAGGGTTTTTATTTTATGAAATAAATGGATACTGAGTAGAATTGTCTACATTGTAATATTTGGGATTTAATATAATAGTTATGTCCTAATTATCTAAAACTCTAATCCTAAAAAAGATACTCAATGTTAATTATTACCATTATTCATGATTATTTAATGATTAAGGTCGTGTCCTTATAGTTTGTTTTAGAGGTCGGTGTAGACAACTTTAGGAGTTAGGGTATTGTTAAATTAATATCCATAAATTAATTTATGGTAAGATTGAAATGGTATAGCATTTACAGATTACCATGTTTCTTCGCCTAAGATATTTCTATGTTCAAATTAGTTTTCCATAGAGGAAACTGAACAACTATAATGGGATGACATCAGGAGGAAGACAACCTCCCAAATCAGCAACCTGAGATGGTCAGAATCAAAACTGAATAGTTTTTTGTAGTGATGGAACAGTTGACTCAGGCTATAAATTATTGTGGTATCAATGCACGAGATCATCCAGATCAACCATAAAGGAACATGTCAGTAGTGGAGCATTTCATGAGGCAACATCCCCTATCATTCAGAGGATCATCATACCATGTGCTAGCTTAAGAGTGGATTAAAGAACTGGATTAGATTTTTGATGCCATGGGATGTTGAGAACATCAAAATCTTAGACTTTTTATTGACCTTTTTAATGGGGAATCCAATAAGTGGTCGTTGATGGTGAAAAATATCAGGGATAGTGAGGATATTGATTCTCTTGATTGGGATGAATTAAAAGGTGTGTTTGTTGATAAATATTTTCATAAGGTGGTTCATCTTATGATGGAAAACCAATTCCTTGAATTGATATAGGAAGATGACTTATTGGCTGCTTATTAAGAAAAAGTCACTCGACTAGCAAGGTATGCTCCAAATTTCATATGATATCTTTATAGTAAAATAAATCTTTTTTACTTAGGATTAAAACCAATGTGTTAAAGGGCTTTAGCTTCTTGTGAGTTAAAAAGTTGTAAAAAACTTCTCTAATGAGAGGATAAGGTGTAAATGGAGTTTTCCAATGATTGGGTGTTCTTTGAAAAACATTAGAATAAAAGTCAAGGTGGCATAAAAAATATAAGAAATCTTTAAAAAATTATGATGGTATGAAGATTAAGTTTACATATTGTGAAAATTGTAGTAAAAAACACACTAGGGAATGTTTTTTTAATTTTGGTATGTGCTATTGATATGGTAAAATGGGGAATAAGGATCCTAATTGCACTAAAAATATTAGGGTAATGGTATGAACAAATATGATTTATAGACAGTAAGATTTTTTAAGTGCAATGAAATTGTTCATTATGCAAATGAGTGTCCAATGAATAACTCAACTGATGGAACGAATCTGGATACAAGTAGAAAGGGGTGGTGAAGTCCATTAAAACAACTTCAGTAGATGTTGGGATACTGAATGAAGTAGTCTCGGGTACACTATTTTTTTATTTATATTATGCCAATGTGTTGTTTGATTCAAGGTCTACAAATTCTTTAATTTCTAGGAAGTTATCTATTAAATTTGGAATTCCATCTCAACATATGAATACTAAACTTAAGGTAAAAACACTAAGAGGAAATATCGAGATAAAATAAAATTATAAGAACCTTAATATCCTTGTGTGTGGAAATAATTTACCTACAAACCTTATTGGTTTTCCTCTAGTAGAGTTTGATGTTATTTTGGGTGTGTATTAGATTACCATTTATCATGACAAGATTGACTGTATATCTAAATATATTTCTTTTCAGAAATAATTTTAGTTTCTCTACAAGAATGAACCCTTACTTTCGATAACATATCAGGAAGCTGAGAAACTAGTAAAAGATGTAAATGAATGTTACCTTGAACATATTGTTGAAAGCAATAGAACCCTTCATATTAATGATGTTATAATGGTAAATGAGAATCTTTATGTTTTTTCTGATGACTTTCCTAGTATAATACCTGATCGGGAAGTTTAATTTACTATTTACTTAGTTCCTGATGCTAATCCAATTTCAAAAATCCCTTATCAAATGGATCAAATTGATCTTTTAGAGTTAAATAAGAAATTATAGGATTTATAAGATAAAGGTTTCATTCAACCTAGAACATCACTATGGGGTGCTTCTGTCTTGTTTGTTAAAAATAATTATGGTTCAATGAGAAATTGCATTGATTATAGAGACTTGAATAATAGCACTATTAAGAACGATAATCCTTTTCCTCATATCGATGATTTACTTCATCTGCTCGAGGGAGCTGAGTATTTTTAGAAGATTGACTTGAGTTCGGGGTACCATTAGTTCAAAGTAATGGAAGAAGATTCCAAAGACCACGTTTCATACTAGATAAGGCCATTATGAATTTGTAGTTATGCCTTATGGGTTAACCAATTCACATGTTGTATTCATGGATATTATGAATAGAATTTTTCATGAGTTTATAGATACATTTTTGGTTTGTTTTATTGATGATATTTTGGTTTATTCTAAAATTATATAGGAACATTAAATTCATTTAAGGGTTCTCTTTCAAACCTTAAAGGAAAAGAAACTGTATAGGAAATTTAGATAGTGTGATTTTGTACAACATATTTCATTACTTGGTCACATTGTTTCAAAAAAGGGCATAACTTTTGATCCTACTAAAACGAAAGTCATTGAAGAATGGCCAATACCTATAAATATAACTGAGATTCATAGTTTTCTTGATTTTGAATGATATTAAAGAATGTTTATTGAGAATTTTTCACGGTTATCTTGCTTACTGACTAAGTTAAATAAAAAAGGTGTTAAGTTCATCTGGACAAAAGAATGTGATGTTTGTTTTCAAGAATTGAAAAGATTATTGGTGAATGTTCTGGTTTCGGAACAGCCTTCCAAAAATGTTGAGTTTTTTATCTACAGTGATTCTTTGTTGAACGTTATTAGTTGTGTCTTAATGTAGAATAACCAACAAATTTATTTTCCTTCACGTTAGTTGAAACCTCATGAGTTAAATTACCTTACACATGATTTAGAATTAGCTATTGTTGTTTTTGCTTTAAAAATTTGGAGGCATCATCTATACAGAGTAAAATGTGAAATATATACTTACAACAAAAGTTTAAAGTATATATTTACTCAAAAATAATTGAACATGAGATAGAGTGTATGGCTTGAATTAATTAAGGATTAGGATATCACGATTCATTACCATCAAGGAAAAGATAATAAAGTGCATGATGATTTGAGTCAGAAAAGTAATGCTACATTTACCATGTTACATTTGGAATAAGATCCTTTGATTAGTTTTTTGATGAACTTTGGAATAGAATTTATTGGTGTATGAAATTACATTGGTTTGTTTCTGGTGTTAGTGAAATCATCTCTATCAAATAGAATTCCACAAGCGCGTGAAGAAGAAAATGAGTTTCAAAAAAAGGTATATTTGGTTCAGTAGGTTATGTTTCTGGATGTTAACATTGATAATGATTGTGTTTTGAGGTTTGGGAAGAGATTATGTGTGCCTTTTGATTCACAGTTGAAGAAACAGTTATTATGTGAAGATCATAGATCTCCATTTTCAATTCATACGGGCGGTACTAAGATGTACAAAGATGTTCGGGAGTATTACTGGTGGGATGGAATGAAAAGAGATATTGTTGACTTAACTATGAAGTGTTTGACTTTTCAATAGGTTAAAACAGGGTGTCAGTTACCAAAAGGGATGCTTTAGCCATTACCGGTGTTAGAGTGGAAATGGAAAAATATATCCATGGACTTCATTGTGGGATTACCGAAGACATCTTGAGTTAATAATGAAATCATGGTTGTTGTAGATTTATTGACTAAATCTTATCATTTTTTTCGATTCTAGTTACATTGTCTCTAGATCAAATTTCTAGGTTATAGGTTAAAGAGATAGTTATGTTTCATGTATTTACCCTCTCCATTATATCTAATCGTGATCTCAGGTTTACTTCTAAGTTTTGGAAAGGCCTTCAGAAGATTTTGGGTACAGAATTATATTGTAGTATATATTTTCATCCTCAATCAGATGATTAGATAGAAAAAATAATTTAGAAATTAGAGGATATGCTACGTGCTTACTCAATGGATTTCTGGGGAAGTTGGGACCAAAATATTTCTTTGGATGAATTTTCTTATAACAACAGTTTTTCTTTTTGTATACTGAATTCTCCATTTGAGGTATTATATGGAAAGTGGTGTCGAACTCCAGCTTTTTTAGGGTGAAGTATGTGAAAAGAAGTTTATGGAACCATAATTGGTAGAAGAGATTTCAGAAAAAGGTCAATTGATTCAGAATCACCTGATAATAGCTTTGAGAAGGAAGAAAAGTAATGCAGATAACCGGAGGAAAGATCTTTGTTTTCAGGTAGTTGATCATGTCTTTTTCAATGTTTCTCCATGGAAAAGTGTGATGCATTTTGGAAAGAAGGGAAAGTTGAGTCCGAGAATCATTGGACCCTATGAAATCCTAGAGAAAGTTGGATTATATTCCTATAGTGTGGATTTACCTCCATGTTTATCCTAGGTACATAGTGTATATCATGTTTCAAGGTTGATAAATTATATGATGGATCGATCTCATGGTTTTGAGTCCAGAGGTTGTTCAGTTGGAAGACAATCTTTCTTATGAGGAAATAGCAGTCCAGATTCATGAACAAAGAGAGAAAGTGTTGCAGAATAAATTAATTCATAATGTAATGGTTTTTTCGAAAAATGATGTGGTTGAAGAGGCAATGTGGGAATCTGAAAATCCTATGAGGGGTAAATACCCCCATTTTTTGATAAGTGAATAAAATTGTGAGCACGTCATTTCCAAATGGGGGGGGGAGGAGGATGTAATATCTCAATTAAATAAAGAATATGAAATTTTCATATTTATTAATATTAGTGAATTGAATATTAAATTTTACATTAATTGGGATGCTATGTTCAATGGCGTACCCGATACACAACAATGGGTTTCATTGAAATGTTACGTTGCACACAACGTTGTGTTATACAGAAAAATAATAATATAATATTATTATTTTAAATTGTAGTTAATGCATAATAATATTATTATAGCGAATGAACAGAACAAAATAAAATATGATTATACATGTTTGTTAAATGTTATTTCATTTATCCAATAAAAGTTAGTGTCTTAAAAAGTGAATGAATCCAATTTTAATAAAAAATACTCTAATATACTTCAAAAGGATGATTCACCACCTTTTGATGGTGAACCCATTTTAAATATATATTTTTGTCACTTTTATATGTTTGATTTGAAAAAATAAATTTCTTCATTAGAATAAAAACATCAAAATTTACATTGGATGAAATTTTGGTATCTTTCTGATAAAGTTCATTTTTAATGATTAGTGAAAAATACTGCATTTTAATTCAAAACTGGCTTTTAATATAATTTATTTATATAATTAGATTATTATTTTTATTTTTTGAAAAGTGTAATTGGATTATATTTAACCATTTAATCTAATGTTTGTCATTTGAATTAATTTCACATTGAAATTGGACATTAACAAGTGTTAGTCTTTTGATAGTTATTATTTCTTAAAAATACGCTTTTTGGTTTTGACAGTGTAAATTAATTTCAAATAAATTAATGAAAACATCTATGTTTTGAATTTGGTAAAATAGAAATAATTTCTGAATTCACAATATCAATATTACATTTGGGTGAATTTTTTGTATTTTTCTGAAAACGTTAAATTTTTATGAATTGTAAAAAACACTACATAGTAGTTAAAACCCATATTTTTCATTTAAATGAAATTTTACCGCTTTTGTGAATTTAAATTCCGCAATATGACATACATAATTGTCATTAGTAATTAAAATATGGTTTAATAGGATGAAAATGTTTTTTTTTGTGAATAGTAATTTTTTATTTTTATTTACTGCAGTTAAAGGTAAATAGGGTAATTCAACGTACCAATAGTATTATAAAAATATAAAATTATGTCAAAACTTTTCATATCCATATTCTATGAGTAATTTTATACCAATACAATTCTCGGGTGAGACTTTTGACCTTTGAAAGCCACTTAATTAAGATAATGTCCTCAATAACGTTTTTTTAAAGTAAAAATAAAAATATCATAAACATGAATCATTTTACTAAAAATAATTTATACGGGGTTATATAAGGTATATCTTAAACAATAAATATTCTTTGAAAATATAAAAATATTTCCTACATCATGGAAGTTTATTTATAATTTATAGACATAAATAATTAAATTTAATTATGACACAATGGTTATACAGTAATTCCTTCATTAATAAAGGTTTCAAATAAATGATATTATAAATATTGAAATAAATTTATTTTGAACATTTTTATGACATCCAAAAATTTTATAGATTACTATGACATTTTATATTTTAATTAATGAAGTTTTTTCAAAATAATGACGTTGGTTTGGATTTTTTAAAAAGTAATGATATGAATAGTATTAAAATTGACATAAAAGTGTTTTTAAATCAATCAATATTTTATTAAATGATAAAATAGTCATAAAATAAAATATTATTCCAAATGAAATATATGATGTTAAAATTTTTATTAATGGTCCATTTTGGGTCTCTAGGCATTTTATAGTAAATATATTAACCATATTGTATGAGTATATAAGAGGGGAGTTAAAAGTTAAATAAGTTAACAAATCGATAAATAAAAAAGATAAGGATTAAAAAATATCCGAAAACTATCCAATTAATGTTGGATGATTTTATTTCGACTTATATTTATCTTATATTTTTATTAAATACGTTTTTCTCCATTTTAAACCGAAAATCATTTTATAATAAAATAATACTTTCAAACTTTCCTAAAGAGCCCCTCCTCCTGCTTATAAAAGGCCACCACCTCTAACCCATTATATACACCTCTCAGACCACTTGTATTATCCAAAATCTACCCTAATAATCTCCCAACATCCCTATATTACTCATATAATCCTTTCCCTAGGTATAAGGCAATTCAAGAAAGCCTTTTGGTTCAAACCAAAAGGAGTTACCTGATTTAAAGGTAATGTCTTCCCTCAAGTTCTTTTCTTTTATTTTCCTTCTCCAACCCCCTAAACTCTATTTATTACATTATTTTATAAAAAACATATATCTTATATATACTAGGATATTTTTATGATAATGATTTAAATTACACTTCCACACACCACCATCTAATTGATACGAACATATTGTTTCTATGGACGATGAACTATTGCATCATGAAATGATGATTGTTCAGTTATCTCCAACTTCCTCTCATGCTGGACATTAATAAGGAAATATATTTATATGTGATATATATTATATTTATATTGTCTCTAGGATTTTTCTTTTTTCATTTATATCATACCTTTATGGTTTCCATAATGGGTAAATATGATAATTTCATTTGAGCAAGTGCGGACTACCTCCCCCTCATAGTGATATGACTCGTAATGCCATACGTACAACTTATAAAGGATGGAGTTACTAAAAATAAATATGATATTATACTGGAATTATTATATACTTATGTATCATGATGTTTTCATTCCAATAAATACAAAATAGAAATTAAAGTAGTGTTCATGCATACGTATGTCTTACCATCACCATGAATGGTGCATTTCATTTCTTATCTCCAAATGTTATATATTATTATAAACACATATATACCTAGGATATATATGATATATATGATATCTAAATCCTGAATATCATTATTTAGATAATGTAAGTTTTACCACATAGACAACTAGTAATTGTAAGAGGTTCATTTCTGACTCAAGTAACAAATATCAACAAAATGACCGTTATTAACTTAAATGATATGTAATGTTTATAACATGGAAATAAGTGATATAAAAGAAATAACAAACTTCAAAAAAATTATGAAGCAAGTAGAAGTTAACTTCAGTTTATTATTTATAATTTTATAGAATGAACAAGTCAAGTCGGACATGAGGTAAGGGACTATTTCTCAATCACCTTTCTTTGAGGCATACTTTGATTTAAACACACATTTATTTTATATGGTGTATAAAACCCTTTGACTTATCATTTCATTCCAAGGGAATATTTTTTCTACGTAGAATTTAACTAAATGACAAAAAAGAATGTTACTTTTTAGCGTATGGGGTGACAATTACTTTTCTATCGCCGCAAGTATTATTCGATCTTTGGTTTCCTTAACAAGCTGTAGTGTTTTTTTAAAGAAAAATAAATACCATATTCCCTTTTTACATATTTTGGTATTGAAAATTGTTTTTAGAAAGAATTGATTATTTCAATATCTTGAAATTATATATTGTTATTGCAATGTGGAAATGTTATCTTTCCTTTATGCTTGTTTTATTTTTTATGGTTCTTGGGAATTTATTGTGTATATGGGTGGTTACGTCATAAACCTAGGGTGGATGAGCCATAAATAGATCTCCAATGCATTGGGTAAAGTGATGGAGGTAAACATTAATGTTTCTCTTAAAAGATTTAGGGGATATACTGTTATGGGTATTCCAAACGTAACTCCTTATGTAGTTGTGAAGGCTACAATGTATGTATGTTATGGATTCCACAAGTTACCTTTATGATTTATTATATCTATGTGTTATTCATAAATCTAATGACTTCATGAGGTGTTCTCAAGAAAAGAATTCTTATTTTCTTTTAAGAGTTTTTATTTTAGGAAAAAATGGATACTAAGTAAAATTTTCTACTTTGTAATATTTGAGATGTAATGTAATAGTTGTGGACTAATTCTCTAGAGCTCTAAACCTGAAAAGATCTTCAATGTGAATTATTAACTTAATTCAATATTATGTAATGTTTAATGTGGGGTTCTTATAGTTGTGATGTATTGTCAATTATATGTGTGTATATTATTTATAGATAGTTTCCTAATGTTAGAAAATTTACTAAAAAAATATATTCACATGAACATTACTATTATGAAGTAATGTGATATTCAATGGGTTAGGGGATCAATAAAAGAGATATGTTTTATTTCCATTATCAATGAATATCTTTCAATAATTTTCTATTTCCATTAAATTTATATTTAGTTAAAATAATGTGTGAATTTTGATAAATTAATAATAAATAGATTTTATGAATTTATTTTATTTTACATTGATAAAGTAAAACATGTAATAGAACAAAAAAATATATCAGATGTTAGTAGAAGAGTTCCCATATATAGCGTCATCAATAAAAGATGTTATATATTAGTTTACTTTTTTGTCAAATTATTTCTTAAATAAATTCCTCTCCAAGAATGTAGTGATTTATAATGAAGTGACTTGATGTAAGAAAAGTTATTTTCTTTATTTGGGTATGATAGATTTATTTTATAAATAGATTTATCTTTTATAAAATTGTAAAATAAAAATATATTCAAACTATTCATAACCAATCCAGAGTTGAATAAGAATGTTAATCAACCTTTGGAACCATCAATAAACATTGAAAGGATAGATAATAAATATGTAGCGTTCAATATGATCCATGGTAAATGGTTTAACAAACTCATAATACATGTGAATCTATTTAAAATAGTACACAAGAGAATCGATGAATATAAATTCCTACATTCATAAAAACAATAACAGTTTGATAAATACTTGGTAAAAATAAAACCCAAAATTAATTTCCTACCTACCATTGATGACACAAACACCACTGGTCTCTAGTGGCTATTATTTGACACTTTATCCCATCCAATGAATAATCAATCCTTGCATCCTTCAACCCAAGGAAACATTAGCTACATATGCACCAAGATTCACATAAAGTGGTTATGTAATGTAAATAGGTTGGTTTTATTTGATGATTCTCCATACCTTTGATCCACATGAAAACCATGTATATCATTTTTATTTTATGAAAATATTCCTAATGTATGATAATTAAAAGAAGAATACAACACATAATAGTCGTAAACAACATACATATATTTTCATAAAAATTGGACCACGGGTTTTACAAATAAGGTTGTGTAAATAATGAATTTTTTGGTAAGATAGATATATAATAAAATACACTCCATAATTAAAAGTACACATTTTAATGAATCTTCCATGAAAATAGTTACTATCTTGAACAATGATATAATACTTCAATAATATAGTGTAACTAACCATCACTACCATTATATAATCTATCCTTAAATTCTTGATTTCTTTCCATATGTTGATGATATATTGGACTCCCTCTTTCATACTAGACTTCCCCCCATTAGTTTGGTTCTAATGTTCCATGATGAAACACCTCCTGTATAGCTTTTATTCATTAATCTACATCAAATCCACTGACACATCTTTGAATATTGCATCTACAAACTCATTCTTTAACCATTTTATCCATTTATCCTCATATTTTACTACTTCTTGGGAATATAATGGATCCTATTAGAACTCTTTAATTAAGAATACTTGTAGGAGAATACTAGTTAAATGGGTGATCTTATGACAATAATTATGTAGAACATTGTTTTCTGGAAAACACACACCAGAAACATCTTTTTAATCTCTTACATTTCAACTTGATAAATTTGATAGGGTTTTAATATGACTCTTGAAGGTATTCATCTAATAATGAGTAGAGGTCTTCGGTCCACCTTTTAGCTTCATATTAAGGAAACATTCTATTTGATTCTAAGATAAATGTTCAATTGTCAAGCACTCCAATCCACCTCCCACTAATATAACCAAAAGTTTTTATCTCCTCTAAGACCTTTAGAAAAATGAAACACTTTAGAGGAAGTGGAAAATAATAAATATTTGTGAGTTGAATTGAATGACTATGAGTAGAAGTCATGTTGATTATAATGTTCATTACTACATTTTTAAATGTAATATGTTTATATCCTTAATTAAAATTTAATTTAGGTAACTTTTTAACCTAAATGGATATAAATATATTATATTTGAGCTACATGTGAGGGATACAAATTAGTAAAATAGGTTAGAGTCGGTGAATCTCAGTGGGGATGAGTTGAAATTTTCATAGTAGTGTCAATGACCTTTCATGTCATGAACTTTTATTATTGAATTTTTATTCTTGAGACTCATCCCCCATATCTTGTATGTTGTTTAAACTGATCTGAGTAGTTCTCATCACTGATTATCACTAGTACCTAGTTGGGATGACTTTTGGTTATATTTTTTCAAGAAACATATGTGGATGTACATAAAATATAGGGGGTGGGTAATAAGAAAAAAATTCAATAATAATTGTTAGGAAGGTATGTCATCAAAAAACATAGGAATCACAATGATGGGAGGAAGGCTAGTTTGAATGAGGGATTCCAATCCATCATCAAGATAAGAATGAATATAAAGCATTTAAGGACTAATTAAATAAATGTATTGGTCGTTCGATGTAATAGAGTATTGAAGTATTATATCATTTTTCTAGAAGGAAATTTTTTTATGAAATATTCATGAAAATGAGTAATTTTTTCATGAAATGTATTGTATTGTTGTTATTCAGCACAAATTAAATGTTTCTCTACACATACAGGAAATGTCTTCTACACATGATGATGTTACAAATCATGAGGAAGAAAGAATATTTATGATGAAACTATGGAATTATTAGGGTATCAAAAACATGTTTATTAGAAAAATAGTGCAGCATAAAAATGTTGAATAAAATTATCAAGGCAAGAAATTTGGGTATACAAATTGAGGTTGGTTTGATTAAGTGTGGCTAGCTTGTTTACCCCAAAAACTCAATGTCAATTAATTATCTTGGGGGTCACAATGATGATAAATGTACTGATTGATTGATATATATATATATATATATATATTAATGGAGACACATCCAACCTATAACGATGTAAATAATTTGGAATGATATAATGGAATTATTTATATATACTGTCATTATTTTACTAAAAATTATATTATGAAACATTGATTTAATTTTCATTATTCCTTACAGGGTTCGTTTATTGTAGAATATTTCCAATATAATTTTTCTTAATTGTAATTGGAAAGCCCATAAAGGATTTAAAACTCTTGTTATGAATTTAAATCTTAGGAGTGGTGTGGGGAAAGTAAATCCCCACCCTCTAGTTAGTTATGCACACATTATAATGTAGGAAACATGGATATCTTTCATCAATTGTCACAATGGGAAAACATTTCTCATTCATTGTAGTCAATAGTATATTATTTAAAATTATTTATTTTTTCCAAATTGATTAAAATTTATTAATTTATTAAACATAAAAAAAGTTTTGAAAATAAATAATATGAATCAAAACCAATGTACCCCTATCGCAAAGCATGGATGGGGTATGCTTCATTAGTGATGAAATTGGTATGTATTTTAAATCAACAAAAAAAATTTAATTATGTTATATGGAACAACATATGCTACTTTTTATATATGCAGATTAATGAATAAAAATATGAATCCACTTATATCCCACATCATGTGTTATATAAAGAATATCATATGAATGAGTGGGGTAAATTAGTTTATAAAAACACAGAAAAAAGAATGGAAACATGTTTAGGTATGATGTAATTATAATTCATTATGATTATTAAATATATTATATAAATATAACTATTTATGTTTATATTTTTTTGTATGGTTTATACAAAAGAATTAACTATTATCATCCCATATGAAAAGATACTCTCAGTAGATTTGATGTGGGTAGAACAATTTGGTCCCATTAGAGGATTATATTATAGAGTCTTTACTCAAACATATTTCATGATGATGAAACCACATGATGATAAATATAATATTGTGAGAAGATTTAATACACAAATATAATCACCATAATATATTATGGTTCAGTCTGGTTTGGAAAACCAATATTTAAGAAAGGATCAAAGAGAATTGGTGGTGGAGAAAAGATCTACACATTAAACAAATAATACCACTAACTTTGAGGGTATTCATTCCCCCAAACCTAATTCCATAACTATGAAAATAAATTTTTTCATTACACTTTCTCATAAATGTGAATACAACAACCTCCAATAACTTTTTATTACTAAAATTTTGAATGGTATAGTTCTATATGATTTTTATCTCTCAACACCCACACACAACTGTGTTGCAATGGGTGAAGTGTATAATATACTAGGAGACAAGATACACCATAAATACCTCCCAAAAGATTAATGATATTTAGGATTGCGGTATATCATGATCCAACTATTGAGTTTCTTGTTACACTTGATGGTCCAGATATTCTAACAGTCAATGATACTATTGGAGTTTTCAAAGCATGGTTGTCTAATCATATTATGATACATGAGGCATGTCTTTAGAAAATTTCTTTATATGTAAAAACTATAATGGTTTATGTTAAAATGTGTTAAGTGAGTTATTATGTTACATATGGATAAAGTGGTGGGGAAATGGAATGTCGAATGGAGAAAATCTAGTGAATCGACCAAGAAAAAAATAAAACTTCTAAAGTGCACTGTGTTGCATTTGTTGTCAATGAGGTATGTTGTTGTCAAGGAATGGATGGATGTCAAGAAGTTTCAATATGTGAATGACAAATAATGTGATGGTGTTGGTGAGGAAAGGAGAATGGCCATGGTACTAAGATGCATGTCACTTAGGAGATTCACTAAGTGACATAGGATGTTGTGGTTGAAACATTCTCTATGCACATCAGACGATTGTAGAGCTATTCTTAATGTTTCAATACTTGTATCATGGTGATACTAAGTGACAACACTTGAAGAATGAATGATGATGGACCATCAGACGAATGATGAGCTGATCTTTAAGTTCAAATAACTTGTATCAACTGGATACAATTTCACAACAATGTTAGAAGACCATGCATTGTATTGACAATGCATGAGGAGATGAGATGATCCATACACAACTTATAAGTGGATGAAGTGGAGTAAAGAAGTCCATGCACTAACACTTAGTGCATGTGAATCTGAAGAAGTTCCAATTTGATCTCTGATTAGATCAATGAAGAACATTGAAGACTATGTTTGATTCAGGAGTTCGGTTGAAGAAGAAGACCCTTCGGGAATTCGATATACTAAGTGAAGATCATATGAGAGGAGGATTGATGAATTCCTAATAAGAAGAGAAATGGAAGAAGAAGAGAGAAGGAATGGCTTGGAGCGAAGTGGCTTGGCATTTGGCATTTGGTACTTAGTAACTTTGTTTTTACACAAAGTCTAGGTTCTACACTTAAGAAAAAAAATTATTAGCCACCAAGGGCAAGCCTTAAGGGTTCAACCCCAAGGCACATGTGGGACTCGAGGTCGCCACGCCCAAGGGGGATCCCATGGGGCCAGCCCGAGAGGCCGCGGCAGTGTGTAAGCCGGCCACGCAGGGGATCAGTCCTGCGCAACATGGGCGCCCGAGTGCATAGTGGGCGCATAGCGCGCCCGCGAGAGGCAGGGGTGGGCGCAAGAGCGCGCCCGCAGAGAGAACACGGTGCGGGGCGGCACCGTGGAGGGGGAAGTTAAATTGGAGAGTGGAAGGGAGTGGATGGTTGATAAGCCGCGGAAAATCTGTGGGCCGTTTCGATGTGGGACGCGCAATTTTCAGGGGGAGCGAATCCTGGCCGCTCGATCGATCGCGCGCCAGATCTCGACCGCACGATTGATCTCGCGCGAGATATTCTAATCGCGGCCATCCAAAGATCTGATCCAATGGCCTCTGAGGCGTCTCCTTCCTCGAGCTCAGCCGAAGGCCACCCGATGTCCCCCGCTGAACCAGAGGCCATCCGACCACCTGATTTTGAGTTTCCGGCCACCTCCGACAAAGCCAAAGGATCCATCCGGCTTGTCTGTCCCTAATGAACACATCCATGCAAGAAAGAAGCACGCATGCATAGTAGTGAGAAATTTCGGCTGAGGCCGAGGCATGCGAAGCTGCCGAATGCCATGAGGATTATTGCTTTGCATGGATTGGATTTAAGCGAAGGCCGTGCATGCGTTTTAAGTCGCATGCACGTAAGAATGGATCCCGCATGAAACAGAAAATAAAAAACAAGATTTGGAAAGATTTTGAAAACCCGAAATCTTCGGGAGTTCAAAGTTGTATCACGCGGATGGGATGAGGCTCTCATCGCCTATAAGAGGAGCACCCAAGGCGCTTGAAAGGTTTGGTGAAACTTTGTGGAGTCCCGTGAGTGCCTTGGCTCATGAAGAATTGAGATGCGCGTCCCCTGCGCGGCAGAGAAGCCCGGAGCCATTTTTGGCTTCGTGAAGTCCCTTTTGTGCATCCCTTGCGCGAAATAGGTGAAGGGAAGTCCCATGCGTGCACCCCTTGCGCGACAGGAAGGTGTCGAGCTGCATACTTGTGCGCTTGAGTCTCTTGCCACCCTCTCTGCCCGCACACTTGTGTGGAAGGAGGAAGGAGCCCGCAGTGTTGCACCTTTCACACTTGCGCGGCGGTTGAGAAGAGGACGAGGCCCTTGCACCTCACACCTTGCCAGTGCACCTTTTGTGGCTGTGAAGTGAAGAAGGGCACACCACTTGCGCGCTTCCCATGCGGCAGTGGTTCATGTGAAGACAAGGCACACCTAGTGTGTGTGTGCAAGGAGAGGAGGAAGACCTGAGCCTTGTGTGTGCTTAAAAGAAGTGAAGTCCATAGTCTTGGGTGTGTGCAAGAAGGAGAGGCTGAGAACTACACCAAGTTGTGTGTGGCAAGTGAAGAAGAAGGCCGAGGCCTTAGTGCCTTGTGTGCAAAGTGGACAAGAGGAGGTCGTAGCCCTTGTGGGTGCACACTTTGAAGAACAAACTAAAAGAACACTAAAGTGTGTGTGTGCAATAAGAAGAGTAGGAGGCCAACTCATGTGTGTGCTAAAGTGAAACAAGTGTGCGCTAAGAGACAAGGAGGGAGAAGCCTAAGTTTGTGCAAGAAGTGGAAGGCAAGGCTTGCACCTTGTGTTTTCTATGTGAACAAAGAAGTTGGGTGAGCAAAAAAAACAAGTAGGCCGAACCTAGTGTGTGCACTAAGTGGAGTGAACACACTTAGAAGAATTAGAAGACACTCACACAAAGTACAACACACATTTAAGTGTGTAATCAAAATGAATAAAATGTGTGAAGGACAAGAAGAAGGTGTGTTCTAAAAAGGATTACACCCTTTTTGGGTTTATTGCACCAAGAGAAGAAGAAGGGGAGTGCATGCTTGCATGCATGCACATGCACACATGATCAAAGCTAAATCAGGATGTGTGCATTTGAGTTGTCCAAGACCAAGAGTTCTTGAAGAATATTGAGAAGCCATGCAATCGGTGCATGAGGAATCAGAGTTTCCATGCACTCAGTGCATAAAGTGGAATTGAAGTGAGACTGAGTCGGACTAAAGTTAAAGAGATTAGTTGACTGAGTTTTCAGTAAATTGAGAAGACCCTGATCAACAGAAGTGATCAGAAGATTTGAGCAAGACCAACAGACCTTATCAGAGGCTGTTGAAGATTCTTGAAGAGAGAGGCCAGGTCATCCTGAGAAGAAAGATATAAAGCCTGAGCAAGACGAGGAGTCTTGTTCATCACAAGTGAACAGAAGAAGAGAGAAAGGCCAGCAGCCTTTATCCCAGGCTACTGAAGATACTTGAAGAGCTGAACAAGAAGAAGAGCTACTCATGTGACTCGAGGAGCCAGGAGAAGCCCCATGTGAGACTCAGGGTGGAAGAAGTCTTCAGTGAGATTCTGGAGCAGGCCAGTGGGACTCTGGTAACACTGTGGGACGCAGTATAAAGACCCTCCTATGGGACTCAGGAGAGATACAGTGGGACTCTGTATCAACCATTGTAATACTAACAGATTATAATGGAAGAAACCATGTTGGGGCGTATAACCAACATGGAAAGGACGTAGGACTTTGGTGCCGAACCTTGTAAATCCTTGTGTCCTGTGCCCTTACATTTACTACATCACTCGAGGAAAGGATGAGAGATACAAGAAGAGTGGATCGAGGCTTTAACCAGCCATAGAGGTTTAATTGATAAGGAATCAATTATTAAAAAGTTTTAAAGGGATCACTGATTCACCCCCTCCCCCTCTCAGGGATTCACACTGATCTGGGCACTTCAATTGGTATCAGAGCGAGGTTCCCTCTAAATAATCCAAGAGAGTCTATATGGAGTGCAGATTTGAGGAAATGAAATAACAACCTCAAATGGAGATATCTGCCAAGACTCTGAAAAAAAAGAATGAAGAAACAGGCAAAGAATATGAGGAATAAGGTTGTAGCAATCAGAGAAACTCCTTCTATGGAAAGAAATGTGAAAGTCACATAAGATGACAATTCCTTTTGTCATTCTTCTGATGAAGCCTGCTCTAGATGTGATGAAGATGGAAGAAACAATGATCTTCTAAATGCAATCAAATATCTTCAGAAGACAGTCCCCAAGGAAGTGGCAATGTGTATAGCTACAGGAGTCCTTGATCTTCAAGAAGAAAAATTACAGCTAGAAGATGAAGCCAATTCTCTGGAAGTCCAATTGGCTAAAAGGGTTGGCATAACCAACACTCTCAGAAAGCTGGTGAAGGATAAATATGAAACAGTATCGCTTTGCAATGAAAGATATGAAGACACTACTGAAGAATTGAAAAGAAGCCTTTCTGAGAAAGAATTCTTTAAGACTGTGGTCAAAGATGTTTTCCATGAACTGGAAAAGAGGCACAAAGTGTCAATGAATTTCAGAGATGCTCAACTTGAAGACAAAGTAAACAGGGTAAAGGAGCTTGACAATTCATTACAAGAAATGAAGAAGGTGCATGAAGACCAGTTAGAACAGCTGAAAGAAAATTGGGAAGGAAGGCTAAGAACTGTTGAGGATGAGAAGAACTCCCTTAACATGAAATGCTTAGAACTATAGGTGATATTGAAAAATCTGCAATCACCCAAAGATGAATCCTCCCAGTCAGCTGAAAGTAGAAATGTTTCTACACAAGTGTGCCTTGAGAAAGATGATTCCAAAAGAAGGACATCCTCTAATAAAAGGTAAACATCTTCTAAAAGGAAGGTATCATCCATCCCATCTTTTACTAATGATTCTAATTGTGTTTCCACAAAAAGTGCAGGATGGAAGAATAATTCCAAACAAGTATGGATGAAGACAATGAAGAAAGAAAGCTCTCATGAAGCAGCACAACAATTCAAGACAAGTACCCTACAATCAGAAGAAATCAAAAAGTCAAGATTTGTGGGTCAATGTTGGTGTTGTAACAAGTATGGGCATTGTGCAAAGGATTACTGATACAATCCACTGAATGCCAAAGCACAGAGGAAGCCCATGCCTAGGGGGAGCAAGCCAGAAGAAAATAAGCAGCATCCACTGGTCCAGAGACATTTGTTTACTGCAAATAGATTTGGATTACTTGACAACATCTGGGATGATTGCAAAAGTGGTCAAAAAGATACATGTCAATCTCCAACTGTATCCAGAGCTCAAAAGAAGAAAAGATCACAAAACCTGTCTCAGAAAGAATCCTTGGGAAGCAAGCAGAAGAAATCTGAAGATGCTCCCAAGAAGATTATGAAAAAGGAAGATAAGACCTTGGAGTCAAAATCCGAGAAGGGTGATGCATCCAGAAGGACCACCAAGAAGAAATGCTTCTACTGTGGAAAGAAATGATATATCATGGATCTTTGTAAAAAATCCATGAAATTCAATAGAGGCAGATTGGACTCAAACAGACGATCAATCCCAAAGAAGCAGAAGGGATTGATTGAAAACAAGTTGCCTAAGAAAGGTAGCTTGAAAGCATCGAAGGAACCATGTGGAATATCCAGAACTGAGGCCTGACTTCCAAGTGACTTACTAGTCATATGGCCAAATCAGTTGCAACTTGCCAAAGATCTTCAAAGAGCTGAAGATAAAGTTCTGTCAATTGCTAAGGCAAAAGGAAAGAAAAATATTTCACATGAAGATCATGTTCTGTGTGTGAGGTGAAATCAAGCTGGACATACTAATGATAAATGCATGATATTCATTCCACCTCAGAAGGGATTCTTCAAAAGAATGAAGATTGCACCAGGAGACTCTAGTGCTCAGAAGGCATCTAGAAATACAGGAGTTACACACAAAGAAGTTAAAGAGGTGTTGAGATCCACATCAGCACAAACATCATTGAATATCAAATGTGCAATTGTGAAGAATAGTGAAAATGGGACATCTCGGTTGAGAGAATCTTCTCAACCTTGTTGTTAACATTGATGAACCAAGGAGGTTCCATCTTATTCCCTTATACTTCTGGTATTTACATGTGCTAACATTGCAGGGAATTGAAGATGATGATCATTCTCATCTGGAGAGTGGTTTGGACAGAGTGGAGTGCACCCCTTGAGGGGGAGCCAATCTGGAGAAGATGGTATTCTAAGATTTAATATCATCTTAAGAAAAGCTGAAGGTATTCCAATCATACTTTCATCCATTGTTTCTTAATTTTATTCATCATGAAAATTAAGGGGGAGTATTGATTGAAGGAAAATGGTTGAAAGGGGGAGCTTTATCTTTTCACCTGAACTTTCTAATGAGTTTTGTGAAGTTGTGCAGGATTTAGCAAATTCATTGTTATATCTGAAAAATTTCAAGCCCCTTGAAGCATGATCTCACATGTATAGTGAATGTTGGACAACATTGAGTACCTTGGTTACATCACTCTTGTTTTCTACACCGGGTTAGCCCACGTAGACTTAGAGTTGATCTACTAAAGGTTCTTTTCTAAAGAGAACATGTGACATCATCCCTCTCTTAGTGCTTTTCAAGAAGATGCTATTCGAAGGGAGGAAGAGATATTTTGGAAGAGAGCCACACCACATCTTTGAATTTGATTAAAAATAAGGGGGAGAAAATATTGGCACACATATTGACCCATTCATATGTGCTGAAGAAGTGTATTGACAACAAATACAAAGGGGGAGATTGAAGTGCACTGTGTTGCATTTGTTGTCAATGAGGTATGTTGTTGTCAAGGAGTGGATGGATGTCAAGAAGTTTCAATATGTGAATGACAAAGAATGTGATGGTGTTGGTGAGGAAAGGAGAATGGACATGGTACTAAGATGCATGTCACTTAGGAGATTCACTAAGTGATATAGGATGTTGTGGTTGAAACATTCTCTATGCATATCAGACGATTGTAGAGCTGTTCTTAATGTTTCAATACTTGTATCAAGGTGATACTAAGTGACAACACTTGAAGAATGAATGATTATGGACAATCAGACGAATGATGAGATGATCTTTAAGTTCAAATAACTTGTATCAACTGGATACAATGTCACAACAATGTTAGAAGACCATGCATTGTATTGAAAATGCATGAGGAGATGAGATGATCCATCCACAACTTCTAAGTGGATGAAGTGGAGTAAAGAAGTCCATGCACTAACAGTTAGTTCATGTGAATCTGAAGAAGTTCCAATTTGATCTCTGATTAGATCAATGAAGAACATTGAAGACTATGTTTGATTCAGGAGTTCGGTTGAAGAAGAAGACCCTTCGGGAATTCGATATACTAAGTGAAGATCATATGAGAGGAGGATTTATGAATTCCTAAGAAGAAGAGAAATGGAAGAAGAAGAGAGAAGGAATGGCTTGGAGCGAAGTGGCTTGGCATTTGGCATTTGGTACTTAGTAACTTTGTTTTTACACAAAGTCTAGGTTCTACACTTAAGCAAAAAAAATTATTAGCCACCAAGGGCCAGCCTTAAGGGTTCAACCCCAAGGCACATGTGGTACTCGAGGTCTCCACGCCCAAGGGGGATCCCATGGGGCCAGCCCGAGGGGCCGCGGCCGTGTGTAAGCCGGCCACGCAGGGGATCAGGCCTGCGCAGCATGGGCGCCCGAGTGCATAGTGGGCGCATAGCGCGCCCGCGAGAGGTAGGGGTGGGTGCAAGAGCGCGCCCGTAGAGAGAACACGGTGCGGTGCGGCACCATGGAGGGGGAAGTTCAATTGGAGAGTGGAAGGGAGCGGCTAATTGATAAGCCGCGGAAAATCCGTGGGCCGTTTCGATGTGGGACGTGCAATTTTCACGGGGAGCGAATCCTGGCTGCTCGATCGATCGCGTGCCAGATCTCGACAGCACGATCGATCCCGCGCGAGATCTTCTAATCGCGGTCGTCCAAAGATCTGATCCAACGGCCTCCGAGGCGTCTCCTTCCTCGAGCTCATCCGAAGGCCACCCGACGTCCCCCACTGAACCAGAGGCCATCCGACCACCTGATTTTGAGTTTCTGGCCACCTCTGACGAAGCCAAAGGCTCCATCTGGCTCGTCTGTCCCTAATGAAAGCATCCATGCAAGAAAGAAGAACGCATGCATAGTAGTGAGGAATTTCGGCTGAGGCCGAGGCATGTGAAGCTGTCGAAGGCCATGAGGATTATTGCTTTGCATGGATTGGATTTAAGCGAAGGTCGTGCATGCGTTCTAAGTCGCATGCACGTAGGAATGGATCACGCGTGAAACAAAAAATAAAAAACGAGATTTGGAAAGATTTTGAAAACCCGAAATCTTCGGGAGTTCAAAGTTGTATCACGCGGATGGGCTGAGGCTCTCATCGCCTATAAGAGGAGCACCCGAGGCGCTTGAAAGGTTTGTTGAAACTTTGTGGAGTCCCGCGAGTGCCTTGCCTCGTGAAGAATTGATCTGCACGTCCCCTGCGCAGTAGAGAAGCCCGGAGCCATTTTTGGCTTCGTGATGTCCCGTTTGCGCATCCCTTGCGCGAAAGAGGTGAAGGTAAGTCCCCTGCGTGCACCCCTTGCGCGACAAGAAGGAGCCGAGCCGTATACTTGCACGCTTGAGTCTCTTGCCACCCTCTCTGCCCGCACACTTGCGTGGCAGGAGGAAGGATCCCGCGGTGTTGCACCTTGCACACTTGCGCAGCGGTTGAGAAGAGGAGGAGGCCCTTGCACCTCACACCTTGCCAGTGCACCTTGTGCGGCTGTGAAGAGAAGAAGGGCACACCACTTGCGCGCTTCCCATGCGGCAGTGGTTCAGGTGAAGACAAGGCACACCTAGTGTGTGTGTGCAAGGAGAGGAGGAAGACCTGAGCCTTGTGTGTGCTTAAAAGAAGTGAAGTCCATAGTCTTGGGTGTGTGCAAGAAGGAGAGGCCGAGAACTACACCAAGTTGTGTGTGGAAAGTGAAGAGGAAGGCCGAGGCCTTAGTTCCTTGTGTGCAAAGTGGACAAGAGGAGGCCGTAGCCCTTGTGGGTGCACACTTTTAAGAACAAACTAAAAGAACACTAAAGTGTGTGTGTGCAACAAGAAGAGGAGGAGGCCAACTCATGTGTGTGCTAAAGTGAAACAAGTGTGTGCTAAGAGACAAGGAGGGCGAAGCCTAAGTTTGTGCAAGAAGTGGAAGGCAAGGCATGCACTTTGTGTTTTCTATGTGAACAAAGAAGTTGGGTGAGAAAACAAAAACAAGTAGGTCGAACCTAGTGTGTGCACTAAGGGGAGTGAACACACTTAGAAGAAGTAGAAGACACTCACACAAAGTACAACACACATTTAAGTGTGTAATCAAAAGGAATAAAATGTGTGAAGGACAAGAAGAAGGTGTGTGCTAAAAAGGATTACACCCTTTTTGGGTTTATTGCACCAAGAGAAGAAGAAGGGGAGTGCATGCTTGCATGCATACACATGCACACGTGATCAATGCTAAATTAGGATGTGTGCATTTGAGTTGTCCAAGACCAAGAGTTCTTGAAGAATATTGAGAAGCCATGCAATCGGTGCATGAGGAATCAGAGTTGCCATGCACTCAGTGCATAAAGTGGAATTGAAGTGAGACTGAGTCAGACTTAAGTTAAAGAGATTAGTTTTCTGAGTTTTCAGTAAATTGAGAAGACCCTGGTCAACAGAAGTGATCAGAATATTTGAGAAAGACCAACAGACCTTATCAGAGGTTGTTGAAGATTCTTGAAGAGAGAGGCCAGGTCATCCTGAGAAGAAGGAGATAAAGCCTGAGCAAGATGAGGAGTCTTGTTCATCAGAAGTGAACAGAAGAAGAGAGCAAGGCCAGCAACCTTTATCCCAGGCTGCTGAAGATACTTGAAGAGCTGAACAAGAAGAAGAGCTACTCGTGTGACTCGAGGAGCCAGGAGAAGCCCCCTGTGAGACTCAGGGTGGAAGAAGTCTTCAGTGGGATTCTGGAGCAGGCTAGTGGGACTCTGGTAACACTGTGGGATGCAGTATAAAGACCCTCCTGTGGGACTCAGGAGAGATACAGTGGGACTCTGTATCGACCATTGTAATACAAACAGATTATAATGCAAGAAACCATGTTGGGGCGTATAACCAACATGGCAAGGACGTAGGCCTTTGATGCCGAACCTTGTAAATCCATGTGTCCTGTGCCTTTACATTTACTACATCACTCGAGGAAAGGCTGAGAGATACAAGAAGAGTGGATCGAGGCCTTAACCATCCATAGAGGTTTAATTGATAATGAATCTATTATTAAAAAGTTTTAAAGGGATCACTGATTCACCCCCTCCCCCTCTCAGTGATTCACACTGATCTGGGCACTTCAACTTCTAAGAGTACCATATCCTTGCATGTTCTAGGGAAACGTTTATCATCATTACAACTTCATGAAGGGACCAAATTTAAAGATTAAACTATGTTTTACATTAAATATGAAGAAGATATATATATATATATATATATATATATTCCTTAATAGATATAATTGTTCATGAGACTCTAAATGAGATTCTCAAACATTAATGGTTGAGCATCTCAATTTTGAATACTTATAGAAGGTATATTTTCAAAATCTGTCTATTAAAATAATGAGATAATATGTTTATTAAAGTTAATAATTATTCATCTATTCTAAAGGAGTTTGTATTATAACTATATAATGAGAATATCATGTGAATCGTGATTTGTATTCATTAATCCCTATATCATTTCTACAGAAAAACTTACTTTGGATGATGGAGAAATTACGAAGGAAAAAATGAGTTACTCAAAGAGTTTAATAAAAAAAAGTATCATATGGAAGAGTCTTGTTGATAGATATAATGAAAAGGTAAATTTAAACAATCTAATCACATAAAATATATATTTAGTTTTTTCATTACATAATTTTTTGGTAGGGCACACTGAATGATGGTGGCAGTAAATCTACACACCCCAAATATTTCTTATTTCGACCAAATGCATTGATATCCAACCGACCTACCACAAATGATGTGTATTGGGAATTTTTTATATAATGAAATAAAAATTTTATAGATAATATTATAATTATAATTTCAATATGTGTTTCAATTTTAAATTTTTTATAATATGAAGGTCACTAAATAGAGGTTATAGTATGGGATGAAGTCAGTGTATAAAGAGATAAAGGATGTGGATTACTAAAAATGGAAAAAATTAAGGTATATATAGAGAGGTATTATAATAAAAATAGTTACAAATAATTTACTTATTTTGGTCCGGGATTCTTCAGTTTCCAAAACAGGATAATTACATTGATTCTGGATATTATGTTTCCAAACTTATGAGAGAGATAATAAAGCATGAAAATACCAGCATCCCCCAATAGGTAATTTCTAAGGTAATTACACTTTAATTAAATATATTTCATAATAATTTTTTTATCAATTTTTTATTAGTAATATCATGATTTCAAACCACCTATATACTCAAAAGAATAAATAAATTTTTTAGAGATGAGTGGGCAGTGTATATGTTTTCAGAATGTATGCTGAAAGAAAATTTAGGTTGTTACCTGCTATGCTTTTGATCTAGTAAGAGTAATGTTATTTTAAATATATTTGGGCTCTGAATAATTAGTTTCATAATGATTATATTTTATTTTTTATCTATTTCTTTTGGAGAAGTATAATGAAGGAAATAAATTTTTTAGAAGTATTTTCTAGGAAAAAATAAAATTGGTGGGAAATAGTGGAGTTGGAGGCAGAGGCGGAGGAAGAGGTGGATCAGGAGGTTAAAGAAGAGACTGATTCTAATAATGACATAGAGGAGGAGGTAGTGGAGGAGATTGAGGTGGAGATCAAGGATGAGGAGGAGGTAAAGAGTTGTCTTGTAAACAATAAAATTATTTGGCAATGAAGTGGAATGAGGATCATAGCATGATTTTTTTTAGAAATGTTTTTGAAAAGTGCACACAACACTTATAACTTAATATAAGATCCAATGTGAATGTGTTTCTGGTGGATTATTGAAATAATTTTTTCCATAACTTTTTTATGTTATTTTATATAGGGTAGTAATCCACCTGTAATATCATTCTGTGTTAGAAGATTCAATATCTCCAATAGTTTTTTTGAAGCAACATCAACAAAACTCCAAATCATAAAAATTTTATATAATATAAATTAAATATTAGAATAAATATGTTTGTAATAAAACAAAAATTTCAATAGGTTTATGACAGAACTATAGAAGGAAAACCATCATTTTAATAACATTTTCGTCGAGGAGCAATGGTGTCAAAGTGTCTATTATTAGTTTAAAATTGTAATTTTAATCCAAAATGGATTGAATCACTGAAAACCAAGGAAAAATCTTGTATTGTCTTGATAATTTTTGAAAATGATTAATAATTAATATTTCATGTATATTAATTAAACTCTTTTCAAACCCTCACATGATGCGACCTATATGAACCAAAGTGTGTGTTTCCATTTTAAAATGACATTTTAGTAAAAAAAAGTGGCATTCTCAAAACTAAAGAAATCCATTTTAATTGTTTTGATACATTAGTTTCAAGATCCATAAGTCATTTTGGATGTGTAGGAATTATTTTCACCTCAATCTAATGCATGGTGTGAGTTGTATGACTCAAAGTACATATTTTTACTCAAAATTGACATTAATTTTTGTGAAAAAAGACTGACATACTAAAAACTAATAGATGTAGAGACCCAATGCTTGACGTACGTGGACATTACATTACTTTAGCAGAATACTTAGTACATAACAAAAAACACACACACACAAGGACCGTAATAGTTTAGTGTCTTTGGAAACTCGAAATATAATCTTCTAATCGTGGTGAAAAATATCCGCATCTCCCATAAAGATCTTCCCCCTTTTTTTACCTAAAACCTTTATTTATATCCTAGGGAAAAGAAAACATAAAAGGGTGAGCTCAAATTCTAAGTAAGGATAAACAAAAGAAATATCAATCACACCATATTCATAAGAATATAACAATTTGGAAATCTTAACCTACAAAAGAGAGCATAATTTCATAACATGGGATAAATCATAGTAGTGAAATGAAATCCCAATAATCATAACTTAAAACATGAAACTTTTTGGCATACACACATAATCATATAGAATCATTTCTTATTAGTCAAGACTCATTTCCAATACTATCTTAGTGGACAAAGTACCATTCTGAACCGAGTTCACTCCTCGTTTCAATCCTGTTTCACTGAACCAGTATAACCTACCGTTCCAGCCATGTTTATCTCATGAGATATAAAATCTTTACCCAATGCATTGTAGGGAGATATTGGTCCCACCCATCTCATAGTGATACCATTCTTATGTGTGCCACAAAATCATAAATCATACATCATTTCATAACCCATGTAATAAAAATGGGATTCTTAAACATCATGACATCATAAAAAAATTCATATAAGATAAAGGAATTCATAAAAATAATTCCATCACAACATAATCAAATCAGTGTAAGAATAGGGATATAAACAGAACCCTATATTATCTTAGATGGAAAATAATTTTGATAAAACAGTTGAACTCCATTCTTGAGGTAAATATCCTTTCTACTTCAAAAACATTTTCTTTTCCTAACATGTCATATAATTTTAAACTAAAATAAGTTTATTAAAAATAAACTTGAAAAATTGTAAAGGAATCTTCTTGGAAATAATTTTTTAAAAATACATTCATGCCGTATAAGTTAAAAAAACATTATTCTCGTACTTTTGTCGGAAAAGTCAAAAAGTACCTCGTACGAAAAACGACAAAAGATTCCTTTCATATCTTTTACTAAAAACTCACCAAAGGGTAAAATTGGATATAAACCATTGTAGAAGGATATAAATATTACATGTTGAAGAAACATGGATGTGGATGATAAAATACACCCCAGTAAATACCAAAGTATAAGCAATCTCGGATAAAAATGAGATTGTGATATTTCCCTTACCTTAGGTCTGATTTGCTTCGTAAGTGTCAGAACCTCCTGTATAATGATTTAAATAATTTCATTGACTTATTCCAGAATCATACTTATTTTTATGATATCATATATGGTCATATTCTTAGCTTCTTATTAGTAATATTTCATTACTACTTGTTATTCGAGTGTTTATTACTTTTTGTCCTTATGCGTGTTTTGTCGAATAAATTCTTATTCTTCACTTTAGGTTATAGATACCTAATTTTCATAATGTTATTAGTGGAATATATATAATATTAATTCATTCAATTCATTTATATAATCATTATGCAATGAATATCATGTAGAACGAGTCGCATCACATCGTGGAGACGGTATTCCGTACGTACGCACGAGTGATGATATCGTTCCTAGGATTGTGGAATTGTATTGGAGTGTATGTATACTATTTCAGAATCAATATCACTTTATAATAGTCATATATAGTCATTATTTACACCATTATACCCATCCAAGTAAGGTGGTGGTGGAAAATATATTACACCACGGCGTGGAGACGGTATTCGGTACGTATGCACGCGCGGTGATTTCTTTTTCCGTAGGATGGATAGATGGTGAAATAGGGTTGTTTCATAATTATAATAACATATCAGTATATTATTGATACTGATGTTATTACTTCATAATGAAACAACTAAAGAAGAATAAGTGTAAGAATAAATAAAGATGAAAGAATCGGTAACAGAAATTACCTCTTCTTTGAAGTGCTTCTTTGAGACCTCCTTTTAGGGCACTAAAATAGGTCTTTGAAGAAGACAAGAACCTATAGGATGTTTCTAGAGAAGTGGAGAGGAGAAATTTTCAGGGGTTGGATGAGCTTGAAGGCTCAAAGTGGTGTGAGGAAGAGGGTGAGGAGGTGCCCTTTTATAAGGGAGGAGAGGGGCACCTTTGGAATAACTAAAACTATTATTTTATTATAAAGTTATGTTCAGTTTTAAATATCTCCAAATTGATTTATTTCTAAGATAATGTGGGGATGGGTCTAAATCCTCTCATACAATAGAATTTAGAGAATTTTAGGTTCCTATTTTAACCTTATCATTTATATTTAACTTTAAGTTAAGTAATTTTACTTTTACCGTGTCTTCTTGTTTTCTTACACTATAAGGTTAATAAACTTACTATATCAAGCCAAGCAAACCCCAAGTTGTTTATTATTAATATATATAACCTTATCTATGTCATTTTTCAGAACCTTATATTTTTAGGAATAAAATAACAATTAATAATATAATATTTGTATTAAAAACTATTTTATGTCAATTTTGACACTATTTAGTAATTGATTTTTGTGAAACTCATAACAGATTATTAGTTCGAAAAACGTTAATTAAATCAATAATAACATGTCATATTAACATATAAAATTATTTTAATTCATAAAAAGTCTTAAATCACATTTATTTGGGTTTTTATAACATCAATTATGTCAATATTTCATTAATAAGACAATTACAACATCATCTTTGTGTCATAATAAATGATACTTATCTAATCCCTAAAAATTATAAATAAATTCCTATGATGTAGATAATTGTATTAGATATCTGGAGACTATTCATGTTTGAAGTTTCATGAAGTTTATCACTACATTAAAATTATTATACTTATAAGATTTAAGAAAGTGACATGTTGTCACATTCTTTGGTTTTAATAATAATTAAATTATTTTCATTGAAAAAAGTCCATTAAATGAATATAATACGACCCTTAGGTGATATGGGTTGACTTTTAGTCGTCCAATAGGATTTTGACATGTTTTAGGGTAATTTTATAATATTATATTTACCCTTAATTACCCGATTTACCTTTAACTATGGTAAATAAAATTTACCGTAGTTACTATTCATAATTACAGAAAATAAAAAGTAGCTTATTAACATAATTTGGATCCACTGATTCCATATATGGAATCCATTTTCCAAATTCAATACACAAAAGTTTCAGAAATTAAATTAAAATTAATCCCGTTGTCGAAAGAAAACGTGTTTTTCTTTAAAACATTGCAAAAGATTGAATTGATTTAACCTATGAAATCAAGGTAAAATCAATGATAATGACATAAATTATATTAAATGGTAAAAATATATTCTATTTATACTTTAAAACAATTCAAATATTATAATTTAACCACATAAGATATTACTATGAAAAAAGTTTTTTTTAATTAAAATATAGCATGTTTTTACTATTCATTAAAATATGAAAGTTATCAGAATAAAATGAAAAATTTATCCAAAGTAAATTTTTATTTCTTGATTCCAAAGAGGAATTTTATTTTTTCAAATTAAACTTATAAACGTGTCAAAAACTATATTTAATGTGGGTGTGCCATCAAAAGGCGGTAAAACTGCATTTTTTTAAAAATTATTATTTTACCCAAAAAAATTATTTTGTTCTTATACCATGTTCAATAAAATGTGTAAGATGAATAATAATGTTATAAAATTCAAAAATTAGTTAATACTATTCATAACGTCTAGTTCATAACAATATTATAATAATATATTGTTTTTTAGTAAAACCTGTTATTGCGTACAACACACGCTATCAGGGAAGGTCGCGATTGCGTGTAATGCAAGTCAAGTCAAGGTTGCATGTAGTGAAGGACTCCTTTGTTGTTGCGTATAACAGAATCCAACCATATTTTATTTATACATTGAATATATATATATATACACTCAATGTTGCGTAGAATAAGTTCTATCAAACGAACTTGAAATTGTGTGTAACATAGGCCAAGAATAGTGTTGCGTATACTGCAAGCTAAAACGGTGTTGCGTATAGCGCAAGATAATCATGGTGTAGCATACAACACAAGACATTAATGAAATTAAAAAGAATGTATCTTATAAAATCTCAGGTTGTTACATTCTACCCCCATTAAAATGAATTTTTCCCTCGAAATTCGTCGGGGTTATAAATCGTTTACTATTAATAGAACCCCACATCGTAAAAAGAAATACCAAAACTGAACATTAAAAACTAAAGTATGAAATATAACGGTTACCCAAATTAACTCATCACTGGGTTTCCACGTAGGAGAACATATGTGAAAATATGGATATGGAAGAAAAATCTAACCATCATGTTCTAATAGAGAGTGGTAGAGAACATGGCTATGAAAAAGGCAACAATCACATTGCCATAAATTTGTGATGATCTAGGGTACCATCTAGTTAATCGGATATAAGAGCACTAGGACATCATTTTTGGTTTTCAAGATCATTTCCCTAAATTTGATGAATTAAAAGAAATACTTACATGATTTTGGTTCAATCTCACTGATGTTCGTGAATTGAACAATTTCCACTTCATATCTTAATGAAATGAAGTTGAATTTGTTATTCGTGAAGCATTTGCAGATCATGTGATAGAATGATGGGTCATTCCATCTGTTTCAAACAAAAGGTTAACAAAAGTTATAAGTCCATCTTATGGTGAGATTAATCGTATATGGTTCCAAAAATGGACTTATACCTTATTTATCATACCGCTTAATAAAATAAAACTACTTTCCACTAACCAGGGACTTCCTGTAGGCCAGTGGTAGGTGATAAAGGCCTGTCTCACTTCAGTTGTGGGTTCGATTCACAAAGCCTTTTCCGACGTGATGGGTTGTCGCCCGTCCTGTAGGTTGTCCTTTTTCTGAAGCTATATTACTATAATATCCCATCAAAAATATCAAAAAAAAGTTTTATCCTTAAACAATAATAACTTATGTCCAACATAATCCATTAAAATCTTTAGGCTTATCTAAAATACGTTGATCCAAGCTCATAGTATAAAGAAAATGATCACGTAAATGCCATCATTTGTCCCCCATATATCATAAGATATATCTTGTTGGTCAAATTACAAACATGTGAATACCTTAATCATGTATTCTCTTGAATAATGAATACCAATTGAACCTTATTGAAAACATGAATGCTGTTAAAAGTTAACTCTTTCCACATAACAAAATCCTCAAAATTCTATATACTCAAAGCATGATATCACTTAGTCCTTATATCAATCATGAGCTCATTAATACTGTCAAACATTTCATTTTTTCCTTATCCCTTCATTATGTACATATCATCTTTTTTTAAAAAAATATTTCTATCACTTTCCATGGTTACCGGTACCATAAATTTTTTGAAAACCACAATAGACCAATACATAAATATTTCAATATTCCACGATACTATATACAACATTATTTTGGAATCCCATTACATAAACACTTAATCATTCCACCACATCATTTTCATATTCAACATCACCAATGGTGATCGCATGTGACTTCCCTTTGTCCTTTTCCTTAAGATTTTGTTGATGTCAATCATCATCAACAACCCTTGGATTTGGTCATTTATTGGAATAATTTCTCATCTCCTTGCACTTGAAGCATTGATGTGTAGTAGGTTCATTCTGTGTAACCCTTCCTTTGTTTGCATCATTAGACATCTTCTTCCCATCATTGTGGCATTCAAATGCCCGATGACCTTCCTTTCCACATTTGAAACATTTACTTGTCCCTTTAAGACAATCTCCACCATGCTTCTTTCCACACTTTGAGCATAAGGAAACATTCATCTTCTTTTCACCATTATTCTGAGATTTCTCCTTGAACTCCATCTTTCGTTTCTTGTCAAAACTATGAGATGGATAAGTAACACCAACTTCCATTTCTACCTTGATAGCACAACGTACAATTTCTTTATAGCTACTGAAGTCTCTTATAGCTAATGCCCTTCGAAGATTTGGTTTTAAGCCACTGAAGAATCGATCAACTTTACTTTCAGGTTGGATGATAAAGCCTCATGCATACCTTGCAAGCCTTGTAAAATTCTCTTCGTATACACCAACAGATTCATCATCCATTTGCTTTAGTTCAAGAAACTCCTTCTCCATCATTTTTTGAAGAATACGAGGGAAGTAATTATTGAAAAATAAGTTCTTGAACTCGTCCCATTCCATGGACTCAATTTCATCTCTTTGCCTCGTATTCTTGATAAGATTCCACCATTGACCAGATTCACCTTCCAAACGATATACTGCTAAGATGAATTTATCATGTTCAGAACATTAAAGAACTGAAAATATCTTTTCAGTGGTACAGATCCATTGTTCAGCAACAAGTGGATCAGAGGACCCACTGAAAGAAGGTGGACGTTGCCTCATGAAGGACTCAATAGAATATTGTTCCCTTCTCTGCTCATTTGGAAGTCCAGAATGATTCATAGCATGTGTAAGTATAGAAATAATATTTTTCACTCCATCTCCCATAACATTTGTTTGTTCAGGAGGACAATCATTGCATTTTCCATTGCATTGATCAACACGGTTCCTTCGGGTTCCATCCATCGTCTAAAACCCAAAAGCAATAGTGTGAGAGCCAAAAATCATGCTAGGGAAAACAACATAATAAAAGGGGGAGTACCCTCAATATCTAACAACTTAGGTTTAATTCTAAAATCATTACCGTAATTCTAGGACTATAACCTATACTTATACTTATCCTTAGGTACATCCCTAGACATACCTTTGAAATATCTTTAGGGATCTCACTAACGTTTTCGCATCCTAGTTTCCAAAGGTTGACTAATCCTCCCTCTGATACCAACTGTAGAGACCCAATTCTTGATGTAATTGGGCATTACATAACTTTAGCAGAATACTTAGTACATAACAAAAAAAACACACACACAAGGACCGTAATAGTTTAGTGTCTTTGGAAACGCGGAATATAATCTTCTAATCGTGGTGAAAAATCTTCAACATCTCCCATAAATATCTTCCCCCCTTTTTTTAACCTAAAACCTTTCTCTATATCCTGGGGAAAAGAAAACATAAAAGGGTGAGCTCAAATTCACATAAAGGGTAAACAAAAGAAATATCAATCACATCATATTCATAAGAATATAACATTTTGGAAATCTGAACCTGTAAAAGAGAGCATAATTTCATAACATGGGATAAATCATAGTAGTGAAATGAAATCCCAATAATCATAACATAAAACATGAAACTTTGTGGCATACACACATAATCATAGAGAATCATTTATTATTAGTCAAGACTCATTTCCAAGACTATCTTAGTGGACAAAGTCCCATTCTGAACCGAGTTCACTCCTCGTTTCAGTCCTGTTTCACTGAACCGGTATAACCTACCATTCCAACTATGTCTATCTCATGAGGTATAAAATCTTTACCCAATGCATTGGAGGGAGATATAGGTCCCACCCATCTCATAATGATACCTTTCTTATGCGTGCCACAAAATCGTAAATCATACATCATTTCATAACCCATGTAATAAAAATGGGATTCTTAAACATCATGACATCATAAAACAATTCATATAAGATAAAGGAATTCATAAAAATAATTTCATCACAGAATAATCAAATTAGGGTAAGAATAGAGATAGAAACATAACCCTATATTATCTTATAACGAAAATAATTTTGATAAAACACTTGAACTCCATTCTTGAGGAAAATATCCTTTCTACTTCAAAAAAATTTTCTTTTCTTAACATGTCATACAATTTTAAACTAAAAAAAGTTTATTAAAAATAAACTTGAAATTTTATAAATGAAGATTCTTGGAAATAATGTTTTAAAAATACATTCATGCCGTATAAGTTAAAAAACATTCTTCTCGTACTTTTGTCGGAAAAGTCAAAAAGTACCTCGTACGAAAAACGAAAAAAGATTCCTTTAATATCTTTTACTAAAAACTCACAAAAGGGTAAAATTGGATATAAACTATTGTATAAGGATATAAATATTACATGTTGAGGAAACTTGGATGTGGATGATAAAATACACCCCAGTAAATACCAATGTATAAACAATCTCGGATAAAAATGAGATTGTGATATTTCCCTTACCTTAGGTCTGATTTGCTTTGTAAGTGTCCGAACTTCCTGTATAATGATTTAAATAATTTCATTGAATTATTCCAGAATCATACTTATTTTTATGATATCATATATGGTCATATTCTTAGATTCTTATTACTAATATTTCATTACTACTTGTTATTCGGGTGTTTATTACTTTTTGTTCTTATGTGTGTTTTGTCGAATAAATTCTTATTCTTCTCTTTAGGTTATAGATACCTCATTTACAGAATGGTATTAGTTTAATATATATCATATTCATTCCTTAAATTCATTTATATAATCATTATTCAATGAATATCATGTAGAACGAGTCGTATCACATCGTGGAGACGGTATTCCGTACGTACGCACGAGTGATGATATCGTTCCTAAGATCGTGGAATTGTATTGGAGTGTATGTATAATATTTCAGAATCAATATCACTTTATAATAGTCATATATAGTCATTATTTACACCATTATACCCATCCAAGTAAGGTGGTGGTGTAAAATAGATTACACCACGGCGTGGAGACAGTATTCCGTACGTACGCACGCGCGGTGATTTCTTTTTCCGTAGGATGGATAGATGGTGAAATAGGGTTGTTTCATACTTATAATAACATATCCGTATATGATTGATACTGATGTTATTACTTCATAATGAAACAACTAAAGAAGAAGATGTTTAAGAAGAAATAAAGATGAAAGAATCGGTAACGGAAATTACCTCTTCTTTGAAGTGCTTCTTTGAGACCTCCTTTTAGGGCACTAAAATAGGTCTTTGAAGAAGACAAGAAACTCTAGTATGTTTCTAGGGAAGTGGAGAGGAGAAATGTTCAGGTTTTGGCTGAGCTTGAAGGCTCAAAGTGGTGTGAGGAAGAGGGAGAGGAGGTTCCCATTTATAAGGGAGGAGAGGGGCACCTTTCGAATAACTAAAACTATTATTTTATTATAAAGTTATGTTCGGTTTTAAATAGATCCAAATTGATTTATTTATAATATAAGGTGGGTATGGGTCTATATACTCTCATAAAATAGAATTTAGACATTTTTAGGTTCCTATTTTAACCTTATCATTTATATTTAACTTTAAGTTAGATAATTTTACTTTTACCGTGTCTTCTTGTTTTCTTACACTATAAGGTTAATAAACATACTATATCAAGCCAAACGAACCCCAAGTTGTTTATTATTAATATATATAACCTTATCTATGTCATGTGGCTGAACCTTATAATTTTAGGAATAAAATAACAATTAATAATATAATATTTGTTTTAAAACTATTTTATGTCAATTTTGAGACTATTTAGTAATTGATTTTTTTAATACTCATAACAGATTTATTAGTTTGAAAAACGTTAATTAAATCAATTATAACAAGTAATATTAACATATAAAATTATTTTAATTCATAAAAAGTCTTAAATCACATTTATTTGGCTATTTATAACATCAATTATGTCAATATTTCATTAATAAGACAATTACTGCATCATCTTTGTGTCATAATAAATGATAATTATTTAATCCCTTAAAATTATAAATAAATTCCTATGATGTAGATAATTGTATTATATTTCTGGAGACTATTCATGTTAGAAGTTTCATGAAGTTTATCACTAAATTAAAATTAGTATACTTATAAGATTTAAGAAAGTGACATGTTGTCACATTCTTTGGTTTTAATAATAATTAAATTATTTTCATGGAAAAAAGTCCATTAAATGAATCTAATCCGACCCTTAGGTGATATGGGTCGACTTTAAGTCATACAATAAGATTTTTACATGTGTTAGGGTAATTTTATAATATTATATTTACCCTTAATTACCCGATTTACCTTTAACTATGGTAAATAAAATTTACCGTAGTTACTATTCATAATTACCAAAAACAAAAAGTAGCTTATTAACATAATTTGGATCCACTAATTCCAAATATGGAATCCATTGTCCAAAATTCAATACACAAAATTTGCAGAAATTAAATTAAAATTAATCCTGTTGTCGAAAGAAAATGGGTTTTTCTTTAAAACATTGCAAAAGATTGAATTGATTTAACCTATGAATTCAAGGTAAAATCAATGAGAATGACATAAATTATATTAAATGGTAAAAATATATTATATTTATACTTTAAAACCATTCAATATTATAATTTAGCCACATAATATATTACAATGAAAAAAGTTGTTTTTAATTAAAATATAACGTGTTTTTACTATTCATTAAAATATGAAAGTTATCAGAATAAAATGAAAAATTTATCCAAAGTAAATTTTTATTTCTTGATTCCAAAGAAGAATTTTATTTTGTAAAATTGAACTTATAAACATGTCAAAATCTAGATTTAATGTGGGTGAGCCATCAAAAGGCGGTAAAACTGCATTTTTTGAAAAATAATTATTTTACCCGAAATATTTATTTTGTTCTTCTACCATGTTCTAGAAAATGTGTAAGATGAATAATAATGTTATAAAATTATAAATTTAGTAAATACTATTCATAACGGCTAGTTCATAACAATATTATAATAATATATTGTTGTTTAGTAAAACCCGGTATTGCGTACAACACACGCTATCTGGGAAGGTCGCGATTGCATGTAATGCAAGCCAAGTCAGGGTTGCGTGTAGTGCAGGACTCCATTGTTGTTGCGTATAACAGAATCCAACCATATTTTACTTATACATTGAATATATATATATATATATATATACACTCAATGTTGCGTAGAATAACTTCTATCAAACGAACTTGAAATTGTGTGTAACGTAGGCCAAGAATAGTGTTGTGTATACTGCAAGCTAATATGGTGTTGCGTATAGTGCAAGATAATCATGGTGTAGCATAAAACACAAGACATGAATGAAATTAAAAAGAATTTATCTTATAAAATCTCAGGTTGTTATTATAGAACTCATTCATATTGTTTTAGTACATTAGGAAAAGGATTCATAAGTAATATTTTATTTGTAGGAATTAGCTAAAACTCAATCTAACACATGAATTCCAAAGTATGACTCAAAGTTTCTATTATCTATTTAAAATTTAAATTTTAATACAAAAAAAGTGTCACTAACATAAAACTAAAAAATGAGCTTGTAATGTCATGATAATTTAGGAACAAGATTCATAATTAATTTAACATGTATATGAATCGACCTCATGTAAAAACCAAACATTATGTTAATTTTATGAATCGAGTGCATATTTTCCGTTAAAATGACATTTTAGTAAAAAATAAATGTGGCATACTCAAAAATGATGAAATGCATTCATGTTGTTTTAAAACATTAGGATGTTGATTGATTAGTTAATTGTAATGTGTGTAAATCATCCACACCTAAATACAACAAATGTTGTTACCGATATGACTCTATGTGTGTCTTTTTATTCAAAATTGTCATTAATTTTAGTGAAAAAAAATCACATACTCCAAAATAATAATTTTTCATTTATTATTTTGGTACACTAGTAAAATTATTCATAAGTAATTTTTGAAATGTAGGAATCAGTTTCACTTCAATCTAATAAACTATGTTCCTAGTATGACTCATAGATTTTGTTATCATTTTAAAATTGAAATTTTATTATAAAGATGTAAGACTCACTAAAAATGGATAAAACGTGATCATATTTTCTTGATAAATTAGGATAATTATTAATAATTCATTTTTTGTGTGTATGAATCAGTATCATGTAAATACATACATGATGAGAGCTGTATGACCCACAGTGTGTCTTTCTAGTTTAAAATTACATGTTAGTAAAAAAAACACAAGTGGCCTACTCAAAAAAAAGGAAATTCATTCAGATTTCATTTATTATTTAGGATAGTGATAAAAAAATACATTTGGGATATGTAGGAATCACCTGAACATCACTCTGATGCTCAGTTTGACTGGAATGACTCCATGTGCATCTTTTTATTAAAAATTGACATTAATTTTAGGGAAAAAATAACTGACATACTCAAAACCAAGAAAATATATTCATATTATTCTGTTACATTTGTAAAATGATCCATAATTCATTTTTTACATTTTTGAATATTCTTCACCCCAATCTAGTAAATTATGTGACCAATATGATTTAAATATTCTGTTGTGAGTATAAAATTAAGATTTTAATAGAAAAATGTGTCACTCACTGAAAACATATAAAACACACTTATAATGCCTTGATAATTTATAAAAAATATTAACAATTATTTTGTGATGTGTATTAAGGAGTCTCACATCATACCCAAACATGATGCGACCTTTAATACTCAAAGTGTTTGTTTCCAATTTAAAATGTCATTTTAGTAAAAAAAAGTTTCATACTCAACACCATTTAAATTCATTCATATTGTTTTTATAATCTAGTAAAATTATCTATAAGTCATTTAGGAATTTTAAGAATCATTCTCACCTCAATATAACGCATGGTTTGACCATTAGGTCTCCAAGTGTGTCTTTTTATTCAAAGTTGACATTAATTTTAGTGAAAAATACTGAAAAACTCAAAATATAGAAACATATTA
This sequence comes from Viscum album, assembly GCA_963277665.1. Classification (NCBI taxonomy): domain Eukaryota; kingdom Viridiplantae; phylum Streptophyta; class Magnoliopsida; order Santalales; family Viscaceae; genus Viscum; species Viscum album. The sequence continues at coordinate 654,472,867 of OY728119.1, forward strand.
AGATTATTTTGTAATGTTAGAAAAATGATTCTTATGTCAATTTTTCCAAGTAAAAATCACCCACACCTCAATCTGACTCACATTTTGATCGATATGACTCAAATTTTCTATTATCAATTTTAAGTTGACATTGGCTATAAAAATATTTCACTCACTAAAAACAATGAAAAATCACTTAGATTTTATTTATAATTTAGGGAAACAATTCGTAATTTATCTTTGATGTGTATGAATCTGAATCATGTCAAACCAACACATGATGCGGCCTCTACGACTCAAAGTACATGTTTAAAGTGACATTTTGGTAAAAAACAAAAGTATCATACACAAAAATGAGGAAACACATTAAATTTTTTATCCTTATGAAAATTATTTATAATTAATTTTTTATTTGTAGGAATCATTCGTATATCAATCAGATGCACAGTGTGATCGATATGACACCAATTGCATCTTTTTATTCAAAATTGATATAAATTATAGTGAAAAAGACAAATGAAATACTAAAAAATAATAAAACACGTTATTATTTTATTTTTACTTTAATGAAATAATCCATAACTATTTTTAATTGTTAAGAATCAATCGCACCTCAATTTGACTCACGGTGTGTCTGATATGACTAAAGTTGTCCATTATCAGTTTAAAATTCATATTTTAATACAAAACACATCACTCATGGAAAACCAATACAACATGCTTAGATTGTATCAATATTTTTGGAAAAATATTTATAATTAATTTTTGTGTTTTATAAACTAGCCTAATCTCAAACAAATATATGATACCACCTGTATGACCCAAAGTTCTTGTTTTTAGTTTAAAATGACATTTTAGTAAAAAAATTAAGTTGCAAATTCAAAACCAAGGAAACAAATTATGATTATTCTAATGCATTATTAAAATGTTTCCTAAGTCAATTTGGATGTGTAGGAATAATTTACCCATCAATATGATGTACAGTGTGACCGATATGACTCACAATGCGTTTTTTATTCAAAATTGACATTAATTTTAATAAAAAGAAACTTGAATACTCAAAACTGAGAAAAAAACCTTCATATTTTTTTGGTACATTATGAAAACGTTCCATATGTAATTTTTGAAATTTAGGAATCATCCTCACCTCAATATGACTCAGGATGTGACAGGTATGACTCCAAGTGTGCCTTTTTATTCAAAATTGACATTAATTTTTTTAAAAAAATTAACTGACATGCACTACAATAGTGTTTTTCCCATATTTGTGTTGGGAATTTTATTTAATTTATATTCAATATTTTTATATGATTTTTATAATTTAGGATTCTATTTATAGTGTTATTTTTGGTTATTCAGTGTATTATTACAGCACACTACATGCCATATTTTTGGTACTGTAGTGCGTTATATCTTCACACAAAGGTATTACCTGTTATCAGCGATACTAAATGAACTAATAAAATATCCCTTTATCATGGATTTTAGAATAATTGAAAAAGGGTATCTTTACAGTTATTTTATAAGTGCTGATAAAGGAATCCTTTATCAATGATGGTAAAGAGGCCCTTTATTAGTACTTAATACATGCATAGATAAATAGGTGATTTACCAGTACTTTTTGTGTTGATAAATCACATGTTTATCAGTTCAATTTTTCTCATTGATAAAAGCCTTGGGCTTTTAACCACACTCCAGTAGTTGGTGCTTTTTTAGAACTGATAAAATCATATTATAGCATTGTAAGGCCTCTTTTGTAGTAGTGTTGATCTCCAACTCAAGTTGTAAGATGGATAAATCTTCTGGAAAGGCATCATCATAATAGTCTAGTACTATTGGAAATGTAACCTTCTAAATTTACAAAGAATACATATTGATGCATTATATCTAATCCATAAAGAAATTCAATCTACACTGAATTGGTAATACATGACAATCTTGAATTTGTGACACTATTCTCCAATCTATGGGTTTCTCAAGGTGATTGAATATCATCTGGATTGACTTAATCCAAAACTCAACCACTTGGGAACCTCTCCCCCTGATAAATATATGAGGATGTTGTAGAAGGAACTCTCTCATAAACATAGATTTCAATGTTTTTGTGTAAACAATCTCCCAATACATAGATCACATGTTCATTAGGATGATATTGTGAATTTTCTCATCCCTTTAATTATCTAGAGATTCCAAAATGTCCCTCATAATATTGTAAGGATTGTAATTATTTCCACTCTCCTGATGCTCGATTGAAATATTATGATGTGGAATTTTCTCTACAAAGATCAATGCACTCCTTGGACACATGATACACAACATGATAACCCTAAACAAGTGATAAAACCAGATTAACATCTTTTCAAAGTTCCTCTTTATTTAGATTAACATGTGAATTGGAATAACATAACTGTTTCCATCATTTCATCTATTAGATATTTAAACGTACATCATCCCATATTTTCTGTGGGAATATATCTCACATTTAATATATATATCGCAATCATGAGAAATGAATATCAACCTATATCCATACATTCCTATCATTATGTATTCATACTCATCTCATGCTATATCGTCCCATGAGCAAAATTTAGATAAAAAACAACATCACTCAGAAATTGAATCATCCTAGTTGAAATAACATAAAGATTGTAATAATAGAACCATATGAATAAGAGTACCCTCCCTAAGAACATAGTTTTTCCCCTACACATGGGTTAGCTACTACCACAAATATGCACATTTCCAAGCATCAACACATTTTATTCTCCTTTAAACCATAACAAAAAATAAAATCAAAAGAAAAGAAACTCCCTCTAATGAAACTTTGTAATATCCCATTTTTGATACCCCTCATCCCATGTGACTAGGTCAGGTGGGTTATGCGACCTCTGAAATGCCTCCCCATACACCAGAGGTTTTCAACTAGAAAAAAGGGTGTAATTAATATAGTTGGGAGACTATAATCTCTATAATAGAGTTTTAATAATAGTGGAAACTGATATCATTTTAAAAGAAACAATATAAATAAAAAATAATGGAACCACATCAGAATAAATTCACAAATAAAACAATCTAAATAATCATTGAATCATGTAATAAAATACTAAATGTATATAAATGAAGTGTTTAGTTCCACATAAATAAAATAAAAAAATGAAACTATAAAGGCCTCAAAATGCTCCGATTTTAAGCCCCATGTCATTCCCTTTCTCCAAACTCTAACCCATTTAGAAATAAGTAATCACAACAAAGTCCCATGAACTTGTTTAAGCTTGTGTCCATGAAATCTATTTGGGTAAAAAATGGAGGCCCATTCATGGTGTGATTATAACTCCATAGGTCAACACTGCCATGTATAAACATATCCAGTGTGAGAATATAGCACATTAAATAAATTGATAAATAGGGATATTAATTAATAATTTAATACAACACATTAAATAATCCTTCCAACCCTCGAGTTTAGGGATAAAACTAAGGGTTAGACAAACCACATTCAACTCTATGTTAGATATCTATGTAAAATTGAAGATCCTTCTGTATCAAGACGAATGGCCCATGTCAGTGGAATATTCTCCTTCTTGGATGAATCACACATTTCTTATCTGAAACAAGTGGTCCCTACAAATCATCCAATAAAGATCTCACCCTAAAAAATGCAGTAAATCTATCACACAATCATCTAGTGACTATGCACATTACTATCAATCCATTTGTATCCCATTCATTTTACAGTCATGCAAGAAAGTAACCATGCACGTTTCTCTTAGGTGCCATGTATGTGCTCTCAAGGACCCATAAAATCATAAGACATATCAAAACATAAATTCAATGGTACAAGTAATATCAAACACTTGAGAATCTATCACAACATAATTATCTAGTAGTATAAAAAATAGGAATAAATAAACATGGCTAGGAACCATGAATAAAAAACATTTAATCAATTTATAATGGTTAATTAACTTAGTAACCATTTATATATCCATTATAATTTCATGGAAGGACTCCCCATTATCATAATAATTAAAAAAATTATTAAATTTATCAATTTATATAAGGATGTTAACAAGAAAATATATATATACTCATATCACATCATGTCCACATTCTAGAATAATTATGTGCCCATTTAACAATTTCAGTGAATGTGACTTTATTTCAAGAAATCACTACAATCAAACACTATTATAATTCATGTTATTAATACATTTATCAAAAATATTCACATAAATATCAAGGATTTAAGTTCAAACTTACCATCTCTCAACAAGGTCAAAGGTGTCTCACATATCAGGTTAACTCTAGTCTCAGTATAACACTAATTTCCTCAATGGGATCTAGGGTGGTATATACATAGATTATCATTAAACAAGGAATTTACTAATAATTTAGCACACATACATGGTGTTGTTTCATGATAAAATATTTAAATATAATAGGATAATTATAAATAAAAATATGTATAAGTTCTAGATTTCCCACCTCCAAAGTAGAGTGGACGCTAATATTCTCCGTGTCTGAGTTAAAGTCAGACTCCTAACTCATTTCCTTTTTTGAAGAATAAGTATGCTTAAACTTCACCATCCATATGAAAGTGACCGAATGACAATGAAACTCTAGATCATAGAGGATTCTTATTCATCACCACTCAATGGATATACAAATGAGTGAGAAGAGTTACGCATCATCAGAATACTTGGAGTTATAAATTTTAAAATGGGGTGTTGCTTATTTATAGAGTAAATAGGTGATTTACACTATAAATACCATGATTTAAATATATGTTAATAAATATCTTTCCTCGTATTAAAAACCACACAAGGCATATATTACATTGTGAAATCCTTTTTTACTGCATGAATCTGAGTTTTATATCCTACCCTGAGAAGTTTATGGAGTAAAAAAGAATTCTTTAGGGGGTTTTTAAATGAGTTTACACCATAAATTTAATATTCACACCCTAAATTTGTTGTTTATCATTAAATTATGATTTCCTCGATATCACATCTTGGAACCAAAATACAATTCAAAATTTCAACCCAATGATAAAAAAATATATCAAAACACCAAAAGGATTAACAAAACATAATGAGATATATACCTAGAAAAGATGGGATCGTACGAAAACAATTTCCCTATAAAAAAGGTTAATTTCACTTGATACCCTCAATGGTTTATGGTATATTAGAAAAATATTAGTGTAAATTGTTACATTAGTCAAAAAATATTTCAAGGATTATATTTAATAGAATAGTTTCCATGAATGATGATGACAATTAACTTAGAAAAGTTACAATTAAAAAATAATTTTTATTAATATCATTACATTAGATAATGTTATGTAAAGTATTTTTAATACTTTATTAAATGAGTTGAACATTAATTATATGACTTGTAAGTCCCCTCATTATTAGGAGTTTCTTACTTAAAAGATGTTACACAAGGATTTTAATGGGAGGATTTTAATAAATGGACACATGGAGATGTGTTAAGAATTGTTTTGATATGTAAACAATTTTAAAAAACTAAAATGCTCCAAAAACATATGACCGATTTAGTGGTTAATACTATGTTATATGATTGGACAGTATCATAGGTATGATTTATTAAATATTATTAAATAAGATTAAGAATATAAAATGTATCATGATATACTAATGGAAATGTCTACTTTCTCAGTCTCTCATATTGGCTTCCTGTACTCATGAAGTAAAATGACAATTATCCTCTCAAAATAAAATGGCCATTAATATTAGTATATTAAGGGTTATGATAAATTCAAATTTCCATAGAAGGAAGGGGTAATGGCCTTTACCAGTAGGATTGTACCTATAGAGCCCATTTTTTAGAGATTAAAAGGAAGATAACATCTTTGGGATTTTCCGTTGACCAATCCCATACTATGATTCAATGACTAAAAAACATGGAACATAGTTCATAAGATAAATCCATGATTATTGAAATTATGTTCCAAACAACGTTCACTGAACCACCCCCTGAAAATATCACCATCGTACATCATACCCTTAGGGCATTTTCTGGTGTAATAATGGTTTGTGTATCTTGACCCTAGTAGTTTGATTTTTTATATTTTTATTTTCAAAAAATTAATTATTATATTTATTCCATATGTTATTAATTTTTAAATTATTAAATACTTAGTTTAAAAAAATTAGATTTTTGTATGATCAAATAGAAATTTTGTTTTTTCAAAATATATTGATTCAATTAAGATGCATTTTGGATGAAATAATTACTTATTTTATCAAATAAAATATTATTATAAATTAATATTTATTAAATATAAATGAGGATATGTTTTGACAAATTAAAATTTTATTTTTTGTTAGGGTTGAAAAATATTTATTGTGAAAAGATAATTATTTTTCAACAAATGCTTATTTTTTATTCAAAATCATAACTTAAAAAATTTAGGGACATACTTTTTTAAAATAATTTTTATTTTTGAAACCATCACATTCAAATTATCCAATGTTGAATTCTTCATAGTTTTTTATATGATCATATTTTTGGGTTAAAATTAAATACGATATAAATATATAGCTGGTATTATGACATCATAAAATCCCCAAAGTGATTCAATAAATTATATAAAGAGTATCCACAATAAAAATTGTGTTTTTAATTTAATATAATGTGATTTTATTCTATTTAATTAATTTCATATACCCTTAATCAATCCTCCAAACCCTATATTTTATTTTAATGTTTTAAAATCAATTATTTATAAAAATGACTTGCTTCCACCTCACCAAGGATATTATTTTAATGAGTTATATTGTTACACTTATATAATACTTAAATAAACCCCTATTTGGTAGATACCATAGAAAACACCATGGAATGGTTTCTGATTTTGATATATTAATTATATAGAGTTTGAAACATATATAAAGAAATTAATGATTGAGATGACGAAACAGCGGTAGGATGAAAACTCCAGCGGAACACCGAAGATCTCGTCGAACCCTAGTTCACTGATTTTCTCTCAAAATTCTGTGTCGCCCCCTTGATTCGTTCTTTTATGGCTAGATTCGATCCTAATTGGGAAATCACGGTGGTTATTCAAGAGCAAAATGAAAATAAAAGTTCGGATATGGAGGTTCCAGTCCCGGGGAACGCGCTTCTGCATTCTGGATCTAACCCTCCAAACAGTGGAGCACCGCGAGGTATATCATTCCTTGAAGCTCTTAAAGGATTTTCTGTTTCCTCTTCTACAGGTGCAAAATCTCGCTTGACCATCAACAGACTGGACAATGGATGTTTTTTCGTTGAAGCAGATCCTGATGCAATTGCACAACGCCAAAATCTCTATAAGTTTTCATTAATGGGTCATGTCTCGTATGCTAAAGGAGACAAACCCTGGTCCTATATTGAACTGAAACAAAGGATATCAATCTACTGGGGTATTACAAACTGGAAAATGATCCCCTTAGGTAAAGGGTTTTTTCATATGCTTCTGTACTCTAAAGGGGATCTTAATTCTATTTGGAAGATAGGTAATTTATTATTGAAGCATTGTTTTATGAGACACTCGGAGTGGGATTTTTCTTTCAATCCGAATACATAGAGAGGCATGTCAGATCAAATTTGGGTTAGGTTCCATAACATAAATTGGTTTTTTTTGGCATCCTAGAATACTGAATGATATAGCATCCTGCATTGGTACCCCTCTTAAAATTGATCAAAGAACCCTTAATACTGGCTTGGGTATGTATGCTAGGGTTTTAGTTGATGTAAATCTTGATCCCAAGCCTCCTAAAACTATCTATTTTCATGCCAAATATTACAAGACGATAATTGACCTTGAATATGAAAATATGCCCTCTTTCTGTGACTTCTGTAAAATTGTTGGTCATTCTGTCCAGAATTGTAGATTGGTTCATAGAGCTCCCAATCATAATAACCCTTATGATTGGTCTGAATTTAGAAAAAATAAGAAGGATAGAGTCCCCCCCCACTGATAAAACTGACCCTTCACAAGACAAACCTGGAAAGTGGATTCCTAAAACCCCAAAAGAACCTGGGGTAAACTTGGCTGACCAGGTAGAACAACATCAGTATGATTTAAAAGATCAATCCATCAAAGAAAATCTAGAAAATGTTGATAATCTGTCTCATCATTCCCCCTTGACTGGGTCTCAAGATGACCTTGATTCCTCCTTAATTTTGGGACTTGTCTCTATTCTTAATGATCTTCCTCTTGTTTCCATTTCACAGACTCATAAGGGTGATTCTTCTTTGAACAACTGTATGGTTGGATCACCTTATGGAACCCAGTGCAAACCCCCTCTTCCTTCTTCTGTGTTAGGCAGTTCACCTGCATGTTTTCAAGACGCAGGCTCTTCTGAAAAGATAGAATGCATCAGGCAGGTCTCTCCATCACCTGGTGATGTTTCCTCTGAGACATTGGCCAAAAACATTCCTTCCTCCTCAGCTGTCCAGTCTACTGTTCCTGGTAACCAAACTGCCTCATCTGCAGATTGTTCCATCACTGTTCTCATGCATAATTCTTCCAATATTGTGGTTGATGTGAATCCATCAACCTCCAAGCCTTCTGAAACAGAACCAGCTCCTGATTCGGTGACCCTTCATTAGGGGATCTCTGTTTTGGATGGTAATCCCCCTACTTTGGTGGCTAATTCAGATTCTGACTTGGGTCCTGTGAATCCAGTTTCAGTTATCAATCCTGTAGGTGTCTTGACTTATTCTGAACTTAAAGAATGATGTAACACTGCCAATCCGGAGGCCATAGAGGATAAAATTTGTCCCCCTAATCAAACCACTTTCCCTAGGAAAACTAGGGGTCAAAGTGCTGGTAATAAAAATAAAGGGGGTTCAATCCCAAAGAGTAAATAATAATGCATATTCTCTACTGGAATTATCAGGGAATTGCAAACCCTGGAACTCTTAATGTTTTGAAGCGTTTTATTTTTACCTGTCGTCCAATGTTGATTTCCATTGCTGTACCTAAAGTTAATTTTGTTCCCAAATTCATGCATCTTTGTAACCTTGGTTTCTCTTTCTTGGGTTCTTGTAATAATGGTTATGTGGATTCTCTTTGGATTTTCTATCACTCCTCTCTGCAAAATGTCAACATTTTTAGTCTCTCTATTCAAGATTTGATGTGCGATTATTTCCTTGATAGCACTCACAACTACAATACCTTTGTTTATGCCAAAACTAATTACCTTGATTGAAGATCTCTTTGGAAGGAGATTTCTAACATCAATGCCAATATTCAAGATCCCTGGGTATTAGTTGGGGACATTAACTCTATTTTTTCACCCTCTGAAAAAATTGGCCACTCCTTATCCTCTATCTCCGCCAGAGAATTTAAAGCTTCCATTGAGGGAAATAATCTCATTGAGATTAACCTTAATGGTTCTCAATTCACTTGGTACAGACACCACTACAATCGTGTGGTGGCGAGTAAACTTGATAGAGATTTCACTAACGAGTCTGCGCTTGATAATTATAACCAGATCTTGTGTGACACCCTTACTAAACTTGCTTCTGATCATCATCTGATCTTATCCAGCTTTCCTCAAAACTCTCGGAAACCTTCCATTCCTTTCAGATTTAATTTGTCCTGGTTTTCAGACCCGGATTGTGTCTCTCTTATCAATTCTTCCTGGACTAATATGGGCAATCACAAGGATGCCTTTGCGTGCACTACTAAGTTGAAAAATCATAAAAGAATTCTCAAAAAATGGTGTTCTGATAAAACTCCTTTAATTGACAAATATATCCAAGATTTAGAAAAGGATTTGTCTCTCATTCAAATTATTAACACTTCTTTCAGTTTCAATTATGGCCCACAGGATGAAATCAACATCTCTTCTAAATTGATCTCTCTTCTAAACTTTAAGGATAACTTAAAGAAGAAAATTTCCAAAACTAAATGGCTCAATGATGGGGATAGAAACACCAAATTTTACAACTCTCTTCAACGGATTAGGAAATCTTGTAATCCTATCTCTCACTTAAGAGTTGAGGTTAATATCATTGATTCTGAGGAACAAATTGCTAATCATGTTTTTTCCTACTTCACTGACATTCTCAATGGTCCTAACATCAACAAAGATATCCTTCCAAACATTATTCCTTCTTTGGTTACTTCTGAGGATAATTGTCTGCTCAACTGCACCCCTCTTGATTCTGAGATTAAGGACACTATCTTTGGTTTAAATCTAGACAGTGCCCCGGGCCCCGATGGCATCAACAATGGCTTCTATCAAAAACATTGGGTTGTCTTTCAAAATGATGTCTGTAATTTAGTTAAATCTTTCTTTGAAAAAGGGGTTCTCCCTCATGCTCTAAACTGTCAATTCCTCACTATAATTCCTAAAGTTGACAATGCTGATGAAATTCATCTCTTCCGACCCATTTCCGTCTTAAATTCTCTCTTTAAAATTATTACTAAGATTCTTGCTAATAGGCTCTCTAATATTAGCAACAAAACTGTCTCCTAGAACCAGTTTGGTTTCATTAAAGGTCGATCTATAAAAGATTGTATTTTCCTCACCTCGGAATCTACCAATTTATTGAACAGAAAAACTAGAGGTGGGAATATTTCTCTTAAGCTGGACATCACTAAGGACTTCGATACGATTGACTGGACTTTTATTTTTAAGGTCCTCTCCAGTTTTGGATTCAATGATTCCTTTATCAATAAAATCAAAATCATTTTCAACTCAGCCAATATCTCTATTCTTATTAACGGCTCACCTAGGGGTTATTTCAAATGCTCCAAAGGCGTTAAGCAAGGAGATCCTCTTTCTGCTATCATTTTTTCTATCGCTGAAGACTATCTTAGTAGACTACTCTCGTTGAACGTTGAGGGAGGCCGAATCAGACCTACCATTGCTTCTAGAAATCTTCATGCTCCCTCTCACCTGCTCTATGCTGATGATATTATTTTCTTCCTTTAGGGAGAAAACAAAATATTAACAACCTTAAATCCATCATTCCTCATTATGAGGAGGTTTCTAGCCAATGCATTAATTGGCAAAAATATTTTATTTACATTGGTAAAAACTTCCCCTCGAATAGGAAAACTCATATCTCCAATGTCTTAGGGGTTAAGGAAGGATACCTCCCTTTTACTTATCTGGGTGTTCCCCTTTTTTAGGGTCGACCCAAGGCTTGTTATTTTATTAGTATTATTGATCAAGGTCAAAATCAATTTTCTTCCTGGAAAGGTAAATCCCTTTCAATGGCAGGATGAATTTTCCATGTTAAATCCACGATTTTTTCTAAGCTCGTCTACTCCATGATGGTCTACAAATGGCCTTTGGGGCTGATAAAAAGGATCAATATAGCTATAAGAAATTTCATCTCGAGTGGAAGTACTCTGGAAAGGAAATTGGTCACGGTTTCTTGGGCCACTTGCTGTAAACCTATTGAAAATGGAGGAATCAATATTAAGAATCTTAAAATTTTTAATGAGGCCCTTCAGGCCAAACTCACATGGTCCATTGTCCATAATAACTCTTTTTCCATGAGATTCCTCAAAAACTGATTCCTTGATAAGCTTAAGTCTGGTTCTTCTAACTACATGACTTCTTCTATCTGGCCTTAGATTAAAGCTTCTTTTCACTCTATCATGGAAAATTCTAGATGGATTGTTAGTAAAAATTCTTCTTTAAATTTCTGGTTTGATAACTGGACTGGCCACCCTCTTATTTCTGATATGCCTAATATATTTTCCCATAATCCCCCAAATTTCTCTATTAGGGAGATTATCATTTCCCCTGATCCTCAACTTTTGAATCATATCAAGGGGATTGTGGATAATTATTATTTCACTTCTAATGAGGATCTCCTTGTTTGGTAACCTGCTCACAATGGCCTTTTAGATTTTAAAAATTTTTATCGCTATCACTTCCCTAATGAGGATGAAAATTTTAATTGGGTGTCCAAATTCAATAAATCCTGGATTAAGCCTTCTCGTCTCACTCTTATGTGGCGTATTTCGCATCAAAAAATTCCAACTGATGTTTGCTTGAAATCTTATGGCTTTAATATTTGCTCTAAATGTAAATTATGAAACTAGCATCGCGAGGACATCAATCATCTTTTTTTATCTTGTGACACTTCTATGGCCCTTTTGAATTACATCTTTGACCTTTTTGGATGCAGCTGGCTCTTAGATTATTTTATTTTCTCTCAACTAAAAAGAGTGTTGGATTTCCCAAGATCTCCCCAAATCAAGAATCTCTTTCTGACGGCTGTTGAGGAGCTTATGCATACTCTATGGTATGGTAGAAATGACTCTATTTTCAACAATAACTCTATTAATATTAATTCAGGAAAATCAAGGATTATAATGGCTATAAAGGAAGCGGCTATGATCCAAAATGACTATTGTGACAATTCTGTCACAGATTTTGAAACCCTTCACCAAATTGGAATCAAAGGTATCTTCTTGAAGCCTCGCTACACTATTGAAGACTTCTGGTAGGTACCTCTTCCTGGATGGATTAAGGTAAATGTGGACGGAGCTTCAAAAGGCAATCCTGGTCTTGCTGGTTGCGAAGGAATTTTCAGAGACCATCAGGACCAAATCCTCGGATATTTCTTTGGAGGCTGCGGAAATGCTTCTGCGCTAAAGGCCGAAATTCTTGCTACCATTCATGCCATCTCCTATGCAAAGATTTTAAACTGGAAGAATATCTGGATCGAGAGTGACTCCACTACTATTGTACAAGCCATCTGGAAGGGTGATGTTCATCTGGCATGGTCTCTCACGCCCAGATGGATGGACTTCCTCGCTGCGCTCCACAACCTCAACTTTATGGCCACTCATACCTATCGGGAGGATAATATGATCGCTGATGGGCTTTCCAACTTGGGAGTCTCTCATGAGATCACTTGGAAGAATGAACTCCTGCCAGAGCTAATTCCTATTTTTGTTAAGGACTCTAGAAAATTGTCATCTTTCCGTTTGATGTAACTTGTTTGTGATTCCATCTTTTTGAATAAAGCTCTATGTTCTGGTCTTTTGACGAGAACCCACTTTAAAAAAAATAAAGAAATTGATAAATAATTCCCCTCTCTTTTGTTATATAGACCCACCCAACTTCCCTTTTATATTATTTTAAAACCCTAGGATCCCAAAATTTATCTACCATTACCACTATCAATGCCTCCCAAATGTGACCCCAATCTCCTAATAATCTCCTCTCAAGCTTTTAGAACCACATTATCATGGTAGGGGATCCTATCCTCATCTTTATTCAAGAACCTTCTTTACATTATGCCTTTTCCTAATTGTTCATATTGGGGAAAAAAATTAAACATAATCATTAATGAACTTATGTTTTATAAGTGATGAGAGATCCCTTTCACTCACATTTAACCATTCCAAAAATCTATATGTACCATCGTTATATATCCCTCCAATTCATTAGGTAATGTTTTTATTTCATGATATTCCATGTATGGTGCATATGAGGATATCCTGTGCCCACTATTTTATGATATATATGTGTTTTCCCTTGACTTATGTTTATAATTCCATTATTTATATTGTTTATACATTCCCATGTTACCTTTATGTTATCAAGTTATATCTTTCCTCATTTTTCACGATTATAATTCTCACCCACTTATGTTACCTTCATATTCCTTTTGGATCACATGTACTTATGTACCTTATACTATTATTTTTTATCCCCTTATCAGGATTTATAGTTCACCCCTTTCTTATGTATGCCCATAGGATATACCATGCAGTATAAGTGGACTAAGGGAATATAATTCCATGTTTTAGAGTTTTTAATAATGTTATTATATATATGCATCTTGTTAATTTAATATGTACCTAATTTCACAAATACTATAGGTCTCAAGATCTTTGGGATTGTATTGAGTGTTATTTAAGTAATTAATCATGAAATTAAGTTTATTAAATATATGGGTTTTCATAGTTGGTATCAAATAGTGAAATTTTTATTTTTTGGGATTAGGATTAGAAAAACCTAGTGAAATTCTTAGTTAAAAGACTAAACATATGAAAACATCACTAAATTTTGTCAAGTTATTGATTATGTAGTTTCCAAATAAATAAATAATTTTTTATATATTAAAATTATCACATGAGCCTCAGCTCAGTTGGTGAGGTATCCTTAAGTTCATCCACAAGACCCTGGTTCAAAACCAGGTAGAGGCATATTTCTGGGGTATTGTAGCAGTACTATAGTAGGTAATGTAGCAGGCACTGTAGTAGTACTGTACACAGTGCGGGTACTGTAACATAACTATACATTGCAAAGGTACTATAGCATAGCTATACAATAAGCGGGTTCTATAGTAGTAACTATAGCAGTTACTGTATCAGGTACTATTTGGTATTGTAGTTGTTGGAAGTATTCACCTCGGGCCATCAGTTTGGTCTTAGAGTCCTTAACGATTTCAGGTCACCTAGGCCTTCGGGCCAGTAGGGATTTCGGGCCACCTTTAAGGCCATCGGGCCACCTCAAGGCCTTCAGGCCCCATGCTGTTTCCCCAGAAACACATAAAAAAGGAGCATCCCCTAAAGAGGATTCAGAGAAGGTGCACTCACCAGAGCAGAGCCAATTGGATTTGTCATAATGAGAGGGTATGACAATGCCATCGGGACCAACCTGTGATTGCATGGGAAGCCTATCTAGACGACCATGTGACGGTGGAGAGCTACTATCATGATGCAGATGTTGGGGAGGGTGTAACACCCCAAGATTTCATAGTGTGCTATTTCTTCAAAATAATTCAATAACTTGTACTACACGCAACACCGAGTTCAAGCGCACCATGACCTACCAAACAAGCCATTCAAAAGAGGTTATGAATAGTATTAAATAAATTTTAAACTTTATATAATCCTTATAATTTTAGAATCCATGTTATGAGTTTCTTAGACATAATGTAAGAACAAATTCATTTTCAGTATTGCACTTTTACCAACTTTTAATAGTGAACCCCTTTTAAATCGAATATTTTAAACTTTTATATATTCAATGTGACTAAATAAATTTACTTTTTAGAATGGGGACATCAAAAATTTAAAATGAAACGTACCAAGATTCCATGGTACGCTTTCCTTTGAATAATACAGTAGCGTGTGTTGTACGCAACTTCGAGTTCTAACACACATCACAACCAATCAAACTAGCCGTTATGAATAGTAATACCTACTTTTTGAAATTTTATAAATTTTATCTCTCAAAATGGGCTTCATTTTTGTATTCGGAGTATCTAATTTATCCTAAGGTGAAATTTTGGAACTTTTCGGATAACATTTATATTTTGATGACTAGTGAAAATTACAAAATTTTAATTAAAAACAACTTTTTTAATCAAAATACTTTATATTTATAAATTATTAATTTCAGTGGTTTTAAAGTATATTTAGAATATATTTTTACCATTTAATACAATTTTTGTCATTTTACATAATTTTACAATTAAACCGGACATAAACAAGTGTCAGTCTTTTGATAGTTATTATCTCTTCAAAACACGCTATTTGATTTTACGACAGGAATTAATTTTTAAATTAATTAATGAAAATGATATTTTTTTAATTTGGTAAAATAGACATCATTTTTGAATTCATAATATCGAATATATCTTAGGCCTAATTTTTAGTATTTTTCCAGAAACTTTCATTTTTTGATGAATAGTGAAACCACTAAGTGGTAGTTAAAAAACTGAATTTTTCATAAAACTAAATTTTACCTCTTATGTGAGTGGAATTTCAAAAATCTGAGAGACATGGTTAATATCAAGGAATAAAATTTGGTTCAATGAGATGAAAATAATTTTTGGTGAATAGTAACTTTTTACTTTTATTTACCACGGTTAAAAGTAACTAGGGTAATTAAGGGTAAAAATGATATTAATATTACCCTAACACATGTCATATTCTATTGGAAAAGTGTATCTCGACCAAAAACAACCTTAGGAATAAAATATTATCATTTAGGTCCACTTGGATTAGATTAGGACATTTATTATTATTTAATTTAAAGAAGAGTTAAAAGATTTAAAATCAAAGATTATTTACTAAAACATGTTTAATATAGGGATAACCATTAGATAAATTCGATTATAAATTTTCATTAGAAAGATAAAAATATTTCCTACATAATGATATTTTATTTATAATTTTTAGATATTATATAATTTAATTTATTTATGACACAATGATGATGCAGTAATTACCATAATAGTGAAAAATTAACAGAATTGATATTATAAATACCCAAATAAATATTATTTGAGACTTTTTATGAATTAAACTAATTTTCTAGTTTAATATGACATGTTAGGAAGGATGTAATTAACTTTTTTTGAATTAATCCTTCTGTTGTAATTTTTACAAAAATCAATTATTGAATAGTGACAAAATTGACATAAAAGAGTTTTTAAAACAAATATTATATTATTAACTGATATTAAATTCCTAAAAATATAAGGTTCAGAAAAGAGACTTATATCATGATAGATGTATCATTAATGGACCACTACTGTGTCTCTTGGAGGTATATTGTATGTTTATTAACTATATAATATAAAAATACAAAGTGACATGGTAAGTGTCAAACTAATTAACTAAGAGTTAAAACTAAACGGTAAGGTAAATATAATTACCCAAACCTATATAAATTCTATTTGTTGAGTGGTTTTCGACACATACTCACCTTAAACTTTAAATAATCCACTTTTCATCCATTAGAAACCAGATATTAATTTATTATAAAATAATATTTCTAGCTTTTCCAAAGGTGCCCCTCACCCCTCTTATAAAAGGGAACTCCCCCTTCACACTAATTCACACATTAAAATCCTTTTGGTTCGGACAACCCATGCCCAAATACTCTCTAAACTTCCCTAGATACAACCTAGAGGATTTAGTTAGATCATAAAGCCAACCTAAGGATCCCTTTTGATCAAATAAAAAGGAAGAACCCAAAGAAGAGGTAATGTTTTCACCACCCTTTTTCAAATTCATTTCTTCTTCAACTTCTTCTTTCTTTATTATTCCAATTACAAAATAATGAATCCATTATCTCCTATATTCTGAAATATTATTATAAATATGGTACAACCATATTCATTATTCTATCCATCCTTTGAATGACATTTCACCATACGTGCGTACGTACGGCTTACCATCTCCACGTCGTGGTGTAATTGTTATTCAATATATTATTATTTGGATGGGTATAATAATGATGTGTAATTAATGTAAATAATAGCAATAACATGATAATTATTCTTTATATAAGATATAAAATCCAATTAAATATTATTTTAATATCAAAAGAATGATATTGTCGCTCGTGCGTACGTACGGACTACCGTCGCCACGAACACGATGAGATTCATTCTCCATCGTATCCATTCAAGTATAATTATCATTTTATGATTTAAAAATAATTTTTAAATACTTGATATCATTCTGGATATGAATAAGATACAACCTATCCATGAAAAACATGGCTTACGTAACAAAACATATAAACAAAAATGAGTAAGTTAACACCCGAAACGACGATAATACTAAGATATTGTTAACAAAGCAATGTTAAAAGATCATATATGATAACATAACAATGTATATGAATATTTTATAATTTAATAACAATTATTTCACCATTATACAGGAGGTTAACCTACCCCCAACCAAGGGAAATTACAAGGTAAGGGTTTTTTCACAATCTCTTCATTATCCGAGGTTGTTTATACGTAATTATATACTGGGACCTCTTTATCATCTACATCCATGTTTTTTGAAAGTGTATTTCAAAACATTCATACTATTTAAAAAAATATGGGATAAAGTCATTTATACCTTTCTTTTAATTTTTATAAGATGTTTATAAATGAATCTTTCCGTCGTTTTCCAAACAAGTTCCTTTTTAACCTTTTCGACAGAATTAAGGTAAGAATGTATTTTTTTAACTTATACGGCGGGTGCGGCTATTTTCCGCCATTATAAAATTTTTGAAGCTTACCTTACAATATTATAAGGATATTTTCAGAGTAAATGTTTTATTTTATAATTATGTTACTTTTAAATGATTTCAAAATTAATATTTTATGATTTTCCGAAAGGTACACTTTATCAAAATCAGAATTTTAAATGTTTTAAAGATTTATCTTTCTAAATATTTTTAATTAATGTCCTTGTTTTCAAATGATCTTAAGGATTTATTTATATGGACATAAATTTTTTTCAATGATATTTCTTTTCAAAAGTTTCGAAGTGGTATGGGACACTTTGATTCAAAAATCCATTTTAAATTACTTCCTTAATAAATGTGTGACTTTTAAATGATTTCAAAAAAAGAGATATTTCTCTCAAATAGTTTTTATTTAATCTATGTCAACATCCTTTTATGGATTTTAAGTTTATTTGAAGTTGATTTATTATGATACAAAACTTCCATATTGTTTTCATGTTTTTGTGATGTGTTTGACTGTGGATGTGTAATGTTTATACCATTCGTGGTTTATGGATGAAGTATTTACATTTTGTATGCTAGTTTTAATACGAATGTTTATGTTATGTTTAAACATTTTCATATGGGAATGAATTGGACTTAATATGTGACGGGTGGAGCATGATATAGCTCCTCGATGCATTGGTAGGTCTCATGAGACAAACTAGTGTCTTGGCACAAGGCCTTGACAAAATCTTATTTGTAGTCTTGGCACAAGGCCTTCGATATGTGGTTATGATTGTCTGGAATTATGCATTCCATCATTATGAAAGTGGTTATTGATATTGCATGTGATTATTCGATTAGTAGAATATCCATGTGAATAAGTAAATGACATTGTTTTATTTTATTTTTTTCATACTATGTTTAAGTTCAAGTTTAAAAGGATTTTGTTTCAGTTATACATTTCCTTAAATGTTTGTTCTTATTTGTAAAAAGTTTCTGCTATATTGTTACCCTTACTCGGCACTTGAGCTCACCCCTTCTTCTATGTTCTATTTTTTCCTGGGATATGAAGAAGTATTTTATGATTGACCTGCAGGGATAGTATGAGGGGATATGAAGACAATAATTTGTTTTAGTTTTTCACTTATTGATGTAATGTAAACATTATGAATTTATCTAGTGTTTCCAAGGATACTAAACTAATCGGTATTTTGAGACTTGAACTTTCTTGTGATCATGCCAATTTTATGTAATAATACACCGACTCTAGGTTTCTAGGGTCGGGGCATTACAGTTGGTATCAGAGGGAGGTTTATTACAAACATTGGAAGCTAGATATAGATAAAATCTGATTAGAGCACATAGATTTAAGATGTAATTTGAGGATTAGTATAGAAGAACTTCCTAGAATTTTGGTATTGTAGAGAATTTTGTGAGTTTTCCGAGCAATACATCCCTGTCTGGATACGAGCAGGTAGAGGCGGCTCTGGCACAGATGTACCTAGGGGTAAAACCTGAAAACACCGCTTTGAGCTAGACTCAAACGGGAACTGGTGCACAACAACGGGCCTCGCTTCACTCTTGGTTACGACACTCCCGGGGTATATGCTTAGGATAACTCTTATTTTCTTTACAAATGATTATGAAGTTTTTATGAGTATATATATCCTCAAAGAAAACATTTTTATGATTATGGATTATATCCATAATAGTTCAATTTATGTTAAGTGTTTTATAAGTATAGAATTATGTATTTTGATTCATAAACTGATCTAGTGTATGCCATTGTTTAGAAATGGCGCCCAGTAGAAGGAATGAGAACTCCAACAATGCAGATGATCCAAAGAGAAAGGAGGATCATATCTTTCATGGTATTGAGCCAGAATTTATAAGAGAAATAGTCTCGCATGTATTATCATCATATAAAGAAATAATATCATGTGTTGATAAGATAAGTAAAGAGTTTACTGAGTCATATGGCTTTGAAGGGAAGCAAGAGAAGAAAAGGATGGAAGACAGAAAGACGGATAAAGGGAAGAGAAAAAATAATAATTTTTCCATATGTGATAACTATGGAAAGAAACAACCTGGAACTTGCCTGAAAGGAATCAGAGTTTGTTATAAGTGTGGAGGAAAAGGGAACAAAGTACGTGACTGCAAGGGTAATAAAATGGTTTCAAATGTACAATTCTTCATTTGCAAGGAGTTTGGACACTACGCGAACCTATGTCCCAGTAATCAGACTATGCCACAAATTATGCTATTGGATAATAATCATGTTATGATTCTACCACAGATGAAGAGGAATGATTAGAGTTCTTTTGTTGATTATGTCATTTGAGTGTTGTATCAACAATGTACTTGTTATAATAGTTATGGAGTATATAAGGATTGTACTGCAGTAATATTTCATTAAGGAGTTGATATTGTGTGGAACAAAGAAAAGTGACTCAATAGCAGGTTAAATTTTTAGAAAATATATGGTTGATAGAAATATAACCCATAATATGGTTCTGATACCGAGGTAGTGATTTTAGAATAATACACGATTGATTTGGATAAATTTTATTGGATATTCTTGACTACCTTGAAACTGATTAATGATTTGTATATTCCGTCATTGTTGGGGTTTACAACATTTTTGGATAGAAGGAGTATGTCTATAATTCTTTAAGGAATAAGGGATCATGAATGTAATCAATAAGGTTTTATGGTAATTCAGGATGTTGCAGTGTTTTAAAAGAATACATGATGAAGGTGATCACATATTATTACGCGTAAAAAAAGGATCTTCATTGTGTTTACCTTCCTTATAAATTTTTGACTGATGTATTTTGGATAGTTCTAGTTTGGATTATTTTGGATAGCCATAAAAGGACAACCCGGAGGTCGGGCGGCAACCCGTCGCATCCGGCAAGGCCACGAGACTTGGACCCACAACCGAAGGGCGACAAGGGTGTATCACCAACCACTGACCCAAGTGATTTCCTGGTTTGAATAATGTCATTTTTTTAATGGTTCTTCTAGATTAATTATAAATTCATTTTTTTAACCCTATATGAATAGGATAAATAGAATATTATTTTTAAGTTCTATTATATTTTAGAGTGAAAGATGAGTATGTGGTAGAACTTAGTTAAAGGTTGGGACTCTACTTGTCAAGTATATATTTTTCTTCTTCTCTTATTCAATTAAGAAACTAATTCTTATACTTTAGTGAAGGGATCTTAAAACAAAAAAATATGTTATCCTAATACCATATGTTTTGCTGAACCGATGGTATTTTAAATCATCATAGATTGATGAATTTAAGGCCCTCAATTTAACACTTTTTGTGATTGATGACCTCAATCACTACCTATAAATATTTTCATTTTCCTCTAATTATATGTCTTTAATTGCAACCAATGTTCTTCGAATAGAGATCATAATTTTGTGGTGACCCTTTCATTTCACTTTTCCTCTTATTAAGACTAAATTTTATCAACCCAATTTCCGATGTGGGTTTTACCACAAAGATATTTTCTATATTCAAACTTTTATTTTCGAAGAACAATTTCAAATTACAAGGATGCAATTTATTGAAGGAGGGGAGAATGTAACACCCCAATATTTCATAGTGTGTTATTTCTACAAAATAATTCAATAACTTGTACTACAGGCAACACCGAGTTCAAGCGCACCATGACTTACCAAACTAGCTTTTAAAAATAGGTTATGAATAGTATTAAGTAAATTTTAAACTTAAATAATCCTTATAATTTTAGAATCCATATTATGAGTTTCTTAGACATAATATAAGAACAATTTCATCTTCAGTATTGCACTTTTACCAACTTTTAATAGTGAATCCTTTTTAAATCCAATATTTTAAACTTTTATATATTCAATTTGACTAAATAAATTTACTTTTTAGAATGGGGACATCAAAAATTTACAATGAATCATCCCAAGATTCCACGGTACGCTTTCCTTTGAATAATACAGTAGCATGTGTTGTACGCAACTTCGAGTTCTAACACACACCACAACCAATCAAACTAGCCGTTATGAATAGTAATACCTACTTTTTGAAATTTTATAAATTTTATCTCTCAAAATGGACTTTATTTTTGTATTCGGAGTATCGAATTTAGCCTAAGGTGAAATTTTTGAACTTTTCGGATAACATTTATATTTTGATGGATAGTGAAAATTACTAAATTTTAATTAGAAAAAACTTTTTTAATCAAAATAATTTATATTGATAAATTATGAATTTTAGTGGTTTTAATGTATATTTAGAATATATTTTTACCATTTAATAAAATTTTGGTCATTGTACATAATTTCACAATTAATCCGGACATAAACAAGTGTCAATCTTTTGATAGTTATTATCTTTTAAAAACACGCTATTTGTTTTGACGACGGGAATTAATATTTAAATTAATTAATGAAAATGATATGTTTTGAATTTGGTAAAATAGACATCATTTTTGAATTCATAATATCAAATATATCTTAGGCCTAATTTTTGGTATTTTTCTGGAAAATTTCATTTTATGGTGAATAGTGAAACCACTAAGTGGTAGTTAAAAAACTGATTTTTTCATAAATCTAAATTTTACCGCTTCTGTGAGTGAAATTTCAAAAATCCGAGAGACATGGTTTATATCAATGAGTAAAATGTGGTTCAATGATATGAAATTTTTTTTGGTGAATAGTAACTTTTTACTTTTATTTACCACGGTTAAAAGTAAATAGGGTAATTAAGGGTAAAAATGATATTAATATTACCATAAAACTTTTCCTAATTCTATTGGACAAGTGTATCTCGACCAAAAAAACCTTAGGAATAAAATATTATCATTTAGGTCCACTTGGATTAGATTAGGACATTTATTATTATTTAATTCAAAGAAGAGTTAAAAGAGTTAAAATCAAAGGTTATTTACTAAAAAATTTTGAATATAGGGTTACACATTAGATAAATTAGATTATAAATATTAATTAGAAAGATAAAACGATTTCCTACATAATGATATTTTATTTATAATTTTTAGATATTATATAATTTAATATATTTATGACACAATGATGATGCAGTAATTACCATAATAGTGAAAAATTAACATAATTGATATTATAAATACCCAAATACATATTACTTGAGACTTGTTATGAATTAAACTAATTTTCTAGGTTAATATGACATGTTACAAAGGATTTAATTAACTTTTTTTGAATTAATACTTCTTTTGTGATTTTTAGAAAAATCAATTATTGAATAGTGACAAAATTGACATAAAAGAGTTTTTAAAACAAATATTATATTATTAATTGATATTAAATTCCTAAAAATCTATGGTTCGGCAAAAAGACTTATACCATGATAGGTGTATCATTAATGGACCACTTGGGGGTCTCTTGGAGGTATATTGTATGTTTGTTAACTATATAATATAAAAATACAAAGTGACATGGTAAGTGTCAAACTAATTAACTAAGAGTTAAAACTAAAACATAAGGTTAATATAACTACCCAAACCTATCTAAATTATATTGGTTGTGTGGTTTTAGACCCATCCCAACCATAACCTCTAAATAATCCACTTTTGATCCATTAGAAACCGAATATTAATTTATTATAAAATAATATTTATCGCTTTTCCAAAGGTGCCCCTCACCCCTCTTATAAAAGGGAACTCCCCATTCACACTAATTCACACATTCAAATCCTTTTGTTTCGGCCAAACCCGGCCCAAATACTCTCTAAACTTCCCTAGATACAACCTAGAGGCATTATTTTGATCATAAATCCAATCTATGGAGCCCTTTTGATCAAATCAAAAGGAAGAACCCGAAGAAGAGGTAATGTTTTCACCACCCTTATTCAAATTCATTTCTTCTTCAACTTCTTCTTTCGATGTTATTCCCATTATAAAATAATGAATCCAGTATCTCTTATATATTTTAATATTATTATAAATATGGTACAACCATATTCAGTATTCTATCCATCCTTTGAATGACATGTCACCATACGTGCGTACGTACAGCTTACCGTCTCCACGTCGTGGTGTAATTGTTATTCAATATATTATTATTTGGATGGGTTTAATAATGATGTGTAATTAATGTAAATAATAAATATAACATGATAATGATTCTGTATATAAGATATACAATCCAATTAAATATTATTTTAATATCAAAAGAATGATATTGTCGCTCATGCGTACGTATGGACTACCGTCTCCACGAACACGATGAGATTCATTCTCCATCATATCCATTCAAGTATAATTATCATTTTATGATTTAAAAATAATGTTTAAAGACTTGATATAATTCTGGATATGAATAGGATAAAACCTACCCATGACAAACATGGCTTACGTAACAAAACATATAAAAAAATGAGTAAGTTAACACCCGAAACGACGATAATACTAAGATATTATTAACAAAGAAATGTTAAAAGATCATATATGATAACATAATAATGTATATGAATCTTTTATAATTTAATAACAATTATTTCACCATTATACAGGAGGTTAACCTACCCCCAACCATGGAAAATTACAAGGTAAGGGTTATTTCACAATCTCTTCATTATCCGAGCTTGTTTATACGTAATTATATACTGGGACCTCTTTATCATCCACATCCATGTTTTTTGAAAGTGTATTTCAAAACATTCTTACAATTTTACAAAATATGGTATAAAGTCATTTATACCTTTCTTTTAATTTTTATAAGATGTTTATAAATGAATCTTTCCGTCGTTTTCCAAACAAGGTCCTTTTTAACTTTTTCGACAGAATTAAGGTAAGAATGTATTTTTTTAACTTATACGGCGGGTGCGGCTATTTTCCGCCGTTATAAAATTTTCGAAGCTTACCTTACAATATTATAATGATATTTTCAGAGTAAATGTTTTATTTTATAATTATGTGACTTTTAAATGATTTCAAAATTAATATTTTATGATTTTCTGAAAGGTACACTTTATCAAAATCAGAATTTTAAATGTTTCAAAGATTTATCTTTCTAAATATTTTTAATTAATGTCTTTGTTTTCAAATGATCTTAAGGATTTATTTATATGGACATAAATTTTTTTAAATGATATTTCTTTTCAAAAGTTTCGAAGTGGTATGGGACACTTTGATTCAAAAATCCATTTTAAATTACTTCTTTAATAAATGTGTGACTTTTAAATGATTTCAAAAAAAGAGATATTTCTCTCAAATAGTTTTGATTTAATCTATGTCAACATCCTTTGATGGTTTTTAAGTTTATTTGAAGTTGATTTATTATGATACAAAACTTCCATATTGTTTTGAACTTTTTGTGATGTGTTTGACTGTGGATGTGTAATTTTTATACCATTCATGGTTTATGGATGAAGTATTTACATTTTGTATTCTAGTTTTAATACGAATGTTTATGTTATGTTTAAAACTTTTTATATGGGAATTAATTGGAATTAATATGTGACGGGTGGATCACACTATAGCTCCTCGGTGCATCGGTAGGTCTCATGAGACAAACTAGTGTCTTGGCACAAGGCCTTGACAAAATCTTATTTGTAGTCTTGGCACGAGGCCTTGGCTATGTGGTTATGATAGTATGGCATTATGCATTCCATCATTATGAAAGTGGTTATTGATATTTCATGTGATTATTCGATTAGTAGAATATCCATGTGAATAAGTAAATGACATTATTTAATTTTATTTTTTCCATACTATGTTTAAGTTCAAGTTTAAAAGGCTTTTGTTTCAGTTATACATTGCCTTAAATGTTTGTTCTTATTTTTGAAAGTTTCCTCTATATTGTTACCCTTACACGGCACTTGAGCTCACCCCTTCTTCTATGTTATATTTTTCCTAGGATGTGAAGAAGTATTTTATGAATGACCTGAAGGGATAGTATGAGGGGATATGAAGACAATATGTTGTTGTAGTTTTTTACTTATTGATGTAATGTAAACTCTATCAATATATGTAGTGTTTCCAAGGCTACTAAACTAATTGGTATTTTGAGACTTGAACTTTCTTGTGATCATGCCAATGTTATGTAATAATGCACCAACTCTGGGTTTCTAGGGTCAGGGCGTTACAGTTGGTATCAGAGGAAGGTTTAGTACAAACATTGGAAGCTAGACTTAGATAAACTCTGATTAGAGCACATAGATTTAAGATGGACTTTGAGGATTAGTATAGAACAACTTCCTAGAATTTTGGTGTTGTAAAGATTTTTGTGAGTTTTCCGAGCAATACATCCCTGTCTGGAAATGAGCAGGTAGAGGCAGCTCTGGAACAGATGTAACTAGGGGTAAAACCCGAAAGCACCGCTTTGAGCTAGACTCGAACGAGAACTGGTGCACAACAACAGGCCTTGTTGCACTCTTGGTTACGACATTCCTGGGGTATATGCTTAGGATAACTCTTATTTTCTTTACAAATGATTATGAAGGGTTTATGAGTATATAATTTCTCAAAGAAAACATTTTTATGATTATGGATTATATCCATAATAGTTCAATTTATGTTAAGTGTTTTATAAGTATAGAATTATGTATTTTGATTCTTAAACTGATCTAGTGTATGCCATTGTTTAGAAATGGCACCCAGTAGAAGTAATGAGAACTCCAGCAACGCACATGATCCAAAGAGAAAGAAGGATCGTATCTTTCATGGTCTTAAGCCAGAATTTATAAGAGAAATAGTCTCGCGTGTATTATCATCATATGAAGAAATAATATCATGTGTTGATAAGATAAGTAAAGAGTTTATTGAGTCCTATGGCTTTGAAGGTAATCAAGAGAAGAAAAGGATGGAAGATAGGAAGATGGATTAATGGAAGAAGAAAAAGAATAATTTTTCCATATGTGATAACTGTGGAAAGAAACACCCTGGAACTTTCCTGAAAGGAATGGGAGTTTGTTATAAGTGTGGAGAAAAAGGGCACAAAGTACGTGACTGCAAGGGTAAGAAAATGGTTTCAAATGTACAATGCTTCATTTGCAAGGAGTTTGGACACTACGCAAACCTATGTCCCAGTCATCAGACTATGTCACAAATGATTCTATTGGATAATAATAAAGTTATGATACTACCACAGATGAAGAGGAATAATTAGAGTTCTTATGTTGATTATGTCATTTGAGTGTTGTATCAACAATGTACTTGTTATAATAGTTATGGATTATATAAGGATTGTAATGCAGTACTATTTCATTAAGGAGTTCAGATTGTGTGGAACAAAGAAAAGTGACTCAATAACAGGTTAAATTTTTGGAAAATATATTGTTGAGAGAAAGATAAACCATAATATGGTTCTGATACCGAGGTAGTGATTTTAGAATAATACACGATTGATTTGGATAAATTATATTGGATATTCTTGACTACCTTGAAACCGATTAATGATTTGTATATTCCATCATTGTTGGGGTTTACAACATTTTTGGATTGAAGGAGTATATCTATAATTCTTTAAGGAATAAAGGATCATGAATGTAATCAATAAGGATTTATGGTAATTCAGGATATTGCAGTGTTTTAAAAGAAAACATGATGAAGGAGATCACATATTATTATGCGAAAAAAAAGGATCTTCATTGTGTTTACCTTCCTTATAAATTTTGGACTGAAGTATTTTGGATAGTTCTAGTTTGGATTATTTTGGATAGCCATAAAAGGACAACCCGGAGGTCGGGCGGCAACCCGTCGCGTCCGGCAAGGCCGCGAGACTTGAACCAACAACCGAGGGGCGAAAAGGGTGTATCACCTACCACTGACCCACGTGATTTCCTGGTTTGAATAATGTCGTTTTTTTAATGGTTCTTCTAGATGAATTATAAATTCATTTTTTAACCCTATATGAATAGGATAAATAGAATATTATTTTTATGTTTTATTATCTTTTAGAGTGAAAGATGAGTTTGTGGTAGAACTTAGTTAAAGGTTGAGACTCTACTTTTCAAGTATATATTTTTCTTCTTCTCTTATTCAATGATGAAATTAATTCTTATACTTTAGTGAAGGGATCTTCAAAAAAAAGGTGTTATCCTAATACCATATGTTTGCTGAACCGATGGTATATTAAATCATCATAGATTGATGAATTTAAGGCCCCCAATTTTACACTTGTTTGTGATTGATGACCTCAATCACTACCTTTAAATATTTACATTTTTTGTCCAATTATATGTCTTTAATTGCTACCAATGTTCTCTGAATAGAGATCATAATTTGGTGGTGACCCTTTGGTTTCTCTTTTCCTCTTATTAAGACTAAATTTTATCAACCCAATTTCCGATGTGGGTTTTACCACAAAGATATCTTCTATATTCAAACTTTTATTTTTGAAGAACAATTTAAAATTGCGAGGATGCAATTTATTGAAGTAGGGGAGAATGTAACACCTCAAGATTTCATAGCGTGTTATTTCTACAAAATAATACAATAACTTGTTCTACACGCAACACCGAGTTCAAACGCACCATGACTTACCAAACAAGCCGTTAAAAAGAGGTTATGAATAGTATTAAATAAATTTTAAACTTTATATAATCCTTATAATTTTAGAATCCATATTATGAGTTTCTTAGACATAATGTAAGAACAAATTCATCTTCAGTATTGCACTTTTACCAACTTTTAATAGTGAACCCTTTTTAAATCCAATATTTTAAACTTATATATATTCAATTTGACTAAATAAATTTACTTTTTAGAATGGGGACATCAAAAATTTACAATGAAGCATCCCAATATTCCACGGTACACTTTCCATTGAATAATATAGTAGCGTGTGTTGTACGCAACTTCGAGTTCTAACACACACCACAACCAATCAAACTAGCTGTTATAAATAGTAATACCTACTTTTTGAAATTTTATAAATTTTATCTCTCAAAATGGACATTATTTTTGTATTATGAGTATCGAATTTAGCCTAAGGTAAAATTTTGGAACTTTTCGGATAATATTTATATTTTGATGAATAGTGAAAATTACTAAATTTTAATTAAAAAAACTTTTTTAATCAAAATAATATATATTGATAAATTATGAATTTTAGTGGTTTTAATGTATATTTAGAATATATTTTTACCATTTAATAAAATCTTGGTCATTGTACATAATTTCACAATTAAACCGGACATAAACAAGTGTCAATCTTTTGATAGTTATTATCTCTTAAAAACACGCTATTTGTTTTGACGACAGGAATTAATTTTTAAATTAATTAATGCAACTAATATGTTTTTAATTTGGTAAAATAGACATCATTTTTGAATTCATAATATCAAATATAGATTTGGCCTAATTTTTGGTATTTTCTGGAAACTTTCATTTTTTTGATTAATAGTGAAACCACTAAGTGGTAGTTAAAAAACTGAATTTATCATAAAACTAAATATTACCGCTTCTGTGAGTGGAATTTCAAAAATCCGAGAGACACGGTTAATATCAATGAGTAAAATGTGGTTCAATGAGATGATAATAATTTTTGGTGAATAGTAACTTTTTACTTTTATTTACCGCGGTTAAAAGTAAATAGGGTAATTAAGGGTAAAAATGATATTAATATTACCCTAAAGCATGTACTAATTCTATTGGACAAGTGTATATCCACCAAAAACAACCTTAGGAATAAAATATTATCATTTAGGTCCACTTGGATTAGATTAGGACATTTATTATTATTTAATTCAAAGAAGAGTTAACGAGTTAAAATCAAAGTTTATTTACTAAAACATTTTTAATATGGGGTTTCATGTAAGATAAATTCAATTATAAATATTCATTAGAAATAGAAAAAGAATTCCTACATAATTATATTTTATTTATAATTTTTATACATTAAATAATTTAATTTATTTATCACACAATGATGATGTAGTAATTACTATAATAGTGAAAAATTAAAATAATTGATATTATAAATACCCAAATAAATATTATTTGAGCCTTTATATGAATTACACTAATTTTATAGGTTAATATGACATGTTAGGAATGCTTTAATTAACTTTCTTCGAATTAATCCTTCTGTTGTGATTTTTACAAAAATAAATTATTGAATAGTCTCTAAATTTACATAAAAGAGTTTTTAAAACCAATATTATATTATTAATTAATATTAAATTCTTAAAAAGCTAAGGTTCGGCCAAATGTCTTATATCATGATAGGTGTATCATTAATGGACCACTTGGGGGTCTCTGGGAGTTATATAGAATTTTTATTAACTATATAATATAAAAATAAAAAGTGACATGGTAAGTGTCAAACTAATTAACTAAGAGTTAAAACTAAAAGGTAAGGTTAATATAATTACCCAAACCTGTCTAAATTCTATTGGTTGAGTGGTTTTCGACCCATCCCCACCATAACCTTTAAATAATCCACTTTGGATCCATTAGAAACCGAATATGAATTTATTATAAAATAATATTTCTAGCTTTTCCAAAGGTGCCCCTCACCCCTCTTATAAAAGGGAACTCCCCCTTCACACTAATTCACACATTCAAAGCCTTTTGGTTCGGCCAACCCCTGCCCAAATACTCGCTCAACTTCCCTCACTACAACCTAGATGCCATAGTTTTATCATTAATCCAACCTAAGGATCCCTTTTGATCAAATCCAAAGGATGAACCCGAAGAAGAGGAAATGTTTTCACTACCCGTTTTCAAATTCATTTCTTCTTCAACTTCTTCTTTATTTGTTATTTACATTATAAAATAATTAATCCAGTATCTCCTATATACTGTAATACTATTATGAATATGGTAAAACCATATTCATTATTCTATCTATTTGTAGAATGACATGTCACCATACATGCGTACGTACGACTTACAGTCTCCACGTCATGTTGTAATTGTGATTCAATATATTATTATTTGGATGGGTATAATAATGATGTGTAATTAATGTAAATAATAAATATAAAATTATAATAATTATGTATATAAGATATAAAATCCAATTAAATATTATTTTAATATCAAAAGAATGATATTGTCGCTCGTGCGTATGTACGGACTACCGTCTCCACGAACGCGATGAGATTCATTCTCCATCGTATCCATTCAAGTATAATTATCATTTTATGATTTAAAAATAATTTTTAAGGAATTGATATCATTCTGGATATGAATAAGATACAACCTATCCATGACAAACATGGCTTACGTAACAAAACATATAAAAGAAAACGAGTAAGTTAACACCCAAAATGACGATGATACTAATATATTATTAACAAAGCAATGTTAAAAGATCATATATGATAACATAATAATGTATATGATTCTTGTATAATTTAATAACAATTATTTCACCATTATACAGGAGGTTAAACTATCCCCAACCAAAGAAAATTACAAGTTAAGGGTTATTTCACAATCTCTTCATTATCCGAGGTTGTTTATACGTAATTATCTACTGGGGCCTCTTTATCATCCACATCCATGTTTCTTAAAAGTGTTTTTCAAAACATTCTTACTATTTTACAGAATATAGGATAAATTCATTTATACCATTGTTTGAATTTTTATAATATGTTTATAAAGGAATCTTTCCATCGTTTTCCAAACAAGGTCCTTTTTAACCTTTTCGACAGAATTAAGGTAAGAATGTCTTTTTTTAACTTATACGAATGGTGGGGCTATTTTCTGCCGTTATAAAATTTTCGAAGCTTCCCTTACAATATTATAAGGATATTTTCAGAGTAAATGTTTTATTTTATAATTATGTGACTTTTAAATGATTTAAAAAATGAATATTCTAAGATTTTATAAAAGGTACTCTTTATCAAAATCAGAATTTTAAATGTTTTAAAGATTTATCTTTCTAAATATTTTTAATTAAAGTCCATGTTTTCAAATGATTTTAAGGATTTATTTATATAGACATGAATGTTTTTAAATGATATTTATTTTCAAAAGATTCTAAGTGGTATGGGACACTTTGATTCAAAAATCTATTTTAAATTACTTCCTTAATAAATGTGGGAATTTTAAATGATTTCAAAAAAAGAGATATTTCTCACAAATAGTTTTTATTTCATCTATGTCAACATCCTTTGATGGATTTTAAGTTTATTTGATGTTTATTTATTATGATACAAAACTTCCATATTGTTTTGATGTTTTTGTGATTTGTTTGACTATGGATGTGTTATTTTTATACCATTCTTGGTTTATGGATGAAGTATTTACATTTCATATGCTAGTTTTAGTACGAATGTTTATGTTATGTTTAAACCTTTTCATATCGGAATGCATTGGACTTAGTATGTAACGGGTGGATCCTGCTAGAGCTCCATGATGCATCGTTAGGTCTCATGAGACAAACTACTGTCTTGGCACAAGGACTTGACAAAATCTTATTTGTAGTCTTGGCATGAGGCCTTGGCTACGTGGTTATGATAGTTTGGCATTATTCATTCCATCATTATGAATGTGGTTATTGATATTTCATGTGACTATTCAATTAGTATAATATCCATGTGAATATGTAAATGGCATTATTTCATCTTATTTTTTCCATACTATGTTGAATTTCAAGTTTAAAAAGCTTTTGTTTCAGTTATACATTGCCTTAAATGTTTGTTCTTTATTTTGAAAGTTTCCGCAATATTGTTACCCTTACTGGGCATTTAAGCTCACCCCTTCTTCTATGCTCTATTTTTTCCAGGATGTGAAGAAGTATTTTATGAATGAATTGCAGGGATAGTATGAGGTTATATGAAGACAATATGTTGTTGTAGTTTTTCACTTATTGATGGAATGTAAACTTAATGAATATATCTAGTGTTTCTAAGGCTACTAAACTAATCGGTCTTTCGAGACTTGATCTTTCTTTTTATCATGAAAATGTTATGTAATAATGCACCGACTCTGGGTATCTAGGGTCGGGGCGTTACAGAGGGGCAGTTCCTTGTAGATAGTCTGTTTGAATTCCCTAACACCTTCGGGTCATGTAATCTCCTAAGCCTATGGGCCATGTAATCTCTCAGCCTATGGGCCTTGTAAGGGTTCCCCACCATCCCTTGAAACAGGGTTTATCACAGTCCATAAAAAATGAAGTCTTTCAGGCCATTCGGGCTATATATTAAAATTATATGTCACTCAGGCATAGTCATACATATTAGTAATAACCCCAAAATGGAATGTTTATATAGAATCTATCATCTCATAGTGCATGAAAATGTACATTTATGCACACCTATTTTAACAATCTTATGGTATATTCTTTGTAAAATTCACAAGATAATTATGAAAATTTATTAAGGGAAAAATAATTCCCATAAAATTTTATGTCAAGAAATAGATCATCGATAACATTTATTTAAACGTATAAATTCATAGGTTAAGGAATATATGAATATTATGAGTTATCCCTTAAATTTTCATAGTTTCCCAAATATATGTTTATAATTTATCCTCCCTATGTCTATCATGGATGATGTAAATTCCATGAAGAAGAATCAAATAGTCAAAGGTGGTCTTATCATCCAGGGTTCTATGCATGCTTTCATGTCACATAAGTTTACTATAACTATTCAAATACCACCTAAAAATATGGAATTTCATGATCGATGAAGACAAAAAATGGTTCAATTATTGCATCATAATCATATAACTCATCCCATATAAAACAATTTTGGCTAAACATCCTAGAAAACCTTTTGATACTCTCTTTTTTCAAATTTTATACAATTATAGGTATGGGTTTTATTTCTTTATATAAAGCCAATATAAATTTATAAGAGAAGGAAATCACCATCCATATCACAGATCTTCCTCCAATTATATACAAATTAATATCAGATCATGAATATACTTTAGTTTCATCATCTCAATAATAGATTTCATTTCTTAATGAATATTTTTATCTATCTATAATGATCGATACTAGGGAAAATATCATCCTCGATGACATTCCACTTTTGAGAGAATATGTTCTCAAGGAATGGCCTAGACTTCATCCAAAACTAGTTCTCGAGTTCACAAACAATCATTTTCTAGGATTAAGTAACATTAATATGTAATGTAATCACCATAAAAAGTATATCTTTGGATTCTTTAAAAATAGAGGAAATTGAATGATGGCCAATATTATCATCTAGGACAAAATTATGTAGTTTCCCAAAATTATCTAGTCACTATCGTCAGTTTTATAAAAAATTATCATGATTTTCAATCCCAAAAAATATGATAATTTGGAAAAGAATTCATGTTTTCTGGATTGATGAATATATAAAGTGCTTTAAAGAGTTAAAAAATATAATAAATGCACATGTTCTCACATTAACTTCTAATAGGGAGGGATTTGTGATCAACTGTGATGCATCTAAAAATTTATTTGGTTGTGTACTCAGGATATAAGAAAAATTGATTGCCTATTCCAACAACCAATTATGGATCCATTATCTAAACTACCCAAATCATGATCTAGAATTAGATACAGTGATATTCTCTTTAATGGTTTTGTCACATTATCTCTAGAAAGAAAAGTGGACATATATACACATCATAAAATCCTTAAATATATATATTTTCACAAAATGAGCTTAATATCTCCCAAGGAATGTGGTTACATCTGATCAATGATTTCTATTGTTCAAAAAATTAATATCATGGGGAGGTGAAACAAGTGGTATATTCCTTGAGTAGAAATCTTCCTACAACCCTATCCATTATGAATATTAAAAGATATCCAATATTCTTAGAAATGAAAATCATGGATATTGTAATAATAAATGGATCTTCATACAACCTTTCTCAAATAACTAATAAACTATAAATTCATTAAAGGACCAAGGATTCCCAAAAGTATGATGATGTTCTTCAGAAAAAGGTAGTGAATATTCCAGAGTTCAACTTTAATAAATATAGAGTTATAAAGTTTGGAACTGGGATACGAGTCCTATAAAAACCATAACTGAAGAGGGAAATTTTAGATGATGGTCATCACCTGACCTTCTCTATTCATCCCATATTCACTATGATTTATATAAATTTGAAGAAAAATTTATGGTGGGATAACATGGAGAGGTAGATTGTAGAGTTTGTATCTAGATTATTGGTTTTCTGACTATTAATGTCAGAAAACAAATAAGCCTAATTGTATGATCAAACCATTTCTCATACTAGTATGAAAACTAGAAAACAAAACCATGGATTTCCTCATATGACCCCACCCGAGACATAAAGGCCATAATGTATTATGGGTGCTAATAGACCAACTTACAATGTAAAAAATTTCATTTTTATCAACAAATATTTCTCTCTTTACCAACATTCTAATATATACATAGGACAAGGTATTAAGCCTGTATAGAGTTCCACTCTACATTATATTTGATGAAGATTTGATTTTTACCTCTAGATTTAGGATAAGGCTCTAGAAATTATTGTATATGAATATTATTTTAAATTCCTCTTATCACCCTCAGATGGAGTTCAGTCTAATAGAACTATTAAAATGATAGAGTATATATTGAGATCATGTTAAATTGATTTCCAATGATTTTGGTATCAAGACCTTCACATAATGGATTTCTAAAATAATAATTTTTTTCATTCAATCATTAAAATAGAACCTTATTAAGATTAGCACTGAAATAGATAATGGATTATAACAAGATATGATGATGTTGGATAGTGGAAGCTAGTGGGATATGATCATATTTAAGAGATGATAGATAATGTTCAAATCATCAAACAAATTATTTAATCCATAAAATGATGAAAAACATAATCTATGTAGATAATCATTCATGAGACCTGAAGATTGAGTTTAGGGATAATTTGTTCCTTTGTATTTCACCAAGGAAGAAATTCACAAAGTTTGGGAATAAGGGAAATAATAGTTCTAGATACATCGGTCTCTTTGAGATCATTCATTACATCATAACAATGTAATATCTACTACAACTCCATCCAAACCTATCTCAATTATAGGACATGTTCCCTATATCCCTTTTGATTAAGTACATACTGGACCCCTCACATGAATTTAATTGAGAGGTGGTTTCATTTGAGACTGATAATTAATGTGTGGAGCATTAGGTTAAGATCTTATATCATAGAGACTAAAAATTTTGAAAGAAGAAAACTCACCTGATCAAAGTGTTATGGTAGAACCACAAGACTGAGGAAGAAACATGGGAACTAGATGATGTACTGAAACATAAGTAATATCATCTATTTTAGTGTTTGAAATGAAAATTTCAAGGGCGAAATTTCTCTAGGGTGAAGAATATAACTACCTGAAAATTTATAATAGAAACTTCCTTTTTTAATGAATAATTGACTTATCAAATAATTAATTATAGAAAACACATGCACTAATTTAGTTATTCTAGGAATATTATAAAATCTATCAGATTTAAAATACTATTATGCATCATAGATATTGATATTTTTTTCATTGAATGATGATAATTAAGATTACTATATTACGGTTTATGATGAAATCCAATTGACATGGTTGAAAGGAGTGATTGCCTTAACCAGAATGATTATACTCAATGAAGCCCATTTTTCATAACTTCTATGGTAGATAGCACCACTTGAATTTTCCCTAGACCAATACACTTCCAAAATTCAACCACTAAATAACGAGTGAAATCATTTATAGATGAATCTCAAGATTATCAAAATCATGGTCCAAACCATGTTCACAACACCACCCCATGTTAACATTACCAACAAACAACTTACCCTTAGTGAATTTGATGGTGTAATAAAGGGATATGTATATAGACCATAACAACATAAATTTTTACATTTTATTTTCAAAAAACTAATTATTATATCTATTCTGTTGTTATTACTTTTAAATTATTATATAATGAGTTTGATATAAAATAGATTTAAATACAATAAAAAATTATTTTTGGAAAATATATAGTTCAAATAAAGACTATATTTTGATTAATTAATGACTTATTTAAATACAATATATTTTAAAAAAATATTAAATAATATTTATTAAATTTGAATGATAATAGATTTTTAATAATTAAAATTTAATTTTTATACGGGTCATAAAATATTTATTTTAAAAGAACCATGTGCATTTTTTTAAGTGAAAAATTGAAAACATTGATAATTATTTTGACAAAATAAATACAATTTTTGAAATAATCATGTAAATATAATTAAATGATTAATTTTTCATAATTTTTTGTGAGAGTCAAATATTTGGGTAAAAATTAAATTTGTTATTAATATATGGTATGTATTATGCCATCATAAAACCCCAAATTTGAGGCAATAAATACTATAAAACCAATATTGTATTTTATGGTTTTAAAATCCATTATTTATAAATATGGCTCACTTGCATATCAGAAAGGGTAATATTTTAATGATTTATCTTTTTCGTTATAAAATAATCAAATCAACCACTCTATGGGAAAAACCATGATAAAAAACCAAGGTATGGTTTGTAGTTTCTATTGATATATTATATAGAGTTCAAAACCTGTGTTTATAAATTACTAAATAATTTCCATTTATTTTTCTATATAAAACCAACCAATCTCCCTTTCCACTTCACTAGAACCCATTAGAGAATAAATTTACTTAGACCTTCCTTTACGATATCTCTCCGAATTTTCCTTAATTTCTTAATAAGTACAAATCGAGCTTTTAAAATCATGCTCTCAGGGTAATGCATCATTTCCTTATTCTTTTTATTCAACCACCTTCTTTATATTATGCCTTTTTGTTTCCAATTATTCAAGTTGGGAAATTCTTTTAAACATCCCTCTTACTATACTTATGATTTAATAGTTTTGAGATGCTCCTTCTAATATCTTTTTACCCTTCCATGAATCTTTATATACCCACGTTATACTGTCAAAAATAACCTATGATTTTTCAAGACAAGCATTTTTTTAGTGAATACCCATCCTCATTTCCACTTAAGGGTATTAACCTATTTGTTTCTATATTTCATTATTTTGGTAATTACATTTATGTAACCCACAATCCTTGATTATGGTATTGAAATTAATGAACTACATCATTATTATTTATGATCTTTGTGGAAAACTTATGTGTGTACATGATATAAAATTGATGGTTGGGCCCAAAATTTTATAGCCTTCCAATGCATTGGGTAATGTTTTTCTGTCATGAGATGCCACATAAGGTGCTTGGGGTTAATACAAAGAAAACTATGTCATTTTCACATGGTAGTTGTCCTGGAATTATGCTTATGATGGAAACATGTGAAGGTATAAACCATATAAATGATGATATCATAAGTATAATTCAAGGCTAACTACCAAAGACATTGTGTATGATAATACATTTGGTATATTTAGTTGGTAATTCAGTGGAAAAAACTCATTTTTTACCTATTTATTGTATTATATATCTCTATTATCATACACTATGTCTTTGGAATACTAGGAGTTGAGGTTTCATATTTGGATTTCCCCAATGCTCGAGGTTAGAATGACACAAATATTTAGATTCCTTATACATTAATACATTAATAATACACACCTTGAGGATTTTATATTCATGGTTTGTTATGTATATTATCAGATCATCCATTTTATCTTAACCAATATTTCCTTCTATAAATCATGGTTCTACAGAAGACAGTTAAGGTTTGGGATACTTCTATGCATAGACTTTAGAAAACGGTTCATTTTTAAAATTGAGAATCGGAATATATTTTCAATAGTTAGAATATCTTGTAGTGATTTTTATTTATTATAAGGCCCGAGTGGTTCCTTGGATACTTGGTTAAGTCTTGGGAGTTTTTTGGTTTACAAAATTAGTTTTGGAGAATATATCCCATGCTGCGCAGTTAGCACAATGTTAGTTCTAACCATACACCCAAATGATGTAGTATATTTTTTTTAAAGAAAATAGTTTGTTTAAATAATTTGAGGGGCACAAAAATATCATGAAACATGTAAAATAAATTATATAGGCCTCTCACATAGTCTTCCAAATCATACGAAGTGGTCTTCCTTAGTGAGTGAGGTCTGCATGGTTGGAGAATAGTTTTCACGTATGTGTGACCAAACCATGTGCCTCTTTAAAAGTGTCAAAATTATAATCCCCCAGCATTTTTTGTTTTAACATTATTTTTCACATACCCATTATCCACAACCTCTCTTATGTGTTCTCTATTATTTATCTTCTCTTACTTGGTGAATCTCCTTTATTTCATGGCCGAATGAAGTGACATCCCATGTGTTCGAGATATTAGGGTAATTATCTCTCTCATAAAACTACCATTTTGGATTTCTCTCATTATCAAGTCTAGTTCTGTTTTTTTATCTAATATTCCCACCTTTTAAGGAATTTTATTAGTTTCTTGATATCTTCCAACTATGGATGAAATGGCAGATGATACTTTATGGGTACACTACTATAAGATAAAGTATGGGGTTCCCATAAATTAACCCATTATCTCGCCATGTTTTATATTAGTGATGTTCTATGTTTCGTGTCATCTTTTCCATTAATTGACCAAAATTAAGTTGAATAATTTAATTTATAATTTTCTTATTTGAATTTCCTAGTCTAAATCTCATAATCCCAAAATAATGATTATTACAAGAATAACTCCTTTTATAAAAATATTCTTTTATCATTGATTAATTAATTTTTTGTATTAATATAATTAAATGTTTAAATATTTTGAATGGTTAACATGGGTGTCATGATTTAAATAAATTGTATTGAAATGGAATTTCAATGCCATTATTATTATAAATCAAAAGTATTATTTATAATAGTATAACAATTCATTAGATATGTAACTAATTATTTTGAAATGGAAGCTGATTTTGATTAACAGATTGAACTATGTGAACTAGTAAATTATTTTTCCAATTATGAAATGGAATGTGGGTATTATAATGACCTTCAGATAATGAGATGATAATATATATTAATGTCATGGGTAATGGATTTTTTAGTCTTATAGTAAATGATAAATGTGGAATGGAAAACTCCCCAAAGTGTGATATTATATTCAATATAATGAAAATTCCTTTGGGTGGTCATGTTTTAAAAATATTGGAAACATCCTTATAGGTAGGTTGTAATATTTTATGGCATATTTCCTTGATGAGAGAACCCCCATGTTCTAGTGGTTCATGATTATTGTGAAAAACCCATTGGAGGGAGGTCAAAGATAATTATTAATACCCCTTGGATGAAAATATTTGATTGCTATTTAATACTCTTTTGAAGGGGTCTGTTAAAAATTATTGGACTATATACTTGATGAGAAAACACCATTGTTATGGTGGTTCATGATAACTAATGAATACTTCCATAGAGGGATGTCTGTGATAACTTATTGTATTATTCCTTGTATTCGAAAACAATTATACGAGGTGTTCCTTGATTACTAAATAATACTCCATGTTTTAAGGATTGTGATATAGTATGGAATAACACATGTGATGGGTGGTCTGAGGTGTGATGGTTGGTATGGAATAAGTGATATTTTTAGAGACACCCTAGAACTACCCTATGAATGTATATTCAATCACGGTCATGCACCTAGATATTGAAAATTATATACTTGACCTTGGGTGTCATCATGATCCCACGGTCCTATTAGTTTACATTCTATTTTCTTTAAATTTTCTTCTAACTGTTATATTTTATACTTTGTGGACTTACGCATGCACTTTTACATCAGAATAGTCATGTTCTGGACGTGATCCATAGTCTCCTATAGAGTTATACTCACACCCTACTCGATCTTCCATGGTACCTAGATACCCAAGCAAATATCACTTCTTGGTTGTAGGTTATAGGTTTACGGTAGTACCCAACATTGATGATAGTTTGATTTTCTTACTACTATGTATATAGATTATTGGATAGAATAGGACTCAATATCCTTTTGGGAGGAGATTTTATTTTCTTTTTATTTTTTATTGTTATTTTCCTATGGATTATCCACCCTTGATATATCCTATACATGTATATAATAACCACTATTATTGAATTTTTATACTATAGGTATTTATTCCACATCGCCTTCTTTATATGTGATGTTTATATGTCATGACTTATCGATTTATTTATATTTCTACTACTATTATTAATATAACAAGATGGTATAGTATCCCCCATTGTATCCTCATAGAACCTATCTAATATTCATTATCCTATGTTATATGGGGATGAAATCCTACGATACAATATGCTAGTCCAGTCAACGTTCTACGGTTTGAGGTGGCATGACATTTAGAAGTAGTATCAGAGATGTTTTTATTTTATTTTACTTCTTTTATCATGGTAGATAGAATATTTAAAATTAATTTTTGACTTGTTTATGATCTCGTTCTGGGGATTTATTGACCCATGCATATGGGAAACTCATGTTATCAGGGATGGGAATTTTTGTTCATGCATTTCACTTGTTATAGTTGTATTTTATTTTAACATTGGGGGACACACTTGATTTATAGTTTTATTACTTTATGGGATCTATGATATTGTCCAATTATTTCAAGAATTTTGGGTTTCTTCATACATCATTTTTTGGTACACATGGATTCACATGACATGTATAATGAAAGGGATATAGTTGTAGAATTTGATTTCATGTTTCATGTGATTTTTCTTATCGTGTGATTCACTTCCGCCTGTTTACATTTTTTCTTGTTCATAGAAGTCTGATTTATGTCTTCATATGGTTTATATTTTACTATAAATTAGGGGGTTCATATTTAAAATATTCAAAATTTTCTATATTGTTTTTTTATATTTGGTTATGGTTGTGTCTTACATAACCAATTACAAAGAAGATTTCCTGATGTGTAGGAATATATAAATGGATTAATGATGGTTTTTGTTAAATAATTTTATATTATGAATTATATAAAGGTATTTCCTAAATAGATTGTATATGGAATAAAATATAACCAAGAAATATAGAATTTGATTATTTGATAATTTATTAATTATTTTGAAATTTGAATATGTTGAAATGATAAAGGTTTAATTATAAATCCTATGGGATAAGGGAAATTAAATGTGGGCCTTATTAAATGATAATGTTTGAAATATTATTATTGAAATTAAATGAATGACAATTATGTAATATAAAATTATGTAAACTTGTTATGTGAGGAATATTAAATTTGATATGGTGGTATAAATGCCTTATGTGTTTGGGTTGACCCTGAATATGATAAGATGTGATAAAGCAAGACGCCAGTTTGTGAGGACCTAGATTTTGGGGGTGTACAAGATAGATGACCTCTAACCTTTTGACATGATCAGTGGTGTGTTATCCCATTAGTAGTGACCCTTGGGAGGCTCAATTTAGGGGCTAGCTGGTAGGTATATTGACCCGTGAGAGTGACTATGGTTAATGAGTTCTTTCCATGTAACCTATGATGGTAACCTTGGTGAGGGGTTGACCAGTTCATGTTAGATTCATATAGGGATATAGTTCTTGGATAGATACTTCATCTTATACAATCATTGCATGTTTGTTGATTCTAATTTAGTGGGGTTTTGTTTGAGCTCCCTAAGTGGTAGGGCCTTGTGTTTAGGAAGGTTTTGCAGTGAGAGATCTCTTAGAAGCCTTAACCTAGAAATTTTTCATGTGTTTTGGGTGAGCGATTTGGGTTTTAGAAATTAAAATCAGATTAATGGGTTGTCATTTTAACATAATTGATGCAAGTAAGGTGTTAGTCCTGATGTAAGATATAATGATTAATTCCTCTAATTTTTTGAATTAAAATGTATAGAGAATGGGTTGCTACATAGTTAGATTCATGATATTAGGATCAATGGTGCTCAAATAAAAGTAGGATGAGTCATGTTTTGTGAACAAGACATAGTAGAGTTTGAAGCCCCTGGGTCTTTATGAAATAAAATGGTGAAAAATTGATAAACCTTTATTTAAGTTGAATTGAATTTCTTATTGAAGGTTAGATCTTCGAACATGATATATGCTAAGTGTACAAAGTCAGTGAAGTGATTCCACGAATGGATTATAATGTGGAATTACTCATGTTACTGGTGCATGGTATCAAATTTGGTGGAACATGAAAAGATGATTTGAGGTCCTAGACCTATTGGGTTTTTCATATTCCACCAGTATCTTTGTGTCGATGGGGTTTGATTCTTGTTGTTTCAGAATAATTTTTTTTAGTAAGTGGTTGTGTGTTGGACCTTGGAATATTTGAAGTGTTCTTCTAAGGAGGAGTCCTGAGGGCACTCTTAGTTGAATCTGGGTTACCTATATGTGAGCATGGCTATTGGTTGAGGTGTGTGATATAGTTTGGGTGATGCATGACTCATGAAGTATGAGATCGAAAAGGTGACTGGTTTGTGTGGGAGAATGAACCCACCTTGTTTCTATGGATCAACATAATGTGTGTAGGTAATAATGGTGCCTATCAGGTTTTGGATAGGTAGAAAGTCTTGGGAAAGACAAGGGTCGATGAGCATGAGGAGACAGGTTGGCTTGGAAGCTCGAAGGATGGTTAGAGTAGGAAAGGACCCGCATCTAAGAGAGGCATCATTAGGATGAATATAATCTTTATAGCCTGATTAATACAAAATATAAATCATGTTTAGGCAGTGATAGGACGATGCGTGTGGCTCAGGATGAGAGAACTGTGGTTGGTAAAGGTAGGACCCATCTAGGGTTGGCTCTCAGGGTATGTGTAAGGAAATATACATGGTGGGGAGCCCGCCATATACTTCTGAGTGTGTAAACATCACTTCAGATAAAAATTTAGTGAGTATTGTGAATTTTTTTCCATGAGTTAGAAGTGGATAGTTTTCAAATATTGGAGTACCTCTTGAGAGTGAGGAAGTTGATCCTTGGTTGACTATTAGGTTTAGTGATGGAAGGTGTTTTCGGTGTTAATATCATGGTGTTGAAAAATTGGAATGATGATAAGGATACTCTAATGGTGGAGAGAAGCATGTCGATCCTATCTAAGTAACTCTCATGTTATAACGGTCATCAAGGTGTGGGACTTGACTTTTATTGGTTGTGATGACACTGTATATTGGTTCATCTAGTATTTTAAAGTGATCATGATTCGTTATAGAAAATCAAAGGTAATTTCCATGAGGTTCTTGTTGAATTCATAGATGATGTTTTGGGATTGAGATTAAAAGGTGTGATCCAAGAATGGTTTGGTATAGTGGATAAATGGGGATTGGGAGAGATATTAGAGACTAGTAAGGGTATTTGGTGTTATGACTGTGGAATGGATTCATAAGGGTAAGGGTAGGACCTTGTTGGGTTCATAGGATTACCATGTGGTTCCTTGGAAGATATTGGT
Source organism: Viscum album (assembly GCA_963277665.1). Lineage (NCBI taxonomy): Eukaryota > Viridiplantae > Streptophyta > Magnoliopsida > Santalales > Viscaceae > Viscum > Viscum album. Next base: position 654,517,138 of record OY728119.1, read on the forward strand.
ATCATGGTCGAGAGTTTTAACAGATCATTAGTGGTGTAGGTTTGGTGTTTTCCTATAAGGTTGTCCATAAAAGGTATAACTAGTTATACTGTAGGGGATTTGATGTGGTTATTTATGAATAAATATGGGAATGTCATTGAAAATGTAACTATATTTGTTTATGTTTTACCTAATTATTATATAAGGAAGAGGTGACATGTTAAGGATGTGCATGTATGTTGGAGGAAAATTAATTTCATCTATGGAAAGGAAAATTAGATTTGGTACCTACATTGAAAAACATTCTCACATTTTTTTTGATGTATTGTTTTTGGAACCATACATAGTGGGTTAGTGAGCTACAATAGATAGGTTTATATGGAATATTTATGATGGAATAAGCCACTGAGGATTAGAATTGGAATCATATCCTGATTCTTATGGTGGGGATAACCATAGTATTGTTAATTAGTCTTGATGATTACATTAAAGTGTCATGGTATTGATAGAAGTCAAAAAGAATCATCTTGATGTCTGCTGGTAATACAAGGAATCTTCTTATGATCGGGTTGCCTCATGTCTTCTATTTAAATATGTACATGGAAGCACGATAAGTGTTTAAAGATGGAACATGGATGCTAGACCATTTTAATATGGATTTATCACTTGTATAGGCCGAGTAGCTCTATTGGATGTCCACCAATATTTATCATGAATTAGAAGTGTTATGGTGGTGAGTTAGTGTGGAGTAGTTATATTGATAAGCCTAGTAGTTTTAGAAAATTTTAGTTTTGAGTTTGGTGGACATCCTATTTTTCAAACTGAATGTCAAAAATAGAATTTTTAGAGTTGGAACATATTTAGGGGATATTTTTTGATGTGTTTTGTGCCCCAAGAGGTGACTAAGGTTCTTCATTAATTTGTGGGGTCTTTAATGTTTGAAACCACAATTTCGTAGATAATATCCTAGGGAACATAGTTATTTCTATCCATACACCTTAATGATGTATCCCATTTTGTTAAAGCTTGTGATTTGTTCTCAACATTAAAAAAAGTACATCAAACTACGAAACCTCATAAATAAATTAAAAATGCATGTTTCACAGTTTTCACATGGTTTGTCAAACTATTCCCACTAACCATGTGATGTGGTGTGGTTGAAATAGTGGGGTTTACACAGCTAGTGCATGGTTTTTCAAACCGTGTAGCTAAACCATAAAAATCATTAAAATTGAAAATTTTCAATTTCTACCCTCCAACCTCTTATGTCTTAACCCTCTTTTTCTCCTCACCTATTCTTTGAACCTCTACCATGTCGGGTCCCTTCTTTTTCTTCTCCTATTTGGTGAATCTCCCTTACTTCTTGGTTGAATCAAGTTTCATCCCCTGAGTAGGAGAGAATAGGGTAATTACATGTCTCATATCCCCTCCCTTTTTTCTCTATCTATCGAGTAGGGTTCTATTTAATTCATCTAAGATGGCTTATTTTTAGGTTTTTTTTCTAGTTTATCATTTTTTTCTTACTCATTCCAAAGTATTAGTTGATACTCAATGTGTAGAATCTCATACGAATAATGTAGGTGGTCCCCGAATTTATATAACATTCCTAGTATATTATATTTAATTGAAATGAGAGGCATCATTCTAGATTAATCATGCATTGAACTATATTAAATTTAATAGTTTAATTATGTATTGTCATAGTTTAATGCACTAGACTAAGTGATATAATCCCAAAAGAAATGTGATTCCAAGAGGAATTCCATGGATAGATATTTTCCCTTGGGATGGAATAATTACATTATTGTGTCTTATTTTCATTAAACCTTTAACTATTTTGAATGGTTAATAATGGTGTTTTGAGTTAAATCAATGGTTTTGAAATGGAATTTCATAACCATCAATGTTATAAATAGAATTTATTAATGTTGATACTAGTTATATGACTTGTTGATTCAATTGGATTATTGTGAAATAGATTGTAAACATTACTAAATACATGAAATTTTTGAACTTGTAAATTAAGTTTCCATTTATAAAATGGAAACTTGGTCTTTTAATGGCCTTGATATAATAAGATACTAAGATATTTCTATAACATGGCTAGTTGACTGTTAATTTTTTTGTTAAATGTTAAATGTTGAATGGAAAATGTCTCTTAGGTTGTATTATTTTAAAGAAAATGATAACGAAATTAGGGTTTTTTGTTTTTAAGATAATGGAAATTCACTTATAGGTAGGTTGTTATATTTATTTATTATTCCCTTGAAGATAAAATAGCCATGATGGGGTGGTTCCAGATGACTATGAACACTCCCTTAGAGGGAGGATTGTGATAACTATCAAAAATCTTATGGAGGGAAGTCCATGATAAATATTGAATAAGCACATGTAGGTAGGTCATTGACACCTTATTGGCCTATGTAATTGATGATAAAACATAGATGATGGGGTATACCATTATAATTATTGAATACTACCTTATATGGATGTTTGTGATGTCTTATTGGATTATGCCATGGATGGGAAAACACCATTAGGAGGTGATTTATTATTAATAAATAATACTTCATATAAGGATATTTTTAATACCTTATAGAAGCATGAACCCAATGTGTTTTTATATATGTGATGGTTGTAATTAACCATGTGATGTGATCACAGACACACTAACACTAGATAAGGTAGGTATGGTCAGTGATGTTCGAGGATCGAGAAATTAAAAACGGTATAGATGACATCAGGTTTCATCATGAACTTGGGGAATCAATGGTTTATTTACAGTTTAATATAATTTTTTTATAACTAATAAACTATTTTAATTGAGAAATTATGCATTAAATTTTACATTAGATTCATTATTTTTTAGATTCCATTAGTGGTGGGATACTATGTTATACTCACACAATTATCATTATTCTATTGAATGTGGGTACCCAAGAAGATATCACTTCTTAGTCCTAGGTTATAGTTTTATTGAAGGTACTAAAATTGATGATATATGGCTTTTAATTAAATTATAGGTATGAATGATGTGACCGGATAGGACTCAGGACCAGTTTGTTTAGAGTTTTTAGTTTCCTTTATTTTTGGGTTTTTATTTTCCTACAGATGATCCCCCATGGGAATTTTAATTATTAATTATTTAGAATTTTACACAAAAGGACTATCAATAATACACATTTAATATGATGAAATGTTAGGAATAATTATATTGGATGAGGTTAAAAACAATTATAGCCTTTAGAATAACATGAAAATTTCATAACATTAAAGTAAATGATATTGATAAATGGAGATAATCCATGTGGGATATTTATAAAATAAGTAGCCAATAGGATAATTGTTCAAGAGACTTTGAGTATGTCTAAGACTTTTTATAGCTCTCTAAAACCTTTTACCTCTTCCTTACTCTGATTCTAATATATATTATTATATCGTGATTTCAATGAGGAACCCACCCAATTGTTTTGTGATGTAGTTGTTCTATGGGTACACCTAGGATGGAAGTTATATTTGGTTAGTCCTCAATGATCTTCAGTAAAAACATATAATTGAATATAGGATTGGTGAACATCAATGGAAAATGGTATACATTATTCATTTTCTTTATACGTGATTTTAGTTCAATATTGACTGGTGATATTGCGATCTTGTGGTTTTTTATGAATTTAATTGATTATAAAAACTGTTGTTTAATCCATAAACCCGTAAATTTCTTGTGCATCAATTTTTTATACGGAAACCACACTATGATCATTCCCCGTGCACATATGTTAATTTACATAAGTATTGTATTTTGTGCCCTAAAACCAACTAAATTTAAAAACTTTATTACTAAAATATTGATATTAATTAATATTTTTGAACATGATTATTGTTCTCTTACATATAATTAATGTGATATTGTCTTCATATTATTTTTTCATAAAAGTTTATATTGGTAATCCACTATAATGATAATTAAAATAAGTTTGGAAAGAATGTTTTAACATATGTAATTTGGTCTACATAATATCTATATGATGGTACATAGATGATTTTTTGAAAATTTTGTGATAAAGGATCATAAGTCATTGAGAAGTATTCTCTTGAAGTTTTCAGTTGGTAATATCTATGAAGGGGGGTTGTGAGGATAGACCAACCAAAAGTAATTCTATGTGTTATATATTCCATTAGATATTCCTGTCTATATATATGTGCATCCGTCCATAGATGGGTGATTATTATAAATGAATTTCATAATTCACAAACTTTGGTATATTAATGAAAATAGTAAAAACATACTCTCAAAATTTTGTTAAATACATTGGGTATGTAATAAGTATTTTTACATTTATTTAATATGTAATGAAAGAATTGATCACTTCTATTTTAATGGAAGAACGTATCCATGGGACATGATTAAAATGTAAATGTCTAATTAAATCTATGTTTATTATAGTTCACTGAATTTTTATTTCAAATAGTAAAATAAATATAAATCAATCATATTGGTTGATGACACTATGTATGTAGAAATATTGATGAGGTGTTGAGATAATGGGATTATAATACATAGTAAGCATTCACAGGGGGTTGTTTTCATTGGGACATTTACATCCATCTTTATGGGTTCCTTTTTGTGTTCCTAGATTCTAATATTAGAGTATAGGAAAAATCACCGAAGGCCATTGAGAAAGAGTCCTAGAGTGTCACTCCCTAATTGTATTCAAAATCTATGTAAAATTATACATAAATTTAATATAAAGAATAAATACTATTCTTGTCTCATGGAATAATAATTGTTGATATTAAGTTAGTCATATAAGTTGAGTCCCCAAATATATTCATGTTTAGAATGTATGTGTGGTGAATATTAAATAAATAATTATTCATAAGTTTTGTGAATATAATTTTTATTTACCACTCATTTGTTATTCATAACGTAATAAATAAATCAATATTTATTTACATGTTTAGTGCATAGATTAATATGAATATTTATTTATTTATGAGAATTTTAAATAAATATTTATCCATAAGTTTAGTTAATATAAAATAAATTATTTATAAAGATAAAAATATTTATTAAATAAATAATTTATTATTATAGATTAGATAAAAGTCAAGGGGGACTGAAAATCCAAGTTAAATTTCCCAAAAAAGATAATATATTAATTCATGAGTTTAGCATATATCTTAAGAATATATTATTATTATTATTATTATTATTATTATTTAACATGGGGTTTACTCAGTGATAACAATTATAAAATGTTTCTATGCGCAGTTTCCAATTACATAACCCTAAATAAAAATGTTAAATTATAAAATTTGGCAAGGACTGAATTATTGTAGACAAATAAATTTCATAAGATATTATCTCAATATCTAGAGATAAAATCCCCCTCCACACTCTTTAGCATGAGTGGAAAAGAGATATTCTTTTTTTGAAATTAATGGTGAAAAAGTAAAGGCTCTTTTTTTATTCATTATATCTTCTAGATTACCAAGAGTAATGTTTAGTGATTCATAGATCATGTATAGATACCACTAAAGGAATTCTAGTTTAGATTCTTCCTTATAATGACAATATAATAAGTGTGGAAATCTAATTTATCAATGACCAAGAATAATTATCAAGTCAGGGTAATTATAATTTTTAACTTATTATAAGTTAAAGGTTAGAATATACTCTTTATAAATAATTCTAGGTTTATCAGTCAATTTATTTGGATATTATCAACTGAAACTATTCAAAATCCATATTGGATACTATCTTGACTGCTTCTTCTACACCAAAAAACCATCAAGGGGTATCATTGTGGTCACATTATAATTTATAATTATTTATTTTTGGATTTATCAATTCTTTAATATTTTTTTCTGTAATAATTTATATTTTTTCATTCTTTAATTTAATAGATTAAATGATAAATTAATTCAAATTCATATGACCAAGAAAAATTCATAAACTATTGAAAATATCTCGATGATCCTATTCAAATATGAAAAGTTTATTTGCCAAATGACATGGATTAATGGAGTGTAATGAAAAAATACACACCATCTACTCATGGTCAACTACACAAGTTCAAGAAATTATAAACACAACACATCACTAGGGCATTATTAAATGGAATTTTTCATTGTATTCCATGAATTTATTGTCATCTGGTATGTGGATTGACATGGTTACATGATTTTTAGCTGTAGTACACATCGCGTAACACCACTAGATATTAACTTCACATAAACCATAGCGTGGTGTGTGGTTATTTATGTGTAATAATCACACATCATGTATTTACTGATACCATAGAATGGAGCCAAAAAATGGATTACATAGTATGTCATTGACTATACTTCCATTATAAAACATTAATTCCCATGAAAGTTACATGTCGAGTATTTAGGAATGAAATGTGTGTGGCTATAATTAGAATACATATAATGTAGTTAGATGTACTCACTGTGAAACTCATTCTAACTCATACATGGAACACATTGAGAAAGGTATGGCATGTGAGTCAAAACATAGTTAATTAAAGGAAATAATGAACTAAAAGGAATGTTTCTAGTTTTACAAACCACGTAACAAGGTTTTACACACCAAGTAATGTCAAGGGATTTTTATTAGGTCGTCTGGAATTAAATGATTTGAATATTATTATCTACATAATTGTATAATACATAAAGTGTAACGATCTATTACATAATGTGTACTTAAAATTATTTTTTAGTCGTACACGATGCATATATTTATGTCCTGATGTGTGGTTATCCATGGTGTTCTAACTATAAAAATCGATCCACAAAACATAATTTCATGTTTTTCATGAACACACCTTGAGTCATACATGTTTTGTAAGTACACAATACTCAAAAACCATACACATTATAAGTCACACACCATGTCGGGTTATAGTAAAAACCATGTTACTCTTAAATTTTAAAAATAGAGTTAAGAAAATATAGAAGTGAAATCAACATATTAATTTTAGTACATGTAATATATATATTAAAATTCCATTAATTAATTTTAACAAACAAGGATGGTACATAGTGTGTGGGAAAATTAATACACAACATGAACATATTTAATTTCTAATTAAAAGTTGTTAAAAACAAAATTACAAATTTTATTTAAAATTAAAAATTTTATTTAAAATTATTCAAGATGGGTATCTCAAGGGCTATTCGAAATTGTTATTAAGATAAAGAATTAATTAATTAATTACTTGATTAATTTATTAATTGAATAAAATTTATTTTATTAATGCTAAAATTGAAATTAAATCTAGAAAGTGTAATTTATATTTTCTGTATGGTGTGAATGATTAAGAGCATGACCAACCTATGTCTATGTTGGGTTCCTATTTTATTTATTTGTTTATTTTAATGTATTTTTATGATAAATATATTGTTGAATTAAATATGATGATATGGGAACCATCTTTTCCTCCATTGTTATGTTAAGATTTTGTATCCAAGGATTATTTTATATAACTTTATACTACTGGTTAATCTCACCTGTGAGTGAGTAAGAAATTTTAATTAATGGAGAACCAAGTGAGAGGAGATAGTTATGACCTCTGTCGAGGAGAAACCAACTAAGGATCAACACTAGTTATTAGAGGAATGATACAACTCAAGCTAAGAATCTTCTTAAGGAGTTAATTCACTTGTGTTGAAGGTTAGTTTATCTTCTTCTTAATAAAATAACCAATAGTCAAAAAAACTCAACATAATATCACTGATTCAATTTATTTTCTATTTTTTTAATAATTTATTTATGTGAAGCATTTATATTTTATGATTAAACATAGTAACATAAAATAAATTAAATAATAAGAATATAATATGAAAAAACGTTTTTATGTGTAAATTGTTTTTTTAACCATGGTTAATTAATTAATAAAATTCATATAACATTAAAAATAATGTGAATTATAAAATAAAAAAAATACATGTAAGTTAATAAAATCTCTCAAAAAATATGAACTTAGAAAAATATTTTACTTGAGTTGTAATATATTTATAGATTAACGTATTGATCTAGACAATGTCATGATATGTTCATTTGTCAGGGTGTTTTAATGATTTTTTGTAGACATAACCATGTTAGAATCATTGTTATCCTCCCCCATAAGACATGGTTTAACTTTGAGGAATGTGTTGAGGATATATGATTTTTTATTTCAGGATGTAGGAGTTCACTCAATAGATCACGGTACTATGATTTAGTGCAGTTGGAAAAACCAAATACCCAAATACCTTTAAATAATTTTAAAGGAACTATTTATGGGTTATTTGAAGGGGTATATAGATCCTTTCCACTATCATATTTGATATAAAATATATTCAGAATCTAGTGGTTAGTTATGTGGGGAATTAATGAAATTATTATCAACTAAAAAATTCATTTATTTCATCATATTTGGTAATCATGTAAAAGTAAAAAAATTATAATTTTTTTATTTTATAAAAAACGGAATATCATTAAAACATGACAATATCTCTACAAATCATCTTGGAGAAGGAAAATATCCAAGATAATAACAACTTTTAAGAGTGGTTAAGGTGTTTTTGCATTGTACTGTGATAAGGGCCGATGTTTTAGGTGATGTAATCCCTAGATTCTACTCATCCCAATAAATATGGGAGAAAGAATGAGAAAAATGTATTTTAGAAACATGTGGATGATAAATTTGACTTCCAATGCCTCATGAAATAATCCCTTGATAGTGATCTCTATAGGTTGTACAAATACATGGAGGCATACACCATGTTGTAACATCCCCATTCTTTTTATCACTAGAAATAAAGAAAAGAGTATTGTGAAATCTCTAAGGAACTCATTACATTTAATATTGAGAAGGTTCTCCAATTAGAATTAATTATATTCAAAATGATTAAATACATTGTGTGAAAGGAAATTATAGTCTTCAACCTACCAAAGTAATTTTGAAAAGACCTCATACTCACCTCACTTCCTCCTATCTTCCTGTGTTTTATTTTGAATTTTAATATAAAATACATATAAAAGAATATACACGATATCTTAACTATTATTCACCATGTGTTTAAAATCATGAAGTGTATAAAGCCTTCAGACCTTATGGTGAAAAATGGAATAAAGACAAGGATAAAATATCTATGAAAAGTTCAATGTTTAGGATAAATTCATACCACTCTTCCAAGAATACAATATTCTAAAGGAAGGTTGAGGATAAATTTGTAGTATGTTTTCTTATCCCAAGAAAGGCCACAGGAAGAGATTTAGTGAAGACTCATGGAGATGTTTCAGGTATGTTATTTATATAGTATAATATATCCATTTATATTAGTTGGGTATTATATATCACTTGGGGTACTCACATTTATATCCAAATACAATAACCAACAAAATTCTGGAATATTTCCATAGGTTATGTGTATCATCAAACTACCAATGGAGAAAAACTAGTTTAGATGGATATAAAATACTACCATCTCTCATTTTCAAGAAGAGTGACTATATATTCAAAGAATTGTAATCATGTTCCCAGTATAACCCAATACAAATTATTTATGACTACTTTAGACATGGATATATTTGTTTTGAATTAGTAAATTAGAGCTCATATTTTTATAAAGATATTATATTTTATGGGATCACATATTTGAATAATGGTATTATTTATTAAAATAAAACAATAATGTGGTTTTTATCAATAAAAAAAATCAAATTCACGTGTCTCATACAAAAACTAGTTATGGATTCACTGGACTAGTCTTGTAAAGAAAACAATTTTCCAAAAAATATATCAATAGTGTTATTTAAATTCATTGAACTGAAACCCTTGGAAATATTTCATGCTTATCTTCAAGTAAAAATAAACAAAGTTTCTTTTAGTATAAAAGTTGAATGGTCTTCAATGATTCTTGAATTTTTTTTATATTGACGTCTCTACACAATTTCTAGTTGAATCTATCAGTGGATACTCTTACTTCCTAACTTTTTTTTGATGAATTTATTTTAAATGGATATTTCTACTTAAAAAGGTATAAATTTGATTCCTTTGAGAAATTTAAGGAATATAATAATTAATTGGATAATTATCTTGATAATATGATAAAGAAACTATGTTTACACTAAAGAGGGGAGTATAATAACCAATATTTCCTGATTATATAAATTTATTTAGGATATTTTCATAACTCACTCATATTTATAAACCATAGTGTAATAGTGTCAATGAAATGTGGAATCTCACCTTGTTGGATATAGTGAGATCAATGATGGGTCATGCAAGTCTTCCTTATCCTTTTGGGGATACACATTACAAATTGATTTATAAAAGTAAATAGCTTTCTAATTAATGAAAAAATAGGATCCCATAGGAGTTAATGTATAGAAAGAAAAATAATTTTTCTCACTTAGAGGAATAGGGATGTGAATTGTTTGATCAGGATATTTATTGAAATATATTCTCATATTAAGGAGTAATGTCTATAGTTATTGGATATCCCAAATAAAATAGTTTATATTATTAATAATACCCATTATAAAAAAGAAAATAGTTCCAAGACATTCCATGTTTCTTGAGAAATATCACATATCTAAAGGGGATAGTGAAAAAATATAGACTTCGAGGAATTTTTCATTTAAGATACACAATAATTAACATAGGAACCCATTACACAATCCTCAATAAAATAATTCATTAAAAGAAAACAAATAATATTTAATTGTACAAATAATTTATTAAAATGGGAAGATATGGTTTTTAGTCACCAAGTAATATGACACTTTATTAAATGAAGATAATAACCCTCTCTCTTATAAAGAAGTAGTAGACCACTCAAAAATCATAAAGTGGTATGAATCCATGAATTTTTAAATTTATTCTATGTACCAAAACCAACTATTAGGTTTAGTAGATCCTCAAATAGATTTAAATATTGTTGAGTAATTAAAAAAAATTAATAAATGGATGGTAAAGTTCGAACATGTAAGGAATTATTGGTTTCAAAATGGTTTAAGTAATTTCAAGTAATGTTCTATAATGATGCTTTTTTACTAGTCACCATGTTTAAATCGATTATAATTCTACTTTCTGGAGTAACTTACCATGATTATGAGATTTGTAAAATGGATACCAAGATATCCCTCCTTAAAGGAACCCTAATAGAATATTTATATAATACTCAACCATAAGGTTTTATGACATCATAGGATGCCAATATGGTGTGATAGTTAATGAGATCTATTTATAGTTTTAATCAAGAATCAATATCATTAAACATTAATTATGATGAAGTTATAAGATAATTTTGTTACATAATTAACGAATGTAAGTCATATCTCTACAATATTTAAATGGGAGTGAAATAGATTTCATAGTAGTATATGTATATATTATATTAATAATGGCAAACAAGAAACCAATCTTATAGTTAGTTAAGATGTTGTTCAGAAAATGATTCTCCATAAATTATTTTGGAGAATAAACCTACATTATAGGGATCAAGATATAGTTTGATAGATCTAAGAAGATTCTTGGACTAATAAAAGGTACATATATTGAAAATTTATTTATGAGATATATTGTGTACCAATCCAAGGGTGGTTGTTACTAGTATCACATGGTATAAATATCTCCATAAAAATATGTCCTTATACTTGATAGTAGATAGAGAGAGATTCAGTAGAATACCTTATTCTTCTATGATATCTTATATCATTAATTCCATGTTGTGTACCAAACATGATGTTTCCCATGACTTGATCATGGTAGTTTAATATCGAGGTAACCTAGATGATCAATATTAATCATTTGTAAAGAATACCCTAATGTCACAATGGTGTAAAAATAATATGTTCCTATTTTATATAAGAGATTAGAAACTAGTTATTAGGGTATACATGGACACTATTTTTACAAAAAAAAGATCTATAATCACTGTTGAAAAACATGTTCTGTCTTAATGGAAGAGTGGTGAGTTGGAAGAGCTATAATAATATAATTCTCATTTATTTTTCTGCAGTTTTTGGGTATATAGTGTCATTTTATATATCTAAATAATCATTTTCCATATTGAAATTTTTTTATAAGATTTACATGGTACCAGGTTGTAAATGTTTTCTCACATTGTACTATGATAATACCACAATATTAAATCTATCTAAGGATCCTACGTCACATCACAGATTAAGAATATAATTTATAAGAATCACACATTGATGGTTTTTTCGAGGTGTGAGGTTTATGTAAAACATATAATCCATATAATAAAACATTGTGGACCCATGGAATAAATCCTTATCTTAGAAAAAGTAAGAATATCATGTCAGAGCTACCATAGTAGATGTTATTAGTAGTTAAAACTAGTTAATGTGGTATTCTATTTGATTTGGTTACCTATAACCAATAGAAAGTTTACTTTTCTTTACTAAAATGATGATCTAATTGATATCTTATCACATAATGATTTTATTAGTGTTATAAAACCTATTTATGTCTCTATATTCCATTCACTGGATGTTTTGAATACAATTAACTAGAATATGACAGAGCTAATGACACTTCAACATATCAAAAATTTACTATGATTATTTTTTAATGGAATTGATGCGTTCAGTGGAATTTCGATCATTGTGGTTATGCATGTTAGGGATAATGAAAATTATCCTGGTTTAATAAAAGTGGCGATTCAATTCGAGGATTTATACCAGGTACTAGTGGTAATTATTTCCAATGGATTGAGTCTTATGTTTTTATGAGGTCAATATAGAAAAATTACCATTGAAACTCTTCTTTGTATAGGGGTGGGACCGCCTCTAGATGTATAATGTTATTTGTAATGTAATAATTTTTCAGAAGTGATCTATGTGGATGAAGATTCACATAGTGTAATCTTTTATATTCTATATATATCAAAAAATATTTCATTGTTATCCCATGGATGTAGGATGAAAACCCAGAACACAAAAAAAAATTAAGTGTTATTTACCTTTTCACTTTATTAGGATTGATTTTATATTTCTGATTATGTTTTTATAAATACTATAAGTGTGGTGATTTATGGCGATTTAAAACATCATAAGTTCTAGAGAAAATATTCCAAGAGGTCAGTGTGTCCACAACATGGGAAAATGGTGGACATAAACTTCTATCAAACGAAACATATTCATTTCTATGGTTTAACATTCAGTGAACTCATGATTTGTGTATGTATTCATTCAATAACTGGTATTTGATCTTGGTTATGAAAAAGTTATTTTACTCAATATACATATTTATCATTATTTTAGTTTTTTACCTTTATTTAATTTGATTATGAAGGATTTACTACATTATTATAATAGTGTTGTGAGATGGAAATATCAGGACAAGTAAGTTTAAATAAAGAGAATATAGATTCATATGGATGTGTATAGAAGATTATCTCATCAATAAGGAACATGAAATTCCTTTAGTTAAAGTAAAAAAATCAAAAATTGATCAAGATTAATGTTAATTTTTGGATTATAATGAAATCAGTGTGATTAAGATTTCGTTGGAAATTATTTTTGATTTAGATATCTTGGAGAAGAAAATATATACTTATCTGATGGATTCCCATAATGACCTGTATAAAAAATCATTATCATTAAACAATTTTTTTATCATATATAGGTTGTTTGGAATAATTTTTTTAGAAGGAAGACATTCTGGATACCGTGTTAATAACCATAAAATTATTAAGAGTTAAGTTAAATTAATGAAATACAGTTACATAGATAATGTGTGTGAATATATTCGGTAATTTTCTCTAATAGAGATTTGGGAAGAAATGGCCATTTTTAGTATTTCAATTAAAACTTAAATTTATTCTTTTAAGATGTAACAAATATGATCCTGAATGAAGAGCTCACATGGAGGGAAGTATGTGTATTTATGATAAATACATTTAATTTAAATGGTGGGGTGGTCTACCAAATTTAACTTAAGTTATAAAAAAATATTATAAATCATTATCTAAAAGTATATGTAAAAATAAATGCTCTAACCTACATGCTAGAATTATAGTTATAGGGGGATCTCAAGAAATTCTTCAACGACCAGATTGTGAGTTTTGAAAGTTTATCTATTAAAAGTTACAGTTCCTTGAATTCAGTAGGAGTTAGCAGTTTGTTTCTATTGAATACTAATACTCTAGTAGAATCATGTTTCATTGATTCCAGTTCATCATTCCACTCCACATCATAGAAATAGAATATAAATAATTATGTATCTCGTAATACTTGGTATGTTATATTTCATGGATGATGATCCACTTGATGTTGTTGGGAAGGGCGATGTGAATATCTAAATTTAGAATGGAAAATTTCATAATTTTATGTAAGTGAGGAAAATCCTATGATTATAGAAAATATTTTATTCATATAGGATATTTGGATGAACATGGTTATTGGAATATTTTTACTAATTGTGTGTTAAAAATAACCCAATAATCAATGGTTATGGAAAGGGGAGTTAAGGTTAGAACTTATATCTAACTGGAAGTTCATATTGAAGTTAAATGCTGAGAACTATGACAACCCAAAGTTAAGAATTATGGCATATTCAACATGATCATCTCAGTGTAAAAAACATGCAGTTTTAATCACAATAATACTGATATTATTACTTTTTAGAGTTGTATAATTGGGTAACAGAGTAAAAGTTTTTAATATGAATGGGAGTAAGCCTTAGTGTTAGAATCATAAACATATTCACACTGATGTTTGGGGACCATCCATATTTAGATATTTTAGAGGTTCTTTATATTGAAAAAAATATGAGAAATATGTTGGTATATTTGCTGAAACAAACTTCTGATGTGTTTATAATAATTACTCAAAGGAAAGCCATGGTTGGGAGAGAAACCCAAAGAAGGATAAACATAATTATGATAGAAAATGGTAGTTAATACAGTGAAATTTAATTTATGTTTCATGGCTAGAATAAGGTAATGAGGCATGAGAAAATAATTCCTGGTACACCGGAAACAAAATGGTGTCTCTAAATAGATTAATAGATCAATAACTAATATGGAAAATATCACGAGGTTAAATTATGTTATTTCTAATGGAATTTGGGTAGAAGAACTATATTTAATTAGATACTTATTCAACTAAACTTTATAGACACCAGTGGGATAGAATATTATAGGGCTATTATGGTATAGGAAATTAGTGGAAATTATTCAGGTAAATGTTTTTAGAAGTAAATCTAATGTTCACTTTTATTATAAATAGTGGGATAAATATAAGGAAAAGTCCCAATTTTTTGTGGTTTTTGGAGATGAAAACATTGGGTATCAAATATTGGTTGAAAATAATTATAAGATCATCAGAGCTTGAAATATTTTCTCTAATGAGAGGTTCTTAAAGAAATATCAAATTTTAAAAAATGATAAATTTGTGGTTAAATATTAAACAACACAGATTCATTATGATCGAGATGGGAGAACTAGATGTTTCCTATTTCTAGTTAATTAAATTAATGTCATAATTTTTACAAAAAAATAGTTTAGTGGAATATATAACCAAATTCTCAAGAGATGAGGGGCCAGGAAGTATAGCTTTGAATGTTTAAATACTATATGTTCTGGAAACTAAAAATGAAGTGCTAGAAGGAGTATAATTATAGATTTATTTATAGGTCTTCCAAAGACATATGACTTGAATAAATATATATTAATGACCTCCACTGTATACTTTTAATATATGGATAAGAAACTAAGATCCTAAAATATTATAATTCACAAAGTGATTTTAGTAGTTTGAGGTTAGCTATGAAAACAAAAAAATGATTTTTTGAAAAAAGAGATGTAAATAAAGTAATTATTTATAGCAATTAAGAATTAAACATTTAAATGAATCATTCACGTAGTTTTGAAATTAATCGAATGAATGAACTATTTTTTAATATTAATGATTTTTTAATTAGATTCTAAAACGTACCTCATCAATTAAACTAGAAATTTGATGATTTTCTTGTTGAAAAGGGTGTCATGTGATGCAAATCAAATCACATTTTCTTATAGAATGTGTGGAAAGATGGTTTCTTTATCAACTTACTCTTGTATGATGATGATATGATTCTGGTGGTGCCATGAATTCTATGAATTTTTAACTTAAAGTGTGATTTATACATAGAATTTTAAATAACATATCTTGGGGTTTTAAATAAGATTCTTGGAATTGGTATTGAAAGATGTAGAAGAAGTTTATGTTTTATTTTATCATAAATAGAGTCTATAAGGATGTTAATTGGATTATAATGATAGGATGTAAATCTGTTTCAAATCTTCTAGTTATGAACATTAATTTAGCAAAGGTTAAATCACTATTATCAAAAGATTTGGTGATATATATTGAAAAAAAATTATTTACTTTGGTGGTTAGGAGGTAAATGTATGAAATTTTTTTCACTCTCCCTAAAATTTCATTTTCAGTGGGATTGTTTTGCTTATATTTGGTAAATATGGGGAATGAACACTTGTAATTCTTGAAAGGGATCATCATATATCACAAATAGATGGAATATACAACCTTATATTTCAGGTTTTCATAAACATGGAAAAGGTAAGTGGATTTGGATCATCGAGGTGATTCTAACACATTGAAATGTATAATGAGGATTATTTTTATATTTAGTGGAATAAAAATCAACATGATGTTATGGTTATTTTCCATGGTTTATCTCTCTATAAAGTAAACAGAATATGTCGGTGTAACAAAAGCTGTGAAAGAAAATTTTTAGTTGATGTGTGTTATGTCAAAACATGGAAATTTCCAATAGTCTGGACTACCCTACTATGATAGTCAAAGTACATTTCACTTATAGATGAGTCCTTTATTTTAATTGAGGATTAAACATATTAACCTAAAGTAATATTACATTAATCAGTTTCTTGAGAATGGGGAGTAATATGTAAATAAGATTGTTAGATGGCTAAATATGGAGGATATGTGCACTAATATTTTTATACTAGAATCTCTAAGGATGCACATGCATTAGTTGGATTCTGGTGACCATAATGTGATGAAGAACGCTACAAGTATGTGGAAATATAGTTATGAAGTTTAAATGTATCTATGTTTTAGAGGGTTCCTCGAGATAATCCCAAAATAATCCTTTATGTGGGAAGTTTTTAGGACTAAGAAGCCTCTTTGGTTATTTATAATCAGTACATCAGAAGTTCAAGATTTAGTTCACTAAAAGATAGATGGGGCACTGATACTTCAACATAGTCTATATTAGTCAGAAATAATTTCTGATTCAATGAATGATTGTAGTAGAATTAGAATCAGGGTGGAATTGGGTATCTAGGATAATGGTGATATTCATGGATTAAAGAAAGTATCAAGTCACTTTGAGGATTGAAATTGGGGATCGAAGTTCACTGTTTTGAAACAATTGAATCCTAACATTGTAGTAGGTCAGTGCATCCAGATTAATATTTTATCTCCTCTATATATGTATATGAGGCCACATATAGATGTGTATTGTGACTTGTTATGTGATCATTCTTCAAAATTTATCCATGTGTAAGATGTGTCCCTCATTGTATTCTTTATAATTTCATATTTATTAAAAACATTATATTTTTTCCATTAATTTAGGATGAAAATATTATCCATATTAATTTGATGTGTTATTTCATTAGTTTCTTTCCTTTTCTTATATGTATACTTGTGTTTACATTTGTTAGAAGACTATGTTTGTATGTATTTTTAGTGCTTTTAAACATCATATTTTTAATAAAATTTGATCAATGAGATTGGTGTGTCAACTATGCATTATTTCTAATCGATGAAAACATTCAGTGTATGACACATCATACTTCAAGAGGTTTAAAATCCAATGAATTCATGATTTTTTCATGTCTTCTCCCAAAATATTATTCCTAGGCATGATATTAATGTGATAAAGTCCTTAGAGTATTTATCACAAAAAAAGGTTATATCAGTTCTACAATATAATGAGACATTAGATATGATATAAATAAATTCTTTAAAATATATCATATAGTCTAAATAACATATATCAAACTTGATAGGGATGATGTGTTGACTACCTGGTGATAGAGAGTAACACCTTCAGTTTTTTCCTTCAACTTGTTAAATTTCTTATTTCACAAGTAACTACAAATGAAAATATTCCATGATATTGTTTATAAATATAAA
This sequence comes from Viscum album, assembly GCA_963277665.1. NCBI lineage: Eukaryota > Viridiplantae > Streptophyta > Magnoliopsida > Santalales > Viscaceae > Viscum > Viscum album. The sequence goes on from OY728119.1 coordinate 654,535,304, forward strand.
ATATTATAATTCAATAAAAACATTTATACATTATTTCAATGTAGTTAAAAATGTCATTAGAAAAACTATAAGAGGAATAAAACTATAAGTAAACAAAAATACCATGAACATGAAATCCTTGTACTCAATGTTTTCTTTGAGGATCATTCCACTAATTATAACTACCGAAATAATGAAAAAATATGATAGACATTTTGATAATATGGTAATATTATATGATGAATTATTTAATTAGTGTAAATAAATCTATATATATGAATTTAATATGACCATGGAATATATATTCATTGGACATATGGTCATTAGATATATGGTTTCTTAACATATATTAATTAGATAAACATTTATACAATATATGAATTGAAGTTATGTAATTTTTATCAAATTAAAAATAATTTGATTCACACATAATAAAAATTCTCGAATGAAATAAAAAAGAAATAATTAATTAAAACACATCATTATAGAAATATGAATTTTTATTCATTACATATTATTATTATTGTTATTAAATGATTTTCTGTTATTATAAAACTCATATAAATATTTTAATAAAAATTAATTGATTTTATTTGGTGGTTGGAAAATAAATAATTAATGGTATGCGACTTAAATAATTTAATGACTAAAAAGATGCATTTCTAAAAAATTGTTTTTAATATGTTATGCATTTTTATTTTAATAACTAGATAAATGATGGTTAAATTTTAATTTTAATAAACTATAAATATTATATTTATTAAAAAATAGATTAACAATCATTTAATTATTAGTAATTGATATAAAAAAATAAGAAAACATGATTTAAAAAATTATATTTTTCTACCAAAAACAAGGTCATCGAAGGGCATTAGCTATAAGAGATATCAGTAGCTATGAAGAAATTGTGTGTTGTTCTATCAAGGTAGAACTGGAAGTTGGTGTTACATATCCATCTCATGGTTTTGACAAAAAATGAATGATATAGTTCAAGGAAAAATCTATGAACAATGGTGAAAAGAAGCTGAATGTTTCTTTATGCTCAATGTGTGGAAAGAAGCATCGTGGAGATTGCCTAAAAGGTACTAGAAAATGTTTCAAGTGTGGAAAAGAAGTTCATAGAGGAGATGAGTGCCAAATTAATGGAAAAACGTTTTCTAATGATATGAATAGAGAAAATACTAGAGAGAACTCTCCACTAACACTTCAAGGCTTCATGTGCAAGGAAATGGGGCATTATGCTAATCAATTCCCTAATCCAAGGGTTAATGATGATCGATGTGAGAAACCTCTTAAGGAAAAGGACAAAATGAAGTCACATGTGATCACTATTTATTATTTTGAGTATGACAATGATGTGGTAGAATGATTAAGTGTTTATGTAATGGGATTTCAAAATAGTATCATGGAATCTCATTTATAGTATCGTGGAATTTTGGAATATCTATATATTGGTTTTCAATAATTGTATGGTACCGGTAACCATGAATATTGATTGAAATATTTTTGGAAAGAAGATGATATGCACATAATGATGGGATAATGGGAAAATGAAATGTTTGATAGTATTAATGAGCTCATGACTGATATAAAGACAAAGTTATATCATGGTTAGAGTATATAGAAATTTTGGGATTTTTTTAGGTGTAAAGAGTTAACTTTTGACAGCATTCATGCTTTAACTAAGGTTGTATGGAAATTCATGTTTCAAAAGAATACATGATTAAGGTATTAACATGTTTGGAATGCGATCAATAAGATATATCTTATGATATATGGGGGATAAATGATGGTATTCACGTGCTTGTTATGCGACCTTTACAGTAATAATTTTCATTATACTATGAGATTGGATAGATGTATTTTGGATAATATTGGAATGGAATATGTTGGACATCATATAGTATTGTTTAAGGTGAGAACTTTTTTTCGATATTATTTCTGTAATGTTATAATAGTGTAGTTTTAGAAAAAGGACAACCTGTAGGACAGGCATCAACCTGTCGCGTCGGGCAATGCTGTGAGAATGGAACCCACAACCGAAGTGAGACAGGACTTTATCACCTACCACTGGACTACAGGATGTCCCGGGTTAGTATAAACTAGTTTTATTTTATTAATCCGGATGATAGATGAAGTATAAGTCCATTTTTGGAACCATATACGATTAATCTCACCATATATGGACTTATGTATATAACTTTTTCTAACCTTATGTTTGAGATAGATAGAATGACCTATCATTCTATCACATGATCTGCTAATAACTCAAGAAAGAAAAATTCAACTTCATTTCTTTAAGAGATGAAGTGGAAATTGTTCAAGGCACGAGCAATAGTGATATTGTACCAAAATCAAGTAAGTATTTCTTTTTCAAAAATTCTTCAACATTTCGGAAATGATCTTGAAAACAAAAAATGTTGTCTTAGTGCCCTTATATCTAATGAATCATATGGTACCTTAGATCATCACAAATGTATGGCTTTGTGATTGTTGGCTTTTTCGTAGCCATGACCTCTACAGCTCTTCATCAGAAGTTGGTGGTTATATTTCTCTTCCATATCCATATTTTCACCTATGTTATACTATGTGGAAGCCCAGTGATGAGTTTATTTGGGTAAACATTACACTTCTTACTTCAATTTTTAAAATTAAGTTTTAGTATTCCTTTTTACAATGTGGGTTTCTATGTGTGAAACTTTCAAGTAGTAAACGATTTATAACCCCGACGAATTTCGAGGGAGAAATTCATTTTAAAGGGGTAGAATATAACACTCCAAGATTTTATGAGATATATCATTTTTAATATCTTTGATGTCTTCTATTGTAAACTACACAAATATTATCTTGTACTATATGCAACCCCGTATAAGTTTGCAGTATACAAAACACTATTCTTGGCTCAGGTTACACACAATTTCAAGTTCGTTTTGTAGAAATTATTCTACGCAACATTAAGTTTAGATTTTGTTTAATGTATAAATGAAATAAGTTTAGATTATGTTATACGCAACACCAAAGGGAGATTTCACTACACGCAGCCCCGACGTGGCTTGCATTACACGCAATCGCGACCTTCCTCGATAGCGTGTGTAGTAAGCAACACAAGGTTTCACTAAACAACGATATATTGTTAAAATATTATTATGAACTATATTTTATTAATATTATAAACTAAATTTTTAATTTTATAACATTATTATTCATCTTACACATTTTCTAGAACATGGTATGATAACAAAATAAATATTTCAGGTAGAATAAGTATTTTTCAAAAATGTAGTTTTACCGCCTTCTGATGGCACACTCCTTTTAAATATAATTTTTGACAAGTTTATAAGTTAAATTTTACAAAATAAACTTCTTATTTTATATCAGGAAATAAAAATTTGCATTGGATATATTTTTTATACTTTTCTGATAACCTTAATATTTTGATGAATAGTAAAAATCTGCTAAATTTTAATTAAAAAAACTTTTTTTATCGAGATTAATTATATGGTTAAATTATAATATTGAATTGTTTTAAAGTATAAATAGAATATATTTTTACCATTTAATATTATTTAAGTCATTATCATTAATTTTACACTGAATTCATAGGTAAAAACATTTCAATTTTTGCAACGTTTTAACTTTTAAAACCCGTTTTCTTAACAATGGGATTAATTTTTAATTAATTACTGCAACTTCTGTGTTTTTAATTTTAAATAATTGATTACATATTTGGAATAATTAGGTCCAAATTATGTTAATATGATACTTTTTGTTTTTAGACATTATGAATAGTAACTACGGTAAATTTTATTTACTATAGTTAAAGATAAATTGGGTAATTAAGGGTAAAAATAAGATTATAAAATTACCCTAACACCTGACAAAATTATTTTTGATGAATAAATGTCGACCCATATCACCTAAGGGTCAAAATAGATTCATTTCATGGACTTTTTACCATGAAAATGATATAATTATTATTAAAACCAAAGAAAGTGACAACATGTCACTCTCTAAGATCTTATAAGCTTAATAATTTTAATTTAGTGGTAAACATCATAAAACCTCAAATATAAATAGTCTACAGAAATCTAATACAATTATATAAATCATGAGAATTTATTTACAATTTTTAGGGATTAAATAATTATCATTAATGGTGACACAATAGTGATGGAGAATTTGTTTATTTAGTGAAAAATACATAATAAAATTTTTATTAGACTAATAGTGACCATAAAAGTCACAAAAACCTGACCAAAACTTATTTGGAATGTACATGTAAACCATAATCATCCAATTTTTGAATATTTGACCATTTTTATCCTTATAAAATCGATTGTGACTCCTATATTATTTTATTTTAAATGATGTCTAAGTTGTCACCTTTATGATTTAATAAATATAACAATTTAAATGTTGTGATTTTAAGATGATAAATTCGAGTAAAAGAATTATGATGAAATATATTAGATTTATCTGCATCACAGTATTTTATTTTTAATTTATATGCAAAAAATAATTATATTAAATAATTATACAAAAATGTTGTAGCAATTATTTTATTAAGGGAAATATCAAATAAATGGTTTTAAAAATATTAAAATAAATCTTATATGAACAAATTAATGTGCTCCATGAATTTTTTAGAAGAATATTACTTGTTAGAAATCTATTAATCATTTTGGTTCGAATATATCCTATCTGTGGATTTTATTTAAATTCAAATAAATAAATTTTTTCAAAATTAACACTATTGTTATTTTATAAAAATAACATATTATTAAATTTTTTATAAATCAAAAAAATTATAAATTGAAATTTATACGGGTTAAATGTCATAAAGTACCCAATTATGGGTAATTAACAACATAGAAGTAATTATTTATAACAATTTAAAATTTAGAATATTATTACCACAAATTAAATTAAATAGATTAAATAAGGATAAATCATGTTGATAGGGTTTAAAATAAACTTCCAAAATGTCTAAATATTTTTTGTTGATGAGATTAAAACCCTATATCATCTGAGATTCAGATTTGAGTCATTTTTGATGTTTTTAAGTGGGTTATTAATTTATTATAAATTAATATTTTTAGGTTTCCAAAGGTGCCCGTCTCCTCCCTTATAAAAGGGCACCTCCTCCGTCTCCACTTCACACCATTTTTGAGATTTCGAATTCGTCCAAAACCTGCCCATTTCACTTCTTCACATCAATATAAACCAACTAGAGGTCCTGGTATTCTTCAAAGACCAACTTATTTCCCTAAGAGGGGTTAAGAGGAGGCGCGTCGAAAAAGAGGTAATATCCTTTACCGATTCTTTAAAACTTATTTCTTCTCCTACTTCCTCTATATGAGTTATTTAATTATTTAGTAATAACTCCAGTATCAATTTTATAATGATATTTTATTATATGAAACAACCATATTCTATATTCTATCCATCATATGAAAAAAAATGAAATCACCATGCGTGCGTACGTACGGATTACCGTCTCCACATCGTGGTGTAATCTTTTATTTCATTGCTAACATACTTGGATGGGTATAAGGATGGAAGAAATAACTATATATGATTATTTTAGAGTGATATTTATTCTGAAATATAATACACCATGCACTTCAATACAATTCCACAATCATTGGATGGATATCATCGCTCATGCATACGTATGGCCTACCGTCTCCACGATGTGATGCAACTCGTTCTACATGATCTTGATTGAATAATGATTATATAAATTAATTGAATGAATAAATATGATATATATTACACTAATACCCTTCTGTAAATGATGTATCTGTAACCTAAAAAGTGGAATAAAAATTTATTCGACAAAACATGCATAAGTACATAAAGCAATGAACACCCGAATAATAAGTAGCAATGAAATATTACTAATAAGAAGATAAGAATATAACCATATATGATATCATGACAATGAATATGATTCTGGAATAAGTCAATGACAATATTTAAATCATTATAAAGAATTTTTGGATATGTACAAAGAATATCAGAGCTAAGGTAAGGGCTAATTATTCGAATCTCGTTGTTATTTGAGATAGTTTCTTTGTAAATATTTACTGGGGTTATATTTGTCATCCATGTCCATGTTTTCTAAAAATGTTTTCATAAAATTTTTACTATTCTTACATTAATATTTATTTTCATTTTAACCCTTTTCTGACTTTTACCACATGGTATGAAAGGAATCTTTCTTTTTTTTACTATACGATGTACTTTTTGACTTTTCCAGAAAAAGTACAAGGAGAATTTTTTTTAACATATACGGCATGAAAAGATTTTTACGGTTTCATAACGCATTATTTTCATGAAGCTTCCTATACAATATTTCTTTATTATTTTCAATAAAATTCTTTTCATTTAAAATCACATGGCATTTTGAGAAAAGAAAATGAATTTGAAGAAGAAATGATATTTTCCTCAAGAATGCATTTCAAGTGTTTTGTCAAATCTATTTTCCATCTAAGATGAAATTATTTAATATGTTTATGATTCAAGTATAATGCCTCTATTATTTACATGGTTTTATTTTTATTATGATGAAATGATATCCATTTTATTTATATGGATTATGTTATGATGGGATGATGTTTATGAAACCCATTTTATTCATTAGGTTATGATGAATTATTTATGTTTATTTTGTGGCACACATAATAATGGTTTTATTATGAGATGGGTGGGACCTATATCTCCCTCCAATGAATTGGGTAAAGATTTATATCTCATGATAGTGACATGGCTAGAATGGAAAATGAATCTGGTTCAGTAATACAGGGCTGTAATGGATAGTAAACCTCATTTAGTAATGGAATTTCTCCACTATGATGGTCTTGGAAACAATGCCTTGGTTACTATAGAAATCATAACATGTGCTTCATGGTTTTCCATAATTACATGTTTTATTCCGATACCATTTTATCATGATTAATGTTCCTTTATGTTTTATGCCTTATATACTACCAAGATTATTGTCATTGCTCAAGATTTTGATGTTTTATGTTCATGTTTTTACGTTAAAATGTATATGGATTGTTTTTAAGTTCAACATGTTTACCCTTACTGAGAATTTGAGCTCACCCTTTTTATGTTTTCTTTTCCCAGGGATATAAAGAAAGGTTTTAGGTAATAAAACAAAAGGGGAAGATCTTTATGGGAGATGTTGAAGATCTTTCACCGTGATTAAAAGATTATGTTCTGAGTTTCCAAATATACTAAACTAATATGGTCTTTGGCGTCTGTTTTTGTCATGTATTAAGTATTCCGCAAAAGTAATTTAATGTCCATGTACGTCAATATTTGGGTCTCTACATAGTCCACCATATTTCCCTAGATGGCTTATGATTATATCTTGTGAAAATATTTTTAGACCTCTTTTCATTCCAATAAGATTTTTATGATATAGTTTATTTATAAATGTGATCATATTCTTATGAAACACATATTTATGGTAGTTTACTACATGATATTTGGGAATGGAATTATATATAAATAAAATACATTAATTGAATCTTTAAATCTCATGTGATAACACGTAATGGTGAGGAAACCCAAACCCCAAATAGACAAGTGGACCATAATTATATAGCTCTATAATACATTACATAAAGACTTATATCTAATGAGATGACGCATAATATATTAGGGAGTAAACCCAATATATTGTGAGGTGTGATCAAATATGTAATCATGGTCCTAGATGTGATCTTTTAAATATGGAATAATTGTTTATGATTATTTATATGCCTTATTCTTATGACAAATCTCTATATTGTGTAACAATCCTATGTTATGTTTCCATGAATTTTAACTATTAACTTATGTTTCAGCACTCATAATATTAATTTATTTTTTTAAAACAAATTCTTTATTCCAAGACTTATCTATGATGATAAATTTTTTATCTGGTAAGATATACTTATTTTATATCCATGCCCCATGATTATGTATGATACCCACATGTTCATCATCTACTCACTTAAGATCTTTAATTGATATGTCCTGTCTTCAAACATTATTGAGCATCTAAGATCACCCTTTTCTTATATTATCTCTCCCCGTGGTGTGAATAAGAGTATAAAATATGATATTTATATAAAGTAGTCTCTTGTGGTGGGACTATAGATAAATGTTCATGGTGTTTCAAAATAATGTTTTCATGTATCATACCTCTAAATACACTACAATTTTTGGTTATGGGGTGTGATTTATATTTATATGTTATAAATATTCATTAAAATGATTTAATATGTATTTATATTATATTTGGATCCTATAAATTAGAATCAAAGTGAGATTTATCTATTTTGAGGAATAATTTATCAATAATAAGATAGAACTTAAATCAAACTATGTTTTAACAAAAGTGATGAAAGATGAACCTGAATTGTCATAGGTTGAAATGAAGGTATCGTAATTTAAGAAATATTAGGATTGATTTTTCTTATTATATGTTCTATTAAATTGGTTATTATTGCTTGATAGTCTTACAAAACATTTTGTTTTTATTAAGGGAATGAAGAAAGAGTATTGAGATTGGGGTGGTTACTGATACACTCAATATTGAAAACATCTTATTTTACACCAGTTCTATGAATTAATTCATGCCCTGAAATTTATATTATACTATTAATTCATATCCCCAATTTCTATATAATGAAATATTAGTGAAAAGTCTTATTTGTGACATGATCGCATCTCTTGTCTCTAACTCATTTCTAATATATGTTTATGATAATGTTATTACAAAAAATATTAGTATTCCCATTTAGTGAAATTTTATGTGAATTTTGGAATGGATTAGGTCTCTCTACATATAGCCTATATTAATTTCTAGGATAGGGAATTTACATTTCATTTCAAAAACCAACCTATGATTTTCTACCAGTGCAAGGCTGACTATGAACACCGTATGGGAAATACTTCCATTATATGGGACTTTATACCCCATCATAAGGAATATTTATGTCCAATATTTGTGGAGAAACTCAATATTTATCATATGTAAACTTTTAATGAATACATTATCGTTTCTTTCAAAAGAGTTGTATGGTATTTCCCTATATTGTGAGGTTGGGTTTTCTATAAAAAATGTACCTAGTGTTGGGTATATATTTATTACTCCTTAAAAAATGTCCCTGATTTAATTAGAGGTATTAAAGAACCTACTCTCATATAATATGGATAAGGGTTTTATATTCCCATGGGGTTCACTGGTATGCTTTTTTAATAATAAAGAGGGATCAATGTGTGTCTACACAGATAATCATAAACTCAACAAGGTCATGATCAAGAGAAAATATCCTTTATCCCATATAGATGACTTATTCGATCAACTTGGATAATATCAATACTTCTCAAAGACTGATCATCACACTTTATATTTTCTATTAGAGGTTAAAATTGAGGATATACCCAATATAGCCTTTAATAAAAGATATGGGCACTATGAATTCATAGTGATTCCATTAATACAAACATATACCCTTGATATATTTGTGGATCTTATGAATAAATTCTTCAGATATTAACTAGATCAATTTGCAGAAGCCTTTATAGCTAATATTATCATATATTCCTAGATCAATGAAGATGATGAATATTATTTGTAGATTATATTGAAGGCCATGAGAAATAGGAAATTGTATTCAAAATTAAGAATGTGTGAACTTTTTCTATAGAAATCTTCATTCCTGGGTTATCTAATAAAAATAAAATTTATATCTATGGATCCTTCAAAGATATAGTTAATTAAATAATGGACCAAAAAATCATTTTTATTGATCAAGGATAAGGGATTCACAATACATTACCACAATATGAAGGAAAAAAAGTTGGATAATACTCTAAGAATGAAATACCATGAAACCTCATCCATGATAAGGATTAAAAGAAACTCAAAAATATTCAATTTAGAATTGATTTCTCATAGATTAATTAGAGAAGATGAAAATCCTATCTTAAACAATTTAATGGTCGACCTTCAATTGATGTGAAGATCAAAGAGGCGGAGAAGGAGGATTTGAAGATATATATGAATGTTAAAAATATTCGATATTTCCACCGTGACAATCATGGAATTATATGATTCCAAAAATTAATATTTTTCTCACCAATAAAAAAATATATAATGAACTTATTAGATGATTCATTTGTCTCATCATTATCTATTTATCATATAATCATAGATATCTCTATCTAGTTCAAGGAGGTTTTTTGGTGGGGCAAAATGAATGGGGATATTTTAGAGTATATATCTTCATGTTTGGAATGTCATAAGGTTAAGGAAAATGATTTAAGCCTAAGGGGATGATTCATCGAATACATATACATGTTGGAAAATGGGAGAACATCCCCAAGGATTTCAATATAGGAATTCCCAATACATCTACAGGACATAATTACATTTGTGTTAAATTTTATCACTTTATGAATTCATCACATTCCATTAATATTTAAGAATATTTCTCACATGATAAAGTTTGGAAGATATATATAATTTAAGTGGTAAGGCTTAATGGGGTACTTATCTCAATTATATCTAGTTAAAATTTGATATTAACCTTGAATTTTTAGGGAATTATTTAAAAATAGTTATACACATTGCTAAAATCTAGTAATTATTATAATCCTATAACTAATGATCAATCTAAAATAATTATTAAAACTCTAGATGATATGTTCATATCATATTCAATAGATTTAAAAGAAGGTCAGGATCAACATATTCCCCTAATAGAGTTCACTTCTATCAACAATTTTCATTCTAGTATTCAAATGTTACCATATCAAGCCTTATATGGAAAGGGGTAAATAACTATAACATATTGGGATGAATTTGGAGAGCATAAGCCTCTGGGAAGTGTCATTATCAATAGTTGTTAGGAAAGATTCAAATAATTCAACAACACATTAAAACAGCAATAAGTCGACAAGAGAGTTACATTTGAAATCATTGGTAACACATAGAATTAGATGTTATAGGAAAGTTATTAATTCAAGTATCACTATGGAGGAAGGTTATAATATTTGATAAGAAATGAACTTTGAGCCCTTGATCCATTTTCCCGTTCAAAATCCTCAATCATGTGGGAATGGGGTCTTAACATCTTTTAGTTTCACTAAACCTATCCCAACTTTATGACTGGTTCCATTTATAACTTTTTGAGTATGTATATACCTAACTATTCACAAGTATTATACTCATAATTAGTAATACTCAAACATGATCTCTCTTATGAGGAATAGCTAGATAGTATAAATAAAATACAAATAAACAAGACCACTCACCTAGTAAAAGTTCTATAGAGTAATCATATATTTTATTAATCTAAATGGGATAACGAAGATGAAATGAGGTATAAGATCAATGAAATCATAATATAAGTAATGAAATTTAAAGGAACTAATACATTTAAGGGGTAGAATGAAACACCTGAAATTTTCCCTCTTTAAAGTGTTGAATATCTTGTTTCACATGAAACACAAAACTAAAATGAATCATCATAAGTTTACATAATATAAAATATTACAATTAGAGATAAAAATTTTTAACTTATGATAATCTAATCTGAAACATCGTTAATATAAATATAATAGAAATAGAAAACAAGTAAATAAAATGACAATGAACATGAAATCCCAATCCTCATGTTTTTATTTTAAGACAATTCATATTATTATAACTACATGGAAAGGGGTCATCAAATTTGAAATATAATATAAATTTATATAATATAGTGAATATGTTGGATGAAATATTTTAGATATGCATATAAGGATACATATATATTATAATAAAATATGATCTTTATATATCTATAATCATTAGACATATGGTTATTGGATATATGGTTGTTGAATATATGTTCATTGTATATACCTATATCCACCAGATGAATTAAATTTGTGTAATTTTTTGAAAAATACTAATAATGTAATTCACATATAATAAATAATCCACGAATGAAATAAAAATACAATAATTAATTAAAATAAATTATTAAAAAAATATTTTTTTCATTACATATTACTATTATTTTTAAATGGGTTTTATGAATTTATAAATTTAGAAGAATTATTATAATTCAAATTAATTAATAAAATTTAATAGTTTGACGATAGATAATTAATGGTATGTGATTAAAATAATTTGATGTTTAAAAATGGTTTTCTAAAGAAAAAAAATTAAAGTGTTATTAATTTTTATTTTAATAAACAATATATATTATCCTTAAATAATGGTTTTAAGAAATTATAATTCTTATATGTTTAAAATGGATATTAATACTCCTGTAATTATTAGTAATTGATTTGAAAATTTATTAATAAAACATAATGTTTATAATATTATTTTCCTACAAAAAATAGGTTTTCCCTTATATTATATGTTTTCACTTAAAAGATAAATTTAAAATATTGATATTTTTAATTTGATTAAATGGATCCCAAAATTTGAATCATCACATCGAAATTAAGTAATAATTTTTTTTTATTATTTACTTAATAAAAAAATAATTACTATGGAATATAAATAAACAAGGTAAAATGGGGTAGAAATAGGTAACTTAAAAGTGTTTTATTTTTTTAAATTAGCATGATATTTAGATATTATAGAAGTATTTATTTAGGTTTGGGAGTTAGTCTTACATATCTCACCAACATTTCATTACATAACCCGCCTAACTCCCATGTTATTTCATCTTTACCCTTCACCTAACTTAATTTTCTAAAGAAATATCTTTCATTTTCATCGATAAAATGAGCTCTCTCCTACCAAATACAAAACACTTTTATCATTATGTTTTCTCTTGGATCTAAAAGGATAATGTGGTATATAATAAATACTTATAAAGGGTGAATCAATGTTTTTATATTTTTTTAAATTCTTGAATATTATTATCATTGTTTAGTAGGGATATCACCACTCAATAAGGTACATAATTAAATTTGGAAAATAATATGTTTGTAAATATGGTTAGACTTGTTAATGAATAAAAAAATCCTTCATGTGTGGTGGTTTGTATCCGACTGTCACACAACTATTCATCTATTATCAAGAGATAATTACATGCAAGAAGGTATCCTTGTACATGTTACAAGATTCCAGCACAAACCAACAAAATAAAAGAACCTTCCAAAATATATAAAAAATAATTGAAATATTATAAAGATATACCTTTTATTGAAAAAACGAACTATGAAGTAACATTTCGGGATATTATTCTTCTCTTATATAAACCTATTCTCATATCTTGTTCCTTTCTCATGAATTCTTCTTAGGAAAAATATAAAAATCTTAAAACACTTCTTCTTCTCCATATGCCTTCTATTTATTCCCCAAATTGCAGGAATATCATTTCTAAATTTCTCATATTTTTAAATATCATTCATGTCTTTCATCAATCTTATTAAAAAACTGATCATAGAAAATTTAATTTAAATTCACTTGAAGACTTGTCGATTTAATTCCACATGATAATCAGAATTTATCATGGTCTCTAGTCATTTAAATCCATAAAAAATCCATATTATCAAAATCCATGTTTGTATGAGATTCATAAATCATATTAGTTGTGGATGTGGCTCTTTTTTTTTTGGAAAAAATCTCTCTTACAACCTCTTCCTTCATCACACATTATAACATGTAACTCTTCTCATGGTGTGACCAGATTACAATACATCAATGCTTTATTTGGATTGATTTTATAATTATATAGTTTCATGAAGAGGTTTTAGCTTACACAACATTCATCTATCTAATTTTCTACCAATTTTATTGTTGAAAGGATTGAATTCTAATTATATAATTTTTATTGATGTTTAGATCAATTATAAAAAAATCAATTTTCTTGAATTAAGTTTTCTTTAAAATACATAATTTTGGAACTTCACTTTAATTTTCCATGTTTTTTGTCCTTATAAAGTCATCATTGGACTCTTATGAAGTCCAATTTACTCTTTCAAAGTATTTCCTGACTCTTATGAAGTTTCCAATTTACAGTTGAAAAATTTCTATTTCTTTTCCAATTAACAATTTTTGAGAAACAATGACTCCTAATAAGTATATGGTGAACCTTTTGAATTATATTCCTTTGATATTTTCACAAAATTTTGACATGGAGAAATCATATGATGTCCCAAGATTAGATCTATTAGTTTTTATATAAACCAATGAGGTTTCGAATGAACCATATGAATTTCAGTAGAGTCCATGACTTTTTCAAATTCACCAAACCCAATAGATGTTAGAAATAATTCAACTTGACAGAAATAATCTCAAAACCTCATAAAACTTCACACAATGGATATTCTTTATTTATTTTAGCATCCCAAAATTCTAGGATAATATAGGAATGCAATTTTAAAACTCAAGTCCAGATTTTCACCTCATAACCTTATAAACATTTTAAAATAACTATAAACACATTATTAGCATATATTGACAATGAGTACTACATAATCCTTAAGTGGATAAAAAAATATTCTCCATTGGATTTTTCTTTCATTACCAAAAACATACATATTAGTTTGAAATCCATATCAAACAATTAATTCTCCTAAATCAAAGAAATAAATATGTGAACCTTATTTTCTCCCCATTATTAATAATATAACCAAAGTGAGTGTGAAGGAGATGGTATCAACAAATTCAAAGTAGTGATCCATGGACCAACACTCAGTCTACTTAAATTATTATTGGTGTAGAACACCTAAGTAATTAGCTCATATATCAATGTTTTCATTACTAAAAAAGATATGCCAGTTTAGATTGAAAATTCAAGAAACAAATAGATTCTTTTAAATATATTCCTAAACTCACTCAACAAACACATCAAAACTGTTTAAAACATATTGGTTTCTCCATTTAGGGTAACTTACCCACTTATAAAAAGATTTAAATATAATTAACCATTAGAGAAAATTAAATAAATAACATACCTCATTGTTTGGAAGTCGGGTTCACTCCCATTCAAAAACTAATATTCTTAGAATCCTTGGTATGAATTATCTTTGTGAGAATATTAGAAACTTGTTCCTATAAGGTAATAAACTTCATCTTTAAGAATACTTCAATGATATTTTCCTTTTGAAAATGGAATTTTATATCAATGTGTTTTGACCTAAATTATACGCTAGATATTTAAAAATGTTTGTGGAACTTTTATTATCACAACTAATAATTAATAAAAATAAATTTTGGATATTTAAATCCTTAAATTAGATCTGCATCCACATTATCAGTGTAGCTTCCTATGATACAGCCACATACTCAACCTCAGTTTTACTCTATATAAATGATGGTTTATTTTTTAGAATTACATGTTATAAATTTTTCACCAATTAAAAATGCTCAACCTAAAGTGGATTTACTATAATCCAAAATACATAAAAGGTCAGCATATATAATAATTTTAATTTTTGGGTCATCTTTAGTTTAATATTTAAAATATTAATTAAAAGTATAAGAGATATATATCAGAATAATCTTGGCTTCAATATTATGAGATTAATTTGGATTGGATTAAAAAAAATTTATGTAGTTCCATAAGAAACTATATCTATCCTAGAAGTAGTTAAACACAAGAGTCATCCAATTATCTACATGTATTCTTTCTCATTAAAAAATTCTCATTCATTAACCACACATATTTTAGTTCCTACCTAATTTGGAGTAGACCCTAATATGTCTTCCAATGTGTCAAAAAATTTAAATATTTATTTATTATATGTTTATTATAAAATAAATACATTACAATAAACTTCGGTGATTTTTATACCTAATAGAAACTTCACTTGTCTATTAATACACATTTAAAATTTCATATTTTTTTGTGGGTAAAATTATTCAAACAATTTGTCCTTGACATAAGAAAATATAATATCATCAAAATGAATTATCACAACAAGTGATGTGGTGTTGTAATTGTTTAAATATATATTATTTTAAACCTATCCATTTTTTAACTCCATGTTTCTCACATACTCGTCTAAATTTAAGTATAATGCACTTAGATCTTACTTCAATCCATAAAGACCCTTATTCAGTTTACAATATATATTTTTTCCATTAAGAAGAAAACTTTTACATTGATGCATGAAAACTTCTTCATTTAGTCACTAATGATAAATGTAGATTTACCTTCCACTTGAATTATTTTGAAATTGTTTTGGAAATAAAATCTGAATATCACATGTGGATGGTTGATTAGTATGGTTTTACTTGTTTTAAATCTATAATAAGGAATCAAAATCCATTATATGATAAATTATTTTATGATTATTGATTAATCATTCAAAGAGAAATGTGGAAATAGTTTAATAAATATACAAAAAGACAAAAAATGTTTCTTGGAGAATTATTTTGTATTCCCTGGATCTCATTCACAGAGATGAGTCTCCGTGATTGATTGATGATGATTCCTAGAGAATTTTTAGGGATTTTTTAATGGACAAGAATGTCATGATTTAAAAATTAACCATATTTTAGTTTTTGTCATTCTGGAATTGAACCTCATTGTTAGAGACATGTGAAAAAAATCATTTTAAAGATATGAAAAATGAATACAATAATGGAACACTATGAAAATGTTTATTTTTATGAAGAGAATAATAATTGAATTTGTCCGTGAAAAATGAATTTTTATATTTTTAAGAAGAACTTTTGATAATGATTATTAATCATCATTACATTGATGAAAATAATAATTGGACATTTTTCAAAAAAAAATTGATTGATCATCTTTTGAATTACTAATTTGATAAGTTAAAAAAGGTGACCTACGTTGTTGAAGACAATGGAAATGTTACTTTTCTTGAATAAATGTTGTGAGAAAAGGAATTATAAACCATTCAAAAATTATGTTTGATGGTGATGAATCTAAAATTAATAGAATGAATTAAATGAGGGCATGAAAAATTTAATTATATTTTTTTCTTTCTTACGAATAATTATGGGTCGGTAATTCACACATAGTAATTACAAAGTGTAGGGAGTTTAATAAAAATTATGGGTCCAACCTTACTAAACCCCAAGGTTGATCCCTCAACCACTCATAGGGGGACCTAAGGGCCAACCCCTATCATAGAGGCTACCCAAGGAGGTGGTAAGGAGGATTGAGCAGTACCATGATTATGTCCCATAAGAGCACACATACCCAAAGGCATGAAAACAAATAGGATCATGTATAAGTACCAGAGAGAGGAATCTAGCTATACCAACAAGCTATAGACCATGTGTGTGAATAGTGGTATGTAGTTTTTAACCCCCCATGACCATATCAAAATATGTTTTGGCAGTAGTTGGTTAACAAAGAAACAAAATACACATTGGATATCTAGTTTGGGACAACACAGGTTTGGGTACTATTCACTAACACTTAAATAATGCGAATAGAATTAATTACACATTATCTGATTGATATTGACTATTTATTGAATCCCATAGAGTGACCATTAAAAAATGATGATATTCTTCTACCGAACTTCACTTTTGGCCTTCATGACATACATGTTCAATGAATTCATGATACACATAATGTCTATCCATTTCTAGTGGACGATACCTAGTTTTTAATAAATCATGCTTGAGCACCCTGAACCGATGTATATAGTCTCCATCTTTTATACACTTGATAAAATGAATAATGAGCCACTGAAGATAGAATATATTGAAGATGCTATATTTTGGATTCATGTTATTCAATAAACACATGCATATGGAGCTTCGTCAGAAATATATTGTATGATCCCTAATAATTTGATTCCATGATTAACAGTGTCACGTAAAAATGAAACTATGTTCAAAGATAGTATACCATCTAAGTGATTCATGGGATATTTAAGAGTCAGGAAATGAAATATCTTTTGGGATATTGAATGAAAAATTACATGGAATTAATTTTGGATCCAATGGAGTGGATATATGATGATCGTTTCTTATAAAAGGATAGAATAGATCCACAGAAACATATTGCATTTTATGTTATTTATGGAGAGCTCTTATTTGATGAAATAATTTCTCCCTATGATTATTGTTACAAAAAGTATCCAGGGAGATCCGTGAGACTCCATGGCTACATGAGGAAGAAAAGTTTTACATGTTCTTCTGCTTGTGTGAGGAAGAATTCCTGATCCACTTAGCCACACAGGGAACTACACAGTTTTGAACAGAATATATCCATGGGACTCTCTGGGTGTGAATAATTTGATCCCACGAACACTTTATTATTGTAGAGAAACATTGTATTGTTTCATGAAGAAAGGTTTTCCATGAACTAGTGTATAAAATTATATTGTGTTATTCAAATAAGGAATTAAAAAAATATGGTTTCATTTGTGTGAAAACTCTATTCCATGAAACCATAATATTTTTCTCATGAAATACATGGATAGTGGAACACTCATTTAAATGATCTTCATGAAATATACAATAATATTATAATATGCATTTTTGAGGTGTAATTTTGGTTATCTATGAAGCTTGAATGAAGATATAAGATAGTGCATGAGCAAATTAACACAAGAGGCGTCACTTAAAAAGTATAACCTGAAAAAAACATGAAATTTCAGAAATAAAATAATAAGAAAGGATATTTTTTGTGCTATGGATTTTCTTAGAATGTTTATGAAACATTCGCGCGTGAAGTAGACTTAAAAGAAGTTAAATCTGGTTGGAAAATATTGTTCCTTTCACAAAAAAATATTTCAGACTGATTTTGGGAACTTCATTGATAGTAGGAGTATATGACCGAGAATTTGATATATCAATGAAGAAGAAAACATAACATGTGTTGAAATATTAATATGTTGATCATAGAAAATGGTAGTAAGTTTGAGTGGATGTAACATATTCCACTTATTTAATAGTAGTTGGAAGATGTGCATATATTTTTGTTGATTCAATAGCAGTCAAAGAATATTATTTGAAGAACAAGATTATCTAGTTTATGAAAATTAATCCAGTGTGATAGAGAGATATTTTTCAAAGTTTTTATTAGATATCATTGAAGAACTAATTTTTTAGTATAAAAAATTAATTGAATACTAGTGGAAATAATATAAAAAATTTTCATTAACTCAAGTTTATTTTTTTTAATTCCTAAACATTGTATACCATATCTATGAATTTATAATAAATAATTGAGTTATAATAGAATTTATTAAACAACCAAAGTTTTATCATGAAAAATAGTAGGTCCATGTATATAACCTTATAACAATATTTTTGGTCTACTATTTGTTTTATTATATGTATGGATGTTTATATAATATTTGAAAGCACAAAAAGAATCAATTCCTCTTAATCAGGCTAAAGGTTCTATAGTAAGAGGGGATAATTGAAAAAAAATTAATCTCAGAAAAAATATGGGTACGCTATTTCATCCCCACAATTCTCATACATGATATATCCTAGCTCAATAAGTGGTATTAGAGAATAGGTTCACCTCTAATTGGATCAGTTCATCTATCCCCAGTCTTTTTTGTAAGGTTTATATGATGTTCATATTTGAATTTCATACAGAATTTCCTCAAGTAGAAAACATAGTTTCCACTCTAGTTGAAGAATTGGAGAATCTTTTTTCTAAGACACTAAAAAAATAAAAAGAAAAGTGAGGAAAAAAATATTGTGAAAATTATATAGGATGGAAGAGATGGATCAGTGATTCATTATCAAATCATTTGACAGTGATCCTTTTGAAGAAGCTACCTCAAGCTATGGAGAGTATGAGGAAGATGAGTCAATCAAAATTTTTTAATAATTTAATTCAAAATTTAAAAGACATATGAAGAATGGTCTTGAAGAAGCAACTTCACATATACTTTGTGAATTCAAATAACATATTCATCAAGTATCACAACATAAAGAGGAAATTATTATGTTGGAAGATGGACTTGGTAATAATTTAAAAAGGTTCAATGTTCTAAGAGACCTCATTAAAGCAATGTAAAAATCTATGAAACTTTTAAATTAAACTATTTCTATAAATGAACATGAATTTAAATGGAATTATAATGAGAGAATTATAGTTAAATAGTTTTTTAGTGAATTCATTTGTGCACTTAAAACATTGTTCAATGTTTTCATCAATTTCAAGGATTATCAGTTTGAATAAAAAACATGTAAAATCAAAGAGCTTGATATGATAGTGGAATAAAATACCACGATACATAAAAATTATATTCTGAACATCTATAATCCATAAGAATCAAAAAAAAATCATATATGTGTTAAATAATCCCAATTGGAAGATAAATCCATAAGAATAAAAGACCTTGAAAGCTTTGTGATTGAATATAGAAAATAGTATGAAGATAATGTTAATAAAATGAAAAGTGAATGTGAAGGTAGGAAAACATTTGTTGAAAATTAGAAGTTTTCTCACAACATGAAATGTCTTTAAATAGTTTTAAAATTGAGAAATTTTAAGGAGTTTCAAGCTGGAACATCCCATGTTAATAATAAAAATAAACCCTCCACCCAAACATATTAAGATATTCAACCTCCATGAAATTATATTGTAATAATAAATATTATTGACACTCATGTATTTAAAGAAACGTATATTGGTGGATAGGAGAACTAAAAATCAACTCTTGATCATCCTTCTATAAACTCATGGAAGGAGGTAACACATATACTAGTTAATTCTATTTATGTTAATATAGTATTATCTGCTAGTCAATGTTCAAATCCAAAAAATAAGAAAATGTTGGTTGATAAAAATGATGATACATCCACAAAACTAAAAAGGTTTAATACTACAAATATCATAAAAAATTACTCCCAAAATGATTCTCTAAAAAGTTAAAGACAAATCTAGAAACAATAATGCACTAAATCTATCCAGACTAGTACTACAAGAAAAAGAAGGAAATGTTTTTTCCGATTTTTGGTGCTTTTGATTGTTTGGGAATTACGAGACCAAATTTGGGAAAAAATTTATCATTTATGTAGATTATATAAGGGCTCAATTAAAGGAGACTATATGTGAATAAATGTAATGAAACCTAAAAAATAGAAGCATATTCTATATATTAGAATAAATCTCTTTGCTAGAAATAGATTCAAATTCCATGAAGATTATGTGAGAACTGTAACATGTGTTTTCACATAGAAGAATATTTTTGTTATGAACCCAGTAGGATCAAGTCTTATGCTAATAGATTAAAACAACCCAAAAATAATATGGGGGAAAGAAAAAGAGAAATATCATCCTTGGTAGAGAAACAGGTTATGATATGTTTTTAATATATGGAAAGAACCAAAAAACCACTCCTATCAAGGCTGAAACTATGGACGATAATAATTCCTTGTCAACCATAAAATAATTTTCTATAGTGGAATAAGAAGTCATACCATGGACCACTGCAAACAGGCCGTGGAAATGATTATGACCAAGCTAAAATCAAGAAGATAGTTAATTCAAGAGAGATATAGAAAGATAGGATTGATTTTATACATTCCTGAATAAAATTTTGATAAATCACCTAATAAAGGTAACTCAAAAACATTAATGAATCCATGTGTAATCTCTGAAGGAGATTATGTAATGAATGAATTCCTCATTATTTTTCCTAATAAATTGAAAGATTCTATAGCAATGAAAATCATTAAAGATGAAGCATTAACAAAATGAAAGGAAAATGGGAAACATATTATTTCAAATGAAGAATAACTAAACTTCCATGAGTGGTTTTCACCAAATTAAAACTATTATGTCTAGAAAATATTTATTTAGAAGACAAAAAATATAAATAGTGAAATAAATTTCATGGGTCTTCTACCGGATCAAAAGGAAATGTCAAAGATGTAAAAAAATAATCAAGGGGACCTATGGAACTACTAAAAGATGTGAAGATAAAAAATCTACACAATATGGTAAATAAAAGAGAATATTCCATGCTATCAAATACATATGATAATTTGAAATCAAAAGGATACATAAGCATGATGAGTACCAAACACTTTATAGCTATAATGAAAGGTGTATCTAAGGGGAGAGAAAATTATCAAACCTACTAATTTTAATAATATCATAAGTGTTCCACCTTATTACATCATTCTTTTGTATTTTTTCTGTACTTACAAAGTAGATAATTGAAATTAAATCTCATACTCAAGATGATGAATGAGTGAAAAAAGTGTAAGATAAAAAATTAGAATGATTATTCAAGAACTGAAAAAATATTGAATTATTCCCTATTGGTGCATCAGCATCTTAAACATCTTGAAGACTATATAGTGAAAGTTTCTACCATATCAATTTGAAGATAGTGAACCCCTTGGATAGTATAAAACATAAAAGAGATACTATTAACTCTTATTCCATGAATATCTAAAATATTAGGTCATACCAACCAATGTTGAAAATATAGGTATCCCAATTACACTCATTTTCCTTTCCTTGGTTAAATCAAATTTGTGAATCAAAGGGGATTTTTGGTTTATTAGTAAACTAATAGAAAGGGGAGTAAAATAATAATTCAATAGAAATCTCTTATGTGTTTTATAAAGTTTTTAGGTGAATATATGTTCTAATTTCTTTTATTGATCCCACACATTGAGAAATAAATATATTAGGATCATGATATCACATGCATGGTTTTTAATTGATATCATAAAAAACCTTGGTATTGTCTATATTATCTTCTACCCAGGGTTATCTGATGCACGCCTGTCACAGGGCTTGGACAAAAACAATTATATTTTCTTCCTAGTGCAGTATAGTAGCTGACCAGGGTCGCCTCTCTTAAAGAGCCTTTTAGTGTGGTTAGATTACTTTATTCAATATCACCTAATCTATCCTTTTTTTTTGTTTTTATGATGAAAATATTTTTGTGTTTTTTGATATGAAAAATCTAAACTATCTTTCAATGAAAACAGAATGAGTTAATGAAGAAAGAACATGGTTTTGGGGATCAGTCTTGGATTCAATCATTATTTTCCTATATGTGTTTGATTTAGTTTGATATTTCAAACATTATATCTCATGTCTAAATCACTATTCCTTTAAAAAATAGAAGTATTTTGAGTCGCATGTCATTGGGTGCCGTCACCCAATCAGGGACATTCTCCTCACCCAAGTAAGGCACCTAATTCTAATACAAACTAAATTAAAATTTAAAGAGAATTCATGAAAACCATGACCTCACCCTGAGCCAAGTCTCATGATAATCCTCTCATTTTTTAGAGTTTGAGATTACTTGGTGGATTGGGTGAAGGAATAGAGATATTTTTAGATAGATAGAGAAATAGAAATGAAGAAAAGTGGGTGGAGAAACACAAAGACCTGGATTAATTAAACTAAAATTTAAATTACAAATAAAAATAAAACTAAAAAACTAAACTGAAAATAAAATAAAAATAATTAATTAGGGAGAATAGAGGAGAAGCAGTGGCCCCTTCCCCAGTGGGATCCCTCCTTAGCTTTGGGTGTCGATCTGATGATTTGAGAAGGAGGAGAGGGCCTCCTTTTATAGGAATATTTCGGTCCCTTGAAATTTTGCACATTGTTGAACCATTAAATGACTGATTCACAGATGGAATCCTTATTCAATGTTTCTTATAAATGTGATGGTCGTTCACCCTCCAAATTTCAGCACATTTGGACCTAGGATGAATGAGTTATTAATTTTTCATTGGAGGTTTATGTTTCTAGACGGAGATTCCAAGAAGGTTCCTCCAAAACTATGTCATTCAATGGCTGCCTTAATGACTTCAAAACTCCCCCAAATTTGTATTAGAGATGGACCTATCTATCCTTGTGATATCCCAGGTAGAAAAACATCATTTGGATGTGATTATTCTGATTTTGGATTTCATTAGAGTGGGGGGTCCATGTTGTAGGCCCGGAAAACTTTCCCACTTCAATTATTTTTTAGGCCCTTTATATAGTCGAATCAGCTCCTAGTCCAGAAGACAAAATTGGAAGAACTAAAATTAGGATTCTAAAAAAATTCTAATCACAATTATTAGGCTTATATTTTATGGGAAATGAAAAAAATACCCTTGTGGTCAAAATCTGTCCAAAATATATCATTATGCACTTTTCTCACGGTCATTTTCAATATAAAATTCAATTTACCCATTATCTTAATAAAACATGTAAACATATGGGGTTTATCATTGAAAAACAATAAACAAATAATCATTATTTTATAAAAAATATTCATGTAAATTTCCTCTGTCAAATACCCCCACACTTAAACCATGCTTGTCCTCAAGCATAAAATCTCAACATAGAAATCAGAGGACACCAATGTTACCATTATTCAAATTCCAATGCAAAAAAATCAAAATATATTCAATGTACAATAAAACACTCAAAAATATTCAAAAAATATCAATTTAATTTCCCGTTTTTCAAAGAAACAAATAACTCAAACATTTTACATTCCCCATTTGAAAATAGATGGAACTTATCCTTTTATTCATTCAAGATCCTTGATTCTTTTTTATTAAACATGGGAAGTCATGATTTACATCACTTTTGATTATTTTCCCTCATCACTCATGATACAATTTATGTATAGTTATGCTCAAATCAGTAGAACATTCTCCTTATCCATAGGTTTGTAAATCACCTACTTTCTCCACTTTGTAAAGACAAAAGACACATAAAATCACAAGTACTTGCAATAATAGTTCAAATGACTTGGAGGCTTTGAAGCTGGTAGAATTTGATGCTTTAAAAATTAAGGCTCAATTAAGAGGATCATATCTTAAGTACAATGCATGATATCAAAAGTAAAAGTGTAATAAAATTATCCCCTTCAATGTAGCAACACCCACTTCAAAAAACTCAAAGTAAGTTAGTGATCAAATTATGCATAATGAATGATTTTTGCAACCTCTTGAATATTATTTTTATTTTGTACTTTTTGTTTTATTTTTTCGAAAGTTATTATTAGATAAAACTTCACATCCATCCCCTAAACATATGCGATCATAAGATCTTCGGTCTAGAAAATGGTGATTTTTTGTTCTCCCAAATCATAACCCATTTTTAAATTTTTTGAACTTTTTGACATTTTTTCCCTTTTTTAATTCAATAGGGGAAAACAATATAGTATAATGAATTATTTCACAACCTTTTACAAATCCCAAAATAACACCC
Organism: Viscum album; assembly: GCA_963277665.1. Classification (NCBI taxonomy): domain Eukaryota; kingdom Viridiplantae; phylum Streptophyta; class Magnoliopsida; order Santalales; family Viscaceae; genus Viscum; species Viscum album. The sequence goes on from OY728119.1 coordinate 654,560,431, forward strand.
CCAAACTTCTTTATATTGTGTATCATTCCATCCACCATGATTCCCTTTACCTCCACACTTTAACATTAAAATATCATGCAAATACCAAGAGTAGGGTAGGAATGGATTAAAATGGATTGAAACATGGCACATCCAAATAAAGGTCATTCGTGGTCTCTATGGGATAAATGAATAATTGATGTAAAGGTGGTATTTTAAGGGAAAGTATCTTTTCAAAGGACGCCTCAATCATTATAAATGTGTTTTTACGCAGTCATAGCTTTGAAAAGTTTCAATACAAGTTCTGGTCGGTTACATGTCCCAATATCACTCAAAAAATATGATCAACAATAAATAGGAAGTAATTAGTCTATAAATACTCTCATGAATGAGAAATATAAAAATGGAAAATCACTCGTGGGATGAATAATAAAAATAATTCAATTCACATAAATTTCAGAAATTCAGAGCATGAAATATGGTAGGGAAATTTCATTTACATGAAATAATTAATTCCTTCAAATCATGAGTCATGATTTCAATATCTATGATTCATATTTAAAAATTTAATTCTGTATTTCAATCATTTAATCATTTAAACATTAAAACTTAAATCATGGCATCACTGGGTTCCTAAGAAACTCATGTCTCCTAGATAAGTCGAGTAAAACATTAATTCAATTATGGGCATGCAATTTTATCTTTAAAGCTCAAAACATGTTGTGGACTAAAATGTGGAGATTTTAAAAGATAAAACACTAAAATTGAATTCCCTTTTTCTATGAAACATAGTCATGTCATTCCCCTTCACTTTCTAGGGCTTCCTTCTTCCATCATGATCTAATAAAATAAAATAACAAAATTAAGCATAAGGATCATGTCTTTTAAGCTCAAAAATATAGGGGGGAGGGGGTTGCATGCTAGACAACTTCCTAAGAAATGAAATTAAAATCTAATTTCCTAAAAAGAAAGTAAATATAAATCTTACTATGATCCCCCAAGTGGACCCAGAATTTTTACTACCTCTAGAGGGCAGTACCAGCTTTTATCCAAATTCTGATGGAGGATAAAGCTTGTTTGATTTGAACCACCACATGTGGCTTCTCCCAACTTGTGCTTCATCCTTGTTCTTGGGGGATGATCCATGGATAGATTACTCAAGATCCTCCCCCTTCACAATGAGGTATTTCTTGAATGGTTGGGGTAGTATGAAGTATGAATCATCCACTATCTTGGTTTCTACTTGTGCAACCTCTTCTTCTTTGTCTAGTGGTTACTCAAGGTATGCTACATCAAATAAGATTCAATGGGAAAGTCAGAGTGTAATTATATTTGAATAAAATTAAAACATGAAGTATCAAGATCAAATTCTTCCCCATCAAAGTAAGAAGCTTTTGTCATGGACTCCTTAAGAAAATCTACTAGCATATCTTTATGATCTTCCTTCAATTAATATTTAACTTTTCCAGGGATCTCCATATGTTCTTCAAAAGGTGCACGTCCAGGTTATTCATCATCCTCCAAGACATAGAATAAATTATCTATTTCTATATAATCAAAATCACCAAGAGTGATGTAGAATTAAGATTCAATAAAATTAGAAGATATAGAGTCAAATAATGGTTCAACTCCCTTAGTCAGTTTAGTATCAATCCATGCCTCAGTGGTAAGTGCCTCTTGGAGTAGACTCTATGAAGATAGAGCAAAGTAGTCAAGATCCTCTATCTGTACTTCAAATTACACAGCTTGGGTGGTTTCTTCCATCGGTTTTGTTGGATCTTCTTCTTTGTATTGTATGGGAAGATCATTCAATTCTTCACAATTAATCATTAACTCATCCAATCTTTGTTGGTCTCCCACTTGTGGCTCAGTAGGTACGTCATCATCCTTTGCCACCTCAGGTTCTTGATCCTTCTCAGGGTTGGGTTTCTCTATTAATGAATTAACATATTCCAATTCTCTTTCATATTTTCTTGTCAGTTGTTCAATTCTTTCTCTATGTTCTTTCACCTGATCCCTTTTAAAATCGTCTTCTTGTTGTGGTTGCTACACCTGTGAGTAATTGTCACTCCTTGCAGAATAATAATCATATAAATTCATCATGGAAAGAATTTTTTTTCTTAATTTCATAAAATGAAATGAAATCTATTTATGATGTAAAAATAGAAAAATTAAATGAATTACTGATTGGCTCCCCGACAACGGTTCCAGTTTTGACGCATGTCAGTCACAGGGCATGGACAAAAACAATTATACTGTTTTCCTAGTGCAACATAGAGGCTGAGCAGGGCCATCCCTCTTGAAGATCCTTTCAGTTTAGTTAACTTACTTTTTTCTATATCACATATTCTCTCCCTTTAGTTGTTTTTATGAAGACAATATTTTTGTGTTTTTTATACGAAAAATCTAAACTATCATGCAATGGAAACAGAATGAGTTAATGAAGAAAGTACTTGGTTTTGGGGTTCAGTATTGGATTCAATAATTATTTTCCTACATGTTTTTATTTAGTTTGATAATTCAAACATGATATATCATGTTTGAATCACTATTATTTTCCAGAATAGAAGTAGTTTGAGTCGCATTTCATTGGGAACCGTCACCCAATCGGGTACATTCGCCCCGCCCAACCATGCTACTGAATTCTACCACAAACTTAATTAAACATTAAAAAAAATTCATCAAAACATTGACCTCACCCCAAGCCAAGTCTCGTGATTAGCTTCTCATTTCCAAGAGTTTGATATTACTTGGTGGAGTTTGTAAAGGAAGAGAGAGAGTGTGAGAGTGTGAGAGAGAAATGAAGAAAAGTGGGTAGAGAAACAAAAAGACATGGATTAATTAAACTAAAATTTAAATTACAAATGAAAATAAAACTAATATAAGACTAAACTGAAAATAAAATAAAAAGAATAAATGATGGGGGAAGAGAGGAGCATAAGAGGCTCGTTCCCCGGTAGGATCCCTCCTTGGCTTTGGGTGTTGAGCTGATGATTTGAGGAGGAGAGGGCCTCTTTTATAGGCAGATTTCTATCCCTCGAAAGTGTGCGCGTTGTTGAACCATTAAATGATCGATTCACGCATATACCCTTTCTTCACTGTTGTTTAAAAATGTGATGTCCATTCACCCACAAACTTTCAACTCATTTGGACCTTGTATTAAGGAGTTATGAATTTTTCATTGGAGGTTTATGATTCTTGACGAAGCTTCCAGGAAGGTTCCTCCAAAAGAATTTCATTCAATGGCCCCCATAAAGAATTCAAAACTCCCCCAAATTTGTTTTAGAGATGGCCCTATCTATCCTGGTGATATCCCAGGTTTACACACGTCATTTTTATGTGTTTAAGCCGAGTTTGGGTTCCATTATAATGGGGGGTCCATGCTCTCTGCCCGAAAAACATTCCAACTACAATGAATTTTTAGGCCCTTCATATTGATGAATCAGCTCCTACTCCAGAAGAAAACATTTGGGTAAATAAAATTAGGATTCTAAAAAAATTAATCACAATGTTTGGACATATATTTTATGATAATTGACAAAAATACACTTTTGGTCAAAATCTGTCCAAAATCCATAATTATGCACTTCTCTCTTTTATGGTCATTTTCATTATAAAATTCAAATTACCCATTATTTTAGTAAAACATGTAAATACATAGGGTTTATCATTGAAAAAAATTAAAACCATACTCATTATATTATCAAAAATATGAATGTAAATTTCTTCTATCAAATACCCCCACACTTAAATCATGCTTGTCCTCAAGCATAAAATCTCAACATGGAAATCAGAGGACACCAATGTTACCAATATTCAAATTCCAATGCAATAAAATCAAACAATTTTCAATGTAAAATAAAAGACTAAAAAATATGCATAAAATATCAATTTTATTTCCTATTTTTCAAAGAAACAAAAATTCACACATTTTACTTTCCCCCTTTGAGAATTTATGGTACTTCTCATTTCATTCGTTAAAGCTCCTTGATTCATTTTTACTAAACATGGCAAGTCATGATTTACATCACTTTTGATTATTTTAACTCATAAATCATGATAAAATTAAAGTAGAGTTATGATAATATCAGTAGAACATGCTCCTTATCCATAGGCTAGTAAATGAACTACTTTCTCCACTTTGTAAAGACAAAAGACACAAAAATCATGAGGACTTGCAATAAAGGTTCAAATGACTCTGAGTCGTTAAAGATTGTAGGATTTGATGCTTTAAAAATTAAGGCTCTAGGAGGAGGATATTCTCTTAAGTACAATGAATGATATCAAAAATAAAAGTGTAATAAAATTAGCCCCTTCAAAGTAGAAACACCCACTTCCATAAACTCAAAGTAAGGTCATGATCAAATTATGCATAATGAATGATTTGTGCACCCTCTTGAATATTCTTTTTTATTTTATAATTTTTTTGTTTTTTTGAAGTTATGATTAGATCAAACCTCACATCCATCACCTAACCACATACGATCTTAAGATTTTCAGTCTGGAAAATGGTGATTTTTGGTTCTCCAAAATCAAAACCCATTTTTTGTTTTTTGTTTTTTTGATCTTTTGGTCATTTTTTTCATTTTTTTTAATTAAAGAGGGGAAAACAATAGAGTATAATGAATTATTTCACAACCTTTTACAATTCCTAAAATAAAACCCCCACACATCTTCTTTACAATGTGTATCATCCCTTCCACCATGATTCCCTTTACCTCAACACTTCAACTTGAAAATATCATGCAAATACCAAGAGTTGGGTAAGAATGGATAAAAATGGATTGAAACGTGGATCATACATATAAATGTCATTCATGGTCTATATGGGCTAAACGAATGATTGATGTAAAGGTGGTATTTTAAGTAAAATTATCTTTTCAAAGGATTCCTCAATCATTATAAATGTGTTTTTTCGCATTCATAGATTTGACAAGTTTTAATACAAGTTCTTGTTGGTTACATGTCCCAAGATCACTCAAGAAATATGATCAAGAATAAATAGAAAGTAATTAGTCTAGAAATGTTCTCGGGAATGAGAAATATAACATTGGACAATCACTCATGGCATGAATAATAATAATAAATCAATTCACATAAATATCAGAAATTCAAAGCATGAAATATGGTAGGGAAATTTCATTTACATGATATAATTAATTACTTCAAATCATGAGTCATCATTTCAATATCTATTCTTCATATTTAAAAATTAAATTCTATATTTCAATAATTTAATCATATAAACATTTAAATCTAAATCATGGCATCACCAGGCTCCTAAGAAACTCATGTATCCTAAATAAGTTGAGTAAAACATTAATTCAAGTGTGGGCATGCAATTTTATCTTTAAAGATCAAAACATTTTGTGGACTAAAATGTGAATATTTTAAGAGATAAAACACTAAAACTGAACTCCCTTTTTCCAGGAAACTTAGTCATGTCCTTACGCTTCACTTTCTAGGGCTTCCTTCTTCCATAATGATCCTATAAAATAAAATAACAAAATTAAGCATAAGGATCATGTCTTTTAAGATCAAAAATATAGGAGGGAGGGGGCTACATGCTAGACTACTTCCTAATAAATGATATTGAAATATAATTTCCTAAAAATCAAGTAAAGATAAATCTTGGTACGATCCCCCATGTGGGCCCTTAATTTTTACTACCTCCATACAGAAATACCACATGTTATCAAAATTCCTATGGAGGATGAAGCTTCTTTGATTTGAACCACCACATTTGGCTTTTCCCAGCTTGTGCTTCATCCTTGTTCTTGAGAGATGATCCATGGATAGTGTACATCGGATCCTCCCCCTTCACATGAGTTATATCTTTAATGGTGGGGGTAGGATGAAGCATGAATTATCCATTATCTGGGTTGCTAGTTGTGCAAACTCTTCTTCTTTGTATAGTGGTTCCTCAAGGTATGATGCATCAAAATAAGAGTCAATGGTAAAGTTAGAGTGTAATTCTATTTGAATAAAATTAAAACATGAAGAATAAAGATCAAATTCTTACCCATCAATGCAATAATATTTTTTCATGGTCTCCTTAGGAAAATCAACTAGCATCGCTTCACGAGCTTCATTCAATAAATATTCAACTTGTCCTGGGAGCCCCATATGTTCCTTAGAAGGTGCACATATAGGTTCTTCATCATCCTCCAAGGCATAGCATAAATTTTCTGTTTCTGTGTAATAAAAATCACAAGGAGTGCTGTATAATTCATATTCATTAAAATTAGAAGATATAAAGTCAAATAATGGTTCAACTCCTTCAGTCAGTTAAGTATCAATCGCTGCCTAAAGTGGTAAATGCCTCTTGGAGTAGACTCTCTGAAGATGTAGGCAGGTAGTCAGGCTCCTCCATCTTGACTTCAAATTCCACCGCGTGGATAGTTTCTTCATCAGTGGTGATGGATCTTCTTATTTTTATTGTATTGGAAGATTATGAAATTATTCACAATTAATCATGAACTCATCCAATCTTTATTGATTTCCCACTTGTGGCTCAGTAGCTACGTCATCATCCTAGGACACCTTAGGTTCTTGATCCTGCTCAGGGTTGGGTTGCTCTATTAATGCATGAACATAGTCAAAAACTCTTTCAACTTTTCTTGTTAGTTTTTAATTATTTCTCTAAGTTCTTTCACCTGAGCCCTTCTAATTTTATATTCTTCTTGTTGTTGCTGCACCTATGAGTAATTGTCACTCCATGCAGAATAATAATAATTTAAATTCATCATGGAAAAAATTTATTTATTTTTTTAAATTTTATAAAAAGAAATGAAATATATCTATGATGTCAAAATAGAAAAAGTAAATGAATAGCTGATTGTCTACCCGGCAATGGTGCCCATTTTGACTCATGCCCGTCGAGGGGCGTGGACAAAAACAATTATATTTTTTCCTAGTTTTGCACAGTGGCTGACTAGGGTCATCTATCTTGGGGATCCTTTTAGTGTGGTTCACTTACTTTATTATATATATCATAATCTATCTCTTTTTGTTGTTTTTATGATGAAAACATTTTTGTGTTTTTTTATATGAAAAATCTAAACTATCATGTAATGAAATAGAATGAGTTAATGAAGAAAGACCTTGGTTTTGGGGTTTAGTCATGGATTCAATCATTATTTTCTTACATGTGTATGATTTAGTTTGATAATTCAAGCATGATATATCATGTTTGAATCACTATTATTTTCATTAATATAAGTACTTTGAGTCGCATGTCATTGGGGACCATCACCCAATCGGGGACATTTGCCTTGCACAAGCATGCTACTCAATTCTACCACAAACTTCATTAAACATTAAAAACAATTCATGAAAACCTTGACCTCACACCGAGCCAAGTCTCCTGATTAACCTCTCATTTTTGAGAGTTTGAGATTACTTGGTGGAGTGGGTGAAGGAAGAGAGAGATTGAGAGAGAGAGAGAGATGAAGAAAAGTGGGTGGAGAAACACAAAGACATGGATTAATTAAACTAAAATTTAAATTACAAATGAAAATAAAACTAAAATAAACCTAATCTGAAAATAAAATAAAAATAAAAAATAATGGGGGACGAGAGTAGAATCAGCATCCCATTCCCCGATGGGATCCTTCCTTGGGTTTGGGTGTCAAGCTGACGATTTGAGAAGGGTGGGAGGGCCTCTTTTATAGGCAGATTTATGTCCCCCGAAAGATTGCGCATTGTTGAACCATTAAATGATCGATTAATGCATGGACCCCTTCGTCAATGTTGTTCATAAATGTGATGTAAGTTCACCCTCCAGAGTTAAGTGCCTTTGGACCTCGAATGTAGGAGTTATGAATTATTCATTGGAGGTTTATGTTTCTGGACGAAGCTTCCAGGATGGTTCCTCCAATAGTATGTCGTTCAATGGCCACCTTAATGACTTCAAAACTCCCCCAAATTTGTTTTAGAGATGTCCCTATCTATTCTCATGATATCCCAGGTGGAAAAAAATCATTTTTAATTGTTTAGGATGATTTTGGGTTTCGGTATGGTTGGGTGTCCACGTTGTCCGCCCGAAAAACATTCCAACTATAATGAATTTTTAGGCCCTTTATATGGCAGAATCAGCTTCTGATCCAGAAGAAAAAATTGGAGGAAATATAATCAGGACTCTAAAAAAATTTAATCGCAATTTTTGAAAATATATTTTATGAGAAATGACAAAAATACCATTGTGGTCAAAATCTGTCCAAAATCCAGAATTATGCACTTTTCTCTATTATGCTCATTTTCATTATAAAATTCAAATTACCCATTATTTTAATACAACATGTAAATACATGGGGTTTATCATTGAAAAATAGTAAAAAATACTCATTATTTTTTCAAAAATATTCATGTAAATTTGCTCTGTCAAATACCCCCACAATTAAAACATGCTTGTCCTCAAGCATAACATCTCAACATGGAAATCAGAGGACACAAATGTTACCAATATTAAAATTCCAATGTAATAAAATCAAACAATTTTCAATGTAAAATAAAACATTAAAAATCTGCATAAAATATCAATTTAATTTCCCAATTTTCGAAGAAACAAATAATTCACACATTTTACTTTCCCCCTTTGAAAATTGATGGATCTTCTCCTTTCATTCATTCAAGATCCTTGATTCATTTTTACTAAACATGACAAGTCATGATTTACCTCACTTTTTATTATTTTATCTCATCAATCATGATACAATTCAAGTAGATTTATGCTCATATAATGAGAACATGATCCTTATCCATAGGCCTGTAAATGAACTACTTTCTCCACTTTGTAAAGACAAAAGACACATAAAATCATGAGGACTTGTAATAAAGGTTCAAATGAGTCTGAGTCTTTAAGGTTGGTAAGATTTTATGCTATAAAAATTAAGGCTCAAGTAGAAGGATCATCTCTTAAGTACAGTGCATGATATCTAAATTAAAATTGTAATGAAATTATCCCCTTCAAATTATCAACACCCACTTCCAAAAACTCAAAGTAAGGTTATGATCAAATTACGAATAATTAATGATTTGTGCACCCTCTTGAATATTCTTTTTATTTTGTAATTTTTTTTTCGTTTTTCGATAGTTATGATTAGATCAAACCTCATATCCATCACCTAACCAGATGAGATCCTAAGATCATCGTTCTGTAAAATGGTGAATTTTAGTTCTCCCAAATCAAAACAAATTTTTCTATTTTTTTTATCTTTTTGTCATTTTTTTCTTTTTATTAATTCAAGAGGGGAAACAATAGATTATAATGAAAGATTTCACAACCTTTTACAATTCCTAAAATAACACCCCCAAATTTCTTCTTTACAATGTGTATCATCTCATTCACCATGATTCCCTTTACCTCCACACTTCAACTTTAAAATATCATGCAAATACCAAGAGCAGGGTAGGAATGGATAAAAATGGCTTAAAATAGCCTATCCCTATAAAGGTCATTCATGGTCTCTATGGGATAAATGAATTATTGATGTAAAGTAGGTCTTTTAATGAAAATTATCTTTTCAATGGATGCCTCAATCATTATAAATTTGTTTTTGCATAGTCATATATTTGACAAGTTTCAATTCAAGTTCTGGTCAGTTACACGTCCCAAGATCACTTAAGAAATATGCTCAAGAATAAATAGGAAGTACATAGTCTAGAAATACTCTTGGGAATGAGAAATATAACATTGGACCATCACTCATGGAATGAATAATAATAATAAATAAATTCACATATATTTCAGAAATTCAAAGCATGAAATATTGTAGGGAAATTTCATTTACATGAAATAATTAATTCCTTCAAATCATGAGTCATCATTTCAAAATCTATTCTTAATATTTAAAAAATTCAATTCTGTATTTCAATAATTTAATCATATAAATATTGAAATCCAAATCATGGCATCACTGGGCTCCTAAGAAACTCATGTCTCCAAGATAAGTCAAGTAAAACATTAATTCAAGTGTGGGCATGCAGTTTTATCTTTAAAGATCAAAACATGTTGTGGAATAAAATGTGGAGAGTTTAAGAGATAAAACAGTAAAAATGAACTCCCTTTTTTCAAGAAACTTAGTCATGTCCTTCCCCTTCACTTTCTAGGGCTTCCTTCTTCCATCATGATGCAATATAATAAAAAATTAAGCATAAGGATCATGTCTTTTAAGCTCAAAAATATAGGAGTGAGGGGATGCATACTAGACTACATCCTAAGAAATGAGTTTGAAACCTAATTTCCTAAAAATCAAGTAAAGATAAATCTTGGTACGATCCCCCATGTAGGCCCTGAATTTTTACTGCCTCCATATGGCAGTACCATCTTTTATCCAAAGTCCAATAGAGGATGAAGCTTCTATGATTTGAACCGCCACATGTGGATTTTCCCTTCTTGTGCTTCATCCTTGTTCTTAAGGGATGATCCATGGATACTGTATGCCAGATCCTCCACCTTCACAATGAGGTATAGCTTGAATGGTGGGGGTAGGATGAAATATGAATCATCCATTATCTTTTTTTCTACTTGTGCAACGTCTTATTCTTTGTCTAATGGTTCCAAAATGTATGATACATCAAAAGAAGAGTCAATGGGAATGTCAGAGTGTAATTATATTTGAATAACATTAAACCATGAAGTATAAAGAACTAATTATTTCCCATAAAAGTAAACAGATTTTGTCATGGTCTCCTTAGGAAAATCCAATAGCATATCATCACGAGGTTCCTACAATAAATATTCAACTTTTCCAGGGATCTCTATATGTTCCTCAGCAGGTGCACATCTAGGTTCTTCATCATCCTTAGAGTCATAGCATAAATTTTATGTTTCTGTATAACAAAAATCACAAGGAGTGTTGTAGAATTCAGATTCAATAAAATTAGAAGATATAGAGTCAAATAATGGTTCAACTCCTTGAATCAGTTCAGTATCAGTTGTTGCCTTAGTGGTAAGTGCCTCTTGGAGTAGACTCTCTGAAGATGGATGCAGATAGTTGGGATCCTCCATCTTGACATCAAATTCCACCTCTTGGATGGTTTCTTCCATCAGGTGTTCTGGCTCTTCTTCTTTGTAGTATATGGGAAGATCAGGCAATTCTTCACAATCAATCATGAACTCATCCAATCTTTATTGATCTCCCACTAGTGGCTTATTAGGTATTTCATCATCCTTTTCCACCTCAGGTTATTGATCCTGCTCAGGGTTGGGTTCCTCCATTAATGCGTGAACATAGTCAAATTCTCTTTCAGCTTTTCTTGTTAGTTGTTCAATGATTTCTCTAAGTTATTTCAACTGAAACCTTCGAAATGGTTTTTCTTCTTGTTGTTGATGTTGCAACTGTGAGTAATTGTCACTCCATGCAGAATAATATTCATTTAAATTCATCATGGAAAGAATTCATTTTGTTTTTTGTTATTTTATAAAAAGAAAATAATCTATCTATGATGTGAAAATAAAAAAATTAATTGAATAACTGATTGGATCCCCGATAACGGTGCCAGTTTTGATGCACGCTAGTCATGGGGCGTGGAAAAAAACAATTATATTGTTTTCCTAGTGCAGCATAGTGGCTGACCAGGGTTGTCTCTCATGAGGAGCCTTGTAGTGTGGTTCAATTACTTTATTCTATATCACACAACCTATATCTTTCTTTTGTTTTTATGATGAAAATATTTTTGTGTTTTTTATATTAAAAATATAAACTATCATGCAATGAAAACAGAATGATTTAATGAAGAAAGAACATGGTTTTGGGGTTTAGTCTTGGATTCAGTCATTATTTTCCTACATGTGTTTGATTTATTTTGATAATTCAAACATGATTTCTCATGTTTGAATCACTGTTCTTTTCATTAATAGAATTAGTTTGAGTCACATGTCATTGGGAACCGTCACCCAATCAGGGATATTCTCCTTGCCCAAGCATGCTACTCAATTCTACCACAAACTTAATTAAACTTTAAAGAAAATTCATGAAAACCATGGCTTCACCCTGGGCGAAGTCTTGTGATTAGCCTCTCATTTCTGAGAGTTTGAGATTACTTAGTGGGGTTGGTGAGGGAAGAGAGAGAGAATTAGAGAGAGAGTGTGTGAAATAAATGAAGAAAAGTTGGTGGAGAAACACAAAGACATGGATTAATTAAACTAAAATTTAAATTAAAAATTAAAATAAAACTAAAATAAAACTAAACTAAAAATAAAATAAAAAGATGAAATGAGGGGGGAAGATATTAGAAACGGTTTCCCATGCCTAGGTGGGATCCCTCCTTGGATTTCGGTGTCAAGCTAATTATTTGAGAAGGAGGAGAGGGCCTCCTTTTATAGGCCGATTTCTATCCCCCAAAATATTTCACATTGTTGAACTATTAAATAACTTATTCACGCATGGACCCCTGCTTCAATGTCTTTCATAAATTTTTTGGGCGTTCACCCTCCAAATTTTTGCTTATTTGGACCCCAGATAAGGGAGTTATGAATTTTTCTTTGGAGGATTATTTTTCTCGATGAAGCTTCTAGGAAGGTTCCTCCAAAAGTATTTCATTCAATGGCCACCTTAATAAATTCAAAACTCCCCTAAATTTGTTGTAGAGACGTCCCTATCTATCCGCGTGATATACCAGGTGGAAACACATCATTTGGATGTGTTTAGGCCGAGTTTGGGTTCCATTATGGTGGTGGGGTCCATGCTGCCCGCCCGAAAACCATTCCAACTTCAATGAATGTTTAGTCCCTTTATATGGCTGAATCTACTCCTAGTCCAGAAGACCAAATTGTAGGAAATAAAATTAGGATTCTAAAAAAAATTCATCACAGTGTTTTGACATATATTTTATGAGAAATGTCAAAATTACCCTATGTTCAAAATCTTTCCCAAATCCAGAATTTTTCACCTTTCCCTATTATGCTCATCTTCATTATAAAATTCAAATTACCAATTATTTTAATAAAACATATAAATACATGGGGTTTATCAATGAAAAATAGTAAAAAATACTCATTATATTATCATAAATATGCATGTAAATTTTCTCTATCCTTATCCCATGTAGACTTACAATAGACCAACTAAAGGAACTTTTCTATCTTAACCATGTAGTACCATTAGACATTCATATAAATGATAATAAAATTCGTAATGAATTTTGGGTGAACACCCATGAAATAATACTTTTAATTTATTGTCAACAAGGTGGATAAGATACAATGACTTTAAATAAAAATTTTAAACTATAATGTCGAAGGAAGAGATTTAAATCCCATGTTTACTATAAGGATCTGACCTTAAACATTACATAATATTTATTTAGATGAATAATTCACATTGAGGATCTTTTCAGGTTTAGAGTTTTAGAGAATTAAGACATAACTATTACTTCTCAAAATATTACAAAGTAGACACTTCTACAGAGTTTCCATTTTTTTGTAAAATAAAATATCATCAAAAAAAGAGTCATGTCTAGTTCCACGTTTTAGACAACATGACTTTTCTATGACCCTATTCATCTTTAAGTCCTGCTAAAACATTTCAAAACATGGGATGAGCATAAAAAATCATAGTAAGTGTTATAAAACAAAGAAAGAAACATTTTTTCATAAATACATACAAAACATGAACTCTTTTACTTAACTAATTAAATCATTAAATTTTATGAATAATAAATAGAAATCATAAATCATAAAGGTAACTTATGGAATCCATAACATACATACATTGTATCTAACACAGCTACATATGGAGTTACTTTGGAATACCAATCATAGTATATTCCCTAAATCTCTTAGGAGAAACATCCACATTTACCTTCGTCACGTTAACCAATGCATTAGAGATCTATCTTGGGCTCACGCGCCCTAGGTTTATCAAGGAACCACCCGTACATGTAAATAATTCCCAAGAACCATAACATGATCATAACACATAACATAAGCATAAAGGAAATATAAAATTACCATATTTCAATAACAATATTTCATTTAAATTTATTGACATAAAAAATCCTTTATCAACACCATTTTCAATACCAAAATACATAAAAAGAGTATATGGTATTTATTTTTTATTTTTAAAAACATTACAGCTTGTTAAAGAATCCAAAAGATCTAATAATAATCGCAGTGGCGGAAAGGTCATTGTCACCGCGTACGCTAAAAAGAAACATTATTTTTTATTCATTTAGTAAAACTCTTAATAGAGAAAATATTCCTTTTGAATAAAAGTAAAATTCAAAGGTGTTTATACAATGTATAAAATAAAATCATGTATTAAAACAAAATATGCCTCAATGAAAGGAGATTGAGGTGAAATCCCTTACCTCGTGTCCGACTTCACTCGATATCTCTTTAATCACATGAATAATAAACTAAAGTTAATTTCTACTTGATTAAAAACCTTTTTCAAGTTTATTATTCCTTTTATATCACTTATTACCATGTTATAAACATTATGTAATCATTTATGTTAATAACGTTCGTTTTGTCGATATTTGGTACTTGAGTCAAAAATGAACACCTTATATTTACATGTTGTCCATGTGGTCAATAGTACATTATATAAAGAATGATATTTATTATTTAGATATCATATATATTATATATATCTAGTGTATATATATATATTTATAATAGTACATATCATTTGGAGGTAATAAAATGAAATGCACCGTTCATGGAGACGGTAAGCCGTACGTACGCATGAATGCTACTTTCATTTCTATTTCTTATTTTAATGGAATTAAAACATAATCATACATATTTGTATTATAATTCCAGTATAATATCATATATAATATCATTAAATCCATCAAATATACGTCCAATATATGTCATTAACGAGCCATATCACATTGAGGGGGTGGTAGTCCGCACTTCCTCAAATGAAATTATCACGTTTACCCATAATGGAAACCATAAAGTTATGCTATAAAATAAAAATACAGAAGCATAATGAAACATAAACATAATATATATCATATATAAATATAGTGTCATTTTAATGGCCACCATTATAGGCAGTAGGAGATAATCAAACAATCATCGTCTCATGAGGCGTTAGTTTTCCATCCACAGAAATAGTATGTTCTTCACACATTAGATAAAGGTGTGTGTAAGCGAAGTTCGAATCCTTCTCATAACAACATCCTAGTATATTGAGGATATTGGTGTTCCTATAAAATAAAAGAATAAATAGAGTTTAGGGGTTGGAGAAGTAAAATAAAATAAAAGAAGACAAGAGAAACTTTTACCTTTAATGTGGGTAACGTCCTTTGGTTTGAACCAAAAGGGCTTCTTGAATTAAAATACAATATTTTTCACTATTCATTAAAAATGAAATTTATCGGAAAAAATTCCAAAAATTTACACAATGTAAATTTTGATGTCCCCATTCTAAATAAGGATTTTATTTTTTTCAAATAGAATGTATTAAAGTGACCAAAACTACATTTAAAGAGGGTTCTCCATTAAAAGGTGGTAAATCAGCATTTTAATGTAAATTATGCTTAAAAGTAGATTTATTCACATTTTAAGCCTCTAAATTTTATTAGATAAATGTAAACACATTTAAAAAACAAGTATAATCATATTGTAGTTAGTTTTGTTCATTCCCGCAAATACAACGTCTAATAGTTAACTGCGATTTAAAATAATAATATTATATTATTAGTGTGTAATGTAAGATTTCAAAGAAACATGTGGTTGTGTATTAGCTACGCTATCGAACATAGAGACCCCTTTAAATTAAGATTAATATTTAATTTAAAAATTTTAATAAATATGAAATATGTCTTATTTTTTATTTACCTAGGATGTTACATCCTTCCCCCATTATAGAAATTGTGTCCTCGTAATTTTTATTCACTTATCAATTAAGTGGGGGTATTTATCCCTCATAGCATTTTCATATTCCCACGTTTCTTCTTCAACCATATGATTTTTCCAAAAAAAACCATTAACTGGTAAATTACCTTATTCGGAGACACTTTCTCTCTTCAGTCAAGAATATGGATTGGTTGTTCTTCATAAAAAAGATTCTCTTCCAACTGAACTGCCTCTAGACTCAAAACATGGCATGGATCTAGAATATACTTTCTCAACATTGAAACATGAAAAACAATGAGTACCTAGGATAAACATGGAGGTAAAGCCACTCTGTACGCAAATGATCCAACATTCTCCAAGATTTCATAAGGTCCAATGACCCTCAGACACAACATTCCCTTCTTACCAAAACACATTACACTTTTCAATGGAGCTACTTTGAGAAAGACATGATCACCTACCTCAAAAGAAATATCCTTCCTCCAGTTATCTGCATAACTTTTCTATCTGGTCTGAGCTTTTCTCATGTGATTTTGAATCAACTGAACTTTATTTTCCATCTCTTCTACCAATTCTGGTCCTATCAGCTTCCTTTCACCTACTTCATCCCAAAAAGTTGTCTTTCAGCAATGCTTTCCATATAATTCCTCAAATGTAGCCATCTGTATAATGGAATGAAAACTGTTATTATATAAAAATTCAAACAAAGAATAATTTTGGTCCAAAATTCCCTGATAATCCATCAAGCAAGCACGTAACATATCCTCCAATTTCTGAATTGTTCATTCTGATTTCCCACCTTATTGAGGATGAAAAGTTGTTCTAAAATTTAATTTAGTACCCAAAAACTTCTTAAGGCCTTTTCAAAAGTTAGAATTAAACCTGGGATCATGATTAGATACAATGAAGAGGGGAACTCCCTAAAACCTGACTATCTCTTTAACAAACAACCGAGAAATTTTATCTAGAGACAAAGTATCTCGAATAGGAAGGAAATGAAAATATTTAGTCAATTGATCAACAATAACCCAAATTTCATTATTACCTTGATATGTCTTCAGTAATCCCACAACGAAGTACATGGATATATTTTCCCATTTTCACTCTGGCATCGGTAAAGGCTGAAGCATCTCGTTCGGTAACTGCCACTCTTCTTTAACCTAATAACAAGTCAAACACTTCATATTAAAATCAGCAATATCTCTTTTCATTGCATCCCACCAGTAATACACTCGAAGATCTCTGTTGATCTTAGTACTACCAGGATGAACTGGAAACGGGGAACTATGAGCTTCACATAACAAATCATTCTTCAACTATGAATCACAAGGCATGCATAATCTCCTTCCAAATCTCAAAACACAATCATTATCAATGTTAAAATCAGGTAACATGCCCTTATGAACCAACTCTACCTTTTTCTGTAACTCACTATCTTCTTTCTGTGCTTTCATTATTATGTCTGATAGAGATGATCTCACTAACACCTGATACAAAATAGAATAATTTTCTACACCAACAACTTCTATTCCAATGTTTATCAAATCAAAAAACTAAAAGATCTTTCTCCAAACGTAACATGGTTAATGAAGCATTAATTTTTTTTGACTAAAAGCATCAGCCACTATATTTACTTTTCTTAGATGGTAATGGATCATTCAATCATAATCCTTAATTAATTCTATCCATCTCCTCTATCTCATGTTCAATTCTATTAGAATGAATATATACATTAAACTTTTGTGAATCGTATATATTTCACATTTTACTCCATACAAATGATGCCTCCAAATTTTTATAGAAAAAAAAAACTTCAACTAATTTCAAATCATGTGTAGGGTAATTTAACTCATGTGGTTTCAACTGACATAAAGTATAAGAAATTACCTGATCATTATGCATTAGGACACAACCAAGTAATTTCCATGAAGCATCACTGTAGATAACAAACTCAGCATTTCTAGATAAATGTGCCAAAACTGGAGCATTCACCAATCTTCTTTTCAATTCCTGAAAAGGATAATCAAATTATTTTGTCCAGGTGAACATAACACCTTTTTGAGTTAAATTAGTCATTGGACTAGATAACCATGCAAAAGTTTCAACAAAACTCCAGTAATTACCTTCAAAACCAAGAAAACTGTTAATATAGGTTATATTTGTGGGTCTTGGTCATTCTTCAACAAATTTTGTTTTAGCAGGATCAACAGTTTTTCCATTTTTTGAAACAATGTGACCAAGGAATGGAATTTGTTGTAACCAAAACTCACACTTGCTCAATTTCCAAAACAATTTCTTTTCTTTTAAGTTTTTCAAGACAACCCTTAAATGACTTTCATGTTCCTCTTTACTTTTGGAATAAACCAATATATCATCATTAAACACAACCACAAACTTATCCAAGAACTCTCGAAAAATTATATTCATAAGATCCATGAATACAGCAGGTGCATTGGTTAAACCAAAATGCATATCTAGAATTCATAATGGCCATATCTAGTATGAAACGCGGTCTTCAGAATGTCTGCTTCATTCACTTTCAACTGATGGTACCCCGATCTCAATTCAACCTTTGAAAAATACTAATCTCCCCGGAGTTGATCCAACAAATCATCGATATGAGGCAAAGGATACTTGTTCTTAACAGTGATGTTATTCAATGCTCTATAATCAATGGAAAGTCTCATTAAACCATCTTTCTTTTTAACAAACAAGATAAGAGCACCCCATGCGGATGTGCTAGGTCGAATGAAACCTTTATCTAATAACTCCTACAATTGCTTCTTTAACTCTAAAATTTCAATTTGATCCATTCGATAAGGGTGTTTTGAAATTGTCTTATCATTGGGAACTAATTCAACAGGAAATTCATCTTCCCGAGCAGGTATAATATCAGGAAACTCATCAGTAAAAACATCAAGGTACTCATTTACCACTGGCACATCATTAATCTAAACAGTTCCTTTGTTTTCAAAAATATGTGGAAGGTAAAATTCTTTTCCATATTTTACTAGTTTCTCAACTTCCTGATATGTTATAAAAAGAAAGGGTTCATTCTTGTATACAAACTGAAAATCATTCTGAAAAGAAACCTCCTTAGCTCTGTAGTCAATCTTAGCATGATAAATATAAATCCATTCTATACCCAAAATAAAATCAAACTCTACTAGAGGCAAAACAATAAGGTTTGCAGGTATATTCTTTCCACACACAAGGATAGGAATGTTCTTATGTTTTTTTTTGTCTCAAAATTTCCTCCAGTTGTATTTACCGTATGTTCTGTATTCATATCTTGAGATGGAATTACTAATTTTCTAGAAAACTTCTCAGAAATGAAAGAGTTTGTAGACCCTAGATAAAACAACACATTGACATAATCTGAAAAACAAACTGTTTACCTAATACTACTTCATTTGATGGCCCAACATCTGCTAAAGTAGTTTCAAAGGATTTCACCGCCCCTTTCTGCCTGTAGTATGGTTGCTTTCCCTCAGTTGAGTTCCTTTTTGGACACTCATGTTCATAATGACCCATTTTATTGGACTTAAAACATTTTACTAACTCTAAATTAGATTTTGTCTTACCATCATCCTGATCTTTTTCAGTGCAATAACGAGCCTTATGTCCCATTTTACCACATCGGCAGTACTTACCAGAATTCAAAATACATTCCCCAACTTTCTTTTTACCATAATTTTCACAAACTTTAAACTTAAGTTTCTTACCGTCAGACTATTTTGATGAGTTCTTCCATTTTGTCTTCCAGCTCGACCTCTTATTCTATTGTTTTTCAAAGAACACCTGATCATTGGAAAACTCCATTTTCACCTTCTCCGCACAACTAACTAGTTTTTCATAACCTTTTAACTCACGAGAAGAAAAAGCCATTAGATAATTTGGCATTAATCCTGAGTAAAAACAGTTTATTTTACAATCAAGATCTCGTATGAAATTTGAAGCATACCTTGCCAGTCGAGTGAATTTTCCTTTGTAAGCAGCCATTGAGTCATCCTCCTACCTCAATTCTAGGAATTTTTTTCCATTCTAAGATAAACTACCTTATAAAAATATTTCTCAAGAAACGTACCTTTGAATTCATCCCAATCAAGAGCATCAATCTCCTCACTGTCCCTGATAGTTTTCATCATCAACCACCACCGATCACCTACACCTTCAAAATGGTAAACAAAGAGACTAACCTCTTGATGTTCTGAAAAACCCATGACATCAAAATTCTTTTCCAGTGCTTCAATCAACACTTCTTCTAGCATCGAGTCAAATGATACTCTGAATTATGGGGGATGTTGCCTCATGAAATGCTCAAATACGGACATGTTCTTATATGGTTGATCTGGCTGATCTCGTACATGGATACCATTACCATTTATAGCCTGAGTCAAATGTTCCATCACTGCAACAAATGTTTCAGTTCTGATTCCGACCATCTTAGGTTGCTTATTTGGAAGGTTTTCTTCCTCCTGATGTCGTCCCAACAAAGCTTCCATGTTTCCTCTATGGAAACCATTCTGAACACATAAATATCTTAGGTGAAGTTACATGGTAAACTGTAAATGATATATGATTTCAATATTAACATAAATTACATTATGGATATTAATTTAACAATACCCTTAGTCCTAAATTTATCTAAACCGACCTCTAATACCAACTATAAGGACCAAGCCTCAAACATTATATAATATTTAATTAGATGAATAATTCACATTAAGGATCTTTTCATGTTTAGAGTTTTAGATAATTATGACATAACTATTACATCTCAAAATATTACAAAGTAGACACTTCTACACACTTTCCATTATTTTTATAAAATAAAAACTCTTGAAAAAAAGAGTCATGTTTAGTTCCATGTTTTATACAGCATGACTTTACCTTGATCCCATCCTTGACCCTATTCATAGTTTTGTCCTGTGAAAACATTTCAAAACATAGGATGAGCATAAAAAGCTCAGTAAGGGTTATCAAACAAAGAAAGAAAACACTTGTTCATAAATACATACAAAACAAGAACTCTTTTACTTACCTCATGAAATCATAATATTTTATGAATAACACATAGAAATTATAAATTATTAAGGTAACTTGTGGCATCCATAACATACTTACATTGTAGCTATCAAAGCTACATAGAGAGTTACATTGGAATACCCATCACAATATATTCCCTAAATCTCTTAGGAGAAACATCCATATTTAACTCCATCACGTTACCTAATGCATTGGAGAGCTATATAGGGCTCACCCGACCAAGGTTAATCATGTAACCACCCATATATGTAAATAATTCCCAAGAACCATAACATGATCATAACATAAAACATAAGAATAAAGGAAAGATAAAATTCCCACATTACAATAAAAATATATCATTTAAATATATTGACATAAAAATCCATTATCAAAACCATGTTCAATACCAAAATATGTAAAACGATTATATGGTATTTATTTTCCTTTTATAAATACATTACGGCTTGTTAAGGAAACCAAAAGATCAAATAATACTCGCGGCGGAGGAAAGGTCATTGTCACCACGTACGCTAAAAAGAAACACTATTTATTTGTCCTTTAGTAAAATGCTTCATAGAGAAAAGATTACTTTTGAAAAAAAGTAAAAGTCAAAGGTTTTTATACATATTATAAAATTAAATCATGTATTAAATCAAAATATCCCTCAATGAAATGAGATTGAGGTGAAGTCCCGTACCTCGTGTCCGACTTGACTTCATCGCTCTTTAATCTCCTGAATAATAAACTAAAATTAATTTCTACTTGAATAAAAAATATTATAAAGTTTATTATTCCTTTTATATCACTTATTATCATGTTATAAACATTATGTAATAATTTATGTTAATAACATTCGTTTTGTCTATATTTGGTACTTGAGTCAAAAATGAACACCATATATTTACATGTTGTCCATGTGGTCAATTATCCATTATATCCAAAATGATATTAATTATTTACATATCATATATATCATATATATCATATATAACCAGTATATATATATATATATATATTTATAACAGTACATATCATTTGGAGGTAAGAAATGAAATGCACTTTTCATGGAGACGGTAAGCCGTACGTACGCATGAACGCTAATTTCGTTTCTATTTATTATTTTAATGGAATTAAAACATAATTATACATAGGTATATTTTAATTCCAGTATAATATAATATATAATATCATCAACTCCATCCTTTATACATCCCATATATTGTGTTAACGAGTCATATCACTTTGAGGGGGCGGTAGTCCGCACTTCCTCAAATGAAATTATCGTGTTTTCCCATAATGGAAACCATAAAGGTATTCTATAAAAGAAAAATACAGAAGAATAATGAAAACATAAACATAATATATATCATATATAAATATAGTTTCATCTTAATGGCCACCATGATAGGTGGTATGAGATAATTGAACAATCATCGTCTCGTGAGGAGCTAGTTTGTCATCCACAAAAACAATATGTTCTTCACCCATTATATGGAGGTGTGTGTAATTTTAGTTTGAATCCTTCTCATAAAAACATCTTATCATATTTACGATACTAGTGTTGTTATAAAATAAAGTAATAAAAAGATTTTAGGGGTTGGAGATGTAAAATAAAAAAATATGTTAAGAGAAACCATTACGTTTAATTAGGGTAACTTTATTTGGTTTGAACCAAAAGGACATCTTGAAGTTCCTTCTTACTAAGTTCAGAATTCTAGGAGGGGTAGAGGGATGTATGGAGATTAATTTAGCAGAGTTTTGACCAGCCAAAAGGTTTGAGATGTGTGAGGAATTGGTTATAAGTTGGGGCTTTTTATAAGGGGGGGAGGGGCTCTTTAGGAAAGTGTGATAATATTACTTTATTATATATTGATATTTAGTTTATAAAGGTCCAAAACTAATTAAACTCAAATATAAGATGAATCATGGTCGAAATAAAATCTTCCAATAAGAATTGGATAGTGTTTGGATATTGTTTTAAAATTTATAATCATATTTATCTAAATCTTTTATTAATGAGGAAAATACTGCATCATTATTGTGTCATAAATAATATAATTTATATGATGTCTAACTATTATTAAAAAATTAACATGATGTATGAAATAGTTTTATCTTTCCAATTAATATTTATAGTCGAAATGATAATTTATATAACTCCTTGTAAAAATTAATTTACTAAAAGATATTTTTTTGTCCTTTTTTTCATTACTTTAAGTTTATTAATATAAAGCGTCATTATCACTCCCAAGTGGGTCAATGATGTCCCAAAATCGACCCAAATATTCCCATTGCCGTAAATGACTCAACCAATAAGTTTTAGACAAGTTTTAATGTAATTTGTTTATTATTATAATATTATTTTTACCATGAATTGCCCTATTTACCTTTAACTGTGATAAATAAAAGTCAAAAGTTACTATTAACTAAAAATTGTTTTCATCTTATTGAACCACATTTTACTTACTAATAACAACTATGTATGTTAGATTGTCAGAATTCAATTCACAGAAGTGGTAAAATTTCTTTTAAATGAAAATGTAAGTTTTTTCACTACTACTAAGTGGTTTCATTATTCATCAAAAATTGATGTTTTTCAGAAAAATACCAAAATTTCAGCCTATGATTTATTCTATATTCTGAATTAAAAAATTATTTCTATTTCTAAAAATTCAAAATATAGAAGTGGAATTAATTAATTTAAAATTAAATCTCGTTGTTAAAACAAATAGCGTGTTTTTATGAAACAATAACTATCAAAAGATTGACACTTCTTTATATCCAATTTCAAAGTGAAATTTATTCCAATGACCAAAATTGGATTAAATGGTAAAAATATATTCTAATTAAACTATAAAAACTACTAAAAAGATAATATAATCATATAATTAAATTATATTAAAATGCAGTTTCGAATTAAAATACAATATTTTTCACTATTCATTAAAAAATGAACTTTATCAGAAAAAATTCCAAAAATTTACAAAATTAAATTTTGATGTCCCCATTCTAAATAAGGATTTTATTTGGTCAAAGATAATGTATTAAAGTGTCCAAAACTATATTTAAATAGGGTTCACAACTAAATGGCGGTAAATCGACCTTTTAATGTAAATTATGCGTAAAATTAGATTCATTCACATTTTATTCCTCTAACTTTATTTGGATAAATGTAAATACATTTAAAAAACATGTCTAATAATATTTTAGTTAGTTTTGTTCATTATCACAAATAAGACGACTAGGAGTTAACTACCATTTAAAATAATATTATTATATTATTACTATGCAACGTAAGATTTCAAAAAAACTCATTGTTGCGTATCGGGTACGCTATAAAACATAGCAACCCCTTTAAATTAAAATTAATATTTAATTCATAAATTTTAATAAATATGAAATATGTCTTATTCTTTATTTACTCTGTATGTTACATGATAGTTGATTAGTATGGTTGTATTTTTTTCAATATATAAAAGGGAATAAAAATTAAACTCATGATGAATTACTCTATTATTAGTAATTAATAATGGAAATATAAATATTAAAAGAGTATGATAAATATTTGAGAAGGAAGTTAGTGATTCTTAGATAGTTGTTATGGATTACTTGGATCAAATTCTCTAATATAATTATCCATTCTTGATTAGTGATGATTCATGGATAATTATTATAGATCCATTTAATGGTAAAGTATTTCATTCTTAAAAAATTATATATGTTTTAATTTTGAGGATTTTTGAAGTGATATTTATTGTCAAATACATGTTAATAGTTCATTCTAAAGAGATACAAAATTCATAAAATAATGGAATGACATGAAAATATTTATTTTTCATGAAGATAATAATAATTGAATTTGGCCATGAAAAATAGATTTATTACCTTTTAAGAAGATCTTGTGATAGTTATTATCAATCATAATTAGTTTCATTCCTTGAATAATTTGATATGGTTCATATTTTGATGATTTTTTATCCATTTAATTTATGATTTTTGACGTAAAAAGGTGGAATATGTTGATTAAGACAATGAACATGTAAATTTTCATGAATAGATGTTGTGATAAAAGGAATTAAAGGCCATACATTACATATATTGCATCATGATTAATTGAAAATTATGATAAGGAATTAAATAAGGGAATAAAAAATATATTTATATTTTTTTCAATATTTTGAAGAAGGATGGCATAGATATACTAATCTAGTAATTACTATGTATTGGGCGTTCATTAATAAATATGGGTTCAACCCTAATAGACCCGAAGAGGAAATCTGAACCCACTCATAAAATGACCTGAGGGTCTACCATGTGAGAGAGCATGCCTATGGAAGCTAGGGAAGGCCAATGTTTAAGGACCATGGGAGAGCACATGCCTAGAGGCATTCACATGGACGGGCCAGTGTATAAGGCATGGAGGGAGGAATCCATCTATAATGGGGGTTGTATCCCATATGTTTAAATATTGGTATGAACATGTTGATTCCTAATAGACACCTCAAATGATTAGCAGTGGAAGTTGATTAACCAAGAGGATCAAAGCATCTTGGGATATCTAATGGGGGACAACCCATGTGCATGTACGTTTCTCCCGCACATAAATGATATTGATTGAATTGGCACCATATTTTCTAAATGATGAAATCTATCTATTGGATCTACCATTAAAAGTATTCAAAAAATGAAGATCATGTTCTCCACCATTATTTCTTCAACCTTCCTGGCGCATCAGTTTGACTAATTCATATTCTACCTAATATCCGACCATTTCCTGTAATCAATACCAAGACATTAGTGAAGCGTGCATGAGCATCCTAACCCCATTTAAAAAATCTATATCTTGTATTCATGTGTTAAAATGAATAATGAGCTAATGAAGAGTAAAAAAAATTAAACTACTACATTTTAGATGTGAGTGAATATATAACAAATGGATATAGTGCTTCATCCAAAAGGTAGGGGCCGATCATGAAGACTGTGACACCATGATTCACAGCATCACATACAAATGAAACCATATTTGAAGATATTATCCCCTTATAGAGCTTCATGTTATATTAAAGATCCATGACATAGAATATATTTCTACATGTTGAATAAATATTTACATTTCATGAAATTAGGATCCAAGGTGGTGCAAAGACCCTGATAATCACCTATAAAATAAGAGGCTTCAAGCCGGACAAACATTATGTTATTGGTGTTACTTATTAAGGACTCTAATTTTTAGAAATAGAGTCTCTATACACTTACAATTACATAAATTAGGAAAGGATATCGGTGGAACTCCTTGGATATGTGAGGAACAAAAGATTTTTTTGTCCTTCTCCATCTATGAGGATGAATCAGTCAGCTAGTTGTCTATGTGATGCATTTAAATGCTATGAGAATTACAGATATTTGAGCCTCTCTGGACATGATGTTTTTGAACACGTGAAAACTTGATTGGTGTTGATCATCCTTATAGTTTTTCTTAAAGAAACATGTTTTGTGAACCAGTGTATATAACTCCACTATGTTATGTGAAGAAGTAAGGATAAGATAATCATGCTTCCATTTGTGAAAATATTTTGTTATACAAAACCATATTAGTTTAAAAAAGATTTATAAAGATAGTGGAACACTCAATCAATGCATTTTGTTGAACAATTCATGCATATGATAACATTAATGTGTGAGTTTCAAGTGAGGTTATTTGTGAAGCTTGAAGGAAGGAAGTAAAAAATGAATGATCACATTAACATTTTAATAATATCATAAAAGACATAACTCGAACATAACATGGAATTTCAATCATAAAATAATAATAAATATTAATTTTTTGGGATATTTTTTTCATACGGAGTTCATGAAACATTCATACTTGCAGTATACATGAAATATGTGAATTGAGGTTGTGAAATTTTTTATTTTTCATAAAATTATATTTTTGATTGAGGCTAATATCTTCGATGATAGAAGGAATTTAATATTGAGAATTTGATTTATCATGTATGAATAAAACTTTTTGTTTGTTGAAATATTCATCATTTGATCATTTTCAAATGAAGTAAGTATGAGTGGAAGTCGTATCTTCTACTTATTCAAGAGGATTGGGCAGACGTCCATATAATCTTGATAATTAAATGGTAGTCAAAGACCTATATTTGATGAATAAGATTATCTAGTAGATGAAAAGTTGTCCAGTGTAGTAAAGAGATCTTTTTTGTAGTTTTTATTTAATATATTTTAAGAATAAGAGGTTCCACTATAATAAATTCAATTTAATATAGATGGAACCAGTATAAACAATACCACTTACTTAGAAAGAATGATTATATCATACTTGAACGTTTCATAAAAATTATAGTCTTTTTCAATAACTATAAAGTAATAGTTATAAGATAATTTTTCATATAACCAATGTTTGACAACGAAAAAGAAAAAATATTTGTATAGAACTGTGTAAAAATCTTGGTATTTTGAAGTTTCATTTATTATTTGTATTGCATGTGAATGTAATTATTGAGAGTGTACAATATATCCATTCCTCTTAAGTGGGGAATAGGTTTGGAATTAAGTGTGGATAATTAGAAAGAAAGTAAATTTTGTGAAAATTTGGGCACACTGATTCAGCCACCCCCCCCCCAGTGTCCCAGCACGGTCCACCTGGGATCTAACAATTTGAAAGTAAAATTATAATTGTTTCATGTATAAAAAATGGAGAAATTATTCTTAAAAAATCATTTATTTTAGTATTCCCCATGCACACAATACTATAATTTTTTCATATAATTTCTCCTCTATTATTTAATTCATTCCTAAAAACCATTTTCTAAATACTGTTTTACTCCGTTATGATGGGAAAAAATTCCCATGTTTCATTATTCTCAATTTGATCTAGTTCTTCACTCATGTCTTAGATCCACTCCTTTTTTTTCAAAATCCTCAATAACATTTCTTGGTTCAATATTGGATATCAAACAAGTGTGATAGGGTCCCATAATTATTTTTATTTTTCAACACTTAAATTTTGACCCCAATGATATTCTTAGCATAAACATTCTTTTTGTGTTGTGAATTTTTTCTATTAAATTTTGGTTTTCACTATTATTACAAATGTAAGTTGAAATTGTATTTTATTCTTGAATGTATATTATTTTTTAAGTTTTCACTATAGTTTACAAATTAAAAACACCATCCTCATTATCCCCTATTACAGGTATTTTGATATCATCATCAGTTTCAAGGAACAAAAAATCTTCATAGTACACAATATTCTCAAAACATTTTTATATAACCTTTTAGAAATTACATTATGTATATAACCAAGGAATATTCCATCATCCTCATTTTCATGAAATTTTCTAAAGCACACGAGTGAATGGTTAAAGAATAAATATTGTATTTGTTGTCAATATATCATAAATTCAACATATGACGAAGACATACATGAAGATATGATTATTATTAGAGAGGTATTGGATGAAATTATAGATCAATTATCCATGTAATTATATAGGTTGGTTAGGGACCTTATATTATTTATGGTAAAGGAATCAATATCCTTCAATCAAGAATAATTCAAGGGAAGTTCAAGACAAAGTGGAAACTATAATTGTGATAATTTTAATATGTTTATAAATTATAATGACATGTATCAACTACACTATCATATTAAAAATAATATACATAATTATAAAAAAGGAATACTATGAAAATATTTATTTACACGAAGAAATGTTTTGAAGAAGGCCATCAATATTCTATTATTACATGAAGAGTTTTATTGTGAGATCCATGTAAAAAATATTTATATTTTTTCATGGTTAATTTTTAAAGAAGAATTTCATACTTATTTTTTCTAAGTATTTTAGTTGGAATTATATTAAAAAATATTATTCCCCTTGGCCAACCAAGGACCCACCTGAACCATACACGTGGGACCTAAGTCTACCACATGGGATGTAGGAAAACCTGGTCATCCATGGCTATATAGTGAGTGTATTATGGAATTAATTTCACCCATAGGGAGTGAATGGATCATGTGTAGAATGGGCACAATGATCATGGGAGATTTCCAAGGTGGACTACAAAATGGTGTGGTTAATCATGTGATGGGAGTGTATGAAGGTGTGTCTGAATGTGGACCATAATGCTGGCCTGAGTAGTGTATGAAGATGTAATTATTTTTAAGTGTATGTACTTCAAACATAACTATGAAATGCGATAAGTTTTGATCATGGTACAATTAATCTATTTAATAATATAGGAAAATAATTGGATTCGTCTGATCCGATCTATATATGTTATCCAGTCAAGACAATCAGTCATCTTAAACCATAAACCATTGATGGAACATGCATTAATTCTCACAAAAATAAAATATAGGATATTACTAGTGATGAAGTTGGGAGAACAATACACGCTCGATCACCTAGATCCATTCATGAAATCTTATTCTAGCATGGATGAATCTATTCCAAGTACATGCTTCTATTAAATGAAAATAAGTTTCAAATAGTATTCCACTAAACCATTTCAAAAGGTGGTTGCATATATCTATAGAATCATGTGAAAAAAATGTGATTGTGAGAATATCCCATCATATAAATCATCGGTCCCATTAATCATTTGTGATTACATAGTCTTCTTCTTACATCAGAGTCACATAAGTTTTAAAAGTATAAGAGTATTAGATTTAAAATATTGAGATGTGATAAGATATTTGGAAAATTTAGGATCTTTGACTCTACATGAAATCTGTAGGATATCTTGTGATCACATAATATTTAAACACAAAGGTAGAGATGGGGGTTTTTATACAGCCATTTGATATTCCTTTGATATCACATTTTTAAAAGATAAATAGAGAATCTGTTTTCTTTTTGATGTGAAGGATAAAGATCTAATGAGATTTAATTGGTTACATAAAGGAAATGATATCCCATGATCCCTATAAAATATTGAGTTGTCAGTGTGAATCACTCATGAGATGAAGATACACAAATAATAAGATTGAACTTGTAAATAAAATTATCTCCTATGATCTAAATTTCATGATGGAAGTTGAAAATATCATGCACATGCTCTATCATATGTAATAACTAATATATCATATATACATATACCTTTTACATGATAGAAGTAAAATTTAATAATATTAAACTCACAAGATATGATAATACATAAAAAGAATAATAACTTGAGTAAATCATTTCATAAAATTATGTGCATGAAAATATAATAGTAAGTGAGCCACTCCATGTGTTATAAAGATTGTTGTAGATGAGAAACGTTTGAGATATATGGTTTAACTAAAACTGTTTTGGTTTTATGAACCAAAATTTAATGAATTATAAGCTTTCTTTCATTATTCAAAATTTTCTTGCTTATTGAAATAGAATTTTCTAATGGTGTTTTGAGGATACCATATAATGTATGATACTTTCATTAAGTTTATATTAATCTTTTTTTATTTTTTCAGGATTAATATTTCATAAAATAATATGAATAATTATCTAAGGTTGGGAGCATCATTAATAGAAGGAGAGCATACATACCCAAGAATTTGGAAATTTAGCAGACACTGAAGCTAAAATATACTTGTAAGAGAAACAATTAGGGTCTAATAATTCATTAAGCTGACAAGAATCTGATCATGCTATATCTTTTTTGAAGTATTTTCAAGACCAACAATATTATTCCAAAAATATATTAAAGATCATGTATTTTTTTCATAAGTTAACCTAATACTAATGGATCATGGAGAAGATCACTCTAATGAAGAATGAGTAATTTATACTACTAGATCAGTATTGAGAAGAAGTAGGAGCCTATAAATAGGGTATCTTAAATGTTTCTGAATAGGATCGAGGATGGGGTTTCCAATCGGTCAAGGAGAAAAAAATTTGATTGGGGTGTCTAAAAAAAAGGTAAAAGAGTTTGTTATTGAGGTATAGAACTGGGGTCAACTGTAGTATCAACTAATATATTTTATAACCAGTTTATTCCACATAAATGGTAATTGTTGATAAAATTATAGTTTATTATCCATAATGGGAAATCAAACTAACATGTAAAGGAGCGTGTATTTGTAATGAATATTTTAAATACCATATATTGTGTCTTATTTTATTTTTTTCAAACAATTTTTGATTTTGAAAAATCACTGAGTGGATTGAGAACCTTAACTAAATCAAGAGTTTAAATTATTTGAATAAATAATTTGTAAAAATTTAACCACTAATTCATCCCCCCTGGATCACTCCATCATCGGGCTCTATAACTAGTATTAGAGGATCAGTACCCTTTATGGATCCAAGATGATTTATGGGACATGGAGAATCTTATCTCATCCATTAACTAAGTTTTCTTATATTATATAGGACGAATTATCATATTTGATGAAATATGATGTTATATTATCTCCAATCACTTGGACTAAAAGTGAAATATGTTATAACAATGGGTTTTCCAACCACTAACAATAATGATATTATGATAAAAGTTAAAAAGATAAATTTAGAGTTCATTGTAAATGCTCAAAATCCCATCACACTTAAATTATCATAGAAGGTCTACACAAAGTTCATGGGTATCCACACTGAAAAGGAAATATAAGAAATATTAATAAGCATCTATGATGATAAATGAAAATCCATATAATCCAAAATTCATGTTTGGAGGATCCAGTTTGAGGACATAAAAATCAAAGGTGATGAAAATATAGATGACCAATTAACTAGGTTGAATGAGGTAGTTAGGAAAATTTGAGGTTTAAATAAGAATCTAGAAAAAAAATTCATTATCAAAAAGCTAATGATGAATTTTTTATATTGGTTTGACTAATAACTATCACCCATAAAATAAATTGAATAACCACCAATATATGTGTTATATAATATATTCATTAATTATGATATGATAAAGGAATTATGCTACAAAAATAAGGAAAATTTGAATTAGACTTTGAATCCATGAGAAAATAGAAGTTAAGGAAGAAGATATTGTAGAATAAAATGATTTAGTTGTAGTGGTAGATGGATATCTTTGTGAAATAATTTCCCTTTCATTAATAGGTTGTCGAATGGGTAAGTGGAAATGAAAAGGAAAATAGTCAAAAAAAAGTGATAAAATTGTGATAACTTTGTACACATTACCCATGATTGTCCCAATATTAAAGAAGCTAAATCTAAATCTAGTGAGGAATATTAGAAATTTTAGAAGTAATAAATGAAAAATAATAAAGAAGAATAATTTCAATAGTATGATGGTAAATATTTTTATTAGACATTGGAATGTTGATTAATCTTCAAGTATCTCTTCATTTTATGAGTTTAATTTTTTTTATTAATGTTGGAAAAATAACTATTTAATCAAACAATGATGATTATAAAGAAGAAAAAATGGAGCTATAATGGGATATAAAAGGTAAGTTGGAAGCCTGTATTGAGGAGATAACAAAGCTCTAAAATGTAAAGAATACATTATTGAAGGAGAAGAAAAATGTATCTAAATAAAAAGGAAATTATAATCAAGATATAATATTATCATTTTAATGACATCAAGAGGAAAAATATTAGAGAATTTTAATAATAAACTCTTATCATTATTCTTGAGCACAATATAGATGGGAATTATAATTGGGTGAGTCATAATAAACATGTATTGTTATTAAAAATGATCTAAACAAATTCTGGTAGGACTACATAATTTCCACTGAAGTTAAGGAAAATATTCCAATTTAATTTAGATGAAGGGTTTATAAACACAATTTAAATCTCCTCCTAAATAGTTTAAAAAAATATATTATCTATAATAGCCAGGTGAATCTCCTTGTATAAAGAAGTCAGGAGAAAGAAATTCTGCCACATCAAATGATGAATTTTACATTTCAAAAAGTATATTCCTCTCTAAGAAAAAGTATATTTTTTAAAGGAAGAAAAAATTATGATTCATATGGATATGTTTATCAAGAAAATAAATGATCATAATTCAGAGTATTTTGTGGGTGTTATGGAAAATATGGACGTGAAGCTGACTCTTAATTGTATAGCATGTCATCACTAGAAACACACATGGACTAAGGGGGTTCATGCGAAATATATAATAATAGATTACCAAATAAATAATTTACTAACCTGAAATCTATCCAACATATAAATAGAAAATAGGTATTAATTCATAGAATAAGCGTATGAAATATTAAGAATAGAATTACATAGAGATGAGAAATGTGTGAGAAGACTTCCGGGAAATATTTCCTATGTTTTGAAAGTGAAGATGTTTCAATAAAAAAATACTGAGAAGTTATATGAAGAATCTCAAAAGGGTAAAATTTTCAAAAAAATGTTCCTAGTTGTTTTTCCAAATCAACATAAATTTTTGAAACAATTAGTGGACGTTAGAAAAATTATTAAATCTAATAGAAAGAACGAATCCTTAAAAGGATAGGATAAAGTTGATGAGAATATGTTCACAAAAAGAAAATTGAATATCCAAAAGAATAAATTATAAAAATGTATTTCACATAAAGAATATGGTTATGGTAATAAATAATATAATTAAATAGATGAGACTCAAAACAAAAATAATATTCTTAAGAAATATTCACTTGATAAGATTGGAAGAAAATAATGGCCTTGTTTGAGAATAAGAACTTCATTGGAAAGATATTTTTAAGGAAAAAAGGGTCCCTCCTTATTACCTTATATACATTATTTTATACTAACATATAAGGAATTAAATGAGATATATGTATCCCATGAGGGGTGCATTGATGATTTAAATTTGTTAAATATTCAATACATAATGAATGGGGATCCTCTAAACAACTTTTCAAAATTTAAATATAATGTATGACAATCAATAACATATCTCTACTCTAAATGAACTAATTCTGATGATTTATTTGTCTTAATCAATCACTCACATAAAAGATATCACACATACATTATAAAATATTGATTTGTCTAAACCAATAACTTACATAAAGAAGATATGTGAAGTAAAAGATTGATCCTAAAAATAATATTATCTATTGTTATATGGTTTTCTCAACAGAAGAAGGAAATATTAAGAACACACTATGTCATGAAAGGGAAAAGGAATAACTTATATACATATACTATTTATGTTAAGGAAACATTTTGGAGAAATATAACTCATGTGATATACTAATATGAAAAGATTAATAAGAACTTGGGTAAACCCATGCAAGAAATAATGTGCATACATGAATGATAATAAGTGTGATATCTCAAGTGTTATAATAACTCATGAACTAGAGTTGGGTTTGATAAATATAGTTTTCAAGGAACTATAATTTCTTTACAAACCTAATGTGATAGAAGAGCAAGCGTTCTTTCATTATTTAAAATTTTCATTCATGTGAAATAACAATTTGATGGGTGTTTTGATGAGTCCATGTAACGTATCCTACATAAATTAAGTTTATGTGAATATTCCTTAAGTTTTGTAAGTTCAATCTTGGTGAAAATAATATCAAGGATTTTTTAGGTTTGTAACTTCATTAATATAAGGATAACATATCTACCCAATCATTTCACAATTGATACGAGGAATAATCTAGAATATACTTACAAGAGAATACTTTCACATTTGAGCATTCAATATTATGAGATGAACTATATCATACCATATCTAGTTTGAAGGAGTTTCAATATAAATAGGTGTATTCTAATAAGTTATTAAATTTATTGAAGGTGTACATGAGAAAGACTGATCCTACAGGATCATAGAGGAAGATCACTCTAAATATGAAAAGGGTACTTTCTACTATTATATCAAAACCGATAAAAAATAAGAGATTGTGATTGGGGTGTCTAACCAGTTAACGAATAAGATTAAGGATGTGGTGTCTAACTAGTCAATGAAAAGAGAAGATGGTTCGGTGTCTAACTAATCGAGGTATAAGAGTTGGTTGTAGAGGTGTAGAACAAGGATTAATTACAGGATTGAATATTGGGGTTTATAACAAGTTTCCACCTCATCCATTGTAATTGTTGATAAAATAATAATAGAAATCCCATGTTGGGTTGTAACACCCGAGACTTTTATGTTATATAAATCTTCAAAGGAATCTTTTTCTACACAACACTTGCTTGGCTTTCTTCACACAAAATCGCGACCTTCCACGATAGCTTGCGTCGTACGTAATACCGAGTTTCACTAAACAACGATATGCTATTAAAATATTATTAAAACTACCCGTTTTGAATAGTAATAACCACTTTTTGAAATTTTATAAATTTTATTTTTCAAAATGGACTTCATTTTTGGATTCGGAATATCGAAATTAGCCTAGGGTGAAATTTTGGTATTTTTCTGAAAACTTTCAATTTTTGATGAATAGTGAAACCACTAAGTGTGAGTTAAAAAAACTGAATTTTTCATAAAACTTAATTTTACCGCTTTTGTGAGTGAAATTTCAAAAATCCGAGAGACACGGTTGATTTCAGTAAGTAAAAGGTGGTTCAATGAGATGAAAATAATTTTTTGGTGAATAGTAACTTTTTACTTTTTTTTACTACGGTTAAAAGTAAATAGGGTAATTAAGGGTAAAGATGATATTATTATTACCCTAACACATGTTCTACTTCTATTGGACAAGTTTAATTCGACCAAAAACAAATTTAGGAATAAAATATGACCATTTAGGCTCACTTGGATTAGATTAGGACATTTATTATTAATTTATTTAAAGAAGGGTTAAAATAGTTAAAATCAAAGTTTATTAAGTAAATAATTTTTAATATGGGGTTATACATAAGATAAATTCTACTATAAATATTAATTAAAAATATAAAAAGATTTACTACATAATGGTAGTTTATTTGTAATTTTTAGACATTAAATAATTTAATTTATTTATGACACAAAGATGATGCAGTAATTATCTTATTAATGAAATATTGACATAATTAATGTTATAAACACCAAAATAAATGTAATTTTAGACTTTTTATAAATTCCTCTAATTTTCAAGGTTAATATGACATGTTAGTAGTTATTTAATTAACTTGGTTCTAACTAATAATTCTGTTATTATTTTCACAAAAATC
This sequence comes from Viscum album, assembly GCA_963277665.1. Lineage (NCBI taxonomy): Eukaryota > Viridiplantae > Streptophyta > Magnoliopsida > Santalales > Viscaceae > Viscum > Viscum album. The sequence continues at coordinate 654,596,329 of OY728119.1, forward strand.
AATTACTAGATAGTGTCAAAATTGACATAAAATAGTTTTTAAAACAAATATTATATTAGTAATTTTTATTTTATTTCTAAAAATCTAAGGTTCGTCCAAATGACTTAGATAAGGTTATATATATTAATAATAAACAACTTGGGGTTCGTTTGTCTGCTTATAGTAAGTTTATTAACCTTATATTATAAGAACACAAGAAGACGCGGTAAAAGTAAAATTATTTAACTTAATGTTAAATCTAAATGATAAGGTTAAAATAGGAACCTAAACTTGTCTAAATTATATTGGATGAGAGGATTTCTACCAATCCCCACCTTAGCTTCATCATATATCAATTTGGAGCTATTTAAAACCGAACTTGACTTTATAATAAAATAATATTTTTAGTTTTCCCAAAGGTGCCCCCCTCCTCCCTTATAAAAGAGCACCTCCTCCCCCTCTTCCTCACACCACTTTGAGCCTTCACGCTCGGCCAAACCCTGCCAATGCCTCCTCTACACTTCCCTAGAGACATCCTAGAGATCCTGGTCTTCTTCAAAGACCAATTTTAGTGCCCTAAAAGAAGGTCTCAAAGAAGCACTTCAAAGAAGAGGTAATGTCCCTTATCGATTCTTTCATCTTTATTTCTTCTTCCACTTCGTCTTCTTTAGTTGTTTCATTATGAAGTAATAACATAAGTAGAACTCATATAATGATATGTTATTATAAGTATGAAACAACCCTATTTCACCATCTATCCATCCTATGGAAAAAGAAATCACCGCGCGTGCGTACGTACGGAATACCGTCTCCACGCCTTGGTGTAATCTATCTTCCACAACCACATTACTTGGATGGGTATAATGGTGTAAATAATGACATTATATGACTATTATAAAGTGTTACTAATTCTTAAATAGTATACATACACTCCAAGACAATTCCACGATCATAGGAACGATATCATCACTCGTGCGTACGTACGGAATACCGTCTCCACGATGTGATGCGACTCGTTCTACATGATCTTCATTTCATAATGATTATATAAATGAATTGAATGAATGAATATGATATATATTACACTAATAACATTCTGCAAATTAGGTATCTATAAACTTAATATAAGAATAAGAATTTATTCGACAAAACACACATAAGAACAAAAAGTTATAAACACGCGAATAACAAGTAGCAATGAAATATTACTACTAAGAAGCTAAGAAAATAACCATATATGATATCATAAAAATAAGTATGATTATAGAATAAGTCAATAACATTATTTAAATCATTATACAGGAGGTTCGGAAACTTACGAGGCAAATCGGACCAAATGTAAGGGAAATATCACAATCTCATTTTTATCCGAGATTGTTTATACTTTAGTATTTACTAGGGTGTATTTTATCATCCACATCCATGTTTCCTCAATATGTAATATTATTTCCATCCACCTACAATTATTTAAATCCAATTTTACCCTTCGATGAGATTTTAGTAAAATATATGAAAGGAATCTTTTGTCGTTTTTTGTACGAGGTACTTTTTGACTTTTCTGACAAAATTACGAGAAGAATGTTTTTTTTAACTTATACGACATGAATGAATTTTTAAAAAATTATTTCCAAGAATCTTCCTTTAAAATTTTTTCAAACTTATTTTTAATCAACTTCTTTTAGATTAAAATTGTTTGACATGTTAAGAAAGGAAAAATGTTTTTGAAGTAGAAAGGATATTTTCCTCAAGAATGGAGTTTAAGTGTTTTATCAAAATTATTTTCCATCTAAGATAATATAGAGTTCTGTTTATATCCTTATTATTACATTGATTTTATTATGTTGTGATAGAATTATTTTTATGAATACCTTTATCTTATATGAATTGTTTTTTGATGTCATGTTGTTTAAGATTCCCATTTTTATTACATGGGTTATGCAATGATGTATGATTTATGATTTTTTGGAACACATAAGAATGGTATCATTATGAGATGGTTGGGACCTATATCTCCCTCCAATGCATTGGGTAAATATTTTATATCTCGTGAGATAGACATGGCTGGAACGGTAGTTTATACCGGTTCAGTGAAACAGGACTGAAACAAGGGTGACTCGGTTCAGAAAGGGACTTCGTCCACTAAGATAGTCTTGGCAATGAGTCTTGACTAACAAGAAATGATTATCTATGATTATGTGTGTATGCCACAAAGTTTCATGTTTTAAGTTATGATTATTGTGATTACATTTCACTGCCATGATTTATCCCATGTTATGAAATTATGATCTCTTTTTCAGGTTAAGATTTCCAAAAGTTATGTGCTTATGTATACGATGTGATTGATATTTCTTTTGTTTACCTTTACTGAGAATTTGAGCTCACCCTTTTGTATGTTTTCTTTCCCCAGGTTAGGAAGAAGGTTATTAAGTAAGATATGCCAAAAGGGACTTTAGATATGATAAAATAAATGGGAGACAGTGTAGATGCTTTATGAACCAGTTGTTTATGTTTCCCAGTTTCTAAAGACACTATACCTAAACGGTCCTTTCATGGTTTTCTTATATGTTGTAATAAGTATGCTTCAATTTTGAAGTATTAATAATGTATGTAAATTATGGGTCGTTATAGTTGGTATCAGAGGAAAGGTATAGTCAACCATTGGAAACTAGGATGTGAAAGCCTTAGTAAGAACCCTAAGGATAAGTCTAAGAATAGAACACAATATTATTGTTTTAGAAATGTCCATGAATAACCTAGGATAAGACCTTAAGTGTGAAATTTTATTCTTGATTATGTGGTTTTCCTGTTATAATTAGTGTTGCTCACACTATTCTTCTTGGTTTTAGTCAATGGCTGGAACCCGAAGGAATCGTGTTAATACGGAATGTGACGGGCAATGCAATGATTGTCCCCCTGAACAACCAAATTTTATGGGAGCTGGAATTCAAAATCTTGTAGCCATGCTCACACAACTTTCTCAAGCTATGAATCATGCAATACCTCCAAACGAGCAAAGGAAGGAGCAACATTCTGTTGAATCCTTCATGAGGCAGCGTCCACCTTCTTTCAGCAGGTCTACTGATCCATTAGTTGTTGAAAAATGGATTAGCACTACTGAAAAATATATTTTCATTTCTTCAATGTTTTGAACATGATAAATGCATCCTAGCAGTGTATCGTTTGGAAGGAGGTTCTGATCAATGGTGGAATCTTTTTAAGAATACGAGGCAAAGGGATGAAATTGAGTCCATGGAATGGGACGAGTTCAAGAAATTATTTTTCAATAAGTACTTCCCTCGTATTCTCCAAAAAAAGATGGAGAAAGAGTTTCTTGAACTGAAGCAAAAGGATGATGAATCTGTTGGTACCTATGAAGAAAATTTTACAAGACTTGCAAGGTACGCTTCTGGAATTATTATCCAACCTGAGAGTAAGATCGATCGATTCTTTAGTGGCTTAGAACCAAGTCTTCGAAGGGCGTTAGCCATAAAGGACTTCAATAGCTACGAGGAAATCGTTCGATGTGATATCAAAGTTGAGATGGAGATTGGAGTAACCCATCAGTCATATAGGTTTTATAATAAGAGGAAAATGTAATTCAAAGGAAAATCTAAAGAGCACACTGAAAACAAGATGAGATTTCGCTTATGCTCAAAGTGTGGAAAGAAACATGGAGGGAGTTGTCTTAAAGGTACAAGTAAATGTTTCAAATGTGAAAAGGAAGGTCATCAGGCATTTGAATTCCACAATGATGGGAAGAAGATGTCTAACGATGCAAACAAAGGAATGGATACACAGAATGAACCTACTACACTTCAATGTTTCAAGTGTAAGGGGATGGGGCATTATGCCCATAAATTCCCTAATCCAAGGTTTGATGATGATGGTCAATGTCAACAAACTCTTAAGGCTAAAGACAAAGGAAATTCACATGCAATTTCTATCAGCGATGTGGAGTACGATAACGATGTGGTGAAAGGTACACTTACCATCCACTCTAAAGTATCAAATGTTTTATTTGATTCTGGATCCACCGACTCTTTTATTTTTGAAGAATTTTCTAAGGGTATCACCGTATTACCTCAACAATTAGATGTTGAGTTAGTTGTGACAACACCTAATGGCACAACAGTCGCATCAAAAGTTTATAATTCTTCTCCGATTGAAGTTTTTGGGAAAGTGCTTCCTGAAAATCATGTGATCCTTCCTATAGTGGAATTTGATGTGATTCTTGGCATGGATTTTCTTTCTTTATATGGAGCTCATATCAATTTCCAAAGAAGGGAAGTCACATTTCATATTCCACATCAATCTATGATCGTCTATCGATGCAAGGATGAACATAACCTTCTAGTGGAAATTTCTTCCATCTTATGGGTCTTGATTCCACTTAATGAAGGTTATTTATCTCAAATGGTTGGTGAGAAACTCACAATTAAGAATATTCCCATTGTACGGGAGTTTGATGATGTCTTTCCGGAGGAATTATCGGGTCTTCCACCGAATCGTTAAGTTGAGTTTTCAATAGAACTCATACCGGGTGCTTTGCCTATTTCAAAGACACCTTATAGAATGGCCCCAATTGAGTTGCAGGAATTGAAGAAGCAACTCCAAGAGAATCTTGATAAGGGATTCATACGCCTTAGTGCATCACCTTGGGGAGCACCTGTTCTATTTGTTAAGAAGAAAGATGGATCAATGAGACTCTGCATTGATTATCGAGAACTTAACAAGACCACTATCAAGAACAAATATCCTCTCCCACGCATCGATGACTTATTTGACCAACTACGAGGAGCTCAATACTTTTCCAAGATTGATCTTAGTTCATGGTATCATCAATTAAGGGTCAAAAGGGAGGATATACCAAAGACGTCTTTCCGTACAAGGTATGGACACTATGAATTTATAGTGATTCCATTTGGTCTTACTAATTCCCCTGCTATCTTCATGGATCTGATGAATGGAGTCTTTAGAGACTATCTTGATCAATTTGTGGTAGTCTTTATAGATGATATTCTAGTCTATTCAAAGAGCAAGGAAGAACATGAAGATCTCTTGAGAATTATATTGAAGACCCTGAGAAAGGAGAAGCTTTATGCCAAATTTACCAAGTGTGAATTTTGGCTTCAAAAAGTTGCATTTTTTGGTCACATAATCTCAAAAGAGGGGATATCTGTGGATCCAGCAAAAACAGAGGTTATCGAAAGATGGTCGAGACCAACAAAAGTAACTGAGATCTGAAGTTTTCTTGGTTTGGCTGGATATTATCGACGTTTTGTGAAATATTTTTCACGATTATCTAATCCACTCACCAAGTTGACTCGGAAAGGAGTTAAGTTTGTCTGGACAAAGGAATGTGAAGAGAATTTCAAGGAGTTAAAAAGAAGGTTATCCAGTGCACCTGTGCTCACACTACCTTGTAGTGGAGAAAGGTTTGTGATCTATAGTGATGCATCCAAGAAGGGATTGGGGTGTGTTCTTATGCAAAATGATATGGTGATAGCTTATGCCTCACGATAGTTGAAAATCCATGAGCAAAATTACCCAACACATGATTTGGGGTTAGCTGCGGTAATCTTTGAATTAAAGATTTGGAGGCATTATCTTTATGGTGAAAGGTGTGATATTTATACTGATCATAAAAGTTTAAAGTATATTTTCACCCAAAAAGAGCTGAATATGCATCAAAGAAGATGGTTGGAGCTGATTAAGGATAACGACTGCTCAATCCATTACCACCCTAGGAAAGCAAACAAGGTGGCAGATGCATTAAGTCGACAAGACCATGCCAGTTTATCCATGATGAGGATCACAAAAGATCCAATATTTATGGATTTACAAAGTATGGATCTTGGAATTATAATGGAAGGGGAAAAGTCTTATCTTTCTCAAATGAGTGTTCAACCATCTATACATGTGAAGATTAAAGAGGCACAGAAAGAAGATGTCGAGTTACAAAAGAAGGTGAGAAATGTTCCTGAATTCAACGTTGATTGTGATGGGATAATAAAGTTCAGGAATCGGGTTTGTGTTCCTCCCATCCTAGAATTAAAGAAGTAGCTACTGGAAGAGGCTCATAGTTCTTCATTTTCTATTCATCCAGGAAGCACGAAGATGTATAGGGACCTGAAAGAGTACTTCTGGTGGGATGGCATGAAAAGAGATGTTGCTGAATATGTCTCTCGATGCTTGGTTTGTCAACAAGTTAAAGCTGAGAGACAGAAGTCTAAGGGGATGTTACAACCATTACCCATACCCGAATGGAAATGGGAAAACATCACTATGGACTTTGTCACAGGACTTCCTAAAACATCCAAAGGCAATAATGCTATCTGGGTCATAGTTGATTGTCTTACAAAGTTTGCACACTTCATTTCTATTAGAGACGATTTCTTTCTGGATCAGCTTGCCAGGATATATGTAAAGGAAGTGGTAAGATTGAATGGAGTACCACTTTCTATTATATCTGATCGGGATCCGAGATTTTCCATGAAGTTCTGGCGAAGTCTTCAGCATACTCTAGATACAGAGTTGAGTTTCAGCACTGCTTATCATCCTCAGACAGACGGTCAGTCTGAGAGAACAATTCAAACCCTAGAAGATATATTGAGAGCTTGCTCTATGGATTTCAAAGGTGGTTGGGATGAACACCTACCTTTGGTGTAATTTTCTTATAATAATAGCTTTCACTTCAGTATTCAGATGGCTCCTTATGAATCTCTCTATGGAAAGAAATGCAGGACTCCAACTTGTTGGGATGAAGTTGGGGAAAGAAAGCTATTAGGACCTGATCTCGTTGATGAAATGGAAGAAAAGGTCAGATCTATTCAACAACACATAAGAGCAGCTCAGAGACGACAGAAAGGTTATGCCGACAACCGAAGAAAAGACCTAGAGTTTGAAGTGGGTGATAAAGTGTTCTTAAAAATATCTCCCTGGAAGAGGGTTATGAGATTTGGAAAGAAGGGGAAGTTGAGCCCTAGGTATATCGGTCCTTTCGAAATACTGGATCGTGTTGGGAAGGTAGCATACCGATTGACGCTTCCACCGAATCTCTCTCAAGTTCACGATGTGTTCCATGTATCTCTCCTGAGAAAGTACATACCTGATCCTTCACATGTACTCAGCTCAGAAGTTGTACCGCCGGAGCAAGATCTTTCTTATGAAGAAAAACCGATAGAGATTTTGGATCGTAGCAAAACATTCCTATGAAGGAAGACCACTCTATTGGTGAATGTTTTATGGAGGAACCACCAATTAGAAGAAGCTACATGGGAGCTTGAGGATATGATGAGGGAGAGGTATCCACATCTGTTTGTTACAATGTGACGAATTTCGAGGGTGAAATTCATTTTAAGGGGGGTAGAATGTAACACCCAAGACTTTTATGTTACATAAATAGTCAAATGAATCTTTTTCTACACAACACTTGCTTGTCTTGCTTTACACGAAATCGCGACCTTCCTCGATAGCTTGCGTCGCACGCAATACCGAGTTTCACTAAACAACGATATGCTATTAAAATATTATTAAAACTAGTCGTTATGAATAGTAATAACCACTTTTTGAAATTTTATAAATTTTATTTTTCAAAATGGACTTCATTTTTGGATTCGGAATATCGAAATTAGCCTAGGGTGAAATTTTGGTATTTTTCTGAAAACTTTCAATTTTTGATGAATAGTGAAACCACTAAGTTGTAGTTAAAAAAACTGAATTTTTCATAAAACATCATTTTACCGCTTCTGTGAGTGGAATTTCAAAAATCTAAGAGACACGGTTGATGTCAGTAAGTAAAATGTGGTTCAATGAGATGAAAATAATTTTTTGGTGAATAGTAACTTTTTACTTTTTTTTACCACGGTTAAAAGTAAATAGTGTAATTAAGGGTAAAGATGATATTATTATTACCCTAAAACATGTCCTAATTCTATTGGACAAGTGTATTTCGACCAAAAACAAACTTAAGAATAAAATATGACCATTTAGGCCCACTTGGATTAGATTTGGACATTTATTATTAATTTATTTAAAGAAGGGTTAAAATAGTTAAAATCAATGTTTAATAAGTAAATAATTTTTAATATGGGGTTATACATAAGATAAATTCGACTATAAATATTCATTATAAATATAAAAAGATTTCATATATAATGGTATTTTATTTGTAATTTTTAGACATTAAATAATTTAATTTATTTATGACACAAAGATGATGCAGTAATTATATTATTAATGAAATATTGACATAATTAATGTTATAAACACAAAAATAAATGTAATTTGAGACTTTTTATGAATTCCACTAATTTTATAGGTTAATATGACATGTTAGTATTTATTTAATTAACTTGGTTCGAACTAATAATTCTGTTATGATTTTCACAAAAAATCAATTACTAATTAGTGTCAAAATTGACATAAAATAGTTTTTAAAACAAACATTATATTAGTAATTGTTATTTTATTCCTAAAAATCTATGGTTCGGCAAAATGACTTAGATAAGGTTATATATATTAATAATAAACAACTTGGGGTTCGTTTGGCTGCTTATAGTAAGTTTATTAACCTTATAGTATAAGAACACAAGAAGACACGGTAAAAGTAAAATTATTTACCTTAATGTTAAATATAAATGATAAGGTTAAAATATGAACCTAAACTTGTCTAAATTCTATTGGATGAGAGGATTTCGACCCATCCCCACCTTAGCTTCTAAATATATCAAATTGGAACTATTTAAAACCGAACTTGACTTTATAATAAAATAATAATTTTAGTTTTCCCAAAGGTGACCCTCTCCTCCCTTATAAAAAGGCACCTCCTCCCCCTCTTCCTCACACCAATTTGAGCCTTCAAGCTCGGCCAACCCCTGCCAATTCCTCCTCTCCACTTCCCTAAAGACATCCTAGAGGTTCTGGTCTTCTTCAAAGACCAATTTTAGTGCCCTAAAAGAAGGTCTCAAAGAAGCACTTCAAAGAAGAGGTAATGTCTGTTACCGATTCTTTCATCTTTATTTCTTCTTCCACTTCTTATTATTTAGTTGTTTCATTATGAAGTAATAACATAAGTATCACTCATATACTGATATGTTATTATAAGTATGAAACAACCCTATTTGACCATCTATCCATCCTACGGAAAAAGAAATCATCGTGCGTGCGTACGTACAGAATACCGTCTCCACGCCGTGGTGTAATCTATTTTCCACCACCACCTTACTTGGATGGGTATAATGGTGTAAATAATGACTTTATATGACTATTATAAAGTGATACGGATTCTTAAATTGTATACATACACTCCAATACAATTCCACGATCATAGGAACGATATCATCACTCGTGCGTACGTACGGAATACCGTCTCCACGATGTGATGCGACTCGTTCTACATGATCTTCATTTCATAATGATAATATAAATGAATTGAATGAATGAATATGATATATATTACACTAATAACATTCTAGAAATTAGGTATCTATAACCTAAACATAAGAATAAGAATTTATTTGACAAAACACGCATAAGAACAAAAGCTTATAAACACCCGAATAACAAGTAGTAATGAAATATTACTACTAAGAAGCTAATAAAATGACCATATATGATATCATAAAAATAAGTATGATTCCGGAATAAGTCAATAACATTATTTAAATAATTATACATGAGGTTCGGACACTTATGAGGCAAATTGGACCTAAGGTAAGGGAAATATCACAATCTCATTTTTATCCGAGATTGTTTATACTTTAGTATTTACTGGGGTGTATTTTATCATCCACATCCATGTTTCCTCAATATTTAATATTATTTTCATCCACCTACAATTATTTAAATCCAATTTTACCCTTCGGTGAGTTTTTAGTAAAAGATATGAATGCAATCTTTTGTCATTTTTCGTACGAGGTGCTTTTTGACTTTTCCGACAAAAGTACGAGAAAAATGTTTTTTTTAACTTATAAAGCATGAATGAATTTTTAAAACATTATTTCCAAGAATCTTCCTTTACAAATTTTTCAATCTTATTTTTAATCAACTTATTTTAGATTAAAATTGTATGACATGTTAAGAAAGGAAAAATTATTTTGAAGTAGAAAGGATATTTTCCTCAAGAATTGAGTTCAAGTGTTTTATCAAAATTATTTTCCATCTAAGATAATATAGGGTTCTGTTTATATCCCTATTATTACATTGATTTGATTATGTTGTGATGGAATTATTTTTATGAATTCGTTTATCTTATATGAATTTTTTTATGATTTCATGTTGTTTAATATTCCCATTTTTATTACATGGGTTATGCAATGATGTATGATTTATGATTTTGTGGAACACATAAGAATGGTATCATTATGAGATGGGTGGGAACTATATCTCCCTCCAATGCATTGGGTAAAGATTTTATATCTCAGGAGATAGACATGGCTGGAATGGTAGGTTATACTGGTTCAGTGAAACAGGACTGAAACGAGGGCCACTCTGTTCAGAAAGGGACTTTGTCCACTAAGATAGTCTTGGAAATGAGTCTTGACTAACAAGAAATGATTCTCTATGATTATGTGTGTATGCCACAAAGTTTCATGTTTTAATTTATGATTATTTTGATTACATTTCACTGCCATGATTTATCCCATGTTATGAAATTATGATCTCATTTGCAGGTTAAGATTTCCAAAAGTTATGTGCTTATGTATACGATGTGATTGATATTTCTTTTGTTTACCCTTACTGAGCATTTGAGCTCACCCTTTTGTATGTTTTCTTTCCCCAGGTCAGGAAGAAGGTTATTAAGTAAGATATGCCAAAAGGGACTATAGATATGATGAAATAAATGGGAGACAATGTAGACACTTTATGAAGGAGTTGTTTATGTTTCCCAGTTTCTAAAGACACTATACCTATACGGTCTTTTCGTGGTTTTGTTATATGTTGTAATAAGTATGCTTCAATTTTGAAGTATTAACAATGTATGTAAAGTATGGGTCGTTATATGGGTTGTCTAATCAAATTGGTAAGAATTATGTCTTTGTACCAAATCGTGAAAATATCACGTGTTCTACTCTCTTTTATTATTGTTTAATATGAGGCAAGACTGTGAGATGTTAGTAATTGAATTGAGAACCTTAATAAATTCAAGAGGCTTAATTATTTGAAGATAGAATTTGTAAAATGTAAACCACTCATTCACCCACCCAACCAGTGGAAAATATATTTTTGGAATCTATACATTCTACCACTCTTTACCTTACTCGTAATCAATCATTAACTTTTAAACACTCTTTTTAGTGTTTTACATTTAGTTTTTTCTTGATCTATTTTCATATGGAATTACACCTAAATTTTGTCTCAAGTGACAATTGTTTTGTATGAGACAATATATAGTAATAGCTTATAGCTGAAATAATATTAAGGTGTCATGCTAAATAAGTATTATTCTATCTACATTAATAAGGATTTTATTTTTCCATTTTAATAATCCATTTTGTTAGGGACCATATGATGCACTGAACTCAAGATTACATTGATTCTTATATAGATATTATTATAATATTAATTTTTATATTCAATGCAATTATCTGAATTCAACTTATTCATGGAAAAAACTATTTATTTTTCAGTAAGTTGTGTAATAATTTTGAATCATTCTAGTTCTTAAGAATTGTGAGATATTTACACAATATGTTCCATTCTTGTGATGTTTTTAATAAAAGTAATGAAATATGTATATCTCCACTTGCTGATTTCTTTTTCAAGATCCCCAAATCATCAAGATGAAAATGATTTATAGAATCAAAGGATTAGTCATCTTTTCAAAAATAAGATGATAAAAATAATTATAGAAGACGTGGTGAAAAAAATTGATATTCTGAAATAATCCATTGTTATTATTACCTTAGTTCCTCAACCCTATTATGATAACTAGTCAATATTTTATTCATCTTAATAATAATCTAATACTTATAAAAATTAACTCAATTATATCATCATGGAGTTCTGAAAAACTCAGCAGATTAAGCTTCAACCCATCAAAAAATATTAAATGTTTAGACTTGTTTGATTCTTCCCAATTTTACCCATTACACTCCCTTAATTTTAGAGATTTTTTTTATAAAAGTTAATTATTACCCCTACATACTTTTAACAATTATTCATGTTTCTTAACTCAATTGTTCGGTGAGAATAACAGGTATGGTCTATTAACCATGGATTCTTAGTTTTCAAAATTTTAAATAAACTTTCCACCACATTTTCCAGTTCATTCTAATTCTAAATAATTGTAGATTTCTAATGAAGATTCTATTGACTTGGTCTGAATTTAACACATAAGTTTTTGATTTTTCTTTCTTGGAAAAAACTCTAATAAGTTTCACATAAACACAAAAAATATATCCATCACTACAATCTTATTATAGAAATATTGATCCTTGTATCTATTTTCATTTTATTTATTTCTCCCCCTTGATTCATGTTCTCTCCTTAGTCTAGTAAAAGATATGTTATAAGAGTAGTTGTATAACTTGATCCAAGCACAGCACAACCATAATAATAATCTTGAATACTTCTTCATTGATATCAATTATTTTTCTATATGGATTACAATCTATAATCATTTTTAAAAAATTATTGAGTAGTTTTCACAAAAATCCTATTTTGTGTCACTTGTTTTAATATTTGAGTCTGGTTTGGTAATTTCATCTAAATTGTTCCCTTTCCAAATATTAGAAGGTTTTAAATTTTCCTCAAACTTTTGGGAGAAAATATATTATTGTTTCTTCCTAGACTCTTGTGAAAACATAATTTCCCAATTAAGGTAAATTGTATGAAGGATTTGTTATTTAAAGTTCATCATTTTGAGCACAAGAGGGTAAATTCTACCTAAAACAAACACCTCAATCTTTAGTAGCCTTTTTTCAATCACATTTTTCTTTCTCTTTTTTCTTCTTAGTCTCAATAATTTTTTGTATCAATCTATCAAAATCCATATCCCTAAGGAAAATGGTAGGATTCATATCATCAGTAATTTTATTCTTTCTATATTCTTTAGTTTTAATCTTTCACTTATTTCATATGATTTTATTACTCAATTAAAATTATTTAATGATTATTAAATCTTTTTTGGTATTTTAATTTTAATCTCAAATAATTTAAATCTCTTTTAACCACACCATAAATTCAGTTCCCATGGTATATGTTTTGGATAATTATCTTTCTTTATTATATTTATCATTATTATCATGAGATTTATCATTTAATGAATAAATTTATTTATTTTTTTGTTCCATGAGAATCTTCTGAGAATCTTACTTATATGTATTTTCATCATCCTTAATTTCTTCGCTATCATACACCTGTTATTCAGTAGATAAGAATATTATTATAACAATTTCATCACATGGCCTTTCTTATGGCATCCACTTTTAAAGGAGGATATTGTATCATATTGAACTAAATTTTTATATTAAAATGACAATTCAAAGATAAATGGCTATATTCACTAAAATTGAAAATTTTAAAAGGTAACTTTCCTTTATACTTAACTCTACCTCTAGTGAAGTTTTCTAACATTAAATAAAGGGTATCAATATATTCTTCCATGTTCTACTAATTATAGAATTGATCATCTTATCCTTAATATTGAATTCTTTAAAATATTTTAAATCAATGTCCTATTTTTAATATGTTCTTAAGAGAATGTCCTTTTCTCATCTCATAATTAATGATAGTGTTTCTCCTTTCATAAATAGTAAATTCATAAATATATATATCTCTAAGAGTTGATATCTTAGTATCAAAAGAATTAGGAAGTATTCTCATAAGTTTCTTCACCACAGTGGGATCTCTAATATTCTATACATTTCATCAAATGGTACTTACAAGAACATTGAATATTATGGAAACTCATATATGGATTTATTTCCTTACATTCTTATAACTTAAAAATATTATCTACAAATTTTTATTTTCTCATAATTTACCTTATTATTTCTTTCTTAAATTCTATAATGCTTTCCTAAATCTCATTAGTAGTCATATATCCTAAGACTTTAGTAAATTCATTCAGATATTATGAAGAGAGTAGTGATTTCATGGCCTTTAAAACATTTTTAACACTCTTCCTATCATGTTGAGTCCATTTTGGAAACAACTTTTCAATAGTTACTCCCTCAATTATATAATAAGGAACATCCAATCCAAACAATGTAAGATAATGTACCATTTCCCTAGTCAATAAGTGTAAACCTTTTCCATAAAATTTGGTTCCACATTCTGATTTTTTGAGTGTTGATGGTCTATACAAACCCCAATAAGATATTTTCACGGACATATATGGATCTTATATAAATTTAAAGGATTAAATGGGATATGGTAAATACTAAGAGTGGGTGAATCATTGTTTATATATTTTTTAATTCCAAAATTACTTTATACTTTTTAGATGGAATATCACAACTCAACACCTAGAAAAATAAAATAACGTACACCATAAATTTGTTAATGAGTTCCACCACATTAAAGGAACACTATTTCCCTGGTGTATAAAAGTTTCTATCCCACTCACACATAAATCAAGAGATATATATAGGAAAGGGAATGGTCTTATCTATTACAATATGTTGGCACACACTTTTGGAATAAAAAACCCTTCTTGTATATATATAAAATTGTAGAAATACATTGAATACTGATCATTTTTGGAAGTACATGATTTTATAGACTCCAAAATTCAATATCTTCTTTACCTCCTCTCTACGTATCTTCACATAGGGTGTTCCTTTGTCAAAAATTCCTATTATAGTGTGGGACTCTATACATTCTACCACTCTTTACCTTACTCTTAATCAATCATTAACTTTTAAACACTCTTAAGTGTCTTGCATTTAGTTTTTTCTTGACCTAGTTTCATATGGAATTATATCTGAATTTGGTCTCAAGTGACAGTTGTATTGTATGATACAATCTATAGTAATAGCTTATAGCTAAAAGAATATTAAGGTGTCATGATAAATAAGTATTATTCTATCTATATTGACAAGGATTTTATTTTTCCAATTTACTACTCCATTTTGTTGGGGACCATATGAAGCACTGAACTCAAGATTACTTTGATTATTATATAGATATTATTATAATATTCATTTTTTACATTCAATGAAATTATCTGAATTCAAATTCTTCAAGGGGAAAACTATTTATTTTTTACTAAGCTGCCTAATGATTTTGAATCATTCTAGTTCTTAAAATTGAGAGATATTTACACAATATGTTCCATTCTTGTTATGTTTTTAATAAAATTAATGAAATATGTATATATCCACTTGTTTATTTATTTTTCAAGATACCCAAATCATCAAGATGAAAATGATTTATAGCATAGGAGGATCAGTCATCTTATCAAAAATAATATGATAAAAATAATTATAGAAGACTTGGTGAGAAACATTGATATTCTGAAATAATCCATTGTTATTATTACCTTGGTTTCTCAACCCTATTGTGATAACTAGTAAATATTTTATTCATTTCAATAATAATCCAATATTTATAAAAATTAACTCAATTATATCATCATGGAGTTTTGAAAAACTCAAAAGATTATGCTTCAACCCATCAAAAAATATTAAATGTTTAGAATTGTATGATTCTTCTCAATTCTACCCATTACACTCCCTTAATTTTAGGGATATTTTATTATACAAGTTAATTATTACCCCTACATACTTTTAACAATTATTCATATTTCTTAACTCTCTAGTCCTGTGAGAATAACATGTATGGTCTATTAACCATGGATTCTTAGTTTTTAAAGTTTTAAATAAATTTTCCAAGACATTTTCCGGTTGATTGTAATTCTAAATATTTATAGATTTTTTATGAAGATTAAATTGACTTGGTCTGAATTTAACACATTAGTTTTTCATTTTTCCTTCTTGGAAAAAACTATAATAAGTTTCATATAAACACAAAAATATATTCATCACTGCAATCTTATTAAAGAGAAATTGATCCTTGTAACTATTTTCATTTTATTTTTTTCTCCCACTTGAATCATGTTCTCTCCTTAGTCTAGTTAAAGATATGTTATAAGATCAGTTGTATTATTTGGGCCAAGCACAGCACAACCCTAAAAATAATCTTGAATCCTTCTTCAATGATATCAATTATATGTCTATATGGATTGCAATCTATATAAATTTTTGAACCTTTGTTGAGTATTTTTCACAAAAATCCTCTTCTGTGTCACTTGTTTTAAAAATTGAGTCTGGTTTTGTGATATCTTATAAATTGTTCTCTTTCCTAATAATAGTATTTTTAAATTTTCCTCAAACTTTTGGTTGAAAATATATTATTGTTTCTGACTAGACTCTTGTGAAAACATAATTTCGCTATTAAGGAAAATTCTAT
The DNA here is from genome assembly GCA_963277665.1 of Viscum album. Lineage (NCBI taxonomy): Eukaryota > Viridiplantae > Streptophyta > Magnoliopsida > Santalales > Viscaceae > Viscum > Viscum album. Next base: position 654,612,724 of record OY728119.1, read on the forward strand.
GATGGATTTGTTATTTAAATTTCATCATTTTGATCATTAGACGATGAATTATACCTAGAACACACACCTTAATCTTTAGTATCCTTTTTTCAGTCACATTTTTCTTTCTCTTTTTTCTTCTTAGTCTCAATAATTTTTTGTATCAATCTATCAAACTCCATATCTCTAAGGAAAATGGTAGAATTCATATCATCAACAATTTTCTTCTTTTTATATTCTTTAGTTGTAACCTTTCACTTCTTTCAAATGATTTTATTTCTCAATTAAAATTCATTAATGATAGTTAGATATTTTTTTCTATTTTATTTTTAATCTCACCAAATTTAAATCTCTTTTAACCACACCATAAATTAAGTCCCCATGGTATATGTTTTGGATAATTATCTTTATTTATTATATTTATCATTATTATCATGAGATTTATCATTCAATTAATAAATTTATTTATTTCTCTGTTCCATGAGAAACTTCTGTGAATCTTACATATATGTATTTTCATCATCCTTACTTTATTCGCTATCACACACCTCTTATTCAATAGATAAGAATATTTTTATAAAAATTTCATCACATGGCCTTTCTTATGACATCCACTTTTAAAGGAGGATATTGTATCATATTCACCTAAATGTTTATATTAAAATGACATTTCAAAGATAAATGGATATATTTTCTACAATTGAAATTTTTAAAATGTAACTTTCCTTTATACTTAACTCTCCCTCTAGTGAAGTTTTCTAACATTAAATAAATGGTATCAACAAAGTCTTCCATGTTCTACTATTTATAAAATTGATCGTATCAGCCTTAATATTTAATTCCTTCAAATTTTTGAAATCAATGTTCTTTTTTTGAATCTGTTCTTAAGAGCATGTCCTTTTCTCATATCATAATTAATGATAGTGTTTCTCCTTTAATAAATAGTACATTCCTAAAGATATATATCTCTAAGATTTGATATCTTAGTATCAATAGAATTAGAAAGTATTATCATAAGTTTCTTCACCACAGTGGGATCTCTAAGATTCTCTACATTTCATCAAATGGTACGTACAAGAACATTGAATATTATGGAAACTCATATATAGATTTATTTTCTTACATTCTTATATCTTCAAAATATTATCTAAAATTTTTATTTTCTCCAAATTTACCTTATTATTTCTTTCTTAAATTATATAATGTGTTCCTAAATATCATTAGTAGTCATATATCCTTAGACTTTAGTCAATTCATTCAGAGATTATGAATAGAGTAGTGATTTCATGGACTTTAAAACATTTTTAACACTCTTTCTATCATGTTGAGTCCATTTTGGAAACTAATTTTCAATATTAACTCCTTCAATTATATAATAAGGAACTTCAAATCCAAACAAAATAAGATAACATAACATTTCCTCAGTTAATAAGTGTAAACCTTTTCCATAACATTTGGTTCCACATTCTGATTTTTTGAGTGTTGATGGTCCATACAAACACCAAAAATATATTTTCATAAGCATGTATGGATCTTATATAAATTTAAAGGATTAAATGGGATACGATAAATACTAAGAGTGGGTGAATCATTGTTTATATATTTTTTAATTCCAAAATTACTCTATACTTTTTTTGACGGAATATCACTACTCAACACTTGTAAGAATAAAATAATGAACCCCATGAATTTGTTAATGAGTTCCACCCCTTTAAATGAACACTATGTCTCTAGTGTATAGAAGTTTCTATCCCACTCACACATAAATAAAGATATATATATATATATATATATATATATATAGGAAAGGACATGGTCTTATCTATTACAAGATGTTGGAACACACTTTTGAAATAAAAAACCCATCTTGTATCTATATAAAACAGTAGAAATACCTTGAATATTGATCATTTGTAGAAGTACAGGATGTTATAGACTCAAAAATTCAAGATCTTCTTTACCTCCTCTCTACGTATCTTTTCATAGGGTGTTCCTTTCTCAAACATTCCTATTATAATAGATGAAACAATATCAAACCCCTTATTATTATCTATATATCTTATTATATTCACTAAATAATATGAATATCATTTTCACATTTCTCATCACATTAAACTTACTTCATTTTCGGTCCTCAATATCATTAAAAATACATCATAGATAATGTAATTTAAATTCTCTTGAAGACTATGAATTGTAATATCTTATAGTAATAAAGATGTAACACGGTATTCAATAATTTATATATTTAAAAAATATTCATGATCATAATCCATGTATTCATGGGAATCATGAATCCTAACATACACAGTCCTGGTGCCTCATGTTGTAGCACAAATCTATCTCACAATCTCCTCCTTCATCATACACTACAGGGTGGCACTCTATTTGTGGTGTGGCTAGATCACAATACATAATAGCTATATTCAACATGTTTTTATGCTTAGATAAAATCCCAACATATTTTCCCTATTCATATAATGAAACCATCTCATCTTCTATAGCTTTCATCGTTGACTTTCTCGAATCATAATTATAGAAAAATTCATGATGTTTAGATAATTTTGGAAAAACAGAACATTTTCTAAATTAAATCATATTTAGAATACTTTATTAGGGAATTAACCCATAATTTAGATTACTTAGATACCCTTATGAAGTCATCATAAGATTGTTATAAATCCTAGTTTACTCTTCTTAATTATTTCACGACTCTTCTATTTACTCTTACAAATGTAAGATCGAAATATGATGTAGATGCTCAATATACAAGAAGGGTAAATTTTATGTTTAAAAATTATTTTGTAACATTTAATGTTGGTATAAAACATTAATTATTAATCCTGAAGAAAAATATGTTTAACAAATTTAAACAAGGTAAATTCAGAATAGCTCTTAGTTCTACAAACTTTCTAAGTACTGGAATAATGTTTATGGAAATGAAACTTAAGAAAATTTTACACAGAAAAAGATTCTACATTAAAGCGTTTAGAATCTTACTAATCATAGTATAAAAATAGAAGTATAAGATAGTTATACATTTTATATTAATTAAAACTTTAGCATAAAATAAACTTGAAACAATACAAGTGACAAGTATGAAATCTTTTAACCCAAATAGAAGGGTATCCAACAACCTTGGATGAAGTTCCCTTGATTTATAATTTCAAGAAATTCTATCATACCCACACCAGGGTAAGCCCTCAATAAGAATATCGGAATCTATCTTGATATACCCGCAAGCCCTCGAACTTCAAGGTAGTCGGTACATCTATCTTCTTAAACAAGGAAGTCATCAAAATTTAAGGTAGTCGTAACCTCTATCTTCATATCCCCAGAAGCCCTCGAACTTTAAGGTATTCAGAACCGTTTTCTTCCTATCCCTAGAATCCCTAGATTGTACACAAAAATAATCAGAGTTGCACAAAGAAAGTTGAACAAGATGTTCAGTATGCACAAAGCAAGAGAGTCCCTCTCTCTAGAAATCACTTCAGCAGCATTTAATCTCTAGATTGATCAAGTCATTTTTTCCTTGAATCTCAGAGTGACAAATATATGTGTCACTAAAAAAATGGTTAATTATAAACAGAATGAACGACAACATTTCATAATTAAAACAAGTGTAAGAAAAATATTATTTCTCAACCAAATCCATTTTTCGGAGTCTATTAAAAAATAATGTTCAATGTCTAAGAAAATAAACATTCGAAGTCTATATTATATAGATATTCAGATTCTATTTTTCAAGGAATTAGAAATAAAAAATCCATAGGCTTCAGAGTATGAATTTTAATGAATTCAGAGTATGAATTATAAGGAATTCAGAGTCCGACTTCTAAAGAATTCGGAACCTGAATTCTGAAGAATTCGGAACCTGAATTTTGAGGAATTCGGAACCTGAATTTTTAGGAATTTGGCACCTGAATTCTAAGGAATTCGGAATCTAAATTTTAGAGAATTTGGAGTCTGAATTTCAGAGAATTCAGAATCATAATTTCAGATAATTTGGAGTCTTAATTCATATAATTCATAATGTCAATTTTAGAGAATTCAGAGTCTAAATTTCGAAAATTCGGAATCGGAATTTAATGAATTCGGAATATGAATTTCAGAGAATTCGGAATCTGAATTCAGTGAATTCAGAATCTGAATTCAGAACTTAAAAAATAATACTCTATATCTTAGAATTTATAGGATTCTAAGGTTTTATCTTTGAAACCGAATTTTTCATATTGAAATAAAAATATTTAGATTTAGAGAAACTATATCATGAACAATGAAAATTAAGGTATGGAGAAAATTTCCTTCGGAAAGGAAAATTTTATTATTGAGATAAATCATGAAGGAAATAAAAGTTTTCTTGAGAAATAGTGTTTGTGATTTTCAAAACATAAAGGAGTTGAAATTTTATAAGGTAACCTTATTGACTCAACAAAATCCCCCTTTTTGGAAAGCACAAACATTCTTACCAAAATGAATTTAAGGACATAGAATTTTTATGGATTAGAAAATAAAAACTTATCTTCCTTTACTTATGGATGATAGTGAATAAGATTAACTCTTACTTAGGCTTAGGAATCACTAAGGATTCAATTATTGATTTCTTGAATGAGATTTTACATTATCTTGCATATGAAAATATTAATTGATAACAACATTCCTCTAGATGAACTCCCCATTACATAAGAAAATATATTCTTTACTTTGTATTCTTTTTATTATTCCTTTCTCCCCCTTTGTGATTTTCAAAAAGAAATAAGGGGTATGGAAATATAAAAAATGGTACCTAAAAAATTATTACTAAAAATCCACAAACAAAATAAATAAATAACAACCAACATTTATTTAAGAAAAAAAAATATTTTGTACAAGGAAAAGTAAAAAAAATCAGAATGGAAATAAATAATCCTTTTTTATCCTTCGACATAAGCTTCTTTACAATTATTTTTAGCTTCTTGATCTCCTTGTGATTCTCATTTGCACACTTAAGCAATTGATCTTGTTCTTCACTTTTCTTCTCTAATGATTTAATTTTTTTCTTCCTGAGCCTTAAGAAATTCTACTTGAGCTTTCAAAACTTAATCTTGCTTTACAAGATTTTGTTTAATCTCAATTATGATATCTCTTTCCCTCTTCTAATTCATGGCTACAGAATTAAGCTTTCCATTCAGATCCTTAACTTCCTACTTCTGAGTAGTCTATTTTAGGCTTAACATTTCCTCAAAACTATTTGTAAGATCCTTGATCTTCCCATCTTTAGTGTCAAAAGAATCCTTGACATTATCATAAAATTCATAGAATATTCTCATCTATTTGATTGACTTCTATGACTAGCCTATAATCTTCTTGAAAGATATTTTATGAGACTCATAATCAATGAGGAAGGTTTTGAAATCTGCCTCTAGTCAACACCTTTCTCCATAACCATGGAAATTGAATCTGATTTCTGATTAATCATATGCTGATGTATTTAGAATCTTGATTCTATACTTGGGAATAAGGTAATAGTACTAATCAGCTTTTTTAATGACTGAACAACAAAATCATGTCCAAGGAACGATGATTCTGAATCTGAGTGATTGGTTGTCAAGGATTCTTTTTCTATGTCTTCATCTTTACTATTTGATAAAGCACCAACATATTTCTTCTTCACCACGGATTTACTAGGTGTATCTACTACCACCTTCTTTCCCTTATCAGTTATCAAAATGATGTCTCGAGCTTTCAGAGATTCATGTTCACTATCTGATAGCTAAACAATCTTATCTTATTCTACTTCTTCTTTCTCGGATCCTGCCTCAACATCCTCTGTCTAGATAAAATCATGATTGCTACTTTCCTCTTTAGACAATTTATTCAGTTCTTCCCCACCGTTCTCATCTTTTCCTAGAGTAGAATGTTTTGAAGACCCGCCTTCAGAAGTTCGGATTGATAATTTCTCAGAAATTCATTCCTTCCCATGATAATAATCCACTTTCCTTATCATATCCCCAGTATCACCACTGCGTTCTTCTTATCCTTATTCTTCCACTTCTTTTACTTCAAAAAATTCTTCTTCATGAGGTGATTCCATAAAGACCACTTTATTTTATGGAGTCACAGGAAGTGATTCTAGAAAAAATGATTCTAGCACTGGGATTTATTCAGATGCTTTCTTAGAATCTTTGATAATAGATTGTACTATCTCAGCCTCATAAATATTCTTCTTTTGCTTCTTCTATTTCTGTTTCTTCTCTAGATCTTCATCAACCTTTGTTTTTAAGTATTTTACCTCAGTAGGATCCAATCCAAACATAGGCTCCCCTTCCTTCCTGTTTTTCTTATCCTCTCCCCACATAGCCACTACTTCATCAGGATATGCTTTTTGCATCTTTGGCTTTTGTGGTGCTAACTAAGTTTCCTTAGCCACCTAGATTTTTCTTTTCTCTTCCGGTTCCTTAGCTTTTCTCATCCTTCTACCTTTTTTAGAGGTTCTAGCCACTTCCAAAATCTTTGACAAAGAATCTACTTCTTCTTCAGATAGATCATAAAATTCTCTGGATTTATTAGAGAAACCAGCCTTCATCCTCCTTAAGGTATCATCACATAACAACATTACTTTGAAATTTATTGGCTTGGAATTGAACAAAATTTTTGAAGATTCTAAACAAATAACTATAATCTTTGAGAGAATAGTCGGATACATAATGATTTGAGATTTCATATTTCCATTCTTGATATTCTCAATCATCACCATGATATATTTAACAAATTTTATCATCCTGAGGTTCACCAATAAATCCAATAAATAGATATCACTCTTCTTCAGAGTATCCTTATCCACTTTCTTTGGAATTGTAAATCCTTGAGTCCATAATTCACGAATTAGTCAGTTCGTAGATAGATGAACAATATTCATAGTTTTCACACCTTTCAAGATAGGACACTCTATATCCTTTTCCTTATCAAAAGATCCTGATACATTAGGTAATTTGTGAGTACAGAATTATTCTTCTCCTTCGTAAGGAATTCCAATCCGACTTGAAACCTTGCTGAAAGAAAGAGATTAGTTCTTTCCATAACACTTGAAAGAGAAATTGTCTCTACCTTCTTCCTTGAAGAAACTTGTTGTCTCATAAAACCAAATCAACAAGTACAAATACATCATATCATGTGCCTTAATCTTTGAAACTCAAAGGCTCTCCCATCTATTCAACCTAAAATTCTTCGATATGATAGAATCATATTTTTCATACAGTTTTTGATCAACTAACCTTTCTTGATATATTTTCTATTCAGATATTTCCTTAACAGTCAACATATCTTTCTGAGGATAAAATTCAATAGACATTCGGAACTTGGGAAACTTTGGATATTCAGAATGAACTTAAGTATAGAGGCAGAGCTTCATCATGCGAAATCGTGAAAACCCATTGTGGGACTAGCATTGGAGGGGCTTTATATAGGCAATTGAGGTTACAGTTCAAATTCCGTAGTTGATCCAATAGTTGAAAAATCTTCTGATCAAATCTATCGGTTGAGATGATAACCAAATAAGGATTTTTACATGTTTTGATCTTTTATTGGTTTTAAGATAAACATTCGGATTTTAGTAAAAGTGAATCCGAAAAATTTAAAACAAAATGAAAATACAAGAAAGTAAAAAGATGATTACGAAAACATAGAAAAGGAAACATACATTTTTTATTACTTAGGGAAACTTATTACTGATGAGGAAAATATTTCTTGAGTATGAAAATTTTGGACTACAAAAAATTTTGACTGTGAAAAATTTTGACTACGAAAAATTTTGACTAAGAAAAATTTTATTATGACAAAATTTGACTGTGAAAAAGTTGACTTCGAAATTTTTTTACTAACAAGAAAATTTACTCCCCCTATGAAAAAAAATTTCTTACTGTAAGGATATATGTTTCAAAAAGAAGTTAATATGGAATATTACCTTATTATTATCATCCCTTTCTTTTTTTAATGTATTCAAATCTATCGAAGGGTAATGATTTTTTGAAAATATCAGGAAGTGGATCTAGTGTTCCGATAAATTGAATAATGATATCTCTTTTTTTTTGTGATCCCTAAGAATTTGATGCCTAATTTCTATGTTTTTTTCATGAGAGTGATGTGAAATATTTTTACATAGGTAAATGGAACTAGTATTATCACACATTATTATTTTTTTGGTAAAAATCATACCATAGTCTGTGAGTGTGTGTGGCATCCAGAACATTTGAGCATAGCAACTTCTAGCTGCTACATATTCAGCTTCAGCAGTGGAAAGTACTACTGAGTGTTTCTTTTTACATGACCAAAAAACTAATGAATCTCTTAAGAAAAGAAAAGTTCCATATATACTTTTCTTATCCATTCTACATTCACTAAAGTCTGCATCCGAAAATCTATTTAGGACAAAATCATTTCGAGAAGTATAAAAGGGTCTTAAATCCTTTGTTCCCTTTAAGTAGCGAATTTTTTTTCACTACCTTTAAATGAGATTCCATGGGATTGTATTGACATATTGAACATAAGCATACTGAAAACAACAAGTAATGATGAATAGCTATCAAGTATAGTAAACCTTCTATCATACCTCTAAACAATGATTGATCAACTGTTTTCCCAGCTTCATCAAGATCAAGTGAATTTGAGGTACCAATGGGAGTACAAATAATTTTAGTGTTTTCAAATCCATAGTTTTTAAGAAGATAATTAGTATACTTATGTTGGGACATATATATTTAATCGGGTTTTTGGGAAATTGTAAAACAAAGTAAAAATGTTAACTCTCCCATCATACTCATTTCAAACTCTGATTTCATTAGATTCGCAAACGAATCAGTTAAAGATTGCTGAGTTGAACCAAATAAAATGTCATCAACATAAATTTTAACAATCAAAATTTTTTTCTTATATTTATTTATAAAAAGGGTTGGATCATCAATTCTTAGAACATAATTATTTTGAAGAAAAAACCTTGTATTTCTATCGTACCAGGCTCTAGGGGATTGTTTAAGTCCATATAATGCTTTGGTAAGTTTGAAAATATATTTAGGATGTTTTGTATCTTCCAAACTGGGAGGTTGATCAACAAAAACTTCCTCTTGAACATAACTATTAAGGAAAGAACATTTAACATCCATTTGAAAAAGTGTGAAATTAAATACTGATGCAAAGGTATGTAAAATATGAATATATTCAATTCTAGCTACTAGAGCATAGGTTTATTCATAGGCTATTAGTTTTTGTTGATTATATCCTTTAGCAACTAATCTATCTTTATTTCTTACTATGATTCCATTTTCATCACACTTATTTCTGAAGACCCATATTACTCCAATAACAGATATTTCTTTAGGACATTCAACCAAGGTCCAGACATTATTTCTTTCAAATTCATTTAGCTCATCTTGTATGGCTTTTATCCAATCATCATCACTTAATGCTTCTTTACTGATTTTTGGTTTAATTGAGAAAGGAATGCAAGATATTCTACTTCATTCCTTAAGGAACTTCTAGTCCTTATAGGTTGATTTAAATCACCAATGATACTATCACTAGGATGATTCTTTAAAAACAATAGATTTGGGTTTTGTAAGATTGGTTCATCAACATATGATTGTAAATCATCTATGGTAAATGCTTCAGAAATATTTTCGTTGACATTTTTCTTATTAGAAAGATCTTGTATCAAGGGTTGATAATCAGTTTTTGAAAACACATCCATAGATGTAGGTTGAGGGTATTTGAAAACAAAGTGACTAGTTTCATTAAATTTATCATATACTGTTTCTTCAATAGTACAAGTGTTTTTTTTGAAAACCATATAAGCCTTAGAAGTTGTGGAATAACCTAAGAAAATTTCTTCATCAGATTTGGGTGAGAACTTATGTAGATTATCTTTTGTATTCAAAATGAATACATTACATCCAAATACCATAATGTAGGAAAGTCAAGGATTTGTACCATTACATAACACATAATGAGTTTTATTAAGAAAAGTTCTAATTAAAACTCGATTTATTGTATAACAAGTAGTACTTACAGCTTCATCCCAAAAGTGTTTAGCTATCGAATAATCACTCAACATGGTTCTTTTTATTTCTAGAAGAATTCAGTTTCTTCTTTCAATAACACGATTTTTTTGATGAGTTCGTAGTGCTGAGAAGTTATGAGTGTTGCCTTTTTATTAAAAAAAGTATAAAAATCAGAATTTTGAAATTCTCCTCCGTGATCACTATGAATAGTTATCAATAAAAGGTTTTTTTAATTTCTAACTTGGGATCTAAAAATTTGGAAATATGAAAAAGCTTCATATTTCATTGCTAGAAAATAGACCCACGTAAATATAGTATAATCATAAACTAAGACAAATACATAATATTTTCCTCCAATGCATTCATTTTGTGTTGGACCAAAAAGATCCATAAGTACCAACTGTAACGCATCAGTAGTTGAGACTTCACCTACTAATTTAAAACCTTATTTATGGTTATTTCCATATTTAAAAGGATCACAAACTTTTTAAGAATCAAATCTATGCTCTGGTAGAACATGAACAAGTCTTTTTTTAGAGATTTTACATAGGTTCCTAAGGTTAAAATGTCTTAACCTTCTATGCCATAACCAAGAATGATCTTCCATTTCACTAAAGCGTGATAGGTCTTGGAATATAATGTCTTCTAAGTTCAGTGTGTATCAATTCTCTTTCCTATGGGTAGAAAGAATAAACTATTCCTTGGAATTCTGTACTAAGAACTTATCATTCCTAAAATTTACAAGGTAACCTTCATCACATTATTGACTTATGCTAATAAGTTTCTTCTTAATAACATTAACAAATAAAACATTTGAAATCAATGTTTTTCCAAGAAGAACAATGATACCTATACCAATAATTTCTCCCTGGGAATTATCTTCGAATGTTAATTTTCTTCCATTCATCTTGATAATATTTTCAAAGAAGTTTTTGTTACCAGTCATGTTTCAAGAACATCCACAATCCATGTACCAAGTATTGTTGTTGGTAAAATCTTTATTTTCCCAAAAGAATAGTGTTAGACTTTTGGATCCCAAACTTTCTTAGATATGGGAACTTCAGAAAGAAAAATTTTTGGAATCCACATTTTCATAGAAAAATAAGCCTTATGAAAACCAAGAGACTGATTTTTGAATAAATAAATTTTTTTCACCCAATGTTGACCACACTGACATTTAGTGCATAATGGATCACTTTGAAGAACAAAATAATTATTCTTAAAAACTGGTATACAATGAGTATAACCAAAACCATAATTATACCATTGAGGTTGAATTTGAGATTACATCTTATCAATGTTTTCCTTACCTAAGGTAAAGTTTGACACACACATACTCAAGTAAAATATTTATGACTTCAATTTAATAACTATGTTTCAAAAACATCAGTTCTAGCACTATAGTTTGTCTCTAAAACATTTTTCCTAGAAATTACTTTTTCTAGATCCTTAGAAAGTTTGTGTTTCTTAGAATTAAATTCCACAAGGGTTTTTGAAATACTTTCAAAATCATAATTTTTTTATCAAGATCTATAGAATGATCTGATACCTATTTATTAAGAATAGAAATTATATAATTTTCCTTATCAATATTTTTCTTCACTTCAGAATTTTAATTCCACAGAAGCTTAGAAAACCTAGAAACTTCTTCATAAGTAGTTAAAGTATTATCTTCATCATAAGAAGATTCTTCATCTAATGATTCATAATATCTATTATCACAATAATTTCCATTCAAGGATACATTGGTTATAGATTCAAAATTGTGTACCTTATCCATTAGACAATGACTTCCAATTGGTAATAAATCTAGTAAATCAAGATTCTTCTGATCTGTAGATTCATATTCTTAGAATTCATTAGAAGAGTCTCCACCACTAGCCCTCCAGGTGCAATTATCTTTCAAAACATTCATAGATTTAGCTTTTTTTACTTCTTTTTTTTCTTCTCAGAATGATATTCCATTTTATCCTTTCTCTTAAGCATGAGACAATCTAGCCTTATATGCCCTGCTCTTTTTCATTCATAAAAATTGACTTTAGAATCTTTCTTGTCCATTATTTCTTTCTTCTTATATCTATACGAAAAGTATTTATTCCCAACTATCTTGTTCATCCTTCAAGAAAGATCAGCCGGCTCATTCTCAGAATGTTCAATTTCACTTTATTTAGATAAAACAGTGACTTTCTTAGATTTGGATCTTGTAACCCTTTTAGGAGTCTTGAATTTTGTAGTAGTAAAGGCTAAAGTTACATTGCCATTATTTTTTTTATTCAAATCAATATCACTTTTCATTCTTGTCCCATGTTGAATAAGAGTTCCAAAAATCTCCTCAAGACTAATCTGAGATACTTTTCTATTCTCATCAATAGTTGTTCTCTTAGATTCCCACTCATTAGGCATGATGTCTATAATCTTGTTCACAAGTGCCTCATCATATAACCCTTTCTCACCCATGGATTGTAAACTATTAACAATATTCATAAATATTTGTTGTACCTTTTACACTGGTTCTCCATAAGGAAATAGAAATCCATGATATTCTTCTCGAAGCATAGCCCTTCTAGTTTTTATAACCTCGGATGTACCAAAATGAGTAACATCCAATTCCTTCCAAATACAATTTGCAGCTTCACAGGAATAAATCTAACTATATATATTCCTGGTCATTGAACACAACAAATTATCATGTACGTTATAGTTTAGTTGATATTATGAATTTTCATGATTAGTAAAAGTTCTGACTTCCTTATCAAGAATCTTGTAATCTCCAATAATAATAAAGAAGTTATACACTATAGTATTAATAAAAAATGTATACATACGATCTCTCCAATATACATAATCATTCCCATCAAATATAGGTGGTATAGTAGGTTTTAGATCATCAATCGAACCAACATTCATTCCATCCATCTAAAAGAAAATATCATTCCACAAAAACTTGTTAATAGTAAAAACTTATTAAACAAGGATAAGAATCCTAAGAAAAGAAAATTTTTAGAGAAATGAAAACTTGATCCAGAAAACTTATATGTGAATATAATTATTTTAGATACTTCCTCTGATACCAATTGTAGGATCAAAATATTATTTAGATGCTCAATATACAAGAGGAGGTGAATTGTATACTTTAAAAACTCTTTTGGAACCTTTAATGTTGGTATAAAACTTTTTTTCTTAACCCTGAGGAAAAAAATGTTTAATAAAGTTAAACTAGGTAAATTCATAAGACCTCTTAGTTCTACAAACTTTCTAGGTTTCGGAATAATGGTTCCGAAAATGGAACTTAAGAAAATTTTACAAGGAAAAATATTCTACCTTAATGCATATCAAATATTACTAATTAGAGTATAAAAATAAAAGAAATTAAATTATAGTTATGCTTTCCTTATTAATCAATGTTCAGAGAAAAATAATCTTGAAACAATACAAGTAATAAGTATGAAATCTTTTAACCCAAAGACAAGGGTATCCAAAAACCTTGGATAAAGCTCCCTTGATTTATACTTTCAAGAAAGTCTATTTTACCCACACCAGGGTCAGCCCTTGATATGAATATCAAAATATGTATTTTTATCCCCAAAATTCCTCAAACCTCAAGGTATTTGGCACCTCTTTCTTCCTAAACAAGGAAGTCCTTGAAATTTGAGGTAGTCAGAACCTCTTTCTTCCTATCCCCAGAATCCCTCAAACTTTAAGGTAGTTAGCACCACTGTCTTCTTATCCTTAGAATCCCTCAATTGTACATAGCAACAATCAGAGTCACACAAAGCAAGATGAACAAGATGTTTATTATGCACAAAGCATGAGATTCTCTCTCTTTAGAAATCACTTCAGCAACATATACTATCTAGATTGATCGAGTCATTTTTTTCCTTGAATCTCGGAGGTACTTTGACACGTGTCACTCAAAAAAAAGTTAATTAGAAACAGAATGAACTAGTACTAGCCCGTGCATTTGCACGGTGATAAAACATAATTCTTAGTTTATGTGTTCTCATGACGATATGGTTCACTACTTTTATAGAGGCAATAAAATATTTTTGAAAAATAAAAGAAACTGGGAAAATTGTTAACTGTACAATGGCTAGTAATTAGTAACCTAAATTTAGTGGAAATAATTCATTGAAAGGAACAACAGTTTCATAAAAAATGTGAATAAAACATGTTAAGAATATCTACATAATCTATTAACAGTATAGACTATAGAGGAAAGGAAAATTAAGAAACAATGTTGAAAATAACTGAATAATGCTTGATTATCATTTACCATGCAATTAAATCATTCCTTTAGTTTCATAAATCACCAAACACAGCTGCTGGTGGGTTATAACCAATGAATAATAGAAGCACCATCCCAATGAAGTATGAAATAATGTTTCAGTACAATATTGATATGAAAATATAAGCTGATGTCACTGCCACTCCTGGTTTTCCATCCTTCTGTAAACCTGTGCCAGAGCTCCTGCCAAACTGCAGTCCCATGGTGTTGTGTCCTAGAGCCGCTTGACCCATGTGTGGGAGATGAAATTTGAAACAATGAAATTAAAAGTAAATCACAATCATTTGGATTGGGTACCTGTATGTCATGCGGATGAGACGAATCTATACCAGTAGGCGACCAGGAACCGGTACTCATGGCTTCGGGGGCCTGATAATTGGGTGCAATACCAAGTGGAGACCCTGAAATTCCTTCTCATAAAAACCCCATAGAAATATGATTGGCCTATTATCATGTACTTATCACTGGAATGTAGCAATGTACCATAATAGGTGGAGATTTCAGCTGAAGTTTTTTAGGCCTAACCCCTTACAGTACAAGGCATTAAATGAGAATTATTTCCCCTGGTTAAAACAAAAAGAACTGTGTACAAGAATGAAAGTGAACCAAGAGAGTGCAGTATCATCAAATAACATAGTAGAAATAATTTTACCACCAAACATAGGGCATAAAATACATATAAAAAGGATGAATTAAAAGTTTCACTCAAAGATCACATAAATATTTAAAAGGGAACACACACCACTGTAATTTTCTTCATCTTCTCAATGAATTCCTTCTGCATTTGTAAATATTTCTTCTAATTTTAAATTTCATCAATAGATAGATTTCCATTCGTGCTAGCAGCTGAAGATGGCCCTTCTATAGTATATTTTCTAGGAACTTCATGAGATATGGCAATACTATCTCCCATATTTTCATATGTGGTGGAAATTGAAGATACCTTGGTAGGAAGAGGGTGATTATGGGACAAGGTGGTATTTGAATCATCCCTTGATAGAAAAATTGTTGGTTCCAGAGCACACCCTATATATAGAAATAGTAAAATATATAAATCAGAAAAAAATAAAAATGATTGAATCTAGGCATTCCATAAAATGTGGAATTTCTACATTTCAGTATACCATTTGCATAGAGAAGGACTAGTAGGATGGAGTAGATGTTCATTTCTCATCTATTCTTCCAAAGAATGTCAACTAAAACTGCAGGGTGAAAATCACGGCATCAATATGATTATATATGGATGGGAAATTTATGAATCTGAAATTTATGAATCTGAATATAATATTACACAATTAAGAGAATATTTAAGTGATATGACATGCTACAAAAAGATGAAAATTCTCACATACCATTTAAGATATCCTTCTTCATTTCCATGCAGATACACCAACAACCGACCATTAAAATGAACGCTCTCATATACCTTTCAAAGATGTTACTGTTGGACCCTTAAAACCAATAGTTAAAACACTGGGGGGGGGCCGCTGCTTCCAATATGGGAGACCTGTGAACCCACCAAAGCCATTCCAAATCCCCTGTGACATTTATAATTCAAGAAGGAAGTGTGAAAATGACTCCTGATGACCACTTTTTCACTTATTCCATCTAGAATAGCTGCAGAATTTTCTCAGACTTCATCACAATAGAAGTTAGAATAAATTATAATTGAAAATTAATGAAAACTTATTATCAATATGGACAAATAAAAAACATAAAGTATCATACATTTAAAATAAGAACATTTAACAAAAACAATGAAACATGCAGTTTTAAATTTCCAAAAAACATAATAGATCTTGTTTTGAAATAAAGGAAACAGAACAGAAAGTTTACATTACCAAAAAAAGGATGAAAACTGTAAAATAAACTAATGTTTTTTAAGAGAAGATGGTGTGCCTTTTGGATCCAGACCCCATTAATCATTTCTCATTTGTTATCAACTGCCAGTAGAGTATTGCTTCGTTAATACAGTGGACCTACACTTTTGGATGTTAGATGACAGTAAAATCATTCCCTACTACAGTTAAAATAACAAACGAACTGATTGAGTGGGATTATGAAAATTAATAATGTTTTTGTCCATGGCACATTTGACTCATGAAGTTACCTTTTCCTCATTTTTTTATACCTTGCATCAGATTTTAGCATCAGTTTCTCTACCAATTTCACGTCATCAGAAATTGATATAGAGAAGTAAAAAAATGCATGAGCCACCGGTCAAATAAAAAACATATTCCACTACTCTAAAAAACAATGTGATACTCAAATAATCTCCCCCCACACCAAAGAAAAAATAAACTCTCTTTGAACATGATCAGTTCATGAGAAACATGTTTGATTACAATACAAATTTTATAATTTCATCCATATTCAAGATATTGAAAAATGTTAAAAATATATTTTATATAATACTATAAATTCATATTATATAACACAGTATTAATAAATGGTTAATCATGGATAGAAGATTATAAAATAAGAATTTATCAGTCAATAAAACTAGAGATAATTAATCCCAAAATCTGAAACTATCCAAATTGCTTTTTTGTGTCCATCCTTTTTCCATATTTGGAAGTTAAAATAAAGATAGGTCCTTACTGATGGTTTTAAGTGAAGAAAGATTCAATTAATTCATAATTGAAACAAAAATCAAGAATTCAGAGATGCATGCTCAGAGTACAAGAGGAAAGTTGTCCTTTCAGAGCTCTAAATAATATTGAAGGCAACCTTAGCCAGTCTTGTTCATTCGTTAGCTCGTTCTTATCCGAGAACATCCTTATGTCAGTGTCCTGGAAACCTATACCTTCATGAAGAAAGGAAGGTCCATGATCATGGGCTTCAATGAGAAAAAGATCCAATTAATTCACAATTGAAAGTAAAAAATTAAGCATTTAGAGATGCATGCTCACAGTTCAAGAGGAAAGTTGTCCTTGCTAGAGAACACAAGGCTCAATAAGTTTATAGGCGGTTATACTGATATTTCTATCATAAAGAAAGATAAAATGATATATGATGGAAATGAAAGTGGGAAAAAAGAAAAGTTAAAAGCTACGGTTACAGGCAGAAAGTTACAGAAATTCAACTTTTTTTAAGAAAACTTAATCTTGCATTGCATCTAATGATACCCAATTGTATTCTAAACAGTCTCTGAAATTAATAGGAAATAATAATTGTATTATTTTCCACCTACACCTACATAAATAACCATCAATGAGAGTATATATAGCGATCATTAAACAAAAGTCTTAGAAATGAGGCTTGTAGAATCTGTTGAAAACATTTCACTACATAGAAATGGTGCAACCAAAACCATCTTGGAAATAATGATGATACGCATGGCAGTACATGTATCCCAGAATCAATACATAAAAAAATTTAAGATCCCTAGATGAAATAGGAAAAATAATTTTCTACGTGTAAATAATATCTCGTCAGATGTTATAGATTGAAAATTCAAAGGATGAAAAACATAATCTCTCTAGGGATTCTCATAACATTCCATTGTTAGCCGCACACAAGAAATACGAATAGAAAGAAAATAACTATTGATGATAACATTAACTGTCAAAAGCATAAGCCAAATCCATCACAAAGATCAAGCTAATGCAAAGGGTTATTTACAGAAGACCCAGAAAAATAAATGGAAAGAGACAATTATTCTATATAATGGGTATAGATAATGGATGTAATGGATTTTATATATACAAATGTGTGACATATTATTGGTAGAAGTGAATAATAAAGTAAATCATTATTTAATTATAAAAAAAGAATAAGATAATAAAACAGAACAAAATGATCCACCGATACCTGAAAATGCAAACTCATTTCTGCTCACATTCTTCAATATGTCTTCCAAATTGATGGGAAACATAACAAAATGTGTTGTTTCGAGAATTTAGGATGATTATTCTTAATATCACTGGATGATGGAAAGTAAAGGAATACCGACTTACCAAAACTGTAATTAATCAGTGATTCCGAAGACAAGGTATGATTCAAATAGTTTAAACTACCAAAAAACCTGTGTTGAACACAACCAAAACACAACATGGTTAGTTCTTATGAATAGACATGTCCCTAGAAGACACGATATACCCACAAAAATAAGTTAAAATGCCCAGATTTGAAGAATTGGGATATCCTACCTCTGATACCAAATCCTAACAAATAGGGAATTAGATTCAGCCAGAGGTTTGACATGGATCCGTAGGACTACTAGAGATAGGTCCATTCCCTTTTTTCCTACTAAAAACCTAAAACCACAGTCCAAGAATGTGTCAAAAACATGTTGATTGGAAATGAACAGATGACCAATGTTAAAAATTGTAGATGAATATCATATCATTGCCAATAATTTAGTGAAACATAAAAGTGATTGTCTTGGATTTTCATGTTTGATTCAGTCACATACATACACAGTTGACCATAAATATTCAATATAATTAACATATCTCCATACATGAACTATTAATCAATAGTTACAATTGAAATTTTATTTGGAAACAAATTAATCAAAAAAAGAGAACATGATTGGTATATGAACTAAACAAACTGCAACGGAACACATGTTCTGTTATCTATATATAAGAACATCATTAATATGAAAATATGTAACATTTCAAATGTTTATAAGAAAATATAAATATATTTTCAATAGAAAAGGCAAACCAAAAATAGAAATCTTCTTTTATTATACTTAAAACTTCAAAAATAATAACTCACACTTAATCAAAAGAGAATTAATAATGTCTGGAATTACCTTTTTGGTGTTGTTAAATATTTTGGTAACAGCCTGTGGTTGTGTCAAGAAAGGAATAGTTTACAGATATCCAGGTGGCTAAGACTTCATATACTGCAATTGAGTATTCATCTTAATGAACTGCAAGTTAGAGAATGAATAAAATGCACATAACGACATACCAATTATAGAATGAATAGTGTTTTGGAAAAAAATATCAAATTCCCAAACACTACCCACCAAGAAGATGTAATAATACCCTACGATTTTCCCCAGATTACAACCCAAAATAAAGAAAACATAAATACATATGAAGCTGGTTTCTTTGTTTCATTTACTAACTCGGAAAGGAAGGCGTTTTTGTTCTAAGTCTCCCGTACAAGTAATATTTTAATGGTTACAAAGGAGACCATAATACATTACTGTATACAATCTTCCATCTAAGTAATATGTTCGTGAACAGCAAGGAAGCAGAAAAAAATACTCTTGAAGATAGAGCATTACAGAATTCCAGAATTAATTAATTTGAAAAAAAATATGCAATCCACAAACTACATATGCAACATCTAACTCAGTAAGTGAACTCCCGATTTTCATATAACAATCAGATAACATACCAATCAGCTGAAGTGTGAAGTTATCCTTTCTCAGCTCCAAATAAAACTAAAGGCAACATTTTCCAGTGTTGTTCTTTATTGAACTCGATCTTATCCGTGAACATATCTATGTCAGCATCCTAGTAACCTATACCTGCATGGAAAAAATGTGGGAAATTTATAATTCATTCAGTTCATATTCTTTGTAACAACCCGAGATTTTTGAATATATATTCATTTTAATTTCTTTCATATCATCTGTTGTATGCTAAAACAAGTTTATCTTGTGTTATATGCCACATTGTATTAGCTTGAAGTATACACAACACTATCCTTTGATTGTGTTACACACAATTTCAAGTTCGTTTTATAATAGTCATTCTACGCAACATTGATTGTATATATATATATATTCAATGTATAAATTAAATATGGTTGGATTCTTTTATACGAAATAATAAAGGATTCTCTCACAACACACAACCCTGACTTGGCTTGCATTCCTCGCAATCGCGACCTTCCTCGATAGCGTGTGTTGTACGCAATACCGGGTTTTACTAAACAAAGATATATTATTATAATATTATTATGAACTAGCCATTATAAATAGTATTAACTAAATTTTTAATTTTATAACATTATTATTTAACTTACACATTTTCTAGAACATGGTATAAGAACAAAATAAATATTTCGGGTAAAATAAGTATTTTTCAAAAAATGCAGTTTTGCCGCCTTTTGATGGCGCACCAACTTTAAATCTAGTTTTTGACATGTTTATAAGTTCAATTTTACAAAATAAAGTTATTATTTGGAATCCGAATATAAAATTTTACCTTGGATAAATGTTTCATATTATTCTGATAACTTTCATATTTTAATGAATAGTAAAAACACGCTATATTTTAATTAAAAACAACTTTATTCATCGTAATATTTTATGTGGTTAAATTATAATATTGAATGGTTTTAAAGTATAAATAGAATATATTTTTACCATTTAATATAATGTATGTCATTAGCGTTGATTTTACTTTGAATTCGTAGGTTAAATCAATTCAATCTTTTGCAATGTTTTAAACAAAAACCCGTTTTCTTTCTACAATAGGATTAATTTTAATTTAATTTCTGAAACTTTTGTGTATTGAATTTGGAAAAATGGATTCCATATTTGGAATCAGTAGGTCCAAATTATGTTAATAAGCTAATTATTATTTTTGGGCTTTTTGAATAGTAACTACGGTAAATTTTATCTACCATAGTTAAAGGTAAATCTGGAAATTAAGGGTAAATATAAGATTATAAAATTAACCTAACACCTGCCAAAATCTTATTGGATGACTATAGGACTACCCATATTACCTAAGGGTCATATTAAAATCATTTAATGTACTTTTTTCCATGAAAATTGTAACAGCCCAAGATTTTATAAAAAATATTCTTTTTAATTAATGTCTTGTGTTGTACGCTACACCAAAAGGAGTTTGCACAACACGCATCCTTGACTTGCCTTGCATTACACGCAATCGCGACCTTCCTCGATAGCGTGTGTAATACGCAATACCGAGTTTCACTAAACAACGATATTCTATTAAAATATTATTAAAAATAGTCGTTACGAATAGTAAAAACCACTTTTGAAATTCTGTAAATCTTATTTTTCAAAATGAACTTCATTTTTGGATTCAGAGTATCGAATTTAGCCTAAGGTGAAATTTTGGTACATTTCGGATAACTTTCATATTCTGATGAATAGTGAAAATTACTAAATTATAATTAAAAAACAACTTTTTTAATCGAAATAATTAATAGTGATAAATTATTAATTGGAGTAGTTTTAAAGTATATTTAGAATATATTTTTACGATTTAATACAATGTTGGTCATTGGATGTAATTGCACATTTAAACCAGACATAAACAAATGTCAATCTTTTGATAGATATTGTTTCTTAAAAACACGCTATTTGTTTTAACAGCGGGATTTAATTATAAAATTAATTAATGCAACTTCTATGTTATGAATTTGGTAAAATAGACTTCATTTTTGAATTCGGAGTATGAAATATAGCTTAGGATGAAATTTTGGCATTTTTCTGAAAACCTTCATTTTTTGATGAATAGTGAAACTACTAAGTGGTAGGTTAAAAACTGAATTTTGCATGAAACTTAATTTTACCGCTTCTGTGAATGGAATTTCAAAAATCCGACAGACACGGTTGATGTCAGTAAGTAAAATGTGGTTCAATGAGATAAAAATAATTTTTTGGTGAATAGTAACTTTTTACCTTTTTTACCGCGGTTAATAGTAAATAGGGTAACTAAGGGTAAATATGATATTAATATTACCCTAACACATGTCCTAATTCTATTGGACAAGTGAAATTCGACCAAAAAAAACTTAGGAATAAAATATGACCATTTAGGCCCACTTGGATTAGATTAGGACATTTATTATTAATTTATTTAAAGAAGGGTTAAAATAGTTAAAATCAAAGTTTAATAACTAAATAATTTTTAATATAGGGTTATACATAAGATAAATTTGACTATAAATATTAATTAGAAATCTAAAAAGATTTCCTACATAATGATATTTTATTTAAAAATTTTAGACTTTAAATAAATTAATTTATTTATGACACAACGATGATGCAGTAATTACCCTTTTAAGCAAATGTTGACATAATTGATGTTATAAACACCAAAATAAATGTAATTTGATACTTTTTATGAATTACACTAATTTTATAGGTTACTATGATATATTAGTGTTGATTTAATCAACTTGGTTCGAACATATAATTCTGATATGACTTTAAAAAAAATCATATATCAAATAGTGTCAAAATTGACACAAAATAGTTTTTAAATCAAATATTATATTATTAATTGTTATTTTATTCCTAAAAATCTAAGGTTCGGCCAAATTACTTAGATAAGGATATATATATTAATAATAAACAATTTGGGGTTCGTTTGGCATGTTATAGTAAGTTTATTAACCATATAGTGAAAGAAAACAAAAAGACACGGTAAAAGTTAAATTATTTAACTTAGAGTTAAATCTAATTGATAAGGTTAAACTAATATCCTAAACTTTTCTAAATCCTATTGTTTGATAGGATTTCGACCCATCCCCACATTATCTTCTAAATAAGACCCTTTGGAACCATTATAAATCGATTTTGACTTTAATATAAAATAATATTTTGAGATATTCCTAAGGTGCCCCTCTCCTCCCCTATAAAAGGACACCTCCTCCCCCTCCTCCTCACACCAATTTGAGCACTCAAGCTCGGCCAAACCCTGCCAAAATCCATTCTCCACTTCCCTAGAAACATCCTAGAGGTTCTGGTCATCCTCAAAGACCAATTCTAGTGCCCTAAGAGGAGGTCTCAAAGAGGCACTTCAAAGAAGAGGTAATTACCGTTACCAATTCTTTCATCTTTATTTCTTCTTCCACTTCTTCTTCTTAGGTTGTTTCATTATAAAGTAATAACATCAGTATCAGTCATATACTGATATGTTATTATAAGTATGAAACAACCCTATTTCACCATCTATCCATCCTACGGAAAAAGAAATCACCGCACGTGCGTACGTACGGAATACCGTCTCCACGCCGTGGTGTAATCTATTTTCCACCACCACCTTACATGGATGGGTATAATGGTGTAAAGAATAACTATAAATAGTTATTACAACATCATATTGATTCTGATATATTGTATAATCCACTCCAATTCAATTCAATATTTATAGAAATGATATCATCGCTCGTGCGTACGTACGGACTACCGTCTCCACGACGCAATGAGATTCATTCTCCATGTTAACCATTTAAGAATGATTATAATGTATATATAAGAAATAATAATGAAATATATGACATTATAAAGCTACTGGATTTATGTATATATATACATATGTATGTCATCTACTTACTTCCATTTCAAGACAATAAGGAAAGAAAAACAGCGTTCATGCGTACGTACGGACTACCGTCTCCATGAACGGTGTTTTTCATTTTATTTATCTATCTATTATATATATATATACTGAATATATATGATATATAAATCATATTTTATATTCTGGAAGTATGTAAATCATGATATAAGTAATAATGATGTCAAGAACAACAAGTCAAAACACCTACGATAAATGAAACGATTTTACCCAAAACGCTTCTTTAACATGAAATTTACAAAAGAACGGGTAATATAATGTCATAAGTGAACCATATATGATATCATAACAATGAATATGATTATGTAATAATTCAATGACATTATTTAAATCATTATACAGGAGGTTCGGACACATACGAAGCAAATTGGACCTAAGGTAAGGGAAATATCACAATCTCATTTTTATCCGAGATTGTTTATTCATAAGTATTTACTCGGGTGTATTTTATCATCCACATCCATGTTTCATCAATATGTAATATTATTTCCATCCACCTACAATTTTTTAAATCCATTTTTACCCTTCGGTGAGTTTTTAGTAATATCTATGAAAGGAATCTTTTGTCATACGAGGTACTTTTTGACTTTTCCGACAAAAGTACGAAGAATGTTTTTTTTTTAACTTATATGGCACGAATGGATTTCTACTATTTTATAAAGCCTTATTTTCATGAAGCTTCCTCTAAAATATTTCATTACTATTTTCAATAAAATCTCTTTCTTTTAAAATTGCATGATGTTTTGTGAAAAGAAATTGATTTTGAAGAAGAAAGGATATTTTCCTCAAGAATTCAATTCAAGTGTTTTATCAAAATTATTTTCCATCTAAGATAATAAAGGGTTCTGTTTCTATCCATATTTTTACATTGATTTGACTATGGAATTATGTTTGTGAATTCCTTTATCTTATATTAATTGATTTATGATGTCATGATGTTTCAAGAATCCCATTTTTGTTACATGTGTTATGCGATGATGTATGTTTTATGATTATGTGGCACACATAAGAAAGGATTCATTATAAGATGGGTGGGACCTATATCTCCCTCCAATGCATTGGGTAAAGATTTTATATCTCATGAGATAGACATGGATGAAATGGTAGGTTATACCGGTTCAGTGAAACAGGACTGAAACGAGGGTTACTCGATTCAGAAAGGGACTTTGTCCACTAAGATAGTCTTGGCAATGAGTCTTGACTAACAAGAAATGATTTTATATGATTATGTGTGTATGCCACAAAGTTTCATGTTTTAAGTTATGATTATTGGGATTACATTTCACTTCTATGATATATCCCATGTTATGATATTATGAGCTCTTTTGCAGGTTAAGATTTCCAAAAGCCATGTATATGATGTGATTGATTTTTCTTTTGTTTACCCTTATTGAGCATTTGAGCTCACCCTTTTATGTTTTCTTTTCCCCAGGATATAAAGAAAGGTTTTAGGTAGAAAAAAGGAATGACCTTTATGGGAGATATTGAAGAACTTTCACCACGATTAGAAGATTACGTTCCGAGTTTCCAAAGACACTAAACTATTACAATCCTTTAGTGTGTGCTTTTGTTATGTACTAAGTATTCCGCAAATGTAATGTAATGTCCATGTACGATAAGCTTCGGGTCTCTACAGTTGGTATCAGAGGAAAGGTTTAGTCAACCTTTGGAAACTAGGATGTGAGAACATTAGTGAGATCCCTAGAGATATTTCTAAGGTATGTCTAGGGATGTCCCTAAGGTTAAGTATACGTATAGGTTATAGTCCTAGAATTGCGCTAACGATCTTAGAATTTAACCTAAGATGTTAGATATTGAGGGTGTTTTCCCTTTACTATGTTGTCTTCCCTAGCATGATTTCGCCTCTCACAAAATTCTTTTTTTGTTTTAGTTAATGGAGGGAACCAGAAGGAATTCAGTTAACATTGAATCCAATGGACAAATTGGTGACTATGAGCAACAAAATTGTGTAATACCTAGAGATAAAGATATTGTGATTATGCCGAATCAGTCATCGCGATATATGATTAACAAGGTGAAATTTAGTGGTATGAATAATTCATCAAAGAAGAGGAAGATAAACTATTATGCATGTTCGCATGTTGAGGAGCATAAAGAAAGGAAGATTGAGATTTCTAAAGAAGGGAAGAAGAACCTTGAGGAATACCTCAAATGGAGGGATCGATGTTATCTGTGTGGAGAAAAGGGTCATGGAGTGACAGATTGTTATGGAGTTCAATGTCTTATTTGTGGAGAACATGGGCATTACCCAACTCAATGCCCTGACCTAAGAAGTTACTTCTAATCCAAGGAAGTACTTACTCCAGGACAATCATTGAAGTGGATGGACAGAAGTGTGTATGTATTGGTATTCAAGAATAATGTTGTTGAGGTACTTTTATGGTGTACTGAAATATTTATGTTTTGGTCTATTGTGGTTTTCAATAATTTTATGGTACCGGTAACCATGAAAAGTGATTGAGACATTTTTGGTAAACATATGATATGAGCATAATTAAGGGATAAGAAGATAATGAGGTGTTTGATTGTATTCATGAGTTCATGATTGATATAAGGACTAAGTGATATCATGGTTTGAGTATATAGAATTTTGAGGATTTTGGGATGTGGAAAGTGTTAACTTTTAACTGCATTCAAGTTTTCACTAAGGTTCAATGGGTATTCAAGAGAGTACAAGATTAAGGCCTTTGAATGTTTGGAATGTGTCCAACAAGATATATCTTATGATATATGGGGATCAACGATGGTATTAAATCTCTGGTAATCGTTTTCACTATGTTATGAGAATGGACTGCAGTATTATTGATAGGACTAAAGATTGGAATGGATTATGTTGGACATAAGTTAGTATTGTTTAAGGATAGAAGTTTTTTCGATATTATTTATGGGATGTTATAGTAATATAGTTTTAGAAAAAGGACAACCTGCAGGACGGACGACAGCCCATCGCTTTGGACAAGGCTGTGGGAATCGAACCCACAACCGAAGTGCGACTGGCCTTTATCGCTTACCACTGTCCTACAGGAAGTCCCTGTTTATTAGAAACTAGTTTTATTATATTGAGCAGTATGATATATGAAGTATAAAGACCATTTTAGGAACTATATATGATTAATCTCACTATAGATCGACTTATGTATATAATTTTTGCTAACCTTTTGTTTGAGACAGATGGAATGACCCGTCATTCTATCACATGATCTGCTAACACTTCACGAATAACAAATTCAACTTCATTTATTTAAGAGATGAAGTGGAAATTGTTCTAGGCACGAACAATAGTGAGATTGTACCAAAATAAAGAAAGTATTTATTCCAATTCAAATTTTCAACTTTAGGGAAATGATCTTGAAAACCAAAAATGTTGTCCTAGTGATCTTATACCTGATGAATCGGATGGTACCTTAGATCGTCACAAATTTATGGATTTGTGATTATTGGATTTTCCATAGCCATGTTCTCTACCACTCTTCATCAGAACATGATGGTTAGATTTCTCTTCCATATCCATATTTTCACCTATGTGGAAACCCAATGATTAGTTTATTTGGGTAACCGTTACGTTTCATACTTTTGTTTTTAAAGATTGGTTTTGATATTCCTTTTTACGATGTGGGTTTCTATTAAAGAAACTTTCAAATAGTAAACCATTTATAACCCCGACGAATTTCGAGGGCGAAATTCATTTTAAGGGGGGTAGAATGTAACAGCCCAAGATTTTATAAAAAATATTCTTTTTAATTAATGTCTTGTTTTGTACGCTACACTAAAAGGAGTTTGCACAACACGCATCCTTGACTTGCCTTGCATTACACGCAATCGCGACCTTCCTCGATAGCGTGTGTAATACGCAATACCGAGTTTCACTAAACAACGATATTCTATTAAAATATTATTAAAAATAGTCGTTATGAATAGTAAAAACCACTTTTGAAATTCTGTAAATCTTATTTTTCAAAATGAACTTCATTTTTGGATTCAGAGTATCGAATTTAGCCTAAGGTGAAATTTTGGTACATTTCGGATAACTTTCATATTCTGATGAATAGTGAAAATTACTAAATTATAATTAAAAAACAACTTTTTTAATCGAAATAAATAATAGTGATAAATTATTAATTGGAGTAGTTTTAAAGTATATTTAGAATATATTTTTACGATTTAATACAATGTTGGTCATTGGATGTAATTGCACATTTAAACCAGACATAAACAAATGTCAATCTTTTGATAGATATTGTTTCTTAAAAACACGCTATTTGTTTTAACAGCGGGATTTAATTATAAAATTAATTAATGCAACTTCTATGTTATGAATTTGGTAAAATAGACTTCATTTTTGAATTCGGAGTATGAAATATAGCTTAGGATGAAATTTTGGCATTTTTCTGAAAACCTTCATTTTTTGATGAATAGTGAAACTACTAAGTGGTAGGTTAAAAACTGAATTTTGCATAAAACTTAATTTTACCGCTTCTGTGAATGGAATTTCAAAAATCCGACAGACATGGTTGATGTCAGTAAGTAAAATGTGGTTCAATGAGATAAAAATAATTTTTTGGTGAATAGTAACTTTTTACCTTTTTTACCGCGGTTAATAGTAAATAGGGTAACTAAGGGTAAATATGATATTAATATTACCCTAACACATGTCCTAATTCTATTGGACAAGTGAAATTCGACCAAAAAAAAACTTAGGAATAAAATATGACCATTTAGGCCCACTTGGATTAGATTAAGACATTTATTATTAATTTATTTAAAGAAGGGTTAAAATAGTTAAAATCAAAGTTTAATAACTAAATCATTTTTAATATAGGGATATACATAAGATAAATTTGACTATAAATATTCATTAGAAAGATAAAAAGATTTCCTACATAATGATATTTTATTTAATATTTTTAGACTTTAAATAAATTAATTTATTTATGACACAACGATGATGCAGTAATTACCCTTTTAAGAAAATGTTGACATAATTGATGTTATAAACACCAAAATAAATGTAATTTGATACTTTTTATGAATTAAAGTAATTTTATAGGTTACTATGATATATTATTGTTGATTTAATCAACTTGGTTCGAACATATAATTCTGATATGACTTTCAAAAAAATCATATATCAAATAGTGTCAAAATTGACACAAAATAGTTTTTAAATCAAATATTATATTATTAATTGTTATTTTATTCCTAAAAATCTAAGGTTCGGCCAAATGACTTAGATAAGGATATATATATTAATAATAAACAATTTGGGGTTCGTTTGGCATGTTATAGTAAGTGTATTAACCATATAGTGAAATAAAACAAAAAGACACGGTAAAAGTTAAATTATTTAATTTAGAGTTAAATCTAATTGATAAGGTTAAACTAATATCCTAAACTTGTCTAAATCCTATTGGTTGATAGGATTTCGACCCATCCCCACATTATCTTCTAAATAAGACCCTTTGGAACCATTATAAATCGATTTTGACTTTAATATAAAATAATATTTTGAGATATTCCTAAGGTGCCCCTCTCCTCCCCTATAAAAGGACACCTCCTCCCCCTCCTCCTCACACCAATTTGAGCACTCAAGCTCGGCCAACCCCTGCCAAAATCCCTTCTCCACTTCCCTAGCAACATCCTAGAGGTTCCGGTCATCCTCAAAGACCAATTCTAGTGCCCTAAGAGGAGGTCTCAAAGAGGCACTTCAAAGAAGAGGTAATTACCGTTACCAATTCTTTCATCTTTATTTCTTCTTCCACTTCTTCTTCTTAGGTTGTTTCATTATAAAGTAATAACATCAGTATCATTCATATACTGATATGTTATTATAAGTATGAAACAACCCTATTTCACCATCTATCCATCCTACGGAAAAAGAAATCACCGCACGTGCGCACGTACGGAATACCGTCTCCACGCCGTGGTGTAATCTATTTTCCACCACCACCTTACATGGATGGGTATAATGGTGTAAAGAATAACTATAAATAGTTATTACAACATCATATTGATTCTGATATATTGTATAATCCACTCCAATTCAAGTCAATATTTATAGAAATGATATCATCGCTCGTGCGTACGTACGGACTACCGTCTCCACGACGCAATGAGATTCATTCTCCATGTTAACCATTTAAGAATGATTATAATGTATATATAAGAAATAATAATGAAATATATGAAATTATAAAGCTACTGTATTTATGTATATATATACATATGTATGTCATCTACTTACTTCCATTTCAAGACAATAAGGAAAGAAAAACAGCGTTCATGCGTACGTACGGACTACCGTCTCCATGAACGGTGTTTTTCATTTTATTTATCTATCTATTATATATATATATATACTGAATATATATGATATATAAATCATATTTTATATTCTGGAAGTAAGTAAATCATGATATAAGTAATAATGATGTCAAGAACAACAAGTCAAAACACCTACGATAAATGAAACGATCTTACCCAAAACGCTTCTTTAACATGGAATTTACAAAAAACGGGTAATATAATGTCATAAGTGAACCATATATGATATCATAACAATGAATATGATTATGTAATAATTCAATGACATTATTTAAATCATTATACAGGAGGTTCGGACACATACGAAGCAAATTGGACCTAAGGTAAGGGAAATATCACAATCTCATTTTAATCCGAGATTGTTTATTCATAAGTATTTACTGGGGTGTATTTTATCATCCACATCCATGTTTCATCAATATGTAATATTATTTCCATCCACCTACAATTGTTTAAATCCATTTTTACCCTTCGGTAAGTTTTTAGTAATATCTATGAAAGGAATCTTTTGTCATACGAGGTACTTTTTGACTTTTCCGACAAAAGTATGAAGAATGTTTTTTTTAACTTATACGGCACGAATGGATTTCTACTGTTTTATAAAGCCTTATTTTCATGAAGCTTCCTCTAAAATATTTCATTACTATTTTCAATAAAATCTCTTTCTTTTAAAATTGCATGATGTTTTGTGAAAAGAAATTGATTTTGAAGAAGAAAGGATATTTTCCTCAAGAATTCAATTCAAGTGTTTTATCAAAATTATTTTCCATCTAAGATAATAAAGGGTTCTGTTTCTATCCATATTTTTACATTGATTTGACTATGGAATTATGTTTGTGAATTCCTTTATCTTATATTAATTGATTTATGATGTCATGATGTTTCAAGAATCCCATTTTTGTTACATGTGTTATGCGATGATGTATGTTTTATGATTATGTGGCACACATAAGAAAGGATTCATTATAAGATGGGTGGGACCTATATCTCCCTCCAATGCATTGGGTAAAGATTTTATATCTCATGAGATAGACATGGCTGAAATGGTAGGTTATACCGGTTCAGTGAAACAGGACTGAAAATAGGGTTACTCGATTCAGAAAGGGACTTTGTCCACTAAGGTAGTCTTGGCAATGAGTCTTGACTAACAAGAAATGATTTTCTATGATTATGTGTGTATGCCACAAAGTTTCATGTTTTAAGTTATGATTATTGGGATTACATTTCACTTCTATGATATATCCCATGTTATGATATTATGAGCTCTTTTGCAGGTTAAGATTTCCAAAAGCTATGTATATGATGTGATTGATTTTTCTTTTGTTTACCCTTACTGAGCATTTGAGCTCACCCTTTTTTGTTTTCTTTTCCCCAGGATATAAAGAAAGGTTTTAGGTAGAAAAAAGGGATGACCTTTATGGGAGATATTGAAGAACTTTCACCACGATTAGAAGATTACGTTCTGAGTTTCCAAAGACACTAAACTATTACGATCCTTTAGTGTGTGTTTTTGTTATGTACTAAGTATTCCGCAAATGTAATGTAATGTCCATGTACGATAAGCTTCGGGTCTCTACAAAAATAACTTAATTATTATTAAAACCATAGAAAGTGACAACATGTCACTCTCTTAAATCTTATAAGTATATTAATTTCAATTTAGTGATAAACTTCATGAAACTTAGAACATGAATAGTCTCCAGAAATCTAATGAAATTATCTACATCATATAAATTTATTTATAATTTTTAGATATTAAATAATTATCATTAATTTTGACACAATAGGGATGCAGAAATTATTTATTTAGTGAAAAATTAATAATATAGTTTTTATTGAAATATTAATACATATCAAAAGGCCCAAAAATCTGCAAAAAACTTATTATTAGTGTATATATAAACCATAATAATCCATTGGCCGATTTTCTGACCATTTGTATCGTTATTAAGATGACTATGACACTTATATTATTTTATTATAAATGATGCCAAAGTTGTCACCTTCATAATTTAATAAATATAACAATTTAAATATTGTGATTTTAAGATGATAAATTCGATTAAAAGTTTTACTGTGAAAGTTAATAGATATATCTTCATCATAGGAGTTTAATTTTAATTTTTATGCAACAAATAAGTATATTAAATAATTATACAAAATGTTGTAGTAATTATTTTATTAAGAGATAAACCAAATAAATGGTTTTAAAAATAACAAAATAAATATTATATGAACTATTTAATGTGATAAACTAATTTTCTAGATACATATGGACTTTTATGAATATATTAAAGCTTTTATTTTGAACAAATCTTCTGTATATAGTTTATTTAAATTCATATAAACGAATAGTGTCAAAATTGACACTATTGTTATTTTATAAAAATAACATATTATAAAATTGTTTAAAAATTACAAAAATATTTAAAATATATAAATTTAAATTTACATGGTCTAATATGTTATAAATTATCCAATTATGGACAATTCACAACAAATAAGTAATTGTTTGTGATAATTTAAAATTCACAATGTTACTACCACAAATAAAATAAAATTGATTAAGTAAGGATAAATGAAGTTGATAATGTTTAAAATAATTTCCTAAAAAGTCTAAATTTTATTGGTTGATGATATTACAACCCTATCTCATCTTATATTCGAATATGAGTCATTTTTGGTGGTTTTTAAGTGGGGTTAGATTTATTATAAATTAAATTTTTAAGATTTCCAAAGGTGCCCCTCTCCTCCCTTATAAAAGGGAACCTCCTCCCTCTCTTCCTCACGCCACTTTGAGCCTTTAAGCTCGGAAAAAGCATGCCCATTTCCCTTCTAAAATTCCCTAGAAACATCCTAGATGTCCTGGTCTTCTTCAAAGACCAATTTTAGTACCCTAAGAGGGGGATTCAAAGAGGCGTGTCAAAGAAGAGGTAATATCCATTACCGATTCTTTCAATTTTCTTTCTTCTTCAACTTCTTCTTCTTTAGTTTTTTCATTATGAAGTAATAACATCTTTATCATTCATATAATGATATGTTATTATAAGTATAAAACAACCATATTTCACCATCTATCAATCCTATGAAAATGAAATCACCGCGCGTGCGTACGTACGGAATACCGTCTCCACGCCGTGGTGTAATCTATTTTCCACCACCACCTTACTTGGATGGGTATAATGGTGAAAGTAATGAATATATATGATTATTGTAAAGTGATATTGATTCTGTAATATTATACATAATCTTTAATACAATTCTACGAACATGGGAATGATATCATCGCTCGTGCGTACGTACGGAATACCGTCTCCACGATGCGATGAGATTCACTCTCCATGATAACCATTCAAGAATGATTATAAAGTATATATAATA
This sequence comes from Viscum album, assembly GCA_963277665.1. Lineage (NCBI taxonomy): Eukaryota > Viridiplantae > Streptophyta > Magnoliopsida > Santalales > Viscaceae > Viscum > Viscum album. The sequence goes on from OY728119.1 coordinate 654,646,053, forward strand.
AGTAATCATAAAATATATGAAATAATAATTCTACTGGATTTATGTATATATATTTATGTCATCTACTAAATTCCATTCAATTCAATAAATAAAACGAAAACAGCGTTCATGCGTACGTACGAACTACCGTCTCCATGAACGGTGTATTTCATTCCATTTATCGATCTATTATATATATGTATATTATGAATATATATTATATATAAATCATGTTTTATATTCTGGAATTAATTAGTCATGATATAATTAATCATATTAATAATTACAAGTCAAAACACGGACGACAAATGAAACGATTTTACCCAAAAAACTCTTTAACATGGAATTTACAAAAGAACGGGTAATATAAAGTCATAAGTGAACCATATATGATATAATAACAATGAATATGATTCTTTAATAATTCAATGACATTATTTAAATCATTATACAGGAGGTTTGGATACGTACAAATCATATCGGACCTAAGGTAAGGGATAATTTTTCAAATCTCAATTTTTTTATCCGAGATTGATTATACGTAAGTATTTACTGGGGTTATTGTTATCATCCATGTCCATGTTTTCTAAAAGTGTTTTTATTTATGTTTAATTTCCTTCTTACCCATTTTGACTTTTACTACATGGTATGTAAGGAATCTTTCTTTTGTTTACGTTACGAGGTACTTTTTTACATTTTCCGTAAAAGTATGAGAAGAATGTTTTTTAACTTATACGGCATGAATGGATTTTTAAAAAATTATTTCAAAAAAGCTTCCTTTAGAAGTTTTCATGTTTATTTTTAATCAACTTATTTTAGTTTAAAATTGTATGACATATTAATAAAGGAAAAATGTTTTTGAAGTAGAAAGGATATTTTCCTCAAGAATGGAGTTCAAGTTTTTTTTATCAAAATTATTTTCCATCTAAGATAATATAGGGTTATGTGTCTATCCTTATTATTACATTGATTTGATTATGTTGTGATGGAATTATTTTTATGAATTACTTTATCTTATATGAATTGTTTTATGATGTCACGCTGTTTAAGAATCCCATTTTTATTACATGGGTTATGCAATGATGTATGATTTATGATTTTGTGGCACACATAATAATGGTATCATTATGAGATGGGTGGGACCTATATCTCCCTACAATGCATTGGGTAAAGATTTATATCTCATTAGATAGACATGGCTGGAACGGCAAGTTAAACTGGTTCAGTAATATAGGACTGGAATGAGGAGTGAACTCGATTCAGAAAGGGACTTTGTCCACTAAGATGGTCTTGGAAGCAATGCCTTGGCTAATATGGAAATCATATCATGTGATTAATGGTTTCCATAATTACATGTTTTATTCCCATGCTATTTTATCATTATTAATGTTTTTTATGATCTATGCCATACGTACTTCCATGTTTTATGTCATTGCTCAAGCTTTTGATGTTTAAACATTATGTTCATGTTTTTAAGTTCAAATGTATATGGTATGTTTTATTTTATCCATTCTTACCCTTACTGAGCATTTGAGCTCACCCTTTTTATGTTTTTTTCCCAGGATATAAAGAAAGGTTTTAGGTAAGAAAAAAAAGGGGTAGATCTTTATGGGAGATGTTGAATATCTCTCACCACGATTAGAAGATTACGTTCCAAGTTTCCAAAGACTCTAAACTATTACGGTACTTGTGTGTCTGTTTTTGTTATGTATTAAGTATTCCGTAAAAGTAATGTAATGTTCATGTACGTCAAGCTTTGGGTCTCTACATGCTTTTAGTGCATAAATAAAACACGGTGTAGTCAATAGGGAAATCAAATTACCTTAATTAATATGATCACATGAGCACGCATATAAATTATTCAAACCCGGAAACGAAAAGATGATAATAGTATCTAGTACACAAGTAATTGAAATGAAACATACCTAAAATGGGTGTATGGAGTTATAAGTAACTAGGAGAACCAATGCTTGATGAAGAAGATTGCAATGAAACATACCTGAACCAAAAAATAACTTAACACAGATTATAAACATAGATTCTTACAACCCAAATACGTTTTATAACTATGGAAATATGAATCTAACTATGTGAATATGAATCAGAAAATTAGACAGTTATACATACCAGATGTTTCTCACAGAATCAAGCATGGATATCTTGAAGTAGTGACGTGGGATTGGATTTTAAGGAATTGATGTCTTGATGCAGGGATGTTGGCTCAGGCTCAGGCAGCAGTTCCATGAATTCTTGGAGGCGAAGGTGGAGTAGGTGTAGTTGAAGAAACAGTAGGAAGAGGCGATGGAACCAAGGAGCGACTGAGGGAAAAGTTTGTATAAGACATGATTCACAGAAACAGATAAAGACGCGATTCACTACAACAACATATAAATTATAACACAATCAATCATTGTTGAAGGAATAGATATATATAATGGCGAAGAAAAGTGTAATTAACATGGGGACAGAAGGCCTCCTCGGAACTATAACTTGGTGAGCAGTGCATCGATGCAAAGAAGAAAAACGTGAAATAGAATGAGAAGTAATCGCGAGCCGAAGGTGGGTGTAGTAGCAGAAAAAATGATTACCATATATATATGTAAAACTAATAATGATATGGAGGTGAATATGCAGTGCGTCTAGGTTTAGACAAGTAGAAGAACGATTACCTTATCAACAGATGCAGTCACTGGATTGTAGGAGTAGAAGCAGGATCGGGATGGGTACCCATATCGGGAACCCTAGGGACACCGATAAGATTGGTGCAATGTGAGTGGATGCAGGAGGAAGAACCTGGAAGCAAGGAACTATAATTTCAGAGATGGTTCGTGGTGATGCGTTGGTCAGAGTTGAAGCAGGATCGAGATGGGTAACCATATCGAGAACCCTGGGAATACTAAGAGGATAGGTTCAGTGCGAGTGGACACAGGAGGAAGAAGCTGGAAGCATGGACAGGAATCCTCAGGATACTGAGAGGATAGGAGCAGCGCGAGTGGACTCGGGCGGAAGAAGCCGGAAGCGAGGAACCCTAATGTCGAAGATGAATCGCGGTGATGCATCAGTGGGAGTCAATTTGTGATGGGTATTGTGGGGGTTCAACTGGATTGTGGAGGTTGATTTGGTAAATGGATTGGCAAAGTGGATGATGTGGTGCAATGTGGAGGTGACACATAGGCATAGAGACACCTAGGTTTAGTAGATATAGTGGATGACAATATTTCATAATTAAAAAAAGGGTAAGAAAAATATGGTTGCATAACCAAATACATTTTTTAGAGTCTAGGAAAAAATAAAGTTCAGATTCTATGAAAATAAACATTCAGAGTGTATATTATATAGATATTCAGATTATGTTTTTCATGGAATTTGGAATCAGAATTCTATAGGCCCCAGAGTCTGAATTTCAATGAATTCATAGTATAAATTCTATGGAATTAGGATTCTGAATTCTAAGGAATTCAGAACCTAAATTCTGAGGAATTTAGAATCTGAGTTTTATAGAATTCAGATTCATATTTTCAGAGAATTCGAAATCTAAATTTCAGAGAATTTGGAATCTGAATTCAGAGAATTTGGAATCTAAATTTCAAATAATTTGGTGTCTCAATTCAAGGAATTTGGAATCTGAATTTAGAGAATACGGAATCTGAATTCAGAGATTTCAGACTCTGAATTTCAGAGAACCTGGAATCTGAATTCAGAGAATTTGGAATCTGAATTTAGAACCTAAAAATAGAATACTCTATATCTAATTTTTTATAGGATTCTAAGTTTTTAGATATGAAACCTAATTTTACACTTAGAAATAAAAATAGGTATATTTATAGAAAATATAACATTAAGAATGAAAACGAAGGTAAGGAAAAAATTTCCTTAAGAAAGGAAAATTTCCTTATTAAGATAAATCTTCAGGGAAATAAAATTTTCCTTGAGATATAGTTTTTTTTATTTTTAAAACATAAAGGAATGGAAAACTTCGTAAGGAAACCTTATTAACTCAACAACAAATAGCCCATGAGTTCTCCAATAATCAAATCCTGACTCAAGAAATGGCACTTCTGAATTACTAGGTAAACCATATGAATTTTATGTATTTTTCAACTTCAAAGATCTACTCCTTGGTCCAACTATTTAAATTCATATCATTAACCTTGTAATGTTTTAGCACAACCTTATGAGGTTTCATATGAATCTTATGAATCATAGTAGTGTCCAAGGATTTTTCAAATTCAATTAAATATGAACATTCTATATTTAATCCCAAATGAATAAAATAATCTTATAAGATACACATATTTAACTAAATGTATATTCTGTGTTTATTTAAGCATAAAAAAATAGGAAAATATGGGGATAGATTCTTACCCCTCTAGTTAGTCTTTTCACATCTTAATATTCTCAAACAACATCAAATATTTTATCACCGTGTATTGAAAAAATATGAAACATAACACTTAAGTGGGTTTAATATAATCCCTACCCAAATTATCTCTACTAAATTGTTATCCCATATTTTTTATTTTTTTCAAATATAGGTAGCTTAATTGTTTCACTATGAGGAATTACATTTAGAGATAGAGTTATACCGTCAACATAAGTATTGATTTCTTTTTTATTCCATTAAATTAAATTATCACTTAAACTATTCCTAAATATCATTTTCCACTATAATGATGTAATATTAAAATAAATTGGATTCTATAAACAATGTATTATTATAATAAAACCCGTTGTTCTTTCTCATTCATTAGTTATAAAAAATTCTTGTTAAGGTTGCTTTTATCACCTACAAGAATGATGTTATATTGTTACAATCATGAATGAATAAGAAAAAATGTATAATGGTAATATGATATATTGAGGATTAATTTTCAATATATTCATAAATCTATATTTTTATATTATAAATAATATTCATTAATAAATTCAATTCTTTTATTATTTCACCACTCACCAAAAATTAAATTTTTTAGCATTCCATGCATACCATCACCAAAAGATACATGAAATGACCATGGGACTCAATAAAAATATCAAAAACATATACTAATTATTCATGAACATTATAGAGGTTATGAACTATTAATTAAGAATCAAGGACTGGAACCACCACACCAAATCTAGCATAAAACAAACATGAAAATTAACACATGAATAATAATTTAAAAAAAAAGATTAATAAATGTTTAAAAGAAAATATAAATGAATTAAATAAAGTAATATAAATATAAATATCGTTATTATATATATTAATAATAAAAAATAATTTATTATATAGAGATTTATAGTACATATGACCAAGAAGAAGTATGAAGGTAGAGTTTTATCATCTCAATTTTTATCCACTGAGTTATGTTCCATATTCAACATATGTTTTCCTTTGTGTTGTGTATATGAAAAAAATGGATTTATTTTAGCATAATTTTCAATAAATTAAATGTATTTACACATCCATCCAAGGTTATCTCTTTTAATTTATTTTTATTTAAAGGTTACCAAAATATTAAGGATTTTAATTTTGGCCACTATTTGAATAAGTATTATCTATATATAAATTTATATTGGTGTAAATATTATCTTAATTCACTATAAAATACCAAATATTTTCTTTACATGTGGATATTTATGGGGTTTACATGTCACCTTACCATTTTACCAATCATTGGTTCACAATTCAAGCAAAATGATGCTTGTATGTGGAGTTTTCCTTATATATTATTTTGGATCGGGATTCTTTCTCCTCCGTGTTCATATTTTTATATTTTTTATGGATTTTATTATCACTTCATCTATGATATATTAAATAAATTATCAATGGATATTTACTTTCATTAAAAAAATTGAAAGGAATTACTTTTAAACATTCTTTTAATGATTCATTTTCAATTAACTTTGGATTCATATACCAAAGTAAAAAAATTAATATTTTTTAATTATTTATATATGATATTTTCCACCTATTTTCTCTAGTTTTATTTAATAACCTTCCATTCTAATTTAACATGGTTTCCAAAATTAATTTCCATTCTTATTTTTTAAAAAATAATTCATTTAAAATAAAATTAATTAAAAAGGTAAAGTGCATTTCTTCTTATTTTTCAAAGGTATTTCATAATTCTATTATAAAGTATTTTTCACCTAATTTAGTATCTTTTAATATTTTTTATTCTTTACTATGGATATTCTCTTATGATATCATCCACTTTCTATCTCTATATTGATTATAATAATGTCTTCTGGAAATTTTTATGAATCCCATTTATTTATCTCATGTTATATATGATATGGTTGATGTATGATTGTGATCATGTTCTAATGGCACTCATATGTATGGTATTTCACTATGTGACTAATGTGTTAGTGTTTTATATCCCTCTAATGTATTGGGTAAAGCATTATATCTCATGAGGTGATAGGGAATGGTGAGTAAACCCCAACCCCTAAGGTATGAATGGTCCTAGAATTATATATCCATCAAATGCATTGGGTAATGATTTATATCATTTGAGACAGAAATTTAGGGATTGGGGAGTAAATCCAATTCACTAGGGGACTCTATCCACTATTTGATGATTGTATTTGTAGTGATCATCAGTATAAGGGGTTAATGTATTTATTTATTTATGTTCCATATTCTAATAACACTAACCTATGTTATTCAACATTCCTATTTTATGTTTTCATGACTCTCAGTTATTAACTTATGTTTTCACACTCCTATTATTCATGTCTTATGTTATGCCAAAAGCTTTATGTCATGAATTGTGCTTTATGATCTATTTTTTATTGGGTGTGATCTATTTATATTATATCTATTCACATTGATCATATTCCCATACAAACATGTTCATATTATGCTGACTTATTATCTTTTATTGATACCTCTTATGTTCACCGCTTACGAAGCATTGAGGTCTCTTTTTTCTTATATTTCCATTCCATGAGTTATGAAAAAATTCATAATATATAGTAATTATAAAATGGTATCTCGTGGGGTGAGACTATGGATATATTTATACCATTTTTTAAAATAATTCATTTAAATATAATCTCTAAACACACTAAACTTATAGATTTTGGGGTGTGATTTATTATGATATTTAATGAAAAATCATGTAAAATGATGTGGTTTTTATATCTTTTAAGGTCGGGTCATCTCATGAAGGCTCACAGAACATTAATAATTATTATAATGATATTTTAAATTAGGAATATATAAGAAGGTAGATTATGAGGATAGACCTACCAATATGAATTTCATATGTTATATGTTTCATGTGATATTCTTATCTATATATTTTTTTATTGGTCCTTATAATTAATATTATTATAAATGTATATCTTGAATCATGTATTTTGATTTATTGATTAAAATTATGATGATATATGATTTTATTAAGGTATTATATATTGAGTACATCATAAGTGATGTGAAATTTATTTAATATGTAAAGAAAGGATTTATCCCTTCATTGTTAATAGAAAAATATATATCTTGCCCATTGATTGAAATACAACAATCTGATTAAACTGATATTCTTGGTAGTGTATCTACATGTTCAATTACAATAGTCAATGAAATATAAATCAGTCATATAGGTTGATGACACAAAGTGTGTAACCTGTTTGATGATATATCAATACAAAAGGATTATACTACATAAAATACATTCATATAAATTTTTGTATTATGGAATTAAATTATTTCAATATGGGTGAGTTGATATGTTGCAAAATGTTGATATTGTAATTTTGGAAATTTCTATTAATTGCATTGAAAAATAAGGAAATAGGTTTACAAACTATGTGCATAAAGAATCTTAGTTAAATTCTATTTTACATTAACATTATTAATAAATATTATTCTCACCTTATAGAATAATAATTATTCAATTTCAATTGATTTCATATATTCATTAACCATATATTTTCAAGTTTATAATGTTTTTGAGTTTAATATAAAAGAAATATTTAGTCTCAATTTTAGTTAATATAATATTTATTTATCTCTTGTTTATTATTCATAATGTAATAAAAAATATATTTATTTATTCTCCACATTAGTGAATAGATTAATATATATATTTATGTAGGTATGCAAAAAAATAAATATATATTTATTCTAAATTTTAGTTAATATAATATTTATTTATTTATTTATTGAATAATATATATTTACTAAATAATTTATTATTTGAGGATTTTTAAATTTTTGGAGGGACTGACGGCCTGAGTAAAAGTGTATGATGAAGATAATATATTAATTTGGAAGATTAGTTCATGTCATGAAAATATAATGATATTATTATAATTATTAACTTACATGGGGTTTACTTATAGTTAACTATTAGATGATGGTAATATGCACAATTTAAAACTATTTAATGCTAAGTCTAAAGTAATGATTAAAACATTTTGAGAGGTGTGAATTTTTGGGTACAAGGAATTATCTAAATAGATTCTCTCAAGACCTGGAGAGAATATCCCTCTACTCCCACTCAAGAATAAGTGAACATGATATATTATTTTGTTATGATCAATTAAGAATAATAAATGATTCTTGGATTATTTACACTAGAACTCAACATACAAAGATAGACTTTCAGAAATTGCTTATGCATTCGTAGATATCACTAGAGGAATTACACATTATATTCTTATCCACAATGGAAATACAGAAAGATCATCAACCAGATTGGTGAATTATAAAGAATAATTACTCATTATAGGTAATTATTATTTTAAATTAATTATAAATTGTATGCTAAAATATCCTCTCTATGGGAAATTTGGGGTCTATTCATCAATATTTTCATATTTTATCCATTAAAACCAATCAAAAGCCTTATTGGGATTCGGATATACCACTATTGTTCTAAACGAGAACCTTCATGAATTATGTAAAATCATACTATACTAATTATTATTTATTTATTACTTCTTTAAAACAATTAATGTTCAATGAATCACTTTTTTTCTATTTTAAATTTTCTATGTACTGTTTTTATGTTTTCAAAATGAATCAACCAAAATGTTGTTTCCTTTATTTAACATGTTAAAAATATTTAACTTCATTATTTTTTATTTAATTTAAATTAATGAAAATAGGATTTTTATTAAATATAAAATTTATATTTTTGGGTTTTGAGAACCAAAATTAAATAAAAAAAGCACAATTGGTCTTTGTATATAGGATATCCTCATAATAATTGGTATCATAACCGTCTTCAATTTAATATTGTGTCAAAATAATTATTTATTTGAATGATTTTTTATGACTCTATTATCATATATTTTGTTTCTATTCTTTTCATTTTTCAACGGCCTTTGATTTTAATTTGTTTTTAGGTTTTCACATAGATATAATTGTGTTCTTGCATTTATTTTCCTTAGAGTTTTAGTCTAAGGGTCATGGTTATTCATCCTATAAAGAGAAATGTTGTATAAGTCTGTTTTTTAGAGTTTCCATGTTGTTCCTATCTATAATAATCCTTATATATTTTAGGGATATATTTTTAATTGATCTCTATTTATTATTCCATAGTTATTCATGGTTTGATGATAGAAAATCCATTAGACTTAGTTTAGGTAATGTGATATCCATAGGTGCAGAGGTTTTCTAAGTCATAATCATTGACGATAAATTTCTTTTCTAATCAGAATATTATAGATTCAAGATGTCCCACTTTGGCGGAGACAACCATTATATTCATACTAAATATATATTTACAAGGCACTATATTTATCTCAATGTTTGTTTTATTATGTTTTTGGTTCGGGAGTGTTACTTAAATCATAGTCATATAGAATTAATTATTATTTAAATTAGACTTTGTGGATTTAGGTCTAGTGTTTGTTTTTTAAAATTTATTGAGATTCATGATGATTTTTCTATTTAATTTGTCTCATTTTTTATTATATGTTTTCTTTTTTCTTATCGTTTTCATAGTTAACTAATCATATTATGTGTTTACTCATCCTATGAATTATTTAGGATATATTTTATTCCATGTTGGTTAGAGGAGGAACTACTCTATTTTTTGCAATGAAGGTGATGGGAGATAGTTCTAGAAGTACTGATTATGATGAACTTAGAAGGTCTATAAATTATATGTAAGTGAGGTTCAGATAATGAATTTTTTACTATATTATTTAACTATGAATATGTTTATAAGTTGCCCTATAAATTTAGTCAAATCATGGCTGGGTGTATCACTTTGATACCCATATAGGAGGGATGGACCAATAGTGTGACTATGTTCATATAATATTCATACACTTACAATTGTTCAGGTTTTTTTAATAATGGTTTCCTAGATCAATTTTTAGGTGTTGAAAATACATCATGTGATAGGATTATGTATTTAATTTTGTAGGGGTTATTTTTTAATTTTATTCACTAAATTATTTCTATATTAAATTACATGTTTATATATTTAAGAAAGTCAATGTTATTGCATTTAAATAATAATGATTTTAAAAATTTTGATATTATTATTGTATTTGATGACATCATTTATTCCATGTGGGTTAAATATTTTGAATATGTTATTGGTGTTCTTCCCTTATTCCATTTACTTTTTGTTCTTATTATTTTGATGGACCATATCTTTTTCATTCCTCGACATGATATGTGTTTTCTCATGAGTCTTTAACTGAGTTTTTGATTAATGTTGGTCATGTGGTTTTATTTATCCTATAACTTGTTTTTTATGTGTGTTTTCTCCACCAACATGGTTTATATATCTATATGTCCACTATATTTTATTGTGACTTCGTTTCATAAATGTTCCATTTAATTTATATTTTCTACATGTACTGCTAATTTTTGTATCCCTCATGCATAAAACCACCCTAACACTCGCATCCATTTTATTATCATGTGGGGTTGATTCAATTTCTAATTATATCCTATTTGGGGTAGTGCTCTATATTTTTTACGTTCTTCCTACTTAAGAGAAAACGTAGTGAGAGTGTATTTAGAAGTGCCACCTATTCATATGAGAATAAGGAAGAGACTGATAAGAGAAGTTTTTGGAGCTTGGATTGTTTTTTTTGATGTCGATACAAGTATATTCTTGAGGTTATTCTAAAGGTAGGATATATTGTTCTTCAATCTAATTTCTTGGGAATAACTAGAGTGAAATTTAGTTTGATATTAACTTATTGTTTTTCGATGTTTTATATTTGAAATTCAATCAATAAATATTTCGTCTAATCTTTCTATATGAAGCAATTGGAAATCCTTTTGGTTTATTTTCTGAATCATTGTATTTGTTCTATTAAAAATTTCTTATAGCCTAGTTACATCGTTTGATTCCGTCCACGGTGAGATGACATGTTATCTCATTAAGCTCAATTGATGGAGAGTTATTGATTCAACAAGAACCCAACCTTTGGATAATTTTTATGGTCTATTTGTTCAAGACTTTCATATTTCTTATACTCTTTTTTTATAGTGAAACCACATGATGATAATTCCCCTTCCATGTAGGTCAATTAAATGAAGCATGAAAAATTGTGGTTCCCTCATTATTATATATTTCATTATTTTTTAGGCTTTTGAATACTAAACAAATTGCTCTTGATTTTTTCATCACTACATATAACACTTGTATCAGTTCTAGAAATCACTTTTATCAATGGTAAAAAAATAAAGTTTTAAAAACCATTAAAAATGTCAACTTTTCTTTGTACTAAATAAATCACAACTAATGGTCTCCTTCATAATCATTATAAAAAGTGCTGATAAAGTGGAATTTATCATTGTGTATTCTAATTATGATAAATTTTCTTTTCTCCAATCTATTTCTATCATTGATATAGGTTGATTTTATCAGCACTACTTCTAACCTTGATAAAAGATATCAGTTACAGTAGTGTTCTTCTATATTTACATCTCGCTACAGAAACCTAATAAATAAATTTCCTCAAAATTTCAAATAAATTTCAATTACATGAAATTAAAATTATAAATAATTTTACATTACAATTACATTGATATGTAGAATTTATTACAAAAATTACATTTTCTAACAAATTATAGAACAAACTAACATGAATTAGACTATGTGGACCTGTATTATATTTCACTTAAGACTCCCTTCAAATATATCTATATCACAAAATATTTTTTCTAACACACCACCACCATCTTGATTAAAAAAGAGTACACTTGTAACAAAAACCATTTCTTATTTTAGTAATACTTTATAGAAGTAAATGAAACAAAAATAGGATACAAAGGTGTGTTAATAATAAAATTAATTATAAAAATATGAATGATAATATATTATATATAAATAAAAATTGTACAAAATACAAAAATAATACATTTTTTAAATTAACATGACACTCACATCATGTTTTTCCTTTTTTAGTACGCAATTCATTTTCAGTCATGCTGGACACATTTTTTTCAAATTAAAATAAAGTTAATTATTTCACATTATAAATTAATTTTCAATATCTATCCTAATGTATCGGGTAATTTAGATCATGTATTCTTGGTTTTGAGTATGTCATGTGTGTTTTGGACAAAAATATCACTTTTAAATGGAAACATACACTTTCAATGAAAATATACTCATGGTGTGTCAAATTGACGTGTAGTTAATTTGTACATATAAAGAATAAATAATAGATTTTTTCTTAAATTATCAATGAAATTTTAGATTTTCTACTTGGTTTTTACTATGTAGAACACATTTTGGGAAATAATTATACTTCTAAACAAAAAAAATACATTGAAAACACCATGCTTCAAATTGATTTGGTGTTAATTACTACTCATAAAAAACAGTGATCAATAATTTTTTAAAGTATCAAAATAATATGTGTTTTTTTTTCTTTATTTTGATAATTTGATGTGCATTTGGAACTAAAATATCACTTTTATATTTAAAACATTCACTTTGAGTAAAACTAGGAACAATATATATTATATTGACATGGGTTTGATTGCTATAATTTAAAAATGAAATATGGGTTATTTTTTATAATATAAATATAATATGAGTATTTTTTTCTAAATTTTGAGTCTCTGACACATGTTTTGATAAAAATGTCCCTTTTAAATAAAAACCCACACTTTGAGTCATACCAACCACAATGTGTATCTGATTGAAATGTGGTTGATTTCAATATATCACAAATAAATTATGGATCATTTTTATAAAGTATCAAGAAAATATGATTTTGGTTTCACGGTTTTGAATATATGATACACATTGTATATTAAATTTAAATTTAAAAGGGAAACGTTCACTTTCATTTATACCGGCCAAACCATGTTTCAGATTTATGAGTGATTAATAAATTCATGTCCTAAATGAATTATAAATATTTTGACTAAAATATCATGAAAATTAGAGTGTTCTTTCTTATTTTTGAATATGTGATGCATTTTGTAAACTAAAATATCATTTTTAATAGAAAACACATGCTTTTTGTAATAAAAGACACACCATGTGTCAGATTAACTTAAGGATAACTTATAATCATCGCAAACAAATCATCGATCATTTTACTAATGTATTAAGACAAAAAAATAATGATTTATTATCTTTTACTATGTCACTCGTATTAAGAGAAAAAATGTAACTTTTATACTAAAAACACACACTTTAAGTTATAACAGCAACATTATGTTTCATATTCATGTTTGGTTGATTCCCACACTGAAAAAATGAATCACGGTTTATTTTACAAATTTATCAAGACAATATTATTGTGTTTGTTTGTTTTTGAATATGTGATTCATTTTGTGTGTTAAAATGATACTTTTCTACTAAAAACATTAACTTTGATTCATATTGACCACATCATGTACCATATTGACATGAGATTTATCCCAATATGTCATAATTGAAACATGGGTCATTTTACCAAAAAGTATCAAGAAAATAAAATATTTTTCCAATATTTTACTATTTGAAGTGCATTTTGAACTAAAATGTCACCTTTAAATGAAAACATGTTCTTTTAGTCCCATCAACTATAGCTTGAGTTGGATTGATGTGCAGTTAATTTTTATACTTACAAAATGAATTATCAGTCTTTTTTATAATGTACTAAGTCAATAAAATTAAATTTTCTTTGTTTTGAGTATTAAAAGCATATTTGGAAAAAATTATCAATTTTAAAGGAAAACACACACTTTCAATCATACTAGCTAATCCATGGGTTTGATTTATGTGTGGTTGATTCCTACATATCCAAAATTAATTATGGATTACTTTTATAAAGTATCAAAAAAACTCAAGTTTATTTTATTAGTTTTGAGTAAGTGAGGCATGTTTTGAACTAAATTGTAACTTTTAAATGAAAACATGCAATCCTAATCATACCATCCTTGCCTTGTGTCATACTAATGTGAAATTAATTTCTACACATCAAAAATAAATTATAAAAAATTTACATAAATATTAATACAATATAAGTGTGTTTTATTGGTTTAGGGTATATGAGATTTGTTTTAAACTAAAATAAAAATTTTAAATGAAAACATGAACCTTCAGTCATATCAGCTATATAGTATGCCAAATTGACATGTTATTAATTCTTACAAATAAAAAATTATTTCTAAATATTTTTCTTAAAATATAAAGACCATTATGGTGTGTTTTCATGGTTTTAAATATGTGATGCATGTGTCGAACAAAAATATAATTTTTAAATGAAAAAAAACACTTTCAATCATACCAACAATATTGTGTGTAACAACCCAAAGTTTTTCAATTGAAATTCCCTTCTTATATTTATGTCATAAAATTACATGAAAACACAAAATAATGGACTACTAAGTGATAAATAACCTTTAAACATAATTTTTTCAGTTATATGTTTTGAATCTCGAAAATCTGACATACACGGTTGTGTTCAAGATGTTTTTTGGAGTCTAATGAAACAAAAATAATTTTTGGTGAATAGTAACATACCCTTAGGAATAGTAACATACCCTTATGAATAGTAACACGACCCTTATGAATAGTAAATAATCCAACATAAGAGTAACATTTCCTATGAATAAAAAAATACAATTTAGACATCTTAGAAAGTGACAATTTGACCATAATAAACGTTTTGGTATTTTGTAAGTCATAAATAATTAATTATAATTAATTAATTAATTTAAAAGAAATTTATTTGCATAAAATATATTCATAAATTATTGAATCAATGTCTTATAGTTTTTAGTTAATTTTATAAGACCCTATATAATTTTTGAAAGCACTATAAAATCAGTTTTAATCATAAAAACTATTTTTGGAGTAAATTATGATTTTAATTAAATATTAAATTAATAATATTTATAAAATTATTTTTAAAAAATGTAATTCATTTTTGGATTCTACACGTCAAAAAATGGTTGGGGTAAATTTTTGTTATTTTTCTGAGATATTTGAATTTTTGATGAATAGTGAAATACCGTAATTTACAAAATAAGCTAAATAAGCTAATTATAGGGTCATGTGTAATGTTCTGATGATGTAAGCCCACTTGGATCAGGATTAAATTATAAAATTACTATTCTTGGTCATTAAAGACTCACTATTCCTTGTTTTGTGGGGAAATAATAAACTAATGAATTTTATATTAGGGAAACCCCTCTCCACTCCACTATAAAAGCCACCCTTCACACCCTCATTTCCTCACACCTCTAAAGCTCCAAGCCTTCTCTAAACTCTGCCCAAAAACCTTCCCTATCCCCTCCCCCACGTCCAAGATCTTCTGGGCTCATAAAAAATCTAATCATAGGCCCTTAAGGAGTTTCTCAAGAAGAGGACTCTAGAGGTAATTTCCCTCCCTCTTCTCCTTTAATTTCCTTTCAAGTTCAAGTTCATTTCTTGATCTCTCCCCACCTATATTCATCCAAATTTTATTTTAACACCAGTATTATACATATAATGTAATTTTATTATTCAAATGGTATATTATATCATCCAACCCCCTTTCCCTCTTCTATTTATTTTATTAAAGAGAACGTTGTTCGTGAGGTGTTAATTTATCACCTTCAAGAACGACATGCTTTCTTCTTCCATTTCTACCTTCAGATATGGTCATGAAACTATTTTTATGGTCGAACCAGAATATGTTTTATGTATTATTTTCTATTTAAAGTTCTGTAAATAACCTATGGATATATTACTAAGTTATTAGTTAAAACAAGTTCGTTGTGATCCAAAAACCGCTCAAATTAACCCAAATAATCATCATTTAATTATTATCTAATGATTAATCCACATGGATCTGATATAATTCATTATAAAATAATTCAATCTTTTGTAATATCATTAATAACATGTAATATCATTTCTTTATGTTTACCCATGTTCTACCCGAACTTCAATTCAAGAATGCAAGTGAACCCCCCAAGAAAAACCATAAAAACGAACATCCCCGAACAATGTTTTTAAACTATATAAGTCATACAAAGGAACATAATATGACATAATGAAACCAGAATGAACCCTATTAATTTAAAAATGGTTATAGATTTCTAATTAATGAATATAATGTCATTATACAGGACATTAAAGAGAAATAAGCATTCGGGTACAAGGTAAGGGGAAATTCTCGAACCCATCTTTCATCCTTCAGGTTCTACCTCTTTCACTCCATTTTTGATATTTTCACTCCTTAAAGACCATTTGTTCCTAATTTTCTTTCATTTTCTAGGATATAAGTGTTTTATAATGATGTTTATGTCAATCCAAATGTTTTCCAAAAGAACTGTTCTTTTAAGAACTCAACTTTTACCTCTCATTCATGGTTGATGGTTCTTGTATATAGTATGTTGTTCCCTATTTCTTTTGGGAACCCAAAGCTTATGAATGTATTCTTAGGATATGAAACCCATTCCTTTACATTGGTTAGATATTTTCACTTGTGATATGTTTTCTGTGTAGCAATCATGATAATCATAATATTATGATGTGACGGGTGCACCCAAAATTATATAGCGCAATTATGAATGTTTCAAAGTGACGGGTGCACCCGGAATTATACAGCGCTCCAATTCATTGGGTAAAGTGATGAATCTCATGAGTAAATGTGAAATGATGTGTGAAAAAGATTCTATCATGGTTCACAAGTATGTGTGGTAGTTAACCACTAAGATATGATGTTTAATTTTTATGCATTACCACATTTCAAGTCTTTAATTTATGATCCTCTCATGTTCATAATCTTTTGCCTATGTTATGATTATGCTCACCCCATGATATATTGTTCTTATATATCCTATTACTGGGCTTCTATCTCACCCGTTTTGATTTATATCCTCAGGTCACTACATGTACTAAGGATAGGACAAGTTCCAGTAAGAAGCTAGAGAAGGAGAAATTAAATAAATATTAATGATTGATGTTGTATTTGTTATGTATGGTCCTAGTTTTCCCAAGACACTAAACCTTTGTATCCTCTATGTGTAATAATATTATTTTGTTTATATTTTAAATGATTTAATAGTATTGTAATAAAATGTTGGGTCGCTATAGTTGGTATCAAAGGGAAGGTTTAGTTAATTTGGGAAATAGGATTAGTGAACCCAAGAGAAAACCAATAGCATGAGACTAAGTACAAATATGAACACAAGAATATTTACATAGGGATCCTATATGTTATGTTTTTGGTATAATTGTTTAAATGAATAACTTATTCATGACTTTTTTACTTATTTTTCATTCTAACCGTTTCTATTTTAGAAAATGGTGGGAACCAGGAGAAATCAGGCCAACAACTCATGCGAGGGCCACTGCAATGATTGCCTGAACAACATCCCCAGTTATTTGGGAGGTGGAGTTCAAAACTCCATGGAGATGCTTACCCAATTATCTCAGGTTATGACTAATAACCATAATAATGTAGAACTAACTCCTTTACCAAAGAGGGAGAAACTGGCTCTCGAATGTTTTATGCGGCAAGGACCACTGATGTTTTGCGGATCTTCCGATCCACTAGTTGCAGAACAGTGGGTCAACTCCATGGAGAATATATTTCCTATGCTTCACTGTTCTGATATGGAGAAGGTGAAACTATTGTTTTATCATCTAGACGGAGAAGCCGATCAATGGTGGGATTTAATTAAGAACACCAAGCAAAGGGAGGAAATTGAAGAGATGGAATGGGAATACTTTAAGATAATGTTTCTTAATAAGTATTTCCCATGAACTCTTCGCACGAAGATGGAGAAAGATTTCATAGAGCTCCAAAAGAAGAAGGAAAAATTTTCACAAACTATGAAGAAAATTTAACAAGCCTTGCAAGGTACGCTTTGGTTTTTGTTATCAACAATGATTGAAAAATTGATAGATTCTTTAGTGGATCAAAACCAAACCTTCTAAAGGATCTTGAAATTAGAGACTTTGGGATTTATGAAGAAGTTGTTAGATGCGCCCTCAAAGTGGAGATGGAATTTGGGGAACGGTCCCATGGCTATGGGGATAAGAATATAAAGATTTTGTTTCAATCTGGTGGATCTAATGACAAAGGTGGGAAGATAAATCAACGACCCACATGCCAAAACTGTGGGAAGTTACACCATGGGAACTACCTCAAAGGGGTGGGAAAATGCTTCAAGTGTAGGAAAGAAAGACACCATGCACTAGAGTGTTGAAAAGATATGAAAATGAAGGATAATGTAGCCAATGAAGGGAGAGAACCACTCATGGTTCAATGCTACAACTGTAAGGAGCTAGGGCACTATGCAAATCAGTGCACTAAACCTCGAGCTCTCGAGGGTAATCAGCGTCAGTAGCCACCAAAGCCAAATGAACAAGGGAAGGATTATGTCATCACTACTGTGAAGGTGGATCATGATAATGAAGTCGTACAAGGTACAATTCCTATTTACTCAAGAATGGAAAAAGTCTTATTTGATTCTGGTTCTATGCATTCCTTTATATCTTGCAAGTTTTCTAGAACTATAGAATCGAAGCCCTAAAACCATGAAGTAGAGATATCTGTAAAAACACTATGTGGTTAAATCATTGCAACCCACGTGTTTGACTCTTATCTTATTGGCGTATGTGGGAAGATTCTTCCAGAAAATCTCGGAATACTACCCTTGTTGAAATTCGATGCTATAATGGGAATGGATTGCCTCTCGTTATATAGAGCACATATCAACTGTCGGGAAAAGGAAATATCTTTTCATATTCCGAACCATCCCATGCTCCTCTACAAATTCAAGGAAGATCATGAATCTCCTTTGTTAAATCCTTCAATGGTGTGGGTGTTGATTCCCTATGAAGAAGAAAACCTCTCCCAAATGGTTGAGTCGAATGAAAGTTCCAACCTTGAAGAAATTCCCATCGTGAGGGAATACGGCGATATATTTCACGAAGAGTTACCCGGAATTCCCCTGGATAATGAGTTAGAGTTCTCAATTGAACTCATACATGGAGCTACTCCTATCTCGAAGTGTCCCAATAGGATGGCTCCTATCGATCTAGAGGAGTTAAAGAAGCAGCTTCAAGAGAATTTGGATATAGGGTTCATACGCCTAGTGCATCACCTTAGGGTGCGCCAGTTCTCTTTGTGAAGAAGAAGGATCGAACAATGCGGCTGTGTATCGACTATCAGGAACTCAACAAGATCACCATAAAGAAAACTTATCCTCTCCCAAGGAGTGATGACTTGTTCAACCAGTTAAAAGGAGATCAATACTTCTTAAAGGTCGATCTTCGTTCTGGATATCATCAGGTAAAGGTGAAGAAGGATGATATTCAGAAGAATTCCTTCCGAACAAGGTATGGGCACTATGAGTTTTTGGTGATGCCCTTCGGACTTACTAATGCCCCTGAAATTTTCATTTATTTGATGAATAGAGTCTTTACACATTACCTTGACAAATTTGTGGTAGTGTTTATCGATGATATTCTCATCTACTCCAAGAGCAAGGAGGAACATGAAGAACTTCTATGACTTGTTTTGGTGACATTGAGAAAGGATAAGTTCTACGCCAAGTTTAGCAAGTGTGACTTTTGGATGAATCAAGTCACATTCTTGGGACATGTGATCAAAAGTGAGGGAATTTCTGTGGATCCTTCAAAGAAAAAGGCGATTGAGGAATGATCTAGGCCCTCTAGTGCCACATAAATCCATAGTTTTCTTGGATTAGTTGGGTACTACTGACGTTTTGTGAGAAACTTATCACGATTTTCAGGCCTGCTAACTAAGTTAAAAAGTAAAGGGGTAAAGTATGTATGGATGAAAGAATGTGAGGGAAGCTTCAAGGAGCTAAAGATAAGGCTGATCACTGCACTTGTACTCACACTACCGAAAAGTGGAGAATGTTTTGTGATATACAGTGATGCTTCAAAGAAAGTCTTGGGTTGTGTACTCATGAAAAAATGATAATTTGATAGCCTATGCCTCATGACAGTTGAAGATCCATGAGCAGAACTACCTGACGCATGATCTAGAGATGGCAGCAGTGATTTTTGCCTTGAAAATTTGGCGGCACTACCTTTATGGAGAGAAGTGTGATATATACACCGACCACAATATCCTAAAGTATATATTCACACAAAAGGAGATCAATATGCATCAAAAGATATGGTTAGAGATAATCATGGATTACAATTTCTCTATTCACTATCATCCTGGAAAGGCGAACAAGGTAGTTGATGCTCTAAGAAAAAAAGTACCTGCTACTCTATCCATGTTACGGATTGAGAAAGACCTTATCTTCTTGGATATGCAAAGGATGGATTTGGAAATCATAAGGGAAGGGGATACATCCTACATTGCCCAAATGATTGTGCAACCATCCATCTAAGAGAAGATTATGGAAGCACAAATGGGTGATTTGGAGATACAAAAGACGGTGAATGCAGTAAAGGAAGGGAGTCTGCAAGAGTTGCATATCGATGATGGTGGTGTGATTTGGTTTGGAACGCGGCTTTGTGTTCCTTCATCACCCGGGATAATGAAAAAGCTATTGGAAAATTCTCATAGCTCAACATTCTCTATCCATCCTGGGATTACCAGGATGTACTGTGATCTCCGAGAACACTTCTGGTGGGATAACATGAAGAAAGAGATTGCGGAATATATATCAAGGTGCTTGGTATGTCAGCACATTAAAGCTGAGAGACAAAAGTCCAAGGGTATGATGTAGCCATTGCCTATACCGATGTGGAAATGGGAAAATGTTACTATGGACTTTGTCACGGGTCTCTTGAAGACGTCAAATAGAAATAATGCGATATGGGTTGTGGTTGACTGACTCACCAAGACTACCCATTTTATCGCTATTCAGGAATACCTCTCACTTGAACAACTTTCAAAGATATATGTGAAGGAAGTGGTGAGACTGCATGGTGTTCCACTCTCAATTGTCTCTGACCAGGATCCAAGGTTCACATCTAAGTTCTAGAGGAGCCTTTAACATGCTCTGAGTACTGAATTAAATTTTAGCATGTCCTATCACCCCCCAAACTGATGGTCAGTCTGAAAGGACTATTCAGATGCTTGAAGATATGATAAGAGCCTGCTCTCTTGAATTCAAAGGTGGTTAGGATCATCATCTCCCATTGGTTGAGTTCTCATACAACAATAGCTTCCACTATAGTATTCAAATGGCTCCATATAAAGCTCTATATGGAAAGAGATGTAGAACTCCAACCTGTTGGGATGATGTTGGAGAAAGAAAGCTACTTGGACCCTATCTTGTTCAAGAGATGACAGAGAAGGTTCAAGTCATATAGAAACACATCAAAGATGCTCAAAGTCGGAAGAAGAGCTATGTTGACAACCGTCGAAGGGATATGGAGTTTGAAATTGGAGATAAATTCTTTCTTAGAATATCTCCATGGAAGAGAGTCATGTGATTCAGGAAGAAAGGGAAGCTAATCCCAAGGTATATTGGCCCCTTTGAGATCCTTGACCGCATAGGAGTTGTGGCCTATCATATTGTACTTCCACTGAATATGGCTAAAGTTCATGATGTGTTTCATGTATCACTACTGAGGAAGTACATACCAGACCCCTCACATGTACTAAAATCAGAGGTGGTGCAGCTGGAAGATAATCTATCCTATGAGGAACAACCCATAATGATTCTGGATCAGAGAGATAAGGTTCTACGCAACAAGACAACCCGTCTTGTCAAAGTGTTGTGGAGGAACCATAAGTTTGAGGAAGCAACTTGGGAACCAGAAGATGTAATGAAGGAGAAGTACCCTCACCTGTTTCTTTAGAGTAAAATTTCGGTGGCGAAATTTCTTAAGGGAGGAAGAATGTAATGACCCAAAGTTTTTCAATTGAAATCCCCTTCATATATTTATGTCATAAAATAACATGAAAACAAAAAATAATGAACTACTAAGTGATAAGTGAACTCTAAACATAAGTTTGTCACTTCTATGTTTTGAATCTTGAAAATCCGACATACACGGTTGTGTTCAAGATGTTTTTTGGAGTCTAATGAAACAAAAATAATTTTTGGGGAATAGTAATGTGCCCTTACGAATAGTAACATACCCTTATGAATATTAATATGACTCTTATGAATAGTAAATCATCCAAAATAAGATTAAAATTACCTATGAATAATAAAATACAATTTAGACATCTTAGAAAGTGTCAATTTGACCTTAGTAAACGTTTTGGTATTTTGTAAGACATAAATAATTAATTATAATTTATTTATTTATTTAAAATAATATTTATTTCCCTAAAATATATTCATAAATTATTGAATCAATGTATTATAGTTTTTAGATAATTTTATAAGACCCTATGTAATTTTTGAAAGCACTATAAAATCAGTTTTAATCTAAAAAACTGTTTTTTATGTAAATTATGATTTTAATTAAATATTAAATTAATAATATTCAGAAAATTATTTTTGAAAAATGGAATTCATTTTTGGATTCTACACGTCGAAAAATGGTTGGGTAAATTTTTTGGATTTTTCTGAGATATTTAAATTTTTGATGAATAGTGAAATACTGTAATTTACAAAATAAGCTAAATAAGATAATTATAGGGTCATGTGTGATGTTCTACTGATGTAAGCCCACTTGGTTCGGGATTTAATTATAAAATTACTATTCTTGGTCGTTAAAGACTCACTATTCCTTGTCTTGTGGGGAAATAATAAACTAATGAATTTTATATTAAAGAAACCCCTCTCCCCTCCACTATAAAAGCCACCCTTCACACCTTCATTTTCTCACACCTCTAAAGCTCCATGACTTATCTAAACTCTGAAACAACACCTTCCCTAGCCCCACCCCCACATCCAAGATCTTATGGTCTCATAAAAATACCAATGATATGCCCTTAAGGAGGTTCTCAAGAAGAGGCTTCTAGAGGTAATTTCCATACCTCGTCTCCTTTATTTTCCTTTCAAGTTCATGTTTATTTCTTGATATCTCCCCACCTATCTTCATCCAAATTGTATTGTAACTCCATTATTATAAATAAACTGTAATTTTATGATTCTAATGGTATATTATATCATCCAACCCCTTTTCCCTCTTCCTTTTATTTTATTAAATAGAACGTTGTTTGTGAGGTGTTAATTTATCAGCTTCAAGAACTACATGATTTCTTCTTCCATTTCTACCTTCTGATCTAGTCATGAAACTATTTTTATGGTTGAAACAGAATATTTTTTATGTATTATGTTCCATTTAATGTTCTGGAAATAACCTATGGCCATATTACTAAGTGATAAGTTAAAACAAGTTCATTGTGATCCAAAAACCGCTCAAATTAACCCAAATAATCATCATTTAATTCTTATCTAATGATTCATCCACATGGATCTAATATAACTAATTATATAATAATTAAAGATCTTTTAATATCATTAATAACAAGTAATATAATTTCTATATGTTTACCCATGTTCTACCTGGACTTCAATTTAAGAATACAAGTGAACTACCCAAGAAAAACCATAAAAACAAACATCCTCGAACAATGTTTTAAACTCTATAAGTCATACAAAGGAACGTAATATGAAATAATGAAACCATAATTAACCCTATTAATGTACACATGGATCTGTATTTCTAATTAATGAATATAATTTCATTATACAGGACATTAAACAGAAGGAAGCATTCTGGTACAGGGTAAGGGGAAATTCTCAAACCCATCTTTCATCCTTCGGGTTCGACCTCTTTCACTCCATTTTTGATATGGTCACTCCTTAAAGAATATTTGTTCATAATTTTATTCCATTTTCTGTGATGTACATGTTTTTTAATGATTTTTATGTCAGTCCAAATGTTTTCCAAAAGAACTGTTCTTTTAAGAACTCAACTTTTACCTCTCATTCATGGTTGATGGTTCTTGTATCAAGTATATTGTTCCATCTTTCTTTTGGGAACCCAAATCTTATGAACGTATTATTATGAGATGAAACCCATTCCTTTACATTGGATATTTATGTTCACTTTTGATATGTTTTCTATGTGGAAATCATCATAATGATAATGTTATGATGTGACGGGTGCACCCGGAATTATACAGCGCTCCAATGCATTGGGTAAAGTGATGAATCTCATGACTAAATGTGAAATGATGTGTGAATAAGATTCTATCTTGGTTCACAAGTATGTGTGGTAGTTAATCACTAATACATGATGTTTCACTTTTATGCATTTCCACATTTGATGTCTTTTATTTATGCTCCTCTCATGTTCATGATCTTTTGCCTATGTAATGATTATGCTCACCCCATGATATATTGTTCTTATCTATCCTATTACTGGGATTATTGATCAACCCTTTTGATTTATATCCTCAAGTGGCTACATGTACTAAGGAGAGGACAAGTTCCAATAATATTCTAGAGAAGTATAGATTAAATAAATGTTTATGATTGATGTTGTATTTATTATATATGGTCCTAGTTTTCCCAAGACACTAAACCTTTGGATCCTCTATGTGTAATACTATTATGTTGTTTATTTTTGAAATGATGTAATAGTATTGTAAGAAAAAGTCAGGTTGATATAGTTGGTATCAGAGGGAAGGTTTAGTTAATTTGGGAATTAGGATTAGTGAAACCTAGAGAAAACCTATAGCATGAGACTAAGTAAAAATATGCACACAAGAATATTCACATTGGGATCCCATATGTTATGTTTTTGGTATAATTGTTTAAATGAATAAGTTATTCATGACTTGTTTAGTTATGTTTTGTTCTAACCGTTTCTATTTTAGAAAATTGTGTGAACCAGGAGAAATCAGGCCAACAATTCATGTGAGGGCCAATGCAATGATTGCCTGAACAACATCCCTAATGATTTGGGATGTGGAGTTCAAAACTTCATGGCGATGCTTACCCAATTATCTCAGGTTATTAATAATAACCATAATAATGGGGAATGTACTCCTTCACTAAAGAGGGAGAAACTGGCTATCGAATTTTCTATGTGGCAACGACCATCGACGTTTTGTGGATCTTCTGATCCACTAGTTGCGGAACAGTGAGTCAACTCCATAGAGAAGACCTTTTCTGTGCTTCCCTATTCTGAGACATAGAAGGTGGCTCTACCCATTTATTGTCTAGATGGAGAAGCTGATCAATGGTGGGCTTTGATTAAGAACACCAAGACAAAGGAGGAAATTGAAGAGATGGAATGGGAAGACTTCAAGATAATGTTTCTTAATAAGTATTTCCCACGAACTCTTCACACGAAGATGGAGAGAGAATTCATAGAGCTCCAGCAAAAAGAAGGAAAATCAGTCACAACCTATGAAGTAAATTTCACAATGCTTCCAAGGTAAACTTTGGGTTTTGTTATCAACCATGATTTTAAAATTGATAGATTCTTCAGTGGATGAGAACCACACTTTAGAAAGGCTCTTGAAATTTGAGACTTTTGGAGTTATGGAGAAGTCATTCTATGTGCCCTCAAAGTGGAGATGGAGTTTGGGGATGGGTCCCATGGCTATGGGGATAAGAAAAGAAAGATGGAGTTTTAAGATGCTGGATCTAATGAAAAAGGTGGGAAGAAAAATCAATGACCCGCATGCCAAAAATGTGGGAAGTTGCGCCATGGGAACTGCCTCAAAGGGATGGGGAAATTATTAAAGTGTGGGAAAGAAGGACACCATTTTCTAGAGTGTCGAAAAGACACGAAAAGGAAAGAGAATGTAGTCGATGAAGGGAGAGAACCACTCATGGTTCAATGCTACAACTACAAGGAGCTTGGGAAATATGCAAACCAGTGCACTAAACCTCGAGCTCTCGAGGGTAATCAGTGTCAGCAGACACCAAATCCAAAGGATCAAGGGAAGGCTTATGCCATCACTACAGCGAAGGTGGATCATGATAATGAAGTCATACAAGGTACACTTCCTATTCACTCAAGAATGGAAAAAGTCTTATTTGATTCTGGTTCTATGCATTCCTTTATATCTTGCATGTTTTCTAGAACTATAGAATCGAATCCCCTAAACATTGAAGTAAAGATATCTGTAAAAACACTATTTTGTGTAATCATTGCAACCCAAGTGTTTGACTCTTCCCCTGTTGGCATATGTGGGAAGATTCTTCTAGAAAATCTCGTAATACTAACCTCGGTGAACTTCGATTATATAATGGGAATGGATTGGTTCTCATGATATAGAGCACATATCAACTATCAGGAAAAGGAAATATCTTTTCATATTCCGAACCATCCCATGATCCTCTACAAATGCAAGGAAGATCATGATTCTCCTTTGAAAAATCCTTCAATGGTGTGGGTGTTGATTCCCTATGAAGAAGCATACCTCTCCCAAATGGTTGAGTCGAAGGAAAGTTCCAACCCTGAGGAAATGCCCACTGTGAGGGAATACATAGATTTATTTCCCGAAGAGTTACCCAGAATTTCCTTGGATCGTGAGGTAGAGTTCTCAATTGAACTCATACCTGGATTTACTCATATCTTGTTGTGTCCCTATAGGATGGCTTCTATTGAACTGGAGGAGTTAAAGAAGAAGCTGAAAGAGCATTTGGACAAAGGGTTCATATGCCATAGTCCATCACATTGGGGTGTGCCAGTGCTCTTTGTGAAGAAGAAGGATGGAACAATGCAGCTGTGTATCGACTATCGGGAACTCAACAGGATCACCATAAAGAAAAATTATCCTCTCCCAAGGATTGATGACTTGTTCTGTCGCACCCCAAATATTTGAATTAATTTTCAATTCAATATATCTTAGTTTCAGGTTCTCGTTCCTAGGTTTGGGTTGAGTCATGATTTAAAATTTTTGAAGTTTAATGTTTTTAGTTGGTTTCAGACCCGTGCGCGGCCACCACACGGTTGTCGGTAGCCACACAGTTGGCCCGTGTCGTGAAATTTCTCTTTTATTTTATTACTATTTTTGTTATTGTTATTATTATTATTATTACTATTATTATTATTATTATTACTATTGTATAAAAGATATTATGATTAATTTCTCATCGTCATTTTTATTTTATTATTGTCGAAATAGTTATTATTTTTATTGTAGGTAATTTTAATCATTACTATCTTTGTTATTGTTAATTTTATTATGATTATTTTTATTTTTATTATTATGGTATTAGTTATGATTATTATTGTTATTATATTAAAATGAAAAAAAACCCAGACAAACCCTAGCCCCCTTTTATTCATCGCATGGTTCCCCCTTCCCCTACCCGCAGTGCAGCTCCCCTCTGCTAAAATCTCCTCTTCCCCTTTCTTTTTTTTTCTTCTTTCACGCTGACCCCGCCCTTCCGGTTCTCCGGCTCGTGCCCTGGCCTCTGTTCCCAGCACATCTCGCCGCCGCTGCTCTCGCTGCCCACCTTCTTCTAACCAACCCTCGCACGGCCGCAACCCCCCCTCCTCCCCTGGTTCATCCTGACCTCGCCCTAAAAACCCAACCTCACCATTTAATCCCAAACTCACCTACACGCTTCGACCCTCTGCGCCATGGCCCTCCGATTTTTTTGGGACTCCATCTTCCAGCCCTCCGTGCTTCGACAAGTCCACCTCCATCCTCTGGCCATCCACACCTCTATCCAATCCACGCTCTAGCCTCTCGCGCATTGTCCAGGATAACTCCGGCCTCCCATGCTCCAGCCGGCCTTTTTTTTTCTAACCGTGAAACCCTCCATCAATCTGTTTCACTCAATTTTTGGCGGTCTGCATTCGATTTACCCAAACCCTACTATTTGTTTTTGTAATTCTCACTTTTCCTTGTTGTTTTAGGAGTCTGATAGGTGCACAATAGGTTCTTCTTCCTTCCGCTGAAGTGGTGTCGTGGTTACATGACTTTGAGGTGCGGTTGCAGAGCGAACGAGGGTTCGCATCATTTTCAGGTGGTCTGTCAACGTCCGAGGTAGGTGTCTCCATGTATAACTTTGGTATGATGAATTAATTTGTGAGTTTATTTTTTTTAGCATGTTTATTTATGATTTTTCGTGCTGCGAATCTGGTTTTTGGTTGATATTTAATATGAATTTGATTTGTTAAGTATCATGTTTATGATTTATGCATTTAGCGATTGTTTTATGAATTAATTTTCTTCTTAAATTAGTTTAGCATATATATTAATTCGTTCGTTTAATAAAGATAAAGTTTTTAATTGAAGTTGATATGTATATGTGGTATGTGCATGTTTTCTGTGAACAACCATGCAGAATTGTTTATTTGCATTTCACAAACCTTGCAGTTTGTGTTTTGATTTAGCGTCAATGTACAGAGAGTCATAAAAGATATTTTTGAGAAGGTTTTCGTGTGTGTAAACTGAATAGTGGTTTTCTGTAAAAAGCAGTGATGTTTTGTGTGTGCAAATGGGTGCGTTGTTTTATAAAATGTTTTATGGGTTGGTTGTTAGGTGTTGAGTCGTGTTTTGGTGTGATAATGTTGTGTGTTTTATTTTAAAGTGCTTTCTTATGTGAAACTGAGTTTGTTTTGATGTGAACCTTGGTTTCACCATCCGCGGATGTTTTATAAGTTATTCAAATGGTTTATTGCTTAAATTATGTGGTGTGTATGACATTTGAAAAGTGGTTACTGTGTCTAAAGGTCGCGATTAGATTCAAATATAGAGTTTGGTTGTGTTTTGATACGTGCTTTGGATGTGATATTTTTAAAATGTGTCGAGCTGGTTATTTTGCATTGTTTGTTCGTTTGAATCATTTAAAGTCCATGTTTATGTGTTTTTATTTGTTTATGTGGTTGTTGCAGCATGTTGGTGAGGAAACCGTGATCTTGTTGTCATTAGCTTGCGCTTTCCTGTACGTCTGCACAAGGCATGTCGCGCCTTTGTGTTTGGACAGCGAGCCAAGGTAGGTCCCCCATTGCACTTACCTTTAGATTTATAATTTATTAATTGCTTGTTGTTTTATTAATTTTTAATGAATTAGAAATAATAATTGATAATAAAACTTTAAATGACTATTTAGTGTCGAAAGAGCCGTTTATTTTATACCGAACACTTGGGACATTTTCTTGACGAGCGGACACCCAGTATTGAAAGAATGCCAGTTTGGCCTTTAAACATAATTCAAGGAACTTAAAATGTTCTTCGAGTTTTAAATATAAATGATTTGTTCGGAACAAGTGTTTTGGGTTTTCTCAAGAAATTAGGTTTTGCTTTAAAATTGGTGAAGGCCCGTTTGGCACTTTAATAAAATAAATTATTTTGGAAAACCCATTCGGGGGTGATATTTGGTGTGCATTGATTGCGTGAGATGTTTGTGATGTTTGTGCATCGTGACTGATTAATTTACATTGTGGACGCACCCCCTTTTTA
This sequence comes from Viscum album, assembly GCA_963277665.1. Lineage (NCBI taxonomy): Eukaryota > Viridiplantae > Streptophyta > Magnoliopsida > Santalales > Viscaceae > Viscum > Viscum album. The sequence goes on from OY728119.1 coordinate 654,675,777, forward strand.
TTATATGTGTTGACATGGGAACCTGGCATAGTGAGTGAATCTTCTGAGAACGATTGTTGCACTAGTTTAGACCACGCAATAGCTAGTGGCCCCATAGCAGGGGAATACTGAGTTATTGCTGCTATGGGGATTGGGCCCCTCGGTTAGGCCATGCAGGGCTATGTCGGGTAGTAGTATGGGCGTTATGATGTCATTGAGTTAGGGCATTCCTTCAGGATGAGTCAGATGTATAGTATGTTCTGGATTGTTCACGATCTCCTAGGTTCGACCCATGTTTCTTTTAGTGTTTGTGCGTGGCGGACGATTGAGAGGTCGAGTTCGATTGCTGACCCATGTGTGCCACTTTTACCATTGCCCTTAGTGTGTGCTGTGTGTGATTTTATTTTTGACTAACAACTAAAGTTTGGATTTCTAAATTGTTCGTAAAATGTTTTAATAAAATACAATGCACTTGCTTCTTTCAACATTAAACTTGTTCTAAATTAAAAAGGGAAATGGACTGTTACTTGTTTTAGAAATGAAAGTGTGTGGAAACCATATTTTATATAATTTAGTTCAAACCTGAAATTGATAAAATCTTTATTTATTGGTATATGCATTGGGAATAGAATTAGTTGGGCCTACCAACTGAGTTTTAATACTCACGCCTATAGTATTTTTCTTGTTTTTAATTATGTTGCAGGTTCCAGATTCAGTTGTTCGCCTTGACCGACGTTGGTTGTGGTATTGGAAGGTGACCCAAGGGGTCACGTGGAGTTTTATTCGTGGTCAGGTTAGTGGCGTTGCTGGTTTCTCTTTCTTTATTTGCATTTGTTCCATTTAATTCTGCTTCTTATTTATTTTTATTTTGGGCTAAATCGTTCCCACCTGTTTACTTTTGATGCCTGGCACTAGTTGCCAGCCCGTGGGGATCGGGAACACCCTTCGGGTCATGTCGCGGGCCGGCTCGGGTGACCGGTTCAGGGTCGACCCGGGTTGGTTCGTGACATGTTCGACCAGTTAAGAGGAGATCAATACTTCTCAAAGGTGGATATTTATTCTGGATATCATCAGGTAAAGGTGAAGAAGGAAGATATTCAGAGGACTGCCTTCCGAAAAAGGTATGGGCACTATGAGTTTTTGTTGATTCCCTTAGGACTTACTAATTCCCCTGAAATCTTTATTGATTTGATGAATATAGTATTTAGACATTACCTCGACAAATTTGTGGTAGTGTTTATCGATGATATTCTCATCTACTCCAAGAGAAATGAGGAACATGAATAACATCTAAGACTTGTGTTGGCGACATTGAGAAAGGAGATTTTGTATGCCAAGTTCAGCGAGTGTGACTTTTGGATGAATATAGTAACGTTCTTGGGACATGTGATCACAAGTGAGGGAATTTCTGTGGATCCTTCAAAGAAAAAGGTGATTGAGGAATGACCCAGGCCCACTAGTGTCACAGAAATCCATAGTTTTCTTGGATTAGCTGGGTTCTACCAACGTTTTGTGAGAAACTTCTCATTATTGTCAAGTGCGCTAACTAAGTTAACAAGGAAAGGGGTAAAGTATGTATGGATGAAATAATTTAAGGGAAGCTTCAAGGAGCTAAAGATAAGGCTGATCACTGCACTTGTACTCACACTACCGAAAAGTGGAGAAAGTTTTGTGATATACAGTGACGCTTCAAAGAAAGGCCCGGGTTGTGTAATCATGAAAAATGATAATATGATAGCCTACGCCTCACGAAAGTTGAAGATCCATGAGCAGAACTACCTAACGCATGATCTAGAGCTGGCAGCCGTGATTTTTTCCTTGAAAATCTGGCAGCACTACCTTTATGGAGAGAAGTGTGACATATACACAGACCAGAAGAGCCTAAAGTATATATTCACACAAAAGGAGCTCAACATGCGTCAAAGGAGATGGTTAGAGCTAATCAAGAATTACGATTTCTCTATTCACTATCATCCTGGAAAGGCGAACAAGGTAGCCAGTGCTCTAAGTAGAAAAGAACCTGCTACTCTATCCATGTTGCGGATTGAGAAAGACCCTATCTTCTTGGATATGCAAAGGATGGATTTGGAAATCATAAGGGCAGGGGATAAATCCTTCCTTTCCCAAATTATTGAGCAACCATCCATCCAAGAGAAGATTAAGGAAGCAGAAAGGGGAGATGTGGAGATACAAAAGAGGGTGAATGGAGTAAAGGAAGGGAAGGTGCAAGAGTTCCATATCGACGATGACGGTGTGATTCAGTTTGGAATGCGGCTTTGTGTTCCTTCATCACCCGGGATAAAAAAGGAGATATTGGACAATTCTCATAGCTCAAAATTCTCTATCCATCCTGGGAGTACCAAAATATACCGTGATCTCTGAGAACACTTCTGGTGGGATAACAAGAAGAAAGAGATTGTGAAATATATATCAAGGTTCTTGGTATGTCAGTAAGTTAAAGTTGAGCGACAAAAGTTCAAGGGTTTGATGTAGCCATTGCCTATACGCATGTGGAAATGGGAAAATGTTACTATGGACTTTGTCACAGGTATCCCAAAGATGTCAAAGGGAAATAATGCGATATGGGTTGTGGTTGACTTACTCACCAAGACTGCCCATTTTATCACTATTCGGGAAGACCTCTCACTTGAACAACTTGCAAAGATATATGTGAAGGAAGTGGTGAGACTGCACAGTGTTCCACTCTCAATTTCCTCTGACTGGGATCCAAGGTTCACATCCAAGTTCTAGAGGATCCTTCAACATGATTTGAGTACTAAATTAAATTTTATCATGGCCTATCACCCCCAAACTGATGGCCAGTCTGAAAGGACAATTCAGACGCTTGAAGATATGCTAAGAGCCTGCTCTCTTGAATTCAAAGGTGGTTGGGATCAGCATCCCTCATTGGTTTAGTTCTCATACAACAATAGCTTCCACTCGAGTATTCAGATGGCTCTATATGAAGCTCTATATGGAAAGAGATGTAGAACTCCAACCTGTTGGGATGAAGTTGGAGAAAAAAAGATACTTGGACTCGATCTTGTTCAAGAGATGACAAAAAAGGTTAAAGTCATCCAAGAACACATCAAAGCCACTCAAAGTCGGCAAAAGAGCTATGCTGACAACCGTCAAAGGGACTTGGAGTTCGACATTGGAGATAAAGTCTTTTTTCGAATATCTCCATGGAAGAGAGTTATGTGATTCGGGAAGAAAGGTAAGCTAAGCCCAAGGTATATTGGCCCCTTTGAGATCCTTGACCACATAGGAGTTGTGGCCTATCGTCTTGCACATCCGCCAAATATGGCTCAATTTCATGATGTGTTTCATGTATCACTACTAAGGAAGTATTTACCAGACCCCTCACATGTACTAAACTCAGAGGTGGTGCAGCAGGAAGATGAAATCTCCTATGAGGAACAGTAAGTAAAGATTCTGGATCAGAGAGATAAGGTTATACGCAACAAGACAACCCATCTTGTCAAAGTGTTTTGGAGGAACCATAAGTTTGAAGAAGAAACCTGGGAACCATAAGAGGCAATGAAGGAGAAGTACCCTCACCTGTTTGTGTAGAGTGAAATTTCGGGGGTGAAATTTTTAAGGGGGGAAGAATGTAACGACCCAAATTTAATCAATTGAAATCCCTTCTTTTATTTATGTCCTAAAATAACATGAAAACAAAAAATAATGAATTACTAAGTGATAGGTGACCTTTAAACATAAGTTTTTCACTTCTATGTTTTGAATCTCAAAAATCTGACATACACGGATGTGTTCAAGATGTTTTTTGGAGTCTAATGAAACAAAAATAATTTCTGTTGAATAGTAACATACCCTTAGGAATAGTAACATACCCTTATGAATAGTAATATGACCCTTATGAATAGTAAATCATCCAACATAAGAGTAACATTACATATGAATAATAAAATACAATTAAGACATCTTAGAATGTGACAATTAGACCTTGGTAAACGTTTTGGTATTTTGTAAGTCATAAATAATTAATTATAATTATTTTATTAATTTAAAAGAATATTAATTTCCCTAAAATATATTCATAAATTATTAAATCAATGTCTTATAGTTTTTAGATAATTTTATAAGACCCTACGTAATTCTTGAAAGCACTATAAAATCAGTTTTAATCTTAAAAACTGTTTTTAAGTAAATTATGATTTTAATTAAATATTAAATTAATACTATTTAGAAAATTATTTTTGATAAATTGACTTAATTTTTGTATTCTCCACGTTGAAAAATGGTTGGGGTAAATTTTTGGGATTTTTCTGAGATATTTGAATTTTTGATGAAGATTGAAATACCGTAATTTACAAAATAAGCTAAATAAGCTAATTATAGGGTCATGTGTGATATTCTGCTAATGTAAGAGAACTTGGTTCGGGATTAAATTATAAAATTACTATTCTTGTTCTTTCAAGACTCACAATTCCTTGTCTTCTGAGGAAATAATAAACTATTGAATTTTATATTATGGAAACCCCTCTCCCCTCTACTATAAAATCCAACCTTCACACCCTCATTTCCTCACACCTCTCAAGCTCCAAGCCTTCTATAAAATCTTCCCAAACACCTTCCCTAGCCCCTCCCCCACGTCATGATCTTTTGGTATCATCAAAATTCCAATCATAGGCCCTTAAGGAGGTTCTCAAGAAGAGGATTCTAGAGGTAATTCCTCTCCCTCTTCTCCTTTAATTTCCTTTCAAGTTCAAGTTCATTTCTTGATCTCTCCCCACCTATATTCATCCAAATTGTATTCTAACTCCATTATTATACATATAATGTAATTTTATGATTCTAATGGTATATTATATCATCCCACCCCCTTTCCCTCTTCCTTTTATTTTATTTAAGAGAATGTTGTTCGTGAGGTGTTAATTTATCACCTTCAAGAACGACATCCTTTCTTTTTCCATTTCTACCTTCAGATCTGGTCATGAAACTATTTTTATGGTTGAACCAGAATATGTTTTAGGTATTTTGTTCTATTTAATGTTCTAGAAATAACCTATGTCCATATTACTAAGTGATAAGTTAAAACAAGTTCGTTGTGATCCAAAAACCACTAAAATTAACCCAAATAATCATCATTTAATTCTTATCTAATGATTCTTCCACATAGATATAATATAATTCTATATAAAATAATTAAATCTCCTGTAATATCATTAATAACATGTAATATCATTTCTGGATGTTTACCCATGTTCTACCCGAACATCAATTTAAGAATACAAGTGAACCACCCAAGAAAAACCATAAAAACGAACATCCCCAAACAATGTTTTTAAACTTTATAAGTCATAAAAAGGAACATAATATGAAATAATGAAACCCAAATTAACCCTATTACTTTACACATGGTTATATATTTATAATTAATGAATATAATGTCATTATACAGGACATTAAAGAGAAGGAAGCATTTGGGTACATGGTAAGGGGAAATTCTCGAACCCATCTTTCATCCTTCGGGTTCTACCTCTTTCACTCCATTTTTGATATGTTCACTACTTAAAGACCATTTGTTCATAATTTACTTTCTTTTTCTGGGATATACATGTTTTCTAATGAAGTTTATGTCAATCCAAATGTTTTCCAAAAGAACTGTTCTTTTAAGAACTCAACTTTTACCTCTCATTCATGGTTGATGGTTCTTGTATCAAGTATGTTGTTCCCTCTTTATTTTGGGAACCCAAAGCTTATGAGTGTATTCTTATGAGATGAAACCCATTCCATTACATGGGTTATTTATGTTCACTTTTGATATGTTTTCTATGTTACAATCATGATAATGATAATGTTATGATTTGACGGGTGCGCCCGGAATTATATAGCGCAATTATAAATGTTTCAAAGTGACGGGTGAGCCCGGAATTATACAGCGCTCCAATGCATTAGGTAAAGTGATGAATCTCATGAGTAAATGTGAAATGATATGTGAAAAAAGATGATATCTTGGTTCAAAAGTATGTGTGGTAGTTAACCACTAAGACATGATGTTTCATTTTTATGCATTTCCATATTTCATGTTTTTTATTTATGCTCCTATCATGTTCATGATCTTTTGCCTATGTTATGATTATGATAACCCCTTGATATATTGTTCTTATCTATCCTCTTACTGTGCTTTTAGATCACCCCTTTTTATGTGTATCCTCAGGTGGCTACATATACTAAGGAGAGTACAAGTTCCAATAAGAATCTAGAGAAGGAGAAATTAAATAGATGTTTATGATTGAAGTTGTATTTGTCATGTATGGTCCTAGTTTTACCAAGACACTAAACCTTTGGATCCTCTATTTGTAATACTAATATATTGGTTATCTTTGAAATGATGTAATAATATTGTAAGAAAAGGCAGGGTTGCTATATTGTGTGTCTGATTTAATTGAATATAATTTTAAACAAAAAAATAAATCATGAATCATAATCCTAAATCATAAATATAATCCATATTTTTTTCTCAATTTTTACTATCTGATGCATGTTGTGATAATCCAAGTAGCTTTTTTACTGAAAATATGCTCTTTTTGTTATATCGACCACACCATGTGTCAAATTGAAGTGAGGTTGATTCCTATATGTTAGAAATGCTTTTTTAATTGTTATCCTAAATTTTTAGACAATTTTAATTTTTACTAGTTTTGACTATGTGATGAATGTTTTAAGAAAGAATGTTACTTTTATACTAAAAAAACACACTTTGCATCATATCAACAACACTATGTGTCGAATTGATGTGTTGTTGATTTTTTTATGTCACAAATGAATCATGGATAATTTTACTAAAGTATAAATATAATATGAGTGAATTTTCTTGGTTTTGAATCTATTATACACATTTCGAGTATGAATGTTACATTAATAATAAAAACCCACACTTTGAGTCATATCAACCACATCATTTTTTGGATTTATTTGGGGTTGATTCCTACATATCCAAGATATGTAAACGATATTTTTCATAATGTATCAAGATACGTTCAATGTATTTTCTTGTTTTTTGACTGTGTGACATGCATTGTGAGAAAAAATGTTGCTTTTATACTACAAACATGTAGTTTGATTCATAGCCACCAGACTGTGTGTTAGATTAATGTGAGGCTGATTTATACACATCAAAAATGAAAAAAAAATATTTTCATAAATTATCAAGAAAATTCCAGTGAACTTTATTATTTTTCACTATGTGATGTGCATTATCAGCACAAATGTTACAATAAGGGAAATGGCTAGCCTCAATTAGCTTCAAAGAATCATAAAGTTAATAAATATAAATATATATAACTTCATGAAAGGGATTTTCAATAAATATATACCATTAATAGTGGAATTACTAGGTCCCCTACTATATTAATGTTAATAAATTTCTTTTATATTGGTAATATGAAATGTTATCCCACCAGCATCTCCTTAAAAGGTCATGGATCCAAAAGTGAATACATTCCATTTCTACTAAAACAAAGTCAAGTAAAGTAAAGAAACATATCTACCAAGGGAACAAAAAATATAAACTTATTGCATCATTCTTATAGAATACATCATCAAAAATTTATTTTTCTATAATAATATTTTACATATGAAGATCACAAAAGTCCTTCATTGAAAGTTCAGCGTCCTTCTTGAAGGCTTAAATCACTTCTCCTTATAAGTCCCACTTATTTCATTGGTGAAAATTTTAATTATTCAAGAATATGAATTTAATTATCCTTTTCCATGAAAAAAGTTTTCCCTTAAATTAATGATATATTTATAAATCCATTAGTGAAGCATATTGATGATGAATTTTAAACTATCAGAGTTAACATGAATTTGGATTCTAAAGGGAAAATTATTTTATAATTACAACTATAATTCAAATTGATATGTCATGTATTAAAAATTTTAAAGACAAATGTAAATACATATTTTTAATGATTAATAAAATTTAGAGGTTCTTTTCATGTTTATTTACCCATAATGAAAATTTTGAAAGAATTAAATAATAATTAAAACTATTAATTTAGTCATTCTAAACACACCACATGTTGGAATAATGTTATCTATATTAAAACGTGTCAAAATGGTTCAAATATAATTTTATATGATTAAAATTCAATATTAGGTAATATTATTTCTTTAACAATTATGTGCTTATTTCAGAGTTTTAAAACACTAAAATTTTACTTTTTTTGTCATCCTAAGTAAAACACAACTTGAATTTATGTGGTGTGTTTTCCAATATTTCAAAAATAAATTATTCATCATTGGACTAATATTTAATAGAAATAAAATATCATTTTATTGGTTTCAACCCCTTGACTCATGTTTTTAATGACTTTGAAATCCTTAAAATTTTCTTATTTAGTAATTCCTACCACAACACATGTTGGATTGAAATACCATCTAATTGGATATTCATTAAATATTCAAATATTATTATATTTTGATTTCACATCACAAAAAGGTAATTTATGATTTTTTGACAATTAGACACATATTTTAGAGTTTTAAAACTCTAAAAGTTGAAATGATCAAAAATATGAAAAAAAAATTTCAAATAACATGTGTCCCAAATTACCCCACTGAGAACCCCCTAGTCCTGTAGTAAATACAAACGTGGACACCAAAACATTCCTCTAATAGGCCCCAAGTTGGAGAATAGAACCAATAGTTTAAAACATAAAAATTTGATCCATTTACATCATATTCATAAGGAAAACATAAATAAAACCCCTAATAAACACCTTAATAAAAATGAAACATGATCCATAATAATCTCATAATGTAAGAAAAAAATGACAAGTATATGTCTCTAAATAAAATATCAAGGACACAATTAGGTATTAACTCTGACTATAACTTCCAGATTTGGACGAGTACTATTAAAAAATATCACCAATCTCACCCTAGAAACCTGAAAACAGTTTATATATATGGGTTAGTATAACATGAATTCTCAATAGGAACATACTCAAGAAATATCATGTGAAACTGAAAGAAAAATAATAATGCTTCCATGAAAATACAACAGAACCAACTAGTATATATACAGGTTTACTTGCATAAACATCACCAAGGCTATATTACCCAATAAAACATCTAATATACCATGAATATCCAATGTCTGGGAAAACCAACCCTAATATTATTAAATAAAAATTTGAAGTAAAAATTAATGAATTACAATTAGTTTTAAAATGGTCGGAGTGTTGCACACCTCACCAGTCATCATCAACCATCTTAGCATAATATTTAGGTATCAAGAAGGACCACATGGTACTCATTTCCATAACTTCATTCTTTGATAGTGCATTTTTCACTTGGTTAGCTTCCCTGTAGTGATATAAAATAGTCACGCTAAGGTACATAGAATGATTGAGGAAAACAATCCACTGTTGGATAATTCTCTATAGTAAATCTCTTGTTTTTTCTTTGAGAGTGTTAACTTCAATTTTATTGTCAGATTAAATCAATAAAGATTTCCAATTATGATGAATACCATACTTAATTTAATAAATGACATCCCATAACTTAGCCTTGTATGTAATTCACTAACGAATGATATAACATGCGTATAGTAGCAACATAACCTACCCTAGCCTCCCATGAGGCACAACATCTTGTATTAGAATCATTCCCTAGCCACATCTCCATATCTATTCATACATCCACATATCTAAATATCATTCGCATATCACAATCCGTAATAGTAAGTAATCATTATAATGAAGGAAATTAACCTTGTTCCCACCTCTTTCCATGTACGAACACTATTATATTTATATATATATCATATCATCATCAGGACATCATCTCATATCAATCCATCATAATAATGTATCGTGAATATTGAGAATAACATGCTCATTATTTCATCCTTCCATCTGTGTCCTTGAGAATATACAAATACCAAAATGTATTACTCTCTAAGGGATAGTAGTGAAGAGTGGGAAACCAATGATCCTCTGTCACCAACATTGATATTTGGTTAAATACCCCAAACCCAAATCATTTAGTCTTTGATGAGGTTATCTGACTGAGGTGTGGGGTGTAAATAAATCACAAAAAAATTATCTTATATATGTATATAAATAAAATACAAACCTTGTGAGATCACACTAAATCATCACCATCAGCCCACACCATTATCTCTACAAACTGAAACTACTGTAAACTATCAAACAACAAAATATTTCACTTTACCATGTAAAACAGCCACAATAAATATCCACAAATTCTTTTTAGTCATGTCCTTACACCACTTCCTGTAGTACCCTATGATTTTTAAATAATAAAATTATATTCGACAATGTAAACTAAATGAAACACTACTAATATATTTTATTACACACAAAAATAATCTTATCAATCATTACACAGAACCCTGATATTTCTATGTTTGATAGTGTATTCAACATGAAATTCCGAACTAAAACGACTCATGATATACATTATCGTTATAACCTAGTCATTAAATTGGTGGGTATAGATAGTATTATATACATTATGAAATATATAAATAAATATGTGGGTGTGTTTGTGTGTTTTAATCAATATAATGTAATGAAAAAAATTACTAAATAATCAATCATCTTTTAGTAATGTGATTTTATTCTTCAAAAATATGCTTTCATCAAAAATAATTTTTCTTTATTTTCATATAAAAATATTATAATAAATTTTTGGAAATTTTATTAAATGCATTTGAAAAAATAAACATAACTTTTTTAATTAAAATAATTATTATTAAATTTTATTTATCCACTTAATTACTTTTGATCAATATTTTATTGGCTTTTAGTGTAAGTTTGTTTTCGGGTTTAAAAATGAGTTTTTCAAAAAAATATTTTAAATTGCATAATGTTTATGTATCTTAATTAATTCAAATTTTACCTAATGGGGAATTTTTATAAATTAAATATATATATATATATAATTAAATAATATTTTATTTCCATATAATGATTTTTATTAATCATTGAGTAAATGTAGAATCTTCTTTTTCTATAAAACACTCTTCCAAAAAACCAATTGTACCACCATCTCTACGGGATTAATATTAAATTATATTTTTCCAATTAGGTGAATTGAATTTTTTAAAATAGGATAAATATATAGAATCATAAAAATTTATAATCTATATTACTTACAACTTAATTTTTGACAATAATGATTGGTGAATAACTGTTAAAATTAATCACAATGATTAAGGTAAAAATGAGTTTACCAAGGGAATAAAAAATAAAATTAAGGGGAAAATGTTATATAAACATTCCAAAAAAAATTATTTCTATAATAAAAAAATTATATTCTTGAGTATGGGCCATTATTTGGCCCTGGTGAAATGAAAAAAATGTAGGTGGATTTTACTCTTTTAAAAATTACAAGTGTGCCACTCAACACACTTATAAAAGGCCACCACCTCTCATTTCATCTTTACACTTTCAAAACTCTTTGCATCATCCATTAAATAACTAAATAACTTCAAAATTTCTCTAATATCACCCTATAATCCTTATTTTTTGTCATAAATCCAGCCAGTAATGGCCTTTGGTTCCAACCTAAAAGAGTTACCCGTAGAAGAGGTAATGTTCTCGGAAAACCATTTTTAATTTATTTCTTCCTTGAACACCATAAATTCATCTTATACCACCAAAATATAATAAAATAATTATATTTAGTATATTTTAATATTATTATTTTATGTTTATGACATAAAACCACACACACTTCTATCAAATGGACTGCTAAATCATTCTTCGTGTCTATGGTGTTCTACCGTCCTGTGAAATGATGTCATTCTTTTTTTCATTACCACCAAGAAAGGATGGATATGATTATTTATATAAATTTTATATATGATATTTTGTAACATAATTATACATATTGCATCATTATATCATATATATTGTTTTACATTCCACGCCCTAGGGGATATGGTAATGTCATTTGTGTGTATAGTGAACTATCGCCTCGTGAAATGACGTCATTTGTTCTCCCATTATCACCTCTCACATTTGATATGATGATGGATATAATGTTAATATAGGATATCTATAATATAATTATATCTCTATAGTAATTATATAATATATTCCTTTTAACATTTCATACCTTAGTATATATGATAATGTTTCTCATGTGTCCAGCGGACTACCGCCATGGGAAGCGATGTGATTCATTTTTCACCAATGTCTTACATGGAAGGAAATTATGGAAATGATAATTAATATATATTATGTAAATGATATATTTACTTAATTAATTACATGTTTATAATTATATAAATATATTATATAATTTTATTTTTACATTTTCACCCACTGAAAAAAATGATAACGTTGTTCATGGACATTTGCACTACCGCCTCGTTGAAGAAATGTGATTCATTTTTTCATCACCACATCACAAGAATAATATTTTTAAGAATATATAATTAAATAATATGGTATTTATGATATTATTATCACTATGGAAAAATAATTTTACTTAGCTTATTTCCATAATGATAGTTGAAAAATGGAAATGTTACTCATTTGTACGTACGACTTACAGTCTCTATGATTGTAATGTTTTTCATTTTTCATAACCATATTTAATGATTGGTTTTAAAAGTATAATCAGTATATGAATATAATTATTATTTCATTATTATTATTCTGGATATTTTTATATAATAACATCTTTGAGATCATTCAATATTCCAAAGTTGATTTTGACACATAAGCCAAATATGGTCAAAACATATTATAAAAAAATATGTGATTAATTAATTTAATATAAAATGATAATAAGTAAAATAAAATGAATATTAAAATTGAAAAAAATTATTTACCAAGTAAATAATTAACATAAGTTTATTATTCAGAAATATAAAGAATAAGCATGATGAATTGAACTTAAGGTATGGGTTTTCTTGCCTCACTTTTATTTTTATGAGATATATGCCATATTCACCACTTATTTTTGTTGTGTTGTAAATAAAATGAACATGAATGTATTTTATTGTTCTTACAATTAAATTTATTTAGATTTAAATATCAATTTTATATTATGAATTTTATGGGTATTATGGTTTAAAATATACCAAAGTTGTAAAATATTTTTATTGCAATTTTACTTCTTGGGGACATTAGTTATGTTATGCACCTATCCTATACTTTTTGGTGTATATATTTCACTTTTTAATTTCTATATAATGAATATACATATTTTAATGATATATTATATTTAATTTTTGGTAATTCTTTCATAAGGATTATGATTCAAAGTTACAAAAGTGGTAAGAGTATTTTATTAATATCTCATTGTCTACCGAGATTGTGAATCATTAAGTCTTAGATGTGAAAATTTTATAATTATAATGAATATTCTTATCATATGGATATTCAAGATATTTTAATGCAATCTTACCATTTTTACTCACTTTTTAATCAAAATTTATAAGAAAGTGTTTTTAATGAAATCTGGCTACATTTCACTCATCTGTTAGAAATCAATTTTTTTCCAAAACCAGGTTTTTAAAAATTCTTTAAAAAAAGTATTTTAACCATTCCAAAATAATTTAATTAAGTAATTTTTACCCATTTTGTCTTTTTTGAAAAGAAAATAAATGGAATCTTCCTATTATTTTTCTAACAAGTAACTTTTTTAAACTCTTTACTATGGAAAAGTATTGTTCTTTACATTGTGTACGAAATTACTCTCCGACATGGCCATCATTTTTTAGGCTTTTTTTTTTCTAGTATAGAAGATTATTTTTAAAGAAAATTTTTTATTAATATTCTAAAATTTTATATTTTTATAAAAATTAAAATAAAATTATTTTCAAAATGATTTAGGTTTTAAAAAGTGATATTCAAAATGAATGGGATATTTTCATCAAGAAGTTTTCTAATTATATTTTAATGGTATTTTCATTCATCAATGTCAACAAAATTTTATTAACTTATTCTATAATGGGGATATTTTGAAATGATACCATCCTCATTCATTCTTTGAATGGATTAATATTATTTCAATGAGAATATTATGGAACACATTTATTCTCAGGAGTTTATCATGTTTAAAAGAGATTTCTATGGAACCCATTTATTTTCTGCAGTTTAATAATTTTTCAATTATATTGACTTGAAACCCATTTATTTTCAATGGGATAATCGAGTTATAAAATAATAATTATTTTTTTGTGAGTTTTACTATGAGATGAAATATATTTTTACTTTATTCATTTTCTAGTTCTATGACATTAATTATACAATATAGAAACCAAGATGGAATCGAGTGAGATTGTTACCACTTATGTGATGGGAACAACATATAGCACTAGGTGATCCCCTTACAGCTTATATGATGGTGTATCCCAGATACCTATAGGTTAGACTATTATAGCTTAAATGATAGATGTTCCCAGATAGTTCTCTAATGCATTGGGTAATGATTATGTTCTATAGATAATTATATTGAAAGCCATACATATGGTTATTCCAATTATATGGTTTATTTATGGGTTCTATGATATGAGATTACAACATAATAATATGGTTTATCTTTAATTTATATGGTTTTATGATGTTCCATTTGATCAAGGTTGATATCACATGGTTCAAAATTATTGATTTTTATGAATCATTCTTTTGTTAAATCATTATTCCATGTTTTTAGGTTTATTGATTTATTTATTTATTTTTATGAATATTATTATTATATACTCATTAAATTTGATATTGCATCATATCCTTATGTTATTCTTTTGATCACTGGTGACATTTATTTTTTAATTCTTATGTTTTATCTTATTGAGATTTTTATCTCACTATTTTTTTTCTTACATAGGTTATAAAGAATGTGGTTGAATGAGTTATGTCTAGAAGAGAATTAATATGGATTATTATCTATTAATGTGAAAAATTAAAGCTTGTTTAAGAGTTAGAAATGTTCATTTAATGTCAACTGAATTATTTATGTAAAAGTGTGTCCTAATTCTCTAAAACACTATACCTAAAATGGCTTAGGATATAAGTGATCCAATTTTACCTTTTTATATTTTAATATTCAGATGGAAATAACTAGGTCGTAATTATCAATATCAAAGCTGAAAATCTGAAGTTTATGAATTGTGTACCTAATCTGGGAGTGCATGTTCGGGGATTTTATAGATGGGATCAAAGGAAAAGTAAATATAACTTGGTAAATTATAATTTTTTCATGTGAGGTTATCATAATATTTATGGATACCATCATAGGTATATAATATTAAGATTGATTCTATGATCAAAGTCATAGAAACCACATTTAATGATTTTATGTGGTAAGAAATGTGAGTTTAATGAAATTTTTGGAGATGTTTATTTGGTTAAGCTATTTGTAACCCCTTATATCAACATGAATTTTTATTTAGGGAGGAATTATTTTTCATGATCAAAGAATAAAAGGGACAACCCATATACTGGGTGAAAACCCGTCGCATCCAGAAATGTGGTGGGGCTTGAACCCACAGCCGAAGGAAGATAAGGATTTTCCCCTACCACTAGTTTATGTGATGTCTTGGTTAGTATGCCATTTTTACTGGTAAAGATTGATTTTATTTTGGAAACATAATGGATTTAATTTAAGGAATAATGATTTACTTATCTTTTAATAATATATTATTGAATCATTTTAATCATTGGGTTCTGAACTTATTAATAAAATATTTAATGAATTTTAATGATATTTATTTATGGACTAATTTAGTTTAAACATTGGGTAATATAGTTGGATTTTAAAGTCTAATGTAAAATATTAAGTTTAATCCATTTTTGTAATTATCACACCATGTTCCAACCAAATTGGATTTGTTTAATGTCTAAAAATAGATAGAATATCCTGATTTTACCTTTTATGGATATATGATGGTTGATTTTTTATTTTAGTGCTTCAAGTGTGAAAACAATACTCTTGAATAATCATATTTCAGAGAAAAATATGATATTCCTGTGGAAATTGGTTAGTAGATAAATTTCTACTTGAAAAGTAAGTATATATTACTATTTTTTATAGATAGTGAAATGATTCCTCAACTCTAAGAAAATTATTTTGAAAAAAATTATTATACTAGTGCCATCAATTCTGATGAATCGATGGTATTTTCAATCATCGTAGATTTATGCATTTTAGGCCCCTAACTTTAAATTGATTATTCACTTTCCTGTGATCAATGACCTCCATTACTCTCTATAATTATTTACATTTTCCATCCATTAAAACCTATAATCATTTAATTGGAAACCAAGTAATGTGTTTTTCCATATTAACATTCTAATTATATTTTTGTATTATTATGAGGATGTTTTATTAATCCTTTTTATGATTTTTTTTACAAAAAAAATTATCTTCAAATTTCTAATCATTGATTGTCGAGATAAAATACAAATTGTGAGGAAACAATTTATTAAAGTGGCAAGGATGTGACGCCCTATGATTTAAAAATATGATAACAATATTTAACATAGTAAATGATATGAAACAATGAGTTTTTTAGTTACATGCAACACTAATTTTTTCATTTGTTACAAGAATCCCTGGTATTTTTTTCTTCCGTAGCATATTCTACACACTACACTGAACATAAACGACCCATCATACATATTACCATGTCAAATTAGCCATTAAATCGGTGAATAGAAATAATATTAACTAAATTAAGAAATATTTATATATATATAAATTTATATAAATTTATTACTGCATATAAATTATTCAAAAAAAAATAGTAAATAATCAATTGATTTTTTAGTAAAGTGATATTATTCTTCAAAAAGATGTCTTCTTCAAAAATGATTTTTATTGATTTCATTGAAAATATTATCATAATAAATTTTTGAAACATTAGGAAAAATAATTTTAAAATATGAAATTAACTTTATTAATTTTAATATAAAAATTTACATTGGGTGAAATTTTTGGACTTTTTGAAAGATTTTGATTTTCCACTGAATAGTGAAAAATACTATTTTTTGTAAAAAAAATTGTTTCAATAAATTAATTAATTTGAAAGTAAAAATGTGTTTTGAATTTTTTTTCAAGTGACCAATGTATTATTTAATTATATTTAATTTAATAAATAACATTTAATTGACATTATATAGGTTTTTAGTGTAACATTGTTTTTGGGTTTGAAAATGAGTTTTTATAAAAACTATTTTGAAATGCATAGCATTTCTCCATTTTAATGAATTAAATAAGTCCCTAATAGTGAAATTTCTAAATTAAATATATATATTATATATCATTAAATGTTACTTTAGTTTCATATAATTATTACTATTAGTTATAGATTCAATATAAAATCATTTTTTATAAAACATTATTTTCTTAAAAACTCATTTTCTCACCACATCTGTGGGGTTAATATTAAATTAAAAATTTCAAATTAGATGAATTAAAATTGAAAAAATATATTTCATGTTTTTGATAAAAATAATTTTTAATTTCTAACTACTCTAACTTAATTTTTGGCCATAATGATTAGTGAAAACAGTTAAACTTATACACAACATTTAAGGTCAAAACAAGTTTACTAAAGGATAAAACATTAAACAAAAGAGGATAAATGAACTATAAATTTGTAAAAACAATTATACCCATATTAAATACAAAAAAATTATATAATATATAATGGACCATTATTAGGACTTGGGGAAATGGAAAAAATGGGTGGAATTCACTATTTCAAAAAAAAATACCAGTGTGGCCCTCACATCACTTATAAATGGCCTCCTAATATCTTCCACTCTTAAAAAATAAAAGATATTTGTTTTGTCCAATACCAACCCAAATAATATCCAAAATTATTTCATTTAAGCATATTATCATTACTTTTGTCATAAATTTAACCAAGTAATGCCTTTGGTGCCTACCAAAAGGAGTTACCCGAAGAAGAGGTAATGTTCTCCAATGAGGATTTTAATTTTATATCTAACTCCACCCACAAACATTTTTATTACACCATTATGGAATAATAACATAAAAATATTACCTATATTTATATTTTTTATGTTATGGTTATTAAAAAAACTACATTCACATCCATCAAATGGGTTACAAAATCATCATCCGTGTGTACGACAGATTACCTCCTCGTGAAACGATGTCATTCGTTTTTCCATTAACACCTCTCATGGTTGGGTATTATGATGGATATAAATTTTATATATTATATTTATAAAATTATTATACCTATATAGTAATTATATCTTATATACCATTTACATTTCATACCAATTCAGATACGATAATGTTGCTCGTGTGTAAGGTGGACTACCGCTTCACGAAATGATGTCATTCGTTTTTCCAATACCACATATCATGGTATGGTATAATGATGAACATATGGTTTATATATGGTATTTATAAAAAATTATACCTATATAGTTATTATATCATATATACATATTTATATTCTATACCATAAGTGATACAATAACGTCACTTCTGTGTACGGCATACTACCACCTCACGAAGTGATGTTATTCATTTTTCACTAATGTCTGACATGGAAGGTAATAAAGGTGAAAATAATAAATATATGAGATATAAATGAAATATTTGTGATATTAATGACATATTTAACATTATTTAAATATAATATATCATCTTATTATTACATTTTCACTCTTTAAAATAAAAGACAGTGCCATCCAAAGATGTGTGGACTACCTCCTGCATGTAGCGATGGATTCCTCTTTTCATCACCATATCAAAAGAATTATATACTAAATAATATATATTAAATAATATTTTATATATGATATTATTATCTTTATGTAAAGATAAATGTTACTTACTATATTTTAATAATAATTAATTGAAAATTGTAATGTTACTCAGGCCTACGTATGGCATACCATCTCCATGATCGCAATGTCAGTTAATTTTTCACGACAATATTTTATGATTGTTTATAAAAATATAATTTATGTATTAATATGATAAATATTTAATGATTATTATTATACATATGTTTATATAATTTCCTCTTTGACCATATTCAACCTACCAAAGTCGATTTTGACGTTTAAGCCAAATATGGTCAAAATATCCGATGAAAACTTAATGCATTATGAAATTTAATATAAAAGGATAAAATTGAAATAAAATTAAAATTAAAATTAAAAAAAGTTTCCAAATATTTAAACAATTAATATAATTTTATTATTTATGAAGATAAAAAATAATCTTGATGAATTGAACCCTAGGTATGAGTTTTCTCATCTCACTTTTATTTCTATGAGATATATGCCATATTCACCACATATTTTTGTTGTATGGTGTATATAATACCCATGAATTTATTGGAATATTACTATAAATAAATTTATTTGGATTTAAATATCCATTTTAGGATCTATTTTTTAATTGTTTACAATTTCAATGTCACCAAAGTGGTAATAGATTTTTTTTACAATTTTCTTTCTTTGAGACATAAGTTATGTTACGAACCTATCTTTTTATTTTTGGTGTATATACTACCCATTTGATATTTAATATCATTAATATCATTATTATAATGACCTATATTATACTATGGTTAGTAATGATATTTTAAAATAATTTTACCATTTTACCACTCTTTAGTACTTAAAATGTTTGAGAAGCAGTTTTTAATAAAATCCATCTTTATTTCTCTCTTCGATCAGAAATCTATTTTATTCTAAAGCCATGTTTTATTAATTTTTTTAAAAACAAATTTCAACCTTTTCAAAATTATTTTAAAAAATACTATTTTTTTCTTTTTCAAAATGTTTTCAAGGAAATATTCTTGTATCTTTTCAGAAAACTTTCTTCGCTAAATGTTTTTTCTATGAAAAAGAAATGTTCTTTAAGAAATGTAAATAATTATTGGCCAATATGACCATAATTTCATTTAATATTAATTTAAAGGTTAGTAGTATTATTTTTAAATAATATTTTTTCTTAGAATTATTGAAATTCATAGTTTTTGAAAGCAGTTCTTAAGGATAAATTTTTTTAAAATGTTTAGAGTTTCAAAACGTGATCTTCAAAATGAAATAATATTTTCCATAAAAAGGTTTTTAATTAACTTTTATGGGTATTTACATTCATCAATGTTAAAAACCAATGTTTTTTCTTATTATTTAATGGAGATATGTTGTAATGATACCACCCTTAGTCTTTCCCTGGATAGATTAATATTATTTTAAAATGATTGTTATGGAACCTGTTTCTTTTCTATAGGTTAACCATGTTTCAAATATATTGTTATGGTACTCTTTTATCTTCCACAGGTTAATCATGTTTCAAATATATTGACATGAAACCCATTTGTTTTCCATGGGTTAATCGGGATATTAAATAATAATGAGTTTTTTTTAGTTTTATGATGAAATGCAAGAAATGGTTACTATATTCATGTTGTGGGTATTTTAAATTAATTATATGATGGGGTGGCCAAAATATATCCATGTGAGCCCGTTACAGATTATATAATGACATGGAACAAATATCATTAGGTGATCCCATTACAGATTATATTATGGGGAAACCTAGATAGTTTCAGGTGATACCATTTTAACTTAAATGATGGATACATCTTGATAATGATCCAATTCATTGGGTAATGATTATATTCTAAGAATAATTATATTTGAATTCATACGTATTTTTATTCAAAGTAAAATGGTTCTGTAAGGGTTCTAGATATGATGTTCTAAGATACCAATATGTTTTATCTATTCTTTTTATGTGTTTATGATATTTTATTTGATCAATATTGATATCACATGGCTCGTGATTATTGATTATTATGAGTCTTTCCTTTGTTAAATCCTTGAGTAAAGTCTCCATGTTTCATGATCCAGGTATTAATGGGTATGAAAATTATTAGGTTATACTCATTCCCTTTGATTATGTCATCATACCCTTATACACTTTTTAAACTCACTGATGACATTCATTTGTTAATTCTTATTTTTTCCCATACCGAGCACTTGAGATCACCCTTCCTATATAATATCCATTTTTTATATTTTTGAAAAATCCACATTATGGATTAGTGGGAACTACAAAGAAAGATTCACTTATTATGTTTCATTTTTCCAAGGTTATAAATAATGAGTTTGAATGTGTTATGTCTATAATGGATTTCATAAGGATGATGATTTTGTCTTAATGTGAAAATGAAATTTCATATTAAGTGAGATAAATTTTCATTTAATGTCTTTTGAATTATTGGTGTATGATTTTTTCCAAATTCTCTAAAACTCTAACCCAACAAGACCTCAAGTATGTAAATGATTATATTTTTTTATTTTGGAAGGTTTTAATAGAGAAAATTAGGTGAAAATTATCAGCATTAAATCTAGAAACATAATATTTACAATTTCAACACTGAATTTGAGATTATGAGTTATGTTCTATTATAGTTGGAATCAAATGAAACATTTATATAACTTTGGATATTATATTGTTTTAATGTGAGGTTATATTAAGATTTATTGATACCATTATAGGTCTATAAGATTAATGATGATCGTATGTTCATGCCTACCACTGTTCAATGTGATTTCTTTTTCTGTATGACATTTTCATGTGTATAGATTATGTTTATTTTATAAATATATGGGATTTTATATTAGTAATAATGGTTGATTTATCTTCAATAAATATATGATCAATTCCTTCTAATCAACTTATTTCAAA
This sequence comes from Viscum album, assembly GCA_963277665.1. Classification (NCBI taxonomy): domain Eukaryota; kingdom Viridiplantae; phylum Streptophyta; class Magnoliopsida; order Santalales; family Viscaceae; genus Viscum; species Viscum album. Next base: position 654,697,464 of record OY728119.1, read on the forward strand.
CTTAGTCAGGATATATTTGATGAATTTTAAGGATTGTTATTTATGGAATGAATTAGTTTCAAATTTGGGTATTAATGTTTAATTTTTATGATTAATGTAACATATAAAGGTTTATCCATTTGGGTAATTATTTTACCATGTTCTAACCATGTCGGGTTTAGGTTAATATCAAAAGACAAGTGGAATATAATGATTTTTCCATTTTATGGTTATGTTCTCATTAAAAGAATATTTCAGTGCTTCGGGTGGGAAATATTATATTTATTACTCATAAATTAGGGAAAAATATGATATTCTGGTGTAAATTACCTAATGGGTGAAGTTACACATGAAAACTAAGTATATTTTGCTATTATTTTAGTCTACGTGGTGAAATAATTCCTCAACTTTGAGAAAATGATATTAAAGGATAAGTATCATCCTAGTAACTTCAATTATGAAGAACCGATGGACTTTTTGATCTTCACATATTTATGGTTTTGAGGCCCTTATATTTCCATTGATTATTTGGTTTTTTTATCAATGAACTCAATATCTCTGTAAAATTATTTACTCTTTTCCTTCATTCCAGACTAAGTTCTCTTAATTTGAAACATATTTATGTGTTTTTTCATATGGAATTTGTAATTACCTTTCTCTGTTATTATAAGGATGCTTTATGAAGTCTTTTTATTGTTTGGTTTTATAACAGATGTATTTTGAAATCATAAATCATTGATTAGAAATATAAAGTTAAAATTGTGAGGATGAAATTTATTAAATTTGGGAGGATGTAAAACCCCAATATTTTAATAGAATAAAATTATATTTGATGGAATAAGGGGTACACAGCTCTATGTTTATATTTTTTTACATGAAACAATGAGTTTATCTTGTGTTAAATTTAACCCTAATATTTTTATGTTCAATAGAATATTCAACACGCAAAACCAAACTTAAATGACCCATGATATATATTTCCATTATAAATTTCTCATTAAATTATACGGTATTAATATTATTACCAAATTTATAATATATATATATATATCTTTATGTGTACAAATTATTGAAAAATGTATAGTAAATAGTCAACTAATTTTTTCTACAGTGATTTTATTCTTTAAAAATATATTTTCTCAAAAAATGATGTTTATTGATTATCATGAATAAAAATATTATATATTTTTTTGGAAAAATTATAAAATATATTTGATAAAATTAAATTCATTTTTGAAATCCTATTATAAAAATTATTTTTGGGAGAAATTTTGGAACTTTTCAAAAAAGTTTTGATTTCTCAGTGGATTGTGAAAAATACTGATTTTTTAAAAAGTATTTTATTTTAAATAAATTAAGTAATTTAAAATTCCCAATGTGTTTTAAATGTGATTTATTATAAAAAAAATATTATTTATTTACATTTAATCCAATTAATTAATTTTAATCAAGTTTATATTGTTTTATATTATTTTTTTGTGATTAAAAATTGATTTTTCTAAAAACTTTTAAAAAATGCATAATGTTTTTCGATTTCAATTAATTAAAATAATTTCTAATTGGGAATTTTTTAAATTAAATATATATATTATAAATCATTCAATATTTATTTATTTTCATACATTTATTATTATTATTAATATATTTAATATAGAATCATCTTTTTCTAAAAAAACACTCTTCTTAAAAACTCGTTGTCGCGCCGCGTCTACGGGAATAATATTAAATTAAATTTTTACACTTATTGAAATTGAATTATAAAAAATATATCCCAAATTTTGAATCATATTTATTTAAAATTTACAATAAATATAACTTGAATTTTTATCATAATGACTAGTAAAAATAATTAAAAATAATCACAACAATTAAGGTAAAAAAGAGTTTACCAAGGAGTTAAAATTTAAACATAAGGGAGAATAACTTATAAACTAGTAAAAAAATAAAATTTATATCCACATTAATAAATTTTACCTTATATTACATATAATTTACCGCTATTTAGGGGATTTTGAAATGAAAAAAAAAATCATGGGTGGAATCACTCTTAAAAAAATTACAAATGTGTCACTCACCTCACTTATAAAAGGCCACAACATATCCTCATATATTCACAATTTAAAACCTATTTGGTTCATACAATAACTAAAAAAATTACTTCAAAAAATACCTCCTCTCACCCGAGAATCAATATTTTGGGCATAAAACCATCCAAATAATACCTTTGGTGCAAACCAAAAGGACTTACCCAAAGAAGATGAAACGTTATCCAATGATAGTTTTTATTTTTCTTCTTACTTCACCCCCCTTAAATTTTTTATATACCATGATGATATAATAAAATAAGTATCTATGATATAATAATATATTTTTATGTTATTTTTAATTCATAAAACCACACACACTTCTATCAAATGGGTTATAAAACCACCATTCATATGTACAAAGGACTACTGCCTTCTGAAATGATGTAATTCATTTTTTAATTATCACCACTTGCAGTTGGGTATTATGTTGTATATAAAGTTTAAATATTATATTTATAATATAATTTTCATTTTTGAGTCATTATATCATATATATACCATTTTACACTACATAATGCAGGGGATATGATAATGTCTCTTATGTGTATGGAAGACAACCACCTCGCAAAATGATGTTATTCATTTTTCCTTTACCACCTCTCATGGTAGGGTATGATAATGGATAGAAATTTTATATATGATACTTTAACATAAATATACCTCTTTATTTGTTATATCATATATAAAGTTTTATATTTCATACCATATAAGATATTATAATGTCGTTCATGCGTACAGCGGACTAACGCCTCATGAAGCGATGCTATTTATTTTTCACAATCATGTTACATGGAAGGTAATAAAGGTAATTAAATTAAATATATTTAATATAAATGGAATATTTATGATATTAAAGATATATTTATAATTATTTAAATAAAATATATCATTTTCTTTTTCCCTTTTCACCCACAAAAAAATGATGACGTCATTCTTGGACATGTGGACTACCGCATCCTCAAAGCGATGTGATTATTTTTTTCATCACCACGTCACAATAATGATATATATAAGTATATATATTCAAATAATATGGTAATTATGATATTATGATAATTATGGTAAGGAACATTTTACATATCTTATTTATATAACTATAATTAAAAATTGAAATTTTACTCATGTGTGTACAACCTACCGTCTCCATGATTATAACAGTTTGTTAATTCTTAATAATTATTATTGATGCTTGGTTTTAAAAGTATTATTTATGTATAAATATTATATTTATATCATCATTACTATTATGTATATGTTTATATAATAGCCACTTTGAGCATTGAAAACCTACCAAAATCAATTTTGACACATAATCTAAATGTGGTCAAAACATTCGATGTAGAATTAATTGATTAAATACATGAATATAAAATGATAATAAGTGGAATAAAAGGAATATTAAATATTAAGAAGTTTCTTAAGAAACTAAATAATTAACATAAGTTTATTATTTTGTAATATAAAGTAGATGAATGTCATATCAAACTTGAGGTAAGAGTTTTATCGTTCCACTTTTATTTCTGTGAGATATATTCCATATTCACAACTTATTTTTGTTGTGTGGTATATATAATACCACGAATGTATTTTATGATCCTTATAAATAACATTAGGGGGATTTACATATCCAATTAAGGATCTATTCTTCTAGGGTTTTTTTCAAAGAACTGTAATGGTAAGTTAATTTTGTCACAATTTTCCCTCTCTGAGGCATGATTTATGTAATGAACATATCCTGTAACAAACCAACCTAGATACCATTTCAAAACTAGAACCTAAACCAATCAGCCACATTCCAAAAGGGAATTCGTGATCCACACAAGCTGGTGACTAGCACTCGGTCATTAAACAACATGTATAGTGAATGACTTCACCCAACCTGAAGCAACAACATGGCATATATACATGTAATAGAGAGAAACGGTGGAAGATATTGATATATTCAATAATAGATAAGGAAAAATGGATGAAATAAAAATAAAAAAGGCAGAAAATAAAATCTAAAAGACAATTATATCTATAGAAAAAAAACTAAATAGCTACTACAATAGATCCATGTGATGTAATGGGAAAACTCCCACCATCTCACCACCAGCTACCTAACCCAGCTGATAGAAAACATTGACACCTCACTGTAACACCTTGCCTTTCCATGCATCAAAATAAATAACTAGGTTTATGCATCCCTGAATTCGTATGTTGGTTTTGAGCTAACAATATTAGTAGGGTCTCACTCAGGTTTTCTCTACAATGACTTTGAACAATAATACAAACATGCTCAAATTTAATGAAAACAAGGAATAATATACAGTTTAGAGTTTTTTTATCAAAATCAAAGAAAAAAAGTTTAATTTTCCCTCTTTCCACATTTTCAAATAAAGCTGGAAAATTAGGTTCAAATCATTTCATGTCTACATATCAAAAAATATATATCAAAAAAACCAAACAATGTAACACATCTCATATCAAATCCATGGAAGTACAATCAAAACCATAAAAACCAAAAATAAAAAATCATCCAAAAGCACTAGATAAAACACGCGAAGGATCACAATAGGTTAGGATAGCCAGGAAACTCATACCTAACATAGATAATTTCATTCTCATCAAGACTATATGCATATACATCGATCCTGTAGAGTAGAGAAACACCCAAAAAAGTGAACCCCTCAAAAATTCTAACAAGGCCCTGTATGAACAGGCCAAGGTAGTAGAGTTAAGACTCATGTGAAAACCCCCTTAAGGTAGATGAGAACTATTAGTATATATTCCACCTTAGTACCCAATTATTATCATGTTCTCTATTTTCCAAATCAATTCATCAATCCATTTTCGTCAAATAATTCTTTGAAAACCATTTCCCAAATACATTTCACAATTCTTTCAGAACACCTTTTCATTTAACAAAACCAATTGAATCCATATTTTATCAAAAAAATCCCACACAAAAAATATTTCATATAATTACATTGCATTAAATAAAAAAATAAAATGTTTTAGAAATGCAGTTAACCAACACTGGCTAGAGATGGAACCTCCTACCTCAAAACTCGGGTCACACATTCCTAAAATGTACTCTGCCAATAAAAAGAATCCAATAATTACAATAGATTAAATATAAATAATCTTCACATATAATAGAGGAATAATTGAAAAAAAACTTTAAAAAAGAAGAGTAAACATCAAATACATTAGGAATGGACACCCACATCACCACATCCAATAAGGAAACAACCCCCGGAAAAATATCACACAACATATCTAAAGAGAATCAAGAAGAAACATCACCACATGTAAATGGATTTGATAATGAAATGCAATGGACCTACCATAATCAATGGAAATAAATAAACAAAAAATTATTAATCACATAGATAAATGAAACCTAACCTATATAGTGATCATTCACTAAACGAATCAATATGAATCGAATAGAGGCTCCAAAAATCACTAGAAGATAGCTCAAGGTCAATATAGGAGATAACTATTAAAGGTGAAATAACATACAACTAATGTAGTTCCCTAAATGAAATATTCTCAATAATAACATGGAGTGTAATCCCTTTACACAACATGAAAGTTATGGGGATCACATATGCTGAAAAAACTCATCACCTTTTAATTGAAAACAAACTTTTTATCATTTCATGGAATCTAACATATACACAAAATGTACTCCATTCTTGTTCTGTACATGGTTCATGACATATTCCCTATAGAGATTACACATTATTTTTATTCCCATTACAAGGTGTGTATTCCTTTCGAATTCTATAAAAACACATATTTTCAGTGGATACCCAAAACACCTTAGTCATTCTTCCATATTAGATAGAACCCTATTAATCCCGTGAAAATTTATACCAAGAATCCGTTAATTGAAACAAAAAATATCCCTAGACTTTAGGTATTTTTTTCTATTAAAATGTTTTCCATCCTATGGAGTCCTAAGATACAACCAATTTAGGAGGAAAACATGTAAAGAAAATAAAAATACCGAAAATCAGATAACGAGGTGTTACAAACTTTCCACCATATACCTTTCTATCCTTGGGAATTAATGTGGATGAATGATATCTAGTAAATAGCTGGTTCCCCTACTCCATCATCAATGAATTGTAGTCCCAAATCTCTGCAGAATCTGTTATGTGCTCCCATAACACAATAATGACCCAAACATTTATCAATGTAATTTATCCCTTATTATAGTAATGTCATATAGTAAAAATCACAAAAACTAACTTATATACCATAGTAAAAAAAATTAAATGAATATTTCGTGAAATAAAATGTATTTTTGAATTTAAGTATCCAATATTGATGAAATAGTATCTTTCCCTAAGGAATAGTAATATGACCCTTATAGATAAAAAATGACCAAATTAATAGTGTCCTCACCTATAAAAGTATAAATAAAATTTACCTATATTATAAATGAAAATATGATTTCTATAAATCATAGTATAAGTATGTAAATATTATAAAAATTATTAAATAAGTGTTTTTATTTTTTGAAGAAATAAAGATTTAATTAAATTTTATGATTTTTATAACAATTTAAAAGAAAATTTATTTTCATAAAATTTATTATATAAATTAATATTTTGATTTCTTATGATTTTAAGATAATTTTATGATACCTTAAGTAATTTTTCAAAGTGATATAAAATCAGTTAAAATTTTAAAATATGTATTTTCTAAGTAAATAATGATTTTAATTGAACAATAAATTAATCATATTGTGGAAATTATTTTCATAAAATGGATTTTATTTTTTAATTCTTCACATTTTAAAATTTTTAGGGTGTATTTTTGTGATTTTTCTGAAATACTTGAATTTTTTTATAATAAAATATTATTATTTACGGTATATAGACATTATATGTTAAATACACAATTCAATGATTTTTTAATGATGTAAGAACTATTTTTTGAACTCACATGATGTAATTACTACCATTGGTCATAAGATTCAACACAATTTCTTGTCTTGAGAAAAATAATTAACTACTGAATTAAATAATGAGAAAACACACATCCCCTCCACTATAAATACCACCCCATTTCATCACACCTCTAAATATTTGAGACATTTACAAATTTTAGCCAAACCTATTTACAATAATCTCGCCCATTTATAGGAACTATTGGTCTCATAAAAAGACCAAAACCTTTTCCCTAGGAAGGTTCTCAAAAAGGATAAATCCAAAAGGTAAAATCATCTTCCTTTTTTTAATTTATTTTCAATTTCATTTATTTTCTTTTATTCCCATCACCCTATCTTATCCAAATGTAATTATAAATATAGTATATTTTATATACTATAATTAAATCATTTTAATTTAGATCCATCATTATACTCCTCCCCCTCTCTCTTTTATACTAAAAATGAAATCATCTCCTGTGATGTGTCAATTTACTAACATCATGGGAGATGCACTTTAATTTTACCTTAAAGCCTTAAAGTATGTTAATGAAACCATTATAATGGTTGAAATATATTTTATGTTTTATTTAAAAACCCTATTTATGTTCTGGAATTAACTAATATATATAATACTAAATGATAAAATAAAACTTGTTTGTTATGATCGAAAAACTGCCAAAATTTAACTAAAATGATCATCATTAAATTTAATCTAATGATTAATCCTCATTCTATATAATCAATATATATATATAAGATCTTTTAGAATTATGTAATATCAATAATAAAATATAGTAATAATTCTAGTTATTTATCTTCATTTTACAAGAACTTTCATTCATGTTTATAAGTGAACCGATCATGCAAACTTAGAAAATGAACACACCTGAATGATTAAATTTAACTCTATAAATCATTATAAATCCCATAAATTAACATAATAAAAACTTAATGAAAAAAATTAATTTATAAAAGTTTATTTATTTTTAATTAATTATTATAATCTTATTATATAGTATATTAAAGTGAAGAAAGTATTCGGACACAAGGTGTGGGGAACCCTTAAACCAAACTCTCTTTCTTTAATTTTTACCTCTTTAACCCCATTTTTATAATGGATATACCCTAAATATAATTTATAAACCATTATCATACCTTTTATGGGATATAAATTTTTTCTACTTATATTTATTACAAACATAATTCTTTCCAAAATAACTCTTCTTTATAAAAAATAAACCATTTACTTCATGAGATTTTTTCGTCTTCACTCAAGGTTGATGATTCTTATATCATGTATGTTATTCCATATTTCATCTGGGAACCCAAAGTTATGAATGTATTCCTATAAAATAGAACCCATTTCTTTCAGTGGGTAGTTTTATGTTCAATATTTATATATGTTCTATGTGACATACATGATAATGTAAATGTTATGATGTGATTGGCACACCCAGAATTATATAATGCATTTTAAATGTAATGAAGTGATGAGTGCGCCCAAAATTATATATCACTCCAATGATTTTTTTAATGTGATTTATCTCATAAGAAGAAACTGAAATATGCATGAACATGATTCTATCTTTGTTCAAAACTATGTGTGGAAATTTTCCACTAAGACACGGTGTTTCAATTTTATGCATTGCCACATTAAAAGAAATTTATAAATGATTCCTCTCATGATTATTGTAACACCCGAGACTTTTATGTTATATAAATCATCAAAGGAATATTTTTCTATACAACACTTGCTCGGCTTGCTTTACACGCAATCGCGACCTTCCTCGATAGCTTGCGTCGTACGCAATACCGAGTTTCACTAAACAACAATATGCTATGAAAACTAGCCGTTATGAATAGTAATAACCACTTTTTGAAATTTTATAAATTTTATTTTTCAAAATGGACTTCATTTTTGGACTCAGAATATCGAAATTAGCCTAGGGTGAAATTTTGGTATTTTTCTGAAAACTTTCAATTTTTGATGAATAGTGAAACCACTAAGTGGTAGGTTAAAAACTGAATTTTGCATAAAACTTAATTTTACCGCTTCTGTGAATGGAATTTCGAAAATCCGAGAGACACGGTTAATATCAAGGACTAAAATGTGGTTCAATGAGATGAAAATAATTTTTTGGTGAATAGTGACTTTTTACTTTTTTTACCGCGGTTAATAGTAAATAGGGTAACTAAGGGTAAATATGATATCAATATTACCCTAACACATGTCCTAATTCTATTGGACAAGTGTAATTCGACCAAAAACAAACTTAGGAATAAAATATGACCATTTAGGCCCACTTGGATTAGATTAGGACATTTATTATTAATTTATTTAAAGAAGGGTTAAAATAGTTAAAATCAAAGTTTAATAAGTAAATCATTTTTAATATGGGGTTATACATAAGATAAATTCAATTGTAAATATTCATTAGAAAGCTAAAACGATTTCCTACATGATGATATTTTATTTGTAATTTTTAGACATCAAATAATGTAATTTATTTATGACACAAAGATGATGCAGTAATTATCTTATTAATGAATTATTGACATAATTGATGTTATAAACACCAAAATAAATGTAATTTGAGACTTTTTATGAATTAAACTAATTTTATAGGTTACTATGATATATTAATGTTGATTTAATCAGCTTGGTTCGAACATATAATTCTTTTATGACTTTCACAAAAATCATATATCAAATAGTGTCAAAATTGACACAAAATAGTTTTTAAATCAAATATTATATTATTAATTGTTATTTTATTCCTAAAAATCTAAGGTTCGGCCAAATGACTTAGATAAGGATATATATATTAATAATAAACAATTTGGGGTTCGTTTGGCATGTTATAGTAAGTGTATTAACCATATAGTGAAGGAAAACAAAAAGACACGGTAAAAGTTAAAATAATTAACTTAGAGTTAAATCTAATTGATAAGGTTAAAATAATACCCTAAACTTGTCTAAATCCTATTGGTTGATAGGATTTCGACCCATCCCCACTTTATCTTCGAAATAAGACCCTTTGGAACCATTATAAACCGATTTTGACTTTAATATAAAATAATATTTTGAGATATTCCTAAGGTGCCCCTCTCCTCCCTTATAAAAGGGCACCTCCTCCCCCTCCTCCTCACACCAAATTGAGCACTCAAGCTCAGCCAACCCCTGCCATGTTCTCCTCTCCACTTCCCTAGAATAATCCTAGAGGTCCTGGTCTTCTCCAAAGACCAATCTTAGTTCCTTAAGTGGAGGATTCAAAGAGGCGTTCCAAAGAAGAGGTAATATCCATTACCGATCTTTTCAATTTCTTTCTTCTTCAACTTCTTCTTCTTTAGTTGTTTCATGATAAAGTAATAACATCAGTATTACTTACATACTGATATGTTATTATAAATATGAAACAACCCTAATTCACCTTCTATACATCCTACGGAAAAATGAAATCACCACGCGTGCGTACGTACGGAATACCGTCTCCACGCCGTGGTGTAATCTATTTTCCACCATCACCATACAAGGATGGTTATAATGGTGTAATGAGTAACTAAATATTATTATTATGAAGTAATATTGATACTGAAATAATATATATATACTCCAATACAATTCCACGATCATAGGAATGATATCATCACTCGTGCGTACGTACGGAATACCGTCTCCACGATGTGATGCGACTCGTTCTACATGATCTTCATTTCATAATGATTATATAAATGAATTGAATGAATGAATATGGTATATAATACACTAATACCATTCTAGAAATGAATTATCTATAACCTAAAGATAAGAATAAGAATTTATTCGACAAAACACGCATAAGAACAAAAAGTTATAAAGACCCGAGTAACAAGTAACAATGAAGTATTACTAACAAGAAGCTAATAATATGACCATATATGATATCATATAAATATGTATGATTCTGGAATAAGTCAATAACATTATTTAAACCATTATACAGGAGCTTCGGACACGTACAAAGCTAATCGGACCTAAGGTAAGGGAAATATCACAATCTCATTTTTATCCGAGATTGTTTATTCGTAAGTATTTACTGGGGTGTATTTTATCATCCACATCCATGTTCCCTCAATATGTAATATTGTTTCCATCCACTTGAAATAGTTTAAATCCAATTTTACCCTTAGGTGAGTTTTTAGTAAAGAATATGAAAGGAATCTTTTGTCGTTTTTCCGTACGAGGTACTTTTTGACTTTTCCGACAAATGTACGAAGAATGTTTTTTTTAACTTATACGACATGAATGGATTTTTAAAACATTACTTCAAAGAATCTTCCTCTACAAGTTTTCAAGTTTATTTTTAATCAACTTCTTTTATTTTAAAGTTGTATGACATGTTATGAAAGGAAAAATGTTTTTGAAGAAGAAAGGATATTTTCCTCAAGAATTCAATTCAAGTGTTTTATCAAAATTATTTTCCATCTAAGATAATAAAGGGTTCTGTTTCTATCCATATTTTTACATTGGTTTGACTATGTTGTGATGGAATTATGTTTATGAATTCCTTTATCTTATATGAATTGATTTATGATGTCATGATGTTTCAAGAATCCCATTTTTGGTATATGTGTTATGCGATGATGTATGTTTTATGATTATGTGGCACACATAAGAAAGGATTCATTATAAGATGGGTGGGACCTATATCTCCCTCCAATGCATTGGGTAATGATTTTATATCTCATGAGATAGACATGGCTGGAACGGAAGGTTATTTCGGTTCAGTGATACAGGACTGAAACGAGGAGTGAACTCGGTTCAGAAAGGGACTTTGTCCACTAAGATAGTCTTGGCAATGAGTCATGACTAACAAGAAATGATTTCCATGATTATGTGTGCATGCCACAAAGTTTCAAGTTTTATGTTATGATTATGGGGATCTCATTTTCACTTCTATTATTTATTCCATGTTAAGATATTATGATCTCTTTTGCAGGTTTTGATAAAGATATGATATGATTTTTATTTCCTTTATTTGCCCTTGCTGAGCATTTGAGCTCACCCTTTTATGTTTTCTTTTCCCCAGGTCAGGAAGATGGATATTAAGTAGAATATGCTAAAAGGGACCCTAGATATGATGAAATAAATGGGAGACACTGTAGAATATTTATGAACCAGTTGTTTATGTTTCCCAGTTTCTAAAGACACTATACCTATACGGTCCTTTGTGGTTTTGTCATATGTTGTAATAAGTGTGCTTCAAATTTTGAAGTATTAACAATGTATGTAAAGTGTGGGTTGTTATAGTTGGTATCAGAGGAAAGGTATAGTCAACCTTTGGAAACTAGGATGTGAAAGCCTTAGTAAGAACCCTAAGGATAAGTCTAAGCATAGTACACAATCTTAGTGTTTTAGAAATGGCCTTGAATAACCTAGGATAAGACCATAAGCATGAAAATTTTATTCTTGAATTATGTGGTTTCCTATTATAATTAGTGTTGCTCACACTATTCTTCTTGGTTTTAGTCAATGGATGGAACCCGAAGGAACCGTGTTAATGCGAAATGCGATGGGAAATGCAATGATTGTCCCCCTGAGCAACCAAACGATATGGGAGCTGGAATGCAAAATCTTGTAGCCATGCTCACATCAACTTTCTCAAGATATGAATCATGCATGATTTCCAAACGAGCAAAGGAGGGAGCAACATTCTGTTGAATCCTTCATGAGGTAGCGTCCACCTTCTTTCAGCGGGTCTACTGATCCATTAGTTGCTGAACAATGGATTAGTACTACTGAAAAGATATTTTCAGTTCTTCAATGTTCTGAACATGATAAAGTCATCCTAGCAGTGTACCGTTTGGAAGGAGATGCTGATCAATGGTGGAATCTTGTTAAGAATACGAGGCAAAGGGATGAAATTGAGTCTATGGAATGGGACGAGTTCAAGAACTTATTTTTCAATAAGTACTTCCCTCGTATTCTCCGAACAAAGATGGAGAAAGAGTTTCTTGAACTGAAGCAAAGGGATGATGAATCTGTTAGTACCTATGAAGCAAATTTTACCAGACTTGCAAGGTACGCTTCTGGTATTATTATCCAACCTGAGAGTAAGATCGATCGATTCTTTAGTGGCTTAAAACCAAGTCTTCGAAGGGCGTTAGCCATAAGGGACTTCAATAGCTACGAGGAAATCGTTCGATGTGCTCTCAAAGTCGAGATGGAGATTGGAGTAACCCATTAGTCACATGGGTTTGATAAGAAGAGGAAGATGGAATTCAAAGGAAACTCTAAAGAGCACACTGAAAAGAAGATGAACTTTCCCTTATGCTCAAAGTGTGGAAAGAAACATGGAGGGAGTTGTCTTAAAGGGACAAGTAAATGTTTTAAATGTGGAAAGGAAGGTCATCGGGCATTTGAATGCCGTGATAATGGGAAGAAGATGTCTAATGACGCAAACAAAGGGAGGGATACACAGAATGAACCTACAACACTTCAATGTTTCAAGTGCAATGAGATGGGGCATTATGCCAATCAATGCCCAAATCCAAGGGTTGATGATGATGGTCGACGTCAACAAACTCTTAAGGCTAAAGACAAAGGAAAGTCACATGCAATTTCTATCAGCGAGGTGGAGTACGATAACGATGTGGTGAAAGGTACACTTACCATCCACTCTAAAGTAGCAAATGTTTTATTTGATTCTGGATCCACCCACTCTTTTATTTCTGAAAAATTTTCTAAGGGTAACACCGTATTACCTCAACAATTAGATGTTGAGTTAGCTGTGACAACACCTAATGGCACATCAATCGCATCAGAAGTTTATAATTCTTCTCCGATCGAAGTTTGTGGGAAAGTGCTTCCTGCAAATCTTGTGATCCTTCCTTTAGTGGAATTTGATGTGATTCTTGGCATGGATTGGCTTTCTCGACATGGAGCTCATATCAATTGCCAAAGAAGGGAAGTCACATTTCATATTCCAGATCAATCTACGATTGTATACCAATGCAAGGATGAACATAACCTTCCAGTGGAAATTTCTTCCATCTTATGGGTATTGATTCCACTAAATGAAGGTTATTTATCTCAAATGGTTGGTGAGAAACTCACGATTAAGAATATGCCCATTGTACGGGAGTTTGATGATGTCTTTCCGGAGGAATTACCAGGTCTTCCACCAAATCGTGAAGTTGAGTTTTCAATAGAACTCGTACCGGGTGCTTTGCCTATTTCAAAGACACCTTATAGAATGGCCCCAATTGAGTTGCAGGAATTGAAGAAGCAACTCCAAGAGAATCTTGATAAGGGATTCATACGCCCTAGTGCGTCACCTTGGGGAGCACCTGTTCTATTTGTTAAGAAGAAAGATGGATCAATGAGACTCTGCATTGATTATCGAGAACTTAACAAGATCACTATCAAGAACAAATATCCTCTCCCACGCATTGATGACTTATTTGACCAACTACGCGGAGCTCAATACTTTTCCAAGATTGATCTTCGTTCAGGGTATCATCAATTAAGGGTCAAAAGGGAGGATATACCAAAGACGGCTTTCCGTACAAGGTATGGACACTATGAATTTATAGTGATGCCATTTGGTCTTACTAATGCCCCTGCTATCTTCATGGATCTAATGAATAGAGTCTTTAGAGACTATCTTGATCAATTTGTGGTAGTCTTTATAGACGATATTCTTGTCTATTCAAAGAGCAAGGAAGAACATGAAGATCACTTGAGAATTATATTGAAGACCCTGAGAAAGGAGAAGCTTTATGCCAAATTTACCAAGTGTGAATTTTGGCTTCAAAAAGTTGCATTTTTGGGTCACATAATCTCAAAAGAGGGGATATCTGTGGATCCAGCAAAAACAGAGGTTATCGAAAGATGGTCAAGACCAACAACAATAACTGAGATCCGAAGTTTTCTTGGTTTGGCTGGATATTATCGACGTTTTGTAAAAGATTTTTCACGATTATCTAATCCAATCACCAAGTTGACTCGGAAATGAGTTAAGTTTGTCTGGACAGAGGAATGTGAAGAGAATTTCAAGGAGTTGAAAAGAAGGTTATCCAGTGCACCTGTGCTCACGCTGCCTTGTAGTGGAGAAAGGTTTGTGATCTACAGTGATGCATCCAAGAAGGGATTGGGGTGTGTTCTTATGCAAAATGATATGGTGATAGCTTATGCCTCACGACAGTTGAAAATCCATGAGCAAAATTACCCAACACATGATTTGGAGTTGGCTGCGGTAATCTTTGCATTAAAGATTTGGAGGCATTACCTTTATGGTGAAAGGTGTGATATTTATACTGATCATAAAAGTTTAAAGTATATTTTCACACAAAAGGAGCTGAATATGCGCCAAAGAAGATGGTTGGAGCTGATTAAGGATTATGACTGCTCAATCCATTACCACCCTGGGAAAGCAAACAAGGTGGCAGATGCATTAAGTCGACAAGACCATGCTAGTTTATCCATGATGAGGATCACAAAAGATCCAATATTTATGGATTTACAAAGGATGGATCTTGGAATTATAATGGAAGGGGAAAAATCTTATCTTTCTCAAATGAATGTTCAACCATCTATACATGTGAAGATTAAAGAGGCACAGAAAGAAGATGTCGAGTTACAAAAGAAGGTGAGAAATGTTCCTGAATTCAACCTTGATTGTGATGGGATAATAAAATTCAGGAATCAGGTTTGTGTTCCTCCCATCCCCTAATTAAAGAAGGAGCTGCTGGATGAGGCTCATAGTTCATCATTCTCTATTCATCCTGGAAGCACGAAGATGTATAGGGACCTGAAAGAATACTTCTGGTGGGATGGCATGAAAAGAGATGTTGCTGAATATGTCTCTCGATGCTTGGTTTGTCAACAAGTTAAAGCTGAGAGACAGAAGTCTAAGGGGATGTTACAACCATTACCCATACCCGAATGGAAATGGGAAAACATCACTATGGACTTTGTCACAGGACTTCCTAAAACATCCAAAGGCAATAATGCTATCTGGGTCATAGTTGATCGTCTTACAAAGTCTGCACACTTCATTGCTATTAGAGAGGATTTCTCTCTAGATCAGCTTGCCAGGATATATGTAAAGGAAGTGGTAAGATTGCATGGAGTACCACTTTCTATTATATCTGATCGAGATCCGAGATTTACCTCGAAGTTCTGGCGAAGTCTTCAGCATACTCTGGATACAGAGTTGAGTTTCAGCACTGCTTATCATCCCCAGACAAACGGCCAGTCTGAGAGAACAATTAAAACCCTAGAAGATATGTTGAGAGCTTGCTCTATGGATTTCAAAGGAGGTTGGGATCAACACCTACCTTTGGTGGAATTTTCTTATAATAATAGCTTTCACTCCAGTATTCAGATGGCTCCTTATGAAGCTCTCTATGGAAAGAAATGCAGGACTCCAACTTGCTGGGATGAAGTTGGGGAAAGAAAGCTATTAGGACCTGATCTCGTTGATGAAATGGCAGAAAAGGTCATATCTATTCAACAACACATAAGAGCAGCTCAGAGTCGATAGAAAAGCTATGCCGACAACCGAAGAAAAGACCTAGAGTTTGAATTGGGTGATAAAGTGTTCTTACGAATATCTCCCTGGAAGAGGGTTATGAGATTTGGAAAGAAGGGGAAGTTGAGCCCTAGATATATCGGTCCTTTCGAAATATTGGATCGTGTTGGGAAGGTAGATTACCGATTGGCGCTTCCACCGAATCTCTCTCAAGTTCACGATGTGTTCCACGTATCTCTCCTGAGAAAGTACATACCAGATCCTTCACATGTACTCAGCTCAGAAGTTGTACCGCTGGAGCAAGATCTTTCTTATGAAGAACAGCCGATAGAGATTCTGGATCGTAGCGAAAAAGTCCTACGAAACAAGACCACTCGCTTGGTGAAAGTTTTATGGAGGAACCACCAACTTGAAGAAGCTACATGGGAGCTTGAGGATATGATGAGGGAGAAGTATCCTCATCTGTTTGTTGCAAAGTGACGAATTTCGAGGGCGAAATTCTTTTTAAGGGGGGTAGAATGTAACACCCGAGACTTTTATGTTATATAAATCATCAAAGGAATCTTTTTTTATACAACACTTGCTTGGCTTGCTTTACACGCAATCGCGACCTTCCTCGATAGCTTGCGTCGTACGCAATACCGAGTTTCACTAAACAACAATATGCTATGAAAACTAGCCGTTATGAATAGTAATAACCACTTTTTGAAATTTTATAAATTTTATTTTTCAAAATGGACTTCATTTTTGGACTCAGAATATCGAAATTAGCCTAGGGTGAAATTTTGGTATTTTTCTGAAAACTTTCAATTTTTGATGAATAGTGAAACCACTAAGTGGTAGGTTAAAAACTGAATTTTGCATAAAACTTAATTTTACCGCTTCTGTGAATGGAATTTCGAAAATCCGAGAGATACGGTTAATATCAAGGACTAAAATGTGGTTCAATGAGATGAAAATAATTTTTTGGTGAATAGTGACTTTTTACTTTTTTTACCGCGGTTAATAGTAAATAGGGTAACTAAGGGTAAATATGATATCAATATTACCCTAACACATGTCCTAATTCTATTGGACAAGTGTAATTCGACCAAAAACAAACTTAGGAATAAAATATGACCATTTAGGCCCACTTGGATTAGATTAGGACATTTATTATTAATTTATTTAAAGAAGGGTTAAAATAGTTAAAATCAAAGTTTAATAAGTAAATCATTTTTAATATGGGGTTATACATAAGATAAATTCAATTGTAAATATTCATTAGAAAGCTAAAAAGATTTCCTACATGATGATATTTTATTTGTAATTTTTAGACATCAAATAATGTAATTTATTTATGACACAAAGATGATGCAGTAATTATCTTATTAATGAATTATTGACATAATTGATGTTATAAACACCATAATAAATGAAATTTGAGACTTTTTATGAATTCAACTAATTTTATAGGTTACTATGATATATTAATGTTGATTTAATCAACTTGGTTCGAACATATAATTCTTTTATGACTTTCACAAAAATCAGATATCAAATAGTGTCAAAATTGACACAAAATAGTTTTTAAATAAAATATTATATTATTAATTGTTATTTTATTCCTAAAAATCTAAGGTTCGGCCAAATGACTTAGATAAGGATATATATATTAATAATAAACAATTTGGGGTTCTTTTGGCATGTTATAGTAAGTGTATTAACCATATTCTGAAGGAAAACAAAAAGACACGGTAAAAGTTAAAATAATTAACTTAGAGTTAAATCTAATTGATAAGGTTAAAATAATACCCTAAACTTGTCTAAATCCTATTGGTTGATAGGATTTCGACCCATCCCCACTTTATCTTCGAAATAAGACCCTTTGGAACCATTATAAACCGATTTTGACTTTAATATAAAATAATATTTTGAGATATTCCTAAGGTGCCCCTCTCCTCCCTTATAAAAGGGCACCTCCTCCCCCTCCTCCTCACACCAAATTGAGCACTCAAGCTCGGCCAACCCCTGCCATTTTCTCCTCTCCACTTCCCTAGAATAATCCTAGAGGTCCTGGTCTTCTCCAAAGACCAATCTTAGTTCCTTAAGTGGAGGATTCAAAGAGGCATTCCAAAGAAGAGGTAATATCCATTACCGATCTTTTCAATTTCTTTCTTCTTCAACTTCTTCTTCTCTAGTTGTTTCATGATAAAGTAATAACATCAGTATTACTTACATACTGATATGTTATTATAAATATGAAACAACCCTAATTCACCTTCTATACATCCTACGGAAAAATGAAATCACCACGCGTGCGTACGTACGGAATACCGTCTCCACGCCGTGGTGTAATCTATTTTCCACCATCACCTTACAAGGATGGTTATAATGGTGTAATGAGTAACTAAATATGATTATTATGAATTAATATTGATACTGAAATAATATATATATACTCCAATACAATTCCACGATCATAGGAATGATATCATCACTCGTGCGTACGTACGGAATACCGTCTCCACGATGTGATGCGACTCGTTCTACATGATCTTCATTTCATAATGATTATATAAATGAATTGAATGAATGAATATGGTATATAATACACTAATACCATTCTGGAAATGAATTATCTATAACCTAAAGATAAGAATAAGAATTTATTCGACAAAACACGCATAAGAACAAAAAGTTATAAAGACCCGAGTAACAAGTAACAATGAAGTATTACTAACAAGAAGCTAATAATATGACCATATATGATATCATATAAATATGTATGATTCTGGAATAAGTCAATAACATTATTTAAACCATTATACAGGAGCTTCGGACACGTACAAAGCTAATCGGACCTAAGGTAAGGGAAATGTCACAATCTCATTTTTATCCGAGATTGTTTATTCGTAAGTATTTACTGGGGTGTATTTTATCATCCACATCCATGTTCCCTCAATATGTCATATTGTTTCTATCCACTTGAAATAGTTTAAATCCAATTTTACCCTTAGGTGAGTTTTTAGTAAAGAATATGAAAGGAATCTTTTGTCGTTTTTCCGTACGAGGTACTTTTTGACTTTTCCGACAAAAGTACGAAGAATGTTTTTTTAACTTATACGGCATGAATGGATTTTTAAAACATTACTTCAAAGAAGCTTCCTCTACAAGTTTTCAAGTTTATTTTTAATCAACTTCTTTTATTTTAAAGTTGTATGACATGTTATGAAAGGAAAAATGTTTTTGAAGAAGAAAGGATATTTTCCTCAAGAATTCAATTCAAGTGTTTTATCAAAATTATTTTCCATCTAAGATAATAAAGGGTTCTGTTTATATCCATATTTTTACATTGGTTTGACTATGTTGTGATGAAATTATGTTTATGAATTCCTTTATCTTATATGAATTGATTTATGATGTCATGATGTTTCAAGAATCCCATTTTTGTTATATGTGTTATGCGATGATGTATGTTTTATGATTATGTGGCACACATAAGAAAGGATTCATTATAAGATGGGTGGGACATATATCTCCCTCCAATGCATTGGGTAATGATTTTATATCTCATGAGATAGACATGGCTGGAACGGAAGGTTATTTCGGTTCAGTGATACAGGACTGAAACGAGGAGTGAACTCGGTTCAGAAAGGGACTTTGTCCACTAAGATAGTCTTGACAATGAGTCATGACTAACAAGAAATGATTTCCATGATTATGTGTGCATGCCACAAAGTTTCAAGTTTTATGTTATGATTATGGGGATCTCATTTTCACTTCTATGATTTATTCCATGTTAAGATATTATGATCTCTTTTGCAGGTTTTGATAAAGATATGATATGATTTTTATTTCCTTTATTTGCCCTTGCTGAGCATTTGAGCTCACCCTTTTATGTTTTCTTTTCCCCAGGTCAGGAAGATGGATATTAAGTAGAATATGCTAAAAGGGACCCTAGATATGATGAAATAAATGGGAGACACTATAGAAGATTTATGAACCAGTTGTTTATGTTTCCCAGTTTCTAAAGACACTATACCTATACGGTCCTTTGTGGTTTTGTCATATGTTGTAATAAGTGTGCTTCAAATTTTGAAGTATTAACAATGTATGTAAAGTGTGGGTTGTTATAGTTGGTATCAGAGGAAAGGTATAGTCAACCTTTGGAAACTAGGATGTGAAAGCCTTAGTAAGAACCCTAAGGATAAGTCTAAGCATAGTACACAATCTTAGTGTTTTAGAAATGGCCTTGAATAACCTAGGATAAGACCATAAGCATGAAAATTTTATTCTTGAATTATGTGGTTTCCTATTATAATTAGTGTTGCTCACACTATTCTTCTTGGTTTTAGTCAATGGCTGGAACCCGAAGGAACCGTGTTAATGCGGAATGCGATGGGCAATGCAATGATTGTCCCCCTGAGCAACCAAACGATATGGGAGCTGGAATGCAAAATCTTATAGCCATGCTCACACAACTTTCTCAAGCTATGAATCATGCAGGATTTCCAAACGAGCAAAGGAGGGAGCAACATTCTGTTGAATCCTTCATGAGGCAGCGTCCACCTTCTTTCAGCGGGTCTACTGATCCATTAGTTGCTGAACAATGGATTAGTACTACTGAAAAGATATTTTCAGTTCTTCAATGTTCTGAACATGATAAAGTCATCCTAGCAGTGTACCGTTTGGAAGGAGATGCTGATCAATGGTGGAATCTTGTTAAGAATACGAGGCAAAGGGATGAAATTGAGTCTATGGAATGGGACGAGTTCAAGAACTTATTTTTCAATAAGTACTTCCCTCGTATTCTCCGAACAAAGATGGAGAAAGAGTTTCTTGAACTGAAGCAAAGGGATGATGAATCTGTTAGTACCTATGAAGCAAATTTTACAAGACTTGCAAGGTACGCTTCTGGTATTATTATCCAACCTGAGAGTAAGATCGATCGATTCTTTAGTGGCTTAAAACCAAGTCTTCGAAGGGCGTTAGCCATAAGGGACTTCAATAGCTACGAGGAAATCGTTCGATGTGCTCTCAAAGTCGAGATGGAGATTGGAGTAACCCATCAGTCACATGGGTTTGATAAGAAGAGGAAGATGGAATTCAAAGGAAACTCTAAAGAGCACACTGAAAAGAAGATGAACTTTCCCTTATGCTCAAAGTGTGGAAAGAAACATGGAGGGAGTTGTCTTAAAGGGACAAGTAAATGTTTTAAATGTGGAAAGGAAGGTCATCGGGCATTTGAATGCCGTGATAATGGGAAGAAGATGTCTAATGACGCAAACAAAGGGAGGGATACACAGAATGAACCTACAGCACTTCAATGTTTCAAGTGCAAGGAGATGGGGCATTATGCCAATCAATTCCCAAATCCAAGGGTTGATGATGATGGTCGACGTCAACAAACTCTTAAGGCTAAAGACAAAGGAAAGTCACATGCAATTTCTATCAACGAGGTGGAGTACGATAACGATGTGGTGAAAGGTACACTTACCATCCACTCTAAAGTAGCAAATGTTTTATTTTATTCTGGATCCACCACTCTTTTATTTCTGAAAAATTTTCTAAGGGTATCACCGTATTACCTCAATAATTAGATGTTGAGTTAGCTGTGACAACACCTAATGGCACATCAATCGCATCAGAAGTTTATAATTCTTCTCCGATCGAAGTTTGTGGGAAAGTGCTTCCTGCAAATCTTGTGATCCTTCCTTTAGTGGAATTTGATGTGATTCTTGGCATGGATTGGCTTTCTCTACATGGAGCTCATATCAATTGCCAAAGAAGGGAAGTCACATTTCATATTCCAGATCAATCTACGATTGTATACCAATGCAAGGATGAACATAACCTTCCAGTGGAAATTTCTTCCATCTTATGGGTATTGATTCCACTAAATGAAGGTTATTTATCTCAAATGGTTGGTGAGAAACTCACGATTAAGAATATTCCCATTGTACGGGAGTTTGATGATGTCTTTCCGGAGGAATTACCAGGTCATCCACCAAATCGTGAAGTTGAGTTTTCAATAGAACTCGTACCGGGTGCTTTGCCTATTTCAAAGACACCTTATAGAATGGCCCCAATTGAGTTGCAGGAATTGAAGAAGCAACTCCAAGAGAATCTTGATAAGGGATTTATACGCCCTAGTGCGTCACCTTGGGGAGCACCTGTTCTATTTGTTAAGAATAAAGATGGATCAATGAGACTCTGCATTGATTATCGAGAACTTAACAAGATCACTATCAAGAACAAATATCCTCTCCCACGCATTGATGACTTATTTGACAAACTACGCGGAGCTCAATACTTTTCCAAGATTGATCTTCGTTCAGGGTATCATCAATTAAGGGTCAAAAGGGAGGATATACCAAAGACGACTTTCCGTACAAGGTATGGACACTATGAATTTATAGTGATGCCATTTGGTCTTACTAATGCCCCTGCTATCTTCATGGATCTAATGAATAGAGTCTTTAGAGACTATCTTGATCAATTTGTGGTAGTCTTTATAGACGATATTCTTGTCTATTCAAAGAGCAAGGAAGAACATGAATATCACTTGAGAATTATATTGAAGACCCTGATAAAGGAGAAGCTTTATGCCAAATTTACCAAGTGTGAATTTTGGCTTCAAAAAGTTGCATTTTTGGGTCACATAATCTCAAAAGAGGGGATATCTGTGGATCCAGCAAAAACAGAGGTTATCGAAAGATGGTCAAGACCAACAACAGTAACTGAGATCCGAAGTTTTCTTGGTTTGGCTGGATATTATCGACGTTTTGTAAAAGATTTTTCACGATTATATAATCCAATCACCAAGTTGACTCGGAAAGGAGTTAAGTTTTTCTGGACAGAGGAATGTGAAGAGAATTTCAAGGAGTTGAAAAGAAGGTTATCCAGTGCACCTGTGCTCACACTGCCTTGTAGTGGAGAAAGGTTTTTGATCTACAGTGATGCATCCAAGAAGGGATCGGGGTGTGTTCTTATGAAAAATGATATGGTGATAGCTTATGCCTCACGACAGTTGAAAATCCATGAGCAAAATTACCCAACACATGATTTGGAGTTGGCTTCGGTAATCTTTGCATTAAAGATTTGGAGGCATTACCTTTATGGTGAAAGGTGTGATATTTATACTGATCATAAAAGTTTAAAGTATATTTTCACACAAAAGGAGCTGAATATGCGCCAAAGAAGATGGTTGGAGCTGATTAAGGATTATGACTGCTCAATCCATTACCACCCTGGGAAAGCAAACAAGGTGGCAGATGCATTAAGTCGACAAGACCATGCTAGTTTATCCATGATGAGGATCACAAAAGATCCAATATTTATGGATTTACAAAGGATGGATCTTGGAATTATAATGGAAGGGGAAAAATCTTATCTTTCTGAAATGAATGTTCAACCATCTATACATGTGAAGATTAAAGAGGCACAGAAAGAAGATGTCGAGTTACAAAAGAAGGTGATAAATGTTCCTGAATTCAACCTTGATTGTGATGGGATAATAAAATTCAGGAATCGGGTTTGTGTTCCTCCCATCCCCGAATTAAAGAAGGAGCTGCTGGATGAGGCTCATAGTTCATCATTCTCTATTCATCCTGGAAGCACGAAGATGTATAGGGACCTGAAAGAATACTTCTGGTGGGATGGCATGAAAAGAGATGTTGCTGAATATGTCTCTCGATGCTTGGTTTGTCAACAAGTTAAAGCTGAGAGACAGAAGTCTAAGGGGATGTTACAACCATTACCCATACCCGAATGGAAATGGGAAAACATCACTATGGACTTTGTCACAGGACTTCCTAAAACATCCAAAGGCAATAATGCTATCTGGGTCATAGTTGATCGTCTTACAAAGTCTGCACACTTCATTGCTATTAGAGAGGATTTCTCTCTAGATCAGCTTGCCAGGATATATGTAAAGGAAGTGGTAAGATTGCATGGAGTACCACTTTCTATTATATCTGATCGAGATCCGAGATTTACCTCGAAGTTCTGGCGAAGTCTTCAGCATACTCTGGATACAGAGTTGAGTTTCAGCACTGCTTATCATCCCCAGACAGACGGTCAGTCTGAGAGAACAATTCAAACCCTAGAAGATATGTTGAGAGCTTGCTCTATGGATTTCAAAGGAGGTTGGGATCAACACCTACCTTTGGTGGAATTTTCTTATAATAATAGCTTTCACTCCAGTATTCAGATGGCTCCTTATGAAGCTCTCTATGGAAAGAAATGCAGGACTCCAACTTGCTGGGATGAAGTTGGGGAAAGAAAGCTATTAGGACCTGATCTCGTTGATGAAATGGCAGAAAAGGTCAGATCTATTCAACAACACATAAGAGCAGCTCAGAGTCGACAGAAAAGCTATGCCGACAACCGAAGAAAAGACCTAGAGTTTGAAGTGGGTGATAAAGTGTTCTTACGAATATCTCCCTGGAAGAGGGTTATGAGATTTGGAAAGAAGGGGAAGTTGAGCCCTAGATATATCGGTCCTTTCGAAATATTGGATCGTGTTGGGAAGGTAGCTTACCGATTGGCGCTTCCACCGAATCTCTCTCAAGTTCATGATGTGTTCCACGTATCTCTCCTGAGAAAGTACATACCAGATCCTTCACATGTACTCAGCTCAGAAGTTGTACCGCTGGAGCAAGATCTTTCTTATGAAGAACAGCCGATAGAGATTCTGGATCGTAGCGAAAGATTCCTACGAAACAAGACCACTCGCTTGGTGAAAGTTTTATGGAGGAACCACCAACTTGAAGAAGCTACATGGGAGCTTGAGGATATGATGAGGGAGAAGTATCCTCATCTGTTTGTTGCAAAGTGACGAATTTCGAGGGCGAAATTCTTTTTAAGGGGGGTAGAATGTAACACCCGAGACTTTTATGTTATATAAATCATCAAAGGAATCTTTTTCTATACAACACTTTCTTGGCTTGCTTTACACGCAATCGCGACCTTCCTCGATAGCTTGCGTCGTACGCAATACCGAGTTTCACTAAACAACAATATGCTATGAAAACTAGCCGTTATGAATAGTAATAACCACTTTTTGAAATTTTATAAATTTTATTTTTCAAAATGGACTTCATTTTTGGACTCAGAATATCGAAATTAGCCTAGGGTGAAATTTTGGTATTTTTCTGAAAACATTCAATTTTTGATGAATAGTGAAACCACTAAGTGGTAGGTTAAAAACTGAATTTTGCATAAAACTTAATTTTACCGCTTCTGTGAATGGAATTTTGAAAATCCGACAGACACGGTTAATATCAAGGACTAAAATTAGGTTCAATGAGATGAAAATAATTTTTTGGTGAATAGTGACTTTTTACTTTTTTTACCGCGGTTAATAGTAAATAGGGTAACTAAGGGTAAATATGATATCAATATTACCCTAACACATGTCCTAATTCTATTGGACAAGTTTAATTCGACCAAAAACAAACTTAGGAATAAAATATGACCATTTAGGCCCACTTGGATTAGATTAGGACATTTATTATTAATTTATTTAAAGAAGGGTTAAAATAGTTAAAATCAACGTTTAATAAGTAAATCATTTTTAATATGGGGTTATACATAAGATAAATTCAATTGTAAATATTCATTAGAAAGCTAAAAAGATTTCCTACATGATGATATTTTATTTGTAATTTTTAGACATCAAATAATGTAATTTATTTATGACACAAAGATGATGCAGTAATTATCTTATTAATGAATTATTGACATAATTGATGTTATAAACACCCAAATAAATGTAATTTGAGACTTTTTATGAATTCAACTAATTTTATAGGTTACTATGATATATTAATGTTTATTTAATCAACTTGGTGCGAACATATAATTCTTTTATGACTTTCACAAAAATCATATATCAAATAGTGTCAAAATTGACACAAAATAGTTTTTAAATCAAATATTATATTATTAATTGTTATTTTATTCCTAAAAATCTAAGGTTCGGCCAAATGACTTAGATAAGGATATATATATTAATAATAAACAATTTGGGGTTCGTTTGGCATGTTATAGTAAGTGTATTAACCATATAGTGAAGGAAAACAAAAAGACACGGTAAAAGTTAAAATAATTAACTTAGAGTTAAATCTAATTGATAAGGTTAAAATAATACCCTAAACTTGTCTAAATCCTATTGTTTGATAGGATTTCGACCCATCCCCACTTTATCTTCGAAATAAGACCCTTTGGAACCATTATAAACCGATTTTGACTTTAATATAAAATAATATTTTGAGATATTCCTAAGGTGCCCCTCTCCTCCCTTATAAAAGGGCACCTCCTCCCCCTCCTCCTCACACCAAATTGAGCACTCAAGCTCGGCCAAACCCTGCCATTTTCTCCTCTCCACTTCCGTAGAATAATCCTAGAGGTCCTGGTTTTCTCCAAAGACCAATCTTAGTTCCTTAAGTGGAGGATTCAAAGAGGCGTTCCAAAGAAGAGGTAATATCCATTACCGATCTTTTCAATTTCTTTCTTCTTCAACTTCTTCTTCTTTAGTTGTTTCATGATAAAGTAATAACATAAGTATTACTTACATACTGATATGTTATTATAAATATGAAACAACCCTAATTCACCTTCTATACATCCTACGGAAAAATGAAATCACCACGCGTGCGTACGTACGGAATACCGTCTCCACGCCGTGGTGTAATCTATTTTCCACCATCACCTTACAAGGATGGTTATAATGGTGTAATGAGTAACTAAATATGAGTATTATGAAGTAATATTGATACTGAAATAATATATATATACTCCAATACAATTCCACGATCATAGGAATGATATCATCGCTCGTGCGTACGTACGGAATACCGTCTCCACGATGTGATGCGACTCGTTCTACATGATCTTCATTTCATAATGATTATATAAATGAATTGAATTAATGAATATGGTATATAATACACTAATACCATTCTGGAAATGAATTATCTATAACCTAAAGATAAGAATAAGAATTTATTCGACAAAACACGCATAAGAACAAAAAGTTATAAAGACCCGAGTAACAAGTAACAATGAAGTATTACTAACAAGAAGCTAATAATATGACCATATATGATATCATATAAATATGTATGATTCTGGAATAAGTCAATAACATTATTTAAACCATTATACAGGAGCTTCGGACACGTACAAAGCTAATCGGACCTAAGGTAAGGGAAATATCACAATCTCATTTTTATCCGAGATTGTTTATTCGTAAGTATTTACTGGGGTGTATTTTATCATCCACATCCATGTTACCTCAATATGTAATATTGTTTCCATCCACTTGAAATAGTTTAAATCCAATTTTACCCTTAGGTGAGTTTTTAGTAAAGAATATGAAAGGAATCTTTTGTGGTTTTTCCGTACGAGGTACTTTTTGACTTTTCCGACAAAAGTACGAAGAATGTTTTTTTTAACTTATACGGCATGAATGGATTTTTAAAACATTACTTCAAAGAAGCTTCCTCTACAAGTTTTCAAGTTTATTTTTAATCAACTTCTTTTATTTTAAAGTTGTATGACATGTTATGAAAGGAAAAATGTTTTTGAAGAAGAAAGGATATTTTCCTCAAGAATTCAATTCAAGTGTTTTATCAAAATTATTTTCCATCTAAGATAATAAAGGGTTCTGTTTCTATCCATATTTTTACATTGGTTTGACTATGTTGTGATGAAATTATGTTTATGAATTCCTTTATCTTATATGAATTGATTTATGATGTCATGATGTTTCAAGAATCCCATTTTTGTTATATGTGTTATGCGATGATGTATGTTTTATGATTATGTGGCACACATAAGAAAGGATTCATTATAAGATGGGTGGGACCTATATCTCCCTCCAATGCATTGGGTAATGATTTTATATCTCATGAGATAGACATGGCTGGAACGGAAGGTTATTTCGGTTCAGTGATACAGGACTGAAACGAGGAGTGAACTCGATTCAGAAAGGGACTTTGTCCACTAAGATAGTCTTGGCAATGAGTCATGACTAACAAGAAATGATTTCCATGATTATGTGTGCATGCCACAAAGTTTCAAGTTTTATGTTATGATTATGGGGATCTCATTTTCACTTCTATGATTTATTCCATGTTAAGATATTATGATCTCTTTTGCAGGTTTTGATAAAGATATGATATGATTTTTATTTCCTTTATTTGCCCTTGCTGAGCATTTGAGCTCACCCTTTTATGTTTTCTTTTCCCCAGGTCAGGAAGATGGATATTAAGTAGAATATGCTAAAAGGGACCCTAGATATGATGAAATAAATGGGAGACACTGTAGAAGATTTATGAACCAGTTGTTTATGTTTCCCAGTTTCTAAAGACACTATACCTATACGGTCCTTTGTGGTTTTGTCATATGTTGTAATAAGTGTGCTTCAAATTTTGAAGTATTAACAATGTATGTAAAGTGTTGGTTGTTATAATTATGATCTTATGATTGTGTTATGATGATGATGATGATAATGCTCAGCCCATGTTATATTGATTTTGTTCTTATCTATCCACTTACTGGTCTTTTAGCTCACCCCATTTTGATGTATATCCTCAGGTGACTACATGTACTATGGAGAATTCAAGGGACAATAAGAAGCTAAAGATGAAGGAATTAAATAAATGTTTATGTTTTAATTTTTAAATATTATATATGGTCCTAAATTTCCCAAGAAACTAAACCTTTAGATTTTGATAATGTAATTATTTTATTCTTTTTATCATTAAAACATTGTAATAATATTATAAGAAATATCAGGGCCTCTATAGTTGGTATCAGAACATGGTTTAGTTAATTTGGGAATTAGGATTAGAAAAACTTAGTGAAACCCCATAGTATGAGACTAAATATAACTTAGAACCCAAGAATCTTTATTTTTGAAAATTATAAACATAGGGATCCCATAAAATATTCTATTAGAGTTAATTTTACAAATGGATAAATTATTGATGACTTTTTTACTTATGTTTTTTTCAAACCTTTTCTATATTAGAAATTGGTGGGAACGAGGAGAAACTAGTCCAACAACCCACATGAGGTACAATGCAGCGACTACCTGAACAACATCCCTAATGCTTTGGGAGGTGGATTTCAAAATCACAGGGTGATTCTTAACCATCATTCATAGGTTATGAATAATAACCTCGGAAATCTGGAATGCTTGCCTTCACCTAAGAGGGAACAACTAGATATTGAGTTTTTTATGCAGCAATGGCCACACACGTTTAGTGAAACTTCTGATCCACTAGTCTCGGAACTGTGTGTCAACTCAAAAGATAATATCTTTTTTATTTTTCATTATTTTGAGATAAATAAGGTAAATATCATTCTTTACCATTTAGATGGAGATTTCGACCAATAATGGGCTTTGATTAAGAACAACAATCCAAAGGATGAAATTGAAGAGATGGAGTGGGAAGGATTTAAGATAATGTTTCGTAACAAGTATTTCCCTCAAACTCTTCATGTTCAAAGTGGGTTCCCTAGACCCAACATGTATTATACATTTATTACTGTTACATGTATTCAGTTTGTTTTTATACATGTGTTTATCTTTCCATGATTGTGTAGATAATTCTACATCCACTTTGTATATGGAAATGTCCTTAGATTACCTATCTCATCAAATGGTTATAGCAGGTCCCAGGCTGTAATGAGAACCCTGAGATGTCGTGACCGTAATCTTAAAGTAACATCCTATGGTCCAGTTACATCATTCTGAAAGGACACAGATGATGTGTGACCCTAAGGTGATGGGGGATCATAAGAATTGAGACTTCTTCTCATGAAGTTCGCACTTGATGACCTCTAGTAATTGAGATTAGGAGGACAGACCCGCTTAATAGGAACACCACATGTTTCTGGTGTCATTGTTCGTTCCTATCTACGGACATGTCTAATGGTCTCCTGACTTGATATCATTATCAATGAATGTCATTTAGTTACGTAAATTTGATATAAAGAAAAAACCATGGTGATAAAGTCGTAGTGAGGTAGTTTGTATCAGGTACGTCATTAATGGCATGGCATTGATTGAATGATTGAGAAATTATTTGTCGCTTCTGAGTTCAGAAAGAGATATCTCAGGCCTGGTTGATTAGGATTCTTGCACCTTTAATAAATCCATGTCCACGGTAGTCGAAGGTAAGAGCATCCAGACAAATCAACAAAAAATGAAGAAAATAAAGAATGATGACACTAGTATGCATTCTGCTTTATTTAGATATCGATGATGAAGAGAATATATTACATAGACCATGTTCGTAGGAAGGTAGTCGTTGCTTTGACTTTGAATTATCCGTATAGGGGCCTCGATGGGTTGCTAGACCCAGCTCTAGGTCAGTGGTATTATTCACTGCTATTGAGATAAGGGCCTAGAGGGACACACACAATAGTGCCTTGAGAATCTGCTCTATTCTAGGAATAGGAATTTAGAACTTGGTGGGCCCTGCCAAAGGGTCTGAGCACTATCCAAGTTCTATGGATCACCCAATAATAAATAAATTCATTAATTATTCGAGTTTAGAATAATTAGTTGAATTTATTTATAACATGTATTTACAAGTTATATAGTAAATACATGTATTAATATTATTCGAATGGATTTAAATATCCTAGGTTCGTTTAATATTATCATGAGGAATGAGTCTATTTAAAGACTCAAATTTATCACGTAATATATTTATATATTACAAGTAAGTGAAAAATTGTAAATATTATTTATGGCATAATTTTATCTTTCATAAATAATTATTTATATCAATTATATAGCGGAAGTCTATTACACGGGGGCCGGGAACCTATACCACGTGTTTTAAACACTCCCTATATAAGTGAGAGAGAGGCTCTCCCATGATCACTATTCATGTGTAATGATTGAGAGCTTCTCTCACCTCCTGGAATCTAGAGAGAGAGTCTCTCAAGCAAAGAAGGATCTTCAAGAGTATCCATCTCGGATTGAAGCTCCTTCCTTTGCGGTGATCGTCACTGTGCTGATGTGAGCATCGAAGATCCACGCTAGAATCCAGATCTTGACGAACGGTGTGCGAGCAGATTCGCGAGACATGTGTGGACGATCTAGAGGGCTTCGATGTCGGAGTCTTCAAGCAATGATCATCGGCGTCCTGCGGCAGACGTGCACACGTCAATTCTGAACAAGGTAAATGTTCAGTTTAATTTTTTTTTCTCTGTATAAACCATGTGAGATCCTCGGACCAAGTTAGGACAAGATCACCGGAGTTGACAGGGTTATGTCACTCTGGTGAAGCAGAAAATTTTAAATTCTCGGCACACCGGCTTCTACTGCGTAGTCCCAGTACCCAATAGTGGTATCAGAGGGATCTTAAGGTTTTTCTGAGTCAACAAAATAAAAATGAATTAAATTTAATTGCGGGGTGTTAAAACAGTTCATTCGGATTCGACCACGCATTGTTTCGTTTTTGAATGATCAAGTTACGATCATTTAAAATTTTTAATCGGATCGACGTCTTGTATTTTCATTCATTTGATGTTTATCTAAAATTAATAATTAACATCAAATATATATTTTATAATAAATTATTTTATAATAAATATTTTATAATATTTTATAACAATATAATATATGAGGGAAGGGGACCAAGGCCAAGACCCCAAATTGGGGTCTTCTTTCTTTTAAATAAAAAAATGTGAAGAAAAGACCCAAAAATGGGGTCTTCTCCCTTTATTTAAAAAAATGGGTTGGATTCATTTTGTCTAAAGACACAAACAAAAAAAGGAGGAAGACCCCAAAGGGGTCTCCTCTCATGTGGTGCAAGGGGCTGTGGCACCCCTTGAGGGTGAAACCCTAGCCGCACCCCACGTCGGACCTCCCCCGTCTGACCGCCCCAAGCTCACCGGCCTCCTACTCCGAGCCGGATGCGGCTTGCACCGGCCTCCTCCTATCCCGCCGGACCTACCTGTTGCACCTCCTCGGACCCCGCCTCATGTCGGCCTACCCTCGCACCAGAACCCATCCGTCTGGTCGCCCCGAGCTCACCACCCTCCTCCTCCGCGCCGGATGCGGCCCGCACCGGCCTCATCCTCTTTGCCGCACCGCCTCTAGTCAGCCGCCCAGAGCTCGCCGGACCGGTCGTGCCACGCCGTCCAGGCCGTCTCGGACCAAAAAAACGCCTCACCGGCTTTCTGGAGTAGCGGGCTGCTGGCCATGTGGCTGGACGGCCTCTTTCCCGGCCTCCTTCTTCTCCCCTCGGACTACGCTGGGAGATACAGTCACCGTGAGAGTCGTTGGATGCCACAGTCACACTGTGGTCACGACGCGGTCACACCGTGGTCATGTCGCGGTACCCTGTTCCAGGATAACATCCCGCGGCGGTACGTAGTCTTGCCGAACTCCTCTCCGTCTAGAGGTAACCTTGAATTGAATTAATTTTAATTAATTTTGTTTTTTAAATTAAATTAAATTGAATTAATTTAGGGGTCTAAATTTTTTTAATCTGAGATATTAATTTAATTTAAAGTTTATTATCAAATTGTTGGTTTAATTTAATTTTCGGAATTAAAATTAAATTAACCAAATGGAACTGATAAAATAAATTATTTCAATTTAATCATATTAATTTAATTCATTAGAACACCATCGCATAATTTAAATTTATTGTCATTTAATTTTATTGCACTTTTACACTGACTGGTCTTGATCAAGTGACCGACCTGTGTATAACTGGAATTTATTTATTTATTTAATTATTTATTCAATGTGTGCGATGATTGTAATATTTAATTAGATAAATGAAGGTCTTTGAATCTTCTTTTAATTCAAATATGTATAAGGGCATGCGCGTTCATTACGCTAGTTGTATTTTGTACCCCAGACCCCCTCGCCTATGTGTGAGTATATTTGTAATTATACGGTGACGATCCGACAGGCAGACCCCACCATGTTGAGGAGTTAGTCCACACATGAGTTGGGCGCTTTGCACTAGGGCCAGTAGCGACATGAGTCATGTATAGACTCAGGTATGGATGCCCCTAGGTAATTATTGATCAGTTATTGATCGATCATTATATAATTCTCAAGGCCAGTCCTAATGCATGATTTACTTTAAGCATAGTATATTATTTTATGCATCCGCATGATTATTGCATGATCACATAGGATAGTAAACGAGATAAAATGCATAATGTTGTGAAAAATAATATTCTATTGAATGTTTAGTTGTGAGCGCGACAACCCAGTTTAAACATAATAAATAGAAAAGGATTATATTCATCAATTAATATTAAAAATCCCTCAAAGATATATTAAGTCTAAATTCCTTCCATTTGTCACATCTAAACAAAAATGGCTGTTTGGGTGCTCATCAGCCTTTATTGAGAGTGCCTCTTACTGCCGGGGCATTTTCATGAATGAAATGGGTCAACTTAACTAAATTGAGTAGTCAAGGTTTAGCCTTATCTAACTTACTATCACTTTAGAGGCAAGAGGTTGAGGGAATCAGGTTCAGATTCCAAAAGCTAGGAATTTACTCAACAACACAAGTAATCACAAGAACAAGTGGTTGGCCAGAATAGCGCCTAGCTTGAAAACCTCCAAGTAGTGTCGTAGCCCTAGATTGTAGACTACGAGGGAGGATTAGAGGATCCTTGCCACTAGAGTTCTCAAGTGGTAGAGTATTCTGAATATAATCGTGAGGGCTATTAAGGTTCATTAATATAGTGGGAGACATTAAATGATATAATAATTTATTTATCATAAAATTTCAATAGGTAATCAAGACAAAGTACTAACAGATAAATGTTTATCTGAGGAAGATTCAAAATTGAAATCACCAATACCACAAGTAATTTATCACTGTGATCGATCTTAGATAAAGAAAATATCATGAACGGCAATAACTTCCTGGAGTGGTACAGGCACTTTCGCATAGTAATACGCCAAGAAAAGAAGTTATATGTGATGGAATCCCCAATTCTTGCTGAGCCTCCTCAGGGAGAAAGTAAGATGGAAAAACACAAGTGGAGAAAGCATGTAGACAATGCGCTTGATGTAAAATGCATCATGTTGTCATCCATGTCCAGACAATTGTGAAAAATGAATGAGGAAGAGGACGCCTACAAGAGGCTTTCACATCTCCAAGAACTATATGAGTAGAGGGCTATTCAAGAAAGGTATGAGATCTCAAGTGCACTTTATAAGTGCAGGCTAGCAGAAGGGAACCAAGCCAGTCCTCACGTACTCAAGATGATTGGGTATATTGAGAGGCTTGAAGCCCTTAGGTTCAAACTGAACCAAGAACTAGCAGTGGATCACATTCTTTCCTCTTTACCATCAAACTTCTCGACTTTCATTTTCAATTATAATATTAATGATATGACAAAGTTACTTTTGGATCTCTTGGATTTAGTTCTCCAAGCTGATAAGGACATGAAAAACACCAATTCAATTGTCCTTATGGTGAAAAAGAAAAAGAATGGCAAGGTAAAGGCATATAAGGCAAAGTCAAGGCCAAACACACCAATGCATCATCCATCAAATAATCCAAAGATTCAGAGGCAAATTAATGAGCAGGAAGCTATCTGCTTTGGATGTGACAAGAAAGTCCACTGGAAGAAGAATTGTAGAGCTGGGAAGAAGAAGAAAGTTGATGATTCTACTTCAGGTATCTATATCATTGAATTAAATCTATCATTATCTACAAGTTTTGTATTAGATACGAAATTTGGCTCACACTTTTGTATTCATATACAGGAACCAAGTAGGTTCAAGAAGATTGAAAAAGGTCAAGTGGATCTCCGAGCTACAAATGGTGCAAGTATGGTGGCCATGAAAGTGGGCGGCTATCACTTGACTTTACCAACTAGTTTGGTTCTTATTTTAAACAATTGCTATTATGCACCGTCTATTACCATGAACATTATCTCTGTGTCAAGTTTAGACACTATGGGTTTCCATTTCATGTTTGGAAATAAAAGTTATCACCTTTATAGGGATAACATATGTTATTCTATGGAACATCTTAACAATGGTTTATATATTTTAGAACTAGGAAACTCAGTAATGGAAATCAATGACAAAAACAGCAAACATGACTCAAACAACACCCGCCTATGGAACTTCAGTCTTGGTCATGTAAATGAGAAGTGATTATGAAGATTACATCAATAAGGTTATCTAGACTCAGTGTAGTTAGAACCCTTAAATGTATGTCAACCTTGTTTATAAGGAAAGATGACCAAATCACCTTTCTCAATAAAGGGAGAAAGAGACAATGCAGTGATGGAATTAATACATACTAATGTATGTGGTCTATTTCTAGTAGAGGCAAGGGGTGGTTTTCTATACTTCATTAATTTTACTGATGAATATAGTAGGTATGGATATATCTACTTAATGCATTATAAGTCATATTCCTTTCGTTTCTTTAAGGAATACCAAATTGAAGTAGAAAAACAACTTGGTAAGAAGATAAATGCACTTCACTCAGACCGAGGTGGAGAATATATTAACCAAGCTTTCATTGATAACATGAAGGAGTGTGGGATAGTATCCCAACTCACTCCTCCTTATACACTATAATGGAATGGTGTTAGTGAAAGGTGGAATAGGACCTTGCTTGACATACTCAGATCAATGAGGAGTCATACAACTCTTCCATTATTGTTTTGGGGATATTCCTTACAGACATCAGCATATACCCTTAATCGAGTACCATCTAAAGTTGTAGATGGGATTCCATATCAGTTATGCTATTGAAAGAAACCCAATATAACACACATGCATGTGTGGGGGTGAGAGGCATTTGTCAGAACTTTACCAAGTGACAAATTAGCATCCAAAAGCACTAAGTTCATATTTATAGGTTATCCTAAGGAAACTAAAGGATACTACCTAGATAATCCTTTAGATAGAAAAGTCATTGTGGAAAGATATGCCACATTTCTAGAAAGGGATAACATTTCTACTAGAAATAGTGGGAGAAAGATTGACTTCGATGAAGTTAATGCTCCAATTGCACATGAGTTGTTAGAGGATCAATCTACATAAGAGAAAGTGGAAGAAGAAATTGTTCCTGAGACACAGAGACAACATAGGTCTACACGAGAGGTTAGAGAACCAGAGCATTATGGTTTTCTTTTCACCGAGTCAGGTGAAACAATAGTCTTTGAGGATGATGAACCTATAACCTACAAGGAAGTAATAGAAGGAAAGCAAGCTGCTAAATGGAAAGAAGCCATGAATTCGGAGATGGAGTCCATGTACCAAAATCAAGTTTGTATTTTGGTAAACCCTCCTGCTGATGTAAATCACATTAGATGAAAATGGTTATTCAAGAAGAAGCTGTACATGGATGGTAAGGTTAATAACTTTAAAGCAAGACTGGTTTCAAAGGGTTTTAGACAACGTCAAGGCATTGACTATGATGAAACCTTCTCACCAGTGGAAATGCTTAAATCCATCAGAATATTTCTTGTAATAGGAGCCTTTCATGATTATAAAATTTGGAAAATGGATGTCAAAACTGCTTTTCTAAATGGGAATTTGGTTGAAGACTTCTATATGACTCAACCCGAAGGGTTTGTTAAGTCAAAGAATGCCAATAAAGTATTCAAGTTGTAGAGATCCATTTATGGATTGAAGCAGGAATCAAGATCATGGAATTTTCGCTTTGATGATGCCATAAGAGATTTTGGTTTTGTCAAAAATGAAAGCGATCCTTGTGTCTATAAAAAGGTTTAAGTGAATGCTATCGTTTTCCTAGTATTATATGTTGACGACATATTAATCATGGGAAACGAGGTGCAAGTCTTACAGTTAGTTAAGTCTTGGTTAAATGAATGCTTCTCTATGAAAGACTTAGGTGAAGCAGCCTACATTCTAGGGATAAAGATCTATTGAGATAGATCTCAAAGGCTGCTTGGCCTAAGTCAAATTACATATATTGACATGGTACTCAAAAGGTACAGTATGGAACAATCCAAGAGAGGATTATTACCTATGTCACATGGTGTAAATCTCTCCAAGAAAATGTTTCAACAAACACAGGAAGAGATTGACAGAATGAGTACAGTCCCTTATGCTTCAGCAGTGTGTTTTATCATGTATTCCATGCTATGTACTAGGTTTGATGTTGACTTTTCTTTACACATGGTGGGTAGATATCAAGCCAATCCAAGAGAGATGAGTTGGACAACTGTTAAAACTATCCTAAAGTACTTAATTTTTACTAAGGATATGTTCCTGGTGTATGGAGGAGATGAAGAACTAGTTGTAAAGGGATACACTGATGCTAGTTTCCAGACAGATCATGACGATATGAAATCGCAGTCAGGCTATATTTTTTGCCTGAATGGTGGTGCAGTGAGATGGAGAAGCTCAAAGCAAGTTGTGGTTTCTAATTCTACAGTAGAGTTCGAATATATTGCAGCTTCTGATGCAGCAAATGTTAGGATTCCGAGGCCCGCAGCAGAATCCGGTGGGCCGGGTATTTTAAAATTTTCATCGGCGAGATGACGGAACTTGTCGTCACTAATGATCTGAGCCCCGGAGAGGTCTGAGGATATCGCGTAGATTGTAAAGAGCACAAAATTAAAAAGAAAACTTACCCATTTCAGATCTGAATCCGTTGTCGACCGCAAATTGTCGCCGGAAATCGTTGAACGAAGGATCCATAGTAGGATCCCTCTAGCCCGTCCACACACGCTTCAAAAATATACAGGAACGCTGATTGTCAAACTCTGGGTGCTATCGTGGCGATCCGACGATATATTCAATGTTCTGACGATCACCACATCATCAATCTTGCGATGCGTGAGGAGAAACTCGATCCCATCTCGGATCGAGATCATCTCTCTCTAGAGAGTAAGAGGAGAGAGGGGCTCTGTCTAGATTGACATGAATAGTTATTGTGCTTGAGCCCCTCTCCTCTATTTATAATGGATTTTGGAAATTACCCAGTTGGGTTTTCCGGCCCCCGTTAATTCCATGTCCACTAAAATAATAACTATGACGACTTAAAACTGTGTCAATATTTTTTATTTATTTTATCACATACTTGTAATAAAATCTAATCCATTAAACTCGACTCGTTGTCCCGCTTAATAATAAGATAACCTTGAATATTAGGATAATATTCGTTCAATTATTATTTTCTCGTATTTACTGAACTCGTAAATACATTACATAAATTCAATCCCAAATATTTGTAACTTGAATAATAATGAATTTATTTATTTATTTTGGTGATCAACGACATGGAAATTGCTCGGACCCCATGGTGGTGCCCACTATGTCCATATACTTATTCAACTGAATATGGAGGATTCTTGAATACGCTATTGTGTGTGACCCTCTAGGCCCTTATCTCAATAGTAGTGAATAAAATCCATAGACCAAGAGTAGGGTCTAGCAACACATCATGGCCCCTAAAGAGATAAGGATAGTCATTGCAATGACTACCAACCTACGAACACTGACTTTGTACTATAGTCTCTTTGTCATTGATTATCCCATAAAGCAGGACGTACTCTTGTCTTATCGTCCTTATCTTACTTTTTTATTTATTGATCTATCCAGATGGATTCGCATTTCTACTGCTTTTTCCAAAGACTTATGAAGGCAGCATCATCCTGATCAACCAGGCCTGAGATATAAAACTTCCTAAACTTGGAAGCGACAAATCCTTTATTGACCATTCAACCAACGCCATACCACCAACGACGCACCCAACACAAACTACCTCTCCACGACATTACTGCCAGGGTTTTATCCTTGTATCAAAGTATGTAATTAAATGATATACATTGGTAATGGTCTCAAGTCAGGAGACCAATATACATGTCCATAGATAGAAACAACCAATGACACCCCAAACATGTGGTGTTCCTATTGGCGGGTCTGTCCTCATGATCTCACTACTAGAGATCACCAAGTGCGAACTTCATGAGAATAAGTCTCAAAGCTTATGACCCCTCAGAACCTAATAGTCAGAAATATATTGTGTCCAGTCAGTAAGATGTATCTAGACTATAGAACATATATTCAAGATCAATGTCATTGTATCTCGAGGTTCTCATTATAGCCTGGGATCTGCTATAGCCTCTCGACATGACAATTAACCTTCGGAAATTACCATTATCATAGTGGAAGCAGAATGGTCTGCACTATAATGGTAAGATAACATCAGGAATAACTAACTGCACACATGATACGGTAATCAAAAGTACTACATAGTTGGGTCTAGGGCACCCACTATTTCAACACTCCTACTTGCACTAGATCCAACTTACTAAATAATCTTTCTAGCTAATCACATGATAAATACCATGCTTCTACTGAGTAATGGATTTAACTTATGGTCCTGCCACGTTTTCGCTGGGTGGCATATCTGTTATATGCACCTCATCGACTTGAGTAACAATTATCAAGATCAAGTATCTCCGAGTATATTACTTTCATCCATTGTCATAACTTGACAACTTGGCTAGTAAGAATATAATAAATCTTATTATGATAATACTTCTCTCACTAGGTTTGAATCCAAGAACTAGA
The DNA here is from genome assembly GCA_963277665.1 of Viscum album. Classification (NCBI taxonomy): domain Eukaryota; kingdom Viridiplantae; phylum Streptophyta; class Magnoliopsida; order Santalales; family Viscaceae; genus Viscum; species Viscum album. Next base: position 654,737,529 of record OY728119.1, read on the forward strand.
ACAAATCTTCGTGATTTATAACTACTTCTTAGTTTCCTTAGAAGCTGGAACGTACTCGGTATTTGTAGGTATGGCTACGACAAGCTTTTATAAGCTTGACTCTCTCATCTCCATTGCCTAACTGTGATACTAGATCAAATTGATCTAAGTATTACTAGTATTTATACCACCATAATTAGTATACCTTCCTCTCCTTATTCCTGGTCCATATAATTTGTACTTGCTGAAGTACAAGATGATAGTTCTGACTACATCACTTATTGTGCTCCTAGAAATAATTAATATCTTCCTATCATAAATTATATCCTGGTAGTATCAATTATTTTACATATTATGGCATATTTGATTGATCCATCACTAAATCATATGGTATCAATTTACAACTCTAATCTCTACACGTGCTCCGAACATGTTAACCTATAGAGATTTATCCATGTGACATAGGCAACAATTCTGAACATGAATTGTTCCAACTTTTATTTTTCAATAAAATGTCACTATATGTATGATTGACTAGGAAAAATCAACCTTTGGATCTACCTGAGTGGATCCTGTTCCCTAGAACTTATGTTACTACTTGAAGTCAATCATTGGAGAATTTCATTTAACCTGATCTTATCTAACTGTAAGATCAAAATCTGTTTTCCATATGTTGTCGAACATATATCATTTGTAAAAACATTGGTGCTCCCACTAACCTTTGGTAGACACAAGGAAATGATTAATTTATAATTAATTCTCTAATATCTTATTGCTTACTAGATTTTAGTAACATTCAAACCTTATTGGAATCATTTGATGTCATCATCTCTTTCTGGGTGCGTCGTATATACCCCTTCCATGAAAGATAATCTTAACATCCAATGACCAATACAATGATCATAGAAGTTCATCTATGATAAGTAAAATTCTAATCGATTTAGGATTACTGACTTGGTATAACCAATCAATCATTATTGGTACCATACCTATGCCATATATGTATCATTTCATTTGAATACCCACCACAGTATTCAATTTAAAATCCCCTTTGCAATTTTATACATGGAATCCATTATTGAATTTTAGTTGATCTTGTCAATCTTAGTTGGTTTCCATATTCTGCTTACTTGTAGGATTTATTATTCTCAATGAATAATATATCAGCAACCACAGTGAATGTAAAACCATCACCATGGTTTCATTCTTCCCACGCAGTATGTGTCTCTGGAACATTCCTATTCCACATGTACTTGTGGAACTTGTTCCCTATACCAATCATTTGTCCATCTCGAGCATTGACTAAGTCCAAATCAATTCAGCTCCCACTATCTCTAATATATATGTGCACTCTTGTATAGAAATGTAGTCTAATACTTGAATAAATCTTTTCTATCTTAGGGATTTATGTAATATCCTAAGAAACTATTAGGATAATTAATTTAGATGCACAATGTGTTTAACTTGATGCATGTTTGTTTAAATCCTAACAAACACATTAGATCTAAACCCATCCAATGACATAATGGATTTTCCATCGTACTATAACTCGTATGATATCCATTTGTTATTTTAGTTGATATATTGGTTATGGTTTTAATCCATTATTTGCAAAGTGCATCATGAAATATAATGGAATTTTCTGCAGGTTGTAACATTGATACAACTTACATCATAACTTTGATGTATAAAATGTGTTTTTAGGAATTTCTCCACGCTATATTTTTGTTGATCAATGTTAATATGTAAGACTCCTCATCTATCCTCCTTAATAACATCAATACAGTTATGTTGATAAGGTGACATGCGTTTAGGAATTACTCCAGGCTACATTATCATGATCGATGATTGTTTGGTCAAGATATTCTTCGTCCTGCCGATCCGAAGGAACTCGTATCTTCTGACCAAACTTATACTTCACTATTCCTTAATGACTTAAAAGAAACATATGAAGTATCTTTACCTCTTGTTTTCTTTGGAATAGTTCACACTTTCTTGTTGAACTAACCTCGGAAATCATTGTGGTATACCTTAATTTCTAAAGGTTTCTTTGTCTAAACTAAGGGTGTCAATAATACCATAGGTGTTTAGCTATTCCAAGCCTCAATACCATACTAGGTATATAGTTGACATCTGCTTTTAGTTTTACTTAACAAAGAATCACATTTCCACAACTAGGTATGTCTTACATTTTATATTCATCATGTATTTACATTGATTCAAATAGCAGCGAACTATTTGTCGAGTATGTTACCACAAACAATATTCATTCCAGAACATGGAACAATGTCTCATCATGACCAAAAGGGCATGTGAGATAAATTTTTTTGGTTATAATCAACAACTTGTTTATCTTGAATCAATTACTTAGAAATTAGAAGTTATGTGTTTCTCCCCACTGATTCAGGAATCACACTTTTTCAGATGCATGAAGAAGACACTTTACTTCTTGTAATGTTTCGCTACATACATGGTTATGTTATTTAAAAACATATATGTGAAAATCATATTCTATTTTAATACCCAATAAGTATTCGAGAAAACAATACTTTTATTTGATGAATATAAACTGAACGTGAAGCGGGTACTTGCTTCTTGTATTTCAGTTTTTAAACTTCGATGAATTTATTTAAATATGGGATGAAAATAACCTCTTGCTAAATAACCAACCACTATTATTTGAAAGACACTATGAAGTTTCCTTTGGTGTAGCTTTCCATAGGCCTTTTTTCCTTGTCATTCAATGTATTCTCCATATGAATAAAAGATGGCGTTATCTCCAATATTCTTATTACTTGGAAAATGTTACCTTAAAGTTAATGAAGTGCTTACTATATACCGGTTGTTTGTATACTTAAACGAATCTAGAGTAATTGGGTGTAAAAGTTATAAGAAATGGGATGGCATGAAAGATTGTGAACTATCTTTCACTTTACAAAAATTGAGTGTGACCATCACATTCAAATATTGCTTCACTTTCTCCTCGAAAGGATTTTTGAGATGAGGCTACATGTGATAATCATCCAAGTCTTGATGCAGCGACCACAACTAACATCAGAATTTGATGATATCATTATGACAGAACCATCATATGACTTATTCATGAGTCTCCTAAAAGCAGTTTTACACCCTCGCTTCCTGAGGTGGCTTAACTGGTTGGGACACAAGTAACTTGAATTTCCATTATTTCCGTAACGTGCGCAAGCACCAATACTACACTTGGAATTTCGTGTATGTTTTGACATTAAATTTGTCTAATGTTTATCGCTGTTTTATTATGTTATTTCTTTCCATTATCTACAAATATACTTTAGCAAATTGTACTTTTATGTGATTACCTAATGTGACATTACTGATTATTTAATCATTAAATGTCTCCCACTAATTTTTTGAATTCTAGGAACCCTTTGTACTAGAATCGGAATACTATTGATTATTCTAGTGGCAAGGATCCCTGAACCTCCCTCATAGTCTACCAGATATGCCTACGCCACTACTCTGAGGGTCCAAGGTAGGCTTTTGGTTGGCCAGCCTCATTAACTTGTGGTTCCTTGATCTGTTGAGTGAAGTCCCAGCATCAAAAATCATTTACTAATTTACTCAACACTTGCCTCTAAAATTAAAACAAGCTATCTAAGGCTATTCCATTATTGCAATTTTAGTTAAGTCAACCCACCACACGAATAAGAACTCCCCGGTAGTAAGAGGCACCCTCAGCTGAGGCATGAACCAGCACCTCGAACACCCGGTTTTGTTCAAACTTGAATGATGGAAGGCTGTTTGTGACTTAATATTTTCTTTGAGGGTTTTATTGGTTTTCTCTCGACAAATGTGATCCATTTCTACTAAACATGTTCATCTATGTTGTCACGCTCACAACTGAACTTTAATAGAAAAACATATGTCTCTTCTTTATGAATTTTATTATCTATTATTTTATGTAATTTTCCCGCTATTCTAAAATGTAGAAAATAAAAAATAAACGCATAAAGGAAAACTATTACCTTACTGGTCTTGAGCATCTAAACGACCTAAGGGGAATCATACATGTGTCAAAACTTGACAATAGATGCATCTCAACCCATGCTGTATGTCTGCTTCTCACCTGGAGCATCGACTCGTCTTGGTGAAGTCCACATTACGACTTGGAGTAAAGCCTCATCTTGGTGGGGTCCACGTCACGTCTTTGCATCACCTCCATCTGTGGTACAAGAATACTCATGCGTAGGCGAGGGGGACTGCGGTATAAATGTACATCAAATCAATTGGACACGCAGGTCCTTATACATTTTAACCGAAAAATAAAGATGATGCCAAGACCATATATTTAATTAATTTACAAGCATCGCACATATTTAAATAATTAAATAAATAAATGAAAACATACAAAGGTCGATGCTCAAGACCAGACGGCGGGTAATTTAAAGTGTGATAAAATTAAAATTCATAAATAAGTACGAGTATTATTAAATTAAATTAATTAATAAATTCAAATAATTTATCTAATTATTGGTCATGTAATTAATTTAATTTTAATACTTAAATTAAGTTAATTAATTAATTTAATTAAAAAATAAATTAATTTTAACTTCGCGTATTAAATTTTATTTTCACTACAATTAATATATTAATTAATTTAATTAATTAAATTAATTAATTAAATTAATTGATTTAACCTAACCCGAGTCAGGGGTTACGTGCTCGCTAGGAGGACCGGGCAGCGACCGGAGGCAGGAACACCAGTCGAGGGGGCCCACGGCTGAGTTGTTCCAAAATACCGGGGAAGTGCGCGTTGTGCGGTCTACCGCTGCTGGAGGAGGCTCCTCTCTCAGTAGTTCGTGTGAGCTACGCGCTAGGGAAGCGGCTGCGTGTGGTGGTCTGACTTGCAGTGCGCGGTCAGGAGAAGATTGCAGTCTGCTCACAGAGACTAGGCAGTGGCGAATGACAGGGACTGGATGCCCCTCTGGTTCGGCCTGGAACGCACCTATGGCAGTGGGAAGAGAACCGCATTAGGGGGGACTGACAGGGGGTGTTTGGACGGACTGGCCGATGGTCGTGCGGCGGGCATGCGAGTTTCTCCCGGGTGCATGGCCGAGTGGAGGAGGGAGACGAGGAAGGAGCGGGTCATTGCTTGCAGGAGGATGAGACACCGGCGGAGGCAGGCAAAGCCATCAGAGGATGTCCGGCCAGAGCGGCGGTTCCTGGAGGCCTGCTCCGCGACGCGGGATATGCCGAGCCTGGTTCTGCCCGAGCGGGGCGGCCGATTGAGCGCGCAGGGGAACCGTGGGTCGAGGGAGGAGGCAGGAGGAGGTAGGCAGCTTGAATGGTTAGGGGGCTCAGCTTGCTGCAGATTCATAGGGGTGTGGCGGCCCCTGGGCTACGCATCGCTCCGGGGTGGTGTCCCAGCGACACTGCAGTGCACCGCGCGGGAGGAGGGAGGGGGTCCGCTCGGACCCCCTTGCAATTTCCTTTTTTTGTTTTTTTTATCTTCCACATGCAAGACCCATGCCCCCTTTTTTTCTTTTCCTCCATTTTTTTAAATACTTCATGCATTTTTTTTGTGGTGAAGACCTGACCGTAAGTCTTCCCCTTTTTATAAAAAAAAATTTCTAAAGGCTAAATAGACTTTAGATATAATAATAATAAAAATATTATTTTAATATAATAATTTTATTATTATTATAATTTTTATTATTATATTTATATTATAATAATTATATAATTATAAGAATAATATAAATTATAATAATTATAATTATATTTAAAACTTTAACACCCTTGTTCAAAAACGAAAACACGCTCCATTCTGAAAATTTCGAATGACCATATTTTAGTCAGTCGAAATCGTATTGAATCACAGTTTAAAATCAGTTGAGTGACGACAAGTTCCATTGTCTCGCTGATGAAAATTTTAAAATCTCCAGCCCACCGGTTTCCGCTGCGGGCCCCGGAAAGGTCGGAGGATCTCGCGTAGATTGTAAAGAGAACAAAAATAAAAATAAAACGTACTCATTTCAAATATGATGTTGTTGTCGACCGCAACTTGTCACCAGAAATAATTACACAAATTATCCATAGCAGGATCCCTCTAGATCATCCACACATGCTTCAAAAATCCACAGAAACACCGATCGTTGAACTACGGGTGCTAGCACGGCGATCCGACGATATATTCGACGTTCCAATGATCACCGCATCGTCGATATTGTGATGCGTGAGGAGAATCTCGATCCAAGCTCAGATCAAGAGCTTCTCTCTCTATAGAGAGTTAGGAGAGAGAGGCTCTAGCCAAACTGACATGAATAGTTGTAGTGCTTGAGCCCCTCTCCTCTATTTATAGTGGATTGTGAAAATTACCCGGTTATGTTCCCTGACCCCCGTTAATTCCACGTCCACTAAATAAATAACTATGGGGACTTAAAACTGCATCAATATTATTTATTTATTTTATCACATACTTGTGATAAAATCTGATCCATTAAAATTGACTCGTTGTCCCGCTTAATATTAAGTGAACCTTGAATATTAAAATAATATTTGTTCGATTAATATTTTCTCGTATTTACAGAACTATAAATACATTAAATAAATTCAATCCCAAATATTTGTAACTTGAATATTAATGAATTTATTTAATTATTTTAGTGATTGACAACATGGACAACGGTCGGACCCCGTGGCGGGGCCCACTATGTCCATATACCTATTCAACTGAATTGGGCGGATTCTTGAATACGCTATTGTGTGTGTCCCTCTAGGCCCTTATCTCAATAGTAGTGAATAAAATCCACAGACCAAGAGCGGGGTCTAGAAGCCCGTCATGGCCCCTAAAGAGATAGATATAGTCATTGTAACGACTACCAAACTACGAACACTAACTGTGTACTATAGTCTCTTTGTTATTGAATATCACAGAAAGAAGGATATACTCTTGTGTCATCGTCCTTATCTTGCTTTATTATGTGTTGATCTATCCGAATGGATTCGCATTTCTACTGCTTTGGCCAAAGACTTATGAAGGTGAAACCATCCTAATCAACCAGGCCCGAGATATACAATTTCCTAAACTCGGAAGCGATAAATCCTTTCTTGACAATTCAACCAACGTCATACCACCAACGACGCACCCAACACAAACTACCTCGCCATGACGTTACTGCCATTGTTTTTGCCTTGCATCAAAGTACGTAATTAAAAGATATACATTGGTAATGGTCTCAAGAAGGATACCAATACACATGTCCGTAGATAGGAACAACCAATGACACCCAAAACATGTGGTGTTCCTATTGGCAGGTCTGTCCTCATGATCTCACTACTAGAGATCACCAAGTGTGAACTTCATGAGAAGAAGTCTCAATGCTTATGAGCCCCTAGAACCTGATAGTCAGACATATACTATGTCCAGTCATTAAGATGTATCTAGAATATAGAACATATATTCAAGATCAATGTCATTGTATCTTGTGGTTCTCATTATATCATGGGATCTTCTATAACCACTTGACACGACAATTAACCTTTGGACATTACTATTATCATAGTGGATGCAGAAATGTCTGCACTATAATGGTAAGATAACATCATGCATAACTAACTGTACACATAATACGGTAATCAAAAGTACTACATAGTGGGGTCTAGGGAACCCACTATTTCAACAACAAAGCAGTCTGGATACGTAGCTTTATCTCAGACATTGGTGTTGTACCTAGTAGTGCAGACCCTGTTCCGGTATATTGTGATAATACTACTGCAGTGGTGCTTGCTAAGGAGCCCAGGCCTCAGCAGAGGATAAAGAAAATTCTTCTGAAGTTTCATCTATTGAGGGATTTTACTCAAATAGGTGAATTGAAAGTTAGCAGAGTAGTCACAAAGGACAACATGGAAGACCCCCTGACTAAATCCATTTCTAATCAAAAGCATGATTTACATGTTAGAGCTAGAATATTGAAACCTATTATCAGTTGTCTCTAGTTCAAGTGGGATTGTTGAAAGTGGGTTCCCTAGACCCAACTTGTATTGTACTTTTATTACTATTACATGTATTCAGTTTGTTTTTATACATGTGTTTATCTTTCCATGATAGTGTAGATACTTCTACATCCACTTTGTTTATGGAGATTTCCTTAGATTACCTGTCGCATCAAATGGTTAAAGTAGGTCCTGGGCTATAATGAGAACCCTAAGATGCCATGACAGTAATCTTGAAGTAACATCCTATGGTCCAGTTACATAATTCTGAAAGGACAAAGATGATTTGTGACCATCAGGTGCTGGGGGATCATAAGCATTTATACTTCTTCTCATGACATTCGCACTTGATGATCTCTAGTAATTGAGATCATGAGGACATACACGCTTAATAGGAACACCACATGTTTCTGGTTTCATTGGTCATTCCTATCTATGGACTTCTATAATGGTCTCATGACTTTAGATCATTATCAATTAATGTCATTTAATTACATACATTTGATATTAGGTGAAAACCATGGCGATAAAGTCGTGGTGAGGTAGTTTGTATCGGTTGCATCATTAATGGCATGACATTGATTTAATGATCGAGAAAGGATTTGTCGCTTACGAGTTCAGGAAGAGATATCTCGGTCCTGGTTGATTAGTATGGTTGCACCTTCAATAAATCCATGGCCATGGTAGTCGAAGGTAAGACCTTTCGGACAAATCAACAAAAAAATAAATCAAATAAATAATGATTACACTAGTATGCATTCATCTTTTTTGAGATATTAATGACGAATAGATTATATTACACGGACCTTGTTCGTAGGAAGGTAGTCATTGCTTCTAATTTTACTAATCTCTATAGGGGCCTCAATGGGTTGCTAGACCCTACTTCAGGTCGGTGGAATTATTCACTGCTATTGAGATAAGGGCCTAGAGGGTCACACACAATAGCACCTTGAGAATCTACCCTATTTTGGGAATATGAATTTTGAACTTGGTGGGCCCTACCAAAGGGTCTGATCACTATCCATGTTCTATGGATCACCAAAGAATAAATAAATTCATTAATTATTGAAGTTTAGAACAATTAGTTGAATTTATTTATAACATTTATTTACAAGTTATATAGTAAACACAAGTATTAATATTATTCGAATGGATTTAAATATCCTAGGTTCGTTTAATATTAGCAGGAGGAATCAGTCTAGTTAAAGACTCAAATTTATCACGTAATATATTTATATATTACAAGTGATAAAATGTAAATATTATCTATGGCATAATTTTATTTGTCATAAATAATTATTTATATCACTTATATAGCGTACGTCTATTACACGGGGGTCAGGAACATATACTGTGTATTTTAAACACTCCCTATATAAGTGAGAGAGAGGCTCTCCCATGATCACTATTCATGTGTCAAGATTGAGAGCTTCTCTATCCTCTTGGAATCTAGAGATAGAGTCTCTCATGAAAAGAAGGATCTTCCAGCTCAACTATCTCGGATTGAATATCCTTCCTTTACGGTGATCGTCGCTGTGCTGAAGTGAGCATCGAAGATCCACGCTAGCACCTGAATCTTGATGAATGACATGTGAACAGATTTGTGAGGCATGTGTGGATGATCTAGAGGGCTTCGACGTCGGAGTCTTTGAGGAAAGATCATTGGCGTCTTGCAGCAGACTTGCACAAGTCAATTCTAAACAAGGTAAATGTTCAGTTTAATTTTTTGTGCTCCGTATAAACCTTGCGAGATCCTCAGACCAAGCCAGGATAAGATCACCAGAGATGACAGGGTTATGTCACTCCGCTGAAGCAAAAAAATTAAAATTCCTAGCCCATCGGCTTTCGCTGCGTAGTCCATGTACCCAACACTTCATACATTAATGGAGAGAGAATTCATAGATTTGAAGCAAAAAGAAGGTGAAAATTTCATGACCTATGAAGAATATTTCAAAATGATTGAAAAGTACTCTTTTGGTTTTGTTATCAGTAATGATAGAAAAATTGATAGATTCTTTAGTGATATAAAACAAAAACTTTGAAAGGTTCTCGAAATTCAATACTTTGGGAGTTATTAACAAGTTATTAGATGTGCTTTAAAGTGGATATGGAGTTTGGATAATGGTATCGTGCCTATGGTGATAAGAAACGAAAGATGTAGTTCCAATCTATATGATCTCATGAGAAAGGTTGAAAGAAAACTCAACCACCCACATGTCAAAAATGTGGTAATAAGAATCATCGTAACTTCATAAATGGTTTGGGGAAATGCTCCACGTTTTGGAGAGAAGGCCACCAAGATCATGAATATTGAAAAGATATGAGGAAGTAGGATAATGTGGTGAAGGAAAGGAGAGTGACACCCATGGTCAAATACAACAAATGTAGGTAGAAAGGGAAATATAAAAGCCAGGGAACTAAACCTCCAGTCCTCAAGGGTAATCAGCATTAGTATCCACCAAATCCAATTGATCAAGGAAAGACTTATTCCTCCACTACTACTGAATCAGATCAATAAAATGAAGTTGTACAAGGTACAATTCATATTCACTCAAGAATCTCAAAAGTCTTATTTGATTTTTCTTCTATTCATTCCTTTATATCTTGCATATTTGTTGGCACTATTAAATCGAATCCCCGAAACCATAAAGTAGATATATATGTAAAAACACCAAGTGGTGCAATCATTTAAACCTATGTTTTGGACACTTATACTATTTTCATATGTGGGATTATTCTTCCTACAAATCCCATAACACCTCCCTTGGTGGAATTTGACACTATACTGGGGACATATTGGATCTCTTTATTTATAGAACACATCAATTGTCCATAAAAGGAAATATCTTTTCATATTTCAAACCATCCCATGCTTCTGTACAAATGAAAGGAAGATCATGAATCTAAATTATAAATCCTTCAATGGTGTGGGTTATTATTCCATGTGAAGAAGCATATCTCTCTCAAATGGATGAGTCAAAGGAAGGTATCAACTTTGGGGAAATTCCCATCGTGATTGAATATAGTGATGTATTTCCTGAAGAGTTACCCTGACATACCCTGGATCATGTGGTACAGTTCTCAATAGAACTCATACCCAGAGCTACTACCATCTAAAAGTGTTCATATAGAATGGATCCTATAAAATTGGAGGAGTTGTAGAAGTAACTACAAGAGCATTTGGACAAAGGGTTCATACACACTAGTGCATCACATTGGGGTGTGTCAGTCGTCTTTTTCATGAATAAGGATGAACCAATGTGGTTGTGTATCGATTATCGGGAACTCAAAATGATAACCATAAGGAAAAACGATCCACTTCCAATGATTGATGACATTTTTGATCGGTTACAATGAGATCAGTACTTCTCAAAGGTGGATATACGTTCCAAATATCATCAACTAAAGGAGAAGAAATAAGATATTTAGAAGACTACCTTCTGTAAAAGGTATGGGCACTATGAATTTTTTGTGACAGCCCTCATACTTACTAATTCCCCTATGATATTCATGGATTTTGTGAATAGAGTCTTTATACATTACCTTGAAAAATTTCTGGTAGTGTTTGTTGATGACAGTCTCATCTACTCCAAGATTAAGGAGGAACATGAAGAACATATAATGATTGTGTTGGTGACATTAAGTAAGGATAAATTTTATGCCAATTTTACAAAGTGTGACATTCCGATGCAACAAGTCACATTCTTGGGACATGTGATCACAATTGAGGGAGTTTCTGTAGACCCTTCAAAAAAAGTCAATTGAGGAATGGATTAAACCCTCTAGTGTCATGAAAATCCCAAGTCTTCTTAGAATAGTAGGGAACTATTGATATTTTTTGAAAAATTTCTCATAATTGGTAATCCTTCTAAACTAAGTTAACAAGGAAAGGGGTGAAGTATGTCTGGATGAAAAAATGTGATGAAATATTTCAATGACCTAATGAGAAGGTCGATCATTTCACTTATAATCACATTACAAAAAGAGGATAACGTTTTGTGATATATAGTGATTCTTCAAAGATTAAATCGGGTCATGTTCTTATGAAAAATGATAATGTGATAGCATATGCCTCATGAGATTTGAAGATAAATGTGCAGAACTACCCAACATATGAAATGGAGTTAGCAGCTATGGTTTTTTCCTTAAAAATCTAGCGACACTACTTCTATGATGAGAAGTGTGAAATCTATACCGATCACAAGATCTTAAAGTATATATTCACTAAAAATGACCTCAACATGCATCCAAGTAGATGGTTATATAGTATCAAATACTCTGATTTCTCTATTTACTATCATCATAGCAAGGTGAACAAGGTAGTGGATGCTCTTGTCAAAAAATAACCTACTACTCTATCCATGTTGCAGATTGAAAAAGACCCTATCTTCTTGGACATGCAAATGATATATTTCGAAATCATAATAGTGTGGAATACAAGATAACTTTCTCAAATGATTTCCCAACCATATATATCCTAGAGACGATTATGGAGGCACAAAGGGATGATCCATAGTTACAAAATAAGGTGATTAATTTAATGAAGGGAAACTACAAGAGTTCCATATCGATGATGATAGTGTGATTTATTTTTGAAATAGGATAGTTGTGCCTTCATCACATAAGATAAATTAAAATATATTGGAAAATGCACATATATCAACATTCTCTATCCATCCAAGGAGTACCAAGATGTATCGTGATCTCTGAGAATACTTCTGGTGGGACAACATGAAGAAGGATATTGTTGAGCATATCACAAGGTGCTTAATATGTTAGAAAGTTACAGTTGAGTGAAATATGTCTCAAGGAATGATGAAACCATTGAATATACCCATATTTAAATCAGACAATCTTACATTGTACTTTGTCAAGAGACTCTTGAAGAAATTCAAAGGAAATAATGTGATATGGGTCGTGGTGGATTGACTCACCAAGACTACCCACATTATTATAATTTGAGAATATCTCTCTCTTCAACAACTTGTAAATATATATGTGGAGAAAGTGGGGAGACTACATGGGGTTATACTATCGATTTTCTATGATCATGATCCCGAGTTCACATCTAAATTCAGGAGAAGTCTTAAACATGCTTTGAGGACTGAATTAAATTTCAACCTAGCCTATCACACCCAAACCGATGGCCCTTCTAAAAAGAATATTCGAAAACTCAAAAATAGTATAAGAGACTAATCTTTAGAATTAAAAGGTGAATAATATCAGCTTCTACCATTAGTTGAGTTCCCATACAACAATATCTTTCACTCTAGTATTCGGATAGCTTCATATAAAGCTATGTGTGGAAAACGATGTAGAACTCCAACTTGTTGTAACTAATTTGTTTAAAGAAATCCAATGGGACTTGATGTTGTGAAATAGATGACATAGAAGGTTCAATACCTCAAGAATCATATCAAATCATCTCAAATTCAGAAAAAAAAAATCTATGCTAGAATCCTCTGAAGGGACATGAGTTCGATGTTGGAGATAAAGTCGTCCTTCAAATATCACCATGGAAGAGAGTCATGCAGTTTCAAAAGAAAGGGAAGTTAATACCAAGGTTCATGGACTGTTTGAGATCCTTCATCGCATCAGAATAGTGGATTATCGGATTTCACTTCCACTAAGTATGGATCAAGTTCATGATGTGTTCCACGTATCACTCTGGAGGAAGTACAAACTAGATCCCCCGCATGTACTGAACTTAGAGGTGGTACAACTCGAAGATTATCTATCATATGAGGAGAATCCAATAAAGATTCTACACCAGAGAGATAATTTTCTACACAACAAGACAACCCACCATTAAGAAGTGTCATTGAGGGACCATAAGTATAAATAAGCAACTTGGGAACCATAGGATGTGATGAAGGAGAAGTACCGTCACCTGTCTATATAAAGAGCAATTTCAAGGGAAAATTTTCAAAAGTGGGAAGAATGTAATGACCAAAATTTTTATTAATGGAATTACTCCCTTATTATAGAAATATCATATAGTAAAAATCACAAATAATAACTTATAGATTATAATAAAAATTTATAAATGAATAATTAAGGAAATAAAAAGTATTTCTAGAAGTTAAGGATCCAATATATATGAAATAGTAATTTGACTATAAGAATCATAATATGACCCATAAGAATAGTAAATCGGACAAATGAATAGTATACTCACCCAAAGAAGTATAAATTTTATTTTGGAATATTATAAGTGAAAATATGATATAATTATATCATAGTATAAGTAAGTAAATATTTTAAAAAATATTAATTAAGTGTTGTTTTTTTAATTCAAAATGATTTAATTACAAGTGTATGTTTTATTTAATAATTTAAAAGAAAAAATACTTTCATAAAATGTACTCATAAATTAATATTTTTATATCTTGTGATTTTAATATAATTTTATTAGGCATTAAGTAATTTTTCGAACTGTTATAAAATCATTTATAATTTTAAAATATGTATTTTGTTAGTAAATGATGGTTTTAATTAAAAATTAATTTAATCATATATACGAAATTATTTTAAAAAAATGGAGTTCATTTTTTAAATTTTCACATAAAAAATGGTTAGGGTGAATTTTTGGGATTTTTTTGAAATACTTGTATTTTTAGTGAATATTAAAATAACGTAATGTAAGGTATATATACATTATAAATTAAATCCAATATTCATTGAGTCATCGCTGATGTAAGAAAAATTCGTTTGAAATGACAAGATCTAATTACTATATTTATTCTTAAAAATCAACACTATTTCTTGTCTTGAGAAAAATAAAAAACTATTGAATTAAATAATGAGAAAACTCCCCTCTCCACCACTATATATACCACCCCTCACCACCCCTTTTTTTCACACCTCTCCAAGTTTGACCTTTGTCCAAATTATTCCCAATCCTCTTAACATGGACCTATACCATATATAGGAGCTCATGGTATCATAAAAACACCAAAACATTTTCCCTAATGAGGTTCTCAAGGAGGATAAATCCAAGAGGTAAAATCCTCTTCCTTTTTCATTTAATTTCTCTTCAGTTTTATTTATTTTATTCTCTCTTCACCTTATATTATCAAAATGTCATGATAGCTCCAGTATTTTTGATATACTATAATTATATCATGTTAAATAAATTTCCATCATTAAATGCGTCCCTCCCTCTCTTTTATACGAAAAATGGAATTGTCACCTATGATGTCTCACTTTACCGACATCATGGGCAATGTACTTTCATTTTCCCTTAATGAAATTAATGATGTTAATGAAACCATAATAATGGTTGAAACAAATTTTAAAGTGTATTTTTTAACCCCGTTTATTTTTTTTAATTAACTTATATACATAATACTAAATGATAAAACAAAACAAGTTCATTGTGATCGAAAATCTAACAAAATTAACCAAAAATGATAATCACTAAATTTTATCAAATTATTCATCCTCATTACATATAACCAATTTTTTTATAAGATCATTTAAACTTTTTTAATATCATTAATAACATATAATTACAATTCTACATATTTATACTCATTTTAGAATAAATCCTATTCATGTCGACAAGTGAACTGATCATGGAAACTATGAAAACAAACACTCCTAAACGATGAAATTAAACTCGATAACTCTTACAAAAGATCATAAATGAACTTAATAAAACCACAATGAGTCAAATTATTTTATAAAAGGATATTTAATTTTTAATTAATGAATATAATGTGATTATATATGATATTAAAGTGAAGAAATCATTCGGACTCATGGTAAGGGGAATTCTCAAACCCAACTCTCTTTCTTTTGGTTTTCCCTAATTCTCACCATTTTTAGTGTAGTTATTCCTTAAATATCATTTCACCATAATTAAGGTAACTTTTCTGGGATAGACATGTTTTCTACCTATTTTTATGACAAACATAATGTTTTCCAAAATTAATCTTTTTTCAAATAAAATACACCTTTTACTTGTCAAGATTATTTCTTATTCACTCAAGGTCGATGATTCTTATATCAAGTATGTTATTCCATATTTCATTTAGTAACCTAAAGTTTAGGAATTTATGCTTATGAAATGAAACCCATTCATTTCCATGGAATATTTTATGTTCAATATTGATATATTTTCTATGTGGTATGCATGATAATGTAAATGTTATGATATGATGGGTATGCCCGGAATTATATGGCGTAATGTAAATATTATGATGTGATAGGTGCACCTAAAATTATACAGTTCTTCAATTTATTGGGTAATTTGATGTATCTCATGAGAAAAATGTAAAATGTGAATGAAAATAATCCTATATTTGTGCACAACTATGTGTATAAATGCACCACTAAGACATAATGTTTCATTTTTATGCATTGACGCATTCTAGTCCAATTAAAATGTGTCCTCTCATGATTATGATCCTATTATTGTGTTATAGTGATGATGATTATTCTCACCCCATGTTATATTGATTTATTTTCTAATCTATCCTTTTACTGGGATTTTATCTCACTCTTTTTATGATGTATATCCTTAGGTGACTACTTTTATTAAGGAGAATTCATGGTCTAATAAGAATCTATAGAAGAAGGAATTAAATAAATTTTTATGTTTTAATTTGTAAATTTTTTGTATGGTCCAAATTTTCCTAAGGCACTAAACCTTTTTATCCTCAAAATGTAATTCTAATATGTTTCTTATCATTAAAATAATGTAATAATAATATAATAAAAGTAAGGGTTTCTATAAAAACTCTGACCAATAGAATTAGATTACCATGAAAGACAATTAATTGAGAATCAGTGATCTATACTAGTTGCTCAGCAATATAAACAACTAGATATAACTCAACATATTCCTATCTCAAAATGTGAGTGGGATTAGGATTGTATTTCCTGAGCTGTGATATGTGGAAAACATCATGAAATCCCATCAATAGAACTGGAAATGGTAACTGATAAGAAACATTCCCAAGCTTCTCTGGGACCTCGAATGGTCCAACATATCTTGGAGCCAACTATCACTATTTTCCAAGATGATGGTGACCCAATCAAAGAGATACTTTTAATAAAACACAATAACCTATGGAAAAATTAAAAGGATGAATTTTTTGATCCACTTAATATTTTTTTTAAAATTTATGTAGTACCAGACGCCGACATATATAATTAATCCTTGTAGATGTCTCTTGAAAAAAACTTGGTCCCACCAAAGATGCTTCACCCATCTCTTCCTTAAAAATAGGGGATCTGCATGGGTTAGCATAAAAATCCATTAATAGAGTCGTTATAATTGATTAAGTATAATAGTTTTTAAATGAAACCTCAACCACTCCCAAATGGATATCCCAAATACACTAAAATCCAAGAACCATTCATTGAGAAAATCCTCCAAGATCTAAATATTATGGCCCATTTAACCATTAGTATGTTGATGATACGATGTACTCAACCTGACCTGATTCCCCATAACCTCTTGGATAATTCTCTAGAATCTTGAAGTAAACATAGGATCCATATTTGAAACAATGGTAGAAGAAACCCCTTGTAACCTCACAATTTCCTGCACATACAACATAACCAGTTCTTTGACTTTTGTATTATCTTTTATTGGAATAAAGTAAGATGACCTTTTCAACTAATCAATCACCGACCATGTAGTATTCCTCCTTCAAGTAGTCTTTGGTAATCCAAAAAAAATTATGGATACCTCATCCCATTTCTAAATCGGCACTGGAAGTGGCTGGAGAAAACAAAAATGTTTCACAATATCTAGCTTTATCTATTAGCAGGTATAACTGCGGGAGACATAATCAGAATTATCACACTTTATAACTGGACACCAGAACTGATATCTCAAATAACAATACTTTTTCATTGTTCCCAGATGAACGTCCCATAATAATATATGACAATCAAACAAAACATAGATCCTTACATATACTGGGATGAAAAAACGATCCCCAAAACTGATAATATCATCTTAAGAGAGAGACCAAGATGATATGGTTTACATATTTTATAGGGTTTCTCAAATACCTATAAATATTTCATCCTACTACATACTCTGCAGAATAGATTCGGGTAGAGAAGATGATAACCGAACACTGGTCAAAACCATCCTTCAAACATACCCATGATAATCCAGATGGAATTGAGAAAAAATACCCATAAGGTTTTACTCTTCCTTCAATTCTATCATATCCTGAGATGGGACTTTCTTACTAAGATTGCTTGAAATGAAATTCCCCTTCTCTTGGTTGTAGGTGATATCGATGTCAAATGTTTGAAGGTATTCCACACAACGCCACTATCTCATATTCAATTATTTTTGAGAAAATATATATCTCAAACTCTTATGATCAAAAAAGATAGTAAACCTTTCCCCAAAAACATAATTTCACCAATACATAAGTGCATGAAAAATTAAAGTTATCTCTAAATAATTAGTGGGGTAGTTATTCAAATATGGTAAAAGTTGACGAGAGTCATAAGATACCACATGGTAATATTGCATGATCACACACCCAAAACTACCACCAGAAGTATCACATAAATCCAAAAAACCCTTACTAGGACATGGTAATATCATAATAGGATCTGATTTCATAAGTCCTTTTAGATCATCTAAAGAACAACCACACATTTCATCCTATGCGACTTTCACTCTTTTCATGATAATATCTGTCAAAGTTGATGCCAACTTTAATAAATCTATGACAAAACATAGATAATATTCATAAAGAACAATGAAGCTAAAAATTTCAATGACATTCCATGGTTCTTACCATGAAAAACAATATTTACCTTCTCAGGATCAACTGATATTCCTTGTTCAAAAATCATGTGCCCCAAGAACTTCACGTTATGAATCCAAAAAGTTCATTTCAAAATAATTACCTAAAAATGGTGAATAATTAGGATTTCCAAAAAAACATTTGTTGCTCATGCTCATGCTTATATTTCAAATAATCAAAAATATAACACATGAACACTACCAAATATGTTTTGAGATACTGATGGAATATCTAATTCATCAAATATATGAAAACTATAGGATCATATGTCCGTCCAAACAGAATCACAAGATATTCATAATGGATATACCTACTATAAATGGTCATATTCAGAATATCCCACTCTCAAACTCTAAGATAATGATAACGTGACCTAGATTCATTCTCTAAAAACCAATTTTCCCCCTTAAATGATCAGAAATATCATCCACATGAGTAAAAGGTTACTTATTCTTAATCGATACTTGGTTAAACTTCCAATAGTCCATGTACAATCAAAATGAACCATCTTCCTTTGTAGAAAAAAGAATTGTGGTTGCCCAAGGGGAAACACTAGGCTCAGTAAAACCTTTTTTTGCATCAGTCCCTCCAAATAATTGTTGAACTATTTCATATTCTCTAGTGACATACAATATGAAGGCATTGAGACTGGATGCATACATAGAACTAGGTAAATCGTGAAATCCAAATCTATCTCTATGATAATACTAGAGAAATAATCTGAAAAAAATATCTGGAAAATATTGAACAACAACTAGAAGATCAATAAGTGAATAAATTTCATTCTTCTCAACTAATATAGTAGATAAAATTCCTCATTTTATTGAAGGAACATCTAAAATGGATATACCTCATATCCAAATCTCCCCAAATCAAATTTGGACTCCCATAAACCACTAGAAATGTGGAACACCAATGATAAAAATAAACATCATCATGATGTGAAATAAGGAAATTCATCCCAATGGTGACGTAAAATATATCTAGATCGAGAATAAAAAAACATAGACAAACTCTATAGCGGTTATTGATAGTGCGCAAGAAGGAAACTAAACCCTAGGTTCCTTCATCTTATTAAGATGTGCCACTAACTCCATAACAAAGGACATGAGATTTATTGAAAGGACAACCATATCATTAAAAGAGGCAGATATAAATTAATGGGAAGAACTGGTATCAAATAAAGTAATCGCTATGGAAGATGCATTAAAGATGGAACCTCTCACTGTCACTAGACCTACATCTACCTTCCCTAGAAAATCATCTAATGTCTGAATTGTTTTTATTCATAAGGACATTTGATAGAGCCCTGTAGTATTTGAATCATTGAAATTATCTATAACAACTTTTAGAGCTGGCGATCCCTAACCACATATAGGAGTAGAAATATTCTGACCAAAATGCTCCAAATGACCATAACATACATAACTATTGCACATTTAATTAGATGGAGGAAAAAACATCAGGGGTGTATAGCCTTGAAACATTGATAGAAATTCATAAGTGTGCTACTATATATAACTAGAGATTCCAATGAGACTTCTTATTGAAAACCACCTCCACCACTCCTATAATGATCTTTCCACTTTCTCTTTTTCCCTTGAAGGCCAATAAAGCTAGGTCTCAGTGGAAAATAAGGGGTATAATATTCTACCACATATTCCTTATTGATATCACCCCTCATAGCCTTATCCACTATCTCTTTGTATGTAAAAATATTCAATATAAATACCTATAATCTAATATCTGGTCGCAAACCCTGCATGTACTTCTAAACTTTCAACTGGCCATTCTTTACAACCTCTGGTGAAAACAGAATAAGAACCCTAAACTATTTAGTGTATTCCAACACCAAATTCTCTCTTTAATACCAATAGATGAACTCTAGATACTTCACAATCATCAGAGACTCTGGATAGAACTAATATAATAAAAGTGTCTTGAAACCTTCTAGTCTATGACCACATTCCTATATTCATATAGAATAGAGTCCTACCAATGATTGTTAAGACCCTCAAGTCTAAACATTATGCACATCACCTTGATAATCTCAATTCTATCCAAGAATTAAAAGATCTAATCAATCATGTCAAGATATTCCTTTGCCTCCTAAGGTTAATTTTTACCTTTAAAGGATGTTTGATTTTCATGTAAGAACTCCCATGACTGATCAATGTCTCCTAATGCTCCAGGATGTACCTCAACAACTATGTTTTGATATTTTTGTACATTATAGTCAACAATAGGGATTCCTACATGATAACCTAAAAAAAATTCTAATTTATAAGAGGATTCTCTTGAGGGAAATCAGTTACACCCTCCTTAAAAACTCATAAAACTAATCTCAAAGACATACAGTTTCACACTAAAATAGAAGAAATGATCAAAAACTAAATAATATCAGTTGAAAAGGGAAAACCAATATTGAAAAACTGAGATTTTGGTCATAACTCAAAACATGAGAAACATCCCAACATCCCATGGTAACTTGAGTCTCATCATGATACGATATGGCCAAGAACATAGAATATTCTACCTTTTAAGTCCCAATAATCTTATCTCCGGTCTATCAAACCTCCCAAAACAAGGATTGTTATGGAAATTCACCCTCTGATGACACTTTTTAACAAACTAACCTTGATACCCTCTCAACACTAGCACCTAATATGATCTTCCACATACCCCAAGAGAATTCATGATCCCCATGGGCAGGCGACTGGAACTCATACATCAAACAATAAGAAGAGGGAATGACTTCATCCAACTTGGAGCAACAATGCATCATATATAGACATAATAGAGAGAAATGTTATAAGATATAGATATATACCATAATAGATATGGAACAAAAGAAGAGACAAAACTGAAAAAGGAAGAAAAATCCCCAAGATATGAGTCTAATACAAAAGGATGAAAAAACCAAATAGCTAGTTTTACTTCCCCATGTGATAGAGCGGGTGAACTCCCCCAATCTCACCACCACCTACCCAATGCAATTGAAAAAAAACTCACTGCCTCACTACAACACCTCAACTATCCCTGCTACAAAATACATAACCAGGTCTATACACCGCTGAAAGTGATACCCAGGGTGTGAGCTAATATGATTAGTAGGTTCTCAACCAAGTGATCTATATCAAGTCTCCGAAAAATGATCAAATCATACATGACATTAAATAAAACAGGCATGGTATATAGTTTAACATTTTTTTAACAAAATCATGGAAAAATATCTTAATTTCCCTTATTTTAGCAATTTTCAAATAAACCAGGTAAATTAATTTCAAATAATTTCATATCTATATATCAAAGTAGATATATCAAAACAAACCAAAGTATGAATAACATCTCATATCAAATCTAAGGTAGTAGAAACCAAAATATCTCAAATTAGCCAAAAGCATAGGTAACATCACACCTAGGATCACACTAGGTGAGGATAGCTAGGACACCCATACTTAACATTGAAAATCACATGTTCATCAAGTTTCTTTAAAAATTCATGTAGCCTAGAGAGCATAGGAACACCCATGAAAGTAAACCCCCTAATAGTTATAACATGTCCCTAGAACAATTAGTCTATAAAGTAGCATAAATCCCTATGAGAAACCCCTCAATAGTGCATAAGGACAATTACTATACCTTCCACCTATGTAACCAAGGTTTCACATGTTCTCTATATTCCAAGTCAATTCATCTATCCATTATCATAAAATAATGATTGAAAATATTTCCCAAATCCACTTAACAATGCTTTAAAAACACATTTTTATTTAAAAAAACTATGGGAAACCCATTATTTACCAAAAAACCATTTCCAAATGCAAAAAAGATCATTTATATCATTCCATTTCATTTAATAAAACAATTAATCAAAAATAGGACCAATGTGTTCATGAAAATGTGCTAAATATGGTACCACCTACCCTAAAACTGATGTCACACATTCCCTTAAGGGAATAAAACAATATGAAGAAACCAAAAATAGAAAAGGATGCCCTAGAACCAATCCTCGCATATTAGAATTGATTCAAATTAGAAAAATGGTTAGTGGAGAGGAGAAAACAAAACATACCTCATGAATGAACACTGACATATGCAACCCAACCCCAATAGTGATCAATCACTGAATGAATCCATATAATCAAACAAAGACCCTAAAAATCACTGAAAGAAAGCTCTAGGTCAATAGGGGATAGAGATGTAGATGATGAAATGAAAATCAAATGATGCAGCACCCTGAAATCCTTATATAGGATAATTACATGATGTGTAATCCCTTTACATGTCATGTAATCCATGGGGATCACATATTAGAGAAAACCCATCGTCTTTTTATAAAAAAACATAAAGTTTTAAATTATAAATCATGTAACTAGTACATGTAATGTGCTCCCTTTAGAATATGTATATGGTTCATGTCATCTGTCCTGCTGAGATTAGACATTGTGTATTCCCATTACATGTCATGAATTCCTCCAGCCTACTAAAAAACACTAGTTTTCATTAAAAATTCCAAAACACCTTCTACATTCTCCAAAATCAGATAAAACATCTTTAATCCATTAAAAATATATACCTAGAATCCATTAATTCAAAAAAACATATATCCCTAAACATTAGGTCATTTTTTCAGAATATGTTCTCTATATTTAAGAGTCCCATGATGCACCCAATTCAAGAGGAAAATATTTCAATAGAATAGAAATACATGAAAGTGGGTAATGTGATGTTACAAACTCACCTCCTTATGAATTTATATCCTTGAGAAGTCATGTAGAAGAATTATGTTCAGTAAATGGGTAAGGCCACTGCTCCATCATCAAAAAATCACTCTCCCAAGTCATGAGAGAATCTGATATTTTGTGTCATAACGCTCTGACCATTGAAATCAACTTCCCATGCAAGGCATTCACTTGGGAGTCAACTATCACTACTAGCTTCTCAAAAATAGAAAAATATTTAACTAACTCAATATCTTCCAATATCTAAATATGAGAGTTATTAGGACGGTATTTCATAAGCTATGATATCTTTAAATCATCATTAATTAGCATAAAATGAAGTAGAAATGCTAACTGATAAGAAACCTTCCCATGGCGATCAGTGACCTCAAACCGTCTAACATATCTTAGATCCAAATTTCCCTATTTTCCAATCTGATGGTGAATCAAACAAAGAGAAACCTTCAAGAAAACATGGTAACCTAATTAAAACTTTAAAGGATGACACCATTGATCCACATAACATTTATTCTTACTCTATTCTATAACAAAATACCGAATTATATCTTGAATCCCTATCTGATGTCTTCAAAACCCAACTAGATCCCACCAAAGAATATTTTCCCACCTCTTCCCAACAAAGAGTTGATATACATGGGAGATCATAAAAATCCTCAAAATTTTTGATTTTTATTGACAATAGATAATAGTTTTTATAAGAAATCTCAACCAGTCCCAAATGATTATCCCAATATCCATTGAAATCCATGAAACATGCGGAAATCATCTATACTAGGGTCTAAGCGGTATGCTATGTTTGACCATCTAATTTTGGAAGATTAGATGTACTCAACCTGACCTAAGTGATCATCACCTCTTAGATAATTCTCTATAATATCAAAGTAAAACTATGATCCCTATTTGAAATAGTGGAAGAGGGAACTCCATGTAATCTCACAATTTCCTATGCATACAGATTACCTAGATCATCAACTTTGGAGGTTTATTTGATCATAATCAAATGAACTGGATTTTTCATCCCATTAATCACCACCCAGATATAATTCCTCCCTCAAGGAGTCTGTGGTAACTCAAAAATAAAATCTATGTATATCTCACACCATTTTCAAACTAGCATCAAAAGAGGCTATAGAAAACCAGAATGTTTTATATGCTCTAACTTTATCTGTACCTTGGTTTCATAGTGGGACACATAATTTGAAATGCCCAAAATTATACCCAATCACCAAAATTGCTTTCTTAAATAATAATTCATCTTCATAGTTCCCATATTAATGGACCATGAAGAACTATCACAATAAAAACTGATATCCTTACAAATTTTATAATGACATACAGATCACCAAAACAAAGAATAACATCTGAAGATATAGACCAACCAAAAATAGTCTCCTCACTAAATATGTTTTCTTGAATTCCTATGAATTCATCAACCTACTGCTGACTTTTTGTAATAGACTCAATGAGAGACAATGATGACTGAGAACTAATCAAACCCATGCCTAAAAAAATCCTTATGATCATCTAGATGAAACTGAGAAAAAATCCTTATGAGTTTCCACTCTTCCTTATATTGCAACATAGAAAGCATTGGAAATTTCATTCTTAGAGAATCTGGAAAAAACATTCCCCTTACCTGAGGTATAGGTGATATCAATGTCATTCAATTGAAGGTATTACACCCAACTTATCTTTCTAAGATTCAAGTATTTCTAATAAAAAATAAAGATCAAACATTTATGGTAAAAAAATACTATTAAAGTTTTACCAAAAGGATAATTCTACCAAAAATTAAGAGAATCCATAACTTCAAATACCTAAAATTATGAGTGGGATAACTATTCTCATGCTGTGAAAGAAGAAGAGGGTTGGAAGATACCACATAGTAATTCTTCATCATAACACAAACCAAATTTTCTCTAAAAGAATCACATAAATCCACATAACCCTTATCAAGATTGGGTAAGATAATAATTGAATCCAATGTCTTAAGTCCTTTAACTTATCGAAGGAATACAAACACATTTCAAACCATGTGAATTTTACCCCTTTCCTAGTAAGAGCAACCAAACATGACAAAAAAGTTGAAAATCCTTTATGAACAATTGATAGTGTCTAGTAAGACTAAGGAAGCTTCGAATTTTAATGATATTTCTTGGTTCTTCCCCTAAAAAACCTTTACCTTATTAGAATCAAATGATAATCCATGTTCATAAATCACATTCCCCAATAACTTCACTTCTTATATCCAAAAAGTGTAATTCATAATCATTACATACAAATAGTGAATCCTCGTGATTTAAAAATCCAAATTCATATAGTGTACATGCTCACACTATGATCTCGAATAAACCAAAATATCATCCATGAAAACTACCACAAAAAATTAAAGATACTAATGGAATATTTGATTCATGAAAGGCATGAAAACTATAGGATAATTAGTCACTCCAAAGAGAGTCACGAGATATTCATAATCGATATATCTGCTCTTGAAGTCCGTCTTTGGTGTATCACACTCCAAGACTCTGAGCTAATGATAACCTGATAGAATATCAATATTTGAAAACCAATTTTCCTTCTTTAACTGATCAAATTGATCATACACATGGGGCAAAGGATTATTATTCTTAATCACTATAATGTTTAAATTCTGATAGTCCGTGCACAATCAAATTTAATTATCTACCTTCTTGGAAATTACCACTGAGGCTGCCCAAGGAGAAATAATAGGTAGAAAAAAATATTCCTCCAGGTATTCCAACTGAATCTTGATCTCTTTCAGCTTTTTAGGGGCCATATGATGGGAAGAATTTGATACTGACTATGTAACAAACACTAGTTCAATCATGAACTCTAACTCTCTCTCTACAGGAGTCCAGAAAAATCACCTACAAAAATTTATTGAAAATACTAAACAATAGGAAGATGATCACAAATAGAAGAAACAACATCGGGCTCAACTGCAATAGTATAAAAAAAACTCTTGAGCTCTTGGTGGGATGGTCCTGTATGACCATACCTCATATCCCACTCTCACTAAAACACCTATGAACTCCCATAATCCATAATAAATTAGGAATGATAATGATAACAATAAACACCAACATGATGATTTATAAGCCTATAAATCTTGATGATGACATCAAACATATCGAGATTGATAATAAGAAATTCCCAAACAAACTCTAAATCAACTATATATAGCACATAAGGACACTAAAACAGCTTCTATTTAATCTTCCCAAAATGAATCTCTATTTCCATAACAAAGGATAAAATCTCTATCAAATGTTTAATCATATCAACAAAATTTCCACATATAAATGAGTGGGAAGAAATAGTATCAAATAAATAAATCACTAAAAAAGATGCATTAAAGATTCTACCACTCACTGTCACTGGACCTATATCTACCTCTATAAGAAACTCATCTACTATGTAAATTTATTTCACTCTTAAGGCCTATGATTGGGTCCCTATAAACTATGAAACATAATACTACCCCTTAGTATCCTTTTGAACTGATGATCCCTGACAATATCAAGGTATAGAAATAGTAGAATGGAAAAACTAAATATTATCATAATGTTCACAATGGTTTCAAATTTTAGTAGGTGAAGTACAATAATGATGTGTGTGGCCAACCATGACACAATGATAACAAGTTGGAGGCACACTACTAGTTCCAATTGGTGGTTCCAAAGAATCCTACTATCAATAACCACCCCCACCAATCCAATGATTATCTTTCCACTTTCTCTTTTCCCCTAGCGTGAAACTAAATCTACCATTGTATGGAATATAAGTGGAATAATATTCATCCATGCCTTCTATATTAATCTCATCCATTGTAGCTATTTCCACTATCTTTACAAAGGTATAAATCTAAAACATAAATACATGTGATCTGATATCTAGTCGAAAACCATATAAGTAATTTTGATCTTTCAACTAGCCATTCTTTATAACCTCTAGTGAAAAGAGAACTATCTCAGTAAACTAATTAGTGCGTGTCATCACTGAAACCCTCTTTTATTCAATGAGATGAACTCATAATACTACACTGTCATTAGAAACTCTAAGCAGAACTACTAGAAGAAGATATTCTTGAAACCCTTCCACTATAATCCCACATTACAATCTATATATACCATGGAATCCTAATAACATATGATGGGAATTTCAAGTTTGGAATCCACATACATCACCTTTATACTCTCAGGTGTATCTAGTGAGTCAGAGATTTGATAAATATTTTCAATCCAGTCCTTCACCTCTTTAGGTTCATTTGTACCTTAAATGGATGATGGATTCATATTCAAGAACTCATTTGATTGATATCTATCCCCTAGAACTCTCAGCTATACCTGAACAACTATTTTCTGATCTTGTAATATATTTGTGTCAACATCACAAACTTCCTTCATGATATCCTCAATAAATTTATGATCTATATGATGATTACCTTGAGGGGAATCAACTACACCCTCTTGAGGAACTCTTAGAACACATCTCGGAGGCATACCACTTCACATTGAAATAGAAGAAATTATTTAACATAAAATAATATCATTTCAATCCAGAAAACATATAATAAAAAACCGACATTAAGATCCAAACTAGAAATAGGATACACACAACCCAACATCTGATGGTAACTTGAGTCTAATCACAACGAGATCTGGTTAGGAACTCATAGTAATCTACCTCTAATGTCCATAAAATCCTATATCTAGTATATCAAACATCCTAACATAAGGAATATTAAGAATAGAACTCCTCTGATACCACTTTATATTAAACCAACCTGTATAAACTCCCAAAACTCTCGTCCAACCCAATCTTCCACATACATAAAGGGATTTCATGATCCCCACGAGTTGGCGATTAGAACCAGAGCATCAAAAAAAAGAATAAATAAATATTTCATCCAACCTGAAGCAAAAAAACAACAAATATACACATAATAGAGAGAAACAATGAAAGAAACATATATATGCAACAACAGGGAAGGAACAAAAAACAAGATACAACTGAAAAAGATACTAAACAATATCTAAGAGACAAGTCCAAAAATATGATTGAAAAAACAAAATAGCTAATCAAACAACTTCATATGATAGTATGGGAAAACTCCCACTGTCTCATCCCCAACTAATCATCCCAGCTAACCGAAAAAATTTCTACCTCACTAGGGGGTCTTGCGTTTACTAGTATCAAAAGACATAACCAGGTCTACGCACCATTGTAGTGGTGCACTCGGTTTTAATTAACAGTATCTTTAGGTTCTCACCCAGGTGTCCCATATCAATTCTCTAAACAATAATACATGAATATTAAACTTTAATGAAAATAGTTAATGATATATTGTTTAGCAATCTTTGTCAAAACATGGGAAAACAGTTTAATTTCCCCTCATTCTATATTCTTAAATAAAGTAGTTAAATCAATTTAAAATAATATCATATCCATATACCAAAATAAGTATATTAAAACAAACTAAATAATATATCACATCTCATATCAAATCCATGTTAGTAAAATAAAAATAGTACAAACCAAAATAGCACAAATCATCGAAAATTAGAGGTAACACCATGCCAATGATCACACTAGGTCAGGACAACAAGGACACTCATACCTAACATAGACAATCATGATTTTATTAATCATCTATACATATGAATCGATCCTATAGATTAGATGAAAACCAAATTAAGTTTACCCCCAAACAGGTATAACATTTCTCTAGAACAACAATCCTAGGAATGAGAGAAATACCTATGATAAAACCCCCTAAAAGTGGATGAGACCTATTACTCTATATTTCAACTAAGTACCCAAGACTTCCCACTAACTATATTTTTCAAATCAATTCATCAATCCATTTTAATCAAATCATTTTTTAATACCATTTAAAAAATCCATTTCACAATGTTTTTAAATAATCTTTACATTTAAACAACATGGTGAAAACCGTATTTTTAAAAATAAATTAGTTCCACAGAGAAAACATATCAGTCATATCAAGAAATTTTATTTAATAAATTTTTTATCAAAAATAGTATAAATTCATTTCACTAACATAGGGTAGATTCGGAACTACCTACCTCAATACTCGAGTCACACACGCCCTCAACAGAATCTAATAATATGAAGAAACTTACAATTATAATGGAGGCCCTAGAAATAATCCTCACATCTTAAAATTGATTCCATTTTACAAAAGTGTTTTCAAAGAATAGGAAACCACACACACCATTCATACCATAACTAACAATGAAATGGCCCCCGAAATAACATCGCACAATGGATCTAGATAGAATCAAGAAGAACCATCACTAGGGGTTATTGGATCTGATAAAAAATATAATGACACAAAAAAGATCAAAGTCAATGAAGAATAAAAAATTATTACTCACACTAATAGAGGCAACCCAACCATAATGGTGATCAATATTCTAATGAATCAATCTTATTTTAGCAGAGGCTCCCAAAATCAACGAAATAGAGCTCTTGGTCGAGAGGGGAGAGTTTTTTAGAATAATTAAACAATAATAAACTTATATAGTTCCATAAAATAACTATCTGCAATAATTAAATGATGTTTAATCTCTTAACATGTCATGCAATCCATGAGGATCACATAGATAAAAAACTCATCACTATTTATTAAAAACCCATTTTCATACATTACATGGAATGTAACCTATACACATAGTGTACTCCATTCACATTGTGTAAATGGTTCATGAAATATTTCCTAAATAGATTAAATGTCATTTAGTCTCATTACATGGAGTTTATTCCTCTTGCAAATAAAAAAACACCAGTTTTCAACAGAAAACCCAAAACATATTGGGTGTTATCTAAACTCAAGGAGATTCCTATTAATCTATTATATTTTTATATTCATTCTCCATTAATTAAAACAATCATACATACTTTAACTTTAGGTTATCTTTTAAGTAACTTTTCTCTATCCTCGAGTGTCCTAATATGCACACAACTCAAGAGGATAATTACTAAAGAATAGGAAAAAAACTGAAAGTGGGTAATGAGAAGACAAATATCCCTTTTTTATATACCAACCCTTTATCATGTTATTTTAAGTATATTTTTACTTCCATTTATTGTTATTATTTCATGGGGACTATGATTCAATGTTTTAAAAGTGTTAAGAGTCTTCTGTTATAATCTCATCATTTATTGGGATTTTTTATAGTTATGTTTCTAATGTTTAATTCATATTATTCTCATGAACCCACTTCTCCTATGGTTATTCATGATATTTTAAATTTATTGTCCCATTTTCCATCTCTTTGGAACATAAAATGTTTTATAATATTTTTTAAGAAAATCTGACTTCCTTTCTCTCTTTGGTCGGAAATCTATTTTCTTTATAAATCATTATTTCTAAAAATGTTTTCAAAAATTTTATTAAAATTTTAAAAATAAATTTTAAATAAATTTTTACCTATTTGGTATATCTAAAAAATAAAATGAATCTTCTTATAACTTTCCAAACAAGGCACTTTTATATCCTTTTTACCATAGATAAGGAATATTATTTATGACATGTATGGAATTACCCTCAGACATGACCGATATTTCGTTGAATATTTCTTTTCAAGTTTAAAATATTATATTTAAAGAAACTTTTTTATTAATATTATTGAAATTATTAGTTTTAAAAAATTAGTTTTAAAATAAAAGGATTTTAAAAATGTATTATATTTCAAAGAAATAAAAATCAAAATGATGTTTTCCTAAAGAAGGTTTTTAATGATATTTTAATGGTATTTCCATTCATCAACATCAACAACGCTTATTGTTACTTATGCTATAATGGAGATATTTTTTAATGATACTTTCTTTATACTTTATCTGGATAGATTATGATTATTTTAATGTCATTTTTATTAAACTCATTTCTTTTCCATGGGTTTACCATATTTAAAGTAAATTGTTATTGAACCTATTTATTTTAAAAGGAATAATCATGGTTTAAAGATATTGACAGGAAATGCATTTATTTTCCATGATTTAATATGGTTATGAAATAATAATTATTGTTTTTATAATTTTTACGATGAAATGAAATCTATTTGTAATTTAGTTAGTTTGTGGTTAAATAAGATATATTATATGATGGGACAGTATATATAGTGTTTGGTGATCTCTTTTTATATTATATGATATGGCATCCCCTATAGCATTGGGTTATCTCATGACATATTATATGATGGGGTGTCCCACATGTTACTCGGTGATCCCCGTATTGCTTAAACAATGGGTGGACCTAGATAGCGCTCCAACACATTGGTTAATTATTATTTTTTTCAAAGAATTATATTATAATCCATCCATATGGTTATTATAATTGTAAAATGTCTATAATGTATGAATAATATGATGTTACAAGATACCAATATGTTTTATATATTCTTGTTATGAGTATATGATGCCTCATTGGATTCAGATTGATATAACATGGCTCATGATTATTGATTCTTATGAATCTTTCATTTGTTAAATCCTTATTCCATGTTTTCATGTTTGATAATCTAGGTATTTATGGGTATGAATATTATTATCTTATAATCATGTACTTTTATTATGTCATCATATCATTATTCTCTTCATGTGATCACTGATGACATTCATTTGTTAATTATTATTTTTTTCTTACTGACAATTTTATCTTACGCTTATTATGTTACATTTTTATAGTTTATAAAGAATTATTTTGAAATAGTTATATCTAGAAGTTATTTCATTTGAATAATTATGATATATTAATGTGAAAAATAAATTCATGTTTATGTGGAAGAAATTATCATTTAAATTCATTTGAATTGTTTATATATTAGTTTGTAGTAATTATCTAAAACTCAAATATGAAAATTTTCTAAAGGATTTATGTTATATAATTTTTCCTTTTGATGTTGTATGGTTTTGATGGAAATAAATCGGATCACAATTATTTTCTTCATTTTCAGAAATATAAATTTTATTATTTTATCACCAAATCTAGTAGCATAGATTTTGGTTTGTTGTAGTTGGTATCAAAGGAATGGTTTAGATAAATTTGTATATTAAGATATTTCCATGTTATTGTATCTTAACAATTATGGATACCATCATAATTCTATGAGATAAAGGTTAATCATATGTTCAAATTTATTGACCCCTCATTTGAGGGTTTTAAGTTGTAAAAATATTGAGTTTAATGACATTTTTTATATTTTTCTCAGTTGAGGTATTTGTAACCTATAGGATCAATATGAATTGTTATTTAGGGAGGAATTATTTTTCCTATTTAATGTAAAAAAGGGGACAACCTGTATGTTGGGTGACAAACCGTTGCATTCGGAAATGCGGTGGGGCTTGAACCCATTATTAAAGGATCATAAGGGTTTTTACCTACCATTGGCCTATGTGATTTCCTAGTTATTATGAAGTTTTTACAAGAAACTATTATGTTTATTTTCATCATATTAAGTATATACAGTGATTTAGGAGGGATATAAAGGAGTGTATTTCCCTTAAAATCGATACTGATACCAGCCTAGAAGGATCAAATAATGGCATTGATAAATTAGAAGACATTCTCTTAGATAGATGGGATGATAATAAATTTTTTCATCTTATTGTTTACCAAAAATTACTATATAAGAAATATTATTTGGTTGAAAGGGTTTGTATGAAAATATAAAGATACATGTGGATCGAGGAGGGGGACAAAAATACCACTTATTTCTAGGAATGTTTGTAAGAAAAAGGGTGAGCAAGTGGATCAATTTAAAACTAGAGGATGGGTCTTTCAGTTCAGGTGTGGAAATGGTTGTAATAATGGATCTCGATTTTTGAAAGGCCTTTTAGCAAGACTGAATAGATTTAATGGAGAAAGAAAAAATAACCAATAAGGGGATAAGGTATTCATTAATTATATTACAAGAAACGTTGATGATAGGGACAATGTTGTTTTTATGGTTATACCTGAATAAGAAGATATCAAGAAAAGAAGTGTTCGGTATAAACTAAGAGAGTTCCCCCTGCCCTAATGAATTTCTATGAGCCTTTTATATTGTTTCTTGAGATATTTTTATGTACCAAGTGGGGTAGTTAGTGTGAGACTTATATAGAGGTGGATCTATGAAAAGGGTTGTATGTGATTCAAGAGTTGTATCCATCCCTAAAGTGAAAGACCTCACCACTCTAAATATGTTTAGGCATATCTGTTTGTGCAATTTTTCTTATGATATTATTATTGATCTCATCAATAGGAGACCTAGAAGTTTTATTCTAAGACCAGTTTCAGAAGAGCATCACTGGTTTTTGCAAGTGAAAATTATTCATGGGGAAATTAGTATTTCTAAAGAAATGGTCTATGAATTAAATAAAAATAATGTTTCATCTAATCTAGTGATCAAGGTGTATATAGAAAAGGCCAATGATAAAATGGAATATAGATTCATTTTAAGGTTCGTGATGAAATTTAGATTCCATGAATATTTTTTTGATTTGTGTTTCAGATGGTATGCTTCTCCTTTGATTACCATCTCCTTAAATTGAACTTATTTTAGCTTCTTTAAATCATCTCATGGTGTAAGCCAAGGAGACCCCCTATCACCCACTCCTTTCATCATGGAGTAGGAAGCACTTACAAGTAACATTAATCAATTCATTTAGGATGGAAAGATAATTCCATATAAAAATAAGTTTAGTAATTGTCTAGTGTCCCATCCAATGATTACTGATGATATACTTTTTTAATTAATGGATCGAAAAGTTCAATTATAGGTTTTACTGAAATCATTTCCACATATGGTGTGATGAGTGGTTGAAGAATTAATCAAAGAAAGAGAAGTGTTTTTTGTATCAAATATGTGCCTAAGGAGATGTATCAATGTAATTCTATATAAGTTGGTCATGAACTGGTGAAAATCTCTAATGGTTTATCTTGGTGCCTTAATATCTAATAGAAGGTCCAAAAATAAATTTTTCATGGATATCATCAATCAGATCATGGGTAGAATTTTTAATTAAAAGAATAGGTTTCTCTCATTTGGAAGAAGTATTTCTCTAATTAACAGTGTGTTGACATCTATCCCAAGGCATGTTTTATCCATTATTGAGCCACAAAATGGGACAGTTACAAGATAGTAAAATGTTATGGAATATTTATTATTGGATGAAAATAAATATGAATGATGCTATTGAACATCATCTAAATGAATGGAAAAGCCATTAGATGAAGTTTTACTTGCCTTACATAATTTGGAGAAAACCTTGTAGGACATACAATCATGGATGGAATTGGAAATCATTGAAGGGAATTTTTTATGGGAAAAATCATCAAATATGTATGTGGGTAATACAGAAGGGGTTGGTATGTGAGATATAGGAAAATATCTAGCTTATTATGGGGCTTGATAGATCAAATGGATGAGATGCAGGGGGAATTTCATTGGAAATTAGGTCGCGGTGAAATCAACTTATGAAAAATGAATTGGATAGGAGGAATGCTTTATTTTGTGGGATGTACTTATCTAACCATTTCATTCAAGGAGACTATCTTTTATCTATATTTTTAAAAATTCATCAGGAATAAAGACCAAAAAGTTATTTTTAATAGCATTGGGCATGTTGATGGACTAGACGGGTTTATTTATATGGGATCTAACTCTTGAAGGTTTTGTGGATGAGAGTTTACGAATATGATTCACATGAGAATCAGTCTAGATGAATGGGATTTAAATATTTATTTGTATGATATTCCAGGTAATATAATTTTTTCTTTTTGGATAATGGGAATTCAAGAGACTCCAACAAATGTTAATACTCAGAAAACAGGTGTCATTCTAGATTCATGATATCATTGATGTATACAACAATAGTAGGAGACAATGTGGAATGTGTCTTTTCAAGGGGAATCGACGATGAGAATTTGGTACTTTATGTGATAGGGGTGAATTTAAACACCAGTGGAGATTCTATGCAGGGAGTGGTCGAGACTTAGTTTTGAGGATCTAAAAAATATTGGAAGGAGGTGAAGGCATGTGGAATAGTGTTTGAGTTAGTGTGATGGATTCTCTGGGAAGCTAGAAAGAATACAATAGAAGGTAAAATGAACTCCACTATTTTTTTCTTAGTTCGGGTGAAACTTTTGGTGGTAGAGTAGGGGAATTTGATCATTGTTCCTTGAAACCATTCACTCTAAGAAGATTTTTTCCACAATTCTACATGTATATGGAAATCATCAATGGTAACCAAATAATGTGGGTTAACAAGAAATCTCCAAGTCTAGGTCTAGATGAGAAGGTTTGGTTTGGTTAGAGATAATAGGGGTTTGATTATTTGGGGATTCAACTCCTTTTGGTGCAAGTAATTTCATTAGAGCAGAGGATAAATCCTTGGCCATCAGCCTTACTCTGTGTAGGCATTTCAAAATCCATATAGAGGAAGTGGAATTTGATTTACCTGTGTTTTTTGGGTTTCTTCAAGATAGGGATTATGTACCTAAAGAGATAGTGCATATTTTTTGGTACTCCATAAATTATATCAATCAGAATATTCATGTTATTCATACCTAGAGAGAATGAGATTGTGTGGCAGATGTGCTAGCTAGAAAATAGAGTCTAGGAGAGAGATTGATTCTTTATAATATTTTGGGGTCTTTACTAAATGATTGTAAGATCATTGTTAGGAAATATTCTCTAGGTATTCAGTACTTCCACCCAACTTGAGTCTAGGAACCCTTGTATGTTTTTATGTTTGTTTTTTCCATAATTTTCCTGAATAAAATTTTATTTTTTTATCAATCGGTTCCAAACTTAGTTAAAAATTGTTTGAATAATTTTCAAGATAATTATATATGTATTGATTTAGTTTCAAATTTGGGTATTACTGTTTAATTCTAAATAAAAATTTAACATATGAGGTTTTATCCATTTTTAAATTATCTTACCATGTGCTAACAATATTGGTTTTGGTTAATGTCTAAAGAAAGATAGAATATATTGATTATCCCTTTTATGGTTATGTAGTATTTAAAAGTTGATTTTAGTGCTTCAGGTGTGAAAAACCATCATCTTGAACATTCATCATTTGAAGAAAAAGATGTGATCCTAGTGGAAATTTACTAAATGATTGTCATGGCCCATCCCAGTGGGGCTGATGTTGTAACTCCCAAAGCCCCCCTCCAATAGGCCAGAGACTCGTGACGATAACTAAATTATCATATCACTAACATGTGTGGTATTTCCTATGTACTTGTACATATTCACATATCTCGAAGCCCATAATATGCTAAAATGTAAAAACCACTAAGAAAAAAATGAATACAATCAACTATATCTCACAACCAAGGTACAATAGTGAAAGTACTAAAAAGTGAATAAGTCCAAATACAATGACACCAAAAAGAGCTTATAACCATAAGTCCAACCTATAAAAAATATGTATTGGGACACCTATCTAAAAATATATAGAAACACACCTCACTTTTTCTGATCTTACAAAGAACATCCTTATCCTGGTCTTCCATGGACTCCATCAAAATGTCGATCATTTGAAAAAGACACAACATTTGTGGGACAATCCCATGCAGGGGTTAGTATAACAATACTCATTAGGACACCTCAAAACCACAAAGGAACACCACAAAGAAATACCAAAAAGGAATACCTCAAAGGAAAATATAGTCAACTCTACATAGGTATATGTCTACAACACATATAATAAGAACATCCATTTATACTCAATCCAAGACACTAAGTATTGAGGTAAGACACAACCAATTACCAGCCACAAGATTCTTCTTAAAGCATGCTCATTCTGGAATAACTCACTCCTTGATCCATGATATCATCAGAGACACTCATAGAGATGTCTAGATCATTGGGGAATCTCTAAAAGAGAACGAATTGGTCAAGGAATACTATGATACACAAATATGGGATCCTTCCCAGACGCAATAGGGAATACCATGTACCCAATATGGATCAAGCCGTAATGTAGAAGATCCTTTCCAGACACACTGGAGATACCATTGACCCTACTGGTGTGGAACTCTAGATAGAGGACCAATGCCCTGCTCTCTTTGGTTACGTCTATTCCAAAAAACTCCACTAGGGGGGATAGAGGATCGCACTCCAATACCATAGAGGATAAGATAATATATCTAGGAATTTTCCTATAGATGGGATTACAAACCAGTGATGTGGATGTAATTTCATACTAAACCCTCAAGGAAAGGGCCAAAAAAATGCTCTCAACCTATACTGGACCAAACTAGGAAAATAGAGAGTCTTAATCACTCTTGATGGGAGTACATGGCATGTCCCAAGGGGTGAACGGTGTGTCCATATATTCCAAGTCTTGATCGTGTGGAATAACCTCACATGGTATATAGTCTCTATATACACAGTGTGTAAGATGGGTACACATAATGTAGAGACACATGTTTCCTTGCTCATGTTTCATGTCCATGTATGTGTACTGAAGTTGTTTCTGTGTACTAGTCCATATATGCCAAGACATGTCTATGTCAAAGTACACTACATTCCATCTGCTCATATACTATTACCTGTGTCAGTGAACTCTCTGGAGTACACATCAAGTCTTACAGGGAGGTTCACATGTCGTGTGGTCCTTAACTCTGGCCAAACCCTATCACCACATCCAGGTTCCCCACATGCCATGTGATCCCAATTTACACATCGTGCAGATCTCAATTTTCTAGAATCTCCATTCTTCATCCATGAATCCCGACTAGTGCTCTTCCTTCGATCTAATGATTTATTTTTCATTAAATAAAATGTCCAAGTTCATCCCTACCATGTCATTGTCGAACAATGCATCTCATTGTCAGATCTTCTCGCAAAATGGATCAAATCTCCATTCTTTGTCATGATCTGAAGAATGAAAAATCGAGAATAATATGATGTTCATTTCATTTTGTCTCTATCATCACACCTTCATCATGTCGTGATGATCCAAGATCTATCGTATCGAATTGTTTCACTATGAAATATGTTCACAATGATCAATTGGTCGGTAGTAGTCGATTTTTGATCTAAATGAATAATGTATGTGACGAATGATGAATTAGGAGAGAAAATAACATAAAAAACAACAGGAATGAACCTTGACTGATGTTCATATCGATATCGATTCATTTTCATAACATAATCAGAGAATAGATTTATAAATAATCCTCCAAACCTTACCCCATAATAAACCCATCCTACAATGCAATCGATCTACAAAAAAAATTGTTTGTTTATTGATTCAAGATCTTTGTAGAAATTAAGAATGCAAAATCAAACAATTGAGACATATGAACTAACTCAATTTGGCTTGATCATTGATGAACAATTAAGTGTCATTGTCATTTTTGGTAAGGTTCATCAAATCTAAGGTGAGTTGCTCGATCGATCTGTTGTCATCTACCAATAGTTTCTCTAGAGGTTCTTTATCCATTCCTCTAGAGAAATTATAGGGTTATGATGATAACCCTGAATTTTTTACAAAGACTTAAAAAAAAATCTCCATCAAAATAATTTCTTTATTAAATTATTTTATTTATTGTTACGTCCTCTATGAATTTTTTAAAATATGGTCTGCACCGATTAAAGTTATGTTCTTCCGAGGGTAAAGATACCATTATATTCTCAACGGTGGCCTCAAATTTCTGATCTAGTCACTCATTTAAGAGTTTTTCTACATTTTTAGGAAAACCATGCCCACCTGTTATTAAAAAATTTAATATGTTTCAGAAATTTGTTTCAGGAACATGTTGCCTCGTAATCACATGTCATCTCATTGCTTGGCCTCAAAATAAATTCCTATAATATCTAAAAATAATACATGGGAAATATAAGATGTTACATTCTCCCCACTGTGGGGCTTTATGTCCCCAGAATCCAAAACATAGGCTACTCAAACAGATGAGGGTAATGAAAAACCATCTGAGCCTCCCACTCCCATGTCCCCCCTAGATATACTTGTGCTACCACTAGACATGAACTAAAATAATCACTTTCCCATGAAGGATCCTCACCAGCTGATCCTTGATCTCTACTAGGTTCTCAAAAACATTCACTCTATCCTTGATGTCCAGCATTCCCTAGTCGATGATGTGTGATAGTTCATGCTAGTACCTCCCCAATTACAATATGTGGAAGACATATTGTTCCCTCTTTAACATAGGAGTTAGATCCAAGCGGTAAGCCACCTATCCAACTCTTCGTACTATCTTTAAAGGGTTGATGAACCTCAGAGATAGATTCTCACCTTATACAAATATCTATAATCTCCATCAAGGTGAAACCCAAAGAAAAACATGGTCTCATTCCTCTAACTCTAAATGCATGTGTTTCCTATCATCACAAGACATATGATGGCTCTGTACAGTATTAATCCTCTCCTCAATGAACTAAATATTCTTTGTAGTAGGTTGCACCAATTCTGGTCCCATGAGTGCTGACTCTCCTGGGTTAATCTAGAAATGGGGTGACCTATAGGGCCACCCATAAAAGGACTTTAATGGTTCAATAACAGTGGTGGAACGATAGCTGATGTTTTCTGAAAACTCCACCAGTGGCAGGTGATCCTCCCAACTATGGACAAATTCTAACATGAAAGACTAAAGCATATCCTCGGAGCATGAATGGTCCGCTAAGTTTGGTTATTCATCTATGGGTGGAATGTTGTGCTCAATTGTAACTAAGTCCCAAACACCTCCTATAATACCTCTCATAAAGGATATGTAAAGAGAGCATCATGAAATGAAACTGTCGTCTATGGAACTCCATGGTGTTAAATTATCTGAGGCATGTAGAGGTGTCCCAAACTCTCTACGGAACATTGATCTCGAATATCAAGGAAGTGGGTCGACTTGGTGAGTCAATCAAATATCACCCATATAGAATTTTGTACCCTAGACATATGTGGTAAACCCATCAATAATTACATTGATATACCATCCCAAATTCATTCTAGCACCCCGAGGGGTTGATCCAAACCCATTGGAACTTGGTGCTTAGGCTTCACTTGCTGACAAGTAAGACATTAATAGAAAAACTCTATAACTCCCTTATTCATTCTTAGCAACATAAATTGACATTATAGGTCCTGGAACATCTTTACCAAACCTAGAAATACTAGAAAAGGGTATTTATAAAACTACCACAGAACCTACTCCAATAATGCCACTAGTACTACTATACATCCTCTGAAAATAATGACATGATCCCCACCTTCCGAATATACATTAGAAGCATGACTTGTGTAAATCTCAGTATGTAAGGTCTCATGATCAGTATCGCCTTTTTGTGTCTCCCAAAATTGTAGTAATAGTGGAGGGGTAACGACCATCAACTAGGGTTAAGTTGCTCTATCTCCATCCACTAAGTCCAAATGCAACGTAGCCAACTACTCTAACACCTCGTTCAGAAACTACAAACTAGATATCCTACTGAGAGAATCTTCCACTAGGTTTCCCTTCCCATGAGTATTTGTAATACACTACCCCAAAATCACATATCCAGTGCATTATTTTAATAACTTGGCATTATTACAAGGAATCAAGTTCAAAAGGACTAATCAGTTTAGCAGTCTTGTAAAATGGATCACATAATAGAACTTTACATTACAATTTCTATCATAAAATACAGAAAAGATAATCCTTTTATAATTCTATTATTCCCCTAAATTATCCCTACAAATCAATCATAATACACTTCTTGTCATCTTAGGAAA
This sequence comes from Viscum album, assembly GCA_963277665.1. Taxonomy (NCBI): domain Eukaryota; kingdom Viridiplantae; phylum Streptophyta; class Magnoliopsida; order Santalales; family Viscaceae; genus Viscum; species Viscum album. The sequence goes on from OY728119.1 coordinate 654,778,786, forward strand.
ATTAAAACATAAGAAATGGGTGAGTTCAGATGCTCAGAAAGGGAAAATAATTCAGCACAAGCTATAAACTTTTAATTCATGATGTATAATAAAAACAACAACCTTTTTAAACATAAGCATGAACATAATATAGAAAAAATAAATCAAACATTACCATATCAAAAAGCACATGGATATTCTTCTAGTCTAATAATCACATGTAATAACTAATTTTATAACAAGGGAATAAAAAATGTCGGACATAATCACTACTATGTCAAGGCCTTGTCCTAATATCATTCAAAATATTCTATTGATTCCTTCTTTGAAGACACTAGTCTATCTCATGAGACCTACTAATGCATCAAGGGGCTATAGTGATCACTACCGGTCACTTATTAAGTGTAATTGATTCATTATATAAAAAGGGTGAAACATAACATAAACATTCATATTAAAACAAACATACGAAATGATAGTACTTTAACAAAAACCCATGATTGGTATAAAAATATCACATCCACAATCAAACATGTCATAACCCATTCAATACAATATAAAATATTTTATTATAACATATCGACCTGAATCAAGAATAATATCTAGTAAAGGATGTTGACATAGATGAAAATGATCAGTAAAACTCTTTGAGATAAATATCCCATTTTTATGAAATCATTTAAAAGTCACAAAATTTATAAAGGAAGTAATTTAAAAGATATTCTTGAATCAATGTTTCCCATAAATCTTGTAAACTTATTAAAGGAATTAACATTTTAAAAAATTCAGCTCCATATAAATAAATCCGGAAAATCATTTGGAAAACATGGACATTAATTAAATAAATTTAGAAATATAAATCATTAAAACATTTAAAAATGGTGATCTAGTTAAATATACCCTTCTATAAAACCATAAAATATTCCTTTTGAAAATATTTTAATTAAACACTGGCATGGATGATAAATATGTCCCAAAAAATACTTACTCATAAACAATATCATATAATAATGAGATTGTGGAATTAACCCTTACCTTAAGTCTAATACTCTTCACACGTGTCTGAAACTCCTGTATAATATCTTTAAAAATACTATTAACTTATATCATAATCATAATAAAATTTATGATATAATATTTGATTCTTTTATGACATTCTATTTTCCATTTATTAACAATTCCAAGTTAATTCAAACTTCTGGGTAATAATCGGTTCGCTTGTCATACGTGTTTTGTTTGATCATATTACTTGGATCATGATTTACTTACTTCTAAAATGTATAACATGAGTTATATATCATAAATATAAATATATAATATATATATAATGGAATACACTATTCAAGGATACAGTAGGTCGTATGTACGCATGAACGATGTTTCCCTTTTCATATCGTATGGAAGTAAGTGAATGACATATTTGTATATATATATATATCATCTTAGTAGAATTATTATGTCATATAATTTATAATTATTAATAATATTTATTCTTATAATCATTCTTGTTTGGTGAGCATGGAATATGAGTCTCATCGCGTCGTGGAGGCAGTAAGTTGTACGTACGCACGGGGGATGATATCATATCCTAAATGGTTAAATGGTATGGAGTTAGATGGAATATTAATTTTGAAGAAAAAATATAAGGTAGTATTTATTATTTAAATACAATATATTCATAAATATACCCATATAAATAAAGTGTACATGAAAATAAATTTACACCACGATCTAGAGATGGTAAGTCGTACGTATGCACGCCTGGTGGTATTATTTTTCTTAGGATGGGTGAAAAGAGAAATATGGTTGTCTCATAATCTTAAAAAAATATCATCATATAAAAGTTGTTGGATTTATTATTATATTATGGTAACAACTTACTAATAAGAAGTAGAAGAAGAAATGAACTTTGAAAGAAGGGATAAAATGATCATTGCTTCTTCGGGCGTCTCCTTTTGATTTGCACAAAATGACTTCTGAAGTCTAGTTTCTGAAAACATTATTGCATCTTGGATGATTTTAGGGAGGTTGGGAGGATATTTAGTCATGTTTTGTCCTATAAAAGGTGATTTTGAGGTTTGAATAAGTGGGTAGAGGTGGTTCCCTTTTATAAGAGGGAGGAGGGGCACTTTTAGAAAGTCTAGAAATATTGATTTATTAGAAATTATATTTCAACTAAAAAATATCCAAAACTCATTTAATTATACGATAATATGATTATGGTTTGAAGAATCATTATCCAATAATTTTTATAGATGTTTTTAATATTTTTTATCTTTATCTTTCTTGTTTAACCCTTATTTTACCTTTTTTAATCTTACAATGATATCATGTTATTTACTAATTGTGGGTTAATGTAATTTACATATCATGTAAAACAACCAAATAAAATTAATTTATGAAATATCTGGACTTTTCTTAACCATTTGGAGGAATATTAGATTTTAAATAATTTAATATCATTTAATAAACTATTTTATGTTTTAAGTTATGAATAATGTCAATTTTGGACACTATTCATACTTGAATTTTTTAAAAATTCATAACAATCAAATTACTTTGAACCAAAGGAATTAAGTCATATATAATATGTCAATATCATCCATAAAATTCGTGGATTATATAAAAATAACTAAATTACATTTATTTTAACATTTATAATATCATTTATTTGAATCCTTTATTAATGAAGCAATCATAGCATCTTCATTGTGTCATAATTAAATTTATTTAGTTTATTTCTAAAAATTATAAATTAAATATCATGACGTAGGAAATATTTTTATCCTTATAATGAAAATTTATAGTCAAGGAGATCAATTATATAACCCCATGTAAAAATTGTTCATATTTATGTTATATTTTTATATACTTTAAATTAATTCTTATAAACATCATTTTCACACTGAAGTGGCTCGACGGGGCCCCAAAATCAACCCAAAGAAGCCCATGGTCATACATATCACATCCAATAGGATTAGTACATGTGTTAGGGTTGTCACTATTATTATAATATTATTTTGTACCCTTATTTACACTTTAATAATGGTAAATAAAATAATTACTAAAGTTACTATTCATAATGTCAAAAAATAAAAGGTACCTATTTACACAATTTGGACCTTATGATTCAAAATATTGAATCCATTTTACCAAATTCAAAACAAATATTTGGTAGAAATTTATTTAAAATTAATTCCCATTATGAAAACCAAAAGGCGGTTTTTTAAGAAATAAAAACTATCAAAATATTGACATGTGATTATTTCCAAGATAAATGTAAAAATACATCTAATGACCTAAATTATATTAAATAATAAAAATATAATATAATTATAAAACCACTCATATGTATAATTTAACACTATAAATTATTTTGATTAATAAAGATGTTTTCAATTAAAATTTAGTATTTTTCACTATTCATCAAAATATGAAAGTTATCACTAAAGTACCAAACATTTTTCTAAAAAAAAATTAATCCCACTTATAAAGAAGAATTTAATTTCTTAAAATTGAATATATAAAAGTTTCAAATATTTGATTTAAAAAGGGTTCTCCATTAGAGATGGAAAAACTGCATTTTAAAAAAAATGCTTCTTTTATCTGAAAAATTAAAATTTTCATTATATCGTGCCTAAGAAACAAAAATGATGAATGTGAAAATTATATGATATATATATAATATTCATAATTTGATTAATACTATTCAAAAATGATTTTTAAATGGCTAGTTTGATAGGTCGTGGTGTACTTGAACTCGGTGTTGCGTACATCGCATGCTATTGAATTATTTAAAAAGGAATAGTTCCTTGGAAGCTTGAGGTGTAACCTTATATCATCATTCCATAAATTTCATCCTCGCAATTTAAACATGGTATTGAAAACTAGGGGTTTAAATTTTCAAAATATCTTAGTTTAAATCCCACATAAAAATGACTAATGAGGCCTCTACTTTAAAATAAATGTAAGTATGAAGGTTACTGGAAATAAAACATACTAGGGATCCATGTATAAAAACATGGATATGTAAGAGAAAAAAATCCATCATGTTCTTACAGAGAGTGATGTAGAAAATTATTAGAATAAATTTAACAACCAAAAATCTATAAATATGTGATGATCAAAGGGACCATTTGATTCATCATAAAAGAATGTACTTGAAAAGCATTTTTTGTTTTATGATCATTTACTTAGTGTTGTATAATTAATTTAATTCATAGACTAAGACCATAAGTAAGCATACTTAATTTAAATTTAGAGTTTCATCCTTCAACTAATTCCTACCACAAACTCGTCTTTCTCTTCAAAAGACAATACTCACAAATATTCTAATTATCTCAATCGTATATGGTTCCAATTATAAAAATATACCATTTAAATGAAGAAAACTATTTTATAATAACCAGGGAATTCTTGTAGGCTAGTGGTTGGTGATAAATCCTATTGCACTTTGGTTGTGGGTTCGATTCCCATAGCATTGTCTGACGCGATGGTTTATCACCCGACCTGTAGGTTGTCCTTTTTCAAAAATAATAGTATTATAACATTCCAAAAATAATATTAAAGATACTTTTTAGCATTAAACAATAATATCCAAAATTTAACTTAATCTATTCCAGCCATTGGGGTTATCTAAAATACTTCAATCCAATCTCGGTCTAAAAGTCCTCATAAATTTCCAAAATCAATTGTAACATCAGATTGCCCAAACAATGTATTTTTTTATCTTATTGTCACATAATGAATATATGATTATCTTCATCAAAATAAAACCATAATGAAAAATAAATAATACAGTACGATTCTTATAAATATCACATTCTTCTTATAAGTAGAATATAATTCTTGAATCCAAAAACACAAATACAATATTTATTCCACTTCAACACTATTGACAACATTGTATTGACCTTGATCCATTTTATTTTTATGAGTTATATTTAATTGAGGCTTTGGAAAATCATTTGCATAATGTCCCATATCCTTACAATTTTAACATTGTATAGATTCTTTCATTCCCTTGCAATCACGAGCCTAGTAACCTTTGTCTCCACATTTGTATCAAACTCTCATTCTTTTTAGGCAAGTACTTGGGTGTTTCTTCCCAAAATTATCACATAATGGAAAATCTGTCTTTCAATTTTTCCCTTTATATGTCTCTTGATCCACTATTCTCTTCTTCGATTACTTTACATTATTGTCATAAGACTTAGAGAATTATTTTTCTATCATGATAGCACATCGGACGATATCATCATACAAGGAGAAAGATTGTGAGACCAATGCCCATCAGAGGAAAGGTTTTAACCCATTAAATAATTGACCAGTCTAACTTATTTGGTTATGTTTGTAGTCTGTAGCATTCCATGCTAACCATGTGAAGTTAGCATCATACTTTACAACATTCTCGTCCACTTTTTCCTCAGGTTCAAAAATTTCCCTTCTATATCATCTCAATGTTCATGAAAAAAGTATTTCTCTTGAAAATGTTCTTTAAACTACCTCCATTTTATATTTCCCACTTCTTTATCCTTCTTTGTATTTTTAATTAATTACCACTATTGGTCCACATCTCCTGAGAGACTATAAACTTCCATGAAAACCTTTTCTCTTGCGTTAATTCCTAAAGAAAGAAATATTCTCTCTAAGGAACTTATCCATGGCTCAGCTGCGAAAGGATTTTTAGTCCCATTTAATGTTTTAGGTTTTTATCTCATGAAGCGATCTAACATTGATGTTGCACATTGTGGATCAAGGTTCTCCATAGGGGTAAGGTTATTATTCATAACCTGAGTCAATTGTCTCAGTATATTTATAATATGTCCAGTACCATTTGTGTCACCAGCTCCACTATCATTATCTTGTATAGGAGGGAAATCCATACATGGATTACGTGCATTGATACGATTTCCATTTCTTCCACTAGGTGCCATTTCTAAACAATGTCATGCACTAGATTAGGTTATGAATCATACTGCATAATTCCTAAATAGTAAAATACTTAACATAAATTGAAAATTTTATGCATATCTAATCCATAATCATAAATTGCTTCCTTTTAGGAAAAATTTACTCATAAATCCTACATATTGGTTTCTTAAAAAATATGAATTATCCTAAGAATATCCTCTAGGTGTGTCAAACCAGGTGTGTATTAAGGCTCGTTTCCGTTTACCAGGTTTCCCTGAGTCAAAACTGGAACACCTTGTTGGAGTTTTCACCCCATGGTATATTTGTTCTAGAACCACATCCACATTTAGTATCTAGACTGGGATTTACTTCTTGGAATATCCACATAATCCCTACTTTACCAAAAATATATGGGGTTTTTATATACTTATCCTCAAAGTCTATCTTAGTGTTATGATCCCAAATCTAAGTAATCTAAATATATTTCCATGTTTTTTTTCTAAACCTCCTCTGATACCGACTGTAATAGCATAACCCCAGAAGCTCGGAGCTGGTGTATTATTTTAATACATTGGAATGATTATAAGAAAGCATGCCCCAAAGGACCGAGTAGTTTACCAGTCTTGGAAAATATAGTGCATACATGAACTTTACATTACAATTTCTAACATAAAATATGAAATAGATAATCGTTTTATAACTACATTATTCCCCATATCTTAACCCTGATAATCAATCATAATATACTTCTTGGCATCCTGAGAAAAATAAAACATGATAAAGGGGGGAGCTCAGATGCTCAGTAAGGGTAAAAAATTTAGTGAAAGCTATAAACATTGAAGGAATTATGTATAATTAAAATAACAACCATTTAAACATAAACTTGAACATAATATGGAAAGAATAAATCAAACATTACCATATATACTTGCACATGGATATTATACTAGTGAAATAATAACATAATAACTAATTTCATAATGAGGGAATACATAATTCTAGACATAATAGCTACTACATAAATTCCTTGTGCCAAGACAATTCACAATATTCTATCGAGGCCTTATGACAAGAAACTAGTTTGTCACATGATACTTACCGATTCATTGAGGGGATATAGTGGCCCCCTCCCGTAACATACTAAGTAAAGTGGATTCCTCATATGAAAATGGTGAAACATATAATAAACATTTGTATTAGAACTAACATACGAAATATTAATACTTTAACTATAAACCATGAATGGTATAAAAATAGCACATCCATAGTCAAACATATCATAACTCATTCAATATAACACAAAATATTGTATTATAATAATTCATCCTCAATCAAGAATAATATCTAGTAAATTATGTTGACATATTTGAAATCAATCAGTAAAACTCTTTGAGATAAATATCCCATTTTCATGAAATCTTTTAAAAGTCACAAAATTTATAAAGGAAGTAATTTAAAATAAAATTTTGAATCAAAGTGTCCCATACCACTTTCAAACTTTCAAAAGGAATTAACATTTTTAAACAATCATATCCATATAAATAGATCCTAACAATCATTTTAAAAACATGGACATCAATTAAATATATTAAGAAAAATAAATCATTAAATAATTTTAAATGATGATATAGTTAAATATTCCATTCCATAAAACCTTAAAATATTACTTTTTAAAACATTTTTATGAACCATGTACAAGGATGAAAAATATTTCCCAATAAATACTTAAACATAAACAATCTCAGATAATAATGAGATTGGAGAATTAACCCTTACGTTATGTCTGATACTCTCTGTACATGTTTGAAAATCTTTAATAATGTGTTTAAAAATATTAATAACTTATATAAAAATAATAATATTATTTATGATACTATATGATTCTTTTATGACTTTATATTACCCGTTTATTAAAAATTCCATGTTAATGCAACATTTCAGGTAATAATCGTTTTGATTATCGTAAATATTTTGATTGATCATATTACATAGATCATGATTTAATTACTTCCAGAATGTATAATATTATTTATATATCATAAATATAAATATATATAACAAATACATATATGAAATTTAAAACACTATTCATGAAGAAGATAGGTCGTGCATACGCATGAACGCTATTTCCATTTTTGTATCATATAGAAGTAAGTGAATGACATAAATGTATATATATATATCATCAAAATAGAATTATCATGTCATATATTTCATAAATATTAATAATATTTATTCTTTTATTCATTCTTGGATGGTTAACATGGAAGATGAGTCTCATCGCATCGTGGAGACGGTAAGTCATATGTACGCACGAGGGACGGTATAATTTTCTTTAATGGTTAAATGGTAGGGAAATGGATGGAATATGAATTTTAGAGAAAAAATATCATGTTATATATATTATTTAAATCCATTATATTCAACTTTATACCCATATAAATAAAACATACATGAAAAAGAATTTACACCATAGTGTGGAGACGGTAGTCGTACGTACACACGCGTGATGGTATTATTTTTCATAGGGTGGGTAAATAGAGGAATATAGTTGTCCCATAATATGAACAACATCTAAAAATATATTAGATTCTGGATTTATTATTTTATTATGGTAACAGCTTATTTAGAGAAAGTAGAAGAATAAATGAACTTTGAATGAAGGGATAAAATGATTACCTCTTCATCGGGTGTCTCCTTTTGTTTTGCACAAAAGGACTTCTTAATTTGGATTTGTAACCAAATTTTTTCCTTTATAATTAAGTTAGGTAATATTGGAGGAGATTTGGAAAGGTTTTGGCCAAACCAAAGGGCTTTTGGAGGTGTGAATAAGTGGGTAGATGTGGTTCCCTTTTATAAGAGGGAGGAGGGGCACTTTAGGAAAGTCTAGAAATATTAATTTATTTTAAATTATATTTTGACTATAAATGATGGAAAACTCATTTAATTATAATATAAGATGCTTTTAGTTTGAATACCCATCATATAATATTTTTTAGACATGTTTTTAATATTTTTTTATCGTTATCTTTTTGGTTTAACCCTTGTTTTACCCATTTTAATCTTACCATGATATCATGTTATTTACCCATTGTGGGTTAATTTATTTAATATATCATGTCTAAAGAAACAAAATAAACTAATTTATGAAGTATTTGGTATTTTATTAACCATTTGGATAAATCAAGTCTTTTTAATAATTTAATATCATTTAATAAACTATTTTATGTTTTAAGTAATGAATTATGTAAATTTTGGACACTATTCATACTTGACTTTTTTAAAAATTCATAACCTGATTCATTCGAATAAAAGGTATTAACTCAAATATAATATGTAAATATAATCCAAAAAATTCATGGATGACATCAAAATAACTAAATTACATTTATTTTAACATTTATAATATCATTTATTTTGATCCTTTATTAATGAAGCAATCACTCCTTCATCATTGTGTCAAAATTAAATTTATTTATATTATTTATCAAAATTAATAATAAAATATCATGAAGTAGGAAATTGTTTTATCTTTATAATTACTATTTATAGTCTAATATATCAATTATATAAACCCTTATAAAATTGTTCATGTTTATGTTATATTTTTCTATACTTTAAATTAATTCGTATAAAATGTCATTTTAACACTGAAGTTTCTTCATGGGGTCCAAAAATAGACCTAGGGAAGCCCATTGACATACATATCTCATCCAATAGTATTAGAACATGTGTTAGGGTTTTTTGATAATATTATAATATTATTTTTTACCCGTATTTACCAGATTTACCATTTAACCATGATAAATAAAATAATTACTGAAGTTACTATTCATAATGTCAAAAATAAAAGGTACCTATTTACACAATTTTTACATTCTAATTCCAAATAAGGAATCCATTTTTAAAAATTAAAAACACACAGTTTGGAGAAATCAATTTAAAATTAATTCTCGTTGTCAAAACCAAAAAATGGGTTTTTAAGATGTAAAAACTATCAAAAGATTGACATGTGTTTACATCCAATTTAAATGTAAAAATAATTATAATGAAGTAAATTATATTAAAATATAAAAATATAGTCTAATTATACATTAAAAACACTCGGTTGTATAATTTAACACTATAATTTATTTTGATTTGAAAAATGGTTTTCAATTAAAATTTTGAATTTTTCATTATTCATAAAAATATGAACGTTATTAGAAAAGTACCAAAAATTTATCCAAAATAAATTTTTGTTTCTAGAATATAAAGAATAATTTAATTTCATAAATTTTAATATATAAAAGTTTCAAATATTTTATTTAAAATGGTTGTATATTAAAGGCATAAAAACTGCATTTTTTTAAAAAATGCTTCTTTTATCTGGAAAATTAAATTTGTCCTTATATTATGTATGAGAAACATAAAATATGAATGTTAAAATTATGAGGAATATATATATAAAATATTAATATTAATCCTAACTTATTTTTAAATGGCTAATTTTATAGGCCTTGTTGCACTTGAACTCAGTATTGTGTACGTCACGCAGTATTGAATTATTTAAAAAGAAAGTGTACCTTAGAATCTTGGGGTGTTATAATATTGAAAAACTCAAATTAATAGTCCTATAGGAACTCTATATATCACCTATATCTCATATTTAGATCCTTCTAAGAAAATATATACTTGATACCCTTATAGTCAGAGTAGATGATAAACCGCTCGCCCATCAGGTAGTGTCACCACCTCTTCAATGTGAAGAATACCACAACTAACTCAAGATCATGGGTCACATAGTTCAACTCATGTGATATAAATTGATGTGAACCAAAGGCATTCACCACTAACCTCTACATTAGGACACAACCAATCCTGGTTCCTGATTCGTCACAGAATACTACGTACTTGAAACCCTCCTCTAGAAATATCAATATGGGAGCACTCATCAATATCTACCTCAACACCTGAAAACATTCACCAGAGATGATCCTTGTAGAACCATCATGACCCTTATAAATAAACAAATAGGTTATCAATTATTGTTAGTGTATGATTTTTTTTCATGATCACCTAGTTGAATCACTAGTAGTCCACACACAACCTCAATCTTTTGTCTTCTTTTTTAGAAAACCAAACGAGGGGTACCCAGGGTGAAACATTGGTCCTCACAAAGCCCTTACTTTGAAAGTACTCCAACTACACCCTCATATCACGAACCTATATGGGAGGAATCTGATATGTTATTGAAGATATAGGTGTTGTCCTGGGGTGTAAATCAGTACAAAATCCCATCTTTCAACAGGGAAATAATCCTAGAACATCTTTAAGAAAAATGTACTCATACTCTACCACTATTGTTGGGAACTGGAGACTCATAACATCTATTACACCAAGGGTTTGGCTAGACAATTGATAATTTATTGGTTTCACCCTCTTATGTGTGAGTCTATTCTACACAGCTTTTGTTTCCTTTTTACTGAAAAATTAAAACCTGCTTCCCTCCCTGCGGACACACTTCACTATGCTCCTAAAACAGTCAATCTGAACATGAACTATGGATAACCAATCCATACCAAGAATGATGTCATAATGTCTCAACACCACTACCAAGATACCTCCAATAAAACTCTCACCTCCAAGATTCAGGTCACACTATCAGCACCAGTGTGTGATCATTGAATCTTCTCCAGTAGTTGTCTCCATGCATAAGGTTTGAGTTAACGGTTCAACCGAAATCTATTAGTCTCAAAAAAGATATATGGAGAGAATGGAATGACTAGAACCTGTTTCTATCAATATGGAATCTAATGTATAAATAACACATATCATAAATTAAATCATTCCCAGATCCCCAGGGTCATATGCCTAGACCGCATGCAGCTATCCCCACCCCTATACTCCAACTCCCTGAACTTGGTGTGGACCACATGGGGGTGGTGATATCATGTCAAAATGATGACCACCTCAAGTTTCTCTCACATATCCTCTACCACATCCTCTACCCAACATATCTATATTCTTATATCTTTGTCACCTCATTGGTGGTCCATCCACAGACTCCCTGTTAGAAGTACAACGGGTCAAAAATTCTTGCATGAGATGTCCATTATTGTCACATTAATAAAACTGCCTCTCTCTAGGATGACGGGACCCACCTTGTGATCCCCGGACTAAAGATACTTAGTTCTAGGTCTTCTTCTTATAACGTCTCCTATTTCTAGGTCACTGATATTGATGTCGGCTTCCTACCACAGAGGTCTTTGCTCATACTTCCCACTTTTGACAATCACCGGTTATATCCTCTTAGCCAATAAACATTCAACCAAAAAATCTTGATCAAGCACCCCAACATAAGAAGGAATGTTCATAGGGATAACACAATCATAGATGTATCTATAAAGACCCCACTCGATGGTCTGATCCATGTAGTACTAATCATATATGATATCCATCGAGTACCTTGAGAGGTTGGTATGCCCCGATGAAAACTCAGATACTAACATGTCATCATGCTAGAGTTGTAGAAGCTCCTAGATGTGCATAGGCCTTAGATTATGAGGTGATAAATCTTCTCTAAAAGGGTTCTAAAACTCTTTCCATGGAAGATTCCCCTTGTCGTATTATCATGTAACTAAACCCCACCATCTCCCTACGGATCCATGTAGAAGGAAAACTACCAGAACCACCATCTAATCTGTTGGTGCCCTCACTAGATGGAAAACTCATGTCTCCACCTCCATCCAGTCCTCAACCGCTTATGGGGTAGGCTCACCTTGGAATCTAAGGGGTCTCTATCACCAAAACTCATGAAGCACGCTCATCCTATACTCCTCATCTCTTGTATTGTGGGTACCATGTTCTTCGCTATAGGTTGCAGTATGGATGGTGCACCACCTGGAGGTGACATCTAGGGAAGTGGTCCATGTATCAATGCCTCATAAATAAGGGGGTCATCCTTGTGATGAAGCTACTGAATCGTTTCTAGTATACGTCATGGATTAATCCTAAAAGAAGACCATATATATCACAGTCAATGAGTATATATGGAGAGCTAACTCAAGAAGTACATGGAAACCACCACCCATTCCTATATGATGCATGTACCATTTGTTTTCCTAGAACTAGTGTTTTCCTGTAGCAAGTCGATAAGTAGGTTATCAGAGTCCATCTTTATGGATACATCAGTTGCTGCACCAATACTGGAGTCCCTGGCCTGAAAACCTAACTCAAAACACATAACACTATCTCCCCAAACCAATCTCATATAATTCTAATTAAAAATTAAAACAGACCACCTCTGATACCACCTAGTCACGGCCCATCCCAGTGAGGTCCATGCCACGACTCCCCAAGCCCACCTCCAATAGGTTAGGGGCTAGTGACTAGCATAGAGTAAGAATATCACTAACATGGGAGGAATTTCCAATGTACCTATACACACCCACATATATCGAATCCCACAGTATGTTGAAATTTTAAAACTACTAAGTAAAAAAAGCATGAAACCCACTATATCCTAAAACCAGAGTACAATAGTGAAAGTAATGGAAAGTTAACATGTCTACATAAAATCCCACAAAAAATAGTCTATAACCACAAGTCAATACTATAAAAAAGAGGTATTAAGAACGCTATATTGAAATCTGTAGGAACACGCCTCAGTCTGTCTGATCTCAGAAATCACCCCACAGTCCATGTCTTCCTAGGACTCTGTTGAAAGGCCAATCGTCTGCACAAGATGCGACACATGTGGGAAAAGACCATGTAGGGGTGAGTAAAAAAATACTCAATAGGACCACAAAACCGCAATGAAATACCATAAATAAATAGAAAAAATAATACCCCAAAAAAAATTACAGTCATATCTATAAAGGTATATGTCTACAACACATATAATAAGAATATCCTTGTATACTCAAACCAAGACACAGTGTCTATAGGTAATCCAAAACCAATTACAAGCCAGAGTATTCTACTTAAAGAATGATCTTTCTCAGTGAATTCACTCCTTGAGCCATGATATCTTCAAAGACCATCACTAAGAGGTCTAGCTCATTTGGGACCTTCACAAAGAGAATGAATTTGTCAAGGAATAAAATGATACACAGAGAGGGTATCCTACCCAAACACATTGGGAATAACATGTGCCCATTTTGTATCAACCCGCAACATAGAGGATCTTGATCAGACACCCTGGGGAATACCACTAACCTTACTTATGTGGAACGCCGGATGGAGGACCAACACACTACTCTCGATGGTTATGTAGATTCCACAAATCTCCACTAGAGGTGATAGAGGATTATTCTCTAGTCCTGTAGAGGGATACCATACTCTATCTAGGATTCTTCTTCTAGAGGGTATTAATATCTAGTGATGTGGATGTAATGTTGTACTGAACCCTCCAGGAAAGGAAGAAGGGAAGGCTCTCTACCTATACTGAACCAAACCTGTAAAATGGAGAGTCTTAACAACTCTTGATTGGATTACATGGCATTTACCAAGGTGTATATGACATTTACAGCTATCCCAAGTCTTACTTGTGTGGATAAAACCTCACACAACATATAGTCTCTATATAAATGACATGTAATATGGGTACACGTTGTTTATAGTCACAAAGTTCTCTGTCTATGTAGTGTGGTCGTTTTTGTGTACCAAATCCATGTCCATCTATTAGTTCATGTATTCCAATCCATGCCCATGACTATATACATGGCGTGCCATATAGCCATGTATTTTTACCTGTGTCTGTGTACTCTCTGGAGTACACGCTGAGTCATTTGGGGAGGGTCACACACCATGTGATAAGGGTTACACACTGTATGGTCCTCAACTTCAGCAAAACCCAATCACGATAGCCAGGGGTCCCCACATGCCATGTAATACCATATTACAATCCGTGTGAATTTCGATTTTCCAAGATCTCTGTTCTTCATCGACATGTCATGGTCGGTGTTCTTACTTCAATATGGCAATCTATTTTCCACGAAATAGAAGATCCAATGTTGTCCTAGCCATTCTATCACCGAAAAATGCATCTCTTTATTAGACCTTCTTGAAAAACATATCAAATTATTGTTCTTCCTCATGCACCGAGGAACATGAAATTGTGAATCATTTCTCTTCTGATTCATTTGATCTCTTTCATCGCACCTCCATCATGTTGTGTTGATCCTAGATCAACGATATCATATCTTTGCACCAGGAAATAGGTGTGAAACGATTGATTGATCAGGAATAGTTGAATAGAAATCCAACGGAAGACTGATCCTGATGAAAAATGAATCAGGGGAGAAAACAACATAAACAAACAAGAGGAACAAACCTCAATCAATGTTCATGTTGATATTTATTCGTTTCAATAAGATAATCAATTAATATATTTATAAATAATTCTCCCCACCTTACCCTGTAATAAACTCATAATTAAAATAGATTGATCTGTAGACCAATTCATTCATTGATTTATTTATTATCTTCATAAAACATAATAATGGGGAATCAAACAATTGAACCCTATGTCCTGCCTCGATTCAGTTTGATTGCTGACGAAGAACGAAGCATCGTTTCCAAGGTTCCTTGAATCTGAGGAGCGTCACTCGATCGAGCTGTCGTCATCCTCCAATGGTTTCTCCAAAGGTTCATTCTCCATAAATCTAGAGAAATTCCACGGTTATGATGTTATCCCTGAATTATTGACAAAGACTTAATGAAAATGAAGTTGTTTCATCAAAATAATTTCTCGATTAAATTATTTTCTTTATGGTCACGTCATTTCTGATTTTTTTTATAGATGACCTGTACCGAATAAAGTTAAGTCATTACTATGGTAAAGACACCATTCTGAGCTCAATGTTTCCCCTATATTTCTAATCTGGGAACCTGTTTATGAGTTATTCTAGATTTTGAGTTAAACTGTGGGTGCGTGCTATTAAAAAGTTTAATATTTTTCAAATAATTTTTCTAGGCACATCCGGACGTAGAATTGCACGTCATCCTGGTTCGGGGTCTCAAAATCAATTCATATAATATATAAAATTAATACATTGAAAATATGAGATGTTAAAAGAATAAAATTATACTTGAAAAATTAATATATTTCACTATGTTATTAGTCTAGATGGTGAAATAATTCCTTAAGTCTTGGAAAATGATCTCGAAGAAAAATTATTATCCCAATACCTTCAATTATTATGAATTTATGGACATTTTTAGCATCAAAATGTTATTTTTTTTGGGGCCCTTAACCTTTTGTTGACCATTTACATTCTTGTTACCAGTGACCGCAATCAATCCCAATAAATTTTTATACTTTTACTCTATTCTCACCTATGTTTTCATAATTGTAAACCTAGTTATGTGTTTTTATATATGAACTTTGTACTTCCAATTATCTATTACTAAGAGGATATTTTTAATCATTTTATGATATGGGTTTTAAAAAAAATTATTTTTAAATGTCCAATTATTGATTACCAAGATAAAGATCAAATTACGAGGATACAATTTATTAAGAGGTGAGAGGATGTAACACCCTGAGGTTTTAAAAGAATAAAATTATTTTCAACAGCATAAAGGACATGGAACACTATGTTTATCATGTGGTATATGAAACACTTAGTATAGCTTCTTTTACACATAACCCTGATATTTTTATGTTCTATAATTTATTTAACAAGCAACACTGAACTTAAACAACCCATGATACATATTACCATTATAACATATCCATTAAATCGATGGGTATGAATAGTATTAACTAATTTATGAAATATATATATATATATATATATATATATTGATTATTCAATATAAATTACTGAGAATTTTATAGTAAATAATCAATCATTTTTTAGTAAAGTGGTTTTATTCTTGAAAAATATGTTTTCTTCAAAAATGATTTTTAATGATTTATAGAAAAAGAAATATTATAATAATTTTTTTGAACTTATAAAATTATTTTTTATTAAATTAAATTTATTTATTGAATCATAATATAAATATTTACCTTGGGTGAAATTTTAGTAATTTTCAAAAAAAAAATTTCATTAAATAGAGAAAAATATTGATTTATGTAAAAAAATTACTATCAACAAATTAAGTAATTTAACAGTACCAATGTGTTTTGAATATATTTTTCAAGTATCCTAAGTATTATTTAGTTATATTTAATCCACTAAATTACATTTAGTCAACTATATATTTTTTTAGTAAAAGTTTGATTTTGGGTTTAAAAAGGGGTTTCTCTAAAAGCTGTTTCAAAATTCATCATGTTTTTCCAATTTGTTTAATTAAAATAACACCAAATTGAGATTGTTTTAAATAAAATATATAAGTTATATATAATTAAATATTAATTTATTTTCATACAATGATTATTACTAGTCATAGATTTAATATATAATCAACTTTTTAAAAAAACCCTTCTTAAAGACCCGTTGTTTCGCCGCATATGTGGGATTATTATTAAATTAAAATTTTTCACTTATGTGAATTGAATTTGAAAAAATAGATCAAATATTTGGAATCAATATAATTTATAATTTTAAATAAGTACAACTAAATTTTTTACCATAATTATTATAAAAAAATAGTTAAAATTAATGACACTAATTAAAGTAAAAATGAGTTTACCGAACGATTATAATTAATGGTAAGCATGGAAATGAAATATAATATTATTAAAACCTGACTTTTTGTAAATATTTAGACCTTAAACCTTCTATTATCAATAATTTACCATTATTTTGGCCTAGTGAAATGAAAAAAACATGGGATGAATCCCCTCTTTCAAAAACATTACAAGTGTGCCACTCACCTGATAAATAAAAGGTCACCACTCTTCTCACCTCCTAATTCTTTAAAAACTATTTTTTGGACTATACCTACCAAAATAACTTCACTAATTTCCACTTATAACCCTATAATCCAAATTTTGGGCATAAATACAACCATTTAAGGCATTTGGAGCAAGACCAAAAGAGTTACCTGAATAAGAGCTAATGTTCTCCAATGAGAATTTTTATTTTATTTCTTCTTACGCACCCTTAAATTCTAATTATACCATTATGATATAATATTTTTTTATGTTACATATACTAATATGTTCTTAATATTAATAATATGATATAAAACAACATAATATTCTTTCAAATGAGTTATGAAATCGTCATTCGTGTATACAGTGGACTACTACCTCATGAAACGATGTCATTCGTTTTTCCATTACCACCTCTCACGGTTTGGTATATTGATGGATCTAAAGTTTATATATCATATTTATTCTATAATCATAACTCTGGATTAATTATATAATATATATAACTATTTATATTCCATAACTTAGGGTATATGATAGCGTCGATCATGGGTACGGTGGACTACCGCCTTGAAAAATGAGGTCCTTCATTTTTACATTACCACATCTCACTGTTGGGTGTGACTATGGATATAAAGTATTTATATTATATTTATAAAATAATTATACCTCTTGATTCATTATATCATATACACATTTTTACATTTTATACCAAATGTGATTCTATAACATCGCTTGTGTGTACGATGGACTATCGCCTCGGGAAGCGATGTGATTCATTTTTCACTAATGCGTTGCATGAATGGTACTAATGGTAAATATAATAAATATATGTGATATAAATGAAATGTTTCTTAAATTAATTACATATTTATCATTCATTAAATATAATATATCATTTTCATTTTACCTTTTCACTCATTGAAAAAAATGATAATGTCGTTCGTGGATGTGTGGAATACCACCACCTCGAAGCGATGTGATTCATTTTTTCATGAGTACATCACATGAATGATATATATATATATATATAAGTATATATAATTAAATAATATCTTATTTAAGATATTATTATCATAATTTAATGATAAATTTTTTTCACCTACTTTCCATAATGATCTTTGAAAAATGATGGGGTGTCCCAGATAGCATTTGGTGATCCTATTATAGGTTATAGTATGGGGTGTCCCAGATAGAATTTTGTGACCCCATCAAAGATAATATGATGGGGATTCCAAGATAGAGTCGTGTGAGACCATTATAGCGTAAACAATGGGTGTTCTCAAATAGCACCCGAATGCATTGGGTAATAATTATGTTCTCAGGATGATTATATTAGAATTATACCCTATGATTATTCCTATTGTAATGGTTTTGTAATGGTTTTATGAGATAACATTCCAAGATACCAATATGATTTATTTATGCTTATATGGGTTTATGAAGTTTCATTAGATTGATATTGATATCCCATGGCTCATGATTAATGATTCATATGACTCTTTTATAGCAACCCTCACTTTTCATAAATTAACATTACATAAATTTTTTGGAATACTTAAAACTGTAAAAACAATATATGCCCAAGTACTGAATTAGTATAGTGCCTTTAGAAACATGGAAACATAAACATTGGTACCTAATAGAGATACATCATATACCATTAGGTTCTTCTTTACTAAAACCCTTCTCAAACACAGCAAATATAATACATAAATTTATAACCCAAGGGAAGGAATCATAAAAAGGGGTGAGCTCAGATTATCAGTAAGGATAAACAAGGGAGACTTGTAATCATAAACATGAGAATAGGGGTATGATAACATGATCATAAAAATACAAGATCATACCCTACCAATAAAATATAATAAACTATTATCATGGCATAAATATTGGCATTCCATAACACATGAATCATTAGGAAATAAATAATATAAACCATGAAATCATAACATGGGTTGAAAACATGGAATTTTGGCATATACATAAGCATATATAATTATTTACATTGTAGTAAAGGCATTTATTCTGAGACCATATTAGTGAATAATTTCCTTTAATTGACCAGGTTCACACCCCATTTTAGATATGTATTACTAAACCAAGTTCACTCCCTATTCCAGACCTATAATACTAAACTGAGTCTATTTCTCGTTCCAACCCTCTAATATCGAACTGAGTTTATTTCTTTTTCCATACATGCATATATAATGATATATAAATATTTATAAAATATATTGGAGGTATATATTGGTCTCAACCATTTAAATATGAAATCATACATACATTTTCCAAAAAATAATAAAAAAATCATATCATAAACCAAGAAATGAAATGGGTGTAAAAAATGTGTAAAAATATCATAACCTTTGGAAAAAGATACATGTTTCATAATCATTTCATCAAAATTATAACCCATTGAAGATAAAAGTATTTCATAAACATATAACCCATTAATGAAAAATTGTTTTTACAAATACCATTACATTAAGCATAAACTTTTCATAGAAATAATATAAATGGAACTATTAAATCATTTCTTAGAAGGGAATGAGTAACATCAACAGATGTCATCAAAGATGGAAAATAATTTTTAAATATATTTCAAAAAATATTTCTTGAGGAAAATATCCTTTATTCATTAAATAAATATTTTTAATACATATAACCATTTGAAAATAAATTTTTTATAAAATACCTTGAAAACTTATAGATAATACTTGAAATAATTTTGAAAAAAAATTCCTTGAAAACATATAAAATAAGATTCAAAACATTTTTAAAAAAATTATTTGAAAACAGTTTGAAAACATAGAAATAAATCTTGAAAAAAACTTAAAACCATTTTACTTGAAAACATATAAAAGGAACTTGAAATGTTTTTGAAAAATATTTCCGTGAAAATACTTTGAAAACTTATAAATAAGGCTTCCAAACACTAAGAAAAATTTTCCTTTAAAACTAATAAAAGAATATGGAAAACATTTTGAAAATAATTTTCCCTGAAATTTACTTTTAAAAACATTTTATTAAAAATTATTCATTTAAAAATGAAAAGTAAGATTCAAAGAAATGACGGTCGGTAAATATGTGCATGTCGTATGAGGTAAAAACAACATTCATTTTGAATGGTAAAAATGCATGAAAACTAACTTATTCAGAAAGAGGAAATAATATTCCTTTGAATATATTGGTAAAATAAAACAAGGGTAAAGATGACTTGTAAACATTACATTAGGATGGTACAATATTCTTGGAACACTTTTTAGAATACATTAATTTTTGACCGAAGAGAGGGTAAAGTCGGGGTTTCTTAAAAACACATTTTTAACGATATTATGTACCAATGAGTAGAAATATGGTACTAAAACATGAATATATAAATAATAAATTTATGAGAAGAAACTTCATGAATGTTCTAGGGATATAGGTTATAGTATTTCAACAAAGTAATCATAAACATAAACAATCTTAAAAATTGAGGAGATTGTTTCAATAAAATCTTATCATTTGGTAACATGGGATCATATTATATATGTAAGAAAAGGAAAATAAGTGAAGCATATAATATCTTGAAAATGTGTAGATTCATTATATATCCTATAAATTGGAATTATATAATCCTCAAAATTATTTTAGGCGCATAACAAAACATGATTGTCAATGAAGGAAAATTGAGACAAAACTATTTTACTGATTTGGTAACTTTTGAAACATAAACCCCATGAAATAAATGTTATAGATTAGATATATAAATACCCATAAATTTAATATAATAATAATTTATTACATCCATGAGTATTATACATACCACACAAATGGAATGGTTGGTGAATAAAGCATGTATCTCATGGAAATAAAAAGTTAGATGAAATCGCCTTACAGTTGGTCTTGACCCACTTCATACTCATACAAACCTCCGGTATTGTAAATATAAATTTATTATACATCTATAAAAGAACAATATTAATACTTATAATATAATATATGGTTTTATTATGACATTATATTACCCTCTTGTTAAAAATTCTATGTTAAGGTTTCACTTTAGGTAATATTCTCTTTGTTCTTCTCATGTGTCTTCATTTATTATATCTTTGGTACATATAATTATATCAAAATTTCCAGAATTTAAAACATGATTTAAATATAATTTATATTTATTATATTTTTATTATAATAATATATAGAATATATAATTATGAATTAGAATACTACATTTATGGTGACAGTAGATTGTATGTATGCATGAATGTTATTTCTCTTTAATTATCAAGTAGAAAGAAATAAAGTAAAAGAAATATATGTATATATATGTATATATACAAAAATATTAATAAATTAGCTTTTAGATATCATATATTTCATATATATTCATTAAAAACAACTTTAATACATTCCATTTAGTTTATTAATGAATCATTCCCTTTGAGGGGGCAGTAGTTTACACTTCCTCAAATGAAATTATTGTACTAAAAGAAAATGGGAAGTGTAAGAATATATGTTTTAAAAGAATTAAAGATTAATAAATAATAAATAAATATAATATATATCATATATAAACATATTTTACATCATAATTTCTATCATGATATGTGGTAAAGGAAAAATGAATTATCATCGTTTAGTGAGGCGGTAGTTCGTTGTACATGTAAACAGTATGTTTGTTGCCCATTAGATGGAGTTTTGTGTAAGATTATGTAGAAACATTAACATAAAAACATAAAATTATATTTACGATACTTTTATTTCTTAAAATTATTGAATAATACGATTTTATGAAGTGGATAAAGAAAATAAAAGAAAGCAGCTTGAGAGAAGACATTACCTATTAATCGAGTAACTCCTATTGGTTTTTGCCAAAAGGATTCCTTAAATATCTTTCTAACCAAGGAGATGATTCTAGGAGGAATTTAGGGATGTTGGAAACTATATTGGGAATATAATGTGTGAACCTTATTTATTTGAGATATGTATATAAGTGGTAGAAGTGGTGTAATTTTATATGGAAGGGAAAGGACACACTTGGCAATTTTGAAAACAAGTTAGGTGTACTGGTGTTTTTGCCTAATAAAAGTTATACCAAACAACAATAATCAATAATTTAAGTTTAATGTCCAAATAATGTCACACCAATGGGTGTTTTGTATGTTTATAAATTTTTCTGGCTCTTAAATTTTTGGTTTAGTCCCTTATTAAACATAATTTTACATTAATCGATGAAATTAATTTTAATTACTTTCACGAATAATTTTGGTCGAATACTAAGTTTAACTTATTAGAGATTATAAATTATAATTATTCCAAATATTGAATACATTTTTCCAAATTATAATCACATCATTGGCCGAAATTAATTTAAAATTAATCCCGCGGTCTGGTGAACAATGCGAGTTTTTAAAGTATAAACATTCAAATGTTTGCTAATCTTTTATACCCAAAGTCAAAGTAAAATTGATATCAATGACCTCAATTGTAAATATTGAGAAAAATATTGTCTTATTAAACTTTAAAACCTATTTAAAATATAATTTAACCATATAAATAAATTAGATAAAAAATAGATTTGAATTAAAATCCAGTATTTTTCAATATTCATCCAAAAATGAAGTTTCTCAGAAAAATATTGAAATTTCACACAAAGATAAATTTGACATTAAAAATTCAAAAATGAAGTAAATTTTATCCATTTAAACTTCTACATATTTCGAAATTTAATTTTATTGGCTTTCAGAGAAGGACATGAAAAGTAGTTTGTTTGAGAAAATATTATTTTAAAACATATAAGGACTTTACAAAAAAATTATATATTAAATTATCAATATTCTTTATATAAAACCATTATAAAAATTATTAGAGAAGTTTATGTTTATATTAATATTAATATTTTCAATTTCTAGGTTATAATTATCTCATTTGAATAATTATAAAATTAAATGGTGTTTCCTAGAAACATCAGTGTTGCATGTAATGTACGCCAAGTTTATGTTCCATGTAACATACTTGAAGTTGATGTTTCATGTAATTTAAACCATGTATGTGTTATGTGTATCATAAGAAAAGTAAGTTAAGTTTGAAATAAATTTTTTACTTAGTCATTTAATATAAAAAACTACTTTTAGTGTCTCCTAAAATGAAAAATATCAAAAGATTAAATTAATTCAAAACAAAACTCACAAAATCTCAGGGTATCACTTTCTACCCCCCTTAAAATGAATTTTTAAAACTAAATTCATCTGGGTTGTCAAAGTTTTAATACTTGAATGTTAATTTCAATGAAACCCACATCCTAAAAATTAACACCAAAACTTCCATTAAAAAATTTAAAGTTAAAACCATAATGGATACCCAAAGTAAAATATAATTATGTTTCCACATATGAGAACATAGGTTGGGTGTAAATATTAGACATGGAGTAAATTCATAAATATTTATAGGTATTTATTTAGGTCATCAATCATAATCAGGTGAATTATAAAATAAAATTTTAGGGCCTCAAAGTCATAAATATGTGACAATTTATAAGTCTATCAGTTTAAGAAAAATTAATGTATTAGGAAAAAAACATTGATCATTATACTATATTTGAGTAATTATTTTATTGACCAAAAATATAAGTATTTATACTTACTATATATATTTATATAAAAAATCATTCATTGGTTGTACTTTTGACTATTTCTTATCCATTACTTAAAGAAATGGATTTCCAGAAAATAACTTTGATGCTTTAATCACTAAAATACATTTTATAATATATTAATGCCCATAAAAGAATGAAAAGAATAACTATTTATAAAAAACTATTTTTAAAAATAAATATGGTTAATAAATTAACCTCTAAATATAAAAACTAACCCTAATATTTCATCATAAATAATTATTCATCAAAAATAATTTAGCATTAACCAAGACATCATGTAGGCCAGTGGAAGGAGTGAAACAATTATCGTCCTTCGGTCATAGGTAAAAGACCCACAGCCATGTCAGACTTGATTGGTTTTCACCCAACATACATGATGTCCTTTTCTAAAACCACCCTAATATAATTTCCAAAATAAAAAATTATGGAAATACTTGAAATAATGTTAGAAACTATATATCCTTTTAACTAAGGTTTTCAATACAACACAGTGTATAAATATTTCCTCTAAAGTTTAACTTAAATTTTTCATGAATGTTTAACCTTATAACCCTTATGAAAGATAAAAATCCAAAACATTAGAAATAGATTCATGAAATTAGCTTAACATTGATTCCCCTGTATATCGAAAAGTAACTATTGGTTTTCACATTCATAACATGTGAATACCCTTATCATATATTCTCTCGAAACATGGTACTAACCTGAATTACCATAAATAATTATGGAAAACATACATGCTTCCTTATTCCATAGATTACTTGATATGTTCCATTATCCAATAAGTTGTAAACTTTATCCATGATAACATAAACTGCATTTCAACAAGTCCTATTTAGTTCCAAGTTAATCAGTACCATATATTTTTCTTATTCATATCCCACATATATTTATCCAAACATAATTATCATAACATAAGGAACATATTAAGGGTTATATTTCCCTTAATCACCTGTTTTCCATGGACACCAATTTTCCATTATATCACTTTTATATTTCATCAGAACCATTCAACATGTTCTTATAAATCAAAAAAGAAAAAACATAAATTGAACAATCCTTATATATTTCACCATTCAGGTAAAATAATTCTTTAATCCAAATAGATAAAAACTTTTATTATTCCACTTCATCATAATTCCATTAACAAGGATACCCCATTCTATTACATAATACCTCATTCATTTCATATTCCATCTGTAGCCTCATCATCATCCACAATGTAACAATTACTCACACCACCCTACTGAATCTATTGAGGAGATTTCCTCCTGGGGCATTGAGTTGAATAATGACCATTTATTCCACACTTAAAACACATATCCTTCAATGAAAACATAGGGAGGAAAATATTTTTATCCATTTTGTTAATTGAACTTTTTGATTTTCCCTTATAGTCACTTTCTTTGTGTCATTCTTTTCTAAAGTCAAACCATATTTGTGTTCCTCTAAGACATTCAATTAGGTTATTCTTTCCACATTATTGACACAATTAAAACCAAATATTCATTCCTCCATTGTTTCCATTAGACAAACTACTATTGAAATACTTATTTCTCTTCCTTAGTGAGTCTGTGAGTTAGTTAATGTTCACAATGTTAATCATGTTCCATGAAAACAAATTAGAATGATCGCAACAAATTTCACTCCAGTGATCATACCACATGACTATTAGAAAATCAACTATCATATTTAATGTAAATCTAGTTCCTTCTAGTTCCTGCATTGACTAAAAATATAAGCATAGTTTGAGCATTACTTATCATATTAGAAAACCACATATTCATCAAAATAATTACCTATAGGATGTCAAAATCATGACACATTACTTAATCTATGACACCATAGGTTTATCCTGGGTTATTTAGATAATTTCCTATTTTAAAAACATTTCTTGGGTAAAATATCATTTCTTCATCGAAAATTTATTTTTAATGCATAAAAACATTTAAAAATAAGTTTCCTGAAAAATACCTTGAAAACATATATATATGACTTGAAATAATTATGAAAACCTTTTTACATGAAAAATTATAAAATAATCATCAATAAATTTAAAACAAAATTGAAAACATATAAGGAAATATTGATAATGTTTTGACAACCATTTTACTTGAAAACATATGAAATAATCTTGAAATTGTTTTCAATCCCATTTCATTGAAAATACTTTGAAATCTTCTAAATAAGGCATGCAAAACATTTTCCTTGAATTTTTAAAAAAGAAGTAGGAAAATAACTTAAAAACAATATTTCTTTAATATTACATTTAAAAACCTTTTCTTAAAAATTATCCATTTAGAAATTAAATATAAGCTTCAAAGAAATGATGGAGGGTAAATCTATACATGTCGTATGAGGTAAAAAGAACATTGAATTTTCAAGGTTAAAAGTTTAGAAAAATTACTTATTAATAAAGATACAATAAGATTCATTTAAATAAATTTGTAAAAGGTAAAAAAATTAAAATTTTCTTTTAAATATTATAGGAGAATGGTACAATATTTTTAGAACCCTTTTTATAAAACATTTATTTCTTACAAAAGGGAGGATAAAGTTAGGAATTCTTTAAAACACTTTATTTACTATCATATGTACCATAGAGTATAAATATGGTACCAATAAATTAATATATCATGAATAACCAGAGGAGATGAAAATTCATGAATGTTCTTGAGAGATGGGTTATACGATTTCATCAAAAGTATCATAAGTATAAACAATCATGAAAAGTGATTAGACTATTTCAATGGACTCTTATCACTTGGTAACCCATGATCATATTCTACATGAAAGAAAAGGAAATTAAATGAATCTTATAATATCATGAAAAAGATTATTATTCATGATATATCTTATAAAATAGATTTATATACACCAAAGAATTATTTTAGGAACCTAACAAAACATGAGTCCCAAAGAAGGAAAATTGTGACAAAACTATTTTACCAATTTGGTATCATTTAAAACATAAACCCCATTAAATAAAGTTTATGGAATGGATATGTAAATTCCAATAACATTACCTATAAAAAATATTGATTAAATACATGGGTAGTATACATAGTACTCAAAAGTAATGGGTGGTGAATAAAGCAAATGTCCCACAGAAATAAAAAGTTAGACAAAATCCCCATATCTAGTGACTTGAATCACTTAATACTCGTAAAAAATCCTATATGATAATTATAAATATATTATAAATCTATAAAAAACCCATATTTATACTTATAATATCATATATGGTTTTATTATGACTTTATATTACCCCCTTGTTAACAATTATTTGATAAGGTTTCACTTCAGGTAATATTTTCTTTGTTCTTAGCATGTGTCTTACTTTGTAATATATTTAGTCCTTATACTTATATAATGATTTCCAAAATATAAACAATAATTTAAATATAATTTATATTAAATATTTTTTATTATAATAATACATTTAATATATAATTATGGAACATAATACACCATTCATGGAGATGGTAGGTCGTATGAACGCATGAACGCTATTTCTGTTTAATTGTCGTGTTGAAAGAAAGTAAAATAAGTATATGTATATGTATGTATGTATATATGTATATAATCATTATGGTATCTGCATTATATCAGATATATCATATATATTCACCAAACCCATCATTAATGCATTCAATGTAGTGTATGAACAAATAACATCACTTTGAGGGGGTGATAGTCCATACTTCCTCAAACGAAATTAATGTATTAACACAAAACGTAAAGTGTAAAATATATGTTTTAAAAGAGTTTCAGAATATTAAATACATAATAAATATAATATATGATAGATATAAATAGATATACTATTGTAATTTCTATCATGAGAGGCTGTAACGGAAAAATGAACAATCATCGTTTAGTGAGGCAGTAGTTCTTTGTACACGTAAATAGTATGTTTGTTACCCACTAGATAGAGGTGGGTGTAGGTGTTGGTAGAAACATTATAATAAAAAAATAATAGTAAATTGATGATACTGGTGTTTTTATACAATAATTTAATATTAATAATTTAGTGTTTGGATAAATAAAATAAAATAAATGATCTTGAGAGAATACATTGCATCTAAATTGGGTAACTCCTTTTGGATTGTGCCAAAATAATTACTTGGATAGATTTATTCCCATGAGGAGGATTATATGAGGAATTTAGGGATTTTTAAAAGTTTATTTTGTAGATCTTGGTGTAACCTAAGTGTTTTGAGAGGTGTCAATAAGTGGGAGTGGTGGAGGCCTTTTTTAGGGAAGGGAAAAGACACACATTGCATTTTTGAAGAAAAAAATGTTAGGTGTACCCACATTTTTACCTAAAAAAGGCATAAAAGACTAAAAAAACTAAATAGTGGAAGGTGAATTCTAGAATAATGGATATGGAATTGATTTTGGACAAGTGTATTAGTTGTTTTGGGTCATAAATTTAAGGTTAAGTCCTTACTAAACCTAATTTGACCTTAATCGATGTAATTAATTTAAATTACATTCACAGATCATTTTAGTAAAAAACAATAGTGACAATATTAGATATTAAAAATTATTCATATTTAAAATTTGGAATCCATTTTTTAAAATTCCAAATATATAAGTGTCAGAAATTAGTTTAAAATTAATCATGCAGTCAGGTCGATAATGCTGATTTTTAATGTATAAAGTTTCAAACGTTTTCTCAGTTTTTATAACCAAGTTCCAAGTGAAATTGATGTTAATGGCCTAAATCGTTTTAATTTATAAAAATATTATCTAATTTTATTTTAAACCAATTTAAAATATAATTTAACCTTATAAATAAGTGAGATGAAAATTTATTTTTGAATTAAAATATGATATTTTCCACTATTCATCCAGAAGTAGAGTTTCTTAAAAAAATCCCAAAATTTCACCCTAAGATAATTTATAAATTCTAAATTAAAAAATAAATTTTATTTTATAAAATTTATATTCCAATTATTCCTAAAATAAATTTTATTATTCTTCATAGATTGACATGAAGAGTAGTTTGTTTGAAAAAATTATATTTTAACACATATAAGGATTTTACCAAAAAATTATATCTTCCATTTTCAATATGTTTTATATAAAACCCTTATAAACAATATTTGAACATTAGTTATTAATATTAATATTTCTATCTTTAATGGTTATGTTATAATTATCTAATTTGAATAATTATAAAAATAAAATGATGTTTTGAAGAAACATTGGTGTCGCAAATAATGTATGCCTAGTCGTCGTTCTGTATAACATAAGCCAAGTCAATATTTAATGTAACATATTCTAAGTCAGTGTTGCATGTAGATCAAGCCAATTTTTTTTCCATGTGAAAGGAATTTTTGACTTAATAATTAAATAAAAAAACTATTTACAGGGTCTCATGAATTGAAAAATATCAACAGATTAAATTAATTCCAAAAAAACATTCAAAAAATATCATGGTGTTACATATTCCCTTTGTAAAATCCTTATTCCATGTTTTTATGTTTGATAATCCAGGTTCGGATGGTTAATAATATTATTATGTACTACCCATGCACTTTTATTATGTCATTATAACCTTATGCTCTTCTTATACTCACTAATCACATTTATTTGTTTATTATTAAATTTTACCTTATTGAGAATTTGAGATCACCCATATTTTATCTCATAGTTTATAAAGAATTAGGTTGAATGTGTTATCTCTAGAAGTGATTTCATATAGATAATGATGATGTCTTAATGTTAAGAATAAATTTTGGGTTAAGTGAGAGAAATTATCATTTAAAATAATGTTAATTGTTTACAAAGAAGTTTTTCCTAATTCACTAAAAATATAAACCAAAAATGTTCTCAAAGAAATAAGAGATCAAATTTATCCTTTTGATGTTATATGGTTTGGATGAAAAAAAAATTAGGTCTCA
The DNA here is from genome assembly GCA_963277665.1 of Viscum album. Lineage (NCBI taxonomy): Eukaryota > Viridiplantae > Streptophyta > Magnoliopsida > Santalales > Viscaceae > Viscum > Viscum album. The sequence goes on from OY728119.1 coordinate 654,809,042, forward strand.
ATTATCCGCATCTAAGAAGGAAATGAAAGTCTACTATTTCAGCACCCAGTTTAGGAGTGCGGGTTCTAGGTAATTATATTTCCAAATTTACCTATCACCATCCAATTTATTTTTATTAATCTATTCAATTCAATAAGTAATATACAACCATTATTTTTAAATTACCCACTTTTAACTCCATCAATCACCCATTTACCATTTCAGGCATCATTAATTCCATATTCATATAACATTGTTACTAGGAAACCAAAAAACAATGACGATAACCATCCATTTGAATATCCTATAATAGAATCCACTTCCCCCTTTCCAATTGTGGGTATTCAACTGAAACTCTGATGTAAAGCTCACTCTAATAATCTAAACAACATCAAATGACCAACCATCACTACATCCCATTATAACCCATAATAGAAACATTACTTAACACTTACCAACCAATGCATCTGAACCCCACCACATCTATCACAACATAAAACCCCCCATTGCCCCACAAAACCACACAATATTTGTCACAACAACAATAAATTCAATAATACAAAACAATATATTTCAATATCCAACACTTTCCATTCTTCCATTCCCAATAAATTCTTTCATGTCAATTCCCTTTTTTTCACATATAAAGTTCATTATCGTATTTAACTATTTAACCTTTTTGAGAGTTTATTCCATGACATGATCATAAAAATAACATAAATTTCATAAAAAAATCTATGGATCTCTACAATAGTAGTAAAAAGTATGAAATATTAGTGAAACTTTACAAGAGCAAGTAAACACATGCAGAACAACCAATTCCTATCGGTTTCTTTTATTATGTTTAATTTTACTTTATTATTCCAAACTATACTCTTCACCAAAACAAAAAGTATCACATTAATCCCATTAGATACCGAAAATAAAATCTAATATGATGGGGCTTCCAAGATAGCATGATGTGAGACCATTATAGAATAAAAAATGGGTGTTCCCAAATATCACCCCAATGCATTGGGTAATAATTATGTTCTCAGGATGATTATATTAGAATTATACCCTATGATTATTCCAATTTTAATGGTTTTGTAATGGTTTTATGAGGTAATGTTCCAATATACCAATATGATTTATTTATTATTATATGGGTTTATGAAGTTTCCTTTGATCGATATTGATATCCCATGTCTCATTATTATTGGATCGTATGACTCTTTTATAGCAACCCTCACTTTTCATAAATTAACATAACATAACTTTTTTGGAATACTTAAAACCTTATAAAAACAGATTCCCAAAGATCGTATTGGTATAGTGCCTTTAGAAACATGGAAATATACACACCAGTACCTAATAGAGATAAATTATATACCATTAGGTTCTTCTTTACTAAAACCCTTCTCAGACACATCAAACATAATACATAACATTATAACGCAAGGGAAGGAATCATAAAAATGGGTGAGGTCTGATTATCAGTAAGGATAAACAAGAGAGACTTGTAATCATAAACATGAGCATAGGGGTATGATAACATGATCATGAATATACAATATAATACCCTACCAAAAAAATATCATATACTAGAATCATGGAATAAATATTGGCATTCCATAACACATGAATTGTTAGGAAATAAAGAATATAAACCATAAAATCATAACATGGGATGAAAACATTGAATTTTGGAATACACATAAGCATATATAATGATTTACATTGTAGTAAAGGCATTTATTCTGAGACCATATTAGTGGAAAAATTCCTTTAATTAAACAGGTTCACACCCCATTTCAGCTCTGTATTACTAAACCGAGTTCACTCCCTATTCCAGACCTATATTACTGAACTGAGTCTATTTCTCGTTCCAACCCTGTAATACTGAACTGAGTTTATTTCTTGTTCCATACATGTATATATAATGATATAAAAATCTTTAGAAAATAAATTGGAGGTATGTATTGGTCTCAACCATTTCAATATTAAATCATACATACATGTGCCATAAAATAAAAAAAATCATATCATAAACCAAGTAATGAAATGGGTATAAAAAATGTGTAAAAATATCATAACCTTTGGAAAAATATACATGTTTCATAATCATTTCATCAAATTTATAACCCATTGAATATAAAAGTATTTCATAAACATATAACCCATTAAAGAAAAATTGCTTTTACAAATACCATTACATTAAGCATAAACGGTTCATAGAAATAATATAAATGGAACTATTAAATCATTTCTTGTAAGGTAAGGAGTTACATCAATAGATGTCATCAAAGATGGAAAATAATTTTTAAATATATTTCAAAAAAATTTCTTGAGGAAAATATCCTTTATTCATTGAAAAAATATTTTTAATACATATAACCATTTGAAAATAAATTTTTTATAAAATAACTTGAACACTTAAAAAGAATATTTGAAATAATTTTGACAAATAATTCCTTGAAAACATATAAAATAACATTCAAAACATTTTAAAAAAAATTATTTGAAAACACTTTCAAAACTAAGAAATAAATCTTGAAAAGAAATTAAATCCATTTTACATGAAAACCTATAAAAGGAACTTAAAATTTTTTTGAAAAACATTTCCCTGAAAATACTTTGAAAACTTATAAATAAGGCTTACAAACACTAGGAAAAGATTCCTTTTAAAATTATAAAAGAATATGGAAAACATTTTGAAAATTATTTTCCTTGAAATTTACTTTTAAAAACATTTTCCTAAAAAATATTCATTTAAAAATGAAAAGGAATATTCAAAGAAATGATGGCAGGTAAATATTTTCATGTCGTATGATGTAAAAACAACATTACCTTTGAATGGTAAAAATGATTGAAAAATACCTTGTTCAGAAAGCGTCAATAATCTTCCTTTGAATATATTGGTAAAACAAAAAAGGGTAAAAATGACTTGTAAACATTACATGAGGATGGTACAATATTCTTGGAAAACTTTTTAGAATACATTAATTTTTGACCGAAGAGAGGGTAAAGTCGGGCTTTCTTAAAAACACTTTCTTAACTATATTATGTAACAATGAGTAGAAATATGGTACTAAAACATGAATATATAAATAATAAATATATGAGAAGAAAATTCAGGAATGTTCTGGGGATATGGGTTATAGGATTTCAACAAAGTAATCATAAACATAACCAATTGTAAAAAACAATAAGATTGTTTCAATAAAATATTATCATTTGGTAACATGGGATCATATTAGATATGTAAGAAAAGGAAACTAATTGAAGGTTATAATATCTTGAAAATATGTATATTCATGATATATCATATAAATTGGAAGTATATAATCCTCAAAATTATTTTAGGCGCACAAAAAAACATGATTCTCAAAGAAGGAAAATTGAGACGAAACTATTTTATTGATTTGGTAACTTTTGGAACATAAACCCCATGAAATAAAGGTTATAGATTAGATATATAAATACCCACACATCTTAATATAATAATAATTTATTACATCCTTGAGTACTATACATACAACACAAATGGAATGGGTGGTGAATAAAGCATGTATCTCAAGGAAATAAAAAGTGAGATAAAATCCCCTTACCGTGTGTCTTGACCCTCTTCATACTCATACAAACCTCCGGTATTGTAAATATAGATTTATTATACATCTATCACAAATAAATATTAATACTTATAATATAATATATGGTTTTATTATGACATTATATTACCCTCTTGTCAAAAATTCTATGTTAAGGTTTCACTTTAGGTAATATTTGCTTTGTTCTTCGCATGTGTCTTCATTTATTATATCTTTGGTACATATAATTATATCACAATTTCCAGAATATAAAACATGATTTAAATATAAATTATATTGATTATATTTTTATTATAATAATCCATAGAATATAGAATTATGAAATAGAATACACCATTCATGGTGACAGCATATTGTACGTATGTATGAACGCTATTTTCGTTTAATTATCAAGTAGAAAGAAATAAATTAAAAGAAATATATGTATATATGTGTATATATATAAAACAATTAACACATTAGATTTTAGATATCATATATTTCATATATATTCACTAAAAACAACCTTAATACATTCCATTTAGTTTATTAATGAATTATTCTCTTTGAGGGGGTAGTAGTCCACACTTTCTCAAATAAAATTATTGTATTAAAAGAATGGAAAGTATAAGGATATATGTTTTAAAAGAATTAAATATTAATAAATAAAAAATAAATATCTTATATATCTTATATAAAAATAGTTTCCATCATAATTTCCATCATGATACGTGGTAAAGGAAAAATGAACTATCATCGTTTAGTGAGGCGGTAGTTCGTTGTACATGTAAACAGTATGTTTGTTGCCCATTAGATGGAGTTTTGTGTAAGTGTATGTAGAAACATTAACATAAAAACATAAAAGTGTATTTAGAATACTTTTATTTATTAAAATTATTAAAAAATACTATTTTATGGAGTGGATAAAGAAAATAAAAGAAAAAAGCTTGAGAGAAGACATTACCTCTTAATCGAGTAACTCCTATTGGATTTTTTCAAAAGGATTCCTTAAATAGATTTATACCCAAGGCGATGATTCTAGGAGGAAGTTTGGGATGTTGGAAACTATATTGGGAATATATTGGGTGAACTGAATTGGTTTGAGAGAAGTGTTGAAGAGGTAAAAGTGGTGGAATTTTTTATGGAAGGGAAAGGACACACTTAGGATTTTTGAAAACAAGTTAGGTGTATCGATGTTTTTGCCTAAGAAAAGTCATAAAAAACAAAAATAATCAATAATTTAAGGTTACTTTCCAACTAATGTCACACCAATGGGTGTTGTGTAAGTTTATAAATTGTTATGGGTCTTAAATATTTGGTTTAGTCCCTTACTAAACTTAATTTTACGTTAATCGATGTAATTAATTTTAATTACTTTCACTAATAATTTTGGTCGAAAACTAAGTTTAAATTATTAGAGATTATAAATTATAATTATTACAAATATGGAATCCATTTTTCCAAATTCTAATCACATCATTGGTTGAAATTAATTTAAATTTAATGTCGCGGTCTGGTCAACAATGCGAGTTTTTAAAGTATAAACATTCAAATGTTTGCTAAGATTTTATACCAAAGGTCAAAGAAAAATTGTTATCAATGACCTAAATTGTAAAAATTATTAAAAATATTATCTTATTAAACTTTTAAATCCATTTAAAATATAATTTAACCATATAAATATATTAGATAAAAAATAGATTTGAATTAAAATCCAGTATTTTTCACTATTCATCCAAAAATGAAGTTTCTCAGAAAAATCCCAAAATTTCACACAAATATAATTTTGAAATTACAAATTAAAAAATGAAGTTAATTTTATCCATTTAAAGTTATAAATATTTCAAAATTTTATTTTATTGGTTTTCAAATAAGGACATGAAAAGTAGTTTTTTTGAGAAAATATTGTTTTCAAACATATAAGGACTTTACAAAAAATTATATATTAAAGTATCAATATTCTTTATATAAAACCATTATGAAAAATATTAGAGAAGTGTATGTTTATATTAATACTAATATGTTCAATTTATAGGTTATGATTATCTCATTTGAATAATTATAAAATAAAATGGTGTTTCTTAGAAACATCAGTGGTGCATGTAATGTATTCCAAGTTGATGTTCCATGTAACATACTTGAAGTTGATGTTTCATGTAATTTAAACCAAGTATGTGTTGAGTGTATCACAAGAAAATTAAGTTAATTTTGAAATCAATGTTTTACTTAGTCAATTTAATATAAAAACAACTTTTAGTGTCTCCTAAAATGAAAAATATCAAAAGATTAAATTAATTTGAAAAAATTTAACAAAATATCAGGGTATGACATTCTATCCCACCTAAAATGAATTTTTAACATTAATTCGTCTAGGTTATCAAAGTTTTAATACTTAAATGTTAATTTCATAGAAACCCACATCCTAAAAATGAACACCAAAACTTCATTTAAAAAATTTAAAGTTAGAACCATAATGGATACCCAAAGTAAAATATAACTATGTTTCCACATATGAGAACATAGTTTGGGAGTAAATATTAGACATAGAGAATCATAAATATTTATAGGGATTTATTTAGGTCATCTATCATAAACAAGTGAATTATAAAATAAAAGTTTAGGGCCCCAAATTCATAAATATGTGATAATTTATAAGTCTATCAGTTTAACAAAAATTAATGTATTAGGAAAAAAACATTTATCATTATACTATATTTGAGTAATTATTTTATTGACCAAAAATATATGTAATTATACTTACTTGATATATTTATCTAAAAAATCATTCTTTGGTTAAACTTTTGAGTATTTCTCTTCCATTACTTCATGAAAGGGATTTCCAGAAAATAACTATGATGCCTGAAGCACTAAAATACATTTTAGAATATATTAAGGCCCATAAAAGAATGAAAAGAATAACTATTTATAGAAAACTATTTTTAAAAATCAATATGTTTAATACATTAACCTCTAAATATAAAAACTAACCCTACTATTTCATCATAAAAAAATATTCATCAAAAATAGTTTTCCATTAACCAAGACATCGTGTAGGCTAGTGGAAGGAGTGAAACCATTATCGTCCTTCGGTCATGGGTTAAAGACCCACAACCTAGTCCGAATTGATTGGTTTTCACCCAACATACATGATGTCCTTTTCTAAAACCACCCTAATATAATTTCCAAAATAAAAAATGATTGAAATCCTTGAAATAAGGTTAGTAACTATATAGACTTTTAACTATGTTTTTCAATACAACACAGTGTATAAATACTTCCTCAAAAGTTTAACTTAAACTTTTCATGAATGTTTAACCTTATAAACCTTCTGAAATATAAAAATCCGAAACATTAGAAAGAGACTCATGAAATTAGCTTAACATTGATTCCCCCGTATAACACAAAGTATCTATTGATTTTCACATTCCTAACATGTGAATACCCTCATCATATATTCTCTTGAAACATGGTAAAAACATTAATTACCATAAATAATTATGGTAAACATACATGCTTCCTTATTCCATAGATTACATGATATGTTCCATTATCCAATAAGTCGTAAAATTTATCCATGATAACATAAACAACTTTTCAACAAGTACTATTTAGTTAAAAGGTAATCAGTACCATATATTTTTCTTATTCATATCCCACATATATTTATCCAAAAATAATTATCATAACATAAGGAACATATTAAGGGTTATATTTCCCTTAATCATGTGTTTTCCATGGACATCACTTTTCCATTACATCACTTTTATATTCCATCAGAACCATTCAACGTGTTCTTATAAATCCGTAGAGAAAAAACATAAATTGAACAGTCCTTATATATTTCACCATTCAGGTAAAATAATTCTTTAATCCAAATAGATAAAAACTTTTATTATTCCACTTCTTCTTAATTCCATTAACAAGGATACCCCGTTCTATTACATAATACCTCTTTCATTTAAAATTCCATCTGTATCCTCATCATCGTCCACAGTGTAACAATTACTCACACCACCCTACTGAATATATAGAGGATATTTCTTCCTGGGACATTGAGTTGAATATTGACCATTTATTCCACACTTAAAACAAGTATCCTTCAATGAAAACTTATGTAGGCCAATATTCTTATCCATTTTGTTAAATGAACTTTTTAATTCTCCCTTATAGTCACTTTCTTTGTGTCATTATTTTCTAAAGTCAAACCATATTTGTGTTCCTCTAAGACATTCACTTAGGTTATTCTTTCCACATTATTGACACAATGGAAACCAAATATTCATTTGTCCATGGTCTCTATTAGCCAAACTATTAGTGAAATACTTATTTATCTTCCTTAGTGAGTCTGGGAGTTAGTTAAGGTTCACAATATTAATCTTGTTCCATGAATAACCAGAGGAGAATAAAATTAATGAATGTTCTTGAGATATGGGTTATACGATTTCATCAAAAGTATCATAAGTATAAACAATCATGAAAAGTGATTAGATTGTTTCAATGAACTCTTATCACTTGGTAACCTAGGATCATTTTCTACATGAAAGAAAAGGAAATTAAATTAATATTATAATATAATTAAAAAGATGTTTATTCATGATATATCCTATAAAATGGATTTATATACACCAAAAAATGATTTTAGGAACCTAACAAAATATGAGTCTCAAAGAAGGCAAATTGTGACAAAACTATTTTACCAATTTGGTATCATTTAAAACATAAACCCCATTAAATAAAGTTTATGTAATGGATTTTTAAATTACAATAACATTACCTATAATAAATATTGATTAAATCTATGGGTAGTATACATACCACACAAAAGGAATGGGTGGTGAATAAAGCATGTGTCTCACAGAAATAAAAAGTTAGACGAAATCACCATATCTAGTGTCTTGAATCACTTAATACTCATAAAAAATCCTATATGATAAATATAAATTTATTATAAATCTATCAAAGAACCATATTTATACTTATAATATCATATATGGTTTGATTATGACTTTATATTACCCTCTTGTTAACAATTCTTTTTTAAGGTTTTACTTCAGGTAATATTCACTTTGTTCTTCGCATGTGTCTTAATTTGTAATATATTTAGTCCTTATAATTATATCATGATTTCAAAAAATTCAAACCACAATTTAAATATAATTTATCTTCAATATTTTTTATTATAATAATACATTTAATATATAAGTATGGAACATAATACACAGTTCATGGAGATGTTAGGTCATATGTACGCATGAACGTTATTTCCTTTTAATTGTCATGTTGAAAGAAAGAAAGTAAAATAAATATATGTATATATATGTATGTATATATGTATATAATTATTATGGTATCTTCATTATATCAAATATATCATATATATTCACCAAACCCCTCATTAATGCATTCAATGTAGTGTTTGAATGAATAACATTGCTTTGAGGGGGCGGTAGTCCATACTTCCTCAAACGAAATTAATGTATTAACACAAAATGTAAAGTGTAAAATATATGTTTTAAAAGAGTTTCGGAATATTAAATACATAAAAAATATAATATATAACATATATAAATACAGATACTATTGTAATTTCCATCATGAGAGGTTGTAACCCAAAAATGAACAATCATCTTTTAGTGAGGCGGTAGTTCTTTATATATGTAAATAGTATGTTCATTACCCATTAGATATAGGTGGGTGTAGTGTATGTAGAAACATTATAATAAAAACATAATAGTACATTGATGATACTGGTGTTTTTATACAATAATTTAATATTAATAATTTAGGGATTGGATAAATAAAATAAAAGAAATGATCTTGAGAGAAGACATTGCATCTAAATTGGGTAACTCCTTTTGGTTTGTGCCAAAAGAATTACTTGGATAGATTTATTCCCAGCAGGAAGCTTATATGAGGAATTTAGGGTTTTTTAAAATTTTATTTGGTAGATCTTGGTGTAACCTAAGTGTTTTGAGAGGTTTCAAAAAGTAGGAGGGGTGGATGCCTTTTTTAGGGAAGGGAAAGGACACACAAGGCATTTTTGAAAAAAAAAGTTAGGTGCACAGACATTTTTACCTAATCAAAGGAAAAACAGGCCAAAAAAACTAAATAATGGAAGGTGAATTCTTGAATCATTGGTATGAAATTTATTTTGGACAAGTGTATTAGTTTTTTGGGGTTATAAATTTAAGGTTAAGTCCTTACTAAAATTAATTTGACCTTAATCGATGTAATTAATTTAAATTACATTCACAGATCATTTTAGTCAAAAACATATGTGACAATATTAGAGATTATAAATTATTCAGAATTAAAAATTTTAATACATTTTTTTAAATTCCAAATATATTAGTTTCATAAATTAATTTAAAATTAATCATGCAGTCAGGTCGAAAATGCTGATTTTTAATGTAAAAAGTTTCAAACGTTTTCTCAGTTTTTATAACCAAGTTTCAATTAAAATTGATCTTAATGGCCTAAATTTTATTAATTTATAAAAATATTATCTAATTATATTTTAAACCAATTTAAAATATAATTTAACCTTATAAGTAATTGAGATGAAAAATTAGTTTTGAATTAAAATATGATATTTTCCACTATTCATCCAAAAGTATAGTTTCTTAAAAAAATCCCAATATTTCACCATATGATAATTTATACATTATAAATTCAAAAATTAATTTTATTTTAAAAAATAATATTCTAATTATGTCTAAAATAAATTTTACTATTCTTCATAGAATGACATGTAGAGTAGTTTGTTTGAGAAAATTATATTTTTACACATATAAGGACTTACCAAAAAATTATATCTTCCATTATCAATATGTTTTATATAAAAACGTTATAAATAATATTTTAAAATTAGTTATTACTATTAATATTTCTATGTTTAATGTTTATGTTATAAATATCTCATTTTAATAATTATAACAATAAAATGATTTTTTGAACAAACATTGGTGTCACATATAATGTATGCCTAGTCGTCGTTCTGTGTAACATACGCCAAGTCAATGTTTCATGTAACATATTCTAAGTCAATGTTGCATGTAGATCAAGCCAATTGTTTCCCATGTGAAATGAATGTTTAACATAATAAATAAATAAAAAAACTATTTACAGTGTCTCATGAACTAAAAAATATCAACAGATTAAATTAATTCCAAAAAAACATTCAAAAAATTTCATGGTGTTACATATTCCCTTTGTTAATGCCTTATTCCATATTTTTTTATGTTTGATAATCCAGGTTCTGATGGTTATTAATATTATTATGTTATACTCATGTACTTTTATTATGTCATTATAACCTCATGCTCTTCTTATACTCACTAATCACATTTATTTGTTTATTATTAAATTTTACCTTATTGAGAATTTGAGCTCACCCATATTTTATTTCCTTTTTCATAGTTTATAAAGAATTATGTTGAATGTTTTATCTCTATAAGTGATTTCATATAGATAATTATGATGTTTTAATGTGAAAAATAAATGTTGGGTTAAGTGAGAGAAATTATTATTTAAAATAATGTTAATTTTTTACAAAGAATTTTGTCTTAATTCACTAAAAATATAAAACAAAAATGTCCTCAAAGATATAAGAGATCCAATTTATCCTTTTGATGTTATATGGTTTGGATGAAAAAAATTAGGTCGCAATTATCCTCATATAAGAAGGAAATGAAAGTCTACTATTTCAGCACCCAATTTAGGAGTGCGGGTTCTAGGCAATTATATTTCCAAATTTACCTATCACCATCCAATTTATGTTTATTAATCTATTCAATTAAATAAGTATTATAAAACCATTATTTTTAAATTTCCCACTTTTAACTCCATCCATCACCCATTTACCATTTTAGGAATCATTAATTCCATATTCATATAACATTGTTACTAGGAAACCAAAAAACAATGACAATAACCATCCATTTCAATGTCACATAATAGTCTCAACTTCCCCCTTTCTAATCGTGGGTATTCAATTGAAACCCTGATGTAAAACCCAATATAATATTCTAAACAACATCAAATGACCAACCATCACTACATCCCATGATAACCCATAATAGAAACATTACTTAACACTTACCAACCAATGCATCTTAACCCCACAATATCTATCACAACATAAAACCCCCCATCATCCCACAAAATCACACAATCGTTGTCACAATAAAAATAAATTAAATAATAAAAAATAATAGATTTTAGTGTCCAACACTTTCCATTCTTCCATACCCAATAATTTCTTTCATGTTAATTCCTTTTTTTCAACATATAAAGTTCATTACCATATTTAACTATTTAACCTTTTATGAGAGTTTATTCTATGACATGATCATAAAAATAACATAAAATTCATAAAAAATATATGGATATCTACGATATTAGTAACAAGTATGAAATATGAGTGAAAATTTACAAGAACAAGTAAACACATGCGGAACAACCCTTTCCTATCAGTTTCTTTTATTATTTTTAATTTTACATTATTATTCCAAACTATACTCTTCACCAAAACAAAAAATATCACATTAATCCCACTAGATACTAAAAATAAAAGAGAGATCTTGAATCCCCTATGCAACACCATAAGATATTAATATATTCTTTCCTTAAAAGAATTCATTATGATCTATATCTTACTCTACAAGAAACAATGAACTTAAATGAAACTATGATATATTTATTAAAATTGTAAATATTAAATTTCGAACAATGAAACATAGACATTTAAGTAGTGTTGATTAATATTGGTAACTAATTAATGTAATATATGTCTAAATAAAATAAATGTTTCTTTTAATATGAATGAAATTCAATTAATGTACCTAAAATGACTAATAAGATCAATTATCTTTTAGAGAATTATTTTTATAAAAATATATTTCTTATGCAATTTGAATTTATTTTTCAAGAGAAATATTATTAATTATTATAAGTAATGTTTTTTAATAAAAATTTTTCCACACCAAATTATTTGGTAAATGATATAAAATAAAAAATAGTTAATATTTGAAAATTTTATGTTAAAATAAAAAAAATTGTTTTATTTTAGGATTTAATTCAAAAACTAAATTTATCTTTTTTTTATTTTAAATTAGTAAAATAATATTCATTTTTTAATTCATTATATCAAGATTTACTTATTATGAATTTTTGATTTTTTCTGAAAAGGTGGGATTTTCATTGAAAAATATAGTTTTCATGAAACTTTTCATTTCTATGACCTTGTACATATATAGAAATAATATATCAGGTAAAGAACCCTTTTATATGGTCAAATATGAATCTATGGAATACAATTATGCAATTTAAAATAATTTTTGAGCTTGGAAATCCAATTTTCAACATTTTTAGATCAAAAATAAAATATTAGTTTAATAAAACATATTTTTGGTCTTTTATTTAAATCTAGTATTTTGAAGTGAGACTTGTTTTTGTATTTCCTTGAATGACTCATATATTCTATTTTTTTATAATAAAATTATTTATGTTATTAAAATTATTAACCAAGATAATTTTATCTTACATATTAATTCAAAGCTAAAAATGTTATTTTTCTAAAACATATTTCTACTCGATTAAGTTTGTTTATTATAAAATTAAAATTTCACACATTTAGATTTTTAATTTTATAAAATGGTATTAAAATTTCAAACCATAAGGATCAAATCAGTTAAAAGTTTCACCATTAAATTTTTTTCATTAAAATTGATTATTAATGTTATAAATTAGTTTTCAAGGTAAATGTAAATTCGGGAAAATTTAAAAAGGATAAAAAAATGCCTCAAAATACGCAATTTACCTCCAAAATGAGTGGTTTACATGATTTCCAAATCCAAATCTCATTAAAATACTATTTTTCTATCTTGGATCTATTTATCTTGGAATAATAACATCAAATTACTTAAAAGGTTATGTGTGATCCTAAAGTTACCCTTACTTTAACTCATAAAAGGGTAACACTTACACCACTTCAACATTAACCTTAAATTTTGATTTACTATTTAAAATCATACAAACATATCCTCATAGAATCCTATCCAATGTTCAAAATCTTTTTGTCACCATTTTTTAGCATATTTCCATCATTTCCAATGAGAAATCCAAAGAAATTTCAAATACCCACGTGAGTATTATCAACCACTTAGATTTTCTTATAAATTATATTCATGGAAATGTATTATATCAATAAAAATATAATGATATTGGTATAATTTTTATATTTTAATGTTACTAAATTAAGGTTATTATCATTATCTACTCATATATAACATCTGTTAAGAAAAATGAAATTATTGTTTGTTCGTACATGCGGACTACCGCCACCACAAGCGAGGAAATTCATTTTCAATCACCATACATAATTGGTGGTTTATAAAATGGTTTAATGTGTAAATTTGATCTTTTTGATATAATTAAGGGTATATTATGAAATATTATATAATATATTAATGATATGATCAAAAAACAATTATTGTTAATTCAATAGTTTAAAATAAGAAAACTAAAAGGAAAATGATATCTTCTTTCTAAGTAACGACTTTATATAAATTATCTTTTATTTAAAAATCTTTAAAATTTGGATATATCACACTAATAAACACTAAAGATGATCATTTTTCTTCTTTAATAATTATATGAAAACTAAACTGTAACATCTTAGGTAAATAAATAATGTGAAATTTTATTATTTAAGTATAGTTGTGAATTAAATAATAATTTTACATTAAATGGGATTCTATGTTCGATGATGTACCCGATATGCAACAATGGGTTTCTCAGAAATCTTTTCTTTCAAAAAATGCTGAGTCATACTAAAAATAATAAAAATATAATATTATTATTTTAAATGGTATTTAGCACCTAGTTGTTGCACTGGCGGGAATGAACATAACTAACTATATTTTTATTAAGCATGTTTGTTAAATTTTTTCTCATTTATTCAATAAAATTTCTAGGCTTAAAATGAGAATGAATCCAATTTTAAGCATAAATACTCTAATATTTTTAAAAGGTAGTTTTACTGCTTTTTGATAGAAAACCCTTTTTAAATCTAGTTTTTATCACATTTATATGTTCCATTTTACAAAATAAAGTTATTCTTTAGAAATAAGACATCTAAATTTACTTTAGGAAAAAACAATTATTTTTCTGAAAAATTTCATTTTTAATGAATAATGAGAAATACTGTATTTAAATTCAAAACTTCCTTTTCATATAATTTATTTATATAGTTATATTTTCTTTTTAATTGGTTTTAAAGTTTAATTAGATTATTATTTTGTCATTTAATCCAAATTTGGTCATTAGAAGTAATTTTACATTGAAATTGTACATAAATGAATGTAAATCTTCTTGTAGTTTTTACTTCTTAAAAACACGCTTTTTGGTTTTGACAATAGGAATAAGTTTTAAAATAATTTCTGCCAATTCTATTTTTTGAATTCTGAGAAATGGATTCCATATTTGGAATCAGGAGTTCTAAATTTTGTAAATTGTTACATTTTATTTTTAGACATTATGAATAGTAAATTTTGACCATGAGTATCCTTGGGTCGATTTTAGGACCCCATGGTGCCACTTGGATGTAAAAAAGACATTTAATTACGTTAAATTTAAAGGTTAGGAAAATATAACCTAAACATCTATCTTTTAGTAAAAAAAAATTATATGGGTTTATATAAGTGATCTCATTGACTATAAATATTAATGACAAAGCTAAAAATATTTCATACATCATGGTATTTTATTTATAATTTTTATACATCAATTATATATATATATATATATATATATATGACACGATGATGATGTACTGATTACCTTATTAATGAATGATTTAAATAAACGAGATTATAAAAATTAAAATAAATTAATTTTGAAACCTTTTATGTCATACAAGAATTTTAGGGATAATTACGACTTTTTATGTTTTAATTAAGTAATGTTTTTGAAAGAATCATGTTGTTATGGATTCTTATAAAGTAATGATATGAATAGTATATAAATTGACATAAATGAGTTTTTAAAATAAATAATTTCAATTAAATGATTTAATAGTCCTAAAAGTCTAATATTCTTCCAAATGACTTAAATAAGGTTTTACATGTCATTAATTAACCACTTGAGGTTCTATTAGTATTTTATAGTAACTATAGTAACCATATAGTATAAATATACAAGAATACATGGTAAGAGTCAAATAAGTTAACTAGGGGTTAAAGCTAAATGATAAGGTTAAATTTGAAACAAATACTTGTCTAAAACCCATTGGATTAGAGGATTTAGAACTATACTCATCAGAACTTATACATATATAACTTTTGTGTCATTATAATTCTAAAATAATTTTATAATAAAATAATATTTCAAGTCCTTCCTAAAGTACCCATCTTCCCTCTTATAAAAGGGAACCACCTCTAACCCTTACTCACACCTCTCAATCCCCCTTGGGTCATTCAACCTCTGCGCAAATAATCTCCCAAAATTTATCTATTCCTATTATAAGCCTTAACATGGGAAATATGCATTTCAAGAAGTCCTTTTAGCTTAAATCAAAAAGAGTTGCCCGATTTATGGTAATGTCTTCTCTCAAGCTTCTTCCATTTATTTTCCTTCTCTAACCCCGTAACTCTCTTTATTCCATTATTTTATAACTACACCAGTATCTTCAATATACTATGATGTTTTTATGAGAATTATTCTTACTACACTTCCACACACCTCCATCTAATGGATATGAACATATTGTTTCTGTGTACATCGAACTACTGCCTCACAAAATGATGATTGATCGATTTTTCCGTACCACCTCTCATGGTGGCCATTATGATGGAAATATATTTATTTGTGATATATATTATATTTATATTTTCTTTATTCTTCTGTATATTTCATTGATATCATACCTTTATGGTTTCCATAATGGGTGAATATGATAATTTCATTTGAGGAAGTGCGGACTACCGCCCCCTCAAAGTGATGTGACTCATCCATGCCATACATGGAACACATAAAGGATGGTGTTAATGAACTTATATAACATATATAACATATATTTTATACTTTAATTATAATATAACTATGTATTATTTATTTTTCATTTCTCTAATTATGAAAAATAAATGAAAGTAGCGTTCAGGCGTACATACGGCTTACCGTCTCCAAGAAAGGTGAATTTCATTTACTATATCCAAATGTTATGGACTATTATAAATACATATATACTGGATATATATGATATATATGATATCTAAATAATGAATATCATTCTGTAGAAAATATACTTTTGACCACATGGACAACTTTTAATTATAACAAGTTCATTTTTTACTCAAGTTCCGAACATCGAAAAAATGTCCGTTATGAACTCTAATAATTTACTTTTTTTTTAGAAAGATAATAAGTGATATAAAAGGAATAATAAAAATGAAAAATGTTCTGAAGAAAATATAAATTAACTTAGTTTTATTATTAAGGAATAACAAGGAACATTCTAGACAAGTCGGACTCAATGTAAGGGACTTCATCTCAATCTCCTTTCATTGAGGCATATTTTGATTTATATGTTACTTTATTTTATAAAGTGTATAAACCCTTTTTACATTTAATTTCATTTAAATGGAATTTTTTTTCTACATAGTGTTTTAATAAATGACAAAGTAAATGTTTCTTTTTAACGTATGTGGTGACAACGACCTTTCCACCGCCGTGAGCATTATTTGATATTTGGATTCCTTAACAAGCTATAAAGTTTTTAAAAGAAAAATAAGTACCATATAATCTTTTTACATATTTTGGAATTCAAAATGGTTTTTTATAATCTGTTTATCATATAAATATATTGAAATGATATATTATGATTGCAATGTGAAAATTTTTATCTTTCTTTTATGATCGTGTTATTTGTTATGATTATGTTATGGTTCTTGGGCATTGTTTACGTATACGGGTTGTTATGTGATAAACCTAGGGCGGGTGAGCCTGAGATAGCTCTCAAATGAATTGTTCAATGTAACAAAGGTATAAATTAATGTTTCTCCAAATATATTAAGGTAATATACTATGATAGGTATTCCAAACATAACTCCCTACATAGTTGTGAAAGCTACAATGTAAGTATGTTATGGATGCCACAAGTTACCTTTATGATTTCTGATTTATATGTGTTATTCATAAATATTATGATTTCTTGAGGTATGTTAAGGGTATTAAATTTTATTATTGATAATTATGATTTTATTGATTTGTATGTATTGATGGATTAATGTTTTATTTCCTTATTTTATAACCCTTACTGATATTTTTATTCTCATCCCATTTTTTTGAAATGTTTTCATAGGGTATAAGGATGGGTAAAAGAAAGGAAGTATTCAAGAATATTTATATAAATAAAAGAACTATTTTTTTATTTAATGATTTTTATTATTGTGAAAAAACTTGGATAGAGTAGAAGTGTCTACTTTGTAATTTTTGATATATAATGTAATATTTACAGCCTAATTCTCTAAAACTCTAAACCTGAAAAGATCCTCCCTGTGAATTATTGAATTAACTTAATATTATGTAATTTTTAAGTTTGGGGACTTATATAAGCCATCTCGTGATCTCCCATTAATCATGAAAGGCCTATGTTTGGGTCAGTTTAACCACCTAATTGGACAATATTATGAATTTATATCATGGATGACTATAAGAATTTATTTATTAGTATAATATGAAATAAATATGTAAATAATTATTTTTTATTATTTTAATTTTATATCAAAATTTTACTCATTAAAAAAGAAACAATCTTTCATTCGTTAAGAATCATAGAAACATGATCATCAATGATTTCATCTTTATAGTTTGTCACCAAAACAACCATGAAATGAAATTATACCATTATGAATATCATTTAACATCTATTATAATATCTTTAATGATTGTTAAATTTGTATTTTTTTAAAGAATAATTAATATATAAGATCTATTTAACCAATCTTAGGTATCTTCCATCAATTTTCTAGTTTTCCTCTTGAACTAGGTGCATCATGGGGCTCCAAAAGATTGAGAAAATTTTCTGAGAAAAATGTACAAAATTTAGATATAGATGTTTATTTGAATTAATGTATTCTAGTTATAAACATATAATGTCATTTTGAGGTTCTCCCCATGTTCATAGGAAACCTGAATTGGTTTTGGGTTTTTGTCTAAGAATCTGCAGTTTTGTGGTCTGTAAGAGAAATATGTGTTGTGTAATAGTAGTATAGAACATGTAAGTTCTACAGGACATATGTCGAGAACATAGTGCATGTAGTGAATTGAGAATATTATGTATAAATTTTATACACCATTTAATGTTAAAATATTTATTTTTATTATATATGCGACATTGTTTTAGCGTGTCTAAGTCATGAGGATTACACAATGTGTAAAAGTATTAAATTCTATGTAGATCTCTTGGACACGACTTTAAGTAATCATATGAGTGATATGGTATTTCATTTTTCTACATTCCTTCTGGATCTTAATCTAGAAGGTCTATTTATTGATTTTGGGAGTCTCTGATTGACTCGGATTGATTTTTTCAGTGATTGATCACCATTTCAGTTGAGTTTCATCTCTCTAAGTGGGTAATCCTTTCTTTTTATTCATTTATTTTTATATCAGTATCACCATTGTGTTATTTTTTTGGATTTTTTTATCCATGGTGATTTTTCCTCTTTTTTCTTAATATATGTTTATGTGATCTTGTTCCAGGGGCCAATCCACATTGGTTTTGGTGTGGCGGGTGTGAGATCTCAAGGTATGTGCCATTTCCTCTTCTTTTCCAACCCTTTTGTTTAATTGGATCAATTATATTATGGGTATATTTATTCTAGGGCCAGCATTTTCATTAATGATTCCTTTATTTTATTGTGTTCTATTGTGGGTGTGGGTGACCTGAGTTTTGAGGTAGGTGGTTCTCTCTCTATCATGTGTTGGTGAACTGAATTGATCATATTTTGATAAAAAAATTAATAAAATAAATCGAATGATATGACTGATCTGTTTTTGGGGTGGAACTAGGATTTTATAAAATATGGTTTTCCCCTAGTTTTGGTAAATCCAAAAGGGTTTTTCAAATCATTGTGAAATGGTTTTCAAAGAATGAAATGATGAAAATGGATTGATGAACTGGTTTGGAAATAGATAAAAAGGGAAGACTTGGGTACCTAAGTGGAAGGTATAATAATAGGTCTCATTTACCTTCAAGGGATTTTGTCATGGTAATTTACTCTATTCATTGGGCTCATTGTTCATGTGAATTGTTAGATCTGTTTAGGGGTTCACATCATGGTGTGTTCCACAACTCTCTATAATTGATACATATGTCTAGTGGAATTATGTGTACTTGATTTTCTTTGTTCGGAATGAGTGTCCAAGATATCCCGACCTAGTGTGATCCTTGGAGTGATGTTACCTACGCTTCTTGGATGATTTATGATTTTGATTTTTCATTGTATTTTTTTTCTAATTTCATGAATTTGATATAATATGTGATGCATGATTTTTTATATGATATATCTACTAGAATATATATGATTATCAAATTATTTGAAACATATATTCCTATTTTATTTATAAATTTTGAAAAATGAGAGACTAAATTTTTTGTCATTATTTTGACATAACAATTATTAAACTATTATCATGCTTTGTTTTCTTTAAATTTGAAATTCTTGGATTATTGTTTAAGGACATGATATGGAACACCTATGTGGGACCCTACGGAGCATGTTAGCTCACAACCTATATCCCCCTTTTCTGGTGCACAAACCTGGTTATGTATTTTTATGTAGGGAAAGGTAAGGTACCATAGTGAGGCGGTGAGGTTATCAATTAGGTGAGTTGTGTAGCTGGGGGTGAGATGTTGTGAGTCTTCCCATTATATCACATAGAGTTTGGTTTTTTCAATTATGGTAATCCATGGTGGTTATACATATACTTGTATATTATATATACTCTATATTTTCTTGGTTTCCACTATTCGTTATTTGTTATGGAATGTATTTATCTTTTATTCTGTTGTATTTATTGTATATATTTTCCATGTTATTGCTTCAAGTTGGGTAAAATAATTCCCTCTATTTTTTTCAATGCTCAGGTGCTAGTCACTGGCCCATAAGGATTGAGAATAACCTTAGAGTATGTTGTGGGTTATGTTGGGTACCAGTTTGAGTGGGTATATGGGTCATTTTGTTATAAAATGATTTCAAGTCTCTAGTTTTTTGGGTTTTTTCATTGTCTTTGGATGTTTGATAGATAAGACAAAGGATTTTTCAGAACTTGATATATAGATTTAAAGAAGTGTTTGGCCATATCTTTCCCTAATAAGGATAAAGTTATGATTTGATATTGGTATATGTGTCTCTTATTTTGAGTATTTATGTTAATATCAATTTTTTCCTATGGTTTCTCTAGTTTTAAAGAAGATTATTATATGTTGTACAATTTCTTTTGTTTTGGTTTGTAGTAGTATGCCTCTGAGACAAGTCTCGCGAGTTCCTTGGAATGGTGCAGCTAATTCACCTCAATGAAATCCACCCCTCAATCAGAAATTTATCAAGGTTATCATCTGAGAAGTTTGTGTTGTTGAGAAAAATGTGCCATCAGTTCATAACATAGTCATTAAGGTACATCTATAAGTTCTAGGAGAAAGAGATCGATCATGATGTTTCTTGTATAAGAAGTCATTTTCCTTTAAATCTTTGAATGAACCTAAAGTGGTGGTGGACTAGCTTGAAAATATTGATCATATAATTTACTTCATGGATACACCTGAGAGTATGAAAGTGAAATGTGCAACAATCAGACATTAGAATCCTAGAAATAATTGTTGGGGTTCCATGGTACAGGAAGATAGGCACATGGGCTTAGACTATAAGGGTTTCAAAATTCACTTATTCTAATAGTTTTTTCTAGCATTACTAATGATATAAAATTATTTAGAGATCCTCTCTTTAGAATAGATAGAGAGTTTACTGTTGTCATACACCAATCTATTGTTTGATATGGTTTGTTTCTTCCCTAGATATTGTAAATAATAACATGATAAAATATCAAAAGTAGTTATAGGGTTAACGAATGGATATTAGATCACATTTTTTTTGAAACGTTAAACCTATGTAGATACATTGGATATGGATATGATAATAGAAATAAATATGGAAGGAAAGGTTGGTTATTTTTCCCCTTCTCTTTCACCTAAGGAATCTTTAGTGGTGCACCAGGGACGAAGAGGAAGTGGAAAGATCATCACAAGAGAAGTGGAGGTGGTTCTCAGCATCATACCTCATTATAACCTCTAGTTTTAGTCAGTGGTGTGCCTATGACTTATTAACAGTGTAGAAAGTTAAGGCACACTCAATGTTCTTGTCCTTCACCTTCTAATATGTATAACAGTTGTGTATCTTATGGTCATCTGCAACATTTTTTTGAGGGTATGTCTACACCTTTATATGGTCAAGGATCATCAAATTCAAATGCTAGTTCAATGTAGTCAGCTGATTAAAAGACTATTGGGATCTAGCCATAGGCCTCCAGATTGAAGTACCCTCACAGAGTATATGTATTTCCAGTGGAGGTAGACGTGATCCTACCAGTAGTGATAGGTACCATCTATATTGCATCCTCCATAGTAATTTCTTTATTTGATACTGGTTCTTCCCACTTGTTTATATATTTCCATTTTATTGATATGTTTAACCTTACAATAGAACCTATGACCTTTATTATGGAGATAGAGACACCTCTTGGGAAAAGGAAAGAGTAGGGGTTTGAGTGTCCATAGTGTGCTATCAACAGTTGATGTGGAGCTTGTCTTCCATTTTATTATTCTTGATCTAGATCGATTTGATGTCATCATCAAGATGAAGTAGCTTGTTTCTCATCATATTGAGGTAGATTTTTATTATCAGTGTGTCTCATTTATTGCAGTTGATGGGTGATCACAGGTGCTTCAGGGAGAGTGGGATATGTGGTCTTATCATGCAAGGACTTCCAACCTATAGCTTAGAAGTTTGTTTTCTATTATAGTAGTTTTTCTCGATGATGATTCTTCTATTTTTGATCTTATCACATGTTTCTGGAGATTCTATGGAATTTTACCTGACAATTTCTCTAGAACTCCTCAATAGAAAGACATAGAGTTTATAATTGAACTGGTTCCATGTACGCAAATGATATTGATACCTTTTTTACCATAATGATCTAGAAAAGCTAAAAGAGATCAAAATTTAGTTGATTGATCTTGTCATGAAGTTTTTTTTCCCTACGGTTTCTTCGTGGGTAGCCCCGATTCTCTTTTCCAATAAGGAAGATGATTCACTTCAATTGTGTGTGGCCTATCAAAAGTTTAATCAGGTAATAGTTAATAAATAGTTTCATTTTCCGCATCTGGATGGTTTGTTTGATTAGTTGAAGGGAAAAAATTTTCTTTTGATTATTGTTCTTTGATTAGGTTATCATCAGCTCAGAGTTCAGGAGTTTGATTTATTAAAGAAGAATTTTAGGAGAAGGTATGGCCATTAAAAATATCTTTTGATTTCATTTAGTCTTAATAACTCTCCCACGGTTTTTATGGATTTTATGAATTGGATATTCCATTAGTATCTCGACACTTTTTTGGTAGTGTTTGTGGATGATATTTTGGTTAAATCGATATATAATAATGAGAATGAGCACCATCTGAGTTTGGTTTTGGAAATCCTGAGGAGTCACCATTTGTATGGAAAGATTTTGAAATGAAACTTCCAAACCCACGAAGTGAAATTCTTATGGTAGTATATTTCAGATCATGGATTATTAGTTGATCCTAAGATGGTGAAGAATGTTTTTTCAGTATAATAACCATGTAACATCATTGATATTTGGAGATTACTTGTTCCTGTTGGATATTATCTATGGTTCGTGAAGGATTTCTCTAAGTTTGCATCACCATTTACTGTTGTTACTAGGAAAGGGGTTAAATTCACATGGGATTATATGTCCAAGTTTTCATTCAATAATTTGAAAATTATTGGGACATCATCACCTATTCTAATCTTACTTGATCCCAGTAGGGTGTTTGTGGTTTTCTATGATTCTTCTAGCACTGTTTTGGCATGTGTGTTGGTTAAGGATGATCATGTCGTATCTTAAAACTCTCTTCATATCTAACATCATGAGAAGAATTTCCCAAAGGGTGATTTAGATATGTCTATAGTTATTCATGCACTTATGTGTTTGAAGCATTATATTTTTTGGAAAAGTTTTAAAGTATTTTCATACGATAAGAGCTTGAGATATATATATTATTAAAAGGACTTGAATATTAGACAAATATAGTGGGAGGAACATCTTCGTATGTTTTAATTCAATATCAACTACACCTTAGAGAAGTTGAATTTCGTTGCAGATGTTCTTTGTAGGGAAGTGTAATCAAAATTTATTTTGGAATCAAATGGGGAGTGGAACCATATGGGTATTTTTCACTTAGTCTCATCTAGATACTCATGAGGATGTCTTGGGAATGGTTTTTACAGGTGTTTAATTATCATAATCTCTCCTTAAGTCAATTCTATAGAGTCAGTAGAAAGATTTCAAGTTCGTATGAATTAGATAAACCCAATATATTGTGGATACCATTTATGGTTTGTCTCTCTCATTAGATGGTACTTTCAGTTTTGAGGATCATTTTTTAACCCAGAACCTTTTAGGAGTTTGGTTTTGTTTGAATATCATAATTATTAGTGGGTTGTTCATCTAACCTCTATAAATATGTATTATGGCATAAGATGGTGATTCTGGTGGTCAGGTATGAAGCATGACATTTCTGATTATGTGTCTCAATGTTTCACCTACTGATGGATTAAGTTAGAGCATTTGAAACATTCCAGTTTGCTCCAACTTCTTCTCATGTATCTTTGGAAATGGGATGAGGTATCCATGGATTTTGTTATTAGATTATCATGAACTATATGAGAGAAGAATTCAATCTGGGTTGTGATTTATCAATTGACAAAGTCATCACATTTATTCCAATCAAAGAAGCTGTAAAAGTTTAAGATCTGAGAAATCTATTCTTTTTTGGAAATTGTAAGGTTACATGGGGTTCCTTCCACCATTGTGTAAGAAATGGATCATAGGTTTACCTCAAGATTCTGAATAATTCTCCAGGATTTGAGGGGGACTCAGTTTAGGTTGAGTAAAATTTATCATCTATAGATAGAAGGTTATATGGAGTGTGGTATTCAATTTTTGGAGGATATTCTCTATGCCTATGTCTCTTATTTTTGTGGATCATGGGATAGATATCTCGAACTAGTTGAGTTTTTTTTTTAAAGTATCATTAATTTATCATAATGGATTCTTTTGACGGTTTGTATGGTCGCTCATGCATATCACCTCTTTGTCAGGAAGATGGGGGAGAAGCTTCTTTGGTGTGACTGAGTTTGGTTCAGGATATGTCTGTGACGATTCGGGATATATGTTGGGGGCTAGTTAGAGAAACAATTCAGCAATAGTATTATTAGGATCAATAGAATCATCAATGAATTTTTCTATAGGTTCTAGGTTTTCTTGAAATTTTCTCCTCAGTTGGGTCATTATCGCCTTGAAAAATAGAGAAAGATGGATATGAGATATGTTGGACTGTTTGAGGTCTTTGAGAGGATTGGGAATGTTTCTTATCAATTGGAATTTCAGTCTCAATTGATAGAAATTCTTGACATATTTTATATATCACATATCAAGAAATACCATCTTGATCCCTCTCACATTCTGAGTTGGGAATATATTGAATTATAGCTATATGTTTCCATGGTTGAGAAGCCAGTTGAGATCATTGACTATCAAGAGAAATTCATGTATGGGAAGTCTATTATGCTGGACAAAGTGTTATTGTGGCATGGATTAGATTCTCATGAGAAATGGGAACACAATTCATTGATTAGGGAGATGTTCCCTCTCTTCTTTACTAAAATTCATTCTTTTAAAGGACTTACCAGTGATGTAAAGTTTTATGTTGGGGAGTTTCTAAAATATTTTTACCCACCTTTAGGTATTTTCCTTCTAATTTCTTATTTTTCACTTGAATTGGGTGCATCTTGGGGCTCCGAAGGACATAGAAAATTTTCTAAGAAAATAACCAAGAGTTCGGTGATGGATTTTTGTTTGAATAAATGGAATTCAGGTATAAACAAGTAGTGGATTTGTGGGGTTCTCCTCAAATTTTTAGGATGCCTAAGTTAGTTTCGGGTTTTCAGGTAACAATCTATATTTTTTATTGTCTGTAGGACAAATACATGATTTTTCATAAGAGTAAACTATGTATAATTTCAGAAATGTATATTTTGTTAACCTAGTTCACAAAGTGAATTTAGTACACACCTTATATTGGTTACACACCAAGTAATATAAAAATATCAGTTTTTAATAAAAAAAGGAAATGGGTTTTTTCGGCATATCTGAATCATGAGAAATACATGACATGTATGGTGATTAAATGTTGTTTAAATAAAACTTATAAGACTTTTCTTCCATCTTAAAAGTGATATGTTATTTCATTGATCCACCGATCTTGGTTCTCTAGAACTAAAAGTGTTCTCCAATGATTTCAGGAGTCTTCATTTAATCTAGGTTGATTCATTTGATCATTGATCACTATTGTAGTTGGGTTTCATCTCTTTGGTGAGTAATCCTTTCTAATTCATTGTTTCCATTAATTTTTCTAGTGTAATTTCATTGAGTTATTGAATTAATTGATTTATGTTGATTTTCCTCTTATTTCCTTATAGATATTTGTGATCCTGTTCCGGGGTCCGACCCTTGTTTGTTGTGTTGTAGAGGGTGTGTGACCATGGGTATGTTCTATTTACTCTTCTCCACAAACTATTTTGTGGAATTGGATTAATTATAAGAATTGTTTATTGATTCTATGGTATTTATTTTAATTTTTAAATCCTTTATTGTGGTGGGTTCTATTACGGGTGTGTGCGACCTATGTTTTGAGGTTAGTGGTTCTATATCTAGACTATGTTCGTGAACTACATTGCTCATTTTTTGATAAATTGATTTATTAATTGAAATGGAATGATATGATTAATTGTTTTGGTGGAACTGGGTTTTTATAAAAGATAGTTTTCCCCTAGTTTTAGTAAATTGAAAAGGGTTTTTCAACGCATTTTGAAATGGTTTTGTGAAATGGTTTTCAAAGAATAAAATGGGTAAAATGGATTAATGAACTGGTTTGGAAAAAAAGAGCACATAAGAATCCTTGGGTACATTGGTAGAAGGTATTATAATTGGTCTCATCCACTTTTAGGGGTTTTTCTCATAGATGTTTCCTATGCACCCTGGACTCATTGTTATAGGGAGTTGTTAGACCTATTTGGGGGTTTAGTTACTAGTATATTCCTCTCCTCTCTAGAATCAATGCATATCTATAGTGTCTTGATTCATACATGATTTTTAATTTTGGGTATTATTTTACTACCAATCATGACTTAGTGTTATCCTTGGCATGAGTTTACCTGCAGTTCTTGGTCGATTTGGGCTTCTTATTTTTTCTTGCACTATTCTGATTTATAGCCATGTATTTGATATGATATATGATGCATGAATTTTTAAAATGATATATCTTCTGTGATATATGGTTATGAAATGATTTGAAACTAATTTACCTATTTTATTTCAAAATTTATAAAAAGGAAATATTAAAATTTTTTTCCATGAGTTTGATATAAACCTATTAAACTGTTATCATGTCTTGTTTTAATTATTGTTGTGAATGCTTGGATTATTGTTTAGAGATGTTGTATGGAACACCAAGGGACCCTAATGAGCTTGTTATATCATACCCTACATACCACATAGGTGTTTTCTACACCATATTATGTCTTTAAATGTAGGGAAATTTAAGGAACCACAATGAGGTGTTGAGGTTTTCAGTCAACTGAGTTGGGTAGCTAGTGGTGAGATGGTTCTAGTCTGCCCATGCTATCACATCCAGTAGTTGGTTCTTCCTATTTTGGATGTCCTTTGTGGTTAGTCCTATACTTGGTGATTGTTTATACTCTTGAGTTGTTTGGTTTACACTATTTTTTCAGTTATGGAATATATTTATATTTTCTTTTGTTGTCTCTAATGTATATATGTTCCATATTGTTGCTTTAGGTTAGGTGAAATCATTCGATCTATTTATTGTTCAATTCATAGGTTCTTTTCGTGAACTCATGGGGATTCGGAATTCCATTTGGGTATGTAGTGGGTTACTTAAAGTACCAATATTAGAGGTTATCTAGGATGGTTTGTTAAATAATACCACCACATTTTTTCTAAACTATTTTAAAGTGATAATGATCACCAACACCCAATGTTGAAAAAAAGAAAAAACTAACTTGTGTGTGTGTGTGCATGTATATATCTATATGTATATATATTTATAATGGTTATAAATAATTGGTATTATTTTTTATGTTAATGATTAATGTTATTGGTTATGAATTTAATGAAATTAATTTTATTTTTTGGGTCATTTAGTGCAAGTGAGGAACTGATCAGGACAGGGTAAGGGTTTCATCACAAATTTCTCTCTTTGAGACATGTTTGGTATTATACACCTAACATCATTTATTTTGTTTATTTAATAAATATTGGAGATATCATATCATGAATTATATTTTAATCATTCTATTTTTAGTTTAATTACATACACTCTCTTTCAAGGGGTTTTTATTCAAAAATCTCTAAATTCGTAAGGGTTTTCTTCATCTCAATTATGATTCTTTGAGACATAATACATTTTGGGCACTATGTTTTATTTTTAGGATGTATTGACAACCCAAAGATTTATTTTAATCATAATATTTGTGTTTCATGGGATTTACTAGAAAAGTTATGTTACCTTATTCAAGTGGCTATTAATCCAATTATTTCCCTTGTAGAGAGGATTTTTGGTAACTCAAATTTCATTTATTGAGTTATAATCCTTATCCAAAACATATTTTATATAATTTTTTTACGTTATACATTTTTTTGTATTATGTTGTACTATATCATTTTTTATATACATTCCTGCCATATAAACCCTTTGAAAAATATTTCTCACTTCTTGTGATGTGTTCTTTTGAAACTATCCACATTATATCTCCAAATGGATTATGATCAAATTTATCCAGTATTAACTTTGTCACATACTCATTTCTCTAATGGTATGAACATCACATATTACATAACTCAAATATCATTATTTCACCTAAAAATGTTATTTTATTTACATGATGAAAATTATTGGCATTTTTTATGTTTTTATTTTAATACAGATGATTATTAGCAAGTTGACTATGTATTGTTTGGCCGTCCAAATTGTTTGTCTGGATGGGTTATTAAACTTTTATCTCTTTTTTTGACATAGGGAAAAATATTAATATTATTGATGATTATTTACAACTAACATAGGTTTATTATGTATTGAAATAAAAAATCTTTTATTCTACAAATATCCATTTTATTATTCATTATGTGGTTCCTTAGGGAATAGTATAAAAATTCATGTCGACTCTTATGGTGAATTAATTAGACTTAGTCATATGATGGGAGGGCCCGATATTGTTAATCCCCTAAATTCATCAACATCTCTCATGAGATAAAACATGTTTCGTTTTGGGGTATGTCTCTTCCCATAATAGGACAATGTCTTCGTATAAGTCCTTGACCATAGGTTTTTGATGTCTTACATTATGTATTATAATAGTATGAGATCATTATTTTTAATATGCATGTTTAAATTTATTATCATGTATATAGAAAGTTCTTGGTTTTAGTTGATTATAGATTGATTTTGTTTAATTATTCATATCAATATATTTATACCATGTTTTTCTACGATTACCTTGATTATATATTTTCCCTTTGTGGTCATTTTAGATCACCCCTTATTATGTTCAGATTCCCCATGTTATAAAGAAAATTAATATATGTGACAGGTTTAGAAGGATATAACATGTGGAATAACTAATAGTAGATATTGGAGAATTTTCATGAATTAAGTAGTTTCTTATATAATGGAAGAAATTATACTTGATACAAAGAAAATTTGATATGTTAGTTATTTTTTGTCCTGATTCTCTATATATATAAACCTGAAAATATCCTTGAGATGTAAGATATGTAATATTCATTATTGATTTTGTAATTATGGATAGTTATATCCATGATTTTAGAGATTTTATAGGTGATTATATATAGATAATGTTTTTTGAAACTTGATCCTTGAGTACAAATACAGGGTGCCACACCCTACCTCAAATGGGGATTTATGAACCACTTTCTAAAGACAAGGAAAGTCAAAGTCAACCCCATGGTTGAGATCACACTAAGGAAAACTTCATCAGCCTATAGGATATCACCCATCGCTGACCACTCACTTGAACCTCACATAATCAATCAATATCCCACAACCACTACATTTTATAGGAAATTAAGGGAGATAAATCCAAGAATAAAAGGGGAATTAATCACCTTGGATCATCAATAATCAACCTCATTAGTTTGAGGATCAAATTCATGGAAGAGGGGATGAAATATCTTTCAAAATCACATTAGATTCACCCTATATTCGAGGAAAGTAAAGGTAAATGAATGTAATTCATGGGATCCCTTAAATTTATACCTAGTATGGAAGGATATAAGATCATGTAACATGGGATTGGGCCACACCATAATATCTAGAATTTCCACAAAACTATAGTGCAACCTATTTCACTGCATCACAATCGCTCTAATAAAAACCACCATCTAAAATTTATTTTAATACCCATGACACATTTGAAAAAAATAGAGATGGACCATATAATAAGGTGATATTTATAAAATATCCTTTGGTCCTATGAACCCTTCTAATTTTTATAGGGGGAATCATTGAATAAGACCACTCAAAATGGTAGAACACATATATCAACCTCCAAAAACTCGATGTCGCATCCATAAGGACCACATAATAACCCTCAACCTCCCCTTTATATTTACAAATCCCCAGATGAAATCTATGACACAGATCAAGGGACACATCTCATGGGTACCTAAAATAGTAGGGTTTCCAAATCTAATAACTTGGGGTCCAACACTCCTACGGAAAAAAACTCTCCCTTGACCAAGTAAATGAAGTATTCTCAATAAACCTCTTGTATATAACCGTGAATCTATTCCCACTATGATCAAACCACTCCTTGAAGAGATCATACTACTAAGGAAATAAATAATTGGCCTAGAGTCCATGTCAAATCAAAGAAAACCACAGCCTATTTTAATTGCTCCTAAACCTTGAGGCCCAATACCTCATAATGGAACTTCGGAACCCCATGCTATACAAATATAGACAAAAACTTATCCCGTTATTCCTTTTTTTCTTAGGAATGTCACCCTGATAATTATACAATTCAACGTCTCTAGTCCATACATAGAAATAAAAAGGTTAATCCAAAAAAAGAAATTGAATAATCAAATGAAAACTCAGAGGCACTTAAATAATTTAATTCACTCATATAACCCAAATCAGTAAACTAATTCACACTTAATGTATGAATTCAACCGTCTCATCCAACCACCATAACTCTTTCCTACTATAACACATTGCATCACCACTTCTCATGTTATTTCCCACCCAAAAATAAATATATACCACATTTTTACATCCATCTTACCTACCACACAACAAGAATAACCATCCTAGTTAAAGAAAATACCCCAAAAACAACCCTTATAGAAATAATAATTTTCTTACAGAAAATTAATCATCTTTAGAACACTTGAATGAATTTGAAATCAAACCATTTTTTCAGAACATGAAAACTTTTGTAAACATTTTGAACTTTTGAAAACAGTTTAAAAATTTATTAAAAATTTATTTAAAACAAGTAATTGATAAAACCTATTATAAAGAGTGGATTTCTCCATTAATGTAACAAATAATCCATTTAATTACATAATAATTTGAGATAATTAAATAAAATACATTGAAAAACACTTCCTATTCTGAAACACAATATGGGAAAACTTCCCAAAATTAGCATTCTCAAAATTAAATCAGTTTCCAAGAAATAAAACACTACTAACCTAGTTAATCTTGGTTACCCATTATTTTATCCAATTAAACTTGTCATTCATGATAAGATATTAATATTTTATATATCATTATTTTGACACAACAACACTAGAAACCCATATCTAGTGGTTATATTACAACAATGGCACAAGTTACAAGAGATCACATCCCAAAGGATTTAATAGCTTAGTACTTTTTGGAGATTATATACATATATGATTCTAAAATTACATTTGAACAAATAAAATAAAACCCTAAATTCTAGTGAGAACATTATAATTTCTTATAGAATATCTATGGAATCATTCATATATCCCTTATTGATATCTTGGTGGAAGGAAAACATAATAAAGGGTGGGATTAGATTCTCATTAAGATAAAGAATATGATAGAATCTATCACTGAATATAAATATAATGAATACTATAAAAGTTATAAAAAATAATAAAATATTACATATAAATAATACTAGAAATGGGTAATATATTCAGGTATGAGATAGGAAAATAAACAGTCACATGGATAATTATAACTAGTTTTGTGATGATATAATTTATAATGTCGGATATCATGATCTTTTCATTATGGCCTTGTTCCAAGAAATAATAGATAAATAGGTAAGGAATATGCACAAAATCCAATCTATTTTGTCTTATGAGACCTACCAATAAATCTTATAGCTATAACAGGCCCTTCCAATCACATAAAAATTCGAATTCATTCATCATATGAATGAAATAAATAACAATTCAATATATAAATAATATAAACATCCGTATTTGAAAAAATAGCATAAATTTTTTTAAGATTTTCCCCAAAAAATCATTAGAGAAACATTATCATAATCCATATAGATTAATATAGTAGATGGTATCATTATATCATATCCCTAGTAAATAATAATATTCATAAACATATGTAAAATAGATAAAAAATAGTTTTAAAATATCATTAGAATGTTTATTTAGGAAAAAACAATTTCATATCGAAATAAATTATTTAAAAATTTCCAAAATATTAGGAAAAATATTTATTTAAAAATAAAAATGGAAACTTTTATATTTATTTTAAGGAAAAGAATATTTATGATGTTTGGAAAGTTTTTTTGTGCAGTAAATGTTAAAACAAAGATTTGATTTACATTATTGAAAAAAAGTACCTCATTTGGAAACCAAAAAGAAGATTCCATTCAAAACAATTATATAAATTCAATAATGGGTAAGAAAATATATGGTGTTTATAATAAAAAAATATCATATAATTCATCCCATATAAGCTTAAATATAATCATTCTTGAGTAAGGATGAGATTGTTAAATAAACTCTTACCACTTTTTAATATTTTGAATCATAATCCCTGTGAAAGAAATATATTCAAATTTAACATTAAATTTCATGAATATAAATATATTGATTATATAACATAACAAAGGGGTAGTATATACACCACACTAAGGAAAAAAGTGGTGAATATAGAATATGTCTCATAGAAACAATAGTTAGATGAGAAACCCAAACCTAAAGTTAGACTACCTCATAAATAATTTTAACCCCTATAAAATAAATTTAAATTTATTATAATTAAAAAATATAATTATATTCATACTTATGATATCATATAAGATAAACCTTTCTCATTTCAATACCTTTTTATTAAAAATTATTTATTAAAATATGTATTTATGAGTGTTAATTGTTTCATTTTTCATGTAAGTTTCAATTAGGTAGTTTCGGTCCTTTAATATTAATCATGCTACATCATATCCAAAACATAAATAATGTATTCATTATTATATTTAATCATTATATACACTTTTATAACTATTTATATAAATTTTTGATGAAAAAAATTACATCACTTCATGGAGATGGTAGTTCATACGTACGTATGATTGATGTTTCCACTTTTTGATGGATAGAATTGAAATAAATGTAAATAATTTTTATAGAATAATTATTATATCATAAATATAATATATTCATTAAATATATCCATATTACCATCCATTTATATTTTAAATGAAAAAAATCACATCGCTTTGTAGATCTAGTAGTCGAAACATTGGCACGGAAAACATTATCATTTCCCAATAGATGAAAAAGTTAGAAAGTAGATAATATATTATAATTCCATAAAAATAATTATTTCTTAAATATCATATATAAATATTAAATCCCTTATAATGAATAACTGTGAAATATGGTGATCGAAAATGAATCATATCATTACGTGGATGTTGTGGTCCACACATACGCACGAGATATACTTTCATTTTCCATTAGATAGAAATAAGGTGGAAATTGGTTATCCCATATTCATAAAAACATATAAATATATTGACTATAATTTAATAATTATTTTAGTATTGATATAATACCTTTATAGGAAGTACAATAAGAAATAAACTTTTAAATAGATGGAAAATATTATTACCTCTTTCTTGAGAGACCTCCTTTGTCATACACCTTAAGCCTTCTTAAGATAGTCTTTAGAGAAGAAAAAATGATTGAGAATTTATTGAAGGAAGTTGGGAAGGTTTTTGGGTAGGAATTATATGATATATATTGATCTATTTTTGTGAATAAGGTAGGAAAATAGGATCCATCGAATAAGGGAGGTGGGGGCACACATGGAATTACATAAAATATATAAATAATATAAAGTCGTTTTCTTGTGAAAGTGGATGAAATTGTCCATGAATTTGAAGGTAATAAAATATAATGTATATATATATTAAATAATTATATTTATATAAGTTTAAGTGAAATATTTACCCTTATCTTTTATTTACGCCCCCCCCCCTAGTAAACTCATTTTAAAACAAATCTTGGTAAAACAATTATTGTTTTTAATATTCACTATAACCAAAAAATAGTTTATCCTAATTAACTAATATTAATTGTTATGATTCCAAATATGGTATCCATTTTATAATTTTTAGTTGAAAAAATGTTTATAAATTAATTTTAATTTAAATTAACAAAACATAACGAAATCTGTTTTTAAAAAATTGTTTGTTTTAAGCGTAAAAATGGTTTTATAGCAAAAAAGTATAATTTTGATTCAAAAATAATAAATTTTATTATTTTAAATATAATGATACATATTTAAATTCTAAAATAAAAAAATTTAAAATAAACTTGTGAATACTTGATTCGGAGAGAAGAACCAAAAACCATTTTTATTTTAAAAAAAACATTACTTGAATTTCCAAAATGTTAAGCATATATTTCTAAGTTCAAAAATTATATTCTTATATGAATTATATTAAAACATAAATATATGTTCTTTTATATAAATAATCATTAAATTTATATGTATTCTTATATCATTGTAATTCCATAAAAGTAACAGTATTTGTAAAAGCGGTATTTTTTACTATTCATCCAAAAATAAACTATTTTTGAAAAATCTAAAAATTTATCCCTAAGATAATTTTGATAGGATAATTTCAGAAAAATAATTCATTTTCTCAAATAAAATTTAACAAAATTATGAATTAATTCTCTTTATTCACAAACAAAACACTTAAAAAGAATTTTTTTGAAAGATGTATTCTTATGGTGTAAATTGAATTTATTAATATACTCACAATAGTAACAAAAAATTAGATAAATGTAAACTTTTTCAACTGAATTAATTATTTTTATTTAGAAGAAACATTATACATAAATTTCATAATTCGTTTATTCTTATTCATACTTGAATCCCTAACGGCTCAATTATAACAATCATATTTAAAAATGTTATTTTCCGGTTCATCTATGCTCGGGGTTTTGTGTGGATTGTGATATCAAACATATTATTAATTTAATATATACTAAAATATTATTTTGTTACATTATTTCCCTATTAAATAAATTTTTTCCTTACATTTTTAATTCATTTTGAGCATCTCAGGACATTTTAATAGTTTTTATCATGAATTTTAATTTTCAAGTTAAGACTATTGAACTTATTATTTTTTTAAAAATGATATGTGTACCATTATAAGACTTAAAATTGTAAATATGCTTCTATAAGAGTACCTTACCAATTAAATGATAATTTTCACACAAAAATTGATATCTTTTTTTCCATTACTTGATTTTTATGAATTATATGAAAATATACTTACTTAATTTCTTTAAAATTTATAATTGAATTTTTTTTCATTGATTGGATATTTTAATCAGCTTTCACATTTAATTATAATGACCAATGAATAAGAAGAATTTTTTGGGCATGAATAATGAAAATAAACCTTTAATGGATCATAATATCCCTAAAATAAGGACAATTTATTTCACATGTCTAAAAAACAATTAAAAAAAGTTCTGATAATGCTCAATATAAGTAAATTTTCTTGTAAAGAAGTAATACATTAATTCTAAAAAGATAATAATAACACCCATTGAAATGCTATAATACTTTAACATTTACACTATAATACTAATTGATCAACATAGATTATTTTATGCTTCATATACAAATTCATAAATCTTTATAACTAATTATTCCCCAAAAATGAGGATTATAGAAAATCCAAACCTAGTTACAAAACCCTGTTTGAAACTA
This sequence comes from Viscum album, assembly GCA_963277665.1. Classification (NCBI taxonomy): domain Eukaryota; kingdom Viridiplantae; phylum Streptophyta; class Magnoliopsida; order Santalales; family Viscaceae; genus Viscum; species Viscum album. The sequence continues at coordinate 654,845,273 of OY728119.1, forward strand.
CATAATAGTTTTTCCTATTAATATAAATCACTTGATATATTCTCATTATTACGAAATTCCCACCAGGTGTCTTGCATGAAAATTCTTTCCTAAAAGTGAAAATAGCATATTCAATATCTATGTATAATATAAAAGAGTGCATAGATCATGAAAAAGATAAATCATGTGTTTATAATCAAATTACATGTTATTACAAGTTAAGGTATTTCAAATTCATCTGTAGTAATTTCATAATATTAAACTTTCTCCCTAACCATTTTCTAAGCTAAATTCCATTGATAATTGGGGAATTAATTTTTTCATAGTTCCCCATCCCCTTAAAATTAAAACATTGGAAATTGGAGGCTTCTTTCTCACCCTTTCACTCATATACCTCATGTCCTTTATATCCACACTTGAAAAAAAAACTCTCATTTCCTTCAATCGTGTACTGTGGTGTTTCATTCAACAATTATCACATATGGGAAGTTTCATCCTTCCCTTATTATCTTCTCCTAATTTCATTTTTTTAGTTATGAGTTATCCTCTTCTTCTATTACTTTCCATTGAAAGTAAATTTCTTGGATAATTTTTTCTCCATGCTAAGGGAACTTGATACCATATAATTGTATGATGAACCTGTTTGAGTGACTAGTTACCTTAAGGAACTTGGATTAACTCATCAAATAAATAATCAATCATAATTTATGGATTATGTATGTAGTCAATAGAATGCCTTGGTGATCCTGTAATGTTTTTCTCATACTCAACAACATTTTACACTTCCTTCTATCTTAAATTGAGGAGTAAACTTTCCATATCAGCTCATCACTCATGAGGAAATTAATTTTTCAAGAATATTTCCTTTGAATTATTCTATTACATTCTATTTGTCTATTCTTCCTCCTCTTAATTTTGAATCAATAACCACCATTAATCAGCATGTTCATTTAAATAATACACTTCTATAATAACCTAATATCATTAATACTATCTCAATTATATGAATTTCTTTTCAAGGTAATTGATCCACTATACATCTATTAATGGATTATCAGTTCCATTAAAGGTTTGAGGTGTCTGTTGAATGAAGTAGTCCAATGTCATTGAATCATGTTGGGAAGAAATAGGTTGTTCCATACGAAAAATATTATTTGTTATAACGTGGTTCAACTATCTTAATATAGTCATAATCTACTCAATTCCAACACTACCCATATTTACTTTATCGTTACGGGAATCCGTACATTGATTATAAGTGTTGACACATTCTCCATTCATTCTATTAGGAATCATTTATAAATAATGTAAAATAGTATATTATATCATAAAATTATGAATCATAGTTTATAATTTCAAATTCAATACAATACCTAACGTAAATAGAAAATTTATGAAAAAAATATCAGAAATAATAAACTCAGTATCTTTTGGAATATCATAAATCACAATAATATTTTAAAATATTTCATATTTTTTTATAAATTTCATGTGAATAAACCAAATATTATCCCCTCTGAGTGTCTATCTGGGTTTTAAATCTTACTCTCGCCCATTGTTCACCAAGTGAAGATCGAGTTGATATTAAAGTGTTTTTTTCAATGTGTTTATCTTTAGGTTAATTTGTTCCATATCCGAATCCACTAGCCAGTATCAAAAAAGGAATTTCATTTCTATAAGAACACACATTATCTACCTTGATATAATATCATGATATTATTTTATGTTAGAATTAATAATTCCAAACATAATAATCATTCTGTAATATCCTTGTGTAAAGACATAATATGTATAACAAGTATTGAATTTTCCAAATATTCAAACTATTTTGTCTCATGAGACCTATTGATTCATCTAGGGGATATAACGATCCCCAACTATCACTTACTAAGTCCAATTAATTTATCATAAGAATGAAAAGAATAACAATTCAATACATAGTCAACATAAAAACTCCTATTTAAAAAACATAAATAGAAAATGTTAATATTTTCCCTATTAAATCACTATATAAATATTTATACAACACATATAGATCAATATGGTGGATGGAATCATTAAACTAAATCCCTATTAAGTCATAATATTCATCAAAGGATGTTGACATAGATAAAAATACTTTTAAAAGATCACTATAAAATTACTTGAGGAAAATACCATTTTCATTTCAAAATAAATTATGTAAAAATTTCCAAAATATTAATAAAAAAATATTTGAAAATAACCATGGAAACATATAAAATAATCCTCAAGGAAAATATTGGTCATGATTCTGGTAAAATATATTCACGTAGTAAACATTAAAATTACTAAAAGTACCTCATTCGGAAAATGAGAAGAAGGTTTCTTTTTATAATTTTTATAAAAATCAAAACATGGGTACAAATTAATTTAGTACATCATTTTATAATATTAAAAATGTTCTTGAAAACATTTTAAATAAAATATATACATGGAAGAAAATTATTTCTGCCTGGATGGGAAAGTAAAGTCAGTTTTCCTTAAAAATTTTATTTCTGACTTCTGACTTCTTTAAAAAATGAAATTGAAATTAAAACTTATAATTTGAATAAATCAACCCTGTAGAATAAAATATATGGTTTTAATATAAAATTATTTTTTAATTCAACCAATGGAAACTTAAATATAAATAATCTTGAATGAGGATGAGATTATGAAATAAACCCTTTCCACATTGGTAATGTCTGAATCATAATAACTATAAAAGAAATATTATCAAATGAAACATTAAATTCAATTAATATAAATATATTAAAGATATAAAATATCAAATTGGAATTATATACACCACATGAATGAAACAAGTTGTTAATATGGAATATGTCTCATGAAAACCAAAGCGAGATGAGAAACTCTTAGCACAAGTTCGACTTTCTACGTAAGTTCTTTTAACCCCATCTATAATAAATTTAAATATACTATAATTATATTATAGAACCATATTAATACTTACAATATAATATATAATACAACAATTACATTTTAATATTTTTTTATTAAAAATTATTTTCTGAAATCTTCATTTTTGAGTGTTACCCGTTTTATTTTTCATGTAATTTTTGGTTCGGTAATTTCAGTCATTGCATCTCCATAATGGTTCCATAATATATAGAGACATAATAATGTAATAAATATAATATTTAATATTTATATACACTTTTATAACCAATCATATAATGTTTTTATGAAAAATTAATTACATCACTTCATAGAGATGGTAGTTCGTACACACACAAGGGTGATTTTTCCACTTTTCAATGAATTGAATGAAAGAAAGATAAAGAATAATTAAATTTTAAATAATAATTATTATATCATAAATATCATATATATTCATTAAATCTATTCTTATTACCTTTCATGTAAATCGTAAATGAAAAACAAATCACATCGCTTCATGGAGGTGGTAGTCCACATGTATGCACGAGCAATGTTATTGTTTCTCAACTGATGGGAATGTAAGAAGGTAGATAACATATTATAATTCAAGAATAATAATTATTTCAATAATATCATATATAAACATTAAAACATAATAATAACCAACCATTAAATATGGTGATATAAAATGAATCATATCTCTAAGTGGCGGTGGTGTTCCACACATACGCATAAGCAATACTTTCTTTTCAACTTTGATAGAAAGGTGGGGGAAATGGTTATACCATAAAAATAATATAATATTTGTATATTTATTATACCTAATTCAATATTTTATGATTTATAAAATAGTTATAAAAATAAATAAACTTCAAAAGAGTTAGTAAAGATGATTACCTCTTCTTTGATAGACCACTTTCGGCTTACACCTTAAGCCTTTTTAGGATAGTCTTAGGAGAATACCAGAAGCTCAAAAATGAAGGGAAGGAATCCATAATGTTTTTTGGTTAGTTTTACATATGATATAATGGTATCAAATTACGTAAAAAAATGTATGAGAAGAGGTTTAATTTTTTAATTGAGGGGAAATACACACATAAAAATTACTCAAAATATTTAAATCATATAAAAACAATTTCTTGTGAAACTGTCACCAAATGGAAAATTAATTTAATGGGAAGATATTATAAGGTCTAAATATATTCAACCAATAATATTTAGAAAATTTTATGTGGAATTTTTACCCTTTTATATTATTTTAAACTCCCCTGGTAAACTCATATAAACGCTAACCATGGTAACAAATTTTTACTATTTTTTGAATTATTTATGACCAAAACTTATATGGGACATATTACCTAATTTCATTTATAATGATTCCAAATATGTAATATATTTTATAATATTCAATTTAATTAATTAGAAGAAATTAATTTCAATAAAATTTCATAAAATGCTTTGAAATCTATTTTTAGAAAAATCATTGTTTTAAGAATACAAATGATTTGAAAAAAAATATATAATATTGATTATAATTGAATTAATTATATTGTGTTAAATAAAAGGATACTTATTTTTCTTTAAAACTAAACAAAAAAAATTAACCTTTTTAATAATTTATTAATAATGAAGAAACAAAATTAGATTGTATAAGAATGGAAACATTAATTTTATTTCTAAAATGTTAAGCATAGATTTAAATGATTGAAATTATATTATTATATACATTATATTAATTATAATTTATATATTTCATATAGAAAATAGGTTTCATAAAATTTAAATTTATTCTTATATGATTATAATGTCATAAAATATTTAATATTTGTAAATTCGATATTTTTTCACTATTCACCCAAAAATAATCTATTTTTAAAAAATATAAACAATTCGCATTAAGATAATTTTAACATGATATTTTAAAAACCAATTTCATGTTTTTTTAAAAAATATTAAAATAATAGAAATAAATTATAATTATTTTCACATAAAACACTGAAAACCCATTTTTATGAAAAATATATTAATATAGTGTGAACTAAATTTATTGATATACATTACCTAGAAACAAAAAATAGATGAATGTAAAAAAAATTTCCAAAATTTTTTAATTTCTAAAAAAAACTAATTTCTACAAAAATTTCATTATTTTTTTATTTCTATTCATACCCTCCAACCCAACTGTAGGGTTATAATAGCCATATTTAAATAACATTGTTTTGTAGTTTTTTTAAATTATGGGTTGTGTGTGGTGAATGATATCGAGCACAGTGTTAATTTAAAGGAAACTAAAATTTTGGGGTGTTATAACTAGGATAAATCTTTAACATTCTTTCCATTGATCAAGATAAAAACCCTATGAAATTCATAACCTAGTAAACATCATGTCAAACATACCATATTAAACATTCATTCCTTATTAACTCATATATTTATAAAAAGTGACACACTTTCATCAAATTCTATTTTCCTAAAGTAATACCCCCAAACATGTTCTATCAAATCCATTTCAACATGTTAAACTAAATACCAAAAATTAAAAAATAATAATTGACATGTTTTTCAATATATAAAGTTAAAAAATTATTTTTAAGCCATTCAAAGGTTTACTATATTACTTAAAATATTTTTAATTATCTATATTTCACCAGGGAAAATACTTGAAAGTTATCACAAGCATTAAATTTGTGTAAAATTAATAACATTTCCATTTTTATTTACTTTAATTGGTCGACATTACTTCTTAGAGTTCTAAGCTGACACAATTTTATATTCCTTAAAATAATACAAGAAGATAATATCAAAACACATTAGTATTTATAGTGTTATCTTATCTGCATAAATCAATATAAACAAATTTTAACCCACAACATTGAGGAGGAATTTACAAACAAAATTTCGAAACTGATGAATAATATCAATAAATCCAACGATCCTTTTTCATATCCCTAAAAATTTGAGAAAATTTATCCATAAAAAAAGTCTGGTGGAATATAATTTATTAAATATTTATTTGTAAAATTTATTTCAACTCTTTCCCCAAAATCACCCCAACTCAACCACAAGTAAAAAAAGGTACGATCCAAGTACCTTTCCTAAGTCTATGCCCTATATGTAGCACCATTTCGCTCATTAACTTGGTAATGTCAGGGTCATTGTGCCGAATAATGGGTGGACATAAAATCTTATGGCCTAACTATTATCACCGAACTATGTCATAAACTAGGCTCCACTGGTACTGTTTCTCAATTGAACCAACAAATCCACACTGGTGTCTAACTCCATTATCCAACATAAATATTGATTGAAAACTTTTATACCACTTGATCATGACCTTGCCCCATTGGGAACCCCAATTGGGCCTATAGTGAATATGACAGGTACCATCGATACCTAACTCCAATAGAACCGATGTTAAAAATAGCACTAATGGTATAAAACATTAAAATAAGAGGAATTACCCTCAAATACCCCTAGAATACATAAATAAAACAACCAATAAACTCCCTGATTTGAAAAAAACTTTCACGACCCAACCCAACTGGGGCCCGAGTAGCAACTACCCCAAGCTCATCTCCATTGTCCAGTGGGTGGTGATAAGCGTCGAAATACATATCCTAAATGGGAGGCCTTTTCCTATTGTACCTCTATGAAAACAAATGACCATATAAATTCATAAGCACATAGAAACAATTATAGAAATATGAAATATCTATAATATAACTTTTCATATGAAAACCTATATGGTGTACAAGACTGTGATAGTGTAATACTGAAAGTAAAGGAGAATATCACATGCTCGACCGAAGAGATGTCCCAACATGAAAAATTGGAAAAGTAAATGATGAGAGATACCAACTCCTTATCTCAAAGTTATGACCATTGTATACGGTCCATTTCACCTTGTATCCATATGCTCTTCTATAATCAATGTTGGCTAGTCTGTCATCTGTATAAGACACGACACATGTAGGAAAATCCCATGAAGGGGTGAGTATATATATACCAAGTATGATTCAATAAAATATTAAGAAGGATTATTAATATAAACAACATGAATAGACAAATAGAATACGGCTCAAGAAAATGTAATAAAGCCACTTCATCCAACCACAAGGAGCTCAAAACACCATTTATGTGGACTACACATCCCATATCAGCCACCCATTGAAATATAAAAACAAAATGAAACAATATGGATATATTTATTTATTTATTTATATTATTAAGATAATGAAACCCAAATTATAGATAAGGGGATCTCCATATCACATACTAACCTGGGAAAAGAGTTCCAATAGTTCCAATAGTCCATCCTTGATGCCCAGCATCTCGTGTGTTAGTCCAAAGAAGTAATTGTGTTGAGGGACCACACCTCAGCACTATGATGCATAGTGATGAGGTGGGTATAATATTCCATCATAGTACCCACACCCTGGTCTGTCATTGGGGTGATACTCAGTGTAAGAAGGACCCATGACTGGTTAGATAAGAGGGTACCAATAAGTGGGTAGAGGGCATACACCCAAATCTATTAGGGGGTACCACTCCATATATAGAGGACTATCACCCTAATTCAATGGGGGGGTACCACTGAGTAGGTATATGACCTATTCCCTGATCCATCATGGGGGTACCACTCAGTAGATAGAGGACCATCACCATAATACCATAGGGGGTACCACTCTATAGATAGAGGAACCACACCCTAATTTTATAGGGGGTGTACCACTAAATGTAAGGAGGACATGAAACCTACCCAATAGGGGGTACAACTCCATAAATAGATAGAGGACCCACACCCTAGTCCATCATGGGATACCTCTTTAAGGATCCTTCCTGGTCACTATCATCAATGAGTTCTGCCTAAATAAGTTTCATGCATGGAATATCTTGTATCATATCTCAAATTCAACTGAGGAGGACTCCATCACATTATATATGGAAAAACCCTCAAGATAGGATACTCATGTGACAAAATATGAGTCTAAACAAATGAGATACAAGAGGATGAAGCTTCCTCATAATGAAGGTAAAGGTATCGGGAATCTAGGGGGACCCACACAATTTCTAGTACTACTCCATATCCTTGTTGTGTCCCTTAGGTACCCAGATCACTACACATGTAACCATACATAGTGTGTAGAGGTTCTACATGTCATGCCTAAGGCACCCTAGGTCGTGCCTGTGCATTCTAGTTGTGTTCGTGTACTTTTCCCATGTCTGTTTACTTTGGTATATGGTGTGTGTCTGGCCATGAATGTTGCTATATAGTCCCAAAGTACATTCTTTGTCATAATAATATATTTCACACATCATGTGGGGGACCACACGGTGTGTGATACCTATCTTCCATGAAACCTTAGCCATTTTATCAAAGGACCAACACATTGTGTGTTGTCCAGACAATAGGCTGTATAGTCTTGATTTTTTCAGAAAGTTTTATTTGTTCTTAGTCAATCCAGATCTGGATTTCCCACAAAAAATCTCACCTCTAGGAACCTGAAATTAGTGGATTTCATTCCCATTCTCCATTTACATCTATTTGGAGGAATTAAAATAAATTCTGTTTGGGTTTTTCACTTTCTGCAAACATTTTCGTAACCTCGCATGCCTCTCATCACCATAAAATCTTATTTTGGATCTCATATCAACACATCATTTACTCTTATCCCACAAAAAGTTTTATTTCATCCCTGATTTGATGTTATTTTTTTCGTACTCAATTCTGTCATGAATTTAAGGGTCTGATCAGGCTCCGTACAACCTGGAAACATTGATCCACAGCCCATAGCCTAATAAAGAATAACATGAAGAATAAAAGGGTGAAAAGTACCAAATGAAAAGGTATAACATTCATTGGCCAAGAGTTCTTGGTGAATTGATACGATTAGAAGATTAGGGAGACAAAACAATTGAACAAAAACAATAATCAGTACATGGGTGCAAGAAATGTCTAGCGGTTAGCTTGAATCAAATAAAGGGTTGATCATTCTCAATCGATTTAATCTATAAGGGAATAATATAAAAAATGAATAATCATTCATTATGATTGGATTTTTCTTCATTGATTAACATTCTATCCAATGATTGAGAGGTTTCATTGAGTTTTTTTCATCTTGATCTTCTTATATTCGGAGTCTCGTTATTATAATATGGTGATTCGCCAATGAAGGAGAGGAAGAACATCTCTCGATCCTACTAGATTTTATGCAGTTAATTCGAGAGGATTTACATAATTGGGGTTTTATAGATGAAATAGTATTAGGTTAATTTATTAAAATAAATAAATTTAGTTATTTATTTAAATTGAACGCACCTACCAATATTCACAATATATGAACACCCCGAGCTGGACTATATTAGGTCATTCATAGGGTAAACATCATGTTTCATGTGGTCACAGATTTATGATTTGAGATTTTATTTAAGATTTATCCGATTTTCTTTAAGAAATTATGTATGAATAATATAAAATATATTGAATATTTTTATAAAATTAATTTTAGTCACACCGGGCCTCGGAATCACACGTCATCTCAGTTCTTGGCTCTATAAATATATGTTGAAATACTTCAAATCCTTAAAAGGTAGAAACGAGGCCTCTACATCATTAATGACATGATTTTATTCCATGAAAAGAAAAACTACACAAAACTCTTGGGATATTAAGCATGCATCTGGCTCTCCCACTTACAGGAGCTCTCCTGCAACCTCTCATGTTTCCACAACACACGAACCAAGGAGACAGTTCATCCACACACAACCCTCTCATACTGATCCTCGATTTCCACTTAGTGATCTACAAAAGTGGCTCCATTATCATTGTACAACTTTTCTCATTAAATAACATGTGTGGGTTTAGGCATATATCTTCTCAGCTATGACATATAGAAGATGTCTCAAACCTGATCCAGTTGTGGGGGTACATCAATGTGGTAATAAACCACATCAACCCTCTATAAGATATCAAATATTTTTATTAACCATGAGTATTTTTTACCTCACTAGTTGAATCTTATCAATACTCATCATGGGAAGACTATTAGGAAAACATGGTCTCCATACTCGAACTCCAAGGGCCTATGACATCGATCTACATAAGATATCTACCTTATTTGGGTTTTCCTCATCCACATGTTCAGGACCTAGACCTTCTCAATCACTTCATGCACCAAATCTGAACCAACAAGTTCTAACTCAAATATCTATATCAAATAAAGGTGTGGTCTGTAGGGTCTCCCATATAGGGCCTCAAAAGTTTTCGTGTCAATAGAAGATTAGTATCTATTGTTTTACACAAACTCTACAAAGGTAAAGTGATCCCACTTTTTCAATAAAAACTCTAACATTCAAGAAATCATCGTATCCTCAAACACATGGATAATTCTCTCAGTCTTCCTATCTATCTAGGGTTAAAAGATTATACTCATCCTCATCTAGGTACTGAATACCTCTTTTAGGGCTCTCCACTGTCATTACATAAACAATGCATTACGTTCTAAGAAATTATTTAAAGGAACCCCCTAATGGAGGAAAATATCCCATACATATATCTTCCCCAAACACTCCAACGAACTTTGCTCCCTGATGCTGAGAAAGTTTATCGACTTTCTAAGTTGGTGAACTATCACCCAGATGGAGTCATGGACCTTTTCTATCCACATATGTATTTTCATAAAGTCCATGGATTTGTCATTCCATTACTAATTTGGGATATCAAAGGGATTAAACAAACCTACTGAAACCTAGTTCTAAGCCTTCACCTAGTGATAGGCGAGGCATCGACAGATGAACTCAGCAACACTTTGTCTCATGTCAGCCCAGAAAAACTGCTAATGAAGGTCTCAATATAGCATTACCAAACTAGGATGCATAGATAATGGAGAAGTTTGAGACTATCTCATCACCTCCTCTCGCATCATGATTGGGGCCACCATCTATCCATGGAAAATTATAACATGATTCCCACATTCATAAAATCTTTTGGGAGAATCTCCTGAGCATATATGGTCAAAAAAGACCTCATAGTCGATGTCTTCCAACTGGGACTCTCTAAAATGTTGGAGGAGAGGAGGATTGAACACCATCTATAGAGGAAAAGTTGCACCCTCCATGTCAACCAGGTTCAACTATAAGGAATCCAACTGTTCATAATCCTCATGAACCAAATAATATTGGGACTTCTTGTTAAGGGAATCTTCTACTAAATTTCCCTTCCTCAAAGTATGGATAGTATGAAATCCTTATTCTTGTAGTAAATCCAACTAGTAACTCTATCTCAGGATCAATTTTCTCTACATGAAGACATAACTAAGACTATGATGGACCGATTAAACCAAAAATTACTCTCATAGAAGATAGATCCTCCACATAGTCATAGAGAAGACCACCACTACCAACTCTAGGCCATGAGTCACTTAATTCTTCTCAAGGGGTCTCAATTGGATCAAACTATATTCCATAACTACGTACCTCCACATCAACACACAGCTGATCCTAGCTACCTAGGAATCACAATACACTATTTACTCCATGCCATCCTCTATTAGTTATAAAACATGAGCACTCATCATCATTATCTGCAACTCCTCACAGGCCCTCTGGAATAACTCAGTCTATGTAAAAGGATTCCCATTCCATGTTAGGGTGGTAAAATGGGATAAAATCATGAATAAATCTTCCCCAAAACTCTGGTAATACCCCATAAAGACAATAAAACATCACACATCAAACACGCTCTTCATTGGATCCCAAGTAAGTACTGATTCGATCTTATCTGGGTCCACAGCTAATCCATGTTCAAAAATAACATTCCTCAAAAAGTAAAACTAATTAATCTAGAATTATCACTTCAATATCTTTCAATAAATATGGTCCTCTAGAAGAAAATATAATACCATACTCAAGTGTTCTGCATGATCCTCCACTAAATCAGATTAGATAATTATGTATTTAATGAAGACAACAACAAACTAGTCCAAGAACAATAGGAAAACTTTTATCATAAAATCCATAAACATAGTAGGGGAAATATTCACACCAAAGGGAATCACCAGGAAATCATAGTGTTTGTAGAGACATCAGAATGATAGCTTGGGAATATCAGCCTTACAAACCCTCAGATGGTGGTCAAAGAACCTAATATCAATCTTTACGAACAATATCATGCCTCAAAACTGATCAAAGAAGTCAATAATCCATGGAAATCAAAAATTATTATTCAACATGTCCAGGTTCAGGCGACGATAATCCACACAAATTAGTAAGCTCCCTTCCACCTTTTTCATGAAACAAACAAGATATTCTTGGGGGGACACAGTGGACATGATAAAACCCTACTCTTGAAGGTCCCCAAACTATAACTACCACTCCCATAGCTTGGTAGAGATTATATGATATGTTTGATAAGATATCACAGTGGTCCTAGGATGTTGGTCGATACAAAATGGCATCTCACACCTTGGAGGTAGTCCTGGAACAACCATGAGGAAGACATCGATATAATCCTCTATAACTAAATGAATATAGATGCCTGAAGAGGTTATTGCACTGAGGAATAGACTCTCCAACTATTGGTCGACGGTCTACATCCTCCTACTCACAAAACCCATTCATCCTTCCATGAAATCTATCTCACCCATAAAGGAGAATATCATCCCATCAGCGTGAATGCATCTGAGTTATCTACAGTGATAGTCAATCTGGGCTTAGAATATAGACAACTAATCCATACCCATGATGGCACCATAGGGTTCCGTCTTGAATACCAAAAGATCCAATGAGAACCTCTCTTGACCAAGTGATAACTCACACTTCTAGAAGATAAAAGATATAGAAAAAGTTTTCCTAGAAGGAAACTCAAGATAAATATATTAAGATAGCACCTCAACTGGGAGCTCTAGCTCTCATACAAAGAGTAAATAGATGATGGAATTAAATTAACCTTTTTCTACTAATAATTATGAAATATTAGAATAAAGATACATCATACCTCTAATCATCTCATGTGTTACAGGTTCATAAGCCTCTATAGTCTGTAGTTGAACATGGCCCTGACCACCAGCTCCCTGATCCTGATGTGGGCTGCTTGGTGGTGGTGGGTAGAGGATATCATAGTATCATCCACCACCCATAACTCTCCCTCATGGAGCTCCAAATACTCCTCATCCATCTCATCCTCCCTAGGGGCCTCCATTCCCTTTCCTGGGAGTTCCCATATCATGTAGATACCTCTTCTATAGTGGTCTATCAGTTATCTTCCTACACTCCTTAACACATCAGGTTGGGAACTCACAATTCATGTGACCTCACCTATGAGAAGTATATCACTACCCCTATACAGTATTCCATTTTTTCTATGTTTTCATTATTCCGCATAACCACATGTCTGATTTTGATCATAGGGATTTCTCATATGATGACATCTCATCGACTTGTGTCTGCTTGAAACTGAAGATGAATCATCCCTGTAATGATCACTACTTGCTCCAACAACCTGGTGTCCCTCTAATAAGAAGATATTTTTCACCATAACCCTCTACAACACCCTGATATAGGTGGGAATTCCCAAGGGAACTACACTAGAATGGATATCTCTACATAGACCCTACTCTAACATCTATTCTCAGAAATAACCGTCATGAATCATGTCAAGGGACTACCATGTAATGTCTATGAACCCCCCAACGTACTCATCCACTAATATATCTTCTTGATGCATCTCCAGAATCTCTTGAATCTAAAATGAGTGACAATAGGAGGGTTAGTAATCCTCATGAAATAAATACTAAAAGTTGGGTCATGAGAGTGTCGACTCATCATGCATCTAGGGACTACCATGTAATTTCTGTGAACCCCACAATGTACTCATCCACTAATATATCTTCTAGGGCTGGATGGTTACTACAGAACTTTTATACAGAACTTTTCATGCTTAGCAATGACACTGAAAAACCTGACTAAGAAGGGTGTGAAGTACTTGTGGTCAGATTCTTGGGATTCATCCTTTCAGGAGATGAAAGGGAGGTGGACTTCAGCACCAATACTAGTTCTTCTAGAGATAAGAAAGAGATATACTATTTACTGTGATGCATCAGGTATCGGTCTAGGAATAGTGCTTATGCATGGATGAGGATTTGTTGCATACAGGTCTCTGCAGTTGAGGCCACATGAGAGGAAATACTCAATGCACAATCTCGAGCTGGATGAAGTTGTTCATGCTTTAAACTGTTAAAGACATTATCTTCTGGGAGAGTATATTGTGGTTTTTACTCACCACAAGAGTCTCAAGTATATCATCACTCCGCGTGATCTGAATTTGAGACAACGAAGGTGGGTTGAGTACCTTCAATCCTTTGACTTTGAGCTCTCCTATACGCCAAGTAAGGAAAATGTTGTGGATGATGCATTGAGCAGGAGGACTCAGATAGATGTAGTTCAGGAGGCCAGCAGTGAGTGGAGGCTTATGGATTTGTTCTATAAGATGCATCTGTAGGTTCATGATAGGAAGAAGCAGACTTTTCTTTCTTTTTTAGCTGTTACCTCGACTCTACTTGATCAAGTTCAAATAAGGCAGCTATCATATTTAGAAGGCATAGTCCTACGGGAGAGTGTTTCAGGAGAGGACCCTATTACTGGATGTAAAGTAGGTGAGGATGAGATATTGAGTTTTAATGGACCAGTGTGGGTGAAAGAAGACATACGCAAGGAGCTGATTCGAGACTTTCATCTGGGCAGTTTATCCTGGCGTCACTAAGATGTATCGTGATCTACACCATCATTATTGGTGGCCAGGTATGAAGAGAGATGTTTCTAGTGTTTTCATGAGGTGTTCCACTTGTCAATAAGTGAAGGCAGGGCATTAGTAACCAGCAGGAATTTTGCAGCAGTTACCCATTCCTGAGTGGAAGTGGAATGATGTTGCGATGGATTTTGTGATAGGTTTACTGAGGTCTCCTTGAGGGAATGATGCAATGTGGGTTATCATTGATAGACTCACGAAGGTTTCTCACTTCTTTCCGATCAAGGAGACCTTCAATGATGATGAGATAGGAAGGTTGTACATCTGAGAGATTGTGTGTTTATATGGAGTTCGACACTCCATTGTTTCTAACAGAGACGCCTATTTTACTTCTTGGGTCTAGCAGGGATTACAAAAGGCTTTGGGTACATAGGTACTTTTGAGTACAACATACCATCCCTAGATAGATGGCCAGTCTGAGCATATGATTCAAGTGCTTGAGGACATGCTTCGAGCATGCATCCTAGATTTTGGAGGTTCGTGGGAGAAGCACATACCTCTTGTGGAGTTTTCCTAAAATAATATTTTTCAAAAACTACTCAGATGGAAATTTATGAGGCTTTGTACGGTCGGCCAAGTGAATCACCCTTATGTTCCTGGAGGGAGGAGAGGCAGCTATGTTGGAACCTCATCTTGTCCAGGAGACCACTGAGTAGATAGAGTTGATTCGAAATAAGATGGATACTACACACTTTCAAAAGAAGTCTTATGCTGATCGACAGAGATGACCTCTAGTGTTCAAGGTTGGGGATCAGGTTTTCCTGCGTGTCACACCGAGGTTGGGACACAAGAGGATTAGGAGATAGGGTAAGCTATCGCCGAGGTACGTCAGGCAGTTTGAGGTGTTGGAGAGATTTGATCTGGTTGCCTATCGATTTCAGTTACCTCAGAGGTACTGGACTATGGACGACATCTTCCATGTTTCTCAGCTCGACGATACTTCTCAGACTCGTCTCATGTTTTTCAACCCAAGGAGGTTGAGATAATGGTGGAAACCTAGTTTGAGGAGCATCCTATCCAGATTGTTGATTGAAGTACGGAAGTTCTCTATGTCTGGTCTATTCCTCTGGTACAAGTGTTATGGAAGCACAGGCAGGTACATGACGAGACTTGGGAGAGGGAGGTTGATGTACGATCATAGTGGCTAGAGATTTTCGAGAATTCTTCTTCTACGCTGCCTTGATAGGGAAATTTGGGGACAATTTTTTTTTAAGGGAGGGAGTTTTTAAGAACCCAGATCTTCTTTTCAGGTATGTTTTTTTCTTCTCTAGAGTTTTTGAGAAAAAGAGGAGTCTCTGTAAATTTTTGAAGTACATTCCATGTACTTATATTTGCACGTCGTGTACTCTTTTTTCATGGGTATCCATTTGTTGGTCGTGTAACAGATGACCACATAGCCATGTGTGGTGACCTAGAGACCACCTTATGAAGGGTCCAGTAAGGTCAAGAACACGTTGTGTACATGCTTGTTTTCATTAAACGGGTTGGGGTCGCGTCTAATTGGTAGAAGAAGCTTCTTCTTCACCTTCTTTGACCAAGAGCATCCGTACGACAGAGATCTTTCCCCAAGACCCTGATCGAGCATCCGTTCTCTAATTCGACCATCATCGATTACATTGGGATTTCCACGGTAATATCTTCCTTCTTCTAGAGCTTCATCTCTTGATTTCTCTTATTTCTCATGTTATCCTTGGTAGAATGTTTTAGACGTTTTTGTAGATATAGAACATTATAAGTCAATTCAAGGCCATAGGTTCATGTATATAGATCTCACGACACTGAGGTAGGTGGTTTTTTCTTTTCTATAGATATTCTTAGAGTTATATGTGGAAAATTTTCCAATACCCTTGATCAGGGTATTGTGTGTTTGTGGTTTTAACCATGTTATTACTGATATGATTTATATACTTCAGTAGAGGAAAATTGAATGTGACTAGGGTTATTTTCAAGGCTATGGATGTATTTACTAGGCTTGAATTGTTTATTATTGTTTGTTCGTGCTTAGATTGTTAGCCTTCTTTCTTTATATTCGTAGTGTTGATAGGATAGAGTGATATTATTTATCTGACATGATGTTATGTTGTAGACTTTTAGCCAAGTAGTTCTTGAGGTATACTTTGTCCTTTATATATCACTGTGCTCAATTGACTTACACAGGGTCATGAGAACCCGGTGTAGTAGACCATAGGGATAATGGATGTTTAGGGCTTCTCTAGAGTGTATGTTTACTATTACGATGTGAGACCCTAGGGGGAATGGATGTAAGTGCTTCCTCGGAGTGTCTGTAGTTCCTCGATGTGGGCCATAGGGGGAATTTTACATTGAGTGCTTCCCCGTAGAACCTTTTGGTTACCGATATGAGACTATAGGGTGAATTGATGGTGAGTTCTTCCTCAGAGAGTCTGTGCAAAAGTTTAACCATAGAGGTTAGACTATGTGTACTTCCCAGAGGGTTTCTTGTGTTTGTTTTGGTTGGACCATAGGGGTTAGGGTATGAGCATTTCCCAAGGGTTTCCCTGATTATGATTAGCTTTTCCATGATATCTGATAATTGGATTCATATAAAACTATAGGATTGTTTACTTTTTAGTACATCATTATTTAGTGCTTCATTTTGATTATATTCTGCCATATATATATTCAATGACTGTTAGACATAGATCTTTGGGTGGTTTCCTACTGGGATTTAGTATCACACCTTATTTGGGTTATGATTTTGGGCCCAAAAATATTATATTGTTTCAGGTATAGATAAGGACAACCACCCTTCTACTTCAGGTACTAGGCTGTTACAGATCTTGGGAGCATGAGACCAAGCTAAGGCTTGCGATTCTATAGGGCATTTTATCTGTTTTTCTACTGTACTTTGGTTTAGTATTGTATTCCAGAATTGTGACTTTTTTGGAATCTTTCCTAGACATATGTATCATGAAACATATATTTGTATATATGTGTGCTCCAGTTGTTTATTACTTCTGTTGTTTACTTATTGAAATTTTTACTGTTTCTGGTATTGATATCAGTTTTACTTCTATTGTGTTGCTCTGCCAATGAGTGTAGATTTTCTCCACTATCACACCTAAGGTCCTTGCTGGTAGTTGGTAGCCTCTGGAATTCGGGGAAATGAGCTTGAGGCCATGCGACCAACCGGGTATGAGGCACCTCTGGGTGGCTTCCGGAACCAAGACGTTACATGCTAAAATCATTCAAATTATATAACATCAATACAACTAACAATATTTTGTATTTAGTACAACTAGTATTCAATTTTTTCTTAGCACAACTATTTAACTTCTTAAAAATCATTATAAAATCATGAAGTTTGTATTCAATTTCCATTTTCATTTCTCTCATGTGAACTTCCTCATCATTTACACTGGTATTCATATCAAATGATCCATAAACCGCATTATCATACTAATATGTGTGAATGTTCAGTTTTTCCCATGTTTAGTTGAACATTTATAGAACTAATATATTCCATGACAAATCAAATGTTCTTATAACTCTTCCAGACTAAATTTTCTTGAATAAAAATAATGTAAACAAGGATAAACGATTTAAGAAGGTCGTATGTGTGATCTATTACAAACTTGATGAACTATTTATCTATATATTCATGCTCTTTTGTTAAACAATTATTATGTATACATTTTATATTCATATCCATCCTATTGGGTTCATAAAATATTAATTTTTTTCAATAAATAAATAAATTCACATAAGATATTCATTATCAAAAGTGAAAATTGTAGATGATTCTAATAAGGTAAACCCAATATTTTATTATTTCAAAGAATTTAAGTATGCTTTGAAAAAAAATGGGTAATTTAATTTAAAAAAATAATTACTTCACCATGGTAGGTGTTATCCTCTGAATTAATTCAAAGGTGAAAGTTGTTGACATCTATCATATCCTTCAACTCATATCCCAAAAATTAATCATTGTATTTTGTTGTTTGACATGCATCCTCCATCTCTAGAAAAAATGAACATGTGTTGCTTGAAATAATCTAATCAGTATTCTCCCATGGGATGAATAATTATCATATTAGTACAAGAAAAATAAAATAGATGTGGTTTGAGTCTCAGGAAACAAAATACAGTAATTTTTTGGGAGATGAAATGAATGAGGATGATAGTTGTACTGCATTGTGTTCTCTAAATGTGGTAATGAATCCCATTTTTAAGAATTACACAATTTTCACAAGTTATTAACTTGTGGCCAATTGAAAGTGATATTTGGGGGGAATAAAAATTCTTTTATATGATTCAAGGTGTCTCGTTGTAGACATGTTTGGATATGTAAATCTACGAGGGGTAATATGAATTATATATTTATTATAGAAATCCAAATTTTAATACATTCAATCCTCTAAATAAGACTAGTTCTACCTCTATTTTAAATGTATTATATGAAAAAAAATGTAATATAGGTGTAATTTATAATTGATGTCACAGTAAAGGATTTACAAAAGAAACATCCTTTCAAATTTGATATTGGTTGTTCATATCACGTGATAGGTCAGTTGATTTAATTAAATATTTTTTATAAGTTCAAAGGGTACTTACTAATATTGAAATGGTGGATCTCTTAAGATAAATTGGTTTAATTTAAACTATGTTGTAAATAAAAGGAAATTTCAAAGAATGATCTATTATTAGATGGATTAAAGTAAAACATGCATTGTTTTTATTAGACCTGTGATAAAGGAAATAAAGTCATTTTTAAGAAGTATTAATATGTGGGTTATCCTTTCAAAGATGCCTATATTTTTACAATGGTATAAAAAAATAATCGAACTATATTCTAATTTGGGTTCAGTAAAAATTTATGGTAATTTTGATTGAAAGGGGAAACTGATTTGTGGTAGTGAAAAATTGATCATATTATATAATGAGATATTTATATACTGGCATAAAATGGGTGGGTTTAGATGTTTTTATGATGACAAGATAAAATTGATTTATATTTTTTACAAATAAGTATGGGAATATTTTTAATAATTAAAAAAAATATTAGAGATTTAAATAAATTAATCTTTGGGATGCCCCTAGTGAGACTTCCACTTAGATATTATCTATTAGGTGGTTTTGGAAATTTGATGCCACTATAGATCCTCAAATGTGAGTTCTCTCGAAACTTACTCACAGGTTTTAATTGGTATGTATGGATAAGATACTGTAAGGTTCAAAGGAATATGGGCCTTCTCTAAAGTGGTCTTTCCATTCTATATTTTCATTTTATTTAGCTTAGACTATCATCTCACATAATCTCTATCAAGGACATTCAAGTATAAAGGAATTACATTTAACCTTAATGAAATATGGAATCTTTAGGGTGATAAATATCCTCTCAATTTACTGCACCCAATCCTCTATCTCATTTGGATCATATTACCTTGAAAAGATGGAGGTTTATGGTGAAGAAACTCTTGATCAATATCCTTATCTCCAAAAAATGTTTATTTAAATAAAAGTAAAATGGATATAAAAATTCATGTCACTCTATAAAGATAGTGAATGTGTGCGGTCCATGGCCCAGCTCAAATGGAATGATAAAATAATTGACAATTGAAATATTGTTACAAATATCACCTAGAAACTCAAGAGAGGAGGCTAAGAGTTTTGGATAAACACACTGTAACACTGTAGACCCCGGAAAACACGTCCCCAAAATTTTCCAAATGCCTCCATACATGATCCAAGATCGTATTCCATTTCTCATGATTCTATTTGGTAGGTCATAGGGCCCGAACGGAGTTACAGATTAGGAGTTATGGACGTGTGAAGTTTGGCTGGAAATCTGGTTCGTGAAGCCCATTCACGAAGCCCCCTCCATGATCGCGGAGCGCCGCCGAGAAGCAATGAGGTGGGAAGCTCCGCAAACCTGTTCGACGTTTGCAACGCTCCGTGAAGACCCACTACGAAGCACTGAAGGCGGTACCTCTCCGCGAATGGATTTGACGTTCGCGAGCCTGCCGCGAAGCTCCGGAGGCGGTAACTCTCTGCGAACTCATTTGACGTTCGCGAGCCCGCCGTAAAGCACCTGAGGTGGCGCGAGAGTTATGCTTCATGGCGCCCCTTGCCTATAAATACCCATCTCACCCCCCTTCTCCGAAAGGACGGCCATGGCCACTTCGCCCCTTGGGCGCCCGAGCAGAACTCCGCATTGCGGCTCCGTGAGGCCATGCTCCGCGAGCAGCTTCCTTTGCGTTGCTGCTTCGTGAGCCGAGGCTTCGTGAGTCCATCTTCCGTGAGCCAATGCTCCGCGATGCAGCTCCGCGAGACCATCCTCTTTGATTCCATGTTCCGCGAGCCCATGCTCCGCGATGCTGCTCCGCGAGACCATGCTCCGCGAGACCCCTTTGCTCCGCGAGACCCCTTTGCTCCGCGAGAGACCATTGCTCCGCGAGGCCATGCTCCGCAAATCTACTTCGCGAAGACCTATCCTTTGCGAGGATCCTACCCTCAAGCCCACCGGTCCATACCGCGGGGGGCTGTGCCCCCGCTCCCCATCTCGGGGTCAGTGTCGGTCCCTTCACTACCGTCACAGACCCCCCTAAAGAATGGAGAGTCGCACCGCGCACTTTTCGGGCCGGGATGTTGGTATTTTCCATTGCGCACTTATTCACTCCCACCTTCCACCTATGGAATACCATGATTAGAGACACTCCTCCACACACCATGAAAACACCTGGAGTTGACATATTCCTCTTGGTTTCATTCCATGTCGTGAGTTGAGATTCTCATCATCAATTCCCCGAGTACCTTGAGTCGAACCATTCCTCAAGAAACTCCTCCAAACCCTATCACTTGGCTCCTATGCCAGGTTGAACAAGAAAGGGCCTCCCTTGCGTAAGTCCCGACACCAACCATTTCTAGGCACCTTCTTCCTAACAGTCCTATCTACATGACTTTAAACTGTAGTACTCCCTATCTTACAAATGATAGGATGCCCCTTCCTCCAAGCAAGATATGCCTTATGCTCCTAGCATGAGATGCCAATAGTCCTACCTACATGACTCTAAACTGTAGTATTCACCCTATCTAACAAATGATAGGATGCCTCTTTCCCCATATGAGAGATGCCTTATGCTCCTAGCATGAGATGCCAATAGTCCTACCTACATGACTCTAAACTGTAGTATTCTCCCTATCTAACAAATGATAGGATGCCCCTTGCTCCAAGAAAGAGATGCCTTATGCTCCTAGAATGATATGCCAATAGTCCTACCTATATGAATCTAAACTATAGTATTCACCCTATCTAACAAATGATAGGATGCCTCTTTCCCCATACGAGAGATGCCTTATGCTCCTAGCATGAGATGCCAATAGTCCTACCTATATGACTCTAAACTGTCGTATTCTCCCTATCTAACAAATGATAGGATGCCCCTTGCTCCAAGCAAGAGATGCCTTATGCTCCTAGCATGAGATGCCAATAGTCCTACCTACATGACTCTAAACTATAGTATTCACCCTATCTAACAAATGATAGGATGCCTCTTTCCCCATACGAGAGATGCCTTATGCTCCTAGCATGAGATGCCAATAGTCCTACCTACATGACTCTAAACTATAGTATTCTCCCTTTGTCCCAAACATAGGATGCCTCTTGCTCCAAATAAGATATGCCTTATGCTCCTAGCATGAGATGCTAATAGTCCTACCTACAAGACTCTAAACTATAGTACGCCTTATGTTCCTAACGTAGGATGCCTCTTTTTCCAAATAGGAGATGCCTTATGCTCCAAGCATAAGATGCTCAATGCCATGACTACAGTGGCATGATTCCAACGCCCCTTGGCATTTTCCCTCTTGTGCACCAGTGCATAGGTGAAGGCCCCAATTCATCAGTGAGTTGGGATGCCCTCGTGGCCAGACATGAGGAAGACATTGCGGGCAGCATCCTTCCGTAAGCCCCATTCACCATTGCCACTCTATAGCGGCACCCGGGAAGCTTCCTAGCGTAAGCCCCATTCACCATTGTCGCTCCATAGTGGCACTCGGGCAGCTTCCTAGCGTAATCCCCATCCACGATTGCCGCTCCTTAGCGGCACACGGGCAGCATCCTTGCGTAAGCCCCATTCACCATTGCTGCTCCATACCGGCATCCGGCCAGCATCCTTGCGTAAGCCCCATTCACCATTGCCACTCCATAGCGGCATCCGGGAAGCTCCTTGCATAAGCCCCATTCACCATTGCCGCTCTATAGTGGCATCCGGGCAACTTCCTAGCGTAAGCCCCATTCACCAGTGCCGCTCCATAGCGGCACCCAGGCAGCTTCCTCGCATAAGCCCCATCCACTATTGTGATCCCATGCAGCGGTAAGCCGTTGACATCCTTTTACAGCGATAAGCTGTTGTGACCCAATCAATCGGTAAGCTGTTGTGACCCGATCCAGCGGTAATCCGTTGCGACCCCATTTAACGGTAAGCCGTTCACACCCAATCCAGCGATAAGCCGTTGTGACCCGATCCATCGGTAAGCCGTTGCGACCCCGTTTAATGGTAATCCGTTCACATCCTTTTCCAGCGGTAAGCCGTTGTGACCCGATCCAGCGGTAAGCCGTTGTGACCCCATTTAATGGTAAGCCATTCACACCCAATCCAGCGGTAAGCCGTTGTGACCCAATCCAGTGGTAAGCCGTTGCGACCCCATGCAGCGGTAAGCCGTTGCATCTTTATTCAGCGGTAAGACGTTGCGACCCCACTCAACGGTAATCTGTTCCCATCCCCATCCAGCGGTAATCCGTTCTGACCGATCCACTGGTAAGTCGTTGTGATCCCATCCATGGGTAAGCTGTTGTGACCCATCCAGCGGTAAGCCGTTGTGATCCCATCCAGCGGTAAGCTGTTGTAATCCCATCCAGCGGTAAGCTGTTGTGATCCTTATCCAGTGGTAAGCCATTGTGACTCAATCCAACGGTAAGCCGTTGAAACCAACCAATCGGCGGTAAGCCGTCATCAGGAGAACTACACGGACTTTGATTCCCTTCCACGGGGATACGTACGAAGCCTCTTCAAGGCTCAAGCCTGAAACCATCATCATCCTTTTCTTCGGGCCTCCATCCTTGAGTAAGTCCCAGCACCATGGGTCGCCTAACGCGTAAGCCCCTCTTCGCTTCTCAAGGACGCACCCCTCGTGGCGTGATCGTCAGGTCCTTGATGTCTCTTGTTTCTCACACCGAGCATGACTCACGTGGGATTAGAGTTGGCATTATCCATGACAATACCCTCTTCCAAATTGATGTTAAACTATATGCCCTCATCCAGCATGATGTTAAACTGCATGCCATCGTCCAGCATAACGTTAAATTGTATTCCCTTGTCAGCATGACATTAAACTGCACACCCTTTTGAACTACGAGGTCTTTGATCCATGTCAAGGCATGGTATATAGGAAGCCTTCACGAGGTTCAAGCCCACCCATCATTTCTTCACATCGAGTTCTAACTTCATCCAGCATGACGTTAAACTGCATTCCAGTCTGACGGCAAGCCGTTGTGACCAATCTGAACTATGAGGACTTTGATCCATGTCAAGGCATAGTACGTAGGAAGCCTCACGAGGTTCAAACCCATCTCCCATCGGACCAAGGTCCCTTATTTACGTTAGTTCGCCGACACCCACCGACATCCCGAACTACGGGGACATTGATCCATGTCAAGCCATGGTACGTAGGAAGCCTCCACGAGGTTCAAGCCCACCGCCCGTTGTTTATTCACATCAGGGTTCATTCTCGTCCATCATGACGTTTAGATGTATCCCAATCCGACAGCAAGCTGTTGTGACCAATCTGAACTACGAGGAATTTGATCCATGTCAATGCATGGTACGTAGGAAGCCTTCACGAGGTTCAAGCCCACCACTAGTGGACCCCTGGGTCTACTTTCACGTCGATTCACCGATGAAACCCTTTGAACTACAAGTTCTTTGATCCATGTTAAGGCATGGTACGTAGGAAGCCTCCCCGAGGTTCGAGCCCATCTCTCATTGGACCATGGTCTACCTTCATGTCGGTTTGCTGAAGAATTCCATCACCATCCGAACTACGAGGACTTTGATCCATGTCAAGGCATGGTACGTAGGAATCCTTCACGAGGTTCAAGCCCACCACTAGTGGACCCCCGGGTCTACTTTCAAGTCGGTTCACCGATGAAACCCATTGATCTACGAGGTCTTTGATCCATGTTAAGGAATGGTACGTAAAAAGCCTCCCCGATTTTCAATCCCATCTCTCATTGGACCAAGGTATACCTTCACGTCGGTTCGCTAACGAATTCCATCACCATCCGAACTACGAGGACTTTGATCCATGTCAAGGCATGGTACGTAGGAAGCCTTCACGAGGTTCAAGCCCACCACTAGTGGACCCCTGGGTCTACTTTCACGATGGTTCACCGATGAAACCCATTGAACTACGAGGTCTTTGATCCATGTCAAGGCATGGTACGTAGGAAGCCTCCCCGATGTTCAAGCCCATCTCTCATTGGACCAAGGTCCACCTTCACATCGGTTCGCTGACGAATTCCATCATTTGAACTGCGTGGTCTTTGATCCATGTCCAGGCATGGTATGTAGGAAGCCTTCCAGAGGTTCAGGACCACCACCCATCGGACCAAGGTCCACCTTCACGTCGGTTCTCTGACGATGCCCATCGGACCAAGGTCCACCTTCACGTCGGTTCGCCGACGTTTCGGACCAAGGTCCACCTTTACGTTGGTTCGCTGATGACATCCATCGGGCCAAAGTCCACCTTCACGTCAGTTCACAGGGACCATCCCGAACTACGCGGACTTTGATTCCCTACCATGGGGATACGTTGGAAGCCTCTTCAAGGTTCAATCCCAACTTCATTGTCGCCCCTGTGATGGTCCCATTTCATTCCCCCTCCACTTAATTCATCCATCCATCACCCATCCTGATTCTCGCCCGGGCCACCACATCCCGATGGGATCATGCCATCCACCTCCTCGCTGCTCCTAGCGGCTCATGGGCCGCTTTCCACATGTAAGCCCCATCATATATCCAGGTCTTTGTCCTCTATGTACACCCTGATTCATCACCCTTTCGAACTACGTGAGTTTTGATCCCTGTCCTCTATATAGGGTACGTAGGAAACCTCCAAGAGGTTCAATCCCAACCAATGGTAATCCTTGGTGTACTCCATCCTAGGGTGCACTTCCCCTTATCCGCCCTTAGTGGTGTTCAGATCATCTATTACGGTGTGACATCTCCCCTCCATGGGGCACACCACCTCAGATCCGTCCTCATTGGGCATTCTGATCCATCCCCTTGGTAAACATCCAGGTGTTCCCTCCTAGGCATGTACCAATATGATCTGTCTCTATCGAATGTTCTGATCAGCCTCATTCTGTCTCCGCAAGACGTTAAACTCGCGGCCTACCTCGTGATAAACATGAGATGCCTGAGGAAAACCTCAGATGACACGCCTTTGGTGTAACCGTCTCTTCTAGACGTTAATCTTTCAACATACCCTGTGTTAAACACGGGAAGCTGAGGAAAACCTTAGATACATGCCTCGGGTTCTACACCCTTGAGATGCCCTCTTATGAGGAAGAATACAGGTTCCCCTATGTCCACGCACCCAGAGATGCCCCAACATTCATGATGTTTCCGTCTACTCCGACCGAAGGTCGCTACCATGTCAAGGCCCTCTCGAAAGTCTTGACGGAAGTAGTGTAATTAATCGGCGTCCATAAAGATATGGCACCGGGAATGAGATTCATGAACAACGTATTAAATCTATGAGGGAGACCCGGACTAGGTGACGAGTTCCGAGGAGGAATCCACGGAAGGAAGAACCGGCATCCCATCATCCTGTTTCGATCAAGGAGAAGATGTACCTGAACAAGGAACAAATGATGCACGCCTTTGGAAAGCGGGAATGCGGGGCAACAGCAATGCGTCCTCCTCCACATACGGATGTGCGCGCCCCGGGGAAAGTGTCGGAAACAAACACCTATTACTCAAGATCTGATAAAACTATCTCCTTTAAACCAAACATCCCCAATAATCATTGTTGACTATAGGTATATACCGACATAAATAAAGAATGATGATAAAAAAATCCAAATATATATCGCTAAACAAGAAATAATCAATTGATGAGGAGGTGGATAAAATAAATTCATTTGGTTAAATCATTGAATCATTCAATATAAAGTAGGGATATCAAAAACATGGAAAAATTCGTGCTTTAGATTAGTTTGAACCTTGAATCATTTGAACCATGTATTTGAGCCTTAGAATTTTTCTAGCCTTGATTCGAGCTTTAATTCATCGAGGAGGATCGATGGTAGAGGGTGGCTTCTATGAAAAGCATCAAATATCATGCTTTTTAGGTTTAATTAAATAGATCGAAACACTTTCATCAGCGCTTCCAGAAAAGTGCTCAAAAAGATCCATAGTATCAGCTCTAAATTAATTAGCACTGATAAAAAGGCATCATTATTAGGGATTTTTTAGCACTGATAAAGCTCAATCTTTATCGGCATTAAAAAACTCGAACAAATATTTCTTTTATCAGTGCTTATTATATAAGTGATGATAAATGACTTCTAATTATAATTACAAATAAATAATTTCTCAAATATATTTAAATAATTATATATATATATTTAATATATATATATATATATGTATATTAAATATACTTTTTTATATATTTATTATAATTTTATAATAATTTAAATATATAATTATTTATTTATATTTATATAAATTATTTTTACAAAAAATAATATTTATATCATTATATATATTTATATAATTATATATAACTATATTTGAAATATATATATAAATATAAATATAGTAAATATAATCATTATTTAAATAAATTTATTATAATTTTTTAATTATTCATTATAATTATATAAATACAGTTTAAAAAAAATATTCATCTATTATAATTATAAATATATAAATGTATATATTTAGTAAATATGAATTTATAAATATATTAATGAATAGATATTTTTTTTACAAATATATTTTTAACATTATTAATGAATATTTAATCTTAAGTACAAGTATGTCAAAAATAAGTGAAATTGAATAATTAAAAATGAGTACACGTTAAGGATATTGAAAAAATGGATAAGTTTTTTTAATTAAATATAAATTATTAAAAAAATAATATTATTTATTGAAATAAAGATGAATACATATATAAAATATTAAAACATAGTAAATAAGTATATACAAAAATAAATAGTATAAATTGATTAAATTCAGAAAATAAAAAAAAATTAAAACTTAAACATAAAACATATTAACAATGAATTAATACTTAACTATAATTAAATTCAAAAAAAATAATTAAAATTACCATAATTAAAGACATGATATATTAAATGTATCATGTTATAATGAAATTATAAAATGAATACTAAAATTTGAATAAATGGAATAAATATTAGGTGTGTGTGTTTCTATATATGATTTCATTTATTACATGAATATTTGTGTGTGTGTGTTGTATATAAAAATGAATTAATTAAATATATGTGAAATCAAAATAACACATGTTTGATCGATGTTAAATTGAAAAAGAAAACGATATTCAATTATGTCCACTACTCGATGCAAATAGTCGATATTTTTAATCCATATTAATTTTTAATTATAAACCATTATTCACTAAATTTATTATTATTTAATGTGAATAATAAATATTGTGTATTATAAAAATCATATTTATATAAATTCTTGTATATATTTATTTAATATATACTATTTATTAACATTATCAATAATTATTTGATTAATAAGTTTTTTAATATTTTTCACAATTTACTTATTCTTAATTTTTATTTTTTTAATTATCATTTTACATATATCTATATATTTAATATTTTTTATTAGTTTTTATAATTTATATATAATATAATCAATTTATTCATTTTTATTAATAATTATTTATTTAATAAAATTTTAATACTTTTTTAATAATTTTTTTTATTTTTTATTTATTTATGGATCTTTATCAGTGCTAAAAAAGTGATGATAAAGGATTCCTTTATAGGTTCTAAAAAAATTCTAATAAAGGGTACCCTTTATCAGAACTAAAAAGAGCAATGATAAAAGGTACCGTTTATTATCACTTTTTTATCACTGATAAAGGTCGGTTATGTTAATGGCCTATTTTATAATAGTGTATGAAAAGTATCCATGGGGAATATATAGATGAATAAATCAAGTTTCAAGCAACAAAATCCCTATCAAGTGGACAAATAATCATATCAAGTAAACATACATGTATTGTATCCACAAATAAAAAAATAAAATTCATTAAATGACGGTGTATACAAATAAGACCCACAAAGTAACACTGGCCACCATAAGTGAATCCTAAAGTCCAGGAACCTCAATCCACCAATTAGGCTACCCACTAGAAACCATGTCATCATGGTCACCCACTGTAGAGAAAGCTAAATCTACTAAGGTTTCACATATGTAATGTTTTTCTCCATACCCCACGGTCTCTCAATGTGCTATATATCCTCATTTTGTTTTAAGGAAGACCATTTCCATATTTCATAAAACATTTTCTATTATGATTCTACACCACTTCCATGCTTGAAAAATAATTTCTTTTTATATAATTTTATCAAACACACAATGTGCATAAAATCTAGTTTTCAAAGGAAACCCCTTTGGAAAACACTTTCCCCTTCCACCAAAGATCAAAAAATCAATTTACTAAATCAAAACAAAAGAAAATCATTAAAATAAAAAAACATTCCAAGGGATAGACAATAGGCTAGAGACACCGACAACAATATCGATTAAAACCTTTTTTCCTTCTATATTGATGATGAGAGAAAAAAGTGATCAGATCATAGAGAACCTAGATCCAATAGAAAAAATATCAATTCTCCATGTACATGATAGATCTAGAGATCTAGTCTCAAAAGTCAATAAATAAAAGTATAAGAAGATAAGAAAATAGATTATAAAGGATCTCTCTTACCAAATTACCCCCAATGGAGATCTAAGATTCCAATCGCCAGGATGATCTTCCATATGGAGGAGGGAGAGAGGTAAAATCATCACCAAAGAGCCTTTAAACTGAATGAAATCATATTAAGATTGAGGTAGGGGTTAAAAAAGTTAAATAATTATTTCATTCTAAAATTACATATTATACCTTACGGAAATGCATGCCTAGAAATGTCACCATCCAGCCTTTGGGAATCCACTGGTTGGCCGGTTGGTACAAGGAGAGAGCATATACCTCTAGGCCTCCACTGGCTGGAAGATGGTGTCTTAAGATATATAGGTGTTCTTCCAGCCTGCACTATCTAGATGATGGATTCATATTTCCACTAATAATCTAAAATCACTTCTCCTGACCTAAGAATGACATAGATTAAAAAAATAGGTAACTCCATACATAATTTTATATATCAGAGTGTGATAATTCTCCCCACCATAAAATATATAGGTCCCTAGAAATACTTGGGATCACGAACTTAATAATAGGAAATCTCATTGTTGCATCATCGAGGCTTCATGCTCCCATAACTAGTACAAAATAGGCCTTTAACAATGCTAGAAAAAAAAGAACCAAAATAATGGTTCCATTTATTAGTTAAAATAAGTGATGATAAAGGCTACCTTTTATCAGTGTTTTTTAGTGCTGATAAAAGGTACTCTTTATTATCAATTTTTCTATATTTGATGATGGGTACCATTTATCATCGATTTATTTTTAGAACTAATAAAGGGTCAATTTCTACACACTTTATTTTTAGAACTTATAAAGGATACCCATTATCAGTGATTTATTTTCAAAACCCATAAAGGGATCCTTTATCAACACCTTTTTTGAGCTGATAATGGTCCAAAAAATTAAATTAATGAATAATAAAAATGAGTTTATTAAAAATTGTTAATTTCTTTTAATTAATTAATTATTGATAAAAATGAAAAAATTTATTATAATGTATATAAAATATAAATACTAATTAATAGTACATATTAAATATATAGATATACAATAAAGGTCTAGACAGAAGAAAATATCCTGGAATTTTATTAGAATATAAAAGAAAAATATCATAAGAGAATGTATGGGGTCAAACAAGGAGATGGTCCCTTGTCTGGAAAATAAGTTTAGAATTCATAAAATGAATAACCATTTTCAAATGCATAGTCAGAATCATCAATAATTTCCCACTCTAATGATGAGTTATCTTGATTGAGAATCCTTAGCATCACCGCCTTGGACTTGTCCTCCTCTAGACTAATCTTTCCCTTCAAGGATTTGGGGGATGATCTAGTAGAAATACTACTTGGAAGAGTTCAGTAATCCTTTTTGGCCCTCTTTTTAGAGGATATATAATTGAACCTTAATTTTCAATCATCTTCTCCATTCCATTAAGGATAGTATCCTTAAAGGATGTAGTACCACCACTACCTGAAAGTCGAGTGGTGTCCAAAAAAAATCACTTGCTTATCTTTATCACTTCTATCATCTGAGATGTTATCCCATTTATCAATTATTGAGGAAATGGAATTTTCAAAGCATCTTGGATGCCTTTCTGGTAGTCAAAATCCTCAGACTCATGCTGTAATCCGTCACCTTGTCTTGCATATAGAGGATTTAAGGCATCACTAAAATCTAAATCATTAGGGCAAGAAATAGAAGAAATTCCATGATCTGAAATGATTCTCGCCTCTACCTATGCACCCTCACCTATGTGGACTAGCATAGTAGAATCAACCCTATCAAATGAAATCCCATTTGTAGATCCATACTTGAGCCCACCGAGTTCCAAAATTACACCATATTCCATATTAATATTACTATCCATTACCACTTTAGAACCCACAAGAGTAAACTGCATCTCATCTCCATCTTCATACAGTCCAAATAAGGGAGTAGAACAATAATAATTTGATGTAACATCCTATACAAGATCTACCAGAGCATTAGAGGGACCATTGTTGACTCCAACAGGTGATTTCTCATTCAACATCAACCACTTTCACTTCAAATGTGATGTCTTGGAATTGCATCTCTTAGAGTCCAGCACATCAACCCCATTAAAGGGCCTTCCAAGAAAATTTTTATCATAAACAATTGACTTTCAAATCATTTTTTATTTCCTTCAATAATGAGTTGATGGATGTCCCTTCAACCCACATCTCCCATCGGAGACATTCCTCAAACATAACTCCAATGGGTGACCAACGGTCATACAATCATTACAAAAAAGAGGATTTCTATCATACTCCACATCAATTTGAATTTAATATGAGGGGTGGATAGAGATAAATTATCAATGATCTTGGAACTAAGATCAATCTCCACTAACATCTTAGAAAAATATCAAAACCACACATTCTCATTTTCATTATCAAGACCTATGGGAGCCCCAATTATCGTGCCAATATCATATAGAAAAATTAGATGCCAAAGGACTAAATTGAGTCCATAATGATGAACCCATACATGAGAGAAGGTGTTTCTTACTCATGATACATTAAAGTCCAAATAAAATTCAGTAATATGAAGACATCTGGGATTCAAGAACAAAGAACTGATGCTCTACACCAAAAGCATAGATTCACCTGAAGTGAAAAGGAAGCGAAAAAAACTATTCCCAAGGGAGATGCACATCCAGTCATAAAACCCCCCACAAAATTGAATTATGATAAAAAAAATAATTCAACTTAAAAGGATTCTCACACCAATATGAAATTAATCATACAATCATAGAGTGTTTCCCAATTTCAAGACTCTCAGAAACGCTTCAGAATTTGCATCAATGTGAGATGCATATCCCATATGAAGGGTTATTCTAAAGAAATAATTCTTGAAAGAAGACAAAAATGACTATAACCCATTCGGTTTTAGATACTAAACCCTATATATTCTTCTATTATGGATCATCAAAGCATTAAAGATATCTGGTCTATGCACCTTATCTTCATTTCGCATCACAGCACCTGATATTGCCATAGGTCGATACGCTTCGCCCAATGTTAAATTGCATCACCACTCTGAACGTTAGGTGGATCTGATTGACACACAAAACCTTCACAGGTCACCATCACAACCTCTGTAGTTTCTTGATGTGTATCGTCTAACCACGGAAGTGCAACATCCCATCGAGCAGCCTCCCTTTATGCAGCATCCTCACTGCCAACTGGCAGCACATATCTAAAGTGGTGAGGGATCGACATGGATATAATCCCAGGATCAAAAAATCCAAAATGATATAGGATCATCTCTCCCAAACCTAATATTACACCATCTATATAGATATATGAAAATTGAAAACTAAGCACATAAAAAATAAAAATAAGTACATTGAGAAAAATATTAAACATTTTATTAATTAAATAATTATTATTCATATTAATAAATAGTATATATTAAATATATAGATATATATGAATGTTTATAAATATGATTTATATAATAATAAATATTTATTCTTTACATTAAATAGTAATATATTTAGTGAATAATGGTTTATAATAAAAAATTAATATGAATTAAAAATACTAAATAATTGCATTGAGTAATGGACATAATTGAATGTCATTTGGATTTTAAATTTATCTTAGATCAAATGTGTGTTATATTGATTTCGCATATATATATGTGTAATTAATGAATTTTTATATACAACATGCACACACAAATAATTACTCAATTAATTAAATCTTATATAGAAACACATAAAGCCAATATTTATGTAATTTATTCAAATTTAGTTTTCATTTTATAATTTCATTATAACATGACGCATTTAATATATTTTTTTTAAATCGTTAAACATTATTTATTTATTTTCAATTTTTTTAAAAATAAGTATTATTTACTCATTTTAAATAGGTTTTATTTTTTATTTTTTATTTTTTATTTTTTTTAAATTTTATTAATTTCAATTATTTATTTTTTATGTATTTATTTATAATATTTTAATATTTTCAATATGTATTCATCTTTATTTCAATATATATCCATATTTTTTAATAATTTATATTTAATTAATAAAACTTATACATTTTTTCAAAATTATTAAAGTGTGCTCATTTTTAATTATTCAATTTCTCTCATTTTTATCATGTTTCCACATAAGATTAAATATTCCTTAATAATGCTAAAAATATATATTTATTAAAATATTAATAAATAAATTTTTTTATAAATTCATATTTACTACATTTATACATTTATAATTATAGATAAATAAATTTTATTTTTAAAAAAGTATTTATATGATTATAAAAAAATAATTATACATATTTAAATAACTATAAAACTATAATAAATTTATTTGAATAATGAATATATTTACAATAATTATATTTATATTTATTTACTTAATATATATATTGTTTATTAAATATATATATATTTATATATTTATTATATATATAGTTACATATATATAATTATATAAAAAATATAATGATATAAATATTATTTTCATGAAAATTATTTTTATAATTATATATAAATATTTATATATTTAAATAATTAGAAAATTATAATATATAAATTTAAATAAATAATATATTTACTATATATATATTTATTAAATGGATATATATATAATTATATACATATATTTACAAATAAATTATTTATAATTATAATTATAAATTATTTATCCGTGTTTAAGTAATAAGCGATGACAAAAATAGAGATTTATCAGTGTTAAAAAATATTGATAAAATCAAACTTTATTAGTGCTAAAGTTTTAGTGATGATAAAAAGGATATTTATTACTGCTTTTTGGGAAGTGTAAGAACCTAGGTTTTTATATGATGTAGAGATCCCTTCTTTTTCAATTTAAATGCTTAAATATGGCCTCGTGTGAGTGCCCAACTTGGTCACAGGTGTTTTGGAGGTGTTTGGGGTGTGTTCGATGCCCAGAACCAATTTTTAGGATGGTTTAAGCTTGGAGCATGGTTAGTGAAAACTGTGTGCGGAAAGCCACATGGTTTGACTAAACCATACTAGGCTGGACAGAGGGGTGGTACTGGCCGCATGGTTTGGCCAAAACATATGGAATGGGCCTCCTAGCCACAGGGTTTAATTTGCATTTTTTTGAAGAATTTGACAGAGTCTCTTCGGAGGGTTTTCTCACTATTTGTAAACTGTGTGGGTTCCCCTTGGCTTATAGGAATCCATGTGATTTGGAACACATCTTATCAAACTATGAGTCTAAACACTGAAAACCCAGTATTTTGAGGATTTTAAAAATTCAATGTTTAAAATTAATTCTTTTTATAAGCTATTTGAGGTTTTCATTCCATCGACAGTAGCTCAACATTTTGAGATCTCCTTGGAAGTTCTAATTAGGGATTTGAGTTATCTTCATCTTCTGATTTCTGGTTTAAGAACGATTTTTCTCATCAGATCTGTATCGGTAAGATCTACATTCCTTTTTAGTTGTTCTCAATTCTTCTAAATATTGACTATGCATTTTTATTTAGGCTCATATGCCCAAATTTCTTATCCATCATCTTTTATTCATATTTCTACTAATATGAGTCAAATTATGACTTGATACTGGGTGATCACTCCACTACCGAGCTAAGGTATGTGTTC
The DNA here is from genome assembly GCA_963277665.1 of Viscum album. Taxonomy (NCBI): domain Eukaryota; kingdom Viridiplantae; phylum Streptophyta; class Magnoliopsida; order Santalales; family Viscaceae; genus Viscum; species Viscum album. Next base: position 654,880,566 of record OY728119.1, read on the forward strand.
TATACATTTATTTCAAGTTTTAGTGCTTTATAGAGCTATTGGTCGTTATGCCTCCCACTAGAATTTCCAAAAAAAAATCCAGAATTTTAATTGTCTAATTAAAATAATTGTAATTGGACTTATTAGGGATGCTCTTAGGTTCTGTTATGATGTTTCAGAAGCTTTTTTACAAACCATGGTCACCCATGGGGTGTACGTACTGGAATTCTACTCTCTTCATGCCATATTGAACCACCCATGGGATGATTTGAACATTTCTTTCTTAGTGGAAGCACTTGAATAAATGAATTGAAATGAAATAAAGGAATAGGATAAGGGATGCCTCTGTAGAATTTTGATTATTTGAAAAATTGGATAAAATGAAACTTGAATAACTTGTTTAAGAGATGTTTTTCCTTCTTGCTTTATTCCATGTTGATATTCCATGTTTGTTCAATTAAATGGATTAAGTGTAGTTGGATAAATGAGTGGGTAAACTCGTTGAGTGATTTTAAATTTCATAAATGATTATTTGGAAATGGTGATGAATAGGTGGGTATACCCATTTGACATGTTTGATTATGATTTGTGATGAATGGGTTGGTATACCCATGTGATATGGTTGAATGTAAACTATGATGAATGGGTGGGTATACCCCCTGTGACATGTTTTAATTTGAATTTGATTACATGAGTGGGTAGAATCATGTGGGATGAGTGAAATGGTATGAAATTTTAATTTTATAGATTCCATGGACGAATATCCATGGATCTTAAATGCAATAGTGGATGCCATGGGTTGAGTATGCCCATTGGGTCTTGATTCCGTATGATGCCTTGGGCCTTGAAACACCTTTGGTCTGGATTTCATGGACTTTCATTAAAATTTTCTAGTATGGAATGATCCTTGGAATCTAACCAATTCCTATACCAAGTTTTCATTGAGACTCTCCTAGGACTTGATGAGAATTTTTTGGTATTAACAACTTGTATATGGACCTTGTATGGTCTGATACTTTAGTTTATATGGAATGGTCATAGGAATGTGATTTAAAAAGAGTATACGTTAATTCCGAGGTGATTTGATAAGTTTGGATGTATATATAGGTTGTGTGGTTTACTTCTGTTGTTATAGTTTCATGGATACAAGAGTTTATAGTTGTTTGGTAGGGAGCATTGAGAGGCTAGTTAGTACCATTAGCTTGATATTGAACTTTCCATGGGAACTTTCCTTTTCTGTATTTCCTACCTGCTTACTGTTTACCTTCTTAGCTTTTTATATATAAAATCAAGAAATTCTATTGATCTTGGGTGTTTTTCTACTAGGATGTTTATCTCCCACCCTATTTGGTCCACCTTGGGGACCCAAACAGATTATACAGTTGTAGGTAAGATAGGGGAAAGTTCACAAACACAGGTTGTTGATTTTTTCTCTGGAGCAAGGAAGTATGGGACCAAGCCTATTATTACAGTACAACAGGAACACTTTTTGGTATTTTTGTCTTTTTGTATAATTTTATTATATTTTTCTTCCATATACCTATTTTGAAAGTTTTCTAGATACGTGTATCACATGCATCATTGTATATGAGACACTTATGGCTTGTTTATTTATTCTTGTCTTGTTTACCCTTCAATTATATTCCTGTTGTATTTTTTCCACTATTTGTATGTTATTGACATCCACTATTATATACTCTAGTAATGTGGTCATAGTCTCCCCACAAGAACACATAGGCCCTCGTTACTAGTTGGATGCCTCTAGCGTTTGGGGAGATGAGCGTGAGGCCTTGTGAATGATCAGGCTCAAGGCACTATTGAGTGTCTTCCGGGTCTGAGATACTACAAAGAGGTATCATAGGATGTTATTTTCTTCTTTTCATTAGGATTTAGTGACAATAGGTAGGGATAAAAAATAAATGGAGTTTGTAATAAGTTGTTCCTAGGAGTAGAAACCCCGCATATAGGGAAAAAGAAAATTATCTCGAATGAAACTGTTATTTTCTAGATTTTACTATTAAAGATGATCTAATTTCATCATTGGGTGATGCAATTGATTTATGTTGTTACTATTGATACAATTGTGAGTTCTATTTTATTTTAACCTAATAAGATTAGGGTATCCCATCTCATCCATCACATAGGCACTTGTTAGAAATCGCATTCCATGCATTATGAAATGCCATTTACGATGCATTACTCATTGCATGTTATTATGGTAGGTGATGTGGTAGCTATATATATTATTGTGATAGATTTTGTGTAGTGGATAAAGAAGTGATTTCAACTTTCATTTCATAAAGTGTATGGGTCCTTATGTACTAGGAAGCGACACACCTTTTAAATTCAATTGTTAAAGTGAATTTGATATGTATGGATTGATTGGGCACCGAATGTTTGGTTCATGAGGTGGTATTGGCCCTCATGTATTTTGAATTGGTAAACCATTGATTCAATCTCTTGAATAATTTAGTTAATAAAATGAAAGTTAAAATTAATGTGAATTAAAATGAAAATGAAATGGAAATTTGTGATGATAAAAAGAAACTTAACCTAGACTCTGATTTTGAGTGGGCGAGAGGTAGTATTTTTGTTTGTGATGTGACAATTATTTTATAGTCATAGATTTAGGATAAGGATGTGGGTTATGACTTGGTTTTAGTAGGGTTTTGGCATGTCCTTAACTTTTGAGTTTTGAGATTTGAACACATTCCTTTCTGAGGTGTGTGTTTGGAATTGTAGAGGCATGCCACCTTGATAACATCAAGTCTTTTTCCAGGAGGGAGGTGATGAACACACTTCATAGGGGGTGGGCCATGGGATATCGTTGGATCCTCCTTTAGTGCCACCTATGGAACCAGCTGTTATTCCAGACATAGGTGCTGATTAACTGTTCCACGAAGGCTTCTTTCACTATATGATGACTTTTTAGGTAGCACCACAACCTAATTTGTCTATGGTTGAGCTGACATGGGTGTTCCAATAGCAGCATCCTCCAACATTTTCAGGGGATGGCAGTCCACAAGCTGTTTATCTATGGCTAGATATTATGTTGTAAATTTTCAAGAATTTTGAGATGCCTCCTGGGATGAGGGTCAAGATCACCACATATATGTTATGTGGAGTAGCAAAGCATTGGTGGGATGTTCTGAACCAGGTTGATAGGTTGTGAGATAAGGGTTGTGCTAATTTCTAAACTTGCATCTATGTCTATTTATACCCTGTGACTCTATGAGTATAGTGGTCTAGTGAATTTATGTGTTTAGAGTAGGGAACACTAATATTTATAGATTACTCGGCACACATTATAGTGTAACAGTTTTTTTCACTTATATAAATTACTGATGAGCTCTATAGAGTGAGACGCTTCAAGGAAGGTCTCTAACATGAGATCTGATCTATGTTTAATATGTCTAGATTGACCTCTATCACTGAGATTATGAATCATACGCTTATTACATAGAAAAACATGTGGGGATATGGGGATGTAGACCAGAGAACTATCATTTCTCAACCCAGTGGTTCAACATCTTCAGGAAGGAAGCATCATTTTGAGGTTTCTCATGAGATGAGCACCAATGTGGTTGTGAGTACTGGTAGCTCTATGTTTTTTTATCAGTTTGGAAGGAAAGGCCACGTAATGAATCAGTGCAACAATGACCCATTCAAGTTTTGAGCTTGTGGTAATATGGGACACATGCAACATTTTTATAGTACCTTCCCTCTAGCTATGACTGGTAGGGGTTCTGCTCTGACGCTACGTACAATAGTATATTTCTTAGTTTCTTGTTAGACAGTGAGCTACAATAGTGTTGGCCGATCAGGCTAAGGTAGTGGTGGTCATGGAAAAGGTAACTAGACCCCAGTTACACTAATACATCAGAGTGGGCTAACTCCGGGAAGTAAGTTTGTATCACAAGCATGTGGAATAGGCCAAAACTATTCTTTACAGCCTACCCCCAAGGAGTAGGGTGTCAGGACATATATGGAGAGAGGTACGATCCAAGTAACCTCTACCATTTCATCTTATCTTTTGATACAAAAGCATCTCATAGTTTTATATATACACCTTTGGTGCAAAGCATTGGGCTTGTTTTGTTGTCTTTTGAGGGAATTTTGAGGCTAGACACACCATTGAGAAATTGAATAGAGAATTTGAACCATTGTAGAGAGTTCCCCCTTTAGGTTGGTGTGTGTAATATCTTGTCCCTACCTACCATCGAACTAGTAGCCAGACCATTCACCACATGTCCTCAAGTGCGCCTCCCTGTACTTCAAAGGCTATCGACTATTGGCGAGGGTGTAAGGATAGTGAATGGGGAGACTATTATCTCATATTTGAGTTATAAAAGTAGTATAACAATAAATAAATAGATGAAAATAGTGGAAATAGATATAAATAAATAATCAAAACAGCAGAAGACAATTTCAATATTAGATGAATAATGTAAATGGACAACACCAGTTTATACAATTCCTACATTTCTTGGTGATGCATATCTGAAAGCAGAAAACAAACCACCATTCTCTACATATCAGTAAAAAATAATGAAAAGACTTAGATCCCCATGGGTGATCTCCATGATCATCCTAATCTTCCACTCAATCATTTGATCCTATCACCCAAGTACAAGTAAACAACAACAAGAATGGTCCAAGGTCCTGCAAACAAGTACAATATACTTGGGTAACCCAGTGCAATGGTGGCCCAAATTTGGTGTGAGGCATAAATATAAGTATGTCAGGACCACCATTTTCTATCTCAATCTATACAATGCAAAATAATTTATATAGTGAGCAGGTATATCAAAGAAATAACAAAATTTAATAAATAACCAACAACTTGTCCAGATTCATAAGGGACACATGTCCGTGATACCTGCTTCAGCTCGACTTCAGAATAATATTCTATATAGGAAATATATATATATGAATCCTAAATAAACTTTTTTATCACATTATTTATTATTCTTTCTTCAACCACATAGAGTCGGGTTTAATCCATGTCACTTATTCAATTCACAAATCATCCAAATCATATATTATTGGTGTAGAATGCCACGTATATCACCTAATATCATTGGTGAAGAATGCCATGTCTAACACCCAAAATCCAATCCATATATTTATACTATTTGTGTAGAATACCATTTCTAACACCTAAAATCCTATTGGTGAAGAAATCCATGTCTATCACCCAAAATCTCGTATATATATTTAAATTATTAGTGAAGAATGTCATTTCTTACACCTAAATTCCCATTGGTGAAGATTGACATGTTAATCACCCAAAATACCATTCATATGTTTATACTGTTGGTGTAGACGCCATATCTAACACCTAAAATCCCATTGGGGAAGAATTCCAGGTCTATCACCCAAAATACCATTCATATGTTTAGACTATTGGAGTAAAACGCCATTTATAACACCTAAAATCCCATTGGGGAAGAATGTCATGTCTATCACCCAAAATCTCATTCACAATTGAATTTTATTGTTAACAATCTTTAATTCATGCTGGAATACCATCTTACCATTCATACATCATGCATTAGACTGACTATGTTACCATTCCTTAATTTATAATTAATTCAATAACTAATTATCCACAACAAATTCATTACTAATTCCACAATTAGTTAAACACAAAAATTCCATTCGTTAACTCAAAAATTAACTAATCACAATATTAACCCTAGTTAATTCAATAATTAACTAATCATAAGGAAACCATATCAATATCATATAATTAATTCTATAATTAATTATCAAAAGAAAACCGTCTCAATATCATATAATTAATTTTAAAACTAATTATCACAAGGTAACCATCTCAATATCACGTAATTAATTCTTCAATTAATTATCTCAACTTAGCAAAATCAAAATCTCACAATTCATCACCCGATTAATTATCTATATTACAACCTCAAAGTACATAATTAATTCACAACTAATTATCTCATATTAGCCGATTCAATATCTCATAATTAATTCATCGATTAATTATATATATTACAACATCAAAGTACACAATTAATTCACAATTAATTATCTTAATATTTCCCACTCATTAACTCATAATTAATCCCCTTGATTAATTATCTCAATTACAATTTCAAAGAACATAATTAATTCATATTTAATTATATCAACTTATCTAACTAAATACACATAATTAATCCCCTAATTAATTATCTCAATTATAATTTTAAAACACATAATTAATTAAAAATTAATTATCTCAACTCATCTCACACTAATTCATTAGAACCACTTAACCCAAGTGTGTCAACATTGTAAAGAAGGAAATAAATCTCCTAACTAAGTAAACAATATTAATATAATTTAAACAACTTCCTCTAAGAATTCAAGTATAGAAAAACTCATATCAGTAAGCTAAATAGACATAATGATATAATCACTATGTTTATATCTTGAAGGTAGTGCACCTAGATTGGAGGGTTTTATTTCAAAAACAATATTTTGTAATATAAAAAATCATTTAACACTAATAAAAAAAATTCCCAACATTGTAGTCATTTTAATCAAAAGAGTACAACAACAAAAAACTACATTTTTTCAATTAAAAAAATTTTGAGGACCCTACCTCGCTGAATTGGTCGAGCCAACTCTTTCAAATTCAAACCATTATCTGCTTATATACATGCACTTCAAAAAAAACATGTGCACTTGGAATTGATCAAAACACCTTATTACAAAAACAACTGGAACCAACAATTAGTGAGGCGAGGACCAGCGCACATCCAAATAACTAATTGCAACACATTTAAACCAAAAACACCTGATTTAAGGGGTGAAAAACTAATTAATGGGTATTTAGACTTACCTAAAATTGACGGTGGTGAACCTAATTGAGTCAGACCACCTCTCCTTCAGTGGAGGTCATCGGAAGATGGACCAACAGGTCCTAAGACATCATTTTCACCACCAAGAACCATAACAAACAAGAAATACATATCAAACCCTTAGTTATAGTTTTGGGCAAACCAAATCTGGGTGATGGGAAGTCAAAATGGATGATGTGAAGGATGAAAAACATGGAAAAGAACTCACCTTGCTGATATGGACAACTTTCATGAAAGAACTGATGGAATTTGGTGGACAAATAGGGAGTCTAGGTGAGGTGGTAACACACCACCATGGGAGAGCCGAGGCGGTCACACCTGGTAAGTCCTGTGTGCCACTCCCTCTTGTGACCTTTAAAAAAACTCAAACACTAAAATAAAACTATTTTGATATAATAATAATAATAACCACTATTATATTATTATTATTATTATTAAAAATTAATTAAAATAGCTCTTTGGTAAACCTCAAACTCCCCATTTAACATCATTTAATTAAATTATCCTTAACTTAATTTAATAAAACAAATTCACCAAATTATCATCATTTAATTAAATTCCATCAACCAAATTTATTTAAATAATAGACATGTATCACATCAATTAATTAAATTCCTCTTAACCTCTAATTTAGTTAAAAAAACTCAAATTTCAAAACATTTAATTAAATCCCACACAACTTGGAATTTATTTAAATGATTTTAATCCAAAACTCAAAATTTGGAAAACTTCATGTTTTTACTCACACAGTCTAATATATCATGTGCAAATTGTTTGTATTCTACTAGACACATGTTTTATTAGGAATGACTTACCTATATAGTTTTACTAACTGTGCGCAGCCTGTGCGAATGTCACTGCCTGGTTTGTTTCTCCCAAAACCCATCCAGACATCCGAGAAACTCCATAAGCCTCTACCCAATCACGATATAAAAACATTTAAAACATCCCAAATTTTCAAACTTTATCCCAAAGCTTTGTTTTAAAACTGACCCATCGTTATAATTAAAAAGTTCAAAAACTTTCATGTTTTAACCTGATTCAAGAACACTGTACTTTACAATATAGCCACCTTAAAAACTTATCATCATCGAGAATCCATTGAGAACTACTACAAAATTAACCAACCCCCCTCCCCAAGGTCAAGAAGTTTCATTTAAAATGTCACGTTGCATTCCCAACTCCAAACTCACATTTAACCATTTCAGAAACCCAATATATTAAACCTTTAAACACCCAATCCAATTCTCAAAATCCTACCCAAAACAATGAAACGATTCATAATCGATCCCACGAAACTAGAGACATGATCCCATAATCATCTCCTCAACCACCCTCTCATTGGTTATTTCCACCAATGGCCTTATCATTTAACGGTCAATCTTCTGAGCAACTACTCTCTTTCCTTGAAATACATCACTGAACCATAAACCTATACTCACCCTCAAACCGATGATGTGACTTTGAAGCGATTTCAACACCAACCGTATGTACATAAAATTCCTTACTATATTTTTGATGACATTTCCGATTCGGTACATCACTTGGATATTTTAAAACTATCGTGCCCTAGCACAAACAAAGGTGTAACCCAAATAACCACACATCCCGCATACAACCCAAATAACAACCACTCATCAAGCCCAATAACTTTTAAAACTTTAGCATGGCGCAAGACTGATGATATCTGAATGCCTCCGGGGTGAGGTCAAGATAGGGGACATACTCATCTCATTCTGAAGAACACAGTAAGAATAAACCTAGGTCACCAAAAAGATCTGTCGAACTATCACAGGTTGACCCCTTTCAAAAATATCTACTTCACCTACTGATGCACCATCAACCAAACCTTCATGCCTATATCTCCCAAGGAATCCTTGTTCTTATAAATCTAGACACTAAAACTCTTCCAAAAACCTACCAATGTGACAAAACCCACCTTAATATTTTCCATGTTGTTGAAATAAAGACTAGGCGCTCTTAAGAGTTATTTTTCAGAAACAACTTGAACACATGTGTGACGTCCCATGAACCATGATCATCGTGCCAAAATCTCACATGAAAGCAGAAACTTAAACTTATCATCGTGTCAAAACACCAGAGTCCCAAAAATCTCCCCAAGTAGTGGGATGAAATTACCTTAACTCCCAAAAACACTACTCCAGAGTTAACCCATGGGTGTATTTAATGGTTGACCATGCCCGAGGCATGGCTAACCTATTGTACCAAGCATTCCCCAATGCCTATTCCCATATTAAGAGTCAATATACAATGAAAACCCCTCAAAATAGGGTGTCATTCTTTAAAACCTAAAATTCCTAATAATTAAAATGGAACCAACATCAAAATATCATAGTGTAAAGAAAACCTATCAAGCTTTGAGGGTGCTACCTACCATTGGCTAGTCTCTTACAAAGAATATGCGTCGGCCCTATCACTTGGTTTTGAAAAACAAAAAATTACTAGGCTCAATATACCCTATTTATTTTATCCATTTCATTAGTTCTTTTAAACCCCATAAAAATTTGAAAGGATTTTTAAAAAACCACAAGTACTATTTCACAAAATGGTACTTGGTTTTCAAACAACGCCCCATGGGAAAAACAGGAAATCTGTAACAAATATCCTCTTTAACATTTAAAATTTTACATTTAGTGAAATTTCATCATAAATAAGAAATTTAGGATCTAAATTCCTTTTAATCAGAAGGATACTTTTGAGGTTCCCATATATTCAATCTAGATTCTTCAAAAATCAACCCCATTATAGTTCATTTCAAAAACATTCCCCAAGTGACCTAATTGGGTCCAGTTGAGCATTTTAAAATCTTACCAAAACAATTCAATAAAAACCCAATAGTTTTACATTTATAACCATTTACAAACACACTATGGTTATACAAGGCCTAGTCCTATGGGTGGAAATCTACCAATCGATAAGGTGCATATACACCTTACCACTGGAATTTGGCTCTCATTTGTCTCAACCAATTTCCATTTAACATTTTAAATTTAGTATCTTTTTTAAAATTGTTTGAATACCTAGGTTACCCTTTTTCCCAGTTATAAGGTTCCCATGAACCTTATAACTAAATCTGGATCCCATTTTAATTGCAATCAAAAAATTTCCACCCACGCATCCATTTACTCATCAAAACATATCTAGCATGTTATCATAAGCAGTAACACACAAACAATCTATAACACAGAAACATGGAATAATAGAAAAAATATATTAAAAGAATAGGTATCGTGGGATATAACCACCCAAGAGTTCTAAATATATCATGGAAACATGATATCTAATGAGTCATTGTAAGGAAGATAAAAACATGGCATTCCACCCAAGGCACACTATCAAAATTTAGTAGGCATCCTACTAATGAAACTACATGGCACATTGCATGAATGTCATGTTATTTCTCAGTACCTATATGATGAATATAATGCAAATTCATTGCCATATCAGGACAAGGAAAATATTCAAAATTCCAAAATTAATAATAAGTGGAAAATAAACCAGCCACCCAACATAAAATAACATAAATTATAATAGAAAATAGCATGAACATCAATTCCCACCCCTGGCCACTTGTCCATTTCCCGTACGCGGTTGATCAGTCCTAGGAATGGCTATTAACCCAGTGCCAACACATTCCTAGTCTCCGGTATACCAACCCAAAATAGAAATTAAAATGAAAAAAAAAATTGGACTTATGATACCACTTTGTAACGTCCTAACCCATCTAACCATCAAATTAGTAGCTGGACTGGTCACCAAATGACCTCAAGTGTACCTTCTCATACATCAAAGTTTTATGACAAGCAGTGAGGGTGTAAGGATAGTCATTGGGGATACTAGACCCAGATATCAAAGTTTTCACCACAATATAATAATAAATAAATAGATAAAAACATTGGAAACATATATAAAGAAATAATCAGAACAGTGGAAGACAATTGCAATATTAATTGAACAATGTAAATGACAAGTGATAGTTTATACAATGAATGTATGTCATTTTGGCACATATCTGAAAGTATTAAAGAAAACAACATGATATATATCTCAGTACAAAAATAAATAAAAGACTCAGATCCCCATGGGTGATCTTCAAGAGAATCCCAAGCATCTGCTCGGTCCTTTGCTCTTAACTCCCAGGTATAAGTAAACAAAAACAAGCAAGGTCCAAGGTCATGTAAACAAGTAGATTCTAATCGGGTACCCCGGTTTAATGGAGGCCCGAATAGGGTGTGAGACATAAATATCAATAGGCCAGGACCACTAGTGTCTATCTCAATCCAGAAAATGCGGGATAATTTATATAGTGTGCAGGTATATCGAAGCAATAACATAATTGAATAAATAACCAACAACCCATCCCAGTTCCTAAGGGAAAAATGTTGACGATACCTGCTTTGGATCGATTCTAGAATAAGAGTCTAGATAAAACTTTAAACATATATATATCATCAATATACTTTTTATCACATTATTTATTATTCTTTATTCAACCACATATACTCGAGTTTATTCTATGTCACTTATTAAATTCAAAAATCATCCATATAATATATTATTGGTGTAGAATGCCATGTCTAGTACCTAATATCATTGGTGAAGAACACCATTTCTAATACCCAAAATCCAGTCCATATATTTATACTATTGGTGTAGAATTCCATTTCTAACACCTAAAATCCCATTGGTCAAGAACATCATGTCTATCACACAAAATTTCATTCATATATCTATACTATTGGTGTAGAATTCCATTTCAAACACCTAAAATATCATTAGTGAAGAACTCAAAGTCTGTCACCCAAAATCCCATTCATATTTTTACACTATTGGCGTAGAATGTCATGTCTAAAACCAAAAATCCTAGTGCTAAATAATGACATGTCAATCACCCAAAATATCGTTCATATGTTTATACTATTATTGTAGAATGCCATGTCTAGCCCCAAAATCCCATTGGGGAAGAACGCTATGTCTATCACCCAAAATCCTATTCATAATTGAATGGTAGTGTTACCATTCTTTAATTAATGTTGAAAGACCATATTATCATTCACACATCACGTATTAGATTTACCATGTTACCATTATTTAATTTATAATCAATTCAACAATTAATTATCCACACCAAAGTCATTACTAATTAAAAAAATTAGTTAAACAAAACAATTCAATTAGTTAACTCAACAATTAACCAATCACAATAATTACTCTAGTTAATTCAACAATTAACTAATCACAAGGAAACCATATCAATATAATATAATTAATTCGACAGTTGATTATCACAAGAAAACAATCTCAATATCATATAATTAATTATATAATTAATTATCACAAGGAAGCCATCTCAATATCACATAATTAATTCTTCAATTAATTATATCAACTTAGCCAAATAAAAATATCATAATTAATCCCCTGATTAATTTTCTATATTACAACATCAATGCACAAAATTAATTAAAAATTAATAATATCATCTTATCCAATTCAATATATCATAATTAATTCCCTGATTAATTATCTATATTATAATATCAAAGTAAACAATTAATTATCTTAATATTTCCCACTCATTAACTCATAATTAATCCCCATGGTTAATTATCTCAATTGCAATGTCAAAGAACATAATTAATTCAAATATAATTATCTCAAATTATCCCACAAAATACTCATAATTAATCCCCTTATTAATTATCTCAATTACAATTTCAAAACACATAATTAATTCGATATTAATTATCTCAAATTATCCCATGCTAATTCATTAGAACCACTTAACCCAAGTGCGTCAACATGTAAAGGAGTCAATACATCTCCAATATAATAAAACCATATTAATATAATTTAAAAAACTTCCTCCAACTGGGAAAGATTATAAAATCACATATCAATAAGCTAAATAAACATAGCAGTATAATCACTATGTTTTCGATTGAAGATCGTGCACCTCAATTGAGGGGTTTTATTGCAAAAACATGATTTTTAATCTGAAAAATCATTGAAAACCAATAAAAAAAATTTCCAACATTACAATAAACTTAATCAAAAGACTAAATGAACAAAAAACTGCATTTTTTCGATTAAATCAAAGTTGAGGACCTTAACTCAAAGAATTGGTCGAGCCAGCGCTTTCTAATTCAAACCATTATCTTCTTATATACCTGAAATTCAAAAAAAGTGCATGCACACTTGGAATTTATCACAACACCTTATTACAAAAACCATCACCAAAAATTAGTGTGGTGAGTACCAACACACATCTAAATAATTAACCGCAACACATTTAAACCAAAAACAAGTAATTCAAGGGGTGTGAAATTAATTAACGGGTATTTACCCTTACCCAAAATTTATGGTAGTGAACCCAATCAAGCCAGAACACCTCACCTTCAGTGGAGGTCATCAGAATATAGACCAAAAAGTCGCAAGAAATCTTCCACACCACCTAGAACTAGAAGAAACAAGAAATCTAGATCAAACCCTTGGTTAGGGTTTTGGTCGAACTGAATCCAGGAGATGGGAATCTGAAATGGCATATGTGAAGGAGGAGACACATGGAAAATAACTCACCTCACTAAGATAGTCAAATTTTGTGATGGAACCATATGAATCAGATGTGTAGATAGGGAGCTGGGTTTTGGGGTAGCGCACCACCATGGGAGAGCCTAGGGGGGTCACGCTTGGACTATCTTATGCGACTCTCCCTCTTGTCTCATTTAAAAAATATCAAACCCTAAAATAAAATAAAAATATATAATAATAATAAAAATATAAACGATTATATTATTATTATTATCATTTAATTAAAACACCACTTTGGTATACCCCAAACTCCCCATTTAACACCATTTAATTAAATTATCTTCAACTTAATTTGATTAAATAAATTCACAAAATCAACTTCTTTGAATTAAATTATCTCAACTTAATTTAATTAAATAATACCCCCATCTAGAATCAATTAATTAAATTATTTTTACCTCTAATTTAATTAAAGAAAACTCAAATTTTACAATATTTAATTAAATCCCTCTCAACCTGGAATTTAATTAAATAATTTTAACCCAAAACTCAAAACTGGGTAAACTGAACGTTTTGATATACTATGCATAGACCATGTGTTCACTACTCAACACATGTTTTATCATGCATGGATGACCCACACAGTTTGACCAACCATGTGCAGCTCATGCGAATGTCTCTACCTAGTCTGATGCTTCCAAAACCCATCCAACCATCTGGGAAACTCCTCAAGCCTTTACTGAAGCCTGATATAAACAAGTTTGAAAGATCCCAACTCGCGGATATTCATCGTGAAGCTTGGTTTTAAAATTAACTCATCATTATAATGAAAATTTTTAAAAACTTTCATGCTTTAACCCAATTAAAAAAATGGGACTTTACAGTGGATGGCACTTCATTTATGATCTTTATATCCTCGAGATGATTGGTTTTTATGTCATACTTAATATGGATGTTTTTAGATTATCAAGCTTAAATTGAATACTATCACTGTAGGCTGACCTTTACATCACCAGAGGGTGTAGTGTATACTCACAAGGGTGAATGGGATGTCCAGGTGAGCCAAGCTGGACCAAAACATTGTGGGTTGGGCGGGATGACAACCTAGATTTCCTGTTTGTATCTGGATGATCATAAATTAAGTCATACAGACTTTCCTCTGGTGTTTGAGTTCTTTATTAATGTCTACATGGATGAGTTTTATAGTTTATGTCCTAAGAGATAGGTGTAATTCTCTATCAATCTAGTTCCAGGAGCTTCATCGGTATTCATATCTCCTTAAAGGATTGTTATGGCAGTGTTGAAGGAGCTCAAGAGGCAACTAGGGTATTTGAAAGAAAAGTGGTTTATTCGAGCCAATACTTCCTTGAAGGGTTCTACGGTCCTTTTGTGAAAAAGGAAGATGATACCCTTATTCTATTCATGTATTATCAGATGTTGAACCAGATGATGCTTAATAACGGATATCCCTTATCACGGATAGATGATCTATTTGATTAGCTTTGAGGGTCCCGAGTGTTCTCAAAGATCGATTTGAGTTATGGATATCACCAGGTATATTTTCAAACTGTAGACATACCTCATATAAACTTTCATAGAAAGTATGGTCTATAAGAGTATCTAGTTATTCTATTTGTTCTCATGAAGGCACCAGCAGATTTCATGGCATTGATGAACTGAGTGTTCCATCCATACCTGGATTCTTTTGTGGTCGTTTTCATGGATGATATCCTAGTGTATTCTCATAATCAACAAGACCATTCCAACCATCTTGAGATCATTTTGAGTACACTGATATACCATCAGTTATATTATAAGCTCACAAAGTGCCACTTTTGGATGGATAAAATTCCCTTCCTGGGTTACGTTATCTCAAAGACAAGAGTATCAATAGACCCAGAGAAGGTGAGAGTTGTAGTTTCCTAAGAGCATCCGAAGAATTTTTTTTACATATAGAGTTTCATATGGCTAGATTTTTAATATAGGTTTTTCATACAAGACATCTCATGGATAGTAATTTCATTGACAATATTGACTAAGAAAGGTGTGAAGTATATTTTGTCAGATACTTCTGAGACAGCCTTTTAGGAGCTGAAAGGGAGGTTGATATCAACACCAACCCAGATATTGCATGAAAAGGGATAGAGTAATACTATGTTTTATAACACACTAGGTATCATGTCGGGAGAAGTTCTGATGCATGGAGAGAGAGATGTGGCATACGGGTTTTGGCAGCTGAGGACACATGGGACAAATTACCCGACACATGATCTTGAGCTAGCTGCAGTTGTTCACGCATTATACATTTGGAGACATTACTTGTTGGGAGAGCATTTTTGGTGTATTCAAACCACGAGAAGATTCATGTATATATTTTCATAGTGTTATCTAAATACAAGGAAGTGATGTTGGGTGGAGTACCTTCAGTATTTTGATATTGATATTTCCTACACTCTTGGTAAAGGAAATGCAATGGTTGATTCACTGAGTAGGAATACTTATATATAGGTAGTGAAGTGGGCCAGTAGCAAGTGGTAGCCTATGGTGTTGTTCTATGAGATAGACATGGAGGTGCACAAAAGAAAGGGACATACTTATCTATCATCCTTAGTTCTAACCTCTACCCTGCTAGATAAAGTTAAGATGAAGTAGCTATTAGATTCAGAGGGCCTAGTCCTATGGGTGAGTGTGGTTTTTGAGGATCCACCTCCTGGTTGGATTTTGGGTGAGAATAAGATCATGTGTATCCATCGATGTTTTTGGGTTCAATGGGACATATGTGTGGAGTTTATGTGAGTGTTTTAAGACTTATCTTGGGAATTTCATCCTCGAGTCACCAAGATGTATTTTGACTTGCGTCGTCACTATTGGTGTTCAGGTATCAAGAGTGAGGTGGTTGGTTTTTTTATAAGGTGTTCCACCTATCAGTAGGTGATGGAATAACATCAGTGACCATTCGTACTTTTACCACATTTACCTATTCCAAAGTGGAAATGGAATGATTTCAAAATGGATTTCATGATCATTTTACCAAGGTCACCTCAAGGAAAAGAAACAGTATTGGTTTTTTTATAGGCTCATGAAGTTTTCTCGTTTATTTCCAATCAAGTGGACTCTCAATATCGATGATCTGGGAAGGTTGGAGATCTGTGAGATGGTACTACTTCATGGGGTCTTGCGCACTATCATTTTGGATTGGGACACCCACTTTACATCTCATTTTCTGGCATAGTTTTTAGAGGTTTATGGGTACATAGGTGCTTCCAATCATGGAATACCACTCTTATACTGATTTGTAGTTAGAGCATATGATATAGGTGCCATAGGACATGCTGCGAGCATGAATCCTAGATTTTGGGGGATCTTGGGAGAAGAATATACCACTGGTTAATTTCACATACAATAATGGTTATAAAGAAATTCTAAAGATGTCACATTATGGGGCTTTATACATTAGTCCATGTCGATTTCCCCTATACTAGTTAAAGGTAGGTGAGACAACTTTACTAGTACTGCGTCTCATGAATCGGACTTTTGGGAAGATCCAATTGATTCATAAATGGATGGATATTGCAGTGTATTGATAGAAATCATACCTAGATCACCATAGATAACCTCTAGAGTTCTAGGTTAGGAATCAAGTTTTTTTACATGTCTCACTGAGGCTGGGACACCGAATAATTAGGATACAGGTTAATATTTAAATGCAATATGTTGGGTCATTCCAAATTCTAGAGAGATTCAGGTTGGTAGCCTATCGGTTGCAATTACCTCAGAGGTATTAAGCCATGCACAATTTCTTCCATGTATCTCAGATATGTCATTATCATTCAGACTCGTCTCATGATTTCAAACCTGAGGAGTTTGAGTTATAGGTTGGTGTGTCCTTTGAACAACATATAATTCGTATCATTGATATGAGGTTTTATGAAGCTAGTTAGTTCCTATAGTATGGGTGATGTGGAAGAATGTATATTTATAGAATGTGTCTTGGGAGCAGGAGCTTGATATACATGATTATTGGATAGAATAGTTCTCTGAAAAATCTTGACCACCCTTCAGAGGGTAATTTGGGGATGAATTCATTTAAGAGGGGAAGATTGTAAGAACCTGGTTTTTGTATGAGGTATGGATCCATTATTTTTCCAATCTTAATGCTTAAATATAGCTTTTTGTGAGTTACCAACTTGATCACGGGTGTTTTGGAAGTGTATGGGGCATGTTCTGAGCTCAGAACAAGTTTTTGTGGTGTTTTAACCCTGGTACACGGTTACTGCAAACTATATGGGGAAAGCCGCACAGTTTGACTAAACCATACGAGGCTAGAAGGAGGGGTGGAACTGGCCACATGGTTTGGAAAAACCATGTGTAATGGGCCACATGGCCATGAATCCAAGTCTGATGTTTTTTCCAAAATTTGACAGAGGCTCTTCTCACGGTTTGGAAACCATGTAGGTAAACTATACAGGTTCCCCTTGGCTTATAGGAAGTCGTGTGATTTGGCACATGGTTTTTCAAACCATGCAACTAAACTATGAAACCCCTATATTTTGAGGATTCAAATAAGTTTATGTTTAAAATTAATTCATTTTATAATCTATTTTGGGTTTTCATTCCACGAACAATAGATCAACATTTTGAGAGATCCATTGAAGTTATAAGCTTTAATTTGAGGTATATTTTCCATTCGATCTCTGATTTTAATACAATTTGTTTCATATGTTCTGTATCAGTAAGATATAAATTCTTTTTTATCTGTTATATATTCTTCTATATTTTGATTGTGTGATTTTGATTTAGTCTCATGTGCCTTAATTTCTCATTATACATTTGTTCTTCACATTTCTCCTAATCTAAGTTGAATCATGACTTGATACTGGATGATCAGTCCACTACTAATCTAAGGTAGGTGGTTTATAAATTTATTTCAAATTTTGGCATTTTATAGAGTTATCGGCTATTATGTCACATGTCAGACATTCCAAAACAACCTCATATTATAGTTGGTTAATTTAAATATATGCAATAAGACCTATTAGGAAATCCCTTAGGTTCTATTGTGATGTGTTGGTAGTTGTTGGCCAAACCTTGGTCACACATGGGGTGTATATTAGAAATTCACCTTGTTCATTCCATATTGAACCACCCATGGGGTGAGTTGAATATTTTCTTATTAGAGTAATCTCTTAAATAAATCAATTGAAATAAATTAATGGAATATGATATGGGATGCCTCCATATCTTTTTTATGCAATGAATAATTGGTTAAAATGAAACTTGAATAACTTATTTAGGAGATATTTTACCTCCTTGTTTTATTCCATGTCGATATGCCTTATTTGTTTGATTAAATCGCTTAATTGGAATTGGTTAAAGGAGTGGGTAAACACATTGAGTGATTTAAAATTACTTAAATTATTATTTGTAAATGGTGATGACTAGGTGGTTATACCCATGTGACATGTTTGAGTATGATTTGTGATGAATGGGTGGGTATACCCATGTGACATGTTTGAATGTGAATTTCATTGCATGAGTGGGTAAACTCATGTGGGACGAATGAAATATTATGAAATTTTAAATGGATAGATTCCATGGAAATATTTATATGGACCTTGAATGTTTTATTTGACGCCTTTTGTTGAGTATTACAATTAGGACTAGATTCAGTAGGATGACTTCGGACTTGCTACCCCTTGGATCCAGCTTTCTTGGACTCGCATTGCAATTATCTAGTATGACATGCTCCTAGGACCCCAATTGGTGCCTATAATGAGTTTCCATTGAGATGATCTTGGGACTTGATGAGAATGACTTGGTTTTGACACCTTGGATCTAGCCCTTGTGTGGTCTGACACTTTAGTTAATATGGAATCGTCATGGGAATGTGATTCACTCGGATTATATGGCAAGGTTGTGTTGATTTGATAAGTATGGATTTACAGTGAGGTCATGTGGTTTAATCCTATTTTTTTCTGGGATACAGGAGTTGACAATTGTTTTATAGGGATCTTCGAGAGGCTATTTAGTATCATTTTCTTTCTATAGGATGAGCCCTAGGAACTTTACCTTTATGTATTGATTACATGCTTACTATTTACCTATTTATATTATTATATAGAACATCATGGAATTGTATAGATCTTTGGTGGTTTCCTACTGGTATGTTTATCTGACACCCTATTTGGGCCACCTTGGAGACCCAAACAAATTATATGGTTGCAGGTGTGGATAGGGGAAAGTACCCTAACACAGGTTGTTAATTATTTCGTTGGATAAAGGGAGCATGGGACCAAGATGAGGCATGTGATGCTACGGACACAATATTTCAACTTTTTTTATTTTTGGATACTTGTATTGTTTTTTACTTCCATGTACCAGTTTTATATTTTTTCTAGATACATTTATCACCTGCTTCATTGTATATGAGACACTTCTAGTTTATTTATTTAGTACAATCTTATTTTCCTTCACTTATCTTCTTATTGTATCTATTTATGTATCTGTATGTTATTGAATTATGTTGTGGTATACTCTGGTAATGATATAATAGTCTCCCCACAAACACACCTAGGCCCTCACTTCTAGTCGGTAGCCTCAGGAGTTTGGGGTGATGTGCGTGAGACCTTATGACGAACCGGTATTGGGGAACTATTGAGTGGATTCCGAGTCTGAGACATTACGGGGAGAACCAATAAAAGTGTCCCTATCTATTTTAAGAAACCTAAAAATCATGATCTTTTTCATGATATCCAAATATCTATAAAAAATCCACATGTTGCTGGAACTCCTCGTTGTCGAATCCAAGATCGAATCTTGTCAAGAATCAAGGCTAAAACTATTCTAAGGCTTGTATGATTCAAGAGTCGAACAAAACTAAGGATAAAAAAAATCCGGGTTTTTCAATATCTTTACTTTCCCTCGATTATCCATTGAACCTTCCCAGCCCACATATGGGTAACCCCAAAAACTCTAGTTTTATTATACTAGAATAAAAAACCCAAAATTCACTATTTTTTATAAATATTGAAGTATCATCTTCTCCAATAGAATGTGGATCTCTTTGGGACAACATTGGTACTGTGAGACTTCAAATATATAAAAAAAATTATTTCATGTTTTTGTGAGGTATATTAGGCTCCCAATACCATTATTCCATGACATCTACCTCATTCCAATTGTCAGATTTTGAAAAAATCATCAATATAGTGATCTTTGTTGTCCTTGATTTGGAATATTCCATTGAAAATCACTTGGAAACCTCTTTTTTTTATTTATAAATTAATGTGCTATAATTTCTTTTATTCACCTATAAACCATGGAAAATTTTTAACTCACCCATCATAGACATCTCTATATCGTACCTCATATGATACACAAAAAAAAATACTTGTTATTTTTCCAATCCTAAAATAATATGTGTTAGTCATATATGAGTTTCAAAATCCTCTAACCATTATCCTACTTTTGTAGAGGATATGATAAACTCTACCTCACTAAAAACAAATCTTTCTTATGTATTAATCCAACCTTAAATACCAAGTCCTTAGTGATTTCTTTATCTTATAAAAATAATTTTGAACTGGAACACCTTTCTCTCATTTTCATCCATAATAAACCCATCCGGATTCTCAATATATACTCCCCTGTTAAGATATACATTTAAGAACATAGATTTGACATCCATTTTTTATGATTTTAACTAAATTTGCACTGAAATTTCCAAGAAAATTCAAATATTTCCTAACTAGGATATGGGAGTAAATTTATAATAAATGAAAATTCCTTTTATCTAGGAATTCCCCTTATACACAATCCATTGTTTATTTTGAGCCACGTTTCCATAGTTAATGAGTCTATTACATAACACAAACATGGTTTTGATAACATTTCTATCTCCTAGATTTGGAAAAATTTCCCATGTCACATTACTCTTATTCATACCAATCTCCTCATGAATACATTTGGTCCAATTATTATCCTTCTCAGCCTCTCCAAATGATTTGGGATCTACTTGTGAAAAATGGGGGTTTTTGTAGAGTCTTAATCCTCCTAGTTTTTTGTGAAACTATTTGATCACCCAAACTATTATTCATTGATTTCAACCTTTCTTGTATTTTTTCACTTGATAATCCTTCTTCTTTTCCATCACTATCAATGTCTTATTTGGATTCTACCTCATCCCCCAGTTCTCCACCCTATGCAACTCGATTAAATTTTAATTTCTTCTAATGTTTCATCATTATTTTAATCATTAACAATATCCCCATTATAATTCATAAAAAAATCTATGAAGTTTTTCTTTTCATCATAAAAACATCTCAAACCACCCTTTTATGTAAATATTTAATTGTATCGTTATATTATATGATCAATTTTTCACTATAAAAAATATATTTCCTCTTTCAAACAAAAATTACCATAAATTTTTACCAACCATAAATCAGAAAATTGTTCAGCTAGTTTTCTATACCATTGTAGAAATATATCCATATTTAAAATGATAACCCACTAATTATTACTTATTAAAAATCACTTTATTTCTTTCATCATACATCTAATAAACACAATATATTTTTTACTTTAATCTATCTTCAGACATATCATTATTTAAAATTTAGTTTTGGTTCCTCCCTTACAAATATCTAATTATAATCCATGTAATTCTCACTAATGGGAGGCATTGACCCTTCTAGAGGACACAATGGAGTAAAAATTTCATCCTCATCAACTTCATCTTCAGAATAGTTATTATTCCAATTTTTTTATTGGGACTCATCCCCCATCTATTTTATATTCCTTTTATCACTATAATAAATACTCATCTTATGGATGACTACTTTCTAGAGTATTTCAAACATAATAGGTTCTTATCCACAAGAGATGGAGTATGAGTTCCAAACATCAAAATGAAATGATAAATGTTTGGAAGATGAGCTGATGAGGATGGAAGTTGTATATAACTTTCACCTTTGGATGCATTCAAAGTATAAAACCTACCATAGTAGAGTAATTATTTTCATAAATTCAATTACCCATTTTCTTCAAATCATACTAAAATTAATTGAAACAGTCAAATGGTTGGTTCCTCTTATTATAATTATCTATAACATTCACCTTTTCTAATGAATATATTATGTTAATTTATTTATTTATTATTAAAATTGAATATTATACAAACCCAAATGGACGAATATGAATCAAAAATTGATGCATGATAATCATTTGACAAAATATTATGAATATTGAGTTAAAAAGATCATCAAGTTTGCAATATAGGATGCATACGACCCTTCTCAAATCCTTCTTCTATGTTTACATTGTTTTTATTCAAGAAAACTTAGTCCATAACAGTTTAAAGAAAACTTTATTTGTCATGGAATAGATCAGAGCTAAACATATTGTACTAAACTATTAGAAAATTAAATGTTCACACTGATTGGGATGCTACAATGCTTTTTGAATCATTTTATATGAATACTAGTGTAAATGTTGATGGAAATCGTGTGGAATAAATGAAAATTAAAATTTAAGACGAACTTTATGATTTTCAAAAGTTGTTTGAGAAGTTAAATAGTTGTGCTAAGAGACCATTGTATACCATTTTACTAAATACACAAAAACATTTAGGTGTATTGAAGTTATATAATTTTAATGCTTAAAGTGGATGGAGCGACACCATTTTTATAGAACTACTTGGTCTCCAAAATAATATGATACCATAATAAAATGAAATACCATGTTGAACATATGATTCTAATGGAATTCGAAATTCAATAGGAATTATCTCTAAAATAAATGTTTTTTCAAATGATTTTATATTGTTTTTCAAGGACCATGTATCACTCATAAAATTCCCAATGTGTGTTGAAGATTGATATATGAAAAATGAATTAATTACATCGAAATATGTATGGTATTTTTATGTAATTATATGGTTTAGAACTATATATGGATCTCAAGAAACCATGAGATAATTAACATGGAATAGAGATACAAGAATTAATTATGGAAACCTAGGTCATCTAGTAGATTCTCCTTAATGTAATAAAATTTATTATGAGTATCCTAAATCTGGAAATGTTCTAAGAAACATTCATCTTTCATTTTCTATAGATGGAATAAATAATTTTTATGTATAGAGTAGTAATCATAGTATATGTCCCATCATGTTGGTAAATTTTAACTTTCCACTATGGTTTTTCATGAAGTGCAAATACATTATGTTGTGTCTTCTTATATCCGGACCAAAGAAACTTGGTAATGATATTGATGTCTATTTGGATCCATTGATTGAATATCTAAAATTAACATGGGATACAGTCATTATAATGTATGATGCTCTTATAAGTGAGGAATTAGCATTAAGGGCCATTTTGTATAAGATGATAAATAACTTTCCCTATTATGGAAATGTTTCAGGATATAGTATTAAAGGAATGGTAGGGTGTCACATTTGAGAAAAACACAGTCAGTTTGGTTGAAACATTCCTCAAAGACAATGTTTTTATGACATCATAATTTTTTCCCTCAACAACATAAATATTGATCCTGAATGACAACATTTTATGGGAATATCGAACAAGTTACAAAACCATATCCAATAATGGCTGATATATTATTCTATAAAGTAAAATATATTGACGCTATTTTTATTTAATCATTTATGAAAAAAATTATGAAATCCAGTTGGAAGAAGAGATCAATTTTTTTGAATTACTGTACTGGAATTGTTTGTATGTCATGAATTTTCTTGATATCATGCATATAGAAAAAAATGAGTTTTATATTGCTATTGGTACGTTACTAAATGTTATTATAAAAATAAATGATGGCATTAAGGCTAGGCTAGACCTGATTTACATGGGGATAAGGGATGATTTGGCACTGGTGAAGGGTAAAGGGTTGAATTTTCCTCCTCCAATAGCTTACACTCTATCCAGATATGAAAAATTTCAATTAGTTCTTTTTATTACTCGTATAAAAGTTGTAGAGGGGTATTCATAAAATATTAATAATGTCATTTCAATGAATAATTTGAAGTTAAAAAGTCTAAAGTCGCATGAATGTCATGTTTTGATGAAATATTTGATGCATGTTACTTTCTGTTGCATTCTTTCTCAAAATGTATGGTATACATTAATCAAACTCTGCTTCTTTTTGAAAGCCTTATACAGTAATGTTATAGAATCGATGAAGTTTTAAATCATGAATAAGTATGTTTTAGTCATATTGTGTGACTTAGTTGTGTTCTCCCACCATTATCATTTGATATAATAGTCCACCTGATGGTTCACTTGGTTAGAGAGGTTCAATTATGTCGTCCTGTCTATTATATATAAATGTACCCCATTGAATGGTGTCTGAAAATTTTGAAAGGGTATGTCAATAATCGAATTCGGCCATATGTTTGTATTGAAAAATGAAATATTGTTGAAGAATTTATTGAATTCTGTACCGATTACCTATCATATATTGACAAAATCAGTCTCCCAAAGTTTCTCCATGGAGGACACCTTTTGGAATGAGGGATTTACATAAGTGATTTTGTTATAATTACCTTGATAGAATAGAAACAAGCACACATTTACATTTTACATAATAGTGAAAATGTTGATCCATACATTGAATCCCACAAATAAATTATTAGATATTTGAATCCATCAAGGAATGAAGAATGGTTATCAAATAACCATAATCAACATTTTATAGGATGGTTCTGAGATCAAATTTATAAGGATTTATATGAAATTAAAAAAATAAATTGTTGAATAAATTCAATGGATTTCCAGGGGATAGAATAGAAATGATATATCTTAGAATGATTTTGTAATTAGTGGTTATATATTCTATATAAAAGAACATGATGACTATATTACGATGCAGAATAGAGGTGGTATGCTTGGGGTGGATGCGATGCACATTTCTAGTTCCAAGGATAGAAATTCAATTTATGCAAATATATCATATTTTGGTATTATATAATAGATATGTGATATGTATTATATAACATTTCAAGTACCAATTTTTTATTTAAAATGGGTAGAAAATATGAGTGTAGTGAAAGTTGATAAAATGGGATTCATGAAAATGAATTTCATTGTGGAAGGGAAAAATACAATCCATTCATACTGGCATCACTAGTAGTGAAATTATTTTATGTCTTAGATCCAGTAAATAAGAATTGGTCAATTTTCATGTTGGTGACTTCAACAAATGTCAAGTCAGATGAAAATTCAATTAAGGATGACCCTTTTATTGGAAGATCACAATTAGTTCATGTCGGTCCAAATATAGACAATACCTTGTACATTAGATGCGGCCAAAAAGAGGGGATTATAATTCTCGATAGAGGAACAAAATCCCTAAAACCATTAAAAAATAAAGAGGGTTTAATGATATGGTAAAGTTTTTTTTAATATATTATGTTTTTACTCATAATATTACATGTTCTCTACTACATTAAGATAATCTAAATTAAATGTTTGAATACTCATGCATACAATGTCTTATGTACATGATGATGTTACCAATCCCTTGGAAGAATAAAATATAATGAAGGAAACCGTTTCAGAAGATGTAAAGGTAATGTTATAATATAATTTCTCTATTTTACCAAAAAATTATATAATTAAATGTTGATTTAATTTCCATTATTCCTTAAAGTGTTTATTTATTGTAGAATATTTTTGTCCATATTTCATGCCTTTATACACAAAAACATCCATATAATTCTTCTCCCTTAAGACCTTTTAACCCCTCTAGTGTTTCATTTATCACGTTCCTTCATGTTTCCTCCACTCCCTTCACGGGAAGAGAAACAACTCTTCCTCTCCTTAATAAGAGAGGTAATATTTATGTTTTCACAGTAAAATCATTGTCCATAAAATTAATTTATTATTTCATATTTATATTTAATTTATTTCTTATTAGTATTATTCACATAATAATTGTTTTCTTATGTAAGTAGATTATTTTGTTTTATTTGGGGTGGTCAATCCATCTTTCATGACTTTTTATACCTAAACCTATACAAACTTCTTCTCTATCAAAAAAATTTCACCCCTATACTGTTTTCATTTATCACTTTCCTTCAATTTACCTTCACTGGTCAATCATATAGGTAATCTTGATGTTTTCACAATAAAGTCATTGTCTATAAAATTAATTTATTATTTCATATTTATGTTTAATTTTTTTTAGTATTACTTGCATAATAATTTTTTCCTTATACATGTGGATTTTTTGGTTCGAGCTTACAAATGAGATAATTATAGAAAGTAAATGCATCAATAATTCATACAACCATCATTAAAAGGTCAATTACTACTAATTATTTTGTTAATTTTATCATCATTTTATCTACTATTTGTAAGTTAGTTTCCTTAACATTTTTATCTAATAATTATTTAATTTTTTCACACTTCTTTTGGGAAGACATATTTTTCTTCAAACTATCTATGACATGCAACAAAAGAGATAAAATGTTCCTAACTACCAATGTTTCCACAATTTCCATTTCCTTTATTTATTGAAATTCCAACACTAAATATTTATTTGATGTTCTTAGATGAAAAACCTTTCTCATTCTTTAAATCCAAAAGAGTATAGGAAGATCATGTTCCCATTGTAGTGAATTTTCATGATATAATGGACATATGAGCTTCCTCTTCTCTTTAGGATTTCAAAAATGAGAAATGTTTTTTGGCTAATAACATTGACTCAATGTGTAGTGTTGGTAGTTATACAAATAAAGGAAATGTAAATTGTGGTGACATTAGAAGTTAGGATTTTTTTGAGACTTTGATATTTTTTAGGAATCATTTTCACCTTAATATGACACATAGTGTAACTGGTATGACTCCGAGTGTTTATTTTAATTTAAAATTGACATTAATTTTAGTAAAAAAGAAAACTAAAATACTCAAAACTAAGAAATTATATTCTGATTATTTTGATAATTTAATACAATGATCCATAAGTCATTTTTTTATGTAAGAATCAACCACACCTCAATATGATACACAGTATTCCTAATATGAATCAAATTATCTATTATCAATTTAAATTTGTGATTTTATTTCAAAAAATGTCACGCATTAAAAACCAAGAAAACATGATTATATTTTATTGATAATTTAGGAAATCTATTCATAAATAATTTTTGACATGAATGAATCATCCTCACATCAAACTGATACACGATGTGATTGGTATGAGTCAAAGTGTGTGTTACCATTTTAAAATGACACTTTAGTAAAAAAAGATAAGTTATGTACTCTAAACTGAGTAGACACATTAATATTGTATTTATACTTTAAGAAAATTATCCATAAGTCATTTGAGATGTTTAGGAATTGTCCTCACCTAAATCTGACGCACGGTGAAATAGGTTTGACTCCAAGTGCGACTTTTTATAGAAAATTGATATCAATTTTAGTAAAAAGGACAAATGACCTATACAAAACTGAACAAAAACATTCATATTGTTTTGATACTTTAGTGAGAATATCCATAAGTCATTTATTATTTGTATAAATCATTCACGGTTCAATCTGAAACATTATTTTCCTGGTATAACTCAATATGTCGGTAATCAGTTTAAAATCAACATTTTAGTTCGAAATGTTTCACTCAAAAAAACCAAGAAATAACAATTATATTGTCTAGATAATTTATGAAATATTTTGAAAGTTTATTTTTTACATGTAGCTATTGGTCTCATATAAAACTGATGCACTATGTGATCGATATGATTCAAAGTGCGTGTTTCTAGTTTAAAATGACATTTTAGTAAAAAAGAAATGTGACGTACTCAAAACTGATAAAATGAAATATTATTATTTTTAGACTTTAGTAAAATAATACATATTAATTTGAGATGTGTAGAAATCATATACACCTCAATCTGACTCACGGTGTGATCGGTATGACACCAAGTGTGACTTTTTATTTAAATTTACATCAATTTTAGTAAAAAGGAATACTCAACTTCTAAAAACAAAGAAAAAGCATTTGGATTATTTTTATAATTTACAAAAATGATCCATAAGTCATTTGGGATGATTATTTTTCATCCAAACCTCAATCTGATGCATGGTGTGATAGATATGACTCAACATTTCATTTATCATTTTGTAATTGACATTTTAGTTCAAAAATAGTCACTCACTGAAAACCAATAAAACATGCTTTTATTTTGTTGATAATTTAATAAATTTATTAATAAGTCATTTTTAATTTATTATAATCCTTATCTTGTCAAATTTATACATGATTTGATGGTTATGAGTCAAAGTATGAGTTCCCTGTTTAAAATGAAATTTTTGTAAAAAATAAAAGTGAGGTACTCAATACAGATAAAACACATTATAAATGTTTTTATACTTTATAAAAATGAGCCATATGTCATTTGAGAATTTTATGAATCATTTGAACCTCATTCCGATGCACAGTGTCACCGGTATGACTCCAAGTGTGTCTTTTTATTTAATATTGACATGAATTTTAGTAAAAAAGGAAAACTAGCCTAATCAAACTAAGAAAAATATTTCTTATTATTTTTATACTTTAGTAAAATGATCCATATGTCATTTATGATGTGTTGGAAGTTGGTTTACCTCAATCGGATGCATGGTGTGATGATATGACTCAATGTGTCTGTTATCAATTTAAAACCAGCATTTTAGTTCAAAAATTCTCAATCATTGAAAACTGAGAAAAAATACTCTGATTGTGTTGATAATTTAAGAAATCAATTCAGAATTCATTTGAGACATGTAAGAATCAGTATCATTTAAAAATGATACACAATTAGATTTATATGATTCAAAGTGTGTGTATGTCTTTTGAAATTACATTTTAGTAAAAAAATACAAGTGACGTACTCAAAATAAGAGCAAAATCATTTAGATTTTTTGGATACATTAAGACAAAAATACATAAGTAATTTGAGACACGTAGAAGTTATCCTCACCACAATCTAAAATATGGTGTGACTGGTATGACTCCAAGTGTTTTTTCCGATATATAAGTGTCACTTTAGTTTAAAATGTGCATCACATCACTAAAATAGAGAAAATGAGCCTATATTGTTTTCTCATAATTATATTTTCTATTACATAATTAATTTCCTTTTAATTTTTATTATATAGTTTTATAGTTAATTTTCTTATATATAATGCTTGAAGACGAACAAGAAATGATGTGATTTGCAAGAATCAACTGCAACTCAATCTGATACACAGTGTTCCATGTATGACTAAAAGTTTAGTTTATAATTAACACTTTATATTAATTTATTTTTATTATTATTTATAACATAAGAATTTTTTTCTTATATAGGATTTCTTTTTTCTCGAGCAGAGGTTTTGATTAAAAGACAAAGTAACATTGATGTTTTTTAATGTATGTAATAATTGTACTTGTGTAATTGTATACACAAATGTTTGAAATTCCTATAATATAGATGTTTTTCTTGTATTTGGGTTATAAATTTTATTTCATTTAAATCCAATATTGACAATTTATTTTTCAGATTTTGTGGTGTTTTTGGTGTTGTAGTGAGCTCTTATATCACACTGCATTGGTGCTACAATGAGTTATTACATTGCACTGTAGCATGACACTTTATCAGCACTTTTAAAAGCACCAATAAATGTGTTAATTTATCAGTGCTTCTAAAATCACTGATAAGTTACTCATTTATCAATTCCTTTTAGCAAAAATAACGGATGCCTTTATCAGTGCTTCTTTATCAATTAAAAAAGACTGGCTCTTTTAATCTCGCTCTGACAGCCAGTGCTTCTGTAATACTGATAAACTCCATTTTTAGCACTGTTAAAGGACTATTTTGTATTAGTGTGTGTATCTTGGTCATCCCTACCACACTACCATCTCACTCAAACCAATGGGGTCATTTTTTCATGTATCACATTATCCTTTCAACCCATAATATAAATAGGTCTTTCAATCACAAAGGATAGTTTCAATTTCTACATCCTCTCACTCGATCACATGGGAAAGATCCAACTGATACTTATTTAGTTAAGAAACATGTAACATTTCATGGATATAATTAAAATTATTGGGTAAGTCTAATTGATAATCCACCTTCCCAAGTCACTCTACACTCTCAAATTGTTGAACACGATGTGGTGTTAACTTACCCAACCTCCCCAAACATTAATTTACTAACTAAGATGAAACTCTAAGGAAAACAACATCACCTAAAAAAAATCCAATGGATTAAGTTAATGATTTTCATATGATTTATGGAGACTGTGAGTAGTGTTAATATATCCCTGATCAATTTCATGATATATGTCATCTCCTGAATTATACATGGTATAATTAAGGGTCGTTCTCCAAACTCTACCCAACAATGAGTTGATTTGAAGGGCCTCCCTTACAATACCTCAAATGGAACCATCCTAATTAAATCCTTATATTTTTTATTAAATGAAAATTCTAATAAGGTCATATGTTTCTCCCAAGATCCACTATATTCTAGAGCACATGTTCTAATCATTTCTTCAAGAATTGGGATGGCTTGCTCGATCTAATAATCCATATGAGGATGGTATGTCATGCTCAACTTCAACTGAGAACCCATCGCTACATATAAGCCACTCCAAAATCAAGATGTTAAGTGAGGGTCCCTATTTGAAATGATAGCTAATTACATATCATGAATTTTAACAAAATACCATGAATATAGTTTACCAAGATCCCCTACCTCCATTGAATCCTTAATAAGTAGAAAATGTGCTAATTTCTTAAGTCCATCAATAATCACCAACAGCAAATCCTTACCAATAAAATCATGAGGTATCCCAATCATAAATTTCATTGATATATCATCCCATTTCCACACTAGAATGAGTCAAGGTTATAGAAATCAAGTAGTAATTTGATGTTCCGCCTCGTTTTTCTAACAAATAAGGCTTCAAAACACAAAATATGTAATCGGTCGCCTCATTCCTATATGTCCATAATGATGTCACAATTCATGATATATCTTGGTATATGCAAGGTGTATATAACAATTTGATTAGTGTACATCATCCATTAATTCCATCCTTAGTTCTATTTGAACAACCATCCTACCTTGGAAGATAAAAACCTCATCGGGAGACCGACACCACTCATCCAAATCTTCACCATTATAAATATTACTATTAAATCATGGAAACTCCACATCCTCCACCTATCCAAGATGAATATGATCATAAATTGATGATCCATACAGATTATAATATAGGAATAAATGTTCTTTATCTCTCCCTTTATCCAATCCTATCTCAGTAAATAAGCCCATCAAGTACACTCTTCCACTAACTCATTCAATGCCTAAGTCGAATGTTTTCCCCTAAAAGTATTCTCTGCCACATTTCCTTTTATGAGGGTGTATGAAATATCAAAATCAAAGGGTCTTAAGGTACTCAAACCATAATATTCGTATCATATTTAGATACCTCTTAGTGAATATATACTTCATACTATTATAGTATGAATACTATTATGAACCACTCCCTAAATACATAGTGGCACCAAGTCTTAAGAGTGTGCATCACTTCCACCAACTCAAGATCATGAATTGGGAATTTATTCTCATGAGGGAATAACTGAGTAGTTATATAAGTTATAATATATCTCCCCAACATTATAACATGACCCAAAGCTATACATGTGGAATTGTAGTAAACATCATATCTCAAAACTAGCTCGGTAAGCATCAAGACTGGTGTTGAAGTCAATCTCAATTCCAAATCCCCATAATACCTCTAGAACTAATCACTCTAAAATATCTTCACACCCTTATAGGTTAACTCTTTCTTAGGAGATACAAGCTTAGAGAAGTCCCAAAAAAAGCTATTTTAATAACCAGATAATCCCAATAAACTCTATATCTCAAAAACATTTTTAGGTTACTCACATGATATCAATACTCAAATCATCTTGGGATCCACTAAGAACCCATTATCATAAACTACATCATCTCTAAATTTAACCTCTTGAATCAAAAACATAAATTTGGATAGTTTATCATACAAACAATTCTCATTAAAGATTCTGAGGATGATATTAAAATACTTTTCATGATCCTACTCTAATTTGGAATAAACAAGGATATAAAACATAAAAACAACCGTGAATGAATAGAAGAACTGAAATAAAGATTCAATTCATTAAATCCATACACACTATAGGAGAATTAGTATGTCTAAATGGAATGAAAATATACTCATAAATCCCATACCTTCTCTTGAATGTAAACTTAGGAATATCTTCCTCTCAGAACCTTAGCAAATGGTACAATAATCCTAGATAAATATTTGAAAACCAAAGGGATCCCTTGAAATTATCTAAAATTTAATAAATTCTATTTTAAGGTATAATTGTTCTTAATTGTCACTTGTTTGAGTTTTCAGTAATCAACACAAAGTCAAATACTCTCATCCTCCTTCTTTGCAAAGAGTATTGATGATTCCAAAAGTGAAGTTCATGGTCAAATAAATCCCTTATCCTCAAGATCCTCATGTTGAACCTTTAATTATTTAAATTCAGCATGTTTCATATGTTCTAAATGTAAGGAAATTGGCTTCATCCTAGGAAGTAAGTATATGGAAAAATTAACATCCTTATGAGGTGGAAACCTAGAGAAATCATTTGAAAAACATCGAGATACTCATTAACCGCCCCTAGAACCAGGAAATTAAGACATGGATCAAGAACACCAAGAAACATTTCTAACAACTATAATTATATCACCTTATCACTAGGGGAAATGGGACCTTCTATCTAAGATATAGGATCTCACTCCCCCTGAAAGACATGATTTAGTCCATCAAAAGAAATTAACTATACCATATGATGATAGAAATAATCCTGGGATTTATAGATACTCATAAAATACAGTCCAATGATGAGAAAAAATATATCAATATAAAAAGTTGGATATATCTTCATGGTCATCAATCATCACTCAGAATTTGTGATATCTGAAACTCTACTCTGAATTCATTCCAAAAGGATTGGAAAGAGTCATCTTGAAAGGAATAAGCTCTAAACACAAACCAAATGTGTTAATAATCATGGATGATATAATGGAATGAGTTTCACTATTATAAAATTGGTTAATTACCATAGAAAAAACAATAAAAATTGTACCTCTTATGGTAGTCAGCCCTACCTCTAACTTATTCGGTGCACACTCTTCTACATTGATGCATCCATCCTCATATTTTCCTTTATTCACAACCTGAGTATCACCCCTGACATGAGGTTGATATCCCACCCCTTTTTCTAGGTCATATCTAAATAGATAAAACTTGGTAAAGGTGGATCCATCTCTACTACCCTGGGATTCTCTCTCATAGTAACACTGATGATGATCAAATTTCCCAAATGTATGACACACCTTAGGAATTTTCTTATAATCATGTTTAAAGTGTCCTTTTCTCCCACACTAGTAACAGACCACCTAAATATACCCTAACATATAATACACACTCCTTCCACTACCTTGGTGCTGGTCATCCCACTTCCTCTTCTAGCAAAAAAAACTCTTTCTACCTCCAATTATTATTGATTCTCCAAAGAGTCATGTATTCCCATATATATCCACGTCAACCATATATTCTTTATCAACAACATTCAAAAATGTGGGTAGACACATAAGAATAATCATGGATCAAATAGCAATCCACATACCCATTTTAAATCACCATTCCTTGGGATAGTCAATGGAAACAATCTCTATAGACAGGTACACCAATATAACAAACTGGGTAGCATACTGCATGATATAATTATCTCCTTTTCCCAAATTAATGAACTCTCATGCCTTTTCCATTATTAGTGTCTCATGATATAAATTTTTATTGAAATATTTCTTAAATGTTTTCTATGAGTGATATTCAATTAACTTGTCAAGAATAATAGATTCCCACCACTTCCTTCTCAGTCATTATAGAATATAAGTTCTAAACCCAACAATAGATTCTTTCAAATTTTTTAAGAAGTGAAAAATACTTTCAATCCTCTAAATAAAGTTTTCTGATTCATATGGTCCTTTTCCTCCACAAAATATAAGTACATGCTGAATAGTGAATTCCAAATCATGGTCCACCCTCAGTTCCATTTCCGCATTGCCTACTTGGTTCGAGTATGGGATCGTTTAGACTATAGTTTCTCCTATAACCAAGTCAACTAAAGGATTCTATTCGAAGAGTCCTCTATATAATTTTTTGATAGACTTAATGGAGGATCCTTAATATATATAAAAATAGAAAATAAACCAATTTTAATAGAATTATATTCCTTTATAATAAAAAAATTAGAAAACTAAATACCAAAAGGATAAAACTACAAAAGGTTATTCTAGAAAACCTCGAACTTCCCATGGTAACTATAGCCTTGTTATGAAAGTGAGTTTTCTAGGAACACACCCATAATAATTATAAAATTTTGATAGCCCCATATATATTCTATTAACAACCCCCGGATATAATAGGTTGATACACAAGAATTAGTATAGGAATTAATAATAACATGACCCCTTGATACCAATTTGTAACAGAACAACTCGGTTCACCTGATAATGTCACCCAAATTGGTCGCCATAAGGACCAAAGAACCTTCTTGATCATCATGGGATGGTGAAAAGAATCTAGGTATCATATAAAAAAAAGTGGGAACAACTTTACCCTCCAACATATGAATAATTGGATAGAGACAAATAGATTATCACACCATGAGGGAAAAATAAGTCAAGTGTCAAAATAGCCTAACCGTAAATTTAATATCCAATAACTAGATAAAAAGGAAAATATAAACAAAATTAATACCATAAAATGTAACCTAAAGTAACCCATTGTTCCATCTCCACATGACCCTTTTTCGCAACCATCCCAACCCTATGAAAGGAAACAAGATCTAGGAGATTCATCCTCTATATGATTCTCTCCCTTTTAAATGTATCCTATAAAACTAAAGATAAAAATTCCCCAAGGAAAAAAATTAGGTTATAAGAACTAAATATTAGTAGGATACCACCTAAGAATCTATAGGATGTTTATCGACATGCATATATTAGTTCTTATATAAAACATTTTTCAAAATACTTAAAAAGAAAACATTTTCCATATAAAATCATCCTTTTATTTTCTTTTAAAAAACATTAAATATTCAAATAAACAAATTAATATGACATAAATAATATCCTTTATGAATAATTTGATGAATAATACAAGTTTCAAGAATAAATATTCATATCAAGTGGGAAAATAAGCATATCAAGTAAACATACATATAATGTATCTATAATGAAAAAAATGGTAATTCATTATATGAGGGTGTAAAAAAAATAAAACCCATAAAGGAACACAATCCAGCATAATTAAATACTAAAGTTTGGTAACCTTGGTCTCCTATTAAGGCTAACCACTAGCAACTATGGCTTCATGGACACATTCCCTGGTGATAGATTAACTCACTAAGGTTTTGAATAAGTCTAGGTTTTTATCATATGCCAAGGTATCCAAATGTTATATATATCATCATTACATTTCTAGGAAAAACAAGCCCATGTTTTATAAAAAAAATTATATATTGATTCCACACCACTTCAATGATTGAAAAACCATTTCAAATTCAACATGATGTTTGTGGAATTTTATCAAACATGCTATAGGAAAAAAATCTAGTTTTCAAAGAAATCCCATTTTGAAAACACTTTCCCTTTCCAAAAAAGTTTAAATAATCAATTTAGTATATCAAAAATAAAGGAAATAATTAAAATAACATAAACATTCTAAGGTATAGACAATAGGATAGAGACACCTACCTCCAGATCAATGCAAACCATATTTCCTTCTATACTAGTTATAGGAGAGGAAGAGAACTGGTCCTAGTGAACCTAGATCATATGGAAACAACATAAACTCTACATGGTCATTCTAGATCTGGTGATCTAGTCTTATAAGGAATAAAATTTATATATAATAAGAGAAGAAAATATATTTTAAATAATCTCACTATCTAGAATACATCCAATAGTGATTCATGCCTCCAATTGGCATGAAGATCTACCAAATGGAAAATGGGAGAGAGGAAAAACCTAAACAAGGAGCTTCTAAAATAAATGTAACTATACTAGGGTTGAGGGAGGAGTACTATAGGAGATAAAAAATTATTTGAGGCTAAAATGAAATATTATCCTTTACTAAATTGCATGCCTAGTGAAGTCACTGACTGGCCATTGGGCATCCACCAGTTGGTCGGTGGTATACAGGTAGAAAAGTGTCTATTGGAAGAGATCTTCTGCCTTTAGGACACCATTTGTAGGCTAGTGGAATTCCACTAATTGTATGGTGGCACCTACAAACATACAGGTGTTCTACTAGGTACATCAACATGCCTGTGGATTCCTACTATAACCAATAATCTAAAATCACTTATCTTGACCTATTAATAACCTGAATATGAAAAAGGCAAAATCAAAGGTGAATTCATACCTGATTTTATGGAAAAGTGACACAAAAAATTAGGTGTTATTTCTATGGAAAATTGAGACACATTTAATATGTGTTGTCTATTCCAAAATGTTTTTCAAAATACTGTCAACACCATAGGAAGGAAATAACTTTTTATCATATTTTTATTATTTTAATGGTTATTATTTCTGTGCGTATATTTTGGGAACAAAGAAACCTATTGTGCCTCACCGATTTAATGGGTAGTGAATCATGGGACTTGTAAAAGGAGGAAAATAAGAGTTGGTAAATTTGATAAACACATTGGAAATTGAAAAACTATTCTCAGATTTTTAAAATCAAGAAACAATTATTGAACTATGGTAGAATCAAGCATATAAATCATCAAGATAAGTTCCTCGGTGATCATGGAGGAAGAAGAAATTTTATAATAAGGAAAATTTTGTTGATTTTTCTTTGAGAGTAACAAAAAGTTCTAGTTTATATTTTATTAATAGTGGTTCTACATCACATATGACCATGAATAATGATCTTATCATGGGTATCAAGTACAAAAAAGGTGGAATGATTTTATACAATAATAATGAGGTACTAAAAATCATTATCTCTAGAAATTACAAGGTTTGTGTAAATAATCTCATAATGATATATGTGCTCTTGGTTGAAGGACTTAGCCACAATCTTCTAAGTATGAGAAATTCATGTGGCTCGAGACATACTATGGAATATAGAAAAAAGAGGTGCACTATTAAATGTAATTATTATTCACTTTTTCTATAAGGAAGATGGATCAAAGGTAATATTTATTTGATTGGTGAATAAAATTGGCTCATATTTCCCAAGGAATATGAAAATAGGCTTTGGCATAAACATCTTGGGAATTTATACCCAAAAAAATTGGAAAATCTAGGGAATAATTATAGATAATGGGCTTTTCAGAAACTCTCATGTAACAATACTCATACATGTGATTAATTTCAAAAGGGTAGGAATATTCGAAAGCCCTACAAGCTGAAGAAAGTAAAATAATCATGATTTTTTAAGATTGTTCATGTGTATGTTTATGGGAAAATAATTCCTTACTAATTTGATGCTAAAAGGTATTTTATGGTTTTTAATGATGATTTTAGTAGAATGGATTAGTTGATTGTGGTTTCTCCCAAAATTAAAATGAACTATATCACTTAATATTGAAGAGAATCTAAAAAATTATTGGTTTAAAAATTTAAAAGTTTGACACTAAAAATGGAAAATAATTCACAAATATTAAAGCATAAAAATATCTAGAAAAACATGGGAATCAGAACCAAGTGTTAGTGTTGAGAACTCGTCAACATAATCATTTTATAGAGAGGATAAATCACATCATAAACAACATATATAAGACTACAATCATTAAAAATACCAACTAGAGAAGTATTGGAATGAATCATTTTTAATTGTGTTCCATATCTCCAATCGAGCATTATTGTTTCCAAATAAATAAAAACCCCATATAAAATTTGGTTTGGAAATAATCCCTAATTGAAATAATTCCTTTTATTTAGAAGTAAGTGCTTTATATTGAATAAATAAATGAATAGAAAATTTGAATCACATGTAAATAAAGGGATATATATTTGGTGTTCATCAAAAATAAAGGAATATAGTTACTAAAACAAATAGGTAGGTAAAATGTTTGAATGGAATTTTGTGTTCATGAATTAAAAAGGGTATAATTTGGGTTTAGGTGAGTAAATTTAAGATATGATTGTGCATAATTTACACAAAAACATTCTAGATTATGATGAAGAAAATGTGTATGGATGAAGGGGAGTTAAAAGGATTGAGATAAACTCGTATGATTGATCTAATGATGTGAAAAACATAGTAGGGACAACAAGTATAAAGAAACAGTCTAATGGATCTATAATAACTTATAAAAATATCATTAGTGATCATATAACTCCCCTAAAAAGTAGAAGGATGAAGACACATTGGAACACTTCATTATTATCTTAGGAGGAACCAAATTCATTTAATGAAGCTATCATAAGTGAATGTTGGGTCAATGTGATGAATTAGAATCTTGACTAGATTGGGAAAAATAAAACTTGGTAAGCCTTATTAAGGCCTAAAAATAAGAAAGTGGTCAAAACCAAGTAGGTTTTCCATAAAACATAATGAATATGGAATTTTGACAAGGATCAAGGCACGTCTAGTTTCAAAAGACTATTCCTAGATTATTGGAATTAAAATTGATGAATCATTTTCACTAGTGTCCCAACTTGAAACCATCAGATTATTTTTATCTATGACTGTGAAAAAATTTTAAAGTGTATCATATAGATGTAAAATCAGAGTTATTGAATGGTTTCCTTGAATAGGAAGTCTACATAGAGTATCCAAATGGATTCATCATTCATAATGAATAGAGAAAAGTGTGTTCAAGGAAGAAAGCATTGTATGGGATAAATTAAGAACAAATAGCTTAGTAATCATGACTAGATCAGTATATAAGGAAGCTTGGTTATCATAGAGGGGTTGATCAAAACCTCTACATCAATAAAGAGAAAGGGAAGTGGATGGTGGTTCTCACATATGTTGAATATATCATATTTGGAGGCTCATATGACACCCAATGCATGAATCTTTCATAACTAATGAGGTGTTAATTTGAGATTTCATTAATTGATGAATTATTATTTTTCCTTGGTCTATAGGTGATTCAAATAAATTTTTGTACATTTATATCCCAAACCAAATATTCCAAGGAGGTTTTCAATAGGTTTTTGATATACGGTTCTAAATTTATGTCTACTCAAGTGGAGACTCTGATTAAGGTGTAAAAGGATAGTGAAGGTTCCAATGGTTACGTGACTCTATAGAACAATTTATCAATACTTTTCTTTAAATAATGGAAACTCACCAAAACATTGTGTTTTACACATGCCAAGATCCTCAATATCAAAGTTGTCCAAAGGAAATATATGTAAATTTTGGGAGGTGGATACTATATTATATCATGAAAATAGTGGATTTTGGGTTTTATTATTGTATAAATTCATGGAATCAATTGGTGGGTATAAACAATTTTATTGGGATGGTATAGTTAATGACTAAAAAAATTACTTCTACGAGTGTGTTCTACATAGTCAACTCATAAATTTATTATAAAATTAAAAAACAATACTATATATCATTATGTACTATAGATTAAAAATATGTTTTGGTGAATCATGTATGTATAGGGTTGATATTAATGCAATAAAATCTTAAGGATATTGCAATTGAGGTGGTTTATCCTATTGAAATCATTTTCTACAACTCAAGTCTGATAAAAATTAACAAAAATCTCATTCAACACTCAAGGACATATCACATTGAGATTAAGTACCATATTTTAAAGTATAATTTATACAATATGTTTTCAAATTGGAGTATGTTCCTATCCAAAATCATGTATCATATTTCATGAAAAAGGAATTCCCCAAGGTTGATTTTAAATAGCATCATTTGGCACTTGGATTCAAATAAAATTCATCTCTATGGATGGAATTAGTGATGGACCCCCCAATCCCCCTGGATATTTCTATTTGAGAAATGTATGTTTTATTTCCTCAAGACCATTATTTTCTATTTAAATCTCTCTTATGAATCTTCAAGGAAGTTCTATTTGGGTTCATTAAAAGGAGGGAGGAGTCTGTTTAATATTATCTGAGGGAGAAATACTAATAGATAATTTAAAGAATATATAGGCTAGAGAATAAATCATCAATAAAGTAGGAGAGTGTTTTCATAGATAATGGAGTATCCATAAAGGTGGGGGTATTTTTTTTACAAATTTGGGGGTTTGATGTTTTGATGAATATAGTACAATTATGTGTTATCATATAATAATTTTTTCATGAAACTATTGTTTCTCACAATTGAGCCTTAACTCATGTGATATTACAGTTTATGATGGATAAATAATTGATATAATATTTAAAGGATAGAATATAATAAAGTGGGTTAGGTGTGTTTTGTTCAAAAGTTTTTCATGCATGCTGAAAGTCATGCGGTCACTATTGTTTTGTTTGGAATTTTGAACAAACCCAAAAGGGGGTTATTGGAAAAAAGACCTTTTGGGGGTTATTCTGGATTGTGTTTGATGGAAAGTTTTATAAGTTAGTTAATTATAGGATATTATTGAAGTATTTTTATGGATTCATAAAATCAATCAGGTTTGTGATGCTAGAGAAAAATTTCTGGAGGATAACCACCATGCCACAACCCAAGTGGTTATGCCATTGCATATTTTTGGAGTTTTCATTCTATCTTCTAGATTTATGGTTTCTAAACCATGGACTAGATCTTATAATGAATTCATATAGAAAATATTTTCATGCTTTAGGATCTCTTTTAACCATGGAGGGTGATTTTTAGGCAGGGATTATGTTTTCGTGACCTCTTCATGCCTATAAGTGGCTACACCATAGTAAGAAAGGTTGAACCATGAGAAGATACATGGGTATAACCAACTATCTTTAATTATCTATGTATTTTCAAAGAGGCCTACACTATGGAGGAAGGCCAACTAGTAGAGGTTTAAATATAAAATTCCACCATGTTTTAGTTACACATTATAGCATGGAGAGTGTTGATTTGGCAGTGTGAATTGTTTTTATTTCTTCGATCCCTATAGGATATGACACCATGAAATCTGGCCATTCTGTAGTTATTTTGGTGAGTCAATAGGTTATAGGAGATCATTTTGTGATCATGTGTAATATATAGATCCTCCTTATTCACGATAAAAATATATCTGGTCAAAGGAAGCCATTCCACGAAATAGAAGACCATGGCCACAAAAATTTATTGAATCCCTCTTCTACACCATAGTGTAGGAGTATATTTTGTGGTGTTTATTTGGTCAAATAATTATACACCATATAATGTTAAATAATTTTTTATCCTAATAGATATATTCAAAAATCAAAATTATAATAGGGATGTTTTTATTGGTTTTTAATTCCTTTAATAAAAATTTGTGTCATATAATTGCCACATTAAATTTGGAAGGACACGTGGTATGATCATAATAAGTTAAAGGTGTAATTTATATATCTTAGAACATGGATAAAATCATTTTGGTTTTATTTTCCTTAACTACACAATTTAGTTCCATATAGAAAGAGATATAGGAAAATATTAGTAGGAGGATCTTTGAGAATCTCTCACAGGATATTTTTAGAGGGGATTTCAAGAAT
Organism: Viscum album; assembly: GCA_963277665.1. Classification (NCBI taxonomy): domain Eukaryota; kingdom Viridiplantae; phylum Streptophyta; class Magnoliopsida; order Santalales; family Viscaceae; genus Viscum; species Viscum album. The sequence continues at coordinate 654,922,698 of OY728119.1, forward strand.
TATTGAAAAATTAAAGTGGAAAAGAAATCATAAGAAATTGTAGTATAATTATATAGTTATAAAATCATAAATTTGTGAGGAAGAGACACACCATTTCATGTGTTCATTTACATTTTTATCTCGTGAAGAAGAACTTGGTTTTCATGGAAGGAAAAGTGAGTTCCTCCTTATGAAAATAGGTGAAGATATTTTTAGACTGTGTGAATAGTGAGTTTATAAGATTAGTGATATCATTATATTGTGTAAATAAAATAAAGGAAACATGCTCTAGTGTTTTAGGTGAATAGTAACATCACCTTTACATACTCCGTAGACTAGTCTGGTTAGCGTCAACCATGTAAATTCATCTGTGTGCTTTGTTTATTTCATCACTCATAAAGTAGAAGTAAGGGAGAGAAAGATTTTTCCTCTAATTGAGAGAAAAATATAACAACCAAGGATTGAAGTTTGAAAATATTTGAAACCCTGACCCCCCCTCCCCAAGGTAATCTCCTTGATAAGTAACTAACATGTTACCCATTTTGTTTCTATTTCTATAATAACATACGCAGATTTAGACCTTTTTCATTATCTGTTAAGGGTTTTAAAAATAAAATAAATTGTAAATTACACACTTCATTATATTCATGTATCTTTATAAGATTGAACAACAATGATATAAAAGTTTCAATAGAAATATTGACTATGTGAACATGCATATAATCAAGGGGAATGACTAGCTCAGTGCTTTACTTATGAGCAACATGAATCCATAATCTCAAATGATATTTTGGGGTTTTTTGGTTTAGAATATATCCTTGGATATCATAGAGTGTATCTTTTTCAAAAATGCTATGGGTGGGTGCTGATAGATATAAATCACAATCAATTTCATCTTATAGAATTTTAGTACAAGAAATTTATCTCTTGGAATGTGTTATAGTACAACTCCAACATTTTATCAATGATGCCAGATTATGACATGTTTACATTAATTGTATTTTCTTCCTTGGGAATAGATTCATGTATTACTTCCTCCACAATAGTAACTCTATTATTTTTCATTTTACTATGTTCATCATGTCCTTTTGTGCATATAATATATAATTTTTTATTAGATAAACATTATAATATAATACATGTACACTTGGTCCTATAGATATCATTCAAATTCATTGAAAAATTGGATTCATATTATTAAATGACGCCTCAAAAATATGAACTCAAAACGAATCTACAAACCATTGATTATATTTATTTAATATCAGGATTTCAACAATTTATGGATTCAAATTCCTAATAATTGCTTTATGGGTTTCAATATATGGTACAAATTTTATAAAATTATGTAAAATGTAATGGTCAGCCTACTCCCACTATGTAATGGTAATTTCAATTATATAGCTTCTAGAAATTACTTCATGCATAAGGTTCCCACTATGATGAGATTTTGGGAGACCAATGTTATCCACATCATAGGGGTATTCTTTCTTATCCTTTTATTAATCATGTACAACCTAACCTTGATGCCATTTTTGTTGGATGTATTTAGTAACATTCCAATGACACTATGACCTACATGTTTTTTTATATGTATAGCATCAATAAAATGTCTGACATAAAAACAATTCCAGTAATCTAATTAATATAAAACTGATATATTTTTCTATCATTTATTTACAAGGTTTTTAGAAAAGGGTTTACCAAAAATAGTGGAAATATTCATTACTATATCAAAAAAAATCACCTTTCAATTGAGATGATGTTGTATTATATTCTAAATTCCCATAAAAACATATTATCCTAGATAAATATTTATGATATTGGAGGAAAAATTTCTGATGTTCTAGAAACAAAGTATTTGAGGAATGTTTCAACCAAATTGAGTGTGTAGCTTCTTCAAAAAATGGGACACCCAATCATTTTATTAATTTCATATCTTAAAAAAATTCTATAAGTAGGAAAGTCATTTATCATCCCATACAATATGGACATCAATGTGAAATATTCATTTCTATGAGCATCATTCTACACAACAACTAAATCCCACATTAATTTTGGATCTTTTACAAATGGAGAAAACAAACATCAATATTGTTACTTAGTTTTTATAGTCCTTATATAACTACAGAAAATATATTTTATTTTTGATTTATAAAATACCACAGTGGAAAGTTATAATTTACAAACATAACCAGTCATGTACACTGAGGGATAATTTACACACCAAAAGGATTCACTCCATCTATAAATTGTTAAAGACAGAGTTTTCATGGAATTTTTACAAATTTAGGATACTCATGATCAATTTTATTCCATTGAGGATAGTCTGTTGGCTGATGAAGTTTCCCATATTGAATTATTGTATCTATATTACAAATTAATTCTCTTGTAGTATCCTCACTTATATATAGTCACATAAACCTTGGAATGATTGGAAAGTACCATAAAAATTAAAATTACTTGATTTTACTTTCTTGTATCAATTTGAACCACACTTAGGTCATTTTTTAAGTGATTCATGGTCCTTATGAAATAATATATGGTCATTTTTACATGATTGTGTTTGTTTTGAGATCATATCCATTAAACCTAGAATATTTTTAGAAGAATATATTTGATAAGGAGAATAATTATCTTTGTGAAGCATATCATTAAAGAGAGAATGAAGTTATATAAAGATAGTGTCGCTCTATAGGTTTCCAGATCTCAAATTATATAGCTTCAGTATGGATGATAATGTTGTATATTTGGTAAAACCAGCATACAATGGTGTATTTTCATAGGTCTTTAACATCTTAAACAAATTTAGACAATCATGAAGGTCATCTACATTTACCATTTTTTCCCTTAGTTCAATATCCATCATCATTTATCCTTTAATCATATTTCATGATCCATATAATAGAATGTTTTCCCAATCACAAGCTACATTAAATTCTTTACCATGTTTAGTTTAACATTTATAACGTCAATCTATTTTTGTGTAGGATCAAGTGTCATGAAAAATCCTCTTCAAAAAATCATCTTGAATAATAATGTGAACAGAGATAAATGATTTGAGAAGGGTTATATACATACCCTATTGAAAACTTGATGAACTCATTAACCCCATCCCCATACACTTGTCTTATACGATTGGAATCCATCTATTTTTGATTCGTATCAATCCTATTTATTTCAACAATAATCATATTTTACAAAAATAAATAAATACACAGATGGTATAAATTTAATGTATATATTCATAGATATATAAACAAATTAAATATTTATGTGTAAATATATAATTAAATATTTGTGTTTATAAACATATTTCATGTGGAATTATATAAACACTGTGTTTTATAATATATTACAAAAATATTATGGTTTGATTTCGTTTTAGTGCATCATGGTATGTATTTTCATCAACCACTTATTAATCTTCTTGGTATATTTCCCAAATACTCCATGCCATTGTATACATTCTCATGGAAGGTTGATTTTAACCATCTCAAAACAAATGAAGATTTAACCAAACAATGTATTATACAACAAATTGTCACAAAAAATGAGTGGGGAGACCGAAATGATCACAATAAAGTGTAGGGAGACCAAAAAATTTCCAAATAATTTGTACTTCTACTGATTGGGGAAGAGGGTGGCAGCACTCATTAAATGTAGTGGATGTGAGAGGGGGCGGTTGTGGAAACTGGCTGAGGATGAAGCTATGGGGAGACCAAAACAATTACAACATGATATATTCCTTCATTCTATGAGGTAATTATTTAGGTAAATGAGGGAATACGACATGGACAGGCTTTGAGAAAATAGTAAGACCAACACAAAATCAAGAAAAATTGTACAAGATCGATTAAAAAAGTAATGAATAACATACCTTAATCTTTGAGGGCCAATTTGACCAGAAATTAGAAGGTGGTTACAATAAGGATCGGCTTCCGTGATAGCTTGATTGACACGAGTGGGTGTCATGATCTCTTAGGGTTCTTTTAAAATAGTGGTAAGAGTGTTATTAGTTCTAGTAAATAACACTAATGAATGTTACCTTTATCAAGGGTCATACGAGAAGCACTCATAGTGAAGATTTTTATCAACTCTAAAGTTTGTGCTCAAAATGTATTGGCTTTATCACTAATCAAAAAAACTGATAAATCTATCATTAATTTGTACCGACTGATAACCATTGATAAAGAGGCTTTCATGAGCACTAATATTAGTACCGATAATGTATGGATTTATCAACACTAATTTTAGCACTGATAAATATTAGCGAAAATTTAAATATTAAATTTTAATTAAATTACTAATTATATAAAATTGAATATTAAAAATTACAAAATTACTTTATAATCCAAAAGAACAAATATTAAAACTAATAAATTATAAAAATATTAAAAATGAATAAACGGTATTAATTATATTAAATGTATTAATAAATGAGTTAATATTATAATATGTATTAATATTATTATAAATGTATTATTAATATTATAATAAAAGTATTAATATTATAAATAATGTTTTATTATTAAATGTATTAAAAATGTATTAATATTAAAATAAAAAATATGATTAAATGCATTAATGTTTTGATAAATTAAAATCAAAAAATCATTTATAATAATTATGAATAAATATTAAAAATGAATAAATTAAAAAATATTAAAAACGGATAAAAAATATTAATAATATGGAATGTGTTAATATTATGATAAAAGTATTAATATTAAGATAAATGTATTAAAAAAGGTATCAATATTATAATAAAAATATTATAATAAATGCATTAATATTATGATAAATTTACTTTTAATATTATAAATATTTTTTTAATAAATGTAATAATATTATGATTTTAATAAATGTATTAATATTATAATGCTTTTATTATTAGTAAATGTATTAATAAATGTGTTAATAAATTTATCAAATTTTTTAATAAATATTATGAATAAAATTATTAATATTATAATGAATTGAAAAATAAAAATACTTTACAATTAAAATGAATATATATTAAAAATGAATAAATATAATTAATTATTTACTACATTAAAAATTCTTAATTATAATTTAAAAATTATTTAATTATATAAATGAATAATTTTTTAAAAAATATATCATTAAAAAATTATAAATTTAAATATCATATAAATTTTTTTCACAATATATAATTAATTTTAAAACTATAAAATTAAAAGTAAGAATTTTAATATTTATATTTAAATAGATTTACATTTGGTAATACATAGATATATTATTATTAGTAATTAATTATATAGATGTTTATATTGTATTGATTGTATATATATAATATAATTAATTTTTAACTACATTTAAAATTTCTAATCGTAATTAAAAATATTATTTTTTATATAAATGTTTAAATATTTTTTCATGTGTGTGTTTGATATATAGGTGAATCAATATATACCTATGTGTATCCAGCTATACACATACACAGACATACATACACATACACATGCATACACACACACACGTACACATGCATACAAGCACATACACATACATACACATAAAAGTATATACACATACACATGCACATGCATACACGTACACACACATACACACACATATACACACACATACATACACATACACATACACATATGCATACACATACACATACATATACAAACATACATACACATACAAAAACATTCAAACAATCACATACACATACACACACATACACGCAGACAAATATACATACATACACATATACACACATTCATACACATTAATAAACAATCATTCTCATACAAATACACATATATACACATGTATGCATCATATATACACATACATACACATGCACTTATACAAACACATACACATATATACACGTGAACATATACATGCGCACACATATATATACATACATATATACACATATACATACATAACATACACATATAAACCCACACACACACATTTATACATATAAATACACATATACACGAACACTCAAAAAGATACACTCACATACATTCATACATGCATACACACATACAAAGTTTATATGCATACATGTATCCCCCCCCCCATTATTTTTCATTTTTTTCTTTTGTCGCATCAAAGAATTTACATGTATAATACATGTAAATATTCTAAAATAAATATATGAACATTTATATATTTATATAAATTTTTAAATGAAATTTTAATATACTACACATATAAATAAAAACCTTATTTAATATATTTATTTATTTATTTATATATTTCATACAATGTGTGTGTGTGTGTGTCTGTGTTTGTTTGTGTGTGTCTAGATGCATGTGCATATGTGTGTCAATATATATAAATATATATAAACACATAAACATATAATTATAAATATATATATATATATTGTAAATTATAAAATTTTAATTTAAATATATTATAAACAAAAGTATAAATTATTATAAATATGTATATATATATATATATATTATTTTTTGAAATATATTTATTTATTTTTATATAAACCATATTTAATAAAATATAAATATGTATATATAAAATATTTTATATATGGTACCCATTATCAACTCTAAAAAAAATTCATTAAATGGAACCCCTTATCAGCTCTAAATAAAGAACTGATAAAGGGTGGCTTTTATCTCTTCTAAATAATCAATGAAAAAGGTTTTTCTTTTATTAGCACTGATAAATATCACTTTTATCAGCATTTTTTTCCTACACCAACAAAAGTACCCTCTTTATTTTCATTTATTTGGCACTACAGCTAGGGTGGGACATGAGTGTTAAACACTTTTTCATCGAGCATCAGAGACCTAGGTTTAAATCTAGGTGGGGGAGTTTTTCTTAAGTTACTACAGCGTTACTATAGCATGTACTATAGAAGTACTATAACACCAGATCCATTCACCAGAATTAGTCTTTTGGGCCAAATATTTTTTCCTACAGACCACATAGCCTTTAATCCATTAATGGAATTCAATAAATAGGGCCTCAAGGCCACCATTTTTAGACAACATGTGACATGGATAAATTAGAAAAAAAACAACTTGATGCAATAGGCAGACGGTGCAACATGGTGACCTGAATGCGCCATTGGGTGGGTGATCTTGAAAGTGGGATGGGTGCATTGGAGCCTATCAAAAATCCAAAAATCCCTATTTATTTCTAATTTTTGATGGATGGAATCCTTACCTATGACTATCAAGTAGTGGGACTACTCGAATATGCCTCCCAACAGGCAGGTGATGCCGCATGGCACCACACAAGGCATTGTCGGGTGGGCTGCTTGAAAGAGAGATAAGTTTGTTGGAAGATAACATATATACATTTTCTTATATGGTTTACATGGTTTTAGGGGTTCCCTACCATGGGGTATCACATGTAAGCCTGATGCATCGATTCTTAACAAAGGGTGACCCTGAATTCAGACAGGTGACATGGTTCGATGACTACATGTAGTGGGAGACAAGGAGTTCAACTTGTGGAATGGCATGACAGAGGCTACTTCATTGGGCCTTCAAGTCACATGTTGGATCTTTAGGCCATTGGGCCTTTAGGCCATGTAATGGACTTCAGGATAATGGGACTTCAAGCTATCATATGTAATAAAATAAATCTGGTGGTTTCTTATCTTTCCTTTAATGGAGGGATGAGGCCTGACCTGCTATATTTCATGTGTTTTGGTGTTGTTTTTTTGGTTATAAAATTTAATTTTTTTATTCAAATAAAAGTTATCAATGAATATACAAAAATATATAGCAGTTTATCATGTTCTTATATTATTTTTATGTGTAAAAATATGAAAATAAATTTTTTGTTTATTTTGTTGATCATGTTATTATTATTGAACCTTAATTCCTTTTTTTTATAATGGAAACATGATTAGAAACAATTTAATCAATTTTTGTTTTTTATTTTGGAGAACTAACATTAAATTCAAAGGTCTTGATTGACCATTGAATGAGAGTTTTCCCTACAACTCTAACTTAATAAGTATCTATTTTTTCACCAATAACTATATATTCTATTTTCTTTGTGATATATTCAATATATCTACATAATGTCGAATATTTCATGTAGATAATGTAATCTATAATCTAAAATATGAGTTCATCACCAATTCACGACTTTCCATGAACATGAACTCATATAGGTGTATGTTAACAACTTTTAATGTTATTTTCTTGTATGTCAATTTATTCTTTTCAACATAAATTGATGGTGTTGTTTTTTTACATTGTGCATTGAAAAAACATAGATCGAAGTGTTTAAATTCTAATTATTCATATATAATTTTTTTATTCTTATTAATATCAATTTTTATAGCTCTTGTATATTAATTTCATATTTTTCATCATCTTTTTTTATGGTAAAATGCATGGGTATGCCTCAATTCAACTACTAGGATCATGCATAGACTATAAAATTCCATACTATAATAGGAATGAGAAATAATGAAAAAAAATTGTGAAAAATGGGCAACCAATATAAGGGAAGGAACAAATAATGTAATAAAGGGTGTAGAGGTATAACGGGTATTAGACTGGTGTGATCCCACTCCATGGTAAGAACATTAGGTTGTGGGAATAGGAGAATCTCCTTTTAGAAATTTTCCAACTCATATTTTTTTATAATCAATGATTATTATAATATATAAATAATGGATAATGTCATGAAAAATAAAATTAAATCAATGATTAATTGATAGAAACATCAGAACCAAGAAGAGAGGATCTTTTCACATAAAATTTATAATTAATTTATTTTCATAAATAAATACCTTTAGTTGAATTTATTTCTTCATTGATGAATCGGTTGACTAGTTATTGGTTTTAAATCATTACTTCAAGAATATCCAAGTATGGAATCCCTCTAATGATGATCTACACATGCTCCAAAATCGTGGAACATCTTCATAGAATCATTGAGTGCTAATGCAGTCAATCCTGGTCACTTACAACATCTTCCATTGATCACAGAAAAAACCTCTTCCTGGATGAAGGATTCATTAGGTGCTATTTAAGGCTTGAGAGAGAGTTGGATGATCATGGATGTTGTTCTTGAGTGAGTTATTGGTATATTTCTATCTTAGGTTTAGAGATGATTATCCCTTGTGTTTTTTGTTCACAAAAATTCCAAACCCTAGGAAATTGATATAACTAAGTATTTATAAAGATGGGTTTGGGTTGGTATTTTCACATGGGCCCATAGACAATACTCTATTCTATAGAGAACCCCATGTCTAATAATATTATTTACATAACATGTGAAAAACCTATATATAAATAAATATCATTTGTTAAATAAATTAATTAATATTTATTTAAATGATATTTAATATATCATTTCTAGCCAAATAATTAAAATTGATCTATGGATCCTCGGTATTTACCATACCATGAATAATGAATATTTATTTAATAAATAAATATTTATAAATTATTCATGGATAAATAAATTAATATGATATTAACTAAACTAGAAAATAAATATTTATCAAATATTCACATAACCAAACAAATAAATATTTTTTACTATGAAAATAAACAACAGAAAATAAATATTATATATTCATGTAATTAATAATTACCTTATGAATTAATATTTTTTATTATTCAAATCACATAATATTCTCTCAAATAAATTATTATTGAATATATATGATAAATTAAAAATGAATAATTATTAAACCAAAAACATGAAACATATTTTTCAATAAGTTAAATTCAAATAGCATTTAAGTGAGGTCCAAAATACACTTAGTGTGTGATCCTATAGACCACTTTCTCATTAGGATTAGATTTTTATACCTAATGTACATTGTTATCATATAAAAACATGCTAAGGAATCCATAACGAAAAGAGTAAAATGTTATAATGGAAATAAATACATATGAACATACAATGTGTAATATAATCCCTTCCTTATGATATCTCAAACCAAGCTGGTTTCATACCGGTGTCATCAACCTATGAACATGATGTCACTTTATTTAACATTATGGGAATAAACTTTCCAATAGGACACAAAGGCTATATACTTAATTAAGCAGTTGAATATTAATCAAAGGTCCTAATATATTAGATTCTTTTATGAAATTGATAGAAAAACTTCTTTCTCTCATTATTCCATAGTATATATAAGTCGTGATTCACTCACATACCCTACTTATAAAAAACATATGTTGTCATGGTTTTGGTCAGTACATTAGATTAATTTACTCATTATATGGATTAATAATAATATCGTTTTCTATGGATCATTACAAAAATTCACAAATAGGAACATCCAATGACACAAATAAATGTGAATTTCTGACTGGAATGTCGCGTTCATATAATATTATACTCTAAAGATTACTAAGGGTCTATTCTATAAGAAAGTGCTAAAAGTCTTATGAGTCTCCACCCCTAATATATTGTAACATTTATGTCCTTTAAAATGATATCATCCATATATATAATATATATTTAAGAATAATTTAATGAAACTTATTGTTTATCATCACAGTAGGGAACTATTATGGCCTTTTAGTGGGACAAGTATCATAAGACACAAAAAATAATAATATCATGTAATAAGTAATTAATTAATATTCAAGACTATGAATATTTTAGTAATTGAATATACAAAGTAGTTGGTTCTAGGTAACCAAATCCAATAAATTCCCATATTAAATAGTACTATTTTTAATAAATTAATTGTTTAACCTCATAAAATAAACATGCTTCTATGGAGATATAATTATAGTTGTTGAACCCACCATGATACTCATGACTGATATGCTTACCATGACCCCATCACTCTATGAAAATCTCTCAAGTGATAATATGACCAAGTCTATACATGTGTTCTCTATCATCCCTGATATCTTAGAAAATAACATTGATACAAGTTGGTTATGATGTGGTTTAACATTACTATCTAATTACAAATCCAAAATTTGGAACAAAATATTTCTAAAATTTCTTCCGAAGATGCATAAGAATCTGTAACATACTCAATCTAATATAGATATGGAAACCGTTGGCTATATCATACTTGACACTTGAATATAACTAATACTTAAGCTAATAAAAGATAAATATATCTAAAGAAGAATAGTTTTATATCCCTTGAAAAACTAGTATTTCCATTTCATCAATTTATAGGAACTCATCCAGTTTTGATTCCTCGAGTACTATTGGATAGTTCTAACTAAAAAAACATTCAGTTCTTCAGGTCTTATTTATATTTTCACTATAATCTTTATACATATGAAATATCAAACATGTATACATATCATGGAATCTTAGATAGATTTCCAAAGTACTATTAAGAATATTTAGTATATTTATCACAAAATACCATGTGACATTGGAAAATTTTGTGTGTATAGTTCCATCTTGTATTTTTTAGTACTATGAGTGTGACGACATGGCCCAGATCACCTAGCTTGAGCATGGGGAGTGTCATGGTGGCCTTATGCACACCTCTCTATATGCATTAGGCTGAAGACTTATGGCGAGGGCCTAAACAGCAATGTGGGGACACAATGTACACGGTAAAAGATAACCATCAGAGTACACATACAACAATGTAAGCAACATACATTAGAGTAAATGGGAAAAATAATTATAGAACCAATATAAATACATCTCATTATATAACCATATTTAATAAAATACCCAATACAATAGCTAATAGAGATCACCACATGTGTTAGATCTATATAAAATAAAAAAAGAAAAAATAAATAAAGATAAATCTCCTCATTGTTTCCCAAAGTCTATCTCGTCATCATCTCAACCAACCAACTCGTCCTGCACAAAATCCCTAAGTAGGGAGCATTCTGTCATCTGAAACATTGACCAACAAAGGTTATAGAAACACCAATATTCCCATATAGGGTGTAATTATAAACCCAGTAAGACACCACTAATGAATCCTTATCATAAATACAGTAGGTTATATAAACTTTTATGTGATGAAGGAATGTAAATACCCAAAAAAACATACATCTTACAAGGACATCATATGTTAACCAGGACACCACGAACCCTAGCCCTACCCACCTTAGCTCATTTTTAGAATGAATTTCTTTCAGTACCACATGCATACACATCCAATGTCTCGTTCTTATTTCATAGGTCAGGGTTTCATAAAGTCGCTTAACACATCTAATGTACTCTCAAGGTCAATAAAGTCACCCCATTGTACCACCCTGGCCCTAGGACAATCATCAGTGTAAGACTAGAGGCTCACGTGGCATTAGGAACACCTCACTGTACAATAGAAGATACCAACTAGTAATGTGGGCCTTAAAAATGTATTGGGGATACTATTACCTTAATATCATAATAACAAATAACAATAACTAATGAAATTACATCCACATTAGAGTTCATAGAATAAATAAACATCCAATCACATATATAATGCTTCCATATAAAGCATAGAACTAATCACCCACTATTCTGATCCCAGATACCAAGTAAAATAAAAATAAAAATAAACACACACTAGAATTACTACCATCTTGGGTCCTCATGTCAATATATATACACCCTCGAGATATCACAACTGAATCCACTTTTCATATTGTGCTCCAACCGAAAATAAAGACATATGTTCTACTCATGCACCAAGATTCTTATGCATGGTGTGAACATAAAACTCAATATGGTATCACCAATCACCCCAATATACATTATCATATGTGTGTATATGTATGAGGAAAATAAATACAAAATAAACATTCTTGTTGAGTCATCATGTTCCAACTAGGTCTCCATGACACCTAATGAGGTACACATTCAATCAATTCATTGGGTTCTAAACAAGACACCCTAACCCTAAACATACCTACTTCATCTTCATGTCAAAATCCATTCAAGGCCTCATACCATCATACTAATTCTCAACCCATACCCAAAGAATCAAAGTTGGGTGGCATCCAAAACCTAGACTTGACAACCACATTAACTAGGCATGGTCATACATCCATCATCCCACACATCTCTAATCACTCTAGGGAGGTCCATCGGTCATCTGTCACAAAGTAACATTAACCATTCTCAACACATGCCTACTCATGGAAAGGTCAAATTTATACAAACTAACCTAATCCATGAATTTAAAGGTCCTATACACGATACCCCAAGGAATATGTCATGATCACCCCACCGACCCTTCCCCCAAAGTATTTGGGGAGGTCACAAGCACACCAACCCAATCAATGTATTGAGAGTCCCTAGAATCGATAACGTTTTTCAAGAAAGGTATTCCCACTAACCCATACCTACAGACACTATGGAGGTTTATCACAACAACCCATCCATGTAGACACTAAGGATATCTATTAGGAACAAGCAATGCAAAAAGGGCCCATATGCCATCACATATCTCACTGATTGATCCCTGAGTTTGATTCACTCAAGATCTATCTGCATCACATCTCAAATTGAATTAAAGGGTGTCCACTAGGTATTCTAGATCCCCCGTGTTCTTTTTTCATATATACCACCTCAATACCATCACCCACTAGTGATATTTCTACCCAAAGGATTTCCTTGAATCATACTCCAAGTTTGGTATAACACACCAAAGCCCTTCATCACTTCTAGTCTCACTACCAGAGAACTTTACCAAGCCATTACATTATACCTTACCCTAAATTCAACAGATGGGGTCAAAACCCTACCAAATACCCCTTGTCATCTCGATTTCAAGTCCCAAATAGCTCATAGTACTCTTACCTAGGTCTCATCTCATATCTCAAAAGGAAGATCCCTCAACTCATTGGTCCGTAGAAACCCATCCCCATTAACCTACGCCAAGCCTTAGAGGTCATATCTTGCAAAATGTTCACACTAAGACCCAAATCTATCCCTAGGAGGGAGAACATCACCTATCATGAGATGTATACTCATATCTCCCATCATTATATATCTCCAATCAACCCATTCCTTACTATTATCTATTGGAACCAAACCAAGCCTATCCATAATCCATCACACAACATAGTACCTCCTAAAGGTCACTCATCATCTAAACCAAGGCCCTATCCCCTTGGTGACATAATATTTGTCCATTCCGTAAATTACTCCAAGTGATAAAGATAGATTGGCCTCATCCTATGAGACTCAAAGCCACCCTAACATCTTATATAATGACTAGCGGTCATTATAACCCATTCCAAAAACCCATGTAGTGTTTATGAATGAAATATAATTCATAAAAAAACATATTAAATTTTTCTATAGGGATCAACTACCTCAATACTTGTGTTATACCCTTGTTAAGCCTCATCCAAGTAAACCAAGAATCGCTCGTAACCTCAAAAACCGAACTCAAACCACACAAAATCAACAATTAATTATAAAAAAGTATAATTAACTATTAAATTTAAATTTAAATAGGAATAAAGGCCTAAATAATCACTTTATTCTAACAAATATTTAGAATCATGAGAAACCTAGTGAATTTTACTCTCATCACACATTCAAACCCAAGCTGCACAAAATCCCCAACTATTGTGCTCATTCTAATGGCTGATTAATTCCAATTTAACCAAAAACCCCTGGTAATATATTTGGGTTATGGACCTTCAGAAAAAGCACTTCCCAAAACATGAAAACACACTATCGGGACATCCTACATGTAATCCAAGAAAAATACCTTTCAATGTCATTCGATTCAACCATGATTTATAGAGTCGACAACAAAATTCCTAATCAAAATGAGTGAAATCAGAGAAGAACACAATGAAGGATGATAAGAGGAATAAATTTATGTTGTACCTTAGATCCACCACTTGAACACACCAAGAAACTACCCCCATGGAGGTGAGTTCATGGATAGAAAATAGAGGGGGGAAGTTGGTCAAAATAGGCTCCCCCACTACCCAAACCCCCTAAAAACTCAAGGCACCCAGAACCTAAAAAACTAAAATGGCCCAACGTAAATGTCCCAAAATACCCCCACTAGAATGAAAGTTTAAACACACAAGCTAGTTATTATTTCACTGTCTAGATAGTGGCTACAGATAATCCCATCGACTAACCAGTGGTAGCTCACCAGGAAGTTGTTGTCCATTATTGCTAATTTTCCATATCCTTGGCCACCAATCCCTTCCTCCTACTCTTTCATAAACCCCAAGGTCACCACCTGAGCCATGAACCTCTTATAAAACCCCATTTTTAGGTCATTTAAAAATTTAAAACTTCATTAAAAGGCCTTAATCTCAAAAAGATCCATCCACTATATGAAAAATTCTAATTTCCTTGGTAAATTTTCTACTCATAACGACATGGGTTATTAAAAACTCACCACCATATTTCATATCAACCTAAATAATTCATGGTAATCCTAGAACCATGTTTCCCAACCTATCATGATTGTAAATTACCAAGAACTCAATGTGTTCTACTTTGGAATTCTAAATTGTGCTTCTATTACAAGATTGTAAAATCAAAACACACCATTCACCCAAAGTTGAGCCCCACCCTTGGTGCCAACATGAACATCGAGATGGAACTCACCACTATTGTATCTCTTGGAACACCTTCATTCCTTTATCAAGATTTTTTTGAATCTTTTATGTAACTTCCCACTATAATAATCCCCTCACAATATCCAATTCAGATCTATGGTGATCCTCCCCATAGGAATGGCCTACCAAAAATAAACCTCTAATGGTCCATCAACCCAACAAACACATTTTAAAGAAAACTAATAATGTGGTTCTCATCTCCTCATATCCAAACTCATTCCAAACACCAGTCATACCTCCTCTAGAAAAATTTACAAAATGGTCATATACACCCACTGGCGTGCTACCTTCATGACCAATCATGGTTCCTTAATAATTGGAGGCATGTTAATATTATCCAGGAACTGACATTGATGTTTCAGCCTGAGTCTTACTGTAATTTCATAGTTTGATCCCCAACAATCTACTCCAACCTATATACTCCCACTACAAGAATTATCTCACCTCCAATACAACTCTCACTCAGATCACTCTGAAACCATCTAAGCCCAATGCCAATGAACCATCTCCAACCAGCAACTAATATGAATTTCAAATATTATATTAATTAAGGAATTAGATATCAGAGGATATTACCTCACACTATCACCCTGATGTCACCTTAACTATCCACCAACTGGTTTCATCACCTCTACATACCTTCTGACATGGGGGACATTATCTAGTGACTAATATGATGTTCCCCACTATACGAGTATCATTATAATTTTCCAAAGTACCCAAACACTTATTCTCCATAGATCACCCTTCATGCATCATCAAATGTTATGACTGGATGTGGTCAACCTAATCATACCCATGCACCAACACTAAACACCAACCACCACCCATTCCCAACTCACTAGGAATAGTTTTCTCTTATATCCAATGGAACTCCCCCCACTATATGGATTCCCTTACTCCTATCCTTAATTAATGAATATGATAGGTATCTCCACCACTCTCACCCATCCAACCAATACATGAGAAGGATCAAAACCTAGTATTGACATTACCATGATACCCCAATCAATTTATGATGTCACCTACCAGTTCTGAGGGATGTATCTTATTTCACAAAACCCCAGACCACCACTTTTGTAAAAGTATCACTGAATGCACTAGTCACCTCATTCTAAGAGTGACTATGAACAAAAACCACTAATGTTTTACCTTTTTAGTTACTCTATGGTTCATATATAACCAAAATAATTTTCAAAAAACCAACACACATCCTATTCAATGAACACAAAAACCAAATTATCATCATGCACTACAAGATCACACCTTCCCTTACACATTGAGACTTTTCTAAAAATTCCAATGCTCACTCTTGTTCACCCAAGGTAGAGTGATTCATCGATAACCAACTCATGTGTTATTTCTAATGAGGGTTATTTATCTTTCCAAACCTAACAGAGGAACACTCCTACGTAACCTAATCACACCAATCAACCCACATTCACATGGGTATCATATTTTTTATCCTTGGATCACAACCCTAACCTGGCGACCATGCCCCACATGCATGTATGGATCACCCAACAGTATAAGTAATCTTTTCCATGCCAAAACTATCCCATATGAACACCCTTCATATTGTAATAATCTCAAGATTCATGTGAGTCTTCACATACTCCCACTGCACCACTAAAAGTGTATTGTAAGAACCACTATTTCATGTACCCATTCAGTACCTCCCTCAAAACCAGACTCTATACTAGAAACATTCTAATCATTTATCACCTCTAAATCCCATGGTATTTTCAATGCCTTTTTTTAAAATACCTTAGTTTTTCCTCATCCACCAAGCTCTGTTAATATAATTCCACTAAGAATTTATATAAGAAAGCACCATATAGGTTATTATTAACACTTCATGTAACTAATTTGGTCTGAATGATCCCGAAGGATCAACATCCTTAGGGAAACTTGTTCCCATTTTTAGAACATTCATCAAGCACACCATGCCTACATCGATCCATTATCTGGGCATCAAATTATTATGTTTATCTATGATGGTTCTATATATATCCCTTGATTAAGGGAATATATTTACATCACTAGAGAACCTCACACCATAGACCCACAAAACATTCCATCATAAGGAATTATATCACGGTCCAAATCAGTAGAATGCTATAAATAAGTTATACTGGAAGATACTGTATAAGATATTATTGAAACATTAAATAGTTGGACCTAGCCCTTCATCACATAATGTATTCACTCACATAAAAAGTCATCAACTAGGTCTTCCATACTACCCATAGTATCTGATCATCAATACCACCTTATTCCAGTCACCTACTAGTGACACACTCCCAAAGGATCACCCTAGCCCAAACTCTAAATCCAATCCAACCACAACAAAGCCCTCATCACTCCTAATCCCACTAATCAAGAACCATCCTAGGATATTGTAATCTACTCATCCCTTACCTCATCATGTGGGGTCTAAATACCCAAAAAACCCCATGTAATTATGATGGAAATGATTGAATAACATCTAAGACTCTTATGTGGGTCTCATCTCACATCTTCTAAGCGATATCCCTCAGATTTTCACCCATAGGCAACCCATCCCGATCATCCTATAAAAATTATTAATGGAATACTCCTACATCAAGAACACACCAAGACCCAACTTCATCATGAAGAGGGATCTCTTCATCTCTCAAGAGATGTATGACCATCTCACGCATCATTATCCAGCACCATGCCACTCATGCCTACCCACTAACCATAGGAACCAAACCTAGGCAATATAAAATCCACATTACAACGTATGACCTAATATAGGTCACTCTTTAGCTTAACCAAGGCCCCAACCCCTTAACAACATAATCTAAAGGCATTCCCAAAATTACCCCAAGTGTTAAATAACACTTGGCCTCATCTTGGGAGGCTCAAAGACACCACGTTGTCTCATATAAGGATAAGAATATACCTTATACCCCATTATTGAACCCATGAAATATATAATCATGAATTATCATGCATAAAAAACATTTCCAGTTGTATTATAGCATCTGCTTACATTTATAATGGAGTTAACCCCTTTTGAGCCATAGCTAATCCCACCAAGCATCGTCTACAACCCCAGGCACATGACTCAAACCACACAACATCCATATTTAATTATTTAATTTTATAATTAATTATTCAAATTAAATTTAAATATAAATAATCACCTAAATAATTACCAAATTCCAACTACTTACTAGAATCAAGAGAAACCATGTGCATTCCACTCTCATCGCACATCTAGGACTAGGATATATAAAATCCCCAACTATTATTCCCTTTCAAATGGTTTATTAATTCTATTTTCGCCAAAAACCCTTAGAAAAATCATAAGGTTATGTGCCTTAATTGAAACCACTTAAAACTGTGGGATTATGGAATATTGGGATATCCTCTATACTTTCCATGAAAAATCTAGTTCAATCTAGGTTGATTTAACCATACTCTGGTGGAATTTAAACCGAAATCCCTAACAGATATGAGATAAATCCAAGAATAATGAGAGGAATGAAGAACATAATAAGAACCAGGTTTTGTACCTTTCATATGCCACTATAATTCTCCAACAACACCCCCCATAGAGGTATCTTAAAGGAGAGAGAAAAAAGGAAGAGAGGCTGGCCAAAATACATCCCACCCCCATATCTTAAACCCCTAAAAACCTTTAAGCACCTTGTCTCTTAAAACCCACAATAAATCAACTTAATAAAACCCAAAAGTCCTATATTAGATAAACTTTAAATACACATCATTACGTTGTTAGATCATTATCCATCTTATGGCTTCAGATAGAGACATGGGCCACTACTCATCCCCCCAATGATCCAGTAGCCTCTACTACTAATTTTTAGCAGTGTTTCCCACCTTTCCCTTCCTCCATTACTTTCCTAAACCCTCGAGTCACCACTCAGTCTTTGAACCACATCCAAAAACACCTATTTTGGAATTTCAAATGTTAAAAATTATCTTCCATACTCTGTGTAAAAAAATAACTATCAACCATATGAAAAATTCTTATTCCCTTGGAAATTTCCAACACATAAATATGCATTTCATTAAACTGACCCATCCCCATGGGTTCTAGGGAGGTCATTTAGTCACCCAGGCTCATCCCAGTAGACTATGTGAAGTAAAATCAATCACATCATCATATCCACACATATAATATCCCACATATGTGTATGTGTCATAATTACATGAATTAAATAAAATATTTCACACATTCCCATGACCTTTTAGTTTTAGAGTTTTATATATTTAGGAAAAAACATTAACTAACCAAAATCATGTATTTTTTTCAACTAATAGATATCATTCCCACTATATGATAAACTTATTAATTCATAGAAAATGTTGGATATTTCCGATAGATTCTCCTCAAAATATACTCTATTAGACACATAATATGTATTACTTTTCTTTATAACCTAGTGAAATTAAAACATAACAAAGGGGCAATATACATAGCAAGGGTAAATATAAGAAATAACTATCAAATATCATAAGTGAATATAATATGAAAATATTTTTATAATCAAGATACATAATAAAGTTATACCAAACAAATGTTAGATCATAAATTGTGGCATAAGGAATGAAATAATGTAAAATTATGGAATATATTATAAAATTGGCATAAAAATATAATGGAACATAGCTTTAAAACAAAGGAAACTTAAAATGGTTACATAATTATAAGAATATGAAACCTTATGAGTAAACTCACTTTTCCAACATCTATGTGAACAATAGCATTATTTTCATGTCTAACTATCTCATGATATATAAAACTTAACCAATTAATTGGAGGGTGATAAAATACCCCACTCAACATCAACCATATGTATGTGTTAAAAAAGAAATCAATAATTCACTATAAAGTTCCCATGAATAGAAAATGGTTTTATTATACCTTTGAAATGTAAAAATATATGGAATAAATGAATAATTCTATCAACAAAAATGATAAACTAATGGAATATAAATGGTTATATAATTATACTAAATAAATTTATAGGTAGATACCATTCAATAAAGTATATTGTATTTACACTACATTGATAAAGGGTATGTGGTTTTGTTAAAACTTTCCCCAATCAATCTATGTATGGAATCAATTTGAACACCCTTTAGTTAAATAAATGGTAACATGGTATTCATAAAGGGAATTTATTATAAGAACGTTTCTTCCCATTCACATTGGATGATTATGAAAGATAAGAATACTGATGGATCAATCCACTAATAAAAAAGAACATTTTATAATCCATCTTGAGAGATAAGTTGGATTTTAATATTTGAATAATATCCTAGGTGAATAATAATATATTTCAAAGTGAAAATGCTTAAATCTCAAATAGTTTTTAGTAGTTTTAAAAAATCACTCTGAAAATAAGAAATATATTTGATATTTTGAAATAATATAAAAAAATTGTAAAACTAATATAATAATAAATTCTTTTAGAAACCATAAAAATATAAGGAGAAAGTTTCATATAAAATAATAAAGGTGATGGATGTTCACACAAAAATTATAAAATATATTTGTTGGTCAAGAATGATCCATACATAAAATTTTAAAATGATTTTATTTCAAAACATCTGAAAATAAATTCAAGGAACTTGAAAATGATTTTTTTAAAATAAATATAGGTATATCTATAAAATTTGGTGTAGGAGATAAAATATGATTTAAAAATAATTTCCTTTTTATTATATTAAAAATAACATTGTTTAAAACCCACATAAAAAAGAGTATAAGAATCATTTTAAAAATAGGGTAATTGAAATATGAATGTTTCATGAGACAACACATAATTAGGATTCAAATTATAAAGTATAACATTAGAGGTAAAGGAAAATATGGGCAAGGAGGGGAAACCAACATTAAATATAATGGGAATTATTCTCAATAATGATATGATTTTTATAAAAGAAATTCTATCAAGGTATAATATTTTAATTAAATGGTTCATTTTCCACCATAGAGGAAGAAAAATTACCATGAAATAAAATATTAATGTGTAATAAACCAATCTCAGAGGAAATGAGTTCAAAATGAAATATTTTAACTCATTTAATGGAGTTGAGTTAAAAAAACCCTTACAGTAATGGTAACATTATAACCAAAGAGTGTAAGATGGATACAATGAAATGGAAATTAAAATATCATAAAATAAAATATATTAATTTTAATTTAATTCAATGGTGTAGTGAATACACAATATAAGATAAATTATGGTGTACAATATCAAAAAATATTTTATGTATTTGAAAATGACATAAAGAAAATATTTCCCTATTTTCCAACTTAGTCGAATGAACTCTAAGATTCTATATAAAAACAATATCTTAATATTATTTTTCATAACCTTATTCATATATATTACCATTTTTATACTTTATTGATGATCATTTATTATGAATATATTATTTATTTATAGCTTACTTGTTTACCATTGGGTGTTAGTATCGTTAATGATTTTTGTTCATGTTTTATAATATAGATATTGATACCCATTCATAAATACCAAGTTCAAAACTCATAGATCATTTGATGTAATAGAATATATAAATTAAATTAATTTATAAAACTCTTATCTCATTCCATAAGTGTTTTTATTGTTTTTCATGAAAATTGAATCGGTGTTAGCTTATTTCAGTAATTTTAGTGATCAAATGTGATATTTTAACAATAGATTGAATACTTTATAGAAACATTATATAACTATAAATAAATCAATATTTTATTATAAAATTATAATAAAGTTATAATTTATATTCCCATATTCATCCATGATAGAGTTTGTAGCATTGTTAAATTAGGTGGTTGGATCGACCCAAAAATAAACATACCATAATTTGATGGGTGAGTTTGGTTAAGAAATAATTTATTTTGACATAATATCATCATAAAATAATCATAATGATTCTATTTATATGTTTTTTAAGGTTTTTAATTAGATTTTAATAGGTTTTGATAAATAATTAAAATCTAGATGAAAAACAAAAAAACTTTATTCCATGGAGAAGGTTGTCCGCATAACACATGATTAATGTTTTCATTTCCCAATAAATATGCAACACCAAACTCCAGTAACCCAAAGGTGGTGGTTATTTTACTAAATTGGAACAAGATACAAGGTATATAATCCTAAAGGATTTAATATTTTATTATTCTTGGGAGACTATATATATACATGATTCTTACATTATAGTTGAAAACATCAAATAAAACTTAAAATTTATTATGAGAAATTTATTATATATTCAAGAAAATTCTTTAAATTATTTAAAAATACCTTCTTAGTATCAAAGGAAATGAAAACATAATAAAGGGTGAGATCATATTCTTAGTAATAGAATTCATATAATAAAATCTATCATATAATAAATAAAGCATGAATAATATAGAAGATGTAAAAAATAATAAAATATTATATATAACTAATGTTATGAAAGTGGAAAATATCCATAGAATATGTAATAGAATAAAACTTCACATGTATAATAATTACTAGTTTCATAATTATAGAATGAATAATGTTGGTCATTAAAATCTTACCATCAAGGCCTTATTCCAAGAGATTGTAATGACCCAATCTTTCTATACATAAATACCACATCTTTTTATGTGAATATTCAATACATTTAAAAAACACACACTTGAGGACTAAAATATTTTAGTTTATTTGGAGACTAGAAACACAATATTCTTATTTTTTAAAAGATATTAAACATCTCCCACAAAGATCTTCTCACATAGTATTCCTATTAACCATGCCCTGCCTAAACCTTTATTCATAATCTGGGGAAGGAAACATAAGAAAGTGTGATCTTAAATTCTCATTAAGTGTAAACATAGGATATAAAAATATACGATCATATAAAATCATAAGATAATAATAAGGGTATTTCATCATGAAAATAACTTATAAAGTTCATACCCAACCTATCATAGATCATATACATGATTCATGGAATATAACATTATCATTTTAGAAAACATGGGCCATAAGATTTAGAAATCATCATAAATAAATAATAAACCACGATATAAAGTTATAAAAGTGTTTCACCCACATAAATATATAAAATCATTTCATATTTCAAGTTTAACTACCAAGTACATCAACATATTGGATCAAGACTTATCACGTGTTTCAAATTGTGGATCAGGACGCACATGTTTCCCAGACTAGACTAAGACATTTCACTTATTTCCCATTATGGATCATGGTTCACATATTTCACATAGTAGATCCAGAAACACCTATTTATAATTGTGGATCATGATACACATGTTTCCCATAGTCAATGAGGACTCACCTATTTCCCATAGTCGATCAGGACGCACCTATTTCCCATAGTGGGATCAGCCTCATCAACTTGTTGCCCATTGTTATCTCATGAGATGTTAATATCTATACAATTAATTGGATTGATTTACAATTCCAACCATTACATAAATAAAATCATGAATATTTGTACCACAAGATCATAAAACATTCATCGTCGCAAAACTCAGGAAATAAAATGGATTTCATAAACATTTTATCAAAGTATATAACCATGGAAAAGTGAATAGTTTTCACCAATATCTTTTCATTATAAACATAAATCATACATATAAAGAATAATGGTGGTATAATTTGATCACATACATATAAAATCTTAGGCAACAACAAAGGGTGTCATCTTAGATGGAAAATTATTTTGAAGGATCATGTGAAAAAATTCTTTAGGAAAATAACTTTTCCATTTTCAAATCACTTATTTTTTTAAATAAGAAAACTTATGAATAAGAACATTTTATTTTAAAATAAACTAGTAAATTTTTAAAGTATTATTTTAATCATTTATTTTTCATGAAGGAGGAAAAATATGCTCATTCTATATAAGTTAAAAAATAACATTCCTTTTATATTTTTGTCGGAAAAGTCACAAAGCACTTCATTTGAAAAACAAAAAAAATATTACATTCAAACCATTTAGTAAAAATTAAAACATGGGTAAAAAATAATCTAAAATATTATGTTAGAATAGTATACTTTTTTTGAGAATCATTTTATAAAACATGTACATAGAATAGAAATAATTCCTAGTAGATACTTAAATATAAACAATCCCAAATAATGATGAGATTGTTAAATAAACCCTTACCTAAAGTATCTCATAATATTTTTCATGTTAAAAATTTAATCATAATAAATATGGATTTATTAAACATTTATTTTATAACCACACACCTATCATACCATCTATTATCTATTTATAACATCTTATTTCCCTTTTATTAAGAGTTTGTTATTACAATCACTATTCTGGGTGATAAATTCTTTTCTTTCTAAGATTTTTTTAGTTTAAAATTAATGTTACTTATACTATAAATATAATTCAATAATTTACATAATTTTAATAATGTTATAAATATCATATATAAAAATTATATACAAAAAAATGAGTTACATTGTTCAAGGAGATAGTAGGTCACACGTACGCATAGACGTTGTTTCCATTTTTTGATTGATGGAAAAAAATAAAGGTAAATAATAATTCACCTTTTATAATTATTATTATATAATATATATTCGTAAAATTTACACTTATTACCATCCATGTTAAATATATACAAAAAAAACAAATCGCATCGTGGAGATGGTAGTCCATATATACGTACGAGTGACATTATTGTTTACCAAAATATTGGATGATAAGAAGGTATAAATTATATTATCATTCCATTATTATATTTTTTTAAAATATCATATATGAAAAATAAACCCATCATAATTATGATCCATAAAATATGGTGATGAAAAATGAATTGTATCGTTGTGTTGAGACGGTAAGTCGTACGTACGCACGAGTGATGCATTCACTTATTATTTAAAGGGAGAGAGGGTGTATAACGATGTTTTCAAAATCATAATAACATTTAAGAATATTTAGGATAATTAATTTATTATTTTATGATAGATATAATATATTTATATTAGGTAAATAATAGTATAAAAACAAATTGATCAGTTGGAGCAATTACCTCTTCTTCGAAATGACTCCTTTAAATCTTCTCCAAAGGGCTCTAGGGTTGGCCTGTTGGGAAATACATCACCTCTATAATGTGTCTAGGGAAGTGGATAATAGATTTTGGTAGATATATAAGTCTAAAAGTGGTTTAATTGAGTGATGTAGTATGTTTCCTTTTATAATTGAGGTGAGGGGCACTCTTAGAATTTTGAGAATGATTAAAATTTTCTAACATTATCCCAGATCCAAATGCTTCCAAATGGACTATAAATGAATAAGGTATGATATTTTACACCATATATTATCTTCTTGTCACATATTTAATATTTTATGATTTTTAAATAATTCTATAAGATATTAATCCCACTAAATATAATTATTTTCAATTTTGATATTATTAATTTCTTTGACTTTAAAAATATCAAAACAACAAGTAAAATCAGACCAAACTATTTTATTATATCATAAAAATGTCATGTATATTTAAAAATTTATTTTATCATCTTAAATATCTCAAATTTTGTTACTTTTAATTTTTTTTAATATCATTTATTTTATTTTTTTCATTAATTGAATAATTACTACGCCAACATTGTGTAAGCATTTAAGGTAATTAATTCTTCTCTAAATTTTAAAAATAAATTATCATGATGAATATAAATATTTTATATTTAAAAAAATATTTTTATTCAAACATATCATCTTAATAACACCATATTAAAATATAATATTCGTTAAAAAATAGAGTGTGACATGTGTAACTTTTTTCGAATAAAATACTATAAAGGTAATAATCACATCCAAATAGCCAAAAAATGCCATAAAAACTAAAATTATATGATTATATATTAAATTACCCCATAAAATAAAATTTAGGCAAGTTTTGTGGTAATTTTAAAATCCTTATAATTTTATTTGTAACCTAAGTTACCTGGTTTACCCATACAATGGTAATAAAATTACTATAGTTACTATTATAAATGAAAAAAAGACCTATTTTAAAACTTTGGACCCATTTGTTCCAAACATGGAATCAATTTTTCAATATTCAACTCACATAAGTGGATGAATTTAATTTAAAATCAATTCCTCAAAATAAAATAAAAAATAGTTTTCTTGAAAAAATTCCTTTTAAGCCCAAAAATGTACTTATATCAACAGAAGGTATAAGGATGACTAAAATTAAATTAATTATATTATATATAACTAAATAGTAATTAATTAAATTGAATATCAAATTAAAATCATATAGGGACATTTTAATATAAATAAAATGATATTTTTATAAAAATCAGTATTTTTGACTTCTCATAGAAAACTTAATTGTTTTAGAAAATTACCAAAAAATCAACCTAAGATAATTTTGAAATTATGAATTAAAAAATTAAATTAATTTTTTATAATAAATTTTCTAAAACTTTTATAAATTAATTGTAATATTCACCCATAAGGAAAACCATTTTTGGAGAAAATGTATCTTTGAAGAATGCAATGACTTTACTAAAAATTAAATACTTATTTACTAAGAATTTATCAATAGATTTATATTGAGTATAGAATATATATATATATATTTAATAAATTATTTAATAATATTAATACCCCCAAATTAATGGAAAGGTTATAAATGCCACATTAAATAATAATTTTTTAATTGTGTATCTCAATACATTTAAAATTGGTGTTTAATGCAATGGAAGCTATCAAATAAATAAAAATATTTTATAAAAATATCAATGTGTTACATTCTACCCCTATTAAAATAATTTTTCCACTCAAAATTTTTCACTTAGATATAAATAGATAAAGATACCTTTTCCTTATCACATCCTCAAATTTCCATGTAGCTTTCACAAATTGGTGGTTTCACTATAAAACTTTAACCAGGTGAGTGGTATTGTTTCATAGAGCTTTCTGTCTATGATCCAAAATCTATAATGGTTGCTCTTTATAAGGAAGATCATTCTATAGTGGTACGGCCTCTTGGTTTAGTTCATGTGAAGGATATGGTATATACTTTATAAATAGAGATACATAGAACATATCATAAACCTGAGATAGGTTCAGCAGAAGTTCCAAATGAAAATCTAATGTCCTAGTATAATCAAATATTTCAAAGGGACTGATATATCTAAGGCTTAGTTTTCCCTTATTTCTTACATGGATAAATTCATATAAAAAACTTCTCACCAACTTCAAATTCTAAATCATATCAAAAAATATCATCATAGAATTTATGTCAACTTTTTTCCACTAAGTATTTTTGAATGGATCTAACCTTCTCTACCTTCTCATTATCTTTATCATGTCCCAATATATTTCTTTCCATGACTTCATTCTAATATGTTGTAGTTATACACTTCTTTCCATAAATGGATCCATAAGGATCTATATAATTTCATGAGTGAAAACTATTGTTGCAATAAAACCAAAATTGGGGAAGGTTTTGATCCCAACCACCTTTTAAATCCATATAACAAGATATTATCATATCCTCTAGGGTTTGAATTGTTCTGTTAGACTGACCATCAATCAGAGCATGATACTTAGTGATAAAAATCAACTCCATACCCCATGAAAACTTACCACTTCCTTAATATATATTCGCGAAATAGGTTCTAGGGAGAAATCTTCTCTAATAGAAACAAAGTGGGTTGACATTGTAAGGTGATCAACTACAACCCATAATTACCTCAACATAAAAGATAATATGAACCTTAATGATTAAATTTACCTTTAATTATGTGTCCACAAATTTTAAATGCCTTCCTAATTTAAAATCTTTTTCAATAAAACATATAAAAAACCAAAGGGTTGTATTGATATAAATGTCTCTTTAAATATCCTTAATATTGATAAACTCCCATCACATAAAACCTAAGATGGGATTCAATTTAATTGAACTTTATATCAACCTTAAACTCATAAACCCATTATGGTATCCATAATTATTAATTTAATGGAGGCATGTAAACTTCAAAATGTTAATTCGTCATTTATTCCTTATATATGCTCTTATCTTTTAAAAATAATAATTGGAAGCTTGGGTCAATCCTTCTACCAATAGAATATCAAATGTGATATTATTATTATAGAATCCATGTAAAGGGAGATAATCACCAAAAATTTCACTAAAGGATGAACAATAATATTTTCATAGGGATCATTAATGAAAAATCAGACATGAAACTAACAAATACAAAGGGGAAGATAAGTGTTCCCTAATTATCATGATTCACCTCATTCATTTTGATTCCATAATATTTCCCCTTGTCCTTTTTCTTCATATTTTTATTGTGTGGATTATCATCCACATTATCCCTTATATTATGGAATCAATTCACATAATTCCAAAACTCCTTGCACTTAAAACACTAGAGTGTGGGTGGTTAATTATTTAGTATCATATTCTCCTTCATTGTATTAACTGAACCATTAATCTAATTTTGACATTCACATGATTTATGACTTGACTTTCAATATTTAAATAACCTATTAGTTCTATTAAATTAATTTCCTTGATGATCCTTCCCACAATTCTGGCATGAATATGGCTATAATTGTTTTCCACCATTTGAGTTTTCATGAGTCTTGATCTTCTTTTTATTATCAAAACCATAGGAATGTTGGGAATATCCAATTTACCTTTCTACCTTTACTGTAAATTGAATTAATTCCTTTTATCTACTAAATAATTTTTTATCCAAGGCCTTTAAAAGACTTGGTTTTAGTATACCAAATAATTGATCACTTTTTATTTTAGGGATGATGATTAAACCAGAAGTATTCCTTGAATGACTTGTAAAATTACCTTCATAGTTACCAATATATTCATAATCATTTTTCTTAATCTCATGGAATTCATTCTCCATCATTGTTCATGGAATATGATGGAAGTAATTACTAATAAATATCCCCTTAAATACTTCCCATTCCATAGATTAAATTTTTCTTGTTCCCTTGTTTTCTTAATAAGAGTGAACCAAATATATGATTCTCCTTCCAAACAATAAATAGCTAGGCTAACTTTTTCATGTCCCAATAATTGGTAAATATAAAATAATTTCTAAATGTTGTTGATCCATCATTCTGAAACTATTGGATCCAAAGATCTACTAAAAGAAGGTGTTTATTTCCTTATAAAAGATTCAAAAGTATATAGTTGCCTATTTTTATAATTTGGAAATTATGTATGATTCATAACCTGATAAATTTTCATGATCATAGTTGTAGTATTTTTCATTACATCTCCAATATTGTTTGGTTTCTGAAGAGGATAATCACTTCATTGTCCATAATAGTCCTCATTAACATGGTTACTTTGGGTTACATCCACTAAATAAAACCATAAATCATAGAGTAAGAAACACTCATCATAGTGGGAACCATATAATCATGAAAAATCATTTATAGTATGTCTACTTCATGATACATTCTTTTCTATCTATGACACATTAGGATTCACATAGGTCATTTATGGTCATTATTCAAATCCTTCATGATGGTTCATAAAGATTTATTGAATTTACAAAGCATATCCCTTGTGAGTTTCAAACTAGGTGTGTATCAAGGTCTATTATTGTGTACCATGTGAGGATAGAGTTGATCTTAATGCAACCTTCTCAAATTTTGTAACCCTATGTACCTATGTGTTAGATCCACATCCACTTGTAGTATCTATATTGGGATGTAATTTCTTGGAAATCCCTTTCACTATCCTTCACCAAAATTCCATGACATTTTACTATATATAGAATTATCCTTAGACTTATCTTTAGATATATCCCTAGAAATATATCTATAAATATAGTTAGGAATATTTCTAGGGATCTCAATAAAGTTTTTTTAATCCTAATCTCTAATGATTTGCTAAATCTTTCCTCTAAAACCAAACATAATGAACTGGTATTTTCATAAATAAATATCAAATACTTTTAGATCACAATCTAAAGGACCGTAATAATTTAGAGTCTTTAGAGACTAGAAACACACACTTTTTATTTTTTGAAATATCTTCAACATATACCACAAATATATTATCAAGTTTTACTCCTATTAGGTATACCCTACCTAAAACTTTCTTCATATATTGTGGAAGGAAACATAATAAATGGTGATCTCATATACCTAGTGACGGTAAAAAAGGAGATAACAATCTATGATCATATGCAATAAAAGTGTGGGAATAAGGGTATCATATCATGAACATAACTTAAAAAAATCATACCCAGCCTATCATAGATCATAATATGAGTCATAGAATAAAACAATATCATTTCTGAATGCATTTTCTATAAGAGTGATAAATCATCATAAATCAATCATTAACTAAAAGATAATGTCATAAAAGTGTGGAACCAACATAAATATAGAAAAACATTTCATATTTTAAGTTTAACTTCCAAGACCATCAACATAGTAGGACATGACTTATCACAAGTTTCCCATTGTGTATCAGGACATACATATTTCCCGTAGTGGATCATGAATTGTCACATATTTCCCATTATGGATAAGGATGCACCTATTTAACATAGTAGATCATGACACACCTGCTTCCCATAGTGGATAAGGATACACATAATTCTTATAATAGATCAGGACACACCTATTACCTATAGTAGATTAGGATGTACTTGTTTCCCATAGTGGGATCAAGCCCATAGACTTCTTTCCCATTATTATCACATAATATATTAATAGTTACCCAATACATTGGAGGGAGATATAGATTACACCCATCAAATAAAAAAATAATACATATTTGTTCCATAAGATCCTAAAACATTCATTATCATAGAACTCATGAAATGAAACAAATTTCATAAAAATTTAATCAAATTATGGAACGTGGAAATGGGAATGGTTTTCACCAACATAATTTCATTATAAAAATAAATTATCCATAACAATAATAAGGATGGTATCTTTGGATAATATTCCCATTAAATCATAGATAACTACAAAGGATGTCATCTTATATGGAAAATTATTTTGAATGACCACTTGGAATAATTCTTGGGAAAAATAACCTTTCCATTCTGAAATCACTTCTTCTTTTAAAATCTTCACAAATATAAATGAAAAAAATTTCTTTGAAAATAAATTTGTAAATTTTTAAAGGATGTTTCAAATAATTGATTCATCATGATGGTGGAAAAATTTTATCATGTCGTATAAGTTAAGAAATAAAACTCTTATATTTTTTTTAAAAAATTCACAAGATACCTCATTTTAATAATGAAAAAATTCCGTTCAAACTGTTTCGTAAAAACTAAAATGTCAGTAAAAATGAATTTAAAAAGTATTAGGATAATAATAAAAACCATTTTGGGAAATTGTTTTATAAAGACTTGATCTTTTCATACATATATATTACCTCGTTTTTTATGGATATTCATTAAATTACCGAAAAACATGCCTTAGGACCATAAAAGTTTAGTGTTATGGAATTTAGAAAAACGATAAACTAATAAATAGGTATACAAAATAACATCCCACTATTATATTCATAACTAGCACCCTTCATAGATATATAATACATAATAAATTTATTTATAACCTGGGGAAGGTAAACATAAGAAAGGGTGAGCTTAGATGCTCAGTAAGGGTAAATAAGGAAGATACATAAGCATAACATGAAGATAAGGTAATGAGAATATGAGAATAAAATTTCAAAAACCACACATTGCATAACAAAGATCATAATTTTGAGTCATGGAATAAATATTGGTCATTTATAAGACATAAATCATAATATAATCAAAGAACATGATCCATAATAGCATTAAATTTTTAAAAGCCAAATATTTGTATCATATACGTAAGCATAGAAAATATTATTTCAAGGCTACCAATAAAGGAATTCATAACATGTTATTATTGTTATACACACCCATGTACCTACTATAGGATTGGGATAACCACCTAAGAACCCTATTTTTTAGGCTTGGGAAAACTACCTGTGTGCCCTCC
The DNA here is from genome assembly GCA_963277665.1 of Viscum album. Classification (NCBI taxonomy): domain Eukaryota; kingdom Viridiplantae; phylum Streptophyta; class Magnoliopsida; order Santalales; family Viscaceae; genus Viscum; species Viscum album. The sequence continues at coordinate 654,955,214 of OY728119.1, forward strand.
ATTTTGGGCTTGGGCTAACCACCTATGTACCCTCTGATCTCATAGAACATTTATCATTACCCAATTAATTGGAGGGATATATAGGTCCCACCCATCGTAGAAATAATATCATATGAATGTGTGACACAAGATCATAAAACATTCATCATATCATAACCCATGCAATCAAATGGGTTTCAAAACAAATTCACCATATCATAACCAGTGGAAAAGAGATAGGTTTCATAATAATTTAATCATATCATCATACCATAAACCATGAAAAAAAGTGGGTTTTGTAATCATTATATCATGGTATAACCCATGGAATAGAATTGGGGTTTATAAAATTCTTTTTATCATAAACATAAACCATTCAGATAGAAAAACTAATGGTATCCTTAGATCATGTCCCCAGTAATGTATAAGTAATATCAATGGATGTCATATTATATGGATAGTTAATTTGAAAAATTACATAAGAAATTTGTTAAGGAAGATAAATTTTATTTGAAAATAAAATTTTAAAACAGAAGACATTTTAGAAATCCTATTCTTTCAAAATGAACTTGAAAACTTATAAAAGGAATCTTTAGAACTCGTATAAAACATTTCTTGGGTAAAATCTCCTTTATAATTTGAAAAACACATTTAAAAGATAAAAAATATTGAAAATAATTTTATTTGAAAATACAATGAAAACTTATAAAGTAACATTCAAAGAAAATAATTTTTATGATGATGAAAATTTTCGTTCAAGTCATACATGTTAAAAAAATATTCCACACATTTTTAGTAAAATCCAAAGGGACATTGTTTGGAAAATGGAATGAAAATTACTTTGAAAACATTTTTCTAAAAATTAAAAAATGTGTAAATTTTTTTTTAAAATAATATGATAATATTAAAACATTTTTTAAACATTTTTAGAAAATATTTTTTTGGAAGAAAATGGATTTTGGACTGAAGATAAAAATAAAGTCAAATTTTATTAAAAACATTTTCTCAATTATTTTAAGTACTAAAGAGTGGAAATGGTAATTTTTCTGGAAAATATCATGAATAAAAAATTATAATAAAATTAATGAGTTTCTTTATATATGGATAATAATATTTTATCATCACATACATAATCACAAACAATCCTAATAAATGATAAGATTGTAACATAAAATCATTACTACTTTGGTAACTTTGAATCATAAGCATCGTGAAGGTATAACATAAAATGGAACTTAAAATATCATGATTATAAATAAATTCATGATAATACATTTCAATGGGGATTTATATACACCTAGTAAAGTAAGATAAGTGTATAACATAACATATGGCTCAAATGAGGAAAATTGAGACAAAGATCACTTACTGATTTGGTAACTTTTGAACCCTAAACCCTATGGATGAGAAATTATAAAATGTATATGTAAATCAGAATAATTATAATTATAAGTATCATAAAATAAATTCATGTATATTATATTAACCACATCAAGGAAAATGTGGTGAATATGGCTTGTGTCTCACAGAAAATAAAGGTGAGACAGAAATCCCTTACCTTAAATCTTGACTTCTATAGTATACATTCAAAACTCATGTATAATAAATATAAGTTTATTATAAATATATTATATAAAAAGATTTACATAGAACATACCATATATGATTGTTTTATTACCCTTTATTACTTGTTTATTAACAATTCCATGTTAAAGTTGTGTTTTGGGTAATAACCTCTTTGTTTTTTGTATATGTTTTGATTTGTTATTCTTTTCCTCTTACTTGGATCATGATTTAATCATATAAATAATTATATACATGATATGAATATCATATATATTCAGTATATGTTTATTTAGAGTAATCTTTAGAATTTAGTGATACAAAATGTAATACACCATCCATGGGGATGGTAGGTCATACGTACTCAAGAACCTTGTTTACATTTTCTTGTTGGATGAAGGAAAGAAAGGTAAAATATATAATATCATTAAACAATAATTTTTATGTCATATATATCACATTTTTTTATTAATATTAACCTTATTACCTTCCATTTAAATCCTGAAACATTGTTTCGTGAGGTGATAATTTGTTGTACACAAAAGAAACATTATTTTATTCCCACAAAATGAAGAGTTTAAAGGTATGTGTGATATAATAATTCTAGAAGTATAATAATATTATAAATATCATATATAAATAATAAATACATCATCATTTGCAGCATTTATAGGTGGTAATAGAAAAAAGAAGATTATAGGATGAGAGGAGGAAAGTTGGGAAGTGCGTTTTCATGTATTTTATGAACCAAAATGGTTTTAATGTTTGAATAAGAGTGGATAATGTGTTGACATTAATAAGTGAGGTGAGTGGAATAGTTGTAATGTTTTGAAAGAAATAATTCCACCCTCATGTTTTTCTTGTCATAAGGATCCAATAATAGAAAATTCTAGATAATAGAAGATATAAGGTTGAAATATGTTCACAAAATTGGTTTTGGATAAGTCTTTTGTTATTATAAACCCTTATCATTTTATTTTACCCCCTTCCCCACCGGTAAACCAATTTTTACCTTAATCATCATAAATAATTTTAAACGTTTTCAACATTCATTTTGAATAAAAAATTAGTAGAAATTATTAGATAATATATATTATAATGAGAAAAAATATGAAATAATTTTTTCCAAATTCCACTCAGAGAGGTAGAAAATTTTAATTTAAAATTAATCCCACATACCTGATGAGAAAGCAAGTTTTTAAACAGAAAATGTTTAGAAGTTTACAAAGTTTTTATATTGAAATGTAATATAAAATTGATTCTAATAGACTAAATTGTATTAATTGATGTATAATTAAACTAATTTAACTTTAAAACAAATTTAAATTATTATTTAACTTTATAAATAAATTAAAAGAAGGTAGTTTTCAATTAAAATTCAATATTTTTCACTATTCATCAAAAAATGAAAATTTTTAGAAAAATAACAAAAAAATAAACATAAGATTATTTTGACATTATAATTTCAAATTTTATGTTTATTTTATCAAGTTAATTTGAAAAAAGTGTAAAAAAGTATTAATGTTTACAAAAATAAATAAAAGGCATTTTTTGAGAAAATAGTATTCACAAAACAAATAAGAACATTAGAGAAAACTAAGTACTTTTTTATCAATATATTTCCTTGATATAAAATAATTATAATAAATATTTAAAAAGTATTTATTACAATTCATATTACTAAATTTAATGGGTAGGTTATAACAAACGTGTTAAAATAACTATATTAATAATATATCAAAGTTTTATCAGATCTCAGTGTTGTGTGTAACGCAAGCTAATCCAGTGTTTTATGCAGTGCAAGATTAACTTTTTTTTGTGTAATGAAAGATTTAAAAGTAACTTAATTTATTTGAAAAAAAATAATTCATGAAAAAACATAGTGTGTTACATTCTATGCCTTAAAATGAATTTATCTCTCTAAATTTTTCACCATGGTACATACTAATGGGGATACTTATGCCTCATAATTTCCTTAGGTTACTATATAGCTTTCTCAAATAGGTGGTTCCACCAAAAAACCTTTATAAGGTGAGTGGTCATTTTTCATAAAACATTCTTTATATGATCCAGAATCTCCACTAGTAATTCCTCATAGGAATTATCTTGCTCAAGTGGTATGAACTTTGAGTTTGGTAGATGTGACGGGTCACGTATTTACTTCCTAAAAAGATATACATGGAACACATCATGGAAATGGGAGAGGTTTGGTGGAATCTCCAATCAATAGGATACCATCCTGATACAATCAATAATTTCAAAGTTATAGATATACCTAGGTATTAGTTTTCCTTTCTTCCTGAATCTCACAACCTTCATCCATAGAGAAATTATTAGAAACATCTTATCACAAACATAAAATTCTAGATCATGTTGGAAATTATCAGCATAATTTTTCTACCGAATATGTGCTACCTTGATGTATTTCTAAATGGCTCTAACATTCTCTACCATTTCTCTAGTTATCTCATGTCCCAATAACTTTCTTTCCCTAATTGTATTCCATAACATTGGAGCTCTATATTTATTTCTATATAGGTATTCATAATAATCCATCTAAATTCTTGATTAAAATTTATTATTATAATAAAAAACAACTAAAGTAAGGTATTTATCCCAACCACATTGAAATACAAGGAATAAAATTTGATATATTCTATAGGGTTTGAAATATTATTTCATTCTAGACATCTGTCTGAGGATGACACATAGTGTTGAAACTCAAATCCATATCAAGATATTAATGAAGATTTACCTATAACTTTGAGAGAAACCTTAGATCCTGATCGGACATAATGTAATGTGGAACTCCAAATAATCTCACCACTTCTTTAATACATATCCTGTAAATCTGATCCAGAAATAAGTCTTCTCTGATAGAAATGAAGTGTCCTAACATAGTAAAGTGATCAATTATAACCCATATAGTATTATTCCCTTTAGACATTTTGGGGAGTCCAACAACAAAATACATGGTTATTTTTTACCATTTCCATTTTGGTATAGTAAATGGATATAAAATCCCCCTTATACTTTTTTATTTTAGAATAAACTTACTGACATACCAATAACCAAGATATAAACTCTATGGTATCTCTCTTTATTTCATCCCATCATAAATACTCTTTTAAATATATATGCATATTCAAACTTCTAAGATGAATAGATAATGAAGAACTGTGAGCTTCCTATAATAGATCCAAAAAATAAATTATGTATGGAACGCATACATGGTTCCTAAACCGTATCATTCCACCATGATCAAACATTTTTAACCTTCTTATCCAGCTATACATCTTCATTATGTGCCTCTTTAATATTCACTTGGATGGATCGTTGTACATTCAATTGATCAAGAAAATATTTTCCCTTTACTTTAATATTTATATATCTATCCTTTTCAAATCCATAAATATTGGATATTTTGTAATCCTCATCAAGGATAATCTATAATGTTCCTTTTGACTCAAAGCATCAGCCTCCTTGTTCACTTTCCCATGGTAGTAATGTATTGAGAAGCCATACTATGTAATCAACTCTAACCATATTATTTTTCACAAATTCAAATCCTTATATGTGAATATATAATTACTCTTATGATCTATATATACATATATATATATATATAACACCTTCATATATAAATATAATGCCGCCATATATTTAATGAAAAAATAAATGCAGCTAATTCCAAATCAAAATTTGAGTAATTTTTCTCATGAATCTATAATTTTAATGATGCATAAGATAAAATTATTTAATTTTATATAATAACACATCCAAATCCCTTCCTGGATTCAACACTATATATTACAAAGCCTTATCCACTACATGGTAATGTAATCATAGGTTCACTGACTAATCTTTTCCTTAGTTCCTTGATATTTTCCTCACATTCATTTGTCCAGAAGAACATGGCTCCCTTCCAAGTTAACTTGGTTATAGGATTTTATAGTTATGATAAATTATCCAAAAAACATTTATAATATCTTGGTAAAATAATAAAACCTTGGATCTCATTCACAATAGTTGTTTTAGTCCAACATTCAATAGCCTCCGTCTTTGATGGATCTACCGATATACCCTCTCTTCAGATTATATGACCTAAAAAATGAAACAATTTGTATCTAAAATTCGCACTTCAGAACTTTTTCATATATTTTATTCTTCCTTGGGGTCTATAGTATAGTTCTAAAGTGATCTTCTATATTTTACATTCTCTTTTAATAGATAATAATATCTATTATAAATACTATCACAAATTGATGAATATAATCTCTAAAGAATCTATTCATTAAATCCATGAAGATAGTGGGGAATTAGTAAGACTGAATGGAATCACTATATACTCATACTGTCTATACATTTTATGGAATTATATCTTGGTTATATCCACCTTCTTGAACCTCAATATATGATATCCACAATGAAGGTCAATCTTGGAAAGTATTGAGCTCCACACAGTTGATCAAACAAGTCATCAATGCTGGGAAGGGGATACTTATTCTTAATTGTGATATTATTGAACTCTCAATAATTAATGAAGAGCAGTATTGATCCATATTTCTTTTTGGAAAAAATAACAGGTTCACCCCAAGGTGCCATACTCAAAGGAATGAATCCCTTGTCAAGATTTTCCTAGAGTTTCTTCTTCAATTCCTAAAACTCAATAGAGGCCATTCTATAGGGAGTATTTAAAATTGGTGCAGAACTAAGAATTAATTCTACTGTAAACTCAACTTCACATATTTTTGGAAGTCCAGGTAACTCTTATAGAAATAAATTATAAAATTCAATCACAATTGGCCTATCATTGATTTTTGGTTTCTCCCCAACCATCTGAGATAAACACCCATTTTGAATGGGAACCAAGACCCATACAATATATGTCATCTCTACTATAATTTAGTAATTATTTTCACATTTTTAAATGATAATAGGATTGTTTTTCATATCAAATTTAACATTCGTTCCTCAAAAATTGATGAGATATTTATGTAGATAAATCCAATTCATGCCCAAGATAACATCAAATTAAACCATATGAAGAATAACATGATTTATATGAAGCATATTCCCATCATCATCAACTAAATATGAATAATATACTTAAGTCACAATCATCATACCATTAGGGGTTTTCACTACTAATTATATATCTAATCATTTAGGTGGAATATTTATACCATTAAAAAAATTTAGATATGAAAGAATGGGTATATCAATAGTAAAATAAGACATTTAAAGTTCTGTAGTGGATGGTAAGTGTACCATTCACAATTTCTCTATCACAACCCTCATTAGAAATAATGATGACACGATATTTCCCTTTTTCCCTCAACTTTAGAGGATACTAGAGTTGATCACCATCATTAAAAATTAGATTTTGGCACTTGTTAAAATAATTCCCAAACTCCTTACATTGGAAATAATAGAGTGTGGCTGGTACATCTATTGAATTCTCTTATGGATAAAACCATTTGGAGACTTGGTTTTAAGCCAGTGAAGAAATGATCAACCTTACTTTCAAGTTAGATGATAATACCATAAAAGTACCTATAAAGTCTTGTAAAATTTTCCTCAAAGGTGAAAATATATTCTTCAATGTTTAAGTTTAGATTAAAGGACTTGTTATACATATTTATATAAAGCATATGAGGAATTTACTTATTGAAAAATAAGTTCTTAAAATCATCCCAGTACATGGATTCAATTCCATCCTATTGAAAAGTATTCTTTATAAGAGCTTAGAATTGATATGATTCACCTTCTAAATGGTAGACAACTAAAATGAATTTTTCATGTTATAAAAATTGGATAGTAAAAATATCCTTTTACTGTTGTTGATCTATTTTTTAAAAATTAGTGGATCAGAAGACCCACTAAAAAATGTAGATGCCTCATGAAGGGCTCAACAGAATATTTTTTTCCTCTATTAGTTTGGAATTCCATCATGATTCATAGCTTGAGAATGTTGTGTGAGCATAGAAAAATTATTTTTCATTCCTTCTCCCATAATTTTTGGATTATTAGGAGGAAAATCATTACATTTTTCATTGTAATTAGCATTAACATGGTTTCTTCAGGTTCCATTCATTTATTAAAACCAAAAATAATAGTTTAATAAACAATAATATTTATGAGGAACCACATAATCATGAAAAATCACTTATACGATGTCTAAATCATGACACTTTATATAATCTATGACACCTTAGGTTCATCATTGTTCATTCATATTCTTCATCTATTTAAATCCCTCATGATGGTTTGTAAATATTTTATGAATTTCCCAAGCATATCCCCTGGGAGTGTCAAACCAGGTGTTTAGTAAGGCCCATTGTAATTTAGTAGGTGATGATAAAGTATATATCAATGTTCCTTTTTCAAAGTTATTACTCCTAGCTACCTCTATTCTATAACCACATCCACTTGTAGTATCTAGACAGGATGTAATTTCTTAAAACCACTTAATCTATCCTTTACAAAAATTCCTATACATTTTTTTATACTTTGAATCATCCTTAGAATTGTCCTTATACATGTCCTTAGGTATCTCACTAAGGTTTTCTCATTATAGTTTCATAAGGTTAACTAAACCTATCCTATGATACCAACTATAGTGACACAAGATTTTCATACATAGATATTACATTATTTTTAATGAATATTCATTAAATTACACAAACACATGCCTGAAGGACCTAATAGTTTAGTGTCTTTGCAAATATGGAAACAAAAGTAACTATTCAATCGATAAACTAAATCATATCCCACTATGGTCTTTATAATTAGAACCCCTCTTAGATATATCATACATAATACATTTCTTCATATCCTGGAAAAAGGAAACATAAGAATCGGTGAGCTCTGATGCTCAGAAAGGGTAAACAAGGGAGATACATAAGCATAACATGAACATAAGGGTTTGAGAATATGAGAATAACTTTTAAAAATGGTAGTATCGCTTATTGGTTTCCACTTAATAGTGCCCCAAGATAGTTTCCACAGGACCTCAAGTGCACCTCCCAATACTATGTGGGGTGCCCTTTTGAAGAAGTGTCTTGGCTCACAGTAAGCATATGGTTTGGCCAACCATGCAGCTAAACCATTCACCCTTGTTTTTTAGGTATAAATAATCCCATTATAACCTTTTAAATTCTTTTAATCAACCCTATTTTTCTCCATCACTTCTTTAGTAGGCTTTTCTTCTCCTCCCTCACCTATGAACATCTTTTCCCTCTCCGTAGGGTTTTCGCTATCTCTATAAATTGTACTTTGTTTCTCTTTCAGTCAAAAGAGTTGGAAGGATATCAGTAAGCTCATATTTCCCCTTTATTCTATTTCTTGTTAATTCTAACATCTATTGTGTTATATACATATGAATCATTTTTCCCTATTTTTAGGGAATTGGAAAATTTATTTTATTTCTACCATTTTAGCTCGATTCAATATTTGACAACAGATGAGTGGAGTGTTACTGCATCGAGGTAGGTGGTATAGGTATATCCCGCTATTTTCATCACATTTTAAGTGATGTGTTGTTGTGACACTTGTAGGATCCTTCTGGAGATGCTAAATTTTTTTAATAAATTAATTAAATTGGTTTCCCATGTAATGTGTTACCCTAACTTATAGTGAAAACCATAAGTGGGTCATTTTCCTTATCGTTGGCCACCCCTGGGGTTTTTTCACCACTGATGTCCTAATTTTCTATCCATTGAGTTTTTTTCCACCGTGTGTGTGTATTTCACCATTATTAAATGCTTTCAACCTATAAATTGAATTGGTATTAATGGTTGTACAAGATAATAAGTCTTTTAGATTCATTCCTCACACCTTATATTTATATGTTTATACTTGATGCTTTACTTAGATGTCGTGTGACTCATATTTAATTTATTATGATAGTTTTTTTAATGCTATTATTTATGCCCAATGTCATTTCTTACATTTATTTTATGTTATGTTCCTTTTTCTCGATGCCACCTTTTGTGGTTATTACTTATTTCCCTAATGGATTGGCTTGATTTGGATGTTATTCTTGGGATGGCTGTATATCATGTAGTATTTCCATTCCTTATTGATGACATGGGATTATATATGATATAACTTGTGACTTTTTCTTTCATTGTGGTTCCTCACCTACTATAGGATGAGAGAGAACATGGGTCCCGATTTAGGGGTGTCATGGATGGACTCACCATGTTTGGTTGTATTTTCGTAATGCACCAAGATCGATGGATTTGTTTTCCATGTATGCGATCATCGTATGGATTTACATACTCGTGTGTTACATTGGTTCCCATGGGGAGAAACTGAGTATGGACCCATTAATATGATGTATATGCCATGCCTCGAGTGATACTCAGTCCACTATATGAGATACTTAGTATGGACTCAGAGTCACCATGCCATGAGTGATATAATGGACACCTATATGGGTTTCCTTGGATTGTTTTTGTGGAATTGGTTATATTATAGACACATGTAGAAACCCTTGGGATTCTTATTTGATCACCTCAAATGGGCTCAAGACTCCACCTTTGGATTTCACATATCCTCCAATGGCCCGAAAGCCTTCATTTTTTATTGATTTTGATAATCCACCTTTCAAGGGGTGAGGTGTAACCATTACAAGGACCGTAGGCGTAATTATTACATGGCCCGTAGCCCTTAGAGAAATCCATTGCCCGTAGGCTTCAAACATTACATACAACCCAGATTGACTACTTGGAACTGCTCCTCCCCAGCATTTTCATCGTGAAATCATCTCTCCACCTTCGCATGGCTCTTCGGCTAGGCTTTCCCGTGCATGCACAGGCTTGTCCCAATGGCAGGAGCCATAACCTCTCATTCTTGCAATCCATTTAGCTTCTGTTATGGTGAAATCTCCTTTTCCCTCTTCCTTCTGAAGTTTGATCCTTGTAGGTTGTCTAGGTTGCATCTGCACTAAAGGTGGCCCGAAGGCCTTACTGACCCGAAGGACTGGATGGTCTGAAGGCCTTAAAGTACTCAGGGACCAAATCAGTGGCCCAAAGGCCCAAGCGGGGGAATATTCCCTACTACTATAGTGCCAAACAGTACCTACTACAGTCCTCGCTACAATACCTACTACAGTTCTGCACAGTTCCTGCTACAGTGCCTGCTATAGTGCCCCAGAAATTGGCATCCGCTTGGATTTGATCCCAGGTCTCTCGGATGCACTTAAGAAGTCCTCACCAATTGGGCTGAGGCTCATGTGCTGGATTTCACATATTTTTTTCATGAACATGTGTGATGCATCTTATTTATATTATGATCATGCTTGACCGATGACATGTAAATATGACTTCCAATACAACTCAAAAGTTTGGGGTTATATCTACTTTATTTTATTTATTCACAATTCCCAATTCTTGTACCACATCACTTTCATATGTACCATGGTTCAAACATCTGACTTAGCCCGAAACAGGTGGAATCAGTCAGGTTTCCATTTTGGAACCTAGAATTAAGTTTTTATTTGTTTACTTATTTATTTACCATCATTTATTAAATATGGAATGTTGGTCATTTATTTATTACACAAAATGGATTGGCCTAGACACCATTGGTGGTGTCCTACTTAGATTGTATCACACGCCCTGCATCAGCTATCTTTGGTACCCAAGAAAACTTTATGATTGCATGTCTTGATAAAGGGAAGTGTGCAACTTCTGAGGCCTAAATTAATTTACAACATTAGGAGGGAGTATGGGATTTTAGGACCAATCCTATGCTCAAGATGATAGTTGTATCAGTTTTTGGTTTTCATTTTATTTTTTTATAGAATGTATTATATACTTGTACCCCTGATCCCTGTATAGTCCTATTTTTTTATAGATCTATGACATACCATAATCATCATTTTTTATCAATTATTGTTGTTAAACTTCTTCTAGCTTTTTATATTTCTTGAATGTTCTATTTTTTATTATATCAATTCAGTTATTCCATATTCTTGTAGTTATTACTATGCTACACTCTAATTGATAAGGGCATAGTCTCCCCATGGATTCACCCTAGGACCTTGTCTCTATTTGGAAGTCTTTGGAGTTTGGGAAGGCATTCTTGAGGTATTGTGGCTACCAAATCAGGGCATCGTTAAGTGGAAACTAGGGTGGGATGCTACAAAAATCATACCCTTTGCATTAAAGATCAAAATCTTGAGTCATTGAATAAATATTGGCATTTCATAAGACATGAATCATAAGGGAATCAAAGAACATGAGTCATGAGAGAATAACATTGGTATAAGACATAAATTTTTTCCATACACATAATCATAGAAAATATTATGTCAAGGCTACCCACCAATTCATCTATAATATGTTAGAATTTGGATACCCACTTATATACCTCCTTCAAGCTTGGACTAACAACTTGTGTACCCTATTTTTCAGGCTTGGGCTAACCAAACTTGTACCCGTCTTTTCAAGATTGGGTTAACCACTCGTGTACTCTCTGGTCTCAAAGAATATTTATCAATACCCAAATCATTGGTATGAGATATAGGTCACACCCTTCACATAATGAAAATGATATGTAAGTGAGACAAAATATCATAAAAAATTCATCATATCAAAAACCATGAAATAAAATTAGTTTCATAAACATTCCTTTACATCATAACATGTGGAAAAGATGCAGGTTTCATAATCGTTTCTTCATTTAATCATATCATAACCCTTGAAAAGACGTGGGTTTAATAAGAATTTTTTCAAGGTACAAACTATGAAATAGAAAATTATTTCATAAACATCTTATCATCATAAACATAAACTATTCAAAGAATGAATTCGAATGGTATCCTTAGATCATGCCCCTAGTAAAACATAAGAAACATCAAAGGACGTAATCTTAAATGAAGAATTATTTTGAAATATTTCATAGAATGTTTATTGTGAAAGATAAATTTTCATTGAAAATCAATTTTAAAAATATAAAACAATTTGTAAATACATTTATTTGAAAATGACTTGAAAACTTATAAAGGAAGATTTAAATATCATTTACAACATTTATTGACAAAAAATATACTTTCTACTTTGAAAAAAAAATTAAAATATAAAAAATTTTGAATATAATTTTATTTTAAAATAAACATGAAAACATAAAAAGTAATCTTAAAACAAAATAACAATTATGAATATAGTAAGTTTATTTCTTTCTATACACATTAAAAAAAGAATCCCTTCAAATTTTCTGTAAAATCCAAATGGGAATTTTTTGGAAGATTAAATAAAGATTAAATTTAAAATATTATAAAGTAAAATATGGTTAAAAATTTATTTGAAAAATCATAGGAGAATAATAAAAAAATGAAAACATTTTTTTCAAACAAGGTTTTTGAATAAAATGGATTTATGACCGAAGATAAAAATAAAGTCCTATTTTCTTAATAACATTTTATCAGTTATTTTAAGTAAAAAATAGTGGGGAAATGGTAATATTACTTAAAAATTTCATGAATTACCAAATTAGAAAAACAAGATCTTGATTTCATTGATAAATGGATCATATGATTTTATCATCAGAAATATAATCATAAAAAATCCTGATAAACGATGAGATTATAACATAAAATCATTACCATTTTGGTAACTTTTAATTAAAATCCCAATGAAATAATAAAATAAAATGTAACTTAAAATATCATTAGGATAAATAAGTTACTAATATTACATGTTAATGGGACTGTATATAGACCACATAAAGGAAGATAGGTTCATAACATAACATATGTCTCAAAGAAAGAAAATTGAGACAAATATCTCTTACTACTTTGGTAACTTTTAAATCGTAACACCCATGAAATAGAGATCCTAAAATGGATATGTAAATCCCAATAATTTTAATTATAATCATCATAAAATAAATTAATGGGAATTATGTACACCGCGTCAAATAAATACATGGTGAATATGATTGTGTCTCACGGAAAATAGAGGTGATAGAGAAATCCCATACCTTAAGTCTTGACTTCCGACATACATATTCAAACCTCATAAATAATAAATATAGTTTTATTTAAAATATATTTAACAATATATATATATATATATATCATATCATATATTGTTTTCTTATGACATTTTATTACCTTTTTATTAAAAATTATATGTTAAAGTTGCGTTTCGGTTAATAATCTCATTTTTTTGTATATGTTTTGATTTTTAATGTTTGGTCCTATTAATTTTATCATTATTTCATCATATATAAAATTTTAAAAATTATATAAATATTATATATAATAATTATATATGTATTTATATTGATCAAAAAAATTTATTAATATAAAATGAAATACATCGTTTATGGAGATAGTAGGTCGTACGTATGCATGTATATTGTTTAGATTTTATTTTAGGATTGAAAGAAAGAAATTTAAATGATATATTTTCATTATAGAATCATTTTTATGTAATATATATCACATATTTTCATTAAACCCATCTTTATTACCTTCCATGTAAAGTGTTAATGAATCACATCAGTTCACGATGTGGTAGTTCGCCATACACAGGAGTGACATTATTGTATTCCCAAAAAATGGAGAGTATAAAGGTATGTATGATAAAATAATTCCAAAAGTATAATAATATCATAAATTTAATATATAAATAATAAATCCATCATCATTTTCATCCTTTATAGGTGGAAATGGAAAAATCAAATGGCATCGGTTCACGAAGTGGTAGTCCGTCGTACATACGAATAATGATTTCACAACTCATGTTATGGAAGTGGAGATGGTTGTCGTTCATTACCCTAAAATAGAAAAATATATGTATATTTAGGATACTGAGGATATTATATAGTCTTGTTATAAAAAAATTTAAGGATGTGGGGGAATAAATAAAACAAAAATGTTCATTGATGAATATTACCTCTTCTTTAGGTATTCTCCTTTGGTATTCACCAAAAGCCTTCCTAGGTTTGATTTATTTCCTGACCAATTATTATAGGATGCATAGAGTGAATTTGGGAACTTATTTGGTTATGTATAATGTGAAAAAAAATTAAGGTGTGAATAATAGATGATAAGGGGAGGCCTTTTATAAGTGAGGTGAGTGGCACAATTGTAATTGTTTTTAAAGAATGAATTCCACCCATGTTTTTTGATGTCAAAAGGCACAAATAATGGACCATTATTTATAATAGAAGAGATAAGGTCTTAATATGGCCCTAAAATTGGTTTTTTACAGGTTTTAGGTTATTTTTAACCCTTATCATTTTAGTTTAACCCCCTTTCTCCTCTAGTAAATCCATTTTTACCTTAACCGCTGTAAATATTTTTTACTAATTTTACTATTAATTTTAGTAAAACATTAAGTTGACATTGATAAATAATATAAACTTTTATAATTCCAAATATGGAATTAATTTTCCTAAATTCAATTCACATAAGTAGAAAAGTTTAATTTAAAATTAATCCCAAAAATGTTGCAAGAAAGTGGGTTTTTAATGTGAAAATGTTTAAATGTTTACAAAATATTTATATCAAAATTCGATATGAAATTTATTCTAATTAAATAAATTGGATTAATGGGTGTATAATTTATCTAATTTTAATTCAAAACAAATTAAAATATATAATTAATCTTCATAAATAAATTAATCAAAAAGGTAGTTTGAAATTAAAAGTCAGTATTTTCACTATTCATCAAAAAAAATGAAAATTCGTAGAGGAATCCCAGAATTTTACCCAGAGATAATTTTTAAATGATAATTTATAAAATTAAGTTTATTTTATAAAATTAATTTTCTAAAATTGTGAAAATTTAATTTTATTAATGTTTATAGAAAAAAAATTCTTTTTTGAGAAAATAGTATTTTTTAAACATATAAAGACTTTGTTGAAAATTAAGTACTTTTTTATCAATATGTTTACTTTATATAAATACTTTGTAAATAATATTTAAAAAAAAATTATTAATATTTATATATCTATGTCTAACATCTATTTTATAATGGTCTTATTTAAAAACTATATTAATAATATATCGTGGTTTTGTTAAAACTCGGTGTTTTGTGTAATGCAAGCTAACAAAATTTTTTTATTACGTAAACATAAATTGGTGTTTTGTGTAACACAGTATATCAAAGAAATTTAATTAATTAAAAAATAACAATTCAAAAAAATTTAGGGTGTTACATTTTTATAAAACATGGCCATAGAAGAGAAATATTCTCTAGTAGAGACATGAACATAAACAATTCCGAATAATGATAAGATTGTGAAATAAACCCTTACCTTAAGTATCAACTTTTATTGTTCACATTAAAAAATATAGTATAATGAATATGTATTTATTATACATTTATTAAATGACCATATATCTATCATATCATTTATTATTATATATAACACCTTATCACCCGTTTATTAATATATTTTGTTTAAATCACTGTTTCGGGTGATAACTGCTTCATTTTCTGGGCATGTTTTGCTTTGAAAATCCCAAACCTTATACTTTGATCATATTCATATCATTTAAAAAAAATTAATCATGGAATATACATCATATATATTAATTATCTAAATATTTATAATCATTCATTAAAATGAGTGATTGAAAAATGAATTACATTGTTCATGAAGACTGTAAGTCGTATGTATGCATGACCATTGTTTCCATTTTTTAATTGAGGAAATAAACTAATGTAAATACTAATTCACCTTTATAGATTTATTATTATGTAATTAATATCATATATATTTATAAAATTTATCCTTATTATGATACATGTGAAATATAAATTAAAAACAAATCACATCATATCGTAGAGATGTTAGACCATACGTATGCACAAGCAGTATTATCATTTCCCAAAAAATAGGATGATAACAAGGTAGATATGATATTATCATTAAATAAGTATACTTTTGTCATAAATATAATATATATACATTAAATCAATTATAATTCTCATCCATAAAAGTTGGCGATGAAAAATTATTTGTATCACTACGTGGAGACGGTAAGTCGTATGTACGCACGAGCGATACTTTCACTTCTTATTTGATGGTAAATAGGGTGTATAATTGTATTTTCATAATAATAATAACCTTTAATAATATTTATTATTATGAATTTATTATTTTATAAATATCATATATTTATAGGATGTAAATAAGAGTAGAAAAAGAAAGTGATCGGTTAGAACAATTACCTCTTCTTTGAAACAACTCCTTTAGATCTCCTCTAAAGGGCTATAGGGTTGGTCTTTTGGGAAGCCTAGAACCTCTACAGTGTGTATAAATATGTTTATAATAGAATTTTTCATATTATGGTTGATATAGAATTCTCAATTTTGTGTAATGAAGTGACATAGGAAGTGTCCTTTTATAACTGAGGTGAGGTGCACTTTTGTAATTTCTCAAAATATTAAAATATACTAATACTATTGTAGATCCAAATGATTAAAAATGGAATATAAATTAATATTAGATGAAATTTTAGACCATATATTATCCCCTTTGTTCATATTTAATATTTTTATAATTTTTAAATAATTTAATAAAATATTAATTCCATAAAATATCATTATTTTCAATTTTGATACTATTCATTACTTTGACTTTAAAAACATCAATATCACAAATAAAATTTAAAAAAACTATTTAATTTTATTTTAAGTATTTCATGATAACATATATAATTATTTTATCACATTAAATTTCTCAAATTATGTTACTTTTAATATTTTTAATATCATTAAATTGATTTCCATTAGTTGAATAATTACTACATCACCATTGTGTAAGTATTTATGGTAATTAATAATGTCATAAAAATTAAAAAAAATTACCATGATGAAGATAAATATTTTATATTTCTAAAATAATATTTATAGTTGAACATATCTTTTGGATAAATCCATATTAAAATATTATAGTTTTTAAAAACAAGAGTGTGACATGTTTGACTTTGGTTGAAATAAAATACTATAAAGGTCATAATCTCATAAAAATGTCCAAAATGGTCATAAAAGAAAAATATGGATTATTATGGATTAAATTAACTCATAAAATAAATTTTTTCACATTTTAAGGTTATTTAACAGTCCTTATCTTTTTATTTTTATCCTAAATCACCTGATTTACCCTTACCGTGGAAATAAAATTGTTATAGTTTCTATTATTACTGAAAAAAATAAAAGGTTACTATTTACCAAATTTGGAACCACTGATTATAAATATGAATTTTATTTTTTAATATTCAACTCAAAGAGGTGGGAGAATTTAATTTAAAATTAATTCTGTAAAACGCAACAAAAATAGTTTTCTTGAAGAAATTCCTTCTAAGTCCAAAAATGTATTTTTACCAAAAAAAGGTATAAGGATGATTAAAATATATTTAATTATAATATATATAAATAAATATTAATTAAGTAACTTTTAGATAAAATTCAAATCATAAAGTCTAGTTTAAATATAAATAAAATGACAGTTTTATAAAAATCAGTATTTTCACTATTCACTAAAAAATTAACCTTCTCATAAAATTATTAAAAACAATTGTCCTCAGATAATTTTGATATGTTTAATTTAATAATTAAATTAATTTTTTCAAATATATTTCTAAAACATTCATAAATTAATTATAATATTCCCCCACACAAAAAACCATTTTTGAAGAAAAAATATTTTTCAGAATAGAATGACTTTAATAAAAATTAGATGATTATTTTTCTAAGCATTTATCAATACATTTATATTAAGTAGGAAATTTATATATATATCATAAATTATTTAATCATATTCATACCCTAAAAATTAATGGATATGTTATAACTATCTAATTAAACATTAATTATTTAATAGTGTATTGTAGTTCATTTAAACATGGAGTTACATGCAACACAGGATATCGAAAAATAAAAATATTTCATAAAAATATTAGGGTGCTACAAAAATTATAAATAAATAGTAAAGGTTTATTAAAAAACCAAAACTATTTTGTCTTGTGAGACCTACTAATGCATTGAGGTACCATAATGGGCATCGATAATCAATTAATAAGTCCAATATATTCATTTTATGAAATAGGTGAATATCCAAGGAAATACATAATAATGATAAATATTTGTATTTGAAAACTAACATATGAAATATTGATATTTTCCTAAAAAAATATAACATCATAATTATAAACCAAATAGAGTAATATGGGGGATTTTTTTAATTATATTATATCCTCATTAAATCATAGGATTCATCAAATTATGTTTACATAGATGAAAAAACTTTTAAAAGATCACTAGAATATTTCTTGAGGAAAATATCATTTTCACTTTGGAATCACTTATTTTAAATATAAAAATTTCTATAATATTAGGAAAATAATTTTATTTGAAAATAACCATTTAAAATTTAAAATTAATATTCAAATCAAATAATAGTTTGGATGGCCGAAAAATTTGTTCATGTGGAAAATATTAAAACAAAGACTTCATTCACACCTTTTGTAAAAAGTAACTCTTTTGGAAAATGAAAATAAAATTCCTTTTAAACATTTTTATTGAAATCAAAACATGGTAAAAAAATTAATTAATAATTAGAAAATCATAAAATCATTATTCAATAATTTTAATGAAAATATTTACATGGAGGAAAAATATTTCTGACAGAATTGAAAAACAAAGTTTGTTTCCTTATAAACATTTATTTAGAATTTTTGTGTGCTAAAGAATATAAAAATGAAACTAATCCTTTAAAACCACATAAATAATAATATGATAGGAAAATATATGTGTTTTAATATATATATAAATCATATATTTCTTCCATTAGAAACCTAAACATGAATAATTCCAAGTAAGAATTAGTTTGTGGAATAAACCCTTGCCCAATGTCTGACTTGCCACATAAGTGATTTTATACTACTGTATAATAAATGTACATGTATTTTAAATATATTATATAATGATATACATAATTTTAACATCATATAAGATCCACTTATATCATTTCATCACTTGTTTATAAGTAATTCTTTATTAAAATCACCATTTTAGAGTGTTAACAGTTTTGTTTTTCATGTAAGTTTTGGTTTGATTATTTCAGTATTTTCATATCTATCACATTTAAATCATCTAATGAATTTGAATAATTATATAAATATCATATAAAATCATTATATACATATGTATAATCATCCATGAAATTTGGACAAAGAAATGAATCTCATCACTTCGTGGAGGCGATAGTCCACACGTACATACAAGCATCTTTATCATTTTTTAAAAGGTTAAAGGGTTAGAAGTTATATAATATATTATACTTATGGAATCATAATTATTTCCTAAATTTTACATATATTAATTATTTTATATATTTATAACCATCTAAGTAAATTGGGTATGAAAAATAAATTACATAGCTATGTGGAGATGCTAGGTCATGTGTACACGCGAGTGATGTTTTTTTATAGGATGGAAAAGAGGTGGAAAATGGTTATCTGCAATAATAATAACTTCTAAGTATATTTATGATAATAGTTTCATTGTGTTAGTATGTATAAAACTAGTTATAGTAATTACAAACATAACTAAACTTTCAAAGGGTCAATACCTCTTATTTGAGAGACCTTCTTGGGCTTACACCTTAAGCCTTCTTAAGACAGCTATAGGAAGATACAAAAAGGTTAATAATTAAGGGAAGTAATATATGAAGGTTTTTTGGGAGGGATTTTTTGATATAATTATTTCATAGTTTGTTAATTAGGGAGGATAAGAGTTCCCTTTTTACAAATGAGGGGAGGGAAACACATGAAATTACTTAAAATATTTAAATAATATAAAGTCATTTTCTTGTGATAGTGTCCTGAAATGGATAGGATATAAATTTTATGATAATATAAGGTCTAAATATATTCAAACAATAATATTTTTAAACGTTTAAGTGTCATTCTTACCCTTATCTCTTATTTTAACCTCTAGTGAGCATGTTTTAACACTAACTATGGTAAAAAATATTTACAACTTTCACTATTCAATATAGTCAAAAATTAAGTTACCATTATTACCTAATATTAAAAAAATATGATTCAAAATTTTGAATCCATTTTAAAATATTAAATTTTTAAAACTTTCATAAACTAGTTTTAACATAAGTTTTTAAAACTCAACGAATACCATTTTTATAAAAATGATTATTTTAAGAATATAAATGATTTTATTGAAAAATAAAGTATAATGTTGATTAAAATGTAATTAGGTATATTATGTCAAATAAATGGATAATTATTTGTCTTTAAAACCAAAATAAACCATATATAACCTTATAAATACTTAATTAAAATAGAATATTTAGAAACTATTTTAACTTGAACAAAAATACTAATTAGATTTCCAAAATGTTAAGCTTATATTTATGAGTTCAATATTATATTTTTATATGAATTATATTAATTATTAAATATAATTTTTTTATATAAATTTTTTTCATATTATTAAAATTTATTCTTATATCATTATAATTCCAAAAAATTTATTTTATTTGAAAAATCAATATTTTATACTATTCACCTAAAATCAATTATTTCTAAAAATATCAAGAAATCTACCTAAGATAATTTTTACATAATGAATTAAAAAATTAAATTAATTTTGAAAAATAAAATTATAATATATTTGAATTTATTTTTAAATAGTGTTCTTGAATAAATCTATGTTCGTTGTGTTATTGTTTCCCTAGAAATAAATCTTATTATAATTTATGCTTGGGTGTTGCATTATTTCCCCCTTCAATAATTCGATCCTCAAGATTTATATAATTTCACATCATGAACGGATGTGGTTATTTATTTTTTATAGCTTCTTCATGTTCCCATACTACCTCTTCTATCTTATGATTTCTCAAACGTACCTTTACGAGCTTAGTTGTCTGATTCCTCAACACTTGCTCTTTGGTTTCAATAATGTAGATAGACTCTTCACAATAAGATAAATCAAGGTTTAATTATATTTTATTATATGTTAGAACATGTGTTGTTTCTATAATTTACTTTCTTAATACATAAATATGGAACACATCATGAAATTTAGAGAGGCTTCATCGCATTTCCAAAGGGTAATCCACAGCTCCAATTCTTTCCAGAATTTTAAAATGATTGGTGTACCTAGGAATTAGTTTCAATTCCTTGTTGATCCTTATAACTCCTTTCCTTGGTGTTACCATCAAGAAAACACTATCTCCCACTTAAAATTAAAAATCCTTCCTTTAGTTATCAATATAACTTCTTTTCTACTTTAAGAATCCTTGATATGACTGTGAATAGTATTCACTTTCATTGTTGTCTACTCCATGAGATATGGGCCTATAATTATCCTTTCACCAACTTCATCCCAATAAGTTTGAGTATGACCCCACTTACCATACAACGCTACATATGGTTCCATTTTAATGCTTGTATAGAAACTATTGATAAATGTGGATTCCAATAAAGGTAAATAATGACGCCACATACCTTAAAAGTCTAGTGAGAATAGCCTCAAAATATCATCTAATTTCTAAATAAACCTTTTAGACTGCCCTTCAGTTTGAGGAAGATAGGTTGTGCTCAAATGTAACTTGGGGTTAAGATATTTTTGAAGAGTCTTCCATAATTTCAATGTAATCCATGAATCATATAAAAATAAGTGCACCATGATGTCTCATAACTTCATTAATATAGAGTAACATGACAAGATCAATAGATAGATCTTACCTTAAAGAGAGGAAATGTGTAGACTTAGTAAGAAGATGAAAAGTAGCCCATATAACATCATTATTTCTATGAGTATTTGGAAATCTAGTGAAAAAATACATATTAATATCATTCCATTTCCACAAATGAACAGTTAAAGGTTTCATGAATCATTTAGGATGTTGTCTCTCATCCTTTAACAATTGGAAAGACAAGAATTCTAATACATAGTCTACAATTCCCCATTTCATATTATCCCACTAAAAAAAACATTAAATCCCAATACATTTTAGTGATACTAGGGGTATAGAGAAATTTAATCTATGATCTTCAACTAATAATTCTATTTTCAACTTAGACATCGATGGAATAGATAACCTTTTTCCAAATTTCAAAATTCAATCTTAATAGATGAAGTATATTAACCTCCCATCATTCAAGGCTTCCAATTTCTTTTCAATATTCTTATCATTAAGATAAAAACATTTTATTTTCTCCAATAAGTATGGTTTGTAAATCATTTCCAATAGATGTTATGTTTCCCCTTCCTTAATGATTCCCATATCTAAATTTCCTAAATCTAGGAATATAGGATCTTTGAAAATGTTCATATTTTTCAAAACTCCATGATCATTCCTTCTCAACACATCAGCCACCTTTTTTCCTCATAGGGTGTTAGTGTATTGATAAATTATAATTCTTAGGTAGTTCAAACCATATCTGTTCCCCCATGTTGAGATATTTCTATGATAATATGTATTTAAAAATTTTGTGATTCTTGTATATTTCATATCTTTCAGGATAAATTTATTTCCTTCATATCTTTAATGCAAAGATTATGGATGAAAACTCAAGATCATGGGTTAGATAATTCAATTTATGATCTTTATCTACCTTAATACATAGGAAACAAATTGATCATTTTACTTAGGGACACATCCAATTCCTTTTATTGATGCATCACTATATATCATAAATTCATCCCTTCCTGATGGTACAGTCAATATCAGTGCATTGACCAATATCCTCCATAGTTTTTGAAAATTATCCTTATATTCTTATGACCATATAAAATTAACCTATTTACATAGAAATATGGTTTATAGGTTATCTAATAAATAAAAAAAATTAAAAAATAATCTATTGTGCTCTATTTATACAAGGAAACTAAATTCCTCAATTATATTCATTTGCGTTGGCCATTCTATCACTACCATTTTCATTGAAGTATCAACTGGTATTTTATCCTTAGAGATGATTTGGCCAAAAAAACAAATATCCTAAATATTTAATTCTCATTTTTTCATATAATTCATTTTCTATAAGAGTCTTAATAATTATCCAAGAATGACTCTTATGCTTGTTATTTCTGAAACTTTCCACCAGGGATGCATGCCATCTCTCCGTCTGGCAGCGACATGATGGTTGTTTCCCAATATTATTTTTTTCCAAAAGCAAGTGGCCTCCATCACTTTAATTAGTGATGTCAAATCCTTGATTGAAATATTATGATTGTATGTTAGTTCCTCCTTCCATAGATTCCTCCTTGAAGATCGACTCCTAGTCCAGGTCTCCCCATAGATTTAATTATTATTCATGATACTTGTTACTAGTGTCGTATCAATGTGGATGTTGGTTAATTACACTATTCCTATATTGGTAGGGTAGTAACCTTCAGTTAGAGAAGGCTATAACATTGGAAATTTGTGGGAATTTCTGTATGTTGGGTAGGTGGGTCACCTATAAAGTCATCCTCTTTTAGAGGGAATCTCATTTTTGAGGAATCTTAGGCATGGAACCCAAGGCACCTCATGTAGGTCACGATGTAGTCTATGATAGGGGTTTAATTCTTATAAGTATTCTTACCTTAGGCATCCCATATTTATTAAAATAGGTAGATATTCTAAATTAGGTCACAAGTTTAACATCTTGTGGAGACAGATTAGTGGTAGGTTTAATGTCTTGTAAGGATAGAATGGTAGTTAATTGTGTCACCAAGGGGAAATATTTCAAACTCAATGCTTTTGTGGATTTTGTAGAGTGTGTCCCTAGCTGGGAATATTTCACACTAGGAGGTGGATTTTTCCCCCTTAGGAGGATGATTTCCCACTTAGAGGTTGTCAGGATTGAACCACATGGAGGCAACTGAGATACCCTATTGCTAAAAAGGGATCAAAACCTGTGTGGTTCGATGTTCAAGTTTAAGGTCATGTGACAATACATGTCCATCTAGTTTAACATAATATAGTAAGGATTGTCATTACATGGAACAAGCATCAATGAGTCATGGTGTTGGGCTTACACATGAATTTTTTTTGGCATAGTAGGTTTATCCCACGGTGAGGGAGGATGGTGTGGGACTTACACATAGAAGGTACACAATGTAGAGTTTTATCCCATGGTAGGGGAGGGGGTGGCATCCCATGATGATCATACATGAGGTATCCTATTTTCATCACACAGTTTAATAGGTATGGGTTTATCCCATTCCATTTATACACAGGGCATCCAGTGTTCATCACACATGGTAAAGCTATGGTTTTACATCATATATTGAGGACATTTCTATGCAATTTAACATAGTACAACTACTACATGGAGCTAGTTAGTTTTAAATCATACAACTCAAATTTGGATGGTTTTATAAGGGGAATATTGTTCCAATATATCTCTGATTTATGTGTTTTGATGATTCAAAAAATCCATACTTTTGTTCTAACAATTTTCTAATGTGTTTCAGATTTACTTATCTTATGCTGTGTGTTCAAGAATTTATCTTATCCAAGCAGTTTTCTTACGATAATTAAGTAACATCTTCAGTTACTCAGAAAAAGAAGTGAAAATATAAGATTTTATATTAATAAGTTTAACTTAGGTACCCAGAATAGACAATGAAATATTAAATAAATTTATTCTTTTGAGAATAATATTCATCGACAGAATAAGTTGAAGAAAATTTAATTCCACAAAACAAAAATATTTTAATTTACACTAGATAATTATCTTACACTATATTTAAGTTGAATTATTTTTATGAAATAAATCCTATGATGAACAATATGTTCAATTCATATCCTATGAAGATCTAATATTACAAAATTTCATGATGACGTTTTCTAATCTCTTGATAATTCATTTCACACCTTTTGAGTACATCAAAAGAAGATTATCCATTTAAGGAAATATATTTTTTACAAGGCTTTAATAAATATAATAATCCAGAGTATGAGAATATTTTTTGTACAAGAGAGATTTCAATATTTAGAAAGTTTGGATAGACATCTTTAATATCCTGTCACGTCAAGATTTATATTTTTGTTTCTCAATAATTTGATTTATCTTATTCTGTAGTTTAAATTGTATATAAAAGGAATAGTTAGCAATAACATGAGAAAACAAGAGAGCATAACTAAAAGAAGAAAGTAAGGTTGTTTTTCCTTTGTCTAACACTATAGATCTGTACATATTGAGAATCAATATGTCCATTACTAAGCTTATCAGTTATATCTATTTAACTAAATATCATCCCGAGCTATATTTGAAGTTCATATTTTCTCAGGATGAATCTTCATCTACTATTAGTTGATTTTTACAATTGTGTTCCACAAATGATTCTTAAATATTGTATCTCTTTCTACTGTGTTTTCACTTAGTGTTGGATTGTGTAAGACCATGGATAGGTCTTGTAAAGGGAGATCCCAGTTGATATATATTGGACCTTTTTACTATGTGAAAAATTATTTTAGTCAACTGGAAGCCCCCGGTAAAAGGGATGGTTAGTGAAAATCACCAATCTCTAGGAGCATAGCGTTGGTGGAGTGGACTATGGGATTTTTTTCCCGAACCACTATAAATATTTGTGTTCAAATCTTCTTTCTACATATTTTACATTTTTTTCGGCATATACTATTAAGGAATAAAATTGAAATAAACACTTTTAAGAGGGTTTTTATATTTTGAAGAAAATTTTAAGAACACAATCCCCCCCCCTCTTGAATTAGATAGTAAATCATTATGTGGGACAACAATTGGTATCAGATCTTGTGACTCCTGAGTTAAAAACTGTAAAAGGTTGAAGTATAAGAATCTATCGTCAAATGGATAATATGGTTGATAACTGAGAAGGTATGTCAATGGTTAGAGCTCCATACTTCAATGGTGAAAACTATGGTAACTTGAAATATCATATGATCTTTTTTCTGAAGAACCTCAGTCTAAAAGTCTACCTCAAAATAGTTAAACCATAAAAAATTCCTAATTCAAAACCTGAAACATGGGGTACTGCAACTGAATCAAACTATGATTTAAACTCTAAATCTATTAATGTTTTACTTTATGGGTTAGGACAAGATGATTTCAAAAGGATCTCTCAATGTTAGACAGTGCATGAAATGTGGACTTCTATAACAGTAGCATATGAAGGTGCAGATAATGTGAAAGATCTTAGATATGATACAGCCAAGATCAGGTTTGATACCTTCAGAATGGTTGAAGAAGATAGAATTACTCAATGGAATGGAATACTCACTGAGACCATGAACAACATTTCTACTTTTGGAATTTATATAGCTAAGTCAGAATAAGAATTAAAAGTTCTCATAGTATCACCACCTAAGTGGAGTAGAATATCTACTGCTATTAGAAAATCTACATAAGTAAAGAACTTCAAGATAAAATATCTTATTGGAACTCTCATGATGTATGAAACTAAAATGGAAACATCAAGTGAAAAGACTAAAATGATTAAAAAGTACAATGTTTCCTTGAAAGTTTCTACCTCTAAAGATGATAAAATGATAAGAAGTAAACAAGTCTAGGAAGCATATAAATAAGAAGAATCATCAAGAAATTATGAACCAAATGATGAGCTTGCTCAATTTTATTATAAGTTCAAAAAATTATATAACAATATATGAGGATTCATAAGACCTTAAAACAAGCACAAAAATATTGTTGAATGAAAAAACATAGGACACATCAAGCCTGACTTCCCAAAAATCAAAGACAAAAAGAAGATAGAAAGTAAGTAATTCAAAAATTATGGATATAAGAAATATAATAAAGATATTATGGCTACATGGTGTGCTTATAAATATTCTAGAAAATGCATGTCATTAAAATCATAATCTAATGCTACAAATTAAAAATCTAATATATTAATTTATATAACAATTAGATAAGGTACATTCTTATTATTATGATCATGATAATGAATCAAAAAATGAAAATTTCTTATATAAATAAATAAATTAATATTGTACCATGTTTTTAATATTGTATGAAATTCTATAAAATAAAAATAAATATCTTAAAAATTCTTATAATAAAATTGTTGGTGATAAAGAAAATTTGAACAATCAGATTTTAAACATGAATAATTAGATGGAAAAATATGTTGTCTTGAATACAAGATTAGTCAAAAAAATTGAAAATATATAGAAAGAGGTTCAAAATTTCAAAGATGTTGTAAGTTTTTTTTAAAAAGGATAAGACTATTTAAATAAATTTATTGGCCAAAATAAACCTAGAAAAAAATATGGAATCAGAATCCAAGGTTAAGGATCAAAGACTTAGAGAAAATATTTTGTTCCCCACTCAAAAAATAAATATATTATAATATTTGGTTTTTTCTTTGTGCTAAAATAGGACATTTTTTCAATATTTTCAATTTCAAAAATCTACAATTTATTTGAATTAAAAAAACATTCAAAATATATTTCAAAAAAAACTACAAAGTTTTCTATAAAAAATTAGCAATTCCAGATTCATGTATCTCTTATTGCTAACATATCTAAATCCAATATAATTTGGATACCAAAAAGTTATATTTTTCGATTTATCATTATAGGATACTAGTTTTATGAAAAAATGCAAAATGGTTCATGGATAGTGGTTATTAAAAACATATGAGTTGATATTACTTCTATTTTCATTATCTATTAAAGTTAGATATAGGATATGTCACATTTGGAGATAATGAAAAAAGAAATATGGTTGTCATTGGTTCAGTTGGAAATCCACAATTATTCCTTATCAATAAAGAATTTTATGTTGAAGGCTTGAAGTAGAACCTGATAAGTATTTCTCAACTTTTTGATAATAGTTATTATTTTAATTTTTTAAATAATTATATCTTAGTGTTTAAAGATAAATGTATCAAGTTTAAATCACCCATAATAGATAATGTTTACGCAATAGATCATAAATCATTGTGTAGGAAAAAAATTAAATTGTTTAAATTATGAATTTGATGAATCATGGATTTTTCATAGAAGGCTTTGACATTACAATGTTCATTCCTTAAGAAAATTGTATAAAAATAATTTGATTTATAACTTTTCTAATCTTAAATTGGATAGAAAGAGACTATGTGGTTCATTCTAAATGGGTTGGTAACATAAATTTTATTTCAAACCAATTAAAGAAGTTTATTCTTATAAACATCTTGAGATTATACATATAGATTTGTTTAGACAAAGTAAAAATATAAGTCTACCTGGTAAGTCATTTGTTTTAGTGTTAGTTGATGATTTTCAAGATTTACATGGTTTACTTTCTAATAATTAAAAGTGAATCTTGTTCAGTTTTTATTAATTTTTTTAAACTTGTACAAAATAAAAAAGAAGTCAAAAATTTATCTTTGATAAGTGATCATAGAGGAGAGTTCTAGAGTCATGAATTTAATTATTATTTCTCTAAGAAAGGAATTAAACATACATTCTCTTCCCCCAAAACACCTCAACAGAATGGTTTTATGAAAAGGAGAAATAGTACCTTGCAAGAAATTGATAGAACTATATTATGTGAATATAACATACCCACTCACTTATGGGCTAAATCAATTCACATAGCATGTCATATAATTAATAGAGTAATGATAAGACCTTCTTTAAAAAAAACACCCTATGAGTTTTGGAATAATATATACCCCAAGTTAGGATACTTCAAAGTCTTTGGATATAAGTTTTACATATTGAACAAAAAGGATAATCTTGGGAAGTTTGATCTAAAGGCTGATAAAGGCATCTTCCAAGGATAATCTACTACTTCCAAATCTTATATAGTTTTCAATAGAAGATCAAGTATTGTATAAGAATCATCTCATGTGAAATTTTATGAAAGTGATCATTTTAATCAAAAAATGATTCAAATTAAAAATCAATATGATTTAGTCAAAAATATGATACGTATACCTTTCTTTCATGAAAAAAAGGATTCCAATTTGGAGATTGATTAATTTAAACCAAATCCAATAAGGATATATACTAGTGAAACATAAAATTTGGTACCTATAAAAACCAAAAATCCTTCAAGATCATCCTTTAGAATTATTTGTGGCAAACCTAGATAAGAGAGTGAAAACTAGAAGAAATGTAGGAAATCTAGTATAATTCAATTCCTTTATATATTAATTAGAAACTAAATCCATAAAATAATCTTTATTAGAATAAAGTTGGTCCTTATAAATTCAAGAAGAGAAAAATAAGTTTAAAGAAAATAAGGTGTGGGAGGTAGATGAAAGACACTCGAACTATCTTATAATTGGAACAAAATGAATTTTCAGATACAAACAATATGGCCTTTGAGTAATAACTAGAAATAAATCTAGATTAGTGGTCAAAGGATATAATCAAGAAGAAGGAATAGATTATAAAGAATCTTTTTCTCCTATAGATAGATTATAATCTATTAGAATCCTGCTAGCATATACATCCTATATTAATTTTAAATTATATCTTAGGGATGTAAAATATTCCTTTTAAAATGGTTTTTTACTAGAGGAAGTTTATGTAAAACAGCCTCGTGGTTTTGAAGATCCTCATTTTCAAGATTCTATCTTAAAACGTACCAAGGAACTATATGGACTTAAAAAAGTGCCAAGGGTGTATTATGAAAGATTAATTTATTTTATTTTATAAAATAGTTTCACAGTAGGAATAATAGAACCTATATTATTTAAGAAACATTCTTTTTTTGACATTTTTTTAGTACCAATATATGTAGATGATAATATTTTTGGATCAAAAAATCAAAAAACATTCAATGAATTTTTAAAACTTATGAAAAAATAATTTGAAATGATAATGATGGGTGAACGAAACTATTTTCTTAGATTTAAATTTTATCAAAAAGACTTCGGAAATATTTTAAATCAAAGTAAATACATACTCGACTTAGTCAATAAATTTGGAATTGAAAACAGTAGGACATAATAATCTACTATGAGATCCAATATCAAACTTGACATAGATGAAACTGGGAAACTAGTTGATAACAAGTTCTATAGAGGAATCATTAGAAGCGTGTTGTACCTTAATGAAAGTAGACTAGGAGTTATGTTTTCAATATGTTTCTATGAAATATTTTAGTCTAATCTAAAATAATTACATTTAAATGATGTGAAAATAATTTTAAGATATTTAAAAGGAACCCTAAATATTTATCTACTTTTTCCAAAAACCTATGATTTTAATTTAATTTCATACTCAGATTATGATTTTGCTGGATGTAGATTAGATTGGAAAAGAACCTCCAGAACCTATCATTTTTTTGGTAAATCTCCCATGTCTTAATCAAGTAAGAAGAAACAGTTTGTACCATTATCAACTTCTAAAGCAGAATATATTGTCATAGGAAGTTATAGTGCACAGTTGTTGGGGATGTAACACACCTCAATGTATTTTTGATTTAACATTAATAATGTTCTAATCAGATGTGATAACACTAGTGTTATCAACATCTCATAGAATCCAATAAATGATTCAAGTACAAATCACATCAACTTAAGACATAATTTATTATGAGATCATGCACAAAAAGATGATATATATTTAGAATTTTTTCTCACAAAAAATCAATTAGTATATATTTTTAATAAATCTATCCCTTCTGACAGATTCAATTTTATTAAATTAGAATCAGGAATTCTTAATTTTAAAAAGTAATATGTTATATTATATCTCTCGTATATACAGTAAGTGTGTTATATGTTTTATTTAAAAAATTTATTACATAACAGTTTCAAGTAATGGTCAATATGATAGAAAAATTCACCTATATTTAATAATAATTTCTCTAAAATTAATGCACAACCCCTCGATTACTGGAAAAAAAATATTGAGTATTAACTCTATGCAAGAAATGACTCACAAACCCTTTTGAATCTTTTTATTTCTCTTTTATAAAATCCTTATTACCCTAACCTTCCAACATTTAAATCCCTTAACCACTCTAAAAATAGAAAAAAAAATAAAAGAGTTGGTGGTTCTTTATCAAGTGGGATAAAACATAAAAGAATATTAGGGAAATTTTTAAGTGGAATAGCCATTGATTTCAAGTGGTTGGATAGAACAGAAATGTTGCTGAAGAAAGTTATCAGCCATCAAGGATGGGAATATATTTTTGATGCATCAAAAACCTCAGTAGTTTTTAAGTAAGAATCTTGTAAGTTCTATTAGTCTTCTACTTTTCACTTCGGTAATGACGAAGACCTAGCCACTAAAACCATCAAACAGATATATTTTTCACTGTCTTCTATCAAATTGGTTGAAGTGATGAATGTTCCTCGTGAAGGATACCCATTCTTCCAAAGCACTCTATCTTCCATGGATGGTGTCACTCCTCTATAGATTATGAAATTGCTATTTTTAACTTATTTTATTGAGAAAAATAAAGTTAAGAACCTGGATCTAGAAATAAAAGTGTTGATCAAGTTTATTCCGTCCAAGATTTCTCAAGGAAATGGTGAGTTCAAGAAAATTCCTTTTCAAGATATTTAATTTCGTTATATTTTTATTCTATAAAATCCTATGAAACTGGAATGACATATCCTATGATATATTTTCCATGTTAAAAATATTTCTCTAAAATTCTACCCATTCAAATTAATCTTAACCCTGATTTTTCAGTGTCGAAGTTATTTTGGATGACAATGACGCAATGCCATGTCACAGTTTGAAACACATCAATACAATTTTTTTAAGAAGAGTGGGTTAAATTTGGATTTATCCTTGAAAATATTGATTTTTTTTCATTTGATATTAGAAACAGACCTTGTTCAGATTCAAGGGGAAAATCCAAGTTTTATTAAGATAACAATAGTGGTGGATGAATTGTCTCAACATTATAAGACTATAAAATGTTGTGATGAGGAAGAATAAACTCTTAAACTAAGAATAAAAGTTTGGGTTGGTATTATATCAAGCCCAGAAGTTGTTTGTTAAGTGATCACCCTTCCTACTCCTTATTCTCTACTAATACAAGTTTCAAATGAATTGATAGCCACATTTATCACTAAAATGTTCTCAATCAGTAAGGATAAGTCAAGTTATTTAAGGTCTAGAATATATCCCCTTCTAGTTCAGTCGCACTCCCAGGAGATGGAGATAATTTTTGAAGAAAGAATCATAATAATAGCTTTTCAAGAATAATGTTACTTGGATGTAGTACCTAGTGTCACTAAGAATCAACTTGTTTGATAAGTGAGTGATAATGTTTAATATGAAATTATTTCCATTGTTCCTTAAGAAACTCAAAATGATGAAATGCTAGAGACTGAAAGGACCATTTTTAAAAGACCTCAATAGAGCCTCTAAATGTTAAAATCTAAATTTAAGACCCTAAAACACCAAATATCTGATACACATTGAGAATTAAGAACTATATGAAATCATATAGCCTCAAACATTTACATTCAAGAAGTTATACATCTCATACATCTTTTATTATAAAAGTGTTTGGAAAGACCCCTTGTTGGAACCATTCATAGTTTAGATGTACTGTTAATAATAATGAAGTTATCTCAATCTATATATTTAATAACATTATATTTTTATTCTATTCATGGTGAATTTGTGAAAAGATAAATATGTAAAAACATATCGAGAACTATTTCTGATGAATTTAGAAGACTACCATCTATAATAAAGGAATCTGTTGGATTTATGGATAATTCCATGAAAGAGATTAGTTTATTACTTAACCAGAAGCTGGAAGAATCTCAATAAAACACTCTACTAGTAAATAAGAACATTATCTTCACCATTACTCTTCTAAAGAGTTTATATGGCACTCTGTCAAACAATTGTGGATACATAGATAAGAAAATTTAAGAAATACATGAAGCAATGATAAAAAATCTTAAGCATAATTTCTTAGATGATGATAAAATAGAATTTTATTCATTACAGAATCCTCATAAATAGTTCATTCCTCTAAGGAAAAAAAATAGTGTCAATCATGGGGATACCAGAAAACTAGTTTGAAATTTTAAGTAATTCAATAGCCAGTTGTGATAAGAATGGATACCTATAAAACTTTGTTGGAAATTTCTCTCAAATAATGTTGAATGGTATTTAAAATATCTTATACTTATGCAAGCATGACATTGTTAAAAGGGTTGATTTGTGTGTAGACACTCTATTTAAAATGTGTGGGGTAAGGGAGCATGTACCTCAGATTAATGATTATTATCTATATGCCTCTCAACATCTCGAAGAAATATTCGATCCATCAGAGGATCAACAAAGGGAACATCAATGGTTTTCTAAATATATATCCTTGTTATTACCAGAAACATAATTTAAACTACCCGTTAATCATGTGTATAATAATGATTTTTCAGGGTCATAATAAGTGGCTCACAATATTTAGTCGACACCAATTGGGTTTTCACATGAAGATCATGCTGGCCTTGGAGCATACTCACTGATGTTTGGTCAGTTTATTGGCACAACTGCTAACGCTCCTCTGACTTCATCTTTTTTACCTCACGACCAACCCCTCTCTTTCAAGAAACCACATGTAAAATGTTTTTTTTCATTAAATAAGTTGTTACTCATCACCTTTTAGTTCATGAAACTGGTTTCATGATGGTTGGTAATTCTAAAAACATTTGAATTATGCCACTTTTATGTAATTGGAATATCTACATCTATTTATCTTAATATCTCTTTTGGATGATCATGAAATTCTTACCGTATGCTATTTTAATATTATTCTCTTAATACTCTTAATATATTTTAAGTGATATTTATCATTTTTAAGCCTTTATTTTTTATCATGTTTAGATTTTTGAATAGTAATTTCTTCTCATTCCTTAGCTTTATTATTTTTCTATACTGATATTATGATATTTCATTATGAACTCCTCTTACTATAAAAACTCTATTCTGTCAACTGATATTCATCTATAATATAATTTTTTGTTCTTATTTGATTTCTTTTTTATATCATAAAAAGGGGGAGAAGATAAGAAAAATAAAAAATTTCACTTGTATTTTAAAACTTTTTCTTTTCTTAAAAATGGGGAGAAGAAAAAAAAAATAGGAGGAAAAGAAAATAAAACATATTCCTTTCTAGAAAATAAAAATATTTTATAGGAATTTTTTCCATTTCTTGGGTTTTTAGATCATCAAAAAGGGTTATATTGTTGTAAATAATATAATAATATCGCCGCTTTATGTGTTTTAATTATTCAGAAAATACCTAGTTTTATTCTAATAAGTTTGTTAAGTGTTTTAGATTATACTTATCTTATGATTTGTGTAACGCCCCGACCCCAGAAGCCTAGAGTCAGTTCAATATTAGTATTACTAGAATGATCACAAAATATCATGTCTCGAAAGAACGATTAGTTTAGTAGCCTTGGAAGTACTAGATACATTCATAAGTTTTAAATTACATCACAAAATGGAAAACTACAACAACATTGTTTCCATAGACAACACTAAGATCCCATATAATATCCCTACAAGTTAGTCATAATATACATCTTCTCATCCTGGGAAAAACACAGCATAGAAATCTGTGAGATAATATTCTAAGTAAGGATGACTATATAGCAGAAACTTTCATAAAAAACATAAACATTTAAGTCAATTTATAAGACTACAACAAAAGCCTTTTGAACTTGAACTTCAGCATAATATGGAAAAGATAAAATCAAATAATTCCATTTAATTATTCACATGGTATTCTACTAGTCGAATAATCACATGAAATATCAATATCCACTTTCATAATGATGAAATGCATAATTCCAGACTTTCATAACCACATAGTTAAGGCCTTGTGCCAAGATTACAAATAATATTTTGTCAATTCCTTGTTCCAAGACACAATTTTGTCTCATGAGACCTACCGACGCATCTAGGAGCTATAGCAGGCTTCACCTATCACTTACTATGTCCAATTAATTCCTCATATGAAAAGTTTGAAACATAACATAATCATTCTTATTAAAACTAGCATATGAAATTTCAATACTTTATCCACAAACCATGAATAGTATATAAATAGTACATCCACGGTCAAACATAACTCATTCAATACAATATGGAATATTTCATTGTAACAAATTAACCTCAGTCGGGAATAATGAAGGAAACTGGCATAGATGAAAATAATCATCAAAACTATTTGAGATAAATATCCCCATTTTTCTTGAAAACATTTAAAAGTCACACTATTTGTCAAGAAGCTGTTTAAAATAGATTTTTGAATCAAATTGTCCCATACAACTTTAAAACTTTTAAAAGAAATTTTAATTTTAAAAAATTAATTTCCATATAAATAAATCCTTAAAACCATTTTTAAAACATGGACATTAATGAGAAAGATTGAGAATAATAAAACATTAAAACATTTAAACTGATATTTCAGTTATAGATTCTAACCAAAAGATAGACACTTGAATACAAATAATTGTGGTAATCAAAACATTATAATATCATGAAAATAAAGGGATTCATGATATACTATGTCAAAGTACATTATATACACCATATAAAATTTAATTGGTGTATAACAAAAAATAAGTCTCAATGGAATGTAAATGGGATGAATTCCTTTATAAAGACTATATCCTTAGATTAAGGATAAATAAATGAAATAGTTATGTGTAAAAAATATTAATACACTCAATATTATTGGATATTAATTCTAAATCCATCAGAGGACATTCAAACATATTCTTGTAAAAACAACACCAATGACTTGGATGTTTAACTCAATGAAGAGAAATTGAGTTAAAATTACTCTTATCAATTTTATATCAATGACTTGAAAATTTATCAATGTATTTATTATGTGTATCAAAAGTATATCCACGAAAAGGGGAGTGGAAATTACTACATAAGTAAATAAATAGTTATTTCACACATAATCTTGGGGTAAAGTAATCAATTAAGTTTGCGTAAAACCAGATGAGTGGAAATTGAAATTCGAAATTCCCTTATCGATTTGGTAACTTACGAAACATACACCCCATGAAAGAAGGATCATAAAATGATGATGTAAATACCCATAAATTAAATTAAATTATACAAACAATATAATCATTGGTAGTACTTACACCACACAAAAGGTAGTAGTGGAAAATATAGCATGAATCTCACGGTAGTAAAAGTGAGATAAAAACCCCTTACTTCATTGTAATCAATCGAGTCATATGGAAAAAAGTTAATAACAAACAAATTAATCCCAGAATACTATGAATATAAATAGAATCATGATAATATAAATATCAAATGATAGTATAAAATACACCAAATTTAAAAAATAAGTGGCGAACAATGGAAATCTCACGGAATTAAAAGTGAGATAAGAAACCCCTTACTTTGTACTTTTCCTTGGTCGATGGTAGGTTAACCTCTTGTATAATGGTTAAATAATTGTTATTAAATTATAAAAGAATCATATACATTAATATGATATCATATATTATCTTTTAACATTGCTTTGTTAACAATATCTTAGCATTATCGTCGTTTCGGGTGTTAACGGATTCGTTTTCCTTTATATTATTTGTTATGTGAGTCATATTTGTTAGGTATGGTATGTATGTTATTCATATCTAGAATTATATCAAGTCTCGAAACATTATTTTTAATCATCAAATGAAAATTATTCTTGAATGGATACGATGGGTAATGAATCTCATCGCATTCGTGGACACGGTAATCCGTATGTACGCATGAGTGACAATATCATTATTAAAATAATATATAATTGGATGGTATATCATATATAAAGAATAATTATCATGTTTTATTTATTATTTAAATCAATTACATATTATTTTTATACCCATCCAAATAATAATGTATTGAATAACGATTACACCACGACATGGAGACGGTAAGCCTTACGTACGCACGTATGGTGACATGTTATTCAAAGGATGGATAGAATAATGAATATGGTTGTACCATATTTATAATAACATAATAGTATATAGAATATACTAGAGTTATTATTTTAGAATGTAAATAACAAAGAAAAAGTAAGTGGAAGAAGAAAGGAACCTGAAAGATGTGATGAAATATTTACCTCTTCTTCGGGTTCTTCCTTTTGATTTGATAAAAAGGGCTACTTAGGTTGGCTTTCTGACTAAATTAAGGCCACTAGGATTAATTGAAGACAGTTAAGAGGGTATTTGGGCAGCATTTGGATGAACCAAATGGATTTTAAGGTGTGAATTGGATAGAAGGGAGAGTTCCCTTGTATAAGAGAGGTGAGGGGCACCTTAGGAAAAGATAGAAGTATTATTTTATAATAAAATCATTTTTGGTTTATAATGGATAAAAAATTGATTATTTAAAGGATAAAGTGTGTGTGGGTTTAAAAACAATCAACCAATAGTTTTTATACAGGTTTGGGTCACTATATTAACCTTATCTTTTAGATTTAACTCTTAGTTAAATAGTTTACCATTTACCATGTCTCTTTGTATTTTGAAATTATATAGTTAATAAGCTTACTATATACTTCCAACCGAACCCTAAGTGGTTCATTAATGATACACATATCATTATATAAGTCTTTTGGCTAAACCTTAGATTTTTAGGAATAGAATATCAATTAATAATATAATTTTTTTAAAAAAACTCTTTTATGTCAATTTTGACACTATTTGATATTTTGTTTTTGATAAATTCATAACAGCATTATTACTTCAAAAACATTCATCTAACTAACCCTAAAATTTCATATTAACCTATAAAATTATTTTAATTCATTAAAATTCTTATATTAAATTTATTTGGATATTTATAATATCCAATATTTTAATATTTCATTAATTATGTAATTACTACATCATCATTGTGTCATAAATAAATTAAAATATTTAGTGTCTAAAAAGTATAAATAAAATACCATTATGCAAAAAATATTTTTATCTTTCTAATGATTATTTATAGTAGAATGTATCTTATGTATAACCCTATAATAAAAATTTTTTAGTTATTAAGATTTGAAATTAACACTTTTAACTCTTCTTTGAATTAAATAATAATAAATGTCCTAATCTAATCCAAGTGGACCTAAAGGATCATATTTTATTCCTAAGATTGTTTTTTTTTCAAATTAAACTTATCCAATAGAATTAGTACATGTGTTAGGGTAATAATATTATCATTTTTACCCTTAATTACCCTATTTACTTTTAACTGTGGTAAATAAAAGTCAAAAGTTACTATTCACCAAAAATTACTTTTATCTTATTGAACTACATTTCACTTACTGATATCAACCGTGTCTCTTGGATTTTTGAAATTCAATTCACAGAAGGGGTAAAATTAAGTTTTATTCAAATTTGTGAATGCTCCTAGGGGGTGGGTAAAAGACGGATAAAAAGTTCAATAAACTTTTAATCTATCTAAAATTATTATAAATTGAATCCAATGAAATGCATTGAACTTATATAGGTATTATTTATCTATTTTGACCTAAAATAAATTTAAATAAAATAAATAATTATTTAAATAAAAATTCGGTTTCAAACTTTAACTCGGTGTTTTTCACTATTCATCAAAAATTGAAAGTTTTTAGAAAAATACCAAAAACATTGCACTAAGATAATTTTGATATTCCAAATCCAAAAATTAAATCCATTTTGAAAGATAAAATTTATATAATTTTAAAAAGTGGTTATTACTATTCATAACGGCTATTTTATTGGTCACGATGTGTTAGAATTTCGAAGTTGCGTACAATGCAAGATATTACATTATTCAAAGGGAAACATACCGTGGAAGATTGGGGTGTTACATTCTTCCCCCTTTTGGAAATTGTGTCCTCACAATTTTGAAAATTGGGCTTGGGAACATAATATAAAGTCCCACATCAGAAAAAGATTCAATAAAACTATCACTTTAAAAGAAAGAAAGAGAAGTACAAAGTTCACCCAAGATAACCCATACTAGGATTCCATGTAAAAAAACATGGATATGGATGATAAACTAATCTTCAAGTTCTGATGGAGAGGGATAGAAAACATGATCAGGATAAAGTTAACAATAAGAAAACCACAAACTTGTGATGAGACAAATAGTCATTAGTTTTCCAGTGGGAAAAGTAAACAGACAACGTTTTTTTTTTTTAAGATACATTTCATAAATATGAGTAATTTATTAATGAGATTTACTAAGAACATAAAGAGATATACATAATTTTTAAGTAGAGTCTCATTCCTTTATAAATTTCTACCACTGACTCATTTTTTTTAAACGATGAGTATTCAAGATGGCTTGGTCACACCAGAAGAGCTAGAATCAACTTCTAGAGAATAACATGATCCAAAAAGGATAAACTATACATTTACCTTGTCTTTAGAGATTAATCAAAACCAAAACGGTTATTACAAGATCATATGATCACCCAAAAGGATATTCCTTTAGAGAAATAAACACTAATCCTAATTTCTAAAATTAAACCAACAATACCCCAAAGTTAAATAAACACCATTCAATAAACAATTGTCCTTAAAATTATTCAATATAATACAAACTAATATTAAAACCCAAAACATAGAAGAATTTTTTTATGTAATCTTCCACAATAAATTGTATCTCCAAATGACATCGACTACTCTTAAAGTAACATACTTAAAAGTAATTAACTTAATCACATATTCTCTATTATAGGTTAATCATTTCCATAAATAACCCAAATCACTATAAATCCACAATAAAAACATAGATAAAAATCCACCATTACTCCTCAAATGAAATCTCATAGTATTCTATTTTCCTTAGGCATATAGTGTTCCCAACAGAGCGAACGTCTTCTAAAATAAAATTTATCACTTAATCACCAAATCATTTTTCTATACTAAGGGTATTCATTTGATAAGACATAAGATCCCAAATCAACTTATTATTGATCAATAAAATCATTTAACTTAAAATAATTATTCACACTAACCAGGGAATTCACGTAGTCCAATGATAGGAGAAAAATCCCAATCGCACTCTGGTTGTGGCTTTGAAACCTACAGCTTTATCTGACACGACGTGTTGTCACACGG
This sequence comes from Viscum album, assembly GCA_963277665.1. Classification (NCBI taxonomy): domain Eukaryota; kingdom Viridiplantae; phylum Streptophyta; class Magnoliopsida; order Santalales; family Viscaceae; genus Viscum; species Viscum album. The sequence goes on from OY728119.1 coordinate 654,995,783, forward strand.
TCTGTGTGTTTTCCTTTTTCAAAAACTATATTTTATAACATTACCAAAATGATATAAATTCCTCAAAATAACCATAACATAATTTAACCACAAATGTTATCTCATAACTTGCATTTTCATTCCAAAATATAATAACTTGTAATTTCCTCAAACTCAATGATCCTATGAAATCAAATGGTTTTTTCATAACTATATCCACAAGAGAAAAGATAATTCTTCCTCAAATATCATTTTCACATGAAAAACTGCAAGGTTACAAACACAAGAAAAAATTATTCCAAAGTAATCCCATCAACAATGATCACTAATACTTTTAAACATTTCTCCAGCCATTTATTTCCACATAGCTTTTTCTTTGACCAAGAAAATATCCTATATAATAGGGTATTCACTCAGGTAATGGCCAGGTCCCCTACATTTACAGAAAATGACTGTAAATGGATTCTTGAGACCATTTTAATTTTCTTCCATATAACCCTTAATTTTTTCAGGGAAATTGTTTACTTTATGTCCTTCTTTCCCACACGTAAAGCACTTCTTTGTTCCACTGAGACACTTTCCTGAGTCTCCTTCCACATTTCCTGCATGATGGAAATTGAGTATTCTTTTCTCCTTGGTCTCCACTGCTGGAGATCTAATCATTCATCACCTTTCTCTTCTTTGTTGAGTCCGGGAGTTAGTTGATATATATATTGTTGATCATATTTTTGGAAAATGGATTTGGCATGAACACGATATCTTTTACGCCTATCAAAATTCTATTTTTTTTCTCATTTCCACCACCGTTCCCACCTTGTAGATCATTCTCAAAGCTACTATGACTTCCTTGGAATCCAGCCATTGACTAAAACTAGAAATCATTGTGTGATTAATGGTAGTCATAAAATCATTTAGAGAATATCATTACACAGTATTTTCAATTTGAAACACCTTAGGATTAACCAGGTTCATTTATTCTCATCTTATATTAAAATCCTTCAAATCAGTTTGTAAAGAAAATGTAATTATCCTAGGAATATCCCCCTGGGAGTGTCGTAACCAGGAGTGCAGCAAGGCCCGTTTCGTGCACCAGTTCTCGTTCGAGTCTATCTTAAAGCGGTGTTTTCGAGTTTTACCCATAGGTACATCTGTGCCAAATCCGCCTCTACCTTCTCGTATCCAGACAGGGATGTATTTCTTGGAAAACTCACAAAATCTCTACAATACCAAAATTTTAGGAAGTTCTTCAATACTAATCTTCAAAGTCTATCTTAGGGCTATGTGCTATAATCAGAGTTTATCTAAATCTTGTTTCCAAGGTTTGTACTAAACTTTCTCTGATACCAACTATGACGCCCCGACCCCAGAAGCCCAGAGTTGGTGCATTATTACGTATCATTGGAATGATCACAAAATATCATGTCTCTAAAGACCGATTAGCTTAGTAGCCTTGGAAGTAATAGATACATTCATAATTTTTACATTAAATCATAAAATGGAAAACAACGACAACATTTTTTCCATATATAACACTGATATCCCATAGAATATTGCTACAGGTCAGTCTTAATATACTTCTTCTCATCCTGAGAAAAATGAAACATAGAAAGGGGTGAGCTCGGATGCTCAGTAAGGATAACTATATAGCATAAACTTCCATAAATAAGAATAAACATTAAAGGCAACGTATAAGACTAAAACAAAATCCTTTTAAACTTTAACTTCAGAATAATATTGGAAAGATAAAATCAAATAATTCCATTTACTTATTCAAATGGATATTTTACTAGTCTAATAATCACATGAAATATCAATAGCCACTTTCATAATGATGGAATTCATAATTCCAGACTTTCATAACCACATAGTCAAGGCCTTGTGCCAAGATTACAAATAAGATTTTGTCAAGGCCTTGTGCCAAGACACTAGTTTGTCTCATGAGACCTACCAATGCATCGAGGAGTTATAGCAGGCTCCACTCGTCACTCACTAAGTCTAATTCATTTCTCATATGAAAAGTTTCAAACATAACATAAACATTCGTATTAAAACTAGCATACTAAATTTCAATACTTCATCCACAAACCATGAATGGTATAAAAATAGCACATCCACAGTCAAACATAACTCATTAAATACAATATGGAAGATTTTATTGTAACATATTAACCTCAATCGAGAGTAATGAAGGATATTGACATAGATGAAAATAATCATCAAAACTATTTTAGAGAAATATCCCCCTTTTCTTGAAAACATTTAAAAGTCGCACTATATGTCAAGAATACGTTTAAAATAGATTTTTGGATCAAAGTGTCCCATACCACTTTGAAACTTTTAAAAGAAATTTTAATTTTCAAACTTTAATGTCCATATAAATAAATCCTTAAAACCAATTTTAAAACATGGACATTAATGAGAAATATTTAGAATAATAAATCATTAAAACGTTTAAAATGATATTTTAGTTAGAGTTCCTAACCAAAAGAGAGACACTTGAATACAAATAATTGAGGTAATAAAAACCTTATAATATCATCAGAATAAATGGATTCATGATATACTATGAAAAAGTACATTATATACACCATATAAAAGTGAATTGGTGTATAACAACAAATAAGTCTCAATGAAATGTAAATGGGATGAATTCCTTTATAAAGACCATATCCTTAGGTTAAGGATAAATCAATTAAATAATTATGTGTGACAAATATAAATACACTCAATATGATTGGATATTTAGTGTAAATAAATCAGAGGACATTCACACATATTCTTGTAAAAACAACACCAATGACTTGGATGTTTAACTCAATGAAGAGAAATTGAGTTAAAATTACTCTTATCAAGTTTATATAAATGACTTGAGAATTTATCAATGGATTGATTTTGTGTATCAAAAGTATATCCACTAAAAGGGGATTGGAAATTACTACATAAGTAAATAAAGTGTGATTTCACACATAATCATGGGGTAAAGTAATCAATGAAGTTTGCGTAAAACCGAATGAGTGGAAATTGAAATTTGAAATTCTCTTATCGATTTGGTAACTTACGAAACATACTCTCCATGAATGAATTATCATCCAATGATGATGTAAATACCCATAAATTAAAGTACAATACACAAAAAATACAATCATGGGTAGTACTTACACCACACAAAAGGTAGCAGTTATAAATATAGCATGAATCTCACAGGAATAAAAGTGAGATGAAAACCCCTTACTTTGTTGTAATAAATCGAGTAATATGGCCAAAAGTTAATAAAAACCAAATTAATCACATAATACCATGAATATAAATATAATCATGATAATATATATATCAAATGACAGTACAAAATAAACCACATTTAATAAATAAGTGTTGAACAATGAAAATCTCACAGAATTAAAAGTGAGATAAGAAACCCCTTACTTTGTAATTTTCTTTGGTCGAGGGTAGGTTAAACTCATGTATAATGGTTAAATAATTGTTATTAAATTATACTATAATCATATACATTAATATGATATCACATATGATCTTTTAACATTTCTTTGTTAACAATTTCGTAGTATTATCGTCGTTTCAGGTGTTAACAGATTCATTTTACTTTATATTATTTGTTATGTGAGTCATATTTGTTATGGATGGGATGTATATTATTCATATCCAAAATTATATCAAGTCTCTAAACATTATTTTTAATCATCAAATGAAAATTAGTCTTGAATGGATACGATGTGGAATGAATCTCATCGCGTTCGTGGAGATGGTAATCTGTATGTACGCACGAGCGACAATATCATTCCTAAAATAATATATAATTGGATGGTATATAATATATATAGAATAATTATCATGTTATATTTATTATTTACATCAATTAAACATCATATTATACCCATCCAAATAATAATGTATTGAATAACAATTACACCACGACGTGGAGACGGTAATCTGTATGTACGCACGTATGGTGACATGTCATTCAAAGGATGGATAGAATAATTAATATGGTTGTACCATATTTATAATAACATAACAGTATGTAGAAAATATTAGATTTATTATTTTAGAATGTAAATAACAAAGAAATAGAAAGTGTAAGAAGAAAGGAACTTGAAAGAGGTGATGAAATATTTACCTCTTCTTCGGGTTCTTCCTTTTCATTTGATCAAAAGGGATCCTTATGTTGGCTTTATGACTTAAGTAATTACTCTAGGATGAATTTAGGACAGTTTATAGGGTATTTGGGCAGGTTTTGGCCGATCCAAATGGCTTTTAATGTGTGAATTAGAGAGAAGGGGGAGTGCTCTTTTATAAGAGGGGTGAAGGGCACCTTAGAAAAGGATAGAAATATTATTTTAAACTAAACTAATTTCTGGCTTCTAATGGTTCCAAAATGGATTTTCTAAAGGATAAGGTAATTATGGGTAGAAAACCACTCAACCAGTATTTTTTAGACAGGTTTGGGTCACTATATTAACCTTATCTTTTAGATTTAACTCTTAGTTAAATAGTTTGACATTTACCATGTCTCTTTGTATTTTTAAATTTAATGGTTAATAAACTTCCTATATACTTCCAAGAAACCCCTAAGTGGTTCATTAATGACACACCTATCATTATATAATTCTTTTGGCCGAAACATAGATTTTTTGGAATATAATATCAATTAATAATATAATATTTTTTTTTTAAACTATTTTATGTCAATTTTGACACTATTTGGTATTTTGTTTTTTCTAAATTCATAACAGCATTATTACTTCGAAAAACATTCATCTAACCAACCCTAACATGTCATATTAACCTAAAAAATTAGTGTAATTCCTAAAAAGTCACAAATTACATTTATTTGGATATTTATAATATTAAATATTTAAATATTTCATTAATTATGTAATTATTGCATCATCATTGTGTCATAAATAAATTAATATATTAAATATATAAAAAGTATAAATAAAATACCATTATTTAGGAAATCTATTTATATTTATAATGAATATTTATAATCGAATTTATCTTATGTATAACCTTATATTAAAAATGGTTTAGTTATTAAGCTTTGAATTTAACACTTTTAACTCATCTTGGAATTAAATAATAATAAATGTCCTAATCTAATTCAAGTGGACCTAAAGGATCATATTTTATTTCTAAGATTGTTTTTGGTAGAATTAAACTTATCCAATAGAATTAGGACATGTGTTAAGGTAATAATAATATCATATTTACCCTTAATTACCCTATTTACTTTTAACCGAGGTAAATAAAATTCAAAAGTTACTATTCACCAAAAATTATTTTTATCTTATTGAACTACATTTTACTTAATGATATCAACCGTGTCTCTTTGATTTTTTAAATTCAATTCATAGAAGTGGTAAAATTATTTTTTATTCGAATTTGTGAATGCTCCTAGGAGGTGTGTAAAAGACCATTAAAAAGTTCAATAAAAAATTTTATATATCTAAAATTATTATAAACTAACTCCAATGAATTAAATTGAAATTATATAGGTATTATGAATATATTTTTACCTAAAATAAATTTAAATAAAATAAATATTTTTTTAAATAAAAATTCAGTTTTAAACTATAACTCAATGTTTTTCTCTATTCATCAAAAATTTAAAGTTTTCAGAAAAATACCAAAAATTCACCCTAAACTAATTTCAATATTCTGAATCCAAAAATTAAGTCCATTTTGAAAGATAAAATTTATAAAATTTTAAAAAGTGGGTATTACTATTCATAACGGCTAGTTTGATTGTTCGTGGTGTGTTAGAATCTCGAAGTTGCATACAATGAAAGTTATTACATTATTTAAAGGGAAACTTACCGTGGAAGCTTGGGGTGTTACACTTTGTTTTCAATTATTTATCTTATGTGGGAATTTTCTCTTACAATATTAAGAAACTTCTTCATTTACTCAAAATAGAAATTAAAATTTAATATTTTATCTTATAATGTTTCACTGAGATGCACAGAATAGACGTTGAAAAATGAAAGGACTTTATTCTTCTCAGAATAAAATTTGTATCCAGAAGAAGTTGAATAAAATACAATTCCATGTCAAAGTAACATTTTGGCTACACATTCTTAATATCCTATCACATCAATATTTCTATTTATTTTTCTTGACCGTTAGAGTTATCATATTCTCTAGTTCATACTTCATATAAAAAGAACAATTAGCAACAACATGAGAAAAGAAGTAAGCCGAACTAAAAAAAGCAAGAAAGTTTTTTCCATTTTTCTAACATCGGATATCTATTCATATTGATAATCAATACCTCCAGTGTTAAGCTTATCATTTCTATCTATAACTCTAGATATCTTCCTGAGCTACTCATGAAGTTTATCTTTTCTCATGATAAATCTACATCTACTATCAGTTGTTTTCTATAACTATGCACTGTAAACTTTTATTAAATATTATATCTCTTTAAACCATGCTTTTACTCAGTGTGAGAGTTTTTAAGATCCTAGAAAGGTCTTATAAATGGATATCCAAGTTCAAATCTCATGTACCTTTGTATAAAGTGAAAAAAATTTGTACTTGGCCGGGAGCCCCCAATAAAAGGTTTGTTTAATGAAAATCACCAAGATTGGGGAGTAGAGAATTGATGGAGTGGACTAGGGTATTTATATTCCTCGAACCACTATAAATATCTATGTTCAATTTTCTATTATACATATTTTAAATTTCTATTTCATATACTCTTAAGTTAGAAAATTGAACATACATACTTCGAAGAGGGTGGTTATATTTTGATGAAAATTTTAAGAACCCAATTTACCCCCCTCTTGAGTTATCCATTCAGTTATTATCTAGTGAAATAGATGGGGATTACACACTAATGGGTACTATGTCAAGATGAGAGGAAGATCCATAAAAAAGACTCTCTACTAATATAGGTAAGTTTTTTCACTTGGTGATTCCAGCTTTGGAGCTTACATATCCACTACTCATACAACTCTAGGTAGGGCATGGTGTGGACACTTCCATAAAGGAGTGGAAATCAGTAGATTTGGTGTTATAATGCCTATTCTTAGGATCAAAAGACATTAAGTTACCATTGATTAGGAACAATAGTTAGGGTAATGGCCCAAGTCGCACATTGAGTAAAGTAGGAAAACACAAGGGCATGTTGTACCGGTTGTATGATGATTTTGGGTGTGGTTAAATCGGTACTATATTGGTATGGGTAACCCAAACCCTAAACATTTTTGAAAGGATATTGGATAAAAGGAGTCACCATGGATAGGCCTAGATTATGGGTTACATGAAATTTGATGTTTTTTGATATTTTGGAACTTTACGAAGGCAAAGTGTCTCTTTGAGGTCAGGGGTCTTGTGGAAGAATATGTTTCGTGAAACAAGGTGAAACTGCCTCAGAGTAAAGGCTTGGTTCCCATGGGGTTAGTTTTATAAAGGATAGCTATCTTGCAAAACCTCAAGATCCACGAAGGGATTTATTCTTAAATTAATTCCATATAACTTCATGAAACGCATCTTCACCGTGGGTTGGGGTTCTCAAAAACCCATGGGAGGAGGTTTTTCAAAGGATGGCTACCTTTGGAAATATATATCCTCTCATTCTCATAAAGCTTCTGAGTATCATGAATTCAGATATTTTCTCAGAATCTGAAATTATGACCCCATAAAATTCATACATAAGGGGTATTTATCGGCCAATCAGAGTTAATAACATTAGTTTTGTGAAAGATAGAGGCTTTAATGGAATATTATGTTCTTCACCAACTGATTGTGTTCTGTGAACTAGAGTTACACTACATCAAATTTACCATAAAACCACAATGCAACTATATAATTCTGATAAATGGAGCTCCATAAACCAAACTTATGTGGCATGGAGGTTACAATCAAATATTTGTGCAATCGGGGACCTCCATGCGCCAGAGACGTTTGCAAAGATTTTGAACTTCATAAACCAATCCCTTAATTTAATTTTGGGGATATTATGCTTCTAATACACTTCGAACCATTCATTCCTTCCTCAAACTCTATAGTAAAATTTGTATTTTGGAATCAAAAATCCCCCCCCCCTTATAATTTGATTTGATGGTGGAGAGTAGGGTCAGATTCTGGGGGAAAATTGCATGAATAAATAGTAATTGGGAAGCCCTATTTTTGAATCTTGGTCTAGCCATATACCTATAAATAGGGGTTGGAGTCCCTTATTGGCCATGATATTTTCATGAAAGATAGGACAATTCTCTCTTTTCATGAAACTCAAGTCCTTTGTGAACATTTTGTGACTTAGACCCTCACTATTTATGAAACTCATCTCTTCTACAAATTGTAGTTCCACAAAATAATTATGCAAATAGACTTATGCAAAAAGACTATCATGAACTCGGCTTTACAAGTACACCTCTGTGAAACAACCTATGCGAGCTAGATTCTAAAAACTTGTAAATCCTTGAACAATGTTAACTAAGGGTGTTTAAGCTTTCATTGACTGATTATGGGGGGTTTGGAAACCTCATGATTGAAGAGAGCTTCCAAACCAAGTCAAACCATGACACACTCACTGTAATATTGACAGAGGTGAAACAAGAATATCCTCTATGAATGGTTTTGGGATAAGGTATGATGTATTCATCCCAAGTACTTATCAGGTTGAGCCTTCATACTAGTTTAGGAGCATTCCTAAAAACACTAGTGGCATAGGGATATTGGGGAAAACATCATAAAGGACCATGAATCCTTTACTCTACATTCCTTATGGAACCATGTGAAAAACATCAACAGGGATGCATTGGAGGTGGAGGTATCTCCCCCTTAGTCTGAGAATATCCTCAGGGTGAGTCTGATAGACCATCTCAAAGGTTGGACCAAGGAATGGGACCTACACCAAGGTGGAAACTTCAACGATGAAGGGACCTGGGCATACTGGGTATTTTATTCTTATCATGAATTTGAGGTGGTGTAGAAGTGAGTTGGAATTTATGAGGTGAAATCTTCCTCACAATTCCATATCTACCATCAATTTCACATCATTTGAATCTATTGAGAAGGTGGTATCTAGGGACCAACACATTCCATCAGCACCCTAGGGAGGCTGGAATCATACTAGGGTATTTTTACCAGATTGTTGGGATCCTGATCCAAGGGGATGTGTACGAAGAATTCCTCTATATGGATAATGTATAAGAGGTTTATGATTAGCTTAAATCCATAGAAAGAGTCTTGTTTTGATTAGTTTTGGGGAAAATCAATTTCAAAAAAGGGATGAATGATTTCCATTTCAATAAATGGTTCAGGCATTTCTTGAGTGAACCAAGGGATAGGCTACCCATGAGGGTGTGACAATTCCCTAAGGTGTTCCAGCGAGAGAAAGAGAACTCATAATGGAAGATTTTAGATGTTATCTAGGGGTAGCTATAGGAATATAATATAAATCCTGGGGATCATATGTCTAGGATACTAGGTTTTATCACAATGAAAATCTATGGATGGATTCTCTTGGTTCAGGATACGCATATGGGGTTCGGTCAAGCACCTTCATCATGGTGGAAATGTTGGAGATGAGGTAGCATATTAACATAGTAATCCTGTTATCGGAAAATTTGTACAAGGTGTTTCACCACATCATCTAGGGGAAAACTCCCCTCCATTTGTGCAGGCCTTTCCACTTCCTGTATGGTTGGGTAGTATCACACATAGGGGGATATGAGTATATTAACCCTATATCTTTTCCCAACATAGACTTCGGATTATCGATTCTAAACATCACAGGGAGTATCCCTCTCAGCTTGGGATCAATGGACGTGCTGGAGAGGATCGATCTGGCAGACCACTTCATTTTTCATCTATTTCCACTTTTCATGGGAATGGTGACTGATGATGGAACATGTACCATCAAATAGCCTTGATACCTTTTGGTCTTTTGAGGAAAGTTACTAGTGGAGAGGGTGTAATGTAAGGTAATCTTCAAGATTTACACCCCACATTTCCTCATGAGATTATTCTAATGCCTCCAATGATTGAAACCAAGGTTGTTCATGGGATTATGAATTTAATTCCAACCCCAAATCCTCAAATAAATATGGCACATGTTTGCACGTAAAGATGACCGGGGCCATAATGAGTTTACACCACCCACTACTGCTTATGGGATCATCCATGATCATGCAATGAGTTGGTAGAGCACATGCATGGGGGAAAATGATGAGGTAGTGGACCACTTGGTTTGATGAGGAAGAAGGTTCCCACAGCCATGGGGTCAAGGGAGAGTAGCAGTTATGGCATGTTACGAAGACAGAGTCAGTCTAATGGGTGAAGAATTGGCTGTAGATCCAATAATTCCTCATCCTATATAGATTGAAGCCACATGTAAGGGAGAAAAATTGGCTCAAAATTCTTAGGTAAGTATCTTTAGGAGGAAGTAAGACCCTATGGGGAAGTCCCTAGGGAACACATCTATGGTTAGAGGAAGTGACTGCGCCACCCTAATGTTCCCAATGATGTTGTTTTTCTTAACATCTAGGAGATTTTATGAATACAAAAACCTATAACCACTCTTCATGGGATATGGAAGTTCCTCAACACATATGGGATATTCGTCATTGGTTTGGGTCATGTAATGATAGGCATCCATGTTCCCTGAGCTAAGTCGGTGCAATACATGATGGAGCGAGAGACTTCGTCTACTCTTGGTGCACAATGAATCCCCTAACCAACTCAGTTAAGGTGTTGATGGGAATGAAATATTCTATAGATCTCTTAGAAAGTGAGCTATCTGCATACACGGATCTACAAGACGGGTCTGAGGAGGATTCCTATGGAATTTATTCCAATCAAGACTCTCCTAGGGATGGAGGTCCTACCATTGATTGGGTAAATCCCCTGATCTTTTATTCCTTGAACATAACACATATTTTATAATTCCAACCTATCTCCCTTTTCACTTGTGTAGTAATTGGAGAGAATGGAGGAGGATGTGGTTCTTTATGAACCTCCAATAGAAGGAGATGGAGCCTATACCATTGAGAGGGCGAGCAAATGGACTCCCCCTAATGTTGAGGCCATAAGCATCCAACCTATAGTTGAAGTGGTGCATGTAATAGAGGTGAAAACTAATGGGGGAACCATTTACAGGGGTATTTCACATGAACATTTAAGAGATTATTTTTATGCTATATCACTCTTGTAATTACTTTCCCCTATTTACCTTTTCCTTCATATTTTTTCTATCATAAGTCACACTCAGATAACCCTTTTCTTTAAATAGCAGTTCAAACCATGTTTAGAGCCCATCCAACTATGGCAGTGCTCAAGCCTAGGGTGGTAGTGATGGAAAAGGTTATGCATTTGAAGAAGGTGGTTGAAAAGGTTATAGTGGTTGGCCCTGCCATAGAATCACCACAGGTGGTGTTTTATAGAGTTGAAGCCTAAATGTAGGTGGAGTACATCCTATAAGAAACTAATGTGATCAATAAGGATATGATTCCTACATCTATCTAGGAAGCACTATTACATTTGGTTACTAAAGTTGAGGCCTCCGTGAAGGTGTTAAATATTGTACCACCAATGGAGGAGGTTAGGGAGGTTTTGATGATTGATCCCACCTCATAGGTGCCATAAGAGTTGTATGGGATTTCTTTTATAGGTTAGGGGTCTATAAGGGATGTGTTTCCCTTGTAAATTGGTCTTATCCCACTCGAGGACATGCTTGTAGATGACCCAACCACTAACATGTTGGTGATCTTCCCCCAGAATGATAGTGTGCCACCTAAGGACTTTGAGGATTCCTTCTCGGGTGTTTCCAAGGAGAACTGAGTCATCTGATGTAAGGTATTAAGGAGTGTGCGTAATTTCATCACTCTCACTCCAATAGATGGTCTTCCAAATAGGGTGGGATCTCTCTTCCATTTGTTAGTCGGCCTGGGGACTAGTGGGTTGGATTCTAGTGGCCTCCATGCACTAGCTTAGGAATTTATGATCGAGAGGGTTTGTGTTGAATGGAAGGAGTTTGACATCAACTAGAACAAGAAGTCAGCTACAAGAACATAGGCTCTCTAGGTTACTGAAGAGGAGATAGATCACCTTGAAGGGTAGAAGAATGAGTACGCAGCTTTCTTCACTTCTCAATAAGATATCATCAGCCAATTGATGACTTAATTATAATTGGATAAGGATAAGGTAGTGGAGGAATATTATTTTTTGGATGATTTTTAGGCTGAGTAGGATCAGGTATGAATCAAGACTGAATAATTTTTCCCAATCATTGAGGAGGAGGCGGTCGATCTGGTGAAGTAGAAGAACAATATGGAGGCTACTCAATATAATATAGCTAAGATTGGAAACTTTATCACTATGGTTGATCCCTATATAAATTTATCTTATCTGGAAATAAATTATAGGCTCTAATATGTGGACAAACCTCCTAAAATTTGGATGTATTTTTTTTAATTTTTATGTGATTTGAAAAGTTTTCTTTTTTTGGTTGTATCTCTAATCATATTAAAAAGGATCCCAACAATGAATCCCCAAGCCCATGTGAGTCATGATTTTTGTGGGAAACAAGGTAAAAACAGAATAGTTCTCATTTATATGAGAGTAATAGACAAGGTTCAAAAACTTGGGGTCTGAATTCATTTAGTAACCACTTAGGGTGTCATGGACAAGAAAGTTTTGGCTGGAGTGTGAGACTCTATGCACAACTGACTTACTTTCTCGATATGCGCTAGTGCATGAATGGGGTAACACACGGGGTGTTGGATTCTACCCAAACAAAGGGGTGATGAATATCATGAATTGAGATGCCCAGAATTTGGAACATAAAGGGATTGGCGTTGCAATGGAGGACAATTGTGGACCATGTTCAAAACATAGGATCAGTTATTTTTTTCCATAGATGGGGAGAAAACTAAGATCAACTACTGACCATATTTGAAAAACGGAAACTATCTCAAAATTTTATCATAAGTCCCTTGGATAATATACCCAAGATGGTAGGTGAGCTATTTTGGCCAAGCACCATTGTCGTGGGGGCGTTTGGACATAGAAGATGAGTGGGATCCAAGTCAAGGGAGACATAAAGCATGAGGATAAAATGATGGAATGTTCGAATAGAGTTCCACACTCTTATAATTACTCCATTATGGCTTTAATCACATTGGGTAGGTATATTGTTCTGAACAAGGATCGGGCTCTTCTTCTAAGGGGACCATGGTCTTGGGTGTCGAGTGACAGTCAAGGAACAAGAATGATGAGGTAGGTGACCATCACTGAAGGGTTAAGAGTCTTAGCAGTTGAGGGACTAAGATGATTTATAATATTACTTCATGAAATGAGGATGATGAACACATAGTTTAACATCATATGGGGATAATTATGTACACACAATTTAATGTCATATGGTGAGGATGATGTATTTCACAATTTAACTTCATGCGATTAGGACATTCATTGCATAGTTTAGCATCTTGTGACCAGGATGTGTGAGTCGACGAGAATAACACCATCCCAGCCAAAGTTTAAGGGGTTTAGGAGGGTAAATCAATGGGGTGATCCCTAAAGGGGATAACGAGTCAAATTCAACTGAATATTTGGATCCAAATTTTTCCTGAACTAATGGGTTCAGTGAGAATAGATGGGTTTTTTCTAGGGTTCATAGTGGGTCTCTATTGGCTTCATGCCTCTTTATTATTATCCCTTTATTTTTTTACAAAGTCATGGGAACGACTTGGAGGGTGGGAGTCTAAATTTTTATTATGTATCACTTATGGGTTTTTAATCAGATAGACATGTGTGTCTCTTTCCTTTGGTAGTTCAAGGTCATAAAAATCAGACCAAAAAGATGAAAATAGTTAAAGGGGATAATGCTTGGAACATTGGGTTGAAAATAGTTTAATTTCGTAATGCTTGGAACATTATTCCTAGTTTATGTTCACAAATCATGGATCATAGGGTATGAAAATAGTTTAATGTATTAATTCTTGGACCTAAAGGGGCTCGTCCTAGAAAATAATCTTATGAAGTCGAAGGGTTCAGAACCAATGGAAATAGTGTACCTATGAGGCCCTGCACCAATAAAAATAATTTGAGGTGATTTTAACATAGTTTAAGGTCATTAGGCATGATCCATAGTGGATAATGTCTTACAAGAGTTTTAATGGCACGTAAAGGAGGTGAACCGATGAGAATTTAGGGTTATGTAGGCCTAGTGATACATGACACATTCCCAATATGACGTTCACACAATCTAAATATGTGAGGATTAGACTTAGGCTCATAGTTTAAGGTTTTAGATTTCATAATTTGGTGCAATTATAAATCTCAACATTGCTAGATAAAAAATACTTCCCAACTTCAAAGCTCATGTGATCCAAGAAGCAGTATGAAGTTTGCATTATTTGTAGGGAGAACACAAGAAGGGGACGAAGTGACAGTTGAGTCTCTTGAGGGTATATTATGACTTCCAATACCTATATAGTAAGTGGGTAATGACCCAAATGTGGGTAAAAAATGTTTAATTTGTTCAAAACATAGGTTTTACACCCTCTCCAGTAAATGATGGGGTGAAAAAATGTGTGATCGGCCATTTACTAAGTTCAAAACATGGGATCTGCTTTCTGTTACCATGGATCCTACAAGTAATGATCCCAAGATGACTGGTGAGCTAGTGTGGTCATACACCATTACTATTAGGTAGCCTATTTAGATAATGAGTATGATTATTATCCAAATCAAATAAATCAAGAGGTTCATAAGTGGAATTAAGTAATGTCTTGATGTGAATTTTGGGTTCCCTCAGATCTATTCTGTCATGCAATCAAATACACTAGATGAACATGTCAGTAGGTGAGGATCAAACCTATCCTAAAAATAGGAGAACCCCGTAATTATTTGATGGTAGGGTTGGACCCAAGATATTAGATACATGAATCACTAAATATCCCTTGGGAATAGGAATCAATCAATACATAGTTATGGGACATGATACGATAGAAGAATGACACTAGAGGGTTGGTGTCCTCTTTAGATATGACACTAAATCATCTCATATTGATCATATGAATCATCCTATGTTCTTTGAATATGGTAATATTGTAGTTTGACATCATGCGTTAATGATGTTAGCTTTGTTCATACCATACTTATCATTTGAGGTATCCTATGTCAATTACATAGGGTAAGACTACATTTTAATGTCTTTCTCTAAGTGTGTTTGTTTTGGTCATTCTATACTTATTATAAGAGGTTTTATATATTTATTGTGTAGGTTAAGACTATAATTTAATTTTTTTCACCTAGGATATCACCTTTGGTCATCCCATACTTGTCATATGAGGCAATCTGGTATTATATGGGGTAAGGATACAGTTTAAGGTCTTGTGTTGAGGACATTGGGATTTGTAGTTTAAATTTGTACGACTTGGACTACAGTTTCTAGTGGTTTAATTTCATAGAGTTTGGACCATAGGGCTAGTTACTAGTTTAATGATGTATATCTTGGACCATAGGGTGTGGGTGTAATAAGAAGGCTTGTGTGGCATGAAAGAGTCACAACCTGATGTGAAAGGAGGTCCAAAGAGACCCTCTACCATAAAAAAACTCGAAAAACCGCACCTAACTTGACGTCCTAATTTTGGGGGAGAAAAATCCTTGTAATGTGTTGAAGATGGGGATTGGACCTAAGATATGAGATTCGAACATCATTACCTATCCCATGGGAATGTTAATAAATCCACACATATTTCTGAAATGCGATGTGGTAGAAGATCGAAAATGGAGGAGAAATCCTCTCGAGCAAGGATGAGATGAAAAAACAGAAGGAGAATTGGTTTTCCAAAACATTGGGGATGAATAAAACTATATGAATATAAGGAAAATGAGACCATAAAAATATGTTTAAAAGTAATAATAGTTGGACCAAGAAGGGTACATGTAATTTTTGGATTCTTTGGTGTTTCCAAGGGAGCTTTGAACCACACAAAGTGATCCAAGAACCAGTTTCACAAAGCATAAGGTGGTAATGTCTGGACAATGGGGAGTCCCCAAAATAGGATGGTTTTGAGTATGGGCCTAAAGAAATGAGTTCTAGGCATCACTAAATATCCCATGGGGATTTTGAAACAATCCACACATAGTTTTGGAAGTGGGTGCAGTAGGATACTGACACTAGTAACATGGAGTCCTCTCTATAAAGGGAACTTAATCATCTAATACTTGTGATATGAGAAATATAAAATTTATATGGGGTAATGATACAGTTTAAAATCATGTACTATGGATGTTTTTAGGGATTACATATTGAGCTTCATGTTCCTTTCTTCCTCAGGTCGAGTCATGAGGGAATCTGGGTTTGCTGGAGATCCTGGGAATATGATAGGGGATTATACCAAAAAAGGTATCCCATAAGGGAATTTAGGGGTGATAGTTCCATTTTTAATGGGTGGTTTTGTGATGAATTTTCAGGTGGGCCTAAATAAAGAAGTTATGGTCATCACTATATATCCCATGGGAATGTGAATCAAGCCACGTGTAGTTCTGGACCTAGGTGGGGGAATTATAAACAAGTCCGGTTAGAAGAAAAACTTTTAACCATTTATTAAAATAAAAGGAAAAGTATAAGAAAGAGACAGGTGGGGTCAAAAAAAGGAACATTCCCCCATACATCATAAAGTTAAAGATTATAATAATACATGTCATTCCCATAATTATAATCATCAGTAGTCCCCCCACCTAAGGGAAGGGTTCATGATGAATTGCATCTAGGCCTAAAGACAAGGTCTCTAGGTATCAATACATATCTCATGGGATTCAGAATCAAGACACATATAGTTTGGTGAAAACGATGTGGTAGGATACTGATACTATTAATGGGGGTTTATCCTCTCTAATAAGGGCATTGATGCATCCCACGATTTCCTTTGGACATCCCTCATTTATGTCACATGGTAAGGCTATATTTTATCCTCATGTTCTGAGGACTTTCACCTTTTTTCTCATCCAACACTTGTTATGTGAGACATCTTATGTTTATGGTCACAATGATTAAACCAAAGGGGATGTTGTTAATTTAAGTTCATATATCTCATACCATGGTTGGTTTAGTTTAATTTAAAATAGTTTTTACCATGGTTGCTATATTTTATAGTTGCATAATCTTGACCATGGTTAATTCAATTTAAGTTCACATAGATTTGACCACGGTTGGTGTAGTTTAAGGTCATGTAGCTTTGACTATGGTTAATTCAGTTTAAGGTCCCATTGTTTTGACCATGGTTTTTTTAGTTTAAGGTTGTATAAATTTGACCATGGTTGTTTCATTTTAAGGTTATGTATCTTTGACCATGGTCTTCACTTGAAGTACAGCTTGAGAAACTTGGCATTGTTGGGAGGTGTGATACACTCTATAAATATAGTGATTAAGTATTATGATCCATTGTAAAAGAACTTATGAATAATTTAAGGTCCTTCCCATTCGGGTGCCAACATTGGAGGATTTTTTCTAAGTATCATTGGTGTTCTGAGAGCCAATACCATGTCACCTTGTAAGAACGATATGAGTAAAATCATCTTGTTGAACACTCTTTTTATCTGATTATGGTGCCTCTCTAATTCATGTAATTCATTAATCATGTTTTCCTTAAGTAATTATAAATCATATAGATATAATTATTACAATTTTTCAAACATATTCTTTTCAGAAAAATCCATTCAGAGTGATGGTAACTAAACCTCAATGGTTAGGACTACCTATGTTCCATACACTTGGGAATATCATGTCACCTGGTTGGAATTTTGAGTTGTCATATGATAGGTCCGTAGGGAATTGGGGAGCTTTCTAAGCAATTTATTTTTGTTCTATCCCACCATTTTTTATAATATGTTAGAGATGGTCTTTTTAAACTCCCCAATCTACCAATTTTCCTATGCATGGTAGTGAGAAGTATGGTTAGACTAGATGTTGTACTTGGAATATAATTTTTTCAACTCGATGGTCTGTAAGATGGTTTTGGTGTTTGTGAGAATAATGTGAGAAAATCATCCCCAATGGATGATGTGAGATCTCAAAAACTCAATTGTGGACTGGGTTTTGACTTCCCTGAGGGGAACTGCATCTACCAATTTGGAAAATAAGTTTATTTTAGTCAAAATAAACATGCACTGTCGAGTTTTCACTAGTGGTTTGGGTCCCAAAACATCGATTCCCCATACTGGAAATGGACAAGAGTATTTGGTAGTGTCTATAATCTCTAGTTGTTTATTCACAAAGTTAGTGTGCATCTAAAATGTATAACACCTCTGGGTGAACTCAATGAAGTCATGGAAAATGATGGTCCAAAAGTATCCCAACCTCTAAATTTAGTTGGAGAGCATCAATCCTTCTTGATGGGATCCAAAGGATTTGGCATGGACCTCTTGAATGACCTGAGTTATCTCATCTCATTTGGTGAAATAGAGGATAATTACATTGAACTCATTCCTATAGAGGGTTTACTCAATATTAATCTCACTCTAGAGGGTAAATTGTGTTAGAACCTAGTAGAATCACTCATTCCTAGCTCAGTATAGAGGGATAATTCCACGCCAGAGATAATCGATGAAGGGGAGCATATAATTGGGTGTTTATTATCTTTTTGGGGGATTTGAAGGTCTTGGAATATAAGTACTAGTAGACAGTTGATATATTTATTGGTTTTCATCATATGAAATGTAAGGGGTGAGGACCATCTAGTATGATACACTAATGACTAGGTCATCCTAGTTGACTTCTGCAAGATATGTGGCCAAACCTTCTAAAGAATCAGCTTGACTATTTAATGACCAAGGAACGTGGGTCACCATTGGTTGGGAACGGAACCATTCCATCAGCTGAAGGGTAAATTCCAGAAGTAGAACTAGCTATTATTTTCTAATGATGTAGTCACCCTTGATATACTTGATGACTAACTCAGATTCTCCATTTACATGTTAACAAGGAACATCGATCTTGAGGGAAAAATTGAGACTAGTAATAAGGTCCGGATACTCTAGATTGTTTTCAATGTAGCCTTCTGACAACGAGAAAGGGTATGGAAATATGGAATGTGATGGAGTGATGAAAATGATCCCAATACCTACCCTATTAATCTTGGGTCCATTTAACCTTCTATTGGTCAGTCTCAAGGATGCACCATACAAATTCATCTTCTAAAAGGGTACATCCTGATCTACTAAGAGAATAGCTTCATCTTATAAATCAACATCATAAGAAATTTCGTCAAGGTTGGATGTGTATTTGGGAAGTCTACCAAGGCATGGCCTTTGACGGACTTCTGTAGTACAAACTTGATATTGAAATTTTGGAGGATTACCTCTCAGCATGCCAATATTCTAGTCACCATGGGTTGGTTGATAATATACTTTAGTGGGTAAAATTGAGACACCATTTGTATCTAATGGTCTTGTAAATATTTCCGCAACTTCTATACTATGAAGACTATTGTAAATAAACTCTTATCAATGGGGGAGTATTTGGTTTCTATTCCTAAGAGAATGTGGCTGAGATAGTATAGTATTTTTTCATTACCCTTTTTTCTGGACTTGAAGGGCACTAGTGGACTCTTCCAGAGTAGTCGCATAAAGTACCAAATGATTTACTAAGATGGGTGACATCAGAATTGGAGGTTATAGTTGGTACTTCTTAATATCCTCAAATGAAATCGAGCACTCATCATCCCACTGTAAAATGGATCATTTTTTCATGATCTTCTAAAAGGTCTTACACTTGTCATCCAGGTTTTTAATAAATCAATGTATATAGGATAAGTGTCCTTGGAGGTCTTGCATAACTTGAATATTAAAAAAACGAGAAAATTGATTGATAGCCTTTATTTTCTCTAATTAAATCTTGATGCCTTTGTATCTTATGGAAAATCTATGAAATTTACCAGAGATGACCCAGAATGATCACTTTAGGGGGTTCATCTTAAAGTTTCCGGAGTTGAGAAATTTGAACACTTTCCCAAGATCCTTGATATAGTAATATATATATAGGGATTTGACTATGATATAATCCATATAACACTCCACTAATTTCCTGAGAATTGGCTTAAATATACGGTTCATGGCACACTGGTAAGTGGGTTTGGAATTCTTCTAACTAAAAGGAATCACCTGATAGAAAAAATTTCCTTAAAGTGCCATGAAGGTAGTGTAATCCTCATCCAATGGGGCCATCTAGTTCTAATTGTACCTAGAGTATCCATCCATGAAGGAGAGTTCCTAGAACCCATCCAAGAAATAAATCAATTTATTTTTCACTTGAAGGGTAAAATCGTCTTTCACACAATAGAGGTTGAGGTCCCAAAAGTCAATATAGACTATGATCTGTCTATTCTTCTTACTAATTGGAAAAATGTTAGCTAGCCACCTGGGGTACTGTACATCCCTATAAAATTCGGTATTAATAAGTTTTTAAACTTCATCCTTGACTATATCATTTTGATAGAGGTTCATCTTTCTGGGAGGCTATTTGAACACATGATGACTCATTGGGAGACTAAGGGGATGAACAATGACCTAAGGTTCTAGGCCAGACATCTCATCATAGCTCTAAAAAAATATGTCATGATGTTGTTTCAAGAAGTCCACATACTATTATTGCTCCTCTAGAGACATGGATGAACTTATCAGTGTTTTCCTTGTATCTTATTCATTACCAAGGTTCACCAAGGTTAAATCATCAAAAGTGGTGGAGACACCCTTTTCAAATGTTGGAGGAGCATCTTCCAATTCTTCTTATTAATTTGAGATTGGTTATCATAATGAGAAGGAAAATCTTTTTGGCCAGCTATCCTAATGGGAGAACTAGTGTCTTCTTTGGTGGATACAGAATCCTCGATGAGGGGTTCTGCTTTGTTGATACTATAGCGATAGAAGCTACTGAGCGAATTCTGCTCAGTTTTCAGCTATAAGTTCCACTATTGATATAGAAGTAATGGAAATGAGTCAACCTTTTTTGATTCATCTCAACATTCTAGAACATGTAGGAAGGACTTTGATCGGTGTCCATAGTGAAATCTTCTTGGTACTTCATAGGAGTAGGG
Organism: Viscum album; assembly: GCA_963277665.1. Taxonomy (NCBI): domain Eukaryota; kingdom Viridiplantae; phylum Streptophyta; class Magnoliopsida; order Santalales; family Viscaceae; genus Viscum; species Viscum album. Next base: position 655,016,833 of record OY728119.1, read on the forward strand.
TCTTTTGGTATCAGTCGGGCCTATCTGCTATAAGAGTAAAATGTAATATGCGAGCACTCATTTTTCTTTTATATAATGAAACAAATCTCCAAGTATGGAATTTTGGCCTCTAAATGATGACTTTTGAGGACAAAGTTATATTTAAAGTCTACCCATGGATCGTCTATAGGGGTCATAATATCATTAGGGGCATTCATGTACTCAACCCTATTGGTTTAAACCTATTTTCCTTCCATTTTTTAGTGACCATCATCAAGGTAGTGGGTCTCACAAGAGTCAAAGGTGGATGAATCACCCTATATTACCGCTACTTAATAGTTAAGGGAGTATGTGAGGCATTGGTGGTATGAAGATGGGACTACTACATCAAAATAAAGACAAGGAATTCCCAATAACATGTTGTAGGAAGTATCCTGTGTGACTACCATAAATTTATTGCTTGACACTATTCTACTAAATTGAGTCTTTAGACAAATTTTCCCAAGCGGTTTCATCTCACTCATATCATAACCCTGAATCATGAGGTTGGATGGATTTATATCTGCTTATTTAATTATTATCTTATGGAGCCTCTATATTATGATGAGGTTGATCCTAGAGCTAGTGTCAACTATGCATTATAATATTTCTATGCCATCAAAATGTACTATGATATATAGTGGTTTTATGTGCCCCAAAATGGTGACATCCTAATCTTCTCCAGAAAATGAGATAATGGCTTGACCTTCCTCTTTATTAGCCTCATATGAGTAGTATTCCTCAACGGTAGCTACTTCAACCTTGAATTTGAGGGATATTTTCAAGGTTTTGATGTGGTCCTTATCTATTTCCTTTAACAATATGATCTCCTCAAAAATCACAAAAATATTGAGTATTCTATCGAGGTGATTTAACATGTCAAACTTCTGTTTCATGGGTATATTTGTTCCTATAAAGGGTCATTCCTTAACAGGGGGTATAACGAATGTTATTGGATGAAGCATTGGGGCCTGGCTAGTATTGATGATATTTTTCAATTGGATAGTTGGTCTACTCTGAAGAACTGATGGAAGGGTATCGGTCAGCTAAGGTTGGACCCTGGTTGGACACAGTTGATCATCACACACTCATGTTTGAGTTGCACGATCAACCAATATAGTTGGTTTCAGAAGCATACCTAACGGTGTGGACCAAAAGGACTGGTCTTATTGAGATACATGCTAGGCTTTCTACATAGCCTTATTAGCATGAACATCTTGATTCAAAGTTCCATGAGTATTTTATCTGATGGTGTGTCCTTTACCTCTCCTTCAATGATGTCGATTGAAGGTGTCTGATGGATTCACATAACATTCATCAATGTCGGCTGTTGTGAAGTGGTCCACTACTTCAACAGTATTCACAAAGGTTTACTCTTGCTCAACATTAGTGAAATAAACTAATTTCGGGTATACCCTTGGTGCATCTCCCAATTCAGGAGTCATGAAGTCACTAAGGTTGAATGATGGATTCTCTATAGGTGGATGACTTTGGTTTCCCTTGCACCATCAACATTTATTCTTCCAAGACTGGCTATAATGTTGATGTGGAGGTAGAATTAAAAATATTTTGGAAATAACAAGTGGATATAGTTTCCTCAAGAAGGCACAGATGATACCATGGGATTTAGTGACTGTATTATGAGCCAACCAGTCATTTCACTTCTATAACCCACAGATGGGGGCCTATTTCCACTTTTTAGAATTTTTTCTTTCATTTTCTAGGTCAACAGATACATGTGTCAGCAACAAAATAATGTCACCAAACTTGACTAATCCATGATCTATTTATTATAAAATCCAATATTTGAATAAAAATAATTCTTTAATGGTGTGTCTGAGGATCCTGTGATATAGGAAATGATCGATGTGACCAATGAGTCCGACCTCCTAGGGTCTTTTTCACCTCAACTACTTTAGGATTACCTTTTCTAGGTAACAAATGAAATATCCTAAGAACTAAAAATCCCAAAAGGAATAGGTATTTTTTCTTATTTTTTTTAAGGTAACCTAAGAGACTAGCCTTGATGGGGTTTCGGTCCCATATTCTCTAGCTGAGGTGACTGCACTTGGTAAGGCTATTTTTATCCGGGATGCACTCGGTGAGGCTCATCTGATAATGGGGATAACTGGTGCACCAGATCAAAAACCTCTATATGCATAGAGGAATTTATCTCTTCTTTTATGGGCCTTATAATTGGAGTTGGAAGGAAATATGGGCATGACTGTTTTTTAGTATATTGTAAATCTTATTCCAGGAACTAGCCATTTTTAGAGAACTAACAAAATCCACCTAGACAGTTCAAGGAGATGAGGTTAGGGAATAGATCATTCCTAATTTTCTCCATGAACATTTTAAGAAGCTCTTCCTAGGAAAATGTCATGTCGAGAGAGTACATTAGTCCCTTACAAGAGGTGATTAAGTCAATGACTCACTCATCAGGCCTATTCTTTCATTTGAATAGGTCGGTGAAGCTTGTCTACCATGATGTGGAGCTAAAATGATAGATTAAATGTCTATATAAATCTTACAAACTATTAATGGGCCATGTGGGTAGGTTACTATACCAGAAAAATGCATACCCTTTCAAATTTTGTACAAAGCATTAGAGTTTGGTGGCTTCTTTTGGTTCTGAAATCCCCAACATTTAGTTACACCTTGAAGAAAAGTCGGTCAGATGCTATAGAGATTCACCCATCCAATTAAATAGGTTGAGGTTGGGATTCACAAACTCTGGGGGTTCTCAAACATGGTCCACCCATGCAAGGTACATCTTTTCTTTATGGATAATTTCCACCTATCATGTTTCCAGATCCTCCAAACAGACAACAAGAACAACTATCACAACACCTTAGTGAGGGATAGTGACCATAAATGCATTAATAGGGTCATCAACTCATGGAGAAGCATATCCCTAATCCCAAGGTGGATAATTATTCTGCTCAGGTGGGTGGGTGACTCATACCTAGATCTTTTTCCATAACCCTCATCTTTTTCCCTAATCGGGTGCACATGGACAGCAAGTTTAAATTGGGGCATTTGAATAAGGAGGATAGGGTTCCCCACTAGAGGATATATGGGTTCTCTAATGAAATTGTCAGTTTTTTTGAAATGAACTCAATAATGTATCTTTTATATTCCTTAATCTCTTGAATTAGCAAGATTATCCTGGGGTCTGATTCTTATTTTGGTGAAACCTCAGATAGGTCAGAGATCACAACATGTCTCTTGTATTTGTCAAAATACTGACAGGTAGGTAGTAAAATTTCATTAGGGGGACTCCTAAGGCCCTATTCCTTTCTCTATTGATGAGTGAAGATGCCTTATGGGGGGTTTACCTGGTACTGCATCACCCCATGAGGTAGGTTTTCCTAATTATTCCATGTGTTGATGGACTTGTTTCTCTAATCCTATGGAGGGATGATAGTGATGAAATTAATCTTGGTAGTATCTGTAGGGGGCATTCATTTTCGACATATGGTCAGGATTTAAGGTATCATTACTATCATAGGATATGGATGAAATTTATGGTAGTATACTACCCCCATCCTATGATCTGTATATATGGAGACACCTCTTCCATGAACCAACAGATCAAAACAAGGCTCTGAACATAGGTTTGTTGAAGATCTTGGTTGTAGCCATATGATTATAGATGTTGAGCTACTGGGAGGTCTATTATTTCAACCCTATTTTACTATAGGTGAATGAAATCTAGGTGATCATGGCTTCCTAGGTAATCCATATAATGGTTCCGGAGGGGTTAAATCATCACCCAGATAATCTGGTGAAAAATAACTTCCTAACCCTCAGTAAGGGACTCTAGGATGACAAAATATGGACATGCGGGTGGCCAAAACATGAGTGATATCTGGTTAATGGATAGAATCACCAAAATTTCATATTGTTAATTAATAGGGGATAATCCTTCTCCAGGTTTTCCCAATCCCCAATTAGAATGGAATAAGATAAGGATGGAAATAATAACGCATAACTACTTTTCTATTTATCTACTAGGAGAGGGGGAAATTCACGGGTCAAATATATGTTACATGTTGGAATGTCTCTAAGAGGTAGATATAGCTTCAAGATAATATACATATAGAATGGGGTGTTTCCCACTTCCTCATTCATAAGGGTGGAATCATTCCATTAAGGCTAAATGGAGTGATCTCCATCATTTGAGGGTGCCAAACTAGACTCAGACATCTCTCCAACTTATTGCATGGTGGTAGAGAGGACTGAAAATGATGGTGATGGATACGGTTGAACTACAAGTCCTTGGAAAGAATATATAACATATTTCACCTATATATATATATTTAAATGGATTTAGAGACCTTGTAGACCTTGTATTCTATGATTGTAGGCCTCAATTGATGATATTCTTCCCCAATCTTTGGCAGTGGGGTGAAGGTTTCCTTATCAAGTCATCCATCAATTAAAAGTCCAATAGGTCGATGATGAAATGACTCTTTTTAGTGTCACGCCTATAATAGAATAAGAATTATTTGATGTTGGGTTGTTGACAGTCACTTGGGTTTCACCCAAATGTGTTTCATCTTATGTTGTGGGCACAACCCCCATGATGGGTGTTCTCCCTCCTACCCTGGAATGGTTCTTCATATTAGGGAATTTCTTTGGCATGATGATTAACTCCAAACTAGTTTTTTATTATGAGGGGGGTCCTCCACATTATTTGTTGATGGTTTGGGGAGGACATATTCATTGTTTGACGAAGGTGTGGGGAGGACCTCCACATTGATTGGTGATGGTGTAGGGTGTACCACCATATTTTTTTACGGTGATGTAGGGAGGACCTTTTCATTAGATTATGGTGGTGTGGGGAGGACCTCCACATTGGTTGGTTATATTGTTGGGGGACCTTTGTATTTTTTGATGGTGGTGTGGGGAGGACTTCTACATTTGTTGATGGAGGTGGAAGGAGGACCTCTGCATTGGTTGGTGATGGTATGGGGAGGACCTCCACATTGGTTGATGGTGGTGTGGGGAGGACCTCTGAATTGGATAATGGTGATGTGTGGGGACCTCCAAATTAGTATTCCTTATCACAATATAGATCATAAGTTCTTTTTGTGGGTTAAAAACTGAGAGTGTCTATCTGGACTGCCTGAGAGGCGGTTGGGATCTTGATCCCTTCTAGCCAAAGATGGATCCCCATTGAGTAGTTGTGGGGATCTAATGGGATACGTCCATGGTGGTAGGGGCCACTAGAGATATAGAATATTCTTCTTTTTATGAAATGTTATAGGTCTTCCCATGGCATCAGTTTCAGGAATTCTAGATCAGGGTTGGTGTAGAAGGGATGGAGTCATCCCACTCGGTGACCTATGGGGCCATTCAGTGTTGACACTGATTCCACCCAGTGGTATCCCTCTTGGGTATCTCCTATGTGTTGGTAATAATGGGTATGGCTCAAAAATCCCCTACCTCTTCATCATAGTTGATTTAGTTATCTGAAAACTCTATGGAGAGGCTCTCGAAGTGTTTCTCCATTATAATGGGGGTTATTTCCCCCTGCACAACCCTTATAGATGGTAGTTTCAGTAAGGCTTTGATGCCTTGATATCTCGGTGATCCATATCCCTATTGGGAATGAACCCTTCATTCTCATATTGAAGAACAAGGGAATCGATCACCCTCCTATAAATGACCTTGTAGGGTGAATTGGGATGTAGGAACACATAATATGAAGGAATTGTGGCTATCATGGTAGGATTATAGTAATGTGGGATTGTCTCACCAATATTTCCACTTATCCTATTCTTGTTGGTTTTTGGTCATCGGTTACCTATAACATGAGTCTTGTAAGGAATGTGGATTCATCTTTCAGTACAGATATAGTAAAGGTGATTCTCAATGCCCCCAATGTTTTCCATTATTACTAAAGTAGAAAATTATTCCATACTGATGATTTCATAGACCAAATATTCCTAACTATATATTCCCAAAGTCATAGTATAGTTTCATGTTGGACTCACCACTTTCATGGTGGCACATAGAAATGAATATCTGGATTCAGTGACATGAAAATTTGATGGTACCTCAATGCTAATATTCCCCATAGTTAAAGGATAATATTTTCACATCAAGTTCACCATTTTTGTTTCTGATGTTTTTCACTGGGGTAGTGTGCCATCTCTCCAACTGACAGCGATGCACTGGTTGTTTCTCCACATTTTCCAAATTTGGGAAGTTTCCATAACTTTAATTGGTGATTCTATCTCCTAGATCAAACAATGATGATAGGATGTTAGTTCTCCTTCCATTGATTCCCCCTTGTATCTTATCACCAAGTATGGGTCTCCCTAATAGATTTATGTCATGTTTGTGAAACTCATTCTCATTTCCATCTCGAGGTAGATTCCAGTTAATTATTTTCTTTTTTCTTGATAAGGTAGGAACTTTCAGTTAAAGGAGGTAGTAACATTGGGAATTTTTTAGAATTTCTAGATGTTAGGTAGGTTGGGAATCTGTAAAGTCATCCACTTTTGGAGGTCATCTCATACGTGAGCCATCTTAGGCATGTAACCCAAGGAATCCTATGTTGATCACAATGTAGTTGACGACATGGGAATAAGTCTTTTGAGGATTTTTACCTAAGGAATTCCGCATTTATTACTTGGGGTACAAATTAAAAATTAGATCATAGGTTTAATGACTTGTAGATATGTACGGGCCACATTTTTAACATCTTTTGAGGATGGATGGGTAGTTATGTGTGTCCCTAAGGGGGGAGATTTCATACTTGGTGGTTTGGTGGAGTTGGTGGAGTGTGTCCCTAGGGAGGAATATTTCGCTCTTAGAGGTTGATTGTGTCTCCCAAAGGGTGAGATTTCATAATTATAGGTTTTTGGGATTTAAACTCCTGTAGGTGACCTATATAATCTACTAGTAAATAGGGATAAAAACTTATTTTCATCTATTACATAGTGTAAGTTTGTGTGATAATATTATTCTATGTAGTTTAATGTCATGTGGTAAGGACAACCATGTCTTAAAAAAAGAATCAATGAGAGATGTTTTGGGGCTTACACGTGAAATATTCCTAGTGTAGGAGGTTCATCCCATGGTGAGAGAGGATGGTGAGGGGATTATACAAGGAAGCTTCCTGGAATAGGAGTTTTATCCTATCATAATTGAGGAGGTGGAATCCCATTATGATCATACATGTGGCATCATGTTCTCCTCACACGAGGTAAGAGGTGTGGGGTCATCCCATTCCATTCATACACAGGGAATCCTATGTTCATTAAAAATGGTATATAGTGGCTCGGGCTTAACATATATGGATATTAAATCATTTTTTATGAATATTCAACACACTAAAAAAATGAATTCCCAAGGACCATAATATTTTAGTGTCATTGGAAACATGGAATACATTCTTCTAGTATGGTGAATGATATTCAACATCTTCCTTAAAGATCTTCCCCTTTAGTACTCCTACTTAGAACCTTTCTTCATAACCTAGGGAAAGAAAGCATAAGAAATTGGTTATCTCAAATTATCAGTAAGGGTAAATGAAGGAAATATGTAAGAAAAACATGAACATAAGGGTATGATAACATGAACATAACGTTTTAAGATAATACCCTACATAAAAATATCATAATCATAAAATAGGGCATAAATATTGGTTTTTCATAAGACATGAATCATAAGGGAAAAAAGAGTAAAATCCATGAAAACAAAACAAATAATAAGAAATGGAATTTGTGGAATGCATATAAGAATAGAAAACCCTATGTAAAGGATACCTAATAATAACATCATAACATGTTAGGCTTGGGATAATAACTCATATACCATCTTTGGTCTTGTGATTCCCCCACGTGCACCCTCTTGTTTTGGTCTTTTCATGACATCCCGTGTACCATCTTGTTTCGGACTTGGGATTCCCTCTTGTGTACCCTCTTATTTTGGTCTTGGGATGCCATCTCTTATACCCTCTTGTTTTTGCTTAAGAAACCCTCTTGTTTTGGGATTGGTATACCCTCCCACATACCCTCTTGATCTCATAAAACATTTATCTTTACCCAATGCATTGTAGGAAGATAAAGGTCCCACCCATCGCATATTGTAATTATACATACGTTTTCCTCAAGATCATAAATAGTCATATCATAACCCATGAAATGAAATGGGTATCATTAAAATTTACTCACATAACAACCTATTGAATATATATAGGTTTTATAATCATTTCATCAAAACATAATCAATGAAAATAAGCCAGTTTCTAAATGTATATAACTCGTCGAAGAGAAATGGTTGTCCAAAAAATCATTCCATCAAAACATAAAAAAATCAATAAATAATATTAATTTTATTCTTATATAAAAACCTAATTAAATAATAAACTATAAAAAAATAATTTCATCTTATATGGAGAAGGATTTTTAAAGATCACATGAACATTTCTTAAGGAAAATAGCCATTCATTGAAAATACTTTTCATAAAACCATTTCAAAAATCCTTTTATTATAAATAATGCATTATAATTTTATTTAAAACATTTCTTGATGAAAATTTGTTTTCCTATTTTGAAAAAACTCATTTGAAAACATAAATTATTATGAAAAAAATTTCATTTTAAAATACTTTGAAAACATATAAAAAAATATTTAAAACCTTTTGAAAAACCTTTTTCCTTGAAAACTTATAGAGGAATCTTGAAAAAAAAATTGAAAAATATTTTCCTTAAAACATTATAAAAGAATATTGAAAACATTTGGAAAACAATTTTCCTTTAAAACTTATAAAAAAATCATGAAAAATATTTGAAAACCATTTTATTTGAAAACTTATAAAAATAAGTTTTAAAGCATTTAAAACACCATTTAAATGTAAAACCTTTTTAAAAACCTTTTTATTCAAAAAAAATTTAATTTAATTAATTTTCTAGAATATTATGAAAACATATTATTTAAAAATATCTTTGTAATCTTGAAAAGTAATCTTCAATGAAATGATGGTCATGATTGCATATAAGTTCTTACATGTCAAACATTCCTTTTTCACATTAAAAGTTTATAAAAGTGTTTGGTTCAAAAAATGACTTGAATATTACTTTTAAAGATATATTATAAAAAGTTCAAACATGGGTAAAAATGTACTTTAGTCATCATAGGATAATATTAAAAAAAATAAAACATTTTTAGAAATCACTATTTTGAAAGAACCCATATTTTTTACAAAGAGGATAAATAAAGTCAGATTTTCATAAAAACAATTTATTAATTATATTAAGTTCCATAGAGTGGGAAAATAGTAATAATATATAATTAAATCATTAATATACATTTTTTAATAAAATTCATGAGTTATCTTAAGATATGGATCATAATATTTCATTAATAGAAGCAAAATTATAGACAATTTCGATAAATAATGAGATTGTTTCAATAAACTCTTACCACTTGGTAACTCTGAATTATAATTCCCATGTGAGAAAATGAAATTAAAAGAAGATTAAAAAATCATTAAAATAAGTATTTTTATGACATAAAATTTCAAATGGAAGTATATACACATTGTAAAATAATATAGGTGAATAACATGGCATCTCTCAAAAAAGGAAAATTGAGACAAAATTACTTTACCGATTTGGTAACTTTTGAAAAATAAACCCTGTGAAATAAATATAATCAAATAGATATGTATATACCCATAAATTTAAGTACAATAATCATATAACAAATCTATGGGAATTAACACACAATATAAAAGAAATTTCTGGGGAGCATGGCATGGGTCTCATGGAAAATAAATGTGAGACGAGAAAACACGTACTACTTGAGTAACTTTAGAATCATGATCCCCGTGAGAGAATAAAAAAAATTAAATCTTTTAATATCATTAAATAAATTAATTAATTATATAACATGTCATAGTTCAGTATACACTCCACCATGAATGAAGCGAGTGGTGAATGTGGTATGTATCACATAGAAATAAAAAGTGAGATGGAATTCCCATACCTTAAGTCTTGACTTTCATTGTACACATTCAAACCTCAGGTATAATAATTATATGTTTATTATAAATATACTAAAGAACCATATTATTATATATAATACCATATATTACTTGTTTATGACTTTATATTAACTTTTTTTTAACAACTCCATGTTAATGTTACATTTCAGGTAATATCCTCTTTATTTTTCATATATGTTTTGACTTTTTATTCTTGATACTCTTACTTATATAATGATTTACTTATTTCCAGAATTTAAAAATATGGTATAAATAACATATATATTCAGTATATATGTATTTATAACAATCTATATAAGATATTAGTATGAAATGGAATACACCGTTCATGGAGATGGTTGGTCGTATGTACACATTAACGTTGTTTCTGTTTTATTATCGTATTGAAAAAAAAATTAAATGAAATATATATATATATATATATATATTGTAATTACAGTAGAATTATTATTTCATATATATTATATACATTCACTAAATTCATCCTTAATACATTCCATGTAAATTTTTAATGAATCGCGTCGCTTTGAGGGAGTGGTAGTCCACACTCCCCCAAACGGAATTATCATATTTACAAAAAATAGAAATAATGAAGGTATATTATATATAATAATTCCATAAGAATAAATATATCATAAATATAATATATAAGATATAAAAATATATTTTCTATCACAATTACCAACCATGTTGGGTGGTGAAGGAAAAATGAACACCATTATTTCGTGAGGCGGTAGTTCACCATACACAGTAACAGTAAGTTCATAGCCCATTAGATTGAAGTATATGTAAATGTAGGTTGAATACTTATAATGAAAACATATAAGTTTATTTATTATACATTTATTATTATATAATAATAAAATAATAATAATTTAGGTGGTGGATAAAGAAAATAAAACAAAGAAGCTTGAGGAAGGATGTTACCTCTTCTTTTGGGTAACTACTTTTTCATTACACAAAAGGGCTTCCTTGGTTGGATTTATTACCAAAGGCAGGATTAAATAAGTAATTAAGGTATTTTTTGAGCTTATTTGATAATATTTTGTGTGATCCAAAGGTCTTGAAAGATGTGAATAAGTGGGAGAGGTGAGTGTGTTTTTATAGTGGAGGAGGAGTGGCATTCTTGTAAATTTTTGGAAAAAGGAAATTCAACCACGTTTTCCTATGACAAGTGGTTCAAATAATGGACCCAATTCTATAAAGGGGGTGATAGAGATGAAATATGGATAGAAAATGTATTTTATACAATTTTCTAGGTCATTTTGGCCCTTAAGTGTAAGGTTTAGTCCCTTGTAAAGCTAATTGTCCTCTTAATCATTGTAATTAATTTTAATCACATTCGCTAATATTTTTTGTCAAAAAATAATTTAAAATTATTATAAATTATAAATTATTATTATTTAAAATATTAAATTCATTTTTTTGAATTCATCATAAGTGGAAGATATTAATTTAAAACTAATCTCGTCAACGGGATGACACAGCGGGTTTTTTAATTAAAAATGTTCAGAAATTTATTAAGTTTTTTATCCAATTTCAAAGTGAAATTGATTGAAATAGCATAAATTGAATTAATTTATGAATAATTTATATAATATAAATTTATAACCAATAAAAACATAATTTAACCTTCTAAATAAATTAGATGAAAAATTAGTTTTGAATTAAAATTCAGTATTATTCATTATTCACCAAAAAATAAAACTTCACGGAAAAATACCAAAAAATCACCCTAATATAATTTTTATGTTCCTATTTATAAAATTAAGTTTATTTTGTCAAATAAAAATTATAAAAGTGAAAAAAAATCATACTTAAAATTGGTTCTTCATTAAAAGGCTGTAAAATTATCATTTACAAAAATACATCTTTTTATTCATAAAATTGGATTTATTCTTATCTTATAACTATAAAATATATATGATGATTATAAAAAATATTTATTTAATATATTATATATAAATTTTATTTAAAACATTAATAAAAAGTTTTTTTGTTTAAATTATTGAGATGAAATTTGGTTTGTATGTAGAAAAATAGTTTTCATAGAAAATTAATTTCTTTATTTTCAAATAGCTTTTAAATTAACTTATACTAATTGATAATAAAACGATTCATTTTATATACATATGTAAATAAATTTTTCACAATTTAGTTAATGTTATTAATAACTTCCATTCCAACAGCTATGTGGTAGCTATAATAATATTTTAATAAAAATATTAACAGTATCTTGTAGTCCGTTAAAACTAGACATTTTTTGTAACACAAGCTATTGAAGGGACTCTGTATTGTGTGTAATACAAGCCAAAAATACATTTGTGTGTACCTCAAGATAATATAAGTGTTTTTTGTAACATAATATCGACTTGGTGTTGCATATAACACATGCCCCACTTAGTGTTTTTGTATAACAAAATCTATATTCAGGGTTGCGAGAAAAAATATCAAAAGACTAAATTAATTTAAAAAATACTAATTCAAAAAATTTCATGGTGTTACATTCTACCCTCCTTAAAATTAATTTCACCCTTGAAATTTTTATGGCTTATTAAAGGTTTAATACTTGAAATTTTCTTTTATAAAAACCCACATCATAAAAATGAATACTAAAACTTCCTTTAAAAAGGGAATTTTGGAAACATGATGGTTGCCCAAAATAACTTATAAATAGGTTTCCACATGGGAGAACATTAGTGGAAAGATAAAATATGGACTTAGAGGAAAATTTTAAATATTTATATGGAATGATTGAGTTCATCAATCACAAACATGTGAATGATCAATAGAAGGTTTGTGGCCTCAAAGTCATAAATCTATGATGGTCTAAAAGGCCATCAGTTCAACAAAATTTAATGTATTTGGACAAAAAAATTATTTCTATATCATTTTCTTAATATTGAAAAATTTTCATGAAAATATATGCATACATGATTTCAGTAAAACCTCACTCATTGTTATTCCTTGATCAATTTCCCCTTCACAACTTTCTCTAAAAAGGAAGGTGAATTTTTCATTCCTAAAGCACTAACAGATCATGATATCCATGAAAATCCATCCCATCTATCATCATTTATCATCATCACAAATTTTTTAGAATACGTTATACAACATTCATAAATCCTCATGTGGTGGTATAATACTATAATCTCATAGGCTTTATCCAAATTTTAACTTAAACAATTCATAAATGGTTAACCATATAACCCTTCTAAAATATGAAAATCAAAAACTTTAGAAATAATGTCACTTGATCATCTTAATATTGATCCCACATATATCATAATGTATCTCTTGGTTATCACATTCCAAACATGTGAATACCCTCATCTTATATTCTCTTGATACATGGTAATAACCTAAATTACCATAAATCATTTTCAAAAACATGAATTCTTCCTTATAATAGAGATTACTGGATATATTACTTGAATCCAAGAAGTTTTAAACTTTATCCATGATAATATATACCAATTTTTAAACAAATACTTTTTCAGTTATGATTTCATAAAAACTATCCAATTTACTTTTTCCATATCATCACCTCTTCATCCATATAAAATATCAGTTTCTCGTCATTTGAGACATGTTAAGGATTACCTTACCTTAATGTAACCTTACTATTAAATAAATTTTATAGGCCACCAGTATCATTTAACACATTATTGAAAATATAAAAACATCTACAAACAATACTTATATACTTCATGATTCATATAACATAATCTTTGAATTCCAAAACATATACACTTCAATCATCCAACTTTATTCTTAAACCATTACTCAGACTTCATCAACTTATTCCTCAATAAAGCTTCTAGAATAGTAAATATAAATATTGTATTAAGGTTCCTCAACCTTAATCTAATCATGATTATTGTGTTAAATGTAAAAAATATTGTAAGAACATTCCATACCTTCCACATGCCATTTGCAATCTCCATATCTTCAAAAGTATATCAAATACTCATACCACCTTCCTAATTCTATTCATAAAGTTTACATTTAGGAAATAAATTTTTATAATGTATATGCTTTACACATTTGAAACATTCAATGTTAACCTGGTTTCTTCTGGTTCCTTCTATTGACTAAGACTAGAAATCATAGGGTGAAAACACTGATCATAAAAGAAAACCACATAATCATGAAAATTTACTAATAGGATGTCTAAATAATGACACATACTTCTTTACTCTATGAAACCTTAGTTTTATCCTAGGTTATTAATAGTAATATTCTATTTCAATCCTTCATGATGGTTTGAACTGATTTTGTTAATTCCTGAAGCATATCTCTCAGGAGTGTCAAACCAGGTGTGCAGTAAGGCCCATTGTCATGTACCAGGTTACGTTCGAGTCAGGCCTAACGCACCTCATTGGATTTATTACTCTTAGGTACATCTATGCCAGAACCATGATCACTTGTAGTATCCAGATAGATATGTATTCCTAGTAAACTACCCATTCTATCATTTACCAAAATTCTAGTATATTTTACTAAACATTAAGTTATCCTTATACTTATCCCTATATACCCCACAAGACATATCCTTAAAAATATCCTTAGGTATATAACTAAAGTTTTATCATCCTAGTTTCCAAAGGTCGACTAAACCTTTCCTATGATACCAACTGTAGCAACTCAGTCTTAATATACATGTACGTTACATCATTTTAGATGAATATTCAGCACATTACAAAAATACATGCTTGAGGACCATAACAATTTAGTGTCTTTAGAAACATGGAAAAAATTATTTTAGTATGGTTAAATATCTTCAATGTCTTCCTTAAATATATTCCCCTTTAGTAATCCTACTTAAAACCTTTATTCATAATCTAGGGAAAGGAAACATAAGAAAGGGGTGATCTCAAGTTCTTAGTAAGGGTAAATACAGGAAATATGTATGCATAACATGAACATAAGGGTATGATAACATGAGTATAACATTTGAAGATTATACCCTGCCTAAAAATATCATAATCATGAGATGGGGTATAAAGATTGGTAGTTAAAAATACATGAATCATAAGGGAAACAAGATCATAATCCATGAAAATACAGCATAGAAATAAGACATGTAATTTTTGTCATACACATAAGAATATAAAATCCTATGTCAATGATACATACCAAGACCGTCATAACATGTTAGGCTTTGGATAATAACCTGTCTACTTGCTTCAGGCTTGGTATGTCCTACCATGTACCCTCTGGTTTTGAACTTTGTATTCCCTACCCTGTACCCTCTTATTTTGGGCTTCATACACCCTATTTTTTCAGGCATGGGATTCCCTCCCATGTACCCTCTTGATATCATAAAACATTTATCATTACCTAATGCATTGGAAGAAAATATAGGCCCCACCCATATCATAATGTAATAATACATTCATGTTCCATAAGATCATTAACATTCGTATCATAACCCATGAAATTAAATAGGTATCATTAACATTTTCTCACATCAAAACTAGTGTGAAATAGATAGGTTTCATAATCATTTCATCGAATCATAACCCGTGAAAAAAAGTGGGTTTCAAAAGCATATAACCCATGGTAGAGAAATGAGGGTCAGAAACATCATTACATCAAAACATAAACCATTCAAGAAATAATACTAATGGTTTTCTTAGATCAAATCCCCACTAAATCATAAACTATAACAAAGTATTCCATCTTATATGAAGAAGAATTTTGAAATATCTCATGGAACATTTCTTAAAGAAAAATAGCATTTCTATGAAAATAATTTTCATAAAACCATTTCAAAAATATTTTTATTATAATTAATTATTTATAATTTCATTTAAAATATTTCTTTATTAAAATATATTTTCCTCATTTAAAAATGTTTTTTAAAACATAAATCATTTCGAAAACCTTTTTCTTTGAAAATACTTTGAAAACATATGAAGAAATATTGAAACCATTTTGGAAACCCTTTTTCCCTAAAGACTTATAAAATAATACGAAAACAACTTCCTTGAAAACTTATAAAATAATATTGAAAACATTTTGAAAACCATTTTTCTAAAAATCTTATAAAATAATCTTGAAGACATTTAAAAAAAGTTTAAATATATACAATATTTGAAAAAAAATTGAAACCCACATTATATTTAATAATTTTTTTAGAATTTTTGAAAAACATTTTATTTAAACAAATACTTGTAAAATTACAAAGTAATATTCAAGGAAATGATGATCATGATGGAGGATAAGTCCATACATACCGAACATTCCTTTTTTATCTTAAAAGTTTGGAAAAGTTACTTGATCAAAAAATGACCAGAATATTACTTTTAAAACCATTTTTAAGGTGAAAAATTGGTAAAAAAATTCCTTTAAACATCATAGGATATCATTAAAACATTTTTGAAACGTTTTTATAAATCATGGTTTTGAAAGAACATATATTTCTGACCGAGAGGAGAAATAAATTCATATTTTTATAAAACTAATTTTTAATTATCTTAATTACCAAAGAGTGGTAAAATGATACTAATATATTAAGACATCGATAATATATATAGGGGAATAAAATTCATGAGTTATCTTATGGATCATAATATTTCATCAATGGAATTATAATCATAAACAATCTCGATAAAGGATGAGATTGTTTTAATAAACTCTTACCACTTAGTAACTTTAAATTATACTCCCAATCTAAGAAAATGAAAGTAAATAAAGATTAAAATACCATAAAAATAATAATTTTCATTATATAACTTTTAAATTAGAATTATATATAAATTTTAAAATAATATAGGTGAATAACATGTCACGTGTCTCAAAGACAGAAAATTGATAAAAAATTACTTTACCAATTTGGTAATTTTTGAAACATAAACCTTATAAAATAAATATTATCAAAAGGATATGTATATACCCATAAATGTAATTATAATAATCATATAATAAATCCATTGGATGTAAACATGTCACATATAATAAATAGATGGTGAACATGGATTTTGTCTCATGGAAAATAAAAGTGAGACAAGAAAACTTGCAATACTTGAGTAACTATAGAATCACGATCAACATGTGAAAATAAAATAATTTAAATCTTTTAATATCATTATAAAAATTAAAATAATTATATAAAATTTTAAATGGTAGTATAAACACCACAAAAAAAATAATCAAGTGGTGAATATGGCATGTATCTTATGAAAATAAAAAAGTAAGATGAAATTCTCTTACCTTAAGTCTTGACTTTCTTCATACATGTTCAAAACTCAGGTATAATAAATATAATATTATTATACATATAAAAATAACCATATTATTATATCTAACACCATATATTTTTTTATGACTTTATATTACCCATTTATTAACAACTCACTGTTAATGTTACATTTCGGGTAATATCCGCTTTATTTTTCGTATATGTTTTAACTTTTTATTCTTGATCCTCTTACTTATATCATGATTTACTTATTTATAGAATGTAAAACATGTTATAAATATCATATATATTCAGTATTTATGTATTTATAATAATATATATAAGATAAAAGTTTGAAATGGAATAAACCGTTCATGGAGACAGTTGGTCGTACGTACACATGAACATTGTTTCCATTTTATTGGCATATTGGAAAAAAAGTATATGAAATGTATGTATATATAAATATTATAATTATATTATAATTATTATTTTATATATATCATATATTTTCACTAAATACATCCTTAATACAGTCCATGTAAGTTGTGAATGAATCGCATCGCTTTAAGGAGGCGGTAGTCCACACTTCCCCAAACAGAATTATCATATTTACACAAAATGGAAAGAATGAAGGTATGTGTTGTATAATAATTACAGGATAATAAATATCACATATAACATATAAATATATATTTTCAATCATAATTCCCAACCATTATAGGTGGTAAATTAAAAAAACAAAAAACATTATTTCGTGAGGCGGTAGTTCGTCGTACATAAGAACAGTAAGTTAATTTCACATTAGATGGAAGTGTGTGTAAGTGTAGATATAACCCATATAATAAAAAAATAAAAGTATATTTAGTATAATATTTTTTATTATATAATAATGTAATAATAATAAATGAGGTTCTAGAGAAAGAAAATAAAATAAAGGAGCTTGAGGAAGGATGTTACCTCTTCTTTTGGGTAACTCCTTTTTCTTTAAACAAAAGGGATTCCTTGGATGTATTTCTGCCAAAAGGGATGATTCAAGGAGTAAGGGATAAATTTTGGGAGATTTTTTGAGAATATTTTGGGTTATTCAAATGGATTTAGGGGTTTTAATAAGTGGTATGGGTGAATTCCTTTTTATTGTGGAGGATGAGTGACATTCTTGTAAATTTTTGGAAAGAGGAATTCCACCCACAGTTTTTCTATGCCAAGTGGATCCAATAATAGAACACATTATAGACAATGGAGTATGGGGTCAAAATATATCCATACAATTGAATTTTCAAAATTTTCTAGGTCATTTTGGCCCTTAAGTGTAAGGTTCATTCCCTTGTTAAGAAAATTTTCCTCTTAATAGTTTTAATTAATTTTAATAAATTTCACCAATAGTTTTGGTCAAAAACTAACTTGAACTTATTATAAATTATAAATTATTATGATTAAAAATATTTAATCTATTTTTCCAAATTATAATCATGGAATTTGTCTAAATTAATTTAAAATTAATCCCACAAATGGGAGGACACAGTGGGTTTTTCAAGTAAAAATGCTCAAAAGGTTGGCAATTTTTTATATCCAATTTCAAAGTGAAATTCATTAAAATTACCTATATTGGATTAATTTATGTATTATTTATCCAATTTGACTTTAAAACAAATAAAAAATATAATTTAACCTTATAAATATATTAAATGAAAAGCAGTTTTGAATTAAAATTCAGTATTATTCTTTAGTCATCAAAAAATAAAACTTCGAAGAAAAATACCAAAAATTCACCTTAATATAATATTTATGTTTTGATTTCAAAAATGAATTTTATTTTTGTAAAATAAAATTTATAAAAGTTTCAAAAAACATATCTAAAAAAAATTCCCTTAAAAGGAGGTAAAATTATCTTTTAGAAAAATATATCTTTTTATTCATAAAATTGGATTTATTCTAATCTTATACCTATAAAATATTTTGGATGAGTATCAAAAATATTGGTTGAATATATTATATATAAATTTTATTGAAAACCTTAATAAATTTTTTTTATTAATTATTGAGATAAAATTGTGTATATAAGAAAAAATTGTTTTCTTAGAAAAGTAATTTCATTATTTTCATATAGTTCTTACATTCACTTATACTAATTGATAACCAAAGGATTAATTTTATATACATGTGTAAATCATATTTTCACAATTTATTTAGTCTTATTTTTTAGTTCTATTACAATGGCTATGTAGTAGCTATAATAATATTTTAATAATAATACCAGTAGTATCTTGTTGTATGGTAAAACTCAACCTTTCATGTAACACAAGCTATTTAGGGGACTCAGTGTTGTTTTTAATAAAATCAAGTGTCGTGTGTTTCGAAAGCTAATCTAAGTTTTTTGTATAGTTAAAGGTTAAATTTTTGTTGTGTATTAATAGAGAAAATATTTTCAATTAATTTATATTTAACATCATTTTTTTAAACCCAAAAAATAGTTCATCTAAGATGAATTGTTTCATTTTTATGATAATGGTGTTATTTTGAGTTGAATAGTAAAAATTGGCCATTTTGGATTTTTAATAGTTTTAAATTATTTTTGTAGTTTGTCCATAACATTACCTACACTGATCCAAATTGCATGATTATTTATTTTAAATATTTTACACATCCAGGTATTCATTTACTATTTTTGGACTAAAAGCTGAATCGGTCATATAGAAGCTCAAAATAAGCTCTAAAGTGGGAGAAAGAAAACTGGTTGTTGTTCTGCCTAGTTTTGGTGTGGGCTCCATAACTCATCCATGGTGGTCCCAAATGTTGTGACATTCGGTGGGTGGACGCAAAAGGCGTTTTGGAGAATCTTTTATAAAGTAAGCACCGAGTTTATTGGC
Organism: Viscum album; assembly: GCA_963277665.1. Classification (NCBI taxonomy): domain Eukaryota; kingdom Viridiplantae; phylum Streptophyta; class Magnoliopsida; order Santalales; family Viscaceae; genus Viscum; species Viscum album. The sequence continues at coordinate 655,036,931 of OY728119.1, forward strand.
CGTTTATGGGGATATTAAATCACCCTAATCCGGAGGATTTCGTTTTGGAGAGTCTGACTGGACAGAATAAATGCTCATAGTAAAACGGCCATAACTCATGGAATAAATGTCCAGATATTCTGAGATTTTGAGGGGACACGGAAATGGTAATTATGAACAACATTAAAGAAGGGATCAACGCGTGAAGATGTCATTTAATAGGACTAAAGCACGTCAACATCCGGGGGACGAATTCTGGCTATAAAAGGAGGAGAGCTCCACCCTCTAAAATCTTCCCATTCTCCATCCCATTCCTTCTGGGACACCAAGAAGATGATCTTTTCGGCTTCCTATTTTATTTATTTTATTTTTCATGGTTTTTTAATGCCTTATTCTTCCCCAATCATCTCTCTTACCCCATCCATGGAGGGGTAGTTTCATTTGAGTGATCGGAAAGAGGGGAGGCTGGACCTATGTGTTGTGTTTGAGTTTTTGTGCTTGAAATGAATAAATTTTCTTCTTATTTCTTATAACAGTTTCAATTATTAATTCAGTATTAAATTCCAAATGCGGTAGTGTTAAGTTTTTTATTCTTAAATTATAAATTGATTTGGTCGATGTTCACATCTCCCTCCACCCAATTCTAATCTATATACGGTGGAATAAGATTAGGGTTGGGTGGTGGTTGCTCGGCGGTTGTCAAGCACGTGTGTAGGATTGTATGTAGAAATCTTGGTTTATTAGGGAACAACAATACCATGTATGGGATTTCTATAATTAATCAAGAGACCGTATATAACCCTAATCACATTGGAAGGAGGATAGACCAATCTAAGGTTTTATAAAGGAAAATTCTCATCACATTTATCTAACTAAGGGAGAGAGAGGACTCGGTAGATGAATCTCTCACTTACCAGTTTAAGGAAGAATAAGAGATAAAATTTGGAAACCATGATGGCACAACACTAGGTCTATCCAAACCCAATCCGATCATCATATTTATCATTTGTTAAAACCAATCTTTTTAAGAAAACTAACAAAAAGTGACAAACTTGTTTTGTGTGCACTCCTCTTCGGGAGACTACCTAGGATAAAATGTTATACTATACTTAGGTAAATAAAATATTGTTTTTCCACACCCCATGGTAGTCGTGCATCAAACTTGGCGTCGTTGCCGAGGAGGAAGTTCCATAACCTATTTGTAAATATTTGACTTTTTCAAATTTAAAAATAAATTTAAAAAAAATTATTTTTTCCATGATGTATTCAAATTCAAATTTTTATGCATTGGAAGATTACTCGCAGGTGAAATATCAAGAACCGGAAATTGATTATCATGATCTCAATGATTGGGTTTAAAGGATTAGTAAAAATTTTGATGATTTGGGTAGCAAAATGGAATGGTAATTGGACTATGTTCATGCAATGATGGAGCAACCCGACCCTGAGTCGGAGTAAAAACCTGAGATAGTGGTGGAAGAAATTTCACCACTCATTATTGAAGAACTATATGAGGTAAATGTTGAGGTACCTGAAGACTCATTCATCATCACTCAGCCAATTCTACCTGAGATTGATGAAAAATAAGATGACTTCCCTACTGAGCTACATGTGGGAGATCAACAAGAACTTGATGAATATTGGAATGAATGTGAGGAACATATTGATCTTCCCAAGCCATGCAAACAAGAAGAGCCGGCACCGTGGAAGGAAGGCACCACCCAATTGGTGTAATTTGAAGTCAATATGGAGGATCCTGACTACCTCCCTCCATCCAGTGATAATCAAATCTAAGAGGCACATTCAACTGAAGAAGTGATTAAACCAGACCCAACTCAGGGAGATGATCCTTCCATGAACTCTACCTTTTCTGATTTCATTCAATCTGGTTTGAGCATCACTCCTTATAATTTTGAATTTTCAGATTTGGTCAATCCTTACATTTCCTTAGAAGAAGATGAAAAAGAATACTCACCTATTGAGGAACACCTGGAGCTCCCTGAAGATATTGATCATCTACTTGAGGAAGTCCATGAAGAGATACAAGTGACTATGCATGAAGAACCAAATCTAAAAGCTTTCTACCTTAAAAGGGAAGATTTTGAAATTAATATTTCAAATTTAAATGTTGAATCTCCCATTGATTATTCTTTTCATGCAGCGCATCTGGAGAAACCACTATATTTTGAAGAAGACGTTGCACAAGTATCAACTGAAGAGGAGGTGGTTCCATACTTCATCCTACCCCCGCCATGCTATAGGTTTATAATTGTGAAGGGGGAAGATCTGGTGTACTCTATACATGGAATTATCCTCAGAAAGGAAAAAGTACATGCTGGAAATAAGAATTTTTGTTGGTTCATGAGCAAGAAACCTCCCCCACCATCAGATTGGGGATAACTGATTAGAACTGCCCCTCTGGAGGCAGTCAAAACCCAGGGCCCACTTGGGGGATTAAACCAAGATTTATCCTTATTTTCTTATTCAATTTCCATTTTCATTTATTTTAATAAATTTCTTATGTTAACTTTTTTACTTTTTTTGGTTTTCAAAGAGAAACACTTAGGATCTTAACTCAACGTTTCATTTCCAATAAGTCAGGTCGTACCTCTCTTTTATACTTTCTTGTTGTTGTGATTAATTTTAAAATTAGTATACATGTTAAATACACTTTAATTCAGTGAGTACACTGCATCATTTAAGTTTGGGGGAGGTAACCTTTGTAGTTTAGTATTTTCATTTTGTGTTTGTTTTTCAGAAAATAAAAAAAATTGCGTGTTTTCAAATTTTTGTGTTTATTTTTCAATTTTTGGTGTGTTTCTGAAACATTTGAGCTGAAATGATTATCAATACCATTTTTAAAACTCATTTCAATGAGTGAACCAATCTATTTCACAAAACTGAGCTTAAATGAATGGTGAAATTACTTTTGTTTCAAGTTCAAATCTTTTGGAATTTCATGAAAAATACACTAATTTTGGAAACTCATGCCATATTTCACTATCTATATCTTTGAAATCACTTTCCTGTGAGGCTTCTGAACCATTTTTGTCATATTCTTTTCATTCACCTCATTTCGTGAGAGAACCCGACTATGATTTCTTTAACCAGAATTTGATTTATTTCTTTCAAAACTTGAGGGTTTGGCGTACGTGTGTTTTAAATGATTGAGTCATTTATTTGGTTTGAAGCCCCCTTTTCAAAATAATCATTTTCATTATGGCCCACCTTTACATTTATCCTTCATTGTAGCCCCTAGTATCCATGAATTTCATGTTAGGTTAGCCACATTACAAGACAATTTTCCTTATCCTACCTACTCTTGAAGTGAAATTGCATGATCTAGTTGAACTTAAGTGTGGGGGAAGATGTCATGTGGTGTACTACCTCATTTGGTGATACTTTGGGTGGAAAATAAATTGTGGAAGAGATGTGTTTGATGATGAAAAATTATTCTGTTGAAAGCTGTGCCTTTTCTGGAGCTTTCATGATAAGAGAAGTTGTGCCTTTCTGGAGCTTCCAATGTACAAAGAAAGTTGTGCCTATCTGGAGATTTAAAAAAATCATGTTTGAAAAGATTGAAATTTTTTCTTCTAAGCTGATTGAATGATGATGGATCCTATTTTCAACAAAGGGGAAGTGAAGGAGACAATATTTGAGTGAAAATTAGAATCTTGCAAATTTGCTTCAATAAGAGCCAATCCTTCCTTTTTCGGCCTCAGAACTTTTAAACATCTAAATCCTACCAACCGGAAGCCACAGAACAACCCTGAAAAGTCCTTATGATAAACACATGTTCTTGACTCACATCGGGTGGATAAGTAGGAATTTATCAAGCCTAGGGTGACTCTTGTGTGAGTTTGGATGAGAAAAGCCTTGTTCAGCATTTACATTTGTGAGATGAGAGAAAATTCATTTGAGGTAAGTGTTTTGTGTGCATAGGATAAGAAATTAAGTGGAAATATATTAAAATCTAAAATGGAGAACTTGAAATAATTTTTTTTTATGAGGCATGATATCTTTTTGTTTCTTGGAATTGATTTGATAGATCTCATCGATATGTGTTTTGGATTTGATTTGATTTGATTTTTACTTGTCCAGGAGTCCAAATGCTAAGTGTGGGGGAATTGATAGAGTAAATATTTTCAATTAATTTATATTTAATATCATTGTTTTAAACCCACAAAATTGTTCCTCTAAGATGAATTGTTTCATTTTTATGAGAATGGTGTTATTTTGAGTTGAATAGTAAAAATTGGCCATTTTGAATTTTTAATAGTTTTAAATTATTTATGTAGTTTGGACATAACATTATCTAAACTGATCCAAATTGCAAAATTCTTTCTTTTACAGATTCTAAACATCCAGGGCTTCATTTACTATTTTTGTACTGAAAGCTGAATCGGTCATATGGAAGCCCAAAATAAGCTCAAAAGTGGGATAAAGAAAACTGTTTGTTGTTCTGCCTAGTTTTGGTGTGGGCTCCATAACTCATCCATGGTGGGCCCAAATGTTGTGACATTTGGTGGGTGGACGTGCAAGGAGTTTTGGATAATCTTTTATGAAGTAATAATCGAGTTTATTGGCCGTTTATGGGGTCATTAAATCACCCTAATCTGGGGGATTTCATTTTGGAGAGTCTGACTGGACAGAATAAATGCTCATAGTAAAATGGTCATAACTCTTGGAATACATGTCCAAATCTGCTGAGATTTTGAGGGGAAACGGAAAATGGAATTATGAACAACAATAAAGAAGGTCTCAACGCATTAATATGTCATTTAATGGGGCTAAAACGCATTAACATCCGGGGGACAAATTCTGGCTATAAAAGGAGGAGAGCTCCGCCCTCTAAAATCATCCCATTCTCCATCTCATTCCTTCCGGGACACCAAGAAGATGATCTGTTTGGCTTTCTCTTTTATTTATTTTATTTTTTATGGTTTTTTAATTCCTTCTTCTTCCCCAATCATCTCGCTTACCCCATCCATGGAGGGGTAGTTTCATTTGAGTGATCGGAAAGAGGGGAGGCTGGACCTATGTGTTGTGTTTGAGTTTTTGTGCTTGAAATGAATAAATTTTCTTCTTATTTCTTATAATGGTTTCAATTATTAATTCAGTATTAAATTAAAAATTCGGTAGTGTTATGTTTTTTATTCTGAAATTATAAATTTCTTTGGTCGATGATCACATCTCCCTCCACCCAATTCTAATCTGTATACGGTGGAACAAGATTAGGGTTGGGTGGTGATTGCTCGGCGGTTTTCAAGCACGTGTGTAGGATTATATGTAGAAATCTTTGTTTATTAGGGAACAACAATACTAGGTCTGGGATTTCTCTAATTAATCAAGACACCTTCTACAACCCTAAGCACATTGGAAGGAGGATAGACCAATCTAAGGTTTTAAAAAGGAAAATTCTCATCACATTTATCTGACTAAGGGAGAGAGAGGACTCGGTAGATGAATATCTCTCTTACCAGTTTAAGGAAGAAGAAGAGATGAAATTTGGAAACCATGATGTCACAACACTAGGTCTAGCCGAACCCAATCCGATCATCATCTTTATCATTTGTTAAAACAAATATTTTTAAGAAAACCAATAAAAAGTGACAACCTTGTTTTGTGTGCACTCCTCTTCGGGAGACTACCTAGGATCAACTGATATACTATACTTAGGTAAATAAAATATTGTTTTTCCACACCCCAGAACAGGCATGAATCATGTATAATATAAGACACACTTAGTAATTTAGTATAACAAAACATATATTCAAAATTGTGTGAAGAAATATCCAATGATTAAATTAATTCGAAAAAATTAATTCACAAAATATTGGGGTGTTACAGGGTAAGGATATAGTTTTATGTTCTGTTTTTTGGATTTTGTTGTGTATTTTAATGTTATAAAACTAGTACATGGAGCAAGGAATTTTTACATCATATAGATCGGACATAGATGGTGGTTACACCCTGAAGGGGACTGTGTTAAGGTGATAGGAAGATCTAAAAAATGACTCTCTACTGAGATAGGTAAGTCATTTACGTCAGTGATTCTACTTTTATGGATTATGTATCAACTGATCATGCACCTCTAGGTGGGTCATGGGATAGACACTCCTGTGTAGGAGTGTTAATTAGGAGTATTAATGTTAGGGTGCCTATTTTTTGAATCATAAGGCATTATGGTACCTATGATTAGCAGTAAGAGGTAAGGTAGTGGCTCAAGTATTACTTTAAGTAAAGTGGGAAAACAGAAGGGTGGGTGGTACAATATGCATGGATATTTTGGATGTAGCTGAACTAGTCCTATATTTTTAAGGGTATTGGTCTCTAAACTTTTTTAAAAGGTTATTGGATGAAAGGAGGCTCTATGGAGAGGCATGGATGATGGATTTAATGAAATTTGTGTTTTTTTCTGAAAGTTTGGGGATTTGTGAAGGATAGGGGTATCAGGGAGGTTATCGGTCCTGTGAAAAAATATGTTTCATGAAATAGGGTGAATCTACCTTAGAGTAAAGTCTTAGTTCCCATGGGGTTGGTTTCATAAAGGATAATTATCTCGTGAAACCCCAAGTTCCAAAAATGGATTTATTCTTTCATGAAGGACATGGACCATAGTGAAAGGTATCTCCACCATGGTTGGAGGTTCTTAAAAACTCATGGGAGGTGATTTTTTGAAATATTTATACCTTTGGGAATCCATATCCTCTCTTGCTCATGAATCTTCTTAGTATAATGGATTCAGATCTTTTCTTGGATGCTAAAAGGTCACCCCCCCCCCCCAATATTAATTAATAGAGGGCATTTATAGGCCCAATGGAGGCAAGGGCATTGGTTTTGATAATGATGGAGTATTTCATGGAATATTATGAGCTTCATGAATTGGAAGTATTTGGTGAACCAAGTTTACTCTGTGTGAAGGTTACCATCAAAGCATCATTACACTGACGACTTCTATAAAATGGAGCTCTGTGAACTAGAATTATGTTTCATGGATGTTACCTTTAAATCTTTGTGTGGATAAGTACATCTGTGAACCTAAGTCGTTCTTGAGTCTTTTTACCATCTCAAACCAGAACCTTATGTATATTTTTTGGTTGTTTTACCTGAATTCGCTTCGAACCAGTTATGCCTCCTCAACCTCTCCTATTAAATGCTTATTCCAATGTCAACACTCATCATAGATTTTATATTATATCATGATATTATCAATAAATACTATAAATAATTTATCATGATAATCCTTAAATACATTTTTCATTAGATCCATATAAACATAGGGTGAATTGTTCGATCCAAAAGGAATCACTTTAAATTCATAATGACTATACCATATATCAAATTTTTTATTTATAATATCCTCCTTCATTACTTGAAGTTGATGATACCTAGAGTGAAGATCAATCTTTGAAAAATATTGAGCTCCTTGAAGTTGATCAAGTAAGTCATCAATTCTGGGTAGAGGATACTTATTCTTATATTAATGGGATTAATTTCTCTATAATATATCTACACCCTCATAGACTCATCGTTCTTCTTACCCAAAAGAACATGGGCTCCCCAAAGTAAAACACTAAGGAATATAAATCCATTAACACAAAAATGGTATAGTTGTTTCTTTAGTAACATGGATTCCACTATGTCTATTATATTTGCAGTTTTAGATATAGTTTTTTCATCAAGTATGATAGTAATCGAAAACTAAACTTCACACTCAGGTGGGTGTCCAAGTAGTTCTTCACAAAACATGTCAACTTAGTCCTACACAATAGGTACATTCACTATTCTATGGATATCTTTACAATCCATAAGGTTTTTTTTATATTTTTCTCTTAAATTTTCATTAAAGAGGGATATTGTAGGTGGATTAACACATGATTCAAAAATATCCTTATTATAGTGATATTTCCACTAAGAGTTTTGATTAAAAACTACCATCTTAAAGTGATAGGGAAATATCTAATTTTATTAGAGAAAAATGAAGATATAAAAGAGTGTGAAGATATATAATTATATAGATAACTAGCTAAAAATAAGGTTATGATAAATATACCTAATACAATATATTTATGAACATCAACCACATTTTTAGTGCTCTCATAATCTTGTTCATGATATCATGTCATTTTCTAAGGAAAATTACATTGATTATTGTGAAATTAATTTGAATAGTGCCCCATATCCTTACAGTTGAATCATTAAGCATTGGAAGCTTTTTTCTTACTCCTTTAAATAATAAAAATAATGACCTTTGTCTCTACACTTAAATAAAACTCTCATTACAATAAATAATTTTCCATGGTGTTTCTCTCCACAATTATTAAAAATTGTAAATTCCAACCTTCCCTTCTTCTATATTATCATAATTCCTTTTCTATAGTTCTCATCCACCCAATTATTTTTTTTTCATGGAAAACATGAGACTTAGAGAATTATTTCTCTATTTTGTTGAAAATTGATATTATATCCTCATATAATGAAAAATTCTAAGAGACTAATATAATTTTAAGGATAGTATTTATTCCAAAAAAAATAAACTAACAATATTACTCCTTAGATTATGTACATGATCCATAGCATGATTTCTAGCCTTTTAAAGTTAACTTCATACTCAACAACATTTTCTCCTTTATTTCACCTTATTTTGAGGAATTCCCCCTCTATATCATATCTTTTCTCATGAGGAAAGTATTTTTAAAATAATATATCATTAAAATTATTCTACACCATGTTATTTATTTCCTCTAACTCCTTAGTGTTCTGGATCAATGACCACCATTGATTAGTGTCTCCTTTAAATTGATAAACTCCCATGATAACTTTCTCTCTCTCTCGCTGCTTCCCAAATAGAGAAATATCTTTTCTATAGACATGTTCCATTGCTCAAATACTAATATATCACTATTCACATTTAATTATGGAGTTTTTTGTCATATGAATTTCTCCAACATTGTTTCACTATGTTAGATATCCATAGGCTGCTCCATACATCTAAGGTTATTGGTTATAACATGAGTCATCTGCCCTAATATAGTTATAATTCATTCAACTCATAATCCATATCTAGATTTATTTTATTTCCTATGTTATAAATCCCTATATATATTACGTACATTAATATAGTTTCCATTCCTTTTACTATGTTCCATTTCTAAACAATTCCATATACTGAATTGGCACATAACATTATGAATTCTAAATATAATATATTATTATAATTATGGTGTAACAATTAACATAAATTTAAAATTTTTGAATAGATAGTATCATAATCATAAACTTGGTATCATTAGGAAAACCTAAAATCATAAAAATATTTTCAAATCTTTCATAATGTTTTAAAAAGTCAATGTGAATCAAAAAACCCATATCCCCTAGGAGTTTCTATCTAGGTGTGTAGTCATAGTCCTACTCATCATGCACCGGTGATGATCGATGTAATGCCCAATCTTCCCCTTTCAGAGTTGTCACCCTAAGGTGTATGTGTTTCATAGTCACATCAACCTTCTAGTATCAAGAAATGAGTGTATTTCGATAAAAACCACACAATCTTAACTTTAACAAAACTTTATGATATGATCCTATATTTAGAATTATCCTCAGAGTTTGTTATAGGGTTAGGTTCTCTAATGTATGTTTTTATATTTCTAGTTACCAAGGTTTATCCTAAACATCATTTAATATCAACTATAACCCCCTGACTCTAGAAACCGGATCTGGTGGTTATTTTACTACATTGTCACAAGATATAATTTCACGAACCAACCCAGATCGACCCCAAGTCAACCACTTGAGTCGGTAAGTGAGAAGTCCCAAGAGGCATTATCAATCCTCCTAGGTTGAAAATTAGTGTTCAGCATCAAACATAAATCAATTAGGAATTATTTATCCCAATAAAAACTTAAAAAAATAAAACATGATAAATAAAACAGTCATTTGAAATAAAAAGTAACAAATAGCTAAACATACCTCCATGTGACCTCATGGATCACTATCATCTATAAAATCATGATTACTCTATATGTTACATACTCCAAGATCAACATAAAACCTAAAATGATAATGTATTCATGAGCACCGAGATACTCACAAGGGATTCCAAGAGAGAAACCAGACCCTATGTTTTACCTTTAAAAATAGAACATCTTCATTACAGTTTGAAAATATGATATATATATATATATATAAAGTTTTCACTTTCTTTTAAAACATTTACCAAAATGATATTTTCGAAATATAATTTCCATTTTTTTCTCAAGATAGTTTCAAAATAAATAATGATTTTATAATAAACCATTTTTTAAGATAACCAAGAGAAAAGGTAAAAGTATCATTAGAAAATCCTAAAAGTTGAAAATATTTCATAAGAGTTACACAAAATAGAGGAAAGTATTTTTTATGTAAAATGGGTGTCATGGGAACCTAGGATCTAGTTAATAAGTTCTAGGAAAAATATATTAATATCCATAAAGGGAAAATCCATTGGTACCAGATACCAACTATTAACACACCCCATCACATAGTTTCTCCCTCACTAGATTGACCAAGGGGCATATCACATGATTTTATTAGTGATCTATCATAGGTACATTAGTTAGATCATAAAACTAAACTAGTGCATTATGTGTACCTAGAGATCCCTCCTAACTACCCAAGGCTTCCCATGACATACAAATGGATTTGAGTTTTTACCAAACTATCATATACCTACTTATCTCATTTTTTCATTGAAACAATCCATTCAATTTCTAAACTTCAAAATCCCTTTTAAGAACATCCCCATTTTTCTTTCTATAGTAAAAAAACAATATAAATTCCCCCTTACAGAGTATATATCATATACAATATATATTTCACACATTTCCCCACATTCAAAACCCATAACAACTCCACAACCAAGGGGAATCACTTAAGAGGGGTTTTTATTCTCAATATAGAACCAAAAAGTTCCAACCAGACCTCATAATTTTAAAATAACATCATTCATTTGTAAAAAAATCATTTTTTTCTAAAAAAATCAAAGTTTTAAAACCAAAAATAACATTTACACACCTATACACCTTGATATATATATATATAAGCACCCTTGTCCTAATTTATATATTCACACCACAATGAGTGAATATATACAAAGACAGCACCCATATATATGTATATATATTTATATGTGTGTAAGTAACATTTAACGAGTCAAATATTGGAATTCACCTCAATGATTCCAAGAAAACCAAACCTTTCTATTAGGCCTTCACAAAAACTATATAAAAGAGAACAAAATATTTGGTCACTTTCATTTTACATGGTAGAAATCAATTATAAAACCAATAAATCACTTAGGATTCATTAAATTTAAAAATAAGATTGAAAACAAGCTTTTTCAATGGAACCCATAGTGAAAACATAGAGAATTTACAAAGAATATTAAGAAACCTACTCTATTCTACACAGTAATTTTCTATAGTATATATAATTTATAATATGATGAAAAGCACCCATTAAAAAATCAATCAATTGTATTTTTCAAGTTAAAGGCTTGTACATAGGGTAACAAATCTCATAACTTGTCACTTTTGACAATTGTACTCAAAACCATCTCAAGAAGGTCCAAAGAGGAAAGAGAGACCCAAAACTAAACCTAAAAAAATTCCAATTTAAAACAAAGGAACATAAACCCTATAACACTAAAACTATTGAAGAAGATGAACCTAAGAGAAAATATAAGGAAGATGGTGAGTAACATTCTAGGATGATATTACCTAGAATAATCAAGCTCAAATCACAAATAAACCATGAGGTTTCAACATGGGATGATAGAGGAGGAATAGAGAAAGAACGGAGGAGACCCATAGGGTTTCATGGACTAAATGATAATGGTAAGGTGTGATTTGGGATAAAACTCAAGAGGGTAAAAGGGGTAAAATACAATTTCTAATAAACCTTGGCATTGTTAATTGTTTGGTTGCATGGTTTTGAAAACCTTGCACCAACCATGTGCCCTCTACTGGGCCTTAAGAGAAACTCACATGGGAAGGATGTAATGTTTACCAAAATTTACACATTAACCAAGAAAATTCTCTAAATAATCATATAGTTTGTAACATTACTTATATATAGTTCGGAAAACCATATGCCTTAACCATTTGATATGGTCTTCATTCCTAAAAACTTCTTGTTTCAAAGAATAATTACTTTTAAGGGGATATAAATAATAAAGACTCAAAATAAACCAAGTAACATAGTATTTTTAGGTTGAGGTGTGAAAAGTATTTCCACCATGAAAATGTATCTCCCTAGAGAGCCTAAAAATATTTAGTTGATCGTGAAAAAAATGAGGATTAATTACTACTCAAAACATGACTCTATAAACCCAAAGATAGAATAACCAACACTAAATTTCCTTTAAAATTTGAAAATATAAAATCCCAAAAGAGACTAAGAGATAATCCTCAAGAATAAAATAAAACATTCAAGGATATATCCAATAATGCTAATGAAATCAAACCATCAAATAAATAAGTCAAGGAAGAGAGATACTCAAATCCCTAAATAAAACCACATAATAATGAACACCCTGACCCCCCCCCCCTCTATCATATAAATATCCAAAAAACATTTTGGTCTATTTCGGATCTCCACAAGCATTCATCACATGACCCAACATCTAAAATTACCTTGATACAATGTTTGGGTTTGGGTCAGTTTGGAACAAAGAATTTCCCCAATAATTTGAATTCAAAATTCCTAAAGGAGAAGTACAAAAGCTTTAAAGACCAGATTCACCACAAGATCCATCTTTGGTCATCGACATGCCATATTAGGAATATATTAAAAGAAAAATTTCCTAAAATAGAATAACTCATGAGTCCTAACAAGAACCAAGGTTATGGAAAATGAGGTAAGTAACAAGAAATACTACCACTCCATGACAACAAGTTTCATAAGTTCACAAAAGACATTCCAATTAAAACTAAATTCCCAGAAAATCCAAAAAATCATCCTCCACTTATATATAAAAGATAGCACCACCAAACACAACATCCCGAATAGGAAACATTTACATGAATAGAAACTTTAAACAAGTCCATTATCAATTCCATGCTCATCTGATTGAGCTATGTGATTCTTCGAGGAAGTGGATCTGGATTTATATATCTTCTTGTAAACTCCCATGTTGAATATTTTTATTTACCCTCAACCACCAGTATGATAATTATTTGGTTCTTCTTAACATGAACACTTATGGTTTCCGAACATCCCACACTGAGGTAACATGATGCACTTTCTCCCAAATGAAACCGGCAAGAAGAAACACAAAAACCATTCAATACTAATTCCCAACATGCTAGATACAGCCTATTTCCCTTTCTATTTTTGAGAACTAACACAACCAATCCCAAGTATAGGTGATACATAAACTACATATGGCTATCTATAAAGGCTATCTTTATCTCGAATATCCTCTCTCACCATTTCTTCATAAGTTTTTGTGTTAAGAAAAAACACTCCTAAAAGAAGTTTTGGTCGAAGTCCCCTTACAAATAAATAAACCTTAAATGATTCACATATGTAAATATCTAGTAGATATGGAACCAAATTGATGAAAATTTTAGAATATTTCAACACCATTGAATCCCTATATAGAATAAGTTATAATTTAATGATCTTTTTCACCCTCTTGGATTCAGAGAAGTACTTCTGGATAAAAAGGAATTGAAGCTTTATCGGGAGTGGTTTTTTGTGTCTTTATCCAAATAATAGACTTCCACCACTTCCAACTCAATGATTCTAGCATGAATGTGGAAAACTTGATCATAAGAGGCTCAGGAATCTCAATATTAATGAATATCGCCTTAGTTATTTGAAACCATTACTTAGATTTCCCTATATCTAGCTACTTGAAGAAATAAGTAGTGTTTAACTGTTGAGACTTCCAAATGAACTCATAATAATGATTCATTGATTGAGAACCTCTCTAATATATAACCAGAATAGATTAACCAGATATCAAGATGATACTTGGTTAATAATTAGGTACATGGTGGGAGATCCACCCACAAATCCTCTTTATGATTCCTTAGATCGTAGTGGGGGAATACTCAAAAAATGTGAAGCACAAAACTGAATCAAAACCATAATAAATAAATATCCACATCTTAAGTATAAATCAATAACCCAAACTCAAAACACCACTTTATCAGTGGTACTGATAAGAAAAAACTATAAATCCCAAAAAGGAAATCCCAAATCACAAAAACAAAAGATCAAACAATCACTTTCCCATTAAAACATTGAAATTCCCATTATGAAACCACTTTGGAAAACAAAAACAAACTTAATAGATTGGTAAGTTTCCAATGGTATTCTATAAAGATTCACATATGTATAAAATTCCACTTCTACTTATATACACCCATGAATAAGTACAAACATTCTCTTACCAGACACATATAAACATATGTGAACATCCATAAGTAATACCAAGGGATGATTTAAAAGATAAGGGAATATCACTTTATAAATCACTGTTAAAAATAAGTAAACAAATTTAAACCCATATTTTATCATTAAAATCAAACACATGTAACTCCCTAATCCATTTTCCTTTCCACCTTTCACAATACCTTTAAACCGTAAAATAATTTTCCATTTCATTTTTCAAATAACTCAAGGCTTTTATTTTAGAAATCCATCATTGATATACAAAAAATAATTTTAAAATTCAAAGGAAACATCCCAAAACCAACTCAGACCAAAAAAATAATTAGTAAAAGAAACCTAACTCTTAGAGAATCAAAATTCCAAAAAACTATAAATGAAATTATATTGTACATGGTTTTCAAGCCGTACTCTAACCATGTGCGTCTCACTAGAGTTCAACGGATTCAACTAAAAATTCTACAAAAGGTTTTACAAACTACGAAAAGTAACTTTAAACCCTCTAAATCCCTCCAAAAAACCACTATAAACTTTAGAGATTCTAAAAATAATCCATAAACCCTCAATAAAAAACATAAAAACTCAAACAAAGACCAAAAACCTCAAAAACCTATAATAATGAGGATTTAATTTGAGACACAAATATCTCATACAACTCTATAAACTCAAGAGTAATTCTAAATAGGTGATGATCAAGCACCCAGCTATGAATTTCCACTTAAATTCCAACTATATTATCTCCAAACTACCAGATTATGAAAAATAACAAGGTCTAATTCCTCAGATACTATTTTTTCACAAACCATCCCAAGTTGAACCTGAATCGATCACCCAATATAGTTTATTAAAAGGACTAAGAGGTCTTCCTAATCCTAACATGCTATAAACTAATTCCATACATAAATCAAAACTCAATTGGGAATGATTTATCCTAAGAATAACTGATAAAAAATGATAATATAATAAATTCAATAAACATTGGCATTGTAAAATAAAAAAAACCAAACATACCTCCATGTGACCACACAAGTCACAACCATCCATGAAAACCATGCTCACTCCACAAGAAACATGAGTCAATTATGTCTTATAACAAAAAATGATAATGTAGGCATGGTAACCAAAATGATCAGTAGGGATTCCAAGAGAGAAACCATACTATATGATTTACATTTAAAAATAAAACCATTTCATACTAGTTTGAAATTATTATATGTATATAAATAAGGTTTTCACTTTTTCTTAAAATAATTAGCAAAATAATATTTTAGAAAACTCATTTACATTTTATTATCAATATAGTTTCAAAAGAAATAAATACTTTCAAATAAACCATTTATAAAGAGAAGGAATCCAAAAGAAAAAAGTATTAGTAGAAAAGCATAATAGTGGGAAAATATCAAAAAAATCACACAAAAAAAGAAAATTAGTGCGTACGTAAAACGTATTTCTTTGGAAATTAAGAGATAGTCAAGTTGTTCTAGGAAAAACCTATCAACTTAAAATAAGTTAATATCCACCTTTATTGGATACCAACTGATGTTCCCCAAGCCGAATTGACCATTAAAAGGGGAGGGGTGAATCAGTGGTTTCTTTTTATGAATTCCTTTTCTTTCAAATTCAACCTCTTGAACTTATAATGGTTCTTGATCCAATAAATATTATCTCTCAATATCACTTCATGTGTTTTGGTAGTAATAGATAAAGAAGAAAAAAAATATTTAAAAGTTTTGATACAAATCCCTACTCCTTTCCATGTTGGTATCCCAACATGGATTATTCACTATCAAACAAGTGATTACAATTCTGCACCTCCAACTAACAGACTATGTTTGCTTACAACTCCAACTAAAAGACTTATTCTCTAGATTCAACTGAGATACTACTTTTTCTGTTGGATCCAACTAGAAAAATCAAACTACTCTCTTCACCAATAGGAATACTTCACCTATAATAAAGGATTGATCCACTATAGGATGAAATTCAATATTCCTCCACAAGCTTGTTAGATATAACTTGTTGGTGTACACAAGTAAATTAAATAAAAACTGAATATGTCTATCAGCCTTGATTAATAAATTATAATCACCAGTAATGACCATTTTCCTTAGTGAAATAATTCTACATATCTTCTTCCTTATAAATGAAGTCCTCTCCTAACATTAATATGTGAAAGTAATGCACATAATATTCTTCAATATTTAATGGAAGATGGAACTCTCACAAACTCAAAATTCTTCTTCATAAATTAATAACTCAATTCAACCAAGTACACTCTATGCACAAGTTCCATGGAATCCAAATTATTTTTAATATCACAATCATACTTGTGTGTATTTCATGGATGTAATGGATTACATGAAACCTTTGTACTCCTCTTTTATTCAGTGTATCATGTGAAGTGCGTGATTCAATCAATGTTATTTGATTTGTTTAATTTCTTTGTAATACCCTGGTGAAAATCATGAATTCTTCTTCTTCCTTCAAAATAATAGATATTAGACCTAAATTCTTACTTCACTTAATCATATTAATTCACATGAACTACTCTCCCTTAAGCATACTACCAACATGTATGTGTTTCGCAAGATCATAATGCTTTGTACATAAAACATTTTTTGAAAAGATTAGTTTCCATGGACTCTTCACACGATCTAAATCCACTATCCAAATATTTATTTGTATCATTGAATATGTTTTCCACAAGTATATCTCAACCCATTCTCAAGACACAGATTGTATCTCATTTTACTTTCATGTAATCAAGGTGATGTCTGAAAGATCTTATCAATAGGTTCTCAAGACCTAGATGTTTATTTCACATGATAGTGGTTTGTATGAATGTTTGTATCAATTCCTCTGCAATAAAATAGATTTCATTTAATATTACTTTTTCACAAGATATAGAGTGTATCCATAAGTTCTCATCAACCCCTTTGTGATACCTAGATGGCTTGTGGGTGCTCTTTCACTTGACACTGGATGTTTCTACGGCTGATCCTCCTTTGTTTCAGAAGATCTGGTGTCTCTTGGATTTATTATTTATGAGACAGAAAATATCTCCATCGGATTATTCCTTCTTACCTTCACATAAACATGATGGTTTAGTGTGAAATTATTTGTGTGATCAAATCTTGTAGGCTCCTATGTTTTGATAGTTCTTATCGATCTCTCAGCAAACTAGCAAGAAGTACTCCTGGGTCTTCCTCAGTTTATATAGGTTGTTTAGATCTAAGTTTAATTGTGTGTCTATGGCTCTTGAGGATCTTAGGATCAAATTATTGTCAATATTATCAACATCTCCATTGATTGTTTGATTAATCACGTGATCCACATAATGACTTCTTCTTCTTCTTCACATGATCACTTCATTGATCATGTGATTATCTTATTCAACATCATCTAAAAATAAAAATAATTCAAACGATAATTCATGTTCAAGATGGGAGATACTAAAAATCATAAATCTTCATGTTACTAATTCTTTTTCTTGTGCCGCCTTTGAACTATCATGATGTTATGGTGATTTTCGGTGTTCCATCATTTATCATCGCCCTTAAGTCTCATGATCTTAATATCATCATGCGACACTATAACTCAATCATCACTGGTTCTTGTGATAGGTTCTTGTGATGCCTTATCCGCTATTTTTTATATTTGAATGCATGAAATAAAAAAATTTCATTCCTTGATTTGGTTCATCATTAACAGGATGATAGAGATCGTTCAGTTGTCCAGAGTTCGCATAAGAATACACCACATTAAGAGGTTGAAAATGATGGAACTATTTTTGAATATGAATATCTAATTAAAAATCCATTGTTTGGGAGTTAAGAAGGTGCATCATTTTAATTATTCTCAATTTAGGACTCAAATGAATGGAGAGGATCAATTTTATTATGCGGCCCTAGTTTTGACTGATTTTTAAGATGTAGGAACAGTACCTGCATGCCTTACGTCCAACATCAAAACTCCAAATAGGCTTGCCTCTTGTATATTAGCTAGGTCATACCATAGACCAGACAAAAAACACAAACCCCATCTAGTTCTGCCCCATACATTTTCTTCCTGCCACCTAACATGGTGGTGATGCCTCTACTCTGATACCTCTTCTGCAAACCTTGTACATGGGCCCTCCCTATACCGCTTGTTGGTTCACTCTGGCTGGTTCCCCCATCCTTGGTTGACCTATGGGTCCCACATGTGGGAGGGGTCGAGCTTCCATGGCTTCTCTATGGGCTGGCCATTTTTTTTAATATTACCTCCATTAAAAAATTACATAGAATAAATTAAGTATCAAATGAATTAAAAATCCATCCTCAATAATATCCAACAAACTCTTCTTCTCTTCTCAACTAATCTTCAGGAAAAATTATATATAAATTTATATTTTTGTATGGGATTATATTATTTTAATAAATTTTCAAGCTCCTTGGCACACGTCCTTAATCACTAAAGATCATTTCAAATAATCATCATATTTTCAAGAAGACTTTTTCAAGAATGATATCCAATACCATTTGGTGAATTCATAACAATTCTCCAAGAATCACTACTTTATCCACATATCTATAAACACATCTTGACACATTATTGAAAATAAAAGAGACATTGGTCCCAACACCAACTATCAACCCACCCAATCACATGATGTCACCCTCACTAGATTTACTGAGGGGAATATCCCATTAGCATAAAAGTGATCTAACTGAGGTCCACTAGTTAGATCATAAAACTAAACAAGTGCAACATGTGTCCCCAGAGCTCCCTTCTAACTACCCAAGTCTTTCCATTTTATAAAATAGAGGTGACTTTTTTCTAAACTATAATATACATAAATATCCCATTTTTTCACTAAAATCCATTCACTTTCTCACCACCCAAATCCATTTTAATTATATCCCCTTTTTCCATTCTATAACATATAAACAATACAAAAAACCCCTTACTAGGAATATATCACATACATCATACATTTTACACATTTTCCCCCATTCAACACCCATCTCAACTCCACAACCAAGGTGGATTCATTGATACGGGATTTCATCCTCAAGAAAGAACCAAAAAGTTCCAACTAGCCTTCATTGTATAAAAATAACACATTTAATTTGAAAAAAAACGTTTTCCTAAAGATTTCAAGCTCTTAAACAACACTACACACTTACACACATATTCACCTTGATATATATATATATATATAACCATGATTCCAATTTACATATTCATACCACCTTGAGTGCATATGTATAAATAGGGAAACCATATAAATATGCCTATATATGTATATGTGTGTAAGTAAAATTTAATGAGTCGGAGATTGGAAGTCCCCTAAAAGATAAATAGAAGAAAAAAACTATACCATTAGTCCTGTATGAAAACTAGTTGAAAGAACAAAAAAACTTTGGGAATTTTCATTTCACATGGTAGAGATCATTTTTAAAAGAAAAAAAGAAATTTGGATGCTTGACATTTCAAAACTAGATTGAAAACATGCTTTTGTAAAGGAAACCCATGGTGGAAAATTAGATAATTTATTAAGAACATGAATAAATCCATTACCTTCCTCACAACCATTTTCTATAGTATATACAATTCATAATATGATGAAAACACCCATTAAAAAATAAAGAAATCATTGTTTTCAAATTAAAGGATCACACATAGGATTACCTACCTCAAAACCTGTCACCTTTGACAATGGTAGCTCAAAACCACCTTATGGAGGTCCAAAGGAGAGAGAGATAACCAAAAGAAACCCTAAAAAACAAAACCCACCATTTAAAACAATGGAACATAAATCCTAGACCATAGAAACCATGGAATAAGACGAAACCAATAGAAAATAGAAGTAAGAAGAAGAGGAATAAAATTTGAGGAGATTACCTTGAATATTAAAGATCTACTCTTGAAGAAACCATGTCGATTCACTATGGGGTGAGGGGGTGGAGAAATGTAGGAGGATCCTACTAGGGTCAAATATGCTAAATAAGAGGTTTGAGGGTGATTTGGGTATAAAAACTAAGATTGGAAAAGGGTAAAACATCATTTTTAATGAACATGGGAACTATACATAATTTTGTCACACAGTTTGGGAAAACATGCACTGACCATTCACCCTCAACTGAAATTCTGTAGCACCTCAAATTGTAAATCCACATGGTTTTTCAAATAGTGATCCTTAAATTTGTGTATACTCTA
Source organism: Viscum album (assembly GCA_963277665.1). NCBI lineage: Eukaryota > Viridiplantae > Streptophyta > Magnoliopsida > Santalales > Viscaceae > Viscum > Viscum album. Next base: position 655,057,550 of record OY728119.1, read on the forward strand.
AAAAATCAGAAAGGATATCACATGGTAGCCACATGGTTTCGAAAACCATGTGCCTTAACCGTGCGACATGCTATGCACTCCCAAAAAACTCCCAGTTTCAAAGAACAAATACCCAAAAGGAGAGATAAATACAAAAGAATAAAAAATAAACCAATTAATAAAGTAATTTTAGGTCTTTATGTGACATACAATGGATCTCATCCTGAAGGATTGAATAGTTTAGTAGTCTGAAAAAACTAGATGCATACACGATTCTCACATTACATTTGAAAACATGAAATAAAACATAAAAATTCTAGTGATAACTTTATAATTTATTCTATTAAATCCTTAAAATCATTCATATATCCCTTCTTAGTATCCCAAGGAAACTAAAACATAATAAAGGTTGAGCTCTAATGCTCAATAAAAGAAAATGTACAACTGAAGCTATCATGGAGTAAAGAAAGAATAAATAATATGGTTAAGTTAAACAATACTAAAATATTATATATAACTAATATCATAAAATGGGAATATATCCATGGATGACTATTTTTTATGCTTTCTCTGAGGTATGCCTTCCATCGCATGTCGACTCATGCTGGCATCACAATTAGTTACACTGCATTCCTATTTTCCAAAGGTGTAAGGATTTTATCACTTAAAATGGCGATGTATGCTCCTTGATCAAAATGGGATGATGGGTTGTCTGTTCCACTTTATATGGATTCCTTCTTGGAACATATCACCTAATATGGGTCTCCATTATATAGTTAATTCATGTTCATGGAACTCATTCCACGTGTCATCTCATTGTGGACGCTGGTTAATTATGTTACTTCTGTCTATAAATTCCAAAGGGTCTTGATAGAATAGCAACCTTTGGTCAGGAGAGTAGTCATGTTGGGAATCACTATCATGTCTAGTTTCTAGGAACATTGTTCACCTATATATTCCCCATTTGAGGGCATCTCATGGAGGCATCTTGGGTGCAGAAGCCAAGGAATCCTGTGTCAATCAAGAGGAATAAAAATTCCAAAGGCATATCATTCAAGTATTTCACCTCAAGCATTAAATTTTTAGCATGAGGTAGCTGAAAACATAGGCACATATCTTCTGAGGCTTTTAATTCATGCATCCCATGTTTAGAACAAGGTATTGGTTTATGGTCATGGGTTTAATGTCTTGTGGAGATGGAGTGAGGTTGATCAAAACACCATGTGGGAGAAGATCAAGGAAGTGCATCCTTGGGAGGGGGAAACAAGGTTTACCATTGGTTTGGATTAAACCTCAAAGAGGAAACCTACATACCCTACTTATAAGGTAGGGTTCAAAACCCACGTATTTTGATGCTGCTATTTAAGGTTGTGTGATAAGACCAATCCATGTAGTTTAACATCGTTCAGTAAGGATTCTCGCACTATGAGAGGAGCCTCGGCGAGGTATGGTGTAGAGATTATGCACGCTTTGTAATGGGATTGATCTTGGTTGGATTGTGTGGGGCTTACTCATGGGATCTTCTTAAGAGATCTGGATGAGATGTGGTCTCTCAGGTGGATGGCATGATCTTACTGATATGTGGTATCCCGAGAAAAATTAGGATGGATATGGAGAGAGTGGATGGAGTGGGTGGAGAGAATGTAGTGGATAGATGTTGGGTGGAGTGGATGGATTGGATGGATTGGATGGATTTTTGATGTTGGGTGTAGGTTTTGGACCTCAGGGAGGCTTCCTATGTATCCCAATTGGATGGGAATCAAATCCCACATAGTTCGGAAGGTTAGGGATTACACCTGAGGGGGAGGCCCTTGTGAAGGGACACGATTAGGGCTTACACGTAGGAGAAACCCATAGAGTATGTATGGTTGGGGCTTATGCATAGAAGATTCCATCAAATGATGGAGACTAGGGCTTACTCTAGATGGGATTCCAATATTTCTAGAGTTTGGATGTCATGGTTTCTACTAACCTCTAAGCCCACGTGAGTCCTGATCGGTATAAGAAACAATAGGTAGCAGAAAACTTAAAATTTGTGTTGCGAAAGATGTTACAATGAGATATGGTGTGGGGCTTACACATATAATCTTCCCATGGATAATTTCTTTCCATGTGTGGAGGATATAATTCCCTATGAGTCATACATGGATAATCCTATGATTACGGCATAGGGTGTGTGGGGATTACACATAAAAGATGGCCTTTATGGGAGGATTTCAAAATGTGGGTGGAGGCTATGGAATCCCATGATGAGAATACATGGGTAATCCCATATACATTTCATGGGGTAAGGCTATAGTTTAATATCATGTGTTGAGAAAATTTATGCTAGGCGTTTTTATGTCATGCATCACAGATGTGGGGGACTCACACCTTACCCCTTAGGCTTACATAACCACAGCTCATTCCCCCTTGGGATGGGATGGCTTTAGAAATTCCAATGTGTAACAGTGTGGAGGATTGGGCAATCATGAGTTCTACATTATTGTTCCTATGATGAGAAGAAAAATACATTATCATACCTATGATAAGAAGAAAAAAGTAGGAAAACTCATGCACTAGGGTAATAAGGGATGACTCATGAGGGACCATGAAATCACTACATGCAAGTTCTGAGGGTTTCCCTCAAGATTTGTGAACAAGGCATGGGGGTTTCATGAAAAGGGTTCTAAAGCATGTTGCTTTGAAATAAAGGAAATTCATGGAGGATCAAATAAGGGTTGTTCACAAGATTGGAAGCTTGTGTGTAAGAACGGGGAGTATGTAAGAGGGGTGTGTGCATTATTTCAGGATTTTTTTCAAGAAAATCATTTTTCACACCCAACATAGGTTGAAATAATTTGGTTAAGGATTAAACAACTATGGTATCACTCAAGGGAGGACCCATAGAGAACCTATATCAAAAGTTATCAACCTTGAGGTTTCAATGATTTTACGATGTTGTGGAAGATCAATCTTACATGCAGCAGAGTGATAGTACAACTTCCATAGGATCACCCTAAATAAGGGGGTATACTTATACTTATATATGAAATATCCAGTGATGGCGTGGAGGAATTCCATTATGGAATAGGCCTTTTGTGCAACTACTTCTTTGCTATGGTGGACGTTCACACAAGGTGTTGTTAAATGACGTGTCTGGTGTGTAAAAGGGTTGTATGCAGATTATATTTCTTCTATGAAATATGGACATCTTGTGTGAATCAACCTAATCTATTTTGATCTTCCTCTGTATAAGGGGGCGGATTTACATTGTATCAGGCACGCAAGAGGGTTGTGCACAAATCAGGTTTCTTGCGCATAACATAGACATCTTGCACATGTCTACCTTAGTTGTTTTGAGTGACCTCTTCTGAAGGGGACGGATTGATGTTGTTTATGGAGTGAATGATTCTTATGTGTTTATTTTGATCTTTTGCGCGCACCTTAAAACTTTCATGCACCTTCCTTGGCATTCTAAGAATGATTCGTCAAGTTAGATGGTGGATTTGGTTTTCCCAAAGTGGTTTGTTTGTGCTCTTAGGTGGAATTCAGTGCAAACCCCCCCCCCCCCTCTTATAATTTGAGATGAAAGGGGAACCCAAAGGTCGGGTTTCAAGGGAAACTCTGAAGAAAGGATTTTATTCCTATGGGTGTACGCAAAACCCGATGGTCAGCACGTAAGGTGCTTATGCATGCATGGAAGACCGGGTTCATACCTATAAATAATCATGAAGGGACCTATGTATAGTACATTGAATTTCTGCATGATAATACCTTCTCTCTCATGTACATAATGTTTCCCTTTCTATGTGAAAAAACTAAGTTTTAGCCGCATCTTTCATGTAGCTTCTACTACTTGTGTGAATATTCCTTTGAGGAAATATCAAAATTTTACGTGATCGTTGTCCAATATTGTGCATAACATCACCCATAGCATGTTGATTCTTCAATCTTTCATGATGCATCGTTGTATTTTTCTAGAATCATTCGATATGGGTGGCCAACAGAATGTTTCTTAGATCAAAGCCATTGTTGCTACTGCTCAAAGAGTTGAAATGACTAGAAACCCTCATATCCTTCAATCCATGAGGGTTGTGTCGGAAAATAAAATGCTTCTTGGAATGTTGACACAGTCACAAAAAGATTATCCCCTAAGAAACTATCTCCCACTATGTAACTTTGGGTTTCCAGACAAAAAGATCATCCTAGCCTTCAGAGTTGATTCATTGTGATCATGGATCACATGTGAAGACAATCTCCAGTGCTAAAATGTTATTGTACATAGCCATACCCCTAAAAAGAATGTATCCATTTCTTTCCATGCTCTTAATGGGAGGAATTGGATAGTAATAGAATATCATTCAAAGGAAGAAGAGTTCCCTATCCACTATGCCACCACCATCCAGAGAAGCATGAGGGACAACATCTTGGTTGGAAGAAGAATTGGGACTTAAGGTCTAGAGGCAACTTTAATAGCGAATAGGCATGGTAATATTGGGTGTGATATATATGATAGGAATATGGGTTGAATCTACACAACATCATGTTTTATGAAGTAGTATGGACATCATAGTTCCAATTTTACACCCAACAGGATATGGTTCTAGATCTCTTTATCTGCTCGTCCCCAGACACGAACACATTCCATCTCCATCATGAGGAAGTCAAAATCAATTTGTGGGATATTCATCGCATCACCATAATTCCACTCAAGGAATTACAATATGATGAGTTCCTTATGTTAGAGAATACTTGTAGGAATAGTGAGTGGACTTCTCTTTGAGGGAAACATCTTTTGGAAAAAGTGAATGAGAAGCTGAAAATAATGCATGTTTTCCATGATGATATCCTTTTCCAAGTATGGTTCAACATGTTCCTAAAAAAGGATTTAAAAGTTATGATGTTGGGTCTGGGATGTCAGTGTTTTATGGAATCACAGATTAGGAAGGCGATATCATAATGGATGGTTCTAGAAGAGGGGCAGTATCAGACATGGGGTACTACATGATGGGAGGCTGGGTGCCAATGGTTCGTTATGCTTATTTCCTTCCACATTTCTGAGTGGTTAGTTACTACTGGTCAGAAATAAATGGATGGGTAATATTTCCAGGTATGTTAGTGATGGTGGTGATCCTAGCCTCTAGTAATAGGGTAAATTTGGGGGTATCTGTGTTGGTCATTAATTACAGCATACTAGGTCGCGTTATGAGGGGAAACACACTCAGAAGGATCTATGAACCATTCTAGTTTTTTCATGGTTGGATCACTACACATCTCAAGGGTTAAAATTCCTAAATTACATTAGTCTTTCCAACACTATTATGTGACTGTATCTATTGAACAATGTTGGGGTCTAGCCTAGGACACTCGATGAGCCATATATTTTAGTCTCGATTAAAAACCACACAAAATTCAACATCCACTCCTTTATGAATCCAATTGGTACAAAGGTTTAGAACCTGAAAGGCTCATGGTAGTATAGGGAGTACCTAAAAATTTTTAGGTGTGGGTGTTTTGGTGGCTTGAATCGATGGTAAGGTTTACTGTGATCTGTATATATTTTCCCATTTCACCAGAAATTATAGGTGCCTTCAATGAGTGGAAAAGAGAGTCTACATGGGTGTTCTTTAAAAGATACACCCTTGTATTCTTCACTAACTATGGCGTATATAGGTGACTATGGGATCTGGAAAACCCATTGTGATGCCTCCAACCAATGTTGGTTTTGTTCTGTCGACAGACTATGCTAGCAATTAGGGGTAATCATATCTATAGGCAATCCTGAGGAAGAATGTTTGAGTGATTGATCTAGTGAGTGAGGAGATAAAGTAGTGAGGAATCAAGTTAGATGCTCCCTGAGAGGTTGGCTAAGCATCGGGGGGAAATCAAGATGTAACTGCAGTAGTAGGGACATTGCAAGGCATGGCCTCCCCTACCTCCTAAAGGGGAATAGTCTCAAAAGAGGCCTCAAGGATCAAAAAATGAGGACCCTAGAAAGAAGTTGAACTACCTTCTACAACAAGATTTTTATGTTGTATTTCCTTCCCTCTGGTATTCTTGGAGGACGCCACAGACTTCAATGTCAACAGATGACTAATGGAAGAAACTAAAGTGATACAAGATATAATTTCTAAAATTTCGTCCCATTCAAGTTGTAAACAGGGCGAACTTACACCGAATACATGCATAATTGATTTCCATACACATCTATACATTTCAGAAAGGTGAGTATGAAGCACCTTCCACTATGATTCGAGTAATGATTGGTGATGAATATGATCAGGAAAAGGTGCCAAATGTAGATGTCTCAACAACTAAGGAAGAAACGGGTAAAGAGGAAGAAAATTAATCTAGAAATGAGGAATCCTTGGGAATAGATTATCTTCAAGGGGGTACTTGGAAGAGTGGTGAGATTGTAGCCTCTAAAAAATAATATCTGGCTATATACCTTATGGTAGGCCTTAACTCACTCACATACTTATTTGATCCTTTACACTATCTATATTATCTAATCATAACTTGTCTTGTACAAGAGAATCTCGAAGCTATACAAGGGGTCTCAGCTAAAGGGGGTGATGGGGCACTGATGGGTTCATAGGATCATGCTTCAGGACCCACACCTGCAACTGAAGTAGGTGGTGTGTTTTTTGTGAATCATGATGCCTAAAATTAAAATCACTAGGAAAGAAGCATATAGATAGAGGATAACTTCTAACTATGTTCTAAACACATCATTTGTACCGTTAGCCTGAATGAGGAAAAACAAATGAGGGTCAACCACTGACCATATTTATAAAACGAAACCTATCTCAGAATTTCATCTGAAGTCTTACAGGACATTGGCCCAGGATGGTAAGTGAGGAAAAATGGAATGAGACCAAACCATTAAGGGTTCCCTTCATATGTGGAATAAGATGATGATCAAAATAAGGGGTACAAAAATCTTTGAAATAGAGTGATTTAATATTCAAATGGATTCTAACACTTTTGGAATTATGCCACCATGGATTAGAACACATTGGTGTAAGCGTATTGGTCTGAACAAAGATCAAACCCATAATCTAGGGAAGCACTATCTCAGATGCCAAGTGATATTTGAGAACATGAACAATGTGATAAGTGACCAGCACCGAGGAGGAGGACCTCTCAGATGAGGGCCTGGGATGTTTTTCAATTTTACATCATGAAACTAAGGATGATGCATGTTACAGTTTAATGTCGTGTAATCAGGAAACATCCCATATTTTAACATCATTTCTATAGGAATTTTCACACAATATAAGGTTGTATGGTCTGGACCATGACCAACAGTTTGATGTCATGTTTCATGGAAAATAGAAATGTATATTCCAAGTGTATTTGTGTGTCCCATAGAAAATAAACCTGAGGTGAATGAGACAAAAGATGCTTACATTCCATACAAGTATTAGGAAACAGACAGATTTTGATGTAAATGAGGAACAAGGATCCCACACCAAACCACACATCCCTATAGGATTCACATGAAGTTCAAATTCATTCTTGGACATAGAATCCTAGTTTAAAATCCTAAATCTATGACTTTTTAACATCAGTTTAAGGTCTTGTTACATATACCATAGGCTCTTAGTTTAAGGTCATAGAGTGTGGACTCAGGGAAGGAGGCTTCCTAAAATGGGAATGTGGCCCATAGGATTGATAAACCTAATGTGAATAAGGACCTAGTAGGATTGGTGCCACACCACACTTTCCCAAGAAATATTGCACAAATTTTAAAGTCTCGATGCTTGGACTGTGCTTCATGGTTTAAGTTCACGGATCTCATACCAGTGATCCACTTAGTTTAAGGTCATAGAGTTTAGACCGTAAGTTTTTTTATGCAGCTGGACCACATTAGTACACACCCCACAAAAATTCCTAAGACAATATGATCCATGGTTGGTGTGAGAAATAATGAACTATGCAGAGGGTATTCCAAACATATGGAAGTGAACATTGAGGGTGACACCAAAGGTTTAAAATTTCACTATAATATATGGGAGTGGAAAGAGGGTAAGTCGAGACTTTAAATATCTTCATAAAGGGGTAAATGGTGAGTAGGGATAGATTGTTGAATATGTTTGAAACACAGGGACATCAACCATACTAGTCAATAAAGTGGTGGGAAAATAGAGGATCAACTATTGACCAAAATTTGAAACACGGGATCCACCATTTACTACCATAGATCTATTAAGATGTTGGCCCAGCACAGGAGTTGAGCCAAAATGTCATGAGACCATCACCATTTGGGGGTATATCTAGATTTTAAAGGTGGTGAAAATACAGACAAAGAAATACTTGATGTATGGAATGGGTGGATAAAAAATTGGAGTTCAAACCTAGGTTTTGAAAATATTTTACAGTCATATTACATGAACCGTGGAGGTTAATTTCAGGTTTTAAAGCTGAGACCATTAGTTCATAGTTGAATTTCATGGAATTAGGACCATAAATAGTATCCCAAAAATGGAGATGAATGGTTTTTAATAGTGATAAACCCAACATGAATAAGGGTATAAGAGCCACAACACCACACAAAACATTTTTGAGGGAGCTTGCATACAGTTTAAATTCGTGATGTTTAGACTATGGAAAATATTTTAAATTCATGTTTCTTGGATTATAGGGAAAATATTAACTAAAAGGGTATATATATGGCACATAAGAGATAAAACATGATGTGAATGGATCCAAGTATTCTCACATACCACATAGACTCATTAAGATGAACTGCATATAGTTTAAGGTCATAACACTTGGACCATAACTGAGGCCAAGGGAATGAATGTTTGATAGACTTATGACTGAGATTGATGAAAACATGTTAGGGAATTTTACTTATCTCATAAGGATGGGAATAAATCCACACATAGTTCCAGGATGAAATATGGTAAGAAGCAAACACTGGTGGCAGAAATCCTCTATGGTGAGGGAGCTGAGGCATTCCATGATTTTGATGAGGAATCCGAAATTTGTTCAAGGTGGGGTCACAATTTAATGTCATGCATTGATGATGTTGGGTCTTATTTTAAATTTTTATATTTTAAAACAATATGGGAATTTTCTCTAATGGGCATGTTTAGTGCAGTGTTATGAAAAAACCGAACAATTATGAGGTCCCTAAGGAACCCCACACTGTATGACACATTCCTGGGGAGATTTCTACATACCGCTTTAAGTCATGATGCTTGGACTTGGGATTCTAGTTTAAGTTACTAGAATTTGGACCATTTATGAATAATTTAAAGTCATGTTAGATATACCATAAGGAGGCTACTAGTTTAAGGTCATGAAGCTTAGAACATGAGGTAAACACTCCAAAAGGGATATGTGTAATGTAGTGGTATAACAAACTCATCTTGAATGAGGGAGAAGGAGGATTGACACCACATACACATTCTTGTGGGGACTTGTATGCATTTTTAAGTCATGATGATTGGACTATGTTTATTCCAAGGGGTGAAGGTTTGATAAAATTATGGCTGGACCCGAAGAAAAAATGTTTGGGAACCCCTAAATATCCCATATCAATTGGAGTCATGCCACACATAGTTTTCAAAATAAATCTCCCTGTGTAGATCTAATATATACATAGGGAAGGGGGGATTTTTTTTATCTGGACCAAGATAAAAAAATACAAGAATTTCTGTGTATCATATTTGGATAGGAATCAATCCATTCATAGTTCTAGAACATAGAATAGTAGGTGATCAATTCCAAAGGAGATGTCCTCTCGGGTGAGGAAATTATGGTGATGTGCAGTTTCTCATTATGTATCTAGGAAGCTAATTTTCATGCATTTTAATTTCATACAACTAAGATGTTGGGCATGAAGTTTAACATCATGCAACTAATAGTTCTAGAACATAGAATAGTTTGTGATCAATTCCAAGGGAGATGTCCTCTCGGGTGAGGAAAGTATGGTGATGTGCAGTTTCTCATCTTGTACCTAAGAAGATAATTTTCATGCATTTTAATGTCATACAACTAAGATGTTGGGCATGCAGTTTAACATCATGCAACTAAGACATTGGTCATTCAGTTTAACATCATGCAAGTAGGATAAAGGATTAAAGGTGTTCCAAAATGGATGTGCATGATGCGGCAACTATAATCTGACATGAATAAGGGCCAAGGGGGCCACGCTTCACCATACACTCCTAAGTAAGACTTGAACATAGTTTAAATTCATGATGTCTAGACTTGAAATTTTAGTTTAATCTCATCAATCTATATTGAAGTTACCATTTTAACATTGGGTTCCTGGGATGTTGGTCCTTATACAGTTTAACATCATGAAATTGGGACACTGATATGTTCCTTTTAAGATCAATCAAAGAGGGCCAATAATGCTACAAATTTTAGCATCATCCATCTAGGATGCTGGTGCCATGCATTTTAAAGTTGTATATCTCAAAATATAGGTGCTACATATATTTTAAGGTCATAATGCATGGACATACTATAGAAAATTTAAGGTCATGTCATATGGACCCTGGGTCCTTAGTTTAAGGACCTAGGGTTTGGATTAAGTGGGAAAGGATTATTAAAATGAATAAGGGACCATGTAAAATTTAAAAAAAAATGAGGTAAAAGAGGACTAAAGGGGACCAATACCACACCACATATTTCTAAGAAAACTTAAACATAGTTAATAGTTTTGATGTTGGGACTGTCATTCCTTGCGAGAATTACTCCTTCAGAAACTTACAATTGTTTGGAGGAGTGATTCAATCTCCAAACAAAGTGATCAAAGACTATGTGTCATTAGGATAGACCTTGTGAATGATGTAAGGTCCTTCACACTCGGGTTCTAACATTGGTAGATTTTTGTTGGGTATCATCAGCATCCTAAGATCTTGTACTATGTCACCTTGGAGGAAGGAGAGGTGCCAAAATTTCTTATTGAATTCTCTAGATATCTTATTCTAGTGATTCTCTAGATTATGTAGGGCCTGAAACCTATTTACTTCAAGAGACAACTGATCATCTAGATGGAATTATTCCATTCTGTCTTGTGTATTCTGGTCATAGAAAACTCTTCAGAGTGATGGAAACTAAATCTCAATGTAAAGGACTACCTATGTTTCATACACCAGTGAATATGGAAGCACCTGGATGAAATTTCAAGTCGTCATCCAATAATCCTAGAGAGAGTTGGGGATATTTTCCAGAAAAATATTCTTGTTTTGTCCCTCTATCATCTTCACAATGTTGGAGAGGTATTTTTTGAATGCCTCAATCTATCAATTTTCCTGTGCATGTAAGCAAGAAGTATGTTTGGAGCAGATGTTGTACTTATCATAAAACTTCATTAACTTAGCAGCCCAGAATTTGGTGTCATTATCTGTGAGAATGGCATGAGTACATCTGAATTGATGAATTATATGGGAGATCATGAATTCAACCATCGATCAGGTATTGACTTCCTTAAGATGAATCGCATATGCCCACATGGAAAATAAATCTATCATGGTCAAAATAAAACTATATTGGTGATCTATTGCTGGTGAGTATGGTTCCATGACATCGAGTCCTCAGACTATAAATGGATAAGAATGCTTGGTAGTATGGATGAGATTTGGTGGTCTATACACAACTTTGGCATGAATCTAACACATGTGACACCTCTTGGTGAACTTGATGTAGTCATGTACCATGGTGGGCCATAAGTATCCCAACCTTCAAATATGATCGGAAATATTTAACCCTTCTTGATGAGAACCATAGGACCCAACATAAACTTCTTGCATGAATTAGGTAATATCATCTATTTGAATACAACGGAGGATAATTATATAAAAACCATGTTTTTAGAGAGTCTTCTCAAGTCTAGGACCACTCTGGAGGGTTAACTGCACTACGTGTTGAAGGACCTACTCATGTTCAGCTCAATCTGGTAGGATAGTGTCATGTTAGATATTCTTGATGAAAGGTATTGTCCAATCGGAGATTTCTTCTGGTACGGAGGGGTCTGGAGGTCCTGACATAGAAGCACCAGTGGTCAGCTGGTATACTTATTAGATATCATCATCATCTGAAATGACAGGAGAAATGACTCTCTGATGTTCCACATGAATGAAAAAATCATCATCTTTAGGATCTGAAAGAGATACAACTAAAATTTCCAAACCATCGACTCGACTATTCTGTGATCGAGGAACATGATTCACCTTTGGTTGAGAAGGTAACTAGGCCATCAACTAGAGAGTGCGCTCTATCAGGGGCATGATCTCAGGATTCTAGACAATATAATCACTGTTGATTTGTTTAGTGATTAATTTAGAGGTCCCCTTCACATGAAAATGGGTAAAATAAATCTTGAGATCCAGATTTAGACTAGTAGTGAGAGCCTAATACTCTAACTTATTGTTGGTGCAACCTTATGATAGTAGAAACGAATATGGAAGAAAAAACTATATTGGGGTGATGAAGATGATCCCTAGGCCTACTCTATTGATCTTGGGGTTGTTGATCTTTATACCGGTTAGACTTCAGGAGGCACCATCAAAATTAATCATCCATAATGGCATACCCTGTTCCACTAAAAGGATGGCTTCATCTAGGAAATCGACATCTATAGGATACTCTAAAAGGGTTGGATGGGCATCCATATAGTATGCTAATTCATATCCCTTGTTGTATTTCTATGGAATGAACCTAATATCAAATAGCTGAAGGATCACTTTCCAGTATGTTAGTCATCCTTCCATCATCGGTAGACTCAAGATAAACTTTAATGGGTCTACATGGGACACCCGATGTATCTCATGATGCTGAAAATTATACTGAAACTTCTACATTGAAAAAACTAGTATGCGGAATCTCTCATCGATGGGAGATTATTTGGAATATGGGTCTCGGAGCATTAGACTGAGATAGTATAAACTTTTATATTTACCTTTATTGTTATTTTTGGCAAGAAGAGGACCGAGAGATCATTACAGGGTGGTTACATAGAGGACCAGAGGCTTACCAAAGATGGGTGGATTTTGAACCGGATTTTATAGAAGATACTTCTTGATTTATTTGAATTAGGTCTAAAACTCATCATCCCATTGGTAGAAAAAAACTTTCTTCATGATCCTAGAAAATGGATTACACTTTCTGGATAGATTCGTGATGAATCGACATATGTAGGCTAAGTGGCCTTGAAGGCTTTAAAGATCCTAGAGGTTGCACAGAGGGGGAATCTAGCTGATGGATTTGATCTTCTTTGGGTTGTTCACAATGCATCTATATCTGAAGAATAATTCAAGAAACTTCCTATTGGTAACTCCAAATTCACACTTCAAGATGTTCATCTTCAGATTCTAGGAGAGGAGGAAGGAAAAAAATTTCCAAATATCTCTGAGATGGTCCTAATGCTGGCGGGATTTGACAACCAAATATTCAATGTAGAATTCCATTAGCATCCTAAGGATTAGTTTGAAGATGTGGTGCATGGATCACTAATAAGTATCTCCTAAATTATTTAGACCAAAGGGAATTACCTGATAAGAAAAGGTTCCTTGTGGTGATATGAAGGAGATAGACTCCTCATATTTGGGTCCATCCATATATGTATCTACTTGGTATATTGATCTGTGAAGAAGAGATCCTGGAACCCAGCTATGGGACTGATCAGTAGTTTTGTCACTAGAAGAGGAAAATTATCATTCAGACGGTAGTGATTGAGGTCTCAGAGGTCAATACAGACTCTGATTTTCCCATTCTTCTTCTTGACCAGAACAATGTTGGCTATACACTTGGGGTACTAAACCTTCTTGAAGAATCTATATTTCATAATCTTATCAACTTCAGTAATGACCATGGAACCATGAGTGGGGTGTAATTTCCTAGGAGGCTTCTTGAAACCATGATAACTCGTTGAGCGACTAAGACGGTGGATGAAGACCTGAAGGTCTAGTCCTGGCATCTCATCATAACTTTAGAAAAATAAATCATGGTGTTTCTTCAAGAAAACCATTTACTAATGTTGTTACTCTAGAAACATGGTTTCACTTATTAGCATTGGACTTGGATCTACCTTAGTACAAAGGTCCACCTGAACCAACTCATCGATAGTGGTGGAGATTCCCTCTTCGAATATAGGAGGATCATGTTCAAAATCATTTTCATCATATGAGGTGGGGTAATAGGTGGGAGGATATGGCTCATCTTGACCACCTGATTCTAGGGGAGTAGTGGTTCCACCTTGGGCTGATATGGAATCCCCACTGGGTAACTCTTAATCTATTGAAATCATGGTGATAGAGGTTTTCAAACCAATTCCATCAGGACTTCAACTGCATGTCTCGTGTTTAATGTCAAATAAATAGTGGTGGTTTGGTTTATGGAGATTCAGCCTAGTTCATCAGAACATGGGAGTATGACATACAGTTGTAGCCATGGAGAGAACATCTCAATACCTCTTAGGGGTAAGGGATTATGGTATCACTTGAGAATTGCCTATGTGGGAATACAAGGTAATCTTTTAATGTTATTTATACCTAGGGATGTGATTTCCTTTCTTCCTAAAAATGAAAAAACAATTTCTCAAGTCTGGTGTTGTGGCCTTAAATCGGTGGATCGGGAGGATGAAAGCATCATCCAAATTTTTCCATGATGTGGCTACAACGGAGGTGTACTTGATGAAATTGGTATGAACTTACTTTTCCTTTCTCTTGTAATAGATGGAATCTTGATAAAAGACATCACCAGAGTCAAATGGGTATGCATCACCTTGGAGAACGCTTACTCAACCATTGAAAGAGTACTTGAGCCATTATTTATATGAGGAGGGAACTTCTGCATGTCGGTGGAGCCAGGGTCTACCTGTCAGTGTGTTGTAGGTGGTATCCTATGAGACCACCATGAAATCATCATTTTCTATCAAACCAATGAACTAGGTATTTAACTAGATTCTTCTATGTGGTATCTTCTCGATCCTTTAATAACCCTGAATTTTTTGGTCATATGGACTCAGATATACTTCAGTGAGTCCCAGCCTGTGGAGTTTCTGGGTCGGGATGAGATTGATCCCAGAACCAGTGTCCGCTAAGTAGTGGAAAAAATACATGCCATTGATATAGACAACGATGTATAGTGGGTGAAGCTTCCCTTCATGAGGGACCCCTCATATTATTTATAGAAATAAATGATGTCCTAGAATTCTGTTTTCCCAACCTCCTCAGCATATAAATTCTCTGCAACTATTACCTCTATCTCAAAGAAAAGATGGATCTTCAAGGAATCTGTGAGAAACTCACAAATCTCTTAAAATAAGATAAGGGCCTCGAGGATCGAGAGATTTGATTGGATAATGATGAGGTACTTCAGTACATCATACATTCGTTCCAAATGCACATTTCTTCCCACATGGGGTTTCTCTTTGGTAGGAGGCATGATGGGTTCTACTGGATGAACCACCGGATTCTGGATGGTTCTAGAAATTTCCTTATACTCATCATACAACTCACCCATGACCACTACTGGATATTAATTGGCTAGTTGAGGATTGGATTTAGATAGACACGGTCGATCACAATGTGATCAAATCTATTCTACCTGGTCTATTAGCATGATCAGCTATGAAGGAATGCTTGATGGAGAGGGCTAGAAGGACTATGCCTATTAAGATCTGTGTAGAACCTACTATCTGGTTATGGTGTCATGCATGGATGGGCTTGGAGCACTATCCTAAGCATTCCAATGATTTTCATGCCCCCGACTTCTTCTTTGGTGGCATTGACCAAAGGCACTTCAAGGGATTTCCTAATATTCCTCATTATCAGGGACTATAAATGGATCCATCAGTTCGATGGTATTCATAGAGGCATACTTCTGGTCATTATCAGAGGAGTCTTATAATTTTTAGTGGACTCTACATGCAATTTATATCTCTAGAGGCATAAATTCACTGAGAGTGTGGAAAAGGATTTGGTGCCAGTAGGGGAATTTTCTTTCCCTTTTTTTTCAATTCCTACTCTTTTGAGATGTAGAAGGTCAAGATGTGAAGAAAGATGTGGTAGATAGTGAATTCATAGTGACTTTAGGAGGTTCGGGTCATCATAAGTGGGCACGGATGATTCTATGGGTGTGAGAAACCTCCTTAAGAGATAATCAATCATCATACTTCTAAATTCCATGGTTGTAAACTCATTTCCATTCACCAAAACTCTAAAAATCACTATAAAACTCAACAAATATGTGTCCAACCTATGAAAAAACATTTCCCAACTTGACTATACCATTGTTCACTTGTTCATGAAGCCAATCCTTGAACATATAGCACTATTTGATGGTATATACAAGGATATTATGGTAAGGTAGATGGTATAGGTGATTATTAGGACCAACCTCATGGGGATTATTTCACTCTAGAAGCCTTAGAATTCCTTGTTCTATGGCACTGTAGAAATAACCGGAAACTTGAGCATCCTAAAAGGAGTAGTTTTGGTTTCTACTATTTGGGAAGGGAAATCTGGGAGTCTAGTCATGGAGAGGGTCTAGAGACTGAAGAGGCATCAAAGCCACATTCTCTCATATAAAATGCTATACTTGGTGAGGATGTGCCTTTCAATTCTGCACTAGGTGGGCTGATCTTGATAAGGTGTATGCACCTGGTGAGGCTACACTTAGTGAGGCTCTACTGGTAATAGGTCTAGCGGCTTGGGGGCCTCTACCTATAAGGTTGTGGTAGTATCTACCTTGTCAGTTCTAATTTCATGGGATGGAAGAGGAAATGGATATACCTACATGGCTTGCTGTAAGGCTTTCTACAGTAATTGATCCTTGTCAGAGAAATCCTAAAAATCTCTTGGGAAGTTCTAAGTGATAAGGGTGGATTCTGGTTTAGTATTAATGATCCCTAGGCACATCGTCAATATCTTCTCTTGGATTAGTGACATATCAAGTGAATACATGAGGCCCATCCATTGGGAGACAAAGTACTTGATTCATTCTTCAACTAATTTCTTACACTTGAAGAGGTCAAAAATGATTGTATTATGCATAGTGAAGATGAACTGGTAGAGAAACTGCCTAAAAAGGTCTTCCAAACCAACGATGGACCCAATGGGTAAATGGATGTACCAGAAGAATGTAGTACCTTCCAATGTCTACACAAAACATCATATTTTGGAAGCCTCCTAATGATCTGGGGTTCCTAACATGGGATCACACCTCAAGATGAATTGGGTATGATACTGAAGTAGGTTGACCATCTTGTTGAAAGATTAAAAAGTAGGAATCTCAAAATATGGGGGTACTCACATGTCATCCACCCATGCTGAGTATGGATTGTCGTTAGGTGGGATCACCGCCTATCACATCTCAAGGACCTCAAGGTGAGTGGTGAGAGTGGCTATCTGATCATCTTGGTGGGGATTACTATCTTGATGAAGATCCCTGACCACTAGTGTATTGAAATGCTCATCAACCCTATAGGTAGGCTCAACAGCTCATGGAGAGACTTGTGGAGAGGCTTGCTCTGGCTCTCGAGGAAGGTTATCATTTTGATCAAGAGGATTTGGCAATGCATGTCATGGACATTTACTATAAACCCCGATCTCTTCCCAACTGGGATGCACAGGATTGTCAAGATCAATGGGGAGAAACCAGCTAAGAAGGAATTGTGGCCAACCTTGCTTCCCCATTATAGGAGGAATAGTATCCTATTAAGGAGCACTATAATCTAGGTTCCACTCAGTAAGGAGATCATTGATGATCCGCTTCTGATATGCAACCTACTAGAGCAATATGGTGATAGTGGGATCGACTTCTGTCTTCTACGCAACATCAAACAGATCCAATGGTTTAGATATCCCAATATTCTCTTTACCCTTGTTTATATTTAGATCGAAGGGAAATGTAATGAAGGGTTCCTTGAGTTCGAGTGTCTACCTTTGTGGGTGAGTGAGGACACCTATATGAGGGTCCACCGAGTACTGCACTGCCCTAGAGGGTGGGTTCTCTCTATCAGACCATGCATAAGTATCCTTTCCCTTTATTATCTCAGGTACAACCATGTTCACCATAAAAATAACTAGAGTAATATCCTCAATATCACCGGGTAGGTTTAGATGATGTAGGATAGGGATAAAATGGAGAGCAGCATACTATCTCTAACCCCGAATTTGTATGTGCGGAGATGCCTCTTTAATGATTCTATGGAGTACTGTTAATCTCTTTACGCATCTATGTTGGAGGGTTAAATGTTAGCTAGGTGAAACAGGGTGCTAATACACTAGTAGTGCTACTAACTCAATCATATATCACTACTGATCAATGTCATCTAAATGATCCTAGCTCCCTAGGTTGACCAACTAACAGTCAGAGAGGAAAAAATGCATCATCCAGATGGTCAAGTGTAAACATATGACATGATCTTAGGTAAGGGACTCTAGGATATCAAAGTTGGATGTGTAATTCAACTAGAACATGACAGATAGCTGATTAGAATATAGAGTATCCCACGGGATTTCTTGTTCAGAAGTGGGGACCTTCTCTTTTTTGGCCTAAGCTTCAATCGGTTCTGGATGAGAAACCAGTGGCAGCACTAGTGTGGATCTATGTGGTAGTTGGCCAGCTGGTGGGGGAGCCACCACATTAGCTGATTTTTCACTATACACTAAATCGTCTCTCGAGGGAGATTCCAACTCCATCATTATGTCCCTAAAGGACTGGGTGATTACCATGGCCTCATGTATCAGGGAAAGGTTCTCATTGGAAGTTCTATTATATTATTTTCATCTATAAAGTTCTACAACAACTCTATATGATCTTAGGTAGAGATAAAGAATGAAATTATCAATGATAGAGATGAATACACCATGAGACCCTATAACGGAGACAAATTTTTCCCCCACAGCATGTACCTGAGAAGGGATTTGGGAATTTTGTAGATCTCACCCTCAGAGATGACAAACTTCACATACCATTATCCTTACCCATACTTTGATATAGATGAATGGGGTGAAGGTTACATCATCGAATCACATTCTTCCTTGGAATTTGAGAAGTGAATAGGATTGAAAAAGACTTAGCGCTTCCCCAAATTTTACCTTCGGTGATGGGGTTACTCCCTTCTGCCCCGGAACGACTCTTCGGGTAGGGAAGTTATTTGGAATGGGTAGGAACTCCATGTTTGTGGATGATATCATAGTGAGGAACTCTTATTTTATAAGTTGGGATGTGGGAAGGTCCTCTGCATAGGTGGTTGTCGAAGCGGGGAGGACCTCTACTTGGACTGTGGTAGGATTAGGGAGGACCTCCACTCCGGTTGTTGATGTAGTTGGGAGGAACTCTACATTGGTCTGTGAGAACATTGGTAGGACCTCCATGATGACTGATGATGATGGTAATAGTATAGGGAGGGCCTTTATACTTTCGGGCTGAGGTGTGAGGAGGACCTTCACACTGATCAATGCTAGAGCGGGGAGGACCTCTTCTTGAGCTGGTGGAAACAGGGAAGGGATTCTACATTGTCCTTTAAAGGACTGGGTAAGACCTCTACTCTAGTTGGTTGTGGAAAAGAGAGGGCCTTTGTACAGACTAGTGATGAAGCATGGAGGACATCTACTTGAGTTAGGAATGGCGTGAGTAGGAAATTTGTGATGATGGGCTATGACACGGGGATGGCCTCCGTGCTGACTAGTTGTAGTAGTATGGGAAGGACCTCCATACTGGTTGTTGGTGAAGTAGGGAGGGATAAAAAATTCATGTTGGGTAAAAGATTCATCTGAGTACAATCATTGACCTGATTACTAACATGAACAATGCCTATGGTTGAAGGATAAAAGATTCATGTGGGGTTCACAATTTCAATTTCATAAGCTTTCATCTGGGCATGCCTTCCAAAGCATGTTGACTCACGATGGCATCACAATTTTTTACCCTGCATTCCCACTTTCCAAAGGTATGAGACTTTCATCACTTTCAAAAAATATGTTTTTTCCTTAATCTAAATGGGATGAAGGGATGTTGGTTCCTCCTTTTTTGGATTCCTCTTTAAAACTCATCACCTAATTCAGGTCTCCCTTATAGAGTCAATGCAAGTTTGTTGAACTCATTTTCAATTCCATCTCTTTATGGAAATTGGTTAATTACACTGGTTATGTTTGGAAATTCCAAAGGGTCTTGATAGGGTATAAACCTTCAGTCATGAGAGTAGTCACGTTGGGAATCATTAGCATGTCTACACACTAGGAACATTGGTCACTTGTATCTTCCTCATAGGAGGGAATCTCATAGAGGCATCTCAGGTGTGGAACCCAAGGCATCCTATGTTAATCATGAGGTATCTAAATTCTAATGGAATATCATACAAGGATTTCAACTCAATCATCCCATGTTTATCATGAGGTAGTTGAGTCCATAGGCACATATCTTGTAATTATTTCACCTCAGGAATCCAATTTTTATCATGAGGTGGTTTTTTGTGGTCATGAGTTTAACATCTTGTTCAGATAGAGTGAGGTTGATCAAAACACCTCGTGGGGGATAATCTAGGAAATTAATACCTAGGAGGGGGAAACAAGGTTTACTATTGGTTGATATTGAACTTCAAAGAGGCATCCTATATACCCTACTTTGAAGGTAGGGTTCAAAACCCACATAGTTCGATGCTGCTATTTAAGGTCTTGTGACATGACTAAACCATGTAGTTTAATGCCATGCATTAAGGATCCTCGCATCATGAGAGGACTTTCGGTGAGGGATGGTGTAGGTATTATGCATGGAATATTTCCTTCACAAGAGGATTCTTCTTGGTTGGATTGTGTGGGGATTACACATGGGAGACTCCCGAGGGACTTGGAGGAGATGTGGTCTCCCAGGTGAATGGAATCATCTTACCAGGATGTGTCATCCTAGGTAAAATCAAGATAGATGTGGATGGAGTGGATAGATTATATGGAGAGGATGGATATTGGATAGAGTGGATGGAGTTGATGGAGTGGATAGATGTTGGATGTTGGGTCCTAGTTTTGGACCTTAGGGAGTCTTCCTACGTATCACCATTGCCTGGGAATAAAATCCCATGAAGTTAAGAATGGTTAGGGATTACACTTAAGGAGAAGGCCCATGTGAGGGGTTATGATAGGGGATTATGAATAGGAGTATCCCATGGAGCAAGTATAGTCAAGGAATATGCATATAAGTTGTCTATCAGAAGATGGAGACTGGGGTTTAATCTAGGAGGTATTCACATATGGTTGGAGGTTGGATTTCATGGTCGCTACTAACCTCGTAGACCACATGAGTTATTCTCAGTGTGAGAAACAAGAGTAAGCAATAGAAACGAGAGTCGTGTCAAAAAAGATTCCTCAGTGAGATGTGGTGTGGGGCTTACACATATAAGTTACCCACGAATCATGTCATTCCATGTGAGGAGGATCTAATTCCCTATGATTCATGCATGGATCATCTTAAGTTTACACTACTACAAAATAGGCCTTTAAAAGTTCTAAAAATAGACTTTATCAGTGCTATAGAAATATTGACAACCAAAATGAGATTAAATCCATAGTCTTTTATCACTGCTAAAAAAGTGTTGATAAAGGGGTCCTTTATTAGCACTAAAAAAAGAACTGATAAATGGGTCCTTTATCAATAATTTTAGAAGCACCAATAAAGGACAACATTTATTAGCACTTTTATCTAGTGTCGATAAAGTGGAACTTTATCAAAGCATTTAAAAGTTCTAATAAAGGTTACCTTTATCAGTGCTTCTAAAAGTGTTGATAAAGGACCCTTTTATCAGTGCTTATACAAGCACGAATAAAGGGAAATGTTGTAGTGTGTTGTAATAGCGCACCATAATAATAAAAACACCACAAAATCCTAAAAATAAAGTAGCAATACAAAATTTATATGAAATAAAATTTACAACCCAAATAAAGTAAAAAACACTATATTATAGACATTTCAAACATTGGTTTATACAATTACATAAGTACAAATTATTATATACATTCAAAAACATCATTGTTCCTTTATCTTCTGATCTTAAACCCTACTTGAGAAAAAAATTCACCTGTATAAGAAAACAATTATTATGATAGAAATAATATAAAAGAATAAATTAACATAAAATTTTAATTTTAAACTAAACTTTGAGTCATACTAGAAATATTATGTATCGGATTGAGTTGTGGCTGGTTCTTTCATGTCACAACATTTCTTGTTCATCGTAAATCATTATCTATAAAAAAATAACTAAATAAGTATAAGATAAAAATGATAAAAAAATTAATTAAGTAATAGTAGATAGAATGATGAGAAAAAAATCTAGGCTCGTTTAATCAGTTTTAGTGATGTGATGCATACTTTAAACTAAAATGACACTAATATATTGAAAATATGAACTTGGAGTCATATCAGTCACACTATGAATTTTATTGAGTTTTGGATGATTACTAAACATCTGAAATGACTTATGGATTGTTTTCCTAAAGTATCAAAACAATCTAAATGTGTTTTCTTGATTTAGAGTACATCACTTTTCTTTTTTACTAAAATGTCATTTTAAACCAGAAACATATACTTTAACTCATATCAATCACATCGTGTGTCAGGTTTATGTCAAATGGATTCATACATGTCACAAATGACTTATGAATTGATGTATTAAATTATCAATACAATCCAAATGTGTTTTCTCAGTTTTCAATGAGTGACACTTCTTGAACTAAAAGGTCGATTTTAAACTAAGAATAGACACATTGATCATACCGATCACACTGTGAATTATATTGAGGTGTGTCTAATTCTTACACATCCCAAATGACTTATAGATCATTTTCATAAAGTATCAAAATAATTTGAATGATTTTTCTTGGTTTTGAGTAGGTCAGTTGTTTGTTTTATTAAAATTGATGTCAATTTTAAATAAAAGATGTACTTGGAGTCATACTAGTCACACCATGAATCGTATTGAGGTTTTGATTATTCATACACATCTCAAATGACTTGTGGATTATTTTAATAAATTATCAAAACAATTCAAATGTGTTTTCTCATTTTTGAGTATGTCACTTGTCTTTTTTATTAAAATGTCATTTTAAACTGGAAACACATACAATTGATGTATAATAATCAAATAACGTATCGGTTTGAAATGAGATCAATTCTTACATGTCACAAATGATTTATGAATCTATGTTATAAATTATTAATAAAATACAATCATGTTTTTTTGGTTTTTCGTGAGTGACACTTTTTGAACTAAAATGTCAACTTTAAACTAATAACAGGCACTTTGAATCATATTGGTCACACCATACATAGGATCGAGGTGATTATAATTACTACACATCCCAAATGACTTATGTATAATTTTTTTAAAGTATCAAAATAATATGAATTCTTTTTCTCGGTTTTGAGTAGGTCAGTTGTCTTTTTTACTAAAATTGATGTCAGTTTTAAATAAAAAGCCACACTTGGTGTCATATCAGTCACATTGTGTGTCGGATTGAGGTTTTTATGATTCCTACACATACAAAATGACTTATGGATTTTTTTTCCTAAAGTATCAAAACAATACTAATTCATATTCTCAGTTTTGAGTACATCACTTGTCTTTATTACTAAAATTTCATTTTAAATTGGAAGCAAGCACTTTAAAGAATATTCACCACATCGTGTGTTGTTTTGGCATGAGACTAATTCCTACACATCAAAAATAAATTATGAATATATATCCTAAATTATCAAGATAATATGAATGTTTTTTCTGGGTTTCTAGTGAGTGACACTTTTTGAACTAAATTATCAACTTTAAATTGATAACGGACACATTTAGTCATATCAGGCACATCATGTATTAGATTAAGGTGTGGATGATTCCTACTCATAAAAAATAACTTATGAATTATTTTCATAAAGTATCGAAACAATATTAATGCATTTGGTCAGTTTTGAGTAGGTCGGTTGTCTTTTTAACTAAAATTGATGTCAATTTTAGATAAAAAAACACACTTGGATTCATACCGGTTACACCGTGTGTTGTATTCGGGTGAGGATGATTCATACATGTCCCAAATGACCTATGGAACAATTTTATAAATTATCAAAATAATATAAATTTTTTATATAGGTTTTGAGTATTTTACTTGTATTTTTTACTAAAATGTCATTTTAAAATGGAAACATGCACTTTGACTCATACCAATCACGTCATGTATTGGTTTGACATGAGATTGATTCTTACAAGTCACAAATCATTTATGAATCGATCTTCTAAATTGTCAAGAAAATATGAGTGTATTTCTTCAGTTTTTAGTGAGTGGCACCATTTAAACTAAAATGTTGATTTTAAACTAATAATAGAAACTTTGAGTCATAATGGGAATATCATGTAACAGACTGAGGTTCAGATGATTCCTATATATCAAAAATGAATTATAGATAATTTTCTTAAAGTATCAAAATAATTAGAATATTTTTTCTTGGTTTTTAGTATGTAAGTTTCCTTTTTACTAAAATTAACATCAATTTTAAATAAAAAAACATTTAGAGTCATACCAATCACATCGTATATCAGGTTGAGGTTAGGCTAATTCATACACATCCCAAAGTCTCAAAAAAAATCTTAACTACCAAGGTCACAATGATTTCCATTTTCTTTCTTTTTCTAACTGCCAATACTGCATATTGATTCAATTTTCTTAACCAAAAAACCTTTCTTGTTGTTTAAAGGAAGAAGATCATAGGAAGCTCATATGCCCATTATATCAAGAGAAGTCACCAAAATGGGCACATGATATTCCCCTACACTTCTATATTTTAGTAATCAGAAAGTTTTTTTGGCTAATAACATCGAATCAAAATGAAGTGTTGGAAATTCGACAAATAAAGGAAATGGAAATAATGGTAACATTGGAAGTTACGAAAATTTTCTATTTTTAGATTATTATCGAAAGTTAAAAGGAAAATATTAATTCCCAAAAGATCTATAAAAAAACAAAATAAGTATTATATAAAAATGATAAGGAAATTAACTTAAAAATAGTAGATAAAATGATGACAAAACTAATTAAATAAGTAGTAGGAATTCACATTTTTATGATGGTTGTATGCATTTTGATGTATTTCCTTATTGTAATTATCTCAGTTGTAGGCTCAAACAAAATAATCTACATGTATAAGAAAACAATTCATATTTGTGTAATATTAAAAAAATAAACATAAATATGAAATAATACCTTGATTCTATAGACAATGATTTTACTGTAAAAACATCAAGATCGCCTCTTTGATTGAGAAGTGGAAGGAAATTGAAGGAAAGTGATAAATTACAACACTTTAGGGTAGAAAAGGTCTTGAGGGAGAATAATTTTGTGAAATTTTTGGTGCGGAAATGCATAAAATATAGATAAAACACCCCAACTCGAACAAAATAATCCACCTGTATAAGAAAACAATTCTTATGTGAGTCATACTAAAAAGAAATAAATTAAACATAAATATGAAATAATACATTAATTCTATGGAAAATTATTTTAATGTGAAAATAACAAGATTACCTATGTGATTGAGTACATGCATCATTATTTCTCTTCCTATAAATGAAGTGGTGGGAATTTGAAGGAAAGTGATAAATAAAACATTATAGGGGTAAAAATATTTTAAGGGAGAAGAATTTTATGGATGTTTTGGTGTAGAAGGTCATGAAAGATGGATATAAATATTCTAAAATAAAAAAATCTATAAGGAATAATGAAAATTAAATAAACATTTCATTATATAATTTTTTGGAAAAATATAGAAAGTATATCGTAATATTACCTTAACATATTCCCAAAGGATTTGCTTTATAATAGTTTATTATTATGAGGGATTGGTAACATCATCATTTATAGAAGACATTGTCTACATGATTAGTCAAACATTAAATTTTTATTATGTTAATGCAATAGATAACATATAATATTATGAGGAAAAACACAATATATTAAAAAAAACTTTTAACTTTTCATTGAACTATATTTATTTTTTAAAAGGTTTTATGGATTTAGTTCCTTTATCGAGAATATAAATCCCTTCTTTGTAGTCCCATATAAATTACAATGCATTGTATATATTGGTACCAACATGAATTGATTGTGATCTCCCAATGAAAGGGTCATCCTCGATTGAATTTTCATCTAACCTGTCATTTTTTTAGTCTCCAGTAGAACAATCGACCAATTTTAGTTTTCTATATCTGAGAGATAAAATACTTTCATTGCATATGATGCTATTATTAATGGATCATATTTTTCGGCTTCCACGTTTAAATTCACCTTCATGAATCCCATTTCTTCAACTTTTAATACACTCATATTGTCAACCCATTTTCAGTGGAAAGTCATCACTTAAAATTTTGTATAGTCCAACTCATATATCTATTTGATAATGATAAAATATGACATATTTTCATAAATTGGATTTATATCACTACTAAAAATTTGGGCAATATCCACAGACCTATATCTATAGTTTTATAGGTCTGTGGCTATATCCTGTTTTTAGCTATGGTTTAATTAAAAAACAATGGCTAAAATTTGTCGTCAATTTTTTTTACAAAATCCGTTAGGATTCCAAGGGCTCCTCCTCCATCATCCCTCGCGTCGACCTTCTTCCAACATCAGGCTCATCCTCCATCCTCCTCAGACATTGATCGTCCTCCCGACAACCCTCCTCTCATGGCGGTGCCCTCCTCATGGAGACCCTCATCATGGTGACCATCCGCATGGTGACCCTCCTCTTGATTCGCGACCCTCCTCTCAGGGCAGCGCCCTCCTCCTCCATCATCCCCCGATCTGTGACCCTCCTCTCACGACGGTGCCCCCATCCTCCATCCTCCCCAAATCCGCGACCCTCCTCTTTATTTGTTAGATTCAAGTGATCGACCTCATTGAGATCCAAGTTGATTCCCTCTACTTTTATTATCCATTCCTTGTTATTTTATCTTCTTAGTAATTATATGATATTTGGATTACTTATCATTTGGTTTGTTTAGGTTTTGTAGTCAATAAGAGTTTTTTTTGTACATATTATAATCATCTTGAGGTTCTTGTAAGTGTGACCGTTTTTCATTCCTTACTCTCATGCTGTGATTTTCTTAAGCATCATTTGAGGTAAGGTATTAAAAACATATCTATTATTATTATTTTAAATTGTGTAATTAGTAATACTTTGTCTTTATTAAGAGGATCATATGGATTAACATAATCAAAATAACTAATTAAACAAAAGTAATTTAATTTAAAATAGGTGAATCATATGAGTAGAACATGTATTCATATTATTGATATATGTTGATGACTATTGATTAAAATTTTTGATATAAAGAAATAGTTAATTGTTGCGGAATTATTTTTTTTACTGGAACAAAACATATTGATGAAGAGAAAATTTTGGGAGAAAATATTGTTCTAGTATAAACTTGGAGGATGTATAGAATTAAAAGAAATGACCTCTTAAATTTATTTGAGTAAGAAATATTTGATTAAGCACACAATAATTAAAATTGGATTAAATATATGAATGGGGAGTTAAATTAGATAGAAAATAATGACATATAGAAATTGTTCCACAAAAAATAGATGAAAATATAATATTCACTAAATCGGTATTCAAAAATATTCTTAATTAAAATATAGAATTTATAAAATTCATATTCATAATTTTGTGAAAGGGATATTCATTGATTGATAATATGGTTTTAGATAAAATATTTTCACCAATTGATTGTATTGAGGTTATCAAATTGTTTCTTACTATAGTTATATAGAGAATATAAAGGTATATCTAATGTATATAATAAAAAGTTTTCTTTTCTCATTGGATTTTTTTAAGGAATTTTAAATTGGTCAACTATGAAGATTTCAAATAAATTATGATGATAATAAATTGGGAATTTTTAAGAATGATTTTTGTGGATTAAAACAAGTACACATAGCTTGGAACTCAAGGCTTAAAAATGTTCAATTTTTTTAGGTTATGAGAGAAATTTACTATAATATCTATATTAATATGAATTATTATAGCCAAATGACGGAGTAGGTTTATACAATTTAAACTATCTAATTTTTTTTGTTAGATGAGTTTTTAGGGTTGTGAAATTCATATTCATGAGGTGTTTCTCATTTTTAGGATGTCCAATAGACAATGCATTACCTTGGAGTTCAATAAACTAAGTTTTGTGGAGTGATCGAACTAGAAATTTCGTAAATTTTTATATGTAATTCATTTTTTATTACCTAAAATTCCATTAAAATCCTTGGCATTGCAATATTTTCACATTTTTTATGATTTTATATGATTAAAATAAATCTGGATTGATTTGTTGATTTTAGTGATAACCTTTTTATGTTTTCATTAATTAAATGTGTTCTCATTTATTTGTCTCTAGTTTATGATGATTATTCTGCTCTTGACATTGATTTAGGTGTAGATTCCAATGTGGATGTTGATGGTGGTGGTGTTTTGAGAAGAGAAAATAATGATGTTGGTGTTTCTGAAGGATATTATGAGGGTCATTATGGTTTTGGTGATACTGATATTGACTTACATTTTAGATGTAAATTTTATTCTTGGTTTATACATTGAAGTCTAATGTATAATGATGTTATTTTTTGGTAGATGTTGTGGTGTATACTGTTTTAGGGTGCAAGGGGTGTGCAGGGGGCAGGGGAGGGGGAGGGGTGTAGGGGAAGAGGAGGTGTGTAGGGTTTAGGGGGTAGGGGTGAGGGTGTTTAGGGGGAAGGGGGTGTGCTGGGGGTAGGGGTAGGGGTGTGGGGGGTAGGAGGTGTGGGTGTGTAGGGGGTAGGAAGAGGGGGGTGTGCAGGGGAGGGGTAGGGAAGGGGTAGTGTGGGGTGTGCATGGGATAGGGGAAGGGGTGTGAAGGGGGGAGGGGTGTGGGTCTGTAGGGGGTGTGCAGGGGGCAGGGGTAGGGGCAGGGTGGTGTGTTGGTGGCAGGGGGTAGGGGGAGTGCAGGGGAGGGGGGAGGGGGCAATGTGGGGGTGTGTAGGGGGTAAGGGGTAGGGGATGTGCAGGGGGTATGAAGGGGGAAGGGGTGTGGATGTGTAGGGGTGTGGGTGTGTGGGTGTGTGGGTGTGTGGGTGTATAGGGGTGTGGTTAGGGGGAGGGTGGTGTGTTGGTGGCAGGGGTAGGGGGAGTGTAGGGGAGTGGTATGGGGTGTTTAGGGGAGGGAGCAGGGGGTGTGCAGTGGGGGGTATTGTCAGATATCATAAATACATTTATAATTTATATTCATTTGAAAAAAAATTAATTCAATCTCGAGCATGGAGCTTACAAACTAAGGACACTTAGTTGGTGATGACACAGGATATAGTCTACAAGGCCAAGGTTGTGATGGCTCTGAAAGCTACCAATGGGGATATAGTCACTCCTATCATGGAGCTTACCAGCTAAGGTCTGTGACTCTTTTTCTTTTAGTTCAGTTTCATGTTATGTGTTTGTATTTATTTGAGTTGTAAGTTTCTCCAATTAATATTCCTTTTCTAATTTATTGTCTTCATTTGTAGTGTTAGTTACATGTCAGAATTTTCTATTTAAGAAAAGTTGTAATGGGTATGTATTGTATATGAAAAATACTATACATGTTCTATTACCTATAATTTTATTAATATGCCCTAGTTACCACCCATAAAATATTTAGAGACTTGTTTTGATAGGTATTATAAAACCAAGAAAATGATCTTCCCAGATAACATAAAAGTGGTCTCACCTATCTCTAATGTATCTAAAAAATAATGATGTTTTATAAACTATGTTATGTTTGTCTTAATGCTTGTTTACCATTTTAGAAACCATAATGTGGTGTACATGTATAACATATGCTTATGTTATAATTTTGTAAAATGTAAATTTCATGTTTAATTTAATTTATGTGTGATGTTAAATTGGATGTTCCACATCCATATTGCATGAATTGAAACTGCATGATATGTTGGCTCCTCGTTAGAGAGGAAACCTTCACTTCAAGTTTTGATTACGTTATCATCATCACCTATTCTATTATTTCCTTTCTCACTAATCATGTTCCTCCCACTTCAATTTTTAAGTTCAATTAATGACGATTAATTATATCACTGGAATTTTGTGGAAGTCTCATGGGACCTGTTCATGTGTGTTGCGGCAACTAGAGTCAAAGGCGACTCACCACGTATGCATAAGTAAGCATATATATAATAAGTTCTCCCATTTTCCATATTTTCTCAAAAACACTTAAGTAAAAGAGAAAAGAAGAAACTCATACCTTAATAATAAGAACCGGGTTCTTACACACAGACCTATACCCATAGTTTTATAAGTCTGTGGATATATCCTGTTTTTAGCCATGGTTTAATTAAAAAACCATGGCTAAAATTTGTCCTTGTTTTTTTTTACAAAATCTATTGGGATTACAAGGGCTCCTCCTCCATCCTCCCCTTCTTCGACCCTCTTCCCACATCAGTCTCATCCTCCATCCTCCTCAGACAGTGATCCTCCTCATAGAGACCCTCCTCTCATGGTGGTTCCGTCCTCATAGAGACCCTCATCACGGTGACCCTCCTCTCGATTCACAACCCTCCTCTCATGGAAACTCCCTCCTCCTCAATCCTCCCCCGATCCGTGACCCTCCTCTCACGACGGTGCCCTCATCCTCCATCCTCCCCCAATCTGTGACCCTCCTATTTATTTGTTAGATTCAATTGATCGATCTCATTGATATCCAAGGTGATTACCTCTAATTTTATTCTCTATTACTTCTTATGTTATATTCTTAGTGAGTATATGGTATTTGGATTCCTTATCATTTGGTGTGTTTAGGTTTTTTAGTCAACAAGAGTTTTTTTTTGTACATATTATAAGCATCTTTAGGTTCTTGGAAGTGTGACAGTTTTTCATTCCTTTCTCTCATGCTGTGATATTTTTAAGCATCATTTAGGGTAAGGTATTAAAAACATTTATATTATTATTATTTTAAAATGTGTAATTAGTAGTACTTTGTCTTTATTAAGAGGATCATATGGATTAACACAATCAAAATAACTAATTAAACCAAAGTAATTTAATTTAAAATAGGTGAATCATATGAGAAGAACATGAATTCATGTTATTGATATATGTTGATGATTATTGATTGAAATTTCTGATATAAAGAAATTGTTAATTGTTATGGAATTATTTGATTTACTAGAACAAAACATATTGATGAAGAGAACATTTTGGGAGAAAATTTTGTTGTAGTATAAACTTGGAGGATGTATAGAATTAAAAGAAATTCCCTCTTATATTTATTTGAGTAAGAAATATTTTATTAAGCATCCAATAATTAAAATTGTATTAAATATATGAATGGGGAGTTAAATTAGATAGAAAATAATGACATATAGAAATTTTTTCCACAAATAATAGATGAAAATATCATATTCACTAAACAGGTATTCAAAAATATTCTTGATTAAAATATAGAATTTATAAAATTCATATTCATAATTTTGTGAAAGGGATATTCATTGATTGATAGGGTGGTTTTAGATAAAATATTTTCACCAATTGATTGTATTGAGGTTATCAAATTGTTTCTTACCATACTTATATAGAGAATATCAAGGTATATCTAATGTATATAATAAAAAGTTTTCTTTTATCATTGGATTTTTTTAAGGAAGTTTAAATTGGTCAACTATGTAGATTTTAAATAAATGGTGATGATAATAAATTGGGTATTTTTTAAGAATGATTTTTGTGGCTTAAAACAAGTACACATAGCTTGGAACTCAAGGCTTGAAAATGTTCAATTTTTTTTGGTTTATGAGAGTAATTGACTATAATATCTATATTAATAGGAATTATTATATATAATTGAAGAATAAGGTTTATACAATTTAAACTATCTAAATTTTTTTAGTTGGATGAGTTTATTTGGTTGTGAACTTCATATTCATGAGGTGTTTCTCATTTTAGGAAGTCCAATAGACAATTAATTGCCTTGGAGTTCAATAAACTAAGTGTGCGGAGTGATCGAACTATAAATTTCATAAATTTTTATATATATTTCATTGTTGTATTCCCTAAAATTCCATTAAAATCCTTAGCATTTCTATATTTTCACATTTTGAATGATTTTATATGAGTAAAATTAATCTGGATTGATTTGTTGATTTTAGTGATAACCTTTTTATGTTTTCATTAATTAAATGTTTTCACATTTATTTTCCTTCGGTTTATGAGTATTCTTCTACACTTGACATTGATTTAGGTGTAGATGCCTATGTGTATATTGATGATGGTGGTGTTCTGAGAAGAGAAGATAATGGTGTTGGTGTTTCTGAAGGAGATGATGAGGTTCATGATGGTTTTGGTGATACTGATATTGAGTTACATTTTAGATGTATATTTTATTCATGGTTTATACATTTAATTCTACTATATAAAGATGTTATTGTTCGGTATATGTTGTGTTGTAAACTATTTTAGGGTGCAAGGGGTGTTCAGGGGGCAGGGGTCAGGGGAGAGGTGTAGGGGCATAGGGGGTGTGCGGGGGGCAGGGGTAGGGGGTGTGGGTGTGCAGGGGGGAAGGGGATGTGATGGGTGTACGGGTAGGGGTTGTAGGGCGGAAGGAGGTGTGGGTGTGTAGGGGTAGGAAGAGGGGGTGTGCAGGGGAGGGGTTAGGGTAGGGGGTAGTGTGGGGTGTGCAGGGGGTAGGGGTAGGGGTGTGCAAGGGGTGTGAAGGGAGGAGGGGTGTGGGTGTGTAGGGGGTGTAGGTGTGTAGGGGCAGGGTGGTGTGTTGGTGGTAGGGAGTAGGGGGTGCAAGGGAGGGGGTAGGGGTAGTATGGGGGTCTGTAGGAGGTAAGGAATAGGTGGTGTGCAGGAAGGGGGAATGGGAGTGGATGTGTAGGGGTGTGGGTGTGTGGGTGTGGGTGTGTGGGTGTGTGGGTGTGTAGGGGTGTGTGAAGGGGGGAGGGTGGTGTGTTGGTGGCAGGGTTAGGGGGTGTAGGGGAGGGGGTATGGGTGTTTAGGGGAGGGGAAGGGGGTGTGCAGTGGGGGTATTTTCGGATATCATAAATACATTGATAATTTATATTAATTTGCAATTTTTTTAATTCAATCTCGAGCATGGATCTTACAAACTAAGGACACCAAGTTGGTGATGAAACAGGATGGAGTCTAAAAGGACAAGTCCATTATGGATCTGAAAGCTTCCAATGGGGATATAGTCACTCCTATCATGGATCTTACCAACTACTGTATGTGACTCTTTTTCTTTCAGTTCAGTTTCATGTTATGCGTTTTTATTTATTTGAGTTGGAAGTTTCTTAAATTCATATTCCTTCTCTAATTTATTTTCTTCATTTGTAGTGTTAATTACATGTCAGAAGTTTCTATTGAAGAAAAGTTGTAATGGGTATGTATTGTCTATGAAAAATACTATACATGGTCTATTACCGAGAATTTTATTAATATTCACTAGTTACCATCCATACAATAGTTAGAGACTTGTTTTCATAGGTATTATAAAACCAAGAAAATGATCATCCCATATAACATAAAAGTGGTCTCACCTATCTCTAATGTTTCTAAAAAAGAATGATGTTTTATAAACTATGTTATGTTTGTCTTAATGATTTTTTACCATTTTAGAAACCATAATGTGGTGTACATGTATGACATATGCTTATGTTATGATTTTGTAAAATGTAAATTTCATGTTTAATTTCATTTATGTATGATGTTAAATTGGATGTTCCACATCCATATTGCATGAATTGAAACTGCATGATATTTTGGCTCCTCATTAGAGAGGAAACCTTCACTTCAAGTGCTGATTCTGTTATCATCTTCACCTATTCTATTATTTCCTTTCTCAGTAATCATGTTCCTCCCACTTCAATTTTTAGGTTAAATTAATGAAGATTCATTATATCACTGGAATTTTGTTGAAGTCTCCCGGGACCCATTCGTGTGTGTTGCGGCAACTAGAGTCAAAGGTAACTCACCGCGTATGAATAAGTAAGCATATATATAATAAGTTCTCCCATTATATATATATATCTTCCCATGGCAGCACGATTACAAATAAGGGGATAAGTGTGCTTATGTATATATATGGAAAATTCATACATGTGTGGGTGATAAAAGGATTATGCATGTGAGCATATATATAAGGATCTCCTTGTGCGTGTTCAAGGCCATGTGGACATGTACATAGGGGGTAGGTCATCCTTATGTATATGCAAAGGTGCATATTCCTAGAGGATGGATGAAGCATCTTAGAGTAGTCACTGATAAATGTGTCAAGCACTGAGTGTGCCTTGGATCCTTTGAGGTAGGGTCCCTCTCCTAGCCTATTTAATTCAAGAATGTTTTAAATTAAATTTAGGTGCCTTATTAATTCTGATTATATTAAATTGAAATTATTGAATAATTTTTAGTTAAGATAATTATTTTTTTTATAAACAAGTCATGGTTTTGTAATAAAACCCCTCCAATGGAGGTGCACTGTCTGCGAAAACTCACAGCGGTATACATTGCTTGACATTATTGCATTGATGTTTCCTTATACATTATATCATTGTTAGTTGTAAACCACACATCATACTTGACCCTTTTATATCCCTATAGGGGGTTTCCCTCTTTTTATTAAAATTGTTGTTTGAACCAAAACACCATTTAAGTGTCGTTAGACTTTTAAGATGGAATTTCCCAAGTAGGCAAGTGGTGTAATGACCAAGTCACCACTAAGTGACCCCCCCTTGATCTTATAAATGGAAAGTATTATACACAACATTCATATGACATGATAAGTCATACGATCATAAATTTTTTACAACATAACTACAATTTCCATATCATTTTGAGTGCTTCTTGGGACTTCACTCCCAATACGAATAATTAATGTTTCCATAAAATATTTCTAGTACTCAAAATTATTTCCATCAACTATGGGTGATCTTTTATGATTAAGATTTTCAATATATTCGACATGTAATCCTTCCACCATAAAAAAAAGGAAAATAAATTCTCCACTATAGGTTAGTTCAGGGAATCTGATATGACCAAAAATATGATAATGTAATGAATATATAGAATGATTACGTCAATATCAATCTCAAACAAAAAGGCCTACTTCTATACCAAATTCTATCCCAAAATATTGATTATATTCACATTAAAAGGGGTGAATATTAGTTTAAAAAAACTAACAATGTTTTGTACACCTCAAGTATTAAATATATTGAAAATATAAAGATCCAATATACCAAAACAAATAGAGAAAAATAAAGTTAAATGTATTAATAATAGAATAATCCTTATATCATATCTTACAATAAAATTAATAAATAGAGTAGAAAACTAAACTAATGGTATTATAACAAAAACCACTAAAATTATAATCTCATCATAAATAAAAAACACATAGTATTGATTTACCAATCAAGTAACTAGAATATGGGGTTTTAAGTCGTTTTAAATCCTCTTCAAAAGAGAGTTTGGCTTCTTGTTTTTTGCTTCTTGATGTATTTTCCTTTTCGATCATTTGTTGATTTTGATGACTTGTATTAGTATGTGGGATAGGGATACATTCTATGCAGAGAACCATCAACAAAAAATAGCTAATGAAATTTATTTTCTTCCACAACTTGAAACCGGGATTGACGTGAATATAAAATTCAGGAGGTAATGGTTATTTATACCATTTTTTTGAAAGACATTAGTAACCATTTGTTGTGTTTTCAATAAAATTGACTTTTCATACACCACGCTTGTAGAATTGATGATTTTGAGTTTACTCCTAATTGTGAAATATTTAATCTTCTGGACATTACTCTATATAAAGGTTGGATAGTTGATCCCCAAGTATGAACTTTTGAATCATATACCTTTATATTTTTTTAGAAAAAATATTTTGTACATTCTCTCAGTTTAGAGTTTTCATTTTTCCTTTTTCATCTTTCCTTTTTTCTTAATATTCATCCATGGGGGTGTCCAGGGGGTGGGGGTGTCCAGGGGGTGGGGGTGGGGGTCTAGTGGAGGGTGTCCAGGGGGTCCAATGGGGGGTGTTAAGGGGGTCCAAGGGGGTGTCTAATGGGGGTGTCTGGGGGTGTTGTCCAGGTAGGGGAGTGGTGGGCTAATGCAGGGGGGGTTGCTGCATGGGGGTGGGGGCTACCGCAAGGGGGTGGGGGATGCTGCAAGGGGAGTGTGGGGGGGGCATATCCAGGAAGGGGAGTGGTGGGATACTATAAGGGGGTGGGGGTTGTTGCAAGTGGGGTGGGGGATGCTGTAAGGGGAGTCGGGGCTATGTGAATGGGGTACAGGGGGAGGGGTGTTTTGCAGGGTAGTGAAGGGGGCTGGGGGGGCAGTGTGCATGGGGTGTGGAGGTTCAGGGGGAGGGGGTGTGAGTGTGGGGTGCAGGGGGAGGGGGTGTTTAGAAGGGGGAAGGGGGTGAAGGGGGAGGGGGCTGTCTAGGAATATATGCAGGTGAAAGATCTAAAAAGAGAGTTTGGATTCCTATTTTTGGCTTCCTAATGGATTTTCTTTTTTGATAATTTGTTGATTTTGATGAATTGTATTGGTATTCAGGATATGGATTCATGATATGCAGAGAACCAGCAACAAAAAATAGTCGATGCAATTGATTTTATTCTACGACTTGCAACTGGGATTGACGTGAATATAAAATTTAGGAGGTAATGGTTATTGTATACCATTTTTTGAAAGAAATTAGTAACCATTAGTTTTGTTTTTAATAAAATTTGCTTGGAATACGCCATGATTACAGAATTTATGATTTTGAGTTTACTCTTAAGTGTGAAATATTCGATCTTCTGGACATTAATCTGTATCATGGTTGGATAGTTGATCCCCAAGTATGAACTTTTGAATCGAGTACTTTTATAATTTTTTAGAAAAAATATTTTATACTTTCTACCAGTTTACAGTTTTCCTTTTTTATTTTTATTTTTACCTTTTCTTAATATGAACGTATATTCATGCATGGGGGTGTCCAGGGGGTGGGGGTCCAGGAGGGTCCAAGGGGGTCCAAGGGGTCCAATATAGGGTGTCCAGAGGGGTCTAGTAGAGGGTGTCCAGAGGGGGTGTCCAGGGGGTATCCAGTGGGGTCTAGGAGGTTTCCAAGGGGTGTCCGGTGGGGGTGTCCAGGGGGTGTTCAAGGGGGTGTCTAGGGGTGGGGGTGTCCAAGGGGGTCTGGGGGTCTGGGTGTCCCATGGAGGGTGTCCAGTGGGAGTCTAGGGGGGTCCATTGGAGGGTGTCCAGGGGGGTGTCTGGGGGGGTCTAGGGGCTGTCCAGGGGGTGCCCAGTGGGGAGTGTCCAAGGGGGTGTCCAGGGGGGGTCTAGGGGGTGTCCAGGGGGTGTCCATTGGGGGTTTCTAGGGGGGTCCAAGGGGGTGTTTGGGGGGGTGTTGTCAAGGAAGGGGAGTGGTGGGCTACTACAAGGGGGGATACCGTAAGGGGAGTGTTGGGCTACTGTAAGGGGTAGGGCTATTATAAGGGGTGGGGGATTCTACAAGGGGAGTGGGGGAGTTGTCCAAGAAGGGGAGTGGTGGGCTGGTGCAAGGGGTGGGGGCTACTGAAAGTGGTGTGGGGGATGCTGCAAGGGGGTGTGGGGGCTGTCCAGGAAGGGGAGTGGTGGGATTATTCAAGGGGGTGGGGATGCTACAAGTGGGGTGGTGGGCTGCTGCAAGGGGGGTTGTCCAGGAGGGGGAGTATTGGGCTACATAAAGGGGGTGGGGGATACTTCAAGGGGAGTGTGGGGGGCTATCTAGGAAGGGGATTGGTGTGCTGTTTCAAGGGGGTGTGGGGGCTGTGTAGGGGGGAGGGTGGGGTTTTTTTTTATGAAATGGGAAGGGACTTAGCCTTGGATTCAAACCGTAGATAAATCCCTATATCCATGATTCCAAACTATGGCTATAGTCAATTTGTGGCTTGAGATTCTTCTATGGTTTGAAACTGTGGCTAAAGTGCTTTATCCATGGTTCTAACTGTGGCTATAGGCTTTTAGCCATAGTTGAAACTGTGGCTATAGGTTTTTAGCCCCAATTTCAAACTGTGGCTATAGGCCTTGACCTATATCCATTCCAATACCATCCACGGTTCATTAAACCATGGATATAACCTATAGCCATAGTTTTTGGGCTTATAGACATGGCTTCAAACCGTGGCTATAGCCCAAATTTGTAGTAGTTTATACTTGGAACAAGATATGTGCATCAATTCTGCCATAAGTGTACCACTATTTTGCATCATACTATAGTCATCGTGTTCTTTTGTATAGAACTTATAACCATTGATTATAAAACCACTATAAGATGTAACATTTTCATTTAGTTCCCTGGCTATACATTGAAGTCATTCTTCAATTGAATTCATATTTTCAGATAACTTCTTATAAATTTGATCTTGAAACCATCATATATATTGTTGATTATATATATTTGATATCCATACTTCATCCCTTGATGGTTTCAAATCTATAAGAATTTATTTTTGGGATTCAATGTATGGATCAACATCTTTACTATTATCTAAAATGTAAAGGTGTGCTTGTTACCTCTCTATCAAGGTAATTGTAACAACATCTATTTTGAAAATCCTTTCACCCATAATATGTCTTCCATGACGAGACTTTGGGAGACTGATGATGTTAACATATGATAGGTAATTAGTACATAATTCAATATATTCTTCAACAATATATCATTCTTCAACAATATATCATTCTTCAATAAAACCTTATGGCCGACTTTGATTCTTGACATACCCTTTCAAAATTTTCATGTATCATTCAATGGGGTATGTCCATATATAATGGACATGGCCACAGATTTGAACCTATCTAACCAAGTGAACCTTCATGTGGACCATTATATAAAATAATGATGATGGGAAGAACATATCTAATTCACACAATATGATAGAAACCTTCTTATTCATGATTGGACACTTTATTGGGTATATAACTTTACTGCAAATGAATTTGAAAAATAAGAAGAGTCTAGTTAATGTATGCTATAAATTTTGAGGAAAAATGAAATAAAAAGAGACAGGAATAAAATATTGCATCAAAACATGACAGTTATGTAATTTTAGTTCTTGTAACTTCAAATTAGTCATTGAAATGACATTACTTATATTTTATGAATACCCCTCTAAAACATTTACACTATTAAGGAAAATAAAAAATTTCAATTTTTCCTATCTGGAAAGAGTGTAAGGTGTTGGAGGAAGAACATTTTTCCCTTTACCCATCACCAGTGATAACTCTTACCTTATCCTCATGTCAACCATGTCCAACCTAGCCTTGATGCCATATTTCATTTTTTAGGAACATTTTGTAACTTCCCTATAACACTATGAAATGCATTTTTTCTATATACATGACATCAACAAAATGTATGAAATACAAACAATTACAATACAATAATTCAAAGAAAATTGATCACTTATTCCAACCTGATTTTTTAAGGTTTTTTAAAAATGGTTTATCAAAAATAGTGTCAATATATTTTACTTTATTGAATAGTTGATCACCCATTATTAGATATGGTGTTGTACCTTTTTTATATTCCCATCGAATGTTCTCATCCAAGATCAGTATTTATGTCATCGAGGTAAAAATTTATGGTTTCCTAAAAAATAAATCTTCAAGTAATGTTTCAACTGAATTGATTGTGTGCATTTTTTACAAATGGGATGCCCCAATATTCCTTTAATGTTATATCCTGATAAATTTTCATAAGTAGGTAATTCATTTATCATCCCATACAAAATGGACCGCAATGTGAATTCTTTACTTCTATGAGCATCATATATTTTAAAACATGTATCCCACATCAATTTCGTACATTCAATAAATGGATCCAAATATAAATTAATATCATTACTGGATTTATTTGGTCTAGATATAATTAGATATAACATAATATATTTAATCTTCATACATAACCATAGTATCAAGTTATAATTTACCAATATGATAGGCCATGTAATATGAGTACTATTTTGTAAACCAAAAGGATTTATTCTATCTATAGATAATGAAAGATGAATTTTTCTTAGCTCATTTCAAAATTCAGGATACCCATAAAAAATTTATTTCACTGAGTATAATCTTTTGGATGATGTTGGTTCCCATATTTAATTATTCTATATTTATTCCATGTTAATTATCTCATAGTTTCCTCACATCCATATATTCTTCTAAACCACAGAATGATAGGAAATTAACATACATATTTTGAAGGAATTTATTCATTTTTCAGGAATCAATTTTCTCTAGGATTAGGGAATTTTATAAGTGATTCATGGTCCTTATGAATAAAATATGAAACCATTTGGAAAAGTATTTATTTTTTTAGAGATCATTCCCATTGAATGTAGAATTCATTTAGTGTCGTATTTTTGTCATGGCAGTTCATTTTCTTCTGGTAGAATATCATTTAAGAGACCAAGTTGTTCTATAAATTTGGTTTCACTCCATTTGCTGCTAAATTTGAAATTATATAACTTCAATATAGATGACAATGTTATTTATTTAGTACAACTCGTATACAATAGTCTCTTAGCACAACAATTTAACTTCTTAAACAACTTTAGACAATCATTAAGGTCATCTTAAATTTTCATTTTCATTTATTCCATACGATCTCCATCATATTTTACACTGGTATTCATATCAAATGATTTATAAATATTTGTATCATACCAATTGGTGTGTATGTTTAGTTTTTCCCCATGTTTATTCCAACATTTATAGATCTGATATATCCTGTGAAAAATCAAATGTTCTTCCAACTATTCTGGACTGATTTTTCTTGAATAAAAACAATATAAACGCAGATAAAGGATTTGAGAAGGGTCATATGCATGATCCCTTTCAAACATGATAAACACTTTAAACTCATATTCATACTCTTTTCTCAAATGATTATCATGCATCCATTTTTTATTTATATCCATTCTAATGGGTTCATAAAAAATTCATTTTTTATAATAAATAAATAAATTCACATAAGATATTCATTATCAAAGGTGAAATTTATAGATAATTATAATAAGGTAAACCCAAATT
Organism: Viscum album; assembly: GCA_963277665.1. NCBI lineage: Eukaryota > Viridiplantae > Streptophyta > Magnoliopsida > Santalales > Viscaceae > Viscum > Viscum album. Next base: position 655,098,599 of record OY728119.1, read on the forward strand.
TTGATTGTTTAAAATAATTTAAGTATGTTTTGAAGAAAATGGGTAATTTAATTTGAGAAAATAATTACACAATTATGGTAGGTGTTATCCTATGAATTCATTAAATGTTGAAAGTTATAGACAAATTTTATCCTCATCATATCATATTTCAAATAGTTATTATTTTATTTTTTGTTTTACACTCATCCTCCATCTCTTGTGTACATGCACCTATGTAGCTTGAAATACTCTAAGAATTAGTCATCCATAGGATGAATACTTTTCATAGTAGTACAAGAAATATAAAAGATATGGGGGATGATTCACAAGAAACAATTTGGAATAATAATATTTTGGTAGATAAAGCTGATGAGGATGATAGTTGCACTCCATTTTGTTCTCTAAAAGGGGTAATGTCTCCCATTTGTGAGAATTACATGGATGGTATTTTGAGATTCCTAAGGGTGGAACCAAGAGGAAGTGTTAAAAAATGATATATTTTTAGATGCATTAAAGTAAAAAATACATAGTGTTTATTATATGTGTGATGAAATAAATGAAGTGATTTTTAAGAAATATTAATGAGTGGGTTATCATTTCAAAGATGGCTATATTTTTAGAAAGGCATAGAAAACTGGCTAAACTATTTTTTGATTTTGGGTCAGTAAAAATTGCAGTACTTGAAATTTAGGCTATAGACACAGTTCAATGGGTTGTGTCTATTATTGGCATGGCTATAGGAAATCCCTATATCCATAGTTTCAAACTGTGTATAAAGGCCTATAGCCATAGTTTTAAAATGTGGAAGAACATTAAGCCACATAGGACCAATAGACATGGTTTAAAACCATGGTTAAATCCTTTCCAATTTCATAAAAAACACCCCCCCCCCCCCACAGTATCCCCCCTACAAAGCCCCCCTCTACTCTCCCCCTGGATAGATCCCCCCAACACACCCCCCTTACATCCTCCCTGGAGAGACCCCCCTGTTGACCCACCTTGCATCCCCCTAGACACCCCCCCCCCATCCCAGACAGACCCCCCTACCTACACTCCCTGGGTAGCCCCCTCCCTGGACGGACCCCCTTCCATTGCACCCCATGGATACCCCCCCCCCCCCCTCTTTGCCTTTCACCCACCCTGGACACCCCCCTGATGACACACCTTTCTCCCCAACCCTTGGACACCCCCCTACTGACCCACCTTGAACCCCACCCCCTGGACACCCCCCCTTCTTGCCTTGCACCCCCTTGGACACCCCCCCCCCTCCTTACCATGCACCCCCTAAACAACCCCCTCCCCCCTACTTCCCACCTTGCACCCCCTGGACACCCCCCCCCCCCCTTCCTTGCACCCCATGGACACTCCCCCCCCCCTTACCTTGCACCTCCCTGAACACCCCCCCCCCCTGCTGACCCACCTTGCACCCCCCCCCCCCACTCCTTTCCTTGCACCCCCCAAGACAACCCCCACCCCTCTTTGCCTTGCACCCCCTGGACAGAACCCCCTCCCCCCCCCCCCCCCCGATAACTCACCTTGCACCCCCGGGACAGACCCCCCTTTCCTTGCACCCCCTAGACAGCCCCCCCCCCCCCCGCTGACCCACCTTTCACCCCCCTAGATAATTGCAGCAAACTATAACATCTTATAGAAGCAGAATCAAACCAAAAAATTCCTGATAATCTATCTCAACTATATAAAATCCCTAAAAAGTCCCAAGAGGTCTTCCTCAGATACTATTTTTTCACAAACCATCCCAATTCAAACCTGAATCGATCACCCAATCTAGTTTATGAAAAGGACCAAGAGGTATTCCTAATCCTGAAATGCTAGAAACTAATTCCAAACATAAATCACAACTCGATTGGGAATGATTTATCCTAAGAATAACTGATAAAAAATTATAACATAATAAATTCAATAAACACTAGCAGTGTAAAATAAAAAAAACTAAACATACCTCCATGTGACCACACAAGTCACAATCATCCATGAAAACCATGCTCACTCCACAAGAAACACAAGCCAAGTATGACCTATAACAAAAAAATGCTAATGTAGGCATGGTAAGAAAAATGATCAGTAGGGATTCCAAGAGAGAAACCACGCTATATGATTTACATTTAAAAATAAAACCATTTCATACTAGTTTGAAATTATTATATGTATATAAATAAGGTTATCACTTTATTTTAAAATAATTATAAATTTAATATTTTAGAAAATTCAATTCCATTTTATTATCAATATAGTTTCAAAAGAAAGAAATACTTTCTAATAAACCATTTATAAAGAGAAGGAATCCAAAAGGTAAAAGTATTCGTAGAAAATCATAATAGTGGAAAAATATAAAACAAATCACACAAAAAAAGGAAATTAGTGCGTATGTAAAACAAATTTCATGGTAACTTAAGAGATAGTCAAGCTGTTCTAGGAAAAACCTATCAACATAAAATAAGGGAATATCCACCTTTATTGGATACCAATTGTTGTTCCCCAATCCAAATTGACCATTAAAAGGGGAGGGGTGAATCAGTGGTTTCTTTTTATGAATTCCTTTTCTTTCAAATTCAACCTCTTGAAATTATAAAGGTTCTTGATTCAATCAATATTATCCCTCAATATCACTTCATGTGTTTTGGTATTAATATATAGATAAGAAAAAAAAATATAAAAGTTTTGATACAAATCCATACTCCTTTACATGTTGGTCTCCCAAAATGGATTATTCACTATCAAACAAGTGATTACAATTCTCTAGCTCCAACTAAGAGACTATGTTTGCTTACAACTCCAACTGAAAGACTTCTTCTCTAGATTCAACCGAGATACTCCTTTTTCTATTGGATCCAACTAGAAGACTTCAACTACTCTCTTCACCAATATGAATACTTCACCTATAATAAATGATTGATCCACTATAGGATGATATTCAATATTCCTCCACAATCTTGTTAGATATAAATTGTTGGTGTACACTTCAAGTAAATTAAACAGCAACTAAAGATGTCTATCAGCCTTGATTAATAAATTATAATCACCAGTAATGACCCTTTTCCTTAGTGAAATAATTCTCCGTCTCTTCTTCCTTCTAAATGAAGTCCTAGCTTAAATTTAATATGTGAAAGTGATGCAAATAATATTCTTCAATATTTTATGAAAGATGGAACTTTCAAAAACTCAAAATTCTTCTTCTTAAATTAATAACTCAATTCAACCAAGTACACTCTATGCACAGGTTGTATGGAATCCAAATTATTTTGAATATCACAATCATACTTGCATGGATTTCATGGATGGAATAGATTGAATGCAAGATTTGTATTCCTCTTTTATTGAGTGTATCATGTGGAGTCTGTGATTCAATCAAGGTTATTTGATTTGTTTAATTCCTTTGAAAGACCCTGGTGAAAATCTTTATTTATCCTTCTTCCTTAAAAATAATAGACATTAGACGTCAATTCTTACTTCACATAATCATATTATTTCACATGAACTACTCTCCCTTAAGCATACTGCCAACATGTATGTGTTTTGCAAGATCACAATGCTTTGTACATAAATTTTTTTTTGAAAAGATTAGTTTCCATGGCCTCTTCACAAGATCTCAATCCACTATCCAAATATTTATTTGAATCATTGGATATGTTTTCCACAAGTATATCTCAACCCATTCTCAAGACACAGATTGTATCGCAGTTTACTTTTATGTAATCAAGGTGATGTCTGAAAGATCTTCTCAACAGGTTCTCAAGACCTAAATGTTTCTTTCACATGATAGTGGTTTGTCAGCATGTTTGTATCAATTCCTCTATAATAAAATATATTTACTTGAATATTACTTTTTCATAAGATACAGGGTGTGTCCACAAGTTCTCATCAACCCCTTTGTGATACCTAGATGGCTCGTGGGTGCTCTTTCACTTGACGCTGGATGTTTTTGCGGCTGATCCTCCTTTGCTTTAGAAGAGCTAGTGTCTCTTGGATTTCTTCTTTGTGAGACAGAAAATATCTCCATGGGATTATTCCTTATTACCTTCACATAACAATGATGGTTTAGTGTGAAATTATTTGTGTGATAAAATCATGTAAGCTCCTATGTTTTGATAGTTTTTATCGATCTCTCGGAAAACTAGCAAGAAGTACTCCTAGATCTTCCTCAGTTTATATAGGTTGTTTAGCTCTAATTTTAATTGTGTGTCGATGGCTCCTGAGGATAATAGGATCAAATTATTGTCTATATTATCAACATCTCGTTTGATTCTTGGATTAATCACGTGATCCACATAATGAATTCTTCTTCTTCTTCACATGATCACTTCATTGATCATGTGATTATCATATTCAACATTATCTAAAAAATAAAAATAATCCAAATGATAATTCATGTTCAATATGGGAGATACTCAAAATCATAAATCTTCATGTTACTAATTCTTTTTCTTGTGTCTCCTTTGAACTATCATGATGTTATAGTGATTGTTAGTGTTCCATCATTTATCATCGCCCTTAAGTCTCATGATCTTAAGATCATAATGTGACATTATAACTCAATCATCACTGGTTCTTGTGATAGGTTCTTGTGATGCATTATCTGCTATTTTTTATATTTTAATGCATGAAATAAAACAATTTCATGCCTTGATTTGGTTCATCATTGATAGGATGATAGAGATCATTATGTTGTCTAGTGGTCGTACAAGAAGACACCTTATTGAGAGGTTGAATATGATGGAACTATTTTGGAATATGAATAGCTAATTAAAAATTCATTGTGTGGGTGTTAGTATGGTGCATCATTTTAGTTATTCTCAATTTAGGACTCAAATGAAAGGAGAGGATCAATTTTATCATGCGGCCCTAGTTTTGACTGGTTTTTAGAATGTAGGAACAGTACATGCATTCCTTACATCCAATATCAAAAATCCAAAGAGGCTTGCCTCTGGTATATTAGCTAATTCATACCACAGACCCACCAAAAAACACAAACCCCCTCTGGTACTGCCTCGTACCTTTTCTTCCTACCACCTCACATGGTGTTGCTGCCTCTACTATGATACCTATTCTATAAACCTTATACATGGGCCCTCCCTATACTGCTCATTGGTTCACTCATGCTGGTTCCCCCATCCATGGTTGACCTATGGGTTCCACATGTGGCAGGGGTCGAGCTAGCCTTGGCTTCTCTATGGTCTGGCCATTTTTTTTAATATTACCTCCATTAAAACATTATATCGAATAAATTAATTATCAAATGAATTAAAAATCCATCCTCAATAATATCCAACCAACTCTTCTTCTCTTCTCAACTAATATTCAGGAAAAATTATATATAAATTTATATTTTTGTATGGGATGATATTATTTTAATAAATTTGCAAGCTCCTTGGCACATGTATTTAATCATTAAAGATCATATCAAATAATCATCATATTTTTCAAGTAGAATTGTTCAAGAAAGTTATTCAATACCATTTGGTGAATTCATAAAAACTATTCAAGAATCACTACTTCATCCATATATATATAAACACAACTTGACACATTATTGAAAATAAATGAAACATTGGTCCCAACACCAACTATCAACCCACCCAATCACATGATGTCACCCTCACTGGATTGACTGAGGGGAATATCCCATGAGTAGAAAAGTGATCTATCTTAGGTCCACTAGTTATATCATAATACTAAACTAGTGCAACATGTGTCCCTAGAGCTCCCTCCTTACTACCAAAGTCTTACCATTTCAAAAAATATAGGTGACTTTTTTCTAAACTATAATATACATGCATATCCCATTCTTTTCACTAAAAAACCATTCACTTTCTCACCAACCAACTCCATTTTAATTATATCCCCTTTTTCCTTTCTATAACATAAAAAAAATACAAAAAACCCAATACTAGGAATATATCACATACATCATACATTTTACACATTTTCCCCCATTCAACACCCATCTCAACTCCACAAACTAGGGGGATTCCTTGATACGGGATTTCATCCTCAAGAAAGAACCAAAAAGTTCCAACTAGGCTTTATTGTATAAAAAGAACACATTTAATTTGAAAAAAAAAACGTTTTCCTAAAGATTTCAAGCTCTTAATCAACACTTACACACATATTCACCTTGATATATATATATATAACCATGATTCCAATTTACATATTCATACCACCATGATTGCATATGTATAAAGAGGAAAACCATACACATATGACTATATATGTATATTTGTGTAAGTAATATTTAATGAGTCAAAGATTGGAAGTCCTCTAAAAGATAAATAGAAGAAAAAAACTATACCATTAGTCCTATATTAAAACTAGTTGAAAAGAAAAAACAACTTTTGGAATTTTCATTTCACATGGTAGAGAACATTTTTAAAACTAAACAAGAAATTAGGATTCTTGACATTTCAAAACTAGATATAAAACATGATTTTGTAAAGGAAACCCATGGTGGAAACTCGGAGAATTTATTAAGAACATGAATAAATCCATTACCTTCCTCACAACTATTTTCTATAGTATATATAATTTATAATATGATGAAACACCCATTAAAAAATAAATCAATCATTGTTTTCAAGTTAAAGGATCACACATAGGATTACCTACCTCAAACCTTGTCACCTTTGACAATTGTAGCTCAAAACCACCTTAGGGAGGTCCAAAGGAGAGAGAGAGAACCAAAAGAAACCCTAAAAACAAAACCCACAATTTAAAACAATGGAACATAAAACCTAAACCATCGAAACCATGGAAGAAGATGAACCCAATATAAAATATAAGTAAGAATAAGAAGAATAAAATTGGAGGATATTACCTTGAAGATTAATGATCAACTCTTGAAGAAACCATGTGGATTCACTATGGGATGAGAGGGTGGAGAAATATGGGAGGATTCCCCTAGGGTCACACGTGCAAAATAAGAGGGGTGAGGGTGGTTTGGGTATAAAAACTGAGAGGGGAAAAGGGTAAAACATCATTTTTAATGAACTTGAGAACTATACATAATTTGGTTACACAGTTTGGGAAAACATGCACTGACCATGCACCCTCAACTGGGATTTTGTAGCACCTCATATTGTAAATCCGCATGGTTTTTCAAACTATGAACCTTAAATGTGTGTATACTCTAAAAAATTAGACAGTATATCACATGGTTTCCACATGGTTTCGAAAACCATGTGCCTTAACCGTGTGACATGCTATGCATTCCCAAAAACTCCTAGTTTCAATGAAAAAATACCCAAAAGGAGAGATAAATACTAAAGAATCAAAAATAAACCAATTAATAAAGTAATGTTAGGTCTGGATGTGACATACAAGGTATCTCATCTTGAAGGATTGAATTGTTTAGTAGTCTGAAAAAACTAGATGCATACATGATTCTCACATTACATTTGAAAACATGAAATAAAACATAAAAATTCTAGTGATAACTTTATAATTTGTTCTATTAAATCCATAAAATAATTCATATATCCCTTCTTAGTATCCCAAGGAAACGAAAACATAATAAAGGTTGAGCTCAAATTCTCAATAAAAGAAAATGTACAACTGAAACTATCATGGAGTAAAGAATGAATAAATAATATTGTCAAGTTAAACAATACTAAAATATTCCATATAACTAATATCATAAAATGGGAATATATCCATGGATAACTATTTTTTATACTTTCTATGAGGTGTTCCTTCCATCGCGTGTCGACTCGTGCTGGCATCACAATTAGTTACACTGCATTCCTGTTTTCCAGAGGTGTAAGGATTTTATCACTTACAATGGTGATGTATGCTCCTCGATTAAAATGGGATGATGGGATGTCTGTTCTATCTTCTATGGATTCCTCCTTGGAAATTATCACATAATATGGGTCTCCATTATATAGTTAAGTCATGTTCATGGAACTCATTCCAGGTGTCATCTCATTGTAGACGCTAGTTAAATATGTTGCTTCTGTCTATAAATTCCAAAGGGTCTTGATAGAACAGAATACTTTGGTTAGGAGAGTAGTCACGTTGGGAATCACTATCATGTCTAGATTCTAGTAACATTGGTCACCTATATCTTCCCCATATTAGGGAATCTCATGGAGGCATCTTAGGTGCAGAAGCTGAGGCATCCCATGTCAATCAAGAGGAATAAAAATTCCAATGGAATATCTTTCAAGGATTTCACCTCAAGCATCCAATTTTTAGCATGAGGTAGATGAAAACATAGGCACATATCTTCTGAGGATTTTAACTCATGCATCCCATGTTTAGAACAAGGTAGTGGTTTATTGTCAGGGGTTTGATGTCTTTTGGAGACAGAGTGAGGTTGATCAAAACACCACGTGGGGGAAGATCAAGGAAGTGCATCATTAGGAGGGGAAACAAGGTTTACCATTGGTTAGGATTAAACCTCAATGAAGCAACCTACATACCTACTTAGAATGTAGGGTTCAAAACCCACATATTTTGATGCCGCTATTTAAGGTTGTGTGATAAGACAAATCCATGTAGTTTAACATCATGTAGTAAGGATTCTCACACTATGAGAGGAGATTCGGTGAGGTATGGTGTAGATATTATGCACTCTTTGTAATGGTATTGATCTTGGTTGGGTTGTGTGGGGCTTACTCATGGGATCTTCCTAAGAGACCTGGATGAGATGTGGTCTCCCAGGTGGATGGCATGATCTTACTTGTAACACCTCAGGTAAATAAAGAATATGAAATTTTTATATTTATCCATATTTGTGAATAAAATATTAATATTACTTTAAAGGGGATTCTATGCTCGATGGCGTATCCAATACGCAACAACGAGTTTCTTGGAAAACTTACGTTGCACTCTAATAATAAAATAATATTATTTTAAATGGTAGTTAACGCCTAGCCGTTGTAATGGCGGTAATGTACAGAACTAACTACAAAATGATTATATATGTTTGTCAAATATTTTTACTCTTTACAATAAATGTTAGAGGATTAAAAATTCTAATGAATCCAATTTTAAGCGTAAACATTCTAATATTCTTTAAAAGGTCGATTAATCGCCTTTTGATGACGAACCTCTTTTAAATCCACTTTTTGACAATATTATGTGTTATATTTGACAAAATAAAATTCTTATTTAGAATCGGGAAATCAAAATATACTTTGTGTAAATTTTTGGTATCTTTCTGATAAAGTTCATTTTTTAATGAATAGTGAAAAATGTTGTATTTTAATTCAAAACCTCTTTTTAATATAATTTATTTATATGATTAGATTATCTTTTGAATTGTTTTTAAAGTAAAATTAGAATATAATTTTACCATTTAATCCAATATTGGTCGTTGGAATTAATTTCACTTTGAAATCGGACTTAAATTAGTGTCAATCTTTTGATGCTTATTGTTTCATAAAAACACGCTATATGCTCGGACAGCGTGAATTAATAATTAAATTAATTAATGCAACTTATATGTTTTGAATTTTTTAAAATAGACTTCATTTTTGAATTCATAATATCAAATATAGCTTAGGGTGAAGTTTTGGTATTTTTCTGAAAAAACTTCAATTTTTAATGAATAGTAAAACCACTAAGTGGTACTTAAAAAACTGATTTTTCGTTTAAATGAAATTTTACCACCTCTGTGTTTTGAATTTCAAAAATCTGATTTACATGGTTGTCATTAATAAGTAAAATGTGGTTCAATAGTATTAAAATATTTTTTTGGTGAATAGTAACTTTTAAGTTTTTAATCGCGATTAGAGGTAATTAGTGTAGTTTAAGGTAAAAATAATGTTTTAATAATATGAGATGATCTTGACACATGTCCTACTATTATTGGATGTGTCATGGCCGACCAATACAATCAATGGGTCAACTTGGGGACCCCATGTAGCCACTTTGGAAGGAAAATTACATTAATATCTTTTTATTTAATGTTAAAGTAAAAAGGTCACAAACATGAGTTGTTTTACTAAAACAATTTTTAAGTGGGGTTATACAGGTCAGATGTTTGACTATAAATATTCATTGGAAATATAAAAAGATTTCCTACATCATAGTATTTTTTTATAATTTTTAGACATTAAATAAATTAAATTATTTATGACATCATGATGGTGCAGCGATTACCTCATTATTTAACGATTTAACTAAAATGAAAATATAATGTAAAATATAAGACCTACACTTGTAAAAAACCTATTGGATGGGTATATTTCGAACCCTTATCACCTTTTCCTCTAATTATATCAATTTGGGACCTTTTTAATCCGAAACTCATTTTAAAATAAAGTAACATTTCTTTACTTTCCAAGAGTGCCCCTCCTCTCCTCTTATAAAAGGCCCCCACATCTACCACCTTACACACACCTCTCAAGCCTTTGGCTCGGCCAACCCCTGCCCATTTCATCTCTCCACATACCTCTCTTCATCATTGAAGACTCACTTTGGGCATAATCCTTTCCAAGGAAGCCTTTGAGATTAAATCAAAGAGAGTTACCCATTTTAAAGGTAGTGTTTTCTCTTGTGTTCTTATGTTTTATTTTGTTTCTCGAACCCCCTAAACTCTTTTTATTCTTTTATTTTGTAACAACACCAGTATCTTCAATATACTAGTATGTTTTTATGTGAATTATTAGAGCTACACTTACACACACCTTCGTCTAATGGTTAAAGAACATATTGTTTCTGTGGTTGGCGATTTTCTGCCTCACGAAACGATGATTGTTCAAAATTCTTTTAACACCTTTAAAGGTGGCCATTATGATGTCACTATATTTTATATATGATATATATTGTATTTATGTTTACTATATGCTTCTGTATTTTATATTAAAAACATACATTTATTCTTTTCATGTTGTGCAAATGCGATAATTTCATATGAGGAAGTGTGGACTACCGCCCCCTCAAGTGATGTGACTCATACATGCAATACATGGAATGTATAAAGAATGAAATTAATGAAAATATATGAACTATATAACATATATATTATACTGGAATTATAATATATATATATATATCATTTATTTTTAATTCCATTAATATGACAAAAAAAATGAAAGTAGCGTTCATGCGTACGTACGGCCTACCATCTCCATGAACGGTGCTTTTCGTTTTTTATCTCTAAATGATATGGAATAGTATAAAATTAATATTTACTGGATATATATGATATTTTAATCATTAATAATATTCTGGAAATTATTTACTTATAACTACATGGGCAATCATTTTTCAAACAAGTTCATTTTTGACTCATGTACCAAACATCGGCAAAAACGTCTGATATGAACTAACATTATTAAACAATTATTATAACATTATAATATGTGATATGAACTGAATAATAATATTTAAAGGAGGTCCTTAGGAAATTATAAATTGACCAAAGTTTATTATTTAGGAATATAAAGAAATGAACAAGACAAGTCGGACTTGAGGTAAGGGATCCTACTCCTCTCTTTCTTTTTAAGTACACTCTTTTATGTCATTCCTTTTAAGCTCATATTTCTTGTGATTGGGATGTTATTTTATATTACTCTTACTATAATTTTTATTTTAATATTATGAGAGACCCTATTATCTCTCATCAATCCATTTTGGAAGTTTTGAGTGGCGTCGTTAGGCTGTCGAATTTTCGTAAGAGATCTAACCTCTCTCTTTCTTTTTAAGTACTCTCCTTTATGTCACTTCTTTTAAGATCCTCTTTGTTATGTTGGGGGATATTATTTTATGTTCCTCTTGATGTAAAATTTATGTTAATATGATGAGAGACACTATTTGATCTCATCAATCCATTTTTGTAAGTTTTAAGTGGTGCCGTTAGGCTGCCGAGTTTTTGTAAGGGATTTTTCATCTCAATTTTATTCCCGTGAGATTTATGCTACATTTTCCACAATTTCCTTTGAGTGGTGTATGTAATGCCAATTATTTTACTCATTGTGTAATATAATTTCATTTGTGAGTATTTACATCAATGTTGTATTGTCCTTCTTTCACGGAGTGTATGTTTCGAAAGATACTCATGTCGGTAAGGGAACCTTTCACCCTCCTCTTTTTTAAAAGACTTCTTTTGTTATGTCTTTTAATTCACATAATATTGTGTTGGGATATGTTATTTTATATCCTTATTGATTTAAATTTTATGTCCAAGTGATGAGATACCCTTTTTATCTCTCATCAACTCATTTTATTAATTTTTTAGTGACGTCGTTAGGCTGTCAAATTTTTTGCAAAGGAACTTCTTAACCCAATTTTGATTCTTTGAGATAAGCTTGTACTCCTTGAATATTTCGTTCTATGAATATGTGTGAATAACCTCTGATTGTTTTACACTTAATATCCACTTATATTTCGTGTATTATTTTGTCACACATAATTATTTAATTGATTTATCCTTAATCCAAGGATACCGTCTTTGTAAGGGACTTCGTCTCAATCTCCATTCATTGAGGAATATTTTTTTTATACACAACCTTCTTTTATACGGTGTATAAAACCCTTTTACTTTTACATTTATCCAAAAGGAATCTTTTTTATACGAATCGTTTTACTAAACGACAAAAGGGAATGTTTTTATCGTACATATGCGGCGACAAATACTTCTCCGCCGCCGTGACCATTATTTGAGTTTTGGCTTCCTCTACAAGCCATACCTTTTTTTTAAAAAAAATACCATGTTTTGCTTTTCTTTTATTTTGGTATTGAAAATGGTTTTCATAATGTTTTTATATCAATGTGTTGTATTGATATCTTGTGATTGAAAAGTGGAAATGTTATGTTTCCTTTATGCATGTTTTATGTGATACGATTATGTTATCGTTCTTGGGCATTGTTATGAAGACGGGTGGTTCCGTTAAAAACTAAGGGCGGGTGAGCCTGATATAGCTCTCCAATGCATTGGGTAACGTGAATGGGTTAAATGTTAAGGTTTATCCGAATAGATTTAGGGAAGATACTGTGATGGGTATTCCAAACGTAACCAAGAGGGTTACTCCCTACGTAAGAATGTTATGAATGCCTCAAGTTACCTTTATGTCTTTTGATTACTATGATTTATTCATGATTTTATGGGGTATGTTAAAGTGCTTATGTTTTATGGGTAAAGTATGATTTCATTCTTATGTATACATGTACTCATGTTTCCTTTCCATATTTTTATATCCCTTACTGAGATTTTTATGCTCATCCCAAGTTTTTTAAATGTTTTTCACACGTCAAGGGAAAGGTACATGATATGATGATAGTGTCAAGGAAGTGTCAAGAAAGAATCCATGTTTTATTTTAAATATGTTTCCGTTGATGGGGAAAAACGAGTACTATATTTTATGTAACCACTTTGTTTAAATGTGGAATGTAATTCATGATTTATGATCTAATTCTCTAAAACTATAAACCTGAAAAGATCCTCAATTTGAATTATTCATTTAATTCAAAATTAAGTAAGGTTTAAGGTCGGGGCCTTATAGTTGGTATCAAAGTTCAGTTTAGACAACTTTAGGGATTATGAGTTTTTGTTAGACACATGATTAGTCCCTATATCTATTATTTCAGTTAAATCCTTGTTTTATAACTTTTTTCAGGTCAAGTAAAGTCGGTTACTAATGGAAGGAGAAGGATCTCAAATGACATTCCTATCTCTTCCTAATGACATTCTTGCAATAATTATTTCAAAGTCATGTTCGGATGATTGTGAAACTTTTTCTAGCATACAACTCACTTGAAAGCAGTTGTTTGAGATATCAAATACCTCCACTATACCTCGTTATCATCGTGGATCATGGGTTGTATTTAGACAAATACTATTTTCACAATATTCTCATATTTTCAAGAAAGGTAAATATTATCAAGGTATTTTCAAATATTTTACCTTATCACAAGAATTTGAATCATATTATGATTTTAAAAATGGTGCTGAGGAAGGACACCCTTGCGCAACCTATTTATATTTGCTTTTAAAATATAGTCTCTCAGCACATACTTATGGTATTTTAAAAGGACCAATAATAGAAAGTTTCAACTCAAATTCTGTCCGACTATTTTATAGAAATCATGTTTTATCAGATGTTTTGGAATTATATGTCATACATGATTATTTTCCAAAACTGTTTTTCTGTGAACACCCATATGACCCATGTTGTACAAGGTGTATTTGGATGGAGGAAGAAAATGATTTTGAAGTATCTCTAAATCATTGTTGTAATGCATGGGACTTCTACCCACGTGAGCAAGATGATGATGAAACCGAGTGGACGCCATGATCAAGGTATGATGTTATTCATTTTGGGAATCATTTTATTTTATCTTATGGTGGTGAAATAAGACTTCAAGAATTAAGATGTTGATATCGTAATGAATTTGGATGAAAATGAGAGGTATAAGGAAACTATTGAGATTAAAACATGTTAGGGTTATTTTTGGAGTTTTATAAAAAGGACAACACGCAGACCATGTGACAACCCGTCGCGTCGGACAAAGCTGTGGGAATCGAACCCACAACCAAAGTGCAACTGGTATTTATCGCCTACCACTGGACTACGTGAAGTCCCTGGTTAGTTTGACTAATTCTTTTTATTTATATGATTTTATGAATTAATAGTTAGTTGATTTTGGGTTATCTATGGAAATTTATTAACCTATCATGGAGGATATGTGATTAGGTTAATTACTTTTCAATACGAGACTTTAAGAGCAACTGATGTTGTTTGGAGATAAATGTTACGATTTAACATGGAAGACTATGTGACTAAATCCTTCAAATATTTGGGTTTCAATCTTAGTTTGGTTTACTTTGAATAATTTTATGGACAAATTGTTTATCGAATGGTCCTCATTGAACTTTGGGTTTTGTTGGAAAATTTTTGGAGATTAAGAATAGATTTTCTTTTTATAAAGGATTATCCTTTTCTGGATTATCTGATCTTGTACTAACCTTTTTAGTTTTGGTTTTGGTTAAAGTATAAAGACATGGGAAGTATATAGTTATCTTTTGTGGATTAGGTGATTCTCTAGAAGTTGATTATAGTACTCTTAATGTGAACAAGTCTTCCTAAATACTCTTCTTTTGGAGAAAATATGAGTTTGTGTAAGAAATCTAATAAAAGTTGAAAGTCAACATGATAAGTTATTATGTTTCCTTATGAATAAATTCCTCAATAAAAAGAAACTTAAAACAAAAATGTTGTCTATTAACTTTTCCTACTGGGGAATCGAATACCGTTTAACCCATCACAAGTTTGTGATTTTCTTGTGGTTAAATTTCTCCTAAACATGTTTTCTATCACTCTCCATCAGAACATGACCCTATGTTTTCTCCTCCATGTCCATGTTTTCCTAAATGGAATCCTAGTATGGGTTAACACGGGTGACCTCTGTACTTATCTTTCTTTATTTTAAAGTGATTGTTTTACCGACTCTTGTTCTGATGTGGGACTTTCAAGGATGTTTCCAAGCCCAATTTTAAAATTGTGAGGACGCAATTCCCAAAAGGGGGGAAGGATGTAACACCCCAGGTAAATAAAGAATATGACATTTTTATATTTATCCATATTTGTGAATAAAATATTAATATTACTTTAAATGGGATGCTATGCTCAATGGCGTACCTAATACGCAACAACGAGTTTCTTGGGAATCTTATGTTGCACTCTAATAATAAAATAATATTATTTTAAATGGTAGTTAACGCCTAGCCGTTGTAATGGCAGGAATGTACAGAACTAACTAAAAAATGATTATATATTTTTTTCAAATATTTACTCTTTACAATAAATTTTATAGGATTAAAAATTAGAATGAACCCAATTTTAAGCGTAAACATTCTAATATTCTTTAAAAGGTCGATTAACCGCCTTTTGATGGAGAACCTCTTTTAAATCCACTTTTTGACAATTTTATGTGTTATATTTTACAAAATAAAATTCTTATTTAGAATCGGTACATCAAAATATACTTTGTGTAAATTTTTGGTATCTTTCTAATAAAGTTCATTTTTTAATGAATAGTGAAAAATGTTGTATTTTAATTCAAAACCTCTTTTTAATCTAATTTATTTATATGATTAGATTATCTTTTGAATTTTTTTTAAAGTAAAATTAGAATATATTTTTACCATTTAATCCAATAGTGGTCATTGGAATTAATTTCACTTTGAAATCGGACTTAAACTAGTGTCAATCTTTTGATGCTTATTGTTTCATAAAAACATGCTATTTTCTCTGACAGGGGAATTAATTATTAAATTAATTAATTCAACTTATATGTTTTGAATTTTGTAAAATAGACTTAATTTTTGAATTCATAATATCAAATATATCTTAGGGTGAAGTTTTGGTATTTTTCTGAAAAACTTCAATTTTTAATGAATAGTGAAACCACTAAGTGGTACTTAAAAACTGATTTTTTGTTTAAATGAAATTTTACCACCTCTGTGTTTTGAATTTAAAAAATATGAAATACATGGTTGTAATTAAGAAGTAAAATGTGGTTCAATGGGATTAAAATATTTTTTTGGGTGAATAGTGACTTTTAAGTTTTTTAATCGTGATTAGAGGTAATTAGTGTAGTTTAAGGTAAAAATAATGTTTTAATAAAATGAGATGAGCTTGACACATGTCCTACCCTTATTGGATGTGTCATTTCCGACCAAGACAATCCATGGGTCAACTTGGGGACCCCATGGAGCCACTTTGGAAGGAAAATGACATTAATATCTTTTTATTTAATGTTAAAGTAAAAATGTCACAAACATGAGTTGTTTTACTAAAACAACATTTAAGTGGGGTTATACAGGTCAGATGTTTGACTATAAATAGTCATTGGAAATATAAAAAGATTTCCTACATCATAGAATTTTTTTTATAATTTTTAGACATTAAATAAATTAAATTATTTATGACATCATGATGATGCAACGATTACCTCATTATTTAACGATTTAAATAAAATGAAAAGATAATGTAAAATCTAAGACCTAAACTTGTAAAAAACCTATTTTATGGGTATATTTCGAACCCTTATCACCTTTTCCTCGAATTATATCAATGTGGGACTTTTTAAATCCGAAACTCATTTTAAAATAAAGTAACATTTCTTTACTTTCCAAGAGTGCCCCTCCTCTCCTCTTATAAAAGGCCCCCACCTCTACCACCTTACACACACCTCTCAAGACTTTTTCTCGGCCAACCCCTACCCATGTCATCTCTCCACATCCCTCTCTTCATCATTGAATCCTCACTTTGGGCAGAATCCTTTCCAAGGAAGCCTTTGATCTTAAATCAAAGAGAGTTACCAATTTTAAAGGTAGTGTTTTCTCTTGTGTTCTTATGTTTTATTTTGTTTCTCGAACCCCGTAAACTCTTTTTATTATTTTATTTTTGTAACAACACCAATATTTTCAATATACTAGGATGTTGTTATGTGAAGGATTTGATCTACACTTACACACACCTTCGTCTAATGGTTAAAGAACATACTGTTTCTGTGGTTGGCGATTTTATGCCTCATGAAATGATGATTGTTCAATATTATTTTAACACCTTTAAAGGTGGCCATTATGATGTCACTATATTTTATATATGATATATATGGTATTTATGTTTACTATATGCTTCTGTATTTTATATTTAAAATATACCTTTATTCTTTTCATGTTGTGCAAATGCGATAATTTCATATGAGGAAGTGTGGACTACCGCCCCCTCAAGTGATGTGACTCGTACATGCAATACATGGAATGTATAAAGAATGAAATTAATGAACATATGTGACCTATATAAAATATATATTATACTGGAATTATAATATATATATATATATATAATTTATTTTTAATTCCATTAATATGACAAAAAAAATGAAAGTAGTGTTCATGCGTACGTACGGCCTACCGTCTCCATGAAAGGTGCTTTTCGTTTTTTATCTCCAAATGATATGGAATAGTATAAAATGAATATGTACTAGATATATATGATATTTTAATCATTAATACTATTCTGGAAATTATTTACTTATAACTACATGGGCAATCATTTTTTCAAACAAGTTCATTTTTGACTCATGTACCAAACATCGGCAAAAACGTCTGATATGAACTAACATTATTAAACAATTATTATAAAATTATAATATGTGATATGAACTGAATAATAATCTTTAAAGGAGGTCCTTAGGAAATTATAAATTGACCAAATTTTATTATTTATGAATATAAATAAACGAACAAGACAAGTCGGACTTGAGGTAAGGGATCCTACTCCTCTCTTTCTTTTTAAGTACACTCTTTTATGTCATTCCTTTTAAGCTCATCTTTCTTGTGATTGGGATGTTATTTTATATTACTCTTACTTTAATTTTTATGTTCATATGATGAGAGACCCTATTCTCTCTCATTAATCCATTTTGGAAATTTTGAGTGGCGCCGTTAGGCTGCCGAATTTTCGTAAGAGATCTAACCTCTCTCTTTCTTTTTAAGTACTCTCATTTATGTCACTTCTTTTAAGCTCCTCTTTTTTATGTTGGGGGATGTTATTTTATGTTCATATTGATGTAAAATTTATTTTAATATGATGAGAGACCCTATTTGATATCATCAATCCATTTTTGTATGTTTTAAGTGGCGTCGTTAGGCTGCCGAGTTTTCGTAAGGGGTTTTTCATCTCACTTTTATTCCCGTGAGATTTATGCTACATTTTCCACAATTTCATTTTATTGGTGTATGTACTGCCCATTATTTTACTCATTTTGTAATATAATTTCATTTATGAGTATTTACATCAATGTTGTATTGTCCTTCTTTCACGGGGTGTATGTTTCGAAAGATACCCATGTCGGTAAGGGAACCTTTCACCCTCCTCTTTTTTAAAAGACTTATTTTGCTATGTCTTTTAATTCACATAATATTATGTTGGGATATGTTCTTTTATATCCTTATTGAGTTAAATTTTATGTCCAAGTGATGAGATACCCTTTTTATCTCTCATCAACTCATTTTCTGAATTTTGTAGTGACGCCGTTAGGCTGTCAAAATTTTGCAAGGGAACTTCTTAACCCAATTTTGATTCTTTGGGATAAGCTTGTACTCCTTGAATATGTCGTTCTATGAATATGTGTGAATAACCTATGATTGTTTTACACTTAATATCCACTTATACATCGTGTATTAGTTTTTCACACATAATTATGTAATTGATTTATCCTTAATCCAAGGATACCGTCTTTGTAAGGGACTTCATATCAATCTCCATTCATTGAGGCATATTTTGTTTTATACTCAACCTTCCTTTATACAGTGTATAAACCCCTTTGACTTTTACGTTTATCCAAAAGGAATCTTTTTTATACGAAGCATTTTACTAAACGAAAAAAGGGAATGTTTTTGTCGTACGTATATGGCGACAACGACTTCTCTGCAGCGGTGACCATTATTTGAGTTTCGGTTTCCTCTACAAGCCATACCTTTTTAAAAAATAAAAAATACCATGTTTTAATTTTCTTTTATTTTGGTATTGAAAATGGTTTTCATAATGTTTTTATATCAATGTGTTGTATTGATATCTTTTGATTGAAAAGTGGAAATGTTATGTTTCTTTTATGCATGTTTTATGTGATATGATTATGTTATGGTTCTTGGGCATTGTTATGAAGACGGGTGGTTCCGTGAAAAACTAAGGGCGGGTGAGCCCGATATATCTCTCCAATGCATTGGGTAACGCGAATGGGTTAAACGTTAAGGTTTCTCTGAAGAGATTTAGGGAAGATACTGTGATGGGTATTCCAAACGTAACCAAGAGGGTTACTCCCTACGTAAGAATGTTATGAATGACTCAAGTTACCTTTATGTCTTATGATTACAATGATTTATTCATGATTTTATGGGGTATGTTAAAGTGCTTATGTTTTATGGGTAAAGTATGATTTCATTATTATGTATACATGTACTCATGTTTCCTTTCCATATTTTTATATCCCTTACTGAGATTTTTATGCTCATCCCAAGTTTTTTAAATGTTTTTCACAGGTCAAGGGAAAGGTACATGATATGATGATAGTGTCAAGGAAGTGTCAAGAAAGAATCCATGTTTTATTTTAAATATGTTTCTGTTGATGGGAAAAAATGAGTACTATCTTTTATGTAACCACTTTGTTTAAATGTGGAATGTAATTCATGATTTATGATCTAATTCTCTAAAACTCTAAACCTGAAAAGATCCTCAATGTGAATTATTCATTTAATTCAAAATTAAGTAAGGTTTAAGGCTGGGGCCTTATATTACTGATATGTGGTAGCCCGAAGAAAATTAGGATAGATGTGGATAGAGTGGATGGAGTAGGTGGAGTGAATGTAGTGGATATATGTTGGATGGAGTGGATGGATTGGATGGATTGGACAGATGTTGGATGTCAGGTGTAGGTTTTGGACCTCAGGGAGGCTTCCTGTGTATACCAATTAGATGGGAATCAAATCCCACATAGTTCGAAAGGTTGGGGATTACACCTGAGGAGGAAGCCCTTGTGAGGGGGCATGATTGGGGAATACGCGTAAGAGAAACCCATAGAGCATGTATGGTTTCGGGATTATTCATAGAAGATTCCCTCAAAATATGGAGACTAGGGCTTACTCTATAAGGGATTCCTATATGGCTAGAGTTTGGATGCCATGGATTCTACTAACCTCTAAGCCCACGTGAGTCGTGATCGGTATGAGAAACAATAGGAAGCAGCAAACCTAACAATCGTGTCGTGAAATATGTGCCAATGAGAGATGTTGTGGTGATTAAAAATATAATCTTCCCATGGATAATTTCTTTCCATGTGTGGAGGATCTAATTCCCTGTAAGTCATACATGGATAATCCTATGCTTATGGCATTGGGTGTGTGGGGATTACACATAAAAGATGGCCTTTATGGGAGGATTTCCTAATGTGGGTGGAGGTTGTGGAATCCTATGATGAGAACACATGGGTAATCCCATATACAATGCATGGGGTAAGACTATAGTTTAACATCATGGGTTGAGAAAATTTTTGCTAGGCATTTTTATGTCATGCATCACAGATGTGGGGGACTCACCCCTTACCCCTTAGGCTTACATAACCACAGCTCATCCCCACTTGGGATGGGATGGCTTTAGAAATTCAAAGGTGTAATGGTGTGGAGGACTGGGCGATCACGAGGTCTGCATTAGTGTTCCTATGATGAGAAGAAAAATACAATATCATACCTATGATAAGAAGAAAAAGGTAGGAAAACGCATGCACTAGGGGAATAAGGGATGACTCGTGAGGGATCATGAAGTCACTACATGAAAGATTTGATGGTTTCCTGCAAGATTTGTGAACAGGGCATGGGGGTTTCATGAAAAGGGTTCTAAAGCATGTTTCTTTGAAATAAAGTCAATTCATGGAGGATCAAATAAGGGTTGCACACAGGATTGGAAGCTTGTGTGTAAGAACAGGGTGTATGTAAGAGGGGTGTGCGCATTATTTCAGGGTTTGTTTCAAGAAAATCATTTGTGCACAACCAAAATATGTTGAAATAATTTGTTTAAATATTAAACAACTGTGGGATCACTCAAGGGAGGACCCATAGGGAACCTATCTCACAAGTTATCAACCTTGAGGTTTCATTGATTTTACGATGTCATGGAAGAACAATCTTACAGGCAGCAGAGTGATAGTACCACTTCCATAGGATCACCCTAAATAAGGGGATAAACTTATACTTATAGATGAAATATCCAGTGATGTCATGGAAGAATGCCATCATGGAAGAGGTCTTTTGTGCAACTACTTCTTTTTTGTGGTGGACGTTCACACATGGTGTTGTTCAAGGACGTATCCAGTGTGTAAAAGGGTTGTATGTAGATTATATTTCTTTTATGAAATATGGACATCATGTGTGCATCTACCTTATCTATCTTGATCTTCCTCTTTGTAATGGTACGGATTTACATTGTACCAGGCACGCAAGAGGGTTGTGCCCAAATCAAGTTTCTTGCAAGTAACATGGACATCTTGCACATGTCTTCCTTAGTTGTTTTGAGCGACCTCTGCTGAAGGGGACGGATTGATGTTTTTTATGGAGGGCATGAGTCTTATGTGTGTATTTTGATCTTTTGCGTGCACCTTAAAACTTTCATGCACCTTCCTTGGAATTCTAAGAATTCTTCATCAAGTCAGATGATGGATTTGATTTTCCCAAAGTGGTTTGTTTGTGCTCTTAGGTGGAATTCAGTGCAAAAAATACACCCCCCCCCCTCTTAGAATTTGAGCTGAAAGGGAACCATAAGGTCAGGTTTCAAGGTAAATTCTAAAGAAAGGATTTTATTCCTATGGGTGTACACAAAACCCGATGGTCAGCGCATAAGGTGCTTATGCATTCGTGGAAGACCTAGTTCATACCTATAAATAAGCATGAAGGGACATGTGTATAGTACATTCAATTTCCGCATGATAATACCTTCTCTCCCACGTACATAATTTTTCCCTTTCTATGCGAAAAAACTAAGTTTTAGTCGCTTCTTTCATGTAGATTCTACTTATTGTGTGAATATTCCTTTGAGGAAATATCAGCATTTTACGTGATCGTTGTCCAATATTGTGCATAACATCACCTATTTCATGTTGATTCTTCAATCTTGCACGATGCATCATTTTATTTTTCTAGAATCATTCATGATGGGTGACTAACAGAATGTTTCTCAGATCAAAGCCATTGTTGCATCTTCTCAAAGAGATGAAATGACTAGAAACCCTCATATCCTTCAATCCCTGAGGGTTGTGTCAGAATATCAAATGCTTCTTGGAATTCTGAAATAGTAAAAAAAAATTATCCCCTAAGAAACTATCTCCCACTATGTAACTTTGTGTTTCCAGACAAAGTGATCATCCTAGCCTTCAGAGTTGATTCACTGTGATCATGGATCACATGTGAAGACGATCTCCATTGCTAAAATATTGTTGTACATAGCCATAACCCTAAAAGGAATGTATCCATTTCTTTCTCTGCTCTTAATGGGAGGAATAGGATAGTCATAGAATATCACCCAAAAGAAGAATAGTTCCATATCCACTATGGAACCACCTTCCAAAGCAGCATGAGGGCCAACATCTTGGTTGGAAGAAGAATTGGGACTTAAGGTCTGGAGGAAACTTTACTAGTGAATAGGCATTGGAATATTGGGTGTGATATATATGATAGGAATATGGGTTGAATCTACACAACATCATGTTTTTTGAAGTAGTATGGACATCGTAGAACCACTTTTACACCCAAAAGGAGATGGTGCCAGAGCTCCTTATCCGCTCGTCCCCAGACATTAACACATTCCATCTCCATCATGAGGAATTCAACATAAATTTGTGGGATATTCATCGCATCACCATAATTCTACTCAAGGGTTTAAAATATTATGATTTTCTTATGTTAGAGAATACTTGGAGGAATAGTGAGTGGACTCCTCTTCGGGGAAAATATCTTTTGGCAACGGTGAAGGAGAAGCAGAAAATAATGCATGTTTTCCATGATGATATCCTTCTCCAAGTATGGTTCAATATGTTCCTCAAAAATGATTTAAAAGTTATGATGTCAGGTATGGGATGTCATTGTTTTATGGAATCACAGATGAGGAAGTTGAGATCATACTAGTTGGTTCTAGAAGAGGGGCAGTATCAAACATGGGGTACAACATGATGGGAGGCTGGGATCCAATGGTTCGTTATGCTTATTTCCTTCCACATTTCTGAGTGGTTGGTTACTACTGGTGAGAGATAAATGGATGGGTAATATGTCCAGGTATGTTAGTGATGGCGGTGATCCAAGCAGCCGGTAATAGGGTCAATTTGGGGGTATCTGTGTTGGTCATTCTTTACAGCATACTAGGTCGCGTTGTGAGGGGAAACACACTCAGAGGGATCTATAAACCATTCTAGTTTTTTCATGGTTGGATCACTCCACATCTCAAGGGTTACAAATTCCTAAACTCCATTAGTCTTTCGAACACTATTCTGTGACTGTCTCTATTGAACAATGTTGGGGTCTGGCCTATGACACTCAATGAGACATATATTTTAGTCTCAATTAAAAACCACACAAAATTCAACTTCCACTCCTTTATGAATCCAATTGGTCCAAAGGTGTACAACCTGCAAGGCTCATGGGAGTATTGGGAGTACATAAAAATTTTTAGGGGTGGGGTTTTGGTGGCTTGAATAGATGGAAAGGTTTACTGTGATCCGTATATATTTTCCCATTTCACTAGAAAGTATAGGATCCTTCAATGAGTGGAAAAGAGAGTCTACATTGGTATTCTTGAAAAGATACACCCTTGTATTCTCCACTAACTATGGTGTATACAGGTGAATATGGGATCTAGAAAAACCATTGTGATGCCTCCAACCAATGTTGATGTTGTTTTGTCGATAAACTACGCTAGAAATTAGGGGGAATCATATCTAGAGGCAATCCTAAGGAAGAATATTTGAGTGATTGATCCTGTGAGTGAGGAGATAGAGTATTGAGGAATCATATTGGATGCTTCCTGAGAGGTTGGCCAAGCATCGGGGGGAAATCAAGATGGAACTGCAGTAGCAGGGACGTCGCAAGGCATGGCCTCCCCTACCTCCTGAAGGGGAATAGTATCAGAATTGGCCTCAAGGACCATAAAATGAGGATCCTAGGAAGAAGTTGAACTACCTTCTACAACCAGATTTTTATGTTTTATTTCCTTCCCTGTGGTATTCTTGGAGGACTCTACAGACGGAAATGTCAACATATGATTAATGGAAGAAACTAAAGCGATACAAGATAGAATTTCTAGAATTTGGGCCCATTCAAGTTTCAAACAGGGTGAACTTACACTGAATACATGAATATTTGATTTCCATACACATCTATACATTTCAGAAAGGTTAGTATGAAGAACCTTCCACTCGGATTCGAGTAATTATTGGCGATGAATATGGTCAGGAGTAGGTTCCAATTGTAGATGTCCCAACAACTAAGGAATAAACGGGTGAAGAGGAAGAAAATGAATCTGAATATGAGGAATCTTGGGGAATAGATTCTCTTCAAGGGGGTACATGGAAGAGTGGTGAGATTGTAGCCTCTAAAAAATAAGATCTAGATATATACCTTATGGTAGGCCTTAACTCACTCACATCCTTATTTTATCCTTTACACTATCCAGATTCTCTAATCATAACTTGTTCTATACAAGAGAATCTTGATACTATACAAGGGGTCTCGACTGAAGGGGGTGATGGTGCACTGATGGGTTCATAGGATCGTGCTCCAGGACCCACACCTGTAGCCGAAGCAGGTAGTGTGTTAGTTGTGAATCATGACGCCTAAAATTAAAAACACCTAGAAAGAGGCATATAGATAGAGGATAACTTCTAACTATGTTCTAAACACATCAATTGTACTGTTAGCCTGAATGAGGAAAAAAATGAGGGTCAACCACTAACCAATTTTCAAACATGGAACCTATCTCATAATTTCATCTGAAGTCTTCCAGGACATTGGCCCAGGATTGTAAGTGAGGCAAAATGGCATGAGACCAAACCATTAAGGGGTCCCTTCATATTTGGAAGAAGATTATGATCCAAATAATGGGTACAAAAATCTTTAAAATAGAGTGATGTAATATTCAAATGGATTATAACACTTTTGGAATTATGCCACCATGGATTAGAACGCATTGGTGTAAGCGTATTGGTCTAAACAAAGATCAAACCCATAATCTAGGGAAGCACTATCTCAGATGCCAAGTGATATCTGAGAACATGAAAAATGTGATAGGTGACCAGCACTAGGGATGATGACCTCTCAGATGAGGGCCTGGGATGTTCTTAAATTTTACATCATGAAACTAAGGATGATGCATGTTACAATTTAATGTCGTGTAATCAGGAAACATCCCATATTTTAACATCATGTCTATAGGAAGTTTCACACAATATAAGGTTGTACGTTCTGGACCCTGACCAACGGTTTAATGTCATGTTTCATGGAAAATAGAAATGTATATTCCAAGTGTATTTGTGTGTCTCATAGAAAATAAACCCGAGGAGAATGAGCCAAAAGATTCTTGCATGCCATACAAGTATTAGGAAACAAACAGATTTTGATGTAAATGAGGAATAAGGATTCCACACCACACCACACATCCCTATAGGATTCAAATGAAGTTTAAATTAATTCTTGGACATATAATCCTTTTTTAAAATCCTAAATCTAGGACTTTTTAACAACAGTTTAAGGTCTTGTTACATATACCACAGGCTCTTAGTTTAAGGCCATAGAGTGTGGACCCAGGTAAGGAGGCTTCCTAAAATGGGCATGTGGCCCAGAGGATTGATAAATCTGATGTGAATAAGTACCTAGGAGGATTGGTGCCACACCACACTTCCCAATAAATCTCTCACAAATTATAAAGTCTCAATGCTTGGACTGTGCCTCCTGGTTTAAGTTCAGAGATCTCATACCAGTGAGCCTCTTAGTTTAAGGTCATAGAGTTTGGACCCTAAGTTTTTTTTATTCATCTGGAACACATTAGTACACACCCCACCAAAATTACTAAGCCCATATGATCCATGGTTGGTGTGAAAAATAATGAACTATGCAGTGGGTATTCCTAACATAAGGAAGTGAACATTGAGGGTGACACCAAAGGTTTAAAATTTCACTACAATATAGCAGAGCGGAAAGAGGGTAAGTCGAGACTTTAAATATCTTCATAAAGAGGTAAATGGTGAGTAGGGATCAATTTTTGACTATTTTTGAAACATAGGGACAACAACCATACTAGTCAATAAAGTGGTGGGAAAACAGAAGATCAACTATTGACCAAAATTTGAAACACGGGATCCACCATTTACTACCATAGATCTATTAGGACATTGTCCCAACATAGGAGTTGAGCCAAAATGTCATGAGACCATCACCATTTGGGGGTATATCTAGATTTTAAAGGTGGTGAAAATCCAGACAAAGAAATACTTGATGTATTGAATGGTTGGATAAAAAAGTGGAGTTCAATCCTAGGTTTTGAAAATAGTTTACAGTCATATTGCATGAACCATGGAGGTTAATTTTAGGTTTTAAAGCTCAGACCATTACTTCATTGTTTAAGGTCATGGAATTAGGACCATAAATAGTATCCAAAAAAGGGAGTTTCATGGTGTGTAAGAGTGATAAACCCAACATGAATGAGGGTATATGATCCAAAACACCACACAACACATTTTTGAGGTAGCTTGCATACATTTTAAATTCATGATGTTTAGACTATGGAAAATAGTTTAAAGTCATGTTTCTTGGATTATAGGGGAAATATTCACTCCAAGGGTATACATATGGCACATAAGAGATAAAACTTGACATGAATGGATCCAAGGATTCTCATGTACCACATAGACACATTAAGATGAACTTCATATAGTTTAAGGTCATAACACTTGGACCATAACTAAGGCTAAGGGGCTAAAAGGTTGATAGACTTGTGACTGACATTGAAGAAAAAAATTTAGGGAATTTCTACATATCTCATAAGGATAGGAATCAATCCACACATAGTTCCAAGATGAAATATGGTATCAAGTAAACACTGGTGGGAGAAATCCTCTATGGTGAGGGAGCTGAGGCATTCCATGATTATCATGAGGTATCCTGATTTTGTTCAAGGTGGGTCATAATTTAATGTCATGAATTGAGGATGTTAGGTATTATTTTAAATTTCTAGATTTTAGAACAATATGAGAAGTGTCTCTAATGGGCATGTGTAGTGTGGTGTTATGAAAAAACCGAACATTGATGAGGTCCCTAAGGAACCCCACACCGTATGACACATTCCTGGGGAGATTTCTATATACCGCTTTAAGTCATGATGCTTAGAAATGGGATTCTTGTTTAAGTTCCTCGAATTTTTACCCTTTACGAATAATTTAAATTCATGTTAGATGTACCATAAGAAGGCTACTAGTTTAAGGTCATGAAGCTCATAACATGAGGTAAACACTCCAAAAGGGATATGTGTAATGTAGTGGCATAACAAACCTGTCTTGAATGAGGGACAAGGAGGCTTGACACCATATTCACATTCTTGAGGGGACTTGTATGCATTTTTAAGTAATGATGCTTGGACTATGTTGATTCCAAGGGGGTTAAGGTTTGATAAACTTATGGCTGGACCCGGAGAAAAAAAATTTGGGCACCACTACATATCCCATAACGATGGGAGTCATTCCATACATAGTTTTCAAAATAAATATCCCTATGTAGGTCTAATCTATACATAGGGATGGGGGATTTTTTTTGGTTGGCTGGACCAAGATAAAAAAAATCCAAGAATTTATGTGTATCCTATTTGGATAGGAATCAATCCATTCATAGTTCTAGAACATAGAATAGTAGGTGATCAATTCCACGGGAGATGTCCTCTTGGGTGAGGAAATTGTGGTGATGTGCAGTTTCTCATCATGTAGCTAGGAAGATAATTTTCATACATTTTAATTTCATACAACTAAGATGTTGGGAATGCAGTTTAACATCATGCAACTAAGACATTGGGCATTCAGTTTAACATCATGCAAGTAGGATAAAGGATGAAAGGTGTTCCAAAATGGATGTGCGTGATGTGGAAACTATAATATGACGTGAATAAGGACCAAGGGGCCCACTCTTCACAATACACTCCTAATAAAGACTTGAATATGTTTAAATTCATGATGTCTATACTTGAAATTTTAGTTTAATCTCATCAATCTCAATTGAAGTGCCCATTTTAACATTGGGTGACTGGGATGTTGGTCGTTATATAGTTTAACATCATGAAACTCAGACATTGATATGTTCCTTTTAAGATCAATCAAAGTGGACCAACAATGATACAAATTTTAGCATCATCCATTCAGGATATTGGTTCCATGAATTTTAAATTTGTATATCTCAAACTATAGGTGCTACTTATAGTTTAAGGTCATAATTCATGGACATACTATAGACAATTTTAGGTCGTGTCATATTGACCATGGTTCCTTAGTTTAAGTTCCTAGAGTTTTGATCAAGTGGGAAAGTATTATTAAAATGAATAAGGTGGCATGTAAAAGTTAAAAAAAATGAGTTAAAAGAGGACTAAAGGGGCCTAATACCACACCACACATTTCTAAGAAGACTTAAACATATTTAATAGTTTTGATGTTGGGACTGTCATTCCTTGTGAGAATTACTGCTTCAGAAACATGGAATTGGTTGGAGGAGGGAAGCACTCTCCATACAAAGTGATCAAAGAGGATGTGACGTTAGGATAGACCTTGTGAATGATGAAAGGTCCTTCCCACTTGAGTTCAAATTTTGGTGGATTTTTGTTGGGTATCATCAGCATCCTAAGATCTAGTATCGTGTCACCTTGGAGGAAGGAGAGGTGCCAAAATTTCTTATTGAATTCTCTATATATCTTTTTCTAGTCATTCTCTTGATTATGTAGGGCCTGAAAAAAAAATCTTCAAGATATTACTGATCATCTAGATAGACTTATTCCATTCTGTCTTGTGTATTCTGGTCATAGAAAACTCTTCAGAGTGATGGAAAATAAATATCAATGGAAAGGACTACCTATGTTCCATATACCAGTGAATATGGAATCACATGGATTAAATTTCAAGTCGTCATCCAATAATCCTAGAGAGATTTAGGGATATTTTCCAGAAAAATGTTCTTGTTTTTTCCCTCTATCATCTTCAAAATGTTGGAGAGGTATTTTCTGAATGCCTCAATCTATCAATTTTCCTGTGCATGGAAGCAAAAAGTATGATTGGACCAGATTTTTTACTTATCATAAAACTTCTTTAACTTAGCATCCTAGAATTTGGTGTCATTATCGGTGAGAATGGAATGAGGACATCTGAATTAATGAATGATATGGGAGATCATGAATTCAACCATTGATCAGATCTTGACTTCCTTGAGATGAATCGCTTATGACCACATGGAAAATAAATCTATTGTGGTCAGAATAAACCTATATTAGTGATCTATTGCTGGTGATTATGGTCCCATGACATAGAGTCCTTGGACTAAAAATGGACAAGAATGCATGGTATTATGGATGAGATTTGGTGGTCTATACACAAAGTTGGCATGAATCTAACACATGTGACACCTCTTGGTGAACTTGATGTAGTCATGTACCATGGTGGGCCATAAGTATCCCAACCTTCAAATATGATTGGAAATATTTAACCCTTCTTGAAGAGAACCATAGGACCCAACATGAACTTCTTCCATGAATTTGGTAATATCATCTATTTGAATACAATAGAGGATAATTATATAAAAACCATGTTTGTAGAGAGTCTTCTCAAGGCTAGGACCACTCTGGAGGGTTAACTACACTACGTGTTGAAGGACCTACTCACGTTCATATCAATCTGGTAGGAGAGTGTCATGTTAGAGATTCTTGATGAAAGGTATTGTCCAATCAGATGTTTCTTCTGTTGCGGAGGGGTTTGGAGGTCCCGAAATAGAAGCCCCAGCAGTCAGCTAGTATAATTATTAGATATCATCGTAATCTGAAATGATTGGAGAAATGAATCTCTGATGTTCCACATGAATGAACAGATCACCATGTTTAGGCTCTACAAGAGATACAACTAAACTAGCCAAAGCATCGACTCGACTATTCTGTGATCGAGGAACATGAGTCACATTTGGTTGAGAAGGTAACTAGGCCATCAACTAGAGAGTGCGCTCTAGGAGGGGCATGATCTCAGGATTCTAGACAATATAATCCCAGTTGATTTGTTCAGTAACTAATTTAGAGTCCCCCTTCACATGAAAATGGGTAAAATAAATCTTGAGATTCAGATTTAGACTAGTAGTGAGAGCCTGATACTCTAACTTATTGTTGGTGCAACCTTCTGATAGTATATATGAGTATGGAAGAAAAAACTATATTGGGGTGATGAAGATGATCCCTAGGCCTACTCTATTTATCTTGGTATTATTGATACTTATACTGGTTAGACTTTGGGAGGAAACATCAAAATTAATCATTCAAAATGGCATATCATGTTCCACTGAAAGGATGGATTTATCTAGGAAATCGACATCTAGAGGCTACTCTTAAAGGGTTGGATGGGCATCCATAAAGTATGATAATTCATATACCTTGATGGATTTCTATGGAATGAACCTAATATTTAATAGCTGAAGGATCACTTTCCAGTATGTTAGTCATCCTGCCATCATCGGTAGACTCAAGATATACTTTAATGGGTCTACCTGGGACACCAGATGTATCTCATGACGCTGCAAATAATACTAAAACTTCTACATTGAAAAAACTAGTATGTGGAAGCTCTTCTCGATGGGAGATTATTTTGAATCCGTGTCTAGGAGCATTCGACTGAGATATTATAAACTTTTATATTTACCTTTATTATTCTTTTGGGAAAGAAGGGGATCGAGAGATCATTCCAGGGTGGTTACATAAAGGACCAGAGGCTTCCCAAAGATGGGTGGATTTTGAACCATATTTTATAGAAGATACTACTTGATTTATTCAAATTAGGTCTAAAACTCATAATCCCATTGGTAGACGAAAACATTCTTCAAGATCCTAGAAAATGGATTGCACTTTCTGGATAGATTTTTGATGAATCGACATATGTAGGATAAGTGGCCTTGAAAGATTTAAACATCCCAGAGGTTGCTTAGAGGGGGAATCTAGCTGATGGATTTGATCTTCTTTGGGTTTTTCTCGATGCCTCTATATCTGAAGAATAATTCGAGAAACTTCCTAGTGGTAACCCCAAATGCACACTTCAATATGTTCATCTTCAGATTCTGGGAGAGGAGGAAGCCAAAAACTTTCCAAATATCTCTGAGATGGTCCTAATGCTGGAGGGATTCGACAACCAAATATTCCATGTAGCATTCCATTAGAATCCTAAGGCTCAGTTTGAAGATGTGGTGCATGGATCGCTAATAAGTATCTCCTGAATTATTTAGACCGAAGGGAATTACCTGATAAGAGAGGGTTCCTTGTGGTGATATGAAGGAGATAGAATCCTCGTCTTTGGGCCCATCCAGATCTATATCTACATGGAATATTGATCCATGAAGAAGAGATCTTGGAACCCAGCTATGGGGATGATCAATAGTTTTGTCACTAGAAGAGGCAAATTATCATTCAGACAGTAGTGATTGAGGTCTCAGAAGTCAATACAGACTCTGGTTTTCCTATTCTTCTTCCTGACCATAACAATGTTTGCTAGATACTTGGGGTACTATAACTTCTTGAAGAATCTATATTTCATAATCTTATCAACTTCAGAAATGACCATGGAACCATGAGTGGGGTGTAATTTCCTAGGAGGCTGCTTGAAACCACGATAACTCGCTGAGAGACTAAGACAGTGGATGATGCCCTGAGGGTCAAGTCCTGGAATCTCATCATAACTTTGTAAAAATACATCGTACTGTTTCTTCAAGAAAACCATGTACTAATTTTGTTCCTCTAGAAACATGGTTTCACTTATCATCATTGGACATAGATATACCTTAGTACAAAGGTTCACCTGAACCAACTCATCAATAGTGGTGGAGATTTCCTCTTCGAATATAGGAGGAGCATCTTCAAAATCATTTTCATCATATGAGGTGGGGTAATAAGTGGGAGTATATGGATCATATTGACCACATGATTCTAGGGGATTAGTGGTTCCATCTTGGGTGTATATATAATCCTCACTGGGTAAATCTTGATCTACTGAAATCATGGTGATAGAGGTTGTCAAACCGATTCTATTAGGACTTCAACTGCATGTCTCGTGTTTAAGGTCAAAGCAATTGTGGTGGTTTGGTTCTTGGACATTCAAGCTATATCAGTAGAACATGTGAGTATGACATACAGTTGTATCCATGGGGAGAACATGTCAATACCTCATAGGGATAAGGGATTCGGGTATCACCTGAGAATAGCCTATTTGGGAATACAAGGTAATATTTTGATGTTATTTATACCTAGGGATGCGATTCCCTTTCCTCCTAAAAATGAAAAATCAATTTCTCAACTCTGGTATCATGGCCTTAAATCGGTGGATTGGGAGGATGAAAGCATCATCCAAATCTTTCCATGAGGTGGCTACAACAGTTCTGTGCTTGATGTCATTGGTCTGAACTTACTTTTCCTTTCTCTTGTAATTGATGGAATATTGATAAAAGACTTCACCAGAGTCAAATGGGTATGCATCACCTTGGAGAACGCTTACTCAACCATTGAAGGAGTACTTGAGCCATTATTTATATGAGGATGGAACTTCTGCATGTCGGTGGAGCCAGGGCCTACCTGTCAGTGTGTTGTAGGTGGTATCCTATGATACTACCATGAATTCATAATTTTATATCAAACCAATGAACTAGGTATTTAACTAGATTCTTCTATGTGGTATCTTATTAATCCTTTCATAACGCTGAATTTTTTGGTCATATGGACTCAAATCTACTTCAGTGAGTCCCAGCCTATGAAGTTTTTGGGTTAGGATGAGATTGATCCCAAAACATGTGTCTGCTAGGTAGTGGAAAACTTACATGACATTGATCTATCCAATGATGTATAGTGGGTGAAGGTTCCCTTTATGAGGGAGCCCTCATCTTATTTAGAGAATGAAATGATGGTATGGAATTCTTTTTTCTCAACCTCCTCAGCATGTAAGGTCTCTGCAACTATTACCTCTATCTCAAAGCAATGATGGATCTTCAAGGAATCTGTGAGAGACTCACAAATCTCTTCAAATAAGAGAAGGGCCTCGAGGATCGAGATATTTGATGGGATACTGATGAGGTACTTCAGTACATCGTACACTTGCTCCAAACACACATTTCTTCCCACATGGGGTTTCTCCTTGGTAGGAGGCATGATGGGTTCTACTAGATGAACCACCGGGTTCTAGATGGTTCTAGAAATGTACTTCTACTCATCATACAACTCACCCAAGACCACTACTGGCTAACAATTGGCTAGTTGAGGCTTGGATTTAGCTAGACATGGTTGATCACAATGTGATCACAACTATTCTTCCTGGTCTATTAGCATGATCAGCTATGGAGGAATGCATGATGGATAGGGATAGAAGGACTATGCCTATTGAGATCTGTGCAGAACCTACTATCTGGTTATGGTGTCATGCATGGATGGTCTTGGAGCACTATCCTGAGCATTCCAATGATTTCCATGCCCCTGACTTCTTCTTTGATGGTATTTACCAGAGGCACCTCAAGGTATTTCCTAATATTCCTAATTATCAGAGACTGTAAATGGATCCATCAGTTCAATGGTATTCATAGAGGAATACTTATGGTCATTATCATAGGATTATTCTAATGTTTGGTGGACTCTACATGCAATTTCTATCTCTAGAGGCATAAATTCACTGAGAGTGTGGGAAGGATTTGACGCCAGTAGGGGAATTTTCTTCCCCTTTTTTTGTCAATGCCTACTCTTTTGAGATGTATAAGGTCACGATGTTAAGGAAGATGTGGTAGCTAGGTAAGTCATAGTGACTTCAGGAGGTTCGGGTCATCATAAGTGGGCACAGATGATTCTGTGGGTGTGAGAAACCTCCTTAAGAGCTAATCAGTCATCATACTTCTAAATTCCATGGATGTAAACTCATTTCTATTCACCGAAACTCTAACTATCACTATAAAACTCAACAAATATGTGTCCAACCTATGACAAAACATTTCCCAACTTGACTATATCATTGTTCACTTGGTCATGAATCCAATCCTTGAACATATATCACTATTTGATGGTATGTACAAGGATACTGTGGTAAGGTAGATGGTATATGTGATTATTACGACCAGACTCATGGGGATTTTTTCACTCTTGAAGCCTTAGAATTCCATGTTCCATGTAACTACAGAAATAACCAGAAACTTGAGCATCCTAAAAGGAGTAGTTTTGGTTTCTCCTATTTGGGAAGGGAACTCTGGGAGTCTAGTCATGGAGAGGGTCTAGATCCTGAAGAGGAGTCAAAGACACATTATCTCATCTAAAATGATATACTTGGTGAGGATGTGCCTTTCGATTCTTCACTAGGTGGGCTGAGCTTGATAAGGCTTATTCACCTGGTGAGGCTACACTTAGCAAGGCTCTACTAGTAATAGGTCTAGCAGCTTGGGGGAGTCTACCTATATGGTGGTAATAGTTTCTACCTTGGAAGTTCTAATTTCATGGGATGGAAGAGGAAATGGATATACCTACATGGCTTGTTGTAAGGCCTCCTACAGGAATTTATCCTTGTTAGAGAAATCCTAAAAATCGCTTGGGAAGTTCTGAGTGATGAGGGTGGAGACTGGTTTAGTGTTAATGTTCCCTAGTCACATCATCGGTATCTTCTCTTGGATTAGTGTCATATCAAGTGAATACGTGAGGCCCGTCCATTGGGAGAAAAAGTACTTGATGCATTCTTCAACTAATTTCTTACACTTGAAGAGGTCAAAAATTCTTGTATTATGCATGGTGAAGATGAACTGGTAGAGAAACTTCCTGAGGAGATCTTCCCAACCAATGATGGACTCAATGGGTAAATGGATGTACCAGAAAAATGTAGTACCTTTCATTGTATACACAAAACATCATATTTTGGAAGCCTCCTGATGCTCTGGGGTTCCCAACATGGGATCACACCTCGAGATGAAGTGGGTATGATACTACAGTAGGTTGACCATCCCGTTGAAAGGTTAAAAAGTAGGACTCTCAAAATATGGAGGTACTCACATGTCATCCACCCAGGCCGAGTATGGATTATCGTTAGGTGGGATCACCACCTATCACATCTCAAGGACCTCAAGGCGAGTGGTGAGAGTGGCTATCTGATCGTATTGGTGGGGATTCCTATCTTGATGAGGATCCCTAACCACTAGTGTATTGACATGCTCATCAACCCTATAGGCAAGCTCAAAAACTCATGGAGATACTTGTGGAGAGGCTTGTTCTGGATCTCGAGGAAGGTTATCATTTTGATCAAGAGGATTTGGCAATTCATGTTATGGAAATTTACTATAAACCCCGATCTCTGCCCAACTGGGATGCACAGGATTGTCAGGCTCAATGGGGAGAAACTAGCTAAAAAGGAATTGTGGCCAACCTTGCTTCCCCATTATAGGAGGAATAGTATCCTATCAAGGAGCACAGTAATCCAGGTTCCACTCAGCAAGGAGATAATTGACGATCCACTTCTGATATGCAACCTACGAGAGAAAGGTAGTGATAGTGGGATTGACTTTTTTCCTCTATGCAAAATCAAATGGATCTAACGGTTTAGAGATCCAAATATTCTCTTTAACCTTTTTTATATCTAGACCGAAGGGAAATGTCATGAAGGGTTCCTTGAGGTTGAGTTTCTACCTTTGTAGGTGAGTGCGGACACCTATATGAGGTTCCACCTAGTACTGCACTGCCCTAGAGGGTGGGTTCTCTCTATCAGATCCTGCATCAGTATCCTTGTCCTTGATTATCTCAGGTAAAACCATGATCACCATAAAAATACCTAGAGTAATATCCTCAATATCACCAGGTAGGTTTGGATGACGTGGGATAGGGATAAAATGGAGAGCAGCATACTATCCCCAACCCTGAATTTGTATGTGCGGATATGCCTCTTTAATGATTTTATGGAGCACTGTGAATATCTTTATGCATCTCTATTGGAGGTTTAAATGTTATCTAGGTGAAACAGGGTGCTAATACACTGGCAGTTCTACTAACTCAATCATAAATCACTACTGATCAATGTCATCGAAATTATCCTAACTCCCTAGGTTGACCAACTGACAGTCATAGAGGAAAAAATGCATCATCCAGATGGTCCAGTGAAAACATGTGACCTAGTCCTAGGTAAGGGACTCTGGGATTTCAAAGTTGTAAGTTTAATTCAACTAGAACATGACAGATAGCTGATCGGCATATAGAGTATCCCACAAGATTTCTTGTTCAGAAGTGGGGCCCTACTCTTGTTTGGCCTGAGCTTCAATCGATTCTGGCTGAGAAACTAGTGGAAGAACTAGTGTGGATCTGTGTGGTAGTTAGCCAGCTGGTGGAGGATCCACCACATGAGACGATTGTTCACTGTACACGAAATCATCTCTCGAGGGTGATTCCAACTGCATCATTATGTCCCTAAAGGACTGGGTGATTACCCTGGCCTCATGTATGAATTAAAGGTGCTCATTGGAAGTTCTATTATATTATTTTCATCTATAAAATTCTACAAAAACTCTATATGATCTCAGGTAGAGATAAAGAATGAAAATCTAAATGATAGAGATGAATACACTACGAGACCCTAGAACAGAGACAAATTTTTCTCCCACTATATGTACTTGAGAAGGGATTTTGGGATTTTGTGGATCTCACCCTCAGAGATGAAAAACTTCACCTACCAAGATCCTTACCCATACTCTGATATAGATGAATGGGGTGAAGGTTCCATCATCGAATCACATTATTCCTTGGAATTTGAGAAGTGAATAGGATTGAAAAAGACTTAGCGCTTCCCCAAATTTTACCTTCGGTGATGGGGTTACTCCCTTCTACCTCAGAACGACTCTTCGGGTAGGGAAGTTATTTGGAATGGAGAGGACCTCCATGATTTTGGATGATATCATAGAGAGGAACTCTTATTTTATAATTTGGGATGTAGGAAGGGCCTCTATATAGGTGGTTTTCGAAGCGGGGAGGACCTCTACTTGGACTGTGGTTTGATTAGGGATGACCTCCACTCCGGTTGTTGATGTAGTTGGGAGGAACTCTTCTTTGGTCTGTGAGAACATGGGTAGGACCTCCATGATGACCGATGATGACGGTAATAGTATAGGGAGGCCCTTTATACTGTCGGGCTGAGGTGTGAGGAGGGCCTTCACACTGATCAATGCTAGAGAGGGGGGGACCTCTTCATGAGATGGTGTAAACAGGGAAGGTATTCTATATTGTCCTTTAAAGGACTGGGTAAGAACTCTACTCTAATTGGTTTTGGAAAAGAGAGGGCCTTCGTACTGACTAGTGATGAAGCATGGAGGACATCTACTTGAGTTGGTAATGGTGTGAGTAGGAACTTTATGTTGATGGGTTGTGACACGGGGATGGCCTCCGTGCTGACTAGTGGTAGGAGTATGGGAAGGACCTCCATACTAGTTGTTGGTGAAGTAGGGAGCGCATCCACTTTCATTGATGTTGGGAAAATGGGGAGGACCTCCATGTCAACTATGAGAGTGGGGGTACCTCTACTTCGGTTGGTGATAGTATAGGGAGGACCTTCATAATGAATCTCATTATTACGGGACAGTCTGTAATGACCACTAGTAGTGTCAGTGATTGACAAAGTGAACCCATCCTGTATATGAGGCATCTAAAGTCTTGATCCCAATCGGTCAGAGATGGACCCCTACTCATCAGTTTCAAGAATTTGGAGTAATAATCTAGTGGTGGTAGGAGCCACTAGAGTTGTAGAAGATGATTCTCCTTAATCGGAATTCTCTTGAGCTTACACCCAATGTTGGTGTCAAGTTATTGAAGTCAGGGCCAATAAAGAATGGTAATATTCTGCCTATTCCTTTTCTTGGAGGATCGGTCATTTCTAGCATTGAAGTGGCCTGGTGGGATCTCTCCTTGATGGATCTCGGGTAGTAGTCGCAGCTGATGTGACTCGGGTATCCCCCACCTCTTCAACGTAGGGGAGCAAGTTGTAGGATCTCTCTGGGGAGAGTCTCTTGAAGTGGTTCACAGATAGAGTGGGGATCAACGGATCCCTAAGAGGCCCTTGGGGGTGGTAGTATCGGTTATGCGCAGAAACCTCCAGGTCCTTGTGGGCCATATCCCTCGTGGGAATGACCCCCTCCTTCTCATACTTTCATATGAGAGCATCCATAACCCTCCTATGAATGATCTATAAGGGTGAGATTACGTGTGGTCACCTAGTATTTGATGGTGTAGTGGATATCTTGGGGAAGGTAGAGTCGTTCGATATTTCTACATTGATATTTCTCCTTCCCCGGCATATGTGGGCATTGGGTGGTTGGTTTCCTATAGCTTGGGTCCTGCAAAGTATGATAGTTCTTCTATTAGTATGGATACAAGGAAATTAACTCTCAATTCCCCAATTTCATCAAATATTTCATGGTTTTATAGAGAGATCCATGATGACGATATTGCAAACTGGATTTATCAACGTGTAACAACACCAATTTTTTGGAAAGTTCCATGTCAGGCCCATTATTTGGTTAGTTAGTCCTAGAGATGAATAACTAGATCTTGTTAAATTGTAATCTACTAATGTCTTGAATGATTCAATTACCCATGTTGAGGAGAAGATATTCCTGTTAGGTTCACCATTTTTATTGGTGGCCTAACGTCAACAGTATCTGAGTACAATCCTTGAACTGATGACTAACATGGACAATCCCTATGGTTGAAGGAAAAAAAGATTCATATTGGGTTCACAATTTCAATTTCATAAGCTTTCATATGGGCATGCCTGCCGCTGCATGTTGACTCATGCTGGAATCACAATTTTTTACCCTGAATTCTTACTTTCCAAACGTAGGAGACTTTCAACACTTTCAACAAAGATATTTTCTCCTTGATCTAAATGGGATGAAGGGATGCAGGTTGCTCCTTTTTTGGATTCATCCTAGAAACTCATCACTAAATTTCGGTCTCCCGTATAGATTTAATTCAAGTTTGTGGAACTCATTTTCAGTTCCATCTCTTTATGGACATTGGTTAATTACGCAAATTATGTTTGAAAATTCCAAAGGGTCTTGATAGGGTACAAACCTTCAGTCATGAGCATAGTCACGTTGGGAATCGTTGGTGT
Source organism: Viscum album (assembly GCA_963277665.1). Classification (NCBI taxonomy): domain Eukaryota; kingdom Viridiplantae; phylum Streptophyta; class Magnoliopsida; order Santalales; family Viscaceae; genus Viscum; species Viscum album. Next base: position 655,138,460 of record OY728119.1, read on the forward strand.
AACACCCTGACCCCTCTAGGCTGGAGCCGGTGCATTACTTGTGATATTGGAATGGTTAGAAGGAATGAAAATCCCAAAGGAACGATCATTTTAGTAGTCTTTAAGAAACTAGATATATATATGTTTCTCAAATTACATTGTAAAAGTTTAAAAAATACAATACGTATCAAAAACTAAAAATGGCATCCCCAGGAACTCAATAAAATATCTTCTCTTCAACACCTATTGAAGGTATACAATAAAATGGGTGATCTCAAATGCTCAGTAAGGGATACAAATAGCAGAATCATGAGTACAATAATAATTTAATCACAATCTACCTGACATAATCAATATGGCATAGTGAATAAATGAATAATTAATTCCATTAACAAACTGAGAATGAAACTGCATCCATAGATTTTGTCACAGTGAAAACTTAATGGATAATAATAATAACTGATAATGAATAAATATAATGATTATTAATTTTACGTCATGTATCTGGCACATGAAACCATAATACCATAAAAATGTTTTAGTTCTATGGGTAGAAACCCTTCTGATTTTTTGGAAACAAACTCGAAGGGTTTGTCACCAAACTGTTTTGTCTCATGAGACCTACCGATGCATCGAGGGGATATAGTGGGCCCCACCAACCACTGCATGTCCAAAAAATTATTTATACATTTATTAAATACAAGATAAATAATCCTTCTCAATATCCGTATAGAGTATAGTATACAGATTCATCAATATTTCCATAATTAAAATAACTTTCCAAATAAACACCGTATGTAAGATGGTATACGATTTAAACAACAAACATATCCATGACATGAGATTATGTATATTTAATATAAATATAATTTCAAATGAAAAGTTATCTCAAATGGTCATTAGGTACACCACATAAGGATTATTAGGTGTACAATACAAAGTTAGTCACAACGAAAAGAAAGTTGAGACAAAGTCCCTTACCACAATTTAATCAGTTGAATCATATGACCAGAACTTAATGTAGATCAAGTGAATAATTAAATAACATGAATATAAATAGAATCATGTTATTATATATCAAATGGCAGTAAACATATACCACATACAAGAAATAAGTGGCGAACAATGAAAATCTCACAGAAATGAAAGTGAGATGAGAAACCCCTTACCTTATGCTCGAGTGTGTTCTTCGTTTGTTTTAATGACCTGAATAATCAAATTTAGCTTCATTAATTAATATTTCCATAACCTTATATACATTTAATTTACTTATTATAACCTTATTAGGTTCATTAATGGCCCTTTATATGGGTTTAATCGGTTCAATTTTCATGTTTTGGAATCATTTTCTTCCTTGGTTTTCATGGTTCGTTTACTTGTTTCCATGAATGGAAGTTCATTTAAAACATGGTTAAACATACATAACTGTTAATAAATATTATTAATGAAATTATGGAGATATAAACGATCTTATAATGATTTTTTTTATATACCATGATGATGATTCATTAGTTAAAACAATAATGATGTTCGTTTAGATCGTTTTAGTGGTTCTTTGATAATAAAAACCTCATTTTGTTTTATAAATTAGAACCATGAGTACCAAAGAATTAAAGAACCATGGGTGAGTCATAACACATATATTATAACCTGGTTCAACCATATAAATGGTTTCATGCCCATACTTGAAAGAATTAATGCAAATTGAAATCACATCGTCTATGATGTCGGTAATTCGACACATCACGGACAATGTTTTTAATTCCTTGAACAAGTTGGGGAAAAGAAGAATATTGAAGAAGAATTTATCATTAACATGAGAACATAAAGAATATAAAATATTCTGGAGATTTTATTTCTCTTGGGTAAGAAGTGATAAATAAATAATAAATAAAGAACTCAAAATAAAAGAATAATTTTTAAATCGCTTACAATAATTCGGCAGCCTAACGGCTACGCAACATGGTTTTAGAAAATATTAAAAAGAGAGGGGACAAGGGTCACCTATACAGAAATGAATAATAATAGATTAAATCAAGAATAAGAAGAAAAATAAAGATATGGTATGGAAACTTGAAAGATATACCACATAAAAGAGAACATGAAAGGAAAAAAGAAAGAAATAGGGAATTTTCTTACCTTATAGAGTAACCCTTAGAACTTGAAGGTTGGGACCTTGGGGGCTTGAAGAAAACATGGGAGGACTACTATAAAGGTAAGGAGGTAATATATTAATTGAGGGAGAATTGTTAATGAATTCAATGAAGGGAAGAGTTGGTGTTTATAGGAAAAGTGAGGGATTATTTTAATAATTTCCAAAGGACACCTCATGGGTGGTATTTGCAAACCCATGGGCTTGCCCATGGTATTTTCTCATGGTTAAAGCCACTTGGGACACCTCGCATCTTATTTGACTATACAAAAGTCAACCAGATTTAAGACATCATTATTATATCATTAATGATGTCATTAACACACTGAAACTAAAAACTATATTTTTTACTATTCACTGAAAAATCAACTGTTTCAGAAAAATTCCTAAAATTCACCCTAACTATTTTTCGATGTGTAGAATTCAAAAGTGAAATCCATTTTTCAAAAATAATTTTCTAAATATTATTAATTTAATTTTTAAATAGGGGCATGGTTAATTCGAAAAATAACAATCCTAAAGTGCAATTAGTTTTATTTCTCATTGAAAAACTAATTAAGATCCCATTATCTTATTTCCTTAAGAAAATAAAATATTATTATTATCCACTATTCATAAGGTTCATATTACTATTCATATTAATATTCATATGGGTATGTTACTATTCACCAAAAATCAAGTTTGTTCTATCAGACTCCAAATGACTTACTAAACACAACTCTAGATGACCATTTTTCGAAATTCAAAACATAGAAGAGGAAAAGTTGTGTTTAATGGATAGATTATAAAATTGTATTCTATATTTATTATAAAAACCTTGGGGTGTTACATTCTCCCCTCCTTTCAAAAATTTAATCCTTGAAATTCACAAAATATTACCTAAAAAGATTCGGGTATATCTTTAACATAATCTCCTCAGGCTCCCATGTTGCTTCCTCCATCTTCTGGTTCCTCCATAGAACCTTTACCAGACGAGTCATCCAATTTATCAATACTTGTTCTCTAGTATCAAGAATCTTGATAGGATCTTCACAAAAAGATAGATCTGGATCAAGTTCTACATCTTCATAAGTGAGTACATGTGTTGGGTATGGCATGTACTTTCTTAACATTGACACGTGGAACACATTGTGAACCTTGGAGAGACTTAGCAGCATTGCCAAACGGTAAGCTATGGCTCCAATTTTGTCCAAAATTTCAAAAGGTCTGATGTACCTGGGACTTAATTTTCCCTTCTTACCAAATTGTATAATACACTTCCATAGAGATACCTTTAAGAAAACGTGATCACCTTCTTGAAACTCCAAATCCTTCCTTCGGTTATTTTCATATATATTTTGCCTACTTTGAGCTATTTTGATATGGTTCTGGATATTCTTCACCTTCTCTATTGTTTCTTCAATGAGTCTGGGCCCACGAGATTTCTTTCACTAACATCATCCCAGCAAGTTGGTGTACGACATCTCCTCCCATACAATGCTTCATAGGGTTCCATCTAAATACTTGAATGGAAGCTATTGTTGTGGGAAAATTCTAAGAGAGGTAAATATTGATCCCACATGCCTTGAAAATCAAGTGAACAAGAACTCAACATTTCTTCCAATGCTTGAATAGTCCATTCTGATTGTCCATCAGTATGTGGGTGGTAGGAAGTGCTCAAACAAAGATCAGTATTTAGGGATTCTGAATACTTTTCTAGAATCTTGATGTAAAACGTAGATCATGATTAGAAACAATCGATAGGGGTACTCCATGAAGTCTCACAACTTCATTAATATATAGTCTTGCTAGATGTTCAAGTGGTAGATCTTCTCTTATAGCAAGAAAATATGCTGACTTGGTAAGACGATCAACAATGACCCATATTGCATCATTCCTTCTATGATTCTTTGGTAGTCCCATGACAAAGTCCATTGTGATATTATACCATTTCCACTTAGGTATGGGAAGAGGTTTCAATACTCCTCCAAGTCGTTTCCTTCCAGCTTTCACTTGTTGAAAAACCATACATCTTGACACAAAATCAGCAATATCCCTCTTCATGTTTTCCCACCAAAAATGTTCCTTCAAATCTCTATACATCTTAGTGCTACCAGGGTGTATAGAGAAATTAGAACTATGAGAATAATCCAAAAATTCCCTTTTTAGATCAGGTATATCGGGAACACAAAGTCTCTTCCCAAATTTCAAAATTCCATCTTCATATACGAAGTCACTCAATCTCCCATCATTCATAGCTTTAATCTTCTTTTGAAACTCCTCATCATCAGCCTGAGAACATGTATAATTTCTAGTAAATATGGTTTGGAAACCATTTGAAAAATCATTGATGTTTCACCTTCCAGGGTTATTCCCATATCCATATTTACTAGATCCATAAAAATAGGATCCCTTTCAACTCTCATTTTGTTCAAAACTCTATGATCCTTTCTGCTCAAAGCATCTTCCACCTTATTTACCTTCCCTGGGTGGTAGTGTATCATGAAATCATAATCCTTGAGTAGTTCAAGCCATCTCCTTTGCCTCATGTTGAGTTCTTTTTATGAGAAAATATACTTCAAACTCTTATGATCAGTATAAATCTCACATTTTTCACCATAGAGATAATGTCTACATATGTTCAAAGCAAATATTACAGAAGCTAACTCAAGATCATGATTAGGATAGTTTTTCTCATGAACTTTTATTTTTATGATGCATAAGCAATAACCCTATCATTTTTTATAAGGACACAACCAAGTCCTTTCTTTGAAGCATCACTATAAATAACAAACCCATCATTCCCCGATGGTAGAGTCGCTATAGGGGCATTGACTAATCTTCTCTTAAGTTCTTCAAAACATTATTCACAATCTTTTTTTTCAAACAAATTTAACCCCTTTACGTGTAGGCTTCGTTAGCGGGTTATCCAATCGGGAAAAATTTTGTACGAAATTCCGATAATAACCTGCTAAGCCAATAAAACTACGTACCTCAGTTATGTTTGTTGGCGTGGGACAATCTTGGATTGCCTTTGTCTTAATAGGATCAACTAGTATTCCATCCTTATAGAAAATACGGCCATGAAAAGAAATATCCTGAATCCATAATTCACACTTTCTAAACTTCTCATATAATTCATGTCTTCTAAGAGTCTTCAAGATAATACGCAAGTGATTTTCATGATCTTCGTAGCTTTTGGAGTATACGAAGATATCATTAATAAATACCCCTAAAAAATCATCGAGATATTCCTTGAAAACTATGTTCATTAGATCCATGAAGACAGAGGGTGCATTAGTCAATCCAAAAGGCATTATTGTAAACTCATAATTCCATTACTTAGTTCGAAATGCTGTTTTCAGAATGTCTTCCTTCTTCACACTCAACTGATGATATCCATATTGAAGGTCAATCTTTGAAAATTATTGAGCTCCATGAAGTTGTTCAAATAAATCATCAATCCGGGGTAGAGGATACTTATTATTTATTTTAATAGCATTGATTTCTCTGTAATAAATGCATAGCCTCATGTGTCCATCTTTCTTCTTTACAAACAATACCGGGGATCCCCATGGAGAAACACTAGTTCGAATAAACCCTTTTTCACTAAACTCTTCCAGTTGTTTCTTCATCTCCACTAACTCCACAGTGGCCATTCTATATGGGGTCTTTGAAATAAGTTTTTCACCAGGAATTATGTCAATGTAAAACTCAATTTTCCTCTTAGGAGGATGTCCATGTAAACCCTCTGGAAACACATCAATGTATTCTTTCACTATATTCACATCTTCAATTTGAATATTTCTTTCCTCACCCACAGATATTGGGTTCTCTTCCTCTCCAATAATTTCATTCAATATATCTACTGAGGGTGGGTCTAGATAAGAATCAGATGGCGAAGTCTCTTCTCTAAAGATAAGATATTCTACACCATTTTCAAAAATTGTAACTTCCTTTTTCTTGTAATAAATCCTCGCATCATAATTTGACATGAAATCCATACCAAGAATTATATCAAATTCAGTCATGGGTATGATCATAAGGTTAGAAACTAAAGCACGTTTTGGTGTTTGGAGGGGGACTAGTCAACATGCCTTTGTTGCAATGATACATCCCATGGGAGTTTTGACTGACAAATCCTTTCTTAAATCAAATTGGACATATCTAATTTTCTTGGAAAACTGAGAGGATATAAATGAATGTGATGATCCAGAATCAAAAAAAGTTTTGGATAAGTTTGAGGAAACAATTAAAGTACCTGCCACCACGTCACTAGGAACTTCAACCTCCACGGTTGTAATTGCATAGGCTCTCCCTTGCTCCCTTGTATTTTTCTGAGGCACGTTTCCTTGGTGCTTAGGACACTCATTTTCATAGTGTCCCATCTCTCTAAAATTGTAGCATTTAATATCAATGAATTGTTTCTTCCCCTTGAATTCATCAGATTGATGACACTTTTCTCTGCAATTATAGCAGACTCTCATGACTTTCAAGCATTTCCCAAGATGATTCTTTCCATAGTTCTCATATAATGGGAAATTGTTCATTCCCTTTATCTTCTTTGGTGCTTCTCATATTCCTTTTTTATCATAATACCGCTTCTTATTTTGGTTTCCTTTGAAAAAATTTGATCTAGTAAATTCCTTCTCTGTTTTGATGGCACTTGATACAATTCCATCATATAATGAAAATGATTTAGAATCCAGTTCCCTTAGAAGACTTGGCTTAAGACCTTCAAATAAATGATCAATATTGTCTGCCTAGTCATGTACGTAATCCACGGAATACCTGGCTAGCCTTTTGAATGCAGCCTCATACTCTGCAACACTGTCTTCTTCCCTTTGTTTCAAGCCAAGTAATTTCTTCTTCATTTCAGTTTGTTGCTCATGAGGGAAATATTTTTCTAAGAATATTTCATTAAAAGTCCTCCATTCCATATCCTCTATCTCTTCTTCCTCTGTGGTATTTTGAATCAGGGACCACCATTGATCATCTTCACCCTTGAGACAATATACTGCCAGTACTACCTTTTAATTTTCATTGCATATTAACGCCATGAATATCTTTTCAAGGGACTTGATCCATTGCTCAGTAACCACTGGATTAGTAGTCCCACTGAAATATGGGGGCTTCTGCCACACGAAACGATCCAACACAGGTGTTGAATGGTTATTCGTTACAACTTGAGTAAGTTGTTCTAATATGGTCATGATCTAATCTTCTCCAACGTTGACTATGTTGACTTGCTCAGTAGGGAGATCACTACCTTTCCCACAAGTATTTATTCCCCTTCTTCCATTAGATTACATTTCTAAATAATGGGATACACTATATTATTTTTTGAATCTCAAATAGAAAATCACTCAACATAGATTGAAATGTTATGCATAGCTAATCTTATAAATATGGTTCCTATGAAGAAAAATTTACATTAACTCCTTCATTATGGATTGTAAAGAAAATATGAATTATCCTAATCGTATCCCCCGGGAGTGTCGTAACCAAGAGTGCAGCAAGGCCCATTGTTGTGCACCAGTTTTTGTTCGAGTCTAGCTTAAAGCGGTGTTTTTGGGTTTTACCCTTAGATACATATGTTCCAGAGTAGCCTCTACCCGCTCGTATCCAGACATTGACATATTGCTTAAAATATCCATATAATATATTCCTTACCAAAATACTATGATGTTATTGTATGTTAATCCTCAGATACAACCTTAGGGATTTTTTCCCTACTATACATTTCCTACTCTAGTTTCCAATTTTTCTACTAAACTTCCTCTAATACCAACTTTAACACCCCGACCCCTCTAGGCTGGAGCCGGTGCATTACTTGTGATATTGGCATGGTTAGAAGGAATGAAAATCCCAAAGGAAAAATTAGTTTAGTATTCTAGAAGAAAATATATATATATATATATATATATATGTTTCTCAAATTACATTGGAAAAGTTTACAAAATACAATACATAACAAAAACTAAAAACAGCATCCCCAGGATCTCAATAAAAGATATTCTATTCATCACTTGTTGAAGGTATACAATGAAAGGGGTGAGATCAAATTCTCAGTAAGGGTTACAAATAGAGGAATCATGAGTAAAATAATAATTTAATCACAATCTACCTGACATAATCAATATGGAACAGTGAATAAATGAATAACTAATGCCATTAATAAACTGAGAATGAAACTGCATCCATAGATTTTGTCACAGTGAAAACCTCATGGATAATAATAATAACTGATAACACTACTGGAAATATGATTTTTCCCAACACTTCTATACCAACGGTTTATGCTAAACCGTTGGGAAAGGGAGTGTTTTGAGCCTCTTTCCCAACGGTTCACCAAAACCGTTGGGAAAGAGTCCTCCCTTTCCCTCCTCTTTCCCAACGGTTCACCAAAACCGTTGGGAAAAGGTCCTCTTTCCCTCCTCTTTCCCAACGTTTCACCAAAACCGTTGGGAAAGGGTCCTCTTTCCCAACGGTTCACCAAAAACGTTGGGAAAGAGGAGGGGAAATTTCAACCTTCGGCCTACATAGATTAAACCCATCCAAACCTATCCAAACGGTTTTGAAAACCTTTGGGATAGGTTCTTTAATTTTTTTCCAGATCTACTAACCGAGAACATTATATAAATCAAAATTTTAAATAATTATGATAATAAATATATATATTTATGAAATTATGTTTACAAAGTGATGTTAGCTTTGTGGTTAAGTCGTTCGATTATAAACGAGGGGTCCTGGGATCAAATCCCAGCGGTTGTTTTATTTTTGGAATTTATATACCAACGGTTCCATTACCGTTGGTATAGATTTCATATTACCTATACCAACGGTTTCCAAAACCGTTAGGATAGGTCTATACCAACGGTTTTCGGAAAACCATTGGTATAGACCTATCCCAACGGCTTACTTGGCTACGGTTCTCCAAACCGTTGGTATAGGCTATACCAATGGTTTGGAGGCCTATACCAACGGTTCCAAACCGTTGGTAAAGGTTAGTTTTCCAGTAGTGTAATGAATAAATATAATTCTTATTAATTGCACATCATGTATCTGGAATATAAAACCATAATACCGTAAAAATGGTTTAGTTCTATGGGTAGAAACCCTTCTTATTTTTTGGAAACAGACTCAAAGGGTTTGTCGCCAAACTGTTTTGTCTCATGAGACCCACCAATACCTAGAGGGGCTATAGCAGGCCCCACCCTCAACTTCATGTCCAAAAAATTCTTTATAAATTTATTCAATACAATAGAAATAATCCTTTTCAATATCCGTATAGAGTAGATTATACAGATTCATCAATATTTCCATAATTAAAATAATTTTCCAAATAAACACCGTATGTAATATGGTATACGGTTTAGACAACAAACATATCCATGACATGTGATTATGGATATTTAATATAAATATAATTTCAAATTATAAGTGATCTAAAATGGCCATTAGGTTCACCACATAAGGATTATTAGGTTTACAATACAAAGTTAGTCACAACGAAAAGGTAGTTGAGACAAAATCTCTTGCCACAATGTAATCAGTCGAATCATATGACTAGAACATAATGTAGATCGAGTGAATCATTTAATAACATGATTATAAATATAATAATGTTATTATATATAAAATTTCAGTACACATATACCAAATACAATAAATAAGTGGGGAAAATTAAAATCTCATAGAAATGAAAGTGAGATGAGAAACTCCTTACCTTATGCTCGAGTGTGTTCTTCATTTGTTTTAATGACCTGAATAATCAAATTTATCTTCATTGATTAATATTTCCAGAACCTCCTATACATTTAATTGATTTATTATAACCTTATTAGGATCATTCATGGCCCTTTCTATGGGTTCAATCGGTTCAATTTTCATGTTTTGGAAGCATTTTCTTCCTTGGTTTTCATGGTTCGTTTACTTGTTTCCATGAAAGGAAGTTCATTTGAAACATGGTTAAACATCCAGAATTGTTAATACATATTATTATCGAAATTATGTATATATAAATGATCTTATAATGATTTTTTTTTTATACCATGATGATGATTCATTAGTTAAAACATTAATGATGTTCGTTTAGATCGTTTTAGTGGTTCTTTGATAATAACAACCTCATTTTGTTTTATAAATTAGAACCATGAGTACTAAATAATTATAGAACCATGGGTGAGTCATAAAACATATATTATAACCTGTTTCAACCATATAAATGGTTTCATGACTGGACTTTAAATAATTAATGCAAATTGAAATCACATCGTCTACGGTGTTGGTAATTCAACACATCACGGACAATGTTTTTAATTCCTTGAACAAGAGAGGAAAAAGAAGAAGATTGATGATTAATTTCTCATGAAAATGAGAAAAACAAGAATATAAAAATATTCATGAGATTTCATTTCTCTTGGTTAAGAAGATATGAAGAAATAATAAATAAAGAACTCAAAATAAAAGAATAATTTTTAAATCGCTTACAAAAATTCGGCAGCCTAACGGCTACGGAACATGGTTGTAGAAAATATTAAAAAGAGATGAGACAAGGTTCATATACCCAGAAATGGATCATAATATATATTATATCAAGAATAATAAGAAAAATAAGAACATGGTATGGAAACTTGAAAGATAACCACATAAAAGAGAACTTGAAAGGAAAAAAGAAAGAAATTGGGAATTTTCTTACCTTGTAAAGTAACCCCTAAAACTTGAAGGTTGGGACCATGGGGGATTGAGGAAACCTTTGGAGGACTAATATAAAGTTAAGGAGGCCAGATATTCGTTGAGGGAGAATTGGGAATGAATTTAATGAAGGGAAGATTTGGTATTTATATGAAAAGTGAGGGATTATTTTAAAATTTTCCAAAGGATACCTCATGGGTGGTATTAGCAAAACCATGGTCTTGCCCATGGTATTTTCCCATGGTTAAAGCCACGTGGGAAACCTCCCATCTTATTTAACTATACACAATTAGAACAGATTTATGACGTCATTATTACATCATTAATGATGTCATTAACACATCGAAACTAAAAACTATATTTTTTACTATTCACTGAAAAATCAATTGTTTCAGAAAAATTCCCAAAATTCACCCTAACCATTTTTTGATTTTTAGAATTCAAAATTGAAATCTATTTTTCAAAAATAAGTTTCTAAATATTATTAATTTAATTTTTAAATAAATTCATAGTTAATTCTAAAAATAACAATCTTAAAGTGCAATTAGTTTTATTTCTCATTGAAAAAATAATTATGATCTCATTATCTTATTGCCTTAAGAAAATAAAATAATATTATTATTTAATATTCATAAGGGTAATATTACTATTCATATTACTATTCATATGGTTATGTTACTATTCACCAAAAATCAAGTTTTTTCTATCATACTCCAAATGACTTACTGAACACAACTCTAGATGACCATTTTTCGAAATTCAAAACATATAAGAGGCAAAGTTGTGTTTAATGGATAGATAAAATTCCCAAAATTCACCCTTACCATTTCTCGACATGTAGAATTAAAAAGTGAAATCCATTTTTCAAAAATAAGTTTCTAAATATTATTAATTTAATTTTTAAATAAGGTCATAGTTAATTCGAAAAATAATAATCTTAAAGTGCAATTAGTTTTATTTCTCATTGAAAAACTAATTAAGATCTCATTATCTTATTTCCTTAAGAAAATAAAATAATATTATTATTTACTATTCATAAGGGTCGTATTACTATTCATATTACTATTCATATGGGTATGTTACTATTCACTAAAAATCAAGTTTGTTCTATCAGACTCCGAATGACTTACTGAACGCAACTCTAGATGACCATTTTTCGAAATTCAAAACATAGAAGAGAAAAAGTTTTGTTTAATGGATAGATTATAAAATTTCTTTCTATATTTATTTTAAAAACCTTGGGGTGTTACAGTTGTCATGTCTAGACACTAGGAATATTGGTCACTTTTATCTTCCTCATATGAGGGAATCTCATGGAGGCATCTCAGGTGTGGAACCTGAGGCATCCTATGTCAATCATGAGGTATCTAAATTTTGATGGAATATCATCCAAGGATTTCACCTCAAGAATCCCATTTTTAGCATGAGGTATTTGAGGCCATAGGCATATATCTTCAAATTATTTCACCTCAGGCATCCAATTTTTAGCATGAGGTGGTTTTTTGTGGTCATGAGTTTAACATCCTGTGCAGATAGAGTGAGGTTGATCAAAACACCTCGTGGGGGATAATCAACGAAATTCATCCCTAGGAGGGGGGAACAAGGTTTACTATTGGTTTATATTGAACTTCAAAGTGGCATCCTATGTACCCTGCTTCGAAGGTAGGGTTCAAAACCCACATAGTTCGATGCTACTATTTATGGTCTTGTGACATGACTAATCCATGTAGTTTAATGTCATGCATTAAGTATCCTCACATCGTGAGAGGACTGTCAGTGAGGGATGGTGTGGGGATTATGCATGGAATATTTCCTTCACAAGAGGATTCCTCTTGGTTGGATTTTGTGGGGCTTACACATGGGAGACTCCAGAGGGACTTGGGGAGATGTTGTCTCCTAGGTGAATGGAATAATCTTACCAGGATGTGTCATCCCATGTAAAATCAAGATAGATTTGGATGGAGTGGATAGATTATATGGAGAAGATGGATATTGGATAGAGTGGATGGAGTTGATGGAGTGGATAGATGTTGGATGTTGGGTCCTAGGTTTGGACCTTAGGGAGTCTTCCTAAGTATCACAGTTGGCTGGGAATAAAATCCCATGAAGTTCAGAACAGTTGGGGCTTACACCTAAGGAGAAGGCCCGTGTGAGGGGTTATGATTGGGTCTTATTAATAGGAGTATCCCATGGAGCATGTATGGTCAAGGAATATGCATATAAGTTGTCTATCAGAAGATGGAGACTGGGGTTTACTCTAGGAGGGATTCCCATATGGTTGGAGGTTGGATTCCATGGTCACTACTAACCTCTTAGACCACATGAGTTATGCCCAGTGTGAGAAACAATAGGAAGCAGCAGAAACGACAATCGTGTCAAAAACGATTCCTCAGTGAGATATGGTGTAGGGATTACACATATAAGTTACCCACGAATCATGTCATTCCATGTGAGGAGGATCTAATTCCCTATGATTCATGCATGGAGCATCTTAAGTTTACACTACTAAAAAATAGGCCATCAACAGTTCTAAAAATAGACTTTATCAGTGCTAGAGAAGTATTGACTACCAAAATGAGATTAAAATCCATAGTCTTTTATCACTACTAAAAAATTGTTGATAAATGGGTCCTTTATCAGCACTAAAAAAAGCACTAATAAATGGGTCCTTTATCAATAATTTTAGAAGCACCAATAAAGGACAACATTTATCAGTAATTTTATCTAGTGTTGATAAAGTAGAACTTTATCAAATCTTTTAAAAGTTCTAATAAAGTTTACCTTCATTAGTTATTCTAAAAGTACTGATAAAGGACCCTTTTATCAGTGCTTCTACAAGCACGAATAAAGGGGAATGTTGTAGTGTGCTGTAATAGCACACCATAATAATAAAAACACCAAAATATCATAAAAATAAATTACCAATACAAAATTTAAATGAAATAAAATTTACTACCCAAATAAAGTAAAAAAACACTATATTATAGACATTTCAATCATTGGTTTACACAATTACATAAATACAAATTATTATATACATTCAAAAACATCAATGTTACTTTATCTTTTGATCTTAAACCCTACTTGAGAAAAAAAAATTCACTTGTATAAGAACACAATTATTATGTTAGAAATAATATAAAAGAATAAATTAACAGAAAGTTTTAATTTTAAACTAAACTTTGAGTCATACCGGAAATATTATGCATCGGATTGAGTTTTGGCCAGTTCTTTCATGTCACAAAATTTATTGTTCATCATAAATCATTATATCTAATAAAATTAACTAAATAAGTATAAGATAAAAATGATAAGTAAATTAATTAATTAATAGTAGATAGACTCATGAGAAAACAATGTAGGCTCGTTTAATCGATTTTAGTTATGTGATGCATACTTTAAACTAAAATGACACTAATATATTGAAAATATGCACTTGGAGAAATATAGGTCACACCGTGAATTTTATTGATTTTTGGATGATTACTAAACATCTCAAATGACTTATTTATTGTTTTCCTAAAGTATCAAAACAATCTAAATGTGTTAGCTTGATTTAGAGTACATCGCTTGTCTTTTTTACTAAAACGTCATTTTAAACCAGAAACATATACTTTAACTGATATCGATCACATCATGTGTCAGTTTTATGTGAAATGGATTCAAACATGTCACAAATGACTTATGAATCGAGGTATTAAATTATCAATACAATCCAAATGTCTTTTCTCAGTTTTCAATGAGTGACATTTGTTGAACTAGAAGGTTGATTTTAAACGAAGAATAGACACATTGATCATACTGATCACAATATGCATTAGATTGAGGTGTGTATAATTCCTACACATCCCAAATGACTTGTAGATCATTTCCATAAAGTATAAAAATAATCTGAATTATTTTTCTTGGTTTTGAGTAGGTTAGTTGTTTGTTTTATTAAAATTGATGTCAATTTTAAATAAAAAGATGTACTTGGAGTCATACCAGTCACACCATGCATCGTATTGAGGTTTGGATTATTCATACACATCTCAAATGACTTATGGATTATTTTAATAAATTATCAAAACAATTCAAATGTGTTTTCTCAGTTTTGAGTACGTCACTTGTCTTTTTTAATAAAATTTCATTTTAAATTGGAAACACATACTTTGACTTATAATAATCACATAATGTATCGGTTTGAAATGATATCAATTCCTACATGTCACAAATTATTTATGAATCTATTTTCTAAATTATTAATAAAATCTAATCATGTTTTTTTGGTTTTTAGTGAGTGACACTTTTTGAACTAAAATGTCAACTTTAAACTAATTAATAACAGACACTTTGAATCATATCGGTCACACCATACATAGAATTGATCTGATTATGATTAATACACATCCAAAATGACTTATGGATCATTTTTTAAAGTATTAAAATAATATGAATTCTTTTTCTCGGTTTTGAGTAGGTCAGTTGTATTTTTTTACTAAAATTGATGTCAGTTTTAAATAAAAAGATGTACTTGGTGTCATATCAGTCACATTGTGTGTTGGATTGAGGTTTGGATGATTTCTACACATCCAAAATGACATATGTATTTTTTTCCCAAAGTATCAAAACAATAGTAATTCATTTTCTCAGTTTTGAGTACGTCACTTATCTTTTTTACTAAAATTTCATTTTAATTTGGAAGCAATCACTTTAAATCATATTGATCACATCATGTGTTGGTTTGACATGAGAATAATTCCTTCACATCAAAAATAAATTATGAATATATGTCCTAAATTATCAAGATAATATGATTTTTTTTGCTTGGTTTCTAGTGAGTGACACTTTTTGAACTCAAATATCGATTTAAAACTGATAACGGACACATTGAGTCATATCAAGAACATTATGTATTGGATTAAGGTGTGGATGATTCCTACTCATAAAAATAACTTATGAATCATTTTCAAAAAGTATCGAATCAATATTAATGCATTTGGTCGGTTTTGAGTAGGTTAGTTGTCTTTTTAACTAAAATTGATGTTGGTTTTAAATAAAAAAAACACACTTGGATTCATACCGGTTACACCATGTGTTGGATTCTGGTGAGGATGATTCATACATGTCCCAAATTACTTATGGAACAATTTCATAAAGTATCAAAATAATATAAATGTGTTCTATAGGTTTTGAGTATCTCACTTGTCTTTTTTACTAAAATGTCATTTTAAACTGGAAACATGCACTTTGACTCATACCAATCACATCATGTATTTATTTGACATGAGAAAGATTCTTAAAAGTCACAAATGATTTATGAATTGATCTCCTAAATTTTCAAGAAAATATGAGTGTATTTCCTCAGTTTTTAGTGAGTGGAACCTTTTAAACTAAAATGTTAATTTTAAACTAGTAACAGAAACATTGAGTCATAATGGGCATATCATGGAACAGAATGAGGTTTAGATGATTCATATATATCAAAAATGAATTATAGATAATTTTCTTAAAGTATAAAAATAATTAGAATACTTTTGCTTGGTTTTTAGTATGTAATTGGCCTTTTTTACTAAAATTAATGTCAATTTTAAATAAAAAGACACACTTAGAGTCATACCAATCATATCGTATATCAAGTTGAGGTTAGGCTAATTACTACACATCCCAAAGTCTCAAAAAAATCTTAAATACCAATGTCATAGTGATTTACATTTTATTTCTTTTTCTAACTGCCAATACTGCATATTGATCTGATTTTCTTAACCAAAAAACCTTTCTAGTTGTTGAAAGGCAGAAGATCATAGGAAGCTCATATGCCCATTATATCAAGAAAAGTCACCAAAATGGGCTCATGAGGTTCCTCTATTAATCTATATTTTAGTAATGAGAAAGTTTTTTTGGCTAATAACATTGACTCAAAATGAAGTGTTGCAATTCGACAAAGAAAGGAAATGGAAATAATGGTAACATTAGAAGTTATAAAAAATTTCTCTTTTTAAATTGTTGTAGAAAGTTAAAAGAAAAATATGAATTCCCAAAAGATATGTGAAAAAACTAAATAAGTATTATATAAAAATGATAAGGAAATTAACTTACAAATAGTAGATAAAATGATGACAAAACTAATTAAATAAGTAGTCAGAATTCACCTTTTTATTATGGTTGTATGCATTTTGATGAATTTCTTTATTGTCATTATCTGAGTTGTAGGCTCGAACAAAATAATCTACATGTATAAGAAAACAATTCATATCTGAGTAATATTAAAAAAATTAAACATAAATATGAAATAATACATTGATTCTATAGACAATGATTTTACTTTAAAAACATAAAGATTACCTCTTTGATTGAGCAGTAGAGGGAAATTGAAGGAAAGTGATAAATTCCAACACTGTAGGGTAGAAAGGGTTTTGAGGGAGAATAATTTTGTGAAAGTTTTGGTGCATAAAGGCATAAAATATAGAAAAAACACCAAACTCGAACAAAATAATCCACCTGTATAAGAAAACAATTTCTATGTGAGTCATACTAAAAGGAAATAAATTAAACATAAATATGAAATAATACATTAATTCTATGGAAAATTATTTTAATGTTAAAATAACAAGATTACCTATGTGATTGAGTATATGCAGCATTGTTTCTCTTCCTACAAATGAAGTGGTGGGAATTCGAAGGAAAGTGATAAATAAAACATTATAGGGGTGAAAATATTTTAAAGGAGAAGAATTATATGGATGTTTTGGTGCAGAAAGTCCTGAAAGATGGATAGAAATATTCTAAAATAAAAAAATCTATAAGGAATAATGAAAATTAAATAAAAATTTCATTATATAATTTTTTAGAAAAATGTATAAACTATATCGTAATATTACCTTAACATATTCCCAAAGGATTTCCTTTATAATAGTTTATTCTTATAAGGGATTGGTAACATCATCATGTGTAGATTACATTGTCTACATGAGTAGTCAAACATTAAATTTTTATTATGTTAATGAAGTAGATAACATATAATATTATGAGGAAAAACATAATATATTAAAAAAACTTTTAACTTTTCATTGATCTATATTTATTTTTTAAAAGGTTTTATGGATTTAGTTCCTTTATTGAGAATCTAAATCCACTCTTTTTGTTCCCATATAAAGTACAAGGCATTGTATACATTGGGACCAACATGAATTAATTGTGATCTCCCAATGAAAGGGTTATCCTCGATTGAATTTTCATCTGACCTGGCATTTTTTTATTCTCCAGCAGAACAATCGAGAAATTCTAGTTTTCTATATCTGAGACATAAAATAATTTCATTGCATATGATGCTATTATGAATGGATCATATTTTTCTGCTTCCACATTGAAATTCACCTTTGTGAATCCCATTTCTTCAAATTTCACTACACTCATATTGTCAACCCATTTGCAATGGAAAATAATCACTTGAAATATTGTATAGTCCAACTCATATATCTATTTTATAATGAAAAAATATGACATATTTTCATAAATTGGATTTCTATCACTACTATAAATTTGGGTTATAGCCACAGTGTAACGTCCCGGATCCGGGTACAACTCCACGGGTGCCCCGAACTCGGTTGGTCACTTGACCTCAAGAACATTTCCCCAAACGCCAGAGGCTTCTAACTAGCAGCGAGGGCCCAGGTCTGATAGTGGGGAAACTATGCCCTCATTTTTCAAAGTGTAGCGCAGCGGAAAAGATAAAGAGCATAAAATAAGCGGAAGCAGTAAACAATAGATATATAACTGAAATGGATAACTGATGTAAAAAAATGAAACCAGCAGTCATATATATTTGAAGATGCAGTATATCACTATTCTATAAAAACAGCCAAAACATGTTACACTGCAATACAATACAACCAGAGTATAAGTACAGAAAAGAAAAACAGAACAGCCAGCGGCATCAAGAGCCTAATCTCGGTCCCATGCTCTCCTACTCCTCAGAAACAATCAAGTACTTGTAGATGGACCCTTTCCCTCATCCATACCTACAGAAATATAATCTGTTTGGGCCGAAGACATGACCCAAACAGGGTGTGAGAAATGAATCCCAGTAGGCACCCACCAAAGATCCATGCCCAACTGTCAGTGTAAATGTGCAACAGTAGTGTGCAGTAGTAAATGCAATAAACTAAGCAGTACTAAAAAGTAACTAACCATACCAGTTATATTGCCATTTTAATATACATTTAATCATTCAATAATAGGAAAACACCACATTGTATTTATAAGCAAACAACCAGTGTCCTCAGGCATGTAAAACCTTACCCTCAGGTAAAGAGAATCTAAACCCACAGGAATCTACCCACAGGCATATCGAATAGTGCCCACAGGCTTACGAGGTGTCTCCCACAGGAACAGAATCTACTACCCACAGGCACGAAAGAAGTTTCCCTCAGGCTGAACAAAGCACTGCCCACAGGCCAATCACAACACTGCCCTCAGGCTGAACAAGTAATCGGGTCATGCCCAACATATAAACAAGAAATTTATATAAAATTCCTCTCAAGGCAATTTAATACATGCTAAAATTACGGTATACCCTCGAGTAAAAAGGCCAAACGGCTAAACAGAGGAACACACCCCAAGGGTGGTCCGGGATCCAAGCAGCGATCCCAAACAACAGTTATACAAGTTCATTAAACTACCTATGCAATTATAGGTATTTAATTAGGCAAGGACTCAGCCATACGACACCCCATTCATGGGAGCGTATCACAACGATACACAAATTAACCACAGTAGTTGGAAATAAACACTAGACCACCTACCTTGATCGCCCCTGATCGATATACGTGAACGAAGCTCCTCGAAATTTCCAAGAACGATGTAGATATGAGGTAAAATAAATCTCATTCAAACTCAAATAACTTCCCTTAGAGGAAGAATGGTCAAGAACTATTCAAGGAGAAGGGAGAACTCACCCGTACAGTTCCAACGAGATCGACGAAGGCGGAAACAGATTCTCGGTGTTCGATCGGGTGATCTCCAAAGCTTCGTCCATCCCTCCCAAGTTCCCCTCCAGTTCTAAGACTTCCCTATGAACAGGGTAGGATACTACCCATTTTAAGAGAAAAAAACAAACTACACGTCATATACTATTGAGTACACGGCGTGTAGTTTTCATTTTTTAACTGTTCTTTTGGTGGCTTCTCACCAGCGTGGCATTGTTCATCTGTCGACATGACTACACGGCGTGTATTCCCGAGCACACAGCATGTACTATCACTCAGCTGGCCATCGCCTTACTGTTTTCCTGCCAAATGACTACATGGAGTGTAAATACCCACTACATGGCGTGTAGTCAGTTTTTACACCCATCATCGTCGACTGGCCTACACGCCCTGTGTACTCCTTCCACATGGCCAAAGTACACGGCAAGTGAAAAAGTACATGGCGTGTAGTCACAAAATTTAGGTTTTTCTCCCATTTTCCTTATTTTCTCAAAAACACTTAAGGAAAAGAGAAAAGAAGAAACTCATACCTTAAGAATAATAACCGGGTTCTTACAAACTTCCCCCCTTAAATCAATTAGTCCCCGAATTTCCCCTTCCAAGGGTAGTGAAGATAACGCTCAGAATAACTCTAGCCACTAAGCATGTACGTCAGTCTCCCACTCCCAGGTATCGTTCTGCACTCGTCCATGCTGCTATAGTACCCATACGAGTGGAATTGGCTGGCCTTGAAGAACCTTCGTGCTCCAATCCACAATACGAATTAGATGCTCCTCAAAGGATGAATCTATCTGAAGCTCAACCTCCTCTGGCTGATAGACATGAGATGGGTTTGAATAATAGCGACGCAACTGAGATACATGGAAGACGTCATGCATGGCCCGGTACCTCTGTGGTAACTGCAACCAATAGGAAACCGGCCTGACTCTCTCCAGAATCTCAAATCGCCCCACATACCTCAGTGAAATTTTACCATGTCTCATGATCCACCTGTGTCCCAACCTCAGTGAAACACGCAAGAAAACCTGATCCCCGACCAAAAACTCTAAGGGTCATCTGCGGCAATCAATATAATATTACTGACGAGACTGCGCAGTAGCCATCTTCTTCTGAATCAACTGGACCTTCTCAGAAGTCTTCTACACGATTTGTGGTCCCAGTAAAGCTGCCTCACCTGCCTGAAACCAGCAAAGAGGTGATCGACATGGCCTATCGTATAAATATTTGTAAGGTTCCATCTCAATAGTTTCCTAAAAACTATTATTATAGGAAAACTCGACTAAGGGTATATTCTTCTCCAAATATCCCCCAAAGTATAGGACGTATGCACACAATGTGTCCTCAAGCACCTATATAGTACGCTCTGACTCGCCATCAGTCTGAGGGTGGTAATCTGTGCCCAGAAGCACCTGTGTACCCAGTGCCCTCTGAAAACTCTGCCAAAAACGTGACGTAAAATGGGTGTCCCTATCTGAAATGATAGAATGAAAAACCCCATAAAGACGTACAACCTCTCGGATATACAGCTTTCCAAGATCATCAAATCTGAAGGTCTCCTTGATCGGAAAAAAGTGAGATACCTTTGTGAGTATGTCCACAACATCCCACATGGCATCATTGCCTCGAGGTGACCCCGGCAACCCAGTCATGAAGTCCATCGCGATATCATCCCATTTACACTCCAGAATGGATAACTGCTGTAACAGTCCATCTGGTCTCTGATGCTCTACCTTCACCTACAGACAGGTGGAACATCTCGTAACAAAACCAGCTACATCTCTCTTCATACCTGGCCACCAGTACTGACGTCTCAAGTCATGGTACATCTTGGTAACTCCAGGATGAACTTCCCAAGTTGAAACATGAAACTCCCACATCAACTCCTCACGTATATCTCCTAGAACCCACAGTCGTCCATGGAAATGAAGTACCTCATCATCGCCTATCGTCCACCCAAGAGGAGGGTCCTCACTGGCCACCGAATCCCGTATAACTAGGCCTTCTGAATCAGATAGATGTCTCATCCTCACTCTATCCAGGAGGGTAGAAGTCACAGCTAAAGATGAAAGATAGGTCTTCCCCTGACTGTCGTGCACCTCCAAATGCATCTCAGAGAAAAAATCCATAATCTTCCATTCACCACTGGCCTCATGAACCACCTGTGTCTGAGTCTTCCTGATCAGTGCATCAGCAACTGCATTACCCTTACTAGGTGTATAGGCAAGCTCAAAATCAAAGGACTGATGGTATTCGACCCACCTTCATTGTCTCAAATTCAAGTCATGATGAGTAAAGATATAATTGATACTTTTGTGTTCGTTGAAAACCAAAAAATGCTCTCCCAAGAGATAATGTCTCCAACAGCGTAATGCATGAACAACTGCAGCCAACTCGAGATCATGCGTCGGGTAATTTCTCTCATGTGGCCTCAACTACTGAGACTCGTACGCAACAACTCAATCACCCTGCATCAACACAGCTCCCAGCCCAATACCTGATGTATCACAGTAAATTGTATAGATCTTCCCTTTATTTGGAAGTATTGTGATTGGTGCTGATGTAAAACTTCCTTTCAGGTCCTGAAAGGTTGTCTCGCAAGCTTCTGTCCAAACCAACTTCACACCCTTCTTAGTCAAACCCATCAACGACACTGCTAAGCGGGAGAGGTCCTGTATAAAATGAATTTAGTAACCAAACCACCCCAAGAAACTATGTATCTCAAACACATTATTAGGCTTCTCCCAGGAAACTACTGCTCTCACCTTCTCTGGGTCTACTGCAACTCCTTCCTCTGAGATGATATGACCCAGGAAGTGAATCTGGTCCATCTAAAAGTGGCACTTTGAGATCTTATCATATAGCTGATGCTCTCTCAGTGTACTCAATATGATCTCAAGCTGGGTGGCATGGTCGTGTCGAGTGTTATAGTACACCAAGATATTGTCCATGAATACTACCATAAAAGAATCCAGATAATTATGGAACACACGATTCATCAGAGCCATGAAAACTGCTAGCGCGTTCGTAAGTCCAAAAGGCATAACCAAATACAAGTATAGGCCATACCTACTCCTGAAGGCTGTGAGCGGTATATCATATGGTCTAACATGCAACTGGTGATATCTAGATCTCAAGTCAATCTTTGAGAACACTCATGCTCCACGAAGTTGATTAAAAAGATCATCAATCCTAGGTATGGGATATTGGTTCTTGACCGTCAACTAGTTCAGCTTCCGATAATCCACACAGAGTCTGAGGGTACCATCCGCCTTCTTCACATAAAGGACTGGAGAACCCCAAGGATAAGTACTAGGTCGAATAAAACCCTTTGACTAAAACACCTCTAACTATCTCTTGAGCTCCTGTAACTCAGGTGTAGCCATCCTATAATGAGGAATGGATACTGGTGCCACTCCTGGCACAAGCTCAATAGAGAAATCCACCTCACGCTCTGGAGGTAGACTAGAAAAGTCGTCCGGGAAGACATCCCTGAAACAATCAACTACTGGATGGAAATCCTTCTAACAAGTCCCCTGATCATCCAGATATAAACTCGCACTATGGGTTGTGACTCCACCTTGCCCATGATGCTCTGGTCTAGCTCGACTCACATGAACATTCCATTCACCCTTGTATAGAAACTCTCCGCCCTCTAGTGACGTGAAACGCACCTTGTGATGATAGAAATCTAAAAAGGATCGAAAGGGAACCAACTAGTCCATCCCAAGAATGACATCATAGCTCGTCATCTCCAAGACATAGAGGTACCAAAGGAAGTGACACCCACCAACCTCAAGAGGGCACTCCTTTCACTGATGCACACCAGCCGTTCTAGCTCCCAACGGAGTTTCTAGCATCATAACATTAGAAGAAGAAGAAACACATAGCCCAAGGATCTACACAACAAGAACAGATACAAAGTTATGTGTATAACCCATATAAAAATTTACTGAAGATAAAACAGAAGCTACTAGTATAGTACCTCTGATGGTATAAGGTCTGGGATCCTTCTCCTCTTGGGTATGTTGCACTGCATATGTCTGCCTAGTGTTGTGGCCCTGCGACACAGCCTGGCTACCCTGAACTGTCCCACCCTACTGCCTCTGAGATCCTGGTGTCTGGATACCACGGTCACGACCACCATCCCTGCCTACACGCCCAGACGTATTCCAATTTCCCAAATGGTAAGAAGTTGATGGTCCTACTCGCACATGCGGAGTCTATATAGAACCCCTCTCACTAGCCCCTGGTGGAAACGCCCTGCAAAAGTGTTGCAGATGACCCATCCTACCGCAAGCTCGGAATTCCACTGGGTCACGTGGACACTGCGGTCTCTTGTACCCCTCCTTACCACACTGGTAGTATGTGACCTGGCCACCTGAAACATTCTTCTGGCTGGTACTACCACCATGAAATAATTCTATCTATCTCTTCCTCTTGCCAGTGGAAATAGTACCAGAAACTGGTGTTGAACCACCATGGCCCACACAACTAGATTCCCACAGATTCTGATTGGTAATCAGTGTCTTGTTCACAATATCATGTACAGTCAGAAACCTTAAAACATTCACCAGTGCGCGGATGTCATATCGAAGACCATACTCAAAGCGCCTATCCCTCAACGTCTCATCACCCACCAGAACGGGTGCAAAACACTGAAGCTCGATAAAACGAGCAGAATAATCCATCACCGACATAGCGCCCTACTGAAGATTAATGAACTCTCGAGCTCTATCTTCCCTCAGAGTCTCTGGGAAGAATAATTCATAGAAATCTATCTAAAAATATTCCCATTCCATGTCTCTGTGATGCTCTGACTGGGTGGTAACATCCCACCACCTCTTGGTGGAATCCCACAGCATATACATCGCGAGCTTGAACCTCCGCACAGGAGGCCTCTCTAGATGCTCGAAAATAGTCTTCATAGAATCCATCCAAGACTCTGCATCCTGTGGTCCGCCATCCCCTAAAAACGTAGGCGGATGCTGCTACTGGAAGATATGAGTCAGCTCAGCCATAGATGTGGCAGCCTGCAGTGCTCCCTGAATGGTCTGCATGAACCGCATAAAGCCTTCACAGAACTGCGCATCCGCGCCAGTGTCTGGTATAACGGCTGGCATCGAATCAGGATCTTCTAGAGGATCCATTGGTATCCCATGGCCTACCATCACTAGATTATAATCGTTTCCACTCTCCTGGCATACAACGCATGGTCGTCTCAGTGGCATGACTCTACAAAGTCAAACGCACACCTTAGATCAAGATTATCAAAGACCAAAAACAAGGGGACAGAGAATGAATGTTTTCAAAATATATAAAACTTGACTACACAGTGTGTATAAAACTACACGGCGTGTTCCTGAAATCCATTCACATGGGAATGTACCCCAGCTTAAACTATCCATGTAACACCCCAAACACACAGTGTGCCTTCTAAATACACAGCGTGTACTTGAATCCTTCTTCCATGCCCAAGTCCTTCTACACGGATAAGCCACATGGCTCACTTGAACAAGACTACACAACATGTATAACATCTACACGACGTGTATGGTTTAATTTCCAACTATCTGTGTCGTTTGTGACACGTCCGGCTACTCGGACGACACTACACGGCATGTTACACCCGCACATGGCGTGTACACCACCCCGTTTCCCAACCACACAGCTAAGTCCACACAGTCTCCTACCGATAAGGACTACACGACATGTCCCCAGGTACACGGTGTATTCAAGAAGAGGTAACACCAACCTGTGTTTGTTAGCTACACAGTCAGGTCCCCATGTTACACTACACGATGTGTTCATCATTGATAGAACGTGTACAAGAAAATATTTCCACCGACCCATGTTTGTTGGTTACACGACCAGACTCCGGGTCAACACTACACAACATGTACATCCGGTACACGGTGTTTTGTTTTTTTTTTCAAGACTTTTCCTACCTAGTGTCCCCACCCACACGGTCCATGACATGGGAAGGGTCTACATGGTGTATACTTAGGGTACACGATGTGTACTCAGAAAGTTTTCTTTTCTTCCCGAACAGAAGAACACACGGAGTGTGTTCGTAGAACTATACGGCGTGTAAAATGGGTTTTCCAGATAGTATGTCTCAGAAACTACTCTAGAGCCCATATAAAACACTGAAAACAACACCTAAGTGCCAAATTATGATCTGTGAGGGCCCATACTCCCCATGAATCAAATCTTGGAATCTTATATGTGTTATAACAAGGTAAACAAGTCAATGATCCACAAAATTCCGTTCAATGAGGGCCCATACTCCCCAAAAACCAAAGTTTGGTGTCCATCCTATCAACAGGCTCACACAAAAATACCTTATCACATAGCAGGTATTTATCAAAGCATCTATCACAACAGCATGTTTTCTAGCACAATAAATATCACAACAACATGCAATTTTTAATGCGCCTGAATGGAATGGAAATATGCATGGCATGTGATTTATAGCATGTTCCTAAATGATGCATGAGATATCATACCCTCATATCATAGGGTTGCAACTAAATAGAACCCATGGATAACATATAAACAGCACAATCCCAAGTGCATCACCCAACAGTGAAAATCAAATCAACTATAAATTGAAAAATCAATAAAATTTCAATACGTGGTAAATTGGCTTTTCCATGTACAAGGGTTAGCTACTCCTGGGCACAGATTATTACCAACTACCATTTATGTCATATCCCTGACTAAGGATCCAAATAGTAAGTTAAATAAAAGAACCACCTCTGATACCACTTTCTAATGTCTTGGATCCAGGTACCACTCCACGTGTACCCCGAACTCGGTTGGTCACATGACCTCAAGCGCATTTACCCAATTTCCAGAGGATGTCAACTAGCAGTGAGGGCCCAGGTTTGATAGTGGGGAAACTATGCCCTCATTTTTTAAAGTGTAGCACAGTGGAAAAGATAAATATCATACAAAAAGCGGAAGCAGTAAACAATAGATATATAACTGGAATATATAATTGATGTTAAAGGAAACCAGAAGTCATATATATTTAAAGATGCATCATGTCACTATTCTATAAAAACAGCCAAAAGATGTTACACTGATATACAATACAACTGGAGTATAAGTACAGAAAAGAAAAATAGTACAGCCAGTGGCATCGTGAGCCTAAGCTCGGTCCAATGCTCTCCTACTCCTTAACAACAATCAAGTACATGTATAGGGACCCTTGACCTTATCCATACTTGAAGAAATATAATCTGTTTGGGCCGAAGACATGACCCAAACAGGGTGTGAGAAATGAATCCCAGTAGGCACCCACCAAAGATCTGTGCCCAACTGTTAGTGTAAATTTTCAATAGCAGTGTGCAGTAGTAAATGTAATAAACTAAGTAGTACTCAAAATTAACTAATTTTACTAGTTATATTTCCATTTTAATATTAATTTAATCATTCAATAACAGGAAAACACCATAGTGTATTTCTAAGTAAACAACTAGTGTCCTCAGGCATGTAAACCCTTACCCTCAGGTAAATAGAATCTAAACCCATAGGAATATTCCCACAAGCATATCGAATAGTGCTCACAGGCTTATGAGGTGCCGCCCACAGGCATAGAATCAACTGCCCACAGGCACGAAAGAAGTTTCCCTCGGGCTGAATAGAGCACTGCCCATAGTCCAATCACAATACTTCCCTCAGGATAAACAAGTAATCGGGTCATGACCAACATATAAACAAGAAATTTATATACAATTCCTCTCAAGTCAATTTAATAAATGCTAAAATTACGGTATACCCTCGAGTAACCTGGCCAAACGGCTAAACAGAGGAACACACCCCAAGGGTGGTCCGGGATCCAAGCAGTGATCCCAAACAACAGTTATACAAGTTCATTAAACTACCTATGCAAATCTAGGTATTTAATTAGGCAAGGCCTCAGCCATACGACACCCCATTCATCGGCGCCTATCACAACGGTACACAAATTCACCACAATAGTTGGAAATAAACACTAGATGACCTACCTCGATTTCCCCTGATCGAAATACGTGAACAATGCTCCTCAAAACGTTTAAGAACGACGTAGATCTGAGGTAAAATAAATCTTGTTCAAACTCAAATAACTTCCCTTATAGAAATAATTGGAAAGAACTACGCAAGGATAAGGGAGAACTCACCCATGCGGTTCCAACGAGATCGAAGGTGGCAGAAACGGATTCTCGGTGTTCGATCGGGTGATCTCCAAAGCTCTGGTTGTCCCTCCCGAGTTCTCCTCTGGTTATAAGCCTTCCTTTTGAATAGGGGAGGCTACTTCCCATTTTAAGCGAAAAAAACATACTACACGGTGTGTACTATTGAGTACACGATGTGTAGTTTTCATTTTTTTTAACTATTCCTTAGGTGGCTTCTCGCCAGCGTGGCACTTTTCATCTGTCGACATGACTACACAGTGTGTATTCCCGAGCACATGGTGTGTACTATCACTCAGCTGGCCACTGCCTTACTGTTTGCATGTAGACTGACTACACGGCGTGTGAATACCCACTACACGGTGTGTAGTCGGTTTTTACACCCATCATCGTCAACCGACCTACATGCCATGTGTACTCCTTCCACACAACCAAAGTACACAGCGTGTAGTCACAAAATTTAGGTTTTTCTCCCATTTTCCTTATTTTCTCAAAAACACTTAAGGAAAAGAGAAAAGAAGAAACTTGTACCTTAAGAATAAGATTTGGGTTCTTACACACAGACCTATAGCCATAGTTTAATAGGTCTGTGGCTATATCCTCTTTTTAGCAATGGTTTAATTAAAAAACCATGGCTAAAATTTGTCCTCAGTTTTTTTTACAAAATCCGTTGGGATGCCAAGGGATCCTCCTCCATCCTCCCCTACGTCGACCCTCTTCCCACATCAGGCTCATCCTCCATCCTCCTCAGACAGTGATCCTCCTCACATCAACACTCCTCTCATGGTGGTTCCCTCCTCATGGAGACCCTCCTCACGGTGACCCTCCTCTCGATTTGCGACCCTCCTCTCACAACAGCGCCCTCCTCCTCAATCCTCCCCCGATCTGTGACCCTCCTCTCATGATGGTGCCCTCATCCTCCATCCTCCCCCAATCTGTGACCCTCCTCTTTATTTTTTTGATTCAAGTGATCGATCTCATTGATATCCAAGGTGATTCTCTCTACTTTTATTCTCCATTCCTTCTTATGTTATCTTCTTATTAAGTATATGGTATTTGGATTCCTTATCATTTGGTGTGTTTAGGTTTTGTAGTCAAAAAGAGTTTTTTTGTACATATTTTAAGCATCTTCAGGTTCTTGGAAGTGTGACCATTTTTCATTCCTTTCTATCATGCTGTGATTTTTTTAAGCATCATTTGAGGTAAGGAATTAAAAACTTATCTATTATTATTATTTTAAATTTTGTAATTAGTAATACTTTGTCTTTATTAAGAGGGTAATATGGATTAACATAATTAAAATAACTAATTAAACCAAAGTAATTTAATTTAAAATAGGTGAATCATATGAGCATAACATTAATTCTTGTTATTGATATATGTTGATGATTATTCATTGAAATTTCTAATATAAATAAATTGTTAATTGTTGTGGAATTATTTGATTTACTAGAACAAAACATATTGATGAAGAGAACATTTTGGGAGAAAAATTTGTTGTAGTATAAACTTGGAGGATGTATAGAATTAAAAAAAATTCCCTATTATATTTATTTGAGTAAGAAAGATTTGATTAAGCATCCAATAATTAAAATTGGATTAAATATATGAATGGGGAGTTAAATTAAATAGAAAATAATGACATATAGAAATTTGTTCCACAAATAATAGATGAAAATATCATATTCACTAAACAGGTATTCAAAAATATTCTTAATTAAAATATAGAATTTATAAAATTCATATTCATAATTTTTTGAAAGGGATATTCATTGATTGATAGGGTGGTTTTAGATAAAATATTTTCACCAATTTTTTGTATTGAGGTTATCAAATTGTTTCTTACCATAGTTATATAGATAATATCAAGGTATATCTAATGTATATAATAAAAAGTTTTCTTTTCTCATTGGATTTTTTTAAGGAAGTTTAAATTGGTCAACTATGTAGGTTTTAAATAAATGATGATGATAATAAATTGGGAATTTTTTAAGAATGATTTTTTTAGCTTAAAACAAGTACACATAGCTTGGAACTCAAGGCTTGAAAATGTTCAATTTTTTTAGGTTTATGAGAGTAATTGACTATAATATCTATATTAATAGGAATTATTATATCCAAATGACGGAGTAGGTTTATAAAATTTAAACTATCTAAATTTTTTTTGTTGGATGAGTTTATTGGGTTGTGAACTTCATATTCATGAGGTGTTTCTCATTTTAGGAAGTCCAATAGACAATGAATTTCCTTGGAGTTCAATAAAATAAGTGTGGGGAGTGATAGAACTAGAAATTTATTAAATTTTGATATGTAATTCATTGTTTTATTCCCTAAAATTCCATTAAAATCCTTAGCATTTCTATATTTTCACATTTTGTATGATTTTATATGAGTAAAATAAATTTGGATTGATTTGTTGATTTTAGTGATAAACTTTTTATGTTTTCATTAATTAAATATGCTCTCGTTTATTTGCCTCCGGTTTATGAGGATTATTCTACTCTTGACATTGATTTAAGTGTAGATGCCAATGTTGATGTTGATGGTGGTGGTGTTCTGAGAAGAGAAGATAACGATGTTGGTGTTTCTGAAGGAGATGATGAGGGTCATAATGGTTTTTGTGATACTAATATTGAGTTACATTTTATATGTAAATTTTATTCTTGGTTTATACATTGAATTCTACCATATAATGATGTTATTGTTTGGTAGATGTTGTGGTGTAAACTATTTTAGGGTGCAAGGGGTGTGCAGGGGGGCAGGGGAGGGGGGTAGGGGCATAGGGGGTGTGCGGGGGTGTGGGTGTGCAGGGGGCAGGGGATGTGATGGGTGTAGGGGTAGGGGGTGTAGGGGGGCAGGGGATGTGGGTATGTAGGGGGTAGGAAGAGGGGGGTGTGCAGGGTAGGGGTTAGGGCAGGGGGTAGTGTGGGGTGTGCAGGGGTAGGGGTAGGGGTGTGCAAGGGGTTTGAAGGTAGGAGGGGTGTGGGTGTGTAGGGGGTTTGTGTGTGTAGGGGGTGTGCAGGGGGCAGGGGTAGGGGCAGGGTGGTGTGTTGGTGGTAGGGTGTAGGGGGAGTGCCGGGGAGGGGCAGGGGAAAGTTTGGGGGTGTGTAGG
Organism: Viscum album; assembly: GCA_963277665.1. NCBI lineage: Eukaryota > Viridiplantae > Streptophyta > Magnoliopsida > Santalales > Viscaceae > Viscum > Viscum album. Next base: position 655,169,522 of record OY728119.1, read on the forward strand.
GGGTGTGTAGGTGGTATGAAGGGGGAAGGGGTGTGGATGTGTAGGGGTGTGGGTGTGTGGGTGTGTGGGTGTGTAGGGGTGTGTGCAGGGGGGGAGGGTGTTGTGTTGGTGGAAGGGGTAGGGGGAGTTTAGGGGAGGGGGTAGGGGGTGTTTAGGGGAGGGGCAGGGGGTGTGCAGTGGGGGGGGTATTTTCAGATATCATAAATACATTTATAATTTATATTAATTTTCAATTTTTTTTAATTCAATCTCAAGCATGGAGATTACAAACTAAGGAAACCGAGTTGGCGATGACACAAGATGGAGTCTACAAGGCCAAGGTCGTGATGGCTCTGAAAGCTGCCAATGGGGATATAGTCACTCCTATCCTGGAGCTTACCAGCTAAGGTCTGTGACTCTTTTTCTTTCAGTTCAGTTTCATGTTATGTGTTTTTCTTTCTTTGAGTTTGAAGTTTCTCCAATTCATATTCCTTTTCTAATTTATTGTCTTCATTTGTAGTGTTAATTACATGTCAGAAGTTTCTATTTAAGAAAAGTTTTAACGGGTATGTATTATCTATGAAAAATATTATACATGGTCTATTACCTAGAATTTTATTAATATTCCCTAGTTACCACCCATAAAATAGTTAGAGACTTGTTTTGATAGGTATTATAAAACCAATAAAATGATCATCACATATAACATAAAATTGGTCTCACCTATCTCTAATGTATCTAAAAAATAATGGTGTTTTATAAACTATGTTATTTTTGTCTTAATGATTATTTACCATTTTCTAAACAATAATGTGGTGTACATGTATTACATATGATTATGATATAATTTTGTAAAATGTAAATTTCATGTTTAATTTCATTTATGTATGATGTTAAATTGGATGTTCCATGTCCATATTGCATGAATTGAAACTGCATGATATGTTGGATCCTCATTAGAGAGGAAACCTTCACTTCAAGTGTTGATTCTATTATCATCATCACCTATTCTATTATTTCCTTTCTCACTAATCATGTTCCTCCCACTTCAATTTTTAGTTTAAATTAATGACGATTTATTATATCACTAGAATTTTGTTGAAGTCTCTCGGGACCCGTTCGTGTGTGTTGTGGAAACTAGAGTCAAAGGTGACTCACCGCGTATTCATAAGTAAGCATATATATAATAAGTTCTTCCATTATATATATATATATTCCCATGGAAGTGAGATTACATATAAGGGGATAAGTTTTCTTATGTATATATATGGAAAATGCATACGTGTGTGGGTGATAACAGGCTTATGATTGTGAGCATATATATAAGGATCTCCTTGTGCGAATTCAAGGCCATGTGGACATGTACATAGGGGTTAGGGCATCCTTATGTATATTAAAAGGTGCATATTCCCAGGGGATGGATGAATCATCTTAGAGTTGTCAATGATAAATGTGTCAAGCACTGAGTGTGGCTTGGATCCTTTGAGGTAGGGTCCCTCTCCTAGCCTCTTTAATTCAAGAATGTTTCAAATTGAATTTAGGTGCCTTATTATTTCTTATTATATTAAATTTAAATTCTTGAATAATTTTTAGTTAAGATAATTATTTTGTTTGATAAACAAGTCATGGTTTTGTAATAAAACCCCTCCAATGGAGGTGCGCTGTCTGCGAAAACTCACAGTGGTATACCTTGCTTGACATTATTGCATTGATGTTTCCTTATACATGATGTCTTTGTTAGTTGTAAATCACACATCGTACTTGACCCTTTTTATATCCCTGTAGGGGGTTTCCCTCTTTTTATTAAAATGGTTGTTTGAACCAAAACACCCTTTAAGTGTTGTTAGACTTTTAACATGGAATTGCCCAAGTAGGCAAGTGGTGTAATGACCAAGTCACCAATAAGTGACCCCCCTTTGATCTTATAAATGGAAATGATTATACACAAAATTTTCATATTACATGATAATTCATATGATCATAAATGTTGTATAACATAACCACAATTTCCATATCATTTTGAGTGCTTCTTAGGACTTCACTCCCAATAAGAATAATTAATGTTTCCATCAAATAACGCTAGTACTCACAATTATTTCCATCAACTATGGGTGATATTTTATGATTAATATTTTCAATATATTCGACATTGAATCCTTCCACCATAAAAAAAGGAAAATAAATTCTCCACTATAGGTTAGTTTAGGGAATCTTATATGATCAAAAATATGATAAAGTAATGAATATATAGAATGATTACGTCAAGATCAGTCTCAAACATAAATACCTACTTTGATACCAAATGTTATCCCAAAATATTGATTATATTCACATTAAAAGGGTGAATATTAGTTAAAAAACAAACAATTTTTTTCCACCTCAAGTATTAAATATATTGAAAATATAAATATTCAATATACCCAAACAATTAGATAAAAATAAAGGTAAATGTATTAATAATAGAACAATAACTATATAATATATAACATTAAAATTAATAAATAGAGTAGAAAACTAAACTAATGGTATTATAACAAAAACCACTAAAATTATAATCTCATCATAAATAAAAACACATAGTATTGATTTACCAATCAAGTTACTAGAATATGGGGTTTTAAGTCGTTTTAAATCCTCCTCAAAAGAGAGTTTGGATTCTTGTTTTTGGCTTCCTGATGGATTTTTCTTTTCGATCATTTGTTGATTTTGATGACTTGTATTGGTATACAGGATAGGGATGCATTCTATACCGAGAACCATCAACAAAAAATAGCTAATGCAATTGATTTTCTTATAAAACTTGCAACCGGGATTGATGTGAATATAAAATTCAAGAGGTAATGGTTATTTATACCATTTTTGCAAGACATTAGTAACCATTTGTTGTGTTTTAAATCAAATTGACTTGGCATACACCACGCTTGCATAATTGATGATTTTGAATTTACCCTTGAGTGTGAAATATTTGATCTTCTGTACATTACTCTATATCGAGGTTGGATAGTTGATCCCCAAGTATGCACTTTTGAATCATGTACCTTTATATTTTTTTAGAAAAAAATATTTTTTACATTCTCTCAGTTTAGAGTTTTCATTTTTCCTTTTTCATCTTGCCTTTTTTCTTAATATTCATGCATGGGGGTGTCCAGGGGGTGGGGGTATCCAGGGGGTCCAAGGGGGTGTTCAGGGGGGTGTCCAGGGGGGTTTCCAATGGGTGTGTCTGGGGGTGTTGTCCTGGTAGGGGAGTGGTGGGCTACTGCAAGGGGGGCTGCTGCAAGGGGGGCTGGGGGCTGCTGCAAGGGGTGGGGGATGCTGCAAGGGGAGTGTGTGGGGGGCTATCCAAGAAGGGGAGTGGTGGGATACTTCAAGGGGTGGGGGTTATTTCAAGTGGGGTGGGGGCTGTTGTAAGGAGGGTGGGGGCTGTGTGAATGGGGTTCAGGGGGAGGGGTGTTTTCCAGGGCGGTAAAGGGGGATGGGGGGCAGTGTGCATGGGGTGTGGGGGTGCAGGGGGAGGAGGTTTGGGTGTGGGGTGCAAGGAGAGGTGGGTGTTCATAAGGGGGGTAGGGAGTGCAGTGGGAGGGGGTTGTCTAGGAATATATACAGGTGAAAGAGCTCAAAAGAGAGTTTTGGATTCCTATTTTTGGATTCCTGATGGCTTTTCCTTTTCAATCATTTGTTGATTTTGATGACTTGTATTGGTATACAGGATAGGGATGCATGCTATATAGAGAACCAGCAATAAAACATAGTTGATTTAATTGATTTACTTCTATGAATTGCAACTAGGATTGACGTGAATATAAAATTCAGGAGGAAATGGTTATTTTATACCATTTTTTTCAAGAAATTAGTAACCATTTGTTGTGTTTTTAATAAAATTGACTTGGTATACACCATGATTGTAGAATTAATGATATTTATTTTACTCCTAAGTGTGAAATATTATATCTTCTAGACATTACTCTGTATCATGGTTGGATAGTTGATACCCAAGTATGCACTTTTGAATCCTGTACTTATATTTTTTTTTAAAAGAAATATTTTATACATTCTCTCAGTTTACAGTTTTCCTTTTTTATTTTTCTTTTTACCTTTTCTTAATATGCATGTATATTCATGCATGGGGGTGTCTAGGGGGGTGGGGTTCTAGGGGGGTCCGAGGGGGTCCGAGGGGTCCAGTAAAGGGTGTCCATAGGGGGGTGTCCAGGGGGGTCTAGGAAGTGTCCAGGGGGTGTCCAGTGGGGGTGTCCAGGGGGTGTCCAAGGGGGTGTCTAGGGGTGGGGGTCCAGTGGAGGGTGTTCAGGGGTGTCTAGGGGGGTCCATTGGAGGGTGACTGGGGGGTCCAGGGGGTGTCCAGGGGAGTTCCCAGTGGGGGGTATCCAGGGGTGTCCAGGGGGGTTCGGGGGGTGTCTAGTGGGGGTGTCTAGGGGTGTCTGGGGGGTCTAAGGGGGGTGTTCGGGGGGGTGCTGTCCAGGAAGGGGAGTGGCGGGCTACTGCAAGTGGGTGGGGCAATTGTAAGTGGGTGGTGGCTACTTTAAGGGGAGTGGGGGTTGTCTAAGAAGGGTAGTGGTGGGATGGTGAAAGGGGTTGGGGCTGCTAAAAGTGGGGTGGTGGGATGCTGCAAGGGGGTGTGGGGGTTGTCCAGGAAGGGGAGTGGTGGGATTCTTCAAGGGGGTGGGGGCTGCTGCAAGTGGGGTGGTGGGCTTCTGCAAGGGGGGGTTGTCCAGGAGGGGGAGTGGATGGCTATATAAAGGGGGTGGGGGCTACTTCAAGGGGAGTGTGGGGGATATCCAGGAAGGGGAGTGGTGTGTTGCTCCAAGGGGGTGTGGGGGTTGTGTAGGGGGGAGGTTGGGGTTTTTTTATGAAATGGTAAGGGACTTAGACTTGGTTTCAAAATGTGGCTAAATCCCTATATCCATGATTCCAAACTATGGCTATAGACAATTTGTGGCTTGAGCTTCTTCCATGGTTTGAAACTCTGGAAAAAGTGCTTTAGCCATAGTTCAAACTGTGGCTATAGGCTTTTAGCCAGAGTTGAAACTGTGGCTATAGTGTTTTAGCCACAATTTCAAACTGTGGCTATAGGCCTTGGCCTATATCCATGACAATACCAGCCACGATTCATTAAATCATGGCTATAACCTATAGCCATAGTTTTTGGGCTTATAGTTATGGTTTCAAACTGTGGCTATAGCCCGAATTTCTAGTAGTGTATCCTTGGAACAAGATATGTGCATAACTTCTACCACAAGCGTACCACTATTTTTCATCATACTATAGTAATCGTGTTATTTTGTATATAACTTTTAACCATTGATTATAAAACTAGTGTAAGATGTAACATTTTCATTTAGTCCCCTAGCTAGACATTGAAGTCATTCTTCAATTGAATTCATATTTTCAGATAACTCCTAATAAATTTGATCTTGAAACCATCCTATAAATTGTTGATTATATATATTTGATATCCATACTTCATCCCTTGATGGATTCAAATATATAAGAATTTATTTTTGGGATTCAATGTATGGATCAACATCTTTACTATTATATAAAATGTGAAGGTGTGCATGTTACCTCTCTATCAAGGTAATTGTAACAACATCTATTTTGAAAATACCTTTACCCATAAGATGTCTTCCATGACGAGACTTTGGGAGACCAATGATTTCAACATATGATAGGTAATTAGTACATAATTCAATATATTATTCAACAATATATCATTCTTCAATACAAACTTATGGCCGACTTTGATTCTTGACATACCCTTTCAAAATTTTCATGTATCATTCAATGGGGTACATCCATCTATAATGGACATGGCCACATAGTTGAACCTATCTAAACAAGTGAACCATCATGTGAACCATTATATAAAATAATGATGATGGGAAGAACATATCTAATTTACACAATATGATAGCAACCTTCTTATTTATGATTGGAAACTTTATCGGGTCTATAACTTCACTGCAAATGAATTTGAAAAATAAGTAGAGTCTGGTTAATGTATACTATACATTTTGAGGAAAAATGCAATAGAAAGAGATAGGAATAAAATATTGCATCAAAACATGACAGTTATGTAATTTTAGTCCTTGTAACTTCAAATTATTCATGTAAACTACATTACTTATATTTTATGAATACCCCTCTGAAACTTTTACACTATTAAGGAAAATAAAAAATTACAATTTTTCATGTCTGGATAGAGTGTAAGGTGTTGGAGGAAGAACAGTTTTTCCTTTACCCATCACCAATGATAACTCTTACCTTATCCACATTTCAATCATGCCCAACCTAGCCTTGATGTCGTATTTCATTTTTTAGGAACATTTATTAATGTGCCTATAACACTATCAAATGCATTTTTTCTATATACATGAAATCAAAAAAATGTATGACATACAAACAATCCCAATACGATAATTCAAAGAAAATTGTTCACTTTTTCCAACCTGGTTTTTTAAGGTTTTTTAAAAATGGCTAACAAAAATAGTGTCAATATATTTTACTTTATTTAATAGTTGATCAACCATTATTAGATATGGTTTTGTACCTTGTTTGATATTCCCATCGAATGTTCTTGTCCAAGATTAGTATTTATGTCATCAAGGTAAAAATTTATGTTGTCCTAAAAATCAATCTTCAAGTAATGTTTCAACTAAATTTATTGTGTGCATTTTTCAAAAATGGGATGCCCCAATATTCCGTTAATGTTATATCCTGATAAATTTTCATAAGTATGGAATTCATTTATCATCCCATACAAAATGGAACTCAATGTGAATTATTCACTTATATGAGCATTATACATTGTAAAACATGTATCCCACATCAATTTTGTACATTCAATAAATGGATCCAAATATAAATTAATATCATTACTGGATTTATTTGGTCTAGATATAAGTAGAGATAACATAATATATTTACTCTTCATACATAACTATAGTAGAAAGCTATAATTTAACAACATGACAGGCTATGTAATATGAGTACTATTTTGTAAACCAAAAGGATTTATTCCATCTGTAGATAATGCAAGATGAATGTTTCTTAGATCATTTCTAAATTCAGGATACCCATAAACAATTTTATTTCACTGAGGAGAATCTTTTGGATGATGTTGGTTCCCATATTTAATTCTTATATATTTATGCCATGTTAATTATCTCATAGTTTCCTCGCATCCATATAGTCTTCGAAACCATGGAATGATAGGAAATTAACATACATATTTTGAAGGACTTTATTCATTTTTTAGGTATCAATTTTATCCAGGCTTAGGGAATTTTATAAGTGATTCATGGTCCTTATGAAACAATATGAAACCATTTGGAAAAGTATGTATTTTTTTAGAGATCATTCCCATTGAATGTAGAATTCATTTAGTGTCATATGTTTGACATGGTAGTTCATTTTATTCTGGTATCATATCATTTAGGAGACCAAGTAGTTCTATAAATTTGGTGTCACTCCATTTGCTGCTAACTTTCAAATTATATTACTTCAATATAGATGAAAATTTTATTTATTTAGTACAACTCACATACAATAGTCTCTTAGCACAATAATTTAACTTCTTAAAAAAATTTAGACAATCATTAAGGTCACCATAAATTTTCATTTTCATTTCTTCCATACGATCTCCATCATCTTTTACACTATTATTCATATCAAATGATTTATAAATAGTAGTATCATACCAATTGGTGTGTGTGTTTAGTTTTTCCCCATGTTTATTCCAACAATTATAGCTCTGATCTATTGTGTGAAAAATCGAATGTTCTTCCAACTCTTCTGGACTAATTTTTCTTGAATAAAAAAATATAAACATGGAGAAAGGATTTGACAAGGGTCATATGCATGATCCCTTTCAAACATGATAAACACTTAAAATTCATATTCATACTCTTTTTTCAAATGATTATCATGCATCCATTTTTTATTCATATCCATCCTAATGGGTTCTAAAAATATTAATTTTTTATAATAAATAAATAAATGAACATAAGATATTCATTATCAAAGGTGAAATTTATAGATAATTCTAATAAGGGAAACCCAAAATTTGATTGTTTAAAAAAATTTAATTATGTTTTGAAGAAAATGGGTAATTTAATTTGAGAAAATAATTACACAATGATGGTGGATTTTATCCTCTAAATTCATTAAATGTTGAAAGTTATAGACAAATTTTATCCCCATCGTATCATATTTAAAACAGTTATCATTGCATTTTGTTGTTTGACACTCATCCTCCATCACTTGTGGACATGCACCTATGTTTATTGAAATACTATAAGAAGTAATCATCCATAGGATGACTACTTTTCAAAGTAGTACAAGAAATATAAAAAGATATGGGGGATGATTCCCAAGAAAAAATTTTGAATAATAATATTTTGGTAGATAAATCTGATGAGGATGACATTTGTACTCCATTTTGTTCTCTAAAAGGGGCAATTCCTCCCATTTGTGAGAATTACATGGATGGTAATTCGAGATTCCTAAGGGTGGAACCAAGAGTAAGTGTTAAAAATGATCTATTTTTAGATGGATTAAAGTAAAAAGTACATATTTTTTATAATATGTGTGATGAAATAAATGAATTGATTTTTAAGAAATATTAATGAGTGGGTTTTCATTTCAAAGATGGCTATATTTTTAGAAAGGTATAGAAAACTAGCTAAACTATTTTTTGATTTTGGGTCAGTAAAAATTTCACTACTTGAAATTTAGGCTATAGACATGGTTCAATGGACTATTTCTGGTACTATCATGGCTATAGGGAAAGACATATAGCCATAGTTTCAAACAGTGGATAAAGACCTATAGTCACAGCTTGAAACTATGGAAGAACATTAAGCCACATAGGGCTTATATCCACGGTTCAAAACCATGGTTAAATCCTTTCCAATTTCATAAAAAATCACCCCCCCCCCCCACAAAGCCCCCCTCTACTCTCCCGCTATACAGATCCCCCCAACACACCCACCTTGCACCCTCCCTAGAGAGACCCCCCTTGTTGACCCAGCATGCACCCCCCCTGGACACCCCCCATCCCTGGAAAGACCCCCCCCCCCCCCTTTCTACACCCCCGGGGTAGCCCCCTCCCTGGATGGACCCCCCTTGCATTGCATCCCCCCTAGATACCCCCCCCCCCCTCTTTGCCTTTCACCCACCCTGGACACCCCCTGATGACCCACCTTTCACCCCACCCCTGGATACCCCCTCTACTGACCCACCTTGAACCCCACCCCCTGGACACCCCCCCCCCCCCCTTTTGACCCACCTTACACCACCAAGACACCCCCCTCCTTGCCTTGCACCCCCTGGACACCCCCCCTGATGACCCACCTTGCACCCCCTGGACACCCCCCCCTCTTTACCTTGCACCCCCCTAGACAACCCCTCCCCACTAATTCCCACCTTGTACCCCCTGGACAGCCCCACCCCCCCCCCCCCCCCTTACTTTCACCCCCTAGACACCCCCCCTCATTACCTTGCACCTCCCTGAACAGCCCCCCCCCCCTTCTAGATAGCACCCCCCCCCCCCCCACTCCTTTCCTTGCACCCCCTGGACAGCCCCCCCCCCCCTTCCCCCCTGGACAGCACCCCCTGCTAACTCACCTTGCACCCCCTGGACAGACCCCCCTTGCCTTGCACCCCCCTAGACAGCCCCCCTGCTGACCCACCTTTCACCCCCCCCCCCTAGATAATAGTAGCAAACTATAAAATCTTATAGAAGCAAAAGAAAACCAAAAAATTCCAAATAATCTACCTCAACTATATAAAATCCCTAAAAAAGGAAAAAAGTAGAACATGTGCAGTCAGAAAGGGTCCATTTGTGCCTTATACATGTTTTTACACATTCTGTGTAGACTTTAACAATTATGTGTGACATATGGATGTAAAAAACTTGAATACAAAACAAAAAACAGTTCAAGAAAATATATATATTTCTTTATGTAGAATTTTATTTGTGAATATTAGGTAATAATTCAGGAGTTCATTGCCTAAAAAATCAGCCAACATGTATATCTGCGGATACAATAATGTTTGAAATTAACAATACATACTAATAAATAATTAAATATCAGAATTGATAGTTTAAATGATAGAAAAGTTATAAGAATAAATATGAATGTATGTATGTTATGTAATAAAGGAATATTTTGTGTTTTGGATTTTTGTTTCCTCTCATCTTATATAATCAATACTTTCATTGAGGTTAAGCTACAAACTCTGGTCATCAAGTCATTGTTTTTATAAGTTTTATGTAACATCAATGATCTAATTTTCTTCTCTTATCTAGGTCACATCCCTAATAATTATCAAAGTAGATACCTTCCCCCTACACACACCTGCACAACCCCTGCACACCCCAGCACAACCCATCCACCCCCTCCACTGCACACGTCCTTCCCCCTACACAATCCCTCCACCCCCTGCCCCTGCACACCCCCTATAACCCCCTACCTTCTAAACCCTACACACCCCATGCATCCACACCTTCATCCACCCCATGTACACCCAATACAACACCCCTACCCTTGTACCATGCACACCCCTCTTGTATTGGACCCCCCCCCCTCCTGGACATTCCCTCCCTCCTGGACCCCCCCCCCCCTCCTGGACCCCCCCCCCCCCCCACTGTACACACCCCTCACCCTGCACACCCCTCATTTCCCCCTCCCCTCTACACCCCCCCTCCCCCCTCACCCTACACACCTCCCCCCTGCACACCCCATGCCCTCTTCCCCCGCACCATCCCCCCCCCACTGCACACACCCCTCACCCTACACACCCCCCACTGGCCCCTCCCCACCGCACACCCCTCTCCCCCCTCACCCTACACACCTTCCACCCTCCCCTACACACCCCCTTCCCTCTTCCCCAGCACCATCCCCCCCATATCCCCTAACTACTTGTAAAAACACCCCCCCACCCCTCACCCTACATACCCCCAACCACATCCCCCCTCACCCTACACACCCCCCTCCCCTACACACACCCCTCACCCTATATACCCCCTACCCCCTCCCCCCTCACCCTGCATACCCCCCCTCCCCTACACACACCCCTCCCACCTCACCCTGCACACTCTCCTTAATGGATTCTCATCATAGATAAGTGTCTCTAGAGCTCCTATATGAACAAATTTAGCTACTAATCTCATATATCTAACCCATATTCTGAGTTCTCCACCTTGATATTAGAATGATGCCACAACACCTGAACAAGAGTAACTTTCTTCCCTCATAAAACCTTCCTACTCCAATCCATGAAATAAACTAGAAATTACTTAAACGACGTGTCCACCTTCAACTCACTATCATCATTTTCAACCACATATGGATGATCCAGATCATACTTCAAGAGCTATGATACATGAAATGAAATTTTAATCACCAAATTTTATAGAGGAGGTGGTAACCTCTAAGTTATGATTCTTATCTTATCCACAATATTGAATATACCAAAAAATCATGGCATAAAATTCATATGTTTTAAAATGTTCCTTTTCCCTAAAAAAGTTGATAACCATTAGAATATCCAATCACCCATGGTGAGATCTAAAGGTAATTTCCACCATTGAACCTACAATAATATCCTTCCTTGAACGGTAACCAGACACATTTGGACCATATGAACCATAGACAGCCCACCCCAGATTTCCCCCCCTGGACAGCCCCCACTTGGATAGCCCTGCCTCCCTACCCCCCACACCATGCACACTCCCCACTACCCCCTTACTACTGCACACCCCCTCCCCCTGCACACACCCCCTCCCCTGCACACCCCCCTTCCCTCTTCTCTAGCACCAACCCCCCCCCCCCCCTTAATACTTGTAACCCCCCCCCCCCCACACACACACACACCCTGCACACCCCCCACTTCACACCCCCCCCCCCTCCCCTGCACACACCCCTCACCCCGCCAGCCCCCCATGACCAGATCTGCACCAAATCTATTGTAGTAGGGATTTTCAACTACTGTGTTTTAATCCATGAAATTATTTCATGTATATAAATGGTTTTAACTATGGAATTATTACATGTATGTTCATGGTTTAACCTTGGAAATTAGAGTATAATACCATGTTTAATCCCATGGAAATTATAGGATAAATCCCTGATCTTAACAATTGTAATTTTTAACTACACTCATAGTTAAAACATGGATCTTGGTCCCTAATAACACTTTCAAAACCATGTAAAATAGTCCCTAAAACAATAGTTAATAACCATGTAAATTTATTTTTACCCGTCTATACTTAATCACCAAATTCTTCCATAATAGCTGCACCTTATAGCGGTACTCACATCCTCTAGCTACGAGCAAAAAAACACCAACTTCCAAATAAAACAGAACTCAAACATAATACGATATATATAATAAGAATTCAAACTATCGCCAATATAAACAATATAAAATATCAATATAAATATCATCATAATAAAAAGATATATTTGATAAAATTAAATGTATAAACCAAGAATAAAATTTACATCAGAAATGTACCACAATATCAGCATCACTAGAGCCATCATGAACATCACCATCTTTTAGAGAAACACCAATATCATTATCACCTCCTCTCAAACCACCGCCACCACTACCATCATCATGATCATTGAAATATTCATCTTTTATGCACCTAAATCAGTTGAAGGAGTGAAGAATTCTGATAAAAATAATGCATACAAATAAAAAAACATTTAATTAACAAAAACATTCAATGTTTATATGGTGATTCATATAATATCATTATGTTACCAATAAAATACTCTGATAAAAATAATTCATACAAATGAGAACACATTTAATTAATGAAAACATTGAAATATTATTATGTATGATTATTTGTGAACATAAAATTGAAGATAAATATGAAGGATATTTAGAAATTGTAACTGAACTATCTAAAATAAGATCACAACCACCCACAGATATACTGAAGTTCTCCATGTGAATATACTTAATAGTTATCCTATATGAAAATAACTTCATTAAAAAAAATTAACTAATATTCAATAGTTACAATTGAATTTTCATTTTGAAATAACAAAATAAAAACAGAAAACATGTTTTGTTGATCAACTAAACAAACTGCTACAGAACACATGTTCTGTTATCTATAAATAAGAACTTAATTAATACAAAAATATGTAACATTAAAACTATTGATAAAAAAATACAAAGATATTTTAAATTTAAAAGACAAAAAAAATAGAAAGCATGTTTTATTATAATTATGTAAACTTTAACAATAAAAACTCACACCTAATAAAAATAAAACTAATAATGTGCGGATAAATAGAAAAGATACCTCCACGGTAAAACAATCCTCAGCACTAGCCTCTCTGCACCTCTATGATTTTTTGGATCCCATATCTACTCAATGCTCTTGAATTTTTTGATATTGTTAATATAGATTCAAAAATATATTTTATTTAAAATCTCTAATGATATATTAAAAAAATATCAGAATTCAGATATTCAATCCTTGATGTAAGACAATAAAGAAATATAGTTTCAAAAATGTAATCTATAGTTGTGAGAATTAACTATGTGGTGGTGTTTATATTATTCACAACACCCTGTGGGTGTTTCAAGAAAGGATGAGTTTAAAGATCTACAGGTGATAGAGAGTTCATCTGCTGCAAATGAGAATTCATCAAAATAAAAAGAAAGTAAAATAAAAAATATAAAGCAGGGACATATGTACCATTTAAGGAATGAAAAGTGTTGGGGAAACACCTGTCCAAATTCCAAACACAACCCATGTGGAATTAGTAACCATATCCTTTGATTTTCCGCAGATTGAAACCCAAAATAAAGAAAACATTAAAGCATCTAAAGTTAGTTTTTTTTTACAATTCCAAATCTGGAAAGGAAGGAATTTTTCAGAATCTTCCATCCATGTAATTGTTTCACGTTTCCATAGGAGACCGTCAAATAGTTATATTGAGAATCTCTCTTATAAGAAACCTGTTCATGAATAGTAAGGAATCAGAAAGAGAGATTCCTAAAGATAGACCATTAAATAATTAGAGAATTAATGAATTAGAGAAAGTAAATCCGCAAACCACAAATAGTATATGCAACATCTAAATCATTCAGTCAACTCTCAATATTCATATAACTTTCAGATCACATACCAATCAGTTCAAGATTAAATTTTTCCTTACTAAGCTCCAAATAATCCTAAAGGACAACTTGGACACTCTTTTTCTTTAGCTAAATCTTATCTAAGAACCTCTCTATGTTAGCCTCTTGGTCGTCTGAAGAGTTAAGTAGATTTTCATATTGAAGAGAACATTTTTTATAAAAGAAAATCTTAAATAATACATATATATTTCACAATAAATACACCATAAAGAAAAATAAACAACATAAAGGAAGGGCTACCTATAAACCTTATTCTCTAAGGATATCATTTCAATCTGGAACATCCCTGTATACATTAAATTTCCATAAAAACCTCTACTAAGGAAAACCCATGAAGAAGTAAATTGTAATTGAAACTGTGGATGAGTGAAAAAATTACATATGAAATTCTTTTAAGCAAGCTAAAATATGAAAACACTTCTATATAAGAAACCTCCAAATATGTATGTATAATAAATCTATAAATAATTTCAATTGATATCCAATTGAAAAAAAATGAATTGTATGTTTTAGTTATAGAAAAAATGGAAATGAGCACAAAAAATGCATATTTTTCAATTATAATATTTGAATAAAAATAACTGTCAATAAAAAGTACAGTTATATACCCTCAGTGGATGATTATTTAACATACCCAATGTCAGGGAGTATATTATGCATGTAATATAATATATTTATAAAAAACAATGAAAACGATAGGAAATCTGCATGATTGAAACTAAAAAAATATGTAATGAATCAAATCAGATTTGTATACCTAAAATGGAGAATGCATTGATACAGTGGATTAAATCTATATCAACCATGGAAGAAATTTTAGATGAAGAAATATTGACCAAGAAAAATAATTACAAACCGTAATCGGTGAATCAAAATAGGATATGTATTGTATTAATGTTTGAAAAATCCATATGTCGCTGCAAAAACTAAATCTTGGAGAGAACTGAATTTTTTTCAGAAACTTATGAGAACCCATCATTTTTTAAGCACTATATTGTATTACAGCCTAAAAAATTAGTATGAACATAGTGAAATGTGAAACTATAGAGCAGATAAAAATGATACCTAGATGCTACATATGAGAAAATAACATATGCATGATTCATTAGGATCTAGATGAATCTGTGATTAGAGAAAATTTATACCCTCTTATATATTTCTATAAAGAAACAACAAGATATATTTTTGAAGAAAGTAGCAGGTTTCAGTGATGGTGAATGGAAACACAAAGTGGGTACAGGGTGTTCTCCACCGAGGTAGATCTCATAGGAGATAGATAATACCGAGTACCCCTAGAGGAGTGGAGGGGAACTGGGTGATGGAGGGAGATGTTAACCAGGGTAGGTGGGAACCCTATCTCGATAGGAGGTGATAATTGAGTGGGAGGAGAAATTGAGGGAAATCGATAGTCAATTTTGATGTGAACAAATTCTGGAGCAAGAAAAGGAGGGTGATGTCACAGTCAATGGAGGGAATTAGGGTGAATTGATATGAAGGATGGTATCAGAGTACGATGGAGAAAATAGTGTGAAGGAATCCTAGGAAAAGTGGATAGAAACAAGAATTAGGAGGAAGATGACGACTAGGGTCTATGGAGACCATAGGTCGATAGGAGAAGAAGCATGACTATGGGGATAAATCGAGGAAAACTGCATTCGGAAGAGGGAGTGAGGAAAAATAAATGGTATGACATGAAGTAAGATGAAGAACCCTAGGTCGATAAGATATGAACCCCAAGCTAGAGTAGAATCTGAGGGAAACCGTGTGTGGAAGAGGGAGAGAGGGAGAAGAGGGATTGATGTAGAGAAGGTACGTGGAATTTAGGTGGAGAAGAAACGTGGGTTTCTGAATGTTGGACACGTGGAATGGAGAGGAACCCAGGATTAGTATAGTTTGTAGATACCATGTCTCCACTATGTTTTATTTCGGTACTATTTGTGAAAGTATTAAATTGAACATGTTGAAGAACCTCAATTCACTCTGACATGTTTAGAGGTTTAGTTTCAGAATTATGAAATTACTTATTTTTTTTATAAAAAAATATTATTCCTGGTAATTAGAGGTAAATAGGAAGATGCAACATTTAAAATTTTCCTAGTGTGAATAATATCATTGGGCCCATGTCATCACATAGTAGCTTCAATGGTGGTAACTTCATTATCACTATTGAGAATTTTAAATCTAATAATTATGAACCAAAAAAGAATAACCAGTGGTTAAATATTCAATTTTATCACTATATGATAGATACTTAAATTCCATGGCTCACCTTTATCTTGGATATTATTATGGAACATCTATATTTTTAAATATAACACCAAAATATGATCATGAAACATCTTGGTCAGGTTTTCTCATACCTGAATCTGAGAAATATTAGAATAGTATAAACATATAATCTATAAGAAACATTTTTGTGGGAATATTTATGTAGGGAATCAACCATGATAAATAATAATAATTCTAGTAAAAATATACTATATTAATTTGTAAGTTTTTTTGGGTAAAGATATCAAAAGATATAAAAGAATAAGATCACATGAAATTTTGATTAAAGATGATAATGTGGAAGTTTAATGTCATTGCACCACATTATATGAGGGAATGGTGACAATGTAATGATTTCATCAAGGATAAATTTAATAAATAATAAATAATTGGAGTATCTAACATAATCAGAAAAATAAAACAATGTATCCATGTGCCACAATATTTCTAACACGTCAATGGATAAATAAATCTTGGAAACATCACCCGATTTGGTGATGGACGGCCTTTGGCATACGGGGAGGACCGTCTGAGGTCGTAGTGACTAATCCTCTAATCTAGGAATTAATTAGTGGTTGTGGTTTGGGGGAGGATGTTAACAAAATCACACTTATGCCGCCACTCTATAAAGCCCCATAATAATGGTCCAATTTCACCAAGTCTTGGTGAAATCTGACATAAACCATACAATAAAAAAACTAAATATTAAAAGATATGAATAAGAAATAATAATAGAGGTAGAATAGGAATATTTAACTCTATCCATTTAAAGTATAATAACCCCATAAGGCATTTTTAAAGGTGGAATCCAGAATAACTATTTTTTTATCCATAAAAAACAACACTCGTCCCTACTGGGTAACCAATCCACCTTCATTGTGTGCTTGATGGTCCTTATAAAAGGTCCACTACTTTTTCCAGCCCACCGAGTACCTATTACCCCTCCATTGGGTACCTTATAAAGGATTTAGTTGTTTACAAACCCATTAAGAGGCACCTAGTGCCTCCCAATCGAATACCCAAAGACTACTGCAGTTTTTTGTAGTTATCCACAACCCTAAGATTTTGGCAACCAACCCTCTAAATAACCATTATCCTTAAGTAAAAACACATCACAGAGATGTAATAACTCTTGAAATTCCAATTCATATCCCAATTCTCAAAAATCTCCCTACTTTAGGAAAAAAAATCAAATTTCCTCTGAAATTATCGACCCTGTAATTGTGTGGGTTATTAAAAACTCCCAACCATAATAATTACAATCCTTGAGAAGCATTCAAGATGGTCCCTTGATTCCCAATTTAACCATCAAAATTTGATACCATCAGTTTTTATCGATTACAACTATCCACAAATCCACCATGCAAATTTCCAATCTAGACTAATTAGCTCTTCACCGAAAACCACTTTTCCCTCACTCCACGCATATCAATTATAATTAGAATAATGTATCTAATTCAAAAACCTCTTTACCATACTCAAATATGTGAAACTATTCTAGTTTAATTCTATACACACTGATAACAAAATAATGAACACATAATTGTTCCTAGCAAGGAGGAGGAGGATCACCTAGAGGGGGTTGGTCGCATCGGAGGCATTCCGGAGGAGGTGGGGAGGCCACCTAAGAGAAGTGTCGGCAGGGGAGGTGAGGTGTCCTGCATTTGGTGGCAGCGGCTTGTGGTGGGGTTGCCTTATTCAATATTAGTGAGGGTAACTATCCTGAGGGGCACCATCAGTGGAGGAGGATCAGGGAGAGGAAAGGTCACGATGGTTTAGGGAAGGAGGGTCACATGTAGATGGTATCAGGGAGGAGGGTGCCACCATGAGAGACGTTGAGGGTTTGAAGGTTTGTGAGGGGAACCATCGGTGGAGTAGGGTTGGAGAGAGGAGAGGTCATGATGGGTCGAGGAAGGAGGGTCACGCGCAAAGGGTATTGGGGAGGAAGGTGCCATCGTGATAGATGTTTAGGGTTCGAAGGGTCGCGATCGAGGGAGGAAGGAGGAGGATCCTGACGCGATTTAAAAAAAAGACAGGGTAAATTTTTAGCCATGGCAGTATATACTAAATCGTGTCTATAAATAATATATAGACATAGGTCTATAAAACCATGGCTATATATCTGTGGCTATAGCCTAAATTTCTAGTAGTTTTTATGGTAATTATGTTTGAAAGAGAAAATTGATTTATGGTAGTGAAAAATTGATCATATTAGACAATTAGACAATTAAATACAGACTTAAAAAGGGTGGGTTGAGATGTTTTTAGGATGAAAAGATAAAATTTATAGATATTTTTTACTAATTAGAATGGGGAGATTGTTAATAATTAAAATAATGATTAAACGTCAGAGGAAATTAATGTTGAATTGAGTAGCACAGGGGTGAGCACACTAGGTAGGTTAGACTCAAAATAAGACATTGATGCTGAGGAAAATGAAGAAGGATTATCACCGACAAGAAATACAAGAAAGGATGAAATAAATAAATAAAATTTCATTGGTGATTGGATAGTTTTGGTGTAAACTCATAGGAGTAAGACTCTACAAAAAACCACATTTTTTCCCAAGTAGAGACTAAATCATTTGGAGTGGCTAACAAGGATAAAAGTTGGATCAAATATATGCATGAGAAGCTTGATATGAATAAGAACAATGTGACATGGGAAATTATTACATGTTTGGAAGATAGAAATGTTATCAGAACCAAGTGGGTGTTCTGTAATAAACTCATTGACTATGGAAAATTGGATCAAAATAAAGAATGGATAGTGTGTAAGGGGAATTCCTATATCAAAGGAATATATATTTATGAAAAAATTACTCCCATATCCCAGTTAGAAACTATTTAAATTGTCTTGTCTATTTTAGTGAAAATATAGTTAGAAGTATAACAAATGGATATCAAATATATGTTCCTTAATGGAGTTCTTAAGGGGGTATACATTGAGAAACTGGATGGGTTTATTTTGGATGAAAATGAGATAAAGGTGTGCTAGTTAAATAATTATTTGTATAAGAAAAAGAAATCATTAAGGACCTGGTATTTAAGGTTGGATCAATACCTAAGAAAGATTTATTTTTAGCGAGGTAGAGTTGATCAAAGCCTCTACATCATGAAGGAGAATGATCAAAGGATGTTGGTACTCATATATGTTGAAGACATAAAATTTGAGGATTGGAAAAAGCACAATTCTATTTTCTGTGGATCATATGATGTACGATATCGAGATGTATATGATTGGATAGTTAAATGTTTTCCATGTTTTATAGGTGAATCAAGGAAATCATAACACATTAATTTATCAATAAAAATATGAAAAAGTGGTTCCCAAGTGATTTGAAATTGAATATTCCAAACCAATGACAACATTGACCGATATATGGATTAATTTTTCAAAATTTGATGATTGCAAAGAGGTGTATGTCATGGAATATAGGTATTGGGAGTGTATTATACCTCACAAAAACATGAACTAACATTGGGTTTGATATATTTCAAGTCACATATAGCCAATTTTTTCCTGAGAAGAGTCACATGCTATCAGGGAAGATGATACTGCAATATATCTAAAATATAATGAATTTTGGGTTGTTTTATTATATGATAATATAACTGGTGTTGTTGGGATACATGGATGTGGGTTAGGACGGTGTAGTGGATAACTGAGGGAAAGTAAAGATATTGAAAAACATAGATTTTGTTCAAGCCTTGGTTTCATTCGACCGTTGAATCATTCAAGCCTTGGATTCTAGACTTGGAATAGTAGTAGTCTTGATTCTAACCTAGATTCGAGCTTTGATTTGACAATGAGGAGTGTCAAAAGTTTGTGGCTTCTGTGGAGAGCTTCCGATATTACAAATTAGTTCACAATGGTTGGGGTTCTAAAAATATATCGAGACACTTTTATCAGCGCTTCAAAAAAAGCATTGTTAAAGAACTCTTTTATCAGCATTAAAGTTTTAGTGGTGAAAGAGATTTCTTTTATCAACATTTTTTTAGCACTGATAAATATCTATTTTTATCAGCGCTAAAAAAATGCTGATGAAGATTCCTTTTATCAATGCTTATTACTTAAGCACACATAAAGTATTTATAATTATAATTATAAATAAAAAAATTAAATATATTTATATAATTTTATTTATTTATTTATTTATTTATATTATTTATTTATTTATTTATTTATTTATTTAATATATATATATATATATAATATATTCTTTATTTAAATATATTTATTATAATTATACAATTATTTAAATATATAATTATTTATTAATAGTTATATAAATACTTTTTAAAAAATAATATTTATATCATTATATATATATATATATAATATATATAAATATAATTATAGTAAATATATTCATTATTTAAATAAATTTATTATAATTTTATAATTATTTATATATATATATAATTATTTATTTATAATTATATTATAATTTTATAAAAAATAATATTTATTTATTTATAATTATAAATGTATAAATATAGTAAATATACATTTATAAATATTTTTATTTATAAATACTTTTTTACAAATATATTTTTAACATTATTAATTAATATTTTATCTTAAGTGCATGTATGTTAAAAATGAGTGAAATTGAATAATTAAAAATGAGTACACTTTAACAACATTGAAAAATGGATAGGTTTTATTAATTAAGTATAAATTATTAAAAAAATATAGATATATAATGAAATAAAGATGAATACATATTAAAAATATTAAAACATAGCAAATAGATATATATAAAATAAATAATATAAATTGGTTAAATTCCCAAAAACATAAAAAAATAAAAAAATTAAACGTATTCAAATTGAATAAATAATACCTAAAATTAATAATATTCAAAATAAATAAATAAAATTTACTGATTTAAAACATAATATATTAAATGTTTCATGTTATAATGAAATTCTAAAATGAATACTAAAATTTGAATAAATTACATAAATATTATGTGTATGTGGTTCTATATAAGATTTCATTAATTGCGTAAATATTTGTATGTGTGTGATGTATATAAAAACGCATTAATTAGGTATATATATGTTAAATTAATATCACACATGTTTGATCTATGTTAAATTAAAAAATCAAACAATATTCAATTATGTCCATTTCTCGATGCAATTAGTTAGTATTTTTAATTCATATTAATGTTTAATTATAAACCATTATTAATTAAATATATTACTATTTAATGTAAACCATAAATATTTTTTATTATTTAAATAATATTTTTATACATTCATATATATTTATATATTTAATATATTCTACTTATTAACATTATCAAAAATTATTTAATTAATAAAATGATTAATATTTTTCTCAATTTACTTATTTTTATTTTTTATTTTTTTAATTTTCATTTTATATATATCTATATATTTAATATATAGTATTTATTAGTATTTATAATTTATATATAGTATAATAAGTTTATTCATTTTTATTAATAATTATTTAATTAATAAAAAATAAATATTTTTTAATAAACTCATTTTTAATTTTTATTTATTTAATTATTTAATTTTTTTGGACCTTTATCAGCACTAAAAAGGCACTGATAAAGGATCCCTTTATGGGTGCTAAAAATAAAGCACTAATAAAGAGACCATTTATCTGCGCTAAAAATAAAGCGGTGATAAAGGGTGCCCTTTATCAATGCTAAAAAACGCTGATAAAGGATACCTTTTATCAACGCCAAAAAAATCACTAATAAAAGTTACCCTTTATCTGCATTGATAAAGGGAACCTTTATTAGTTCTTTTTGTTAGCACTATTAAAGGCATGTTTTGTAGTAGTGTTATGGTACAAGGTGTGTGGGGCTTACGCATAAAATCCACCTTGTATAGGAGGATTTTTCAATGTGTTGGGAGGAGGTGGAATCCCATGATGAGCGTACATGGGGAATCCCATGTACATTGCACCGGGTAAGACTAAATTTTAACATCAAGTTTTGAGGGTATTGATGTTAAGTAGTTTTATGTCATGAAGCATGGGCATGGGGGGACTAACTCCTTTCCCCTTGGGCTTACTTAACCACAGCTCATGAACCCTTGGGAGGGGGTGGCTTTAGCAATGCCATGGTGTAATGGTGTGGAGGAGTGGTCAATCATGAGGTCCACATTAGTGTGCCTATTCCAAGATGAAAAAGGAATTAGTGTACCTATGCTGAGAAGCAAACTTTAGGTAAATGCATGCACTAGTTGCATACGGGATGACTTGAAAGGAACAATAAAATCAATGTGTACAAGTTTGGAGGGCAGCGCGTAAGAGGTACAGACAATTCAAGGGGGTTGTGTTAAAAGGGTTCTCAAACATGGTTTCTGACATAAAAGGAATCCACGGAGCATCAAATAATGAGTGCACGCAATATTGGATGCTTGTGTACTATAATAAGGTGTGTGCAAGAGGGGTATGCCCACAAGGTTAGGGATGCATGCAAGAAGAGTTTTTGCACACACCCAAATTAAGTTGAAAGAAGTTGGGAGATTATTACACAATGGTGGGCCAACTCAAGGGAGGACCCATAAGTAAACCTTCATGAAAGATCATTACCTTGAGGGTTCCAGGATTTTGCGATGTCGTGGAAGATTAATCTTATGCAAATCAAAGCAGTCGTTCGACTTCTAGAGGATCACCCTGAAGAAGGGGGATGGCCTTCTACTTATATCTGAAATCTTTAGTAATGGAACAAAATAATTCCAGTGCAAAAGAGGTCTTCCATGTCATTTCTTCTTTTTCATGATGGATGTGAATGCAAGGGTCTTGTTAACATCATATCTGGCGTACAAATGGGTTGTATGCGGATCAAGTTTCTTGCACAAAATGTGGAAATATTATGTGCATCTTCTTTATCCATTTTGGGAATCCTCTGCATTAGGGAATGGATTACCTTCATATCTGGACCACAAAAGTCTGGCGCATGGATTTCAATCTTTTTTTTGCATAGTGTAAAACTTGTGCGCACCTTCCTTGGTGTTTTTAGAATGATTCATCGAGTCACTTCAGTTTTCCCAATGTGATCCATTTGTTCTCTTAAGTGGAATTCAGTTCCAAAAAATTACATAACTATATAAATAATCACATGGATAACAATAACTAGTTTCATAATGATAGAATTCATAATTTTGAACATCATAATCATACTTTCATGTCCATATGTCGTGATATTATACATAAAAAGGTAAGGCATATGCTCTCATGAGACCCATCGACTAATAGACGATCTATAACAGGTCTCGCGCATTATTTATTAAGTCTAATTTCTTCATCATATGAAAGGGGATAATAATAAATATGATTCATAATCAATATAAATATCTATATTTGAAAATTAAAATATGAAATGTCAATATTTTTCCCTAGTAAAAATTGAACATCATGATTATAAGTTATCCAAAGTAATATTATAGATGGTATCACTATATTGTATCCCTAATAATGAATAATATTAATCAAAGGATTTTGACATGAATGAAAATAATTATAAATTATTAGAATAAAATTTCTTGAGGAAAATATTATTCTCTTTTTTAATTCACTTAATTAAAATCTAAAAAAAATCAGAATATTATGAAATATATTTTCTTTTAAAATAACCATAGAAACTTTTAAATGGAACTTCAAGTCAAATAGTAATTATGGTGGGAAAATTGTTTTGTGCGGTAAATGTTAAAACAAATATTGTTTTCATACCATTAGTAAAAAGTACCTCATTTAAAAAACTACAAGAATATTCCTTTTCAAACTTTTTCTAAAAATTAAAGCATGGGTAAAATGAATTTAATAAATCATTGGTTAATTTTAAAAATATTGCTGAAAATATTTTAAAGAAAATATATGTAACAAACCAAACTTCTCATACATAAATTTCATATCCAAATAGATGAATATTCATCACATAACATAACGATCCATGTCGTAATCATTTTGGTCTAGTGACTTTGTAAACTTGTAAACATAAACAGCTAGTTAATAAGATTTCTATTTTATCACTCACTTAGTTCCTCGTAACTGGAAACCTTTTTATACTTATCACACGTAATACCAATCATCATAACCTAGGGAAAATAAATATTAAAATGGGTGATCTCATATTCCCACTAAGGGTAAACAAGGGAGGTATCAATATAACATGATCATAAGGGTATGAGAACATGATAATAATAATTAAAACCTATACCTTACATATTATAGATAAAAAATGTGAGACATGAAAAAAAAACATGGAAGTTTATAAGACATGAATCATAAAGGAACCAAATAATTTTAGTCATGAGAACATAACATTAGAACAAGGCATCGAATTCTAGAATACACATAAGCATAGAAAAGCATTTACTTAGTAGTCAAGGATCATCTCCAAAACTATTATAGTGGAATGGGTTCACTCTCTAAAGTGTCGTAATAGTCAAGGTTCACTCCCAAAACTATCAAAGTGGGTTGGTTTTACTCCCCAAACCATCATAGTAGTCATGGTTCACTCCAAGGACAATTAAAGTGGACAAAGTACCTTATCGAACTAGGTTTAATCCCCATTCTAGTCCTATTTATCTCATGATATCTCAATCCTTACACAATAAATTGGTGGGAATATATAGGTCCCACCCATCATGTAATTAAAATCAAATATATGTGTGTCACAAGATCATAAAACTTTCATCATATCATAACCTATGAAAAAAATTGGTTTCATAAACATTTCATCCTAGAATAACTAATTAAAAAGAAATAAGTTTCATAAAAATTTCTCCATTTCATTATGGCATAACCCAAATAAAATTAATTAGTTTCATAAACATATTTTCATCATAGATATAAACCATTGAGAAAAATAATAAGAATTGATTCTTTGGATCGTATCCCTAGAAAATCATAAGTTATAACGAAGGATGTTATCATATATGGAAAATGATTTTGAAGATAACTTGGAAAGTTTCTTGGGGAAAATAGACTTTCTAATTTTAAAAACACTATTTAAAACATAAAACATTTTCAAAACCATTTTCTTTTAGAATAACCTTTGAAAATTATAAAGGAAGCCTTAAAGATCATTTAAAACATTTCTTAAGGAAAATATATCTTCCACATTGAAAAAAACTTTTAAAAACATAAAAAAAAATTCAAAATACTTTTCTTTGAAAATAACCTTGTAAAATTATAAAGGAAACTTTAAAATATTGATTGGTCATGATAAAAGTAAAAAAAATTATGTTGTACATGTTAAAATAAATATTCCTTTCACATTTTTGGTAAAATAAAACGGTCCTTGTTTGTAAAATATCAAGAAAATTCATTTTAAAAAATTTAGAAAAAAATTAAAACAAGGGTAAATATGACTTTAAAAAATCATATTAGAATATTAAAACATTCTTGAAACATTTTTAGAAAACAATGATTTGGAAGAAAATGGGTTTTTGATCGAAGAGAGAAATAAATTTGGTTATTCTTAAAAATAATATTTTAGAATATTGAGCCCATAAAGATATGAAAATGAAGATAAAACATGTATTATCATTAAATAACTAGATTATAAGAAAATTCAGGTGTTTATTGAGATATATATCATAATATTTCATCTATGAAATCATACTTATAAACAATCTTTATAAACAATGAGATTGTAACAGTAAAACCTTACCACTTTGGTAAATTTTGAATTTCAATCCAAATAAGAAAAAAAATGAAACATTAAATATCATTAATATAAGTATATTTATGATATAACATGCCAAATGGTAAGTATATAACCCTCATAAAATAATATAGTTTCATAACATAACATATGTCTCAAAGAAGTGAAATCGAGACAAAAATATCGCATCTTAAGTCTTGACTTCATTCATACACATTCAAACCTCATATATAATAAATATAAGTTTATTATATATATATTAAATAATTATACTCATAACTATCATACCATATATGATTTACTTATGAGATTTTATTATCCACTTGTCAATAATTCCTTGTTAAAATACGGTTTTGAGTAACAACTGCTTCATTTTTCGTGTATGTTTTGGTTTAGTATTTTTTGTCTTTTTTATCATAGTTATATAATATTCAGAATTTTAAACATTATATAAATATCATATATATTTTTTATATACATATTTATAGTAATAAATAAAAGTTATGGATATAAAATTAAATGCATTATTCATAGAGACGGTAGGTCGTACGTACGCATGAACATTGTTTCCATTTTATAAATGGATGAAACAAAATAAAGATAAATAAAAAATCACCATTATAGAATCATTATTATTTCATATATATCAAATAAAATTATTTACTGTATCCTTATTACCTTCCATTCAAATCAATCGTGAAAACTGAATTATATTACTTCGGGAGGCAGTAGTCTGCTGTACACATGAGAGACTTTATTGTATACCTCATGGAATGGAAACTAAGAAGTTATAAATGATATAATAATTAAATAAGTATATTTTGTTAAAAATATCATATATATTCATTTAATATATCATTATTACCATCTAATTAAAACATAAATGAAAAACACTTCACATCGGTTCGTGAGGCAGTAGTTTTCCGTACACACGAGTGACGTTATTATTTTCCAATGGGTTTGGTGGTAAGAATGTATATGTGATATTATAATTAAATAGGTATATTTGTTTCATAAATATAATATATAAACTTTAAATCCATCATTATATAAATCTATAAGAAGTGGTGATGGAAAGCGAATAACATCTATCCATGAGGCGGTAGTTCGTCGTACACACGATCGGCGGTTTCGTTTCCCATTTGATAGAAGAGGAAACAGTTATAGGTTATTACATTAACATATTAACATCTCATTATATGTTACATATTGTTCATATTATATTAGCATAGTTTTATAATATTTTAAGGAGGTGGGATAATAATGAAAAAATGACACGAGTTTAATAATTTTACCTCTTGTTTAGAGAACCTCTTTAGGTTTATACATAAAGCCTCCATAGGAGCATTTCCTTATAAAAATAAGTCCAATAGGATATGGGGTTAATTAATTAAGGTATTTAAATAGTTATTTTCTAGACCAAAGAGTTTTTTAAGTGTTAAGAGGAGAGGATATAGGGTAGCCTTTATAAGTGGGGAAGAGGATACACATAGAATTTTTCAAAAGAATAAAGTGTACTAACATTTTTCACATAAAAAAGGATCCCAAATGGGTTATTATAGAACCTTGTTAGTGCTAAAGTCTAAATATATCTATCCAATGTGTTTTGTACAAGTTTCTAGTTCATTTTACCCCTTATCGTTTTAGTTTAACCCCCTAGTAAACCCGTTTTAACTTTAACCGTGGTAATTAATTTTTATTGTTTTTATTATTTATTATGGTAAAAAATTAAGTTTAGCTCATTAGATAATAATTATTATGATGGTAAAAATTAATTAATTAATTTTTAAAACTTATCATAATAATTATGATCTAATGATTTAAACTTAATTTTTTTCCATAATCAATAGTAAAAATAATAAAAATTAATTACAACAGTTAAGGTCAAAACGGGTTTACTGGGGGGTTAAACAAAAATGATAAGTGGTAAAATGAACTAGAAACTTGTCCAAAACACATTGGATAGAAATATTTAGACCTTATAACTAATAAGGTTCTATAATTATTATTATTATTAAAATTACTTAATCAATTTTTACAAATTATATTCACAGAAATGGAAAATTTTAATTTAAAATGAAACATGCATATGTGATGAAAAAATTATTTTCCAAAGAGAAAAAATATAAATGTTTAAAAAGTTTTTATATATAAATTCAATATTAAACTGAATAAAATGAAATAAATTGGATTAATAAATATATAATTGAACAAAATTAAATTTTAAAACTATATTAAAATAATTTGTAAGTTTTTAAATTCTCTAAACGTAAAGAAGATTCTAAATAAAAACTAGTATTTTTCACCATTCATTGAAAATTTTATCTCTTCTAAAAATTCCCAAAAATTAAATATAAGATAATTTTTAAATGGCGATTTAAAATTTTAATTTAATTTTTTCTAATAAATTTTCTAAAATTGGAAAATTTTAATTTTAAAATAAGTTCTGAAAATGAAATAAGACTACTTTTTAGAAAAAAATACAGTTTTTAAGCCTAAATTTGGATTTATTCTTATATCATACCCAAGAATAAAATAAAATGAATGTTAAAATATTTTATTGAATATATAACATATAAATTTCATTAAAATAATTCACCAAAAGTTATTTATTTAATTTATTGTGATAAAACGTGTTTGTGCATACGAAAAACCATTTTTAGAAAAAGATTTCCTTTATTTTTAAATGGTTTTTATTTTAATTTTAAATTAATTGGTAACCAAATAATTCATTTTATATATATATTTAATCTATATATTTTAATAATTTATTTAACCTTATTTATATCCTCCTTTTCAACATCTAAGTGATAACTATCATATTAAATAATAATATTTTAATAGTATGTCTCATTTCGTTTAAACTTTGTGATGAGTGTAACACAAGCTATTAAAAAAATTAAATTTATTTGAAAAAAAAATCATAAAATATAGGGGTGTTAAATTCTACCCCCTAAATAAATTATATCCTCTCAATTTGAACTTGATCTTGGTAATTGATGTATTGAAATTTGAAAATTCCTTTATAGAAAACCCACATCGTAAAAGAGTTGATAAAACCTTCTCTTAAATAACGGGAAAGGGAAAATATAACAGTCATCTAAAATAACACATAACTAGGTTCCAAATAGGATAACATTAGTGGTAAATCACAATATGGACAAGGAATAGAATACTAACACCCACAGAATAATAGAGATTGATAGATAATATGTATATAAGAAAGTTAACTACCACAAAACCATAAATTTGTGATCATTTAAAAGACCATTGGTTAAATAGAAATGAAATTACTAGTAAAAAATTGTGTTAAGATGTTTTTCCTAAAGTTGATGGAATATTTACCATCATAATAGATAACATGAGAAAATATACTTACTTGACTCATTTTATAAGCACAATCCAATAATTTGGTTGTGCGACGATCGATTTCAACTTGATCTTTTATTCCAAGTAAATAAAATTCAAGTTTAATTTTTCATTCACGAAGAACTAAAATTAAATTTTAATGGATAATAAGATCTATAAAAGAATTATAAGTCATTCCTTCTATCTATAGTCATAAAAATAACCAAAATAGTTAGATTAATCTATCCAATATGGATAAATATTCATATGTTGAAATAATACATTAATCTCTAAAGCCTCGTCCAAAGTTCAAATTAAACCATTGCATAAATAGTTATCATTAAAACCCATCCAAAATTAAAAAAATTATAAATAAGGCCACTAAATTTCCCAAAATCAACTTAGCATTAATCCCCCCAAACATCATAAAGTAGCTCTTAATTGTCGCATACTAAACAAGTGAATTCCTTAAACATGTATTCTATTGAAACATAGTAATACTAATAATTACCATAAAACCTTATTGAAAACAAATAAACTTCATTATTACTTAAATAAAACATAGATTATTGGATATATTCCATAAATACAAAAAATGTGTAAAATCCATCAATGATAACATAAAACACTTTATCGTAAAATCACTAATCAATTCCAAGGTGATCAATACTATCCAATTTAATTTATCTATATCAATCGTCATGTTATCACAATATCATTATCTCAACATCAGGAATATATTAAGGGTTATCTTTCCCTTAGTCTTGTGTTTTACATTAAAAATTACCTTTCCATTAAATCACATTTCTAAGTCATTGGTACCATTCAACATATTTTTGAAAATATTTAATGAAAAAAATTTACAAAAAATTCCTTATATATTTCACAATTATTAAATTCCAATATATAAACACTTCAATAATTATACTTAATTCTTTAACCATTAACTAGGATTCATCATCTTATTCCTTAATACCTCCTTCATATCATATGTCATTTGTAGTCTCTTAATCACTAATAATAAAATATTTACTTTACCACCTTTTTGATCCTATTATTGAGATTTCCAC
Organism: Viscum album; assembly: GCA_963277665.1. Classification (NCBI taxonomy): domain Eukaryota; kingdom Viridiplantae; phylum Streptophyta; class Magnoliopsida; order Santalales; family Viscaceae; genus Viscum; species Viscum album. The sequence goes on from OY728119.1 coordinate 655,200,035, forward strand.
CTAGGACATCGATTTTTATAATTCCCATTCATTCAATATTTATAACTTTAAACCATTGATGATTCCTTTCGGAAACCAGTATTATAGTCCATTGTGTTACTTTTCATTTTTTTTTCTCAGTAATCACATATAGTGTTCCCTTCTTCTCAACACATAAAACATCTTCTTGTACCTTGATATTCCTTGCAGTGCTTCTTCCCACATTTTAAATATATAGAAAATTGAATCTTCTTTCCTCTATGTTCTCTACCACTTGAACTCTCAACTAACTCTATCCTTATATTCTTTGGTGAGTATGAGAGTTAGTCAATGTGAAATTTTTTAATCATATATTGTGATAAACTATTAGTCATAATGAAAATATCCTTCACTCTAGTCATTGTCCCATTTGGTTTATCATCAACACATTGTCTATCACATTCAATGTTAACCCAGTTTCTTCTGGTTCCCACCACTGACTAAAACCATAAAACATAGTGTGATCAATAATATTTATAGATTAAAACCATATAATCATGAAAAATCACTTATAGGATATCTAAATCATGTCATATTCTTTTCAATATATGACACCTTAGGCTTAACCTAGGTCATTCATTGCCATTATTTTAATCCTTCTTGATGGTTTGTAAAGATTTTGTGAATTCCCAAGGCATATACCGTATGAATTTCAAACGAGGTTCCTAGTAAAGCCCATTATCGTGTACTATGTAATGCTCGAGTCAATCCTAGCATTCATTTTTTAGAGTAATTACCTTTGGGTGTATCTATTTCAAAACCACATCCACTTATAGTTTCTATATAAGTATTTATTGTAAAGAAAATCACATAATATCTTCCTTAATAAAACTTTAGAATGTTATCCTATACTTAGACTCATCCTATGGGTTCCCACTAATGTTTCCACGTTAGAGATTCCAAAGTTAACTAAACCTTTATCTGATACCAACTGTAATGACCCCAAATTATCATACATAAATATTACATATTAATATATAAATATTTATTTAGTAACATAATGATCCATTCCATAATCATTTAGGTATATTTCCTTTGGAAACATAGAAATATAAAAAACTAGTTCATAAGAGTTCTACATTATCGCCCACATAGTTCTTTATAACTATCACTGTTCTTATACATATCACACATAATACATATTGCCATAACCTAGGGTGAATAATCATAAGAAAGGTTAGGACAAGATCCTTAGTAATGGTAAATAAGGGAGATATCAATATAACATGAGAATAAGGGTATGAGAACATGAGAATAACATTTGAAAACCATACCTTTCATATTATAGATCATAAATGCGATACATGACATAAATCTTGGAATTTTATTACATATGAATCATAAAGGAACAAAATAAAAATATCCATGAGAATATAACATTGGAATTAGACATTTAATTATTCCATACAAATAATCATAAAAAATCATTTCGATAGTAGTCAAGGACCATTGTAAAAACTATAAAACTTGATTTATTTCACTCCTTAAATGATCATGGTAGTCAAAGTTCACTCCCAATATTATCATAGTATATTGGTTTCACTTCCCAAACCATTATAGTATTCATGTTTCACTCCCATGACTATTTAAGTGTAAAAAGTACCTTAATAAATTGGGTTCACTCCCCATTCCAGTCATGTTTATCTCATGTGATATTAGTGTTTACTTGATGCATTAGAGATAGAGATATCTCCCACATATCACATAATTTAAATCATACATACATGTTCAAAAAAATCATAAAATATTCATCATATCATAACCCATGAAAAGAAATAGATTTCCTAAACATTTTATCATAGCATAACCCATGGAAAAGAAATGAGTTGCATAAAGATTTAATCATTTCATCATATCATAATCCATGTAAAAGTAATTGGTTTCAAAAACATATTTTCATCATAGACATAAAACATTTAGAGAAATAATAATAATGTTATCCTTGGATATTATCCCGAGTAAAGAATAATTTGCATCAAAGGATTTCATCTTAGATATAAAATTATTTTCAAAGTTATCTTGGAACATTTCTTAAGGAAAATAGTCTTTCCACTTTGAAAAACACTTTTAAAACATAAAATAATTTCAAAATCATTTTCCTTGAAAATAAACATGGAAACATATAAAGGAATATTTAAAGATCATTTAAAACATTTCTTGAGGAAAATATCCTTTCTACTTAAAACAAAATTTTAAATCAAAAAAAATCATAATCCTTTTCTTTGAAAATATCCTTGTAAACTTATAAAATAATATTTAAAACATTTATTGTTCATAAAGGTGGGAAAATTTTTTCATGTTATACATGTTAAAAAAATATTTCTTTCACATTTTCGATAAAATACAAACATGATTTGTTTGGAAAACAACATCAAGACTGATTTTAAAAAAAATAAAAATTAAAAAAAGGGTAAATATGAATTTAAAAAAACATATAGTAAAATTAAAACATTATTGAAAACATTTATATGAAACATGGATATGGAATAAAAAGGGTTTTTGATTGATTAGAGAAATAAATTTTGTTTTTCTTAAAAACACTCTTTTGGAATCTTGAGTACATAAAGTGAGTAAAATTAAGGGAAATATATATTATCAGTAAATAAACAAATTATAATAATATTTTTGTATTTATTAAGATATAAATAATAATATTTCATCATCTAAATCATAATCATAAATAATCCTGATAAACAATGAGATGGTAATATCAAACCCTTACCACTTTGGTAACTTTTGAATCGTAATCCAAATCATAAAATCAAATGAAAATTTGAATATCATTAATAGAATGATATTTATTATATAACATTTTAATATGGAATTACATACACCTCTTAAAAGAATATAGGTGCATAATATAACATATGTCTCAAAAAAGGAAAATTTAGACAAAAAATTTCTACCTTAAGTATTGACTTCCTCTATACACATTAAAACCTTATGTATAATAAATATAATTTTAATATAGATATATTACCAAAATATAATCATATTTATAATACCATATATGATTTACCTATGACATTTATCACCCATGTATCAACAATTGCTTCTTAAAATCATGTTTAGGGTAATAACTGCTTCATTTTTTGTGTATGTTTTGGTTTGGTATTTTCAGTCATTATATTTTTATCATGGTAAAATAATATCCATAATATTATCCATGATATAAATATAATATATATTTATTATATATTTATTTATATTAATCCAAAAAATTTAGATATAGAAAATAAAATATAGCATTTATGGAGATGGTAGGACGTACGTATGCATGAACGTTGCTTCTATTTTTTAAATATATGAACAAAAAAGAAATGAAAATAATAATTAACCTTTAAAAATAATTATTATTTCATATATATCACATATATTTATTAACATCATCCTTATTACCTTTCATGAAAAGAGTTAGAGAAATACGAATCACATCGCTTCGCGAGGTGGTAACCTGTCGTACACACGAGCGATGTTATCGTATCCCCCACAGAATGGAAATTAAGAAGGAATATTTTATATCATAATTACATAAAAATAAGTTTTTACAAATATATTCATTTAATTTATCCTTATTACCAACCAAGTCAAAAAATGAAAAACATGTCAGAGCGGTTCGTGAGGCGGTAGTCCACTGTACACACAAGCGACATTATTGTTTTACAATGGGTTGGGTGGTAAGAAGGTAGGTGTGATATTATAATTAAAAATTTATATTTAATTTATAAATATCATATATATATATACACACTTTAAATACATAATTATATGAATTCATGAGAAGCGGTGATGAAAAGAAATCACATCGGTTCATGAGGCGGTAGTCCGCCGAACACACGATCAACAGTTTCATTTCTCATTTAATGGAAGAGGATATCATTATAGGTTATACCATTAACATATTAACATATAATTATATGGGAGATATTTTTTTATTATATCATAATATTTGGAGAATATTTGAAGGATGTGTAATAATAAATAAAACAAAAACACAAGTTTAATAATTTTACCTCTTCTTCATAGAACCTCTTTAGGTTTATACCTAAATCCTTTGTAGGAGGGTTTAATAATCAAAATAATTTCTCTAGGATGTAGGGTGGGAATTAATAAATTTATTTGATCAGGATTTTTCTGATAAAAATTTTTTTGTAAGTGTGAAGAGGAGAGGAGAGGGTGGTTTTTTATAAGTGGGGGAGAGGATGCATATTGATTGTTTGAAAACAAATAAAGTGTACGCACGTTTTTTCACATGAAAAATGGATCCAAAATGGGTTATTAACAAACCTTATAGATTATAAGGTCAAAATATGATTATCCAATTGATGTTGGATAAGTTTTTAGGTAATTTTACCCCCTATATTTTTAGCTCAACCCCCTGATAAACCCAATTTAATTTTAACTATGGAAATTAATTTTACTTTTTTACAATTCATTGTGGTAAAAAATTAAGTTAAAATAATTATATAAAATTAATTATTCTTATTCAAAATAATAAATCAATTTTTTCAAATTATATTCACAGAATTGGAAAAATTTAACCCGCGCACGTGATGAAAAGTAGTTTTTCAAAGAGAAAATCTTCAAAATTTTAAAAAGTTTTATAACAAAATGCAATATTAAATTGATTATAATTAAATAAATTATATTAATAAATATATAATTGAACTAATTTTACTTTTAAAACAATATTAAAATAATTTTTATATTTTAAATGCTTCAAATGAAAAGACAATTCTTAAAACCCCAATATTATTTACTATTCACTGAAAATTTTATCTTGTCATAAAATTCTCAAAAATTAACTATGAGATAACTCTGAAATTTTGATTTGGAAAATTAAGTTCATTTTTTCAAATAAATTTTCTAAAATTTTAAAAAAAAAATTAAAATAAGTGTGCAAAATGCAAAAAAAAATTACTTTTTTGAAGAAAAAAAAATGCATTTTTTAAGTGTAAAATTGGATTTATTCTTATCTAATAACTAGGAAACTCATAATATGAATGTTAAAAAATTATTGAAAATATAATATATAAATTTCATTAAAATAATTCACCAAAAGTTATTTATTTAATTTATTGAGATAAAACGTGTATGTGTGTATAAGAAAATAGTTTTTCAGAAAAATATTTCCTTTATTTTAAAATGGTTTTTATTTCAATTTTAAATTAATTGTTAACTAAATAATTCATATTATACATATGTTTAAACTATATATTTTCATAATTTAGTTAATCCTATCCATACTCATTATTCTAATGACTGGTCGATAATTATCCTATTAAATAATAATATTTTAATAGTATGTTGCATTTCTTTTAAATTCGGTGTTTTATATAAAGAAATATATTGAATAAATTAAATTTATTTGAAAAAAACAATATCATAAAATCTATGGGTGTTAAAATATGGACATGGAATAAAATTATTCTCAACCAAATAAAAAACAAATTCAGTTTCCCTTAAAAACATTCATTTGGTCATTTTTAGTGATAAAGAAGACAAAAATGGAATTGATAGATGAAAACCCCCTTAAATAAACTAATTATAAGAAAATATATGGGGTTTAATATAGAAATATCATATAATTCTTCCAATATAATCATAAACATAAACAATCCCAAATAAAGATGAAATTATGAAATAGACTTTTACCTCAGGTCTGACTTGCTTCGTAGGTGCTTTTAACCTCCTGTATAATAAATTAAAATTTATTATAATTATATAAAATAATCATATACAGAATTTTAATATCATATATTATCCACTTGTAAAATTTAAATACCTTTTTATTAATAATTATTTATTAAAATCATTATTTTTAAGTGTTAACTATTTTTTTCATGTAAGTTTTAGTTTGGTAGTTTCATTATTTATATATATCTCATGGTTATATCGTCTCCAGAATGTTAATAATGATATAAATAAGATATATATTCATTATATACATATTTTTAATTTTTCATTAAATGTGTATATGAAAAATGTATCCCATCACTTTGTGGAGGTGGTATTCCACACATAAGCACGAGCAACGATGTCATTTTTTAGCTGGTGGAAGGGTAAGAAGTTATATGACATATTATATTTTTGGAATCATAATTATGTTATAAATATCATATATATTCATTTATTAAATATTTATAAGTTTATAATTAATTTTTTTATGAAACTTAATTACATTGATACGTTGATACGGTAGGTCATACGCAAACATGAGCGATGTTTTCATTTTCCATATGGTGGGAAAGCGGTGGAAAATGATATTACCATAATCATAATAATATCTCAGTATATTTATGATATTGGTCACATTTTTTCATATTTATAAAATTAATTAAGAGGAATTATAAGAATAAATAAACTTTGAGTGAGTCGGTAAAGATGATTTACCTCTTCTTAAAGATAACCCATCTGTGTTAAACCTTAAGCATTCTTTGTATGGTCTTAGTAGGAAACCAAAATCTCAATAATGAATGGAAAAAATCTAGGAATTTTTTTTTTCATGTATTTACTGATATATATTACTCAAATTTTTTAAATAATGGAGGAGAATAGGTGCCCTTTTATAAGTGACGGAAGGGACACATATGGAATTACTTAAAATATTTGAATAATATAAAGTCATATTCTTGTGAAAGTGGAACAAAATGGGAAGGAATTAGAATATAATATAATATAAGGTCTAAATATCTTCAAAAAATAATATTTATACTAGTTTAAGTGGAATTTTTACCCTTATATCTTAGTTTAACCCCCTCCCCACTCCTAGTAAACATGTTTAAACCCTAACTGTGGTAACAAATTTTTACAGTTTTTACTATTCATTATGACCAAAAATTAAGTTGAAATTATTATCTAATATTAATTATTCTAATTACAAATATTTAATATATTTTAAAATATTCAATTTTTATAATTTTATTAAATTAATTTTATTATAAGTGCACAAAATGCAATGAAAATGGTTTTTAGAAAAATTATTTTTGTAAGCATAAAAATGATTTTATAGAAAAATAAAGTATAATATTGATTATAATGGGATTAATTTTATTATTTTAAATAAAATTATAATTAATTATATCTAAAAACAAACCAAAACTCAAATGAACCTAGTAAATAATTGATTAAAATTTAATAACTAAAAATATTTTTTATTTGAACAAAAACATTACTTAGATTTCCAAAATGTTAACTATATATTTATAAGTTTGAAATTATATTATTATATGAATTATATTTATTATTAAATATATATTTGGTTTATAAATAATTTTTAGTGATATTTAAATTTATTATTATATCATTATAATTTCATAAAAGTGAGAGTTTTTTGTAAAATTTTATTTTTCACTATTCACTCAAAAATCAACTATTTCTGAAAAATTTCAAAAATTCTCCCAAATATAATTTTGGAAAGATGAATTAAAAAATTAAATTAATTTCATAAAATTAAAATTATAAAATTCATTAATTTATGCTTAAATTACATTCTTGAATAAAGTTATGTGTATTATTCTATTGTTTCTCTAGAAAGAAAAGTTTCTATAATTGAAGATCAGGTGTTACAGAATGAGATGGAATGAATGTGGGTCATATTTTATATCTTAATAATTTTTATTATATTATATTTTTCAGATTTATTCTTCAATTTAATCCTTATAACCAATGAATATAGGCATCGGTGAATAAAATATTATGTTACTTCATGGGGCATTTGTTCGCATATATGCACGGTCGGCATTATTTTATTTTTTTTAATGGATGGAAAGGAATAAATAAGGGTTTTAAAATAGTATACTAAAAAATATATATTAATGATGTTGTGGGAATTATTTTACTATGTTTATGGTAGGTCTATAAGATGAATATTATGAAGAAAAGGATAAGGATTAAGTAATACTCACTTTGGGACCTTGAAATTTCTCTTAAAAGTATCCTTAGAAATGAAGAGTGTGGGATAACTTATGGTGAACATGAGATTTAGGTTGTGAAATGGAATTATATTAAATGAAAATTGGATAGTTTTTCAAGTAAATTCATAAGGTTATGTGTAACTTTGAGTGGGTGTCAGTGATCCCCTTCTATAAGTAAAGAAAATGAACTTTCGTGAACACCCATTATTTTTCAACAATGAAATAACTCTAATCAAAGGTAAATGGTTAAAAAAATTGATAAATAATGGATTTTTGGGTGAGATAAGTTTTATAAATCCTATAAAACTCATTTTTATACATGGTTTAAATACTTTTCAAGCCATTCAACACTTGATTTTTACATTTTTCTATTTTGGTTTTTACTATGGTAACTAGTTTTTACCCAAGTAATTTATATTTTATTAAAAATATAAGGTAAAACCTCTTACCAATTTTTGTGTGTTATGGAACTAAATTTAAACCCCATATAATATTAATCAATTTATAAGTAGAATAAAATTAAATTTTAAATTAAAAATTTTAATATATAGCAAAATTGTTTTATAGAAAAAATGTTATTTTAACAATTAAGTGCTCTTAATCTTACTTACTATGAATTAAAATTTAATAAGGGGTAATATATTTATATATAGTTTAAAATTTATATTAACTTTATTTTTATAGAATATTGATTTATTTTATTATATAAAAATAACATGATATTAATAAAAAAGTCATTGAAAATAACAATTTTACCATTGTCATGGTCATGAACTTTAATCTTAATAATTGTGTTTTTATGAACAAAAAATAAATAAATATTATCACATAATATGATCATGTTGATCTAAAATAATAATTAAATTTTTATATATTTAATCTCTATGAATTATTAAAATTAGTTTTTAACAAAAGTGAATAAAAATAGTTTTTGGAGAAAAATATTACTTAAGTTTCCAAAACATTACACATGGGTTTAATAAATTCAACATATTATTTTTGTAAATGATTTATTTTAATTTATAAATATATATTTATATAGATAAAAGGTTACAAAAAATTAGTTCATTGTTTTATTATAATAATGTCATAAAAGTGACAGTATTAGAAAAATCAGTATTTTTTCATTATTCACCTAAAGATTAATTATTTTAGAAAAATACCAAAAATTCATCCAAAGATAATATTTAAATGTTTAACCTAAACAAATAAGTTAATTTTTTCAAATTAAAATTCTAAAATTTTTAAATTTAACTTTAAAATTAAAATAAAATGTATAAAGAAAAACTTCTTTTATTAAAAAATGACATTTTTAAACTTCAAGTGTCTTTAATCATATTTCATATAAATTTATAAGTAATTGAATGTTGAAATATTAGTTTATAAATCTAAATATTACCTATTATAATAAAAATTTTAACTTTGATCAATTAAATTTAATAAGGTAAAATACAATACCTTTCTTAATAGTTCTTCAAAAACATCTTTTTTTAAATACTAATCAAATAAAATTAATAATATATAATTATTTTAATTGATTATTATATTTTTATCTACTAATGATTATATTCTTCATGTAATTTTAATATGTTGTGGTTTATTTTAGTGTTGTGTTTCATTAGTTCAATGTCATGTGTGACGCGAGCTATTGAATAGATTATTAATCTAAAGTGACTAAAATCTATGGTCATTACATTCTATCCCCCTTAAATAAATTGTGTCTTTACAATTTTAATTATTAATCACTAATGAAATTTAGTGATGGTATTCTTAATATATTCATCATTCAGGGTATAACTTCTAATATGAAATATAACTTACTACGTTAGGTTATATCAAGTTACTTATATTTCCCCAAACAACATTAATCATTAATAAAATCATGCACCCTAGTCTGTATATACCATAATCATATATTATCCACAACATATCATTCCCAAAACTATTTTAATATCTAAGACATTAAACCATGGAGAAATCATATATTCCTCAAAAATTTAACTCTATATTTAACCCTCAATTATATTAACAACTAGTTCATAAATTAATGCATAAATAAATATATGTCATGTAACACACTGGGTTTTAAAAAAATAAACATTTTGTTTGATAGTGTATATGGCACGCAACATCGATCTTAAACGAACTATAAAATATATTTTTTAAATATAACCATTATAACTTAGCCTTTAAATTCAAATATATTAATAGAAAAAAAAATTATGCAAATTATATGGTTTACACATGTATAAAATAAATTTATTGGTTATAAATTGATTATAATGAAAATAAAAATCATTTGAATGTAAAAAAAATGTTTTTTTTTGAAATTTTTTTTTATATGCACAATCTTTTTTATCTTAAAAAAGTAAATAAATCACAATTGGTGAATTATTTTAATTAAATTTATATATTATATATTCAATAAAATTTTATTTCATTCATCTAATATTTTTTATAATCATGGAATAAGAATAAATCCAATTTTATGCTTAAAAACTATATTTTTCTCAAATTGGTTTCGTCGCATTTAGCATGCTTATTTTAAAATTAATTTTTAAAAATTATATAAATTTTATTTGAAAAAAAAATAAATTCATTTTTGAAATCGTTATCTCAAAATTATCTTAATGCGAATTTTTGAGGATTTTTTGAAATGATTGATTTTTCGATGAATAGTGAAAATTGTTAATTTTTATTGAAGACAACCTTTTTTTAACATTTAAAAAGTTCCATTTTGTTTTAAAATTATTATAAAAGAAAAATTAGTTAAATAATATTATAATTAATCCAATCCAGTTCATTGGAATTAATTTTATGTTGAGTTTTTATTGAAATACTTTTTTATACTTAATAAAAAAATTCTTTGGAAAACCGCTTTTTCAAAGCATCTATATGTTTAATTTGAAATTAAATTATTACAATTATATGAATTAAATTTCAAAAAAATTATTTAATATTTATGATAATAATAATTAAAATTATTTAATGATTTTAACTTCTTTTGTTTTTGTAATTAATAGTGAAAACAATAAAAAAAAATACCACAGTTATACTTAAAATGGGTTTACCAGGGGTTAAACCTAAATATAAGGATACATTTTCCAATTAAAATTCTCAAAATAGTATTTTCTAGACATATATAAACCTTATACTATCCCAAATTCAAATATAAGATCATTTTGAAGCATTTTTTTTTTGAATGAATTTTTTATTTTGTATTCTTTTAGGAAATTTTCAAGTGGTTTCCAAGAAGGTCCCCTACCCCAATATAAAAGGTCACCTCCTCCCCCCACTTCTTTACACCCGTAAAGAAATATATATCAAAAAAACCTGAAAAAACCACTCCCCAAAATATTTATCCACGTTATAGAGGTGTTTTTATTCCCAAAAGACCAATTATAGGCTCCTTAGTAAGCGATCCAAAAGACATTCTTCTAAGAGAAGGTAATTGTCTTCATTGGGATATTTATTTTTAATTATTATTTTACCATATTCAATTATGTATTATCACTTAAAATATAATAAACCCATTATCTCCCATATATTGAGATATTATTATTTTTATGTCATATTATTTATCCATCTACTACTCCATCACATGGGAAACGAATTCATCGCTCATGTGTACGGCAGACTACCATCTCGCAAACCGATGTAATTTTTTTCCATCACCGAATCACATGAATAGTCATACTGATAGAAATAATGATTATATATTATAAATATGAAATGATATTAATTCATGAAAATAATCATATCATCCACTTATTTACCCTTTCACCCATTAATGGAATAATATTGTTACGTGTGCGTGTGTACGGGCTACCGTCTCTATAATACAATGTGATTCATTTTCCATTTACAACTTTCAATAATGGTTCTAAAATGGTATATGTTGATTAAATTTTATTTTAATAACATTAATATAATTTTGGATATGATGTATCTATATTCTATTTATAATAATCGAAACTTCCACCACAAAACATGCACGAGAAAACAAAGCAATTAATACCCAAAACAATGGTAATAATGAAATACTATTAATGAAAATGTGGTAAGATGTTACAAGAGAATCATATGATAAAGTACCTGAACTTAAACATAACATATTATAGTGTTTTTAACTAGAATTTACATTTTATGATACTTTTAGTTTAGATTTTTAGAGAATTAGGACAAACTCTTACAAAGTAAACACAGAAATTAAAAGTGGGCATTTATACTTAGTATCCATTTTTTATCAATATAAAACTATTTAAAATAAAATTTAATTTATATTTATGAAAAATCTTCACAGTTTTCCCCTTGATCTCTTCCTTGTCTATATTCCCCCTTAAACCCTGTGAAAAATATTTTAAAAACTTAGGATGAGCGCATAAGTTTAGTAATGGATAAAGAAATAAAGGAAACTATTAGTTTAGTAAAAACATGAAAAATCAAAAAACATTTACCTTTATCTCCAAAATTCATTTGATAATATAAAATAAAACATTTTCACATGAAAAAAACATACACTTTGCTCAAATAAAATCATTAAAACCCATAGAAATCATTTAAAACTCATTTAGGTGACTTAGAGTGTCATATACATAAAACCATTTCAACCCCCTTTCAATTGGAATACCCATAAGGTAAAATTTCAATTAAGATATTATAGTCTTACCCGGTGCTATCTAGGAAACCTCATATTAAGCTATAACGAGATTTCTCAGTGTTATTTGGGTCACCCCATGTTAAGTTATAATGGGATTTCCCGCCGCAATCTGGGCCACCCCATTTTAAGCAATAGCAGGATTTCCCAACGCTATTTGGATACCCCATGTATAAGTGATATCAGGCTCACCCATTTCTTATAATTCTCAAGTTCCATATTATTAAAAAAATAATTTCATCATAAATCACTTTGAAAAGCTCTCTTAATCCCATATGGAAAACACTTTTATATAAAATACCATTTTCTTTTAAGAATCCAATTTCAATAAAAAACACCCTTTTCATTGAAAACCCATTTTCAATACCAAAGTTCCTAAAAATATAAATTTGGTTTTTAATTTAAGGAATAATGAAATCAGTCAAAGAAAGATGACAATAAAATAATGGTCACGGTGGGGGAAAATTCTGTGTCGTTGTATACGTTAAGAATATAACATTATTTTTGTCGTTTGTCAAAATATTCCGTATAAAAACACATAAAAAATAATTTTTGAAAACAATTAATGAAATTAAAAATAAAAATAAAATGTATTTTATATTAATTTTATACCCATATAAATAAAAATGTAAAATAATATCAAGAAAATTGACATGGAGAAAAATATTTGATAATTAAATCTTTAAACATTCAAGGTGTCCCATACCACTTTGAACATTTAAATCATAATATCCATGAAAGAATAAGTTTAATAAAAAATTAAATGACATGATTATAGATAAAATATGGATATTAAATTTCATAGTATCTGTATATACACCTTATAAAATAATAGAGGTACATAGCATCAAGAAATGCCACAATGAAAGGAAATTAAGAAGGAATCCCTTACCTTGAGTATGACTCGTCACATACAATCGTTATCTTCCTAAATAATAAAATTAAGTTAATTAATTACTTTATTTATAACCTTTTTAAAGTTTATTATTTCTTTTATATCACTTATTATCATGTTATAATAATTACTTAATTATTTAAGTTTATGTCGGACGTTTTGACGATATTCGGTACTTGAGTCCAAAATGAATTTGGTATGATGACAACAGTAAAAGTAGTCATTAGTTCATAATATCTAGATTAATATTTATGGAATAATAATTAGTTTTATACATCAATTATACATTTAATTAAAACCATTTATGTATGGTTATGAAAAATGAACAATGTTATAATCATAGAGACGGTAAGTCATACATACGCATGAGTAATGTTTCCATTTTTCAATGATTATTATCGAAAGAAAGTTATTATTATTTAAAATTTACAGAATTATAATAATATAATTAATATCATATTAATTATTTAAATATACTCATATATATTATCCATGTGATGTGGTGATTAAAAACGAATCACATCGCTTCATGGAGGTGATAGTTCACATGTACGCACGAACGACATTATCATTTTTATGTGCATGGAAATTAAGAAAATAATTCATATATTATTATCTTATAATGATAAATATTTAATTAATATCATATATAAAAATTAATTCCATCATTATAACCAGTCTTTAGAGATGGTTATGGAAAATTAATTATATCGGTCCGTGGAGGTGATAGTTCACACGTACACACAAACAATTAATCCATTTCCCATTTGATGTAATCAGAGATGGATTTAGATGATGATATTAACATAATAACATATAATTATATTTATGGTATTGGATCTATTATCTCATAATGGTTTGAGAATATTTTAAGGAAGTGGAAGAAGAAATAAAACACAAACACTTAATTAAAAACAATACCTCTTCTCCGGACGATCGCCTTTGATTAGCACCTTAACACATATAATGAGGGTGTTAATCCTAAACTAATTCCTCTATAATGTTGGTAGGGATTATAAAGAGGTATTTGGGAGAATATTATACAAAAAAATTGGTTTTGAGGTGTAAATAATAGAGAAGAATGGAATCCCTTTTATAGGAGAGGGGAGGGGCACTCTTGGTATTCCTAAAAGTATTGAAATAATATAAGTTAATTTTCTGATACAAATGGTTCCAAACTAATTTAACTCAAATATATGATGATTTTTGGTTGAATAATATTCATAAAATTAAAATTATATATGTTTTGACTATTTTTTAATCCTTATCTTTTTGTTTTAACCCTTATTAACTTTTATAGTAATATCATATAATTTACACTTTGAGGGTTAATATAATTATCATAACATTCCAAAAGACCAATAAATGTGTCATTTGTGAAATTTTAGAAATTATCCAAATTATTTGTGTGAAGGATATCTTTTTTAAATTTTATATCATTTAATAAAATATTATTTATTTTAAAATATCATTGGTGTTAATTTTGAAACTATTCAATATTTGATTTTTTAAAAATAACATAAAAACTTTATATCTTAAAAAACTACATTAAATCACCCCTAACATGCTAAATTCATCAATAAAATTTTTTTATGACATAAATTATATCAAATTATATTTATTTTAATATTTTTAATATCATTTATTTGATTCTTCTATTAATGAACCAATTACTACATTATCATTATGTCACAATTTAATTTATTTATTTATTTTAAAAAAAATTATAAAAAGATCAAACTGGTGTATATAAATTTTTTATATTTATAAATAATATTTATAGTCTAAAATATCCCTTATATAACCCCATATTAAATATATTTTACTTGTTAAAAATAAGAGTGTGAGAAAATTGACTTTCCTTTGAATATAATACTATAAAAGGGTTAAAGTCCTAAAAGTGGCACCAAGTAGACATAAAATCGTCCCAATTAATATTTATGTCAAAATAACAAATCCAATTGAATTATAACAAGTTTTAGGGTAATTTTATATTATTTATAATATTATTTTTACCTTAAATTACTGAATTTACACTTAACCACGGTAACAAAAAATATTACTAAATTTACTATTCATAATGTCCAAAATTAAATGGGAAATATTTAAATAATTATTAACCTATAATTAAAAATATATAATCCATTTTTTCAAATTCAAAATAGATAATTGGCATAAATTAATTAAAAATTAATCTCATTAACGGAATGAGAAAACGTGTTTTTAAAGTAAAAACGTTCAAAAGTTCACAAAGTTTTTATATCCAAATTCAGTGTTAAATTTATTCAAATTACCTAAATTGAATTAATTGATAAAACATTGATCTAATTATACTTTAAAACCATTCAAATATATAATTTAATGCTATAAATAAATTTTATTAAAAGTAGTTTTCAATTAAAATGTAGTATTTTTTCACTATTCATGAAAAAATGAATCTTATCATGAAAATACCGAAAATTCAACCAATTTAAATATTGATACTAAAATTTGAAATAAGAAGTTTATTTTTTCGAATATAACTTATAAATGTGTAAAAAAAGATATTTAAAATAGGTGTTCCATCAAAATATGGTAAAACTGTCTTTTCTGAAAAATACTTATTTTATGTGTAAAATAGAATTTGTTCATATATAATGTCTATAAAATTCATGAAATTAATGTTAATAATTATGTTTAATATTATATATATATATATATATATCATTAATATAATCCAACAAGAGTGATTTGTTTATTTATTGGTATAAAAACATACTTTTGCACATTTAAATAGTTTTTTAGAAAAACATTTTATTTTATTTTAAAAAGGGTTTTACATTAATTTATAATTAATTGGTAAAATAATTAATTATATATACATGTGTAAACAATATTTTCATAATTCAATTAATACTATTCATTCCATCCATTCTAACGACTGTGTTAGAACGGTAATATTTAAATAATAATATTTAATGTTCATTTAAACTTGATGTGGCATATCATGTACACTATCAAACATCATGTTTCCTTTTAAAAACTTGGTATGTCACAATATGTTATATTATATACATAAATATTTTTCTATTATAAATTAATTAAATGCTTAAAACCATTATACAATAGGTTAAATCATGTTCAACTAAATGGAAACATGAGGTAAGGGATTCTGTCTCAATTTTCATTCATTGAGCAATATTTTATTTTTATGCACCAATTTATTTTATATGGTATATATAATATACCTTTTACATATAATATCATGAATACTTAATAATTAATGATTTTTTAAGTTTCAATTTGAATTATTTCAACCAAGTTTATTTGACTTGAAAGTTACCAAGTTGTAAGGAATTTCAAACTCAATTTTTTTTCATTATGTTATATTGATTTCTAATTGTCTTTGATATTATAAAATTATGTGTGTAATTAATTTTTATTATTTTATATTTTATTTACACTTGTCTTGTATTTATTTATATTTTATTCACATAATCAATTCATTGATTAATTATCACTTCAACGGTATGATCTTTATAAGATATTTTATCCTAATTTCCTCTCCATTGAGACATATTTTTTAATATGAACCAACTTATTTTTTATGAGTTTTATATACTAACCATTTGATATGTTATATAATGAATATATTTATAATAATGTTATTTAATGTTTTATTTTAATTTATTTCTTTCATAGGGGTTATGACTCAAAAGTTTCCAAAGCAGTAATGGTTTATACTCTGATCTCATTTTAATCGGGATTTTTTATGATTGAATTTACATTGAATATAATTATTTTATCATTATCTAATAAACCAATTTAATTTTATTATAATTTGGTTATTTATTAAATTTTATAATTATAATACCACTTTCCTCTCTTTGGTACTTAAAATTATTGAGAATTGTTTTTAAGAAAAGCCAAGTTATTTATCTTTTTGGTCAAAAATGTTTTTTCTTCCATATCTATATTTTAATTATATTTTTTTAAGGAATATTTTTACTATTATACAATGATTTATTAAATAAATTTTACTAATGACTGGACTTTTATAAAAAATAAATTAATCCTCCTCTCATTTTTTAAATAAGGTACATTTTTAAATTTCTTACAAAAATGTGAAAGGAATATTTGTTTTAATGTACTTTGCATGAACTTAAATTTCCCACCATTATGAATACTCATTTATTTGAAGATTAATTTAAAATTTTACAAGGTTCTTTTCAAATAAAATTGTTTTCCTAATATTTTGTAAATTTTTATTTTTTAAAACTTATTTTCAAAGTGAAAAAGTTATTTTCCTCAATAATAGTTTTAATGATATTTAATCAACAATAACAACCCTTTGTTTTTTATATAATCTAATGAGGATATGTATTAATGATTTAATCCTTATTTTTTCTCTAGAAGGTTTATGACCAGTTTGACCAGGGAAAGTATTGACATTCACTTTCTTGATTAATTTTTGTATTCAGTAACATCCCCTTGAAACATTCACTTTCTTGAGATCATTTAACATTACATTTCACTTAAATATAAAAATTATTTATCATGGATATTCTTAATGCTTAAATCATATATCATCTCTATATACATTATTTTCCTTTTAAAGTTATTTGATTTAATGGGGAAATATTGATATTCTGTATTTTTTATTCAATGCAAACATTTATTGATAATGAATATTGTTCATAAATTAAATAGATCATTATATATATAAGGAGTGCATTGGGAATGAAATGATGGGTGAGTCCCAGAATTATATAGCCCCTAGATGTATCGAAAGGTATCATGAGATAAATCAGTAAGATAACATTAAATGGGTTTATGGTGTATGCCCATCGATTAAACTTTCTTTGTGTAAGGTCTTATTGGTATATATATCATGATATCTAAGATCATGAAATCCAATATTAAGAATTTACTTCATTGATAAATTAGTTATTATTATCCGTTATATTACTATATTGATATTATCCATGGATTGGATTCAAGATCACATGATTATTTATATAGAATTATTTTATCATCATTAATTCACGCCATATTATTATTTGTGCTCATTTTATTGGTTAAATGTCATGTATTTTCAGTTATTTATCTTTCCATATTTATTATGCCTTATTTATTCATGATATATTACACTGTATGTAACCCTTACTAAGAATATAAGATCACCCTTTATTTATTTTTCTTTCCTTAGGATATAAATGATGAATCTTTAAATGATTTCAAGGATGAAGAATATTTACTTCCATTTTGTTTTAATTTATATTTTCCAATGTAATGTGACATTAAAGTATGTATCTAGTTTACCTAGACTGCTAAACTATTTTGTCCTTGAAAATGTGATCGCTTATATCTTATGAAAATGTAGTAATGTAATCACTGGCTCTATTCTATTGGGGTCGGGGTCTTTATAGTTAGTATCAGATAAATTTTAGTAGAAACCTTAGGAATTGGAATTAGGAAAACATAGATTAGAGAACATAACCCTATGAATGAATTTTAAGATAATTATAAGTATAGGATAACATCCTAAATTATTAGTAAGGTATATATTATGTGTATTTCCTAGAAATACATCCATTTCTGGATACTACAAATGGTTGTGGCTTTGATGTAGTTATACCTTAGGGAAATAACTCTGAAATGGGGCATTAGTTTTTGAATCAATCATCATATAGTGCAAAAAATGGTCCTTTCTTCACACCTAATTTGACAATATCGAGAGGTATTCTTAGGTTAATTAAAATTTTATTTATGAACTACCATTAATGATTTGAATCAATGATGATAATGAATAATCTAGGTTAAACCAAGTGTCATATATTGAAGAAGTTATCGTGATTTAGAAATCCTACAAATGATTTTTCATAATCATGATTATTATTGCTCACACCAAAATTTCCAGTTTTATTAAGTGGATATAACCATTAGTAATGAAGTTAAATATGAATGTAATAAATAAAATATTGATTCTATGAGACCAAATGTGATGATATATAGTGACCATGATTTTTCTTACATATCTTATTACATCATTTTAAAGTAAAACAACATTAAATAACTACAAAACCAGAATCCAAAGGTTTAGTGTCACATTGAAAAAATAAAAAATAAAAAATTATTTAATTCCTTCTTCTCTATCTTCTTATTATCCCTTGAATTCCCCTTAGTACATGTAATCACCTGAGGATAAACATCAAAAGAATGGGTGAGCTAAAATACCAATAAGAGGATGAATAATATACATGAAATACGAGTGATAATTGTAGGACCTCGGGACACCCTAAGAGGGGAAGGGTGAATCAGGGTGTCAACTTTTTCTTCTTAAAGTTGTGGATCTTGTTCCCACGTTGGTAGGAACTACTTAAACCTGTATGATGGATATGATCAGCAATGAAACATTCACATGCAGAGATATGACACAGCTATTTTTACTTGGTTCACCACTAAGGGCTACGTCCAAGGAGCATACGCCGACAGGTTTTCGGTCGTACCCAATTCCACTAATCTTCACTAGTTGTAGATTAAAATGGTTCGGGAACAGTCACTCTATCTCAGGATCACTGCCTTTACAAAAGGTTCAGAGATAGCTCACTACGTCCCTCAGGTCACTCCCGTTGACTCCCCCTGGCTCACTGCTGTTAGTGAAGTCCCACTCAGTTTATAAACGTGAAGGTCTCTTCAATAGATTTGCATTGAAGTCTTTGTATCATGTTCAGCATGATATCTTACTTGCATCAAAGTCCTGAGTTGATTCTCTTTTTTATTCAACCTTCTACTTTAGTGCAATAATTGAATGCACTAAATCCTCTTGTCTTCGTTTTCCTGAATCACAACCACTGATGTGATTGATTAATAAATGAATCTTAGCTTACTCGGCGTCTGTCAGAATCAGTTCTCCATGTATGCATGAGATCATGAATTTATCATTTATATTTCCTCTTTAATCTCACTTTGCACCGAAAGTATTAGGAAATATTTCATCTCTCGTGCAGCTCCAGAAATATGGGCGTGCTTCAACAATATCTGGCTCTCCTTTTCAAGCCTGGTGCGCAAGTCTCAATACGGCGCGCAAGTCCTCAGCGCGCAAGTCTAAACTGGTGTGCAAGTGACACCAAAGAACCTACGCGACGCTTCCTTCCCCAACTACAAACTTGCGAGTCCCACTTCCTTTCTCTCCCAAACTGCCTTGGGCGCAAAGCCAACAACCGGCGCACAACCTCTACTTGCGCGACCCAACAAACACTAGCGCGGCTCAATCACCTGCGAGACGAGAGCTCGAACAATCTCTAAGTCTTGAACTCCGTGATAAATTAGGAGGGGTGGTCCAGTATTTATAGGCAATTTGACCACCCTGCGTGACGGTGCTCAAGTCAACCATTGGTGCGCAAGTCTCGGTGCGCAGGTCTCTTCCGCTGCTATTCACTTGCGCGACCAACTTCCAAACTTGTTTAAAACTCTTTCCTTTTCCAAATTTCGATCTTATGATCTGTAAAAACCATGGGTGCGCAAGTTATCATGCTTCCAAGGCATCGACGCACAAGTCTCTTCTCGGTGCGTAAGTCACATGCATGACCTCACCAAAACTTGTGTGACCCTTATCCCTTTGCCATATTTTGATGATTTGATCTTTAAAAACATATGGTGCGAAAGTTTCT
Organism: Viscum album; assembly: GCA_963277665.1. NCBI lineage: Eukaryota > Viridiplantae > Streptophyta > Magnoliopsida > Santalales > Viscaceae > Viscum > Viscum album. Next base: position 655,221,173 of record OY728119.1, read on the forward strand.
ATCCTCCAAGACCTCGGCATGCAAGTACCTTTACCAAAAACACTTTTCTTTATTTGTCGATTTTCAGGCCCAAAAATTTGGCAAACACTGGGAAACATCGCCACCTTGTATCTGCTCTTTGTGTCCGCCTCCAGATCATCCATTCCTTTGTTGATGTTCCTTGAATAAAACATGGATCATTATCCATAGTCCTTGAACTCGACATGCCACCATGGAATCTCCTTTGTCAACAAATTTTTATGTCGTTTGTTTGCTTTTTCAACAAGCATGATCACCTCAAAAGCATTTCTTCTTGGTGATCTGTATCCTTCAGCAACTCTTCTACTTTTATCACAAACTCCACTATTGTGATATTTATTCTTTGAAGGAATAACTTTAGCATCATCATCTTCAATGACAATGTGATGTGTGTGGCTATCTCATAATTCCAATCCTCGCACGGCCATATTAGAATTCCAATCATTTGTACATTATCTTCTTCATCAACCGCCATGACCGGCTTCATGCAAACCATATGATTTATTTTGTCAAGAATTTTATTGCATGGTTCTCATTCAATCATGAGTAATTTCATGGTATTCATCAAAAACCAAGGGGTCTTATACAATAATGAGGAATTGCATGGTCTTCATCAAAACCCATGGTTCTCATGCAATAAGGAGGAATTTCATGGTCTTCATCCAAAAACCCCATTCTCCGTTAATCATCCTCAGATGGATTACACCTCACATTATTCATTATTGTAAACAATGTATCACCTTTGACACATGTTCATTAAACTTATGATTAGTAAAACAATCGTCTGAATTATCATTCCTTCACTTCATCGGAGTACTTCTTGATCTCCTTCATTTTGATCTTCATTGACAATTATTGACAACAAATACAACCTTATACACAAAGTGGTTATAACAATAATAATCATAATAAACATTAAATAAGGAAGTATCATCATCATAATCATGATAGGAAACATTAGTTAAAGGCATGGAATGTGGAAATGCATAAAAATGAAACATCATGTCTTAGTGGTCAACTACCACTCATTGTTGTAAACAAAGATAGAATCATGTTCACACATATTTCACTTTTTCTCATGAGATAAATCAAATTAAATAATGAATTAGAGTGTTATATAATTTTGGGTGCACCCATCACATCATAACATTTACATTTCACTCTATAATACCAGGTTCACCCACCACATCATAACATGTATATTATTATGCATGCCACATAGAAAGTATATCAAAATTGAACATAAAATAACCCATGGAAAGGAATGGGTTTCACTTCATAAAGAATAAATTCATGAATAAACTTTGGAAAAGAAAAGGGGAATATTATTCTTGGAATAGGAATCATCAATCTTGAGTGAAGAAGAAACAATATGAAGAGAAGTAAAAGGTTTATTTTTTTGTAAAGAAGAGTTATTTTGGAAAATATTGTGTTTTCCATAAACTCAAGTAAATAACATTTATATCCTAGAAAAATAAATGCGAGAATAAGTAAATGAAGTTTAAGGATAATTAAATGAATATGTATACTAAAATTGGTGTAAAAGATGGAAAACCCCATGGAAATAGAGTTGGGTTTGAGAATCCTCTTACCTTATGTCTGAATGATTTCTTCACTTTAATATCTTGTATAATCACATTAAATTAATTAATTAAAAAATAAATAACCTTTTATACATGAATTTTATTCATTATTATTTTATTATGTTCATGTATGGTCTTTTCGATGAGTTATAGAGTTTAATTTCATCATTCAGGAGTGTTAGTTTTCTTAGTTTTTGTGATCGTTTCACTTGTATACATGAATGGAAGTTTGTGTAAAATGCAGATAAATATCCAGAATTTTTATTATGTGTTATTAATGATATTATATAAGTTTAAATTATCTTATAAATAATTTTTTTATATATTATGAGGATGAATCATTTGATAAAATTTAATGATGATCGTTTTAGGTTAATTTTGGCGGTTTTTCGATCACAACAAACTTGTTTGGTTTTATCATTTTTCATTATGTATATATGTTAGTTACATAGAATAAATAGGGTTATAAAATAAATTTAAAAATATTTTTCAACCATTATAATGGTTTTATTAACATTCATGAAGGCGTTAATGGAAAATGAAAGTGCATCACCTACGATGTCGGTATTTTGACACATCACGGGTGATGATTTAATTTTTAGAATAAAAGAGAGAGAGGGAGGAGTTTGATGATGGATATTCCATTAACATGATATAATTATAGTATATAAAATATAATGTAGTTATCATGAACATTTGGATACAGGAAGTGAAGAGATAATAATAAAAGAAAAAGAAATTAAAAGAAATTGAAATAAAAAGGAAGAGGATTTTACCTCTTAAATATATCCTACTTGAGAACCTCCTTAGGGAAATTTTTTTGGTATTTTTATAAAACCAAGAGATCCTAGACGTGGTTAAGGGTCTAGGAAGGATTATTGGGTAGAAATTTCACAAGTTTAAAATCTTGAGAGGTGTGGGGAAAATAGGTTGTGAGGGGTGGTATTTATAGTGAAGGAGAGGGGTGTTTTCTCATTATATTAGATTATTATTTTGGATCAAGACTATGAATAGTTTTAGAATTATCACTAAATATATTAAAATAATGAATGAGAGTTCTATATTTTGGGCTTACATCATCTATACATCATATATGACTCCATACCTGCCTGAATTTCCCAAAGGCCATCATTTTTATTCATTTTTTATAATCCCCTTTAAGGGTTGAAGGGAAACCCTAACATTACATTTCCCATAGGATTTGTGACATTACAGAACCTAAATTTCATAAAGGAATACATCCCAGACTATGACTACTTGAAACTTCTCCACCCTAATATCTACATTCAACTCTCCACCTTTGCAAGGTTGTTTGGCTCGATGTCATGTGCAAGGATGCACAGGCCCAGTACCGATGGAAAGTTTCATACCCTCTAATTATTTCAAATTTTATATCTCTTCTATAGTGAATGTGTTTTCTCCAAATCCTCCTCTAGATCTTATTCTCTATAGAATATTTCTGGATTGCATCTATATATCAGGTGTCCTGAAGGCCTTGAGGTGGCCTGAAGGCCTTGAGGTGGCCCGAAGGCCTTAAGGTGGCCCGAAATCCTTACAGACCCGAAGGCCTAGGTGTATTGAAGGCCTAGGTGGACTGAACGCCTAAAGGTCTCCAAGCCCAAACTAGTGGCCCGAAGGTGAATAGTTTTGGCTACTACAGCATTGTATAGTACCTACTATAGTGCTTCTACAGTAACCTAGAAATATGTCGTCGCCTGGAATCGAACCTGGGTCTCGTGGATTCACTTGATGAGTCCTCACCAACTAGGCTGAGGGTCATGTTCTATGACTCCATAATTCATTTATTTAGCTTTTATCATAAATTATCATATTTTACTATTTATCAAAAATTAAAATATTTTTGAAAAATCCCAAAAAATCACTTGAATAATTTATCGATGTGTAGAATTCAAAAATGAACTTCATTTTATGAAAATAATTTTCTAAATATAATTAATTTAATTTTTAATTAAAATCATCATTTACTTAAAAAATACATATTTTAAAATTATAACTGATTTTATAACACTTTGAAAACTTACTTATGGTCTCATAAAATTATCTTAAAATTATAAAACATCAAAATATTAATTTATGAATACATTTTATGAAAATATATTTTCTTTTAAATAATTAAATTAACCGTAAAATTGTAATTAAATATTTATGACTTATAAAAATACAAACAATTAATTAATAATTTATAAAACATTTATTTACTTAGACTATGATATAACTATACCGCACTTTCATTTATAAGGTGCCTAAATTTTATTTATACTTTCATGGGTGAGGTTTCTATTCATTTGGTCAATTTACTATTCATAAGGGTCATATTACTATTCCTAAGTTCAAGTTATTATTTCATCTTTATATGTTCCTTAACTTCTATAAATACTTATTATTTCATTATTTATTCATTTATAAAGTTTTTATTATGGTCTATAAGTGATTTTATGTGATTTATACTATTTGACATTACTATAAGAATGGATAAATTCCATTGATAAAATTTTAGGTCGTTACATGATAATTGTAGAGAAATATATCGTGATTATTCCTAATTACTTATCCTAAAATATTATTAACAATATACACCTTAACCAACTCTTAGACTCACCAAAGAAGAGAATGATGGAGTTCGCTAAGAGCTCGAGTGGTGGAGTCTATGGAGGAAAGAAAGATCAATTTCATTCATTTTAGAAATATGTAAAGTGAAACCCAGGAGAATGTATCAAATAAATAAGGAACTATTTTATGTGTGTAAGGGAGGGGCATAGATTAATGAATTGTTGAGGAAAAGTGAGGATTTTATTGAAGATAAAAAAAATTCATCCTAGAGGTCCATTTATAGTCTATAGTCTTAAATATGGGGAACCTATGAATTATCTGAGTCAATACGCTCTTTTAAAGTTTAAATCCTAGACCATGGAAGGACCTATGTTATACTAACCATTATAGAAAAAGGGTTTAAGTATTTATGTATTTTTATTTAAGAATTATGGCAAAAGTATTTTTACCAATGGTATTTTGTTTATAATATTCATGAAACATCTAAGGATTTTGTTAATTTTGAAAGAATATATGTCTTCATGTAATATTAACTCAATAGTTATGGGTACTATCATGAGTTTATGATTTTAATTTTGAACATAATTTCAATGTCTTAAAAACCCCTTTTTTAAGTTTTATGTTATGTGAGTTTATAAATATTAAGGATATTTTGGGATGCATTTATGGAAGTACAATCCATTTTTTTGGTATATGTTATAGTGAAGAATTTATTTAAGGAATAATTACTTTAAATTTTATATACATAAGATTAAAGGTATTAGTAACCTATAAGGTTTATCTTATATTTTATGTATTGGTAATTATGATTCATTAAAATTTGGGAATGATGTAAGAATTATATTAATATAGTTTTGTAAAAAGGACAACCCGCATGCCGAGTGACAGCCCATCACATATGTAAAGGCCATAGGGATTGAACCCACAATCATAGTGTGATAAGGTTGCAGTGCCTACCACTAACCCATGTAATTTCTTGGTTAGTATAACATTATTTTTACTTAAAATATTTGATAGATAAATATTATGTTGATTTTGGGAGACATATTATAAGATCAAATCCTTTTGTAATTTTATGATTTTGAGGTGATTAATGATATTTTGGAATATATTTTATTGAGTTGAGATATAACCATAGGTTTATCATAAAGAATTATTTGGGAATAATTCTATTATGTTTTAGATTTGTAATCTTAAGGGTATGAGATAACCTTTAATGTTAAAACACTCATTAAATGTTGAGGTTATTGGTATTATTTGGTATATAATATTATCTATGTTAAACCTTTGGTTTTATTGTTTAATTTTAGAGATTAATGTATTATATTTATATATATAGGATGGCCTATGATAATCATTTTTATTTTAGAAAAGACTAGATGAATATCTTGTTATCCTTTTGTGGATTATGTGATCTGTTAGAAGTTTATTTTAGTGCTTCAGACATAAAAAAATCATCTTGAATACTCATCATTTGGGGAAAAGATGATATTGTGGTGTAAATTGATTAAATGATGAAATTTTAATTATTAAGTAATTATATTTCCTTATGTTCTTCATCTAGATGGTAAAGTAATTCCTCAACCCTGAGAAAATGACTTTGAAACAAAAACTTTATCCTATTTCCCTCATTTATGATGAATCAATGGTATTTTTCACACCTCATCGGTTTATGGTTTTTTGGTCTTTAAATTTATCTTGATTATTCAATTTCTTGTGACAAATGATCTCTATCATTCTCTATAACTATTTATTATTTTCTTACATGTTTATATTTTTACTACCCACTAATTTTTCCTGGTTGGAAACCTAGTTGTGTGTTATTATAAATGGCCTTCATAATTCCCTTTCTCTCTTATCAAGAGGATGTTTTGTTATCCATTTATACTATGTGGGTATTAAAAATTTTATTTTCAAATATCAAACCCTTTATTTCAAAGTACAAGTTTAAATTGTAAGGATTCAATTTATTTAAGGTGGGTAGAATGTAACACCCCAAGTTTTAAAAAAAAAGAAAATTGTGTTCAATATAATATATTTCCTAAAAAATGAAAATTATATTCTTTAAACATGTATAAAAAAATTCATTGGTTATCAATTGATTAAAAATTAAAATAAAAATCATTTGAAAGTAAAATAAATGTTTTTTTAGAAAAAATTGTTTTTATGCGAGCAATGTGTTATTATCATAATAAATTAAATTAATCACTATTGGTGAATAATTTTAATGAAATGTATATATAATATATTCAATAAAAAAAATTATCATTCATCTAATATTTTTTCTAATCATGGGATAAGAACAATTCCAATTTTACGCTTAAAATTGTATTTTTCTAAAAAAACGGTTTCATCAACTTTCGCACACTTATTTTAAAGTTACTTTTAAAAAATTTTAGAAAATTTACATTAAAAATTTTTTAAAAAATAAATCATAATTTCAAAATTATGTTAGAGTGAATTTTTGAGATTTTTCTAAAAAGATTAATTTTTGATGAATAGTGAAAAATACTGATTTTTATTGAAAACTACCTTTTCATTTAAAACATTTAAAAAGTTAAATTTTGTTTTAAATTTGTTTTAAAAGTAAAATTCGTTAAATTATAATATATTTAATCCAATTTAGGTTATTTTAATAAATTTTATGTTGATTTTTGATATAAAACCTCTTTCTACTTAAGAAAACTTTTCATTGGAAAACTATTTTTTTGATGAGTTTATGGGTTCAATTTTAATTAATATTCTACCACTTGTGTGAATTTAATTTTTTAAAATTTATTCCATATATGGAATAATAATAATTAATATTACATAATAATTTTAACTTAATTTTTGGTCGTATTGAATAGTGAAAACTATAAAAAATTAATCACCACAATTGAGGTTAAAATGGGTTTACCAGGAGTTAAACCAAAAGATAAGAGAAATTTAACCTATTAAACTTATAAAAATCCTATTTTATGGAAATATTTCAACTTTATACTATATAAACTTCGAATAGGAAGTCATTTGAATTCATTTTTATTGTGAATGGATTTATAATTTTGTATACTTTTAAGAAATTCCAATTGGTATCCAAGAAGGTCCCCTCACCCACTTATAAAAGGGAACCTCCTCCACTCACTTATTCACACCTATAAAGAAATATAGATCAACAAAAACATGAAAAAAAATCTCTAAAATACTTATCCACATTCTTTAGGTTCTGGTATTCCCAAAAGAGTAACCATAGGTTCCTTAATAAGTGACCCAATAGAGGCTCTTCTAAGTGATGGTAATTATCTTCACTAAGATCATTATTTTTAATTCTTATTATAATACCTTAAATTATGTATTAAAGATTAAAATATAATAACACAAATATATCCAAAATAATGATATGTAATTATGTTTATGGTATAATATTTATCTATTTCCTTCTCTATCAAATGGGAAACAAATTCATTTCTTGTGTGTACAGCAGACTATTGCCTCACGAACTGGTGTATTTTTTTTTCCATCACCTGAATAGTAATAATGATGGAAATAATGAATATATATGATACATAAAACATGATATTAATTATTTAAAATTAATATATCATCCACTTTCTTACCTTTTAACCCGTTAAGAAAATGATATCATCGCTCATGCGTACGTACGGCCTATCATCTTCACGAAGCGAAACGACTCATTTTCCATGTAAAACTTTAAAGAATTATTATAAAAAGGTATATATTGAATATATTTGATATTTAAAACATTAATATAATTATATATATTATTTATCTATATACTTTTCACAAGAACTGAACTTCTGTGACAAAACAGGCATGATAAAATGAAGTAGTTAACACCTGAAACAATAGTAATAATGAAATATTATTAACGAATAGGTATTAAGATACTAAAATAGGATTATAGATGATATTATAAATATTAATATGGTTTTTTATAAATTAATTAAAATCATAAAACCATTATACAAAATTTTAGAGCATGCTCAACTAAAGGGAAGCGTGAGGTAATGGAATCTGTCTCAATTTTCTTTTATTGAGACATACTATATTATTATGCACCAATTTATTTTATATGATATATATGTAAAAGTTGGTGTACAAGAACCAACTGGTTTTACTTTTATTACATCGATATTTAATGTATTATTACAGATTGTTCATTGTTCTGCATGAATATGATGTAATAATGTCCTAGAGTATTTGTTGCATTGATAAGGTCGTAGTAGTTCCCCGCTATGATGTGAACCTTGAAATGCTATAAAAATATTTTTAAATATAGTTTTGTGGTTGGATGACATGATATAATGGTACACATAGCATGCATACCATCATATGTGAGTACTCGTAAGCATATGAGACTTCCTCTCATGAAGTTCTCACTTGGTAATCTTCAAGATAGAAGATTATGAGAATAGACCCGCTAGTAGTAATTTTGCATGTTTTGGTGTCATCAGAAATTTCTATCTATGAGAGTGTGTAATGATCCTTAGACTTTAAAATTATCATTAATATGTGTCATGACTTACGCACTTTGATTTACTGACAAAAACCATCATACAAATAATTGGCGGGAAGTAGGGTACGTTGGGTGCGTCATGAGTGGCATTTTATTAATGGATAAGTTGAGGAAGGATTTGTACCTTCTATTTATGGAAGTTGATATCTCATCCCTTTGATTGAAATAAAACCGTTGGGAAAAATTCCATGGCCATGGTGTAACGATGAGTTTATTTCAGGTAGTCAAAAGAACAACGTATCAATCATAAAAGTTGATGACACAATCATGAAACCTGCTTGATGAAATATTATGAAAATGGGTTTATATTACATAGTGAGTATTCGTATGTAGATGTCATTGTTGTGACTTTACGTTCTTTCTCTTGGGTTCCTTGACCCGTTGTTAGATAGTACTTCTAGACTTTAGGAAATTCCACCTAATGACAATGAGAAAGAAACCTAGAGGGTCACACACTCGGTTAAATTCTATTTGAATTTAATTAATGAAATAAATATTATTCTCAAGATAGTGGAATAATTTTATTCAAGTTACAATGATCACATAAATTAAATAAAATATATATATTGATTTTATTGAACATTTAATAAATATTTATTTACTAGTTTGTAAATAAAATATTAATTTAAGAGAATAAATTATTTATTTATTTATTCGGGTGTTCAATAAATGGAAGTGGAGTTCAAGCAGATCAAGGTCGATCTGGTAGTAAAATAATTATTTGCAAGATGGTAAATAATTATTTAACTAGTTGGAAAAAATTAAAATAACACTGTTATTATTTTATGACGCATAATTTTATTTATAATTTCGTTTTGCTAAAGTTGGTGCACCATAAATAATGACGCAGTGTAATTATTAAATGCATGGGTTTACTCTAAGTTCATGAATGTATTTAATTGTTGCTATGAAATTAAATATTATAACTGAAATTCCATGTATATAAATAGGAAAGTACGCCTATTATGCCAGACACCACACCACATGCCAGGTGAATTGAGAATTATTGAGCCAAACAATTTCTATCTTGAATCTACTTCTCTCCCCTCTCAAGAATGAGAGACGTTCCTCAAGGCCAAAGAAAAAGCGATCAAGAACGACCGACACAAGACACTCGCTTCACCACACTAGCACTCGGAGAACAAGCGGTGTAGATCAGAGTCCATCGGAGCATTTTTGGATCACCTCTAGAGGGATTCTAGTTTAGATCCTTACTAGTGCAATGAGATAATCCGGAAGGGTCATTCCAGATGATCAACATCATCAAAAGAAAAAAATAAGAAAGATACATGTATTATTTTTCTTTATGAAATTAATTAAATTAATTATAAAAATGATGTATAATATCCTCTCTAAGGTTTCAGACCTCTTTATTATTTATCTAAATCTTTGATTATATTCCATGGAGACTGGCATTCATTATAATATTGATCCCTGAATAATCATTGATCATGGTAAAAATCAAACTTGGGTCCCAACCCAAACATGCTTCCGCTGCGCCCGGAACCTTCAAGTGGTATCAGAGCAATTACATCATTGTTTATAATTATTTAAATATTTAATTTATAAATTATGCATTTAATAATTTAGTTGTTTCAATTCAAGTTAATCGTTCTACAAATATTAATCTTGAGATTTATTCCTCCTCTTTCATTTCTCGTTCACCTTACAGAAACGATCTTTTCTTATAATTTTGATTAAAATAAAATAGAGGATCTCATCTGGAGGTGCCAAAGCTTCCTGGCCATATAACACCAGAACACATGGTATGTATTTGGTAGTACACGTCATGTATTCAAGATTCAATGCATCAGAACGTTCCTCCAAACCATGCCGTTTGTTGGAGTCTTTCTAAGTCTTAAATGACTCCGTGTGTTGACCAGGAACAGGTGGCACGTGGTTTCTGGATTACACGCCATGTGGACCAATGGACACAGCATGTAGTCCCTTCGGGTTAGGGTTGGACCATGTACCATGTACACAGGTTACCTAGATGGAGACCATGCAATGAGGAACTACACGATGTGTGGCTCACTAGGCACGTCGTGTACTCCAAATATTTCTGAAGTATACTCACACGACGTTTCCTCGGGCGTGTACTTCGAATATATAGTGAAAAATAATACACACCATGTAGTTAGAACTACACGTCATGTACTCATCCAAATTACTCATATTTTTTAAAATTTATTATTATATTATACAAACCCTTGAGATGTGTACCATCGTGCGGGCATAAAGCTGAGGCATAATATGTGATAGGTGTTTTATATATGTGTGTGTTTAAGTTAACATCTGTGTAATGTTCATTTGTACTCATTGAGTAGTTATGAATAATAATTCACCAGGTTGCCTCCAAGGTACATGTTACGTACAAAAATAATTTTAAATGAATTTATTTGTTTAAAATTATGATGGATTAGAATCTCAAAGAAATTCAGAAAAGGGTTTAAGATAAAATTATTGATTAATTAAAGATGATGATTAATTGATTCGAGTGTGATTTATCTTAAACAAGAATGAGTAAATAATTGATTTCTAGTTTTATTTATGCATAAATATCATTGCATGAATGGATGATCATGATATAGACCAAGACCTTTGTATGTATATGGTTTATTTTAATTTATTTATTTTAATTAAATTTGTTGGCCTGCGAGCCTTCTCCTCATTAATATGTAGGGCCTGCGTTCCCAAGGTTTGTTTTATGTAAAACCCATTTTTACCCCTCACCTACATGTGAGTTAAAAAAGGAATATGTAAAAGATAGAACTCCCAAGATAGTATAGGAGGTTCAAGCTGGAGCCGAGATGAAACCAATCCCAAGAGATACAGAGGTGGACAGGTAAAAGCTGTAAACACAAACCCAAAAGGTTCAAGGTGTTTCTCCCCTAGGTTAGGGTTATTTTATCAACCACTAGATAAACTAACCATTAAAAAATCTCATTATCATGCCATTTACTTTATTTTATTTCTTTCAGTTGCATGGTTTATCATTATGGTTGTGTTTTCATGATCACATAATTAATGGATTAAACAATCATGCAAGATGGAACTAAAAGAAACTATACTTATGTATAAATATTATCAAGACATGGTTAATCAATTAAGTAAGTTCCACTTAATATTAACAAGTGTATGATAATGATAATAATAAATTCATGCATCAGAGATAAAAAAATCCCTTAAATAAAATATTAAGTCATAATAAGCCTTTCGTTACTTGATTAAGGGAAAAACTCAATAAAACTATGTGTTTGACTAACCCTTGTTGGGACACTTAATTTTATATAGGAATCCCTTATGAAAGGTTTCAGGTTGACTTAACCATATTACATCAAGAGGAGTATCCCTTGCTAGACTTGGTGTAATATTGGACATAAGAGTTAAGGAAATCCAAATTCATGATTTCAGGATTAGGGAGTCCACTCAACATATCAAGGAGCTGCAAGCCTCCAGTTGGTAAAGACCTGCCTACCTAAATACCTTCTAATTTCTTGACCAACCCTTGTTGGGTTTATGTGAAGGGGAATATAGATCATTTCCACTAGAATGTCATGGCATCTGTACATTAAGAGTTCAATGGTGAGGGCTATTGGGACTTGATAAAATAGTGGGAGACTTAATAAAATTTATTATTTCTTATAAAATCTAATCAAGAAAGTACTAATTATATGCTCTTTTAATTGTAGAATAAAAATGAAAAACTCGTAAACCACACTATCCCTACGATCAATTCTAGATAAATACAACATTCTCACTAGCAGTAATGTTCAGGAATGGTTTAGACACCTTCAGGTTATCATATTCCATGAACGGAAGTCTTACGTGCTGGAGTCAGCATTACCTGATCCTCCTGCCAAAGAGGCAAGTGATGAGGATTTCCTGGTCTATGAGAAACATATGAACGACACGTTCGACGTTCAATTTTTGATGTTATCATCAATGTGTAGTGAGCTCATGAAGTCTCATGAAAACATGGATGCTTATAGCATGCTCGATCACCTCTATGGACTTTACCAGGAGAGAGTAGCATTGACTAGAAAATCCTCATCACTCGGCCCCATGTAGTCAATCTAACTAGCTACATTGAGAAACTGGAGGTTCTAGGGTTTAAACTCCCCAAATAACTGGGCACCGATCTCATTGTCACATCACTCCCTTAGAGCTTCTCTAACTTTGTTTCCAATTTCAATATGAACCACATTGAGAAGTCTATATATAATCTTCTTATACTCATTCACCAAGTGGAAAAATATATGAAGCATGAAAATCCTTCTATCCTTATGGTGAATAAGAGGAAAGGGAAGGCGAAGATCTTTAAGCCCAAAGCTTCTTCATGACCTTCCAAGAAAAGGAAGATCAAATGGAAGGAAAGGGAACATGAGGATGTTTGTTTTTCATGTGGCAAGAAGGACCACTGGAAGAACTGCACCCAGCCTAAGAAGCAAAGGGAAGATTCAGGTGTGTTTTTTATCAAATGTAATCTATCAGTTTCTACAAATTTGGTATTAGATATAGCTTGTGGTTCTCACAAATGTATCCAAATACAAGAACCAGGTATATTTAGAAAGATTGATTGAGGGGAGGTAGATCTACGAGCATCCAACAGATCCAGAATTTCTATTGTAGCTATCGGGGACTACCACCTCACGTAGCCAACTAGGATGATCTTGGTGTTAAAGGGTTATTATTATGTGCCTTATGTTACTAAAAACATTATTTATGTATCTAGATTAGATACATATGGATTTATATTCAATTTTGGATATTAATGTTGCTTCTTTTACAAAGATATAATTTTTTATGGTAGGGAACATTTATACAACGGACTTTACGTGTTGGATTACACAAACCAAGTAATGGAAATAGATAACAAAGATACTTCACATAACTCATACCACAAGAAACTTTGGCATCACCGGCTAGGTCATGTAAACGAGAAACGCTTGACAAAGTTACATCAATATGGATATTTAGATTTTTTTTGAACTAAAACCACTTGGCGTATGTCATGCATGTTTACAAGGAAAAATGTCCAAATCACCATTTAGGGGGAAAGGTGAAAGGGCTAAAGAACTTCTTGAATTGGTTCATACTGATGTGTGTGGACCATTTTCAGTTTAATCAAGGGGAGGGTACTCATACTTCATAACTTTTACTGATGATTTTAGTAGATATGGATATATCTACTTAATGAGGTATAAGTTGGATTATTTTGATAAGTTCAAAGAATACAATAATGAAGTTGAGAACCAGATTTGTAAGAAGATTAAGAAACTCCACTCAGACCAAGTTGGAGAATATCTTAATCAAGACTTAATTGATTACTTACGGGAGTTTGGGATCCTATCCCAACTCACACCTCAAAAAATGCCCCAATGTAATGATGTGAGCGAAAGAAGAAACCGTACCTTGTTGGACATAGTGAGATCAATGATGAGTCATATGAGTCTTCCATTATCCTTTTGGGAATATGTGTTACAAACAGCGGCAAACATACTAAACCAAGTACCAACTAAATCGATAAATGGTATTTTATATGAGTTCTGGAGTGGAAGAAAATCCATGTTATTGAATATACATGTCTGGGGTAGCGAAGCATTTGTTAAGGCCTCTTCAGGTAACAAACTCGCACCCTGAGGCATAAAGTGTACCTTTATAAGATACCCTAAGGAAACAAGAGGATATTACCTATACAACCCATTAGACAAAAAGGTTATAGTGGAAATACATTCCATATTCCCTGAGAGGGAGCACATCTCCAAAAGAGATAGTGGGAGCAAGATAGACTTCGATAAAGTCGAGGCTCATGGTACACAAGATTTAGTACAGGAACAGATTCCACAAAGCCCTGTGGAAGAAGAATATGTTCCAGAGACACAAGTACTATGTAGGAGTACAAGAGTGGTTAGAGAACAGGAATGGTATAGTTTTCTAGTTACCGAGGATGGTGACTCCTTATTAGTTGATAATAATGATCATCTAACCTATAAAGAAGCAATAAGTGTCACAGATGTTGCCAAGTGGAAAGAATCCATGAATTCTAAAATGGATTCAATGTACCAAAACCAAGTCTGGATTTTGGTAGATCCCCCAGTTGATGTAAATCCTATTGGTTGCAAATGGGTATTAAATAAGAAACTGGACATGGAAGGAAAATTCAGTACCTATAAGGCATGATTGGTTGTAAAAGGTTTTAAACAGCGTTAAGGAATTAACTATGATGAAACATTCTCACCAGTTGTAATGTTGAAATCCATCAGAATTCTACTTTCCATTGCGGATTACCATGACTTTGAGATTTGGAAAATGGATGTCAAAATATTATTCCTTAACGGGAACCTTCAGGAAGATGTCTACATGACACAACCTGAAGGGTTTTCAACCCCAAAGGATGCCAATAAGGTATGCAAGTTGTAGAAAACCATTTATGGATTAAATCCAGCATCCAGGTCATGGAACATTCGTTTTGATGAATCCATGAAATAATTTGGTTTTATCTAGAATGAATCTGATCCTTGTATCTACAAACGGTTTAGTTAGAGTGCAGTCATTTTTCTAATAGTATATGTTGATGAGATATTACTTATTGGAAACTAGGTACCTATCTTACAGTCTATTAAGGCATGGTTTAATCAATGCTTCTCCATGAAATAATTGGGTGAGGCAGTGTATATTCTTGGGATCAAGATACATCATGATAGATCAAAGAGATTTCTAGGCCTTAGTCAAAGTACATACATTGATAGGAAAATGAAGAGATTCAGTATGGAACAATCCAAGAGTGGATTGTTCCCAGTGTCACATGGAATTCATCTTTCTAAGAAAATGTGTCCTTAGAAACATGAGGAAAGAAAGCTAATGGAAAGGACTCCACAGGCACCAGTGATTAGGTCAGTCATGTATGTCATGCTATATACTAGTCTGGATGTCTCCTACACATTGAGAGTGGTAGGTAGATATCAAGCTGACTCAGGTGACCACCATTGGATGGTAGTCAATACTATCATAAATTATCTGAGGAATAATAAGTATATGTTCCTAGTTTATCAAGGAGATGATGAACTAGTTATCAGAGGATATGTAAATTCTAGTTTATAGACTGATCAAGATGACATGAAGTTGCAAACGTGATACATATTCACTTTGAATGGAGGTGCAGTGAGCTGGAAGAGCTCAAAGCAGAGTGTGGTCACAGATTCTATAGCAAATTCCTTGTATATCACAGCTTCTGAGGAAGCAAAAGAAGCAGTCTAGATGTGAAGCTTCGTCCAGGAGCTAGATGTGATACCTAGCAGTAAAGATCCCATCACACTATATTGTGATAATACTACAGCGGTGGATCTCACAAAAGAGCCAAGGTCACATCAATGGATGAAGAACATAATTTAAAAGTGTCATCTCTTGAGGGATTTTTCTCATAGAGGTGAAGTTGCAGTGAGAAGTATTTCCAAGGAAGACAATTTGGTAGACCCCTTGACTAAATCCTTGACTCAGCAGAAACTTGATCATCATGTGAGGTCTAGTGGACTGAAATTCGTAGGAAGTTGTCTCTAGTTCAAGTGGGAGTTTGTAAAAGTTGGTGTCTTAAAACCAACTGGTTTTATTTTGATTATATTTATATTTAATGTATTATTACATATTTTTCATTGTTATGTCTGACTATGATGTAATAATTTCCTAGAGTATTTTTTTCATTGATAAGGTCATGTCAGTTCCCCGCAATGATGAGAACCTTGAAATTCTATAATAATATTTTTAAATATATTTATGTGGTTGGATGACACGATATGATGGGATACATAGCATGCAGACCTTCAGGTGCGAGTACTCATAAACAGATGAGACTTCCTCTCATGAAGTTCTCACTTGGTAATCTCCAAGATA
Organism: Viscum album; assembly: GCA_963277665.1. Taxonomy (NCBI): domain Eukaryota; kingdom Viridiplantae; phylum Streptophyta; class Magnoliopsida; order Santalales; family Viscaceae; genus Viscum; species Viscum album. Next base: position 655,237,751 of record OY728119.1, read on the forward strand.
AGAGATTATGATAACAGACCCGCTAATAGGAATTCTTCATGTTTTGGTGTCATTGGATATTTCTATCTGCGAGTGTGTGTAATGATCCTTATACTTTAAGACTATCATTAATACATGTCACGACTTACACACTTTGATTTACTAATGAAAACCGCCACGTAGACAGTTGGCGGGAAGTAGGGTATGTTGGGTGTGTCATGAGTGGCATGTTATTAATGGATAAGTTGAGGAAGGATTTTCCCCTTCCATTTATGGAAGTTGATATCTCGTCCCTTTGATTGAAATAGAACCATCGCGTGAAATTCCATGGCCATGGTGTAATGATGAGTTTATTTCAGGTAGTCAAAGAACGACGTATCAATCATAAAAGTTGATGACACAATCATGAAACTTGTTTAATGAGATATTGCGACAAAGGGATTATATTAAACAGTGAGTGTTCGTATGTGGATGTCGTTGTTGTGACTTTACATTCATTCTCTTGGGTGACTTGACCCATTTCTAGACAGTACTCTTGAACTTTAGGATAGCCCGCCTAATTCCAATGAGAAAGAATCCTAGAGGGTCACACACTAAGTGTTTTTGTTGGTCTCAGTTAAATTATATTTGAATTTAATTAATGAAATAAATATTATTCTCAAGATTGTGGAATAATTTTATTCAAGTTACAATGATCATATAAATTAAATAAAATTTATTTATTTATTTTATTGAACATTTAATAAATGTTTATTTACTAGTTTGTAAATAAAATATTTATTTAATAGAATAAATTATTTATTTATTTATTCGGGTTTTCAATAAATGGAAGTGGAGTTCTAGTGTACCAAGGTCGGCCCAATAGTAAAATAATTATTTGCAAGATGGTAAATAATTATTTAACTAGTTGGCACAAATTAAAATAACACTGCTATTATTTTATGACACATAATTTTATTTATAATTCTATTTTGCACAAGTTGGCACACCATCAATAATGACACGATATTATTATTAAATGCATATATTTTCTCTAAGTTCATGAATGTATTTAATTTTTTCTATGCAATTAAATATTGTAACTAAAATTCCATGTATATAAATAAGAAAGTACGGCTATTGTTCCAGACACCACACCATATTCCTGGTGAATTGAGAATTGTTGAGCCAAAAAAATTCTCTCTTGAATCCTCTTCTCTCCCCTATCAATAATGAGAGAAGCTCTTCAAGGCTGAAGAACAAGCAATCAAGAATGAATAACACAAGACACTCGCTTCACCATGCTAGCACCTGGAGAATGAGCGATGTCGATCAGAGGCCATCAAAGCATGTGTGGATCACCGCTACAGGGATTCTAGTTTGGATCCTTACAAGCACAATGAGATAATCTGGAACGGTCATTCTGGACGATCAACATCATCAACGAAAAAAAATACCAAATATACAAGTATTATTTTTCTTTATTAAATTAATTAAATTAATTATAAACATGATGTGCAAGATCCTCTCTAAGGCTTCAGTCATATTTCTTCTTTATCTAAATCTTTTATTATATTCCTTGGATACCAGCGTTCATCATCGTATTGATCCCAGAATAATCATTGATCATGGTAAAAATCAAATTTGGGTCCCGACCCAACCACACTTCCATTGCACATGGAACCTTCAATATATACTACCCCTTTTATATGTAATATCAGTAATCCTTCACAATTAATGGTATTTTAATTTTCAATTTCAATTATTTCATCCAAGTGGATTTGAATTGAAGGTTACCAAGTGGTAAGAAATTTCATAACTAAATTTTTTTTCATTAAGTTATATTTCTTCTTAATTGTATTTGATATTCTATGATTATGTTTCTAATTAATTTTTATTATTTAATGTTTTAATTACACTTATTTTATGTGGATTTATATTTTATACACATAATCAATTCAATGATTAATTCTCACTTCAATGGTGTGATCTTTGTAAAAGATTTAATTTCAATTTCCACTCTATTGTGACATATTTTGTAATATGAACCTACTTATTTCTATGAGGTTAATATACTCCCCCTTTGATATGCTATATCTTGAATCTATTTATATTCATGGTATTTAATTTTTCATTTGAATTTATTTCTTTCATGGGGGTTATGATTCAATATTTTCCAAATCAGTAAGGGTTTATGATTAAATCTTATTTAAATTGGTATTTTTTATGTTTGAATTTCCATTGAAGAAAATAATTTGATCATTGTATAATAAACCCATTTAATTTTATTCTCTTCTAGTTATTCATGAAATTTTAAAGTAATAGTACATATTTTCCTCTCTTTTTTACTTAAAATTATTGATAAAAGTTTTTTAATAGAAGCTAACTTATTTATCTTTTCGGTCGAAATGGTTTTTCTTCCATATCTATATTTTCCTTAAATTATTTAAAAGAATATTTTTAATATTATTCAATGATATGTTAAAAATATTTTTACCCATGATTGTATTTCTACAAAATAATTTACAAGTAATATTCCTATTATTTTCCAAACAAGGAAATTTTTTAACTTTCTTATAAAAATATGAAAGGATTTTTGTTTTAACATACTCATCATGAATGGAGATTTACCACCATCATGACCACTCATTGGTTTGAATATTCCTATAAAATTTTATAAATTTATCTTTAAATAAAAAATTTTCCTGATATTTTATAAATTTTTCACTTTTAAAAGTGATTTTCAAAGTGAAAATATTAGTTTCTTTTAGAATGTTTTTAATGATCATTTATGAGGTTTTTAATGACAATAACCATTTATTTTAATTATACTAAACTAGGGATATTTTTAAAAAATACCATCCTTATTCTCTATCTAGAAATTTTATGATCAGTATGACCAGGGAAAGTATGGAATTAACTTGATTAATGTTTGTATTCATTAACATTACCTTGAAACATTCACTTTCTTATGATCATTTCATATTATATTTCCTTTAAATATCCATTTTATTTATTATATAAATTATTATTTCTTAAAACATATATAATTTCTAAATACGGTGTTTTACTTTGAAAGTTATTTTATTGACTAGGGAAATATTGGTATTATTTATTCTTTATTCAATATATACATTTATTAATAAGGAATATTGTTCATGAATTAAATAAATCATTAGATATATGGGGAATGTGTTGGAAATGTAGTGATGGGTGGGGCTCAAAATTATATATCCCGTCGATGCATCGACAAGTATCATGAGATAAATCAGTAAGCTTTCATCGAATGGGTTTTTGGCATATACCTCCCCATCTATTAAATTATTTTAGCATAAGTTCTTGACAATATAAATATCATGATGTTTGAGATAATGACATCCACTATTAATAATTTCATTCATTGAGAGTTTGGTTATTATCTATGAGATTAAAACATTGATATTATCTATGGATTAGATTCTAGATCATGTGATTATTTATATGTAATTATTTGATTATAATTTATTCCTACTATATTATTCTTAATACTCAAGTTATTGTTTAAGAGGAATGTGTTTTCAGTTATTTACCATGCCATATTGATTATACATTATTTACTTATAACATCTTCTATTGTACATAAACCTTACTGAGCATCTGAGCTCGCCCTTTATTTATTTTCCTTTCCCCATGATATAAATAAGGGATCTTTAAATGTGTTCAAGGATGTAGAATATTTACTTACACCATGTTGTAATTTATATCTTCAAATATAATTTGAGATTCAAGAATTTATCTAGTTTACCAAGACTAATAAACTATTCGGTCCTTCAGGAAGTGATTACTTGTATCTTATGCCAAACTAGTAATGTAACCACCATCTCTAGGCTACTGGGGTTAGGGTTATTACATATCACAATCCCAAAAATTAGATAAAATTCACCAAAAATATCTTGGATTACCTTTTTATTAAATCAATAATCAATTCCAAGACTATCAATACAATATAACTCAATTTTCTAAAAATCAATCAACCCTTTATTAACTAGATGTCAAGAATATATTAAACTTAATAGTTATCTATACTTCAATCATGTGTTCTCTAATATTTATCCATAAAAAATAACCTTGACATAAAATCAATTTTCAAGGTTATTAATACCATTTAATTTGTATTTCCAACCATTTAAAGTATAACTAATTAAGAAAAATCCTTATATGTTTTACATAATCTTCAAAACTTTTATAGTACAATAGAATATCATCAATAAATATCACTCGCTAATAAAAAAAAATTAATAGTATAAAGAATCAATTTCTATTAATATATTAACCTCGCTACCTTATGTAAGACTAGGAAACTCACCTTTTCCATTATAACAGGTATATACTAATATTCTCAACAATTTATGTATGCTACCTTATTTGGTTATAATAATAGTTGTTTCTAGATACATAACTTTATTAGATTCATTTTCATGATCCTGTTTCAACAAATACTAAAACCAAAAAGGTTATGATAATATCTAAAATATAAATATAAAAACATAAATGTAAATATGTATTCCCCTATATCACCTTATTTTTTAACATATTATACTTGAGGTTCAACCTATAACACTCTTTGTTCAATCCTTATTCATCCACACTCATTTTTTATTAGGTTATCTATACTAATTATTTAACATCATACTAAAATCCTTTATAATGGTTTGTTAGAGAGAATGTAAATTAACCATAGAATATTCCCTTGGAATGTCAAACTAATTGTGTAGTTAGGCCTCTTTTTTGTGCACTTGGTGATGATTTATTTAATACCAAATTAACCCTTTTCGGGTTATTAACCCTAGGTACATATATTCCAAATCTGGTATCCACTTATAGTATCCATAAAAAGGTTATAATTTCTAGGAGAACCACACAATCTCTACTTTATCAAAATTTTGGGATATTATCATGTACTTAGAATTACCCCTAATGATTATCCATGGTTTTTCACTAAATTTATCTTATCCCAATCCCAAAAAAATCAATATTAAATCAACTAACCTAAAGTTTTATCTATAACTTTGAAATTATCATCAATCATAACATATCAACCATTAAATTATCCTCAACCAACATCTTAACCTCTAAAGGTATCTAAATCCTTCTCTGATACTAACTATAACAACCCACAGACATGGTCATCTCATAATTAAATGACTCAAATCAATTATTTTATTTTAATACATTCCCACTATATTTTATGTTTATATTTTTATAAAAATAGGACAAAACACTAACTAACAAAACTCATTTATTTTTTCAACTAATGAACATTATTCCCACTATATAATCAAATACTTAATACATAAAAAATCATCAATATCTCCCACAAATTTTCAACATAAGATATTATTCTAGACATGTCATACATATTAATTTTCTTTATAAACTAGGGAAATTAAAACATAGAAAATGTTGAACTCGTATGCTTAGTAAGGGTAAACATAAGTGACAATAATCAATTATCATAAGTGAGAATAAAATGTTCATATGGGTATTATAAAGGTGCATACGATAGTTATATTAACCAAATAATATATCATAAATCATTGAATAAGACATGGAATAAGATAAAAGAGTGAAATATCATATAAAATATTTATAAACATAGAATTTAACATAGCCTAAAAAGAAAGGCAATATATAAAGGTGGCATAATCATAAGTTTAGGAAACCTTGTGAGAAAACTCATTATTCCCACACCAATGTGAACAAAATCGTTATTTCCAAGCTTTACTATCTCAGGAGATATCAAACTTAATAAATACATTAGATGGAGATATAATACCCCACCCGTAATTATCCTTACATATGTATTCCATAAAAATTAATCATTCATCATAAAGAACCCAAATGAAAATAAAATGGGTTTAATATTCCTTTTATTTTGAAACATATAAGGAAAACATTCATCATCAATAAACATGATAAACCTATGTAATATAAATGGGTATCTAATGATACTAAATAAATTTCTAGGTAAATACCATTCAATTAAGTGTATGGAATTTATGCCATATAGATAAAGGGTATACATTTTAGTCAATAATTTTCCCAATTAATCAATTCATGGATTCTAGGTGAACACCATTAAATCAAATAAATAGAAAAATGGTTATTCACCAAGGAAAGGAATTTGAAGAAAATTTATTCCAATTCATGGAGGGTGATTATAAAAGATAAAGGAAGTGATGGATCACTCCTCTGATGTAAAATAATATTTCATAAACCATCCTAATAAACAAGGTGTATGGTATCATTTTAATAATATCCTTGATCAATCATATGATATATCAAAGGATGATAACATAGATGAAAAACACATATTAGTAATTTTAGAAAAACTATTTTAGAAATAAGAAATATCCTTGATATTTTTAATAAATTTTAAAATAAATATTTTATAAAACTAGTAGAAAAATAATTTATTTTATAAACCATGAAAATGTAGATATAAATTTTCATATAAAATCACAATGTTGGCTTAAAGATATTTTCACACATAAATTCTAAAAGATATTCTTTTTTTGAAAACAATCCATACAAAAAATATTAAAATTATTTTCTAAAAAACTTTAAAAAATAAAGTAAAGGTATTTGAAAATGAAATTTTCAATTTTTAAAACAAATATAGGTATATCCATAAAATGTGGAGTCAAATATAAAATAATTTTTTAAAATAATTTTTTTTTACTATGTTAAAAATACCTTTTTTGAAAACCCGCATAGAAAAAAAAGAGTAACAAAGATTTATTTTGAAAATAGGAGAATGAAATTATGACGGTAACATGATAAAACACGTAATTGTGATTCCAATTATAAATGATAAAATTAGTAGGAAAGTAAAATATGGATGAGGGAAAACAATCATTAAAGAGGATGATAATTATTCTCAATATTGATATACTTTTTAAGAAATACATTTTATAAGGGTGAAATATTTAAATTAAAAGGTTCATATTCCACCATATAGAAAGATAAAGTACCATGAAATAAAATATTAGGGTGTAATAAATCAATATTTGAGGAAATGAGTTCAAGAATAGGCATTTTAACTCAATGAAGGGAGTTGAGTCAATGAAAACCCGTATGGTAACAGTAACGTAAGAATTAAAGAACATAATAGGGATACTATAAAATAGACACTAAAATATCATGAAATTAAATATATTAATTTTAATTTAAGTTAATTAGTCAATGAATACACCATATAATAGAAATGATAGTGCTCAATTTCAAACATGTCTCACGGATTTTAAAATGAGACAAAGAAGCCCTTACCTTAATTCTCTGCTTAGTCAAATGCACTCTAAGATCCTGTATAACAATCATAAATATACTAATATACTATTTTATAACCTTATTCATATAAATTAACTTTTATATATCCAATTTATGATCATTTATTATGAATATATTAGTTAGTTAAATTATATTTTTTACTATCAGGTGTTTGTAACTTTAATAGTTTCATACATCTTTTATAATGTCAATATCAGAACCCATTAATTGATAACAATTTCATAACTCATAGATAATTTAAGGGACTATAATAGATAACTTATATTTATTTATTAATCTTATATCTCTTTCCATAAGGTTTTTAGTTATTTTGAGTGAAAATTGAATCGATGTTGGTTTATTTCGATAATTTTAGCAATCAGAGAAAATATTTTTATAATAAGTTAAATACTAATATAACCTTTACAGAACCATAAAACAATAATTATTTTATTATTAAATTATAATAATTTTATTATTTAAGTTACCATGGTCATATATGATATAGTTTTATAGTATTATTCAAGTAAATGGTTAGACTTACCCAAACATAATCATACAATAATTTGATGGGTGTGTATGGATAAGAAATTATGTATTTTGACATAATATCATTATAAAATACGAATAATTATAATATTTAGATGTTTTTAATTTTATTAATTATATTTTAATACATTTTTATAAATTATTTAAATCTATATGAAAAACAAAAAAAATGTTATTTCGTTGAGGCGGTAGTCCACACAACACACGGTTAACATTTTTATTTCCCAACGGATGAGAGGGAATGGAAGTGGATTATAATTTTTCTATCGATAATTATAAATATTATATATATATATATATATCACATTTATTATTTAATTCCATCCTTATATACAATGATGTGAGGCGGTGGTGAAAAATGGAAGACGTCACTTTGTGGGGGTAGTAGCTCGCACATACGCGCGATTGACATTCTTTTGTTTTTCTTATTGGATAAAAAATAATAAATAAGTTGTGTTACATTAATATTATAACAATTAGGTATAATAATGATACTAAGTTTATTAAATTAATATATATGGGGTAGTCCTGGAAGAGAAATATTAAGAAAAAAATGATAAGGTTAGGTAATACTCACTTTGGGACCTTGTACTTTCTCTTGAAAGTCTCCATGGAAATGGAGATCTTAGGATAACTTATAGTGAATTGGGTATTTATGTAATAAAAGATAATTATAGTATAGGAAACAAATTTATTGGTTCATGGAAGGGTATTTGTAACTTTGAGAGGGTGAAACTGATCCCCTTTTATAAGTAAAGAAAAGGGAACTTTTGTAAACACCCATTATTTTTCACTAATATAATGAAATTATTTAAGGGAAAATTATTCCAAGATTGATAATTAATGGATTTTTTGGTGTGATAAGGTTGGTAAATCCTCTAATACTCACTTTCACACATGTTTTAAACATTTTTCAAGCCTTTTACCCCTTGATTTTTAAATTTTACCATTATTTTACTTTGGTAATTAGTTTTTACAAAAGTAATTTATATTTTATTAAAAATATAAGGTAACATATATTACTAAATTTGGGTGTGATTAACATAAATTTAATCCCCATATAATCTAATTAAATTTATAAATAATATAAATTTAACTTTTAAATTAAAACATTTAATATATAGAAAGCCCATTTTTTAGAAAAAATGATGTTTTCAACATTAAGTATTTTTAATACTATTTAGTATTGATTACCGATTTAATGAGTGATAATATATTTATATATAGGTTTAAAAATTATATTAATTTAATTTTTTAGAAGATATAAATTTATTTATTTAGATAAAAGTTACATAATATTAATAAAAAAAATTATTTGAAAATAATAGTTTTACTATTACTATGGTCATTAAATTTATACTTAGTAAAATTAATTTTATACCCAAAATTAAAATTACCTTATTAAATAATATGATCATGTTTATCTAAAATATTAAATACATTTTTATTAATTAATAATGACATATTTATATAGATAAAATATTTTAAAAAAATTAATCCATTCTTGTATTATAATAATTTCATAAAAGTGATAGTATTTTCAAAATTTGTTTTTTTTAAAGGTAGAAAATTTTTATTGATAAAAAAGAGGTTACACAAGTCTAAATTAAGGTCTTTTTCTAACATCCCGAGCATAAAAAGGGATTAATTCATAAGGGATGTCATCCATCCAATGTAAGTCATGAGTAACTCCTAGATTGGCAAGCCCATCTGCGATCCTGTTGGCTTCATGGAAGGTGTGAGTGGCGATGAAGTTAAGCCCAACAAGAGAATTAAAACAGTCCATCCAGCAGGCAGTGAGAGGCCAAGCAAGGTGGATGGTACCATTCCAAATGGCCTGAATTATAGTAGTGGAGTCACTCTCTATCCAAATATTATTCCAGCTGTGTAATCTGGCAAAGGAGATGGCATGGATGATGCCCATTATCTCAGCTTCCAAAGTGGTAGAGGAACCGCAAGAGCCATAAAAGCATCCAAGAATCTGGTCCAGGTGATTTTTGAATATGGAACCACAACTCGCTGGTCCTAGGTTTCCTTTAAAGGCTCCATCCACATTGATTTTAATCCATCCCATTGGGGGAGGGAGCCAAAACACTTCAAGAGTAGAGTGAGGGTGAGGGTAGATCCCCTCCACCCCAACACATCTGAGGATCCCAAAGTCACGGACTGAATTGTTGCAGTGAGATTTTTTGGATAGAATCCACTTCTCGAATGGCCATGAAGATTCTCATTTTTCCTGCATTAATTTTAAAAGTATTATTGCGGAAAATTAATTCAAAATTTGTATTTTTCACTATTCAGCTAAAAATAATTATTTGAGAAAAATAAAAAAAATGAAAAATGAGATAATATTGAAATTCTTTATCCAGAAATCTAGTTGTTTTATCCAAATTAAAATTAAAAAAAATATAAATTTATCTTTAAAATTAAAATGGAATATATGAAGAAAAACTGATTTTATTAAAAATGACCTTTTTAAACTCCAAGTGTCCTTAATATTATTTCATAAAAATTTATAAATAATTGAATTTTAAAATATTAGTTTATAAATCTTAGTAATAACTATTATAATAAACTTTTAACTGTGATCAATTAAATTTATTAATGTAAAATACATTACCTTTTTTTGTTAGTTCTTCAAAAGGCACCCTTTTTAAAATATTAATCAATGAAAAATAATAATATGTAATTATATTACTTTATTATTATATTTTTATCTACTAATGATTATATTATTCATATAATTTAAATATGTCTTGGTTCATTTTATTAAGGTGTTGCATTAGTTTGGTGTTTCATGTGACATAAGTTGTTGAAGATCGTATTAATTTAGTGGTTCCAAAATCTTAGTTCATTACACTGTGGATTCTAGGGATGATATATACACTCCAACCCATATTAAAAGGCTTATGTAAGGACACATACAAGGATACACATCCCCATAGGTTCTCAGGATGTTAATCACACTAAATCACAAGCATCAACATGCACAATGGTTATACAAGAAACGAAAACTCACCCAACCAAAACCTAACCCAACATATCACTCACAATGGCCACCATCATCACAACTGAACTGAACCACCTCACTTGTGGTCATCCACTCATCACAAGTCAATCCAAACCATAATAATCATGGTCAACCCATTCCATCTCAAGATCCAAACACCAACTTGCATCAAAAATCCATGTGATCAAGGGAACAAACCACCCAATCCCCTACTCCAATTACCTAAGTCATCATATCCCTTTTAGAACCTAAATGTAACTTACCAAGTCTATTTTTATAAGTAGAAAACCCTATCATAATAGCTTGTACAAGGTTCTTATTAACCAGTTCTAAGGAACACACTCAAGGGGATTCACTACTCAAACCCCCATGTAACTCACCCAAGTATCATTATCCTCAACTGATCCCAAAGGACTCATTACAAGCATATTTACCTAGGTGTACTTACCTACACTCAATTTTTATACAAGGCCCACTTTCACTATTTTGAAGTCACACAACCCATACTCCCCCTATAATAGGAATCCTACATCAATACAAACCTAACCTGCTCACATAGCATCAAATTAAGTGGTATTAGAGGGCCAAATACACACACACATGTATTCCAAGGTATAAAATTTTATAAAAGTATTTTAGCATGGTAAATAATTCCTGCCTAAATCCCAATGGAGCCTAATTTTAAAGAGTCTCCACCCAAATAAAGATTATTACACCAGTTACAATTATTCAACCATAAATTAATTATTTTAGGGTTCTATAAACAATAAACAAAGAGAAATAATTATTTAAGGAAAATATGAGGCTAAAATTTCCAAGAGGGATCAACCATAACCAAAGACACTTCAAACACTCAAGAAAAGAGGGATAGCGACCAAAAAAATCAAAGAGGAATCCCCCATATGCGTCTGGTACATATAGGGTTGGGATGAGAAAGGGAGTATGAAAAGGGGTAAAAGATGGTAAATATCTCCCTTATACCTATTTAAAAAACTTCTCATGACTCCATGTCTAGATAATGGGCCTTGCAAGCGATCTGGTGAGCTCAACCAACACCCTAGGCCTCTATTCAGCCAAGCAGCTAACAGCTTCCAAAAAGCTATAAGTCCCTCCCAAACTTCCTAACCTCAAATATAAACCTATTATAATTCCTCAATCAGCTAAAATGTAACTATTTTACACACATCCAAGACAAAAACATAAACAGTAACATGCCTCAAAATTCAAGCAACATTAAAAACTCCCCCTTTAATGGATTCTCATCCTTGATAAGTACCTACATTGATCATTCCTGAACAAACCTACCTCCTAGGCCAAACATAAAATATCTAGGAACGAACATCTATTTCCCTCTCTCACATAATTTCTTGGAGACATCCATGAAAACAAAACACTCAATCGAGTAACACTTTCTTTCCTCATAGGCCTTTCCTTTTTCTTATCTCAAACACACTATGGATTCTCCTTAAAATAACCACAATCCACCAACTCTATATTTTCCATTAATGCTACATACACCAGTTCCAACTCACATCCTCAATCCATGGTACTAAATTCCCATGTTTCCCCCTATATTTGATGCCCAAAACAACACCTAATTGCATTTTGATGCATGGTTCACCCTCTGAAACATGTCATGAATGTGTTAGATTTCACCAGAGGCATTCCTGATGGGCCAAGCCTTAGTAAACTGGTTAGTGAAACCAGACCACACCTGCGTATATCTAATTTATACCCACATATGGGAACCTCTCATTCATCAATACCACTTAATTTTTGTTATGAACATACATTCACAGCCTAACCCTACCTATGGGTTAGGTTTACCTACACATAACTCCTAACATGAAACAAATAATTCTTATTCCTATCAATCCATTGGAACAAACTCACCTCATGTTATTCAAATGTTTATACCCACAAGCACCATTAATTTTCTCAATAGGTTCACCTTTCTTGAATCTAAAAGTATCCATCTCAAGGGCCACACCTACTTTTATTAACACACAGCTCTTGAAATCCAACCTACTATGACTCCACTAGTTCCCACAAAAAATAGTCAACCTTTAGGTATATCACTCACAATCACTATTAATTTTGGTTAATAACTAACCACTTCAAGATAAAACCTCATGAAACATTTCCAAAAACCAAAACATTGGACTCATTGGTCACCTAATCCTACATAACAAAAAAATTGACCATGGCATAATTTCTAGAACTAATGATAAATGCTAGCCTTATATTCAACCTCAACATCACAAAACTCGATGTTAATCACTTCCCTTATTATAAAGGGCCTCCCCACTTCCATTGTTCCATTATGATAAAACCCACTATACCTAGCCACCTCAACCCGAGGTTCTAATTTTGGGTCTTATAATGCCAGTGACTCGACATCCTATATTTAATTTTTCCAATCCTCAATTGTAAACTTATTAATAACACCCTTTGTTTTATATTCTAATGCCCATTATGCTTCTATTGTACAAATAAAAACATCAATATTGTACACATCATCTTTCCTCCAAAACACCTAGTTTGATCCCTAAACCACATTAACCTCATCCCAAATGATATTCATTATGTGGTCTCTGCCTCACCGTATCCAATTCATATTCAATAGCACTAGTTGATCCTCCCCTAGATGACTTATCACAAAGGCACTCAGCCCCACTCTTCAATAAACTACCACCTTCTACCCATGATTCCTTAACACCCAAGGCATTATCAAAACACTAAATTTCCAAATCAAAGTCCAAACCTTACACTTGGATCAACTCTACGATCAGATCCTAGACTGACCAATCTAACTGTCACTCTCCATTTACAAGCACTAATGTGTCTCCAATCTGACTCACCCTTGGATCATACTACCACTCTCCTTTGTGCAAACACACCATGGAGAGGTCTAAAAAGTCATGAAAAACCCTTTCCTGGGGTAGTTAACTATTCCACTTCCCATTAGAGACATGTCTAACTACACCCAATGCTCTTTAATCAATTTCCCACTAACATTGCATATCAATACCAACTACTCACCTGAAGGCAACTCTATATAAACCCTTATTAAAACCAAAGGTTTAATGAACCTTACAACTAAAGCCTCAAATTAATTTAAATATTTTCCATCAAGAACTATACCTCTTATCACGACCTCAAACCACCATGTCTCACATGGTGTCTGCCATTCCAAGGAACAAAAGCAGCTTTATCTCACTCCAAGTAATAGATTTGGTTTCCAAGACAAAACCAAAAGCTAACGCTTCAGCCTTACCAATACTAACCTACTTAAGAATCAACCTAGGATACCTTTCATATCCTGAACTCATGGTTCATGTTGTGAACCACTACAAGTAGTAGTATCTCCATTGTTGCTCGGCCCAACTTTCTTAAAATCAATCTAAGATACTGAAAAGGCCTCAAATAACCAAAAAAAGACAAATGATCACTCCCATACTAATCATGTATCGCCAATTAATGTATATATAACCTAGGTCATTCATTTCCACATAATTAACACCAAAATAACTAACTTTCTTGCCTCTCAAAGCAAGGTGAACCACCCACTCTCATGCCACCCAAGGCATGTGAAGTATAATCATCCCTATAACTGATACATAACTAAAGTTTGACATGTGAAACCATTTTTCTATACTGATACTAGCTTATATTTGACAGTTAAAGTCACATCACAATGGTCTAGATAAACACCATACAACAATCCATCTAACTCATGGGTCTTTACCCAAAACAGCACTCTATTAGATTAACTACTAAAGGATTCATATCTAACATTGGATCACATAAACACCTTCCATATATAACCATTATCTACTCACTCTAGAGAAATCAACCCAGGTGTCACATGGCATATCATAAGAAAACCCATATTTTCCAAGGGACCATCACTAACCAAGGATCTAAGTCAAACTGGTTAACCACCACCAATCCCATTCCCTCAGGGAGGCTACTCACCAAGCCACACATATGAAACACTTACACTTGATTCAAGTATTATAAAATTAATCATTCCCCTCGATCCATGGTCCACATTAAATATATTATAAAAAATAGTTTTTAAATTATTAAATGATCTACAGAAAAATTCCAACTCGATGAGCCAAACCATTTATTCCCTTTTTAAAATCCCATTTCAAATCACATTTTCAACACAAACATTTTAGGAAACCATTTTTAATATATTTTAAAACCAATCAAATTCAAATAATTTTTTATTTCAAATATCTTGATAAAAAATAATCATTTTCCCCCATTTGAAATAAGTTCTTAAACTAAAAAATTTACCCAATTCATTACCCAAATGAGGGAAAACACCTTTTTAAAATTTTCCAATTCCATTTCATATGAACCATTGAAAATTTTTACCATCACTTGGAATTTAAAAACTCCCCTCTTGAAAACAAAATTTCATGTAAATCCATTTAAATCCTCTTATTCAAAGTTAATTTTCCATTTTCAAAAAAAAGAATTAAAATCCCAACAGCAAAAAATATGCCATGGGAAATAACACACGCATAAAAATATTTACTAGCCCACTCAAGGCTCAAGTACATGTCGTCAACACTTGTACATTATTCATAGTCATACATTACAAAATATAACATGCTCAGGATAAAATAATTAAATGTCACCAATAATGTATTTGAGATAAAAATGAATATATTATTATTAGAATTTAATTAATTTTAACCTCTATCAACTATAGGTAATAATAATAAGACGATTGAACCTACATGTCAATCTAGGATGCATGAACTCACCCACTCTTTCCAATTAGATCAAGATATAAAGACCCATAAATCCTAATACCAAAACTATATGCATCACTCTAGGTGAAATCGTTCGATAGTAAACGTACAAAACAAAATAGAAATTTTATCCCTATAGATGTGTAATTCCCTCATACATGGGTTAGCTACACATGATAATGGGTTCCATACCAGGTCCCAATAACACCCCATCTTCTATATACCAATTCCTAAAAAGTAGAACAAAAGAAAAAAATATTTGATACCATTTTTTTATGCCCCAACATTGGCCAGAGGAGTGACATGGTGGCCTCATGTGCACCTCCCCATATGAAAGAGGTAGCTCACTAGCAGTGAGTTCCTAAGAAGAAATGTGGGGAGACTATTCCCTTAGTAATAGATAACCATCAGAGTAAACTTATAATAATAGAAGAAAAAAATATAAGGGTAACTAAAATAATTGAAGTTAAGAAGAAATTTTAATATATCCCATGCTATAACCATATGGAATACAATACCCAATACAACAGTCAATATACACCCCCACATTCATCATATCTATATACAATAAATAAATAGAAAAATAAATAAAAAATAAATCTCCTCAACTAATATCAGAGTTTTTCCTGGTATTGTCTCGACCGGCCAGCTCCTTCTACATAACTACCCTAAGTAGGGACCATGACCATATCTGAAAACCTAACAAAAAAGGTTACACATGGACCAAGATACCTATATAGGGTGTTGGTATAAACCTATTATGACACTACAAATTCATTGTTTACATAGATTTAGTAGGTCATATAAAAGTGTATATAATGACAGAATGTAAACACATAAACAAACATACAACCTATCAGGTCATCATGTGAAAACAAGGATACCACTAACCTATTCCCCAACTACTTTAGTTCATTTATAGATGGAAATTCTATCAATACCTAGAACACACATACTATGGACTATTCATTTCCCATAGTTCATGGATTTATCAAGCACCTTGACCGGTCTCATATACTCATAAGTATAATCAAGTCAACCTAACCCATCCCCTCTAGTTATGGGGAGGTTAATCAGTCACCTAAGTATACCCATGTAGACTCTAGGGAGTATAATCAATCACACCATCCCATACCATTATGATCTAGGGAGGCCACATATACATAGTCCCATCCTTCTATGCTCTAGGGAGGCCACATATACACCTACCCATTCCCACTGGTTCTGGAGAGGTCAATCACATGAAATCACAAGCATCAACATGAAAAAAAAACACAAGAAAGGGAAACTCATCCAATTACACCCTAGAATAACATCTCACTCATGATGGCCACCATCATCACAACCGGACTGAACCACCTTGATCATGGTTTCCAACTCATCGTGAGTCAATCCATTCCACAGCACTCATAGTCAACAAGTTCTATCTCAAGAAACCAAAAACCAACTCACATAAAAACTATAAGAAAGAAATGGAACACACCATACAATCCTATACACCACTTACACAAGTCATCCTACACCTTTTTGTGCCCAAAAAATACTTCCCAATTCCATTTGTTTATGAGGACAGACCTAGCATCATAGCTTATACAAGGATCTCATTCACTAGTCCAAGGAGCATGCTCAAAGGGATTCACTAACTGAACCCCCATATCACTCATCCAATTCTATTTTTCCTAAACTGAGCATGAATGGATCATTCTAATCCCACTTAACTAGGAATACATCCCTATGTTAAAACTTGAGACAAGGGCCACTTTCACTATTTCAAAGGTATATAACTCATACTCACCCCACTAAGGATCCTCCTACATCAATACGGACCTCTCCTGGTCATGAAATATCAAAATTTGAGGTCTAATAGGGCTACATAACATGAACATTCAAGATAAGGTGTATAATTTTATAAAATTTTTGTAGTATAGTAAGGACTTATAACCTCAAGCATATGGAGCCTAATTACCAAGATCCACCACTAGAATCAATCCTGTCACACTATTTCCAATTATTCGTCCCTAAATTTTTCATTCTAGGGTTATAGAAATAATAAACAAATAGAGAAAATTATTTAAGGAAAGGTTAAGGATATACTTTCCAAGAGGGATCAACAACAACCAACATCACTTCAAATTCCCAAGAAAAAAAGGATAGGGAAAAATATTCAAAGAGGAAGCCCCTATAGGAGCCTAGTATGTATGGGGTCATGGATTGGAGAGGAGGAGTAAAATTGGGTTCTAGGAGGTGAAATTACCCCATTTACCTGGTTAATAATGAACTAACCAGGACTCCACCAGCTAGATTTTGGGCCTCACTAGCTAGTTTGTGAGACCGGCTAGCACCCTGGGCCTCTGGTTATCCCATCATCTAGTCGGTCGAACCTCACTAGCTAGCTAGTGGACCCATTCATCTTTTAAAAAGTTTTAGATCACTCTCAAACTTCTTAAACTTTATCCTAAACCTATTCTAACTCCTCTATCATATAAAAACTAGCATGTTCACACACATCCACTCCAAAAACACAAATATTAATGCACATATAAATTCAAGGGTGTTGCAATTTTATCTATGTATAATCACTTTGATTAAGAAACCCCCTGATATAAGCTAGTAAATTGTATTCCCTAGAAATTGGGTTTCTTCTTAAGTCATATTATAGAAATTATCATTATTCTTAATTAACCATAAGAACAATCACTCATTTTCTATATATTTTCTAACATATTATCCTTGAAAAAAGTAGCACTCCCACTAACCTCTTATAGACACCTAAACACATATTCATTTCAAAATTAATTTCCTATGATAATTGTGGTTGTATTGATATATAAAGGGATCCTTGCATTCTATATTGGCTTTATGTGATGATTCAAACCTTTTTAGTAACATCATATAGACATGTACCATAAAGTAACCTCCAGGAGAGGTGGCCTTGAAATCTGATGACTAATATAATGATCATAGAATCTATGATGAGTAAAATTCAAATGGATTTAAGCATGATGCCTTGGTATAACCAAACAATCCTTATTGGTATCTCACTTGTACCATCCATGTATTGTTTTTATTAAATACTAACCAACATATTTACATCAACTACCAAAATAAAAAATTAATTTTGGTAAATGGAATCCATATTTGAATTCATAATAACATTTCAATTATATATATATGAAACTTACTACTCCCTATAGGATTCATTACTCTTATAGAATAATATAACACCCACTGTGGTGAATATAAATCCACCACTATGGTTTTGGATTTCCTATATAGTATATATCTATAGAATAATTCTTCCCATTAACACTTGTGGAGTTTATTTTTCTTATTCCATATTGTGCATCTGGATCCAAGATTAAACTAAAGTCTTTATTTATCCTACTATCTCAAAATATATGTTTTACCTTCATAAAAACATAGTTTTTGTGATTTAATAACTTTTCTTCATTGAGGTTATTAATATCCCTAGTATCAATAGGATTATTAACAATGACGGACTTTTTGTTTTTAATGATATACATTTGATGCTTTTGCCAGATTTACAAATGGATCCCATAAAAACAAAATGAGGTTATGAAATAATGGACTTTCATCATATCATAACTTATATTATATCTATTGGTAAATTTATTTGGCATATGTTAGTTTTTATGTTCCAATTTTCAAAACATATCTCGAAATAAATCAATGAAGGTATAAAATATATATAATAATCCTCATTGATATACCTTTGTTATCTTCATATCTATGATATGGATAATGTAATGTATAGAGACCCAAGACTTTTTCATACAACATTTAATGATTTTAAGCATAATTATACATTAGAGTACAATCCATGGATCATTAAGTCTAGTGTCTTGGAAGAATAGGTACAAAAAACATAAACCATGGGGCTAAAAAAACTTCTTTATTTAATATCCATAATGATATCATAAATTCCTTTGAGCCCTTACATCTACATAGGGTACCCTAGGGAACACATGAACATAGGGATGAGCAAAAAATCCCAGTAAGGGAATTAACATAAGGATACATCTTAATCACATGAGTTAGGAGGCATGACATAATGATAACAAAGCATGGAACATATGAAATCATATCATATAAGCATGGGATCATATAAAAATGTAATCATATGAATGTGTAATAATAATAAAAAAATTATTTAGTACAGGTCAAGGCTAACTGCCAATATTTTTTCCAATTTTAGTACGGGTCAAGGCTAACCGCCAATCCCGTTTCACATCGCATCTCAAGGGACTTAACTTTACCCAATGAATTAGAGCGCTATCTGGGCGCACCCATATCAAAATTTTCATGAATATTATTTCCAAATAAATATTCTTTCTATATAAATATTATTTCCACATAAATAATCATACATAATCAATTGTTCATAAATATAAGGATACCCATGGAAAGAATTGGGTACCATAATCATGACATAAGGCATAACCAATGAGTGTATCATGAAAGTGTCTATGAAAGAAAGATAGTAGAACATAAATGGGCGTTCATAAGGTAATATAGGCATATAACATGGTATGTGGGGACAAATATAAGTTAAAATATATAAGAAATGTATTTGAGAAACATTAGCACTAAAACATTTTTGTGCACTTTAAAAGAAAATACTATAGAGCATTTAAAATAGTAAAGAGAAAATTATTTTATATAAAACCATAATTTAACAAAGAAGGTTTTAATAATAAAAATACTGATTTTATAAATAAAATATTCTCTTAAAATAGAGGATAGAGTGCACTTAAAATTGGGTAAAAATTCAGGAAGTTCCTTTAAAATGAGTGTGCTTATTGGGAAGTATTGAGGAGGGATTCACTTAAAAGCATGTATATCCCCGAAAGAAAATGAGAGATGGATATTGGAACATGATTTTAGACCATATAAACAGAATTTAGAATGTTTACATAAAAATAAAATACAACTACATTTTGGTAAAAAGAAATATTGAGCAACCCGAAGGAATAAAGGAAGTTCGGGTAGAATCCATTACGGTTTATCGGTATGGTATCGGGTGTAACTAATAGGGATTGATGATAGAGATAATGGGTTTCTAATCACTTGTAAGACATTAGGTAGGTATTATGGGTGATAAAACATACCACATCACTTGTTATTACACAAAAAAGGCATAGCATAGTGAACAATCTTGATTAAGAGTGAAAAAAAGAGGATCCTTTACCTTAAATCTGTTGGTGTTCTCCACTTGTTATTAAAGACCTGCATAAACAAATTAGTATTATTAATTAATAATTACATAACCTATTATATATTTAATTGATTTATTATAACCCTTTTTAGTTCATTCAAGGCCTTCTTGATTAGTTATAAGGTTCAATTTCATTGTTCGGGCTCGTTTGTTTACTTGGTTTTAAAAGATCAGTTCACTTATATTCAAGTTCAGATAAACATGAAAGATGGAAGTGGTTGTCCAGAATTTAATTTATATTATATTATTGAACATCCATTATATTACATGTTTTTAAATTTAATTTGGTTACTTAGAGTGAAGTCGAACTATTATATAAAACCAAAGTGACAACCGTTTTTGTTAATTGGTGGGTTTGATTACAAAGAACATGTTTTGATTTATAACTTAATACCATTTGTAAAAAAAGATTAAAGAATAAAAATAAGATATATTACATATATATAATCTGGTTAAACCATAAAAAAATGGTTTCATGACCATATTTAAAGACTATAATAGAAATTTATAAATAGTTGTCCTTGGATGTGCTAGATTGGCACATCTCAAACGGTGCTTTTATTTCTTTCAAAAAAAAGGTGAGGAAATGAGAGAAGATAATGAAGTATACCATTAGAATAATATAATTCCAGTAAATTTATTCTAATGGAGTTATCATACCATTTGGGTGAAGGGAGTTGAGGAAAGAAACAAAAAATAAAATAACTTAAAAGAAATGAAGGAATTGGAAAGAGGAATTTACCTCTTGGGACTCCCTCCTTTGAGAACCTCTTAAGGGGAGGGTTTTTTGTATTTTTAAGAGGCTATAAGATTTTAGAAGTTTGGGAGGATCTTGGGGAGATATTTGGGTAGAATATGGGCAAGGAACAAGGCTTTAGAGGAGTGAATAGAAGAGGGAGTGAAGGGGGGGTTATAGTGGAGGAGGGAAGGTATTTCTCAATATAAAATTCATTAATTTATTAATTCCCCACAAGACAAGGAATTGTTAGTCTTCCATGACCAATAATAGTAAATTTATCATTTGATCCCTAACCAATTGGTCTTAAATCAGAAGAACATCATCAATGAATCAATAAATCCCTTATTTAGCATTTATCGTAAATTATCGCATTTTACTATTCATAAAAAATTCAAGTATTTCAGAAAAATACCAAAAATTTACCCTAGCCATTTTTCGACGTGTAGAATCCAAAAATAAAGTCCATTTTTCAAAAATAATTTTCTAAATATGATTATTTTAATATTTAATTAAAATCATAATTTATTATCAAAAACTAGTTTTAAAACATTCATTTACTTATTCTAAAGTATAGGTATATCATACTTTCAACTTGAATATTATTTATATATTATCATAGGTAAGGATAATATTCATTATGGTATATCACTATTCATAAGGGTATGTTACTATTCATAAGGGTGGGTTAATATTCACCAAAAATTATGTTTTTCTTATCGGACTCCAAATAACTTACTGATCAACACCATGTATGTCATATTTTTTAAATTCCAAACACAGAAGTGACAAAATTATGTTTAAAGGTCACTTAGCACTTATTAGTTCATTATGTTGTGTTTTCATGTGATTTTATGACATATTTATAAGAGAGGAATTTCCATTTATAAAACATTGGGTCGTTACATTCTTCCCCCCTTATGAAATTTCACCCTCAAAATTTCATTTTACATTCTAAGACAAAAACAGGTGTGGGTACTTTTCCTTCATTGCTTACTCCAGTTCCCATGTTGCCTCTTTATACTTATGGTTTCACCATAGTACCTTGACCAGATGAGTAGTCTTGTTGTGTAGAAATTTTTCTCTACGATTCAAGATCTTCATTGGCTGCTCCTCGTAAGAGAGATCATCCTCCAACTGTACCTCCTCTAAAGAGAGTACATGTGAAGGTTCCGGTATGTACTTCATTAAGAGGGATATATGAAAGACATCATGTACTTTTGACATGTTAGGTGGAAGTACCAGTTGATGGGACACATCTCTAACTCGATCAAGGATCTCAAAGGGGCCTATATACCTGGGACTTAACTTCCCTTTCTTTCCAAACCTCATGACCTTCTTCCATGGAGAAATTCGTAGAAATATTGTGTTTCCAACTTTTAACTCAAGGTCTCATCAATGGTTATCTGTATAACTCTTATGTACACTCTGGGATGCCTTGATATGTCGTTGAATGGTTTTCACCTTCTATATAATTTCTTCGACCATTTCAGGTCCTAGCAGCTTACGCTCACCAACTTCATCCCAACATTCCAGTGTTCTACACTTTTTCCCATAAAGGGATTCATATGGTGCCATTCGAATTCTCTAGTAGAATCTATTGTTGTAGGATAATTAAACCAGTGGAAGATGTTGGTCCCATCCTCCTTTGAATTCTATAGAACATGCTCTCAACATGTCTTCCAGTGTCTGAATAGTTCTCTTAGATTGGCCATTAGTTTGAGGTTAGTAGTCCATACTGAAGTTCAGTTCAGTTCTTAGAGCATGTTGGAGACTTTTCCAAAACTTTAAGGTGAATCTCAGATCATGATCAGATACAAAGTGGTAATCCATGCAGAATTACCACTTATTTGATGTAAATCCATGAAAGTTGATTCAATGAGAATTCCTCTCGAACCATGATAAAGCGAGCTATATTTGTAAGACGATCCACAACGACCCATATAGCATTGTTTCCTCTGGATGTCCTTGGAAGTATAGTGACAAAGACCATGGTAATGTTCTCCCACTTCCATGCTGGTATGGGTAGTGGTTATATCATCCCCTTATACTTTTTCCTCTCAGCCTTCACTTCCTGACATACCAGACACTTTGATGTATATTCAGCAATCTCCCTTTTCATATTGTCCCACCAAAAGTTTTCTTGGAGATATCGATACATCTTTGTGCTCCCTGGGTGGATAGAGAAGGTCGATCTATGTGCATTATTCAATAGCTCCTTCTTTATCTCTGGATTATTTGGTACACATAATCGTGTCCCAAATCTTACAACTTCTTCCTCATCGATTTTTTAATCGGAATATTTCCCATTTCTAATATCTTCCACCCTTTTCTGAATTTCCACATCTTTTCTTTGAGAATCCTTTATTTTCTCTAAGAGGGATGGTTTAGAAATAATTTGAGAAAGGATTGATGATTTTCCTCCCTTAATTATTCCCATGTCCATCCTTTTCAAATCTAAGAAGGTTGGATCCTTTTCAATTCTCATCAATGATAAAGATGCAGGATCCTTTCTACTTAGAGCATCTGCTACCTTGTTTTCCTTACCGGGATGGTAGTGGATTGAGAAATCATAATCCTTGATGATATCTGTCCATATTTGATGGCGTATATTAATATCTTTCTGTATGAATATATATTTGATACTCTTGTGGTCAGTATATATCTCACATTTCTCCCCATAGAGATAATGCCTCCAGATTTTCAACACAAAGATCATAGCTGCCAACTCCAGATCATGCGTGGGATAGTTTTGCTCATGGATTTCTAGTTGTCTTAAGGCATAGGCTATCACTTTATCATTTTTCATTAGCACATAGCCTAATCCCTTCTTAGAATCATTACTATACACCACAAAGAGTTCTCCACTTGTAGGGAGAGTGAGTACTGGCGCAGTGATAATCCTCTTTCTCAACTCCTTGAAACAATCTTCACAATCCTATTTCCAAAAAAACTTTACCCCCTTCCATGTTAGCTTGGTCATCAGGTTTGACAATAGTGAAAAGTTCTTCACAAATCATCTATAATGCCCATCTAGACCCAAAAAGTTGTGGATCGTCATTATAGAAGTTGTCCTGGGCCACTCTTCAATTATCGTTGTCTTGGAAGGGTCCACAGATATCCCTTTGCTAGTGATAACATGACCCAAAAATGATACTTACTCCATCCAGAACACACATTTAATGTACTTTTCATACAAATTATCCCTTCTAAAAGTCTTTAACATAGTTTTTAAATGCTCCTCATGTTCCTTTTTTCTCTTGGAGTATATCATAATATCATCAATAAAGACTACCACAAATTTGTCGAGATAATCTCTAAAGAATATATTCATTAAATCTATGAAAATTATTGGATCATTAGTGAGTTCGAAGGGAATCACTATGAAATCATAGTGTCCATACCTCATTCGAAAGGTATCTTCCTTCCTCACCTTTAATTGATGATATCCCAACCGAAGGTCCGCCTTAGATAAATAACTGGCCCCGTGAAGTTTATTGAACAAGTCATATATCCAAGGTAGGGGATACTTGTTATTTATCATGATTTTATTGATCTCATGATAATCAATGTAGAGGTGCATTGATCCATCCTTCTTCTTTAAAAAGAGGACTGGTGCACCCCAAGGTGAGGCACTCGGGCATATGAAACCCTTCTCTATATTCTCTTGTAACTGCTTCTTCAACTCTTCCAGCTCTACAGTGGCTATTTTGTAAGGTGTCTTTGAGATAGGAAGAGATCCAAGGATAATTTCAATTGATAACTCAACCTATCAGTCAATAGAAAGTCCAGGAAACTCTTTAGAGAATACCTCAGCGTAATCCCTCACAATGGGCATGTCTTCAAGCATGATTCTCTCCTTTGTATCAATCATTTGAGCTAGATAGTCTTTCTCATATGGTAGAAATGTCCACACTTGAGACAATGATCCTAAAGAATATTCATCTTCCTCCTTACACCTGTATAGAATTGGAGTATTCTTCAGGATGTGAAGAGTGATCTCCCTTTCCCGACAGTTGATGTTGGATTTGTATAAAGACAGCCAATCCATGCCCAAGATAGTGTCAAACTCCACTAAAGAAAGTATAACAAGATTTTCTGGGAGGTTCATTCCACAAACATTAACCAGGGAGGAGTTATAAACCATGGAAATAATAATTTTTCTATTTTCTGTTCTCACAGATAACTTTTCCTCCAAAATTTTGAGGTGGTGTTTGAATAGTTCTACTAAACTTTCAAGATATGAAAGAATGCGTAGAACCAGAATCAAACAGTACGTTTTCTATTATTGAATGAATAACTAGTGTACTTTTCACCACATCATTTTCTGGATCCACCTCAAAAGTAGGGATAGCATAAGCCCTTCCTTTTTTCCTTGGAGGCTATTGTTGATTTCCTCCAATAACCCTCAGCTTAGGGAAATTGTTCACATAATGATAATGCTCCATACATTTGTAACACTGCACTACTGGCTGAGTGTTGATCTGAACCTTCCTTTCTTCTTCAAAATTAGTAGGATTTTTCATGTCCCTTAGGCAGTTCTTGGCTAGATGACCAAACTTTCCACATTTGAATCAATTCTTGGTTCCCTTCAGAAAGTTACAAAGATGATTCTTCCCATAATTTTTGCAAGGGGAAAATTTAGGGTTCTTTCCATCATGGGATTTATTTGATGAACCACCCGTGTTATTCTACATTTTCTTCTTCTTTTCAATCGGCCCATGAGACCACTGAGAGTCTTCGATCTTCATTTCAACCTTAAGGGAACAACGGAAAATATCCTCATAACTGTCAAAGTCTCAAATCCCCAATGATTTTCTTAGACTCAGCTTTAGTTCACTAAAGAAGCGATCCACCTTACTTTAGGAATTCATGAAAAGTCCAAAGGCATACCTTGAAATCCTTGTAAAGTTTGCTTCATACACCCCTATGGACTCATATTCCTTATTTTTGAGTCTGAGGAACTCTCTTTCCATCTTTAGATGGAGGGTTTGAGGAAAATATTTATTGAAAAAAATCCTCTTGAATTCCTCCCAATCCATGGAATCAATTTCCTCTTGGGACATTGTATTCTTGATCGGTGTCCACCACTGATAAGCTTCCCCATCAAAATGATATATTTCTAGTACAACCTTCTCTTCTTCTGAGAACTGGAGGAAAGAGAATATCTTTTCAATGGAGTTAATCCATTGTTCCGTGAGGAGGGGATCAAAAGATCTGCTAAACATGGGAGGCCTTTTCTGCATGAAAGATTCTACGAAAACTTGCTCTTTCCTTAGAGGAGGAGGGTATTCCGCATGATTCAAGTTATTATTCATAACTCAAGCTAGATAAGCAAGTGTTTTCATGAAGTTTTGAGCACCCGCTCCTATCATATCAGGCATATCATTAGGGAAATCTTCACATTGCCTATTGCATTGGTTGTTGGAGCATGTTCTTCTATTTACCTCCACTAACTAAGAAAAAGAACGTATAATTAGAGGTCTTGAATACGTATCTATTGAGAATAAAAAAGAAAACTTTGAACATAAAAGGATAAACTTATAAAGAAGAAGTATATCCTAACTTATGATTCATTAAGTTTAAACCTAGATTATCCTCGATCTATTTCTTAACTTATATTCTTATGGGCATTTTTTTCCTTAATAATGGTTTTTAATAAGCTCATGAATCTAACAAAGCATATCCCCCAGGAGTGTCATAACCAAGAGTGCACCAAGGCCCATTGTAGTGTACCAGGATACCCCGGGTCAAGCCCGAAACTCCTTTTTGGTGTTTTCACTCCTAGGTATATCTATGCCAGAGTCGCATCTACCTGCTCGTATCTAGATAGGGATTTATTTTCTTGATAATCCACTTTCTCAATACTCACCAAAATTTAGGACTATTTTCTTATACTTAGTCTCATCCTTAAGGTTCTCACTAAGGTGCTCTATTCCTAATCTCCAAAAATAACTAGACTATCCTCTGATACCAACTATAGAGACCCAAGCCTTTTTCATACAACATTTCATGATTTTAGGTATAATTATATATCAGAGTACAAGCCAAGGATCGTTAAGTCTAGTATCTTGGAAGACTAGGTACAAAAAACATAAAACATGGGGATAAAAAAACACTTCTTTATTTAATCTACATAATGATATCCTAACTTCCTTTGAGCACTTACATCTACATAGGGTACCATGGGGAACACATGAACAAAAAGATGATCTAAAAATCCCAGTAAGGGAATAAACATAAGGATACATCTTAAGCACATGAGTTAGGAGGCATGACATAATGATAACAAAGCATGGAATATATGAAATCATATCATATAAGAATTGGATCATATAAACATGGAATCATATAAATGTAGAAAAATCATAAAACATTTCTTTAGTATGAGTCAAGTATAACTGCCAATCCTGTTTCCCATTTTAGTACGGGTCAAGAATAACCGCCAATCCCATTTCACATCGCATCTCATGAGACTTAACTTTACCCAATGCATTGGAGCGCTATATGGGCGCACCCATCTCAAAATTTTCATGAATATTCTTTCCACATAAATATTCTTTCCACATAAATATTTTTTCCTGCATAAATAATCATACATAATCAATCATTCATAAACATAATGATACACATGGAAAGAATTGGGTACCACAATCATGACATAAGGCATAACCAATGAGTGTATCATGAAAGTGTCCATGAAATAAAGGGATTAGAACATACATTGATTTAAATAAGTTAATATAGGCATATAACATGGTAGGTTGTGACAAATATAATTGAAAACATATAAGAAATGTATTTGAGAAACTTTAGCATTAAAACATTTTTGTGTGGTTTTAAGGAAACTACTATAGAGATTTTAAAATAGTAAATATGAAATTATTTTATATAAAACCAAAATTGAAACAAAAAGGTTTTAATAATAAAAATACTAATTTTATAAAGACAATGGTGTCTTAAAACAGAAGATATAGTGCACTTGAAATTGGGTAAAAAATCTAGAAGTTCTTTTAAAACGGTTGTTCTTATTGGGAAGTATCGAGAGGGGATTCACTTAAAAGAATGTATATCCCTGAAAGATAATGAGGTATGGATCTTGAAAAATGATTTTGGAGTATATAAACAGAATGTAGAAGTTTTACATAAAAATAAAATACAACTACATTTTGGTAAAAGGAAAGATAGAGAAACCTGAAGGAATAAAGGAAGTTCGGGTAGAATCCATTACGGTTTATCGGCATGGTATCGGGTGTAACTAAGAGGGATTTATGAGAGAGATAAGGAGTTTATCATCACTTATAAAACATTAGGTCAGTATGGGAGAGGTGATAAAACATACCCCATCACTTGGTATTCAAAAAAAGGCATAGTATAAAGAACAATCTTGATTAAGAGTGAAAAGGAGAGGATCCCTTACCTAAAATTTGTTGGTGTTCTCCACTTGTTATTAAATGCCTGAATAAAAAAATTAGGTTATTAATTAATAATTCCATAACCTATTATATTTTTAATTGATTTATTATAACCCTTTTTAGTTCATTCAAGGCCTTCTTTATTAGTTATAAGGTTCAATTTCATTGTTCGGGCTTGTTTGTTTACTTGGTTTTAAAAGATTGGTTCACTTATATTCAAGTTCGGATAAACATGAAAGATCTAAGTGGTTGTACAGAAATAAATTTATATGATATTAGTGAACATCCATGAGATTAAATGGTTTTAAATTTAATTTGGTTACTCAGTGTGAAGTCAAACTACCATATAAAACCAAAGTGACAACCATTTTTGTTAATTGGTGGGTTTGATTACAAAGAACATGTTTTGATTTATAACTTAATACCATTTGTACAAAAAAGATTACATAATAAAAATAGGATATATTACATATATATAATATGGTTCAAACATAAAAAAATGGCTTCATGAACAGATTTAAATATGATAATAGAAATTGATAAATCGTTGTCCTTGAATGTGCTAAATTGGCACATCTCAAACGGTGTTTTTATTTCTTTCAAAAAAAATGTGAGGAAAGGAGAGAATATGATGAAGTATACCATTAGAATAATATAATTCTAGTACATTTATGATACTGGAGTTATAATACCATTTTGGTGAAGGTAGTTGAGGAAAGAAACAAAAAATAAAAGAACTTAAAAGAAATGAAGGAATTGGAAAGAGGAATTTACCTCTTGAGACTTCCTCCTTTGAGAACCTCTTAAGGGGAGGAGTTTTGGTATTTTGAAGAGGCTAAGATCTTTTGGACATGGGGGAGGATCTTGGGGAGAGATTTGGACAGAATATTGTCAAGGAACAAGGTTTGAGATGAGTTAAGAGAAGAGGGAGTGGGGGTTATAGTGGAGGAGGGAAGGTATTTCTCAATATAAAATTCATTAATTTATTAATTCCTCACAAGACAAGGAATAGTGATTATTCCATGACCAAGAATAGTATATTTATCATGTGATCTCGAACCAATTGGTCTTACATCAGTAAAACATAATCAATGACTCAATAAATTCCTTATTTAGCATTTATCATAAATTATCGCATTTTACTATTCATCAAAAATTCAAGTATTTCAGAAAAATCCAAAAAATCTACCCTAACCATTTTTCAACGTGTAGAATCAAAAAATGAAGTCCATTTTTTTAAAATAATTTTCTAAATATGATTATTTTAATATTTAATTAAAATCATAATTTATTATCAAAAACTAGTTTTAAAACATTCATTTACTTATTCTAAAGTATAGGTATATCGTACTTTCAACTTGAATATTATTTATATATTATCATAGGTAAGTTTACTATTAATTAGGGTATATCACTATTCATAAGGGTATGTTACTATTAATAAGGGTGGTTACTATTCACCAAAAATTAAGTTTTTCTTATCGGACTCCAAATAACTTACTAATCACAACTGTGTATGTCATATTTTTGAAATTCCAAACACAGAAGTGATAAAATTATGTTTAGAGATCACTTAGAACTTGGTAGTTCATTATGTTTTGTTTTCATGTGATTTTATGACATATTTATAATAGAATAATTTCCATTTATAAAACATTGGGTCATTACATAATGTGAGTTTAGGAAAACATCTATTCTATATTTAATGATCAGTGAATACTTGTTTAAGATATTCTTCGACATATCATTTTGGAGGATCTATATCTTTTACCAAGTGTATTTCTTACTTTAATATATCATTCCTAAAATTTATAAAAGGAATTTAATTAATTATATGAATTTAACTCTATCATCACCGTGAAATTTATCATTCTATATAGCAGAATAAATTTCAAAAGATTTATAGAATACCTTAATTTATAAAGTTTTCTTTCTCTAAAACTCAATAATTATGTATATCAATAATACCTAAAGGATTTTTAGCTTCAAAGAGACTAAATAATATTTTGGTTATACCATTGACAATAACATTTTAGTTTTACATGAAAAATAATTATCTTTCAATAAATTATTATGAATCTTATAATTTATACTCATAATATATGACCAATATCTGATATAAATGATATTGGTATTATTGAACTATTAATTAAGTGTATAATACTATAACAACATTAATTTCAAAAGAAATAATTTCTCATTGTTTCTAATGGAACACTAAGATAAATATATAGTTAACACTTAATAAAAACAATAGTTTAACTGAAATCTATCCACTAGGTAATCAAAAATTGTGAAATTATCATTAATTATATAGGAATCATCATTTTTATCCCCTGGTGGAATTAATAATTACTTTTTGACATCATGTTCTTATTATGACTAAGGAAATAATAACCCTTCCTTATCTCCTATGAGAATACACCATACTTCTAGTAATGTTTCATTCTTAGTTTTACTATTTTGAATACCAGATAGTATTTAATATCTAATAAGTAAAATAGAAAAAATATAATCCATGATTAATATATTTTAAGTAGATGCAATTGGTTGTGTCTTCCTCAATTTTATTGTAATTATATTTAAAATGGATACTTTGTTCACTTGAGAAGAAAATACCTTCATGTTCGCCGCACTAACTTTAAATATTTTATCTCTTTGAAACACATTGCAAAGGAACCATTTACTATAAAATAGTCATGGTATTTTTAATACTTTCCTTTTAAAGTTGTTAACTATAAAGGTTATGGAACTGATTTCCCTATAACCCTTACTTCCCAAGTGAATTTTAGTATAGGGATTCTTGAGTCATTTTTCCATATTATTTATCTCACAATATAGATGAATTAGGATAACCTAGAAGGTATGGATGATAATATTAAAGTTATGGATAATT
The DNA here is from genome assembly GCA_963277665.1 of Viscum album. NCBI lineage: Eukaryota > Viridiplantae > Streptophyta > Magnoliopsida > Santalales > Viscaceae > Viscum > Viscum album. The sequence continues at coordinate 655,269,631 of OY728119.1, forward strand.
TCGAATCTATATGAAAGTGAAACTTCATTATGTGATCCATGTAATTTAGTATATCAAAGTCAAGATCAATAGCCAAGTACCCTCTTCCAATTTATACTAGTATAGTTTAGTGAAAATATCATTTATTTAAAGCCTCTATTTCTCCTCCTCAAGATATAGGATATTATATATTTTGGTATATAAATTCATTTCCTTATGTCGTATTATTAATTCTCCATACATGACTGCTATTCTGATGTAATGTAAAACTTATGCATCCCATGTAACTTATGTAGGAATCCTTATTTCCCCCTCTTACTTTATGAGGTGGTTGAACAAGTATAAGGGATTCGAGAACATAGTATAAATTTTAATTTTGTAGTGAAGTGTATAAAATATTATACTAGACTAAGAATTACTTTCTAGTGAGGGAATGCTCTTTATCTAAATGATCTCAATGTTATAATGATTTCACTTTCTATATTTTACAATAATTGAAAGTAAGATTTTAATTTTTTATCTTGATTAACAAAATATGTGATGTAATAAATTTCATTTATTAATTTAATATCCTCCTGCTATCTTATAAAACTCAATATCCCTCACCATTTATTGTGTAATATCTTACTGTATGGATATTCTAGTGGAAAGGATTCATATTCCCCTTCTCAGAAACCCAAAAAGGGGCCCAGTTAATTACTTGAAGGTATTTAGGTGGTCGGGTCTTTTCTAACTGCATTAATTTATAGCTCCATGGTCTATTCAGTATACTATTTAATTCAAAAATTTAGTTTTAATATTTCCTCAACACTTGGCTCTAATTTAAAAAAAGTCTAGAAAAGGCTACTCTTGTTTATATGAAATTGCTTAAGTAAACTCAAAACCTTACTTAGAAATCACTATTATATGGTAGTGTCCCAAAAAAGGTTGGATCAAACAATATGATCAAGTGGTTTAATTCTAAATAAAATAATATAAGGTTATAATTACTTATTATTTGATTTGTGGAATTTATATTTATGAAAAAATTCCCCATTTTATCTTATTACATGCATGTTAATATTAAGTGTATTTTACTTAAGTGATTATCTATTTCTTGATAAATTTATGTATAATCTAATTTATTTAATTATATCATTCATTCTTGTTAATTAATTTATTTAATTTGAGTTTCTATCCATTCAAATAAACAAATAACCATAAAACTAATAGAAATAAAGTGTTATAATCATGATATTTATCTAATAGTTGGTTTATCTAGTGGATGATAAGCTAACTCTATACCTAAGGGAATAAATCATTGAACCTGCACTAGTTTGAGATAATAAATTTCACCTATCCACCTATACACCTAATATATTAGTTTCACCTTGTATCTATCTTAAATCACCTTCACTCACCTGGGAGATCCATCCATTACATGATATTTACTCACAAATAGGTGAGGGAAACCAAATGATTAGTTAAGGGGTTTTACATAAAATAAATTGCGGGCACACATAACCTTACATAATGAGAGGAGGGGATAGTGTATAAGCCATAAATTTAATTTAATAATAATAATAAATTAAAAGTGGCACTAATAATATACACATGTCTAGTCTAATCTTATGATCACTGACACACATGAAATTAATATACATTTGAAATCTAGTAATAATTCACTTCAATTTATTATTTAAATGAGATAAAATTCCTCATGTTAATCTAATTAATTATATTATTAATTAATTAATTCAATTTATCTTAATTCCATCCAAACCAACTTTGAATTTTCCATCATTCATAATTTTTAAAAAAATAATTTTATTAATTTTATTTATAATTAATAAAGTACACATGTGTACTTGGAGGTAACGACGTGTACCCATCCAAACTACTTTGCATGGTCCTTATAATGTGTATTCACATTTAATATAGTATACAAAACATGGAATATAATTATAAGTAATTAATTTTAAATAAATTATGCACAAAAATTTTTAGATTACATAGAATTTTATGTTATTAAATTACACAAAGTACACTATAAGTAAAGACCATACACAGATTGCAGTTCATAATTTAACATGGAAAATAATTTAATATATAATTAATAATACTATTACATGGAATGTTCTATTAATAAATGACATATGGAACACATGTATATAGTTTTAATTATATAAATATTTTTTTCTCTTTGTGTTAAATTAATTAAATCATATACAATGTTTTACACCGTGTTTACTTAGGCTACATGTCATGTAACATCTTCTACCTATTTCTGTAACACACTCCTAGAGACTGAGTGTGTTTTTGGTTGTTAATGTACATGAGGTACATGATATGTGTTCCAGATATATTTCATGTAACCTTGAAGTTTCATGGTTTTTCAGACCCCGTTTCTTGTAGTAAATACTCGACATGGCTTAGACCACCCATGTTTTCTACCATGAAAACATGTGGGTTACATGGTGTGTAATTGAGTTACTCAATATGTAGTTTGGAAAACTACATGCCATCTTGTCTTTATCAATATGAGGTTTATATTTCATGAATTATGAATGTATTTATTACATGAAAACCTAGTTTTAAAGTGATTCAACCTTGTATATTGAACAAGGGTACATTGTGGGTACTTTCAGGCTCACATCGTGTACTCTTGTGTTATCTCTCCTGAACCATCAGTATCTCCTGATGGTGTCTTCAGATATTCATTGTGTTAATATAACCTTATCTTGGTTATATAAGTGATAATGAATAATTTAAGATAATAATTTTATGTTTAGATTTAAATAATGGATGAATTATAAGTACAACTAACAACAAATTCATATTATTGATTAATGATTAATAAATAAATATAAATTAATTATATGACCACTCTGATACCACTTAAAGGTTCCAGGCACAGTGTAAGCACCTATTGGGTAGTTTTTAACTCATATTTCTTTTTAATCAATGATAATTTTGATATGTACAAAATAAAGAACATCATGGCCAATGAAATTAAATGAGCATTAATTGAAAAAATGTTGGAAGAAAAAAGAGAGGATATTTTCAAATATAATTTATAATTAATTTTTTTTTCATAAATAAATACATTTTGTTGAATTTATTTCTTCATTTATGAATCAATTTACAAATTCTTGGAGTATTGTAATTATAGTGAGAGGATCCATGGATAGAATCTCTCAAGTAGTGATCCACATGTGCTCCAAAACCCCATAATGTCATTACAGAATCACTGGGATCTAGCACGATTGATCTTCAATGCTTATAATATCTGAACTTGATCACAAAAAGAATCTATTCATATATGAAGGATTATTTAGGTTTTGCGAAGTCTTTATAGGAAGGAGGATCAGTTCTCCTATTCTTGAGCGTGTTCTTGAGAGATTTCTCTCCTGGGGTTTGAGAGAATTCTTTCTTTTATTTTTTGTGCACAACAAACATCTAACACTAGAAATTAATATAACTGAGTATTTATAAAGCTAGGTTAGGGTTGATAATTTCACATGGACCCTTATCCAATCCCATATTCCATAGATAACCCAATGTCTAATAATAATATAAATAATAATATTATTTATTTGACATGAAAACCACCTAAGGATAAATAAATATCATTTTTTAAATAAGTTAATAAATATTTATTTAAATGATATTTAATATATCATTTCAAGCTAGACTCCTTGATATTTACTAAACCTTGAATAATGATTATTTATTTAATAAATAAATATTACTGTATTATTCACTAATAAATAAATAAATATTATATTCACTAAAATAGTGAATAAATATTTATCAAATACTCATGTAACCAAATAAATAAATATATGTTACCATGTTAATGAACCAAAATAAAGAAATATTATATATTAATGATATTAATAATTTCCTTGAGAATAAATATTTATTTAATATTCAACTCACATATAACTGGTGATTGAATATTTGAAATCAACTCAACATGAATAATTATTAAACCATGTATGAGAATAATATCTATTCAACATGTTGAATTCAAATATAATTTAACAAAGATTCAGAATACACTTAGTGTGTGACCCTCTAGGCCCCTTTTTTAGTGGCATTAGGTTATTACACCTAAATTTTAAGGTTATCATCTTGAAACATGTCAAGGTACCCATAAATAAAGAAGCTACATATCGCAAGTACAATAACCACATATGAACTTACACTGTGTAATATAATCTCTTTCACATGATATCTCTAATCAAGTAGGTTTCATGCTAGTGTCACCGACCTATATTCTCAATGTTTCTATCTTTGACTTTTTGAGAATGAATTTGTGGATATAACACCATGGATATGGATTAAATCAAGTATCTCAATTTCCATTAAAGGTATTGAGATGTCAACTTCCATTAAATAACATAATAGATAAATATTTTATTGCATTATTCATTAATACATATAACTCCGAACGCACCCAACATACCCTACTTATTTTAAACATATGCCATCACAATTTTCATTAGTACATAAATGTATAATACTCATAATATTCATTAATAATAATATTAAATTCTAAGGATAATTACACATGTTCATAGATAGGAACATCCAATGACATAAATAAATTTTTATTTCTTACTAGTGAGTCATGTTCTCGTAATCTCCTGCTCTAAAGATTACCAAGAGCGTACACTATAAGAAGGTGTCTCAAATTACTATTAGTATCCACCCTTGATAGCATGTATCATTTGTGTCCCATAAAATGATATCATCTATCTATAAAACATATATTTAATAATATTTTCATGGCACTTCTAGGTTCTCATCATAATGGGAAACTATTATGACCTTTCAGTGCGATGAGTACCCGAGGACATTATCTCATTTCAAACGGAAGAATGATCACCATGTGATATGTAATTAATTAATATTCAAAAATATTAATATTATGGTAATAAAATGTACATAGTAATTAGTTCAAGGTCACCAACTCCAACAAGAACTCCGCCCCTATTTTTACCTTAATTGATGATAAAACAAGAATACAAAGAAAATAAGAAAGTGAATAAAAATAATACAATAAAGAAACCCCAAAAAATAGTGAGAATAAAAAATCACTCCAAGAAAAATTTACCAACCGAGTACCAATAGTGGAATCTTTTAATGCTTACAGTGGATTTTGATAATAGGTGAGCAATGTCCCTCACAATTGATAGTATCACATATACATTAAAACTCAATGTTGGGGAAAGATATGGTCTTTAATGGTGAGGGAAGTGGTGCATTTGGAAGGGAACAACACCTCTAGATCTAAACAAACTCCTCTCATGTGAGCTATTTCTCTCTATAGAATAGCATAAATTGACTTTCGTAAATCCTTCATATGAATCAATCTCCCCCAATCTAGGAATGGAAATTAGATATAACAAATGGAATCAAATATTATTGAAATGGCTCAAAAAATATCAATCAATATAAGGATGAAATTATATGAGCTATAAAAACCTAAAAACCAACAGAAATAACAAAAATAAATCATGCATAAAGGTAATTAAAAAACCCATTGAGAAATGGAAGCATTCTTGAACCATCATTGTGTTCAGGTAGGTTGATCAAAGTGACTATGGAAAGAAGGTAAAACTCATTAGTGTAAGGGTCAACCGGCAACGGCGTAAGGGTATAGTAAGTGTTGTGTAAAGGTAAAACTACTACAAACCAATCATTTAACAGTGCTTGTATTTATTAGTGCTAGAAAAAAGTATTGAAAAATGGCATCTTTATTATCACTAAAAAAAGAACTGATAAATTTAACCCTTTATCGGCATTGTTTTATAAGCGTTGATAAAGTGTCACTTTATTTGCCCTTTATTTTTAGCACTCATAAAGGAATCCTTTATCAGTGATTTTTTAGCACTGATAAATGCCTGAATAAATAAAATGAAATTATTAAATAAATAAAAAATAAAAAATGAGTTTATGAAAAATAATATTACAAATTTTATAAATTAAATAATTATTAATAAAAATGAATAAATTGATTATAATATATATAAATTATAAATACTAATAAATAGTATTTATTAAATATATAAATATATGAAAAATTAAAATTAAACAAATGAAAATTAAAAATAAATAAATTGAGAAAAATATTAAACATTTTATTAATTAGATGATTATTGATAATGTTAATAAATAGTATATATTAAATATTAAGATATATATTAATGTATAAAAATATGATTTATATAATACAAAATATTATTTATGATTTATATTAAATAGTTATGTATTTAGTGAATAATGGTTTATAATTAAAAATTAATATGAATTAAAAATACTCACTAATTTCATCGAGTAATGGAAATAATTTAATAGAATTTGCTTTTTCAATTTATAACATAGATCAAATGTATTATATTGATTTCACATATACGTATTACATACATATGCACACGCACAAATATTTGTTTTGGAATTTAATCAATTTATATTATTTATTTTATATATATTCATTTGTTATGTTTTAATATTTTTAATATGTATTCATCTTTATTTCAATATATATCCACTTTATTAATGATTTATATTAATCAAACTTATCAAAATTTTAAATATATTGTACTCATTTTTAATTAATCAATTTTACTCATTTTTAACATGTATGAACTTAAGATTAAATATTCGTTAATAATTTTAAAAATAAATTTGTAAAAAATATTTATAAATAAATATATTTATAAATGTGTATTTATTGTTTTTATAAATTTATAATTATAAACAAATAAATAATATTTGTTTAAAAAGTATTTATATAATTATAAATAAATAATTATAAAATTAAAATAAATTTATTTAAATAATGAATATATTTACTATGTTTATATATATAAATATATATAATGATATAAATATATTTTTTTTTTAAGTATCTATATAATTATAAATAAATAATTATATATTCAAATAATTATAAAATTATTATTTTATAAAAATTATTATTATAAGTATTATAATTATATATAATAATTATACTTTTTTTAAAAGTTTTTAAAAAAAATATTGTAAGTATTTGTCAGCGCTTTTTGGTGCTGATAAAGTTTGATCTTATGAGAACTTATTTAGTGCTGATAAAGATTCATTTTACCAGTTCTTATTAACTTAGTATTGATAAAAGGTATCTTTATTAGTGTTTTTTTTTTTTGAAGTGCTGATAAAAGTGTCACGATCTATTTTAATAACCCTAACCATATCAAAATAGTTCACAATATTCGAAGATCTCTACGGAAGTGACCAGTTTCCAGTGATACTTTTTATTGAATCCAATCTCAAATTTTGGTCATAATCAAGACTCTAACTATTCCAAGGCTCGAATCCAAGCCTCGAGTGATTCAAGGGTTGAACGCAACGATGGCTCAAATAAAATCCAGGTTTTTTAATATCTCTAATTTCCATAAGTTACCCACTAAACCTTCTCATCCCACGTTCGTGTATCCCAAAAAGTCTAGTTACACTATCCTATAATAAAACTACCCAAAATTCATTATTTTTTTAGATATATTTAAGTATCATTTTCCCCAATATATTTTGGGTATCCTTGGGACAACATTAGCACTATGCGACTTGAAATATGTCAAACCCAGTATTGGGTTATGTTGTTGTGATGTATAATAGGATCCTGATACCTATATTCCATGATATCTAACTTTTTTAATCTTTAACTTTTGAAAAATTCATCTATACAGAGGTTGGTGTTGTCATTGGTTTTGAATATTACATTGTAAATCACTTGGATGATGAAATATTTGACATCATTTGGGTCTTATATTATGTCATGTATTAATTGGAAATGAGAGGTTTGAGTGAGGAGGAACTGAAATATAGGGTTCCCTTATATTTTAAAGGTAATTCTAGAAGTTTTTTCCAAAAAATGGATGATGAAATATCCGACACCTGGGAACAACTATATAATGATGTTTTCATGAAAAAAAATTAAGATAATAAGCACTGAAATATGGTTTAAAATTAATGGATTTATTTTGGATGACTATGAACTATTTCATGAGGCACGGGATAGATTTAGGGGTAACTTATGAAAAGTAACAATCAAATGACTCTGATGAATCAGTAAAATTAGATGAGATAAAACATTATATATGTATGTTTTTTTGTCTTATTTATTTAACTACTTATTGAAAAAAATATATAATGTTTTTAGTTTTTATTTTTTAAATATTTAAATTTTAATTTTAATAATATGAATTAAATTCTATAAAAATAAAAAACAAATAGGTTTAAGGTTCTATAATCCTTGGACTATATTATACAAAAAAAAATGATTTTGAGATAAAATATAATTGATATTTTGATTTTGGATGATGAAATATAGTCAGAAAATAAACAATTGGAATGAGTCATTTTATAGTAAAAACCTCAGAATCATAGTGTTTTAAGAAACAAAATATTGTTTCAATACATGGTATAGAAGAAGAGTACATTGTTGATAGAATTTATTATTCTCAATAATTTAGGATTGATCAGAAAAATTCTAAATTTGATATTTTCTTTTAAAAGTAACTTATTTAATGAGAAAAGTTTATATTATTTAAATTTTAAATAATACTTTAAATCATTAAAGAATAAATCTTATACCACTTTATTTAAGAAATTTTGAAAAAATAAAATATTAACATTGATTGATGTAAATTTAATAAATAATTTTTAATAGATTCTATTTTATTGAAATAAAAATTATTTTTCATGGATAAAATCATTAAAATTTTAGAATCCCACTTAAAGTTAGCATTATTATTTTGGATTTAATAATTTAATTACACGCTATGTTCACTATGGATTATTAATTCTACTGAATTTTGTGGTTTACAAACATAAACTTAAATCCATTTTTTATGTCCTTCTAGTGGTAATATGATGACCTATAGATGTGACCATCTCAATTACATAACATGAAAACATTAATTACAATACATTATCATGGCCTTTTATGTTAAGTTTTTTACAGAATTAGAAAAAAATATTAACTAAAAAACTCATGAATTTTTAAACTAAAGGACATTTTTTGGAGCGATATATGAAATAAATTGATCTATAAGAAGCCTTCATTGTTCTTATTTAGATCTAGATCCTCATGTCATATTGTTCTTATTTGAATCAAGATCCTCATGAATAGATTTGATCCAATTATCATCCTTTATAGCCTCTCTAAATTATTAGGCTCTACTTGGGAAAAATGAGGTTTTTTGTAGAGTCTTACTCCTTTGAATTTTCACCAAAATTTTTTGATCACCAATGAAATTTTATTCATTGATTTTAGCCTTATATTTCTTGTAGTTGATAAAAATATATCTATATTTTAAATGATAAACCACTCATTAAAACTTCTTAAAAATCACTTCATTTATTTCATCACACATCTAATAAACACTATGCATGTTTTAATTTAATCCATCTAAAAATAGATCATTCTTTAACATTGCCTTTTGGTTCCACCCTTAGGAATATCTGATTACCATCCATGTAATTCTCATAAATGGGAGGAATTTTCCTTTGATAATGAATATATTATGTGTATTTATTTATTTATTTATTGTAAAAAATAAATATTTTATGAACCCAATAGTATATCTTTACTTTATCTTGGATGATTCAAAGATTTAATATGATGTATATTATTTTGTCTTCATCCTCCTCACTCATTGATTGATTGTTTGGTGATATATATTTGTGTTTTTTATCATCATTCTTGCTTTACCGTTGGCATATCCCTTTGGTCAACAATTTTTTCATAGTAAAATAATTATCCATATAATTAATTTATTGTTTTATATTTATGTTCAATTTATTTCTTTTTAGTATTACTCATATAATAATTGTTTTCTTGTACAAGTGTATTATCTTGTTCGAGTTGGGGTGGTTTTTTTGAAGCTATTAATGCTCATGAGGGGTCAAAGTTTAAGCTTATAACTGAGATAATAACAACAAGGAAATGTGTCAAGAATGAATACAACCATCAGGAAAAGGTGAATTCCTACTACTTATTTAATTAATTTTGTCATCATTTTATCTACTATTTGTAAGTAAAGTTCCTTATTATTTTTATCTAATACTTATTTAGTTTTTTTCAGATCTTTTGGGAATTCATATTTTTCTTCCAGCTATCAACAACAATCCATAAAATAGATAAAATTGTTCTTTCTTCCTATGTAACCACATTTTTCATATTCATTGTCTTTCTTTATCGAACTTACAATACTGCATATTGATTCAATGTTGTTACCCAAAAAACTTTCATGTTGTTGAAAACCAAGAGAGTAGAGGAAGATAATATGCACATTGTGGTTACTTCTAGTGATATAATAGACACATGAGATTATTCTTATCTTATAACTTTCAACAATGAGAAAAAAATCCCCTAAGAACATCAAGTCAATATGAAATGTTGGTAGTTTGACATAGAAATACAATGGAAAAATGGTTAAATTAGAATTTGGGATTTTTTTTTAGACTTTGGGATGTGTAAGAATCAACTACACCTCAATCCGACACACAGTGTGATAGGTATGATTTCAAGAGCTTCTTTTTATTTAAAATTGACATGAATTTTAGTAAAAAGGAAAACTGATATACTCAAAACTGATCAAACATATTCTGTTTATTTTGATAATTTAGGAAAATGATCCATTAGTCATTTGTGGCATGTAAAAAATCAGCCGCTCCTCAATCTGATGCATAGAGTGACTGTTATGACTCAATGTGTTTGTTATCAGTTTAAAATTGAAAATTTAGTTCAAAAAATTTCACTCACTTAAAACAAATCAAACACGCTTTTATTTTATTGATAATTTATTACATCGATTCATAATTCATTTTTTATATGTAGGAATCAGTCTCGTATCAAACTAATACACAATGTAATCAGTATAGGTCAAAGTGTGTGTTTTCAGTTTAAAATAAAATTTTTGTAAAAAACAAGTTATATACTCAAAACTGATCAAATGAATTCATGTTATTTTTATACTTTAGGAAAACTGTCCATAAGTCATTTTAGATATGTAGGAATCATCTACACCTCAATCTGACACGTGGTATGACCGGTATGACTCCAAGTGCTTCTTTTTATTTAAAAATGACATCAATTTTAACAAAAAAGGAAAACTAACCTACTCAAAACTAATAAAAATAATTCATATTGTTTTTATACATTATTAAAATGATACATAATCTATTTGTGACATGTAATAATTATCGGCACATCAATTTGACACATGGTGTGATTGATATGACTCCAAGTGCATCTTTTTATTTAAAATTGACATCAATTTTAATAAAAAGGATAACTGGCCTACTCAAAACCAAGAAAATGCATTCATATTATTTAGATAATTTAGTAAAATGATCCATAAGTCATTTTTGACATGTAGTAATTAGGCACACCTCAATCTAATACATGATGTTCACAGTATGACTCAATGTGTCCGTTATCAATTTAAAATCGACATTTTAGTTCAAAAAATGGCACTCACTGAAAACTATGTAAATGCGCTCAGATTTTCTTGATAATTTATTAAATTTATTATAATTTTTTATTTTTAGGAATTGGTTTCATGTCAAATTGATACATGATGTGATTGTTATGATTCAAAGTGTGTGTTTCCTGTTTAAAATGACATTTTAGTAAAAAAGACAAGTGACATACTCAAAACTAAGTAAACACATTAGGATTGTTTTGATATATTATTAAAATGATTCATAATCTATTTGAGATGTGTAAGAATTATCCTCACCTCAATCTGATGCACGGTGTGACCGATATGACTCCAAGTACGTATTTTTTTTTAAAATTGACATTGATTTTAGTAAAAAGGACAACTAACCTACTCAAAACCAATAAAATGCATTCATATTGTTTAAATACTTTATAGAAATTATAAATAAGTCATTTTTTATGTGTAGGAATCATCCTCACCTAAATTTGATATATGATGTTACTAGTATGAATCAATGTGTTCGTTATCAGTTTAAAATCAACAGTTTAGTTCAAAAAATGTCACTCACTAAAAATAAAGTAAACATGCTCAGATTTTCTATATAATTTAATACATTTATTAAGATGTCATTTGTGACATGTAGGAATCAGTCTCATGTAAAACCTATATAGTGTGAGTTAAACTGTTTGTTTTTAGTTTAAAATCACATTTTAGTAAAAATGACAAGTGACGTATTCAAAACTGCGTAAACACATTTATATTGTTTTAATACTTTATGAAAATGATCCATAAGCCATTTGGTACATATAAGTATGATTCACACCTCAATATGAAACATGGTGTAACCAATATGACTCCAAGTGCATCTTTTTATTTAAAATTTACATCAATTTTAGTAAAAAGGATAACTCACCTACTCAAAACTGAGAAAACGCATTCCACTTGCTTTGATACTTTAAGAAAGTGATCTATAAGTCATTTTTGATGTGTATGAATCATCCTCACCTCAATATGATACACAATGTGTCCATTATGACTCAATGTGTGTATTATCAGTTTAAAATCAAAATTTTAGTTCAAAAAGTGTCACTCACTGAAAACCAAGAAAACAGGCTCAAATTATCTTTATAATTTAAGAAAATTATTCATAAGTAATTTTTGACATGTAAAAATTGATATCATATCAAAATACCACACAATGTGACTAGTATGAGTAAAATTTCATGTTTCTAGTTTAAAATGACATTTTAGTAAAAAAGACAAGTGACGTACTCAAAACCAAGAAAACACATTCGGATTGTTTTGATACTTTAGGAAAATTATCCATATGTCATTTGAGATATATAAAAATTATCCACACCTCAATCCGATGTATAGTGTGACTAGTATGACTCCAAGTGTGTTCTTTCAATATATAAGTATCATTTTAGTTTAAAACATGCATCACATCACCAAAATCGAGCAAACAAGCCTAGATTTTTTTTCTCTTCATTTAAATTCTGTATTTATACTTGATTTTTCTGATTTCATAGTGTTTTTGGTGTTGTGGTGTGTTGTTATAGAACACTACACTAGTTCTATAGTGTGTTGTAACAGCACACTATAGTATTCCCCTTTATCAGCGCTTTTATAATCACTAATAAATGATACCTTTATCAATGTTTCTATAAGAGCTGATAAAGGACACCTTTATCAGCACTTTTAAAAGTGTTGATAAAATACTTGGTCTTTTAATCTCTCTCCAGTAGTTAGCTCTTTTATAGTGCTAATAAATCCCATTTTTATCACTATTAAATTTTTATTTTGTAGTATTGTAAGAATCAAGGAAATATTCTACCTAAAGGTAACCGTAGGTTACATAAAAGTTAATGAAACTTCATGTAAGGGTATTAAATAGCTAATAAGGGTAAAAATAATCGCACATTAAGGTATAATGGTTGAACCCCCTATGCATCAAGGTAATCCCCTCTATAAAAAATTTGTGTACAGGCACACCACTATCTTTCAAGGTGCATGTAAGGTTACCATGCCCCTCATGTAAAGGTAATCCAGAATTAATAAGACTCGCATAAGGGTAACTAGATCTATGTCATTATTGACAACAAAAAACAAAGACTTACATAAAGGTAATACTAAAGATGTGTAGGGGTAAAAAAAATGAGTTGAATATTCACAAATATAAGAAAATTAGTACATAAATATAGAATAAATATTTAATATGATAAATTCAATCAATAAACTAACAAGGAATTAGTTTTATTTATAAATTAATTAACATTCAAAAAACAACAAATATCCACCATTTATAAAGAATAATAAAAAAAATAAAGACGATATTCTTTCTCCTAAATGTTATTCCAGTGTAACAAAGTTTAGAATATCTAAATAATGATTTAACTTGTATAAAGCTACAACCTTAGTAAAATTATCAGGTAGGTTTTAATATGTGTGTATCTTAGTGACACACACTATTCCACTTTCAATAATCTCTCTAATAAAATAAAACCTAATATATATATTCTTGTACCTACCATGGCATACTAGGTTCTTAGAGATATGTAAGTAAGATTGATAATCACAAAGAATAATAATAATAAAATTACATAAATTGAGTTCAGTAATCAAACCCTTAATCCAAATGGATTCGTTGATGGCCTTTATTAGTGTTATATATTTAACCTCAATGGTTAATAGGAACACCAAATATTTCATATTGTATTTACAATAGATGGGTCCTCCTCATGCAATAAAAACAAAACTAGTTGGTGATTTCCTTGTATCAATATTTCCAGCATAATCATAATCGACATAACCAATCACTAAGTCTAAAAAAATTAACATTCCTACCATAAAAAAATTGAAAGATATAATGGATAAGAAATGTAACTTAATAACCATTTAAGGGAATACTTTTTTTATCTATATCATATTAAGTAAATGTTTCATCATGTTCCTATGATAAAATTTTGTTTCCCTACAGTGCATGAAAAAATTGCTTCATCTTCAAATGATAGGGATATACTATAGGGACCCCTTCCCCCAACTCTGTCTGCAGTAGTCTCCTCCTATGAAAAGGTTGTTAGCTCAAAATCAAGCATGGAATCTCTTGTTCTGAGAGGTGATACATAGTCTGAATTTGTTACCATATAAAGGATAAAACAACCACATACCCCTTTTCAAGTAAATCCCTTATAAACCCTAAAATCTAGATTAGATGGCATCCAAATGGAATGGCATGAGGAGGGTCTTACTGGCACACTACTTTCTAATTTTTTCCAAGATGGTTCTGGAATCTTGATTCTTTCTAGGTCCTTTATATAGGAGTAAAATTATGGAAATAAAATATAATATCTACCCAATTATTTAGTTTCATCTAATGTTGATAGTAAGGATAAAGATGGTGGTATTAATCACCCCCCTAGTCAAGGATCCCATTCAAGTTTTAATATATCCAATATATTTCAAACATTGAATGAGGTTTCCCAAGATAAAGAGAATATAGGCTGGTGGATAATGGAGTGAAAGAAAAAGAGAGGGCTTAATCAGTCTTCTGTTTTAGATCTAGGTTAAGACTCCATGTAGGATCCAATAGAGATCTTGGAATCCACCCTATAAGTTGGGTCATACTCTTTGAGTGAATCTTAAGAGGGGTCTTTTGATGATGGAACAGTGCATTTGGGTCTCAGTAAGAATAAAGGGAGGAAGAAAGAATTTTTATTTGGTAATTTAATTATTTTTAAATTAAATAAAGATGATGGGGTTAATTCTCCCAAAAGGGTAAAAATCCTAGTTGTTGTAAAGACTACTCCTCTATTATCAAACCCATGTTGACAAGGTTGGATTGGAAGGTTCCTGGATCTATTGAGCTCAGGATGTCAACCTCTGAGGAATCTAAGGAATCTAATGGATCTAAGTCATTGGAAGGGCCTTTAGAAGGATAGATAAAGGGGTATTCCTTCCCTACCATTTATTATAGAAAATGAAGTTTGTTTATGTTAGTTTTAGTAAGTCTTTGGTGGAATAAAACAAGGAGGGAAATCCAAGGAAATTTGAGATGTCCCTAGAAGAGCTAGATAAGATAAAGGAGTTGGTGGTCCCAGATGGACTAGATGAAACCAAAAAACTTTGGCCTCTCTCCCATCTATATTATAAGTTTCTATAGGTGGATGGTTAATCATTTAATTTTGATGATTTTTTTATGGTTTTTAATTCTAATTCAGATCCATATAATGTCTTCTACACATACATATTACTATAAACAATAAAGTTCTATTATGGAAGTATCAGTCTATCCCATGAATGATCATCGGTGATGACTCTAACCCATAAAGATATTTTTTATACTTTTACCCAATTGTTTTTTGGATTTTGGGTGAAGCATTTTTATTTATCTCATATATAGTGTAAGTTGTACGGGTTCCAACTAAACCCTAAAATTGGTTTATATTATAATAAAAATATAGAATTAAAAAGAGACTAGGATAATGAAAATTTTAAATGCTAAGAAAAAGGAATACTAATAGGTTTTGATGCATCAAACAAGTATCTCTTAAGTACTTTAATCACATAGGAAAGTTGAGACAGATAAATTAACATATGATTTATATCTTGAATTATTTACATACCTAATATCTACTTAGAACAACCAAAATATTTCATTTCAAAAGATGAATTCAATTGTATTTTAACATTGGTGAAAAAATTTATATTATTTCACATGAGATACATGTCATCACTATAAAACAACAGATAAAGTGTATAATTTTTAATAAATTTAAAATAAACACATGCATCAAACTGAATCCTATTAAAACCATTTTTTAACATGAATAAATCAAAAAAATACCATTGTATAGAATATTTTTTTAATATATAAAACATTTATTAAAAAACAAACTTGGTCAGATTTAAATTAATATTCAAAACCCTTAGTAGGATTCATGTATAATTTTTCATTTAAATCACCATGAAAGAAAATAGTTTTTACATCAAGTTGTTCAATGTGCATATAAAGATAAGTATAAAAGAAAAGTAAAATTATAATAGAAGAATTTTTAACTATAAGGGATAATATTTTAGAACAATCAACTCTCTCTTTATCTTTGAAGGAAACCATTAGCCATAAGCTAGGACTTATATTTGATTTTATTTCCTATAGTGTTATATTATTTTCTTTTATAAATCAATTTATAGTCAATCACCTTGGTATTAGGTGGTTTATTGACTATGGACTAGGTATGATTCTTTATAAGGGATTCAATCTCATTGTCCATGGAAGTAATTTAGTGCTTAGAGTTACTATCATTTATTACTGGCTTGTAGATTTAAGGATCCTAAAAATCAAAATCTTAGGCAACATATGAGGAAAAGGTAACCATATTATCATTATTGTAACTAGATGAAGTTATAATAACTCTACTCTCTTTATACATATAAATATAATAATCTCTAAACCACTAGGAGCTTCATTATATTAAGCATTATCATATTTAAATCTAGAATCTTGATCAATCTAAGGGATGAGTAGATAAATCTCAATAAGAGACTCACCATCAATTGAAGGATTAACCTCAAGATCCCTCTTTAGAGAAGGATCGCCACTACCAATAGTGGGAGGCTAGACTTTAGGAGGAAAATACTCTTAAAACACCACATATAGTCCAATAATGAACTTTAGAAAACTATTTTTGTCTACCAAAATTTCATATCCTTTTACCCTTTTAGGATAACCTATAAAGATACATCTAGCAGCCCTAGGATTATGTTTTTCATCCTTGATATAATCATAGGGAAGATATCCAAACACTGTAAGATTTATATAAGATGGGGTATGGATACTCCAAAGCTCATATGGATTCTTAAAACCATTGGAAAATGAGGTACACCTTTTTATCAAGTAATTTGTAATAGTGGAAGCCTCAGCCCAAAAGGACTTAGGCAAGATCAATCATGATAAGAAACCACTCAAGAACGGTACAATACATGTGTTTATCTAAATCATTTTATTGAGTAGTATGAATTACTATTTGGTGTCTCAAAATCCTCTCATCCTAAAATAATTTAGTAAACTTAGTAGATAGGTATTCAAGGAAATAATCAGTCCTCAAGTGTAATGGACCAGACCTCTTTAGTCCATTACTTTGTTGAAATCTGGTGTTTGAGGTGTTCTGGGAGGTCAAGGTGACTTATTCCCAACACTTTTCCAAATTTCTAGTTCATGAACAGTGTTTCCAAAATAGCATCCTTCCAATAGTAGCCTCTATTTCCTTTGTCGAATTTTGAGTTCATAAACAGTGTTTCTAGAAAGGTGAGATTCCAACAACAGCCTCTATTTACTTTGCCAAATTTCGAGTTCATGAACAGTATTTCCAAACCAATAAGGTTCCAATGGTAGACCCATGTGAACAGTTCCAACGGTAGACTGATGTGAACAGTGCCACCAGTAGACCGATGTGAACAGTTCCAACGGTAGACAGATGGGAACAGTTCCCACAGTAGACCAATGTGAACAGTTCCAATGGTAGACTAATGTGAACAGTGCCACCGGTAGACTGATGTGAACAGTTCCACTGGTAGACCGATGTGAATAGTTCCAACGGTAGACCCATGTGAACAGTTCCAATGGTAGACCGATGTGAACAGTTCCAATGATAGACCGATGTGAACAATTCCAATGGTAGACCGATGTGAATAGTTCTAATGGTATACCGATGTGAATAGTTCCAATGGTAGAGCCATGTGAATAGTTCTAATGGTAGACCCATGTGAACAGTTCCAACGGTAAACCGATGTGAACAGTTCCACTGGTAGACCAATGTGAACAGTTTCAACAGTAGACTGATGTGAACAGTTCCAATGGTAGACCCACGTGAATAGTTCCAACAGTAGACTGATGTGAATAGTGCCATTGGTAGACCAATGTGAATAGTTCCAATAGTATACCAATGTGAACAGTTCCAACGATAGACCAATGTGAATAGTTCCAACAGTAGACCGATGTGAATAGTTCCAATGATAGACCAATGTGAACAGTTCCAACGGTAGACCCATGTGAATAGTTCCAACGGTAGACCGATGTGAACAGTTCCAATGGTATACCGATGTGAACACTTCCAACGGTAGACCCATGTGAACAGTTCCAACAGTAGACTGGTGTGAACAGTTCCAATGGTAGACCGATGTGAATAATTCCAACGGTAGACCCATGTGAACAGTTCTAACAGTAGACCGATGTGAACAATTCCAATGGTAGACCGATGTGAACAGTGCTTCCCATCGGTGAGACATTCTGTGAACAATGTTTCTAGAATAGCAGCCTTCCGACAGCAGCCTTTTTCCTTTGCAAAATTTCTAGTTCATGAACAGTGTTTTCAGCATCCTACAATTTCACTCCTTTGATGTTTCCTTTGAAATAAAATTCATTTAAGTCCTTTTTTTAAGTGATTTAAGTCTGAATTAAATCTCATAACTCCTATATTAATTTTCCTAATTGTCAGAGTGTTTT
Organism: Viscum album; assembly: GCA_963277665.1. Lineage (NCBI taxonomy): Eukaryota > Viridiplantae > Streptophyta > Magnoliopsida > Santalales > Viscaceae > Viscum > Viscum album. Next base: position 655,288,588 of record OY728119.1, read on the forward strand.
TTACTTGGAAAAACCACGTGGTTTAATGTGATCCACTTTTAATGGAAAATCCAGCGTATCTTAAACTGTTTCTCTATTAAATCCTCTAAAGGGACGATATATCTTCCTCCCTTATTCTTTCTCCTTGTTCTCTGGTGCAATATTCTTGAACCCTTTCTTCCTTCTTGTAGGATTTTTTCGATCAAACATTTCTCCTTGGATTGTCTCCCCTTTAATTTCTTCTTTCTACAAGTGCACCCTCTATTTTTAGAGCAACCAAACAGTATCAATAAATATTCGATATAAGGTATGATTTATCATCATTTTTTTGGTTTTATATCCTTCTGTTTCTCCTTTCCCTTTTACAGAATGTTATCTCTATGTTTCTAATTGACTTTTCTTGGGTGTTGGCCGGTGTGGTGGTGTCTCTGCATCCTGGGGTGGGTGCAGTCCTCTAAGATAGGTGATCGTGATCTATTTTGTTAATCTATTCAAAGATCATCAGAAACCTTTTGAGGTAGGGGATTCATTGCTTCTCTATTATTTTACGTGCAAATGTAGAGTTAGCATGTTTTAGCCTACTGAATCACAATGTAATTTACATATTAAATATTTGAACCGGATAAATAAATTGATATCGATCATATGTTATTGCCTCTTGTTTTGCTAGATAGTGTGGTATCTATGATTTCTTTGTTTATCTTTTCATTCTTTATGTAAATTGGTAAAGAACATAAACTCAAAATTAATTTATAATTATTTGGATAAAGATAAATAGGCATGTAAATGAATCTGTTTGTTGTTGTTGTAATTTGATGTTAATCAAATTGATGTAGTAAGAATGTTTAATCAATTTTTGATAGCTTACTGTTTAGTTTTCCCATAGTTGGAACCTGAAAATAATAAATCTGTTAATTCCAGATGGATTAAATGACTGGTTGTTTGGTACTAGATAATGCCTCATAGGGTTCTGAGTTACCCTCTTGCTTACTTAAGGGATAATAGCCCAGTTGATATGATATTTGTTTTCTTGATACTTGTGCTGTGATATATGGGGGTGGGGAGGCCTATTGATTATGGAAGCAGTTGATGCCTACAATAGTGAGATGCATCGGTTTATGCATGTGGGTGTTGGGGAGGACACTGGAGATGATGGAATGGGTTGGATGTGAATGTTTGGATGCTTATTGTTTCTTGTTGCTTGTTTATCTTCCTTACTTTCCCCACTACTCAAGGCAGCTGGTTTGCTTACCCTCCTTCCAAAAGGGGCAAATATGCATGGGGTATTCCACATGCTTTCCATGTTTAGCTTCCCAATGGAGAATAGGCCTATGTTATTTCTATAGGTGGCAGATACTCAACGGGTAGTTCACCTACTCACTGTGTTGATCCCCTTATTGTTAGTAGCTTAGAATATTTTCCTAGAATTTCAGGGAATATGGGAAAGTAATGTTGTTAATAAATGATTAAATAAATTATCTTAACCCATGGGGTTGGAGCTTGCTGGGATGCAATGTTGTGGTTGAAATTTTAATGGAACAGTGAACTTTGGGTGTGATGCTAATGAAATATAATGTATAAATTGTTAATGGTTAATTAATGTTTAAGGAATTAATTAACATAAAGTGAAACTGATAAAAAGGGAATGAAGTAATGTAATGAATATATTTAAATGTTTGTGTGCTTATAGGATACCTAGTCTTATAAGTGGAATCCAGGAGTCCAAGACACGTTAGCTACAGTTGATTCTAAGACTAGTTTATGCCCATAGTGTGGTTGTGAGCTATAGTATATTCTGTACTTTTTGTGTTTATATATGCTAATCCACCCCTTCAGTTAGAGAAAATGACACCTCAAGGATTCTAAGCCCTAGGGGTGTTTTCCCCAACATTTCCATGGGAGGATGGATGGCTGACTACCCCCTTTGGTCCAGCTCTCTTCTCTTGGTAGTTACTTGTACAGGTAGGCACAACAGTTAGTTTGCTCCATATATGTCTGTATAGGGTTGTAATGTCTTGTGGTTATTCACACACATATATTCTAGATATATTTTCCTATGGGCTACTATAGGTGTAATGTGTATAGGCTGTGATGGCTTGAGGATCCTTACTCAGTGTGTGGGTTGTAATGGCTTGAGGTATAATTCCCAACATATGATACACATTAAGCGAGCTGTGGTGGCTCATGGAAACAACCTAGTTACTTTGCTTACGTGGACATGGCAGTTTTCTTTCACAAGGTACATGTTTTGGTGCTTCGCCTAGGTGTCTGTGGGCAAGACTTTTTGGAGAGAGATGCTTAGGATGTGCGACGTTGGGGAAAAGAGGCAAACCAGTGTGGAAGTATTATCAGAGTACCCTTGATATTATTTATTATATTATATACTATTGTATGGGATACTTGGTGAGAGTATCCATGGTGAGGCTGGGAACTTAGTATACCTGTTTAGGTGATGAGTTGGTTTCACTTATTGTTCACTATGCTTTAGCATGCTTTCTTTATTTTTTCACGAGAGGCATTGGGGAGGATCCTACTAAGTATACTGTTATAATCACCCTATGTATATATAAACTATTTTTAGGTCACTTGTAAAAGGTTGGAGATCAGACTGGTTTCTACTAGCTTGGGGTTGCAGGAGATGTTTGGTCTTATGGTTGCTGCTGTTTTTACTTTCCTTTCGTACTTGAAGTTTTCCCCCTTAAGTTGTAGTAGTTTTTCATAAAATTTCATATCTGTATTTGGGATTTATTTTATATTGTTGTATGAGTTGGAGTTAGTTGGTGTCTATCTTATCTCTCTCTTTCGCATGTGTTCTCTTAGAGGGTAATTCCTCCCATTTGTGTGTTTACTATACCCTTGGTCCTAGTCCCCAACCTGGGGCCTACTGGAGATGGGACTCAGGGGTCATTATCTCTCATCTCACATTGCCATACCAGGAGGGGTACACCTTGTGGGGAGGGGGTCATGATAGAGTGGTATCATATGTTTGGTTGAGAGATAGGATGGAGTTTTGTGTTAGGTGTAGGTGAGGTTTCATGGGTTGGTATGGAAACAGTGTCAGTCATGTTTATCAAGTTATGTAAACACTGGAGACCAGCTGAGACATAGGTGTTTAGGTCCCCCTATGATCTGATTCACGGACCTTTAAGTTTATAATGGCTTCTAAACGAGGTGATACTGGTTTCAGGGTAGAGACCTAGGAAAGGATCATGCATCATTATTCTTTGTGCCTATGTTTGAATGGGTAGACCTTGGGATAGGATAACATAAAATGAATAAAAGAAAACAATTAATTAACTAATGTTGAGTCTTCCGTATTTTATTTTTAGGAGCTGTAACTATTTATTATTTTGTAGGTATGGATCCAGGTTGACGTCTTTGTTAGGTTTGTGCAGAATATTTCCAGCAGGTTGTGCCAGCAGATCACCTTAAGGTAGAGGTTGATGACGATGACACATGGAGGATGACACTATTCAAGTTTTAGTACCAGAGTCTACAGAAGTATGAGGGATCTGTTTCAGATAAAGTCACAGAAGATTGGTTGAAGGAGGTAAAGATAGGCTTCAGTTCGATCCATGCTTAGAAGGAGCACATGGTGTCCTTGGTTGTAACGATGCTGCATAGAGCAGCGAGGCAGTGGTGGTCCTTGTTCCTTAGGGATCGCGAGGAGTCGGCAATATGATGGGAGGATTTCTGAGAAAAGTTTAGAGTCGTGTTTCTTTCTTCGACTGAGAAGGTGTATAGTCTCCAAGAGCTTCTTACCCTTCGAAAGGGGAGATCTAGTGTGCGAGAGTTTGAAATCCATTTAAGGAACCTTTTAAGATATTCTTCAGAAATGTTTTTAGACAAGGAGGTCAGGGTGAGGCATTTTGAGGAAGCTTTGAATCCAAAGACCCAGTGTCAGGTCACCCCGTTTATACTAAACACATATATTGAGGTGTTGGAGAGGGTAGAGGTTGTCGACAGGACATTGGCCTAAACCAGATCATCATGAGAGGGGATTCTTCATGATTCCTCACGAAGCAGAGCTGTGGTCTGGGGTTCTCAGTTTTTAAGGAAGAAGAGTTTTTGTTCAGTCGGAAGTAGGTCCCAGCCCTCAGCATTTTGTTTCTCTGGGGGGGGCTCTTAGTCCTATTCTAAGGGATCGGGATATTTTTTTTCTTATGTTGGTCGAGGTCATCATTAGAGATAGTGCTCGACCTTTCAGATCATTTATTATGCACTAGGTGTTCCGCTCCAGGTTCCTCCGTTGAGGCAATTCTAGCTGAGGTAGAAGTAGTAGGTTGCACCATCTTTGGATTAGCATAGGGTAGATGGGGTAGGAATAGGACATCCTTGTGATTCTCCCCATCCTCATAGAGAAGATCGCATCCATGGTGGTGGTCATCATCAGGGTCAAAGAGGTCATAGAGAAGGTCGTGGTCAGCTTCATGTTTTAGTGTTGCTAGTGCCGGGAAAGTCAGACGACATTCAAGTTACCCTTGATTGTTTTCTACTTTGGTGTATGCCTTTTTTGATTAAATAGCTACACACTCCTTCATATCACCAACCCTTGTCCATTCATTGGGACTTGAGGTAGAGAGGCTTCCACTTCCCTTGGCATTGACTACACCAGTTGGAGGTCGAGCTGACTTGTTTGAAGTATGTAGAGACTGTGAGCTAGTTCTGGGGTAGCACTTCTATTGTGGATATTTACTATGTTTATGGATACAACCATATGATGTCATCCTCAGCATGGATGGGTTGTTTTTAGTATAGGATATCTTGGATTTCTTTAGGAGGCAGGTTATGTTCTTCGATGCGGATGAAGATCCAGTGGTGTTTGTTGGTGAGTGAGACCCTCGAATGGGTCAGAGGCATATTCCATACTTATCATCCTTCATGGATTAGATGATTCTAATTTCTTCATAGGTTTAGTAGTTTTTATTTCCTAGTGTCATAGAAGAGTACCGTGATGTCTATCTAGAATAGGTTGTAACTTTACCCCCTCGATGAGAGATCGAGTTTGGGATTGATCTACAACCAGGAGAATCTCCTATCTCTATGTCTCCATATAGGATAGACCGTTATGAGTTATGAGAGCTATGTATATAGCTTGATGGTCTATTATAGTGCGGTTTTGTTCAGCTGAGTGTGTCACCGTTGGGTGCACTAGTTTTGTTCGTGAAGAAGGCTGACGGTAGTTTGTGGTTGTGTATTGATTATCATCACTTAAACAAAGTGACAGTGAAGAATCACTATAATATTCTACGGATTGATGATTTATTCGATCAACTAAAGGGTGAAAGTTGGTTCTCAAAGATCGAATTTTAGTCAAGATATCATCAGATGCATGTGAAGGATGAGGATATCTGGAAGACTACATTCCATTGTCATCATGGGCATTATGAGTTTGTTGTAATATCGTTATGCTCCAACTGTGTTCATGGGATTAATGAACACGGTTCTCCATGTGTTCCTGGATAAGTTCATGGTGGTTTTCATCAATGACATCCTTGTGTAATCCCTGTCTAAGGAGGAGCATGCAGAGCATCTACATGTCGTTATGGGAGTTCTTCGTCAACATCAGCTGTTTGGGAAGTTGTTTAAGTGTTATTTTTGTCTTGAGAAGTCCATTTATTGGGGCATGTCATGTCCCAGTAGGGAGTATCTATGGATCCATCAAAGATATAAGTAGTTGTGTCTTGGCCATCCCCTAAGATAGTGGTAGAGGTGAGAAGTTTTATTGGTCTTGCAGGCTACTACAGGAGGTTTATAGCTGATTTATCTTGGGTTACAACTCCTTTGATGGAATTGACCAGGAAGGATTGGGAATTCATGTGGACTGATGAGTGTCAGACATCTTTCAAGTATCTAAAGGATAAGTTATTAAGTGCTCCATTTCTTTGTCTTCCAGAAGAGGGAGTTAAGTTTGATGTTTTTTATGATGCTTTGCATCTGGGGTTAGGTTGTGTTCTGATGCAGCAGAGATCAGTTGTTTCTTATGGGTCTCATCAGTTGCGTCCCTATGAACATAACTATGTCACCCATGAACTTGAGTTGGCATCTTTGGTGTTTTCTCTGAATTTGTGGAGACATTACCTCATTGGTGAGCGCTTTTTGGTTTTCACCGATTATAAGATCATGAGGTATGTTTTCTCCTAGCATGACTTAAACTTGTGATAGCATCGATTGATGGAGTTATTATATGAATACAACTTTGAAATATCATATACCCATAGAAAGAGGAATTTTGTAGCTGATGCGCTGAGCAGGAAGTCACATAGTGTTGTATTGTGTGAATATGGTGATTCCTGAAGAGTTATGGAAGAACTTTCAGCATTACATCTCGATATGGGAGAATTTGGGGGTAGTGGTTGTCTTTTTCAGATGATGATGTTGTCATCTCTGGTGCAGTAGGTGGAAGAGTCCCAGTTGGGGGATCTAGAGGTGAAGGTTTGGAGAGACCAAGTTGTTTGTGGTGAGACCTTGATGGTTGTTCTGAGGATGAACAACGCCGATTGTTGTATCACATAAGGCTATTTGTTCCTTTGGTGATGCGTGAGATATTTCTCAAAGGGTTCCATAGTTCATCTTTAGAGGTGTATCCTAGAATGAAAAAGATGTATCGATCCTTAAGGAGTCAGTTTTGGTGTCTTGAGTTGAAGCATGCATTTGCAGAGTTTTGTGTCTCGATGTTTGGTCTACTAGAAGTTCAAGGATGAGCACCATGTCCTCGGCGGTTTACTCCAGCCATTAGATATTCCTCAGTGGAAGTGGGAGGACATCTCAATGGACTTTGTTACTGGTTTACCACAAGCTCAAGGAGGAAATGAAACTATTCAGGTGGTAATGAATCATTTAAAAAAATCATCCCACTTTATAGAAATCAAGGAGTCAAGATCAGTGGAAGTTTTGTCGAGGTGGTATCTAGAGGAGGTGTTAAGACTCCACAGAGTCCCGAGGATGATCATTTCTGATCGAGATCATCATTTTACCTCTAGGGTGTGAAGAGGTCTCCAACATGCTTTTGGTTCTTAACTATGCCTTAGCACTTCTTTTCATCTGCAGAAGGATGGTCATATAGAGCGGACTATCTAGACACTTAAAGACATGTTACACTCTTGTGTCATGGATTTTTGAGGTTCTTGGATGAGGCACTTACCCTTAGTGGAGTTCTCTTACAAAAATAATTTTCACTCCACCATCGGTATGGATCTATTTGAAGCCTTGTATGTCCAACCTTTCTATTCTCCATTGTTTTGTACTGGGTTGTAGAGTTAGAAATTCTCAGATCGGAACTAGTGTAGAATACAACAGAGAAGGTTCAGGTGATTCGTGAGAGGATGAAGACAGCGCAGGATTGTCAGAAATCATATGCCGATCAAAGGAGGAGACCTTTGGAGTTTGATGTTGGGGATCACATGTTTCTAAAGGTGACTCCCAATCATGGGCAGTGAAGGTTTGGTCATGGGATTAATCTTTCTCCCCAGTTTGTTGGGCCATTTGAGGTTTTGGCTCGTGTTGGAGTCGTGACGTATCGAGTAACACTTCCCCCGTAGATGAGTCGGATACACAATGTTTTTCATGTGTCAAATATTCTTCATTATCTTCATGATGACTCTCACATCATCAATTGGGGATAGATCGATGTTGATGATGATAATACCTTCGAGGAGTAGCCTGTAAAGATTCAAGAGCACAAAGAGAAGGTGTTGTGCAGGCATTCTATCCCCTTGGTTCGTGTCTTGTGGAAACACGGTGGCATGGAGGAGAGTACCTGGGAATGTGAGTCACAGATACGTGCTCAGTACCCTGAGTTGTTTGATGGTTAACTCTTTTCATGTTAAAAAAATGTTTTCTTTGTGGTTGTAGACCTTTCATGTTTATGAGATGGATTTCTTTGGTTTCTTCTTGTGGCTTGCTCTCTTTTGAGAGGAATCTCAATGGTTGGTTGTTCGGACCTCGTTTCTGTTTCCCTTTAGGTGGGTTTTGAATTCTTGGGGATGATGATGTTTTGATAGTTATCTAATGTAATGGCCTGGACCTCTTTGATCCATTAATTTGCTAAAATATGGTGTTTGAGGTGTTCTGGGAGGTCAAGGTGACTTATTCCCAACACTATGCCAAATTTCTAGTTCATGAACAGTGTTTTCAGAACAGCAGCCTCTATATCCTTTGACAAATTTCGAGTTTATGAACAGTGTTTCCAGAATGGTGAGGTTCCAACAGCAGCCTCTATTTCCTTTTCCAAATTTCGAGTTCATGAATAGTGTTTCCAGACTAGTGAGGTTCTAATGGTAGACCCATGTGAACAGTTCCAATGGTAGACCGATGTGAACAGTGCCATCGGTAGACCGATGTGAACAGTTCCATCAGCAGACTGATGTGAATAGTTCCAATGGTATACTGATGTGAACAGTTCCATTGGTAGACCGATGTGAACAGTTCCACCGATAGACCGATGTGAATCGTGCCACTGGTAGACCGATGTGAACAGTTCCAATGGTAGACCCATGTGAACAGTTCCAATGGTAGACTGATGTGAACAGTGCCACCGGTAGACCAATGTGAATAGTTACAATGGTAGACTGATGTGAACAGTTCCAATGGTGGACTAATGTGAACAGTTCCAATGGTAGACCGATGTGAACTGTTCCAATGGTAAACTGATGTGAACAGTTCCAAAAGTATACCCATGTGAACACTTCCAATGGTAGACCAATGTGAATAGTTCCACTGGTAGACCGATGTGAAGAGTTCTAATGGTAGATGGATGTGAACAGTTCCAATGATAGACCCATGTGAACAGTTCCAACAGTAGACTGATGTGAACAATGCCACCAGTAGACCAATGTGAACAGTTCTAATGGTTGACCGATGTGAATGGTTTTAATGGTAGACCGATGTGAACAGTTCCAATGGTAGACCAATGTGAATAGTTTCAACGGTACCCATGTGAACAGTTCCAATGGTAGATCGATGTGAACTTTTCCAACAATAGACTGATGTCAACAGTTCCAATGGTGGACCCATGTGAACAGTTCCAACGGTAGACCAATGTGAACAGTTCCAATGGTAGACCGATGTGAACAGTGTTTCCCATCAGTGAGACATTCTGTGAATAATGTTCCTAGAATAGTTTCCTTCCAATAGCAACCTTCCAATAGCATCCTTTTTCCTTTTCCAAATTTCTAGTTCATGAACAGTGTTTCCAGCTTCCTACAGTTTTTCCTCTTTGACGTTTTCTTTGACGTAAAATGCATTTAGGGCCTTATTTTAAGGGATTTAAGGCTGAATCAAATCCCATAACTCCTATATTAATTTTACTAAGGATCGGGATGCTTTTTACTTGGTCAAACTGTGTGGTTTAATGTAATCTGCTTTTAATGGAAATCTAGAGTATCTTAAATTGATGCTCTATTAAATCTTCTAAAGGGCTGATATATCTTCCTCCCATTTTATTCCTCCTTGTTCTCTGGTGAGATACTCTTGAACCTTTCCTTTCTTCCTGTAGGATTTTTGCGATCAAACATTCCTCCTTGGATTGGTTCCCCTTGAATTTCATCTTACTGCAAGTGCACCCTCTTTTTTTGGAGCAACCAAGCAAGAATTGATCACTCTTCAATATATTGTATGATCTATCATCTTTTTTTGGGTTCATATCCTTTTTTTATCCTTTCCCTTTTTATGGAATGTTATCTCCATGTTCCTAATGGACTTTTCTTGGTTTTTGGCCAGTGTGGTGGTGTCTCTACATCCTTGGGTGGATGCAGTCCTCTAAGATAGGTGATCTTGATCTGCTTTGTTAGTCTATTCAAAGAGCATCGGAAATCTTTTGAGGTAGGGGATTTGTTTCTTCTCTATTATTTTACGTGAAAATGTAGAATTATCATGTTTTATACCACTATATCACAATGGAATTGACATATTAAATATTTGAACCGAATAAATAAATTAATATCGATCATATGTTATTGCCTCTTGTTTTGCTAGATAGTGTGTTATTTATGATTTCTTTGTTTAGATTTTCATTCTTGATGTAAATTGGTAAAGAATGTAAACCCGGAATTAATTGATAATTATTTGGATAAAGATAAAGAAGCATGTAAATGAATCTGGTTGTTGTTGTTGTAATTTGATGTTAATCAAATTAATGCAATAAGAATGTTTAATCAATTTTTTATAGCTTACTATTTAGGTTTCCCATAGTTGGAACCTATAAATAATAAATTAGTTAATTTAAGATGGATTAATTAACTGGTTGTTTGATACTATATAATGCCTCGTAGGGTTCTAAGTTACCCTCTTGCTTGCTTAAGGGCTAAGATCCTAGTTGATATGATGTTTGATTTTTTGTTGCTTGTGTTGTGATATGTGGGGGAAGGGAGGCCTATTTATTGTGGCAGTAGTTGATTCATAGAGTGAAGAGATGCATTAGTTTATGCATGTGGATGTCGGGGACGACACTGGAGATGATGGAATGGGTTGGATGTGAATTTTTGGATGCTTTCTGTTTCTTGTTGGATGTTTATCTTCCTTACTTTTCCCACTAGTCAAGGCAGCTGGTTTTCTTACCCTCCTTTTAAAAGGGGTGAAGATGCATGGGGTATGCCACGTGCTTTTTGTGTTTAGCTTCCCTAGGTAGGATGGGTCTATTCTCTTTCTATAGGCAGAAAATACTTGATGGGTAGTTCACCTACTCGTCGTGTTGAGCCCCTTGTTGTTAGTAGCTTAAAATGTTTTTATAGAATGTCTGGGAATATGGGAAAGTAATGTTGTTAATAAATAATTGAATAAATGATGTTAACCCATGGGGTTTGAGCTTGTTGGGACACAATGTTGTGATTGAAATTTTAATGGAATAGTGAACTTTGGGTGTGATGCTAATGAAATATAATGTGGAACTTATTAATGGTTAATTAATGTTTAAGGAATTAATTAACGTAAAGTGAAACTGATAAAAAGGGAATGAAGTAATGTAATAAATCTCTTTAAATGGTTGTGTGCTTATAGGATACCTAGTCTTAGAAGTGGCAGCCAGGATTCCAAGAGACGTTAGCTGTAGTTGAGTCTAAGACTAGGTTATGCCCATAGATTGGCTGTGAGATATAGTATATTCTGTACTTTTTATGTTTCTATATGCTACTCTACCCCATTAGTTAGGGCAACTGACACCCTGATCTCTTCTCTTGGTAGTTATTTGTGCTGCTAGGAACAACAGTTAGTTTTCTCCATATATGTGTATAGAGGGCTATAATGGCCTGTGGTTATTCACACGCATATATTCTAGATATAGTTTCCTATGGACTACTATAGTTGTAACGTGTATAGGCTGTGATGGCTTGAGGATCCTTACTCGGTGTGTGGGGTGTAATGGCTTGAGGTATAACGCCCGTCATATGATACACATTTAGTGAGTTGTATTGGCTCTCAAAAACTACCTAGTTGCTTTGCTTACGTAGACGTGGTGGTTTTGTTGATGAGGTTCATGTTGTGGTGCTTCACCCAGGTGTCTGCGGGCAAGCCTTTTTTGAGAGAGATTCTTAGGACGTACGACGTTGGGGCAAAGAGGAAAACTAGTGGGGAAGTAGTAGCAGGGTACCCTTGATATTATTTATTATATTATATACTCTTATATGAGATACTTGGTGAGATTAGCTATGGTGAGGCTGGGAACTTAGTATATCTATTTAGGTGATGAGCTAGTTTCACTTATTGTTCAATGTGATTTAGCATGGTTTCTTTACTTTTGTACGAGAGGCTTTGGGGATGATCCTACTGAGTATACTATTATACTCACCCTATGTCTATATAAACTATTTTCAGAACACTTGGATCAGGTTGGAGATCAGGCTAGTTTCTACTAGCTTGGGGTTGCAGGAGCTGTTCAGGCTTGTTGTTGCTGTTGTTTTTACTTTCCTTTGGTACTTTCAATTTTCCCCCTTCAGTTTTATTAGTTTTGCATGAAATTGCATATGTGTACTTGGTATTTATTTTATATTGTTGTATGAGTTAGACTTGGTTGGTGTCTGTCTTATCTCTCTCTTTTTCATGTGTTCTCTTAGAGGGTAATGCCTCCCATTTGTGTGTTTACTATACTGTCAGTGCTAGTCGCCAACCTGGGGCCTACTGGAGGCGGGACTCGGTGGTTATTATCTCTCTTCTCACATTGTCAGACTAGGAGGGGTACACCTTGTGGGGAGTGGGGAGTGACATCAAGTCCATTATTTTCTTCCCAAATTGATTATCCATAGGGGATTTACAAGTTTTAAACACCTCAAAGACATAAAATTTATTTTTTAATATATAAATCCATACTTCCTTATAAAATTCAATTATAAAGGTGATAAAATATGATCCTCTTCCATGGGAAGTAATCCTATCATGTCCCCACAAGTCTAAGTGCACATACTCAAGTGGGTGACTTTATTAGAAGTTGTATTTATGAAAAATGAAACTTTTAGAAATACATAGGTCACAATCCTCCCAAAAAAGAATGTTACTTGGTGTAACTTGGGTAAGAATCCCTTACTTACTAAATTCATCTAACCTATTAACACTCCCAGCCTTCTAAAGGTTTTGAGTGCAGAAGAAGTGCCTATTGGGAATAGCCAACTTGGACTATTGTTATAATAGATAAATAAATATGGGATAAAAATGATGATGTATTTTATGAACAAAAAAATTAAATCAAACATTAATTGACTGCAACATCAGAACCAAGAAGGTAGGATCATCACATATAATTTATAATCAATTTAATTTAATAAAAAAATTACCTTTTGTTGAATTTATTTCTTTGTTGATGAATCTGACAATGTCTTCATGTCATACCTTTGTTACGTTGTAGGAATAAAGGGTATAATATCTATAGTGGTGATCCACACATTCACCAAAAACATTCAAGCATCATCATAGAAATCTTTGGGTGCTATCATGGACGATGCTAACACTTGGTTCATTCGTTTTTTATCACTTTAGAATCATTTCAGGTAGAAGGACTCTCCTTATTCTCTCTAAAATCAAGAGGGTGGAGGAGGAGGATCACTCACCATTCTAGAGGGAATTATATAAATGGATATCTCTATAGATTGTGAGAGATTCTCTAGAATTCATTGTGCATTATTAGAATGGCTAAGGATTTGGAGAATGTCATAACTGGGTTTAAATAGATCTAGTGTTGGAGAATAATAACTGCACACAAACCCTTATGATTCTCTTAATTTCTAGAGAACCCCATGTTTAAATAACAATGGTATTATTATTGTTTACTTAACATGCATAAAACTTGCAGATAAATTAAATATTATTTTCTTAAATAAATAATTTAATATTTATTAAAATAATATTTAATACTCTATTTCTCACCATACCATTAAACTCAGTCCACCAATCCTCCTTAATATTTATTATACCTTGAATAATGATTATTTATTAAATAAATAAATATCACTACATTATTATCCAATAAATAAATAAATATTATATTTACTATAATAGGAAATAAATATTTATTAAATATGAAACTCACAAATATTATCTCAAATAGTTGGTGACTGAATATATGCAAATTAATCTAACATGAATAATTATTAAACCACATATGGGAATAATATTTATCCATATTGTTAAATTCTATAGAATTTAACTAAGGTTTTGGATATGCTTAGTGTGTGACCCTATAGTCCTATTTCTCAATGGAATTGGGCGTCACCACCTAAATTACAAGGTTAGTGTCTAACAACATACAAAGGCACTCGTAAAGAAATAAATTATTATCATGGTGACAAACTACCTTATACGAATGATCGTTGTGTAATATAATACATTTATCATGACATACTTAATCAAGTAGGTTGCATGTTGGTGTCATCAACATATGTGCTCGATGTATCTTTCTTTGAATTTATAAAAATGAACTTTCCAAAAAAGTGTTATGGACATGGACTTAATAAGGCAGCTCAATTTTCATCAAAGGCCCTAGGATATCAACTTCTATTAAATAACAATAGGGAAAAATCATTTATCGCATAATTCATTAATGTAATATCACTCATGAAACACCCAACTTACCCTACTTCCTACAAACATATAACATCATTGTTTTTTTCAGTACATTAAAGCACATGACTCATGAAATTAATTAATAATAATCTTAAAGTCTGAGGATCATTATATATTTCTATGAATAAGAGAATCTAATGACACATGTGGATGTGGATTTCTTATTAGAAAATCATGTTCTCGTAATTTCCAACTCTGAAAATTACCAAGGGAGAACACAATGATAAAGTTTATCAAAGTCCAATGAGTCTCCACCCTTGATATCATGTATCATTTATGTCTCATAAAATGATATCATTTGGATATAGAACTTATATTTAATAATACTTTCATGACACTTTTTGGTTCTCATCATAGTGTTGAACTTATATGACCTTTTTGTGCGATAGTTAATCTTAGGAAATTATCAAATATTATGTCATACAAAATAAAAATCATGATGTGATAAGAACTTTATTAATATTTAAAATAATGGAAAAGGTAATCATGAAGCACATGGAATTTGGTTCTAGGGAACCAACTTCAAAAAACACCCATTTTCACTAGACCCAACTGATAACAACCTTTAATCCCCTGGCTCTCATGTGATATTGATGCTTATGATGACATAAGACTTTGGTTAATGGGTCCAACACATTATCATCTATGTAAACTCTTCTCATAGTGATGTCACCCCTCTAAGAAAAAACTATCAATAGTTAATAGTTTCAGAATATGTGATTTGTCTATTGGTGTGCGCTTGGATCCTTTGAAAGGGTCACTACTATCATGACCCCCCCCCCCCAAGGTACCTATTCTAGATTGTAAAAGAGAGAAGGGAGATAAATACAAATGAATCATGCCTCTAATGGTCCATGGTTTGGTGTCAAACACTAAGGGTACATCATACATACAAATGGGATGCATTACCCTCGAAATGAAAATAAGGAATGAGAGTAAGATAATAATACCAATAAAATCATGCTATGATAAAGGTAAAAATGAATCCAAGTACAATCATTTAATGTCATAAAAAACTAGAAAATATAAAAAATAACTAAAAGTACAAAAAGATAAACTCAATAGAAACTATGAATCCCAAACAACTCCCAACAAACCATGAGCTAGTAATGTCCAACCCAATCTCTAACTTGATCTTGTTAGCATAAAAATAGTTTATATAAACATAGGGTGAGAATAATATGTATAATTAGTAGGATCCTCTTCATATCCTCTCATGAAAAAGATAAATAAATCATGATAAATCCCTGTGAACAACTAGTGAAACTAAATCATCACATAAAAAGGTATACTAAGTTCTCAGCATCGCCATGGTTATCACTCACTAAGTAACGCATATAAGAGATCATATAATATAGTAATAAAAAGGGTACCCTACTACTTCTTCCCTTATCATTTTTCACTCTACCCTAATGTTGTACATCCTGAGTTAGCTCTCTCTAAAATAAGTCATCCCGAAAATTCCTATTCTAAAGTATCATAACATGCATACCGTGCATCACATCATCTCATCATCCCATTCAACATCTCAATATAGTAACCAAGTATTTTATGTTATCCATAAAATCTTGTATCTAATGCATAATATGTTAGGTATTGTACCTCAATCCATCACAACCATATGCCAAGTAATGTACCTCAATCCATAACAGACCATACATGTCAAAACTATAATAATCCTTAGGATACAATATCCAAAGATACATGTGTGTGAGATCACTACAGGACATTATAGACCTATAAACAGATATTTAGGGAAAGATAACCATCATAAATACTAAAAACCCAGAATTTAAAATCTCTATAAATGGCCTTTATCAGTGATAGAAAATCATTAACTACATGAGCAAGGTTAAAAGACATGGTCTTTTATTAGTGCTAAAAAAAGTACTGATAAGTGGGACCTTTATCAGCTCTTTAATTTAATGCCACTAAAGGAACCATTTATCAGAACTTTAATTTAGTGTAACTAAGGAAACCATATATTATCACTTTTTGAGTACTAATAAAATAGAACTTTATCAGCACTTCTATGAGCGCTGATAAAGGAGACTTTTATCAGCGCTTTTAAAAGCACTGATAAAGGGCCACGCTGTAGTGTGCTGCAACAGAACCATTGTAGTGTGTTGTTACAGCACACCGCAGCACCACCAGATATCAAAAAAAAATCCAAATATAGGATTTAAATGAGATGAAATTTACAAAACAAACATAAGAAGAAAACACTATATTATAGATATTTTAAACATTGGTTCATACAATTACATAAATACAAATTATTACATATATTCAAAAAAATCAATGTTCCTTTATCTTTTAATCCTGACCCAACTCATGATATTGCCAAAAAAACCACCCCTTATCAAGAAAAATAACTCACCTATAAAAGAAAACAATTCTTATGTCAATAATAATATAAATAAATAAATTGAAAAAAGTGTTAATTTTACTAAAATTGATGTCAATTTTAAATAAAAAGATACACTAGGAGTCATACCGGTCACATTGTGCATCGGATTGTGGTGAGGATGATTTCAAAACATCTCAAATTACTTGTGGATAATTTTCCTAAAGTATCAAAAAAATATGGATGTGTTTTCTCTATTTTGAGTATGTTGGTTATCTTTTTTACTAAAATGTCATTTTAAACTGGAAACACATACTTTTGACTCATTCTGATCACATCATGTATCGGTTTGATATGAACCAGATTACTAAATGTCACAAATGAATTAGGAATAATTCTCCTAAATTATTAAGAAATTTGAGATCATTTGATCAGTTTTTAGTGAGTGACACTTTTTTAACTAAAATGTCGATTTTAAACTGATAACAGACACTTTGAGTCATACCAAGCACATCGTGTATCATATTGAGGTGAGGATTATTACTACACATCAAAAATGAATTATGGATCATTATCTCAAAGTATCAAAACAATCATAATGTGTTTTCTTAGTTTTGATTAGGACAGTTGTCCGTTTTACTAAAATCAATGACAATTTTAAATAAAATGAGTCACGTTGAGTCATACTGATCACACCATGCGTCTAATTGAGGTATGGATGATTCCTACACATCCTAAATAACTTATGGATCATTTTATTAAATTATCAAAATAATATGAATGTTTTTCCTAGTTTAGAGTATGTCACTTGTCTTTTTTTACTAAAATTTCGTTTTAAAATTGAAACATGCACTTTGACTCATACCGATCACATTGTGTATCGGATTGAGGTGAAGTTGATTACTACACATAAAAATGACTTATAGACCATTTTCCTAAAGTATTTAAAAATAATGATGGGTTTTCTCAGTTTTGAGTAGGTTAATTGGCCTTTTACTAAAATTGATGTAAATTTTAAATAAAAACACGCATTTGGAGTCATATCGGTCACACCATGCATCGTATTTAGGTGTGGATGATTCATGCACATATAAAATCACTTATGGATTGTTTTAATAATGTATCAAAACAATATGAATGTTTTTGTTTGGTTTTGAGTAGGTTAGTTTGTTTTTTATGAAATTTTATATCAATTTTAAATAAAGAAGCACTTAGAGTCATTCCTGTCACAATGTGCATCAGACTGAGGTGCATATGATTCCTAGACATTCCAAATCACTTATGTATTTTTCCTAAAGTATCAAAATAATATGAATGTGTTTTCTTTGTTTTGAGTACATCACTTGTCTTTTTTACTAAAATGTAATTTTAAACTTAAAACACACACTTTTGACTCATTCTCATCACATCATGTATCGGTTTGACATGAAAAGGATTAATACATGTCACGGATGACTTATGAATAATTCTCCTAAATTATCAATAAAATTCAATTATGTTTGATTGTTTTTTAGTTAGTGACACTTTTTGAACTAAAATATCGATTTTAAACTGATAACAGACACTTTGCGTCATACTTGGAACATCGTGTATCGGATTGGGGTGAGGCTAATTATTACACGTAAAAAATGAATTACGGATTTTTTTTCTAAATTATCAAAACAATAAAAATGTTTTTCTCAGTTTTGAGTAGGTTAGTTGTCTATTTTACTAACATTGATGGCAATTTTAAAGAAAAATACGCACTTTGAGTCATACTAGTCACATCATGAATCGGATTGAGGTACGACAAATTCCTACACATCCCAAATGACTTATGGATAGTTTTCCTAAAGTATCTAAACAATATTAATGTGCTTACTTTTTTTTGAGTACATCACTTGTCTTTTTTACTAAAATGTCATTTTAAAATTGAAACATGCATTTTGACTTATACTAATCACATTGTGTATCGGATTGAGGTGAGGTTGATTCCTATACATCAAAAATGACTTATGGATCATTATAATAAATTATTTAAACAATTTTAATGGGTTTTATTGTTTTTGATTAGGTTAGTTCTCCTTTTTACTAAAATTGATGTAAATTTTAAATAAAAACACGCACTTGGAGTCATATAGATCACACCGTGCGTCAGATTGAGGTGAATCTAATTCATGCATGTCTCAAATCACTTATGGATTGTTTTCCTAAAGTATCAAAACAATATGAATGTTTTTTTTGAGTAGGTCATTTTTGTTTTTTTACTAAAATTAATTTCAATTTTAAGTAAAGATGCAATTAGAGTCATAACGGTCACACTATGCATCGGATTGAGGTGAGGATAATTCCTACACATTCCAAATTACTTATGGATTTTATTCCTAAAGTATCAAAACAATATGAATGTGTTTTCTCATTTTTGGGTATATCACTTTTCTTTTTTACTAAAATTTCATTTTAAACTTGAAACACACACTTTGACTCATACAAATCACATCATGTATCGGTTTGAAATGAGACTAATTCCTACACGTCACAAATTATTTATGAATTTATGAATTAAATTATCAAGAAAATATGAGTGTGTTTTCTATGTTTTAATTGAGTTGAACTTTTTAAAGTCAAATGTAGATTTTAAACTAATAACAGACACATTGAGTTAGTTGTCTTTTTTACTAAAATTAATGTCAATTTAAAATAGAAAGAAGTAATTAGAGTCATACTGATCACATCGTGTGTCGGATTGAGGTACATTTGAATCCTAAACATCCCAAAGTTTTAAAATAAACCTAAATATCCTTGTTACCATGATTTCCATTGACTTTATTTGTCGAACTGCCAACATTGTATGAGAAGCTTCGAACAAACCACATCAACTAGAAAAAAAATAATCTACCTATATAAGAAAACATTTATTATGAGTAATGCTAAAAAGAAATAAATTAAACATAAATATGAAATAATACATTATTTCTCTGTAAAATTATTTTACTAGGAAAATATCAAGATTACCTATGTGATTGAGCAGTAGAGGTAACTTGAAGGAAATTGATAAATGTCAACACTACATGGGTGAAAGGTTTTGAGGGAGAAGAAGTATATGGATGTCTTAGTGTAGAAAGGGATGAAATATGGACAGATCATCCCAAATAAAAAAATAATAATCCACCTATATAATAAAATAATTATTATGTGAGTAATACTAAAAATAAATAAATTAAACATAAATATGAAATAATATATTAATTTTATAGATAATGATTTTACTGTGAAAACATCAAGATTGCCTCTATAATTGAGAAAAGGCAGCGGTGTTTCACTTCCTACAAATGCGGTGGAGAGAACATGAAAGAAAGATAAATGAAACATTGTATAGGTAAAAAAGTTTTTGATGGAGAAGAAGTAAGAAAGTTGGATAGATTACCCCAAATCGAACAAAATAATCCACTTGTATAAGAAAACAATTATTATGTGAGTAAAACTAGAAAAAAAATATGAAACAATATATTAATTATATGAACAATGGTCTTACTATGAAAACATCAATATTACCTCTGTAATTGAGAAGAGTTAGTATTTTTTCTCTTCCTGCAATGGCGGTGGATAGAACTTGAAATAAATTGATAAATGAAAGAATGTAGGGGTGAAAAAGTTTTGAGGGAGAATAAGTCTATGAAATTTTTGGTGAAGAAAGGCATGAAAGATTGATAGAGCACCCCAACCCCAAAAAAAGGAATCCACCTGTATAAGAAAAAAAGTATTATGTGAGTAATACTAAAAAGAAATAAATTTAAACATAAATATGAAACAATGCATTAATTCTATGGAAAATGATTTTACTGTGAAAATATCAAGATTACCTTTGTGATTGAGCAGAGACAGTGTTGTTTCTCTTCCTACAAAGGCATGACACATGGACATAAATATTCTAAAATAAACAAAATCTACAATGAATAATTAAAATTTAATCAATGTTTAATTATATAATTTTTTGTTAAATTAGAGAAATGATATTGTAACATTACCTTTATATATTTCCAAAGGGTTTATTTGGTCCAGATATAAGCTACTAACTAAACTAAGGATTATCTGTGCACTTCATTATGGTTTAGAAGACTATATGGATGTCAGGAAACCACAAGACAATTAATGATATTGATGTATATTTGGATCCATTGATCAATGGATCCAAAACTAGGATTGGTTGTGCATCACTCACAATGTTAATAATAAGACTAATAAATCTTTATTCACTTAACTACTATTGGTTAACTACCACTTAGCATAGCATCTGACCTGAACATCATACCTAGTGTCCCCATGATGCTCTCATCCCACACACACTCACCACCTTATCTATCATATCAGCATTCATCATTCACTTTTTCTTCTCTTCCTCACAATTTTATTCATTATTTAAACAAGTGGGAATATTTTTCCTTTATATCATTTTCTGGTTATCATGTTGCTTCTTCAATCGTATGTGTTTTCAAAAAAACCTTTACCCAATGAATTATATTATTCTATAAAATTTTATCGCTACATTCAAGAATCTAATTAGTTTGTTTTTCTCTATGTGTGGGATGAGAGAATCATGGGGATTACAGGTAGGAATTCCATTTCAGATGCTATGCTAAGTGGTAGTTAACCAATAGTAGTGAAGTGCACAAAGAATCATTAGTTTTGTTATTAGCTTTGAGAGTGATGCACAACCAATCTTTGTTTTGGATCCATTGATCAATAGATCCAAAAAGACATCAATATTATTCCAACTCTTTTAGACTAATTTGTCTTGAATAAAAAACAACATAAACATGGATAAAGAATTTTAGAAGGGCCATCTTCATGCTCTCTCACAAATTTGATGAACTCTTTAACTCTGTCTTAATATTAATTTGTTAAATGATTAGCATGCATCTATTTTCAGTTCATATCAATTCTATTGGGTTCATAAAAAAATAATTTTATACAACATATAAATAAATAAACATAAGATATTCATTATCAAAAGTGAAAGTTATAGACAATTCTAATAAAGGAAACTCAACATTTGATTATTTCAAATAATTTTAGTATGTTGAATAAAATGGGTAATTGAATTTAAGAAAATAATTACTCTACATAAAATTTTTCTTAAATACCCTAAATAATGAAAATATAATATAGGAAATTAAAAAGTAATAATAAACTCAAATATGATAAACGAGAATAATAAACTCTCATTAAATAAACTAGATAATTGGTTTCATGGATCAAGTAATAATACTAACGATAAAAGGGAGAGAACTATCATTCTTTTTGTAGAATTTTGGTGCATTTGGAAAGAAAGGAATAAATCTTGGTTTGAGGGGATTAATACTTTGGTGAAGGGAAATATGGATCATTTCTAATAGAATATCTTAGCACCTAGATATTCCAAATCAAACAATAAGGGTTGTTGGAATTTGATCAAAATAGTGGGAGATATAATATAATCATTAATAACATAACAATCAGTAATCATTAAAATGTAATAAATGTTATTTGATTTTTGTAGATAATGGAAAGTTACTTGACTACATAACTTTCCTTATGATCTAAATTGGAGAAATATAATCTAATATATAGTGAAAATTTCTAGAAGTGGTACAAACACTAATGCATTATATTATACCAAGAATATAAGTTAAATTTATTGGAATCCCTTATACCTGATTATCAACCACTTAGAGAGAGTGAGGGTGAGAAGGATGCCTATAGAAGGAACATAGGGGATGCATCATATTTTTAATGAATCATGTTATTAGTTATGTCTTTGATATGAGGATACGGGATAAGAACATGGATGGATACACTATGTTGAATCATCTCGAAGAATATGATAATGAAAGGGGGATAAAGGAAAATAATAAATGATATTATCACTAAACTTTATAGGTGTAAATCAGAAGATGGATAGTGTAATGACCCTAGCCTGAATTACCCAAAAAACACCATGTTCTTAATTGGAAATGTCCCCTTTTAATATGTTCCATAATAAAACTAAGGACCATAGTGAATTCTAAGAGGAACTAGATCCTATGATATATATAACCAATAGAGGAACATACATCAATCCACTAACTCGGTTCCTAAAAAATAGAATCTGAAGATTCATGTCTACTAATGTGTCCATGAAAGGTTTCAATGTATATATAACCATTAGGGAACCACCAATGTGCCTCAAATCAGTATTCAATAAACAACAATATACATGAAAATTCCTACACATTTATATAAATATATGAAAAAATTATTTAGAAAGATGATATAAAACATAGTAGTAAAACAACAATGAATAAATCCAAGATTTAGTGTCAGATAAAACCAATAACTCTATATATCAAGATTTTCCATACATTAGTAGTCAATAAAAAAATGTATCATAAAAAAATCATTCTGTTCATAATCTAAAATCAAAATAGTATAAAATCATTGGACCACAAATAAGGACGTCATCGAAGAAGAAATAAAAAATGAAACCAAAAATACACAAAGAAAATCGGAAGTCCTACCTCGCTAGGTTGAAGAAAATATGAGACCCTCTTTAGAAACCCTAACTACAATCGAACATCAGATGTCAAATGAGATTTTTGAGAAACTTGAGGCAATCGAGTGGTGTGATTCGAGCTTCAATTCACCGAGCAGGAGCACCGGCAGTGGGTGGATTCTGTAGAAATATTCTGATATCACGATGGGTTTGCAAATGGTTAGGGTTTTTTAAATAGATCAGGACACTTTTATCAATGCTTACTAATAATCACTGATAAAGACCTCTTTTATCAGTGCTTAAGTAATAAGTGTTGATAAAAGGACTCTTTATCAGTGTTGATAAAGGTAGGTCTTTATCGGTGCTAAAAATCACTGATAGAATCAATATTTATCAGTGCTAAAGTTATAGCGCTGATAAATATTAATTTTATCAGTGCTTTGTTTAGCGTTGATAAAGCCCCATCTTTATCAGTGTGGAAAAAATGCTCATAAAGATGTTTTTATCAGTGATTATTACTTAAGAACTGATAAAATATTTATAATTATAATTATAAATAAAAAATTATAAATATTTATATATACTTAATAAATATATATAAATATAAATATATTAAATATATTCATTTTTAAATATATTTATTATAATTTTATAATTATTTATTTATAAAAAATAATAATACTTATATCATTATATATATTTTTATAAGTATATATATATATATTTAATAAATATATATAAATATATTAAATATATTCATTATTTAAGTAAATTTATTATAAATTTAATAATTATTTAAATATATATAATTATTTATTTATAATTATATAAATACTTTTAAAAAAAATATTTATTTATTTATAATTATATATATATTATTGTATAAATATAGTAAATGTACATTTATAAATATTTTTATTTATAAATATTTTTTTATAATTATATTTTTAAAATTATTAATGAATATCTAATTTTAAGTGCATGTATATATGCTAAAAATGAGTGAAATTGAATAAATTAAGAGCAAGTACACTTTAACAATATTGAAAAAATGGATAAGTTTTATGTGTGTGTATTGTATATAAAAATACATTAATTACATATATGTGAAATCAATATAACACAGATTTGATCTATGTTAAATTGAAAAATCAAACCACATTCAAATATATGTTGAGTACTGTGCAATTAGTTAATATTTTTAATTCATATTAATTATTAATTATAAACCGTTATTCAATAAATATATGATTATTTAATTTAAAGTGCATAAATATTTTGTAATATATAAATAATATTTATATACATTAATATATATCTATATATTTAATATATACAATTTAATAACATTAATTGTCATAATTATCTAATTAATAAAATGTTTAGTATTTAATAATGTATAATCAATTTATTCATTTTTATCAATAATTATTTATTTAATAAAAAATTTAATATTTTTTTTATAAACTCAATTGTAATTTTTATTTTATTTATTTATTTTATTTTATTTATTCGTACCTTTATCAGTGTTAATAAAGCACTGATGAAATAAATATTTATCAGTGCTAAAATTAAAGCGTTGATAAATGTTACCCTTTATTAGTGCTAAAAATAAAATACTGATAAAAATACCCTTTATCAATGCTAAAAATAAAGCATTGATAAAGATTCCCATTATCAGTGCTAAAGTAAATCACTGATAAAAGGTTAAATTTATTAGCACTGATAAATATTCCATTTATCAGTGTTTTTCTAGTATTGTTAAAGGCCAATTTTGTAGTAGTGCATACTAGTAGGTAATACTACTAGGAGAAGAGAACGGGGCTAGAGGGGGTAGTCTTCCAATCATACCTGGGAGAAAACACTCTCCCAAAGTCCATTGGGTGTTAGTCTCCCTACCAACATGAGTGGGGTAGCATATGAAATAATAAAACATAAATGATATAATATATCTCACAAGCACACTGTGGGCATTAACCTAGTATTATCCTCAACTATAGTTATCATCTCTCAGACACCCAACTACCATTGCTAAGAACTATATATCCTATAGGAATAAAATCATTCAAGGAGATTCATTAAATTACTTATTTCCTCTTAAAATTTAACCTTGTGTTAATTAATTCATTAGTCATTAGTTAACATGAATTTGATTATTTTTCACTAACCATCAAAGTGAATTTTATTCCCTCTAGGCATAATCCAACTGAGTACATAGTTTCTCATGGTTAACATCTGTTTCATTCCAATAATCACTAAAATCATGGGTTAAAACATTGATTAAACGTTATTAACATTCAATAATTCTAGGTACTCTTGGAAACGTCCTAAGCTACCATAAAGAGATTCAAACCGAGCACATCTAGCTACCTCAAGTAGTGAGGAAGGGAATATAAAAATAAGAAACTTAGTTGTCCAGCCTTGAAACATATTTATTAACAAGAAAGAATCTAGATTTTATCACAATAATAAGAAATCCTAGATTCAACATGTTCCATCAATCTCGGTGCCATCCTTGACACCATCATGTATATCACCATGCATCTTTCCATCATAGGCATCAACTACTACCAAAAACCTAGGTATCCCCTCCCATAACTCACCAAACCATCAGTCATCCTAGGCTCACATCACATCACACAACAAGGATAACATATGTAGTAACACAGAAGGTAGTGAGCAACAAACAAAGTCAATTGGTAAAACTAGACCCTAAAACAAGGAATCCATCCTTTAAATGAAAATGGGATATTTCAGGAAAAAAAAATTATATTTATCAAACAACCATTTTTAATTACCATCTTGGATTAACCGATTCATTTATTCAGGTTACAACTATGGGTAACCTAAGGCTTATCTATAAAAATCTATGAAATTATTTTAATATGTTTTCTAGCATTTATTACAGTTTTAAAAAAAACTTTATAAAGAACAATTCTCATTTAATATGACTATTTATTATTATCAATAACAATTATTTTTAGCTTCAATTTCATTAGACAATTCCATTTACAAATGGAGGAACAATTTTTAATTAAACATTCCTAAAGATTCATTTGATTTTCATCAAATTATAAGAATTAATGGATTTATTAAACATGCCTATTTAATATTTATCTAGCCAAATAATTACTGGATCTATGTTCTTTAACAGTTTTCATAGAATTAACATGCTAACCCAAGTATGATAAACATGTTAAAAAATCATGATCATAGTTATCACACTATCTATTAGATCAAGAGTCAACATGTTATCATGGGGAAAACATGTGATCGCTACAACCATAAGTTTTTTATTTCATTAAACTAATTTATTATTTATTAGGGTTAATTACATAATATCCAAAAGATATAAACCATGATAAATTTATGATTTCACATAAATTAAAAGGATATGAAATGAATCCCCTACCTTAAGTCTTTTGACATTCTTCGAACTGAAACAGAACGACAACACATATCTCTGACCACCTCTCCCACAATGAAACTATTATCCTCCAAGGATGTTATTCCATGAATGTGGATAAAAACAAAAAATAAACTCCATAAGATTAAGGGATATAAACAGTTATAACATGGAAAGATATAATAAGATGAAATAAGTCCAAACAATGAATAACCCGCAAGATAAATAGGGAAACTCACCTTGGGACACCATGGATTGATATCTAGAAGGTGGGGGTTGAATTTAATAAAAATGAGATTCAAAGGACTTTTAAAAGCTCCCTCGGGTACCTAGGGTTCAAGAGATAAATTTGAGAGAAAAGTTAGTTTGAAGGGGGTTTTAGTATTTATAGCCAGACTGAGAAATAGAATACCATATAATATCCCTCTACAACATGACATAGAATTCGCAGACATAAGATATATTGTGGAATAAGGCCTAAAACCACAGTATATCCTACCTTTTCAAAGCCATTTTTGAGGAACACAGTTCAGACCATGGTGTAGATCCTATATTTTTTTGAAAATTGCCATGGAATATGGTAAACCACTACACCGCATGACCCATTATTTAAGTAGAAGCCTACGTCGTAGCCTATCCCTCCATGCAGCATGGGTACTAAAATTGTAAAATCCACCAAAAATCAACCTCAGGGATCTATGCTGCAATATCTCTCTCCATGATGTATAGATAAAAGGGTCTACCCTACTCCATGTTGTAGCTATTCTAAAAATGGTTGTAGCACCAAAAATTCCACCTCCAAGCTCCTACACCGCAGGTAGGAGACCACACAACAGCAATGTTAGATTTGGAAGATCCATTTTGAGGATCTACAACATAGCCAACATCCCAACACTAGAATGACCATCCTTACAGTGTAGAATATCCATCCATGTTGCAGAAATCTATGAAGTTTAGATTTCAACTATAACCTCACATTTTCCCCTCTATATACCTTAGACTCCCCCTAAGAACCTCTACCACTATAATTTCCACAAAGTAATGGGTCAAAAGGTCTATATCATTACATCAGATATCCCTCAAACTATTCTTATCCTTGATAATTTAAAAATAACCCAAAGAGATAGAAATAATAAAATGGGTTATTCGAACAAGCACCCTATAATATACCTATCAAGAATCTCACTAACACAGGAGATCAAACACATAACTTAGAGGAACCAAGCATAAAACCATAGAACACTAAAAACCAGATCCTAAAAACTCTCCAGGGAAAGATACCTCCAAAACAAGATCAATCCCACAAATAAATCATCAAATAAGATGAAACCATCTCATTAACTAGATAAAGGTCAACAACCAAAAATTAGCATCACTAAAAGAGAAGGGATAAACATTAAATAGATCAAGATATTAATCATGTATCTATTACTAACATTCCTAGGTACTCTCCTCCATACCACTATATTTCCACAATACACAAACCAAGGGAATTACATTCCCTCAAAACACCTTCTCCCAGTGGTCCTTGATCTCCACTAGTCGCTCCTTGAGGTTCACATCATCATTAATGTTGATCTCACCCCAATAAATGACATATGAGTCTTCATGAATCTAGTAGTAGAGATATGATACATGAAAAACATCATTAATTTGGATCATCTACAAGGGAAGTGTTATCTGAAACACTATGGATCCAACACGAGCCAACAACTCGAAAGTCCCAACAAACCGAGGAGAAAACTTACTCCCACAACTGAACCTCCACTTCCCATGATGAGGATTCTCATTCAAGAAGACATAATATATAACCTAGAACTACATAGGTATTCTCCTATAATAGTCATGGGACTTGTGATGATAATTCACTAATTTTACCCTTTTTTGAATCACTTAAACCATTTATGTTCTGTACTGCACTAATTCTGGCCTAAGAATTCCTAAATCTCCAACCTCAGTCTGGAACAATGAAGAATGTAAAGGTTGTTCGTAAAAATATTAAAATGATGAAATTCCAATGATATAGTTAAAACTATTATTGTAAGAAAACTCAATTGAGGTAAAGTGCCTCATCCACGAACCTCCAAAATACAAGACACAAGAATGCAACATGTCTTCAAGAGTCTGAATAGTCTGCTCTGTATGAGCATTCATATATGGATGATAAGCAATATTAAGGAATAATTTTCATCCAAACACATGATTAATACCTATCTACACCCTATAAATAAAATGGGGATCATGATCATAGAGGATCATCTTCGTGGCCCCATGGAGTCTCACCATTTCCTCTAGGTACTGCCTTGACAAAAAAATCCATTGATCTCGACTCCCTGACCATTATAAAGTAGGATGATTTCATCAAATGGTCCACTATCACCTATATAGCATCAAATTATCCTTGAGATTAAGGTAAACTAGTAATTAATTCCATAAATATGTCTTCCCACTTTTATTGTGGAACATCCAACAGCTAGAGAAAACCACCAGGAACATGATGCTTAGCCATCACCTTTTGGTAGACCAAAATTCAAGACACAAACTCTAAAACTACATGCTTAAACCCATTCTACAAAAACTACCCTCTTAGAGATCAATAAATCTTTATTATTCTCGGATGTTCCACCAAGGTTGAGCTATGGAAATCATGGAGAAACATATCATGAATCGCCAAAGGGATGAAAACCCTTCCTTGTGACAACATATAATGTTATTCATCCTCAGAACAACCATAAGGGGCATCACTAAATATAGCTCGATCTCTCCAAACCTCCACGTCAAAATCCCTTAGTTGGGACTCCTCCACCTGCTGCACCAAAAATTATTTCACTATTATATGAATGATACAACCTTTGTCTCTATCCTATCCCATATCAAGATTCGTTTCTAAGAGATTTTCTATAACTCTCTAGGAATCTGAAGAACTATGCATGCCATCACTGTGTGTCTTCCTTCTTAGTGAATTGACTACAATGTTACCCTTTCTCAAAGTATATGAAATATCAAAGTTTTATTCCTATAATAATTCCATCTATCATTGTCACCTAACATTCAGTTCATGATAAGAGAAGGCATACCTCAGGCTATAATGATTGGTAAAAACCACAAAATGATCATTATGATTGGTAAAAACCACAAAATTCTCACCAATGAGTTAATGTTTCCAAAAATTCATGTCAAACATGACTAATTCCAACTCAATATCATGGGTGGAATAATTATTATCATGGGAGTGTAGATGTCAAGAACCATAATAAATAACCAATCTCTGCTGCATCAAAACAAAACCCAAACTAAGACTCAAATAATCATAGTAAACCTAGAACTAAACTCCCACTTCTAGAAGATGAAGAATTAGAGTGCTGGAAAAATTCTCCTTCAGGTACTCAAAATTATCCTGACATTGATAAACCCATAAGAATGCCTAACCCTTTCTGATCAAGGTTTATAAAGGAGTCACAACCTGAGATAAATAGGCTATGAACCTTCTATAATAACCTGAATGTCCAAGGAAACTTTGAACCGCTAAAAATATTAGGGGGGATTTATTAGAAATGAATGCCTTAATATTTAAATAATCTATAGTTTATCCTAACTAGGACATGAAATTTCCTAAGAAATGAACTTTAGGATCCTAGAAATACCACTTTTAAAACATCTCGAATAGATGTTGATGACAAAGAACTCCCAAAATAGAATGTAGATTCTCTGTATTCTCCTCCTCAGTCATAGAGTACACATGAATTTTGTTAATGAAAACCACCACAAACCGATCTAGAACTCTCTAAACACTGCATTAATCTAACCCATGAAAATTAATGGAGTGTTCACCACATCGAACAAAATCACAAAGAAATCATCATGCCCATATAAACATTAGATAGAGGTCTTTGGAACATCCTCATATTTCACCCACATCTAATGGTATCCCAATCATGGATTGATCTTAAATAACCAACTTGATCCTTTCAATTTATCGAATAAATCATCAATCGGTGGAAGAGGATAGAGGTTATTCACTGTCACTTGATCCAAGTGATGATAATCGATACAGAGATGTAAACTGCCATCGGCCTTCTTCGTGAACAAAATCGGTATACCTGAAGGTGACACAATCATCCGAACAAAGACTTTCTATAATAGATCATCGAGATGTACCCAAAGATCTCATAACTCAAAATGTTGCACCCTATATAGAGACATAGAGATCGTAGAAATTCTCAATTGTACCTCAATCCCAAACTTAATCTCTTATCAAAGGGGTAACACCACAACCTCCTTAGGAAAAAAAATTAGGGCACTCTTCCATAACCCTATGAAACATTATCGATTGAAATTCCAAAGAACTCAGCATTAGCTCAACCAACAAGGAATATTAGGAAAAAACACGCCTCCAACCCATCTGAGGATATCACTCACCAACAAACATGAAAGACTCTCTGTTAGAATAATAGAATGTAATTTCTATCTAGAATCATTACACAATATCCTAAACCAACTACAGCCAATTTATACTGAGGATGATGTCATATGGTTTTATATGTAATTATTACACAATATCTTACACCAACTACAGCTAATCTATAACAATTTAATGGTATAAAAAGTAAATAAATTAATAAATGATCTAAAATAAGTTTAAAACATGAATTGAACTTTGAATGGTCATAACATTTAATCCAAGTGTTCGTATGGCCTCTACCACAAATCAAATAGAAGGCTATGAAAAGATATATGATGTTATGACCTGGGAGTGATAGGATCAATGTTTTTTTTAGGTCAAAAAATTATTCGAAGGCATCTAACAATAAGTTTTTTAGGGTACTTTAATTTTTAAAAATTTAATGGAATTTCATCCTTGTTTGATGGGATCTTGTTTTTTCAGTGGATACTAAATTTATTCTTAGTTCTTACACTCATATGGACATTATGGGGTTTAAATATTACCATTTTTCATATTATAGTGTTTTTTATGATTAAATATATATATTTTTAGATATTTACATATAATAAATTAATTGTATAAATAAATATTTAAAAATATTTACATAAATATGTGTGTGCATATGTTAGAGATACAAATATGTGTACATGTCTATAAATATGTGCATGTATGTGTGTGTATGTGTGTACCAATATTATGTAAATACCTCATAAAAATGTATTTTTATAAATATATCATTATCATTAAATATATAATATAAATATACATGTGATAAATGTATTTAAATATATTATAAAAATATATTATATTAACATATTTACAATAAATATTAATAAAAAAATATTTAAATATACAATTATACATAAATATATAAAAATAATTTGAAAATGAATTTAAAAATAACTGTATAAATTTATATAATTATATTAATAAATATATAAATAAAAAATAATTGTATATATATATATATCACAAAATATTAAAGAAATATGGAGTAATGGTAAAGATGTTAAGCAATGAATTCATGGGTCCTGAGTTCAAATCTAAGCGTGACAGGGCTGAAGATGGGTTAAAGGCATTGATATATGGTGAGGAAAGTGTTGATGTGGGGGGGGACTTGGAGAGAGAAAATATAGAGGGTGGGGGTGGGGTGTGTGAGGGGGAATAGCACTGAAAAAGGTAGTATGGAGACAATGATAAAAGGGGATTTCAAGGTATCTTAATAAACAAAGAGTTTTAAAAAATACTTTCTAAATTTTATTAGTGCTAAAAAACATTGATAAAGACACCTTTTATTAGCATAAAAAATTTCTGATAAAGTCTCCATTTAATAGTGCTAGTAAAAGGCACCTTTAACAGCCTTGATAAGAGACACCTTTTATTATCTCTTTTGTTATCATTGATAAAGGTCACAAGTTTTTTAGGATGCTTGCTTGTTGGTGTTTTATATTGCTGACAATGACCATTTTTAGTACTTACTATGATTGAATTTGTAGGTGTGATTTCTAACAACCTGAAAACCAAAAAAATTGACAAAAAGAAATCATGAGTAAAGGTAATTGTCATGACCCCCTCCCACTAAAGATATCGCAATGAGGGGTGATAGATTATGACCTTCGAGTCCCACCTCCAGTAGGCACCGGGTTGGCGACTAGCACTAAGGGTATAAAAATATCATAAAATGGGAGGCATTACCCTATATAATAATATAGTATCACGAGATAAGATAAATCATCCACAAGAAGCTCCATGAAATAATATAAAAAGAAACCAAAATCATCTCTTAATTCATGTATAAATAAAACAGATACAGATAAAAGTCTCCAAAAGTAAATACTCAAAAGCAAAGATAAAGTAACGACATGGCAATTGTCGAAAAAGGTCTGAGCTAGTACTATCTAACATGATCCACATAATCCTCCTAGAAACCAGAAAATCAGTTTATATACATAGGGTGGGCATACAAGTATGCTTAGTAAGAAAATAAAATTATCTTTTGCATATGTGAAAGAAGCAAACTAATGTGCCTATGAGAACATAACAAAACCAACAACACCTAAACAGGTCAACTATCCATCCCAACCTCACCAAGGCATGCTCACCAAATATTGAAATCCAATTATAATAACATAATAAGAAGCATATCGATAAGGGTACCATATACCACTTTTCCACAAATTTTCCACTCTCACACCCGAACATCGTACATTATGGAGATCCCATATCTTATAACTAAAATATTCCACTACTCCACAACATGGTCACATCACATCATGCCCATAAACACCTGGGCCACCGCCCCATGGAACGGTCACATCTTATCTCACCCGAAGACACATGGGACATCACATCACAACCACTACCATAACTAGAGTAGTAAGGTATCATGAACATGAAGGAAATCAAGTTTGTGCCCTCATCCTACCATTCATGACCCCCACCACAAGCCTCCCCATAGCACAGACATATCACATATCGCCCGAAAACACATGGGCCACTGCCCCACATCACGGTCATATCACATCTCACCTAAAGACATCTAGGTCATCACTTAGTGAACTAAAAGAACTATGGTCATCAAAACATGTGCATATCTACTTGCTTGGAAGAGATAGAGGGAAATATCGGGTAACCAACCATCCATCCTCATCACCAAGATGTTGGAAAAAACACCCCCCATGTGAAAATATGGGTGTTGACGCATAGTTCTCAATGCGGGCGGGGTGCATATTGAAATAACAAGGAATGTAAATATATATATATATATATATATATATAATCCACACATAATCCCAACTTATGTGTTAAAAACAAAACACTAACCAACTAACAACACTACCACTTTCACTACCACCTCTAAATGTATAACACCACACAATCTACAAGCCACATTTTGTATTTCCAACCAATTCCATCATCCCGCCCATTCATTTTATTATTAATAATTAATCACATTTAACCACATGGGACATCATTTATTTGTTCATTAATCATTCCCATCCCATTAACCAAACCAAACCCCAACCATTTCAATAATTATTAAATAATTATTCCATCATTACCCGGGCTTCTAGAACAAAATAACCATACATCACAAGAAGCTTA
Organism: Viscum album; assembly: GCA_963277665.1. NCBI lineage: Eukaryota > Viridiplantae > Streptophyta > Magnoliopsida > Santalales > Viscaceae > Viscum > Viscum album. The sequence goes on from OY728119.1 coordinate 655,322,405, forward strand.
TCATTCCCATTGATCCATCGCCTCACTGTCACATAAGCAAGGATAAAAAAACCATCACCTTGTAGGATCGAAATAACGATGTAGTTTCTCAATATACAAGAGGGGGGTGAATTGTACACTTTAAAAAAATTCCTTAAACAAGGAAAGATTTAAGTTTAACAAAGTTAAACTAAGAAAATTCACAACACCTCTAACACTAATTGAAGAATTGGAACAAGGTATGAAGTTATAAACTTCTAGTTCTACACACTTGCTTAAATCTGGAAAGTGATTATGAAAAACTGGTTCCGAAAATATGGATCCAAAAAATGAAACTTAACCAAAGTTTACAATATAAGATTCTACCTTAAAGTGTATAGAATCTAAATGAATCGGAGTACAAGTGTAATGAAATATAAGAAGATTATACTTTCCTTACAATACACAATGTAGCGGAAAAACTTGTAACAAAAACAAGTAACAAGATATATACCTTTTAACCCAAAGATAAGGGTATCCAACAACCTTGGATAAAGGTCCCTTGATTTATACTTTCAAGAAATTATGTCTTACCCACACCTGGGTAATCCCTCGATACGAATTTCAGAGTCTTTGTCTTGCTATCCCTGCAATACCTCAACTTCAAGGTAGTTGGAACCTCTATCTGCCTCAGCAAGTAATCCCTCAACTTCAAGGTATTCAGCACCTCTGTCTTCCTATCCTCGGAATCCATGGAATGTAATCACCAACATTCAGAGTTGCACAAAGTAAGTCTGCACAAGGAAAAGCTTGAACAATCTATTCAAACTTTCTGCACGAATCTTGAGAGTTGATAAGATCCTCTCTCTCTAGAAATCACTTCAACAGCATGTAAACACTGATGTCAAAGTTGTGTTAAAGTTGTAGTTTCTTTTCAAATGATCTCCTATTTATAGGCAAAGCTCCAAAGGTCGTCTCCCTCCTCCAACGGTCATATTTATCCTTAAATTTTGGAGGGACCTGTATACGTGTCACTTAACCAACGGTTAGTCAATAAATAAAAGCACGAAATCATTTTGTAATGAAACAAGTGTAAGTATAATCAAAACTGAAGTTATTAATGTAATAAAATAAAATTTCGGAGTCTAATCAAAATGGAATTCGGAGTCTATAACAAAAGGATATTCAGATTCTGTTTTGTAGGAATTAGGAACATAAATTCTGTAGAAATCTGAAGTCTGAATTTTTAAGGAAATTCGGAGTCTGGTTTCACCAGAGTTCAGAATCTGAACTTACAGAGTTCTGAGTTGAACTATTAGAAGTTCGGATTCGAACTAGTAAAAGCTCAGAGTCGAACTCATAAAAGTTCAGAGTCGAACTAGTAAAAGTTCGGAGTCGAACTCATAAAAGTTCGGAGTAAAACTATTAAAAGTTCGGAGTCAAACTCATAAAAGTTCGGAGTCTAACTCATAAAAGTTTGGAGTCGAACTAGTAAAAGTTTAGAGTCAAACTCATAAAAGTTTGGAGTCGAACTAGTAAAAGTTCGGAGTCGAACTCATAAAAGTTCGGAGTCCATAATTCGGAGTGGAACATTATGAGAGTTCGTATCCAGAATTCAGAGTGTAACTTTATGAGAGTTCGTATCCGGAATTCGGAGTGGAACTTTATTAGATTTTGTATCCAGATTTCGTAATGGAACTTCATTACAGTTCATATCCAGAATTCGGAGTGGAACTTCATTATAGTTCACATCCAGAATTCGGAGTGGAACTTCATTATAGTTCACATCCAGAATTCAGATCCTAAAACAGAATGCTTCATATCTAAGTATTTATAGGATTCCAAGGTTACAAATATGAATCCAAATTTTATACTTAGTCAAAATATGAACAATGAAAATATGGTAAGAATAAATTTACTTAGAGAAGGAAATTTTCCTTATAAAAGAAAAGCATAGAATAAAAATATTTTCTTAAAGATAAGGTGTTTGTGATTTTCAAAACAAGAAGGAATGGAAAATTCATAAGGAAAAACTTATTGACTCAACAATCTCCCCATTTTTGGAAAGCAAAAACAACCTTACGAAAAAGAATATAAGGACTTTGAAATTTTTCATTTGACTTTGAAATTAAAACTTATCTCCCTTTGTTCATGGATGATGATGAATACAACTAACTCCCCCTTAGGCATTGAAACTATAAGGATTGTATTCTGTATTTTCATAATGGAGTTTTCATTATCATGGGAATGAAAAAATTTGTAATGAGGAACTCCCCCTTACTTTAAGGATATCTTCACTTATAAATTTTTCCTTCTCCATTTTAAATTTTTCCTTATCCCTTTTTAAGTAGTTCTTTTTCCTTCTCCCCCTTTGTGATTTTCAAAAAGAATTTAAGGGAATGGAAAAGAAATATGGTACTTGAAACATTAGTACATAATAACACAACTTACAACCAAACAAAAATTTCATTAGGGTTGAAATAATTTTTACAATACAAATGCAAAAAAAAAGATCGGATTGAGTTCATTTGTCTTCCTTTTCCTTTGGAATTAGCTTCTTCAACAAGGTTTTCAGCTTCTTCAAATCTTTTTGATCCTCCTTGGCTTGCTTCTCCAAATATTTTATCCTTTCATATTGAGCTTCCAAGACTTCTGCCTAAGCCTTCATGGCCTCTTATTGCATCTTCAGCAACTCATCTTGCTTTTGCAGCTTTTCTTGAAACTCAATCCAGAAATATCTTTCCCATTTCTAGTTCTGAACAACCGAGTTAAGCTTCCCATTCAAATCTTTAACTTGTTGATTCCGAGAATTTTGCTCAATGGTCAGCTTATCCTGAAGATTCTTAATCTTGGAATCCTCGGTGTCAAAATCATTTTGCACATCATTCTGAAAACGATCAAACTCATCCAAATCATCATCAACTTTCTTAGACCACAGAGTGACTTTGCTGCATGATTTCCTGTGCACATCATAATTGATAAGGAAATTCCTATGATCAGACTTAATTTTTACACACTTATCCATCACCATGGATAAGGATTATGAATTATGATTCAGACTGTGTTGCAGCATCTGGCATCTGGAGTCTATAGTGGGAAAAATCGGAATGGTGTCCACCAACTTTTTCAAAGACTCGACAACAAAGTCATGACCCTGTGCTGATGATTCCGAATTAGACACTTTTCTTGGGGATTGTTCTTCTTCAATTTGCACTAGTTTCCTTTTAGAAGAACCACCAACCTCCTTCTTTCTTATAACATCTTTTGTTGGTGTATCCATGAGCACTTTCTTACCTTTATCAGTTTTCAGAATGGGTTGATCATCTAGAGATTCTTACTCACTCTATGATAGTTGAATAATCTTGTCTTCATCTATTTTCTCCTTTTTTGTGCCTTCCTCAAGAAAATTCTTCTAATAGGATTCTTATTTAGATAAAACATTTTCCTTCTCTTCCTCTTCCTTATCATCATCCTTCCTACCTTCTTTCTCTACTCCCTTTCTCGGAGTGACAAGTTTTGTGGATTCATCCTTTTCTTGATAATATTCTACTTGTTTGATCAAGTCATCCAGATCATCACTTCCTTCTTCTACTTCTTCTTCTTCTTCAACAACATCTTCCTCTACTTCTTCACCAGTTGTTATCTCTTCTTCTTCAACAACACGTTTCCCTTTGGATGTTTCTGGAGTGAATTACTTTTTCCTAGGAGTCTCTGGTAAAGTTTGAATATCAAAGTTTTTTGGAATGGGGATCTTCTCATAGGCTACTTCGGTATCTCTCAACAGAGATTGCACAAGATCAACTTCATACATCTTTTTCTTCATCTTCTTTTCTTTTTCTTGTCTTTACAACTCATCAGAAGCTTTCTCTTTTAAGGCCTTAGCCTCATCAGGGTCTAATCTGAATTGAGGGTCCCCTTCTTTTCTCTTCTCCTTGTCTTATCTCCATTTAGAAGCCACCTCATCTAGATAAGATTTTTGTTTTTTCGGATTGGGAGGTGAGGATTAGGTTTCCTTAGATTTGGGGTTCTTATCATCAGCCACCACTTCTTTCATTTTTCTCTTTTTAGCAACCGTCTTCACTGGCTCGACCTTCTCCACGATTTCCGGATTGGCTTTAGCCTGTTCCTCTAGCAAACTATAGAATTGTCCTGTTTTGTTGGAATAATCCATATTCATCCTCTTCAAGGTATCATCACTAACAAGCATAACCTTGCAATTTCGAGCCTTAGACTTACATAAAATCTTGAAAGAATCCAGACACCGAACTATCATCTTTGATAGTAAGGCAGGGAACATAATGATTTGAGCTCTCAGATTTCCTTCCTTGATGTTCTTGATTGTCACAAGAACATGCCTCATCAGATTTATTTTTCTTATATTCACCAAGAAGTCTAAGAAATATATGTCACTTTTCTTCAAGGTATCTTTGTCACCTTTTCTTAGAACCAAGAAACCTTGTACCCATAACGGAAGGATCCGATTATTAGAGGAAAGATGAGAAATCTTGGCTATCTTTACATCATCAATCCCAAGACACTCCAATGCCTTCACCTTAACAAAACTTCCTTGAACATCCAGAAGTTTATGTGAGAAGAATTCAGCCTCTCCATTATATTCCAGCCCTACCAAGCTTGTTGCCTTGGTGTAAGTAAGTTTGTAAGTATTACCATAAGACTTGAAAGAAAAAATCTATCTTCCCTCTTCTTCAAAGAAGCTTTCTGATTCATAGAATTCTAAAAGTAACTCTGGATAGACCACATCTTGATCACCAGGCTTAGACAAACATACATCTTCCCAACCATTCAGCTTGATATTCTTAGAAATGATGAAATCGTACTTGTAAAAGTTCGGATGGACCAAACTTTCTCTGTAAACTTGCCATTTTGAAATTGGATTCGTGGTAGAAATATCTTGGGAAGTTTCTTCTACAGACATTCAGAATGGACGAGCTCTGAGAGATTCGGAACGGGCTTTAAGAACTGTGGCAAGGCTTCGGCACGCGAGAGCTTTGGAATCGATATGGGACACAAATAGGGGTCCCCTTTATATAGGTGATGGAGGTGACCTTTGTACTTCCAAAAAACATCTAGCGGTTGAAAAACCCTTTGATCTGATCTGACGGTTGAGATCATACCCATATGGAACTCTTAAATCCGATCTTTTGAGGTTTTAATAAAAAAATTCAAATTTAAGGAAACTTGAGTACAAAAATTTTAAAAGAGAAGGAAACTATTAGCAAGTAAAAGTGGTTATGAAGACTTAAGTAAGAAGTTCATACCTTTCGAATTGGATAGGAATTTTATTCGTAATAGGTGATATTCTTCTTGAAGAAAATTTAGCTATGAAAAACTTTACTATGAAAAACTCAGAGTTGAAAAGACTTTGATTACCAAAACTCCAGTACTAAAAGTATGAGTATGAAAATCCCAGTACGAAAATTTCATTATGAAAGTTTCAGTACGAAAATTTTATTAGTAAAGTTCCAGTACAAAAATTTCATTACAAAATTTTCAGTACGAAAATTTCATTACGAAAGTCTCAGTACGAAAATTTCATTACGAAAATTTCAGTTCCGAAAACTTCATTACCAAAATTTTCAGTTCTGAAAACTTCATTACAAAAATTTTAGTTACAAAAGTTTGAAAAACTGACTACGAAAATTTGATTACAAAAGCCTTTTTTTTAAAAAACTGACTACGAAAATTTTGATTACACTAACAAGCAAATGTACTCCCCCTATGAAAATGAGTTTATTACTGTAAGGAGAATTGTTCAACAAGAAGTTAATGAATAAGGATTACCTCACGGTTATCATTCCTAACTTCTGTTTAATGTATTCAAATCTATCGGAAGGTAACAATTTTGTGAAAATATTAGCAAGTTTATCTTGCATTCCGATAAACTGAAGAATGGTATCTCCTTTTTTTCTTAAGACCCTTAACAAAAAAAACGTTTGAAATCAAGGTTTTACCAAGAAGAACAATATTACCTATACCAACAATTTCTCCCTGAGCTTTATCTCTGAAAGTTACTTTTCCTCCTTTCGTCTTGATAATCTTTTTGAAATATCTTTTTTTACCATTCATATTCCGAGAACATCCACTATCCATGTACCAATTGTTTTTGTTGGTACTTTCTTTATCTTCCTGAAAATAAGAAAAGAATTAGACTTTCAGAATCCAAACTTGTTTGGATTCGAGATTTTTAGATAACAAAATTTTGGGTATCCACATTTGTTTAGAGAAATATGATTTATGAAACCCAAGAGATTGAACTCTATTTAAAGAACAGTTTTTCTTCCAATGCCAACCACTTTGACACTTAATGCAAAAAGGAGATTTAGAAGGAACAAAATAGTTGTTTTTGAAAACGGGTTTTTGGTGAGTATAACCTACTCCAGTAGTGTTTCCGTGAGGTTTAATTTGAGAATACATCTTGTCAAAATTTGCCTTCCCATAGGTAAATTTTGCAAGAAGATTCTTAAGAGAAAATATTTCAGATTTTAGTCTAATGACTAAATTCTTATCCTTAGGAATCATTTCCTTAGAGTTAGATTTTTCCTCAAAAACTTTCATCTTTAAAATAGCATTCTTAAGATCTTTAGAAAGTTCTTACTTATCAGAATTTTCTTTCTCAAGGTCTTTAGAAAGTTTTTCTAACAGATCTTCTTTATCTTTAAGATCTGTAGAAAGATCTAAAATCTCTTTTGTAAGAACTTATTCCCTAGTATTTTACTTGTCTAATTTCTTATAAATTTTACAATTTTTTGCTTCAAGTAACTTGGAAAATCTAGATACTTTCTCATATGAAGGTTCATCATTTTTTGAAGATGAAGTATCTTCATTAGAAGTACTATTTTCGGAATAGTAATTCTTATCAAGAGATAAATTTGTTAAAGCCTTGGCAGAGCGTACCTTGTCTATAAGACATGTATGCGGAAAATAAGTATTAGCAATGAATCCCATATTCTTCTGAGCTGATGAATCATATTCTGAAGATTCACATTCTGAAGAGTCTCCATAGCTAGCACTCCAAGTAGTATTAGCTTTCAGACTTTTCTTAGCTTTAGCTTTGTAAAACTTCTTCCTATTTCTTTCAGAATGCCTCTCTTTTATTTCTTTCTTTTTAAGCATAGGGAAATCAGGTTGTATGTGTCCACTTCTCTTGAATTCATAACATGTGACTTCTGAATCTTTCTTATCTTTCCTTTCCTTCTTCTTATACTTGGATTGGAAATTTCTTTAACCAGCTATCGTGTTCATTATTCGAGCAAGATTTGCTAACTCATTCTCTGAGACTTCACTCTCACTAGATTTGGATTGGATAATAACCTTCTTATACTTGGATCTAGTTACCATCTCAGGAGTCTTATCTTTCATGTGATTTGAAGTTGAATTAAAAGCAACAGTACCATTCCCATTCTTCTTTTTGATGTTGTCATCATCTCTCTTCATTCTTGTTTCATGATGGAGAAGAGTTCCAAATAGCTCATCTAAGGAAATTTGAGTAACCTTTATGTTCTCATCAATTGTTGTTCTCTTTGATTCCCACTCATTGGGAATAATATCAATGATCTTATCCATAAGGGATTCATCATCCAGACCTTTCTCTCCCATAGATTGTAAGCTATTCACTATAGTCATAAACCTCTACTAAACTTTTCTAATAGGTTCTCCATAAGGAAAATTAAAACCGTGATATTCTTCTCTCAACATGGCTCTTCTTATCTCTATGACTTTGGATGTACCAAAATGAGTAACTTCAAGTTTCTTCTATATAAAATTAGTTGTTTTACAAGAATAAATTTGGCTATATATGTTCCTAGTCATTGAACAAAGTAAATTATTGCGTACCTTATAGTTGAGTTGATAATCATGCTTCTCTTGGTTTGTGAAAGCACTTACTTCCTTATCAAGAATTTTATATCCACCAGTAATCATGACAAATTTATCAACCCCAGTATTGATAATGAAAGTCTTCATTCGATCTCTCCAGTATTCATAATCATTACCATCAAAAATTGGTGGTCTTGTAGGATTTAGTTTGTCGATGGAACCAACGTTTAAACCTGCCATCTTAAAAATCTTTCTACACAAAAACTTGTTAATAACAAAAGTTTGGATTCAAGGAAAATATACCTAAGCAAGAAAAATATAGAACAATGAAAAACTGGGCAAGAAAGACTTATATGTGAATATAATTATTTCAGATACCTCCTCTGATACCAATTGTAGGATCGAAATAACGATGTAGATGCTCAATATACAAGAGGGGGGGTGAATTATACACTTTAAAAAAATTCCTTAAACAAGGAAAGATCTAAGTTTAACAAAGTTAAACTAATCAAATTCAAAACAACTATAACACCAATTGAATAATTGGAACAAGGTATGATGTTATAAACTTCTAGTTCTACACACTTTCTTAAATCTGGAAAGTGATTCTGAAAAACTGGTTCCGGAAATATGGATCCGGAAAATGAAACTTAACCAAAGTTTACAATATCATATTCTACCATAAAGCATATAGAATCTAAATGAATTAGAGTAAAAGTGTAAGTAAATATAATAATATTATACTTTCCTTATAATACACAATGCAGTGGAAAAACATGTAACAAAAAAAAGTAACAAGATATAGATATTTTAACCCAAAGAGAAGGGTATCCAACAAACTTGGATAAAGGTCCCTTGATTTATACTTTCAAGAAAGTTTGTCTTACCCACATCCTGGTAAGACCTCGATACGAATATCAGAGTCTCTGTCTTGCTATCCTCGCAAGCCCTCAACTTCAAGGTAGTTGGAACCTCTGTCTTCCTCAGTAAGGAAGCCCTTAACTTCAAGGTAGTCGGCACCTCTATCTTCCTATCCTCGGAAGCCCTCGAATGTAATCACCAACATTCGGAGTCGCACGAAGCAAGTTTCCACAAGGCAAAGTTTGAAAAAGTTGTTCAAAATTTCTGCACGAATCTTGAGAGTTGATAAGATCCTATCTCTCTAGAAATCACTTCAACAGCATGTAAACACCGATGTCAAAGTTGTGTCAAAGTTGTAGCTTCTTTTCAAATGATCTCCTATTTATAGGCGAAGCTCCAACGGTCGGCTCCCCCCTCCATCGGTCATATTTCTCCTTAAATTTTAGAGGGACCTGTATACGTGTCACTTAATCAATGGTTAGTCAATAACTGAAAGCACAACATCATTTTGTAATGAAACAAGTGTAAGTATAAGAAAAACTGAAGTTCGTAATGTAAGCAAATAAAAGTTCGGAGTCTAATAAAAATGGAATTTGGAGTCTATAACAAAAGGATATTCGGATTCTGTTTTGTAGGAATTTGGAACCTGAATTCTGTAGAAATCCAGAGTCTGAATTTCTAGGGAAATTCGGATTCTGGTTTCACCAGAGTTCAGAATCTGAACTTACAGAGTTCTGAGTTGAACTAGTAGAATTTCAGAGTCGAACTAGTAAAAGTTCGGAGTTGAACTCATAAAAGTTTGGAGTCAAACTAGTAAAAGTTCGAAGTCGAACTCATAAAAGTTCAGAGTCGAACTAGTAAAATTTCAGAGTCGAACTCATAAAAGTTCGTAGTTGAACTCATAAAAGTTCGGAGTCGAACTAGTAAAAGTTCGGAGTCGAACTCATAAAAGTTTGGAGTCTAACTAGTAAAAGTTCGGATTCAAACTCATAAAAGTTCGGAGTCCATAATTCGGAGTGGAAAATTATGAGAGTTCGTATCCAGAATTCAGAGTGGAACTTTATGAGAGTTTGTATCCGGAATTCGGAGTGGAACTTCATTAGAGTTTGTATCCAGATTTCGGAATGGAACTTCATTACAATTCATATCCAGAATTTGGAGTGGAACTTCATTAGAGTTCACATCCAGAATTCAGAGTGGAACTTCATTACAGTTCACATCCAGAATTCGGATCCTAAAATAGAATGATTCATATCTAAGTATTTATAGGATTACAAGGTTACAAATATGAATCTGAATTTTATACTTAGTCAAAATATGAACAATGAAAATATGGTAAGAATAAATTTACTTATAGAAGGAAATTTTCCTTATAAAATCAAAGCATAGAATAAAAATATTTTCTTAAAGATAAGGTGTTTGTGATTTTCAAAACAATAAGGAATGGAAAATTCATAAAGAAAACCATATTGACTCAACACACCTTGACACCCCAAAAGCACGGATAAACAAACCATTACCTCTTTATCCCAAAAACACATCCAAATAAATTATCACCTTGCCGCCACAAAAGCACAACCAAACAAACCATCACCTTGTCACCCCAAAAGTACAGCTAAACAAACCATCACCTCCCCACCCTAAAATCATGGACAAATAAACCATCACCTCACCACCTCAAAATCATGACCAAACAAACCATCACCTCATCGTCACAAAAACAAGGCCAAAAAAATCATCACCTCGCTGCTCTAAAAGCACATCCAAACAAACCATCACCTCATCGCACTAAAAGCATGGACAAACAAACCATCACATAACTGTCCTAAAAGTATATTAAAACAAACCATCACCTCACCACTTCAAAATCACGACCAAACAAACCATCACCTCACTTCCCCAAAAGCACATTCAAACAAACCATCACTTAAACATCCCAAAAGAATGGACAAACAACCATACATCACAAGTGGCACATCATTCCGATTGAATCATTGCCTCACCACCCCACAAGAACAACCAAACAAACCATCACCTCATCGCTCCAAAATCATGTCCAAACAAACCATCACCATGCCGCCCCAAAATCCTATCCAAACAAACTATCACTTTATCGCCTTGAAAGTAAAACCAAACATACCATCACCTCACTACCACAAAAGCATGACCAAAAAAACCATCACCTCACCACCCCAAAAGCACATCCAAACAACCATAAATCAATCCACACTGAATCATAACCAAAAATCACTTCCCCACAAGAATGACCATACAGCACAACACATCAAATTCCATTTTACAGATTTAATAAAGGGGGTTTTATCACATTTCACTTTATTTCAGGGGTATTATCACACAATCCATAAATCTTGGGGAAACCATTTTATTAGCCAAATATAAGTGTTTATTAAATTTCTATATTGGGGTGATATTAAAAAAACATGAAAAAATATTTCCATATCAAAACAATAATATAAGAAAAGGCTTCTAATAGCCATGATTTTCAACGGATCTTTCAGCCTGTACAATCATAATATCACAATAATATCAAAGTTGTAAAAGCATGTGAATAATTCCCCTTATCCATCAATTTCAATTAACCAGTTAATTTATTTTGATTAAGATAGTGAAAAACATACCCTATAGATATACAAAATTAAGCCCCTCCCTCATGATACACAAAAGTGGAAAAAAAGGGATTCCGTTTCTCAAAAGTGCTTTCTGGTCTCTATGCACACCATGTGGCAAAGAATAAATTTTTACAAACCACAATCGCATGAAAAACCCCATGGATGAACCTAAATTACATTAAGGGTTATCAAAAATGCATCCTAACTCACAACCCAAAACAAAACTGCACCACTGTAGTAGATCCCTGAGAGAAGAACGGATGAAAAACAACCAAGAATAAGAGGACTTACCACTGATCGCCAATGCGCATCCACTAAAACAAACAAATCAAGGTTATATAAAGGGGATAAATATCCTTAGAGATCCACCTAGGGTTCACCAAAAATGAGAGAGGAAATAGTTATGGTTTAATGAGGAAGGTTTCATCCAAAAGATCTATTTTAAACTAGGAACCCAACACTTTCACATCATGTAACCCATTCATGATGTTAATTTCATGGGGTTTTATCAAAAAAAACTTCCACTAAAATTCACATAACCTTGGCCTTTATTTATTTACTTGTCATGAATTACTTTCACGATGTGAATCTGTTTCACAGATTCTTCAATTGTTATACACATGTCATGAATCCATCCAGATACACAAGACATAAAACACCGTTTTTTGTCTTGTAAACTTTTTCACAATGTCAATATCCTGCAGTAGTCTTACTGCACCTCCAGCCACCATAGAACCTCCTAAAGCCTCCTCTGGAACACCTCTAACACCCAAAACTAGAAAATTAATAGGTCAGAAATGCATGGTTCATTACATAAAATACCTCTCAAATGATTCTTATCCTTGAGAATCAAAATCATACCCAAATAAAGGAAAGGGGTTTGAACAACCACCACATGAGATACCTATCAATGATCTCATCATACTACAAATGTTGGAACCATCCAAACTCACCAACCAAAACACCCAAAAATTGACCACACAACCACATAACCACCTCTCACTGGGCACAACCATCTTAACCTCCATGAAACCCAAACCAACAACTATTACAACCAACAAACTGCACCTCCCCAAACACACAAATTATGGAATTTCATCCTCCATGTCAAGATACTATCCACTATGGGCAGCACTAACTCACTCACATATGTTTAATCGTATCATAGAATAATGCATCTCGATTAGGAATCAAGTTCTCCCATTTTCATATGTAGAAACTTTATCACACATCATACATCAATAAAATAGAAAATCTTATAACATGGAAAGATCTAAAAATCATATCACAAAAAAATAGAGTAAAAAATTCAAAATAGCTCTGATTACTGGGCACACATATACATCTCTCACTCCCTTGTACTCTCCTCCTAGCCATCATGCCTCCATAACACATGAACCAAGGGAATGGTTTATCCATGCAGTGCCTTCTATTAGTGATCCTAGATCTCTATTGGACACTCCATAAACATCATGTTTACCTCAATATCTAACTCTCCCTAGTCAATGAAATGGGATCTATTGTGAAGATAATGAAGAATCTAGGAGATATGGAAGATGTCAGGGATCCTCCCCAGTTATGGTGGCAAGGCCAACCGATACACCACCTCACAAACTCACCCCAACACCTCAAAGGACACAAAAAACCTGGTAGAAATATTAATCTCCCTACCAAACCTTTTCAACCCACATCGAGGGGAAACCTTCAAGACCACGTGGTCCCCAACCTCAAACACCAAGGGCCTCATTCTCTGATCAACATAAGACTTTTTTTGGTTCTACACTGCTTCCATCCTCTCTCTAACCAACTAAACCTTTTTTTTGCTTTGCACCACATCAGGACCAAGAAATTATACCTCCCTAGCCTTCATCCAGAACAATAGAAAATGATATGGCCTATTGTAAAAGGCCTCAAATGGGGTCATGTCGATGGATGAGTGATAGATATTATTATAAGTAAACTCATCCAAGGGAAAGTGTTGTTCCCATGATCTGATAAATTCTAAGATGCACACCCACAATATGTCCTCCAATATATGGATGTTCCACTCCATCTACCCATCTGTTTGAAGGTGAAAAGCATTGTTGAGGTGTAACTGAGTGCAAAAAGCATTATATAATACCCTCCAAACTCATGAGGTAAAATTTGAATCTTGATATGAGACAATGGACCTCAGAACTCCATGAAAACTTACCACCTCATTTGTACACCTCTTATCCAAAGCATCAACTATGCCTGACTCCATGATGACTAAGAAGTGGGACAATTTTTTCAACCAATCAATGATTACCCAGATCACATCAAAACCTCCCTAAGATTGTGGTAACACTGTGAAAAAATCTGTCGATATGTCCTACTATTTCTAATCAAGAACATCCAAAGGATACAAAAACCACTAGGAACATGATTCTTGGACTTTACCTATTAGATAACTAAACTCCTCTCCACGAACTTCACCTCCACCCGTTTCATCCCAATTCACCAAAACGGCATCCTCAAGACATGATACATCTTGTATAGTCTTGGGTGTAATGCCAAAGGTGAGATATGAAACTAAAAAATGAATCCGCCATAAATCACTACCAGAATAAATGACCTCCCATGAAACATCATCTGGTTATAACCATCCTCCGACCATCCCTCTAGAGAATCACCATAGCCAACATGATCACGCATCACCTCTTCCTATGAGTCTCCCCACTAAGACCCCTATACCTTCTGCATCAGAGAATATTTCACTATAAATTGAAACAAAAATACTCTACCATCAACTACCCTTTCATCTAAGTACAAGTCTTAAAACTCCTCCATTCCATTCCAAGCATCCCCAGACTCCTGAACAAGATCCTTCCATGATTTTTTTCTCAAAGTTTTGGACACAACATTTTTTTTTGCTAATGTGTAGGATATATAAAAATCATAATCTTGAAGAAACATCATCCAACACTAATGTTGCAAATTTATATCATGCTGAGAAAAGATATACCTCAAAATATTGTGATTCATGAAGACTACAAAGTGATCCTTATTGAGTTAATGTCACCAAAACTTCAACGCAACCACAACTGATCCTAGCTCCAAATCATGGGTGGTATAGTTACTCTAGTGGGGATTCACCTATCTAGATCCATAAGAGATAACTACCTGATTATACATCAAAAAGCACCCCAAGCCCATATAGGAAGCATCACGAAACACCTCAAACATCACAGCCTCCTTAGGAAACTAAAGCACTGGAGCACTAACCAACTTATCCTTCAGGTAACCAAACACTTCCTAACATTGATCAGTCCACACAAAAAATCAATCCTTCCTAGTCAATGCTATCAATAGGGATGTAACTCAATATAAATTGGGCACAAACCTCCAATAATAGCATATGATACCAAGGAAGCTATGAATCGCTTCCAAGTTCTTAGGTACTTACCAAGAAACAACTACCTTGACCTTAAATGGGTATACTACTATACCCTTATAAGACACCACATGCACAAAGAAATACTCCTATCATTTCCAAAACTTACACTTGGACAACTCTCCATAGATCTGGTGGTGTCAAAGAACTTGTAAGATAGCTCTGAGATGATTACTATGCTCCTCCTATAAATTTGAGTATATCAATATATCATCGATGAACACAACTATGAAATGGTCTAGGAATTCATGGAACATTGAGTTCATGGGTTCCATAAACATAGTTGGTGAGTTTGTGACACTGAATGACATGACTACACACTCTATGTTCTCGTACCTACATCTGAAGGAAGTATTTAAGATATCACCCTATTTCACCCTAAACTGGTGATATCCAAACCACATATCAATCTTATAAAACCAACTCACCCCTCATTTGGTTGAAATGATCATCTATCCTCAAAAGAGGGTAACAGTTCTTGACTTTCACCTGATTCAACCTTCTGTAGTCTATAAAAAAACTCATACTATCATCCACCTTCTTGGAAAATAATATTGTAGCACCCCATGGTAACACACTAGGATAGATAAAATCATTATTCATCAAATTATCTATCTAAATATTTAACTCTAGCAACTTATAAGGTGTCATTCGATAAGTATCCATCAAAATAGGAGAAGCACCAGGCTAAAAGTCTATCCCAAACTCAACATCACTTCAAGGAGGTAGCATCACAAACTCCTCAGTTAAAACATACAAAAACTATCCAACAACCCTAGGGACCTATATTGTCCCAGTGTCCACTGATTCCACTGAAAACTCAACCATCAAATAAATAAGAGGTTTCACATGCTGATTACCCACCTGAAAACCCCACTCACCAACAAAAACCACATGTTGGTCATCCAAATATGAGAACATAGTCTCCTCTAGAAGTAGTTGATAATATAACATAAATAATACAAACAATTTATGCCTATGATGGAATTTTATAGATGCATCTATAATAAGAAAATATCCTCATGGGACTAATGTGGCCCCAGTATCAGTCTACTCTATCAACACACATCAAAAAAGTTATTTTGGACTCTGATAGGATTAGTTAACACCAAGAGAATGGGAATCCTATCTACATATAATCATAGAGAATAAACTATAGTGGGTGAAACAAAGGAGTATGAATCTCCTATATCAAACAAGGCACAAACAAGGGTAAATAGAAAGCTGAGCGTACCTCAAACAATCTTTGGTCCCTCTAACGCAGCTACCTCCACTGCATGAAACTGGCCACACTCATATCCTCTACCTCTATACTGATTCCAACCTCCATGAACATGCTTGGGTTGAGGTCCCTGAACATGATAAATATCCTAAGGTCAAACTCTACCCACTCCATCTCCCCTCGGTGGCGCATAATTCTGCTACATGTGCTACTAAAATGGTCTCACTAGAAATTTTAGTTGACTATAGAACTAAACCTATCACCTCCACCAAACTGAGATTAAAGAACCATTGGGCACTGATTCTAGTGATGGCCACAAACCCCACATACAAAACACACTAGCGTGATATCTCTAGGAAAAACACAGAGACCCCTAGCCCCAGAAGGTCGGAAGGGAAGCTGCTGAGGTCAACTCCCCATTGGTCAAAACCTTGATGGTACCAGTGCCTGATACCTTACTTTGACAACCTTTCTCCTCAAGGAAACCTTTTTATTCCCATATCACAATAAACCTCCTCATGAGTGCATCTTCTCGATCACCTCTGAACCTCCAGATATGTTGGCAATGTAAAAGGAGTAACTACATACTGGATAGAAGTACGGAGTGCCTCCTCATGATGTCTCGCATGAGACTCCACATCTAGAAAATATTTTGGGTAAAATATAGAAGGTATTTGAACTTTATTCCCAACTCTTGCACTGACATACTCTTCTTCTAAAGAGAAATAAGATCCTTCCTCTTCATTTCCTTCGTGGTTGATGAAATGAACTCTACCTGAAACTCTTTTTAAAATTCAACCCAAAAAACATTTGTCTCCTTACACTCACCTAGATACAACATACACCACTAACACATAGCTCCCAATATCTGACTAACTACCAAAGGGACCCAGTATCCCACTAGGGCTTGGATCAAACCAAATGCGATCTTGATCTCCTCCATCCGACTCTCTATCTCCACATCTAAAACACTACCCTCATACTTTCCCAAAGCCTGATACTAAAAAGATCACAATTCCCTTTTCTAAGGCTCATACTCCTCTTTCATATCAAACTTACGGTGATCAACAAGATCATCCTTATGAACCTCAACTACCTAATCCACATGCAGACAATGTCCAAAATCCATAGCTGAAAAGAAAAAAATAATTTTCTAAGTATGGTAGTATGGAATTTTATTTAAATTTATTTTAATTCACTTTATTCATTTTAACCTTTCTAAAATAACCCAAATCAAATAGGAACACAAGTCATCATGATGTATATACTTCTCCTAGGTCTCTACCCTGTGAATAGGTCCACCTCACTTGGTTGTTAAATAAGATCAAAGTTCATGCACCAGATCATGGGGGGGCCTAAAATCCCATCTCCTATCCAGTATCCCTGAACTATGTCACACAACAAGATCAACTAGCACTATTGTCAAACCAAACCTTTCAATCATCATTGTTTCCAACTCCAAAATTCATCATATCTCTCAACCATAATCCTGTGATAACACTCTGTCATGACCCCATCCTGCCAAGGATATCACGATGAGGGGAGAAAGATAATGACCCCCTAAGTCACATCTTTAGTAGGCCCCAGGTTTGAGAATAGAATTGAGGGTATAAAAATATCATAAATTGAGAGGCATTACCTTTTATAATAATATAATATCAAGAGATAATATGAATCATCCACAAGTAGATCCATGACAAGATATAAAAAGAAACCAAAACCATCATGTAATGCATGCATAAATAAAACTGATACTGATAAAATTCTCTAAAAGTAAATACCCAAATACAAAGTTAAAGTAGGGGCATGAAAGTTGTCTAAAAAGGTTTGAGCTAGTACTATCCAGCATGATCTATGTAATCCTCCTGAAAACCTGAAAATTGGTTT
This sequence comes from Viscum album, assembly GCA_963277665.1. NCBI lineage: Eukaryota > Viridiplantae > Streptophyta > Magnoliopsida > Santalales > Viscaceae > Viscum > Viscum album. Next base: position 655,340,214 of record OY728119.1, read on the forward strand.
ATATACATAGGATGAGCATACAAGTATACTCAGTATGAAAACCAAAGTCTCTTATACACATGTGAAAGAAGCATACTAATTCACCCATGAGAAAACAACAAAACCAAAAGCACCTAAACAAGTCAATTTTTCATCTCAACCTTGCCAAGTCATGCTCTCCAAATAACACAATCCAAGTATAATAACATAATAAGAAGCATATTGATAAGGGTACACCACTTTCCCACTAATTTAATGCTCTCACACCCCAAAATTGTATGTCCTAACACTCCTATCTCTTCTGAATAACATATACCACCAGCCCACAGCATGATCACATCACATCATGACCATAGATACCTAGACCACCACCCCACAGCATGGTCACATATCATATCACCCGAAGAAACCTTGGTCATCACATCACAACCAATTCTATAAATAGAGTAGTAGGGTATCATGAACATAAAGGAAATAAACCTCATTACCTTATCCTACCATGCACAACCTCCACCATAAGCCACCCCATAGCATGGACATATCAAATCTCACCCAAAAAACACATGGGCCGCCACCCCATAGCGTGATCACTTGAAGACACCCGAGTTATCACCTAGTGCACTAATACACCTTCGTCCATCTCTACCTATGAATATCTATTCACTTAGAAGAGATATTGGGAAAGAGAGAGTATCCATCCATCCATCCTCATCACTAGAATGTTGGGTAAAACAACCACTGTGTGAAAATATGGGTGTCAGTACATAGTGCTCGATGTGAGTGGGGTTTGTATTGGAATCACAGGGAATATAAAATATATATATATATATAAGCCACACACAATCCTAACCAATGGGTTACCAAAAAATCACTAACCAAGTCATAACACTTCCACTTTCATTGCCACCTCTAAATGCATAACACCACACAAGCCACAAGCTGCATTTCACATTTCCAACCAATTTCATCATCCCTCCCATTCATTTCATTATTAAGAATCAACCACATTTAACCACACAACCCATCATTTATTTTTTCATTAGTCATTTCCATCCCATTAACTAAACCAAACCCCTACAATTTCAATTATTATTAAATAATTATTCTATAAATACCTGAGATTCTAGCACAATGAAACCATACATCACAAGTAGCTTATCATTCCCATCGAACTATCACCTCACCGCCTCAAAAGCATGGCCAAACAAACCTTCACCTCAACACCCCAAAAGCACGTCTAAACAAACCATCACCTCACCACCCTAAAAGCATGACTATATATCACAGGCATCTCGTCATTCACATCAAAACATCTCCTCACTACCCCATAAGCATGGTCAAACAAACAATCACCTCACCACCCCAAAATCATGGCTAAACAAACCATCGCCTCGCCACCCTAAATGCATGGTCAAAGAAACCATCACCTTGACACCCCAAAAGCATGGCCAAACAAACCATCACCTTACCTCCCTAAAAGAACAACCAAAAAAATCATCGTATTGTCACCCCAAAAGCACGGCCAAACAAACCATCACCTTTTCACCACAAAAGCACAACTAAACAAACCATCACCTCACCACCCTAAAAACATGGCCAAGAAAACCATCACCTCGCCGCCCCAAAATCACGGACAAACAACCATACATCACCCCACATCACATCACAACCACACATCACCACCCCACAAGCATGACCACACATCACAACACATAAAAGATCATTTTACATATTTAACAAAGGAGCTTTTATCACATTTCTCTTTATTTTAGGGTTGTTATCACAGAAGCCATAAATTTGGGGGAAAGGATTTAATTATCCAAATATAAGTGGTTAGATAATTTTCATTTTGGGGTGATATCACAACAACATGAAATAAGGTTTCCATATCACAACAAAAACACAAGCAATGGCTCTCAACAACCATGATTTTCAGTGGGGATTTCAACCCATACAACCTCTATAACACAATAATATCAATGTTGTAAAAGAATGAGAATCATTCCTATTACCCATAAATTTCAATTAACTCATTAATTTATCTTTATTAGGCTAGAAAAAACTATACACCATAGATAAACAAGATTAAAACCCTCCCACATGATATGAAAAAGTGATAAATGAGGGATTCCCTACCTCAAAAGAGATTTTTTATCTCGTTCCACAATTCATGGAGAAGAAGAAATTCCTAAAAACCACAATGGAATGAAAAACCCATGGTTCAACATATACTACATAAAGGATTATCAAAAACAAATCCTAAATCACAACCCAAAACAAAACCACACAATCGTAGCGGATCCCCAAGAGAATAAGGAAAGAAAACAACCAAGAAGAAGAGAATGGCTTACCATCGATCACCAATGGGAATCTACTGAAACCAACAAATCAAGGTGAGAGTAAAGGGGATAAAGATACTCTGAGAGATGAATATGGTTGGATCAAAATGAGAGAGGAAACAGGTATAACCAAATGAAGAGGGGTTTTTCCAAAAGACCTATTGAAACTTATAACTCAACACTTTCATGTCTTGTAACCCATTCATGATGTGAATTTTACAGGTTTTTCCTAAAATAAAATCCATCAAAATTCATGTTGATTTAGACTTTATTTATTTACATTTCATGAATTACTTTCACATCATGAATCTGTTTCACATATTCTTCTATTTTTGCACACAGGTCGTGAATCTAGTCATCTACACAAGGCATGAAACACCAGTTCGCATCGTGAAAACCTTTCAAAATGTGAATATACCGCAGCAACCCTACTACACCTCCAACCACCACGAGACCTCCTAAAGACTCCTCTTTAACACCTATAAGACCCAAAACTATAAATGTAATGGGTCAAGAAGGTATTGGCTATTACATTAATTAAAAAACCAAGTACGTAAATGTAGCATTCCCAAACCACCATTGCATTAAGGTAGGGTGACCGAAGTGTCTCTGGCATAAAGGTAAAACTCATGTGGCATAAGGGTCAATCGGATACAACGTAAGGGTAAAACATGCATTATGTAAATGTAAGGAACAAGAAAACATGCTACATCAAGATAAACTGAGGATACATAAAGGTCAGAGGACCTCCACATAAGGGTAGGAAAATGCTACAAAAGGGTAAACAGAACCCTGTGTCAAGGTAAATTGGTTGAACACCCTCCACGTAAAGGTAATCCCCTCTACACAAAGGTTGGGTCAGCCTAAGGGAAATACCCATGAGCCCCTAGGCTAGGGAAACTAGTGGGAGTGGGAAACCTACCACAATCTCTCACCCTCATTTATCTACTGAAATTAGTTGTTCCTCATCATCACACCATAGATACACACCCACCATTTTTATTGGGCATCATTTCTCACCTGCTTTGTCATGATTCGACTCATTCTTTTCCTATTTGTTGTGTTTTTCCTCCACTATTTCCACTGCTGCACTCGTCATCTTCACTTGTGACAACCATCTATATTTGGCTCATTGTTATCTCCCCCACTTCTCCCCTTGCTATGCCTGGTGGTTTTCATTTATACTCTATTGGAGGGGAATCAGGTTTGGGTAGTAATCAGTAGGCATCGACATCGGGGTGACCCTTTTGTTATTGTTGCCTCAGTCACCAGCTTGGGTCTATTTCCCCATGGTCGTCTCTCACAATTCCACCCCCCTTAATTATTTTTTGATAGTGGATGCACTCGTTCCTAAAATAATCATTCATGGAATTGTGCATTAGTGGTGCGTCATCCAGAGGAGTTGTGTGTATTTTTTGGGGTGAAACCCCAATCCCACATCAGTTACCACTAAGGATGGTGGCTCACATATAAACTTGGATGGGAAATTACTCCCACACTACAAAAAAATGGGTCTTAGCAGTGGTTTATTAGCAGTGGTTTTAATAACCGCCGCTAAATAAGTCACATTTTAAAAAATATAAAATATAGCAGCAGTTTACTATAACTTCTGCTATATTTTTTATTTTAACATTTACTGGTAGTTTTATTAAAATTTCTACTAAATGTTTTCAAAAAAACTAATTTCGACCCCCCCCCCTTCTCCCTGAGCACCCCCCCCCCCCCCGATTCCTCACTGTTAACATTCCCTCTTCTCCCACTCATTTCATGTTGCCCATTGTTTTCGCCACTCTCCCCTGATCCCTCACCGGCCATTTCCCCCTCACTGGTCTCCTCCCTTTTGTCCCTCATCACCCCCTTACCATTGGCCACTCCCTTCTCCCCAAAGCCATTATCCCTCGTTGATAGCCACTCCCTTCTCCCCTAACCCATTCCCCCTATTTGTTGGTTGCTCCCCCTTCTCCCCCGAGCACCCCCTCTCCCCTAATCCCTCACCACTATTCCCCTTTCCCACTTTCCACTGCTTCCCGATCCTCACGCCCAAACGCTCCCTTTCTGCCTTGTAGTGCTCATTTCCACTCCCTTTCCACCCTACATCCACTCCCAACCGAGCCCTAACAACCACTACCCGGGCCATCGTCGCACCTACTAAATCATGCATTGTGGTAAATTTCCCATATTTTTTAGATTTTGGTTCTTAAAGGGTTTTGAGATGATTTATTATTTATGTTGCAAGTTTAATTATTAGAAATATCAATAAATATTAAGTTTATTTATCTAGAATATTAATAAAATACATAGTTAATGTTAGTTAGGAATACTAAATTATATGTATAATAAAATTGAATATTAAATAATTAGAATAATATTTCATATTTAAGAATATTATTATGTTTCATGTTTGATCATTATGAATATTCATATAATTTTATAATTATTAAGAATATAAATAAGTTGAATATTTAATATTTAATTATATATTTTACTTTATAATTAGTAATTATGGATTAAAATATGTTATAATAATTCGTTAATACTAAAAAAATTTCTTAATTAACATTTTATTCAGTGTTATTTTGTATGTGATATATCCAGAATAAAATTTATCCTTGAGAAAAACTTTGGTTAAGACTCTAATCATTTTAAAACATTTAATTGGTGTTATATTAAATGTTTCAAAACATTTTTGGGAATTTTTAAATTGAATTTTGTTTGGTTTCCTTAAATTATTTTAAAATATTAATTGTTTTAAATGTTAGGGTTTTAAGTATCAAATGTCGTATCTTCTTAGGTTTCAAAAAGGATTTTGAAAAAAAAATCATGTGAATGATTTTTTAAAATATCTTTAAATAACCATAGATGATTTAATAATTAAATTATAGTGGTATTTTAAAGTGAAAGTGGAGTTTTGGAAATTAATGTTGTCTAGTTTTCTAAATGAGACGAAAATATTTTATGTTTAAAAAGGGAAAAATATTTTTATGGTATATTTACATTTATGAAATATGTTTTGAGCCCTTTATTTAATGTTTTTTTATTTTAAGGGGAAACATGAAATTTTTTAATGGTGTTTTAAATGTGATGGGTTCTATTTCTAGGAATTTTTCTTGCTTTAATTTGGATTCATTTTATTTGAGTTGTGGATTATTGCTTCTTTGAGACTATATTTCATGTTATTTTGATTTTTCTTCTCATAAAGTTCTTTAGGAAAAGGGTGAAAGGTATAGTTCCATTTTAAAATAGTGATGGTTATCGGTTTTGGGTATTATTCTTCTTGATCCTAGAGTTGATGAAGTTTCTTTGTTGGTTCTTGATTGGTATAATGTTTTGGGTTTTATCCTTGATTTTTTTACTAATGAAATGTTGATCATCTTGGTGATTATTTTAGTTTTATCCTTGATTTTTAAATGAATTTAAATTTACCATGAATATTTTTTATATTTGATGAATGGAATAATTTTCAAGTTGGACTAAAAGATACTATGTCACCAGATATCATAGTGTCAAGTTCTTGTTTTGAGATACAACAAATATTAATTTACAAAATTATCAAATCAATATTTAGTTATAAATACAATCATGTTTCTACAATACAAAATAAAAAACAATAATATAAAAAGTAGAAAATTTATGAATCTTTTAATTTTGGATTGAATCGTATTTATGTTGAATTTGTGTTATGTCGAATGAAGACCCTACCTTGGTCAATGAAGAAGTTGGTTGATGTTTAATTTTGATTATACTTTTTTGATTAACAATTTATATCTTTATATTTAAATATATATAGAGAATAAAATCCAATACCTATGGATAAAAGTTGGATTGATTTACTTTGAAACGCACCTCAGTATGCTAAGAGTTTAGAAGAATTTTTAGATTATGCAATCGCAAACTAATCAGTTGATGGTAGAATAAAATGTTTGTTTCCTGATTATAAATTCAAGAGAGAGTTGAATACAAATTAAGTGTATGGGAATTTTATATTGAAACAGATTCCTGGTCGATGTGTATGTTGGATTTGGCATGGTGAATCAAATGTTATGGAAAGTCAAAACAATGACAATACTATCAAGGAAACACAAAGTTACTGGTAGAGGATAATTCGGTTCGAAATTTGTTAAATAACTCATTTGGTTTTGCAGAATACAATGTCCAAGATTTAAATAAATCAACAGAACCTTCAATTGATACTAAGTAGGTTAATCTTGCTCAGAACTTCAGTGACTAAGAAATGAGTTTTATGAATTAGTTCAAGATAGGCAGCAAGAATTGTATGAATGGTGTGCCAAGTATTCAAATTTTTCTTTTCTACTTAATTTATATCATATAAAGTGTCTTTTTGGAATTAGTGACAAATAAATTTCCATGATTTTAGAGTTTATTAATGATGCATTTAGTGAATATAAGATCTCTACATCATTCTATGAGATAAATAAAGACACCAACAAACTTGGACTTGATTATACAAAGATACATGCATGACTTAATGATTGCATGCTTTACTAGGGAGAAGAGTATGATAAAGAATAATGCATAAAATTTCATACAAGCGTATAGAAGTCAATGAAAAATAATAAGAGTATAAATCAATGCAACCCTAAGAAGAAACAGAAGAAGAAAACTCCTCCAAAATTATTGTGTTTCTTTCCACTGAAACCATGCTTGTAAAGATTATTCATGCCATCTAAGACTGCATACGACCTAAAGTGGCATACTCAGGATAGTAACAATGGATTTATGAGACATACAAAAGATTCAACATCATAGAATATGTTTGATTCCATATATCAATATTTTTCCTCAGATCCTAGGAATATACGTTTGGGATTGGATTCTGATGGTTTTAACCCTTTTGGTACTTTAAATATTGATTATAACATTTGGCCAGTTATTTTGATCCCCTATAATCTACCTCCACATATGTGTATGAAGAATATTTATTTCACTATTTTGATGATTATTCCTAGAAAGAAAAATCATAGATATTGCATTGATGTATACCTTCAACCTCTAATCAAAGAATTGTGATAATTATGGGATGATGGCATGGAAAAATATGATGCTTCAATGAGACAATTATTCAAAATGCATGTTGTTTTAATGTGTACAATTGATGACTTTCTTGGAATAGGAAATTTATCTGGTTGGAACACTCATACTGGTTTGGCTTTTCTAGTTTATGGATTTGATTTTGAACCTCAACGATTACCTCATAGCATAAAATCATGTTTTATGTTTCATCATTGATTTCTTGATGCCTTTCATAAATTTAGATTTAACAAGACATGATTCAATGAAGATATTGAATTGAGAAAGACTCCAATGGTGTTATCTAGTTTAGAAATATTGGTACATTTAATGAATTTCATTGAAGAATTTGAAAAATATCATCATTTTAAATAAGGGGGAAAGGGTATGAGGTGAAGTATCTGAAGCAGCTAGAACTCAACAATAGAATAAAAAGAGTATATTTTTCAAAATTCCTTATTGGTAGTTTAATTTGATACTTCATAATCTTGATGTAATGCATATTGAGAAGAATGTTTTTGACAATGTAATTTTTACATTACTTAATGAGCATGATAAATCAAAGGATCGATTTAATGCTCAAGGATTTAGATTCAATGAATATAAATCATGGTTTGTGGGAAAATGAGAATGTCAAGAATCCTTTGGCTATTTTTACAATGAAAAATCATGAAAAATATGTATTCCTTCAAACTTTAAAGAATGTAAAAGTTCTAGATGGATATTTAAGTAACATATCAAGGTGTGTTGACTTAAAACATTGAAAGTTACATAGATTGAAAAGTCATGACTCGCATATTCTTATGGAGTAGTTTTTATCGTTGGAATTATGTAATACATTACTTGAAAAAGTAGTTGTGGTTCTAGTTGTGTTTTGTACCATTTTCAGAGATCTTTGTAGAATAACTCTAAATCCAACTGAGCTTGACAAACTTCAAGAAATAATTGTTTTTAAACTTTTTCATTTGGAGAAGTTATTTCACCCTTCATTCTTTACATTCATGATTCATTTGACTGTTTATTTGGTTGAAGAAGCTAAACTTGGTGGACCGATACACCATCGATGGATGTATCTAATTGAGTGGTACATTGATATAATTTTTATTTTTATTTGTGGATTCAATTTTATCAAATCATTGCATAAATTTTTTTAATATGTTTCTTATTTTTTTTCATCATGTACTTAGGTCATTTGAAATCAAATATGGGGAATAAATCTCAACACGAAGGCTCTATTTCTGAAGGTTACATAGACAAAGAGTGATTGGCCTTCTATTTTAGGTATTTAGATGGGATTGAGACTACATTCATTCTTTCTAGATGTGCTAATGACATCTCTGCTAATTCTCACCCTAAAAACCAGTCATCGGTATTTCCAACTATTGGACAACTAATTGGAAAGGGGTTAAATTTTACACCGAATGAATTGGAGTTTCTATAAGCACATAGATATGTGATACTCAAGAGTGTTATTTCAGATCCATTTATTGAATAATTTTGATTGCAAACAAAGAGGAGACTAAGAGGTCGAGCTCGAAATGAGATGGAGTTAACAAAATCTGTTAATAAGGATATTGTAAAATGGTTCGCTCATCATGAAAATATATACTAGTATTCATATTATTGACATGTAGTTATTTTGTCTATGTTAAAAGTAACACCTTATATATATTTTTATAGATAATAAATGTTGAGAATTGATCTGAAATATCAAATGATTTTAAGTTTTTTTGCTCGAGATCCTCTAAGGCAGGATACGATATTTGATGCCTACAATATTCATGGATTCAGGTTTTGTACAATTTATTGTGAAGAAGACTTGAAAAATCAAAATAGTGGTGTATTTACACTTGCAGAGGTGGGTTACTATGGAAAGATAAATGATATAATTGAATTAAACTATCATGGTTAGTTTTTAGTTGTCTTATTCAAATTAAAGTGGGTAAACATTGATAGGGGTATAATGACATATTCGTTACATTTTACTTTTTTCAAATTCTATTGCTTGATCCATACCGGTGAGCATACATAGCATGATTCATTCATCTTGACTTCACAAGTGAAGATGGTTTATTACGTGGATGATAAAATACATAAAGGTTGGAGTGTTTTTGTACACTGAAATCCGAGAGACTTATATAATATGGGTGATGAAGACCAATTGGTTCTTTGTGGCAGTGAACCTCATCAACCACAAATATTAAACAATTTTTTCCTGAAAATATCGAAATAGTATAACTTGCAAGAGAGGTTGAAAATGAAGGACTCGTTGCAATGGAGGTTGATAACAATGAAGATAATGAATATGAAGATAATGAATATAGAGATAATTGAATGTATAAATTGGTAATGAAAAAATATTATAATTTTTCATTGATAAGTGTTTCGTACAAATATACATTATTCTAGTTTTTATTTATTTATTTATTTTAAATATTTTAGTTTTTCATTTTTTATACATTTAATATACCTGAACCATTTGAATTGCAGGAATTTCAAGAACAAAAAAAATCAGGATCTAAGCTGATCAACATCTCAGAGCACACCACCCCTACCGTCAGCTGTTGTAGATCTGAGTGATTCTATTGTACCTGATACTACTAGAGAGCTAGCCATTTCCCTAGATGTTGTTGGTATACCACCACCTGATTCACCTCCAGTGATGGATTAGTTGGTCACCCCTACATCTAGGGGATATTGGTGAGTTACCATTACTGGTATGTATGTCATTTTTTTTAAAAAAATATATATTTTATTAATTTTTTAATGCATTTTTCAAATAGATAAAGACAACCATAGAAGGGATATAAATACGAACAAAATAGACCTATGGGACCTAAAGGAATTCAATATTATCATTCCATTTGATGATTTTTGGTTGCCTATCGGTGATGTTGTTAGAATCTATGGGTAGATTCTTAGTCATCTTGCTTATGATATTGTAATCTTTCCCATTAATTAAAAATATTTTAGGCATATTACTATAGCTTGTAAAATGAGTTCTTTGATACTCAAGTAAATGTAATATTAATTTAATATTACTTTATAACTAATTTAAAATACACGAGTAAAATTTTGTAATATACTTATAAAGTGTTAGATTTTTTTATTTCTAGATGCTTTTCATTTTGATATCCCTGACTCCATTTCATGCCCATGGACTTTGAAAATTTTGGGCAAGAAATGGAGAGATTTTAAATGGAGATTATGGAATGAGTTTAATGAAACATCTCTAATCTCACAACAGATGTATGAGAAAGTGCCTGAAGGCATTTCTAATGAGCAATGGAAGCTCTTTTTCAATATTAACATAGATGCATCTCATGAGATAATTGCATGTTTTATAGTTTATTAATAACCTAAACACAATAAAATTGTAATTTTTATTAATGTTGCTATTTTTTGTAGGAATTATCTAAAAGAAATATTGTGAATCGTATGAAACAATTCATTCCTCACATCACTGGGTCTCGGAATTTTTCATGAAAAAGAACAATTTAGGTTTGTATTTTATTCATTATTATTTATATCATTTTATTATAAGTCAAAGTTTTTTCTAACTTGTTAATATTTTTTTATAAAGGCTAATGAATTAGGTCACTTTGTTGGATGAACAGAGATATGGTTTAAAGTGTATAGTAAACCCAATGGTAGTTTTGTAAATGACCCTACTAAAGACGTTGGAGTAATTATTTTTCATTACCACTTCATGTTATTTAATTTCTATAAAAACATAATAATTAAAAATATATTATAACAACTAACAAGCCTTAAAAAAATTAAATTGGGTGGGATACATAGATCAAACTATGTCAATTTGGCATCATTTGATACTTCTATCCGGCCCCAATTGATTTGGTTTAAGGCTTGTTTGTTGTTATAATATATGTTTTCATTATTATGTTTTTATATCAATGAAATAACAATAAATATTAATGAAAATTTTATTGATTAGATAATATTATAAAGTTAAGATATTTTAAAAAATCATTGTTAATATTTTTGTATTAACAGGTTAAAATTCAAGAAGTTTGGGATGTGAACCCTTCACAATCATCATCGATTTCCAAGAATAGTGTAATTGGAATTGTTTTAGGGAAGGATTATCTCGAACGTGTACGAGGGATGGGTTATGGGACCACTCCATCTATTTTCTTTGATAGGACATCATCATCCATTACTACTACACCTAGTGGGGGTTTGAGTAGTGTTGTTGATCGGGAATCGCTAAGAGAAATTGCAAGATTGAAAGAAAAAGTGCAAGAACAAGACTCTTACAAGAAAACACGGGATCGGTAGTAGTTGGTAATGGAAAATGATTTAGTTTTTGTATTTCAGTGGATGATAGGCATGATCCCCAAGGAAATTTTCAGCATTATAGCTCATCCTACAGATCTAAATTCTAAATTTCATAGATCATTCACACATTTGAAAAGAACACATACAAATTCCATAAATAAAAATAAAATGACACTTTTATATAGAAAATATTCATTTCAAGTCATACCAACCACATATTGTTCCAGATTTACCTGTGGTTGATTTCTACATGTCTAAAATAAATTATAGATCTTAATCTAGAAGTTTGGAAATAATCTAAGCATGTTTTCTTGGTTTTTACTTGGTAAATTTTGGTCGGAGTAGAGTACTCAAGAGGGGTGTGAATTGAGTATCTATAAAAATTTCTGTTTGAAAATTATTCTTATAAGGTTCCCCAATAAAAATAAATATAGGCCAGTTAATCAAAGTAATACGGTTATGAAAGTTTGATTGTTTAAATAACTTCTTAGAATATTGATTAATTCTCAGTAATCTTAATATCAATTATTAATATTACTTTTGAATCTATTCTAATAAGGCAAAACAATTATAACTTCTTTCCAATATTAACTATCGAAGTAAATTTAGTGATTTCTGAATTATACAGAAAAAAAAAGAGAAAACTAATTTAAACAACACAGCAGGTATAAAACAAGTGGTTCAGTCTCAAGTTGAGACCTAATCCACCCCACTTGGTGATCATCTGCCACTACGCAGATTATATTAATAAACTTGATCCACACCCTGGATCGGGGTAAACAATAGTGCACAAGACTTTCCAGGTCACACGACCTCTTCCACATTTCTTTGTGGGTATAAACTAACAGGTCACACATGGACCTCTTCCACACTTATTCGTGGGAATAATCAAGTGTAAAAAGATTTGAGAGGAATTATATCTTGTATCATCCAGTTTAATGCAGGAGACAATGTGTGTTTTTATACAAACACACACACACTGCTCGAAAGCTAAAAAAATACACAATAGAGAAAAAATGATGAGATAAGGTTAGAAGTGCTCTGAGTGTTGGTTTATGTAGCTCTGGAATTTTAGGATGAAGCAGATGTAAGAATCGGGTCCTCTTGCAAGAAACAGAGTATCACAGGTCTGATGCTTTGGTTTCCAGTTAGATCTGGCTCATGTTCTTTATAGAGTTGGTAGTGCAAAGATGTTCTTGACTCTAATCTATGGTATCCCAGCTTCTTGATTCGTGACTGCTTTGTGTGTTCTTCATATGTATTGAATTTCATGTGTCTGTTCTTTTCTCAAGAATTATCGTGCTTCATTGTTATCGCACACACTTGTTTCTGGGACACACTTCTCTTTTTAACCTTGGAGTGCATGTGTTGGAGCCGACAGGATGCATGTATTCTGCAACTCGTACCTCTTACTGTCAGGTGATATGTCTATAAATAAATATTAATTATGTCAATGTATTTAAAAGACTCAAATATGACCATTAGAAATTAAATTGAAAAAAGAAAAAATAGATTAAAGAATGGTGTCATAGTCTGTCTAGAAATGGTGTCTCAATGAAATGGTGTCTCCATGAAATGGTGTCTCCTTCTTTGCTTTTGATCAGTGAGATAGTTATGATGGAACAATTGTATAGATATTAGGAACCGGTAGCACAGATGCGGTGTTAGGATCACGGTGTCTGGTTCATGGTGTCTAGTCACGATGTTTGGTCACAGTGTCTGGTCACAGTGTCTGGTCATGGTGTCTGGTCACGATGTCCGGTCACGGTGTCTAGTCATGGTGTCTGGGTCATGGTGTCTGGTCACGGTGTCTGGTCACGGTGTCTGGGTCACGGTGTCTGGGTCACGGTGTATGGGTCACGGTTTCTGGGTCACGGTGTCTAGTCACGGTGTTTGGGTCCTTTTCCAAAAAAACATAACCGGTGGCAGACTCATGCTTTCTCAGACTTAGCCAAATATCTGTATACAAACTTAAATAGTGATATTCATAGAATAAATTATAATTAATAATTTATCAAGGAAATCCATTATAACACAAATTAAAACTAGTTTATAATAATCAAATATAGCACTTAAGATCTTGGATAGTTTTATTTAAAGCATAAAGATACCAATCATCTGTACACATGATTTGCGACGGATTAAACAGAATTAACAATATTTACAGAATGTATAGGATTTGTGATCATTAAAACATGATTAAAACATGAGGAGTCCAACAATCTCCCCCTTTTTGATGATCACAAATCATGTGAGTGAGATATCTATTATTAGTGAATGTGTCTCTCCCTTGGTGTGTATGTCTCTACCCCTTTTGGGATTATCAAAAAGAGTAAAAAAGTAAATAAAAGAATAGATAAGAAGAGTTCACAATGAATTAGATGGATAAAAAGTTTCATTAAAAACAGTAAGCAACAAAAATATAAAAATTGTCCCTATCAAAAGATAGTGTTCATTTTTCTTCAGCACCAACTATCTTCTCTTTGCCTGTGGCAGCAGCATCAGAAGAAGCCATAGGAGTAGAAGTATAAGTGGGAGAGGTAAGTGAGCCAACTGACATAGAAGGTAGAGTGAGTCCTTTAAAGATATAGGGGGATAAGGTAGGTGTAGTTGAAGACCGAGGCAATTGTTGGTCAAGGATAATGGGTCTAATTTGACTCAAATCCTAAGAGACATACATAGAAGTATAGGCGAGGGAAGAGGATGAGAAGGTAGGAAAACCAGGTCTCAAGGGTGCAGTTGCAGTATCCACAATAATAGTGCTCTGTACATGAAGATAAGGTATTAAAAGTTTGATAAAGTTATCAATAATATCACCACCATATTGCATCACCTTTTCAAAGTAATCTTTGTTCTCTATGAACTTGTCCAATAAAGGAGTGAAATCTTTGAGCTTCTGGACCTGAGTTTTGAAAGCTTTAGTGACATGAGGGATTTTTAGATTCTCTACAAGGTACTTGAAATTTTTTGTCATATCATTCTTAAAGAAGATCCTATTGAAGTAGAAATCCACCTTCTTAGTAATTTCCTCTTGAGCATCATTGGAAATCTTGGAATGAATTCTTACCAAATCAAGAACTTTTTCAATGTTCTTGACAACCATAGATAGAGACTCTTTGTCAAAGCCACTAAGCACAGACTGAAGTTATTCTTTGAAAACGGTTCTGGGTAGATCGTTGTCCAAGGAAGGTTGAGATGATTGTCTAGAGGCATTAGAAGCTGTAACAGCTGAAGTGAGAGACTTCAGTTGATTCAGAACTTTCTGGAGACAACCCTTATACTCATCAGTCAACTTGTTAAGTCCAATAACAATCTCACGCATCACTTGAACTATTTTATTATTTCTTTCAACTACCTTTTCAACTAAGGAAGTGAGGTTAGGTTGAATCAAGGAGGATAATTCTTGTGGAATATAACCACTAACATCCTCAACAGGATGAGAAACAGGTTCTGGTCTTGAGTTCATCACTCTCTATATTTCTTCAACCATAGTTCTAAGAGACTTCACTTCATCACTTAACTATTTGTTCTCAACTCTTAATTCTTGAATTTCATGAAGCATTTTTGTCTGAATCTTCCAAATAATCTTCTCTAACAACAGGGCAACATCTCTTTCACTCAAGTTTATCACAGGATCAGGTTGAGTATTCATGAGCTTTTCAACCCCATACAATAGGGTAGCTTCAAATTATTTTAAATCATCCTTACTTACCAAGTTTGAAGGTTCTTATGATGGTTCAGAAATAGGAGCTGAGATAGGATCAGGTACCTTTGTAGATATAACATCAAGAGTAGATATCGGTTTCAATTAAAACATGGTAGACAGATCTATACCTTTAATTGTGGCTTCCTGGGAGTCATTCATATCAAAATAGCTAGGAAATTTATACTATGTATCCATAGAGCTTGAATTAACCATATTCGGCACTTCAACACTTTCTAGATTCAGGTGTTGATCCCCCTCAACATGTGCATCTTTCTCAGGACTAATAGATTTAGATCCTTGATCTAATTCTAAGATTTCATCCCCAATAGCCTCACCCATTTCCTGTCTATCTAATTGAAAGGCCTGATTCATTATCTCTTCATCAAATGGGATAACCTCAAGAAAAGCTTGTTCCTCTAAGTGTTCCTCAAGAGCAGCTTCTTTCTCAAGAGAAAGATCTTACTTTAAATGTTATTCAAGAACAGACTTTTCCCTTTCAACAATAAAAAATTCTTCTTTAGTGGCAGGTTCTTCCAGATCAACAATCTCTTCAGGGATAGGTACTTCCTTCTCAATTAAGACTTGAGGAGCAGGTTCACTGTCTTCTGCATCCAGGACAGTTTTCCCTGTAGGTATAACAACCTATTCTTCTTCATCCTCATCAAAATACTCCACAATTTCATCTGGTTCTAAACCAGGATCAGAAATATCCTTAGGTCTTGAAGAGTGTTCAACCGGGTTGAACTTTTCATAGACCCTCTCATTATCTTCTACCCATGCTTTTCTCCATGGATTCCAACTGATTTTTATTCTCTTGAATGTAAATTTTTAAATACAATATTCATAATCCTTAATCACTTCTTCATCTGGTCTAACCAACCCTTTAGCATGAAGCATAGCTGAGATTAACCTTGAGTAGAACAGGGAGGTTGACTTTGAGGTTGTCTTTATCAACTCACACATATGGAGGATAACATTCTTGCATAAGTTGATCTTGTGCCCATTATTCATAATATGTATCAAAAATACATCATGATACTTGAGTGTAGAAAAATCACCTTTTCTGGGGCTGATCAAATTCTGAACAAATTTAATCAAAAGTCTAGTTTCCCCATCCAACTCAGCAGTTATAGTCCTTCTCTTTGTTTCATTCCCAGTTAAGCTTCTCAAAGCTTCTTCTAAAACAAAGATCTCACTTGGAGGTGTAGGACCTCTCTGGTAGTCCTCAAAAATACCCTCATAAGGTATCCTTAGGCATTCATCCCATAACCTCAAAGAACAAGTATATCTTTTCCCATTGATCCAGCTTCTCATAACAAAACCATCTTCTGTATCAAAAGAAAATTGAACGAACTGATAAAACTATGCAACTAGATTTGGGTATATCGGCCTATCCTCCTTTTGAACCAATCCATTTACCCTTGATCTTTTAGTACTTTCAATAATAAATACCTAATTGAAAGTAGCCACTTGGGGAAAATTTCTTTTTCAGGTACCACTGTTCTGTTCACCAGGTTTAGATTCAACAGACCTTTGGGTGCTAAATTCGGTGTTATTTTCATCTTCTTCTTTGAACTGTGCTTACCAGGGGTTGATGAGGACGTACGTTTCATTCTGGGCATTCAACGAAGGTTCTAGAGAGAGAATGGTTGAAAGAGGGGTTATGGTTTGAGAGAAAAGAGCTTGGGTGAAGAAAAAAGTGAAACTTCTTTCATTTTTATCATTTAGGGATACCAAGCATCGCAAAAACAAAAGCGTGGGAAAGTAAAAAATAAAATAATTAATTACCACAATACAGGTTATAGTATGTAAATAAACTAATAATGAATATTTACGGTGAGACCGTGACAGAATTTTATGGTGAGATCAAAACTGGATTTCACTATGAGACCGTAATAGGATTTCATGGTGAGACAGTAACTGTGTGATTTCTAAAGTGTCTGACCGTATCGTTGGAGACAGTAAGTGCCAGACAGTAACCGAGAGATAGTAACTTTGAGACTGTAAACATGAAACAACAACTTTTAAGACAGTAAAACTATAGAACTGTTAGATTTAGACAGTAATCTTAAGACAGTGACTTGTGAAACCATAAACTATGAAATAGTATACTTACTACTTAAGATTTATCATTCCCAACTCATGTATGATGTAATATATTCTTTAAAAATTTAATGGTTTGGTGAATATATCAGCAAGATGATATTCAGTTCCAATGAATTCCAAAGTGATATCACCTTTTTGATAATGGTCTCTCAAAAAGTGATGTTTACATCAATATGTTTTGTCCTAGAGTGTGAAACAGGATTTTTTGAGATGTTAATAGCACTTGTATTGTCACAATTTATAGGTACATTCCTAAATTGATATCCATAATCTAGTAATGTGTGTTTCATCCACAAAATCTGTGTACAATAACTACCAGCAGCTATATATTCAACTTTTGCAGTAGATAATGCAACAGAGTTTTGTTTTTTACTATACCATGATACTAGTGACTTGCCTAAAAAGTGACATGTTCCAGAGGTTCTTTTTCCATCTAACTTACAGCCACTGAAGTCAACATTAGAATAACTAACTAACTCAAATGATTTTCTTCTGGGATAGAACAGTCCTAGATTGGGTGTATACTTGAGGTATTTGAAAAATTTATGAACATCATTTAAATGATATTCCTTAGGGTTTTCTTGAAAACAAGCACACATACATACACTAAACATAATGTCAGGTTGACTAGAATTTAAGTAGAGTAAGCTTCCAATCATTCCTTTGTAAGTGGTCTGATCAACAGATTTTCCATCTTCATCAAGATCCAACTTATAAGCAGTACTCATTGGAGTGTCACTACTTTTAGTGTTATCCAAGACAAAATGTTTTAGAATATCTCTAGTATATTTGATTTGATTTAAAATAATACCATCATTACTTTGAAATATTTGAAATCCAAGAAAGAATTTCATCTCACCCATTAAACTCATTTCAAATTCATTTTGCATTATTTTATAAACTTCGATACATAAAGAATTTCTTGAAGATCCAAAGATAATGTCATCTACATAAATTTGAACTACTAAAACTTCATTGAAAATTCATTTTATAAAAATGGTAGGATCATCTATTCCTTTTGTAAAATCTTTAAAAATAAGAAAAGTACTTAATTTATCATACCAAGCTCTTGGATATTGTTTTAAACCGTATAAAGATTTTTATAATTTGAAAACATGATTTGGAAAATGAGGATTTGTAAAACTATGGGGTTTCTCAACAAAGACATCCTCAGCTATATACCCATTTAGGAATGCACTATTAACATCTATTTGATATAGTTTGAAATTCAGATGTGCGGCATAATCAAGCAGAATTCTGATGGCTTCAAGTCTAGCTACTGGTGAAAAGGTATCTTTATAATCAATTCCTTCTTCTTGACTATAGCCTTGTGCAACCAATATAGCCTTGTTTCTAACTATGTTACCATATTCATCTACTTTATTTCTAAACACTCACTTAGTGCCTATGGTAAATGTGTCTTTAGGTCTGTCAAAAAGTTTCCAAACTTTGTTCCATTCAAACTGATTAAGCACTTCTTGCATAGCCATCACTCAAAATTCATCATTGATAGCGTCATTAATGTTTTTAGGTTCAAGTTTTGATAAGAAGATTTGATGTTCAAACTGATTTCTAAGAGAATCTCTAATTTGAGTTTCTTTATCTAAATCTCCTACAACAGCATCTAAAGGATGGTTCTTAAGAGTTCTAGTAGCTCTAGAAAAAGAGAGACTAGTGGTTTCAGGTTCTTCAATAGGTTTAGGTTCATTGTGACTCGAATCTAAAGAATTTCTAGAACTGGAAGTTTTCACAGATTCCTTTATAGGATGGTTAGAGGATTTTGAATTAATGTCCAGATTTGATACATCATCCTCCAGGTTCTCCAGAGAGGTCTTAGGCTCATGTGGATCTGTTTCATCAAATTTGACATGGACAGATTCTTCCACACATTTAGTTATTTTGTTAAACACTTTATAGGATTTAATAGAGATTGAATATCCTATAAATATTCCTTCATCACTCTTGGATGAGAATTTGTCAAGATTTTCCTTAGTATTGAGGATATGTACTTTGCAACCAAATACTTTGAAGTAGCTGACTTTGAGTTTTCTATTATTCCATAACTCATATGGAGTTCTTTTAAGAATGGGTATAATAAATACTCTATTGATAATATAGCATGTTGTATTTATAGATTCAGCCCAAAATAAATAGATAATTCATATTCACTAATCATGGTTCTAGAAATCTCTTGAAAGGTTCTATTTCTTCTTTCTATAACTCTATTCTGTTGAGGTGTTCTAGGGGCGGAGAAATTATGACTATATCCATTTTGTGAGCAGAAGGATTCAAACTCTTGATTTTCAAAATCACGGTCATGATCACTTCTTATGGATTTAATTTTAATACCACTAATATTTTATACAGATTTGGCATATTTGATAAAATGAGAGGAGGCTTCACTTTTGTGATCCAAAAAGAAAGTCCAAGTATATCTAGAAAAGTCATCTATGATAACATAAACATAGTGCTTCCCATTTAAACTAGAAACTCTAAATGGTCCAAAAAAATCCATGTGAACTAATTCGAGAGGTTGAGAAGTTGACACTTCTTTCTTTGTTTTGAAGGAAATTTTTTGTTGCTTTCCCTTTTGGCAAGTATTACACACTTTATCATTTGGAAACTCAAGTTTGGGTCGGTCTTTGACTAAGATTTTTCTAGTTAAATTTCTAAGGGGGTGAATATTACAGTGTCCTAGTCTCCTATGCCAAATCCAATAATCTTTATAAAATACACTTAAACATGAATCATTTTGAGAGACTAAAGAATATAAGTTTTAACATAATATACATTTTCATTTCTTAATGCAGAAAATACTAATTCATTTTTAGAATTGAAAACATTGCAAGCATCGTTTTCAAATTTAACATGAAATCCATCATCACATAGTTGTAAAATACTAAGTAAATTATATTCCAATCCATCAACAAAAAGTAATTTGGAAATTAAAAATGAGTTAAAGTTACCGATTTAGCCAAGGCCAATGATCTTTCCTTTGGCATTGTCACCAAAGGTGACATGTCCACCATCAATTTTTATTAAATTCTTAAAGCATGAATAGTCTCCTATCATGTTTCTTGAACACCCACTGTCCAAGTACCATAAGCTTTTACAGGATCTCTCTAATCAGCTTTCCTACAAAATAGTCAAATAAAAATAGATTTTGGTACACATATTTGTTTGGGTCCAGTAATATTAGTGATTAGTGCTTTAGGAACCCACATCTGCCTCATAGATTTCCTATAAGAATTATGTAAAATACTTGAAAAATAAACTCTATTTGGTCCAGAAAATCATGAAATAATAGAGAGTGTATCATAGATTGAACTAGCTGAATGATTTCCAGAACTAGGAGTAAATTTTTATGTCCTAGACTTAGAAACAAAATTAGTTCTTCTAAAATTTCTTTTACCAGGTTAATAGACAATACCAATAGTATATTTAGGAGAAATTTTTTTACCTAGAATTTGTACTAAAGTATCTTTAACATTAGTAAACTTGTCAAGATCCTTTTTCAATTGCTCATTAGATAGCTTTAGTTTATTATTTTCTTTGAGTATTTGATCATTTTTCTCCCTTTCTATAGTAAGTTCAGTTGTAACAGTTGAGGTAAGAGCATGTTGTTTCTTTAAAGATTTGTATTTATCTTTTAGTTCATTACATTTCTCTTCAAGCATATTACAGTTCTCGAACATTTCCTCATTAAACATATTTTCAGAGTCACTTTCATCTCCAGAATAATAGGAATTTTTTACAGGAGATTCTAGTGTTACCTCAGATGTGTTTGTCATAAAACACATATTTTCTTTGTTAGCCTGTTCATCATGTGAAGATTTTGAGTCACTTGAACTGTCCTCAGAAGCACTCAGTGTTTCTTTCATTGCCTTTTTATAATTTCTATCTTTGTCCTCATATTTATTTTTGTACTTGATCTTAGGACAGTCAGCCTTTATATGTCCCTTTCGCTTACATTCATAGCATACTATCTCATCAGACTTGTCACTTCTTTTCCAATCTTTCTTCCAGCTTCCTTTTTTATCATATCTTCCCTTGAAGTTAGGTTTTCTGAAAAAATTATTCTTCTTATAAAATCTCATAAACCTTATGGCTAATTGATCCATCTCCTCATCACTATCAGGTGATGATTTTTCACTTTTGGAGCTTTCTACAGAGACTTCCAAATTCCCTTTCTCTTTATGTTTAGAGGTGGTGGTCTTAAATGCAACTGATTTTCTTTTGGGTTCATCCTTCTCTTCCTTGTTGACTTTCAGCTCTTCTTCATACATCATTAGTTTCCTAATGAGTTCTTTTACAGGTAAATTATTGATGTCGCATGATTCTTTAATAGAGATAGAGGTTCCTCTCCATCTGTCAGGCAGACATTTGATAATCCTCATAATCTATTCTTTAGTAGTGACTTCTCTTATAAGAGAAATCATTGTGTTGACAATTTCGTTGAACCTGATATACATGTCATAAGTAGGATCATTAGGTTTCATTTTAAAGTTATCATATTTAATATTATAAGTATTAAGTCTTATTTCTTTCACACTAGAATTTACTTCATGTAAAACAGACAAAAGTATCCCAAATTTCATGGGCAGTTTTACATGCAGAAATTCTGTTAAATTCCGCATCTCCTAAAGAGAAATACAAAGCATTCATGGATTTGCAATTTTTATTGTAGGCGGTCTTGATTGGGTTATCCCAAGTGATTCTATCAGTAACATGAATCTTATACTCATCTATAATTGAAGACCAAATTTCAAAACCCATACTTTCTAAATGCATTTTCATTTTAATTTTCCATTGGGTATAATTGGTTCCATTAAAGAATGGTGGTTTGTTTGTTATAGAAACTTCCAGTTTATTATCCATAATAAAGAAATAATTTAAAAGAGCTAGAAATTTATAATTAACATAAATTTAAAAATCTTTAAAGTAAAACTAAAATCACAGTTGAATATGGTCAAAAACAGAGTCTTAAAAGGAATAACAAACACCCTTTGATACCAAATGTTGGTCGGAGTAGAGTACTCAAGAGGGGGTGAATTGAGTATCTATAAAAATTTCAGTTTGAAAATTATTCTTAAAAGTTTCTCCAATAAAAATAAATACAACCCAGTTAATCAAAGTAATATGGTTATGAAAGTTTGACTGTTTAAATAACTTCTTAGAAGATCGATTAATTCTCTTTAATCATAATATCAGTTATTAATATTAATTTTGAAGCTATTCTAATAAGGAAAAACAATTATAACTTCTTTCCAAGATTAACTATCAAACTAAATTTAGTGATTTCTGAATTATACAGAAAAATAGAGAAAACTAATTTAAACAATATAGCAGGTATAAAACAAGTGGTTCAGTCTCAAGTCGAGACCTAATCCACTCCACTTGGTGATCACCTGCCACCAAGAGTTTTATATTAATAAACTTGATCCACACCCTAGATTAGGGTAAAAAATAGTACATAGGACTGTCCATGTCACACGACCTCTTCCACAGTTCTTCGTGGGTATAAACTAACAGGTCACACAGGGACCTCTTCCACACTTATCCGTGGGAATAAACGAGTGTAAAAGGATGTAAGAAGAAGGATATCTTGTATCCTCCAGTTTAATGCAGGAGATAGTGTGTGTTTTTATATATACACACACACACTTCTCAAAAGATAAAAACAATACACAATAGAGAAAGAATGATGAGATGAGGTTAGAAGTGCTTTGAGTGTTAGTGTATACATCCCTGGACTTCTAGGATGAAGCAGATGTAAGAATCGGGTCCTCTTGCAAGAAACAGATTATCGCAGGTCTGATGCTCTGGTTTCCAGTTAGATCTAGCCTTTGTTATTCATGGAGTTGGTAATGCAAATATTTTCTTGACTATGATCTATGGTATCCCATCTTCTTGATTCGTGACTGCTTCATGTGTTCTTTAGATGTGTTGAATTGCATGTGTTGGGTCTTTTCTCAAGAATGCTTGTGCTTCTTCGTTATCGCACACACTTGTTTCTAGGAAACGCTTCTCTTTTTAACCTTGGATTGCATGTGTTGGAGCCAATAGGATGCATGTATTCTGCACCTCATACTGTCAGGTGATACGTATACAAATAAATATTAATTATGTCAATGTATTTAAAAGACTCAAATATGACCATTAGAAATTAAATTGAAAAACAACAAAACAAATTAAAGAACAGTGTCACAGTCTATCTGGAAACGGTGTCTCCATGAAATGGTGTCTTCATGAAATGATGTCTCCTTCTTTGCCTTTGAGTGGTGAGACAGTTATGATGGAATAGTTGTATAGAGATCAGGAACCGGTAGCACAGATGCGGTGTTAGGATCACGGTGTCTGGTTTAGGGTGTTTGGTCACGATGTCTGGTCACAGTGTCTGGTCACGGTGTCTGGTCACGGTGTCTGGGTCACGGTGTCTGGTCACGGTGTCTGGGTCACGGTGTCTAGTCACGGTGTTTGGGTCATGGTGTCTGGTCACGGTGTCTGGGTCCTTTTCTAGAAAAACATAACCGGTGGTAGACTCACGGTTTCTCAGACTTAGCCAAATATCTGTATACAGACTTAAACAGTGATATTCATAGAATGGATTGGTCTTAATCATTTATCAAGGAAATCCATTATAACACAAATTAAAACTAGTTTACAATAATCAAACATATCACTTAAGATCTTGGATAGTTTTATTTAAAGCATAAAGAAACCAATCATCTGTACACATGATTTGATACAGATTAAACAGGATTAAAAATCTTTACAGAATGTATAGGATTTTTTATCATTAAAACATGATTAACACATGAGGATTCTAATAGTAAACACTTATTAAAGGTACAAAATCCTTTAAAAACATGTATTGGGGTTCAAAACTAGGAAAACGGTGTTGTATTTCCCTGAAATCAAAGATAAATGACTGCAAATTGAATTTTGAAATATAGAAACTGATAGCACATCATTCTGTGTTACGGTTTGTCTGAGATGGTCGTAAACATGTTTTTAGGGTTTTAAAACACTAAAATGTGTGTGGAATGATCAAAATCATATAAAAAGGCCTTATATTTATTTGTAATCATGAGAATACCACCAATGTGTTATTTTTATGTTTACACGTAGACAACACGTCAATTCGACATGCGATGTGGTCGGAATGACTCGATAAACAATTCTTAAAGGGTATCAAAACCTTTAAAAACATGTGTCAAGGGGTCAAAACTAGGAAAATGACATTGTATTGACCTAAAATTAGAGGGAAATGGCCATAGATTTAATTTTGAAATGTAGGAACTGACAACATGTCATTACCAGTTATGGTTTTCCTCGGATGGTTGTAAATGTGTTTTTAGTATTTTAAAATGTTAAAACATGCATGGAACGGTAAAACCATAGAAAATGATTTCATTTTGATGTGGAGTCATGGTAAAATCACCACTAGGTTATTTTTTATGTGTACGCATAGACAACACATCAATCCTACATGTGGTGTGGTCAGAATGACTCGATAAACACTTCTTAAAGGTATAAAAGCCTTTAAAAACATGTGTCAGGGGGTCAAAACTATGAAAACGATGTTGGATTTCCCTAAAATAAGAGGGAAACAAACATAGATTTAATTTTGAAATGTAGGAACTGACGGAACGTCATTCTAAGTTACAGTTTTCCCAGCATGGTCGTAAACACGTTTTTAGTGTTTTAAAACACTAAAACATGTGTGGAACGATCAAAACCATAGAAAAATACCTTTTATTGATGTGGAATCATGGTACAACCATATATGTGTTTTTTTATATGTACATGCAGACAAAACATCAATCTGATGTGCGGTGTAGTCGGAATGACTCAGTAGACACTTCTTAAAAGTATAAAAGCCTTTAAAAACATGTTTTAGGGGACCAAAATTAATAAAAAATGTAATATTGCCCTAAAATCATAATAAAATGACCGTAGATTTAATTTTGAAATGTAAGAACTGCAGAAACTTTATTCTGATTTACGGTTTTCCCAGGATGGCCAGGAACACATTTTTAGTATTTTAAAACACTAAAACATGTGTGGAACGGTCAAAACCATAGAAAACTACCTCAGATTGATTTGGAATCATGGTAAAACTACTGGTGTGTTATTTTTGACATGTACGCATAGACAACGCATCAATATGACATGTGGTGTGGTCGGAATGACTCGGTAAATAATTCTTAAAGGTATAAAAGCCTTTAAAAACATGTGTCGAGGGGTCAAAATTGAGAAAATGATGTCGTATTTCCTTGAAATCAGAGGAAAATGATTGTAGATTAAATTGTGAAATGTAGGAACTTATGGAACATCATTCCGAGTTACGATTTGTCTGGGGTGGTTGTGAATGCATTTTTAGTGTTTTAAAACACTAAAACATGTGTAGAACAGTAAAAACCATAGAAAACAACCTCAGATTGATGTGGAATCATGGGACAGCCACCGATGTGTTATTTTTGACATGTACACGTAGAAAACACATCAATCTGATGTGTGATGTGGTCGGAATGACTCGGTAAACACTTCTTAAAGGTATAAAAGTCTTTAAAAACATGTGTTAGAGGGTCAAAACTAGAAAAATAGCATCATATTGCCTTAAAATTAGAGGAAAACGATTGTAGATTAAATTTTTAAATATAGGAACGGACGACATGTCATTCTGAGTTACGGTTTTCCCGGGATGCTTGTGAATGCGTTTTTTTGTATTTTAAAAGACTAAAACGTGTGTGGAATGGTCAAAACCATAGAAAACGAACTCAAATTGTCACGGAATCATAGTATAACCACTGATGTGTTATTTTTTACATGTACTCATAGACAATACTTCAATCCGATGTGTGGTGTGGTCGGAATGACTCGGTAAACTCTTCTTAAATGTACAAAAGCCTTTAAAAACATGTGTCGGATATTCAAATCCATGAAAACAACATCAGATTACCCTAAAATCAGAGGGCACGGACCGTAGATTGAATTTTGAAATATAGGAATTAACGGTTTATCATTCTGAGTTACGGTTTGCCCGGGATGGTCATGAACGCGTTTTTAGTGTTTTAAAACACTAAAACGTGCATGGAACGATCAAAACCATAGAAAACAACCTCACATTTATGTGGAATCATGTGACAACCACCGATGTGTTGTTTTTAACATGTACGGGTGGACAACACGACAATCCGACATGTGGTGTGGTCGGAATGACTCAGAAAACACTTCCTAAAGGTACAGAAGCCTTTAAAAACATGTGTCGGGGTAAAATTAGGACAATGATGTCATATTTCCCTAAAATAAGAGGAAAACAACTGTAGATTGAATTTTGAAATATAGGAACTAATAGTACATCATTCTGAGTTACGGTTTTCTTGGGATGGTCGTCAACGTGTTTTTAGTGTTTTAAAACACTAAAACATATGTGGAACGGTCAAAACCATAGAAAGCAATCTCATATTGACATGAAATCATGGGGAAACCACTGATGTTTTATTTTTTGATGTGTATGCGCAGACAAAATGTCAATTTGACGTGCAGTGTGGTCGGAATGACTCAGTAAACACTTCATAAAGGTACAAAAGCCTTTAAAAACAAGTGTCGGGGGTCAAAATTAGGCAAACAATGTTGGATTGCCTTGAAATCATAGGAAAATGATCGTAGATTGAATTATGAAATGTATGAACTGATGACATATCATTCTGAGTTACGGTTTTCCCTGGATGGCCGTGAAATTTTTTTTAGTGTTTTAAAATAGTAAAATGTGGGTGGAACGGTCAAAACCATAAAAATGACCTAAGATTGATGTGGAAACATGGGACAACCACTGATGTGTTATTTTTGATGTGTACATGCAAACAACACGTCAATCCGACATGCAGTGTGGTCGGGATGACTCAGTAAACACTTCTTAAATGTACAAAGGGCTTTAAAAACATGTATCAGGGGGTCAAAATTAGGGAAACAACGTCGGATTGCCCTGAAATCATAGGACAATGATTGTAGATTGAATTTTGAAATGTAGGAACCGATGGTATGTCGTTTCGAGTTACGGTTTGTATGGGGTGGTCGTGAACATGTTTTTAGTGTTTTAAAATACTATAACGTGTGTGAAATGATCAAACCCATAGAAAACAACCTTAGATTGATGTGAAATCATGTGAAAACCACCGATGTGTTATTTTTTTTGTGTACACATAGACAACACGTTAATCCAACGTGCGATGTGGTCGGAATGACTCGGTAAACACTTCTTAGATGTACAAAAGTCTTTAAAAACATGTGTTGGGGGGCCAAAATTTGGAAAAAGACGTCGGATTGCCATAAAATCAGAGGATAATGACCGTGGATTGAATTTTGAAATGTAGGAATTAACGACATGTCATTCTGAGTTATTGTTTGTCTGGGATGGTCGTGAACGTGTTTTTAGTATTTTAAAACACTAAAACGTGCATGGAATGGTCAAAACCATAGAAAACGGCTTCAGATTGACGTTAAATCATGGGACAACCACTGATGTGTTATTTTTGACGTGTGCACGTAGACAACATGTCAATCCGACGTGCAGTGTGGTCAGAATGACTCGGTAAAGACTTCTTAAATGTTCAAAAGCCTTTAAAAACATGTGTCGAGGAGTAAAAATGAGAAAAATGATGTCAGATTAGCCTAAAATCAGAGGATAATGACTATAGATTGAATTGTGAAATATCGGAACCGACGACACATCATTCCGAGTTACGGTTTTCCCATGATGACCGTAAATGCATTTTTAGTGTTTTAAAACACTGAAACGTGCATGGGATGGTGAAAACCATAGAAAACGACGTCAAATTGACGTGAAATCATGGGACAACCACCATTGTGTTATTTTTGAAATATAGGACATGTTGTGATATCAAAGTCTTTAAAATTTGTTTATTAACTAAATTTCAAGCACAATGTATGTCGATTTAAAAATTAATTAAATATTTGCTTATCCTTTTTTCAGTTTCAAGTGTTGAATCATATCTAAAATGGGTAAGTTTATGTTTTCAAAATGTTTTGCATTGTATATTATTTGTTTTATATTAAGATGTCTTATGTTTGATTAACATAATAACAAATTTTATGTGCAACTTTCTGAATATATTCTATGCCTTTTCTCTTTCACATTTATTTACTTAAATGTTCTGGTTTTCATTGTAGGTGGTAGATGTCGACAGAAGGCAGGAGGTTGACCGTTCTGATCCATTACATTTTTCAGAAGGCAGTCGTGATGGTTCTTAGCTTCCATGGTATGCTAAAATTTTATCAATTATTCTACTTGAATTCTGATTTATTACGTTTAGTTGTAATTTCTGTTTTCTTTTTTGTTACAGCTAATGAGATGATGTGGTCGATTTCAGTTGATGAGGTGGTGTGGAGGCAGATGGATGTAGTGGAGGTTGTGACGTGAACGTGTATTGGGTATGAGTTGTTGTTGGACATATTATATATATATATATATTGATGACAGAGGTATTGGTTGACTGATACTGAGGTGATGGTGACTGTGGATGTTTGTATATAGGGGTGTCCATGGGTTGGGTTGGGTCGGGTCGATGGGGTTTTTGGACCTGACCCAATTGAAATAGGTCGGGTCGGGTCGGGTCAGGCATGTTTTTTAGCTTGAACCCGACCCGACCAAGCCTATACTGAATCGGGTTGGGTCGGGTTGGGTCGATGGGTTTATGGGGGAAAAATCGATTGTTTCTGGATATCCCGCAGGACATCTCCACTTCGACCTGGTGCAACCGCTATCCCCTCCGCCCAGGAAGGAGCTTCCTCCCTACGCCTCCAAGTCCTGCAATCGATATTCTTAAAAATGAAGGCAGTGGAACAACCATCATCGGTGGAGCGCGGGTGCTAATGAAGGCGGCAACAATCGTGGTGGTTCTATGAGAATCCTCCCCAATCTTCTTCACCTCCAAGTTGCAATCGCACTTCCATACCCCAATTGTCGAAAACACACCAAGAAAAACCAGTAGAACAATGCAAAAAATTAAAAAAATATAGCACTTATAAGTTTGGTTCCATGCTCGAACGAAATCAATCACTACGCTCGAAAAATTCCAGCGCTTCTAAGTTCGGTTCTATGCTTGAAAAAATCCAGCGCTTCTCCGAAAAAATTGAAAGAATTTTTTTTTAGAATGACGTGAAAATAAAAAATTGATCCCCACTATGGAAGAATTCCAGCGCTTCTAGGTTTGGTTCCACGCTCGATCGAAATCAATCGCTTCTCGATCCTCTATGGTTGGATTCCTTGGATGAAACCCCAACACTCGTCCTGGATCTTGAGAAAAAAGATCTCCCCTCCCTAGTGGTGGATCTGGTGGCGTAGTCATAGCCGAGACGAAGAAGGAAGGCGGCAGCGAGGCGATGGCCTTGGGGTCAGTGTGGTGGAGTGGTGGCCCTCAAACGAGGTGGAAGAGATGATGAACATTAGGGAAGGCTATGCAGAAACAATAGTAGAGGCAGGGGTGATGTGCGGTAGTGACAACATCAGCCGAGCAGGATGGATGGTTGGCGTGGGTGTAGGTAGGCAGGGAGGAAGACGATGGAAAGGGCCTCGGGTTGGGAGGGAGGGAGGAAATAGAGCGAAGTCTGACGAGAAGGGGTTGTGCGAGAGGAATATCGGCTCGGTGAGTCGACGCAACGCAGGTGGCTATCGGGTTGGTTGGGTCATTTTTTTCCCAACCCGTGACCCGACCCAACCCGACCAAATTATGACTCAACCCGACTCAACCTGACCCGACCCGCTCGGGTCGGGTCGGGTCTGGACACCCCTATTTGTATATATGATCGTGGATGTATGTCGTATGTATGATGAGTTTATCATACATTTATGTTTTAATTTGTTGTATGCTAGTTTTTTTTTTGTATATTTACAATTTATTGAATATTTTATAAAAAAATATAATTGTAATATTTAGCGGTGGTTCCCTGTAACCACCACTAAACTTGAACAACCACGAATATATTCTAGCAGCAGTTTGTTTCATTTTATTTAATTTTCTCCTGGGTATTTAAAAAAAATTGTCGCTAAATAAAAAAGAAATCGGCGTTAAATGCTCAAAAAACAACACATAAAAAACGCCACAAAATTAAAGAAATCGATGCTAAATGACTAGCGACCATGCAATACGCGACAGTTTAAACCACTGCCAATTCATGAAATAACTACCCCTAATGTTTTTTTTGTAGTGCTAGCACCCTTGAGTTTTAAAATGAAATCTCAGGACTTGCGTGTTGGGCTTGGAAGAACTAGGGTTGGAGTAATTGGATCACAATAAATGGTATCAGAGGCATGGTGTAGCTTAAGTGTAATGTGGATGACCCTAAACTAGTTTGGAAATGGTAATGATGGCTCGAATTGGAGCACGTGGATCCATGGTGGTGCCTTGTATCCAAAGTATGATTGATAACAGTGGGTTGGCGGCGTGTATCAGTGGAGATAGAAACGCCACTGCAAGTGCAAAATAATTTGTATCAGATGGATTATCATTGAATGAAAAATCCAATTGTGTGGTTTTTAGTTTAGTAGGATTGTTGAAGGCAAACTCAATCCCAGGTTCACCTCAATACCATGTTCAACGTATAACTCGATACAATGCCAATGTTGATTAATATTTTTTATTCTCAAAATACAATAAACGTACCCTAACACCGTTAGTCACTATCATATATTTTTCGATTTATTTTATTTTATTTTTTCATGACAAGCGGTGGTCAACATTACATGAACCCGTGATCGGATTTAATCGCAATCATTTCTATTATTTTATTATAAAAAACAATAAATAAACGAACTGAAATTTCGGAAATAATGGTTTTTTTCTTTATCAACATTTCAGAATTAAAAAACAAGAAAAGAACCGTAACGCGACAAACTAATGAATAAACTATCCGAAAAAACGAAATAAAGATTCTTTTAAACCTATTGTCATTATTATTTTAATCCAGAAGGCTGCTTTACAGCGTAATTACCTTTATTTATATATGGCAATCCCCGCAAAAAGAGGGTTTTTCGTATTTGAACAGTGAGGATTTGGAGTTGAACAGCGAGCGAAAAACGCTGGGCGTGGAGAAGCGTGAGCGCGAGTGGCAGCGGCGGACACTTCGTCCTCTTCGTCCTCTTCGTCCTTGTCTGTGCTGAAGGGACACAAGGGTTCAGGGCCGGGGCAATGCACGTTGTTTGTCGGAGGATGAAGGAGCGAGAGGTTAATCCATTCCCGAATCGGATGGCGATTTTGCATTTTGTTTGAGAGTTGCTTCGAACTCACTGCCTCATGGCGATCCGCCCTAAATCCGTGAGTTTCGCTTCTCTCTTCTCCCGTTTTCGTTTTTCCACCGTCGAAGCTACCGTCCTTTGAATGTGAGCCTTTAACCGCCGAATGCGAACGAAATCTCGACATCTGCGTTTAATGCGATCGTTCTTCTTGGTTGTTCGGGTCGGTTGAGGTCCGCCGCTTTCGCTTTCAAGCATCCGTTTCCCTCTTTCCCTCTGCATTCTCACCAGCAACGCAACTAATTTTATGGTTCATGCCCTCGGTATTCCGCCTCCTCTATCTGGATCTGTCAGTCTCCAGGTGATTTTCTTTTATGCTTTGTGTTAACAACTTCTCTTAGTAGCTGAGCACAGTAGAACATTTTCCAGATCTCGGGAAGGCCTGGTCCTCACATATTAATTTGACGCCCCCCCTCTTATATTTCTTATATTGCACGTTCAGGAGAACTTCAATGAGTTCAATCCATTCTCCCTGATGTTCAGTCCCCTGCATTGCCTTCTTCTCTCACAATAGTAGCTAAATAAATTATTTCAAGCATAACATTACTTGGTCTTAGTTAACTTGATATGGGAATCCTGCAACCTCATTGTGGGAAAGCATGATGGCGCCATGTTAAGAATCCATCTAAAAAATGATATTTCTATGGAACGGTTAATCTGTTCTAGCAGGGAATGCCATGTTGATCAAGCTGCAGTTTGATTGTTGAAATGTGAAGAGGGAGTCTATGAACAGCTGAGCTTTCTTAATATGCACGAACTGGCAGTTAATGTTCTTGTTCGTGCAGGCTGGACGGTGTCATTGATCGCGTTCTGGTTTCGCCAATAAAGGACCATGAAGTTGGGGATGAAGAAGGGCTGGAAGCCCGTGGTGCGGCTGCGTTTCAGAGGCAAATCGGCCTCTCGTTTTTGCCTAATTTTAAAAACAAAGTCTGCTGCCTTTGGTCCGGGCAACACACCCGTGTACCTCAATGTGTATGACTTGACACCTATGAATGGCTATCTCTACTGGGCTGGACTCGGAATCTTTCATTCTGGAGTTGAAGGTTAGTTTGATTGCTTAGTTTTTTGTTACCTAATCTGCCTCGTAGGGTCTCCTTCATTTTGTGATTTTCTTGTTTTTTTGGTGCTCTCTGAAATTAATGGCATGGATGAGGATGTGAATTCAAACTCTTGAAAGTCAAGGTTTTGTCCATGTGGTTTATGTGACAATGAGTTGGTAGCCTTCTGTGCATCGGAAACAGTTAATATCTCAGACTGATGTTTTTTTAGTGGAATGATTAATTTCAATCCATGAAAATGATGGTATGCACAAACAATCAAAAATCAAGGAAGTTTACTGTTACACCATCAAGAAATTTGGAAAATAAACAAAGAAAAAACGGTTATCTCTTCCTTCTTAAATGAGTCGGCTCGGGTCAACCCATTTAATTAAATGGGTTCACAGGACGATCAATCCGACTAATGAACCTGAATTGCCACCTCTAGTCTCAAGCACCACGCATCCAACCGATGTTGAATATGGGTGTGCTGGCCTCATGTATCTCACTTGTTTCTTTCAGTGCATGGCGTTGAATATGCGTTTGGAGCTCATGATTACTCTTCGAGTGGTGTCTTTGAGGTGGAGCCCCGACAGTGTCCGGGCTTCCGGTTCCGGAAATCAATCTTCATCGGGACAACATGCTTGGATCGAAGCCAGGTCAGGGAGTTCATGGAGCTTCAGTCTGCCAACTACAACGGTGACTCGTATCACTTGATCGTCAAGAACTGCAATCATTTCTGCAAGGATGTCTGCAACAAGCTGACGGGGAAACCAATACCCAAATGGGTGAATAGGCTGGCAAAAATAGGTAAAAACCACATGTGATGCTGTTATATAAAGGTATTGCCTTTCTTTAGTGTTATATTTTTTTTGTTTGATTTGGGTAGGTTCGGTCTGCAACTGTGTTCTTCCTGAAGCGTTCAAGATATCTGCCGTGCAACAAGAACCCAATTGTCAAGGCTATGACAGCGATAAGAAGAAACTGAGGGGTTTTTCATCGAGCTGCTTGTCAGGCATCTCGATGCGGCAGAAGCAGTTGTCTGCATCTTCGCTGCTTCTGGTTTCACCCTTGAAGGGGTGCCTGCCACCATGGGAGTGGAGGAAGATGAGCCTTGAAAAGAAGGTAAAATGGCCTCTCAAAATCCCATTTTGCACATAATCACAAGGGGGATTCTAGGAGTTTTGTTTGTTTTTTTATGTTATTGTTGTAGTGCTTGGTAACAATTATTTGGATTGGGATGATGGTTTTGGAAGTTTGGCATTGATCTTCCTTTTGTTTGTATTGATTTCCAGAGGGAAGAGAGAAACGGAAAGGAATTTGAATTCATCTCATGACTTGGAATCAATGATGTTTTTACCATCACCTTGCGATGGTGTTGTAGATATGAAAATTCTATAGTTATTACTGGAGATCCATCAATGAATTGTTGGGAACATTTGGCATTGATCTTCCTTTTGTTCTTTAGGTGAATTGTTTTCTTTAATTTTTTGTAATTGTTAGCAGGGCATGGGTGACTAAATTTTCTTGGGTTATGATGTAATGCAAGTACGAATGAAGGGTTTTAATATATCTTTTTTAAATTGATTTGTGTTCGATTGCCCATCCTTAAATTCATAGATTATTATACATCGGTTGGGGAGGGAGAAAAAACAAATGAAAATCTACTATAATTGCGGACACGAAGACTCAAAACCGAGACCTTTCAAACACTATCACATGACACATCCATTAGGTTGTGCTCGTTAAGCTTCATAGATTATTGTTTTGACTTCCATTAACAATGAAATTTAGAATGAGAATTACAATTTAACTATGTGACTTTTTTTCTTCATGATCATAAATTGGTTTGGAGTCACCAAATAATTAGATTAATTTATTTTCTAGACCAACAAGTAATTTTGTTTAATAATTAAAGAACAAATAATGAACCGAGAATTTATTTAAACTTAATTCTGGTGGCAGTCAATTCTTGTTAAACCCATATCTTGGCTTGAATTAAATTTGTTTGGCATGATAAAAGTGCTTAAGAATGTTTTTGGAGTATTTGAATTACATTTGGGTTGATAAAGAAGTTGAGGCTAACAAATTCAAGAAGTGACTGTGAAGTCTGGACATTACATTGTTGAGGTTCATAGTCACTTGAATTGACTGTGCGATGAAATATGACAAAGGCGTGAGGTGATCATGGGTATATTTCAAAGTCGCTTAAAGTAACTGCGATTGTCGGACAAATTGTTCCTGAACTAGAAAATGACAAAGTATAGAAGTGACTATGAAAGGGGTTCACAGTAACTTTAGAATTGACTGTAAATATAGAGGGCAATTACTCAAAACTACAATAACCTTTTTATAAAGTAGTCACAAATCAACATGAGAGACCAACCAAATCCAAACAATGCTCGAACTTGGAAATAGGAAGAACCTTGATCATCATATACGCAAGATTATCATGAGTACTAACTTTGCTTACAACATTATCGTCACGAGAAATAACATCTCTCACAAAATGATATCGCACATCAATGTGGTTTGTCCGCTCATGAAACATCTTATCCTTTGTGAGAAATATTGAATTTTGACAATCACAATAAAGTGAAGAAATTTACAGATCTGTACTGAGTTCACCAATCATTCCCCTTAACCAAACAACTTCTTTAATAGCCTATGTAATAGCCATATACTCAGCCTCAGTGATGTTGCTTTCCAACTAAAAGCACACCCGCCAATGCTAAATATATAACTTGTCAAAGATCTTTTCCTGTCAAGATCTCCTGCAAAACCAGAGTCTACATAGCCAACCACACCATCTTGTTATCTCTTAAAATGTAAGAAAACATTAGTAGTCCCACGTAGATATCTGAAGATCCACCGTACCGCCTTGCAATGTTCTTTACTAGGATTAGCCATATATTTGCTAACTGCACTGACTGTATGAGCTAAATTTGGATTGGTGCACACCATAGAATACAACAAAGAACCCACGACACTAGAATATGGACCTTGAGACATATATTCAACCTCATCATCTGACCAAGGACATAAAAAAATGAAAGTCTAAAATGAGCAGCTAATGGAGTACTTATAAGCTTGACATTTTTCATATTAAACTTATCAAGAACTTTCTCAATGCGTCGTTTCTGACTCAAATACAAGATGCCCAAATTTTTGTCCTTTTGTATCTCCATGCTAAGAATTTTCTCCACAACTCCCAAATCATTCATTATGAACTCCGGATTCAATAGATCATTAACCTATCTAATCCCTTTCCTATCCTTAGCTACAATCAACATGTCACCGACATAGAGTAGTAGAAAAAGAAAAGACCCATCACAACATTTCTGAAGATAAATGAAACTATCATAACTACAGCTTCCAAAACCACGGGAGGTCATAAAAGAGTCAAACCTCTTATACCAATGTCCGAGTGTTTTTTTTAGGCCATAAAGAGACTTCTTCGATGAATATACAGTCTTCCTTATCTGAAACTTTAATAACCTCTAGCTGATGCATATAGATATCTTCCTCAAGCTCTCCATGAAGAACAACTGTCTTCTCATCCAACTGCTCCAACTCAAGATTCTACAAAACCCTAATATCCAACAAAACTTGAATAGAGCTATGCTTTACACCTGGAGCGAATACATCTTTGAATTCAACTCCTAGAATCTAGTGAGAATACATGTAACGATCAAGTTTTTGCCTTGTAAAGCTTTGAAATATATTAAATAATATTTTTGGAGTTAAAAGTTGAGTTAGCACAGGATTATGGGGTCCGAGATGGTTTGATTTTGATATAATAAAAATACTAAATTTATATTTATCACGTGTGTGCATTTTTTTTGAAATAATGGAATAACCCTCGAATGAAGTATCAGATTTAAAATTTGAGACCACAGTTAGATTCAGTACGCAGATTTTTACCCTAGGCACGTCTAACATCTCGACTCGGGAGCCACTAAAAGGGACCCTGAGTCGGTGGGTCACATGATCTCAAGCACGCCTCCCCGTACGCCAAAGGTTACCGATTAACAACGAGGGCCTATGGTGTGTCTATGAGGAGACTATGCCCTCATGTCAGAGTGTAATGCAGCAGTGTAAACACATCGATCAATAACAGAAGCATAATATAAATCAACAACAGAAGAATAACATCTAGAAGACTGTAATAATAAATAATCCAAAAGCAGTATCATATACAATATGATGATCATGTCACGTCTCTATACAAAATAGCAGACAATACATAGAAAAAGGCATCCAATACATTACACGTATCAAAAGACAAAAAATGACCAAAAATGAACTATCCCAGCTAGCATCATGAGCATAGCTCGATCCTGTGCTCCCCTGCTGTTATTCACAACCAACAAGCATCATAAAGTGGGTGCTTGCCCCGATCTCTACCTGCATCCATGAAGTCTATCCAGGTACCCAACAGCGGCCCGAATAGGGTGTGAGATTACACTCAGTCGGTCACCACCAACAGTGCCTATAACAAGTCCAGTCTGTGTAATATAAACAGAAGCAATGTGCAATATATCACAAGTATAACAATAATAAAGAAAAGTGTTGAAAGTAGATAAAATCATGTCTAGCCAAACATGGATCCCAATGAACAATAGTCAAGCACCATAAACATGGATAATAGTAAAGCATATATATAAGCAGGTGTGATACTATTCAGTCTAACAACTGTAATCAAATACCCATACCGGGGTTATCTATAAAGCATGGAAAAATATCCACAATGGCCACACCATGTAATCAAGGGTATAAAATTCACAATGGCATAGGCTGTGTAATCCAATGTCAAGCCACGAATGGCCGGATCCAAGGTATAAAAGACCAAGACATCCTCGTTGAGCCCTTTGAGCATCTCGATGACAACTCAGTAATGAACTGGGAGGACTCCAAGGAGCATGTCCATAAAGCATGTCCAATGCGAGTCCAAGAAAGTTAGATCCATGGGGTAGCAAGGCCCTTAACATCCTACAGAATCAGGACCCAAGGAGCAGAAATGTCTAAGGCATCCACTACCATAATCAATACGAACCCATGGAATAGAAATGTCCATAACATCCAATGGAATCAGGATCCAAGGAGCTCATCCAAGGCATCCACTACCATTATCAATTCATCAATCAATTCATAATCCATTTCATTATCATTCACAATTCATGTGTTCATCCAACTAATTTCCACATTTTTCCATTTAAACTAATAAACCATTTAAACATCACGTTATCACATTTCAAAGGTGGCACAATCCTTCTTCTAATCATTCATTTAATTCACGTTCAATTCAACAAGGCTCCCAAAACTAGTAGCGAGCTCACACAAACCCAACAGGGTGGTATAACATAGGGAAAATACAAGGGAACACCCCATGGGTGGCCTAGGTTGGGGCTAACAACATCCAATGATAAAAAGGAACTAAGTGAGAAACCTAATCAGGTTCCAACAATTTACTCAAGGCGTTCAATTAATTTTAGGGGAATCATCGGAAAATTCGGCATGCGACGCAATGACAACTAGGCATATAAAACACAAAGCATTGAGGGAATGGTATAGACCACCTACCATATGTCTGTAGTAGAACACCTGTCCAGTATCGACCTCTGACGAAAACCCTAGAAATAAGAAAAATTATCTTGCACCAAAATAACTCTATTGATATGAAGACAAATGACTAAAGGCTCAAGATGAATGAATAACTCACTGGCGCAGATCCAACAAGATGATCAGTGCTCGAATCCAAGTCCATATGAAGAAATGACACCCAAGCCTAGGAGGAGGACCTTCAATGGGAGAAAAACCTCTCCTCTATCTGTTGGAATGATAGGAGTAAAAAAGATTTAGGTTTTAAGAAAATTTAAGGGAAAATAGTCATTTCTCACATTTTAACTAGGTCACATGGTTTGGTCATACGGTTGGCCAAACCGTGCGCCAACTGTGCGCCCCTCACCACCTTAATAGGGAACCTGCACAGTTCATGTGCACGGTTTGGAAAACTGTGCCACATGACTCTATCCTCTAACACTCCTCACACGGTCATGGCACACAGGTAGACAAACCGTGCGCTGACCGTGTGTTTGGCCTCTGCTAAAAATTGCATGTGGCCATGCATGGGTGTGCAGCCCTGGGCAAATGATTAGGGAAAACTGTGCACCCTCTACTACCTTATAAAATTCCCCACACGGTTTCCTCAAACCACACACCTTGGGTTGCATGGTTTCTACTAACCGTATGATCGGGCTATTTTTCTCCAAAATTTGGGCTCCAGGATCTGAAAAAGCCCCATACACTCCCAAAACTCCCACGACCTCATTAGGCATTCACATTAGGTCAAAACCAAGCATTTAAACTATAATTAAAGAGATTTGTACCTCAAGAAAAACCCATGATCTTATAATCTTCCCCCTTAAAGAAATTCGTCCTCGAATTACCCTTCCAAGGGTGGTCAAGAATTTCCCGAGAATAACTCCATCCACTGAGCATGTACGTTGGCCTTCCGCTCCCATGTCTCATCCTTTAAACGACCGTGCTCCCATAACACCCATATTAGAGGAACTGACCGACCTCAGAGAACCTTTATGCTCCTATCAAAGATACGAATATGGTGATCCTCAAAGGACACATCTACCTGCAGATCAAACTCATCTAGATGAAGAGTACGAGATGAGTTTGAGTGATAATGGTGTAGTTGAGATACATGGAAAACGTCGTGCATGGATCGGTATCTCCGAGGTAACTTCAACCGATAGGCTTCCAACCGAACTCTCTATATAATCTTGAACGACCCTACATATTATAGTGAAAGATTACCATGTCTCCTAATATGTCTATGTTCCAACCTTGGAGAGACACATAAAAAAACCTGATCCTCAACCTTGAACTTTAGAGGTCTTCGATGGCGATCAATGTAAGTTTTTTGTTTAGATTATGTAGTAGACATCCGATTTTGAATCAAATATACCTTCTCTGAAGTCTCCTAAATGAGATGAGGTTTGAGTAAAATTGTCTCTCCTGCCTCTAACAAGTACAAAGGTGGTCAACATGACCTACCACACAAAGCCTCATAAGGATCCATCTATATAGTCTCCTAATAGCTATTATTATAAGCGAACTCAACCAGGGGTATATGCCTCTCCCAAGAGCCCCTTAAATCAAGGAAGCATGCTCTAAGAATGTCCTCTAGGACCTATATAGTGCACTGTGACTGACCATCAATCTGAACGTGGTATGCTGTGCTCAAAAGCACCTGTGAACCCAACCCCTCTGTAAAATATGCCAGAAAAGAGATGTAAACCAGGCATCCCTATCTGATACAATGGTATGAGGAACCCCATGAAGGCGCACAGTCTCAACAATATATAATTTCCTAAGATCATATACTGAGAAGGTCTCCCTAATCAGTATGAAATGAGCGACCTTCATGAGCCTTTCCATAACAACTCAAACAACATCGCTACCTCGAGGCGACCTCAGAAACCTGGTAATGAAATCTAGCACAACATCATCCCATTTCCACTTGGGAATAGATAATTGCTGTAAAATCCTAGTTGGTTGCTGGTGTTCTGCTTTCACCTGATGATTGGTGGAACACATAGTGACAAAAACAACTACCTCACATTTCGTCCCCGACCACTAATACTAGTGACACAAGTATGAGTACATCTTGGTAACGCTGGGATGTACTTCCCAATACTAAGCATGAAATTAATGCATCAGATCCTCATATATGTATGATGGAACCTAAACGCGACCATGAATACACATAATTTCATCCTCACCCATAG
This sequence comes from Viscum album, assembly GCA_963277665.1. Classification (NCBI taxonomy): domain Eukaryota; kingdom Viridiplantae; phylum Streptophyta; class Magnoliopsida; order Santalales; family Viscaceae; genus Viscum; species Viscum album. The sequence continues at coordinate 655,380,827 of OY728119.1, forward strand.
TCCAACCAGGAGGCTGGTCCTCACCCGCCACACTCTCCTGTAGGACTAGGCCCTCAACATTAGATAGCTATCACATCCTCACCTCATCCAAAAGAGTGGATATCACTACTAAGGATGAGAGAAAGGCTTGTCCATGAACATCTTGCACCTCCATGTGAATCTATGAAAACAAGGCCATAAGCTATCACTCGCTATTGGCCGCTTGAACTACTTGTATATGAGTCCTCCTACTCAGTGCATCAGCAACTACATTCTCTTTTTTGGATGTATAGGCAAGCTCAAATTCAAAAGACTACAGGTATTCAACCCACCTTTGTTTCCTCAGATTCAAGTCACACTGTGTAAATATATAATTGAGGATTTTTGGTCCATGTACAACACAAAAAGTCCCCAGTAAATAATGCCTCCAACAACAGAAGACATGTACAACAACAGCTGAATTAAGATCATGTGTCGGGTAGTTCCTCTCGTGCAGTCTCAACTATTGAGACCCGTACGCCACGTCTTGCTCCTCCTACATCAAAACCGTTCATAGATTGATACATGATGCATCGTAATACACAATGTAGCTTATGCTTACCCCTGGTAGAATCAGTACTGGAACTGAAGTCAGCCTTCTTTTCAGATCCTAAAAGGCTATCTCACAAGTATCTGACCATACAAATTTTACACCCTTCCCAGTCAAGCCCGTAAGAGGTGCTACTAAGCATGATAAGTACTGTATGAAACACTTGTAATAAATGGATAGCCCCAAGAAACTCCATATGTCAAAGATGGTCTTGGGATGCTCCCAAGAAACTACAGTTCTCACCTTCTCTGGGTTAATCGACACTCCTGTCTTTGAGATAATATGACCCAGGAAGTGAATCTTATCCATCTAGAAGTGGCACTTTGAGATCTTATCATATAATTGATTCTCTTTCAGTGTATCCAAAATTATCTCAAGATGTTTGACATGGTCATGTTGATTGTGAGAATACATCAAGATATCATCCACAAACACCACCACAAAAAAATCTATATAAGGATGGAAAATTCAGTTTATCAGTTCTATGAAAACTATTGGCATGTTCATGAGACTGAACGGCATAATTAAATACTCATATAGACCATACCTGCCACAAAAAGATGTACGAGGTATGTCTGTAGGTTGAACTCACACATGATGATATCCCGACCTTAAATCAATATTTTAGAACACATAATCTCATCAGAGATGGTCAAAGAGATCATCCATCCATAACAAGGGATACCGGTTCTTAATCGTCAACTAGTTCAATTTTCGATAATCCACACATAGTCTGAGAGTTCCATCCACCTTTTTCACAAAAAGGATCAGCGAAACCCCATAGAGAAGTGTTGGGTCATATAAACACCTTTCACTTCCAAATCCTCTAGCTTCTTCTTGAGCTCCTACAACTCCATAGTAGTCATCCTATAAGGAGGAATGGATACCAGTGTAGCTCTTGAAACTAGCTCAATGGAAAACTCTACCACTTGATCAAGAGGTAAACCATAAAAGAAACCTAGGAAAAAATACCTGAAATGATCAAACACTAGAGGGAAATCTACTTGACACATTCCCTGATCATCTAAATACAAACTAGAAATCTGGGTTTTCATCCCTCCCAACCCATGATGCTCAGGTCTATCTTTACCTTCCTGGACATCCCATTCACCCTTGTGAATAAAAACCCCACCCTTTGGTGATGTGAATGTCACCCTACAATGATAATAATCTACATAGGCATGGTAAGAATATTTTCAGTCCATTTTGAGCATGACATCAAACCCTTTCATCTTGAGGGAAAAAAGATTCCATACGAAGTGACACCCAACAAACTTAAGGGGGGACTCCCTGTATTGATGTACACCCTCCGTTATGATCCCTAAAGGAGTATCCAATGTCATGACACCATCAAAAAACTGAAAAACAAGCATAAGGCTCTCCATGACAGGTAAAAATTTAAAAGAATGAGATGCACCTGTATCAAAAAGAGCATATACCAGGGTAGAGGCTTCTAATATCACACCCCTCACCATAGACGACCTGACACTCTGGTCCTCAGGTGTAGGCTATACAAAATATATTTGGCATGAACCGTGAACCTGTAAAACAACTTCAAAACCCAGAGCAAGCCCACTCTGCTGTTGTAGTACAACTGGAGCCTGACTACCTCATCCATGACCACCACCTCGGTCTTAACGACTAACACTACTCCTATTCCCAGCCTAACATGGATCCATGAATCCCGCTCCTAAACCTGTATTTGGAGTCGACCCCCTTCCACTGACTTCTGGAGGGAAGATCCTACAAAAATGCTATATGTGGCTCATCCTGCCACAAATCTCAGCACTCAAATGGGTCTCTATCACATTGGTTCCTCATGTGTCCCCATCTCCCACAATGATGATAGAAGATATGAATACCAACACTAACAGCCTGGTTAGTACTCCCCTTATGAGAAGCCTCAAAACGACGCTTCTTTCCATCTGATACTGTACCACTGGGTCGAGAGGCTAAACCACCCTACTCTACACCCCTAACTTCTATTAGGTTCTATTTAGTAATAAGCACCTAATTCACTATATTTGTAATAATATTCAACTGAAACACATTGATCTATGATCTAATGACATGCTTGAGACCTTCCTCAAAGCGTCTCGCCCTTGATGAATCATCAACAAGATAAATTATCACAAAATGTCGAAGATCTGTGAAGTTTTCTAAATACTCTATAATGGTCATCGCAACCTACTCCAGAGACATAAACTCATTGGACCTTTCATCTCCCAGGGTATTAGGAAAAAGTAGTCATAAAACATGGATTGTAAATCCCTCTAAACCATCTCCTGAAGCACATCATCCTGGTTCAAAACATCCCACTATCACTTAGCTTCTCTCTGAATCATATATGTCATGAGCTTAGCTCTCCTCTTAGGAGGTGTCTGTAGATGCTTGAAAATCTAAAATATAGCCTCAATCCACAAATTAACAGCTTGTGGACCACCATCTCCCAAAAACTTAGGAGGATGCTATTGTTGGAACACACATGCCAACTCTTCCATAGTCATGGAAGGCTGTGGGGCTCCCTGAAAGGTCTACATAAAGCATAGGAAACCCTCATGAAATTGGGCATCAACATCCATATCTGTTACAACTGTTGGTGCCACAATTGACACTATAGGTGGTTTTATTGGAGGCTCATGACCCAACACCTCTAGAGAATGGTCTTCACCACCCTCCTGGTGTATGACTGGAGGTCGTTGTGGTGGCATGTATCCACAATGCCAAGCATATGTCTCAGAAAAGAATCGAGCAGTGACCAAGTCATAGGTATAAAAGCAAATGTTATTCATAAGCCTTCTTATAAAAAAGCCACACCCCTCTATCTTATCTTAAATCTAGGAATGACTAATAAGATCAACCATAAAAAGACCCATAAACTCTGCCTACCACCCACTCTAAAGTCAGGCCATGTTCAAGTTCTCTGTTTCACAATTTTAAGTCATGTTAAATTCTTATTTATCTTACAATTTCCTTTAAATGATTGAACCAAATGGGCCACTCTTCTAATCCATAAGGGCCCATACATTTAATAAACTAAATTTTGGTGTCCATTAAATCCAAACCATAACACATTCTAGTCCATGTAACCAACGATCCATGACTCAACGTGCCATAATTAGCTGCTTAGGGTGTCTACTATAGCCAATGCAGGAAAACACTATTTAGGTAATGATAGACACTCTAAGTACCAACTATGTTTCTTAATTACATACACAAATCTTCTATCAAACAATATGTATATCACTCAATGCACACATAATAATGTCATGCAGTCAAGCAATGCATCCTAGATGGCATGGAATATGCATGGCATGCAAATCCTATAAGGTGCCTAAAATGATGCATGAGATGGAATTTCCTCATCTCATCAGGCCAAGTATGAGAATATGTAATCATAATAAACAAAAAACCTCAAGTACATCACCCAATGGTGGAATCAAATCAACTATAAGTGGCAAAATATAGATAAAAAATTCCCCATTCTAGAAAATTTGTCTTTTTTCCCTGTATGTGGGTTAGATACTCCCAAGTGCAATTCATTAAAAGATCCCAATTCAATCACAATTTCTTGTCTATTGTATGAAAATAGTAAATACAGAAAAGAAAATCCTTTGATACCACTCTGTAATGTTTCAACTTGGGAGCCACTAAATGATGCCTTAAGCCGGTTGCTCACATGGCCACAAGCACGCCTCCCCATACACTGGAGGCTTCTGACTAGCAATGAGGGCCTATAATGTGTCTGTGGGGAGACTATGCCATCATGTCAGAGTGTAACACAACAATATAAGCACATCAATCAATAGTAGAAGAAAAATATAAATCAATTATATAATGATAACATCCAGAAGACTGTAATAATAAATAATCCAAAATAAGTATCATATGAAATATGATGATCATGTCATGTATCTATAAATTTTTTTAGGAAATACCTAGAAAAAAACATCCAATAAAATACATGTATCAAAAGAATAAAAATACCAAAAAAAGAACTATCCCAACTAGCATCACAAGCGTAGCTCGACCCTATTCTCCCCTACTCCTATGCACAACCAATCAAGCATCATAAAGTGGGTGCTTTCCTCAGTCCCTACCCGCATCCATTAAGTCTTTCCAAGTACCCAATGGAAGCATGAACAAGGTGTGGGATAACAGTCAGTAGGCCACCACCAATATTTTCTATAAAAAATCCAGTCTGTGTAATATAAGCAGAAGCAATATGCAACATATCACAAGTATGATAGTAATAAAGAAAAGTGTCAAAAGCAGATAAAATATTAACTTACCAATCATAGATCCCTATGAACAATAGTCAACCACCATAAACATGGATAAAAATAAAGCATAGATATAAGCAAGTGTGATATCTTCCAGTCTAAAAACTGTAATCAAATACCCATACCATGTCTATCTGTAAAGCATAACAAAATATCCACAATGACCACACTATGTAATCAAGTGTATAATGTAACACCCCGACCCCTCTAGGCTGGAGCCGGTGCATTACTTGTGATATTTGCATGGTTAGAAGGAATGAAAATATCGAAGGAACGATCAGTTTAGTAGTCTTGAAGAAACTAGATACATAGATGTAACTTAAATTACATTGGAAAAATGGTTACAAAATACAATACATAACAAAAACTAAAAACTGCATCCAGGAACTCAAAAGAAGACCTTCTCTTCATCACCCGTCGAAGTTAGACAATGAAAGGGGTGAGCTCAAATGCTAAGTAAGGGTTAAAAATAGTATAAGCATGAGTAAAATAATAAATGAATCACAAACAATCTGACATAATAAAAATGGCATAGTGAATTAATGAATAACTAATGCCATTAATAACTAAAAATGAAACTACATCCATATATTTTATCATAGTGAAAATCTCATGGATAATAATAATAACTGATAATGAATAAAGAGAATGCTTATTAACTGGACGTCATGTATCTGGAACATGAAACCATAATACTGTAAAAAAAAATGGTTTAGTTCTGTGGGTAGAAACACATCTGATTTTTGGAAACAAACTCGAAGGGTTTGTCGCCAAAACTGTTTTGTCTCATGAGACCTACCGATGCATCGAGGGGATATAGCGGGCCCCACCCGCCACTGCATGTCCAAAGTATTATTTATACATTTATTAAATACAAGATCAATATGCCCTTTCAATTTCCGTATAGATTAGAGTATACAGATTCATCAACATTTCCATAATTAAAATAACTTTTCAAATAAACACCGTATGTGTAATGGTATACGGTTTAGACAACAAACATATCCATGACCTGAGATTATGGATATTTAATATAAATATAATTTCAAATGAAAAGTGATCTCAAATGGGTAGTAGGTACACCACATAAGGATTATTTGGTGCACAATACAAAGATAGTCACAACGAAAACGGCAGCTGAGACAAAGTCCCTTACCACAATGTAATCGGTCGAACCGTATGACCAGAACTTAATAACCATCAAGTGAATCATTGAATAACATGAATATAAATAGAATCATGTTATTATATATCAAATGTAAGTACACATATACCAAATATAAGGAATAATTGGCGAACAATGAAAATCTCACAGAAATGAAAGTGAGATGAGAAACCCCTTACCTTTTGCTCTAGTGTGTTCTTGATTGTTCTTAATGACCTGAATAATCAAATTTAGATTCATTAATTAATAATTAAAGAATCTAATAAACATGTAATTTATATGATATAACTTTATTAAGTTCATTAATGGCCTCTTTGATGGGTTTAAGAGATTAAATCTTATTGTTTTTGGAAACATTTTCTTACTTGGTTTTCATGGTTCATTTACTTGTTTCCATGAATGGAAGTTCATTTGAAACATGGTTAAACATATATAATTGTTAATACATATTATTAAAGAAATTATGTAGATATAAATGATATTATAATGATTTTGGGTTATATACCATGATGATGATTCGTTAGTTAAAACATTAATGATGTTTGTTTAGATCGTTTTAATGGTTCTTTGATAATAACAACCTCATTTTGTCTTATAAATTAGAACCATGAGTACAAAAGAATTCCAGAACCATGGATGAGTCATAAAACATATATTATAACCTGGTTCAACCATATAAATGGTTTCATGACCAGACTTCAAAGAATTAATGCAAATTGAAATCAAACCGTCTACGATGTCGGTAATTCGACACATCACGGACAATGTTTTTAATTCCTTGAACAAGTGGGGAAAATAAGAAGATTGATGATGAATTTATCATGAACATGAGAAAATACATAATATACAAGATTCTTTAGATTTCATTCCTCTTGGGTAAGAAGAAATGAAGAAAGAATAAATAAAGAATTCAAAATAAAAGAATAATTTTGAAATCGCTTATAAAAATTCGGCAGCCTAACGGCTACGCAACATGGTTTTAGAAAATATTAAAAAGAGAGGGGACAAAAGTAACCTATCCAGAAATAAATCATAATATATAATAGATCAATAATAAGAATAAAAACAAGAACATGGTTTGGAAACTTGAAAGATATACCACATAAAAGAGAACTTGAAAGGAAGAAGAAAGAAATTTAGAACTTTCTTACCTTGTAGAGTAACCCTTAGAACTTGAAGGTTGGGACCTTGGGGACTTGAGGAAACCTTGAGAGGACTAATATGGAGGTAAGGAGTCCAGAACTTCATTGAGGGATAATTGGGAATGAATTCAATGAAGGTAAGAGTTGGTATTTATAGGAAAAGTGAGGGATTATTTTAATAATTTCCAAGGGACACCTCATGGGTGGTATTTGCAAAACCATGGGTTTGCCCATGGTATTTTCCCATGGTTAAATCCACTTGGGAAACCTCACATCTTATATAACTATAAAAAAGTCTACCAGATTTATGACATCATTATTACATCATTAAAGATGTCATTAACACACTGAAACTAAAAACTGTATTTTTTACTATTCACTGAAAAATCAACTGTTTCAGAAAAATTTCCAAAATTCACCCTAACCATTTTTCGACATGTAGAATTAAAAAGTGAAATACATTTTTCAAAAATAATTTTCTAAATATTATTAATTTAATTTTTAAATAAGGCCATAGTTAATTCGAAAAATGACAATCTTAAAGTGCAATTAGTTTTATTTCTTATTGAAAAACTAATTAAGATCTCATTATCTTATTTCCTTTCATAAGGGTCATATTACTATTCATATGGGTATGTTACTATTCACCAAAAATCAAGTTTGTTCTATCAGACTCCAAATGACTTACTGAACACAACTCTAGATGACCATTTTTCAAAATTCAAAACATAAAAGTGAGAAATTTATGTTTAATGGATAGGTTTTAATTATCTCCTAAATTACCTAGTATTGTTTCAAAGGAACACAATGATGAATAGAATGTAACTCAGTGATGGATGGAGAAACATAACATAAAATGTTTGGGGTACTACATATAACATCCACAATGGCCTACGCCGTGCAGTCCAGTGTTAGACCATGAAGGCCAGGATTTAACATCGAGTCCATGAAACATCTCAATAGAAACTCGGTAACAACTTGGGTGGAGTCTAAGGAGCATGTCCACATAGCATGTCCAATGAAATTCCAAGCAAGCCAGATTTGAGGGTTAGAAAATCCCTTAGCATCCTACAAAATCAGGACCCAAGGAGTAGAAATGTACAAGACATCCACTACCATAATCAATACAGATCCATGGGGTAGAAATGTCCATGACATCCAATGGAATCAGGATCCAAGGATCTCATCCAAGGCATCCACTACCATTATCAATTCATCAATAAATTCATAATCCATTTCATTATCATTCACAATTCATGAGTTCATCCAACCCATTTCTACATTTTCCCATTAAACCATTAAACCATTTAATCATTATGTTATCACATTTCAAATGAGGCACAATCCCTCTCTCATTTATTCATTTAATTCTCATTCAATTCAACAAGGCACCCAAAACCAGTGGCGGGATCACACACACCCAACGGGGTGGTATAACACATAGAATATATAAGGACACACCCCATGGGTAGCCTAGTTTGGGGATAACAACCCCCAACAATAGAAAGGTACTAAGTGGGTAACCCAATCAGGCTCCAACAATTTATTCAAAGTTTTTAATTAATTTTAGGGGCAACACCAGAAAGTACGACGCATGACACAATGACAACTAGGCATATAAAACATAAAACTTTGAGGGAAAGTTATAGACCATCGACTATAGGTCTGTAAAAGAACACTCGTCCAGTATTAACCTCTAGCTCAGACTATATTGATAGAAAAAAGAAGAATGAACAAAAATACTAGAAATAAGGCAAACTAGCTTGCACCAAAATAACTTCGTTGATATGAAGAAAACCAATGAAAGGTGAAAGATGAATGAAGAAATCACCAGTGCAGATCCAATGAGATGATCAACGCTTGAATCAAAGTTCATATGAATAAATGATACCCAATCCTAGAAGGATGATCTTCAATGGGAGAAAAACCTCTCCTATATTCACTTGAATTAAAGGAGGAAAAAAATATTTAGGTTTTAAGAATATTTAAGGGAAGAAAATGGTTATTTCCCACATTTTAACTATGTTTCATAGTTTGGATGCACAGTTGGACAAACCATGAACCCCTTGCTGACTTAACAGGGTACCTTCATGGTTTATGTGCATATTTTTCCAAACCATGTACAAACCGTTCCATATGCTTCTATCCAATGACACCCCTCGAACATTCATGGTGCACAATTAGACAAACCGCGCACTGACCCACGCATGGTCATGTGACCCTGGGCACACAGCTAGGGTAAACTGTGTACCCCTAGCTGCCTTATAAAATTCCCCACACAGTTTCCTCAAACCATGAAACCTGGGTCGCATGATTTATACTAACTGTGCGACCTAGATATTTTTCTCCAAAAGTCGGGCTCCAGGCTCCAAACAATCCCCATACACCCCCGAAACTCTCATGACCTCACTAGAAATTCACATTAGGTCAAAACCAATCATTTAAACTATAATTAAGGAGATCCATTCCTCTAGAAAACCTAGGATCATACAACACGACATAATCTTTGTGTGCGTCGAGTGTTCGGATTGAGCACCATTTTGGGTGGAATAATAATTAAATAAATTAATATATTTATTTAATTTTTATAATTAAACATGAATCTAAATTATCTTTTATTTAAACATGGCTATAGAAAATCCCTAGGGTTAGTCGCATATCCCTAGGGATTCAGAGAGAGTTGTTAGAGGCGGATTCTCGAATGATCAACATCGGATCATGCTTTGGCGATCGAACGCCAACAAAACTTATGGATCTCACTAACCATAGTGACGTGTGACCATTATTCATTAGCGATCAAACCAAACTCGAGGTAGGACAATTTTTTTTCATTGGTTTATTCCCTATTTGAGTATTCCATGAAGAATGTGAATCATCTCTACTAACAGTTTGATTCATGGGTTACTTATGTTTGTGGGTATGGGTTTATCTTCTTGGGTTGTGGTAATGGATATTGTTTGATTATTGTTGATTATTGGTTCTAACGGAAAAAAATTGAGGTCAACCTGAAAAACAACCAATGTTTGTTCCTCTTGTGTTTTTTATGTGTGTCCCACCTTTCATCGTGCATTCATCATTGGCTTTCCGTTTGGTCAACGGTTTAACAAATACTAAAAAAATGATCATTTTACATTTGATATTTGGAGAAACGAATTGTTTCTGTAGGTGTGAGATCATGATTTATGACATGTTGAGGTTCTTTGATGATTATATACAATCGAGGATGGCTTGCGATCAGATTGGAAGACCTTGTTTGTGATTTGTCATGCGGCGTGGTGTGATGAGGATTGTTTCTTGAGTAGAGAATGTGGCTAAAATTGGACACTAATGGCGGAAAGGATCGTTTGATCCTAGATTCATGTTTATCGGTGAGTCTAGTGGTGGAATCAATGGCGGTGATGATGTGGATGAGATGCATAGAACATTCTAGAATTTTTGTAAAAATCCTGACTACATGGTGTGTAGTCTGAAGAACACACACTGTGTAGTCCCCCTTCCACAACACCAGGGTTTACATGCAGATAAAAATATCACATGCCATGTGACATGTGTCGAACGCCTTGTAACCCATGTTTGGAGGATATGCATATATCTTAAGGGTAAACAGACACCAACATGGCCTGACACATGGTCATGACCAGAGTACACGGGAACAACCTAGTACTCAGACACGACCAGAAACATGGGCATGATGAGAGTACACATGCACAACTCAAAGTACACGGGCATGGTCTAGGGTATACAAACTCGGGCAGGTGGTACACACCGAGTGATGACCTGACCTCTACACACCATGTATCCAAAAAGGGAACATTGTGTATATGGATAAATACATGGTGTGTGAGACAATGAGGCACAGACATACCTGGGGCAGACAAGACACGCTGTGTATGCCCAGTACATTGTGTACTTTTTATAAGGAAAGTTGGGGCCCAACGTCTCTTCAGTATAGACCAGTATCAGCTGGGTGTGTTCCCCTGGTCCATCTCCATGAGGGTGCAGTGAGGAATTATGTATTGAGTATAAGATATGATCCCCTCGACATGATTAGTCTTAGATAAAGTTCAAGAATCACTCTGTGTGATTCGAGGTGTGATCCTCTATCATTCCTTCATCTTCTCTAAGTGGGGTTTTAGGAATCGTTGTGACCAACTTACACAGGCGTACGATCCCCTACTTAGTAGGTTATTCCAGTTAGGGTTTGATACACCCCATAGGACCTAGTGATATCCCCCATCTATGTATCGAGATATTCAGAGTTTCAGTGATCACTTTTTCATGTCAATTCCCAATGATCATGACCTATCAGATGAGTTCCATCACTAATAGCATGACTCATGGTGTGAGTTCTCTAGGAAGAGCATTACATTGAAGTCTTAAGCGGAATCCTGTGGCTAGCAGTATGGCTAAGACCTCTTTGAGACATGGTGTTTATCATGATTATATCTGGGTTTTATTATTATTATGTCTCATATCATGATTGACTTTCCTTTGATTCGATGAGATGAATACTCTTTTGATGATGTATGAATAGTGATTTTAGTGTAACCTATTGAGTATTGTTATACTCACCCCTGCATGAGATCTTTTAACACATGTAGTGTCTTATGCAGATGAAAAACCATTTGACAGAGTCTTAGTAGGACCAAGAGTAGATGGAGCATAGTGAGCTAGACAGACCATGGTTTGTACCAGGTGTTGCATTTGACAATAGTACCCTCCTACTTAGTAGGCTGGACTATATTAGGCCAGGACGACTATAATGAAGGAATAATAGAGGGAGGGGGGATTGTGTCCTTTTAAACACTTTAACAAATTCAAAACATCCCTCTTGATATGTAGAGATTCTTTCCTTTTCTCTTAAAGATGAGTGAGCAATGGAAATAAATAAAGAAAAGAAAATAATGATGTATAGTGGTTCAGGGCACAAAGATCCCCTAGTCCACTCCACCAACACTCTCTCCATGAGCTTGGTGATTTTCACTAGTAATTCCTTTTATCAGGGAATTCTACAACTAAGTACATGCAGTTGATACCTTTACAATAAGACTTTTATAAGTCCTTATGGTTCTTTTATAGGGAACCGAAACATCCACAACTTAGTCTAATAAGTTAACACTCTACCATGAATGAGTCCTAATAGACAATACTCTAATAATCCAATAGAGATTGATTTGATTGAGAAAACATATTTTACTTACATTTTCAGAAAAAAATGACATATTTTTTTGATATTCAATAAATCAAAAAAACAACAAACTAATCTTCAAAGTTACACATGCTTACTTTAAACAATCATATAGAAAACACCAGGCATATGAATAAACATGTATGATCTAAAGTGTAAGTCTGAAAAATGTTTTGTTGAACTACAGAAGAATATTGAACAATAAGATACAAAAGTAACAACAAAAACAATAAAAATGATTTGATCAATTAGAACAAAACATGTATGTTTCCAAATTGTAGCTCTGAAGGAAATGACACACTATTATTTATAAGTGCAAAAATCTTTCTTAAGAAGAATATCTGTACCTTCAAAAGATGAATATCTCAGTATTTATCCTTTTGGTTTATTATATTTAGGTCAAACATCTACATAAATACCACATATTAAATCGTGAATATTTGAATTCAAATTATTGAAATAAATTCATAACTTCCCTTAGAAATAAGAATTATTTAATCCGTTGAGTATGAGCCTTTGAATTAGATGTTAAATATATTTAAATAGATATTTAATTTCAGTGACACTATTGCAGAAAACATGGAAAATATCTTGAATTTAAAACTTCATCATTTACCAAGTCAAACATAGGGTTTCTCTATGTAGTGATAAAATCCAAAAGTATGGTTGACAACATACTATTGTTTACAAAAGTAGGGTTAATGAGATAAATCGTTGAATCAACACATGCTCAACAATATCCCATGTTTTGATGATCACAAAACTCATAAAACAAATATTAAAATTAAAACAAATAATAGATGGAATTTTTAAAAATTTATATATAAATAAATTAAAATCTCATTTCTTCCCCTTTAAAAATTTAAATTTGATGAAATTTATCCTCCTCTAAAAAAATATCCCCCCAAAGATTCAAATTTATTAGGAATTTATCATAAATTTATAATAAAATTTATCCCCCTTTTCATGACATCAAAAATAAATTAAAAAACAATTTATAGCATTTTTATTAAACACAATGAATAAAAATAATATTTTAAAAAAATAGACATAATTTTAAATTTAAATAATATACAGAGATGAAGAAAATTCAGGTTGTTAAAAGGACTAGATGGGTCATCTGAACTCTCACAACTTCAAACATTTTCACTTATACAAGCTAAAACTATTGAAAACTATTCTATTCTGCTTTGAACATCTGTAGATCTTTGAAACCATAGAGAGGATGAAAAATATTTGACCAAAAACTATTTTAACTCATAAAGATCTAAATTAGTAACAATTTATTTTCTGAGTAACTCCATTCTACTTATCATTTATACTTTAAACACTTCAAAATATTCTTTAGAAATCAAAATTTTCTTCACATTCTAATACTATCTTTAAAGTTGATCAAAAACTGTTTTTGAAACAGACAAATTTTTAGCTCTTCATACGACTTCTTAGACACATTTAGATCAAATTTTAGTTTAACTATTTCTTCATTTAAAGTATTATCCTTGAAAAAAACTATTCATAAGACATTCCACCTTTAACTATTTGAGATAATGAAACTTATGGTTCTTAAAAACCAAAAACTTCCTTATATTTTCTATAATATTTTTCAAAAGAATCCTTAACAAAGGAGATTGAATATTATTTAAATAGGCTATACTAAGTATTAACTCTCATTTTCTTTTGAGAAATATTTTCCTTTGAACTTGAAGTTCTTAATCAATTCATTTTTCCCAGATCAGTTTCTTTAGAAATCTTTTAAATTGATATTTCAAAGAAGGATAAATGATTTTAGTGATTTTGAGAAGAAGGTTATAGAGTTCTAATGAGTAAGAAAATACAATTCATTCTAACAATTTTTAAACAACACTTTTTATTTGTGAGATGAAAATATAGATTAATAATTTTATATTTTAATTTTGAAAATGAATTTTTATGTAAGAAAACTGTTCTAAAAGAAGACATTATGTAATATGAAAAAAATTTCTAGGAAAAGGAAATTTAAAAACAAAGATAAGTTGAAAGATTAAACTAAGAATATATTTTTTAATAAACCAATTTTTATAATTTAAACAAGTACTATATTATCTAGAGATCATTTTTAAGAGAGATATAAATAAAAAAAATTTACATAAAGTTAAATATTTTAGAAAATGTTTTATATACTTTAATATGAAATTATATAAACTAAGATTTAACACCTTGATTCAAAGAGTGAGAAATAATTTAACAATTAATCATAAAATATTTGTATCCCCCTATATAAAATAGTCAATGAAATTAAAATAAACATATAAATATTTTTATGAAATACTTCATGAATTATTAGTTCTATTTCTAATGATTTTTCCAATAACAAACTACTTTAGAGTTGATCACTCCTTTCTTAAAATAGAAATTCTTATATTCTTTTTAGACAAACACTTAATGATTTAACGATGTAGTTATATGGTGTATACCTGTAAAACATAAAATACAAGTTCCTTTTAATACCCATATGATTTTGGGTCTGGCAGTGTTATAAATAAAAGTTTTAGGTAACCAAATCTATTTATTTTGAGTAGATATTCTACTACTAAAGTTAGATAATTATTTCAAATAATAAACATGTTTAACACCAAAAAATTGAGATTTTATAAAGAAAAAATAATTTTCATAATGTCCATTAATACCATAATAAAAACATTTAATAGTGTACATGCTTTTATCATTTGAACTAGGAAAAAAAACCCTATAAAATTTAAGTTTTTTAGCACTACTACCAACACTAAGTTTTCCTTTTTGATTTTTTTACCAAGAATTTGATTTAAATAATTTTCTCATTTGATAAGTATACTAGAGGATTATTTTAAAGTTTCAAATTCATCCAATAATTCTTTAATTTTCTTTCATTCATATCACAATAATTTTTTAAAAAATTATATTTTAAATCTACAATTTTTTTTGAAAAACTTTATTTATCAAATAAAATAGCATAATATTTTTTCTAAGTTTTTTATGGTATTTATTTAAGGATTAAAATTTATCTTGAATCATAAAAAAATTCTTATTTAGTTCATCATAATAAATTTTATCATAATTAGAGTTTTGACAGTAAGAATATTATACCTCATCATCACAAGCCATAAGACATACCATTTGATTATTATGATCAACCTTAAAGCTCGTAGTAGATTCATCATTTGAACCAAAAGAATCACTCAAAGTAGCCTTAATAATTTTATTGACTTCTCTTTGATAATTTTTTTTTACTTTGTGCTTTAAGAAAAGGATAATTATACTTTATGTGACATTTTTCTTTGTAGTTAGATCATATGTTTTCTTTAATCCCTTTCTTTCTTTTGTTGTACATTTTTTCAAATTTTTTAGAAAGATATAATAAATATTTATTTTTATTTGTATATCTTGAATAAAATGATTCATATATAGTAGTTTTAAGAGTTATTTTTTCATATTTGATATGATGTTATGCTTTAGCTTGCATCTCAGTTTCACACATCATCAAAATTCCAATCAGTTATTTCATTTATAATTCTTTAACTAGTGTGGATTGATGTATAGCAATTGATATTCCATCCCACTTAGAAGGTAAGACTCTAAGTATTTTTAAAACTCAATGTGGTTCTGGAATTGGAGTTCCTAAGGAAGAAACATCATCGAAAGCATCTATCAATCTCCCATTCATCTGAGTGATTTTATCATTTGAATGCATTATGAAAATATCAAAATTAAACTTTGAAGTATTATATCTCAATTGTGTGATATTATCTATTACTTGGAAACATAAATAGTATACCACATATCATATGCATTAGAACATTGAGAAA
Organism: Viscum album; assembly: GCA_963277665.1. Classification (NCBI taxonomy): domain Eukaryota; kingdom Viridiplantae; phylum Streptophyta; class Magnoliopsida; order Santalales; family Viscaceae; genus Viscum; species Viscum album. Next base: position 655,396,994 of record OY728119.1, read on the forward strand.
CTTTATTAAACTCATTAGTCCCTAATCCACAAACAATAACATTCATTACTTTTGAATAAAGATCATATTATTTCTCTTGACCATCATTAAATTTTTCTATATCTTCCTGAGGACTTTTATAAGGCTTGAAAACCTTTAAATAAACTTATATTCCAATATTTTTCAAATAAATAATCAAGTAAGATTTCCATCTTCCATAATTATCACCATTAAAGTAAATAAAAAGGATCATTGAAATACCTTCTCTAAGATCAACCATTTTGAGATTTTACTTTGTCTTGATCTTTAACTCGGGATTTTTATAGAAAAATGAAACCTTTGATATTGAAAAAGAGCCCAAAATTTTGATGTAATTGATAACATCGAATAGAATAATCAAGTATTTCCAAAAAGGAATATATCCAATCAAATTCCAACCTTTGACACCACTTTTTAGGTCATAATAACTATGGATAATACATAGGGTGGAGGGATTGTGTCCTTTTAAACACTTTAAAAAATTCAAAACATCCCTCTTAATATGTAGCGACTCTTTCCTTTTCTATTAAATACGAGTAAGTAGTAAGAATAAATAAAGAAAAGAACACGGTGATGTATAGTGGTTTAGGGCACAAAGATCCACTAGTCCAATCCACTAATGCTCTCTCCACAAGCTTGGTGATTTTCACTAGTATTTACTTTTACAAGGGACTTTTACAAATAAGTACAGATAGTTCATACCTTTACAATAAAGATTTCACATGGTCTTTTAGTTATTTTATTGGGATTCTAAATATACATAGCTTAGTTTGAGAAGATGACAGTCCACCACGACTGAGTCCGAGCAGACTATACTCCAATAAATCAATAATGAATAATTTGATTTAGAAAATATATTTTTATTATAGTTATAATAGAAACAGACATCTATTTTTGATCTTAAATAAAGTATAAAAAAACAAACTAATCTTCAATGTAACACCAGATTCTTATAAACAATGTTGAATAAAATACCAGGTAGACGAATAAAAATGTATTTCTCCAAAGTGTAACTTTGAGAAATGTTTTTTTGAACTACATAAGAAGATTTAATAATAAGATACAATAATAGAAACAACAACAACAACAAAAACAACAACAACAACAACGAGTTAATCAATCAGAACAAAACATGTATGCCTACAAAGTGTAGCTCTAAAGGGAATAAAACACTATTATTTAAAATCCCACAACTCTTTATTGATAAGAATATATATATCTTTAGAAGATGAATATCCAAGTATTTATCCTATTGGTTGAATATATTTAGGTCAAACATCTCCAAAAATATTTCATATTAAATTGTGAATATTTAAATTCAAATAATTCAAATAGATTTGTAACTTTCCTTAGAAATAGGAATGATTTAATCTTTTGAGTACGATCCTTTGAGTCAATTGTAAAATATATTTAAAGAGTAAACATTGAAAATATCTTGAATTTAAAACTTTATCATTCACCAAGTCAAATGTAGGGTTTCTATGCATAGAAATAAACTCTAAAAGTATGGTTGAAAATGTATGGTTGTTTGTAAAATTAGGGTTAATGAACCATATGTTTATTCCTCAAATATAGGGTTTATTCTAAACATAAGGTTTCTGATCCATATTTTTTATTCCAAACATAGGGTTCCCAAACCATACTTTCTATTTACAAGCGTATGGTATGAAAAGTGTTTCCAGATTACTTTTAAACACATCTAGAATACTTAATCAAATATCCTTCCATAAATATAATGACATGTGAACACTTCCAGAATAAAAATAAATATTCTAACAAATATCATCTTCTGGAAATTCACTTAAAATCAACTTTATTATTAACATAAATGTGGGTGTTTGTGAGCATAAAAATAAAAAATAAATTAATAAAATTGTTGAATCAACACATGCTGAACACTCTTTTATTAATTTTGGAAGGATTTTATTTGGATATTTATACTTTCTTGTACTTTTTTCGTACTTTGATGTGGGATAGATGTTATGAATTCATTATGGTATCTGTTGTATTTTACCTTTAAACATTATATGGGTATTTGGATATGTGTGCATGCATAAAGGTACCTTAGGATAAGGCATTCCATGTGTGTGATATGCCTACTCAAAAATGGTCTCTTGCCCTTGGACTATTTAAGGCAGGCATGGGGTGTCACACTCGACTTACTATTGACCAGGAAGGCCTTAACAAGTGAGGCCATGATAGAGTGGTATTAGAGAAGGGTTAATATTAAGACTGAAGTTTTGATATTTTCTATATATGAGCTTGGTTTAGGAACTAGGGAAATGTTGTTAAAGTGATTTGAGTTTAGATCTAAAGCTAGGGGATCTAGTGTTGGTGCGATGGTCGATGTATCCATTCACTAGGACTCTGAAAAACTACTATTTGAATTGGTATATCTAGGAATTGGTTTTATACATTGGTATATGCATCATATGAGAATAGATTTTGGTTTCTATTTCCTTCTTAAGTCATCTCCCCATATATACTCTTTGACCATAATATGTATGGATTATTTCAGGATTCCTCTATAATGATTTCCAACTAGGATTCCATAGTAGGGTCATGAGGATGATCCTCCTAGTGATGAGGATTCAGTGCAGGATCTTATACAGGAGGTGGTACCTCTGGGTAGTTTTCTATTTTTTCCACCACCCATTGAGAATCAGGTTGTGTTGATAGTATTAGTTGAGGATGTACACAAGTTGGGTGTGCTTCATGAGTTTCAGTGGTAGCGAACTACTAGGTTTCAGGGAATTCTAGATCCATATGTAGCTAAGGATTGGCTAGAGGTAGTTACCTGAGTTTTTTCCTTGTGTGGATACCTTCAGATCAGATGGTGGTCCTAATGGAAAGTCTTCTTTAGAGTTCCTCAGAGTGATGGTGAAGTCTGAGGACTCATAAACATGATAAGAAGAATCTCTCATGGAAATAGTCCAATCATCTCTTTTGGGAGGAGTTTCATCCATCAAAATTGTGAGTGGTGCACATCTAGAAGTTTCTACATCTTAAGTAGGGTGAAATGACCATGATATAGTATTTGTAGAGGTTTAAAAACCTCTCATGATAATCTCTAGATGTGGTTCAAGATTTTTTCTTAAAAGAACAAACCGTTGAGTGGTACCTATGTTGAGATATTAGGGATAGAGTGGTATCTATTTTCATTCCTACCTATGATAGATTTCTTGAGCAATCTTTGGTAGTAGAGATCTTTTCAGGAAAGTAAATGCCAACAGTTGGTGCTGGTAGTGGGCACACAGAAGCTGATACTTTAGTAGTGGGTAGCTGAAGATAGATAAAAGGAAACATAAGTGATAAGCATTTTAAGTGATGGTCACAGTTTAGGGATCTCAACATAGTTCTAGTCATCCTAGTGAGGGGAAGTGTTTCTCTTATGATGGTCTGAGACATATTATGAAATATTGTACGAACTACTGTGCATCTGACATAGAGACAATTGATGGACCATCTAGACAGAGGCAACATTAGGAGCAAGGAGGTCCACAAGGTTGTGGATGTGTAAAAATATTAGGGAGAACTAATAGAGGTAAAAATAGTCTGATATGTTTCTAGCACCACCCTCCAGGTGGTCCACACCAGGCTTCGAGAGATGGTGTTTAGAGATGAGGAAAACTACAGGCAGTAGAGGTCATTGACCTAGAGGCTCTTGGGATAATTAAAGGTATGATATGTGTCTTATCTAATTTAGCTATAATATTTATAGATGTAGATGTGATCCACTCTTTCATTTCCACTTATTTTGTTCAAGACTTGGAGGTTTAGGATGATCCCTTGGCTCATCCCTTATGCTTGGAGACTCTTACCAGAGGATATTCAATGATCACACACTATTTCTAACAGTGTGACCTAACTCTTTGAGGAGATATATTCTTATGTGATCTCTTTGTAGTAGAAATGATGCCTTATGACATCATCCTAGGTATGGACTGGCTATCCACAATTCATGCCAAGATTGACTATTTTAGGTGGAGGATGTGGTGTATACATGGTGATAGAATGATATTTTCCTTCACTGATGAGAAGAAAACCCATGAAGATCAAGATGATCTCATATACAGGATGATACAACCAATTACTAACCAGTTGACTAGTATTACCCTTGAAGCAATGGATTCTATGGGCTATCAGTTCCCTATAGTGGCATCGAAGTATGAAGATGTATTTCCTAATGATGTGTTGGTAATACCTCCCCATAGAGAGATATAATTCTTCATATAATTGTACTTAGGGGTTTCCCTAATATCTACTCCATCATATTGTATGGATCTCACATAGTTTTGTGACCTAAAGGTGCAGTTAGAGGACTTGTACAAGAAGGGATTTGTCAGACCCAATGTTTCCCCATGGGAAGCCCCATTTTTATTTTCCAAGAAGTAAAACAATATATTGAGGTTGTGTGTGGACTATTGTTAGATAAACTAAGTGAAAATGAAGAATAAGTATCCTCTACCAAGGATCTAGGGCCTCTTTGACCAGTTAAGAGGCATGAGATGCTTCTCAAAGATTAACATCAGATCAGGCTATCACAAACTCCGAGTACAAGACATGGATATAAAAAAGATGGAATTATGATGTTGATATATTCATTATGAGTACTTTGTGTTTCCTTTCAACATGAAAAACACCTAGAAATTTTAATGAGAATCATGAACTAGATCTTTCAACCTTTCTTAGACTAATTTGTGGTGGTCTTCATTAACGATGTTCTAGTGTACTCGATGTCCAAGGAGGAGCACACATGACACTTGAGGATGGTCCTTGACATACTTCGAGAGCAAAAAAATTATGGGAATCTATAAATGTTTCATTTATAGATTATAAAGGTATATTTTCTGGGATATTTCATCTTATAAGAGGGTATATCAGTGGACATAGTGAAGGTCGAGGCAGTGTTAGCTTGGGAGCCACCCAAGAGCATGAAAGAGCTGCAAATCTTCCTTGGGTTGGAAACCTACTACATGAAATTCATGCCTGATTTCTACAAGATATCAGCACACTTGACATCTTTGACCAAGAAGGGATATCCTCTCATTTGGATGGAGAGGTTCCAGTAGGATTTTTAGGAGTTGCTGTAGAGGTTGATGAGCGCTCCCATCTTGATACTCTTAGAGGAGGGTGTTGAGTACATAGTGTTCTATGATTCCTCTGGGACTCATCTTGGATGTTTCATAACTTAGAGGTAGGTGGTGATAGCTTATGGGTCCTGATAGCTGATACCTCATGATCATAACTTGGTGAACCATGATCTAGATCCAAAAATAGTATTCTTCACCCTAAGGATGTAGAGACACTACCTTATGGGTGAGTGGTTTATAATTTATTCCAACCATAAGAGTATCAAGTATACATTCTCACTGAAGAATCTTAACTTGTGACAAATGTGAGGGATAAAATTCCTCTATAATTATGAATTTGAGATAGTCTATACTCTCAGGAAGGGGAATGTGGTGGAATATGATCTCAAAAATAAATCCTTTTCATAGTTTTTAACTTAGGTATCTAAGAATTTATCCTCATTATAATTTTACTTAGTGGAAAAGAATGGTTCACCTTACTTCTAGTTGATGGTTGTTACCCCATTACTTCTAAAACATGTTAGGGAGGCTCAACATGGAGATATCAACTGCGAGACCTTGAATATTCAGATATCCACTGGATTTTCTCTTGATGGATTCTTTGAAGGTGGGGAGTATGTCATCCTTTTCAGAGGATGGATGATGGTACTGGTGATGTTGCATTAGAGGTTTTGAGGGAGTTTCATACATTTCCCTTAGTATTGTATTCAGATGTGGAAAAGATATATCAATACCTTCAGAATCATTTATAATGGTTGAGGATGAAGAAGTTTGTAGTAGAGTTTGTCTCTTGATTCCTCACTTGTTAGAAGGTGAAGTCTAAGTACTAGGTTATAGTAAGTTTATCCCAAACCCTTGAGGTTCCATAATGGAAGTGTGATGATATATATATGGACTTTGTGATGGGGATTCCATGATCAGCGAGAGGTCACAATTATATTTGGGTGTTCTTAGACCAACTCACCAATTCATACCACTTTATAACTATCTAAAAGAAGAGTTTAGTTGAGATATTGGGATGCTTTCAGGTGTAGTAGATAGTTTGGCTTCACAGAGTTCCCTCAATGATCATTTTTTATCTTGATTATTAATTTACATCACAATTATAGAGAGTATTACAAGAGGACTTTGAGACTTAGTTGTGCTTAATAATGACATTTAATCCTCATATATACAACTAGACAGAGCACACCATTCAAGTTTTGAAGGACATGCTCTGGGCTTGCTTGTTGGAATTTGGACGTAGTTCTAAGGATCACCTACCCTTGGAGGATTTTGCATAAAATAATAGTTACCATTCCACCATTGGTATGACAATATTCGAGGCCTTTTATGGGATACCCAGTGGTCACCACTATGTTGGAATGATGTAGGGGAGTTATCACTCATGGGCCTAGATTTGGTGGAAATGATGATAAATAAGGTGCAGGTCATCTAGGAGTATATGAGGACCACCCAGAGCTTTAAGAAGTCTTATACGGATCGACTATGGAGGCCTTTTAAGTTTCAGGAGGGAGACCATGTATTTCTGAAGGTCTGAAATCAGTGTGGATTATAAATATTTGACTGGGGGGAGTTATCTTTGAGATTCATTGGCCCTTTTCAGATAATGTGCAGGGTCAACGAGGTAGTGTGCTGCTTGGACCTACCGCTATAGTTATACTAGTTACATGAAGTCTTCCATGCATCGTTGTTGAGGAGGTATGTGTATGACCCATCACATGTTATATACCGAGGAAAGATAGACACTGAGGATGGATCTACCTTTGAAAAGTACCCAATAAATATCGAGGATTGACAAGAGAACATCCTTCATGGGAGAGTGATTCCCTTGGGGCATGTTCGGTGGTAGTACGAGAATCTTTAGGAGAGCACCTGAGATTGGGAGACCCATATGAAAGCTCAGTACTCTCATCTTTTTGTGTAGGAATTTTTCTTTTTGGGATGAAAATACTTGATGTGGGGAGAATTTAACAACTATATTTTTACCTTATAAAGCTTTGGAATATATTAAATAATATTTTCAGATCTAGGTGCTGAGTTAGCATGGGTTTCTAAGGCCCGAGATAGTCCAAATTTGATATAATAAGAATATTAAATATATTATATCATGCATGTGTAGTTTTTATGAAATAATGGAATAACTCCAAAATAGAGTAACAAATTAGAAATCCAAGACAACTATTAAATTTAGAAAATGACTTTTACCCTAAGCGTGACAGAATATTTGTGTACGCCAGGTGTTTATCTTGAGTGCCATCATGGGAAGAATAATAATTAAATAAATTAATATATTTATTTAATTTTTATACATTGATTTTGGGGAATGTAATGCATTATAAATAAAATAACAAAACAAAAAATATGGGAAGTACTTGGAAATTCTCAAACTTGAGACCTCACTCACACCCACAGGAGTTACCACTGAGCTACACCCTAAGGGAATTTATTTAATTGTTATAATTAATTATAAAACTAAATTATCTTATATTTAAACATGGAAATGAAAAATAACTAAGGTTAGATTCATAACACTAGTAGTTAATAGAGAGTTATTGGAGGATGATTCTTGGATGATCAATAGTAGATTGTTCTTTGGTGATCAGGTGCCAACGGAACTTGTGGATCTTGCTAACGAAAATGATGTGAGATAATTGTTTATTATTGATCGAACCAAACCCAAGTTAGGGTGTTTTTTTTCACTATTTTATTCCCCATTTTATTATCCCATGATGAACATGAATCAACTCCACTAAAAATTTGATTAGTGAGTCGATCATGTTTGCGGGTATGGGTTTATTTTCATGGGATTTGAGAATATATATTGTTTGATTATTGTTGTTTATTAGTTCTTTAATTGTTTTTCCAATGAAAAAAATGAGGCCAACCAAAAAAATGGATGAGGTTCATTCCTATTATGTTTTTATGCTTTTCTCCCACCTTTTAGTGTGAGATCGTCGTCGACTTTCCATTTGGAAGATAGTTAAAAAAATACCCAGAAATCGATCATTGCACATTTGATATTTGGTACAATGGATCATTTCTACGGGTGTGATAACATGATTGATGACATGATCGAGGTTCTTTAACGACTATAGATAATTAGGTGTAGATTGAGATCAGACTGGGAGACCCCATTTGTAGTTTGGTGTGCAGCGTTCGGCATGGTACGTTGAGGATCATTCCTTGAGTGGAGGATGTGGCTGGAATCTAGCCACCAATGATGGTAAGGCTTGGTTGATCCTAGATCTAAGTTTATCAATGGGTATAGTGGTAAAATTGATAGTGGATATGGTGTGTGCAAGACATTTAGAATAGTTCAAAATTTATGTGAAAATCTTGACTATATGATGTGTAGTCTAATGAACACATGCCGTGCAATCCTCTTACGGTGCTAGGGTTTACGCACAGAGAAAAATATAACATAACTTATAACCCATGGTTGGTGGATTAGCGTGTACCCTGAGGGTTCATGGGCATAGATATGACCATACACATGGGAATGACCATACACATGGGAATGACCATAATACATGGGCATGGATCAACACTCGGACACAACCATATACACAAGAATGACCAGAGTAAATGAGCATGACCCAAAGTACATGGGAATGGTATAGGGTACATGGACTTAGGTAGGAGGTATATACTAAGTACCAACATAACATCCACATGTTATGTATCCTCAAAGTACACACTGTATATATGGAGAAATACATGCCATGTGATAAGGAGAGATATAGGAAGGCCCAAAGTAGACAATACATGCCGTGTATTACCAGTACACAACATTTACTTTTTCCAGATAAATTTGGTGCCCTTCGTCTCTTTAGTATAGACTAATATCAATTAGATGTGTTCCCTTGGTCTATCCCCATGAGGGTACATTTAGACATTACATCCTAAGCATAATATGTGATCCCCTCTATGGGATTAGTCTCAGATAGAGTTCATAAATACCTATATGTGACCAAAGGTGTAATCCCCCATCATTCCTTCATCTTAACTAGGTGTGGTTTAAGGAATTTTCATGACCAAATTACATAAGAGTATGATCCCCTACTTATAGAGTTATTCCAAGAAGGGTTTGATATACCCTAGAGGCCCTAGGTGAGATCCTCTATCTATGTATCGATATCTTTAGAGTTCCAATGGGTACTTATTCATGGAAAAGACCAATGAGATCAACCTATTGGATGAGCACCATCAGTGATAACATAGCTCATAGAGTGAGTTCTCCTAGATGAGCATTACCTTGAATCCTCAAGCTGAATCCTGTGGCTGATAGTATGGTTGAGAAATCTTTGAGACATGGTGTCTATCATGAGTATATCTGGGTTTTATTATTATTATGTATCATATCTTGATTTAAATTCCTTTGAGTTCATGTGCTGAATACTCTCTTGATGCTTTATGTTTTGTGATTTTGGGGTGTCCTACTAGGTATTGTTATACTCACCCCTACGCGAGATCTTCCCACACATGTCATGTCTTATGAAGATGACATTCCATTTGAAAAATTCATAGGAGGACTAGGACTAGGAAGAGAATAGTGATCTAGATAGACTATGGTTTATACCAGAAATTGCTTTTGATAATAGTCTCCTCCCACTTATCAGGTTGGACTCTTTTATCAGTTTTAGTGGGATTGTATTTTTCTCTTTATGCTTTACAGTAATTTTTTCATAATCTAATGTGGGATAGATTTTATGCATGCATTATGATATAAATCTTATTTTACCTTTTAGTATTGTATGGGTATTTGGATATGAGTTCATGCATAAAGATACATTAAGATAGGCCTCTCATGTGGTGATATGCCTACTCGACACTGGTCACCATCCACTAGCCTATTGAAGGTGGAATTGGAGTGTCACACTTGACTTACCATCGACCATATAGGCCCAGTGGGTTGGGTCCTAACAATACATCTTTGAATTCAACTCCTAGAGAGAATACATATTCTTAAATCTAGTTCTATAGTCAGATAACATTTTATGATGTGGTAAATAGTATGTTGATTTTCAAGTGAAAGTACTCATAAGCAGATGAGATTTATTCTAATGAAGTTCTCACTCAGTAATCTATAATATGGGAGATTATGATAATAGACCTGTTAGTAGGAATTTTGCATATTTATGTGTCATCAGATATTCCTATCTTCGAGTGTGTGTAATGGTCCTTATAATTTAATAATATTATTAATGTATGTTATGACTCATGCACTTAGATTTATTGACCAAAACCGTGAAACCATAAATTCATGGGAAGTAGGGTACATTAGGTGCGACATGAATGACATGTTATTAATTAATAATCTGAGGAAGGATTTGTCCCTTACATATTTATAGAATTTGACACCTCAAAACTTTTATTGAAATAGAACTATTGTATTAAATTCCATGTCCATGGTGTAACATCGTTTATTTCAGATAGTTAAAGAAAGAAGTATCAAGCATATAAGTTGATGAAATGAGTGTGCAACCGTCTTGATGATATATTATGAAAAAAAGGATTATATTACACATGAATTCTTGTATGTAGTTTTTGAAGTTGTGAAATAAAATTCTTTATATTGGGCGACTCGACTCATTGCTAGATAGTAATCTTGTAATTTCAGAAAATCCACCTAATTTCAATGAGAAAGAAGCCTAGAGGGTCACACACTATGTGTTTCCATTGATATCAATTAAATTTTATTTGAATTTAATTATTGGAATAAATATTATTCTTAAGATCTAGGAATAATTTTATTAAGAATTTATCGATCAAAAATATTTATTTGCAAAGTAGTAAATAATTATTCATTTATTAATAAATAATTTATTTAATTACATGAATATTTAATAAATATTTATTCTCCATATTGTAAATAAAATATTTATTTTATGAATAAATATTTAATTAAATATTTATTCAGGTATTTGATAAATGAAGAGGAGGGCGAGCAGACCAAAATTGTGTTCGATGATAAATATCAATTTTAAAGCTGGTATAATAATATTTATCATTGCATCAATTTTCATAACCATAAAAAATATTATTATTACATGGAATGGGGTTAGATTAATTTTAATATATTATTTAGGTCCTTTATGCAATTAAATAATATTTTAACCATAATCCTATCTCTATAAATAGAAGATGATGCCTATTGTGTAGAGGTTGATTGAGATTGATCAAAATTAAGAACCTTTGTGAACAAAAAAATCTAGAGATATATATCAAGAATGAATAATTATATATAGATTCTCTTCCCTCCTCCATCCTTTCAAGAATGAGAGTGCAGGGATAATTCTTCAAGCCTGAAGGAATTTTTACAATGATCTAGATGAACACCACAGGGTGATCAATCCACCACGCTAGCACCCATCAATCTATCGATGTTGTTTCAGAGATCAAAGGAGCACATGTGGATCACTACTAGAGGGATTCTACACTTGGATCCTACAAGAGAAGTGATAGTAAAATGAAAAGGGTTTCAAAAATTCAACAACATCATCAAAGAAAGATCCCAAAACCAAGGTATTATTTCTTCCTATCCATTTAAATTAGCTGTAAATTTAATGTGGAAAGATCTCTTATTAGTTATAGAATATTTCATTGTCAATATTCTTTGGAAAAATTTCATTAGTCATGATGTTCACATCTTGAAAACTATGCGAATGATCCATCGAATCCAACATTTTCTTAGTTAGGATCAGACCAGATAAGCACTTCCACTATTCTCAAAAACTTCAAGTGGAATTAGAGTGGTCATATTCAAAATTATAATTATTTATTTTATTTATGACCATTTCAAATTAAAAATTAAAAAATCATTTCATGTTTTAATTTGTTCTTAACCCATCTTCCAAATCTATTTTTCCTATTTTTTGTTTCTCACTCATATTACCAATATTGATTAATAATTAATGAAGATCATATCTGAATAACCCATTCATAGGTTTCAAGAATTATTTCTAGATAATATAAGACTTCATAGTGTTTACTAATTTATTACATGTTGTGTATCCTCGTTCATTATACAAGGACAATTGCATGGTTTCCAAGTCGTCATGTAATTAGTACATGCTGTATGTAATAAATGCACCATGTGTAGACTATAAAAGGTGTCATATGAATTTTATAGAGTAGACACCATGTAGATTGAATACACACTGTGTAGTTCATGTGCTTTCAAGGCGACAACATAGGGTCAAACTGTATCATGTAATTAATACACCACATGTATTTAATAAATAAAACGTACAAACTGGTAGCTGTGTAACTTGAATTACACACTTTTTATCCTTTATACACACCATATACTCCATAAATGTCAGTGAGAATCACTCCCCGATTCCCTAGGCATATACTATGGATATCTAGTGAAGAGAAGTACATTTTGTGTGGTTGGATTTCACATGCCATGTACATTACCTGTTTAAATGAAAATATTAAATTTAATTAATTACTCCATTAAAACTCATTGAAATAAATTCCATGGGTCATTAAGTTGATAGTACGCATTGGTCGTTAGGTTTTATATTATAATAAATTATTAATTAATTACATGTAATATTAGAAACTATAAATCATGTATGATTATTGCATACTAAAGACTCATCATGTTAAATTGTACATGAAATTTATTTTTCATGTATTTCATGTGACATTAAATTGGAAGTACACGCTATGAAATTATGACACATTCCATGTACACAATATGTTGTATGAGCGCATTGTTTACAATTAAAACCATACCGAGTAGTTCAGACAAGTAATCACTAAGTTACTTACAATTACAAAGCTTTGTACTATTTTATTAATTTTTAAATAAAATAAAATAATTTATTTTATTTAAAATCACAATGGATGTGAATTTTATGATGAATCAGATGAAATAAGATAAAATTAATTAATTTATTAATATGATAATTAATCATATTAATTTGTACACATTTAATCTTATTAAAGAAAAAATTAAAATAAATTCTAGCTAGTTGTTTTAAATGAGTAATTGGTGCATGTGTATAACTGATCATGAGCTTAAATAAACCAATTTCTGTGTTGGTTTAATTTAATTTAATTTTATTGCATGGTTTTACAATTATTTATCATTAAATTAAATATGATGTTCTGTGAGTCATCTCCTCTTTTATTATGCAGGACCTATGTGTACAAGGTTGTTTAATGTAATTCCACTTAACCAATCCTTTGGTTCTCCTCACCTACATGTGAGTTATAAAACATATGTAATAAAAGGATTATCCAAAGGCACATGGATTCATTTCAAGGTGGATCCAAAGTGAAGGTGGTTCAATATGGAAATAAGACAAAATTGACATGGGAGATGCATAGGTTTATAAGTGGGATGCTGCAACTCATGCCAAGACCAACATAAGGAGTTTATCCCTAGGGTTATAGGTTGATTTATTTTCCACTCACTTAATCAACCATTAGATAAATCTCATGATCATGTCATATATTATTGATTTTATTTTTGTCTTATGCATGATTTATTTTATATATGAAAGACTGTGATCACATCAATAAATATACTAATATGGAAAGATATAATTACAATAAAAGGGTTATGCATAAATTTTTAGTCAAAACATGGTTAATCCCTAATGTAAAACCCAGTTTATATCAACAATAAACATTAAAGATAAAATAATAAAAACTTATTCATAATAAATAAAATCTCTCAACTTAACATTAATATAGACTAAGATTTCTATTACTTGATTAAAAATGAAAACCATAGATTTAAGTGTTTGACTAACCCATGTTGGGACACTTAATTTTATCATGGTTGGGTTGAATTAACCAATTTAAATTAAGATAAGTATCCCATGATATAATTAATGTAACTTTGAGGAAAGTATTGATGAAATTCGAGTCAGGATTTCTAGATTGGGGAGTCCACTCAACAGATTAAGGAGCTGAAAGCACGCAGTTGGAAAAGACCTTCTTGCCTAAATACCTTTGAGTAATTGATCGAGATCTCACTTGGGTTATGTGATGGGGCATATGGATTCTTTAAAATAGAATTCCTGAGAAACTAGAAATTCCAAGTCTAATGGTGAGGGTTGTTGGGACTTGATAAAATAGTGGGAGATTTAATAAAATTAAAATTATTATGTCTCACATAATTTTTAATCAAGTAAATTACCAGTCATCTATTTTTATTATTATAGAAGAATGGAAATTGAAACCATGAAACCACCACTATCATTTATAAATAAAAAATTATGGATGTGGTACAATTGTTTATATGATACATTATTATCAAAAAATTTATATTATGTATTGGAATCCCCTATTCCTATTATGCCACCCTAGAAGGTCAGAGAAGGTGAAAAGGATTCATATTAGAGATATGTAGATGATTATTCTTATGTTTGATGTATTATATTATCAACTATGTTTGGAGAATTGATGATACAATATAAGGATATGGATGCTTACACCATAATATCTCATCTTATTTTTCTTAATAAAGAGAAGTAAAGGCTTGAAATAAATAATATTTTCAATGCACTATATTAGAGTAAACTGGAAGAAGGGAATATTTCTACTGATCATGGTTTCAAAATTCTAGGTAATATTGACTAGTTAGTAAAATTAGGTTAAACTTGGATAATAAATTATCCATTAATATTATTTTATTATCCTTACCACTAAATTTATCCTTATTTATGATTATTTATCCATTAAGTCACTTAGGAATTTTTTTTAATGTATCAGAATTTTTGTATATTTTTTTTAATTATATGAAATTATTTTGAGACCGTGAAATCTGACGACATGTGATTCCAAGGCCTGGAGTGCCCAGAACGATCCGTCGAAAAATGTTAAGTTTTATATAGTGCGCGTGAGTGGTTTTCTTGAAAAAGTGGAATAACTCTTAAATGGGTGAATGAATCAGAAATATGAGGGCACCATTGCATTTAGGATTTCGGGTTTACCCTAGGGGAGACTTAAGTTTAGTCAGCACAGGCCTCTGGTGAGAAAACCCAAAAATGGAATAACTGTAAATAAAATAATTAAATAAAAATTATTTTATTTTTCAAATGCTTATAACTCATGAATGGTGACTCGGATTAAAAATACGAGACCACCGTTGAACTCGTGAGGGTATTATTTTCTTAGGAAGATACTAACATTGGCCGGTGAGGGCCACTAATGGAAGTTAGTTTTTGGCCGTAAATAAAATAATTAAGTGAAAATTATTTTATTGTAGAATCCTTAAATTCTAAATGGTAACTCAGATTGAAAATTTGAGAGTACCGTTGAGCTCATGAGGGCATATTCCCCTTAAGCGGAGCCTAACCTCGACCGATATGGGTCAAGGGTGACTGTTAATAATTTTTTGAACTTTTTTTAAGGTACATTCAGTAAACGTGCAGACAAAGTTTTCTAACTTTTGAACCGGTGCTCGGAATTGAAATCTGAGGGAATATTTGAATTCACATCACCAAGATTCACTTAAGGGAAGCTTAACTTTGTTCAAAAAAAGTTGGATGGAAATGTTATTTTTTTGGACTTTTGGAAAAAAATAATAAAAGAACAAAGGGTGTTATTTTATTCTTTTTGCAAACGGTTGAGCGGCGAATGGTGGGACCACGGTGCAACGTCGAGCAATAAATGTGGGTCGTTTATTGAATTAAACCTATAATTGTGTAACCAAAATTATTTTGGTTAATTAGGCTCATTGATTATGATTCATTAATGAATCATAATAATGAACCAACGTGGGAGGTTTTTATCTTATTTAATTAAATCATTGGCATGGGTTTTGGGAACCCATGGGAGAACTCTTGACAAAGTGCTATCAACATCTACCTCCAATGAAGAATGAAGTTTTGACAATTCCCATGGAGGAATCGATCCGGAGGATGATGGGCGATGAACGACTATGCACACAGACCTTATTCTTCTTCCACAAGCGAACGCAATGCGATCAAGTTAGGATTTTTTAAATTCAAGTGAATTAGTTTCTTTCCCTCGTTCTTGAAAAGTATGAGGAACATGGGTCAACCAAAATGAGTTGACCCACGATTCATATGAATCTATGGGTGGTTGTTGCAGGAAAAGATTGAATGGAGGTTTTTGATTTATCTTTTGATTATTGATTGTCACACCCTTGATATGATGCTAACGCGGAGGGCGTGAGCCAAACAAATAAGGCTCGAACCCTCCACCGCTTCGATCTTTGTTGTGTTCTTCGTAAGAAACCAGAAAACAGAGAGAAAAGATGAACCCAGGAGTCATACAACATTGGCAGTATCCTGGGAGGCTCATAGGTGATTTTGGAAGGGAAAACAGACCACTGGAGCTCACCGTCCGTGGAGGAAGCCAGCGCTGCATAACGCCGCGGCGGACCGAAGGGGGTGGCTGGCTCTTGGCTGGCCACATTGGCGGAGATCAGTGCACCGTCGTACCTTGTGGGAGGTGGATATGGATTTAAATCCTCATCGAAGGGGACCCATGCCTCGTGGGTCCTGCTTCCATCTGAGGCGGTGCCACATGGCACCCCCAATTAAAACACCAGAACGGCTTTGCCGTTCAGGAATTCAGTCCGCCACCCGACTGGCGGACCATGCCGGCTGGTGGGTCGGTTCGCCTGGAAGGCTGGGTCAGTCCGCAGCCCAGCAGGCCAAGACCACGGCCCAGCCCACTCAAGCCAGCCCAGCAGGTTTGGGCTAGGCTGCACCGAACCCGAGTCGGACCGGACCCAAACCCTATTCGGCCCAGATACGCACAAAAGGCCATATCTCACAAACCGGACATCTGTTTGATGAATCGTCTGTGATGATGGAATCCTGGGAACGAGATGGTCCTTTTGAGATAATACACCTGAGTTTTTGAGAAACTTGTAATATGGTTGGGTTGGATTGTACCCAAATCCAACCGGTCCCTCGGCACTAAAATGATAATAACTCTCAGACCGGGTGTCTGATTGACGTGCCGTTTATTACGTTGAAACCCTTATGACATGACAGATCATTGGGTTACTTATTTGTGGGAATTTTTTCCATTTAAAATATGATAAATGGATTGAGGAGTGGATTAGCCCAGAATCAAGCATGCTTTGTGCGTGAATCCAGTCGGTGGCTGTGGGGTGGAGATTGGAGGAAAATCTTGTGGAGGTTAGTACCTAGAGATCCTGCGTGGGTCAGCACCAAGAGATTCTATGTGGATCATCACCTATCGATCTTGTGTGGATCATCACCTAGCGATCCTATGTGGATCAACACCTAGCGAGCCTGTGTGGTTCTACACCAAGTGATCCTTTGTAGATCAGCACCTAGTGATCCTATGTGGCTCAACACCTAGAGATCCTGTGTGGGTCAGCACTGAGCAATCCTGTGTGGCTCAACACCGAGCGATCCTCTGTGGATCAGTACCTAGTGATCCTGTGTGGATCAACACCTAGCGATCCTGTGTGGGTTCACACCTAGCGATCCTGTGTGGCTCAGCTGTAACAACCCTAACTTTTTAATAATTTTTTCCTAATTTTTTGTGTTATTTTATTTTATACTCAAAAAAACTATTTCATTTGATGAAATGAGTATAATTAAAATGAGACTGTTGGATTTTGATTGTTATATGACCGTTGGTCAATATGACCATTGGAAACTAAATTTTGAGATTATTGTCTATAAATACAAGTGATCTTGGTTAATTAATACAAAAAGAAGATTCGATGGCCTCATCTAGTAGTCTCGGGCCTATCGAATCCCATCTGACGGAACTTGGGAAGGAGGTAGCACCACTGGGCTTTGATCTGGAGAAAATCCAAGCCGAACTTCATTGTGTGAAGCTGGAACAAAATCACCTTTGGGAGAAGTTCAAGCTGATAGAAATCACCACACGGGCAATGTTGTCCGAGATGCCCCCAGATTCTATCACCTTAGCACACCTTACACTTAGGTCATATGCTGGTGTTATAAGAGACTATGTAACGAGACCTTAGATGCTTTATGTAATCCTTTTATATAAATAAAAAGTATTATTTCTTCTTATGGTAAAGTTTGTGAATATCAAGTGTCCGAATAAATATAGGATGTATATTATTGATGAATTTTGGAAAAAGGATATTTTAAATTATTTATGTAAACCTTAAATAATTAATAATGTGTAATGATTTTCAAAAATGGTCTCCTATAGTTATGTTCAGTAAGAAATTTAGAGTCTAATAAGATCAACTTAATTTTTGATGAATAGTAAATTATGAATAGTAATTTTATGCTTATGAATAGTAATTTTATTCTTATGAATAGTAAAATGACCAAATGGATTAGTAACCTCACTTAAGAAAGTATTAATATAGTTTAGGCACCATGATTAGGTAATGTGATTCAATAAAATAAGTAAATAACTGTTTTAGAAATTATTGGTTAAGTATTTTTTTTTGAGTGAATAGTTTTTTTTATTTAAAAATTAAATTAAAAATATTTAGAAAATTATTTTCATAAAATGAAGTTCATTTTTGAAATCAGAGCATCGATATTTGGTTAAGGTGAATTTTGGGTTTTTTCTTAAATAGTTGAATTTTCAGTGAATAGTGTTTTTTATTTAAAAATTAAATTAAAAATATTTAGAAAATTATTTTTATAAAATGTATTTCATTTTTTAAATCAGAGCATCGATATTTGGTCAAGTTGAATTTTTGGGATTTTTCTGAAATAGTTGAATTTTCGGAGAATAGTGAAAATACAGTTTTGAGTTTCGGGTGTTTAATGACATCATTAAGGATGTAATAAATTTTCAATCATTCTGGTTAATTTATGAATATTAATATAAGGTATGAGGTGTCCCAAGTGGCCAATACCATGGGAAAATACCATGGGAAAGCTCATGATTTTGCCAATACCACCGATGAGGTATCCCTTGGCAATGAATGCTTTGTTCCCTCACTTCTCCTATAAATACCAAGCCATTTCGTCAATCATTTCATTTCCAAATCCTCCCCAACAAAGTTCTGGTCTCTTTACCTCCCAAGGAGTCCTCCCAAGGTTCCATCAAGTCTCCCAAGGTCCCGACCATCAATCTTTCAAAGTTACTCTTCAAGGTAAGGGAATCTTTCACCCTCCTCTTTTAAGCCATGACTTTCTTTAGGTTGTGTCTTCTAGTTTCCATCTCTTTTTGTTGAGGGTGTAAGAACCCGGTTCTTAGTTTTGAGGTATGGGTTTCTTCTTTTCTCTTTTCCTTAAGTGTTTTTGAGAAAATAAGGGAAATGAAGAAAAATCCTAAATTTTGGGACTACACTCCAAGTACTTCTCCACACGCCGTGTACTTTGGCCGTGTGGGATGAGTACACAGGGTGTGTAGCCCTATCAGAGATGAAAGGTGTAAAAACTGAATACACACCATTTAGTTTGTATTTACACGCCATTTAGTCAGTCGGAAGGCAAATAGTAAGGTGGTGGAGGTAGACTCTAGCTGAGCGACAGTACACGTCGTGTACTCAGGTATTGCACGTCGTGTACTCATGTCGACAGATGAACAGTGCTATGCTGGCGAAAAGTTGTTGAAGGAACAATTAAAAAATGAAAACTACATGCCGTGTACCCAATAGTACATGCCGTGCAGTCTATTTTTTTCACTTAAAATGGGCAGTAGCCTCCCCTGTTCACAGGGAAGGCTTAGAACTGAAGGAGGAGTTAGGAGAGAGGGCCGAACCTCCGAGGAGCTCCAGATCGCACGCCGGGAATCCGATTCCACCTCGGTCGATCTTGTTGGAACCGTACGGGTAAGAATTTCCTTCTCTTTAATACGTTCTTACCAATTCTTTCTTGAGGGGAAGTTATTTACATTTGAATAGGATTTATTTCACCTCAGATCTTCGTCGTTTTTGGACGATTCAAGGATCGTCGTTCGCGTATACCGCTCAGGGGCGTTTGAGGTAGGTGACTTGGTGTTTAAATTCAAAATATTGTGCATTTTTGTGTACTGTTGTGCTAAGAACCCATGTTGGGGTATCGTGTGGCTGAGGCCATGGTTGTTTTGAATACCTAAAACTGTAAAGGTAATTAAATATGATAATAAACTATTGTTTGGGATCCCTGCTTGGATCCAGGACCACCCCTGGGCTACGCTCCTCTGTTTATCCATTTGGACAGGATACCCGAGGGTATGCCATGTTTACTTTATGCATTACTTTTTCCTTGAGAAAACTTGTAAATTATTTCATGTTTAAATGTTGGGCATGGCGTGGTTACTTTATAGCCTGAGGACGTGGTTAATTTATAGCCTAAGGGCGTGGATATTTTATAGCTTGAGGGCGTGGTTACTTTATAGCCTAAGGGCATGGTTACTTTATAGCCTGAGGGCGTGGTTACTTTATAGCCTAAGGGCGTGGATATTTTATAGCCCGAGGGCATAGATATTGTATAGCCTGAGGGCTTGAATACTTTATATGCCTGAGGGTGTGGTAACTATGTTGGACTGAGGGCATGGTTATATTATATTAGCATGAGGGAATGGTTCTGATGAGCATGAAATGTTATTAAATTGAAAGGTTAAATGAATAATAAAAATGAAAATATAACTGGTAAAGTTAGTTACTTTTGAGTACTGCTTAGTTTATTGAATTTTATTACTGCACACTGTTATTGCATATTTTCACATAATTGGGCACGAGCCCTTGGTCGGTGCCTAATGAGATTTATTTCTCACAGCCTGTTTGGGGTCATGTCTTCAGCCCCAAATAGATTACATTTCTGCAGGTGTGGATAAGGGCAAGGGTCCTTATACAGGTACCTGATTGTTGCTGAGGAGTAGAGGAGCATGAGACTGATCTTAGGATCGCGATGCTGCCGACTGTTCTGTTCTGTTGTATCTGTACTTTCTATTGTATTGTATTGTATTGTTGTGTAACATGTTCTGGATGCTTTCTTAGAACTATAGGCATGTTGAATCATTATCTATTTAAATGTTGGTTATCTTTCACTCCAGTTGTTCATTTTAAATGTGTATGGTTTATTGCTTCTGCTGTTGTTGTACGTTATTTATTTAATTCCGCTGTGCTACACTTTGAAAAATGAGGTCATAGTTTCCCCACTATTAGACCTGGTCCCTTGTTGCTAGTCGGCAGCATCTGGCATTTGGGGAAATGCGCTTGAGGTCGTGTAACCAACCGGGTCCGGGGCACCCATTGAGTGGCACCCAGATCCAGGATGTTACAGAGGGTATGCTCATATATGTTCTAATTACCGACCATTTCATGTCTAATTGTTTAGAGACCCTTTCTTCTCTCATCAATTTGTTTTCTGAATTTTTATGTGACGTCTTTAGGCTGCCAAATTTTTCGTAAAAGGAATCACATCTTCTCTTTTATTTCATGTTTCCTTTTCATGTGGTATGTCATTCAAATTTCCATACCATGTTCTTATCTCCATGTTATTATGCATTTATAATGTATTATAAGTTATTTATAAGTGGGTTACTCCTGTACCCTCTCTTTTCAATGTTTTCTAAAACCATGTTATATAGTCGTTATGCTGTAGAAATTTCACCTCAAAATTTCTATCTCTTTCTCTCCAGAAATTTTCTTGTTTTATTTATGTGAATACCCAGACCTATTTCATTTCTTTTTGTGTTCATAAATATATAAATATGATGTATTTTATTCTGGAATTGACATACATATAACCCTAAATCCCTTTCTATGGTTTATAAATGACATAATGATCTTATTTTTTTAAGAACTTTTAAAACGTCACGATCTTGAAATGAAACCCATTTTTTTTATTCTCCATGGGTTATTTATGAAATGTTTGATTATGATATATGTAGATCACATGAAAGTAAATATATATTAAGGGTGAACCCTGATAGAGCTCCAATTCATTGGGTAAATAATTAATCTCTAGAGATGACAAGTTTCACGATACCTTTGTGAATAACCTTGGTAATTTTTATGACACCTTGGGGATGGAACTTGGTGATATGTTCATGAATTTCTAAATGAAATGTTGTAGACACATATTCAAGTTATGTTTCAAGTTCTTTTCATTATGATATTCCTATAATTCCATCGCTCATGACCTTATGTTTTTATTTAAGTTCTTATTGATAACACAAGCCAACTGATTCCCTTATTTACCCTTACTGGGCCTTCTTCTCACCCTTTACTTTGATGTATGTCTCCTGGATATGAGAAAAAGTAATTTTACATAGGATGAACATATGATGAAGCCTTAAAAATGTATTATAATAATGTTTTATGTTGTTTTCATGTATTATGTTCATAATTTCCAAGACACTAGACTTTAAATATCCTCTATTTGTAAAATCTAATGAAAAGTTATGAAATAAAAAGGCGGGATGCTATATCAGCACCTAGTGATACTGTGTGGATCAGCACCTAGCGATCTTGTGTGGATCATCACCTAGATATCCTGTGTGGGTCAACACCTAGCGATCCTGGGTGGATCAGTACCTAACGATCCTATGTGGATCACCACCTAGCGATCCTATGTAGATCAACACCTAGTGATCCTGTGTGGATCAGCACCTAGCGATCTTGTGTAGATAAACACCTATCGATCCTGTGTAGGTCAGATCTTGTGTGGGTCAGCGCTCAGCGATCATGTGTGGTTTAATACACATTGATCCTGTGTGGATCAGATCTTGCGTGGGTTAGTGGGGGTTAGTACCTATTGATCCTGGGCGGGTCAGATCCTGTGTGGGTCAGCTGAGGTTAGTACCTATCGATCCTGGGCGGGTCAGATCTTTTGTGGGTTAGCGGGGCTTAGTACCTATCAATCCCATGTGGGTCAGCAGTAGTACCTCTTAATGGAATAAGATGATCTAGTCTTAGAACTAATCATCTGTACTTCTGTACTAAAGTTATACCTGGTTCGAGCTGAGTCTTTTTCTTTGTGCTTTGTGATTGAGATCATGCTTTGTGGTTTTCCTTTATGGAATTTTGGGAGACCTTCAGGGGGTCTCTGGGTCCCTACTAAGTATTATTATACTCACCCCTACATGGGCTTCGCCCACACCTTGTTGTGTCTTGTGCAGACGACGAACAACTTGAACGAGTCTTGAGGAGTTAGGGCTAGATAGAGCTCGGATGTGGTTGAAAAACGGTGTATGGAGGTGAACAGTTGACGTGGAGAGCCGTAGTGATGAGCTCTACCAACCCTTCAGGTATGATCCTTGGAAGATGACCTCAAGAGCTGTTTTCCCTTTTTTTTGTATTTCTATTTCAGTTGGGCTTGTATTCTGGATCCCTTCACTTTCAGTATTTATTATTACACTCTGTGGTGGTTTTTAGTTGTATTTTCACCTTACTTCTTCCATTGTGTTTTGCTTGTGTGTAGTGTTCCCTATCTGTGTGTGTATAGTTTTAGAAGAAATTCCTTCCCATTATAGGGAAATTCCTTTTTGGTGATAGTCGCCAACCCCTGGCTTATGGAAGGCGGGCTTGGGGTAGTCACAGCACGGGCCCCGGGGGATGGGTCGTGACAATTTTATTTATACTTCACCAAGAGGATGAGGATTGGTTGAAACGCATTTCTATACCCCTTATGGTGAAAAGTTTTAAATACAAGGCTAAAGATCCCATGGATAATATAAATCTAAAATATCCTTTACAACATCCTTCAAAGATACAAAAGATTAAAAGGCAGAAAAATGAACAAGAGGCTATTTTCTTCTTATATGTAAAGAATGGACACTAGAAAATAAATTACAATGAATTAAAAAATCAAGTAGATGCATCTACTTCAAGTATATTCATCGATTTTATATTCACCACTTTTGAATTAAATACAATATACTAACAACATTCATATATTTAAATATAGGAAATGAGAAAGAATAGAAAGGTTATAGAGTGAACTCAAAAGGACCTAAGAAAGGGAGATTTATATACTAGATAAGGGTATCTCAATACTTCTCATTTATAAATGTATTGATTCAATATTGTAATAAGAATTACCAAAACATTCATCTCAGTGTTCAGCTAGAATCAATAATACATTATTTCATATTTTGAATACATGTTGTTATGGTAATTCAATACTAAAATAATGGTCCAACGACTCTTGAATCACCGATATCCATTGAAATAAATAATGAATATAAAATATAATACTCTTAATAAGTTTTGTAAAGATAATTATTTGAGAAATAAAACTGAAAGTGGTTCACTTTATTTTACCCGTAAAATCATTTTAGTCTCAATTGAGCTAAGATACTGGGTATAAAAACAAAATACTTATCAGGTTTTAGATAAAAAAAATTTAAAATAAATGTTTACCAAAAATATTTTATATTTGGTTTAACATGTCCGGGTGAACTATTTTAAATATAATGGTAAATTCATGTACTTCATGAGATCCCTTTAAGAAATTTTAGAAATTTTTAGTGAAGTAAATGAGTGCAGTTGGTAAATATTAAGGAATCTATGAGTTGGTTTTTTAGAGAACATATTATTCAAATAATCATTGATTATAAATATAGATTAAAGGTATTCCTAAACTAACATTACCTTATATACATTAATATCATGATGGTGGTAAAAGGAATATCAATGATGAGTCTTATATATATTGAAAATATTCCATAATTTTTTCTAAGACATCCTTTTCAAATAGAAGTGAAACAAATAACCATATGAAAACTATATTTTCTAATAGATATCACATCAATTGAGGTTTGATAAGAATATATTATTATACTACCAAAATTATTTGTTGAAAAACATTTGTTAAATGGTGATGTTAGCTACAAATGAATATCAAACACTAAGGTGTATTTGAGTTAATAATCAAATAACCACTAAGGACATTAACATCTAGTCAATACAGACTATATTTTTATAAAGGAAGACTATATTTTTAAATATAGTGGGAGAAAACTTAACTTCTATGGGTTAAGGATATGAATACACATGGTTTGGCATAAGAATGCTAGAATCTACTAAGCTCAGTGGAAGGAGTAGTTCCAAAGACATATCATGCGTAGGAATTTATAACCAAGGAGGTGGTTTATGTTCACTGTGGTGGGTGATAAATATATTATTATTCCAGAATAATGATTCCTATAAAGAATCAATAAAAACTTGTTATGGTTTACAAGTATGAATAAATTCAAGTAATTGAATCTATGTATCAAGATCTAGGTTCCTTATATTTTGAATGCTTTTAAGTCTTGGTACTGCTAGTGAGTATTCAATAGGAACAAAACATGAATGGTACAAGACGATATCAATAAAGAATTATTGATTATTGAAATGTCTATTCTATGAAAAAAACCCATTCAAAAATCATCATGACTAAAATAATTTTGAATTATATTTGTTAAATAATACTTCTATGATTATCAT
Organism: Viscum album; assembly: GCA_963277665.1. Lineage (NCBI taxonomy): Eukaryota > Viridiplantae > Streptophyta > Magnoliopsida > Santalales > Viscaceae > Viscum > Viscum album. Next base: position 655,422,440 of record OY728119.1, read on the forward strand.
ATTGGGATATTGATATTAAATACCACCTCATTTGATTAATAATTATAGAAGATATTTATATTACACAACCAAAAGGAGACCCTATGATATATGTATATAAGCCATAACTAGAAAGGGTCAATGAAATCAATAAATTCTAATGAGATATGAAAATTACATAAATTCATTTATGAATAAATCATGCATAGTCATCATAGACTATTCATTTGGAAACAAATGAGTGACATGTGTCCCTAATAGGTTAGTGGGAGCACTATAAGTTTTTAATATAGATATATTGATAACATATGTAAAAAAATTGTTGTGTATTACCATTTTGTTAAGAATAAGGAATGAAATTTATCCAAGTAAGACTTGAATTAGTAGCTTTGTTCTAGGAAAAAAGATCTATAAAATAGATCCATGTGATTCTTAAATCTAGTCATAGAACATATATTAACAAAGTATTGAAAAATACAAGTTGAAAAAAATTCAAGATTAAATTGTTGCTGGCATATAATCCTTACAATAGAACATGCATGGGAATAGGAAGATATTATGGAGAGTAAAATAAATTCACATGATTAAGTGATATAAATTCGTCTCATATGGTGTAATATGTACCTACACTTGATATTAATGATTCATAATTCATAGTATGTGAATATCAAACAGATTCAACATAACTGCATTGAATTTTAGTTACAAATATCTGATAGTACTTGGAAAAGTATAACCAGATGAGTTCATAGTGTCTAGATTAGTGAGAATATTAGTGATCAAGGGAATTGAACACTTTTCTTCACTTAGTTCAATTTGATCTAGTATCTTAGATAAAGCTAAGGTAATATAAAAGAAAAAAATATTTTAGCCAGTGGTTACCATATCTATAGTATTCTAGTTTTTTGTGGCTTATGATGCAGCTTAAAAATAAGATTAGCAATGTACTATTCTAATTTTAGGTTATACCAAAAGAAAGAGTTTTATCATCATTATTATAAGCTTTGACTATGGACTTAGTCAGGATGCCAGGATTCTGATATGAGAACAAGATGTGGATAATCGGTTATATCACTACTTGATGTATTTCATATGACACCCACCAGGTCATTATTATATCAAATTTTGAGTTTTATTTACCATTTACTATATTTATGGAGGTTTCAGGTACTAGGGGTTGAAAACCTTATTTTAAAGGAAGGTAAACAAATATGCACGAATAACACACTATTTTTATAACCATATGGATTTTTTTGTGAGGGAGAATAGAGGGATATTTCATGATTTGAGAATGGTATATAAAACTGTGAAATTCCCAAGGGGTAAACATGTGGCCTATTTTTTGGGAGACAGTATCCCCCACATGATAGGTTCATGGTTTACTTAACCATGCGACCAAATTGTGTGGCCCTGTCCAACTTATTTAAAATTGATCTTTTACTATTTATCCCTATATATTTTTATAACATTTGGCCCTTATTTTCTCCTCCCATTATGCACAACTACTACTCATTTTTTTGAAATATTTCCCTCTCTATTATTGGTGTATTTATTCTGGATTCTTGGTGATTTGGCTTGAGGTGAGTCCAAATATTCTTGGTTTCTTCTTCCATTCTCCTTCTTTATGCTTTTTTCCTATTTCATGGAAGTATGGAACCCTAGATGGAAGATTTGAAAAAAACTAGGGTTTTCATGGTGATTTTGGATTGTTTTCATGTGATTTAGTTGTATAAAGTATTATTCTACCTTTTTTAGGTGGTTTTCATCTTAGGTGTCTCTATTTGAGAGAATTTTCCATGTATTACCTTTAAATTATGAATTAAATTTTGTTTGTGTTTGTTTAATTGATATATAAATGATTTATGATTGATGTTTATACCATGTTTTATGTGATTCATGGTTTGAGTTTGCAATTGGGTGTATAAAGTGGGTTTTCCAAATGGGTATGGCTTGTATGCACATAAAGTATTTGATGAAATAACTCAATGTGGTTTTATGAATTAAAATGAATTTTTAAAATAATTTTAGAATTTTTTACCTTTTTAAAGTTATTTTAATAAAAGTGGGCATGATTTTTTTTATGAAAATTGGCTTTTAAAATAGATTTTCATGGATTGTAACTTGTTTGTGATTATGTTGGAATGGAGTAGTAGATGGGTTGAATGGGGTGTGAGTGAGGGGTCATATAAGGGACTATGAGAGACTTCAAGGATGAAGACCACGAGAGATTCCATTTGGTTTCCATGGAACTGAGAGAGCCTTTAGATAGGAAGACTATGAGAGATTCCCTTTGGTTTTCGAGAGACTGTGAGAGCTATTGGAGTTAGCTCTGGGGAAGATTTTGAAAGATTACTTTTTTCTTAGTCGGATAGCATACTTTTCTTAAAATCACTCACATTAGACACTTATGGTTGGATCCTTAGGCACACTTACTCATTCCGAATTCGTTTATATGCCTTGATGCATTCTATTGTGCCATATTTGATTTGATGATTTATTGTATGCCCATTTTCATTCATTAATTATATTATTATGATGATTCTTATGATTTTACCTTGTTATTCCTTAATTAGGGTCGGTTGAGCATGTTTTTCATTGTGGTATTGTTTTTATCTGATCCATGTTTTTTTTGGAAAACATGTGTGTTTTAAATGAAAACAAAAGGGATTTCAAAGTCCTGTTTAAAGAAAATAGTGTTCAAAGTGGTTTAGATTTGATTTTTTTTCAAACTAATTTATTGGTTTTCATGGGTAAAAGACTTAAATATATTCATAGTGGTATCCTACCATGATTTTTTCCTCACACCCTATATATGACTTTGGGAATATGTAGACTTTGTTTTGCAGGACACAAGTAAAAGAATGGGCCCATATACCTGGATGGTTCTTTCTGATTACTACCATCCATTGTTTGCTGGAGGAGATGTGGTTGCACCAGGTTATCTCATGAGGAGTCTTCTTGGGATTTTGTATCCGCTGGGACATATGTGTAGACTTTGTTTGAGTCTTGTTCCCATTATTTTGAGTTTTGGGTTTTGACTTGATATACCATGTATATATAACTTTTTATGGAATGTTTTGTTTATGATGTATATCTTACTATTATGAAATATGATCATATTTGTTGTATAATTTGATTATAGTGGTCTGGATATCCCATTTCATAGATGGATCACACCGATTTACCATGGGTGAAACCATTCTCAAGATATTTTTGGTTATGATCAATGATTGTCGCCAACACGTGGTGACCAAGAATGTGCTTTGGGTTGTGTGAAGGGTCATCTTGGGCGATGGGTCAGGTCGAACCAAGTCAGTTTGTTACAAAATGGTATCAGAGTAGGTTTTATTTGAGAGTCAGTGGTATATGGAAGATAGGAATATCTGTATGTGAGAGGTGGGAATGGGGGAGTGCCTGACCTACTCTTCTTCACATCGAACCTCAAGTTTCCATGGGTGTTTTGGGATTGTGGTTATGTTTTGTGCCTGTTTATGGATTATTTTGATTATATTTTTAGGTATTTCCTAGTCGGTGTTGAATATCAAGGTGATCTTAGGGGTTAATTTTAGTTGGGGTGGGAGGAGTTTTGGAGGAGGTGCACGGTTAAGGCATACAATTAGTAGTAATCGTGCACATCCCATGTAGACTTTCTTTCTAAATCCAATAACACCCACATGGTTGGTGCACAATTAGTATAACCATGTGGCTAAACCTTGCACAATGGGAAATAAATGTAATTTTTTTGGTGTTCATTATCTTTTTTCATTTTGAGTTTCTTTTGGTTCTAGTGTTTCTTTTTGATATCCATGATAAGGGTTTATTCCAGTTCTTTTTTTTGTGGTTTGATATTGAATTATGCTCGATGAAGCTTGTGTTTTGTGTCTTGTAGAAAATTTCTCCCAAAAGGACCTCATTCAAGAAAAGAGAAGGTGCTACAGAGAATGCCACATAGGAAAACCCTCCTATTGATATGACTCTAGTGGAGTCCATGATTCATATGATCTAATTTTTGGTTCAGGTGGGTGATTGATATCATTCAACAATGGTGTACTATACTTAGGATTTCATAAGAAAAAATCCACCCGCGTTCCATGGTGACATGAGACCCAATGAGCTCAAGAAGTGGTTGTATCATATTGAGGAAATATTTGAGTTTCTAAAGACACTTGTGACCTCTAAAGTGATATTTTTAATGTACATGTTGGAAGGTATGAATAGAATGTGGTGGGAGTTGATGGTGCTTTTGAGGAGGTATGAGGATCTCACATGGACTAATTTCAAAGTGGATTTTAACCTAAAGTTCTACTTGGAGACCTTGAGGGTGGAGAAGGACTATAAGTTATTGAAGTTGGAGAAAGGGGATCATTCAATGATGGAGTATGCTACCCAATTCACTAAAATAGTTCATGTTTCTTTGGATATCCTCATGAATTATTATCTAAAGGCTCAAAATTTTGATACGGGATTGAAGATAAAGACTAGGTCTATGCTTATCCTCTTCTCTTTACCAAATTATTCAGAGGTGGTTGATAAGGAATCCATGGAAGAGATTTATTTGACTAGAAAGAAAAATATTAGTGGTGTTATTTCAGTGGGCATAATCCAAAGTTATTCACCAGGATAGAAGTAGAAGCAGGATGAGCCTCATTGGGGGAGTGGAAAGAGTGTCCAATAATCATTAGGTTCAGTTCACATGTCTTATTCAGGGAATAATCCAATCATCTGTTACTAGTGAGGGAAGGGTGGATACACCAGGATTATTTGCCTATAGAATCTGAGGGCACTCCACCCATGTGGATGTATGGCTTATCTCCATCATTTATATTGGTTGGATTCACATGGGAGAAGTGTGGGATCCATTATTTTGAAGGCATCACAGGTGTACTTATAGGCTTATAAGGGTGTATTATCTCACCCTCATAGTAGGAGGGAGACTCTAAGCTATAAAATCTCTATGCAGTGGATGTTATGCCAGAGGAATAATATTCTAGACCGTACAATATTAGAGGTATAATGTTTATTACTTATTCTATAACATATGTTTTGTTTGAAACTGGATCATCCCATTCCTTTATTTCTATAAATATAATTGATGATTTAGGTATGAAAGATGATTTTATCCCATATGTTATGGATTTTATAACACCAATGCATAGGAAGGGGCAAGGTTTCAAGAACCTTGAGTTCCATGATTTGATAGATGACTTGGAATTCATTTGGGAGATCCTTATTTTGGACCTGAACATTTTTGACCTTATCATCGACATTGGTTGATCAACTACAAGATTTTAGTCGACTGTTATTTCTATAGGTCCAGTTCCTTAGTCCTGATGAGAGCACTCACATATTTTAGGGTGGGTGGGATCCATGACCAGGGAGGGCGGTACTAGTTGTTTCATAGTTAGGGTTGATATCATGCTATATTTCCATGTTTTTTTCTCAATTCTATTGAGTAGAGTTTAATGGGTGAACATTTAGAGGTCATGGAAAGTTACCCAAATGTGTTTCTAAAGTATTTCTTGAGGTTTATTACCCAACAGTTGGTTAAGTTTACTATTGATCTTATCCCTAGGATGATCTGCATTTTCTTTCCATATAACTATATGGATCTATCTGAGCTAAAATATCTAAAAGTTAAGATAAATATCCTTGAGGGAAAGAAATTTATCGACCCCAACATGTCATTGTGGTCTTCGTTAGTGCTATTTTCAAAGAATGTAAATAAAATAATTATAATTTTCATAGAATATTTAAAGCTTAACTAGGTGACCATAAATAATTAATAACTATTTCCCATGATTGAAGATCTATTTGATTAGATCAGAATATCCTTTGGGTTTTCAAAGATCGACCTAAGATCTAGGTTCTACCAGTTGAGGGTCTGAGAAGTGGATGTTCCAAAGACATTCTTCTAAATTCATTATGAACATTTTGAGTATTTTATTATGCCATTTTGGATTACTAATGATCCTACAGTATTTATGACATTAATGAACCAAATCTTCCACCAATTTTTGGACTCCTTTGTGGTTTTTTTCCAGATGATATCTTGGTGTATTACAAGATAGAGAAGGATCATGATAACCATATGGAGGTTGTTTTGGGTGTTTTGAAGGAGCAATATCTATATTACAATCTATCTAATCTATATTTTTGGATTTATGATGTAAAGTTTTTGGGCCACATGATTTTTATGCCAGGAATTTTAGTTGATATTGAGAAGGTTTGAGAGGTTATGTCTTGGGAGAAGCCTAAGAATGTGTTCGATATTATTATATTTTGGACTTGGATAGGTATTATAGATGCTTCATCCATGAATTATCTAGGATAGATTCTCCCTTGAAAACCTTAAAAAGTAAAGGGATGAAGTTTGAGCAGCATGAGAAGTGCCATTGTGATTTTGAGCTAGTGCAGAACTGTTTGACAGACACACCAGTTTTGAATCTTCCCAATCTTGGAAGAAATTATTCTATGTATTTTAATGCTTATAGTGTGGGTTTGTGGTGTGTAGTGATGCAGGATGATCATGTGGTGGAATATGGCTTGAGGCAACTATGCCCACATGAACAAAATTATCACACCCATGACCTGGAATTGACACCAGTTATGTACATGCTTGAGACATGGTGACATTACCTATTTGAGGAGAATTATATAGTATATTCAGATCATAAGAGTCCAGAGTATATTTCCACCAAGAGGGAACTGAACCTCTAATATAGATGTTGGGTGGAATGACTTCAGACTTTTGATTTTGATATTGCTTATACACCTGGGAAGGGGAATGTGGTCCCCAACATGTTGACTTAGAAACTTCCAATGTTTCTAATTATAGAATCAATGGATGATTGTGGCATGATGAGTTTTTTATTTATCTAAATCTAGAGGTGAAGGTGGATGAAGATAATATATTCTTAGCCGGTATGTAGATTACATTCCCTCTCATCAGTCAGTTTTGGAGTGAGCAAGTATTTGACATCGAGTGCTAGAAGATTATCATTGATTTAATTGGCATTGAGACCTTGTGTGATTGGTATTGGTATCCTGATGGTTCTCTCACTTTTATGAGGATGCTGGTAGTTCTTTTGATCTTGAGGCAAAAGGCTATTCAAGAGGCACATCAATCCAGTTGGATCATTCACCCCTAGGGAACCAAGATGTTTTATACCTTGAAAGGTCAGTATTGATTGATCGGGATGCGACATGTAGTGGAAGATTTCATTTCTAGATATTTTACCTACTAGAGGATCAAAGTTTAACATCAGAGGCTAGCTGGGTTATTAAAACCACTTTCCATTCTAACATAAAAGTGGGAAAAGATCTCTATGTATTTTTTATCTGACTACCTCATACTATAAGTGGGAGAGATTCCATATGAGTGATTGTTGACCGTCTGATTGAATTAGCATATTTTCTTCCCATACAAGAGTTGACTAATGTACAGGGCCTCATATACCAGTATTTTTGAGAGTTTTTTCATATTCATGGAGTTCCCTTAGTGATGTCGTTAGAGTGGGATCCCATTTAACTTCCTGATTATGGAATGGGCTCTACGAGGATTTGGTAACCCAACTAAAGTTGAGCACTTCATATCACCCATAGATGGATGGTCAATCTGAGTAGACCATCCAAACTCTCGAGGATTTTTTTTTGGGTTCGTGGGAAAGAACATGCAGTTGTCTAATTTTTCTTATAATAACATCTATAAATCCTCAATTAGGATAACCCTGTTTGTGGAACTGTATGGGTGATTGTTAAAATATTGTTTGTGTTGGGATGAGGTGGGTGATAATTCCTTAGTTGTACTGAGTCTCATCTAGGATATGAAAAAAATAGTATGAATAATTTAGAAATTTTTATCAATATCTTAGAGTATCTAGAAGTTGTATTACATCCATCATTATCACCCATTAGAGTTTCAGGTTGGCGATCAAGTGTTTATTTAGGTACCCATTCATCTAGGACATCATCTATTGGGTAATTAAGGTAAGTTGGTTGCATGTTATGTTGGGCCATTTCATGTTGCTGAGAGACTTGGGAAGGTATTATATTAGTTAGAGTTTCTACCGTGACTAACCTAAATACATAAATTATTTCATGTTTCATTGTTGAAAAGATACCATCTAGACCCATCTCATGTGTTTGAGTGGGAATATTTGTAGGTTGAGCCCGATGCCACCATTGTGGAGAATCCAGTTTGTATATTGGGTTATCAGAAAAAGTTTCTCCATGGTAATTCAATCTCATTGGTCTGTGTGAATTGGTAGTTTGGTAGCGATAACCACGAGACATGGGAGTGAGAATCTTTGGTGAGGTAGTAGTGGCCTCACATGTTTTATTTTGAGGTTTCCTAAGGATATTTTTGGTGAAAACAATGTCATTCTAGGGAGTTTTTGATACCATTAGGGTCATTGGTACATCAAATTTTGAGTTTTATTTTCCATTTGGTATATTTTTGGAGGTTTCAAGTGTCAGGGGATGAAAACCTCATATTTGGGTAAGGTGGACCAAGGAACATAGTTAGTGAATGGTTTTACTAACCGTGTTGCTAACCATGCGAGGGGGAACATATGGATCTTACATGATTTGAGCATGGTCTCCCTAACTATTCAAGACCCAAGGGGTAATCGTGTGAGATAAACAGATTCTTATAATATCATTCTAGGCACAAAAATATAAGATTAGTTTTCAACTACCCTGACCTCATTTTTTTTATAAAGTTAGAAACTTGAATTTATTTATTGGGCATAGTTTGTGTATATTAGGTTTTAGAGTTATTATGAATTGGATTATCTCTAGAGTAAATTCACCTTTGGGATATGTACTTTGGGTCAAACAACTTGAAGTATTATGCCTTGTTTTTGAAATTTGGGGGTTAGTTATTGGTCGCTCTAGACTTACTCTTGAGGAATTTTTAAATCCCATATAACTATAATAATTTAAATTAATAGTTCATATACCTTCCACATGAGTTGTATTTGGCTATATATCTCTCCAAGATTACTCTTGTAGAGTTTTTCAATCTCATATAATTCTAATATTTTAAATGAAGAGTTCATATAATTTCCATATGAAATGTATTTGAGTATGAATGAATATGTTTGGATTTTATTTTTGGGTGAGTAATAAAAATATGGGGGTTGTTTAAAGTGATACACATCAATATGGTTTGAAAATTTTAATTGGGTGGTTGGAATAGGGATTTCAAAACTAAATCGTTAGAAGCATGCATACATAAAGGGAATGAATCGAGATAAGATGGTGATACTTTAAAATAAAACCCCAAATATTAAGTGTTAGATTATTTCCTAAGAAACACTATCCAAGACATAGATCATTCATTACAGGTGAACCTAATGGTTAGGCATCCATGGATTATCTTGTGTAAGAAAAAAATGTAATGAGGTAACCCTAACAATTAAGTTACTTGTTATTTCAATTTTATTTAGGTTACACTTAGATGGGAAACACTAATGGTTATGATACCAGAGGAATAAAGTTGAGTAAATTCATCTGATGGATTTGGATAAATAGTTATCCTCTCAGCTATCCAAAAATCATATGTGATATGATTGACAATTAATTTCTACCAGATATAGTCATGTATTATTTAAATTTAAAAACTGGTGTATGTCATGATGAAGTATGTATATTGGCTCACTAAATAGATATGATTTATGGAATCATAATTTTTAGTGTGAGTACTTTTAATAAGATTCCTTATTAATGAATATAAAACATGATACTCATTTGTTAAAGATTTATATTGTAGATAATGGAATCATAATCATCAACATTAACCTTGAGATCAATTATGTACAAGGAAAAAATAAATGGTATTAATTTCCTCAATTGGTAATGGAACTTAAGAATAGTTCTCAAGCAAGAGGGAAAATTATATGTGTTAGAAAAACCCATTTCTGTGCAGCAACTGACCAAAAAATCCATTTAAAAATAGAATATAGATTCATATGACAAGAAACTAAAAGATTCAATTAAAGTATCTAACCTAATTCCTGTAACCATAGAAAGAAGAAACACAAGACCATGAATTCCTATAAGATGTTAGATAACCTAAAAAGGATCTATTAGAAACAAGCTAGGAATGATAGGTATGTGGTTTCAAAGGCTCTCTTTTGGTGTGAAATGGAATAAGGAATAGTCTCAAATCATGTGCTTAATATTATTGGGTATGTTAATGGCTTGGAGAGGCTGGGTTCACCTCTTAGGCTTTTTTTGGCTATAAACTTAATTTTGTAATCATTTCGAAAAAGGTTTTAATCATCTATTGTGAATTATAATATGAATGAATTCAATAAAATTTCATGCTATATCCTCAATATATTGATGATAACTGAGTATGACATTGGTGGTATTTACTTAAGTAATATAATGACGGTGTAAAAGGATAAGAGTAATACTTTTAGATAAAGGGAGAAGAAAAGTGGTCATGGAGAGTCCACACCGCCACCTAAACCAAAGAAGTGAAAGGAGGGGAAGTGTTTCCATTATGAAAAGCTTGACTATTGGAAATGTAACTATCTGAAATACATGAAGGTTTCCTAGAAACCTCATGGAAAATCTGCTTCTGGTCATAATGTTATAGAATTTATTTCTTATATTTTGAAGGTTTTATGATACCAATGGTATCTTTTATAGGTGTTGTAAATATATAAGAGGTCAAAATTAAAGTAAACTTTGTTGGATCTTGAATTTTTCTTTCAATAAGTAGAGAATGGAGTTTCTTTATCAAGGACTTAGATGAAAAATATCACTTAAAGCTTAGATGAATTTTTAAATTATTTGTATTTTTTGTATCTTTTTTCTCTCTCTAGAAAAGATTGTATCCAATCATTATTTAAGTAAATGAGATAATGTTTTTGATACACATTATTTATAATTCATCAAAATTATATAACATGTTTAAAAAAATACAAGGATAAAATGAGTTTTATCCTAGGTAATGTGTTTATCCAAGAATATGAGGGAATTAGATTCCACCACTAACTATGCCATATTAAAAAATTTATTCTTTTCAGTAAGATTTCCAAACACATAGAATACCGTATATGATATGGAAATAATAATTTATTTGTTAAATATTCATTCTAAAAATAAATAATAGTTACTTCCTAAACAAAAAGGAGTTTTTTTATCTTAGTATGATATTCTGAAGTGGATATAGTAACTAATAGGTTAGTGGGAGTATTTCTGAACTTAGAGAAGTTCAAAGTTAAAAAATAAAAATTATACCAGTCAAATTTATTAATGAATTTTACTAGATATCCTAAAAAGTTTAGGATATAATGGTAAATAAATAATGTAAAATTTACTTTACTTACCAAAATAGAGTGAATTCTACTAAATATTCTAAAGGATTTTAGGATGTGTTGGAAAATATACAATGAAAAAGTTATATTAGTTACTGGTATATTTAAAGGAAAAAGTTTGATGTAAAAGGTTCTAATGACAATGATGATGAAAATATGAAATTTCTTAGTAGGAAACAAGATTTATTAACATTGTAACATTTGATGTTGTAGAGTAATGAATTTTAAATATGTTTAAAATTTTGAATGTTAGGAATATGATTCCTAAATATCAGCATTATACAAACTCACTTCCTCCATAAATGTTACCCATTATAGAGTTTAGAGGGATATTTTTATCTGATGGTCACATATAGATTTGGTGTGAATCACAAATGGATGTAATGAGTTAACAAACTCGAGAAAGTGAAATAAACATAAGGTTAATCTATTTGTTTATCATAAATGATATGATAGAATGATTCTTATGTATAGTTTTGTTAAGTATTCTTAAAATAGTTTAAGAATATAAAATGAATCATATAAAAGGAAATATCCACTTATCATTCTTTTACATTGGATGCATACATGTAAATATAGATATACAATTCATGTAGTGAAATGATAATTAACCTCTTAAAATATGACTTTGAATTAAACCTAATCAATATTATTTATAGATTAATATAGGTTATAAAGGATTATTAAGGTTAGAGTGAGTATTATTCTTTTACAAGGATAAATAATATTATCATGAGGCATAAACATGTTTTTTTACACTTTATGGTCCATAGAGTATACCACATAGAGTGTCATACACTATGTATTTAGTATAACCTGAGGTTGTTGAGATACCTAGCATGAGAACCTTCATACCTTTATACCCTTATTGTGCATTCTATTGAGGCTTAGCTAATCCAGGGGTGGTTTAGTATGTTACTCATCATGTCATCCATTGTAGCTCAACAAATATGGTATTTTCCTCTCATATAATGAGTATGGAATTTGAGATGCTGATTAAGATGGAATTATAAAATTAATGTCCATAATTAGAAGGTATATATGATATTATTTTCTATTTGGGTGAGGGACATGCGATGTACTCAACTACTAAATGAATGAAATATGATGTATTCATCAACCTGGTCAGTCTATACTTGAAAAATTGAGAAAATTTGAGGGGGATATATGGGATTGACATATATCACGTAACTTAGTCACTTTATGTCTTAGATAAAGGGAAATTATATAAATGTATGTTATCTTAATATGTGGATGGTGGAAAAATGTATAAAGATACATGTTTTTGATAGAGATCATACTATATCTCTTTGTAGCTTGAGTATCATTGATTATTTTCTAGAGGCCACTCTTTGCATACAATTATGTATCCAGTGATACATTTTTGTTATTAATGATATAAAGGAATGTGGGGTCACACTTTGTGGATTAATGAATGAGTATTGAGTTTAAATTAGATAGAAACTCTAAAGGTGTTCTAGAGTTGTGTCAAAATAGTTTTGCATAAGGGATTTCACAAGGTATTACATACAGTTTAATAAATGGTGAAGTTAATGATAGATTTACAAAGGTGTTTTGGAAGATATCCAAAAGTGACTTGGATATGATTTCACAAGTTATCATATTCGATACTATATAAGGTGAAATTTAATTAAAAAGACTCTAGGATTTAGTGAAAGTGAGAGATTTAAGGAGATATTAATTAAATCCTTTATATATATAATATATAATTAAAATGGAATTCTAGGTTAGATGTCTCCCCCCTAGTGCACTCTTAATAATCTGGACATCCCTTGGTCCTGGTGTCGAAGCAATCAAACATAGAGGAAATAATTTCCCCTACCCCATTTGAACTATCTCGAGTGGTCCATCCAGAGTTTAAGCTTTTGAACATGAAGAATGAAAATTCATCTGCACCTACTAAACCATCTTTGGTGATCCCTCTAGACCATGTCCCTTCAGATTCAACTATCTCCTCTCCGTTCGAGTCTCCAAACTTGACTCACAGGCCTTGATCCTCCGATATACATTGATCTTGTAGGGATATTTTTATTTTTCAAGAAGATACAGTTTCTGTTAATATAGTGGATTTGGATGAGTCTTTCTTGACCTAGGATTCTCCCCCAATCATTCGTAGGAAGGTTAATCACCATAATGGAAAGAAGCCCACTGCTCAGTCTCCAGTTTCCTCTAGCCTAAACTGATCGGTTTCCTCTCCTATACAACTTACGAACAAATACAGTTTATTATCTCATGTGGGAGATGATATGGTTTCTCTTTTTTATCCTCAACATAGAATTTCTCGTACTAGAGACCATGCAAGAAGGGAACATGAAATTTCATCTTAAAAGCTTACAGAACTATTATCGTGGGGGGTCAATTACCTATGGAATCTCCCCCAATGATATCATTTATCATCTGAAATTCCTGGGATTTGGGTTCCTGGGTGAAGTTGGACTTCATTTCCCTAGATCTCTATCTTTCAAAATCCTCACTGGTCATTGTTATTGAGCATAAAAAACAGTGGGTGAATATTCACAACTTTTATTTCAATATTGGCCTCTACAAATGCATACATGGAGATCCTGATAACTGAAACATCTGGGTATTTTAAAAAACTCTATTTCAATTAAAAAATTATTGTTTTTGATCAAAATCTTTTTGTAATGGTCATTTCAAATACATTTAGTAGCTATATGTCTTTTATTCATGAAAAGTACAATCTTATGGAGCAGGAACTCCTTTATAAGGAGATAAAAAACATTGACATGGGATATTTAACCTATCTAGTTAGTGGTTATTTTAATGTCATCATTGAATCTTCAGAGAAGAAGGGGGGATGGATATATCTAAGGAAATACTAAAAAGATTTCAAAATTTTTCATCATATAATGGTCTTTTGGACATGGGTTTCAGAGGGGATAATTCTACATGGTGTAACAATAAAAGATAATATCTCCACAGGTGGTGCCACTTGGATCAGTTCTTGACAAAAAACCAATCCATTAATTCCTTCCTAAATGTGAAAGTTGATCATTTGGTTCAGGCATTTTTAGATCATTCCCCATTTCTTATTAGTCTGGCCAATAACATTAGTCACAAAAATCATTTTTTCTACTCAGGATGGTGGGTGTCCGATGAAAATTATCATTAAATGGTGCGTATTTCATGGAAAAAACATATGAAAAAATGGCCATGGGTTGGGTTCCATAACAACCTATAACAACTAAAAGGTGATCTACTTATATAGGAATCCAAAAAAACCTCTCATTTTCAGGACATTGATGGCCTTAAGGAAGATATTGAACAAGCTGAGGGGATCTTGAATCATGCTTGGAAGATGATATTTTTAGAAATATGGTTGGCATGAAGACTCATATAGATAAAGTACTTTTGAATATGAATGATCAGTTAGGGAGAGGGATAGAGTGACCTGGATCAATGAGGGGGACCAAAATACCACCTTATTCTAGGTATGCATCTGACTGAGGAAATGATCACTGTCTCCAAACATCTTAATTGAGGACATATCCTTCACCAATGACCCATATGTTGTGGGAGTTATGGTTGAAACATATTTTTGTTCCTTACTTTCTATTGTTAATTATTGCATGTAGGACAGTTACCCTTCAGGTCACTCAGACATATTTGATAGCATCCATCATTGTGTTACACCTGATAATAACTGTCTCATTGAATGCACCCCAGATAAAAGGGAGGTTTGGGAGGATATATCCTCCCTCAAGGTCAGAGCTTCCCTGGGTCTGGATGGATTCTCTGGATGTTTATACATAAATACATGGGACATCATTAAGAATTAACTAGTGGGGATTATCCAGGACTTCTTCCATGGGGGAGGTCTGCCTAGGGTAGCTTGTGCAACCAACATAATCCTAATCCTGAAGGTCATGAATACTTACTCTCTTAAAAATTATCTCCCAATAAGCATGTGAAATTTTACTTACAAATTACTTGCAACGGTCCTCAATAGGAGACTCTCCATCCATCTTTAAAATTTGATTTCTGAGGAACAACAGGGCTTCATTCGTAGCAAATCTACTCAAATTTCTAGTTCCATTGACCATGAAATGATAAATGATATTTTTAAGAAATTCATTGGTTATAATATTTCTATTAAGATGGATATGGACAAATCATATGATAGTATGTAGTGGAGCTTCATTATTAGAGTTATGCGATGCATGGGGTTCTCAAAGTAGACTATTGATCTCTTCTTTAGGTGTATTTTTCCCCTAGTTTCTATCACTTTTATGGGCATAAGTTACAGTTTCTTCAAGTCAGTACGAGGAATAAGTCAAGGGGACCCTCTCTCCAAAAGTTCTTTATTATGGATCAGGATTTGTTTAGCATACATATCAATAAGAACATTTATGAGGATTATATGAACACATTCTGATGCAAGACTAACATCAAAGGGCCCACCCATATTTTCTTTGAGGATGATATGATTCTCTTCCAGAATGGTAATATCTAGTCTATCTTGAATATTGATTGTATCCTTTTTTAATATTGTAAATCGAGTGGTTAATCCATCAATTAGGTGAAGAGTAATGTTTATCTCCCTAATTCATGTACTGATGCAAGGGGACTGAGAATTACCGATAGTTTGGGAATCCAAAAAATAACCTTCCCCATGGAATATTTGGGGACTCCAATATCCCTATGTAGAGTTTGGATACATCACTATGATGGTGTTTTTGATAAAATATCCAACCACATTCTCAACTATAAAAATAACTTACTTTCTTTTAGTGGTCACATAACTATAATTAACAGCGTACTCTCCTTTACTCCATACATGTCTTTTCTGCTCTCATTGTCCCTAAGGATGTACTCTAGAGCATTGAAAAAACACTTTCTAAATTCATTTGGGATGCTCATAGAGAAGGTAAATGTCATTGGTCATCATATAATAGGATGACATGTGATGTTGAGTATGGAGGCATTGGCTTGAGAAGTGTCACCAAAACCATGGATAGTCTCCAAGTAAGATTATCATGGGACTTTATGGAAGGGATATCATTATGGGAAAATATTATACAAAGAAAATATGTTAAGGGTCTGGTTAGTCTAGGGGTAGGAGTTCCAGGCTATGGAACTTGATTAGGCATCACTTACCTACCCTTCAACATCATTATCGTTGGATTATTTGATGTGGAACTATAAACTTCTATAACACTAACTGGATGGGGAAGATTTTGAAATTTATGGGTTGCCTACCAAATATTTCCTTTAAATAGTCCAACATGTATCTTTCTTTTATCTATTATACTCTTAATTATCACGAGTAGGAAGTCTACAACAACATCATGACTAGTTTGGATCCCGATAGGCTGGTTTTTACCACCTCCTCATCTGATCTCTTCTCAAAAAAATATTATCAATGGATTCTACATAGGGAACATGAGATTGATTCATGGGGATATTCATTGCGGTGTAAGGAAATCCTAGCTAAATTCTCCTTCCTTATTTGGTGCATCTATAATCACACCTTTCCTACAGATGAGCTGGTGTGATGGAGGGGTATCTCACTAGACTCCTAGTGCATTTTTTATCATCGAACTAATGAGGAGAACATCAATCATATTTTCTTCCATGATGAATGGGAATATGCTATGTGGATCGGTCTTGGTGTTTTTTTGGACTGTCCAAATAGGATATTTCTAGAAATACTTTTCTACATACCTAGTTTCAAAACTCAAAAGACAATACCCAAGAGATCTAGGCAAGGAAAATGTTCATGGCCACTAGATACTGGATAATATGGAATTCTCACAACAAGAGTCGACACGAGGGGACTCAAATTTTAAATCTGGAGGTTATTGTTTGATCTCGATCCATGTTGGTTGAATTGGACCCTTTGATTAAGTAATGGGAGGCTTCCCCTTCCCTCCATCAACTCATTCATGGTAATGTTTCTTCAAACATGACTCACATATCTCACTCACAAGGCAAATGGGTTGTATGGATTCCCCCTGTTTGTGGTATCAAAATGAATATTTATGGGTCCTGTATCAATGGTAACATGAGGGGGGGGGGATGGGTTGTCCACAACTAGGATGGATCTATAATATTTTCATTAATTTCTTCTTTTATTCATGGTGATTCTCTCCTTGCTAAAGCTTTGTCCATGAACAAGGGACTAAAATTCTGGCTCTCTCATGATGCCTCACTAGTTGGAGTGGAAACAGATTCCTCCATTCTCCATGGGCCCATCATAGAGGCTCTATCAATACCTTGGGATATCACTTATCTTGTATGCAGATTTAGAAATATAATATCCAATCACATGGATATTACCCACACATGGTGAGATGGTAATATGGTAGCAAACTTTCTAGCCTCCTGAGACACCCTTGTCAACTCATGTATCATATTTAACACCACCAATCCCCTTCCCCTATAATTTGTGAATCTTGTGAGAGAGGATTCTCTTGGGATCAATTATTTTAGGCCCCCATGAATTTTTTATTATTTTCCCCCATATTAATAAAAGTTATTAATATTGGATGGATAGATAACAAGTATTTATTAGATCGATACCTTTGGAACTATCACAAATCATAAAGCCTCCTGAATTTTAAAATGTTAACATTAAAAAACTCATATGCATTAAACTATCATTTAATATGTAATTTGTGGCCATTAGTTACATGTGATGTTACTAATTCCATTACTCATACATTTATCAAACATATGGGTAATGGCATGACACTGATGAAAGGATTGAGGAGAATACACATAGACTATATAAAGAAGATCAAACCCCTATGTATATGTGTGACCTTTCTTTCAATACTTATGTCCAATTCTATCCCCTCCAAAAAATATTTCTCTTTTCTTTCATTTTATCCAAGTTTTAAGAAAAGCATGCAGGAGTTGGAAGATCCCATGAAAAGTAATTTGGATGCTTCGATACTTCCCATTGATGCACCTCAAAGGTTAGAACAATTTTTTTATTCATTTGGTGATCATCATCATAATTAAGTAGCATTAGTAGTTGAAGGAGAATGGTATGAATGTTATTCATTTCCAGTTTATGTATTTTCTATTTTAGGTGCATGGAGTTCTTTGGATCTAATTATTTATTTGTTCTTATGCTATTATATTAAGCATAAATCAATGCATATATTTGTATCATTATTCTCATGACATGGAAAAATAATACCATTATAAAACCCTGGATTGACTCAGGTGAGCATCATGAATGCATGAAAAATGAATTACAAAATTATTCAAAGAATTTATACATTGATGGATTCTCTTACATATCATACTTAATAAATGAAAAATCCTCTCACTATATAGAATATAAAAAAATGAATGATTAGTTCCTCTGAGGGTATCTATTAAAATAACAAGATAACTATGTAAGTTGGGTTTATACTTCTCTTTGTCATGCTATCAACTTGAATGAAAAGTATCGTGACATGGATAATAAGATGATGACCCATTTATTTATAGAGAGGGGTATCCACTTGAAAATTATCTTAATCCAAATGATATTGAACACCCCATAAACCCCGTTCCCTCCTTATATTTAGAAAAGGTCCATGAGATGTAGGTTGATTCATTTGTGAGAGAAAGTTCCATAGAAATATTTTGTTTTTTATTTCATTTTGAATATATTTTGAAAAAATGTTCAGTATCCATAACATTTTTCACCTAGGAAAGTATCTATCCCACATATCATGTTATCCATACATAACATCTTTTTTGTCTAGAAATATCCTATGGTTAAATTTATAGAATATAATTTTATCAATAAACATATTTTATATAGAGTTCTGGTCAATGAATACCTTGTAGTGGGATCAATTGACAATTAAAAATTTATAAAATCATATGGATCAACATAGGGGACGTTCTTAGGAATTTTTGTCAAGGATGAAGTGATATATAGTGTCATGAACCTACCTAGGTCAACCCCAAACTGGTCACTTGATCTGATCCATGGTAAGGCCCGAGAGGTATTCTCGATCCTACCAAGCTGGAAACTAGTGCCAAGTATCAAAAGAGTAACCAAGGGAACAATTTATCCCAATATAAAATAACTGAACAATAAAAAACAAAAAAAGCATCCCAATATGAATAAATATCCAAACTGGTCATTTTACAAAAGTTTAAAATATAAAAAACTAAATAATAGAACCCAACTGAACCTGATGACCACAACATCTCTATGTGATCCTGAAGGTCACTCCGTAATGCCAAGACCAACCATCACCCACAATGATCGAAACCAATATGGAACCTACACCAAGAGTTAAAAACAATAAAGAACTGTAGGCGTGATTATTATAACTCAGTAGACATCCCCAAAAAATTATATTCCTAATGAAATTCATTTAAATAAGAGAAACATCAACTTTAGGTCCGAGATACAATATATAAAAGTAAGATTTTCTACACATTTCCACTTTAAAACAAAACATGGTCCATTTCTTTTTTTTATATTCAAATCCAGGTTCCTTTCTATGAAGCATACATTAACAATTTCTAGGAGAAAGGTAATGTTTTTATTTGAAAAAGGGGGAAAGGAATGTAAATTTTTTTCCAAAACATTTCCCAAAACCTTTGAAAACCAACCATTTATTTATAAAATAAACACACCAAACTAGGGAGAAACACCAATGATCATACAATAAGGGAAATGGAAAATATCACACAAGAGTAACCAACCAACAATAATATCAATCATCCACCACAGAAAACTAAGTTCCAAGAGATATGGGAGAACCTAGGAATTCAGTGGAATAATCTAGAACATACTATACATATAGAATCATCCTGAAGGAATGCCTCACCCAATGAAATTAAATTCCAACCTCACGCTCGATCATACCTTACCTAGTAGGACTGATGGGAACTCTTCCATAACAAAAAAAAAACCAATTACCTTCTATGGTCCACTAGCTAGAGAAAAATCCTAATCTAGCACAACAACCATTCACCTAAAATCTTCCAGCTATTCCAGGTTCCCATGTTAAGATTATAGTAAAGTGGGGGTGAGCCAACAATACTAATAAAGCATCAAATCACATGCACATATATCATACACAATCAAATCACACAACAAATCACCCCGAGAAACTCCAAGGAATGATCTATTTCCTTTAAACCATTTTATTACAATGGATCCTCTTAGCATGGGACTCCCACAACAATAAAAATAACCAAGGAAAGATAATTATCCAAAGATAGTTTTCAAGATATCCATTTTCACAAAAGTTCTAAATAGACCTCACACCCCCTTTGAGAAATAACTTGTTTCTAAATAACCAAAACCACATTTTCAAAAATGTTTAAACACACCATTTTACATTTCACAACCATTTATAAAATCCATTTAGGCACACACACCACATTTACAAACCAAATTCGATTTTATCAAGATTCCAAATGAGACACACATTATCATCACATGTCAAACAATTTTCAAAGAATCAAACACACACCACTTTAAAGTCCAAACCATTTAGAAATACATTTTCTGAATACAATACCCTATTTTAGATTTCAAAAATATATTTACAAATCCAAAAAATTCTTTAAAAATCATATTCCACTTGAAAAATTCAACTGAGAATTTTATCAAACACTTGGTGTGCATCACATAACAAAACAATGGAATATGCTTCAAAACAATTATAAAAACCACTTAATTTCACATAAAATAATTATTCAAAAATTCAAACATCACCATCTAAAAAATAATAAAGGTGAGAAAATCGAGAAACCAACGATTCTTAAATTTAAAAGGAAAGTGCATAGGGAAACCTACCTCAAATATCATGCGATTCAATAAAGCCAACCCAAAACAACTCCATGAAGGTTCCAAGAGTCAAGAAAAACCAAGAGAAACCTTAACTAATAAAACCCCCCAACATAAACCAAGGTAAAACATGAACCCTAGATTCACATTACCAAGGAAGAAGGGGAACCCAAGATAAAATATAAGGATAAGGAATGGGAATAAGAGAGGATAAGATTACCTTGAGAAATCACCCTAAAACCTTGAGGAAACCCAATATCCACACCACGAGATAAGAGGAGAATCTTGGATAAGGAGGGAGGATCTCCCTTTGGGTCACATTAACTGGGAGGAGGAAAAAATGGGCATTTTGGGGTAAAAATACCAAGAGGGTAGAAAAGATATTTTACATTTTTAATGACCTGGGAAAAGCACATGGTTAGTCCACATGGTTTCAAAAACTGTGCACCCCTTATTGGACACACTTATAACTTACACGGTTTAGCCACACAGTTTGAGAAACCATGTGCCAACCGTGCAACAAGGTTCTATGAAAAATGGAAGAACCACACACACGCCTTCCACACGGTTTGTCTAAACATGCATGGGCCTCACGTCCTCAACCAGAGACAACTAATAACCTGCATGGTTTCCTAGAGAATATCATATAGTTTCATCTAACTATGTTCAAACTGTGCACCACCTTTTGTCAATCCAAAAATCCTTACTTTTCACCAAAAACTCTCGATGGAACTAATGAATAAAAATGGTACCAAAAATAAACAAAGGATCACCTCAAAATTTAAACCCATCACACTCAGAACTAAGGATAAACACCAAGATCCAAATGATAAACCAAAATAAAGGGTGAATATAAAAACCTGGGTGTGACAATTCTCCCCACCATGAAAGATTTCCTCCCCTAAAAAGCCACAAAATTTTCCAGTTGATCAATCAAATACCAAGGATTCCCACAACCACATGATCTAACCTTTCAATCCAAGAACACCTAAAACAACACCAAAAAAATCCACACCTCTTAACTTAAACAAACCAATGAACCCAAACCATTTTTATAGAAACAACATAAAACTCAAACTACAACCCACACAACTCATTCATAGTTAAACCCATTGGGTGTACTAAAAAATCCCAACATTCACACAAATATAGAGGAACTTAGAATTCAATAACTTTAAACAAGTCCACCCATTGCCCAACCAGCACTAAAATCTAATATGGATTATCAAAACAGGAGGATCGAATAGACTCCCCACCATTAGAAACCAACTATCTTTGACTAAATCCTTAAGAAACCACAATAAGATTTGAGAAGGTTATCCCCACCATTAAGGACTGACCAACTTGAATCAACCAGCATAGACTGACACGGGGAAACCCATCATGGGCCAACCTAAGAATTCTCTACATATACCAAAAATCCACCACAAGGGGGATCCAATGGAAGAAACTCCAAACCAAGTGATAAAACCAAAACTAAAAAGTACTCACAAGGGATAACCCCTAAGGAAAACCAATATGAGATTCACATAAGAAATGGAACAAATACCAGAATTTTCAAGAAAATGAGACCACTACACATACTTCTATGAAATGAGACCTTCCACGATGAAGAAACTACTATAGAGGAACTTAAACTATCCCCATTACTACACTAAAGACAAAAGGTAGACCAAGGTCTCTCACACCCCTGATTCTTAACTACATGCAAGCTTCACTCCAAGTCCTATGGATGGAGCCCTTATGTCTTGAAGAATCCAATACCTTGTAGTTAGGAGATGATAATCCCCAATTAGAACTTCTTATTTCTACCAAAACACAGATTCATAAGATACAGAATTATCATCTCTTTTCACTTTAAATGATAAATAATAGAAACAAGACACTCAACGAGGTAAACCTACACTCAAGATAGAAAAAATTCAGAATTTTCCAAAGGAAAAACACACTTCCATTGAAACAAAAGTTCTCAATAGATCCAAAACATACACTTATACAATTTAAATAGAATACAACATTGTAAAACACCACCAAAAACAACTATTAAAACCAAATAGGAATACATAGAAAGAGACTTTAAACTGAGCCCAGTAGAACTCTACTCCTACAAACAAGCTCCACATCACTTCCTAGAAACATCCTGACAGAACTGTTGTAAGTGAACTAGGCTTCCATAGGCAAGGAAGGTCTTCAGATATCTTGGAAATGATGAGTTATTATGATCTATCTTGTTGTAATGATGACACACTATGATCCTTCACTTATAATAAGATGATGAAAGATCAAGAGTCCTTTTAATACCATGACCAGAACCAACATCTTTAAGCTAATTATTCATCTCCTTTCTATAATCCCCTTAACTGATTCTAGAGATTGGTGAGAGGTTGGATTCCTTTAGAACTCCTGATAACATAGCCTCAATATGAATGGATTTCCTCACCATGTCAGCAAAATAGGTTAAACCAAACTCCAACACCTTTGATTGTAAATTAGTACGAAGCCTGATCTTAAAATTTTTAGCTCTCAGGGTATCATCCGTAACCAAATCTGGAAGAAAAGGAACTAGGTTTGCAAAATGAAAAATGAATTCTAACACTGATCCATCACCTTGCTGAAGACATCACATCTCCACCCCCTTCCTCACCTTCACTACCTCATAGAAATACTAATGGATGAATAAAGCATTGAATAACTAACAGGTAAGATCTTTCTGAGACTTGGTTTGAGAAACCAACTTACACCACTTTCAGGTCGGACCTCTAAGCATAAAGGTAGAGAACTTAACCTTTAACAACCCAGAAAAATTAATGAGACTTAAGATCCTTTCTATTTTACGCATCCAATCTTATGCTTTGAGAGGATCCTCTTGACCATAAAAGAGAGGAGGTTTCAACTTTTGATACTCAATAAGGAATTCCTTAGGTTGATCAACTAGAAGGTCCTTTAATGGTAAATCACCCATATCCACACCTCTAATATCCATCGAATCTTTGTGGGGGAAAACACCAAGAAATAAGAAAACCAATAGCTCCAAAAAACCAACATACCAACAAAATTTCAATGATAGAAGCACAAATAAGCAATATACCACTCTTATAAGAATATACACTACACAACATCGGTTTCAAAACACCACGATTTTACTCTTAAAAACACTTTTAAAATAAAAAAACTTGGTGGGTTACACACTCACCAATGGTATTCCATGGAGCCTCATACATGCACATTCTTATTCCACCCCATGCACTCATCAGCTCATTCCAATACGGGCACTCATCCACCTGTGTCATTATCCGGCCACTTTACCCCATATATCCATGCATGTGAGAACCCATTGAAATACCAAAGGATAAAACAAAACATTTCCATTTTCTAAAAAAAAATATCCTACCCAAGTTTTCAAACTCTGAATCAACATTCAATTTTAAATTCCATAAAACCTTTACACCCCCCTGAAAAAAACATTTTTCTCAAAACCGATCCATTTAAATATGAATTTCCATTTAAAATTTCAGAAAAACACCTTTCTAAAAACTACTAACAACTAATTAAAAAACATTTTCAAACTTTAAACTTCAATCTGTTTTATCCCGATCAAAATAAAATTCCATGGAATATATCTAGAAATTCAATTCATACCATTCAAAACATTTTCATCACCTTGAAATATCTCATCCCATCAAAAATAATTTTATTAAAAAATCATTTATTCTTATTTAATTTTTTTTTACAAAACCCTTTTTAAATTAAATTTATTATTTTCAAACAAATAATTTTGACAAACCCCAAATTTTAATTATAAAAATTTAGTCTCAGTACACCACTCCTCATTTTCCCCAAAAATGAGCTTATAAAAATCCATTTTCCAATAATTTATTCAAAATGATTATGAAAATTATTTTTCTATATTATAAAAAAAACCATTACAAATTTAAATCCAGTTTTGAAAATTCAAAAACAAGAGTTTTCAAAAAAAATTGAATCAAGAAAGACCCAAAATAACTCACTACAGGAAACTAGTGTCGATGGGTGACTTAGACATATGGTTGGAGGCCATATTCCAATGAAAAAACCCTCACAGAGAGTATTCTAGGACCATGCCCCCATCTTCACATGGCTTATCAGGACCTACGTGCTCAGTGAGACCATTGGCCCAACTCTCTTTTGATTTACCATTCAAAAAATAACTCGCAAGAACCAGACAAACCAAAAAAACCCGACTTCCTATTAAAAACTGAAGTTCGACATTGAAGGTGTTGTCAAGACACCCATTTATACCTATAACCCAACTTATAATAGTCCCACTCCATCTACCTTGACATACAAAATAACAAAGGGTTCTCTAAAGGCTAGGTCCTCTAAATAACCAGCCCACTCTGATACTATTTTGTTATGAACCAACTCATGTCAACCCCGAATCGGTCACTCGAGATGATGCATGGAAAGGCCTGAGAGATGTTCCTGATACTCCTGGTCTAGAAAAAAGTGTTGAACATCAATAGAGTAACCAAGGTAATTATTTATCCCAATATAAAATAAAATGAATAGCATAAAACAAACAGAGTATCCCAATATGAATTAATATCCAAACTAATCATCATTTTACAAAAGCTAAATATACAACAAAATGAACAACATAACCCAACTGAACATGATGAACACAACATCTCCATGTGACCCTGATGGTCACTCCCTTATACTAAGACCAACCATTTCCCATGATGATCAAAACCAAGATGGAACCTTCACCAAGAGTTAAAAACAAGAAATAACTATAGGCATGAGTATTAAAACTCGGTAAGTGTTTCTGAAAATTTTTATTCCTAATGCACTTCCTTTAAATAAGAGAAGCATCAACTTAAATTTTTAGATACTATATATAAAACTAATATTTTCCACACATTTCCACTTTAAAACAAAATATGATCCATTTCCCTTTTTTACATTCAAATCTAGGTTCCTTTGCATGAAGTATAAATTAAAACTTTCAAGGATAAAGGTAATGTTTTCATTTAAAAAGAGAGGGAAAGGAATGTATAAAATTTTCAGAAACATTTCCCAAAACCTTTGAAAACCAACCATTTATTTTCAAAAGAAACACACCAAACTAGGGAGTGATAACAATGATCATACAATAAGGGTAATGAAAAATATCACACAAGAGTGACCAAGAAACAAACATCTCAATCATCTGCCATATACAACTAAGTTCCCAGATACATGAGAGTATATATAAGCACATTGGAATAATATAGAACATACTATATATATTGACTCATACCAAAGGCATGACTCACCCGATGACATGAAATTCCAACCACATGCTCGATCACACTCTACCTGATCCGACTGAGGGGAACTCTCCCATAGTAATAAAATAAAAAAAACCAATTCCCTACTATGGGCCACTAGCCAAAGAGAAATACTAAGCTAGTGCAATAACTATTCACCTAAAATCTACTAGTTATTCCAGGTTCCCATGTCAAGAGTTTAGTAAAGTGGGGGTGAGCCAACAATACCAACCAAGCATAAAATCACATGTACATATATCATACATAAGCAACTCACACGACAAATCACCCTGAGCCACTCTAAGGAACAATATATTTCCTTACAACCATTCAGTTACAAGGGAACCTCTCATCCTGGGCTTCCCATAAAAATCAACATAACCAAGGAAATATAATTATCTAAGGATAGTTTTCAAGATATCCAATTTCAAAAAAGTGCCAAACGAGCCTCAAACACCCTTCGAGAAATCATTTTTTTTCCAAATAACCAAACCAAACTTTTCAAAAAGGTGAAAAAACACCATTTTTCATTTCACAGCCATTTAATAAATCCATTTAGGCACAAACACCACATTTACAAACCAAATCCACTTTCATCAAGATTCTAAATGGGCTACACATCATCATCACATGTCAAACCATATTCAAAGAACCAAACACACATCAAAAAATTATTCAAAAACCCACATATCAATATTTAACATATAAGGAATGTTTAAAAATAAAGAAACCAATGACTCTTAAATTTAAAGGGAAAGTGTAAAGGG
This sequence comes from Viscum album, assembly GCA_963277665.1. NCBI lineage: Eukaryota > Viridiplantae > Streptophyta > Magnoliopsida > Santalales > Viscaceae > Viscum > Viscum album. The sequence goes on from OY728119.1 coordinate 655,449,603, forward strand.
AAACCTACCTCAAATCACATTTGCTTCAACAAAGTTGACCTGAAACAACTCCATCAAGGTTCCAAGTTCCATGAATAACCAAGAGAATCCATAACCAAGAAAAACCCCTAACATAAACTAATGGAAAACATGAAACCTAGATCCAAATGACCAATGAATAAGGATAACTCAAGATAAAATAAAAGGATAAGGAAAATGAAGAAGAGATGAGATGATTACCTTGAGAAATCACCCCAAAACCCAGAAGAAACCCAAGATCCACACCACAGGATAGGAGGAGAAACTTGGAGGAGGGAGGAGCTTCCTTTGGTTACATGAGCCAGGAGGAGGAAAAAATGGGCGTTTTGGGGTAAAAATACCAATAGAGTAGAAATTAAATTTTATATTTTTAATGACCCATGCACTGTGTACAATTAGGATGTATAGTTTCCAAAACTTTTCACCAATTGTGCACCCCTTACTAAACACACTGGTCACTCACAAAGTTTGGGAAACTGTGAACCAACCATTCATTACGGTTCTATAAAAAATGGAAAAACCACATGCAGACCTTCCACATGGTTTTCCTAACCGTGCATGGACTGTGTACCCTCAACCAGAGACAATAAAAGACCCGCACGGTTTCCTGGAGAATACTGAGAAATTTTTTCTAACTGTATGTAAGCTGTGCACCACCTTATGTCAACCCCAAAATCCTCACTTTTCACCAAAAAATCTTAGAGGAACTAAGGAATAAACATGGGACCAAAAATAAAAAAAGGATTGCCTCAAAATTTAAACCCATCACACCCAAAACTTAGGATAAAAACCAATATTCAAAAGATGAATCAGAATAAAGGATGAAAATAGAAATCCAGGTGTGACATTTAGCATAGTTTTATATATCATTATATATATATTTTTAAATATTTTTAAAGTAAATAAATTAAAGGATGAATGTGATGAAAACTATGAAAAATACAAATTAAAGTGAAAAAATAGGAACAATGAATAAAAAAATATAGAAATGGATGTAATAAAATTAATATAGAATCTGGAAGAACTAATACAATCATTAGTGATTCCAAATATCATGAAGTTAATCATTGTTATATTAATGTATTGATTTTATATAGATAAATTAACTCGATAGAGTGGTCAATATCTTGAATCAAACCACCAAACTAACTTTGAATTTATAAAAATTCACAGTAGAATGTATTCTTAGTATATATAATTCTTCTAAATTTTGTTTTGAAACACACCAAGAAACCAAATCACATTGGTATGTCTCCTTAGTTGATGTGGTCACTTTGTTATATCCAGACCACACAATATCTTATGTACCACTCTCTTGAGATAGAAAACATGGTGAAGGAATAAAAATGATGGGTATGAAGTAGAAGAACACAATATCCTGGGATGAAGGTCCCCTTGTTTCTCTTCACCAATATGACACCCCAAATCCACACTCTGAGATTTTATGCCCTAAACACATACTTTATATATTGGATTTGACACCAACTATAAATTCCAAAATATAATTATCCCATAATTACATGACTTAAATAAAATATTTCATTAAATACATTCCCAAGACCATTTAGGTTTAGAGATTTATCTAATTGGGAAAAATAATAAACTATTAAAGACCATGTATTTCTCAAATGATGGATATTTTTTTCACTATATAATAAACTACTTAATTGATAAAAAGTATTCAACATATCAAAAAAATTATTCCACACATTCTATCCTTTTAAATATATCACATTTACTGGGGGGATGGATACATAAAAGAATGGTGAGCTAAAATGATTTGTAAGAGAAATATATAACTGAAACTATCTGAAACATAAGAATAACATATAACTATAATAGAATAAATAATATGAAAAATTCCATAATCAAATAAAACCTATAGAATTATATATCTATTAATATAAATAAAAAAATGGATAAAAATAATTTCTAATCTCATACCAATGGAATATATAATTTTTAGCATCAAAGCATGTTGTCAAGGCCTTGTACCAAGACACTATAATGATATGGGAGAGGTATACACCAAAACTAAAGCTGTTTTGTCTCATTATACAAATTTTTTCATTGAGGGGATATATCATTTTGGGCCCACCAATCACTTGATTAAATCCAATACATCCACCATAAGATTTAATAAGATATTTTATACCATTCCCTAAAGAACCTATAGTTGAATAAAAATGTGTCTATCTATATAATGAAGAATAAAGAATTTTAATACATAATCAATCCATGCTGAGAGTAAATAATCATCAAGAATTTCAATAATTTTCCCCATTTTAATAAAATGGATAACATGATCATAACCCATCTAGATAAATAGGTGGATAGTCAAACAATACATAGTTAAATTTCCAATAATATTTTGTATTGGAATAATAATATTTCACACCATGACATTAGGTTTCTTTTATTTCATTTATTTTTATTCATTTATTGATGTTGGATCCTTTGGTTGTGGTTTGTTCTGAGTTTCTTATAAAGATTTTTGATTTTTTGAGGTTTCAGGTTGTTTCTAGCCCTATGCATGTTTAGTGTGCACGGTTTGGGGAGAAACCATATGGATAGTGAAGGAAGAGGGTATTTTAAATTCATTTTGTTCTTTAATGATTTTCCTTACATGGACTATGCATGGTTTGGACCAAACTATACAATCTAAAGGAGTAAATATGCGGCCTATTAGTGGTGTCTGAGGAAAGGTGCACAACTTGTGCAAAATTAGTAGAAACTATGCGACAAGCATGAATAAGGATATATCATTTTGTTAGAACTAATTTTCACAGTTGGAAGACAATTTCCCAAACCATGTATCCAGCCCATGCAGATTCTCCTTCGTTATAGTGGGATACATAGGGTTGGTGCACGGTTTGAAAAAATGTGTGGCCAAACCGCGTGACTTACCCAAAATCATGAAAACTTTAGTTTTCAAGTTTACCCACCTTATGTTTTAATCCAAAATAGACCCTCTTTCCTCTTTATCAACCTTGGAACATGAAGGGGGATCCCAAAACCTCATGCCTTGTATATCCTCAACCTTTTATGCTCCATCAAGGTTCCTAGGAAACTTTATCTTGATTTTTGGTCAATTTACTCCTCTTATTATCTCCCTGGTTTCTTGGTTTTTCTTGATGGGGTTCTCTCTTGGATGAAACCTAGGGTTATAGGGATGATTTTTTCTTATGTTTATTTTTTAGGGTGTAAAGTTTGTTCCTTGGTCTATATTCTTCCTTCTCTTTGAGTTTCTTCAGATTCGCACACCATTAAGGTATGCATTTTGGTCCATTTTTTTTCCAAATCATTCCATTTGTTTCTTGAGCCTTCTTAAATAATTTTTAAAGGTGTTATTCATTCTTTTGATGTGTTAGTTTAATTTATTGTGGCATTTATATGTTGTAAATTTTATGATAATGGAGTTTTCAAAGGTTGTATTTAGTTATACCTATTTACATATGCATGAAAGGTGTTCGATAAAATGTTAGTTAGTCTTTTAAAAAATGAATTCTAGTACTTTGAGATTTTTTTGACATTTTTTGAACTTTGGTGGTTGGGTGACATGATAAATTGGTCTTTTTGTGTGGGTTTGGTTTCTTTTTATGGGTTGGTGTATGTATCACGATCCTTGTGATTGGTTATAATGTGAATTTTGATTATTTAATTTTAACCTTGGGTATTTTTATAGTTTCCCATATATGTATAATTGGATGTGGTCATATCTATAAGTGAACTAGGTGCACATATGGATAGGCACACACACATATAAATGAAATTCCATAAAATGTCCATCTTGAACTCGATTTTCAATGCACCCTTCTTCAATTTCTTCCTCTCCTCTACTCCATCTTCTAAATGGGTTTTCTAAAACTTCCAATGTCATTGAAATGGACTTTTGGTTTCTAAATGACTTCAAAGGTGGTTTTAAAATGTGTTTTCTAAATCTTGTCCCATTTGTAACCATGAAACACGATTGGTAATTTCATGACTTAAAAGGCCCATTTGGAACCTTCCAATTATGAATAAAAGTTTCACTATGGTTTTAGAAATGATTTGAGAAGAAGGGTATTCTTAATGGAAATGGTTTTATAATTTTAAATGTTAAAGGCCCAATTGGTAGTTTGTGATGTTTTGGAAAGTGGTTTTTAATCCATAGGATGTTTCGGACTGGTTGGAACTTTGAAAGGTTCTATGTATAATGGGTACCCCTATGGTCATCCTTCCAATGAGAGGGACTTCTCATAGTTGGTGTCAGAGAATGGGCCTGACATGCGTGGTTAAAATTGTGTGTTACACCAAGCATGTGATGACCTCATCACTCTCCTTTATACTATTATCAAGTGATTCTTAGACTTCATATAGAGGTTTGAGTGATGATTTCTTTCTCATCCCGATTAGACAGATTAGAACCCTCTTGATAGTGGATAGGATAAGTGGGATTTTCCACCAGTTAGGCTAGTTTAGAGAAGTCAGGTTGGTTATTATCTATATAGGTGAACCATATGCCGACAAGTGGCTCTAAACTGAGTGTATCTAGGGAATAATTATAGGTATGTTTAGGAAATTCCCATGATTACATATGCGTATGTTTCTTTTTTACTTTTCATCACCTTGGTTACTTGATCTATTGGTATTTACAGCTTGCACTTATACTATTTCTATTTATTTATAGATTTTCTTGATATACACCACTTATTATTCTTAGTTTAGATTATCCTTTCTTTTATGAATTATTTGGAATATGTTTTCACTTGAATCTTTAGTTTTCAAACTGAGTTTTTAAAAGGGAGATATGTGTTTGTATTTTTAAATGATAAAAATATTATTTTCTTTATGTATTTCAAACTAGAATATATGAACTATTCTGGGAAAGGAGATTCATGGAATCTATGGTGCTTACTTGCCAAGATATTTTATGATCACACCCTACTTGTGTCACTTAGAATTGGTAGACTCAAGCTATTTTTAGGTTTAGATTTTGTTTAGGTTTGCCTATGGAGTTGGCTCATTTGTGGATGGTGGTGACCAAGAGACCAAGTAGAGATCATGTTGGTTCCAATTTGGTTTTAGTTTTGGTTTGGTTTTAGTTTTATGTTTTGTTCTTTAATAGTTGTATATAGATTTGTTATTTATTTATTTGTATTCAATAGATTTATGATGTGTGGTCTGTCTTGTTTTTTTTGTTGTTTTCTATATTGGAAAAAACTATTCCCATTTGGATTATCTTTGATGGCTGACACTAGTTTCTAGCCAGAGAGGATCAGGAATGCCTCTCTAGCCTTGTAATGGATTGGATTTGGTGATAGGTTCATGGTTGACCTAGTTTAGTTCATGAAAATATGGTATTAGAGAATCCTTTTGTTATTTGGGGTGTCACATAGTCTAGAGATAGGACTGTCGGGACTCTGGAGATTGGTATAGGAAGTGTTTCATGAAATCTTACTCATCCTGAGTGTCGAGTTACCATGGGTAGTTTGGGATTTGATTATTTTGTTTTGGTTTTTGGTTTTATTTCATTGGTTCTTGTTTGGTTTGTATGATTTAGGGAATGAAAATGGAAGTGAACTAATGCTACACTGTGATCTTGCATGGAGTAATGACCATGTGGATCCTAAGTGCACAAATTAATATACTTCAAGTAGTTGGTGCATGATTAGCACATGGTCTACTAAACCATGTGTCTAGGTTATGCATGGCCACTAGTTACCTATTTCATGTGTTTCTTTGTGAGTTATGCTTTGGCTTGATTTTAGTCAATGTGAGTGGATTTTGAATGAAAAATGGTTTTTAGAAAAGGGTTTTCAAAAGGAAAATGATTTTGGGTCATGGTTTTGTTTTAAAAGAGAGATAGGATATTTGAGTTATATTTTAAAGAGAGCTTTTTAATTTTGGGAAAGTGAGCTTAGAATAAGGTGGTTTTGGAATTTGGAATGAAAATAGTGATTTTTCAAAGAGGATTTCAGTTTCCTTTTGTGGTGTTTTTAATTATGAGTTATTGTTTTTGTTTTTAATATCCTTTTTGGTTGAATTTTGGGTTGATGTTGATTTGGGTTTGGTGTCTTTCTATTGTATATATTTTTTACCCCGAAAGATCCCAAATGTTTCTAGCAAGTCTTTTTCGGTATTTGGCCCTACCCAGACTCCTAGTGGGGATGAAGAGTTGATTTATTATCAGATGTTTCTAGTTTTACATGGTGATAAAAGTTTGTTAGAGGATATAGAGTGGATTGAGGTTGTCAAAGGTGTTTTTGGGTCTTTAGGAGTTTCAGAATCCATGATAGTGCAAACTATTCTGTGTTCGTTTGAGGGTATAACTTTGGACCAGTGGAAGGTGATCGTACCATCATCGTTGCAAGTTGGGATGTCTTGGGAAGTATTTAAGATCAATTTTATCTAATGATTCATACATTATTAGGTGAAGGTGAGGAAAGTGGAAGAGTTCTTGGATGTTCAACAAGTTCAATGGATAGTAAAGGACTATGTTTATCACTTTAAGTAGCTAGTTTATTTTTCTCTAGAGATAGAATAAAAGGATCAGATGAAATATCCTCTATTAATTTGGGGCCTTCATCCATAGATTATGGTGATAGTTATCTCATATGAGGAAGTTTTCTTAGAGAAGCTAGTGGATGAGGCATTTTTAGTCGAGTTAGTTCCTAAAGCACCATTTGCAGTAGTTTGTAATCCAGTTTCTCTTGGAGCTCGTGAAGTTTCACCATATGGTGAGAAGTGTGTACCATAGGAACTAATTTTTGAGAAGTCTCCTTTATCATTTATTACTTCTTGTTTTTTAGACCACCCATTAATGTATTTTTAGTGTGTTCAGTTTTGGAATTTGAATCCATATTTCTATAATATTCTAAAGGATTGTTGATGGTGTGTCTGTTTGGGTTATCTAGAGAAGTTTTATAAGTTGTGTCTTCAGAATAGGAAGTATCGGTTGAAGGATAATGGCTCCTGAATAAGGGGTAACATATTCTTCAAGGTACCATGGATCCATCCATAGGCCATAGAGTGAAGCTTTTCACATAGTCAAAAATTAATTAATGTGGGTGTTTTTAGATCAAATTTTTCCTCCGATATCAGAGTGGGGATGATTTAAGTCATCCTTTTTGTAGTTTTATTTTTTTTGAAAATCATTCTTGTTTTGAGAATTTTGGTAGCCTTGTATCCCTAGAAATTTTTATATTTATTACTTATGGATGGATGGGAATATGTGGTTACCATTTGGATATTCTTGTGTCTTGTGGAAATTATTAACCATGGTTTGGTTTGATGTTTGGGTTTTATTGGGTTTCCTTTATGTTGGGAGTTCCAATGTTGGTCTATGCTAGTTGGTTTTAAAAGGTGGGGAGAAACACCATGGATATAATTGTATTTTTCTCTAGAGTTGGTCATGTGTTACTTTTGGATTAAAAGTTCACACTATGGATTGTGATTTCGTTTGTCCTTGTTTAGTTTTGGTTTCTAGTTTTGTTCATCATTTGGCTGGGTGACTTTATGGGTGCAGAAAGTTTTTTTTGGTGGGAATAATTTTCACTCCCCAACCCTGAGTATATTTTATTTAATTTTTTTTATTCATTTCTTGATGTTTTATCCTTTTTTTAATGTTTTAGTTGAGTTCTTGGTGATATTTTTTGAGTTTTGGAGGTTTCAAGTTGTTTCTATCACCGTGTATGATTAGTGTGCACAGTTTGGGAATAAACCATGAAACTTATAAAGGAAGTGGGTGTTTCTTAGTTCATTTTATTCTTAAAAGGTTTGTATTTCATGGAATACCCATGGTTTATCCCAAAATATGTGAGGAAAATGAGTAACTGTGTAACCTGCTGGTGGTGTTTGAGGCAAGGCATATGGCTTGCACACGGTTAGTAGAAACTGTACGAAAAGTGTGCATGAGACTCTTCACTTTAACAAAACTGATTTTCACAGTTGGTGTATGGTTTCCGAAACTGTGTATCCCAACCATATGGGTTCCCCTTCCTTCTAGTGGGCTGTGTATGACTGGTGCACAGTTTGGAAAACCATGCAGCTAAACCGTGTGACTTACCAAGAATTTAGATAACTTGAGTTTCCAAGTTTACCCCTATTACGTTTTAACCCAAAATCACTCCTCATGCCTCTTGATAAACCAAGTCAGATAAAGGGGTCTCCCAAACCCTCCTCCCCTAGATCTCCTTTTACCTTTGAATCTCCCTTAAGGTTCCTAGTTATGTTCCTCTTGATTTTTGGTCAATTTTCTCATCTTCTTCTCCCCCTCTCCTAGATTCTTGGATTTTCTGGGTGGGATTATCTATTGGGTGAAACCTAGGGGTAGTGGGATGATATCGTATTATGTTTATTTTTGTTGTTAAGGTGTGAAGTTTTTTCCTTGGGCCTTCTACTTCTTTCTATTGGATTTTCATCGTATTCCCACACCGTTGAGGTAGGTGTTTCCATCTATTTTCTTTCTAAAGCATTCCATTTGATGCTTGAGACTTATTAAATATATTTTAAAGGTTATATTAATGCTTTTGATGTTTTATTTTGATTTATTATGGAATTTATATGTTGGAAATTTGTTGAGAATGGGGGTTTTCAAGGTTATCTTTGTTATACCTATATACATATTCATGTAAGGTGTTTGATAAACTGCCAATTGGTTTTTAAAAAATGAATTTGAGTATATTGAGATTGTTTTTGAACTTTTTTGAGCTTTGGTAGCTAGTTGACCTATGAAATTAGGCTTTGTGTGTGGGATTGGTGCCTTTTTATAGTTTGGTGCATGTGTATGGATCCTTGAGATCAGTTATAATGTGACTTTCAATTCTTTAATCAGAACATTGGGTATTTTTTATGGCTTCCCATCTATGTATAATTGGATGTGGGCATATCTATATGTTCATGGGGAGAAAATATATACAGGAACACACACACACACACAAATTTTATTCCATAAAAATGACAATCTTGAACCTGTTTTTCAAAACATTGTTCTTCAATTTATTCCTATCCTCCACTCCATATTCTAAATAGTTTTTCTAAAAACTTCCAGTTTCCTCTAAATATATATTTAGTTTATAAATTATTTCAAAGGTAGTTTTAATTTTTTTTATAAATCTTGTACCATTTGGCACCATGAAACATTATTGGTAACTTCACGATGTAAAGGTCCCATTTGGAACCTTCCAAGTATGAATAATGTTTTCACTATGGTTTTGGAAATGGTTTTACAATTTTAAATGTTAAGGGACAATTGGTAATTTGTGACATTTTGGAAAGTGTTATTAAACCCATATGGCATGTTGGCCTAGTTGGAACTTTTAAAGGTTCCATGTATGATAGGAACCCGTATGGTTTTCCCTTTGACGTGAGGGACTTTGTATAGTCAGTGTGGGGAATGGGAAAGGCATTAATGGAGAAAACTGCGAGTTACTCCAAGCATGTGATGAACTACTCACTCCCCTATATAATATTATCATGGTATTCCTTGACATCATATATAGGTTGTAGTGATGATTTATTTCTTGTCCTGATTTTATGGATTAGACTTCCCTGGATAGATTATAGGACAAGTGGGATTTTACACTAGTGATCCTAATTAAGAGTATATAGGTTGGTTATTAACTATGGAGGTACACTATATGCTGGTAGGTGGGTCCAAACTGAGTTTTCCTAGGGATTGATTCAAGGTATGTTTATGAAATTCCCATAATTATATGTTTATGTTCTTTTTTACTTTTCAACACCATAGTTACTTGATATCTTGGTATTTTATCATTATAATCATAAATTTTCTCTTTATTTATGGATTTTCTTGATAGACACCATTGCTTATTCTTATTTTAGATTCTCCTTTATTTTATGCATTATTTGGAATGTGTTTCTATTTACCTCTTTGGTTTTAAAATTGGGTTTTTAAAATGGAAATATGTATTTGGATTTTGAAATGGTAAAAAAATTATTTTCTATATGTATTTCAAATTAGATTATACAGACTGTTTCAGGAAAGGACATGTATATACTCCATGGTGCTTATCCACTGAGCTTTTTTATGCTCACACCCTATTTGTGCCACTCGACATTAGTAGACCAGAGTTGTTTTTCTAGTTCATATTTTTTTTTTCATATTTTCCTATGGCATGGGATGTTTTTTAATGGTGGTGACCAAGTGGTCACATGGAGATTATGTTGGTTCTATTTTTTTTTTCATTTTTGTTTTTTTTAGTTTTTTATTTTTTTCTATTTTTGTTGTATCTAGATCTGTTGTGTATTTATTTGTGTTCAATGTATTTATTTTGTGTAATCTATCTTTTTTATTTTGTTTTATCTATTTATATTGGGATAATTCATTCCCATTTGGATTATATTTGATGCCCAACACTGGTTACAAGCCTGGGTTAGTTTGTGACATAATATATTTTATTCCAATACTTTTTACCATGTTAATAAAAGAGATAAAATTATCACAACCTATCTAGTTAAATATGGTGTATTTCTAGACAATATATATTCAACTTTCCAATAATAATTTATATTAGAATAAAAACATAAGGAATGACAATAATTTTCTACTTATCAATAAATGGGATAACAAGATTATAACCCATCCAAATAAAGAAGGTGTATGGTTGAAAAAGAACATAACCCCAATGAAATAAAGGAAACATTGAAGTATGTTTACATATATTAAAACACCCTTGTAGAAAAACGCTTGATCGATACCACCCAAGATGGGATTAGAAATTGGATTGTTTGGTACAATGAGTTCATTCCCCCAAAATATAAATATATATTTAATTATAAATAATTAAACACAAACTCTATTAGGTTAAATAATTTTTAAAATTAAAATGGAAATGGAATTAAAAAAATAAAACATCTTTTAGAAAACATTTTTAACATTGATGTAAAAGACGATGTTATGGGCCACTTAAAAAATTATTTTTCAAAATTTTAAGTAAGCATTCTTTGAAAATCATTACTTTAAAAATAATATTCAATAATTGGGCCTTGAAAATATAATTTTTATCTTGTAGAAGTGTGGTTGGGAAGACAAAACATATTAAAGTAAAAGGAAAATCTCTTTTAACAACTTGAAAAATACATTTTTTTCAAAACACACATAAAAAAGGGTAAAAACATTATTTTTTATTAAAATACCATGTTAATCATATAGGTAGTGAAATTACCATAAAATAAAACATAAGAGTGGTAGAAACCAAACATATAAGAAAATATTTCATGATGAAACAATATTACTCTAGGAAAGAAGACTTGAGAGCAACATTCCTTAAAACAAACATACTACTTGAAGTAAGAAATATTTCAAATAGGTGGATTATTTGGTAGAAATTAAAATTAATATCAATAAAATATAATACCTTATAATATAATCAATTGGTAAAATATACCAAACTTTTAATTCCAAGAGGAATATCATAACTCAGTGAATAAAAATTTGGTTACCAAAATATTTACAACTACTGTAATAGTTGAGTAAAATACATTTTATGAAAATAAATAATTTTTGATATGTATTTCCCATGAATATAAATCATATATGATAAATATTCATCCATGTTAAGTTAATACACAGTTAAAATGAAAACATGGTTCATAACATAAACATATCTCAAGGAATTAAAGTTTGAGACAAAGAATCCTCACGCCTTGAGTAACATTTTAATCAAAACACCTTGAAAGAGTTTTATTTTAATTGAAATTAAAATAAAATAATTAATATATAATTCATTATATTATATCTCAAATAGTTAGTATATAAAAAAAATAATTAAAATTAGGTGCATAATACCTAATATATCTCAAAGAGGGGAATTTGAGATGAAAACCATTACCTTGTTCTAGAATTGTTCGGCACATGCATCTAACTTAATGAATAATAAAATTTAGTTTATTATATAAATTATTAGTAAAATTATTCATCAATATTTTATTTAATACATACCATTTATTATCATATCCTATTTATTTATTAAATACTTTTCTTGTTTATATTGGTTACTTGAGGCTGTTCATTCAATTTCTCCACAATTCCTTATGTATGTTTACCATGGTAAAAATCATCATAAAATAGTTTCATAGCATATATAATTTTAATATTTTTATGGAAATAATGATTTTATATTAAATATATTTTTCAATCTATACATTATGGGTGGTAATGAAAAATGAAACTCATTGCCTATACACATGATTTGTGTTTCCATTTCTCAATGAATGAGAGGGAAATAAAGAATATAATAATTTGATATTTAATAATCATAGATATATTTTATATAATATATTAATTCATTAATTAAAACATTAAAACTAACAATGATATTTTGTTATGAAAAATAGATGACATCGCTTCATAGAGGTGGTAGTCCGCGCAACACACTAACGACGCTTTTGTTTTTTTAACAGATGGAGAGGAATAAATAATGGTTATTCCATTGATATAATAACATATTAGTATAATAATTTTGCTTATTTCATTACATGTATATATATATGATATTTTTTATATTAATATTAAGGAGAAAAAATTACGAAGAAGGTAATACTTACGCTGAAGACTTGATCTTCTCTTATAGATCTTCTTGGAAAATAAGGCCTTAAGATAACTTATAGAGACTATGGGATTAAGGATGAGAAAATTAATTATATTAAAGGTATTTTGGGTATATTTTAAAGTAAAATTATAATGGTAGGTTCAATTTTTAATAGGTGGCAGTGATAACCTTTTATAAGTGAAGAAAAGGAACTTTTGGGAATACTCTTTTCACTTCCATGATATCATTACATCATTCCTTGGTTAATGAAACTGAAATTTTTTAATAATGGATTTTTGGGTGTGATTGGATTGATATAACCTCAAATAATACTTTCTGTACATGTTTTAAACATGTTTAATGTCTTTTATCATTGGTTTTTATATTTTAACATTTTGATTTTTACCTTGGTAACTAGTTTTTAACTAAGTAATTAATATTTTATTTTAAAATATATAGTAACCATTATGACCAAATTTTTATTTTTTGAAAATAAATTTAATATCAATTTATTCTAATTAAATTTATAAATAATATAAAACTAACATTTAAGTTTAAAATTTTTATATAGAAAAGTGGTTTTTGTAGTAAACTGGGTTTCTAACCATTATGCGTTCTTAGTCATATTAAACATTGGTTACTAGTTAAATATGTGTTAATATAATCATATATTTGTTTAAAATTAAAATTAAAGTCATCATTTAAAATATTTTAATTTAATTTATTATATAAAAATTACTCAATATCAATAAAACTATTTGTTGAATATAATAGTCTTATTATTATCATGGTTATTAACTTTAATCTTAGTAATCATAATTTTATAAAAAAATTTAAATTGAACTTATTAGATAATATGATAACGTTGATATAAAATATAAAATCCATTTTTTATATATTTTAGCTCTATAAGTGATGAAAAGTAATTCTTAGTATAAGAGAATAAAAATAGTTTTTTAGAATAAAATATTACTTAAGTTTCCAAAGCGATATACATGGGTTTTATAAAAAAAGTAATTTTAAATGATTTATTTTATTTATAAATATATATTTTATATAAAAAGTGTAACTCCCCAACCCCAGAAGCCTAGAGATGGTTCATTATTTTAATACATTATAATGATGACAAGGAATCAAATCCTGAAGGATTGAGTAGTTTAGTAGTTTTAGAAAGCTAGATACACACATAGGTTGAACATTACAACTTGAAAAGAAATAAAACATATATGTTTTATTGGGAACATCTACAACTCTAAGTTTATCCCTGAAAGTCATTCATAATAAACTTCTTCATGTCTTGAAAAAATGAAACATAAGAACAAGGTGAGCTCAAATTCCCAGTAAGGGTAAGCAATACAATGTAGGATATCATAAATATAAACATTAGTCATGGTGAATAACTAAAAACACATGCCTTTAAAAATAAAAATGAACATAATATGGAAGGAATATGAGCTGAGTAAATATTTCCATAATAAAACATAATCACGAGTATTATACTAGTAAAAAAACCACATGAACTTTCAATTACTAGTTTCATAATGAGAGAATGTATAATGCAGGACATCATAACCATACTGTCAAGGCCTCATGCTAAGACCATAAATAACCATTTTGTCAAGGCCTCGTGCCAAGACCGTAGTTTTTCTCATGAGACCTACCGATACACCAAAGGGCTATAGCGGCCCCCAACCGATACTTACTAAGTCAAATGCATTGCTATTATGAAAATGGATAAAAATAAACAACATATAAATTCATATTGAAACTAACATATGAAATTTAAATAACTTTCCTCATACATTAAACATAAACACTAACCATTCGAAGAAATTGGTGAATGATATCAAGATAGAACATCCACATTCAAACTAACCAGAAACACTTCAAAAAAATATTTTAGATGATATCATAAGATATAAACCTCTATGAAATAAAATATTCATCAAAGTATGTTGACATAAATAAAGATACTTTTAAATGAGACCATTGAGAAATTCTAGAGGAAATAATCCTTAAACATTCCAAAGTGTCCCATACCACCTTAAAACATTAAAATCATAATCCATTATAATATCATTATTATAAGGAGACTCTTGATATGATATACTAAGGGAAATTAAATAAACCACATTCAAGGAATAAGTGGTGAATAAGGCATATATCTCATAAAAGTTAAAGTGAGGTGAGAAAGATCTATTTTACTTTGGAAAAAGGGTTCTTTTGAAAAATCATTTGTATTTGTCATAAATCTGGTTTTAAACATGTATATCCAAGAAAAGAAAAGTTAAATACATTGAGATTACATTTTAGGTATAAATGATGTCCACTGAAGTGAAATCATGTAAAAAGTTTTTTTAAAGAAGCTTTAGAATTAAAACATTTTAGTGCGGTTTAAGGAATTCATTAAAGAGATTTTAAAGCGAAAAAGCATGTTTGATTTCATAAAACCAGAAATTAACCAAAATAGTTTTTCATGTTAAAATGTGTGATTTTAGAAAGATGAATATGGATTAAAATATATTATAGAGTGAACTTCAAAATAGGTAAGAATTCGAGAAGTTCTTTGAATCGGGCTTGCATTTTAGAAGAATTCTTGAATGATTCATTTAAAACATTTAACTCCCCATAAAATAAAGATGGATTATGATTTATAAAAATATATAGAACATTTAAACATAATTTTTGATTATTACATGATAATAAATAATAATTTATTTAGTTGAGCAGAGAATAAGAGCAACCCGAATGAAAATGGAGGTTCAGGTAGAAAATACTTAAAACTTTATAATAAATTGAATCGTATGCCCCAAAATTAATAATAATCAAATGATAAATTTAATATCATGAAAATAAATAGATTCATGATATGAAAAATCAATGGGCAGTATGCATACACCATAGACAAGTAATAGTAGTGAATACGGAATATCTCACAAAAAATGGAAGTGAGATTAAGAAACCCTTACCTCAAGTAGGATGGTGTTCTTCACTTGATCTTAGTGTCATGGATAAAAAAATTAAATTAATTAATTAATATTTATATAACCTAATATTTATGATATTGATTTATTATATCCTTATTAAGTTCATTCATGGTCTTCTTGATGGGTTTAAGAGGTTCAATTTTATTATTTGGGAGCATTTTCTTTCTTGGTATTCATGACCGATTTACTTATATACATATAAGAATAAACATGTAATATGAGAATGGTTGTCCAGAATAGAATTTTTATTTTATTTTTTAACATCCATAATATTACATGGTTATAAAGTTCATTTGTTTATTGGGAGTGAAGATGAATCATTATATAAAACTTTAATGATAATTTTTTGGGTTAATTGGCAGTTTTTTCATCACAACGAACACATTTTAATTTATAAATTATTATAATGTGTGAAAAAAAGATTCTAGAACATTAAATAAGTTATAATACATATATTATAGTCTGTTTCAACCATAAAAATGGTTTCATGACCAGGATTGAATACTCTAATAGAAATTGAAAACCTGTCGTACTTGAATGTGATAAATTAACACATCTCAGATGTATTTTTCATTTCTAGTATAAAAGAATGGGAAAGGGGAGATGATGCTGAATTATTACATTATCACAAAAAAAATCCAGTACATGTATGTTACTGGAGTTATCATAACATTTGGATGAAACTAGGTGAGGAAAGAAAAATAAATAAAGGAACTCGAAATAAAAGAAATGTTGAGAAACCCCTTACGAAAATTCAGCAGCCTAACGACGTCACTTAAAAATTCATAAAATATTTTGATGAGATAAAAAGGGTTTTATCATCATTATTAAATAATATATAATGTATTGGGTATATTTAATGAAATATCCCAACATAATCCAATTGAAATTAAAAGAGAATAACATAATAAGAGTGCATGAAAAAAGAGAGATTTTGAGACAAAAATTATGCAGCATAACAACTATGCAATGTGGTTTTAGAAAACATTAAAAAGAGAGGGGAAGGGTTAAAACATTCCTAAAAGACTCATAATATATTATAGGGAAATAATAAAATGGAAATAATAATAGGTATGGAAATTTAAAATACATACCACATAAAAGAGAACTTGAATGGAAAAGAGAAGTTGAGAATTCCCTTACCCTGTAATGTAACTCCTAAAAATTAAAGGTTGGGACCTTGGGGGATTTAGGACACCTTGGTATGAATCCTAGTGATATAAAAATACCAAATCTTCGAGTATGATGAATTTTGAATGAAATAAAATGAAGGAATGATTGGGAATTTATAGTAAAAGAGAGAGTTTTTTATCAATTTCCAATGACACCTCATTAATGGTATTTGCAAAACCACGAGCTTGCCCAAGGTATTTGCCCATGGTTTTGACCACTTGGGACAACTCATATAATATTGTATTACTCAAGAGTCGACCATAATTATTAAATCATTATTATATCATTAATGATATTATTAAACATACCGAAAACTCAAAAACTGTATTTTTACTATTCATGAAAAAATAAAGTATTTTATAAAATTCTCATAAATTCAGAATAACCTAATATCAATGTTATTAATTCGAAAATAAAATTTATATTATCATAATAATTCTATAAATATGAAAATTTTAACTTTTATCTGTGAAAATACTTATTTATTAAAAATAATAGCGGACATAAAATGCATAGTAAAATACATAGTAAAATTTTCGACACTTAAAAAAAATATTTTACCATTTTTAATTAAATAATGGTGTTTTTATAAGACTATTTAATTATTATAAACATTAATAAAACCTTAGTTTTATATAATAATTTAAATCTCTCTAAAATGTATAATTTTTACCTGAAAAATTAATTTATCAAATTCGTCACCTTTTTAAGAAAAAGCATAACTAAAAACCGAAATGATGGAACAAAAAATTTATTTATATTCTCTTAAGTGAGGTTAATACTCCATTGATCATATTAATATTCATAAGGTTGAGTTACTATTCATAAGGGTAATTAACTATTCACAAAAAATTAAGTTTGTCTTACCAGACTCTAAATATCTTACTGAACATAACTGTGAATGTTAGTTTTTTGAAATTCAAATCACAGAGGTGGAAAAATTATGTTTACTGGATAGGTTATAAAAAAGTGGTGTTTTTTAGAGACTTAGTGTTTCATTAATACTATATTAAATCTATTTGTAAATTATTGGGGTGTTACAAAAAGGTTTCAAAAACATTTACAATATTAATGTATTATGATAGTGTCATATAATGACATTTTTTTGCAAAATAAGTATTTTTTCACTATTCACCTAAAAACCAATTATTTCAAAAAATAAAAAAATTTCATATTAATAAAATATTTTTATTCTAAATCCAATTTTTTTTCTTTATTTTTTCAAATTTATAAATTCAAATTTGGACTAAAATTATAAAATATAACGAAAAAAGCATTTTTATTGAAAAATGACATTTTCAAATAATAACTGTTTTTATTATTATTTCCTATCATATAATAACTAAATTGGTAATAAAAATTATTAATATAAAATATAATTCATCATCATTAATTATATTTTTCTTAAAATATAATTTATATCCCATAAAAAGTCAGTTTTTATAAAAATAATTTTCTAAAAAACAAATGATCTTATCAGTAATTTTAGGTAAACTAATTGAATTTAATTCATATTAAAAGTATACTTTATTTTATTTATACATATATTTAACAAAGTGGTTACTCTTATTTATTTATTATAATACAATGGCTAGGTTTTAACAATGAAAATTAAATATTTATATTTTATCTAAATATATCATGTTTTCATTTTAGTTTGTTGTTGCATATGAAGAAAGATATCAAACATATTAACATATTTAAGTAAAGGAATATATTAAAATATTGGGGTGTTATGAGAAAACTTTCACTATGAACTTCTCTAATAAGTGAAAAAGATAATTATTTTTTAAAAACACATAATAACATAGACACATTGTTTCATTAGACTGGATATGTAGCTTAGCTCTCAATTATGGGAGATAGGCGATCATAGTCACTTGAATAGGAAGGTAACAACACAAAATTCATTAATATAAAGTAAGATAGAATAGATAAATAAAATATAATAAATAATCTAATAGACTAGTCCCATTAATTGGGAAATTATTCACAATAATGGAAGAATAGTAGCATTAACAAGTCCCATAGTGAGAAGTGGTGAAACATGAAATTTAATTACATAGTAGACATGCCTAACACTTCTCAGAAGCTCATTTGGTGGCTATAAACACAAATAATAAATTTTTACAAATGAGAAATGTGAACCTTTTAACAACCCCTATTATTGTAATCAAACTCCAACTCCACTCAGCCCTTTGGGTGGAATTAAAACTATAGAGGTAGTGTACGATTCTTTGATTATGAACCCCCAACCTCCCAATACCTTTGGATTCAAACAAAATACATGCATGTCCCTATATACTAGGATCATTAAACTCCACTTAATTCTACCTATCCAAGTATATGAGAGTTCAAACAACCCTTCAAGGATACTTACATAGATTTTCTAGGCTAACCAATTTAGTGATGATTATGCAGTGGAGAAGAACATGATCCATCCAAATTTATATCCAACAAGCCTCATTATTTTGGGCTCATAAACATCACAGGTCCACCCCATAATTTATGTTCAGCCCGATCCATATGTAATACCTAAATTTAACACATAGAAAAATACTTAGTAAATATAAAATTTGATGCATATATTAAAAGAAATTAAAATATACCTCGGTGATGATTTATCAACAAAATTTTTAAAACTCATTCATAGAATTTTTAGATAAGAGATCAAAAATATATTTGAATTCATCTATTTTAAATTTCATTTGTATTTTTATATTAAATTATTAAAAAAGTTATATATTAATTTATTTAACTAAAAGACTCTAAAAGCATGGAAATTAAATTTTACCTAGGATATTAATTCAAAATGAGAGAATGTTCAATTAAATTCAAAGGTAATAATAAAAAAAATCTGACATTATCAAATTATTCGAACATGTTTTATGTTGAGTTTTAAAAATATGTTTTCTTCTTATAAATTTTCTACCAAGGAAAAAAGTTTTGTGTTATTATCCACATACCATGTTATACTACCATACATGTTATTTGCTGTTATTCATATAAATGCTATGTCCTTAGAAGTGTTACGTGGCTAGAAAAAATTCTATGATGATCACATGAAAATTTTATCATTTGAGTTTAAATATTATTAGTGAAAACATGTTTTTTTTCTTATAGAGGACCTCCTATTACCACGATCCACGTGGCATGTGTAAATAGGTCTCACCGGGGACCTCTACCACCATGGGCCACCTGAGCCATGACCTCAGATCCTTCTAGGGACCCCCTACCACAACATTTCACCTTACCCATAGAAATAGGCCTCACAGGGATCCCCTACAACTATGATAAAACTTTCCTATGTAAATAGGTTCCATGAGGTACTCCTGCCGATACAATCCACATGGACCATGGAAATATATCCCACTGAGGACCCACTACTACAATGTGTAACATGTACCATAAAAAATATTCTAGTAAAAATTATTAGTTAATTGTACTAGATATCATAAAAGGTTTAAGATATGATGGTAACTAAATAATATAATATTTACTTTACTTACTATAATAGAGTGAATTCCACTAAATATCCTAAAGAAGTTTAGGATGTTATGGTAAAGATAAAATGAAAAAGTTACATTAGTTACCAATATATTTCAAGGAAAAATATTGATGTAAAAGGTTCCAATGACGATGATGAGTAACTTCGGAAAGTTATATGTAGATAATAGAGTTATTAGCAATTTAACATTTGATGTTGTGGAGTAATGGAGTTTGAATATGTTCATAGAGTTAAACATTTGGAATATGATTCATAAAACTCACCATTATACAAAATTTATTCCTACGAAGATGTTTCTCACTAAAACATTTAGTTGGAGAATTTTATTAGATGGTCACACATAGATTTGGATGGAATTAAATATGGACGTAATGAGTTAAAAAACTCCCAAAAAGTGAAACAAAAATTATAATGATCTAAAATTTTATCATAAATGATATAATAGATAGGTTTTTATATAAATCATTGTTAAGTATTCTTAAAATAGTTTAAAAATATTAAATTTATCATATATAAAGAAATTTATCATTATTTAAAATTACATGCATACATGTATATATAGATATACATTTCATGAAGTGAAATGATAATTAATGTAACTTCCATGTAATTTCAAGGTATTTTAAATTTAGTTTTAACATGTATTGGTTATTTGTTTGAGCCATGATAGAGGTGTACTGGCCTCAAGAATCAAAAGTGAAGTAACCAAAGGTGCCAATCAATAGCTTGGAGTTACTGGTATGCCACTGACTAGCTAGTATAGAGTCACCATCTAGCTAATGGAGATGGTAGTAGACCAAAACGGACTTGGGTTCCAATGGTTAACTAGTACAAATCCACATTCTAGATGGTGGATAAAGAAATATCTTGGTATTCTTCCAAGATACATCAGTCAACCAACATGAAACCATCATCCAACCAGTGGATCCACTTGTTAGTGGGTGGTTCCTAGATGGATCTATCATTAAGGGAATTCTTGTAAGCTTCCTTTAATGAACCTTTTTGATTATATCCTACCTAGGTTCGACCCTCACTTAACTATAACAACCATATGAACTCAATTTTTATGTAATTTTCTCTCTCATTCCCATCACTTTTACACATTTATCTTGGATCTATCCATTGAATACCAAATCATAATATTTATCTGTTCTAGTCCGAATCCTATCATTATCTTGAGATTAATCATATATGTAATCTATTTTGGCTAGATTTATGGATTCTATCTCTCTCTAATGGGAAATATTGGTTGATTGATGGATAAATTCTAGATATAGAGAATTTACATCCATTCCTAGAAAAAATATAGATCTAACAATGAATAATGATCATGTTTGGTTATCCTAATAGAATCCAAGACCATATCATGTTCTTATTATTGAAAATTGATTACAGTGTCCCTCATGATATTAATTGGGACTAGTTATAGGGGATTCCTTGATCAGGCTTGATTTGGGTGGTGATTCTTGATTTTGAGCATTGAAACTCTTAAGGTAGGAAGTTCTTACCATTTTATGGCCTTTATATATTAATTTTATGATATGAACCACTTTTTGATGTGTGAATAACCATGATAACATTGTTTGATATGACTAACATGTGTGTGTGTGACCCGTGAGATATTTTTTGTTATGTAATTAACATAATTATTACTTTATATATTATGTATTTAATATAGATGTATGTATGGTTCCTCTATGACTCGTTTTAGGGTTCCAGGTTAGTCTAAATTGAATAAGTGATCCCTTATAGGGGAGAACCACCATTCTAGTTTAAAGGTTGTGGATTCACCTTCATATATTACTTATGGAATGTGGATTTACCTAGAGTCAAATATTTGGTTGACACATGTAAATATGGATTTCCCCAGAGCCAGATACTAATTTTAAATGATGCAGTGTGTATTTACCTAGAGATTTGAATTAGGTTGACATGTAGACATTATGAATTTATCTTAAATAAGGGCATATAATTGATCCTTAAATGTGGAATGTAGATACAAGATAGTTTTCTTATTTTTTTAAGATGACGTGTGATCACATGGAATGATATAAGTCATGAAATAGTTACTTTTCACCTTCCTTCTGGTATTGTGTTGAAGTAGGTAGATCAGGTGGTCATGACAACTTGGTTAGTGCATGATGACTTGAAACTTGTTTTTCTATTTACACTTTTACCTTCCTGTCATGACATAAACTTTTATCTATATGTTGAGAACTTATGTAAATCACATGTTTGTGGTGACATACTAGGTTATACTTACACCAAGCACGAGCATCTTGATGTGTATACTTATTTCATGGTTAGAGATCTCAATAAAGGCAAGGTCCCTATATCAGGAAACTAAGTAGGTGGGGCTTGTAGGACAAAGGAAATGATGGAAAAAACTATATATTATTATTGTATGGATTATTTTATTTCTCTTGGTTATCATACTCTAGATGACTTAAAAAATTGGTAGTATTTTTGTTATTTTTTATGACCTGTATGAAATTTTACCATAGCATAATGATCACCGCTATGTTGTTCTTGGGTGTTTTTATTAATTGTTCTGATACTGGTGCATGGTTATTATTATCATGGGTATAGTATCCCCATGAAACCCTTAGGACCATCACTAATAGTCGGTATCCTCTTTCATATGGGGATACATGAATGAGGTCATGTGACACATTGGATAGACCCAGGGATTTAGTCAACGCATTACGAAGTGGTATCGAAGGATTTGTTTTCTTTTTTATTTATTTTATTTTCTTGTTAACTATAATTGGGCATGGTAGAAAAGAGATAGGCTGTATGGAACCTGAGTAGGGGAGTCATGTATATTACTATTAAGCTTATGTTTATTGGACCTTTGAGTTACCAAGGTATGGATTTCCATTGTCAATTAATATTTTACTATTGATCTATTTAAACTTAAGTAATGAAAATGATTTTTGTGTTGTCATTTTTGGGATTTGAGGGTGTTTATACATCATGAATAGGAACATAGGTTCACATTTTGTTCATATGATTTCCTTCCATACATATTAATTCAATTAATTAAATGTCATTGGTTTATGATTTTGTGATAAATCTATAATGTATTTTAAATTAGTTGGGTCAAGAATGATATTTTTTGTTATATCTATATGATTAAGACTAACGTGCAAGTATTGGATACTTGTCTTGGTGCTTGGGTAGTAATATGTGGGCTGTTCTTTATAGAAATGGATAACCTCTTAAGATAAGACTTCCTAGAGAGATATTATGTTTATACCTTTAATATATTGAGTGGTGTAGTATTTTATGTTTCTAAAGTAATTTCAAAGTTCTTTTTTAGTATTTCAAATAATTCTATCATGACATTATCATAACCTACCACATAGAGAAGCGTGTTGGGATTCTCGTACAAGGAAGGTAGATCATGTAGTGGCTCCAAAAACACAGGAGGGTGAAACTAAGCATGCTCCAATACCCTCTAAAATGGTTAAAGTTGTGGAATAACTTCAACCTAGAGTATTTTGAATAGTGTCTACTCAAATAAGAGGGTCCCATAGGATGCTGTTAAATTATACCTAGGAGTTCTATATTTAGTTTATACATCCTTCTTGGGTACTTGAGGACCCTAGTATATTGAGGAATGGATTAATATCATTGAGGGAATATTTGATCTAGCAGAGTCTCTGAAGGATTTTGGGTTAAGATAGACAATTCCATGCTTCAAGGACCTGTAAGGAGATGGTGAGTTTTTAAGAACCTAGTAGGGATACATTAGGGTATGAATTGGAATACCTTAAAGAAGATATTCATTGGGGAGTTTTTTCTAAATACACTAAAGCTAGATGTAGCTCAGGATTTTATGAAGATTCAGTGTGGGACACTATCAATATCTTCATGTTCTTCTCATTTCCTAGAATTACTTAAATTTTATCCTCATTTTTTTGGGAATAATGAACAAAATTCCTAAAAGTTCAAGATTTTACTTCAATTACAGATGATTCGTCTAGTTATAAATTTCAACTTGATGACATACTATGAGAGGATTCAAAAGGATCTCATAATTGAGAAGGTATTGGAGGAGGATGAAGTAGTGGGTCTTCTTACATCTCTTAGTGAGATGGTGAGTAGAATATATAACAATGTTGAGGGTTCCTTATCTATAGGAAGTCAAATAACATATTTCAGGATGATGAGATGAACTTAGATTAGAGTAAGTGATATCGAGCTCCCTCTATGGGAGGAATTACTATCAGGTGTTATAATTATAGATAAATAAGGAATAATCTCAAGTTCTATCTCAACACTCTTAAATAATTCCATTTATGTGGAAAGATAGATCATCTATTGTGTTTTTTGTGAAGGAATCATAGTTGGGTTCTGGGATATCGAGCCATGGGGTGGCCATAAGACCTCAATAGATGATGCATACTTCACATAATTTAGTATCCCATGAGATTCATCAGCCTCAAGGGTAGGGTCATGTATCTAGTGCATACATGGTTTATCTGGTGAACTAAGTTCCAGATAACAATGAAGAGAGACCTTCAATAGTTCAAGGTATGGTTCGGATTACCTCTATGTTCTATACTATTGTGTTTGATATAGGATCTTCCCATTCTTTTATACCTACTCATGTTATTTTTTGGTTAGACTTGTGATTAAATTATATTTTAATTTATTTATCTCGATACACCTTTGGGGAGGAAGGAAGACCATCTCCAGAGATATTCAGAGTGTCCTATAACAATTGAAGAATATATACATTCATGGTATTTCTTGATCATAGATATGACTAGATTCAATGTGTTTTTTGGTATGTATTGGTTAACCATTTATTAGGAACACATCAATTTCTATAAGAGATGAGTGTCCTTTACTACACCTAAGGGGGATAAGTTTGTTTTTACTGGTGAATGGGATGTTGTAGCAGGTAGAATGTGACCAGACCTAATTGATTTGTGAGATATTATAGCATAGGTAGAAATTATGGTTCTTATAGCAGGTTAGGTAGAAAATCCCTCCTCTCTTCCTCTAATGGTGGAACATTACCAAAATTTCTTCCTAGAAAATCTCTCATGACTTCCACATAATATAGGAATTGATTTTGAGATATAACTCATAATGGGAGTGAATCCCATATCAATTCCTCTATATTATATGAAACTATATGACTTTAAGGAACTCAAGATTCAATTTTATGATATAGAGTAAAAGGGACTTATCAGACCAAGCTGTTCTCCTTGGTGTGCTCCAATTTTTTTCACTAAGAAGGAAGACATGATACTTTTTCTATGTGTGGACTATAAGAAGCTGAATTAGGTCATAATGAAAAAAATACCTATTTTCGAGAGTCAATGATTTCTTGATTATTTGAGGTGAGATAGTGGTTCTCTAAGATTTACTTTTGATTAGGATACAACCTGCTTCATATTAGATAAGAGGTTATAACTAAGATAGCATTTCAGAGTAGGTATGGACAATATAAGAATCTTCTCATTCCTTTTGGGTTAATGAATACTAGAGCGGGGTTAATGGATCTCATGAGCATTACCTTTCATTAAAATATTGAATATTTTATTTTATTTTTTATTTATTATGTTATGATATACTCATGGACTTCAGATATGCATGCTAGACATATTAAGATCATATTGAGTACACTTCGAGTGCATCAGATTTATTCCAAGCTTTTGAAGTGTCAAATTTGGACCAAAGATGTGTGTTTCCTTGGGTATATGATTTATAAAGTAGGAATCTCAATTGATCAAGAGAAGGTAAAGTCAATGATATCTTGGGAATTACCTAGCAATATGTTCTAGATCATAAGTTTCCTAGTTTTTTCCAAGTTCTATAGATGGAAAATTTAGGAACTCTCCTATTTAAAAGAACCTATGACTAGGATTACCAAGAATAGGGTGATGTTTTAGTAGATAGACCGGTGTGAAGAGGAATTTATATATCTCAATAGATGATTGAAATATGATTTTTTTTTCACCCTACTTAACTCTGGGTTTGGATTATAGTTTATTTTGATGCCCAAGGTGTTGGTTTGAGATCTGTTTTAATATAGAGAGAGCATGTAATTTCTTAAGGGTATTTTATAATATGAACTCATGAGAGGAACTAACATACACATGATATTGAGTTGGATTCAGTGGTTCATGCATTGAAATATTAGAGACACTATATTTTTGTTGAGAGATTTTTTGTTTATACAAACTACAAGAGCTTACAATATATCTTATCTTTGTGGGAATTAAATCTCCAACAAAGGTGTTGGATTCAGTATCTAAAGGAATTAAATTTTATATTCTTTATGATATTATAAAGGGTAATGTTTTTGAATATTATATTAATAGAAATATACATGAGCTTAGAGAGTAGCCTTCAGAGGTCGGATGAAGACTGATGAGCTTATTAGATGAATGGTTTTTGGGAGAATATATGGATCAAGGGGAGATTAAATGTGCTCCATTAGTTATCATGTCTACCTCGGTATACCAGTAAAGATCCAACCAAGAGTTAGATTCCAAGTTCTTAGTGATGTGAAAATGGTTGGTAGGGAATGATCTAGTTTTGGGATTGTCTTTGGATCGAGGTAACATGATCAACATTCATAGAAGATTTGTGGTTCATAATTTCATTAGGGTGGATATGATGAAGGAATCTCATAAACACCATGGGTAGTGAACCTAGGATTGATGAAGATGTATCATGATTTTAGAAGATGATTTTGGTGTCTAGGTATAAAGTGGGAAATTATTGATTTTGTCTCTCATTGTCTAAGGCTGAGCATAAAAAAACATGTGGTTTGATTAAAAATATTCCCATGCCTATACGGAAGTGAGAAAAAGTGATGATGAAATTTTTATGGGGTTTCCCAGGACCCTAATAGGCCGATTTTTTGTGTGGGTTATGGTTGACCGGATGATGAAGGTGGTATATTTATTACTGATCTAGTAGGATAATTCCATATATGAGTTGAGAAAACTCTACGTTCAAGATATTTTATAGTTTCATGGAGTAAATTCCATTATATTTCAAGATATAGATGCATGTTTTATGTTATGGTTTTAAAAATTATTGTAGAAATATATGGGGTATCAATTAAATATGAGTACGATGTATCATTTGTAGACCGATGAGCTATTAGAGAGGACAATCCAGATTTTGTGGATATACTTCGAGCATGCATCCTAGATTTTGGTGGATCATGGGATGATCATATATCCATGGAAGAGTTTTTATAAAATAACAGTTACCAGTATTAAATTTAGATGGAATTGTTTTAGGATATTTATGGTTGACCATGTTGTTCACCACTGTGTTTCCATGAGGTACGTGAGGGATCTATTATCAGGATGATTATGTTATAGTAGGCCTCTGATTGTGTCCAGTTGATTGAGAATCATTTTATGATCACTCAGAGTAAGAATTTCTCATATGATAATCGAAGGTGAAAACCCATAGTGTTTACTGAGGGTGATATTGTTTTCTTATGGGTCTCATCATGGTTAGGGAATGAATGT
Organism: Viscum album; assembly: GCA_963277665.1. NCBI lineage: Eukaryota > Viridiplantae > Streptophyta > Magnoliopsida > Santalales > Viscaceae > Viscum > Viscum album. Next base: position 655,477,333 of record OY728119.1, read on the forward strand.
TTTTTAGAAATAGGGGAAGTTGGTGTCATGGTTTGTAAGACTACTTGATATTACTAAGAATATCAGAATAGTAGCTTACCAGTTGGACCTCCCTACATGGTATCAAGGCATGCATAACATGTTTCATGTGTCTTAGATTCATAGGTATTACCCTAATCCAAGGAATTCGATCAACAACTAAGACTTTGAGTTATAAAAAAATGTATCCTTTGTGGAATGACTAGTATGAGTTATAGACTCAAGTGAGAAGGTGTTAAGGGGGAAGATGATATTTTTTTTGAATTATATGGTAGCATGGATGAATCCAAGAGGATAATTGGGAATGAGAGTCGGTTGTCTGAGAGAAATGGCCCTCATTTTTCGAGAAAGTGTAATACCCCAAGATTTCATACTACGTTATCTCTTCAAAGTAATTCAATAACTTGCGTTACACACAACACTGAGTTCGAGCGCACCACGACTTACCGAACTAGCCGTTCAAAAAAGAGGTTATGAATAGTATTAACTGAATTTTGAATTTTATATACTACATATAATTTTTGAATCCATATTATGTGTTTCTTATACATAATATAAGAACAAATTAATTTTTTTTTCAGATAAAAGAAGTATTTTTCAAAAAATGCAATTTTATCACCTTTTAATGGAGAACCTTTTTTAAAACAAATATTTGAAACTTTTATATATTAAATTTAAAAAAAATTAAATTATTTTTTAGAATCAGGACATAAAAATTTAGTTTGGATAAAGTTTTGGTACTTTTCTGATAACTTTCATATTTTGATAAATAGTGAAAAATACTAAATTTTAATTAAAAACAAAATTTTTAATCGAAATAATTTATAGTGTTAAATTATAAATTATAGTGGTTTTAAAGTATAATTAGATTAAAATTTTATCATTTAATATAATTTAGGTCATTGGATGTAATTTTACATTTAAACTGGACAAAAATAAGTGTCAATCTTTTGATAGTTATTATTTCTTAAAAACACGCTTTTTGTTTTGACAACGGGAATTAATTTTAAATTAATTTCTACCACTTTTGTGTTTTGAATTTGGAAAAATGGATTCAATATTTGTAATCAGGAGGTCCAAATTTTTTAAATAGGTAAATTTTATTTTTAGACATTATGAATATTTACTTTAGTAAATTTTTTATTTACCATGGTTAAAGGGTAAAAAAATATTATTATAATAATATTAAATTACCCTAAAATGTGTCTTATTCATATTTTATGATACATGTCCGACCATGGGAATCCTTGGATTGATTTTGGGACCCCATGGAGCCACTTGAGAGTAATAATGACATTTTATATTAAATAATCTAAAGTAATGACAAAAATAACAAAAGCATATATCTTTTAGTAAAACAATTTTTATATGAGGTTATATAATTGATATATTCGACTATAAATATTAATTATAAATATAAAAATATTTAATATATCATAATATTTTATTTATAATTTTTATACATAAAATAAATATATTTATATATGACACAATAATGATGCAATATTTTCCTTATTAATGAAAGAATCAAATAAATGGTATTATAAATATTAAAATAAATATAATTTCAAAGTTTTTATGACATACACGAATTTTATAAATTAATATGACATGTTATGGTTGATTAAATGTATTTGGTTTGAAGTAATCAAGTTGTGATGACTTTCAAAAAAACCAAATACTAAATAGTGTCAAAATTGACATAAATGAGTTTTTAAAACAAATATTATATTATTAAATTATATAACAGTCCTAAAAATATAAGGTTCTTACAAAGAACTTATATAATTATAGGTATATCATTAATTAACCACTTTATGTTCTCTTGGAATTTTATAGTAAGTTTATTAAAAAATTATTATAATAATACAAGAATACATGGTAAAAGTTAAACTATTTAACTAAGAGTTAAATATAAATGATAAGGTTAATATGGTGAACCAAACCTATCTAAAACCTATTTTATAAGAGGTTTTCGACCCATACACACCTTATTATCGAAATAAATAATTTTGGAGCCATTAAAAACTGAAAATGGTTTTATTATAAAATAATATTTCAATATTTTCCTAAGGTGCCCCTCACCTCTCTTATAAAAGGGAACTTCCCCTTATCTCAAAATCACACCTCCAAAGCCATTTGGATCAGCCAAACCCTTCCCAAATATCCTCCCAAATTGTCTCACATCAACCTAGAGTCCTTAATTTGATCATAAATCCAACTTAAGAAGCTCTTTTGATCAACTCAAAAGGAAACACCCGAAGAAGAGGTAATAATTTCACCACCATCTTTCAAGTTCTTTTCTTCTTCTGGTTCCTCTTTCTTTGTTGTTTCCATACCAAAATAATAACTACAGTACCTCTTACATACTATTATGTTACTATAAATATCGTAAAACCATATTTGTTATTATATCCATCTTATAAATGACAATGTCACCATACGTGCGTTTGTACGGCTTACCGTCTCCACGTCGTGGTGTAGTTTGTTATTCAAACACTTCATTATTTGGATGGGTATAATAATGAGTATAACTGATGTAAATAATAAATATAAAATTTTAATTATTATTTATATATGATATACAATCCAATTACATACAATTTAACCATCAATATAATAATTGTCGCTCGTGCGTACATATAGATTACCGTCTCCACAACGCGATGGGATTCATTCCCACGTTCACCATTCAACGATGATTATAAAAATATATATTATTAATAAGTATGTAATATATGACATAATAATTCTACTAGATATATATATATATATTTATGTAATTACATATATCTTATTCACTTACTTCCGTTCAATATGATATGAAAACGGAAACAACGTTTATACGTATGTACGGCCTACCGTCTCCATAAACAGTGCCTTCCATTTCAAGTGTGGAAAAGTAGGGAACAAATCCCATAAATATCAAACTAAGGATAATATTCCAATTAACATAATGAAAGATAAGAAGGTCCCAACTAATTTTCCACCCACACTATAATTCTTTATGTGAAAATAGTTAATAATTTATTAGAATAAATTCCCCAAATCTCTAGAAAATGAATAAAATTAGCACCAGAACTCTCCCAAGACTAGGTAACAAAGAAGGGAAATAAAAATCCCTATCACTGAGGTTGATCATGATAATTAAGTGATCCAAGGTACACATGATCTCTTTTCTAGATTTTATAATACATTTTTTGATTCTACTTTATCACATTATTTTATATCACATAATTTTACTAAGAATGTTGAATCACTAACTCAAGCAATGGATATAGAAGTATTAGTGAAACCCCATAGTGGCACAATGATCATGTCTACGATTTATAAGTATTCTACGATTGAGACATATGATATTATATTTCTTGTATATCTAATTACTATTCCTTTGGTTGAATTTGACATAATATTGGATATAGATTGGCTTTACCTACATAAACTGCATATCAACTATTAGGGTAAGGAAGTCACATTTCATATCCCAAATCATCTTGTTATCATATATCGATGAAAGGATAATTGTAAACTCCACTTGAAATTAAATTCTATAACATGGGTCATGATACCCAACGATGAGGGAATCTTAGATCAAATGATTTTGGATGAAGTCAACATTGATTAAATTCCTATTGTTAGGGAATATACAAATGTATTTTCAATTGAACTGCCTAGTATTACCCTAGAGAATGATTTTGAGTTTTCAATCATACTCATACATGAATACTTTCCCATATCAATGAGTCTATATATAATGGATCCCATTGAATTATAGGAGTTAAATATTAAACTACAAGATAATTTGGATGAGGGTTTTATATTCCCTAGTTCTTTACCATAGGGTGCACCAGTCCTCTTTGTAAAAAATATGGATGTATTGATGCATAATTGAATTGATTAGCATGAGATTAATAGAAACATGATCAAGAAAAAGTATCCTAAACCCCATATTAATGATTTATTATATTAACATTAGTATATTAATACTTCTAAAATATTGATCTTTGATATGGATATCATCATCTAAGGGTTAATGTGAGGATATTTCCAAGACATCTTTCCATATGAGGTATGGACACTATGAATTTATAGTAGTGACCTTTGTAATTATGAATTTACCCTTTGTATTCATGGATATAATTAATAAAGTATTTTGAGACCAACTTGATCAATTTTTTGTTTTATTTTAGAATATATTGTTAAATATTCAAAGATAAATGAAGAGCATGAAGATCATTTGTATATTTTGTTAAAGACCTTGAGAAAGGATAAACTATATTCCAATTTTAGCAAGTTTGAATTCTGTCTACAAAAAGTATAATTCTTGGGTCATGTAATCATAAACAAGGGTATATACATGGATCCATCAAAGATGAAATTTATTGATCAATGGCCTAGACCAACCACTATAACTGAGATCTGTAATTGGGTTAAAAAGATATTACTAAAACTTTTTGAGTAATTTTTCATGGATATAAAACCCACAACCAAGTTAACATGGTATAAAGTAAAGTTCAATTGGACAGAGGAATGTGAAGAAAGTTTTAAGGAACTAAAAAACAGATTGGTTACTACTCCTGTACTTATATTACCATAAATTGGGGTAGGTTTTGTAATATACATTGATGATTTGAAAAGGTTTTGGATTGATTCATCAATAATAATGATAAGGTAATTTCTCATGCACCATACTAATTAAAGACTCATTATAAAAATTACCGAAATCATACTTTAGAGTTGGTAGTATGATATTTTCATTAAATATTTGGTGAAATTATCTCTATATAGAAAATTATGATATATATAATGATCACAATATCTTGAAATATATATTCACATAGAATAAATTGGATATACTCCAAAGTATATGGTTATAATTGATAAAATATTTTTTCTACTTAATAAATTACCACTCAAAGAATGAAAATAAGGTTGTTGATTCTTTGAGTAGTAAATACTATACTTCTGTATCTATGATGAAGATTTAAAAATACCCAATACTCATGGATTTTCCAAGGATGAATCTTGAAGACATAATAGGAGGTGATAAATCCTATCTTTCACAACCGACTAATCAACCATCCATTAATGTAAAGATAAAATATTCTTATAAAGATGATATAGATCTATACAAAATATAGTGAATATTATACAGTTAAATTTTGATAAAATTTGATTTATAAGGTTTATAAACTAGATATATGTCCTAGAAAGATCATAATTGATGAAGGAAATTTTGGATGATGCATAGAGCTCATCCTTATCTATATATCTAGTAAGTAACAAGATTTAAATAAATAGAAAAAAAATTATGGTGGGATAACATGGACAGATAAATTAAAGAATATTTATATCGAAGATTGAATTTATAAAAAGTTAAGGATAAAAAAATATAAGGGTATATTGTAAACATGACTAATACCTATGTGGAAATGGGAAAACATCACCATGGGTTTCATCATAGGACTCCCTAAAACATTCAAATAGAATAATGTTATTTAGGTTGTAGTCAGTCACTTATTGAATTCAATACATTTTATTTTCATCAATAAAGATTTACCCCTTGGACTACTCACTAATATATACCTAAGGGAAGTGGTGAGGACGTATAGAGTACCATTATACATTGTAATTTATCAGGATCAAAGGTTTACCACAAGGTTATGGAGAAGTATTTAGAAATTATTAGAGACAAAAATGAGTTTTATAACTACATATCATCCTTAAAAATATGGACAATCTAAGAGGATAATTCAAAATTGAGAGGATATGTTGAGTTCTTATTCCTTGAATTTCCTAGGATGTTGGGATCAACATCTACCCTTGGTAGAGTTATCATATAATAAAAGTTTCAATTTTTGGATTCAAATGTAATCATATGAGGATCTATATGGGAATACATGTTGAGCTCCAACATACTGGGTTGGATTTGGAGAGAGGTAGCTAATAGGTCTAGACCTTTTCCATGAAATGATAGTGAAAGTTCATACCATTCAACAACATATTAATGCAATAAATTTTTTATAGAAGAGTTATGTAGATAATAATTGATGAGATCAAGATTTTTATATTGGTGAAAATGTGTTCCTTTGAATATCTCTATAGAAGCAGGTAATTAGATTTAAGAAGAAAGGGAAGATGATATGTAGATACATCGACCCCTTTGAGATCTTTGATTATGTCAGGGGTCATAGCCTATCACCTATGACTTCATCCAAAACTCTCTCTAGTTTAATATTTGTTCCAAAAATCACTTTTGAGGAAGCACATACTAGATTCATCACATGTATAGATCTCAAAAGGTATACAACTAAGACATGACCTTGTATATGAAGAACAAACAATGAAAATATTGGATTGAAGAGAAAAGGTTATAAGAAACAAGACCGCACATTTATCCAAAGTTCTATGGTGAAATAACAAGTTTTTAGAAGATTACATGTGATTATAAGGATGAAATGAAATAAAATCACCCTTACGTTTTTCCTCTATGTAATAAAAGTTTATGGATGAAATTATTTTTAAGGGGGTAGAACGCGACGAATTAAGTTTTTCCTCATTAAATAAATAAAATGTTCGATAGCTAACTTTGTATAAATCACAAAAACCAAAAAAATATAGACAGTTATAAGGTATACATATAATTTATAGGTTTAAACAATAGTAATAGAATTATGAAATATAAATAAATAAATATATATATATATATAAGAACAAAAAAATTACTTTAAATATCGACTCAGCTAATACAACTAAGAAACTAGTAAAATAATTTTTCTATAATTTACTTATTTTAAATTATAATATATTTTGATATGAATAATTAATTAATACTATATTAATTAGTAATTTATATGAAATAGAATAGTTAATATACTAAAAGACTTTTTTCCAATAAAAAGAGGTTTTTCGCAATATTGTATATTTTTAGAAATAAAAAATATTAATTTTAGGATGTGAATATGCAAAAATTATCTTCATTTTTGGATTTATCATTATAATATTATCTTAATATTATTTTCTGTGATTAAAAAAAAAAGATTGATTTGAGGTGAATAGTGAAAATACTATTTTTACAAATAACATGACTTTTATGAAATTATTAGTATATAAGTATGAATTGGAAGTTATGAAACATTTTTCAAAGAATAAATATGTATTTTATAAATTAATTTTTAATTTAAAAAATATATTTTTTAATTTTTAATCCCATATTTTACATTTGTTTTCTTAATTTATATTTTTCAAAAATATTTTTTAATACATTATATATTTAGTATTTTAAAGTCAGTTTTATCAGTTTTTAAAAATTGAATAATAAAATGGATTTCAAATTTAGAATCATTAGGTAAATATTATATAATAATTACTATTGTTTTGTTAATAATGGATAACTAAACTAGGTAAAAACTAGTTATCATGATGAAAAACAAAATTATAAAAATGACTAACCATAGAAGTAAATGGACTAACATGTTAAAAACACATTTTTAATTGAGTTTATTATGTGTTTCTAGACCTTATTTATTATTCACTCCATTATCTATAAATTTTGGATCCAATTTTCTTGAGAGTGACTTTCCATTGTTGAAAGGTTTTGGGTATTTTCTAAAATACCACCCCTTTTCACTTATGATAGACACAATCCTCTTATCAATTACCCTAACAAAAATTACCTTTAATTTCATCCCAAAATCTACCCAACCCTCTATTAAACACTCCTTTCTATATTAATGAGGCTTTATGCTACTGAAAATACCATCCCTCAATGGTTTAATCCCCTTTACAAAAGAGATAGTCTAGGTAGTAATGTATCAAAATCTAAACACTCACCCCTCTTATATTTATTTACATGCTTTTATTCTTCCTAAAATTTCATTTCATAATATTATAATTATACCATAAGTATAATTATTATACTATTATTTTATTATAATTATTTTACGATGCTTAACCACCCTCCCCATTTCATTATAAAAATGAAAATGTGAATTGTGTGTTGTGCGGACTACCGCCTACACAATGCAACATGTTTCATTTTCCTTAACCACCTTAAAAGGATAGTCATAACAGGTAATTTAATATATAATTATTATATTTATAACATACTTTATATTCTTAATTAATTAACCATATTACTCATTTTCTCCCATTTATGAAAATGAAATCATCACCCATGCGTACATGCAAACTATCGCATCCATGAGCAGGTGTGTTTTGTTTTCACTAACACTATCATGGATGGTTTTAGTTTATATGTTATGAGTATATATGATATATATATATATAATATTTCATTAATATGGTTATTTATGTATAAAACAAAAATTAATGATTATTATTTGGTAATCCATCGATATCAGTAAATAACATGAAACTAGTTCATCAACGCTTTCATAGTCATGAAAGGCGATAAAAAATACCATATAATGGAACTATAACCTAATACATATTTATATGGAATAATTTATAGTATTTTTTTAAGTTTTTAATGGTTTATATTTTTAGAAAAGTGAATATTGACACTTATTTTGTGAACCTATTTCAAAATGGTTTTGATTATTAACAACCAATGTTGAAAAGAGATTATAACAATCTAATACATGAAGATAATAATTTTTTTAAATGTAAATGTTTATGAATAATATTCTGAAATAGGTAATTAATATGTTTATATTTATAATACAAGTTTTTAAAGCACTTTTATGGAAATCAATGGTAAAGGTAAGGTACTTGGTAGCTAAAATTTCTTCTTTTAATTTATATACTTCCTTGTAATTTTTCTTTCCCCTATATTGACTAAATTTTCCATTTAAATGATGTTCTATATTTATTTATAGGCAAAAAGATTTTTTGGTCAGAATTTATTTCTATTAAAGGTTTTATTTTCTATTAATTAAAAAAACAAATGAGACTTTTTAAAATGATACACGTAACTATGAATTTTACAACAATGAATACAAAATGTTTTCAAAAATAACTTTTTAGGTTTTAGGTTTCATGATATAAAATGATATATCTCCAAAGGATTTTTATTCCATGTTTCAACCTATATTTTCTTTTTTTATGCGATTATTTAGGGTAATCAATTTTTTTGATATCAAATGACTTAATTCATGATGTTATTTTATACCATTTTTATTTTTTACGAAACCCATTTTATTTACTTGGGGTTTTTTATGAAAAGTGATTGATTTCTATTTAGATGTTTAAGAAACTAGTTCTTTTTCCATGGGTTCATTAATAATTGTTTATTATTGGTTTTAAGTTGTATAAATATGTATGTATGATGATGGGTGGTGTCCTATATCACCCTATAATGCATTTATTTAAGCTTATATCTCACGTGATAGCCAAGGATGGACATAAAGAGTTTGCTCATATAGGCATGGGGATGATGGGTTTGCTAACATTTTCTAGCATGGAAAAAATGGGGTTTATTCTCATAGGTATCAAAATATAGAGTTTTCTCATATAGGTTGTCCTATTATTATGGTTGTGTAACATTTCCATGTTATTTATCAAGTTATAAAAAATTTTCAAGATGCATTTAATTTCCATGAATGCCATGTTTTTTATTACACATTATTTTTAAATTATTCTATATTTTTGAGTCACGGTCACATGTTATATGATAATTGAGATTTTTTTTGAGCCATGTAATATTTTTTATGCATACCTAATGATATTTTTATGATCTTATGTTACTCTAACATGTTTTATTATTGTAAACTAATGTATTTTGATCTTTTATTATGGTATTTATGTCTCCTTCATGTTATCCTTCATGTTATGATATGTTTTCCCTTATTAAGAATTTGAGATCAACCTTTATTATGTATTTATTCACCAGGTTATGAAGATGATTATATCATGTGACATTTCTTGAAAAGGGTCTAAAATAGAATAATTATAGAGAAATGTTTTCAAGTGTTGTAAAATAAGATGTTTATATTGATAATATTCAAGACCCTACGACTTTAGGTCCTTAGGTAGTACAAATATTTTTATGATATATTATTTAAATCATGATATTAATGTATTACTTAAGTAATTTTAATATTGGGTCTCATTAGTAATTGATTTATAAAACAAATCCAGTGCAACACTCTAGATCCAAACATATTGACATCAAATATCATTTTATCAAAGAGAAGTTTGAAAATGTAGATGTGAGGATAGAATATATTATCATAAAATTTAAGAATCCTGATATGTTCACTAAATCTATTACAAGGGAAAAATTTAAAGAGCTAAGTATGAAAACACATGTTCAACCTTCACTCTTACTTAAGAAATATTTAAAAAACTCCACAATCAATTGTATTCTATTATTAAATGGGGATAAATAATATAACTCTTGTGACACTTGGTTTTAAAAACCTAATGCTATTTTTTATAAAATAGGGAGAGTTGGTTCAGTTGATCATAAGGGGAGAAAATTTTCCATGAATTTGTTATAATCGAGGGATGCAATTCTCTCAAGAACACTAAATTATCTAATAGTGTTTTTTAGGATATCTATATTTTGGAAAGGTTTTGATTTAATGAAAAAATATTTTATTGAAGTTGAAAAAAAATCCAATAGGGGAGGTTTATGAAAACTTTTAAATCTTAAATCTGTGTAATATTTGTGGTAAAAAATGTGTATGAATATTCAGTTAAGTGTTGAGAATGTTTTTGAGGTTAATTAAGTGGATGTAAAATCCATAAGATGATATATATAAGTTTCATGTATATAAGATTATTCTTTCATGGAAGTAGATATATATCTGAAATATAAATTATTAAGTAGACATACTAAGTCTGATATTATTGGTAAAGACATATAACATCCCATAAATCCGTTATGGAATAATATTTTTTGGGAAGATGATATTGTAAATTGATTAATGAGAAGAATTATGTTTATTTTTATAGAATATTGTTAAAATCTAGAAGTTTAACTGAGAAATATGAAGCTAAATATAGACGGTGAATATGGAAACATCAAAGTGAGGATGTTTTGAAAGTATGAATGGTGAGTTCAGAAGAAGTATCATGTTTTAGAAGGTGAGTTCGAAATATAAAGCAATAAATGAGGAAGAATAAATTGAAAGAATTCTGTGATTATGATCATTTAAAATGATATGAAGGCATGGAAGTGTTAGAATTTTGAAATTTCTAATGACTATTACAGATGATGTTGAAGGTTGTTAAAAAATTTACAAGGTGTTGAGATGGATAATAATGAAAACTGAAAGTAGATACAGAATTTGATATAGCATGATATAGACAATGGATAAGTGTGGAAGTAAAATGTGTTTATATACTTATATATGATAATCATTCTAGAATATCTATTTAATTTGTACAAATAAATATAGGAGAATTTAATATTAATGATATTAACTCAGAATGTCTAAAGGTTGTGTTAGATTAAAGAGTGGTCACGTAAGAATAACATGGTGATGTTGTTGGTGAAGTTTTATTAATTTTGTTTATTATAATCAGTTCATCATAAAATAAATATCATGATTATTAAGGTGTGATTCAAGATGAATTTTTAGGAAGTGATAAAGAATTAATATAAATAATTATATCATAAGTTTTCCTGATTGAGAAAGTGATAAATTTAAACATTTGAGAAATTTCTAGAGACCACATTGCTGCATTTCAAGGGAGTTTCCATATTTAATTCTAGTTAAAAAATAGGAGATATGAGTCAAAGAATTTAATTTTTAATAAGGCTGCCAGAAATATACCTATATCTTTTAAAAATTTATAGGTTGGAAGAGGAAGAATTTGATATTATGAGTAATAGTTAGAAAGACCTATGATATTCTGTAACCCACATAACTTTTGATCATTGATGTTATTGAATAAGTGATCAAGACCAATGATCTACCAAAACCGACATAAATTATGGACATTAAGTTTCTTGAAGAAGTAAGAATTTATTCATTTCAATTTTTTTGAATTATTAGTGGAATCATTAGTCTTTTGGTGTAGGAACAATATGGAGATAAAGTATCTTTCTATTTCCATTTTAGATACTTTATAAACAGGAAGGATTCAGTATAATTATGGTTAAGTGACTACTATTGGGATATAGTGTTTTGATAAATATGATACCTTTACACCTTTTATAATTAATTTATTATATTATAGATAATATATATGTTACAAACTCGACCCAAATACAATAAGGACTTAGTTACCCTTATTTTCAGCAAACCTTTTAAAAATCCTATGTGCCCTATGTTACTTTATATTTCTGTTTCATACAGGTAAGAGTGATACTTAAAGATTGAGAGGATGAAAACTACCAAATAGGTTAATTTAATAAAGGTAATTATAAAAAGTGTAACATTGATTTGACCGCCTTTTCGGTGTTATATCATATTCCTAGGAACTACATCATTAAAATCGAATTCATTTTGAGATTGAACAATGGAAACTCATAATTTATGGATATATATTAATTTTTTAAAGTTTATATTTTAATATATATATGTCTAGATGGTGAAAAATTGAATATAAAATGGGTTTTAGAGGATATTCGTTGTTTCTTGGTTTATGTACATAGTTTTAGAAAACCATACATCTCATTCTAGTTGAAAATTCATGGTTTAACAAATTGTGCATGTTAACTGTGCATATCCAATGATTTTAAAAATCCACTTCCATAATAAATTTTCATTATGATAAATATCCAAAATCTTTTTTTGACCCTCATTTGACCCTATAAATTCATCTATGAATTAGTTATGTTCCTTATACATGTTAAATTTCCTAATAGAAATTGTATATGAGAGTTCAACTTAAAATGAGCATAAATTTTGATCCATGTGTCAATTTGGAATTTAAGAGATATAAAATCAAATATGTAAACAATATCTATGACAAAATTTATAGGTATTACCCTATATATTGTTTTTACTTAGCCAAAATGGTCTATAATTCCCATAAAACTATATTTCAAGTTAATACATTTTAAGCTTTGAAAAAATTTCAAATGTTATTACCTTGATAAATAGGGTATTTTTATGGTATATTTAGGTTTGTTAAATTATATTAAGATATATATAATTATTATTTTATTCATAATTTTTTGAATTTCATTGGAGAGCATAAGAAATTGGTACATTTCTTTGAGATCTTTTGTAAGTATGGTCTTAATAGATGGATTTGAAGATACCTTCAAAGTAGTGCTCTGAAATCAATGAGGTATTGTTTTTGGAATATTCTACCTTTTAGATATTATGATTTAGGTTATTTGGGGGTTTTAGTGTATATTCATGTTTTCTTTCAATGTTATGTCTCTGTAATGTTTTTCTCTTATGGTTTGTTGTTTTTCTATTCTATGTATCTATAAGACCCCATAATTTCAGAACATATGTTTATCAAAAGTAAAACTATTTTTGATAGATTTTTTCATCAAAAAAACCAAAATAAAATGATTTTTGACATATTAGATTAATATTATTAAGAAAATTACTAGAAAAAAAACCTCTAGCAAATAAAAAATATTTCTAAACTAAAATTGCATATATTTAGAGGATAAATAATTAAAATGATTGTTATTTCTCAAACAAATGTTTTTTTAAAGTTTTTCATATTTTATCCTAATAAAATATATTTAACACTTTAAAACTATTATTATATTTTTAATAATATATTAACATCATTTACATTATAAATTTATATGAAATAATTTTATGTACACTTAAAAACATCATTTTTCAAAAAACACTATTTTTCTTTATATTCTATATTTTCATTTAAAAAATAAATTTATAAATTTCATAATTTGAATTTTATAAAATGGAATTAATTTTTGAATCCATAATTTCAAAATTATATTAGTATGTATTTTGGTATTTTTATGAAAAGGTTTAATTTTGGGCTGAATTTTGAAAAATATTGAATTTTCAAATATTGTCACTTTTATAACATTTTCATAATACAATAATGATTTGAAAGTATATAAAACATTTATATATATAAAAATATATTAATAAATTTAAATTAATTATTTAATAATTTAATAATGAATTTATAAAACCTATGTTTAGCATTTTAGAAACTTATGTAATATTTTACTTTAATAAAAACTATTTCTGGTATGTATTTTTAAGTACCTATCAACAAGGAGTAATTCTATTTTTAATTTTTTTAAATCAAAATAACACTTAATTGGTTAATAATAAATCATTAAAATTCAAATAAATCAATACAATTTATAATTTTATCTAAATCATAATTTTTAAGCATAAAAATACACATTTTCTAAAAATGTTTTTTACGTGTTATGTGGATAATATTAAATATTATTTTCTATTACCCTTAGAATTTTTATTTGAATAAAAATATTTAATATTTTTAATGATTTTTTCTAAATTATTTAATAATTAATATTTTATTTTTACACATTAAAAGTCAATTTCTCAGGGAAAAATTAGTTACCATGGTAAGAAACAAAAAAGGTAATGTGATCAATACAAGAGTAAAATACTTAATAAAAAGCTAAAAACATGTGTCAAAAATTGTTTTTGAATATTTATAGACCTTAAATATTCACCATATCTATTATTTTACATTATTGGATCGATTTGACCATTGAATATTAACATTACCTTTAATTTTTTTTTACAACAAATGCCACTCCTTCCCTTATAAAAGGAGCCATAAAAACCTAACTTCTATTACATAACAAGCATCTTGGATTCAACTAAAATAAACTCAAATAAATACCCAAAATTCCTATAAAATTATTATAGGTTCTAGTCTTCTAAAAAGACCACCTCTCAAAGCCTTAATCCAATTTACAAAGGATCTCTTCCAAGGATTAAGGTAAAAATCTCAATTACTCCATTTTCACTACTTTTCCTTTATTTAATATTCTAACTCATAAGAATCTAATCTACCCATGTTTATATAACTAATTATTTATTATAATTATACTAAAATTTTATTGTTTTTATGGTATAACCCATTTTCTACCTTATTCTCAACCATTCGAAAAATGAAAATGTCACCTGTGTTTCGTGTGGGCTACCACCTCCATAAGCGACAAGATTCATTTTCCATAACTAAATTACATGTATGGTTAAAATATGGTATTTAATGAAAAAATATTTTATTTAAAACATTATCAATATTCTCAAAATAGAAATCAATTTTCACTTTTTTTTTTCATTTTATAGGAAATGAGAACGTCACCTGTCATTACATGTATACTACCTCCTTCACAAAGCAACAAATTTAGTTTTCTTTATATAGACTTATATTATTTATAAAAATATATTAAAATATGATTCAAAACCTTAATAACATCTAAATAATATCATTATACTTCTGAATTAATGATATTATTCCCAAATAATTACTTTCTTAACCATACCCACTCACTGATTATAACATGTTCTAATTTAGGTCAATTTAACTACATACATGAAAAATGATATATGTTTATATCATGGATGAATATGTAAAAATAAATAATGGAATTTTTAGATATAAATGAGAAAATAATATTTTTATTGGTTTTTATGGTTATATTAATACTTAACACATTATTAACATACCAACTTCTGTTCATAATAAATTATTGAGACAAACTTGTCATTGATTCCATCCTTATAAATCATGACTAAGATTATCATGGAATAAAATTATATATTTATAAATAATTATAAAGAATATATTCTATTTCCTTAGATAATATAGGTATTATTAACCACATATTAATGAATGAGAATCAACATTGAAACTTTAAGTCATGCAAGAAACAATCAAAATTGCTAACATTAGAGATGAAAATAAATTATAACAAACTAATAAATGTATAATAAATGGTTATAAATGAATTTTATAATTGGTAATAGATACGAATAATGTTTTTAAATATGTTATTAGTTTTTTTTATTTTTATGATACAAGATATTAAAGATCTATCATGCAAGTTGGGGGTAAATAGTTATGGTTTTGTATCAAATTTACCATCTTTGAGACATGTTTTGTATTGGGAACCTATATTTGGTTATACAGTGTATATAATTCATATTTAAAGTATTATATCATTATTATAAATTTATTAATGGTGTTAGAGTTTCATTTCATGTTTTCTATTTGAATATATTTTGAATCAAATGTTATAAAATCCCTAAGAGTGTTTTGACTCAATTTCCTTTCTTTAAGAAATGTTTTGTTTTATGTACCAAATTAAATTAAAATGGAATTTATATTTCCTATTGTATATATAATATAATGAATTAAATTTTATTTACGGTATTTGAAGTTCAATTTCAAGCTCTCCCATTCAAGGAGTTTTTGTTAAAACATTTCTTAATCTATAAGGGGTTTTCTTGACTCAACTTCTTTTCTTAAGTTATAATGATTTCCATTTTGAATTTGGTTTTATAAGGTGGAATTTTTATTATATTATCAAATTATAATGAATTTAATCCTTATTTTCTATGTAATTAAATTTATTTATTTCTCTCTTCATAAAAGTCGATGATGTTAAGAATAATTCACATTCTCTCTAAATAAGATCTTTATCTTCTATATCCATGTTCACCCTTCCTAATAATATTATCCTTTATTATTTTAAAATAAAAATATTTTTTTATTTATTATAATCTAAAAATTTACATTTACCACTTTTAAAATTAAATATTGATCTCTCTATTTTAAGTTTTGGGTCTCATTAAAGTTATTTGAAAAATATTAATACAAGGATTCCACTTTTGAGTTCATATTTTTATGTTCCAATCCATATTTAATTTGGAAAAACTTTATGTATTTTTCAAGGATCATTATTGAATATTAATTTTGAAAATAAATGTTTTCAAAAATATTTCACTTCAAATATTCAGAATTTTTCTTAAATGTGGCCCGTAACTCTCTCTATTACAGCTATGGTAAAATAAATTTCTAAAAAAAATCTTACGGTTTCTTTCAATATTATAATAATTCTTCTTTGTAAATATTTATCTTACATATTTTAAATTATTTTCCAAAATTATTTTAATTATTAATTATATTTAAAATAAAATGAAATATTTTTATATTTTTCAAAAGTAATAGTTTGATTTTAAAAAAGAATTCTTAATTTTGGAAGGGATTTTAAGGTCTTGTGTTTTTAAGAAAGAATTATTAGGTGTTTTTATATATTCTCAAAGATTTTTTTTGAAAAATTATTTATTTTATAATTATTTTATGGTTTTTTTGGGTTTTAAATAGAAAATTTTTAACATGACCTATTAAACTCAATGTTTTTCATTGTAATTGAAATATTTTAAGGAGTTATCATGAATTTAAAAAAGGGATATTTTTTCTTATTTTTCAAATAATTTATCCAATATTTTTGAAAGGTTGTTTTAAATCTATGTGAAAATATTTTGATGTTACTTATGTTATAATTAAGATATGTTTTGATGATACCATCCACCTTATTTTTATGGATGAATTATAAAATTTTCCACGATGCTCTTCAAGAAACTCATCTCTTTTCCATGGGTTAATTAAGTAATGTTTGAAATATGATTGATTTATTTTAGGTGGATCACATATGTATGGATAATTGATGGATGAGTTCTTATATTTCACTTTAATTTAGTGGTTACAATTTATACCTCATTTCATAAATATATTGATCATGAAAATGATGAAGATTAGATAAGTTCACAAGATTTATCATGAACATGAGTTAGATTAGCTACATTCACAAGATTGACTGTGGACACAAAACATATTTTCTATATTAAAAAATTGAGCTTGTATATGATGCAGATCAACTACATTTACAAGACTGAGCATGGATATGATGCAGATTAGCAACATTCACAAGATTGATCATGGGAACGATGCATATTAGATACATTCACAAGATTGATCATGGAGACAATAAAGATTATCTACATTTATAATATTGAGTGAGAATAAGATTTAGAATAGATACGTTCATAATATTGAGTCTAAAAATAATACATATTATCTACATTCACAATATTAAGTGTGAAAATAATTTAGATTATCTATGTTTACAATATTGAGTATGAAAAGGATACAGATTGTCTACATTCAAAATATTGAGAATGAAAACAATATAGTCAGCTATGTCCACAATTTTTTGATTTCCTTTTATTATGACTATGCCATAATTCTACATTATATTATTCTATTTTTCTATATGGTTTATGATTATTATCTCATTTTTTATATCTTATTCTATGGTACATGTTTTTTCATTTTATATTACACGTCTTTCTATCATGACTTATAAACAACTCTTTTTATTCTAAGTTCTTATTAATAAGATATTTATACCATTCCCATGTTTCCTCACATGTTTATGATCTAACCATTGATGGTATGTTGATAATTTTTCCCTTATTGAGTATTTGATCTCACCCCTTTCTTATTCTTTAATTCCCCATGTTATGGATATGAGTATAACTTATGAGAAGTTTAGAGGGGAGTCTAGTGTGATTCGATTAAGGAGAAATGTTCACAAGTATCATAAAATAAGTTGCATATTTAGATGATCCTCAATGAAATTAAACCTTACATTCTTGGGTTGTGTATTTATTATGATATGTAATGTTTAAATTACTAAAATATATATACGTTTAATTTGGGATATCTCACTTGGTATCAGATCCATTAGTAAAAGTATGTGTTTTTAGGATTAGATCTGGGAGTGTGAGTATGGGATGACTAAATTAGTATCAGAGAAATATTTAGTTGTATTTTAGGATTAGTTTAGTTTATTTTTATATATTTTTATAGTTATTAGGATTAAATAACATTAGTAAAATCCATAGGATAATTCTGAGTATAATATTACATACTAAAGTTTTGGTAAAGTATAGAGTTTTTGGTTTCATAAGTAATGAAATACCTATCAAAATATAAAGAAGTGGATGAAGGATCTTGCATAGATGTACCATAGGTCAGTAACCCTGAAAGGGGAATATTGGCAATTAACTTAAATTTTAATTGGTGAAAAAAAGCGGCCAAAATACAAACCTATATTAATACTCTAGGGGGATATTCTTTAGTGATTCAAATACTATTTATAAACAATTATGAAAGATTTAAATCAAATTAGAGGATGTAAAATATAACTAGTTAGGTTAGAAAACCTAATAGGAAGATGAACATGTACAACCGAGGATAAACTAAAAGAGTTATAAGCTGATCCAATTATATCGTAGTTGAAAAAATTTATTATAGGTTGAAATTAAGGTGTTGTTGGATAATACATATTAGGATTGATATTTTTATATTTTTATAATCATTTACTATGATTTTATTAGATATTATCACAAACATTTTTTTTCAATATTTGGTTGTAAATAGGATCATGAAAATAAATATATGAAAGGTATGTACTAATGAATTCCTATAACCCACTAAGGAAAAATATTTGGTACAATTTTTTGAGAAAAATAGAAATATTAATACATGCCTATTATGTTGGAAATGATGAGTTTATTAGTATATAAGATTGTGTGGATGATATATTGATTGAAAATATAGATTTATTTTCTTATGGATCCCTTAGATTATTTTTTTAGTGAATAATAATTAAAATTTAGAGGATTGGATTTTATTTAAGAGGGGGAGAATGTAACACCCTGATATTTCAGAATATATTTTTCTTTAAATTAATACTATGTATGGTATCTTTTTTCACACACAACACTAAACTAAAACGATCCAATACATATTAGATGAATATTATTAATAAAATTATAAGAACAATAAAATCTCTAGTAAATAAAAAGTTATTACATAACTAAAATTGCTTATATTTAGAAGACAAATAATTAATATGGTTATTTTTTCTTAAATAAATTTTATAAAGTGTTGTATGTTTTAACCTAATAAAATAAATTGGCTACATTTAAAATATTATTATATACTAACTAACATATTTACATATATTAAATTAGAAATTGATATGACTTAATATTAAGAACACAAAAAAACATCATTTTTCAATAAAAAAAATTATTTGTATTTTATATTTTCATTTAAAAAATAAATTTATTAATTTTACAAAATTAAATTAATTTTTTAATCTTTAATGTAAAAATTATCTTAGTATTATTTTTTTATATTTTTCTAAAAAGGTTGTTTTTTTGGATGCATAGGGAAAAATATTGATTTTTCAAATATTATCACTTTTATAACATTGTCTTAATGCAAGAATGTTTTGAAAGTTTATGAAACATTATTTATATATAAAATTTATATTTATAAATTAATGCAGGTCATATAAAAATACAAATTGAAGTTTATAAAATCCATGTTAGCACTTTAGAAACTTAATAAATATTTTATTATAATAAAAACTATTTTGGTCTATTTTTTAACTGAGTATCCACATGGTGGAATTCAGGTTTGTATTTATTTTAACACCACATAAATATTATTTGTTTAATAATAAACCAATTAATTTTATAGAAATAAATGACATTGAATTTTTTTTCTTAATCATAAATTTTAAACATAAAAATACACTTTTGTCCAATAATGGATTTTACATGTCATGCATGCTAATAATAAATATTCATTTTTATCTCCCATAGATTTTTTTTTGAAAAAACTAATTTCATATTGGGAATAATTAGTTAAAAATTATATATTAAGGCCCATTTTATTTTTAGGCATTAAAATTAAATTACTTATGTAAAAATTAGTTACCTTGGGAAAAACAAAAAATAGTAAAAGTAAACAATAAAGGAGTAAAATAATTAAAAAATGTTAAAAATTCAATTTCCTTTATCCGTATGGGAATTTTTAATTAAATATAAATTTTTTTAGATTTTGAAATAGTGGATGAGATGGATTTTTAATTGAGCGTTTGAATGAAATTTTGAGGGGTTGAGCACCTACAATCGATGTTTTTTGACATGGAATGGGGGAATAAGAGGTGGACCAAATGGTTTGAGGAGAATTAAAGGTAGAATAGGGTATCAAGGATTTAGGGTGGATTTAGTCTATATCTATTGGCTATCTGGTGGCTTGAATAGTGGCATGGTGCCACTATCGGGGTCACCAATAGTTCAGTGAGCCCCCAGCTAGTCAGTAGAACCAGATTGGTAGGCCGATATGGCGTTTTTAGCAGGAAATTTACCAAATTTCAAACTTAGAGTTTTTAGGTGGAACCAACCACCTCCCTTCGTTTTTTCGGTTCCTGACCAGGGGGTCTAAACCTCCTCTTCCCTCTTCAACACCCTTTGATTTTGGGTGGTTCTGACTTTGGTTTTCAGCAATTTATGGTATGGATTCTCCTTCAAAAACCTATATTACTCATATGTTTTTTATTTATCTAAATTTATTTCCTTCCACTATAGGGTTTGGTTTCTATTCCACCTGAGCATGGTGAAATTGGATGAGTATAGAGTGGATTTTATATGTATTGGATAGAGGAGATCCCATGATGACATCTACGCAGTGTCGCACATTATTTAGATAAGGGTATATTTTTCCACCAATTTTATAAGGGTTTTACATTTATGTTAAATTTGTTTTTTAATTTTCTTCGTTCTTTTGTTTATGGTTTTGGGAAGGAATGTAGTCGAGACTATGATATGGGTAATCAAAGAGCATTTGGCTATGGTTCTAGTATAGCGAGATCTTATGATAGGTCCTTCATCACTTATGACTTTTGGGGTTTGGTTATAAATTAATTATAATTCATTATAACTAATTATTTAGATACTGTGGTGTGATTTATGATCTGGGAGTGTGGGAGGGGACCAATTGGTTATAGAAAAACCTTGGAGAGCCTTTGCGGCAATTGTTTGCCAATGGAAATAGTGTGGTAAAATTATTAAGGTTAAGTGGTCCCTAAATTTCTATATAGTCTTACTTTTATTTCTAATAACTTGTGATAATTGTCTCACTAGTTTTACAAGTGATGCTAACTAAAATTAATTAGATGATAAAATTGTAATTGGCCTTAGTTAATACCCTTTTTCATTCCACGGCCCTTATTAAAAGGTATATCCTAGTGGAACACCATGATAATAATTTTAACTTTGAAGTTGGATGTTTAAATGGTAATATTTGTTTTCGTAAATGTTTATATATGGGTTTTGAATTTAATAGATATTTTTGAAATGGAATTTCGCAATCATTGATGTGGTGAATGGAATTTGAACTTTATGTAGTCAAATGGTTTTTGATTATGAATATGGAAATTTGGAAAATAGTGTTTTAAATGTAATTTGGAAATGGAACTTTGAGAAAATATTTGGGAATTTAAAATTGGTTTAGTTTTTGAAATAGATATGTGGAATATTTTTAATGACATGTGTATGGTATCTTTGAAAATTGGTATTCAAAAATGGTATTTTTGAAATTTTATTCATAAATGCTATTTTGGAAATAGAATTATATGTAGTTAATTTCCCTTGTTATTGTAAATGGTTTTTGAAATTGTTTTGGGTAATAAGATTTGGATTTTTTTTTCGGAATGGAATTGTTAAATGATCCCTTATACCTTATAATTTTTTTATTTCTTTTATGAAAATAATGACTTATTGAATTTTCTTTTTTACATGGAAATAATTATTTATGTATGTTTTTATTTTAAAGTAAATGAAATTGTTCTATTTGTGATCGATAGAACCTGGGTGAATCTAGACTCTGGGTGGATTTATTATGCTTGATGGACTTGGGGTAAACCTAGCCTCCATGTGGATTGGTTGTTCCTTTTAAAACTAGGGTGAATTCTCCCTAGGGTGGACTTGGTTGGGCCCTGAGGATTGGTATGTTGCATCTAGGTTCTAGTTTCTTAGCGAGAGATTAGTATATTACTCTGAAAGGAGATGTGTTAGAACAATCATCATGTCATGGCCCAAGACACCCTAACATTGGTCCTAGAAGGTATGTACTATATCTGGGTGTCATCACAGATATCGGGTTCAATGTTTGTTTTTTTGCATTAAAATCTAAATGTTTTAATGGTTGTATTTGAAACTAATTAGATTGATCAATAATTCATATACTTTTATAGATTGGTTATTTTAGGGACTATATTTTTGGTGGACTACTGATTTATACTCACACCCTACTCAGGCCACCATGACACTTGGGTAACTGAACAAACACTATTCTTGATCACAGGTCCAGGTTTAGGGAAAGGCCCAATATTTATGGATGTAATTTGTATTTCTAGGTTAGAGTATGATGATGGGATTGATCCAGACTTAAGATCAGTGGGTTTGAGATATAATATTTTTTTTTATTTTATCCTATTTTCACATAATGTATGTATGATCTACCCATGGAGGATTTGATATAGTATGCATGACACATTCATTTTTTATCACACATGATATTGTATTTATTTTATTGGAACTTGTATTGATTATGATATATATAAGGATGTGTATATGATTTATTTTATTTATACTATATTAAATTCTCTATTAATGAGGACATAGTCTCCCCAGGACATCCTCATAGGCCCTCACCATTTTTAACATCATCTGGAATATGGGGATATGCGCTAGAGGTCATAAAATGTTCCGGCAGTTCGGGAATTAGCTAGTGGTTCTGGGTTTTGGGATATCAAAAAGTAGTGTCAAATATTCTTTTCACTTTTCTTACTATTTTGGAATTATATACATGATACTAGGATGTTGTCGGATCTTGGTAATGATACTATTCTTGAGAGAAACAACACAAAACATGAGGTAAAATCCAAGTTGTCAGAGATGCATATTTTCATTCTTACTTTGTGTCTTTATATAACTGATAGATTTATATCTCACGTCATGCACCTGGGTATTTTGTTATTGAATAATGGTATTTTTACTCTTGGATGGTATGAAAAGTGGGTGTTTTCATTCATTAATCATGTTAGAAAGATAATATTTATATGTCATTCTTATATTTCTAGTTATTGATAGTTGTCTGGGATTCACATGTCCTGGTATTTTATTTACTCTTTGTGTTTTTTGTTTACTGGTAATTTATATATCCATATGAGTTTAAATGATTGATATGGTTTGGTTATTTAAAGTGAATATAATCATTTATATGCCATTTTTACAAATAAATACCAGGAATGTCTGGGTCCGATATTACCAACCCATAAATTTATTAATGAAGATAAAGTTACAAGATGACACAATGAAAGGGGACTTACCTAGACGAGAGTGGGATAATCCCCTCATGTCATCCTCCACTCAAAAAGTACAAAGAAATAACTAAGATAGCCTTGGGTGAGGCCCTAGAGTGCGCAGAGGACACCACTGCAACATGCATCTGAGCGAACCCAACACAAATCCATCAGCATTTGACTTGAGCAGTAATCAAGAGGCACCAACATAAGCCCTTAAGCATGAATCATTGCTTTGGCTGACCTACAATTCCTAGAAACTGAGATGCCTAGAAGTTCGGTTTTCCATGGGGCCAGTGTGCATGGGAGAAGCAGCATGTATGTCATGATACATAGGAAATGCACCAACATGGGTGATATTTGTATGGGAGTAGCAGTATATCTGCATAGGTGATAGGATCCATAGAGCCAAGTAGGAGCTCACTTAGAACTGTCCAGATAGCAGGAGGATCCACTACAACAACAATAGAAGAATCCACTACAATAGGTTATGAAACAGGTCCATCCGCCCAGTAGAAATGGTGTTGGTCACTAAATATTCAAGGGGGGAGTTTATATAGTTAGGAGTGTACTACACCATGCAAGTCATCATCAATCAGTGATGAAAAAAATTTAGGATCTCTAAATGACCACATTGTTCCTGGTTCCATTATGGCCTTCTTGGATAGGGAATCTGTCACCTGATTTGCCTCTCTATATGCATATAAAATACGCAGATTAATCTGATTAGCCTAACTGATGCATTCTATCCAATGCTACAAAAGAACCCATGGAACATTACGGGTACAAGTCATAAGAGTTGTAACCAAGGTTTCAGAATCTGATTCAATCCATAGGTTGGTCCATTGATAGCGGAACACATGCTTGATGGCAATGATAATCTCCCATAATTTATCACTGTAAGCATTCCCAACTCCAATGTAGTGGTAGAAGCAGCCCTTGAAAAATCCATGGTAGGTTCAGAAGATACCTCCACACCCTGAGGGTCCATGCATGCTCGAGGCCATTCCATCTATATTAACTTTAACCCAAGAGACAATCAGTGGAAGTAAACAACTTATAAGGTGTTGTTTTTGGTTAAAAAAAGTGGCAGTAAACAACTTATAAGGTGTTTTCCCACATAACTTATGAATGTAATTATATCTAACCAAACTAGTAATGTTATATATAAATAGATGGAGAACAATTAAAACATGAAATCTTAGTGAAAAATTAAATGTTTTAAAATATTAATCCTTTTGGTTTAAATTTTGAAGTTTAGTTAAAGTATATAAGAAATTTTCAAACCTTTTGGGATCTTGGTGATGAGTATCCATTATGTTTATAGCATGACCTTGTGTATGGGTAGTTTGGGGATAGAGAGAGAGCCTAAGTGTTGAGACCCTTGAATATGGATTGTGAGACCTTGATGGGTTTGGGTGTGCTAAATAGTGGGATATCACTTGTGGTTCCTTCGGTTAGGTTGTAACCTTAGGATTGTGAGGTTTTGTCTTGTATTATGGTGTCTCGTAGCCCTTGTGGATATTTTTGACCCTTTTGGGTTATGTAGGACCCTAGTGCGAGTGTATTGACAAGTATTTTCAATGATAATGGCTATGTGGGACCTAAAGTAAGTGGTTTATCTTGACATGTTTGATTCTATGTGTTTTAAAATGGGGGTAGGAGTGATAATCATGAGTAGTGATTTTGGAGTGTCCAAACCTATGGGTAGAGGTGTGAGAGCCTAGTGAACTTTAAAATGTAGTCCAAAATGGTATCACTCGGTGTGTTCAATGGTCATGGTTACCCATGAGATGGGTTAGTCTAGTGATTGTGTATGTTTTAGACATGTGAGGAGTGGTAAGATGTTTTGTCTTGTGGGATCTATGCCTATTAAGGTTTTGGTAATGGAATGGTTATGACTTGGATTACTTGTAAGGGAAGGACCAAAGTGTTTATGTTTTGGTTTTAAATCTTGTTTCAAAGGGGAATAATTATTTGAATGTATGAATCCACTAATATGATGTTGTTTTATGTGGCATTTAGTGTTGATATTGGGTCAATTTAATTGGGGTGGTAGATTATGGTTAGACACTTATAATCTTGGGAAAATGATAGAGTTTATGGGTAATGGTTCAATTGATCACACTCATGATAAATGGTAGGCTTATTGGATGCAAGCATCATTGATACCTTTAGTTTGATGAGACTAAAGCTCCAAGAGATCTAATTTGATGCCTGAATGATCACAAAAACCTCATATCAGAGATTAATGGATCATGTGTTCATGATTCAGGTTGGTAAAAGGTATTAAGGGAGTGTATGACCTTGAGGTTTCAATAAGGTTTAGGTGGAAGGCATATGCTAGAGATGCGTAGTTTCATTTAGTTTATGAAATTGGGTGGATTGAGAGTAAGTTGTCGCTACTTTTCGGTGATATTAAGGCTATACATGCTAGTCATATGTGAGGCCTATTGTGTATTGAATTGGTAAAATGGGATTTTAATAGTTCCGTAGATAATTTTTATCCCTTGGTTAAGTCTAAGTGATGTTGCGGAAGTAGTTCCATGATGAACATTAATTTACAACTGCTTGGCAGAGAGTCATGGGGCTATGGTAGGTTTCAGTTGATGAGTCCTTTTTTATGGGAGGTTGCTAAGATTTAATGATATTCTCATATATAGGGAGTCCCATTGACTTTTAATGGGAATTTAGATGTCCATATAGTGTGAGGATACATCTTAAATGGATCCTAGTGTGGTGGCATAGATGATCATATTTGAACTAGTAAAATGTATCAGGGGTCAATGGATACCTCTAGAAAGGATTAGAAGAGTAAAAAATGTTTGTTTTATTCTAGAACCATGGATTTTCACTCAAGTATTGTTATAAAAAATCCATATTGTGGTATTTCATCATCGACTGTTGGTAGGTGAGGCCCTATTTATAGACCAGGTATTAGCGAATGTCATAAATTCCTTTTTTGCAGACTGGGAATGGGTAGTAAAGGATGTTTGTATGAATGATCAGGTGAGAGAGGGATGAACACATCCAATATTTGAGTTCAGTGATGAACGGAGTTCAGGCCATGGTTGTTGGTATTTTCTGAAGTAAAGTGATGAAAATAAAACCTCTATAGTGGGGTGTGATCTTTTTAGTTGTGGGCATACAAACCTTGTGCTAGATGGGCCATAGGTGCGTGAAATTGACTATGTAGTGGTCATGATGGAAAATATATATTGTTTTGTAATGAATTCCATTCATTTCTGGATTACTTAGGTAATTAATAATAGGAAATTAGATGTGGTGGTGAATCCATAAAAAGCATTCACTTTAGGATCATGGTTGAATTTAAGTGATATGTGGGTGCTTGGATCAAAGGTATGTTTGTGTGTATAAAAATTCATGATAAAGGTTTTCAATAATTTATGATATAACCCTATAACCTCAATAAAAGTTGGTTATAGACTCCTGTTATCATGTTTTTGTGATTGTTGGATGCCTTTGGCAATGAAAGAATTATAATCTGGTAAATTGGTAATATGTTGGTAGTTTGAGCTAATTTTTTTTTGTAGATGAGTTATATGAGGATATTTTGAATTGAAATCATGTTTGGTTTTGGATGTGGTAAGTTTCAAACCACATTTAACATTAATTTTTTGGAGATGACAGGTGTGTTTATGGAATTTAAACAAGCTTTTCAAGGAAAATATAATATATTCCTAGATTCTATATGGATGTTGATCATGTTTCCATTCTAGTTGAAAAAGGAAATGAGGATGGGTAAAAATTTTTAATCAAGGTTCTTGTGTGTGTTTCAGTGTGGTGAGTTAGGAACTAAATCGGGAGTGTCATTGGAAGGTGGGTTTAGAGTTTAATTGAAAATTTTTATGGTAGAGGCACCAAAGCATCAGAATTGGTAGTTGTAACCTAAATATTATGATAGGGAGAACCATAATCCTATTGGGTTTGGGATTAATAAAACTATCACGTTTCGTGAAATATATGTTTGGGTAGGTTCCCTCTTAGTGTTCTGATGTTGATGAGTTGAGCTAGATCAGTTTTGGAGTTGAGGGAACCTTAACTTAGAGGTTATGCCTTGGATGTTTTTTGAGCATTCAATAATGGTCTGTGGCCAAGTGGATTTTTTTACTGACTTATATCAGTGATGTGGTTGGATGGCCACTAAACATTCACACCCTTTTAGATAATTATGAAACTTGAACTTATCTCCCTCCTTTATAATATAAAAAATAAATACAATATCAAGTGGTTTATGCAAATAAAAAACAAACAGTAAACAATAAGAAGTAGTTGGGGATTTATAACTAATAAGAATCCCCCCTAATTTAATTGATAATGGTAGTAAACATAGTTTTTTGGGAAGTAAATAAGAACTCCAAAGAAATAAGAAGTAAAAAACATAGATTAAAGAACATGATCAATAAATATACCAATAGTTTAAAATAAAAATTCACCATAAAGTGATGAATAATAAAAAGATATACTAACTATTAAAAATAGTAATATCTCCACTTAATCCAATATTTATCCTCTTTAATAGATTAGATAATGAAGTCTTATCAATATAACTACTCCTGTAAAAAAAATACTACAATGATCCAAAAAACTAGTTAATGATACTCAATTAATCCTAAATGATAAAAAATTAATTAAAGTAAACAATATTTATCATACTATAGTGAACCAAATAAGAAAATTAAAAAATATATTCTCACCAACCTTAATGAAACATACAAAATATATCTCATGCTTTAATACCAAATAATAAAACTATAAAGGGTATATACTTGGGCCAAATAAATACAACACCTAGTAAAATAGAGTGGTTTAGGTTCCCATAGATTCTTATTTGTTCCTTTGGGAACAAAAATTGAGAGAATTATCTAAACATTTTAAATCATTTAAGATGTGACATTAATTGAATTATGACACCAACAAGGATATTTAAAGATTTCACAAAAATCTGACTCACAATTTCAATGTATCCCCATTTAAAATAATTAACAATTGAATAAGAACCCTTTCTCTTACCTCCATCATCACATTTATTTAAATGAACAGGGTGGAAAAAATTTACCTTTTAAATGAACTTTCTAGATATAGGCGTTCTCAAATAATATATTTCTTATGTAATTATATCCAAGTCACTTTTTATCTTACCATTCTATTTTTGAATAGATTCCAAATCAGCACAAACTTTCTCCTTTGTACTAGAATTAATATTCTTCAATTTAAAATTTTATTCAAATTATAATATTATTTCTTGAGTTTTTATTTTCTTCCCTAATCTTTTACACATCAGAATCAACATTCATTAAATTTCTAACCTCAAGAGAAAAATAATGTTTTCATATTTAGTGACATATGTATGATAATCTTTTTTTTCTATTTATTCTTGATACTTATCACATATCTCATTTAACTCCTCAACATTAGTCTCATATCTAGATGAACTAAATGAGGTGGATGATGATGATGTTACATAACCATATTTATCTATAAATCCCACATTACTAAAATTCTTATTACTTTCATATGATAAACTAGAATATTCAGAACAATTTAACTCAATACTTATAGAATTTATCCTCTCTATCTTCTTTTTAGGAAAATATAGACTCATGTGTCCAGGATTTTAACATTCAAATAATATATATTCTCATAATTCTTTATGACTCATAAAATATTTTTTCATTATTTTCCTAGAATCATTCTCTATTAAACATCTTCTCTATACATCCATAAATAAATAAATCTCCAAAAACTCTTTATATTCTAGAGAAAATTATTATATAAAAAAATGTATATAAATATAAAAAATTAAATATAGAATCTAAAAAATCATAGATCCAAAGGGTTTGATCAGATCCCAATTGTTAGGTACTATATAATAGATGTCAAGATACAATGGGGTGACGAACTATAAATCATAAAATAATAAAGTAAACATAAACAATAATGATAAATTTTATGGATAAGAAAATTAAAAAATTGAAGTATAAACAATGATAGAAATGAGTTTGCAGAGTGAAAAAAATTAAAATAAATAATAGAAAATAAGAATTCATGATAGTTTATATCTAAATTGTTGGAGTTGGTGTTCTAGAAAAAATTGATTTTATTTTTATTACATTTATATTCAAACATTTTAGTATTAATAAAAATCATATTATTATATATTTTTAATTGTTCTTCATGACTTCAATGTAATAATTTACTAGGGTATCTATCACATTGATTGGTCATAGAAGTTTCCCACTATGATGAGAACCTTAAAGTGCTATAATGTTATTCTTAAACGTATTTCTATTGTTGGATAATGTACTATGATGAGGCACATATTATGTATAATTTCAAGTGTGAGCACTCATAAGAGGATGAGACCCCTTCTCATGAAGTTAACACCTTTTAATCTCTAAGATGGGATATCATGAGAATAGACCTAATAATAATAATTCCACATGTTTTGGTGTCATCAGATATTCCTATTTTTGGGCATGTATAATGGTCCCTACACTTTAATATTATCATTAATTTATATCATGACTCGTGCACTGATATTTTTAGAAAAAAAACCATGACTCCATATTTTCATGGGAAGTAAGGTATGTTGGGTGAATTAAAAATTAAATTTTACTAATGGATAATTTGTGGAAGGATTTTTACCTTCTATCTTAATAGAAGTTTACATATCAGACCTTTGATTGGAATAGAACCATAAAATTAAATTCCATATGCATGGTGTAATGACATGTTTATTTCAGATAGTCGAAAATACATATTAAACATGTTGGTTGATGACATGGATACACAACCTTCTTGATGATATATTGTGACGAAGGTATTATTTTACACAATGAACACTCATATGTGATTTTTTATTTTGCGACATTATGTCCTTTTTTTGGGTGGCTTGACTTGTCAATAGATATTAATTTTGGACTTTAGGCAATCCTTTATAATGACAATGAGAAATAATTATAGAGGGTCACAGACTAAGTGTTTCCATTGATATCTATTAAATTTTATTTGAGTTTAATTGCTGGAATAAATATTTTTCTCAATACCTAGGAATTATTTTAATCAAGTTTTACTGATCATCAATATTCACAAGCTAATAAATAATTATTTATTCAGTAAAAAATAATTTATTTTATATTCTGAATATTTAATAAATATTTATTCACTGAACTTTGAATAAAATATTTATTTTATTTATTTATAAATAAAATATTTAATTTAATATTTATTCCAATATTCAATAAATGTTGTGGAATTAGAGCAAACCAAGATTTCATCTGATAATGAATATTTATTTTCAAGCTGATAAATAATACTTATTATTGCATGAGTTGGAACAAATAATAAAATAATAATAATAATAATAATATTATTATATGTCATGGGGTTTGAAAATTATTAATATATTATTTAAGGGATGGTACACAATTAAAAAATTATTTTAACTTAAAAACTAGCTTTATAAATAAATGGTTATGTCTATGGTATAGGGTTAATCAATATTTGAGAATCATTATTCCCAAAAAAATTCAATCTCTATTCATCCTCCTCTCTTACTCTCAAGAACAAGAAAAGATAGAGATATTCCTTCAATATCAAAGGATATAGATGTGATCAGCATGAAAAATGAAATAAAATTGATTCACAACACTAGTACTTGGAAATCAATTATCAGCATTCAATGATCAAAGGAGTATGTGAGGATCAACCCTAGAGGGATTCTATACTTAGATCCTTATAGAACAATGAAGGTAATCTGGTAAAGGGTTTTCATATGATCAACAAAATCTTCATCAAAAAAATTTCCTAAGATGAGGTAACCCTTTATTCTAATCTTAATTAAATTATTTACAAATTTAATGTGAAATATCCTCTCCAGGGTTTTAGGTTTTCTATATGTCAATTATCAGTGTAAAAAATTCATTCTTCATGGTGTTTATGTAATGTAAAATATTGTGAACGATCCACCTAATAAAAAAAAGTTCTTGTAATTTCACCCACTGAGGAACTTCAACTATATCTAGAACCTTCAAGTGGAATTAGAGTGGTCATGTTTCAAATTTATAACTATTTATTTAATTTTTGATCTATATATGCAATAGTGGTTAGTTATTTCATTTAAATAATTATTTTTTCTTTTATCATATTTTAATTAATATGTTTTTGAAATTTTAATAATTATTGTTTAGTGTTCCATTTTCTTAAAAGACTAAAAAAATATAAATAATGATTGAATATCCTATTGGGAAGTGAAAAAAATTGTCCGGAAAGGGTGGGTTAAACAACATGCAACAAGAGTACATGTCGTGTACCCAAGTGGACTATACGTGGACATGTCGTGGGATACACAACATGGAAAAAAGTAATTTAAGATGGTGAATTTATTTCAAACCACATATATAACGGGCTAGTATGGAACATGGGTTGTTAGATTACATACTGTGTAGCTGGTAAACACATCATGTAGCTAAAGATGGTGAATTTATTTCAAACCATATGTAGACCAGGCCTGTATGGCACATGGGTTGTTAGATTACATAGTGTGTAGCTTGTATACACATCAGGCAGTCCACACTATTTTGTAGTGAAATTTGCATAATTTTTTTGGTCAAATACATGGTATAATCATGTGATACTGAAAACTTGTAGAAACAATGAAATACAAAACATGTAGCCGGCATAAAAAAATGTAGTGTATTATTTACCACATCCAAATTGCTTTCCAATCCATTCAGTGGGACAAGTGGACACACGATGTGTAGCTAGATTATACACGTCGTGTTTTCCTTCTTTTAATGAACATGATGAGTGCTTCAGTGGGTTGCACAGACACACAACATTTAGTCCACATGGAATATAACTCGATAAAAAATGTGGTGTAATCTCCCAGGATACATTCCAGTGACCCATGAATGTATCTTGGGAACACTTAAAAGATAGATACATATCTTGTAACTAGATTTTTCATACGATATAGTATAGAAAACGTAAATGCCGAAGTCCCAAGCATGTAACCTGGGTATATGGAAATCAAGGTACATGGTGTGTATCTCATAAGTACACTCCGTATAGTCTTCCAATAAAAGAAAAAAATAAAATAAATTAAATTTATAATTGCAACATTAAAACTCTATTATATTGATTGGTAACCTTTGTGTTTTACAATTTAATAATGGATTTAAAAAATTATCAAATGATCAATTAATTTAATGTAATTATATTTAATTAATGTCTTCTCCATATATTTTCCTTGAATGCATTTATGATATGAATCTTTTAAATTATTTTGATGGTCATTAATATAAATGATAATTAATTTATTAATTTATTAATTAATGCAAGCATGTTTATCTTCATAATAAAGAACTAATAGAAATGAATGTTAACAATTTTTACTTTTACGTATTGATTTCATGTGTAGACCATTTATGAGCTTTACCAAGACCCATATATGAATAGGTTTAATTTATTTTAATTTATTTCATGATTTTCCAGTAATTAACTATTAAATTAAACATGACAGCCAGTGAGTCATTAATTTCTCTATTATTATGTAGGACCTACATGTCCAAGTTTATTTATACAATCTACCTTAACTAATCCTTTGGCTACCCTCATCACAGTGAGAGTTATAAATACTTGTAATAAATGGAATATCCCAGGGAACATGGAGGTAGTTAAAGACGGAACCAAGATTATTCCAACCCTAGTGATACAAAGGTGGATGGGTGAAATGTTGGAACTCATGCCAAGATCAGCACAAAGAGTTTCCCCCTAGGTCATAGGTTGATTTATTATATGCTCAATAAATCAACCGTTATATAATATTATTGTTTCACACGGAATCCGGGGATGACCTCCTGGACGGGAGATTCAAACGTTCCGATCGGTTTCTAACGGGTTTGTTCGTAGAACCGGAAACATCCAATGATTCCACATCCGTTTGGACCTACTTTCTAAAGGCAGGCGCTCATTATCTTGTGGACTAATGAGGCTTAGGAATTTTCATTGGTCGAGAGGATGGGAGGTCGGACTCATCACACCTTTTTGAGGGGAATTATTGTCTACTCCGGGACTCTCTTTATAGATTTAAGTTATGTTCGTGAATCCTTATTACATTACCAAGTATAAAATGTGATTTCCTTTAGTTTTAACAATCAATGATTAAATATGCAAGAAATTTAGAGAATCTTTTATATGTATTCGAGGTTCTTCATCAATAGAGAATCATCTATATCTGTTTAGAGATTCTTGGTCAATGGTATCCTTCAAAACATTTATATAAAAGTCTCTTGGTCATTATGATGACCAGGCTAGTTTTAAAGCCACTCAGTGGGGCACTTGAAGTTTATCGTCATTCAGAAGGACAGAGATTATTTCAAAGTTGGGATTGAACCCATAAATGGGCTACCTACGTATCCTTTTTTTTGGAAAAGGAATTAGAACCCACGTAGTTCGAGTTATGGAGTATGATGTTTATGATTGATGGCTCAAAGATGAATGTCATAATTACTTTTACACTCTAAGCTCACGTGAGTCATACTCGGTGTGAGAAACAAGAGGTATTGGTAAAAATTTAGACAATTGTGCCATGAAAGATGCAATCATAAAAATTTGTTTGGGGCTTATGTATGGATGACTGCCCAGATAGATGAAGGTTTAGGATTTACTTTTAGGGAGAAAATCCATGAACAGGGTCCATAAAGTTATATGTGCTTCATGGAGATTTAAATACTCTAATCTTGGGGCTTACTCCTAAGGAGGATGCCCAAGTTAGGAGGGGACTTATGATTGGGTTTTACTCCTGAAAAGGAAACCCAAATCAAAGGTAAATTATAACTGGTTAAGAGAAATTTAAGGGAACTTGGGGCTTATTCCTGAAAAGGAGACCCAAGGTTATGACTGAGTCTTATTCCTGAAAAAGGAGACCCAGGTTAGGAGACTTGGAGCTTATTCTTTAAAAGGAAGCCCAAGGTTATGAATGAGTCTTATTCCTAAAAAAGGAGACCCAGGTTAGGGATTAAGGTTTGGGGCTTATTCTTGAGGAGGATTCCCATGATTTGAGGTTGAGAACTTTAAGAATTTGGGGCTTACTCCTGAGAAAGATGCCCAGATTAAAGGTTTTATCACTGGGGATTATTCCTGAAAAGGAGACCCAGGTTAGGATTCTCTCATCTTAAAGGATGAGGTTGAATGAATGAACTCTCCGTATTTTAGTGACATAAGGATATTTAAATCACTAGACTTTGAGAGAGATTTCACAGAATTCCTTTCAGATAAGAAAGTCAAATCAAGAAATCATGCCATAAATGGCTTTGAAGAGTGTCTTGAAGACTGAATCTTGAAAAGGAAAGGTGAAATGGCTTAAGAGGGGTAAAAAAAAAGGCAAGATGGGCACCCAAAAAGATAGGGGCGCGCAAGTCTTTCAAGGCGCGCAAGTCTTCCGTGGGCACGCAAGTATTGGTCGCGCAGGTATACCTGCGCAACACATAGTGTACTTGCGCGATTTTCAACCAGCATTGAAATACTTGAGAGACTCTTTTTTAAACCCTTTAGAATGTTCTTGAGGTTCTTCCAAAAAAGGGACGCGCAAGTTATATTGAAGGAAATAAGTCGGCGCGCAAGTGTTTAATCAGTTTCAACACTTAGGCCTTCCTTCTTCTCTTTAGATCTTCCGTTCTAGGTAAGAAATTACCTTAGAAGTGTTCCGGAAGCTTTGAGAAGAGACTTGGGCGTCGGGAGCTTCAATCCGAGTTTCTGGAAAAAGATCCTCTCGAATGGGGGGCCCACAGGGTCTATTTATAAGAAAAAGAAGACCCTGGGCGGTTACCGGGCGGTTACCGGGCGGTTACCGGGCGGTTATCACTTAGGTCGCGCAAGTCACTTGCACGACCATAAGGCGTCGCACAAGTACTTGCACGACCACTAGGCGGCACGCAAGTGTACTTGCGCGACCATGAGGGAACTTGCGCGACCTATGGGCAATGTTCTCCTTGTTCATCCCTTTGTCGATTTTTGATGTTTCTTCAAAGGATGAATCACTTTTTTCTTAGATATTCCCCTTTTCCAATCCTTATATTCTGTGACGAAAGGAGTGTCAACAAAAGTCCCCCCTCAGAGTTGGATCCGGAGAGAAATTAGGATTTGACTCTGAGGAAATCAAAGACATCCAAAGGAAAAGGTGGTTTTCAAGTCTTCAGTGCGCAGAAGGCAGTGCGCAAGTGTGCTGGAACTTGACTTTTATTTAGAGTTCCTTTGTCTTTTGTGGGCAGTTTAAAGTCATGCATGCCGGACATAAAGGGGCTAATGTTTAAGGTCGAAATAGCTTTGACCGAAATGGATTAGAATTGACTCAATTCCTTGATAACTCATCTGAAAACATACTACCATACTCAAGTATGAGGGAAAATATGTAAACTATGGCTTAAGAATATTTGAATCTGAGGAATGATATGAAAAAGAGCTAAAAGGCATTAGGAAAAGTAGTTTCCAAGAATGAAGTTACTATTATTTAACAAAACCCGTTAGGGGGTTGAAATATGCAGGGCCACCTAAGGGCATTGGCTGCATGGTTAAATAAATAGCATCTTTCGGCTGACAAGTCTGTTATGTGGACTGTTTATGCAAGGCCACCTATGGGCACGTGCTGCATAGTCAGGCAAAAGAACTCCCAGAAATTTACTTTCCTAGTGCTAAAAGCCAGTGAAAGTTTATGGAGGTTCAAATTTTCTAAAGTATAGAGTTTGTTGTATGGAAAGAGGTACTTGAATATGGAGAAGATATTTCCGAACAAGAACATCGAAGAACTGGATGAATATCACTCCTACGAAGGTCTGACCCAAACGTAGGAAAGAAGAATAAACCATAGACTTGAATACTTTCAGATCATGAAAAAGGATATGGGACGAATATGTTAAGGATGGCTATTTTTTGCAGATCCCTACATACTGTCGTTTAAGACAAATAAGGACAAAAGAGGCATTCTTCCTAAGAATGAAGTTACTATTATTTAACAAAACCCGTTAGGGGGTTGAAATATGCAGGGCCACCTATGGGCATTGGCTGCATGGTCAAATGAATAGCATCTTTTGGCTGACAAGTCTATTATGTGGACTGTTTATGCAAGGCCACCTATGGGCACGTGCTGCATAGTCAAGCAAAAGAATTCTCATAAGTTTGACATTTTTGTGACTAGAAGTCATGAAAAGGGTTATGAAGATCTGAAAATATTTAAGGTTAGGATTATAACACATAAAGATGGGTATTGTCCAATGTATATAGAAATACATGGGTCAATGAAAACCATAATCATGTTGTGGCTGGGTCCTGAATTGAAACTTGGAATTCACTACGTATCTCATAAGAATGAGAATCAAGCCATACGTAGTTCTTGAAATGCAGTTTAACGTCGTGCAGGACAAAAGTATGAGTGATCTTAGTTTAGAGTCATAGAATTCGGACCATAATAATGAATACACAGTGTGTGTTTTCATGAGGACTTTTCAGCCAAGGGACTAAAAGTGAAATTTGGGGTTAGGCCCAAAAGACTTGGGACTGGATTCGAGGGACACTCGAATGTTCCTACGTATCCCATAAGGATGGGAATCAAGTCCACGTAGTTCTAGAATTACCCTTTGTACAAATTTGGTTTGTACATTTGAAGGGTGAAAGGGGACTTTAGTGCAATGATGGTTTTAACCTAAGATAAAAAGTTTAGGCATTACCATGTATGCACGTAGTCTTTTGAAATGAAACATGATTAAAAAAAATCAATATCAATAATGGTTCCTTCTCAAATGAGGGAATCAAAGAATATTGCAGTTTATTGTCGTACCAGACAAAAGTGTTGTATAGTTTAACGTCATATAACAAGGACGAAAGTGAATCAATGTAAAGATATTGATTCCAGGGGCGGTTTCACAAATCAACATCATATGAGGTTGTGGTGAACCGATGTGAAGAGATTGTTTTTGGGCTTGAACCCTGGGAGGTTGCCTACATACCCAACCTGGAGGGCGAGGATCAAAGTCCTTGTAGTTCAATTAAAGAATGAATTAATGATCAAGTTGTTCTTGTGGACAATGATCTAATAAAAAAAATATTGTTGGGACTTACACATGGTTAGTGGCCCAAAGGGAATGTTATGGTTGATGTTCGCTCTAAGCTCACGTGATTCATACTCGGTGTGAGAAACAAGAGGTAATAACAACCTTAACGATGCACAGTTTAATGTCATGTAGGACATAAAAAAAAGGGACTATGCAGTTTAAAGTCTTGCAGTTAGGACTATTGGTGCTGCACAGTTTAGTGTCATGTAGCAGGGAAAAAATATAGTTTAATGTCATGTAGGACCTATCAAGGATTTTCTGTACAGTTTAGCGTCATGTAGTTAGGATGATGGGGATAAAATAGGTTAACGTCATATTGGACGAAAGGGGGACTGTGTAGTTTAATGTCATGCAGTAAGGACAAAAGAGTGTACCATTTTAACGTCATGTCGGACGAAAGTGCGAATAGTTTAAGGTCATATGCATGGACCGTGGATGGTGCAGTTTAATGTCATGATGGACCTTTGATGATTATATAATTTAACGTCTTTTCGGACATGAGGGACTTTTATACAGTTTAGCGTCATGTAGTTTAGGACGTCACAGTTTAACGTCTTGCTGGACATAAGGGATTTGCAAATAGTTTATGGTCATATACATGGACCAGAGATGATGCAGTTTAAGGTCATGCTGGACGGTTTAGGGAACTTTTTCACAGTTTAATGTCGTGTGGGACGAAGTTGCAGTTTAAAGTCATACTGGACCATTGCTGTATAGTTTAAAGTCATGTAGCTAGGACTAAGGTGAACCAATATGAGGATATCAGTTCTGGGGACTTTTTACAGTTTATCGTCATGCTGGACGTTGAAAGTGCCACACAGTTTAATGTCATGTTGCTAGGACACAATATAGTTTAATGTCATCTCGGACAAAATATAGGATCTTCTGTACAGTTTAATGTCATGTAGATAGGACATAATAACAGTTTAATGTCATGTAGGACAGAAGTATGATCTAATGTGATTGTTTTGGATCTGGGAACAATATTTTGTGTTTATACAAAATACTTCTTCAGAAATCTGGCATTAGTTGGAGTCGTGATGTGTTCTCCATCCATTGAGATCAGAGAATACGCTCCATTAGAGTAGACCTT
Source organism: Viscum album (assembly GCA_963277665.1). NCBI lineage: Eukaryota > Viridiplantae > Streptophyta > Magnoliopsida > Santalales > Viscaceae > Viscum > Viscum album. The sequence continues at coordinate 655,516,706 of OY728119.1, forward strand.
ATGTATTGAATAAGGTCCTTCCCATTTTGGTTCAAGCTTGGGAGGCTTCTTTCCTGGTATCATTGGTGCTCTAAGAACCAATACCAATTCTCCCTGAATGAATGAACGAAGACGAACTTTTTTGTTAAAAGCTCGTGCTATCCGATTCTGATAGATTTCCAAGTGGTGCAAAGTGCACAATATTTTCTCATCTAACTGTTCCAATTCATTCAACCGCTTTTGGGATTGCTCATCTGTTGATAACTGATCACAAATGGCTATTCTGAGTGAGGGAAATTGAACTTCAATTGGAAAGACTGCTTCTGTTCCATATACCAATGAATATGGAGTAGACCGCGTTGCATTGCGAGTGGTAGTCCGATAAGCCCATAAAGCATGAAAGAGTTTATTAGGCCATGACCTCTTATCTTTATCCACCATCTTTTGCAGTATATTTGAAAGAGTCTTGTTGAAGGCCTCTATCTGGCTATTAGCCGCTGCATGATATCGAGATGAATGGTTGGACTTAATGTTGTATTCTTGATACAATTTCTTTACCTCAGAAGAACAGAAGTTGGTGCCGTTGTCCATCAATATGGTATGGGGGACACCAAATCTAGTAATGATGTTAGACTTGATGAAGCTAACAATGCATTTAGAACTGACTTCTTTGAGAGGTACTGCCTCTGCCCATTTGGAAAAGAAATCAGTAGCAGTAAGAATGTACTTAAACTGCTTGGCTGTAGCTGAAGGGTAAGGTCCCACCACATCCATTCCCCATGTGGAAAATGGCCATGAGTATTTAGCTGTATGAAGCAACTCTGGAGGTTGATGAATGAAGTTGGCATATACTTGGCATGAATGACACTTCTTTGTGAAATTAACACAATCTTGTATCATTGAAGGCCAGACGTATCCAAGCCTTCGAATTTGATCAGACAATCTATGTCCAGACTGGTGGGCACCACAGACTCCTGCATTCACTTCTTTTATGACAGCCATTGTCTCTTCACCATCAATACATCTGAAGAGAACTCCATCAAAACCACGTTTGTAGAGAATTTTCTCGAGGTGGTTTGGACCATCATAAAGAGTAAAATTGACCACACGTCGCCGAATTTGTTCTTTCTCGGCTCTATCAGGTGGAAGTGTTCCATTTTGAAGGTATTCCTTGATAGGTGACATCCATCCTGTAGTATGACCATACGGTTCAGGAATGGGACTAATTTCATTAATTTCCTCTGTTCTGACTTGAACATAAGGTGAAATTGCACAACGGTGGGCAATACAGATGGTTGTTTCGTCCCGATTTGGATATGCTAAAGATGTGGCTATATTAGCCAGTGCATCAGCTTGAGCATTTTGTGATCTTGGGACATAAGAAAATGTCGGTTCTGAAGGGAATTCCGACATTAACTCTCTGACGTAATTATACAAAGGGATTAATTCTTCTTTTCTGATGGCATAATCCCCAATGACTTGTTTGATTACCAGGTCTGAATAACCTTTCACCTTTAAGTGATTCACTTGTGCTTGAAGCGCTAACTCCAAGCCTGTAATGAGAGCTTGGTATTCAGCTTCATTATTGGTACCACCTTCCCACAACAAAAAGGAATAAGGTAACACTGCCTTATCTGTATAAATGAGCACAATTCCTAAACCAACTTTGTTGAATTTAGGATTTTCCATTTTCTTCCCTGTTGGACTTCTAGAAGCACCATCAAAATACATTTCCCATGTTTGAGGACTCTCTTGAATAGAGAAAACTTCCTCATCAGGGAGTTCGATATCTGAATACGTGTCTTCCACTGAAGGATGTTCAGCCAGGAAATCAGCCAGAGCTTGGCCCTTAATTTCCTTTTGAGACACATACTGAATGTCGAACTACTGTAGAATAACCGCCCATCTTGCCAGACGTCCTGTAAGCATTGGACGACTAAGGATGAATTTGAGAAGATTATTACGAGATACCAATTGGACCTCATGATGTTGCAGGTAGTGTCTCAGTTTCTGAACTGCAAAGATTAATGCTAGGCAGCACTTTTCAATACTTGAATACCGGGTTTCTGCTTCAAGCATAGTTCTACTGAGATAGTAGAGACTATTTTCATTCCCAGCATCATTCTTTTGAGCGAGAAAGACACCCAATGATCGCTCTAAAGATGTCACGTAGAGGATAAGAGGTCTATCCTCAACAGGTGGCATAAGTATTGGTGGACTCAAGAGGTATTTCTTGAGAACATCAAATGCTTCTTGACATTCTTCAGTCCACTGTTAAGTGACTCCTTTCTTCAATAATTTGGTAAAGGGTAAACTTTTGCCTGCCAAATTGGCGATGAAACGCCGAATATAGGCTAAGTGTCCTTGAAGTCCTCTTAATTCTTTCAAATTCTGAGGAGGTGACATACCAAGGATTGATTTGGTCTTCTCAGGATCGACTTCAATACCACGATGGCATACAACAAAGCCGAGGAATTTTCCTGAGGTTACCCCAAAAGCACATTTTAAGGGGTTCATCTTCAAATTATGTTGTCGAAACTTGTGGAATATGACTTCCAAATCGGCCAAGTGATCAAAACGTTGTTTGTATTTAACCACCAAATCATCTACATAGCATTCAACAAATTTCCCTAAAAGAGGTTTGAAGATACGATGCATGGCGCGTTGATATGTTGCACCTGCATTCTTTAAACCAAAGGGCATCACCCGGTAACAAAACACACCTTGAGGAGCTCTGAAGGCTGTATATTCCTCATCTTCTGGGGCCATTCGGATCTGATTATATCCAGAATATCCATCCATGAAAGAAAGTACTTCATAGCCAGCCGTCGCATCAATTAAGAGTTCTGTAATCGGAACTGGGAAATCATCTTTAGGACAATACCGATTAAGATCTCTGAAATCGATGAAAACCCTAATTTGTCCGTTCTTCTTCTTTACAGGGACAATATTAGCCAACCACTTGGGATATTGAAATTCTCTGACAAAGTTAGCTTTGATAAGCTTATCCACTTCAGCCTCGATTTTGGAAGCATAGGTTGGGTGTGTTCTTCTCGCGGCTTGCTTGAATCCTCGATGTTCTTTTGGCAAACCCAAATGATGGGTGGCAACATCAGGGTAAAGGCCAGGCATATCTGTATAATTCCAAGCAAAAATATCTTTATTTTGCTTTAGAAAAGAAATATACATCTCTTGCTCTTCACGAGTCATGGCCGCACTAATTAAAGTGGGGCGTGGATCTTTCTCTATACCCAGATTTACTTCTCTGAGTTCATCCACAGTGGTAGAGATACCCTCTTCAAATGCTGGAGGAGCATCTCTAAGATCTTCCTCTTCCTCTTCATCATGTGTTATTTCTTCCGTTTCTACTTGCAAAGTAGATGAAAAAACGAAATTCTCATGATCATAAGAGATGTCAAAATTTTCACATTTTGAAGAAGAAGCTTCCATTTCCGACCCTATTGATGATAAAGGATCTTCTTTGGGAAATAAAGAGGAGATGATGGATTGAGAATCGACATCAATATTCACCTCTGGTGTTGCTATAACTTCTTCTGGCCTGATTAGCGAAGTATAGACTTGTTGGATTTTAGCAGACGAAATGAAAACGTCACCACTTATGCTTTCATCACTGCTTGGTAAGTTACCAATTTCTCCCATGTTGTCTGGCGCGATTGCCGCAATTGACATTATGGATCTTTCCATAAGAGTATTTTGATTTGGGCCTATTTTGTCAATTTGACTGATAGGTAACACATAATCTGTACTCACATGTGAAAATGGATTTATTGGAATTTTTTTCAAACCATATGGAGCATTAACTTTGGTAATTTCCTTCATTATAGATTTTTCTCTTCCCTTCATGTGATAAAATTCCGCCTCAATGTATTGAGACTCACATGTCTTGAACGGGGCCTTATCACCATACAATGTTCCAACTTGACCATCGAAACAGTATTTGAGACATTGATGGTATGATGACGGAATAGCTGCATGCTGATGTAGCCAGGGTCTTCCAAGCAAGATATTGAAAGCTGAGTCTTGATCAACAATCATGAAATCCGAATTGGAAACAAGATCTCCAAACTGAGTTCTGAGCGTAACTTCTCCCAGTGGTTCTTGTTCATTTTTATCATATCCTTGCAACATCATTGTAGAAGGAGATAAATCAGATTCTGTGAGGCCCAATCGACGAAGTGTGCGAATGGGCATGAGGTTGACTCCTGAACCATTGTCAATGAAATCTCTTCGAACATCTATACCATTGAATTTTCCAGATAAGTACAAAGGTTTTATGTGCCCATGCACAACATCATCTTCATCTTTATCAGTAAAAGATATCACTGCATGACATTATGCAGGATTATTCTCTATGTGATAGATTTCAGCTGCAGCAATTTCAGCTTCAAACTCCTGAGGACTTGACAAAGCTTCGATGAGTGCTTCCCGAAGATCTCTTGACAGATTCAAAGCATCCAAAATTGATAACTTGGCTGGTACTTGGGACAAGTGTTTCAATATATCATACTTTTGATCTAGAGGTATGCGTTTCCCAATAGGAATATGCGGTTTAGCAGGTACCTTGGAAGCAGATGCTTTGGAAGCTGATGCATCTTGTATTGAAGTTGGCAACATCTTTGGTTTTTGAAGATTAGACTGATTAGATCCATTTACTTGCTGAGATAAAGAAGATGGAACCTTTAATCGGTCTTCCAAAATAACTGTGCCGAAGCTGAGTTGGCCATTGGCAGAAGAACTTGCTTGTTCTTTTTGAGCTCGCTGAAGGGCTCTACCACGAGTTTCTGCTGCATATACAGTGCTAGCAGGGGTATAATTAGAGTAGTGGCTTCAGAAAGATCCACGTCTTCCCCTATATCCTGAACCTCTAGAACTTCCTCGGGTTCCCTTATTTGATACAGGGAATTCAGGCTCATCAAGACTGGAATATGAATCTGTTAATTGAATCATATTAACAGAACCAAAGATTAACTCTTCGTCTGATAAAGACTCTGCCTGGTTAGCCTGTTTAGGCTGTGCCGTTTGGTGGGACGGTGCCCGTGGCTTTGAAGTAGATGGCATGAAATCTGCCAGAGTCAAAGACAATTTAGGCTTTGATACATACTCATCTTCTCCTGATTCCTCTTTCTTCTTTGAATTGCGCTGCCCTTTTGAGGATTTGTCTTTTGATGGAGGATTTACTGCAGCTTTTGTAGGAGACACAATTGGCTTCTTCAATTGTGTTCGCAAAATGGAATGGGTCTGATTGATTGTCTTTCTGACCATCCAATCATCATATTTTTTCGTAGTTTTGCTTTTGACTTCCTGCCACTCGCCTCCTTCCTCTAGATCTGTAGCGGTAATACATGCTACATGAGCTGAAGAACCCTTCAATTTGACTTGTCCCAAGTCGACCATCTTTTGTAGGAGGTCTTTAAAGACAAAACACTCCTGGATGGGATGCCCCAACATTTGATGAAAGGGACAATAATTGGGACGGTCTTCATCTCCTTCCTTGTTTGGCCTCTTCGGCACTGGTAATTGAACCAAATTATTTTCTAGAGCTGAAATGAAGTAACCAGGAACTTTCTCACTTCGGAAAGAGTATGTTTTACTCTTCATATCCTCAAATTGTTTTCGTCGTTGATATTTTTGATCATTTGGACGAAACAGCCTTTGTTGTTGGCGTTCAGGAGGTGGAGCCCTTCGAGAAGATGAAGGTTTTGAAGTAGAAATAGGTACAGGTACCTGTTTAAGCATAACTGTAGTAGTTTCTGCTTTATCCATTCTTCTTCCTGGAGCTGATGGAATTACACGAGATTTAACCTTAGCCTGTATAAGGGAATCTTCAATCTGTTGAGCGATTGAAGTAAGGTCTCGAAACCCTCCTGTGTATTTCACAGGGATCAATGGCGTGCGTAATTCGTCACGCAAATTTTCCACACAGATTGGCAACAATTCCTCCTGAGGGAGTGCTAAAATCAAGGAATACGTTAATCCCTTCCAACGAGCAATGAAATCAGAGACTCTTTCATTTTCCCTTTGCTTGCAGTTTGTAAGATCGAAAACTGTCGTTTTTGGCAAAGTTGAGCTAAAATGAAGAAGGAATTTTTGACGAAGATCCTCCCATCCGATGACTGACCGGTATTGCAAGCTTGTATACCAGACAAAAGCTGGTCCTTGCAAGGTTCGCACGAAGCATCTGAGTTTCACTGCTTCTTGCTGCTCTGGAGTTCCCATCATAGGATCACAACAAGACACGTAATGCGTCAAATGTTGTTCAGGGTCGACTGATCCATTGAAAGTAGGGAAAACAGGGTTTTCAAAACTGGATGGAGGAGAAATTGAATCTACCCATTCAGGGTAAAGTTTCTTTTCAGGTTGAACTTGCACCCGTTTCCCTTCCATAGTTTCTAACCGAGCTGTTAATGACTCAATAGTAGTTATTAACTTTTGAGAAACGTCAGGTTGAACTTGGTTTTGGGTAGGTGCAATGAATGGAGCTTGGACAGACGTGGTGGTTGGTGCTGCAACTAATGGTAGTGCTGCCAACCGTTGTTGCGTTTGACCCGTAGGATTAGACCTCTGAGGGTGTACTGATAAAGGAGGATATTCTTGATCCATCTCAGTAGTTACAACAAATTCCTTCGGCTGTCGGACTTCAGAATTCTTAAGAAGAAGACTACTCTGAAGTAGTTCTGCATTCAACCTTCTTAATTCTTTCATTTCTTCCTCCTGTTGTGCAAACCTTTGCTCTAATGAGAGCGATTGACCTCCTTCAGAGGAAGGGTGAGAAGTAACCTGATTCTTTCCTTTCCCCTTATTGGATCCTTTTCGGAGAGGGGGAAGTGGGTTACTTGAAGGAATACCCAGATTTTGGGTAAGCCTTTGATTACGTGTGCGCACACCTTCTTCATTTAGGTCTGTGTGCACAACTTCTTGAGCAGGAACCTCTTCATTTGATCCCTCTGATTGAGCCTCATCTGGTGAATCGGCTGCAACGGCATTGATGACATTAATGGATGCATATTGCATGGAATCCTTTCTATCAGCATTTCTGTGATATTGTCTTCTTCTATGTCCATGATGAGACATGGCATTCCGTTGACTTGATCCCTCAGGAATTTCTTGGAGAACCGTCACTTGGAGAGAATATCCTGACAGCTTGGCTCTTCGTTCCTCTTGAGGCTTATTCCCTAATCGAGAGAATACTAACTTTCTCTGAGGGAGGGATTGAAGATTTGAAAAAGTCCCCAGTCCGGTGGACTGGGGATGTTCCTGCTACTTCCGCTCAACTCCTCGAATCCCATTTGTTGACTCTGAGGGTTGGGTTAGAGAAGTACCCAGTCTGGCAAGCTGGGGTGTCTCTTGACATGCTATGTCTGAGATCTTCTTAAAATCTCTCTTGATCTTGTGAATTTTAGTTCGGAAATTAGCTGGATGCATTAACCTGTATCCACTTTTATCACCTGGTTCAACAGATCGTTGGATGATTTCCGAAACTTCTGTCATTTGATGACGTGTTTTCTCCAGACGAGAGGCTTATGCAATATTCTCGCCTGCTTGATGTAGGAGCAATTCAACAACTTGTTCTCTATATAATTGATTTTGAGAGGAACTAGTTGAAGCTTGTTCTTGAGTAAGCTTTTGATTATGAACAAAGCCCATTGACTGTGGCCGGCCATGGGCAATAACATTGCATGAGACCATTTTCGGCGGGCTTTGCTGACCGGAAAGCACTGTGAAATGTAGTGCTCCGTGAACACCCCATCCTCTGATATGAACATCAGATGGAGCATTGGCAATTAACTGACGCAATCTTCTTAGTGCGCCAAGGCATGAACGTTGAAGGGTTCTCTGTTGCTTTTCAGCCTTCGGATACCGAGAGACTGATAGAGATTCCAAATCAATTTGACGTTGTAGCCCTTCTATTATCTTAAGATGATTTTCATATTCATCGTAAGATAATACCTTCTTCTTTAATTGACAAAGAGTTTTCCATATGTTGAGACGAATATCATGGATTCCATCATCCGTCAACATCTTTGGAATGTCGTACTGGGAGTCAGCCAAAGGCCAAAACATGACTGGTACTTCACCTTTTGCCAGTTTTTTCCTCATGTTCAGCATTTCCTCTTTATCATTAAATGAAGATTCTTCTACCTGTTTGGACCAGAGTTGGTGTTTCCTTGTTGCTTCATCAGATTCAACAATATTGGTAGAGAAATCACTATTCATGCTGAAAGATGAATGACCCAGGGATGGTTCGGAGAATAACCTGAACCCCAGGCTATCTTATGATGGAGAAAGAGTTTCACCTGCCGATAGTAAAGCATCAGACATGACTGGTTTTACGTTTGCAAGTGCCTCGAGATAGGAGGGATTTCTCGTCACTACATTGCCTTCTGAAGAATTTTCGAGACAACGTGAATCACTACTGCGGAGAGGACTTTTGCAGCGAAGTTCATCACCATGAGGAGGACCGTCATGATGGGTTACAGCAAAAGATGAAATCTCTTGCTCCTTGGTCTTCTGACCACACAGAGGGTTCCTGTGGCTCTCATCTGAAGAGGAAACTTCAAGATTGACCGAATTTTCATGAAGCAAGTCTTCATGAGGAAGTGTCTGTTGAAGACCTTCAGAATTAATGTTCCCGTTATTGGGAACTGAGGGAGTAGAATCTTGAATTCCGACAGATAAATTTCTGAGGGCTTCAAGAACTCCAGCATCGAGTAAGGCCTTGTTGCAGATTGGCCTTTGATCTCCTGACTGTGCTGGGCGGATCTTTTTCTTAGATGCCTTCTTACTCTCTTTATAAACCACTTGATGATGAAAGTGATTGCTCTGAGCAGGTGTATGTGCCTGATCAGGAAAGATGGTCAGGTTAGGCTGACGATCTCCACTCAAATCAGGTGTATGTGCCTGACTTGGTTGTCCGTATGATATGGGGGAGTATGCCCCATAACCCTCTTGGACTGGAACATATGTGTGTGTCTGTTCCGGAGTTAATTGTTGATGTGTCACTCCATTGCTAGGGATAGATTTATGTGTCTGTCCCTGAGATGATGCTGAAGCTGTTATGATATCCTGGCAAGCATCCAGAATATGAGCAGGAATTTGCTTCTGCTCTTTCACCATTGACAAAATATGTTTGGTGACTTCAGCCGCCGGAATGGGGATATACGTCCATTCCGGGCTTGGAGTAGGTGTATGTGCCTGCTCCTGTCCTCCTTTTCCTGTCAGTGAATCCTGACAGTACTCAAGTGTGGAGGCAGAGAGTTGAGTCTGCCTCCTGTTTGTCATCGGGACTTTCCGACTGACTTCTCCGGGCGCTACGAAGCGAGACTGTTGGTAGGCCTGATTAGTATTAGCAGGTGTATGTGCCTGCTGATTACACTTCGCCTAACGCGGTTGACGAGATCCATCATATGTAGTCAGACGAGCCTGCTGACTAACTGGTGATGTATAAGCAGGTGTATGTTCCTGCCTATGGTACTCCGCAGGAATTGCCTGGCGGGATAGGCTTGATGCTGTCAGACGAGTCTGCTGGACAGCGGAATTAAAACGAACAGGTGTGTATGCCTGCTCGTTGTTTGCCACCAAGTTAGGTTGGTGGACTTCTCCGGAGATGGCAGGGATGACAACCTGCTTATTATTAACCGGATTCCGTCTCTGGCGGTTCATCTTGCCTGCTCGGGTTCGAGGAACCTGAGCTGAATGCCTGGAGTCGGTACCCTCATCATGTTGAGGGCGCACTACCGCACGAGTCTGGCGGCGATTGTTGATGGGATCCCTTGAGAAGGACTCCTGTCTTTTTGAATTAAGGTCCTGCGGGACCTGCTCATTCACTTCCTCAGAGTAAGGGAGTGAATGGAAATTGCGTTCCGGGGATAACGACCCGAAACGGTTGGAGACGGTAGTCAGCACCGCCTGCTTCTTGATTGCTGGCCGCCGTTGTCCGGACGACCAGGTAGAGTTGTTAACTTAGAGGGCTTGACGAGCGGCCTCCAGAGTTGGGATAGTACCGTTGCGACGGTACTCCTTAACCAGTGCATTAGAAACCCAGCGTTGAAGACGCTGAGTAGGTGATGTCATCCTCAGGGCGGATGACGTTCCAGCAGGAGTAGCAGCATTGGTTTTCACAGCAGCAGACCACACAGTAGAGGTGTTCACAGCAGCAGTATTCACAGGGGTGAATTTAAGGAAATCCATTTTGCAGAAGATCTTGAGAAAAGAGTGCCTGTTCCATGTAACAGACATAATCAAGATGAATCCGGCCACTGCATCTTTTGGATGAGCACATGTCAATGATTGCTTTGTTGGCCCAAGGGGCCTAACAAATAAGAATAACATCACTTTAACTTGGTTAAGGATTCACGTCGGGTTCACCATTTTTGTTTCGCACGGAATCCGGGGATGACCTCCTGGACGGGAGATTCAAACGTTCTGATCGGTTTCTAATGGGTTTGTTCGTAGAACCAGAAACATCCAATGATTCCACATTCGTTTGGACCTACTTTCCAAAGACAGGTGCTCATTAGCTTGTGGACTAATGAGGCTTAGGAATTTGCATTGGTCGAGAGGATGGGAGGTCGGACTCATCACACCTTTTTGAGGGGAATTATTGTCTACTCCGGGACTCTCTTTATAGATTTAAGTTATGTTCGTGAATCCTTATTACATTACCAAGTATAAAATGTGCTTTCCTTTAGTTTTAACAATCAATGATTAAATATGCAAGAAATTTAGAGAATCTTTTATATGTATTCGAGGTTCTTCATCAATAGAGAATCATCTATATCTGTTTAGAGATTCTTGGTCAATGGTATCCTTCAAAACATTTATATAAAAGTCTCTTGGTCATTATGATGACCAGGCTGGTTTTAAAGCCACTCAGTGGGGAACTTGAAGTTTATCATCATTCAGAAGGACAGAGATTATTTCAAAGTTGGGATTGAACCCATAAATGGGCTACCTACGTATCCTTTGTTTTGGAAAAGGAATCAGAACCCACGTAGTTCGAGTTATGGAGTATGATGTTTATGATTGATGGCTCAAAGATGAATGTCATAATTACTTTTACACTCTAAGCTCATGTGAGTCATACTCGGTGTGAGAAACAAGAGGTATTGGTAAAAATTTAGACAATTGTGCCATGAAAGATGCAATCATAAAAATTTGTTTGGGGCTTATGTATGGATGACTGACCAGATAGATGAAGGTTTAGGATTTACTTTTAGGGAGAAAATCCATGAACAGGGTCCATAAATTTATATGTGCTTCATGGAGATTTAAATACTCTAATATTGGGGCTTACTCCTAAGGAGGATGCCCAAGTTAGGAGGGGACTTATGATTGGGTTTTACTCCTGAAAAGGAAACCCAAATAAAAGGTAAATTATAACTGGTTAAGTGAAATTTAAGGGAACTTGGGGCTTATTCCTGAAAAGGAGACCCAAGGTTATGACTGAGTCTTATTCCTGAAAAAGGAGACCCAGGTTAGGAGACTTGGGGCTTATTCTTTAAAAGGAAGCCCAAGGTTATGACTGAGTCTTATTCCTAAAAAAGGAGACCCAGGTTAGGGATTAAGGTTTGGGGCTTATTCCTGAGGAGGATGCCCATGATTTGAGGTTGAGAACTTTAAGAATTTGGGGCTTACTCCTGAGGAAGATGCCCAGATTAAAGGTTTTATCACTGGGGATTATTCCTGAAAAGGAGACCCAGGTTAGGATTCTCTCATCTTAAAGGATGAGGTTGAATGAATGAACTCTCCGTATTTTAGTGACATAAGGATATTTAAATCACTAGACTTTGAGAGAGATTTCACAGAATTCCTTTCAGATAAGAAAGTAAAATCAAGAAATCATGCCATAAATGGCTTTGAAGAGTGTCTTGAAGACTGAATCTTGAAAAGGAAAGGTGAAATGGCTTAAGAGGGGTAAAAAAAAAGGCAAGATGGGCACCCAAAAAGATAGGGGCGCGCAAGTCTTTCAAGGCGCGCAAGTCTTCCGTGGGCGCGCAAGTATTGGTCGCGCAGGTATACCTGCGCGACACATAGTGTACTTGCGCGATTTTCAACCAGCATTGAAATACTTGAGCGACTCCTTTTTAAACCCTTTATAATGTTCTAGAGGATCTTCCAAAAAAGGGACGCGCAAGTTATATTGAAGGAAATAAGTCGGCGCGCAAGTGTTTAATCAGTTTCAACACTTAGGCCTTCCTTCTTCTCTTTAGATCTTCCGTTCTAGGTAAGAAATTACCTTAGAAGTGTTCCGGAAGCTTTGAGAAGAGACTTGGGCGTCGGGAGCTTCAATCCGAGTTTCTGGAAAAAGATCCTCTCGAATGGGGGGCCCACAGGGTCTATTTATAGGAAAAAGAAGACCCTGGGCGGTTACCGGGCGGTTACCGAGCGGTTATCACTTAGGTCGCGCAAGTCACTTGCACGACCATAAGGCGTCGCGCAAGTACTTGCACGACCACTAGGCGGCGCGCAAGTGTACTTGCGCGACCATGAGGGAACTTGCGCGACCTATGGGAAATGTTCTCCTTGTTCATCCCTTTGTCGATTTTTGATGTTTCTTCAAAGGATGAATCACTTTTTTCTTAGATATTCCCCTTTTCCGATCCTTATATTCTGTGACGAAAGGAGTGTCAACAATTATGACCATGTAATTTATTTATTTATGTATTTTAAATTATTTATTTTATAAATACAAGGCCATGATCTCATAAATAAATGAACTAATGTGAAAATATGGATTATAAATTAATGGATTGTGCACAAAATATTTTTATCAAAACATAGTTAATCACTAGTATAATAAGATAAATATTAATAAGAAATGTAAAATATTAAATAAGATAAATTTATACATGATAAAACAAAATATCTAAAAAAAATATTAATTCATACTTATCCTCTTATTACGTGATTAGGAATGAGAGCCTTAAAACTAAGTGTTTGACCAACTCTCATTGGGATAGTTACATTAATTGTCCAATTATTTTGAAGTTTTTGGGTTGAATTAACCATTTTAAATTGAGGGAAGTATCCCTTTCTAGACTTTGTGTAACTTAGAGGCAAGTGTTAAGGAAATCCAAGTGAGGACTTTTGGATTGAGGAGTCTACTGAACAGATCATGGAGTTGCAAGCCCACAGTTGGAAAATATTCACCTATATAAATACCATCAAGCAACTCTACAAACCGTTTTTGGGTTTATATTAAGGTAAATATGGGTCTTTTCCACTAGAATTTCCTAGAAATATGATATTTTGAGTTTAATGGTCTGGTCTATTGGGACTTCATAAAATTTTCAGATATTTAATAAATATTTTTTTATTATTATTTCTCATAAAATCTATAATCAAGTAAAGTTCTAATAGTATAATTTATTAAATTTTAAAATTTTCATAAGTTTATAATCCACATTTTCCCTATGATATATATTGGAGAAAGACCATCTCCACCCTGATATAGGAGTGGTTCAGACACCTTAGAGTTGGGTTTCACCATTAACAAGAAATTTACCTATTAGAATTGTTAATACCTAATCCGCCTATGAAGGAGGTGAGTGACAAAGAGTTAACTGTCTATGAATAACAATTGAACGATGCAGTCGAATTTCAATGCTTTATTCTATCATCTATGTTTAGTGATCTCTTGAAGTCACATGAAAACATGGATGCTTAGAGCATGCTCTAGAATCATTGCAGTCTTTACTAGGAGAGAGAAAAACATGAATGGTTTGAGATCTCCAAGGAACTCTTTTAGGGTAATCTTAGAGGGGTTGGATTAGCTATAACTCATGTAGGTAAGCTCATAAGATATATTGAGAACCTAGAGGTTCTTAGGTTTAAACTCTCGAATTACATTCACACTGATCTCATTCTTGAATTACTCCCTCAGAGATTCTATAGATTTTTTGTAAATATTATCATGAAAACATTGCTAATTATCTCCCAGATCTTCTCACTCTTCTTCACCAAGTATATAAGGAAATGAATAATGAAAATACTTCCATCCTTATAATGAATTAACAGAAAATCCAAATAGATATCACTAAGACCAAATCTACTTCACACCCTTCTAAGAATAGAAATATCATGGGGAGAGTAAGGGAGAAGGATGTTTATTTTTTTTCATGGGAAATAAGGGACATTGGAAGAAAAACCACAACTAAACAAAGAAGACAAGGGAAGATTCAAGTGTTCTTGTTATCGAATGCAATTTATTTGTTTCTATAAATTTGGTATTATATATAGCTTGTGGTGCACACATATTTATTCAAATGTAGAAACCAAGTGGATTCAGAAATATTGAATGAGGGAAGGTATATCTATGATCATCTAATAGATCCAAAATATCTTTTGTGGTTATCGGAGACTACCACCTCACATTTCTAGTGGGAAAGATGTTGATTTTGAAGCATTTTTATTTTTTTTCCATATATTACTAAAAACATTATTTATGTATATATACTTAATATAGATGGATTTATTCTCAATTTTGGGAATATACATTTATTATTTTATAAAGATAACATTTTTATGGTAAGTTACATTTAAATAATGGTCTTTATTTGTTGGATTACACAAACCAAGTAATGTAAATCAATAACGAAACTACTTCACAAGAATCTTACCACACCCAATGTTTGAATCACCGGTTAGTTCATGTAAACAAAAATAATTTGAATAAATTTTATCCAGATGGATATTTAGATTCTTTTTAACTACAACCACTTGGAGTATGTCATGCATGTATACAAGGAAAAATGATCAATTCCCCATTTATTTTAAAAGGTTTATGGGATAAAGATATTCTTGAGTTAGTTCATGCTGATGTGTTTAGAATATTTCCTATTAAAGAGAGGGGTATGTACTCATAATTCATAAATTATTCTGATGATTTTACTAGATATGAATATGTTTACTTGATGAGGTACAATTTATATTCCATTAAGATATTCAAGGAATATAAGAATGAAGATATGAACAAGCTTGGTAAGAGTATTAAGAGACTCTTCTTAGACCACGAGAGATAATATCTTAATCAATAATTAATTTATTATTTATATGATTTTGGGATCCCATCAAAACTCACTCCTCCTTATACACATCAATGGAATGGTGTAATAAAAAGAATATACCATACCTTGATATATATGGTGTGGTCAAGGATGAGTTATGAAAGTATTCTATTATCCATTTGGGGATACACATTACAAACATCAATACAAATACTAAACCTAGTGCCAACTAAAAAAAAGTGGTATACTATACCAATTGTGGAATTGAAAGAAACTCATGTTGACATACATACATGTGTGGGGTTGGGAAGAATTTTTTAAGCCCTCTTTAGGTAAAAAAATTCCACCATAAGGATAAAAGTGTACCTTTACAGGATACCTTAAGGGAACATGGGGATATTACATATACAACCCCTCAGAAAAAGGTCATAGTGGCAAGCCATGCCATATTCAATGAGAGGGGGAAAATCTATAAAAGTGATAGTGGGAGTGAGATAAACAGTGATAAAGTTGAGGCCCAAGTTACAATAGAGTTATCACAATAATAAATTCCACAAATCATCATGGAAAAAGTTATTCTAGAAAAAAAATACTATATAGGAGTACAAGGGATGTTAGAGGACTAGAATGGTATAGTTTTCTAGTCAATGAGTATCATTAATCATTATTAGTTGATAATAATGATCATCTAACCTAAAATAAATTAGTAAGTGGAGAAAATGTTTCCATGTGAAAAAAATAAATGAAATATGAAATAGATTCCATGTACCAAAACTAAGTATTGATTTTAATAGATTCTATAGTGGATAAAAAACCCAATGGTTGTAAATGGGTATTCTATAAGAAACTAGAGATGGATGGGAAAGTCATTACATATAGAACATGACTGGTTGAAAAGGGGTTTTAACTATGCCAAGTTATATACTACAAAGAAACATTTTCACTAGTTACAATGATAAAATCCATAATAATTCATCATGTCGTTGTAGCATTCTATGGCTATGATATTTGAAAAATGGATTTAAAAATAACCTCACTTAATATAAACCTTAAGTTAGATATCTATATGACATAAAAAAATGTGTTTGTGACTCCAAATAATGACAAAAAAGTTTAAAATTTCAAAGATAAATTTATAGATTAAAGAAATAATACATGTCTTGGAATATTCATTTTTATGGGGTGATAAAAAAATTTGGTTTCATAAGGAATGAATCTAATCCTTGTGTTTATAAATGTTTTAGGGGGAGTGTGATCATTTTAATAATATTTTTTTCAATGTAATATTAGTTATTGGAAATGAAATACCAGTCTTATAGTATGTTAAATCCTGGTTGAATAAGTTATTCTATATAAAGGTATTAGGTGAGGTGGCATACATTTCTGGGATCATGATCCACCGTGATAGATCTAAGAGTATTCTTAGCCTAAGTCAGGGTGTATAAATTAACAAGATACTAAATCGGTTTAGTACGGAACAATCCAAGAGGGTATTGTTTCCAAAGTCACATGAATTTTATATTTCTAAGAAAATTTACAATCAGAAAATTAAGGAAAGAAAAAAAAATGAAAATAATTCCATATAAATATTATATTGGATTAGCCATGTATGCTATGTAATTTACTATGATATATACCATCTATGCCCTGAGTATGGTAGGAAGATATCAAGCTAACCTAGGTGAACGCCATTGGATGGAATTCAATACTATTCTTATGTATCTAAGGAATACTAAGGATATATTTATATTATATATAATACATGATTAATTAGTAATTATATTATATAAAAATTATAGTTTCCAAAAGATTAAGTTGATCTAAAATCACAGACGAGATACATCTTTACTCTGAATGGAGGTGCTGTGAGTTGGAAGAGCTCAAAGAAGGCTATGGTCACATATTCTACAGTAGAGTCAAAGTATAATGAATCTTTTTAAGTAGATAAAGAAAAAAATTTGGATACAAAAATTAATCCAAGAGCTTGATGTGGTACCTATAAGTAAATATCTAATAAAATATATTCTGATAATACTTTAGTGGTGGATCTCACTAAGGAGACAAGGTCACATCAATAGAAAA
Source organism: Viscum album (assembly GCA_963277665.1). Classification (NCBI taxonomy): domain Eukaryota; kingdom Viridiplantae; phylum Streptophyta; class Magnoliopsida; order Santalales; family Viscaceae; genus Viscum; species Viscum album. Next base: position 655,533,793 of record OY728119.1, read on the forward strand.
ATCATATAATTCAAAAGTATAATCTCTTAAGGTATTTTTCTCAAAGAGGTGAGTTTATAGTGAGCCGAATATCCATATAATACAACATGGTGGACCCCTTAACTAAATCCTTGACTTAGAAGAAACATGATCATCATGCGAGGTCTAGAAGACTAAATGTCATAGGCAGTTATCTCTAGCCCAAGTGGGAGTCTGTTGGAGTTAGTGGTCTAAAACCAATTTATTATACTTTGATCACATGTATATTTGAATATTAATAAAAAAATATTATTACATATTTTTTATTGTTTGGAATAAATTTAATGTAATAATGTTCTAGGGTATCTTTCACACTGATGATGTCATAGTAGTTCCCCATTATATTGAGAACCTTGAAGTTCTATAGAGATATTATTAAACATAGTTTTATGGTTATATTATTTTCTATGATAGGAAAAATAGTATATAGATTGTTAGGTGTGACTACTCAGAATAGGATGTAGATTCTTTTTATGAAGTTCACACTTGGTAATATCTAAGATAAGAGATTATGAGAACAGATAGAAATTCTACATGATTTGGTATCATCATATTTTCCTATATGTGAGCATGTGTAATGGTCCTTATACTTTAATATTATCATTAATGAATTTCAGGACTCATGCACTTAGATTTTATGAAAAAATAATTGACACCTTATGTTATCAGGAAGTAGGGTACATTAGGTGTATCATGAATGATCTTTTGTTAATAGATATTTCATGGAAGGATTTGTCCCTTCCATCTTTATGGATGTTGATATCTTGACCCTTTTATTAGAATAGAGTCGTTACATTAAATTCCTTGGATAGTGTAATTATGTGTTATTTTAGGTAGTCAAAGAAATATCAATCATGATTATATATTAATGAAACTGATGTCAAATGTGCTTGATCATATATTGTAAAAAATGGGTTATATTTCATAATGAGAACATTTATGTGCCTTTTGATGTTGTGAAATTAAGTTCTTTCTCTTGGGTTTCTTGAACTGTTTCAATATAGTAATCTTAGACCTTAGAAAATCCCATGTAATACCAATGAGAAAGAATCTTAGAAGATGAGACACTAAGTGTTTCCATTGATGTTGATTAAATTCAATTATTGGAAAAAATATTATTCTCAAGACCAGGGAATAATTTTATCCATGTTTTAATGATCTCTAATACTCAGAATGTAATAAATAATTATTTATTCATTAATAATTAAATTATTTTATTGTGTGAATACTTAATAAATATTTATATAATAGATTGTGAATAAAATTCTTATTTTATTTATTGATGAATGAAATATTTATTCTTGTATTCAATAAATGTCAAGGAATTGGTGTATAATAAGATTGTGTCTGGTGATGAATATTTATTTGTAATATTGTAAATAATATTTATCATTTCATGAGTTAGTATATTCTATAAAATAATAATATTATTATTATTACATTGAATGAGGTTTGATAATGATTATTATATTATTTAAGGGATGGTATTCAATTAAATAATGTTTTAACCTAAACCTTTTCTCTATAAGTAGATAGTTATGCCTATTATGTAGGGTTAATTGAGATTTGAGAACTATTGTGCACAACATAATTCTATCTCCATTCCACCTTATCTTTTACTCTCAAGAATGAGAAGTGCTAAAGATATTCCTTCAAGCTCAAAAGAACTAGATGCGATCAATGCGAACAACACAAGACAATTGATTCACTATGCCATCATGTGGTAATCAATGTTAATCATTCAAAGATCAAAGGAGTATGTTTTGATCACTTCTAGAGGGATTCTATAGTTGGACCCTTCCAATGCAACAAAAGTAACCTGAATAAGGATTTTCATATGATCAACAAAATCTTCATCGGAGAAAGTTCCTAAGACCAGGTAGCCATTTATTCCTATCTTATATAAATTAATTATAAATTTAATGTGAAAGGTCCTATATGGTGTTACTGGTTTTCTCTATGTCAATATTTGGTGGATAAATTTCAATGGACATGGAGTTCACATCGTGTACAATATTGAAAACAATCAACTGGATCAATAAAACTTCCTCGATATTCCTCCCATTGAGGAACTTATGTTGTTCCAAAAACCTTCACAAATTATCATACATATATTATTTATGCTCTCAACCCAGGATAATGGATATCCATAATGATATATCCATTTACTGGGGTCTAGGAAAACCCATTATTTTACATAGGTGTAGAATAAACATAGGAATTCAAGGTGTATCCCTAACCCATTCCTTTTACTATGTTCAAGAACAACCTTGGAAATTGCCTTTTGGAGAGGTGATCAGAACTAAGAAAATACCTTTTGATGGTGGTATAACCTCATGTGAATGAATTTACAGTGAAAAAAATCCTAGTATAAAGAAATAAAAAAACAAATAAACCACTAAAATAGTAGTAGGTACTGTGATGGTTTAGAAACTGTGATATGAAATTCTTGATAAATTAATAAAATGATTCATCTTTAGAAAAAATAGAAATGCATTAACAAAAAATGATAGTGATTAGAAAAATGCATCTCTCAAACTTTTTATCACTTTATTATTTAGTAATGGAATCATGTCATTTAATTTTTCATGTGTGTCACTGCCTGATTTATTTAGTATTTATTTAGATTATTCTTCAACAAATAATAACTTTGGTTAATCTCCATGATCATATTTTTAATTATCAATGAATAATTCATGTGGGTGTTTACTTAATTTTTTAAAGAGAATATAATGTAATGGTTAGAATAATTAATATAATGAAATAAAACAGCTTACCCATAATTCCATTGATGGTAATTGTATTTATGATTTATAGACCCCCAATAATAATTTTTAACTTTTCCATAAAATTATTCATTTAAATCATCCTTAAATCATCCAATAAAAATATTCATTGAATTCTCATTAAAAATATCCTATGAAAAGAACCCTTTAAACTTTGAATAATCCTTATAAAAACATTCATGTGAATACACATTGTTTCATATATTATCTATAATATACAATAATAGTTTATCTATGATAAAAAACAATCCATAATTCTCTATAAAAAGATATTGTTTTGATAATATAGAAGAGTATATTCGTATGTATGTTTTTTGACTTGGTAAAATTCTCGATACGTAAGATGTTCCAACTCCCATTATAATACATAAATATTATTTCCTTTTCCAATTTTAAAAATATACTATATTATATAAGGGTTATACCACACATAAGAGTAGTTTAATTTTTTAAATATTGATTTACCTTTACTAATGACTACATACATAATGGTTTAACACTTTTTTGAATTTTGAAATCTATCATCATACATAATACATTTTCTTTACACATAGATCCATACATAAGATTCATTCAATACATAATATATTCCCTCTATTGAATTATCAATATGTATTATAATTCCTTCTCCACACATGAATTATTTTTGAATTATCTATATTTACAAACTCATGATACATTAATATTTATTCAAATTTATAAGGATTTTCTCAGCCCTATAGAATATGAAAAGTTTTATACTTTTCCAAAAAATCAGTATTCTTCCATATATTTTGAATATATAAGATCCTATACTTAAAAAATTTCCTTCAACATGAGAAACCATAATACTAATTCTAGAATAAAGAATTAATTAAAAATAATAAATAATTTTAAACATAATAAACACTAAATTAATAAAAAAATAAATTGATAAGTAATTACCAAAAACATGAACAAACAAAGGTAATTAGAAACTCATTATTTTTAACCTTTATGGAGTTGGAAACAATATATAAACACTAAAAACAAAAAGTGGGGTCCAGAAACCCATATTGTTTTATCTATACAAGGGTTTTCTTTGACCCAATCAATATCTATGTATACATACAATGATTATCTATTCCTTTATCCTCAACACTAAGTATTATATTGAGACTTGATATATTCATGTATGTCAAGATCAACTCAAAATATATAAAATTATTTGATTAGATAAATATTTTTATATTTTTACATATCATTTTGATATCTATGTATAGTCACACACTTCATTAGAGACACTTAATAGTTATGACTAATTTTATCAGAAAAAATTACATCTTGATTCAGATAGTATCATCAACACGATTATCCATGTTCCCAACAACCCTATATTGAGTCAAATTCAAGAATAATATAAAATAAGTATTAAATTGAATAATAATTTATATATGATATCTATCTAAACTCTAGTTTAGGTAACAATAATCATTGTATACTATAATAATATTAAATTATTAGTATACAATATCCCATTTAATTCTATTATATTGGGTCTAAAGATATAACTTCATAACTTGTATTATATTGAGTTAACTCAATATATTTCAATAGTAAACTCATCATATATTTATGTTATAAGTAAATAATTCTAGTATTAATGTTTTATCACAACCCATAATACTCTACGATGTATATTGACTCGGGATAAACCTAGATAATGCTTCCCTTGGTGTTATTATCATTACATATGTATAAGATAAAAAATCAAACATGATTAGTGGAGATTCCTTCCATAAATGAAAATTATATGATACATGATTCAAATAGAAATCATTAAATGATTGGATATAGGGTATAAATTTCCAATAGTTTCTTTATAAAATATTTTCACACTAAAAATCAATGAATATTCATGTTGATATTTTTAATATAATTGAATATAATATATATTCAATGTATAAAACATGGTAAAGACTAAAATAATTGTTTATTAAGTGTCACCGTATTGGATTAAATATATATTTCTTAATTCAAATTTATTATAAGTTCCTATCTTAAATAAATAGATTCACTATTTATGTTTCTATGGGAGGATTATTGATGTGGAAATTTTCTAGGGAGCCATGTTTGTTATTGGATGAAATATCTTGAAATAATCATTAATGGAAAACTATGAAAACCAATAAACAAAATATTTTCACATGGTTTTTATGGATTCATTTATGTTTACAAAAATGGATTATATAAAAAATAAAATTTACACATTCAATCAATCGAAATAGAATTTAGGTACTCATATATAAGAATATATCAATATCTGTTTAAGTATGATATGTAATTTAAAATAAGGATAAAGTCCAAGAGAAAAATAATAATGGATTGATCAATATTTTCCACTCAAAGGAGGAGTTTTTATATTTTTGAAAATTTAAAAATAGAATATCACAACTTTAAAAAAGTATAAGGTTTTATATTGGAGTATAGTTTTAAAAAGTTTATAACTTTTATAGAATTTTCATCAAATAATAAATAATTATCAGTAATAGATTTTCAAGTTAAAATTCAGAAAATGGCATCCCAATTATGTGAATTAAAATTAGGGACTCTACTGAGTAATATAATGGTTAACCCAAGAGGAAAATTTAAAGTTGTTTCAATGATATATTAAAGAAAAGTTTTTAAGACATAGGTAATATAAAAAGGTTTATATATAGAAAAACTGATGAATTAAGTGTAAAAGAGAAACAGTGTTGAGAGGGATGACAAAGATGAAAGTTCATTGCTGTATAAATTTACAATATCATTATTGGGGAGTTTATAATAAAGTAAAATGAGTGAAAATTTTTAAACGTTTCTTGAAATCTATAAGAAAATTCAAAATAAAATCCATTTTTCTAAATTTATAGAAAAATTAAACATCATTAAAAAATTCATGAGAGATTATATATATATATATATATTGAAAATAAAGCAATTAAAAATCTCATGGGAGATTATTTTGTGTATTTTTAGAAGATTTTATAGACTAATACATATTATTTATGTATTTTTTTTATTAAATTTTATATTATATACTTTTAAATTGGAAGATAATTTTTAGATTTTAGAGAATGTGTGAACATCAAGGAATATTCAACCTTCAAAATCATGGAGTTGTAAAATATAAAACCCACAAGAGTTTCTCTCTATCTGGTTAATCATTCACTAGTAGAAAAATGGTTTTTAACATCATAAATTTGATGTATATTTCTTATAAACCGGTGTAAAATATTTTTTCGGAGACGTTTTGGTGATGGTTTTTTAAAAATTGATGCCAAAAAATAAAAAAAAATATTTGGCATTGTTTTTTAAAAAAATTGACATGAAAAAATAAAAAAAAATTGTTTTAGAGTTGGTTTTTATGAAAATAGACCCCAAAAATTAAAAATAAAATTTACAATTTTTTAGATAATTCCCTAAGCTTTGATTTGACGGGTTGTGGAGAAAAAACGGAGTTACAGATTAAAAGTTATGGATGTTGGAAGTTGATCTTCTCTAAGAGAAGTCTTAAAAAAGTCCAACTTTCAAAGGCCATAAATTTTAATCTGTAACTCCATTTTTTGCTCCACGGAAAGTCAAATCGAATATTAAGGAATTATATAAAACATAGTAATGTTTTTAAAAAATTTGCATCGGTTTTCATAAAAATCGATGCCAAAACATTTTTTTTGTTTTTCATGTTGGTTTTTAAAAAACCCAACGCGAAAGGTTTTTTTAAAATTTTTAGCATCAATTTATTTAAAAACTGACGACAAAAATATATTTTTTACTTTTCTCATTAGTTTTTAAAAAAACTGATGTGAAAAGTTATTTTTTAAAATTTCTAGCGTCGGTTTTTTTAAAAAATGATGCCAAAAATAAGTTTTTTTTGCCTTTTGGCGTCGGTTTTTAAAAAACTGACGCAAAAAAGTCTATTTTTTTTAACTTTTTAGCATTGGTTTATTTAAAAACCGATGCAAAAAATGATATCAATTGGTATTTTTGGCATCGGTTTTCTAAAAAAAGAGACACCAAAAGACCAATGTAAATCCTATTTTGCGTCGGTTTCAAACAAAACTGTCGCCAAAGAGTTTTCTCCATTACACGGGATCAAAATTTTAATTTTTTTCACAATGTGCGTTTAAGATTTTAAAATCCTGCCAACATTTTCATACAAAAAAATTGAAAATATTTTCATTTACTATATATAAATCTTTTTCTCCTTTTTTCATCATTTTAAACCTCTTTGATTCAATCAAGTTTTCAACGCGGCTTCAATAATTAATTTGAACATTGTACCTATTCTATTCATTTATTTTATTTATTATTAATGTGCTTAATTTCTAAACAACTTTATTATCTTTCTTATAATGATGATTTAATTTTATTATCATGTTACAAATATAAAACATTCAGATGAGATTTACTAACCATGGTGTAAATTTAATTATCGATCACTGTTTTCATTATCGCATGAGTTCTACACTAAATTTAAGAGATATAATGATAAACACCATATCATTTCAATGGAATTTCCAAAAACCATTTAAATATGTTTGAAGTATTATGTATATTTTATATCATTTGGTGTATGTGATTTTAATTCATGTTTATCATGTTTTCTTTAAAATGAGTGGTATCAATCGAAACTTTGACAAGTTCAACTTTCGACGGCCATAACTTTTGATCCGTAAATCCGTTTTAGCTCCATGACTAGTAAAATTGAAGGTTAGGGAAAGCTCTAAAACATAGAAGAAAATATTTTACTTTTTTGGGGTCTTTTTTGTAAAAAACGATGCCAAAAATAATTTTTTCCATTTACAGCATCTTTTTTTTTCAAGAACCGACACAAAAACTATTTTTCAACTTATGGGCATCGGTTTTTAATGAAACCGATGCCAAAAAGGATTTGGATGAGTTTTTTTGCCTCAGTTTTTACAAAACCGATGCTAAAAAATAGATTCAATTCGTTTTTGGCATCAGTTTACAAAAACAGACATAAAAAGTCATATTTTTTACGTCCGCGACTTCAACAGCGGTTAAAAATAGACGTCAAAAATAAAAAAAATTGACGTTAAAGAACTTTTTTCTACAAGTGATTCAATGGGAATTTAATAATGATTGAATATGTTCTTGTAAATTTGGATATTATTTATATTCCACTAGATTTTTTTTATACAAGGGAAGAAAAAACACATTATTTTTGAAATAACTTTTCTATCTATAATGAGGGAATTAATTAACATGAAAATGGGTTGTTATTTCTTAGAGTTTAAGTAAATCATATAAAGTCATCAATACATAGAGATTTTCATGATAAATATGATTAAAGGGAGAATATAATGGGTAAAAATAGAGAATATTTTTTTTGATATTTTTATAGAAAAAATAATTTTTAAATGGTGAGAAAGTGGAATGGATTGTTGGGAGGAAAAAATGTGTAGTTAAAATTCATTCAAAATTTGAATAAATTTAAAATTATGTTGGGAAGGAGTAGTTCAAGGAAGTAAAATAAATATAGTCAGTATAATATTTTATTTTTTATGATATTCTATTCTAAAAAACTTGTTATAAATTTCTAATAAAAGTAGAACAATATTTACTATAAGGTAAAGTGAAGTTGATTTTAGAGAACGGATGGAAAATCATTTTAAAATATGAAAAGAATTAGACATCATTAATTAATATATATTTGGTAAATTCTTTACAAGGTATTTTTACTTGATACTTTTTAGTAAATATCATACTATGAGACATTAAATACCACACTTTTTTAGAGGCATGTTGTGTTTTTTATTATTTTATTATGAATATGTTTTTAGAAATTGTTTTATAAATATTTATTAATTATAAATAATCATGTTTTTTACTTTTTTGTTTTAATGGGATTGAACCATATACTTAAATGATTTTTATATGATTTTAGGTTCATAGAGAAAATTATTTTTGGTGTATAGTTTAAAAGTTTTATAAATATAGTGAAACTATAAAGGTTCATATAAGGCTGGTATTTGTATTTTTACTTTTCATATATTTTATCTCCCTTATTTTTTTAGTATAATTTTTTATATACCAAACATTATTTTTTAATATATGTATTTCTAATTACTGGTAGATTTATTTCTAATCTTGGTATAGTTTATTTTAAACATCATTTATAATGATATCAAATGAGTAAGATCATTTTTTGAGTAGTAAAAAAATATTTATATATTTGATTAATACATCATGATTTGTTTAAATTAATTAATTCTTGTATGTGATTATTTTTGGAATTTTATCTAAAATAAAATTTATAATATAATAATTTTTAGAGTATTTTGAGTATTTAAAAACAATATTTATTATGTTTTTAAGTACATTGAAAACATTTGTTTGACCATGTGTAAGAAGTAAATATTTCTTTAAAATGTGTTAAAAAGTTTTAAAAAGAAAGTGAAAAATGAATAAGATGAAACTTGTATTGAAATTTATATAACATGACTCACCTCTACATGTATCAGTTATAATGGTTATCACATGTGTTAGTTTATTATGGAGGTTAATAGTTAGTATTTTTTTCACTTGTAAAGATGTTTGGGACTACTTATGTTCATTTACTAATTTTTACATTATTCCTTAGTTATAATAATATTAATGGGGTGAAATAAATGATGAGATATTAGTTGGTGTGAGGTTTTATACCTTTCATATGATTTTCATTTAAAAAATGAAAAAGTGTGAACAATGTGTTTTTGTCTTGTACCCTATGGTATGGGGAAATGTGAATGGGAAGGAATCCATAATTCAAATGAATAATAAAAATTTTAATATTAGTTTTTTATTAATGTTTTTTTTAGGAATAAAATTTGATTTAATTTTTTGATTTTACTTACTTGAAAAATGAGAAGTTGAACATGTATATTACATGTGGTTCTTTAATCTCACCAATAATTAATAATTTTTTATTTTTAATTGATTGGTATGATATCTGTTGTAGTAATGGATTTTAATTATGATAATATAGAAGTATTTTATGGGGGGAAAATGAAAGGTCAAGTGTGTGTTTGGGGGGGGGGGTGATATGCTTTGATTCTTGCATGCTATTTTTCCAATGTTATTTAATTAAATAATGACTTTTTTTTTAATTAAAATTTATTTTCTGATATTTATACATGTTAATTAGGTGGAATTATAAATTATTTAATAATTTTTGATTAAGTTTGGATAAAAATTGGAAAAATCACCCTAAATTAGAAATTTTTACATCAGTGGGGTGATTTAAACCTATATTGACTGTTTTTGAACTCTAAACCACATAGTACTTTTAATTAGCTTTTTTATGAAATAATTTTTTCTTCTAAAACAGATATCCATGTTCTACAACATTAATTAACATTATTATTTAATCTAGTGGTCTTGTATAAGACATTAAATTTCTTGTTTTATAAAAATTTGACGGAAACTGTGTATGGGAAAGTGGTACAATGACATGATTTTCTAAAAAGATGTAATATTTATTTTTAACACTATATTTTTAAAATATTTTATTGTATTATGATTGTTGGATATAATTTTGATATTGGATGTGATTCTATGTTATTTTTTATAACCGCATTGGTGGTTTTGAAAATATTATATATGATTTGAATAATATGAATATATAAGGTATCATTTTTTCGATCATTTTTAATGTGAATCTTGTATAAACATGAAATATACATAGATTTTTATTTTCACACAATGATAAAGTGCATATATAAAAAATTTAAAAATTCACACCTGTCTCGTCCCGTCCTCTAGGGCCCATGTCGTGACTACCCCAAGCCCGCCTTCTATGGGTCAGAGGCTAGAAATCAGCACCAAAAGGAATATCTCAAAAAGAGAATGCATTGTATTTAAACCTATACACACACAGACATGGCATACCATACAAAAAAACCACAAAGGAAATAAAGTAGTACAACCACCAAAAAATACCACCACAGAGAGTAAAAGATGTAAACTAAAAGTAAAGGGGTCAGAATACAATCCCAACTAAAAGGAAATTACAGAAAACGAAGTACAAGCTCCAAAGGTCATCTTCCAAGGATCCTACCTGAAGGGTAGGTATAACTCACTGTCAGATGTCACTGCAACCCACCACGTCCACCTCCAAGCACTATCTAGCCCTGGATGCCCAAAGTCTCATTCAATGTTGTATGTTAACTTCACAAGAAAAAATAGGTGCGGGCGAAGGCCGTGCAGAGGTGAGTATAAAAATACTCAGTAGGGACCCTGAGACCAACTCGAGTCCAAAAAAATCCACGAAGGAATAATACCCCAAAGGAAAATACCACCAAACAAGATCTCAAATACCCAACACAAAGTAAAAGACCCAGATCACACCAGGTATAACTTAAGTATATAAGTAATGATTATTATTCTTAAGGATATATAATCTTATTATGTTGAGAGGTTGTACTACTGATCCACAAAGGGTTGCTCTACGGCTGATCCACAACGGGTCGTTATTCGGCTGATCCAAGAAGGGCCGCACTACTGTAGGTCCACGAAGGGTCACTCTCTTGTTGATCCACGAAGGGTCTCTCTTATGATTATCCACAAAGGGTCTCTTTTATGATAATCCACAAAGGGTCTCTCTTATGCTGATCCACATAGGGTCAATTTTATGCTGATCCATGAAGGGTCACTTTTATGCTTCATATCACAACCAACCACTGAATTCACACACTAAGGATGCTCGATTCTAGGAGGATATGCTTCTTAATCCATCATTCATACCTCAACCTCCATGAATTCCCACATAGAGTAACCCCAAGGATTATGTCATCGTAAGGGTTTCACTGCAATAGACGGTGCGTCGAAAGGACGCCTGGTCTGTAAGATATGGGAATTTTTGTAAAAAAGAGTGTGGTTGGATTCGAGTCTAATCCATTATAGATGTATGCCAACCTCTTCAAAAAAATCACTTAGAGTATCTCAAAAGCACCTCCTCATCGCAAGGGTCCTCATTCCACAGACGGTGTGTTAATCGGACGCCCGGTCTGCAAGTTATTAATGTTTTTCCAAAAAGGGGCCAGTGGGGTTCAGGTCCGGTCTGACCCGACCTGGTCCAGGGTCTACCAACCTGATCTGGGTCCGCCATCCCAACCTATCTTGGGGCTGGTTCGCTGGGTCATGGGTCCATTGAACCATGGGTCTTCCCGGTCCACCAAAGGCGGACTGGCCTTTGGTCTGGCCGGGACGCAGTAGGTGGCCACATTCGGCTCCCTAGCCCACCCCACGGTTGACATAGGGAAGTTTCTCCAAGGCGGTCAAGTGACCACTACTTTGTGACGCAGCCAGCCAGACTCTCGCATGCGGTCTTCGTTCATATGCCACCAGCTCACTCGAGCAGCCTGGATGCAGGCCGCTCCTTCCACGCGGTGCAAGTTGGCGCCATGTCTCCACGCTGTCGCGGTCCTTCACCATCGCAACATGCCAACAAGCATTCTGTATCTCTCCTCCCTTATCTACTGCTATGGCCCACCACCGGATTTCAGCAGTTCCTTCTACGGGACACCGAAGTTCCTTCGGTGGTTTTTTTGTCGAACCTTCTGCGCCTACGGGATCGTAGGGCTTCCAAATTCACTGTGACGAACTCTAACTCATCTTGTCACTGTTCAAAAATTCATCCACTAAGAATGAAAAACGGGGAGGTGGGTCGGGCCTTGTCTGTGTTGTCCTGCGCCTTCCACGTTAGAGGTTTAAAGTAGGGGAGGCTTGGGATTAAAATTCTATCAACAATAAAATTAATCCCCAATAGAAAACCCAAGAACGACACCCTCCCGCTAGACTGCACGATCCTCAGATTAAACTGTTTGTGGGTTAATCCACATTCATTGTTTATAATAAGAATGGGGAAATCATAAATCCAAAATCAAAATCCTACCTCGATCGACGTTCGACATTGAAGCATTTCTTACTCAAGGGTTCAAGAGGTCGATGTCATTCGTCGCTTCCCGGTTTCATTCTTCGAGGTATGTTGAAGTCGATGACGTTCCGCCAGTGTTCATCATTCTTATTTGGAGAGGAAACTCACTGGAGGTTTTTCAGAGAATTTCCCATGATTTTAATTTCCACTCTACAATGCATTAGATAATTAAAAAGGGAACATGTCATAGTGTTTCTGTTATGCTACGACGTTGCGTAGTTACACTGTTTCATTTATAAAACATCGTAGCTGTTACGCGACATCTTAATGACCCATTAAGGTTCTTCCTTTAACGCGCCTCATAGTTGCCTCATCTCCACACCACAACATCACCGTCCTCCACTCAACGGTTGAGAAGATAAATAAAATAAAATTTTAAAGTCATTTAATTATTTTCTGAAAAGTCTGAAAATTAACTTTTCAATCTGACCCTTTATGGTTGAAGTTAAGTCTTTTATAAGAAAATCCTGGTGTTCTATGTTCAATGGTGACCTCAAATTCTTTATCCGAGCACCGGTTCAAAATTTATAAAAACCCACTCACATGTTTACTGAACATACTTAACAAAGTTCAAAATTTCATTCCGGGATCACCGAGCCTCATAATCACGTGCAATCAAAGCACCTACTCTCAGAATAATTCCATATAATTTTTTAAAAAAATTAAATGGAAATTCCGGGACATTACATTATCCCCACCTTAGGGATTTACGTCCCTAAAATCCAAAACAAATGATAATCAAACAAATGGGGGTATTGAGCATGAATATGAGCCTACCTCTCCCATGTACTCTCTTGGAGGTTCTTGTGCTCTAACCGAATGTGCAACAGAGGAATCAACCATCTGGGAAGGACCCGCTCTTGTCGATCCTCTATCTCCATCAGGAACTCTGTAAACATCACCCCATCTTCAATGTCCAGCTCTCCCCAGTCGATGGTGTGCGATAGATCATACGTGTACCTCCTCAGCTACGACACATGGAAAACATTGTGCACCCAGTGCATCTGCGGGGAAAGATCTAGGCATTATGCCACCTCATCAACTCTGCTGAGAATCTGGAAATGTTCGATGAACCTCAATGATAACTTGCTACCCTAGCCAAATCACTGTAATCCCCATCAGGGTGAGAACCAAAAGTAAACATGGTCTCCCTCCTCTAAATCCAAGGTTCTTCATCTCCTATCAGCATACGAATTATTCCTAACATACATAGTCCTTATCTGCTCCTAGATGATCTACACCTTATTAGTGGTAGCCCATACCAATTCTGGATCCATGAGTGTTGACTCCCCAGGGTCTGTCCATCATAGAGGTGATCTGCATGGCCGCCCGTACAAGACCTAAAATGGTGTTATGCCAATGGTGGAGTGATATCTATTGTTGTACGAAAACTCCACAATGGTAAATAGTCCTCCCAACTACGACCAAAATCCAAGACACAAGCACGATTCATATCCTCCAAGGTATGTATGGTCCGCTCTATTTGACAATCCATCTGGGGATGAAAAGTTGTGCTCAAGCACAACTGGGTCCCGAACTCCTCCTAAAAACCCTTCCAAAACCGGGTTGTAAAGCGTGCATCATGGTCTGAGATGATCGTTGAAGGCGCCCTATGAAGCCGTACTATATTCTGGATGTAGAGGCTCCCCAAGCCCTCTACCGATCCCTGCTCTCAGATGGGTAGGAAGTGAGCCAACTTGGTGAGCCTGTCAATGATCACCTAGATAGAATTGTGGCCCCTAGACGTGTGTGGTAACCCCGTTACAAAGTACATGAAGATATTATCCCACTTCCATTATGGTACCTCAAGTGGTTGTTCCAATCATGCTAGGACCTGATTCTTGGCCTTCAATTACTGACAAGTGAGTCATTGTGAAACAAACTATTCCATTACTTTTCTTTTATCCCTGGCCACCAGTACTGAAATTGGAGGTCCTGGTACATCTTCACCACACTAGGATATACCAAAAAAGGGTATGTATGGAACTCCCTCAACACCTCCTCCTGTAACGTCACTCATGCCATGGTACATTCTCTAAAAAGGATAACGTGCTCTCCACCTATCAAAAATCCATAAAGGTCATGTCATGAGGATAACTGAGCACATCAGGCCTCACAATCAACATCCACATGTTGTGCCTCTCTAACTCCCTGTAAGAGTGGGGGAGTGATAGTCATAGCCTAGAGGTAAGATACTCCATCATCATTCATGAAGGATATATGCATAGTGGCTAGCTGATCTGTCACCTCACTCAATAGCTGCAAAACCGACCTCTTGCTGAGCGCGTCAGCTACCACTTTCCCCTTCCCAGGAATATAGACTATCTCAAAGTCATAGTTCTAGAAGAATGCCAACCATTGCCATTGTCTCGAGTTCAGGTCCTTCTGTGAGAAGATATACCTGATACTCTTGTGGTCGGAGTAGATGGTAAACCGTTTACCCATCAAGAAGTGTCGCCACATATTCAAGGAAAAGACCACTACTGTTAACTTCGGGTCATGGGTCGTGTACTTATTATCATGTTGCCTCAACTTCAATGATCCGTAGGTGATCAATGCTCATTCCTACATCATGACACAACCCATTCTGATCCCTGATGCATCGTAGAAGTCTACATACCCAACACCCTCTTCTGGTAGTCTCAAGATAGGGGCACTCTTCAGTCTCTGTCTCAACTCCTGGAAACTTTGTTGGCACATCTTCATCCATACAAAGGGTTGTCCCTTCCTTTTCAAAGATGACAAGGGTTTTTCTACTTTGGGAAAGTCGGGTACGAATTTCCAATAGTATCTGTCTAACCCAAAGAAACTCCGCACATCATTCATGCTTCTGGGTGGCTCCCAAACAAGCACTTCCTTTATCTTCATTGGATCCACTACAACTCCAGCCTCTGAGATGACGTTTTCCAGAAAGTGGGCCTCTTGAATCCAGAACTGGCACTTTGAGAGATTACCATAAAGCTGGTTCTCTCAAGGTGTATCTAGGACTATTTTCAGGTGTGTAGTGTGCTCTTTCTCCGAGCTGAGTACACCAAGATTTCATCAATAAAGAATACCAAAAAACGATCGATTTAAGGCTCTAAGATCCTATTCACAAGTCCTATAAATTGTGTTGGGGACTTGGTCATGCCTAATGGAATCACCAAGAAGACATAGTGGTCATACCAACATCTAAAGGATGTATTCATTACGTCTTCATACAATACCCAAAGCTAATGATATCTTGATATGAGGAAGAACTTTGAGAAACCCCTCGATCCCTTCAACTAATATAAGAGGTCATCAATCCTCGACAGTGGATACTTGTTCTTCAGGGTCACCCGGTTAAGGAATTGGAAGTCCATGCATAGCCTTAAGCTCTCATATTCCTTCTTGGAAAACAACACTGGGGATGCCCATGGTGAAACACCGGGTCTCATGAATCCCTTCTCCTACAAGTTCTCCAGTTATACCATCAACTCACGAAGCTCTGTAGGAGACATTAGATATTCTGGTGTGGATATAATTATTGTCCCCAAGTACAGATAGATGCATAAGTCTACCTACCTCTAAGGAGGTAGTCCCCAAATGACCTTGGGAAAGACATACTCATACTTTTACACCACTCCAGGAAAGATCAGAATCCTCTCATCCACCACACCGAGGGTGATTCTATCCAACTGGTGAGTGATCAGGTGAACCCTCCTCCAAGAAAGTCCATCTTGTGATGCAAAGAATCCCTTCTCACTGGTGAAGGAAAACCTGGTCCCATCCTCACGGACACACCGCAATTTGAGCCTAAAATAGTTGATCTGAGGATGGACTGTAGATAACCAGTCCATACTCAAGATGAAGTTGTAAGGCATCAAAACTACTACTAAGAGATCCCAGCTGAAGATCTCTCCTCCTAGAGTAATCTTACACTATCATCCCCAGTGTGTAATCATAAAATCTCCTCCTGTAGGAGTCTCTAATCGTAAGGATCAAGCTAATGACTCCACCGGAATCTCTAAGCCTCGAACGAGGTATGTGTAAAGGAAAGAGTTATTGAAACCTATGTCTATAAGAATTGCAGCTAAGGTGGAGAAGACACATATCGTACATCTAATCATCTCTAGAGTGTCATGGATGTAGGCCTCTATCATTTGAAGCTGGACTCACCCTATCTACCTACTCCCGAAGCTCGTGGTGGACCACCTGGGGGTGGTGGAGTTATCACTTTGAACTGTCATCCACCAACTACCACTCGACTTGCTCCCATGCCACTTATTCCAGCCTATTAACCTCCTCGCTCAAACCTGTGTCCCTGTATCGACAGTCCCTCGACCATCTGCTGATCATTCCTGCGGGGATTCAGATAGTCACGAGCTATGTGCCCCTATCCACTAAAAGAGTAACAAACTAAATCCCTCAACTGACCACTTATACCTCGCAAGCTCTACACCTCAGACCCTACATCTTGGTGTCATCCTATAAAAGGTATATCCCATTTGGACCTCTGCATCATCTGCCTACCGTCTGCTGTAGATGACTCAGCCACCTATCATCCGGTGGTGGCTCTCACCATCGGTGTCTGCTCAGCTAAGAAGCTAACCACCAGTAGATATCTCTCTAGAAATCCATACTCTGTCGAGATGCTGAGAAAAATCATTGATTCCACAATCTCCAGTAGGAGTCCCTAGTCAAAGGTATGAGCCCTAAAGAAAGGGTCTTGTACCGTGTCGGTGGAGTAGTAGGAGAGGTCGGTAAACCTCACCGAGTACTGGACCATAGTCAGGTTGCCTTGCTATAGGTCTAGTAGCTTCTGAATACGCACTGAGTGTAGTTTCACTGGTACAAACTCCACCCTAAAGAGGCTCTCAAAGTCCAATCAAGAAATGGTTGCCTCCTTGTGTGTATAAAGTGTCAAGCTCCACTATCTCCCTGCCATTCCCTGAAAAAGGCTAGCAGCTAGAACCACCATCTAGTTTTTAGGTGTCTCTACTAGGAAAAAAACTTGTGTAACTTCCTCCAACCAATCCTCAGTTTCCTAAGGATCTATCTCACCTTACAACCATAGAGGCCCCTATCTCTAGAACTCATGGAGTGCACTTAGTTGGCATGAACTTTCTGCTGGTGGGGATGGTAGCAACTGCTGCTCTATGGGTGGTGATGTTGCTGGTACTCCACTCGAAGGTTCTATCATTGTAAGTGGTCCATTCACTGATTCCTCATCGCTTGTTGATCCATCTCCATGATCCCTCACTAGAATCCGGGATGGTTGTCTTCGTGGAGGCATCCTGTAGGGAAACAGATGCACCATGGTCAATAAGTTATACCTGGTGAGCTGACTCAAAATAGATCAAGAGAAAAACATTTTCAAAACACATGCAACCAGTGTTTTCGTATATTGAGTCAAAAAATAGAATTTAGGGTCTTAGTGTATGGATACATTGGTCTCCACACCAACACTGGACTCCCCAGACTGAAAGTCTAACTCAGGACACATAACACTATTTCTTCCATTGAAAATATAGACTCTTAGTTCCTCTGATAGAACCAACCACCCTATGATACCAATTTGTCATGAATCATCCCCTAGGACCCATTTTGTGACTACCCCAAGCCCTCCTTCCATAGGACATGGGCCAACGACTATCAGCAAAACGGTATATCCCAAAAAGGGAAGACATTGCCTTTAAACCTATATACACACAAACAGGTCATACCATACAAAAAAATCCACAAAGGAAAGAAAGTAGTACAACCACCAAAAAGTACCACCATTGAGAGTAAAAGATTTAAACTGAAAGTAATGGGGTCGGAATATAAGACTAACTGAAAGGAAAGTACAACAAAAGAAGTAAAATCTCTGGAGGTCGTTCGCCAAGGATCCTACCTGAAGGGTATGTGTAAATCACTATCGAATGTCACTACATCACACCACATCCACCTTCGAGCACCGTCTAACCCTAGATCCCCAACATCCCAATCAAATATGTCTATCATCTGCACAAGACACAACAGGTGTGGGAGAAACCCGTGTAGGGGTGAGTATAACAATACTCAGTAGGGGCCCCGATACCAACTCGGGTCTCACAGAAATCCAAAAATGAAAAATACCACAAAGGAAAATACCACCAAGAAAGATCTCAAATACATAGAACAAAGTAAAAGACACAGCTCACACCAAGTATAAATTAAGTACAAAAGTAAATATGATTAGTCGTAAGGCTATATCGTCTTATTCTATTGAGAGTCTCTACTATTGATCCATGAAGGGGTTCTCTATGGCCGATCCATGATGGGTCTCTCTGCGGCTGATCCACGACGGGTCGCGCTACTGCTGATCAATGAAGGGTCACTCTCATGCTGATCCAAGAAGGGTTACTCTTATGTTGATCCATAAAGGGTCTCTTTTATGATGATCCATGAAGGGTCTCTATTATTCTTATCCACAAAGGATTGCTTTTATGCTGATCCATGAAGGGTCACTTTTATGCTTCACGTCACAACCATCCACTGGATTCCCGCACTAATCACTCTTGATTCTAGTAGGATTTTCTCCTCAATTATTCATTTTTATCTCAACTATCATGAAGTCCCACATTGAGTAACCCAAATTTTCATCTCATCGTAAGGGTTACACCACAACATACAGTGCGTCGAATGGGCACCCAGTCTATAATATATGGTCATTTTTCTAAAAAATGGCCCAACTGGATTCGAGTTCGATCCAAACCAGCTTAATGAAAATCTCCATAAAAACTCATGTAGAGTATCTCAGAAGGACTGTCATGTTTCAAGGATAATCGTTCCATAGAAGGTGCGTCAATAGGGCGCTCGGTCTGTAAGTTATTGACGTTTTTCCAAAAAGGGGTCGGTGGGGTCTGAGTCCGGTCCAACCCGGCCAGACCGACTCAAACCGACTTTTCCCAGGGTCTGCCAACCCAACCTGGGTCCTCTAACCCGACATGGAACCCGCCCAACATAGGTTTGGTCCATTGGGTCTTGGGCCCGTTGGGCCGTGGGTCCGACCCACTTGTCTGCCCAGTCCACCAGAGGCAAACCGACCTTCAGACTGGCCGGGACGCGGTAGGTTTCTGTGTTCTCCACCCCATCTCGCCCCGTGGTTGATGCGGGGTGGTTTCTCTGATGCATTTAAGTAACTTTGGATTTGTGACATAGCCGACTGATCCGTCCAGCCAGACACCCGCATGCAGTCTTCAACCGCGTGCCGCTCCCTCCATGTGGTGCCAGTTGGCATCATGTCTCCACACGGTCGTGCCCAACTGGCCATGGCGCACCGATAGGTAGGCTACCTCTCTCCACCCACAACCACTGCCACTGGTGGTTCTTTCAGTTGGACACCAGAGTTTCTCCGGTGGTTTTTTTGAACCATCTATGTCTACATGACTGTAGGGATTCCACCTTTACTATGACGGCCTCAAAATCATCTTTCCACCATTCGAAAATTATTCCACTAAGAACACACAAGGAATAGGGGTGTCAGGCCTTGTTTTTATTTTCCTGCACCCTCTGCATTAGTAGTTTAAAGTAGGGAAGGATCAGGATTACAATTCTGTTAACAAAAAAATTAATCCTGAATAGAAAACTCGATAATGATACCCTACCACAAGAACACACGATCTACAGATTAACCTTTTTGTGGGTTAATCCACATTCCCCATTTAGAATAAGAATGAGGAAATCATAAAACCAAAATCAAACCCATACCTTGATTGATGTTTGATCTTGAAGTGTTCCATCCTCGAGGGTTCAAGAGGTCAACATCATTCATCACTTTCCGGATTCCTTCTTTGAGGTACGTCGAAGTCGATGACGTTTCACCAACATTCTCCATTCTTCATTGGAGATGAAACTCATCATATATTCATTAGAGAATTTCCCATAGTTTTAATTCCCACTCTCCAATGCATTAGCTAATTAAAAAGGGAACACGTCACAACATTTCTGTTATGTTGCGACATTGGGTCGTTCCACTATTTCATTTATGAAACAATGTATCTATTAAATTGCGTCTTAACAAACTATTAAGGGGCTTACTTTAATGCACCTTGTCGTCGCCTCATCTCTGTACTGCTTCATCTTCATTTTCTGCTCAACGGTTTAGAAAAAAATAACTTTTTAAAGTTATTTTATTATTTTTAGAAAAGTCTAAAAAATAACTTTTCCATTTGACCATTTCTGGTAGAAGTGAAGTCCTTTCTAGGTAAATAACAGTGTTCCAAGTTCAATTATGCCCTTGGATTTTCGATCCAAGCACTGGTTAAAAATTTAGAAAAACCCTCTTGTATGTTTACTGAACATACTTAAAAAAAGTTCAAAATTCTATTCCGGCGCCTGGTCTCAAAATAATTCCATATAATTTAAAACAATACATGGAAATTCTGGGACATTACAAAACCCATGTCTAGAGAACCACTCAAAATATATTATAAAACTACAAATAACATTTTGGAGATATTTGAAAAACCATTTAAAGAATTTTTTATATGATTTAACTAATAATTAAAGAAAATGGGAGAATAAAATTCCATGTTTTATCTTATTAAATTATTTTTCTACAATTTTTTGGTAATTAAAAATTGGTAATTGAGTGGATAAATATTTATATATTGAGGATTCAATTAGAGGGTGTCAGATTGACTTAGTTTTTTAATATAATTTTAAAATTAATTTAATCTATTATTCATTTATTAATTCATTTATTTTTTCTACAACTTCCATGAACATTATTACTTGGAATGATAGTTACAATTTAATATTCAAACTATTAGGTTTTAATTTATTCTTTATAATTTAATTAATGAAATTTTATGTGATTAAATTGTTTTTTAGTCACCCAATAGTTGAATTTATTTATTTTATAAATTAAGGGGTAAATTAATTTAATAATAAGGGAAAAAATAACATACCAATAAGTTATATAAACTTAATTATAATGACAATAAATTATCAAATCATTAATTATTCTATAAATACCTATTAAATCCAAACTTTGAAATTAAACCTTCAATACTACTATATCATCAAAATCTCACACATTATTTCTTTATTTAGCATTATTTTGTATTAATTTCATTAATTAAATCAACCAATTACATGAAAATTTTCATCATGACTATTATAGACAACATAGTTTTATTATTTTCACTCTTCTTAATTAGATTGACATCAAGATATCATTTTTTATATTTTTGTAGTTAAGTGATAATTTTATTTTATAAATTTTAAATTTAGTTGTGTATAGTCTAACAATGTTTCATGGATATTGAATTTTACTTACATTATTTTTTATGATTATTTGTTAAAAGAAATGATTTTAGTATATTAAATTTAAGAAAAAGTTAATTTTTTAATTATTGGAGTTATAAAAGGATCATAGTCTTATTGGAATTTCTATAATTTATTTTTTTCATTTTAAGAATAATATAATATTTTTATTTAATGATCTTCAAATTTTGGGTTTCATTACATATTGTTTTTTGAGGTTTTTTATATTATATTTTAATAAAAAACATTTGTATCACTTTTGATTTATTTTATTGTAGGTAAAATTATTATCATCTATGGTTTTTTGATATGGTGACTGTTTCATATATTTTTTATTAATTAATTAGTTTTTTTCTTTATTCTATATTTTTTAATATATTTTCAATATTAACATTGAAAAATTATGATAATATTTATTTTATAAGTGGATAACACAAATTTGTATTTAATGTAATCTCATATGTTTAGTGAAACCTTTTATTTTTTATGTTTTTTAGGCTCACTTGGATGATGTCAAACACCAAGAGGGAGGTGGGTGAATCAGCATTGGTAACTTATTGTTATTTAAAACACAACAAATCTCATTCTAGTTTAGAAACAGACTCTCAACACACTTGATGTATATTTTAAATAGTAAGAATATTAATTTTTAAAGGGGTTAGACTCTAATATAGATGACTATATCCCCAGTGTATGATGGTTGTTATAAAACACACACACACAACTAATCTTTTATTTCCAAGATGAAGGCATGATCAAGGGAATACCCTTGAACACATAATAATGATGAAACCAATTTATTGAAAAAATTCACCCACTTGTTATATAATATTATAAAATAAATATCCTTCAATAAGATAAATAAGGAATAAATCTAAAATAGATTGGATTAATATAATATTCTTATTCTTCTTGAATACAACAATCATCTTGGGTCATATTCTCCTCACTGTATTTCCTCAAAATTGATCTATTATCCTATCAAAATTTTATCAAAAATTTAATATTCCTTTTTATTCAAAATTTAAATAAATACCATGAGTATATTTCCTAATATTCACTTCTTAAAACCTTTTATGTAAATCCTCAATATAATTTTCTTATTCAAAACTGGTCAAAACAACTCTCTAGGAATCCTCCAACATTTTTCCTCGAAGATATGAAACATATTTTCTTATTAAAACCTACTCTAAAATAATTTAATAATCTCATCAATATTCTCAATTAATTTTCCTTAAGACTCAACTTATTATTTCCTTTAAGATTCTAAAAACCCCTATTCTTCTTTCTATGTATGAATTCTCACATGAAAAAAATAATATTGTGGTGTAAACATTCATCTCGAGAAATAATATTATTAAAATATAATCATTGATATTGAATTCAATAATGGATTTATCCATCAAGGATTATTATATTTAAATATTGTGAACAAGATAACTTAACCACATTTAATCTTATATTTCACCTTATAGAAACCAATTAATTTTACATATCCACGAGGAGGATCTAACATATCATTTTAAATCCTTATGTTACCCTCATACATCCTCAGAGTTATTATTATGTGAGATAAATTTATTCTTATATATGCTCCGAAACATTTGAGTTACTCATATATATCACTTTATTAAAGTTCCATACACTCTAGGAGATATTACATGTAATCAGATTAAAATTCCTTATGCTTTATGAGATATTATAAACCTCAATGTAAACTCTGGATTATTTTTAGAAAATTTCTGGGAGATATTATACATCATTAAAGATATGCCATGTATCATAGTGTAAGCACTATAAAAACTTTTTAAAAACTTCTTTTGAGATATCATACACATGCATTTTCTATTTTTCTTACTGTATCCAAGATATTATGCATTAAATCTATCTTTATCATATAAAATCGAATCACCTTCAAAAACTAATTTCCAAAACACATTCTTTCTTCTCTCCACACATCTCAAATATATTAACATTTAATAAAAAATGTTGAAAAAAATACAACATCATCCTCAATTGGTTAAAAAATATCCCATTTTAGATTTGTTTTTAATAACCTATATTCCTTCTATATCAAATTCAATACGCTTCTAAAAACTTTTATTCATCCTCTAAATCAATTTAGCTAGAACGTGAAGATCTATTTTCTCTCCCTCATTGGTGAAAAATAAAAATAATCATGATAGGGGTTGTATCATTCTTCCCAATTAAATGAGTCATGAATAAATCAAATTCTATATGAGATAGCTCATTATAGAAAAATATAGATTAATTAAGAAATCAAATATATCAAAAAACAAATAATTCAATAATTGATTCTAACTATTTTTTTTCCCTTCAGGAGTTTTTCAAGATATCCTCTGTTCTTAACTCAATAAAATTGGTTAAAAACATTAATGTTAAATATTATTTCTCCACTATTGGTTATATTATCCCAATTGAATCAAATGAAACCTAAATAAAATTGGTTAAAAACATTCATGTTAAATATTATTTCTCCACTATTGGTTATATTATCCTAATTGAATCAAATGAAACCTAAATAAAATTGGGGATAAACTATAAAACACACCTCGCTAATTTTGGGTAATGGGATGAACACCTATTTTTGTCCCTAACTTCTCAAAATACTCAATTATGAGATGTTTTATAATAATTTCAACAATATTATTCTTTCATGGAATAAATTCTATCTCTAATATTCCTTTAGTAACCTTCTCATCAAAGAAATTATATTTGATATATATGTGATTTAATATTTAACATTTAATTATATTATTTTATAGTTTTATATCACTTTAGTTGAAATGACCATTAACTAGTGGATACCTAGTGGAAACATGCATATCTTCAATTTGAGTATTTTTCAAAATCATTTTTGTAGCTTCTTAATGTACATAAATATCCTTAGGATGAGTATAACTCAAAGTTATTGATGATTTCTTCTTAGAATTTCATTCCACACATCTTCCACCAATGGAAAATTCTCTTCTTATTGTGAATTTTATATCATCAACTTGACCTTCTTAGACAACATCAGTGAAACCCCATAATTTTATCTAAACTTTCTTCTCTTATAGTAATCAATGGTAATGTGTGATCTTGATATATTTACTTATTCTTATGGCTGTTATAGGTAAATATATAAGGACCCAACCTTAAAATTTACATAATATTGAGTTTTAGTTAAGAATTTAATTTCATTCACAATGAGGATATTTTTAGGTTTAGAGTCTTTGAGAATTAGTTCATAACTCATACATAAAAAAAACATAAAATACAAAGTGTAAAATTTTGATTAGTAATAATTTTTCCCATAATATAAATTTTTTAAAGTAAATCATGAATTCTTTTCAGGGAAAATATCCACGACTTCCAAAATAACTTTTTCCTTTCCCTTACGCATCCTTAAGCTGTTTGAAAATTCCTTAAAAACTTGGGATGAAAAAAAATCTTAGTAAGGGATATAAAAAAAGAAACCATTATTTCAATAAAAACATGAAATATCATACAACATTTACCTTTATCTTCAATGTTTTTTGATAGTAGAAAATAAAAAAATTACATGAAAAAACACACATTTTTCTTAAATTAAATCATTTAAACCCATATAAAGAAATTAAAACTCTTTTATGTGACTTAGATCATCATATTCATAAAACCCTTTTAAAAACCATTCAAAAACCTTTGAATTGGAATAACCATGTGGATTCTTACAATAATATCATTACCAAATGCACTAGAGAGATATAAAGGAATCACCCGACGCTATCTAGGCCACCCCATGTTAATATGAAATGAGATTTCCTAATGCTATATGGGCCTCCCATGTTAACCTTTAATAGGATTTCTTGGTGTTATCTATCCCACCCAATGTTAATTTGTAATGGGATTTCCTATAGCTATCTAGGCCACCCCATGTTAATATGAAATGATATTTCTCAGTGCTATCTGGGCCACCCATATTAACCTTTAATAGGATTTTTTGGTGTTATCTGGCCCACCCATGTTAATTTGTAATGGGATTTCCTATAACTATATGGGCCACCCCATGTTAAGTTATAACGGGATTTCTCAGCACTATCTAGGCAACCCCAACATGCAATTTTTAAGTATTATTAATAAAACAATTTCCTCATAAAACTCTTGAAAAACTCTTTTAAACTCATATTAAAACACTTTTGTAAAAAATACCATTTTCTTATTTTAAAAACCAATTTTCAAAACAAAATAACCGTTTTATTTTGAAAACCATTTTCAATCCCAAAATACCAAAAATGATAAAGAGGGTTTGTGATTTAAGGAAACTTGAAATCTTGAAAAGTAAGACAAAAGTAAAATAATGTTCGTGGTGGCAGAAAAGTAATTTTTCCCCGTACATTAAGAATAAACATTCCTTTTATTGATTGTCAAACCATTATGTATAAAATTCACTAAAAGATTCCATTTTGAAATTTTTTTAATGAAATTAAAAACAGACAGAAAATTTCCCTTATAATAATTGTATATAAATAAACATATAAAATAATATCAATAATTATGATATAGAAGAAAATATTTTGAAATTAAATCATTAAATATATAAAAATTTATTTTGAAATCGAAGTGTCCTATACCACTTTGAAATATTAGAATCAAATGCCCCATAAAAGAATAAAATTTTTTAAAACATTAAATAACTTCAGAATAACTAAATTCATGATATGATATGTCAAAGGGTCTATATATACACCTAATAAAATAAGGTGGGTGTATAATATAAAAATATTCCTCAATGAAAGGAGATTGAGATGAAATCCCTTACCACATGAGAAAAGCTTGAATCATAAAATTCATCACAGAATAAAATTAAGAAAACTTTAAATATCATAATAATATATAAATTAATTACATAAAATTTCAAAGTGTATGTACATACACGTTATAAAATAATAAATGTGCATAATATAGAGATATGCCTCAATGAAAGGAGATTGAGATGAAGTTCATTACCACTTTAGAAACACTTGAATCATAATACTTAGTAAATAATAACATTCAAAAAACATCTAAATATCATGAGAATAGATAAATTATGATATAAAATTTTAAAAGGTTTGTATATACACTTTATAAGATAATAAAGATGCACAACATCAAGATATGCCTCAATGAAAAGAGATTGAGATGAAATATCTTACCCTAAGTCTAAATTGTCACATATGTCTTCATATTCCTGAATAATAAAATTATGTTGATTATTTAATTTATTCATAATTTTTTTAAGTTTATCATTAATTTTAATTCACTTAATACTATGTTTTTTTACAACTACTTAAACAATTAAGTTTATTCCAGGTGTTTTAACCATATTCAGTTTATGTGTTAGAAACTAATTTGGAAGGTCAAATAAGGTCAAGGTGGTCATTATTTAAAACATATATAAAATAATAATTATGATATTTATACATAAATTATACATTTAATACCAATCATAAAATATGGTTATGAAAAATGAACCAATGTTATAATCATGGAGACGGTAGGTCATACGTACACATGAGTAGCATTCCCATTTTTCCATGATCATTTTGGAAAGAAGGTAAGTAAAAATTTCCCTTAAAAATGATACTTATATGATAAATAACATATTATTTAATCATATATACTTTTAAATATAATTATTGTGATGTAAAAGTAATCACATCACTTCGAGGAGGCGGTAGTCCACACATCTATGAATATAGTTATAACTTTTTTAGTGCGTGAAAAGCTGTTAATGAAAATGTTATATTATATTTACATAAAAGTAATTATGTCATAAATATAATATATATTTCATTTATTTCACATATGTTTTATTAAAAACAACCTTAATACATTCCATGAAATGTGTGAATGTATTACATCGTTTTGAGGAGGAAGTAGTCTACACATCCACAAATGATGTTATCATATTCCCAGAAAATAGAAATAATGAAAATACGTGTCATATAAAAGTTATATAATTATATATAAATCATAAATATTATATATATCATATAAAAATAGTATGTACATCATTATTACAAACCTTCATAGGTTGTAATCGAAGAGTGAATGGCATCGATTCGCAAGGCAGTAGTCTGTTGTACACACGAATGATGATTGCGTATCCCATTTGATAAAAGTGTGTAAATATGTAGTTAAAAACATTAAAATATGATTATATAAATTTATTTAGGATACTAAGGTTATTAAATAATCAATTAATAAAAATAATTTAAGTGGTAGATAAATAAATAAAACAAAAGTGATCGTTGAAGAATGTTACCTCTTTTTTGGGTAACTCCTTTTGATTTGCACCAAAGAGATTCATTCATTTTATTTATTACAAAATTGAGGTTTCTATAATGATATGAGGTTTTTGAGATTTTATTTTGAATGTTTTTGGATGATCCAAAGTACTTGAGAGGTGTGAATATGTGAGTAGGGTGAGTGCCTTTTTATAGTGGAGAGGGAGTGTCATTATTGTAAATATAAGAAGGTAAGCACTATTGGGAGGCCTCCCTTACATAATTTTCATAAAATAATGATCCTAATTAGATAAATTAATGTAAATAGTCGAATAAAGTCCATATAATAGGTTTTATACAAGTTTATAGGTCATTTGGACTCTTAATATTAAAGTTTAACCACTAAGTAAACACATTTACCTTAACTACTGTAATTAATTTTAATTAATTTCACAAATACTTTTGGTAAAAAAATAATTTGAACTTATTATAAATTTTAAATTATGATAAATCTATATATATAATCCATTTTTCCAAATTTTAACCACATAAGTGGTATAAATTAATTTAAAATTAATCGCACAGACGGGACAACAAAGCGGGGTTTTAAAGTAAAAATGTTCAGGAGTTTGCTAATTTTTTATATTAAAAATCACTATCAAAATGATTCCAATGATCTAAATTGGTTTAAATAATATAAAATTTATCTAATTATACTTTTAAACAAATTCAAAAAATAATTTAACAACATAAATAAATTAGAAGAAAAAGAAGTTTTCAATTAAAATTCAATATTATTCACTATTCTTTAAAATATGAAACTTCTCATAAAAATACCAAAAATTCATCTAATGTAGATTTTGATATTAATATTTAAAAAATTATGTTTATTTTTTTATATAGAATTTATAAAAGTTTCAAAATTTATTTTTAAATCAAGTCTACCATTAAAAGGAGAAAAATGTCATATTAAATAATAATATTAATAGTATATTATTATTTAATATAACCCAGTATTGTGTAAAATTAAGGTTTATAAGAAACTAATGTTGAATTTCATATAAACTATCTAAAATAGAATCCATTTTAATTTAAAAATTACTATCTAATTCATAAATATTAGAAAATATGAAAAAGTCTTATTCTATCATTACCTGGGTTGTTACATCCTTTATATTAAATTGGTATTTATTTTCATTTATAGTTAATTGGTAACCAGTGAATTCTTCTTATAAACATGTTGTATCTGATGCTTTCATCGGGGCACGTGCATCCATCTGTCGAGGAGGAAAATTATGTGCTGGTTGTTTCCCTACATTCTTGCTTTCCAATGGCGGGCGACATCTGTTGCTTATTCAGGACCGTTTGTTACTTGATCAAAATGAGATGATGGGATGTGAGTTCCTCCTTTCGTGGATTCATCCTCGAAACTCATCACCTATTTTGGGTCTCCCTTATATATTAAGATATTGTTCATGAAACTCTTCCCAGTGCCATATCTTTATGGATGTCGGTTAATTACACTGCTTCTATTGTGACATTCGAAGGGGTCCGATTAGGGCAGAAACCTTCAGTTGGGGGAGTAATCACATTGGAAATCACTTGCATGTCTGGATGCTGGAACACTAGCACATCTCGGTTTCTTCCCCTTATTATAGGGCTTCTCGAGGGCTTAGAAGCACGAGGCATCCCACGTCAAATGCGAGGAATTATATGCCATAGGCATGTATCTGAGGTTTTACTTAGCTTACCTTGTTTATCATAGGGTATGTTGTGAGTTTAACATCTAGTGGAGATGGATTAGACAGATCAGAACACCGACTAGAGTGGATCAGATGGGTGAAACCCTTGGAGGGAACACTGATGTCAGAGATAACGCGTGGTTAGATACCTGATTACTACTAGGGGTAGTGAAGAGGTTAATTTGCATGATCCCACTGGGATGTAGCGGCCCAGGTAATAATCAAGATGGAAAATGGATGGTCATGTGAAGTGGATGGATAATGAGATGGAGTCGACTCATGGGTGATGGTGATGTTGGGATTGAGCCTATAATAGACCTATTACGTGTCCCTGTGGCAGGGAATCAAAGTCCACATAGTTCTGGATGGGGGTATAGAATCGGGGTGTGCATAAAGGAAAGCAACCCAATGATATACTACGGCTTACGTGTGGTTAGAAGGCCAAAGTCGGTCTTACGCCATTGGGACATACCAGCGATATGGGTCCCAACAGAAGGGACGACAGTGGCTTACCGCTGGGTTTGAGTCAACAATGGCTTACCGGTGAATGGGGTTTACAACAAATTACTATTGGATAAGGGCGCAACAGCTTACCAATGGATGGAGACACAATGGATTACTACTGGATGGAGGCACAATGGCTTACTGCTAGATGGGGTTTGAAATGGCTTACCACTGGATGGGGGCACAACGGCTTACCACTGGATGGGATTGAACCTCCTAGAGTCTTCCTACGTACCCTGTCTAGGAGACAAATATCAAAGCCCACATAGTTCGGGATGGTTGATGCAGTTTAACGTAGTGTGGGACAAAAAGGGGGCATGTAGTTTAACGTAATGTGGGATGAAGGTGGTCCGACGTGAAGGGGGTTAGAACTAGTGGTTGTTAGGATTGAACCTCAGGGAGGCTTCCTACATACCTTGCCTTGGTATGGATCAAAGTCCACATAGTTCGGAATGGGGAATGGAAAGCCGACGTGAAGGGGGTCAGAAAAAATAGTTTTTTGGGCATGAACCTTAGGGAGTCTTCCTACGTACCCTACCTTGGAAAGGATCAAATTCTACGTAGTTTTGAAGAGGTGTTGGTGAACCGTCGTGAAGTGTTTGTGACCAATGGTTTTTGGGCTTCAACCTTAGGGAGGCTTCCTACATAACTTGCCTTGGTAAGGATCAAAGTCCATGTAGATCGGGATGGGTGTGGGGCTACACTCTAGGCTACCCAGGGAGGATGTCATGGTCGAGGCTTACTCTAATCCCACATGAGTAATGCTTGGTGTGAGAAACAAGAGGCAACGAAGACTTGAAAATCACATCACGAAAGGTGCATCCATGGGAAGTGGAGTGGGTCTTACGCGTGGTTAGCGGCCCAAAGACGAAACAAAGGCTTACACATGGTTAACAGCCCAAGGATATGAAGATTGGGACTTACTATAGGATGGAGGCCCAGGGGCGACAAAGCCTAAATGGAGAGTTTCACGAACCAACCAGGGTCAACCCTGAACTGGTCACCCGAGCCGATCCGCGACATGGCCCGAGAGGCATTCCTGATCCTCACAGGCTAGCGACAAGCACCAGGGCATCAATCGGATAAAAACTCTTTTCAAATCGGCACATATTTCTATCCTCATTAATGGTTCACCTAGAGGTTACTTCAGCTGCTCTAAGGGAGTGAGACAAGGTGACCCTCTCTCGGTGATCCTTTTCTCAATTGCTGAAGATTATCTTAGTAAGCTGATCACTCAGGCTATTGAGCAAGGTACCATCAAACCCATCTCTACTTCCAGAAATTTAAATTCCCCATCACATCTCTTTTATGTTGATGACATAATTCTCTTTATCCAAGGGGAGAAAAGGAACATTCAAAAACTAAAATCGATTCTTCTCCATTATCAAGAAGTGTCTGGTCAACACATAAACTAGAGTAAATATTACATCTACTTTGGTAAAAACTTTTCTCTGGGGAGGAAAACTAACACCACCAATATTTTAGGGGTTAAGGAGGGAACTCTTACTTTTTCTTACCTTGGTGTCCCCATTTTTTGGGGTAGACCAAAGACTACTTACTTCTCCCCCATCACGGTCCAAAATCTTCGTCTTATTTCCTCTTGGAAAGGTAAAAACCTTTCGATGGCTGGGAGAATTTGCCTTGTTAAATCCACCATTGTCTCCAAACTCGTTTACTCTATAATGATTTATAAATGGCCGAAGATTCTTATCAAGCGTATCAATGTGGCTATTAAGAACTTTGTTTGGATGGGGAGTACCTTGGAGAGAAAATTGGTTACAGTTCCTTGGGCTAATTGTTGTAAACCTATTGACAAAGGTGGCATTGGTATTAAAAATCTTTCCTATTTTAATGAAGCTCTTCAAGATAAACTCACATGGAACCTCATTCATAACCACTCCCCCTCTACGGAGTTTCTCAAGGCCTGCTTTCTTCATAATCTTAAAAACAATCATGCGAACTTTCTTACATCCTCTATATGGCCTTCCATTAAAAAAATTCACGTAAATTATGAACAACTCTAGATGGATGGTCAATAGGAACTCAGATCTTAATTTTTGGTTTGATAACTGGATGAGTTTTCCCTTGATCTCTTTGGTTGACAATAATCAGCCCCCTCCACAAATTAATGATACTATTAAAAATGTTTTTCAAATGCAGAATTCCTGTCTTCTTGAGAACGTCATCCAGATTGTTGACAACTATCCTTTCACTAACATGAATGATTATATTATTTGGGAACCGGTGCATAATGGAATCCTAAATTCTAAAAGTTTTTATAATCACTTGTTCAACAATGTAGAGAAAAATGTTTCCTGGTTAAAAAGCTTCAACAAAGCCTGGTTAAAACCCTCGAGATTTACGGTAGTTTGGCGGATTGCTCATAATAGAATCCCTACGGATACCTTCCTTCAATTATTTGGGATTACTCTTTGCTCCAAATTCCGCATGTGTAATCAACATAGAGAGGATGTGAACCACCTATTTATTTCTTGTGACACAGCAACCACACTTTGGCATTATATCTTTGACATCTTTGAGTGCAGATGGTTTCCTTGTAGTTCCATTATCTTGCAGATTCAACATTGTTTGGAAGTTGTTGATTCACAAAAAATCAAAAATCTCTTCACCACAGCGGTTTCAGAACTTCTGCATGTAATCTGGTATGGTAGAAATGCTTGTGTTTTTCGTAATAGCTCATTCAAGATTAATGAAGGGAAAACCAGAATCCTCATGGCCATTCGTGAGGCCGCTTCAATTCAAAAATATCATTGCAAAAACTCTGTTCATGACTTTGGGATTCTCAGACGCATTGGGATGGATGGGAAATACCCCCGTCCAAAGCATACCCTGGAAGTATTTTGGCGACCCCCACCTCCAGGCTGGATTAAAGTCAATATGGAAGGTGCCTCCAAAGGCAACCTTGGCCCAGCAGTTTGTGAGGCCATCTTCAGAAATCACCTCGACCAGACGCTTGGATGCTTCTATGGATCTTGTGGTACTACTTCATCACTGGAAGCTCAGATGATGAGTGTTATTCATGCGACTTCTTTTTCCAGGCTTCATAATTGGAGAAATATCTGGATAGAGAGTGACTCTACTACTATTATTCAGGAAATTTGGAATGGTTCCATTCACTTGTCTTGGACGCTCACCTCGCGGTGGATTGATTTCCTTGACTTTCTTTAAGAGATCAATTCCATCGCCACCCATACGTATCGTGAAGCTAACAAGATTTCTGATGGTCCTTCCAACATAGGTGTTACTCACAAGATGCATTAGAGTGATGTTCTCCCTCCTGAGTTAATCCCTCTCTATGTTAGGGATGTTAGCAAAATTCCCTATTTAAGACTTGTGTAATTCCTTTTCTTTTCAATAAAAATTTAGTGTTTTGGTCATTGACCAGAACATGACTTCTTTAAAAAAAATACAATAAAATTTGGAGGCTTAAAATATGAATGAATCTAATTTTAAGCATAAATACTCTAATATTCCTTAAAAGGTCGATTTACCACCTTTTGATGGGGAACCCTCTTTAAATCTAATTTTGATCACTTTTATAAGTTATATTTAATAAAATAAAATTATTATTTAGAATCTGGACATCAAAATTTACTTTGGGTAAATTTTTGGTATTTTTCTGATAAAATTAATTTTTTGATTAATAGTGAAAAATATTATATTTTAATTCAAAACCACCTTTTAATCTAATTTATTTATATGTTTGGATTATCTTTTTAATTGTTTTTAAAGTTTAATTAGATTATATTTTTACCATTTAATCCAATGGTGGTCATTGGAATTAATTTCACTTTGAAATTGGATATAAACAAGTGTCAATCTTTTGATAGATATTGTTTCTTAAAAACAAGCAATTTGTTTTGACAACGGGAATTAATTATAAATTAATTAATGAAACTTATATGCTTTGAATTTTTTAAAATAGACATCATTTTTGAATTTGGAATATAAATTATAGCTAATGTTTAATTTTTTATATTTTTCAGAAAAACTTAATTTTTTGATGAATAGTGAAACCACTAAGTCGTTGTTAAAAACTGACTTTTTCATTTAAATGAAATTTTACCACTTTTGTGAATTTAATTTATAAAATCCTACATACATGGTTGTTATTATTAATTAAAATTTGGTTCAATAAGCTAAAAATAATTTTTTTGGTGAATAGTAACTTTTGACTTTTATTTACCGCGGTTAAAGGTAAATAGGGAAATTCAAGGGAAAAAGAATATTATAATAAAAAAAAATTACCTTAACACTTTTCCTAAAATTATTTGATGAGTCATGGCCGACCATGGGAATCCTTGGGTCGATTTTGGGACCCCATGGAGCCACTTGGAAGTGATAATGACACTTTAGATTAATTAATTTAAAGTAAAGACAAAAATGACACAAACAAATATCTTTTAGTAAATTAATTTTTACATGGGGTTATATAAGTAATATTTTAGACTGTAAATATTCATTAGAAAGCTAAAAATATTTATTACATCATGGTATTTTTTTATAATTTTTAAACATTAAATAAATAAAATTATTTATGACACAAAAATGATACAGTATTTAACTCATTGATAAATGATTTAAATAAATAAGATTATAAATATTAAAATAATATCCCAAACCTGTCCAATTATTATTGGATGAATTTATTTAGACCTTGAGTTATCTTATCTTTGACCTAAATGAGTTTTGGACCTTTATAAATAGAAAATCATTATATAACAAAATAATATTTTCACACTTTCCTAAAGAACCCATCCCCCCTTATAAAAAGCCCTCACTTCTAAATCATTCCTCACACTTCTCAAACCTCTTGGCTCATCAAAACCCTACCTAAATAATCTCTCAATATCCCTATCTTCCTCCTATAATCCTTACCTTAGGTAGAATGTATTTCAATAAGTCCTTTTGATTCAAACCAAAGGCAGTTACCCGAATTAAAGGTAACAGTTTCTCTTAAATTATTTTATTTTATTTTACTTCTCCAACCCCTAAACCCTTTTTATTACTTTATTTTATAACAAAACCAGTGTCCTAAATATACTAGTATGTTTTTATAAGAATTATTCGAACTACACTTACACACACCTCCATCTAATGGGTAAACAACATACTGTTTCTGTGGGTGGCAAACTAACACCTCACGAAATGATGATTATTCAATTATCTCATACCACCTCTTATAGTGGCCATTATGATGGAAATGTATTTATATATGATATTTATTATGTTTATGATTTATTTATTCTTCTGTATTTTTAATTTATATCATACCTTTATGGTTTCCATTATGTGTAGATGCGATAATTTCATTTGAGGAAGTGCGGACTACCGCCCCCTCAAAGTGACATGACTCGTTCATACCATATGTGGGATGTATAAAGGATGGAGTTATTGAAATTATATATTATATTATAATGGAATTATAATATAACTATGTATCATTAAGTTTTCATTCAATAAAAATACGAAATAGAAATGAATGTTGCCTTCATGCGTACATACAGCTTACCGTCTACATTAACGATGCATTTCATTTCTTACCTCTAAATGTTATGTAGTATTATAAATACATAGATATTCTGGATATATATGATATATATGATATCTAAATCATTAATATCATTCTGGATATAATGTATATTTGACCATATGGATAACTAGTAAACATAAGGGGTTCATTTTTTGACTCAAGTGCCAAATATCGTCAAAACCACTGTTATTAACTTAAATGATTGAATAATGTTTATAACATGTTAATAAATGATATAAAAGGAATAATAAACTTTAAAAAGGTTCTTAAGAAAGTAGAAATTAACTGTAGTTTATTATTCATGAAGAACAATGAACAAACAAGTCAATTCAGACACGAGGTAAGAGATTTCTTATCTCACTTTCAATTCCATGAGATTTCCATTGTTCGCAACTTATTTATTGCATGTGGTGTATTGGGTACTGAAATTTGATATATATTATAATTATTCTATTTATATTAATGGTATTATATTATTCATTTGGTGGTTGTTAACTTTTGGTCATACGACTTGATTGATTACAACATGGTAAGGGGTTTTCATCTCACTTTTTATTCCCCTGAGATTCATGCTATATTGCCACTATTTCCTTTTGTGTGGTTTATGTACTGCACATGATTATATTCATTGTGTAATATACTTAAATTTATGGGTATTTACATCTTCATTGTATGATCCTTCTTTCATGCGGTGTATGTTTCGTAAGTTACCAAATCGGTAAGGGAACCTTTCACCCTCCTCTTTTTAAAAGACTTCTTTTTGTTATGTCTTTTAATTTACATATTCTTATGTTGGGATATGTTATTCTATATCCTTATTGATTTAAATTTTATTTCCATGTGATGAGATACCCTTTTCACTCTCATCAATTTATTTTATGAATTTTAAAGTGAAGTCGTTATGCTGTCAAATTTCTGTAAGGGAACTTCTTCACCAAATTTCAATTCTTTGGGTTAAAATTCTACTTCTTGATTATGTTGTGTTATGAATATGTGTGAATAACCTCTGATTGTTTCAAACTTAATATCCAATTATATTTAGTATATTATTATTTTTCACACATTATTATGTAATTTATTTATCCTTAATCTAAGGACACGGTTTTTATAAGGGATTTGGTATCAATTTACATTCCATTGAGACTTCATTGTTGTTATGCACCAATTCACTCTTATATGGTGTATATACTATCCTTTGGAATATTATATCATGAATCCCTTTATTCTCATGATAATATAAAGTTCTGATTCAATGTTATTCCTCAATTATTTGTATTCAAGAGTCTCTCATTTTGTTAAAAACTCTTTAACTAAAATATCATTTTAAATGTTTTAAAGATTTACTATTCTAAATATTTCTCATTAATGTCCATGTTTTCAAAATGGTTTTTAGGATTTATTTACATGGACATTAATTTTTTCAAATGATAATTCATTTAAAATCTTCAAAGTGGTATGAGACACTTTGGTTCAAAAATCTATTTATTAAATGTTTTAAATGGTTTTGAAAATGATTTTATAAATCATTGTTTATCTAAATATCTTTATTTGATATATTGTGATTGTAATGTGGAAATGTTATCTTTTATTTATGCTTGTGTTATGTGTTATGAATATGTTATGGTTATTGGGCATTTTTTATGTATACGGCGGGTTCTGTGATATAACTAGGGTGGGTGAGCCCGAGATAGCTCCCCAATGCATTGGGTAACCTGAAGGAGGTAAACATTAATGTTTCTCCTAAGAGATTTAGGGAATATACTATGATGGGTATTCTAAATGTGACTCCCTATGTAGCTGTGATAGCTACAATGTAAGTATTTTATGAATTACATAAGTTACCTTTATGATTTATGATTTCTGTATGTTATTCATAAATCTTATGATTTCATGAGGTATGTTATGATTGAAAAGTACGGTTTCATTGATTTGTATTTATTGATGGGATAATGTTTATTTTCATCATTTTATAACCCTTACTGGTCTTTTTATTCTCATCCTAAGTTTGGAAATGTTTTTCACAGGACATAAAGATGAATAGGGTCAAGGATGAGATCAAGGAAAAGTCATGCTCTCTAAAACATGGAACTTGACATGACACCTTTTTTCAAGAGTTTTTATTTTATGAAAAATGGATATTGGGTAGTAGTGTCTACATGTGATATTCAAGTTTTTACGTAATAGGTATGGAATAATTCTCTAAAACTCTAAACCTGAAAAGATCCTCAATATGAATTCTTGACATAATTCAAGATTATTTAATGTTTAAGGCTGGGTCCTTATAGTTGGTATCAGATGGTGGTTTAGAAAACTTTAGGGATTAGGAGTTTTTGTTAGACTCATGGTCAGTCCCTATGTCTATTATTTCAGTTAAATCCTTGTTTTATTACTTTTTTAGATCAAGGAAAGGCACAAATGGAATGAGGAGGATCTCAAACGACATTCCTATCTCTTCCTGATGAATTTCTTGCAATAATTATTACAAAGTCATGTTCAGATGATCGTGAAATTTTTTATAGCATACAAATCACTTGGAAGTAGTTGTTTGAGATATCAAAAACCTCCAATATACCTCGTTATCATCGTGGATTATGGGTTGTATTTAAACAAATCATATTTTCACAATTTTCTCATATTTTCCAGAAAGGTAAATATTATCAATGAATTTTCAAATATTTTACCTTATCACAAGATTTTGAAGCATATTATGATTTTCAAAAAGGTTATAAAAAAGAAGACCCTTGAGCAACCTATTTATATTTTCTTTTACAATATAGTCTCTCAGCACATACCTATGGTATTTTTAAAGGACCGTTAATTGAAAGTTTCAACTTGAATTCGATCTGACTATTTTATAAAAATCTTTTTTTATCAGATGTTTTGAAATTGTATGTCATACATGATTATTTTCCAAAACTATTTTTCTATGAACACCCATATAACACATGTTCTACAAGGTGTATTTGGATAAAGGAAGCAAATGATTTTGAAGGATCTCTAAATCATTATTACAATGCATGGACCTTCTACCTACGTGAACAAGATGACGATGAAACCAAATGGACACCATGATCAAGGTATGATGTTATTTATTTTGGATATCATTTTATTTTATCATATGGTGGTGAAATAAAAAATGACAATATATATAAGACTTCAAGAATTAAGATGTTGAGTTCCTAATGATTTGGGATGAAAATGAGAGGTATAAAGAAACCATTGAGGTTAAAACATGTTAGGGATATTTTTGAGTTTTATAGAAAGGAAAACACACAGAATGTATGACAACCTGTCACGTCGAACAAAGCTACGAGAATCGAACCCACAAACAAAGTGCGATTGGTATTTATCGCCTACCACTAGACTACGTGAAGTCCCTGGTTAATATGACTTATTATTTTTAATTAAATG
The DNA here is from genome assembly GCA_963277665.1 of Viscum album. Lineage (NCBI taxonomy): Eukaryota > Viridiplantae > Streptophyta > Magnoliopsida > Santalales > Viscaceae > Viscum > Viscum album. The sequence continues at coordinate 655,573,254 of OY728119.1, forward strand.
ATTTTATTGATCAAGAATAAGTTGATTTGGGATCTTATGTTTTATCAAATGGATATCCTTAGTATAAGATAATGATTTGGTGATTAAGTGATAAAAGTTATTTTGGAAGACGTTCTCTCTTTTGGGAACATTGTATGCTTAAAAAAGAGAATATTATGGGATTACATATATGGAGTAATGGTTGAAATTTTATTTTGAAAGAATATCTGTTTTTACTATGGACATATAGCGATTTAGGTTATTTATTGAAATTATTAACCTGTCATAGAAAGTATGTTATTTGGTTAATTATTCTTCAGTATGAGACTTTCAGATTAGCCTATGTTTTTTGAGTTAAGTGTTAAGATTTACTATGGAAGACTATGTGATTAAATCCATCTAAGTTTTGGGTTTCAATCTTAGTTTGGATTATTTTAAAGAATTTTAAGGACAATTTTGTATTAAATGGTCATTCTTGAACTTTGGGAACTTTTTGTTGAATTTTTGAGATTAATAGTAGTATTTCTTTTTATAAAGGATTACCCTTTTTGGGGATTATATGATCTCATATTAACCATTTTGGTTTTAGTTGATGACTAAAGACAGGGGAAATATATAGTTCTTTTTTTGTGGATTATGTGATTCTTTAGAAGATGATTCTTGTGCTTTTGATGTGACCAAGTCTTTTTGAATTCTCATTGTTTGGAGAAAATATTAGTTTTTGGTAGAAACTTATTAAAAGATGAAATTCTACTTGAAGGTAAGTATATTTCCTTATGTTCTTATTCTATGTAGTAAATGAATTCCTTAAAATTATGAAAAGGAATGTAAAACAAAAAAAACGTCGTTGGTTTACGTTTTCTACTGGGTAATCAAAGACCGTTTAACACATCATAAGTTTGTGATTTTCTGGTGGTTAACTTTTTCGTAATCATGTTTTCTATCACTCTCCATCAGAACTTGATAGTTTGTTCTCTCTTCCGCATCCATGTTTTCCTACATGGAATCCTAGTATAGGTTATCTTGAGTGACCTTTGTACTTATCTTTATTTCTTTTAAAGTGATCGTTTTACTGACTCTTTTCCAATGTGGGACTTTTAATGAAGTTTCCAAGCCCAGTTTTAAAATTGCGAGAACGTAATTCACAAAAGGGGAGAAGGATGTAACATCCCAGGTAAATAAAGAACATGAAATTTTTCATATTTATTAATATTTGTGAATTAAATATTAATTCTACTTTAAAGGGGGTGCTAGGTTTGATGTCTTACCTGATACGCAACAATGGGTTTCTTTGAAATCTTACATTGCACACTAATAATATAATTTTATTATTTTAAATGGTGGTTAACGCCTAGACGTTCTATTCGAGGGAATGAACATAACTAACTAAAATATAATTATAAATTTTTGTTAAATGTTTTTACATTTATCCAATAAAAGTTAGAGGCATAAAATATGAATGAATCTAATTTTAAGCATAAATACTTTAATATTCCTTAAAAGGTCGATTTACCACCTTTTGATGGTGAATGCTCTTTAAATCTAGTTTTGGTCACTTTTATATGTTCTATTTAACAAAATAAAATTATTCTTTATAATCGGTACCTCAAAATTTACTTTGGGTAAATTTTTTGTCTTTTTCTGATAAAATTCATTTTTTAATGAATAGTGAAAAATACTGTATTTTAATTCAAAACTGCCTTTTAATCTAATTTATTTATATGGATAGAATATATTTTTAATTTGTGTTAAAGTGTAATTAGTTTATATTTTTACCATTTAATCCATTGGTGGTCATTAGAATTAATTTCACTTTGAAATTGGACATAAACAAGTGTCAATCTTTTGATAGATATTGTTTCTTAAAAACACGCTATTTGTTTTTACAACAGGAATTAATTATAAATTAATTAATGAAACTTCTTTGTTTTTAATTTTGTAATATAGACATCATTTTTGAATTCGGAATATCAATTATATCTTAGACTTAATTTTTTGTATTTTTTTGAAAAACTTCAACTTTTGATGAATAGTGAAACCACTAAGAAGTAGTTAAAAACTGACCTTTTCATTTAAATGAAATTTTACCGCTTCTGTGAATTTAATTTCTAAAATCCAACAAACATGGTTGTTATTATTAAGTAAAATGTTGTTCAATAAGATAAAAATAATTTTTTTGTGAATAGTAACTTTTACTTTTATTTACCGCGGTTAAAGGTAAATAGGGTAATTCAAGGTAAAAAAATATTATAATAATACAAAATTACCTTAATAATTGTCCTAAACTTATTGGATGAGTCATTAGTGACAATGAGAATCCTTGGGTTGATTTTGGGACCCCATGGAGCCACTTGTAAGTGACAATGACACTTTAGATTAGTTAATTTAAAGTAAAGACAAAAATGACACAAACACATATATTTTAGTAAATTAATTTTTAAATGGGGTTATATAAGTACTCTTTTATAATGTAAATATTAATTATAAAGATAAAAAGATTTCCTACATCATGGTATTTTTTTAAAATTTTTAAACATCAAATAAATAAAATTATTTATGACACAAAAATGATGCAGTATTTACCTCATTAATAAATGATTTAAATAAATAAGATTATAAATATTAAAATAACATCCAAAACCTGTCCAATTATTATTGGATGAATTTATTTCGACTGTGAGTCATCTTATCTTTGATATTAATGAGTTTTGGATCTTTAGAAACCGAAAATCATTATATAATAAAATAATATTTTCACACTTTCCTAAAGAACCCCTCGCCCCTTATAAAAAGCCCTCACTTCTAACTCATTCCTCACACCTCTAAATCCCCATGGATAAATCCAACACCTATCCAAAGAATCTATCAAGATCCCTCTCTTCATCCTAGAAGCCTTACTTTAGGCAGAAGGTACTTCAATAATTCCTTTTGGTTCAAACCAAAGGGAGTTGCCCGAATTAAAGGTAACAGTTTCTCTTAAATTATTTTCTTTTATTTTACTTCTCCAACCCCTAAACTCTTTTTATTACTTTCTTTTATAACAAAAATATTATTATAAATATACTAGGTTTTTTTTATTTGAAGTATTCTAACTACACTTACACACACCTCCATCTAATGGGTAAATAACATATTGTTTCTGTGGGTGGCAAACTAACACCTCACGAAACAATGATTGATCAATTATCTTCTACCGCCTCTTATGGTGGACATTATGATGGAAATGTATTTATATATGATATTTATTATGTTTATTTTTTATTTATTCTTCTTTATTTTTAATTTATATCATACCTTTATGGTTTCCATTATGTGTAAACGCGATAATTTCATTTGAGGAAGTGCGGACCCTCAAAGTGATATGACTCGTTCATACCATACGTGAGACGTATAAAGGATGGATTTATTGAAATTATATATCATATTATAATTGAATTATAATATAACTATGTATCATTAAGTTTTCATTCAATAAAAATATGAAATATAAATGAATGTATCCTTTATGCGTACGTACGACTTATCGTCTCCATTAATGATGCATTTCATTTCTTACCTCTAAATGTTATGTAATATTATAAATACATATATATTATGTATATATATGATATATATGATATCTACATCATGAATATCATTCTGGAGATAATGGATATTTGACCACATGGACAACTTGTAAACATAAGGTGTTCATTTTTGACTCAAGTACCAAATATCATCAAAATGACCGTTATTAACTTGAATGATTGAATAATGTTTATAACATGGTAATAAGTGGTATAAAAGGAATAATAAACTTGAAAAATGTTCTTAAGAAAGTATAAATTAATTTTAGTTTATTATTCAGGAAGAACAACGAACAAACAAGTCAAGTCGGACACGAGTTAAGAGATTTCTTATCTCACTATCAATTCTGTGAGATTTCTATTGTTCACCACTTATTTATTGTATGTGATGTATTGGGTACTTACATTTGATATATATTATCATTATTCTCTTTAAATTCATGGTATTATATGATTCATTTGGTGGTTATTAACTTTTGGTCATACAAATCGATTGATTACAACTTGGTAAGGGGTTTTCATATCACTTTTTATTCTCGTGAGATTCATGCTATATTTCCACTATTTCCTTTGTGTGGTTTATGTACTACCCATGATTGTATTAATTGTGTAATATAATAAAATTTATGGGTATTTACATCTTCATTTTATGATCTGTCTTTAATTTGGTGTATGTTTCGTAAGTTACCAAATCGATAAGGGAACCTTTCACCCTCCTCTTTTTAAAAGACTTCTTTTTGTTATGTCTTTTAATTTACATCTTCTTATGTTGGGATATGTTCTTCTATATCCTTATTACTCTAAATTTTATGTCCATATGATGAGATAACATTTTCTTTCTCATCAATTCATTTTCTGAATTTTAAAGTGACACCGTTTGGCTATCAAATTTCTGTAAGGGAACTTCTTCACCCAATTTCAATTCTTTGGGTTAAACTTCTACTTCTTGATTATGTTGTGCTTTGAATATGTGTGAATAAAATCTGTTTGTTTCACACTTAATATCCACTTATATTTAGTGTATTCTTATTTTTCACACATTATTATGTAATTGATTTATTCTTAATCTAAGAATACAGTTTTGTAAGGGATTTGGTCTCAATTTACATTCCATTGAGACTTCATTGTTGTTATGCACCAATTCACTCTTATATGGTGTAAATAATTTCCTTTGGCATATTATATCATGAATCCATTTATTCTCATGATAATATAAAGTTATGATTCAATGTTATTCCTCAATTATTTGTATTCAAGAGTCTCTCATTTTGTTAAAAACTCTTTAACTAAAATATCATTTTAAATGTTTTAAAGATTTACTATTCTAAATATTTCTCATTAATGTCCATGTTTTCAAAATGTTTTTTAGGATTTATTTATATGGAAATTAATTTTTTCAAATGATAATTCATTTAAAATCTTCAAAGTGGTATGAGACACTTTGGTTCAAAAATCTATTTATTAAATGTTTTAAATGGTTTTGAAAATGATTTGATAAAGCATTATTTATCTCAATATCTTTATTTGATATATTGTGATTGGGATGTGGAAATGTTATCTTTCCTTTATGATTGTGTTATGTGTTATGAATATGTTTTGGTTATTAGGAATTGTTTACATATACAGTTGGTTCCATGATAACCCCAGGGCGGGTGAGCCTGAGATAGCTCTCCAATGCATTGGGTAAAGCGGCGGAGGTAAACGTTGATGTTTCTATTAAGAGATTTAGGGAATATACTGTGATGGGTATTCCAAATGTGACTCCCTATGTAGATGTGATATCTAAAATGTAAGTATGTTAGGAATTCCATAAGTTACCTTTATGATTTATGATTTATGTATGTTATGATTGAAAAGTATCACTACTAAAAGAAAGGGCATTAGTGACCGCCATTGGCGGTCGCTAAAGGCCTATAGAGACCACCTAGCGACCGCCAATGGCGGTCGCATCAGCCTCGTCGTTGTAGGCCAATAGCGACCGCCATTGGCAGTCGCTATAGGTGGCCGAAATGCCGGCCTTAAGCGACCGCCAATGGCGGTCGCTAATGCTGCCCGACAGCCAGTCTATAGCGACCGCCTTTGGCGGTCGCTAAACTGTGGAAAAAAATTTAAAAAAAATTCATACCGAAATAAATATATATATATTTATATTTATTAAATAATATATATATATATATATATTAATAAAAATATTTATATATATAATATTAAATAAAATATTTTTCATTTTTTTAATGAAATGTACGAATTGTGTTTTTTTTCTTCACGGTGCAAAATCAGAGATAAAACAAGGTAACAATCATAAAAAATGGAAAACAATTTCAAACAGTATAAACATCAAAATCATCATAAATGATAAACGTGCTTCAACGATCTGAGCAGGTCCATCTATTTCAATCTTCTACTTCAAAACCTACAATAAGACAAAAAAACAAAAAAACATAAATTGAACATAATTATTCAGTTATTATATACATATAATAAAATTAAATCTGACATCAAATCATGGTGCTATAATAATTTAAAACCCCCAATTTAAGAAATTCTATCATTTCAGGTCATTCGGAGCACGTTTGCTCCGAATTCGACCGTCTCACGCCGTTTTTGGTGTTTTATGACACCGGAAACGCGTTTCCGATCACCGCGGTCAAAAGACACCTCATATTGACGTGTCGTCTTCCCAAACATTTTACAAATCACACAACGGCTATTCTCGTACGGTTTCATGGCATTTCGAGGTCGTTCGGGTGGTTTTGACCCCCCCACACGCCGTTTTAGCGCGCGCGAAGCTGCTGAAAATGACGCAGTCGGCTGTACCGCGCGCACCGCACGTCCGATGGGCGCTCCGTCTCCTCCTACACGTCCCGAATAATATTCCTAATGTTTTCGTGTGGTTTCAGGTCATTCGGAGCACGTTTGCTCCAAATTCGACCGTATCACGCCGTTCTTGGTGTTTTATGACACCGGAAACGCGTTTTCGGTCACCGCGGTCAAACGACTTCTCCGATTAACGTGTCGTCTGCCCAAACATTTCAAAAATCACACAACGGCTGTTTTCGTACGGTTTCATGGAATTCCGAGGTCATTCGGGTGGTTTTGACCCCCCCACGCGCCGTTTTAGCGCACGCGGAGCTGCTGAAAACGACGCAGTCGGCTGTACCGCGTGCACCGCACGTACGATGGGCATTCTGTCTCCTCCTACACATCACAAATAATATTACTAATGTTTTTGTGTGGTTTCAAGTCATTCGGAGGACGTTTGCTCCAAATTCGACCGTCTCACGTCGTTTTTGGTGTTTTATGACACCGGAAACGCGTTTCCGGTCACCGCGGTCAAACGACACCTCCGATTGATGTTCTGTCTACCCGAACATTTCAAAAATCACACAATGGATGTTGTCGTACTGTTTCATGGCATTCAGAGGTCGTTCGGGTGGTTTTGACCCCCCCACGAGCTGTTTTTGCGCGCGCGGAGCTGCTAAAAACGACGCAGTCGGCCGTACCGCGTGCACCGCATGTCCGATGGGCGCGCCGTCTCCTCCTACATGTCACAAATAAAATTCCTAATGTTTTGTGTGGTTTCAGGTCATTCGGAGCATGTTTTCTCTGAATTCGACCGTCTCACGCCGTTTTTTGTTTTTTATGACACCGGAAACGCGTTTTCGGTCACCACGGTCAAACGACACCTCCGATTGACGTTCCGTCTACCCAACCATTTCAAAAATCACAAAATGGCTGTTTTCGTACGGTTTCATGAAATTACGAGGTCGTTCGGGTGGTTTTGACCCCACAACGCACCGGTTTAGCGCGCGCGGAGCTGCTGAAAACGACGCAGTCGGCCGTACCGTGCGCACCGCACGTCCGATGGGCGCGCCGTCTCATCCTATACATCACGAATAATATTACTAATGTTTTCGTGTGATTTCAGGTCATTCGTAGCACGTTTGCTCCGAATTCAACCATCTCACGCCGTTTTTGGTGTTTTATGACACCGGAAACGCGTTTCCGGTCACCGCGGTCAAACGACACATCCGATTGATGTGCCGTCTGCCCGACCATTTCACAAATCACAAAAAGGATATTTTCATACGTTTTCATGGAATTCCAAGGTTGTTTGGGTGGTTTTGACCCCCCCCCCCCATGCGCAGTTTTAGCGCGCTCGGAGCTGCTGAAAACGACGCATTTGGCCGTACCGCGCGCACCGCAAGTCTGATGGGCGCGCCGTCTCCTCCTAAACGTCAATAATAATATTTTAAATGTTTTCGTGTGGTTTTAGGTCATTCGGAGCACGTTTGCTCCGAATTCGATCATCTCACGTCGTTTTTTGGTGTTTTATGACACCAGAAACGAGTTTCCGGTCACCGCGGTCAAACGACACCTCTGATTGACATGTCGTCTAGCCGACCATTTCACAAATCATACAACGGCTATTGTCGTATGGTTTCATGGCATTCTGAGGTTGTTCGGGTGGTTTTGACCCCCCCCCCCCCCATGCGCCGTTTTAGCGCGTGCGGAGCTGCTGAAAACGACGCAGTCAACCGTACCGCGCGCACCGCACGTCCGATGGACGCGCTGTCTCCTCCTACACGTCACGAATAATATTCCTAATGTTTTCGTGTGGTTTCAGGTCATTCGGAGAACATTTTCTCCGAATTCGACCGTCTCACGCCGTTTTTGGTGTTTTATGACACCGAAAATGTGTTTCCGGTCACCACGATCAAACGACACCTACGATTGATGTGCCGTCTGCCCGAACATTTCACAAATCACACAACGGCTATTGTCGTACGGTTTCATGGCATTCCGAGGTCTTTCCGGTGGTTTTGACCCCCCCACGCGCCGTTTTAGCGCGTACGGAGCTGCTGAAAATGACGCAGTCGGCCGTACCGCGCGCACCGCATGTCCGATGGGCGCACCATCTCCTCTTACACATCACGAATAATATTCCTAATGTTTTCGTGTGGTTTCAGGTCATTCAGAGCACGTTTGCTCCGAATTCGACCGTCTCACGCCGTTTTTGGTGTTTTATGACACCAGAAATGCGTTTCCGGTCACCACAGTCAAAAAAACACCTCCGATTGACGTTCCGTCTACCCAACCATTTCAAAACTCACACAACGGCTGTTTTCGTACGGTTTCATGGAATTCTGAGGTCGTTCTGGTGGTTTTGACCCCGCAACGCGCCAGTTTAGCGCGCCCGGAGCTGCTGAAAACGACGCAGTCGGCCGTACCGCGCGCACCACACGTCCGATGGGCGCGTAATCTCCTCCTACATATCACGAATAATATTCCTAATGTTTTCGTGTGATTTCAGGTCATTCGGAGCACGTTTGCTCCGAATTCGACCGTCTCACGCCGTTTTTGGTGTTTTGTGACACCAGAAACGCGTTTCCGGTCACCGCGGTCAAACGACACCTCAGATTGATGTGTCGTCTACCCGACCATTTCAAAAATCACACAAAGGCTGTTTCCGTATGGTTTCATGGCATTCAGAGGTCGTTCGGGTGGTTTTGACCCCCCCTACGCGCCGTTTTAGCGCACGCGGAGCTGCTGAAAACGACGCATTCGGCCGTACCGCGCGCACCGCAAGTCCGATGGGGCGCGCCGTCTCTTCTTACATGTCACGAATAATATTCCTAATGTTTTCATGTGGTTTCAGGTCATTCGGAGCACGTTTTCTCCGAATTCGACCGTCTCACGCCGTTTTTGGTGTTTTATGACACCGGAAAGGCGTTTCTAGTCACTGCGGTCAAACGAAACCTCCGATTGACATGTCTTATACCCGACCATTTCACAAATCACACAAAGTCTGTTTTCGTACGGTTTCATGGCATTCTGAGGTCGTTCGGGTGGTTTTGACCCCCTCATGCGCCGTTTTAGCGCGCGCGGAGCTGCTGAAAACGACGCAGTCGGCCGTACCGCGCGCACCGCACGTCAGATGGGCGCGTCGTCTCCTCCTACATGTCACGAATAATATTACTAATGTTTTCATGTGGTTTCAGGTCATTCGGAGCACGTTTGCTCCGAATTCGACCGTCTCACGCCGTTTTTGGTGTTTTATGACACCGGAAACGCGTTTTCGGTCACCGTGGTCAAACGACACCTCCGATTGATGTTCCGTCTTCCCGACCATTTAAAAAATAAAACAACGGCTGTTTTCGTACGGTTTCATGGTATTCTGAGGTCGTTCGGGTGGTTTTGACCCCCCCACGCGCCGTTTTAGCGCGCGTGGAGCTGCTAAAAATGATGCAGTCGGCCGTACCGCATGCACCGCATGTCCGATGGGAGCGTCGTCTCTTCTTACATGTCACAAATAATATTCCTAATGTTTTCATGTGGTTTCAGGTCATTCGGAGCACGTTTGCTCCGAATTCGACCGTCTCACGCCGTTTTTGGTGTTTTATGACACCGAAAACGTGTTTCCGGTCACCGCAGTCAAACGACACCTCCGATTGACGTGCCTTCTGCCCGAACGTTTCACAAATCACACAATGGCTGTTGTCGTAAGGTTTCATGGCATTCTGAGGTCGTTCGGGTGGTTTTGGCCCCCCCACGCGCCGTTTTAGCTCGCACGGAGCTGCTGAAAAGGACGCAGTCGGCCGTACCACGGACACCGCACGTCCGATGTATGTGTCGTCTCCTCCTATATGTCAAGAATAATATTTCTAATGTTTTCGTGTGGTTTTAGGTCATTTGGAGCACGTTTTCTCCGAATTCGACCGTATCACGCCGTTTTTGGTGTTTTATGACACCGGAAACGCGTTTCCGGTCACCGCGGTAAAATGACACCTCTGATCGACGTGCCGTCTGTCCGACCATTTCAAAAATCACACAAAGAATGTTTTCGTACGGTTTCATGGCATTCTGAGGTCGTTCGGGTGGTTTTGACCCCCCCACGCGCCGTTTTAGCGCGCGCGGAGCTGCTGAAAACGACGCAGTCGGCCGTACCATGCACATCACACGTCTGATGGGCACGTCATCCCCTCCTACACGTCATGAATAATATTAATAATTTTTTCGTGTGGTTTCAGGTCATTCGGAGCACGTTTTCTCCGAATTCGACCGTCTCACGCCGTTTTTGGTGTTTTATGACACCGAAAACGCATTTCTGGTCACCGCGGTCAAAAGACACCTCCGATTGATGTGCTGTCTTCCCGACCATTTCAAAAATCACACAACGGATGTTGATGTAAGGTTTCATGGCATTCCGAGGTCGTTCAGGTGGTTTTGACCCCCCTACGCGCCGTTTTAGCGCGCGCAGAGCTGCTGAAAACGACGCAGTCGGCCGTACCGCGCATACCGCACATCCGATGGGCACGCCGTATCCTCCTACACATCACGAATAATATTCCTAATGTTTTCGTGTGGTTTCAAGTCATTCGGAGCATGTTTTCTCTGAATTCGACCGTATCACGCCGTTTTTAGTGTTTTATGACACCAGAAACGCGTTTCTGGTCACCGCGGTCAAACGACACCTCTGATTGACGTGACGTCTTCCCGACCATTTCAAAAATCACACAAAGGCTATTATCGTACGTTTTCTTGGCATTCTGAGGTCGTTCTGGTGGTTTTGACCCCCCCACGCGCCGTTTTAGCGCGCGCAGAGCTGCTGAAAACGACGCAGTCGTCCATACCGCGCGTACCGCATGTCCGACGGGCACTTCGTCTCATCCTACACGTCACTAATAATATTCCTAATGTTTTTGTGTGGTTTCAGGTCATTTGGAGCACGTTTGCTTCGAATTCGACCGTCTCACGCCGTTTTTGGTGTTTTATGACACCGGAAAAGCGTTTCCGGTCACTGTGGTCAAACGACACCTCTGATTGACATGCTGTCTACCCGAACATTTTAAAATCACACAACAGCTGTTTTCGTATGGTTTCATGGAATTCTGAGGTCGTTCGGGTGGTTTTGACCCCCCAACGCGCCGGTTTAGCGCGTGCGGAGCCGCTGAAAACGATGCAGTCGGTTGTACTGCGTGCACCGCATGTCTTATGGGCACGCCGTCTCCTTTTACACATCATTAATAATATTCCTAATGTTGTTGTGTGGTTTCAGGTCATTCGGAGCACGTTTGTTCCGAATTCGACCGTCTCACGCCGTTTTTTGTGTTTTATGACACCGGAAATGCGTTTCTAGTCACGTCGGACAAACGACACCTCCGATTGACGTTCCGTCTACCCGAATATTTCACAAATCACAAAACGGCTGTTTTCGTACGGTTTAATGGCATTCTGAGGTCGTTCGGGTGGTTTTGACCCCCACACGCGCCGTTTTAGCGCGCGCGGAGCTGCTGAAAACTACGCAGTCGGCCGTACCGCGCGCACCGCATGTCTGATGGGCGCGATGTCTCTTCCTACACGTCACGAATAATATTCCTAATGTTTTCGTGTGGTTTCAGGTCATTTGGAGCACGTTTTCTCTGAATTCGACCGTCTCGCGTTGTTTTTGGTGTTTTATGACACCGAAAACGCGTTTCCGGTCACCGCGGTCAAACGACCCCTCCGATTGACGTGCCATCTGCCCGAACATTTTACAAATCACACAATGGATGTTGTCGTACGGTTTCATGGAATTCCGAGCTTGTTCGGGTGGTTTTGACCCCCCAACGTGCCGGTTTAGCGCGCGCGGAGCTGCTGAAAATGACGCAGTCGGCCGTACCGCTGGCACCGCACGTCCGATGGGCGCGTTGTATCCTCCTACACATTGTGAATAATATTACTAATGTTTTCGTGTGGTTTCAGGTCATTCGGAGCACGTTTTCTCCGAATTCGACCGTCTCACGCCATTTTTGGTGTTTTATGACACCGTAAACGCGTTTCCGGTCACCGCGGTCAAACGACACATCCGATTGACGTTCCATCTGCCCAACCATTTCAAAAATCACACAAAGGATATTGTAGTACGGTTTCATGGCATTCAGAGGTCGTTCGAGTGGTTTTGACCCCCCCACGCGCCGTTTTAGCACGCGCGGAGCTGCTGAAAACGACGCACTCGGCCGTACCGCGCGCACCGCAAGTACGATGGGTGCTCCGTCTCCTCCTACACGTCACGAATAATATTCCTAATGTTTTCGTGTGGTTTCAGGTCATTCGGAGCACGTTTTCTCCGAATTCGACCGTCTCACGCCGTTTTTGGTGTTTTATGACACCTGAAACGCGTTTCCGGTTACCGTAGTCAAAAGACACCTCCAATTGACATGTCGTCTACCCGACTATTTCACAAATCACACAACAGCTGTTTTCGTACGGTTTCATGGCATTCCAAGGTTGTTCGGGTGGTTTTGACCCCCCCCCCCACGCGCCGTTTTAGTGCGCACAGAGCTGCTGAAAACGATGCAGTCGGCCGTACTGCGCGCACCGCACGTCCGATGGGTGCGCTGTCTCCTCCTACACGTCAAGAATAATATTACTAATGTTTTCGTGTGGTTTAATATCATTCTGAGCATGTTTTCTATGAATTCGACCATCTCACGCCGTTTTTGGTGTTTTATGACACCGGAAATGCGTTTCCGGTCACCACGGTCAAATGACACCTCTGATTGATGTGTCGTCTGCCCGACCATTTCAAAAATCACACAAAGGATGTTGTCGTACGGTTTCATGGCATTCCGAGGTTGTTTGGCCCGTTTGGACCCCCCACGCGCGTTTATCAAGCTCGCGCATCACTTAAAGAATGCATAATGAGCCCTACCGCACAGACCGCATCTCTGATTGACGTGCCGTCTGCGCGTACACATCACGAATAATAGTTAGATTGCTTTCCTATGATTTCAGGTCAATCCGATGTCGTCTGCTATGAATTTGACTGTTAGACGCCCGTTTTGGCCGTTTATGACACTAGAACGGCGTTCTCAGTCACCGCGGGCACACGGCACGTCCGATTGATGTGCCATCTGCTCGACCACATCACAATTAACTCACCCATTGATGTCATCTGATTTCAGGCCATTCGGACCTCGTTCGGCCTGTTTGGACCCCCCACGCGCGTTTATCAAGCGCGCGCAACACTTAAAGAATGCATAATGAGCCCTATCGCGCAGACCGCACGTCCGATTAACGTGCCGTCTGCGCGTACACGTCACGAATAATAATTAAATTGTTGTCCGGAGTGCGGGGAAGGTTGTACGGGGTGAGGGAGGGCTGTCCGGGGTGCGGGGGGGCTGTCCGGAGTGCGGGAGGGCTGTCCGGGGTGCGGGGGGGGGGGGGGGGGGGGGGGCTGTTCAGGGTGCGGGAAGGACTGTACGGAGTGCGGGGGGGGCCTGTCCGGGGTGCGGGAGGGCTGTTCGGGGTGCGGGAGGGCTCTCCGGAGTGCGGGAGGGTTGTCCGGGGTGCGGGGGGCTGTCCGGGGTGCGGGAAGGACCGTACGGAGTGCGGGGGGCCTGTCTGGGGTGCGAGAGGGCTGTCTGGGGTGCGGGGAGGGCTGTCCGGAGTGTGGGGAAGGCTGTTCGGGGTGCGGGAGGGCTGTTCGGGGTGCGGGAGGGATGTCCGGAGTGCGGGAGGGCTGTCTGGAGTGCGGGAGGACTGTCTTGGGTGCAGGGAGGATGTACGGGGTGCGGGAAGGACTGTACGGAGTGCGGGGGGCCTGTCCGGGGTGCGGGAGGGCTGTCCGGGGTGCGGGGAGGGCTGTCCGGGGTGCGGGGAGGGCTGCCCGGGGTGCGGGAGGGCTCTCCGAAGTGCGGGGAGGGCTGTCCGGAGTGCAGGGAAGGCTGTCCGGGGTGTGGGAGGGCTGTCCGGGGTGTGGGAGGGTTGTCCGGGGTGCGGGGAGGGCTGTCCGGATTGCGGGGAAGGCTGTCCGGGGTGCGGGAGGGCTGTCCGGAGTGTGGGAGGGCTGGCCGGGGTGTAGGGAGGGCTGTTCGGAGTGCGGGGAAGGCTTTCCGAGTGCGGGAGGGCTGGACGGGGTGCGGGAGGGATGTCCGGAGTGCGGGAGGGCTGTCCGGGGTGCGGGGGGGGCTGTCCGGGGTGCGGGAAGGACTGTACGGAGTGCAGGGGGCCTTTCCTGGTTACAGGATGGCTGTCCGGAGTGCGGGGAGGGTTGGCCGGGGTGCGGGGAGGGTTGTTCGGGGTGTGAGAGGGCTGTCCGGAGTGCGGGGAGGGCTGTCCGAAGTGCGGGGAAGGCTATTCGGGGTGCGGGAGGGCTGTCCGGAGTGCGGGGAGGGATTTCCGGAGTGCGGGGAGGGCTGTCCGGGTTAGGCTGGGGACTAAAAATAGTGAACTCAGCTCATTCATCAAAAACAAGTTTAATGATTTATATTAAGAATCACGTATTTTTTTCAAATATATTACAGAACATGCAATTCTAAACATTGAAAATTAAATGAATATAAAATATCCAAATAAATAATCAGTTTCATGGTTACTTATCAATTCGTGCACACAAACATTGCATGAGGCCAAAACACACATGATACCCCCAAATCACAAAAAAACTCACTAGAAACCCAACATAAATATCAATAACAACCCTACCATTAAAAGAAGAAACACACCTCATGAATATGATGCGTCATGTGTGTTCATCACTCACCTCCATCCGGTGGGCCAGGGGCCTACAACAAATAAATATTATGAATATTTTTATAAAAAAAATAATTTAAATTAAATAAATAAATACAGTATAAACCTACGTCGTGTGATCCCCTGAACCATCACCTGAACGCACATATTCCCACAATGCTCTAACCTCAGCAGCCAATTACGCATTTGCCTCCTCGAAAGCCGGAAACCGTGCCTCGAAATCTGACTGCTGTTGTGTCATCTGAGCAACAGCAGGACCGAAAACCGCAGCGCGTGACACTACAGAACGAGGAATCCCTGTTCCATAGGTCAAACTATATCCATGTCCATCCCGACCAATGATGCGATGAAAGATCTCATCCCTTCGCATGGGAAGCTGTCACTGGTCCTCTGGCAGATGTTCTAATTCAACTTCAAATTGATCCTATGAAATATTTAAATATATATACATATATTAATATAAAGATTTCATGTAAGTATTGGTAATGAGTATAAGCACTTACTATGAATGCTGCAGCCTCTGGATCATTGCGATCACGAGTCCTCATCCACACCGACATTTTATTAGTTGGTGCACCTTACTCCCGCAACTATATATGAATAGAATATAAAAACAAAATCGTATTAATTAAAAAAAATTAAAAAATGAATAATAAATACCTCATGTCGGATCTGAGACACGTGACGAGTCCCGAGCCTATGAGGTGGTCCCTGCAACACTCGATTCTCAGAATGGCGTGTAGACACCTCCTACATTCAATTCATTCAAATATCAAACAAATCACACATTCTTGAAAATATATATACCAAAATAAATATACAAACCGAAACACCCTCAGTAGACCAATATGTAACTAAATCATGCCACTGATCTGGGAGGACACCTCTCGAGACTTTTTCTTGAATGTCTGGGGCACCCACATTTGGTACCCAGTGGTCCCTCTTGACTTTGACTTTATAGTCTTTCAACATCTTACGGTATTTGCTCATACACACTGGTCGAAACTCATCAGAACATACTTTCAAATTTTTCTATTAAAGAAAAAAATCACATATGTTATTGTTGATTATACATAGGGAATAAGTTAAAATGGTCTTCTTACCTGAACCTCCCTCCAAAGATGATCTAATGTGTCCTGAGGGATAGAAGCCCAGTCACGCGTGTTCAATGGAAATCGATGTGGATCACGTATGATATGACCCAACTGACGAATAAATGCAGGGGCATTCCATCCCACAGGATGAAATACCCCATCAAATGAAACATCAAAAGTCGTGTCAGAATTCCATGATAATATGCCTCGACCAGGGCCTCTCCTACGAGAGGAAGAAGCAGTCGGGTCTGATCCTGTTGAAAACAATTTTATATACAAATTGACAAATGTTATAAATATATATATATTTGTTTATTAATTACATAAAAAATAGAGACAATGACATTCCAACATACCTCGACCCAGAGACGTAGATGCCTCAGATGGATGATGTGGATCTTCCGCCTCATCCCCTGACATGCCTGCAGTCATGGAA
Source organism: Viscum album (assembly GCA_963277665.1). Lineage (NCBI taxonomy): Eukaryota > Viridiplantae > Streptophyta > Magnoliopsida > Santalales > Viscaceae > Viscum > Viscum album. The sequence goes on from OY728119.1 coordinate 655,589,846, forward strand.
AACATTAGTAAGAGGACCATCCAAAGTGTCCAAATGATAAATTGGATTGTTTTTAAAAAAAATCAAACTTGTACAGTTGTTAATAAAACAAAAAGGGATTGAATAATTAGTTGGGAATGAAATTTAAAAAATCATAAAATTCACAAAATAGATATACAAATTATGTACAAAACCAATCAATGCATAGCCAAATTTCAAATTGAATTAATAAAAATTCAAGCAGCACATGAACCAAATGAAGAATACCTCAATGGAAAGATACACCGATAATAACATCAATATAACATGAGTTAAATCACCCTAAATATTTATAACTTAATAAACTTCAAAAATTGAGGATTAAACTTACAAGGATTTATAAAATTTTTACATAATTTATGATATCTTAGGCTGAAAAGTGGGAAAACAATTATACCTTTCATTAAGCATGCAAATAGACCGTTTCTCCTTCAACAGCTGCTCTGACCCAATAAATATATTCTTCACGTTGAACTACAGTATGTTGATCAAGTTGTTGGGAAACAAAAGGAACAGTCTCGGGTTCATCTTGTTCAAATACAAACACTCCTCGCCAAGACATTTTGACAACAACTTGCCAACTTGGATTCGAAGGCAAAGTAACGAAGAATACTTGTTCTACTTGTGATTTCAAAATGAAAGGTTCATTATCAACTCATTCATTTCTGTATAACATATAGTTAAAATTCACCAATGAACACTGATATTGATCGACTTTAGATCCACGCACTGGATCAACCCAATTACACTTTAACAATATGTACTTCAACCCGTGTGTGTATACAACTTCAATGATGTCTATCAATTGACCATAGTAATAACCAGAATCGACAAATGGACAACTAATTCCACTGTTTTGTGTTGCTCGTTTGTCATCAACATCTTTAATGCGAAATCAAAAACCATTAGCATCTATAGATTTATAATGGCGAGCCGTTATAGATGGACCCTCAGCCAGTTGGATAAATTCTTCAGTTAGCATGGGGTCCCCTAACTCCCTCAGCTTATGAACCTACATAATTCATATAATTAAATAATGATATATGAAGAAAGAAATTAGTATAATACTTCACTCATAATGAAAATCAATTTATACGTACATAATCCTTGAACTAATCATGAAATGACGCATAATGAAACTGTTGAATTTGCAACTCAGTCGCACGATACATCTCTTCTTTTATCTCATTAATGTGTTTTCTTCAAATGATTACGCAATGCTTAAATGATCAACTTATGCAAACAAAACATGTAAAAGTTAAACAATAAAAGTGATAAGATACTTACTGCATTAATGGTGCAACTGATGAAGTATTGAACAATATATATCGATGCGCTTGTATCCACTCGATGTTGACCATATCATATGTGGTTCCTTCTCCAACTGGACCATCCAGAATCCGAGATGGATTATCTAATTTTTTTTCAACATCCGTAAGATATTTTTCACAAAAAGTAATACACTCATCCATCAAATAACCATTGGCTATTGATGCCTCCGGACGAGCTCTGTTGCGTACAAATCATTTCAATGTACTCAAATACCGCTCAATAAGATACATCCACCTGAATTGCATTGGACCAGAAGCCATTACTTCTTCAGTTAGGTGCACTGTCAAGTGGACCATAACATCGAAAAATGAGGGGGGAAATAGTTTCTCAAAGTGAAAAGGCGTAAGTACAATTCGGTCCTGTAAACTTTTTAAATCACTCATTCGTTGATTTCTTAAACAAAGTTGTCTAAAAAAATTACTCATCTCAATCAACGGCTGAACAACATTGGGGGATAAACAATCACAAATGACGATTGGAATCAACTACTGAAGTATTATATGACTGTCATGACTTTTCAACCCTTGCAATGTCTTGCTCGTCAGATTTACACACTTTGAAATATTAGAAGAGTAACCATCAGGCACCTTGAGCATCTTCAAAATGGAAAGAAATGTCTCTTTCTCCTTTGTAGTCATCGTATACTTTGCAGCAGGCATATATGCCTTGTTTCCCTCAGCTAACTATAAATGCAACTGTTTCCTTAGACCCATTTCTTGCAAATCATGGCGTGCATTAACATGGTCCTTTGATTTCCCACTGACACCTAAAATGGTCCACAATATGTTATCACAAACATTTTTTCCATTGTGCATGACATCCAAATTATGCCTCAGCATGTTAGTTTTCCAATACGGAAGACTATAAAAAATACTTTTCTTTTTCCAATTGTGACTGCGCTGCCTACCCGCAGCTCAAATATTACGTACCGGAGGAGCCACCAAATCCTGAATTTCATATACCGTGCGGATGTTTTCTTCCTCAATATGCGATAACATTTCGACTCCTGTCATGATCTTTGGTGCTGGGATGAACTCTCTAGAACCATCAAATGCCACTCTGTCCTTTCTGAACCTGTGCTGAGGGGGGAGAAAACGTATGTGACCCATGTATGCCATTTTTTGAAATGCTTAAGCCATACAGATTTTTTACTTTTGTTGCAACAAGGGAAAGAAAATTCCCCTTTCGTACTCCAGCCTGATAAATTTGCATAAGCTGGGAAGTCATTGATTGTCCACAATAAAGCAGCTTGCAGTTTGAACATTTCATTCATTTCACAGTCATAAGTCATCATACCATCGCCCCAAAATTCATTCAACTCATCAATCAATGGCTGAAGGTAAACATCAATCTTATCCCCCAGACTTTTAGGTCCATCAATAAGAGTGGAAAGTAATATAAATTGTTTCTTCATACAAAGCCACAGAGGAAGATTATACGGATCCAACACCATGGGGAATGTGCTATGAGTTGCACCAACCATAGACTTGAATAGATTGAAACCATCAGCTACCAATCCCAATCGGACATTACGAACATCTTTAGAAAAGTCGGGATGTCTCTTATCAAAATCCTTCCATGCATGAGAGTCTGCCGGGTGGGTTAACATATCACTTTCATGAACTCTTTCTGCATGCCATCTCATTAAATTAGAAACTTTAGATGACATAAAAAATCTTTTCAACCTTGGTTTAAGGGGAAAGTAATGCATTTGCTTTACGTCAATCAGTTTCCCCTGTATCACAATCTGACTTTGATGAGTCTGATTTCCCCTGTTCTCTTTCCACCTGGAAGCACCACAAACCGTACAAATATCCAAATGGGCAGTTTCCTTTCTAAACAATATACAATTGTTTTCACATGCATCTATGGTCTCATATGTAAAACCTAAGTTCTCTGTCAGCTTACGAGCATGGTAATACGACTCGGGAATCTTAGCGTCGACAGAAAGAACCTTTTTCAATAACACCAACAACATGTCGAATGATATGTCTGAACAATGATTCAAAGTCTTAAAATGTAACAACTCCACGATAAACAACAATTTATTTAAAGAAGTACATCTAGGATATAATTCTGTTTTTGCATCATCAATTGCTTCATAAAACCTCCTTGAATCACGATCTGCACTAGAGCGAAGATTTATCTCACCAGTCTCAAGATTCTGGATGTCAATGCCTTCAGGATACAACCCACGTACCATTTCAGTAAGCATTTCATGCATTGGATCATTCATCCTTGCATCAACATCCATCTGAACTGTATCTGTATTTTCACAACGAACATATTCTCTCCATGACGAGTCCAACTCTTATAATTTCTCAGAAATCCATTAAAGAATAGGTGATACCTCACAGTATCTCGTGTGAATTGATATCTGTCAGCACATTTTCTACATGGAAAACTAATATAGTCACTTTCAAATCCTCTGGTGAAGTCAATAAACTACATAATGCCATTGAAATACTCTCTAGACGTTTGATTTGGAAGATCAATCCAACTCTTATCCATAATAAGATCCCTATAACAAACATTTACACAAGAATTATTACATTTTCATTTTTCATATCAAATATATTTAAAATAAATACTAATTAATTATTTTTGAACCATTTATAAAATAATAATGTAAGTGAAAGCCCATGTCATACCTGATTGCGCTACAAACCTGTAAGGGAGGGGAGCCGAAGGCGGTGCTGCAAGGGAGAGGAGAGGCAGCGGTGGGGAGCCGAAGCCAGAGTTGGTGCGGTGAGGGAGGGGACGGTGAAGGAGGGGACGGGTGGCGGTGGTGCGGCGAGGGAGGGGACGAAGACGAAGGGGACGGGGGTTGGCGGGGTGTGGGGGTGTTTGGGGTGCTGGGGGGGAGGGACGAGGGGGCGGAGGCCTGAGGGCGGAGTTCGGAGGCCGGAGGGGCTGGAGGCCAAAGGCCAGAGGGCGGACGGAGGGCTCCCTAAGGGCTTCCGGGCTGCCGGAGGCAGGTGGCGGGAGGACCGAGGGCAGAGGGAGGCCGCAGGGCGACCGCAAGGCGGAGGGCGGCCGGAGCCGGAGGGCGGAGGGCAGCCGGAGGAGGGTGGGGCCGGCGGAGGGCGGCCGGAGGGCAGACGGAGGGCGGAGTGTGGTTGGAGAGAAGCCGGAGGGCGGCCGGAGCGCGGAGTGCGGCCGGAGGGCTGCCGGGCTGCCTGAGGCGGGTGACGGGAGGCCCGAGGGCAGAGGGAGGCCTCAGGGTGGCCGCAAGGCGGAGGACGGTCGGAGCCGGAGGGCGGAGGGCGGCCGGACAAGGGATGGGCCGACGAAGGGCGGCCGGAGGGCGGGGCCGGTGGAGGGCGGGGCCGGCGGAGGGCGAGGCCGGCGGAGGGCGGGGTCGGTGGAGGGCGGCCGGCCGGAGGGCGGGATGACGGGGAGGTCGGGGCGACGTGGAGGGCGCGGCGACGGGGCGAGCGCGGGCGACGGGGGGCGCGGCGATGGGGAGGGCGCGGGGACGGGGAGGGTGCGGTGACAGGGAGGGCGCGGCGACGGGGAGGGCGCGACGACGGGGAGGGCGCGACGACGGGGAGGGCACGGCGACGGGGAGGGGGGAAGGGGGGGCGATTCGCGAGGAGGGAGGGGGGAGGGGGCGCTAAAGCCCCCCCCCCCCCTTTTTTAGGGAATTGTAGCGACCTCCATTGGCGATCGCTATAGGTTAAGGGGCTCAAAAGCCCATTTTTCCAGTAGTGTATGGTTTTATTTATTTGTATTCATTGATGTGATAATGTTTATTTTAATTATTTTATAACCCTTACTGAGTTTTTTATGATCATCCCAAGTTTTGAAATGTTTTTCAGAGGACATAAAGATGAATAGGGTCGAGGATGAGATCAAGGAAAAGTCATGCTGTCTAAAACATGGAACTAGACATGACTCCTTTTTTCAAGAGTTTTTATTTTATGAAAAATTGATACTGGGTAGTAGTGTCTACATGTAATATTCAAGTTTTTATATAATAGTAATGGACTAATTCTCTAAAAATCTAAACCTAAAAAGATCTGCAATGTGAATTCTTGACATAATTCAAGATTATGTAATGTTTAAGGCCAGATCCTTATAGTTGGTATCAGAGGGAGGTTTAGAAAAATTTAGGGTTAGGAATTTTCATTAGACACATGGTCAGTCCCTATGTTTATTATTTAAATTAAATCCTTATTTTATAACTTTTTTAGATCAAGGAAATTCAGTTACAAATGGAAGGAGGAGGATCTCAAATGACATTCCTATCTCTTCATGATGACTTGATTGCAATAATTATTGCAAATTAATGTTCAGATGATTGTGAAACTTTTTCTAGCATACAAATCACTTACAAGAAGTTGTTTGAGATATCAAACGCCTCCAATATACCACATTATAATCACAGATTTTGGGTTGTATTTAAACAAATCCTGTTTTTACAATATTCTCATATTTTCAAGAAAGGTAAATATTATAAATGCATTTTCAAATATTTTACCTTATCACAAGATTTTGAAGCATATTATGGTTTTGAAAAAGGTGTTGAAGAAGGAGACCCTTAAGAAACCTATTTATATTTTCTTTTACAATATATTCTCTCAACACACACCTATGGTATTTTAAAAGGACCATTAATTGAAAGTGTCAACTCAAATTTGGTCCGACTGTTTTATAAAAATCATGTTTTATCATATGTTTTAAAATTATATTTCATACATGATTATTTTCCAAAATTGTTTTTCTCTGAACACTCATATGACCCATGTTGTACAAGGTGTATTTGGATGAAGGAAGCAAATGATTTTGAAGGATCTTTAAATCATTGTTGCAATGCATGGACCTTCTACCTACGTGAACAAGATGACGATGAAACCAAATTGACATCATGATCAAGGTATGATGTTCTTTATTTTGGGGATCATTTTATTTTATAATATGGTGGTGAAATAGAAAAAATGACAATATATATAAGACTTCAAGAATTAAGATGTTGAGATCATAATGAGTTGGGATGAAAATGAGAGTTATAAGGAAAAAATTGAGGTTAAAACATGTTAGGGTTATTTTTGAGTTTTATAGAAAGCACAACACATAGACCGTGTGACAACCCATCACATAGAACAAAGTTGTGGGAATAGAACCCATAAACAAAGTGCGATTGGGATTTATCGCCTACCACTAGACTATGTGAAGTCACTGGTTAATATAACTTATTATTTTTAGTTAAATGATTTTATTGATCAAGAATAAGTTGATTTGGGATCTTATGTTTTATCAAATAGATATGTTTAGTATAAGAAAATGATTTGGGGATTAAGTGATAAAATTTATTTTGTAATACGTTCTATCTTTTTGGAACATTGTATGCTTAAGAAAAAAGAGAATATTATGGGATTACATTTGTGGAGTAATGGTTGAAATTTTATTTTGGAATAATATCTGTTTTTATTGGGGACATATAGTGATTTGGGTTATTTATGGAAATGATTGAACTATCATAGAGAATATGTGATTTGGTTAATTATACTTTAGTACGAGACTTTGAGAGTAGTCTTTGTTTTTGGAGTTAAATGTTAAGATTTACTATAGAAGACTATGTGATTAAATCCTCCTGAGTTTTGGGTTTCAATCTTATTTTGGATTATTATGAATAATTTTAAGGACAATTGTGTATTAAATGGTCGCTCTTGAACTTTGGGTACTTTTTGTTTAAATTTTAGAGATTAATAGTTGTATTTATTTTTATAAAGGATTACCCTTTTTAGGGATTATATGATCTCGTATGAACTATTTTGGTTTTATTTAATGACTAAAGACAAGGGAAATATATAGTTCTTTTTTGTGGATTATGTGATTCTCTAGAAGATGATTCTTGTGCTTTTGATGTGACCAAGTCTTTTTGAATGCTCATTGTTTGGAGAAAAGATTAGTTTTTGGTAGAAACTTATTAAATGATGAAACTCTACTTGAAGGTAAGTATATTTCCTTATGTTCTTATTCTATGTAGTAAATGAATTCCTCAAAATTATGAAAAGGAATGTAAAACTAAAAAAACTTTGTTGGTTTATGTTTTCTTTTGGGTAATCAAAGACTGTTTAACACATCATAAGTTTGTGATTTTTTGGTGGTTAACTTTCCCCTAATATCTATAAGTTTCTCCTAATATCTCTCTCCATCAGAACTTGACTATTTGTTCTCTCTTACATATCCATGTTTTCTAATATGGAATCCTAGTATGGCTTATCTCGGGTGACCTTTGTACTTCTATTTCTTTGTTTTAAAGTGATAGTTTTACTATCTCTTTTCGGATGTGAGACTTTTAATGAAGTTTCCAAGCCAGTTTTAAAATTGCGAGGACCTAATTTCCAAAAGGGGGAAGGATGTAACATCCCAGGTAAATAAAGAACATGAAATTTTTCATATTTATTAATATTTGTGAATTAAATATTAATTCTAATTTAATGGGGATACTAGGTTCTATGGTGTACCTGATACGCAACAATGGGTTTCTTTGAAATCTTACGTTGCACACTAATAATATAATATTATTATTTTAAATGGTAGTTAACGCCTAGATGTTGTATTAGAGGAAAATATAATAACTAACTAAAATATGAATATACATGTTTGTTAAATGTTTTTACATTTATCCAATAAAAGTTAGAGGCTTAAAATATGAATGAATCTAATTTTAAGTATAAATACTCTAATATTCATTAAAAGGTCGATTTACCGCCTTTTGATGGTGAACCCTCTTTAAATATATATTTGGTCACTTTTATATGTTCTATTTAGCATTAAAAAATTCTTCTTTATAATCGGGACATTTAAATTTATTTTGGGTAAATTTTTGGTATTTTTCTGATAAAATTCATTTTTTGATGAATAGTGAAAATACTGTATTTTAATTCAAAACTGCATTTTAATATAATTTATTTATATTGATAGATTATATTTTTAATTGGTTTTAAAGTGTAATTAGATTATATTTTTACCATTTAATCCAATTTTAGTCATTGGAATTAATTTCACTTTGAAATTGGACATAAACAAGTGTCAATCTTTTGATAGATATTGTTTCTTAAAAACACGCTATTTGTTTTGAGAACGGGAAATAATTATAAATTAATTAATGAAACTTCCATGTTTTGAATTTTTTAAAATAGACATCATTTTTTAATTCGTAATATCAATTATATCTTAGGTTGAATTTTTGGTATTTTTCTAAAAAACATCAATTTTTGATGAATAGTAAAACCACTAAGTAGTAGTTAAAAACTGACTTGTTCATTTAAATAAAATTTACCGCTTTTGTGAATTGAATTTTGAAAATAAAAAATACATGGTTGTTATTATTATTTAAAATTTGGTTCAATAAGATAAAAATAATTTTATATTGAATAGTAACTTTTGACTTTTATTTACCGCAGTTAAAGGTAAATAGGGTAATTGAATGTAAAAAGAATATTATAATAATACAAAATTACCTTGACACTTGTCCTAGACTTATTTTATGAGTCATGGCCAACCATTGGCATCCTTGGGTCTATTTTAGGACTCAATAGAGCCACATGGAAGTGATAATGACACTTTAGATTAATTAATTTAAAGTAAAGACAAAAATGACACAAACAAATATATTTTAGTAAATTACTTTTTACGTGGGGTTATATAAGTTATATTTTAGAATATAAATATTAATTGGTAATATAAAAATATTTCCTACATCATGGTATTTTTTTTTATAATTTTTAGACATCAAATAAATAAAATTATTTATGACACAAAAATGATGCAGTATTTACCTCATTAATAAATGATTTAAATAAATAAGATTATAAATATTAAAATAACATCCAAAACCTGTCCAATTCATATTGGATGAATTTAATTCGACCATTAGTCATCTTATCTTCGAACTTAATGAGTTTTGGACCTTTAGAAACTGAAAATCATTATATAATAAAATAATATTTTCACACTTTCCTAAAGAACCCCTCCTCCCCCTTATAAAAAGCCCTCATTTCTAACCCATTACTCACACATATCAAGCCCCTTGGCTCATCCAACCCCTACCCAAATAATATCTAAAGATCCCTCTCTTCCTCCTAGAAGCCTTACCTTAGGCAGAAGGTACTTTAAGAAGTCCTTTTGGTTCAAACCAAAGGCAGTTACCCAAATTAAAGGTAACAGTTTCTCTTAAATTATTTTCTTTTATTTTACTTATCCAACCCCTAAAATCTTTTTATTCTTTTCTTTTATAAAAAAACTAGTATCCTAAATATACTAGGATGTTTTTATGATAATTATTCTAACTACACTTACACACACCTACATCTAATGGGTAAAGAACATATTGTTTCTGTGGGTGGAAAACTAACACCTCACGAAAAGATGATTGTTCAATTATCTCTTACCGCCTCTTAAGGTGGCCATTATGATGGAACTGTATTTATATATGATATATATTATGTTTATGTTTTCTTTATTATTTTGTATTTCTGATTTATAGCATACCTTTATGGTTTCCATTATGAGTAAACGCGATAATTTCATTTGAGGAAGTGCAGACTACCGCCCCCTCAAAGTGATATGACTCGTTCATACCATATATGGGATGTATAAAGGATTGATTTATTGAAATTATATATGATATTATACTGGAAATATAATATAACTATGTATCATTAAGTTTTCATTCAATAAAAATACTAAATAGAAATGAATGTAGCGTTCATGCGTACGTACAACTTATCGTCTCCATTAACGGTGCATTTCATTTCTTACCTCTAAATATTATGTAATATAATAAATAAAAATATATACTATATATTTATGATATATATGATATCTAAATAATGAAAATAATTCTAGATATAATGGATATTTGACCTCATGGACAACTTGTAAATATAAGGTGTTCATTTTTTAATCAAGTACCAAATATCGTTAAAATGACCGTTATTAACTTAAATGAATGAATAATGTTTATAACATGGTAATAAGTGATATAAAATTAATAATAAACTTGAAAAGGGTTATTAAGCACATATAAATTAACTTTAGTTTATTATTCAGGAAGAACAGGGAACAAACAAGTCAATTCGGACACGAGGTAAGGGATTTCTTATCTCACTTTCAATTCCGTGAGATTTCCAATTTTCACCACTTATTTATTTCATGTGGTGTTTTGGGTACTTACATTTAATATATATTATCATGATTATATTTATATTAATGGTATTATATGATTCATTTGGTGGTTATTAACATTTGGTCATACGACTCGATTGATTACAACGTGGTAAGGGGGTTTCATCTCACTTTTTATTCTCGTGAGATTCATGATGTATTGACACTATTTCCTTTTTTGTGGTTTATGTAATTCCCATGATTGTATTAATTATTTAATATACTTAAATTTATTTGAATTTAAATCTTTATTTTATGATTCGTCTTTCATGGGGTGTATGTTTCGTAAGTTACCAAATCGGTAAGGGAACCTTTCACCCTCCCCTTTTTAAAAGACTTCTTTTTGTTATGTCTTTTAATTTACATCTTATTATGTTTGGATATGTTATTATATATTCTTATTTCTATAAATTTTATGTCCATGTGATGAGATACCCCTTTCTCTCTCATCAATCCATTTTCTGAATTTTAAAGTGACATTGTTAGGTTGTCAAATTTCTGTAAGGAAACTTTTTTACCCAATTTCAATTCTTTTGGTTAAACTTCTACTTCTTGATTATGTCATGCTATTAATATGTTTGAATAACCTATGATTGTTTCACACTTAATATCCACTTATATTGAGTGTATTCGTATTTTTCACACATTATTATGTAATTGATTTATCCTTAATCTAAGGATACAGTTTTTATAAGGGATTTGGACTTCATTGTTGTTATGAACCAATTCACTCTTATATGGTGTATATACTGTCCTTTGGCATATTGTATCATGAATCCATTTATTCTCATGATAATATAATGTTTTGATTCAATGTTATTCCTCAATTATTTTTATTCAAGATTCTCTCATTTTTTTAAAACTTTTTAACTAAAATGTCATTTTAAATGTTTTAAATATTTATTATTCTAAATATTTCTCATTGATGTCCATGTTTTCAAAATGTTTTTTAGGATTTATTTATATGGACATTAATGTTTTCAAATCATAATTCATTTAAAAGTTTCAAAGTGGTATGGGACACTTTGATTCAAATATCTCTTTATTAAATGTTTTAAATGGTTTTGAAAATGATTTGACAAAGCATTGTTTATCTCAATATCTTTATTTGATATATTGTGATTGGAATATGGAAATGTTATCTTTACTTTATGATTGTGTTATGTGTTATTAATATATTATGGTTATTGGGAATTGTTTACGTATATGGTTGGTTCTATGATAAACCTAGGGTGGGTGAGCCCGAGATAGCTCTCTAATGTATTGGGTAATGTGACGGAGGTAAACATTAATGCTTCTCCTAAGAGATTTAGGGAATATATTGTGATGGGTATTCCAAATGTGACTCCCTATGTAGCTGTGATAGCTACAATGTATGTATGTTATGAATTCTATAAGTTACCTTTATAATTTATGATTTCTGTATGTTATTCATAAATCTTATGATTTCATGAGGTATGTTATGATTGAAAAGTACGGTTTCATTGATTTGTATTTATTGATGGGATAATGTTTATTTTCATTATTTTATAACCCTTACTAATCTTTTTATACTCATCCCAAGTTTTGAGATGTTTTTCACAGGATATAAAGATGAATAGGGTCAAGGATGAGATCAAGGAAAATTCATGTTGTCTAAAACGTAGAACTATACATGAATCCTTTTTTCAAGATTTTTTATTTTATGAAAAATGGATAATGGGTAGTAGTTTATACATGTAATATTCAAGTTGTTATGTAATATTTATGGCCTAATTCTCTAAAACTCTAAACCTGAAAAGATCCTCAATGTGAATTCTTGACATAATTCATGATTATGTAATGTTTACGACAGGGTCCTTATAATAATGAAGATAAAAATGAATTCCTTGCTTTCCCATTACGCTTAATATTATTTTTATCTGATAAATTCCATGAAACATTATCACTTGGTACTATAAAACCTTGAAGATCATACTTAAGGACATCAATTATTCATGGGAGAAGATAAGGTACCATTATTTCATTACAAATATAAAAACCCCTTCCTTAAAAATTTGGAATGACTTTATAATTGATATATTTGTTGTGATCATTATGAATTTACAAGATATATCTTTGAGAGTGTACCATGAATCTGGTACCAATTTTTAGAATCACTCTAATGATTACCACCACTAAGCTGGGGGGGGTGAATCAGTGTTGGTAACTTTTCTTTCTTTAAATCAAAACTTTTATGAGCTTGTTCATCCACAAAATCTCAACTCACTTTAGTGCATGAACTAAACATGAAGCATAATAAATTTTTTAATTTTTTTTCTCTAAAATATAGATTATTATATCCCTAGTGTATGGTGATTGTTATCCATTGAGAAATTATCTTTTATTATCAATATAAAGCTATAATAAAGGGAATATTCTTCAACCTTCTACAATTATAGCACAAAATAATTCAAAATAAGTACCCATTTTTTAAACAAATATCATAAATGAAATCTTATTAAAGAATGAACATTATGCAAAGAACAAGTATAAAAACGACTATATTAATATGATCATATTACTCTTATTTTATACAACAATCCTCGTAGGCTATTTTCTTGTAACTCTATTTTATTAAAAAAAATTATAGCATCCTCTCATAATTTCATTAGATACCTCATCATTATTTTTTATTAAATAATTAAACAAATGTCATGGGGATATCTCCCATTATTCTATTTTTAATACCTTTTATATAGATTTTCCATAAGACATTCTTTTTCAAAACTAATCAAAAGACCTATAGAGAAATCCTCTTGCCTTGATCCTCAAATAGGGGAAATGGATTTTTATAATCAAGACTCCTCTAAAATCATTTATGTATCTTCTTGATATTCTCAATTAATTATTATTAAGAATCAACCTTTTCTTTTCTTCATGATTCTAAAAAATCTTCTTATACCTTACATTTATACATTCTCACATGTGATAATAATATTTCAAAGTAAACATTAATCTAATGGTGAAATATTATTCTTAAAATATCATCATCAATCTTGTATTGAATCAAATCTTAATCTTTCAAAAAAGTATGATATTTAAATACTAAATAACAACACAAAATATTTACATTTAATATTATATTTTATCTGAGAATAACCATTTAGTAATAAGTATCCACTAGAATAATCTTACATATAAATTGAAATCATCAAGTTAATCTTATGAATTAAATGAGTTATTCTTACATGATCTAAATTGCTTCAAAGGATCACTTTGAAAACTTTGGGTTAATCTTATATATCACAAAATTAATCTTATGTATACTGCAGAATATAATTCGTATAATATGATTAAATTTATTAATGCTCCAAGTGATATTACATACCTAAGGGTGAACTCAAGTGTCACACCTCAACATTAATTTATTAATTGTTTTCAATTATTTAATTATAATTAAACTCAATCTTGAATTTTGGGCCAATATAGGTTAAAATTTGATTTTTTGGATTTTAAACATAGAAATATGGTTGAAACATAGTTAGTATAAACTTAGCACAAAACATGTTAGTTTATATAATTTTTATAGATCTAATGCACACAAAATGCATGGTTCCCCTAACTATACCCCCTGATTGTTTGGGGTGCTCCATAACTTTTAGTGCAAGGCACATTATTGGTGCATGACTTGACCAACCATGAGGTCAAACCATGAAAACTCTCCAAGGGATCAAACTTTTAAAATTCCATCTTTGACCTAAATGAAATAAACCCCTAAAGGGGTCACTATACCCATTCATGCTCTATATCTCTCTCAACACAACACACATAAAAGGGTCTCTCTCTTGTGTGTGAACTTATCCTCCCCCTCTATCCATTATTGTTCATATTCACCTCTGATTCTTGGTGTGATAATATCAGGTTAGCATTTATTTTCCTCCATATATTTCTTCTTCATCCTTCGTTCCTTGTACATGGTATGAGGCCATCCAAACCTTATGATACTCTTATAGTAAAATTGTTTTGCTATTATTTATACCTAGGGTCTCTTTTTATCTTGAAGGGTTCCTCAAACTTGATTATGGTGGATTTGGGCTTCACACATCCAAGTTAGTGAGTTATTATTTTATTCAAGGTAGGTTTCTCCTTGTTTTAGGGATTTAAATTTAGGAACCTTAATTACTTGAATTATTAATCTATTGTTTTGATATAAATTGAAAATATTAAATATATATAAGGATTTTTTGAAAATAAAATCATACTTTACAGAAATTTCATTTAGATTTATAAGATTTTCCCTTAATTTATAGTTTGTTAAAAATACATTTTAGATAAATTTATCTTGCCTAGTTTTGATGAAAACCTAAATTTCATTTGAAAATGTCCTATATTACTTCATAAAATAGTCTTAGATCCTTAAAGTTAGATTGAAATCAACTTTTTATTATAATTGGAATTTAAATTTAATCTTAAAAGGCCAAGTATCAATGAATTATTTCAAGGTTAGTTTTAAATAAAAATTGGGAGGCTTGCTTATATATGTTTTCTCTCTAGATGGTTATACCCATATGAATGGGTATGTATATATATATACATGTGCATGAGAAAATTCATATGTGAGTATATGAATTTGTGGAATGGATGACATATGTGTATATATATAATTTTATATGATTTTAATAGTCAAAGTAGAACTTTGGATATTTAAATTGGAAACTAAAACATGGTTTCAAATTGACATTTAAGTGGATTATCTTTTTAAAATAAAAGTATAAGGATTTTTTGGGACCTTGAAAATATAGTTTTAATTTTTCCTTGGATTTTTGAGTCATATTTTTGAGATGTGAGATGTTCCCTTGGAAATTATTTTGAATTCTAAAAATTCTATGGCCATATTAGATCTTCTAAAATGTTTATCTTATGTGTGGTAACCTTTATGGAAGTACTTTGGTTTAGGGAGGTTCTTTTCATAGTTGGTGTTGGGAGGTGGTATTAACATGTATGATAGATTGTGAAGATTCATGATTGAGATGTTATATTTGTTATTTCTTCCTTTCCTTACCTTTACTATTATAATGGGATGTTACGCATCTTAGTGAAAGTATAGAGATGGTAATTATTTTGTCCTGATTAGACAGAATAGATCCCACAGGGTATGGAAAGGCCATTGTGGGATGTGTAATTGGTGAGTCTAGTTTAGAGTATCCGGGTTGGTTATAGAAGCTGGATCACATCGATAGGTTTGAATATGGTTCTAAACCAAGTATGTCTAGTGTTTCATCACTTTATGTTTAATATTTACCCATGATTACATACTTTTTATTTTCTAATACTTGATGGGATGTGTTTTATATGGCCATGAATTCATTTTTATACCATGTTTTCCTTCTTAGTAAATGGTTATCTTAAATTGTAATGAAATCATGTTTTTAAATAATGTTTAAAGAGTTATTTTTATTTGGTTATTTTGATAAAAGGGTAGTTAACCTTAAAATGTTTCCTTAGAGATTTTTTTTCATTTAAATAAAATAAAAGGGAATGTTTGTAAAATATTATTGACGTGAGATTTTATTTAGCTAAATTTAAAACTATTTTTATTATTTTATTTCAAAATATAATAATAAGGATCCTATATATAAAGAATTTACTTGTGGAGTGTATACCTAGAATGCATACAAAGCTTATTTATCAAGGCTATCTTTATCATTTTCAGTTTTATGTTTCAACTTATCTATTTTTATAATTGTGGCATTAAGGTTCTATTTGTTGGAGGGTGAATTTTATTGTCATAGGTAATTATGTTGTTAGGGTTGATTTATTTTTTTTCTTTTCTTTTATCATATTATTTACATAGGAATTTTATTTCTTTATATAAACATAGGGCAACTATAACTGTTGGTGGTCAAATAAAAGGCATCTGGTGGTGGATTTTGGGAATTTTTCCTTGTAGGGGAGGGAGATTAAGGGTGAGGGTGAGTTTTATTTTATTATTTTTATACTATGTTTTATTTTGATGTGTATTTATTATTTCTTATATTTTTATTTTGGTGTGGACATCCAATGTATAGATAGTTCTTGCTAAAATTTTATTTAATTTCCATATCTATTTTCTTAATTATTTATTGAATGAAGTATTTAGAATTAGTAAATTTTGATGCCTATTGTGATTTTTTCCACCCCAATGTGACTGAGATCATACCTTGGGGATGTCACATTCCATTTTGTTCATATGACAGAGGGTAGAGTCTAACTATCTCTTTCTTTTTTAAAATTCTGAGATTCCATCGAAATTTGTTCTTGAGTCCAGTGTTTTTTGAGTTTTTTTTTAATTTTAGTTATTTGGGGATAAGAGTGAAGTGAATTAGTGGTACCCCATGAGATCATAGGACCTATTAAGAAATTTTAAGCCCAAGTACATGGTTAAGAATGGACCTTAGTGTCAATTGTGATGCTGACACGTGGTTTGTTAGGCCATCCAACTAAGCTGCACACTAACACTATTCCCCTATTGAAATTATGCATTGGAATTGTTTTCTTTTATTTTGTTTTAATTTGGGAACATTTTGTTGTTTTTGGGAGGGTACATGTTTTTATTTTTCCAAAATTGATTTTAAAATGGGAGATTTTAGTTTTAAATGAAATAAATTATTTTTCATAAATTAATAAAAAAACATTGGTTTTTTGGATTTCTATTGAATGGTTTTCTTAAATAAATGACTAATTGAATTTAAATGGGTTAAATTTGATTTAAAAATAATAAATTAGAGTTTTAGTAATGTTTTGATGAGTCTTTATGGATATGTGTGTGTGTTTTAAAAATTTAAACATGGTTTTAAATGTAAATTAAAAGTTTTAAAATAGATAAGATAGTTTTTAAAATATTTTTGACTGATGGTAACATTTTTTATTTTGATAGAAACTTTGATAAAGGATTAGTGGAATTTTAAACTAATTTCAAAGTAGTATTTTGGGTTATTAAAGGAAAAAAATTATATTTTAAAATTGGATGGGGTTTATCATTTTGAAAATTTGATGCGTTTTAAATAGTGTGCTTAATTTTTTAAAAATTGTTTAAAGGGTAAAATGGGGTTTTTTCATATTTTTTAATTTGAAAATTAGTATTTTGGGACTATGTTTTAAATTTTCTTTCTTTGGACTCCCATAAAGGTTTATATGAAATCAGGTGATTTTCCCCCTAGATGTCTTCTAATAATGGTCTTGATATAATCCCTCTCAAGATTAATGAGGGTTGTCTATTTTAGAGACCTTCCTTTGTTAAGACCAGTCTTTGTATATCCTAGCTTCCACGAAAATATTTATTGACCTAGTAATTTTATTGAATTTATATTCTCTCAACATAATGATGTCTTTCTTAGAGATATGGGGCCTCAATTATTAATTTCATATCAAGGGTTTGATAGGATGCTATCCTGCCATGTGATCTTATTTGGGGGGGGTGGAAAGTGGATGTTTTGGGTGCCTTCTTGGATAATTGGGAAGGGTTTTACCTAGATATTAAGTTATATCCTATCTGGTGCTTTGATTATTTAGATGGATTATCTACGTTTTTAATGATTCTGATATGATGCTCCAAGTTACCATCCCTTTCACATTTATTCTAAAGCTGGCATCAGTTGATCCTATTTAGGCATGTCTCATTTGAGGTAATTGAGTTGTGCCTTTATTTACCTCATTAGATCACCTTAGTAATGTTATTTGAAATATGTATTGAAAATAATTCTTGTATATGTACCTTACCATGTTAATTATTGATTTTTGGTAGTTTTCTTTGTGAATTCTCCTTTTCTTGTGGTGGATTTCATGATCCACTATATTTACTATTGAATTTTATTTTTTATTTTTAATAATATTGATATTTTTATTCCCTGTAATAATCGACTTACTTGAAGATTCAGTGCATGAGAGGAATTTTTATACGGTTGGAATAATTCCATGGGAAAACCTTTGTGGGATTGAAACTTTTTTATGAGATCATAGTAATTTGGATATTGTGTGTACTTCGTTTTTTGGTTGAGTTGTGTCATATGGTTGGGGAATCATTCTAGGAATTTTCCCCAAACACACCCAACAAAGGTCAAATATTAATAATGGTTTATTAGTGGTTCTATTCTCATCATTTCCATCATATCCCTTTTCACTAAGTTTTTCCTTGGGTTTTGAGGTCTCATTTTGTGAAATTTACTTTTTTCCTTTATTTGGAGTACCATTCATGTTAGGAATCACTTGATGTTGTTTGATTTAAGGGAATTGGTAAATTGAGGAATTCCCTATTTCCATATTTTGGATGATGACATCAATCATTGGAGGTAATTTCTGTAGATCTTTATGTTTTCCAAATCATGTTTCTAGCGTGGGGGTTGGAAATTGTTATTTTTGTATCAACTGTTTCATCAAAATGATTTATGGGGGTAGAAATCATTATGGTGGGAAGTATTATCACATCCCAAAATTAATTTATTAATTATTTTTAATTATTTAATTATATTTAAACTCAATATTAAATTTTAGGTAAACATGGCTAAAATTTTATTTTATTTGGATTTTTAGAATAAGTGCATAGTTGATGAATGGTTATTAGAAATTGCTCACAAACAATGCAAGGGTGTCTATAATTTTCCTAAATCCAACACATAGAAGGCATATAGTTTCTATAACCAGGTTCACTTACTGAGAAGTGTGCTCCAAAACTTTCAGTATAGGGCACATGGTTGGTTCATGGTTTCACCAACCATGTGTCCAAACTATGTACAATGTCTAGAGGATCAAATTTTTGAAATTTTATATTTTATCTTAATGGAATAAAACCCCAAAAGGGGTATCTCTCACCCTTCACCCTCTCTTTCTTTAAACACGATGCCCAAAAGGAGATAACTCTTGCATGTGGACTCCCCATCCCCCTCCCTATATTTTTACACATTTTACCCTTCAATTATTAGTGAGATTATCCTAGGTTATCATTTATTTTCCTCCATCTTCTTGTTCATCCTCATTTGTCTTTTCCTCACTAGAGAGAGAGGCTGGCTGAACCCCAAGGTTTTCTTATGGTCCGTTTTTTTGTGATTTTATTTTAACCTAGGGTCTCATTTCATATTCCAGGGTTCCTAAGAATCAATTGATATGGAGTTGGGTCTTATACATCAAAGTTAGTGAGTTATTATTTGATTCAAGGTAGGTTTCCCATTATTCTTGGGATTTAAATTTTTAAACATTAATTTCTTTTGTTTTTAATCTTTTTCTTTAATATATATTGAAAAAATTAAATATATATAAATATTTTTGAAATAAAAATCATGCTTGACATTATTTTCATTCTAATTTATAATATTTTTACTAACTTTCTAATTTATTAAAAATCTATTTTAGATAAATCTCTCATGGATTTTTTTTAATAAATCTTGAATGGACCTTATAAATATCCTATATTTTTTATTTAAATTGTCTTGGATATTTAAAGTGATATCTTAATTAACATTTTTATTATACACATTTATCTTTATTTCGAACCAGTTCTTAAACAGGCATGCAACCTCCTTGGAAAATATTTTGGGTATATGTAGAATAAGATTTCCCATAGAGTTTCCAAGAACCCCAATTTCAACACAAAACCTCTGTATAAATCACTTCATTAGGTTGTTTAGTAAAATAATTATATGCATCATGGATTGGAATAACCATTTCTTATCTTTTGGATGTTGAATCACCTTAGTGAACTGTATGTTATCCTCCATTACCATGCATGCTATTTCAGCTTTCAAGGTTCCAAAATGTATCAAAAAGTGTATAGAGAACATCTTGTATTAATTAATAAGGGATTCAAATTCAAAAAGAAAACACAATTGGGTGTCATGTGATAGGATATAAAGGATAATGAGGGGAGGAAGCATCAACGTTATGAGTGCCTATTATGCGATGTAGTGTATGCATAAAAAGTTAGCATGGGAGGAACTTGAGGGATGTAAACTATGGGGAATGTTTAGTGTAGTCAAGTATGGGATATATTTGGAAGTATTGAGAGGGAAGGCATCAACATTGTGGCATTCAATTCAACCACACATCTTATATCTCTATTTTCACATAAAATAGATCTTTGTCTGGGGAAACATCAGTTTCTGGAACCTAAATTGGATAAGTACAAAGCTGGGGTTCCCTAGATATCATATTATAGACATAATGATTATAAAATCATGAATTCATCTACGCTTCATCCATGATATCCTTGAAAATGACCAACATGACATTTTTATGCTTATTGAACTGAAATCTAAGCCGTAAAGTTTTTTTTATGGTCTCTTCATCGGGAGAATTTTTAGTGAAGGACTATTTGAGAGTGATGTGGGATTTCAAGGCCCTGGATGAATGGGGTGAGTTTCTCTGGTTCAAGGAGATCCTTATGATACTCAACTTCCACTTATGGAATCTCAAGAATCATGCATTACCTACATATGAGAATGTGAAGCGTACATGTATTAATCATGTGTCCAAATGAACCAATTTCAGGGTTCATAGGGAAGAAACATTGGATCACTTGTTCTTTGAAGGTGAATAGGAATTTACTATATGGAAAACCTTTTGCGACTTTATGGGTATATCCTCTAAGGAGTCTAGGGTAATCAATCTCCTCACTCTTTGGTTTTAGGGTATGAACATCGGTAGCAATGAGAAGAAGGTGAGAGTGGTCATCCTTGTGGCAAGATGTTTGTGTATCTGGAAGGCAATGAAAAATGTATGTTATGAAGGGATAACATAAACTAGTTCAATTATCATTTTTAAGACCATAATCTTTCTTATTGATCTGATCCACCTGATTGAAAATTGAGAAGAGGCTTCATATGATAACCTACATTTGGTTGGAATAAATCCCCATCACACTGCCTATAGGTTACCTTAGGGGAATTTGGTTTGGTGGTGCCCTCACAGAATTGTTTTGAATATCAATACAGATAGGTCTTTTAGTATGGGTACTATATGGGGTGATAGAATAGTTTTTGATCCTATATGATCGGTTATCCTTGCCTTAACTGATTTTTTTGTAATGAAGACTATCTCAAGGATGAATCTCTTGCGATGTTTACAAGGATACATATTTCTATTCAGAGAAGCATTCAATTGGAGGTTGTTGAAACATACTCTACAATGATTCATAATTATCTTCTCGACCTTTTAATCACCCCTGGTCTATTAAGTATCATATTCATAGGTGTAGTGGTCTCATAACTAATTTCATAGAAATCCTCCACACAATGAGTGAGTGGAATAATGTGGTTGACTTCTTAGATTCTATTATAACCTAGAATAATGTGCTTAATTTTCCAGTATGGGATCCTTTACTCCATAAGGAATATATTTTGTTAAAGGGGATTCCCTCAGGCTCCACTATATTATACCCCTGTAGATATCTAGACATCTATGTGTCATTTTTTCCCTTATTTCCCTTGGTGCATTATTTTCCCTTCCTCTCATAAATAAAATTAAAAAAATATTTGGTGGTGGTGAGTGTGTCTTAATTTTTAAATAAAATGATAAGGCTTGGTTAGATCCTTGAAAATATGGTTTTATATTTTCCTTGGTTTTGGAATTAGATATTAAAAATAAATTTATTCCCTTGGAAATTATTTTGAATTCTAAAAATTCTAAGGCTTAGTTTTTACTTTTGAAATGTTTATCATATAATGTCACACCTCTATGAAAGTCTTCCGATTTAGGGAGGGTATCTGTATAGATGGTGCTAGGAGGTGGTAATAGAATTTATGATGGCCGGTAATGACTCAAGATTGAGATTTTTATTTGTTTTATCTTCTTCACCTCCACCATACTATTATCATGGGATTATTGGTGTCTCAGTGGGAGTCGAGTGACAGTTGTTATTTATACTCAATTAGATAGAATAAAACCCCCATGGTAGGGAAAGGACATAGTGGGTGGTTCCACTAGTGGTGATAGTTTGGATCATCATTCTTGGTTATATTGTTTGGAAAACATCTATAGGCTGAAAGATGTATAACATCCCAATCCAAACAATCAGGTCCCAGCTGGAAGGTCACATGACCTTATTCCCGCCTCCTCATACACAAGAGTCTAACGACTAGTAGGGAAGGTCTGAGTCCATCAATGAGAAGACTATACCCTCATTATCATTTAATAGGATTTATAATCAGAAATAAAAAAATAATAAATAATCAGTGTAAACATAAAAAAAGGTAAATATGGCATACATATCATACAAATTAACATACCCTATAATGGCAATCAAAACTCGTGTAATAAGAAGATGATAAATAAATGGATAAACAATGGGTCCTCTGGAGTCCACATCGGTCCACTACTATCTATATGCTCTACTACTCAATATTTCATCAAATGACCCTTTCCCTTTTCTGGATCCCTCATGTAATCTATAAGAACATCCAAATTTTTAGTAGAGTGTGAGTACAAGACTCAATAGGACACCAAAAATGCATCCTTAAACTAATGTTCTAAAGTATACAAGTGTATGTCAAGATAATAATAAATGTATAACAAGAATAAACATACAATAAAAACTGAGGATCTATGCACTAACCAAGCCACAATATACCCCGACTGTTCCTAATTTGGATCCATTCCAGAAAACATCAAAACAATCATGGGAACATCTCAACGTCAAAGCCAACCTCAAGATGCTCAGTTTCCATACATGCCTCAGGCCTGCAGGTCAAACCACACTAGGAAATCATGCCAAATCTCTATATATATGTATATATATCAATAGATAAATCCTCAAGCTACTTGATAGCCATACAGGGCCTAGGAGTCTAGGTCAGACCACACTAGCCACCATGCCCTAGTGCTATCTTTAGGTCAGATCATAGAGACCATCATGACCCACTATTTTTATGTAGGTCTGATAACTTATGATCGTCAAGCCCAACGGTCATCAAATATGGGTCTGATCACTCATGATCATAATTCTCCCAGTCCAGTTTACACTAGGCCATCATGCCCAATCATCCACATTTGTTTCATCATCATGTCACATGCAGTGTCTGAACACGCTCCCCCTCAAAGGCTACTGAGCCACGATGGGTCCACCTATCTCATAGGTATCATCCATAAGCAACAAATGCACAACATATGCTATAAATATCTCAAGGAAATAGTGAGAACATATCAAGGATATATATCAAGGAACGTAAATCAAGTCACATATATCAAGGCACAAATATCAAGGCACACATAATGAGAAAATATAACATCATCATAAATTCAACATGTGAATAAAACATCAACACAGAATCTATCCATCTCAACAATTCTCATGGGGAAAGATCATATGATATCACATGCTACTCACACAAAAGCAATCACAAGTCAAGAATGGACATCAAATATACAAACATGATAATCACACCTGGTCAACATGTATAAAGAGAGCCCAAAAGTCAAGGAACTTCCAAGCTCAAAATTCATTGTTGTTAAGGAAAGGGTAAACCCCCCCTAGTGTGGTTCGATAGATGGAGTGGAAACCTCAATGATCAATAACACCTCTTCATGACCTCATTATCGTAAACATAGATGCATCAATTATTGAGGTTGGTCAGGGGTTCCTAGAACCAAAACTAGTTATTTTATTTCAAAATGAAATAAAATATTGCATATGATGATACTTTATCTTTCCTGGATAATTTCCAAGTTGTCATTCTAAGACAGTGTATGCACTCACAACATTATCTATAAGAATAATTATCTTTTGAGAATTTCTCATAAATCATCCTTTTATAATTATCTCTTATTAATTTATCCTAATTTATAATTTTATAATAATCTATGATAATATATCCAAAATTATCCTTTATCATTATATTTTGATAATTTATTATAAATTATCCCATACAATTAAATTTTTTCAATAAATTATCCTTCAATATTTTTTATTTTATAAATTAACCTGTGATTATATATAAAATATCGATTGATAATATTAATAATTATCCTTGATAGGCTCTCAATTATTATTTTATAATTAAAATAATAATCCTTTAAAATAAAAATAATTATCCTATGATAATTTCAATAATCTCTATCATTTTATAATTACCTTATAATTATCCTTAAACCATTTGTATAATATTTTCTTCAATAATCACATGCAATTATTCTTTGATAATTCATTATAATTATCTTTTAATAATTCTAAATAAATTATCCTTTGGTAATTTTATTTAAAATTATCATATGATAATCTGGTTTAATTATAATTTGATAATTATTCACAATTATCTTCTGATAATTTGATGAAATTATCATCTTATAATTTCTTTATACTTATATTTAAACAATTTCTAGAAACCAACCTTTTATAATTTAGTGCGATTATATTTGGATCTTTATTTTTACATTATTATCTTGAAAAAATTTCATGTAATTATCCTTTGATAATTTTATAAATTCTCCCTAAATAATTTTGGTTTTATCAATTTATTTAAATTCTGTAATTTTTTCCTTGAATTTTTGACAGAAGAAAAAATGGATGAATAAAAATATTGAACCTCATAATGATAAGTGCAACGTAGGAGGAATAAGTAGACAACACACATGTGGATTGATCAACTACAACTTCACTAAACACACATAAGGGAGTCTTAAGGTTATCCAAACTCAACAGAATTGACCAACATTAAACTTGAAATGATTTAGTTATTTAAAAAACCCCAAAATCATAATAATTAAAACCCCAATTTTAAACACCAAATGTAATATTTTGTTTCACTCAAATTTGATGGAGTATTCATTATTTTATCCCATAAATGTGTTTCTAATTTTTAAATGGTCAAAACTGGTGAGAAACCAAGATTTTTTGAAGCTTCTATTTGCGCCCTATTTTGGGGAAGATGAATAGCACCCATGTTTTTTAATAACTAAATTAATTAAAATAATTAATAAAAATATTTAAAAGGTTATAATCATATGTGATATAGAAAAACATCTGACACACATATATGTTATACCCCTCCTGGGGAAAACCCTGTGCTTCAGAGCTAACAGTTGTCTCATATTTCTCATACGATGCACTGTTTGGGAGGTATTCAATTATTTTTGAAAAATAATATAATAAAAGTATTGAATGAATTATCTTCACACGTTATTTGACCAAACAGCTGACCCACACAAATGTTATCCCCCACTTAGGGTAAACCCCATATCATAGACTTAATGGTGGTCTCAGATTTCTCATACGACACACATTTTGGGAGATACTCAATTATTTTTGAAAAATAATATATTAAAAATATTAAATAACTTATTCTCACATGTAATCTGACCGACATTTGGCATGTAGAAAATTTATACCCCACCTTGGGAAACCCCACATCCTGGACCTAACGATGGTCTGAAATTTTTCATATGATTCACTATTTGAGAGATATTCAATTATTTTAGATAAATCATGTGCGCATAATAAAATATATTTAATAGTTTTATATCATATGTGATGAGGTTCAACATGACTCTAAATATCACACCAAATTATCACCTAAAATAAAAAATATTCCAAGATGATATCTATGATTTTACCCTTATGAAAAGACTTTAAAAAATATATTAAGTTTTTTTATTGAAAAATAGCATTTTCACATAAAAATAGTTATAAATCATTAACAAATAGGTTTTTTATTATCTTTATAAATTTTAGGATATTACAATCCCACCTCTATTTAATTCTCATCCACACTAAGTATCTATATAGGTCTTTCCTGAACAAATTAAACCACTAAGTTTGAACACGAGACCCATGCTACCACATTTACTCTTGGATCTGTCTATGATGCCATTGAATCCATACAAGTGGTATCATTTTCCCTTAGAGTAGTTTCTTAGTCCAATATATAATCCAAACTAAATTCTATTATAAGATGCATTAAGTTCCTACTCAATGTCCCCACAATCTATAACATACACATGATCGGGCATGTAACTCTGAATCTGAGAAACATGGAAAAAATCATGCATCAATCAATAACATGGAGGAATGTCAAAATGGAATGCCACTATCCCTACCCATTAAATGATCATAAAGGGTCCAAATGTCTCCACCCAAACCGAAGATTCGCTCAAAATAAAAACTTAATCGCTCACATCGAAATACAAGGGTCTCCCCTATGGTCAACATAATATCATTTTATTCTCTAAGTGGTGATCAACCTACTCATAATAATATTCACTAAATTGATGGTATCCTGAACCAAACCCATCCCATAATTGCTACCTCACCCACCTCTTACTAAAAAACAGTGATCAATATAGTCCATCAGAAGGATCCTTGTATGGTTTCATCTAAATCAAAGAACTATAACTGTTATTGAATGAAAAATAAATATTTTATGGGTTATCATCCCTCACTCCACCAAATTATAGCATGCAATATTGAAGAATATTACCCAATATGCATATAGTCCACTTAGATTATCCGTCAGTCTGAGGATGGTACACTGATCTCAATCTCAACAGATTCACCATGGAATTTTAAAATCCATTCCAAAATAATGACATAAAATGTGTATCTCTATATAAAAAAATTCGCAAGGGAACTCCATACAAGCGTATAATCTCTCATACATATAGATTTCCCAACTTCTCCACTGAGTGAGTCTCTTTGATCAATAATAAGCGAGCGGACTTCATTAACCAATTTCCAATCACCAGTACTGCAAGATGACTCCTTGAGGTCTTGGGTAATACCGCCACAAGTTTTACATGATGTTCTCTCACTTCCTTAGGGGAAAAATTAGTTCCTGGGGAAAACCACTAGGATGCAGGTGCTCGTACTTTACCCTCTAGACAATAAGGCATCGGTACATGAACCTAATGTTTCTCTTCCTCTATTTCCATGAAAACTAACACCTGATGTTATAGTACATATTCATCACACTAATATATACTACACATTTCAAGGTATGGAATTCTCTCATAATATCTTATCCAATGGAAGCAAGGACTATTACTCTTCCATGTACTCTGATCAAATCATCATTTTCCATAAACCATATGGTTATCAGGTCACCTCCATATAATAGCTCAAAGTCATCCAACTATACCTTGATATCCTTCATCTCGGTTGGCATCATACAATATGGGGGTATCAAATTGGTTGCACACCAGTCATGAGCTTTATCTCATCTTAACTTTTCACTTCTTCAGAGCCTCTACTATTTCAAAGATTTTATTAATGATTTCAATCCATTCATCAACATAATGATGGAATCTAGTTCCATAGTAAGATGGATAATACTATAATTGAAAGTCATGACACATTTTACCATAGATTTGGACGCATATTCTTAGGCCAAACACTAAGTGAAAGAATCATGGATAAAAGAGAACTTCTACTCTAACCAAAGAGCATATGCGGGAGAAAACTAAACTAAATTATCCTACACTCCCAATGGAAAAATAGAAACATCCACCCTTATAGAAATTTTTTATTCCACTTCCCAATTAGTCCCATAAATTACATCAAGGGGACATCTTTTGTAATCCTAAGGAACACACTTCAGAAAAGAAATGTTGTTTTTAGGATAAACCCTAATTTGTTTATGGGATCACACAAGGTTCCAGTTAACCAGTCCATGATATCACACGAGGTTCTCTTAGGATTATACCCTTAACCCAAAGTATATAACTCATAACACTAACCATTGTTTTCATCCCTTCATGTTATTCATAATCATTAGAATATATATATATATATATATAATAACACAACACCATTATCAGTTCAATAAATCAATTCCAATAAAGATATAAATTAATAGCATGGAAATAGATATATAAAACAAGGATAAACAATCCCAAATAGATAGTGAAAATCCATGAATTTAATTATGAACTACAATGCAGCACAACATCAAATGAATATATGGAATGCAAACCTACATACCTAGTCATGATGCATGAATGCACCTAAAATCTCATAAATCACATATAAACATAATTTACATCACTCGAGGTGAATCTAATCATGGATAAAAACAAAACATTGTTTTCCCTAGTTTGGAAACGCATAGGTCCACACATAGTGATGGAAGGGCACTGCCATAGTTCCCCTACCTGAGTCCTATAATCCTATCTCCTATATAACATTTCATATACTAAGGCAAAGAGAATAATAATTAATTTAATCTTGATGGTTTGATACCATTTTGTAACATCCCTACTTCAATCACCAGTTCTGAGCTGGAATGTCACATGACCTCATGTGTGCCTACCCGTACGCAAGAGGTTGCTGACTAACATCGAGGGTATGAGTCCAACATTGGGAAATATATACCCTAAGTATCATACCATATGATTTATAATCAATAATAATAATATAATAAATTATTAGAGTAAACATGATTAAAGGTGAAGATGACATAAATTTCATATAAATAAGTAGCCCCGAAGTGGCAAGAAAACCAATGTAATAAGAAAAAGATAAATAAATTGATAAACAGTGGGTCTTCTTGGATCCACCCTAGTCCGTTGCTATCTTCATGATCAATTTCTCAGCCATCCATCATAAGGATCTTTCCCTTTTATATATCCCTCATTAAATCTATAAGAACGTCAAAATTTTTAAGCAGGGTGTGAGTACAAGACTCAGTAGAAAACCACTAAAGCATCATTAAATTTCTGTTCTCAATTTTAAAAGTATATTCAATGATAATGATAAAGGAATAAAAAGCATAAAAATACCATCAAACACCAAGAGACTATATGCTATCCAAGCCACCACAAACCCTTGATCGTACCTGCTTTAGATTCCTGCCAGAAAATATCATAAAAATCATGGGAACATCTCAACGTTAGAGAGAACCTCAATATGATTGATAGAAATACATGCCCCATGCCTCCAGGTTAGACCACAAGGAAATAATTCCCTAGACATATATATCACAACAAATCCAACCTCAAGTTGTTCAATATCTGTATAATCTCCATACCTCCAGGTAAGACCACACTAAGCCATCATGCCCTAGCGCTATCTCCAGGTTATGTCACTTAAACCGTCATTCCCCACTATTTCCACATAGGATTGATCACTCATGATCATCATACCCCACAATCATCATATAAAGGTATAATTACTCATGTTCATTATGCTCCCAGGTAAGGACACACTAGGTCATCATGACCCATCATCCATCTCACTCTCATTATCAAGTTACATGTAGTTTTTGAACATGATTCCCCTTTAAGGATATCGATACATGATGAGTCAACCTATCTCATAGGTATCATGCACAAGAAACATGATCACAACACATACCATACATATCTCAAGGAAATAATGATGACATATCAAGGCCACATATCAGGGCACACAAATCAAGTCACGTATAAAATGGACCATATCATGAGAAAACATAGCATCATTATAAATACAACATGTTAATCAAACATCAACATGGAGTATAGATATCTCAACAATTACCATAGACCAAGTTTATATAGTTACACTGGCTACACACACATCCATAAGAAATCATAAGTAAATCATGAATTTCAAATATGCCAACATGATAATCATACAATAGAAACTTGTATAACGAGATCCCAAGAAGTTAAGGGACTTCCTACCTCAAAATTCATAAACTTCAAGGTAATGATAAACCGCCCTGTGTGATTTGATAGGTAGAGTGGAAACCTGAATAGTCATTAATACCAATTCATGGCCTTATTATTATAAAATTTTACATGTTAATACTCAAGTTTCATTAAGGGTTCTAAGAACCAAAACCAGATAAATTATTTCAAAAAGAAATAAAATATCACATGGGATGATACTTTCTCTTTCATGGATGATTTCCAAGTTATTGTTCCAATCTAGTGCATTAATTATCAATATTATCTATAAGAATAAATATTTTTTGATAATTTCTCATAAATTATCATTTTATAATTATCTATTTTTAATTTATCCTAAATTATTCTTTTATAATTATCTCTAATAATTTATCTAAAATTATCCTTTGTAATAATATTTTGATAATTTCTTATAAATTATCCCTTACAATTATCTTTTGATAATAATTTATCCTTTAATAATTTTCTTTTTATAAATTATCCTATGATAATATATAAAATATCATTTGATAATTTTAATAATTATACTTGGTAATCTCATAATTATCATTTGATAATTCTAATAATTATCTATTAATAATACACATAATTATCCTAGGATAATTTTTATAATCTCTATCACATGATAATTACCTTATAATTATCCTTTAAAATTTTGTATAATTTTATCTTTGATAATGTCGTAAAAGTATCCATTGATAATTTTTTTTAATTATAATTTTATAATTCTTTTTAATTCAACCTTCGAAAATTTTGTTTAAAATTATCTTTTAATAATCTCATGGAATTATCATTTATAATTAAAGTAAATTATCATGTGATAATTCTTCATAATTATCTTATGATAATTTCATGAAATTATAATTTGAAAAAAAATTATACTTGTCTTCCAACAATTTTGTAAAGCCAACCTTTTGTAATTAATTGAAATTATCTTTGGATTTTTTCACATTTTTATCTTGTGGTAATTTCTTGGAATTATCCTCCAATAATTTCTTAAATTTTACCTTAATAATTTATGTTCTATCGATTTATTTAAATTCCGCCATTTTTTTCATGAAGTTATGATTGAAAAAATTTGAAGAATAAAATAAAGAAAACCAACCTGGTAATGATAGGCGTGGTGTATGAGGATGAAGAGGGATCTAGAGGACTTGCATATTGATGAACTAAACTTCAAAAAATGTGCACAAGGGAGTATCAAGTTCATCCAGACTTAGCAGAATCAACCAATGTTGAACCTGAAATGATTCGGTCATTTAAAAACCCCCAAAATCATAGGAATTTAAACCCTAATTTTAAACACCCAATTTAATATACCATTTCACTTGAATTTGATATAGGAGTCATTATTGTATCCCATTAATGCATTTATAATTTTTTAAAGGCCAAAATGGGTGAGAAACCAAGATTTTTTTAAAATTAAATTGTTATAAACGTTGGTGAGACATGTTTTAGGGAAGATGGAAAGTACACATGTTTTCTTAAGTTATTAAATTAAATAAAATATTAAAAAAATTATACTCACGTGCGATATAGAAAAAATTCAATGCACACAAATTTTATATCTTATTTAGGGTAAAACTCATGTCTCGGACCTAACAGTGATCTCATATTTTTTAATAAGACATGCCATTTTTGAGATATTAAATAATTTTTTAAAAAATAATATAATAAAAATATTAAATAAATTATCATTGTGTGTGATCTGACCAAAAGTCTGAGATGAACAAAAGTTATTCTCTGCACAGGGTAAACCATCCCATACCTAATGATGGTATCATATTTCTAATAGGGTACACCGTTTGAGATATATTAAATTGTTTTTGAAAAGTAATATATTAAAAATATTAAATAAATTATCCTTATGTGTGATCTGACCAAACATTCGATGCACACAAAAGTTATACCCCACATAGGGTAAACCCCACATCCCAAAACTAATGGTGGTCTCAAATTTCTTATTCGATGAATCATTTAGGATATATTTAATCATTTTGGATGAACCATGTTAACGTAATACAATATATTTAATATTTTTATCTCATCTGTGTCAAGGTTCTACGGGGCTCATAATCTCACACTAATTTAGTGCCTAACTCTAAAAATATTTCATAGTGTATTCCAGGATGATATGTGTGATTTTTCCCTTACAAAAACCCTTTGAAACATTTATTAAATTTTTATTGAAAAAATACATTATTACATAAAAATACTTATAAATAATTAATAAAGAGAGTTTTTATTATCTTTAAAAATTTAGTATATTACAGTTCTCCCCCTCTATCGACTTCTCATCTTCAATAAGTATCTCTAGTGGTCTTTTCCAAATGTCTCAAACCATTAAGTTCAAACACTAGAATCACACTCCCACATTTCCTCTTAGATATGTTCATACTAACACTAAATCTGGAGAAGTGGGATCATTTTCCATTATAGTACTTTCTCACTCCAGTCTATAATCCACACTAGATTTTACTTATAGGATTCAACATGTTCCAACTCAAAATCCATGTAATCCATAACATGGGAAATATCGTGTATGTTCCTTCGAAGCTGAGAAATATGGAATACATCATGCATGCCTCAATATCTTAGAGGAGGGTACAAATAGTATTCCACTATCCCCACTCTCTTGGTGATCTCAAAGGTTCCCATAATATTTGATGTTATCTTGAATTGCTTCATCAGATGTCTCTAACCCAACCGAGGAGTCACTCATAATAAAAACCTAATCACCCACAACAAACTCTAAGGGTCTCCCCTACGGTCGACATAAGATCTATGTCTTCTTTGAGTGGTTATCAACCTCTTAAAAATCTTATTCACTCACTCAGAGGCCTCCTAAACCAATTTAGGCCCACACCACTACCTCACCATCCTCAAACCTACAATCTATGACTGACATGATCTCTCATAAAGAGCCTCATACAGTGCAATCTAAATCGAATCCAGATAACTATTATTGAATTTGAGCTCAATAAATTCTAGGTTATCATCCCTCACTCTATAAAAGTCTAGAATGAAATCTCAAAGAATATCCTATAATATTTATATAGTCCACTCAGATTTTCTTTCAGACTGAAGGTGGTATACTGATCTCAATATCATATGATTCCCCATGGTTTTATACAATACCTAAAAAAAGTGAAATGTAAAATGTGAATATATATCTAAAAATATTATCAGGGGAACTTTGTATAGTCATAAGATCTCTCATACATAGATTTTTCCCATATTCTTTACTGAATGATTCTATCTGATTGATAAGAAGTGAGAAGACTTCATTAACTGATCAAAAACCACACAGAATGCATTGTGACTCCTCAGGGTCCTGGGTAACCCCTTTACAAGTAGTTCATGACATTATAAAACTTCTGTAAGGAATATTATGTTTCTAGAGAAAACTAAAAGGATGATGGTGCCTGACTTTTACCCTCTAGTCGGTAAGGCATTAGGACATGAACCCAATGTATCTCTTCCTCTATGGCCATCAAAACTATCACCTAAAGTCATAGTAAATCTTCATCACACTAGGATATAATGAGAATATCAAGGTATGGAAGTATCTCCTAATATCCTCTATAATGGAAGAAATGACTACTACTCTCCCATGTACCATGATCACATCATTATTTTTCATCAACAATCTGGGTATTAGGTCACCTTCAGCTAGTTTCCCCCTCATCATAACACACTCTTGGTCTGAATTTTGAACAACTTTCACCCACCCCAAAAGTGAGGATGTGATCACTAAAGGGAATAAGTTATAAATACCTAATCCTCATAACAATCCATATTTCATCATCCAAGAGGTTCAAGAAGCAAAACCACTCCTCTAAAGGCCTCTCACCATGCTCTAGATCTGCCCATGTCTTATGGATAAGATCATCCACAACCACATAACCTTTCCCTTTTTCATATTACATATCAATGTAAAATGTGTAAAAATTATCAACCCCTCACATAAATCTTAGATAGAGGTCCCTCTGTGTGAATATATAGCGAAGGATGTTTTGATCTGTGCAGAAAACAAATCTCTCACCAAGGAGGTAATTTCTCCAAAACTTCAGAGTGTGAAGGATAAATTCTAGCTCCAAGTCATTTAATTGTACCTTGATATCCTTTTGAGTGGTTGGTTCCATATGATATAGGGGTATAAAATTGGTTGTACACCATACATGAGATTTATCTCATCTTGACTATCAATTCCTTTAGAGTCTCTACTATTTCAAAGACTCTCACAATGATTTAAATGAATTCCTCATCATCTTGAGGGCCTATGGTGTCCTAGTAGGATACAAAATGCTATAATTTAAATTCATTACATGTTCAAACATATATCTAGTCTTTTATTATTAGGTCAAACACTTTGTGAAATAATTCCTGCTAAAGTGGCCCTACTTCTCTAACCACAGAGCAGGTGAAGGAGTAAATCCATCTACAATCTCCTACACACCTAATGGTAAAAAAGAAACATCCTCCCTTGCCAAAGTATTCTGTACTACTTCCAATGTAGTCCCATAATCTACATCAAGGAAACATATTATATAACATTAAGGAACACACTTTAAAAAAGAAACAAAGTTGATAGGATAAATATAATCTATAAATGGAATCTCAAAATATTCTTTTTAACCAGTGTATGAGAACAAAAAATGTTCTATTTGAAGTCTACCCTTAACCCAAATCATACCCCTCTTAGAACCAACCCTTTTTTCATCCCTGGTCATTAGGATACATCATTATACATAAATATACTAATATAATATCATGCCCAAATCAAATAATAAATGTCAATAAAGATACATCACAACAACATGGAAATAGATATATCAAAAAAGGATAAACTATCTTGAATAGATAATACAAATCAAGTCATTTAATTAAGAACTACAATGAATCGCAATATTTAGTATATATATGACATGTGAACCTATGTTTCTACTCATTATACATGAACACACCTGAAATATCATATAAACATCATGTACATCACCCTAGGTGAATTTAATCAATGGAAACAATAAAAATTATTTTCCCCACTTTATGGAAACTTAGAGGTCCATTACGCAATGTTGTCCATGAACTGAAATAATTACCCTTCTTGAGTCCTAATTCCCTATCTCCTGTCTAACCTATCCTATTCTAAGGTAAAGATAAGAACAAGTTAGTGAATCCTGATGCTCTGATACATTTTTGTAACATCCCAACATAAACCATTGGTTCCAATTCAGAAGGTCACATGAACTCATGTGTGCCTTCTCTTATACAAGAGGCTTTCGACTAGAAGTGAGGGAATGAGTATATAAAATGGAAGACTATAACCTCATTATAATATTATAGGATCAATAATCAATAATAAAAATTTAATAAATAATCATACTAAACATGTTGAAATGTAGAGATGACATACATGCCATACAAATAAATATCCACCAAAGTGGAAGGAAAAACCATTTTAATAATAATATAAATAAATGGATAAATAAGGGGTTATTTAGATTATGAACCCATATGATACTATCTCCATGCCCAATGCCCAGTTTTCTATCATAGGGACCTTTCCCTTCGCAAGATTCCTCATGAAATCTATAAGCACATCAAAATTCATGAGTAGAGTATGATTACAAGACTCAGTAGGACAACACCATTGTATCCTTAACCCGATGTGATCAAGTATACAAGTGTCTTAAAAAATAATGATAAATGTGTAACAATTATAAACATACAATCAAAAACTAAGTGGTCGTACACTAACCAAGCTTCCACAAAACCCCGACCATACCCACTTCCCCTCCGCGCTTGAAAACATTGAAACAACCATGGAAACATATCAACATCAAAGCTAGCCTCAACCTTCCCAATAGTCGTACCATCCCTAAGCCTCTAGGTTATACCACATTATGCCATAATTCCCCCACTATCTATATATCACAATAGAGCCAGCCTCAACTTCTAAATATTCGTACAATCCCTATGCATCTATGCCAGACCACACCAAGCCATCATTCCACATCACTATCTCTAGGTTAGATCACATATAACATCATGACCTAATGTTTCCATGTAGGTATAATCACTCATGATTTTCATTCCCCATGGTCATCACATATGGATCTGATAACTCATGATCATCATGTCACCAGTTTAGGAAACACTAGGAAATCATGCCTCGTTGTCCATATTGGTCTCATCATCAAGTCACATACAGTTTGTGAACATGATTCCCATATAGGGCTACCGAGATGTGATGGTTCCACCTATATCATAGGTACCATGGATAATAAACAACAACACAAAATATACCAGACATATCTCATGTTTACAGTGAAAACATATCAAGAACACATATCAAGGAATACAAATCAAGGCACATATATAGAGGCAAAAATCATGAGAAAATGTATCACCATCATAAATACAACATTTTAATAAAACATCAACATAGAGCCTAGATATCTCAAAAATTCTCATGGAGAAATGTCTTACAGTTTCATGGGATACATACACATCCATAAGAAATCATAATTCAAGTGTGGATATCAAATATTCCAACATGATAATCATAGCATGAAAACATGTATAACGAGAACCCAAGAAGGTAAGGAACTTCCTACCTCAAAATTCACAAACATCAAGGAAAAGATAAACCACCATGTGTGGTTCGATAGAGTGAGTGGAAACCTCAAGAGTCAAGAACACCTCTTCACAACCTTATTATGTTAAATGTTGACACATTAATGCTCGAGGGTCTTTAAGGGATCCTAGAACCAAAACTAGTTATTTATTTCAAAAAGAAATAATATATCACATGCGATGATACTTTATCTATACTAGATAATTTCAAAGTTATCATTCTAGGACAGTGCATGAACTTGTAATATTCTCAATAAGAATAATTATCTTTTGATAATTTCTCATAAATTATACTTTTATAATTTATTATAATCTATCCATTACAATTATCTTTTGATAGTAAATTATCCATTGATAATTTTTATTTTATAAATTATCCTTTGATAATATTTCAACTGTAGATTGATAACTTTAATAATTATCCTTGGTAATCTCATAATTATCATTTGATAATTATAATAATTATCCTTTGTTAATGCATGTAATTATCCATAGATAATATTGATAATCTATATAATGTGATAATTACATTATAATTATCCTTTAACAATTTGTATAACATTATCTTCGATAATATCATTGAATTATCCTTTGATAATTAATTTTAATTATCTTTTGATAATTTTTAATAAATCATAGTTTGGTAATTTTATTTAAAATTATCTTCTGATAATATGGTAAAATTACCTTTGATGATTCGATGAATTAATCATTTGATAATTCTACATAATCATCTTCTGATAATTTGATGAAAGTATTATTTCAATTTTTTTATACTTATCTTCCAATAATTTCAGGAAACTAACCTTTGATAATTTTGTGAAATTATCTATGGATATTGTTTTCACATTATTATATTACGATAATTTCATGTAATTTTCCTCTGATAATTTCATAAATTATCCCTAAATAATTTTGGTTCTATCGATTTATTTAAATTCCATCATCTTCCCCTTGAATTTATGATAGAAGAAAATGGAAGAATAAAAATAAATAAATAAAACTAACCTGGTGATGATAGGTGTATCATATAAGGAAGAAGGAGATGAAGTGTATGGAGATTTATCAATTAAGGCTTTAACAAACATTTATAAGGGAGTCTTAGGGTCATCTAGACTCAGTAGAATCAACCAAAATTGAACCCAAAACGATTCAGTTATTTAGAAAACCCCAAAATCATAGGAATTAAAACCCCAATTTAATATACCATTTTACTCAAATTTGATGGAAGAGTCATTATTTTATCCATATAATGTGTTTTTAATTTTTTAAATGGTAAAAATAGGTGAGAAATCGTGATTTTTGGAAGCTTCCGTCGTTAGAAATGGTGGTGTGATGTGTTTTGGGGAATAAGAATAGTACACATGTTTTTTAGTAATTAACTTAATTAAAATAATTAATAAAATATTAAAAATGTTATACTTTCATGTGATATGGACAAAAATTCTATGTGCATAAATATTATGCCCTACTTAGGGTAAAACCCATGTATCTAACCTAACAATGGTATTAGATTTCTCATACTATGCACTATTTGAGGGATATTCAATTATTTTGGAAAAATAATATAATAAAAATATTAAAAAACTTATCCTTGTTTGTGATCTGAAAAAACGTCTGAAGTACACAAAAATTATGCCCTTACTAGGGTAAAAACCATATCCCATACCTAGTGGTGGTCTCAGAATTCTCATTTGACACACCATTTAGGATATATGCACTTATTTATGAAAAATAATATAATAAAAACAATAAATAACTTATCCTCTCATGTGATTTGACCAAACATCTGAATCACACAAAATTTATACCCATCCATGATAAATTACATGTCTCGAACATAATGGTGAGCTCATATTTCTCATACAATATATCATTTGGGAGATATTCAATTATTTTGGATAAATCATGTGCACATAGTACAATATATTTAATATTTTAATCTCATCTATGTCAAAAATCTCTAGGCCTCAGAAACTCATACTAACTTGGTGCCAAACTCTGAAAATATTACATAGAATATTCCAAGATTCTATCTGTAATTTTTCCCTTACATAAAGCCTTTAAAAAATTTATTAAGTTATTTTTATTGAAAAATTACATAAAAAAATTTATAAGTCATTAACAAAGAGAGTTTTTATTATATTTAAAAATTTAGGATATTATAAGATGGTTCTGAATCAATTATGTATAGGGTTTCTTCACTTTATTTTTACGATTTTCCATGATTACATACTTAATATTTTCTTATACCTGATTTTATGTGATTTCATTGATCATGAATTCATTTTTACACTGTTTTTTTTCTTATTAAATGGTTAACTTAAATTTTATTGAAAATAATTTTTTTTAAATGTTTAAATAGTTAGTTTTTAATTGGTTATTTTGATAAAAAGGGGAGTTGGCCTAAAAATGTTTTCTTAGTGATTATTTTCATATAAATAAAATAAATGATAATTTTTATAAAGGATTAATGATGTGTGATTTTATTTTACTAAATAAAAACTTATTTTTCTTACTATATTTAAAACTAGAATAATAAGGATCCTCTATCTAAAGTGTTTAAATTGTAGAGTGGTTTTCTTTCATGACTATTGAGATTATTTCTCATGCATATCTTTATCTTTTTCAATTTTAGGATTCAACTTATCTATTCTATACCATTGGGAATTGAGGTTCTATTTTTTGGAGTGTGACTTGTAGAGTCATAGGTAGGTATATTGTTGTTGTTGGAACCATGGTCCTCTATACATGAATTGGAGTATGGTTTTTGTTTTTTGTCAATCTTCAGTGGAAGTTCAGAATGTGTACCAGCAATGTGATCATACAGTTCAAGCAGACAACAGTATTAAAGGTGGCGCCATTTCCCAGTGTTTGCCAAATTTTTGGGCCTGAAAATCGACAAATAGAGAAAAGTTTTTTTGGCCAAGAGACTTGCGTGCCGTGTACTTGAAGGATAGGAAACTTGTGCACCATATTTTTTTCAAGATTAGAACATGGAAAAATGGCAAAGGGATAAAAGCCACGCAAGTTTTGGGCTGGTCGCGCAAGTGACCTGCGTGCCGAGAAAGGTCTTGCGCGCCGATGCCTATGAGGTTTGGAAACTTATGCTTTAGTTGTTCTTCATGATCAGAACTTCAAAATATAGAAAAGAAAAGTAGGTCACACAAGTATTGGTTGGGTCGAGTAAGTGAGTTGCGCGATAGAGGCTATTGCAGTTGGAGCTGCACGCCGGGACTTGCGCGCCGTGAGGACACTTGCGCACCACCGTGCAGGGGGTCCAGTTTGCCTATAAATAGAGGACCACCCCACATCATTTGGAACGAAGTTCAAGACTTATAGATTTTTTGAGCTCTCGTCGCAGAAGTGGTTGAGCCGCGCAAGTGCTAGTTGGGTCACACAAGTAGAGGTTGTGCGTAGGTTGTTGGTTGTGCGACCAAGGTGGTTTGGGAGTTAAAGGTGCAGCATCGTGCAAGTTTGGAGTTGAAAGAGGCAGTGTTGTGCAAGTGGGTTGGTGTCACCTACGTGCCGAATTTTTACCACGCAAGTGACTTGCATGCCATTATTGAAACTTGTGCGCCGGTCTTGGAGAAGTGTGCCAGGAGGGGTTGGAGTACACCAGTCTTTTTGGAGCTGCACGAAAGCTGAAAGATTTCCTGATATCTTCGGTGCAAACTGAGATTAGTCTATGATTGAAAGTTGGACTTCAACAGAGCATCTACACACAACATAGGATTCATTCTCTTGCAGTGATGAAGAGACCTTCATGTCTATAAACTGAGTGGGACTTCACCAAAGGCAGTGAGCCAGGGGGAGTCAACGGGAGTGACCCGAGAGACGTAGTGAGCGATCCCTAAACTTTTGTAAAGGCAGTGAGCCTGGGATAGAGTGAATGCTCCCAAACCTTTGTAATCCACAACTAGTGAAGATTAGTAGAATTTGGTATGACCGACAACCTGTCAGCATATGCTCCTTGGAT
The DNA here is from genome assembly GCA_963277665.1 of Viscum album. NCBI lineage: Eukaryota > Viridiplantae > Streptophyta > Magnoliopsida > Santalales > Viscaceae > Viscum > Viscum album. Next base: position 655,630,575 of record OY728119.1, read on the forward strand.
GTAGCCCTTAGTGGTGAACCAAGTAAAAAGTGTTGTGTTATCTCTCTGCATGTGATTGTTTGTTTTCTGATCATTTTCATCATACAGGTTTAACAAGTTCCTACCAACGTGGGAACAAGATCTATCTCTTTAAAAGAAAAAGTTTTCACCCTGATTCACCCCTCCCCTCTCAGGGTGTCCCGGGGTCCTACAGTTATTGTTGTTTTATTTTATTTTGGTTTATTTTATCACATTGGTCATATAGACCTTTTACCTCTTTCCATGGATAGAGGGTAACTATAAATTTTATTGGTTGAAGAAAAGGCATATGGTGGTAGCTATTTGGGAATCTTTTCCTTATAGAGGAGGGAGACCAGGGGTGAGGGAGAGTTTCATTTTTTTTTTCTACTACCTTTATATTCCAATGTCTATTTATTTTTTCCTGTATTTTTATTTTTTCAAGAATGTTCGATATACGAATGTTTCATGAAAAAATTTTATTTAATTTATTATGCTACTTTTTTTATTTTTTTTGTAATAAATAATTCCGCTGGTTAATTATGACACCTATAGTTCTTATCCATACACCGAGGTGATTGGTAACGTGCCTTGGGGATGTCACAGGATGGATTAAAAGTTTAATAAAGGGATGGCTCAGGATGATTCATGTAATCAAGATTATTCTTCCACATGTTTTGGGAGATATTACATATTATCAAAGAGATATTATATATCATAATGTATGTACTCCAATAATTTTCCAATTCTTCTTCCGAGAGCTCATACACATGCCCTTTTCTATTTTTTCTTTCTATCTCTTGGATATTATGCATGGACTCTAGCCTTAATAGACTAACTAAGAACACCTTCAACATTTTATTTCTAAAAAACCTTCATTTATATCTCTATTTATCACAAACCTATTATAATTTAATAACATTTATTGATAAAAAATACAACATCAACCTCAATGGATTCAATAATGATTTCATCATTAAATTATTTTAGTGATGAAAATTCATTTTTATTTTTGTGTCTTAATTCTAAAATTAATAAATTTATGATAAATTATGTAAATAAAATTATATTTTTTAGTAGGTTGACAATTATTTTTAGTTAATAAAACATTTATTTTGTGAAATTAGACCTTTATAAGTTGTTGAAAAGTTTTTGACATTATTTTTTTTCTTTTTAAATGTTGATTTTTAAGTTTTGAATAAAAAATAAAAATTAAATGTTGTTTATATGTAATATATTGACATTTCTTATGTTAAGATAAAAAAACAAGATAATTTTTATAAAATACTTATTTACAGGTGATTGGAATAACTTTGATATTGATGCTTTTAGTTATAAATCTATATTTTTTAAGAAAATTGAATTGAAATTATGAATTTTATGATATTATTTTCTAAATTATTATTATTATTATTTTAATATTAGATAATATAAATTTTCTATGATTCTTTATCATGCATATGGAAATGATTTATTAATTAAATTCCCATCATCAATTATATGTTTTTGATAATCTAATAATAAAATATTTTAATATAAACTTCTCCATCCTTAGTATGTTCATATTATTTGGGTTAAATGAACATAAAGAAAATCTAATATGTATATTATTTGTCTATTGGTAAATGATATATGTTTTGTATTAATATTTTCATCATAAATACTTTATTTCCTAAAATTGTAAGCATTTTATTAAATTTCATACTATATTTTTTTTATCATATTCATATATTTTATGGTAATATAAATTTATATAGTGAAAATTGAGTTATAAAAAAATTATTTTGGGTTTTATTTCAATCTATTTTATTATATTACTTGAAATATTTTTTATAATATATTTATTCAAGGAGTTATAGAGTATTTTAATAAGTAAAATTTTCTAAGAATAAACACATAACACATATTCTGTGAATAATGGATTTTTAAATAATTTTTTTTCATTTTTTTAAATATTGTGAAAAATTTATATTTAGAGAAAAATATGTAATATTTGATGCATATAACATTTAAGTAACTTTTTATAATAAAAATAAATATATAGTAATTTTTATATGATGTTTCTATAATAAAAGTGCATGATGTTTTATTTTAAAATGAAATTTTATTTATGTTATTTTAATCTTTTATTATTAGTTTTTTTTTGTTTTTTATTTATATTTTTTACAAGTTTATATTTAATTCATTTTATATTATTCATATTTTTAAATGTATATGTTTTATTATATTTCATATGAAATTACATATCATAATTTGATTTATTTTATAATTTATAAATTATGGATAAAATATAATGATTTTGTTTTTCAAGTATTATAATGTCAATGTTTCTTTTTTAATTTAAAATAAGATGATAACATTAGCTATTTTTTAATTCATAGATGAATAACTATAAAATAATATCATGTTTGTGTCTTTTAATTCAGTAAATAAATATCTAATTTACATGTTGTTTGATGGGGGGTAAATGTAACCCATGACTATAATGACCAAAATCAAGTGTATTGATTATGTTGATATCCTAGTATTAGTTTTCTAAAAATTTATGAATATTTTGGACATAATAGTGTATCATGTAATAACAGGCTAAGTTTATCTTTTTTTTGAAGAGGTTGATTTGTTGGTGAAGTATTAGAATTCTTAACAATATTATTTGTAATATGATTAGTGTTCATTTAACAATGTTTATATTAAGTTTATAATAGTTTTTATGATAGGTTAAAGAAAATTTTATGTAAATTTTATAGAAATGTATATTTTCAATTAAAGTATGTTAAAAATGTGAAATATAGAATTTAAACTTAATATTTTTATAAGAAAAGTGTTTAGTGACATTGGAGAATTTATACTAGTTGGGTTCCTTGTAATTCACATTTCTTAGAAATGATTTTAATAAAATATGTGGCTATTATACAACTTTATTTTTAAAGAATTTAAATATATTATTATTTGGTTAAAATAATTACCTAAGATTGTTAAATTATTTATATTGGTCAATTTTTTAGTCATTTAATCATTTAATGAGTTAATTTAATCATATGGGAAAAATATTTGGTCATTAGTTAGGCTTACTTAAATTATGAGGGGCATATCTAAAAGGGTCATTATAAAATTAAAAAGGAAAATGGGTAATGAAATTAGTTTAGAAACATTAGTTGTTATAGTGATCTTCATTAATTGGGTTTATAGTTTATTTTTAAATTTCTCATTTGAATTGTTAAATGATAGAATTATAAGTTCTATGGATTTAAAATGGGATTATATTGGTGTTATAGTAGGAGTGTGAAGGAAAATAGAAGTGGGGAATGGTATTGTAAGGAATCAAAAACTCGATAGCTTACCATTGATAATCCAATGGAATATTGTAGCAACCAAAAATCTAATAAACACCCACCATAGTTTAAATGGGATCTAGGTGTGTTTATTTTATTTAGTGAATAAATAAAAACTAGAAAATTACTAATATAGATCTATTAATCCATTATCTCAAGGTTTTACCACATATCTACTCTATAAAATGTTTTTGGATCCTCTCCTCCATTTATCTCCACTCTCCTTCAATCTAACCATTGATCTTTTTTTAGATTATTAGTTAAGGTGTTACTAATAATTTTCTTCACTAAATCTATGGTAGGTCATCCATGAAATATATTATTTTATTACTATGGATATGATATTGGGTGTAAGTCCCTAATCTCTCTTATATCTTGGTTTATAAATCAATTTTCTTTCTTTATCATTCTTCCCCAAAATATTTATTGGATTTTTTTATTAGTGAATCAAAGGTAATACCCTTGTTTTAATTTTTTAATTTCTCATAACCCTTAAGGGAACTATTAATAACCTTATTTTTTATAATCTATGATGGAAAAACTCATAATGTTAAAGAATAACTTATACCTTAGAGCTTAAATATTGAGTTCGTCATCAGTTTAGGTAAGTGAACCTGCATGTTCTCTCATATTATTATTGTGGGAATGATATTTATGACATAGTTTATATGAAACATAAATAGAAAAAATGTGTTTTCTCAAAATAAATGATTTAAAAATGACACTATTTCCTTTGTTTAATTTTAAACTAAATATATATTCCTTGTAATGGGATTATTCTTATGATATCATAGTCTATTGATTATTTTTTTATGGATTACCTGATAGATTATGCCATATTTGATATATTAAAATATATTAAAATAATTTTTAATATCCTTATTATATACATGTTTTATCAACATGTTCTATTTATTATTTTTTGTGAGTAATTATGTAAAATGAGATTATACAGATGGATTACTATTGGGTCAAGAACCTCTAATCCGAAAGCACTATCCAGAAGATTTAAAATAATGAACACTGTTCCAAATATTCTAAAATCAGAATGAACCTATGTGTATGATGTGTCTAGAACTGAGAAGACAATTCACTCTATCCATACACCAAAATAGTCAGTTATATAACTAACAAAAACTTCTAAAATACAATAATAAAGTAAATAAAATAAAATTACAATAAAATTACTTTACATGGTTTGAACTTAGTCTTAATCTATGAGTATAATTCTAGAAAATCATTAGTAAAGATGCATAAGAAGATTAAAATTTCAAACTATTACAAAAAAATTACCCGACCTTAATATTTATAGAAGGGATTAGATGGTGAAACCGGTTCCACCACCTTATAATAATTACAAACGATTGTACAATAGGGTATGATCATTAACTGAGTGAAACTGCCTCAACTAGCACATCCAGTTAGTATCTCGCACATCCAAAATCTTCAATATTTCTCATTATGTATCATTATAAAGAAAAATTATTTAAACCCTCATGAATATCAAGAAAAACATATATAATTTTAGAATTGATTATTATTAAATTCATTTTAATTTCCACACTTAAATATTCAATACTTTAAATTTTTTATTCATATTTGTCTACTTCAGAAATTTTAGAAATCGTTTTTGTTAGTCTACCATATCCATCCAGTTTTAGAATTAGACTTATATATTAAATCCTTCTATAAGTTTTAACACATTTATTGAAAAATGGTTTCTACATTAGCCAAACCTAATAATCTCTCAGCTTAGAATTATTTTTAGAATTCACCAACTAATCCCCCATCAGTATAGGAAAATCCATTTTACTATCAATCTTCCTTTTTATCCTCATGGTTCCCCTAACATTCTTCCAGACATCCTATCCCAACAAAGTCTTAACATCACCCTAGTATATCATGGAATACAACCTTGGTCAACATATCCCCTAGATTTTGAACTCCATCCACCTTCTATATATCCATCACTTTTTCCTCCAATAACTTCTAAATGAAGTGATATTTTAAGTGAATATAAATCACCCTAAAGTGAAACATCATAATGATGGCTAAGTGGATTAAACTTTTCAAATCATATAAAATCATCCCAACCTCCCATCCTCTTCCAGGATCATCCAAAAGTCTCTTTATCCAAATTAACTCCTTCCTAGCTTCCATTAATGTAGTGTATTGTGGATTCATTTTAAAAATTGAAAATAATGGATGAATATTTGGTATCAAACTCACATTTATGACTCTGTAAGAACAAAATAGCCAATGGTACTCCTCCTAGTGTCCCCATCTCCCCCAAAGCAAAAATATATAAATCCCTATAGTGGTTTATCTATTAAGAAACATAAAAAAATAAAACCATTACAATACTGAAAGATCTACTTATACACTTCCTCATATTCTCATATAGGATTATCCATGAACCTACTAACAAATATAACAATATACACAATGTTTTAATATGTATAAACTGTGGTATACATAACGATTTTAACTACTAATGTAAATGGGAACTTTTACATGTACTCAAGCCTACGATCCAATTATATGTGACTTTACTTTGTTTACCTTAAAGTTTATGACCATGGGAGTGATAAAATATTTCTTCTAACTCATTCCAAAGTGTTCCACCACCTTCTATATTTAGTTAGACTAAGTTGGAAAAAAATTATTAACTGTAAGCTCCTTGCAATTAATATTCCCAAGATATTTTTTATGGGACTGAGATCCTTTATCTCAAAACCTTTAGATACTTCCGGATTCAAATCCTCAATCATTTCCTTTATTGGTTTTAAAATAGGAATATTAACTAAATAGAGAAGTATACTGATGGAATTCCCATCACCATACACCTTCTAGTATAAAAAATGGTCTAAATTAATATGGATGGTGTTTTGTTCCTCCATGAAGGTATTGAACTTATGGTTCCACTACCTTGGTGCTTTGTTTAATCAATAAAGGATTTATTTTAGTTTTCACACAAGGTCTTAGTTCTGTTTATCCATGAAACCCTTTTACTTCTCTATATATATCTCCTTATCCAAATCTCTTAGAAGAAATGTGTTTTTAAAATCCAACCACTCTAGATATAAACATTATATGGAAATCATTTTGTGTAATGTTCTAAGGTTCGTGTGTTTTATAACTAGAGAAAATATTTTAGAAGATTATAAACCTTCAATTTTTTGAAAACCCTTCCTAACAAGCCATAACTTGTACCACTTTTAACCATCAAATTCCACTTTTAGGTGAAAAAAACACTTATTTGGAAGTACTATTATCACGATTCGTCCCACAGGGCCCGAGCGTGACTACCCCAAGCCCTCCTTCCATAGGCTAGGAGTTGTTGACTAGAACTTGAAGGATTTTCCCAATCAGGGAATGCATTGCCTTAGAGATCTTTACACACTCAAAAATGGAAAATGAAGTAAACAACCAACAAAAGTAAGGTATAACCATGAGAGTAAAGTAAAACCGCAAGTACAATTGTAAATTGAAAACATTGGGCCAGAATACAAGCCCTAGAAACTGAAAAGAAAGTAAAAAATTTATCACATCTACCCTGGAACTCTACTTGGAGGGTAGTATCTGTAAGTCTAAAGTGGAATAATAGGATCTCAACTACTCCTGCCGCACCAAGCTCCACCTAGTCCCAAACCTCCAAATTCTGCCTTGGAGCGTCAGTAATCTACACCAGACACACACGTGCGGGTGGAGCCCGTGCAGGGGTGAGTATAACAACTCAGTAGGGGACCCCGAGACCCCCTAATTTCTCTCAATGATCCACAAAGGAAAACATCATAAGAAATACCACAAAGGTAATATCACAAGCATGATCTAAATCATGAAGCACAAAACAAAAGAGAGAGCTCACTCTAATGGTATAACTTCAAGGTTACTGGGATAGGGATGACTAGTCGTAAAGCCAGGTCATCCTATTCGTAGTAAATCTACTGCTAACCCGTATAGTTCACTGTATGCTGACCCACATTGGTCGCTAGATGCTGACCTGTATTGGTCGCTGGTGCTGACATGTATTGGTCGCTAGTGCTGACCCATATTGGTCGCTCATGTTGACTCGTATTAGTCACTGGTGCTAACCCATATTGGTTGTTGGTGCTGACTCATATTGATCACTGGTACAGAGGTAGGGATTATTAATCATATATATAGATCATCCTACTCTGGAGTTTCTGATGTTGAATCGTATTGGTCATTATTCTTCTTTATTTCACAGCCAACCACTGGATTCCCACACGAAGCATGCCTGATCTCCGAAAGTCTATGTTCCTCAATCCATCATTCATATTTCAACCAGTATGAAGTCCCACAAAAATCATACCCAAGGGACTGTCCCGTCATAGGGGTCCCAATGTAACAGACGACACATCGATCGAACGCCCGGTCTATGACATATGGGCACTTTTGTAAAAAGGGATCGGTTGGATTCAAGTTTGATCCAACCCATGTCTCACTTAAAACTCCATCAAAACTCACTTAGAGTATCTCCAAAGGACCATATTTTCACAAGTTTCCTTATGCCACTGACAGCGTTTCGATCAGACGTCTGATATGTTAGTTACACCCCTTTTAGTGAAACGAGGGTGATCACACCTCAGTCCGGCCCAGCTTAGTCAGGCCTGCTGGAATGTTCCAAAGGGATATCTTCCAAAAAGGGGTCCCAATTCCATTGATAGCATGTCAAATGGACACCCGGTTCATCATTTACTGGCGTTTCTTTATTCAGGGACCGGTTGGGTTTGGGCCCGATCCGACTCGGTCAGGTTGGCCCGACGCAATGGGTCCCGAGGTCTACTTGACCCCACCCGGGTCCGACCTGTTAAGGGTCAACCCGGTTCACTGGGTCCGGCACATCGGGGTTGGCCTAGCTGGTTCGCGGGCCTAGGCTGCAGGTTTGACTCATTTGGCCGGCCCACATTTGGCCCGATCCGCCTAAAGGCGGACCGCATCTCCAGCTGGCCACGCGGACATGGGGCCATTTCATTCGGCTGGTGGGGCGTTGCCCCATCACGTGTAATGGTTAACCTGGTGGTCTACCGGTCTCCATCCGATGCACTGTGGTGCGGGGCCGCGCCGCCCCTCCTGTCGTGGCGTGGGACCGCATCGCCCCTCCTACCGCAGCACGAGGCCGTACCCCCCCTCCTGCCACGGCCCGCTGGTCGCGGATGCTACTTTTGGTAGTGCCTACGGGCGTCGCCCTTCTGCCATGTGGCTGTCTTGGTCTGGCCTCCTCTGGCCACTACGACGTGTGACGGTGCGCCGCCATCCCACTGCCTGTGGTTAGTTTCCACAGGCCACCTCCATCCACTGTCGGCCACTCCCGGCATGGCACTCCAACGGTTCTTTATGCGGGCCACCGGACGTTCTCGGGTGGTCCATTCTTGGTGTCGTATGTTACTACGAGCCTCTCAGGTCACTGTCGCCACTGCATGACCCCCATCTCTACCTTTCCATCACATTTCCTGGATGTGCAAGGGAAACACAAGAACAACAAGATTGGTAGAGGGTCCAGGCCTTGTTCAGATTGGCATGTGCCCTCCACGTAAGCATTTTAAAAAGTGGTGTTTTCAAAAAACAGAGAATTTAGAAATAAATCCCAACTTGTAACCCCGCATCAACCTCCCATGTTTAAATAATGATCCGTGGATCAACCCATTGGTCAGTTGATCTGCGTTCTTCATATAAATCAAGAACGGGGAAGGAGGAATTTTATAATATAAAAAACAAAAACCCCTACCTCAAGATTCACTAGAGGTGTTGCGGTCGCGGTGGGAGGAGAATCCTCATTATATGGATTCATCGGCGTTTTTTGATCCTAGATCAATGCCGCCCAATCCTCCATCTTCTGTCGGTGGATGTTGCTGCAGGATTTCACCATAGTTTCATTGTTTGAAGAATTCGTGGAAAAACCTCACCCCGATCTTCATTTAAATAAGAGGGGGAAAGGTGAGTAATGCATCAAAGAATTAATAAGGTTCATTTAATGAATGAACCACTTAATTCTCTAATGGTGCGGTTTCAAAAAAAAGGAGATTCGAGCCATTAATTGTCTTGACAAGTCACCAGTCTCCACCACCGCCACTCATCCACTGGAGAAAAAGAAATAAAATAACTTGTTATGTTATTTTATTATTTTTCTATAAAGTCCAAAATTTAACTTTTTCTCTCGACATACTGAGGTTGAATTTAAGCTTCCCTTAAGCGAATCGCAGCACTGTATATTCAACGGTGCCCTCAGATTTTTAATCTGATCACTGATTCAAAAGATAGAAAACGCCACTCGTGCGTTTACTAAACGTAGCTTAAAAAAAGTTCATAAATTTATTTTGGGCACAACAGGCCTTAGAATTGTGCACTGTCAATTTTTACAGACTCGTAAAAATCCCAAATAATTTTAAAAAAATTACATGGAATTTTCAGGTCTTTATATTCTCCCCACTTTGGGGAATTACATCCCCGAAAGCCAAACAAGGCTACACAAACAAAGAGGGGTACAAGGAATGCATATGAGCCTCTCGCTCCCATGTGCTCTGCTGGAGATTCTTGTGCTGCCACAGAACGTGCAGCAGAGGTATTGACCACCCATGAAAGATCCACTCCTATCGACCCTCTATCTCCACCGGGTACTCAATAAAAGTTACCTCATCGTCAATCTCCAGCTCACTATGATCGATGACGTGAGATGGGTCATGCACGTATCTCCTCATCTAGGATATGTGGAAGACGTCGTGAACCCTCTCCAAATGCAGTGGTAGTGCCAAGCATTACACTACTTTATCAATCCTCTGAAGTATCAGCAATGGTCTGATAAACCTTAGTGAGAGTTTGTCGCCTCGGACAAATATTTGTAGTCCCCATCGAGGGGAGACTCACAAGAATACACGGTCTCCCTCTTGGAACTCAAGTGGTCTCCGTCAAAAGGCATCACTAAGAACTCATAATGGACTTACCAACATCTGAAGGTTGTCTTCAGTACGTCCTGGTCCCATACCCTAAGCTGATGATAGTCTGATTTGAGGTCTATCTTTGAAAACCAACGAGCTCCCTTCAGCTGGTCAAAGAGATCATTGATCCTCATAAGAGGATACTTGTTCTTCACAGTCACCAAGTTTAGGTGTCGAAAGTCCATGTATAGCCTCAAATTTCCATCTGAATTCTTGGAAAACAACCCTGGGGATGTCCATGGAGAAACACTAGGTTTTACGAATCACTTCCTCTGTAAGTCCTCCAACTATACCCTCAACTCTCGGAGGTCTACAGGGTCCATCTGATATGCTAGTGTAGATATCGGTGTTGTTCCTAGGTATAATTCAATGCAGAAGTCTACCTATCTATGAAGAGGCAGTCCTAGGACATCTTATGGAAAGAATTTCTCATACTCATCCACCACCACTGGAAACTGTGGACTCACCTCATCTACCGTGTCGAAGGTCATGCAAGCCATCTGATATGTAATCAACTCCACCCTCCTAAGCGCAAGTCCATATCGTGCTCCTCTGTTTTCCTTCTCGCCAACAAATGGAAATGGGCCTCCATCTTTGGACATACATCGCACTGTATGTCTCAAGCATTCAATATGTGCATGAATTGTTGATAGTCAGTCCATACCTAGAATGATGTCATAGGTATTCAACACTGCTACTAGAAGATCTCATCTGAAACTCTCTCCTATGAGAGTAAGATCACACTACCGGCACCAGTGTGTGACCACCTAATCTACTCCCGTAGGAGTATCCAAATGAAAAGGTTGAGATAAAAGCTCAGTCAGAATATCAAAGTCCCAAAATAAGTCTACAACAAGGAAAGAATGTCTAGCACTTGTGTCAATAAGCATTGCTACTAAAGTAGAGAAGATATAGATCATACCTCGTATCATCTCAAGGATGTCAGGATCATGAGCCTCTTCTACCTATAGTTGGGCCTGTCCCCGTCCACCTGCTCCCTGAGCGCATGGTGGACCGCCTGGGGGTGGTGGTGGTAGTGCCTGGTGACCCTAACCACCTCCCACTGTATGTACATCTCCCCTACCTTGTCCACCACCTGGCTGACGCACATGCTTCTGCCGCTGCCTTGGTGGACCCTCCACCATTTTCCAATCATTCACAGGGGGATTAGGGTAGTCATGAGCTCTATGACCCTATACCCCACAAGAAAAATAGATCATGCCTTGCTGGTGGCTCCCTCGGCCTCTCGAGCCTCGAACCTCTGACCCTGTGTCCTGGGGTTACCCTCCGGAAGGTCTAGCCCACTTGGGATTCTATGTTGTCTGTCTACTGCCAACTATAGATGACTCTGCTACCTGTCATCTAGTAGGGGCTCTCACTATCGGTGCCTATTCATTAAGGAATCTCTCCATTAGAAAAGCTTTTTCTAGCACCCCATCCTGTATCGGGATGCTGAGAGAAACTGCCGCAACTATGATCTCTCATCGGAGCCCCTAATCAAAAGTATGGGCCCTAATGTAAGGGTCTCGTACCATGTCAATGGAGTATCGAGAGAGGTTAGCAAATATCATTGAGTACTGATCCACAGTCTGGCTACCCTAATGTACATGCAACAGATCCTGAATACGCATAGAGTATAGTGTCATTGGCATGAATGTCGCCCTGAAAATGCTCTCAAAGTCCGGCCTGGTGAGGGTTGTCTCCTCATGCATCTAGAGCATTGAGCTCCACCATCATCCTATCGAGACCTGACGAAGGATAGTGGATAAGATCACTATATGCTCGGTGGGTGTCTCTACTAAGAGAAATACTCGTGAAACTACCTCAAGCCAGTCCTCTACTGCTTGGGGGTCCGTCTCATTTCAAAACCTCAGAGGCCTCTGTCTATATAACTTATGCAACGTGCTCATTTAGCATGCATGATCCACTGGTAGTATATATTTCTCAAAAAGTGGTGGTGTTGCTGGTACACCACCCAAAGGTTCCATCACTGTGATTGGTCCCTGAACTGCCGCATCATCGCTCGGTGGGCCACCGTCACGATCTCTAACTGGAATCCTAGATGGCTGTCTTCATGGAGGAATCCTATGAGAAACAGATATTCCACATTCAATATGTTATACTTTTTCAGATGACTCAATAAAGATCAAAAAAACTTTTCAAAACACTAGCAACTGGTGTTTTCATGTATCGAGTTGGAAAACAGAATTTAGGGTCCTGGTGTACAGATACGTCATCCACCGCACCAACACTAGACTCCCTGTACTGAAAACCGAACTCAAGACACTATACACCATTGCCTTATTAAAATTATACTCTTATTTATTATGGTAGAACCAACCACCCTTTGATACCACTTTGTCATGAACCGTTCCACGGGGCCCGAACGTGAATACCCCAAGCCCACCTTCCATAGGCCAGGGGTTAGTGACTAGCACCTGAAGTCTTTTCCCGAATAGGTAAGGCATTTCCTTAAAGATCTATACACACTCAAAAAGGGAAACTAGAGTAAATAACCAACAAAAGTAAGGTATAACCACAAGAGTAAAGTACAACCACAAGTACAACTAAAAACTGAAAACAGTGGGCTAGAATACAATCCCTAGAAACAAAAAAGAAAGTAAAAAGCTATCGCATCTGCCCTGGAGCTCTACCTGGAGGGTAGTAGTTAAAATTTTGAAGTTGAAGAAGAGGATCTCAACTGCTCCCATCGCACCAAGCTCCACCAAGTCCCAAACCTCCAAAGTCTACCTCATAGCATCAGTAGTCTGCACCAGACACACACATACAAGCAGAGCCCATGTAGGGGTGAGTATAACAACTCAGTAGGGGACCTCGAGACCCCTGAAGGTATATTAGTAATCCAAAAAGGAAAAAATCACCATAAATACCACAAAGGTAATATCACAAGCATGATCTAAATCATGAATCACAAAGCAAAAGAGACAACTCACTATAATGGTATAACTTCAAGGTTACTATGATAGGGAGGACTAGTTGTAAAGCCAGAACATCCTATCCGTATTAGCCTTATTGCTGACCCATATAGGTTACTGTATGCTGACCTGTATTGGTCGCTAGATGGTGACCTGTATTGGTCACTGGTGCTAACCCGTATTGGTCGCTAGTGTTGACCCGTATTGTTCGTTGGTGTTGACCCATATTGGTCGCTGGTGTTAACCCATATTGGTCACTAGTGCTGACCCATATTGGTCACTAGTATAGAGGTAGGGATTATTAGTCGTACATCTAGATCATCCTACTCTAGAGTTCCTGATGCTGACCTGTATTGGTCGCTCTACTTCTTTATGTCTCTGCCAGCCACTGGATTCCCACACAAAGTACACCTGATATCCAGAAGACTATGCTCCTCAAGCCATCAGTAATATTTCAATTAGTACGATGTCCTATAAAAATCATACCCAAGGGACCACCCCGTCATAGGGGTCCCAATGTGAAAGACGACATGTCAATCGGACGCCCGATCTGTGAGATATGGGAACTTTTGTAAAAAGGCCTCAGTTGGATTTAATTTTGATCTAACCCATGTTTCACATCAAACACCATCAAAAATAACTTATAGTATCTCTAAAGGACTGCATTATCACAAGGTCCCTTATGCTATAGACGACATATCGATCGGATGTTTGGTCTGTTAGTTATACCCCTTTCAGTGAAACGGGGATGATCACAGCTCGGTCGGGCCTGGCTCGGTCAGGCCCGCTAGAATATGCCAAAGGGAATGCTTCCCAAAAAGGTTCCCAATGCAAATCATGGTGTGTCAAATGGAAACTCGGTTCATCAGTTACTGGCGTTTCTTTATTTGGGGGTTGGTTGGGTCTGGGCCTGGTCCGACTCAGTCAGGCTGGCCTGACATAATGGATCCCAGGGTCTACTTGACCCCACTTGGGTTTGGCTCGTTAAGGTTCAGCCTGGTTCACTGGGTCTGTCCTGTTGGGGTCGGCCCGACTGGTTCGTGGGCCCAGGTCGCGGTTGGCCCGACACGCTGGGAGGGGCTCAGCCCACCCCTGCTGGCCCACAGGTCTGGTCTGGCCCGCTGGGTGGGACAAGCTCACTGGGTCACGGGTCTGACCCCACCTTCTAGGCAGGTCCGACTGGTTCGGTCGGCCCACGTTCGTCCCGGGCCGCCTGAATGCATACTGCATCTCCAACTGGCCCTATGGATGTGGGTCCGTTTCATCTAGCCGGTGGGGCGCTGCCTCACCATGTACAACAGTCGGCCTGGTGACCGACTGGTCTCCAGCCAATACAGCATGGTGCGGGGACGCACCGCCCCCTCCTGGAATGGCCCACTAGTCGCGACTACTGCTGCCGCCGCCACCAGCGGGTGTCTCCCTTCTCCAGCACGGCTGGCTCGGTCTGATCGACTTTGGCCACCATGGCATGTAACGGCACATTGCCTTCCCACCGCACGTGGCTAGTTTCTGTGGGCCTCCTCCAGCCATCGCTACCCACCATCGGCATGGCGCGTCGGTGGTTCTTTCCGCGGGCCACCGGTCGTTCTCTGGTGGTCTGTTCTTGGGTTCGTCTACTCCTATGAGCCTCTTGGGTCCCCTACACCACTATGTGACCCCTATCTATGCCCTGAAATCACATTTCCTGGCCACACATGGGAAACACAAGAACAATAATATTGGCGGAGGGTTCGGGCCTTGTTCGGATTGGCCTGCGCCCTCCGCGTTATCATTTTAACAAGGGGTGTTAGCAACAAACAAAGAATTTAGAAATAACTCCCAACTTGTAACTCCACATCAACCTCCCATGTTTAAAGAATAATCCATAGATCAACCCATTGGTCATTTGATCTGTGTTCTTCGTATAAATCAAGAATGGGTAAGGAGGAATTTTATAATATCAAAAACAAAAACCCCTACCTAGAGATTGGATGTAGGTGTTATGGTCGCGGTGGGAGGAGCATCCATGTTGGATGGAGTCATCGGAGTTCGTTGATCTCGGATTGTTGCTGTTCGATCCTCCATCCTCCATCAGTGGATGTCATCATAGGACTTCTCCAGAGTTTCTTCGCTTGAAGAAGTTGTGCCAAAACCCCACCCGAGATCCATTTAAATAGGAAGGGTAAAGGTGAGTAACGCACTGAGGAATTAATGAGGTTCATTTAATGAATGAACCTTTTAATTCCCCAATGGTGCAATTTCCCAAAAAAAAGAGATTCAAGCCATTAATTGGCTTGAAAATTCACTGGTCCCCACCACCACCACTCATCCACTGGAGAAAAAGAAATAAAATAACTTGTTAAGTTATTTTATTATTTTTCTGTAATGTTCAAAATTTAACTTTTTCTTCTAACCTACTGCGGTTGAAGTGAAGCTTCCCTTAAGAGAATTCTAGAACTATGAATTCAACAGTGCCCTCATATTTTTAAACTGATCACTGGTTCAAAAGATAAAAAATTTCACCTACACCTTTACTAAACATACCTTAAAAAATTTTATAAATTCATTTCGGGCACACCGGGCCTCAGAATCATGCCCCGTTAATTTTCACAGACTCGTAAAAATCCCAAATAATTTTAAAAAATATTACATGAAATTTTCAGGTCTTTTCAACTATCCTTCTAAAATTTCATTCAGTTGGTTCCCATATCTCCAAAAATTTAAGGAATCCATTTTCCTCTAATGGATAACTCTCCCTAACTTGAGTCACTCAGACTTGCGACCCCATACCAAATTTTATGTTTTACATCATCTATGAGTAGAAAGTATTTCATGTCACTCTCATATTTATACACATAGAGTTGAATATTGGTATACCTCTATAAAAAACTCTAGCTCATCTCATTCTAGAATCACCAATTTTGGAACTTCAACTTCCAAATCTCTCCTTAAGCTTTTGTAGTCCCCGAGTTATCTTATTGTTATGTACTTGACAACACCATTAAAACATTAATTCTATCAAAAATTTATTGTAGATAATATGGATTTTCAAAAACTATCATAGTCTTTTAATTTTTCAAAACATTTAGAATTTATGGACTTCTGTTCAAATAAACCTTAGTTATTGATGATTATTTCATCTCATCTATAACTTTTTATTGGTTATGATATTTTAAAAATATTTTTTTCTTAAATATAACATTATATTTTTTGAAAACATCACATAAGTTATTATCACAGTCAAAATATAAATTCATTATCACCACAACCTAAATGAAATAGGCTTAAGACTTAGCCTCCAACCCGTCCCTTTTTTGGCATCAATGTAAACATTGTCGAGTGAACCAAAGACTTTGAGATGGAAAATTTCAATATTATTATCACAACATGATTCTATAATTTCCTACCCCAATAGTTATGATGGACTTATTTTCATCAAGTAGGTAATATAATTGATAAATTCTAACCAAAACTCCTTCAGTAAAATAGTTTATATCATCTTCCTCTTTTCCATCTCTACTAAAGTTTGATTCATCATCTCAGAGACTATGTTTTGTTCTTGAGTTCCTATTATGTTCTTATTAAACAATATGTGTTGGAGTTGGTTCCCCAAAAAATAATTCTTTCTAATTTATGATTACTAGTATCCATTTTCATAAAAACTAACAAACTTCTTATCACAACATGATTGTTTCTCTACGTGAAATAGTATGTGACAAATTCATAAGAGTAAACATCACATTAAAAAGGTTATATAAGTTCCCCTCTATGATGAGAACCCATAAGTTTCATGATATTATTATTGAATATAAATGTTATATATATCAATTATATTTTTTATTAGATACAAATGATATAGGTTATCGGGGGTGGAGACTCAAATAAGTTTGAGGCACTTTCTAATGGTGTAAGCTCATGGTAATGTATAGTTAAGGAGATTAAGAGAACATAACCCACCAGTAGGAGATCCACATTTATATCTATTATTAGAGTATCTTATATGTGGACATTTTTATTGATCCATAAACTTTAATACTATTATTAATAGACATCATTATTCATGTACTTTTATTTATTGAAGAAAATCGAGGTGACATATGTTTATGGTGAATTGTGATATTGTAATTTATTATCATTTACTAGGAATGCCCCTCTTTTATTTTTTCATTGGAACAATTTTTTTTGGTATTACTCTATCTATAAACCTTGGTAATCAAGTCCCATTCAGAGATAGAGAGATTATTCTAGGGAAAATGACCAAAATTTCAAGGATGTATGTTTTTTTTGAATTAATGGAGTCTAGATAAACATCTTAAATGGTCTTATAAGGGGTTTCGTGAGTTTGTAAGGATTTAGAGGTCATTCAGGATCTTCTATGAAAGTAGTTCTTAAAGACGCCTATAATACATTTATACTCCATGTAAAGTTATTACAGGGCATGTAAATGTCGTGCGATAGATTCCCTGAAAGGAATACATGTTGTGAAATGGTTACATTATTTGATTCTATTTACATGAAGTGTGATGTTTTAGTATGGTTAATATTATAAGAGGTGACATGAATTTCACCATACTCATAAATCAAGAATTGCACACCATGTAATACATTTACATAGTGTGTATTTCTCAGGATGGGTAGTTTTAAAGCCATGATATGATTATGTTTGCATGGGATACACATTCAACCTCTCATCTCTAAAATCCTAAGATACTCTAGTTGATTTTGGAGCCTTTTCCTCCCTTATGGATTCCCCATTCAAGTGACCAAACTATGGTGAGTTATTTTTATTATAATTTCCTCTATATTAGATTTCTCTCTATTTTAGTGGTGAAATATATTGACCATGATTTCTCTAGATGTTGACCATGATCTCATGTGATCTAGTTTTCTTTTGACAATCTTCTACAACTTTTTTTATCATTGGAATTACTGGTTAGAAGCATTGTCTTGAACTCTAGATAATGGTAGGTGGTCTAAAACCTAACCCTATGGTCTATTTAATTTTAAAGTATGTGAAATATTGTTATTGTGTTGACATCACATGAATATAAATTAATTTAATGATTAATGATGATAAAACACGGATTGGATTATTACTTAGACCCCTTTGGGTCCAATGGTGTTGTAACTTGGCTTATGGATACCCATTGGGTGAGAAAATTCTTGAATAATAATGATTCAGTTGATGGATTAAAGTATTTTTTAGCATGAAATTAAATCAATAGTGATTAATTGATATAGAATATCCTTGGAAATAGATTATTTCTTATCAAAATTACTGAATATCATTTGATATGAAAAATGAATGATAAATTTAATGACAAATGGTAATTTACTAAATTAACCATTGAGGATTATGATAGGATATTTTTATATCCTTTCAATAATTAATTGTGTTGAGTTTCATATTGTAAATATTATATAGTGAGAACTTACCAATTTCAGGGTGTAATGGTTATATAGTGGGCATGGCCCAGTTTCATGTTGTAATACTTGTATAGCAGGCATGGCCTAGTTTTGATGCTGAAATGATTATATAGCATTCATGACCTAGTTTTATGCTATAATACTTATATAGATGGAAATACCTAAATGATAAAACTCTTATACATATGGATAATACTAGGTATTTGATTATTCCAGGGATGTGTGGTTTTGGTTGGCATTTTTGTGCTACATGCTCAATGATATTCTAGCATGGTGTTGAAGCATGTTGATTATTATATTATATTAATTGATTAATTAATACAATTTTTTATCACATTATTGAATGCACTTATTATCAGACTGGTTTTGTTTAGATATGGTGGTGTTTCCATACTGATTTTTACTCATGCCCTATTCAGTCTTCCAATTGGTATCTAATCAAATTACATAGATGTTGGTATGGATAAGGGAAAGTGACCTTGTTATTGATTGTTGCTTACTAGATGGATTGAATCTTGGAGTTTATATTGACTTGGGGTTTGGAAATGGGGTCTTATTAGTTTTTTTTATTCATATGATTATTTTATGTTTTATTAATTTTAGTTTTACATTTAGATATATTCTAGCATAACATTACATGATTCTTTATTATTGGTTTATTTGTTTCTCCTTTTACTTCCTAGTTGTATGTTGTACTATTTCTGATATTTCCATTATTATGATATTTATTTTTATTGTTTATTTTTTCTATATTGTAACTCTATACCATGGGGTATAGTCTCCCCACTATACTCATCACACCCCCAATTCTAGTCATTAGCCTCTATCATACAAGGATAGGTGATTGAGGTCTCGTAGACAACCTGATTTGGCCACATGAGAGAGTGTTGGATCATGGGATGTTACAAAGTCATATTAGAGGAGTAGTTTTTCTTTTAGGTTTCTTTACTATTTGGGAAATTTATAAAGGATACTATGATGTGTTGGGAATTGTTAATGAGCTTGTGCATGGGAGTAACTAACCCATGTACATGGGAAAATATGAGGGGATATGGATGGCATTGTTGTTCATGAAGTTCGCTTGTTACGGTTTATATTATTTTACCTAGGGTGATTCACATGTTGTGTGATGTTGTTGTTTCTTGATATTTTCACTCGTGGACTAGTATAGTGCGAGATGATTATGCATGCAACGTGATAGGAACATATGAATATATCTTGACATGCATAGTTTATGATAGGAACATATTTATTGCATGTGATATATTTTATTGTATGAACTATGAAATGAGATACCTAATATATCTAATAAATGAAATGAATGAACTATTATTTCATTATAAAACATTTTTAATACTTGTTTAGAGAGACCATGATCTAGTGGTTCTATTTTTTCACCTTTTGAGGTTAACCTTATTAATAGACAGTGTTTGAAGGAGTGCTTTTTTCTTATAGATAAAATACCTCCTCTCCATCTTCGAGTACAGCGTTAGGAGACTGGAAATCAATATGCTCCTAACATAGATAAACTAGATATTCTTGTATAACCTAAAGATTATATGTGGATTTTCAACTTTGTGATAGCTTCTTGAGGGGCATGTGATCCATGGAAAGGGAGACTGTTTGCACCGTGCCTTTTATGTCTGATCTAATGAGAGAGTTTTATCTATATCATCCACCTACATTCCATGGGGAGGGAGGCCCCTAGGTATCCGAGTTCTAGATTTAGTCTGTCCAGAAGATATTTAAGCACATCAAGACACCCTATGATTAGAGAATGAAGAATATTTTATACATGCTTCATGGACCTTCCAAGTGTTGGTGGGATATTCTTGAGAAATATGAGAATTGAGAGGAGTTATCCTGGAAGGATTTAGAGGTGACGTTTCTAATCCACTTCTATCTAGAGACATTGAGGGATAAGATGGATCATGAGTTCATTTACCTAACATATGAGGCCGTGTCAGTGATGGAATACTTTGGACGTTTCATTGACTTGTAGTGCTTTGTACCATCTATAGTTGCTGATGAGATCTCTAGGGTGATACATTTTTAGGATGAGATTCACTAAGAGATTAGGCCATAGGAGAACATATTCCTATTGAGTAGTTTTTCAGAGGTGGTGAATCAAGAACTCGTCACAACAAGGAATCTCAGAGAGCCTCTGAGAAGTGTCTAAGCTATTTCATCAGGGCAAAATGGGATCTATTTTTATAGTGGAAAGAAGAAATGTTGTGATAGTTTTCACCAAGACAATAGTGAGAAGAGTAGTTAAGATAGTGGGAAGGAATATTAGGAATGTGTTTTATTTCAATTCTATTAGTGTGGAAGCTTGGGCACAAGTGACCTCAGTTTCTATACACCGCTTTATAGTTCCATGCTTTTGTTAGGATGGTTCACCTGCAAAGGTTTTTTGGGGCATAAAGTAGTAGAGCAATAGCAGGGGATCATGATAGGTACCGATTTCTAGAAAGTACACAACTACCCCTCAACATACTGGTAGTTGGAGTTCCACTGGATGTTTAGAATAATATAGGGGATGTGGTACCTAATTTTAGGAGTCACTAAAAGAAAACATACCTATAAAAATTCATATATACCTATGGTTTGTACAAACTATTGGTATAGGTCCCCTTTCCCAACAATTTTTCAAAACTGTTGAGATAGATAAGTTTGAGACCACTTTTCCCAATGGTTTTTGAAAACCGTTGGGAAAGGGTATGGCTATCCCAATGGTTTTTCAAATTGTTGGGATAGAAAAGTTTGAGACCACTTTTTCCAATGGTTTTGGAAAACTCTTGGGAAAGGGTATGTCTATCCCAACAGTTTTATAAAACTGTTGAGATAGAAAAGTTTGAGACCACTTTTCCCAAAAGTTTTGGAAAACCATTGGGAAAGGGTATGGATATCCCAACGGTTTTCCAAAACCATTGGGATAGACAAGTTTGAGACCACTTTTACCAATAGTTTTATAAAACCATTGGGAAAGGGTATGGCTATCCCAATGGTTTTACAAAATCATTGGGATAATCCATTTTACAAGGGTACCTATCCCAATGGTTCCCAAAATCATTGGGATGTGTACCCTTATTTTTTATAAATTCTTTTTTCAAATATTGTCAAATAAATATATATATATATTATATATAAATATATATATATATATCCAAATATATTCACAAAGGTAACTGTATGATAGTGGTAAAGTCTTTGATATATAAGGTGTATGTTGTGGGTTCAAACCTCTACTATAACGTTTTTTAGATTTACTTATCCCAGTGGTTTTATCCAAACCATTGGGATAGGTCTATCCCCACCCTAAATCACCCAACAGCTTCCCAAAACATTGGTATATGCTATACCAACAGTTTGGGGACCTATACCAATGGTTCCAAACCATTAATATAGGAAATTTTTCCATTAGTGAGTGGTAGTACCAGGTAGAGGGAATATACCAAGGGAGTCAAATGAGAGCCCAGGGAAAATGGGAAAGTCAGACGCACGCTATGAATTCTACTCTAACTAGTGTGGACATAGGATGTTCTACCATTAGAGGTACTATTCTTGTATCATCTAACATTTCTTTCATTTTTTTTATATAGAATAATCACATTACATTTTATCTGATCTTTTTGAAAACGTTTTGAGCTTGGTTGTGAAAGTCGTGTATGGTTTTTTGACTATCAATACATCATTGGGAGTATGACCATATAATATAAAAAAATTCAAGTTGTGCTCCATTGAATTTGGTGGTTACCATTTCTTTTGGTGACTGTTCATGATTTAAATGACTAGTTTTGATTTGATTCTTAGTATGGGTTGGGTAGTTATATTCCAAGATCATTTTTACTGTTACCAGAGGAGAGTTACATTTCCATCTATAGAAGGAGGTAATTATTCTCACCAGGGTGAGTGGGATCTTCAGGCTAGTCATGCAGAACTAATTTAGTTCAAATTATAGTTTCTCATGACTCAGATAGTAGGTCTTTCTCTAGATTATGGTGTAATGAAGAATGATACTTTTCCATTTATGGTAGAACATTTTTAGTATGTATTTTTTGATGATTTTTATAGATTACCACCTAATCAAGAGATCAAGTTTATAATTGAGCAGGTTCCTGGAGTCGAGCCCGTTTCTATTCCTCCTTACAGGACGACACTAGCCAAGATTCATGAGTTGAAAGTTTAGTTAGATGATTTAGAAACCAAAGTTTTCATACATCCTAGTATATCTCCATAGGGTTCTCCAGTTCTTTTCACCAATAAGGATGATGGAACTTTATGCTTATGTGTGGATTATCAGAGATTGAACTTGATGATGGTAAAGAACCGATATCCCCTTTCACACATTAATGATCTCTTAGATAATTTTATAGGTGCTAAGATCTTCTCTAAGATCAATTTGAGATCATTATACCACCATTTGAGGGTGATACAGTTTTACATACAAAATAATTCTTTTATGAATAGTTATGGCTTTTATTAATTTATAGTGAGGCTATTTGGTTTGGTGAACAAACCAGCGATATTCATGGACTCATTTAATTGGTTCTTTTATCCTTTTCTGGTTCAGTTCATGGTGGTTTTTATCGATGATATCCTAGTGTAATCCTAGTCAGCTGATGATCATGCCAATCATCTTAACATATTCTTGAGTATATTGAGAGAGAATCAGCTTTACACCAAGCTTTCTAAATATAATTTCTAGATTGATAAATTTAACTTCATGGGCCATGTCATCTCTGAGGCGAGAGTGTCAGTGGACCCATAGAAAGTTGCAGCCAAGGTATATAGGGAGAAACCTAATAATGTGTTGAAGATTTATAGTTTTTGGGTTTATTATGTTATTATTGATGCTCTATCCGGGACTTTTCTCATATAGAAGCACCAATTTCTTAGCTAACCAAGAACGAAGTGATGTTTATTTGGTTAGATTCTTATGAGAGATCTTTTCATGATCCAAATACCAGAATGACCTTAGAACCTATCCTCACTTTAACTATGTTGGGTAAATAATATACCATTTACTTTGATGCATCGAGAGTTATACCTAGAGCAATCCTGATGTAGGAGGATCAAGTATTTTCTTATGGATCTATACAACTAATACTACATGAGAGGAATTATATTACTCATGATATAGTGTTAGTCATAGTGGTACATTCCATGAGATGTTAGAGGCACTATATTTTGGGTTAGATTTTTGTGGTGTACATAGACCAAAATAGCCTCATGTACATATTTTCATAGAAGGACTCAAACCTTAAATAGAGGAGGTGGGTTGAGTATTTTCACTCTTTAGAATTCATGTTGGATTATACATTGGGAAATGGAAATGATTTTTTGATGCCTTGATCTAGAATATTAAAATAGAGGCATTGTACAGGCCTTGTGACAAGTTGTGGATGATGGAACTCTTTACGGACATGCATCTAGATTTTAAGAAGTCCCAGGCATGAGAAGATCTAACTCCAATATCAATCATACTTATGCTTCTTGATCATACCAAGAAAGAGATGTTATATGAACCAAATTTTTTAGTTTTGAGAGATATCTTATATGGTGGGGAGACACCATCAAGATGCTCTCTTGGTAGTAGAAAGTATCTTATTTTCCATGGTTGATTTTGGTTTCCTATAGGTTTTCATGAGGATTTGATGAGAGAGTTTTATTCTTCTAGTTGGGAAATACATCAAGGTTTGAAAAATATGTATCTTGATCTCTGTAGATAGTATTAGTGTTCAGGAATGAATAATGAGGTTACAATATTTTTGGTGAGAAATTTCACCTGTTATCAGGTGAGGGTAGAACATAAAAGGCATTTTGGGATGTTGTAGCTATAGCATCCCATAGTTTTATCACATAAACTTTCATTACATTATACAAAACCGATGATCTTTAAGTTTTAGTGTCTTGGAAACCAGGAACTTAAAACATGAAAACATAAAACATTATTCTTAAAAACTTGAAAGGCTTATCCTTATGTTCATCCTAGGTTCATTACTGCATATCATAACCTAGGGACATACATCAAAAGAAAGGGTGAGCATAAGGCCCAGTAAGGGAAACAAGGGGAAACATTTAACATGTGAACTTGAGATACATCAACAATGTCATGAAAAAGAAATTTAAGGCATGAGAAAGAAATCATGAGGCATATCATAATAAAAATAACTTATTTCATAACTTTAAGATGTGGCTACAACATTTAATATTGAAAATCATTTCCGTTTCACCAAGGTCCATCCCCAAGGTGTCATTAAAAATTACCAAGGTTATTCACCAAGGCGTCGTTAAAAATGGTCATCTCTAGAGATTAAGTCTTTACCCAATGCATTGGAGCGCTATCAGGGCGAACCCTTAATTTATCTTTATTATCATGTGATCCACATATACCATCATCAATAATTTCATACACAACCCATATATCATAAAAGAAATGGGTTTCATTTCATAATCATAACGTTTTAAAAACTGCTTTAAAGACATGATCTTTATGTCACTTTAAACCCAAGGAAAGGGAAAGCGGGTCTCATGTATGTAAATCCCAGAATTTAAAATAAAAAATTTTGGTATATATTTGAATACCCCTTTAGAAGAAAGAGATTTGAGTATTCACTTAATAAAATAAATGAATTTGAGAATAAGAGAGAGACATTTTGAGACGGAAATTATACGGCATAACGGCTATGTTACGAGGTTTTAGAAAACATTGAAAAGAGAGGGGACATGGGTCACCCACTCATAAATGATCCATAAAACAGTAGGGGGATAGAATATAAAGGATTTAAGAACATGGTAATGAAATTTTAAAGATATACCATATTAAATGACGAACATGAGAGGAAGACAAAAATAAGATTTCTCTTATTAAATTCGGCAGCCTAACGGCGTCACTTAAAGTTCAAAAAAAAAGAATTGAAGAGATCAAATAGGGTCTCTCATCATATGAAAATAAAAGATCAGTATGATAGATATAGAGATCATACCCAAACATAATAAAATGGAACTTGAAAGACTTGACATGAAAGTAGAACTTTGAAAAATGAGAAAGGTGAACAAATCCCTTAAAAATTCGGCAGCCTAACGGCGTCACCCAAACTTCAACAAAAATGAATTGACGAGATAAAATAGGGTCTCTAATCATATGAACATAAAATATCAGTATGATAGATATAGAGATCATACCCCAATATAATAAAAAGGAACTTTAAAGACTTGACATGAAAGTAGAACTTTGAAAAAGAGAAAGGTGAACAAATCCCTTAAAAATTTGGCAGCCTAACGGCGTCACCCAAACTTCAACAAAAATGAATTGACGAGATAAAATAGGGTCTCTCATCATATGAACATAAAATATTAGTATGATAGATATAGATATCATACCCCAATATAATAAAAAAGAACTTGAAATACTTGACAAGAAAATAGAACTTGAAAATGAGAAGGGTGAAATAATCCCTTTAAAATTTCGGCAGCCAAACAGCGCCACCTAAACATTCATAAAACGAAATGATGAGAGTAAGATGGGATATCTCATCATATGAAAATAAAAAGGTCAGTAAGAGGAATATAAAAGAACATCCTCCAACATAAGAACATGGAGCATAAAATAAATGACATAAAATAGATTACTTGAAAAGAAAGAGAGAGGTCGGATCCCTTACCTTAAAACGTATCTCTTAAAACTCAAAGGTTGGGACCTTGAGGGCTTGAGGGCACCTTGAGAGGACTCCTTGGGAGGTAATGAGACCAGAGCTTCGTTGGGGGAGATTTGGGAGTGAAAAATAAAGGAGTAAAGGGTGGGTATTTATAGGAAATGTGAGGGGACAAGGCATTAATGGTCAAGGGACACCTCACAAGTGGTTTTCTCAAAACCATGGGCTCTCCCATGGTATTTTCCATGGAGTTAGGCCAAATGGGGCCCCCATACGATAATTCATCACCTTTGGTCAGCCAAAACTGAAAATATCTCATGACATCATCATGACACAGTTATGATGTCATTAAACATACCGAAACCCTAAAATTGTATTTCTACTATTCACTGAAAATTCAACTTTCTCATAAAAAACCCAAAATTTTACCTTAACCAAATATCAATGATCTGATTTCAAAAATGAACTCCATTTTATAAAAATAATTTTCTAAATATTTTTAATTTAATTTTTAAATAAATACACTATTCACCGAAAATTCTTTTTTTTCAGAAAAATCCCCAAAAATTACCTTAATATAATATCGATGCTCTGAGTTCAAAAATGAAATCCATTTTATAAAAATATTTTTCTAAATATTTTTAATTTAATTTTTAAATAAATACACTATTCACTGAAAATTATTTTTTTCAGAAAAATCCCCAAAAATTATCTTAACATAATATCGATGCTCTGAGTTCAAAAATGAAATCCATTTTATAAAAATATTTTTCTAAATATTTTTAATTTAATTTTAAATTAAAAAAACACTATTCACCCGAAAAAACTAATACTTGACTAATAATTTATGAAACAGTTATTTACCTATTTTATTGAATCTCATTACTTAATCAAGGTGCCTAGATTATATTAATACTTTCTTTAAGTGAGATTACTAATCCATTTGGTCACATTACTAATTATAAGCATAAAATCTCTATTCATAATTTACTATTCATCAAAAATTAAGTTGATCTTATTAGACTCTAAATTTCGTACTGAACATAATTTTAGAAGAACACTTTTTGAAAATCATTACACATTTTTAATTATTTAAGGTTTACAAAAACATTTTTAAAACATCCTTTCTCTAAATTTCATCAAAAATATGCACACTATATTTATCCGGACATTTGAAAATTCATAAACTTCATCATAAGAAGAAATCAAAATTTTTATTTAAAACAAAGGATTTACACAAGGCAGTTACGGTCTCCTTACATAGCCCCTTATAACCCCATCATAGGACCTAAGTGTAAGGTGTGCTAAGGTGAGAGAATCTGAGGGCGGCTCAACCAACATTGCATGAGTAGTAATTTCTATCAGTTCGAACTTCTCACGAAGGCGATTCCATTCTAGCTTCACACGATGAAGTTCGGCTTGGGTTTGGTCCACAGAAAAGTCCAGTGGTGCTACCTCCTTCCCAAGTTCTATTAGATGAGCTTCGATCGGTCCAAGACTACTGGGTGAGGCCATCAAATCTTCTTTCTATATTAATTAACCAAGATCACTTGTATTTAGAGACAATAATCGAAACGTTTAGTTTCCAGCGGTCATATTGACCAATGGTCATATAACAGTCAAAATCCAATAGTTTCATCTTAATTATACTCATGTTATCAAATGAAACAGTTTTTTTGAGTATAAAAAATAAAATAACACACAAAATGAGGAAACAAGATTTATTCAAAATTTCTGGTCGTTACAGTAGCCTCTTCCATTTCCGGAGTGGAAGTGGGATGTTCTCACTATGTATTTTGTGATAGGATTACCCAAGACACCCCATAATAATGGTGTAGAAAGGTTGATCATGTATTGACTATGAAATATAGCTCAATTCTTTCCTATAAGTGAGGATTTCACTATTAATGATCTAGGTAGTCTCTAGATGTGCACGATAGTTCAATTTCATAGTGTTATGAGGAGTATCATTTTTATAGAGATCCTCACTTCACATATCGGTTCTGGAAGGGTCCTCAAAAGGATATGGGATCGCAGGTTCTTCTGAGCACAACCTTTCATCAACAGATTGAAATTCAACCTAAGTGGACTATTAAAATTATGAAGGATATGTTGTGAGATTGTGTTTTGGATTTTTGTGGTTCATGGGAGCATCATATGTCACTCGTGAAGTTTTTATATAATAACATCCACTAGGAATTAATACAGATGGAACCTTTTTGGGATTTGTATGGAAAGCTATTCCATTCGCCTCTTTGTTGGTTGGAGGTAGGTAATTTAGTTCTTGTTGGGTCAATTCTTCTATAGGAAACATCTGAGCAAGTTTATTTTATTAAGAGGCGATTGGTGACTGTGTAGAGCAGGCATAAATTTTATGCTAAACTTCAGATATGGCCTTTGGAGTTTGATGTTTGTCAATATGGTTTCCTTCAGGTGTCACCCAGGTTGGGGTAACATTGTATTAAGAAATAGGGAAAACTAGTGCCTAGGTTTTTTAGGTTGTTTGATAGTGAAAAGGATCGGTCCAGTAGCATACCAATTGGCCCTTCCATAGTGCTATATTTTCATGCGCGACATGTTTCACATGTCTCAGCTTTAGAGATATCATCCTAAACCTTATCATGTGGTAGAAATTGAGGACATATATCTTTGTGTAGATGCGTCAGTTGAGGAACATATGATATGGATTGTAGATTATAGTGGTAAGTATCACTGGGGTAGGACCATAACTCTAGTTTGAGTGTAGCAGCGGTATGGGAATGTTCAAGAGGAGACCTAGGAGAGGGAGTCTGATATGTCAGCATAGTGGACATAATTTTTCACTGAGACTCCACAGTGATAATTGGAACATCTCAAGGATGAGCTATTAAATGTTTGGTAGGTTGTCATATCCCATATTTTACTAGGTATTTCCCTCCTTTAGTTTTGAATTGAACCTTTTTTTAGTTTTCCTTTGTCTGTAAACCATGCTGGTCAAGTCTCATTCAGAGATAAAGATCTTTTTCTAGGGATAATTACTTAAAGTTTGGGGATGTATGTTTATTTGAATTAATGAATTTCTATTAAACACATTAAAGGTGATTATGAGGGTTTCCTATGGGTTTGGAAGGTTTCAAAGGTGATTTGGGATCTTCAATGGAATCATGGATTAAAGCTATCAGTAGATTATTTACATACCGTGTGAATGCATTACAAGACATGTAAATATCACTCAAAAGATTCCATGAAAGGAATACTGAACATGAACTAGTTACAAACCATTAATTTTTTTACATGACATGTATTTCTTTAGAAGGGTCAATTTCACCTGAGGTGACACAAATTTTGACATAATCATAAATCATGAATTACGCACCATTTAATACATTTACATACCATGTATTTCTCAGGATGGGTGGTTCTAAATCCAAGATGCACTTATGTTTTCACCTAATCTACATGAATCCTCTAATCCCTAAAAACCTAATACATTTCATCTGATTTTGGATCCCTTTCATTCCTTCCAGATTCCTTGTTCAAGAAATCAATCTCCAATGAGTTATTTTTCCTAGGGTCTTGTATCTCTTTTGTTTCTCTCCATTGTAGCGGTGGAATATCTATAACATGGTTGTTCAGGATGTTGATCATGATCTATTATGTTCTATTTTTCTTCTTGTGATCTTTTATGCCTTCATTCTCATTATAATTACTAGTTGAAATCATTGTCTCAAAATATAGATAAAGAAAGGTGGTCTAAAACTTAACCCTATGGCCTGTTTAACTGTCAGGTATGTCAATATAGTGAATACAGCAAAACAACACATGAATTAGTTAATTTAATGATGAAAAACATGGATTATATTATTCCATGTCCCCCTTTGGGTCCAATGGTACTATGACCTGTCTTATAGATACCCGTTGGGTGAGTGAACCCTTGAATAATAATGATTCGGTTAACGGATTGAAGTATGTTTTAGCATGACATGAAATCTATGGTGATTTCTTGATATAGAATCACTTTGGTAATGGATTTTTTTTATTTAAATGACTAGTGATCATTTAATATAAAAAATTAATATGAAAGTGAAAGAAAAATGGTAATTTTTAGAATTAACCGTTGAGGCTTGTGATATGATATTGTGATATCCTTGTTGTAATGAATTGTGATGAGTTTCATGCTATAATGATTATATAGTGGGCATGATTCAGTTTCATGTTCTAATACTTATATACTAGGAATTGACCAGTTTCATGCTATAATTCTTATATAGTGGGTCTGGCCTAGTTTGATGATGAAATTATTATATAGCTGGCTTGACACAGTTTCATGCTGTAATGATTATATAGAGGTCTATTTCTAGAATGATGAAATTATTATATAGATGGATAGGGTCAAGTATTTTATTATTACATGGATATGTGGTTATGGTTGGAATGGTTGTGCTACATGCTCATAGATATTCTAGTATGGTACCGAAGAAGGATGATTGTTGTATTATATTAATTTATTAAAAATACTCATATTTATCACTTTATTGCATGAAATTATTATCAGACTGGTTTGTTTAGACATGATAGTGTTGACCTACTGAGTTTATCTCACACCCTAATTGGTCCATTTTGAGGTACCTGAGCATATTACACGGATGAAGTTATGGACAAGGTAAAGGTACCTTATTGTTGGTTGTTGCTTGTTGGATGGGTTGGAGTTTGGATTAGATATTGACTTCGGGTTCGAGAATAAGGTCTTTTTATTTTATTTTGTGTAAGTTGGTTATTTTATTTTTATTTCTTTCATTTTTACATTTAGATACATTCTAGTCTGGCATTACATTATTCATTATTATTGGTTTTTTGGCTTCCCCTTTTACTTCCCAGTTTCAGGTTGTACTATTTTCGCTATTTCCATTACTATGATATTTATTTATATTCTTTATTTCCATTGTATTATAACTCTATACTAGGGGTTATAGTATCCCAAAAATACTCATCACAACCCTGATACTAGTTAGCAGCCTCTGGCATATGGGGAGGCACACTTGAAGTCCCGTAACCAATATGATTTGGCCACGTGAGAGATTATCAGATTTGGGGATGTTATAGATATTCTAGGGTGAATCAAAAGTGATATTGAATTAATTAATAATGAAATAAAGGATTTTTCTATTCTTCCATTTAACTTAAGATTATATCTCAAGACCATTTATGGGAATGAAACAACAAAAATAAATCAACATAGTGTTTTGTGGGAAGGATTATTTTTAGAAATTCAAAAAAAATATACATTGAGTATATAGTATGATGAAACCATCATGAAACCTAATTGATTAATGATATCATGATAAAGGGATTATATTAAATAATGATATTTTTTATGAGGTTTTATGTCCTTGCGATGTTAACTTATTTCTCTATGGGAACCTTGTCATGTTGCTAGTTTATAACCTTTCATTTTAGGTCATTCTACATAATGTCACTCAGAAAGTGGCCTAGAGGGTTGAAAGCTATGTGTATACAAAATCTATGTTAAATAATATTATAATTTAACAATTTTATAAAAAATATCATTACCACTTTGTGGTTTAATAATTATTTGGGGTTGGTTGGTCGCCAAGATTTAATCATGATTTATTCAAAAGAATAACTATATGATTTAAATAATAATAAATATTTAATCACAAGATTTAGTATATATAATATTTATTTTTCAATTAATAATATCATAATATTTATTTAAATAAATAGTCATTATTCAAAGTTTGGTAAATACTCGAGAGGATAGGCAAACCGGGTTTAACGAAGAGACTGATAATTATATATTAAATATCATTTAAATAATTATTAATTTATTTATTTAAAAAATTATATATATATTTATCCATTGGTATTTAGTAGGTCAATTAAATAATATTATTATTTATATTATTATTAAACATAGGGTTCCATGATGAATAAGGTATTGGTTAAGGGCCTATGAACAATTACCAACCCTAGTTTGGATTTTATAAATACCCAGTTATATTAATTTTTAGGGTTAGATGTTTGTTGTGAACAACAAAACTAGAGATAATTCTCTCAATATATAGATAGAATCTTCTCAAGAACATTCTCAAGAACAATATAACCAATCCTCCTCCAACCACTCCAGAATTTGATATATCCTTAAGAATCTTTCTTCTATGAGGATATTCTTATTTTGGTCAATGATGAATGATGCATGTGAGATGAATTGACCATGATAGCACCAGATGATTTTATGGTGACATTATGAGATTTTGGATCACATAAAAATCACTCCTAGAGAGATTCCTCCCTTGGATCCTAAAAATTAATGATGGTATGAAGATAGTATCCAACCAAATAATCAACGAGGAAAGAATTATATGACAAGGTAATTTTATATTGATCTATAAATTAATTATAAATTATAATTAATGATCCTGCTTTATGGTTTCAATGTTAACAAGTCCATTAATCTTTGATTTAATTCCATTAGTCATGAAATTATTGGTCATGTAAAAATCATATTATTCGTCAATTATGACAAAAATCCAAGTTGGTTTTCCCTACTAGGTTCTCCCACTATCTCTAAAACCTTTAAGTAGTATCATATAAGTCACATAATTAATTGATAATTACTTATCAGGCATTGATTGATCATATTCATTTTATCGTATTTTTTTGGGATTATTTTTTTCAATAATTTCAAATTTTGAATTATTATGCTTCCTTATTCATTATCTCTCATATAAACAAGAAAAGGTAAAATTAAAAATGATGAAAAAATGAAGATTCATCATGATGTATATTATTCTATAAAGATAACACAATAGTACATGGTGTGTATCCTGAAGTTACATATAGTGTACCCATTATTAATGTACAAGGATGACTCGCATTAAAATTAGTTTTTCACGCAATAAATACATGAATAATTAATTTAATTCACACCATATATTGACTGGGCTAGGATAGCATGCAGTTTTACTGGACTATATTCCATATAAACCGCTTACACATTGTGTAGTCCATGAATTTTCATGGAGTGAAACACAGGGGTCCAAGTTGTGCCATGTATTTAATACATGTAATGGGGAATAAAAAAACCATGTAACTTCGAGGTTACATGTCTTGTAATTAGAACACACATTGTGTACCTCATACATGTATATGATTGATAAACACACTCAGTACCTAGGAGAGTGTCGCAGACATGGGTAAAAGTGGTTACCTGACATGTAGCTCCATCACATTCTATATAACTTTCTTTACAACATTTAATTAATTTAACAATGTTGTAAAAATTAATTAAACCACATTACATGTGTTTTTTGTGTTATTTAATTGATAATTCATTCCATGAGACATGATTATTAATTATATATTAAATTAATTTCTATGTTAAATTCTAAACTATAATATTTTTATAGTATTTACTTGTAGTGTAATCCTTATACATTAATAATATCACAAGCCACAAAATTTACATATGATCATATATCATATATTAAAAAATGCATGCCTTGAAGTTACATGCCTTAAAATGTATGTTGGATTCCATGTGAAAACACAGTACAAGGACACTTCTGAGTAGTTTGGATGGGTACATGTCATTGAAACCAAGTACACATGTGTAATTTGTTAGTTTTAAATAAATTTAATTTATTTAACTTTATTAAAATTATGGATGATGAAAATTTTAGGATGGTTTGGATGTAATTAAGATAAAATGAATTAATTAATCAATCAAATAATTATTTGGATTAATTTTTTGTGTTTATCTTAATTAAATAACTAATTAAAGTAATTTTTAGGTAGAATAAAAAATTTATATTCATTGATTATGTGTGGGTGATCTTGATATTATACTAGACCTATGCATGTGATTAGTTTCTTTTTAATTTATTATTATTAAATTAAATTGATGGCTTGGCCATTATTCACTTAGCTCATTATGTAAGGTCATGCATGCCCGTAGTTTCTTTTATGTAAACCCCTTTAAACTATCCTTTGGTTCCATTCATATGTGTATGATAAAATCTTATATAATGGATGAATATCCAAATAAATTGGTGGCAGTTGAAGTTCTAATCTAAGGAAAAACCAATACAGGAGGTTCATAGGATCAGAGGTGGAATGTTGTAGCTTGAACCAGGGCATGTTTAAAGAGTTATTACCTCAGGGACAAATTTGATTTATCATCCACTAGATTAAAAAACTATTAGATAAAAATCATGATCATTCAACATTAATTATTTAGTTATATTAGTTTCATGTTTAGTTATTTATTTTAATGGATGGTATTCCCATTAAATAAATTAATTAACAAAAACATTCAAGACAAAATTAAACAATTCTTTTATGTGAAATTTTAACAAGACTAGGTTAATCACTTAATTAAATCAACTTAATATTAAAAATAATATAATAATGATAAAATGGTATATTTAAATATAAATATAAAATCCCAAAAATTAAATATTTAGTTTGTATAACCTTTCACTACTTAATTTTAAATCAAAAAAAAGTTCAAAGTGCTTTACTATCCCATGTATGGTTTCTTTCAATTATCATGGAATTTTAGCTTGGGTTTTGGGTTGACTACCCAAGAAGGAATTGGTTTGATTGAGAGGTAAGGTTTATTGAAATAATTATCTATGATTTCAGTATTTGTGAGTCCCCTCAATAGAATAAGGAGCTATGATTTAATCTAATTGGAAAGTTACTCTTACCTAAAACCTTTAAAATAACTTTTGAAGTCCATGATTGGGTTTTGAGATGGGGAATATGCATCCTTTCCACCATAATATCCATGATATAGGATATTATGAAACAAATGGAGAGTTATATTGGGTTTTATAAAAATAAAGATAGATTAAAAAAATTAAAATCTATTAATCTATTTTTGTAATCTAGATAAAGTACTAAAATTATATTCTTCTTTATTATAAAAATGGGAAAATGCATGTCTTAAACTATATCCATGTGACCCATTATAGATAAGTAAAACCTTCTCTCTAACTTGAATTTATATGAATGGTATATGTTATTTTTCATTATACTATACCATGAACAGAAACTATACGTGTTGGAAACATCTCTTATTAAGTCTCTTACTAAAAAGGATAGTGAGGAAGAAGTATTTCACTACATGAAACATGAAAATGATGTTATGGATGTCTAATGTTTCATTATATCCTCCATGTGAAGTGATATTTTAAAACAATATGAGGATATGGATGCATATATCATCCTGTCTCACATTCATAATATTAATCAAGAGAAGGATATATAAAAAAGATATCATATTCCCACTACACTATTCACATGAAATCTAAGAGAGACGATGCCATCTAGGCCTCATGTAGTTATGATGATTGGCCACATAGAGTGATTATACATATTATATTTTATGATCCCCAATGAGATATTCACAGATCTCATTCTATCCTCACTACCTAAAGTCTTCTACATTTTCATTGTGTGTTATAACTTGAGCAATTACAAGAAGTCTTTTTTGAAAATTATTACTTTAATTCCACAAGTTGACAAGGACATGGGGCATGAAAAACTTGTGGTCCTCATGGTGAATAAGAAGGTTAAGATAAAGGAAAAGTAACCCAGTAATCATCCCATGTATAAGGATCTTAAGCCCCATCCTTCCATGAAGATGAAGATACAATGTAAAGAAAAGGAATAAAAAATAATATGTTTATCATGGGGAAAGCTAGGCCACTAGAAGAAGCACCCCTATTTGAAAAATAATGGTAAATATTCGAGTGTATTATTTATTGATTACAACTATATTATAGTTACACATTAGTTATTAGATATATATTTTGGTTCTTATATCTATATCCAAACACAAGAAGCAAGTAGATTCTAAAAAAATCCACATGAGAGGTGGAACTTTGAGCATCTAATAGAGCATGAATTTTTTATCTAACTATCGGAGATTACCACAATATATTTCAAATATATATTATTTTGTTTTTAAATGTTTTTTATTGTATAATAACTGTTACCATGAACAAAATGTATATATCCTATCTAGATACAGATGGTTTTTTTGTGAATTTTTGAAATAAGTGATGTTTATTTTATGAAGGCAACATATGTTAAGGTATAAAACATTTAAATAATGGTCTTTATGTATTAAATTATGATAACCATGTATGGGAAATTGATAATGAATTATGTTCACCTGACACATTTAACAATGAGTTATGGCATCACTATCTAGGTCATGTAAATGAGAAGCATATCACAAAGTTATATTGAAATAGTTATTTAGACTATTTTGAGATAAAAAACACCTAAAAGACTTAATTGTTGTCTATAATGGAAAATGAAAAAATCACAATTTGGTGGATAGATTTGAAGAGCCACATATATTCTAGAATTGGTTTATACTGATGTGTCTAGACCTTTTCTAGTAGAAGTTAAAGGTGGAAATTCTTACTTTATTACTTTTACAGATGACTTGAGTGGATATGGTTATATTTACCTGATGAGTTATAAGTTTGAGACCTTTGAGAAATTCAAATAATTCAAGAATTAAGGAGTGAATAATCTTATAAAGAAGATAAAGAATCTTTGATCGGATCGAGGTGGTGAATATCTTAACCAAGATTTTATTGAATTTCTATGGGAGTATGATATTTTATGTTAACTCACTCCACCATATACACTATAGTGGAATGGGGTTAGTAAAATAAATGAATCATACCTTTCTTTAAAAAACAAATCACACAGATATTCTGTTATCCTTTTGGGGATATTCACTACAAACTACAGTATACATACTAAAATGAACACAAAAATGTGAATAAAGAAGTAAATCTCAATTGAACCTTTGAGATCGAGTCTAATGATGTTGGTTTATCCTCATTTGGTAATGGACTGGGAAGGGCCAGCAAAGATCTGCACAGTCAAAGAAGGAAGAAAGGGAATAAAGAAAACATAGACCTGGGGAGATTGTATCCAAGAAGCTAAAACCAAAGGGGCTTAAAGATTACTCCTATCTTCCGAGGCCGATGGAGACCCGGTCAGCCAAAAAAGAGGGGAAACTCAAAGATCATGTGACCCTACCAATGGAAGGAGAGGAGGTTCAGTAAGGCGATGTAATCCAACCCCAAGATAAAGAGGAAGAAACATCTAAAGTAGAGGACCAACATGAGGAGATGAACTTGAAATATCAGGAGGTAATTCTGGTGGTGGAGGATACCATTACCCATAGACAGTGGTGTGAGGCAGGGACCCCTGGAGTCTTTCAGGGTCTGAAGGATGTGGAGGTGGATAAGTAGATGGAATTACTCATGCATTCTAGTGAAGAAATAAAGGAGGAATTTCTGGTGATTAATGCTATGATGGAAGATATTGATCAAATGATGGGAAGATTAATTCAAGTGGAAATTACTAGAGAGTGAGCCGATTGAATTGATAAGAAAGACCGCATACTGGTTAGAGGCTTTAATTTGAATAATATTATCAAAGATGAGTATATGAAAGCTTGGGATTATCTAGCACGGCATTATGAAGAAATTCTGGAGGCCGATCCAGGCTGCCAGGTTATTTCCTTTCCCTATAATCTGTTTAGGGAAGAAGATTCCAATTTCTTTAGACTTGTGTTTAATAAGTCAGTTGTATCCTTTAATGCTTGATCCTCTTTATCTGTGAGGGTTCTCACTTGCCCCTTAAAAGTGTTGGAAAATAAAAATGTTAATTTGGAGGAGTACAAAAAAGTGGAAAATTGAATTCCCTTTGAGTTGTGGATTGGAAATAACCCTTTTTTCAGATACTCATGCATGGTGTTATAGGATTTTTGTTAAGTCTCACTCAAGAAATAAACTAGCACCCTGAGGCATGAAGTGTATCCTTATAGGGTATCTGAAAGAAACAAGGGGATACTATCTATACAACCCCACAAATAAGAAGATAATTATTATAATAAAATCCATTTTTCCTGAAAGGTATAATATAATAAAATGGATAGTGGGAGAGAGACTGATTTCAATGAATTTGATGGTAAATATACATAAGAGTTAGTTTTATGAACGCATTTTATAGGTACCCCTGGAATAAGATGTTCCTAAAACACATGAACTGAAAATAAGAAATATAGAGGTTGATGAACCTCAGAGATATGGTTTTCTATTTACTAATGATGGTGACTCGTTATTGATTTAAAATAATGATCCTTGTTCCTACAGTGATGCACTGATAACATTAGAAGTTTTTAGATGGCAGGAAGCCATGAATTCCGAGATGGATTTGATATGTCTGAACCTAGTTTGGGTTCTCATTGATATTCTAGCTCATGTAAATACCATTGGGTGAAAATAGGTGTCCAAGATAAAACTAGACATAAAAGTTTAATTTAATACCTATAAAGCATGACTGGTGGGTGAAAGTTTTAAACAATTTCAAGGTATTGACTATGAAGAAACATGTTCTTTAGTAACCATGTTTAAATCTATCATAATTCTACTCATTATCATAGCTTTACATGACTATGAGACAGCCAATATAGATTTAAAAAAATCCTTAATGATAACATTCAGAAAACATTCTATATGAACTAATCAAAAGTGGTTGTGACTCTTAGTAATTCAAAAAATTTCATTCAATTGTCAAAGATCCATTTATAGATTGAATCAAGAATCTAGGTCCTAAAATATTTGATTTGATAAAGCTATTAAAGAGTTTGATTTCATTGAGAATGAATTTGATCCATGTCTTTAAAAGTGTTTTATTGAGAGTGTGGTCGTTATCCTAGTGGTGTGTGTTGATGATATATTAATTATTGGAAATGACATTCCAGTCTCACAGTCTGTTATGGATTGGTAGAAAAAGGGCTTCCCCATGAAATAATGAGATAAAAGAAACTACATTATTATTATCAAGATCATTTGTGATAGATCCAATAGGATACTTGGACTAAGTCAATGTATATATATTGACTAGATAATATAGAGATTTAGTATGGAATAATTAAATAGGGTATTAGTTCTAGTGTCAGATGGTATACATCTTTCTATGAAAATGTTTCCTAAAACACAATAGAAAAGAGAGAGAATGAGTAATGTCTTATCTGCTTTTGTGATAATATCAATATTGTATAATATGTTATATAATAGGATTTATATTTCCTATATATAAATAATGATAATAAAATATAAATTTTATCCAAGTGAAAAAAATTGTTCTACTTTTAAGGCTATACCTAAGTATCTAAAGAGAACTAAGGATATATTCTTATTATATAGAGAATTTTAGGATCTAGTCATCAATGGTAATAAAAATTCTAGATTTTAGATAGATTAAAATGATCTTAAGTTGTAGTCATGATATGTATTCAGTCTTTGTGGACGATTCGTGAGTTATAAGAGTTAAAAGAATTCAGTTGCCACTAATCCTAAAACTAATTCCAAGTATATAACAGCTTCTGATGCAACTAGATAATCCATTTAGATACACATTTTTTTCAAATATTTTGATAGGGTTTCTAGAATTAAATACCCTATCACATTATATTATGATAATACTAGAACAATGGACTTGATAAAGGATTCAAGGTCACAACATTGGAAAAAGCACATACTATAGAAGTATCACCTCTTGAGGGTTTTTTACTAGAGGGGTGACATTGTGGTGAGAAAAGTTTTGATGGAGGAAAACATGACATAACCTTTAACTAAATCCTTATATTAGTATAATCATGAGTAACATGTGAGAGATAGAGGACTGAAGGTTATTAGTAGTTGGATCTATTGCAAGTGAGAGTCTATTGGTGTTGGTTACCTAAAACCAACTTATATGTACATTATGATTATATGTATTTATTATATTTAATAGTAATAGACAAATTATTAAATTGTGATTGTTCTTCTTCTAGACATAGTATGTGGTAATATCCTAAGAGTAATCATCACACTAAAAATTTTATAGTATTTCCCTACTACGATAAGAACCCAAAAGTTCCACTATAATATTCTTGAACTTAAATGTTTTACATCCATACAATATCATTCTATAGGAAAAAATGATATAAGCTATCAAGGGTAGATATTCATAAGATTTTGAGGAAATTTCTATATGTGTATGTTATTGGTAATTTCTAGTGCAGTAGATAATGAGAACATGAACAGCCGGTATATGTATGTGTGTATTGACCCTTAGACTTTAGTATTATTATTAATGGGTATCATTAGTAACATACTTTGATGTATGGATGAAAACTATGATGATATATGTTTGAAGTGAATTATGATACATTATTTGCATCATTAGTGATATTATATTGATGAATATTGTGAGAAAGGATTTGTCCTTTATATTATTTAACTGAAGTTGATAT
The DNA here is from genome assembly GCA_963277665.1 of Viscum album. Lineage (NCBI taxonomy): Eukaryota > Viridiplantae > Streptophyta > Magnoliopsida > Santalales > Viscaceae > Viscum > Viscum album. The sequence continues at coordinate 655,671,201 of OY728119.1, forward strand.
CTCAAGACCTTTTATGTGAATGGAACATCCTAAATAAATGCATGGACTGGTTATAAAGGTAGGTTCATTTCTAGAATGTAAAATAAAGTGACATCAACCACATATGTTGATGAAACTAGCATGCAACCTGCTTTATTAGAGATATCATGATAAAAGGATTATATTACATAGTGAGAATTTGTATGTGGTTATAGGTACTTGATGTAGTAAATCCTTTATCCAAGGGTTCCTTAGGGTGTTTCTAGACACTAACCTTGTATTTTAGGCGTTTATTTCTAATGTCACTAAGAAAGAGGTATAGAGAGTCACACAATAAGTTTATGTGAAATTTTAGTTAAATTCTATTTAAATTTAACAAATTAGAATTAATATTATTCATGCTTTTTGGTTTAATAATTATTTAGGGTTGGTTGATTTATTATATTTAATCATGAGTTTTTTGGAAGAATAATCAAGTGTTTTAAATAATAATAAATATTTATTCTTAATATTTAGTGAATATAATATTTTTTTTATTAGTGAATAATGTAGTAATATTTATTTATTAAATAATTAGTATTTATTTGAGGTTTGATAAATACTGAGGAGGATAGAGTTATAAAGTTTTGTTGTTTGGCTAGAAATGATATATTAAATATCATTTAAATATTATTTTTTTATTTATTTAAAAAATGATAATTATTTATCTCTATATATTTCACATGTCAAGGAAATAATAATATTATTCATATTATTATTATACATGGGATTCACTAAGAAAAAAGGTATTGGCTATGGGCCTATTCATAATTACCAACCTTAGCCTAGATTTCTAAATACTAGATTATATTAATCTTTGGGGTTATCCATTTGTTGAACACAAAAAACCTAGAGATAATTATATACATCCCTAGGGATAATACTCTTAAGAATTAACTAAAGAAAAAGAGCTCACATCCGCCTTAAACTTATCAATACTTTGAGTGATCCTTAATATTCCTTCACCCACAAATAATTTTTTCTTAAAATCAATGAAAAATTAATAAAGTGATTAGAATTGGATGCACTAGCACTAGATGATTCTATAATGGCATTCTAAGATTTTGGATCATGTGTGGATCACCACTATAGGGGTTCTTTCCTTGGATCCTACAATTCAATAGTGGTAAAATGTGAACAATCAACTAAATAATAAATTAATAAATAATTTCAAGAAAATGTAATTATATATCTATCTATAAATTAATTATAAATTATATGTGATGATCCTTAATTCTAGTTCCATTATCAACAAGTCATATAATCTTTGATTTAATTTCATTGGTGATGAAATTATTCTTCATGTACATCTAAGATTATCCATCTATTATGATAAAAAGACAAGTTTTTTATACCCAATAGAATCTTTACCTGTGCTCAGAACCATTGGTATGCCTTCACACTAGTATAATCTCTATAATTAAATTCATCCATATTATCCACTATTTTTCATACCTTAAATATTTTAGTTTACAATTGGTCTCTTTTTCTACCATGGATCTCCATCGAATAAATATTTTGAAAATTTTAGCCTTGTTCTTGAGGAATAACACCCATAAATTCTATGTCTCATTATCAATGAAGGTAACATAGTATAATGGCCTTCCATAAGAATAGAATAGACCTATAACCCATACAAATTCCTGAAAAATCTACAACATCTATTTCTATGGTTCTTTTCCTTTGATTAAGAATGAAACCTTTCACGACTTCCCAATAATGGATTATTTTCTATTTCTATACTACAATAATTTTTATCTTCAATATTCCTTTAAAAACTAGGATATGTATTGCTTTCATACTTAATTTACTAAAAAATTCATGAAACAAAATTTTAGAAATTTTGTTTGTATCATATATGTCTCCTCTCGAAACTCCTTTCAAGTACAATATTCCATATTTCAATCATTTGTCTACTTCTATGGAATTGTGGGGGAATTTACACACTCTACCTGAAAAATTAGTAGGAAAAACCACATCATCTATATATCCTACTGATATCAAATTCATACTTAACCTTGTTATGTGTTGTAACACCCCAACTCCAGAAAAATTGAGCCAATGCTTACTTCATTACATTGGTACAAGATTCAAGGGATCTCACCACGCATGATTGGTCAATTTTATATTCTAGGAAAACTAGATACATAAATGATTCCTATATTATATAAAAAAATATGAAAAAATATCATAAGAAACATTATTACATCCTTGAAATCATTCATGAAATCATTCTTCATATATCATAGAAAGGAAAAAAATAAAGGGTGAGATTAGATGATCAGTAAAGGTTATGTACAAGAGAAGATATCATGAGAAAACAAGGCATAAAAAATACTATATATTGGATAATCAAAATAAATTCCATTTAATCAACAACCTGAGTTCAATGAAAATACATTACTAATATCAATATATAAATCACAGGGATAATGAAAAATGAATTATGATTGAAGGAAATATATAATTCTAGACATTCATGATCAAGTCCTCCCAACCAAGATATCATGAATCTTACTGTAAAATCTCCTCAACCAAGACACCGTTATTAAAAAATGGGTAGGTGTAAACTAGATACCCATCTAATATGGTATCTCTTATATTTTGTCTCATGAGACCTATCAATTAATCAAGTAGTTATCTACAAATTATCCCACCCATAACTTGTACATCCTATACATTCCTCATATTTTGAATAATCAATGCTATTAATTCCCAAAATTCATTATACATTAACAATTATCCGTATAGAATTTAGATATAGAATATCAATTTTTTCCCAATAAATGAAAGAAATTACTTAATAATATTACTTTAATTGATAACATATATAGAAATGATATATGGTGGAAACATAACCAAAGTAATATAAATAAAACTATGTTCATATATAATAATAAAAATTTGGACATGAAGGATAAAAATGGAATCCAATGAATAATGGAGAGTGATAGAGAACATGATCATAAAAATTGAGATATCTCAAAATAGAGTATAATCTCTTATTAGAAAAGGAAGACCATTTATTCATTAGAAATAGAGATTTTTTTTGTAAAATGAATCATTTAGAAAATAATATAGAATCAATACATGAAAAAAAATCATTTTTGCTTCGTGTAAGAATGAAGTTATAAATCAATTTTCAAAATTCCTTTTATTGCCTTAAGAAAATAATACCTGTTTCTTTTGATATCATTTTAAATAAAAATTACCAAAATATCAAGAATGTGCTTATATTTGAAAATAACCATGGAAAATTATGAATAAATATTTAAATAAAATATTATTCAATTTTTTTTGGAAAACTCATTCATGTGGTGTATATTAAAACAAATATTTAATTAACACCTTGGGTTGTTGTACATCATCTAGAAAAATACATGAAGACTGAATTTAAACATTTTTATAGAAATTCATACATGGGTAAACATGAATTTAATTAATATTAAAAGAATATTAAGAAACTTCATGAAAAATTTTTAAATAAAATATGTATATGGAAGAAAAAGAGTTGGAAGCAAAACTCCAAAACCAATTTTTATAAAAGAATATCCCTTATATGTAACTTATTTGTTGGTTATTGATCAAAAAAGAGAGTAAATGGGACATAAAGATGTAAAAACATAAAATAACCATATATTAAGAAAATATATTAGTTTTAAGATATAATGATCAGATAATTTTACCAAATGAAATCTGAACACAAACAGTCCCAAAATAAAATGAGATTGTAACAAAAATCCCTTACCTTGGATCTTCCCTTAGTTTTACATATTTTATACTCATGTATAATGATTTTAACTTTATTAAATAACAAATTAAGAATATTTTTCATCATTATTACATTTTTTAATTTCCTTTTATATTTATTTTAAATTCATCAGTTGAATAGTTCTTACTTACATCGACAACTTTAAGGTTGTTGAGTCAATTTTTCCAAAATTACTTTGGTAAATTATCCATGGTTAAAGGTCTCATGAAATGGTTCCATTATATCAAAAACGTTAATAATTTCATGAATATAATTTTTAATCATTATATACAATTTTATAATCAACTATTCATGATGGTAATAGAGGAATGGGTCACATCACTTCATGGAGTTGGTCATCGATATGTACGCATGAGAGAAATTATCAGTTTTCCAATGAATAGAAGGTTAAGAAGGTAGATAATATATTATATTTATTGAAACATAATTATGTCATAAATATATTATATATTTCATTAATTATATATTTATAACATCCAAGTAAAACAGTTATGAAAAAATAATTACGCTGCTACGTGGATACGACAGGTTGTATGTACACACGTGTGATGTTTTCATTTTCTATAGGATGGAAAGGAGGTGGAAAATGGATATCTCATAATCATAATAACATATAAATATATTAGTGATACTGGATTTATTATTTTAGTATAAATAAAAAATATTTATAGGATGTAGAAGAAGAAATAAACTTTGAAAGTGCCAGGTAAGATGACTACCTCTTCTTTAAGAGACCTCTTTTTTCTTACACTTAAGCCTACTTAGGATGGTCTTAGGGTAAGACTAGGATATCAAGAATGAAAATAAGAATGATAGTTAGGTTTTTGGGTAGGTATTTATCAAGATATAGGGCTCATTTTTTATTAGTAACAGATGAGAATTTGTTACCTTTTATAAGTGAGAGGAGGGACACATATGGAATTACTAGATATATTTTAATAATAGAAAGTAATTTTCTTATGAAATTGGATCAATATTGTCATATAATTGAATATTATAATGTTAATTTCTAAATAAAGCTAAAAAATTAAGTTTAGGAAAGTTATTTGTGTTATATTTAAGCCTTATCCCTTTATTTTAACCATTTCAACACATTTTACCCTTAACTGAGGTGATAAATATTTACTAAATACTCGGTTAAAATTAAATAACTAAAACAATTTTTTTGAACAAAAACATTACTTAGATTTAATAAATGTTATGAATATATATCTATGTTCAAATATATATTTTTATATGCATTATATTACTTATTTAATGTATATTTAGTCTAGAAAAACGTTTTTATAAACTTGAGATTCATTATACTGTCACAAAAGTGATAGTTTTTTAAAATTGATATTTTAACTATTCACCTAAAGATAAACTATTTATGAAAATTCTAAAAAGTTCATCCAAATCTAATTTTTAAATTCTAAATTCAAAAAAGAAATTTATTTCTTTAAAATAAATTTATAAAATTTTGTAATTTAAGTTATAAAAACATTCTTGAATAAATATTTGTGAATTATGTTATTGTTTCTTTAGAAAGATAAGCTTAGTTATTATAATTGAATCTTAGGTGTTTCAATATTTAATCCAAAAATTTCACCCTTGAAACTTATAGAATGCCACGTCATGAATAGATGTGGGTATTTATTCATCATAACTTCTTCATGTTCACACATTGCTTCTTATATTTTATGATTTCTAGAAAATACTTTCACCAATCGAGTCGTCTAATTCTGCAACACTTAATCTCTAGTGTCAAGAATCAGGATAGGTTATTTATATTAAGATAAATTAGGTTCCAATTTTATATCCTTATAGGTGATAAAATGAAATGGGGTTTCCATGTAATTCCCTTATAAAGAGATATAGAACATACCAGAAAATTTTGAGAGTCTAGGTGTCATCTACAAATGGTAATATGAAACTCCAATTATTTATAAAATTTCAAAATGCCTAATTTACCTTGGAAATAGTTTTCCTATAAGGACCCAACCTTAAAACATTACATATTACTGATTTTTAGACAATAACATACATTATTACACATTAAGAATCTTTTCATATTTATAGTTTTAGAGAATTTGGACATAAAACATACATAACATGCCATAATCATACATGTGGATACTCCAAGAAAAGTATCCATTTTTTCAAAATATTAATCTTTTCAAATAAAACATAATTTCTTTGAAAAATATTCATAAAATTTAAATTTTCTTCCTTATTTCTCTTAAACATCCTTATAAATTGTGAAAAATATTTAGAAACATGTGAGGAGCACAAAAAGCACAGTAAGGGATATAAAGAGAGAAATCATTAGTCAAGTGATAACATGAAAACCAATAAAACCCATTTCATAAAAACTCATTAGCATGCATAGAAACATCATGTAGTTTCCTTAGGACATATTTACCATATCACTCTTACAATCATCCTTACACAAGGAATAACCATTTGTTCGACTTCTATCTTCAGACTACCCAATGCATTAGAGAGTTATAATGAGGCTTCACCTGTCATATATTGAGCTCTAATGGGCTAAACCCAATATATTGTGAGCTATAATGGGCTCAACCTAACATATATTGAGAATAATGGACTTAAATCAACATAACTATATCTAAGTAACACATAATAGAAATAAAGTATCATTAAATTAGGAGAAACCACTCATTCCATATATATAAAAAATGGTGTTTTTGAATTTCATTAAAGAGACTTTTAAAAGGATTTTAAAAGGAAAGTCCCTTACAAAAATAATTGGAGTGAGAATTAATGGAATGAAATGGATATGTGTATAAAATGTAAATATACATAATAAAACATAATATAAACAAAAATTTATCACAAAAATAATCTCAATACCACATAATGAATAAAGTAGAAGGTTAACCCAAAGAATGGAAATTGGGTTAAGAATTCCCTTACCTCAGATTTTTCTTACATAAAATGTGTTTAAAACTTATGTATAATGGTTAAAAGAGTGTTATTAATATCTTAAAGAAACATATTCATGTTTATAACACCTTATATGATCATTTCATAACATCATTTCACCCTTTAATTATTAATATTTTGTTCCTTCCATTGTTTTGGGTGCATTCTTTACATGATTTCCATGGCCTGTTTGTATTTTATTTTCTTGTCATAGGGAAATGAAATTCCAAAAGTGGAATGAAATTGTATTCATATGCTTCCAGAATATTAAGTTATTAAATTAATCATTTTGTTTATATGTTTTGAGGATGAATCATTAGATGAATCATTAGTGATAATCATTAGTTTATTTTGGTGAATTTTGATCATTATGAACCACATTTGTTTGATCAAATATTAGTATGAAAAAACACTGGTTCTAGAATATAATATATCATATAATATTTATAATACAATATTATGTAACCATATTTATGGTTTTATGACCAAATTTTAAGAAAGTAAAGGAAGTTGAAGACACGTCATCCATGATGTTGGTAAATCGACACATCACGGATAATATTTTTGTGTTTATAATAAGTTGGATAGGAGAATAAGTATGATGATGAATTTTCCCATAGGCATGATAAAAATATAGTATATATAATATACTAGAGCTTTCATTCCTCTTGGATGAGTGGAGGAGAATGGAGTATAAGACCTTTGGTATTGGCCTTTCGGTGAGACCACCAGGTCTTGGATGTGGGGAAGACCCTTGGGATGAAGATTGGGTAGAATTTAGACAATTCACAAAGCTTTATAGGTGTGATAGGGAGAGGGGGTGAGGGTGATATTTATAGTAGAGGAGAGGAGGGTTTTTCCATTATTTTACTCATTATTTTATTATTTTCCACAAGACAAAAAATAGTGATTATTTCATGACTAAATATAGTAATAAGTGCATTTTAGTTTGAGATAATTTCCATTTACATCAGACATGACTCAAGAATTATGTAGAAATTCATTTATTTTTCACATTTCTTAAATTATCAAATTTCACTATTCACCAAAAATTCAAGTATTTCGGGAAAATCCTAAAAATTCACCCCTACCGTTTTTTAATTTTTAGAATTCAAAAATGAACTCTATTTTATCAAAATAATTTTATAAATATGAGAAATTAAATTTTTAATTAAAATCATAATTTATTCAAAAATGACAATTTTAAAAACTATAACTGATTTTATAACACCTTGAAAAAATAATTTAGGTATCATAAAATTATCTTATAACCAAAAGATAATAAATTATGATTATATATAATGAAAATACATTTTCATTTAAATTATTAAATTAATCATAAAATTGTAATAAATATTTATGACTTACCAAAAATACCAACACTTATATAATGATCATATTATTACTTATAAGATGCCTTTTTATTTTACATTCATGGGTGAGGTTACTATACATTTAGCCGATTTACTATTCATAAGGGTCATATTACTATTCATAAGGGTATGTTACTATTCATAAGGGTATGTTACTATTCACCAAAAATTAATTTGGTCCCATCAGAATCCAAATAACTTACTAATCGCAACCGTGTATGTCCGTTTTTCAAAATTCCAAACATAGAAGCAGAAAAATTATATTTAACAGATAGTTTATAACTATCTCCTTAAAAAAAGTGTCATTATATAGAGACTCAGTGCATCATGCATTAAATTAAGTTTATTTGTAAAACCTTGGGGTGTTACATTCTCCCTGCCTTCTGGAAATTGCTTCCTCACAATTTTTATTTACTTATTAAACAAGTGAGGGTACCTTTCCCTCATAGCATTTTCATATTCCCATGTAGCTTCTCTAACCATGTGGTTTCTCCACAAAACCTTTACCTAGTGGATTACCTTATTCCACAATACTTTCTCTCTATGATCAAGAATCTGAACAGGTCTCTCTTCATAAGAAAGGTTCTCTTCCAGCTGAACAACTTCTAGGCTCAAGGCATGAGATGAATTTGGAACATACTTTCTCAACATCAAAACATGAAAAACATTATGTACCTAAAATAAACTTGGAGGAAAAGCTACTCGATAGGCAACTGGTCCAACTTCCTCTAGGATATCATAAGATCCAATGAACCATGGACTTAACTTTCCTTTTTTACCAAAACACATAACACTTTTCGAATGATATATTTTAAGGAAAACATGATCACATACCTCAAAAGAAATGTCTTCCCTATTGTTATCAACATATATTTTCTTCCTGATCTGATATGTCCTCATGTGTTGATGAATCATCTGAAATTTTTCTGCCACTTCCTCTACTAATTCTGGTCCCATAAACTTAATTTCCCCAACTTCATCCCAGAATGCTGGAGTTCGACAATACTTTCCATATAATTCCTCAAATGGTGTCATATGTATACTGTAATGAAAATTGTTATTATAAAAAATCTCAACTAAAGAGAGATATTGATCCCAAATTCCCTGGTATTCCATTGAACATTCTCAAAAAATATCCTCTAATGTTTGAATTGTTCATTCAGTCTATCCATAAGATTGAGGATGAAAATTTGTGTTGAAATTTAATTCTATACCCAATGACTTCTGAAGGCCTTTCCAAAAGTTAAAAGTAAACTTGGGATCACGGTCAGATACATTTGAAATAAGAACTCCACGAAACCTAAAAATATCTTTGAGGTATAGTCGAGAAAGATGGTTCAAATACATTTTATCTCCAATTGGAAGGAAATGTACATATTTAGTTAGTCGATCAACAATAACCTAGATTGCATTGTTACCTCGATATGTCTTCGGTATTCCCACAACAAAGTTCGTGGATATATTTTACCATTTCCACTCTATCACTGGTAAAGGTTGAATCATACCCTTTAGTAACTATTAATTTTATTTTACCTGCTAACATGTCAAACATTTCACAGTAAAATCATCAATATATCTTTTCATTTCATCCCACCCGTAATACTCTTGAAGATCTCTGTACATATTTGTGCTTTGAGGATGATCTGAAAATGAAGAACTATGAGATTCACATAATAATTATTTCTTCAAATAATAATAACAAGGAACACATGATCTCATCCCAAACCTCAAAAATCAATCCTAATCAAGGTTAAATTCTGGAAACTTATCCATTTTAACAAATTATACATTTTTCTGTAATTTGTTGTCTTCTTTCTGTGCTTTCTTAATTCTACCAGACGTAGATGACTACACTGAAACCTGAAATAAAGCAGAGGAACTTCTTGTACCAAAAACATCCAAGTCAAATTTTATCAAGTCATTTACTAAAGGGTCGTGGTCTAAATATATCATGGTTAATGCATCATTACTTTTCTAACTCAAAGCATCAACCACTCTATTTACATTTCTAAGATGGTAATGAATCACATAATTATAATCCTTGATTATTTACAATCATATTTTCTATCTCATGCTTAATTCCTTTTGAGTAAATATAAACTTAAAACTTTTATGGTAAGTATATATTTTAAATTTTACTCCATACATATGATGCCTCCAAATTTTTAATGAAAAAACAACAATAACTAATTCCAAATCATATGTAGGGTAATTTAACTCATGAGGTTTCAACTGACATGAGGTATAAGAAATTACCTGATCATTCTGCATCTGAACACATCCAAGTCCCTTCAATGAAGAATCACTATAGATGACAAATTCACCACTTCTGGAAGGTAGGGTTGGAACTGTATCATTCACCAATCTTCTTTTCAATTCTTAAAACAATCATCACATTATTTTTTCCACATAAATTTAACTCCTTTTAGAGTTAACTTAGTCAGTGGGCTAGATAACCATGAAATTTTTTCAAAACACCTCTAGTAATATCATTCAAAACCAAGAAAACTAAGAATCTCGATTATATTTGTGGGTATTTTTCATTCTTCAACTACTTTTTTTTAGTAGGATCAATAGTTATGTCATCTTTAGAAATAATGTGACCAAGGAAAGAAATTTTTTGCAGCAAAAATTCATACTTACTGAATTTTACATATAGTTTCTTTTATTTGAGGGTTTTCAAAACAACCCTTAGATGTTTTTCATGTTGCTATTTAATTTTAGAATATACCAAAATTTCATCAATTAACACAACCACAAACTTATCTAAGAACTCATGAAATATTCTATTTATAAGATCTATGAATTCAATAGGTGTATTAGTTAACCCAAATGGCATAACTAAAAATTCATAATGACCATATCTAGTATGGAACATGGTCTTTGGGATGTCTACATTATTTAATTTCAACTGATGGTACCCTAACCTCTGGTTAACCTTCAAAAAATATTGTGCTCCTTGGAGATGATTAAAAAAATCATCAATATGTGGTAAAGTATACTTGTTTTTAACAATGATGTTATTCAAGGCTCTGTAATCAATGCAAAGTATCATTGAACCATCTTTATTTTTAACAAAAATTACAGGATCACCCCATGTTGAAGTGCTAGGTCAAATGAATCCTTTATCTAATAATTCATGCAACCGGTTTTTTAATTCCAGAAGTTCCATTTGAGACATTCGATAAGGGAATTTAGAAATTGGATTAGCATCAAGAAATAATTCAATAGTAAACTCAACATCTCAATTAGGAATAACACTAGGAAAATCATAAGGAAAAACATCTAGGTATTCATTTACCTCTAGCACATCATTAATCTGGAAAGTTCCCTTATCTTAAAAAATAAAAACAAGATAACTTTCATTTCTATCTTCAATTAGTTCTTTAGCTTCCTGATATGTTATCATTGGTATGGGTTCATTATTGTACACAAACTGAAAATATTCCCAAAAAAACTTATTTTACTATGTAATCTATTATAGCATGATAAAAAGAAATCCATTCCATGCCTAGAATAACATCAAACTCCACTAGAGGCAATACAACTAGGTTTATAGGTAAACTCTTTCCACAAAAAAAGATAGGCATATTCTTATAATTTATTTTTCCCACAATATTTCTTCTGGGTGTTTTTACCATGAGTTCTAGTTTTATTTCATGAGGTTGAATTAAAAATTTTGTAGAAAATTTCTCAAAAATGAAGGAATGTGTAGACCCTGAATCAAACAACACAATTGAAAAATCTATAAAAACAAGAAATTTACTTCATACCACCTAATTTGATAGCTCAACCTATACTGAAGTGGTTGTAATGGATTTTCCACACCCTTATACTTACAAACTTGTTGATTTCCCGCCTAAGTTACTAGATTCAGACACACATTAGCAAAATAAACCAATTCCTTACAATTAAAGCATCTCACCATCAACTTCTCATTAATTTTTGGATCATTTTCTTTGCAATCGCAGGACATGTGCCCAAAATTTCCACATTGGCATCATTTCCTATAATTTACAAGATATTCACCAGGATTCTCTTTACCACACTTTTCACAAGAAGGGAAATTGATTTTCTTACCTCCATATTTCTTTGACAAATTCTTCCCCATTGCTCGCCAACCAGAACGCTTATTATTATTGTTATCATGAGGCACATACATGTCAGAAAACTCCATCTCAAATTTTTCATCACAACGAACAAGTTTCTCATAACTTTTGAACTCTCGTGAATCCAAATTTATTCGTAAAAATGGTTTCAAACTAGAGTAAAATTTATCAATTTTACTATCAAAATCCCAAGTAAAATCTGGTACATACTTGGCCAGTCTTATAAAATTAGCTTCATATGATGCCACAAAATCCTCATCTTTCTAATTCAATTCCAAGAATTTTTTCCCTATTTTGAGTTGAAGAGTTTCTAGAAAATATTTTTCCAGAAAAATACTCTTAAAATAATCCCATTCTAGAATGTCAAGATCATCTCATTCTCTGGTATTCTTAACCAAAAACCAACATTGACTAGATTCACCTTCAAAATGATAAATGGATAGTATTACCTTTTTATGTTCCAAACATCCCATGACATCAAATATCTTTTCTAGAGCATTGATCCATCATTTAGCTATCACTGGATCTGTGGTTCCACTGAATGATGGAGGAAGTTGCCCCATAAAATTCTCCACAAAATATATGTTTCTTTGTGGCAGGTCATATTCCAATCTAGCATGGATACCACCACCGTTTATCTACTAAGTCAACTAATCCATTATTGTCACAAACTGGTCAGTTCTAATTCCTATCATTCCAAGATACTAATTCGGACAGATATCAGCCTCTTGGTGTATTCCTACTTTAGATTCCCTATTTCTTCTAAGGAAAACCATTCTGAATAAACATATCTTAGATGAAGAAACATGGTAATATTTAAATTCTATATCATTTCAAATTAACCATAAAGTAAAAAAATCATTTATAGTATTATATTAGCATCATCAAAACCCCTAAAGTTATCTAAACCATCCTTTGATACCAACTATAAGGACTCGGCCTTAAAAGATTACATATTCATGAGTTTTAGACAAGAAAATAAATTTTTAGACATTTAGGATCTTTTCAGGTTTAGAGTTTTATATAATTAGAACATAAAACATACATAACATCCCATAATCATACATGTGGATACTCCAAAAAACAGTATCCATTTTTCTAAAATATTAATCTTTTCAAATAAATCATAATTTATTTGAAAAATAGTCATAACATTTAAATTTTCATACTTCTTTCTCTTAAACATCCTTATAACTTGTGAAAAACATATAAAAACTTTGGATGATCACAAAACCCTCAGTAAGGGATATAAAGAGAGAAATATTTAGTCAAGTGATAACATAAAAACCAATAAAACCCATTTCATAAAAACTCATTATAATTCATAGAAACATCATTTAGTTTCCGTGTGAAATATTTACCATATCACTCTTACAATCACCCTTACACATCTAAAAACCATTCAGCCAACTTCTATCTTTAGAGTACCCAATGCATTAAAGAGCTATAATGGGGCTCACCTGTCATATATTAAGCTATAATGGGCTCAACCCAACATATATTGAGATATAATGGGATAAACCCAACATAACTATGTCCAAGTAACACATAATAGTAATAAAGTATCATGAAATTATGAGAAACCACTCATTCCATATATATATATAAACTGTCTTTTTGAATTTCATTAAAGAGACTTTTAAGATAATTTTAAAAGGAAAGTCCCTTACAAATATAATTAGAGTGAGAATTAATAGAATGGAATGGATATGTGTATAAAATGTAATAAACATAATAAAACACAATATAAAAAAATTATCACAAAAATAATCTCAATTCCACATATTTAATAAAGTAGAAGGTTAACCCAAAGAATGGAAATTGGGTTAAAAATTCCCTTACCTTGGGATCGTCTTAATTTAAATGTGTTTAAACCTCTTGTATAATGGTTAAAAGAGTGTTATTAATATCTTAAATAAATATATTCATGTTTATAACACCTTATATTATCATTTCATAACATCATTTCACCCTTTAATTGTTAGTATTTTGTTCTATTATTTTGGGTCCATTCTTTATATGATTTCTATGGACGTTTTATATTTGATTTTCTTGTCATATGGAAATGAAATTCCAGAAATGGAATGAAATTTTATTCATATGTTTCCATAATATTAAATGATTCCATTAATAATTTTGGTTATATGTTTTTAGATGAATCATTAGATAAATCATTAGTGATAATCGTTAGTTTATTTTGGTGAATTTTGATTATTATAAACCAATTTTGTTTTATAAATTATTAGTATGCATAGACACTGGTTCCATAACATAATATGTCATATAATATGTATAATAAAATATTATTTAAACATATTGATGGTTTTATGACCATATTTGAAGGAATTAAAGGAAATTAAAGACACATCGTCCATGATGTCAGTAAATCGACACATCACAAACAATATTTTTTTTTTTTAGAATAAGTGGGATAGGAGAAGAAGTGTGATGATGGATTTTTACATAAACTAGATAAAAATAAAGTAAATATAAGATATTATATATTTAATTCCACTTGTATAAGCTTAGGATAAGAGATTATAAGAAAATAAAAGAATTGAAAAGAAATCATAAGAAATTGAAAGGGGGGTTTTACCTCTTGATCTCTTCTCTTTGAGATCCTCCTTAAGGCCTTTGGTTTTGTCATTTTGGTGAGACCAGGAGGTCTTAGACATGGGGAAGATCCTTGGTAAGAATACTGGGCAGAATTTAGACAATGAAAAAATCTTGATAGGTGTGAAAGGGAGAGGGGGTGAGGGTGGTATTTATAGTTGAGAAGAGGTGGGGTTTTCCATTATTTTATTCATTATTTTATTATTTTTTCAAAAGACAAGAAATAGTAATGTTTCCATGACTAAATAAAATAATAAGTGCATGTTATTTCTAGATAATTTCCATTTACATCAGCCATGACTCAAGGATGATACAGAAATTCATTTATTTTTTACATTTCTTAAATTGTAGAATTTTACTATTCACCAAAAATTCAAGTATTTCAGAAAAATCCCAAAATTTTACCCCAAAAATTTTTCAATGTGTAGAATTTAAAAATTAACTCTATTTTATCAAAATAATTTTATAAATATATTAAATTTAATTTTTAATTAAAATCATAATTTATTCGATAAATAACAATTTTAAAAACTTTAACTGATTTAATAACACCTTGAAAAATTAATTTGGGAATCATAAAATTATCTTATAACTATAAAATAATAATTTATGATTATATTTTAAGAAAATAAGTTTTCATTTAAATTATTAAATTAATCATAAAATTATAATTAAATATTTATGATCTACCAAAACTACCAGCACTTATAGAATGGTCAAATTATCACTTATGAGATACATGTTTATTAAACATTCATGGGTGAGATTAATATACATTTATCCAATTTACTATTCATAAGGGTCATATTTCTATTCATAAGGGTATGTTACTATTCATAATGGTGTGTTACTATTCACCAAAAATTATGTTGGTCCTATCAGACTCCAAATAACTTACTGATCGCAATCTTGTATGCCTGTTTTTTGAAATTCCAAACACAGAAGCAGAAAAATTATGTTTAACGGCTATTTTATAACTATCTTCTTAAAAAAAGTTTCATTATATGGTGACTCAGTGTTTCATGCATTAAATTAAGTTTATTTGTAAAATTTTGGGGTGTTACATTTCCTATGTTGTTGAACCTTATAAAACCCTTCTATAAAGATTCTTTCAAGACAAGATGATCTTCCATTGAAAATTATAAATCTTTTAGTTATCCACGTAACAATTTTTCTTTTTTTGAGCTTCCTTGATATGACTCTAAATATTTATCGCTTTTTTCTTCATCTCCTCAATAATTTTATTTTCCTAAAAGATTCATTTCACTAACATAATCCTAACAAGCTAGTGTATAAAATCTTTTCTTATATAATGCTTCATACAGTTCCATTTGAATACTTGAATGAAATCTATTATTATTTAAAAAAAATTGCCGAAGGAAAATACCAATCTCACATACCTTTAAAGTAGAGTAAGAATGAACTCAACAAGTATTATAATTATTGAATCTTCCTTTTAGAATATTCATCTATCTAGGGATGATAAGTAGTTCTCAAATATTTGTCGATGTCGAAAAAATTCTGAAGATTTCTATAATTTCGATATAAACCACGAGTCATGATCAAATACAATCGAAAGAGGTGCACCATGAAGTCTTACAACTTCATTAATATAGAGTCACATGTGGATATTTAGAGGTATTTCTTCCCTTATAGTATAGAAATTTGTGGAATTTTTAGGGAAATCATTAATAACCCATATGGAATTGTTCTTTCTTAGAGTCTTTGGCAATTTAGTAATTAAGTCCATAGTAATATCATCCCATTTCCACACTAGAATGGGTAGAGGTTTCATGAATCATTTAGGATATTATCTATTACTCTTTTCCTGTTGATAAACCAAGCATATTTATACATAGAATATAATTTTATATTTTATATTATCCCAACAAAAATGTTCCTTTAAATTCAGATACATTTGAGTTCTACCAGGGTGTATAGAAAATTTTAAGCTATGAGAATTATCTAATAATTATCTTTTTAGCTCATTCTTGGATTAAACAAAAAACATCATTCCAAATTTCAATATACCATCCTCATATATGAATTTCACCAACTTCACATAATTCAAAACTTTGATTTTATTTTGAAAATTATTATCATCAAGTTGGTTTTTTTATTTTCTATAATAATGTTTCTTTTGCAATCATTTGGAATAGATGTGATGTTCCCCTTCCTTAATGATTCCTACATCCAACTTTATTAAATACATTATTATAGGATATTTTTTAATCATAATTTTAGTAAATACTCCATGATTTTCTTAATCAATGCATCAACCACCTTATTTTCCTTCCCAAGATGGTAGTATATTGAGAAATCATAATCCTTGTGTAGTTCTAAACATCACATATGCCTCTTGTTTAAATATTTCTATGATAAGATGCATTTAAAACTTTTTTTATTATTATATATTTCAAAATTTTCACCATAAAGGTAATGTATTCATAATTTCAACTCACAGATTATGGATTCCAACTCAAGATAACGAGTTAGATAATTATTTTCATGAATATTTAACTTCCTTGATGAATTGGAAACAACTCTATAATTATGTATAAGGACACATCCAAGTAAATTCTTCAATTCATCACTATATATCATAAATATAACCCTTTTTTATGGTAGAGTTAATATCGGTGTATTGATCAATCCGCTCATTATTTATTCAAAAATTTATTTACATTCTACTAACCATCTAAACATAACCCCTTTACATGTAGACTTGGTTAAAGGGTTATCTAATAAATAATTGTTTTGAAAAAAAATAGATAGTAAGTTACTAATACAAAGAAACTATGTACCTCACTTATATTCATTAGCATTGGCCATTTTTTCACTAGCTTTGTCCTTGAAGGATCAACAAATATTCCATCCATTGAGATAATCTGACTAAGAAAAGAATCTTCTTGAAGCTAGAATTTACATTTGATAAATTTTCCACATAACTCATTTTCTCTAAGATTTCTTTGAATTATTTGAAAATGAATCATATGTTTGTTATATATTTTATAGTATATCAAGATATCATGAATAAATACCACAATGAAATTATTAATATAACCCTTCAATACTCTATTAATTTGATCTACAAAAACTGATGTTGCATTAGTCCACCTAAAGGGCATTACTGCAAATTCATAATATCGATAACTTATTCAAAATAATATCTTTAGAATATCTTATTTATTTACTCACAATTTATGATACTTAGAATGAAGATCAATCATTGAAAAACATGGAGATTCTTGAAGTTGATCAAACAATTCATCAATGTGGGGAAGAGGATCATTGTTCTGTATGGTAATGAAATTTATTTCTTTGTAATCGATGGAAAAACTCATAGACCCATGTTTCTTCTTAAAAAAAGAACATGGTCTCCCCACGATGAAACACTAGGGAATATAAATCCCTTATCACATAATTTTTTCATTTATTTCATTAGTTACACTAATTACTCTATGTCCATCTTGTAGGGATTCATAGATAAATGTTTTACATCAAGGATTAGATCAATAAAAAAATAAACTTCACGCTTATGTAGATGTCCATGTAGTTCTTTATTAAACACAACAATGTATTAATACACAATAGGTACATCCTCTATCATAAGGATACCTTTCCTATTTATATGATTCATCAAATCTCTTTCTCTAAGAATTTAATTAAGGAGATATATTAGAGGTTGATCTAAACATAAATCAGATAATTTAGTCTCTCCTGTGATGATAATGGATTCCACATCTACATTGTGAATCATAATATCTTTCTATTGGAAATAATTTTTTTCAATATAATTTGAAATCCAATACATATCAATTATTATATAAAATTAAACGATAGGAATAAGAACCAAGTTTTCAAATAGGTTATGTCTATGTGTCCTAATGGGAACTAATTGACACCTCCTTATTACAATAAGAGTTCCACTAGGAGTATTTTATTTAAAACTTCATTCTTGATGTGCTTGGGAAATATAAAATAAACCAATAGCTAAATTTGATGTTGTGATCAAAGTACCTACTACCATATATTTTTGAACTTTAAACTAAGTTGTAGTTATCACATAATATTGGCCTTATCCCCTTGGCCTTTTCTGTGGGAGTTCCCTTGACTCTTGGGACATTGTCTTGAATAATGCCCCATTTCATTGTAGTTGAAACATCAGAAAATTATGATTTCTTATTTTTTCTTTCATTCAAGAGACTTATGGCCCCCTTATCCACACTTGAAAGAGACTATGATTCCCATTAATCATGTACAAGGGTGGTTTTATATATATATATATATATATCAAATTTTGGAAATCCCATTCCCCATTTATTCTTACTTGACACATTTCTACTTATCTAGGTTCTCAGCCAACCTCTACTTTTATTGATTCCCTTGAAGATATAATACCTATAAAATTATTTCTCTATCTTGATGCCAATTGATACTATATTATTATATGATGAAAATGTTTGAGAAAATAGTACACTTCAAAGACTTGGGTTAATCACATCAAAGAAATAGTCAATCAAACCTTATAAACTATATATATACTCTACAACGTGCATGGATAATCTTATAAGATTAGCCTCATACTCTGAAACACTTTCTTCTTCCTACTACTTTAAAGTGAGGAACTTCCTCTAAATTTTAAATAATTGTTCTAGAGGAAAGTATTTCTTTAAGAACATAAATTTATAGGTTCTTCATTCAATAATTTATATTTCATCAAACTCTTTATGTTTTTTATCAATGAACACCATTATTTAAAATATCCCTTCAGAAAATAAACTATCATAATAAGAATTTCCCTTTCATTACTTCCCATGGCAATAAATATCTTTTAAAGGGACTTAACCCATTATCTAACTACCAATAGATTGGATGTTTAATTAAAATATTTAGGATTCTATTTAATGATGTGATCCAACATAGGTGATTTTTTGTATACAGTAATAGGTTTCTCCATATGAGTAGGGTTATTCATCAAAACCTGAGTTAGCTACCCTAATATTCCCATGATCTACTCTTTTTTTGCATCAGTTTTTATAGCTTTCTCAGTAGAGAAATCCCTACTTTGACTATGGGAGTCAATTTCTTCCATTCCAATAATAGACATATTTAAATAATGGAACACATTGAGTTAGGTCATAATCATCATGAATATTAAGCCAGAAAATAAAAAACATATAATAGTAAAAGTTCTAAAATAACCTAAGGGATTACCATAATTCTCATGTTATTTATGGTTATTTAAAATATAGTTCCAAATGATCATAATAAACTTACTCTGATACCAAATGTAACACCCTGAATATAAAATACCTTACATGTAACTTACTTATTGATTCATAATCCAATATGAGAAGAAATGGAAAATAAACATATAAAACCAAAACATAATAATCGGAGAAGAAAATCAGTGGGGGTTAAGATATTGAAATCATATACTTTTCCCAAATTAAATAATAACATACATAATTATAACATAAAATGATATTGTAAAATAAATCCATTTCTTTGGGCCTTCAATTATTCATATGTGTTTGATCCTATTATATAATGAATTTTAATTTACTAAATAATTGTTTAAGAAAATTATTTGTCTTTATTACATTTTTAAGGTACTTTTATTTTCATTTTAACTTAATTTATTTAATATTTCTTTCTTAGGATGATCATTTTATGGTTGTTGAGTCAATTTTTCCAAAATTACTTAGGTATATTTTTCATGGTTAAAGGTGTAATGAAATGGTTCCATCATCTCCAAAATGTTAATAATATGATTAATATAATTTTTATTCATTGTATAAAATTTTATAAACTTCTATTCATGGTATTAATATCAGAATGATCCACATCGCTTCATAGAGGTGATAAACAACATGTATGCATGAGCAACATTATCATTTCCCAACAGATGGAAGGATAAGAAGGTAGACAACATATTGTATTTCTAAAATAATAATTATGTCATAAATATAACATATATATATATATATTATTAATCCCATATTTATAACCATATAGGTAAAAAATGATGAATAAAAAATTACGCTGCTATGTGAAGATGATAGGTCATACGTACGCACGAGCGATTTGCTCATTTTTTGGTAAGATGGAATGGAGGTGGAAAATGGTTTTGAAATACTCATAATAAAATCTTATTATATTTTTTATACTAGATTACTTATTTTTGGAAAAATACAATAGATCTATATGATTTAGAATAATAAATAAACTTTTAAAAAGTCAATGTAAAACCTTGAGTTTTTAAAAGAAAACTATGTTCGATAGCCTATGCAACACACAACACTGAGCCTAAATGAACAATTATTATTTAAACATAATCATTATAAAATTACCATTAAATTGGTGGGAATGAATAAAATTAAATACTTCATGAAATATATATAAATTTCCTAATCGATATAAATGTATTTTTAAATTACTATAAAATAATCACTCAATTTTTAATGAAGACATTTTATTCCTTAAAAAATACATTTTCTTCAAAAATGATTTTTATTTATTTTTTGAGAAAATATTATAATTAATTTCTTGAACTTTTATATATGTTATTTTATATAATTAACATCATTTTTTAAATCATTATACAAAAGTTAAATTAGTAATAAATGTTGGGATTTTCCTAAAATGAATGATTTTTTAGTGAGTATTGAAAATTACCGATTTTTCAAATACTATCATTTCATTTCATTTAATTAAATAAAGTAATTTAAAAGTGTCATTATATTTTGAATTTAATATTAAATTTAAATATGAACCATTATATTTATAATAATATAATTAATTTCATTTGAATATGCAATTCTCATGTTTTTTTATAAGTATATTTTATGTTTAATAAGTATTGGTTTCTGCAAACTATTTTTATGCGTATAAAGTTTATCAATTTTAATTAATTAAAATAAAATATATTAACGGAATATTTAAATTAAATTTATATATTATATATCTATTTATATTAATTAAAATTCATATAATTATGATTTGTATTTTTAGAGTTAATATAAGATCTTCTATTAGTTAAAAAATTCATTTCCTAAAAAACCGCTTATTGTCGCATGATGTGGGTTTAATTTATATTAAAATTTTACACATGTATTAATTGAATTTGATAAAATTGGTTCCATATCTTGAATAATCATAATTTATATTGGTTAATAATTCCAACTTATGTTTTGGTCATAATGAATAGTAAAATCAACAAAACTTTATTAACATGGTTATGGATAAAATGGGGTTTTGCGCGTTACATGTGCTTGGGTTAAAATTAATTTTACAGAAACATGGGTTTTTTAATTTATAAATTGTATTTAATATTTAAATTATTTGGGTCAAAATTATCAAATAATGATAATTTTATTTTTAGGCTTAAAGGATAAATTACCTAGGTAAGAAAACTAGTTATTATGGAAAAATACAAAATGAAAAAAGTGAGTAACCTTAGTGGTAATGGGAATATCATGCTTAAAATATGTTTATTTTTTAGTGTTTTAGGTGTTACATGAACTTATATTCCCTTTAATACATCATTATTAAATTTATAGTCACTTTGCTTTTTAGTGACTTCCCATTATTGAATTGCTTTGGGTATTTTCAAAAATGCACCTCCTTATCACTTATAAAAGGGAAGCCCCTCTCCTATGCTCTATACACTTAAATAGAATTGTGATTGAAAAAATAAACACCTAAATCCCTTCATTAATTCTATTCTGATGGTATATATTCATTTTTTTGATTATAAAACCATCCTTCGAAGACTTTTCGTGCAAACCTAAAGAGGTTGTCCAAAAAAGATGCATCATTCTTAACCGATCATTTATGTTTTAATTATTATTCCACCTCATTACAATATTATTAAACCATGATAATATAATAACATAAGTATTTCATATATATTAATATTTTATTTTATTTAATGGTATAACCTATCCATGTCTCATGTTCCATTAAACGAGAAACAAAACCATCCTTTGTTTGTACGGAGGACTACTACCTCGCAAACTTATGTAATTAATTTTCCATCATCGTGTCTCAATGATATTTATGAATATGGATTTAATGTGTATATATATATATTATTCATGAAATATTTATAATTCTAGATAATTAATATATTATATATATTCTTACCTTTCCATCCATTTAAATATGATAACGTTGTTCATCCGTACGTGTGGATTACCACCTCCATGAAATGATGTGATTTGTTCTTCATTACTAAATCACATGGATGGTTTATATAAGTGTATTAAAATCAATAATAATTTTTATGATATAATTATCATTATTTAATGATAAAATAAAATTTACCTTATTTCCATCACAATCGTTAAAAAATGGAAATGTTATTGATGTGTACATATGATCTACCATCTCCTTGATTATAACATAGTTCATTTTTCATAAAATAATTTCATGGTTGGTTTTAAAATTATAATTGATTTATAAATATGATAATTATTTCATTATTATTTTTATTTATATGATGAAATAATGAACTCATTGACCATATTCAACCAAGTGAAACCATTTTGGACATATGAGTTGAATATCGTCAAAACATCTCACATAAAATTAATTGATTACATGATTGAATATGATATGGTAATAAATGAAATAAAAATAATAATAAAATTTAAATTTTTTATTAATAAATTAAATTATTAATAAAAAATTATTATTTAGAAAGATATAGAATGTACCTGACGAATTAGACTCAAGGTAAGTGATCTATCTAAACAACCTTTTATTCGAGTTATGACCATTCTCTCTCTATCTCACTTTCTATATCTCTTTAAGGTTATAAAAATATTCTAAATTATATATATGTCTCTCACATATATACCAATCTTATACTCTCTTCCATTTATGGGGGTAATGCATTCCTTATGTTAACATCTCAAATGCCTTCATTATGAAATTTTATTTGATTATGATATGAGGCAAGATTATGAAACCCATTTTCATTACATGGGTAATTATAATGTCTATGAATTATGATTGATTACATTTTTGTGTCACACATACACATGAAAATGTTAGGATGGTTTCCCCTAGATATATTTCTTATTCATTAATTGAACTTTTGTCTCATGATACGTTATGTATGGGATAAAGGAGTAAACCTAATCCATTATGGGACTTTTTCCACCATGTAGTATTGTCTATGCAGTTGGCCTCAACTCATGTTTTTGTCATTTTATATATTTTTTCCACATTTAATATATTTCTATGATTTTATAATACCATGTTCCTTATGTTATTCATCCATGTGATTACTCACAATTCGTCTCATTTATGATATCATGTTATACCTTTGATTCACACATTATATTTGATTATCGCATTTATTCCCATACAAGGATTTTTAGATCACCCCTTTATTCTATGTATTTATCTAGGTTATCAAATTTAGTTTTAGTAGTTCGAATGGATTTAGGACCTCGTTATGGAGAATAAAATAATGATATCATGTTTTATTTCTTTTTAGATGTATTATGAACCTAGTATTCTAAATAAACAAGGTCTCATGATCTTTGGGTAGTACTTATTGGATACTTATATTCAAAATAATGTAATAACTTGTGTAGAAGGCTTAGGAATCTATATATGGTACTGGAGAAAGGTCGAGTTATTATTGGTGATTTGGACTAGAATATTTTAGTGAGAATCCTAGGCATAAGTCAAAGTATAGGAAAATATCATGGAATTTTGGTGAAGTATATAGTGAGTGTCACGAACTGAATCTGATCGCCACCAAAACGGGCACCAAACCCGGCCTGTGACAAGGCCCGAAGGGCGTTCCCGATCCCCACGGGCTGGCACAAGTGCCCGGGTATCATAAAATGATAATTGGGAATGATTTACCCAAGTTTATAAGCTTAAAACAACAAAAGAATCCAATAAAATGAATCTGGATTTTTCAAACCAAATAATCTTTTTCAAAAATTCAGAACTGAATTACACAAATTTCAACAATGTTTAAAGACCATTACAAAGGTACAAACCCAAGAAAATACAGCCCAAGAACCTCCACATGGAAAGAGGCACCGCCCTCAAGCCATCTCCACGAAACTGCATCACGATGGACCGCTAAAAACCCGAACCAAAGGCATAAAACTTGTACCAAAACCTATGACATAAAATAAGCAAGTCTACTTACACCCAAAGGTGTAAGTAGGGTGTGAGCGAAAGCCCAGTAGGATACCACCTCTACGAGATTCCATGAGATAAACATTTCAGGACAAAAAGCAATGCAAGTTTTGTAAATAAGAAATGCTAGTTACAATTTTCTAAAGGATGCAATAATAAATGAAAACAGTTTTCATGTGGGATAATTTTAAAGGAACAACAATTTTAAAATAAATAACAAATCTACTGAATTTTCCATCCAACAATACCGTATACCGACGGTAAGTACAAAGGATCTAATGAGCACAAGTGATAGGAAATAACCCCTAGGAACTAGCTAGTTGTGGGTCCCAGGTACCTCGTATCTCGGTGAGAGTAACCACAAAAAACTATCCGTTCTCATGCACGAGCCACTAGTAGGGATCATACCAATAACCTAGTGGTCCCCAATCATCATCATCATAGTTTAGTTAGAGTTGTAAGCGTCAATATCGCTAAGTGAAACTGAGGCCAAACCCCACGGATTCACTAGCATACTAGTACACGTCCACCCACCTAGATACTCGGGTTTTCCCTTTGTGCTCAAACAAGTTCAAAAATCCAAGAAGTATAGTTTTCACATGCAAATATCAATTCCACATCACACATTAACCAAACATCCCCATGTATATCACACAAGTCAAAAATTCCACTTTTCATTCAAATGCATTTTCAAATCAAACTCACACCAAAATTGCCTACAACACTTTTCACATTTCTTTAACACTTCCACAAATCCTTTAAACGATTTTATAAAACCATTACAAGATATTAAACTCACATAACAGCCCACACATATGTCACATAATACCCTTCTCACCTTCACAATTCATTTTATCAATAAACTCACACGAAACATCCCACACCCGTGTTTCGCACACAAAACACAATTTAGTAAAACATTTCGGCAATTTATAAAACATTCTAAAAATGTTTGACATCTCAAATCACCACTTTACCATTAAAAGAACCCCCACATTAGGTGAACACACTCACCCAAAAAGTACATATACACCCTTTCCCAACTTTGTTTAACCAAATAAAACATTTTCAATTTTTATAAAACAAACCCAGGTGGTATAACCATTGTTTGCACACTAAACCCATTTCAAACCCCTCATTCAAAACCAAAATCATACCAATAACAATAAAAAACAGAAATTTTAGCCCTAAAACAATTATTAAACCACCCCCAAGTGTTATAAAAATACATCAATTAATCCCACAAAGATACACATGAAAAACACATGTTTTCATAAATCACCTTCAAGAAGTAAAACACAGTTTTACACCTTAAACTCAATCAAAAACCACTTTTCAAGGCCCACATAATAATAAGGAATTACCAAACCAGAATTTACAGCCCCTTTCAAAACTAATAAATCACTTTCATATGTTATAAACTAAACCCAAACATTACCCCAAGAGTCACACATGAAAAGTACCCAATTTCAAGCTAAAATACAACTAAAAATTAGATGTTTAACCAAATTCATCAAAAACAGTTTTCAAACCACACAAAACAGATTATAAACATACTAAATTAATAAACCAAGCAAGCTAACTCATCATAAAATGGTTACAAATGGAATCACCTACCTTTTGAGTCGAAACCCTCAAAACTTGGTGCGAAACCTTAAGCGCACCACCGCCGCACCACAAGGAATATAAATCCAGAACTAGACCACCAAAAATTGACCCAAAAGATACCAAATCAGACCTTAGGATCGAACCCTAACTTCTGGACATGATGAACTTCAAGAAATAGGAAATAAAACTAAAAGAGGATGGAAGGAACCAAGAAGGAATTCCCTTACTTGAAATATCTTGAAGAAATCAGCCCCAATCCACCAATATATGAATCTCCAAGTACCCAAAACTGATATGGCGGTCTGAAGGAGTCATATTAGGTCATGTGGGGAATGAAAGGGGGGGAAAAGGATGAAAATTGAAGGAGTTATGAAAGATTCATTTTACCTCATCAAATCTGGTCGATTTGAGAAAGATTGAGAAAGATCGTCCAACTCCGCGGGGTATATGAGCTCCAAAGAGGAAAACGAGATACAGGGAGTGAGGCTGAGGTTTTTGGCTTCGAGTGGGAGGTTTCATCACCGAAAAACAGTAAAAAACTAATGAGATATTGAAATTTTAAAAAAATAATTTAAAGCAGGAAATGGGCTTACGGGCAGGCCCATTACCTTAATTAAAAACCCAAATCCATCATGATTTGGGATTTCTATGTGGTTCAAAGGGATATGGTGATTTTAATATATTAGGTTATGCCAATTGGGAAGTTTAATGAGTATAAAATAGTAAAAATTTAAGGAGTTATATAAGAATCAAAATTTGTTTTTAAATCTGGATTTGGGCTCACGGTTTGGCACAAATTTTCAAAACCCACCATTTTCAACAAAATGAGTGGCAAACCCCCAAAACAAATCAGGAATGGAAATTAAATGAATAATGAATTTAAAAAAAAGTCATGGGTGTGACAATTCTCCCCACCATGAAACTTTCCGCCCTCGGAAAGCCACATCATGGACAAAGCAAAAACCAAACTCAACAGAAATGCAGAAATGGACTCCTTTGCTAAGCTTCGCCCCGAAAGGCCAAAACACCTCCAGTGATCAATTAAGGAAGGAATAATTCACAACCAAAACATACACCTCATTACTGAAATTATCAAGCACATTCAGGATTTATCCTAAAATAAAACTCCTAAAAAACTATCTGAACAAGGCTCAAGCAATTTACCCAAACAAACAAGAACATCGAACAATGTTACACTTACCTTGATATAACTAAACCACTGGGAACTCTCCAATCCCAACATTTACCCAAGGAAGATGTATGTGGTTATATAGCTCCGAACGAGACTACCCACATCCGATCCAAGACCAAGTACAAAAGTGAGTTACTACTACAAGGATACACAAATGGGCTCCCCAACCATAAGAGACAACTTAATTTTTTTTTTCCGAGAAAGAATCAAGACACTAACAGGGGAGCCCCAAACAAACTCCCCAGTACAAGGGGTATAATCCCATTATGCATTTTCAAAATAATATACATGAAAATCATAGTGGTTCTCCCCACCATAAGAACCATCCATCTTATCTGACCAATATGGGCCGGCATAGAAAAACCCCAAAACTTAAAGAGTTGGGATGACAACACGGTTAGCCCGCACAGTTTGGGAAACTATGTTCTAACCATGTGGATCCTTATACCTACATGGTTTTCTAGGGAATGGTTACTAATAAGTGTTCACTCAACATGTCTAGAAATATCTAAAACCTTTCCCCTGAACCCAAAGGAAACCAAAGGGGAAAAGAATGTCATTGGGAGATAACATAGGGATGAGGCCCTCCACCTCTTTCCACCGAACGGGAACAAATGAAGAAAGATGACAACACCAAATGTTTAAACTATTCCCATATCTCATACTAAGAACAGTTCTTTGTTCAAGGTTAAAAACTACCCTGGGATTTCCTCTAACTACGTGCCAGCTTCTCTCCAGGACCTATGGCTGGATCTGGAATGATTGAATCATCTTAGGGCTCGCAGTTAGGATTTGGAAACCCCTGAATAGAATTTCTTCTTCTGATGCTACAAACAACTACACGCAATCTGAGATGGGTTCACCCAGACATAACACACTCCAGAACTCATATTACCCTAACTTTTAAATTCACTGAAATAAGGGTTTAGAGGATGCACTCACATCACACCTTGCCTCTTCGGGTGAGAAACAAAAGAAATAAAGGACACAAATAAACACCTTCCTCTAAAATAGAGGATGTCGAGATCTCCCAAAAGGAAAAACAGTTTTGAAAAAAAAAGACTCACATAATATTGTACAACTTCACCTTTACAATCAAACGAGCACGTGACATCACATCACGTCACTGAACATGACCAAAGCGACTGATAGAAATAATACAAGGAGGGGGGCCTTATAAAACATCACCAAATATCACAGAATTCCAGAAAGTGTCCATAACAGCCTCTCGTTGCCAGATTTCCCACACTTGTGGTTTAACATAAACCCCTTCTACGAAGAGACTATGAAGGACTTAGAGGCCCTCTTAGACACTATCCATACTGACAACCCCAGGCGACTTTCACCTTCGAAGAATCAGGTAGCTTAAGAAACTAAGGTCTCTTTGAACCATCCACGAGCACTCTTACGCAACAAGAGGATCCGAAAAAAAACCAAGAAAGTAAATGGTGTAGACTCATTCTATAAATCTTAAGAAAAGATTCCTTACATTGATCAACTGGAGGATTTTCCAATGGCAAAACAGTCTGTGTTGCACTTCAGTTGTGCACTAAATCTTAATGGGGGCGCACCTTATCCAATGAGAGAACCCAAGGACCCAACCAAGCTGGTCCATTGGTAAAAACATGCAAAAAAAATAGATCCAAACTCATTAATGGAACCATCTTAAAGGTTTCCCGAAACATATATCATAGGAGTCTACTAACTGGACCTTCTACCCAGCTTTCCGACCAAACACAAACCAAAAAAAACAGTTTCGAACAGGAGGGGTTCTTGGACTCAAAACATCCCACAACATCAAAATTTTCAAAATCCCATAATAAAAACCATCCCAAACTATTCATTAAGAAAACATGTTTTTCTTTAAAACCATTTCTGAAAAAAAAACGGTTCAGCGGTAAGCGTATCCACCAATGGTACCTCATGGGCCTCACACATGCATGTTTTTGTGCCACACCAGGCACCCTCCTCATATCCGTCCTGGCACTCATCCAGTCATGCCATCAACCATCTATCATCCCATATAACCCCATGCATGTGGTCACTCATGGAAATACCAAAGGTTAATGCACTGATTCTTTCCACTTTTCAAAACCAAAACAGTCAACCAACACATCATTCTTATCAAAACCGCTAACCAGGAGGTCGAACCCAAATTACCGCATTAAAAAAAATTCAGAAAGGCACAATCGTTCCAATGAAAACTCACATTCAAGTTATTTACATCAATTTCAAAACATCTCATCCCATAAAAAACATTTTAATAGTTTAGAAAACTTTAATGGGAACACTTTTTCAAAACCAACTTCAATATAGTTTCTGCTTTCAAAAGAGGTTTAAGAACACAATTTTCCATTTCAAAATAATTCTGAATATTTAGTTCCACCATTTCATAAATCAAACCATTCCATATTTATTTGAAAATAATTTCACAAAAACATTACACTTCCTAAAACCAAGTCACTTTAAAACCAAAGTTCCAAGATTTCAAAACTAAAGAACACCAAACAATGCGAGAGGAAACTAGTTTCAGTGGGTGACTTGGACATATGGTTGGCGGCCATATTCCAATCACTTCACTGTCATAGAGAGTGTTCTAGGGAATATCCCCAGCTCCACATGGCTTGCCAGACCCTGTGAGCTCATTGAGACCATTAACCCAACTCTCTTTTCATTTCCCCTAATCATCATCAAACCAAGAAAACCAAAAGACATAGACAAATCCCAACTTCCCCTGGCGACTTGAATCCTGAAATGAGTTGTGGTGATCAAGAACACTACCCATAACCAGAATTACATGTCCCAACAATCATAACTCTAGACTATCCCGACTATTTCCCAAATAACATGACTCCAATGGAGCGAACCTCCTCTGATACCATTTTGTCACGAACCGAATCTGATCGCCACCAAAACGGGCACCAAACCCGGCCTGTGACAAGGCCCGAAGGGCGTTCCCGATCCCCACGGGCTGGCACAAGTTCCCGGGTATCATAAAATGATAATTGGGAACAATTTACCCAAGTTTATAAACTTAAAACAACAAAAGAATCCAATAAAATGAATCTGGATTTTTCAAACCAAATAATCTTTTTCAAAAATTCAGAACTAAATTACAAAAATTTCAACAATGTTTAAAGACCATTACAAAGGTACAAACCCAAGAAAATACAGCCCAAGAACCTCCACATGGAAAGAGGCACCGCCCTCAAGCCATCTCCACAAAACTGCATCACGATGGACCGCTAAAAACCCGAACCAAAGGCATAAAACTTGTACCCAAACCTATGACATAAAATAAGCAAGTCTACTTACACCCAAAGGTGTAAGTAGGGTGTGAGCGAAAGCCCAGTAGGATACCACCTCTACGAGATTCCATGAGATAAACATTTCAGGACAAAAAGCAATGCAAGTTTTGTAAATAAGAAATACTAGTTACAATTTTCTAAAGGATGCAATAATAAATGAAAACAGTTTTCATGTGGGATAATTTTAGAGGAACAACAATTTTAAAATAAATAACAAAGCTACTGAATTTTCCAGCCAACAATACCGTATACCGACGGTAAGTACAAAGGATCTAATGAGCACAAGTGATAGGAAATAACCCCTAGGAACTAGCTAGTTGTGGGTCCCAGGTACCTCGTATCTCGGTGAGAGTAACCACAAAAAACTATCCGTTCTCATGCACGAGCCACTAGTAGGGATCATACCAATAACCTAGTGGTCTCCAATCATCAGCATCATAGTTTAGTTAGAGTTGTAAGCGTCAATATTGCTAAGTGAAACTGAGGCCAAACCCCACGGATTCACTAGCATACTAGTACACGTCCACCCACCTAGATACCCGGGTTTTCCCTTTGTGCTCAAACAAGTTCAAAAATCCAAGAAGTATAGTTTTCACATGAAAATATCAATTCCACATCACACATTAACCAAACAGCCCCATGTATATCACACAAGTCAAAAATTCTACTTTTCATTCAAATGCATTTTGAAATCAAACTCACACCAAAATTGCCTACAACACTTTTCACATTTCTTTAACACTTACACAAATCCTTTAAACGGTTTTATAAAACCATTACAAGATATTAAACTCACATAACAGCCCACACATATGTCACATAATACCCTTCTCACCATCACAATTCATTTTATCAATAAACTCACACGAAACATCCCACACCCGTGTTTTGCACACAAAACACAATTTAGTAAAACATTTCGGCAATTTATAAAACATTCTAAAAATGTTTGACATCTCAAATCACCACTTTACCATTAAAAGAACCCCCACATTAGGTGAACACACTCACCCAAACAGTACATATACACCCTTTCCCAACTTTGTTTAACCAAATAAAACATTTTCAATTTTTATAAAACAAACCCAAGTGGTATAACCATTGTTTGCACACTAAACCCATTTCAAACCCCTCATTCAAAACCAAAATCATACCAATAACAATACAAAACAGAATTTTTAGCCCTAAAACAATTATTAAACCACCCCCAAGTGTTATAAAAATACATCAATTAATCCCACAAAGATACACATGAAAAACACATGTTTTCATAAATCACCTTCAAGAAGTAAAACACAGTTTTACACCTTAAACTCAATCAAAAACCACTTTTCAAGGCCCACATAATAATAAGGAATTACCAAACCAGAATTTCCAGCCCCTTTCAAAACTAATAAATCACTTTCATATGTTATAAACTAAACCCAAACATTACCCCAAGAGTCACACATGAAAAGTACCCAATTTCAAGCTAAAATACAACTAAAAATTAGATATTTAACCAAATTCATCAAAAACAGTTTTCAAACCACACAAAACAGATTATAAACATACTAAATTAATAAACCAATCAAGCTAACTCATCATAAAATGGTTACAAATGGAATCACATACCTTTTGAGTCGAAACCCTCAAAACTTGGTGCGAAACCTTAAGCGCACCACCGCCGCACCACAAGGAATATAAATCCAGACCTAGACCACCAAAAATTGACCCAAAAGATACCAAATCAGACCTTAGGATCGAACCCTAACTTCTGGACATGAGGAACTTCAAGAAATAGGAAATAAAACTAAAAGAGTATGGAAGGAACCAAGAAGGAATTCCCTTACTTGAAATATCTTGAAGAAATCATCCCCAATCCACCAATATATGAATCTCCAAGTACCCAAAACTGATATTGCGGTCTTAAGGAGTCATATTAGGTCATGTGGGGACTGAAAGGGGGGGAAAAGGATGAAAATTGAAGGAGTTATGAAAGATTCATTTTGCCTCATCAAATCTGGTCGATTTGAGAAAGATTGAGAAAGATCGTCCAACTCCGCGGGGTATATGAGCTCCAAAGAGGAAAACGAGATACAAGGAGTTGAGGCTGAGGTTTTTGTCTTCGAGTGGGAGGTTGCATCACCAAAAAACAGTAAAAAACTAATGAGATATTGAAATTTTAAAAAAATAATTTAAAGCAGGAAATGGGCTTACGGGCAGGCCCATTACCTTAATTAAAAACCCAAATCCATCATGATTTGGGATTTCTATGTGGTTCAAAGGGATATGGTGATTTTAATATATTAGGTTATGCCAATTGGGAAGTGGAATGAGTATAAAATAGTAAAAATTTAAGGATTTATATAAGAATCAAAATTTGTTTTTAAATCTGGATTTGGGCTCACGGTTTGGCACAAATTTTCAAAACCCACCATTTTCAACAAAATGAGTGGTAAACCCCCAAAACAAATCAGGAATGGAAATTAAATGAATAATGAATTTAAAAAAAAGTCATGGGTGTGACAGTGAGTGGTTTCTAAGAAATTAAATCCATTTCTAGATACTATAAGGGGATGTTGATATGGTATAGTTGTTAGTAGGGGTAATAACTCTAAAAAGGGCACATTTTTCTTTGAATCTTTCATTACTTGGTGTAGGGTAAATAGGGATTTCTGCACGCCTGGTTTGACACTCCCGAGGCATATTCTTTGAAAATACATAAAATTTTTACGAACCATTATGAAAGGCATGAAAAAATTGTTAGGTTATAAAACCTAATAAGAAAATTTACCATGGATATCAAATATTGAATCATAGAGACTCATAAGTTAGTATATACTTATCTTTTATAAGTTATTCCTTTTAAGTTTATAATTTTCATTTTTTATGAGTTAATGTATTATGATGTTTTTATTTAGTTAATGGAGGGAAATAAGAGAAACCACACCAATAAACAATGTGATAGGCAATGTGATGATTATCTCGGTGATATGCCTAAACTAATGGGAGTGGGAACTGAGAACTTCATGAAAGTATAGGCTCAACTAGATCTAGTTTTGAATAATATCTTCAATAATATAGAACACCCTCCTACTCCTAAAAAAGATAAAGTTTCATTCGATTATTTTATGCAAAAAATCCTCATAACTTTAGTGGATCTTATGATCCCCTCATCGTGGAAAAGTGGATTAACTCCATTGAAAATATAATCTCTGTCCTCCAATGCTCAAAACAAGTGAATGGTGTGCTGCTTATTTATCACATTGAAGTAGATGCCAATTAGTTATGGAAACTGATTTTTAACACAAAGTCCAAAGAGGATATTGATTCCATGGAATGAGAATAATTTAAGAAAATATTTTTAAATAAATATTTTCAATGAACACTCTATCTTAAAATGGACTGAGAGTTCGTTGGACTGAACAAAAAGGAACATGTGTCTATCAGGGAATATTAGGAAATATTCACAAGTCTTTAATGGTACAACTCTAGTTGTTTCATCATTATTAAAATTAATGTGGAACATTTCTTTAGTGGTTTAAAGACATGTCTACAAAAATAATTAGAGATTTGGGACTTTGACATCTATGAAGATATTTTCCATTATTCCCTCAAAGTGGATATAGAGATTGGTGAGTCTCGGTGGTCTTGTGGGAAAAGTGAAAACAAATATAAAATGGAGTTATCTTTGGTGGTATAGAAAGATAAATCTCATAAAGAAAATAAAACTCAACATCCCACATGCCAAAGGTGTGAGAAGAATCACCATAGAAACTATCTCAATGGAACAATAAGATGTTTTAAATGAAGAAAATAGTGGAATCAAGCAAATTAGTATGAAAAAGAAGTGAAGAAACCCCTTAATATGGATAAATAAAAGAAGGTTCAAATCAACACTCATTATGTGTTCTAGTGTTTCATCTATAAGGAACATGATAATTATGCAATACAATACCCTAATCTAAGGTTTATTGAGTCAATCAATGATAATAACCTCCAAGTCCTAGGGAGTAAGGAAGTTCATATGATATCACTACTGCTAAGGTGGATCCTGAAAATGATGTGGTGATAGGTATACTAGTTATTCAATCAATAATATGAAACATACTTTTTTATTATAGTTCTACACATTATTTCATATCATTCAAGTTTAGTATAACTATTCAAACACCACCTCAAAACATAGGAGTCGATCTATCTTTGATAACAAGAATTAGAGAAATTATTGCATCCCGAGTATATAAATCCTCCCCAGTCAATATTTTTGGAATGAATCTTCTAGAAAATATCATCTTAGTTTCTTGAGCGGAGTTTGATGCTATTTTTAGAATGAATATGATATCCTTATATAAAACCGACATCAACTGTCGAGAGAGGGAGATCACATTACACATCCAAATTCATCATCAGATTATATACAAGTGTAAGGATTAGGATGAATCCTCCCTAGAATATTTTGTTAAAGAATGTATATTATTGCATTATGAGAAAGAATTTCCATCCTAAATGATTTAGAAAAAGGATAGAATCGTGCTTGAAGACATTCCCATTTCTATATACTATACTAATGTATTCCTCGAAGAGTTTCTTGGTCTTCATCCTAACCAAGATGTTGAGTTCTCAATCACACTTATCCCTAGATCTCTATCCATATCGAATACTCCTTACAGAATGTACATCGCTGAGTTAGAATAGTTGAAAAATTAGTTACAAGAGAATCTAGAAATGGGTTTTATATGTTAGAGTACTTCACTATGTCATGTGTTAGTCCTCTTCATCAAGAAGAAAAATTGTCCAATTTGACTCTGTATTTATTATCGTGAACTCAACAAAATCATGATAAAGAACAAGTATCCCCTTCAATTGATAGATGTATTTTTCAATCAACTACATGGGCCCTGTTATTTCTCTAAGATAGACCTTTAGTCGGGATATCACCAATTATGAGTGAGGAAAGAAGATATTCCCAAAATTTCATTTTGAACAAGTTATGGAAACTATGAGTTCATTTTGATGCCTTTGGGACTCACTTTCTCCATAAATCCTTATGGAATTAAATAATAGAGTCTTTAGATATTACCTTACAAAATTTGAAGTTGTCTTTATAGATGATAACATGATCTACCCAAGATCAAGGAGGATCATGATAAAAATTTGAATATCATGCTAAAGACTAGGTAAAAAGAGAATTTATATGAAAAGTATATTAAATGTGTTTTTTGGATGAAGGAAGTATCATTCATGGGGAATATTATCACCAGTAAAGGGATGTAAATAGACCCTTCAAAGAAAAATTAAAATTATGTTTGTCATAGACCGACATATGTAATAGATATATCTGGTTTCCTTGGAATAACTTGGTATTATAGATGATTTGTGAGAAACATATCATGGTTTTAAAACCCACTGAATAAACTAACATAGAAGGGATTAATTTTTTATTGGAATAGTGGCCATGAAGAATGTTTTAAGGTTTTTAAAAAGAGGATTATCATTTCCCTAGTCCTTATACAGCCCTTCCTCTAAGGCCTACAGGCTATGTAATGTTTATGCCTACAGGCCTTGTAAGGGTTCCACCTCACCCCTTGAAAGGTGGATTATCAAAAATCAATAAAAAAATGAAGGCCTTCGGGCCATTGGAGGAGTCCTTATACAACCCTCATGTGGGGAAATTTTTGTGGTATATAGCAATTGTTCACAAAAGGTCTTGGGATGTGTACTAATATTGAATGATAATGTGATAGACTGCACCTCTTCTAAATTGAAAGTGCATGAGAATAACTATCCAACACGTGATTTGGAGTTGGTTACAGTAATATTTGAATTGGAAATTTGGTGACACTATCTCTATGGGGAGATGTGTGAAATATATATAGATCATAAGATCTTAAAATATATATTCACATAAAAGGATATTGACATGAATCTATCAATATGGTTAGAGATGATAAAGGACTATAGATTTTGAATCCATTACCATCCTAGAAAAGAAAAAAAGTTACAGATGTTCTATGTTGAAAGGTTCCAATAACCTTATCACTGATGAGAATTGAGAAGTATACAATCCTCTTAGACTTGAAAAGGATAAACTTGGAAATCATGAAGGAAGTAACATATCCATTCCTTTATTAAATGAATTCTCAATTATCCCTTCTAGAGAAGATAAAAGATGATTTAAAATATGATTTGTAAATTTAAAATAAGGTGGAAGATATAATAAATGGAAATCCTTAGAGTTCAAAATTGATAAAAAAAAGGAGTCGTAAGATTTATTTCATGACTATGTGTACTATCAAATCTTGAGATAAATAAAAAGTTGTTGATTGATACACATAGGTTTTCCATCTCCATCCAAAGAGGGACATCGAAGATGCATCACTATCTAAGACAGTATTATTAGTTAGAAAATATGAAGAAGGAGGTCAAAAAACATATATCAAAGTATCTGGTATATCAGCAAGTGAATGTTGAAAGATAGATGTCTAAGGGGATAATGTACAATTACCCATACCCATATAGAAATGGGAAAAAATAACCATGGACTTCGTCATTGTTATTCCAAAGACATCAAGAGGAAATAATGCCATATAGGTTTTGGTGGATCATCTTACAAATACTGATCACTTTATTTCAATTTGAGAGGACTTAAACATTGATCAACTTTCATGGATATACATTTGAGAGTTAGTAATGTTTATTCGAATTCTACTATAGATTCTATCGGAATGAGATCCGAGATTTATCTCTATGTTCTGGAAGAGCCTCCAATATGCTTCAAATAATGAGTTGAATTACAGTACAACTTATCTTCCACAAACTGATATCCAATCTAAGTGGATTATTCAGGCACCAAAAGATATGTTGAGAGCATGCTCAATGGAATTCAAAGGAGGATGGGATCAACATCTTCCTTTTTTGAGTTCTTGTACAATAATATCTTTCACTCAAGAATCCAAATGGATCCTTATAAAGCCCTTTATGGGAAGAGATGTAGAACACCTGAATGTTAGAATGAAGTTGGTGAATGAAAGATGTTTGGACTTGAAATTGTTGAGGAAATTGTAGAAAAGGTCAAGATCATTCAGGAACGTATTTTGACTACTCAGTCGATAGAAGAGTTATGTTGAAAATTATTGATGAGACCTAGACTTTGAGGTCATGGATAAAGTGTTTCTCCATATATCTCCATGGAAGAGAGTCGTGATATTGGGGAATAATTGAAGGATAATCCCTAGTTACATCAACCCCTTCGATATTCTCAATCATATCAGAGTCATGACTTATTGACTAACACTCCCACTAATCTTTTATCAAGTAGGATACATATTCCATGTATCCATTTTGAGGAAGTATATACCAGATCCATAACATGTAATGAATTTAGAGGTGGTATAACTTGAATATGATCTCTCTTATGAGGAGTATATGGTGAAGATCTTGAACTGTGGTGATAAATCTCTAATCAACAAGACCACTCACCTGGTAAAAGAACTATGGTGGAATAATAAATATGAAGAGGCAGCCTAGGAACTAAAGGAATCCATGAAGTATAAGTTCTCTCACTTATTTTCACCTTATTATGTAATAAAAAAATTATCATGAAATTCAATAACGGGGGAAGAATGTAACACCTTGATTTTTTAAAGATAAAACTATGTTCGATAGCGTATGAGACACACAATACCAAGCCTAAACAAACCATGATTATTTAAATATTACAGTTATAAACTAGCCATTAAATTGAAAGGTATGAATAGTATTAACTAATTTATGAAATATATATAAAGTTATTAGTCATTTAAATGTATTGATAAATTCTTAGGAAATAATCACTCAATTTTTAATGAATTCATTTTATTCTTCAAAAAATACGTTTTCTTCAAGAATGATTTTTATTAATTTTTGTGAAAAAATATTATAATTAATATCTTATACTATAATGAAATTTCATTTATATCATTAAAATAGTTTTTTAAATTATCATATCAAAATTAAATTAGGGTGAAATTTTGGGATCTCTGAAATGATTGATTTTTCAGTGAATAGGGAAAATCACCTATTTTTCAAATACTGTCATATCTTTTCATTAAATAAAGTAACTTAAAAGTATAATTATATTTTTGATTTATTATTAAAGTGAAATTTGAACCATTTTATTTATAATAACATAATTATATTTATTTTAATCATTAATTTTCATGATTTTTCAATGTTTTATTCTTATTCTTAGAAAACACGATTTTCGGTAACCTGTTTTTAAATGCATAAAGGTTATCCATTTTAATTAATTAAAATAACATATATTAAGGAAGTATTTAAATTAAATTTATATATTATGTATATATTTATATTAATTTAAATTCATATAATTATTATTTTCATTCACAGAGTTTATATAAGATATTCTATTGCTTGAAAAATGCATTTCCTAAAAAAAGCTGCGTTCGTCGTATGTTACTTGTTTAATTTTAAAATAAATTATACCAATTATGTTAATTTAATTTGATAAAATGGATTAATTATTTATAATCAGATTAATTGATAAGGGGTAATAAGTAAAACTTAATTTTTTGTCATAATGAATAGTAAAACCATTACAAATTTATTATCGTGGTTAAGGTTAAAATAAGGTTTTGCGTGTTACATGTGTTTGTTTTGAAATAAATTTCATACACTTATAAGACATTTAATTGATAAATTTTATTTTATATTTAAAATTATAGATTCCAAATTATCTTTTAATGATTATTTCATTTTTAGGCTTAAAGGATAAATTAGCTAGAAGGTTCAAAAGGCAGGCATGCCTACTAAAAAATTTATTAAAAAATGTAAAAGTACCATACAAGTCAAAACAGGGGAGCATTACAAAGACGGGTGTGCGGTTCACCGTGAAAATCCACCTGAACAAAACTAGAACAATAATCCAGCAAGACAAACTGACCTATAATGGCTCTCTTGGAAAGAGCATAGACAAATTGATTTTCCTCCCTATAAATGTGTGTTACATCTAGAGTGATCGAATCAGCAAGATGAAGACATGCAATCCAGGAAGGTATCATCCTCCATGGTAAATTCCTGGAGTGGTCTAGGATTTTCACAGATGAGTCCAACTCTAGCCATAACATACGCCAACCATAGTGGACAGCATACCATTCACCTTTATCATGGCCCAGGGTTCCACCTCAATTGCGAATCCATTTCCAATAAAGTGAAAGAAACAACCCTTAACGAAACCCTGATGGGTGAGAAAAACGCCGCCACAACCAGCAGGACCTGGTGCACCGGATGTCGCCCCATCAACATTGGTCTTTAACTAACCGGAGATTGGTGGAATCCATCATATGTATTTCACCGCACATGGTTTCTTTTCCCTGCCACTAACACCAAGCAACCTCAAAATGATAAGATCAGAAACATCATTATTCATTGGTCCAGTTTGAATCTTAGATGCAAGTCTGATCCTGTGATGAATATCCAAGACACCAGCATGGAAATAAGGTTTGCAATTATTAAAAACCAAGTCATTTCTTGCCTTCCAGATGTAAGATAATACACTAACAGCTACTGCCAGCAAGAGGGAATGCACCTGTTCACAGCAGGATGCATTGCATATAGATGTGAGCAGTGACTCAATGGACAAGAAGCTGAGGTAGCATTAAAACAGGTCCTGAATATGGCCCCACAATCTGCTGGTAAACCTGCAACAAACAAATAGATGCAGAAAAGACTCCTCTGCACTCAAGCAGAAGTAAGAGACCAAGGCAAGGTGCAGCCCAGTCCGTTGGAGAAGGCACTGAATAGGAATTCGTAACTTCCACAGTTTCCATACAAGCAACATATCACTAGGGGCAATAAATGGCTTACAAAACCCGAACACCCATGCTGGAAAACCTTTCAAGGTGCCACATTGAATCCTATAACAGTCACAGCTGGAAAATTTACCATCAAGAGCAGGCATCCAGACCAATATGTCATAGTCCGAGTACTCATACCTAGAAATATCCATGTGAAAATGTGTGAGTAGGATATCATGAATATTCAGATTACCTTGTAACTCTGCAATGGTTCTATTCTTCAGGGATGGAGGAATGAAAATATCAACATCAATGGGACAACATAGCCAAGGAGTCTAGAAATATAAATGAGAATCCCTACATACCACCCATTTGGAATGCTTCATAATATCAGAATAATCCTTCTCGACCGATGGCCAAACAGAGGATTGCATATAGAAAGCATACCCATTATGCAGCCTATTAAAAAATCTGGTGACCAAAAACTACACTAAGAAATCAGGCATGGAAAGAATCCTCTATATGAAGTTTTGGAGAAAAGTATCATAGAAAATATTGATTTCTTTAATTCCCATTCCACCCATACCCACCGGTTTAACAGTCTTTCCTGGAAACCGTGACCAGCTTCCATTCATAAATCGAACCAGTCCAGAAAAAATTCCAGATCCTGCCACTCAACTCCTTAACAAGGGCCCTAGGCCATCTATACAGTGAAAAAGAGTAGACAAACATTGAGGTGATAATATAATTGACCAAACAATTTCTGCCTTCCTGAGACAGTCTTCCCTTTCCAATTTTCTAACTGATTAGTAATTTTCATGTAAATGCTCTCTAAATAGCATCGTTTCACCCTATCCAAAAAGAGAGGAACCCCGAGGTAAGTGAAGGGAAAGGAATCTCTCATCACACCAATTCTTCTAGCAATCTTGTTTTGCTTTGAAGTGAGAACTCCTTTTCCAAAAACTACAAAGGACTTGTTCCAAATGATCACCTGACCTACAACCACTATGAGTGTGAAAACATGCTCTTAATATAAGAGATGGTATGTCTATCAGCATTATTAAATAGTAAAATATCATCAGCATAAATCAAGTGTGACGGTGCAAAGCAATCCCTCCCAACTCTCATCCTTTGATACAGGCCAGTGTTAACAAGACTATGAAGGCACCATCTCAGATAGTCCTCAGCTATGAAAAAAAGCAGTCCAGATAAAGGATCACCCTACCTGGCCCCTCTTGAGCACTGGAAAAAAACCCTCGGGGACCCATTGACATGAATAGAAAGGTTGGCACTTTTTAAGATGAAGAAAACCAGACCAATAAACCTTGGTGAGAACCCATGCATTTTTAAGATTGAAAAAATGAATTCCTAGTTTATTGTATCAAAATATTTTTAAATGTCAACCTTCAAAGACATATTACCATATTTTTCTCTCTTCTTCATAATATTAACACATTCGGAGGTAGTGAAGAGGAAATTCTGTATGTTCCTTCTAGGGACAAACCCAAACTGATTGATTGAAATAAA
Source organism: Viscum album (assembly GCA_963277665.1). Classification (NCBI taxonomy): domain Eukaryota; kingdom Viridiplantae; phylum Streptophyta; class Magnoliopsida; order Santalales; family Viscaceae; genus Viscum; species Viscum album. Next base: position 655,713,601 of record OY728119.1, read on the forward strand.
GCCCTTGGCAATCTCACCCAACCTGCAAGCAATGATTTTACTAATTACCTTTCGTATAGAGTTCCCAATAGCAATAGGTCTAAATTCCTTAATATCTAAAGCATTCTCTTTCTTTGGAATTATGGCAATGAAGTTGGAGTTCATCTCAAACGGCATTTAAGAATAATGAAAAAACTCCCTCACAACGTTTATCACCTCAAGCTGAATAATTTCCCAATAAAACATAAAAAACTTGTTGATGAAGCCATCAGGACTAGAAACACTATCCATGTTTAGGGAGAAAAGGTCTATATGTATTTCCTTTGTAGTCGGGATCTCAGTGAGCCTTTTATTTTGAGCAACATCAATTCTTGAGTCAAAATATTTAATCAGTTTGTCCGAATTATCCTCCCCGTTATCTGAATATAACTTTTCAAAGTAGAATGTCACAGCATTTGCTATATCATTTTCCGAGATGATCATGTTTCCATCAATTTGAAGAGAAGTGAGGCTCCAATTAACCTTCTTCTCCACATGCATATAATTAAAGAATTATGAATTCCTATCTCCCTCCTTCAGCCACCTCCACCTAATGTTGTACTGAATACATGCAAGATTCTCTTCAAGAGTCAAGAGATTATCAAACTTTGCAGCAGCTTGAACCTCCTCTTGATAGGGCATATCCCGGGACATATTATTTTGATGGTAACTAGATGGGATTCAGCCTCTTTAATGTCACCATCAAGGGTAGAAAATGAATCCTTGCTCTATTATTTCAATCAGGCCTTAACAATCATTAGCTTGCTGATTAAGATATACGAAGGGCTTCCCAAGAAGATAGTTTTCCAGGCCTCTAAAATAACTTCCTTGTAGCCTGGCACGACAAACAAGGCATTATTGAACTTAAAAGGAAGAGGGGAAGACCTCAATCTATTGAAACAGATATCAACCATCAAGGGGTTATGATCAGAATTTAATCTGGGAAGAGTCAAACCAGAAACATCCACCGCACCACAGCTCTCAGCCATATGCACAAAACACCTATCCAATTTACTCACCTATCTCCCATTTGAAGTATAACTGCTCCAAGTGTAATCAGAACTAGGGATGGGAACTTCAGTCAATCCACATTGATCAATGCAAGAAGAGAACTCATTTGCTGAAGTTCGACAGAAATTACTCCCAGTTTTTTTTCTCCGGCCTCAAGATAGCATTAAAGTCACCAATCAAAATCCAACTGGTAGACATATTTTCAGAGGTGGAAACTAGATTCCTCCAAAGGGCTCTTCATCTTGTGTATAAGTTAAAAGCATAAAAAAAAACATCATAAAGAGGGGAGTGCTATTGATGCAACAAGCTAGGGTCACCGACTGATGATCATTATAGAAGGAGTCAATCGTGACGCTATTGTGTTTGAGAACCCACAAGGATTCTGTGGCAGAATCAGATTGATTATTAGCAACAAAGGAGTACCCTAGAGAGATCCATTTGAAAGCCATCCATCTCTCAAACTTCATTCTTGGTTCCGCAATACCAATTAACATCGGTATGTTGGTCATAATAATATGCCTAAGGGTTTTGACTGTGGGAGAGTTCCCTAACCCTTGACAATTCTAGAAAAGGATCTTCACTGATTAGCAGACCGAATCCTAGGGTTAGGCCCATCATAAATTTTTGTTCTTCCTTTATCCAAAGATCCAAAATCATCTACTACTGTATCAGAAGAGGAGGGTTCAGACACGTCTTGATCATATAAAGAAGAAGCCTTGTCATCTTCAGAGGAGGATTCAATGCTGAGAGAGTTAAACCTGTTAGTTGAATCAACAGGGGTTATCAGCAAGCTAGCAGGTAATTTCCTCTTAGCAGTCTTTGATGTTGGAACCTGTAAAAAAGCACCAGAATTCTGATCAGCATCTAGTTGCATTGCTTATGGTTCCTATGCTAAAGGGAATTCCTTACAACCCATAGGATCAGAAACATTCTATTTATAGAGATGCTGCACAGTAATCGGGTCAACTGGAATCACATCTGCTTGGACCCGAGAGAAAAATGTATCCTGTAATTCTTGACTAGAATGAGAAACACCAGCCTTCTCCAGTGATGCGTTGGAGACCTGCACAGATTGAAAGGTGCTAAAAATCATCGATGGCACTGCAGTGTTAACCTGACCAGATTCCAGGTTGGGAACCAGAACAGGAACAAGAGTCGCAAAAGCGATAGGGAGAACATCAGGAGCAGCCTGATCATGATCAATCACATCAACATCGTGGGAAGAATCTGAAATATCAGAGGGGATCCCAACATTTGTATCCTTAACAGCATCCACAGGAGCGGAAGATTCACCATTTGATCGATCCTTATGCGCAGGAGCTTCTTTAATAGCTGGTCCCGAGCCGGAGGAAGGTTCCACCGCCTTGCCAGATTTCCTCCTGCAACTGACATCATCATGCCCCGTAACATTGCAGAAGTTATATAGCTTGTTTCTATTACATTCAGAGACCATATGCCCAAAAAAAATGACGGTTCAAACATAACTTTGGCTTCCTTCCATAAACAATTTCAAGGATAATGCTATCATCTCTAGTGGTGAAAACAACTTCTTCCACTAAGGTTTCAGACATATTCACCTCAAACAGAATCCTAGCATAATTCCCAAAACATGGGTTGTCCATCTGTATATCAAGCCTTATTGGATTACCAACAGACGAAAAAATATCCCAGAGTATTTTAGGATTCCAGTATAACCAACTAAGCTTACAAACTCGGATCCAGACTTGGGAAAACGTATTCTTTACATTGCTGGGATCAAAATTGTGGTCCCATTCATGAATGCGGAGAAATATAGGTTTCACGGGAACTGAGCCCAAACTCCAAGCGCGTCTTTTGAATTCATATGAAGGGAAAATAACATGGTAAAAACTGCATCCCATAGCGGTCATCTTCCAATTAGTAGAACCTCAGATCTCAGCAATCCTACTGGTAAGTTCATTAAACTTCTAAAGTTTAGCCCCTTTTGGAATCACGACACGAGCAATAATTGAGAACTTGCAAAGCTTCACCCTCTCTTCTACGACATTCTGATTTACGAAACATGTGCAATCTGACCCTTCCTGATAAACCTTCCCGATGGAGCTGAATCACGGTCCAATAAAGAGATATTACCTTCCAATTTGGCCACATCTTCGAAGCTTTTTTTTTATGTCCAGATCCTTCAGAGTTAGGGTCCGATTTACCAGAATTACGATTCACACAGAGACTGAACAGATCCTTTTGCCCGATTCGAACTTCAATAGCCGCATCATCCACATCTTCCTTCCCAGAGTCATTGATTTTTTAGCAAGGATCCAATTCACCTGAATTAGTGTTGTCGCCCTTCTCCCCACCTTACTCCGCCATCATGAATTAGAACACTGTTCATTAAAAGAAAAAGGGAATGCAACATCCCAAAATTTAATGGTATGTCTCTTGTTAAAAATCAAAATCTTTGATAAATTATGTTGAAAAGGACACCTAACCTTAATGGATGAATTTCCTAGGTAAATAAAATTGTTACTATGATGAAAACAAAAATGTTAAAAGAGAGTAACCTTAGAAGTAAAAGAAATAACATGTTTAAAAAATGTTCCATTTTTTATTTTGGAGGTTTGGATCCACCTTATATTCTTTATAATATAGAATTTATTAATTTTTGAGGCATGTTTATAGAGTGACTTCCCATTATTGAATTATTTTGGATATTTACAAAAATGTCATTCCTTCTCACGAAAGTGAGCCCCCTCTCCCATCCTCTTCACACTCAAAAAGCCTTGTTTTTTGGCTAATATCTATCCAAATACCTTCATTAATTCCATTAAAATTTCCTTGAGGCATTTTTTTTATAAAACCCTCCTAGGAATTCTTTTGGTGCAAACTTAAAGAAGTTTTCCAATGAATAGGTATCATTCTTGACCGAGTATTTTTGTTTTAATTATGCTTCCACCTTCTTCAAATATTATTAAAATATGATGATATAAGAACATCATTATCTCCCATATACTTAGATTCTATTATTTAAATGTAATAACTAACTCTCATATCCTCTTTCATCAAATGGGAAACAAAATCATCATTCGTGTGTACTGATAACTACCGCATCACGAACCGATGTAATTCATTTTCCATCATCACCTCTCATAGATATTAATTATGATTTATTTAATTTATCTATAAATATTATATTCAGGAAATATTTATCATTCTAGAGAATTTATATATGATATATTTTCTTACATTTCCATCCATTGAAAGATGTTAATGTCGTTTGTGTGTAAGTGTGGATTACCACCTACACAAAGTGATGTGGTCGGTTCTTCACCACCACATCACATGGATGGTATATATAATTATATTTAAAGAAATAATATGTTATTTATGATATAATTATCATTATGAAAATAAAAAATAAAACTTAACTTATTTTCATCATGATCCGTGGAAAATTTAAATGATATTCATCAATACGAATGACTTATATTCTCTATGATTGTAACATAGTTCATTATTCATAAGAATATTTCATGGTTGGTTTTAAAATTGTAATTGATGTATAAATATGATAATTATTTCATGATTATTGTTCTGGAGATAATGAAATAATGACCTCATTGGCCATAGTCAACATACTAAATCCATTTTCAACATGTGAGTTGAATATCTTCAAAATGTATAACATAAAATCAATAAATTAAGTGATTGAATATGAAATGGTAATAAAAGAAATAAAAAATAATAACAAACTTGAAAAATATTATTAATAAAGTAAATAATTAAATTAATTTTATTATTCAGGAATATGAAGAACATATGGGATGAATCTGACTCGAGTTAAGGGATCTATCTGAACCCCCTTTCTTCAGGTTATGACCATTCTCTCTCTATATATATATTTAAGGTTATGGAATTACTAAAAATTATGTATATATGTCTCTCAAATATATATACATTTCTTATCCTCTATTCCTTTTATGGGGTAATACATATTTTATGTTCATGTCTCAAATGATTTCATTATGAAATGTCTTTGATTATTATATAAGAAAAGATTATGCATCCCATTTTATTTACATGGGTAATTATTATGTTTATGAATTTTGATTAATTTCATTTTTTTAACACATAATCATGAACATGCTATGATGGGTAAGGAAAGATAGTGCTCCAATGGATTGGGAACATCTTTTGTCTCATGAGATGTTCTGTATGGGATTAGGGAGTAAAGCTAATCCATTATGAGACTTTTTACACCATGTGATATTATCTAGGAAGTTGGTAGTGAATCCTATCCATGTATTTTTTTTTTGTTGCTTCCATATTTCCTATGTTTCTATGATCATATGATGCCATATTATTTATGTTATGTTTTCATGTGATTACTCATGATCCTTCAGTTTTATGATATCATGTTATACCTTTGACCCCCGTGTTATTTTTCCTTATAATGTTAACTCCCTTACAAGGATTTTAAGTCACCATGTTCTTTTATGTATTTCCTTAGGTTATCCTATGTCTTTTTAGGAGCTCAAATGGATTTAGTATCACATTATAGAGAATAAAATAAAGATGTCATGTTTTAGTTCCTTTTCGATGTATTTTGTACCTAGTGTTCCAAATGCACTTGGGCTCATGATCTTTTAGTTATACTTATTGGATATTTATGTTAAAAATAATGTAATAATATTTTTAAAAGGCTTGGGTGACTATAGTCAATAAATACTATTACCTCTTCTTTGGGAGACATCCTTTGGCATACACCATATGCCTTATTAGGATAGTATTATAGTAATACCATGAGATCAAAAACTAAGGGAAGGAATCATGGATGGTTTTTAGGTTAGGTTCAACTGAGATTTATGGCTCAAATATTGTGAATAAGAGAGGATAATAGGTTCCCTTTTTTAAGTGAGGGGAGGGACACACACGGAATTAATTAAATATTTTATTAATATAATGTCATTTTCTTATGAAAGTGGCTCTAAATTTCCATAGATTAGAATACGATATGGTTATGGTTGAAATTAAACCAACCTATGAGGTATAATAAAGTGTTTCGTGTTATCTTTAAGCCTTATCCATTTATTTTTAACCCTTTAAACCCATTTTACCCTTAATTGAGGTGATAAATATCTAACACAATTACTATCATTATAGAAAGAAATTAATATAAACTTATTTAATAATATTAATTATGATGATTGAAAATATAGAATTAATTTTACACGATTGAACTCCTAGAAGTGGCAAAAATTACTCTTAATATATGTTCACAAAACGCAATGAAAACCGTTTTCCGAAAAATGTGTTTTTAAGTATAAAAATGATTTTACAAAAAAATAAATAATTATGTTGATAAAAATATAATTAATTGGATTAATTTAAATAAAATGATACTTATTTATCTTAGAAAACAACCAAAAACCAAAAGGTACCTTGAAAATACCTGATTAAAATAAAAGAACTAAAAAAAGTTTTTATTTGAACAAAAAAATTACTTAGATTTCTAGAATGTTCAACATATATTTATAAGTAAAAAAATTATATATTTATATGAATTATATGAATTATTTAATAAATATTTAGTTTATAAAAAAGTTATCGTAAACATTCAGGTTATTCTAATGTCATAAAAGTGACTATTTTTATAAAATATATATTTTTCACTATTCATCTAATAATCATCTATTTTTGAAAAATCTCAAAAATTCATCCTAAGCTAATTTTTACATTATGAATTTGAAAATGAAATTCATTTCCTCAAATTAAATTTATAAAATTGGGTAATTTTGGTTTTAATAACATTATCGAATAAACATATGTGCATTACGATATTGTTTCTTTAGAAAGAAAAGCTTACTTTCTATAATTGAATCTCAGGTGCTATAGGTGACACACTCCTTGAAAATCCAAAAAAGTTTCCATTATATAACTAAATGGAATTATAACCCTTTTCCAATGTATAGGGAGTTACACAATCTACAAGATGTACCTTTCTGAATATTCTAAATTTATATTTTCTCATACTCGTTCTCCAAGATATTTAGTAAAAATAAGCCACAGAGTCTGTGATCTTGGGATCATGTGAACTAGAGACACTTAACAAAAGAACACTCATATCTTTTGAAATATAATTTTTGAATAAACATCTCAAATAATAACTTCCAGAATTAACTATGTACTCACTACAATGTTTCTTTATATGCCCTTTATTCCCATAATGTCATCATATGGGACAACATTATGCTAAACTACTCTGGATTTTACTATTTATTCATTTCCCTTTATTGTGACCTTTACATGTAACTGGACACCCCTAACATCCTTAATGAATATGGATCTAGTAGAATTCTAAAACCCCTTCTTCTAAATCTCCTCATTCAGAATTAAAATTTGAACATCCTTATAAACTTATTCACTCTTTTCAATAGAGTTACTTACCATGGTAACCATCATATCCCAAGATTCTGGGAGTGATGAAACTATTAAAACTTCCCACATTGGATCCACAATCTTTATTCTTATTGATTAAAACTATCTATGAATCATTTTGAATTAATTTAAATAACAACCTTCAGGATTTCATTTCAAGATTATCATGATGAATAACCTCTATAATAGAAGCAATTTGTTCATTGTAGTTGAATTCTCATACATATAAACAAGGGACCTCATAATTTCTATATCCACTTCCACTTCACAAATTTTATAATACACATTCTAATCAAGTAAAATCTTGATCAACCCTAATGATTTATTATATAGTGTTTCCCATTCTTCCATTTTCATAGGTTCCAGTTTGATGGTGGTTAATTGAATCTTAAAATATTTTTATAGAGGAAAATACTCTATATTCATTTTAAATAATCTAAAATCCATCATTATAACTTCATAACCTATAACATACCCTCATCCAAAAGAATCCTTATAGAATTAATGAACTCTCACTAATTATGAAATACACAAGTGGGGTTTAGAACTAGTTACATGAATCCTAATTCAAGGATGGTGGAAGAATGATGCTATTGAACCAAGCTCTGAAACACCATGTCTAGGGTCTGGTAATACATAAATCTACAACAAATATTTGATACGAATTTTTAAGTCTAGATCCTATGATTCAAAATAACCCTATAAAATATTAATAACACCGAAAAACATTCTATAAATTTGAAAATTGAAATGAACCCATGTCTATGATATGTACATAATTAAGAATAAGAAACACCCAATCCAGGCACCATAACTATCACATATAAACAATAAAATAACTTATGAAATATAATTATAAATGAAATAAAAGAAAAGAACAACACAAGTATTTTATATGGTTCATATTTTGTTCTAATAAATGGGAGAAACACTATAAACTCATTGTTGAATATATAGAATAATATTACTATATCAAATAATTAAAAAACAAACAATACCACCCAAATGTATATAATAAAGTCCAACCAGTTTAACTAGCTGTACCACCTTCTAAATATTGCAGGTTCATGTCCACAATGGTTTTATCACTGACTAAGTTCAACAAACTCAACTAACTTTTCTGATGAATTGTGCATGAATTTTAAAAAGTTACAATTATTATCACATATACTTCTAAATAAACATTACATAAACCCTCATGAATTTTGAGAATAACTTATGTAACTTTAGAATTGATTCTTATGCAAGTCCTTTGTGTCTCCCCATTTCTTCCTTATAGAATAATCATTGTTACTTTAGACTTCTCTACTTATAAGCATTTAGAAATACTTGTGCAATTTAATATTCTCTATCCAGTTTCAAAATTTGAATTCCAAATTTGATCCTTTCAAAATATCCAATTTTTATTTATAAAATGGGTTCCACGAAAAACAAACATAATAATTACACTATAGATGGTGATGCCTATGGAAATTCTTATTATGCTGATGATTTACACTTGTGAATATCTTTCTAGATAATGTTATAGGTCTTATATGTCTTTGAGGATTAGGAAATGGATGGGGGTCCATATAACAAGTACCCATGGGCATGTTTACACTACCTACACATTATATATATGGATGAGTAATGAGTTTTCCCAACCCAAGATATATAGTATTCTTATCATTCCCATGATAGAGGTGTGTTGAGTACAATAATTTTCTATATAGAGGTAGCATGGAAATTTATTTAATTATTCTAGGTAATACACTAATGTACAGGGTTACGAAAATAGATTTTTGAGCATGGATCAAATAAGGTATCGTGGGTGTAAGAACCCGGGTTTTTAGAACATGTCAAAATCCCGACCGTGTTTGAATTTTTGACTTGTTCCTAAGAGAACTGTGAAAATCTGGGAAGTTTTGGAAATTTCCAGACTATATGCCATGTACTCTAAAGTACATGTCGTGTATGGGTTGGGCGAGTAACGACTATGTGCTCGCCGAGTACATGCCGTGTGATGACCGTGTTGTAATTTCTTACTACACGGTGTGTAGTTATAGACACGCCGTGTACCCTTGATCGTGTGGAGGCCATACATGGCGTGTAGGCCTGTTGGCTGGGTAGAATGTTTTAGCACATACACGTCGTGTACTATTCTGTACACTCCGTGTAGAGGGTCCGTGTATGGGGATATACATGGCGTGTTGGGAATGTCGGCAGGGTAAAGAGGTACACGCTGTGTACCATAGGTACACGCCATGTAGTCAGTTGGCAAGTCCTCGACGAGATATCATCCACCTTATGAACAGTAAAATGATACACAGTGTGTAGTTATAATTACATGTTGTGTACTTTATTTTTTTTACTAAAACGGGCAGTAGCCTCATTTTGAGGTAGAAACTCAACCCTTCAATGGGTTGAGCGGGGAGATCCAGCCGAAGCTTGTTTTTTCTCCTGATCGTCCATCCGAACTCCATTTCGATCGCCGTTGGATGCATTAGAACCCCCTCGGTAAGACCTTGATTCCCCTTGACCTGTTCTTCTTGATTTCTATTCTAGAGTGAGTTATAGGGGTTTGAACAGTTTTGATTCTTTTGTATATCTACTGAGTTTTAGACCTAATTGGAGGCTGTTATCAGAGGAGTATCATTGTACGAGTCTCAGGTAGGTGGTGCATACCTCTTTTTGTGTTTTCGCAGACTTTTGGGCGGCGCAACCTTTGGCACATTTTTGGGTATTTTTTAGTGTGACCATGTATTACCTATTATTTCCTGTTTAACTGTTATATTGACCTATGGGATGCCTTTGGGTATGATATATTACCTGTTTTGCTTGAGCGGGGCTGAGCGAGTGGTCGTTGCTCATCAGGGCATTTTGGCCAGGGAATGCCAAAATGGTTATAATTGTTTTGTATTGTTTAAACTGTTGAGTATAGTTTATTGAACTTGGATATGAATTATTGGAGACCTTAAAGACCTCAGTACTAGTATGGGATAACACTTTCTTAGTGAAATTCAACTGTTTAGATTGATTTTCCTGTTTACGTGTTCTATTTAAATATGTTATATATGTAATTGCTGAATTGCATATGCTGGAACCTTTGGGTTATGTTGGGCATGACCCAGATATTCTTGAGTGATGTTGATCACAGGTTGGGCTTGGCCCGGGTTATGTTGGGTGGTTTTTACCATGAGATTGAGCGTCATGGGCATCGGTTTGAGCTAGGATGACTGTCAGGTTGGGCATGACCTGGGTTACTGGGATGGCGAGACCATCATACTTAAGTGGCATGGTCATATGGACACGAGGTATCAGAGGTGTTGTGGCTTGGGTACTATTTTGGTGATTACTGCTCACCCAGAACTATGAGTAGTGTGCACATAGAGAGACTCCGTGATGAGGTGATTTTGACCACTCATGTGGGTAGAGGCCCCCGTTAGTTGCGGTTTAGGTACTATTGGTTTGGGGTACTTGCTGTAGGAAGACACGTGGGAGGTGAGGAGCCTTCAGGGGATAGTGTTGAGGCTATCCGGTTGGGGGCAGAGGCTCACCATTATTTTGAGGGCGGACATCACTATCCCTCCAGTTACTTTATTTGAGGGAAAACATCGTTGTCCCTCCGGTTACTTATTTGAGGACAGATATCGCTGTTCCTCTGAGTTACTATTTCTTGGGCGTTCATTCGGAACGTGGGTACTTGAGAAACGGAATGTCAGGGGGCACATGGTGCTGGGTTACATGATGGAGATTCCAGCGTTGGCCGAAGAATGTGACATTCCATGGTGGATGCTGAGCACCAGTGGAGTTTGAGTTCATTTGTGCATCGTACCTTTTTTACTTATAACTACATGTCTGTTTAAACACTTATATTAGGTATGCACCGTTTGGTGGTATCCTACTGAGATTCGTCTCACACCCTGCATGGGCCCTTCAGGATGCATGCAGAATTTATGGATTTATGTGCAGGAAAGAGATCAGCTTCAGGAGTTGGACTGTATTAGCTATCGCATGGGGATGGTAGGGACCTTGAGGTCTTGCCTAGCTGGAGTTTACTTTGTTTTTCTTTCTATCCTGTATCTGCATGCTTACTTGTTTTGTAGCTACAATTGGTTAGCCATTGACACCTTTTTCATATGGATATATATGACCTGATTTGGATGCATGTTTTTTGTTCAGTAGTATTTATAAGTGATCAACATGCTGTTGTGTTTACTTTCCACTGTTGTTGTTTATATTTACTGCTTCTACTGTTTATTGATATTGAATGCATTTTTGCTCTGCAGGTCTGGTTCGAGTCTACTGAGTCGTTTATTCCGCTGCATTTTCATTATTATACTCGGACTATTACCATTATTATTCTATGAGAGGGTATATCCCCCACACTATACCTATAAAGACCCTCGCGGCTAGTCAGCAGCCTTTGGCATTCGGGGAGATGCACCTAAGGTAGTAACACCCGATCCGTTTAGCACTATTCGGGTGGTTGTTCAGGTCAAGTTCATTACAAAGTGGTACCAGAGGAGTTCTTTACAGGGATTTAGTAGTAGTGTTTCACTGGCTACTAATGAGATTGAGACTTCTCTTTTATTTTTCTACTGGTTTTACTATTTGGGATATGGTAGACTGGAGATAGGTTGTTACTGGAACTGGGTTTCAAGCTTGTGCTTGGGTTCCTACAGCCCTAGGTACGAGGGATGAACCAAGTTTCCATGGGTGGGAATTGTTGCTTGCTTTTGCTCAGATTACAGTTTATATGATTTCCACCTTGGTGGCTCACTTGGTGTGTGATGCTATTGATTTCGATGTGTAACCCTTGCCCTGGTATGGTAAGGGAGAGTTGGACCTTGGTCCGGTTGGCAAGTCTTGTTTTCTTAGATTTTGATAGGCACATTTTAGGGCATTTCAATTTCATAACTGCATGTATGCTTTGTGATGTGATAATACCATGTGAAAAATGTCTATTTTCATGCTTTGTGTTCTCTTGAAATGTGAATAGGTGAAATTCCTGATAAAATTGATTGTTTATTGCAACGTGTTATGCCATGCTTTGTATATTTGTAGAATTGCAGGGTATTTAAGCCTGACTATTATGAGAGCAGACATGTACTATGGTTGAGGTGATTTTGATCACCAGTATTGGGTAACTAGGTCGTCAGTTTGAGGCAATGTTAGTTGTCAGGACGAGCATGGCCTGAGGTACTTTTGATACTTGGATCTGTTAAGGGCGGGTAAGGAGGCCACGAGGCCAAGATGCCATGGGGCATGGTTGTGGTGGGGAATAGTAAGGGTAATAGTTATGTGATTCCTTTTACTACTTTCCTTATCTGTATTATATATGTATATATTGTTATGTATGCGGGTTGTCTGACCATTTATGGTATTCAGCGGGTTCCTTTTTGGGTGACTCAGATGGAGCGTCAGACGAGAGATGGTATAGTGTTGTAGGAGCATGATCAGGTTCAGGATCTGGTGCAGGCAGAGCAGGAGCCGCAGGTACAGGCTCAGGGATAAGATCAGGTTCAGGATCTAGTGTAGGTAGGACAACAACTGGGTTTGGAAGCATTTGGACCATGGCTCGATGAGCAACTCCGAGCTAGCCTGGTACATCTCTTCCAGGGGATCAACATAGGTTTGCAGGGTACAGAGCCATCTATGGAATATCTAACGCGGGAGTTCCAGTCGCAGCACCCACCGATTTTTCAGGGTGAGGGTGGTCTGCAGGTGGCTGAGAACTTGATAGAAAGTATGCATATGATCTTTGAGCAGCTCGAGACACCTCAAGGGTGGAGGGTCAAGCTGGCGAAGTACATTATGAGAGGTCCGACAAAGCGTTAGTGAGATGTGAAATTTCAGGCTTGCAGGCATGAGGGACTAGCATGGAAGGACTTCAAGGATAGTTTCTTTGAGAACATTTACCCAGAGACACTAAGGGATGAGAGAGCTTGGGATTTATTGAGTCTTCAGCAAGGAGACATGTCTGTCATGGACTATGCAGTTACTTTCACTGAGCTATCATGTTTTTCACCTGGAATGGTAAGAGATGATGTGGCAAGGGTGAGGTGCTTTGAGGATGTCTTGCGACACACCATTTAGATATAGGTGAATATCTTCAGGCTGGGTTCATTCTCAAAGGCGGTGAATCAGGTGCTCATAGCAGAGGGAAACCAGAGGGATATGCCCTGGGTTGGTCGGGGAACAGTTTCAGGTGATGGTTCGGACAACAGGAAGTGAGGATGAGATGAGTTCCAGCAGGTCAGTCAGGCCAAGGACTCATTTAGACCACCTCGTAGCAGCTCTTCAGTGGTTTGATTTTAGTGTGGACAACTAGGACATGTTCGGACTCAGTGCGATAGACCTCCGAAGGAGTGCCGAGCACGTGGACAGGTCAGGCATCTGGAGAGGTTCTATAGGCAGCCGTCTCAGACAAATAGCAGGTAGGGACCATGACAGACGGTTACATCTGGAGTTGGTTTAGGTTCAGTACCAGGAGAGGGTAGCTGAGGTTCAGCTGCATGTAGAGGACATGTCAGAGACAACGAGATCCAGCTGAGGGGTTAGTGGCCAGTGGCTGGAGCAGCACTACAGGGAGGTCAGACATCATGAAACCGTACTTCAAGCCAGGTGCATGTCGTGGAGTTTCCAGAGGATGAGTAGGATGGTGAGCCGATGACGGTTAGAGGTACACCACGGGTGTGGCTGTGATTTCCATGTTTTCTTTTGGGCATGAACTATAGAGGCATGTCCGTTTTGAGTGCACATGATGCACATGATTTATGTGGACTGACTGGATACTGGTCAGTGGGATTGGCTCCATATCATTTGGGTGATATATTTATATATATGTATGAGATGTGTAACATCAGGGGCATCAAGGATGCATGTTACTTGAGGTTCCATGGGCATCGGGGCATCAAGGATGCGAGTTACTTGAGGCACCATGGGAATCGAGGCATTGAGGATGCATGTTACCTGAGGTGTATGGCATCTGGTTTTATTTTGAGTGTCCATGGGATGCAGGACCTTGTGGAGGTGGACACCGATGCGGTACAAGATACGTTGGGTTTCGGGAATGACACAGGAGCACCAATGAGGTGCAGGGGTGACAATACATCATGAGAGGACCATGCGTCTGGAAAATAGGTTAGTGAACCTTTGCTTGTGTTGATTTTTGTCGAGTTGAGACCGAGTTAAGAAATTCCTAAGGTGGAGAGACCCTTGAAAAATTTAGTTGGGACCTTTGAGACCAGGGTAGTCCAGGTTACCTGATCGGGGTGGTATGTTCGGTGTCATCTCCGGTTTTTATTTGATAGCTCAAGAACGAGCTATGTTAAGGTGGGGGGATTGTAAGAACCCAGGTTTTTAGAACAGGTCCAAATCCCAAACCTGTTTGAATTTTTGACTTGTTCCTGAGAGAACTGCAAAAATATGGGAAGTTCTGGAAATTTCTAGACTACGTGCCTTGTACTCGAAAGTACACGCTGTGTAAGGGTTGGGCGAGTACCAGCTGTGTGCTTGCCGAGTACATGTTGTGTGATGACCATGTAGGATTTTCTTACTACACAGGGTGCAGTTATAGACACGCCATGTACCCTTGACCGTGTGGAGGCCATACATGGCGTGTAGGCCTATTGGCTTGGTAGAATGTTTTTAGCATGTACATGTCGTGTACTATTTGTACACGCCGTGTAGAGGGGCTGTGAATGGGGATATACATGGCGTGTTGGGGATGTCGGCAGGGTAAAGAGGTACATGCCGTGTAACATAGGTACATGCCGTGTTGTCAGTCGATAAGTCCTCAGCGAGATATCAGCCCTCTTATGAATAGTAAAAGGATACACAACATGTAGTTATAAGTACACACCATGTACTTACTTTTTTCGCTAAAACAGGCAGTAGCCTCGTTTTGAGGCAGAAACTCAACCCTTTGATGGGTTGAGCGGGGAGAGCCGGATGGAGCTTGGTTTTTCTCCCGATCATCCGTCTGAACTCTATTTCGATCACTATCGGATGCGTTGGAACCCCCTCGGTAAGGCCTTGATTCCTCTTGAGCCGTTATTCTTGATTTTTGTTCTAGAGTGAGTTATAGGGGTTTGATCGGTTTTGATTATTTTATAGATATACTGCATTTTAGAGCTAATTAGAGGCTTTATTGGAGGAGTATCATCGTATGAGTCTCAGGTATGTGGTGCATACCTCTTTTTGTGTTTTCACAGATTTTGGGCAGTGTGACCTTTGGCACGTTTTCAGGTATTTTTGAGTGTGACCCTGTATTACCTGTTATTGTCTGTTTAACTGTTATTTGACCTATGGGGTGCCTTTGGGTATGCCCTATTACCTATTTTTCTTAAGTGGGGTCAGGCGAGTGGCCATTGCTCATCGGGGCAATGTGGCTGGGGAATGAAAAAATGGTTATAATTTTTTTGTATTATTTAAACTATTGAGTATAGTTTATTGAACTTGGATATGAATTGTTGGATACCTTAAAGACCTCAGTGCTGGTATGGGACAACACTTACTTAGTGAAATTCAAATTTTTAGATTGTTTTGCCTATTTACGTGTTCTGTTTAAATATGTTATATATGTAATTGATGAATTGCATATGATGGAAACTTTGAGTTGTGTTGGGCATGGATCAGATATTCTTGAGTGATGCTGATCACAGGTTGGGCTTGGCCCGGGTTAAGTTGGGTGGTTTTGACCATGGGATTGGGTGTCATGGGCGTCAGTTTGAGGCAGGATGAATGTCAGGTTGGGCATGGCCCAGGTTACAGGGATGGCGAGACCATCAGACTTGAGTGGCATGGTCACAGGGACATGATGTGTCAAAGGTGTTGTGGCTGGGGTACTATTTTGGTGATTACAGCTCACTTGGAACCATGAGTAGTGCGCACACAAAGAGACTCTGTGATGAGGTGGTTTTGACCACTCGTGTGGGTAGAGGCCCCTGTTAGTTGCGGTTTAGGTACTATTGGTTTGGGGGTGCTTTCCATAGGAAGCTACATGGGAGGTGAGGAGCCTTCAGGTGATAAAATTGAGGCTATCGGGTTGGGGGTAGAGGATCACCGTTATTTTGAGGCCAGACGTCGTTGTCTCTCCAATTACTTTATTTGAGGGAATATATCACTGTCCCTCCGGTTACTTATTTGAGGAAAGGTATCGCTATTCCTCCAGGTAACTATTTCTTGGGAGTGCCTTCGGGACATCGGTACTTGAGACACACGGTGTCAGGGGGCACATGGTGTCGTGTTACATGACAGAGATTCTAGCATTGGCCAAAGCAGGTGACACTCCATAGTGGCTGCTAAGAACTAGTGGAGTTTGTGTTCATTTTTGCATCATACTATTTACTGTTTTCCTTATAACCGCATGTCTGTTTAAACACTTATATTAGGTACGCACCATTTGGTGGTATCCTACTGAGATTCGTCTCACACCCTACACGGGCCCTTCGGGATGCGTGCATAATTTATGGATTTACGTTCAGGAAAGAAATCAGCTTCAGGCACTGGACTGTATTAGTTGTTGCATGGGGATGGTAGGGACCTTGAGGTCTTTCCTAGCCGGAGTTTACTTTGTTTTGATTCCTATCATGTATCAACATGCTTACTTATTTTGTAGCTACAATTGGTTAGCCATTGGAGCCCTTTTTCATATGGATATGTATGAACTGCTTTAGATGCATGTTTGTTGTTTAGTAGTATTTATAAGTGATCATCATGTTGTTGTGTTTACTTTATGCTGCATTTGTTTATATTTATTACTTCCACTGTTTATCGATATTGAATGCGTTTCCGCTCTGCGGGTCTGGTTCGAGTCTGCTGAGTCGTTTATTCCACTGCATTTTCATTTTTATAATCAAATCAGTACCATTATTATCCCCTGAGAGGTTATATCCTCCCCATTATACCTATAAAGACCCTCGCTTCTAGTTGGCAACCTTTGGAGTTCGGGGAGGTGCGCCTAAGGTAGTAACACTTGACTCGTTTAGTACTGTTCGGGTGGCTGTTCGAGTCCGGGTCGTTACAGTGGGGTTCCGTGGTGGTAAGTTTTTCACCTAAATAACAACATTTAAATCTAGTTTATTCAACATCAAAATTTACATTATAAATTTTTTATTCCTTATAAATTATTCATCGTTTCTAATTATCTTTTTTTATTTAATGCACTTTATTCTATAATAGATTAGTATGGGTCAGCGGTGACTGAATGAATTTGTTTGAAATGTCAAATTGATAGTGATTTAAAGAATATTTTTTATTCCAAGTAATACCCTAGGTCGTCTCTCAAGGATCGTTGATAGGTTTTGAGTGTGTATTTTTAATAAGACGAACAAAAAAGGGGTGGTTGTGAAAATAGTTTCAAGAAAGTAACATAATTTAAAGAGTTATAAAGTTGAAAGACCAAGTTGATTATGAAAAATATGAGATAAATAAGTGGTAATTTCTAAGTTACTACAACACTTGAATAGTTCCTCGTTATTAATTGATTATTAGGTTTTAGTGTCATTTTTTGGTTGAGGGTTAACCAAGATCTTGGGTACCCACAAGCCTTGTAAAATGATGCAATTAGAAATAAATATTGACATAACAATCGTGTAGTCAATTTCCATACCCTTATCATGATTTAAGCTTTGTAAAGTAACATTTAAATCTCAATTTTTTTGGAAAGAAAAGAGTTCTTATGTTTTCCAATCGGAACAACACAAGACACACTTAAAATCACACACCAATCAGTTATGAAATAAAAAGTGTTTCAATTAAATGCATCAAAATAAGTTAAGATACATTTGAAAGAACAATTAAAACCACATTATACACCAAAAAAACAGATAATTATGCACCGGAACTCCCTCTTCAAGCGTGCAGCTCCTTTATAATGATCACCCACCACTTAACTCGACATCAGGATGAGGAGGAAGCTTGAGTGGATCTCCTTCTCCATTCTTGACCCCCCTATGAGGATAGGGGCCTCTAGAGCTTCTAGGATGAAGAGTAGACTCTTATAGGACTCCAAAATGGTAGAGCGTTTCTTCTTTTCTGAACTTACAAATGAGGTTCCCATGGTTCCTTTTTATAGCCAAAATGGAACATGGTTTTGAGCACCCTGTTTTTGAGATACCTATTGTGTCTAGGTTTTGGAATAGTAGAAAGCTATATCACGACTTGACCAAAAGTAAAGAGTTTTTAACCACCCTATTTACTTCCTCCCTATCAAATTTGGTGGCCATTAGACATCTGGATTGGGAGATATATTCAAAAGACTAAACCAAACTTTATAATTCGTGCAGATTCTATTCTCTAGATAGAATAGTTCAGACAGGCCACCAGATGGACGAATTGGGCTTCTTTCCTTGATAATAATTGTATCCCAGTATGTTT
Source organism: Viscum album (assembly GCA_963277665.1). Lineage (NCBI taxonomy): Eukaryota > Viridiplantae > Streptophyta > Magnoliopsida > Santalales > Viscaceae > Viscum > Viscum album. The sequence continues at coordinate 655,732,405 of OY728119.1, forward strand.
TGAAGAGGTAAAAAAAGTTTCAACCCATTTTTATGCACAAAATTCACTTAATGATAAAAAAAGTGGACAAATGTCCAAGGGATGCCATGCATTTTGGCCCATTTTTCTTCTAGATCATCTCTGGGGCCTCCAAATCACCTCCTCCTACAATGTAAACACTGAAACAAGAAAAATTTCCCTATTAAATAGTGATAAACATTAATTCATTTAATAAAACATGAAGTTCAATTTATTATTATATTTGTAATATTAATTACAAAACCAGTTTAAAATAGCAGTGTAAATGTGAAGTTGAATAGTTAATCGCTATGCGATCAGTGACCACCAACTAGGAATGATGTATTTATTCACTATTTTTTTTGAATCAATTAAATGTTTATTTTAACTGAAATTTTAATAATAAATAGACAATTTTGTCCAATTTATTTATCAATCAAGAGTATGTTAATATAACTAATTAACTGATTCATTTTATTTAAAATTTATTTAAAATTTATTTTTTATCTAAAAATTACCTTTTTATGTCCATGTAAATATTTTTGAAAACTCTTAATGTGAGCCTCTATTTTAATATATATTATTACTATATTCCAACCTAATGAATATTTATAGGATATATCCAATGCAAATTATTCACCATATAGACCCACTATTAATCGTAAAGTCCTACATGGTCTTATGTATCAAATCTAAGCTATGGGTGGGGGGGAGACACCTTGACAATTACATATAGTATTTTTGGCCATATGGTATTTGTATTTCCATCACCCTTTAACTTTTTGGGATGATGTTTATCTTCTCAAATATGAGGAGTGGGTTGATCATACCCACAAAATATTTTAGAGTATCAAGACCCAAAAATTGTATTGGTTCTATTTATTTAATTTTATACTTTAAAGGGCAGATCATTGATAGTGGTATGTGATGGTTGAGGAAAACAAGGATAATGGAATTATGTTGAAATGATTTAAAGATTTAATGTATGAGTATTTCTACCCTTATACTATTCATCAGGTGAAAGTTCCATAATTTATGGAACCTAGGATGGTACTGATTATTATAATAGAATATTTTTTCAAGATTTACTAATAAAATATGTTATTATGTCTACTTTATTAGAGATGGTGAATCTAATTCTAGGAGTTTTGAGATAGAATAACAAAATTTCTCTAGACTAAAGTGATAATGATCAACCTTTCCACATTCTCCAAGGTGGTAAAGAAGGATGTTCAAGTTATGAATGACTTGAAATGAGGTACATGATCTAGTGGACCTTTATTTATAAGAAGTATCAGTTAGAGATATTCCATTAGTATAATGGATAGTAATTAAGATGATTTGAGCATAGGTGGATCTCATTATATTACTCAGGTTAGAAGTATTCCATATACCCCCAACTTGGGATGACCTCTAGTTTGGTATTACCATTGTAGACATGCTAGTAAAATGAATCCCAACTTTAATTTTTTAAATTGAATTAGTTTCACCCATGTGATTAGTTCAGAAAAATACAATGGTTCAATATGAGGGGTCATTAGTGAGCATTAAGCAGTAACCCTAACAAACCTAGGCATCTCCTATTCAGTTTGATGAATATTTTATAGGATAAGGTTAAAAATTGATAGGAATATATATTAAGGGAGTTAGATGAGTCATAAATAGTCAATAGTTAGTTGTGTTTTCATTTGGGTAGAGATATCAACCATAGGTATATTTTTAAATTATGAGAAGACTAATATACTATTGATGCTAGGGTGGTTCCTTCTAATAAAAAAGATATTTCATCTATTCTTAGAATCTTTCAAGGTGGTTTTCATGGATGATATTATTGTATATTAGAAATCATGAAATGAGAAAGGTAGATATATTCTGATTGTCTTAGAGAATTCAAGAGACAAACAAATTTATGCTAAAGTCTCAAAAATATATTATTGGATTTGAGGAGTCAATATTTTAAGAATTTTATTTATGAAGAAATGATCTTAGTTGATCCTATGATAGTTGGGGTGGATATATATTGGAATGTTTATACAAATGTTTTTAATATTCATAGGTTTCTTGTATTTTGAAGATATTACCATAACTTTAGATAAGTTTTTTATTGAATTAATATATACATCATAGATTTAATAAAGAAATGTGTTTTGTTTGTATGATTGGTTAATGTGAATAAGTATAATAGAAGATGAAGAGAAGATTGATTATGAAATATTAACTCAATAAGGTGAAGTGTTTGAGGTTTATTGAGATTCCAGTTTAGTAGGATTTGGATTTTTACTCATACAAGATCATTAAGTTTTGCTGGAGGGTTCATGAAAACTTTTACCTCATGAAAAGAAAAGTTTTGTTCATGACATTCAATTAATTTCAGTGGTATGTTACTTAAATTACTAGTTGAATAACATATGTAGTTAGTTATTAATGGTATAAACTAACCAAAAAAATCCTTAGGTATATATTTTAATAGTGAGACTTAAATTTATGGCTGAATTTTGGGTTTAATACCACCATTCATTTAATTTTAATATTCCATATATTCTTGGGAAATGAAATGTTATTACATGTATACTTAGTTAGAAATACTAGCCTCAAATTGTGTATGAAGTGAAGTAAGACTAGGAAATTATTTCATTAATGTATAAGAATCATCTAGATATAGTGGAAAATTAAGACAAATTTTTTGAGTGGCTCCTTTCCCATTTGTTTTATGTGTTTTTATAATTATTCATCCCTCACTTTTGTTTTTATCATGATTATATTTGTTCTATGTATTAATTATTTTTCTATAAGTTATTATTGTTTATTATATTTCATATTAGTTTATTTAATATATTTATGTTAAGTATTTTATTCATGTGAATTCGTTATTTTATTTATGTGTGTTTTCTCTTTAATTAATTAATTATGTTTATATTATTTATATTATGCATTTTGTGTTTTTTATATGTACATTGAATTTTTTATGCTTGATATATGCATATTTTCCTTTTATATAAGGATTTTAAGAACTATTCAATAATATATTAGAAGTTTTTTAGTGCTTAGGGTGAGTGGATACCGCTACATAAGAATAAAGGATGAATTCTTGATATCGCATAAGAGTTTTTAAGCTGAGTATAATAGTTGTATAAGTAGAATTTAGTTATGAGTTCTCTCATGTAATAATATATTCCATGAATCTATATTCTTGTAAAAATAATCCTTGGGGGATGATTATATATAAATAGACTAGCTATGTAAAAGGTAACCACACATTATAACTAACAACAATGCTGGATAGGCCTCAAACTTCTCATTTTGATACTTCAATAATTCCATCTAAAATAAAGATTCATGTTGTGATTTTGAATAATGAAATCTATGTCATAACATTACATTATGATACTCTAATTACATGCTCAAAATTCGAAGCATGATGTATTTTTCAGTGAATTTCACCTAGAGAATTAATGAAAGATACGAATTCAATCCAATGTAATTAAAACTGTGATACTCTATTTCTTTATTATTTTGATATTTAAATCTACATTAATGGGGTTTGAGTTGTTAAATATGGTTTATCAGTACATTAATCATTCATAGATACCAATTATTCTATTCAAAGCAGTTTCAAAGTGTTTGATGCATGATCAAATGAGATCATGGATGAAAATATCAATCACTCTATGTGACTATGAGATTTTATAATGATATGATATTTGAATATGGAAATGAAACACGAATCTATGTTACAAGAAAAATATTATGGAGAGATACCACAAAGTATGAGTTGATGCTAAATTAATATCGATAATTGGACTGTGAGACTAAGTTGCATGGATAAATGCATATTTAAGAAGACCATGAGGTTATTTCAAGTGCTCAACTCCATATTAAGTATGAATGAAATATTACATTGAGGACAATACATTTTCCATCACTGAGAAAGGATATAATGATATGATAAATCTATATGAATGGGAATTGTGAGACTAATTTAGGTAGAGGATGTGAAATTTTTTAATTATAGGAAATGGGTTATTTATAATTTTATATATCTAACTATTTCTTTATTTATAGACTATTATAAATATTATGGATTTCCTACATAGAGTTAACATTGTTAAATTTAGAGGGAAAGATACTGTCTTTTAGACTAACATGATTATCCATTGAATTTCATATGCATAAAGTTTAAAGAAAATAAACATCATGATAGATAATTCCAAAATAAATTATAAAAGTTTTGTAACTTTCAAAAATATAAATTGTTCACATTAATCCCATTCTAATTTGTTGAGTCTATATATGATCATCTAATGATTCATTGTTTTACATCAATATAGAAGGTCCAAATATGACTATTATATACCAAAACATTTTCCTCTACATTAAACGGTTTCATTGTTTTATTAATTTTAATTTATTTTATATGTTAAAGCTTTGTAAAGTTGTTATCGAGTTGTTACATGACTTAGAAACCATTGCGAACCCATTAAAAGGAAATGTGTAGTGATGGTAAGCAAATCAAAAGGGATATCTATATTGGGGTTTCCTTGTTCCAAGATAAATATTTTTTTTGTTTCTGGATTTACATGTGAAAAAATATGGCTTAGGGTTATACCACTTGGTTTGAAAATAGTAGTGTTGTAAGAGTTTTCAGTCTCTTTCAAAAGTGATATATACCATTGTGCGTATTCATGCTCCTTACTTTGATGGTGTGAATAGTAGATATAGGATCTTTATGAAATAAACCACTATAAATTACTTATTATCCTTTTTATTTAATTCACCCTTTCACTCTGAACACCCACTAGACTAAACTATTTATTCTTGAACAATTTTATCTTATTACCCACTAAATCATTATTTTTTTGTTTAATTAGTCTGATATTTTTAAAATTAAAAATTTAAACTTGTTTTTAATATTTCCATATATACTATGGGAGATAAAAATTGGGAATATACTCTTCCATTTAAGGATATCTATGCTTAATTCTATCGTATCTGATACCTAATAACTGGCATCATAGACATCTATTTTAGGATCTTTGAGCTTTATTGATACCATATATGATACTAATAATAGTTAAAAATTAGGCTCTTATTTCATGATGCATTTTTTCTCTAATTATTTATCTTTTTGTGACCATTATCTATTTTATATATACCTATATCTTATTCTTTAAGAATATTTAGGGAAATATATTTTTTTTATGGAATGTCAGGATACAATTGAAAAATAAAATTTGTCGAGACCACTACATTTCAATGATAATTACTATGGTTATTGGAAATAAAAAATTAAGGAAACTTAGTAGAATATCAGTATTGAGTATCATAATATCATGTTGAAACCTTATAAGCTACCTAAATGAAAAATTGATCTTTTTGTTGTTAATGATGCTGCTAAATACATCATGAATTTACATGTTATGAATTATCATTATTATTCTATTAATATAAGTGTTTATAGTAATATGTGTACCTGTAAAATTGGTTCAGATATTTCGAGGACTGTACATGTCACTCATTAGAGAACGGATAAATCAAAAAGAACAATTCTTGACATGAAAAGTGTAAAATTTTGATAACTAAGAATTCCTGAGTGTTAAAGTGATAATATAATGTATCATAAGTTAATTACTATTATAAAAAATATGAATATAATTGGTGAGAATTTTAAGGGCAATGTGATGGTTGTAATGATTCTTTGATAATTATGTAATAATTGGTATTCCAATATTTTTATGATTGAAGAAAGAAATAATTTCACTAAGTATAACACCTAATATATTATTAGATCATGTTTTATATATGAGTTTGAGTTGAATAATATTTTTAATGAGAATAATGATAAGAAGAAGGTTATAGATTTTAAATATATTAAAAATGTTTCTATTGATTATTATGATGGTGGTTCATAGTGTAATAATAATTTTAAGTTGATTAAAATTATGAAGACTATGAAAAACGTATTTAAGAAGAATAAGTGATCTATAAAAGATATAATAATGTCAAGAAAGGATAAAAAAATTATCACTCGATAAAATTCCAATTTAGAAATTATTTTTTATGAATATAGGAAGCCAATTCATATCAAATATGAATGTCCAAGTATAAAAAATCAAATTATAAGAAGTTAAATATAAAATATAAAACAATACTGGATATAGGATGAAGCTATAATGAGAATTCTGATTTAATTGAAGAATCAACATGAGAAACTATAAATCTATATCTAATAGAAAATATGAATGAGGTTAGTGACACTAGTTCTAATTATGATTATTATAATTATGATAAACCTAGTATTAAATATCTAGATAATAAAATTGATAAGTTTTCATATAATATATTCAGTATGGAAGATTTTTATAAGAAACTAAAGAAAGACCACACAAAGGTTTTTGATAAGAATGAGGTTCTGACTCAAGAAAATGGAAATTTGAAAGATATTGTTTCCATGAATGAAGAATAGGATAATGATAAATTCAAATCTATAACAAATTATAATACAAGATAAATAAAGATAATGATATATTTAAAAATATAGCTTCAAGTACTAAGGAGTAGGTATGTGATGACTTGGAAGCTAAACAAATGGAGAATTTAAATCTTAAAGTTCAAATAGAATGATTGAATAATTATTTAGATATGTTCACTATAGAATAGAAATGATGAATGAAGTTATGTGATTATAAATTATGGATAAAACTATCAATAAGAGGAATTATATTGGAAAAAATATACAAGAACAAAAAATGTATAGGAATTACATTTTCAAATATGAAAAAGTCAATTCCTTATTCAATTAAATTTTTTAAGTGATACTTATCTGGCCATTATGTTAGTGATTATTATTTAAAACTTGATGAATATATTAGTCACAAGATGGATTTTAATTATAAGTTATCTTAAAAATATTAAACTCCCTTACCATTTTATAGCACGAGTTCCTAAAGAATCTTATATGAATCATGTTGAACCTAAGTTGGTCTACATTCCTAGGTAAGTTTATTTTGGAGTAGAAAACTTTTATACCCTTATTGTTCTTCCAACTGGTATATTGGTATTAACTAATCCATAAGTTTCTATTTTGGCTAATGAGCAAGTATTTTCTCTTTTATTTTTTAGTTGACTGGAATGTGCAAAACTATTACTAGTTAATTATTTTCAAAAAAATTATTAATTAGTTAAATAGAATCAACCTGTCTAATGAATAAAACATGATAATTGACTTGTACAATATGAATTTAAATGATTCATATTCATTTTAAAATTTATGTAATAAGATAAATATTTAGTTCTAGGGGAGTACTATTTTAATATTTGTTTATTTTTTAATATTTGATATTCCATTTTATTATACATGAGTTTATAGGGAGTTTATTTTTTGAATTGAGCATGACTTTTTATGTTTATTATGTTTTTATATTTATTTAAATTTATTTTATAATTTTTATATCATTTTACTATTATGAATACTAGTTTAAAGTTTATTATTACTTCTCATATTTGTTTAACATAGGGGTAAATATTTATTTTTCCTATTTTGAATACCCTTTTCATTTAGTTTACTTTATTTTCTATTTATCCAATTTCATATTGATTTATTATTTTTTATCATACATTTTGATTTTACAAAAATGGAGAGAAATGTTCAGGTTTTATAATTTTAAAAAATGAGGAGAGTATTGAGTAGCTCCTTCTTATTTTGTTTTTTGTTTTGATAATTAGTTATCACTCACATTGGTTTGTTTCTTTTTTGTATGTGTTTCTTTTGGTAATTAAGTTTCTATGGATTATTATGGTTTATTATATTTAATATGGTTTTATTTGTTACATCTATGTTTATTTTTTCATGCATGTGAATTTGGTAATGTATTTATATGCGTTTTATTTTTTTAATTAATTAATTATGTTTATATTGTTTATATTATGTAATATATGATTTATATACGTACTTGGTATTTTGTATCTTTTATATATTAATATTTTAATTTTATATAAGGAATTTCATATCTATGTTAGAATATATTGGAAGTGTTTTAACACATAACACGAGTGGATATTTCTATGTATGAATTAAATAAGTCTTGATGTTTCATAAGATAAGTTAATCTAGAAATGTGTGTTAAATAAAGAGAGGTCATCCATGATAACTCTTACATATGAATACCTACCATGAATTGAAATAAATATAATAATAAGATATAGGGTATGATACTATGTAAGGAGACTTGCTGTGACAAATGGAAACATGCATTAGAACCAACCGTAATGTTGGTTGTGCCTAAAAATCCATGTTATCATATATCAATAATTATATTTCCATAAAATCTTAATTTTATGATTTTATAGAATCTATGTATGGAGTTTATATTAGGATACAACTAACAATAAGATAAAAAGTTGATGTATGATATGATTTTGAGATAATGCCACAAAGAAGATCAATGTGAGATACAAAGTATATATAATGTGATTAGTATTGGAATTATCTTTTTCATCATAATTTTTACCTTTTATTATATTGAAATTATATTTAAATTGTTTACTCTAGTTTATTAGTTTCATAATCATTCCTAGATACTAAAACTGTTATATGTATTTTTCTCCTAGGACTCCCTTTCCAATTTCACAATCCTTTAGATATAAAGGGGATTAGTGACACATTTAGGAATTTTTTATGAGTGGTTGATGCCATATTGATGATACAAAATACCAAGGTAGTAAGGTTCTGGGTTGAGGTTGATATCTCTTACCCTCTTATTCGTCACATCTTTCTTCGAGTTAACTTTGATCTCTCCTTTTGGAAATGAATTTTCTTTAACTATGATGTTGTAATGTATTAGTTTTTTTCATTGTAATACTTTGTAATATTTGTAGGAATATATATAGATTTAGTCATTGAAACAACATGAGATTCTAAGGCCTGGTGTGCTAAGAATAAATTTTTGAAATATATTAAATATATTAAAAATCACATGCATGCCGTTTTTTTTGAAAAATTAGAATAACACTTAAAAGGAGGACCAGATTAGAAATATAATGGCAATATTGAGTTTAAATTGTGGGTTTTACCCTAGGAATGACATAACCTTTGTCGGTGTGGGTTGTTTATGAAAAATTCATTATGGGTGTAAAATGAATAAAATAAATAAAATATATTAATTTATTTTTAAATGAAGCATCAACCTAATAATATTCATTAAATACACACTTATGTAAAATTTATAGGGTTATTTGAATAACCTAATTAATCATTTATATCCATTAGAGAGCATTGGTGGAACTCCATTGGTGGACGACAATCGGATTGAGGTTCCATGATCTGTGTGTGACAGAATCAGAGGATCTCATCAATGGTAATTATGTAGCTTCATTATTCATCAGTGATCAATCTAACTCAAGGTATTTTTTTATTATATTATTCAGACAAATTCTATTAATATGATGAATGTGAATCAATCGACCAATAGATTGATTCAAGGATCGATCATTTTGCGGGACGGGTTATCTGGGGGTTTCTTTTTTGGGGAATTTCATTGTGATTAATTGTTTATCTTCTCTTTATTTTTTTCTAATGGTAAAGGATTGAGGCCAACATGAACATAAGATGAGGTTCATTACTCATTTTTGTGATTATGATTTTCTTCCCCATTTCTTGATTCAACACAGAAAATTTCCTTTGGCCCGCGATTCAAAATTTAACATCAAATCAAATGTTTCACACCCATTTCTTGACATAATGGTTCGATATCATATATCTAGTCATTATATGGAACAATGATCATTCTAAAATGATTATGATTATAGGTTATACATGATAAAGCATGTGTGGTCATGGTTCTTCAATGCACAACAATAGTGGAGATTCAGAATTACTCTCGAACAAACTAGGCTACCAGAAATCATATCTCCGATGACAATATGCCTCAATTGACCTAGATCCACAATCCATGGTTGGGATTTTTGGTGGATTTGGTGTTGGTGATGAAGGATTTGGAATTAGTATAAATATCTATGGGTTATGTGAAAAACCTAACTGTATAGTATGTAGTCTCATGAACACATGTTGTGTAGTCTTTTCTAAGCGATGCTAGGGTTTCAACACAGAGAAAAGTATCACATTTTGTGTGATTTATGTCAGTAATTGTGTGAACCTTAAATGAGTAGCACTATATGTACACAGACTACACATCCATAAGTTTGGGGTGGAGTTTCATTTTGTGTGGTCCATGCCCCATGCCATTTACACCATGGTAGGTGGCTCAGCATGTACATCATGTACATGACCAAGAGATATTGTAGGTCCTACATGTTGTGTGTGGAGATCCACACACAATGTACCTGGGAAAGTACACAAGCATAGGAAAGATGACAAACCAAGTACCTGTAAGAATCTTACATTCCATCTACCATTATGACATGTTGTGTATTTAAAAAAAGTACATTCCATGTGATTGAGAGACATAGGAAGTACCACACTTAATGAGACACACCATGTACCCCTAGGGAAACACCATGTACTCCTTTAAGGATAGATTTGATTCCACTTTCTTATAACTCAGCTTCATTGGGAGATTGTGTGAGATTCCCTAGAGCAGTATCGGTTGAGTGTGTCCCCTTGGTCTATTCCTATGAGGGTTTGGTGCGGAATCATGTTCCAATCATATAGGGTGATCCCACTATAGCTTCCTATGATTAGTGTAGTGTGGGTGAGTTCCCTCATTCTGGAGTGATTTGACTCAAACCTCTTTGACTATTGACTTAACAACTTGTAGCATGTATCCCTTCAAGTGGTCCAAATCAATCATCATTTTTCTTCATGTTACCTTAGATTGGGTTGTTAGAATTCCCATGACCAATATTTACATTGGTGCGATCCCCTATCTATGAGGATGTTTCGAGTAGGGTCTGATGTCCCCCCAGTGAGCCTTGGGAGTTGACCCCTATCTTTGTATCGAGATCTGATCATTATGATGAGGTGTAGTCCGATCAAGTGTGTATCTCAGATAAACTCTATAAAATTTCCTTTGTGACTATTCCTAATGATCATGACTTACGGGATGAGTGTCGTCAGTGCCAGTAAATCCTATGGACTGTGTTCTCCTGGATGAACATTATGTGGATATTTTGAGTAGTAATCCTAGTATGTCTATATGGTTGTACTCTTACCTTGAGACTGTGTGTCTACTACTAGTCTATTGAGATGTTTTTCTGTATGTCTCACATTATGATTGATATATATTATGTTGGGAAAAAATCCCTCAAGGTATCATTGAAGTATTTTTGAGGTGATTGTGTTTGTTGAAAAAGTTGACATCTGAGTAGTGATTGTTGACAAAGCAAAACAATGACATACAAATTTGTTGACAAAGAGGATTTCATGGTGGAATGTCGAGTTCAAGAGCTGAGGTCAACGATCCATGTTTGATTCAAGAACGTCGATAAAAGGAATGGATGATCTGGAGGCGGTACAAAAGAATAGATACAAGGTGGCTCCGTTTTCCAGTGTTTGCCAAATTTTAGGACCTGAAAATCGGCAAATGAAGAAAAGTGTTTTTGGAAAAAGGACTTGCGCGCCGAGGACTTGGAGTATAGGAAACTTGCGCGCCATATGTTTTTCAAGATCAGAAGATCAAAATATGGAAAAGTAAATAGGTTCGCACAAGTTTGGCAGTTGGTCGCGCAAGTGTCTAAAATGACAGGGGACTTGTGCGCCAAAAGTGGGTCGCGCAGGTGACTTACGCGCCGTCGCGCAGGGTGGTCAGATTTCCTATAAATACTGGACCACCCCTCCTCATTTTTAACGGAGTTCAACACTTTGAGAAATCAGAGCTCCCGTCGCTCAGGTGTGGTGGTCACGCAAGTGGTGAGTGTGGGTCGCGCAGGTGAATTTGCGCGCCAGTAGTTGAAGTTGTGCGCCGGTGTTAGAAGTTGCGCATCGGTTGGCAGTTGCGTGCCAATATTGGTTTGGGCGTAAAAGGAAGAGAGTCACGCAAGTTTGTAGTTGAGGAAGCTTGAGTCGCGCAAGTGTCTGAGGAGGACTTGCGCGCCTGTTGTGACTTACGCGCCGAGATTGACTTGCGCGCCAAGTAAGGAACTGTTCCAGCGGTGCTTCTCGGACTGCGTAGAAGTTGGTATGTTTCCTGATACCTTCGGTGCAAAGATATATTCATCTACGGGTGAAAGTTGTACTTCAACAGAGCATCTACACACAGAGGAAGATGCATTCATTCATGCAAATGAAGAGACCTACAGGTCTATAAACTGTGAGTGGATTCCTTCCAAGAGCAGTGAGCTTAGGAAGAGGAAGAAGGTGATCCTCTCCACCGGAAGTGAGCCAGAGAGAGAGAGAAACAGGGAGCGACCCTTGGGAAAGCAGTGAGCTGACCCTAAACTTGTAAAGGCAGTGAGCCTGGGCTTAGAAGTGATCTAGCCCGAACCTTGTAATCCACAGCTGGTGAAGATTAGTGGAATTTGGTACGACCGACAACTTGTCGGCGTATGCTCCTTGGACGTAGCCCTTTGCGGTGAACCAAGTAAAATTGCTGTGTCCTGTGCATACTTCACTTTCTATTTACTTTGTGCAACATGAAAAAGAGAGAAGAGAGTTTTTCTTAACAGCGAAACAAGATCAGAACGGGCATTAATTTTAAATTAGTCATACCCTGATTCACCCCCCCTCTCAGGGTATTCAGCCTTGTGGACCTAACATATTATTATGAGTTGACTACTCTTGATGTTGTTTTGGATATTTTTGGGTGTCCTTGGGTATTTTTATACTCACCCCTACATGGGATCTGACAACATATGTCATGTCTTATGAAAATAAATGACCTTTTTCAAAGTAATTGGAAGACTAGGAGTAGGTGGAGATACTTTGGGCTTGATAGATAGAGGTGTATACTATTTTTTTCATTTGATAATAGTCCCATCCTTCTAAGAAGGCCGAACTTTACTTTCTAGTTTTGTTTGGGATTGTATTTGGACCCTTTGATGCTTTCCATTACTTTTTTGTCATACTCTAGTTGTGGGATTATATATGTATGCATGAATTTTTTCTATTGTTTTAAATTTCATCATTTTATAGGCTTTGACATGTGTGTGTGTGTGTGTACTTAAGGATAATGAATCTCATGCGTGTGATATGCTTTCTTGGTGCTAGTCACCAACCCCTTGCCTATTAGAGGTGGTCTTAGGGTAGTTGAATATCGAGCCCTGTTGGGTTGGGTTGTAACAGAATGGTATCAGAGACAATACCAAGCCTAAAGTGTTATGAAACTTCCTAGATTTAAGATCAAAGTTTAGAATTTATTTTGTCTTGCTGTGAGGTTTAGTTTGGGAACTAGGGAAATAGTGTTAAAGTGTTTCTAGGTTGGATATCAGGACATGGTGTCTAGTGTTGGTAAAATGGATGACATATCCATTCAACAGGAACTTGATAACCTATTTATTGAATCAATATATATAGACAATGTTTTTAGGGAACATTTTGGTATATTAATCATATAGAAATGGTTTTCGGTTTCCATATCCTTATTGGGTGAGCTCCCCAAATATACTCACTAACTATGGTACATCTTGATTATCTTCAAGATGCCTCTATGATAACATCTAGCTAGGATTACAAGATAGTTTTATGATTATGAACACATGAGTGATGAGGTTTAAATTCATAGACCCACTAATGAATTTATTTTCTCCAGGTGGGCACCGGGAAGTGCTACCACCCGTTAAGTGATATATTAATCCTTTTGTGGATTAGGAAGACAGTTGTCCATGTGTTGAGAAATTGATAACTCCAGTAGTATAGGATGATGTTACATGAAAGCTTGATGTGTTAAATGGTTCATAGCGATGGGGATCACTAAGGATCTATGACAAGATAGACCCGCAGGAAGTAGAGGTTTTACTCAAGGTAGTGGTTCATATTTTCAGCTTGAACAAATCCAAACCAATTGGATGTTTGTTCTTGTGACCTGTTTCCTCCATGGAGAATCAGTAGGCTCCAGTGGTACTGGAAGATGACACACCTATTCTGAGTGCACATCAATATTTCTATAGTTTCATATCTCCTAGGTTACATGGTGGGCCAGACCCCCTACTCGGGTGTTGGAGGACTAGCGTGAGGTTGTGTTGTGAATGTCCCACATGAATGAGACCCCCCTCCAATGGTGGAACTAGTAGAGAGACTTATCAAGAGTAATGAGGGGAATCAATAATGGCCTGTGATGGTATTTTTTGACATGAATATAGAAATGTAAGGGAGAGGAAAAATTCCCACACTAAGACACATTCTTGAGACACAATCCAAAACCATGTGGGAGAGTCAGTGGAACCCAACATGGATAGTGTTGAGGTTTGGTGGATTCATTTACATGACTTTTGAATTTGAGGTTTTTGGTTGTAACATGGTGTTAGAGAAATCCTTGTAGGTGGTAAAAAATTTGGATAGGGAAATAATGAGTTTCAAGTGGTGGGAGATCACAGAGGATTGAGTGAATTTTGAGGTATGATGTTTGTCTTCACTACTCCTTTATGGTTTTCAAATGGAGTTATGATCCACTTTTCCTTTAGGGAATACCCTATTCGGGACTTATTGATACCAGTAGATCCCTTTTTTCTTGACCCTTATGTTAGAGGATCCTGTATAGAGGATCAATGATTTTACAATTCTACTAATAGTTTGACCTGACTCTTGGAGGAGAGAGGTATCCTCACATTGAAATATTTCCATAGTGTCAATGGTACCCTATGATAGTTTCCTCAGTATGGATTGGTTTCCTGCCATCTACGCTCGAGTGACTGCTACTAGAGGTTATATTAGTGTTTCTAGTTTCATGGGATGGATTTTTTCTCCTTTGGTAAGAAACGATCCTAATCAGGGAAGGATGGACTCATTCAAAAGAGGTTACATCCATTTCCCTATCAATTGGGTTGTATTACCCTTGGAGTAACAGATGATACGATCCTTCAGTTCCTACGATGGTGGGGGAGTATGAGGGAATCCTACACGATGACGTGTCAAGTTTATCTAACCAGAAAGATTAAGTTTTATGCATGGAATTACACCAGATACAACCCAATATCTTCACAAGTATATCATATGACCCTGGGCATCTGTAATAGATGAAGGTGAAATCAAGAGTTTTCAAATAAAGGGGATTCATAAGGCCCAATGTTTTATTTTTAGGCATCTCTGTGGTGTTATCTTGAGAGGCAGTTGAGTTCTTGAGGTTGGATATGGATTGGTGTCATGTGGACCAGGTGACATAAGGGAAGGTATCCACTCTTAAGAATTTATGAACCCTTCAACTAGTGGATGGAGGCAAGGCGGATCTCATAATTATCATTAATATAGTTAATCATTGGTTCTATTTAGAGATTTGGATATACCAAAAGTAGATTTCTAAAGCTACTACACTTTTTTTGAGTCAGTGGTGATAACCTTTGGTGAGTTGTATACCATATTGAAATTGAGAGACTTATGGAATGATACTTAACCCTTATTAGACCAGTTGATAGTATTCTTTATTAGTGGAATCCATGCGCCCTTTACTTTAGATTTAGACCATACGAGACACAATTAGATGGTTCTAGACATGCTCCATGAGTTCTAGTCATATGGAAGCTCTCATGGACCTAGTTCTATAATTTAAGGTCCACTTCTGGGGATATGAATTCATAGATATGGGAGTGGTAGTGGACCCTATAGAGTTTGAGGTTTTGCGAGTTTGAGGTCCACCCAGAGCATGGTCACTGTAGAAGATGCTCATAATGAGTTTTTACATATGTTTTTGTCGAGTGATGGGACATAACAGTTGGCCTATTTGTAGTTGACCTTTTGGGGGTTAAGTATGATTTAATGTACATATATTCTATGTTTTATTCCATTTCTTTTCTTCAGCAAGTGAGGGAGTCATGACTTAGAAATATTGACTAGGATATCTCGCATGATCAAGTATCCCTTAGATACATTCCTGATGAAAATTTAATGAAGGAGGAAATAATGTCATACTTTTTCCTAGAATGGATGGTGATTCCAGTCATGATTAAAAAAGAGGTTCTAAGGAGGAATTTTCCCTTATCAGTATATCTAGTGGAGGTGACATTGTACTAGGATCTCTTAGCATCAGTTGGGAATCCAAGGGTGTTGTAGGGAGTTTATGAGTTAAACTCTTAATGTTTCATATGTCTGTGGGTGACGACCTAATAGAGATTTGTGGAGAGTTGGGACACTTGTTCATCCAGGAGGTAGTCCATCTTCAGGGTAATTACCTTGAATATCATCATTGAATGTGATTCTTACTTCAAAAAAATTATTAGGGAGTGGATGAGAGAAGCCTTTGGGGACTCAATTGCAATTGGTAATAGTGTTTTACCCTAGTTAGATGGGTAGGTAGAGTAGACTGTTCATGTTATGGTTAACATGATTCAGGTTTGAATGTTTATTTTTAGACAAAACTAAGGGTTTCATCTACCATCAGTGTGGTTTTCATATCACGATGATTACCGATACACCACCAAAGTAGCACCTTTTCAAGGCCATATATGAGGGACATTACATGATACTATTATACTAGTCAGAGAAAGTGGGTAATAGTGCTTGGGTCCTAGTTTTGGGGATTGTGTTGGTTTTAAAAGGGTGAAGTTCATCCATGTAAGGATGAAGAATATCTGTTAAATGTCATGAGTCCTCAGTGGACTGATGAAATATGGATTTTGAGTTGGAGTGTTATGGTGTTTTAGCTAGGGTGGTAGGATATCTCTAGGAATATTATACCCTTTATTTTCTTACTTCTATGTTGGGTTAGTGAAGTGGTGTGCCACTTAACCCTATTTGTACAATAGTTTTCTCCACATGTCACAACTGAGGGGGTATGTTCATGACTCATTGTACGATACCAACATGGGTGATTTGGAACATGGGAGTGAAGTTTCCTTTTAAAGAAGTCAATAACATTGAGAATAGGTAGGAAAAATAAGTTTTTTCTTCTAATGATTCTACCCAATAGGTATTCCCCTAATGAAAACTCAATTTATCTACCCAAAAAATATTCTAACGAAGAAAAAAAAGGGTAAAAAAATTATCATTGAGGATTCCCCTAAAGAATCCATTACTCTTCCTTTCCCTCGAATACTCTCTAAACCTAAGAAAAATTTTGATATTGAGATTGATAAGGAAATAATGGATACATTTAAGAAGGTACAAGTTAACATTACTCTTTTGGAGGCAATTAAACAAATTTCTCTTTATTCTGAATTCTTAAAGAACTTTATGCCTATATATAACAACTGAAGGGGAATGAGAGAGTAAACCTTAGAAGGAACATCTCATCCTTGATACAACCATTAATTCCAACCAAACTCAAGGATCTGAGCACTTTAATGATAACTTTCACCATATGGGAGACATTATTTTATGATGCAATACTAGATTTAGGTTCTTCAATTACTATTATTCCTCACTCCATATATACTTTTCTGTAGTTTGGAGATCTTCAACTAATGACCATTTTCATGAAACTTTCCATCCAGAGCACAACACACCCATCAAAAGTGATCTAGGACATCCTCATAAGAGTCAATGTCAATGATATCATCTTCCTTATAGACTTCTAAATTCTTGGTATGGAAGATACCCTAACCCAAGGACATGAACCTATCATACTTGAGAGGTCGTTCCTTAAAACAAAAAAGGTGATCACCAAAATTCACAATGGTACACTTCCCATGGATTTCAGTAGAGAAAAGGTAGGTTTTAATATCTTTGATTCTATGAAACACCCCATTAAAGAGAACTACAATCTTCTTTTCTATTCAATGGATGTGATCTCTAATGACACACACACACACACAATATTATCTCCTTTACCAATACTTTAATTCATTTTCTTATTCTTTATTCAATGATTATTTGAGTTTTAATTCATGTTTTGAGTGTTTTATGGGTTAAAAAATGTGTACATTTTGTGCTTTAATAGATGAGTGTATTCATTCCGAGGTACCTGAGACCATCAATGATTGTGAAAATCTCATTTCCATTGATTCTATTTACTTAGAGAATAAACATGGCCAGATATATAGTTTCATGGGCCTCACTACCCCTAAGTCCCCTCCCTCAATACAAAAACCACTAGAGTTGTAATTTAAACCACTTAAATATAATTTATAATACACCTATCTTAAGGGTATTTCACAATTTACTATCATTATTGCTTATAATATCTCTCTATAGTATGAATAAAAACTAATCGACATTTTTAGAGAGTTTAAAAAGGTGATAAGATGGACATTGGAAGATATTTATGGGATTAGACCATCTATTTTTATTCACCATATAATTTTATTTAATGAGGATAAACTCATAAGGAAAGATCAATGTTAGTTAAATCTCACTCTCCTTAAAGTGGTAAAATTGGAAGTCATCAAATTACTTACTACTAAGATTATTTATCCTATATCATATAGTAAATGAGTTAGACCAATGAAAATTATGCCTAAAACTTTAATAATGGTTGTGTCAAATGAACGGAATTAATTGGTTCCAACACGTGTCCAAAACAATTGGTGAGTCTATATTGAATACCATCGATTGAATCAAGCCATGCAAAAGGACCAAATTCCTCTACCTTTCATTGAAAAAATGTTAGAAAGAATGGATAGTAAGTCCCACTATTTTTTTCTTGATTTCTATTTGGGTTATTTACAAATTTATATATCCCCTGATGATCAATAAAAGTAAACATTTACCTATCCATTTGACACATTTTCATACAGAAGGATGCCATTTGGTCTATGTATTTCTCATAGTACTTTTCAGTGATGTATGTTGATTATTTTTTTTCTGAGTACATTGATAATTGTATGGAAGTTTTTATGGATGATTTCACTATTTTTGGAACTTCCTTTGATGACTATTTTAAGAACCTAGGTTCTTTACTCCACTATTTCATTAAAAATGATCTCATGTTAAATTATGAGAAATTCCATTTTATGGTTGAGTGGGAGATAGTTCTTGGGAATGTTATTTAAAATGATACAATTCAAGTGGATAAATCAAAAAATAAATTAATTTCAACCCCTCCATATCCAAATGTTTTCATAAGGTGCGATCTTTCTTATGTGATTCTGGTTTTTACTACTAATTCATTAAAGACTTTATCAAGATCACACTTCCATTATATCGATTGTTGCAAAAGGATTATGAATTTGTTTTTGATATAAATTTTGAGGATTCTTTTAATTCACTAAAAAGGAGTCTCACATCACCTCCCATCATCCAACCACCAAGGTGGGATATCACCTTAGAACTTATGTGTGATGCCTATAACTTCTCAATTGGGGAAGTTTTATAAAAAATGGTTGAGAAAGCTCTTCATGTCATTCCATATTCCTCATGTACCCTTGACCCTACATAGTAAAACTACACAACCACTAAAAAAGAACTTCTTTATAGTTTTTTTGACTTGTAAAAATTCTACTCATATATTCTTGGGTCAAAAGTCACTGTGATTTCTGACCATGATGCCCATTCGATTTCTTTTTATGAAAGCCAAAACTAGGCCCCACATCATTTGATGGATGATCCTCCTCCATAAGTTTGAACTTGAGATTTAAGATAAGAGAGGAGTGTAAAATGTGGTAGCTGACCACATTAGTAATATTTCCCCACAATTGGACCAAAATGTTGATTCATCTCTCCCTATTTGATAATTATTTCCTCATGATAAGCCTTTGTGATGTTTTGGACCTTACCCCTTGGTATGAGGAAATTATGAATTTTCTAGTAGTATCTAGGGTCTACACTACTTTCATCACTTCACAATCCTAGTGACTTTAGAATGATTCATGATGTTACATTTGGGATGACATATACTTGTGGATAATTTTTATTGACCATGTTGTTCGTTGGTGTTCCCCTAACAATGAGTTAACCTCTATTTTGAGCTTCTACAACACTATGGCTTATGAGGGCCACTTTGGTTCTTACTATACTTATGGAAAGGACATTGACTCCTGAATTTATTGGCCAACATTTTATAGAGATACCCATTATTTTTTAAGTCATTCACATGGTGTCAATTCATAGGGAATATCTATAAGAAGAATGAAATGCCCTAATAACCCATTTTACTTCGAGAAATATTTGACGCATGGAGAATTAACTTCATATAGACCTTTCTAAGTTCATTTGGATTTGTGTACATCTTATTGGATATTGACTATGTCTCTTAATGGGTAGAAACAAATGCTACCAGGACTGATGACTCTTGAGTGGTTATTTATTTTTTGAGGTATCATTCTTTTAGTAGGTTTGGTTTTCCATGATTCATCACTAGTGATCAGGGTTCACATTTTTACAATAGAAAGATGAAAAACTTTCTCCACAAGTATAGGGTTGTTCACAAAGTTTCCACTACATATCACCCCAAAAATAATGGAAAATATTAAATCTCAAATCTGTAAGTTAAGTGAATCTTGAAAAAAGTGGTATAAACCAATAGGAATGATTGGAGTTTATGCTCGGATGATTAACTTTAGGCATACCATACAACTTTTAAAACCACGATCAGAATGTCACCATATAGGATTTTGTTTGGAAAAGATTTTCACCTCCCAATGGATGTATAAAACCATGTATATTGGGTTGTTAAACAATGTAATATGAATATTTTAGATGTAAGTGAGCAGAGGAAGCTGTAGATTCAATAATTGGAAGAAATTTGATTTGATGTATATGATAACTCTCAAATATATAAAGAGAATACAAAGGCTAGCCATTATGGGATGATTCATCAGTGGAAGTTACATATTGGTCATAAGGTCCTCATGTTCAATTACAAGCTAAAGCTCCACACAATTAAGCATCGTTCTCATTGGATTAGTCCTTATATTATTAGTAATGTTTATCCTTTTGGTGTTATATAGGTTTTTCATGATAAGAGTGTATAGAGGTTTACTATCAATGGGAAGAGGATCAAACACTTCTATGAAGATTTTCCAAAGAATCTGGTGGATTAAATCGAGTTGATGGATGACACATATGACACCACATAGTTGGTTTTCCTTCTCCATACCTTTATTTACTTGTATATTTATTTAAACTACTTGAATTGTGGATAATATAATTTTCAGGTGTGGGGAAGGGCTCCATGTCATAGTTAAAAAAACAAAACAAAAATAATTGAAAAAAAATATTTTTCATTTTTGATTTCTTTTTCTTTATTTTGTGTTTTTAGATAAACATTGATCTTAAAAATAGTATCCAAAATCATTTTTCATGCTTGAGTCTATTGTGTGGACAATTACATTATTTTTAAAGTTTTTTTTCAAATTAATGTTGATATGGAATCTTTTTATAGAATTTTTATTTTTCAAATCATTCATAGGTGTTTAATAGATTTATGAAACCCATTACTCATTACCACTGACCAATATTTTTAATCCCACACTCAAGAGACATTCTAATCCATTTTAATTAATATTATTCCTTTTAATCAATTTCTTGAGAGTCTTGGGTAACGTAGAGAAACTAGAACATTCATTGATTCTGTTTGAATCCATAAGATTCAAGTGTGATACATTCATGATAGATCCTATCATGGATTGAAAATCCCTTTGTACAATTAACCTATATTTTTGTTACCTTGACATTTTAACCTTGTTAATACTTAGAGACCATGAAATTCCTGTTAGGTAGACATATTAAAAGCTAATTTATCCCTACCTAACAATCTATTGTGTACATTCTTATTTTATTTTTACCAAGTGTGGGGGAGAGGGTGTTTTAATGGGAATTATCAGGAAATAATCATTGTTATGGGTTGATATAAAGGGTTACTATATTTTTTAGGCAGTGGGTTCACAATCCATATTATATCATTATTTTACACATGATTCCCTCTTTATCCTCAATTAAAATTGTAAAAAATATATAGTTCAATACATTGAAAACTAATAGAAAAAAAGAAAAAGAAATTGAGAAAAGAGGAAGTTTACTCATTACTATTAACTGATTAGAAGTGATCTACAAAAAAATGGACAATGGGGATAGTGATTTGGAAGTGATAATATTTTTAAGGGGTTGAGTGTTTACATTCATTGTAAATACTTTCTGAATTTTTCTATCTTTTGTACTTAAGAGATCAAACAATCATATTCTACTTGAAATTTTTAAACATTAAATCCTACCAACCCTTGAACCTCATAAAAACTATTGGAGGTACTCTTGAGTACCACAATAGTTTCTATTTGAAGTGAACTTATAATCTTGTAAATCATATGGTAATATCACATTAAATTTGGGAAAATAGAACAACACCACTTTCATATATTCCTTGAGTGAAGAGGGAAAATTTATAGGTGAGGTAGGTTGAAACATATTTCATGGGTGACCAAATGAAGCTGAATTTTTTTTGAATGTTATAGAATAAAAATGATAGTAAATTTTGATTTAATAAACATGACATGATAAATAAGTTTAAAAAAATATTGCAAGTTTTCTCACCTTTGGTTTAGGAGTGGGACATGATTAGGATATAAGACTTTTCCCAGGAGTACAAAGGGTTAGGTTTGGGGATGTAATTGTACAGAGATATAAAATTTATTATCACAATTATACTTATTTATTACATTTTTTATGTCTTTTAGAAACCCATTATTAAATCCTTTTCACTCATTATTTATTTTAAATTAATTTGTTGAAGATATGATTAAAAAGATTCAATTTCTCAATGGTCCAATTTGAAAACAATTCCCTATTTCTATCATATAATTAACTACTCTAATAAAAATGACAAAATTAATTTTTTAGTATTATATGGTGATTGGGATTCAATCCATCCAATTGGAATAAAGTTTTAATGTGAGCACAAGGGACCCAAACATGTCCCACAATTGAAGACATTCTGGGTGGTCCAAATTGGAAAACCCTATATATTTGGTCCATAACTTGGGCCATATGACTCCAATTAGGATTATTACACCTCCATTGGATAAATAAATATAATTACCACCTCCATATAGATTTTCAAGACTTTTTGAACTCTTTTTTTAGTCAAATATCCTGATAAATAAGGAGGAAAAAGTCTTCCATGAATAGTGACCTAGTCCCTTAGGATCTTGACTTCTTTTGTGGAAATTGTGATATATTTTACCTTTAAAACACCCATAAACCATATTATACAATGTTTCTAGAATAGAGTGTTGTATTGGAGCTATTGAGATGATATTATTCCCATCTATGGATTCCTCTCCTTCTATGGAGTTCGAAAATCCTTGTGATCACCTGGGGAGGAACGTTGTGTAAATCCCAAGTTTCATTTTGAAATACTTGAATGTTATTTTAATTTATAGGTTTTTTTGTTATTTTTAATCATAATTTATTCTTATTTAATCGAATTATTTACTATAATGTCATGCTTAAACTCTTATGATCTCATTTGGGGGTACCCTTCTATGTGATTTTTCACAAACCGTTCACCATTTCTTCTTCAATATTTTAATTGTGGTGTTTGTGTGGTTCATACTGTTCAATTAAACTCTCATAAATACTATAAAATCCATATAAATTTATTTCATGGTATCAAAATGAAATAAAATACAAACCTGGAAAACATGTGAAGTTCTTCATATGTTGCCTTGGTGAGTTTCAATTATGAATTCGAACACAAATCACTGTATCATTGACGGTAGCCTGTGACAATTTTTTTTTCTAGGAGAACCCTAGGAGTTATCATAGTATAAAATCAGTAACATTATGGTTCTATATGTTAAAAACTAGGGATTAAAAGATTTAAAACCTACCTCTTTTTGTGATGAAGGATTAGCATCATAAGATTTCCCTAGGTTGATCATGCTTAATTAAATTTATTAATTTCCATTTTTTATTTTTTACCTTTATCTATTGGCTTATTAAATATAAAACCTCATATTTTCTAAAATAACCTCTCCGTTTTTCATAATAAAAACCTTCATTTTAAAATTAATGATGTAAGTCTCGGTCAATATATGACCTAGGGTTCCTGATATACTGCATAAATTATAGTAGAAAACTAAAAAATTAATTTGATATGCTCAAAAACATGATGAATGCCCTAATTTTTCCATTTAATACTTTAGAATATTTCTAGGAATATTTCTAAAACCAAGCACTAAGATGGACTGAGATTATGAGGCTTGGTGTTCTCAAAATAAATTTTGTAAATATATTAAATATATTAAATATTACGCACATTCCATTTTCTAAAAAAGTGTAATAGCTCTTAAATGGAGGTCCAAATAAGTCATACTAGGGAACTATTCAGTTTAGAGTGTGGGTTTTACCTTATGTGTGACATAAACTTTATCGGTGTGGGTTGTTTGTGAAAAAATCATCACGAACATAAAATGAGTAAAATAAATAAATAAAGTTATTTTTTTTGAAATGATACAGTTACCCAATACTATTATTTAAATACATGATTATAGGGAATTCATAGGTTTATATATATAACCCTATGAATAATTAAGTGGCATTGGGGAGCGTTTGAGAAACTCGGTTGGCGGATGAAAACCAGACTGAATTTCCACAATCAGCATGTGACAGAATCAGAGGATCCCACCAACAAGAATGACAATGTTTCTTTCATCATCAGGGATTGATCCCAATTGAGGTACGGAATTTTTTTAATAGATTATTTCGATGAATTTTATTTCTATGAGTAATGTGAATCAATCAACCAAAAGATTTATCCATAGATAAATCATTTTGCAATCGATTTATCTATGGGGATTATTTTTTGGTGAATTAATTTGGGATTAATTGTTTATATTTTCATTCATCATTATAATGGAAATGGATCAAGAAAAACATGAAAATTGGTTGAGGTTTGTTCCTCATGTTTTTTTATTACTCTTTTCTTTTGTGTTTATTCATTCATCGCAAGGAATTTCCTTTGGACCACAATTATACATATACCATAAAATAAAATGTTATGAACTCGCTTCTTACTAAAACAGTTCAATATATTATATTTTTCCTTAGTATGGTGTGAGAATATTTCTACAATTATGGTGATGTGAGATTAGGCATGTGCGACTACAGTTCTTGGAAACATGATATCAGGGGAGATTCAAGATGACTCCCAAGAAAATGAGGCCACCAAAAATCATATATTCAGAAAAAACAACCTTGATTGACCCATATCCACAATACTTGGGAATAATTTGTGGAAAATTTGGTGGTGGAAGCAGCATATTTAGAATCCACATAATGCTCCATGGGTTCAATGAAAAACCTAACCACAAGCAGCGTTTCCAATTGGGAAAAGTCCTAGATGAACCTTTGATAATATCCAACAACACTCATAAGTCTTATAAATACACTAAGAATTCATCCACAAACACCACCAAAAATTAAACCCGATAAGTATGGAAGATTTTATTTATCAAGAACATAAAAACAGCTGTTTCATTCATCAACCCAAATAGAATTAAGAAAAAATATATAGGCCATTACTTCTCCTGAACACAGTCCTTAGTATATAAGATGTCTGAACTCTAAGATGATGATACCCTGATCTCATGTCTATCTTGGAAAAGACACAATATTCTCTCAGCTGGTCAAACAAATCGTTGATACGTAGAAAAAGATATTGTTCTTAATATTCATTTGGTTCATCATTCAATATTCAACACACACACACAAACTCCTATCATCCTTCTTTGAAAAAAACACCGGTTAACCCCAAGGAAACATACTTGGATGGATTAATCTCTTATCCTCCAAATCCTCTAGCTTATTCATGATCTTTTGAAGCTCTATCAGTGCAATTCTATATGGTGGAATTGAAATTGTCTATTCCCCAAGAATGAGCTTAATTATGAATTATACATCTCTCTCAGGTGGAAACCCCAATAAGTATTTAAGAAACACATCCTAAAACTATTACACTACTAGTGTAAATACATCTTACTTCAGGCCTTCGTCCTCTAGAAATAAACTAGGAACCAATGTTGTGATCTCCCCCAATTACTAATTAATTTTACATACTCATCATACCTGGATATCACACTCCCCAAGGTGAATGTAATTATCACCCTTAGGATACATAAACATCACTCTATACAGTAAAAATTAATTTGGCCTCGATATGTGACTAGCCAATCTATACCCATAATTAGATCAAATCCCAACATGTCAAAAATACAGTGATCCTAGAGAAAATAGTACTCCCTAATCTCAAGAGAACATCCCTTGCACAAACAAATGTCTCTAGACCGTGCTCCCAACAGTCTACCTATCATCATTTTCCCACTCTCATACTCCACTTCCAGGATCAAACCATTTACAAGTTTTGAAGATATAAAGGAATGAGAGGAACCAGTATTAAATAAGGTAGTAGCTAATGTAGAAGCTACAAAAATATTACCTCTCACCGTTGATGTCCCAGACTTGTTATCCACAAGTGCAAGCTTCACTTTATGTAATTTTCCTTCCCCTCTTCCCTATGATGTATTCTTACTCCCCTGAGCTACACCACTCTACTGATATTGTTGCTCTTCCCAAAATAACCACATCCACTGCCTCTACCTCCTTGGATAGTAAAACTCATGCTTCCAGACTGATATGGTGTAGAAGATCCCCTTCCCCCACCCTAGTTCTATCTAAATTCTCCATTAATGACTATCTACCAAGGTTTCTATAGAACCTCTATAGATGACCCATATTTTTATAGGATTGACACTCCACTATTGGTCAAAGAAAATGTTTTCAAAAGTGTATCATCCTAACTCATTAGTGGAAAAGTACATGGGTACAATCTCAAGTAACTGATCCCTTTGATTAGAAATTTTTCTTCCCACTGATTTGGATAAAGTTCTCATAATGATGATTCCTTCTCTTAGAATACTTTCTACTAGATCATATAGAAGAAACCACATGTCCACTACTAGAAGCATCCTTCAGGTTTCCATTAACCATTATGGCCTAATTCACCACTTCTGAAAACTTCTTCAGAATAAATATATTCACCTAGGACTTGATTTCACACTAAATTCCATCCTGAAATAATTTTTATAAAGTAGCTTCATCCACCAAAAATGTTGTAGAAAAGCACTAAAAATCTATAAAGCATCCAACATATTCCATTATGGATATACCCCCTAGGTCAACCTCATGAACTCAATTGATCTCTCTTTCCTTAGTGTGTATGGATAAAAGTGCTCCAATAACTTCTCTTGGATTTCTTTCCACTACACAGTCTCTAACTATCCATATTGAGTCTGGATGTCCCACCATCATTTTTTCTGACCACATAACATATAATCATCCATCTTGACTCACTTATGAGTAGGCGTCTCTAAGTGGTCAAGTATGTTCTGTATAGATTTAATATAGAAATCATCTCCCTTAGGTCCACCCAATCCAGTAAAATTTATAGGGTGATACATATAGAACTCTATAGTAAGATCAAACATGTTTTTCACAACCCTCCCTAGGTCTATTTCCATGAATTTCATGAACCAAGCAAAGTTATTTAAAAAATACTCACTAACTTCCTCACTCGACACTATCGATGCCTCAGGTTCCACCACTGGAGGATCATCCCTAGCCATGTCCTCCTTCCATCCCCTCAATAATCATCTTTATGGATGCATATCTATATAATTAAACACACACACCTTAGAACACAATTTATGAAAAATAACACATTTACATAAGAGGAACATCACAACTGGTCACAACAAGTAATTTCCCCAAACCTCGTCACATGGTCAAAACCAAGGCACTATTACTACCCTTAACCACCCTACAACTAGGTCCTAGTTAACAAGGGTAAATAAATCCCCATATTTCAATTTTCTCATTTAGAAACCCATTTATTCACATTTTTTCATCGTTATAAAATTCATAATTTTATGTTATACACCTTTTCAATTTAATCTCCCAAGAAAAGGAAAAATAGTTCAAGTTAAGCCTTAATCAAAATCCATTTTCCCATGCATGTCTAAAAATGATGCTTGTCACAAAATAGTCCTAAGTTCCTAGAATGATGGATGAAAACTCAACTCTCATGCCATGCTGGTCCATGAGTCGATTCTCAACAATTTTCAAAAATAATAATCACATCACACAATAAGTCTATCACTCAAGATGAAATATTATTAAACTATAACAATGAATATCAATAACAACAATCCCACTCTAAGTACTTGGGTTTTCCTCTGTACATGGGTTTCAAACTCCCTTGCATGAGATCATAAATAAGGAATGAATTTTCCTAGTCTCATGTATATCTTTTCCAAACAATAATACAAAATAAAAAGAAAATAAAAATGGGCTCTGATTGTACTTTGTAACATCCTGGCATGGGTGCCATGCCCCGGTGCCCTGAGACAGACCACCACATGACCTCAAGCATGCCTCTCCGCACACTATAGGCTACAAAATAGAAATGAGGGTATGATATATCGATATTGGGGATACTATACCCTATTTTATCATGGTAATACACGAACATAAATAAATAATAAATATTGGAATAACATATAACCATAAAAAAAATAGTACCATGATCACAAGATGACCAAAACAAGAAATACAATATCAAAACTAATGTAGTAAACATTCCATGTTAAATTATGTGTTTAGTGTCAAATGAGAATACAAAAATAAAGATATTGATTACTCCCAAGTGGGTCCTGAACCGCATATGGTTCCCTCATCCATGCTTCATCCTGACATACTTATCTAACACAGGGCCTTTTCCCTTAACCATTCCTACATCCATGAAATATATTCAGGTAGCGATCATGAAACCTAATCAGGGTGTGAGTACAACTCATTAGACCACCACCAATAGTTTCTAAAATAAATATAGTCAATAAAAAGTGTACGTAGTTGTATAAAGAGATAAGTACAATTAATAAGTAAAAAATTATCACATTATCACAAATTCTTTATTTAACCATATAAACCTCTAGGTTCTCGTGGACACCCGATCCTCAATACCTGCTTCGACCCATGCCATAGTTTGAAACATTTCACATTATTAATTCACAATTCATTTAACAAATGGGTTTTCATTATCCATTTAATTTCAATTAATTATATGTCTAATTGGAACCATAGTCTAATTACACTATTTTAGGCATAGATAGACAAGTCTAGTTCCTTGTGAGTATTTAGAGCATCAGTCACTATCTCACACATCATGGATATTGGGAGCATCATTCCCTATCCCTTAAAATCTACATGTATACCTTGGGTATATAACGCCATGTCTAGGACCCCATGGGTATTTAGAGCGCCAATATATGCCCCACAATCCATTTTCTCAATCAATCACATGCATCACATGTATCACATATCTCACATGTATCACATATCTCACATTTATCACATATTTCACATGTATCAAACATAACACATGTATAACATTAATTAATTCAATAATTAATTAATCATAGCAACTAGATTAATCAATTCAAAAATTAATTAATCTTAAAAATACCTTCAATTAATTCATCAATTAACTGGTCACATCAATTTCATCAATTAATTAACAATTAATTAATCTCCCTAAATTAATTCATTAATTCACTAAATTAATTAAATAAATCCATAATCACAAATACTCCCATAATTAATTCATCAATTAATTATCATTATTCATCACTCTCAATATTCTAATATTTAATTCAACAACTAATTCTTCTAAATTCAATAATTTGATAATTAACTTAACAATTAATTATCCACAATTTCCCAATTCATACTTTGATAATTAATTAACCAATTAATTATCCCAATTAAACAATTTCCATTATTCTATCAAATCCCCAAGTACACAATTAATTAATTAACCAAATTAATTAATCCAATTTAGAAATATCAATTTCAAAATGAACCCTAGAAATTTTATAATCAAATACATATATTTGATATTAAAGACTATGGGATTTGAATAATAGACCACCTACCTCGATTCATAAATGAACAATATCCCAATGGAAATCCCCAAAATTCAGTGGAGTAATGATGTAGAATGATATCCTAATATATAACCTAAATCAAAATTGAACAATTCAAGATCTATTAAATATATATTTAGATCCACAAGCATAGAAGTAGATTCACCAGATATAGATCTAGATCTAAAAAATTAGGATTAAAACTACAAAAGGAAGGAGAGAATAATGGGGGATGAGAGAAAAAACAATGAGATGGGATCCACTTACCAAGAGGGGTGAAGATCTTCGATACGAGATTAGAATTCCAAATAACAGAGGTCAAGAAGGCTTTGAATTTGTCCAGAGAGCTCTAAAATTATGAAAGAGGACTTAAGGTCAAATGGGAGTCGATTTTGGATTAAAATGGGGGTTTGAGAATCTTTATAACTAATTTTTAGGTTAAATAAATTACTGGGCATGGTTTTATTGGTAGGGGCGCATGGTTTTTCTTAACCATACGCCTAAACCATGAACCTCTTTTATAGGGGTTCACGATTACTTCTAAGAGGGTTCATAGTTTGAGAAGTTGTGTGACAACCATGAAATTTCCTTCTGTTTGGGGTTGCACGATGAGCTAGGCTGGGGCGCACGGTTTTCCCTAACCATGCACCAACCATGTACAACCCACTTTTTCATTTTTATAAAAATTACACCCAAAAACACCCCAAGGTAAAACAAAAACTAAAAGTACTCAACATTAAACAAAATAATACCTATAAATGAGCCCATGAAAACTCCAGAAAAGGTCGGGATCTTACACATGGGATCTGTACACATAATATGTGACTATACATTAACATAGGTCTAATGGGATACATACACACACAGACCATGTGATTAATCATCAACATAAGCCCCATGGACTACACTTTCACACCATATAATCAAATATCAATATTTGCTAAATTTTAAAGATAGATGGGAAATATGTAACCAATCAAACCTAGACCACCAATGACCAAGAAAAAATCATAAACATAGTGTCCAATGTGGCCCTTATCACCTTTTTAGTTTACTATCCACATTAATTAAATTAATTCAGACATTTCATTTTTTAACTAATTATGTAATGCAGTTGGTCTCTTTTTTTAATTGACTAGTCAAAACAATTAAAATATATTGATAAGTGTTTTATTTTGTTTTTTATTGGTGGTACATGAATATCAATGTGAACCTCTAATAATTTCATGAATGCATATCACAATCTAATAAATAAAGAATAATACGCAGGGTTGTGCACACAGGACCACCAACCTCAACCAGAGTCAACTCAAAACACACAAAATCCTGATAGCTACTTCCGAGTTGACCAAAGTCCAATCGACCTATAATAAATACCACAATGTTCTTACCAAGATAATGTAGAATAGATAATTAATTATAATTATATTATAAATGATTAAAATATTTACATGAATCTAACATCAAAGGAGAGGGTATATATATTGGATATTTACCGAATATCAATGCCTAGTAATAATAATGAACAACCATCCCTTAACAGTCTATAAATTCTTCTAAACTTCATTCTAGGAAAAGGAATCATTATGGGAAAACAAGTAAAGGCCAAAATTAATATAATTTAATTGTAAAAATTATAAGATACTTCTCAAATAATTCACCTTAATCACAATGTCGTTTAATGGAGTATGATCCACTCCCAGCACACTACTGTTTTTATGATGAATAAAATCCCCAAATAAAATACCTGATAATATGGAAAGTTTGTCTCAATTTGAGAAAAATCAATAGAAGAGATCTTGGAGAGATAAACATTCATCAAAACACCAAAAAACGGTACACATTTATCATCATGAGACATCCTCTATCTATTCCAGTACAAATACATATTGTTCTCAGACAACTCCACCATGATATAATGTAGTTTTTATCAAAATCTTTTCCAAAATCCGTCCAATGACAAATCAATGGGAAAGGTGATAAAATAAAAGGTTAATTCATATATAAACTAAGCATCAATGGATTACAAGGGTTATAAAATACCATGAGGATCATTTATGAATAATGGAATGGTGATCTATTACCTCACAAGAAAGAAAGAGTCCAAAATTAAAGAAGAATGAAGGTTCTAGACAAAATTCACTAAATTATATTTTTTAGATCCTCCCAAATCTAAGAGAAATCATGGTAGGAGGATAGGAAAGGTGTTCGACTGAATGAACCTAAAAAATTAGAGAAAATAATATTAAACCTAAGGGGGTTTGATGGTAAAAATGCTAAAATATCCCAACATAAACCACCACCCAGTGTGCCCCATTAGCTTCCTCATATAGGTTCACCAGTTGGCCAGTGAGACTTGTTAGGATATAGGGATATTTCCTTCCCTACTGATAAGCCATTGCTACTGCTATTGACCAACTAGACCAACCTTCTCCAATGAAGTAACAGGCCTCAAATCGCCTTTTTAGCTTCCATTTAAGATAAAAAAACATCACCTGTAGTTGTTTAAACTCAAAGAATATCTTTTTGACACTTAATCCTCTAAAATAGTGGTCCACAGGAATAAAAGTTCAATTTTAGACCAATATTTATGTCATGTAATGATGTGGGTCATCACAATACAAGTTTATAATCTAGTGATAAGATTAAAATACCATTTTATACTCCATATAATAAATTAAAGATATCATTACTAAAAAATATGTGACCAATTAATGAATGTAATGAAATAAAAGACTAAAACAAGAAGAACAACTAAAATAATAAAATAAATCCTCGGTAGTGACCATGAAGTTATAACATCTCCTGAAAAAATACTCAAGCTAGAATTATCCATCTTACTCACTAACCAGCTTTTTCAGACTTAGAAAACTATTTATATACCCTGGGTGAGCATAACATGTATTCTTATTATGATCCTTCCTAAAAAATTTCATGCAAAATATTAATTATTCATATTAAATTACACTAAATTAATAAATGATACTAAATCATCAACTAATTATGTAAAGATAATATCTTAAATTCACCAAGGATTTCTCACCATGTTCTGTATAGAAGTATACTCCTTCATATCAAATCGTATATACATAATTAATCCACCAATCTTCCACTTCCCCACTGTTTAGTCACTCACATAACATGACACAAATAATGAGCTTCCATCCCTTCCAAAAATCATCCTTCCATAAATAGGGATATCATATCATGAACCTATATCAGGTGAAGTAAATTTATTTTATTAGTAGTAACTCGTCCATGATGTTACATCCACATCTATATCACCATTATATTATCTATAACCAAGTGTAATACTTAAATACACAATAAACAATGTAAAAATATTATATAAGAATCCACTAAAACTGATTAAAATAAACCAATTGGAAACAAGATACAAGTATGTTTTATAAACTCATTTTATTAAATTCCATACATATATGTATAGTAAATTGAGATCCATTACAACCCATGTTAGTCCATATCCTTTTCCTCAATTTGTCAAACCTTTGATAGGACTACACATAATACTACAATATAAGGGAGATCTGGGGAGAGGGAGAATTCATCCTTCCATCCCCTTCCTATAATAGATATTGGAACCCCCCATAACTTTTAGGTGTTAGTTTCCATACTGACTCCTATGGTGAATCATATGAAATCAAAAAATGTAAAATATATCACACAAAACCACACAGAGTATAACAAAGTAAAATTTCACTAAGTATTTTCCTTCAATAAATATTATGTTAATATTTTGTTCTATAAAAAATATCAAACTAAAATGAAACCATGATATGTTAAAAAAAATTAATCATTATAATTGTATCATTAAATTTTAAGGTATAAAAAAATTAAGAATATTATAAAATCTATGAAAAAAGTTTAATTAAATTGCATTGGGTTGAGGAAGTCTCCCCCATTAAGCTAATTTTTATGATATTGTAGATGAGGTCGCTTCTCTATGGTTTTTTATTTTCCAAGCCTAATATGAACTTGAACAAATACATTATGAGAGAAATTTTATGTGAGGGAAACACATGATCATAGAAATTTTCTTGATATCTATGCTAGTGAAATCACAACCCAAGACCTCAACATGATATTACCTTATATTTAAATCTTATATGGAGATATTTACGGAATATATAACTAGTAATTAGGATGAAATAATATTGTAATTATTAATTTAATATGTTTTTTTATCACATGTATTTTATATATTTTTCATTTTAACTTTCAAGGAAAAAGGGTAGTTTATTTTTCTACAAAAAATGGGTTTTATATTTATTTCATAATCAAAATAAAAATTTATAAAATATATGATTTTAATTTAATAAAATAAAATAAATTATAAAATTAATCTATTTTTAGTTATATTAGGAAACATTTTGGATTCTTTTCTAGAAAAAATGTCTTTTTAAGTGAATAGTAGAAACCACATTTTTTACTAAAATCATATAGTTTGTGGCTTTATCAAGAAATAAGTATATGTTTAAAAAATATAAAACATTATCTATGAAAAATTATTCAATAAAATTGTATAACTAAGGTTTTTAAATACTATTATGAACATAGAAAACCAAAATTTGACATCATAAGTAATATTTTCCAATCAAAGAGTATGTATTTTTATTTTTGTTTAATTAAATATTATTTGGTTGAAATTTTGTTTTTTATTTATTTTAAAGCCACACAATTTTTTTAAAACCAATTTAAATAAAAAAACTAGTACAATGGTAATTTTTCCTATACATAAATTGTAATATTGAAGATAACAATTTTCTAAAAATTGGATTTTTCATGTTACATGCACTAATGTTAAAAGAATATTCCATAACCAAAGAAATTTTATGTGATAAAATGAATTTCATATATGGAATAAGTATTTCAAAATTATCTAATAAGATTCATTTTATTATTAGATATATGAAATGGATTGCATTGATAAAAACTAGTAACTATGGTAAAATCCAAAAAGGGATAAGTTATAAATAGATCATTTATTTCTACCCTAACTAGTATAATATTTCCTCTTGTTACTCTCAATATGAATCCAAATATCTTCAAGATTCTAGTATAAATAACATTAATATGATGATAACTTAAACCTATTATGATGTCATCAATCATACCTCGCTTATAAATAATAAGATATATTATCCTACCATAAGGATAAAAAATAATCATTTCATCCTTCGAGTATAAGTGACTCATGTAACTTAACTTGTACCGACTTATATTGAACTTGACATAACTCATCATGAGGAACATGATATAAATTTCAGGAAAAATAATCTTTTCTGACTCTATAATCCTTGGAAAGACTGAGGTTTAAATAAACTTGACAAGAATATTTTAGTCAAATTATAAATCATTCACCATAATCTTTTTAACTTAGATGTTCCAAAAATAATAGACATAATGTCCTCAGACTTTTAGACTCTATCTTATATGGATCTAAGGTTGAAACTAAAATTCCCTTCATGAGGGAACTAGAAAAGTTGTGTCATCATGACTGAAGAAACTGAAACCCCATTTTCATTTAACATGGAAAAGATACCATCTTCATTTTCACTAAAAATAAATTATAAATTCCCAAAAATATCATTTACTTCCCTTTTGAAGAAATATTTATAATTCTCTCCATTAATCATAAATTATAATCCTTTAAGAATTAACTTATTCTTCCACATCATATTTGTCCCAAACAACCACTTGATATTGAAAACCTTCCTATATGGAACTCTTAGGTCTGAATATGAAGGCCTTTTCCTTTTTCCACTACTAGGATAAGCCTCATAAATCCATATCATATTTTCCATTAGAAGAAGAAGTAGAAGAATTAGGTTCTGGAATATCTATAGGTCAAGAATTCAAAAAATAAAGATAATTAATAGGAAAGGTTTTGAAGTAAGGGTAGTGAGAGGATATTTTATCTAATATGTTTAGGTGAAGTTTTAGTTTCTCAAGATGATTATTCAGTGTAATCATTTTCGATTTCAAAATGAAAATATTTATTTATAAATTAAAATATGAAACTAATATTCAATAAAAAACTAAAACCTAAATAAACAACATAGTAAATAAATATTTGTAAACAAATAAAAATATTTCTAATCTAAATAGGGATATATATATATATAATCTTTACATAAATTCAAATAAACCAAAATCCATATTATTAAAATAAAAACATGCATTGGAAATTGGTTTATTAAAAATATCAGCAATATTATTTTCGGTATTAAAAAATTCTAAAGTTATATCACCCTTTTGGAAATAACCCCTTAGAAAATAATGTTGAATAACAATATTCATATTTCTAGAATGAATCATGGTATTTTTATAAATATTTATATTATTAGTATTATCTCATAAAATTGGGACATTACCAAAAGAGTTTGTTTTATTCATAACACTTATGCATAGAAACAACCCATAGATATGTATTATTATTAATTAGTTAAAAATGAAACTGAATATTATTTCTTATAAAACCATGAAATCATTGACTTTCTTAAAAAGTGATAGGTTTCCTATGTTCTTTTTTTATCTAATCTACATATTCCAAAATCAACATTTTTATATGAAATTAAATAAAAACTAGTAGTTTTTATAAATAAAATATAGGGAATAAGTTACCTTTAAATATCTCAAAATAATTTTAACAATAATTAAATGATACTCTTTTGGATTATAATAAAACAATGCACATAAGTTAAAAAAATAATCATTATATCTGGTTGACTAATATTAAGATATAAAAAATCAATCATACCATTATATAACTTATTGAAAACTAGTTTACCAACTTCATCCAATTCAATTTATATATTATTACAAATAGGGGTTTCATTAGAATTATTGTTTTCAAGTATAATTCTCCTTTTCAAAATATCAATAATACATTTAATTCAATTCAAAACATTTACAAAATCATTTTTAGAAATTAAAAACCTTAGAAAGAAATTTAATTTTCCAATCATAATCCCTTCAAACTATTTTTTCATAATTTTTGAAAATTCATTACAATGATTTTTATTAGTAGAACAAAAAAATAGAATCATCTATATAAATTTTAACTAATAAAATATAACATGAATATATTTTATTAAAAGAGTACAATCATCCAAACCTAATGAAAAAAATCTAAAATAAAATATCTCAACCTCTCATACCATGCCATTGGGTTTTTTAAGCCTATATAAAGATTTTGTATGTTTTAAAACATAATTTGGAAAAAGAGGATTTTCAAAACCTTAAGGTGATTAAACATAAACATCCTCAATTAAATATCAATTTAGAAAAGTATATTTAACATCATTCTGATATAATTTAAAATTTATATAAGACATATAGGTTAAAAGGATCCTAATGGATTTAAACCTAGAAACAGGGGAAAAAGTTTCATCATAATATATACCTTCCTCATGAATATAAATCTTAGAAACTATCATATAATTAT
Source organism: Viscum album (assembly GCA_963277665.1). Classification (NCBI taxonomy): domain Eukaryota; kingdom Viridiplantae; phylum Streptophyta; class Magnoliopsida; order Santalales; family Viscaceae; genus Viscum; species Viscum album. The sequence continues at coordinate 655,769,822 of OY728119.1, forward strand.
TAATAGTAATTATACCTTGATCATATTTTTTATTCCTAAATACCCATTGAGTTCTTATTACTGGATGGTTCAAGATCCTATCAATTAATTACCAAACTTTATTCCTCTTAAATTTAATTAACTCTTCCTACATAGCTAACTTCCAACTCTCATCATCTATATATTCTTATATAGATTTAGGTTCAAACTAGGGTAGAAAGGGAAATAATTTTACTATATTTGTAACATTACACTATGTCCTAACTCATTCATCTATATCTCCTATAAAATTTTCAAAATATGGTTTCTAAAAGTTATAATTTATCTAGGTATGACACTTTTAGGTTCCTTTGTTTCACTTTCTTCATAACTGTATTGATCATAATCATGTTCTGATTTGATTTCAAACATATCATTGGAAGAACCAAGTCAATTTTTTTAATGAATCAACAACTTCATATGTTTTTATTTTATTATGGTCAAAGGGATCACTCTCATGAAACATCACTTGAAGTGGTCTTAAAACTATCCTTGACTTTTTATAAATCACTCTATAAGATTTATAAGTGTCATTTTACCCAATAAATATTCATTCATCAGATTTTGTATCAATGTTACCAAGGTTTTCCTTAGAATTCGAGATATACACATTGCATCCAAAAACATTAAAGTGTATACCTTTAAGTTTTCTATTATTCCATAACTCATAAGGTGTATTTTTAAGAAGAGTTCTAACTAAAACTTTCATAAAATAAAATGTTATATTAATATATTATACACAAAAATAAGTTGGTCTAATATAATTGTTAAACATAGTTCTATTAATTTCTTGAATACTCACATTTATTCATTAAAAAATTCAATTTTGTTGAAGTATTATCAGAGTAGAAAAAATATGATCAATACCTTGATTTGAGAAAAAATAATTAAATTATTGATTATAGTTTTTTCCTCTATGATCAATTCTTAAGGAAATTTAAAATCATTCTCATTTTTAGCCAACTTATAAAAACTTATAAATACTTAAAATGATTTATATTTAAAAATTAAAACATATCCCCAAGTAAAACTATAGAAATGATCAAATAAAACAATTCAAATAATGTGTTAGTTTAGTTTACACTCTAGAGGGTCTAAAAAATCTACGTGAATAAGTTCTAAAGTTTTATATATAGAAAATTTATTGATTTATTTGAAATATCACTTATTTTATTTAATAATTTCAAATGCATCACAAAAAATATTTTCACATAAAACATAAGACTATGATGTTCAGAAACTAAATTCTTCTTTGATAATTTATATATGGAAAATATATTTCAATGACCAAGCCTTTTATACCATATTCAGGATTCATTTACATCAACATTTAAGTAGTTCAAATTTTATTCACATAAGGAACTAATCTCAAAAGTATAAATGTTTTATGTTATAGGTGATTTTAACATATGAAATTTATTATTAAACATAAAACAAGAATCATTAAAGAAATATATATTGAATACATCATCACAGAGTTGATAATTACTTATAATATTATACTTCAACCCTTGAACACTGATAACCTTGTTGATAAAGATATATTTTATATCTACAACTGACCCAACTCTAATGATCATGCCTATAGAATTGTCACCAAAGGCAACCAAGCCTCAATAAACATTATATAGTGTGTTAAAGTTGGAATATTATCCACTCATATTTGTTGAACATCCACAGTCCAAGTTACATATATAATTTATCTTCATACTTATTTTCACCAATAAAAATATCAAACAAGAATATGTTTTTTACCCAAATGATATTGGTTCCTACTGTGTTATTAAGTAAGGATCTAGGCAACTAGATCTGTTTAATTTTTCCAAAAACTCTAGAAATAAATTTAGATAAGTATCTAGAGAGATATGATTTACTAACACTACTAGTATTTTTATTCTTTATGAAATAATTATTATAAAAATAACCTTTAATTTCATAATAAATGTAATTAATATTTGAAATTCTATGATTTTTTGAGCTTGGAATAATATAATTTTGATACAGTTTAGTTTTATCACCACTACAGTATATTTCATATCTTTATTTCTTACACACATTCATTCCAATAATAATATTAAATATTTCTTCGCCATTGGTAACCACACAAATAGAACTTTATAATAATTCTAATTTATTAAGAAACTATTTAATTTTATTATTATGTTCAATTTATTTTGAAGAATAATTGTATAATTTTCTTTTATGTTATATGTTTTGTTTTATAATATCATTATTCTCACTAAAGACATTCTTGGGAATATTATTTGAGAGATTTATGCTTTCTATTCAGGATTTCATATTTTTCTTTTAGAATTGATCAATATTCGATTAATTTATTATTTAATCATGTTTCAAAATCAGAATTAGAAATATAATAAATGGAAGATTGTTCCTTATATTTTTGAGCAATAAATCACATATTTTCTTTCTAGTTTTATTTATATTGCTCAAATTCAAAACTTAAAGAACTAATGGAAACTTTAGATACACTCCAGGTAGCCTTAATATATTTATTTCCCTTTTCACCCACACTCATATTTCATCTAAAGTTAATTTTCCTTCTTTTTCATTTTTCTTATTTCTTATAGTTATGGGAAATCTGGTTTGATATTCTCCACCTATGTGCATTCATATCATCCGAAATATTTATGAAAATGATTAATTTTATTATAGTCATTAAATGGTTTCTTAAAACCTTTTTTAAATTTTCATAACTTTTTTAATCTACTATATAACACTTTAAACCCCTCTCATGAATTTTAACAACTTAAATCATTTGAGGATATAACATCCTTCTTTTAGTTCATTTCACCTTTGGGAATAGAAACTTTGAGAGTAATATTTTATTTCTTGATCATTATATAGTACTCATCCTTGTATTTTATCTTATATTCATACATCAAGAGAGTACCAATCAATCCCTTCATCTTTAAAATTTTTTATGGTAGTTCACTTTATAATTGTAGCTAAAATACCATTCTATCTAGCAGGTAAAACTATGAGAACTTTCAAAGATTGTTCTGTTTCAGGAATAGGTGTTTCGGTAGTAGAAACATCAATGACTATTTTTTTAATATTTCATTCATCTTGGTGAATCATTCACCTTTATATATTTTAAAAGTGTTATAATTTAATTTAGAAGTATTGTGTATCAACTCTCTAACAGTTTCAGTTCCATCATAAGAAACTACTATTATTAGACACATTTTATAAGTTGTGAAAAATTGAGTGACACATTTTAATTCATTAGGTTGAATTACAAAAATAATAACATTCTTGGATTTTAAATTTAGATCATAATCATATATTTAGTAGAATACCACTTTTTCGGTTTATCCTTGGGAATCTCATATGGCTTCTTAGTCTTCAAATAAACTGTCAAACCAATGTTTTTATAAATATATAACCATTCATACATTCCATAATACATAATATTCACCATTAAAATATGTATTCCTAATCATTGAAATGACTTCATTAAGATCATCCATTGGAAAGATTCTTTATCTATACATTTGACTCAATATTTTTAAAGTTAAAATAAATATTTAAAATAGAACTTCTCTGATACCAATTGTTTTCCTAGAATGATTAAAAACACATAATATATGGTGAATTTTGTCCTTTAAAAAAATTGTTCATTTAAAACCAATACCCCTTAATCTTGGAAGACAAACTAGTAGCATTTATGTAAGTAGAGTATCCATCAGAGAAAATAAGAGGGGGAATAGTGAATTTTTATAGTGGTTCGGGGAAGAGAGATCCACTAATCCACTAAACTAAAACTCACTCCGTGAGCTTGGTGATTTTCCCTAAAATATCATTTTAAAAGTTATCTCAAAAGTTTAGTGAAAGAAAAATTAACTTTTTATAAAATCTTTTACAATCCCTCAAAGAAGGAAAAAATCAGTCTTGAAAACACTACAGACCCGAGTGTTTAGAAATAAATGATATTTCTTTTGGTTAGATAAATTTTATTTGAAATAATTTAGATATAGACGAAACAGTTGATAGATGAATTTATATTCTAATTAATATATAGAAAGCATCATAGCACTCTTCTTAAAAAGAATATCTAAATTTATTGTTGAATATATTCTGATAAAGTTATAGTAATAACTATTTAGAATTTCATAATAGCATGATGAATACATAGTAGGAGGTACTACATGTATGAACCTAAATTTTATTTATAAATATATTTAATTAACTAAAACAAATGAAATTCCAAAAATTAGTATCAGATACAACAAATAAAAAAAAATCACTTCTATAAATAAAAAGATCTGATGTAATATAATAGAAAGATATTTGGACCTTTTTTTATCTTCAAATAAATAGATTATATGCCAAAAATATTAAAATAACTCCATATATTTATATATATATATTTATATGATAATTAAATAAGCATCTTGATTTAATTCTATTCAAACACATCTAGAAAAGAAGCCAGATAAATCATGATTTCAAAACACACAGCATTCCTAAAATTTGAATTTAATCTGCCATGGAAAATCATAACTTCACCTAGAAATAGGAAAAAATAAATATGTTATTGAAGGTATTATTAAATTAACTTTTAATCACACTAATGATAGATTTAATCAAGTTAAATAATAGATAAAATATCTTAATAATTTAAAATTCAAATCATGTAATAAACTTGTTCAAAGTGGGGATAACACTACATAAGGAGGAATCTAAAAGTACAGTTTATAATGGAAAGTTAGTAAAAAACTTATAGTTCCAGAACATAGATTATGATACCAACATGAGGTTACCTAAATTAGTTACATAAAAACATTAGGTACTCAAATGTGAGGTTCCTTATTAATTGTTAGGATCCTGATCATAACATTCAGCTTAAAGGTGGGGTTTAAAATGTATGGTTATATACCAACATTAGGTTGTAACTTCACTTTCTAAAAAATGTTTATAAGATTCTTTGAAGAATCTAGAACACTTTTCATAATAAACTTTCAACCAAATAAAAGAGCATTTTTAAATAAAATACTTCCGAAATTCCAAGAAAAATAAAATAATTATTCAATTAAATAAAAACCCAAAATCCACTTAAAGTAACTTAATTAGTAAAATAACTGAGGGTATTTTTGAGTATAAATATCAATGAAAACTTATTTAATGAACACCTATATTCCCAACAAAAACACAGAATATAAATATTCCATATTATATAAAATATTACTCAAATCAGATTGAAATTATCATAGAACACATAAGACATTCAAAATATAATATTACGGACCACCCTATATATGTTTATCATACCAACCAATAAAGGGTCTCTACCCTTGGAATAAACACTAATAATACAAGGAAAAAAATTCCAAATAATGGATCGATATGGTATGTACTTCCTACCTCAATCTCGTTCACATCCAATTCCATGATTCTCTAAGGAATTGTAACCTCAACCACATTGCACACCAATGTTCTGACCCACATGCCAATAAAACCTATAAAAGATCCAAATTAATCAAGAAGTAGGTTTAAAATTATGATCCAATAATATTATAAGACAATGGTATTAGGCCCACATCAACATACCTCATGGGATCTACCAAAATTTCCAAGTCTAAGGTTGGTTAAAGGAAGGATTTCAACACACTAGATCCTTCACCGATCTATCAAAAATCCATGATTTCATTTCTATATTATATCAAAATCCATATATATTTATCAGAAATGTTGGATATATAATTAATTTCAATTGAGGATGGGTATATCTATAATAAACAAAAATAACAAGTGAAGATATATCTCACACCATTGTTTCTCATAATCCATTTCCATTAGATCCCTTGGAATCGTACAAGGAAGGGATCTAATTCATTGATGAGAGCCTATAGAATATCTAGATTTTATAAACCTAGGTTTATAAGGATAAATGAGATAAAATATAGAGGTTTGGTATATAAAGGGTGAACATTGATCATTAATTTCACATGCACAATATTCAGTCACATGGTTTTCCAAAAAATACACCAACCATGCAAGGATTTTTTCCTCTTATAGGAACCCAAAATATGTGTTCCCATGGTTTGGTAAACCATATACCAATCATGATTTTATCCATTATATTGATCCATATTATCTCTGGGGAATGTCACACGTTTAGCTCTCAAAATTTTCCAACCATGTGACACCAATTTCCCTTCTCCAAATAAGTCTCACATTTTCATGGGGAGAAACACATGATTACCCTTAACAATATGCCAACCATGAAATCCCTTAAAGGCCTATAAAACTCTCTAAAACAAACAAAACACATGCAACTTATCCTAAAAAATTTATAGTTAAAAAACATAAATAAAGGCTGAAAATAACTTATAAAACACATAAAAATATGAGTTTATTACATTATCTCCCTCTAAGGATTTCTTGACATCAAGAATCATCTCTAAGAATCTTGATCGAAAAATTTGGGACACTAATCTTGAATATAATATTTATACTCCCAATTATCTTCTTTTTTATGTCCATTCTACCCTACAACTTTGAAAATTGGAACCATATTTCCTCACAATCCTTTCTTTCTCTGATCTATGATCTGTACTGGGTGTTCCAAAAATGATGCCTTAGGTTCCAACTCAACATCCTTGTATTTGATAGCATAGGACTGAGCATATACTTCTGAATCTAAGTGACATAAACACATCATCTAAAAATCAATAATATAGGGGAATATCAAAATTGTAGGTCACTATATTTACATGATTGGTAATCTCAAATTGTCCAAAAAATATTAGCACTAGCTTACCTTGCTTCTATAATGATCGATTTTTTATTCCAAGAGTTGCTTGAAATAAAAATTTATTACCACAGAAAACTCCGAGGGTCTCCTCATCCTGTCATCATATGATCGACACCTACTCTGAGTAGTAACTAACCACTTACAGGTCAATTTCACTCTCTCAGAGGTCTCTTGTTCTATACTCATCCCCAAAAATTCTATCTAACCCACCTAATTCCAACATAACAGTGAGTGATATGGTCAGCCATAAAGAGATTAAAAATGTTCCAAATGAATTTAAGCTTCAACGTGTTTGTTGTATGAAAATTAAACCAAGGTTCAGTGATCATATCAAGCTCCATATAAGTCTAGAACACATGCCCATGGAATATCCTATAAAATTTGGATCCCCCTCTATAACTTCCATTAGTCTACATATGATATGTTATACTTAGTTTCATCTAGGTAACCAAACACTTCTATAAGCCCTTCAAAAATTGTGATGTGAAATATGTGTCTCTATCTAAGATTATTCTCAAAGTATACCCATTCAGGTATAAAATATACCATACATATAACACCCCCAATTTATTAACTGAAAGGGTCTCTCAAATAGGCAATAAATGATCCACATTTAATATCCTATCGGCTATCACCTAAACGAAATCATGAATCCTCAATGTTGTGGTTAAAACTATCATGAATTCTAACATCATGTCATTCCAATTCCTCATAGATACTAAATGTGGACAAATCAAACCACTAGGAAATCGATGCTCATCCTTTACCCTATGAAAAGTAAGGCATCGCGAGACAAAACCAACAATGTCTCTATTTATACCTGTCCATCAAAACTAATTTTAGGTATTGTGGTACATCATCTTCAACCTTGGATGAACAGACTATTTTGAAACATTATATTCTCTCATCAAATCCTCTCTAAATGAATATAGCATTACTACTCTACCATATATGTCTATTATGACATCATCATCTAAAAACCACCATGGGACAAAAGCATCCCATTTTAAGCTTTCTGTCATCACTATACACTTGGGATAAATTTTTTGGATTACTTTCACAAAGTTTATCAAAGAATATATGATCAATGAAGGTGAAAATTTCAGTACTTTAGGATCCTCTTATGCATCCACTAGCCATCCATCCATCAAACTTATCAGATTTCATTCTTCTAATAAAGGATAATCTCCAATCTCTTGTGCCTCTAGCATTTTCATATTAAGAAAATCTATATCAAAATTATCTTTCCCTAGATAATATTCCATATCAAATTCAAACATATGAAGTTACACCACCTAATGTATCTATCTAATATTGAGAACTCCATGAGATAATAAATATTTAAATCTATTGTGTCTTTTATAAATAACAAACCTCACACCAAAGAGATAGTGTCCCCAACACTTCAGGGTATAGACTATAGATTCCAAATCTAAGTCATAAATTGGGTAGTTTTACTCATGAGGTTATAGTTGATGTCGATCATAGGTGACTACCTAATATATCTTCATCAATAAATCTCCCAAACCAATACTTATGGCATCATAATACATTGTGTATCTAATACCAGGCTCTGGAAGTTTCAAAACCAGGGTTGTTATCAATCTTTTTTTTTTTCAGTTGAAGGAACACATCCTCACACTTATCATACCACTCAAACCTTTACCCCTTGTTACCACAATTTTATCAGTTCTTACATATGGTAGAAGTGCTAGATGAAATGATTATATTACCCCACATGCCTAAGAAAAATCTTGATCCTAAAAAAATTCCTTGTCCATTCCAAAGACCAGGAGGCATCTACCTTATCTAAGTCCACTGAAATTCCTACCTCAAAAATCACAGTCCCATTGAAACACACCTCCTAAACCGATAAGTGATTATTTTACATTTTTCCATAAATGTGATGTTCTCATAGTGTACTAAATACAATATCATGTTTCATAACATGTATATCTAATGTCTTAGAATATATCAAGACATAATCCATGAATATAATGACAAAGAAGTAAATATATTGATGGAAAATATTGTTCATGGGATCCGCAAATGCATATGGAAATTTTTTCATCCCAAAAGTCATGAATGGTACTCATACAATTCACATATACTCTAAAATTATATCTTGGTAATATCATCCTCTCTTACCTGTGAAGGTGGTAGTTTAAACAAATATCAATCTTAGAGAACCATTGAGATCCCTGTAACTTATCAAATAGATCATTAATATTGGACAAAAGGGTGCCTATTTTTTATCATTACTAGATTTATCTTCCTTTAGTTCACACATAATTTTATACTACTATATTACTTCTTGTAAAACAATATGGGATCCCCCAAGGTGATGTTCTTAGTATAATTAAACCCCTCACCTTAAAATCCTCTAAATACACATTTAACTCCCTCAATTATATAGGTGTCATATGTTAACGAGGAATTGATATCAATTTCACCTCAGGCACAAGATCAATCTAAAACTTTATTCCTCTTTCTAGAGGAATACCTAAGAAGTCTTATGTGAAAACATCCAGATAGTGATCCAATATTGGAGGAAACATATAGGGGATACTATTGATTTATCTGTAAGTTATAAAAATAATTCTTATTTCATGATTTATTTTATATGAGTTAAGTTATGTATAATCCTTCCTACTCCAAGATTCCAATCATCTATCAGTACAAGACTCTCTTCTTTAATAATGGTGAAATAAACATGTATTTAATAATAGTTAATATTATCTTGATAACTAGTCAACCAATCCATTATTAACATCACATAAAAACTAGTAACAAATATGATCATGGATTCCCATAGATGTTCTTACCCAATAAAAACTACATGACTTTTAAGATATTTCTAAATAGGAACTACTTTCTTTCCAAAAGGCATGTCATCAGAGAGTGACTCATAAGAAACATTAATCATTAAATATAGGCCAACAACAACTTAAGAATATATTAAGGAATGAGAAAATAATATTTCAAACAAAGAAGTAGATAATGTAGAGGAAAAAAAGACCATATATCTAACTATATAAGGTCCTTATCCACTAGTGGATGTAACCTCACCGATTTCATAGATCATTCCTCTCTCCAGATCATGACTCACCTAATCCACTTATATCAGTGGTTCCTAGGTCTACTAATACTAGGGACCCCAGATTACACCCTGAACTATGCTACTTGTATCTATACATGATGTACTAAAACAGAAGCATTGAATGTGACCTATATTTTTAAGTGAGTGGCATTTCTTTGGTGTCTTTGTGCATGATGTACTAAAAATCCCCTTCCATCCACAGTTTTAGAATCTGGTCAAAGATCCTCCCACATAGAGAGTTGAAGAATATATAATTTGCTTCACATTTCTTCCACCTTGTTGCACCTTCTCAACCTTACTCTTCTTACTACTAAAAGAGTCATTTTATGTCACATTGGGAATTCTGGTCATCAACGCACTATAAGCTAGAATAAAATTGAACACTCTATCATCCACTAACCCCTTATAAAAATTGGGGGACTTATGAAGAACCTAAGCATACATAATTAGGTAAAAGTACCAAACATTCCATATGATCTATAGATGGAGACTAATCTCAAACATTCTAGAATTTTAAGCCTCATTACTAGCCAAAATAGAAGAAAAACATAGAAAATATATGAAATAAGATAATTAATTAGAAACTAATATAGTACCTATTTAAATCTTTATGAACTCATAATATTGGTCTAGATTTAGTGCATTGATGACGAAATAATCAAATAATGAATCCTTAAAGGCCTCCCAAGTAAGACCCTCATGCTTTCCCTTGTGTCCCATGACACCCCACCACCTCTTGGAAGGTCATTAAAGAATAAAGGCTGTTGGATTTACTTTTAAATACCTATAAGTCTCCACCATGTCAAATATTACATCTATGATATAAATATAGTCTTCATAATCATATAGACCACCAATTACCTATACTTATAGGGGATTCTAAAGTTTAAATTCTTGGGAATAATCAACCATTATTATATGTTCCCTCTTCCTTGATCAGAAACAATATGTAAGACTCTAGGATGAGTTGAGTTTACCTCCTAAACCATCAATGTAAGTTTGTGAGCATAATCAAGTGTATCCTCCTCTATAACCTATGGTGGAGTGGGTATTTCATCTAAATTAGGATCAATCTCATATCTCTAAGGTGGAATGATTTTCCTTTAAAATCCCAACAATTGTTTATAATTCCTATAATTACTTAAGAAATTATAATTCATACATAGGGAATTTATATCAGAATACCTATCCTAGGAGTTACCTACACACAAGTTATAACCCTCCTAGTTCTAACCAAATCTCACAAATAGTCCTCCATACCTGCATGATAGTCACATATGACACAAAATTAGGCTCAAGTTCAACTAAATATATCATAATGTTAGATAATACAGATATATGGCTCAAAATTTAGCAGAAATAAAGGGATTAAATTAAATAATAACCATACAACACTCAAACGGTATATATATATGAAATGTGATCTTACTATTCTACTCATGATTAATGAATGCACCTAAATCCCATAAAACTATAATATTAATCTCATTACTAATAACTCAGAGGTCTTTTTCACATGATCTAGCCAGGCACATGGAAACTCCCCTACCCAAGTTCCACACAGCCTATCTTATTTCTATCATAACCCCAAAATAAAGGAATGAAAACATTAGGCCTTTGAAACCATTTTTTATAAAACCGACCTACATCATTGGGTTCGAGGTGAATTTGCACATAATTTCATGCATGCCTCCTCATACACAAGAGGTTGTTGAGTAGCAGCGAGGGTTAATAGTATTGTGGTGAGGCTATAACCTCAATAATAATCTACATAATAGGATAATAAAATATAAATTCAATCCAACCAAATAAAATAATATAAAGTAACATAAAAAATTCAATAACAGATGTAATTTCAAACCATACAAGCATAATCAAATAGACCCCCAGTGTAGAAGGTGATTAAATACAACTAGAAGGAATAAATAAATAAAAGTAATGTGGAAACCACTTGGAGTTTTTCATGGTACGAAATCCATATCCTATATCAATATCCACATCAACCTATCATAGGTCCCTTTCTCTTCTATGGATCCCTAGTCATGAAGTATTCACACACATAATTATGCCCATGAAGGGTGTGGGTATAAATATAGTAGTACACTACCAATGTGCCCATAACATAAGATCACTTGTAGATGAGAGTTTTTGACATGATAGGAAAGTAAATGCACATCCAACAATACAATGAACCATTTTATAAGTAATCGTGTTCTAAGAAAGCATCCATAAACCTCAGTTATACCTACTTAGGAGTTGTACCAAAAGAATACCATATGTAGTTAATTTCATAACTTAGATGAAAACAATTCAATTTTCCACCATTAAGGAAAATAATAATTCTACCTTTAAGGAGTATCTATATTATCACCTAGGTAAAATATCTCCCATGTCACATGACTACGTTAACACCTTCAATGGACTCTATCTCATATGCAAGGACATTCCCCACAAATGGATCATAATGACATAAAGGGGAACTCTTCCAATTTCATATTTCATTACCTTGGGTTAAACATGCCAATATAAGGTGATAAACATCCTACACATAGCCACATCCAATGATTCACATCAACTGAATCCCCCCTCTAAGGATTTGGATAAATCCTTTTGGGACACCTGTCAACCAGAGCATGAAATAATAGATTACATTAGTTATGCACAAAACCGCATATATGGAATAATTTAGAAGGGAACAATATATCATAATAAGAAATTCTAAAGACTATGAAATATTAAGCAATAAGTAAATGATATATAAAGGAAGAACCTAGCATATCAACATTCCATGGGTTATGAAATATAGACCAAATAATACACAACATTGTAAGGAACACACAATCCATCTAACCTAGGGTATCAACGACCACCCTATTTATGTTAAGTATAACAACCGAGAAAGGGTTTCTAAAATAGTCATAAACACTTACCAAACTTGGAAAAAATTACAATAAATGGCCCAATATGGAAAATCCAAACTACATCCAACTTATACATAATGATTTCCAAGATTCTCCATGGATTTAAAACCCGCACAACATTTCACACCAATAAGATCTAAACCACACACCAATAACTCCTATAATTGATCCTAATTCATCTATAAAGAGGTTCTAAATTGAGATCCAAGAATATTATAAGACAAAGGTACTAATTCCACATTAACACACCTCATGAGATGAGCCAACATTTCTAGATCTGAGATTGATTTAAGGAAGGTCGCCAACAAACTAGATATGTCACCAATATACCAAAAATCCAAGATTTTATTTACATATTATATCATAATCCATAGATCTAGACATAAAATTCTGTATCTATGATTAAATTCATTAGGATATGGGTATATCTTAAAAAACATGAATAATGGGAGAAGATAGACCCAACACCTTGGTTTCACACATGCCAATACCACTAGATCCACCAAAATTGAACCAATATGGGATATAATTCATTGAGGAGAGAATATGGAGTCCATAGGTTGAATATACCTAGTCATATAAGGAATAATAAGATAAAATAGAGAGTTTTTGGTAATAAAGGAAGAATATGGATTGTTAATTTCACATGCACACGATTTGGCTTCATGGGTTTTCAAACCATGCACTAACTATGTAAGGATTTCTACCTATTCTAGTCACTTAAATAGTTTGGTTTCATGATTTGGTAATTTTTTTACAAACCATGTAGTTATCCTCTATCCCAAGTCTCATGATATTTTGGGAATATTTCACAGTTAGCTCTAACCATGTGCCACCCCCTATCCTTCTCCAAACAAGTCATATGGTTTTTTAGGGTGAGACACACAATTTACCTTAAAAATGAACCAATTGTGAAACCCATTAAAGGCCTCTAAAAATATCCAAAAAACAACTAGAAATCATTTGAACTCATCCCAAACAACTCATAGTTCAAAAAAAGACAAATAAAGGACAAAATTAACTCATAATGCACTTGAAAAATATAAGGTCTTTACATTAATGTGGTTTATTTAGTAGTAATTTTTTTTATTTATGTTAAATAATTTTTATGGTCTATATCTTATCTTGGGGTGTATTATACACCATTAAATATTAATTAATTATATCGTGTGGGTTTTATTACAATGTGTTTGAATTAATGATGTGGTATGTAAATTAATTACATTGTGTCTAAATTAATTACACTACATGTGTATTAATCACAATGCCTGTGTATTAATTAAACCATGTATGAATTATTTACATGGAATATGAATCAATTATAAAAATAAATAAATTAAATACACTATATGTGAATTAATTATATGGAGTTTGAGTTAATTACAATATGTGTAAATGAATTACATCATCTGTGTATTAATATCACCATGTGTTTAATTTTTACATTTCATGTAAATTTATTATTCTTCATGCTATTTAATTAATTACTTTGTATTTTTTAAACACAAGACTAAAATTTTATTTGGGGTTATAATGTATGTTGGTGAGTTACATGTCATGTAACCATGTAAACCATGTTTCATCTTTATATGGTTATTTGGATGTTTTTAGTATAATATTATCCAATCTAGGTTATATGAGAAAGAAAAAAAGAGGTAAAGAAGAGACCTTTTTAATCGGATTATAAGAATAAATAAACTAGAAATGAAAACTAACTTTAAATGCATAAATGATTAACAAACAATAAATAATTATAGATTTAATAGTGACTAATTTGATACCACATGTTGGTTCCAAACACAATGGAAGCACCTTTTGGGTCTATAGCCAACTCTAATTTTGTTGGATTAAACAGATCATCCAAAATTTTAATGATGATGAACACCATGACTAACAAAAAACATTTCAATGAATATTGAATAAAAACATTAGAACCAATAGAGGATCTTTTTCATGTTAAATTCATAATTAATTTAATAGTAAGAAAAAATATCTTGATAATGAGTTATTTATTAAATGATGGTTTTGTTCATCCAAGAATTATTCAGTTTCACTTCCATTGTGCTAATGAAGAACCAAAATAGTGTTCCTTTAGTGGTGATCCACAAATTCTCATTTTATCTCTGAACTTCTTCCATGGTGCATTGGGTGCTAGTGTGGTGGTACTGATCATCTTGTATCATTCCTTTGATTTCTACCATAACCTCATCTGATTATAAGGACCTTGTCTGTATCTCTCTATATTTAGAGGAAGTGATATAGGAAGAGAGGATCTCTTGAGCTTGAGTTAAAACCCTTGATTCATTCTTTATTGAAGGATAATTTTCTAGGGAAGAGAATGTTTTACACAATAACCAACTTCTCACAATTCTCATTGCAGTCTATTTATAGATCTAGGGTTAGGGTTTAATATATTTAATTAACTATATAAAGGATCATAATAATATATTTATCTCATAATGAAACCCATGGAATGTAAATTTATTGTTATTATTATTTTATTTCATGATGTGCACTAAAAAAATGCAATCATATATTTTATTTTACGATCTGGTAAATAAATATTTAATACTGGACAAATAACATGGTCTGATTTTCCTCCTTGATTGTTATTGAATTCCCAAATAAATATTTCAATATCATAAATAAATATTATATTCATGGTCTGGTGAGTAAAAAATATTTATTTTAATATCCACATAATAAAATAAATTATTTATTGATAAATAATTATTTATTATCATGTCAATAACAAGAGATTTATATTATACATTTGATAAATAAATAAATAAATATTATATTCATAGTCATTTGAATAAAATATATATTTTAATATTCACATAATTAAATAAATTGTTTATTAATCAATAAATAATTATTTATTACATTTTTAATAAAAACAGATAAATATATATTATATTTATCAATGTAATCAAAAAATTTCCTTGTGGATAAATATTTAGTATTTCCAATCAATAAATACTGAATAAGTATCACTTCTCATTCTAGAAAATAATAACTATTCTATCTATTAAATATAATTAATATTTAACTGATATAAAAAAAACACTTCATGTGTGGCCCTCTTTCCTTCTTCCTCAATGGAATGAGGAGGGATTGCCTAAAGTCCAAGATTAATGTATAGTAGTGGGTTAGGACACCCATATAGAAAGAAGATATGTTTTAATGATAAAAACCATATACAAATGATCACTGTGTAATATAATGAATTTGTTTCAATATTTAATCAAGCATATTTCTCACCCATGACATCAAAATATATGCTTTATAGTACTATCATTGACTTTCAAAAAATAATTCACCATTTCAACATGGATGTGGAATTTAATGTGATGGTTCCATTTCAATCAATGGGTTAAGATATTAAATTCTATAAATATGAAAGGGAAAAAATAATCCCTTTAATTATTTGTTAATAACATATAATTTGTGATGTACAAAACATACCCAACTTCACCGTGATCATATGAAATCACTATTTACATTAATACATAAAAGTTCATGATTCATGCTATTTATTAATTATAAATTTTAAACTAAAACAATCATTACACATTCTCATATATAGGAGTATCTGATAACACATAAACATGTGGATTTATTATAGGTTGTTTTGTTTTAGTAATCCCCCATCTTGTAGATTAACAAGATAGAACATCTTAAGATGAATTCATGTATGCTTATGAGTACTCACACATAACAGAAAAATAATATATATTCCAACATATAATGTTATTAAAGCATAGAACTATGTTTAATAATATCATTATATAAGTTTAGGGTTCCCATCATATCGAGGAACTGTAGTGACCTTTTCAATGTGATAGATGTTCCAAGACATTATCACATTAATATCACATAGAATAATAATCAATATGCGATAAGGTATTTATTAATATAAAAATACATGAATATATAAGAAATATAAAGTAAAAAATATTTGGTTCTAGGGAACCATCTTTAATATATATAACCCAACTTATATCATTTATATGGTTATATAATAATTAGTGTTCAAAATGATATTATCTTGAGAATATTATCTTGAGACCAAAGATAATCTCTTAGGAATGATTCTAATAATGATATATGATCCTCCTCCTCCTCTATCTAAATACCAAGAGAAAAAGAGAAACAATTCCTCATACTTGAAGGAATTCTTATGGTGATCAACATCGAATGATGTAAGATGATCTATACTTCCATCCTAGTACCGGAGTTCCAATAGAAATGATCTGAGATTCACATATCACATGTGGATACTACTATATAAATTCTAATTTAGATTCATCACAACAATTATTGTATGATAATAAGGTCAAATAAATTAATCAATGAATAAAATATTATCAACATTGAGGTAATTTTTGTTAATAAATTATATGTGAAAAGGTCCTCTCTATACATATTCTAGGGTTGTATTCATCTAGGTATAAGGATTAATATGAATAAACTAATGAAAAAAATTATTGGTAACTGGCCCAACTACTTATTCCACACCATGAAACCTTTAGTTAATGCCAGCATGGAGGTTTCATCCAAAACCATTAAAAAAAAGGCTAAGAAATTATGAAATATATCAAAGGAAAAATTGGATCAAACACTAGTTGAAGGTAATAAAATTTGTGATTTATAAATTAAATCTATTTAAAATAATCCTCTATAAGATTCAAGTTCAAGTTATCAAGAGTATATATATAGTGAATCAAATAGTGTTTTTTATTCTAAAATAAAGGTCTATTTGAAAAATTTCCATATTGAAGTTTTCTTGTATATTTTTTTTATCAAGGGTATAAATGATGAA
The DNA here is from genome assembly GCA_963277665.1 of Viscum album. Taxonomy (NCBI): domain Eukaryota; kingdom Viridiplantae; phylum Streptophyta; class Magnoliopsida; order Santalales; family Viscaceae; genus Viscum; species Viscum album. The sequence goes on from OY728119.1 coordinate 655,787,464, forward strand.
AAATCACAATTAGAGTTGGAAGTTTGAGAAATGGAAGATAAATTGGTAGAAATGTTGTAGAAATGCAACACTCTCATCAAAGTTATGGAATCCAAATAAATAACTCTTATGGTTATAAAAATAAAACTTCACCTTGGTTGAAGAATAATTTCAAAATGAAATTTATGAGAAATATAAGTAAATATAATCTTGTTACTAAAGGATCAATGCAATAGAATAAAAAAAATTACTTCTAAAGATATCAAAAATTATTAATTAGAAATGAAGGGTAATGGTATAAAGGATCTTGATAATTTATTTCCAAAAAGAGTAATATTTATGAGGAATATCATGATAAGATAAAAATTGAATTGGATGAAAAATTAAAACCATTTGAGGTTGATAAAAATAACCCAAAAATAAAATTTCATGAATAGTAAGTCAAATGGAGAAACATGGAAGTAACCCAAGAAGAGTCTTCCCAAGCTGGTGAGAAGAGATGTGTTACCATGGATGATTGTGACAAGACTACATATTTTTAAAAAGACTCGTATTATTGGTAGGAAGAGCTTCAAATCATCCAAGAATATTGATGGTATAAACAGATATAAAAAACCCTTGTCTTAGAAATTTTTATGTGAATTAATGTTAGTTTGTCTGTTAGTACAGATTCAAATTAGAAGTCTAAGAAAATTTAGGTAGTTAAAAATGGTCGAAAATCCCCCACAACATCGGGGGTGGATTTTAAAAATATCAAAATAATTTTTTTTCCATAGAAATTTTAAAAATGGTTGTTTTTTCTAAAAATATAAAGGTATTAAAGCTGACCAGAGTACAACTAAAGGCTAAAGAACAAGGATTATAGGTAACTATTGATTCTTTAGAAAATTTGGTAGTAAGTAAATTGATTGTTAGTATAGTATGTCAAATAATTTTGATTATAGACTTATTATATTAATGGGATCAATGATGTATAGAAGAAAAGTATACATAAAAGGTGAAATATATCCATCAATAACAGATTTGGATATATGGATAAGTTTTTGTGAAATTTCAATAGAAGTGGTTATTGTGAGAACGAATGATAGAATAAATCTATAAAACATTATTAATATATTAAAGGAGTAATAATATCAAAAAAACATAAGAAAAAACAAACAATTGGTAAATATGATATGAACTTGGGGTGTAAACAAAAAATAGTTTCAAACAAAGAAAACCCAAGAAGATGTTTGAGAAGGATACTAAACTAAAGAGAAGATGGTTCTAATATGGGAAAAAAGTATAGACATTTGGAAATAATCCATTAAAATCAAAATTTAAGGGCTAAATATAGATATAATAAGATAATTAATCCAATAAAATAAAAAATCGATTAGTTTTGTGGAATAAATCCAATTAAAAGAACATGAGAAGTTACCTAAACTAGGTAACTTATATGCTCTTGAGAAATAATATTTAAGGTGAAAAGAAGTTGAGACTACTCCTATAAAATTTATGACATAGCTATTAGGATATAATGGTATTGTGAGAAATAAATATAAAAAACCATTGAATTGAATTCTATTATGAAAAAAGAGTTTCCACACAAATAGAGAGTTGAGCATATTTATAAGGAGTTCATGATCATATGGATAACATAGTTAGAAATTGAAAATAATATGAATAAATTATAAAATATTGAATATGAATTTATATAATGTTAAAAATATAATTCCACATGAGAATAATATTGTGAATATTAATAAGAACATGATTCTAAAGGGGTTTTAAGTTAAAAAAATTAATGGAGGAGTAAACATCAAGAGTTCTCACCAAAATTGAGTTGGTAGGAAAAGAGTTTATGGGTTGAGGAGAAAATATGAGAGCTATTGATCACACTAAGAATATATATAGAACACATATTATTCCCATTTATTCTATTTTTTATGATTCTTTATACCGATATTTGAAGGTAATGTTTGGACGTAGAGAAATTTGTTAAAGAAATGAAAATTTTACATCTCAAAAGGAAATATCAATCATGTAATGCATTAACTAGTTTCATAATTTCTCCTTGAAACATTTAATTTAATATCAAAAGGATATTCTTAGAGTTAATTTTAAAGAAGACCAGTCATGAGGGGGAGTTGAGAAGATGAGAGTGGTTCCATAATATTATTATTTAATTTATGTCTAGAAATTTGGTTGGTTCTTGAAGATCGATGAGGTATAAAAATAATCTTAACTTAATTGTTTCAATTGATTTAAATTTTATTATTAGTGTGTTATGTTTATTAATAAGGAATATGTCTTGAAGGTGAATAAAAAAACTTGTAATTTAATATTTTTATATGATTTTTGAGTGGATTCCAAGTGGTAAATTGCTTTAAAAAGATACTTAAATATCCTCTAAAAGAGATTTTTTAGTTTGTGTCACATGATAAAAAGTTTATGGAAAACTTTATAGAGACCAAAGTCTTTTAAAAATATTATTAATATATTTTTAATATAAATATCAAATAAACACAATACAAGTATCGATAGGCCTAGTGTATTTGGGAGACAAGTTACCTAAAGCTTTAACACGAAATTAAAAGAAAATATCTTTATTTTATTTTCTATAATGAGATCCTAAATATCTTTTATCTCTTAAAAATTTATAGTTTAACCTAGATAATACATAAACAAAATGGTTGATATATAAATCCTAATAATTGGATAAACATTATGAACAAGCATAACATATGAGTCAAAGGGATAACATTATGTCATAAAATACATGGCTGATAAATAATCATATGGGAGTATGACATAAATAATATAGAATCATAAGATCATGAAAAAATAGTAATGTGAAAAAATAGAAAAAATTACATAATCATAATTCAAGGATAACTTCCAAGGAAACATCACATGATGGATAGAGTCCTATCATATATTAGGTTTACTCCATAATTCTATACATATCATCTCATGAGACATAAAAATTACCAAATTCATTGGAGATATACTTGTGTAATCTCTGTATATCGGGTACATGAATATGTTTTACATGTAAGTAAATTATAGAAAAGTCATAATCAATAATAAAAAACCCATGGAAGGAAATGAGTTACATAATCTTGTCTTATAACATAGAAAAATTGAATATCATAATAAATTCCATGAAATAAGGGATTAAACCATTATTTTAAATTTATGGATAAATAATGAATAATAGGATGTGGAAATGAATTACATGTTAATTGAATACATTAAAATTAGTGGATAATAGGGTTTGAACTATTCTTATTAAGTGGAGTTTGAGGGAAAATGGTAAATAATCATTAAAGAGGGTAAGGGAATAATAATTTCCATAAAACTAGAAATAAAACAAAATTATTTTTATGAATAAAATAATTTTTTAGGAACCATTTAAGGTTAAAAACACTTTACTGAGTTGTATGTGAAATGATTCATGAAAATAGAGAATTTTCCTTTAATTATATCTTCTTATGAAATAAATTAACAAGGTAACCATTAAATCATGTGTATCCACATCAAGGAAAGGTATATTAAACTAGGTATATATGTTTAATATATATATAATATGTGATATATAATAAGAATATAGGTATAAAGTGAGTTATATATATATGAAGAAAACCCCAAATAAAATGGGGTGGTTTGGAGAGATCCCTTTCCTTAAGTCTAGAATCATTCTGAACCTGCAATTAATATCCTGAATAATAAAATTAGACTCATTAATTACTTATATAATAACCTTATTCAACTATATTTTGTTTACTATAATTATATTATGTTCATTTAAACCCATTTTAATAAGATAAAAATTTTAATTTAATTGTTCAAAGGGCTTTCATTTCATAGTTCCTTGGTCGGATTACTTGTGGATAATTATTGAAATTATTGAAAAATGGTATTACCACTCCAAAAGTGAAATGAAATGATATTCATGTCCTTACATAAATTTAAATTTTCATTAATATCTATATGTGTTCTAACATAACAATAATTCATTTAGTATGAACGTTGTCATTGTATGGATAGTTAATTTATGATGTTTTATCGACCACCATGAACTAGATTCATTTTATTTAATTAAATAATTACTTATACATTATATAATATCAAATAAGATATAAAATCATCATATTTAACCATAATATTATTTTTATTACCATACTTGAAGGCGACATTGAAAAATGAAGTAGTTTGTTCACAAAGGTAGTGAATCCACCATAATTTGAACAACATATTATTTTTTTTGAATAATAAGGGAAGATAAGTGGATGGATTTTAGATATTCCATTAAAACAATAAAATTAAAATATATTTGTGATATTAATTTCATTATGTTATTTTGGATTTATTTTTTTAAAGGGTGAGGAGGAGGAAAAATTAAAAACCTCAATTGAGGGTATTACTTTATCCTTTTCTTGTCTCCTATTAATATTCCCCTTAAGGCACCTTGTAATGGAATTTTAATGATATAAAGGATTATAGGTATATGGTGGATATATGTGGAGAGAATTTAAATGATCTTGGGTAAGGTAATGAAGTTATAATGTATGTGAAGAATGCGTTGTGAGGGGTGGTGTTTATAAGGGGAGGGTAGGGGTAATTTTTAATATAATAATAATTAGTTTGTTACTTTCATTGAAGACTATAAATAGTTATGAATATAGTGATTATATAGTAATCAGTTCGTGTGATGTTGAGACAATGGTTACTTACGTCATTCATGACTCATTTCTACATGTATTTTTCTTATTTTTTAAAATATCATATTTTTACATATTTCACTATTCCTCAAAACACTAAATATTTTATAAAATACAAAAACTTTACCTGAATAATTTCTAAACATTTATATTCTAAAAATTAAATCAATTTTATGAAATTCATTTTCTAATTATGATAAATTTAATTTAAATAAAATATTTATTTTAAAAATAACAATTTTAATATTGTGATGGATTCTCTAACCCTTTGAAAAATTATCTACGGTCTCAAAAAATAATATTACCATTTTAATGAAACTTAATGATTTTTATAAAATTTTTTTTTTGTAAATTATTATTTTTTAAATCATTATATTTTTTATAAAAATAAAAATAATACATATTTGTTTTATAAAAATAAAAACACTTATTTTATCAATTTTAAATCATTTATTTACTTTTATCATGATATAAATATGTCATATTTTATATTTATGATAAAGTTAAATTTTAATTTACAATTACCTAAGCGAGGTTACGATTTTACAGTCATGTTACTATTCCAAATGGCCATATTACTATTTTAATAGTCATATTATTATTCCAATAATCAGATTTATAACAATCATATGGGTTCCCTAAATTCTATAAATACATCATATTTCATTTATTCTTCATTCACTTATACTTTATCTCATGTTTAGATATATTTTTATTTTCAAAATAAAAATTGCTTTGCTAATATTTTGTTTCATTTTTATAGTGTTATTCATGAATTTATTATTTTGGGGGATCGATTATATCCAAATTGTTGATATTATAGTCATATTATTTTCTATTTTTATCCAATTATTTTACTTTATATTGTTATGGCTATATTATTCTATTTATTTAATTTTTAAATTAATATAATAACATTTTTTGGTTATATAATGTGGTGCATGTGCATTATATAATACCACATTACTAAATATGACAAAATTATATAATCTGTAGAGAAATTTCATTCATAAAATTAGGGGTCATTACATTCTCCCCCCTTAATAAATTTCAGTCTCAAAATCTCATTTTACATACTAAGGTAAAAATAATTGAGGGTACTTTTGCTTCATTACTTATTCCGATTCGTGTGACACCTCCTTGTACATATGATTCTTCCATAATAATATGCCTTGGTGAGTTTTATTTTTATATATATCTTTGTCTATATAGCCTAATATTTTTACTAATTACTCCTCATAAGATAAATCATGCTCCAATTGTACCACCTTTAGATTAAGTACATGTGAGGAATCAAGTATGTAAATTCTCAAGAGGGATACATAGAACACACCATGTACTTGAGATAAGGTTAATGATAGTTCTAGTAGATAGTTCCACAGCTCTAATATGATCAATAATCTCAAATGGTTTGATGTACTTGAGACTTATATTTTCCTTATTTAAAAATATCATGACTCTCTCCCATAGAGATAAGTATAAGAACACTTTATCTTGAACCTAAAACCCCATATCTAGTCATTTATTGTCATCATATATCATCTACCAACTTTGAATAGTCCTAATGTGTTATTGAAATGTCTTAGGTTTCCTACCATTTCATTATGCATGTCAGTTACTGGCCTCTTATGTTCACCAACTTCATCCCATCACACAATTGGTCAAAAATATCTTACTATAAAAGGCTTTATATGGATCCATTTGGATACTTGAGTGGAAGTTATTATTATACTAAAACTTGACCAGAGTAAGATGTTGATCCTATCCACCTTTTATGTATATATATATCAAAATTTACTCAATTCCCTATATAGTCTACTCATATTGGCCATTGGTTTTGGGGTAATAATCCATACTTAGGTTCAACTCGGTGTTTGGATAATGTTGGGTATTTTCCACAACTTAGAGGAAAATCTCAGTTATGAATAAGATATTATCAATGGTGTTCCATGTATCCTCAAAACTTCTCTGGTGTATATCCTTTTAATTTTATCAAGTGAGTAGTCCTATCAAATATTAATGAAATGAGAATTCTCTATAAGATGATACAACATAATTTATATAGCATTATTTTTATAAATGTCTTTAGAATAACAAGGAAAAGTTTCATGGTGATGTTCCTCTATTTCCATTTGGGTAAGGGTAATGTTTGCATCATCACATTAGAATTTTTCATTTCATCCTTCACTTACTAAAATATGAGACACTTTGATTTATATTCTATGATTTCTTTCTTCAGGTTTTCTAAAAAATGGTGATATCTTACATATCTATAAATCTTTATGCTCCCTAGGTGGATGGAGAAGGTTGACTTGTGTGCATCATATAATAAATCCTTCTTTAGCTTGTGATTTTATGGTACACATAGTCATGAACCAAATCTTATAACTCCTACTTCTTCAATTTTGAAATCCAAGAATTTACTTTTTCTTATAGCTTCCACATTCGTCTATATTTTCACATCACTCTTTTGAGTATCCTTTGTATTTTACAAAAGGGATGATTGAGAAATCATTTGAGAAAATAATGATTATTTTCTTTACTTTTTGACTTACATGTACATCCATTTTAATTCTAATAATATTGGATTTGTCTCAATTCTCATTATGGATAAGGTTGCGAGATCATTTATACGTATTCAGTTTATTCACCTTCCTCATATGGTAGTGGATTTAATAGTCTTATACATTATTATCACTAACCACAATAGTTGGATTATATTTATATAATTCTATTTGAATATATATTTTATTCTCTTACAGTCTATATATATTTCAAACTTCTCCCCATAGATAAAATGCTTCCAAATATTCAATTTGAAAATCAATTCCACCAACTCTAGATCATGTGATGGAAAGTTTTTTCATTAACTTTCAAATTTCATGAGGCATAGTCTATCACTTTTTCACTTCACATTAGTACACAACCCATTCCTTTTTTTGAAGCATCACTATAAACCATGAATGGTTCCCCAAATGAGCATAACATGAGGATTGGTGTAATGATAAGCATAATTTTTAACCCATAGAACCTTCCTTTAAATTCACTAATCTATAAAAACATTAATCCATTCCATATAATCTTGGTTAATGGGTTGTATAATCGTGATAAGTTTCTCATAAATCATTGGTAATACCCATCTAGTCCAAGGAAATAGTATATATCTTTTAGAGATGTTCATCTGATCTACTCCTCAATATCCTTAATCTATGAAGGGTCTATAGTTATTCCTTTGATGGTGATAAAATACAACAAGAATGATAGTTCCTTTATCCAAAACTATCATTTATTTTACTTTTCATATTGCTACTCCTTTTACAAAATCTTTAGAGTAGTATTCAAATACTACACATTCTCCTTCTTATTTTTTGATTATATTAAAATATCATCAATAAATACTACCACAAATATTTAGTGGTAGTATATAAAGACTATTAATCAAGTCCATGAATATTATTAGATAATTATTGATTCTAAAGTGAATATATGTGAAATATAATTCTCAATATGTTGTTCGAAAGGTTTTCTTCGGAATATATTCCTTATTCAATTATAGTAAGTGAAATCACAACAAAAGGTCAACTTATATAAATTTCATCCTCCACATAGTTGATCGAATAATTTTTTAATTTTTGGAATTGGATAATTTTTTCTCATAGTTTTATTGATTTTATGATAATCAATGTAGTTTTTCATTAACCCATCCTTATTTTTTAAGAAGATGACAAATGCAACCCACATTGAAGAACTCGAGAATATATAACCCTTGTACAAATTCTCTTGTAAATTTTTCTTAAGTTATTTCAAATCAATGGTTCCTATTATATAGGGATTATTTGATATGGATAGAGATATAGGTATATGTTCAATTAAGAACTCAGCCTCTCAGTTAGGAGGAAGACTAAGAAACTCTTTAGGGAATACATCAGTATATTACCTCATAATGGGAATTTATTTGAGAGTGATTCTATCCTTTATCTCAATAATTTTAGCGAGATATGTTTTCCCATAAGTAAATAATATCCATGATTTAGGTAAAACATAAATATAGTCCCTCACAATGGTCATGTATTTGTGCATGATTCTCTAATTTTTCTCAATTATTTGAGTTAGATACGATTTCTCATAAGGAAATAATATCCATTCTAGAGAAAAATATTCCAAAGTTATCCTCCTTACACTTGTAATGATTTATAGGATGACTCTAGATGTGAATAGTGGTATCCCTACCCTGATAATTGATGTTGTATTTATACAGGTAAAGTTAATTCATTCCCAATATAGAATCAAATTTACCTAAAGAAAGTATAAAAGGATTTTTTGGAGGTTTAGTCCACAAACATTGACTGCTTGGGAGTTATATAATTGGGATAAAATAATTGATCAATTCTTTGGTATTATAGATAAATCAACCTCCATATTTTTAGGTGGTTCTTGAATATTTATACTAAAATTTCAAGATATAAAAGAATATATAGGACTATAATCAAATATTATGTTCACTGGTCACGAATGAATAACTAGAATAATTCTCCCTACATAATTATCAAGATCCACATCAGAAGTAGTGAAATAATATGCCCTTAATTTAACTCTAGGCCTTAAATGTTGTTTCCATTGATTATATATGATAAACATATACCTAGGGTATTTTATTTCATAATTTATGTGTTCCATGAAGGTGAAACACTAGAATAAATACTGAGTGTTAATAAAAAAATTCTTTTATTTTATCACATTTTTGGGATTATTCATCTTCCTTTAGTATTGGTTATCCTAATTCCCCTCTTTTCCACATTTTAAGAATATCTTGGTTTCATTAAGATAGTTTCTAGTATGATTCTTCCCATATGTTTTACATGTGGGTAGTTAGATTTTCTTTCCTTTATTAGATTTTTCCATTGATCCTCCCAAATTAAACACCACTTTATGATTTTTATATCTAACCCCATGAGGCCTCTAGGAGACACCAACCTCAATATTGAAATTAAGGGAAAAATGGAAAATATATTTATAGCTATAAAAGTCTCAAGTCACTAAATATTTTCATAGTATCATCTTTAATAAATTAAATAATTGTTCCACGTAACATTTGGTGTCGATGAAAAAGTTGGAGGTGTACATTCCAGGCCTTGTGAATTATACATCATACGCCTTGATAGAGTCATGTTTTTTTTCTTAGGTCAAAATACCTCCCTATATATTTTAATATGAAGAGTTTATGGAAATTATTTATTTGAAATATTTCCTTTAATCCATCCCATATCATGGGATCAATTTCCTCTTTAGGCTTCATGTTCTTAATCAGTTCCCTCTACTTATTAAATTACCCCTCCATGTGATAAACAACTAATAAAACTTTATCTTATTATGAGCATCAGAGGAAATAGAATATCTTCTCAATAGATTTAATAAATTATTTCATGATGATGGGATCAAAAGATCCACTAAAATTAAGATTCCTTTTAACATAAATGACTTAATCATAACTTTCTTTTTCTTGGGATAAGGAGTTCATTCCATATTATTCATGTTATTATTCACAAATTTATTCAATTGAGATAGTATTTTCCTAAAGTTCTCAAATACCACACCCATATAGTTAGAAATATCCCTAGATCAATTATCACACTGGCTATTGGTATGAAATCTCCTATTTCTTGCAACTAACTGAAATAAAGTAAAATTATAGGTTATAATACTTACACTAAAAAAATAAACTCATAAACTATGAAAGTAGAAGTCATAACTTATAAATGACATGTATATTTTAACTTATGAGTCATTTTGATTCATTCTAGTTTATCCATGGTAATTTCCCTATTAATTATTCTAACTATAAGATATATTCAATTCCACCGCAATGGTTCATAATTTTTTTTGAGTTTTTTTAAAGAATATCCTTTGAAAGTGTCAAACTAGGTTTTCAGTAAGGAATCATTATAATTCACAGGGTAAATGTTTAGTTAATACCCAAAAATACCTTTAGGGTTGATTATGCATAGGTATATCTATGCCAGAACCACATCCACTTTAGTATCCAAATAGGGATGTAATTTCTTGGAATCTATTCACTCTATAATTTACCAATACTTTTTGGATATTTTAACAAACTTAGACTTTTCCTTATGGTTTTTACCGATCTATTATTATCTTAATCCCAAAAAATAACTATAACTTGACCAGATACCAACTATAGCATACCAAGTATCTTAAAAATATTATTATATCAATTTTAATATTAATATCAAATAAACACAATGTAACACCCCAAGCTTCCACGGTACAATTCTCTTTGAATAATACAGTAGCGTGTGTTGTACACAACTTCGAGATTCTAACACACTGCGACCAATCAAAGTAGCCGTTATGAATAGTAATACCCACTTTTTGAAATTTTATAAATTTTATCTCTCAAAATGGAATTCATTTTTGGATTCGGAATATCGAAATTATCCTAGGGTAAAATTTTGGAACTTTTCGGATAACTTTTATATTTTGATGAATAGTGAAAATTACTAAATTTTAATTAAAAACAACTTTTTTAATCGAAATAATTAATAGTGATAAAATATGAATTTAAGTGGTTTTAAAGTATATTTAGAATATATTTTTACCATTTAATAAAATTTTGGTCATTGGACATAATTTCACAATTAAACTAGACATAAACAAATGTCAATCTTTTGATAGTTATTATCTCTTAAAAACACGTTTTTTGTTTTAACAACGAGAATTAATTTTAAATTAATTTATGCCACTTTTGTGTTTTGAATTTGGAAAAATGGATTCCATATTTGGAATCAGGATGTCCAAATTGTGTAAATAGGTAACTTTTATTTTTAGACATTTTGAATAATTACTTCGGTAAATATTTTATTTACCATGGTTAAAGGGTAAATCCGATAAATAAGGGCAAAATATAATAATTTTATAATAATAATAAATTACCCTAAAACATGTCTTAAACTTATTGGTTGATACATGTCCGACAATGGGAATCTTTTGGTCGATTTTGGGACCCAATGGATCCACTTGTAAGTGATAAGGACACTTTATATTAATTAAGTTAAAATAAATACAAAAATGACATAAGCATATATCTTTTAGAAAAACAATTTTTACATAGGGTTATATATGTTGGATTTTAGACTATAAATATTCTTTAGAAATATAAAAATATTTCCTACATAATGGTAGTTTATTTATAATTTTTATACATTTAATAATTAATATTATTTATGACACAATAATGATGCATTATTTTCCTTATTAATGAAAGAATCAAATAATTGGTATTATAAATGTTAAAATAAATATAATTTGAAAGTTTTGATGACATAAATGAATTTTATTGGTTAATATGACATTATAGTATTTCTTAAATTAATTTGGTTCGAATTAATAAAGTTTCTAAGACTTTAACAAAAATCAATTATTGAATAGTGTCAAAATTGACATAAATGAGTTTTTAAAACAAATATTATATTATTAATTGATATTATATTCCTAAAAATATAAGGTTTGGACAAAGGACTTATATCATGATAGGTGTATCATTAATGGACCACTTGGGGGTCTCTTAGATGTATATAGTAAGTTTATTAACTATATAATATAAAAATACAAAGTGACATGGTAAATGTCAAACTAATTAACTAAGAGTTAAAAATAAAAGATAAGGTTAATATAATGACCCAAACCTGTCTAAATTCTATTGGTTTAAATTATTTCAACCCATCCCCACCTTATACTTTGAATAATCTACTTTGGATCCATTAGAAACCGAATATGAATTTATTATAAAATAATATTTCTAGCTTTTCCAAAGGTGCCCCTCACCCCTCTTATAAAAGGGAACTCCCCCTTCTCACTAATTCACAAATTTAAAGACTTTTGGCTCGGCTAAACCCTGCCCAAATACTCTCTCAACGTCCCTCAATTCAACCTAGAGGCCTTAGTTTGATCATAAATCTAACCTAAGGAGCCCTTTTGATCAAATGAAAAGGAAGAATCTGAAGAAGAGGTAATGTTTTCACCACCATCCCTTTCTTCTTCCACTTATTCTTTCTTTGTTTTTCCCATTCTAAAATAATAACTCCAGTATCTTATATATACTGTGATGTTATTATAAACATGGTAAAACCATATTCAGTATTCTATCCATCCTTTGAATGACATGTCACCATACGTGCGTACATACGGCTTACCGTCTCTAAGTTGTGGTGTAATTATTATTCAAAACATTATTATTTGGATGGGTATAATAATGATGTGTAATTCAGGTAAATAATAAATATAACATGATAATGATTCTATATATATGATATAACATCCAATTATATATTATTTTAATATCAAAAGAATGATATTGTCGCTCGTGCGTACGTATGGACTACCGTCTCCACGAACGCGAAGAGATTCATTCCCCATCATATCCATTTGAGAATAATTCTCATTTTATGATTAAAAATAATTTTTAAGGACTTTATATAATTCTGGATATGAATAATATACAACATATCCATAACAAACACGACTTATATAACAAAACATATAAGTTAACACCCGAAACGATGATAATACTATTAACAAAGCAATGTTAAAAGATCATATATGATATCATATTAATGTATATGATTCTTGTATAATTTAATAACAATTATTTTACCATTATACAGGATGTTAACCTACCCCCAACCAAGGAAAAGTACAAGTTAAGGGTTTATTTCACAATCTCTTCATAATCCGAGATTGTTTATACGTAATTATCTACTGGGACCTCTTTATCATCCACATCCATGTTTCTTAAAAATGTATTTCAAATCATTTTTAATATTTTAAAGACTATGGGATAAAATAATTTATACCCTTGTTGAATTTTTATAAGAAGTTTATAAAGTAATATTTCTGTCATTTTCCAAACAAGGTCCTTTTTAACCTTTTCGACATAATTAAGTTAAGAATGTATTTTTTAACTTATACGACGGGTGCGGCTATTTTCCGCCATTATAAAATCGTCGAAGCTTACCTTACAAGATTATAAGAAATTTTTCAAAGTAAATTTTTTATTTTATAATTATGTGACTTTCAAATGATTTCAAAAAAAGAGATATTTCTCTCAAATAGTTTTGATTTCATCTATGTCAACATCCTTTGATGGATTTTAAGCTTATTTGAAGTTGATTTATTGTGATACAAAACTTCCATATTGTATTGAAGGTTTTGTGATATGTTTGACTGTGGATATTTTATTTTTATACCATTCATGGTTTATGGAGAAAGTATTGACATTTTGTATGCTATTTTTAATACGAATATTTATGTTATGTTTAAACCGTTTCATATGAGGAATGCATTGGACTTAATAAGTGACGGGTGGAGCCCACTATAGCTCCTCGATGCATTGGTAAGTCTCATGAGACAAACTAGTGTCTTGGCACAAGGCCTTGACAAAATCTTATTTGTAGTCTTGGCACTAGGCCTTGGCTATGTGGTTATGATAGTATGACATTATGCATTCCATCATTATGAAAGTGGTTATTGATATTGCATGTGATTATTCGACTAGTAGAATATCCATGTGAATAAGTAAATGGAATTATTTCATTTTATTTTTTCCATATTATTCTGAAGTTCAAGTTTAAAAGGATTTTGTTTTATTTATACATTGTCTTAAATGTTTATGCTTATTTATAAAAGTTTCTGCTATATTGTTATCCTTACTGGGCATTTGAGCTCACCCCTTTCTATGTTTTATTTTTCCCAGGATGTGAAGAAGTATTTTATGAATGACCTGAAGGCATAGTATGAGGGGATATGAGTGTGGACTATGGAGACTATTTTGTTGTAGTTTTCATTTTATGATGTAATGTAAACTTTATGAATGTATCTAGTGATTCCAAGGCTACTAAACTAATCGGTCTTTAGAGACTTGATCTTTTGTGATCATGAAAATGTTATGTAATAATGCACTGAATCTGGGTAACTGGGGTCGGGGCATTATAGTTGGTATTAGAGGAAGTTTAGTACAAACATTGGAAGCTAGATTTAGATAAACTTTGATTAGAGAACATAGATCTAAGATGGAATTTGAGGATTAGTATAGAAGAACTTCCTAGAATTTTGGTATTGTAGAAATTTTGTGAGTTTTCCAAGAAATACATCCCTGTCTGGATACGAGCATGTAAAGGCGGCTCTGGAACAGATGTACCTAGGGGTAAATCCTGAAAACACCGCTTTGAGCTAGACTCGAACGGGAACTGGTGCATGACAACAGGCCTTGCTGCACTCTTGGTTACGACACTCCCATGGGATATGCTTAGGATAATTCTCAATTTCTTTACAAACCATTATGAAGGGTTTATGAGTATATAATTCCTCAAAGAAAACATTTTTATGATTATGGATTATATCCATAAATAGTTCAATTTATGATAAGTGTTTTACAAGTATGGAATTATGTATTTTGATTCATAAACTGATCTAGTTTATGCCATTGTTTAGAAATGGCATCTAGTGGAAGAAATGGAAACCATATCAATGCACGAACTCCATGTAGGGATTTCCCTCCTACTCAAGATAATTATAGTGGAGCTGGTGATGCAACTGGTGCTGATCAACTAATCACCATACTAGGACAACTCACTCAGGTTATGAATAATAACCTTACTCGTATGGAGCACCCTGATCCACAGTATGGAGGATCAATGTTAGATCGCTTCATGAGGCACAAACCATAAAAATTAAATGGGAGTGAATATCCATTAGTAGCTGAGCAATGGATAAGTTCCCTAGAGAAAATATTTCAGGATTTGGAGAGTAGTGAAAGGGAAAAAGTTGTCATGACAGTTTATCACCTCACTGGAGATGCTGATCAATGGTAGTCATTGATTCAAAACACGAAGGAAGACGATGAAGTATAAAATATTTAATGGAGGGAGTTCAAATAGTTTTTCTTAGAAAAATAATTTCCTTGTGACCATCGAGTAGATATGGAAAGGAAATTTCTAAGTCTAAGACAAAAGAAGGATGAGAATGTCACAAAGTATGAGGCTAACTTTACAAGGTTATCAAGGTATGCTGGAGATTATATACGTAACCCAAGAAGTATGATTGATTGTTTCTTTGATGGGTTAAAACCATTTCTTTGTCGAGCATTAGTGTCACAATCCTTCTCGTCGTATGAAGATATTGTCTCATGTGCTATCAAGATAGAAAAAGAATTCTCTAAGTCTTATGACTTTAAAGTAAAGAAAGAGAAGAAGAGATCTTATGATCACTCTGGGAATGGAAATAAGGGGAAGAAGGGAAAATTTGAATATCCATCCTGTAGTAAATGTGGGAAGAAACACCCTGGTACTTGCTTGAATGGAATTGGAGTCTGTTACAAATGTGGTGAAAAAGGCCTCCAAGCTCGTGATTGCAAGGGGAAGAAAGAAGCTACCGATGTTCAATGCTACAACTGTAGAGAGATGGGACATTATGAAAATGAATGTCCTAAGCGTCAGGGGAACTTACCTCAGAAAAGGCCAAGGGATCAAGGCCAATCTTATGCTATCACTACTGTTGAGGTAGAAGATCCGAAAGATGTGGTGGCAGGTAATTTAATGGTTTCCTCAAGTTTAGAAAATGCATTATTTGATTCTGGATCATCGCATTGTTTCATATCTTCCCAGTTTTCTAAGAAAATTAGATATTTCCAATTTGATTTAACAAGGGAGTTGTTAGTTAAAACTCCTAAGGGAAGTATCATTGCAACAAAGTTTTGTGAATCAGTCCCCATTAGAGCACATAAATGTTCTTTATTCGCTGATCTCATCGTCATAACTATGATTGAGTTTGATATAATCCTCGGTATGGATTGGATTTTGGACCATGATGTGAAGATTTATTGTAAGAAGAAGGAGGTTACAATTTTTGATGATGATGATAAAGAACACCTTATCTTTAGAGCAGAATCGTCACCACTTAATTCTTATCTAGATCCACCCCCAGTAGCTCAACTAAATTCAATTATTGGGGAGGAAGAGAATGAAATGACTGTGGGTGAGGAAAGGAATGTTCAAATAGAGGATGTACCTATTGTGAAAGAATAAGTAGATATGTTTCCGGAAGATTTACCTGGACATCCTCCAGAACGAGAAGTTGAGTTTTCCATTGATTTAATTCCTGGATCAAGGCCTATATCAAAGAACCCTTATAGAATGACCACTGTGGAATTAGTTAAACTAAAGAAAAAACTAGAGGAATTGAGTAATAAGGGATTTATTCTCCCTAGTGTTTCTCCATGGGGAGCCCCTGTTCTTTTTTTTTAAAAGAAAGATGGATCTAAGAGGTTATGTATCGACTATAGGGAGATCAATGCTATAACAATAAAGAACAAGTCTCCCCTACCTCGCATTGATGATTTATTTGAACAACTACATGGAGCTCAATACTTTGAAAAGATTGAACTTTGGTCTGGATACCATCAGTTGTGTGTGAAGAAGGAAGACATTCCGAATACAACATTTTGAACCAGGTACAGGCATTACGAGTTTACATTAATGCCTTTTGGGATGACTAATGCGCCCTCTGTATTCAAGGATCTAATGAATAGAGTTTTCAAGGAATATCTAGATGAATTTTTGGTGGTATTTATTGTTGATATCTTGGTATACTCCAAAAGCTACGAAGATCATGAAAATAACTTGCACATTATCCTGAAGACTCTGAGAAGACATGAATTATATGAGAAGTTTAGTAAGTGAATTCTGGCTTCAGGAGATTTCTTTTCTTGGCCATATTGTCTCTAAAGATGGAATCTCTGTTGATCCTTCTAAGAACAAGGAAATCCAAGAATGGCCTGCATCAATGAGTATAACTGAGGTACACAGTTTTATTGGTTTAGTAGGTTATTATCGACATTTCGTCCAGAATTTTTCCTGGTTGGATAACCCATTAACAAATCTCACACGTAAAGGGGTTAAATTTGTTTGGACAAAAGAGTGTAAAGAATGTTTCAAAGAACTGAAGAGAAGATTAGTCAATGCTCCTATATTGACTCTACCATCGGGGAATGATGAGTTTGTTATTTATAGTGATGCATCGACGAAAGGACTTGGTTGTGTCCTTATGTAGAATGATAGGGTTATTGCCTATGTATCACGACAGTTGAAAATTCATGAGCAAAACTATCCTACTCATGATCTCAAGTTAACAGCTGTGATCTTTTCTTTGAAGATATGGAGACACTACCTCTATGGTGAAAAATGTGAGATTTATACTGATCACAAGAGTTTGAAGTATATTTTCTCACAAAAAGAAATCAACATGAGGCAAAAGAGATGGCTTGAATTACTCAAGGATTATGATTGCACGATACACTACCACCGGGGGAAGGCAAACAAGGTGGTAGATGCTTTGAGAAGAAAATATCATGGAGTTTTAAACATGATGATAATTGAAAGGGATCCTATTTTTATTGATCTAGTGAAGATAGATATGGGAATTACCCTGGAAGGTGAAACATCGATACTTTTTCAAATGGTTGCCAAACCATCTTTACTAGAAAGGATAAAGAGTTCTCATACTGGTGATAAATAATTTCAAAAGAAGATTAAAGCTGTGAATGATGGGATATTGAGAGAATTTGTGTATGAAGATGGAATTTTGAAATTTTGGAAGAGACTTTGTGTTCTCGATATACCTGATCTAAAAAGGGAATTGCTGGACAATTCTCATAGTTCCAATTTCTCTATACACCTCGGGAGCCCCAAAATGTATAGAGATTTGAAGGAAAATTTTTGGTGGGACAACATGAAGAGGGAGATTTCTGATTTTGTGTCAAGATGTATGGTTTGTTAACAAGTGAAAGCTAGAAGGAAAAAGCCTGGTGGAGTATTGCAACCTCTTCCCATACCTGAGTGGAAATGGGATAATATTACGATGAACTTCTTCATGGGGCTACTAAAGACTCCTAAAAGGAACGATGCAATATGGGTTATTATTGATCGTCTTACCAAGTCAGCACATTTTCTTGCTATAATAGAAGATCTAACACTGGAACGTCTAGCAAGACTATATATTAATGAAGTTGTGAGACTTCATGGAGTACCCCTATCGATTGTTTCGGATCGTGATCCCCGCTTTACTTCAATATTCTAGAAGATTCTTCAGAAGGCCTTGGATACTGAACTTCGTTTGAGCACTTCCTACCACCCCCATACAGATGGACAATCATAACGGACTATTAAAACCTTATAAAACATGTTTAGATCTTTATCACTTGACTTTCAGGGTATGTGGGATCAATATTTACCTCTGGTATAATTTTCCTATAACAATAACTTCCATTCAAGTATTTGAATGGCCCCATATGAAGCATTATATGGAAAGAGATGTCGCACACTAACCTGTTGGGATGCCTTTGGTGAAAGAAAACCTGTAGGCCTAGAACTGGTGGAGGAAATGATGGAGAAGGTGAAGGTAATCCAAAACCACATCAAAGAAGCTCAAAGTAGGCAGAAGAGCTATGTTGACAACCGAAGGAAGGATTTGGAATTTCCAGTGGGAGATCATGTTTTCTTGAAGGTATCTCCATAGAAGAGAGTTATATGTTTCAGCAAGAAAGGTAAATTGAGTCCTTGGTACATAGGACCTTTCTAAATTCTAGAACAAATTGGGGCTGTAGCTTACCGTTTGGCAATGCTTCCAAGTCTCTCCAAAGTTCATGATGTGTTCCACGTATCACTATTGAGAAAATACATGCCTGACCCAACGCATGTACTCACTTATGAGGAATTAGAACTGGAACCCGATCTGTCTTATTTCGAAGAGCCCGTTATGATTCTTGATACAAGAGAGCAAGTACTGAGAAACTGAACGACTCATCTGGTAAAAGTTCTATGGAGGAACCATAAGATGGAAGAGGCAACGTGGGAACCCGAAGAACTTATGATGAAGAACCACCCGAGTCTTTTCATGTGGTAGTATTCTAGAAATTTTGAGGACGAAATTATTTGAAGGAGGGGAGAATGTAACACCCCAAGCTTCCACGGTACGATTCTCTTTGAATAATACAGTAGCGTGTGTTGTATGCAACTTCGAGATTCTAACACACTACGACCAATCAAAGTAGCTGTTATGAATAGTAATACCCACTTTTTGAAATTTTATAAATTTTATCTCTCAAAATGGACTTCATTTTTGGATTTGGAATATAGAAATTATCCTAGGGTAAAATTTTGGAACTTTTCGGATAACTTTTATATTTTGATGAATAGTGAAAATTACTAAATTTTAATTAAAAACAACTTTTTTAATCGAAATAATTAATAGTGATAAAATATGAATTTAAGTATTTTTAAAGTATATTTAGAATATATTTTTACCATTTAATACAATTTTGGTCATTGGACATAATTTCACAATTAAACCGGACATAAACAAGTGTCAATCTTTTGATAGTTATTATCTCTTAAAAACACGCTTTTTTGTTTTAACAATGGGAATTAATTTTAAATTAATTTCTACCACTTCTATGTTTTGAATTTGGAAAAATGGATTCCATATTTGGAATCAGGATGTACAAATTGTGTAAATATGTAACTTTTATTTTTAGACATTTTGAATAATTACTTCGGTAAATATTTTATTTACCATGGTTAAAGGGTAAATCCGATAAATAAGGGTAAAACAAATAATATTATAATAATAATAAATTACCCTAAAACGTGTCCTAAACTTATTGGTTGATACATGTCCGACCATGGGTATCTTTTGGTCGATTTTGGGACCTCATGGATCCACTTGTAAGTGATAAGGACACTTTATATTAATTAAGTTAAAATAAATACAAAAATGACATAAGCATATATCTTTTAGAAAAATTTTTTTTACATAGGGTTATATATGTTTGATTTTCGACTATAAATATTCATTAGAAAGATAAAAAGATTTACTACATAATGGTAGTTTATTTATAATTTTTATACATTTAATAATTAATATTATTTATGACACAATAATGATAGAGTATTTTCCTTATTAATGAAAGAATCAAATAATTGATATTATAAATGTTAAAATAAATATAATTTTAAAGTTTTGATGACATACATGAATTTTATTGGTTAATATTAAATTATAGTATTTCTTAAATAAATTGTTTTCGAATTAATAAAGTTTTTAAGACTTTAACAAAAATCAATTATTGAATAGTGTCAAAATTGACAAAAATGAGTTTTTAAAACAAATATTATATTATTAATTGATATTATATTACTGAAAATCTAATGTTTGGAAAAATAACTTATATCATGATAGGTGTATCATTAATAGACCACTTGGGGGTATCTTAGATATATATAGTAAGTTTATTAACTATATAATATAAAAATACAAAGTGACATGGTAAATGTCAAACTAATTAACTAAGAGTTAAAACTAAAAGATAAGGTTAATATAATGACCCAAACCTGTATAAATTATATTGGTTGAAAGTATTTAGATCCATACCTACCTTAGAATTTGAATAATCCACTTTGGATCCATTATAAACTGAATATGAATTTATTATAAAATAATATTTCTAGCTTTTCCAAAGGTGCCCCTCACCCCTCTTATAAAAGGGCACCCCCCTTCTCACTAATTAACGCATTAAAAGCCTTTTGGCTCGGCCAAAACCTGACCAAATACTCTCTAAACTTCCCTAAATTAAACATAGAGGCATTATTTTGATCATAAAGCCAACCTAAGGAGCCCTTTTGAACAAATCAAAAGGAAGAACCCGAAGAAGAGGTAATGTTTTCACCACCCTCTTTCAAGTTCCTTTCTTCTTCCACTTCTTCTTTCTTTGTTTTTACCATTCTAAAATAATAACTCTAGTATATTATATATACCGTGATGTTATTATAAACATGGTATAACCATATTCAGTATTTTATTCATCCTTTGAATGACATGTCACCATACGTGCGTACGTACAACTTACTGTCTCCACGTTGTGGTATAATTGTTATTAAAAACATTATTATTTGGATGGGTATAATAATGATGTGTAATTCATGTAAATAATAAATATAACATGATAATTATTCTGTATATATGATATACCATCCAATTATACATTATTTTAATATCAAAATAATGATATTGTCGCTCGTGCGTACGTACGGACTACCGTCTCCACGAACGCGATGAGATTCATTCCCCATCGTATCCATTCGAGACTAATTCTCATTTGATGATTAAAAATAATGTTTAAGGACTTGATATCATTATGGATATGAATAAGATACAACATATCCATAACAAACACGGATTATGTAACAAAACTTATACGTTAACACCCGAAACAACGATAATACTATTAACAAAGCAATGTTAAAAGATCATATATGATATCATATTAATGTATATGATTATTGTATAATTTAATAAAAATTATTTCACCATTATACAGGAGGTTAACCTACCCCCAACCAAGGAAAAGTACAAGGTAATTGTTTATTTCACAATCTCTTCATTATCTGATGTTGTTTATACGTAATTATCTACTGGGACCTCTTTATCATCCACATACATGTTTCTTAAAAATGTATTTCAAATTATTATTAATATTTTAAAGACTATGGGATAAAGTCATTTATACCCTTTTTGGATTTTTATAATAAGTTTATAAAGGAATCTTTCTGTCGTTTTCCAAACAAGGTCCTTTTTAACCTTTTCAACAGAATTAAGGTAAGAATGTATTTTTTAACTTATACGGCGGGTGTGACTATTTTCCGCCATTATAAAATCATCGAAGCTTCCCTTACAATATTATAAGAAAATTTTCAAAGTGAATGATTTATTTTATAATTATGTGACTTTCAAATGATTTCAAAAAAAGAGATATTTCTCTCAAATAGTTTTGATTTCATCTATGTCAACATCCTTTGATGGATTTTAAGCTTATTTGAAGTTGATTTATTATGATACAAAACTTCCATATTGTATTGAAGGTTTTGTGATATTTTTTACTGTGGATGTGTTATTTTTATAACATTCATGGTTTATGGAGAAAGTATTGACATTTCGTATGCTAGTTTTAATACGAATATTTATGTTATGTTTAAACCTGTTCATATGAGGAATGAGTTGGACTTAATAAGTGATGGGTGGAGCCCGCTATAGCTCCTTGATGCATCGGTAGGTCTCATGAGACAAACTAGTGTCTTAGCACAAGGCCTTGAAAAAATCTTATTTGTAGTCTTGGCACGAGGCCTTGGCTATGTGGTTATGATAGTCTGGCATTGTGCATTCCATCATTATGAAAGTGGGTATTGATATTTCATGTGATTATTCTACTAGTAGAATATCCCTGTGAATAAGTAAATGACATTATTTCATTTTATTTTTGTCATATTATGCTGAAGTTCAAGTTTAAAAGGCTTTTGTTTTAGTTATACATTACCTTAAATGGTTATGCTTATTTATAGAAGTTTCCACTATACTGTTATCCTTACTAGGCATTTGATCTCACCCCTTTCTATGTTTTATTTTTCCCAGGATGTGAAGAAGTATTTTATGAATGACCTAAAGGGATAGTATGAGGGGATATGAGTGTGGAATATGGAGACTATGTTGTTGTAGTTTTCATTTTATGATGTAATGTAAACTTTATGAATGTATCTAGTGATTCCAAGTCTACTAAACTAATCGGTCTTTCGAGACTTGATCTTTTGTGATCATGCCAATGTTATGTAATAATGCACCGACTCTGGGTAATTAGGGTCGGTGCGTTACACACAACCCAAGGATTGAGAGTTCTAGTTTCTTTAGGATACTTGGTATATAAAACATCAACATGAAACTAAAATAAAAAAAATATTTATCTTATTCTCTATAATGAGATCATAAATCCCTTTATGTTCTTAAAACTATATAGGATAAAATAGGTAATTCATAAACCAAAAGGGTAATTTATAAATCCGAGTAAGTTAATAAACATGATAAAGAATAATAGCATATTAGTAAAAGTCATAAAATAATATCATAAAAAGAAAAGTTTTATGAATAATTATATAGGAGAATGACATAAAGAATATTGAATCATCATATCATGGAAGCATAAGAATGTTAAAAAAACTTAAAACATGACATAATCATATGTTAAGGCTAACTGTCAATACAACACCTCATGGTAGAAAAAGTCCCATAATGGATTATGTTTACTCCCTAATCTCATAAATATCATCTCATAATGCCTAAACATTACCCAGTGAGTTATAGAAATATCATGGTGAACCCATCATAACATAAACACGAATATGTGTTCAATAAAAATACATCATAAATCATTAAAGAGATTTGGGAGTAAACATAATCTTATGGATAAATAAATTTTTATGTTATGATGGGTTCACCATGAATTATAAGTCATGGAAATTATGTCCATGTTAATTAAATACATAAAAAGTTATTGAGAAATAGATTTTTAATATTCCTTTCATGTGGGGATTTAGGAAAAGGGGTATAAAATCATTAAAGAGGGTAATAGAATAATAATTTCCATAAAAATAGAAATGAATCAAAATTTATTTACGTAATAAAATAAATTTATTTAGAAACCATTTAAGGTTAAAAACATTTCATTTAATGGTACTTAACATAAGAAAATAAAGCAGATAAGTTGCTTTTAATCGGCTCTACTTAACAAAAGAAAATAAGAAGGGAACCTTTAAAACATGTATATTCCCGATAAAGAAAGGTACATTAAATAAGGTATACAAGATTAGAACATATTTAAATAATATATACATAGTATATAATGATAATATAGAGAGAAATTTTAATATCCTGATATTTAAAAAAATATTGTGATTGATAGAGTACAAGATAAGCAACACCAAACTTAAATGAACCTCGAAATACTATTATTTAAATATAAATGTTATAACCTAGTCATTTGATTGGATAATATGAATAGAAATAACCAAATTATGAAATACATATAATTTTACTACTCAATATAAATTTATTGATTAATTATCAATAAATAAGAACTCAATTTTTATTAACTACACTTTATTCTTCAAAAAGATGTTATCTTCCAAAATAAGTTTCATTTATTTTTGTGAGAGAATAATACAATTATTTTTTGGTAATTTTATAAATGGTATTTTATAAAAATTATATAATTTTTTAAATCATAGTATCAAAATTATCGTATGGATAAATTTTTATAATTTTCTGAATTTTTTAATTTTCAGTGAATAATGAAAATATTGATTATTATTAAAAACCGTCTTTTCTTTTAAAGTATTTATAAATTCAAATTATATTTTGAACTATTTGTAAAATTTAATTAGTTATTTTGGATTTAATATAATTCAATTATGTTTTTTTAAATGAACTTTATAGTTGAATTTACTATAGAAAAAACATTTTATACTTAAAATATGCATTTTTCTAAAAATTAATTTTTCATCGCATTTTTTAAATTTAATTTAAAATTAAATTATACCAATTATTTGTTTTTAATTTTTTAAAATTTATTCCTTATTTGGAATCATTTTTTTCCAATTTTTTTAAAGAGGGACCATTTATTTTTTATTAATATGAATAGTAAATGTAATTATTTTTTGTCATGATAAATGGTAAATTGGGTAATTAAAGTTAAAAATAAAATGATGAGAACTAAAAAATGACTCTAAAACTATCCTCAATTTATTTTATGATTATATTTCCTATGTAATCATGATATATTTTTTATATGACATTTTTTCCATTTGCATGTTATTATATCTTATGTAAAGAAAAGTAAAAAATGTCACACTCATGTTTTTAATAATTATAAAATTTCTAACATGGGGATAACAAGATGATATGTTCCATTATAATTATTATTTTTAAATATAAATTGTTTTTTTTCATCATGGTAATTTATTTGTAATTTTATTGAATAAATAATTACATTAAATGCTTACACAATGGTTACATAGTAATTATTCCATTAATTGAAAAATAAAATAAATGATATAAAAAATATTAAAACTGGTATAATTTGAAATATTTAATGTGATATAATAAATTTATAGATAAAAATAACATGTTATGAAAATATTAAAATATTTATTCTAATTTTATTAGTTTTATTGATGTTATAAAAGTCAAAGTAAATGAATACTTCCAAAATTGACATTATTGATATTTTTTGAAAATAATATTTTATTAAATGATATAAAATTTCTAAAAATCCTATATTAATAAGTTTAATTATGATATGGTTTATTTTATTAACCATAGTCTATTTATGAGCCTTTTTACATTTATGTTAACAATCCTCACCCTCAGTGAATAAAAAATTTGTTATCATGGTAATTGTGAAAAGAGTTAATAGGGGTTAAAATTAAAAGATATGGGTCAGAACATATATAAAACTTTTCCAAATTTAATTATATGATTTAATTTAGACTCACAGTCATATTATATCCTAATATTATAAATTTTTATCTATTTGGGAATAAAAATTAATTTATATTAATTTAATATTTTATAAAAATCCAAAAGTTCTCCTCCCCTCTCTTATATATGGTACATCTTATTATCATTTCATAACAACTCAAGAACCATTTTTATCAGATTATACATACCAAAATACCTTCCTATCATACTTTACCACATTATAGAAGTCTTATATTAGAAATAATACAATCCTTATATGGATTAATATGTAAAGTAAAGAAGGTTGTCCGGATAAGAGGTATAGTTATTGATAAAGTTTTTTTATTTTATTTCTTATTCCACCTATTTAAAATATTTTTCAACCACTCTGAGATAATAAAAAAATATATTTTAGATTTAATATGGTTTTATTATGTTAGTTAAATAACCTATATCCATTTGCAACCTCCATCAAATTGGAAAGGAATCCATCGTTCGTGTGTACAATGGACTACCACCTTAAGAACCGATGTAATTTTTTTTCCATTGCTGCCTCTCACAACTTGTTATAATAATTAATTTAATGTAAATAGATTATTTTAATGACATATGTATCATTATTAATATATAATATATTATTTACTTTCTTACCTTCCCATTAACTGAAAAATGATAATGTCATTCATGAGTATGTGTGAACTACCACCTCTATGAAGTGATTTGATTCATTTTTCATCACCAAATAGAATGTATTATATAAATGTGTATAATTAAAGAAATAACATGTTATATAATACCTTATTTTAATTATTAAAATATAAAATAATACTCATATTCTTTATATAATGATCATTGAGAAATGTAAACGTCACTCATGTATACGTACGACCTAACATCACCATGATTGCGACATAGTTTATCTTTCATAACCATATTTAATGGTTCTATTTAAAATATAATTTCTATATAAAAATTATAATCATTTCAGTATTAAAATTATATATATTATGTAATAATTACCTCTTTGACCACATTCAACACATCAAAGTTGTTTTGAAAATATGAATTGAACATCCTCAAAACACCTGATATGGAAATAATTGATTATGTAATTAAATATTTCATTAAAATGAATAAAATAAATGGATTAAGGATATGATATTAAACTTGTGAAATTATATTAATAAATAAAATAAACAATATGTTATTATATAGGTTTTAAAGGAAATATAGAGAAATTATTTACTTGAGGTATGAGATTTCATCTCAATTTTCTTTCAATGAGTCATATTTTAATATTATTCCCCTAAGTTGTTTTATATGGTGTATATATTTTCCATTTAAAATTTTATATCATTAATACTTCATATATAATGGAATTTTAATTTTAAATTTGAATTACTTCATCCAAGCGGATTTTATTTGGAAGTTACCATGTGGTAAATGGATTCTTAACTCAACTTTCTTTAATTGGGTTATAACTTTTCTTCACTAACTTTGTTATGATATGATATTGTATGAATTGATCTATAAATTTATTTATTCTACACTCATACTTTTTTTTGTGGATTTAAATTTTTCACACATAATATCTTCATTGATTAATTCTAAATTTAATGATATGATATTTATAAGGTTAATTAACCGCAAATTATTTTTCTTTGGGACATATATTGATATTATGCACATGATTTATTTTATTAGGAGTATATAAAACCACTTTGACATGTTATATCATTAATATCCATATTTTCATGATATTTAAAGTTTTATTTGTCATTACTTTTTCATGGGGCATAAGATTGAAAATTTACCTAAGTGTAAAAGGCTTTATGTTACAATCTTCTTTTCTTTCAAAATTGTATATGTTCAAATTCACTTGGGAGGAATCATATGATATTATTTTCCTGAACTAAACATATTTTTTATTCCTTGGTGTTGAATTTTTTTTACATTTTTGTTTTTCATTTTACCCCTAATTAAATAAATAATCATCAAAAAAGTTCTTTGAAAGTGCTACTGATCTTTTCACCTCTTTTAGGTGGGGAATCTTTCTCTTCCATATACAATTTTTCTAAAAAAATTAAAATGTTCCTTTATAACATTAATGAATTCATAAATATATATTAATTGATATTTTAACATATTTTAAAAGTATTTTAAATGAAATTTCTTAACATTTTCTAAATGGGTCACCTTTGACTCCCTTTTGAAAATGTTTGAAAAGAATTTTTACTTTTAATGTATACAACATGAATGGATTTACTTACCGTCATGATAATTTTTTCTTTGAATATTAATTTATAAGTTTCTATGATTATTTTCAAAGAAAATGGTTTTCACAATATTTTATTATTTAAAAAAAATATTATTTTCAAATTGAAAAGTGAATTTTTTTAAGAATGTTTTTTATGATCTTTTAATGGTATTTCCATTCATAAAATCTAAAAACCTTGATGTTAAATATGCTCAAATAGGGATATATTATAATGATACCATATTCATTCTTTATTAGGATATATTATTATTTTTTAAATTATATTTTTATGGAACCTATTTCTTTTCCATGGTTTAATCTAGTTATAAAAGAAAATCTCTATTTGAATATATACGACGATAATGAATTTTCCTACCACTATAACATTTATTTGATTTTTATATTACTATAAAATATTTTTTATTTTATTTAAATAAAAACCATAATTCCCTTGTTCTAGGTAATTTTTTATTAGAAAATGGGTTTTTAAAAGGAAATGATTTTTCAATATCTAGAATTTTTTACTTATGAGTGAAAATATTATTTTGAGAATTGAAATATTTTTTGTGTTATGATTATATTAGGGTTATTGGGAAAGGTTTATAATGATGGGTGGTTAAATTATGAATAAAGGGTAGGTGATCTCATTAAATCTCTCTAATTCATTATGGAAAGGGACAAAGTTAAATAATTATGTTTCTCCTAAGAGATTATGGGAATATAATGCAATGTTTATTCCAATTATAACCACATTGCCTATTTTATGTATAACCATGAAGTTTATTCAAAGTTTAATATTGAAGGTTTTCCTATTTGTAATAATGATATTAAAATTATGCCTCAAGTTTATATATTATTTACCTATGATTTATGTGGGTTTTTATGAAAATCCTATGATTTTTCAAGGTAAGATAATGAATTTATTTTTAAAGAAAATTATTTCCTACTTGTTACGGGTGAAAATATATGGGGTTTTAATGATTCCTTTTATAAATATTGAAATCACATGGCTCATGATTATTTATTCCAATGAATATTTCCTTTGTTAAATATTTCTTACATGTCATGTAATTTATGATCTAGGTATTGATTAGTATGAATTTATTTATGTTATGATCATTAACTTTGATTATGTCATCATACCCTTATGATAATCTCACTCCCAATGATGACATTGATTTGATAATGCTTATGTTTACCCTTACTGATCATTTGATTTCATCCTTCTTTTGTTACCTTTTTTCCAAATTATGAAGAATAATGGTAAAGGATTTGATTCTAGAAAGTTTTAATATATGAAGATTTTTTTGGAAATGTTAGTGAATTAATATGGAATATGAAAAACTAGGTATTTAAAAAAATACTCCCATGAAGTCAAGAGATTTTTTAGGTAAGAATTTTTACTAATTCTGTAAAAATATAAACCTAAAAGGTAATCAGGTATGAAAGTAATCAAATATTTCCATTTTCTTTTATAATGTTTGGGTTGAAAAAAATTAGTCACATTTAATAGTATCAAAGCGAAAAATTTAAATTATATATTTTTAGCACTGGGTCTAGGAGTGTGGGTTCGAGGCTGTTATAGTTTGTATCAAATTATGATTTAGATAAATTTGGATATTATGTGGTTTTCATGCAATGTTATATTAATAGTTATATAAACCATAATGGTTTTATAAGTTTGACATTGATCATAATTTCAAAGTTTTAGACAACCCTTTTGAAGTTTTAATTGATGGAATTTTAAGGTGAGTAATGATATTTTGGAATACTTTTCATTAAATTTTGGTATATGTAACCCTTATATTTAACATGAAGTATTATTTAATGAGTCGAGGTTGTATTATCTTTTAGAAAAATATATGATCTTAATGTGGATTTACAATGATTTAGGTTATTTTGGGAAATTAATAGCATACCTTGGAGACTATATGACTATGTTATATATATTTTTGGGTGTATGACTTTATGAGGGATTAATATTATCCTGAGATAAATTTTGAATTTATCTTATAACAATGTGTGTTTAAATCCCTTTATTTTTTGGGTTTTAATCTTGTAATATTTTGAATAATTTTATGGATAGTTATTTATATAATGATTTAGATTGAACTTTGGGTATTTCTGTTGAATTTTGAAGATTATATGAAGGTTTATTCCATTTTGAAATTATCTTACCTTATGCTAACCAATTTGTTTTTTTAATTTAAAAATATAGAAAAAATATTTTTTATCCTTTTTTAGAATTATATGATCTAATGGATTTTGATTCTAGTAATTCAAGAATGAAAACTTTATCTTGAATACTCATCATTTGGTGAAAAAAATGAGATTTTGGGTGGAAAATTATAAGTGGATGAAGTTCAACTAATCAAGTAAGTATATTTACTCATGTTCTTAGTCTAGATTGTAAAGAAATTCCTCAACACAAGGAAATGGATGATGAACCAAAAATTTTATCCTATTACCTTCATTTATGATGAATTAATAGTCTTTTCTATACCTATTTTTTTATTGTTTTGTGGTTGTTGACTTTCTTGTGATCATTAACTTTCTTGTGATCAATGGTCTCTATCACTCTCTATAAATTTTTGGACATTAAAGTTTTCTTCAATGTCTATATCTTCACTTTGCACTAATTTTACCCTATTAGGAGATGTATTATGTGTTATTTCATATGACCTTCATCTTACAATTTCCCTCTTTTTAAGAGGAAGTTTTATTAAACATTTTTATGATGTGGGAATCCAACAAAGATGTTTTGAAAATTCTAACCTATGGTTACCAAGCCCATGGTAAAATTTCAATGATGAAATTTATTAAAGCTGTATAATATAATATTATAAAATTTTAAATGAAATACTATGATCAATAGAATACAAGATACGCAACACCGATCTTAAATGGACCTCAATATATTATTATTTAAATAAGACTGTTATAACCTTGCTATTGGATTAGTAGAAATGAATAAAAATAACTGAATTATGAAATACATATAAATATCCTACCCAATAAAATTTTATTTATTAAATCCTTGTAAATAAATAATCAATTTTTATTAAATATATTTTACTCTTCAAAACATGTTTTCTTCAAAAGTGGTATTTATTTATTTTTATGGGAGAATAATTTAATGTTTTTTGAAATTTTTAAAATGGTATTTTATAAAAATTATATATTTTTTGAAATCATCATATCAATAGTATCTTAAGGTGAATTTTTTTGAATTTCTTAAAAAGTTTTATTTTTCAATAAATAATGAAAATACTGATTTTTATTGAAAATTGTATTTTATTTTAAAGTATTTATAAATAAAATTATATTTTGGATTATTTTTTAAATTTCATTAGTTCCTTGTGATTTAAAATAATAAAATTTATTTTTAAATGAACTTTACATTTAAATTTAGTATAAAAAAGTTTTATACTTAAATTGATATTTTTTTGAAAAATTGTTTTTCATCATGTTTTTCCTATTTAATTTTATATTAAATTCTACAACTTGTGAGTTTTGAGTTTTTATAAATTGATTAAATATTTGTATTCATTGGGTAAAAATTTGGTAAATATCCCTCTTTTATTTTATATAAATATGAATAGTAAACATAGTAATTTTTGTTTTCGCAGTAAAGGGTCAATCGGGTAATTAAAGTTAAAAATAGAATAATGAGGAATCAAAAATAAAAATAACACTTTTATTAATTTTATTTGATGAGTTTTTTTCATCCCTAATAATCCAATATTCAGTTATAGGACTTTTTTCCATCTGGATGTGATTATTTCCTTTATAATATTTATGTAATGAAAAGTCAAAAATGGCACACTTTTATTTTTAATAGCTATAACATTTTTAACATGGGGATAACAAGATGATATGTTCATTTATAATTATTATTTTGAAATATAAATGGTTAATATCCATCAATGTAATTTATTTATATTTTTTACGAAATAATTACTTTATATTCTTACACAGTACTGATGCATTAATTATTCAATTAATAGAAAAATAAAATAACTGATGTTAAAAATATTAAAAGTAATATAATTTGAAATTATTAACATTATACATGAATTATATGGATAAAAATAACATTTTAAGGATGTAATAAAATATTTTATTTTAATTTCATTAGTTTTATCAATGTTATAAAAGTCAAAGTAAATGAATAGTTATAAAAATGACATTTTTGATATTTTATGTTAATAATATATTATTAAATGATATAAAATTTATAAAAACCTATATTAAGCCAAGAAATTTGGATATTGTTTAAAATATCATTAATTTTATATTTATAGTCCTTTTCCTTTTATTTTAACTATCTTGAAACTCAAGGAGTAAAAAACATTGTTATCACGGTAAGTGAGAAAAGGGTTAACGAGGATTTAAAACCAAAATCAAAGTGTAAGAAAATCATAGAAACATGTAAAAATTTAATTGTATGAGATTATTAATTCCCATAATAATATTATATTGAAATAATATCAATTTTTATTCATTTTTAAAACAAAATTAATTTATATTAATTTAGTATTTTATGAAATTTCAAATGTGCCTATCTCCTCTCTTATAAAAGAGCACATCTTATTCTCATTCACCACACCTAAAGAACCATTTGTTTAGGCCTATAACTACTCAAATACCTTACTAAAATCAATCCCTACATTTTATATGTGTTATTTCAAAAATAATACCAACCATCGAGGTATTAAGGTGTAAAAAAAATAGGTTGTCCGAAGAAGATGTATAGTTATTAACCAAAATATGTTTGTTTTAATTTTTCATACACCTCCTTAAAATATTCACCAAAAAATATTATATAGTAAATTAAGTATATTACATATAATATTATGTTTTTATGTTATTTACATAATCTATATTAATCTAAAACCTCCATTAAATGGGAAAGGAATCCATCGTTTGTGTGTACGGTAGACTACCACCTCACGAACTGTTGTAATTCATTTTCCATCACTTACCCTCATGGATGGTTATAATGATGGATTTTAAGTATATATTGGATATTAAATAAAAATTTATAATTCTTAAAATATAATATATCACTTACTTTCTTACTTTCTCATTCAATGGAAGATGATAATTCCATTTATGCGTATGTGTGGACTACTACCTCCACGAAGCGACGTGATTCGTTCTTCATCACCGCATAACATGGATTATATATATTATTTTATTTATGTAAATAATATGGTGTTAATGATATTATTATAATTATTTAAATATAAATTAATACTTACCTTATTTTCATAATGATTTTAGAAAAAGGGAAACGTTACTTAGGCATAAGTACACCCTTCCAAAAAATAAACTATTTTATAAAAACACAAAAAATTACACTACCCATATTTTTAAATATAGACTAAAAAATAAAATCCATTTTATGAAAAAAATTATGAACTTGAGAAATTTAATTTTTAAATAAAATCATAATTTATTTAAAAATATCAATTTTAATTCTTTGGAATGTTTAATGGCTCTTGGAAAAATTACTTACAGTCTCAAAAAAATTATAATAATTATAATGAAACTTAATATTATTTTATAAAACCATTTTATGAAAATGAATTTTATTTTAAATATTTACATTTGTTATTAATATTTAAATATAACATACATATTTTACAAAAGTACAACAATTATTTTATAATTTTCAAAATAAATATTTACTTGTATCATGATATAAATATTCCATATTTTTCATTAAATTAGATAACTAAATTTTATTTTACCATTAAATATGTGAGGTTATTATTTTAATGATTAGGTTATTATTCCTAAAGGTCATAATACTCTTCCAATGATCATATTACTATTCCAACTATTATATTTTTAATGATCATATGGTTTCCCTACATTCTATAAATACATAAAATTTCATTTACTATTCCTTCACTTCAATTTTATCTCAAGGTTATATATATTTTCATTTTCAAATTGAATGTTTCAGTAATAATATTATTCTTCATTTCTATAGAGTTTTTTGTGAGTTTAATTATTCTAGGGGATTGAGTATATCCAAATTTTCATATTATGGTTCACTTATTTTCTATTTTTTATCCCATTGTAATAATTTTAATTATTATAGCTATATTTATTCTATACATGTAGCATTTGGATTAATATAATAATTTTTTTTGGGTATTATGATGTGGTGCATGTGATTTATATAATAATATATTACTAAATATGACACAATTGTATAATAAAAAGTGAAATTTCATCAATAAATGTGTGGATCATTACAACCTTGATTTCTAAGTTTATTACTCTTATTTTTATAGTAATCTTGATCACATAGACTTGGAGTTGATTAATATATAGCTCATTTCTTATAGAAATGATATTCCACCTTTCTCTTAAGTGGATCATGTTTTAAGAAGGGGGAGAAGATAAAATTTCAATTCATGTTTGAAGAATGAGATGAGTTGTACTTTTCTTTAACTTTAAATATTTTCATTAATTATTAATAAGGGAGATAATCATATTGTCTTTTGAATTGAAATGTATATTTACAATAAATTAAAATGGTGGTATTAAAGTTCTCAAATTGTTTATGATGAAGAGTGTTTTATTTATTGTATTTATTTTCAATATGATGAAAATAAGAAAATACATTATGTATTGGTGTTTGGTGATAATAAATATACTAATTAATGATAACGTTTAAGGTATTTAGATACAATTGGAATTACTATGTTCTATATGTGTTTATGTCTTCCACTATATTTTAGAGAACCATTCATATATTTAAAATGATGATGAAGGTTGAGATACTACCCCTAAGAATGGGAAAGGTTTCCTACTACATAGAATTATTGAATAAAGCGATTCAAGGAATCATCAAAATAGAACTTATGAATATTGCAGTGAGATCTTATTGGATTCATGAAAAGTGATAAATGGTTGGTGATTGAATCACTTTCTACCACACATTCTGGATAATATTTATGGAGATTTAAGACAAAAAGAATTATTTTAAAAACAATTTAAAATAGAATGTATGATGTTTTACACATTATAGTATGATTATTTTTTAGTTATGTCTTAGTGAGAATCAAAGAAAACTTCTTTTGGAATAATTGGGAACTGTCTAAAATATATTCTTTTTGAAGAATCTAGTTGATATAATAATTGAGTAAACATAGATAAAATTTAAGTGAGTACCCATACATATATTTTTGACATGTTCATATATTGATCTCCATAATTGGAAGATGATTAAATAAACTAAATTTAAAGCAAAGATAGGGGAATCATTTATTAGTAATTATTAATGCACTATAAATTAATAAATGTTGATGAATATTGATGATGGAATTGTTGAGGTATTTAAGTTTTATAAAAATATTCAAATAAATCACACATTTGATCCAAGATTATTCAGGAATTATTTAAAAGATATTTTTAAGGATTCATATATTATTAAAGTCATTTGAGTTGTTTTAAGATGAATTGAAGTGATTAGAGAAGCCTTGAGAGTGTTTGAAGACATTCTGAGATGATTTAGACAATTTTTTTAATTCTGAGTTGAATTTTAAAATCAGCAAAGGCATAACATGAATAGGATTATCTCAAAATCAGAATATTTTAAAAGGAATGGATCTCACTATGGTACATAACATTCTCTGGATGAAACATAAGTAATTATAGGATTTACAATGTGATGATTAATATATTTCAAATGGAATGAAAGTATTCTTATTTATGTGTAACATATCCCAGTTTATATGGGAGGTATTTCCAAAATATTATACTGAAATGTGGAAAAGGAAAGATCTTATAGTGATAAATAAGCTATTTTGGGCATATAGAATACATTTTCAAAAGTTTATATAGAAATGTGGTAATGAAAAAAACCACATTGTTATATATAAGATATTTTGAGAATACATAGTATATCCCAAATGATATATAAGATACTATTGAGTGGAAAATTAAAAAATTATCAGAGTTTTTTTGATTTGTAATATATCTTATCTGATATGGATGATATTGAAGAGTGGAAATTTGATAAAGTGTAAAAATTTCATATATGTAAGATATTTTTTTGATATGGAATATATGAAAAATAATATATAAGATATTTTTTTTAATTCTTAAGATTAGAATGAGTATACTGAAGATAATCTTAACAATAAGGAAGATACTCTAGAGCATGGTTAATATATTATATCTCACTAAAGTGGTATATAAGATATTCCATTTCTTACATAAGGTTTATGAGTTTGATAAAATGTGAGATTTTTTGTGATTTAAATCAAATGATGTAGATCTATTCTTTATGGATTAAATATAATGTTTTTAGTGGTTGATCCATGATATAATTCAAGCCATAATGAGGAAAGTTTGAAAGTAAAACTACCTAATTTTTCTAGGATTTTCATGTATGATTATTTGAAAATCATTAATGGTAATAAAATTGGGGAAAATATTTGACCAGTTAAATTGAGAATATCATAGTGCTAAATATCATGGGATTTATGTATTCAAAATATAAAAATAATATTTTCATGATTTAGTGAATTGTAAAATAATAATAGAATGTTAGTGTATTGACATTATATAATTCTTGAATATTTTAGGTATAAAAAATAATTAAGAAGAATATGAGGTGGAGGTGGTCGATGATGTGCTCCTACCAAATACCTTATTATCATTGATGTTCAAATAAGGAGTTGGATGTGGAGGAGGAAGTTCAAGATGTGATATTATTGAATATTTTTTTATTATCAAATGAGTTTTAGAAGAAAAAATAAGAATAAGTAAGAAAAAATTCATTTCCTATGATATCTCTATATCATAGAAGCCAAAGAAGAAGTATAATAAATTATTTTTGAAAGGAATTCATTATTTCTACACATATATATTTTATATGTGTCAATACTATTGAATATGTTTGAGTTTAAATGAAAATATTGGTGTGCATGAAATTATAGAAGATTATCATTTTGCTATTGAAGATTCTAATTAAATAAGAAGGTATTACCAGTTAATGTAGTGACATTCAGATGAAGATTAAAGATATTTTTTTAGAGTGAGTTTCAGAGGAATCATTGTAAAGTTGATATGTCTGTTATAAACAAATTAATAATGTAATAGAAAAATTATTCATAGATATCATATGTTCTTTGCGAGGTGACCTTGGGGTTAAGGATGATACCTTCCCCACCTGTATTCACTTGATCAAATTATAGTGTAAATTTATGTATCAAACTCTACTTGAATACAACAAATATTAGATACTACATTAATACTAAACCTAACAAGAATATTGTGTTTTTTCTTTTTTATTTACTACTTTTCATGTGGTTTTTTTTAAATTAACAAGTAGATCCATAAATAATAACTAATACAAAGTTTCAAATATGAATAGGGTAAATTAAAAGAGAAAAGAATTCAGTAAAAAATGGTCACATTGTCCAACATTTACTCATTATCATCATCCATTATTATATAATGTACACCATTGTAGCATGATGTGATCTTACTTCACCAAACTTCATTTTTCTAGGTCCAAATGAATCCTTTCATGCTCTATCTCCACCAAACACTTATATATGCATGAATAGTCATAGTTTAGCTCATTTATCATGAACTAAGTCTATGAATTTATTTTCCTTGATATATATACACTTAAGGTACTTCTTTGCATTTTATTTCATGTGGCCACTATAGGGTGTCCCATAATTCCACTCTTGATCTTCTATGCTCATCCTAAAACTTCTATGCCATATATGTCAAAATTGTACAACCTTCACCATGTTTAGTTCCCAATTATTGATAATTATATCTATCTTTATCTATAAATCCTTAAAACCTATAATATGATTGAATAATTATAGTTTTTATAATCAATCACACTCCAAGTTTCCACATTCCATATCCTTGATATAAGGACTCTCAAGGTACCTCTTTAAATTTTCTTCTATGTAGACATTATAGGGGATCCCATACTTCCACTCATGATATTATATGATCATACTTAAACATAAATTCCATTTATACCAATTTTATAAAACATTTACCAAATATAGATCCCATGTAAGGGTAAATTCACTATATTCATCAATGCATCACACAATCTCTATGTCACTCTATTTTAACAAATATAGCATTTAGTCATTATCAATAAATCTAACACACAACCTCTTATTTACAATATTCTCCTCCTTTATATATTTTTTACAATACTACCATAAAAAATCTTCACATTAAAAGGCATTCCATGATCAAAATATATTTTTACAATGAATTATTCAAATTCCCCCTTTATCAATAAAATACAAAGGGTTTCTCTAACAAATGTTTCTTTATGTTCTCCAAGTTTTCCATTCATAAACTCCGCCTTTCACTTTAAAATGTATATGGGAAACTCTATCATTGATTCTCCCCCTTTATGAGTAAAAATTATTTTATCGAGATTTATCAATAATGAGAACTTCATACACATTGTTCCTTATTACTACTGTTAGGAATAACCCACTTGTTTCGACAAACTAAAACACAAGATTTAGAAAGACTAAGATCCTCTTCAACATGTACTTCATAACTTGGTCAATTTCTAGAAAAATCACATATTTTTTAAAACCCATATTAAGAGATTTATTACTACCCATTTAGAATACAACACCTTCATATAATATTTTGATACCACTTATTAAAATTATAAACTCTTGGATCTGTCAATCACTTATATATTATCTTTAAACTTTTTAGGATCTTTACACCACATCTAAATCAACTTCTGCCCTAACATTCACTTTTATATTCCACCTTTAGATTTATCAACCATTATAAGAACTTAAAATGTTTCTCTTAGGCTTTCCCCTATTGATGCCACTTTTTTTAGAACATGTATAGAACTTATTTCATACTATAAATAACTTTCACCTAAATTTCTACTATGAAAAATTCCAGTGATAAAATTTATCACATAACAATGAGTCATCAACCAATCCTCTAAGCCTACTAAATCAGAAATCAGTGTAGGAAATATTAGACTAAGTCAATAAATAAATTTTTGTCTATGTAACTCACCTACTTCTATAAGTTCATAAAACATGAGACTTTAACCTCCACCAAAATTTCTCTATGTGATCTCGATCACACTAATACAAGATGAATAAAAAAATTAATAAACCACAAAATATGAGAGTTATACTATATATTAAACCAATTTATATCAATTATTATGTTAAACACATGATACGACTTGATATACATGAACATATTTCATTTATAGGGTACTTCTTATTTTCCAAATTAAGTAATTATCCTTTAAATCATCAATATGTACACCCCCTAAATTCATTCATATATAGAACTACTTATTAGAATTGATGTATAACATGAGGGTCTCTTTGAGTTTATTTTATCTATGGATATAATTTTTTATAAAAGTTATTTATTTTCTGAAACATTTTCCATCCCCAAAAAATAATTATATGATACCACTTTGTTAGTTTAAAATAAATAAAACATGAATAGAACCCATGAATGTTTTAACTTATATTGTATTTACATATATTTAGTGTCAGAGTGTATGATACTGACCTTTTCTGGTGATGTATCGAGGTCATTTATAGTTACTCTTTTTACTTGTTTTTTATACTTTGGTTGAGTCATGTATTAGATTTATTTTGATGAAATTTGGATGTTTTTAGAGAGTTTTTTGGGTAGTGCACAATTGGTGCATGGTTTTCCCAAACTATGTTCCCTACCCTAGAAAACTATTCCACCCTAGGTAGATATGGATTTCATGGTTGGTGCCTAGTTTATTAAAATATACACCCTATTAAGAGTAACCATGTGCCCCTATAGGATAGGCACATGGTTAAGTTTCACAATTTTTCAAACTATACACCCCATCCCAAGAAAGCGTGTGTGCAGGATAATTTTATCTAAATACTTATAAAAAAATTCTTGAACCCTTGTTTTATATCCCTAAACACTCTGGTTGAAACTTAACTCATTTTCCATATAATTGGGAGTGTATATAATGTATTTCAACTACCTATGAACTCTGTTCTTGAAAAATTGATCATCCATTTGACAGATCTCTACCTCTCCTGATAAGAGTTCTCATCTCAATTGGTTTCCCCCATATCTATCATTTTTCTCTCATCTTTTGAAGGGATTTTTTACTCCTTTAGTGATGGGTCTAGATATAGTATTTCTTGGATCTAATCCATTTGATACTAGATCTAGGTTTTGGATCTATATTTCATTATTCATTTTGAAATTGAACATTCCACTTCAATTTGTGGATTTATATTGGAAAAAATACATCAAAAATCTTGTGGTAGGTTATCTAAATAAAAAATCTCACAGTCTTGATTATTTGTGTGTGTATGTAATTTTGAAACAACAATTTCCATTTTTGGAAATTGTATATTGAATTGGATTAATTAATTGGTTAATTAATTAATGTAATGATGTGATTATGAAATTGATGGGATATTGGGATTATGGATTTGGTCAATTAAATAGGATTGTGTGATGGTTAATTATTGACATGTGGAATTGATTGATAATGGGAATAAAGGGATCTCTAGATTAACCTTTAAAGGTTAAAGGGTTATGTGAATAAATGTTGATAGATAGTTTAATGGTGAATTTTTCATATTATTCCATGTTATTAAAGTAAAGAGTTATGATTGTTTTGATAATTGAAATGGTTTAACATGATGTGAAATATTGATGAGGGGGTTAATTATGGTTAAACATGTTAAATTTTATATCTATGGTATATGTGATTGATTGAGAAATGGGGTTTAGAACATATACTAATTCTTCAAATACCCATGGGGCGCTAGACATGGTGTTCTAGGCCTAAATTCATGCATGTGAATATTAGTGTATGGGATAGGGAATAATGATCTAAATACCCATGGGGTGTGGGATAGGGACTGATGCTCCAAATACTCGTGGAGGTGCTAGACATGATGTTTTTTCCATGAGATTGGCATTAGACTATGCTTCCAAATGTCCGTGATATGAATTCAATTTAAATTATACATGAAAACTCATGAGTTATGTGAATTTTGATTCTCTATGTGATATGGTTCAGAATTAGGAATGATCCAAAGTAATAATTGATGGTTTGGGTTTCATCCTAAACCCAGGTAAAAGGATGTGGTTAAATAAAGAATAATTGAATATAAAAACTATTTACATTATTGATTTTACTTCATTCTTTATACAAAAACACACACTATTATGGATAAGGTATTATTTTAGACACTATTAGTGGTGGCCAAATGAGTTGTACTCTCACTCTACTTGGGTTTACTGATCATTAACTAAATAGATTTTATATTTATATCACTTAATAAGGTAAAGAGATCTATTTTAGATGGATGATTCAAGATAGAGCATGGATAAGGGAACCGAACAAGGTGTTGGGACTCACTTGGAGTTGTCAGTGTCTTTATTTGTGGGTTTTATATTTGACACTTGACACATATTATGTAATTCCATGTTTACTACTTTAGTTTGGATATTATTTCTTGTTTTTTGATTCATCATGTGATACTGGTCTTTTACTGATTATAGTATTATTCTAGTTATTGGTTGTTGTCTTTTGGTTATTGTTTTATTTATTTCTCCTGTTGTTCTATTTTGATAAATATGGTATAGTCTCCCCATGTTATTTAGTTATCCCTCGCTACTAGGTAGTAGCATTTGGCATACATGGAGGCAATATTGAGGTCATGTAACTGACTAGCTCAGGGTATCAGTATGTGGAACCCAGTTCAGGATTTTAAACTAAGACCACTGTATATATACTAATATCACTTTAAAAAAATATTTGTCTTTATACAACTAAAAAATTTAGATTATGATTTGATACCATTTAAATTTTAAAATAAATTCCATACCATATGAATTTTTTCCTTCTCCATTGGTAATCTGAGATTCGGTAAGTTACCACTTAAATATCTCTTCCCCCACTTGATATTTTATATTAGGACTTAATACCATTGGTGTTTGTTTTGACACGAATAAATTCATTAAATTTTTTTGTAATGGCCCAGACCCTCCTGGTCTATTACCTTGACAAATTCTAAGGGTTGGGGTGTCCTGGACTCATCGATCACTCCCACCAATCTATTTCACTGATTAGCTTCACAGATTAGCTTTACAGACCAATTTCACAGATCGGTTTCACCAAATCGGTTTCACAGATCAGTTTCACCAAATCAGTTTTATAGATCAGTTTCAACAAATTGGTTTCACAGATCAGTTTCACCAAATCAGTTTCACAGATCAGTTTCACCAAATCAGTTTCACAGATCAGTTTCACAAAATCGGTTTCACAGATCGGTTTCACCAAATCGGTTTCAGAGACCGGTTTCACCAAATCGGTTTCACAGACCGGTTTCACCAAATCGGTTTCACAGATCATTTTCACCAAATCGGTTTCACAGATCGGTTTCACCAAATCAGTTTCATAGATCGGTTTCA
Source organism: Viscum album (assembly GCA_963277665.1). NCBI lineage: Eukaryota > Viridiplantae > Streptophyta > Magnoliopsida > Santalales > Viscaceae > Viscum > Viscum album. Next base: position 655,830,310 of record OY728119.1, read on the forward strand.
CCAAACCAGTTTCATAGATCAGATTCACCAAATTGGTTTCACAGATCGGTTTCACCAAATTGGTTTCACATATCAGTTTCACTAAATCGGTTTCACAGATCGGTTTCACCAAATCGGTTTCATGAAATCAGTTTCACAGATCGGTTTCACCAAATCCATTTCACAGATCAGTTTCACAGATCGGTTTCACCAAACTGGTTTCACAGATCAGCTTTACAGGATCAGCTTCATAGGATCAGCTTCACCCAATTAGCTTCATGGGATCAGCTTCACGAGATCAACTTCATCCAATCAGCTCCACTGATCGGTTTCACCTATGAGTCTCACAAATCAGCCACATAGGAGTGTCAGGGTTTCTTTCCCTATTTTTCCTGTAACGCCACTTTTAAGTCTTTTAACCTTTATAAAGTGGTTCAAATCCATTTTAACTCCATAAATAATTTTTTAAATCCCCTAGGAGTGGGGATACCCTCAACGGACCCATTTTCCTCTCTTTAAAAGAAATCCTTTAACGCACAACTATTTTGGACACCCCTCCGATGAGAATTATTTTAATAATAATTAATTCCATTGTGTGTAACCATCTAACTGTGAGGTGAAACCACGATCCATCTTTAAAGTTGTTCAATATTTTTATATCCTGTAACTCCAATATATCTCCATTTTTATCACACTAGAATTCATTCTTTCTTCTTCTTGGCTGGTTTATTTCTTTCCTTGGTGCATTTGGAGTCCCCTTTCCTGAGGCTAGTGGTGCTCTTGTGCCGAAGCCTTTCCTGCTCATTCTTGGAGTCCTCTGATTTCCTCCCCTGCAAGTCGCACATACCTAGTTGTTGGCGCGGGGATAAAAACTTCGATCATTGATCATCCAGGTAGGGTTATTTGTCTCTCTTTACTGTGTATCATGTGGGGTGAGTATGAAAATGATTCCTATGGGGATGGATGAAACAAAACCTTAATGAAGATAATTAAGGGATTTAAAAGAATGAAGGGGTGTGTTTTATAATGCTATTATACTCCTTTATCTCTTATAATATGTCGTGATTTGAATGGGATTATGTCCACTGAAAATCGTGGCCGTTGGTGGTCCTTTCTTTCACACTAATGAACCCCTATTTTTCTGTATAATTACGTGATTTAATAGTTGTAACATGGAAACTATTATATCATGTAAACTTGGTTGATTAAATGGATTCCCAATGAATAATAATCCTTGTGTGATCACCCCGGTTAACCACACGAAAAAACGAATCTAAATGAATGGCATATTCAAACTTGAAAACTCCCTTGCTCTATTATGGTTATGTTTACGGATGATGCTTGTGAGGTGATGTAGATGGGTATGGTATCCTCTATTTTTTCCAGTTGTTGGGGCTTGGTTTGGTTCCAGTAATTTTAGGGATCTCACAGATCCCTTTTGTTGTTGTGACTTTACAAGAGAACCGGGTGTGAATGCTTAAATTACTGTTTGGCTATTTTTCCTTCCTTGGCTTGTGGCTATGCCAGTTATTTGCCCGATAGTGAAGAACTTATCTAAATAGAGTCACTCGAATATGAAAACAAGAATGGGCTAAATGGGTATTTGTTTTCCAGGAATGAGTTGTAAAATGTTTGTGGCTGGGGTGTTTCTTATGAATGAATAGTAACAAGGGTGTTTGTATGTGGGATGGTTTTGGAACCCCTAGGCCGGGATGATTGCTTGTTACCTCTATGTATAATTTAGTTTTTATGTTTCTTATTCGTGCCCCACCCAAGTTGAGCACTTTATGTCGAACACCCCCATTTCATGGGGAAGGGTGTTTTTCCCAACACTCCTATGAGTGGCTGGTTATTATCTCCTTTTTAGATCCCTTTACTGAGTATCCTAAGACTATTCAGGCAGGCTGTGATGGATTAAGGTCCATTATAGCCCTAGATTCTTTAGGCATGGTAATTTGTGTAGTTGGACCAGGTGTGTGCAGGCAGGTTGTTTCCCAAGTATCTTCAGGATGAGGCCCAGGTGTCTTCGAGCATAGCGGTAGTTGTTATGGCCCAAATTTTTGTGGGCATGGTTACATTTAGTTTTTGTGGCCCGGGTTTCTGCAGGCGGGATGTTTGGTTTTGGTATCCTAGGTGTGTGCGGTTGGGGTATGGCAGTGGTACTGCGGTGAGAATGGCGGGGGAGGTCTGACACGTAGGATGTCTTCAATAACCAGTGGGAAAGTGGCGTGGGGTACCCAAACATCGAGGTGTTTTATTATTAATTTACTTGACTTGAGTTATTTGGGGAGTGTGCCTTGATGAGGTTTGGGTGGATAGTTTCCTTGTTATGTGCCTTGGTTATCTCCTTTTTTATGAGACATTAGTATGCCTCCACACTTGTGCATGATAGATTTTGTTTTTCCCTACTGAGTATACCTGTATACTCACCCTACGTATATAAAAATGCTTTTAGGTTTCCAGGAGAACGTCGAGGACCGTGCTGGACCCTACTAGTTCAGACTTTAGGGAAGCTTCTATTTCTTATTTTTTCTTTGGTACTTTCTTTTGGAGTTTTCTTGTACTTTGTAGCACTTACTTTAAGAACATGCATATGGGAATGGTTTGTTTTGGATTTACCTCTACCCCCAGTTTTGGTATTGTCTGGGATTTACTATCTTATCTCCTGATCTTATTAAATAAAAAGGGTAATTCCTTCCACTTTGTGTGTGATTCTATACCCTTGCTACTAGTCGCCACTCCAGGACCTATTGAAGGTGGGTTTAGGGGGTCATTATATCTATTTCAACTTGAGGAAGGAAGGGTCTACAAATCCGTTGTCCCTTCCCTCATCTTGGTGAAGGTGGTTCGTGACATAATGGTATCATAGGATAGGGTTGAGAGGTAGGATGGAGATCGAGGTTAGGCATAGTTTGGATTGCATGGGATGGTAGGGAAACAATGTTAGGAAATCTTGGTGCATGAAATAGGCCAGGGAAGACCGACTAGGACACATGATTTTAAGGCCCCCTGTGATCTGATGCAAGGACTCTGGACCTACCAAACAACCAAGTGAGGATACACTGATTATAGGGTAGAGACCCTAGGAAAGGTACATGCATCATAATGACTTCTGTTCTTATGTGTTCTAGATGTTCTGGTAATTTAAATAAATAAATAATAAGTTTAAGAAAAAATTTAAGGAAATATTCTACACTACTCAGGCTTAGGAATTACTTGTTTACTTTGCATATATGGAACCTAGATGGTGACCATGGGTAGTGAAAGAGATCGAGGCCCAGGAGGCTATTTTGACTAATCCGCAGAGGGCTGGTTGAGAAGAGAAGGATGTCCAGTGGCAGAGAATGCTTCGTGCCTTTCAGAGATAAACCCTTGAAAAGTACGAGTGTAGTGTCTCAGACATGGAGACAAGGAGCTGGCTCGAGGAGCTGGTGATAGCTTTCAGCTTGATCTGGGAACCAAAATAGTAATGGGTTCCTCTGGCTATAATCCAGATGCATGGATCAACGTGTTAGTGGTGGACTCTCTATCTTGGGGAGAAGAGGGTAGATGATGTTTTGTGGACTGACTTTGAGAGGGAATTCTGGGTGGAATTACTCTCTTCCATGATGAAGGCAGCAAAGAGGTAGAGGCTACTCTCCCTTCAGCAGGAGATCATGACAGTAAGGGAGCTGGGAATCAAGTTCAAGGATCTCCTTTGTTTTTCTCCGGACCTTTTTTCAAATGAGGAGTCCCAGGTGAGACATTTAGAGGAGGAACTCCGACCTTCTCTTTAGTATACTGTTACCCCCTTCACCCTACCGACGTACTTGGAGGTCTAGAAGAAGGATGAAGTGGTAGAATAGATGCACATGCTGGGAGGTGTTCCACGAGCGGGGAGCCAGCTGGGATCGTCAAAGGGGAAGGCCATTAGAAGCAGGCCTCCAACGTCAGGGCCTTCTAGGTTTCGACCAGTGGGGAGCAGGCCCCAACAGTTCCAGTTTCAATCTCCTGGTCCTCGCCCTTTCCTTGCGAGCCCAGGAATTAGGTGCTTCACGTATGGGAGCCATGGAAACTTTCAGAATCAGTACTGAAATATAGTGCAGTATAGTGGGGGTGGGCAGGTTCAGTGCCCACCTTAGCAGAAACGGTTTCCAGATAGGCCCTTTCAGCAGCAGAAGCAAGGATATCGAGATCCCGATCCTCCGAGAGCAGACGTGGTAGGAGGAGGCCGACCCCAGGGTGCTTCTCAAGGACTTCATCCAGGGTGTGGTCAGGGAGGCGATCGACAACTAAGAGGCAGAGGAGCTGGGTATGGGCAGTTGCACACAACAGGGTCGAAAGTTGTTCGAGGTATGATCAACTTGTTCATCACTGTTACTTGTGCCTTGTTTGATTTAGGAGATTTACATTCCTTTGTTACACCTGGTCTAGTCCCTTCATTGGGCCTAGACATACAGATAATCTCCATACCCCTGGTGTTGAGTACACTAGTTGGGGGTCATACTAGCCTGTTTGATGTTTGTTGAGGATGCTGACTGATGTTAGGGCTGAATCAGTCTAGTGGGGGTCTCCTTCTGCTATAAATGAAGCCATACAATGTCATTATAGGCATCGACTGGATATTTTAGGTGCATGACATTATCGACTACTTCTAAATAAGATTCATGTTTTCTGATGAGAATGGCCAGCGTGTGGCTTTTGTTGGCGAACAGAGTTGTCAGGTGGCGAGATGGCATGTGGAACCACTTTTTTCTAAGTTAGTCAAGATTTCAGCAGAATCAGTGGATGTGGAGATGATGGATGTTCCGAGAGTTGTTAGAGAGTTACTAGACATTTTTCCCGAGGAGGTTGTGACTCTACCCCCTCGATGTGACGTTGAGTTTGGGATAGAATTACAACCTGGTGCCCATCTGATTTCCATGGATCCTTATCAGATGGTGCCTTCTGAGTTGTGGGAGTTACGAATTCAGATTGAAGATCTGATGAAGAAGGGTTTTTTCTTACCTAGTGTGTCACCATGGGGTGCTCTAGTCTTGTTCACGAAGAAGGCATATGGTGGTCTCAACCTGTGCATAGAATACCGGAGACTGAATCAAGTAATGGTCAAGAACTATTACCCTCTCTCTAGGATAGATGATCTCTTTGACCAGCTAAGGGGAGTAGGTTGGTTCTCTAAGATCTATCTGTAGTCTGGGTATCACTAGTTAAGGGTGAAGGACAATGATATTCCAAAGACCGCTTTCAGGTGTAGGTATGGGAACTTTGAGTTTGTAGTCATACCGTTCGGTGTTACAAACACACCTGCTATGTTCATGGGGCTCATGAAATCTATTTTCTGCGAGTTTTTGGACTGGTTATTTATTGTGTTCACAGATGACATTTTTATCTACTCTAGATCAGAGGTAGAACATATTTATCACCTCAGGATGGTCTTGGAAATCCTTCGACATCACCATATTTATGGGAAATTGTCCAAGTGTAAGTTCATGACACGATAAGTGCATTTTCTTGGACACGTGGTGTCTCAGCAAGGGGTAGCGATTGATCTCTCAAAGGTTGAAGTGGTTGTTTCTTGGGAAGCACCCAAGAATGTGACAGAGGTTCAAAGTTTTCTAGGTTTGATAGGCTATTATGAGAGGTCTGTACCTGACTTCTCTCGAGTTGCATCTCCTTTGACATCTTTGACCAGAAAGGACCCGGCCTTCTTATAGAGTGAGCAGTGTCATGCAGCGTTCAACTATCTGAAGGAAAGGTTGGTCAGTGCTCTAGTGATCAAGTTTCCAAAGGAAGGGGTGTTGTATGAGGTATTTTGTGATGCTTTTGGACTTGGCCTGAGGTGTGTTATGATGCAGTAGTGGGGAGTGATATCTTATGGGTCTAGGCAGTTACATCCTCATGAGCGTAACTACGCCACCCATGACCTAGAGATTGTAGCGGTAGTGTTCACGTTGAAGTTGTGGCGGAATTACCTCATTGGGGATCACTTTGTGGTATTCACAGAGCACAAGATTTTGAGGCATATCTTTACCCATCGGGACCTGAACTTGCGACAAATAAGGTGGGTGGAGTTTCTTCAGGACTACAACTTCAAGATATCTTACACTGAAGGTAAGGGTAACGTTGTGGCTGATGCCTTGATAAGGAAGTCACAGAGGGAAGCTATTCAGGAATCCATGGATGCTTGGAAGGAAATGGAGGAGTTGGTTGCCCTACACCTGGATGCAAGGGTGGATGGTGGTAGAGGTTTCCTATTTAAGATGACAATGCAGTCCTCTCTGTTGTGGCAGGTGGAGGAGTCTCAGTGGGGAGACTTAGAGAGTGAAGTGATGCACGACCGGGTTAACCAAGGCAATACTCCGAAAGGGTGGTCAGAGGATGGTCAGAATCATATGCTTTTTTTAGGGAAGTTGATTGTCTCAGAGGTGATGCATGAGGGAGTTCTTTGTGAGTTCCATAACTCACTCATATCTGTACACCATGAAGTTTCCAAGATGTACTGAGGCCTGAGGGAATAATTTTGGTGGCTTGAGGTGAAATGGGTAGTGGAAGAGTTTGTGGTAAGGTGCCTGGTGTGTCAGCAGGTGAAGGATGAACACCACATACCAGGAGGTTTGTTGTAGCCTTTAGATATCCCTGAGTGGAAGTGGGATGACATATTGATGGATTTCATCATAGGACTACCCAGGGTTCAAGGAGGCTATGATTCTATCTTGGTATTGGTAGATTGGTTGACGAAATCAGCTCACTTCATAGCGATCAAGGAGTCAAGTGCGGTGGATGCCTTAACACAGAAATACGTGGATGAGGTGGTGCAGTTTCATGGAGTTTTGAGGTCCTTAGTCTTAGATAGGGATGCAAAATTTACCTCATGATTTTGGATGGGATTTCATCATATTTTTGGCACCCAGTTACATCTTAGCACTACTTTCCACCCCCAGACAGATGGGAAGACAAAGCAAAGCATCCATACATTGGAGGATATGCTACAGGCATGTGTTTTGGACTTTGGGGGATCATGGGAATGAAATTTTCCCTTAGTAGAGTTTGCCTAAAATAATAGATATCACTATACTATTGTCATGGAACTGTTTGAAGCCTTGTACGGGAGGCCGTGTCATTCACCCATGTGCTGAACCAAGGTTGGAGAGGTAGGTGTTCTTGGCCCAGAGGTAGTGCAGAGCACAATAGAGAAGGTTCAGCTTGTGCATGAGAGGATGAAGGCAGCCCAGGACTGGAAGAAGTCGTATGATTATCATAGAAGGAGGCCCTTGGAGTTCGAGGTTTGAGACCATGTGTTCTTGAAGGTTTCCCTTCGATGTGGGAAGCAAAGGTTCAATAAGGGGGCAAGATCTCTCCTAGGTTCATCGGGCCTTCCGAAGTGTTGGGATGAGTCGGTGAGGTGGTATATCAGCTGGAATTTCCACCTCAGTTGGAAAGGATCCATGACATTTTCCATGTATCCCATCTTCATTGATATCTACACGATGAATCCCATGTCATTGACTGGGGAGAGTTGAATATAGGGGATGATGCTACATTCTTGGAGCGACCAGTGAGGATCAAGGATCGAATAGAGAAAGTTCTTCATGGATGAACCATCCCTTTGGTTCGTGTGTTGTGGAGGCATGGTGGCCTCGAGGAGAGTACTTGGGAGAGAGAAGCTCAAATGCGTGCCCAGTATCCAAAGTTGTTTTGAGTTATCATTATAATCCTTCCTTGTTGTTCTTGTTTTTGTTACCTGTTATGATGTAATTTTGACCTTGTTGGTTTATAAGATGTTTTTTTCCTTAACATGTGAATGCTTATGAAAAGTCCTGATATTTGGGGAAGGGAGGACCTGATCCCTAATCAAGACGCAGTAAGGTGGATGCGATTAAACCCGTTCGGGCGAGTCAGTACCGCCCGAAGTAGATATTATCTTGATGTGGATGAAATAACTCCCTGATATGTGTGTCAGGACAATGTGATCCTTAGGATTTATATGGCTGTTTAGGGTGGTTTTTCGCTGAGAGGTATCTTTTGGAGGGGTTGTTTGGGTTACTCTTTTATTCTCGAGGGTGGGAATAATTTTTTGAGATGTATCTGATGTAATGGCCCAAACCCTCATGGTCCATTACCTTGCCAAATTCTAAGGCTTGGGGTATCCTGGACTCATGGATCACTCCCATCCATCTGTTTCACTAATATGGTTCACAGATATGCTCCACAGATCAGTTTCACAGATCGATTTCACCAAACCGGTTTCACCAAATTGGTTTCACATATCGGTATCACCAAATCGGTTTCACAGATTGCTTTCACCAAATAGGTTTCACAGATTGGTTTCACCAAACTAGTTTCACAGATCGATTTCACCAAATCGGTTTCACAAATCTGTTTCACCAAATCAATTTCACAGATCGGTTTCACCAAATCGGTTTCACAGATCACTTTCACCAAATTGGTTTCACAGATCAGTTTTACCAAATCAGTTTCACAGATCAGTTTCACCAAATCAAGTTCAGAGACTGGTTTCACCAAATCAGTTTCACAGATCGGTTTCACCAGATCAGTTTCAAATATCAGTTTCACCAAATCGATTTCACAGATCGATTTCACCAAATTGGTTTCATAGATCGGTTTCACAAAATTGGTTTCACAGATCAGTTTCATCAAATCAGTTTCATAGATAGGTTTCACCAAATCAGTTTCATAGACCAGTTTTACCAAATCGGTTTCAGAGATTGGTTTCACCAAATAAGTTTCGCAGATCGGTTTCACTAAATCAGTTTCACAGATCGGTTTCACCAAATCGGTTTCACAGATCGGTTTCACCAAATAAGTTTCACAGATCGGTTTCACCAAATTGGTTTCACAGGTCGGTTTCACCAAATCGGTTTCACAGATCGGTTTCATCAAATCGGTTTCACCAAACTGGTTTCACAGACCGGTTTCACCAAACCGGTTTCACAGCTCGGTTTCACTAAACCAGTTTCACAGATCAACTTCACAAGATCAGCTTCACAGGATCATCTTCACCCAATCAGCTTCACTGATCAGCTTCACGGTATCAGCTCCACCGATCGGTTTCACCTATGAGTCTCACAAATCAGCCACAAAGGGGTGTCAAGGTTTCTTTCCCCATTTTCCCATAACACCAATTTTCAGAATTTTAACCTTTTTAAAGTGGTTCAAATCCATTTTTAATTCCATAAAAAATGTTTTAAATCCCCTAGGAGTGGGGAGACCCTCAATGGACCCATTTTACTCTCTTTAAATGAAATCCTTTAACGCACAACGGTTTTGGCCACCCCTCCAATGAGAATTATTTTAATAATAATCAATTCCCTCTTGTGTAACTGTATAACCGCGAGGTGAAACCATGATCCATATTTAAAGCTGTTCAAGATTTTTATATCCCGTAACTCTAAGATCTCTCCCTTTTTATCGCACTATAATTATTTATTTCTTCTTCTTGGCTGGTTTATTTCTTTCCTTGGTGCGTTTGGAGTCCCCTTTCACGAAGCCAGCGGTGCGCCTAAGCCGAAGCCTTTCCTGCTCATTCTTGGGGTCCTATAGGTTCCTCCCCTACAATTCACGCATCCACACTTGTTGGAGTGAGGATAAAAACTTTGATCGTTGATCATCCAGGTAGGGTTATTTGTCTCTCCTTACTGTGTATCATGTGGGGTGGGTATGAAAATGATTCCTATAGGGATAGATGAAACCAAACCTTAACAAAGACAATAAATGTATTTAAAATAATGAAGGGGTGTGTTTGATAATGTTGTTGTAATCCTTCATCTCTTTCTACATGTTGTGATTTGAATTGGATTATGTCTACTGAAAATCGTGGCCATTGGTGGTCCTTTCTTGCGCACTAATGAACCTCTGTTTTTATGGATAATTATGTGATTGAATGGATGTAAAATGGAAACTGTTATATCATGAAAACTCGATTGATTAAATGGATTCCCAATGAATAAGAATCCTTGTGTGATCACCCTAGTTAACCAAATGAAAAAAACTGATCTAAATGAATGGCATATTCAAACTTAAAAACTCCCTTGCTCTGTTTTGGTGATGTTTATGGATGATTCTTGTGGGGTGACATGGATGGGGATGAGATCCTCTATTTTTGTGCAGTTGTTAGGGATTGGTTTGGTTCCATTACTTTGAGGGATATCACAGATCCCTTTTTTTTTGTGACTTTACAAGAGAACCGGGTGTGAATGCTTAAATTACTGTTTGGCTGTTTTTCCTTCCTTGGCTTATGGATATGGTTGTTAGTTTCCCGGTAGTGAAGAACTTATCTAAATGGAGTCACTCGAATATGAAAACAAGAATGGGTTAAATGGGGATTTATTTTCCAGGAAGGAGTTGTGACATGTTTGTGGCTGGGGTGATTCTTATGAATGAATAGTAACAAGGGTGTTTGTACGTGGGATGGTTTGGGAACCCCTAGGCTGGGATGAGTGCTTGTTACCTATATGTATAATTTAGTTTTTATGTTTCTTATTTGCGCCCCACCCAAGTTGATCACTTCGTTCCGAACACCTCCATTTCACGGGGGAGGGTGTTTTTCCCAACACTCATATGAATGGCTGGTTATTAACTCCTTTTCTACTCCCATTCCCAAGTAGCCTAAGACTCTTCAGGTAGGATGTGATGGCCTGAGGTCCATTATTGCCCTAGATTCTTCAGGTATGGTACTTTGTTGTAGTTGGCCTAGGTGTGTGCAGGCTGGTTGTTTCCCAAGTATCTTCGGGATGAGGGCCAAGTGTCTTCGGGCATAACAGTAGTTGTTCTGGACCAGGTGTCTACGGGTGTGGTTATGTTTGGTTGTTATGGCCCAGGTGTCTGCGGGCGGGATTTGTGGTTTTTGTAGCCCAGGTGTGTATGGGTGGGGTATGTTAGTGGGATTGCGGTGAGAATGGCAGGGGAGGTCTGACACGTAGGATGTCTTTAATAACCAGTGGGAAAGTGGCGTGGGGTACCCAAATATCAATGTGTTTTATTATTACTTTACTTAACTTGTGTTATTTGGGTAGTGTGCCTTGGTGAGGTTTGGGTGGATAGTTTCCTTGTTAGGCACCTTGGTAATCTCCTTTTTCACGGGACAATAGTATTCCTCCCCACTTGTGCATGATAGCTTTTGTTTTTCCCTACTGAGTATACTTGTATACTCACCCTACGTATATAAAACTGCTTTCAGGTTTCCATGAGGAGGTTGAGGACCGTGCCAGACCCTACTAGTTCGGACTTTAGGTCAGTTGCTGTTGTTGTTTTTCTTTTCTTTGGTACTTTCCTTTGGAGTTTTCTTGTACTCTATATCACTTAATTTTAGAACATGAATATGGGAATGATTTGTTTTGGCTTTACCACTACCACAAGTTTTTGTGTTTTTTGGGATTTACTATCTTATCTCCCAATCCTACTAAATAAAAAGGGCAATGCCTTCCACTTTGTGTGTGATTCTGTACCCTTGGTGCTAGTCACCACTCTGGGACCTATTGAAGGTGGGTTTCAGGGGTCATTATCTCTCTTTCAACTTGAGGAAGGAAGGTTTTGGCAATCCGTTGTCCCTTCCCTCATCTTGGTGAAGGCGGTTCATGACATTTTGTCTTGATAACACTATCATTTTATAACGTGTTCATCCCATATATCATATCTCCCCCTAAAACCATATTTTCATCAATTATAAGTTATAAAAATTAATTACATGGGCATAAGGGTACTTCTAAAATATCTATAAGTATAGAAATTTGGTTGGTCTTGGTGAACCAACCATTTTTTCAAATATACGTACAATCCTTCTTAATGGTTATCTTTATGACACCACTTGTGCACATTTCATTTTGGTTGTTTTATTTGTTTTCCTTCATCTTCCTTGGATTTGGATTCAACTCTATTGTGACACTAATCCCACTTTTTCTCATTTATTCCTTTGATACAACATCACTAGATATTTCTCGATGATTCATCTTCCATAATAGGTCTCTATTAGGTCCAAGTGAGGGGGAAATATAGACTAGTGGGGGTGAATAATCCTTATAATAAAAATTGAAAAAAATTATATTATCATACTAACAACTGGTGTAACTTCAAATGTTGATGAAACTGTGAATAATACTCATAGAATACTTGAAAAATGTTATTCAGTGGAGAAAAAAATAATTAGAATATTATGAATGAATCAATTTATGAACATTAAATGATGAAAATAAATAATATAGTGGAAAATAAAGCAAAGAACAGATGAAATTTTGTAGTATCTCAGATCACCAAGATCCTACATCTACTCACTAATATTCTCTACTTAGTGAGAATAATCATATCCAATAAGAGACTCACTTTTTATAGAGAGTGATAACCCAATTATAGATATAAATTTTACCACTTGGAGGTTTAACCCAACTAAATTTTATAGGAGTCACAACCCACACCCAACCAAAATTTAATTCAATATTCATAACCTATAATTCCTTTGGGATTTGAATAATAACCTAGAAAGATATATTTTGGATAGGAAAATTTTAAAACTAGAACTTAAGGCACAAACAAAAAATATGAAAATATAAAATAATGAGACCTATAGAGAAATTAATAACATAAGAGGGATGTAGATTAAAATTTTGATGCAAATTTTTTGATCACATTGGTGGCAATGGATTGAAATTTTAAGATATTATGATCATAATGAAAAAAATTAAGTTTCAATAGAAAATATTTTAGCACTATCATATCAAAACATATATCAAATATTTTTATAATGAGTTGTGTCCAACATTTTATCAAGGTCTCACAACCATGTTCTAAAAAATATTATCCTCTACATTAACTCCAATATACTCTTGAGTATATGGGAGAATCTAGAGAACCAATCACAATATCCAATGGTTAGAAATAATAAAACATATATGTAAATGTTATCATTTCATTTATTTAAACATATTATGAATTCAGAAATAATTCCATATTAATTCCTATATCAAAAACATTGAAAAAATTCACATATTATCATTAATAAATATATATGTATGTATGTATTTATGTTTGTCTATCTATATTTATTTTACAATTTATAAACATTTATAAAACAAATAATAAGAACATTGATTGATTTAGAAAATTAAAAGAGTGATAAATAAATTATTTGAATGCACTAATAATAACAAATGAATTTCTACTTAAGAAACATTTTATTCCTCTATTAACATCATTTTATCTTATAGCATAACCATCATTTTATCTCTCTATACAAATATTATTTTTCTATCTATAAAAAAAATCATTGTGTAAGAAATGAGAATAATTATCGTGTTTCTATTATATAAATCACGAACAACCCATTGAGATCTACATTATGTGGAAAAAGGTGAGACACGACTCTCTATATCACATGATTTTAAAATCAAAAGAGTATTCCATTCATGTTCATAATATACACAATATTTATACACCCAGGATTTCATAATGTTTTAGATACTATAAGTGAGTTGGTGTGATATAATTCATATCATGATTCAATAATTTTTAGCTAAAGTGTGTATCAAGTCATCATTTTGATTTCAGCATGAAGAAAAGGCGTTTCTTCTTATAATTATTCTCCTCATAATATAGTTTCATAGAATAATTATGCGGATTTCATGGAATAATGTGTGCAATAAATTTATTCATTCTTCTTTATTGAATATTGAGTTTTTAGAAGGTGAAACATGAGATTTAAGTAGATATTGTGTACAGAATATGAGATCCAACAAAGTCACCACACCATGATCATAACTTCACTATAAAAGAATTTACATGAGATTTACTTCAAATAGTGGATTCACACGGATGGTTTTAGGATTGTGGTAGATGTAGAGACTTCATGGTCAACTGAGTGTGGAACCACATGGTAGGTTACACTTATGTGGTGGGTGAATTTACTTCATGTGGTAGTTTTAAATTGAAGAAAAATTTTGTATCTTGTGGCAGGATCAAGAATTTTCATGTGATTACTCCAGCAGTCATATGGAATAGGTTTTTTTGGTAGGTTTATCAATATTCATGGTTAGTACAATTTTCATCATGTGTCAATGTATTCATTTCTTCATAAATATATCATGAAATTGATTTAAAGCTTACAGTTTCTTCCATTACTATAAATTACTCTCAGTATGTTATCTTTACTTACCATGAACTTGTGTGTGTGTCATAGCTTGAGTTACCACAATAAAAATAAGTGTGTAGAAAAATTCCATAAGAATAAAAAATAAAACCGATTGTAATCAAAGTGACCACACGAGTAGATTTAAATCGACTACAAGAAAACAAGTTATTTATCTTAAAATATAATGCACTATAATTGAGAGAAATTATAATTTATTAAAACTAAAACAATAAAAAAGTAATTGTGTGTAATTTTAATTTAACAAAAAAATAAAATAAAAAAATTAAAACTCACCAACACTAATAATATCTCCCTTTTTGTAAATTAAAAAAACTAAATAAATAATTCAAAAATGTCTTCCCTTTTTTGAAATTTATCAAAAAATCCAAATATAAACTTTTTAAAATTAAAGTCTCTAAAAATTTTAACATATTATTCCCATTTATAAAATAATTAATAAAAATAATAATGTTCTAAACACTTAACAAAAAATTAATATAACAAGTCACAAATGTTAAGCTCTATTTAAAAATATCCCCTTCAATTAATGAAAACCTAATATAACTTTTGAAGATCAAAACAGATAAATACATTAAAACTTAAAAGAGGTAATATTAATGTTTTAAAAATCAAACATGTAAATTTCAAGTAAATATAACTAAATATACACAAAATTTCATAATTATTTATATATATTTCATCATAATTTTATAATGAAATTTATGGCTTAACATGAAAATGAAAATTTTAAGAACTCCACTGAATAAAACACTAAATCATTAGATATTCTATAGAAGTAATCAAGATATTATTCTAGTAATCTAGTACAAGAAATAAACTATTAAATATTGTAGGTAGTGACCAATTTTAACTAGGAAACTCTCCCATCACTAATATACAAAATCAATTTGTAAGAGAATAATTCCAAAATAACTGTATTCTCCAAACCTTAAAAAATATCAAAACAAAAAACAACACATAATTATAATTAAAAATAGATTTAAAATAAAAAATTAAGCTTGTATAAAAGTTAAAAAAGACTCTCCCCAAATATATAACAATGAGTCACAATTTAAAATATGTGTGGATCCACTTAAATTAAAAGTTTCTTTTCATCATGTGAAGATATAACATAAGTAATTATATCAAAAAACTGATAATCATTAAAAAAAATTAAATCAAATAAATAAAAATTATAAATATTTATTTCAAGTTAAGTGATTGGAATGTATATATAATTTGGAGATATTAATCATCATTCTTAATATACTTAAAAGAACTTCTTCAAAAAATACTTCTTAAAATCGATTTAGAACTTATAATTTGAACTCATGCTAAATAGATTCAACATCAATATAGTAATGATAATCAAGGATAAATCTATAAAAAAAATTCAAATATATTTTCATTCCTTCAAAATAATAATTCATTAAACAACTTAAAATTCTAGAACTAGATCCATTCAAATATGTTTCCCATTTTATAACTAGATTTTGAAATTTTAAATAATTAATAAATTATCTTCATTATTATGCATTTACTTTTAAAAACAATTTTCCTAAAAAATTAGGATAATCATGAAAATCTCAAATTGAACATGTATTCTTCCTTTAAAGTTAAAATTTCTTATTTTAAAAAAAAAATTAAAGATGAACCAGAACTATAAAAAATAGTACAAGAAAAATCTTGATAAATCAAAGTTCAAAAATTAATAATTGTAACTTATTATGCTTAAAATATTAAAAAAACATTAATACTTGAAATATTCACACATTAATTATTAAAATAGATTTATTATGAATAAAATATTAATCTCTCTCTCTTATTTTAGTTTTCTTTAGAATGTTTAAAAAATAAAACTATAGATAACTCATGTTAAAGTATAAAAATAGAAGTTTTTAAAGAATATAACTTTCACTAAAATCGAATTTTATTTTTCATCTTAAAGAGTTTATTAGTGAATACCCATCTCTTAAATAAATGTTATCATAATATATGACTCTATATGTATTATAATCATATAAAATTATTTCAAGGTATTTAAATAGAACATAAAAATTGAATTACATGCTCACTGGTTGAAAGAAATAATAAACAAATCTAGGTTCATTCTAATATACTAAAAGATAAAACAATATAAATTATTCATGGTGTCTGTGGAACTATACTTACTTTGGAATATATAGTGGTTTAGGTTCCACTTCATTCTTTAAGGTACCTTTAGAAACTCAAAATGAGTTAATTATTTAAATATTCAAAATCTTTTTGCATGTAACATTTGAATCATGAGTACACAAAAATGGTGGTCTAAAATTCTTAATAATTAAAATCATAGTGACTATGTAAGTTACACTTATATAATTTAATAGTAGAGTAAAAAAGAATTTATTTTACATTTATCATCACATGTCTTAAAACAAATAGTACGACCAAAGATTAATTTTGAAATGGCCTTACCACTTATTTCATTTTTTCAAATAGTCTCTTTCTTCAGTCAGTTTAACTGATTCCCATTTCATATTTTTATTTTTTTAATAACTCTGAAACTGTCACAAACATTTTCATTGATATAATAAATAGTTTTTTATCAGTTTTATAGTGACAACTCATTTCACAAACTAATATTTCATTTCCTTTTGTAAAAAAATGATTTTTGATGCCTTTATTCCTTTTTATACATTTATTGTACATTATCAGTGGTTTGGATAAGGATCTCCATTATTTATGAAAAGAGAATTTGTTTTCCCATTTCTTTCTACTAATTCACCTCCAAAAAACATATCTTTTTTCCTTTATATATAAGGATTATTAGTGTAAGAAACAAAATTTATTAAATTATAATTTTCTTCTATTAATAAGATATCTTAAGTGAAAATAAAATTTAACTTATCCTTAATTTCTAAATATATATGAGTCAAACTATCAATATTATCTCATAATTAATGTATTTCATTAGTAAATACATTATGATATTTATCATTTAAAAAAGTTCTTGAATCAATCATAAGTATTTCGTAAAGAACATCAATATATAATTCAAAAAAGGTTTCCCAAAAATCATCTATATATTTATCATCATTATTATATACCAATAATATTTTAATGTCTTGTTGACAGTCAACTTTTATATGAATATATTCAACCAACCTTTTGGTAATGAAATCTTTATCATGGGATGTCAATGAATAATAAACTTTCTATTCATCCAATGCATTAAAATATATCACACAATGATCATATGATTTATTAAAATAATAATTTAATATTTTATTTAGTTCAAATATTAATTCATCTTGAATTAAATTATGATTATCAAAGGTGCTTCTAATGGTGGATTTTATATAAGATAATTTAGTTGAATTATTATTTAGAGAAATAAAAGGTGCCTCCCCCATAATAACTACATATAAATTTATTTTAAAATCTTTAAATTTTTTTATTCATGTATAATTTTCTTTTTCATGCTTTTGTAGATTTATTTCTGATTGTTACACCTGTATTATCCAGAAAAGTAGAATTAATAATATAATTTGAAATAATTTTCATCTTTTCTCATATTTTCTTTATTCAAGATAACATAATATTTATTATAATAAAGAAGGGTTTTCATGTTTCATATGCAATATAAAATTCACATACTTCATCAAAAATATTTACACTAATAGCATAATAAAGTATATTCATCGATTTATAATTAAAAACATAGTTGATAGAATCAATAATTGTAATATCACTATAATTATAGTTAAGAGTTTTATGAGGATTTTCAAACCTAATTTATTATGGTATTTTATGAGGATTTTTATTTAGTTCTTCCATATAGGATAATTTTCACCATCAAATAATGGTGGTATGTAAATATTAGAATCGTCAAAATTTATCTTATTATCCATAAAAATAATTTATCTTTCCATTATAATGTTTAAGGACTGTGACATGGTCTTTGAAAAATTGATATAAATCAATAAAGTTATCTAAATAAGATATATCCAAATATTAACCAACTAAAATTTCAATTAAAGAGATGAAAGGTCTTTTAATAAGTGAAATATACTTAAAAAGTGATGGTTTTAATACAAATTGTTAGGTTCAGGTGAGACAGAAATATAGACTAGAGGGTAGGTGAATATTAATTTTTAAAAAATATTTACAAATTAATATTATCAAAGTGATAACATGTATAACTTCAAATACTAATGCAATAATAAATAGTTCTCTAAGAATACATGTAACGAATTTTTTAGTGGAGAAACAATTAATTTGAATATTATGAATGAATCAAGTTATGAACATGAAATGATTAAAACAAATAATGTTGTGGAAAATAAAGAAAATAAACCATGATATTTTATAGTAGTTCAGATCACCAAGATCATACATCTACACTTCAATCCTTTCTACTCCATGAGAAGACTAATACCCACTAAGAGACTCACTTTTGATAGGGAATTATAACCCAATTATAGAATTTAATTTAATCACCTAGATTTATAACCCTACTAAATTTCACTGGAGTCACAACCGGTACCTAACATGACTTTTATTCGATATTAACAACATAACCTTCCTTTTTAATAGGAGAAATAACCTATAAAAACTTCTTTTTTATGGGAAAATATTAAATCATCTCTGGAGGAAAAAAATAAAATATAAAAAGATATAACAATGAAACACAAAGAGAAATGAATAATATAAGAATAATTAAGATCCAAATATTTATGCATGTATTTGATCACTTTAGTGAAAATTTATTAAAAATTTAATATATTTTTATCATAGTGAAAAATGGACTTCATAGTAGAAAAGGTTCTAGAACTTTCACATCATAAAATATAACTCATCCATTTTCAAATAAACTATATCCATGTTTTTATCAAGGGAAAACAATCATGTTAAAATTGATAATATAATTTAAATTAAATCTATTATCCTATTGAGTTTAAGGGAGAATATAGAGAGAAAATCACATAATTCCATAGTTATAAATCATAAATAATATATGAAAATGTTATTTTTACCATTATTTAAACAGAATAGAAATTTAAAAAAAAAATATGTTTCATTCCTGTATTAAAAACTTTGAAAATTATATAGATAGAATCATTCATATTTATGTGTATATTTATTTATTAAAATTTATAAACACTAAAAAATCATAAACACCTGGAGTAATTAAAAATATTAAAATGGTGGGA
Organism: Viscum album; assembly: GCA_963277665.1. Taxonomy (NCBI): domain Eukaryota; kingdom Viridiplantae; phylum Streptophyta; class Magnoliopsida; order Santalales; family Viscaceae; genus Viscum; species Viscum album. Next base: position 655,849,600 of record OY728119.1, read on the forward strand.
AAATAATATATTGAAATAGACTAAAAAATAAAAAAGTAAATTCTAATTAAGAAACATTTTAATTATGAATTAATATCATTTTATCTTGTAGCATAATCATCATTTTATCTTTTTTTTCAAAAATTATTTTTTATTTCTATAAATAAAATCATTGAATATGAAAAGGAAATACTTATCATATTTCCATTTTTTCAAACATGAACAAGCCTTTAAGATCTGTATGTTGTGGGTCAAGGTGAGATGCATCTCTCTATATCATTTGATCTGAAAACTCCATTATTAATGTCATACTATCACAAGGTTATTGTATGCATGTTTCAAAATCTATGAAATATTTATTTATGAATGATTTCAGAATGATTCAGATGTGATAAGTAAGTTGGTGTGATATAGTAAATATCATAATTCAGTATGTCGCATCTGAAGTTTGTATTAAATCCTCATTTCGATTTCACCATGGAGACGAGTCTTGGATTCCAATAATTCTATTTCTATTAATATAGTGGCATGAGATACACATGAATAATTAATATAATAATTCAAACATCATATTAATTCCTTCTTTCTTTAGTGAAAAACGAGTTCATAATAGATGCATCATGATCTTATTGTACATATTGTGTATAGAAAAGGTAATCTGGTGAAGTTTTCATGCCATGATCATAGCTTCATTATAAAAATAATGTGCATGATATTCACTTTATATGGTTTATTTACAAGGTAGTCTAGAATAACATAGTATATATAGACACTACACCATTGGTTGATTGAATAACCTCATTGTTGGTTGTGCTTGTGTGGTAGGAAAATTTACTTCATGTGTTAGTTTGAAAGTGAGGTGAAGTTTTATATCATGTAGTAAGTTCCATAATTCTATTAGGTCACTATAGTAGCTATTAAGAATTACTATATGTGGTAGTCTAAACAATACTAATGGTCAGAACAGTGTTCATCATGTGGTAAGTTAGTCACAGTATCATGAATGTATCATGTGGTAGATTCAAAACTCACGGTAGCTTCACTTATTATAAATTATTATTGGTATGATATATTTACTTAACATGAAGTTGTGTGTCTGTTGTATCTTGAGTTGCCACAAGAACAAATAAGTGTATAGAAAAGATACCATAAGAATAAAAAATTGACCGAAATCGAAGTGACTGCATGAGAAAATTTAGATCAACCGCAAGAATATAAGTTATTTTCTTGAAAAATAATACATTTTAATTGAGAGAAATTGTAATTTATCAAAAATAAAATAATAAAAGTTTATTTTTGAGTAATTTTAATGTAATAAAGAATTAAAATATTGAAATTCAGACTCCCCAACACTAATAATCTTCCCCTTTTTTAAATTTCTAATATGAACTATTAATTCAAATATCCCCCCTTTGGAAATTTATCAAAAATTTCAAATAAAAACTTTTTCAAAATAAACACATTTAAAATCATAACATCTTCTCACCCTTTTTGAAACACTTATAAAAACAATAAAGCTATTAACACTTAAAAAATCATAGATATAACAAGTCATAAATATTATGATTTATTTTAAAAATATCCCCTCGAATTAATTAAAACATAATATAATTTTTAAATATTTAAAATGATAAACACATTAAAACATGAGATAGGTAACACTCAAATTTTAAAAATCAAGAATTCAAACATTAAGTAAATTTAAATAAATTTGCACAAAATTTCAGTCTAATTTATAAATATTTCATTATAATTTCAAAATAAAATTAATTCTTTAAAATAAAAATGAAATTTTTAATAACTCCCCTTGAATAAAACACTAAATACTAGGTGATAATGAAAAAGTATTCAAAAATTTATTTCAAAATGACACTCTAAGAAATAAATGTTTAAATATAATAAGTAGAGGATTATTTTAACTATGAAAACTCTCCCAACACTAATGTACAATGTCAAGCTATTAGAGGATAATTCCAAAATAAGTATATTCTCCAAACATAATAGGGATTATCAAAATTTAAAACAAAATATTATTATAATTAAAAATAGGTTTAAATTTTTTTCCATATTTTAATAATGTTAAAACAAACTCTCCCCAAATATATAATAAAGATTCTTAATTTTAACAAGGTATAGGTCACCCTCAAATAAATATTTATTTTCTTCATGTAAACATATAATATAATTAATTTTCTATAAAATTTGGCAATCATAAAACATATTTAAATAAATTGAATACAAATAATATATATATTTATTTTAGGTTGACATATTAACACATATATAAAATTTGGAGATAAAAAATCATAATGAAAACTATACTTAAAGGAACTTCTTAAAAAATCATTCTTAAAACAGATTTAGAAATTATAATTTCAAATCATGATAAATTGATTCAACACCAATATAGTAATGATAATAATGGATAAATCCATAACAATTTTTCAAATAGATTAGAATTGTTTTAAAATAAGAATTCTTTAAACCAGTTAAAACTCTTTATGTAGATAAATTAAAATAGGTTTATAAATTTATAACCATATTTTGATATTTTAAAAAAATACTAAAATATTTTTGATATCATGCTTCACTTTTAAAAATAATTTTTCGAAAAAATTGAGGGTATTCATGTAAAACTCTAAATGAACATATATTCTTCCTTAAAATTTTCACTTTATTCTTTTCAAATAAAATATAAAAATATGAACCGAAACTAAGATGAAAAAAATAAAATAAGTTTAAATTTGATAAATCAAATTTCAAAAATTTACAATAATAACTATGTTATCTTAAACTATAAAAATGAACTTTGATACATGAAATATGTACACATTAATTTTTTTTAAAAGTATCTTGAATAAAACATGTAATCTCTCGATTATTTAAATATAATTTAGAAATTTAAAATAAATTTATAGATAACTCAGTTGAAAGTATAAAAATATAAGTTTTTTATGAGATATCTTTGAATAAAATAATTTTATTTTCATCTTAAAAAATTTATTAGTGAATACCCATATCATGAATAAATTTTATTAAAAAAAAGGATTTGTGATGAATTAGAATCACAACATCATTTAAATTCAATCTAGTTAACCAGACCATAATATTTTATTTCATTCTCACTATTTGATATAAATAAAAATAAAATTAAAAATTCATTCCAATATACCAAATGATAAAATAATATAAAATATGATTTTTTCAAAGGAAATGTACTTATTTGGGAATTAAGAGTAGTTTAGGTTCCACTGAATTATTCATAGTACCTTTAGAATCCCAAATTGAATGAATTATTTAAATATGTGAAATCATTGAGGATATATCATTTATAACATATTTTCACCAAAGAAGTTATATAAAATTCATAGAATAATTAGAAGCATAATAACTATGTTATTCATATTTAATGAATTTAAGAGTATAATAAAAAACATTTTTTACCAATATCATCAAAAATACTAAAACAAATAAGATGGAAATATTTTACCATTAAAAAAAATTTCTATGTATTAGATTTTTCAAATAATATTTTTCTTTGATAAGTTTATCCAATTAAATTTTAATATTTTCAATTTATTTTTTAAAAATTTTAAACCATCACAAACATTTTCATTGATATTTGAAATTGTGTTTGAATCAATTGTGTAGTTAAAATTCCTTTCACAAAATAATCTATCATGTCCTTCTGTAAAAAAATTATCATGCCTCACTCACTTATATGTGTATTAATGATAACAAAAACTTTTCTTTTCTAACCTTTTAAATAGAGTGTGTTCCCATATTCATGTTTGTGAATGAAGATACATTATCATGTATGATTATACACCCACTAATGAATCAAATGAAAAATGGAGTCCCAATTACATTACTAATTTTGAACGAGATAAAAATGAAGAAAAGTTCTCTTGATTTTGATTTAAATTTAAATGAATTTAATCATGTATTAACTTGTAAGACTACCCATGATATTTTGAAATTACTTGAAGTAACTCAGGAAAGCACTAATAAAGTTAAAAATACTAGACTTGGCATATATAGATAATATTTTTTTACTATTTTAGTATAAATTCAAATAAATAAATTTATGAGATGTTTAACCACTTTATTAAAACTTTAAATAGTTTAAAATCTCTTGGTAATGATATTTTTTTAGAAAATATTATGAAAAATATACAATGGGATTTTCTAAGTTCTTGGTCACCCAAGGTAATGACGATTAAAGAAGAAAAATACATTAGTAAAATATCATTTGAAGAAATTAAGGGATCTCTCATGACCAATGATATCACCATGAAGGGAAAAGATGAAAGGGAAGAAAAATAATTGAAGGAAAATAAGAAAATTTATTTTAAATTAATTGGTGATGATAATTCTAGAAGTGAGACTGAGATAGTACATCTAGAAAAAAATTTAAACAAATACATGATGAATAATAAATCGTTTCACCATGATAAAAAAGGGAAATCAGTGGAAAGAAGTTGAGGTAACTTCTTATCATTGCAAAAAAAAAGCACACATCAGGTTTCACCATTCTAAAAAGGAAATAGAATAAAATTAAGAAATCCCACAAATTTTATTCTTAGAGTATAAGTGATGTTTCCCTCTCCTCTTCAAACTCAATTTATCTAAGTTCCAAAAGTCTCAATTCCAAAATTGAGGTATGTGATGAAGTTAATTCTCCTATTTCATCCACTTATAATTCTTTCAGATCTTCTTGTTCTTTAAGACAATTGTTTTATAAATAACTAGTTACTCCATTTTTTTAACTTAACAAAAAATCAAAGAACTTAAAAAGCATTATAATCTAGTTGTTTTTGAAATGAATTAACTTTCCAAATAAAATTAAAGAGTTATCTTTGAAAGTGAAATGACGAACTAATGTAGATAAAATTGAATCAACAATTAAGGATATACAGATTTTCTTGTTAAATCCAACCAAGGTGAAAAAATATATAAATAAAATTTAGGTTCTTGATGATAATTAAAAAATTATTTTGGTTTTGTTTTTAAAAATAAAGTTGACCCCTCAAAAAGTACTAATTTTTTTGTAAAAGGGATCTTGTAAGATAAATTCTATAATTATAATATAACTATAAAGAATATTATTTTTGAATGTGATTGTAAAATTCTCATTTCAATATTCCAAATTTAGTTCCTTTTACTTATTATACTTATTTTAGAAATTATTATAGAAAACCACATGCTAAAAAGGTATGGATTGTAGAATATATTGTGGATAACATGAGTAGACCCCTGTTTTGGGTACCAAAATCCTTATTCTCTTGATTATTTTGTAGTAAAATTAAATAAAGATATAAACACAAGGAGATATATGGTACTTTTATAGTGGGTTATTGAGAAAAATGTGTGGTGACTACTCTAAGTTCAATCATACTAAAAATCTCAATAGAGGCCACATCACTTTTAGGAATAACTCAAGTAGTATGATCATTGGTAAAGATATTATTGGGTTTTCAAATTTTTATATTATTAAATATTTATTATATGTTAAAGTTTTAAAAAATAATTAGATAATTATTATTTTATTATGTGATAATGGTTTTAACGTCACTTTTGAAAATTATTTTTTTAAACTTTTTTATTCTAAAGAAAAACTTTTAATTTCAGCTTCTTGATTTCAAAATGTTTAGGTTATTGATTTAGAATCACTTTCAAGTAAAAATGTTAAATGATTAAGTAAAAATATAATGAGTAATGGATTTGGTATAGGTTATTAGGTCATTATATCATACAGACATTTTTTAAGATTAATTGATATCATCTAGTACGAGATTTACCTAAATTTTATTTCAAAAATAATAGTGTTTGTGAACCTATCTAAATTGGAAAGCAACAAAAAAAATTATATTAAATATAAAAAGAGAGTTTCAACCTCTAAATCCATTTAACTTATTCATGATGATTTTTTACCATTCTAGGATGAATGTATATGATTTAAATCTTAGAATTTTGTAATTATTGATGATTATACAATAATTACATGGGTTTATGTCTTATCTTCTACAAATGAGTCATGTAAAGCCTTTATTAAATATTCCAAGAAGTTCAAAAAATAAAAATACTATAAGATTATATCAATTTGGACTGATAATAGGGTATAGTATAATAATAAATATTTTTATAAACTTTTTACTCATATGGTTATAATCACAATTGTTTTATTTAAGGACTCCATAACAAAATGGGGTTGTTAAGAGATATAATTGAACTCTTAAAATAAATTCTAGAACTCTCTTAAAAAATTTAAACACCATCAATATTTTTATGTTGAGGAATTCAATACCACTTGTTATACCTCAAACCATGTTCTCATAAGAATGTACCTTAAAAATACCCCTAATTAACTTTAGAAAAAAAGAATTCCTAAGGTTGGATTTTTTAATGTTTTTTGATGTAAATTTTGTTTTCTTAACCCCAAATACCTACTAGAAAAATTTTACCCCAGCTCAAATAATAGTATTTTTCTTGGATACTCTAACTCAAATAAATCATACTGAGTCTTAAATAAAATAACCATGACCTTATATGAATAAAATCACATTAAATTTGATGAGATTTTTTTAAATATCACACCCTAATTGATGATGAGGTTAGACTAGACAATTTGACCTTAAATAATCCACCTAAATATAAGTAAATTGAAGTTGGGGAAGAACTTTCATCAATCCCTTTAACCTAGGAATGAGTTAAATCTAAATACCACCCCTTTGAAAATGTTATCAATGATTTTCAAGTCAATACTTATACTAGAAATTTGGTTCTAAATGAGGTTGAACAGTGTGTGTTTTCAGACCTAAAACCATTATATATTGATGTTTCCATTAATGATGAAGGTTTTTTATTTGTAATTAAATTGAAATTGAAACAATTCTCTAAGAATATTTTTTTACACTTGTTGAAACACTTGATGATCATCACATTATTTGTACTAAATGGGTTTTATAAATACATTAGATGATAAAGGTAGAATCACTCATAAGAAATCTATACTCACTTACAATGGTTGTAATCTAGAAATAGGAATTGATTATGGAAAGACCATTAAACCTATTTCTATGATGAAATTCATTATAATCTTATTGTAATTCACTCCTAATTTTATATTTAAATTTTTTCAAATGTATTTTTAAAGATCTTTTCTAAATGGATTTATTTTTGAAAATATTTTTTTAAGAAAACTATCATTTTTGAACATTCATAATTTCTGAATCATATTTTTATGTCAATCAAGGTTATTTATAGTTTAAAAAAATACCCTCAGTATTAGTATGAATAGTTGACTAAATTTCTTTTAGAAAATTATTTTAAAATGGGAAAATATGATTCAAGTTTTTTTTAAAATTTATTTTAAATGGTTTATTGATTATTCGAATTTATGTTAGTGATTTTATTTTTGGTTTTACTTAAGAATATCTTTTTGATTATTTTTTCATTTAATGATAAAATAATTTGAAATGAGTTTTATGGGGGAACTTATGTTTTTTATTAGATTTAAAATTTCTCAAAATATGATGTAATTTTTCTATGTCTAATTAAATATAATAATTATATTTTGAAACATTTTGGTATTAATAAATTAAAATAAATAAGTACACCTGTGAGTACTTCATTTAAGATAACATTGTTTTAATCCGATAAACCGATTGAAAACAATCTCTATAGGGGTATGATTTGTAGCCTTATTTAACTTACTATGACCCGACATAACATCATGTTTAGCATAATTTTATGTGATATTTTACAATCAAAACCTAAATAACCACATTTGAAATATATTAAAAGAATTTTTATAAATTTAAAATATTCTAAAAATATTAGTTTGTTTTATCTAGATGATACCCTCTTTTGAACTTACAAGTTTTTTAGGATGCTTTTTGTGAATTCCAACCATATAAGTAAAGAAAAAAATGGGACTTGTATTATACTTGGAAAATACCTTGTGTCTTGGAGTATTAAGAAGAAAAATTATGTTTCTCTTTCTATAGATAAAGCTTAATTTATTTCTGATGGGAGATTTTTCACCAAATTTATGTGGATGAAATACACTCTCTTAGAATATGGTCTAAATTACAATTATATTCCTTTTAATATTGGAAATAGTAGTTCCATTAGTTATCTAGAAATAATTTTCATCACTATTTTACTATGCTCAATGACCTTATAACTCACTTTTTGAGTTATCACTTCCAGAAAAGAGATATCATGCTTAAATTCATTAACAAGAATCTTAAATTGGTCGATTTCTTTACAAAACCCCTTACAAAAGATCATTCTAAATTTATTACGGTTATTTTAGGTATGGTTAACATGTGACACTTATTCTTTAAATTTTGAAATTTATATTTGTTTCAAATGTTTCAAATGTTTTAGTCTATTAAAATTTTCTATTTAAAGAGGGTAATATTTTCAAAATTTCTAACCATTAATTTTGTTAAAGTAAATTCAGTGTAATATTCCTAGAAAATAAATTCCTATCAAGATAAAAACAAGTTTTTGTGGTTATGGAATTTTTTTCACCTCTCTTCCTCGTGGATATTTTTACGATCGCAAACACTCATTTATGTTTTTAGAGATTTACTTTAATTGAGTTTTAGTGAATGTTTTAAATATCATGTGAAGGAATTTAATGAAATATTAAATATATTTTTAAAGTGTTAAAATTATTAAAACATCATACACTCATAATTTAATAACTTTTAATCTTCTTGTAAGATACATATAAGGAATATAATGAAGTGGAGGAGACCTTGTTTGAATATGGGCAGCAACTGACCACACTGGTCATCCAATACAGGGAACTAACTAGTCAGTTCCATGGTAGAAGTATCTTATCATGGGAAAAAAGACCCATCATCTAGTTGGTGGAATCCCACCAGTAAACCAATGGTGAATACAGAACCTCCCTCAACTAGAAGGAGTCCACTTCTAGTCGGTGGTAGTTCTAGAAGTGTTGTATCCTCTAGGTAGTCCATCGGCAACCTGATTGAGGCTACTGGGTGTCCATTATCATATGGACTTCATGTCTAAGGGAGATTTAAATGTGGTCAAAATAGAAATTATGGTGGTATTCTTCGGCTTCAATTCCATAGTTATATCTATAATACTCCCAAACCTCTTGGAGCCTAAAAAAGGATCTCCTTATCCTCTTGGATCATAATCTAGGTTATCAAAAATTCTCTCAAGATTGAATCGACATCAAATATATAGATTTCTCAAAATTTTCTCAAAGTGACATTTCCATTTCTCAATATATCAAAGGCTATAACCCTTTCTATAAATATCTAATCCTAAATTATAAAACTCTTCTCAATAGATTAATTATTTTTATTTTAATAGATATATGTTATGAAAACCTCTCTCTTCTCATCATATTTATCCAATATGTACTCACTCCAAAAAAAGTGAGGGAGGGTTGTTCATCTACCAATGAAGCACAATAGTATTTTCACAAACCATAATTATGAGGGAAGGGTTTTTTCCCTTAAAAGATTAATGTATTGATACTATTAACCTCTCATTATGAGGGGTGGAAACTTAGGGTCTTACACCGATCTATTATCAAAATCCTTATCAAATTGTGTTTTCTCCCTCATTTACTTTACACATTACATCATTTATCATTGATTATCATAATTTCATAAATTTTATATGATTGTCTATGATGTTCTTACACCGATCTATTATCAAACTCCTTATCAAATTGTGTTTTCTCCCTCATTTACTTTACACATTACATCATTTATCATTGATTATCATAATTTCATAAATTTTATATGATTGTATATGATGTTCTTACTCAATTTATTAATATGTATTAGATTTATCTATTATTACTTCATCAATTTTATTTAATTTATCATTTAAAATTTGTTTAAATTTTATTTATCATTTTACTTCTGCATTAAATTCCACCCCACCCCACACCCCCTCTTTCAATTTATTCCATAAAATAATTTGTATCAAATAAATTATTTATATTTTTATAAAAAAAATTTAAAAAAACATTTCAAATATTATTAAATTTAAAAGATAATTTTTTATAATGGCATCTACCTCTTATACTCATGCTTTATTCTTTTATGGCACAAATTACTCTTATCAGAAAAATAATATTTCTACCTTTAATAGTAGTATTAATTACCACATTTGGAAAATGGTTATGCATAAATATATTTCTACTAAAGAACTATAAGATAAATGGACTCCTCAAGATATTACTGCTTTTCAGATTAATGGGAAAACCATAATTAATCACCGTTGTGGGCTTGGTCAAAATGAATTTAAACACATACATACTTGTAAGACCACCCATGAAATATAGAAATTTTTATAAATCACACATTAAGGAATGAATAAATTAAAAGTTACTTTATTATAAATGTATCTTAAAGTTTTTTAAAATTTCTCCAAGAATTTAGATGAATCTATTAATAGAAATTTTAAATGATTTAATGATATTTACAATGGTAGAAAGTATCTTGGTGATTATTTTTATAAACAATATGAAGTGAAATAGATGCTCTATGTATTTTCAAGTAACATGGAATCCAAATTCACTATTATTCAATAATTAATTTATGTAAAGAAAATAGAGGTTTAATAACTCATCAAATCCTTAATGGTATACAAAATTACAATTAAATCACAAGATGATAAGGTAGCCAACAAAGCCAAAGAATTTAAGAAGAAAATTTCCTTCAAACATACCAGTGACGATTCATCTGGAGGTGAAGTTCCAGACTTTAAAAAACTCACTAAGAACATGAAAACATTATTCAAGATTATGAAATTTTAAAAGGGGGCCAAGAAGGTAAATCAAAATGTGGAACCAAAAGTGGAATTTTATGAATGTAAGAAAAAAGGTCAAATCAATCCAAAATTCCCAATTTACAAAAATAAGATAAAAAAAAAACAATGTAAGAGGGATTTCAAAGTTTCTACCTAGAGTGTAAGTGATGACTCTGTGGACTAAACTTCCTAAACCAACTCAAGCAACTCAATTACTAAGTTTATTATATAACATGTTGATGAATACATCGAAGTTATTTCCCCTATTCTTATTTCATCCAATTGTTTTTCTTCTCTAAATTATCCCCTGCCTTCTTATTCATAATCACTCTCCTCAAGTCATCATCACTATGAAGACATAAAATATTGTTGTGATAAACTTGAAAACAATTTTAATAAACTTTATTCATTATATAAATAACTTGAAAATAAATATAAGAAAGTGACTCAAGAAAAATATCAAATTAAAAAATATAAGGATATTTTCATTAAAGAAAAGAATATATATCTATGAATATAAAGAATCAAAGGGGTGTTAACAAACTCAAATACAACATTAAATTCCTTAAAAGTTATCATTCCAAATTAACTCATGGGGATGAAAAATTAAATAAAATTCTGGGAACTCAAAGAAATAAAAAAATGGGCCAGCTTTGGTTTCTCAAATCATACAAGCACCTCAAAAAATCTAACAAAAACCAATTTTGATAAAGGTTTTTCACAAGATAATTTTTTTAATTATTATAAAAGGATTGGTCATTTAATTTATTAATTTTATTACAATAATTCTTGATATGGGAGACCAAATTCAATTAATATTTTTTCTAATTTTTTAAAAAATAAAATATCATTATAAACAAATATAGATTCCAAAATATTTATTGGCTGACATCAGTGAACCCAAGTTAGTTAGGGTACCAAAACCTTTTTTTTTATTAAAAATACCTTTTATTAAAAACAAAATTTGTATTATAATGTCTAGATAGAGGTTTATCAAGACACATTTGTTGCAACCTATTTGAAATCAATAAAATCAATAAACAAGATAATTTCAGTGATAATTATAAGGGTAAGATAATTGGATAAATGTACCATTGGTTTTTCTAACTTAATATTTATTACAAATGTTTTATTTTTCAAATTCTTAAAACAAAAGTTTCTAATCATTAGTCAATTACGTGATAGAAGTTTTAATAATTTCATCTGAAAATGATTTTTGTAAATTTTTTTACTTAAAATTATATCATTTATTTACTAATTCTCAAATTAAAAATGTTTTCACAATTAATATAAAATATATTTCAATCCAAAAATTCAAAATTTTGAGTGAAAAAGTTAGTGATTTGTGGATTTTGTATAGAATCCTTGGTTATTGTAGTACACACTCTCTTATCAAACTCAACAATTATCAACTAGTACAAGATCTACCCAAAATTCTTTTTAAAGATCACATGGTTTTTCAACAATGACAATATCCTGATAAACACAAATATTCTTTCAATTTTAAAAAATGAATTTACTCTTAAAAATTTCTTGAATTAATTCATCTCAATATTTTTGAAGATTCTCAAATTAAAATTATTGGGGGTAAATCATATACTCTTGTAATTTTTGATGAATTTACATTGTTCACTTGAGATTATTTATTATCTCCTAAAATAGAAGCTTGTAAATCATTTAAAAAGATTTCTAAATAATTTTAAAATAAAAAATATGTTTAAATTATTTCGATTTGAAGTGATCATATAATATAATTCATAAACAATAAATTTGATGACTTATGTTTTTATGGATGTTGTAATCATAATTTTTATGGTATTATAACCCCTTAACAAAATGGGGTAGTAGAGAGGAAAAATAAAAATATCTAAAAAACAATTTATCTATTTTAAATGAATTTGATTTACCTCAATATTTTTGGGACAAGGATAATAATTTTTCTTGAAATATCATTAACCATGTTCTCATAAGACCTTTTCTAAAAAATACCACTTATAAACTCTAGAAAAATAAAAAACCCACATTTTATTTTTTAATGTTTTTTTGTAAATGTTTTATTTTAAAACCCAAATAGAATATTGGAAATTTTTATTCAAAATATGATGAATGTAAATTTATTGGGTACACTAACTAACCCAAGGTATACTGATTCCTTAAAAATCCACTAAACCATTGGAAGAATAAATCAATTTTTATTTTGATGAAAATTAGACAATATATATTTCTAAAAATGATTTTTAAAAATGATTTTTAAATTAACCTTTTCAAACTAATTAAGTTGAAGAAAAACTAGAATATCCTTCAAATTCTTTACCTAGATATTTTAAAAAAACTAAATACGATCCCCTTAAAATTTTATTAATTATTTGCAAGTGGGAACTAAACTATAAGATAATTATTAAATGAGGCCGAGCACCTTATCATTATTACTCACATAAAACCATAAAATCTTAACAATGCACTTAATTATGGAAATTGGGTTCTTTCAATAAAAGAGTAATTAAATAAATTAACTCAAAAAGATGTTTAGACTCTCATGGAATGACCTAATGATCATCATGTTATTAGATCTAAATAAGTTTTTTAGAAATAAATTATATGAGCTTAGTAATATCACTAGAAAAAAACCTCATCTGGTAACTAAAGGTTATAACCTAGAAGATGGAATTGACTATGGTAATATTTTCACAGTTTTCTTAGTTAAAATTAACTATAAAATTGTTTTCATTCACCTATCATCTCAATTTAAAACTCTTTCAAATGGACATCAAAAGCACATTTTTAAATAGTTTTTTTTAATGAAAATGTTTTTGTAGAGAAAATATCTAGGTTTGAAAATCCATATTTTCCAAATTATATTTTCAAATTAACTAAGTATATTTATGGTTTAAAACAAGCCCATTGGGATTCGTATGAACACTTATCAAATTTTATTTTATTAAATAGATTTAAAATGGGAAAATTTTATTCAACTCTTTTTCTAAATCACATATCAAATGATTTATTTCTCATTGAAATGTAGGTTGGTGATATAATTTAAATCTACACTAATTAATCTCTTTATTTTTAATTTTTAGATTTTGTAAAAAAAATAATTTGAAATGATAATTATGGGTTAACTCAAATTCATTTCCATTTTTCAAATTTCTCAGAAAAATGAAGGTGTTTTTGAAAAACATGTAAAATACACCAATTAAATTTAAAAATGATTCAAAATTTATCATGCTAAAGAAATTAGTAATCCTATGAGTACAAATTTTAATATTTAATTAGATGAATTTGGTAATATGATCGACAACAAGAATTATAAAAGTACGATTGGTAGTATACTTTAGCTTACTATGACCTGGCCAAACATCATGATCGGTGTTTTTCTATGTTATCAATTTCAATTAAATCCAAAGTAATCTAATCTCACATATGTCGAATGTATTTTTCGTTACTTAAAATGAACCTACAATATTGTCTTGTTTCATCCATAAGAAACTTATTTTTAATTAAATAGTTTTTCTAATGATAATTTTAGAGGATTACAACCAGATAGGAAAATTATAAGGGGGAATTTATGTAACACCCCAAGATTTTATGAGAAATATTAATTTTAATTTCATTGATGTCTTGTGTTGTATGCTACACCAAAATTATCTTGCACTATAGGAAACACCGTATTAGCTTGTATTATATGCAAACACTATTCTTGGCTTGTGTTGCATGTAAGAGCGACCTTCATCAATAGCGTGTGTTGTATGCAATACCAAGTTTCACTAAACAATGATATATTATTATGAACTAGATGTTATGAATAGTATTAACCACATTTTGAATTTTATAACAATATGATTCATCTTACACATATTCTAGAACATGGTATGAGAACAAAATAAAATTTTCAGGTAAAATAAGTATTTTTCAAAAAATACAGTTTTGTCACCTTTTGATGGTGCACCCAATTTAAATCTAGTTTTTGACACGTTTATAAGTTCAATTAGACAAAATAAAATTATTAATTTCAATCAGGACATAAAAATTTACTTTGGATAATTTTTTGACATTATTCTGATAACCTTCATATTTTGATGAATAGTAAAAATACACTAAATTTTAATTAAAAACAACTTTTTATTCATCAAGATAAATTATATGGTTCAATTATAATATTTAATGGTTTTAAATTACAAATAGAATATTTTTTTACCCTTTAATATAATGCAAGTCATTATCATTAATTTTACATTAAATTCATAGGTAAAAATATTTCAATCTTTGGCAATGTTTTAACTTTTAAAACATGTTTTCCTAACAAGGGGATTAATTTTAAATTAATTTCTGCAACTTCGATGTTTTGAATTTTGAAAAATTTATTTCATATTTGAATTAAGTGGATCCAAATTATGTTAATAGATTACTCTTTTTGATAGTATTAATAGTAACTACGGTAATTTTTATTTACTATAGTTAAAGGTAAATCGAGTAATTAAGGGTAGAAATAAGATTATAAAATTTCCCTAATACCTGAAAAAATTATGTTAGATGAATAAAAATCGACCCATATCACCTAAGGGTCGGAATAGATTCATTTCATGGACTTTTGACCATGAAAATGATGTAATTATTATTAAAACCAAAGAAAGTGACAACATGTCACTCTCTTATATCTTATAAGTGTAATAAATTTAATTTAGTGATAAATTCATAAAACTTCGAACATAAATTGTCTAAAAAAATCTAATAAAATTATCTACATCATTTTAATTTATTTATAATTTTTAGGGATTAAATAATTATCATTAATGATGACACAATAGTGATGTATAAATTATTTTATTGATTGAAATAGCAAATAAATGGTTTTAAAAATATTGAAATAAATATTATATGAACTATTTAATGCGATCTACAAATTTTATAGATAAATATGACATTTTAGAAATCTATTAAATATTTTAGTTTGAACATATCTTATGTGTGGATTTTATTTAAATTCAAACAAATGAGTAGTGTCAAAATTGACATTATTGATATTTTATATTATTAAATGGTTTAAAAAATCACAAAAATATTTAAAAATTATAAATTGAAATTTATATGGTCTAAAATTTTATAAAGTATCCAATTATGGAAAATTAACAACACATAAGTAATTATTAATAACAATTTAAAATTTATAATATTATTACCGTAAATAAAATTAAATAGATTAAATAACGATAAATCAAGTTGATAAGGTTTAAAATAAATTCCCAACATGTCTAAATTTTATTTTCTAATGAGATTATAACCCTATATCATCTCATATTTTAATTTGAGTCATTTTTGAGGTTTTTAGGCGGGGTTTTATTTTATTATAAATTAATATTTTAGAGGTTTCCAAAAGTGTCCCTCTCCTCTCTTATAAAAGGGCACATCCTCCCTCTCATCCTCACACAATTTTGAGCCTTTGAGCACGACCAACCCCTGACCATTTCTTTTCTGCACTTCCCTAGCAACATACTAGTGGTCCTGGTCTTCTTCAAAGACCAACTTTAGTTCCCTAAGAGGAGGTTTATAAGAGGTGCGTCGAAGAAGAGTTAATATCCTTTACCGATTCTTTAAAATTAATTTCTTCTTCTAATTTCTCTTATTTTGTTGTTTATTAATAAATTAATAACATCAGTATCACTCATATACTGATATATTATTATAAATATAAAACAACCCTATTTCACATTCTATCCATCCTACGAAAAACGAAATCACCACGCGTGCGTGCATACGGCTTACTGTCTTCACGCCGTGGTGTAATCTATTTTTTCCACCACCACCTTACTTGGATGGGTATAATGGTGGAAATAATAACTATATATGATTATTATAACATGATAC